>JAUDYJ010000001.1:21694623-27212123 GCA_030761175.1 Masticophis lateralis
GGTATTGAGAGCTTCTGCTCCAGAGACAAATTCTTGTGTATCTAATGACACCTGGTCAGATAAAGCTATTCTATTCTGTAGCATTGTTTTTATCATGGCTGTACACTGCCCTGAGTCCTCCGGGAGAAGGACGGTATATAAATCTAATAAATAAATAAATAATAGCATCAAAGTCTCATATATTGCATAACTATATATAAAAAGAGTGGGGCTTTGGTGGTGTCCTGTCAGTGACCGTCTTGCCTTTTTTTGATAATTCCCACTTACTTCTTTGGACACAACTGGATCTTCTACCTGGATTTCAGATTCATTCTCAGGTATTTTGGTGATATTCCCAGAGAGTCTTACATCAAACAGGCCTTGCTAAAGCTATTTTCTAAGTTCAATTTAGCATGACCTCCCTGAGGAGGTCTCACTTAACAACGGAAATTGTGGGCTCAATTGTGGTCGTAACTCAAGGATTGCCTGTAGCTGCAATATAGGACTGTACCATTCTAGAGGGCTGCCATAGAGAGAGATATTTTATTCACTCCCAGCCTGGCCTTGCACTCTCAAATAAGAATATGGATTTCAGTAATGAATTGCTTGGCATCTTTAGAGGCACGCAAGGTCGCTTCCCAGAAAGACTGGCACTTAAGAAAGTCCCAATCAATGCATCACAGCTTTTATTTGATGTCTGACTTCTGCCATATGATATCCCAAAAGATCTCATCCTGTCAAAAGACTGATCAGTGCTCAGCTCACATCAACTCAACAACATGTAGAAAAATCCATGATTTTTTTTCTGGCTTATTTGTGCATTTATGTACAGGAGGACTCATTTAGTGACTGCCTCACATGGGGACCATTTGCACCTACAACCATGTTAAAAAAATTACGATCTTTGCAGGTCTGTATTGGAAAGGAAAGCTGTAGTCAAATTATGAGTTCGGTCACAGTTTCACTTAGCGGTCGCTTAATAACTTGTAGTCACTGAAATGACATTCAAATGATGACTGGGTAGATTGGGTAGACTCATCTGAGGGCCAAGTGGGCTGCCTTGAGCTCCAGCCAGTTAATATTGTTCCTCAAGTCTGCCTGAGTCCACTGCCCTTGTGCCATCTGGGCCTGGAGGTGGGCGCCCCAGCCAAAGAGTCCGGCATCTGTGGTGATGGTCAGAGGCTGGGCTCCTTGAAAGCACATCCCTTGGTTATGGCCTGGGACATCCACCATTGGAAAGATTGAAGTATCTTTGGTGGAACCTGAAACCTGGCATTTGAGTTGCTCCTGCTGGACCCTTGGTAGGGCAGGAGAAACCACTGTAGGGTTCTGGCGTGCAGGCGTGCCCAAGGGGACTCTTGCAAAAGGCCCTCCAAGTCAAGTCATAGATTCTAGAGGCCTGGATCATCTTTGCTGGAGAAAATCACCTGCCTCAGAACTCTCCACTCAAATGCCAGACTGTCAGTTGGAGCCATTATGAACTAAGGCTTCCTGACTGAGGGCAATTCTGTCCTGAGGGATCTTCCAGGGCCTTGATACTGACAGGCAATCTACCTTATATACTCTCTGCTGGACTGCTAATCAGTCACTTTGCTTCATGTTTATTTCTATGGCTTGCGTGGGGGGGAGGGGGGAGAGAAAGACCACTCTCTTTCTCCTCTCCATATCATTTGCGAATTTACAATTCCTTGCAATTTCCTCCAACTACTCCAAAGCAATTCCTTTTCAGTAAATATACTGCAATAAATGGGATCTTGGACTGAATAAACCTATTAAACTGATTTAACAAGTTCTTATTAAGATCATTAATGGCTAGTAACCACTGTGTGCAAATGAAGCTTCTGCATTTATATGGCTGACATACGAGCACATCAAATTACCAAATCTGAATGAAGCAAATACTTTTATTGGGCCAACTGGATCTCTGCAGGATCAGAACCTTTCACTTAAATGAAGACAGTGGCTTCAGGACAGCATCAGGCAAGCTCTGTATGTATCACATACAGAGATAACACAACACATATACAAAAAGGGTGAGGCTTGCATCACAACAGTACAATGCTGTTTTGTCACCTATCCTACTGATGGCCACCTCTATATGCTAACCTGAGGGAATGAAACAACATCTATGGAATTTTTGGGTGAGCAAAGTCTAGAAAGGGAGAAATGCAATACAGGTAGTTTTCAACCTACAATCATTCTTTTAGTTAACTACGAGCTGGACACCCGTGCTTCGCTACGAAACTTTGTGATGAGGCTTGATAAATTGACAGTTAAAGCTTGAAAATTAATGAGTTACAATCATTAATTTTCATTCATTAAGTTACAAAAATTAGTTACAATCAGCCTCTCCTCTCCCCTTCCTTCCCTCAGCCTTGCCCCACAAAACCCTCTCCTATCCTATCCCCTTCTCTCCCTCAGTCTTGCCCCGCAGAAGCCTCCCCTATCCTATCCCCTGCTTGCTGCTGTGAAAGTAAAACTGAAACTGAAACTCCTCTCCTCTACTTGTGTTTTGCATTTGGAACAGATTTCTTTTCAGGTGGGGAGGGGGAGTAGAACTCCTTAGCATCAGAGCCTGTTAATCATAATATAGGAAATACTAATGCTCTGATGGGCATTTCAAAAAATTCTTTCTTAGTGAGCACCTAAAAGCCAAGAGGAACATATGTGGCAAATTTCAAGTTTGTAGGCTTTATGGTTCTGGAAATTTCGTGATTATGGCGTGAGTGATTTTTGCTTTTATATATATAGATTTGAGGTTGCAACAGCACTGGAAAAAAATGATTTATGATCGTTTCTCACACTTATGGCTATTGAAGCATACCCATGGTCACGTAATCAAAATTCAGACACTGGGATATATTTATGACGATTGCAGTGTCCCGGGGTTCATATGATCAGCTCTTGCAATCTTTGGATTAGGAAAGTCAATGGGGAAGCCAGATTCATGTAATAATCATGTGACTTACTTAACCACTGCAATGATTCACTTAACAACTATAGCAGGAAAGATCATAAAATGGGGCAAAACTCAATTAACAGCTGTCTCACTTAGCAATGGAAATTTTGGGCACAGTTGTGGTCGTAAATCAAGGGCTATCTGGAATATTTTAGAACAAACTATGGTTAGTGTTCAAATTAAATGACTTACATTTATGTACACTACAGTTTTAAGTTCAAATGCAGAATTTCCAGCAAGGTTTCCAGTTATAGCCAAAATCAAGGAGATTAATATGAAGAAATATCTGGCTATTGGAGGCGAGTTATTGGGCCCCACAGAGAGGGCTCGCAACTTGGGCGTCCTCCTGGATGCATGGCTGTCTTTAGAAGAGCATATGACGGCCGTGGCCATGGGGGCTTTTCATCAGGTTCGCCTGATTCACCAGTTGCGTCCCTTTCTGGATTGGATCCCTTGCATCCCTTTCTGGATCGGGACTCCTTACGCACAGTGACTCAGGCACTCATCACTTCCCGTCTGGACTACTGTAATGCTCTCTACATGGGGCTCCCCTTGAGGAGCACCCAGAGGCTCCAACTGGTGCAGAATGCGGCCATGTGGGAGATCATGGGAGCGAGGGGGCGCTCCCATGTGACGCCTCTCTGCGCAAGCTGCACTGGCTTCCAGTCGTCTTCTGGGTACGCTTCAAGGTGTTGGTTACCACCTTTAAAGCGCTCCATGGCATAGGGCCTGCGTACTTGCAGGACCGCCTTCTGCTACCGATAAACTCCCATCGGCCAGTACACTCCCACAGAGAGGAACTCCTCAGGGTGCCTTCAGCCAGGCAATGTCGGCTGGCGACCCCCAGGAGGAGGGCCTTCTCTGTGGCAGCTCCTGCCCTCTGGAACGATTTGCCCCCGGAGATACACAGGAAACCAGATCTTCGGGCCTTTCGCCATGCCCTAAAAACTCTTCTATTTCATCAACCAGGCTGGTGTAAACTCCCCACCCCCACCCCCCGCTTAGATTTTTAATTGTCAATGGGTTTTAGTCAGACTGTTTTAAATTTTGGGCCAAAGTTGTTTAATTCTTTTAAAATGTTTAAATTTTGTATTGGAATGTATTTTATTCTTGGCTGTGCACCTCCCTGAGTCCAGGAGAAGGGCGGTATACAAATTTAATAAAAATAAAATTAAAAAAAGAGAGGCCAATACCCTATATTTTAAAAAATATAAGCTTCAATCATTGTACAGATCTCAACTGCCTCCAAATTTAGGAAACCGAAGTTTCCTTAACAGACAAACACCAGACCTTGTGTCAGACATCTTGTGAACTTATCGAAATTTGAGAGTTTTGATTCCTGAAACTGCATCTGGCATCATTTGTTTGATAACTTATTATATTTTATTTTTTAATAGTGTCATTATTTTACTTGTGCAGAGGGCTTTGAAAGACAGGAGGAAGAGCTGCTACCAAGAATGGTCAGATGGGAGAGACAAGAAACTAATTTCCGAAAACAGCTAAAATAGGCACTTCCCTAGTTCACATGAAAATAAAATGAGGGAGGGTGACGCACCTTCAGACTTGCAAAATTCTGTTACAATAAAAGTAGTGCTGATTTATAATGCTTTAGTTTTTTAGTCTGAACTACTCTGTTGGGCTACCAACTTCTGCATCTGAGTCATTTTTTAAGAAGGGAGACATATAAATTGAAGAGGGAGGGAGGGAGGGAGGGAGGGAGGGAGGGAGGGAGGGAGAGAGAGAGAGAGAGAGAGAGAGAGAGAGAGAGAGAGAGAGAGAGAGAGAGAGAGAGAGAGAGAGAGAGAGAGAGAGAGTGCTTATTTGAGCCCTAGATGCTTGGACGGATTTGTGGCTTTCACATGCTGGCTAGGTTTTTCTGATTGGCTACTGTGGAGCCAGGTCTAGGGAATATTACTCGCCCAATTTGTTCCCCCAACCAGCCCAGCCTTTTCCCTTTCCAGATTGCAGTGTGGAATGAAAGTGTCTCCAGCAGAGCCCCTAAATCAGTCAGGAGCCAGCTGCTCACAAGGGATGAATAATAAAGCAACTCTCTCCCACACTTGCTGCAGCTTTGTCTCTTAGCTCTCCCTTCCTGATGAATTTATTGGGGATTTTCATCATTATGTCAGTTCCAGTAATTGCTTTATAGACAACTTTTACAACTTCTTCCAAGAGGGGCCAGCTGTTGGGGGGGGGAGGTGTAGTTTGAAAATCAGTGCTTTTCAGAATCCATTAGAGGTTACAAGTATCCAAGATGGGTATTTGTGGGATAGCAATAGCACTTGCACTTATACACCGCTTCCTAGTGATTTACAGCCCTCTCTAAGCGGTTTACAGAGTCAGCCCTATTGCCCCCAACAATTTGGGTCCTCATTTTACCGACCTCGGAAGTATGGAAAGCTGAGTCAACCTTGAGCCGGTGAGACTTGAACTGCTGGCAGCCGGCAGTCTGCAGAATTAGCATGCAATACTGCATTCTAACCACTGCTCCACCCCGGCTCTTCTGCAATACAAATGGAGGCTTCTCTGGGTCAACCAAGAATTATCTTGGTTGACTCAGAGAGGGGAAAGCTAAGATTTTTTTCCCCAAAAAGATTCCTTCAGGAGGCAGATAAGGAAGGAACCAAGTCATTAAGGATCAAAAGAGAAATGTCATGATGAGGCAGACAAAGGAGGCTTAAGTGCTGAGCACACAGAACCTCCCCTCCAGATTTGTGAATCTACAAGGCAAGCACTTTTAGGGATAAAAGGCGCCCTGAGATCCGCCCACACTTTGATCATCCTGGATGTGGCCTTGGCGGTTTCCATTCCTCTAGCTAGTGCCTGGCAACCTAGTTGAAAAGGACATCGACAAGAGAGGATGAGCATGTGTGAGAGAGACCAATGTCTATGGTAATCAATAAGTGTTGCTGCCACTTAGGATACATCAAGTTTGTGTTTTCCACCAGAACCTGATGTGCCACATGTTCAGCTGAAAATGATTTGCATGTGAAGTTATTTGTATGCTTCATAGGCACATATATTGCAGCTCCCTTATTCTCTACCTGGGTTCGCCCTGAGCACACGTATCTGGAAAAACCTGGCACAGCAGAGGGTCACTAACCCCCGATCCACGGTCCTTTTGGGGGCCGCAGAAGTGGTGGGTGACTGTGCACAGCTCCATTTGCACAAGCAGTGGAGTATGCAAAACGATTCCCCCATCGCCACCACCACTACCGGTCAGCAGAGCCTGAAAGGTTGGGGGCTGGCTGCAAGATTAGCATGCTTCAACAGGCTGTCTGCATGTGGATCAGTCACCATAAGCTGAACATTGGAGGACGTGTACCAGATTCACCCTGGTAAACCTAGTAATAGCAGCATAAAAGGGAACGAAATCAATTCAATGTCATCCCAATGTAGCATGGGCACCTAATGTGTTCAGAACCTGAACAACTGAGAGATTGACATGCCTCAGCAAACTAGAAGTGAATTCATATTCCATCCAGATGACTTCCCACAGATTTTCATTCATTTATGCATCGGTTTACTTATAATTCACCCTTCCTCTAAGAAGTCATTTAGGAAACCTGGAAGTTTCTAGTGCATCAGGCCACTGGAGGATCCCTTGTAAGACTTAATATACATCATCGTTTTACAATACATGAATCGGTGGCCTGGCCCACCTTATTACAATACAAGAGACTCCATCTCAGCCCAGTGGGCGTCAGTAAATAAATGAATTCCTTGAGTGAAAGAAGCAACTGAGCTGAAATGGAAAGGTAAGAGTTGGATCCCTGAGAGATATTAAGTGCTCTCTTTCCTACCCCTTGAGTGAAGCAATGTTCCTTGAGATCAAACCATTGCTCCTGCAAAATGTTAAGCATCTCTTGTGGCAAAAGGAAAGGCATTCTCTTCCCCCAACAGTAATGTTCCATCTTGTCAGAAAGCATTCTTCACGTCTCATAGCCTGCCTACATCTTTCACACAGAAATAATTCCGCTTCTTTCTGGGCCTTTTCGGTTCATGGTTGAAGAATAACTTTGCGTTTTTCAATTGAGAAAAATGGGGCATTTGTTCTGACACGTTCTGAGACTTGAAAGACAATCGGGCTCACCTCACAGCATGTCAGCCAGGAGGAAAAGGAGCAAGGCCTCAAAACAAGGACAATTCGGGCCTTTGGCCTCCCACTTACTCTTGTACAATCCTTCCTCAACCATCACTTTAACTAGACAGCACCATACGGTTAAGTTACTAAGCTAGAAACATGGGAATTGAGAGTTCTAATCCTGCCTTAGGCACAAAAATCATGTGTGACCTGGGACCAGTCCTCTTTCTCAGACCTAGGAAGAAAATAGCAATGTCAAACCACTTCCAAAAATGCTGCCAAGAAAACTGCAGAGATTTGTCTAAGCAGTCATCAGGAGTCAAGACTTCATTTGACTGTACAAGAGGAGAGAATTTTGATTTTACACCACAACTGACTAGGAGAGTCTGAGTGAGTCATCCTGTCTCTCAGCTTTATATTTCTTGGGGTCATAGGTGAAGAACCACCACACTTATCAATCAATGCCCTTGACATGATGTCCCGATGCCTGGAGGCCATGCGGATCTGGATGGGGAGAAACAGGCTCAGACTCAACCCCTCCAAGACTGAGTGGCTGTGGTTCCTGACATCCCGGTATAGCCAGCTGGTTCCATCGCTGACTATTGGGGGTGAGATCTTGGCCCACTCAGAGAGGGCTCACAATCTGGGTGTCCTCCTGGATGCACAGCTGTCTTTAGAAGATCATATGACGGCTGTGGCCAGAGGGGTTTTTTATCAGGTTCTCCTGATTTACCAGTTGCGTCCCTTTCTGGACTGGGATGCCTTGCGCACGGTTACTCATGGCCTCATCACTTCCCGGCTGGACTAATGTAACGCTCCCTACATGGGGCTCCCCTTGAAGAGCACCTGGAGGCTCCAACTGGTCCAGAATGCAGCCACACCGGTGATTATGGGAGCGACATGACACACCCATGTAACATCTCTCCTACGCAAGCTGCACTGGCTCTCGGTGGTCTTCCGGGTGCGGTTCAAGGTGCTGGTGACCATCTTTAAAGTGCTCCATGGCTTAGGATCTGGATACTGACGAGATCGCCTTCTGCCACTGATAGCCTCCCACCGGCCAGTACGCTCCCAAAGAGAGGGACTCCCAAAGAGAAGGGCTCCAGGGTGCCGTCTGTCAAATAATGCCATCTGGTGACCCCCAGGGGGAGAGCCTTCTCTGTGGGGGCACCCGCCCTCTGGAATGAACTGCCCCCGGGGATACGTATGATTCCCGACCTTCGTACCTTTCGCCGTGCCCTTAAGACTTTACTGTTCCAACAGGCTGGGCTGGCTAAAAAATGAATTTGAATGGGGTTTTAGTCTTGAGTTTTAATCTGGGGGCCAAATTATTTAATATGCTTTTAAATTGTTTTAAATTTTATAATATATGTTGTTTTATTGTGGCTGTACACTGCCCTGAGTCCCTCGGAAGAAGGGTGGTATAAAAATTTAATTAATAAATAAATAAATAATAAGTAAAATCAATCAATCAGAGTCCCCTGGCAAAAGTAAAATAAGTATGGGAGAATGGTTTTGCCCTTACACCCTGTTTACAGCTTAAGCAGAGGTCTCTGCCTGACTACTTTTGAGATGCAGGATGCCAAATTAGGAGGAGGGCAAGCTCTGATTTTAGCAACCCCACTCATTATATGGTGCTCCCCTTTGGGATTACTGTTAATGAAAAGCAGCTTAAATATTTGCATAAATAATCATGACTAGTAAATAAGTAGTATCGGAGCAGAAATCTGCACAGAGGCAGTTTATTCCAAAGGCTCAAATGCTGGTCACAGCCAACCAGAGACAACCTCTGACTTCATGTCCTATATCAGGGTCTCTGATTGGAACAGAGGTCAACCAATCTTTCCCAATTTTGGCAACATAAAATGGGTGGACTTCAACTCCCAGAATTCCTCTTCTCAAAGAGGGCAAGCGCCAGTACTGGTCAGATAGACACCAACAAGGAGCAGAGCCTCTAAGCAGGGCTCAATCCACAGAGCATCAGACTTTTAGTACATGTAGTTCTCAATTTACGACCACAATTGAGCCCGAAATTTATGGTGCTATGCGAGACATTTGCTAAGCGAGTTTTGCCCCGTTTTACTACTTTTCTTGCAGCATTTGTCAAGTGAATCACTGACGTTCTTAAATTAGTAATATAGTTGTTAAGTGAAACTGGCTTCCCCATTGACTTCACATTGTCAGAAGGTCGCAAAGGATGATCACACAACCCCAGGATACTGCAACCATCATAACTATAAATCAGTTGCCAAGCATCTGAATTTTGATCACATGGTCATAGGGATGCTGCAATGATCATAAGTGTGGAAAAACGGTCGTAAGTCATTTTTTCAGTACCGTTGTATCTTTGATTGGTCACTAAATGAACTGCTGTAAATCAAGGACTACTCGTATTTCCATCTGCCTCTCTGGAGTAAGTTTGTTTTATCCGCTGCCCTCAAGAGCTTTCAGGCAGAGTTCCTCATGACCCTTCCCCCCTGGTGCAGAGAAATAATCAATATCCCAACTCTCTATCAATCCAGAGTAAGTGCAACTGACAACAGTGAGCCCATTAAAGCCGCTCGCTAATGCACACAGCGTGCCAACGGAGCCAAATTTCAGATCAAATATACTGAAAAGGAATGGAGGTAAATGCAGTTTGTCGCTATTTCTAGCTGGCATAAGGCCACTCGTCAGGAAGCGGTTGCCCTGGGCAATGGGTCAGGATGTCCATGGATGGGGCAGCAGCCTCAATTGGTCACCTACCACAATCTCCTGTTGGGAGCAGTTGCTGATGGTGGGACTAACCCCAGATATAGATACACACATGGACTGCTTCTAATCTTAAATCAAGAGATGTAGAAAACGTACTGCACAAATGTTCCATTTCTTCCACCAAACCCCACTGAGAAGAATGACTCCACCAAACCAGAAACAATTTATAAAGTTCCAGATGTGGGACTCCAGATGATTCAAGAGCAGACCATGTCTCAAGCACCACAAATTAACAGAATTAACAAAGCTTTGGAGATCTTCCTAGTCCAACCCCCTGCTCAAGCAGGAAACCTTGTAACATTTCAGACATACCGTTGTCCAATCTCTTCTTCTCTTTTTAGATTCAGAGGATTAACTTCTAGAAAACTATCGGACTACCCTGGACTAGCCAGAGTAGAATGATTCAGAAGAAAACAATAAAACGTTCTGTGTTTCTTCAGAGCCTTCGCTTCCCAAAATAGTACATTTTAAATAGACCTTATTCAAGACCTTGCTGACTAAAATCGATAACAGGGAAAAATTAAAATGGATGGAAGGAGCAGCCATACAGGCAGAACGATATGAAGAAAAGCAGATGGGGCATTGCAAAGAGTGATGAACACAAAGTATGCCTTTTAAGTTTCTTCTACTGAACCTAAGCCCTCAATTTACCACTGTAATTGAGCCCAGAATTATGGTCGTAAATTGCTGTGGTCCTAAGAAGAGATATCACATAAGGAGATCCAATTCTTCAGCATTTTTTTTTTTTTTGGTGGCGGTTACTAAGCAAACTCCACAATTGTTAAACAAATTCATTTTACCCAACGGGCATTTATTTATTATTTTGCAAGAAACTGGAAATAAATACCAGAAACTCACAAAAAAAAAGGCAAAAATCATGGTCGCATGGCTGCCGGATATTGCAAACAGCCATAATCATATGCCAAGCACCAAAAATCCGTGTGTGTTTGTGTGTGTGTGTGTGTGTGTGTGTGTGTGTGTGTCCCCATCAGGACTTCGAAATGGGGTTGTAAGTGGCTTCTGGGTAGTCATAACTTCAAATGGTTGCTAAGTCAAGGACCACCAATAAAGGCCACACAGCTCCCTGTTAATTGTGCCTAAGGAGTTCAGCTTTTGAAAACAATACACAAGTATCTTTGTCACAGACACTTGCTCTTTCTGTGGAAAATTTTCACAGGATAAAAAGCTGAAATAAAAGAGTCAAAACAAGATCTGGAAAATGTCTATGGAAATTCTCAGTCATCCAGGTTGTGGTTGTCCCAAAGGTGCTTTTTTCAAGAGGCAACTGGATGTTCTGATTTTTCTCTGAAGATGTTTCGCTTCTCATCCAAGAAAGCTTTTTCAGCTCTTGTGGATGAGAAATGAAACATCTTCAAAGAAAAACCAGAACATCTAGTTGCCTCTTGAAAAAGCACCTTTGGGACAAGATGGGGGGGGGGGGGAGGGAATCCAACACTAAGTGAACAATAACAGCTTGCAAATTGTCATTATTTATAGAGCAGGCAAAATGCAGATGGGGCGAGGATATAGATTTTTTTTTATTATTCTTTTAATACAGGGGTCTCCAACCTTGACAACTTTAAGCCTGTCAGACTTCAACTCCCAGAATTCCCCAGCCAGCTTTGCTGAATTCTGGGAGTTGAAGTCCGCCAGGCTTAAAGTTGCCAAGGTTGGAGACCCTTGTTTTAATACACAAAATTTTATTAGGTCCCAAGTTGGTGATATCTACAGCTAGCAGGCAAGCAAGCAATCCCTTCGCCCTTTACTTGAACAGGGCTGCAAACCACCAATTAATTCAGGGCAATCATCCTTTAGCTGACTCAATTGCTGTTCTTTGGGATCTCACTCATACAGCCCAGCATTTTTCAATGAAGCCGAAACCTCCAGAGGCTCTTCATCAGCCAACAGGGTTGCTCTGCAATTCGTTTCACTCCATCAGGAGCTGCACAGCATGTCTGTAAGTCAACCTGTTGGTAGATATTTTCTACTAAATGGGCTGGCATCACCAGGCATTTTGCCTCAGGTGTCGAAATCCAGATTCCCCCACCTGGAGTGGAACTAGCATTTCAGTTATTCTCAGCAATGCTTTTTTTTAAAAAAAGAAGCAGACATCAAAACTGGAGGGGCCTGAAGAAACTGCCCACCCCCAAAAAAACCAAGAAAAATGAAATTGCCATATACTTGCAGGCAAACAGAACAATTTAGTCTTTTTCCTGCCCCACAGAAATAAAAGAGGCAAATGCACCAGATCAATGCAAAGTGGGGTCAATTGGTTTACAGAAGTCCTTTTCTCAAAATGGCTTTTGAAAGAAATTAAAGAAACATAAATCTTTATATTTTAGTCCTATCTAAATGGAGCATTCGTGTTCAGCTCTTGGATAACAGATGCTCAGAGGCAAAAAAAAGAAGCTGACGGAGGGAAGAATGGAAACCACTGTTGCTTTTATACTCTTGGGTCTGATTTACCAGAGGCATCTTTCTGTATATGTAGGATTGTGATGCATGTAGCAAAAAACTGGGACATCTAGCCAGGATTTTCTGGTTGGAAACAAATAAGAGTCTTTAAAGTTGGAGTTTTCATGTGTAATAATCATGGATAAGTGTTTTGCCAACTGTCAAGGCAGTGATCAGGCAATTAGTTCTTTTGGATCCAAAGTAGAGGTGGTATTCAGCAAGTTCTGACCAGTTCTGGAGAACCGGTAGCGGAAATTTGGAGTAGTTTGGAGAACTAGTAAATACCACCGCTAACTGGCCCCGCCCCCATCTATTCTCTACCTCCCAAGTCCCAACTGATCGGGAAGAAATGGGGATTTTGCAGTAACCTTCCCCTGGATTGGGGAGGGAAGGGAGATTTTACAGTATCCTTCCCCTGCCACCCCCACCAAGTCACGCCATGCCCACCAAGTCACACTCACAGAACCAGTAGTAAACTTTTTGAATCTCACCACTGATCCAGAGACAATAAACACTCCAATAAATAAAGAGATTTTAAGCTTTATTATTAGCTCAAGCAAACAGAATTAAAAACATATCATAAAAAGTGTACATACCAAGCAAGATAACACCCAAATTTGTTATAAGCCACCAAAAACTCCTTGGCACGAGTGAACAGCTTCCACAATATCTAATGGTAGGTTTCTATGCAGAATCTTCCAACCAATAACAACAACTCCGTAGTTTTTATTAAAACTTGGCACCATGACTTCACGGCCCTGCTGTGGTCAGGAAACTGCATCACCTGATCTTGACTGGCTAGAATATGAGTCTGGGATATGAACTGAAAGTCTGAGACTTTCACAGTGGGAAAAGCCTTGAAGTTACAGAAAGAGTCCTCTCCTTTTTTTCTTCATTCAGTAAAGAGTACAAAAACCAAGGAGATGAGCTTGGAAAGAGCTCTGAATATCTAGACTTTTCTTAATAGGAAGAAGGAATCAAAATATTTCGCTAAACTCCACGAAATAACAATAGACTTCCGCATTGCCATATATGTATGTATGTATGTATGTATGTATGTATGTATGTATGTATGTATTTTCTTACTTTTCATAAGTTTTATGTGTTTTTCCTTTAAGCCAGGTTTTTCCTACGTAACCAAGATTTTTCTGCAACCCTAATTGAGTGAAATCACATTCACTACTTTCTGGGGTTTTTTTTCTTTCTTTCTTTTCATTCTGGCAGCCGGCAGATTTTGTGCTGCATAGTGAGAGACTTATATAGCTATTTCTGGCTCATCAGCCATCATCAGTAAGCCACACCCACATCTCATGTATCCTCCCTGTAAAGGTACAATATCTATTTTCTTACTTTTCGTAGGTTTTATGTGTGTTTTTCCTTTAAGCCAGGTTTTTCCTACGTAACCAAGATTTTTCTGCAACCCTATGTAACCAAAATCTTGGTTACGTAGGAAAAACATGGCTTAAAGGAAAAACACACACACACACACACACACACGCTATTAGAGGGTAGAGCTTGTGGATGCCAGTCTGCCTGACCAAAAGAATAATTCTTTGCAAAGTTGCTGAAGAGTCATCCCTTTAAGGGAGATCCAAGAGAATAATATAATTTGCAACACAGCTTGAAACACTTAAAAGAGTTCTTTAAAACTTCATCTACAAGTTGTGCTGCATGTTTATTAGCAGATATGTTGCAAACATAAAATCTGAGATGTAATTTTGGCATTAAAAACTTATTGCGACAGGAACAAAATTTCCTCCTTTTAAATAAAAATACTGAAGGCCATAAAATACAGTAAATTTTGCTTTCAGAAGTATTGCCTTATTAATGATGTTGCCAAGTTAGATCATGATTAAATAAAATGCCCAAATAGCTAAAATTCTCTACTTGTGTGATTATATGATCTCTCATTTTCCAAATATATTTTTTGACTTTATTCAAAAACCGAAATCGTAATTTTACCACAACTAATTTGTAACTGATTTTCATGGCAATACTTAATTAGTGTCTTTAGTTTCAGGCTCAATTTAGTACATGAAAAAAGAATGGCATCAACTGCATGTAACAAAGTACAAATTTTCCTTTTAGCTAGTGATGGACAATGGCCTTCAACTTTAAGTAGGATAGTCTCCAGAATATTAAGATAGATGTTAAACAATGCAGGGGCCAGGATGCAATATTGTCTCACTTCCTTATATGTTGTAATATCAACTGGAAGTGAACCTTTTCTGTTGCATTTAATTTGCATTATACCATCTTGATAGAATGCCTTCATTAGATATGTAAGACGCCAGTCAAGATCCGAATTCTAAAATTTAACCCAACATTTAAAATGAAACCTTTGTAGACACGTGATTTCAACAAGCAACTCAAAAGATCAGTCAAATTGGCATTGATCCTGATTATTGTCTTATGAATTAATTGTATCAAACAAAGACTATGGAATAACTCAGTACAGAAATTTAATGGTTAAAGCCAAAATATGGTATTCACCTGCAACATTTGGAATTATAGATATATTTTTCCATTCCTTAAATATTTGAATAGCTTATATTTTTATAAATCCATCACAGCATTTTTGAAAGCCAGATTAAATTGTTACCATCAAATATTCATCAAAATCTCCAAGATTTTGTCTTGATCTTTCCAGCACTGATCCCAAAACAGTGGATCATATTTTATTGTATTGTGAATTTCAGGAAGTTATCTGGCCTATTTTAAAATCTAAACCAGGAAGAATATGTAAAAAAAATTACTTACCAACCTCCTGGCCTTCTGGCTGTAAATAAAATTGATTGATTTAAGGGAGACCCAACACCTAGAAATTACTGTCCTTAGAAAAGATAATTTATCTTTCTATTAATAACAGCTGACTTTTCTCTCTTAAAATCCCTCTCCTGCTTCCTTCAAGACCTCTATTAAACTTTGACAAAATGCACAGATATTTAAATTAAGATCACTTTCTAAAAGGCAGAGATTAATTGACCAATAACTATTTGTTCGGTATCTTTGCATTCCCCTTACCCTTGGTGCAAAGAAAGTGAAAATGAAAAAAATGAGAGCCAATTTGGTGCAGTGATTAAGATGGTGGCCTAGAAATCAGAAGACTGTGAGTTCTAGTCCTGCTTTAGGCATAAATGCTGGTTGGGGGACAGACTGTCCCAGTTTCTCAGTCAACCCACCTGACAGGGTTGTTGTTATGGGGAAGAGAGAGGAGCAGAAAGAAGTACTAAATATATGTGCTGCCTTGAGCTACTTATGAAGTAATACAGTAAAGGTGTGATAAAAAACTAATAAATAAATGAACAATGTAACTATTAAGCAAATTTTAAACAACAAAAAACTCTGCTTAATAAATTTTAAATGTCAGTTGACAGCTGGGCATCAACCATATTTTCAAAGGGAAGAAACACTTCTTTGGAAAATTTCACTTTTTTATATATAAAATTCCTAGCACTTACGATGCACTGATAATTGGTAACCACTGTTTTTTTTAAAGGTCATTTGCAATGCTCTGCATGCTTCCTTCTTGTTCTTTCATAAAAATTAAAATATAGAGAACAAAGCAGGTTGAATATGTTTGTTCCAGTTGCCAATTCTGAATTATTTTTGCAGCTTAAATTTCCAAAATGGTGACAGCAATGTACAAGTGGACACTTGCCTTGACACTCAGCAGCCTCTCTCTCTCCAATTGAAAACAGAAAATTTAATAACAGCACTAATACGAAAGATAACACGCTGCAAAGCAAACTGGTGAAGTCCATTGTTAATTTCATTTACAAGAATCCTTTTCAGCTCCACTGAGCTCAGGTACATATTTTAGAAGAGTTTAAAAAGTGGATTTTAAAAACTACTTTTGTTCCAGAGTGAGACAACCATACAGAGAAAAGGCAGTAGGAATTAGTAGGGACATCCAAATTACCTTCAGGGAGTAGCGGAGTTTATCGCAAATAGGGGATTAAGAGAAGTGGTCCAGACTGAGGATTTTTTGGTCAGTGGCTATGTTCACAAAACATACCATATATACTTGCAAAGAAGTCTATCCATGGATAAGCCAATCCTTAAAATGTTCCTATGTTTTAATTTTCATAACTGGCTTATTCGCAGGTGTCATGTTTTTTTACTGTTATTTTGGTTAAAACTTCAAGAGTTGGTTTACCCATGAATGGCTTATATATGAATACTTTATAAGAGCTGGTTACTGTAGTGGTCAAGGTGCTGGGCTAAAAACAAGGAGACTATGAGTTCAAGTCCTGTCTTAAGGCATGAAAGCTGGTTGGGAAATTTTGGGCCAGCCATTCTTCTCTCAGTCCATCAACAAAATAAGCCTTTAGATAAGTAACAGAGGTTTATACACAGCTAAATATTTACAGACTTATATGTGGTTAAATATCTTATCATACAGCTACTGACACAAGGAGAGCAATGAGATACACGACGAGAGAAAACATGAGGAGAAGGAATGCCCTCTAATGGCTTCCCTTATACACAGTGGCAGCTTCTGACCCAGCTTCTTACAGTGGCAGTAACCCTGCTGCCCAGGGGTGGGTTCTAAATTTTTTTTACTACTGGTTCTGTGGGCATGGCTTATTTTGTGGGCGTGGTTTGATGGTCATGTGACAATTCTTTAGGATTTAGCAGAGGTACTGGTCTACCAGGCTTTTACCTGCTTGCAGAGCTGTACCGGTATACTCATTTGTTTTTGGAGGCACCGGTCTACCCTTCGTTTTTGGAGGCACTGGTCTACTCATTTGTTTTTGGAGGCACCGGTCTACCCTTTGTTTTTGGAGGCACTGGTCTACTCATTTGTTTTTGGAGGCACCGGTCTACTCATTCATTTTTGAAGGCACCGGCCTACTCATTCGTTTTGGGAGGCACCGGTCTACCCATTTGTTTTTGGAGGCACAGGTCTACCCATTTGTTTTTGGAGGCACTGATCTACCACCACACTTTTAACACTGATCAGCTGTAGGGCGGCCCTTTGAAGCCCCAGGGCAAGAGTTTAAACAGTTTTTTTCCTTCTAGCTGATCAGCTGGGACTCGGGAGGCAGCAATAGATTGGGGGTGGGGCCAAATAAAAGGTAAGAATAACACCGGGGGGTGGGGTGGGGGGGCCCAGCTCCTGAACAAAGAGAACCGGTTCGGTGACGTCATATCGTCACCGCTACCGGCTCAGCCAAACCGGGCCAACCCGGAAGGAACCCATCATTGCTGCTACCTCATTCCCACTGCATCAGCTTTCATTTGCCTCCGTGTACAACCTTACATCAGCTTACAGCTATTAAATCTACATACCCTGACATTGCAGTTGTGGGGCAAATAGGAAGCAAGAGGTATTAGATATGTTAGTCATCTTGATCATGTATGTATGCATGCCCAGATAAAAATCTAATCCTAATAATAGGAGTGTTGCTCCCATAAGCAATATGGTGAAATGTAATTTACACAGCCCATATTGGATCAGTTTTCACCTGGGTCAACAATGACTGCATTGGGTATAATAGTTCATAGATATTTGATGGCAAATGGGCTACAGGACTTAGGACTGTTGGCTGAGCAACCATGGCCAGCAGCTGCAAGCCTAACTGGACGAAAAGTTGTTTACCCATTGCAAATATACAAAAATTGAAAACGGAGAAATGATCAGTTATTACAAATCCAATTCAATAAGAAGAGGATATCTGAAAAAAATGTGCCACTACTGACTATTCAGGTAACAACAACATCCAGAATCAAAAATAACAAGACAAAGGCTAGCATATCAACAATGATTTATAGTACAAAAGAAAGTATTCACAGAAATAGAATAGGGAGAACTGCATAAGTCTGTCTACCCAGGGCAAAGAATTCAAAGCCTTGCCAGAAATAGCTCAATCAGCACATCTAATGAATTGTGTTCATCCCCAAACCAGGCATTTTCTCTTCTGTTGTTAGAACGAACAAAACTTCTAACTAAAGAAAGAAGAATTGAAACAAAGAACAACCGAGTATCAAGAATAAGGTTGCCTGCATTGAAGTGGATCCCAAAGAAACAACATTAAAAGAAGTCAATACTGTAATATCAAATATAAGCATCAGCCTCCTGCAAGAAACAAACCAACTAATGTACAGCATGACTGCATCTGTAACTGAATATTTTGGATGCAAAATCAACAAAGAAGAGGAAAAAAAGCAAAGTGCACCACCAAAATGAAAGATCAGGCTGGAAAATAAGATCAACAGGCTAAGATCAGATGCAAGCACGCTAGAACAAATGAAAGAAACTGAAGAACAAGAAAACCAAAGAACCAAAAAAGGGAGGATAGCACTAGGCAACTACAGGCCAATTACCTGCTTATCAACGATGTTCAAATGTCTAACTGCTATGGCAGCAGATGCCGTTCAAGAGCATCTAGTTGAAAACAAGCTCTTTCCACCTGAGCAGAAAGGAAACTGCCCAAACAGCAGAGGAGCAAAAGATCAGCTCCTACCCTGTCCCCCCCCCCCCAAAAATAAGACATCTCCTGATAATAAGCCCAATTGGACTTTTGAGCGCATGGCAGTAAAGCCAAGTGCTTACTTCAGAGTTCAAAAACATATAAAACAGGGTCTTTTTTTTCGGGGAAACACAGTAATTGACAAGGTGATTTTGTAACCCTGCAAGAAAAGAAAGACCAACTTGAACATAGCTTGGACTGATTACAAGAAGGACCTTTGATTCCCTGCCACATGATTAGATAATCAAGTGCCTAGAAATAACAAGAGTCAGTAGAAGTTATCAGATGCTTTGTGTAAAGATCACCGTTGTTGGTCAATGATGATAGATTGGGTGAGGTTAACATCAAGGCAGGAATCTTCCAAGGAGACTTATTATCTCCACTACTCTTTGTCATTGCACAGATTCCTCTGTAGATAATACTGAGCAAATCAGGCCATGGTTATGAAACATCAAAACATCTGCTGAGCTATCCCACCTCCTTTACATGGACAATCTAAAGCTGTATGGAAAAATACCATCTGAAATTAGAATTTCTGCTCAACACCGTCTGTATACACAGACAAAGATACTGCAATAGAATATGGACTAGACAAATGTACCACCCTCATCATTAACAAGGGGGAAATGGTGAAAACTGAAGGATCCAAGATCCTCAATGGAAATCAAAAGTCTGATGAAGAGGATTACTAAAAAATACTTGGGTACCCTCAAGCTGACAATTTCAAACACACTGAATTCAATAGGAAGGTTAGAAGGTTAAATCATGAGAGTAAAGGTTTAAAAATCCAAACTCAATAGAGGAAATCTTCAAAACAATGACCACCTGGGCAATTCCAGTCATTAAATACACAGCTGAATTGGTGGACTGGAATCCAACAAGCTTGAAAAGGCAGACCAAAAAAATAATGACAATAAATCATGCCCTTCACCCACATGGTGATGTTGACAGACTCTACTTACGAAGGAAAATAGATGGATATGGAATACTGCAAGTACATAAGACAGTTGAAGAAGGAAAAATGGAAGAATAGCTGAACGATAGTGAAGAAATGCACTGAAGCTAGTATACCAGGAAAGTTTATGACAGTGATGGCTAACCTTTTCTGGACTGAGTGCCCAAAGCCCGCAAATGTACGCGTGCCCACCTCCCTGCTCATGCACACATGCCCACCCCCGCATGTGCCATGCTCCCCGCATGCCAGCCCCCTGCACACGCCCCACCCCCACGCATCCATGGGCAGTCCACCCCACACGCCCCACCTCCACCCCGCATGCACAGCAGAGACCCTATGACCAGCTGGCCGGTGGGAGGTGCGTGCGCATGCATGATAGAGCTGAACTGGGGTGACGGCTCGCATGCCCACAGAGAGGGCGCTGCGTGCCACCTGTGACACGCGTGCCATAGGTTCGCCATCACGGGTTTATGAGAACTGGAGAGACCAAACTGACCTACTAAATGAAGACTAGAAAAGAGACATGGCACGGCAAAGTATTACACAGCCAGTACATTTAAAAGAAAAAAACAGCAGGCCTAGCAGAAGACAAGACCTGGCAATGGCTAAGAACAGAAAGTTGAAGAAAGAAACAGGAACTAATTCTGGCTGCACAAGATCAAGCCTTAAAACAAATGCATACCAAGCTAGACTGGAGAAGGCAGCAATAGATATCAAATGCCACTTCTACAAAGAAGCTTAAAAAAACAACAACACTGGACCATCTAGATAGCGGCTGCAAGAAGATTGCTACAAACAACAGCATGACAAAGTATAAACAACAGTGCATTGGAATATCTGCAAGAAATATCATTTGCCTGCAAGCAAGAACTGATGGAACCCAAAATAGAGAAAATAATAGAAAATGAAATAACTAAAGAACTCCGGGACTCTAGAATTCAGACAGACAAACAATCTGCCACATAACATCCCAGACTTAATAACTGTTGATAAAAAAGTGAGAAAAGTCTAGATAGTGGATGTGGCAGTACCTGGGGACAGCAGAACAGAAGAGAAAGAATTACAGAAAAATCACAAACTGCAGAGATCTGCAAATAGAAGTGGATGACTGTGGCAAAAGAAGTCAATGATAATATAATAATAGGTGCCTTGGATGCAATCCCAAAACATCTGGAGTACCACTTAAATAACCATGGCATTGACAAAATCACCATCAGTCAATTGCAACTTTATTTGGAACCGCTTACATCCTGCAACGAAACCTTTAACACCATCAAACAACATCTGCCTGTCAACAAATCCTTGGGACAGATGCTTTATCAATAGATGGATAAAAAAACCCAAATCCAGTCTAAACAATTGACTGATTGTATAACCAACCATAATAATAATCCCCATTTTGGAAAATGAGCCTGCTAAAATCTTATCTGATTTAAGATTCAAACAGATAAGCATCTTGTTCATAGCAATAGCACTTAGACTTATATTTATTTATTTATTTATTTATTTATTAAATTTCTATACCGCCCTTCTCCTGGCGGACCCAGGGCGGTGTACAGCCAATTAAAAACCAGTACATAAACAATTAAAAACATCCTAAAATCCATATAAGTTAAGGCTGAAGGTATAAGAACCGACTAAAAACTCTAAAAAGTTTAAAATTTAAAAAATGTAGAAATATTTAAAAATAAAAGGGATCAGGCAAGTCCGGCGAGTTGGAAAAGGTGCGTCTTTAGAGCCCGACGAAAAGTCCGGAGGTCAGCAATAGTTCTCAGTTCTGGAGGCAAATCGTTCCAGAGGGTGGGGGCTACCACAGAGAACGCTCTCCCCCTGGGGGTCGCCAGCCGGCATTGTCTGGCTGACGGCACCCCGAGGAGGCCCTCTCTGTGGGAGCGAACCGGTCGGTGGGAGGCAATTGGTGGCAGAAGGCGGTCCCGTAAATACCCTGGTCCTAAGCCATGGAGCGCTTTAAAGGTGATTACCAACACCTTGAAACGCACCCGGAAGTCAACCGGCAACCAATGCAGCTCACGCAGGAGAGGTGTCACGTGGGAGCGCCCTGTCGCTCCCATAATCCCCCGCGCGGCCGCATTCTGCACCAGCTGAAGCCTCCGGGTGCATCCCAAGGGGAGCCCCATGTAGAGAGCATTACAGTAGTCCAGGCGAGACGTGACGAGCGCCTGAGTGACTGTGCGTAGGGAGTCCCGATCTAGAAAGGGCCGCAACTGGCGTATCAGGCGAACCTGATAGAAAGCCCCCCTGGCCACGGCTGTCGTATGATCCTCTAAAGACAGCCGTGGATCCAGGAGGACGCCCAAGTTGCGCACCCTTTCCGTGGGGGCCAATGATTCGCCCCCAATAACCAACGATGGAGTCAGTTGGCTATATCGGGACGCCGGCAGCCACAGCCACTCGGTCTTGGAGGGGTTGAGTCGAAGCCTGTTTCTCCCCATCCAGACCCGCACAGCTTCAAGGCACTGGGACATCACCTCCACGGCATCGTTGGGGTGGTCTGGGGTGGAAATGTACAGCTGAGTGTCATCAGCGTACTGATGGAATTCCACCCCAAAACCACGGATGATCTCACCCAGCGGCTTTACATAAATGTTGAACAGAAGGGGCGAGAGGACCGACCCTTGTGGCACCCCACACACTAGGCGCCTCGGGGTCGACCGCTGCCCCCCTGTCAACACAGATTGCAACCGGTCGGAGAGGTAGGAGGAGAACCACCGAAGAACGGTGCCCCCCACTCCCAATCCCTCCAACCGGCGCAACATGATACCATGGTCGATGGTATCAAAAGCCGCTGAGAGATCTAACAGCACCAGGATAGAGGAGTACCCCCTACCCCGGGCCCTCCAGAGATCATCCACCAACGCGACCAATGCCGTTTCGGTGCTGTAACCAGACCTGAAGCCGGACTGGAGCGGGTCTAAATAGACAGCTTCATCCAGGTACCGGGGGAGCTGCCATGCCACCACACTCTCAACAACCTTCGCTAAAAAGGGAAGGTTGGAGACTGGACGATAATTTGCCAAAACAGCTGGGTCCAGGGAGGGCTTCTTGAGGAGAGGCCTCACCACCGCCTCCTTCAAGGCGGTCGGTAGGGCACCCTCACTCAGAGAAGCATTTATAATCTCCTGGAGCCAGCCTCGTGTAACCTCCCGGGAGGCCAGCACCAACCAGGAGGGACACGGGTCCAATAAACATGTGGTAGCATTCAATCTCCCCAGGATCCTGTCCACGTCCTCGGGAGCCACAGGATCGAACTCAGCCCAGATAACACTCTCAAGACGGGGCTCAGTCACCTCGCCCGAACCAACCCAGTCGGCGGCCAACTCATCCCGAATCTGAGTTATTTTATCATCCAGATATTGAACAAAATCCTCAGCACGTCCCTGCAAGGGATCCTCCCGCGCTCCCAGATGAAGGAGGGAGCGGGTCACCCTAAACAGGGCGGCTGGGCGATTATCTGATGACGCAATAAGGGCGGCGAAATAATTAGATTTCGCCGCTTTTATTGCCACTAAGTAAGTCTTAATATAAGCTCTTACTAGTGTCAAGTCAGAATCGGAGCGACTGGCCCTCCAACCGCTCTCTAGGCGTCTTTTCCGGCGCTTCATCTCCCTCAGCTCCTCGGTAAACCAAGGAGATAAGTGAGTTCGGCGCCGGGTCAGAGGCCGCAAAGGCACGACACGGTCCAAGGCCCCACCGGCCGCCCTATCCCAGGCCACCACCAGGTCCTCAGCCGAGTCACGTGTCAGTGTCTCAGGAAATGGCCCAAGCTCCGTCTGGAACCTATCAGGATCCATCAGGCGCCTGGGGCGGAACCACCTAATTGGTTCCGCCTCCCTGCGGTGGGGTGCAGCGGTCAGAAAGTCGAGTCGAAGGAGCGAGTGGTCAGTCCATGACAAGGGTTCGACGCCTATATCTCCAGTATCAAGACCACCCAACCACTGACCAGAGACAAAAACTAGGTCCAGGGTGTGTCCACCAATGTGAGTCGGGCCCTGAATTACCTGGGTCAGGTCCATGGCCGTCATGGAAGCCATGAACTCCCGAGCCATCTCAGATGTTTCACCGATGGATGGCAGGTTGAAATCCCCCATGACTATAAGCCTGGGAGTAGCAACCGCCACCTCGGCTATAACATTGAGAAGCTCGGGCAGGGTTGTTGCCACGTGGCAGGGAGCCAGGTACGTGACTAACAGACCCATCTGCCCACCAGGGCCCCATCTCACATAGATGGACTCACACCCGGCTATCTGAGGTACAGTGGCCTCCCTCGGACCCAGACCTTCCTTAATAATGACCGCTACTCCCCCACCCCTGCCCTGGGCTCTCGGCTGGTGAAATGCAAGGAAACCCGGTGGGCAGATCTCCACGAGGGGGACCCCCCCTCGTGGCCCAACCAGGTCTCGGTAATACCAGCCAGGTCCGCACCCCCCTCTTGGAGAAGATCACATATGAGGGGGGCCTTATTTACAACGGACCTCGCGTTGCACAACAGCAGCCGGAGCCTCGGGTCCTGAGACTCTAGACAACCCGGGGAACGGGAATAGCTCAGGGGACCGGGGCAAGCAATCGCTCGAAGACAGCGAGTGCGTGCCCCCACCACACGATATGGTCCCCTGCTCTCGCCATATCTGCCCCTCCCACATAGCGTAGAAATCACACCACCCTCAACAGAGGGCTCAATCAGAGCCCTCTTGCCTCCAGCAGCTACACCTCCCGTGGCATCACAGACTGCCAGGCCTGTCCCTTTCCCCTCCGGGTTTCCCCCCAAACCCACACCCTCCCCCACCCCAGAACCCCCTAAAACACCCCTTAAAAAAGCAGTTAAAAAACCCCTCAATCCCCGCTTCGCAGCATGCCACCTCTCGGGGTCCCAAGACCCGTCATTAAGGTAGGCCCTCGATAACGTGGAGGGCCAAACCCGCGAGAGGGGGGAATCTCGCAGGGCAAGAAGCGTGGACCTAGAGAGCATCCAACAGATAAGGCAGAAAAATGGGGCATGGCATAGGTCCATAAACATAGTCATAATTCCAGATGTCCTAATGCAGGACCAGAACAATCAGGAGAGAAACGCCGCTACCCTCTCACGGTAGCGACCCGGAATCTCTGTATTCTGTCCCTGAGGGGGAATGTCCAAGCCACCCTCTCACGGTGGTTCAGCCGACAACAGGTACGTTGGAAAGTCCAAGGCCACTCTCTCACTGTGGCCTGGCAGATTTGTCCTGTAAATGTGGCACCCCCTCAGATAGATGGTAACAACCGGCTCCACAATCCTCCCGTGAGCTGGCCTGTCTTCTCATAGCCAGCCAGCGGAGTAATGAAATGCAGATGGAAACGCCAAATGCTGGTAAAGACGCCAAAAAGGTCCGAAGCACCACTCTGGAAGTGGCGGCCTGATAATAAAGGAGCGGGCAGGTTTGAGGGCCAGCAGAAGACAAGCGGGATGGAGGGAGAGGGAACCAGCCCTCACCAGCCTCCAATGGGGCCATAAGCCCGCTGGCTGCTGGGGGCCACTAAAATCATTGGCCCCCCAATCTCATCACTGCCACCATTCGCTGGCCGCCATCTCCTTGCCACCCATCACCATCTCTCGCAGCATTATTATTTCCTCAGCGGGGGCTTCGCGAGGGTTTCGCAACGGCTGCCCTCTCACTGCAGCCGCCGCTCGCCACTCGCCGCTTGTCTTCGCCGCCCCCCCCACCGCGCCGCCATCTTCCGCGGCGCCTCTCAGCTGTCCAGAAAAGGGGGGGGGAAGCGGCGGGGATCTTCAAAACGGGGTGGCGGACTCGCAGCGCCGCCCAGCTGTTTAAGGGCGGCGGGAGCCTCCGAATTCTTCCAAGGGCTTCGCCACGGCTGCCCTCTCACTGCAGCCGCCGCTCGCCGCTCACCGCCGCTCGCCGCTCACCGCTTGTCTTCGCCGCTTGTCTTCGCCCCCCCACCGCGCCGCCATCTTCCGCGGCGCCTCTCAGCTGTTCTGGGTGGTGGAGGCGGCGGGGGGCTTCGGCATCTTCTGGTGCACGCTGGTGGGTGACAACCCCACCAGCGTGATGGCCGCATATTCCGCTGGCTGGGCAGGGGGCTGCCGATGGGCTGCAGCCCCCACGGACCTGCTAAGAGCCAGCCAAAAAGCCCATCTTCCTAGGACGCCCAAGGTACGATCGCCATCTTGGGCATGCGCAGGGGGAAGAATACTGTTTCACAGTGCTTTACAGCCCTCTTTCAGCGGTTTACAGAGTCAGCATATTTCCCCCAACAATCTGGGTCCTCATTTTACCCACCTTGGAAGGATGGAAGGCTGAGTCAACCTTGAGCCTCGTGAGATTCGAACTACCAAAAAGTGCATTCTAACCACTGCACCATCAAGGCTCATAACATATCTAATATAATAATTACTGAAAAGGAGAAAGTCCGGTTCACTGATATTCCTATTCTAGATGATAATAGGATTGACGAAAAACTATTGGAAAAAAATTACAAAATACTGGTACTCGCAAATCCATTGTTATATTAATCATGATTGGAGCAGAGGTGGGTTTCAGCAGGTTCTGACCTGTTCTGGAGAACCGGTAGCGGAAATTCTGAGTAGTTCAGAGAACCGGCAGTGGAAATTCTGAGTAGTTCGGAGAACCGGTAAATACCACCTCTGACTGGTCCTGCATCTATTCTCTGCCTCCCGAGTCCCAGCTGATTGGGAGGAAATGAGGATTTTGCAGTATCCTTCCCCTGGAGTGGGATGGGAATGGAGATTTTACAGTATCCTTCCCCTGCCATGCCCACCAAGCCACGCCCATCAAGCCATGCCATGCCATCAAGCTATACCCACAGAACCAGTAGTAAAAAAATTTGAAACCCACCACTGGCTTGGAGCCAATGCAACAATACCTAAAGGACTTCCTCACTATCTGGAGATATTGAATTTATCACACCAGAACACCCTGATTTTACAAAACATCACCCTAGTTGGACCTGCCTATTTTCTTAATAATTCTTAGTTCTTGATTAGGACTTGAATTGGGTATTGGTACTTACCTGATACGCCCCTTCTGGTTCACTAGAAAACGCTGGTCACGGAAGGGTGGTCGCCTGGCCGGAAGTCACATGACCGAGTCTGCTGTATAAAAGAAGCCCAGCCTCTTCCTGAACCCAGTTTGAGACTAGGGCATAGGCAGACTGTCGTGTCTGGAAAACAAGAAGAGAAGTAAGTCAACCCCAGGATCCCTCCCCGCAACAGAGAACCAGCATGAGGGAAGCCGGCCCAAGGGAGGGGTGACCGGCGTTTTCTAGTGAACCAGAAGGGGCGTATCAGGTAAGTACCAACGCCCATTCTCGGTCACGGAGAAAACGCCGGTCACGGAAGGGATATACCAAAGCCCTGGTACCTATAGGGAGGGAGAAGGCCGGCCCCTCTCATTGTCTTGAATGCAGACCCTCTGAAGGACTCTCCTCCCAAACGAGGCTTCCGCCGATGCATAGACGTCCAACCGGTAGTGCCGGACAAAGGGCGATGGCGAAGTCCAAGTAGCAGCACGACAAACCTCTTCGAGAGAAGCTTGGGTAGCCCAGGGAGCCGAAGTAGCAGCGCTCCTGGTAGAGTGAGCTGTAATGCCTCGAGGAACAGGTAGAGATTGAACTTCATAGGCTAGGGAAATAGAAGCCTGGAGCCAACGACCCAGAGTTGTGGAAGAAACCTTCAACCCCATTGACTGAGGCTGGAAGGAAACAAACAACACCTCTGTCCGATGAAAGGAAGCAGTCCTGGAGATGTATACCTTAAGAGCTCGACGGACGTCAAGCGAGTGCCAGACCTTCTCCTGTTGATGACAAGGTGAAGGGCAGAAGTTGGGGAGAATTATTTCCTGAGCACGATGAAAGGCAGAGTTGATCTTTGGAATGAAAGCTGGGTCCAAACGGAGAACTACTCGATCAGAATGAATGATGCATAGGTCCTGGCGTACCGAGAGAGCAGCCAGCTCTGAGATTCTCCGGGCTGAAGTGATTGCGATGAGAAAGGACACTTTAAAGGAGAGAAACCTCAAGGAGACGTCTCGAATTGGCTCGAAAGGGGGCTTGGTGAAGGCTGATAGAACCTTGTTGAGATCCCAAGTTGGAAATCGATGAATGGTAGGAGGACGTAAATTGGTAGCACCTCTGAGGAAAGACCGAATGAGAGGGTGAGAAGAGACGGTCTCCGAAGATCCACATGTCAGAATGGAAGAGACGGCCGAAACCTGTCTTCTAAGGGTGTTGGGGGAGAGGCCCGATTTGAGTCCTTCCTGAAGAAAAGATAGGATATGGATAATGGAAGCTGAAGTGGGAGGAATCCCCTTATGCCAACACCAAGCAGAGAAAGCCATCCAGGTAGCATTGTAAATGTGGTTAGCTGAAGCTCGACGAGAAGCTTGGATGGTAGAAATTACCTCGGAAAGGACCCTGGCCCTGGAGAGGAGGAACCGCTCAACCTCCAAATGGTTAGCCGGAACCACTGAGGTTCTGGATGTTCTAGATGGCCCTGCCGCAGAGAAATCTCTTCGAGTGGGATCTGCCAATGAGGGGCCACTGATAACGCCACAAGGTCTGCGAACCATGGCTGACGGGGCCAGAAGGGAGCCAGAAGGACCAGTCCCACCTCTTCCAGCAACAGCTTCCTTACGACCCTGGAAATGAGGGGAAGAGGTGGGAAGGCATAAAGAAGAAGACCACAAGGCCACGGGCTGGTCAAGGCATCCACGGCCTCCGCTCCCTGGGTAGGGAACCTCGAGAAGAACCTCGGAAGCTGGTGGTTGGATCCCGATGCGAAGAGGTCCACAGCTGGAAGGCTGAACTGTGCTGCAATCTCCTGAAACAACCAAGGGTGGAGACTCCACTCTGTCTGGTCCACTGTGGCATGACTGAGGGTGTCCGCCTGAACTTTCGAAGAGCCCGCTATGTGTGTTGCTTGGATGGAGGCTAGATGAATCTCCGCCCACCGAAGAAGACGGGAAGCCTCCCACATGAGGGCCTTGGAACAAGTCCCCCCCGCCTGTTGATGTGGGCCTTGGCTGCCACATTGTCTGTTAGCACCAGGACATCCAGACCCCTGAGATGGGATGCAAACTTGCGAAGAGCCAGGAAAATCGCTCTGAGTTCCAGAATGTTGATGTGGAGTCCTCGCTCTTGGAGAGACCACTGACTCTGGGCCAGAAGAGACCCCAGATGAGCTCCCCAGCCGAACAGACTTGCGTCCGTGGTGATGCTTATTTGTTGAGCCGTCCTGAAGAGGCAACTCTTTGCCAATGCCGGGGAGACCCACCAGATCAGGGAACGCAGGACTGCTGGAGGCAGGGAAAGTCGAATTGTTGATGTGCTCCTGCGTGATCGTTGAAATGGGAGCAGGAACCACTGAAGATCCCGGCTGTGGAGGCGAGACCAGGGGGTGATTCCAAAGGTTGAAACCATCTTACCCAATAAACGGGAAAGATCCAGGAGAGAGGAGGAACGGGAAGACCTAATCTCCCCCACCAACTGGGAAATATTATCCTGACGTTCCTGCGTGAGTGAAACCTGAAGCTCACGAGGATCAATTACAGCCCCCAAGTGTTGGATACAGGTAGAGGGAACTAACCTGCTCTTAGAACGATTAACCAAAAAACCATGGGACTCTAATACCTGTAAGGTAACCTGAACATCTGTAACACCCTGAGCTAAAGAACTTGCTAAAATAAGAATGTCATCTAAATAAAATAAAATCCTAACGGGCAGGGTCCTCAAATGACCTGAGAGAGCAGCCATGATCTTAGTAAAAACTCTAGGGGCCGAGGACAGGCCAAAAGGAAGGGCTCTATACTGATAGTGCCTGCCCCCGTAACAAAAGCAAAGGAACCTGCGGTGCTCAGGGTAGATAGGCACATGTAGGTAAGCCTCTGTCAAGTCAACTGAAGCCAAGAAATCACCTTGACGGATAGAAAGCAAAATGGTCTGGAGGGATTCCATTTTGAACCTGCGATAAACTATGTACTTGTTCAAGGATTTAAGATCCAGTATGGCTCTCCAGCCACCAGAAGACTTAGGAACCAAAAATAAACGCGAGTAAAAACCCTGACGCCATTCTGACTGAGGAACACTCTGAATGGCCCTGATATCTAGGAGGTGTTGAATAGCTTCCTCCATCAGAACCCTCTTGGTTCTGATCCGAGACACTGGACAGTTAACAAACAAATTTGGAGGAGGAGAGGAAAACTCTAAAGTCAAACCAAAACGAATTGTACGCCTGATCCAAGGATCAGCAGTTGAAGAATCCCAGCGGTCAGCAAAGAAGCATAACCAACCTCCAATTAAGGAGTCTGGGACTAGACTAGAAGTTCTAGCAGGACCTGCGGAAGGGTCTACCCCTGCCACCCCTGGGGGGCCTGCGGGAAGAGAAGCATGATCCCTGTCTGACCTGGAAGTCCTGCTGATGACCACCTCTGGGCTGGAAGAAACGTTAGGACCTAGGCTGGAATGAACCTTCTGAACGAAAGGAAGGAGCATGAAAGGAGCTCTGTTGTCTGAAGTCAGATCTCTGAGTCAACGAAGGTAGGATCTTGCGATGGTCTCGCATTTCTATGAGAAAGGGATCCAGGGCAGGACCAAAGAGTTTATCACCAGAGAAGGGAGCAGAGGCGAGGCGCCACTTGTTCCGGACATCAGCTTGCCACTGCCTCAGCCAGAGAAGACGACGTGAAGTAACTGCAGCGCCAATGGCCTTAGCAGAAAACCTGGCCGCATTCAAAGTTGCATCAGCAGAAAATTCAACAGCAGCCAGGATCTTGTTGATGTCCTGATGGGACCGAACATCAGAGGCAGGAAGACGCTCTTGAAGCTGATGAAGCCAAAGGATAGAGGCCCTGTTAAAAAAGGAAGCTGCAGAAGAAGCCTGGATAGACCAAGCCGAAGCCTGGTGATCTTTAACTAGCGAGCGCTCAACTTTCTTATCTTCAGGACGAAGAGATTCCTCCGAAGGACCAGTAACAGGAGAAGATGAGGAAAGGGCCACCACCGGTGAGTCTACAGAAGGAACTTGCAAAATATTAGTGAAATCAGAAGCCATATTATAGAATCGTTTGTCCAGCCCGTTGGGAGCTGGCCCCGAACAAGGAACCGACCATTGTCTCTGGACCACATCAGAAAACAGCTTGGGAGCTGGAACTGCCTCTGTTCGAATTGCAGGCTCCTGGAAAAGTGAGGATGAAGATGCAGGCAGATGGGATGAAGAGGCGGAAACTGAGGCCTCTTTCTGAGGAACTGAAGAAGAATCACTGAGGCCAGTAACAATCTGCGCCTTATACAAAAGAGATCTGAACAACTGAGGCCTAAAGGGGCCAATAAAAGAAGGTTGGTCAGGTTCAAGGCCCTCGTCCTCAGAGAGGTCTTGATCCACGGGTATCTCACCTTCAGAAAGTGAGTCCTCACTTGGATTAGCCAGGGATTCTTGTCTTGTGGTAGAATCCATCGTAGCAGCAGGAGCATGAGTTCTGCCAGAACGGCTTTGCTGGCTCATATAGCTGGAAACCTCAGAAGCAGCTTTTTGTTGCAGGCCTTCAGCAATACCTTGCCTAATGGATGAAGAAATGAGATCTGCCAAGGCAGGAGTTATCACTAGAGGAGCATCAGATCTTTGATCAGAAACTACAGGAGGGTCTTGCCTAGAAGAGGTTGAGGAGATTGAGGCCTAGCAGATGGGAATACAGAAGAAGCATCACAAACCACATTTTCCCCATGGATGGAATGATCTGGAGAAAAATCTTGCTCACTTTGCAAATTGGCAGAAGGCACAGCCACAGAAGAAATAGGAGGAGAGGCAACCTGAGTAGCACCCCTAACAGGAGAAGAATCTTTATGGGCCTCAGAAGCAGCCCTTTGAAAGGCTTTTTCCATTGCCTTATGCCTTCTAGATTCATCCTTGGATGATGCAGTGGACTTAGAGCTCTTGGAACGTGAAGGCCTATCAGTAACTCTTGCAGTTTTAGGAGGCACAGAATCTCTGGAGGAATCCTCAGTATGGCCTCTCTTGCTCCTCTAATGGGCCCTGCTGCTCCTGTCCACCAATTTAAGTTACAGAAATAAACTCCTGGGGCAATATTTAAAGGCACAGACAAACAAATTTCCCCAATACGAAGAATAACAATAGCAATTGGTGATTCAGAGGACTCACTGTGCTGGATACTTTGCAGGATCACTCCAGAATATCAGGATGGCGAAGTGGGAGAAGGGAAATAGTCACTAGCCAAATAGGGTTAACACGCGGCAGTTGGAAATGGCGCGAAATCACACAGCACCAAAATAGCCAATCCCAGGCTGAAAGAAGACAAAGAGGCTAGGAAAAGAGCCAAAATGAGCAGAAAAGGCTCTCCGCTGCTATAAAACGCCTCAAAACCGCCAGGGAAGGTTGCAAATTAGCGCGATGGTGTTTCCGCACGTGCGCGCAACCACGGAGCCGCTGGAGCACCGGCCGAATGATTCAGCACTTCTCAGCTGATCGTTAGCCTCAGGAGCCTCTCACAAGCAAAAGAAGCGTTTTTTTAAAAGGTTTAAAGGAGAATTCAAGCAAGAACAACCAGACACGACTTTCTAGTGACCGACCGAGTTGAAAAACTGGGTTCAGGAAGTGGCTGGGCTTCTTTTATACAGCAGACTCAGTCATGTGACTTCCGGCCAGGCGACCACCCTTCCGTGACCGGCGTTTTCTCCGTGACCAAGAATATTAAGTTTTCACTGGCCTTATATTGTGAGTTTAACTGTATTACCCACACATAATACCATTTGTGAATAAACCAAATCCAATTTTGGAAGTATACTTTGGGACTTAAATTTCTTTGGGACTCTCATGAGCATTTATGATACTTAAGCGGGTCAGATAAAGATTTAGCAGCTCCATTTATACAACATGCAAAGTTTGACCAGCATTAACCTTTAATGAAGGAAGGAACAAAAATCATTGGCCATTCCAGCACTCGCCACACGTGTGAATTTATTGAAGTCTCGTATTCTACCAAAAGAGCAATTAACAAGCATATTGATCTAGATCCAGCATATGAATGCGTAAGAAGCCAGACCATTTGAACGACCAATCAACGAGAGAAACAATCAGTTGCTCAGAATTTAAATATAGCTCCAAATGAACGATTAATCTAAACGAACAATTAATTTAAAAAGGGCCTGGTGGCTCAGCAGACTAAAGTATTGTGATTAACCTCAGCTGTCTGCAATTACTGTAAGTTTGAATCTTACCAGGCTCAAGGTTGACTCAGCCTTCCATCCTTTCTAAGGTAAGTAAAATGAGGACCCAGTTTGTGGGGGCAGTAAGCTGACTTTGTATAAATATACAAAAGTATGAAGGCTATTGCTTAATGCCTTGTAAGCCGCCCTGAGTCTCCGGAGAAGGGCGGCATATAAATCAAATTTTTTAAAAAATAATAATCACACAGCCAACAGACCAAAAGTGGCACACACAACATTTATAAGCTAAGGAGAATAGGATAAGAAAATCCTGCTGATTGTGTTACCTAGTCTGGTAACAAAACATTCAGAGACTAAACTGAAATAACATTGGAGAGCAAACCACTAAATCTAAAACCAGACCTACTAGTATTTTCTATTATTTCAAAGCATTAATCTTTGCCAGGGTTTCTTTGTAGTTCGGCATGCTATGCAAACATCTCCTAGTGTTGTGACCCAGGTCCAAGTAGTTAGTATTAAATACAAATAGTTCAAAAACTGACTTTATTAGAACAGCTGAGAATTAACTCAATCTCTCAACGTTGTTTTCCAGCAAAGAGGCCAAGAGCCATTCCTGGTCTTTTAAGACTTATGGGAGGGGCCAATCATCTCTTGGCCCTACTCTTGAGTTGTCCTCTCTGCTTTATCTGCTTCTGCCTTCTGGCATCTCTTCTCATACGTGCACTAGGAACAGGCTCCTCCTGTTCCTCTGCCTCTCTACTGTCAGCCTCTGGAGGCTCCAAAGTCCGCACATCACTCCCCAATGGCCCAGGCCCCATCTCTGCCTCCGACACAGAGCCCTCATCCGGGCCTTCCCCAGCCTCCAGGACTGGCCCATGTTCTTCCTCAGCCTCATCACTGTCTGACTCTGCTGCCAGCTCTGCAGGCTTTGGGTGAACCACAACACCTAGTTGCTTTATGGTTCAGCATATTGTGAGGAGAAGTCGACGACTCTTACCCTAGTCATCACTCTTTACCCTCCTAACATCAGGAAGGAGATATAGAAGTATAGCCAGCAGCACAAACAGGCTGAAGAACAGTTTTTATCCATGGGCTCTCGGACTCCTGAATAAGAAATAACATCATAACTATGTAGTATGATGGACTGCAGGGCCGGCGCAATGTGTAACATGTTCACATTGGTGCAACAGGACTGGACGTTTTCTTAATATGATTTATCAGGTTAGGGATTTTCTGTCTTCACTGTGAGTTGTATCATTTTGGGGGGGGGGGTTGCACCGAGGGAGCTCAACCAATCTCATTGTACATATGATATGCACTGACAATAAAGATTTGAACTGAATTTGCATTGAATTGAATTGAAATAAAAAAAACTGGCTGCTCAATACATACAACACACGTCATGCAAACACAGCCAGCATGTGTGTGTGTGTGTGTATGTATGTATATACGTGTGTGTGTGTGTGTGTGTTTGCCTGTTTTGCTTTGACAACTTTGTTTGTATATCTCTTAGCCTGTTTTTATTTTCTCCCAGTGGGAAGCTACTTATCTGAGTTTTTTCAGGCGTGTGTGATGAAATCATTTGCTTTGGGAAGATGGGAGAATGGAGCAACTTTATCTTGTAGAAAAATGTATCCTTTGTTTGGAGGGAGAGGGTGTTCAGGAAGGATCTCTGACATCTCATGTCTTACAATAGCCAGGTTACTTCTCTCCAAATCACACAAGACTGGCTTCTGAAAGTAACAATTAGAGCAGATTCAAAGGGGCTGGTCTTGTATTTCAGATACAAATCCCATTTGATTTTACTCTGCAAACAACACGAAGTGCAGGTAGTCCTCGACTTACAACAGTTCAGTTAGTGACCATTCAAAGTTACAATGGCACCGAAAAAAGTGACTTACGACTGTTTTTCACACTTATGTCTATTGCAGCATCCCCATGGTTGCGTGGTCAAAATTTGGATGCCGGGCAACTGACTCATATTTACAACAGTTGCAGTGCTCCAGGATCTTGCGATGACCTTTTTAATCTTGACATTGACAAGCAATGTCAATGGGGAAGCCAGATTCACTTAGGGACCATGTTTCTAATTTAACGATTGCAGGGATTCACTGGCAAGAAAGATTGTAAAATGGGGCAAGACTCACTTAACAACTGTCTCACTTAGCGAGAGAAATGTTGGGCTCCGTTGTGGTCATAAATCGAAGACTAGCTGTACATTTGCATCTCAAGTACGTAATTCGTGTCAGTGATGCAATGATGCCATGACGCAGGTGATGTTATCGTGACTTGGAAGATATCTCAATGCTGGGGGAGATTGCCTTAGATAGGGAAGACTTCTCAACCAGAGCCCCAGAATTCCACAACTCCTGGGAAGATGGGACATATTCCTTGATTTCTGCAAGCTGTTGGTGTTTAAGGATTCAGCTTTTCATGTCCAATTTTATTTTACTGCTTTGTTGTGGATTTTACAGTTTATTTAGAGCTTTAAGGTTTGCAAATTGATCTTGCTTCTAGGAATCCCAATAAAAAATATGTACTATAAAGGTTTCTCTGTCCTTCTGCCCCCATAGCTACTATTAAGAAACGGACTGTTCCAGATATGGCTCCATTTAACCATGTGGCTAAGTCTTACCAATAATCTCCCCTTATTCCCAAGTACATCTTTTCAATGTTCAAGTTCTTTTCAATATTTGTTCTCCTTTACAGGAATTTGAATTGTCTTGATTTTACTGTAATTTTATTTTATTGTTGTAAGCTTCCTCAACAGCTTGCATAAGCAAAAAAAATAGATATGCATTTAATAAAAGCAGTAGCTAATAATCTCTTCCCCAATTAAATTTGCGGGAACGGAGGCTTATGTACCTCAATAAAACTAGTAGCAATGCTGCTGGCCAGACAGGTCTTTGTGAAGAAGTCAGATGAAACATGGTTCAAAGTTACAATCAGTGATGAATGCCTATTGATTACTCATTGCTTAAATCAACATGGAATGAATCTGGTATTATAGCTCCAGGGTGTTAGTCAATAAATGGACACAGGGTGCAGCTGGTTCTAAGAGGCAACTAATATCTAGTGACTGGGAGACCCAGAAAAATTAAAATGAGCAATTATGAAATGCTGTTTTGAATCCAATCCTCAATAGAAGATTTCAAAAGAGAATGTTCAATATTTGGAAAATGAAGCCCGAAAATCAGAAATTGACAAAGATTTATACTTAGAACAAAAGCTTTTATGAATGTCAAACCACTAGATTTGGAAAAACTAGCTAAGAATGCTAATAACAGCACAAATGAAATTGAAGGTGAAAAAACAAATTATTTTTTGAAGAGCAATATTAATTTTTATCATTTTTAAGACAGATTACGGTGTTGATCAAATATACAAAAACACTTGAGCAAGAGAATGTTTAAAGTCAGGTCCCTAACAGACATTGGATTGAACTGAAAAGAAAAATTACTGAACATATCAAAAAACTTCCAAACACCAGAAAAGTCCCCCTCGATTGAAAAACACAAGTAGAAAAGAATTATTAAAAATTCTGCAAAATATGAATTTGGTAGTAAAAAATACTGAAACAAACACATTGGTTAAAACTGAAAACAGCATGACAACATCAGAGTTTAGAAACTGTGCTGTAAAAACAAAAGCAACAATCAATCATCCAAATGGAAAATTAGATTTTGAGGAAAGATCAATAAATTACAAAGTAATAGCAATCCAAAGAATCTGAACTTAAGAAAATTGAAAAATAACAAAAGCAAGAAAAGCTGAAAGAAATCTATAATCTTGGCACTAAATTGGTTAAAGACGTCTCCATAGAATGAATTAAGTTATAGTTATTTCAAGGCAAACTGAACATAAACAAAACCAACAATTTTGAACAAAGTAGCATTTGATTTATAAAGCTTTGCTGAAAAATACCATAAGCACAGATGTTTGCCATGATAAAGATGGGAAACATTTAAAGAACATAAAGATGCAAAATAGATATGGGACAGAAAGGAAAATTGTCTCAGTCAAAATGAAGGGTACAATAAAAGTTCAGAAATGATTAGAATAGAAACTAAGAAGGCAAAGAACTAAAGAGCATTAGAAACAGATAAAGTACACAGATTTGGACTTAACCATCTCTCCATAAAAGATTCGATAGTCAATTACAGGTTGGAAAAATTGAAGACTGGGTGATAACTAGTGCAATATTTTTAATAATGGAAGGCAAAGACAAGGGTATAATTGCAGGCAGCTACATACCAATTATTCCTTGCCAACAATGTTCAAATTGTATTAACCAATAATGTTAATTGGTGTATTAGCAATTGCAATTTTCAAATTTCAATATTGCAATTCAATATTCAAAACTCCATTCTGCCCATCTGAACGAAAAGCTAATTGCCACAATTCATGAGGAACAAAAGATCATCTGCTTACAGATAAAGTGATACCATCAAAACACAAGCAAAATAAAATGCATTTAATTCTTCCACGTGCAATAACTGGTTGTTGAAATATTACTGCAAACATCTAGAATGTTGCAAAAGAATCTATGAAAACAACTTTGAAGATAGTGAAGACACTGGAAAAATAAACACAAGGAGAGGAAATTTTCAAGGGAGTTTTTTGCCCCCCTCCCTCTTTATCATCTCAGAGACACACCTCAGAAATATCCAGAATCTTTAAAAAAAAAAAAAAAAGCTTATATGTGAACTGTCAAAAGAAGAGAGAAAAATGTCTTATTTATTGTATATGGATGATAAAGAAAACGCAAAAATTTTAAAATTTTTTTTTAAATAAAATAGAATCCTTATCTAATACTTTAAAGATACATTGTGACGACATCCTTTAAAGCGCTCCATGGCTTAGGGCCCGGATATCTATGGGACCGCCTTCTGCCATCAATAGCCTCCCACCGACCAACACTCCCACAGAGAGGGGCTCCTCAGGGTGCCGTTGGCAAAACAATGTAGGTTGGCGACCCCCAGGGGGAGAGCCTTCTCTGTGGGGGCACCCGCCCTCTGGAATGAGCTACCTCCTGGGATACGTACGATTCCCAATCTCTGTGCTTTTCGCCGGGTCCTTAAGACATTGTTATTTCATCAGGCGGGCTTGGCTGACTAAATAAAATTTGGCTGAGGTATTTTAAATTATGGGGTTTTAATCAGGAAAGCCAAGATCTGTTTAATTTTGTTTTAAACGGGTTTTAAATTTTAAATTTTGTATTGTCTTTTATCATGGCTGTACACCGCCCTGAGTCCCTCGGGAGAAGGGCGGTATATAAATCTAATAAATCAAATCAATTGAAATCAAAATGGAATTTGGATTTAAAATAAAGAAAAACTGAACCAGTGAAAGTATACAATACAACTATGGGAACCTCATAAGATCCCAAAGGTGCTTTTCAAAAGGCAACAGGACTTTTTTGTTTTTGTTTTTTTCTTGAAAATGTTTCGCTTCTCATCCAAGAAGCTTCTTCAGTTCTGACTGGTGGGGAATGAAAAGATTTATATTCTTTGCAATCATCTGGTCATTAGCACTCTGAAGGAAGCTGGCTAGCTCTCTGAGAGTCATTGAGGTCACTTGGAGGTTTATCTATGCCCTCAGGTTCACCTGAATCAGAGTGCAAATGGGTGTGGAACCTCCTTGAGACTGCTGAAAGGACTACAGGCAGTCCTCGACTTACAACAGTTCATTTAGTGACTTACAACAGTTCATTTAATGACCATCCCAGTTACAACGGCATTGAAAAATGTGACTTATGATTGTTTTTCACACTTATGACCATTGCAGCATCCCCGTAGTGACATGATCAAAATCCAGATGCTTGACAAGTGGTTCATATTTATGACCATTGTAGTGTCCTGGGATCACATGATCCTCTTAGAGGTTAAGTGATACATTTAAGTGGATTTTGCATCACTTTACGACCTTTCTCGCCACAGTTGTTAAGTGAATCACTGCCATTGTTAGGTTAGTAACACAGATGTTAAGTGAATCCAGCTTTCTCCTCGAGATTGCTTATCAGAAAGTCGCAAAAAGGTATATAATCCCAGGATGCCGTGACCGTCATAAATATGAGTCAATTGTTGAGTGTCTGAATTTTGTTCACGTGATCATGGGGATGCTGCAACGGTCGTAAGTGTGAAAATGGGGCGTTGTCTTACCTGAACGCCCTTTCTGGGGACCGCAGGGGACAGCGGTCACGTGTGGGTAGTGTGCCCAATCCGGCGCAGATCGAGTCAGGAATCAAGAAGCTCCTCCTCCTCATGCTTCCTCCCAGCTTTTTGACGAGGGATGATGCCTGACGACGCACTAGCCAACTGCGCATGTCTCTCTGGAACCACCACTCGAGTAACTGGACCAACTGGTAACTGAACCTGGAACGAGAACAAACAGAGCACCAGCCAACGAGGCCCGGCGGAAATAGGGTGGGGGTGACCGCTGTCCCCTGCGGTCCCCAGAAAGGGCGTTCAGGTAAGACAACGCCCCATTCTAGGGATCCAGGGGACAGCGGTCACGTGTGGGACGTACCAAAGCGTTCGGCCTAAAGGGAGGGACCCGGCCGGGAAGAGGCAGGCTGGTCCGCACAGACCTGTTGGAGCACCCTGCGACCAAACGCTGCCTCTGCCGAGGCGTAGCTATCAATTCGATAATGTCTAATGAAGGGAGTGGGAGAGGACCAGGTCGCTGCTTGACAAATCTCTAAGAGAGATGCCTGAGTGGCCCAAGCCGCCGAAGTGGCAGCGCTACGAGTTGAGTGGGCCGTGATGCGCCTCGGAACAGGTAAGGAAAGGGCATCATAAGCCGAAGCAATGGTGGCCCGAAGCCAACGTCCCACCGTGGGAGAAGAAACCTTAAGGCCCAAGGAGGCGGGTTGGAATGAGATGAAAAGCGCTTCAGAACGCCTAAAGGAAGAAGTTCGTCGAATGTATATGCGTAAGGCCCGACGAACGTCAAGGGTGTGCCAGGTCTGTTCCCTAGGGTGGGAAGGGTGGGGGCAAAAATCCGGGAGCACTAGCTCCTGGGAGCGGTGAAAGGTGGAGTTGACCTTCGGTAAAAAGGTAGGGTCCAGACGTAAAACCACTCTGTTAGGGTGAAACACACAGAGATCCGCCCGAATGGAAAGGGCCGCTAACTCAGAAATCCGTCTAGCGGACGTGATGGCTACCAGAAAGGAAACCTTATACGACAGGAAGCGGAGTCCCACAGAACGGAGGGGTTCAAAGGGGGCCCGGGTAAGGGCATCTAGAACCTTAGGTAGGTTCCAGGTGGGATAACGGTGGATGGGCGGGGGTCTGATGTTGGATGCCCCTTTTAGGAATAACCCAATAAGGGGCCGGCTGGCCAGGGAATGTCTGGAGCCCAGGCAGAGAATAGAGGACAAAGCAGCCACTTGCCTGCGGAGGGTGTTGGGTGCGAGACCCGCTGTCAGACCTTCCTGGAGGAACATGAGTACCTGCTTGGTGGAAGCCAATCTCGGATCCACCCCCTTCGACGAACACCATCTGTGAAAGGATCGCCACGTTGATCCGTATATGCGTTTCGTGGCCGGTCGGCGGGCCGACAGGATGGTGTCCACCACGTCCTCGGGAAGATGTGAATCCGTCAACAGTTGCCGCTCAACCGCCAGGCGGTTAGCTGGAGCCAGGCCACGTCCGGGTGTCGCGACGCTCCTTGGCGGAGGCTGTCGTCGTGCAGAGGAAGACGCCACGGAGGAAGAATCGACAAGGCTTGCAGGTCCGCAAACCAAGGCCGGCGGGGCCAATGGGGTGCAACCAGGATGAGTTCCGCTCGTTCCTGTAGCAGCTTCCTGATGACCTTGGGCAGTAGCGGGAGAGGTGGAAACGCATACAGGAGGCCCGGTGGCCACCCGCAATGAAGGGCGTCGGAGGCCTCCGCCAGAGGGTCGGGAAACCGCGAGAAGAACCGGGCTGTCTGACGGTTGTCTCGAGTCGCAAAGAGGTCCAGGACTGGCTGGCCGAAGCGATGGACGATCCGCTGGAAGATGGCTGGATCCAGCTGCCATTCCGTGTTGTCCACGGCTGACCGGCTCAGGGAATCGGCTTGCGAGTTGGCGAGACCCGAAATGTGCTCCGCCCGGAGCGATCTCAGGTTGTCCTCCGCCCACGCGCCCAACCTCAGAGACTCCTCCATGAGGAACCGAGAGCGGGTGCCCCCCAAGCGATTCACGTGCGCCTTGGCCGCCACGTTGTCCGTCCGAACCAATACGTGGCGGTCCTTGACCACAGTCTCGAAGGAACGAAGGGCCAGATGGATGGCCCGCAGCTCTAACCAATTGATGTTGTGAATTTTGTCGTTGGAGGTCCAGAGGCCTTGGGCTGAAAGAGATAGAGTGTGTGCCCCCCACCCCGAGAGACTGGCGTCCGTTGTGATGGTGATTTGGTCTGGCTCCCTGAATTCTCTCCCTCTGCGAAGAGCCCCGGATGCCCACCATTGGAGGGACTGAAGGACGTCCTGGTTAAGGTGAACAATTTGGAGAGATGCCGAATTATGGGACTTCTGATACGGGAGAAGGAACCACTGCAGGGCCCTGCAGTGGAGACGGGCCCATGGCACAATGCCGATGCATGAAACCATCTTACCGAGGAGGTGAGAAAGCGTGGCCAGGGATACAGAGGATCCCTGAGCAACGGAGCAAACCAGCGACCGCAAGCTGGAGCGCCTCTCCTCGGAAAGAAAGACCTTACTCTCAACCGTATCGATAACCGCCCCAAGGTGTTGGATGCGGGTCGTCGGAACCAGATGACTCTTTTTGAGATTGATGGAGAATCCGTGAGCCTCCAAGACCTGGATGGTGGCGTCCAGGTCTTGGCGCGCCCGCCCCTCCGAGTCCGACAGGATGAGAAGATCATCCAGATAGCATTGGATCCGAATAGGTCGAGCCCGGAGGTGTGCCGCAAGAGCGGCCATCAATTTAGTAAAAACTCGAGGAGCCGAGGAAAGGCCGAATGGAAGGGCGCGATACTGATAGTGACGTCCCGCATAACAAAACCGAAGAAATTTGACAAAAGCCTGATGAATAGGGACATGAAGGTACGCTTCCGTCAGGTCAACTGACGTAAGGAAGTCCCCGACCCTTATGCTCTCCAGAATTGACTGGAGGGACTGCATCTTGAATCGCCGGTAGAGGATCCAGCGATTCAAGGACTTAAGGTCCAAAATGGCCCTCCAGCCCCCCGAGGGTTTCTGAACGACGAACAGACGGGAATAAAACCCTTGTCCGCGCTGCTCCTGCGGAACGGGCTCGATGGCCCGGATTTCAAGAAGATGATCAATGGCCGAAACGAGCAGGAGCCGTCTACGCCGATCCCTGGAATGGGGCATCGGAGAAACCTGTCGGGGGGAATGGAGAGGAATTCTAGGGAGAGGCCCCACCGGACCGTCTCCCTGACCCAAGCGTCCGTGGAAGAGGTCTCCCATTGGCCGGCAAAGAGAGCCAGGCGGCCCCCAATGGGAGAAGAGGACATGCAGTTAGCGGGACCTACGGAAGGGGCGGCCTCGGCCGCCACGAAATGAGCGTCTAAATGAACCCCTCTGGGAATGGGGCCCCTGACGGTCAGAAGCTCGGGCCCTGGCTTGGAAGGGTCTGGAAGAACGGCCTCCTCCCCAAGGGGAGTCGAAGGGCCGAAAGGGCCGAAAGGAAGAAGGAGGAGGTCGATGGTCAGACCGTCTGGAAACGTTTGGAAGGATACGTTTCTTGTCCTTTGACTCCACCAGTAGAGGTTCAAGGGGAGCCCCGAACAAGGAGGGTCCCTCGAAGGCGGAGGACGCCAGGCGCCATTTAGACTTGGCATCCGCCTGCCAATTGCGGAGCCATAGAAGGCGACGGGAGGTGATGGAGGAACCTATTGCTTTGGCTGCGAAGCGAGACGCGTTTAGCGTCGCGTCGGCAGAGAACTCCAGGGCCGCCAGGATCTTGTTGAGATCCTGGTGAGTCCTGGAATCGGATACAGGGAGCTTTTCCTGGAGCTGTTTGATCCAGAGAATTGATGCCCTATTAAAGAAAGAAGAGGACAGGGCAGATCTAGCTGCCCAGGCAGAAGCCTGGTGGTTCTTTATTAATGACTGATCCAGGCGCCTGTCCTCCGGGCGGAGGCTGTCCTCGGGGGGGCCTGTAGGGTTAGCCTGGTTAGATAAGGCTGCTACCGGAGGATCCACCTCTGGAATTTGAAGGAGGGAAGCCAAATCCGGGGCAAGATTATAAAACCGACGGTCCAGCAAGGAGGGGTTAGGCCCCGATGCCGGAGTGGCCCATTGCTTTTTGAGGACATCCCTAAACAGACTGGGTCCCGGAATCTCCTCGGTCTCCACCTGAGGAACCTCAAATAAAGGGAGGGAACCGCTAGTTCCCTGAGGGGAAGTGGGAAGAGTCCGTGGGGAGCCCAATCCAGTAGTCATTTTTGCCTTATGTAAAAGAGACCTGAAGAGCTGTGGCTTAAAGAGCCCTACGAAGGAGGGCTGATCAGGAGCCAAGTCCTCATCATCGGATAGCTCATGTTCCCGGGCTTCCTCCTCCATATAGGACTGATGTTCAGAGGGGGCCCCCGATAGGGAAGCGACCCCAGCTGGAACCTGGCCCTCCTCAAGCAGAGAGCCCTCAGCTTCTGCATCGGAAAAGGCAGATCCAGCCGCCCAGGATGCAGTTCTGCGCTGCATCTCAGCCTGAATGCCCTGTTGGATAGCTGCCTGGAGATAGGCCTTCATTTCTGGGGCGATAGGCTGGCCCAGGGACGTCTGGTCCGTCCCTGGGTTGGTTTTGGAGGTGGCAGGGGTGGGGGTTGGAGGAATTGTCGAATTCTCAGGGACCTCAGAGGCAGGGTTTGGTTGGACCCCGAAGAGGGCCTCACAGACCTCAGTCTGGGGAACAGGAAGGCTTTGAGACCCATCAGGGGATAAAGTGGGTAAGATAGAGGCCTGGTCAGAAGGCACCCCGGGATTGGGGTTGGGGGTAGAGGAAGAGGCCGGAGGAGCCTCCTTTGGAGAAGGGGCTGGGGGTTCTCGAAGAGAAGTCTTTTCTAATGCCCTCTGGATAGACCTCTCAATGGCCATGTGAAGGCGGAGCTCCTCCCTGGCCTTGTCAGCCGCTGCCTTCTCGTCCTTAGAGGACTTGGATTTTTTTGATTTCTTGTGCTGCCCCGAAGAAGAAGGTTCAGCTGCTGGTTGATCCGGAGCCTGGCGTTTAGAGGCTCTGGGCTGCCTAGAGGCCATGATGTTAAAGGAAGGCCTCAAGACCGCGCTGCAATGAATAAACAAAATGGCGGTCGTAAATTAAAATGGCGGCCGGCAGCAAGCAATCGAGAGTAAAGGCCCCGGGAATCCCCTGGTGGCCTAGGGAGACGCCCATATACTTGCCGGCCTGAATGGCGAAGGACTCCGCTTAATTCGACGGCTGCAAGAAGCTCCTGATCGTCGCTGGAGCCGGAGGGTTGCTGGCGCTTGAAATGACGCCAAAACCCCTCGCGGAGCAAAAGCGGCAGATTTAAATGCTCCGCGATCCTCGCCTGCAATAGAGCGACCTGCTGGGCGTGCGCTGAAATTAAATCGGCGTGAGGTGCCTTCGGCGTGCAGAGAAAAGCTCTGCCGCCGGGAGAAAAAAAACCGCTTCGCTGAACGCCCAGCAGCGGGAAGCCTCTACTCGAGAGGAGGCTTCCTGGGTGGAGTCGGACGTGAGCCCTTCGCACCCTCGGATCGAGGCAAGCCTCAATCCGCTAGACCATAAGGTCTCGGCGGAGTCAGGCGTTAACCCTTCTCGCCGTGCACCTCCTACAAGGAAATTAGAAGTATCAATTTAATCAATAATATCAACAGTTAGACTCGATGCCAAAGGCAGAGCACGGCTAAGTGCGTCCGATCTGGCTCAGATCGAGTCAGAAAGCTGGGAGGAAGCATGAGGAGGAGGAGCTTCTTGATTCCTGACTCGATCTGCGCCGGATTGGGCACACTACCCACACGTGACCGCTGTCCCCTGGATCCCTAGAAAAGTTCATAAGTCATTTTTTCCAGTGCTGTTGAAACTTTGAACGGTCACTAAATGAACTGTTTGTTGTAAGTCAAGGAGTACCTGTACAGCCAGGGCTATATAAGACCTGGATGATTGAGAATCTCTATAGAGCAGAGGTCTTCAAACTTGGCAGCTTTAAGGCTTGTGGACTTCAACTCCCAGAATTCTCCAGCCAGGATAGCTGGCTGAAGAATTTTGAGAATTGAAGTCCAAAAGTCTTAAAACTGCAAAGTTTGAAGACCTCTGCTCTATAGACCCAACCTCACAAAATGTTACTCTATAAAAGAAAACTTGCAGGTGAAAAGAAAGAAAAGAAAAGCATGTTAGGATATTTTAAAAGTGCAAAAAAAATGATGAAGTACCAATTATATGGTAAAAATATAAGCAAATCCATGAATCCATGGGCTATATCAATAAGCAGATACACTGCTGGTATAGTAAACTGGACACAGCTTGAATTGGACAATTTAGATTAAAAAAACATGAAAGCCAATGGCAATGCATGAAGGTGATCAACTATAGTTAGAGAAAATGCTCAACAGTTTGCAAAGTGTCCTGAAATAACAGACGCAAAACAAAAAACAAAAAACACTATAAAAGTGAACTGTTGGAAAACCTTTCAGAAAATGAAAGGCAATACATAAAAGAAATGGAAAATGAATTGGACAATACCAACAACTGGCAATGGTTACAGGCTGGCACTATCAAGAAAGAAACAAAGGAATTAGTATTTGCAACTCAAGAACAAGCATTAGAAATGTAAGGAAAATCAAGGATTCAAAATGTATCCAAACAGCAACAAATGCAATCATTGTACAGAAACATATCAAATTTGGATTACGTAATTAGTGGATGCCACAAAATTGCTCAGGCTGACTATAAACAATATCAGGACAGAAGTAACCACTATTGCAACATTTTTAGTTTCCCAAATGTACAATCACAAAATTGAAAAAGTGGTTGAAAATCATGGCGTTAACATTTTATCGGATTTTTCACACGCAAAGGGATCACCAGACAGCAAAACTGAGGAAAAAGTGGAAAAATTACAAAATTGAACAGTTGAAAAGGAGATTATGATCTTGAAAACTATTAATTTATTTATTGGTTCGATTTATATGCCGCCCTTCTCCGGAGACTCAGGGCGGCTTACAATGCGTTAAGCAATAGTCTTAACGCATTGTAAGCCGCCCTGAGTTCCCCCCCCCAAGCAGTGTTCTTTTTTATACAAAGTCAGCTTATTGCCCCCATAATATGGGTCCTCATTTTACCTACCTTTGAAGAATGGAAGGCTGAGTCAACCTTGAGCCTGGTGAGATTTGAACTCGCAGTAATTGCAGGCAGCTGGCAGCTAAGTGCTACTTTAACAGCACTTTAGAAGCCTTGGTGGTGCAGGGGATTATTCTTATAGTTATAAGTGTATTATGCCAAATAACTGATGAAAATGTTTTTTACAAGAACTAAGTATTTTATCTATATCAATGGCCAATTTTCAACAAAGTGCTTTCCTAAGCACCTGCTCTATTTTACAACATTCTTAGATTCTAGCCAGAACTCAGATTTTTACCATGTTGGCTATCCCTGTCCTCCAGTATGCCTCCCTTCCCTGTCCAGTATGTTCTCCAGATTACTTCCTTCCAAATAAAGTTCTCAGGCTGATTTTATGTTGCCTATCCATCATATCGTCCATATAGTCCCAGAACTGATGAAATGAATGCCCATCACTCCTAAATAAAACTTATTACCTTATTTAGCCATCTCACCCTCCAAACTAGCCATCAAGAACAGCAAATTGAAGAAAAATTGAGCACAGAAAACGGAGAACTTTTCCACTTGACACATAATTAACTCAAACTACAGCAGGTATCCATTCGCCTTGAATTCGCAACAATGAATAAAAATGTAGTAAAATATTTCCCAAAAGTATTATTCCAGCTTTTTGCAGTTTTAGATAAGGATAGATCTTTAATTAAAACTGAAAAGATAATCAGCAAGCAACAGACAAAAAAATGCACATGAATAAAGATGGTTTTCTTTATGATGATCTAAAATGGAGTCCTGTGATCACATCTCTAATTGGTAAGAAAATCCACTGTACGGAATAGCTATTTTTTCCCCCATTTCTTACTAATGGAGACTGCCCATTATGACTGTAAGTTATGATGGTTGTAAAACAGGTCATCACATGAACAACCTGATTTTACAACTTTACAACAGTTGTTACGTGAACCAACTGTTTGCTATGGGGCATTTTTGCCAAAAACCAGAAGTAAGGGCTTGTTTTGGGTTTTTTTTTTTAAAAAAAGAATAATATTGTAAATTGCAGTTGGATGTAAATGTCAGTCAGTTGCCACATACCTGAAATTCAGAGGGGAGCAGTTGTTGGAACTTCGGAACCTGCTCATGAGTAGTTTTGGGGGATCTATTGTAACTTTGAAAAGTCACTAAGTCAGGGGTGCCAAACTCATGTCGTCACAGCAGCGTCACATGACATTTCGAGATTTTTTCCCCTTCGCTAAACAGGGCATGCGTGTGGCCAGCATGTGACACATCCAGCCCATGGGCCAGGAGTTTGATAGCCCTGCAGTAAGTCAAGGACCTCTGTTCTACTCAGGTTTCATATTTTACTGCGTTTTTGTGTTCTGTGATGCGTGCATTTATTGTCCAATGTATGTGACTCCATCTACTAATCAAGAGCCAGCCAACCCGCTTACAACAACAAAGCCAGCACTCCACACCTCCACACCAGTATTTATAGAGAGACGGCATCTCCAATCACAAGCACGAAGTCGAAGACATCAGCCTGAAGATGACGAGTGGGACCTCGCCGAAATGTCGCCAAGATATTCTCAACCTTATACACACACACACACACACACACACACACACATCACAGGAACCGGAAATACCTCACAGGAGCAGCTGAAGGCAACTCCTAGAGAGGCAGAAAATGGATCTCAGAATAAACCTGCCAAAACAGCAGACATAACCACAGTAACATTCCCTTTTCATATTACTTAAACAACATTATAAGCATTATAAAACATTGTAAAAGTTCCAATGAAAACAACTGTAACATCTTCCTCTTTTTATATTAACCCAAACTAACACATATTAAAATATTATAAATTCTAAAAATTATAAAACATTGTAAAAGTTCCAATGTAAACAACTGTAACATCTTCCCCTTTTCATATTACTACAAACTAACAGAAACATTATAAAATCTTATAAAACATTATAAGCATTGCGAAACATTGTAAAAGTTCTGATGAAAACAACTGTAACAGTTGTTTCAATGGCATTAAAAGTATCATAGGACGTAAGCTGTTCCAAGAAAAGCTGCTATTTGCAATTGACAATTACTACTACTACTACTACTACTACTACTACTACTCAATGACTATTATTACTCTTATCAACCTGAGTTTAGTCTACTGGAGGATGAAGGCCTCTTCACAGAAGGCTATGTACTGTAGATGACCAGGCTGAGCGTGAAGGTGGGGTCAAATGTATCATCAGTTTGGAGTCTCTATGCCCCCATAAGAGACCTACCACTAAGTCCAGCCCCTCTTGAAGTCCATTGACTCTTACCTAGCGCCAAATCGCCCTGACCCTTATTAAATCAGAGTCCGGTGTATCATTTATTTATGAAATAAATTCACATTGCTTTTGAATTCCATCCTGGTTCCTGATTTTTTGACATATGCTGGTCCAGTGCAAGTTGCTAGTTAAATGTTTTCCAACTGCCCAACCAAGGGTCCAGAGAGGGCAAATGACCCACTCGGCTTTTGTGCATCAGATAGAATTAAAAGCTGGATCTCCTGACTCCCAATTAAAGTGCTTAAGCAATGCACCACACTGGCTCTCAGGCATATACAGTTATGTTTATATTATTTGTAAGAGATGATTATGCTGTTGTATCCTGCTGTTTTGCCATCTCCTTTCTTTCTGTTGCAATGTACATGTCTGATGATAATTGCAATGCTCTGGGTTAATTATGTGTTGTGTGAAAAAGACCCCAGGGAAACTATCATTGCTTGACTGTTCTGGGTGGCTAATTCCACCCCCAAATCAGAACTGGCCTTTATTTATTCCAACTGGAATATGTAGAGATTTTGGATTTGACCAGTGGACCTCATGAGAACAGCCTGGGATTTATTTCCAAGTCTCTACCTGCGGTTCCAAAAGCTGGAAGTCATTTCTGGGCAATGACAATCTGAACAACACTGCTATTTTGCTTTGATCTTCCTAGTGATGTGATGCATCGTTTCTGTAAGCATCCTCACGTAGGGGTTTCACATGAGTGCTGTCCAAACAAAATGCTCTTCAAACATGGACAAAAAGCTACTAAATCAGGCGCTTCACTCTACTGATACGTTTAAAATCTCTTCAGATTTTGAAAAGCTGCAATGCAACACTGGAATGAAGAGTGTTTTCTATCCTGATCAAAATGAGATATAAGCTGTTAACCTAAGGGGGGGTGGGGGAGAAGGCAAATAAAGCAGATCATCACTGAATTCCGTACCACTGGCCCTAAAGAGCTTTGCAAAAGACCCACACAAGGAAGGGCTCTTATCCAATTGTCCTTTTTCCAAGTACTCACTAAAAAAAACCTCAGCTCCTGGTTGTTTCCAAATACAAACTAGAGGATCCCCCGGCCAAAAAAAAAAAAAAAAATAGTAGCTCTGAATTCAGGAGCTGGAAAATCATTTTATATTTGCTGAGAATGTGCAAATAGCTGCATATTAATGCTACGAAGCACAGCTGCCTTTAAAAATTAGCAACTGTTTGGTAGGGATTGTTTGCCTGGTGAATTTAACTCTTTGAGGCAGATATACCACCAAGGAGCCTTGGAAGAGTAGCAGACTAAAGTGCTGTTAGCTGCCAGCTGCCTGAAATTACTGCGAGTTCAAATCTCACCAGACTCAAGGCTGACTCAGCCTTCCATCCTTCCGAGGTAGGTAAAATGAGGGCCCAGATTGTGGGGGCAATAACCTGACTTTGTATAAAAAAGAATGCCGCTGGGGGGGGGGGGGGGCAAAAGCCCTACTAAACAGGTATATACAAGTATGAAGGCTATTGCTTAACACATTGTAAGCCACCCCGAGTCTCCAGAGAAGGGCGGCATATAATTTGAATCAATCAATCAATCAATCAATCAATAAAATACAAATTTCTGCTCTCCCCTCCCTCCCCTTCCTTTTCCAGTTACTACTTCTCTCTCCTCATATCTGTATAGTTACTTTTCCCTTCCCAGTGCTGCCCTTCCTTTCCCTAATGACGTTTTCAGCTACAGCAGGGGTCCACAATTCCCAGTACTGGACCATGGCTGTTAAGAACCGGGCCACAGAAGTGGTGGATACTTCATCTAAGCATGAGCAGGATCTAGATCAGGGGTGTCAAACTCAAGGCCCAGGGGCCAGATCCGGCCCCCAGAGTGCTTAGATCTGGCCTGCAGGGCTACCCGGGAAACAGCAAAGGACCGGCCTGCAGTGCCTCTCTGTCCAAAATGTTGACTGTGCTGTTTTCAAGTGGCCTTTGTCTTTTAAATGCAGATGGACTGTTCTCCTATGTTGTGCCACGTGTTTATGAAGTGGCTGTTTTATTTCCCCAATGTACAGATCAGCACATGGCTCACTGCGTTGTACTGCATATACCACATTGTTCAGTTTGTGTCAGGGTGGATACTCCCTGGTTTCACCTTCCTCCACTGGAGAGAATGGATCCCCTCAGCCCTGCCTGGGCCACCACAGGTGCCGACACCAGTGATGTCGAGCTGGCCACACCCACTCCAGCCATGCCCACCTGTCCCCCTGAGGTCAAATACAACCCTGATGTGGCTCTCAATGAAATCAAGTTTGACACCCCTGATTTAGATTATGCACAAAATCATCCCCTCCCCCGATCCATGGAAAAATTGTCTTTCCCAGAACTGGTCCCTGGTGCCAGAAAAATTGGGGACCACTGATCTACAGTATAGCTACTCCTTGCTTACTACCACAATTGAGCTCAAAATTTCTGTTGCTAAGCAAGGCAGTTCTTATGTGAGATTTGCCCCATGTTATGACCTTTGTCTGCCATAGTTGTTACATGAATCACTGGACGTGTTAAGTGAATCATGTGATCATTAAGTGAATTTGGCTTCCCCCACTAACTATGCTTGTCAGAAGCCGGCTGGGAAGGTTACAAATGGTGATCACATGACCCAGGGACAGTGCAACCGTCATAAATCCATACCGTTTGCTAAGCAGTCAGGTTTTGATCACGTGACCATAGAGATGCTGCAATTGTCATAAATATGAAAACCGATCATAAATCACTTTTTTCAGTGCCATTGTGACTTTGAACAGTCTGTAAATGAATGGTTGAAAGCAGTGGTGGGTTGCCCCAGGTTCACACCGGTTCTATAGAACCGGTAGTAAAACCGACAGGAGGCTCCGCCCACTGACCCTGATGTCATCAAAACGCTTCTGCGCATGTGCAGAAGAGCAAAGCAAGCACGAGAGCAAAGCAAGCACGCGCACACAGCCCTGTTGCGAACCGGTAGTAAAGGTAAGTAGAATTCACCCCTGGTTGTAAGTGGAGGACTACCTGTAATTCTCTGATGGCTCAAACGGAAGATCTGGAGTGTGTGTGAGAGAGAGGGAGAAAGAGAGGGAGACAGATTCTAAAGATTTCTGTATGTCAGAGAGGCTTCTAGATTATGACCAAATGGCTACCCTGTTTCCCCCAAAATAAGACATCCCCTGATAATAAGCCCAATCGGGCTTTTGAGGGCATGGCAGTAAGGTCAAGTGCTTATTTCAGGGTTCAAAAAATATATAAGACAGGGTATTATTTTCGGGGAAACACGGTACTATATGCAAATACCAATCAATTTGTTTTGCAAATGGGATGGCTAGTTTTACAAGCAATCATTTTTACTTTGTAGTCATTAACTCTATTTATTGTCCTTTTTGGTGTATATTTTTAGCAGGTAGATAAATGCATCACATACATACATTTATTTCCCAGAAAGCAGCTCTCTAGGTTTGGTTTACAATTTGTTTTCCGGATAGGGCAGGGGGAAAATGGTGTAATATTGTACTTGTATGCAAAGACACTTCTCTTGGCACCTTCAAGCTTCCTGCTTCTCAGGTTTTATTATCTTCTTTTAATAATAAAAATGTGGTGGGAAAACAGTATGTCAGGAAGCCAAGTGCCTGATTCCAACATCAATTTTATTTGCAAGAATGGGACCCACAACAAGGGACTCATTCACATACTTGGTGGGGTGGAGGGAAGGGTTATGGCTACGGGCAAGATGTTTGTATGGAAATGTATAGCCCTGCCAGGGAAAAACAATCAAGATCATGAAAATCTGTTTTATTCTCTTTCTAAATCCAAATACTGTAAGGCTACAAATCAAGATCTCCCCTATCTTCTATGCGCTTTGGAGAAATCTACACTGCTACCTCCAGTGGTGCAATTCAGCTGGCTCAGACTGGTTCGCACAAACCGGTTGTTAAATTGCTGACTGGATCCTCCCCGCCCTTTCCAGGACTCCCCACGTGCCCAGTCTTAGCCCCCTGGTAAGCACAGGGAGGCCTACTAGGCCCAAACTGGGGTGCGAGGTGGACAGTGCAGCCCCGTGATCCGTTTTTGCTCCCAGGGGGGTGCAGGAGGCCAAGTGCTGCCTGTCACACACCCCTGGTACGCCCAACATGGCCTCGCCCACCCAGCTGGTCATTGGGGCAAAGAACCGGTTGTTTAATTATTTTAATCCCACCACTGGTCTGCCCACACCAGTGCAAAGAACCTCTGAAGAAGGAAGGCAGAAAGATAAATCTGCACAATAACAAGATATACCAGGGTAATATGCAAAGGGGCTTCCCACTTCCTTTACTTTCCCACCTTGTTTTTCTTCTCTGTTCAAGCTTGAACAAACATATCAATCACTTGTTCGTCTTTGAAAGTGGTAAGCCGAGTGGTATCTTCTTCATGCAGATATGAATTCGCAAGCCCCACCGCTGTTGCCTTTAAAGCAACAACAAGGGCTCTTTAATATGTGTTGCAACAGAAATCTGTCTGGAGCTTTACTAAAAGAGGTGGATTGTAAGAGCCAGACTTTACCTGGATACAGGGGTGAAATCTACTTACCTTCCTTACCGGTTCGGAAGTGCACGCACTGGCCGCGCACTCACTTCACTCACAAGCACACACGCGCATCATGTGCATGTGCAGACCTTCTGCGCATGCGCAAAACCTTCTACGCATGGACTAAAGGTAAAAACCACATCACTTCCTGGTTAAAACCAGGAAGTAATGACACCCGACCGGATCGCCAACCAACAGCCAAGGTCACTACCGGACCAGCCGATCTGGTTCCGATCCAGGAGCATTTCACCCCTGCCTGGATGGCACAGCTTCATCGGTGCCATGTTTGATCTTCTGATATAAGCTTGACTACTACAGATACTTGTATGTGGGACTGTCCCACATACTATCAGAGATGCAGTCTGCTTCTACATTGAGCTGTAGGTGTAGAAAAAACACGGAGTTGGCCATTTGGGGGGCGATGACTATCCTTCTCTCCACAAAGAAGCCACAGGTCAACCGGAATGCCTTCTGCAGAACCCATGCTGCTGTCATCGTTCCCCTTCTAAATGCTTTCTGCAGAAGCCCATATTGCTATGATATTCCCCCTCCTAACTAACAGATGTTCAGAACCAGCAATTGGCAAGTACTGGAAGTAAATGCAGGAGCTTTTGCTGCCAAGGAATAAAAACAGGAAGGCTTCTTCAGTGTCAAGAAGCCCAGACTGAGTCTGTAAAGCACATCTGAGAGCTGGAAGCCTTCAAACCAGAGAACCACAGACTTGGAAGGACCCGTCTAGGCCACCGAGTCCAAATTCCTGCTCAGTGCAGGAAGCCAAGTTAAAGCATCCCCAACAGATGGCTGTCTAGCCTCTGCCTGGACTCATTCAACAAAGAAGAGGCCGCTCACTCTGGCCGTGGGTTCTGTCATCAAACTGTTCCTTCTGTTTGGAGGTATCCCTTTTCTTCACAAATACTCAGAATCTGCCTTCCTGGAACTAAGATCTTTACTCCATATTTTGCACTCCAGGACAAAAGAAAATACATGGGTTGACATAGAACTGAAGAGACCGATCCTCTGTTCAGTGCAGGAATCCGGATGAAAGCATCCTCAACAAACAGCTGTCTAGCTTCCACTTGAGCACCTCCAATGAAGAGAAGGTCACATTTCCCCAAATGGGTCCCACTGACAAAGTCCTCTTAGTGTTTGTTCATCAACATTGACATGTAACTCTGTCTGGTTAACCAGTACATCAAAACAGAGTGTAAGAGGCAAGAGAAACACCTGCTTTCCAAATGAATATCTGGCCACCCTCTGGCTTAAATAGGATTTTCACACTCAAGACCTTCAGCTCACCTGGCTACAGAGGTCCTAAATCCAACCCTGGCCACCAGACATGCTCTCCTCCCCCGGATACTTTGGACCAACTCTCATCAGCCCAAGATAGCATGGTTAGCTTTGTAAGATTTGTCCAAAACATCTGGAAGGTGTCAAACACACCTATGTTTTCCATATTCAATTTTTCTGAATGCTAATTGCTTACATGGAAATAATCCATTTTATTTGGCATCCTTTCACCCAGGGGTTTCTCTGCTTCAGCAACAGCACATTTTCTGTATTCAAGAGACACCAAGACAGCCTGTGCTAGCTAGTTCATGGGTTTCTGAACTATTAAAGAGACTAGCAGATTGGCTTCCCCAGCCTTGCAATCTTGCCTTCAGACAGCATCTTAATATCAGACTTCTTGTACAAACACCTTCCAAGTTCCAAATATAAACAGTCATGGAGAGCCCTTCAACCAGCCATCCTAATTCTATTTAGAATAGCACAGCCTGTTGTGTGTGTGTGTGTGTGTGTGTGTGTGTGTGTGTGTGTGTGTCTCAGCAAAAAAATGTGGATTCAGTGACTCATTACAGCCACTCAGAAAACTATTTCAAGCTTCTAACCATTTTTCCATCATGGCCCAGGCCAAAGAATACTGTCATATGTTGCAAGTCAAGCTTTTGGTGTGTCTCCTGTTAGTAAGCTGACTGGGGTTGGAGCTGTAGCCCCTAAAACCTTGTGTCAGCCCTGAAGCTGGCCTGACTGAGGCCATTTTGAGACTCCAGCACTGAAGAAGATGGACAGGAAGAGGGGAATAGAGATAGTTGGGGTGTTGTAGTCAAAGCAAAATACGTTACCTTGGGAATCAAGGACATTGCTGCAGATGCTCGGAAGGAGGGGACTGGAATCACCTAGCAACTGGATAGTATCCTGATTGGATGACGTGACTGATTGTTTTGAGAAAGTGAAAAACTTTTTACTTTTAATTAGGTGAAAACAGCGGGAATAGTTAAGAGTCGGTTTTCACCAGCTTGCACCAATAGGACATATCCAATAAACTTGTTCTTTGAGGAATTTACCTAGCCTCAGAGTTTTGTTTGCTATGGGTACATTACTGGAAATCCTGACACCTTGCTTACAATCTACACATAAGTAAATTATCAAACTTATAGTAGGGAAGGAGAGATTCAAATTGCTAAATCATAAACTTGGGCTAACAAAAGCACAATAATTATAGTCACTTAACGTGCATTCCAGGGGTGGGTTCTACTTACCTTTACTACTGGTTCGCAGCAGGGCCGCACACACTCTTCTGCACATGCGCAAAGCATTTTGATGATGTCAGGGTCGGTGGGCGGAGCCTCCTGACGGTTTTACTACCTGTTCTATAGAACCGGTGCGAACCGGGGGCAACTCACCACTGGTGCATTCCTATTATGTCTTCATGTGAAGCCCCGGTTTAGACAACACGCCCAGTTGTAACTACCCAACCACATTTTATCAAATTCAGTGTGATGTGCCTACAAAGCTATTATAATAAGTGATTACTTGAAAACTCATTAGCAGATTCCTTGTTTCATGGGTAAATATGTCAGACATAAATTTTCTGATAAACCCTAATTTATCCAGTTGGGAAATTTTTAGTCTTTCTATCAAAGCCTTCCTCCTCCAGCCCATCTCTAGACAAAAATGGGAAAGTGCTTTAGATCTTCTTACCTAAAGCCCCAAAATAAAGAATTTCACAAATCTTGCACTAATCCTTTAACACTGTGTAACTGTGACTCTTGCACTTTTGGAAAAGTTTAATGAGAAATTCCCTTATTTAAACCAATGAAGTCAAATCTTTGTAAGAAAACGTGAAATAAGAATAGGATTTCTTGGAGAAAGGAGAATATAAGAGGGAATAGGGAATGCAACAATGATTAAAGATCCTCTGGGTTTTCTGCTTGGACACTGATAGATACTGAAGTTACTCTTTGCAACTTCTTTATCTTTCTCCTCAGTGTGAAGTAGTAACTTGCATGTACCTCCTAGTGGTATGTTAATAACAGAATGTTAATCTGTCATCACAATAAATCATAATACGGTTTATATATGTTCAGGCAACAATAATCTTTTATTAAGCCTAATTTAAAGTTTAACGAGTTGCAGCCTATGTGCGAAATATGTGTGTAGTTCTTAGCTAGAAGGCTGCCTGCAACAGTACATCAACTCTAAAATAGCCTCTAATTTAGAGATCCCGTGACAGGAAATAAAATAAAAATGAAATTTGAACAGGAAAAAAACCATTCTGAAACGCAAAGAAGCAACCAGACCAGGTTGGACACGAGCTACCACCGATAAGAACTGACATGTAGTAGGACACAAAAATGCTGAGTTGATGTGGAAAAGAAGGTGCAAATTGTTGCGAGGAATTAAAAGGGAAAGTGGAACAGATAATTTGACATTCATGAATCTATCACCAGAATTAGGCGCCCCATCTCTCCCAAAACCCTTTACAACCTTGATCAATTTATATTGAAGAAACCGAGTACGTGGGTGTGTATGCATGACTAATGTGAGGCTTAAGCAAACTGTGTCCAATGAAAGCTTTGTAGGCTAACAGAGACTCTCTGTGTGCTATGTATTCCCTGGAGCATTTTCATTACAGCACAAGATTCTGAACTCCTGTATCTCAGCTGAAAATGTATAAGTGCATCCACTAATAATCTTTTTCTCCCCCCCACCCTCGCCCCTCAAGACCATGCGTGACTACGCCTCAGCTGTCCATATTTAGCCTTGTGGGTTAGATAATTCACAAGAGAGATGACCTGCGTATATACCACAGCAGGAAGTTGACAGAGGAAAAGAATAAACGGGAATGTTTAGCAATTCTAGCTTGCATGGAACAGAGAGAGCATGTTCATGTGAGAAAAAAAATTAGCTTTAGTTACACTTACAGAATGCTGGTCAAAATTGGGCATATTGTTCTTACTATTAGCAAGGAATGCTGCGTGTGGCATGGGTACAACTAAGGTGGTAACATAGATTAAATCTTGTTTGTATTATTAAAAAGGGGTTGTGACAGCCTCAACTGATCAAACCCGTGACAGGCAGCAGAGATTTGAGTGGAAAGTCTACATAGACCATAATAGAAGTGTGGGCAGGAATGCTCTCCTCTGTTCTTCCAGTGTGAAGAAAACAGCCAGCCCCTCTTAAACACTGTTTTGCTGTTTATTTCTTAGGAAAATAAACTAAGATCAGCTGTGGTGGCGTAGTAGTTAGAATGCAGTATTGCTGGATAATTCTGCCAACTGCCAGCAGTTCGATTGTCTCCAGCTCAAGGTTGACTCGGACTTCCATTCTTCCAAGGTCGGTAAAATGAGGAGCCAGATTGTTGGGGACGATAGGCTGACTCTATAAACTGCTTGAGATGGGATGGGATGGGATGGGATGGGATACAGCAGAGCTGGAAGGGACCTCGGAGGTCTTCTAGTCCAGCCTCCTGCTCAAGCAGGAGAACCTATACCCTCTCAGACAAGTGACTGTCCAGTCTCTTCTTAAAAACCTCTAGTGATAGAGCTTAGAGAGGACTGTAAAGCACTGTGAAGCGGTATATAAATCTAAGTGCTATTGCTATTGCTAAAATGGTGTGACATCATTGGGGGAAGGCAAAGTCCATATCTGACTCTTAAAGAACTTTCTGGGGCTGTAGTCCAGAAAGTGCATGGAGTTTAGTCACCACCATGGCTTTAATCGGGGCCGAAACAATTAATGGAATTATTGTCTATACAAATCATTCCCTTCATTTCTTTAAAGCTTCTAGTTAGGCAATACTATGTTTTTCTTGAGATTAAAGGAGGTCCCTGATGACTTTTCACTCAGGCAAAACATCAACTCTGCAAAAAAAAAAAAAAATAGCACTGATGATTCCTCATTAGGCTGATTCCTTGTGAGTCAATTAGCTTAATCCATTAATCTGGTCATCTGTTTATTTCCAACTTCCTTCCGCTGCAGTGATTCAATAGATCTTGAGCGCAAGATAATCCATACTTGATAGTCAATTGTGTTCACAGCACTGGATGTTAGCAAGTTGGCAAATGGAGGGAAAAATACTGCCAGAGGCAGAAGTTGCTAGTCCATGGCTGAATCAGTAAAAACATGGATGCAAAGGTCTGAGCTCAACAGATAAAGCCTTCCTGTTGTTGTTGTTGTTGTTGTTGTCATTTTCCACTCCAGTTCTGGGGAAACTATAACCACCCCCTCACTTGGGGTGCTTTACCCTAAGGCAACCAAAAAAGTTTCAGATCAGGGGAAGCAGATATCCCAAAGCAATGGAGAGGAATGCTTGTCCTTTCATTAAGTATTACATGAAAGGAAATGAGGGAAAGTCACCAGAAAGCATGCATACCCACGCCTAGCTCATCAAAGGAGAAATAGAGTGTGAAATGTGTCATAGATTCTGTTTTCGGAGTGGTGATAAAACTCAAAGCTCAGGAGGCAAGATCATTCTTGCATCTGGGGCTACTGAACTGCAATTTTTTCATTATGGATGTTTTACAAAACAAAGATGTTGATTCGGGTCTGAGGTTCTAGCCTCATCTGTTCTTAGCACCTTTGTTGTTACTTGTGAAGTCGTGTCCGACCCATCACGACCCCATGGACAATGTTCCTCCAGGCCTTCCTGTCCTCTACCATCCTCTGGAGTCCATTTAAGCTCACGCCTACTGCTTCAGTGACTCCATCCAGCCACCTCATTCTCTGTTGTCCCCTTCTTCTTTTGCCCTCAATCTTTCCCAGAATTAGATTCTTCTCCAGGGAGTCCTTCCTTCTCATTAGGTGGCCAAAATATTTGAGCTTCATCTTCAGGATCTGTTTTAGCACCTAAATGAAATGTTACCTTAAAATTCTTATTGCACGTGATATGTGAACCTAGAATTTATTCTACAAGCTATGCCCTGTATTCTAATCTGGGCTGGAACTGGTACCTTTGGCTTTGGCTTGAAGTGGGATGGAGCCAGGGGTGAAATCCAGCAGTTTCAGGCAGGTTCTGGAGAACCAGTAGTAGTAATTTTGAACAATTCAGAGAACCAGTAGCAGAAATTTTGAGTAGTTCAGAGAACTGGCAAATACCACCTCTGGCTGACCCCAGAGTGAGGTGGGAATGGAGATTGTGCAATATCCTTCCCCCAGGAGTGGGGAGGGAATGGAGATTTTGCAGTATCCTTCCCCTGGAGTGAGGTGGGAATGGGGATTTTGCAGTATCCTTCCCCTGCCACACCCACCAAGCCATGCCAACAGAACTGGTAGTAAAAAAATTTGGATTTCACCACTGGATGAAGCACTAAGATTCTAGTAGCCTCTGTTTTTTCAGCTGTTAGGGCTTGGTCCTGCTCCCATCCTGATGTTGAATTCTCTTTCTCCCGGGCTATTAATACCCTGGGCTTCTCTGAAACCACTGCTGGCGCTTCTGGGATTTCTTAAAGTAGCTGCCAGTGCTTCTGGGCTTTTCTGCAATGCAGTCAGAACTGTTAACTCTTTACTGCCAGTGCTCGAAGCCTCTTCGATGCCAATCAATAGGCCTCTCTGCTGTGCAGCAAGCATCTTCGAACACATTTTGATGCCAGTGCCATTGCTGATGTTGTTTTGCCAACTTCTTCTGCCTTCACTTTGGCACTGAGTTTAGTCCCCTGTCCCTTATCTTTCCCTTTCTCTCTTTTTCTTCCAACTTTCCTTCTCTCTCTCTCTCTCTCTCTCTCTCTCTCTCTCTCTCTCTCTCTCTCTCTCTTGGCTCTTCCCCTGGAACATCCACAGTTTCTATTAGGATTGGAGCTCTTTCTAAAGGGCCAATATTCTGCAGGACAAAAGTGAGGAAGGATGGAGAACAGCACAGCTTCATTTTCATCCAAGTGACTGACTGGCTGTTGTCTTGCAAATTACAATGTCATAATTCATACCATCCCTAAGCAGAATGGATTCATTGGTTAAAAACCAAGGTGCATAAAGTTTGATCATTTTAAGGCAGCTACCAAGCAACACAATGTTGTCTTATAGCACTGGCTCTCAATGTTTGGTTTACACAACACATTTAATATTAAACATAGGTTAATAATCCATATTGCAAGCCCACCAAACATGCTATGCCCAAATAAAGAAACCATTCTAAAATGATGTTTGCTTTCTACCAAATAGATGTCTCCTACAAAATGGTAAATTGCAAGGGACTCAAGCCAATTCTGTTTTAGCCTAGCTGAGCATGTTCGTAACATCAAACCTTTCAGATGGGGCACAATTTTCTTCATACAAAATGCTTGACCTCACCTCAAATCTCCCACCGCTGGTGGATCCAACATCTGGAAAAGATTTCTGCACATGTTTTGCAGGATTCTAGGAACAGAATCCACTCCCCATTATGAGATCTACCAGAAAAGACTCCAGAAGACACAAAGCAAGGGAGCCACTTGTTTGGGAGCAAGGAAACAGTCTTGAAGGGCTTTACTGAACAAAATACCATTAAAGCAAAGTGCTGCTTTAAAAGCTTGGTCATCCCTACAAAACAGTCTCAGGTAACATCAAACAACAGGTCTGTTGTTCCAAACCTTTTACAGGCAATGTTGAAGGCAGTGCTCACACAATCAGTACAAATAAAACCCACAATAAACAAATCTAATACTTGCAAAAGCAAAGGAGAGATGGAAAGAGGTCAGCTTGCTCAAAAAAAAGGGGGGCAAATGTTCTGTCACATAGGATGGCAAGAAGAAAGATAAGCAAGATTGTTTTGAGTGCTGTTTCTATATATAGGGCTTGTTCTCGAAGTCCAGAAGTTGCTGACGTTCGTGGGATATGGCTTTCTAACTTGCTTCAATAAATATTACTTACAGTATTAGACATTCTTGGATTCCTTATGAGCCTGATTAAGCAATGCTCCTTGTAGGGCAAAGCCTGACTCACACAACAACAAGAAGCACCATCTAGCAGACTTGAGTTGATCTGAAAGGCAGCTGAGCAGATTCAAAATCAGCTAGGGAAGGCATGTCCAAGTGACACAGACTTAACTAAAAAGTCAAGAAGAACCACATTTGCCCTGAACTTCTATGCTGATGCCAAGGCAACATATAGGCATGATCTTGAATTAAAAAAGAGGGGTCAGGTTCAACTCACTAAACTAATGGTTGTAAATCGAGGAGTACTTGTACCTTACAAGATAAAACTCTGCTCTTTACATTCTTGCATGGGATTTTCACAATGGAAGTCAGAAGGGGCGGAGCGTGCGTTCTGACATCACAACACAATTCTGACAATCATGGCTAAATACTGGAAGTTATGCCATCAGCTTTCTGCTTTTATGCCTGCAACAGACAGATTACAAGAAGAGCATTTCTTCTGAACAAATATTCCATTTATTCACAAGAATGCACCGGGGATTCTTTTGAACTGTCAATTCTTTTCCTATTTAAAGTCTGAAATGGCAATTTTCCCTGGAGTAAACATTCCTTCTCTGATGCACTGACAAAGAAGCATTTCAACAAAGCACCTGTCAGTACCCAAAATTCAGAAAAGCTGTTTCATTATTTGGAATAGGACTGGAGGTGGAGAAACTAACAGCCACTATTCCAGGAGGAAAGTTATACCTTTGTCCTATTTTTGCTGATTCCCTGGAGGATGCAGAACTACAAATGCTTCCTATGCTGACTGGAAGACCACTGTGCCTTTTTTTATTAAATTGATTTCCCCACCCCTTAAAATTTCCAAAGAATAATAAACAGATGGGAAGCGGCAGGCATTCAGTTATTACAGCATTGCCTCAGTTATCTTAAGCAGTTCTAGGCTGCATTAGCAGAGGGATAGAATCAAGATTGTGTGAAGGATTAATACCAATTTATAAAGGCCTTGACAAAACCACACTTGGAATGGGCGTTGTACTTACCTGATACGCCCCTTCTCGATGCAGCTGTCACGGCAGTCAGGCATGGGTGGTCAGCCGGTGCTAGCCTATGGGACCGGGCCTACTGAAAAAGTAAAACTCCGCCCCCTGCTGCTTGGCTCCAGTTTTGAGGCGAAGGTATCCAGTAGGCCGTCGTGTCTACAGAAGAAAAGCATAAAAAAGGGTAAGTTCATCCCCCCCCACCCCTCCGACTTTCCGGCAGTCCTCAGAGACAATCAGGGTGGGGCTGACTGCCGTGACAGCTGCATCGAGAAGGGGCGTATCAGGTAAGTACAACGCCCATTCTCCCATTGGCTGTCACGGCAGTCAGGCATGGGACATACCAAAGCTACATGTCCGAACGGGCGGGCTCCAGTCGGATGCTCTGAAGGACCCTCCTGCCGAAAGCCGCATCAGCCGAAGCAAAGGCGTCTAGGCGATAATGGCGGATAAAGGGAGTCACCGATGTCCAGGTGGCTGCTCTACAGACCTCCTCAAGTGGTGCCTGAGTAGCCCAGGCAGCTGATGTAGCCGCACTCCGGGTGGAGTGGGCCGTGATGTGACGAGGAGGAGTTAAGCCGTGAGCTTCGTAGGCTGAAGAAATCGTGGCCCGCAGCCATCGACCAAGGGTAGTAGACGTGACGCGAGTTCCCATGGTAGACGGTTGAAAGGAAACGAAGAGTGCTTCCGTTTTGCGGAAGCCCGACGTTCGAGACAGATAGACCTTTAAGGCTCTGCGCACATCAAGTGTGTGCCAAAGTTTTTCCAAACGGTGTTGTGGCGAAGGGCAAAAATTAGGGAGAATAAGTTCCTGAGCTCTGTGGAAGGTGGAATTGACCTTTGGGATGAAGGCAGGATCCAGGCGAAGGACTACCCTGTCCTTATGGAAGATACAAAGATCCGAACGGACGGAAAGAGAAGCGAGTTCTGATATGCGTCTTGCTGACGTAATTGCGACCAGAAAGGAAACTTTGAAAGAAAGAAACTTCAGATTGATATCCCTGATGGGTTCAAACGGTGGTTTGGTGAGCGCTGAGAGGACCCTATTGAGGTCCCAGGTGGGGAATCTGTGGATAACCGGTGGCCGCAGGTTGGTGGCCCCTCTCAGGAAAGACTTGATGAAGGGGTCCTTAGCTAGGGGATAGCCGATCTGCCTGGAGAGCACCGACGACAGTGCCGCCACCTGACGTCGTAAGGTGTTCGGGGAAAGGCCCGAAACAAACCCCTCGTGCAGGAAGTCGAGAATACGGACCACCGAGATTGTTGAAGGATCGAACTTGTGTCTCCGGCACCAGCGAAGGAAGGCTTTCCAAGTTGATCCGTAAATACGAGTTGTTGAGGGTCTGCGGGCCGCAAGCATGATATCGATGACATCAGGTGACACCTGCGAGTTGGTCAGCAGGCGCCGCTCAACCTCCAGGCGGTCATGTGAAATGACTGAGGATCTGGGTGCACTAGATCTCCTTGAAGGAGAGTAATCTGGTCGTCCGGAATCTGCCACGGGGGAAGGATCGAGAGGGCGACTAGGTCCGCAAACCAGGGTCGCCGGGGCCAATGAGGGGCCAGGAGGATGATCTCTGCCCTCTCTAGAAGAACTTTGCGGATCACTCTGGGAATTAAGGGAAGAGGAGGAAATGCGTAGAGGAGGACATCCTGAGGCCAAGGGCTGCGGAGTGCGTCCACTGCTTCCGCCCCTGGGGATGGGAAGCGAGTGAAGAAACGAGGGAGTAGATGGTTGGTACTGGATGCGAAAAGATCCACTTCCGGAGTTCCTAGACGGCTGGTCACCTGATTGAAGAGGTGGAGGGGAATGGACCATTCCGTGGGATCCATCATTCTGCGGCTGAGGAGGTCGGCCCGAAGATTGTCTTTCCCTGCGATGTAATCCGCCCGGATGGAGGTCAGATGTTTTTCCGCCCAGAGTCCTAGACGGAGAGATTCCTTCATGAGAACCCGGGACCGGGTCCCGCCGAGCCTGTTGATGTGGGCCTTTGTCGAGATGTTGTCCGTGAGGACCAAAACATCCCGACCCCGAATCTGATGTTTGAAGCTCCGCAGGGCAAGGAAGACGGCTCGAAGTTCGAGTATGTTGATGCTGAGGGACTGTTCCTGACCGGACCAAAGACCCTGAGCAGTGAGAGATTCGAGGTGAGCCCCCCAGCCGGACAGGCTCGCATCTGTAGTTATGACAACTCTGTTGGGCTCGAGGAACCTGCTGCCTTTTGACACTGCTGGAGATGTCCACCAAAGGAGTGATGTTAGTACAGTGGGAGTCAGGCGAATCCTTCGATGGGATACAGAGGAGGCAGTCCGTTGGAAGGGAAGTAGTAGCCATTGGAGCTCCCTGCTGTGGAGGCGAGACCAAGGAACGATTCCGTAAGAGGAGACCATCTTACCTAGTAGAGTAGAAAGGTCTAGAAGGGAGGCCGATTGAGCTCGTCTAAAACGTTTAGCCAAGGACGAGAGGCTGTCCCGGCGCTCCGGGGATAGAGAGACCTCCACCTTGACAGTATCAATGATTGCCCCCAGATGAAGGAGGCGGGTAGAGGGATTCAGATGGCTTTTGGCCCAATTAATGGAGAAACCATGGTCTTGTAAAATCCCAATTACCCAATGAAGATCCCTGAGCCCGTGTGTTGGGGAGGTGGAGAGGATGAGGATGTCATCCAGATAATATAAAGCTCTGATGGGAATGGAGCTGACATGAGCCATAAGGGCTGCCATCACCTTAGTGAAAACCCTAGGGGCAGAGGATAAACCAAAGGGAAGTGCGGTGTACTGATAATGGAGACCATTAAAGCAGAAACGGAGAAATCTGCGATGGTCAGGCCGAATTGGAATGTGTAAGTAGGCCTCAGTGAGGTCGATAGAAGACATGAAGTCCCCTTTCCTAATGCAGAGGAGGATGGTTTGCAAGGATTGCATTTTAAACTTACGATAGGAGACATATCTGTTCAGGGACTTAAGGTCCAGAATAGCTCTCCAGCCCCCCGAGGTCTTGGGCACTAGAAAGAGTCGCGAATAAAAACCCCGACCCTGCTGGTCGGGGGGGACAGGTTGGATGGCGTTGATGTCCAAAAGGTGTTGGATGGCCGAATTAAGACGGGCTAATTTGGTCTTGTCTCGGGAAACCGGACAAGGTAGAAACAACTCCGGGGGGGTGGAGAGAAATTCTAGGGAGAGCCCAAACCTAACTGTGGATCTAACCCAGGCATCGGATACCGTGATGTCCCATAGATCGGCGAAAAGGGCTAAACGGCCCCCTATCGCCTGGGGAGAATGAACCTTAACGGGACCTCCTAAAGGGACGGCCCCGGCCTCCTCGAAAGGGCCGCTTAAACCCTGACCTAGTCCCCTGCCTGACCTGGGTGTCCTGAGAGGAAGGATTCCTGGAGGAGAAAGACCGGTGTGGGCGCTGAAGTTGAAAGGAGTTGTCCAGGCTTCGGCCGGAGAAGGGACGGTATGGTAGGGATCGATGATCAGCTCGTCGGTGGAGAGGCGGGAGGATTTTCCTGTGGTCTTTCGTCTCGATGAGGAGAGGATCCAGTAGGGATCCAAAGAGCTTATCGCCCGAGAAGGGAGAAGAAGCCAGGCGCCATTTACTCCTAATATCAGCCTGCCAATTCCGGAGCCAGAGCAGCCTGCGAGAGGTGACCGATGTTCCAATAGCCTTGGCCGAGAAACGAGCAGCGTTCAGTGTAGCATCAGCCGAAAACTCGACAGCAGCTAGAATCTTGTTCAGATCCTGATGAGTGCGCTGATCAGAAGCGGGCAGGCGTGCTAGGAGTTGTCGTAGCCAAAGGATAGAGGCCCTGTTAAAGAAAGAGGCTGCAGATGAGGCCTGCACCGACCAGGCCGAAGCTTGATGGCCCTTAATCAAGGTGCGTTCTGCTTTCTTTTCTTCAGGGCGCAAGCACTCCTCGGAAGGACCTGTAAGGGGGGAGGAGGAAGACAAGGCCAAGACCGGGGAATCCACAGCAGGCACCTGGAGAAGGTGAGAGAATTCGGAGGTCATGTTATAAAATCTTTTATCCAAATTATTAGGAACAGGACCTGAGCTAGGAAAGGACCATTGGCGAAGGAGTACATCAGAAAACAACTTGGGTGCAGGAACCACCTCCTTTTGTACAGTGGGTTCTTGGAACAAGGAAGCATTTGGGTCTACTGATGATGAAGTAGAGGCAGAACTAGGAGGGACCCCCCCGAGTCCCGTAACTTTTTGAGCTTTGTAAAGTAAGGAACGAAACATTTGAGGCCGAAAAAGCCCGATGAAGGCTGGTTGATCAGGCTCTAAACCTTCATCCTCTGATAATTCCTGGTCAGCTAATATTTCCCCTTCAGAGAGGGAGCCTTGGCTTGCAGAATCTCCAGCATCGCAAGCCTCTACCGATTCTTCCATGCCTCCTTGGGGGGCCTGAAGAGATGACTGAGAGCAGGAATGTGCTGATCGACTAGAGGGGGATCTCTGCTGGAGGCCCTGGGAGATGCCCTGTTTAATGGCTTCAGAGATGAGCATAGCAAGGGCTGGAGGAATATTAGCAAAGGATTGCAGGTCCTGGCCTGTTCCTTGGGAAGAAGTCTGATGAACTTCAGGTTGCCCCTGTGCTGAGTCAGAGCGGGATTCTGGAATCCCAGGGAAAACGGATTGTGCCTCGTTATTAAGCAGGTCCTCCTCATGAGTAGACCTGTCTGGTGATAGGGAAGGGATAGACCTTTGAGAAGGATGAGGAGAAGAAGAAGAGCCAGCCTGGAGGGCCGCTTGGTTGCATGAGCTGGGCCCCGAGGCAGACGAGGCCTGGGCCTTGGAAATTGTCTTCTCTAAGGCCTTATGGCGCCTTTCTTCATCCCTCGTAGGCTTGGGGCCTGAAGAGCGGGTGGAAACCTGCCTGCCTTCTGGTTTACTTTTTGCAGGCCTCCCCTTGGAAGAGCCACTTCCAGGTTCCTCCTCCCTGGGCCTTTTGCCCTTATACTGAGTTTGGCGCGATTTGGTGGCGTCCGCCATGTTAGAAAGGCCACGTGGAAATGAGATAGCGCCCGTTAAATAATAGCTACCACAGAAGGGCCCCAGATACTTGCGATTGGCGATCCACGTCTCGCAGGGCCTTCAGTTGGGTCGCTAAGCTGGCGACTGCCACGCGACTCCCAGCGCGGAATAGACCTCGCGCCAAACAGCTGCTGGGCAATGGCGCCTGAAGCGCAGCGAATCGCCGCCGATGCAGGAGCGGATCCGCCGAGAAACAGACCCCTCTGGGTACAAAAGTACCTCCGCCGAGCCTTTAGCGCTGGCGGGAACTCTCGGCGGAGCGCGGCAGGGCGAACCCGTGCTCGCGCGAATGCAAGCGGCTCGCTAGCCAATAATACGGGCAAACGAAGGGAAAGTCCAAAAAAGCCGTTCCGAGTCAAACACGATGATTAGCGATCGAAAGTAAGGAGAGCTGTAGATCACGACTTGTCCAATGCAGACCGAGCCGAAAAACTGGAGCCAAGCAGCAGGGGGCGGAGTTTTACTTTTTCAGTAGGCCCGGTCCCATAGGCTAGCACCGGCTGACCACCCATGCCTGACTGCCGTGACAGCCAATGGGAGAATACCGCATCCAGTTTTGCTCACCCCGATATATTAAAAAATTCTAAGTCTAGAAAGAGTGCAGAGAAAAGCAACCAAGATGAATTAGGGAGGTGGAGGCTAAAGCAGATTAAGTACAATTTCAGGAATTGAGTATGTCAAGTTTAATAAAAAGAAGGACTGGGGTGACATGATGGCGGATCTATACATGACATGAGGATCCATATCACAGTTTTTCAAACTTGGCAACCTGAAGATGTGTGGACTTCAACTCCCAGAATTCCCCAGGCACCCATATTATTGGCTGAGGAATTCTGGGAATTGAAGTCCATACATCTTCAAGTTGACAAGTTTGAAAAATACTGATCTATGATGCCATCTAGAATTTTTGAAAGAGAACATTCCAATTTCCTGAAATTGCCCAGATAAAAACATGAAGCTAGATAAAATGGCCCTTTGGTGTTACACAGAACAGTTTTTATAGAATGGAACCTCTATGTTAAGACATAGTAGCAGATTCCAGGAACCAACATTGTGGAGGGGTTCTTCATACATTTGGGGTGGCTATTGGGACATTTTTAGCCTTCTGCAGTAAAAAGGATGTTTGATCTTTTCTTTGACCTTAATAAAACTCTTACGCCCTTAAAATACACAGTGGAACAACTAACAAATTGACAAGTAATACCCCTCAGACTCAAGATTGCATGCATTAAATTTAGCATGCCACTGTCAAACTTTATAGGGTATTAGAAATCAATGAATACAACATAGCAACATTACATCATAGTCAATAATATAGGAATTGGATAGGATCTGCAAATCAATAGACAACTTCCGTTAAGATTTTGCAAGATGAGTAATATTTGCAGAAGTTAAAGAGAGGTTTGTATATTATCTTGCATACACTACTCTTTTTTCCTGAATACAGCAAAGCTAAAATGATGTAAAATTGGGAAAAAAGCAAGACAAAATCAGCAAAGGGCATTCTTTCACAAATACATTTACTCTATGGTATTATTAATCTCACAAAATCCAATTTTTATTATACTTAGAATTTGAACAGCCAATGCACAAAAAAATGCATTTTATTTATACTTTCCAATTATTTACCCTGCTCTTTATCTGCTCTTTATCTGGGTCTACCATCAAATTCATCTTCAAAAGAGCAAAAGGATGCTAGAATAAGAGAGAATTCCGATGTAACATGGTACAACTAGTCAAACATTTCAAAAGAGAACAAGACATCTACTTAAATGTTGGCTGGGTTCGACTTTTGCCAAACTGTGTTAAGAAATACAATTGCTGCATTCGTATAACTTTCTATGCCTAAGCAAATAGAACATATTATGACTTAACATGAAGACCTGGTTCACACAACATAAACATCCTTCCCCATTTTATCTTACCAGTAGTTTAGCATACATTGTATGAAGTCAACCATCTTGTTAAAGGAAGAAACAAATCCCCTAATGACCTCAGAAACTGTTCTATTGAACTCACAACTTGGTTCTAGAATCTGTCTTTCCTGGGTCAGAGAACAGTATCTTAAGAGGCCAAGCAATGACTTAATCCTGCAAATTAGCAGAATGACAGAAGATGCTTGGATGAAAGAATTGAAAAACTTTTCACGGCCTCTAGTATCATAAGGCCCAACTTGGTGATAAGGGTCCATCACATCTGTCCAGCGTATAAATGAAGGCAACCAGATCTGACCTTTTGGAATGAATTAGAAGACAAAGCAATACTTTTTTCCTTCCTCAGTCACCAGAAACAAAAGGGGTGAAATAGCTGAAGCAGTAGTCAAGAAAAGCAAAAGAAATAGATGATGTAGCTTGATTTTGTCTTATGTCAAACTTCTGAGAGAAGAGCTGGTCAGAAAGGTCTATTTTCACTTAGACCATATCGGGGGGGGGGGGGGGTTCCTAACTTTTTTTACTACGCGTGGCTTATATTGTGGGTGTGGTTTGATGGTCATGTGACAATTGTTTAGGATTTTTTTTAAAAAAATAGATTTGTATGCCGCCCTTCTCCGGAGACTCAGGGCGGCTTACAATGCGTTAAGCAATAGCCTTCAGACTTTTGTATATTTTTTATACAAAGTCAGCTTATTGCCCCCACAAACTGGGTCCTCAATTTACCTACCTTAGAAAGGATGGAAGGCTGAGTCGATCTTGAGCCTCAAACCTTGCAATAATTGCAGACAGCTGGATCTTAATAACAGGCTATTAGCCTGTTGAGCTATCTGAGGTACTGGTCTACCAGGCTTTTAACTGTTTGCAGAGCTGTACCGGTCTACCCATTTATTTTTGCAGGCACTGGTCTACCCATTTATTTTTGCAGGCACCGGTCTACCACCAAACTGCCTTTTACCACTGATCAGCTGTAGGGCGGCCCTTTGAAGTCCTATGGCAAGAATTTAAACAGTTTTTCCATATAGCCCATCAGCTGGGACTCAGGAGGCAGCAAAAGATTGGGGGTGGGGCCAAATAAAAGGTAAGAATAATGCGGGGGGTGGGAGGTGCGGGGGCAGAACCCGTTAGGTGACATCATATCATCACTGCTACCAGCTCGGCAGAACTGGACCGAACCGGGAGGAACCCACCACTGGACCATATCCATTTTATCCATCCAGCCAGGTGTAGACTGAAAATGAAATGATGCAGCACACTTTTTTTTTTTAAAGGAAATGAAGTACATACAATTTGCTTCCAAGTTGACTTGAGAGCTAACTCTTAACTTGGATAGATGGATGGATAGTACCATTCTTTCTGGACCCAGTTCAACCTCAGAAGTGGCTGCTATGCTTTCTCGTAGTGCTATTCAAAATTTAAAGTACTTTTCTAGAGCTTCCTGTAGAATTCAGTAATAAGTGGGGAAGGATTCCAATGCAGTTCATCTCCCAATTCTCTACCCATAATTTTCATATTATGTGAATATTAACTTCAGATCTAAACACCCACACACAGAATCCTCAACATCCTTACACAGAATACACAACCAAGTCAACACATTTTTCCACTCATGTAAATGTAGAAGATGGGACTTTTCTCTTAGCTAGATCTCTTCCATTATCTTGGCCTGTCAAAATGTGTCTGACAGTGAAATGGGTATAGCAGCTCTTCCATTTCTTATCAAGGCACATATTCTAACAAAGCAAATACAAAATGTGTTGAACCCTGCATCAAAGCACAAGTAAGGAAGTTACCTACAATTTTTAATACAATTTTTATTAAACATATTTTCGAGTTGAAATTCAAAGTTTGAATTTGGGGTTGTTGCAAAAAGTATTAACATGTTCCTGGATATAAACTTGTGTACCAAAAGCTGACTTGAATTTTTTCCCTGTATGATCGTAAAGATGGGACAATACAATTCCACCTGGTCAAAGCTCAATTCAGTGTTTCAAAACAGAGAGGTAGCAATTTCCTAAGGGAAGCAATTATATAATATCACTGTTTTATTTACTTTTGATTTAACCTTATGTTCTTTTTTCTTATTGTCATTTTTTTTAAATCTAATTGTTCAGTAATCGAGTTTGTTTTATGTGTAATCGTATTTGTTTGCCTTTTATTGCAGTTTTATATCAAAATATTAAAACAAGTGCCAAGTTTGTTGTTGCTTTTTTCCTGGCTTAGAGTAGTGTGCGAGCCTAACTCATTTGATTAGGTTATGCTTCAACAGACCATGCAAATTCAGAAAATGAATTAATGCAGTAACTGGGTTCAATGAATTGCATGAACCTATTTGGTGTTATTCCATTAGGGAGAGACCAATATCTGGAATCCCTTATATGCCCACTGCAATCAGCTACCTTTCCTGACTGGTGAGATGAAGAGGAAAGGGATTTTTAAAGGGAGCCAGTGTAGTCCAATTAAAGCTCATGTAGTTAGTCCTCGACTTACGACCACAATTAAGTCCAAAATTTCTGTTGGGAAGTGAGACATTTGTTAAGTGAGTTTTGCCCCATTTTAGAAACTTTGTTGACACAGTTAAGTGAATCGCTGCAGTTGTAAAGTTAGTAACAAGGTTGTTAAGTGAATCTGGCTTCCCCATTGATTTTGCTTGTTGGAAGGTTGCAAAAGGGGATCACATAACCCTGGGATAGCGCAACCATCATAAATATGAACCAGTTGTCAAACATCCACATTTTGATCATGTGACCGTGGAGATGCTGCAATGGTTGTTAAGTGTGAAAAAAAATCATGTCACTTTTTTCAGTGACGTTGTAACTTTGAATGGTCACTAAATGAACTGCTGTAAGTGGAGGACTACTTGTATCAAGACATCTTCCAGGGACTAAGAGACGGAAGGATGTGTTCCTTTCACTTCAATTGGCCTGAGCCTGTTCAGAATATCCTCTTAGAAGGTGCCCCTGCATCACAGTTTCTGTTATCCTCAGTTGAAACCAATGGGATTGCAGTCTGACCAATGCATACATTAAAACAGGCTAAACTAACCTTCCCTAATATAGCGCTCTTCAGATGTAGCCATGCTGCCTTGGAAATTTAAGTGCTGCTGCTGCAGTCCTAACACATCTGGAGAACCTCCCTTTAGGAAGCTGGGATTACAGCAGTAGTTGGTTGCCCCCGGTTCGGACCAGTTCACAAGAACCGGTAGTAAAACCAGCGGGAGGCCCAGCCCACCGCCCCAGATGTCATCAACAGTGATCTGCGCATGCGCAGAAGCTTTGTGATCCGTTGCGAACCAGTAGTAAAGGTAAGTAGAACCCACCCCTGGACTACAGGCAGTCCTTGATTTACAATCATTCATTTAGTGACCTTTCAAAGTTACGACGACACTGAAAAAATGGCAACCAGCATGTATGTACGACAGCTGCAACATCCTTGGATTATGTGGTCACCATTTGCAATCTTCCCAGCCGATTTCCAACAAGCAGTCAATGGGGAGATTAAATTCATTTAATAACCACATGATTCCCTTAACAAGTGTAGTGATTAGCTTAACAACCATGGCAAGAAAGTCATAAAATCAGGCAGGACTCACTTAATAACTGTCTTGTTTGGCAACAAACATTTTGTTCCTAATTGTGAGAGGTTGCCACAAGGAAGAGGGAGGTCAACTTGTTCTCCAAAGCACCAGAAGGCAGGACAAGAAGCAATGGATGGAAATTAATCAAGGAAAGAACCAACCTAGAACTAAGTACAAATTTCCTGCCAGTTAGAACAATTAATCCGTGGAATGAGTTGCCTCCAGAACTTGTGGGTGCTCCAACACTGGAGATTTTTAAGACGAGATTCAACAACCATTTGTTTGAAATGGTATAGGGTTTCCCACTTGAGCAGGAGGTTGGACTAGAAGACCTCCAAGGTCCCTTCCACCTCTGTTATTGTTATTCAGTTAATTGTGGTTGTAAGTCAAAGATTACATGAGCTGTGGTAGCACAGTGGTTACAATGTAATATTGCAGGCTAATTCTGATCACAGTCAGAAGTTCAATCCTGACTGGGTCTAGGTTGACTCAGCCTTCCATCCTTCCAAGGTCAATAAAATGAGAACCGAGATTATTGGGGGCAACATGCTGACTCTGTAAACCACACACAGAGTGCTTTAAAGCACTATGGTGTGGTATATAAGTCCAAGTGCTATTGCTATTACCTGTATGCTATGCGAGAAGCTATTAAATTCAAGCTTTAATGTTCCCCCTGCTTTTTTCTATATCTCCTGCAAGGAAAACCAATATAGCCCAACAATGATGTTTTGGTACCCTTGGGAAGAAGGGTGTTCATGGAGAAAGAGAAACATTCACAACTACCCTGTTTCCCCCAAAATAAGACATCCCCTGATAATAAACCCAATCCAGAGGTGGATTCTACTTACCTTTACTACCAGTTCGCATCGCGCCCGCTTCTGCGCATGCGCAGATCACTTATGATGACGACTGTGTCAGTGGGCAGAGCCTCCCACCGGTTTTACTACCGGTTCTTGCGAACCGGTCCGAACCGGGGGCAACTCACCACTGGCCCATTTGGACTTTTGAGTGCACGGCAATAAGGCCAAGTGCTTATTTCAGGGTTCAAAAAAATATAAGACAGGTCTTATTTTCGGGGAAACACGTTAGCCCTCAGCATCTGCGGACTGATGCGAAATGTCCTCTCTGCTATCACAGGACTAAATCCCCGAAGAGAACACTCCCTGCCGTTCCAGAAACTGGACCCACATTTTCTGACCTCCAAGACCAACCACTTCTGGAAAAGGTTAAAAATAGAATCCTTCTCAAGATCTTTCTGGAGCCTTGCAAAAAGCCCTTTAACGAGAGGGAGAGGGAGTGAGTGTGTGTGTGTGTGTGTGTGTGTGTGTGTGTGTGTGCAGGGCAGTTACAAATTAGAAAAAAGGGACAACATGGCAAAGCACTTTCTTTGATGTGCAGAAACCCTCCTCTTTAATTGGAACTCAATTAAGTGAATAATTGTTACAAATGCAATAATTACATTCTAGCACTGCATGGAAAGGAACCAGGGCCTCGAGATTCCAGATGAGTCAGAGCTAGAAAAGAAAAGGGCCTGCTCTGCTATGACTTGCGTTTGCACCGCCCCAATTTTGCCTTTGCCAGCAAAGTGCAGGCAAGAGGTGAATTCTTACAGCGGGTTCATGAAGCAGCTCAGCTTCTAGAAAGACAAGACACATCAGCCAACAAAACAAAGACAACAGCATCCAAATAGTACCGAGATGAAAACAATAGTTCCCCATCTATTATTATTTTTTTAGGGTATTTCAACCAACATTCTTTTCTGGGCACCTCACAAGTTAAGATGATATCTATTTACAAGTACCATATTTTTCGGAATATAAGATGCACTTTTTTCCCTTCTGAAAGAGGCTGAAAATTTGGGTGCATCTTATATGCTGAATGTAACCCCGCGCGGTGCCCAAAATGGCTACCCGGAACAGCTGCTGTCTTCTCTTACCCCTTCCGCGCTTTGCCTGCTTTAGTCACTGGAGCTCCCCCCGAGGATCAGCTGTGCTTTTGAAGCTGTTTTTCAGCCCCAACGTGAGCGAAGCCATCTTCCGTGCTTTGCCTGCTTCTCTAATTGCTGCTCCCTCCGACAATCAGCTGTGCTTTAGAAGCACAGCCCCAACCCCAAAACCATTGAACAAACTAATGTGCTGGGACTAGCCAGATGAATACCTGGTAGGCAGAAATTTTTTCCCCCTATTTTCCTCCCCAAAAACTAAGGTGCGTCTTATACTCTGAAAAATACAGTAAATCCTTAAGTTACAACCACAATTCAGCCCAGAATTATGGTTGTTAAGTCATGGTGTGATGACTCGGGGCAAGACACAGAGGCAACTCAGCCAGCTGATAGTTCAAACTCCCCTTTACTGCCTCCACTTTCCCCCCCCAAATGCTCCCACATTTATGGCAAGTCCTGGAACAAAGCGCTCACACACACCTCCAGCAACCTCTGGCTGTGAGTATTCAGTAAAATACCGTTAGCACGACGGCTTCAAGGCAAGAAGTCCAGTTTGGCAAAGGAACAAGGCAACAATAAGGCAAGAAGTCCAGCAAACTCTAGACATCGGCAATGGCACACAAAACTCCAAGAATTCAGTGCTTGTTCCTGACAAGCGCCCCTCCCCAAGGCGTCTCCTTAAGTCTGTCTCCAGGTGTGCCTTGTGAAGAGGGACGGGGTGCTCTCCTCCCTCTTCGGGTCGGCCTACACTATACTTGCCTCCTCTCCACTCTCCATGCTCAAGGATCAGGAGTGGGCAGTTCTTGCTCGTCATCTGAGCTCTGTCGCTCATCTCCACTGCCTACCCTCTCTTCTCCCATCTCTTGGTCATCTTGTCCCCGTTCTTCCCTGCTGGCAAGCCATCCCAGGCCCGAGGGACCTGGGGCTGCCTCGTCCTGCTCCTCCCTGCATTCCTCCAGAGCCAACAAGGTTGAACCCTCAACCTCTATTGGCCCCAGCTCCTGCTTGTCCTCCTCCGCAGACTCAGGCTCCGACACATGGCAGTTGTTAAGTGGATAACCATGTGACCGCATCCAATTTTGCAATCTTTTTTGCAGCAGTTGTTAAGCAAATGCAGCAGTCATTAAATGAGTCAGTTTTTCCCCCATGGGCAGGTTTTGGTTTTTTTTTTGGTCAGAAACCAGTAGTAAGTGCCAGAAACTGGTGAAACCCGCCAAAAAATGCAGTTATGTGACCGCAAGGTGCTGCAAATGGCCATAAATGCAAATAGCTATAAAAATAATAAACTTTCCATGAAGGGGAACTCCTTGGCAAGCACCCAAAATGTGATCACAAGACCGTGTGCTGTGTGCATGCGCAGCTATTGGAACTCTGTAAATGGGTTGTAAATTCAGGAAGGTCCGTCATAACTTCAGTTAACAAGCAACTGGTCGATAAGCAAGGACTACTTATATTTTACAGTGGTACCTTGGTACTAAAGTGCTTTAAAATTCATCGAATTTGGTACTGAGGATTACTTTTATGTAATTGGATTGCTTGTATGTGCTATATAAAACTGAAATATGTGTGTGTGTGTCAGAAAATAATCATATACTTGATTGAATTGACTTTAACATGGTTGTAATTTTTGGCAATGACTATAGAATTATTTTAATTACTGCCTGATTAAGAGAAATTTTAAAAAGCAATCCTTAATGCTGAAAACAAAAGTAAACAATTTTCATAGCAAAATAATAGAACAAACAGTTGTTCTCTGTTTTATCAAATTAGAAAGCATTACTTTTCAGAAAAAAAATAAAATAAAATAAGAACCAGGTGTCAGAACACACTTTGCCATATGTAACAGTCTAATTGGTCCTATTTTCTGAATCTGAAAGTAGTTATCAGTAGTGTTTCTTTTTTCTAAACCTTTATTTTTTCAAGATTAAATTAACATTTTCATGGGTTTCTAAAAGAAATACTTCTGCTTATTAAGTGATCTCTAATCTTGAAGATGTGACTTCATTTCTCAGCTTGGTGCAAATACTTCTAAACACAATGCCTCCTTTCATTTTAGAACCACAATATTCGATGTGCTATTTTAAACCAACAACAACTTGGCAGGGGGTGTAAGAAGAAACAATGAATTTTCTCTCCCCCCCACCCCTGCCGCCACTTCTTCACAACAGTAAAAGATGCCACTCCAGCAACAGCCAATGAGCAGTCCAATAACTCTCTGCCCCTCCTGTTCAATTTCCTCTTGGAGTAACAAGCAGAGCAAACTATCTATCCAATCTTCTGTGTCTCAGTCAAGTACAAAACTAGGATGCTGTATGTTATCCGACCCTGCATCTTAGAACACAGAATAACAGAGTTGGAAGGGACCTTGGAGGTCTTCTAGTCCAACCGTCTGCTCAAGCAGAAGAGCTTATATCATTTCAGATAAATGGTTGTCCCGTCTCTTTTTGAAAACCTCCAGTGATGGAGCACCCATAACAACTTCTGAAGGCAAGCTGTTCCATTGGTTGATTGCTCTCATTGTCAGGAAATTTCTCCTTAGTTCTAGGATATTTCTCTGCTTGGTTAGTTTCCATCCATTGTTTTTCGTCTTGCCTTTTGGTGCTTCGGAAAATCGTTTGACCCCTTTCATCTTTATAGGAGCCTCTCAAATATTGGAAGACTGCTACATGTCACCCCTAGTCCTATTTTTCATAAGACTAGACATACCCAATTCCTGTAATCGTTCTTACGTTTTAGCCCAGTGATGGCTAACCTTTTTGCCATCACGTGCCAAAAACAGGGGTCGTGGGGGGGGGTCGCGCATGTGCGTGGCCACATCTGTAATTCAATGCGCCCCCCTCACGAATACATGCATGTGACTCCCCGCTTTTGGCACGTGATGGCACGGTGGGCCTCATAGGTCCATTTTTTGCCCTCCCCAGGCTCTAGAGCCATTCTTGGAGCCTGGGGAGGGTGAAAATGGCCTTCCCCACCCCCCGGAGACCCTCTGGAGGCTGGAAATGGCCCGTTTCCCGACTTCTGGTAGGCCCGGAAGGCCCAAAAATCAGCTGGCCGGTGTGCATACACGCGCTGGAGCTGAACTAAGGAAGCGCTCGCGTGCTCACAGATATGGCTCCGCGTGCCACCTGTGGCACGCGTGCCATAGGCTCGCCATCACAGTTTTAGTCTCTAGATCCCTAATTATTCTTGTCGCTCTTCTCTGCACTCTTTCCAGAGTCTCATCATCTTCCACTCTTGGTTTTTGTCCTGGGTTAATCACTTTTGTTCTGGTATGTTCTGATTCTGAAACCAGGAAATAAAATCTGGACCTTTCTTGTACTCCTCCCTCCCCAAACAACCCACCTACCCAAAGTCGAAAAAGCTAACCCTTACTCTTGGGCTGAGTAGATGTTCTCCTTATCATTCCTTCGTAAATATTTTAAAGAAGGCTTCAATAAACTTTCAGAGTCACACATTGTTGAGTTGTAAGCCATCATGGCAGTTATCTAATCCGAAACCCTTCCCTTCCCCTGCACAATGCAGCAAACTTATAAAGAGTTCCTCCTTTTCACAATAAAGGTAAAGTTTTTCCCCTGTCCAGTTGTGTCCAACTCTAGGGGACAGTGCTCATCTCCCTTTCTTAGTCGAGGGAGCCAACATTTTCCAAAGACATTCCCATGGTCATGTGGCCAGCATGGCTATATGCTGAGGCGCACGGAACGCTGTTACCTTCCCACCAAAGTGGTAGCTATTTATCTACTCACATTTACATGCTTTTGAACTGCTAAGTGGGCCAGAACTGGGGCAAGTAACGGGAGCTCACTCCATTGAACAGCACTCGGGTCTCGAACCCAGGCTGTCAGCTTTTCAGCTCAGTGTCTTTAACCACCAAGTCACCGTGCCCCTTCTTTTCCCAATGTCCAACTGAAATAACCTTCCTTGCAATTTCCACCCCGTTTCATTGCTCCTGACTTCAAGAGCAAGGGAGATCTACTATGCTTCCTCTCCTATATCTTTCCAACATTTGAAGACTCTCCTCTCAAGCTTCTTTTTTCCAAGATAGACCTACCCTCTTTTGGACACTGTATATGCTATTCTTCCTGCAGTGGGCTACCAATCAGATCTGGCCCTAGTAATTCAATTGGCTTTCCCTTCTCTCCTGATATTTCTTAAGATGCAAGCAGAACAAAACTGATTTCCAAATCACTGTTGTATTGCATGTCTCTGTTTTCACTATAGCTAGTCCTCGACTCACAACAATACAGATCAGAATTTCTGTCACAAGTTTTATTTGCAACTGAAAAAGTGTTTTGGATGCATCTGTAGCTACCTCACCAGAACTCTGTGCATGCTCCATCATTGCAGCAACCGCAATGATGACTGTCCTTGCAAATCAGTGAACAGACGTTGCTTACCTGAACGTCCCTTCTGGGCGCTGCTGGAGGATTTTTAATTAATTAATTTATTTATTTTTATCCTGCCTGTATTATTTTTTTTTTCAAAACAACTCAAGCGTTTCCACAACATCTTCCTCCTCCTATATTCCCCACAACAACAACCCTGTGAGGTGGGTTGGGCTGAGAGAGAATTACTGGCCCAACGTCACCCAGCTCGTTTTCGTGGCTAAGGTGACACTTGATCTCATGATCTCCTGGTTCTAGCCTGGTGCCTTAACCACTGGACCAAACTGGCTCAAATAGACAATCCAGAATCTATAACTCAGACAGGAGTCAGTTTTTTCACCTACAATTTTCAAGAAAAATCAAGAAAAGCATATGCAGTCTCTGTTACTGTACGTCACATTTACAGTAGCATGCCAGCAGAGGCATCTGAAGAACTTTCATCGCAGTTTAAAGCTTTGTGAATCCTCATTCATTAATGGCACCTCTATGGGTTTAAACGAGGCCTCCATTCAAGACATGGGCTCAGAAGACACTCTGTGGCTTAGAAAGGTGAGGCAACTGCACCAAGGTTGCCAAATAGTGGTCATTTGCAATGAAGCCCAAGGTCACTGTGGCTCATAGAAGATTTCCTGCTTTCCCATATTTCAGAATCACTTGCATCAGCAGCTGTCAAAGGCTGGGGAGTATTCCTGGGGGCTCTGTTTGAAAGGGACAGATGTAGGAGCAGCCAAGATATCTTGCCTGGCTTGGACAATTAAAGAAGACAGCCCTTACAGCTGACCATGCACCCAACACTTCCTGTTTGCCAATGTACTGGAATGGTTCTACTTCCATCTACATTTTTACTCCTTCTAACACTGATGCCAGAGCAGATCCAATTAAGTTTTAACAAGTCAGAGCTACTCTTGAAAGACCATGCCAAGTAGTTCTTCCATCTAGCATTCTGTAGCTAAGCAGATAGCAGAAAGATCACAAGCAGGTATGGCAACAATTGATACCCCCTGCTTAAACTCTGTGAAAAAACATAGACCTGAGGAATGGGGAGAGAATAAGTGAATCATTAGAATTATCCAATCCTGTGGAAGAAGAAAGTGTGAGAAAGGAACTCAGAATAAATCTGCCTTGATTTTTATTTAGTATAAATTGGGGCAGACAGAAATTCTTACAGGCTTTCACAATTCTGTTATTCTATAAAGGCTCCCCTCGCACATATGTGCTAGTCGTTCCCGACTCAGGGGTGGTGCTCATCTCCGTTTCAAAGCCGAAGAGCCAGCGCTGTCCAAAGAGGTCTGTGTGGCCATGTGGTCGGCATGACTCAACGCCACAGGTGCACAGAATGCTGTTACCTTCCCACCACTTTCTACTTGCATTTTTTACATGCTTTGGAACTGCTAGGCTGGCAGAAGCTGGGACAAGTAACGGGAGCTCACCCCGTTACACACAGCACTAGGGATTTGAATCACTGAACTGCCGACCTTCCAATCGACAAGCTCAGCAACTTAGCCACTGAGCTACCGCGTCCCCCTCTGTTATTCTATACATTACAGCAATAAAGAAAATTCTAGAAATCTTTTCTGTGCCAGTTGATTCAACTTGCCTACCTCAAAGGCAATCTTCATTTCATCAATCTTAAAAGCCACTCAGAATTTCTCTCATCCCCTTGGTCAATTTTGTACAGATTAAAGGATAGTAGATAGCAGTTAATAGATTATCATTTCAATTATTTTTAGAGCCCCAGGATGTCAAATGAGCGAGCATTTTATTTTCCTATAGTAGGATGCCGGAAATTTGCCTCAGAACAAAATATTTACTCCCCAACATATACAATTTAACTAGACTCTCAGCTAACAATTTGGCAATAGTCTCTCAGACATCAACATGATATAACTCAGTAAGAATTTTTATTGCAAACTAGAACGAAGCCATATGAAACAGTTAATTGCCTTCTGTTGATGTGTGGATGTAATTCCCTCTTATACCAGAGAAGGTAAAACTGTTTTTTTTTCCGACTTCCCCCTATTTCGACATACTCTCTGTCTCTGCACTGTATATTATGGCCCTTCAGCTGAGCAATTGTTGGTTGTTGACATAACTAACACTTCTGTCCTGAGGCCCACTGCCTCTCAGTTTATATCTCACTCTCTGAACAAAATGTAATACTTTATTTGGTTTATCATTTGTAAATATTTGTCCTTGTGCAACAAAGCAGATCTTGAGCTACAAAACTCCTGGCCAAGGCCAATCTGATCCATTCACAAGCCCCTCTTCTTGTAATAAATTACTACACAATCAGTCATTTGGAGAAGCAAGGGGTAATGCCACTTCTTACATATACACATACAGCTGTCTATCCCACACCCCTGAAAATTTAAATATAGGAGTACTTCAAACAATGTTTATAAAGCTGGTAACTAAACTTTTATGAGGATATTGTATGGAATATGGCTTCAGAAGACATATAAAGAAAAACAGCTGGGGAGGGAAAGGTTTAGAATAAGAGAATCATGGCAAGAAAATAATTATGTTCCTACTTTCCACTATTCCAAAGTGTGGCCTCCCCATGCCACACTTTTATGCTTTCCATCAATTAAAACACCAGGGTGGAAGAAAAGATACATTTTCATGTTAAATATGCTTCCTTCTGAGGCAGAACAATCTCTCAGTGCTTATGGTATAAATAAAGCATGCATGGTTTTATTTCCTTTCAGAGGACCAGGGATGGTCATCTGATGAAGATGACCAGAAAATTTAGAATACACAAAAGAAAACACTTGTTCATTAATTAACCAATGGAATCCACTACCACAAGACATGGTGAGGATCACTTACATGGACATTTTAATAGGAGAAAGGATAAATCCATGAAAGATAGATCTATCAAGAGCAATTAATCTTGAAAGATCAATGGTACCTCCAGACTACAGGCAAAATACCTTCAAATACCAGTTGCAGGAGAATAATACAAGATATTATTCAAGGTACTAGTTCTCACCTATAAGGCCCTACATGATTTAGGTCCAGGATATTTACAGGACCTTCTCCTGCCTGCTTCCCACCATCCTGTTTGCTCACATAGGGCCGCTCTCCTCAGGGTCCCGATGGTGAGCCAATGTCATCTAGCGGTGCCCAGGGGTAGGGCATTCTCTGTGGGTGCTCCCACCCTCTGGAATGAATTACCTACCGAGCTCCGGACGGCTCCTGATCTCCGCTCCTTTCGTCGGGAGCTGAAGACTTGGCTGTTCAAGCAAATAGGCTGACTCTGATTCTGGGTTTATTATTTATCATTAATTAGTTATCTGATTTAAAGTGCGATTTTATTGTACATGTTTCTTAACTTGTGTTCGCCGCCCTGAGTCCTTTGGGAGAAGGGCGGCATATAAATACAAGAAAAAGAAAGAAAGAAAGAAAGAAAGAAAGAAAGAAAGAAAGAAAGAAAGAAAGAAAGAAAGAAAGAAAGAAAGAAAGAAAGAAAGAAAGAAAGAAAGAAATGCAACAGAGGAATATGTCTCCATCTCCTTCTTGCAAGGATACTACAGCATTTGATTGACCACTGCAAGAAATCAAACACTGAACTAAGAAGGACCTTGGCCTGATCATGTCCTTATGTACTGAAGTCCTACAAGGCAAGTGATTGAGGCACCCAGGGAAATAATTCAGAAAACCACAAGCTGCCAAGATTAATCCAGAAATCTCTCACCTGGTAGACATCAACTCACTGGATGAATCTCATGTTCTGTTTTAAAACCTGCAGTCAAAGATGAGAACAAAAGCTTTGGCCACCAATCACAATTCAGCAATACTAGATAAATTATTCCTTCCCACAATATATGGTAAGATACTATATTTTTAAAGGTTTTGGCATAAAAATAGGATGTTCCAAAGCTCAGTGGAAGATTAGTTCGACATATCTAAAAACTGAACTTGAGATCAAGGAGTTTAGTTTTGCTCTGTTATTTTAAGGAATCAGGAGATTTCTGTAGTTCAAGATAGATACTGTCAACCAGAGTGGACAACATACTGTGTAGACAAACCATGGCTCTGGTTAGACTTACACAATATGCTTAATTTCATCCCCCCGTTTTCTGAACCAACAATGGGAGCACTGGAAGTCCATGATTGTAATAACTATAGCTGTTAATACTGAACCATAAACCAGAAAATTGGGCTGGGTTTACACAATAGTATACCATCAGAAAACTTAATCAATATTAAAACAGATTAAATTCTGCACATGCAGATTTGGTCTTCACTAATCTGGTTAAGCATATATTTATTATAAGTCTAACACATATTATTGCAAGGAATTTTTTTTTCTGAACTCTTCTTTCCTCAATCACCACTTTCCTTCTTTGGTTCATGAACTTTGCCCCTTTTTTTTGATCTGTGCCCCAAACATCACTGCCCACTTACTTACTTGGCCTGCCTTCTATCCTGTTATCCTTAAAACTGTGAGTTCTAGTCCCACTTTAGTCATGAAAGCCAGCTGAGTGATATTGGGCCAGTCACTCTCACTGATCCCAACCCACCTCACAAAGTTGTTGTGGGGAAAATAGGAGGGAGATGTGTTGGATATATTCATCATCTTGAGTTTTTTGTAAAAATAATAAAGGTGGCATATAAACAACCAAGCAAATAAATAAAAACAGATAAAAAGTCTGAGCTTCTAACACAAACCAAAAACTAGTTTCCCCATCTCTCATAGAAGACTGCAGACACTTCTGAGCTGCTGACATTCACTATGCCATGCAATCACATCACTTCGGAATTAAATCTGAGAATCTGAACCTGTGATATCACCATAGGGGGAAAAAATTGTTTTATTTTCTCAAAAAACTATGTGGCAGTTCCTTATTTGTACAAGGCCACATTCCCTTCAAATGCTTCAACTTACAGCTTCTTCTCCATGAAACACAACACCAAGCCTCACGGAAAACTCCAAATCATATGTTGATGGAAAACCTTAAATATAAAATAGAGACAGCAGTTTTGCTTCTCTTCCTCTTCTCAGCTGCACTCCATGCTCTGAAGTCCTGCTGATGTGCAGGAGCTGCTTTATTACAAACTGCTAATAAAAAAAAAGGGAGGGGGAGGCAAAGCAGAAGCAACATATATTTAAAATAATAACACATCAGGAAAAAAAGATAAATCCTACTCCTCCGTTTGGTTTTTATTCGCTAGCTATTTAGAGTAATTTGCACAAATCATTCCAAGCATGGGAAGAAAAGAAAAAAGAAAAGCAATGGCTTTTTGTGAAAATAAGGAGTTTGGCTCTTATTAAACCAGAATAGCTTGTTTAATGGGATGCATCTGTTGTTGAGTCAGGGTAGAACAGGTGATGGGTTTTTTTAGGGTAGCAATAAAACACCGGCTGTGCTGCTTTGCACATTCTTAGCAAGGAAGATCAAGAGAACATATTCAAATTCTGGATTCGACCATCATCTGGGCATCTGAGATTGAATAGAATAGAATCATAGGGCTGGAGGGGACCTTGGAGGTTTCCTAGTCCAACCCTGTACCTAAAGAAAGTCTAGTTTATTTGGCTCTGGCATAGCGCAATGGTATGCAATCATCTGCAAAAAGCCATAACTCATCATTTACTGTGATTCTATGGGCCTCACTCCATAAAACGGGATGGGTGGGGTGGTTTATTTAACTTAAATTACCTAGGGTAGTAGATTTCCTAAAGTAGTTAGATATGTAAAGGTATGATATATTAAGAGCCGCAGTGGCACAGTGGTTAGAGTGCAGTACTGCAGGCTACTTCTGCTGACTGCCGGCTGCCTGCGATTTGGCAGTTCAAATCTCACCAGGCTCAAGGTTGACTCAGCCTTCCATCCTTCCAAGGTCGGTAAAGTGAGGACCCAGATTGTTGGGGGCAATATGCTGACCCTGTAAAACTGCCTAGAGGGGGCTGTAAAAACACTGTGAAGCGGTATATAAGTCTAAGTGCTATTGCTATATGTAAAGATACATAGTTTTTGAAAATGCTTTTTGAAAACATTTTTTCTGGAAAAATTGGACATTTGGGGAGAAAATTAAACATATGCCTTATTTATTTTATAAATATATGCCTTCTTTATTTTAAATATATGTCTTATTTATTTTATATGCCTTATTTATAGGGCAAATATTTAATTTTCTTTCTAAATGTCCAATTTTTCAAAAAAAAAAGGTTTTCAAAAAGCATTTTCAAAAACTTTACTCTTCACTGATCTAAGCTCCTTTGCTATTTTAGGAACATTCAATGTGCAACTCTGTTTACTCAGAGTTGTCATGTTTGATATATTTATTACATGTAAAAGTATAATTCAGACAGGAAACAATTATGGTTACTAATTTAATTTACTTCAAAAATGTTTAATTTTTGTATAAGCTGTGGAGGAATTCTGGACTCTCTTAACGTTGTCAGTTTGGTAAAATAGGGGAAAAAATGAAGCTATGAAGAAATCCCCCACAAAACCATCTAGATCAGGGATCTCCAACCTTGGCAACTTTAAGACTTGTGAACTTCAACTCCCAATTTCAACTTCAACTCCCAGAGTTCCTCAGCCACCTGGCTGAGGAACTCTAGGAGTTGAAGTCCACAAGTCTTAAAGTTGCCAAGGTTGGAGATCCTTGATCTAGAGACACATCTTTCAAGGTCAAAGAAGAGCTGATCCAACAAATCAGCAACAAATACACCCACAAGCAAATTGGCCACCGAAATCATCTTCCTTCCTAGTAAAATAACAGCAGTGCCCAGGGGGAGTGGATGGGATCCAAAATAAAAACAATTCTCTCTTGCACTGGGGATTTGTAATATCTTGCTTGTCCACCAGCTATGGAAATGGAAAAACTGCGCTATTCAACAGTCTTGTATAATAATAGTCTTCCTATTCTAAGTTAATAGAAAACATTTTAGAGCAGTAAATGATGACAGTGTACGAGCACCTCATCTTATTGTTTTCATTATTCCAAAACAAAACATTTCGTTGCAGGGTTTTTTCTCTTTCCGAAGTATTTCAATGCTTTCCCATTTTAAAAAGGCTCAGGGGAGAGGGGAGGAAAATCAGTTCTTTCCCAATTCATTACAGTTTTCTCCAAAAACATTCTTAATTCTTTTAAGTACAGTGTTTATGATTATTCCTTACATTTTTTCCATTTTCTCACCCTATTCTATTTGGCACCTTTGCTCTTACATTTCATGAGTCCCGTTGTGGGTCATAATCCTGTTTATGGCTTATTGTGTTGCGTCAATCCAGCTAGTTGTGCCTTATCCAAAACAATAAATGAATTCAAACACTGGCTGGGCAGACAGGGATCCCTAACTTTTCAGATATCAGTCACTATCCAGTGATTTTGTAAACATCCCTTCCCTCCCTCCACGGACAAAAAATTTTGAAGATTGTTGAAATGTCACCCAATCTCACAAAAGGACAGTGTTCTCACTCCCAAATTTCATGAGATTTTGATTTCACCCCAGATTTTTCTCCCACAATATTTTGACTATGCAATGAAAACAAAATGGCATCAATCTTTAGGATCCTGCAAAGGCTGTGATAGATAAAATGAAGCAACAAGCATTAGGTTATCCAGCTCCTGGCTTATATGATGCGTGAACTCAATCTCTAATCAAAGTGGATGTTATTAATCTTGAAGTCCCCAAACTGAGTTGATATGCCAATGCAAGTCAGGCGCCTCAGCATCACAGCCATAAAGATCAGGATGTGGTACTTAAAACTGCCAGAATTTAGCACAATGGTTTCCTCTGTGAAAGGTCGATTGATTCAAACCCATGCCATTTCAGTTATCAATTAAGTCATGATTTTAAAATTACCACACAAAAAAAGACTCTTTTAAAATTCCTTGTTTATTTTACTCTAGAAATGTACATGCTGTGCTTCATTTCCCTGTCATTCCCTGATTGATTGTAAGAATGAACTATAGCTCCTAGAACAAGAGAATGCCATTAAAAAACAATACTCTTTTGCAACACATGTCAAAATAATGGATCTATGTGTCTTTTGTATTGCAAAACTGTACCTATTTAGTGATAAGGGGATGTTAAGTGACCATGCAGATAGACTTTCTCCAAGAGCATATGACCCCAACTTGGCCCTTCAGCTCTTCCAACTGTGCAACCATCCACCTGATACTGCTCATCCTCTTTTTCTCTTTCCTTCCATTTTTCTCAACATTATAGATTTCTCCAGAGACCCATGTCTTTGATTAATATATCTGAAATATGATAATTTGAGCCCAGACAGAGAGAACGCTGGTTTGATTTGTTCAATGATCCATTTATTTGTTTTCTGTGTCACCTTTTCAAGCTCCAATACAGGACAGACACACACACACACACACACACACAAAACCAACCTCACTATAATGTAGAACAGGAGTGCCCAACCTTGGCAACTTTAACTCTTGTGAGTTTAAAAATCTCAGAATTCCCCAGCATAGTTGGTTGGAGAATTCTAGAAATTGAAGTCCACAATTCTTAAGATTGCCAAAGGTTGGACACCCCAATCTAGAATATTCAAAATGCTCAAGTGAGAACTCTTTTTCCATTATACTAGATGTAAGCTAGGAGAGAAGACCTTCTGTCTAAAATATCTCTTAATTCTGTTTTTCCTTTTATTTGTTTCTCTTGGGCCATAACTTTCCTCCAAATTCTTGGTTTTTAACATTGTAAGTGCTGAAAACTTTCAATTAAATAAACAGAAAACATATATAAAGCCACCTTGATAGTTAAGGCTTATTAAAGCCTTTTGAAATGACCAGTTGTTGTTAAGGTTTTCCAAGAAAGATTAGCAAAATTAGACAAATTTGGAATTCCTTCACTAAGCTGTTCCAATACTGTGTCCCACTCAGCATTGCAAATGAGGTTACAGAACAGCAGACAAAAGCTACAGACAATATACTCTTACTTCACTACCCCAAGTCAAGTCAACCTGGGTTGTAGGTTAAATCATGGCACTCCAAACATTTAACTCCTTTCTCAGGATGCGATAGTCTTGGGATAAGATTCTCACAGAAGATTAGAAATTTTATTGCATGAAAGAGTGATGTTTCTAACATAGCTGACTGCCCCAAAGGAAGGAATTCAAACTCTTATCTAGCTACATTTGAACTTTTTGTTTTGTTCTCCTGCCTTTCTGGCATTTGGCAGATCTATGAATGGTCTCTGAAGGCAACTGGGATGTTTTCATAACAGTTCTCTTTAGCATGGGTAAAAGGTTGAGCCAGAAGGCATCCAAACTACTTTTCTGCCCTGTGATTCTATGGTATTTTCAACCTTGTATTTACCCAAAGTTACTGTATATTCTATTTCTTTGAAGTGCCACAAATTCGAAAGCATGAGCAGAAACTAAAGCTTTGTCAAAATGGCAAAATATGTGCCATTATGTCACAAACCTTGTACCACGCTTATTTACAAGTGATATCATAGTGCAAGAGGAGGGCAGTGATATATTTTTGTTCTCTGCTTCCCTTTAGACCTCCCATATCAAGAGGTTACCAAGAGCTCATAATTTAAAGAATCAAAAATATCTCAACTCCACCAGAGTAGCCATGTCAAATTCCATTGTTTCATGACCACACAGACCTTAAGTGCATTTGGGAAATGCATGAGTCTATAGCAAGGATGCCCCTCAGAGAGGTCAAAGAAGTAAAAAAATGAACAAGACCCAGACATTCCTAGTCTACAATGTTTTTATTTTTCATTCAGTATTTAAATATATGCATATACTTCATATTAGAAAAACAAACAAATTGGCTGGCCATTAATCTAATAAGACAAGCAATACAATTTTGTGAGTCAACATCCTTGCTATGAATTAAAAAAGCCCATCCATCAAAAGAATCTGTGAGGGCAAGTAAGGTCAAGAACAGGGTTAAAGGTAAAGGTTTCCCTCGCACATACATGCTAGTCATTCCTGACTCTAAGAAGTGGTGCTCATCTCTGTTTCAAAGCCGAAGAGCCAGCGCTGTCCGAAGACGTCTTCGTGGTCATATGGCTGGCATGACTAAGCGCCAAAGGTGCACTGAACGCTGTTACCTTTCCACCAAAGGTGGTCCCTATTTTTCTACTTGCATTTTTATGTGCTTTCAAACTGCTAGATTGGCAGAAGCTGGGACAAATAACAGGAGGTCACCCTGTTATGCAGCACTAGGGATTCGAACTGCAGAATTGCAGACCTTTCAGTCGATAAGCTCAGTGTCTTAGCCACTGAGCCACCGTGTCCCTTAAGAACAGGGTTAGGGTTCATGAAATCAACTGTGAATCAACCCAAACTGTGAATCAACCCAACTTGTAAAGGCTGTCCCCAACTGATCCCAATTTCCCCAAACAAAAATAATCACAATTGTTTGGTCTCGGTCCATATTCAGAAACTGAACAAAAAGATGTTTATGCTCCTTCTAAAACCGCCTGAGCTCTTCTAATTAGCCAACCAACAGAGACTTCCATTCCATCCCTCTGACTGCCAAGAACACATGGTTGGCTCCAACTTTGGCACAATCTCACACCTAGTTTTAAACACCCTCTGCTACCTTCTCCTCCTCCTTCAGATCTTACAGAAAAAAAGAGCTGTTGGGAAGCCTTGCAGCTGCTTACAAAGCAGTCCAGTCAAGCAATTCTTCTATAAAACAGGGAGGGAGGGAGGGAGGGAGGGAGGGAGGGAGGGAGGGAGGGAGGGAGGGAGGAAGGAAGGAAGGAAGGAAGGAAGGAAGGGTGAAATGCTACCGGTTCACACCAGTTCAGGTGAACCGGTAGTAAAAAAATGCTACCGATTCATCCGAACTGGTATTTCTGACAATCAGCTGTGCTAAGCAAATTATTGCTTTCTAGTAGATCTAAATCACGTGGCACAGCTGTTCCCCCCACCTCGCTGTTCTACTTACCTTCCTAAGCTTCCTTTTTCTGCGCGAAGCACACGTTTAGTGCACACTGTGCATGCGTGCACAGCATGTGTTTGACGAGCACTGTGCATGCGCAGGTAGCGAACTGGTGGCAAACCGTGGAGGATTTCACCACTGAAGGAAGGCCATCACTAACTTTAGAAATCAGGAATAGTAACTAGGGCCTAAGCATTACCACTTCCATCTCCAGCTGACTCTTATAATGAAAAAAGCTTTCCAGCAGGTGAAGTAATAAGGATGCCACGGTAAGAAGAGAGATTTCACTAGAAAATGAACAAAAATTAAAAAACCCACAACTAGTAGCCAATGTGCTTTTAGAAAAAGTCACTGAAAGCTGTCAGTCCTAAATATAGGAGGCTCCCTTCTGCTCCTTTCTGTCTCCTTCTTCTCCTTTAGGAGGCTAACTCAAAAGGCAAAAGGCAACATTTGAATCTCTGGGCAAAAGTAGTAGTTAGGACCAACCTGGACCAAGGCTGCCCTCAACATCATAAGCCAAGTCATAGCAACCGTACAAAAGACATTAATCATCCTGCTCCTTCCTGATTGGTCAGACTTATCTCCCAAGCCGGCTCAACATCACAGCTGGATTTGAACTCATCTGGAGGGGAATCAGTTGAATAAAGTTACATTACTTGATTCACTATGTTCCCTTACCTCGACAAAGTAAGGATAAAAGACAGGATAAAAATATAATACATGAGTTACTAAAATGTAAGCATTCCCCACCACCACCACATTTTCTCTTGCTAGAAAAAAACAGCTTGGCTTAACATTTATTTTTAACCACAGCAACAGTTTCGTGAAATTTATCTCTATTTTTTAAAAACAAGACTGAGAAAAGAGAGGAGAAGCTGAGAAAAATGCTGAGAGAAAAAAAGCCATGCCTATGGTTATTCAACAAGCTTGTGGAAGCCACAGCATGAGTTTGCACGCAGTTCCAATCCAGGATGTCCACTGGGGGCGCAGAGGGAGGGGGGATGGACCGACAATGATGATACATGCATGATGTCATCATGCTGCAGATTCACATCAGGTATCACAATATACTGTAGGTATATACGACTGGCATATGCATATATTCCAGCACTACTGTGGTTTGCTGTAAACACCGATGGGAGACTGTAAATTTGATGTATTTTCACTATCACTATCACCATCGTCACCATCAAAAAGCTAAGTCTGGGCCCATCTTGGTTTTGCAGACTATCACTCTCTCTCCTTTTCCCTGGATAATCCTTGGAGATGTTTTCATATTCCTTCCATAAGAATCTTCCTGGCTTTTAGAGCCCCTAAGTGGATATGGTACACTAAGAATTTAATATCTAAGTCTTGTTTTAAAATGACCAAGTGCTGTACCAAGTGCTATATTCACATAGATTGTCACAGCTTTCATTGATTTAATAAAATAGCAAACGTAACATCATTTTCTGAGGTATGTAGCTTCTCAACATGGTGGTTTGCTTAAGAGACTGTGTATAGTAGTGGTTTATAACTGTCCTCCCCATATATTTGTCTAATGCCTATGTGACTTCTCAGACTCCTATTTCCATCATCCTGCTCTACATTCCCATAAAATGGAAGATACACACTTTATGATCCACATAGTTTTGATTCACAGCTGAATGTGGATATGAGAACAGATTCTTCTCAAGGTCTTTTGCTGGAGAGGTTAATGGTAACATAACTTCTGCTGGGTTCACACCGCACAGCACAACAAGCTGCATCACACCAAATAGTTTTCCACTTGGCTTCTTTTTTGTAACTTGGCACATTGCGAGAACTGAGCCGATTCCATTATCTACGGTCCAGAATATTATGCACATCCAGAAAAAGGTAACTCGTGAGGTTAAGCACATTGTGTGATTGCAAAATTACGTTTAGGATTTTTGTAACATTTTCAAGGCCTTACAGCATTTTTTTTACATCATTACAACTGTATTAACAAAGTGGAAAATTATCAATTCCCTCTATTCCACATGGGGAAACCCGGAAGAGAGGCTTTTTATGGTGGAAATGAGATCAAAACAAGAATCTTTCTGATTCACCAACAAGTTTGTCAACCATGGTGCAAAATGCTAGCAATGCTGTTTTTATATAGCGATCCATTGTAATTCTACTCCCCAACGCTCTCTGCTGCAGGCAAGATAACCTTTGACGATTGAAAACTTTTCTTCCACATGCTTTAGAAAAGGTGAGAGGTAACTATTTTGTGTTGGCAAATTCAGGCTGAAGAAATCTGTATCTCATGCTTGTTCTCCACCCACCTCATTCCCGTAACACATCTCTCCAGACCTAGCTCTACTCAATGGTGAAATCCAATTTTTTTAATACTGGTTCTGTGGGTGTGGCTTGGTGGGTGTGGCAAGGGAAGGATACAGCAAAATCTCCATTCCCTCCCCACTCCTGGGGGAAGGATAATGCAAAATCTCCATTCCCTCCCCACTCCAGGGGAAGGATACTGCAAAATCTTCATTCCCTCCCCACTCCAGGGGAAGGATACTGCAAAATCTTCATTCCCTCCCCACTCCAGGGGAAGGATACTGCAAAATCTCCATTCCCACCCCACTCCTGGGGGAAGGATATTGCAAAATCTCTGTTCCCTCCACACTCTGGGGCCAGCCAGAGGTGGCATTTGCTGGTTCTCCGAAGTACTCAAAATTTCCACTATCGGTTCTCCAGAACCTGTCAGAACCTGCTGGGTTTCAACCCTGGCTCTACTGCAGTAAGATGCATGTTGACAGATCACAGGGGACCCACCTTGAGCAGAGAACAGATCAGAAAAGTAAATGACTTTTTGTCTGAAAGGATTTTGAAGTTTCCATTGCACACGCATACACACAAACACAGGTGGCGACTGGAAGGGGAAACACACTGCTCCTAACAGCTTCTCCATCCTTTCAATTTCATGCTGCTTTGATTGAGGCAATTACAGTCGATGGAATCACATCCGACCATGTAAACACCCGAATGGCCAAAGGATCCCCCAACAATTCATCTCTTCATATTTCACCGACGATGCAGAGAAAGAGATGGTGTCTTTCTCTTCACCATTCATTTAACCCCATTTCAGATGTCAGAACCATAATCCAGGGAGGCAGAACAGATCTTTTAAGGGAAGATACACTAATGGGGTTCTCGTAACTGACTGCAGATGGAGCACAGTTGAAGCTCAAAATCCTCCGTCCAAAGGAAATACTACCTTCCCCTCCCTAAAGAAAGAGGAAGGGGGAGAGGGATGAACTGATGCAGACAAAAGGCAATGATAAATCAATCTTTTTCTTCCAATGAGAAAAAATGGAGTTTACTTTCAGGGAACATGGAAGGAAAATGGGTAGTTGACACCATACATTCCAAATTTTGTAACAGTCATTATGTAGGACAAACAGGCAGAAGACTAGCAGAGGGCATCAATGCAATGGGAAGACATGCTGAAAACTCTTTAACTGCACAACACACAAAAAGACTTAATTGACGTTTTAACTGGGAAACAGTAAACAAACTGTCCAAAAATGCTAGGGAATTCCTGGAAGTCTGGTATTCTGACAAATCACCCATCCACAGACACATAGATATAAACAACATCTACATGAGCCACAGCGGCACAGTGGTTAAAGGTTACTTCTGCTGACGGCAATTTGGCAGTTCAAATTTCACCAGGCTCAAGGTTGACTCAGCCTTCCATCTTTCTGAGGTGGGTAAAATGAGGACCCAAATTGTTGGGGGCAGTATGCTGACCCTGTAAACCGCTTAGAGAGGGCTATAAAACACTGTAAAGCAGTATATACGTCTAAGTGCTATTGCTACATACTATTCAAAACAGACACACAGTTAAAAAGGACTCTGAAATTATCAAAACACCTCACCAGCAATCAACAATCAGATAAGCAGAGATTAACACCAGGATTAATACCAGACCAACAATCAAGCAGTAAACAATCGCAATCAAGGAATTACCAATTTACACCAGCAAACAATAAACAACAGCCCAATTATGGAACTAACAAAAGATAAACAATTACTCCCACCAATACTGACTGACTGAACTACTTCTATAAAAACACAAAGCAAACCCCACTCTCTTCTAGCATTGATGATGCTACTTAGTTGGGTAATGAAACATCTGCATAAAAATAACCACATTCAGGGAGCACCAAGGACCCCATGCCAAATGTTCTCTCTCAACAATGTTCTCAAGCAATTCTGAAATCCCTGCCAGACCATGAAAGCATGATTTATGTTAGGGTTGCCTCTTGGGAAACCAAGAGGGATTGTTGTCTTAGGTAACCTCTAGTTGTACCTCAGATCAATTTTGAAGAACAGGGCAATGAGCCAGCCAAGGAGCTGCTACAGGGAGCAGATAAAAAAGGAGATGGGGGGAGAAGAAATCCCTCCAGGAGGAGATTTCACACATACCCCATTCAGGGGTATATGTGAAGGAAAGGAAGACCTATGGGTTTCTAAAGGCTGCTGAACATCTGAAGGCAGCAGGATCCGTAGGAGGGGAAGGGTGCGGAAGGGGTGAATTATGAAAGCTTGGCTGTTCTCAAGACGCATTATGTCACATCACCATACAAAACAGGTAGTTATTGTGTTGCAATGACACAAAGTTTTCATTATATTAACAAAAGTGGTGAATCCTGTAGACTCTTTTGATAGGAAGATCACAGCTTCCCTCCCTCTCTCATAAATCCTTATGCTCCAAGTCTGTAGAGTGCAAAAAGTTGACTGATCCCAGGTAAAACCATGTCTGACGGGGTCCCAGGTAATCTCACTGCCAGTTCCTTTAGTTAAAAAGACTTAAACTCAAGATGCCAAGAGCTGAAAGCTGGTTTGCATGCAAAGCAGAGATAAGAGACCCACTAAGAATTGTTGCAACTTTACCTTCTCAGGGAGGTCATGCTAGATTGAACTTAGAAAATATCTTTAGCAAGGCCTGTTTGATGTAAGACTCTCTGGGAATACCAGCAAAATACCTGAGAATGAATCTGAGATCCAGGTAGAAGATCCAGTCGTGTCCAAAGAAGGAAGTGGGAATTATCAAAAAAAGGCAAGACGGTCACTTACAGGACCCCATCAAAGCTCCACTTCTTTTATATGTAGATATGCAAACCAGATACATATGGTAGACTTATATTAGCCACATTTCACACATTGTGAAATGCAGCCAATGTATCTTGAACTGATTTGGACCGTCATGTAGTATCAACATAACGGCTGCTCCTGTATATAGCATGTATTTTTCAGAAGATTTCTAGGAAGTTGATTTAACAGTTACCAACCACGCAGGCAGCCACTGACCTGAAATGCGAAATAGTCATATTGCAAGCCAAACCTTCTCCCCAGAGATATATTAAAGCAGCCTCCATATATATAGGCAGGGATGGGCTGCTGGGGGTTCGCAGGGGTTCGGAAGAACCTCTAGCTAAACTTCTGTGCAGTTTGGAGAACCCGCAAATTCCACTCCTGGCTGGCCCCTCCCACCCCACCCCGCCCCTCCCAGGAATCCCCACACGGACTGTTTTGGATGCAGGTAAGTGCAAGGCGTGCGCAGAGGCTCAGGGAGGGCGAAAAACAGGCCTACCGGAAGTTCGGGAAGACTGGAAACAGGCCCGTTTCCAGCCTCCAGAACCTGGGGAGGCCGTTTTTGCCCTCCTGGAGGCTCAAAGAAAGCTTCCGGAGCTCTGGGAGGGCAAAAATGCCCCCCCACCGTGGTACAAGAGGCTGACTAGGCCACATTAACCATGGCCACACCCATCCAGCAATCGGCCACAGAACCCCTTGCTAAAATTTTTGAAGCCCATCCTTATATATAGGTACACCCAGGCTTTTTCTCCAACTTGACCACAACTGGTTAAGAGAAAACTAAAGCCTATAACTCTTTGATTGACCAAAATAGATGAGGTTTCCCTTTAAAGGAGGAGGGAATCATGATTGGCTATAATAAATGGGTTTGGGTTGCTTGCAAGCATTCTTGACATGGACAGATTGTGTTTAGCTGACTGTCTTATATTGTGCTGCCACACAGCATCATGGCATTTTTCCCTCCTGGGAACAGCATGTTATACAGTATGAATATAACAGGTATTGAATTAACCCACTGGGTGCATTTACAAAAGACACTGAAACAGCCACACAGACTAAGTACCTGTACCGTATACCACAACCCCCTCAGGCCATAAAATCCTAACACAAACCATTTTTAGCAGATTATACAAATGCATCTGCCAACATGTTCTATGAACACCACCCAACTATGTTTTATTAATGCTGGTTTAAGACTGGGGTGAACCCAGCCACAATAGTTCATTTAAGGATAATACCAATGATTCACTGTGTGTGTCTGTGTGTGTTTGTGTGTATATATGTATATGTATAAATACATACATGTGTGTTTGTGTGTGTATGTATATAAAATTTTCGTGCAGCTCAAAGCCGTGTACATGGAGCACACCCCTCCTATTTTACCAACAATCCTGTGAGGCAGGCTACACTGAATGAGAAGGACTCGTTCATTTCAGTTAGACCGAATGAAAAGTGACAAGCTAATTGGAATCAGTTTGTTTATCGGTCTTTGCTCCAAACCAGTGTTTCTCTGAAATCCCTGCTCTATACTAACAGAAGAGCAGATGTGTCGAAGTCCATATCCAGTGAGAAATTCTGGGAATTGGAAGTCCACACATCTGAAACTTCCCGCCGTTGAAAAACACAGCTCTAAACTTTTAAAATAATGTCCTACAATAGCCACTCCCCAGCTGGGTTATTTGGAGGTCAAGCATTCCCTCTCACTACTAGGAAGGAGACAGTGGAAACCACTTCCAAAAATCTTGCCAAGAAAAGCAAAAAGAGGCATTTTCAGATGCTGGTTTTTTGAGCATCATAAAGATATCAAAGTTTTCCACCGGAATATTGTCCGGATTCCCAAAAAGGAGGGGGCTACATTCCAGAGAGCAAAGAGGCAGCAAAGCATGGAAAGTTTGGTGGGGAGGAAGAGAGGTTGGACAGCAGCTCCCAGCAATTCCCAAAGTATATCTAGGTAAAGGTAAAGGTTCCCCTTGTACATATGTGCTAGTCGTTCTCGACTCTAGGGGGCGGTGCTCATCTTCATTTCTAAGGCAAAGAGCCAGCGCTATCTGATGACAATTCTGTGGTCATGTGGCCGGCATGACTAAACGCCAAAGGCGCACAGATCACTGTTACCTTCCCACCAAAGGTGGACCCTATTTTTCTACTTGCATTTTTTATGTGCTTTCGAACTGCTAGGTTGGCAGAAGCTGGGACAAGTAACGGGAGCTCACCCCATTATGTGGCACTAGGGAGCCGAACTGCCAACCTTTCTAATCGACTAGCTTAGCGTCTTAGCCACTGAGCCACCGCATCCCCAGAGTATATCTACAGTGACCCAAATACAGGTAGCCCTCAACTTCCAACAGTTCACGTGAGAGGCCATTCAAAATTACGACGACACTGAAAAAAGTTAGGACCATTTTTCAACACTTACAACCGTTGCAGTATCCCCATGCTCATGTCATCGAAATTCAGATACTTGGCAACTGATTCATATTTATGACGGTTGCAGGGTCCCGGGAGGGGTCATGTGATCATTTTTGCGACCTTCTGATAAAGCAAAGTCAATGGGGAAGCCAGATTCATTTAACAACAGTATTACTAGCTTAACAACTGCAGTGATTCACTTAACAATTGTGGCAAGAAAGGTCGTAAAATGGGGGAAAACTCATTTAACAAATGTCTCACTTAACAACAAATTTTGGGCTCAGTTGTGGTCATAAGTCGAGTACTGTCTGTATTTTATTCATTCATCCATTCAAGTTATATGCCATCCATCTCATTATCTAAAGCAACTCTTGAGTTTGAAAAAGAGAAAAGGATTGCAACTCTCTAAATACTGTTGGTTTAGTTTTATTTTTGGCAGTCCGATAGGAAAAAACACCATAAGGTAAAATATATATATACACAGTCACATAACACATGCCACATTTCCCCCACATAGGAAATCCAAGGGGACCATACTGTGTTTTTAGAAATTTACAGGGAAACAAAACACTTTTTTGATGGCGACTCTCCCTTTTCAAGAGCCCCAACTTATTTCTGAGGAAGTGAATTCTAGCAATCTGCAACTGTTTAGGCTGTATTTTTAAGCCTGCATGAGATTTTCGAAGTTTCACACTCTTCCTATTTGGAAATACTCCAATAATGTTTGTTTTAAACATGCACGCAAGATGTAAAAAAAAAAATATGAATGAGGTTAACACCTGACAAAATACATGCATTCTTTTACCAAGTAAAAGAATATATATATATATACTTTTACCAAGTATATAAAAGAAGCACTGATTTTGAAAAAAAGGGAAAAAAATAGATCCTCCTACCCCTTTTAAAAAATAAAATACTTGATCAACCAATTTGCTGATTTTTAACTGACCGGTAAACTTTTCCTTGCATTTGCCCATTAATAGCCATAATTCAGCATAACTAGGAATAATCTCCAAATCCAATGAGATAAAAATGAGACACGGAAGATGACTAACAGGGAAAAATATGCTTTGTTAGTGGGTTTATCAGAAGTATTTGGTTGGCCACTCTAGTTAATTAAAAGTATTTATTCATTCTGTCCTTTTAAATTATATTTATAAATAACTCAAGGCAACGAACATATATAATACTCCTTACTCCTCCCTATTTTCCCCATAGCAACAACCCTGTGAGGTGGGTTGGGTTAAGAGAGAAAGAGAGAGAGAGAGACTGGCCCATTGTCAACCCGCCAGCTTTTATGCCTAAGGTAGAACTAGAACTCACTGTCTCCTAGTTTTTAGCCTGGTGCCTTAAGCACTAGTGACTAGACCAAGTTGTCTGCGCTTGATTGGTTTGATCCAACAAATTCTTGCTGTGTTTTAATGTCAATTTAATAGAACCTTCTACATCATAGTCCTCTCTGGGAGTTTTTGCATTTATAGTTTCCACACACACACATCCACCCATTTGTTGGAATCCAAGAGTTGCCATTTTCAAATGCATTTCAGAGTTTGAAACTCTTGGAACTAAATATATGTGAACCTAAAACTACCAATTTGAGCCACGAAATTCAAGGCAAGTCTTCAGGATGGAGGCAAAGACTTAACTTCACTGTATCTCTGTGCTGCCACCTAGTGGTCATCCAGACAATCTGACAGCCCTACTCTATCAGCCACTGTATTGTATAGTGGTGAAATCCGGTCGGATCTATTTGGCTCACGCAAACCAGTAGGACCAGCAGCGGCAGGCTCCGCCCATCCACCAGGACGTCATTACGTCCCGTTTTTGACTCTCTGCACATGTGCATGTTCGCTACCCGAACTAGTAGCGAAGGTAAGTGCATTTCACCGCTGATAGTGACCCTTGCAAATCTCACATCAGTGTTGCTATTGTAGTCTCTTTTTTTATTTTTTATGTTTTATTTTCACAAAATTCACTGGTTCCTGAAAAACCTGGAGGTGTTGAAAAGCTATCAGGGTATTCAAGCAGAAAGTTAGTAACAATTTACAAGAACACAGCTAAGCTCACCATGATCAATATTCTACAGCCATGCCTTAAAAACAAGGCACATTAATCTGCATTGATAAACAAATATCCCTCTGCACCACTGTTACCGAGAAAGTGTGCAAACTACCATTCCAGAGATCAGGAAGTATCCATGACAATTAAACTAATATAGAAACAGAGTAGATTAACCCTTCACATACAACTGATGCATTTCTTCATTCCAGCCAACTGGTATATTCAAAAGGGCAGGAAAGCGCCAATCACCAAGTTCTCACATCCCTACTGCCAATCAAGCATAAGAGGCAATTCATACTGTCCCAAAAAGCAGAATTTTGACTGTGTGTGATGTATGCAGCCAAAAAGAAAAAAAGAATTTATTTGATTAAACTATTTTATCTCCTTTTTTTAAATCTTCCACAATGTTTCACTAGGTAGAGAATTCTTGCAACGGGTGGAAAAGAAAAAGGGGGGAGGGAGGAAGGGAGGAGGTGAGGAAGCAAACTCAGGGACTGGCAGAATAACAGAGTTGGAGGGGGAAATTGGAGGTCTTCTAGTCCAACCTCTAGTTCAAGCAGGAAACCCTGTACCGTTTCAGACAAATGGTTCTCCAATCTCTTCTTAAAAACTCCAGGGATGGAGCACCCACAATTTCTGAAGGCAAGGCATTCCACTGATGAATTATTTTAACTGTCAGGAAATTTCTCCTTAATTCTATGTGGGTTCTCTCCTTAATTAGTTTTCATCCCTTGCTTCTTGTTCTGCTTTCAGGTGCATAATAATAGTAATAAATAGAGGGATAGGATCAAGATCATGTGAAGTTCTAGTACTGCTTTACAAAGCTTTGCTAAGAACACGCTTGGAGTACTGCATCCAGTTCTGGTCCCCACAATATAAAAAAAGATGTTCAGACTCTTGAAAGAGTGCAGAGAAGAGCAACAAAAATGATTAGAAGGCTAAAACATACAAAGAACAGTTACAGGAAGTAGGTATGCCCAGTCTAGTGAAAAGAAGGGCTAGGGGTGAAATGCTAGCACTGTCCCAATATTTGAGGGGCTCCTACAAAGACGAGGGGGGGTCAAACTATTTTCCAAAGTGCCATATGGCGAGAGAAGAAACAATGGTTGGAAACGAACCAAGGAGAGAAGCAACTAGAACTAAGGAAAAATTTCCTAACGGTGGGAGCAATCAATCAATGGAACAGCTTGCCTTCAGGAGTTGTGGGTGATACCTCATTGGAGACTTTCAAAAAGAGACAGGACAACCATTTGTCTGAGATGGTATAGACTAAAGCAGAGGTCTTCAAACTTGGCAGCTTTAAGACTTGTGGACTTCAACTCCCAGAATTCTCCAGCCAGCTTAGCTTAGCTGGCTGGAGAATTCTGGGAGTTGAAGTCCACAAGTCTTAAAGCTGCCAAGTTTGAAGACCTCTGGATTAGTCTACTGCTTAAGGAGTGGGGGTGGACTAGAAAACCTCCAAGGTCTCTTCCAATGCTATTATTCTGTTCTGTGCTTTGGAGAATAGATTGACTCCCTCATCTTTGTGGCAGCCCCTTAGACATTGGAACTTTGCTATCCTGTTATCCCTATTCCTTCTTTTCATTAAATTAGACATACCCAATTCCTGAAACTGTTCTTCATCTGCTTTAGCTTTCAGTTCCCTAATCATTAAAGGGATGCGGTGGCTCAGTGGCACTGAGACACTGAGCTTGTTGATCGAAAGGTCGGCAGTTCAACAGTTCGAATCCCTAGGGCCGTGTAACAGGGTGAGCTCCCATTACTTGTCCTAGCTTCTGCCAACCTAGCAGTTCCAAAGCACATAAAAAATACAAGTAGAAAAATAGGGACCACCTTTGGTGGGAAGGTAATTGCGTTCCATGCAGCATTGGCGTTTAGTCATGCCGGCTACATGACCACGGAGACGTCTTCGGACAGCTCTGGTTCTTTGGCTTTGAAATGGAGATGAGCACCGCCCCCTAGAGTCGGGGACGACTAGCACATATGTGCGAGGGGAACCTCTGCTTTTCCCTTTTTATCCCTAAGCATCTTTGCTGCTCTTTTCGGCACTCTTTCTGGTTTAATTTTAAGTTATCTGTTTATTTGTGTCTGGCAGTTAGCACTTTTCCCCCAGGTGGCTTTTTACGTGAAAAGCAAATTTAAGAACAATAGGACCCTGGGAGAACTAAGCAGGTATATATGTAGGTTTGCGTGTTTGCATGCATCTATTTCCATCTGCACTTGCTTGGCAGCTATTCAGAGAATCCTTGGAAGACTGATTCGCCTGGAAGGGATCCCCTGAAAATCAGAAAACAAAAATAACATACCCATCTGTGAGTAAACCCAGGAGAAAAAAATTCATGAAAAGGGACTAAAAATACTCTTGCTAAAGATCCCCATAGAAGATCTGCATAAAGTAAAACGAGAGGAGCCCCAGATTGTGAAAGCCCATCGTTCAGGTTCACAGCTTTCCTTCTCCTTGATAGAAACGAGAAAAAGGCAAGGAAAAGAAATACGGCTAAGCGCAGTTATTATTTACTTCAATGTGCCGCAGTAGAGATTAAAATACTCAAGCCAAAACGCACCAGCGAGAAGTGATTTCCAGAAGGGGAGGTGGCATCACGCTTTATTCAACCTAAATAGTCTCCATACTCAGAAGCTGCCTATCTCCGAAAACCAGCCATTTATTCTGCATATCAGCTGTTACTACAGGATGCCGGAGAGCAGCAGACCATTGGACAATGGAAGCTTTAGCGAAAGCCACTGAAAGCAAACTTGGGGTTGTTCCTGAGCTTCTGATCCCTGGTTCAACTGAAGAGCATTGGTTATTGCACGGAATATGATGGGGTGAGTGGGGAGAGCTTTCAGAGGCGCTCCAGGAAATGAACTGGTAGAGCTGGAAGAAAGCGAAGAACAAATTCAACCCACAGCTTGTACAGTAGCCGCCCCCAATCTTGGGCACCATGGACCAGTTCCATGGAGAAAGATTTTTCCATGGACCGGAGGGTGCGTGGTTTTGCATGCTGCCTGCATCCCGCAGATGGAGCTTCACTTGTTTGCATGGACCGATTGCTGGCGTGCCGTGGACAGCTGCCAGTTTATGGACCAGGGGTTGAGGACCCTGTTCTAGAGTAGTGTTTCTCAACTTATCAACTTTTCAGGTGTGTTGACTTCAACTCCCGGAATTGCTGATTGGGGAATTCCAGGAGTTGAAGTTCATGTATCTAGGTTGACCCTTGTAGGCTTCAAAGGATTAGTTGGATGTCCAGGGTTTGTGAATCAAACATGCAGTCCTCCTCTCTGTTGCTACACACCATCACCTTCTGGGCCAACAGTTCAACCAACCTTCGGTCTAGTCAAGGGCATCTCTACCTCCATGCCAGGCTTGGCATGGAAATCTCTAACAGAATAACAGAGTTGGAATGGATCTTGCAGGTCTTCTAGTCCAACTCCCTGTCCAAGCAGGAAACCCTACACCATTCCAGACAAATGGCTCTCCAATCTCCTCTTAAAAGCCTTCAGTGGTGGACGACCTACAACCTCTGGAAGCAAGTCATTTCACTGATTAATTATTTTCATGGGCAGGAAATTTCTTCTTAGTTCTAGGTTGCAACTCTCTTTGATAAGTTTGCATTTGTGTTACTTCTTGTCTTACCCTCAGGTGCTTTAGAGAATGGGTTGTGCCCCTCTTCTTGCTGACAATGTCTCAAATACTGGAAGACTGCTATCATATCACCTCCAGTCCTTCTCTTCATTAGACCAGACATTCCCAGTTCCTACAATTATTCATCATATGTTTCAGAGGCCAGACTCCTAATCATCTTTGTTGTTCTTCTATCCAGGTTATATCAGCTACTCCCTTGCCTTGGTTGACAGACAGCAGGCATTTTTCTACTCTGCCCCGCCCCCCACACCTCCCCCCCACCCCGGGTCCCCATCCCATGATTTGGAACTTCTAGCTCCCCCAGGTTTATTCACTCCCCTCCCTTCTGGTATTTGGGAAAATTAAAATAATTAAGAGCAAAGCAACCATTTTTAACTTTAGTGATTAGTTAGTGGTGGCCCTCTTAAGGGCACTTCTTCACTCTTACATATTTTTTTCCATTTATACAGTGATGGGATTCAGCCGGTTCTCTCCGGATTGTGCAAACCAGTAGCGACTGCGGGAGACTCCACCCACCCGCCCAGACATAATACGTGCTCACATTTGCAAACTCGTAGGGAAGGTAAGTGAATCCCACCTCTGCATTTATTCCTTATTCCGTGATATGCTTTCTCAGGTTTGTGGAATTAAAACTGGTTACAAACCCTGTAAAATAAATAAGCAAACCAACGAACTCAAGCAGGCACCTACATTGGATGAGCTAATGCTTCCAAGATGTACAGACTCTCTACAAGCTTAATTCCTTTTTTTAAAAACCCGGCATGGCTTGGCACTTATTTTTTTTTCCCCTACTCTTGAAAAATGGAAGAAAGCCCATAATTCAAAAGAGCATGCAGTGAGGAGAAACTCCTTTGTGCAAATTGAGGTCAGCTCCTGGGACTGACAGTCAGTAGATTTCAACAAAGAGATAGGACCTCTTTATTCAACCCCTCATTAAAGGACAGAACCCATTGCCCCAAGATGAAATGGCAGGCCTTGCCTTAAGGGGCACTAAAAGCAAGTCAGTGAATTGGCAGAGTTATTACAGCTAAAGGAATCCCTGCACAGAAATCCGTATGCTTTTAACTGGACCGACAGAAGAAACAGGCTGCTGTTTTCATTCCTGTTTTTCTACACGGTGATAAATTTAAAGGATTGGAAAAGATTAGGCAAGATTGGGTTCTAGTGTCCAACCAAAAAAGTCTGTACTGATAAGAAATTCTACCGTTTTATCCTGCCGGTCTATCCCTTTGCATAGACCAACCTACCAGCTGTCGCATCTGAACTGCATAAACCCTACTACCAACCTGAAGTCCATCAGAGCTGGCTGGCTGAGTAGAGATTTTTTATTATCCAGGGATCTTGAGCTGGAATGCTTGCTATGGGTGTTAAGTAAAAGGAGGTTGTACACACGCAAACCCCCCAAAAAACATCTGCCGGGAGACAACTATTAGCAGCCTGGCAGAGTGTGGAAAAGAGAACAGCCGGTGACTAAGAACTGGCTACCAGGTTTAACATCTATCCCCACCTACTGGCCTCAAAATCCAAATGCCAGGGTTAGAAACATAAAATTTATCTCCCCCCCCCCCCCGCCCCACACACACACTCCCTCCCGCTTTGGCTGCAATCAGTCTTGCTTCCAGGTAGGAAAGAAATAGCAAGACGAGGGAGGACTGAAGGGCACGCAGCAGAGTGGTGCATTTTCCAACAGATTGTTGCGAGAAAGAACATCTAGGACCATTATTTCTTTCCATGCACTAATGTGGATCTTTCTCCCCCTCCCCCTCCCCGACTCTCCTGCCCCCTCCCGTTGCACAAAGAGCTCTAGGCTGGCAGAAAGCACAGGAAAAAGAGTAGGCAGATGTAATAGTTTAACGGCAGTCTCAGAAGGCCTGTGAAATACAGCCAGGCCACAGCAATCTCATCAAAGGAAAGAACGCTTGCTGGTGAGGTGCTGGCATTTTATGACTGACCGGCTTGATGGAGATGACAGATCAACTTATTTCTCCACTGGCCATCATGTTCCCACCTAAACAGGTCGAGAGAGGGAGGGGAGGACAAGAGGGAGAAATGGACTTTGGACAGTATTTTTCCCGTATGTCAGATGGTGCAATTTATTTAATTAATTAATTAATTAAACTTTTATACTGCCCTTCTCCCACAGGACTCAGGGCGGTGTGCAGCCAGAATTAAAACACCATATACCATAAATTTAAAAAAGTTTAAAACGAATTAAATAATTTGGCCCTAGTTTTTTTTTTTTAAAAAAAACAGAATTAAAATACCCAATTAAAATTTACTTATTTCGTCAGCCCAGCCTGTTGGAATAGTAGAGTCTTAAGGGCATGGTGAAAGTACAGAAGTCGGGGATCCTACGTATCTCTGGGGGCAGTTCATTCCATAGGGTGGGAGCCCCCACAGAGAAGGCTCTCCCCCTGGGGGTCGCCAGTCGACATAATTTGACCGATGGCGCCCTAAGGAGTCCCTCTCTGTGAGAGCGTACTGGCCGGTGGGAGGCTATCGGTGGCAGAAGGCGATCTCGTGCAAGATGGATGGTATGAAAGAGAACACCTTCTTCCCATGCGATAGGCATGATTAGAAAGAGAGGGCTACCCATACTCACTTCATCCAAAGCAGCACTGTGGCTTTCAATGATTGGGAGTGTTTATGGCAGCGTTTCCCAATCTTGGCAACTTTAAGGCATGTGGACTTCAACTCCCAGAATTCCCCAGCCAGTATAACAAGACACAAGTGGCCACTAGTGTAGCTTATGGCAATGAGTGCCATTAGCTAGAGATTCTTTGCGCTGAGCAGCACTTTCTGATTCACCTCGTACAAAGTATCATAGAATAATGGAAATTAAGGAAATATGGAGGTCATCTAATCCAACTCTCTGCTCAGCACAAGATCCTCTACAGTACTTCTGACGAATGACCATCTAGCAAAAGAGAACTCATCGAACTATAGGGTGGCTGTTCCAATGGCTTATAGCTTGTATTGTCAGCAATTTCCTCCTGCTATCCAGCCTGGACTCTCTTTTTTTGTAGTTTTAAACCTGTTAGTTCTGATCCTGACCTGTGTCCTCACCCCCACCTAACCTTTAACACTACTATACTGTATTAAGTAGAGAAAAGGGAAAGTAAAACAATTCTATCCCCGTTTAAATGTTTATATCAATGAAGGAGAACATTTGTAGCTCAAGTTTGAAGTGAGGGGTCCTTGGTTCTCTCAGAGCTTGGTTGTTCTCTTGCAGATGTTTCATTATTCAGTGATGATGTTACCTAGCTTGGGTAATGAAACATTTGCAGGAAAAGTTCAAGAGGACCTGTTGTGACCCAGGCCCAAGTAAGTAGTAGGAAAATCAGTCCATGAAAAAACAAACTTTATTCGAACAGCTGAGAATTACTTCATTCCCAGCGTCGTTCAACTAAATTAAAACAAATTCCTCCCAACACAAATTCCTCAGTCTTATTGCAAACCTTGGTCCAAACAGGCAAACTGCCAAAGGCCTTTCTTGGCAAACGTTCAGAAGTCAGATACAAAGATAAATACAAGACGTAGTCGAAGAAGAAGACGAAGCTACCAATGTTGTTTTCCGGCAAAGCCCAAACACCATTGCTGGTCTGTTTTAAGAGTTATGGGAGGGGCCAATCATCTCTTGGCCCTACTCCGAGTTGTCCTCTTTGCTTGAGCTGCTCTTGCCTTCTGGCAGCTCTTCTCATGGGTGCATTAGGAACAGGCTCCTCCTGTTCCTCTGCCTCACTCCTATCAGTCTCTGGAGGCTCCGGAGTCCGCACCTCACTCCCCCATGACCCTGGCCCCATCTCTGCCTCCGACACAGAGCCCTCATCCAGGCCTTCCCCTGCTTCCAGGACTGGCCATGTTCTTCCTCAGCCTCATTGCTGTCCGACTCAGCTGCCAGCTCCACAGGTTGCTGGTGGACCACAAAAATACCCCAGGCCTAAGTATTTCAAATACCTGCCAATCAACTCAAAATCTTCATCCCATTCTGCTCATTTGCACGTATTCCACAGGTTGTCTTCTGACCACAATTGGGACCGGAACATCTGTTGTTAAGCAACGTGGTCATTAAGTGACTCATGCCTGATTTTACAATCTTTTAACTTTGCTTGTTGGAGAGATTGCAGATGGTGATCATGTGACCCCAGGACTCTGCAGCCATCACAAATACAAGCCGGTTGCCAAACATCAGAATTCTGATTACATGACCACAGGGGTGCTATAATGGTTTGAACTGCCAGTTTCTAGATGCAAGAGAACATACCTGTAGGAGATGACCAGGCTAAGCCTGAGGTAAGTGTCAAAAGCATTCGTATGAGTCTCTTCACACCCACAAAATATCTAAGTGTGAGCCAGCAGCATGCTGCAGCTGCCAAAAAAGCCAATACAGTTCTAGGGTGCATTGACAGAGGGATAGAATCAAGATCACATAGCAATAGCAAAATAAGACATCCCATGATAATAAGCCCAATCGGGCTTTTGAGCGCATGGCAATAAGGCCAAGCGCTTATTTCAGGGTTCAACAAAATATAAGACAGGGTCTTTTTTTCAGTGAAACATGGTATATACCACTTTCTAGTGCTTTACAGCCCTCTCTAAGCAATTTACAGAGTCAGCATATTGCCCCCAACAATCTGGATCCTCATTTTACTGACCTCAGAAGGATGGAAGACTGAGTCAATCTGGTGAGATTCGAACTCCCAAATTGCAGGCAGCCATCCGGCAGTCAGTCGAAGTAGCCTGCCATACTGCATTCTAACCACTGCGCCACCACAGCTCTTTAAGTAGTATTAACGTAAAGTGTTAATACTGCTTTATAAATGCCTTGGTCACACTTGGAATGCTGCATCCAGTTTTGGTCACCACAATGTAAAAAAGATGTTGAGACTCTAAAAAGAGTGCAGAGAAAAGCAACAAAGATGATTAGGGGACTGGAGGCTAAAACATATAAAGAATGGTTGCTGGAATTGGGTATGTCTAGTTTAATGAGAAGAAGGACTCAGGGTGACATGACAGCAGTGTTCCAATATCTTAGGGGCTGCCACAAAGAAGAGGGAGTCAAGCTATCTATTCTACTCTACTCTACTCTACTCTACTCCACTCCACTCCACTCCACTCCACTCCACTCCACTCCATTCCATTCCATTTCCAGCCGACCTTGAATTCCTTTGACTCTTACTTACCACCAATTTGCTTTAGCCATTAGTAGTTCAGACTCTTGTAGAGAGCTTAAGCTTGCAATAAATCTTTTGAACTGCTTAGAACTTCTGATTTCCCTGATGCCTGACAGTTTACTCTCACTCCTCTAGCAAGATGCTAGCCAAAATATCCCTAGGGCTATATTCAGATGCAACCCCACCTGACAAGTGGCATCACTAACATTGTGTTGTGTATCCTCCTTTTCTATTCTGCCTTTTTGCCTGTCCTATAATTATTCTCCAGAAACAAGATCAAAAAATCTGAAAAGATTCTAAGCCCAATCAGTTTCTATTCAGTCTCCCAAGCAGTGAAGCTGATAAATACATGGAAAGGCCTAATGCATTTTATTAATTTCATTGGTAGATAGATAGATAGATAGATAGATAGATAGATAGATAGATAGATAGATAGATAGATAGATAGATAGATAGATTATATTTTGCTGATAAAGAAATAAAGGGAGACTGGTATAGATCTATTTCAAGCTTTTTAGCTTTCATCAGCTAGCCATACCCTTACTCGGATTCGAACTTGGGCTTCCTGCATGTTAGGCAGTTGAATTAATCTTCTGAGCCACAAGTTCTCCTCCCTTCATCAGCTTGAGCCAGGGGAAAGATTAAGTGTTTTTCTATAGAAACACCTGGTCTACCCAACATGATAGATAGATAGATGATAGATAGATAGATAGATAGATAGATAGATAGATAGATAGATAGATAGATAGATAGATAGATAGATAGATATAGAGATAGATATATAGATACACATATACACACATACACACACGGCTGTTGTGTTTTTCGTTTATTTGCACAACTGAGAATGGCTGGTTTCACACATTAGGCAAAGCCAAAATGAAATCTAACAACAAGGCTCCCTTCCTGGGTGTTTATCCATGGTTTATCCATGACTAAAAACTGATTCCCTCACGTAGAAATATGAAGGCATGGGAAAGGGGAGGGTGACAAAAAAAATAAGGTCTTTTCCTCCCACTTCTTTATTCTTTTTCTCCTGTCCTCCCCTTTAATATTCCTGATTTTCAAGGATAAAGTGAGATCTTTGTTTCCTTGACATTCAAGTCTCAACACACAAACAGTATTAAGTCTTCTTATCCAAATATTACAGAAACAGAATAACCATTGGAAGTTAGGAGGTCTTCTAGTCCAACCCCATTCAAGCAGACGAACCTATTCCAGTGATGGCTAACCTTTTTGCCATCGCGTGCCAAAAGCGGAGGGAGCGTGATGGGGTCATACGCACGTGTGCCCAGATCCATAATTCTATGCGCCCCGCCCCCCCATGTTCCCCCCGCTTTTGGCACGCAATGGCATGGTGGGCCCAGTAGGCCCGTTTTTTGCTCTCCCCAGGCTCCAGATCCTTTCTAGGAGCCTAGGGAGGTCAAAAACAGCCTCCCCCCGCCCCCAGAGGCCCTCCAGAGGCTGGAAACAGTGTGTTTCCTGACTTCTGGTAGGCCTAGAAGGCCCGAAAAATCAGCTGGCTGGTGCACGCATGCATGCTGGAGCTGAGCTCGCGTGCCCACCAATATGGCTCCACGTGCCACCTGTGGCACCCGTGCCATAGGTTCGCCATCACGGACCTATACCATTTTAGACAGTCTCTTCTTAGAAACCTCTCATATTGGGAATACCCACAACTTCTGAAGGCAAGCTGTTCCACTGGTTGATTGTTCTTACTATCAGGAAATTTCTCCTTAGTTTTAGGTTGCTTCTCTCTTTGTTCAGTTTCCATCCATTGCTTCTTCTCTTGCCTTCTGATGCATTGGAAAACAGGTTGACACCCCCCCCCTTCTTTGTGGCATCCCCTCAAATATTGGGACACTGCTATCATGTCAGCCCCAGTCCTTTTCACTAGATTAGACATACCCAATTCCTGCGACCAATCTTCATGTTTTAGCCTTCACCACTACCACCCCTCCAATCATCTTCTTTGCACTCTTTCCAGAGTTTCAACCTTTTTTTAATGCAACAAATTTTCAGCAAGATCCTATAGCTCTAAATCCACTCAAATATACTTCTGCAAATGTGGGTATTCACACTTCTGATTTCCTTACTTTTCTTCCCCAACACTCCCCCCTCCATCTGGTTCCGCCCCCATCAAGAAATAAAAGAGCAAGTTTGTGGGTTGTTGGCCCAGCACAATGGAATGTGTAAACAGGATGCTGTGTTGATTCAGGTTAAACCTCAAGGCAAATTTTTCAGAGTTGCATAAGAGAGAAACAGATGGTTTTCAAGGAAAGCCAGATCAGCTAGATTTGAACAACACTCAACGTGGTTAGTGAATTAATCCATTTTCTGGTTTTTGCCCTGGACACTGATTCATAAACCAGCTAAACAGGCTGTGCTCACCAAAAACCCATACAAAGGCACAAGAAAGAAATATTTTCTTGCAAATGCAATTGTGTGGTATTTAACTGACTTGGCTAAATGTATTGTGTAAATGCCACAACCATCATTCTTCCATGGGTCACTCACTCCATTCCAAAACCTCATGATGGGGGAAAAAAACCTTATAAATAAAATGGCTAGAGCAGGGGTCTGCAACTTTAAATACTCAAAGAGCTATTTGGACCAGTTTCCCACAGAAAACACCAGGAGCCACAAAACCTGGGTGGGCATGGCCAACTCAACATCACTCACTCCCACCCAGTCACATGACCCCCCCCCGCCACATCTACCCAGGTTTTGTTACTCCCAGTGTTTTCTTTTCTATGGGAAACAGGTATCTCTCTCCCTCTCCCTCATCTCTCACTCTCTTTCATCTCTCTCTCTCTCTTTAAATATACATAGGACATAGGGCATAGGACCAGGGTATTTACAAGACCGTCTTCTGCCACCAGTAACCTCTCACCGACCAGTACGCTCCCACAGAGAGGGGCTTCTCGGGGTGCCGTCGGTCAAACAATGTTGACTGGTGGCCCCCAGGGGGAGAGCCTTCTCTGTAGGGGCACCTACCATCTGGAACGAGCTCCCACTGGAATTAAGGAGGATCCTGGATCTGCGCACTTTCCGCCGTGCCCTTAAAACATTCTTATTTAAACAGGCGGGCCTGGCCTAATCTTCCCTTTTTAAACTGTTTCAAATCTATCCTAAATTGGGTGTTTTAAATTATTGGGCCAAAATATTTATTATATTCTAAATGTTTTTTAATATTGCACTTCATATGCACTTCATCTGACTGTTCACTGCCCTGAGTCCTTCGGGAGTAGGGCGGTATATAAATTTAATAAAATAAATAAATAAATAATATATTTATATACATGGTGTCTGACTATATATATATAGTCAGCAAGTACAGGGGTGCTCTGGAATATGGAGTGAGTCTCCATCCCCCGCCATCACCCTCACCTTCTCAGGCTAGGCAAGGAGTGACTGTGAGGTGATGGGGGGGAGGGGCAGCCAGTGGTGGGTTCAGCCAACAGCAGGGGGGCAAAAGAGCTGCATGCGGCTCCAGAGCAGCGGGTTGCTGACACCCAGGCTAGAGTATCTCTCCAGAATGAGTACTGACATAGAGAACTCAAGCCTATACTGAATATTTCAAAGCTCAGAATCTTAGGTTTTATTTAAGTCATTTCTGCCCCGCTGTGCAAGATCCATGCTTGTCTTCCTTAAATGTCTGTATGGTAACATGTGAAGAACTCCTCTTAAGGGTAATTTTTAAGAGATCGGACGTTGTCTTACCTGAACGTCCATTTTCTGGGTGCTGCGGATACACTCCATGGCTGGGACCAATCCTCTTTTCTGACAGCAACTGAGAGAACTTTTGAATCAATTTCCTTCCTGCTCTGTGCTCTTGCCACTCCCCTTTCCCAAGAATCCCCAGTCTTGAACGAAGGTGCAGAACAGCTCAAGGTACAACTCAATTTTATTAACAACCCAACTCATCAACAACACAACCAATCAAACACAACCAGCAGCCACTACGGGAGGGAATGGAGTGTATCCGCAGCACCCAGAAAATGGACGTTCAGGTAAGACAACGTCCGTTTTCCAGTGTGCTGCGTCTACACTCCATGGCTGGGACATACCCAAGCTCAGATAACCAGGGCGGGACCTTGGCTGCTCCCCGCAGATCCATCCTCCACCACCCTCTGCAAAACACGCCTCCCAAAGGAGGCCTCTGCTGAAGCAAACGAATCAATCCGGTAATGTCGGATAAACGGGGACAACGAAGTCCAAGTAGCGGCCCTACAAATGTCCAGCACCGAAGCCTGCGTCGCCCAGGCCGCCGAGGCCGCTGCACTTCTGGTCGAATGGGGCAGAATCCGTGAAGGAACAGGACGCGCCTGATGTTCATAGGCCGATGCAATACAGGCCTTTATCCACCGACCCACCGTCGCTGAAGACACCTTCTGGCCCATAGTAGCTGGATGAAACGAGACCAACAGAGCCTCCGATTTCCGAAACGACTCAGTCCGACGAATGTAACGCCGCAACGCCCGGCGAACATCGAGGGTGTGCCAAAGGACCTCCCGCTGGTGCCTGGGTCCCGGACAAAAGTCCGGCAAAATCACCTCCTGAGCACGATGGAACCACGAATTAACCTTAGGGGTAAAAGCGGGGTCTAGACGAAGCACCACTCGATCAGGGTAAAAGATACATAAGTCCTTCCGAACAGAAAGCGCAGCCAGCTCGGAAATCCTCCTCGCAGACGTAATCGCCAACAGAAACGCCACCTTAAACGAAAGGAACTTGAGAGACACAGAACCCAACGGTTCAAACGGAGGAACAGTCAGAGCCTGTAACACCAGGGACAAATCCCACGTGGGATAACGATGAACAGTTGGAGGCCGGCGATTGGTGGCACCATGGAGGAACTCCCGAACCCATGGGTGATGTGATAGAGAACGATACGGAGGACAAGAAATGACTGTCGAAAGAGCCGCCACTTGACGACGCAACGTTGCCGGAGCCAAGCCATTATTGAACCCGGCCAGCAGAAAATCCAGCACATCCTGCATAGCAGCTGAAGTAGGGTCCACGTGTTGTCCAGCCGCCCAACGACAAAACGCCCTCCAAGTCGCCTCATAAATACGGGTCGTAGATGGCCTCCTCGAAGACTGGATCATGCCTATCACGCCCTCCGACAGGCGGTTCTTTCTCAAGATGAGCCGCTCAAACTCCACACGGCCAACTGGAGCCATTGAGGTTCTGGATGAAGAATGGCCCCTTGGCATAGAACGACTCGATGAGGCGGAATCACCCAAGGCCTGCTGACAGAGAGCTCCACCAGGTCGGCGAACCACGGCCGACGAGGCCAGAAAGGTGCCACCAATAGCATCACAGCCCTTTCTTCCACCATCTTCCGAACCACCTGGGGAATCAGGGCCACGGGGGGGAAGGCATACAGCAGACCCGCTGGCCAACGACATCGCAGAGCGTCCACCCCTACCGCCGTGGGGCTCGGATAGCGTGAGATGAATCGTGGGAGCTGGGCGTTCGAGGGGCTGGCAAACAGGTCTATCACTGGATTCCCGAACCGGAGGGCTAGCTCCTGGAACAGCCTCGGATGTAGCTGCCACTCGGCCGGGTCTATCCACTCTCTGCTTAACCAGTCTGCTTGAACGTTTGCGGCCCCCGAGATGTGATCCGCCCGGATCGACAGAAGATGTTGCTCTGCCCAGCCGAACAGCCTCTCGGACTCCAGCATCAGGGTTCGCGACTTCGTGCCCCCCTCCCTGTTCACATGGGCCTTCGCCGAAGTGTTGTCCGTGAGGACTAGGACATGACGGCCCCGCACGGCTGACTCGAAGTGAAGAAGGGCCAGCCGAATCGCCCTGAGCTCCAGAAGGTTGATGTTGTGACAACTCTCCACACGAGACCACCGGCCCTGAGTCACTTGGGTCCCCAGATGGGCGCCCCAACCCTGAAGACTTGCATCGGTTGTTATCACTAACCGTTCCAGCTCCAGGAAGTGGCAGCCGCGAAGAATGGCCGGCGACTTCCACCAACGAAGGGACAGACGGACTTGAGGAGGGACAAACACCTTTCTCGACGTGTTGGCTACGCCCTTCCTTTGAAACGGGAGGAGCATCCATTGCAACGCTCGGGAGTGCCTGCGAGTCCAAGGAACTATCTGGAAGCACGACACCAGCTTCCCGAGCAGTTGAGAGAGTGTCATTAGGGGCACTGACCTTAGGGTCAGAACCTGGTTGAGTAAGGCTGTAAGATTCTCGATCCTCTCTGGAGAGAGAAATACCTGACCCTTCGCCGAGTCTATCACGGATCCCAGATGAAGTATGGACGTGGACGGAATGAGATGACTCTTGTCCTCGTTTATGGAAAATCCGTGGGTCCTGAAGGCGGAAAGAACCCGGCTCAGATCGTGTGCAGCCCGATCCCTGGAGGACGAGAGAAGTAGAATGTCGTCCAGGTAACACAATGTTCGGACTGGGATCGAGTGCAGGGTAGCTGCGACAACTGCCACCAGCTTGGTAAAGGTTCTGGGAGCAGATGAGAGTCCAAAGGGCATGGCACAATACTGGTAATGCCTGCCCGCAAATTCGAACCGTAGGTACTGGCGATGGACAGGATGGACTGGCACGTGAAGATAGGCCTCGCGGAGATCCACAGACTGCATGAGATCCCCTTTGCGAACCGAAGCCAGGATGGAGCGTAACGAATGCATTTTGAAGCGGCGATAGCGCACCGCTAGGTTGAGCTGTTTCAAATTGAGTATGCCCCTGACTCCCCCAGAACTTTTGGGGACCAGGAACAAGATCGAGTAAAATCCCTTTCCTTGCTGGTCCAACGGGACCCGTTCTATAGCGTTGATGTCGAGAAGATGTGAGATCTCTAGCCGCATGAGTCGTCGGTTGAGAGAGGAAGCTGGAACAGGGCACCTGATGAATCGATTTGGCGGCCGGTCCACGAACTCGATCAGGAGGCCTTCGGAAACCGTACGCCGTACCCAACTGTCTGAGGTCGACTGGAACCATTGCTGATGGAAGAACCGGAGGCGACCCCCCACCGGTCCTTCTGGCCACAAGTCATTTGCCCCTTCTGAAGGGTTTGGAGCCGGCCCCACGGTAAGGGCGCCTGGGAGGGCCCTGCTGTCTGGCCCGGTCCTGGAACCTCTGCCTGTCGGAGGCGCGGTCCACTGGTTGAAAGGACTGTCTGTAAGAAGAGGGTCCGCCGCCTCCAGAATAAGGCCGAAAGGGCTGACGCTGGGAGTAAGGCGCATATCGTCTGTCTGGTCTGCGAAAGGACGAAGGAAGAACTTTCCGCTTGTCCTTGTCCTCTACGAGGAGCGGATCCAGGGCGGCCCCAAACAGGTTAGGACCTTTGAACGGGGCGGAGGCCAGCTTCCATTTTGTCTTCACGTCCGCCTTCCAAGGGCGCAGCCAGAAGAGCCGACGAGACGTGATAGAAGAAGCGAGGGCACGAGACGTGAACTTCACAGAATTCAACGAGGCATCCGCCGAATACTCTGTAGCCGCTATAATTTTATTGACATCTTGGTGCAAGCGGGTTTCTTCTGGCGGAAGCCTCTCCTGAAGCTGGCGGAGCCAAATCAATGAGGCGCGATTGAAAAAGGACGTAGCTGTCGCCGTCCTCACAGCCCAACAACCAGCCTGATGCGACTTGCGAAAGGCTGACTCAGTGCGCCTGTCCTCAGATTTGAGGCCCTCCATTGGATCAGACGAGATTAGAGATTGCGTGGTGAGGCTCGCCACGGGAGCATCCACCGTTGGCAAGGACAGCAACTCCTCCAACTCCGGTGCGGAACAATACAGCTTCTTGTCTTGATTGTTAGGAGCAGTAAGAGATCCTGGCTGGCCCCACGGGGCTTGCAACACATCAGCGAACAGCTGGGGGCACGGGATAAAATCCTTCTCCCGTTTGGCCTGCTTAAAGAGCGCATCATGTGGCCCCGCCTCAGATTGGGACTCGGGAAGTTGAGCTCCCACCGATCCCAGGTTAGTAGTAAGGCGAGCTTTGTGGAGAAGGGATTTGAACAGAGACGGGCGAAAGAGTCCTGTGAAGGCCGGGGTGTCAGGTTCCAGGCCCTCATCTTCGGAAAATTCTGGATCTTCCGGGGGCCCCTCATCACGATCCGAGTCATCAGAGGAGTCAGACTCTCGTCGAAGGGGAGAACGGGATCTGTGTGATCGCGAGGCATACAAAGCCTCCTGGCGCGCTCCCGAAGCAGACCCTTGAGCAGCGTGTTGGGCACTCGCCGCCATGATGGTAGCCAGCGCGGTGGATAGCATTGCCTGAAAGTCTGGTTGCGAACTGGCAGAGACTGGCTCAGAAGGACGAAGGCCCGCAGCAGTCGGTGTAAACGTGGCTGACGGCGCCTGCTTTACCGGCAGGGGCGCCTCTACCCCCGCAACAGACACGTCTGGCATAGATTGGGACACCCTCTTGGACAACGACAATGGATTCAAGGAGGCATACCCCGAGAGGGGATGCTCACGTGACAGAGCAGGTGTCTGAGTTTGACTCAAGGCTTGGTTGGCCAGCGAGGCAGCCGCCTGCCTGGCCTTTTCATATTGTTTTTCAAAGGCCTTGTGTCTGCGGAGTGCATCTTTGTCACTTGACGAGGAACCCTTAGAATGATGCGACCTGTGTCCTGAGGAGGCAGAACGCTTGTCTTTTTTCTTCCTGTGAGATCTGGAGGACCTGGCAGGGCTGGCTTCCTGCTCCAGGTCTGAAGATAGGGAAGAGTCTGCCATGACCACCTCAGAGTAATGGTAAGTCAAAAAAAATTGGCGGCCTTATTATTATTGTGTATAATATATATGTATATATATATATATTATTATTATTATTATTAATATTTATTTATATATAGATATCTCTTTTTTTTTTTTTTTTTTTTTTTTTTTTTTAAATGGGTGGAAGGAGCCAAGCTAGAGACTCCCCCCCCCTTTCAGGCCAATGCAATAGGCTCACCAACAGCAGGCCTCAGCGAAATTTGAGACCAAGCAGAATGAACGCCCAAGTCAGCCAGTAGCACTAGGCAGATTCAGGGCGAAGGCAGCCTAGGAGGGTGGCTCTGTTTCTAGTGCTCTCCCCAGCACAGTAACAGCCAGGAAAACAGGCCCAAATAAGCCCGGGAGTGGCCCCAAAATGGCGGACGCTACAATAGCGGTCCCAAAATGGCGGGCGCCACCCCCCCTCCTTTCAAAATGGCGGGCGCCGCTCCTCGACTCCAATGGCGGCCGCCCCGCCCACCAGCCTGCAGCCCTCACTACAAGCAATGCAGCGCTCGGTCCTCCAGCTCCAGGGAGAAGCCTTAATGGCCGGCGCTATAGCAGGAGCCCCGAAATCGGCGGGCGCTCCCCCCCCTCTCAAAATGGCGGGCGCCGCTCCTGAGCTTTAATGGCGGCCGCCCCGCTTACCAGCCCGCAGTTCGCTTTGGGGCCAGGCGCTGGGCTCGGGCAGCGCAAATCCGCGATGGAGGCTGGCGCGAAGGAACCGCAGCCCAGACCTCCCGATAGCCGCTTGCCACCAGCTGCTGCCTCTCGGGGGCTCCTTACGCGACTCCGTCCGCAGTGAGCTGGCGGAACGGCAGTCGGCGCCAAATAGCGGGGAATGGGGCCTCCCGCCGTAAATTACTTGCCCTGCCGCCGCCTCTGCTCGCAGTGATCGATAGGGTGGAATGGGGTTACGACGGCGAACCGCCCAGCCCCTGCTCCACCGGCGGCCAAGGAAAAGCCGGATCTGCCCCGCAGGGTCAGAAACGGCGGCTGCAAGCGCCTGGAGCGCCTAGGCACGGCCCGACCTGGGAACCAGGCACGGAGCCAGCAAACGAGCAGCCAGGCAGGCAACTGCAATTAAGGAACTCCTACTCTCCACCGCGAAATAACTAAAATCAAGGAAACAAAAAAAGGGGAAAATATGTGGCTAATCAAAAATAAAATAAAGGCCTAACCGCACTACACTCAAGAGCACAGAGAAAATCCACCTCAGTCTGTCAGCAACTGAGAGAAAGACTGGGGATTCTTGGGAAAGGGGAGTGGCAAGAGCACAGAGCAGGAAGGAAATTGATTCAAAAGTTCTCTCAGTTGCTGTCAGAAAAGAGGATTGGTCCCAGCCATGGAGTGTAGACGCAGCACACTGGAAAAACATACAGTGGACCTTGATTGTTCTGACTTATTCTCCTAAATATATTGCTCTGTTACAGATGCTGGAGTTTTTTCTTTCGCAAAATAATTTATTTTTTAATATAAAAAAAAAATTACTCTGAGGCAGCTCTAATAGTATCCCCAATCTTATTTTTCCCAGAAATATTATAACTGAAGTGGAAGTCTCAAAGATCCAGATTCACATTGGATGCTAATATAAACATCATGATTACGGTATCTGCAGTGAACGAAGTATTTGGTCCAGCTTCAGGGAAATATAGACAGATGGACTATTTGAACATAAAAGCTAATGTCCACATGTGAATATTTAGCTTGAAATCAAAGCAAACACAACAGCAGTTTAAAGAGCCCCAATTTCATTGCAGCATAAGTTTTCATGGACTAAAATCCATGAATCTTAATATGTAACAAAACACACCAACTAAATCGTATCCAAATAATTAGTCTTGAACGTGCTCCAAGACTTTTTGATTGACTTCATGTATCACACTACACCATGCTTTGTTTACTGAATAAATCACAATTGGCTGTGTCCTCCACAGCACAGCACAACACACCATAACTGATCACAAAATTGTGTAGGAATCATCAATTAGATATGGATGTAAAACCCAAAAAAAAAGGGGGCAAACACCGTTTTTAATTGCAACAATGAAAATAAGAGTTTTGAATCACAAAAGGCAATAGTTTCACCTTATCTTGCAAGTGTTAGAACAGTGTTTCTCCATCTCAAGAATCCTTAGGATGTGTAGACTTCAACTTCCACACCTCATCAATTAGCATGGGGGGTGGGGAATTTTGGATTTACACATCATAAAGGCTCTGAGATTGAAAAGCACTATATTAAGAGTCTACCTCAAATATTGTGTCCAACTGACCTAGATCAGTGTTTCTCAACCTCCCTTAACAACGTTCAGCTATGAGCTGACCTAGCATGCATCATCCAGACCTGGCTGCCCCCAGAATGTGGGGTTCCCCTCCCAGAGATGTGGCAAGCAGGGTTTAGCGTTTGGCACCAGGGCAGGGAAGATTGGGGGGGGGTTAGTGGTCATCAGAGAGTAAGTTTTGGCCCGGGGGGGGGGGGGGGGGCTTGCTCCCCAAATCTCTGGTTGCAAGATCCTATTTTTGAAGCTGGGCTCACAGGATCAGTTGGAAGTGTTGCTACTGTATCAGCCTTCTTGGCTGCATGACAACCTCCTTGCCTTAACTGCATCTCAGGGCTGGCAGTGGAGTTTTCCAGAGTTAGTTAATTCAGAAGCGGCCCAAGAGTTCGTGACCACTATGGCAGCAACGAGCCTATCCCACATCATCATGGGCCCAACACAGGACAGTGGTCACACACCAGATATGTCAGAGCAATGGCAACATGATCTGGTGAGAGGTTTAACATTACCCCTCTGTCACGGCCTGGTCATGCTCTGATGTCCTTGATACTCTCTTAGGCTCTGCAGGGAGGCTGGACCCATTCGAGCGGCCTGACCATAGCAACTAATGGACCCAAATAGGTTCCAGAGGGAACTGGGATATATCCCGAGGGTTCTGCTGCACAGCCCTACTGCAGCCGAGAATCAAAGGGCAGCCAAGGCTTTAGCCAGGATTGTGTCTGTGTGGCGTCTCTTGACCCATTACTCCTTGAAGTTCACAGAAGAGTTGCAGGCTCTGAAAAGGGTTAACAAAAGCCTAAAGCACCGCTGGAGGAAAATGAAGGATGACTCCAACTGGACAGAGCCACTATTAAGGCCTACCTAATGAAGGTACCTAATGGAGGTACCTAATGGAGAAGGGACATGGTGGCTCAGTGGCTAAAACGCTGAGCTTGTCGATTGAAAGGTCAGCAGTTCAGCGGTTCAAATCCCTAGTGCTGCGTAAGAGGGTGAGCTCCCGTTACTTGTCCCAGCTTCTGCCAACCTAGCAGTTCGAAAGCATGTAAAAAATGCAAGTAGAAAAATAGGGACCACCTTTGGTGGGAAGGTAACAGCGTTCAGTGCACCTTTGGCGTTTAGTCATGCAGGCCACATGACCATGGAGACGTCTTCAGACAGCACTCGCTCTTCGGCTTTGAAATGGAGATGAGCACCGCCCCCTAGAGTCGGGAACGACTAGCACTTACGTGCAAGGGAACCTTTACCTTTTAATGGAGGTAAGAGCAACGAAAGAGCATTATTTCTCTGCCTTTCCTGCATCCACAGAGTGTTGCCCAATGGTCCTGTTCCAGATTACCTGGATTATGGGATAGGAGGGATTGGGTGATCATCTTCAGGGATGTGCAGAGGTTCAATACATAATGGATAAAGTCACTTGGATTCCTTCCAAGTTGGAACCCATGCGTGGTGCAGCTCCATGTGAGATGTCAGGGAAAAGTCTTGCTTGGTTATCTGGAATCAATTTGATCATGTTGGACCTGAAAAAGTGGACAGGGTCCTTAACACTGCCAGTGCAACCACCTGTCAATTAAATCCTTGTTCTTCCCGGTTAGCAAAAGCCTCCAGGACAGTAACTAACAGGTGGATCGAAACAGTGGTAAATTCTTCACTGCAAGAGGGGTCATTCTCAAGGCTTTTTAAGGAGTACTCCTCCTTAAAAAAAACCAATACTGCTTGATCCCACCTGCCTAGGTAATTTTTGTCCAGTTGCTTGGCAGCTTCAGAGGATCCTGGATGAAATGGAATATATGGAGCCCTTTCAGTCAGGATTCAGGCCTGGTTATGGGGCAGAAATAGCATTGGTCGCATTTGTGGAAGATCTCTGGTGAGAGCAGGATGGGATAGTGTAGCCATCCTTGCTCTCCTTGACCACTCAGCAGCCTTTGATACCATCAACCATCCTTTTGGGTCGACTACAGAGACCTGGCTAGGCAACACAATCTACAATATCTACATGAAGTCTCTGGGCGAGATCAACTGTTATAGGTTGAGATATCATCAGTATGCTGACAAGACCCAACTTTATATCTCTATCCCTGGTTGACCCGAGTGATGCTGTTGCTGCCTTCTTGCGGTGCCTGAAGGCTATGTGGCATGGATAGGGGCTTCAAGATCAGCAATTCTGACATCCTTAGTTCTGGGTGAGGTGACACTATCCCAGACAGACCTGTCTACAACCTGGGGGGTTCTCCTGGACTCGGGAAACTTGCTCGAAGAAACTTTGGATTGTGCACCAGTTGCAGTCTTACCCAGTCATCTCACATCTGGACTACCGCTATGCACTCTACATGGGACTATCCTTGAAGAGCTTTTGGAAGCTACAACTGGCGCAGAGTGTGGCAGCTCGGGAAGTTTTTGGGCCCTAGAGTGGCCCATAGTACACCGCTGTTCCACAAGCTACACTGGCTGCCAGTATAATTCTGAGTGCAATTCAAGCTCTTGGTTATCACCTTTAAATCCCTGCATGCCATGGGTCCAGGTTAATTGAGGAACCATCTTATCCCATAGGGACTAGCCCAGTCTACCCATGGCAACAGAGGACCTCATTGGCCAGGTAATTCTGAAAAGCGACCAATGCTTTTCTGCTGTGGTTCCTGCTTTTTGGAACATGTTGCTCCCACCCTCCTGACCTTCTGCAATAACCTGAAGTCCTGGCCCTGCCAGTTGTCTTGGGACCCCAATGGGGGGGACCATCACGCTAGAGGTGGTACTATATGAATCAGTAACACCCTCCCTCCCCATTTTAGAATTATAACCTGGATTTTTATTGTGATTTGGCTGTAATTTCTCACCTTTTCAACACAGTTTGACAGAATAACAGAGATGGAAGGGACCTTGGAGGTCTTCTAGTCCAACCCCCTGCTCAAGCAAGAGACCCTATACCATTTCAGACAAATGGTTGTCCAATCTCTTCTTTAAAAATTCCAGTGTTGGAGCGTTCACAATCTCTGGAGGCAAGTCGTTCCACTGATTAATTGTTCTCACTCTCAGGAAATTTCTCCTTAGTTCCAGATTGCTTCTCTCCTTGATTACTTTCCACCCATTGCTTCTTGTCCTGCCCTCAGGTGCTTTGGAGAATAGATTGACCCCCTCTTCTTTGTGTAAAAAAGACATATCTATGACAGCTATTACATAGCTGTAACATACGACGTACGATCAAAATAGGCATGAAAAATATCTCAACCTAAATAATTTCCCCTAGTCAAATTTACCAATCTCTTAAACATTCTCTGCCTTACCATTTGTTAAAAGCAGATAGCAAAGGGGGGGAGAGAACCCTAATCTGAATACTGACAGATAGTACACATCAACAATACACCAGTGTACATTTATCCGTTCAATAGCTCTCTGGTTATCCCTTATGAATGAAAAATCCACAACTCCTGATGTTTTGACACATTTCAAGCATTGTAAATGTTATCAAGCAGAACATATGGATTCTCAACATACAGCAATCTTGCTAAATCATGTTAATAATCCTCTGGATTTCAATCCAAAATATAGCTACTTTCTCTAGAAGACCAGAGCAAGCAATTAATGTTGCAATTCCTCAATTCCTTCTCCATTAACAAGGCAATTGCAATCAACCCTCATTAAACATTACCTGAGCTTTCTAGTATATCTGAAATACTAGAATTCAGTTGCATTGGTCAAGATTTCACATTCTTTAAAGCAATTCTCTATTGACTTATAAGAGCTGGGCATTTCTAAAAACTATGTGCAGATAGTCAACTTAGCGACCCCAAAAGGTACGTACAACCCAAATTCGAAGTTCCAATGCCCTCCAGGGTCACATGATCATATTTGCAACTGGTCCACATTTACGGCCATTGGCAGTGTCTCGCGGTCACATAACAGCATTTAATTCTCTTCCCACTCCAGGGGAAGGTTACTGCAAAATCCCCATTTCCTCTTGATCAGCTGGGACTCAGGAGGTAGAGAATAGATGGGGGCGGGGCCAGTCAGAGGTGGCATTTACCGGTTCTCCAAACTATTCAAAATTTCCACTACCAGTTCTCCAGAACTGGTCAGAACCTGCTGAAACCCATCTCCGATGTGATGATCTGCTAAAGAACTAACATGACTTGCAATTGTAATTGCGGGTTCAATTATCGTCATAAATTGAGAGCTACCTGTAATCAGTTAATATAGTTAGTATAAGTTATTATGTGAGTACACCTTCATTTTTTTTATATATCTCCACACTAAAAAGTATCTTTGATGCCTGAGTCTCATGCTAAAGCACTCAAGGGCAATTCTTAAAATTGTAAAACTCTGTCTTAAGGGAAAGTTTACCCATCTTTGACTATTATATTGTGGCACTAAAAGATATATATGGAGTGCCTCCTATATATATATATAGGAGGCACTCCATGACTGTTTTTCATTCTTACTGGCTCCAGCAGGGAGCATATCTACACCTGAAGAATCCCAATAAGAATGAAACCAGCCATGGAGTGCTTCCTACTGTCTGTAGCTAACGTCACAATCCAGTTTGTATCAAATTTCACCAGTTTCCTTCAACTTCTTATAAAAAAGCAGATTGCTGCTTAGGAGCCTGATTGATTTCTTCAAACTCTGTAACAGCTGTGAAACTCTAGAAGCAACAATATTATTAGCATCAAGCAATCCAAATAACAGATGCTTTAAACAAACAAATCACCAAGGTGTACTTTTAAAGATCCCCCTCCCCCACACTCCAAGTTTGAAAAACAGGTTCATAGAATTCATCTGATTCAAAGTAACCCTTCCATAATAATATAATTGGTAGCACCCATTCTGAAGCGAAAAAATTAGGTGAATTCAGTTAGATAATCACTTTCAAGGGCACCATTTAAAATTTGGGGGACACGGTGGCTCAGTGGCTAAAACGCTGAGCTTGTCGATCAAAAGGTCGGCAGTTCAGCGGTCCGAATCCCTAGTGCTGCATAACAGGGTGAGCTCCCGTTACTTGTGCCAGCTTCTGCCAACCTAGCAGTTCGAAAGCACGTAAAAAAATGCAAGTAGAAAAACACCACCTTTGGTGGGAAGGTAACAGCGTTCCATGGGCCTTTGGCGTTTAGTCATGCCGGCCACATGACCACGGAGACGTCTTCAGACAGCGCTGGCTCTTCGGCTTTGAAACGGAGATGAGCACCGCCCCCTAGAGTTGGGAACGAGTAGCACATATGTGCGAAGGGAACCTTTACCTTTACCTTTAACCTGAAGGTTTTTGAGCCAGACAGAAGTTTGATTTTTGATCTTGTGAGCAATGAGGAGGAGGTGAGGAGGAATTCAGGAGTTGGGGGCACTTGTGCTGGGCACAAAATGTGTGGTCTCTTGGGCCCAACCTAGCAGTGAGACCCCCTTAATATAAGCCTAGCAGCCTAGCAGTGAGGTCCCCTTACATAAGATCAGCAGCGTAAGTTTACACTTCAGTCTACGAAGCTCCGATCTGAGGCTTCTGGCCTCGCTGAGGGCAGAGAAGCATTTATTTATTTATTTGTGGGGTCCTTGATTCTCTTCTCTCAACTTTGTTGTTTTCTTGCAGATGTTTCATTATTGAACTAGATAAAGTTTTAATGAATGGGCTGCAAAAAAAGTCCAACAACAAGCTCAGGAAGCATCAAGAACTCCATAATTCAACCTTGAATTACAAATATTCTCTTCTATTTGTATTTATTTATTTATTTTATTTATATGCCACTCATCTCGCTATCTAAAGTGATTCTAGATGGGTATTTATTACCAATGAGTGCAAGGTGGGTCAGCTGGATATGACTGGGAGGGGCTCAAACAGACACAGATTAATGGAAACTAGGACCACCACCACTCCAGCTCCTTTTGGTTCTTCTGTGCTTTACACCTGGTTCAGTCCCAAATGCAAATGAATATTATCCATAGAGTAGGTCATCAGCATTGTGCATTTCCTGTAGCAATATGATGGGAGAGGAAATCAGGAAAAGAAGCACCTATGATGGATGCTAACCAAACCAGGCATATTCTAGGTCACAGATGTCAAATTCGTCATGTCACGTTGACGTCACATTGCTGTTTTTCCCCTTCATGGAGCTGGGGTGGGTGTTGCCAGCGCATGATGCATCCGGCCTGTGGGCCACCAATTTCACACCCCTGTTCTATGTGATTTTATGCTGATCACCTAGAAGTTGAGTGGCCGCCTTGAGTCAATAACCTTTGCAGGGGCAGTAGCTTCATGTTAGCTGTTATTGGGGTGATTGCAATCGTGTTGCCCACTTAGGGGAAGAAGGTAGGGTATCACTACTCCCCCTCCTCTGCTATCTGTTTGGCCATTATGCCCAGGGGTGGGCTTCAAAAATTTTAGCAAGGGGTTCTCTGCCCAGTTGCTGGGTGGGCGTGGCCATGATGGGCGTGGTCTAGTTGACCTCCTGCACCACGGCGCGGGGGGGGGGGTTGTTTGCTCTCCCCAGGCTCCAGAGGCCCTTCTGGCCTTCCCAAACTTCCGGTAGACCTGTTTTTCGCCCTCCCTGAGCCCCGGCGTGCACCTTGCACTTACCTGCATCCAAAACGGGCCATGTGGAGACTCCTGGGAGAGGCGGGGTAGGGTGGGCAGGGTCAGCCAGGAGTGGGATTTGGGGGTTCTCCGACTGCATAGAACCTTAGCTAAAGGTTCTCCCGAACCCCTGCGAACCCCCAGCAGCCCACCCCTGATTATGCCTCAATTCTCCTCATGAGAGGTCAAGGAGCTTGTAGTTCTGGCAAAAAGACTGGAAGAATCAGTTTAGTTGGGCAGCAAAATGGGAATCACTATTAAGCAGAGATCCTATCTCTTTAGCAGGGGGGACCTCTGGCTTTTCCAGTGAAAGAAGAGGTGAGAGGGGCTGTTCCTCATGAGAGTCAGGGACTCTCCAGGACAGAAGATGATCCTAAGGTACGGAACAAATGAGGGCACAGCTCAAAATTGAGTTGCTGTGAAGATAAAGCTTGACTAGCATTTCTTGCCTAGGTAGTCCTTGGCGTACGACTACAACTGAATCCAAAATTTCTGTTGCTAAGCAAGGTGGTTGTTAAGCTGCCTTGAGTCGCCATGGGCGAATAGGCAACAGTATAAATTTAATAAGTAAGTAAGTAAGTAAGTTGTGTCCAGTTTTGCAACCTTCTTTGCCATGGTGGTTTTAAGCAAATCACAGCAATTGTTGCAAATCAATCCAGCTTTTGCTTAAGCAAATCCAGCTTTTCCCTTTTACTGTTTGTCTGGGAAGGCTACCAATGGCTACCACATGATTCCCAGGCAACGCTACAGCCATCTTTAAATACATGCTGGTTGTCAAGCATCCAAATTTTGGTCTTAAGTCCATGGGTCATCAGTGCAAGGACTGATCATATAAACTACTTTTTTCAGTTCCGTTGTAAGTTTAAATGGTGGCTAAACAAATGTCAGGGAATACATATACTCAGAAGGCTGTTCCTTTGGGCCATCAGCTACTTGGATTGCATGGGTTCCTTGAAAATTGCCGCTGTGCAGCTCCCATATACAAGTCAGTGTTGCTGTTATTGGTAAGGAAATCACTGTAATTTGCCGACAGCTTTCTGTGCTCAAGTCAAAAGTGAGGCAGTGGATGGTGGCAGATGGTCTGAGAGGGGAGCACTCAGCAGCCCAGTGGGCAGATACATTAAACTGGTGCTGAACTTCCATATCTCTCCCAGCCCTGGGAGGTTCCAGGTCTGAGTGAAATGACAAAATTGTTGCTGAAATATCTTGTAAACTTTTGGCTGTTTTTTTCCAGATTAGTGAGCTCTGTATTCACACATTTTAACTTTCTCCCTTGTTGCATTCTTAGGTTGTTGGCATCTGGCATGGCTGGCAGATTTACTGCTGGTCTATAACTGTAATAAAGATTTGATTGATGATGGTCATGTGATAGGGCCAGTTTTTTCCCCTAGCGTGGATTTACCTGCTGTTTTTCAATTCCAATTATTCAATAATGTAAGCTTTTCATCAGTAAAAAGGGTTGAAATTATAGCGGCTCAGTATTTCCCCATATATCTTATCGCACAAAGTGCGCAAATATTGAAACTGATTCCCAAATGTACATGGATTGCTAGATTTTCAAAGAAGTCACAGAACAGCTTTCAAGCTAAATCCAAAGAATACTTCAAGTCTGCATTCTTTTTACTAATCAGTAGCCAAGTACATACCAATGCAATTTCAAAAAGGTGTGGAAAATGAAATCCACTGCTGACATAATTGATTGGTGAGATACCTTTGTTGTGATGATGAGATGGGTATATAAATTTGCAAATACAACTGTCCACCATCAATCAATTATCCTAATCCTAACCCACGGGAGGGGAGGGTGACAGCTGAAAAAAAAGCAAATGCAATCAATTTGTACAGGAACGGGCAAAAGTGAACAAAAAAAATGACAAGAGACAAAGGAATTATAGAGCATAGAAATAACCTTGAATGAAGCATGCAACAGCTATTACAAAAAAAATGTAGGCGATGGCTAGACTGAGCCTGAGGGAGGGGTCAAAGGCATCATAAATCATGAATCCCTGCACACCCGCAAAAGATCCAAATCCAGCCCACTTTGAATGCCTTCCTAATTCCTGCTCATTTCCCTTGACCATTAGTAGCTCAGATTTTTGTAGAGCTTAAGCTTGCAATAAATCTTTATACTCATTTGAACTGGCTGAATCTCCTGATTTCCCCGGCGCTTGACAAAAAGTAACTTATGACTCATACTTACAACCATGGCAGCATCTCCACAGTTGCCAATTTGGGCATTTGGCAACTGGCATGTATCTACAATGGTTGCAGCCTCCCAGGGTCATATGATTGCTATGTGATCACGACCTTCCCATCCATCTTCCAATAAACAACACCATTCATGAATATAAAAAGACATGTATCATCTAAACCCTTACATATATGTCATTCATGTTTAACCGAGCGGTCTTGATGCAGTAAGATCCAAAATTTTAACAGGCACCATGTTCTGCTACTCATTTTAGAAAAAAATTCTACTGCAGAAAATAAATCATGCAGATTAGATTCAGGAATCATATACCAATAGAATTGTTTTTAAATGTATTTGATTAAATCAATTTTAATTGTTTTAATTTATATAAGTTTTAACTTGCTAACACAATTATTTAGGTTTTATTTTAAGTCACCCAGACTCACATGTGTGGGATGGCAGCTATATAAATATATAAATGAATAAATAAAGGGTTTTGATTGCACAGAATGAAGGCTTCCCTATCAGCCAAACCAAGTTAATTAGGACTAGTGATGTAACCACAAATTGCTATCTATTCCATTCGAAATAAATATTTTGTGCCTGGTGTGATGATTTCCCAGACTATTAAAAGCTTTAGTCACCAGTTATTCAAGAACGGAATGCCTTGATGTAGTAAAACCACAAACATTAATGGGAATAAAAATAACAAAAATGTAAAACGTACTTCACAAATTTCCAAGAGACCATATCAAAAGCTTTCTCAACTTACAAACACTGAATAGTTTGCTGGCTTGTGGCTAAGTTGCATTAAAGCAAAGAGACTGATCAGGAATTTAATATTAACAACTTCTGGATGACTCAGTACTATTGTAGCCTGTGCGGGATGCACAATAAAATGAAACCTCATTTTTAACAGGCTAATTATGAGGAGGGTTCATATATTATCTATGAATATCTGTTAAAAAGTACTCCTCAATAATTTCTATCATTTGTGGATTGTCATCATTACACAAATGAACATTTGCATCATTTTCATAATAATACCATTACACGAATGATATTAATTGGTGCAGAAAATTGGCCCATTCCATGAGAAATCCTTTATATCAAATCCATTAAATTGGAGTTTAATGTGGTTGGAGGAATCAGGCATAATCTGCATGCCAAGGTAGCTATTAAAATCTTAGCATCAACACTTACCAGAAAAATAGCTTTCTAACTGAAACACAAAGAAAAATGTATAGCCAGCTTCAGGAAGACTATAAGACTTTTTCCTCTTCTAAACTAGTAGCATTTTTTGGGGTAAAAAAATTCAATATACACATCTTCGAAAAACAAGAGGTAAGGACCCAATATAGTTTTCGTGCCAACAAATAAAAAAAAAAACCACTCAAGCCTGGAGTTCTTCACCAATTTCATAAATTTAATTGTACTGTAATCATAATTTTTTGAACAGAAAGTAATGAAAATGACTAGTAACCTGGTCCTGAGATTGCTATGGCAATCTCACATTCTATAGAAAATAATTTATGTTGCCAACCGTTGAGCGGGGGGAAAATCTGAAACTATGCTTTTGGGATATTTTTAACCAATAAACTGGAATCTATATAGAGAATTATTTTAATTTCAGTCTAAAGGTCTAAAGTCCTGATCTCCCCCCACACTCTTCCCAATATGTTTAGCTTCTACTAGAACAGGGATCTCCAAAGTTGGCAACTTTAAGACTTGTGGACTTCAATTCCCAGAATTGCTCATACAGCCATGCTTGAAGACCCCTGTTCTAGAACAATGTAATAAACATTTTTGTCTGAGAAGCACAGAGATTATAAAATTCAAATTTAGCAGAGGTTTTTATATGGTTCAGGAGCTAGTTAAGGTGCATAAATGATTAACAGGTTTTAAAACTAGAGCTTTCCCCTTATCCATGTTATGTTTTCTTTTTATAGGAAATATATGCAGAACTTAGTCTCAAATCAAAGCTTTTGCAGAGCCTCATTACAGGTAGTCCTCAAGTTATGACTGGTCGCTTAGTGACCATTCGAAGCTTCAACAAATCTCCCTGGGGATATTGATGACCCAGTTTTGAAGTTCCAACTCCCTACACCAGAGGTGTCAAGCTCAATTTCATTGAGGTCCCCATCAAGGTTGTGTTTGACCTCGAAGGGCCAGGGTGGGCATAGCCAGCTTGACGTCACTCGAGTTGGGGGCACCTGTGGTGGCCCGAGAGCTCTGCCAGAGAAAAAGGGCTTCCAAGCCCCATTTTTTGTGCAACGGCCTCCTGCAACCCTCTGCTAGCAAAAACTGAGCTCGGGAGGGCCGCCCACTGTCTCCAGGACAACCCCGCGGGCTAGATCTAAGCACCCTGCAGGCCAGATCCACTCCCCAGGTCTTGAGTTTGACACCCCTGCCCTACACAGAGACACACAGTTATGTGATTGCTTCCTGGGTGCTTGGCAACCTGCCTGCCCTTACAGCCATTTGCAGTGTTTTGTCATCACATGACCACATTTTGCTTCCAGTTTTTAGCAGAATGGGCCCATAGCAGACAACTAATTCATTTAATGATCCCAGTGATTGCTTAACAACTATAACAATTACTTTACAACCACGGCAAAAAATTGGGTGGGTCACATGATGTCTTGCCTTATGACTACCACGACTTATAACTATAATGGGCAAGCTCTAAGTTATAAGTCAAGGACTATCTGTACCCAGGGCATGAATATGGGTAACAATTTGGCATAATACAGTTTTATCAATTGGTTCTTCACCAAATGTTTCTGCAAAAAATGATAAGGAATTAATTCTGAGCATCTGAGATTCTTTGAAACCCGTTTTCTTCTCCCATAATTCTGGTTCACTGAACTCCTGTTTATTTCTGATTCTGGTTTCCCTTAACTACCAAAATCAATACTTTTGGGCTCCAAGCTCCACATTCTTAAAGAGCCGTAGTAGCGCTGTGGTTAGAATGCAGTATTGGAGTCTAATTCTGCTGGCTGCCAGGAGTTTGATTCTGGCCAGCTCAAGGATGACTCGGCCTTGCATCCTCCCAAGGTCAGTAAAATGAGGACACAGTTCATGGGGGACAATAAGCTGACTCTGTAAACTGCTTAGAGAGTGCTGTAAACAGAGGTGGGCTCCTGCTGTTTCAGACCAGATTGGGCGAACCGGTAGTTCCGACCACCAGCTAGGTCCGTCCACCTGCCCCAGTGCTATCCTGTCCTATATATCTCACTCTCTGGCTCAATCGCCCCGCCCATGCAGCCCAGCTGATTTCCGCACCTTGCCCGCTCTACTCACCGCGGCTGCCAGAGAAAGTGTGTTGGAAGCCGCGTGCACAAAATTACCATGTGTTTGAAGTCGCGCACGCTCACTTTTTCGGTTTTGTACTAGGCAAACCGGTTGTTAAATTATGTGAAGCCCACCTCTGGCTATAAAGCACTATGAAGGAGTATACAAATCTAAGTGCTATTGCTATCAGTCTAAGTGCTATTTTTCCTGCTCAGCTACAGCTTCAATTCAATCCTATCCTAAACATGAAAGAGTCGGACTCTGCTGCAGTTCCACCAAAGGGCGAGTCCATCTCACAGTCAACACGTGAAATATCAAACGGAGGCAGACATGCAGGAACTGATAAAAATTATCTTTTGTATGGGCCTGATGGCAAAACATCCCCCATAACTAACAGACAAACACCTCACCAGTTAACAGGAGGTCACTACGGTTTGACTCATTCACTAGGCTCACCTACATGTTAGACTTTGCTAAGTGGGAATGTGTTATAAAAAAAATCATTTCGGGACAAAGGATATTACGCAAGCACAGCAATTGTGCTTTGTTAAATTAGGTTTAGGGTTTAATGTGCTGGGCGAACCCAGCCAGTCTATTCCCATGAATAACTAGGAAGGGGGAAGATTGAGGAACAGAGTCCTGGTTCACTCGTTGCTTTTCTTCAATTAAGGCAGGGATGTCAAGCTCAAGTCCCGGGGGCTGGATCCAGCCTGTGGGGTACTTAGATTTGGTCCACAGGGCCGCCCTGGAAACAACAAAGGACCAACCCACGGTGCTTCTGCTAGTGAAAACAGGCTCCCAAGGTCCATTTTCAGCAGCCATGGCCTCCTGCAACCTTCTGCCAGTGAAAACGGAGCTCACACGGAGCCCTCCCGAACTCTGTTTTCACCAGCAGTGGGTTGCAAGAGCCCATGGCAGCTGAAAACGGAGCTCGGGACCCATGTTCGCTGGTAAAGTGCTCAGATGCCCCGACAGGAGTGACATCAAACTGGCCACGCCCCAAAGTCAAACAAAATCCTGATGCAGCCATAAATGAAATTGTGTTTGACACCCATGAATTAAGGGATACAACAACACACTGATGTGGACACACAGATGCGGCCATGCGTCACAAGACTATAAGTGCAGACAAGATGCCAAGCACCCAAAATGCAACCACATGACTGTGTGTGTATATGGGAGGAATTGGAACTTCAGAATTGGGTCATCAATATCCCCAGGGAGATTTGTTGAGGCTTTGAATGAACACTAAGCGACCAGTCATAACTTGAGGACTACCTGTATGAGACTCTGCAAAAGCTTTGATTTGAGACTGTAAGTTCTGTGTGTATTTCCTATAAAAAGAAACGTAACATGGTTAGGGGAAAAGCCCTAGTATTAAAACCTGTTAATACTTTATGCATCTTATCTAGCTCCTAAACTTCAGCAGTCATACCACCAGACCAGGGTACAAACTAAGATCCTTGTAACGATACAAGTATTTAAATATCTGGGAATCTTTGCCCAAAGTCTAGGGCAGGAGTCACCAACCTTTCAACCACAGGACCACTAAATTCATAATTTAAATCCCACGGACCACTAATATGATCTGCCTAATGACCGGCTGGATGGGTGTGGCTAGGTGGTCATGTGGCTGGGTGAGCACGGCCAACTCAATGACACTCACATAGTGGCCTCTACTCGCTACTCCTCTTCTGCCTACCCAGGCTTAGGGCCCCAACAGGAAGCAGTTGTTGGAACTAAGCAGCCACCATGAGAAAGAATTGGCAAAACAGCTGGCTCAGTTCAAATTGGATCTGGATGAGAAGGAGGTTCAGCAGAAGCACCTCGCTGAGGACTATGAGCATAGGTTTTCAAAGCAGAGGGAAGACCTGTGGGAATGCAAGGCCAGGTACCGGTGCCTGGAAGATCAGCGGGCTGAGATGGTCAGCCAATTCCAGGCCATGAGGCAGTTCCACTGGAACAAGGCCCTCCGGCTCTTCGCCACCAGCAGCACCTCCCTCCAGCCTTCACCCAAAGCCCCGGCCGAAGCAGACCCCAAGTTGGAATTTCTGCCCCCCTCCGACCCACACAAAAAGACCCCAAAGAGAGAGGCTCTCTGCAGCAACACAAACGTTCATTGCACGTATCCAGCCCAGGGGCCGTAGATTGAGGACCCCTGATTTAGTGCAATATAAAAAATGCAAATACATTTTCTGCGGACCACCAAATTTTTCTCATGGACCACCAGTGGTCCACGGACCACCAGTTGGTGACTGCTGGTCTAGGGTGTTTATTTTTTTTATTATTCCATTTATATGCTGCTTTTTTGACTACTTTAAATAAGACAAGAATTCTGGGTCTCAAACAATGGATCCCAAGGCCTTTAGTGTGACCCTGTCATCTTTCCAAAAACTGCTTTGTTGTTGTTGTTAGTTGCGAAGTCGTGTCCAACCCATCACGACCCCATGGACAACGTTCCTCCAGACCTTCCTGTCCCCTACCATCATCTGGAGTCCATTTAAGCTCACTCCTACTGCTTCAGTGACTCCATCCATCCACCTCATTATCTGTCATCCCTTTCTTCTTTTACCCTCAATCTTTCCCAGCATTAGGCTCTTCTCTAGTAAGTCCTTCCTCCTCATTAGGTGGCCAAAATATTTGAGTTTCATATTTAAGATCTGGCCTTCTAAAGAGCAGTCAGGGTTGATCTCCTCTAGGACTAACCGGTTTGATCGCCTTGCAGTCCAAGGGACTCACAGGAGTCTTCTCCAGCACCATAGTTCAAAGGCCTCAATTCTTTGGCGCTCAGCCTTTCTTATGGTCCAACTTTCACAGCCATACATTGCAACTGGGAAAACCATAGCCAAAAACTGCTACCAAGCTATAAGATGAAAACTCTAGAGACTAAACAAACGATGATTCCATGTTACATGTAATCAGGGTGGATTTGATTTAAATCAAGTTGATTTAAATCACAATTTAAATTATGATTTAAATCACTAATAAAAAGGCTTGATTTAAGTCAACTCGATTTAAATCATAATTTTTAAAGAGCAACCGTCATCTCTGTCCCATAGCAGCTCCTTCTCTGACCCACTGTTGAATCACTGAAGTCTCAATATTGCAGAATATACAGCCTCATGCTATATACCGTAACTAAGCTACATTTCATGCTGAATAAACTAAATTATTAATGTATCTTAAATAGAAAACTATCTTTAGATATTTACTCCAAAAGCATTTTATTAAAATAAATTTGATAAAAATCAAAAAAATCCAATTTAAATTTTAAAAATCCAATTTTTAAATTTATTTTTTTTTAAATCATTGATTTTTATCCACCCTGCATTTAATTAAATGCCTGATTATCAGAGGCTCTTAAAAGCATTTTTTTACAACTCAGCTGGGGTCATCAGAGGCTTTTAAAAGAAAAAAAAAGCCTCTGCCAATCAGGCAACTCAGCTGGGATCGTCAGAGGCTTTTAAAAGCATTTTTTCTACAACTTCTTCTGCCGAAGAGGTTGTAGAAAAAATGCTTTTAAAAGGCTCTGACAATCCCAGCTGAGTTGCCTGATCATCAGAGCCCTTTAAAAGCATTTTTTAAACAACTCAGGTGGGATCGTCAGAGGCTTTTAAAAGGAAAAAAAGCCTCTGCCAATCAGGCAACTCAGCTGGGATCGTCAGAGGCTTTTAAAAGCATTTTTTCTACAACTTCTTCTGCCGAAAAGGTTGTAGAAAAAATGCTTTTAAACGGCTCTGACAATCCCAGCTGAGTTGCCTGATCATCAGAGCCTTTTAAAAGCATTTTTTTACAATCTCTTCTGCCGAAGAGGTTGTAGAAAAAATAGTTTTAAAAGAAAAAAAAAGTTGGCCATGCCCACCCAGTCACATTACCCACCATCACCAAGCCACGCCCACAGAACCGGTAGTAACAAATTTTACATTTCACCACTGAGTCGCTCCCTCTCAGAACCACCCTACCTCAGGGACATCTTCGGAGATCCTATATAAAAGGAGTGAAATCTAACAAATGAATAAATATCACACAATCAGCTGCATCAGAAAAAGAGGGGTCATCTCCAACCTGGTTGGTTTTCAAAAGACTCCTTTGGATATGGTGTAACAGCACTTCAGGGAAGCATCTGATGTGAGAAAGCAATAAAAAAAAATCTACAAAATCTTTACAATATGCCCCTTGCAAGATTATTATACACACCACGGAATGTTTTGAAGCTCTCCTTTCTCTGTTATCGTTCCCTCTAATTGGGAACTCAGGTGGAAAGTGCTGATGGAAATAAGAAAAAAAAATAGGATAACTGGGACAATGAGAAACGCAGAGGTATCAGCACGTCCAGAGAAGCCCTGAGCTTTGCAGAAATGTATCTACCTGTTTAAGCAAGGAATCTTAAAGAACAAAAGGCAATTCTTCTCCGTCCAATGAGGTCCAGATATGCAACATGGCTTTAAAAAAATGCCAGGCAGAACAATCCCAGCCAAATTCCTGACGTCAACTAAAGCCATTCTGCATGCTATTTATCCTTCTTTCCTATTCACCCCCAGCATCTGGTCCACTACTTCTGGATATGGAAGTTCTACTTCATCCTCACTGTTCATTGCGGTAATTAGCCTCATCCACCAGGACTGTCCATCTCAACTTCACATTGTCATGTATAGACTGCAGCTTACATTCTACCAGGAATTGGAGAGGAATAGAATGGGAGATAGATAGATGGATGGATGGATGGATGGATAGGACAGGACAGGACAGGACAGGACAGGACAGGACAGAATACTTTATTTGGCCATGTGTGAGTAGACACACAAGGAATCTGTCTGTGATGCAGAAGCTCTCAGTACATGCAAAACATGTACACTGAGAGTTATATTGCCAAAACATCTGGGAAATCTATTTCATGTATATAACCTCTTTTTTTTTTCAATATCTAATCTTGTGGCCATCACATCCCTTTCCATCGCCTGATGAAGCAGCACACACAGTGGTTGAAAAAAAAATACACTTCCAGTTCTCCCAACCAAAACAAATCTTACTTTCACAGCGGCTACAGGTGCTGGAAAACACGAATGCCAATGCATTGCCAAGGCAAGCAAAGATGGAGAAGAAAGGGAAGGGGGGGGGGATCACCCTGATTTCTAATTCCAGCAATCAGGGCCATCAAGATGAAAAACTGCATGTTCTCCCCCCCCCCCTTTCCTACCAACCACCCCCACACAGGACAGGTTGCTCCAGTTTTCAGCCGGCTCTGCTCCTTATCACCCACCCCATCCGCCATCTGCTCCCAGGGGTGCCACGAGAAAAGCACCCAGCTACTTATAAGCTTAAGCTCGTAGAATGAGACGTAGCAGTTAAACCCAGTGCACCAACCCCGAGCTTTTTAACAGTTCATCGTGATATATTATTAATCGTTTTTATAATGCGCTTGCATAGATTGCTGTTGCTCGGGGCTCTGTTCTGTACCTAGGATTGGCAGGGAAGAAAAATAACGAAATAGGGCAGACTGATTTCTTTTCTTTTCTTGTTTTGCCCCTTCTTCCACAGTGGCCCTGGAGAAAGCAGCTGTAAAAAAATACCAGTTAGGGAGTCACACTACAAGCTGAGCACCCAGCTGCAGGCACAAAAGAAAATCGCCAGGACAGAAGGAATGTTTAGGAAAGGCAAAGTTTGCATGCCTGGTTTGGATTAGCTTTTAAAATCTGCTCCTTCCTCTGCACCCCGAAGCTAGGCATGGTCTTTGCACACAACTTGCAGAAAAAAAGGGTGAAATTCGTGCCAGATTCCATGTCATTCCACCTACACCAGTTTTCCAGACCTGTGGAAAAATCTAGTTTTTATTTTCCACTTGGGGAGACCAGAAATAAAAAAAGTAGACCAAACTCAGTTCAGTTATGATGGCGTAACCAGATCTCCTATTTCTACCCCAGCAAGTTTGTTTGGTTCTTGTTTGTGAAAAGCAAGCATGGGGCAACTTTGGAGGTCCTATACAGGGCAGGGGAAGGAGGCAAAGCCGGAATCCATTTCTACTGTGGGTTCAATTCTAAACCATCAGCTTGTAAACCCTTTGGTTCTCACCTAGCCTGCATAATCAGACTTTCTCAATGGAAAAGTGTCAATTACAAGCGTGTATTGTGGCAAGGGAGGGGATGAGACATTAACTCCTAGCGATTCTGAGAGCACTGCCACGGGCAGATATAAGATACTTGGGGGGGGGGGGGCAGGCTGCTTGTCTCAATCTCCCCCCAAAACACACAGCACGGCTTTGCTTCATCCTGCATTGTAGGGTCAGCTGCAAACCACCCATTAAGAGCAACTTTCCAAGCAGATCCTGGCATTTCTCCTTTCCCAAACCTACTAGCTCCTTTCTGCCTTCCTCAGCCAGGTCTTCATTAAAGGCCCAGCTGGCAAAAGAAAGGGGGGGTCTGAAAAAGCGAGATGATGGTGGACTGCAGAAAACCAAAAGAATCCCCTAACCCAGAAGATATTTTCTAGGATCTCTAGTGGTTACTGCAGGTTTTGCATTCACTGTTGTGGAATAAAGGGGCGATTTATCAAGGGAAAGGAACGATTTGCACGCACCAAGACATGCAACCAACAGGGGAGGGAAACCATGGGAAAGTAACCCACAAACTCTTTCCAAATAATACAGATCTATGGCAGAAATAAAAAAGAACGGGCTGAAGACGTGAGCAAGCAGAAATCGAAGGGGCCCATTTCAAAACTTCCTTCAGCCATTCCTACAAGTGCGTCAGGCTCCTGAGCCTGCAAAGAGTGCACAGCCCTCAGCAAGGCAATTCAGACATTGGAACTGCAACTTGGCAATTGGCAAATCCGGAACCAGCTTTATCTGAGCTGCTAACGTTGCACGTGCTCCTCATGTTTGGGGTATGGTCTGGAATGCCCAACGAGGAAAGACAGCTGGGAGATGGGATCCGGGGACGGGCGTTGCAAACCACAGGACTGTACAATTTCAATCAGAGGCTGGAAATGAAATTATTTCAGCCCTCTTCTTCAGACAGATGAGCAATGGATCTTAACTGAAAGCAATGGACCATGCCTTTCCCTTTTTCCGTTCAGAAAAAAAAAAACCCAAGCTGGTTATCAAGCTTTAAAACTAGATAGACCTCTCCCCTAAAAATCTAGGAGCAGGGTGAATTCAAGAAAGGGTACATGGCAACAATTCTGGCAGGAAACTGGGCAGCCAGAGATGTCCTGGAGCTTCCAAGGAAAATGCAGGCACTTGGGGAAAAAAACAAGGACCTGGGTTTGGGGTCAAGAAGCGAAACAGAACCTCCATGTTCCGAAGCAGCTAAGCACACCATAACTACAGCAGTCACACTTTGACTTCTCTCTGGCTAACGCTTCCTGAGTTTTAGCAAGCAAGCAGGGCCAGATGTTTATTCCGTGAATCTGTCTTTTTTCCATAACAAGGGATTATTTTAGAGGGTTTTTTTTTTCCTTTTCCTTTCTTCTTTCAAACGTTATTGTATTTTGTCTTATTTTATTACCGGTTTGGACTATTGTTAGCTATCCTGGATGGGGAGTAAATTGTAATTAGCTATCTCGTGGCAGCTGAAAAATGTTTGCGCCGAAAAAATAATCAACTGAAAAGCGAAAGGTTGCTGTGGTCTTGTTTCAAGCCGGCCAATGCAGCGAAAGCTCTAGACTCAATGGAGCCCTGGGTCTGATCTGGTACAAGTGGTTTTAGAGAAACTATTAGGCCCGAGAGTTCAACAGAGCCTCCAAATCAGGGGCAGTATACCTGTGAGTACCAATGACATATCAAAATTGTTCTCTTGGTGTCCCGTTTTTTGAAGTCCTACACAAGAGAAAGCTGGAACAGATAGGTTCATTTTCTCCTGACATTCTGGACTACATTTTCCACAAACCTTTGCCTCTGGCCAGGTCAGCTCAACCCTATGGAAGCTTAAACCTAAAATACTGAATTGATAAGGCATCTTCTCAATTGCCTATACTTGAGTTGGATGGGTCTTCTTTGGTCTACGAGAACTTATTCAGGACTGAGAAAATCATTCTGTTGGATCAGATCAAAGAACATCTAGACCAGCATCTGTTCTCTTCAAGACTAGTCTAGGTGCCTCTGGGAAGCCTGCAAGCCAGATAGGAACGCCAAGCTATCCACAGAAACTGGTAAGGAGAGCCCTTGTGCCTCTGGCCCGGGAGGGGAGGGGCATAAAACCAAGACCCTAAAGGTCAATGGCTTGCTGTCTGTCTTCAGAGCGTTCCTCCATCTTATAGAATGTACTCTGGCTAGACAGGCAACTGAAATTAATATTGAAGAAGGAAAAGTTACATTCCACACATAGACAATGGCTCTGGGTTTGGATGCACTCTGCATATGCTTAAAGGCACCAGATCCAGAAGTAAAAGCAGCCACTGAAAATGGCCCAAGGGCTACAGTAGGCCTCCTGCCAGCCTAACAGACCAGTTTTCACAAGGAAAAGCATCAAGTTGTGAACGCTGAAGGTTGGAGGTAGAAGAGACATCTTTTCCATCAACCCTAAAAGAATACTTGCACAGCTCAAAATCCCAGCTACTCCCAACTATCTGCCACTCTCTTTCATGTTGCATCCCATGTAACCAGCATCATCAGCCTTCAAATCAAATTCTGAGCATCAAGCCAGTACTGACTCAAATTAAGCCAGGAGGCAAAACAGGGTAAGTGTGGGAGATGCCCAGGAGATGCCCATTCCTCTTGGAATTGGGGATCTAGCTGGCCATGACACCAACTAGTACCAACCTTGAAACCCTTCACCAACTCCAAAGTTGTGGGCATGGTGAGATGGAAAACCACTCTGCACATGCTTGTATGACCTAACATTGATCAAATTACTGCATCCAGTAGTAGGAAGTCTGAAGGCCACGGTAGCAAAAAAAAAACAAAAAAACCCAGTACATATACAAGCTCAAAACACACTAAAAAAAAAATCCTGATTGTTTGCAAATGCATTTTGCACATGGTGTTACTTGCAATTTCCCCAGAATTATATTGCTTCTCACAAGCGGCAAAAAAAAAAAACCCACACAAAAAAAATTCCCAGCTAATTGGCAGGAGGAGTTCCAGGCAGTTGGGTTAAACTCTGTGCCTTTTGCCTGGATCCAGACCAAAAAGCCTGTCGCGGGTTACTGCTTTGCAAAGGATGCTGCTATCAAAGCCGGTTTCTTCCCCACCTCATTAAACCCCCGAGCGACCCTCCCCTTCATCATCATCATCGGCAGCGGTTCACTCACCGTGGCTGAGGAGGGCTCCGATGCAGCAGAGAAGGGCGGCGGGTCCGGAGCGCGCCCTCCTCGCCAAGGCCATGGCGGAATCCGGAGCGAAACGTGGAGAAAACCGAATCCAAAGCACGTGCGATCCGAAACAGAAGCCAAAGACGGAGGCGAAAGGGGGCTGGGGGGGAGGGTCGGGGAAATGAGGCGCGAGGGGGGATCCAAGGAGGGAACAAGAGGTGGGGGGCGCCTAGTTCTTTCTTGAGCCAGCCCAGGATCGGCCCAAGGGGGTGACCGCCCCTCGCCAAGAAGCTGGGGGTCGGTGTGATGCAAGAAACTAGAGACAACCGAGGGGGCAGGGACAAAACGTAGCGGCCCCACGTGCAATTCGGGCCGGATACTGGATGGAATTAGGGGCAAAACGTGGGGAAGGTGAGGGACGGGGGGTAAAGGAATTAGAGCAACGTTAAGCAAAAAAAAAAATCCAAAATAAAAAAATCCAGGAGGGAAAGAGCTGCAAAATGGAGAAAAGGACCAGCGCCGAAGACCTTAACGATGCAGCCCCCTCCTCAAAGTAATTAGGACCAGAGGAAAAACCAAGTGCGGGGAGACGAGAGGACGTGGATGAAATAAGAAAGGCGGTCGGTCTCCCCGAAACGGGGAAAAATGGGGAGGGGGGGAGGAAGAGAGAGAGAGAGCGAGAGAGAAGGGGGGAAAGGGGAAAGAAAAAAAAAACCACACAAGCTTGCCGCTGTAATCCGATTGCGAGTCGCCGGGGCGATTCTTCTTCGCCGGGGCGCCCGGCGGGATCCTCGGAGATGGAGAAGAAGAGAGTAACTTACATCCGGAGCTGCGAAAGAGAAGAAAGTTCGGGATGCTAAAAGAAGCAGCAGCGGCGGCGCTGGAGATCCGGGGGGGCGCCAGGGAGTGGAGGTAAGCCGCCCCGTCTAAAGCCCCCGCCGCCGAGGGTGCCTCTTGGGAATGGGGATTCCGGCGCGTTTCGGCGAGAAGCAGCCTTGCAGTCCCCGGACGATCGCTTGGTTTACAGGCAGAGAGAGGCGCGGCCGGAGTGCCGGAGCTTCGGGCTCGCCTGCCGCTGCCGCCGCCGCCGCCGCCCGCCCCTCCGTCCGTCTCCGCGGCGAAGATGCGCCGATCTGAGCCTTCTCCAGCCGGGAACAGCAGCCGAGAGAGAGAGACTCCCTCCGCCCCCTCTAGCCTGCCCTCCTCCCCGCGTTCTCCCTCCGTCACGTGTTTTCCCAGGAGTTTTCTAACGCCGTCGCCGCGGCTCTGCAAACATGAGGCGAGCGTGCCCGTGCGAACCCAGGTCCCGTTTCCTTACAAGCAGGTATTTTGTTCGAGCGCTGCTTACAGGAATCCGGGTTGCCTGAGGCAGGGAGGGTCAGAAGCGGAGGGGGGGGGAGGCAGCCAGCCGGACTCCCTGCGGGGCCTCGAAGGAAAGACTGGGTTTTACACACACACACACACCCCACACCCCACAGGGAAGAAATTACGGAACTCGCGGGTTGCTTTCGCACGACGCGTGACAGAAAGTAGGATGGAGACCTGTTTTAAGGGCTGCATTTTTTATTTTTTTAAAATTTAAAAAAAGATGATTTAATCACTGAATGGTTCGGGGTGTGGTGCGAACCCTAGAAAATAGGGTTGGTTAAAATCCGGGAAGTAAAGTAAGCTCGTGAGAATGCATTACAAATCAAAGAGTCACGCAACAAGAAGCCGTCCTTGAAAGTTGATGGATTGATATTTGTTTGCTTGCTTGCTTGCTTGGTTGCTTATTTATTATTTATTTATTTATTTATTTTTGCCATCAAGACAATGTCAATTCTTAGCAACTGCACAGATAGCAGCCTGTCTTCTGGACCTGTTGAAATTACAGTAGTTGTTCCTCTATTTACAGTATTTATATATATATATAAATACTATAAATAGAGGAATTGTATAAATACTGTAAATAGAGGAACAACTACTGTAATACACACACACAATAATATATACATACATATACATATATATATATTACTGTGTTCCTTGACTTTCCCTATTACTGCCTGCAGGTCAATAGCATTTTCAGCTATCAGGTTGAAACCTTGCCAGGTTCTAGTGCAGGTTATTGATGTTTCTTCCTCTAGTGGATTGGAAGCCCATGCTCAGCTTCCAATTCAGGCGCGCGTGTGTGTGTGTGTGTGTGTGTATGTGTGTGTGTGTGTGTGTGTATAGCATATAAATTGGATGAGTAAGAAGAGAGTCTACAGGTAATCCTCGACTAATGGCCACAATTGGGACCACAATTTATGTTGCTAAGGAAGGTTGTTGTTAAATGAGCTGGGCCCAATTTTTATGATCCTTTTTGTCACGGTTATTAAGCAAATCCCCCTGGTTGTTAAGTGAATCACATAGTCACAAAGAAAAATTCACTTCCTCTGTTGACTTTGCTTGGGAGACTCCGATTGTGGCAAGTGGAGACCACGTGACCTCAGGACATTTGCAGTCATTGTAAATGCATGCCAGCTGCTAAGCACCTCGATTTTCATTCTATGACTGGGGGATGCTGCTATGGTTGTAAGTGCAAGGACCGGTTAGTTGTAAAATCATTTTTTCAAGTGCTATTGTACAGGTAGTCCTCGACTTACAACAGTTCATTTAGCGACCATTCAAAGTTACAATAGCAATGAAAAAAGTGACTTTTTCACAGTTATGACCTTTGCAGCATTCCTATGATCATGTGATCAAAATTCAGGTGCTAACTGCTTCATACTTATGACCGTTGCTGTGTCACAAAGTCATATGTGATCACCTTTTCCGACCTTCTGACCAGCAAAATCAAAGGGGAAGCCAGATTCACTTAACAACCAGGTTGCTAACCTATCAGTTGCAGTGACTCACTTAACAACTGTAGCAAGAAGGTCGTAAAATGGGGGCAAAACTCACTTAACAAATGTCTCACTTAACAACAGAAATTTTGGGCTCAATGGTGGTTCTAAGTCGGGGATTACCTGTAATTTTGAATGGTCGCTAAATGAATGGTTGTAAGTCAAGGACTAGCTATAGAACCTTTTCTCTTTTGCCCATCTGGAACCAGTCTGTTTTTCCCCTTTTCCCAAGAACCTTTCACAGCATTGACACTCAAAGGCCTTTCTAACAATCCACGAATCACATATTCTTTACGGCATTCTTTGGCTTTCTCAGCTATCCAAGGTGCATTAGCAATAATGCTTCTTGTATCTTGATCCTTTCTAAAACTAGCTTGAACATTTGGCACACGTTTTAAAGATGCCAAGGTTGAGAGACACTAATCTAGCAATTCCCTTTCCATCTAGGGCTGTAACTTAAATTAAATTTATCCTGAGCATTATTTTGCTAGTGTGTGAAATTAAGGATATTGTGCAAAGGTTTGCAAAGAACTGGGTATGTCTCATCTAATGGAAAAGATGGATTAAGAGAGACATGATAGCACTGTTCCAATATTTGAGGGGCTCCTACAAAGACGAGGGGGGTCAAACTATTTTCCAAAGTACCATAAGGCAAGACCAAAAGCAATGGTTGGAAACTAACCAAGGAGAGAAGCAACCTAGAACTAAGAAGAAATTTTCTAATGGTGAGAACAATCAACCAATGGAACAGCTTGCCTTCAGAAGTTGTGGATGCTCCATCACTGGAGGCTTTCAAAAAGAGACTGGACAACCATTTGTCTGAAAAAGGGTCTCCTGCTTCAGCAGGGGATTGGACTAGAAGACCTCCAAGGTCTCTTCCCACTCTATTATTCTATGTTCTGTATAAATCTGGTATCTGTATGTAAATTGACTTCTTATAAACTGTTGGTTACCGTGTCATTCTCCAGATTTGATGGCATAGTTTGTTAACAAGTTTTATTACCGTAATTCTTCTTCTGGTGCTCTATTTCTGTAGATATTCCTACAATTTCTATTAACCTTCCAATTTGGATAATGGCTAGAATGCTAAGGTAACTTAATCTTCTAATATCAGAGGAACTTGTATGCAGGAAATATCTTCTTAAGACATCTTGGGTGTCAACATCTTTACTCTACTGGATTTCAGTATAGTGCTTCCATTTCTCTTTGATCTCCTTTGGAACAGTTTCTATCTCTCTATGGAATCGCTTAGCATATTAATTCGAGATTGGAACCTCTTTCTGGAGATCTTTTGGAAGATTTTCCTCGTTTTTCTGTGCCTGTTTCCATCTTGGATGTCTTACAGATGTCCTTATAATGCTGTTTCTCATCTCTTCCAACAGCTCTCTGAAGTTCTTTGTTAAATTCCTTCATGAGATCTTTATCTTTTCTTGGCTTTGGCTTCTCTTTTTGCCCATTCCCACCATCTGTTCTGATATGCATATTTTCTTTCTTCTGACTCTCGGTTCTTGGCAATCTCTTTCCACATTCATCCACAAAAACACATTTGGTTTCATTTCATAGTTTCTCTGATTTCCTATCAATGAGGTCCAGGATTTTAAAGCATGTTCTCCTTGAAAATGATGGGGAGATGATTCAAAGTCATAATTGTGGATTGGTTTTGTTCTACTTTGATTTGGAATTTGTCTGTGAGCAGTTCACCATCTCTTTTACAGTCAGCTCTTGACCATGTCTTTGTTGTTACAACTGGGCTTATCTTCCACCATTTTCATCTATTTTCAAATTGACTACCAATAATATACAGGTAGTCCTCGACTTGAAACAGTTCATTACAACAGCTCAAAGTTATGATCGTTTTTCACACGTTAAATCATTGTAGTATCCCCATGGTCACATGATCAAAATTCAGATGTTGGGCAACCTGGATTGTGGGGGCAATAAGCTGACCTTGTATAAAAAAGAATACCGCTTAGGGGGAGCCAAAAGCCCTACTAAGCAGGTATATACAAAAGTATGAAGGCTATTGCTTAATGCATTGTAAGCCGCCCTGAGTCTCCGGAGAAGGGCAGCATATAAATCGAACTAATAAACTGACTCATATTTATGACGGTTGCAGAGTCCCAGGGACTTGCGATCCTCTTTTGCGACCTTTTGACGAGCAAAATCAATGGGGAAGCCAGATTCACTTAACAACTGTGTGGCTAACTTAACAACTGCAAGGATTCACTAAGCAACTGTGGCAAGAAAAGTCATAAAATGGGGCAAAAGTCTCACCGTCTCACTTAGCAACAGAAATTTTGGGCTCAACTGTGTTCATAAGTGGAGGAATAACTGTAACCAATTTGATATCTGTGTGTTCCATCTGGTGATGTTCATGTATATAAGCGTTGTTTTGGTGTTTGGATAGTGTTTCTAGGAATGAAGAAATTGTTAGATGGCAGAAATTAATTAGTCATTTGCCCTTATTTCCGAGGCCATACAGTCCAACTAGTTTTTCCATCTTTGGTATTTCAGTCTCCAACCATAACCAACATATCTTGCTTGCAGATTTCATCAATTTCAGTTTGAACTTGATCATAAAACTCATCAAGTTCCTCTTCTTCTGCATCAGTGAATTGGAGCATAAACTCAAATAATTATCATGTTAAAGGGTTTGCCTGTGAAATATCATTGCTATTAACTAAATTGAACTCAATTTAGTGGAGTTGAACCCTGTCTTTGCTTTCATAGTCAGGAAGAATGCCATTCTTCTTCTTCTTCTTCTTCTTCTTCTTCTTCTTCTTCTTCTTCTTCTTCTTCTTCTTCTTCTTCTTCTTCTTCTTCCTCTTCCTCTTCCTCTTCCTCTTCCTCTTCCTCTTCCTTTTCCTTCCTTCCTTTCTTCCTTCCTTCCTTTCCTCCTCCTCCTCCTCCTCCTCCTCCTCCTCCTCCTCCTCCTCCTCCTTCTTCTTCTTCTTCTTCTTCCTCTTCTTCTTCTTGAACTGGTTCTTCTGAATAAAAGGATGCATTTTAATTTTCCTGATGTCTATGATGTCAATGCATAGTTGGTACGAATAGAGCTTCCCCATGTTCATCCTTCTATGTTTCCTGTTCCCACTATAATTCTACCTTTGTCTTTGGGGGATTTTCTTTTCCTGCATGGCAAAATCAGTAACGAGATGTCCCAAAGACTTAATTTAGCTCCGCAATTAAGCTCCAGAAGATCATCAGCATTTCTTGAGTAGCATATTGAGTGCCATTTGACCCAAGGGGCTCATCTTCCAGCACTATTTTGTCAATCACTGTATCTTGTCAATCCATGTGGTTTTCTTGGGCAAAATGCAAGAGCGATTTACCCTTGCCTTCGCCTGCACAGTGTGAAATGGTTCTTTTGCCTTTATCACGAAAGTGATCATCTGCTTTCAGCATCTTCCCTCTATTGCTGCTGCTAAATATAGGTGCCTGCTTGCTTTTGACATGCAGCTGGGCTGCTATCATTGTTGTAGGTCTGCCTTAGGTGACTCCATTGGGAGTTTGGCATATATTCCCAGCATTTTTCTGCATTTTTCTGACTACTGCAACGCTCTCTACCTAGGGCTGCCCTTGAAGATCATCCGGAGGCTTCAGCTGGTACAGAATGCAGCCGCGCGGGTCGTGATGGGTGGTTCCCGATACGCCCATGTTACACCTCTCCTACGCAACTTGCATTGGTTGCCAGTTGCCCTCCAGGTGAGATTCAAGATGCTGGTGATGACCTATAAAGCCCTACATGGCTTAGGTCCAGGATATTTGTTGGATCATCCGCAACCAGCAACAGCTCCCCATTGCACGATGCGTTCTCACAGGGAGGGCCTACTCAGGGTGCCGTCAGCTAAACAGTGTTGATTGGTGACCCCTAGAGGCAGAGCTTTCTCTGTGGGTGCTCCCACCCTCTGGAAGCAACTCCCTCTGGGGCTCTGGTTGGCTCCTGACCTCCTCACCTTTTGCCGTGACTTAAAGACATGGCTGTTCAACCTGGATTGAGGGGTTTAACATGTATTTTAACACGCTTTTATTCAGATATTTTATTGTTGTGAACCGCCCTGAGTCCTATGGAGATAGGGCTGCATATAAACCAAAATAAATAAATAAATAAATAAATAAATTTTTCACAGAGCATTCCCATTAACATAATGAGGTTGTTATGGTAAGATTTGGGGATGGGGGCGTGCCTTGAAGAATAAAGGTAAAGATTTTCCCTGTCCGGTAATATCTGTCTCTAAGGAGCAGTGCTCATCTCCATTTCGTAGCTGAGGGTTCCAGTATTGCCCAAAGACACAGTGGTACCTATTTATTTACTCGCATTTGCATACTTTCAAATCTCTAGGTGGGCAGGAGCTGAGGAAGGAACCGGAGCTCACCCCATCGCATGGTGCTCGGGTCTCAAACCTGGGCTGTTCAGCTTTCCAGCTGGCAAGCCCAGTGTCTTTAACTGCTGAATTTTAATACTACCTTCAATCAATAAGTACTTCCTTCAGAGAAAAAAGCTTTGGACTATTGGCCTAACCAGGGCAGCTTCAAATTGAAGATGCATTCATCCATCATAATAAACCTGCCCAAGGTTAACCTCATTTAATTAGTTGCAATTCGACTTTTGAGTGACTTCTGGGTTATTGACTGTGCTCCTGAGGGTGCAGATGTTAGGTTCTCGTGTATTCAAGGCTACCACTAAATGGCTGTTGAAAACCATGGGCAGGAGGGTCTTTTCCTAATCCAGCTGGTCTACCAATTGGAACCGTATATGGAGCAAATGGGCCATGCACAAATAGAATAGAATAACAGAATTAGAAGGGACCTTAGAGGTCTTTTAGTCCAACCCCAGGAAACCCTACATCACTTCAGACAAATGATTATCTAATATCTTCTTAAAAACTTCCAGTGTTGGAGCATTTACTCATATCATAACTCATATCATTATCTCTACAGGTAGTCCTCAATATATGGCCACAATTTCTGTTGCTGAGCAAGGCGATTGTTAAGTGAGCCACCCTCAAATTTTCCCCCTTATTTTTTAATCACATTTGTTAAATGAAAGACTGCAGTTGTTAAGTGAATCATGCAAATCCAGCTTCCCCAGCTTTTACTGGTCAAGACAGCTGAGGCCATAAATGGCAATCACAGGACCTCAGGAACCTCAGCAATCATCATAAATATATGCCTGATACTAAGCACCAGAACTTTAATCATGTATCTGTGCTGTGATAGTCATAAATGTGAGGAACAAATATAAGCACCAGAACTTTAATCATGTATCTGTGCTGTGATAGTCATAAATGTGAGGAACAAATATAAGTTACTTTTTTCAGTGCCGTTTTAACTTCGAACAGTGACTAAACAAACAATTGTAAATTGAGAACTAACTATATTACCCCTGCAATGTGTTCTACAAGGGGCTGCCTTTAATGATGACATGGAAAACTTACTTGGGGCAAAGTACAGCTGCCTAAAGGACGCGGTGGCTAAAATGCTGAGCTTGTCGATCGAAAGGTCAGCAGTTCAGTGGTTTGAATCCCTAGTGCCATGTAATGGGGTGAGCTCCCGTTACTTGTCCCAGCTTCTGCCAACCTAGCAGTTCGAAAGCATGTAAAAAATGCAAGTAGAAAAATAGGGACCTCCTTTGGTGGGAAAGTAACAGCGTTCCGGGCGCCTTTGGCATTTAGTCATGCCGGCCACATGACCACGGAGACGTCTTCGGACAGCGCTGGCTCTTCGGCTTTGAAACGGAGATGAGCATCGCCCCCTAGAGTCAGGAACAACTAGCACATATGTGCGAGGGGAACCTTTACTTTTATCTTTACAGCTGCCTACTTATTGACTGGCACCAAATAGCAGGAATACACTATATACCAACACCCCTGCATTGGTTGTGAGTGGATTTCCCACTGCAATTTGAAGAGGAAGGTTTAACCTTTAAAGCAATGCGTGGCTTGCTACTAAGATATTTACAAGGACTGTCTTCTCCAACAGGAATTAACCTATCAATTGCACACATCCCAGGAGAAACTTCTCATGGTTCCTACTTCTGCGGGAGAGTTCAAGCTGGGAAGAAACATTTCTGAAATGGCTTCTACTCATTCCATCCTGACACTGATTATATGAATATGAGTGTTTGCTGGTTGTTTCAAAATATATGTGTATTATTTTGGTACTTGGTATTCATTTTACAGTGAATGTTTGAATGTTTGTGTACTACAAATACTTTAAATTGAATTCCATGGTGAAGCACCGAAAGACTTTCAGTCGCAGTCATATAAAAAATTAATAAATAAAACCCTTTTTTGTAGTGTTTCTATGTCACCAACTCCATATGGACTCCTGATGTTCTACACAAAACCCAACAATGTAAATATAATAAATCCACAACATACATAATTAATAATAAAATGGGTGCTCCCCCCAAACATATGGCTCTGTGACATCAATTACAGGTAGTCCTCAACTTACAACCACAATTGAGCCCAAAATTTATGTTACTAAATGAAACATTTGTTAACTGAGTTTTGCCCCATTTTATGACCTTGTTTGTCACAGTTGTTAAGTGAATCACTGCAGTTGATAAGGCAGTTGTTAAGTGAATCTGGCTTCCCCTTTGACTTTGCTTGTCAGAGGATCACAAAAGATGATTCCCTCCTCAAACACACCTCACCATAATAGGTATCTCTGTCCAGTTTGGTACTCAAGCTTTTTTGGACTGATGTGTAGTGGAGACGACTCTAGCAGTCACCTGACATATTCACCCAAGAAGAACAAGAAGTCCCACCAAAACCATTGAAACTTGGCAGTAGCTCTGTCTTCCATTGATTCGAGAAATATCAGCAGGATATGATTTTTTTAAAAAGGCAAAATGGCAGCCATGATGATGCAATCAAAGCTTCACCTGCTGCTTATATGTGCCATGTGCATTTTGACTGTTTTTCTACCATACTCCATGGACACACCTAATTCATTCCAGTAACTCCAGCCACACATTTCAAGGTAACGTCACCAGTCACCATGATGAGGTAAAAAAAAAAAAGCTAACATGCTATACAAACCCTGAATATGATTTGTTTCATAATTAGAGTGAATATGAATATTGAAAAGAAGGCAAGTGATCTTATATATGTCTACTCGGAGCTTGGCTGTACTAAATCCAACAAGGAAACATGGGACAAGACTTTGCTCCTGAAAAGTCCATAAGATGGTGTACATTTTGGGTGGATTACATCACACTAGGCTCAACTTTTTTGTGGTGGTTCTTTTCCCCAAGAGCATCTGTCACCTGAAGCAGGAGGATGCTTTTTTCAGCCAAATTAACCTTGATTCATATGTCACTCAGTTTTTCAACCTTGGCAACTTCCAGAGTTACAGGCATGTCTTCTAAGACGAAATGATCAGAGTTGAGAATTCTGGTTAACAACACCTAGCAAAATCTCTCCAGAATTTTGGGATATACCATATGTTATGACCAAAGGAGTGGTACGGTGTCCTAGAAGTGGAGCTCTTGTCTCACAATCAGGAGACTGAGTTCAATTCTAGGTAGAGGCAGATATTACTCTGTCTGGGCACACTGAGAATATATCTGCTGAACAAAATTCCTCATTGGCCACAGGAAAGGCGTCCGGCCATTAAAACATTCTGCTAGATCCATTCAGTTGCCCAGTCTCCATCCCACAAGGGATTATGGGGTTGTTAAAAGATTATGATGATGTGCTATGACCAAAGAAATTGATGATATTATGGCTTAATGTGGTGACACATTAGCACAGCATCCTAAGACCCAATTAGATTGGGCTCAAGCAACAGTATAAATCAAAAGTACTTGGCCTCATTCTGGTTTAATCGAATGTATTTTGCAAATCAAGTGAAAATGCAAACTGCGTAAATTACAGAAGACTTTTAAGGAAGGCAGCTTTCTAGACAGCAAGTTCACTCAGTAAATTAAGAGAGAAAGTAAACAGAAGAATTTGGCAAGGAGGGAATGTGGCCAGGAGGCTTCAATCAACACCAACTTGCATGGATAGCAAAGGAAGCTTAGGGCATTGTTTGTCCTGTCGAGAAAACCCAAATTACAAGTGCAAGTTTGTGCTCTTGTCGGAGGAGAAGAGCTTGAGGAGGAGAGAGCTTCAGTCCTGCAACATAAGCAGGGAAGGTCACAAGTTCCTGGTCAGAATCAACAAAGCTCCCCAGGAAGAGCAGAGAAAGGAACTCAGTGCCAGGGAACATGAAAAGGAAGACAAAAGTGGAAGAATGTGTCTCAGGGTAGAAGTTCAATGGGTTGGCAATAAAGAAAATTTATAGCTCAGGGTTGAAATGAGGGGTCCGTAGTGCTCCCTGAGCTTCCTTGGTTTTTTTGCAGACATTTCTTTACCCAAATTCGGTAACATCTTCAGTGCTAGTAAAGAGTGCAGTTTGCTGTCAATTTATATATTTATATGTCAGTTTATATGCCTATTAAACAGGCAACAAGTAGTCAAAATAGGGAACGCCCTATCAAACCTGTTAACAGTGGTGTCCCCCAAGAAAGCATTTTAGGACCCACACTCTTTATACTTTACATAAATGACTTTTGCAATCATATTATAAGCAACAGTGTTCTCTTTGCTGATGATGTAAAACTATTCAACACCACCGACAATACTGCTACCCTACAAAAAGACCTTGACTATTAGTCAGAATGGTCAAACAATTGGCAATTCCAAATCTCAACCAACAAATGCTCTGTACTACACATTGGCAAAAAAAAAATATCAAAACACAAAATACAAGCTAGATAGATACAACCTCGTAGACCCTCACTCTGTCAAGGACATTGGAATACTCATCTCAAACGATCTAAGTGCCAGAACTCACTGTAATAGCATTGCCAAAAAGGCATTAAAAGTTGTTAACCTAATCTTGTGTAGCTTCTTCTCTGCTAATATTATACTACTAACCAGAGCATACAAAACATTTGCTAGACCAATTCTCAAATACAGCTCATCTGTCTGGAACCCAAATTGCATATCGGACATTAATACAATTAAGAGTGTCCAGAGATATTTCACGAGAAGAGTCCTCCATTCCTCTACCCGCAATAGAATACCTTATGTCACCAGACTTGAAATTTTGGGCTTAGACAACTTAGAAATACGCTGCCTTCATTCTGACCTAAGCGTAATACATAAAATTATCTGCCACAATGTCCTACCTGTCAATGACTACTTCAGCTTCAACCACAACAATACATGAGCAAACAATAGATACAAACTCAAGGTAAACCACTCCAAACTTGATTGCAGAAAATATGACTTCAGCAACAGAGTGGTCAATGCCTGGAATGCACTACCTGACTCTGTGGTTTCTTCCCCAAACCCCCAAAACTTTAACCTTAGACTGTCTACTGTCGAGCTCACCCCATTCCTAAGAGGTCTGTAAGGAGCGTGCATAAGCGCACCAGCATGCCTACCGTCCCTGTCCTAATGTTCCCTTTGTATCCATCTCATGCATTCATAATTACGTTTATACTTATATCTGTTATCAAATACATGCTTGATGAAATAAATAAAATTTTTAAAAAATTATATTCTAGTGGCTTGTGCTGTCAGTGTTAGTGGGGGTGGTCTTAGAGATTCTTTGGTTCGATTGTTTACTATTTGGCAGTGGATCTTCAGCAGATCAATGGATTATCAATGGAACAGCTTGCCTCTCAAGAGTTGTGGGTGCTCTTATCCCTGGAGGCTTTCAAGAAAAAATTTACAACTATTTGGGATGATTTAAGAACTCCTCCTTTGAGTAGCGGCTTAGATTAGAAGACCTCCAAGGTCCCTTCCTGCCCTTATGACTATATGATTCTAAGAGGATCAGGAGGCACTCGGTGTCCTGTTTTGAGTTTCAAACCCACACACACTCAGTTGCTAGGTGAAAATAGCAATTTACTCAAGGCTAAATAGATTAACAGCAGACAAGGAAAGGAGTGAAAATTAAAACAAAGTCTCTGGAAAACAAAGCTTGCTGTGGGGTTTTGCTTTCAAGAGGAACACACAGAATAGTCAAATTCCAGCCCAGTACTCAGAAAGCCAAATCAAATCAGAGTTTCACAAGCAAGATTCACAAAAATGACACATCCAGATGCATGTGTCTGGGCCAGATGTATCACGCGCAGGACACCCCACCCCAGTTCCACAAAGGCAAAAAATGTGATACGTCACATGATGTCACGTGATGCAATCAAGTTTGACACCCATGCACTAGACAAAGAAACATGGGTCAGGGTTACCTCTTAAACCAGGCTGAAGGCAACTGTCTTTAATCAAGAGTTGCTACCTCACTTGACAAAGAGCCTTATTAAGCATCTTTGCTCTACTCTACTCTCTGGTAAAAGGGCTTGGAGGCCTTACATCAGGGCTGTAAAACTCACAGCCCATGGGCCAGATGTGTCACACACTGGCCACACCCACGCCCACTTTAGCGAAGAGAGAAAAAGTCCCAATATGTCATGTGACACCACCATGACAATGTGAATTTTACACCACTACCTTACATCATCATCTGGCTGCTCAGCTGATGGTGCCTGTGTTTGATCAGCTTCATATGATTCCTGGCTTGATGTGTCTTGAGGCTGACATTCCACTGGTTCAGCTGAAGCAGCTTCTTCACAATCAGATTCTGAGTCCTGAACCATGACATTCAGTAGTCCTTGAGTTGTGACCACAATTGAGCACGCAGTTTTGTTTATAAGTCATTGCAGTCGTAAGTCAAGTCACCACATGTTCAGACTCAATTTTGCAACTATTTTTACAATGCTCATTAAGCCGGTCCCACAGTTGTTAAGCAAATCATATGGTTGTAAGTCTGAATGTAGCTGTTCTGGCAGTTTTTGCTAGAAAATGAAAAAAAAAAACCCATTGCAAAACATGATCATGTGTCTGCGGGGTGCTGCAACTTGGAGTCAGTTGCCAAAATGTGATTGCAGGACTGGGAGGCAGGGTATAACAATTAAAACTTTGGGGACAGGTTGTAACTAATTTTTTTAGTCCGTCATAACTTTGAAGAGTCATAAAGTGGCCAACTCATAAGTCAAGGACTCCCATATATATCTTTTGCAAAGAGAAAAGACTGAACAAGTAACAGATGATGGCAAGAAGGGAGAATGTCTTCACGGATATACTTTGCCTATCTTTTCTCAGCAGAGAAGGAAGGCCTTAGCTGCCTGTTACTGCATGACATTTGGAAGGACAGAATGATAAGAGGGAACTTATATAATTTGCATAAATGTAAGTCTCCCGGGTTGGATGGGTTACATCTAAGGCACTGGAGAAACTAACAGAGGTGATTGTATGATTGCTAATTGTAGTCTTTGATAATAGGATAGGCCAGATCTCGGAAAACTGAAAGAAAGCAAATATTATCTCTATCTTCAAACATGAAAATGGGGAGGACCTAGAAAATTATAGGCCCATCATGTTGATGTTTATTCTGGGCAAGATCCTGGAACAGATTAGTAAGCAGCCTGTTTGTGTGCACTTGAATAGGAGTGCAACAGAAAACAAGATCCAGCCTGAATTTGTCATAAACAAGTTAAGGCAGAGTAATCTTATCTCCTTTTAATGGAGTTACTGGCTTAGAAGATCAAGGGAATGTCGTGCGCATAAATGTATCTTGATCTCAGCAAAGCACTTTACAGAGTCTTTCAAAATATCCTCATTAATAAATCAGTAAAATATGAGCTAGATAATACAACTCTTAGATGGATTCATAATTGGTTGAACGACTGCAGCTAGAGAGCACTCATCAATGGCTTCACAACAAATTGGAGAGTAGGATTGAAAGGAGTGCCACAAGGTTGTGACCTGAGCCCTTTTGCTGTTCGGCAAATATATTAATGATCCAGACGAAGGGAGTGAAGGAACGGCAATCAAGTTTGCAGATGACACAAAAACCCTCACTGTTAAGAAAAAGAGAATAAAGACAATAAAAAAATATAGTAAGAAATATAAAATAATATAGAATAGAATAGAATGTAAAATATAAAGAGAATAAGAAAAAGAGATTAAAGACCTGGAGATTAAAACATGAAGAATGGTTGCAGGATTTGGGTTTGGCTAGTCTTGTAAAAAGGACTAGGGCTGATATGATAGCAGTATTGCAGTATTTGAGAGGCTGGCATAAAGAGGAGGGGGTCAATTTATTCTCCAAAGCACCAAAGGGCAGGACAAGAAACAATGGACGGAACTAATCAAGGAGAGATACAACCTGGTATTAAGGAGAAACTTCCTAACAGAGAGAACAAATAACCAGTGAAAAGGCTTGCCTTCAGAAGTTGTGGGTGCTTCCATCACTGGAGGTCTTTAAGAAGAGACTGGACAGTCACTTGTCTGAAATGGTATAGGGCAGTGATGGTGAACCTTTTCGGCACCGAGTACCCAAACTAGAATGCATGCGCATTCATGCACCAAAGCCCCAGAAACTTGCAGACCAGCTGGCCAGGGTGCATGCGTGTGCCGGCCACCTGGTCTTCGGATTTCTGGGGCTCCGGCACACGCAAAGATTAGCTGGCTGGTGCGCATGCGCATGTCGGAAACCAGAAGAGCAGCTGGCGATGGCATGAGTGCCCAAAGAAAGGACTCTGTGTGCCACCTCTGGTACAAGTGCCATAGGTTCGCCATCACAAGCTTGAGCAGGGGACTGGAGTAGAAGACCTTCAAAGTCCCTTCCATCTCTATTCTAAGATTCTAAGAAAATTGAAAAAAAATCTAGATGAGCTTAAATGGTAAACTAAAACCAACAGGATGAAATTTAACAGGAAGAAATGTGGGGAAAAAATTAAAAGCACATATGTACTGCAAGGAGATCTGGCTGGGCAGTTGGGTCATGGGCATTCTACTAGATCACAAATTGAACACAAGCCAGCGTTAATATATTGCAGCTGTTAAAAAGACAAGTGCCACTTTGAGATGTATTGAAAGGACAAAGTCCAGATCCTTGGAATAATTGTCCAGTCACTCTGCACTTGGAATTCCTTTCTAGTGCTGGACACTATGGTCATAAAAGGACATTAACAAACTATACCAAGCTTAGATAAGTTATCAAAATAGTGAGGTCATTGAAAAGCAATTACTATGAGGAACATTAAAAGAATGAATATGTTTAACCTACAGAAGAGAAGACTGGATACCATGAGCTGGGCAGCAAATAAATTAGACTAAAAATAAAATAGTAGTCTTCAGATGCCTAAATGGTTGTCACACAGCAGAGAGAGTGAACTTTTTCTCTATTACCCGGAAACAATATTTCTCAATCTTGGCCATTTTAAGATGTGGGGACTTCAACTTCAACTTCAACCTCTAGCTAAGATTCTGTGCAGTTCGGTGAACCTTCAAATCCCACTCCTGGCTGGCCTCACCTACCCCACCCCTCCCAGGAGTCCCCGGCAGCCCATTTTGGATGCAGGTAAGTGCAAGGCGCACGCAGAGGCTCAGGGAGGGCAAAAAACGGGCCTACCGGAAGCTCAGGAAGGCCTGTTTCTGGCCACCAGACCGCCACCGGAGCCTAGGGAGGCCATTTTTGCTCTCCTGGAGGCTCAAGGAAAGCCTCCAGGGCCCGGGGAGGGCAAAAACACCCCCCCACACACACCGTGGTGCAGGAGGCCAACTAGTCCACACCTACCATGGCCACACCCACTCAACAACTGGGCAGAGAACCCTTTGCTAAAATTTTTGAAGCCCATCCCTGGTCCTAATTGATATGAGCAAGGGGTTTGAACAAAATTACTTTTAAAGTCCCTTTCAGCTCCGATTGTATGAAGGTTTACTGTGCTACAGATTGGTACATTCTTTACATTCACGCTGGGTTTAGCCCACTGTGAGTAAGAGTGGGAAAGTAGGTAGAACTTGAAAAAGGGAAAATAAATTAGGTTATCCCGGAAACACAATGGATATCTTCATACAACCTAGTTAATCAGCTCAAACAAGACCCAGGTGCTGCATTTGCATGTATGTGGGTTTTAGCATGTTGTGGAAAGCAATTTAGTTCATACTAAAGCATTACAGTCCATTTAGTAATCAGACTATATGTTTTTTTGATCATAGTCATTGTGTTGGATTGAGACTAAGGAAACCCGGATTTAAATCCCCATTTGAAAATAGAACTCACTAGGTCTCTCGGTAAAACACTTTTCTCTGACTAACCTATCAACCCTTTAGTTGGCCAAGTCAGAAAACAGACTCCACAAATCAGATTGGAAATTTATTATGCTGGTATCTTGTATTAATAATAGAATCTTGAAAGACTTCCTTGAGTTTTCCTTTCCTTCTCTTGTATACCCCAATGAATTTGGAAGGCCTCACCCTCAGGTTCTTTCTCAGGCCCTCATGAGTAGTTTCTTCGAGGTCATCTCCATGGTTTTCTGTACCTATTGTGCAGGCTTATTGTTGAGAGGAGGAGGAGGAGGAGAAAGAAGAAGAAGAGGAAGAGGAAGAAGAAGAGAAGAAGGAGAAGGAGAAGGAGAAGGAGAAGGAGAAGGAGAAGAAGAAGAAGAAGAAGAAGAAGAAGAAGAAGAAGAAGAAGAAGAAGAAGAAGAAGAAGAAGAAGAAGAAGAAGAAGAAGAAGAAGAAGAAATTCATTATTAAGGATACTGATGCACTCTGAACATTGTCTGAAATTCTTGGGACTTCCATTATTCAAACAGTCAAAATGTCAGGGTGTCAATCTACTTGAGATGCCAGTGAGGTATCTGCTCCAGCCTTATTTTTTTTCCTTTGATTTATCCCCCCTCCCACAATTGATTTTCACATTAACCACTGCTTAACACCCACCCCACTTTCCAGGCAGCAGCTGGGAAGATGCCACTTGGTGTCAGCTTTGTCACATTTCAAAATATCAGAGGGAGGTCAGATCTCCACAATGATGTTTCTATTCCACCTCAAGTCTCATTATAGCAAATGGAGAATGCCAAAATTAGGAGATCGAAAATTTCACACCAAATTTGACGTGTCGGATGGGTTTGCTGGAACCGATGTTCTCTCTCTGTGCAGCCCTGTGCAAAAATGACAAGGAAACAAATACAGCTAACCCACAGTCAGGGCTCAGCCTTCATTTTCCTCTTGCCTTTTCAAGATGCTGCTTGTCCAGCCGGCCAAAGTGGGAGTGGAGAATATAAATAAAGGTAACAGGGCTTCGCTTATTTAAAACATACACTCTGGTTTTGCATCATAAACTAACTAAATGCTAGGAGTTCTCATAATTCTCTTATGCACACAGAAGAACACCCTAACCCAGGGGTCTCCAACCTTGGCAACTTTAAGTCTGGAGGACTTTAACTCCCAGAATTCCCCAGCCAGCATGATTGACAGCTACAATCCCAGCCCAGCTGAAGGGTTCCAGGTTTAAAAAAAGGCAGATCTGATGCAAGCAGCCACCAGAAACCACCTAGTCTTGTGCCAAGAGTAAATCCTAATTAGCGGCTTTACAATCTGCATCTCCTATGAGCTGCTGGATTCCGGCCAGGAGGATAATGAGTATATGGAGAGGGGGAAGATTGCACAACCCTTTAGGAGAATTGGAAAATGTACACATTTTTCCTTCAGCACTTCTGTGCCATCAGTAGTCTCTGTAAAATGTTAAGTGAGCATAACGTTTTTTCACTCGGAGGGAGTCCCTGGGGATTGCTCACAGCCACCCTGCTCTTTCTCTTATGCACCAGCATGATTCATACCCATCATACATGTGTACCACACGCTTGCATGGGGTGCTTTATGGGAAGAGTGCTTTAAATTAATGCTGGCAGAAAAATCCCCTTGTATATTTTTGGTACAAGTCCTTGCTTAGTTTGATAAAGAAAATTCCCTGTAGAAATTACACACACACACACAAACACACACATTCTGAAAGGGAGGATGTGATTTTTACACTTAAATAGAGGCAAAAAGTGGCAAAGAGGTGTGTGAATTATATATAATTTAACTTTATATAATATTTTACCATTTGCAGCTTCTCTGATCAGATGCCTGTCATAAGACTGTTTTCAACGGGGTTGGTTGCTATCACAGCTCAAGGCAAAGTTAAAACTGTTGGAGAATTTTTCCTTCCCCACAGAAGAAAATGAAATCGCTCCTCCAGTTTTTCTACAGGTAGTCAACTCACAGCAGTTCATTTAGTGACTGTTCAAAGTTGTGACGGCACTGAAAAATGTGACTTCTGAGCATTTTTCACACTTATGACCATTGCGGCCTCCCCACGGTCGCGTGATCAAAATTCAAGAGTCTGGACAGCCACTTGTCTGGAATCGTGTAGGGCAGGGGTGTCAAACTCAATTTCATTGAGGGCCGCATCAAGGTGGTTTTTTACCTCAGGGGCTGTGTGGGCGTGGCCAGCTCGATGTCACTCACGTTGGGGGCGCCTGTGGTGGCTCAAGCGCTCTGTCAGCGAAAACAGCTTGGGAGAGCCGTATACAACCCTCCTAAATTTCATTTTCGCTGGCAGAGGGCTGCAGGAGACTGTCACAGCTGAAAACGGAGCTCAGGAGGGCCATGCACGGCTCTCCCGAGTGCTGTTTTTGCTGGCAGAAGCACTGTGGGCCAGTCCTTCCCTGTTTCCAGGGTGGCCCTGTGAGCCAGATCCAAGCACTCCATGGGCCAGATCCGGTCTGCAGGCCTTGAGTTTGACAGCCCTGGTGCTTGAACAGGTGGTTGGACTAGAAGACCTCAAAGGTCCCTTCCAACTCTATTATTTGCTTCTTCTTCTTCATCATCATCTATGGTTGCTTCTGTAAGAAAGGTTATAATTGCAGTTTGCCAAATATATAGGAAAGGGCTGTTTTCACTCAAAATAAAAAGTAAGATTAAGAAAATCTAGTCTGTATGAAAGTCAGCAATGGCCTTCAGAGCCAGCCACTTATTCAAGCTCAGACTTCTCTGATACAAATCCATCTAATACAGCATTCTGGCTCTCAGTATCCACCATTGATTTTTCTGTTTTCGCTGCAGTGCTTGATTTACCAGCCTGGTCAGTGGTTGGAATTTTACTCAATTGGAGGTTTTAAATTTTGTTGCTGGGATCCAATTCTCCTTTTCTTTCCCGCATGTTTATCTTTGGCAGCTTCCTGGCATTGCCTAAAGGGTAGCTTGATTATTTTTCCAGTACTGCTGATAAACTACTATTTCATACAGGCTTGTGCGGACTGACACACAGACCGGCCTCAGATCGGGAGATTATTTATGGCTCCCAGTTTGACAACTGCTGGAATCAACCTCAGACAACATAGGTCTCCCAACTGCTTTCTAAAAACTTTGATGGAAACCATTTGGGGGTTGGGGAGCTCATGGGAAGTTTCAGACAATACAACTTACGGCTTGCAAGATAAATTATGGAACCTTAGAAAGAGGTACAACTAAGGACAAATCCCTGTGCTTTAAGCCTTTTTTTAGTGGAGAATTAGGGAATGACTCAACCCTAACCCTTACATTCACATCAGTCCCGTTTATGCTCCAACAATAGCACTTAGACATATACCGCAGTGCTTTACAGCACTCTCTAAGCGGTTTACAGAGTCAGCATATTGCTCCCAACAATCTGGATTCCTCATTTTACAGATCTCGGAAGAATGGAAGGCTGAGTCAAACTCGAGCCGTTCAGAATCGAACTCCTGGCATTTGGCAGAATTACCCTGCAATACTGCATTCTGACCACTGTGCCACCACGGCTCACTATCTAGCAAAGTCTATACTTTGTATTTACCAATGTAGAAATAGTGGCTTAAAGATAAAATTGGAGCAGTAAACACTACATGCTTAAGTGTGTCATAGTTATTCATGTCTTAGGGGTGTCAAGTTTGAATCTTCACCAGGTCTGCCACTACGCCTCTGCCAATCCTCCCACTGTGCTACAGGGATCACAAAGCTGATAATAGACTAGATTAACCCCCTTCAGATCTTTAGAATGAAAAGACAGATCAATATGAGGTTATCCCAATGTTAATGTTTTTGTGAGTTTCCTATCCCCCAAGCAGTGGTGAAATCCATTACTTTTACTACCAGTTCTGTGGACGTGGCTTGGTGGGCATGGCAGGGGAAGGATACTGCAAAATCCCCATTCCCTCCCCACTCCTGGGGGAAGGAGAATCTCCATTCCCACCCCACTCTGGGGGCTACCACAGGTGGTATTGCCAGTTCTCCAAACTACTCATTTCCGCTACCGGTTCTTCAAACTGCTCAAAATTTCCGCTACCAATTCTCCAGAACCTGTCAGAACCTGCTGGATTTCACCCCTGCCCCCAAGTGATTGGCAAAGTAATGGGGGATCTAGAAACCCCTACCATGAGATTTGAGGGCTGCTGCTGAAGAGTATGATATAAGTCAGGGATTCAAAACAAGTCACTGGATGGGCAGGAAGCCAGAGATCTGGAGTAAGTCTGTGAGTCATAACAGACATAAACTAGAACAGTTTATCTTTCAACTACCATGTTTTGCTTTGTATAGGTAGTCCTCGACTTACAATAGTTCATTTAGTGACTGTTTAAAGTTACAATGGCACTGGGAAAAAAGGGACTTATGATTGTTTTTCAGTTACAAGCTTTGCTGCATCCCATGATTTTGTGATGAAAATTCAGATGCTTGGCAACTGGTTCATCTTTATGACAGTTGCAGTCTCCCAGGGTCATGTGATCACTTCTTGTGACCTTATTTTATTTATTTATTGGTTCGATTTATATGCCGCCCTTCTCCGGAGACTCAGGGCGGCTTACAATGCGTTAAGCAATAGCCTTCATACTTTTGTATATACCTCCTTAGTAGGGCTTTTGCGCCCCCCCCCAAGCGGTGTTCTTTTTTATACAAAGTCAGCTTATTGACCCCACAATCCGGGTCCTCACTTTCTGACAAGCAAAGTCAACGGGGAAGCCAGATTCATTTAACAACGGTGTTACTAACTTAACAACTGTGGCAAGAAAGATTCTAAAATGAGAGAAAATTCTCTGTCTTGATTAGCAACAAAAGATTTGGGGCTCAGTGGTGGGTGTAAGTCAAGGAGGTGGCTCATTGAGCATGTTGATCAGAAAGGTTGGCAGTTGGAATCCCTACTACAAGTCTCCTGCGTGAGCAGGGGGTTGGACTAGATGGCTTCCAAGGTCCCTTCCAACTCTGCTGCTGTTACTGATTACCTGTATTTGCAGCCACTCCCCAGTACTAGCATCTCCGCTTCAGCTCCACCTCAGATCATTAGGCATTCAAGACCGTCTTCTGCCACCAGTAGCCTCCCACCGGCCAGTCCACTCTCACAGAGAGGGTCTCCTCAGGGTGCCATCAGCCAAGTTATGTCGGCTGGCGACACCCAGGGGGTGGGTCTTCTCTGTGGGAGCCCCTGCCCTGTGGAATGAACTGCCCCCGGAAATCCATAAGATCTCCGACCTCTGTGTATTTTGGTGTGCCCTCAAGATTCCGCTGTTCCGACAGGCTGGGCTATCAGTGTAATGATTTTTTAAAATTGGGTTTTAAATATTGGATTTTAAATCTGAGCCGAAATTATTTATTAATTTTAATTATTTTTAATTGATGTCTGGTTTTGTGCTTTTTAATAGGCTGTACACCGCCCTGAGTCCTTTGGGAGAAGAGCGGTATAGAAATAAAATTATTATTATTATTATTATTATTATTATTATTATTATTATTATTATTATTATTATTTAATCTGTAGTAAGATTCACATCCTTTGAGGCTGGTTAATAGCTCAGCAGCTCGAGTCCTAACCAAGGACCTAGGAACTGTTAAGGTATCGTCAGAGGATGTAAGCTGTTCCGAATATTATTACTATTACTATTACTATTACTATTACTATTACTATTACTATTACTATTACTATTACTATTACTATTACTATTACTATTACTATTACTATTACTATCATCATCATCATCATCATCATCTCATAGGAGGGCAATCCTTACTATAAACTGTACATGCAAAGGATCTAGGTTGCACACCCCTCCTACCCCACCTCCCTCTGTGGAAAAATTGCCTTCCACTAACCCGGCCCCTGGTGCCAAAATGGTTGCGGACCACTAAGTAATTGAAGGACAAGCTTTTGAAAAAATACAAGGCAGCCAGAAGACATGGTCCTTATTTCTTTTCACAGTAGAACTGCCTCACATACAGTATAGCTAGTCCTCAACGTCTATGGAGATTCTCAGTCATCCAGGTCATGGTTGTCCCAAAGGTGCTTTTTCAAGAGGCAAGTGGACTTTCTGGGTTTTCTTTGAAGACGTTTCGCTTCTCATCTAAGAAGCTTCTTCCGTTTCAGCTCTTGGATAAGAAGCGAAACATCTTCAAGGAAAAACTAGAAAGTCCAGTTGCCTCTCAAAAAAGCACTTTTGGGACAGCTAGTCTTCAACTTACAACCATTTGTTTAGCAACCATTCGAAGTTACAACAATACTGAAAAAAACATGGCTTACAACTGGTCCTCGCATTATGACCATCATAGCGTCCCCATCAGTGATGAAATGTAAAATTTGTTACTACTGGTTTTGTGGGTGTGGCTTGGTGGGGCGGGTAATATGACTGAGTGGGTGTGGCCAACTTTTTTTAAAGCACTTTTAAAACCATTTTTAAAACCATTTCAGCTGAAGACGTTGTAAAAAACCATGCTTTTAAAGCCTCTGAAGATCCCAGCTGACTTGCCTGATCAGCAGAGGCTTTTTTTTTTAAAGCCTCTGATGATCCCAGCTGACTTGCCTGATCAGCAGAGGCTTTTTTTCCCTTTAAAAACATTTTTTCTATAACCTCTTCAGCCGAACCACCCGCTTCCATCACTACTGGATCGGGCAATCTGGTCCAAACTAGGAGCATTTCACCCCTGATCCCCATGATCATGTGATTAAATTTTGGGTGCTTGGCAACTGGGATGTGTTTACAATAGTTGCATCATCCCAGGGGGATGTGATCTCCACTTGTGATTTTTCCAGCTGGTTTCCGTCAATGAGGGGAGTCGGATTCACTTAACAACTGCATGATTCATTTAACAATTGCAGTGATTTGCTTAACTGTGAAAAAAAAAGATTGGACAACTTACACTTAACAACTTAACAATCGCCTTGTTGAGCAACAGAAATTCTGGTCCCAATCGTCATAAATCAAGGACAATCTGTGCAGCCCTTAAAGCTCTCAGGAGAGTGGTTGCATCTTGACAGTGTTTCCTGAAATGACGGTGTAACAGTGGTCACATGTCAATCCAAGAAGTGCGGCAAAAAAAACCCCCAGTGAATTTTGTCCGGGGAGCCTTGCATTTTTATGAGAGTTATGAAAGGATTGTCCTGCTATGAAGGTACTAGGAGCAACTTATCCACCCACCCCCAAATCTGTTCTTGTTTTACATCTCTACCCCCACCCCACTCAAGCACTATTCCCAGGGGAGACTCCAGCAGAAAAGGCACAAGGATTCTGTATGGCGGGAGAGGAGAAGAGCATTTAATAGAATTACACAAGAGAAGCTTCAAAATTCAGAATGATGCCGTTCCCAGAAGCTCTGCAATTCTGAAAGGAGGAGGTATTTATTGAAAGTATTTTTAATCTACTCTTCGGCTAAAGAGCCTACTAAGTAATGGTGCAAGGAAAGCAGTCCTGGACCACACATTTAATTGTTTAAAAAGACACCATAGCAAAGGAAAAATAAAAATAAAAGAGAATTGAAAGAAAGCCTCAGCAATCCCTAATTCACACAATGCAGCTTTAACTTTGGGCCTCTGGCAATCAGCCATGTCATTAGAGATGAATGTAAGTGTTCAATTTAAATCTGGACGTTGTTGGATCGATATCCTGGCTCATGGGGTGATTCCACTTTCCTTAGTAGTGACCCTACGTTCTTCCTTGTGTCTGTAGCAGAGGATTGCCTGCCAGATCTCACGGTGCGTAATTTCCACTCACAACTCAGTGCAGAGTGGTTGATTGGACCTACATGAGCTCTTTTGCACATTCTGAAGCCCTTTATTCTTTGTCTCTGAAGCGTTCTGCAGCCTATCCAACCTATCTTTGGATAGCAGATGCTGGAAAAACAGGCCGATGGACTATTGGGCAGCTTCAAGATACAGGTGGCTGTACCTCATGGATCCTTGGCCTGGTTTACTGGAGACAATCTGCCCTCAACTTGCCCTTCGCTCTCTGTTAATTGCCGGGGATTCAGTTGGATGTGAAAAAGGACCTCTTCTAGGCCATTAACATTCCCCATGTTTACACTAAAGCGAGTGCTTTGCTCAGTAGAGAGTTATTGAGTGTGAATCTCACATCGGCACCTCCCTGTATTCAGTTGGTTGATGGCAAAAGAAGAGGGGCGGGGAGGGGGGAACACTACACAACGGCAGCATTCAAATCCCCAAGAATGGACTCTACCCCGATAATCTTAAAGTCTGCAGGTAAAGTTACTCAAGGAAACAATTTGGAACGTACACGCTCATGAGGAAATATTGAGGGAAATACCAAGGTTGGTAGATGATGGTCCTTTTTGATGGATTGTTTCTATGGATAAACTTAGACCTGTTGTCCTCAAACCATTTGTAAGGGCACGATGTGAAACAAAACATGGCTTATTTTTAGAAAGGAGCAAAGGTGGTATTAGGACAACTGTGACTGTATGTCCTGCTGGCTAAAGGCAGGAGGGGGGAGAGAAAAGAGCAGGCACTTTGTTTCTACATGTGTGAATCTGACTAGGACTGTGGTAATTGGATGAAAAGTAGTTTTTTCCCCCCCCATAAGCTATTTTCCTGATGAAAATTGTTCTCCTTCCCTGCTGTCATCTGCCTTGTAATATATCTGTAATGTTTCTCCCTGCTGGTAAAAGATCAGATTTGGGAAAAGGGACTTGCAATAAGAAAATGACACTTTCTGCAAGATTATGATTTCCCCCTACCTCCCTTTCTTTGGCTTCCCTTCCATTTGAAACACAGAGGAAGACCCACCATTACGGTGTGCTGCCCATACCTAAGTGTACACATCAAAGCACATGCATGCAATTTGAGAAGAAATATGATGATTTGTTGATACTATACTTTCATACCCAATTTGACAGTTGCTGATATTTTCTAAATACGTTGCACAAACCTAGCAAACCATGCACCAAGCAAAAAGGGGGAAACTGCCTTCAAACAGAAATAATTCAAGTAATCATTTATGTAGTCCTCACTTTACAACCATTCATTTAGCAACCATTGGAAGTTACAATAGTACATAAGTCAGTGTTTCTCAACCTTGGCAACTTGAAGATGAGTGGACTTCAACTCCCAGAATTTCCCAGCCAGCTGGCTGCAGAATTCTGGGAGTTGAAATCCACTCATCTTCAAGTTGCCAAGGTTGAGAAACACTGCCATAAGTGATTTATGACTGGTTCCCATACTAACAAACCATCATTGCATTCCCACGGTCACATGATCAACATTCAGGTGCTTGGCAACCAACATGTAATTATGACATGCAGTTATAACATACATCCATGTTGTATGGCTGTAGTATTATTATTATTATTATCCTTCTCATCTTCTCCACTACTCCCTCTTATTGATATTGTTTATTTTTATTTATTTATTTATTTGTCAAGCATATATAAGATAATAGGTAAAAGTATAAACATAATTTGAATACATGAAAAGAGTAAGAGTAAAAAGGAATATTAGGACAGGGACAGTAGGCACGCTGGTGCACTTACGCACGCCCCTTACAGACGTTTTAGGAATGGGGTGAGGTCAACAGTAGACCATCTAAGGTTAAAGTTTTGGGGGCTTAGGGAAGAAACCACAGAGTCAGATAGTCCATTTCAGGCATTGACCACTCTGTTGCTGAAGTCCTATTTTCTGCAATCGAGTTTGAGCAGTTTATCTTGAGTTTGTATCTATTATTTGCTTGTGTATTGTTGTGGTTGAAGCTGAAGTAGTCATTGACGGGTAGGACATTGTGGCAGATAATTTTATGTTATTAATTATTATGGTTATTATTACTCTGCATGTACATTGAGAGTTTCTGCACTGGAGACAAATCCTTGCATGTCTAATCTTCTTCATCTTATCCGTCATCAGACATTGGCAATCATTTTGGCGATCCTATTTTTATCAACAGCCACATAAAAAAGTGCTGTTGAGTTTTGTCCAAACCAGTCCCTTAGATTTTGAAGCGATAATGTTCTTCTTCTGCGTGTCTAATCATACTTGGCCAAATAAAGTAATCTGACTCTGATTCTGATTTGCAACCTTAACAGCTGGCTTCAGTGGTGGGATGGGATTTGTTAGATCGGCGCAGGAAAGAAGAAGTGACCAGCAGGGTTCAAGTAACAAGTTTTAATAACAAGAACTGAACAGCTTGTGCGCTGCCGGAGCTCTCCTTATATACACTCCGGCAGACGCACCGCCCACTGACAGGGATTCAAAACTCCCGCCGAAAGGATCTTCAGCCAATCCCAGGCGGATGTCCTTATAAGGACATAACACTCCTCCCCCCTAGTTCTTAGTCAGTCGATCAGGGAAATAGTCACTAAGATAAACAGGACGTCTACGTGCCCGCGTAGACCTGCGCAGTTCAGAGTCAAGATGGACACTCTCCCGGACGGAGGGTGTCTGCTCTGCTCGGGGCTTCTTCCCTGGTGCCGGGCTGGATCTGGCCGTCGAGGACGCGGGCACTGTGTCCGAACCTCCGGCCGGGTCACGGACCTCCGCCTGCGGGCGATGCTGGTCTGCCTCGTTCCTGCACGGATCGTGGAGCCGCCGGTGTGGATCCCTGCTCTTGGCCGGTCCGGAACTCCTGAGCCACGGTAGGTCCCTGGGTCTCCCTCGGGTCCCCTCTGGGCTGGGGTCGCGCCGGTCTGGGTCAGGGTGCGAGTCCGGCGGTGGTGGTTGGGTTAAGCCCCCGGGGTCTCCGGTCGAGTCCGGCTTACTCCCGGGGCGGCAGGCGGACGGAAATGGTGACTGGTCGGCTCTGTCGGGGTGGTGTAGGCCTACCTTGCAGGGGTGGTGTAGGCCCTCTCTGCGCAGTTGGTCTGGCGGTGGTGTCGAATGTTCCCTCTGGCCGCTGGGCTGCTCGACCTGGTCGGGTTGGTGCTGGCCTACCCTGCCGGGGTGGTGGAGGCCTTCCTTGCAGGGTTGGTTTTCTGCGCGGTTGGCGGGTTGTTGTAGGGTCTCCTGGAATGTTGGCTGGAGGTCCCCAACTCTGGGCTGCCGGTTGCCCACTTCGCAGGGTTGACATTGGCTTCCCCTGCTGGGTTGTCCCCGGTCTACTTGCCTTGCCGGATCTGGTATTAGGCTAGGTGCCGGGGTGTTTGTTCGTCCCTCGGGTCGCCGGTCTCCCTCGTCTGGGTGGTTTAGGCTTACTTCGGCGGGGTGGTTTAGGCCTACCTCGTCGGGGTGGTTTAGGCCTACTGTACCGGGGTGGTTTAGGCCTACCTCGTCGGGGTGGTTTAGGCCTACTGCGCCGGGGTGGTTTAGGCCTACTGCGCCGGGGTGGTTTAGGCCTACCTCGTCAGGGTGGTTTAGGCCTACTGCGCCGGGGTGGTTTAGGCCTACCTCGTCGGGGTGGTTTTCGCTCACTTCCCTCCACCTTTTGCGGAGCTGGTCGAGATGACGTCTCACGATCTGTCCATCGTCCAGCTCAACGCGGTAGGATTTGGGACCGGTTGTGCTGTGTACTGTAGCTTTAAGCCATTTCGGCGAGCCGTGGAAATTCAGAGCGAAAACGGCATCACCGACGGAAAACTGGCGAAGTTGGCGACTGGCGGATGCGGGCACCTCAGAGGAGTATTGCGGGTGCAGTCTGTCCAGGGGTGACCGGAGTCTCCTGCCCATTAACAGTTCGGCGGGGCATTTTCGGGTGGCAGAGTGAGGCGTGATATGCTGGGTAAGCAAAAAAGTGTCAATGCGCTCCTGCCAGTCACCCGGGCCCATTTTGGCGAGCGACTCCTTCGTGAGCCGCACCATCCGTTCAGCCTGCCCATTTCCGGCCGGTCTGTAAGGGGCAGAGAGGGCATGGCGAATGCCCAAGCCAGCCAGGAAAGCTTCCATGGGCACGGACGTAAGTTGGGGCCCGTTGTCTGAGACCAAAACATCAGGGAGTCCATGGGTCGCGAAAAGGCGCCGGAGGGCACGGATGGTAGCTTCCGTTGTGGTGGATGCCATGGGGACGACTTCCAACCACTTGGAGTAGGCATCAACCACGATGAGGAGGTGGTGCCCATGAATGGGGCCAGCAAAGTCTATGTGAATGCGCGACCAGGGGGAGCTCGGAGTCTCCCAGGGCATCGGGTCAGATTGAGGCGGGGCGGCTCTGACTTCTTGGCACGGGCTACACCTGGCGACCCAATGTTCAATGTCTTTGTCCAGTGTCGGCCACCAGACGTAGCTCCGTGCCAGGGCTTTCATCCGGACAATGCCCGGGTGTCCTTTGTGCAGCGCAGTAAGAGTCCTTCGTTGAAGAGTGCTGGGAATCAGCACCCTATCTCCCCATAGTAAACAGCCGCGCATGGTGGACAGCTCCCCTTGCTTGCGGCTGAACGGGCTGAAGTCGTCGCTGTCAATTCGAGTCGGCCAGCCTCTCAGGACCCAGGAGTGGACTTGCCGGAGGATGGGGTCAGCTCGCGTGTGCGTCGCTACGTCGGCAGATGTCACGGGACAGTTGCTGTCGTTGTCAATATGCAGCAGCTCGAGCGTGGGGGCCGGGTCTTCCACGGATTCGGCGGATGGGCACCTGCTCAACGCGTCGGCGTTTGCGATGGCTTTACCAGGCTGGTGGACGAGGCTGTAGGAGTAGCCGGCGAGGAATATGGACCAGCGCGTCATCCGGGGGGACATGAATGCTGGGGTCTGCTTGTCCCCTGCTAGTAGGCCGAGGAGAGGCTTGTGATCGGTGACAATGGTGAATTGCCGTCCATACAGGTATTCGTGGAAGCGCTTCACCCCTGCAACAATAGCCAACGCCTCTTTGTCCAGTTGGCTGTAGTTGCGCTCAGCACTAGACATAGTCTTTGAGAAAAATGCGATGGGGGCTTCACGACCGGTAGGCAGTTCGTGGCTGAGCACAGCGCCAACTCCGTACGGGGAAGCGTCACAGGTCAGTCTGAGGGGCAGTGTCTCATTGTATTGAATGAGCACACTGTCAGAGGTCAGAAGTTGCTTAACGGCTCTGAATGCAGACTCTTCCTCACGTCCCCACCTCCAGGAAACCGCCTTCGCCAGCAAGCGATGGAGCGGCTCAGCAACAGTGGCTTTCTGCTGGAGGAAAATAGCGTAGAAGTTAAGCAATCCAAGGAAAGCCTGAAGCTCCGCTTTGTTTTTGGGGCTGGGAGCTTCATGGATAGCTTTAACTTTTGATTTGGTGGGGTGGATGCCAGAACTATCTATCAGATAGCCCAGGAACTCGACTTCCTGTACCCCAATGATGCACTTGTCCCTCCGGACTCTCAAGCCCTTCTCCCTGAAACGCTGGAGAACTAGCCTCAGCCGGTCCAGGAGTTGAGCCTTTGAGTCCCCAGAGATCAGTACATCATCGAAATAAGGCACCACCCCTGGAACGCCTTGGAGAAGGCGTTCCATCATGGATTGGAAAATGCCTGGGGCTGCACTGACTCCAAACTGGAGACGGTTGCACTTAAACGCGCCTCTATGGGTGACAATAGTCTGTGCCTCCGCCGTTTCCTGATCTACTGGCAGTTGCTGGTAAGCCTGGGCCAGGTCCAGTTTTGCAAAAATTTTGCCCTTGCCGAGTGAGTGCAGCAAATGTTGCACTACTGGCACGGGGTATGCGCTCTGCGGCAACGCCTTATTGATGGTCACTTTGTAGTCGGCGCAGATGCGCACAGATCCATCCTGCTTCATGGGAGTCACAATGGGAGTTTCCCATGAAGCATGATCGATGGGTTCCAGGATACCTTGGGCAATCAGCTTATCTAGCTGAGCGTCTACTTTAGCCCGCAAGGCAAATGGAACCCGGCGGGGCTTGAGCCGAATTGGGGTTACCCCCTTGTCCAGATTAAAGGAGATGGGTTTCCCTGAAAAGGTCCCTAACTTACCATCGAAGACTTCTTGGAACTCTCCGATGAGTGAGTCGAGTTCGCCTGAGCTAATCTGGTGGATGCCTCCAATAGAAAGCCCCAGCGGCTGGAACCACTCCACGCCCAGCAGGGTCGGGCGGCTATGCTCCACGACGGTTATGGGAAGCTGGCCCTGGAACTGCTTGAAGGCGATCCGGAGGTTGGTTCTCCCGATGACGCCGATGGGGTTGCCGCCGAAATCCACCAGCTTGGAGTGCAGAGGTTCAAGTTGGCGCTTGGAGAGATTCGGTTTCAGTCTCTTGACCTGGTGCCAGTCGATGATCGAATAGACGGAGCCTGAGTCGACTTCCATCGTGCACGGCAAGCCTTCTGCCAACAGTGTCACGTGGAATTTTGTGGCACTGTTGGTGCTGGTGAGGGCGATCGTTGTCTGGTTCACAGCGCCGCCATGATAACTGTTGCGGTCGTCGCGATTTTGCTGGATTGAGGACCGTTTGGATGACCTCTGGGAGTCGCGACGACTTTCTGGATTCTGGGGCTTGATCGATTCAGGAACCGGATCAGAGGCTCTGCATGCCTCCGCGATGTGCCCCCTCTTAAGACAGCGTCTGCAGGTGGCATCCCGCCAGCGACAGGATTGGCGGGGATGGTGTCCCTTGCAACTGCCGCACTGAGCGGCGCGGCGGCCATCTTTTTGAATTTCCCGCCTAGGTGGGCGGGAAACTTTCAAAACGGTCGACTCTCCCTCTGAATCGGTTGGTGTGGCAGAGTCCTCGGACGATTCAGATGACGGTTTGCGGATCTTATGGATCCCTCGGGACTGGAGCATGGCAGCAGCGGCGGTCCCGGATGTTTCAGCAGCCGTAGCCTCCTCAAGAACGTCCTTCAGGGACAGTCTTTTTCTGCTCAGGAACTTCTTTTGGAGGTTGGCATCTCTCATCCCGAAGACGATCCCGTCGCGTAAGGCATTGTCAACGTTCTCAAATTCGCAGTTCGCAGCGATTTGACGCAATGCCGCCACAAAGTCTTTAAGCGATTCGCCTTCCTTCTGATTACGTTGGCGGAAGGTAAAGCGGTTCGATATGGGGGTGCCCGTTGGTGCATAGTGGTCTTGCAGGGCAGTCTGCAGATCCACCCAGGACATAACTTCAATGTCCCTGGGTGCGACGAGGTTGACGGCGAGTTCCAGAACGTCGGAGCCGCAGTGAGCGAGGAAGAGAGCCCTCTTCCTCTCGTCGTCTAGGTTGTTGTAGCCGTTTCCCCGGAGGAATTGGCGGAAACGTATCATATACGAACTCCACTTCTCCCGGCTGGGGTTGAAGGGAGCCAGTGAGGCGAATGGCGCTTGCGGCGTTGCCATTTCTCAGACCGCGTCGAGTGACTTCAGCTCGTTATGGCGATCGTGCCACGCGGAGGTTCTTCTCTAGACCTTCGTCGCCAGTGTTAGATCGGCGCAGGAAAGAAGAAGTGACCAGCAGGGTTCAAGTAACAAGTTTTAATAACAAGAACTGAACAGCTTGTGCGCTGCCGGAGCTCTCCTTATATACACTCCGGCAGACGCACCGCCCACTGACAGGGATTCAAAACTCCCGCCGAAAGGATCTTCAGCCAATCCCAGGCGGATGTCCTTATAAGGACATAACAGGATTCAAATAATTTAACAACTGGTTCTCTGCCCTAATGACTGGCTGGGTGGGCGTGGCCATGGTGGGCATGGCCAGGGGTTGTGACAGGCAGCACTCAGCTTCCTACAACCCCCTGGCAGCAAAAATAGGTCGCAAGAGGGACACGCTGCCCCCCTACAACCTGTTTTGAGCCTAGTAGGCCTCCCTGCAGCCTCCTGGGAGAGAAAACAGGCCGCAGTTGGGATGCACCGCACCCCCTGTGCCCCGTTTTGGGCCTAGGAGGCCTCCCAACACTTACCTGGGAGCCAAAATTTATTTATTTATTTATTTATTGGAGGATAGAGCTGAGGATTTTGTACAATATCTGTATGACAAAACCGCTCAGATTCAGGAACAGCTAGACTCTAACTCCAAATGGGTAGATCGAGGGGAGGTGACTGGGGCAGGCCTTGAGAATATTGTATGGAAAGAGTTTGACTCTGTGACTGCAGAAAACGTGGACAGGATACTGAGCAGTCTGAGCGCAGCCACATGTTTACTGGACCTGTGTCCCTTCTGGTTGGTGCTGGCCTCCCAGGAGGTGATGCGAGGCTGGCTCCAGGGAATTAGAAATGCTTCCTTGAGTGAGGGTGTTTTCCCCGCCACTCTGAAGGAAGCAGTGGTGAGGCCCCTCCTCAAGAAACCTTCCCTGGACCCGGCAATGTTGGTAAATTATCGTCCCGTCTCCAACCTTCACTTTGTTGCGAAGGTTGTTGAGAGTGTGGTTGCGCGACAGCTGCCTCGGTACCTGGAGGAATCGACCTATCTAGATCCATTCCAGTCGGGCTTCAGGTCCGGGTACAGCACGGAGACGGCATTGGTCGTGTTGGTAGATGATCTCTGGAGGGCTCGGGACAGGGGTTGTTCCTCTGTCCTGGTCCTATTAGACCTCTCAGCGGCTTTTGATACCATCGACCATGGTATCATGCTGCGCCAGTTGGAGGGGCTGGGAGTGGGGGGCACTGTGTTACGGTGGTTCTCCTCCTTTCTCTTCAACCGGTCGCAGTCTGTGTTGTCAGGGGGGCAGAGGTCGACCCCGAGGCCCCTTGTATGTGGGGTGCTGCAAGGATCGGTCCTCTCGCCGCTTCTGTTCAACATTTATGTGAAGCCGCTGGGTGAGATCATCCGTGGTTTTGGGGTGAAGTACCATCAATACGCTGATTACACTCAGCTGTACATCTCCACCCCAGACCATCCCAATGATGCCCTCGAAGTGATGTCCCAGTGCCTGGAGGCCGTACGGATCTGGATGGGGAGGAACAGACTCAAGCTCAACCCTTCCAAGACCGAGTGGCTGTGGTTTCCGACATCCCGATATAGTCAGTTGGTGCCATCTCTGACTATTGGGGGCGAGTCATTAGCCCCCACGGATGGGGCTCGCAACTTGGGCGTCCTCCTGGACTCACGGCTGTCTTTAGAAGGGCATATGACGGCCGTGGCCGGGAGGAGTTTTTATCAGGTTCGCATGATTCGCCAGTTGCGTCCCTTTCTAGATCGGGATTCGTGACGCACGGTCACTCATGCCCTCGTCACCTCACGCCTGGACTACTGTAATGCTCTCTACATGGGGCTTCCCTTGAGGAGCACCCAGAGGCTCCAACTGGTCCAGAATGCGGCCGCATGGGTGGTGATGGGAGCGACGTGGTGCTCCCATGTGACCCCCCTCCTGTGTGAGCTGCACTGGCTCCCAGTGATCTTCCGGGTGCGCTTCAAGGTTTTGGTTACCATCTTCAAAGCGCTCCATGGCTTAGGACCAGGGTATCTTCAGGACCTTCTGCTACAAACAGCCTCTCACCGACCAGTCCGCTCCCATAGAGAAGGGCTCCTTAGGGTGCCGTCGGTCCAACAGTGTCAACTAGCGGCCCCCAGGGGGAGAGCCTTCTCTGTGGGGGCACCTACCATCTGGAACGAGCTCCCCCCTGAGATAAGGAGGTTACAGGACCTGTGTACTTTTCGCCGCGCCTTAAAAACGTTTTTATTTGAACAAGCTGGTCTGGCTTAACCTCCTTTTATATTGAGTTTAAAATTTTTTACAATTGGATTTTTAAACTGTGTGAGCCAAATTATTTAATTTGTTTTAGATGATTTTTAACTTTTGTATTTATTGTATCTTATTTTGGCTGTTCACCGCCCTGAGTCCCGTTTGGGAGTAGGGCGGTATATAAATTTAATTAATTAATTAATAAATAAATAAAATAAAATAAAATAAAATAAAATAAAATAAAATAAAATAAAATAAAATAATAAAATAAAATAAAATAAAATAAAATAAAATAAAATAATAAAATAAATAAAATAATAAAATAAAATAAAATAAATAAAATAAAATAAAATAAAATAAAATAAAATAAAATAAATAAAAAAAATAAAATAAAATAATAAAATAAAATAATAAAATAAATAAAATAAAATAAAATAAAATAAAATAAAATAAAATAAATAATAAAATAAAATAATAAAATAAAATAAAATAAAATATAATATAAAATAAAATAAAATAAAATAATATAAAATAAAATAAAATAAAATAAATAATAAAATAAAATAAAATAATAAAATAAAATAAATAAAATAAAATAAAATAAAATAAAATAAAATAAAATAATAAAATAAAATAAAATAAAATAAAATAAAATAAAATAAAATAAATAAAATAAAATAAAATAAAATAAAATAAAATAATAAAATAAAATAAAATAAAATAAAATAAAATAAATAAAATAAAATAAAATAAAATAAAATAATAAAATAAAATAAAATAAATAAAATAAAATAAAATAAAATAAAATAAAATAAAATAAAATAAAATAAAATAAAATAAAATAAAATAAAATAAAATGGGGCACATGGGGACTCCTGGAAGGGGCAGGGTGGGGAGGGGCAGAGCCAGCCAGCAATTTAACTACTGGCCCGAACCGGCTGAATCCCACCACTGGGGGCTTCCAACATGCAAAATCAATGGAGGAACCTGGATCCTCTTAATGACTATATGATTCACTTAACAATAATTAAACGGTCGTAAAGTTGGGTAGGATTCACTTAATGACCACCTTGCTTAGCAGTGGGTATTCTGGTCCCAATTGTGGTTGTAAATCGAGGATTACCTGTGCATAGATAGGCAATCATTATTGCCCAAGGGGCACATTTACTGGTAATTTGGGGTGGGGGAGAGTAGCATAATATTGTGGCTGCATTCATATAAACAGAACAGCTCTGAGAGATGAACAGTGTATTTGCAAGCTGCTTTTAGTTCTGAGATCTCTCTCATTGTGCCTTACCATTGGTCACAGCAATTGTGGAGGCTGCTAGAAGATGATCCTCACTCTGTCAAGGACCTTAGAGTACTCATTTCTAACAATCTAAGTGCCTGAGCCCACTGTAACAACATTGCCAAAAAGGCATTAAGAGTTGTTGACCTAATCTTGCATAGCTTCTTCTCTGTAATGTTGTACTACTAACTAGACCAATTCTCATCTGTCTGGAACCCACACTGCATATTGGACATAAATACAATCGAGAGAGTCCAGAGATATTTTACGAAAAGAGTCCTCCATTCCTCTAACCGCAATAAAATATCTTATGCCACCAGACTCCAAATGTTGGGCTTAGACAACTTAGAACTACGCCGACTTCAGTCTGACCTACGCATAGTACATAAAATTATCTGCCATCATGTCCTTCCTGTCAATGACTACTTCAGCTTCAACCACAACAATACATGAGCAAATAATAGATACAAACTCAAGATAAACTGCTCCAAACTCGATTGCAGAAAATATGACTTCATTAACAGAGTGGTCAATGCCTGGAATGCCCTACCTGACTCTGTAGTTGCTTCTCCAAACCCCCAAAACTTTAACCTTAAACTGTCTACTGTTGAGCTCACCCCATTCCTAAAAGGTCTGTAAGGGGTATGCATAAGCGCACCAGTGTGCCTACTGTCCCTGTCCTAATATTCCTTTTTACTTACTCTTTTCATGTATTCAAATTATATTTATACTTTTACCTGTTATCTTATATATGCTTGACAAATAAACTTATGATTATGATTATAAGTGGCCATACAGCAATGTCTGAAGGGCCACAAGTTCTCCACTCCTGCTTTATGGACTCAGATCTTCCATGCTTTGCGACCAGACGCCTTAAATAGTCATCCTCCCAACTTCTGAATTTGCTGGTTCACTAATCGCCCTCAAGGTTAATAATTTCCTTGCCTGCAATGACCTTGAGAATATTATGAAGCAGCAGGTAAAAACCAGCATCAATTGTTGTTCGATGGACAGGAGCCATATAGAAATTGGATTCACACACAAACTAGATTAGACCAAAATGGACTTGAGTAATAGTTTATTGTGGGAATCCAGTGATACGCCTAACCTGTGTGAACCAAGGGCACCACCTTAAACCATATAGAACAGCAATCGTACTTAAGCCAGGCTTAGTGCGTGGCGGGAATACACCTGGGCTGTATTGCCTGGACTTCGGAAGAGATGGTGTCAAAGCATTGGGTTAAATACTTCAGCAGCTGCCTGAAATCGGAAGTAATTTTTTTTGTGAACAAAATTGTCACAGAGTTATCTAGTACAATTTATTGAAAGAGATGCAGTTACAATTTCAGCAACTGATCTATTTCCCATTTAGAACTAATATATCCCCATGTACACTCCTGGAAAGTTTTCTGATTTTCTAACAGCCTTCCCATGATCTAAGGAGGAGACAGGTTCCTTCACCGACAATATGGAAATTTGCAGCTTAACAGATTCTACACTGTCAACTCCAACTTCCCCTCTTTTGGCCAAAAAATTGTCTGAATTGAACAGAGGAGGCTGTGAGTTTGATCCTAGGTAGAGGCAGATATTTCTCTCTCTGGGCTCCCTGAGAATATATCTGCTGAACAAAACTCTGCATTGGTGACAAGAAGGGCATCCGGCCATTAAAACACTCTGCTAGCTTCATTCAGTTGCAAGGGATTATGGATCATTAAATGATTATGATGATTGTCTGAATTGAAGAAAGGACAATGAGTACATGGACAGAGTTGAGCACATTTATCCTGCTAAACACAGAAATGTTCTGGGGAATGTCATAGCATTCCAACTTTAGTCTAAACGACCGTAACTCAATTTGGCTATTCCAGGAATGGTCCACATTAAGCCGCATAGTGTTTTCCAGGAAGAAATATATTGCAAAAGAAAATTGTTTGTGGGGTTCTGGGACATCACAAGGATCCCTACCACAAACGATCCTATTAGTGGCTGACTGGGGAATTCTGGGAGTTGAAGTCCGCACATCTTACCAGTACCAGTAAAGGAGAATATTGGTAGCTCGGGGTTGAAATGAGGGGTTCTTGGTGCTCTCTGAGCTTGCTTGTTTTCTTGTAGACGTTTCATTACCCAGACTAGGTAACAAGAGCCTGGATAGCTCAGCAGACTAATGCATTGTAATTAACTCCAGCTGTCTGCAATTACTGTAAGTTTGAATCTTACCAGGCTCAAGGTTGACTCAGCCTTCCATCCTTTCTAAGGTAGGTAAATTGAGGACCCAGTTTGTGGGGACAATAAGCTGACTTTGTATAAAATATACAAAAGTATGAAGGCTATTGCTTAATGCATTGTAAGCTGCCCTGAGTCTCCGGAGAAGGGTGGCATATAAATCATTTTTTTTTAAAAAAAAAAAGACATCATCGGTGCTACTGTGTGCATCTGTGATCATGAGACATATCATTTTTTGCCCACTTTCTTGGGCTATTTTTTGTTCAGCTGTGCAGTTGATTGGAATTGATTGGAGGCACTGGTAGGTAGGGCATGCTGTCCAAGGCATTCATGCAGGAAGACAATTTGTTCCTTGGTGGAAGTGTGCCTGCAGCAGTGGTGAAATTCAATTTTTTTACTACTGGTTCTGTGGGCGTGGCTTGGCGTGGCTTAGTGGCTGCGGGAGGGGAAGAATACTGCAAAATCTCCATTCCCACCCCACTCCAGGGGGAAAGATGCTGCAAAATCCCCATTCCTTCCCCCACTCTGGGGCCAGCCAGAGGAAGTATTTGCTGGTTCTCCGAACTACTCAAAATTTCTGCTACCGGTTCTCCACAGCCAGTCAGAACCTGCTGGATTTCACCCCTGACCTGGAGACAATTTTTTCCCAACTGCAGGCTGTCTGAAGAGTTTATGTGGTACCAATAAAGGAGAATATTTGTAGCTCGGGGTTGAAATGAAGGATCCTTGGTGCTAGAAATACAAATAGAATAACAGAGTTGGAAGGGACCTTGGAGGTCTTTTAGTCCAACCCCCTGCCCAGGCAGGAAACCCTACACCACTTCAGACAAATGGTTATCCAACATCATCTTAAAAATTTCTAGTGTTGGGGCATTCACATCTTCTGTAGGCAAGTTGTTCCACTGATTAATTGTTCTAACTATCAAGAAATTTCTTCTTAGTTCTAAATTGCTTCTCTCCTTGATTAGTTTCCACCCGTTGCTTCGTGTTCTACCCTCAGGTGCTTTGGAGAATAGTTTGACTCCCTCTTCTTTGTGGCAGCCCCTGAGATATTGGAACACTGCTATCATGTCTCCCCCAGTCCTTCTCTTCATTAAACTAGACATACCCAGTTCCTGCAACCGTTCTTCATATGTTTTAGCCTCCAGTCCCCTAATCATCTTGGTTGCTCTTCTCTGTACTCTTTCTAGAGTCTCCACATCTTTTTTACATCGTGGCAAACAAAACTGCTCTCTGAGCTTGCTTGTTTTCTTGCAGGCATTTCATTACCCAAACTAGGTAACATCATCAGTGCTCAACTAGCACGAAGGACTCCACATCTTAATATTGTCAGGATTGACAAACCCTGCACTGAGCCTTAATCCCGAGGACTTGGGTTGGAAGAAGCGGCAGGAAGATGCATCTCATGCACCCAAGACTTTCCTCTTTAAAGGAGGCATTACTGGAGAACTGTTGACTCGTTAAAACGTCTATGAATATAGGACTTGGTGCCAACGGCACATTAGACTCCACGTGGCACCAGGAAGTAGGAGATTTCAGAGGAGTTTATAAGCACCCAAAGCAGTAAGAGCTACGCTGCCTAGAAGAGAAATCCCTACATTTAATTAAGCAAACACATTAGTCATGTAATAATTATTAAGTTATTAAAAAGTATCAGGGTAGCTATAAGCTAAGGGATCAAACAAAATTGGAGCGGTGAGCGCATGATCCAAGGTCCACCTGCTTTTACGTGTGACATGCAAGCAGCACATTAAAAAAAAAGAAAGGAGTTTGATCAGCGATTGGAAGCTGCCATCTTGACTTTCTTGACCCCCATCTGTGGATGCTCTGATGAAAAACTCTGAAAATATTAAGATTTTAATAATAATAATAATAACAGAATAACAGAGTCGGAAGGGACCTTGGAGGTCTTCTAGTCCAACCCCTTGTTTAGGCAGGAAACCCTATACCACTTCAGACAAATGGTTATCCAATCTCTTCTTAAAAACTTCCAATGTTGGAGCATTTACAACTTCTGGAGGCAAGTTGTTCCACTGATTAATTGTTCTAACTGTCAGGAAATTTCTCCTTAGTTCTAGGTTGGTTCTCTCTTTGATTACTTTCCACCCATTGCTTCTTGTCCTGCCTTCAGGTGCTTTGGAGAATAACTTGACTCCCTCTTCTTTGTGGCAGCCCCTGAAATATTGGATTTTAAATTAGTCTCTTCTGCCTATTGAATAAAGCCTTTAATAAGCTCTTATGTTTTTATTCCCTGTTACTGAGTTCTTAATATTACACCTGGAAGCTAAAATGCACTCACAGCGCATCCATGTTTTCCTATATTTGCACCATGCTGCTTTTATATTTAAAAACAACAACAATGGGATTAGGATTAGGGTTAGGGTAGACACTGGCATGCTATAAACTGGATCCAGTATTATTTTTATTTCCAAGAATGCCTCTGTGCCCCCCCCCCAACAGGCCCAATTTTATTAGAAAAATTGCTAAGAAAGATGAGTGACAAACACCTGTTTATTTAATAAATAACTGGGAGCTTCTAGGGGGCATCCTGCAGCAAACCAGAGGCAGGATTACAGTAAATCTGTGCAACAAGTTCATTCATTCATTCATTCATTCATTCATTCATTCATTCATTCATTCAATCAATTTCTGTAACTGCCCATCTCAGCCAAATGACTCTTGGAAACTTACAATTCTAAAACTATATTTATTTATGATTACATTTATTAGCCACCACTGCTGAAGATGATTTTCCCCTCTATGGAGCTGTTTGGTGAAGGCAAACACCTTGCCATCTGCCATATTGTGAGAGCATCTTCAAATTCCAGAAATGTCCCCATGTCCCCCCACAGAAAGGGGTCCACAGCCCAACCCTCTTTGAACAGCAAAGCACAGAAACAAAACAGCACTAAGAACAAGAGTTTCAATTTTCCTAGCCCGGCAGATTAAAATGGAACGCCCACTGATAAACTGCTCATAATTTTAATTGATTTAGTCTGCCAGTGGCTCTTAAACTTTGCAATACCGCAAACCTCTTAAAATGTGAAATGAATTTGTATAGACTCTCATTTCTCTCCCCCAGAATAAAGCTAATAATTTTGTGGATGTTAGGGCTGGGCAAGATTTGAATATTCAGAGACTTTTAATAATTACATTTTAATCTATATATCAGAGGAATAGTCAAGCAATATAGAACCACAATTGCTAGCTTGGGCAGTGAAAATAAGGAGAAATTTTCTGGGGGAGTGCCAGCAGTATTCTCACTCTGCCTTTAGAGCAGATTCGGAGGGTGGTCAAATCTTGCTCCCATTTTGCCTGTGCAAATCTAAATATGATTTTAACAAACCATGAAAACCACATTGTGACATCACCTATCCTAAACTGTTCACAACTTCCATGGACAGAGTTTCCCCATTGAAGAGGAAATCTCCATTCCCTCCCGACCCCACTAACCTGCTTTCCAGCTCTGTGTGCAGGGCAACAAAAGAAGACCCAGCCAATCAGCTGGGACTCGGGAGACAGCAAATAGATGGGGGCGGGGTCAGTCAGAGGTGGTATTTGCTGGTTCTCCAAACCACTCAAACTTTCTGCTACCGATTCTCCAGAACTGGCTGAATACTACCTCTGAGAGTATCAAACCGAAAGGGAAGACAGAAAGGAACCAAAAATCAGGTGTCGTATATCGGATCCAATGCACCAACTGTGAGACGAACTATGTCGGCCGAACAGGAGGAAAATTATCAACCAGACTGTACAAACACTTCCTGGCCATCAAGACATGACCCTCTGTCCAGTGGTGAAATCCAAATTTTTTTACTACCAGTTCTGTGGGTGTGGCTTGCTGGGCTGGAATGGGAAGGATACTGCAAAATCTCCATTCCCACCCCACTCTGGGGTCAGCCAGAAGTGGTATTTGCTGATTCTCAAAATTTCCACTACCGGTTCTCTAGAAGCTGTCAGAACCTGCTGGATTTCACCCCTGCCTCTATTCCTCATGTCCATCCACAAAGACTCCAAAGGACACAAATTCGAGCTCCGTTTTCACTGGCAGAGGGTTGCAGGAGGTCGTTGCAGCCTCCCCGGCTGGCAGATGCACCGCGGGCCGGTCCTTCACTGTTCCCAGGGTGGCTCCACAGGTCAGATCTAAGCACCCTGCAGACCAGATCTGGCCCGTGGCCCATGGGCCTTGAGTTTGACACTCCCGGTCTAATGTCTTCCTTAGATCCTGCTGAACATGAGTTGAGGAGGTAAATTATTGCCAAGTGTTTGCCAGCATGTGTGTGCCCTGATAAAAAATGAGACAACCTGTGCAACCCACAGTGCTTTATGGTGCAACATGCTGGGTTCTTGTGATAAATGCAGGGTCATTGCAATGCAGCCTCAACAATAGCCCAGCCCTCTCAGTGTCAGATACAAATCAGCTGCTGAGAACACGGTGGGGTCTCCAGAGACTTCGCAGAACTTGCAGTATTTCTAAAAGCAATAAATAAAAGATCACAACTGAACTGGGACCATTTTGGGAACCACCAAGATTTAAGAAGCATCAAAAACCCACATGAAGATGCAGGGCTGCTTTAAAACCCAAGAAAATAGGATTTAGTTCAGCCAAGGCTAGTATTCTTCCCCATCCTTTCCAGTATCCTACAGTGTCTAAACTGTTTTCAGCTTTTCCTCCTTCCGTATTCTTGAAATTAAAAACCTCCTCCATCAAACTGTCTTTATTCTTTTCAGCAAAATGTCCTTGCAATGAAATACGCTTGTCTTTGTGCAGCTGATGATGATAAATGCAACAGCAGGGCTGTATCATCCAAGACTTTTAATTGTACCAAATATTTATCTCATAAGCAACCATTTTGAAAGACTATATATGTCCACTATGCCAGTCCCTACATTCACTTTCCATGTCAAACAATCCAATGGCCATGTCCACAGGGAGGAGCATCAAAATCTCACAATGGCAGATCATAATAATCTAAGCCCTGCCCCTTTTGTACACAAACATTAACTTGGCTTGCAATTGTGACTTCTTTTTTTTTTTTTTTTTTTTTTTACTTTTTCATGCCACTCCTGGCTGTTCCAGCTTTGGGATGCCTTTGGTGCAATCTTCTAAGTGCGTAATTGTAATTTTTAACTATCAAATGCATGGGGGAATCGTTCATTATTTTAAAGCAGTTTAAATTAAATTCACAGCCAAGCAAAATCCATTTTTGTTTTTAGAACTGACCACACTCATGTCTTTCTCCGGAGTTTGCCACCTTAGTAGGATGCCTGCTGAGTCTTAAGAAGAAGCCAGGTTTAGATAAGAATTTTAGGATCAGCAGGGTGAACGGTCTATAGCAGGGGTGTCCAATCTTGAGTTGCAATGTTGTGCAACTTGCAAGATTCTATTCATATAGCTTTATAATAAACTAAAATTAATCCATCTGGTTGCATTTCCTGTCTGGCCTATCTAGTAAGGCTGATATCAATGTCACAAGTCTGAAAGGACAATTCTCCTCTCCTCTTCTTTACAGCCTGAGAAACTAGGGAGAGTTCTGTTTGTGGCTCTTGCCTTACCTGTTATTTAGGTAAGGGCTATGCTGTCTCTGATCTGTTCCTTAGACAGTATCTCTTTGCCCCACCTTTCATGGTCTTTCCCACACACCATAATGGATCAGCACAAGCTTCATATTTTGGCCAACCAGCCATTTCTGGGTAGAGTACAAGCAGGCAGTAAAAGAGCAAGCTTTTTCCCTGCTGTTAATGAGCACAGACATCCCCCTTTGAATTTGCATAGCAGTTTTCTGTAAATAGGCATTGATACCATTCTTCTTTGAAGTGATTGACTCAATTTTAAAACCATCTGAGGTGGGCATTGTGGGGGTGGGGGGACTCAAAAGAATAGGCAAACTGGGCCCTTCCAGATGTTTTGGAGTGCAGGTCCTACAACCTCCACTTGAGATGTTCAAGAATTATGGGAGTTGCAGCCTGTAATTTTCAAGCATCAAGTAGTTGAAACATAATGAACTGGGTTCACACAATATGCTAGGCCACCCAAACATTAAGCAAGGTTAAAATGAGCCACATTTAGCATAAAATCAGGAGTTTAGTTAGCACCTTTTCCAACCACCCTGTTAAGATTAAAAGGCTTCTGCTTTCATGAACTTCAGCTGTTTTCATAGGTATATAGAGAGAGCAATGAAATCAATTGCAGCTCATCTTTTAACATTAGTTTGAAAAGGTGCTACCAGAGTCTTCCTAATTTGGTTTGTGTGTGGCTTTTAGCTGTTAATTGGGGTGTTGCTTGCTGGCTATTAAGTAGTTGGTTATTGTTTCCTTGTGCTGCTGTGCCCTTGGCTCCTAAATCCTTGATATGCTGGTAGGAAATCACCAGCATATCAAGGATTTATGGTAGGATAAGGAGTCAGTTTCTCAGGCTATTTTTGTCCCTGCTCGGCCAATAATCTTAGTAGCTGCAAAATTGACAATATTGACAATTGAACACACACACACACACACACACAAAACCAGGCACCATATAAATATTGTGCATGGAATAGCCCAGTGCACACATTCTGGAGAGAGAACAATTCCCTGAGGATGGGCTCTATCATGAGTCTGAAAGCTTAGAAGACTAAATCTCTGGTCCCCGGGGGACTGACTCAGATTGGATCCTGCAAAAAATAGTTTCTTGGATCTCCTTGCTTCTATCTAGTGGTCATGGGGATTTTTGCAATCTAGTTCTGGTAGCCTTAATCTAGGTACTGAAGTTTTTTTTCTGGATTTGTATCATATGAACTAACCATAGGTTGGGTTCATACAATACATTAAGCTACAAAAATCGAGCAAACAAACCCCAAACTAAGCTTAATACTAGTCAAACTTAGCCTATTCTACAAAGACACCATTAAACTTTACCTAGCCTGGTTAATTGTGCGTGAATTCAACCAAGGAGGAGAGAAAGACACTCTGTAGATACTTACAATTGCTCCCAGCAGTGTTATTTATCTCAGAGATGGTTGAATTTAGCTCTATAAGGCTTCCTCCCATAAATTTGCAAGGACAAAATAGCTTTCCTTGGCAGACAATCACAAGCAGTTATTTCTTCCGCTTGTTAGCACATATAATACATATCAACAAACCATTGGCATCCCTGTAAAAAGGTCATCTATTGCTTTCTTCTTCCTTCTCCCTCTTCCTCCTCCTCCTCTTCAAAGCCGAGTTTGTATACAATTTTGGCAAGGTATAAATGAGATAGATAAAGAGGGAGAAAACCTGAATACAGGATGCAATTTCTCGAGTCCCAGCTGGGTGCCAGTATTGCTGCTGTTGTTCAGGCTACCTGTGGAAAGAGGTCTAAACATAACTTAGACCTCCCCATACAAGTTCATACACAAGTACCACTTGCTTGTTTCAGGAACAAAACAAATCTCAGGCCTCATTTTCTCTGTGGTCATTTACATAGGAGCTCATTTGTTGGACTGCTCCTTAAGTTCCCAGAACAGAGAATGTCAGGAGAAGCAACCTTCCTAAGCATGTTAATTTTCTAGCTGCAAGGCAACTTCCCTGGGCACATTGCAACAAGCGAGTAGCCTCCCCACCCTGGACACAGGCACAGAGCAAAGAGGTAGAGCCTATTCTACCACCTCAGGCTTCTCTGCCATCTCAATCTGCTATAAAGAAAATCAATCATGGTGCCAAGTACCTGTGTTAGAGGCTCAATGAAATAGAAGTGGCAATTCCCTTCAGTGGGACCAGCTGATTAAAAAGCCTCTCACTGCCAGCTTATATTATGCTATTTGCTCAAGTCTTCAAACCATTTTGAAGTCGGTTTTCCCCGCTGGGTATTTAATTGGGATTTATTGCTGGCTGCTATTGTATGTTAAATAAATTCCGGGTGATTATTAAGCACAGAATTATTGAGGTTTATCACCACTGATCAGCCAATGCAGAAAAAGATTCACAGCACATGAGAGCTGTGGGATCTGGGCTCAGCTCAGCAATGATTCCTGGGCTCAAAAAAAATAGGTGGATCAGGTCTTTCCCTAACTTTTCCTAAATTAACAAGACCTTGCAAGAGCGTCCACAAGGGAGGTCAAAATGTCAAAGTGCCAGTAGCATAGGATGTACATAAAACTAGGGTGGGACTTTAGTCAAAGGGCATTATATTGCCTTTTTTTTTTTTTTACACACACACACCTTCAGTGACAGCCCTGGGCCCCCATTCATTTTCTACGCCTTCGCTATAATTATTGATATATAGCAGCTAAGAGGATAGGCATAAAATTGTATAGAATTGTTCCCCTTGCATCGTAAGCACTGAACTGAGAAGAGGAGGTAGAATTATCAGTATTATTATTTTGTAATATATATATATAGTCTATTGCTCCTCTAGGAGCAAAAAGCAATGTACAGGGATTTCCCTTCATTTTATTCATGCAACAATGATAGAGGAATTTAGCTCTGATATTGAAAAGGAGGGAGAGGGGAAAAGCTGGGAAGAAACTTTATTGTTTGCAAGCGACCCAGAGTCACTGAAAGTGACTCAATGGCACTATATTAAGCAGAATAGAGCAGGAAGGGACCTTGGAGGTCTTCTAGTCCAACCCCCTGCTCAAGCAAGAGATCCTATACCATTTCAGAGAGGTGTTTCTCCAGTCTCTTCTTCAAAACCTCTAGTGATGAAGCAGCCGTGACTTCTGAAGGCAAGCTGTTCCACTGGTTACTTGTCCTTACAGTTAGGAAATTTCTCCTTAATTCCAGGTTGCTTCTTTCCTTGATTAGTTTCCATCTATTGTTTCTTGTCTTGCTTTTTGGTGCTTTGGAAAACAAGTTGACCTCCTCCTCTTCATGGCAGCCTCTCAAATACTGGAATACTACTATTATGTCACCCCTATTCCTTCTTTTCTCTAGACTAGTCATACCCAATTCCTGCAACTGTTCTTTGTATGTTTTAATCTCCAGGCCTTTAACCATCTTGGTTGTTCTTCTCTGAACTTTTTCCAAAGTCTCGACATTTTTTTTCGTAATGTGGTGATCAAAACTGGATGCAATATTCCATGTGTGATCTTAGAGGATTACCAGTATCTTCTAAATAAATAAATAAACCAGGGGTGAAATCTAAAATTTGTTACTACCGGTTCTGTGGGCATGGTTTGGGGGGGAGGGTATAATGTGACTGGGTGGGCGTGGCCACTTTTAAAAAAAACTTTTAAAAGCATTTTTTCTACAACCTCTTTAGCTGCAACCTTAAACACTCAAAGAGCCATTTGGACCCGTTTCTCACAAAAAAGAAAACACTGGGAGCCACAAAACCCTTCCCGTGCCTGACTACTTCTTGAGCAGCCACAAAAACTAGCACATGTAGTTGACTTAAACATTCTGTTTTCTTCTGAAACTTTTCTTTTCTTGGATTTATCCATGGTTGGCCTACCGGGGGTTGAAAAGCTCAATAAATCGTGTGCCGGCGGTTGTGACAGGGAGCCGCAGCAGAGGAGTGAAAGAGCCACATGTGGCTCCAGAGCTGCAGGTTGCCGACCCCTGGTTTAACTTCTACATCGCACTTTTGGTTCATACATTTCCAGATTCAAAAATCATCTCTAGGGCACCTCATGTCCCCAAAACAGGCTTCCAGCGTATCACAACCAGAACACTACAGTTTCCTTCCTATTGTGGAAGAGTTACTCAGCATATCAAAGGGCTGGGAGAAGAACACATTCCATTGTCAATAAGTTAGTGTAGATTGCAATACTTGGCTCTCACAGGGTAAAGTAAATTAAGTAACCATGGCTGACATCTACCCATGGTTAACTGAAGCATGGTGTACTTAATTTAATATCCTGGATTCATACAAGACATTGGACTAATAATATGGGCCTGGTTTACACATTATGTTAGGGCTAAATATGGGGGGGGGGGGGGTTGTGGCTTTCATGCCAGAATGGGATAAGTATTCATCAGTTGGGAAATCCAATGGTTGCCTTCATATTTTGCATGAATGAAGATCAACAATATGTAAGACTATGTGAAACCCAGCAATTATGCTTTGCCTACCCAGATTGAGGATTGAATAGTTGTGTGATCTCAGATGATGTCACATACCGGTAGTAATTTTATCCTAACTAGAATTGGATGTTGGGGAACAGTTAGCCCAGGGGTCTGCAACCTTAAACAGTCAAAGAGACTTTTGGACCCGTTTCCCACAGAAAAAAAAAAAACACACTGGGAGTCACAAAACCCTTCTATGCCTGACTATTTCTTGAGCAGCCACAAAACTAGCAGACATAGTTGAATTAAACGTTCTGTTTTCTTCTGAAACTTTTCTTGGATTTATCCATGGTCGGCCTACCGGGGGTTGAAACTCTCAATAAATCATGTGCCGGTGGGTGTTGTACATTGGTGGTTGTGATGCATATTTTGAGTGACAGGGAGCCACAGCAGAGGGGTGAAAGAGCCACATGCGGCTCCAGAGCCGCAGGTTGCTGATTCCTGAGTTAGCCATTATAGAGCACTATCACGTCTGGTACATCTGTTTGCACAAGTTTGTAATAAGAAAGAAACTGATGTGCTTTTGGGATTTGGGGTGTTTTTTTTTTCAAGAGAAGGGACAATTTCCTGGTTTGTTTCTGATTCAATAAAGGAAGTCCCAGGTGAATTTGTCTGAGAACTGTGCTCTAATCTTTAAGCCCTTTTCTCTCTCTCCTGGAAAATTCTAATAGTTCCAATGCAATAATTTTGTTAACTCAGACCTTGAAGAGATAACAGGCATCAGGTCTCCTGAGCAACCAAATACCCGCTAAACCATTTTGTCCAAGCTACAGCAGCAAAGAGTAGCTTGCGAAGGGGTGGCTGCATGCCAAGAAAGGCACAGTTAAAAAGCCAAGCGGCAGATGCCTACAAAGTCAGGACCCACGGCAGGAAATTGGTTACTGCTGGGGTGTTTTCCTCTTCATGGAGAAATGACTGATGGGCCCTCTGCACATTCTTCTACTTAGAGCAATTTTGATAAATACCTCTAAATTAGAAGGTAGTAGTGATTTCAAGAAAATAAATATGTCACACTGAAAAAGCTGAGGGAGGAAAAAGAAGGATGACATAGATATATGGCACCAGTGGTGGGTCCCAAAATTTTTTACTACCGGTTCTGTGGGTGTGGCTTGGTGGGTGTGGCTTGGTGGGCGTGGCAGGGGAAGGATACTATAAAATGTCCATTCCCACCCCACTCCAGGAGAAGGATACTGCAAAATCCCCATTTCCTCCCGATCAGCTGGGACTTGGGAGGCAGAGAATAGATGGGGGCGGGGCCAGTCAGAATTTTTACTACAGGTTCTCCAAACTACTCAAAATTTCTGCTACCAGTTCTCCAGAACTGGTCAGAACCTGCTGGAACCCACCTCTATATGGCACCCAAACAATCATCCTGCCTTCTCTTTCTAGCATCAGCTGTCTGATGTCAAGGTTCGAAGCCGTCTAAAATAAATCGCATCTCAGCCACATCTTTGATGAAAAAATCATTGATTTATTAGAACAGCATTCTGTCCGAGATTCATCATAGCCAGGAATAGACTTTCGCTCCAAGCTCCCTCCCTTCCTGGCTTGCTCTCCTATTCTGATTGGCCGTCTTCTAAATCATTCTACTGCTATCTAAGCTCACAGGAATTCCCCCCTCCCCTCTCATCTCCTAGGGAATCACTAGGTGAAGTGTCAAACAGTCTCTTGCCAGATGCTCCCCCTTCTTCTTATGTCAGCCCTGAACGAAATGCAATTTGAGGGGCTGACATCTGAATTCTCTGGGAAGCACACAATATGTTCTTCCAAAATATTTTTTTGGGAAACAAACTGCTCTTGAGCACTTAAGTTTCTTTAGGTCATGGTAGCTAAAGGCCTTGAAGAAATGTAAATCCTCTTCTATGAATTAATCCACTCAAAGTGTGCAAACATATTCTATTTGGAGATTTAATTCTAAAGCAGTGAGATTAAACCTCCAAACCAAATTGACTTTCTCAGTCAGACTGAAAAGTAGATTTGAAGCATCAAATCTGATTCCTCCAAGTTGTTTTCAGATCATTCAGATAGTTCTGTATGTACCAGGAAATTGCTTTTCCAAATCAGTTTGGAAATCTGAATCCAATCTTACCCAATTCTACCATTTTATTAGAATGTCTGAATTGGATCACATCAATTTTCTGAACTGTTCTGATCAAATCAGTTTATCCAGGACTGTGCTATGGATGTGCCTTCTAAGCTGGGTAGCATCACTACCACTCCTGAAACACTGAATCTGTTCTGGGAGCCATGATTTATTTTGGCATGTTAGATGCACCACCCTGTGTCCAGCACAGGGAGATAAGTTTAACATCAAAAATAGGAAAACTGGAATATTTGCAGAGAAAAAGGAAATGGCAAAAAAAGAACTTTGATGCACAAGGCATCATTAAATTGCCACTAGGCAGGGTGAGGAGCCACCACTGTAAAGGCTCTTTATGACAGAGTAGACAAATACACGGAGTAATGAGCTAGTAAGATCTACCAATTTTGATGGCTATTTGCCACCTTCAAAATCACAAATGCTATAACTTAAGATTTTAGCTATAGGACAGTAACAGTGAAAGCAGACTTCAAATCTGGTCCAGTATTGGTTAGCCCAGGGGTCAGCAACCTGCGGCTCTGGAGCCGCATGTGGCTCTTTCACCCCTCTGCTGCAGCTCCCTGCCACTGAAAATATGCGTCACAACTGCCAATATGTGACACCCACAGGTACACGATTTATTGAGCTTTTCAACCCCCGGTAGGCCAACCATGGATAAATCCAAGAAAAGAAAGGTTTCAGAAGAAAACAGAATGTTTAATTCAACTACATATGCTAGTTTTGTGGCCGCTCAAGAAATAGTCAGGCATGGGAAGGGTTTTGTGGCTCCCGGTATTCTCTTTTCTGTGGGAAATGGGTCCAAATGGCTCTTTGAGTGTTTAAGGTTGCAGACCCCTGGGCTAGCCACTGTTGATCACAGTTTGCTGGGATAAATGATCCATTGGCCTATTCTAGCGTCAGGGTACTCATGTACTTAAGTACCTAAAGTGCTGCTCAAAAGAAAGCGAGGCAAACCCTAAAGGACCAGGTCCAGGATGAGATGAAGTTTTGATGTGAGGAAAGAGGTCTTTAAAGAGCTGTTGGACAGTAAAACAGAAGATCCCAGGAGGTTTTTATTAATTGCATGCAGGAGCTTTATGGGAAGAGACAGTTTGGGATAGTGGTTAACACACCAGCTTAGAAACTAGGAAACTATGAGTTCTAGTCCTGCCTTGGGCGCAAGATAGAGTAGAATAGAATAACAGAGTTGGAAGGGACCTTGGAGGTCTTCTAGTCCAACCCCCTGCTTAGGCAGGAAACCCTACACCACTTCAGACAACTGGTTATCCAACATCTTCTTTAAAACTTCCAGTATTGGAGCATTTACAACTTCTGGAGGCAAGTTGTTCCACTGATTAATTGTTCTAACTGTCAGGAAATTTCTCCTCAGTTCTAGGTTGCTTCTCTCCTTGACTAGATTCCACCCATTGCTTCTTGTCCTACCCTCAGGTGCTTTGGAGAGTAGCCTGACTCCCTCTTCTTTGTGGCAGCCCCTGAGATATTGGAACACTGCTATCATGTCTCCCCTAGTCCTTCTTTTCATTAAACTAGACATACCCAGTTCCTGCAACCGTTCTTCATATGTTTTAGCCTCCAGTCCCCTAATCATCTTTGTTGCTCTTCTCTGCACTCTTTCTAGAATCTCCACATCTTTTTTACATTGTGGCAACCAGAACTGAATACACCCAAATAGCTGGGTGACTTTGGACCAGTTGCTCAACCTTTAAAAGAAGGTAAGGGCAAGCCACTTCCAAAAATCTTGCCAAAAAAACTTTCGAGATTAGTCCAGGAGTCAACAGGAGTCAACAGTGAATCAGAGGAAGGACAACTTTGTAAGTTGAACTGAATGGCCTGCAACATTCTGTGAATCCCTTTTACTGCATATTTTTTATCAGAAGAAGTAACATGAGCTGCAAAATGAATTTTTCTCAATCTTCTACCTACTCAGTCTCTGGTGACCCTGACTTCCAGTAATCAATATCCTGGCATGCAAAGCTAATGGAAGAACTCTGTTGGGTTCAGCTGACATAAATGGTGACATCAGAGAAGGTATCTAGGACTTCGTTCTGGAACATTAGAGTTGAAGGAAGACCTTGTGATCTTCCAGCATTATGATTCCGAAAGTTCAATTATGATTCCGAAAATCAATGAAGCTGCTTTACAACAATATCAGACTAAATGAATGTACCTGTATACTGCACGAGTCAAAAAGAGGGCTGTGAAAATATTTACTGACCCCTCGCATCCTGGACATAAACTCTTTCAACTCCGACCCTCAAAATGATGCTTTAGAGTACTGCACATCAGAACAACTAGACACAAGGACAGTTTTTTCCCGAATGCCATCACTCTGCTAAACAAATAATTCCCTCAACACATTCAAACTACTTACTAATTCTACACTACTATTAATCTTCTCATCGTTCCTATCACCCATCTCCTCCCATTTATGACTGTATGACTGTAACCTTGTTGCTGGTATCCTTAAGATTTATATTGACTGTTTCCCTATGACTATCATTGTGTTGTACCTTATGATTCTTGATGAATGTATCTTTTTTTTTTATGTACTCCGAGAGCGTATGCACCAAGACAAATTCCTTGTATGTCCAATCACACTTGGCCAATAATTCTGTTCTGTTCTGTTCTGTTCTGTTCTATGTGATTATATAAGGCAGCTGTAGGGAACCTTTACCTAAAAAGAGATTGCATGATATCACTTCGAAAACTTTCTCCATACTGCAATGTTAGTTTCTTTCTCCATGCATAGAAAAGTAAAAAGTGATGTAGTGTCAAGAAGAAAGGGCTTCTGAATGGGGAAGGGCAAGGGCAGTGGTGAAATGTAAAATTTGTCACTACCGTTTCTGTGGGCGTGGCTTGGTGGGAGGGTAATGTGACTGGGTGGGCGTGGCCAACTTTTTTTTTTTACTTTTAAAACCATTTTTTCTATAACCTGGCCGAAGAGGTTGTAAAAAATGCTTTTAAAAGCCTCTGCCGATCAGCAACGCAGCTGGGATCGTCAGAGGCTTTTATTAGCATTTTTTCTACAACCTCTTCCGAAGAGGTTGTAGAAAAAATGCTTTTAAAAGCCTCTGACGATCCCAGCTAAGCCGTGCGATCATTAGAGGCTTGTTTTTTAACTTTTAAAAGTAAAAAAGAATTTTTTTCGGCTGAAGAAGTTGTAGAAAAAACTCTTTTGAAAGTTAAAAAAAAAAAAGCCTGTGATGACCGCGCGGCTCAACTGGGCATGGGAGGGGGGCAGGGATTTTTGCTACTGGTTCTCCGAACCACCCGCCGCCATGACTACCGGATCAGGCGATCCAGTCCGAACCGGGAGCATTTCACCCCTGGGCAAGGGGGGATTGAGAATAGAGGCTTCATCCAAGTTTCAGGTGGCTGGTTGAGGAGGCTCCTAGATTCTTCATCCTTAATCAAAAGAACTGTCCTCCCAGTAGAATAATTACATTTAAAGACTAAAATGGGAATTGGCATTCAAGTACTCTCGGGTGCCAAGATATCCTCCAAGAGGCTTCTTTGATCTACTGCGTAAATACATGTATTTTGTTAAAAATCACTGGAATCTTGCAAAGGCTCAAAACCTTGCAAAAGCACTTGCAACACCATGAAAACATTATATCTAAGGCAAAAAGTAATACTTAATTCTGATCTAAAATAATGCAGATGGACTGCCAAATTGTGGCTCAGATCTAATTTAATCCATAACTGAGGGTCTTCCCAGAGATATCTGGATGGCTACCAAGGACAGTATTCTGGCCCAGACATTTTGATTAAGCTAAGCGCTTCCTATGTATTTAGAACTCTGTTTCAGACATAATTCAGTCAGATTTGTTTACTTCATTCCTTCAGTGATATGAATAGTCCTCCAGTTACAACCGCAATTGAGACCAGAACCTCCTTTGCTAAGAGATGAGGTTGTTAAGTGAGTTGTGACGGATTTTGCTACCTTTTTTTTTTTGCCACGGTTAAGCAAATCACATGGCCATTAAATGAATTTGGGTTTTCCTGTTGACTTTGCTTGTCAGAAGCCCCCTGGGATGGTTGTAATGGCAATCCTATGATCCCGGGCAGAGATGGGTTTCAAAATTTTTTACTACCAGTTCTGTGGGTGTGGCTTGGTGGGCATGGCATGGCTTAGTGGGTGTGGCATGGCTTAGTGGGTGTGGCATCGCTTGGTGGGTGTGGCAGGGGAAGGATACTGTAAAATCTCCATTCCCAACCCAATCCAGGGGAAGATTACTGCAAAATCCCCATTTCCTCCCAATCAGCTGGGACTTGGGAGGCAGAGAATAGATGGGGGGCTGGGCCAGTCGGAATTTTTACTACTGATTCTCCCAACTACTCTAATTTTTTTTTAATTAGATTTATATGCCACCCTTCTCTGGAGACTCAGGGCGGCTCACAATGCGTTAAGCAATAGCCTTCATACTTTTGTATATTTTATACAAAGTCAGCTTATTGCCCCCACAAACTGGGTCCTCAATTTACCTATCTTAGAAAGGATGGAAGGCTGAGTCAACCTTGAGCCTGGGGAGATTCGAACTTGCAATAATTGCAGACAGCTGAATGTTAATAACAGGCTTTTAGTCTGTTGAGCTATCCAGGCTCCGCTACCGGTTTTCCAGAACTGGTCAGAAGCTGCTGAAACCCACCTCTGTTCCCGGGATACTGAAACCATCATAAATACATGGTGGTTACCAAGTGTCCGAGTTTTGATCACATGGTTCAATGTTTTTCAGCACTGTCATAACTTTGAATGGTTGTTAGACACATGGTCCTAAGTCGAATATTACCCATATCTTTCAAATATTACAAGGATAGGACACAGAATTTATTGCTCTGGGAAGCCCAGAAACAGACCCCTGTTTTAGTTTATGCCATGTGCCTTGATATTCAGATGTATCTGCTATTATCTGAATGTGCAGCAGTTACTATTCCCAGAATTGTCAGCCAGCATGGCCCCTGGCCCTTCCTGTTTGGCTTTATGGGAGTTGAGGTTCTTTTCTAAGACATCTGATGTGTGGACTTCAACACCCAGAATTCCCCAGCCAGCATGTTTTAAGATGTGTGGACTTCAACACCCAGAATTCCCCAGCCAGCATGTTTTAAGATGTGTGGACTTCAACACCCAGAATTCCCCAGCCAGCATGTTTTAAGATGTGTGGACTTCAACACCCAGAATTCCCCAGCCAGCATGTTTTAAGAAGTGTGGACTTCAACACCCAGAATTCCCCAGCCAGCATGTTTTAAGATGTGTGGACTTCAACACTCAGAATTCTCCAGCCAGCTTGCTTTAACAATGGGATAATAGTTCCAGATAGGTTTAACTTCTATCAGTTTGTGTCAAAAGGGTGCCAAAAACAATAGAGTGCGCCTCCATTGGCTTCAAAAGTGGATTTACAGATTAACAGAGTTGGAGGGGACCTTGTAGGCCATCTAGTCCAACCTTATGATTCTTGATGAAAGCATCTTTTCTTTTATGTACACTTGAGAGCCTATGCACCAAGACAAATTCCTTGTGTGTCAAATCACACTTGGCCAATAAAAAATTCTATTCTATTCTATTCTATTCTATTCTATTCTATTCTATTCTATTCTATTCTATTCTATTCTATTCTATTCTATTCTATTCTATTCCTGACAGATGGCAGTTCAGTCTCTTCTTGAAAGCTTGCAGTGATGAAACTCCCACAACTTCTGAAGGCAAGCTGTTCCATTGGTTGATTGTTCTCACTGTCAGGAAATTTCTCCTTATTTCTAGGTTGAATCTCTCCTTGATCAGTTTCCATCCATTATTCCTTGTCTGGATTTGGAAAATAGCTTGACCCCCCTCCTCTCTGTGACAGCCCCTCAAATATTGGAAGACTGCTATCCCGTCTCCCCTGGTCCTTCTTTTCTCTTCACTAGACTAGCCATGCCCAGTTCCTGTAACCGTTCTACATAGGTTTTAGTCTGTAGTCCCCTAATCATCTTGGTTGCTCTTCTCTGCACTCTTTCTAGAGTCTCAACATCTTTTTTATAGTGTGATGACCAAAACTGGATGCAGTAATCTAGGTGTGCTCTTACTAAGGCTTTATAGAATGGTATTAGTACCTCACTTGATCTTGATTGCTTCCCTCTGTTAATGCATATCATGAGACTTCTTTTACTTCCAGCCTATGAGAACCTGTTTTTTTAAAAACAAAACAACGTTTCAGAAGTCCAACACTTAGCTAGAGTTGTGCAGTTGTGGAAGAGCTATACTTAGCAGGCCCTGCCAGTTGCTTACTCCACTTTTGGATCTGTTCCATCAAATGCAAGGGATAGAAGTGGAGTGAGCTGATTTCCTATAGAAAGACTAAAAGGCAAGTACAATTGGATTATCTCCTTAATGGCTTTTTAGCATTTGCATCAGCTCTGCTGGCTCAGCTCCAGAAGGTGGGGTTCAGTCGGGATAATGGCTTGGCGGAAAAGCAGAGAAGACCCTTTCTCCTCCTTCAGCAGCCATGTTCAGGAAGGACTCAAGCCTGCAAATGCGATCAGCAGAGCTGAGAAAGAGAGCTTCAGTGCACAGCGTCTCCTTCTGGAAAAGGCAGGCTGAGGTCTTGTAACTCCAGTGTTTCTCAATCATGGCAGCTTTCCAGAATTCCCCAGCCAGCCTGCTGAAGTCTGGGAGTTGGAGACCACACATCTGAAAGCTGCCACAGTTGAGAAACACTGTCTTTCTTGAATGAAAAACTGGAAATGTTGCTTTTACTTGGTCTTAATGGGCATTTGAAGGGACGCGGTGGCGCAGTGGCTAAGACGCTGAGCTTTTCGATTGAAAGGTCGGCAGTTCAGTGGTTCGAATCCCTAGTGCCATGTAACAGGGTGAGCTCCTGCTCCTTGTTCCAGCTTCTGCCAACCTAGCAGTTCAAAAGCACATAAAAAATGCAAGTAGAAAAATAGGGACCACCTTTGGTGGGAAGGTAACAGCATTCCATGCGCCTTTGGCGTTTAGTCATGCCGGCCACATGACCACGGAGACTTCTTCGGATAGCGCTGGCTCTTCGGCTTTGAAACGGAGATGAGCACCGCCACCTAGAGTTGCACATATGTGCGAGGGGAATCTTTACCTTTAATGGGCATTTTATAGCATCCACCTCAAAAACCTATCCGGAAGCCAGTCCCAGAGACCCATTCGAGCTGGAATCACTCAGCGCAGCCAGAAAACTTCATTTTTGATCTGGTCAGTCTCCTGCTGTTTGCCCTTATTTGAAAGGCCATTATTGGCCAAAGTGGAAGAATGTTTTGTCAAAATGCACAAAAATAGGGATTCTTGGATGGAAGAGATAGAGAAATATCCAAACTGGATATTTGGGTGCTGTAATTGGATAGACAAATACTACCCTGTTTCCCCCAAAATAAGGCATCCCCTGATAATAAGCCCAATTGGGCTTTTGAGCGCATGGCAATAAGGCCAAGTGCTTATTTCAGGGTTCAAAAAAATATAAGACAGGGTCTTATTTTCAGGGAAACATGGTAATACTAATAAAACCTAGAATAAGGCTGCGAATGGGGGAGATAATATAGAGGTTTTGATTGAAAAGCCAGGAGATCTCCTTCCCCATTCTGAATCCCCAAGGCCTTATGATGGGAAACTGATTGCAAAGAATCAGAGGTGAATGCAGAGTGATTGGACTTCCTGAAGAGAGCCTCCAGATGATGGTGAAAGATGAGCACCCTATTTTTACCTGATTTTTATCTTGTCTTTATTTCTGGTCAGCTCCAGGCAATGTACATATCTAAAAGCTTCTCCTATATTCCAGTAGTGGGATTCAAAAAATTTTATTACCGGTTCTGTGGACATGTCTTGGTGGGTGTGGCTTGGTGGGCGTGGCAGGGGAAGGATACGGCAAAATCCCCATTTCCTCCCAATCAGCTGGGACTCAGGAGGCAGTGAATAGATAGGGGCAGAGTCAGTCAGAGGTAGTATTTACCGGTTCTCCGAACTACTCAAAATTTCCGCTACCGGTTCTCCAGAACTGGTCAGAACCTGCTGAAACCCACCTCTGCTATATTCCCATCAGCAACAGTTCTGAGAGAGGGATTGGCCCAAAGTCACCCACCTGATTTTCATGCCTAAGGCAACTGGACTTTCTGGTTTTTCTTTGAAGACATTTTGCTTCTCACCCAAGGAGCTTCTTCAGCTCTGAAGAAGCTTCTTGGATGAGAAGCGAAACATCGTCAGCTCAGAAGAAACTTCTTGGATGAGAAGCGAAACATCTTCAGCTCAGAAGAAGCTTCTTGGATGAGAAGCGACATCGTCAGCTTAGAAGAAGCTTCTTGGATGAGAAGCGAAACATCTTCAGATCAGAAGAAGCTTCTTGGATGAGGAGCGAAACATCTTCAGCTCAGAAGAAGCTTCTTGGATGAGAAGCGAAACATCTTCAGCTCAGAAGAAGCTTCTTGGATGAGGAGCGAAACATCATCAGCTCAGAAGAAGCTTCTTGGATGAGAAGTGAAACATCGTCAGCTCTGAAGAAGCTTCTTGGATGAGAAGCGAAACATCGTCAGCTCAGAAGAAGCTTCTTGGATGAGAAGTGAAACATCTTCAGCTCAGAAGAAGCTTCTTGGATGAGAAGCGAAACATCTTCAGCTCAGAAGAAGCTTCTTGGATGAGAAGCGAAACATCGTCAGCTCAGAAGAAGCTTCTTGGATGAGAAGTGAAACATCTTCAGCTCAGAAGAAGCTTCTTGGATGAGAAGCGAAACATCATCAGCTCAGAAGAAGCTTCTTGGACGAGAAGTGAAACATCTTCCAAGAAAAACCAGAAAGACCAGTTACCTCTTGAAAAAAGCACCTTTGGGACAACTATGACCTGGATGACTGAGAATCTCCATAGACATGCCTAAGGAAGGACTACACGTCGTTCTCGACTTATGAGTATTGGGGCCGGAATAACCATCACTAAGCCAGACGCTCATTAAATGAGTCCCAAACAATTTTACAACCTCTTTGCCACAATCCTTAAATGAATCATACGGTTATTAAGTGGATCTGGGTTCTCCCATTGATTTTACGTGTCAGAAGCCGGTTGGGAAGGTGGTAGGTGGCAATTCTGTGGCCCTGGGACACTGCAACCATTGTAAATACCTGCTGGTTGCCAAGAGCCCAAATTTTGATCACATGACCACAAGGGTGCTGCAGCAGTCATAAGTGTGAGGAACAGTCATAAACCATCAGTTCTGACATAACTCTAAATTAGAGGTCTTCAAACTTGGCAGCTTTAAGATGTGTGGACTTCAACTCCCAGAATTCTCCAGCCAGCTATGCTGGCTGGAGAATTCTGGGAGTTGAAGTCCACAAGTCTTAAAACTGCCAAGTTTGAAGACCTTTGATTTAAATGGTCATTAAATAAATGATCATAAATCAAGGACTTCCTGTAGAACACACAATTTCCTCTTTTCTAGCCCAGTATTTCAGCCACTGTCTCAGACTGGCTCTCAAACAATCAATTTATAACATGGCTTGTGGCTGCATAGCATCTTGGCTAAAGATCACCATGGTTTCTGTGGACAAGGACTTCCCTTTTCAATGAAACTGACAAACCCCTTTGCTTCCTTCTCCCGCTTCCCTACAAAAAAAATCCCTATGCTTTGTTCATCCTGGTTCATTGCTAACACCTGTTTTATTGCTAATTCATTTCACACTGATTGCTTCACTTTGATTACAGGACATATGGGAATAGATGGAAGAGTGATGGATTGGCAAACTGAGGGGGGGGGGGCGTCCATTTGAGTCTACAATTCCTGCTTCTCCAAGGTAAACTGCCTTCAGGCCTGGAACTTTACTTTACCTGCCCTGGTCAATCATCACTGTTAGATCAGTCTTAAGATTTGTCCACCTGCTTCTATAAGGGCATCTCTATTACATCAGGCTGAAGGACCATCTAAGCTACTGGCATATTTCCACCAGCAGCCAATTGCTGACATTCTCCCACTCCTGATGAAAATCAGAGGCAACGGAAATTCTGCTTAGGATCTTTTCCCATTAGATATCTTTAATGTATTTTTAGTGCCTGCTATACCCATTAGACAAGTATCTGCACTTCCATTCCTGTCCTATCTAGCTAACATAATAAATTGGCCTCGTTGGTAGGGAAATATTTTGAGTCGATGTCATATATTTTCTACCCATTTCCCAATTATCTGGCAATCCCTTCCAGTATCTGGCAAACACCGAACCAGGCTGTTCTGATCATCTGGAATAGCTTCCCTGAAAAGAGGGCAGAGCAGGAGTGCTATTCAGCAGGTTCTGACAAGTTCTGGAGAACCGGTAGTGGAAATTTTGAGTAGTTCGAAGAACTGGTAGTAAAAATTCTGACTAGCCCTGCCCCCATCTATTTTCTGCCTCTCAAGTCCTAGCTGATCAGGAGGAAATGGGGATTTTGCAGTAACCTTCCCCTGGAGTGGGGTGGGAATGGAGATTTTACAGTATCCTTCCCCTGCCATGCCCACCGAGCCACACCCACCCACCAAGCAATGCCATGCCCACCAAGCCACACCCACAGAACCGGTAGTAAACATTTTTGAAAGCCACCACTGCACCATGCCCACCAAGCCATGCCCACAAAACTGGTAGTAAAAAAATTTGGATTTCACCACTGGTGGTAAGCATAGCACAAAACATCATGGTCTGTCCCCTGATATTACTGGATGACGTTGCTAGGACTCACTGCCTTAGAAGAGTGAGGAAAATCCTCAGGGACGACTCACACCCTGGCCAGCCCTTCTTTATTCTCCTGCCGTCGGGAAGGAGATATAGAAGTATAGGCAGCTGCACAAATAGGCTGAAGAACAGTTTTTATCCGTGGGCTGTCAGGCTTCTGAATGGAAAATAACTTTACAACAACATAGTACGATTGATTTGCGGGGCCGGCCCGATGTGCAATAAGTTCACACGGAACAGTAGGATTGTGTGTTTGTTAGTAGGATTCACTGGGTTAGGGATTTTTCTTTTTCTGTCTTTCACTGAGAGTTGTATTGGATTGGGGGGGGGGTGCACGAAGGGAGGCTCAGCCAATCTCATTGTACATATGTTGTACTCTGACAATAAAGGTTTGAATTGAATTGAATTGTTTAGCGACCGTTCAAAATTACAACGGCACTGAAAAAAGTGACTTATGACCATTTTTTACACTTAAGACCACTGGTGTGTCCCAGGGTCATGTGATCACCTGTTTTAACAAGCGAAATGAATAAGGAAGCCATATTCACTTTAAAAAACCAGGGTACTAACTTATCAACTGCAGTGATTCACTTAATAATTGTGGCAAGGAAGGTCTATAAAACGGGGCAAAACTCACCAAATGTCTCACTTAACAACAGAAATTTTGGGCTCAATTGTGGTCATAAGTCAAAGACTACATGTATTGCCTCTATTGCAGGTGATCGGCTGCCTCCCAGGCTTTTTGGAGTGAAAATGGCCTAACAATATGGTAATGGCAGGAGGACTATTTGGGGGTGAATTCCTATCTCAAAAGAACCCTGAAATGTACAGTAGATATTTGCTATCAGATGTTCATCCAACATGCTAAATTCTAAATTTGGGATAATGGGCCACAATTGTTGTGTGCCCATAAATGTAACACCTTTTGTTGCCACACGGTGCCCATTTTATTTTTATGGTGTTAAAGGGCTTCGAAAGTACAAATGGCCTCAGACAAGTGCACCTTTTTAAAAAAAATGTAGGTATGAATTGAATATGAATATAAATTGAGGCCTTTGGACTATGGTGCTGGAGAAGACTCCTGCAAGTCCCTTGGGCTACAAGGCGATCAAACCGGTCAGGGGAGATGAGGAGATCAACGCTGACTGCTCTTTAGAAGGCCAGATCCTGAAGATGAAACTCAAATACTTTGGCCACCTAATGAGAAGGAAGGACTCACTGGAGAAGAGCCTAATGCTGGGAAAGATTGAGGGCAAAAGAAGAAGGGGATGACAGAGAATGTGGTGGCTGGATGGAGTCACTGAATCAGTAGGCGTGAGCTTAAATGGCCTTCAGGTGATGGTAGAGGACAGGAAGGCCTGGAGGAACGTTGTCCATGGGGTCACAATGAGTTGGAAAAGACTTCACAACTAACAACAACAAATGACTTGGGCTTGCATGCTTCTTCAACCAGACTCTCTCTTAGCAGCTTAGAAATTCCCCAGCAAAGGAAGGCTATTGCCATGATTGGCCTGGTCCATCTGGCCTTCGTGGCAGCTGCAGCACAAACTACCCGGACTCTTTCATTGCCCACCCCACTCCTGTGGAGTCTAAGTCCCCCCCTCCCCCACTTCCAGCCCTCTTTTCCAGTTGCTGAAGAAGCTGCAAGCTGCAAATGCAACCCGGGTCCAGTCTGCCTGCCAATCCCTCTGTGGATTGGCTGCATGCCAGGATGACGGTGGGGGTCTGTGGGTTTGATGCTGCAGAAAAGGCAACCCGATCAGCTCCTGTTTCTGCTGGGGAGGAGCGTGTCTCCTGCATAATTGACAAACAGTTCTGGATTCCACCGGGGAGGGGAGGGGGAACTCCCCAGGGGAGTGGGAGTGGGCTATTAAGAGGCACTCAAGGCTCAGTGGCTGATCAATTATTCAGTCCCAGCATCTGCTGACAGAGGAAGAAGGGCCTGGCCAAAAATCCCTGGGGCTGATGTCACAGCCAGCCAATTGGGAAGAGGAGGCCTTCTTCTGAGTGCAGGGTGGGGCTAGGGACCAAGAGCAGAGCCTGGAGCAAGTGGGCCGGGAGGGGGTGGCTTGTCAGAGGCTTGCAAGCAAGAGATTTATTCCGTTTATAGTGGCAATGCATCCCTCATTGGCGAACAGTACTAGCTTGCTCTGTGTAATGAGATGCAACAGTGGATTCTTTCCTCGCATGCAATTTACATGGCTATCAAATTGCTCCACCAACCCTGATGTTCCCCTTTAGCCCAAGACACCTATCTTGTTTTGGGGTGATGGTTTGAACAGTTAAATGCTAGTTTTCAAGTACTTCTGAGCCAACCAATTTTGTTACCGTTTCAGTTGCTTCTGAGACACAGTGTGGACATTTTATTGCACTCTGCTCCAGTGGTGGAATTCAAATTTTTTTACTACCGGTTTTGTGGGAATGGTATGGCTTGGTGGGCGTGGCAGGGGAAGGATACTGCAAAATCTCCATTCCCTCTCCACTCCTGGGGGAAGGAAATTGCAAAATGTCCATTCCCATCCCACTCTGGGACCAGCCAGAGGTCGTATTTGCCAATTCTCTGAACTACTCAAAGTTTCCGCTACCGGTTTCCAGAACCTGTCAGAACCTGCTGGATTTCACCTCTGTTTATCACCCTCTGTAATATCTTTCTATCTGTGGCTGTCAAGCCAGCATGCCACACGGTAATGCACTGAGTGAAGATGCTTTCTATTGTGGCCCGGTAAAAGGTGGTCATCAGGTGTAGTTCTACTTTGTTTTCCCGCAAGACTCTAAGAAAGTGGAGTCTCTGTTGGGCCTTTCTGGCCACCTGGGTCCTATTAATTTTCCAGGTGAGATTTTTGCTGAGGTAGACTCCCAGGTATTAAAAGGAGAAAACTCTCTCCACACAGCCCCTCCCTCTCGATGTAAAGTGGGGCAGGTTCCTCTCTCTTCTTCTGGAAGAGAGAGCACCTGCTCTCCTAGCACCATCTCTTTCGTCTTGCTGATGTTCAGATGCAGGTTGTTTTCCAAGCACCATGTGGATAATTTTTGAACTTCCCCACACTGTATGCTGTTTCATTTCCACCTTGTCACTGAGTTATTTTGTATTTGTCAGCTGAGCTTCCATTCTGAACACTACGGTAGCTTGCCAGAGGACTTTTATCAGAGTGAAGAGATAAGAACTACTTTGAGCTACTGCGCATGTCTACATTCTTTTTTTTTCTAACTTCCCTTACTTTCTCTTTTGTTCGTCTCTGAGATATCACTGCCGGCAAGATGTAATTAGCTAGGTTTTTTACTTTTACAATAAATATGTTTATTAGGATTTATACTTCGGGTTTTCTTTCTTTGAGAGTATACACCATGGGAAACAAGATCCAGTCACCTCTAATTAATCACAGTTTTCCCAGGGGGGGAACGAAGCTGATTCACGCTTCGACAGAACTGTTGTATGTTGAGGACCACCTGTAGGTGATTTAATCCCAATCTGCGCATTTCTCCATCTCACTTGCCCATCCATGCTTTCAAGCAAAGGGATTTTCCCTGAGCTGCTCCGACGTTCTTTCTTTGATTTTCAGTTTTGATGCCAAGGATTGTTGGCCTGGGGGACTTTTCTCCCATTTTCCTCCCCCACAATCTTGTGACTTTTTTGCCCAAGCCCCTAGAATCCAGCCTAGCAAAGCCATATCCGGTATCCCAGAATTGCCCTTGGAAATTCACCTGCATTTTTTTTCCTATTCCTGCAATGGCTTGAGAAAGCATTTGCTTCATGTATTTCTATCTTAGGGAAAGCAAATTTCACAGAAATTGGCACGGGGGGAAGAGTGTGGCACTCAGCCTCTTGCTGTATCATGATCACACCAACAATTGACACCCTCTCTGGCTTTGCATACTTCGGTTCAATTCCATGACAGCCACGTGGGTCCTCCCGTTGAGGTTTTTCAGCTGTGGTGCTACTTCAGCGCTTAGGAGGAAACTGGCTCTTGAAAATGAGTTGAATTTTTTTCCCCTCTCTGTGGAGAACTTTGGGGAATTAGTTACTCAATTTCATTGTACCCCCAGTTTCACTGGGAATTTTAAAAGGTGGCTTGTGCCAAATTGCCACAATGAGCTTCAGCCTTGGCCCTATACCAGAGGTCTTCAAACTTGGCAGCTTTAAGACGTGTGGACTTCAACTCCCAGAATTCTCCAGCCAGCTGGCTGGAGAATTCTGGGAGTTGAAGTCCACACGTCTTAAAGCTGCCAAGTTTGGGGACCCCTCCCCTATACGTTCACACTGTCCAACTGAACTGAATACAGATAATCCTTGACTGACATTCACAATTGGGACCAGAATTTCCATTGCTAATCAAGGCAGTTGCTACTGTAAGTGACTCACTCTTGATTTTATGACCTTTTTGCCAAGTGAATCACTGCAGTTTTGAAGCAGATTTTCTCTATTGACTTTGCTTGTCGGAAGCCTGTTGAGAAGATCACAAAAGATGATAGCATGACCTGCTGTAAATACACACTAGTTGCGTAGTGCCTGAATCTTGATTGCACAACTGTTGGGATAATGATAAATGTAAATAATACCAGTTGTAAGTCACTTTCAGTGCAACTTCAAATGGTTGCTAAACGAATGCTAAGCCACGTATTGCCTGTGTGGGCCACTCAATTCATTTCTGTATGCAAAATATATAAATCCATTTTCTGTGTAATATTATAGCAATAGCACTTGGACTTATATGATTTGATTTGATTTGATTTATTAGATTTATATACCGGCCTTCTCCCGAAGGACTCAGGGCGGTGTACAGCCATAGTAAAAAACAATATATTATACAAAATTTAAAAACCGTTTAAAACAAAATTAAACAAATCTTGGTTTTCTTAATTTAAAACCCCATAATTTTAAAAACTGCCCCATCCAAATTTTATTTAATCAGCCAGGCCCGCCTGGTGAAATAACAAGGTCTTGAGAGCTCGATGGAAAGCACAGAGATCGGGAATCGTGCGTATCTCAGGGGGTAGCTCGTTCCAGAGGACGGGTGCCCCCACAGAGAAGGCTCTCCCCCTGGGGGTCGCCAGCCTACACTGCTTTGCCGACAGCACCCTGAGGAACCTCTCTCTGTGGGAGTGTGTTGGTCAGTGGGAGGCTATTGGTGGCAGAAGGCGGTCCTGTAGATATCCAGGCCCTAAGCCATGGAGTGCTTTAAAGGTGGTAACCAGCACCTTGAATCGCACCTGGAAGACCACCGGGAGCCAGTGCAGCTCGCGCAGGAGAGGTGTCACATGGGTACGTCGAGTCGCACCCATAATCACCCACGCGGCCGCATTCTGGACCAGCTGAAGCCTCCGGGTGTTCTTCAAGGGGAGCCCCATGTAGAGATATACCGCTTCACAGTGCTTTACATCCCTCTCTAAGCGGTTTACAGAGTCAGCATATTGCCCCCAACAATTTGGGTCCTTATTTTATCGACCTTGGAAGTTTGAGTCAACTTTCAGCCAGTGAAAATTGGCAGTCAGCAAAATTAGCCTGCAATACTGCATTCTAAGGGATTGGGTGGCTCAGTGGCTAAGACACTGAGCTTGTTGATCAAAAGGTCAGCAGTTCAGCAGTTTGAATCCCTAGTGCTGCATAATGGGGTGAGTTCCCATTACTTGTCCCAGCTTCTGCCAACCTAGCAGTTCAAAAGCACGTAAAAAATGGAAGTAGAAAAATAGGGACCATCTTTAGTGGGAAGGTGACAGCGTTCTGTGCTCCTTTGGCATTTAATTATGCTGGCCACATGACCACGGAGTCGTCTTCGGACAGCGCTGATTCTTCAGCTTTGAAACAGAGATGAGCACTGCCCCTTAGAGTCAGGAACAGCTAGCATATATGTGCTAGGGGAAGCTTTACCTTTACCTTACTGCATTCTAATCACTGCATCATTACGGCTCTTTACATACTGTTTCTATCACCTTATTGGCAAAGCGCCAAGAAAGGAACTTTTGGAACTGGGATGAAGGGAGTTTCGTTACTCCAGGATTTGGGGTAACTCTGAAGACAGGAGATGCTAGATGTCTTTTTTGCACTCTCTCATTGGCCAACCAGAGCTGAGCACTAATTGGCTCCTGAGATTAGCACCTCAAAGATGCCACAAATATATGTGAATGGAGGTCACCTTCAAACTCATTAAAAGAGTGGAGATTGGTGTGGAAGTGCCCTTGGACCACCTAACCATGGGTGCCATTTGCAAGAGGCCATGTATAGCTCTGGTGCAACCCTCAGGAATCCAGATCAAAGCATCCATACTGACTGCCATTCATCTTCTGCTTAAAATAGGCTCAAAGCAGAGCTTAGCTCCTCTCTGGATAAATGGTTTCAATTCAAACTGCTTGTACTGTGAAGTAGTATTTCCTAATATTTAACCAGAATTTGCCTTCCTGCAATTTTATACCTTTATTCCGTGTTCTGGACGAAAGGGAACAGATGGCGGCTTTCTTCTATGAGTCACTCTTCAAATACTTGAAGATTGCATTAACACCAAACTATGTCAGTTAAAGGTTCAAGAACTACAGGTGCTCCATAATAGGCTTTGGATGGTTTTAACCTTTGATTGCTAGCTTGCAAGAATCCATTCCGCTTGGTTAGTTTATGCTTCAATTATTTGTGCACAATCAAATGTTGGTTAATTCAGAACTCAAATGGATTGAAAATCCATTTAAGGAAAGCAAAACCTTTCCCATTCACCCAATTTAGGAGTACGGTTGAATTCTGAGATCAGCATCAACATCACATAATTAGGGATAAAGATATCAGAAAAGATCAGATTCACACAACATATTTCCACATTGGTTAAAGCCCCATCAGCTGCCTTTGCAAAAGCTGCTACTTTCATTAATTTTAATTTCAGGGTTGTTATTCTGGTAACTTAGCTTGTGTTGTAAATACAGCCTGTTTGTATAGTTTGGGATCCAGTGACTGCAGAAACACAAAACACAACCAGATTGTTAAATTAATTGGGACGAGGAGGATGTCAGCCTTGTGAGATATTCCAGACAAGAATTAAATCTGTCTATATTGTAAGGTTACAGTAACAAGACCTTGTAGTGCTGAAACTCCATCTTTTCCTCTTTGCCTTAGTAGTCCAAGAAACTAGAGAGGGTCCCCTTATGAGATGCTTGCCAGGCCCCCATTTTTTTCCTGTGGGCTCAGCTGCCTCTTATCTGACTGTTGCCTAGTCTGTAGCTCTTCCTTCTGTCTCCCAAGGTCATTCGCACATGCCTTTACATCAGAGTTGCCAACACCAGATTAAATCATCAACTAATCACGCCATATGGGCTTCTACATCCAACCCATTTTGACACACACACACACACACACACAAGCCTAGGCAAGCCTTGCATGTTTGCAGATGATAGTCATCATGGTTTAGTATGTTGTGTGGACCCTTCAAAATGCTTATGATTCTGCAGCAGAGAAATCAGTTGCCCCAATTAAAAAAATTAAATGTTGACAGAATTTGGAATATATCTCAAGTGTTCCATAAGGCAATGGGAATGGGGAATCATGTAAAACAGAGAATGGCTTCTCTGGGTAAAGACTCACTTGCTAAAACAGCCTTGTATCCCAGACCGTTAACCCTGTCAGTGGCCAGAATCAGTGCTGATCCAGTTCTACAGAGGAATTATTGAGTCTGTCATCTGCACCTCTATAACTGTCTGGTTTGGTTCTGCAACCCAACAAGACAGACACAGACTTCAGAGGATAATTAGAACTGCAGGAAAACAATTGCTACCAACCTGCCTTCCATTGAGGACCTGTATAGTGCACGAGTCAAAAGGAGGGCTGTGAAAGTATTTACTGACCCCTCGCATCCTGGACATAAACTGTTTCAACTCCTACCCACAAAACGACACTATAGAGCAATGCACACCAAAACAAGAACAGTTTTTTCCCAAACGCCATCACTCTGCTAAACAAATCACTGTCAAATTATTCACTAAGTCTGCTTTACTATTACTATTAGTTTTCTCATCGTTCCCATCACCCATCTCCTCCTACTTATGACTGCATGACTGTAACTTTGTTGCTTGTATCCTTACGATCTATACTGATTATTTCCTAATATGATTTGATTGCTTATTTGTGCCCTATGACTATCATTAAGTGTTGTACCTTATGATTCTTGATGAATATATCTTGTCTTTTCATGTACACTGAGAGCATATGCACCAAAGACAAAATCCTTGTGTGTCCAATCACACTTGGCCAATAAAGAATTCTGTTCTATTCTATTCTATTTCTTCCATTCCTTTCCATTTGCGTTGTCAAAATCCAGAAGCTAAATGTTTGTATTTGGCTGCAAGGACAGAACTGGAAAACAGATGCAATAGACAACAAGTTGCAATCCAACCTTGAAAACACGTCTGAGCTATTCCATGCTAAGCAGAAAACGAAGTGCAATTTATCTGAAATATTTATATCTTTTTTTTTTCCCAGCGAGTCTCAGATGGCTAATATACCATAAGTTAAAAATAAAAATGTATCCTTGTTGGGGGAAAAAATTGAAATCTCAAATACATTAAATGATATTGAATTCCCCATTTTGCGATTCTGTCTCCATTACAATTACTCCTTGTTCCTGGTACCATTGGAGACCAAAATCTGAGATTTTATCATTCGGAAAGGAGATCAGACAAGAGAAAGAGCCTGTCGCTTCTGATGCTGCTGCAGCAAATCATCTTATTCCAATAACTGCCTTATTATAGCACTATCCAGTGACTGTTGCACTCCCTGACTGCATTCACACAAGCCACCGAGTTACGGAATTAACCCATTCAGGGGGTTTGTACAGTATTTTATTTTATCTATTATTTATTTTATTTATTACCATCATTCACTGCCTATCTCACTCTCTAAAGCAGGGGTGTCAAACTCAAGACCCACGGGCTGAATTCGGCCCGCAGGGTGCTTAGATCTCGCCAGTGATAAAATCCAATTTTTTTTTACTACCGGTTCTGTGGGTGTGGCTTGGTGGACGTGGTGTAGCTTGGTGGGCATGGCTTGGTGGACATGGCAGGGGAAGGATACTGCAAAATCTCCATTCCCACCCCATTCCAGGGGAAGGGTATTGCAAAATCTCCATTCCCACCCCACTCTAGAGCCAGCCAGAGGTGGCATTTGCTGGTTCTCTGAACTATTCAAAATTTCTGCTATCAATTTTCCAGAACCTGTCAGAACCTGCTGGATTTCGCCCTTCTAGAAGACCGGAAGAGTAGATGTGCACCTAACCTCTGGTGCCAAGATGTTCCAGAGGGCAGGAGCCCTGTCAGAAATGGTTCTTCTCCTAGCACCACGAGCTGAAATTCCTCGGCCAATGGGTCCCACAGAAGGCCTCTTTTGCCAGAGCGAGTGGGACAGGCCAATCCCATCCTCAAATACCCTGGTCCCAAGCCATGGGGTGCTTTAAAGGTGATAACAACACCTAGAATAAAATTTTGAACCATAAACTACAAATCCTAACCTTCCACAATTTGATCACTCACACAGAAAGAACTACGGTTCAGCTAAGTGTAGCAAGTTGCACCAGTTCGCTTTACATGAACACAGTCACTGTTTTATGTTTTTCATCCATGGCATGGATTAAAAGATTTGGGGCAGAACTTGAAATGTAACTGTCTCCATTGCAAATCAAAGTGACCAGAAACTATAAAAGGAAGTGAAACATGGGCCATGGAATGCAGCTCCCCCTCCAACTTGGAGTGCAGACTTAGCATCGCTGTGACTTCCCTGGTCCCTGAAGCTTCTTGTTGTCTCTAATCAGAAGTGACGTTTGGACAGCTGAGCTAACAAGAAACTGATGCTTTGGGCTTCCCATTTCCTCTGAGAATGTCACTTGAGTAGCCTGCATGATTTCCCTGTATTAGCATCCTATTAGCAGACACCACTCTTGGAAGGAAAGGGGCAAGGACAAAGTCTGGAGGTAAATGAAAGAACTCGACTCTTTGCTCTTTTCCAGCTCATTCTCCTATCATTTGTCCTAGAAAAATAGGTCCTTGGGTATTTTCCAAAATTCATAGTTTGTGTAGAAGGTGGACATTTTTCCTGATGTTAGTAGCTTGGGTTTGAACTTCATGGTATGAAATATTAGAACTGTCAAATCCAAGCTCCAAAAATATGGACAACCACTAGGTGGAAGGAAAGATAAATTTCTGTATCTCTTTGCTGCCCTCTATAGTCATTTGCATTATTGCTGCTCAAAGCTGGTACAATTAAATTTGGAACCCCAATGCATAGATTCAGTTCAATTTGCATTGTAATGCATTGTAAGCCACCCTGAGTCTCCGGAGAAGGGCGGCATATAAATCTAATTTTTAAAAAATAATAATTATGGAACTCCCTGCCACAAGATTAGTGAAGGCACTACTATACTGTAGTAAAGTTAACCTTCTGTCTTTAGAACCAACAATTTGATTTTTCAATTGCAGAAGACCAATAAGAGGCAAAATAAAACCAAATTTCCTTCAAAAGTGTTCTTTTCGAAACCAGTACATTTGATGGTCGTTTTGAATCCATACGTTAGCCATGAATGAACAGGGATGCAATGTTGCTTGGACCTAAAACAGAGGTGGGTTTCAGCAGGTTCTGACCAGTTCTGGAGAACCGGTAGTGGAAATTTTGAGTAGTTCGGAGAACCGGTAAATGCCACCTCTGACTGGCCCCAGCCCCATCTATACTCTGCCTCCCGAGTCCCAGATGATTAGGAGGAAATGGGGATTTTGCAGTAACCTTCCCCTCAAGTAGGAAGGGAATAGAGATTTTGCACTATCCTTCCCCTGGAGTGGGGTGGGAATGGAGATTTTGCAGTATCCTTCCCCTGCCATACCCACCAAGCCACGCCCACAGAACCAGTAGTAAAAATTTTGAATCCCAACACTGACCTAAAAGGTTTTTTTTATCCCAGTTATTTTGACTGATTGAGTAGATTTTCTCCTTCCCTTGATGTAGCTAATCTTTGTGCCCTGAATCATCTAAAGCTATTACACATGAGAAGCATCTACCTTTTCTGACTGCCCTCAGATGACACTGCTCTAATATGGACTCCCTCTGCCTCCCCCAATCCTCCAGATGTTAAGACTACAACTGCCATCATTCTCCACTGTAGCTTGGCACTTCTGGAGGCAGCAAGTTAGGGATCCAGCCAGCCAAATGGCCTACTTTGCTGAGCAAATCCTCCCTCAGGCTTGCTACCAAAACCCTCTAACTCTGGTTGCCAGAGAACCTTAAGTGAATCCAAGGTCCCTTTGACAGCTAAGAGTCTTTTAAGCCAGGCACTTTCTGCAGCTCCTATTTGCAACACACATTCAGCTTTGGTCCTCCAGTAATAGCAACTTAATCATGCTTGGCTGTTTGTGGAAAAGCCCAGATTCATCCAACTATGTAGCTTGACTGGCCAGGCACTGGACACCTGCTTCAACACTGGCCATGGAACAATTTCTCCCATCACACAACAGGCTTCTTTAATAGGTACCTGATTTCTATTTGGACTGTGCTACCTTCCACTCTAACTTCTAGACTAGAGGTGTCCAACCAATTTCAAAATATTTTACTACCGGTTCTGTAGATGTGTCTTGGTGGGCATGTCATAGCTTGATGGACGTGGCTTGATGAGTGTGGCAGGGGAAGGATACTGTAAAATCTCCATTCCCACCCCACTCCAGGGGAAGGATACTGCAAAATCCCCATTTCCTCCCGATCAGCTGGGACTTGGGAGGCAAAGAATAGATGGGGGTGGGGCCAGTCAGATGGGGGTGGGGCCAGTCAGAATTTTTACTACCGGTTCTCCGAACTACTCAAAATTTCTGCTACTGGTTCTCCAGAACTGGTCAGAACTGCTGAAATGCACCTCTGTGTCCAACCTTGCAAGTTTAAGTCCAAACTCCAGGCCGGGCTATCGATGTGAAGATTTTTAAATTGGTTTTAATCTGGGATTTTTAAATTTGGGGTTTTATATTGTGCCAAATTATTTAATAGTTTTAATTTTTAAATTGTTGTTTGTCTTGTGCTTTTAATTAGGCTGTGCACCGCCCCAAGTCCTTCGGGAGAGGGGCGGTAGAAATAAAATTATTATTATTATTATTCAAACTTGCCAAGGTTGGACACCACTGATCTAGATAAAGATTGCAGTGCAGATGTGCTGTCCACTTGGGCAGAAGAGGATTTACCCAGCCCAGTTTCTCATGCAGTTGGGAGCCCTATCCAAAGGCTATCATGGAAATATTAGAGAAAGCAGTTAGGAAGCATTATTGCTATTGGGAGCAGCAAAAGAGGGCAGGATTAAAATCAAGGACTGCTTCTCTGGCCCTGTAATCAGCATGTGCTCTTTGCCATCTCCCAATTTACTTCATTACACTTTGCTAAGTATAACTTATTTCATGTCTTTCCCACAAGAGGCTTAAAACAGCACACGTTGGAGGGGGTGGTGTTTTCCTTCTCGCCCTGGCATTTCATTTGCACAACAACCATGCAAAGTAGGCAAAGCTAGTTGACAATGTCAGGTCTTCCGTTAAGCTTCATTGTTAGGTAGAGCCTGAAATATGGTCTCTCTGCCCATACTGGTTAAAGGGACTGTTTTAATTAAAATAGAACAACAGAGTTGGAAGGGGCCTTGGAGGTCTTCTAGTCCAACCCCCTGCTCAGGGAGGAAACCCTGTACCATTTCAGACAAATGGTTGTCCAATCTCTTCTTAAAAACTTCCAGTGTTAGGGCATTTACAACTTCTGGAGGCAAGTTGTTCCACTGATTAATTGTTCTAACTGTGAGGAAATTTCTCCTTAGTTCTAGGTTGCTTCTCTCCTTGATTAATTTCCACCCATTGCTTCTTGTCCTGCTGTCAGGTGCTTTGGAGAATAGCTTGACTCCCTCTTCTTTGTGACAACCCCTGAGATATTGAAAGACTGCTATCATGTTTCCCCTAGTCCTTCTCTTCATTAAACTAGCCATGACCAGTTCCTGCAACCGTTCTTCATATGTTTTAGCCTCCAGTCCCCTAACCACCTTGATTGCTCTTCTCTGCACTCTTTCTAGAGTCTCAACATCTTTTTTACATTGTGGCGACCAAAACTGGATGCATTATTCCAAGTGTGGCCTTACCAAGGCATTATAAAGTAGTATTAACACTTCATGTGATCTTGATTCTATCCCTCTGTTAATGCAGCCCAGAACTGTGTTGGCTTTTTTGGCAGCTGTTGCACATTGCTGGCTCATATTTAACTGATTGTCCACTAGGATTTCTCTCACAGTTACTAGTATTGAGTGAGGTGCCACCTATACTCTACCTTTGCATTTAGTTTTTCTTGTCTAAATGTAGAACCTTATTTTTTTTCACCATTGAATTTCATTTTGCTAGATAGCGCCCAAAGTTCAAGTCTGTCAAGATCTTTCTGAATCTTAAGCCTATCTTCTGGAGTGTTGGCTATTCTTGACAGCTTGGTGTCGTCTGCAAATTTACATCAGTAACTACAGTGTCTGCAATGCTCAGGGCTTCACTCTTTCTGCACATGTCTGGCCCAAAGGCTGGTCTCACTGCTCAGAGGGAGATGTTCAACCCCATCACCCCTATAGTGGCTTGTTTTATCTGTAAAACTAAGCCAAATATGCTCTTAGTCAAACTGCAGTGGCTAACTCCATATATTAGTTTAAACCAGGTGTCAGTAACCTGCAGCTCTAGAGCTGCATGCGGCTCTTTGGGCCCTCTGCTGTGACTCCCTGTCGGGTGATCCCACCACTGGTTGGCCCTACCTCTCACTCTCCCCTCCAGTCACTCCTCGCCTGGCCTGAGAAGGTAAGGGCAATGGCGGGTGATGGAGAAGTGGCCGGGGCAGAGACAGAGAGATACAGAGAGAGGGGGAGAGAGGGAGACATAGAGAGACACCGAGAGAGAGGTGGGAAGAGAGGGAGGGGTGGAGGGGGAGAGAGATGTCAAAAGGGTTTTATGGTTCCCGGTGTTTTTTAACAACCGGTTCTCTGGCCTAATAACCAGCTGGGAAGGTGTGGCTAGGGGATCATGTGACTGGTGGAAGTGAGTGACATCGAGTTGGCCACAACCACCCAGGTTTTGTGGTTCCTGGTGTTTTCTTTTCTGTGGAAAACGGATTCAAATGGTTCTTTGAATGTTTAAGGCTGCAGACCCCTGGGTTAAGCCAATACCAAATGGAGCTGTGACTGAGCACAATGGGGCTCTCTTCAGACAACATACTCAACTTGGTGCCTGAATTAACCCATTTTTCTAAGTGCACATAATGCACTGAAACATATGCTAAACTAGCAAGCTGGTTGTATACCATATCATAAACCATTAAAAGAAAAACCTCTAAAAGCAACCAGGTGTAGCAAGGTTGCGAGAATGCATCTGCTAAACTTGCAGTGGTTGATTTAATGAAATTAAATATTTTCAATTTAATATCCAAAGGGTTCCCATCCTGATGACATTCTGGAAACCCCTGAAAGCCTGGACCTTCTTCTTGACCCTGGGATAGAATGGTTACGGCCCCTGTCAAGAAAGTTTGTCGGTGCAGGTGTGACTCTTCAGGCTTGCCTCTGTTGACTTTTTTTCATGTTTCTTTATTTGTATTTATTTGACATGCCACCCATCTCACTATCAAGCGACTCTGGACAGCTTATAATGCCATTAAATTTTTTATTTATTTATATTTTATTTAATTATTTTATTTATTTGTCAAACACATATAAGATAACAGATAAAAGTATAAACATGATTATGGATACGATTAAAAAGGGACATTAGGACAGGGACAGTAAGCACGCTGGTGCGCTTATACTCGCCCCTTACAGATCTCTTAGCAATGGGGTGAGGTCAACAATAGACAGTCTAAGGTTAAAGTTATGGGGGTTTGGGGAAGAAACCACAGAGTCAGGTAGGGCATTCCAGGCATTGCCCACTCTGTTGCTGAAGTCATATTTTCTGCAATCAGGTTTGGAGCAGTTTACCTTAAGTTTGTATCTATTGTTTGCTCATATGTTGTTGTGGTTGAAGCTGAAGTAGTCATTGACAGGTAGGACATTGTAGCAGATAATTTTATGTACTACATTTAGGTCAGACCGAAGGTGGCATAGTTCTAAATTGTCTAAGCCCAAAATTTCACGTCTAGTGGCATAAGGTATGCCTACTAGCCACCTCCAGAATGGGACCCCCACGTTGTGGTCCCAAACCAGTTGACAGAGCAAGGTTTTCCATCAAGAGAATGGGGGCCTTTATTATTATATTGCACTCTATGTACCATATTTTTCAGAGTATAGGACGCACTGGAGTATAAAACGCACCTTAGTTTTTTGGGAGGAAAATAAGAAAAAAGCTGATTGGTGGGTGGATCGGCCTCTGGGAATACCCTCAATCAGCTGTTCCCAGAGGTGAATTTTAGCAACAGGTTCATTGGTTGTGAGCTCTGTGCCTTGCTTTTTTTTTTTTTTTTTTGCTTTTTTTTTCTGCCTTTGAAAGCCTCCAAAACAAAGCTTCAGAAAAAAAGCCTCTGAAGCTCTGTTTCTGAGGCTTTTATTCTGAAGCTCTGTTTGGAGTTTGAGAAGCTGGGCGGGGCTACATTCGGAGTATAAAACGCACCCAGATTTTTTTGGGGGGGAAAAGGTGCGTCTTATACTCCAAAAAATACCGTATTTTGTATATTATTTAGCTTTATTGTACATTGCCCAGAATGAGTTTGGAGTTGGCAGTGCCTAAATTAAATAAATTAAATTAAATTAAGACTGTTGTGGGAACAAAGTCACGACTCCGACATTTCAGCTTCGTTTTCCCACCAGCTGCTCCTACACCACCATGATGGTTCTCTGGCCCCAAGACCAGGAAGAAAAGAGTCTGGCTCCAGATACCTGAGAGAAGAAGGATGAGTATTTACAATAGGCCACCACTTGTTTTGTCTGCCAATCTTCTGGTTGGGAGCAAAGGAAAGGACCAGCTCTGTCTGCTTGCCTCTGGCTACCCATTTTAATTCAAGGACACTCGTGATCTGGAAAGAGCTACACATGTACCCTGCTCACATTTGCTGCCTCTGGCACCACATTGATGGCAATGCTGGGATGGTGTCTTTAATTTTGATGATCATAAGTAACCCTGCCTATGTTGACTCTGTGCTCATTTGTTCTGCTGCTGTAGAGCAGCGTTCATAGGAAAGGAAGATTGATTCTTCTTTCACAAAATAAAATTTTAAGTTTTTAAATGTGGGGGTCATGTTGGAGTCATGGAGAATTAATGGTTCTTTCTTGGTAGATGGTAAGATCATAATAACATCAAGGTTGTCTTCATTTTGAATGAATATGCTAAGTAAACAGAAAACTGAAAAATATACATCAGTGGCTACAGTGTGTATATTCAAGGGCTTCACTCTGCCTGCACATGTCTTGCCAAAAGGCTGCTCTCACTGCTCCGAGGGAGATGTTCAACCCCATCACCCCCAGATCTTGGTCATAATGGAGAGGGTAATTCAGCAGAAACCAACTTGGGAAAAAATAGTGCTAAGAACAGTGGTGGGTTTCAAAAAAATTCATTATCGGTTCTGTGGGTGTGGCTTGGTGGGTGTGGCTTGGTGGGCATGGCAGGGGAAGGATATTGTAAAATCTCCATTCCCATCTGGCTCCAGGGGAAGGTTACTGCAAAATCCCCATTTCCTCCTGATCAGCTGGGACTTGGGAGGCAGCGAATAGATGGGGACAGGGCCAGTCAGAATTTTTACTACCGGTTCTCTGAACTACTCAAAATTTCCGCTACTGGTTCTCCAGAACTGGTCAGAACCTGCTGAAACCCATCCCTGGCTTAGAACATCTCTGGGGAAAGTGCTCAATCTAGAAACAGAATTCAAAGTCACCCTGTGACTAAAGCAAACGAATCAGGTTTTTACTCTTAGCAACTTTGAGGAAGTATCCATATAGTTTTCTTTACTTTCTTCTACAGAATGGAAACGCTATGGCTTTCCTTCCTTCCTTCCTTCCTTCCTTCCTTCCTTCCTTCCTTCCTTCCTTCCTTCCTTCCTTCCTTTCCTTTCCTTTCCTTTCCTTTCCTTTCCTTTCCTTTCCTTTCCTTTTTCATTCTTTCCTGGGATTTTCTGGTAATCTCCATTCAAGTATTAATTAGGTCAAATCCATTTTACCTTTTCCAAGATTAGCCAACATTTTCTACTTAGCTTCATTGCTTGGATTAGGAACTTGAATATGATAGCGACAATTGGAAATTCCAATTTCAACTGCACAATAGACAAGAAGCTGGTCCAAACAACTCAGACATACACATAGGCATAGAAAAAGAACAGGGCTTCAATCATATAGTCATAAATGCCCTCTTAACTATGTTTTGGTCTCTCCTGCCGGTGCCCTTGATTTTAGGGATTAAAAAATCCCTGTCTTTATTCCTAGTTGGTTTGGCTCTCCATACAAAACGCCTCGTGCTGTTTGAAAGTTTAATTCAACTCATTTTCTCTCCAAGAATAGTGCAGAATATTTCTGCCTTACTTAACAATTACATCTTCTCCGCAGAGGAAAAAAATGAAATCCAAAGAGTGTGGGGTGTATGTCTCAGATGGTTTTTCTTTTTTTCTCCCTCGTGATTCTCCCTGAAATTAAATTAGAAAAGGAGGTGGATCCTTTAATGTTTTGATGAAGGAAAACAAGAGAAGAATTTCAGGAGCACTGTAAGAGAATCTGTAGCACATGTAGAATTTCCCCAACAAAGCAGCCGGGGTTCAGAAGTTTCCATGTGTTTCGTGATTTCCTTAATTTCTTTCAGAAGCAGCAAAAAAAAAAAGTAAAGGCAGGTTTGAATATCCTTGGCATGTATTCAAAGGAACTCTCCCTTGAGGCTTACTTTCCTTTTGAAAAAGGCTGCTTCTCATCAGATGGAAACAGTATTCTGCATGCGCTCACAAGCCCCTTTTGTTGAAGAGGAAGACCTCAGCCCAGCAAAGGGCAATTCTGTGTACGGTCAAGGACAGTGGGGAGAGCAAAAGCAACAGTGTCATAAAAAGAAAGGAAAGACCCCTGCAGTCAGGAGTGCTCCAATGATCAGCTGGGAGCGAACCGGTTCACTCCGACAATCAGCTGGGCCCGTCCACCTGCCCCTGTGCTTTGCTTACCTTTATCTTGGCAGCTGATTAGCGTGGCAGAGTGGATTGCTATGCCTCAGCTGTTTTAATTCCCTAGCACTAACGCGGAGGTGATTTTTTGTTGAACTGCGCACTTGCGCGCAGCGAAGCGCGCGATCACCGAACCGGTTGTTAAACCGGAAGGATTCCACCACTGCCTACAGTACCTTCTACCAGTGCTGGGTTGCTACCGGTTCTCCCCGGTTCGGGAGAGCCAGTAGTGGAAATCTTGATAGGACAGTGAACCAGTTCGCTTTGAATATCAGTTGGGCCCTCCCCACCCGCCCACGCACTATACCTACCTTTATTTCTTTTGTTTTTAGCTCAGCTGTAAGGTGCGGCAGAGTGGATTGCCCTGCCTCAGTTAGAACTCATCACTGCCTTCTAGTTTCTACTGTGCCAAGAAGAGTCCATGTTTCAAGTCAAGGTCATTGTTCCTGGTCTGAGTCAAACGTGACAGGCTTATTCCCCTCAAACTAGCTAATCTGACTGCTCACAGGGCTGGAAACGGAATGACCCGTTGACCATTTCTGAACCAGGTCACTCCAATGTATTGAAGAAGCCCGTTGAGAAATAAACAGGCTCCCATTGCCCCAGCTGTTTTGCAAGCTTAATGGAATCAGCCCAGGATTAAGAAACCCCAATAGGGAAGGCAATCTACCCCTTTGCATTTTTAACCAGCTCATTAAAGTTTCAGATGAAGCTTTTCCTTTAGGGAAAACGCTTAGCCTCCTTTAAAAACGAAAACGGTGGTTAGATCAATGCTTCTCAAACTTGGTAACTTTAAGATTTGGCAACTTTAATTCAATTCGCAGAATTCCCCAGCCGGCATGAAGATCATTTTGAAAAGATTGCAAGGCTGGGGTAGGGAGGGGAAAGAGGGGGGGGAAGTAGGAAAGGAGGTGTACCTAGAAATAAATTAGATTGCGTAGTTCAAGGATGGTTGAGTTGGTTGTTGGTTGCTTTGTAGCATACAGAGCCATCTATTGGCGAGGGGCGGGATGTCAAAACGTTAAGATGGTGTCCACCACTGCACAAGTGAAGCTTTACTTCTTCTTTGTTTACATATTTTACTTCTGGAATTACTGCTGTTATCTTGATGTTTTTCTGGTCCTTCTTGGCAAGACCAAGGAGATGGTGTTAGACTTCCGGAGGAAGAGAGAGGAACCTGTCCCACTTTACATCAAGGGGGGCTGTGTAGAGAGAATTTCTTCCTTTAAACTCCTGGGAGTCCATCTCAGCAAAGACCTCACCTGGAAAAACAACACAATCCAGGTGGCCAGGAAGGCCCAACAGAGACTCCATTTCCTTACGGTCTTGTGAAAAAACAGGGTGGAACAACAACTGATGACCTCCTTTTACCGGTCCACAATAGAAAGCATCCTCACTTATTGCATCACGGTATGGCATGACACCCGGCAACCGCGAATAGAAAGATATTACAGAGGGTGGTAAGCATAGCACAATATATCATGGGCTGTCCCCTGATACTACTGGATGACATCGCTAGGGCTCGCTGCCTTAGAAGAGTGAGGAAAATCCTCAGGGATGACTCACACCCTGGCCAGCCCTTCTTTATTCTCCTGCCATTGGAAGGAGATATAGAAGCATAGGCAGCTGCATAAATAGGCTGAAGAACAGTTTTTATCCATGGGCTGTCAGACCTGAATGCGAAATAACATCAGAATTATGTAGTACGATGGACTTGCAGGGCAACGTGTAACATGTTCACACTGGTGCAATAGGACTGAGTGGTTGTTAATATGATTTATTGGAATAAGGGTTTTCTGTCTTCACTGTGAGTTGTATTGTGTTGGGGGGGTGCACTGAGGGAGCTCAATAGAGGCAGGTTTCAAAACCCGTCGCTACTGGTTTGCTAGTGGGCATGCTCACATTTGCGCGCAACACTTCTGCACATCCACAGAAGCATGCAGGTGGGTGGGCGGAGTCTCCCGCCACCGCCACTACAGGTTCACTCAGTACAGGGCAAATCAGTAGCAACCCACCACTGGAGCTCAACCAATCTCATTGTACAAATGCTGTGCACTGACAATAAAGATTTGAATTTGAATTTGAATTTTGACCCAGGCCATCACATTCACCTTGCTATCACCCAGTCTGGGCTGCAAAGCTCCAGAACATCCCCTTCCACTTACATTAACAGAGTTCCTTGTTTGTTCCTTAACAAGTCAAACATTCCTGGCTATTTAGGACTTGGCCCATGGCAGGTTCACTCTATTTGTTAGTATGGATGGCTTTCAGTAGTAGTCAACTCTTAGTATTTAACAAGTTGGTTCTCACATTATGCCAATGTCGTGTTTCTTTAACCACTGCTTGATGAATAATCTACAAAGGGCAGTTCACACATTATATAAAAACATTCCTTGTGCAAATATGTCTGAATACAGCCTCTTTTTGTCTTAATACTATAAGTTTGTCTTTCAATGATTTACATTCTTTTAACCTATAGTAGTCCAGACGTTCGTTGAACTCCTGTCTGGACTACTATAATGCTCTCTACATGGGACTCCCCTTGAAGAACACTCGCAGGCTCCAATTGGTCCAGAATGCGGCCGCGCGGGTGATTATAGGAGCGACTCAACGCATCCATGTAACACCTTTCCTACACAAGCTGCACTGGCTCCCGGTGGTGTTCCGGGTGCGATTCAAGATATTGGTGACCATCTTTAAAGTGCTCCATGGCTTAGGACCCGGGTACTTACGAGACCGCCTTCTGCTGCTGATAGCCTCCCACCGGCCAATACGCTCCCACAGAGAGGGACTCCTCAGGATGCCGTCGGTCAAACAGTGTCGACTGGTGGCCCCCAGGGGAAGAGCCTTCTCTGTGGGGGGACCTGCTCTCTGGAATGAACTACCCCCGGAGTTACGGAGGATCCCTTATGCACCTTTCACTGTGCCCTCAAGACACTATAATTCCAACAAGCTGGGCTGGCCTAGACATGATTTTTAGCTGGGGTTTATTTTTAATGATTAAGGCCAATTGTTCAGTATGTTTTTTTAAAAAAAAATTTTTAATTTTGTATTTGTTTTACTGTTGGCTGTATACCGCCCTGAGTCCTTCAGGAGAAGGGCGGTATAGAAATTAAATAAAACTAAACTAAAACTAAATATACTACTCTTCTCTGTATCAAGATGGGTTACAGGAAAACGGGATAAAAATAAATAAATGAACAGTAAAAGCAAACCATGATTGAAAGATCATAACAGCTAGATTCATATAACCACACAGACAAGCCACAGCTTAGCTTCATGTAAAGTCAGCATATAAATACTCTTAAATATCCCAGTTGAAGAAGTTCCCCCAGGCCTTGTTTGCATTCTTGATTTCCTCCCCTTTTGCTTCTCCAGTTTGCATTTAAGATGAAGGCTATTTAAGATTTCTGGAGTAATCCTACCTGACAACATTTCTTGCCTCATTGTTGCTAATGAGCTGCTGGCTTTTGATCTGGAGCATCCGATGCAGAGACCAAAGTTCTTGCAATGACACCTTTCACTGGCTTCCTTAATTCTTCCGCTTGATTTGCGTTTATTTTCTTCCAGTGCTGTGAAAATGGACTTTATTAAAAATATAGACTCTTATTCCCAGGATAAGGCTCCCCTTTAGTCAAAGTCCATTTTCAAATCTTTGCATTTAGGTCAGCGTCTCCCAATCTTGGTAGCTTGAAGATGGGTGGACTTCTCTTCCCAGAATTCTCCATTCATCCCTGAGATGATTGTGTTCTCCTTTAAAAGGATAGGATAGGATAGGATAGGATAGGATAGGATAGGGTAGGGTAGGGTAGGGTAGGGTAGGGTAGGGTAGGGTAGGGTAGGGTAGGGTAGAGTAGAATAGAATAGAATAGAATAGAATAGAATAGAATAGAATAGAATAGAATAGAATAGAATAGAATAGAATAGAATAACAGAGTTGGAAGGGACCTTGGAGATCCTCTAGTCCAACCCTCTGCTTAGGCAGGAAACCATACATCACTTCAGACAAATGGTTATCCAACATCTTCTTAAAAACGTCCAGTGATGGAGCATTCACAACTTCTGCAGGCATGTTGTTCCACTGATTAATTGTTGCAACTGTCAGGAAATTTCTCCTTAGTTCTAAGTTGCTTGATTAGTTTCCACTCATTGCTTCTTGTCCTGTCCTCAGGTGCTTTGGAGAATAGCTTGACTTCCTCTTCTTTGTGGCAGCCCCTAAGATATTGGAACACTGCTATCATGTTACTTTCTTCTTCTCTTCATTAAACCAGACATACCCAGTTCCTACAACTGTTCTTCATATGTTTTAGCCTCCAGTCCCCTAATCATCTTTGTCGCTCTTCTCTGCACTCTTTCTAGAGTCTCAACATCTTTTTTTACATCGTGGCAACCAAAACTGAATGAATTAAATTTGTAGCTAATCACATTGGAAGGTCACGAATTCAATATTTCATGTTATTGGAAAAAATATTAACTTCAGTCAATTCTGAATCACTTATGTGCTGTGATGGATGATTCCAAGTCTTAATGTTGTAGGAAAAAGAATAAAACTTTGTCTAAATATTCCTTTTTTTTTAAATTGGCAAAAGGTTGTAGTTCTTCCTTAGGGAGCAGCTTCTGTCACCTTCTGATCATCATATTATACTCTTCTATGCATTGCCAAATAATTAATGGGAAGATACATGCCACATTTTATTCCATCAGCTCCACCAGATGAGCACAGCTTGATAACCAGTTCTGGACACCACTTAGCACTTGCACAAAACCCAAACAACCCCTCTTTTGAAGTACTGGAAGCCAGGATTTAAATCAATGCCAAAAGTTGGTTTGAAATTGAAATTTCTGCAAATCCAAAAGGGCACTGTTTTCAGGCCTAGGGGACTTAACTAATGTAAATCTTCAAGGTTGTTAATGAATGGGGGAATTTGCCAGCCTATGTTCTACACCTCAGCCTCAGGGCTAGATCAAATATAATTTAAGCTAAACATTTGCACAGTGTACTAAATTAGAATATGTTGAACTTTGGCCATTTTGTGAATTTCTAGCCTAGAGGGCTATGCAAACCCAACTTAAGGCTCAATGCATTCTCTGAATCCAGAAAATTGGGTTAGTTCGATAACCAAGATAAGCAAACATTATGCAAATTCAGCCAAAGGTTTTAGAAGACTAACCCTTGAACCAGGAGTGAAATGCTCCCTGTTCGGACTGGATCAGCTGATCCGGTAGCGAGGCGGCGGGTGGTTTGGAGAACTGTTAGCAAAAATCCCTGCCCCTCTCCCCCTGCCCAGCTGAGCCGCACGATCATCAGAGGCTTTTTTTTTTATTTTTAAAAGTATTTTTTCTACAACCTCTTCAGCCAAAAAAATGCTTTTAAAAGTTAAAAAAAAGCCTCTGATGATCATGCAGCTCAGCTGGGATCATCAGAGGCTTTTAAAAGCATTTTTTACAACCGCCCACTCAGTCACATCACACCCACCCACCAAGCCACGCCCACAGAACCGGTAGTAACAAATTTTACATTTCACCACTGCCATGAACGCATTCTAGATCCTTGCTGTATATTTTGCTGCCGTAATAGCTGGATTCGCATATGGCAGTAAGCCTTGATATGGTGGTTTGGGACTGGTTTAGTGTGATATCTGTAGAAGTCTTCTCCAACCTAATACCCATCAGATGAGTTGGGATGGGCACACCCCATATAAGAGTGTCTGGAGCAGGGGTGTCAAACTTGCGGTCCATGGGCCAGATGCGTCACGCACTGGTCACGCCCTCGCCTGGTTTAGCAAAGGGGGGAAAAGTCATGATACATCATGTGACAATGCGAGTTTAACACTCCTGGTCTGGAGGAAGACTCTTGAATTCCTTCTTATTGCACACATTTGATTTATTCATTATGTGCCATCAAATTGCTGAGGATGGTTTGCAGTTACTTAGGTAGTTTGCCTGCTTCCATTTATTGGGGGTTGCGGTGGGGGGGGGACATCCAACCCAACTGTAGAGGGTATACAATTGAGAAGTTTATAAAATGAACAGGAAAGAAAATGGAAATTATTTGCCTGGCATTCTTCAATCTCAGCGGGTTTAAGATGTGTGTACTTCAACTCCCAGAATTCTCCAGCCAGCCATGGGGTGAGAATGGTGCTGAGAATTCTGAAGTCCACACATCTTAAACCCGCTGAGATTGAGAAACACTGGTGTAGTTATTTCACTTCTTCCTTTATTTTTCAGCAGAAGAACAGGAGGAAAGCATGTTTTGCCTTCTGCCCTCGGGCACAGGATTAAGAGCTATTGGGAGAATGCACACCATCAGTATCCCAAGAATAGCATCAGGACAAGGGGAGGTCAACCTGGCTTCATCCATCAACCAAGAAAGGACCAGCTGCAACAGCCTTAGCTCTGCCACCCTCCTCCCCATTCCCGTCCATCAGAAAGCTCTTTACTCTAGTAAGCACCTGCTACCCTGGGACTCCCGAAGCACAGGTGGGAGTTTTCTCTGGATTCCTCTCCTCCTAAAGGAACTAGACCCACCCACTGCTATAGGCAACTCACTCACACACACGCACCAGCCACATTGGATATCAATCATTTTGTGCATCGGTGTATTTTCAACTTCGGCAAGTTGAAAATGGGTGGACTTCAAATCGCCATGGTTAAGAAATATTATTTTATATCAAGAACCGATTTCTGTCCTCTCTTTTTCTCTCTTCCTATTTCTTTGCCTTTTTAGTTGGGAACTGCAATGATGGAGCCTGATAGGCACTCATTCTCTTGTTTTTTTCTGAACTGCTTTGTGAGTCCATTGTCTTTTAAAAGGAGACGAATTTGGCAAATAAATGAATACTGATAATTTTTCTGGTCTGCAGAAAGTGATTGGCAGCTGGTTTGGGGTAAGAATGAGGAGATAATTCTACACACTAAGTAGAGCTCATTTACGGATGTCAGACAAATCATGGAGAACAGAGAAAGCAGCTGCCAACTTTAATGGACCCCCCGTGTTCCGAAGTAGCTTGTATCTCTGGAAAATACGACACTGCCAGAAAAAAAGGTATCTTAGAGCTGCTAAGGTCGTACGTGTGAGGACTGGTTGTAAGTCACTTTTCTCATCAGCATGAACAGTTGTTAAACAAATGGGTGTAAGGCGAGGACTACCTGTATATCTGTAGCATGTATTTATCTCTGATCGCACACTTTCTCTTCTTCTGTTCTTTTGAGAGCTGAGAATGGCTCAGCTGGATGTGAGTCTATATTCTCTTCACAACCAATGAAGAAACCACACATGAGCAACGAAAGCCACCTGGATTGCTTAGTACCTAAAATCTCCATGGTCCAAACCCAGCACTCCATTCATGCCAGTGGTGAAATTCAATTTTTTTTACTACCGGTTCTGCGGGCGTGGTTTGGTGGATATGGCTTGGTGGGCGTGGCAGGGGAAGGATACTGCAAAATCCCCATTCCCTTCCCACTCCTGGGGAAGGATATTGCAAAATCTCCATTCCCATTCCACTCTGGGGCAGCCAGAGATGGTGTTTGCTGGTTCTCTGAACTACTCAAAATTCGGAGGGGTAACAGTGATTGTTAAAGGAAGTCTGAATCCGAGGGAGGCCACTGTTCCTCAGGTAGCCCAGCTGTGAGTCCCTCTTCGTGAAATGGGGTCATAGGGTGCAGATGGGTTTGCTGATCGTGTACCTGGCTCCCTGTCACGTGGCAGCAGCCCTGCCTGAGCTGCTCGACGTAATAGCCGGGGTGGCGGTGGATACCCCCAGACTTATGGTTTTGGGGGATTTCAACCTGCCATCCGTCAGTGAAACGTCGGAAACGGCTTGGGAGTTCATGGCTTCCATGACGGACATGGACCTGACCCAGTTAGTTCATGACCCTACCCACATTGGGGGACACACACTGGACTTGATTTTTGTCTCTGGCCAGTGGCTGAATGATCTTGTTTTAGGGGAGTTAGTCATCAATCCCTTGTCATGGATAGATCATTCGCTCCTTTGATTGGACTTTTGGACCGCTCCCCTTTGTCGCAGGGAGACGGAACTGCCCAGGCGGTTCCGTCCCAGGCACCTGATGGACCCGAAGAGGTTTCTAACAGAGCTTGGGCCATTCCTGGAGGCTCTGGCACATGACTTGACTGAAGAACTAGTAGCCGCCTGGGATAGGGCAGCTGCTGGAGCTTTGGACCGCATTGTGCCTTTGCGGCCTCTGACCCGGCGCCGATCTCAATTGGCTCCTTGGTTCTCCAAGGAGCTGAGGGAGATGAAGCGCCGGAAAAGATGCCTAGAGAGCGATTGGTGTGCCAGCCGCACTGAACCTGACCGAACACTGGTAAGGTCTCATATTAAGACTTACCTAGTGGCAATAAGAGTGGTGAAATGTAACTATTTCTCCGCTCTTATTGCATCTGCAGAGAACCGCCCAGCCGCCCTGTTTAGGGTGACCCACTCCCTCTTGCAGATGGGAGCGCGGGATGACCTCTTGCAGGGTAGAGCTGAGGAATTTGTGCAATGTCTGCACGATAAAATCGCTCAGATTCGGGACGGTCTGGACTCCAATTGGGTAGCCTCGGACAGGATGATGGGGGTGGATCCTGAGAATGTTATCTGGGAGGAGTTTGACCCTGTGGCTCCCGAGGACATGGACAGGATTCTGGGGAGACTAAACGCTACCACATGTTTATTGGACCCGTGTCCCTCCTGGCTGGTACTGGCCTCCTGGGAGGTTAGACGAGGCTGGCTCCAGGGTATTATTAATGCTTCTTTGAGTGAGGGTCTCTTCCTGGCTGGCTTGAAAGAGGCAGTGGTGAGGCCCCTCCTCAAGAAGCCTTCCCTGGACCCGGCTATATTAGCTAATTACCATCCGGTCTCCAACCTTCGCTTCACGGCGAAGGTTGTTGAGAGTGTGGTGGCGCGACACAGCTCCCTCGATACCTGGATGAAGCTGTTTATCTGGATCCGTGCCAGTCGGGTTTCAGGGTGGGTTACAGCATGGAAACGGCATTGATCATGTTGGTTGATGATCTCTGGAGGGCTTGGGACAGGGGCTACTCCTCAGTCCTGGTCCTCCTTGATCTCTCAGCGGCTTTTGATACCATCGATCATGGTATCATGCTGAGTCGGTTAGGGGGGTTAGGAGTGGGAGGCACCATGATGCGGTGGTTTTCCTCCTTTCTCACTGACCGTACGTAGTCCGCGTTGACGGGGGGGGCAGAGGTCGACCTCGAGGCACCTGACTTGTGGGGTGCCGCAAGGGTCGGTTCTCTCGCCCCTCTTGTTCAACATTTATGTGAAGCCACTGGGCGAGATCATCCGTGGTTTCGGGGTGAAATGTCAACTGTATGCTGATGACATGCAGTTGTACATTACTATCCCGAACCACCCCAACGATGCCCTTGCCGTGATGTCCCATTGCCTGGAAGCCGTACGGATCTGGATGGGGAGAAACAGGCTCAGACTCAACCCTTCCAAGACAGAATTGCTGTGGCTTCCGGTGCCCCAATATAGCCAACTGATACCATCATTGGCTATTGGGGAGGAGATCTTGCCCCCTTCAGAGAGGGCTCGCAACTTGGGTGTTCTCCTGGATGCGCAGCTGTCTTTAGACGATCATATGACAGCCGTGGCCAGGGGGGGGTTTTATCAGGTTCGCCTGATTTCCCAGTTGCATCCCTTTCTGGATCGGGACGCATTATGCACAGTCACTCACGCCCTTGTCACTTCCCATCTGGACTACTGTAACGCTCTCTACATGGGGCTCCCCTTGAGGAGCACCCGGAGGCTCCAACTGGTCCAGAATGCAGCCGTGCGAGTGGTTATGGGAGCGACTCATCGCCCCCTGGGTAACTCCCCTCTTGCACGAGCTGCACTGGCTCCCGGTGGTCTTCCGGGTGCGTTTCAAGGTGCTAGTCACCATCTTCAAAGCGCTTCATGGCTTAGGACCGGGATATTTACAGGACCGCCTTCTGCCAATGAATATCTCTCACTGCCCGATACGCTCTCACAGGGAGGGCCTCCTCAGGGTGCTGTCGGCCAGACAATGTCGGCGGGCAGCCCCCTGGGGGAGAGCCTTCTCTGTGGGAGCTCCTGCCTTATGGAATGAACTGCCCCCGGATATAAGAAAGATTCCTGACCTCCGCGCCTTCCGTCAGGCTCTGAAGAATCTGTTGTTCCATCAAGCCGGCCTGACCAAATAGATTAATTTTATTTAATTTTAAATGGGTTTTAAATTGGTTTTAAAGGGGTTTTAGTAAGGGGTTTTAAATTTACGGCCAAATAGCTTTAACTTATTTTAATAGTTTTAATTTTTGTGTCTGATTGTTTTAATATGGCTGTGAACTGCCCTGAGTCCCCTGGGAGAAGGGCAGTATAGAAATGTAATAAACTAACTAACTAACTAACTAACTAACTAACTAACTAACTATTGGGAAGGGTGGGCAAAAAGAGCTGGATTTAAAACATGCTGGGCATAAGAGGGATCACACACACATGTGGACAGAGGACAATCATTGCTTAAAGTAGTTTCATTCACATATGTATTTAAGATTTTTTTTCTAGCTGTGCTCTGTCTGTGTAGCTCATGCATTGTCCAGGAGTCTGGCTGTTACCGTATGGTTCATCTAAGATTGATCCATAAGTTATATGACCTGGATTTGCACAATACACTAAGACTAAGCCATTAAAAAAACAAAAAATTAAAACTAACCAAGCTTAGAATCATAGAATGATAAGAATTGGAAGGGACCTCATCTCATCTAATCCCCTCCTCAGTGTAACTTAGTTTGCTGTAGGAATGCAGCCAGTCAATTTTTAATAGATTTCCTTAAATGTATTGTGTGGCATTAAGAAAGCTGTGGGAAAGCCATTTTCTCAAATTTGGATCTAGGCGTTGGATCTTACAGAAACTTTCTACTATGTGCCTAGAATGAAGATGATTGCTCTGCAGAGATGGAAGTTGTATAATTCAGTGTTTTTCAAACTTGACAATTTTTAAGATTTGTGGACTTCAACTTCTATAATACTCCAGGCAGCATGCTGGCTGAGGAATTCTGGAAGTCCACACATCCTAAAGTCACCAAGTTTGAAAAACACTGACTTAATTCAAAGGTTAACAGTTACCCTTAGTTATATCCTAAGGACAGCAGTGCAAATCCTGTGACATTAGGAACCAGAATACAGTATCTCATTGTCTGTTAGCACAGAGTATGAGACTTCTGGAGCTGCTGGAGCTTCTTAATTACACAATAGCTCAACATTACAAGCCAAAACTCCCATTTAAGGTCAACACAATCAGGAGCAATTTTTTAAAAATGGAGCTATCCATGAGCTGTCCAAGGTCCTGATAATGCCTTGCTCAGCCAACACATGGTCCCATTCTTTTCTTTCCTTCTCTGGAAGAAAATTGCCTTTTCACAACTCCCCAAAGTCTCCAACTAGGCTCAGACAGAAGAGTTGGGTTCATTCAAAGCACTAAACCATAAAGATAAAGACTTAGGGATGCTTTTCCATTAATTTCATTGGCCAAGAAATACATGTTCCCCACCCAGAAATCACAAGTATATTAAATTTAAGGGCAGCCACCTCCACATAATACCTAGATTTCAGGGACTCTCTATGGATGGAGAGAGGGGCTTCTTTTAGCAGAGATGGATGAAGGCAGTTTTAGCCAAGAAAAAAAGCCAATGATGAATCCCTTGCATGATCAGGGCAAGATATACAACTGAAGCTTTTTCCCTGAAAAGGAATGCAGTAGCCTTGGGATGTCACGGCAAAGATTTAGCCAGTTCTCTTTCAACTGCCTTTTCTCTCATCACACCAATGGGGGGCGGGGGAGAAGAGAGGATCAGAACTGTATCAAGATTATTGGAGGCTCTGCAGGACCAGGTTGTATCCTCTGCAGGTTGTGTAAAACGCTTAACTGGTTAAAGAATTAATCAGTTCTGAGATCAAAGAATACATGGGACTCTAAACTAACCAACAGGCTTGAGTTTGCACAAGACACTCCCCACAAAGGTTTAATTAATTAAGCTTAACTTTTATGCAAATGAAGCCACTAAATCTTTCACTTGACATGATTGGATATATTGCATGAATTCAGTCACTGTGGGTGATGCACACATACACACAGCAGTAGCAATACTATTACCCACTCAGAAATGAAGATGTGGATAGCATCACCAACTTTTTAATCTGGATAAAAACACACGACAAGCATCACAAAAAAACAAACACCCCACACACCCCCACCCCAAATTAGGTGATGTAGGACAAAAATGTTCTGGTATACTAACAGGAAAAGTGAAAAATTCTGGTATTCAAAAGACTGGGATGGGTTGGCCTGGATCACCAAAATAAAAAGGGGTGAAAGGAGGAGGTGTAACATTCTGATCTGTTTTAGACACACAAATGGCATTTTCATGTCAAGCGACGTCTTGCAAAATCTTAAGTTACAGGCTCACAGTAGAGACTTTTTTCACTTATGTTGTTCATCATGATAGGTGTTGCCAAAGCTGATCTTTTTCATACACTTGCAGCCAATTCTGCAAGCAATATCTCACATCGTTTTTTTAATAAGTAAAAAAAATTGAACACAATTTCATCCACCGCAAAAGCCCAGCTAATGCCATAAAAAAAAAAAAAACCTTCAGCTGGGCCAGAGATCACGTATAAGCATTGGGTGCTTGCTCTTAACCTGGCCATTCTAATAGTGTCTCTTCAGCTAACAACCCCTGCAAGTCTATCAGTAGCCTCAGTAACTGCTGGTTCTGATATCCTATTAGCAATACTATTTATAGCTTGGAATTCATAACCTGCCTCCAGCCTAAGGTGGGTAGCGGAGAGGAAACAAGAATTGACAAGTGCTTTGAATCTGAGCAGAAGCTGCTCTATTTAGAGTCAGTCAAAAACTATAGTTGGTCTTTGGAGAAGGATTTTTCCCTGTCCTTTCCCAACTGTAGAGTCGGACACTGACCGTTCCCAATGTCTTCATTGGCAGAAAGATGTTCTCCGTATTAGAAATGATCTCACCTTTTATGATTTAAAAAAAAAACAATTTCTAATACATGTGAATGATATTTTGTATGAGTTCGGTCCAGGTTGACTAAGAAAATCAAGAGAATCATTTCATTAGCCAAGGATAGAAGAGACTGGCTAAAATAGGGGTCTCCAAACCTGGCAACTTTAAGACTTGTGGACTTCAACTCCCAGAATTCATCAGCCAGCTTCGTTTCTGGGAGCTGAAGTCCACAAGTCTTAAAGTTGCCAAGTTTGGAGACCCCTGGGCTAAAAGCATCCAGCGTTTATCACATCTCTTGTAGTTATGGACAGGTTTACATTAGAACCATAAAATGCAGTTTCCACCCCTGACTGATTAAACATGAGAAAGATTGCAGACTAGAGTAGTCCCCAAAACCATTAAAACATGGAACTGCATCATAATGATGATAAAATTCAATTCAAGGACACATGTGCTATCAATAATATAAAACACTATGCTACGTTTTGCTATGCCACATAAAATAAAATTACATACACTTGCACAGAAAATCTATTGAGATTCACAAACATCTCAACAGCTTTAACAAGAAAGAAGAAAGACGGAAGGTTAACAAACCTTCTGGTTATCTGTCCTGTACTACACCAAGATCCTGTCTAAAAGCAGGACCAACCAGGAATCAGCTCCTGAAAATGGGCAAATCCAGAAACTTTGAATAAAGACTCAGTCAAGATTCAGTTACTCAGACCAACCACCAGAACAGAGCAAAACAAAACAAAATCAGCACTCCAAAAATGACCAGTCTAAGACAGCATGGTCAAAGAGTCAAGCAGGAACCAACCTTGCCAAAATGACCAATCAGGATCAGGCACAAAAAACCAAAGACTAGCCTTCACCAATCAGAAACCAAGTCAGCTACAGACCAATCAGAAGTCAGGCCCCCTGGCTATAAAGACTAATGCCCAGTCAGTCCCTGCTCAGTTACTTTTGGTCTTTGTGGTAGACTACTTTGTCTCTGATGTTGCCAGGTGTAGTTCACAATTGCTGCTCAAACAACAGAAAATCTGTTGTCTAGACTCTTTAGATTCTAGATTCAAGGTGTTGGTTACCACCTTTAAAGTGTTCCATGGCTCAGGACCTGGGTGCTTACGAGACCGCCTTCTGCTACCGATAGCCTCACACCGACAGTTCGCTCCCACAGAGAGGGACTCCTCAGGGTGCCGTCGGCCAAATTATGTCAGTGGCGACACCCAGGGGGAGAGACTTCTCTGTGGGAGCCCCTGCCCTTTGGAATGAACTGCCCCTGGAAATATGCACCATCTCTGACATCCGAGTTTTCCGCTGTGCTCTTAAGACCCTGCTCTTCCGACAGGCAGGGCTAGCATTGTAATTAGTTTTTAAATTTGGAGTTCTTAAATTTTTGGGTTTTAAACTAATTTTGGCCTTAAATGTAATACTTTTAATAATTTTTAAATTTAAATTGTGATATTTGTGTGGTGTTTTTACCTGGCTGTACACCATCCCGAGTCCTTCGGGAGAGGGGCAGTATAGAAATAAAATTATCCTTATCCTTATCCTTTATTTAATATATTGCCTTTATTATTTTTACAAACAACTCTAGACATTGGACATGTTTAATATTCCTTCCTCTTATTTTCCGCACAAAAACAACTCTGTGAGATAGATTGGACTGAGGGAGTGTGTCTTCCAATTGGCTTTCATGCCCAAGGCAGGACTAGCACTCCTGGTCTCCCAGTTTCTACTCCTGTGTTTCACCATTAGACCAAACTGGCTCCCTAGACTATGGTCATTATACCCTGAAGCCCAGAACCACCCAGCTATGAAATCTTACTGCAGTATATTAAAATGAGTTGTTGGAAGTACAAGATGATTTCAGTTAAGTCTAGCTCATGAACTATTGGTGCAAGCATGTGCTTTGCATAATTTATAAGATAATTTTTAAAAAGAGGAAAGCCTTGAGGCAGGATGTTGAGTTCACCCCCAAAGCATGGAGGCACAACAAATTTGCACATCTTCTCTTGTGACAAAACACAGACAGCTTTTTTTTTAAGGGGTGTAAATCCACATAAATTCGGCAGAGCTGGCTTCTAAGCAGATGCACACAGCATTGCTCCTCTAATTCAGCCTCTCTGCATACCTGTCTTTCTCTCCCACTGGCAATGAATTATTCCCATTCTATGTCAGACAGAAATCACCTGCCATTCTACCAAGATACCCAGACTGAACATTAACCACCCACTGTTCTGATTTCTTGTTTCGGGGATGTCTTTGCAGTGATGTGACACATTTCTGACATCAAACTTGACAAGCTCTGTTTGTTTCTCCACACTGAGTCAAGCTGTAACCCATCCAGCTCCAATGCATCAGCAGTGAAAAGCTGAGAAGCAAACGTGAAAGCCCTAGAAGAGTGATGTGGGGTGTGTGTGTGTGTGTGTGTGTGTGTGTGTAGGGTGTCATGGTTTCTACTTCTACTACATTTCCCAAAATAGACGCGTTCACAAATCTTTCTGTCTCCCCCTAGCAACGTTGTGATAAGATCCTAAATATATTGAGAAAGTTCAGCTTCTTTCATCTTTCACGGAGGGAAGAGATCAACACACCTGCAAAGAAAATCCATGCTATCAGATGCTGTCGCTTATTCATTATTTGAAGGGCCACTAAAAAAAGCCCCACTACTTTCTTTCTTTGCACCCATCTTAAATTTATGTTTGAAGCTTCTTCACTTTAAAGCTGTCAGATCTCATGCAGAATCAAATAAAGTTGAAGATATGAATTAAAAAGAAACCCAGATTGAATATGTTTAAAATTAAAAGGTACAGAGAACAGGAGGGGAAGAGAGAAATCAATACAGTTATCTATGGGCCTCTCTGCATGGCTGATCTGAAGTTCTCTCCCCCTCCCTCCTCCTGAAGTCAGGCAAAAATAACAGTCCTCATTGCTGATCTTGACCCTGCTTCCATTGCCTTCAGTGTCTCCAAATGGCTGTAGAATACCAGACCCAAAGGTGCTTTCTCAAAAGGCAACTGGACTTTGGTTTTCCTTGAAGATGTTTCACTTCTCATCCAGGAAGATTCTTCAGTTCTTGATGAGCAAAATATTTTCAAGGAAAAACAAAAAAGTCCAGTTGCCTCTTGAAAAAGCACCTTTGGGATGGGTCTAAGTCTTTTTGTCTCCTACCCTTGGCTGCACCTCCTTCTCCGCCAGCATTCCTCCTCTGGCGATTCTCCTCTGGCTTTTCTCCTCGGCTGAGAAAAGCCCCCATTCATTCACCCTGGGCAATGGGCCACGGGCCCTCCATCCCACATACTTCGGCGCGGCCGATTCACTGAAGGAGGGTTTGTCCTAGATTTTTCACCGCCTGGGATAGTTAGCTATCAATCAAGTAGCTAGCTGCCAATAAATGGCTTTAGGAAAGCCAAATGCTTGTTAGAACCCTTCCGGTCCTTCTCCTAACAAGCATTTGGCTTGGCTTATGGCTGCCAGCTGATTGGTTGGTGGCTAACCGTCCCAGATGGTGCAAAACCCAAAACAAGCTCTCCTCCGGTTAATCGGCTGCACTGAAACACGTGGAATGGAGGGGCCATGGCCCATTGCCCAGGGCAAATGATTGGGGACGTGTCAGCCAAGGAGAAAAGTCAGAGGAGAATCACCCGAGGAGGAATGGTGGGGGAGAAGGTGATACGGCCAAGGGTAGGAGACGAAAAGTCTCATTCCACTTGGGAAAACCGTGACCTGGATGACTGAGAATCTCCATGGACATGTTGAATACCTGACTTCCCAAGAAAATGAATGACAAAGCTAAAGACATTTCCCATATCTTGAGGTTGTCCTTCAATGGGGGCAGTGCCAGAGGTGGGTTTCAGCAGGTTCTGACCAGTTCTGGAGAACCAGTAGTGGAAATTTTGAGTAGTTCGGAGAACCGGTAGTAAAACTTCTGACTGGCCCCACCCCCATCTATTCTCTGCCTCCCAAGTTCCAGCTGATCAGGAGGAAATGGGGATTTTGCAGTAACCTTCCCCTGGATTGGGGATGGAATGGAGATTTTACAGTATCCTTCCTCTGCCACGCCCAGCAAGCCATGCCCAGCAAGCCATGCCATGCCCACCAAGCCACGCCCACGGAACCAGTAGTAAAAAAAATTGAAACCCACCACTGGGCAGTGCCCTTTGGAATGAGGATGGATTAACACAGTTGTTAATTGTTAAGGACAATTTAAACCTGCCTCCTTCATGGTCTAGGGCAGGGTTGTCAAACTCCCAGGTCACAAGCCGGATGGATCACACACTGGCCATGCCCACACCCGGTTTAGCGAAGTGGGGGGGAAAGTCCTGATACATCACATGACACCCCTGGTCTAGGGCAAGATGAAGTCACTTGTCATGAGACATAGCTTTAAAACACATGCTACATGTGGGAAAATTTATAGTACATGATATATGGATTAAAAACTGAAGCCATGATTGGCTGAGCTGCTCTGATGTCATCCCACAGGCAAATAAGTCATTGATTGCTATTGGTCATGATAATGAGATTTCAGAAAAGGCAAGACTGAGATTCGGTGGCGTCACATGACGTATATCAGGACTTTTTCCCCCTTTACTAAACTGGATGTGGGTGTGGCCAGCGCATGGCACATCCAACCCAAAGGCCAGGAGTTTGACAGCCCTGGCTGAGAAGATAATGGGGGTGGGGGGGGGGACACAAGTGGTTTAGAAAAGAAGGCAACCAAACTTCCTAGCAAAGAAGAGTGTAAATAACAATGACAAAAAGAGCAGCTTGGGAAAGAAAGGAAGGAAGGAAGGAAGGAAGGAAGGAAGGAAGGAAGGAAGGAAGGAAGGAAGGAAGGAAGGAAGGAAGGAAGGAAGGAAGGAAGGAAGGAGAAAGAAAGAAAGAAAGAAAGAAAGAAAGAAAGAAAGAAAGAAAGAAAGAAAGAAAGAAAGAAAGAAAGAAAAAGGAAGGAAGGAAGGAAAACGGAATGGATGCAGTACTGAAATAGGAAGGAAGGAAGGAAGGAAGGAAGGAAGGAAGGAAGGAAGGAAGGAAGGAAGGAAGGAGTGGTCTGGTTCATATTCAAGGGTTATGTAGGAAGAAATATCCTTCTGGGTTCTGCTCCAAGTGGGGAAAAAGACACTGGAGACATGGAGACTGCTTGGAAAGATGGTTTAATGGTGGACAGGATCATATGGCTTGAGTTCCTGAACAGAAAAGGGCAGATACAGTAAATCCTCAGGTTTTTATGCTCTCTCTGGCTTTGCATTTCCTGGGGCCCCGAAACAGTATCCTGATTGGTTGTCAGACTCCCAGGGGGTGGGGGTCTTAGCTAGCCTTGCTGGCTGATGGTCACATGTGCTTCCCCGGTCACATGCTTCCCAAGTCACATGTGGTGAGTTTCTGCTGCTATTGTGTAGAGGGCTAATCCTATCTTTGTTGGATCTTTGGCAATTCCTACTATGGCTCTGCCTGAAGGAGGTAGATCTTTGTTATGTAGAATAGACTGGCCCAGGCCTTAATGGCCCATTGACAAAAGGTGAGGGCAGGAAGATGGTAGCAGCTTCAAAACATGCTTATCCATTTCTCATCCAGGGAAATATAATATTCTACCTTTTTAATATTTCCCAAAATATTTCATTCTCCTAGAAAAGGGGTGCGTGCTAACCTCCTACAGTTACATGCTAATGCAATGTTCACGTCTTCCCAGAAAGACCACAGCTATTATGCAGAAGCACTTCTCTGCCACCACACATTAAACAAAGCCAGACTCTTGTTCCTGAATTTGTGGTCAAACCCCCCACCCACCCATCCCCAACCTATCTCTTTCAAGGTCACTAAGTATTTTTCCATCTCTTACTGTTTACTTTCTACCATTCACAAAAGCTCTAATGCATTGGGCCATTTTTGGACCAAAAGTTACTCTGATGAATGAATCTAGTCCAAGATTGTGCAGCATAACATGGGTGGTGGAAACCTGCCCTGCCCAGCTACTTCTGAAGATATAATGAACAAAGCAATCAAGGAGGCAGGGAGAGATACTGAAAAGTTTTAAAATGTGGGTTTGGGGAGAATAGCTTTTGAACACTGCCTCAGACTTCATGGAGTTGTTATAATCTGTTGAGAAGGAAAGTGGATGCTGAAAAGCGACAGGTGGCCAACAATTGCAAAACTTTTGTAATTATAACAAGGCTGAGGATAGGGGCTGTTGCTGAATTACTGCTTCCAGCAACTGTAGGCTGCCCAGGGTCACTTGGTTGAGTTGGGCAGCTAAAGAAATTTAATAAAATAATTTTTCACTATTGATCAAGTCAGCAAGGGCTGCTGGGGACTGTAGTTCAGCCACGTTTGGAAAAGCTACAGCTACCAACTTGTCATCTTTCTGACTGACTCTGTCTTAGGGAATGATTAGTTCATTGATAATGAGAGTTTGGAGACAGCTGGAAATCTCTCTGCTTCTGCTCACAACAGCATATTTGCCCTGACTACTGAATTAATCCACTTTCTGAGTTTGCACAATAAAAGGAAGAAAATGGACTGGATCAGTGGTGAAATCCAATTTTTTTTACTACTGGTTCTGTGAGCGTGGCTTGGTGGGCATGGCTTGGTAGGCGTGGCAGGGGAAGGATACTGCAAAATCCCCATTCTCTCCCCACTCCTGGGGGAAGGATATTGCAAAATCTCCATTCCCACCCCACTCTGGGGACAGCCAGAGATGGTATTTGCCGGTTCTCCGAACTACTCAAAATTTCCGCTATCGGTTCTCCAGAACCTGTCAGAACCTACTGGATTTCACCCCTGGACTGGATTCACACAAAACACTAAGCTAGTGTTTCTCAAGTTTGGCAATTTTAAGATATGTGAACTTCAACTCCCAGAATTCTCTAACTAGCCATTTTTGGGGAATTCTGAAAATTGAAATCCATACATCTTAAGAGTTGCAAAGTTTGAGAAATACTGCACTAAATCATGAAAAAATAATATGTGCATGCAACTGCACATTTTTTTTCATTGACGTGGCCAAGCATGTTGTATGAATATACTGTAACCAGAGAATTGGATGCAGGAAATCTGAATTTGTTGTCTCAACAGTTCTTGTTCTTTGTCCCCCACTTATCCTTGCTGCAAAGTTTAAAAAGAAAAAGACATTCCATGTTTTATTGATTTTTTCAAAGATTCTAGTTTCATTTGAAGTGACTCCCCTCCTTTTCAATTTGGAGTAGAAATAATGGTATAACACAGTGGTGGGTTTCAAATTTTTTACTACCGGTTCTGTGGGCATGGATCGGTGGGTGTGGTGTGGCTTGGTGGGTGTGCCAGGGAAGGATACTGTAAAATCTCCATTCCCACCCCACTTCAAGGGAAGGATACTGTAAAATCTCCATTCCCTCCCCAATCCAGGGGAAGGATACTGTAAAAATCCCCATTTCTTCCCGATCAGCTGGAACTTGGGAGGCAGAGAATAGATGGGGGCGGGGCCAGTCAAAATTTTTACTACTGGTTCTCCGAACTACTTAAAATTTCCGCTACCGGTTCTCCAGAACTGGTCAGAACCTGCTGAAACCCACCTCTTTATAACACTTTGATGGCATGCGTGCCGTTGCTAACTGCTCTTCTGGTTTCCAGTGTGTTAGCTGGTCTTCACGGGCACTGGAGCACCTGAAAACAGCCTGAAAACAGCCTGAAAACGACATGGAAAATGGCCCAAAACGGCCAAAAAATAGGCATGCACATGCCAGCCAGCTGATCTTCAGGTTTCCAATGCTCTGGCATGTACATATGCACACACATGCACACGCATTCTGGTTTGGCCACTCAGTCCCAAAAGGAGTTCGCCATCACTGGTATAACATATGGCTTAACATATCTGCTCTACGCCAATTTATGCAGGTAGATTTTTACCTCAGCCACATTTATAAGGTCTATTTCTCCTTTCTTTCCCCCACCTTCTATTTAATCCCTAGTTTGGGAGATTTTTTACCAAGGTTAAAAGCATATTTCCATTTTCTTAACGAAAGAAGTTTCATTAGTACTTGTGTTTGAGTAAACATACAGAAGCAGACTGCAATTTATTTATATGATTGCTGTCTGTTCAAAGAAGCCTTAATTAATTCAGTTGATTAATTAACACTTCATATTTGCATATGTTTACCTATGATAAAAAGCAGCATTTTCTCAAAATTAAGTGGATATATTTTTTTTGTTTTGAGAGGAAACATAAAAGTGTCAAATCTTCTATTTTGCCTCCTGTCTTGCTTTGCTAAAATTGCCAGTCCTTGATTTAGGATCACAACTGAGCCCAACATTTCTGCTGCTAAATCAAACAGTTAAGAGAATTTTCCCCCATTTTAGGACCTTCTTGCCACAGTCATTAAGTGAATCACTGAAGTTGTTAAATTAATAATAGAGTTGTTAAGCGAATCCGGCTTCCCCACTGATTTTATTAGTTAGAAGGTCCCAAAAGGTGATCCCATAACCCAGTGGTGAAATCCAATTTTTTTTACCTCTGGTTCTGTGGGCGTGGCAAGGGAAGGATACTGCAAAATCCCCATTCCCTCCCCACTCCTGGGGGAAGGATATTGCAAAATCTCCATTCCCACCCCACTCTGGGGCCAGCCAGAGGTGGTATTTACTGGTTCTCCGAACTGCTCAAAATTTCCGCTACCAGTTCTCCGGAACCTGTCAGAACCTGCTCTATTTCACCCCTGACATAACTCCGGGATACTGCAACCATTGTAAATATGAGTCACCAAGCATCTAAACTGATCATGTGACCATGGGGATGCTAAAACAGTCATAAGTCTTTTTTTTTCAGTGACGTTGTAACTTCAAATAGTCATTCAATGAACTGTTGTAAGCTGTAGTTACTTCCATTAAGTATTTTCATGGAAAGCATCTGTTACCTGCTTGATCAGACCACTTTCTCCATATAACAAGTATTTTTTCACAGGCATAAGATGAAAGGGTTCCTTTAAGGCCCTGTAATCCAACCTCTTGCTCAAAATCTGTCCTCTAGCATGCTTGTTAGACAATAATCTGGTATCTGCTCTAAATCCCCAAGGAAGGAAAACCACCATTTTATGAGTGAATCTGTTCTCCTCTTGAAAAGCTCAGATGGTTGGGATGTTATTTCTAACCTCCCAAGGGCTTTTTAATGCAACCGAAGATTAGAAGCATTCTGAGCCAATCAGCTAGCTTCTCCGACTGTGTCATTGTTGCTGGGATATTGGAGGGTGGGGGGGGGGATGTTACATTGTGGATTTTTCTGTGGATGTTTAATATTATACGCCACCCGCAGTCACTGTATGTAGCTATATAAATCTGCTTAATAAATAAAATAATAGAAGCATGAGAACCAGGCAGCTTGGGTTAAGATTGCAATTCACTTGTTGACATTTTCATTTTCCCCTCATAGCAACTGTTGGAAGAAATATCCAACTGGGTTCAGTTCCAAGTGGGGAGAAAGACACTGGAAACATGGAAACTGTTTGGAAAGATGGTTTAATGGTGGGCAGGACCACATGGTTTGAAATCCTGGGCAAAAAGAGCACATGGAGTGGAGAGAGGGATATATTTATATACTTTCTTAGGTCCTGCTTTAGAGTTTCCTGTTCCTGTACTAGAAATGTATCCCATTGGCTGTCAGACTCCCAGGGGGCGGGGGTTTTAGCTAACTTTGTAGGCTGTCTGTGTCCCAGGTTCAGTTGAATTTTGATGAGTGATGTAATGAAGAGACTTGGTTGTGCCATGTGTTGAGTTTTGTTGCTAGATGTGTAGAGGGCTAATCCTATTATGTCCTGGAGGCCATGTCTTAATCCCATCATCCTGGAGCTGAAAGGGGGGCAGGGAGCTGCTTTGTCTTTAAAACATATTTCTCCTTTTCTCATCCAGGGAAATATAATATTGTGCCTTTTTAATATTTCCTAAAATATTTCATTCTTCTAGGAGAGGGGTAGGTGCTAACTTTCTACATAACCTCACAAATATTAACATTTGTTTTGCAAACCACTAGACAAAGGTATACAAACATACCTACCATATTGAAACACATCGTAGTGGACACTAACAGTTAATTTCATGTTCTTGTTGTGTGGAATGAGCTTAGAACGAATTTTATCACTTGTTATCCAGGACCAGAAATAACTCTAGGAAGTAAGAAGCAACCAGAAGTAACTCAAGCCTTGGGATCAGCTCTTCAAGTAGGCTAGGTTAAGAGACAGACAATTAAAGTTTCCAATTACATTGACCACTGGGAAGCAGGATAGGACCAGTTTCATTCTATTTGGGAGTCTTTGGTTATATGGACCCATATTGTAGGAGGAGAAGTGACAGAACTTGTGGGCTCAGTCAAAAGAGGAATCAGCCTAGAGTTGCTATGTAGCCACAAACTGACTGTAGCCACAAAAGTCCAACCCATCTTGAATTTTGTTGACCTTTATCTAGTATCGAAATAGTGATAACCCGTTGTTGAGTAGATTCCTGTGCATAGGCACAAGTAATAATAAATCAGTTTAACTGGAACTTCTTGTGCGGTCCTGGACTTTGCACCTGACACATATTTCATTCTAGAGGGTTCTCTGCCAGGAATTGTCCTGGACACTTCAAATGATTATGTACAATGCAATAGCTTTAAAAACTATCCAGGTCCCAATGCTTAAAATGATGATTACAGTCCATCTTCTCTTAAACTCTCAAAGAGAGAGAGATACAGGCATTACAGGAATGCTATTGTGTATGATATATTAACAAGAAGGCTATCCAAAACTTTCATTGTTCCTCGTTAAAGCAAAAAGATAACAATGGGGCTGATCTGAGCCTCCTTCTGGGTTTCTGCTTTCCGAGGTCTAAGTACTCATTTCACTTCTCTGGTTTCCTTTTCAAGGCCACAAGTAAATTCCTTTGCACCCTCCTAGGTCATGATCTTTATACTCCCCTGCCAGTCATCTGGAAGGAAAAGAAATATCCTTCTGGGTTCTGCTACAAGTGGGGAAAAAGACACTGGAAACACGGAGACTGCTTGGAAAGATGGTTTAATGGTGGACAGGATCACATGGTTTGAGTTCCTGAACAGAAAAAGGCCAAGATACAGCGAGTCCCCAGGTTTTATGCTTTCTATGGCTTTGAACTTCCTGGGTCTGATTGATTGTCAGATTCCCAGGGGGTGGGGGTCTTAGCTAGCCTTGCTGGCTGATGTAATCTTCCCAGGTGCCATGTGGTGAGTTTCTATCCTAGATGGGTCCCATTGTGTTAGTTTCTGTTGCTATTGTGTTGCAGATGGGTCCTATTGTCAAAGATTGAGTTTCTGCCTTTGGCCCATTAACAAAGTGGGGGGAGGCAGGAAGGTGGGAGTTGCTTTGTCTTTAAAACATGTTTCTCCATTTCTCAACCAGGGAAACATCATATTCTGCCTTTTTAATATTTCCTAAAATATTTCATTTTTCCAGGAAAGGGGCGGGTGCTAACTTCCTACAGATGGAAGCAGCATCACAACATCACACAGCAAGTTCCAACCACCCCCACCCCCACCTCCATTCCTCCCCTGCAGACCACTGGGCAAAAGTCTATGAGAGGTAAACACAGAAACATCCAGGAAAATACATGAGGCCGATCCATGTTGACTGAGAACTGAAAATAATAAAGATAAAGGTTCGTCAGTTTCCAACTGCTTTGTCAGGAATTGGAAAATCCAGATACTGGCGTTTTGAAAAGACCTTTTGTCCCCAGACTCTTAGTAATTTTATTTTTAATCAAGGAATCCAAGGGGACTGACTGAATGCTGCAAAACAATTGTTATATTCCAGAAGCTTTTTCAAAGAACCCATTACTTGCATGCATCTGAGTGCAATGAGAAAGAAGAGAGGTAACTCTTCAAATTAAACAGCATGTTCTGACCGGGGTGAAAAACAACAAAAGAATTAGGATAAATGCCAAAAGGAAACAGCAAATCAAGACTCACAATAATTTTAATAGCCATCCAACTCTGCCAGTCCTGTTTGCAAGGCATGGTAGGGGGGGAAGGGGGGGATTAAGCAATAACCTAGAAACTGTCTGTTCTGTATTTAATATATATCAACTCTGGACTACACAACAAGCTAAAAAAAACTGCAGACCAAACAGATGTAAACCTGACAACTGCAAGGATATACAAGCCAATAAACTCCCATAACAGTAAAGCAAAGAGAGGAGTTATTTTTTAAAAGACACTATATTAAAAATATGAGAAAAAAAGTAAGAACATTGATAATACAATCTATAAAAGGGGTGCTATAAAATCTGTTTGCAATCTACAGCATAAAATGACTGTGGTCTGGAAAGATAGTATTTATGAATGGTTAAGTTGGCAGCTATAGAAATTAATTGATTCCAGTATTTGCTATAAAAAGCAACATCTTTAACCGAAAACTTCAGAATCAAGACATCTGATATTTGGTGAATCCCTCTTGTTTTCATACAAGACATTCAATCTATTTAATTTTTCCAGTGTCTGGGTTTGTACATAAAGGCATCTATTATAAGCCATAATGATATAAAAGTGAAAACTGATCCAGGGGTGGGTTCTAAAATTTTTTACTACTGGTTCTGTGGGCATGGCTTTTTTTGTGGGCGTGGCTTGATGGTCATGTGACAATTATTTAGGATTTAGCAGATAACGCAGGGGGCAGAACCAGTTCAATGACGTCATATCGTCACCGCTACCGGCTCGGGAGAACCAAGCCGAATCGGAAGGAACCCACCACTGGCCTGATCTGTCATGATACCATCATGCCAATGACACAACTAAACTCTTGCATTATATCTAACACTGTCATATAATTTGGGGGAGGATGTCACCATACAGGAGGTCATTTGTCCCTTTTCAAGCCACTCTGGATACCAATATTTATGCAATATACTGAACCCTACCCACATGACTTGCTCTTACCCAATTCTAAACCAACAGAAAAGCTAACCAAGATTAAAAGTAACCCTCTTTAGCATGTTTTCCTTGACTCTAGTCGAGGTGTGGCATATTGGATTAGATGAATCAAGGGACTGGCAGAATACGGGTAATCCTCAATTTATGACCGTAATTGAGCCCAACTTTTATGTTGCTAATTGAGACATTGAGTTTTGCCCCATTTTACGACCTTTTTGCCCCAGTTGTTAAATGAATCACAGCAGTTGTTAAATTAGTAACATGGTTGTTAAGTGAATCTAATTTTCCCATTGATTGCTTGACAGGAGGTCGCAAAAGGTGATCACATGATCCTGGGACACTGTAACTGTCATTAATATGAATCAGTTGACAACTGTCTGAATTTTGATCACATGAAACTGCAATGTTTGTAAGTGAGAAAAATCATCATAAGTCACTTTTTTCAGTGATGTTGTAACTTTGAATAGTCACTAAATGAACTGCAATAAGTCGACTACCTGTATAAAGCAGCTTCCTGTCTAGCTGTCTATCAATCAACAAAATTATATCTATGTTTTCTAATGCCTAACATGCTCCACAACAATGAAAGCTAAAACCAAACAAAATCCTTCATAAGAAAAGCAAGAGTAAATGGTTACAAAAGATATGTTTTATTGAATATGTTAACTCCTGCATATACCTGTTTTTGTTAGATCATTGCCTGAAGCATAAAAACCTCCCTAAGGTGAAAGCATAGACATCGATTGTTCATCTAAGGAGCTCCAGAGAGGTGCTAGTCTATCCTACTGAGACAGGGAGTTCCACAATTCAGACATGGCCACCACAATGCCCCTTTTCTCAACCCAGACTGATGTTCCACTTCAATTTGTCCTGAGCCTTTTCATTTGGCCAAGCATTCTGCCATTGGAAAGATGTAGCCCAGTCAGTCTAAATTCTTTTTACGTGGAGTCCAGATGTCCCCTGAGTCCTGAGATCTTCCCTCTCTGACATCCTTTAGCACAGTGATGGCTAATCTTTTTGCTGTCTCATGTCAAAAGTGGGCTGAGCACAGGGGGGGCGGTCATGCACGTGCGTGCCCACACCCATAATTCAATGCCCCCCGTCCCCCACCCGCCGTGCATGAGCGCACTCCCCCCGCTTTTGGCACATGATGGCACGGTGGGCCCAATAGGCCCGTTTTTCGCTCTCCCCAGGCTCCAAAGGCTTTCTAGGAGCCTGGGGAGGGTGAAAACGACCATCCCCATCCCCCAGAGGCCCTCCGGAGGCCCGAAACAGCCCACTTCCTGACTTCTGGAAGGCCCATTTTTCGCTCTCCCCAGGCTCCAGAGGCTTTCTAGGAGCCTGGGGAGGGCAAAAACAGCCTTCTCCACCTCCCTGAAGGCCCTGTTTCCTGACTTCCAGTGGGCCCAGAAGGCTCAAAAATCAGCTGGCCTGTGCGCGCACGCACGCTGGAGCTGAACTGAGACAACGCTCATGTGTCCACACAAAAGGCTCCGTGTGCCACCGGGGCACGCATGCCATAGGTTCGCCATCTCCTTTGGGCATTTCTGAGGACAAAAATTTCCTGAATGCAGTAAGTTTGTTTGCTGCAGAGATGAGTGGGCTGAGAATACATGGTACCCATCGTAACTGAGTCAGTGTGGTATGGTGGCAAAGATGGTGTGTTAGTTCCAGTCCTACCTTAGGCATGGAAGTCAGGTGGGACATTTGGGGCCAATCACTCTCAGCCCAACCCACCTCACCACAATATTGTTGTGAATAAAATAAGAAAGAAAAGAGGAAACATGATATCTTGACTTATGCAAAATAAAGATGGGATACGCATCTAACAGATATTGATCCCCTCTGTCCCTATATTCCTTGGGAATATGAAACTGTAGTTAAGGATTTATAAGAAAGATTTCTTGGGGGACAGATTATTGGCGCTCTCTGATTCTTCTTTTGTAGATTGTAGATTTTATAGTTGGTTTTTTCCTCAGCAAAGTTTTGATGAAAGGTGGGAGCAAAATAAGGACTATTAATAGCTTATCTCAGAGACAGGGTAAGGAATCATGTTCTGCCTCAAGACCCAATAAGGGCCTACAGTCCACCTGGGTCATATTTTCCTTTGTGTGAACATTTTTCAATGTGAATAAATTATGACTTTGGCCAATTAAAGAGCACTCACCTAAGAAGCTTTAGCCGATGAGCCAGCTGAACACTGAGTGTTCCACAGCCTCTCCTTTTTAATGCATTCAATAAAAGTTTATTAAGGTATTAAGTGCTTATTAAATGAGAAAGCACTAGTAAGTGTAATGGAAGTTGCCTCGGGCTGGGAGAGGTCTGCGATGAGAGGCACTTTCCAGAATATGAGAAATGTTGAAAGCAAACTTGGCAGAACAGAGAGAGATGAGCTCTCTGTTCTGCCCCCCTCTGCTGAGGGGGGAGCAGTTTAGGAAGGATAGCAGTGGCTTTGCCTATGGTGTAAAATTTTATTTCAGCCCTTGTTCAAGTCTCAGTTTGAAGTTTGGGGTCATGAGATTTTTCTTTGTTTTGTCTTTGCTAGAAACTAACTTGTTTTATCACCTCAAATGATGAAAGTACTTTGGCAAACGCTAAGGTTGCCACAACACTTTTAAAAAATATAAAAGAATTATTAACCTGAAGGCTAACCAAACCACAGCTGTACAGAGTAGACTGAGAACAAACTTTCTCATTTCATCAGAATTCAGAATAGCCGTGAGTTAGAGATAGATAGTTGATTTCAGGGCAAAAACACCTCATAGCACTGCAATTTCTATAATTTACAGCCAGAAGAAATGGGGATGGCTATAGGCTTAAGAAAGGGTTGCAAAACCTTACAACAAATACATCAATAGCTATTAGCCACAATGGCTAACAGGAAACTCAAGTGCAGAGGCAGTAGGCCACTATTAGATGTCAAATGGCAACACGATTGCTGCTGCATTTCCAAACCCAACAGAAAGTGTGTGGTCTTTAATCCCTACAATCTGTATAATACGGTGATCTTTAATCCCTATGTTCTATGAAGAGTCATTTGCACTAATGCTAGCTTGTCAAGCCTCTCCTATTGTCCTCTGCTCACTAGATTGTCAGTATAATGCCTTGGAGGGTCTTTTCAGCGATGATCCCATTACAATCGAACTTCTGCTTTGAGCAATGTCTTTGACCTTTTTGTGTGTTTCTAAGGTCCTTTCCAAATGGGGGTGTTAAAACATTCTCCATCCGTCCCTAAATCAGCAGAAAATTCTACCAAGGCAAAATGTATGATTTGCATTGCCAATTGATACTGCTTTAGTTTCAAGTCGCTGCAATCCCTTGATTCTCTCTCTGCAAAGTAATGGCTGATAAAGCTTAACAGGTTTTACACACTTAAAGGCTGCTCTAGAATAGTGGGAGAATAAGGGAGAAAATACTGATCACATATTGGTACAGCTAAAAATGACTTTAAGGCCATCTCACTCATGGACCAGGGACAGGATGACAGCAATATCACTGGTATACAGAGGTGGAGGGAGAGATTGCCTGGGCACTTTTATACTGGGAGTAGATGCAAATTGGGTAAGATCCTAAATTACTAGCAATTTTTATTGTTTCCCTCAGAAATGCCAGTTTTAAAATCAGGATTTTAAAATAGTTGCCCCTTTTATAGAATCTGACGGAATCCTGTTTATTAGAAATAAGCAGCACTTTCCAATCCAAAGATGAAAAACTGCTTTGCATGTTCACCCACACCTATTAGTGCCTCCTTAACCCATACATATATTTTACTGAGATTGTGTCATGTAGGCCCTTTGTAAGCCTAGTTTGCTGGCCAATGTGTGAGCCCAGGAAAATATGCAGTTACTTTAAGGATGTGCTTTGCACTTTGGATTCAGTGCTGCTCTTTCCTACCGCCCATTTTCCTTAGAACTACTTTTGCAAAATCAGACTTTCACTTCAAACTGGAGGTTAAGAGTATCTCTTTTGTGTGGCTGCGTTCTAGGACTCGTCCTTCGCAATCTGCATGCCATTTTGATGAGCTGCTTTAAGGATTTTGATTCCTGGAAAATAAGGTTTTATTAGCTAATCCTGTATCTCATTTTATTTTAAAAAGCAATCAGGCAGTTCTGAAACTTGCTGCATTTGCTTCTTAAATAAATACACTCAGTCGAGAAAATGGAAATGGTTTAAGGGGGTTTTTTTCTTTCTTTTTTTTTTACTAGTTTGAAGTTAGTCTTTCTAATCGGCACATATGTTAATATGGTTCTTATGGAAATGAGAGAAAGCTATGTACAAGGGGCATAAATTTCTCTCAAGTGTCTCCTGACCACATGAACCGTAGGTAATTATACTAGCCCAGAGCAGGCAATAAACTAGCCCTTGTTCTAATATTGGGTAGCCCTTTGCAAGCAAACAGTTACAAGAGAGAGAGATGAGAGCCTTTATTTCTCTGTATTCAAGTTGAGAGGCAATTTGTAGGGAAAGCAGGATCAATGTTTTGCTCTGGCTGAATGGAGTCAGTAGAGACAGAGTACTGGGTCAGTTGCAGTGGTGGGTTCCAAAATTTTTTACTACTGGTTCTGTGGGTGTGGCTTGGTGGGCATGGTATGGCTTGGTAGGTGTGGCTTGGTGGGCGTGGCAGGGGAAGGATACTGTAAAATTTCCATTCCCACCCCAATCCAGGGGAAGGTTACTGCAAAATCCCCATTTCCTCCTGATCAGCTGGGACTTGGGAGGGAGAGAATAGATGGGGGCAGGGCCAGACAGAATTTTTACTACCAGTTCTCCAAATTACTCAAAATTTCTGCTACCGGTTCTCTGGAACTGGTCAGAACCTGCTGAAATCCACCTCTGGTCAGTTGGCTATTTACGAGAGAAGGGAGTATAAACCCATCTCAACACATCCTTCCTCCAGATAATGTAACCTCATCAGGGAAATAGACCGGCTTGCCTGAGGGGAGGGGTTGCTAAAGAAGTCAAGATGGCAGTCACAACCATGTGATTGAAGTCCCACCCCTTTTATGTGCAGTGTGATGAATGTAAAAATGTGTGCTTCTTTGTGATCACCATCTTGACATTTTTTTATCCCTCCTGTCAACACACCCTGGAGAAGTGTCATCAAATATTTCTCTGGAACCAAGATTCTTAAAGTAGATTTGGACATGACTTCTTCAATTTTACCACCAATTCTTTTTTTCTCTACTGTCGCCATGTACTGAACTGAAAAGCAGCCAATCCCGGGATTCAATCTCGCCATGAATGGCCTTTAGCAATTAGTGAAGACGTTCTCAGGTTCTGCAGTATACAGACAGAAAGATGAACTCTTTCACAGGATTGTCATAACAGCGATCGTATTATAGTCCAAGCTCTCTGAAAAATGTATTTTTTAAAAATTATCCGATTGCAGCATCTCTAAAGGGAATTGGTTGAGATTTCTTTTTTTTCCTTAGCGAAGCCATGCTGGAACCCAAGATACCAGACACTAGTCCTAGGGAAGGTCATGGAGACAGCAATGAGCTCACTGGGCTCTGAGAAGCCTTTGGAGGATACGCCTTGGGCAAGATCAGTTGCCAGCAAGCAACTACCATGCCAAGATAGAACATGAGCCACTGACCAATACCCTGGCAGGCGCATCACTGCACATTAAGCAGATTAAATAATTCATTGTCAGGAAATCTTGGCCTGCAATCAAATGTGAAAAGAGGGATCATAATGGACACTTGATTTTTTCCATCTCTCCCCTTCTGCCATTCTGTTTGCTGAGATTGCCTGGTTTGGCCGTTGGACATCAGAAAGCAGAACGGAACACAGAAGGTGAATGCCTGCTGGTATCACAAAAGCAATAACATCTTATGCACAGCAAGACAGGTAGAACTACTTAGGAGAAAGTCTCTCTAATTTCAACAGGAATGTTATCTCAAATAAACCTGCACAGGACTGCAGCAGGTCTCGGCGAGCCCAGCAGTTCTCAGCCAGTCATACATACACCCCAGTGAGAGGTAGAAATAGTCTGTCAGGGCTCACAAAGCTGGGCAAGATCAATGAAGCAAAAAATGCAAAGATTTCAGCAAGGTCTTCTTAATGCTAGCCTGGGGGTAGATACAGAATCTTCAAAACTGTAAGAGGGATTTCCCAGCCTCTGTTATGGAGAGTTTATTAAGTTGGAGTTGAATGATTTAAAATGCTTCTTTCCAGGTTTCTTAACCACCCGGCTGAGTTGCTATTTATGCAAAAAGCTGTCAACCTTCTATTCATGACTGTTTACATCTCCCCTCCCTTCCATCCTTTCTCAGACTCCCCACAATCTTTCACACAAGGTTGAGTTAAAGCATTAGTTCTGGAAATATAGAAAAGTTTGCATGTTTCCCCTATTGCTGATCCCTATTCTGGGACAGAAATGATATGATGACTAATTGTAGTTGTCCTCACTTATTTATTAAGGACCAAGCCGAGTAACAAGATTGGTAGATTCCCCTGCTTTGTTTTCCCTTCCACCTAGTATCACCTGTCACTGGGGAACCAGCTATTAATTGCTCTCTTTTGGCTCAGCTAAATATAAACAGAGATAGCTATCTTGGCAAGTTGCCTCACAGTGGCAGTGCTAAGGAGTGCCAAGGGGTGACCTAAGAGGCAACCCTACCAGCTACATTTATTTCCTTAGTTAAGGTAATTTTTTCACATAGGACTAGTGATCTTCTGAAAGAGTAATAAACCTCTATTCAAATCAGTGTGGGTGACTTCCTTTGGACTTCCAATGGAAATGATTAAAAATGGGTTTAGTCCTTCATGTACAGTATGAATCAAAAGGCATGAAGCAATATTTCTGTTCCAACTCATTGATGGAAAATTTGATTTGCCAATTTCCACCAATTCTCGGAGACAAATATATCTTAGTTTTAAACCACCATATACAATATATCAGTGGACAAAGTGTCAATGGGATGATAGACAGTACCTGGCCTAGGTCTCAATTTAGATACTTGTTGTTTTGTTTTGCTATTTAAAACAATGTTCAAGATTCATATTATCCACGTTCAGCCTATGCTGCAAATGCCAACTACTCGGACTTTAGTTGGCCTGTTAACGTGTTGTATGAACAAAAATAAAGTCACCCAATTTTGCCCTCATCCCACATGCAGAACCAGTTGAACTGAAAGTCTTACTTCTTCTGGGATGATATCCTTCACCACATGACACCCAAAGGCAGCAAGCTCTTGTAGGAAGGTGGGGTGTGCATTATACACACACTCTGCAGTTCTCCAGGGCAATCATCTCATTTTGTCTGATGGGACAGGCTTTTTTTCCCAAGTCTGGAGTTACCAGTCCTTCTCTGCTGCTGTAAAACTCCTTCATGAAGGAAGTTTATCTAGCAATCTCCCTTTGGGCTTTTGCGCAATGAAATATTCATGTCTCTTTTTTCAAGGCTGATACTCAGTTGAATAAATCTTAGCCATTTAATTGTGTGAATTTTTAAAACATTAATTAATCCAGTCTTCCTTACTAAAGATGCAAATTGGAGGTGGAGGGAGTCATATTTCAATATACCTGGGGGCAGAAGGTTGAGGTTGATAGATACATATAATCCTAGACATGTCTACTTAGAAGTACATCAGTTAGAATTCATCAAATAATATTACTGTATTAAGGTAGTTGCCAATAAGATAGCAGCCAAACTTCATATCTTAGCAACTTTTATATATCTAGATACAGCTTCCAAATCAATCTTAATTCTTGCCTCCAGGCAACTATAAGCAAAACTACTTGCACTTTTCTTGGTACCGTCTTTAGAAGCGATTGTCATTTCCTTCTTCCTAGGACTAAGAAATTACTTCCAAGCTAAACTAGACTATAACTAGTATCTCTGGCTACGAATTCTGGGAGTTGAAGTCCACACATCTTCAAACTGCCAAGGTTGAGAAAACACTGTACTTGAGAAACTGGCTTTAATGACTACAGGTGTAAATTTAAAAAATCCAATAGCCATATTCATCTATGGGGGTAAAATATCCAGTATCCACAAGAATGTTAGTATCTCTATTACAATTATTGAAAAGAACTTGGTTTCACCTCATTTCTACTTTTAAAAATTGTTTTTAGGAGACTTTGAAAAGCCAATCATACAAATATTAAGGAATGCAAACAGCAGTAGCAAATTGTAGTGTGGTTGCCAAAATGTAAACAATTTGGATTCAGTCACTTCCTCTGAATGCCTATTTGACAATATAGCATAGCAGAAAATAGCAGCACAAACACTCTGTGATGCCAGCAGAGAAGGATTACACCCACTTGGGAAAGTGCAAGAATTCCTCTTCTCAGATGATTTATGTCAATCAGGGGTTTTGTCATTCTTTTTTAAATTAACAATACTAAGTACAGTACAAGAACCCATCACTGAATACATCAGGAACATATTTATGTCTTTTATCATTTTATCAGCTGAGGAACATTGGGATCATAACTACCAACTTGACATTTGTAAGGGACAAGACCACTCCATCTTAGTTCTTCTCTTCCATCCCTCTGCAGAGAGGTCTTGCTTTCCTTCTTCTTCTCTCCCCCTCCCCCCCCAATACCTTCTCTGCATAGGTATTTTAGGTCACTGGGTTGTCACTTCTGCTCCAAAGAACTCCAGGGCAAAACATTCATTGATTGATTCATTTATGTCTCCCACCCCACCCCCGGTTATATAGTTCCCTCTTGCCTATCTGTGAAAGAAGAATGGATTTGAATTATTTGCATGTAATAATGCAAGCAAATATAAATAGCAAGGCAGCCTTCATCTGACACAGCCCACCGGCAAGTGGACTTAGACTAGGAAATCAAATGACTACATCCCCAGAGAGTTAATTTAAAGTGATACTCTTCCATTATATAGCAAGGGATTTCTGGCTCCCCCAGAATAAGGATACCTATCGATATGTTCTGCTCTGCCAATTATTCCTCACCCATTCTCAGTATTTTTGATTTGTAGAATATGAATGTTTGTTGATTATCTTTGGGAAGATGAGGACATAGAAGTGCAAACTTTGTACCTGCATATACAAGCCATCTTATCTATGAGTTAAGTGCACAGTAAGCAACACAGCAAAAAAACAATTGTAGTCATATTAATCATGAGTACTATAAAAGAAATACCCCAATACCATTATTTGGCTGACTAAATAATTGCAAATTTTTGAATTTCCAAGAGTTTTTCATCAGATAGGTTAGTCAAACGTTTTGGCCAAAAAGATGTAGGAAGAAATGTGCTTGGTTTGAACTGCAGCTGTACCAAGCTACATTTTCTCACATAGGCTTTATCACTGATCCAAAATTTACAAAACGCTTCACCATCACTATAGAAAATAGGTTGTCGCTGCATCCAGCAACCTTGTCTGATCTTGGAAAAGCTAACTGAGGTTCAACCTGATTAGAACTGAAATGGGGGACTATAAGAAATCTCAGGGCTACAGGCCAGATTGAGAAGGCAAAAGAGCATCCCAAAAAGCCATGGCAAAACATTACGTTACTACAAAAATGTACCCATAGTCATCAAGAATTGAACTCAACTCAAAGGTCCTTTTTATCACCACCATGCCATTATAGATAGTCCTCATTTAGCAACAAGAATTGGTTCTGATAAAATGATTGCTAAACTGCAAAGTTCGCTTGTTGCTGCTGCCTCGTTTATATAAAGTTCTATTATGCAGCAATGCCAGTATTACTCTCACTCTGGCATACATTGTTGTCAAATGCAGAAACCTGGATTCAAGTGAGCACAAATATTGGGTGGAATATTATTTTTTACTATTTGCTGCCTTTGCAAATGGTCACTATTCAAGGCACTTGTTAAATGACTACTTCTATTTTAGTAGAGTGGGTAAAAGCTGCTTTACTGTGTCTGAAATCTATCTTCCTATGCAAGATTTTTAGTTCATCAGAATTCTTCGCCAAATAAGCGCTATAAAAAAGCAGAGAATTGGGAAAACACAGGAAATTAGGTATGAAATCCATAAACCCTACAAGTTTAGAATTGGTCTCCAGTCAAGGCAGAGAATGCCTTAGTCAGTACAGCTATCCAATTTCATTAGCACATTTTGGGAACTGGCTTTACATAAGCACGGAGAAGCTCTGTGAAAAAATGGTTGAAACATTAGCCTGGGATGTAAAAGACCAAGGAAGCCCTTATCCAGACTTACTGAGGATAATTTAAACCCAGCCACTCTGTCTTATGATTACTGTAATGGAGAAAAAACAGAAAAGGGACTGATATCCTCTTCTAGCAGTTTCTTCCAACTGCTGTGGAAGAAAGTGGAATATACGGTAAATCTAAAGTATGATAATGAACTACCCATCCCAGATATAGAAACACAAGTCTGGTACTCAATTACCACTGTGTTGTTCATTGCCTGTCATATCTTATCTTCCCTTTCAAATCTTTCTTCAATAGCAGGGTTTTTTTATGTTTCATTCAACTAGCATTCTCCTATGAGTCCAGTATTTCTGGTTCCTTTGCAGAATGCATTAATACAACAATAAGTACTACTGTAAGCAGTCAATACACAGTCAATACACAACTACTGTATATGCCTTTAACCAAGTAATATGCTAAAAGCACATCCAGAGATCTTTACAGATAGCCCTCGACTTACAACAGTTCACTTAACGATCATTCATTAAGTTACACTGGCACTGAAAAAAGTGACTTACAACCATTTTTCACACTTACAAGCATCCCCATGGTCATGTGATTTACATTCAGATGTTTGACAACTGACTTACATTTATGATGGCTGCAGTGTCCTGGAGTCATGTGATCACTTTCTGCAACCTTCTGATAAGCAGAGTCAATGGGGAAACCAGATTCACTTAACAACCATGTTACTAATTTAAACAACCTGCGGTGATTCACTTAATAAATGTGGCAAGAGAAGTCACAAAATGAGGCAAAACTCATTTAACAAATTTTTCCCTTAACAACATAAATTTTGGACTCAATTGTGGTCGTAAATTGAGGACTAGCTATACTTATTTCTTCTCTGGGATTGTCTCTAGCAAAATTCTCAAGTGATTCTGACAGTGTCCCCCTGGAAAGCCTGCATTCAGCCCATCACCAGAGCACCCCATTAATATTGCTCTCTATACAGAGAATAAATATCAAAGCATTCCCCATCTTTCATTATTATTTATGGAGAGTTAACAATGTGTTTGGTATAAATAGGACAAATATTTTGCTGGAAGAGGCTTACAACCTAAAATTAGATGTAGGGGAGATAAAAAAGGGAAAATAAAACAGTTTGTCTGTTACGTATTGCTAAAATTCCTAACTGAAATTTCCTGCTATAATTTGAAAAATAGAGAGCGAAAGACTGCTTCTCTCTCTCTCTCTCACACACACACACACACACACACACTCCCTCCCTCCCTTCCTCTCTCTCTCATTTCTTTCCCCAGTCCTGTTTTATTTTATTATTTGATACCACATCTGCAAAAATCCTATACTGAAAATAGAAATAGAATAACAGAGTTGGAAGGGACCTTGAAGGTCTTCTAGTCCAACCCCCTGCCCAGGCAGGAAACCCTACATCACTTCAGGCAAATGGTTATCTAACATCTTCTTAAAAATTTCCAGTGTTGGAGCATTCACAACTTCTGCAGGCAAGTTGTTCCACTTATTAATTGTTCTAACTGTCAGGAAATTTCTCCTTAGTTCTAAATTGCTTCTCTCCTTGATTAGTTTCCACCCATTGCTTCTTGTTCTACCCTCAGGTGCTTTGGAGAATAGTTTGACTCTCTCTTCTTTGTGGCAGCCCCTGAGATACTGGAACACTGCTATCATGTCTTCCCTAGCCCTTCTTTTAATTAAACTAGACATACCCAGTTCCAGTTTCATGTTTTAGCCTCCAGTCCCCTATCATCTTTGTTGTTCTTCTCTGCACTCTTTCTAGAGTCTCCATATCTTTTTTACATCGTGGTGACCAAAACTGAATGCAATATTCCAAGTGTGGTCTTACCAAGGCATTATAAAGTGGTATTAACACTTCATGTGATCTTGATTCTATCCCCCTGTTTATGCAGCCCAGAACTGTGTTGGCTTTTTTGGCAGCTGCTGCACACTGCTGGCTCATATTTAAATGGTTGTCCACTAATTTGATTTAATTTATCGCATTTCTATGCCGCCCAACTCCCAAGGGACTAGGATTCCAAGATCCCTCTCACAGTTACTACTATTGAGCAAGGTACCACATACACGGCACTTGTGCATTTTGCATATACTGGAGCTATTCCTTGGCAGGTTCTCAACTCCTGGGGTCTTCCTCAATTCTTTTCCCATTCATTCAATTGTTCATTGTTTGATTGAACAATTGAATTAAGGATTTTTTATTTTGTTCTAAAAGTACATAGGAAGTCATAAACACAAAAAGCCACATTTAGAAAACACAGTTAGGAGGTATGCCTCACTTGACACAAGAAGTCTTACTCTGAACATGTATGGACAGGCCAGCTCACAATTTATGTTATCTGGATATCTGTGTATTTTGGTTGCTGCTTGTTATCCAGGTAAGGTTTTGAATCCGCACCAATAAAACCCTTGAAATTTCAGAACCACATAACAGTTCAGCTTATGAATTAACAAGCTGGCTGGCTGTACTCACACAACAGCTTAACTAGGTCAGATAAAGACTTGGCAATTACATATGTGCAACAAGTTGATTTTAATTAAAGCTGTTTTTTTAATAGCTAATGTGTTTTGTACACCTAGAAAATGGCTTGATTCAGTAACCAAGTTGCAGCCTTGTATACCCTAAAACAGTGATGGACAATCATCTTAGGAAGGAGACCTCTGAATCTTTCTTGTACACTCTTAGAGCCATCTCTGACAATTAGGGCTGAAAACCAGCAGCTTGCTTTCCCACTAAAAGGACGGGTAGTATTACATGTACATGGAGGGAAGTAAGCAGTGAAATACCACAAGGTTCTGTCTTAGGCCCAGTACTCTTCAATATCTTCATGAATGACTTAGATAAGGGAATAAAAGGGGAACTCAACAAATTCACAGATGGCACTAAGCTAGCAGGAATAGCCAACACCCCAGAAAACAAGTTTAGGATCCAAAAAGATCTTGACAGACTTGATCAATGGGTCTTATCCAACAACATGCAATTTAATGTGGAGAACAGCAAGGTTTTACACCTAGGCAGGAGAAACCAAAGGTATAAGTACAAATTAGGTGAAACCTGACTCAAAAACAGTAACTGTGAGTGGGACCTTGGAGTCCTAGTGAACGATCACTTAAACATGAGCCAGAAGTATGCGGCAGCAGCCAAAAAAGCCAATACAATCCTTTGTTGTATAAACAGACATAGAATCAAAATCACGTGAAGTATTAGTACCGCTTTATAAAGTCTTAGTAAGGCCATATTACAAAAAAGCTGAGACTTTGGAAAAAGTGCAAAGAAAAGCCATTAAGGGCCTGGAGACAAAAACATATGAAGATTATAGGAATTGGTTATGGCCAGTCTAGAGAAAAGAAGGACTGGGATGACATGATAGCAGTATTCCAGTATTTGAGAGGCTGCCACAAAGAAAGAGGGAGTTAACTTATTTTCCAAAGCACCAGAAGGCAAGACAAGAAACAATGGATGGAAACTAAACAAGGAGAGAAGCAACCTGGAATTAAGGAGAAACTTCCTAACTGTAAGGATAAGTAACCAGTGGAACAGTTTGCCTTCAGAAGTTGTAGGTGCTTCATCACTGAAGGTTTTTAAGAAAAGATTGGACAAACACCTATCTGAAATGGTAAAGGGTCTCTTGCTTGAGGAGGGAGTTAGACTAGAAGACCTTCAAGGTCCCTTTCAGCTCTATTCTGATTGATTTAAACTATAGCATCCTTCCTAAGTTTAAATTCTTTAAACTGAGTTATATGCATAACTCAGTTTAAAGAATTCCTGCCCAACCTCTCCAAAATCCAAAAGGAAAATCCTAGCTTAAAAAATACGTTGGTGTAAACTGGTTAACTTCTTCAGTGATATCAGGATCTAGAATTTTGAAAAGGGGTAGAATCAAGTATCTTCATCTTCATGAAAGAAAATTAAATAAGCTTAGAAAGAGGGAGGGAGGGATAGGTTGCACTGAATGTACTTAATCAGGTCAGTTAATACAGTATTACCAGTGATTGTTTTTGTACAAAATGCTAAGCTTCATTAGTGTTTTCTTGGTTACTTTTTGCATGGTTTAGCATGGTCTGCGAACCTAGCCCATGTGATTAAAGATTCAATATCCTGTGAGAATTTTTTAAAAAATGGATTAATTCAGCAACGAGGTTATACTCATTGCATTTAAAAAGCTATGAGACAAAAAACAGAAAGAGAAGGGAGTAGATGGAAAGACAGTAATTTATTAACGTTTCTTCAGCCTCAATTTATGAAACTGGTAGAATATTTAATTCTACTGCAACTACTTTTTGGAAACTCAAAAACTGCATTTTCAGTTCTTTCCCTTTTTAAAAACTACATTATGTTCAATGTTCCCTAACGTAGGATTTGACTAGCTGCTGGCTTCAAGTAGGTTAAATCCAGCCTGAGACTATTCAATTTAGGCCCCCAACTGCTGGACAATCTGCACACAGTCAATTGCTTTTCCAACACTGAGTTGATGTCGCTGTCACCACAGCGGGGGCACAGCCAGCAATCACAGCCTTCAGCCTAAATCTGGCAGCTAAACAGTGTCATTTATGAGTGGTGAAAAAAATCACTTTTCAGCCCAACCCCTCGGTATCTTGATCCATATAGCAGCTCAGATTCCAGAACTCGGGGGTTAACAACTACCAGCATTTTCCCCAGTTAAATCTAGCCCCAAAACATCTTCTACTCAGCCCATCAGCCCCTTACAATAAGGCTGCTTTTGAAGAAGGAACTAGTCTAGCCTCTACCCCCAAAGCAGCAGCAAAGCTGGTTCCATCCTTTTACACAGAGGCATAGCAAAATGGAAAGGGGAGTCACACAGATGGCGACAGTGCATCTCCAACTTCTCTCACTGTCTCCCAGCCAATAACAAGAAGATGCTTGGTATGATACCAAGCACAAACTGATATTAATTACTCCAATTGTTCTTAGAATACTTCTTAACACAGCAGGAAAGAAACTTCAAAACATGCTTTAATGGCTATGGGGGGGGGGTGAGGAAAAAAGGACTAAAAAGAAACCGAGAGGAGGCTGCAAATTGATGAGGATTTAGATATACTACTCAAGAGGAGGCATCTCAGGGAGGCTCCCAGAATGGCAGCTACAGCCATGCAATCAAAAGCATGCCTCTTTTACCTGTCACATGGATAAAAGAAGCAGGGCATTGATCCCTCCCCAAACTGGTAAGTATATGCTCCAGCCTAATACATAAATTACTTTTTAGCTTATCTCTGCTTAACTTCTCCTCTCTGCATAAAACATTTTATGCAGACAACATGCCATGCTAAAGCATATTAATTTATAATTCAGCATATTCTGGATGGCAGCCATTGTCTTAGCAGGAACTAGACCATCATGCTAAGCCATAATAAGCATATATTCATTTAATTTGTATACTGCCAACTCTGCCAGGAGCCTCCAAAACTCTTTACTTTATCAAAGCCATTAAACTTCCATGGTAATATATCAACAAGTCAATGTTGACAACAATACATTAAAATAAATTATTGTACTGAGGCATAACCCTCTTCCTCCTCCTCCTCAATCTGGTGGAACCAGCATCATCCAAACCAATTAATTATACCCATGACTATAGCATTAATGCTAAACAATAATCAATGGCAGCATCCAGTTAACTACCAAATGCTTTATTGAAAAAGCTTCCTTTCAACCATCTCCCAGAATGCAAATCCAGCTTCTGAGGGGAAGCCAATAAGCCTGGTGGCGCAGTGGACTAAGTGCTGTTAAAGTAGCACTTAGTTGCCAGCTGCCTGCAATTACTGCAAGTCCGAATCTCACCAGGCTCAAGATTGATTCAGCCTTCCATCCTTTCTCGGTAGGTAAAATGAGGACCCGGATTGTGGGGGCAATAAGCTGACTTTGTATAAAAAAGAACACCGCTGGGGGGGGGGGGGGGGCGAAAGCCCTACTAAGCAGGTATATACAAAAGTATGAAGGCTATTGCTTAATGCATTGTAAGCCGCCCTGAGTCTCCGGAGAAGGGTGGCATATAAATCGAACTAATAAATAAATAAATAAATAAATAAATTTTATAAAACCCACATTGTAATAATAAAGCAAGACCTCTGGCCTTAACCTTCCTTTACTTAGGGAAATAGGAAGAGGACAACCAATAGTTTCTTCCAAGTTGAACGTACTAGACAAGTCAACTGGTTGAAAAAGAAAATCCTTTGGGTACCTACCAATAGGTGCCAAGTCATACAGGACTTTATAAATGAAATATAGTTCCCTGAATTACACCCAGTGCTTCTCAGCAAATAGCATTTAATTGTGTAACATCTATCAATAAGAGGGCTATCACATTCTAAATCAGTTGGAGTTTCCAAGTAAACTTCAAAGGCAGCCCCAAGTAAACAATCTTGGTCCAAATGAATAGTAATGAGGGTATGAGTTACTATTACAAGATCCTTGCAAATGTGATTTATGTGGGCATGGCATTTTGCTGTGTAAATAAAAGCAATTTTGTTTTATTAATCTGGGTTTAATATTTTGGGTGAATTCAGCTGTTCAGCTGTTACAAGTTACTACTTTTATAAGATCAAGGCTACTGAATTATTCTTTGAAATAGCCTTATCTCATAGAACAGGGATCTACATCACCACCATGGGCTACACTCTGCCGATCAGTGGGCTTAGTCACAAAAAGAAATGGAAGTACGAACAAAAGTAATTTGATTTAATTTATATTTCATTCAAAATACAATACATAAAAACAGTTGCTATAATTATACCTCAAGTATCTAACATTCCATTCCATTAAAAATGAGAACTCGGTAACAATTTTGCATAGTCCTCATAAAGTTGGGAACGGAGACAGAAAGAGTACATAATTTAGATAGAAAGAATCATGTTTCAGAATCCCTTCCACTAAGCTGCTTTTTCTATATAATAATAACACATTATTTCTATTTCTAGCCTGATTTAAACATTCTCCTCTATCAACTGTTACTATCCCACACTTGCTATTCTCTCCAACGTATTTTACTGGTCCTTTGCTTTTGAGAAAAATGAGGGTCCATTTTTAAAATCTTAGCATCTGCAGGTCTTAACCCCTTTGATTTCTTTCTCATTTCAGCTCTTCCTTGCACTCAGATCTCTAAAAACCGTATGTCTTGGGGGGGGGGGCAGAAAAGGTTTGGCAGACCCACTGTGATGTGCATTCACATAAATGCAGCCATATGAGCACAAGAGCCAGCTTGCAGCTTCCTTTCCTCCATCATAATTTAACTGCCTACCCAGTAAGATAATTTCCAAAGGAGGGGCTACTCTGGAGCAAACAAACAGCAGGGAAAACCACCTTCCAGCAATATGCTATATTAACAACAAAGGAAATCTGCAGAGAATACAGTAAAACACTAAAGAATATTCTGGGCCAGCCATGCCCTTTCCAAGACACTCCAGTCTATCTATCTCTCTTCTCTCACCACCCACCACTCCCATTATGGAAGAGGGAAGGCTGACAGAAGGATTGATTCTCATATAAAAATAGTTCTTAAGTATTTCTCTCTGGGGATGAGACAGGGTAACACCTGCACACATTAATTACGTTTTTTGCAATGGTTTTTAGTCAAGGGATCATTTCGAGCACCTGGAGCCACCGCATAGCCTGCATGGACTTTTAATCCCCTTATCTTGAATTTTCCTGGTGCATACTCTGATCCTAACTTGACTAGGTTCTGATCTCCCCATCCGCATAGGATTCCCCCATTTTGTTATCTCTGCAACAGTGGAATCCCCTCCCCCCCCCAAAAGGAAATGGCTGAGGGGATATAAACAGCATTACTGAGCAACAAAAATTAAATGTGTCTGCACAGTACAGTATGGTTTAAAAAAGCCAAGGTGATGGCCACATTAAAAAATTGTATTTTAAAGTGTGAGACAGACATGGTATACATAAAAAACAGGGACAGCTTTGATTGCACCATGCACCATTGTGGCCAGCTTGATTTTTCTGACCACCTCTGAAACTGTCATGGATCACATGAAACTGTCATGGACTACATGCTGGATGAACCCATTTTCATGCCTCCTTTTCCATAAAAGAGTTGTGAAACAAGCAGTATGAAGAACATCTCATTATCCAGTGAAATATTCTAATCTTCCAATGTTTGGGATTAAGATTTAAAATGGATCTTTTTCATTGCAGCCTAGAGGGTACAGTTTATTCCACCTATTATGTTTCATGGACATCACCTCTTCCAGAAGTAACCTGGGTTACCCTTTGCACATTCTTATTAAATGGGCCTCAAATTTCCTTCTGCCATACATTTCAACTTTTCATCAATGAAAATTTCACTTATTTTTCTACCAAGTTTCTCCAATTTTTCCTTCCTTCCCCCTCCTCCAGTTACTCTATCTTTTATATTTTACTATATGTGGTCCTCAATTTATGACCAGAATTGTGCCCAAAATTTTCATTCCTAAGCAAGACAATTGTTAAATGAGTTTACCTTTCTTGCCACAGTTGTTAAGCAAATCTGGATTTTGCATTAACTTTGCTTATCAGAAGCACACTTGAAAGGTTGCAAATGGTGATCACATGACCCTAGCAAAATGCAACTGTCATAAATACAATACCAAACACCCCAATTTTAATAACATAACCATGAGGATGCTCTAACAGTCATGTGAAAACCATCTGTAAGTCACTTTTGTCAGTGCTGTTGTAACTTCGAAGGGTCACTAAACAAATCATTGTAAATCGAGGACTATTTATACAAGTTTTCAGCTTTGGTATCTCTCTTCAACTGATCAAAAAGCCAACGTGGTTTTGTTCTTTTGCTTAAAGGGATATAAAAATATACTACCAGCAATTCCAAATGTATTGCTGTAGCTGCAAGATGTGTGACATGGTAAATTTGGGCATAGGTCAGCCTAGGGCATTTTGCTGTGTGAGACAAGGATTCTCCCTTCACCACAGTAAAAACACCATCCATTACCTAACATTCCACTCTGCTGTGAGACATACAAAATGTACTTGAGGTGGCTGCCTCTTTCTCTTTAAAGGTGGGGCTGCCCTCCTCAATGGAGCATCTGATAGAGCTCTAGATTTCCATGCACGATCAAACAACCTATGTGCATGCAAGAGGCAAGTGTCATATTCTGCAGAAGCAGAGCTAAACCATTTGTTTTAGGTTTGGGGTGTCATTACGCAGCAAGAGGTCTCTTTACTTCAAAAGGGGGGCAAGTTTTCTTTGCTTCTTCTGCTCAGATCCAGAATGCCATCTTGAACTGCAGCCTGTCCGCCTGTCCGCCCCCTAAATTTCACCTCTGGATGCCCAACATCTGGCACCCCTAAATTTCACTATTTTCATTTCATTTCATTTATTAAATTTGTATACCACCCTTCTCCTGATGGACTCAGGGCAGTTTTAAAAGAGCGCCTATTTTAAAAGAGGTGGAAAAAGGTGTGAGCTCCATCCATTCCCAAGAAACAAGAGGAACGAGGAAGGTGAGGATGTGCAGCGGTGAGGATGTGCAGTGGTTTATTGAGGCAATACATTGCAAAGGGAGATTTCTATAGCATCCATATTTCATTTCATTTCAATACAATTCAATTCAAATATGTATTGTCAGTGCACAACATATGTACAATGAGATTTCCAGGGGGCAAAGGAGGCACCCGTTTAGTTTAGGACAGGAATTCAAGCCAAACATCTTCAGAGGCGCCGAGCCTACTTCTCCCGAGGAGAATATGCAGAAGCGCTTGCCGTATAAAACTGTTTCTCGAACCAAGAGGAATGAGCAGGCAATTTTGACAAAAGCTACATCGGCGTCCTGGAGAAGAGAGCACAGGGATGGGAACCTCGCCACATCGCCGCCGCAGCATGTGCCGGCGCCGAATCCCTCCTCTCCTCTCCTCTCCTGCGGCCGCTGCATCTGGGCTGTTCCCACGTTTAGCGTCGAAGCGCCTCAGCCCAGCGGCATGTGGCCTTCTTGCTGTTCTAGTCGTTGCAGGGAGGAGTTTGTCGGGACGAACTTGAGGAAGAGGCGGCTATTGTCTTCCCGCCGTTCCTCGCCCGGCGCGCCAACATCCTTTAGTCTGGCAAAGTGGCCTTTTCGAAGCCAACGGCTGGCTGGCTCGCTTGCTCTTCCGAAGAGGCGATGGAGCGATTCTCTCTTTCGTTGGCATCCCATCCTTCCTTTGAGGAGCTCGAGGTAAAGGAGTCCCTCCTCCTTTCTGTTCCCCCCTCTGGCAACAGCTGCGGGAAGGTTCGGCCGAAGAAATTCAATGACCGGTCCAAAGTCACTCCGCAAGCTTCCATGGCTGAGGCCAGCCGAGAGACTCTCTCCCTCCCCCTTCTAAGAATAGTACCAACGGTCTGCCAGATAGGGTGAAAAAGTCAAGAGGGTGCGCTGAAAGCCCCGCCCCTTTTTATGTGCACCATCATGGCTACCATCTTGACTTTTTTACCCTATTCACAGCCCCCCCCCCCCCCAGTGGTAGCACTTTCTCAACAGGTTGTTTTTTTTCCCCTTGGGTTCAATGGTGTCCCATTCTTGGAGACTGCCTGGAGAAATCCGTACAATTTTATTGGCAAGATTTTTTCAGAAGTGATTTGCCATTGCTTCTTCCTAGGGGTTAAGAGAAAGTGACTGGCCCACGGTCACCCAGCTGGCTTTGTGCCCAAGGTGGTGCTAGAACTTACTATCTCCAGGTTTCTAGATGGTGGCCATGATGGTGCACTTGAATCCTCCCTCCTGTTTATGTATCACAAAAGGGTGGAACTTTGTATTATCATGGCCATCATCTTGACTTTTCCACCCTATCCACAGATCCCCTTTTATACTACTTTCTTAACAGACATAGGAAAGGATTTAAATTGCTGGCAGGCTGTGCGGAGTTTACTCAATTTATCCTATTTTCTACGGAACAAGCCACACACAGCTCACCCTAAACCAAGTGGAAAACTAACAAGATTTGCATATTTTGCAGTTATGCTAAGGTTACTTTAGTTAAGCCTTTTTGCAAACCATTGATTGTGGTGTACGAAGAATGCCGTGATTCAGGTGATTAAAGAGTGGGGTCTCACTTTCAGTTCTGAATCGATTATTGTACACTCAGCCTAATCTATGTCACAGAATTGTTGTGGAGGTAGATAGAATGAAGGGCAGTCAGATGAAGCTGATAGGTCTTTTGAAGGAGAGTTACAGGGGTGAAATCCAGCAGGTTCTGACAGGTTCTGGAGAACTGGTAGCGGAAATTTTGAGCAATTCGGAAAACCGGCAGTGGAAATTTTGAGCAGTTCAGAGAATCAGCAGCAGAAATTTTGAATAGTTCGAAGAACCAGCAAATACCACCTCTGGCTGGCCCCAGAGTGGGGAGAGAATGGGGATTTTGCAATATCCTTCCCCTGCCACGCCCACCAAGCTACACGACACCCACCAAGCTTCTTCAGAAGCTTCTTGAATGAGAAGCAAAATGTTTTCAAGAAAAACCAAGAAAGTCCAGTTGCCTTTTGAAAAGCACTTTTGAGATAACCATGACTTAGATGATTGAGAATCTCCATAGAAAGCAGCTTGAGGCACCTAATCATCAAATCATTAGAATGCAATACTGTAACATGATACAATTGGTGATGTGTGGTTAAATGTTGAATATTTTTTAAAAATTCAGTACTGGAATGAAACAAGGATGCTGAGAACTGATGTTGCTCTTCAGGAAGAAGAGCTATAGCTTAGATGAATTCCCTTAAATCTCTTGAAATATTACATGCTGTGAGGCCTTATCTCATTCTCTGTCTATAAATTGCCACATTTACATAGTATGTCTAACCTAGTTATCTAATTAACCCATTTCCCAAGTTCCTTATATACCCAGAACCACAAGATTATCAAATTGGCAAAGTTCACTCTAGCAGATTGTGTTTAAAAAATCTAACCAAAATCGGTTCAGTTAAACATCTAAGTCTTCATTTGTTCAACATATTCAGTTTAGCTTTAAGCTTCATATGCTGATAGATTATGTGCAGAACAAATATCAAACAAGGAAGTATCAGATAGCTTTCAGTTGAATGTTATGCAGAGAGTTATAGTGTAGATAGGGGTTAGAGCTGTAGGAATGGATAGAACAAATATTAAACAAATATTAAACAAGGATGTATCAGATAGCTTTTAGCTGAATGTTAGGTAGAATATATACTATATAGTGTAGATGGGGTAGAGTTATATGAGGGTATTGTATGATATGGTATGATTTGGATTTCACCTTGGGAAGTTGTGGGGGGGAGGGGAGGGGGGGAGGGGGGGAAGTGGGGGGGAAAACTTGTCTTTGTAAAACTTTTTCAATAAAAAAAAGCTTCATATGTTGAGCAAATGCAGCCTTAGGTTTTTAACTGAGCTGATTAAGGGTGTTGCATGATCACAGCTATTATCAATAAATAATCTTGAATCATAGAAAAGCTGTCTCCAGTTCCTTTAAAAGACATTGGGCATCTGAAACATCTGACCAAAGTGAAGTGAATGCACATAAGTTGTGTTACTATCTCTATCTTAACACTGCACCGTTTTTAGATGGCTTTAAAAATGCACCTCAAACTTTAATAATAAGGTTTTTTGGTGCTGGACCATGACAAATGCCTTCTATTCTAAGCTTTTGGATTCTCTTATGTTTCTCTGCACCTGATCTCTGCACGCTCACATAGGTTGTAAATGGGAATAGCCTGAATTGCTGAGGTTGTATGTTTGAATCATATATCAGAACAGAAAGTGACTTAAAAATTCAAGGTTAGGAATGTCTTCTCACAGCAACGGTGGGCAATTTGTAAGAGCTGGGCTGCAAGCCAAACCTTCCAACTACAATTTTTAGAAACTGATATGCAGTTCTCTGTGCCATGAGATGGGAAGCACACATACGTAGGCGCATATATGGCACTAAGCCATGATGTGTTGATTTGTGATTTAATAGGTTGAGGGTATCTAATCATTTTATAACTTAGTGAACAAATAAAGTACAACGTAAGAGTAGTGTGCATTTCAGACCTATGAGGTAGATTCAGAAACCAATGGCATATAGGTCAGGACTATTTTTCTGGTAGCATCTCTAGTAACAGAAGCTTTCAAATCTGAATATACTTCCCTCCTGCCCCCTTTATCTTGATGTGAAATAGGAGCTTGTCTGAGCCATTTTCTTAAATTAGTTTCTAGGAAAGGATATGGGCTGCGCTTGCCTGATCATTGACTTGGTAGTGTTAGAAGAAATGTCCACCTGGGTTCAGTTCCAAGTGGGGAGAAAGACACTGGAAAAATGGAGGCTGCTTGGAAGGATGGTTTAATGGTGAACAGGACCACATGGGTTTTAGGTCCCGGGCAGCTAGACACAGGGAGTGGAGAGTGAGTGTTATTTATACCCTCCCTTGGGCTTTGATCTTGAGCTTCCTGTTCCTCTGGCAAGGGCATGCATCCTATTGGTTGCAGACTCCCATATGGAGTCATGTTTGTCTGAATTAAGCTTGGTTGAACCTTGGACTGATGTAATATCCCCAGGTGTCATGTGGTGAGTTCTGTTGCTAGATGGGTAGAGGGCTAATCCTATTATGTCCTGAGGTTCATGTCTTAATCCCATCAGCCTGAAGCTGAGGTCTTTTGTTTTGTAGATAGGCTGGCCCAGTCCTCAACGGGCACCAAATATCTGCTGGGGGCAGGGAGCAGTAGGGAGCTGCTTTGTCTTTAAAAACATGTTCCTCCTTTTCTCATTCAGGGAAATACTGTGCCTTTTTAATATTTCCTAAAATATTTCATTCTTCTAGGAGGGATGGGTGCTAAATTTCTTCTGTAATGACTCTTCCTCCTGTCCTTCAAGACCATTCCCTATGCCCTCTAGATCAATGCATGAACCAGTATGTCTCGCAATATGGCTACTCCTGACCTATATGAAGCACTTTAGCTCTGCTGCGCAAAATGGAATCAGCAATTTTTATGATTTGCTGAGCAAGTGAGCTTGACCAGTGTTTAAATCGATGCAGATAAGCTTTTAAATTCCACAGGATGCTTTTGTAGTCCTAGTTTACAGAGAACAAGGTTGAAATGGATGTTCAAAGTTCATTTGAACTTTGTTATGGAGTATTCAACTGCTACATTTGTGGGGGGGGGGGGGATGAGTGCCAAATGGAGAGAACTTCTGCTTGCACAGAGAGTCATGGATTACTTTTCTCCTGATATCTCCAGTTTAAAAACCATAACAGAAAAGCTGCAACATAACACTCCCACACTGGTGCTAATGGAGAGTCGGCATTTCTAATGAATAAATAAAACACAATATTGAGCAAGGTGGACCTGCGATTTAACTCCAGATGACACCATATGTCACAGGAGTTACTAATAAAGAAGGGAGCCTCACGTGAGAAGCCGGGACTAAAGCTGCCAGATTTGGGGGGGGGGGGGGGTCTCTCAGCCCTCAGCTTCAGAAATCAAACAGCCAGCAGATCATCTGGTGTTTACTATCGAATGTATGGCTTCCCCCAGCAAAGCTGCAAAGAGGTTTACAGCAGCCATTCTGTTAATTGGATTACAGGCTGTTAGGCCTTGCTGAGAGGGTGACAAAGGGCCCTCCGGAGGCTCAGCAGTTTAACAAGAAATATACTATCTTTGGGAATAGAGGAATGAAAAAGCCTGCGGATCTGCCTCTTCCCAGAGCCCAGCTAAAACTTGGCCTTTGCTGCCCTCTGCAGAGGTTTGAGCCTCAGAGCCTCAGTATACAACACTGCCTGCAAACGGAAACAATACCAGAGCAGAAATTTGGATTACCACAGGCAGGGAGAGCCCAAGGCAGCCACCCACTTTTATAATGGCACCTCAGGCTGTGATTGAAGAAGGCAACTTGTATTTTTGCAGCTGCTTGGTTTATTAAGCAATGTGAATGTAAGGCGTGTCCCCCGCCCCCCAAAACACAGCAATATTTGGAAATTTGAAAGCATGTTGTAAATGTATCCATCCACAAAAGGACTGACATGGGAAATCTGCTACCTCACCAAAATTCTCATAGTGTGGAGTACGGCCAGGCAAAAAAAAAAAGCCCATTTACCAAAAACAAAACTAGCCCCACAGTGCCGTCTCCCCACTTGCAGGAGTGGGGCCATCTATAAATTTCAAAGGATTTCTAGAAATAATTACGTTGCTAGAGGCCGTACTTTACTTTGCAGCAAACCAGCTTTGTATGTATTAAATAATTAGATGGGACAGGAAGCTGGTGGGCACGCTGCCAACATGTTGCAGGTTATCCTTGAAATGTTAGCTTTCTCTCTCGTGCTTTTTTTTTTTTTTTAATTAAGGGATCTTGCAGCGTGCAGTTGAAATGAAATCATCCAATCGATTCTAAGAACTGAGCTGGAAATCAGATTCTTTTTAAAAGATGTTTTGAAGCATACGGAGAACAATTTAACCTACCTTTTTCTTGGCGTGCTAATTTTCTACATACATGTAGTCCTCGACTTAAAATAGTTCGTTTAGTGACCGTTCAAAGTTACAACAACAGCCCTGAAAAAAACAACTTATAATCATTTTTCACACTTGCAACTAACTGTTGCAGCATTCCCATAGTCACATGATCAAAAGTCAGATGCTGGCAACTGACTCATTTATGACAGTTGCAGTGTCCTGGGGTCATGTGATCACCTTTTGCAACCTTCTGACAAGCAAAGTCAATGGGAAAGCCGGATTCACTTAACTAACTTCATATTACTAACTTAATAACTGCAGTGATTCACTTAATACTACCAGAAAGGTTGTAAAATGGGGTAAAACTCCCTTCATAAATGTCTCACTTAGCAACAGAAATTTTGACGTAAGTTGAGGACTACCTATACAGGGAGATTCCTCTGATGATGGGGATCTAATTTCTTACCTACATTTGATAGTTTCTTGCTGGGTGTATCTGAGATGCACACAGTCTGGAATGTGTGAAGGAGTAAAATATATCAGTGCAAGTAAAACATTTCACAGGGTCTCAAGCATAATAACATAATTGTAAAATTTATCTGTAACTCTGTAAAAGATCTGCTGAGAAGTCTGCATAGTCTGGCCATGACAGAAGGACAGTTTTTTTCTCTTGTACCCTCAGTTTGCTGCACTTACAACCTGAATTCACACCTATGACTGCTACACCATGGTTTCAATTCGGCATTTGGCAACCAGCTCACATTTATGTCTAGTTGCAGCATCCGGCGGTCATGTGATTGCAACTTCCAATCCTTTTTTGCTAATTTCTAGCAAAAGATACCCATTGGGGAATCTGGATTCATTTAATGACTGCCATAAAAATTGCCATAAAATTGGATCCAACTTGACTGGTGACTGCAATAATTGACTGGGTCCGCAAGGAGAAGGGCGGTATATAAATCTAATAAATAAATAAATAAATAAATTTATGACAGAAATTCCAGTCCCAAGTGTGATCATAAGTTAAAGACTACCTGTAAATTGACTGGAATAAATAATAATTACATTTAGATACATTGCTAAAGCAATGGACATCTTCATAGCATCAGGAGTTCCATTTAACTATCATGGATTATAAACATTACATTTGTCTAATTCCATGGAAATATGTAACCTTTATTAAGTTTGTGAGCAAAAGCCATTCAGGAGGTAATTGGGCAGCCCTGAAGAACTAACCAGTGAAAAATGACAGTCTTATCCACCTCTGAACCATTCCAGAGACATGAGTGTTGTAGGAGAAAAGATTCTATTGGGATATTCCTTCCTGTGGTATATGATATACATCTTATATAGCTAATAAAGTTATTTAGTGGTATATGTATATCCTGCCCCTCATTGGAACTGCAGTTGAGGATTCAAAGTAGACAGACTACACCAGTGATGGCGAACCTTCACGAAGATTACGCGTCACTCACACGCACACACGATTGTCGGGGCCGTGCTCTGGAAAATCCAAACTTCTTGGTTCTAGCATGCATGTGCGCCCGACAATCGGTTGGCGCACAGGCGCACACCGGTTTTCGGCACTGCCATGCACACGAAGGACAGCTGATCATCACATGACCATGCGTGCTAGAAACCCAGAAGACAAACAGGCAAAGCCACGCATGCTGGGCGACATGGCTTTGCGTGCCACTTTGGGCATGCATGCCATAGATTCGCCATCACGGGACTATACCGTCCACTCTGGAATTCTCTATAATCAATTTCTCAGTCTCAGCAATAGGTTTTATTTCTTGGTCATTTGAAAAGAAAACGGCTGCTTTCTTCAAATCTTTGGTCTGGATTGTTTTTCTCTTGCTTTGTGGTAGTTATTACTGCTGGTGCATGTTTAGTTTTGTTTTAATAAAGACATCACTTTTTAAATATTTTTCGTTGTTTTGATTTCATTGTTTTATTTTTATTTTCATTGAGTGGCATGGTGGCTTAGTAGTAAAAACGCTCACCTCGCACTCGGAAGGTTGAGAGTTCAATCCTAGGTAACTGGCAGATGTTTTTCTCTCAGGGCAGAAAGAGAAAATATCTTCTGCAACCTCCACAAACTCCACTTAAGGTGTCAGGAAGAGCATCCGATGAGTAAACGCTCAGCTCCATCCAGTCACCCCGACTCTACCCCAAACTAAGAAATTACAGGGTGATAAAAAGTGAGTTTTTACTTTTATTTTCATTCTTATATCTTGTGACTTCAAAGAGACTTTTTGGGTAGAAAAAGTAGAAAAGTACAGATGGAAATGTGAATTTTCCCCCCAAACTATAGACAGCTACCGTATATCTTCCTAAATGATTTCTCATTACTTTCCATCGTAACAAAGCAAGATACAAACCTCAGTCACATATGGCAAGAAAAGGGAATATGGGTAGAAAACTGGCATGACTGTATTTCAGGCATCATTGCCACTTTGCTTTGATGCACAGTAGTTGAAAGCTTACAAATTACAATTCTCAAACTGCCACTTTGCAAGATGCGCAAAGTCTCTCCTCTGTAATCAAAATGTGACTACTCTTACTGATGTCAAGTTATAGCAGGGAGTAGCATCCCACACCCCTTCCAAATTTTCCAGGTCGTTGGAGCATCTGTGCATTCTCTGGTCACTCAGCAGGGCTCCTGTGCTGCAAAATCAACGTGGCACCATTTAAACCCTACCGTATTTCAAAAGCAATGAACCAAAATTAGGTTGGCTTGCACAAGGAAAGCAAACATTGGCATCTTAGAAATCTTGCCTTTTGCTGGGGATTCCCTCAAAATCCAGCTAGGAACACATATGATCAGATACAGAGCTCTTTGGCATATATATTTATAGATATAGCTATAGATATTTGTATATAGTTATACATATAGTTGTTTTCTAAAGTTTTCATGGGTGTTTGTATGTAGGTCTTTGGTTATTCAGGTCTTCTCCCGCGTAAAATTGGAAGTGTCTTGGCGATGTTTTGACGAAGTCTCATTCCTCATCTTCAGGCTGGTGTTCTCGGCAATTGCTCCTGGAAGCACGAAGCCGAGAACACCAGCCTGAAGATGACAAATGAGACTTCGTCGAAACGTCACCAAGACACTTCCAATTTTATGCGGGAGAAGACCCGAATAACCAAAGACCTACATACATATAGTTTTATATATATAATTATATATATAGTTTTATATATATAGTTATATAATTTTGGAGAATATGACAAGGGGAGGACAAAATTCAGGGGTACTATTGTGGTCTGGCAGTGGCCAGCAGAGCTGGCAGCAGAATTGGACAATGAGGAGGTTGGGGAGGAACATGGGCCAGTCCTGGGGGCTGGGAAAAGCTCGGATGAGGGCTCTGTGTCGGAGGCAGAGAGGGTGCTAAACAGCAGTGAGGCAGAGGAACAACTGGAACTTGCTCCCAGTGTGCACATGCGCAGAAGACAAGAACAACTAAGAAAGCAGTGTCAACTTGGGAGTAAAGCCACACCTTGGAGGTGATTGGCCCCTCCCATAGGAAACAAAAGAGAAGCGAATGGGGAGTGGGCTTTTGCAGGAATCAATTTGTTCGTTTTGTCATTTCAATAGTGGGGAGATCTGTCTGTGACTCTGTGCCAAGTTTTGTCTTGCACTGCATTTGTAAACTAGTTACGTGGCAGCTTGCCAAGCAAGATAAAGTCTATATTGATAAATATTCCTCTGAAAAACTGTTTGCCAGGCCTTGCTGACTGTGAATGAAAGGAATTCACAGTCGTGTAAATAAAAGGGATTATGCCAGGGCCAAGACTCTGCTTCTTGCTTTTTAAGGGAGCGTAGCTTAGAACAGGTACCATCAAAAGGATTTTGGGCAGCATAATTTTCATTGGTGACCCTTAAAAGGATGTAATTGCATTGAGGAGAAATTAAAGCTGAATGGGAAAAAATCTGCTTTGAACATAAACTAGTTTTCCAAAGCAGTGCCATTTTGGGGGAAAGTCAAATGTAGGTCCTAGTAATCTGAAATCCAACCTATATGGAAGGCTCCAAACTGAAAAAGACTACCAAAAAGTTCCAGGTTCAAAATCTGATAATTCCTGATCCTCCTATTTTCAACTTGTTTTCATCTGGGTTATAAGGTCCTGCACAAACCTTACAAAATGATTTTAATTGCATCAAACTGGCCAGAATACTACAAATTGAAGTATTGGTCTTCAGGAAAATGTTTATTTAATCATTCATTCATTCCCATTTAATAATTTATAGTAAAATTGAAAGGTAAAGGAGGGAAGGGGGAGTTGAAGGATATTTTATCAGATTTGATGTAATCTAATTATGTACTATTTAGTGAATCTGAATCAATGCTCCCACTTCTTAACACCACAGCTCAATCTGTTTATATGATCTATTTTATACTCTAGTCTAGGACCATAACTTCAGCTTTTAGTTCAGAAGTGTATTTTTATTCTGTCAGTCTGGAATCCTTCAGGCCAACTCATTAATTAACAAGACCCACCTAAATTGGGGGTCCCTATAAAAGAGGCCTTGTGCATTCCATGAGAATTTCAACCCGTTTCCTTTTCTAGAAGAAATTTTCACCACCTTCTCCAAGATAACAAGAACAGAGTGACTGAGAAAATAAGATCCATAGTTCATATATCAGTCAAGTGGACATACATCTAGTTCTGTATTTCTTAAATCTCAACGTTTTTAAGATGTATAGATTTCAGTTCCCAGAATTCTCTGGCCAGTCTACTGCCTAAGAATTCTAGGAGTTTGTCCACATTTCCTCAAGTTGCTGAGAATGAAAGACCCTGAGCTATCCAGCAGTGGTTAATATCCATAAAGAGACTATCCTATGAAATCTGCCAAAATAGGCATGTTTCAATCCCCTTCTATGAAGCAGTATTATCTAGTGGGGACCCCAAAGAATGCTTTCTCAGTATTGCCCTTTGGAACAGTGTATCACCCCAAAATTCAGAGGGCCCCAAGTTTATTGGACTTGAAAACCTTTCCCTTCACCTCTGAGCATTAGGCTAGCCTCTAGAGCAGTGATGGTTAACATTTTTGCTGTCGTGTGCCAAAAGCGGAGGTTGCGTGGGGGGGTTGCACGCATGTGTGCCCACACCCATAATTCAATGCTCCCCCGCATACCCCCTCCCCCCCGCGCTCACTCCACTTTTGGCATGTGATAGCAAAAAGATTACCGGTGGGCTGGTTAGGCCCGTTTTTCACCCTCCCCAGGCTCCATAGGCTTTCTTGGAGCCTGGGGAGGGCAAAAACAGCCTCACCCACCACCACCCCCGAGGCTGGAAACGGCCCATTTCCCTACTTCTGGTGGGCCCAGAAGGCCTGAAAACCAGCTGGAGCTGAGATAGGGCAATGCTCACGTGCCAACAGATCTGGCTCCACGTCCCACCTGTGGCACGTGTGCCATAGGTTCACCATCACGACACTAGAGCATTAAAAGAATTTTTCCAGTAATAGTTTTGGAATTGCAATATGTTATATTTTGGCCTTGGTTTATGCTTTACTGTAGTTTGTGTGTTTTGTTACTTTTTTTGTTGGTTTGTTTGCCTATGTTTTTGACCCTAGGTACAATTAGGCTGGTGTCACTATTTGTGAATTAGACCACCATACAAATAATACAAACAAATAAATAGCTCATAATAGTGAATTTAATTCTGATATTTAATTTAAAAAAAAGAGTACCTGGAAGAGTGAACAACCAGATGGATTGCTTCTGAATGATGAACTTCATGCAGGTTATCAGACCTGAACAAACTTTTCCTAAACTGATTAACTTAGGTTTGTTTTTCAACCTTGGCAGCTTGAAGTTGTGTGGACTTCATCTCCCAGAATTCCTTAGAAACACTGACAGGCGTTTAAGCTAATATTCATCAAGGTATTTTACGACAAAGAGACATCATTTTATAAATTATTACTATACAAATTGCACCGTCAAAGTACATGGAACTTATACTTTAATTGTAAAGTACTTTACATGTGCTTTAATTGTGGAATTAAACAGACAAAATTGACAGAGCCATTCCTTTAATAGCTTATATTTCAAAGGAGACAGTGTGGAAAGAGGGGTATTAAACTGCATATGGCTTAGATTAAAGACTATGAAGACAACAATCCAAAATGTAGTTCACCAGTATTTACAATGTTCTGACTAACTTAGATAAGATTTTAATGGGCTCTGATGATCATATAATTAAAAAGTTGTATGAAAATCTGTTAGAAATAAAACTGGAAGAAGAACCAGTTAAAGAATCAATGATAGCGTGCGGGGAAAATTTTGGTTATGGTATTGATTTAGAGAAATGGCAAAAATTGTGGACTCATAATTATAAAATGACAATGTCAACAGCATATAAGGAGAATTTGTATAAGATGTTTTACAGGTGGCATTTACGCCCAACGAGGATAGCCAGAATGTTCCAGAATAAATCGGAGAAGTGTTGGAAGTGTCATCAGACTCCAGGATCCTATTACCACATGTGGTGGATATGCGGAGATGCAAAGAGATTTTGGACTAAGATACACACATGGTTGGAAAAAATGACTAAGAGACATATTGATCTTAAACCAAAGATATTTTTATTAGAGATTTTACCAAAGATATTTAATAAAGAATTGCAATATTTAATTGTGAATATTTTAACAGCAGCTAGAATTGTATTTGCAAAAAATTGGAAAGAAGATAATTACTAATGAAGAAATTATTAAGAAAATATTGGACTGTGCTGAAATGAATAGATTGACATTTGAAATAAGAGAACAGGAAGATAAACAATATTATTTGATATGGGAGCAATTTTATCAATGGATAGATAATAAAGCATGTAGATGAAATATATATGAAATGAAATTTGGATAAAATATGCAAACACTTGTTTTTTGTTAGAGGAAAGAACATTTGTCATATATTGAGACTGAAAATTTTGAGAGCATGAAATGATTCTAACCGATCAAAACACTGTCTGTAATTGTTTGGAAGGATGATGTTTTTATGTGGTTTTTGTTTAAAAAAATAAAAAACTTTTTGCAAAAAAACAAAACAAAATGTAGTTCACTGTGGAAGCCTTCAGATCTTGCAAATTTTCTCCAGCATCATAGGAATTCTGAAAGAATCTTATTCTTCTAGGAAATTTCAAAGATGACAGAATCTGACCACAACAACCTGTTCAAAATTCATATCTGGACCTCCAGAAATAAGTGCATACAGACCAGAGGTGCTATTCAGCAGGTTCTGACCAGTTCTGGAGAACCGGTAGCAGAAATTTTGAGTAGTTTGGAGAACCGGTAAATGCCAACTCTGACTGGCCCCACCCCCATCTATTCTCTGCCTCCTGAGTCCCAGCTGATCAGGAGGAAATGGGGACTTTGCAGTAACCTTCCCCTGGAGTGGGGAGGGAATGGAGATTTTATAGTATCCTTCCCAGTGGTGGGTTGCCCCCAGTTCACACTGGTTTTATAGAACTGGTAGTAAAACCGGCAGGAGGCTCTGCCCACCGACTCTGTCATCAGAATGCTTCTGGGCAGGCGCAGAAGAGTGTGTGCGCGGCCCCATTGCAAACCGGTAGTAAAGGTAAGTAGAACCACCCCTGATCCTTCCCCTGGAGTGGGGTGGGAATGGAGATTTTACAGTACCTCCCTCTGCCACGTCCAGCAAGCCACGTCCATATAACCAGTAGTAAAAATATTTTGAATCCCACCACTGATACAGACACAAGCAGGCTTGATTTCAAAAGCATTTTGGATGCATTTGGCCACCGTGCAATTTTCCTCTAAATGTGCCAAGTATGACAGATTGTATTGAGATGCATCCAATAAATGAGTCATCATAATTAGACCAGGGTTCATTTAGTTAAAACCTGCTTTGCATCCTCAATCCTTAATTTTGAAGAGGACTATATTTTTATTAACAGAGGGAGGTACAGTAGCTTAGCAATCTTTTGACAATATGCAGGATATTGCCAAAGAGCACCAGTATACAGAGTCATCCTTATTAAAGAAGGAAAAGACCTGGAAATAATAGGACTTGTTATTCAACACCTGCACTCCAAGAGGTTGAAGAAGTCAACTCTCCATGCTGGCTGGGGAGCTCTGGGAGTTGAAGTCCATCCTTTTTAAAATTGCCAAGTTTGAAAAATAGTCCCTTAGACTGCTGATGCTTTCAAACAGCATTTTGATGGTACAGATTTTTTTTTACAGGAAAACCTGGCTTCCCACAGATGCGCCACTACTTAGACAGATTGTCTACAAGTAAGGAATGTGGTGGCATTTTACCTTATATTGTATTAGGTGTTAGAAACTTGTAGTCCTAGAGCTATAGGTGATTTATAAGATCTGCTTTTATTGCTATTTCCAGAATCCCTGTAGCCCTAATGCCAAATATTGGAGACAAAAATAATATTTAGAGATTATTGTGGTTGGTTACAAAGCCAGATGTTTAAACTAGAGCCTGCTTTTCTACCTACCTATTGAGTCTTTTTTGTCCACCTACCTTCCAATAGGCTTGGAGCAGGCAGATGTTGTTTAATAGTACTAAAGATATCATTCAAGATGTAAGTAAGCTGTTCCTGGTGGTGAATTATTGTCATGGTTGGTTGCACAGTCAGCCAGATGTTTACACTAGATGTGACTTTTTATCCACCTTTTATCCACTGAAATAGGCAGATATTGTTTGATAGTGTAAAAGGTATGTTCTAGGTAAAGCTGCACTTTACAATTGACTGATGGAGATTTTATCAATGCTGATGATGTTCAAGTGGTGTTCCAGATGTTATGGGATTGCATCCAAAGCACCTATTACTATTGGTACTATATTTGCTTTCCTTTGTCACAGTCATTCTACTTTTAGCATTTGCTGCTTTGGGGTTTTTGTCATTTTCTCCAGTTCTTGCTATTCTATTCTGCTGCCTCCAAGTTTCACATTCACTATCCAGACTTGTTTTTCTTATCAACAATTGTTAAGTCTGGGGTGTTATGTGGCAGGCATTTTATCTGTTTGAATTCAAAAGTCCCAGAGCATGTTCGTGTCTTCATTTTCTATTACTTTGTCTATTTTGTGATCCCATCAAGTTCTTGCTTGCAATTATTATTATAATTATTGCTGTAAGGTTAGTTGCGTAGTTCTGTGCTATTTTTACGCAGAGCACATAATACTTCTGTTGTAGCTCCCCTGATGAATCAATTTCAAAGGAAACTCGCATACATGCATACAAATATCCCCAAAGTAAAGTTTCCTTTGCGTTGAGCTCAGTTCCTGGGAACTTTGTGAAGTTGTTTCCTTTGCCATGGTAAAGAGCATATTTATGACTACCACCTCTAGAATGTCACACACACACACACACACACACACACACACACACACACACACCAGCTCTCCATCTAGCCCAGCAGTCATCAACTGGTGGTCCGTGGACCACTGGTGATCCACAAGAAAATTTTGGTGGTCCACAGAAAAATTATTTGCATTTTTTATATTGCACTGAATCAGGGGTCCTCAAACTATGGCCTCTGGGACAGATACGTGCAATGAACGTTTGTGTTGCTGCAGAGAGTCTCCCTCTTCGGAGTCTTTGTGTAGGTTGGAGGGGAACAGAAATTCCGATTTGTGGTCTCCTTCAGCCTTCTGGTGCAGGGCTTTGGGCGAAGGCTGGAGGGAAGTGCCTCTGGTGGCGAAGAGCAGTATGGCCTGGAACTGGCTGACCATCTCAGCCCGCTGAGCCTCCAGGCAACAGTACCTGACCTTGCACTCCCGCAGGTCTCCCTCTGTTTGGAAAGCCTGTGCTCATAGTCCTCAGAGAGGTGTTTCTACTGAGCCTCCTTCTTGGCCAGATCCAATTTGAACTGAGCCAGCTGTTTTGCCAACTGCTTAGCTCCAACAACTGTTTCCTGTTGGGGCCCTAAGGAGTCCGGGTGGGGAGGCAAGGAGTGGCTGGGAGGGAGGGGTGAGTAGAGGCTGGCAAGGCGCCCCTCGATGTGAGTGACATCAAGTTGGCCACGTCCACCCAGTCACATGACCACCTAGTCACGCCCACCCAGCCGGTCATTAGGCAAATCATATTAGTGGTCCGCGGGATTTAAAATTATGAATTTAAGTGGTCCCTGAGATCCAAAAGATTGGTGACCCCTGATCTAGCCTACAGCACTGAGATTTTCTGGTGCTCTTCCACCCAAATGGCTGCTCTCCTTTGCTTCCAAATCCTTTGTTTACAGATGCTCTACTTTTATCTATTTTGTATTATTTTCCCAGACACCGCAGCTCTTGAATTCCAATTAACAGCTGTTCTCAACTATCACGCTTACAACATAGTAAACACCAACGTTGCCTTACATCTCATTCAGAAGTATAACTATTGCAGTTCACTTCCATCAGCTGGAGGTAGAGAAGTTTAACCCATCTCGAGATCTCTGCTGAGCTGCAGAAAACTTCCTTTGTCTTTGGCCAAAGTCCAAGAAGTCTTTTCTGCAAGCCATTCTCTGATCACAGAACTCAGGCATTTTCCCGGGCCTTAAAAAGGAACGTACTTCTTAGAAGCAAATTGCACCGGATTTGAGCCTTCTCCCTTTTCCACTGAAACAGCAGCCTGTATCTTACCTCAGTATCCTAAGGTATCTTACCTCAGTATGCTGTCAAACAGTTGGCAACTCCGAATCTCAAGCAACAAATGCCCTGTCTTACACATTACACAAAAATCAGAACACAAAATACAAGCTGGACGGATATGACCTAACAGACAACCCTCACTCTTTCAAAGACCTTGGAGTACTCATCTCAAATGATCTAAGTGCCAGAGCTCACTGTAACAGCATTGCTCAAAAAGCATTAAGAGTTGTTAACCTAATCTTGCGTAGTTTCTTCTCCGGTAATATTGAACTGCAAACTAGGGCATACAAAACTTTTGCCAGACCAATTCTTAAATACAGCTCATCTGTCTGGAACCCGCACTGCATATCGGACATTAATATAATTGAACGAGTCCAGAGATATTTCACAAGAAGAGTCCTCCACTCCTCTGCTTGCAACAAAATACCTTATGCCACCAGACTCGAAATTTTGGGCTTAGAGAACTTAGAACTTCGCCATCTTCCGTCTGACCTAAGCATAGTACATAAAATCTTTGCTACAATGTCCTACCAGCCAATGAATACTTCAGCTTCAACCAAAACAATACAAGAGCACACAATAGATACAAACTCATGGTAAACCGATCCAAACTAGACTGCAGAAATACGACTTCAGCAACAGAGTGATCATCACCTGGAATGCACTACCTGACTCTATAGTTTCTTCCCCAAACCCCCAAAACTTTAACCTTAGACTGTCAACTGTCGAGCTCACCCCATTCCTAAGAGGTCTGTAAGGGGCGTGCATAAGTGCACCAACGTGCCTATCGTCCCTGTCCTAATGTTTTCTTTTATTTGTATCCTTTTCATGTATTTATAATTATGTTTACACTTGTATCTGTCATAAAATACATGCTTGATGAAATAAATAAATAAAAATAAAAAGTCAAGAGATTATGAGAGCACAGGGGAAGATGTCATGGGGATAACACTTCAGTCCATCTTAGGTCCTTTTTGGAATGCTGAGAAACGCGAAGTAAAGTGTTTAATTCTGGGTATAATGAGAAGTAGGCCTATGTCAATATAATTGCTTTCAGGGCTGTACTTGTTCTCAGAAATCATGGCCTAATATGCCAAGAGTCTGCAGTCTTGGAACGACGTTTTAATTGATTTTCTTTATTGCCTTGCATGAAAATAAACACGCCACTTGATAAATTCAAATATTGAACTATACGTTGGAAGAACCTCTTTTTAAAACCTCCTTAGCCACTGCCTATCACATTTGGGGGCAAAGGAGTTTCAATGACCTCAGATAGCTCGAGGAGCTAGATAGCCTGTTATTAACACCCAGCTGTCTGCAATTATGCGAGTTCAAGGCTCAAGGTTGACTCAGCCTTCCATCCTTTCTAAGGTAGGTAAATTGAGGACCCAGTTTGTGGGGGCAATATGCTGACTTTGTATAAATATACAAAAGTATGAAGACTATTGCTTAACGCATTGTAAGCCGCCCTGAGTCTCTGGAGAAGGGTGGCATATAAATCTAATTTTTTTAAAAAAATGACTGCCCCTGGTGTAATTGCATATCCTGGCAATTTAGGTTATTCCTGTTCACTAAGAGATGGAGAATAAAAACCATCTCTATCCGATTTCGCCATGGCAAGCAAAACATCAATTTTCTGCAATAAAAAATAAACAATGGCCTCTTTAAAAAGGACTTTAACCCACCCCTACTTTTAAAGTTTCCCTACAGGATCCTTTTTTGCAATGGGATTTTAACTAACACCAATATGACAAACACAGCCAGCAGGTAACACAGAGCTACATACAGTAAATGGAATATTTGTCTCTAAGGAAGATTAGCCTCCTCCTACATCTTGTCTTAAATCCAAATTTCAGAGATTTATTCTTCAAATACCTCACTTCAAATACCTCACTGCATTCTGAATACAGCGTTCTGTTGTGAAGCTGGCCTTTTTAAAATCAAAACCTCTGCTTGAATTTACATTTTCTTCTATTGGCTTAAGCTCTCTTTCCCCCCCCCCCCCAATTGGCTTAGCTCCTTTAATTATGATTGACAGCTTTTAGTCTTCCTGATGCTAGGGAACTCTTATTAAATTGCAATCTTAATTGCATTACCTGGGCAGCCCTCACCCTGAAGGGCTATGAATATGTCCTAGCTGATTTCAAACAATGGGCCATCGATTTAGAAGTGCAGTCAGATTGATCAGTTCTAGCGAGAAATGTCTTTTTGAGCCATTCTGCACATTTTCTCCAATCAGCCTCAGATACCTAAGCTATGAAGTTTATGAAAAGGTTTCTTTTCTATCTAATCTTTTTTGGAGGTGGTGACTCTTCCGAAATTCAGGGACATCTTTCTTTGGGGCGAAAGTAATATTTATTGCCTGCTCTTCTCCAAATAACCTTTCCCCCCTGTTTTTCACTGCTGCTTGAAGACGGAGTGGATGGTTTCGGTAAGAATTAACTGTTTTTTTCCCCAGTGGCCATTGCTTTACGCTCATATACTGAACTTCATGGCTAAATTTGGCTGCCCATTGACCTAGTTTGAAGACAGATGTCTTTTTGGAGCTTCTCAGACGGCTTGAGTTTTCCCCAGCTGTAATAATTTAGTTTTAAGTAGCAAACTCAGCCTTGTTACTGCTTAACCCAAGTTCCAATTTATTTTTAAATGCATCACATCTGTATTCCCAGTAGCTTGCAGATTTCAGCTACTCAAATTATCAGCAATGGGCACCTTTATTTTTCAATAAAGGAGAATATTTGAAGCTCAGGCTTGAAATGAGGGGTCCTTGGTGCTCTCTGAGCTTGGTTGGTTTCTTTTGCAGACGTGTCTTTACCCAGGGCACTTGCAATGTTATCTAGTTTGGGTAATGAAACTGCTGCAACAAAACCCCCACCAAGCTCAGAGAGCACCAAGCACCCCTCACCTTATATTTCATATTGAAATAAGAAAAGTCTTGAGTGCTTTATAATAAAAAAAAAATGTTAAAAGCCAAGTTAATAAGATATTTGAATATAGTTTGAATATAATTTAAATATAGTCCAAGACGGCTTAGGGCACATATCCATCAGCTAACCCTCTTTTTTGGTTTCTTATTACAGGTAGTGCTTGTTTAGTGACAAAAATATGGACACTAAGCAAAGTTCTAGCAGTTACAAATTGAAACAACTTTGCTTATATTCTTGTTTCAGCTTTCATTTGCTTTACAATCCGTGAAGGTCACAAATGTGAGGATTGGTCGTAAAGTCACTTTTTGTGTAACTATGAATGGTCGCTATATGAGACAGTTGCTAATTGAGGACTACCTGTACTACCTTTTGGGATTATTTTTCATTTCCCAGCCCAGCTCAAAGATTTCCTTGTAGTTCCCCACCCAACCACTCCTCATGAAGATTGTTCACCTCTGCGATAAAGCAACAAATATTATATAAGTAGTTAGTTCTCCTTTACACTGACATAAAACTCCAATATTGTAATTTGTTGTTAGTTGCAAAGTTGTGTCCAACCCATCACGATCCCATGGACAATGTTCCTCCAGGCCTTCCTGTCCTCTACCATACTCTGGAGTCCATTTAAACTCACGCCTATTGCTTCAGTGACTCTATCCAGCCACCTCATTCTCTGCCATCCCTTCTTTTGCCCTCAATCTTTCCCAGCATTAGGCTCTTCTCCTTCTCATTAGGAGGCCAAAATATTTGAGTTTCATCTTCAGGATCTGGCCTTCTAAAGAGCCGTCTGGGTTGATCTCCTCTAGGACCGACTGGTTTGATTGCCTTGCAGTCCAAGGGACTCGCAGGAGTCTTTTCCAGCACCAGAGTTCAAAGGCCTCAATTCTTTAGCCCTCAGCCTTTGTTATGGTCCAACTTTCACAGCCATACATTGCAACTGGGAAAACCATAACCTTGACTATACACACTTTTGTTGGCAGGGTGATATCTCTGCTTTTTAGTATGCTGTCTAGATTTGCCATAGTTTTCCTCCCCAGGAGCAAGCGTCATTTAATTTCTTGGCTGCAGTCCCCATCTGTGAGGGGTGATCTTGGAGCCCAATATCATAATAAAAGCCATATTTGACTTTAACCTGAACAGTACAGTACAGGAAACCTAGCTGGTTAACAAATAGACCAAAATCTTTGTGTTATCAAAAGCCCCTCTCATCATCTAGTACATTTAAAATCCTCATTCCAAACAATTCATGAATATTTAACTGCCATTAATATTTTATTTTCAAAAAGGGAGAGAGATGAATAAAAGTCAGCTGAAGGAACGCTACCATAATTCCATTAGTGAACTTTCCAGAATTCATTCTGGGCCATGACAAAATCAACATGGGCTGCACTTTTTTCTTTTTAGATTTTTTTGGTCCAGCTTTATTTTTACAAATCACTCAAGATGGCGAACATACCTAAATACTCCTTCTTCCTTCTATTTTCCCCATAACAACCACCTCTTGTGAAGGAGTTAAGCTGAGAGAGTGACTGATCCAAAGTCCTCCTTCCAGTTTAAGAGAACTGAACAACCACCCACATCTTGGCTGTATTCACAAATAATGCACAATCAGGAAGTAACCTGTTTTATGGTTTCACTGAAAACCACAAAATAGGTATAACTGAAGTGACCTGTTTTATGGTTTTGCACAAAACAGGTAGTCCTGGTTTAGTGACTGCCTTGTACAGCAACCATTTGCAATTACAATAGTGATGAAAAAGTAACTCTCTGCAGTTTTGTAAAGCAAAGAATAGCTGAAGATTGTAAAATTGTGTTTCACTTAACAAGCACTTCACCTAATGACCAAGCCTCTGGTCCCAGTTGTGGTAATTAAATGAGGATTACATATACACTGATTCCAAACTAACCAAGCAAGGCAGCTTCACACATCACAATAAGCTAAGGCTGGGTGCTAAGGATGCACACTCCCCTATGCACAATTGCTGATTTACCAGTATCTCTGCTGCTATTACAAGAAATAAAACATTGGGAGAGACAGATGAACAGGATTTGAACCTGACATAACATGCAGATCTGCAGAGAAGGATGAAAAACAAGGAAGCTATCAGACCAGATCTGGACAACAGCTACCAAAGAAAAGAGGTCACAAGGAAACAATTCAAGATCAAACCAGGACCAAAGGATAGCAACCAGAGAAAAGAAAGTTAAGAGTTAATTTCCTAGGCAGTGGGTAAAGTTAGACTGGGCAATTTAACAGGTGAACAAAAGATTGATGTGGAAAGGAAAGTGTGACAGAGGTTGGGGGCAAAGGATGAAATGACAACCTTTTGATAAAGACTCCCAATTCATGCATGCAATTATCTACAAAACACTCTGATCTTCTCTAGTCCCTGTACAGCCATCATACAACAGTGAGTATAAGTGGGTGTATGTGTAAATACTTCAGCAACAGTAATTAAGCTTGTGTAGGTAGAGATTCCCCAGAAGCTGTGTGTTCCATTAACATTTTCTTTTGCTGCATATGATCCCTGAACTCCTGTTGTTGTTGTTGTTAGTTGCGAAGTTATATCTGACCCATCGCAACCCCATGGACAATGTTTCTCCAGGCCTTCCTGTCCTCTACCATCCTCTGGAATCTATTTAAGCTCATGCCTACTGCTTTGGTGACTCCATCCAGCCACCTCGTTCTCTGTCGTCTCCTTCTTTTGCCCTCAATCTTTCCCAACATTAGGCTCCTGTATGTATTTCCAATTAAATGTCTGTGAGCCTATGTACTAATAAATCATATTTCACTACTATCCACTCCCTGCCCCAGCTATGTGCCACAAACATTCGGCCACACATATCTGCTTCCTGGATTAGGTGGAAAGCAAGGATAGTGGAAGCCACCCGTGGCTGAGAGCAATGCCAGGTAGAGCAAGAAACTAGGCCATTTTCTTGCAAGAGAAAAGAAACAGCACAAGCCAAACTACTGTAAGTTGGTTGTGACTGCTGCCTGTGAAGAAAGAGGTTTCCCCACCACTTGGTTTTACTTCCTTATTGGCTTCCCTAAAGGCGAAATGTTGCTTTCTTAAGTATGCCACAGAGGAATAAAAATTAGCTGGTTGCTTCTCACCTAGTCAGTTTTCTGACTCAAGGATAGAGAGAAGGGAGGGGAGACGGGCAGCCGAGAGAAACCCAATTTACTACAAATCTCAACATTTTAGATGGAGGTGTCAAAAGCTACTTTCCACTAATGGGAAGTGATGTTTCTTGCATTCTTAGGGGTTCGTTATTATTACCTGTTTTTAACATCCAGCTGCATTTACTCCTTTCCCCTCCCCAGAAATGTAATTGCAAATTAAATAGTCTGCCTGTGAGGTACTATGGGGTGCTGGTTGTAAGCATATTTCTAAGCCCTATTTAAACCACTTTTTGTAACACCAAAAGCAGGTGGCACACAATCCTTACGGGAGAAATTGTGTGTGGCTTTGAGTGACGAGAGCAACTTCAAAGCAGAGGTTAAAACACACATTTGTTTACTTGACGAATGAGGATATATAACCCCCGATACTTAACATTGTCCTTGTGGCACATACACAAATATCATTTTGTTCCTCAGCACCCTTGGGGATTATGACAATTATATACATTGCTAATAAGTTAACTGGCTTTGGGAGGAAACCAGAATGCCCCAAAGGAATTGAAGAGCCACGTGTCACTTTTGCAAGTTGCAACCCCCCCTTTTTAAAACCTTGTTGAACAAGTTTATTTATTTTATTAGTTCAATTTATATGCCTCCCTTCTCCAGAGACTCAGGGCGGCTTACAATGCGTTAAGCAATAGCCTTCATACTTTTGTATATACCTGTGTAGTAGGGCTTTTGGGCCTCCCCTAAGCAGTGTTCTTTTTTATACAAAGTCAGCTTATTGCCCCCACAATCTGGGTCCTCATTTTACCTACCTCGAAAGGATGGAAGGCTGAGTCAACCTTGAGCTTGGTGAGATTCGAACTTGCAGTAATTGCAGGCAGCTGATGCTATTTAACAGCACTTTAGTCTGCTGCGCCACCAAGGTTCATATGGATGGAAGTTATACCACTTCCATCCATATCAGACTGTCAGCATTTGTTGCCTACTACCAAGTGCCACTATTTGGGCAGGTGTGAAGTAAGAGGGCCCTTTGTGCAGTTTCCCCAGCAGTCTAGAACTGTATTTTTTAATCTTGGCAACTTTTAAGACGTGTGAACGTCAACTCCCAGAATTCCCAGCCAGCACTGCTTTAAAAACACCTCTCTAGAATGTGCTATGACCTCAACGTACCACCATAGTTGGGACCAGAATTTCCACTGATAAGCAAGGTGGCGGATTTTACAACCTTTTCTGGCACAGTTGTTAAAACAAATCACCGCAGTCGTTAATGAAACACAGTCATTAAGCAAATCCAGCTTCCCTCTATTGCTTGTAGAAATAGGAAATCACAAATGTTGATCCCCTGATCCTGGGACACTGAAATTGTCATAAATACATGTCAGTTGCCAAGTGTCCAAATTCTGATCACATTGTGAGGATTGGTCAATTTTTTTTCCCCCAATGCGTTATAACTTTGAACAGTCAATAAATAAACAGTTCTAAACTGAGGATTACCCGTACCAATGATGGTTCTTTGAGTCTCCCAGCTACAGGCCTCTTAAGAAAATCCCCCAAAGGAGACTAATTTTCTCTGAACCTAAAGCTACCCATGAGCCTTGTAGGACATGCCAGATTCTATAAAATAATTTATCACCTTTAAACACATAATGAAATGAATGGTGTAGAAAAGTCAACCTGACACCATTGAGGAAGGGTGACCTTGGTTCTTTCTTATTAGATTACAGAAAAAAAGTAACACTTAATTTTGTAATTGAAAGCAAGGTCCCTTTTTTGCCCCCAAGAGGAATAAGGTATAATTAAAGATAATTTGATACTATTAGCAGTTACAAGCTTTTCAGGCTTTAAAAGATTTGTGACTAAACTTGAAGCATCAATGATACATAAAAAATTGTAAATCAAGATTTCTGTTGACTAATAATGAGTCATGTTGTACATGGTTTATTTCTGTTGACAGCAATTTAACAGCGGTAGCTATAATGATGCCTTTTTGGAGTGAAATATATACCTGGAAAATCTGAATTAGCACCTAGAGTGTCAAAACAACGAGGCCAAGAAACAAAGCTCTGAAAATTGAAAAAACTGATCAATGTGGATTTTCCGCAGCCAAAGGAACAGCTTGTTTACTTCACTTCCACAAATTTAATTGCGGAAGGGAAAAGAATATAAATATTTAACCTTTTAAGAAACCCAGACATTAGCTGAGTTGCAAACTGAAAGCTGATATGCTTTTTAAAGCAGGTATACACAAAACAGGTCACAGTTTTGGTCTGACCTTATTGCAAAAACAGATAAATACCTGTACAGCTAAAATGTGATAAAGATGGCTTTTTCATATGTTGCCCAAAAACACGGTTTGGAATGGAACACTTTGGAATCCCATGTTTCCCAGAAGTACAAAACAAGACTCAAAGAATTGAGAAGACCTTAAGAAAAAGAGTTGATATTTTAAAAGTGTTCTAATATTAAAAACAGATAACATTGCAAAGAGGGGTTTTTTTTTCTTTCCCTTGAATTATGAAGTTTGTTTGAGACTTAGTGATAATCAGGATATCCAAGATGTTGAATGCACACACAAGTCCCAGACATTTAGGATGACTTTAGCTATTTGGGGAGGGGGGCGGGAGAGAAACAGGACTGCATTTAAACGATATCCTTCAGGAAAATGCTTAATATAGTTTCACATAACTCAACCTGGCCTTTCAAAGAATCCCAGCTCTGCCAAGTTAAAGTGGAGCTTTACCTTAATTTGTAAAGTTAAAAGTTAAAAAAGCATCACCCATCAACAAATTTAACATTCCCTAACCTGGTGCCCCCCTCCCCTCTATCTCCTGGACTACAGACTATCATCCCAACATGTGTATCTTGCTCAGGAAAAAAACTAGTATAGTCTTAACATGCTGGGGAAGGCTAACTAGTTCATCCAGTTTGGCAAATTCTTGCATCCACACAGCCATGCTAGATCTTTGGCCAAAGAGAGAAGATTTTGACTGGCTGGATCATCACGATACTAAGAATACTGAAAAGGTTGGAGGGGAAGAAAAGGCAGCCATTCACAGTGATATGTTGATGAGTTACGGAAGGGAGAGAGGGACTCTGGAGATATCACCAATGGGCTTCATCTTCAGGACAGCACTGAAAGAGTTGGGAAAGCAATGGGTCCCTCTTGAAGGAGATAGCTATTCCAGACATCATAGCAGTCAAGACAAATCCTGGAAGCTGTACTTCAGCAATATTATAATAATATAGATTCCTAGTTTGTTCAAATTCATATAAAAATGTATGTAGTTCACAAAATTGCATAAGCCAGCTTACTGCCTTTAGGATTGTCCATATTTCTGTTTTCTGAATGGTCATATTTCTGACCATTTATAATTCCATGGATGAATCAATTTTAAAAAATGTGATTCAGGAAAGCAATCATAAGCTTCCTTTTGTATACCTCATTCTTTTGATTTTTTTTCCAGCACAAGACAGTCTCATGCTGTACTAATCATTTCTTGGAAGGCTATGCACAAGTACTATGAAGCAAATGGTTTTTTAAAAAACACTAAAGCACTTTGACAGCCAGAATCTTCTTGTATCATGTGATCTTTACAGCAATTCAAACTGGCACCAGCACTTCATACATACACCCACGGGTGCCATCCAATTCTGCTCTAATCTCCATCAAGGTCTAACTGTGCAATTGCTAGAGACCAGCACCGCAAAAAAGGTGCTATTCCAGGCTGAAAATTCAGATAAGAAATTATAAATATTAGGAAATGACTTTAGTCATGTTAGAACTGTGTCCAAATATGTTATTTACTACAATGTAGTGTTTCCTTGGTGTATCCTATTCTAGATTAAAACTACAAACCAAAAACGAATGAAGGAATTAAAAAACCCAGTTTCCATTCTTTGCTAAATGTCATGCTATTAAGACATTGCTCAACATTCAAACCTATTTACAATCTTAAATATTTACTTTACAACACATCTGTTTCTGAAAACAAAGATTAAGAACCCTTTACACTTCTTTCTCAAACACAGCATTCTTGGCAAAGTGTGATAAGCAACTCTGTTTAGGGAGTGAAGATAGCACAACCAACCACCAGTTGATTTTAAAACTTGTGCATGCTTCGAAGAAAACAATCCCCAAAGCATTCCTTAAAAATCATATTGAATTTCTGTAAAAAGGAAAGGTAAATTCATTTCAGGAACACATAACAATTCAGCCCTCATAGTAACCAACTCTGACTAAAATAAATATCATGGAACACATCTACCAACAAAAAGTACCTTTAAAATGTACCAATTTTAAATCTGTTTCATTTTTCCCCCCCTTAGCCCATCTGCCAAGCAGGAAAAAACAAAAGGAAGGAATATCTGAGTCCTGAAACCATTCTCATCCAGCGTAAACCTGAGGTTGCAGCGGAGGGGGCAGTTTGTCATTTTCAACATTTTCAGAGTCAATGGCCGCCAAGGCTGGGTTTGGGGCTTTAATCTCCAAAGGGTACTTCTCCACAATCTCCTGGACTTCCTTGGTGATCCCGTCAGTCCAATCAATAAGGTCCCTCTCGAGCTTTTTGGCCTCACTGACAATCCTCTCCTGCCTCTCATTCAGTTGTGAGAGGAGGCCAAGGTTCCTGTACATTTGGCGCATCCCCACACATACGTTGGCTGGCCAGGTCTCAGGTTCTTGCTTCTTTGGAGAGGTCTGCCCAGACATATAGCGGTCAAAGTCTTCCTGGCTCAGGTTTAAGGACTGAGCATCCAACTTCTCTATGAAGGCAACAGCGCAACACTGCAAAAACAAGAGCATCGGTTCTTTCAGGTTGCATATAGTTAATACATCAACTCCATTCATACACAAACTATTTGATGTGACTCTTAAAATATGTTGTAAACCTTGATAATGAAACCTTTTGCAAAGGTTTAAATTACTGTTTAATAACAATAATACCAATAATAATAAATAAAGCAAGATGACCAAAAATTGCTCAATTTGTTTGATAAGGAGACCTACAATCTTCATTAAAAATTTGGCTATGCATTCCCTTTCTGAAGAATATGTTACAGTACACACTACAGTTTATATGTTCTGATACATGCAAACTTTTATTCATCTTGTAACTCTTGTGTGTGTGATAAGAGTGAGAGAAAGAGTGAGTAATGAGTGTGCCACACTTAGACCATCATCAGCTATGGAGCAATATTGTAAAATACCCAGAGTCCATGACAACTGAAGTAATAGATAAATCATACAAATAAATATAGAAAATGCACTGTTATTTTTTAACGCTTCCATGCCTTCACCTCCTCAAATATATACCAAACTTTATGCTAAAGCTAGGTCTGGATTAACAAAACACAAAACTTGCTCAAAGAAACTGGGTTAATATAATGACCTGGTTAAAAACATATTAATGTCTTAGCTGGGTTCCCATCACACAATGAATAGCTAAGTACACAACTCCATTGTAGCTCATTGTACAAACCCAATAAAAGTTTTCCTAGTTTTAATTTTAGTTCTGTGCAACAATTCAGTCATACTTGGCTTCCCATTCCTATTTGGCAAACATGGCAAGAATATTGAATAGTTATTATTGCAGACCTCTTTTTTTAAAAAAAGTACATGTAGATTTTGTTTCTGGTATTTCAACAGCAAGAGCTAGAAGGTTGGTATTTTTCAATATATTTAATATATTAATTATCTGCATGAACACAGGATGTTAGATTTCCTTGATGTATGTGCATCATATAGCTTCTCCATAGTGCCTCATGACTGTATGTTCAAGATCCAGAAAACATGCCAAGCACATGCTTGCTGATGTAACAATGAAGGCCACAAATAAGAACACCAAACCAGATAAGCCAAAAATTGTTAGGCGGCCAATAAATTTAAATAAATAATGATGATGATTATGATAAGTTCAGCTTCTCTTCCATTAAGAGAAAACAAGAAAAATAGGTTCGACATCTGGGAATATATAGTTCTTCAAATTCCCCTAAAAAAAGAGAGTCATAATTAGATACACTTACCAGGTTTGTAAAGTAATAGCCATCCTCTCCGGTCATCAGCCTGCTGGGATTGCAGAATCGAGTAATGTACTGAATGTTGGACTGCAGACGGGGTGGGTTGCCCTTCAGGACAATGTAGATGAGAGTGGGCAAAAAGTCATCAGCTGAAGCTGGCTCAGCCTTTGTGGTCCTGATAGCATTAAAGATGTGCTTGCTGCAGCTAGTGATGCAGGCCAACTTGTCCCGGGGGATACGCTTGGAGTCCATTTCAATGATGTCTGCAAGAGGAAAACAATCCCAAGAATCAAGGAGGGCTGCATTCATTGGCAGGGCTCTTTCCACTTTAGTTGTCTCACCCTCCATACTTAAAGTGTTTATTAAATCTTGCATGGTATCTTTCTTTTAAAGACTAGAAATCAGGAGACTGTGAGTTCTAGTCTCCCCTTAGGCATCAAAACTGGCTAGGTGACTTTGGATCAGTCACTCTTTCAGCCCATGACATTAAGTTTGGGTGACAAGCTAAGAGGTCGATTCCTGTCGCAGCCGATGGATCAACATGCAGCTGATCTGGGGGGGAAAATGGATCCTACACTTATGAGAAAATGCTAGGAAAGGAGAAGAAAAGCCTTATCAGTTAGCAGCCCTGCGGTACAAGAAGGAGAATGCAAGTTTTAATATTAACCAATCCACTGATAAGCCAAGTTATCCAAAAATGATTAAGGCAATTTTAAATAGTTAGATACTTAAAAGAATGACAAGTATCAGTGCTGTTCTTTAAAGAGGCTTTTCTCTTACAAGGTAAAAGGAAAAGGAATGCCTTTAAAATGCTGCTGGCTGCAATATTATCATTTGTCCTTAAAATATATGTTTCTGTCCTAAAATTGTTTTATAGCATATATAAGACTCTGCAGGGGGTTCAGATGACTGACAGCTAAAAGGTACAGTTACAATCAACCAGGTTATTTATTTATGACAGTTTTGAAAGATGAACCCTCAGTTACTGTATTCAGCCTTCCATACGCAGGCAATATAAAATATTAATAATGATTTTTACGACACCCAAGTAGCACAACTAAACATCTAAGTTCAGAGAGCTGCTGAATGACAGTCTTCTAGTTGGTGAGACAAGATTGAGAACTGCTGTGAGTTATAGATAAGCCATATCTGAATGGCCATCAATTCATAATCCCAATTCTAGAACAAGATTTTTTCAAGTCTCAAGCCAGAACTGGAAGGGACAGAAGGCTCAATGACCCAGATATTTGGCCTTGTGGAAATAAATTGCTATGAAAACATGTACACCATCAAAAGGACACTTATTCTACAATGAGTTTTAAAGAATTCCAAGCAGTTATTCCAGTGGATGAAATGAAAGATATGTAAGCAAGGAAGAGGACAGGAAGAATTCCTCAGAAATTAGGGACACCAACTAACTAAGTCTATACAAACTGAATGGATCAAAGTATTCTTCTAAATAGTTAAGTAGCCAGTGTGAAAAATTTCCACTTCATTAAATCATTAAATTCTCCTTAAAAAGTCTTTCCTGGGAGGGGAATATAAAGAGAGAATGAAAAAGGTAGCACTTTCATGTCATTCTGGTTCTACAGCTGTTGGATGTAGCAAACATTACCCTTGAAATATTATTCTTACATGTTTTCATACTAGCATGTATAATGCTGAGCAGAAAAGCTAACAAACCGTAATATAGGTTTAGATTTTAATGTATGAATCAGCCACAAGAGAAATGTATTATCCCATTATAGAACGAGAGAGAGAGAGAGAGAGAGAGAGAGAGAGAGAGAGAGAGAGAGAGAGAGAGAGAGAGAGAGAGAGAGAGAGAGAGAGAGAGAGAGAGATCAACATTTGAGAAATCACTCCTGAACAAGATTTTCACAAGAAAAGGAATGCAGGCACCCATGGGCTAAACTCACATTCTTCTTACTTAGCTTTCTGATATGAGACAAGTTTGCTCCTGGGATTGAGCTGATGATTTTTACTGTGGTGAAAACATTTGAGATCAACAAATATTCTCTCACCAACTCAACAGTCCTTTACATACCTGTGATAGCTTTCACAACTACATCTGAGACTTCAGGGATTTCTTCATTGACAGGAACACAAAGCATTTGTGGAGTAACCCAGTGCAAAGCTCTGTGGGATGATTTGAAAGCAAGGGAGAGGGGGAGGGGGGAGGGAAACACTATTAAGATCTTTAAAATAGTTTAACATGTCAAGACTAAAATAACAAAACTCTGTGCCTCAAAAATTGCATTCTGGAAAACAAAAGCAGAGAGCAAATATTTAGTTATTTAAATAATCTGCTTTTATTTCTTTATTTAATTTCTTACTGCATACATCCTAAACCACTTGGCTCAAGTCACACAGGGTTTTCAAGAGACCAATATCAATGTCATGGGAAAGCCATTCTTAGGCATGATTTTAAATATTATTGGATGCATCCAAAACCAGTCATTTTGAAAGATAATAGCAGATTTGCTTTAAGTCATCTATAGATTATGACTGGAAAATAAAGAAACTATCTGGTTTTATATATTTTGACTGACAAAACTGGAAAATCTGCAATTTTTCCTACATCCATCTAATTCAGAAAAGAGTTAGTCCTCAATTTACAACCATTCATTAGTGACGGTACAAAGTTATAACGGCACTGAAAAAAGTGACTTATGACTTGTCAGTGGAGGAAGCTTATCTGATTACCAGATTAGTTTATCAACCTACATGATTTACTTAACAACTGCAGTGATTCGTTTAACAACCACAGCAAAGAATGATATAAAAGTGGGCACAATTCAATTAATAGCCACCCTGCATAGTAATGGAAATTCTGGTCCCGGATGTGGTCATAAGCCATGGACTACCTATAGTTAAGGGGAAAAAATCACTTCAGTGCCAACTGTATTGCCCTTTATGAAGCCTACAACATAAACGTTAACATTTGTGTAAAGCTTTCCTCAATCTGCTCCCAATCATCTATTCACTCTATATTAGGGAACTCTCTTTTTAATCTCCAGTGATACGTTCTTATAGGCAAAAAGGTTTTATGAATAGAAAACCTAATTACAATCACATACATTATTTTTCTTAATGTGTAACAATGCGTAAAATTGTAAGATCTTGTTCTTGCTCTATGCCACCTATGGACTTCAACTCCCAGAATTCCTGAGACGGATGGCTGTCTCAGGAATTCTGGGAGTTGAAGTCCACAGGTTGTAAAAGAGCCACAATTGCCCACCCCTGCTCTATGCCCTACAGATTGAATGACCACATGCAACGGTTTTTTTTTCATTTGAGTCAAAGAATATAGTGGCCACTGACCACCAACCCTCTTTTCTTTTTTTATAGTATATGCATATATTTTGTGTATGTAAAAGTCCAAAAGCATTCAATCCTTAAAGAGGAACCAACTGTTGTCAAAGAGCTTTCCGTATGTCCTAGGCCCGCGATGACAAATCGATGGCACATGTGCCCAAAGTAGCACAAGAAGCCATGTCACCTGGCATGCATGGCCTTGTCTGTTTGTCTTCCAGGTTTCTGGCATGCATGCGCACCCAACAATCAGCTGTCCTTCGCACATGCAGCAGTGCCAAAAACCAGTGTGCTCATGTGCAACTGTCAGCTGATTGTCGGGTGCGCATGCGTAACAGAACCCGGACGTTCAGCTTTTCCGGAGCATAATCCATTCGTGTGCACAGCAGTGCCAAAAACCAGCCTGCGCATGCATGCCGGCCAGCTAATTGTTGGGTACACATGTGCACTAGAACCCGGAAGTTTGGCTTTACTGGAGTGTGGCCCTGACGAGCATGCATGCATGTTTCTGCGCGCCCCTTTTGGCACTCGGTGCCAAAAAGGTTCGCCATCACTGTCCTAGGCACTTGGTTGGTTTGGGACCAATCTATTGGGTAGAGCGGTCAGAAATTGGAAAAGATGACATTTGATAAATCAGAATACTGATTTATCAGTATCAGAATATATAATCTCTAAGTCTGTATTATTCTACTATTTTCCTCTCAAAAGTATATTTTGAAATTAAAGTATATGTGTGTGTGTGTGTGTGTGTGTGTGTGTGTGTGTGTGTCTCTTTGGTTATTTGGGTCTTCTCCCGCGTAAAATTGGAAGTGTCTTGGCGACGTTTCGACGAAGTCTCATTCGTCATCTTCGAGAACACCAGCCTGAAGATGACGAATGAGACTTCGTCAAAACGTCGCCAAGACACTTCCAATTTTACGCGGGAGAAGACCCAAATAACCAAAGAGACACACACACACACACACACACACAAACCAAACCAAAGACCTACATACAAACACCCGCGAAAACCTCAGAAAACATATGTGTGTGTGTGTGTGTGTGTGTGTGTGTGTGTGTGTGTGTGTTTTCTGAGGTTTTCGCAGGTATTTGTATGTAGGTCTTTGGTTATTAGGGTTTTGTCCCGCGTAAAATTTGAAGTACTTTGGTGACATTTCGACAACGTCTCATTCGTCATCTTCAGGCTGGTGTCTTCGGCCTTGTGCTTCTAGGAGCAATGTGTGATCGTGGTTGTGTGAACGCAGGTCACAAGTTCAAATCCCCCTGCAACTCAGACCAACCTGAGCATAGCCAAGCTGTCACCCTATCAGAGCATACCCCCATCCAATCAGAGCACAGCCAAGCCCCCTCCCAATCAGAACACACCTCCACCCAATCAGAACACAGCCATGCTCCCACCCAATCAGTTCATATCCTCACTGGCAGTTGAAAAGAAGAAACCACCATGATCGCACATTGCTCCTAGAAGCACAAAGCCGAAGACACCAGCCTAAGCTCTGCAATGTTTTTGAAATTACTGAAGAAAAATGTCTGGATGACTTGACTTTTCGATATTCACAGGGAAATAAATTTATTAGCTGATATTTGTCTAGGTAGGTAGTCATGAAACACTAACTCTTTACATATTTTTCAAGAATGCAACAAAAGGAAGCAATACAAAACATTATAAGAAGAGCTTTCAAGACAATATATTTCAAACTGAGTAATCCCCCAAGGTTCTTCACATATTGCTCTTTTAGAGAAAAGAAATCAGTATGAAGTTCAATTGGACTCACTGCTCCCTTTGAGAAATCTAAATTATATTGGACCTTTAAATTCTTCACTAGGATACAAACATTTGCTTTTTTTCGCTGTTATTTGTATGATGTATATATTTAACTTTATTGCACAAAAGCTCAAACTGCTAATACTACTGTAAATGTTTTTTTCTTTACTTGAGCATAAATTGGGTTATTCCAAAAAAATAATTAAGGATTGGCATGGCCTTTCTCTGAGGAAGATAATGAACTGAAATGTATTTATACAGCATAGATAAGACAGCCTAAAAACAGTAAGCGTAATAATTCCCTGTTGGCAATAGTACAGCTTTTAAAAGTTCAACCACCTCAAAGAGAAACCTGAGAAAGGTAAGAGAAAAGCTGCTACAGCCCAAATCACCCAGGTACAAGTAGGAAACAAATAGTAACGCATTCTGCGTCTAAAAGAGAGAGATAGTCCTAAAATCAAACCTGATTCTTCTCTGGACAGCCAGATCTTTCTTCTCATCCTCTGTGGTTTCCGGGCAGAAAACATATTTATATAAGCGGGTCATTATGTATTTCTCCACTTGATCCGTCACTTTTTCCACTTTTTCTGGAGGCACTGCAAAAGACACAGAGATAAACAAATTGATCTGCCTGTTTCCCAGCAATTTGCCTCCTTGCAGCAAACAGCAAAAAAGCAGCCTGGTCAACTTCAGCACAGCCTGATTTAGCACGAGCAGCTGATAGGTGGTTGGATCTGCCTTCCAGAATACCGCATATCAGCTGTTCCAGGCTGTGGGGATCGGCACCCATCGCCACCTTTCGCCGTAGCCATGTTCCCCGTTTTCGGCCTCCACCATCCCGTTTTCAGCCTCCGCATGCTCCATTTTTGGCCTCCATGCACCCCATTTTCGGCCTGTGTGTGCCCCATTTTCGGCCTCTGTGTGTCCTGTTTTCGGCCCGTTCCAGGCGGGCCAAAAATGGGGCATGCAGGGGCCAAAAACTGGATGTACCGAGGCTTGCGAAAATGGGGTTTGCGGAGGCCATGGCAAGAAACAACTGTGGCAGGAAAGGTTGTAAATGGGGTAATACCCATTTGGCAACTGTTTTGCTTAGCAAATGGAGATTTTTGGGTTCAATTGTGGTCATAAATAAGTCGAGGCCTATCATTATCTGTTCAACTCCCTTTTAATGAAAATGCTATTTAAATTCTGAACTTGGGGATTTTGGGAAGGCTTTGATCCCCTCTGGGCTAGCCTTCATCCACATACTGCATTGGTGAAGGATTTCGTCTTTGTAAAATAGGGATTAAAATGTATTCCCCCGCATCATCATTGAGGCAAAGGTCCCCCTCCCCAAGTCCACTCCAAGCACAGACATGAAGAAGCACATCTAAAATTGTATCCATAACGGTTATTACCCTTCTCTCTTCCAAATTCCATAAATAACATGGGAAAATATGTAAGAACAATACCTTTCCAGCGAGTCTGTAGTTTATCTGCCACATTCTGATAGAGACTCTGAGCATATTCAGACTGTTCCTCAACACTCAACTCCTACAAAGAGAAATCAGTCATGTGTGTGAGAATGGGCAATGCCCCAAATTTCAGCTCTCATAAAATCCAATTATTTATTATTCTGTTCATTGTCTATATGGAGGCTAGATTAAATCCAAGGTGGTAGAACTTGTTGCTCTTCCTTTTTCACTTTATAGCTGTCCTATAGTTCAAATGAGGACCCAATTTTACAAATAACACACTGAACTCTTCACAGAACCAGACAGCAAAAGGTAGACACTAGAGGCTGCATATCTTTTTCCAGATCCTTTATTTTCAGGCCAACCAGTAACTTTAGTAAGACTCTCAGAGAAGATGCGAAGTTTCACAGAGAGGATGAAAAACATTTACTATCCAGAAAGAAGGGGTGGTTATGTCAAGGGCAATCAGTGCTGGGAAATGTCAGAAAAGATTTGATACAAGCATTTCTCCATAAAAATGACACACAAGAAAATCTAACCTCCAGCAACCCTCCCTCCTTCCCTTTCCTATTTACCATATTTTTCAGAGTATCAGATGCACCTTAGTTTTGGGGGAGGAAAATAGGAAATAAAAATTCTGCCTACCAGGTATTCATCTGGCTAGCATCCTTAGCCTGGTCAGCTTCAGCACATTAGTTCGCTTCATGGTTTTGAGGTTGGGGTTGGTTGGGACTGAAGAACAGCTTCTAAAGCACAGCTGATCATCAGAGGGAGCAGCAATTAGAAAAGCAGGCAAAGCACAGAAGATCGCTTCGCTCGCGTTGGGACTGGAAAATAGCTTCAACAGCACAGCTGATCATCAGAGGGAGCTCCAGTGACTAAAGCAGGTGAACATGGAAGGGGTAAGAGAAGGCAGCAGCTGTTTCGGTTAGCCATTTTGGGCACACGCGTCGCATTTTCAGCCTCCAAATGTGTCATGTTTTCGGGTGGTGAGGTGCTTTGGTGATCCCTACAGCCTTGAAGGGCTCTCAAACAGAGCGCTTGGAGGTTGAAAACACAATGCGCAGAGTCCAAAAACACAAGCCATTGTCGGTGACAATCTCTGCAGCCAGGAAGTGGATGCACGGAGGCCAAAAGATGGGAGCCAGCGGGTGGGCGGGGCTACATTTGGAATGTAAGACGCACCCAAATTTTTAACCTCTTTTATGAGGGGAAAAAGTGTGTTTTATACTCTGAAAAGTATGGTATATGCTGCCCATGTCACTATTGAGCATATCTGGGCAGCTTGCAACTTTGAATTGTAAAATTTATTTAAAGAAAATAGCAAAAGTCTCCTCTCCACCCTACCAAATTTTAAAATACCATAGTGTGCTGCTCCATATCAGCAATTTCTAAGCTATTGATCATAAGAAAAATGTATATAAGCTTACTAATTTCATAAGTATTGCAAACACACTCTCATATTTCTCGGAAGGGAAGATGACTCTACACATACTAGTAGATCAGAAAACACTTTGCCCTTTGCATTTCTGTGCTGTAAACAAATTTAATATGACTCTCCTATTTAAGTATATTACAGGTAGCACTCAACTTATGACCATAACAGAGCCCAGAATTGCCATTGTAAATCATGATGGTTTTAAGTTGAGCAACCCACAAGTTCAAGCCAATTTTCTGCAGCAGTCATTAAGCAAATGTAACAGGAGAAGACCGGAAGCGTCGCGGTGAGACAGATGGGAAATACCAGGCTCTAATGAGCCTTGTGAAATCCCGGGCTCTGATGAGCCTTATGAAATCCCAGGCTCTGATTGATTGATTGATTGATTGATTTAATCATATTTTTATACTGCCCTTCTCCCGCGGGACTCAGGGAGGTGCACAGCCAAAGTAAAAACACAAAACACCATAAATTTAAAATTTAAAAATATTAAACGATTTGGCCCAATTTAGTTAAAAATCCCAAAATTAAAATATCTAATTAAAATTCATTTCAATGGTCAGCTCTGCCTGTTGGAATAGCAAGGTCTTGAGGGCACAGCAAAAGGTACGGAGGTCGGGGATCCTTCGTATCTCCGGGGGCAATTCATTCCAAAGGGCAGGAACCTTCACAGAGAAGGCTCTCCCCCTGGGGGTCACCAGTCACACAATTTGACCAATGGCACCCTGAGGAGTCCCTCTCTGTGAGAGCAAACTGGTTGGTGGGAGGCTAACAGTGGCAGAAGGCAGTCTCGTAGATACCCAGGTCCTAAGCCATGGAGCGCTTTAAAGGTGGTAACCAGCACCTTGAATCGCACCCGGAAGACCACTGGGAGCCAGTGTAACTCACGCAGGAGAGGTGTTACATGATGAGCCTTGTGAAATCCCAGCCAGACAAGCCACTGCCAAGGGGTCTTTGGACCAGATATTTCCTGTGGGGACGGAGAAGGAGGAGAGGCACCTCGGATGACCAGGAGGAACAGGCAAGTTCCTTGGAGGTCGGAGGAAATTCTTCAACTCAGAGGCAGGGGCAGGTGGCCATTGTGGCCATCATAAAGCTGGGGCAACCGGATCAAGTTTTGAGCAGGAGCAGTGATTTGAACAGAGTACAGATGCCGGGTAAGTGATTACCAGCTCATAGGCAAAAAATTACTTTTAAAATTGTTAAAAGATACCCCAGTGGAATAACAGCAGCAAATGGGCATGGGGGAAATGAAGGAAGAAGCATAAAGCGGAAGTTAAAAGTGGCAAAGCATGAAACGAAACTTGTTTTTTGGACTAAAATGCGTGGAGATAATTAAAAAATTAGAAAGGAAAAAAACCCACAAAAGGTGTGAAGAGGATTGGAAAGAATTTAAAAAGACTTTTGTTGACTGCTAAAGAGAGGACAAAGGGAAAAAAATTAAAGCCCTGTAACAGAAGAATTTTTTTTTTAAAAAAACTGGATTCGGAATTTGGATTTGGATTTTAAACTGACTTGGGGAAATATAAAATTAAGAAGAAAAAGATAAAGATTGGTAAAGATTGGTAACGTGGATTTTAAACAAAATGGACTTTCTTAGGCTGTTGATTGGAATTGTGGATTGGAGAGAGACATCTACAGATAGAACATTACAACATTGAACTTTTATCTGGGGGGGGGACCTTTTAAAGTGATAAGAGCAATGAGAACTTTTAAGGAGGATTTGTTTGTCTGCAAGCTGTTCGACCTTCACAATCAAAGAAGGTAGATTAACAAAATGTAAAATTGGAATAACAACAACCCAGAAATAATAAAATGGTGCAGGAATTAATTGAAATTATTAAAAGGATGCGTATATCACTGAAAATGGAACTATAAATGAAATAATTATAATGATGCATGGAAACCCTAAACCTGATGAACCAGAAATTACATTAGAATACACTCAAGTGGATAAAGAAACTACGAATGAGAAGCAAGAAAGTGATACTGAAGACGAAGACAAAGATAAAGATATTGATTATGAAAAATTAAATGACTATGTAGGAACCAATAATGAAAAGGAAAGGAGAAAAGAGATAAGCTTAGCAAAAAAAAGGTGAATTTTAAAGATTACATTGGGATTAACAATGACAAAAATAGAGAGGGTGGAAAGAGACAAAGAGAAAAAAAGGGGGAATAGAAAAAATATTAAAAACTTAAATGATTACACTGGGATTAACAACGGGAAAATAAGAAAGAGGAAAAGGGGATGAACAGTAATTGGAAATATAGGGCAAGATAGAAGAGTTCAGGATTTTAAAATGGAGAAAAAAAGAGGGGAGGTGAAAAAAGAAAATAAAAAAATGGGAGAAAGGGAGAAATAAATAACTGATGGAAAGGGAAAAGAGAAATATGCTGTATACATTTAGAATTTAAAATGAATTGAAGTAAGATTTATAGATATAAATGAACTTCAGAAAACAATAGCTGAGATTGTAAGACTTGGAATGTTTTTAATTGTAATAGTGAACTAACGAAAATATCTGAAATTATGTACAAAGCAATGGATAATTACTTTGAATTATAAATGAATTGAAATAAGATTTATAAATATAAATAAGTTCAACATGAGATTGTAATATTTGGAATATTTTTAATTGTAACTATGGAAACTAATATTTGAAATATTTTTAATTGTAACTTTGGAATTTAACTAAAAAATTGGAAATTATATTGTATTATGAAAAAGCAATCAAACTTTTTAAAAAAAAATTCTCATTATTTTAAAAAAATAATGAGAATTGAGAGATAGAATTATAAATGAATTGAAGTAAGATTTATGATAATGTATTGAGCAAAATAATTCAATTTACAATGAATGATTGTAATATATATATATATATGAGTGACTTAGTAAGATATTGGATTGTAATATCTGGATTAACAAAGTTAACAAAGAAAAATATTTGCGATTGAAAAGGGAATTTAGGGAAATACTGGAAATTATATTATGTTGTGAAAAGGATTAAAGGGGAAATATTTGAATAGGATGATTTAGAATTAAGATTAATTATTACAAAAATGACTGATTTCAAATTTAAGGGTTTTAATTTGGAGAAAGTAAGGGAAAAAATTAAATTTGATTAAGATTATTTATATATATATATATATATATATATATATATATATATATATATATATATATATATATATATATATATATATATATATTTGTATATCGCCCTTCTCCTACTGGACTCAAGGCGGTGCACAGCCAAGAATAAAAAACATTCCAAAACAGAATTTAAAATTATTAAAAGAATTATATAAATTTGGCCCAAAATTTACAACAATCCACATTACAATTTAAAATATTAGAGGTTAGGGCGAATAATAATATTGGCTATTAGAAGAATAAGGAAAAGAAAATAAAACTAGAGGGAAAGATTATTATGGCAAAAAGTGAAATATATAAATTGTGTTGGAGATAACTAAAATTTGTATAAATTTGTGACTCGGCCAATACTCTGTTCAGAAAAAATGCATTGTTTGTTGGTTTGTGTAAAAAATAAAAAAACTTGTTTAAAAAAAATAAAGCAAATGTAACAGTCGTTAACTGAGTCCATTCATTCCTATGGGTATTTTTTGCTAGAAATAGCAATCGAAATAGCACTTAGATTTATACACCACTTTCATGGTGCTTTGCAGCCCTCTCTAAGAAGTTTACAGAGCCAGCATATTGCCCATCTGAGTCCTCATTTTACCGACCTCAGAAAGATGGAAGGCTGAGTCAACCTTGAGCTGGTCAGGATTGAATTGCAACACTGCGTTCTAACTACTGCACCACCACGGCTTTGCCTAAAGACTAGAAACTAGCAAAAATAATTGTAAATCATGATCACAAGACTGCAGAATGCTGCAACCAGCCCTAAAAATAAACCCTTCTGTGACCGCAGGATGACGTCTTTGCCAAAATTGGACCTCCAGAATTGGATCATAAATAATTGGGGGGGCGGGGGGATTCATCATAACTTTAAATAGTTGCTAAGCAACTAATCATTAAGCAAGGACTATCTACATTTGGGCAAAAACCTCCCTGTAATCTCCTTTCACATAAAAGCAATACGCTTTTCTCCTTTAAATATTATGTTTATGGCTTGCTTCCCAAAAGCAGATCATACCTGAAGATCATTCGATCCCTTCTAATGTTTTTGCTACCTTTACCATGAAAGGTGCTTGATCCTCTACTTGCATTCCACTTCCAGAATTTCAGTCCTGCAGAGAAAACCCCAAACGGGTTACCGAGGCCAGCAAACCCCCTCACTCTGCAAGAATGGCTCACCCGTTTGCGATGCATCGTGTCTAGGAACAGTTTGCACTGCTTGTAGATCTCCTGGCCAGCCTTATTGTAGGTCTTAAGAAATTCAATGAAGTCCTTGGACACTCTATCGGTTTCGATGCTGACCTGCCTACTGATAGAAGGACTAGGCGCCTTGGCTTCTGGAACTTCTACAAAAAAGTGGGAATAGCACACTGTTACAAATAAAAATTACTCAACTTTCTTGGTCAGAGATGTATTATGAGCGACAGAGGAAAAGAAGCAGCTATTTGGGGGAGGGGGGGAAACACTCCACACACGAAACCTTGAAGGCTTCTTTTCTACTACTTGTAAGCTAAACTAGAATTGTAGCTAATAAGAGTTTCTCAAATGGAAATTACAACCTCAGATGTTTGCTGCATGACAGACACAATTTATCAAGAGTCAATTTTCCCATGTTATCAAATGTTTAATCAGACCTTGTGCCTGTGTCCTACTTTTTAGAAAAGTGGCTGGTTAAAGCAATTAACTAACACATACTACTTATCAAACCCATTCTAAGAGGCAATATATGTAAGCTGCAGTCTTCACATGTATCACAGTGACAAATCTTGTAAAGTGTTTACAGAAATAATGTAAGGGAGTCCATTAATCTACTATCACTTGTAGCATTTTCTGGAAACACTGCTTCTTATCTTTGCTCAAGCTGCCATAACTTTAAAAGCTACAGCTATAGGATGTGTTTTAGCACTCTAGCTTCTCCTCCAAATATTTTTCATCTTGGAGTTAATTACAGCAAGGAAAATATAATTACATATCTAGATATGGTTCAGTCAGATTCTACAAATAAACTAAAAACACAGCAAGTACTACTTAGCAAAGACTGGAATCCACCATTGTTGATGTATTTACAAATAGTCAGGTGATACAATTAGATCACAAGAAGGAAGGAGGGGCATTAAGAAAGAAAAACAGAATGTGAAATGCTAATACGAACCCAACACCACCCATGAGGGCATTTTATATTATGTAAACTTTACTGAAATATGATACTGAGACATAATAAGCAAAAAATGGATGCAAATCTTTAAAGGAATAGCAACAAATATCATAACAAACAAAAACATGGATGCAAAATTTTAAAGAAATAATTAGAGCACAACAATGGGAAGAATCATGGACCTTATCTATAAAACCCATACCAAATTATAACCCAAAGGAAGATTGGTATATAATTATTTTACAAATGGTTTACAACTCCATCAGTAATATCTAAGATAGACAGATCATACTGTAATAAATGTTGGAAACATCATGAAACAGAAGGATTGTTTCAGTGATGTTGGAGTGCCTTAATTCTATAATTTTAAAAAATTTATTTTGCTTTCTATAATACTCTGTGACATTGTTCACCATAAATTTAAAGCATATTTCTTTTATCCTTTACCGCAATATTTCATTAATATCCATATAACATTTCTGTTAAAACTTTTTCATTGCCTATTTCTGTCGAGCTGGAATCAATTACTATATATTTTTCACCACAGAAATAGCATTTCAGATAGTACAAATTCACATGATATGATTATTTCCTGTGATTCATTAATGGCACTAATAAAGATCTACCTGTAGTGCAAAATAGCAGGTGTATAAAAAGGAAGAAGTCAGAAACCTAATAGGTTTTTTTAATTATTTTCTGTTTTGTCTTTTTCTACTTTTTGCTATTTTAATTCTCCCTATTTAATTCATCCTAAATTTGCTCTTTACATCTATTTTCACTTTCATTAACATGACACAGACACACATATTAAATAACAATACAATGGAGATTTTAATATTAAATAATCAGCTTAAGACAAAAACCTTTATTATATAACAAATCCTTTCATGCTCATCACAGCTTTTTTCAATGTTATACTCACGAAAAAGCAAATAATTGAACAATAGTTAAATCCAAAAATTTCATCGTTAGCTGCTCCCTTAAAAGCTCTTTATAAGGGAGATAATTACAGTAAGAAAAGTGTAATTACATACGCAGTCACAGTCCACCCAGATTTTTTATTTTTTGGACTTGCAGGATCCAACCTAAGTGGGTCACCGGGACCAGAGGTTTAGTCTTCCGAGCTTTCAGATTCCTGCTGGAGCCCATCTTCAGAGAACTTCTACCTACATTCCAGCAGAGAGAAGTTCCCTGAGGATGGGCTCCAGCACAAGTCCGAAAGCTCGGAAGACGAAACCTCTGATCCCCGTGACCAACCCAGATTGGATCCTGAAATATTATCCTGGGACCTGTATATCTGGATTTTTTTTTATCCTACCTTTATTATTTATTATACTCAAGGTGGTGAATTTACTCCTTCCTTCTCCCATTTTCCCCATAACAACAACCCTGTCAGAGGGATTGTGGTGGTCCAAACAAACCCAGCCAGCATTCATACTGAAGATCACAAGAATATAGTAGATTAAAGACCCAGCAAGAATTACCTGGTGAAGGACAGAACATAGCATTCATTTTTTAAAAAATTAATTTAAAATAAGAATAAACTCAGTGGCAGAAGGAAGCCTGAAAGGAGGTATTAAACTGGCACCATATTGCCCATTCCCCAGTTTAGTACATGCCAAGGGAGTATCACGAGACAAGCAGCAAATGAGTCTATATTAGCCAAACTATTGTTCAATGAATGATGCATCCATGGAAATACTGAAGATGAGTTCTTGACATGACAGGCAATAAAAGGGGCAATAAAATGCAAGAGTGTAAATTTGGTTGACTATAAAATGCCTAGCAAGGTCTATGGACCTAATTCATATTCAGTACACTGATATATTTAAATACATCTTTCCTAGGTTAAAACACATCGTATTTGGAGCCCATCCAAAAAGAAACAAAATGCGAGACTAAAAAGGTTGTTCTGTCTAAACAGCATCAATTCACCCACCTTTCAGTTTGCTAACCAGCGCTATTCAGAATGAAGCACAGAAGATGCAAATGTAGCAGGATGAAGGGAAAGAAGCAGGAGACAAAGAAATAAAACACAAAATATTTTAATCAGCACCTCACAAATGCAAGCCAAACACTAATGCATCTAACACAGAGAATCAATGATTAATGTGAGGACAAGGAATGAAGAACGGTGAAGGCATTTGTTATGAAAACATGGCAGCTTACTTCACATTTTTTAGCAGGTGGGAATTTATAGGTCTGCTGACAAGTGTCGGAAGGCAGAGAAGTCTGATATTGTTGTAAGCTGCCGGTGATTCAGCAGCATACAAATTGAAGAAACAAAGAATGCTTGGTTTTCACAATCCATGTGTTCGCAAATGACTTCTTAAATGCCTATGCAAATGTTTAAATTCTTTTTAAAATTTCAAGAAATAAATGCAATCATTCACATGGTCATAAGGGCAGCAGGTTATTACTATACTCTTGGGTTGATCCTACGTGCTAGTCAGTGGTGGGATTCAAATAATTTAACAACCGGTTCTCTGCCCTAATGAACGGCTGGATGGGCATGGCCATGGTGGGCGTGACCAGGGGGTGTGATAGGCAGCATTCAGCCTCCTGCACCCCTCTGGGAGCAAAAACGGGCTACGGGGGGGACACACCCTGCCCCCCTGTGCCCCATTTTGGGCCTAGTAGGCCTCCCTGCAGCTTCCTGGGAGACAACAGGCCATCGGAGGGGCGCGCCGCACCCCCCTGCACCCTGTTTTGGGCCTAGGAGGCCTCCCTGCACTTACCTGGGAGCCAAAATGGAGTGGGGACTCCTGGAAGGGGCAGGGCATGGTCAGCCAGCAATTTAACTACCGGTTCTCCCGAACCGGTCTGAACTGGCTGAATCCAACCACTGGTGCTAGTGCAAAAGATCAAAACTATAACTGAGGCATATGTAGTATTTCAATCATACTTTTACTTTATTTTTCCTTTCCCTGCTTCATTTGAATCAGCTATATAACATGAGGTACTTTCTATTGGGAAGCTACCATACACATCTTCTATAGAAGATTTGGAACAGTCCAACTGGCTTGCTTCCAACCCCTCAAGGAACCCCAAAAACTATAACTCCCCAGCCAGTATGTAGTAATGCCTCAGACACGCTCATCAAGATTGGGTCCAAAGATCCCAGCTCTTCCTGCAAACGTCCTTGGGCTACATGGGGGGGAGGGGTGTTCTTGTCAATACTAGAGCATCATAGGCTACTGACCTCACATACGGGGAGAGGAATTTTTTAACCCAGTTGCATATTTTAAAAATTACAAATGAAGCCCCAAACATGTAAAGCTATAATGATCTTTACTGGCCATTTATACAAGATCTGGTTAAGCAACTGCAAGAGTTAGGTGGCTTTTAGCTAAGCTGCATGTTTTATGCAAGAGATGGCAGCCTTGTACCCAATTTCTATCTCCGATCTACAGTATTTGGCAGAGTACATGTCCCCAATTTTAGGCTTATATAATTCTTTTTTATATTTCCATTTCAAAAGAAGAAATAAGTTCCAAAACATAGCTTGCGTTGCTAAACAGAAAAAAAGAAAAACAATGCCGTTTTCCAGTATTTCCTACGACAATTATTAATTCCACATGCCTAAAATTATTCTTGAAGAGCAAAAAACCCAAACATACAAAAACAAAAAGACCAGTGTTGTGAAAGTGTCCAGCAGAGCCACTACAAATGGCTTTTTAAACACCACTGCTTTTAAATTCCTGCCAGAAAAAAACTAATCACAACATTTGCAGGGTACATGATCCAGTTCTGCAACTATGACCACTGCAAACTATGGTCAAAGTGTGCTAACCGCAGCACACGGTGCAATAAAATAAGAGAATGACTTGAAAGTATGCACAGAGGAGATCAGCAACAGCTATTACACTTGATACCTAATTGAAGCCTGTGGACACACAGGTAGGATGCCTCTAAATGCCAGACAGCAAGACAGTGAGATGATTGTCTTTTTATAAGCTAGACCTCCATTCTGATGAACATGGAAAGAGGATCCAGCAACAAAAATGTGATAGTTATATTAATGATGCGCATCAACTATTTTCCAACAAGGAAAATATTATAAAATGCAGATAATGAAATAATGATATCCATTAATAATCCACTGCATTACTTGGAATGGCAAGTCCTTACTCAGAGGCTACATATTGCTCATCAGAAGATGCTGAGGACACACAAGGGGGATATATGGCTTTCATGGCCCACTGATTCTATTCCCCATTGCAATATAGCTGGCTGTTTTGGGCATTACATGGGATACAGCTTGACCTGTGCCATGCAGGGTGGATAAAAATTGATTTTTTTAAAAAAAAAAAATTTAATCTGATTTTTTTTAATCAGATTTTTTGATTTTTATCCAATTTATTTTAATAAAACGCTTTTGGAGCAAAAATCCATCGAAAGAGTTTTCTATTTAAGATACCTTACTAATTTAGTTTATTCAGCATGAAATGGAGCTCAGTTAGGTAGCATGAGACTGTATATTCTGCAATATTGGGACTGTTGGTGAGTCAACAGCGGGTCAGAAGAGCTGCTGCTATGGGACAGAGATGACAGTTAAATCATAAAAATTATGATTTAAATCAAGTCGTTTTAAATCAAGCCTTTTCACTAGTGATTTAAATCGTGATTTAAATCGACTTGATTTAAATCAAATCCACCTTTGTGCCATGCAACTCCAGCTAAGTGTAATGTATATAATAATACATGTTTAAATATTAGTGATTTAGCCTGATCCACCAGCTGTTTTGTTTGTTTTCTAAGCCTAATTCAAGGTGCTTACAAAACCTAATACATTACTTATATATCGTCTGCCCTCTGCTCTTTTATCTTCAGTGGTTAACAAAATATGTGTCATCCTTTTAAGTGACTTGCTCCACTGCAACATGACAACAATAGGGTCTAAGATAGCAAGTATGTTGGTTTGATGAAGTTATTGGCTACCACTTATCTGTTTTTATTAGATTTAGATTTTATGTAATTATTAGATTCTTATATATGTCAAATATTTAGAGGACTCCCTCTCACAAGTTTTCCCTACTCCAACAATTCCTGTGAGATACTTCACTTAGGAGGAGCCATGAGCTTCTATGGATCTCCCAGGACCTATCCTAACATCCTAACTGAACATAAATACTGAGAAAATGAATTGCCGTTGCAAGGCAAATATAGGTTAAAAAGTATTCACATCTTTAATGTCAGTTTCTGAGCCATCCAAATTTCTGCATTAGAATTATGCTATCTTCTTTACAGATAAGTGACCAGAACATTCCAGAAAAAGTCATTTTTTCCAGTACTATCAAATATTTAGGTATTCTTCTTCAGTACTATTTTTTCAAAACTCTTGGGCATTTTTGCTTAATTCAGTAATTTCTAATAATGCTAGAAATATGTTTCTTCTTCACAATCGCCTCCGTTTAATATATCCTGGCTATTGGAGATACTATATACCTGAAAGGCTGCAAGTTGGGGAAGGCAACATTTAGTGTGTGAGAGCGCAACCAAGCCTTTGAAAAAAATCAACTCTCCTGTGAGTTGACCTCTACTTCTCATGAAACCATGGACACACCCAAACAGTGCTTTCAGCAGCATTATGGAAGTGGGTTGCAAGTGCTTTCTTCAAGGCCACCTTTTGACTTCTCACAGCTCTGGTATTTCCCAATGGTCAATATTTGGCTAAGAGATTAAGATGGTCTTCAGTAGCCTCTGAGCCTAGACAAGATCAGCCAAATGCTCCTAACCGAATACTGCACTTCAGAGTAATCAATATTTTTTTTAAGATGCAAAACACTCTTTGCAGCCTTCACTGTCTTTTCTAACTTAATTTTAAAAAGGATGTGACAAATCAGCTACATGGCACATTTAAAATGTTATTACCCACTTGGTGTTTAACATTCATACTGTTTGAGAAAATGAACTTCCATATTATGCTGTGCTCCTGATGCTAAAAAATAATTGGGCAAACTACTTGAGAACTCTGGAAGTTACAGCTGAAAAAGGCTGAGTGAAAAAGTAAACACTAAAAATATTTGGATTTTTTTTATAGTATTAAATGTGGGAGATAGAAAGGTTGGTACCTCCAGCATCTTCTGGCCGAATGATATTAAAAAAAGAAAACCTGACTACATACAGAACTGTTATGATAAAATTCAGAAAAAAACTTAATCTTTCATCAAAACTATCTTAAAAATATATATACAGCATGCCAGTCTGAACAGTCTTTAAAACACTTGGCAGAGAGCTGAAGGAAGCCATAAATAATCAGCCCAAATGAATAAAAATAAGGAAAAGCACCACGGCATGCATCTGAAATCCCTTAGAAAACTATTTCTGTTAAACTGGTTCTCATTTTTGAAAGTCAGTACAGTAACAAGAATTCCAACAGGAGTGTTTTTTTTAAAAAAAAGTGTAAGATTTTATAATTTACATACAGCCTCTTTTTTTTGAAAAGTACACATCTAGTTTTGGATTGAAAAATGTGCTGGAATTGTGTGGATAATCTCTACTGAAATCTTAGAAGCAAATGGAGCAATCAGCTAAATTTCTTGTAACCATAGAAGATAGAATCTTCCAAAAGCTAGCAAAAATACATTTGTTTCTATATGATCTCTTAGGCATTTACTTCATCTCACTTAAATGATCGATCAAAACAAAAAATAGAGCACTTATGAGCTACCTGGCAATATGAAGAAATCACTCAGCCTTATTCAAGTCTTCACAAAGATTCTCTTTCATTGCATCAAAGAAAACAACCTCACTCCCACCAGCAGTTAAACTCATTTATTTCTCAAAATACATGAGTAATTTCTGTTTTTCCACTGTTATGGCCTGAGCAAAATTTTGATTTAATTAATCAAGAAAGTGCTTTATAATTTGCCTTTTCAAAAAAGGCATTGATTATTATTAATCAAATTTATATAGTCAAAATGAAAATATTTAGATTCAAAATTATCAAGACTTCATCAATTTTTAGCTTTGCTTGAAGATTAACAGATTCCTTTATAACTTAACCAAGCAAATATTTAACTAGACTTTACCGTATTTTCTGTTGAAGGGAGAAAAAAACTAGGTTTAGGCTCCATAATTTTTTTTTAAACCCTTCTATTGTCTGTACTTCTCGCTAGCATAACTGTTTAGGTTTAGAAGGTACAGTAAATTACTCCTGGCATAATTCTAGCTTGGATTCTGCAAAGCCACTAAAACAAGCACGCACATGGTTTGACCCTCTATGCTGCATTACCTTCAGCAGGAGACGCAAGCTCCCAAGACGGAGTAAACATCTCCTTCAAATGCCTTAGAAGATTATCAGCACTGACTTCTTCCTCAAGCTGTTCAGGCTTAAAACTGGATTCCTGAATGGCTAGAGCAAATGCAAAACAGCAAGCAGGGCAGCCACAGGCAACAGGGGAAATAAAGAAGAAGGGAGGCAACGGATCTATGGTTCCTGGTCTGATCTACAGAAAGAGATGGCAGTATATAATAGCTTGGACATCTGGGGGTCAAGCACTTTCAAAGTGATGACTGAAGAAGGGAAAACATATTTCAAAACATCTAATAAGCGCAGAATGGGTGACACGTGAAAGCAAGCAGTTTTGGGGAAACATGCAACCAGCTCTAAGGTTGATTTAATATTCCAAACTGCACATGCACATGAAAGATGTTAGTCAAGAGTAACACACACACACACAAAGCAGAAAGGTGGTGTTAAAGTGCTGACAGTGGAACAACATAATTTTAATCATGGCCATTGAGCAGATAGGCCAATAACTAGCAAAATTTTCTATTATTCCTTGTATGCCTATCTGAACAATCCACCTTCAAAATATTTCTCTGGGCCCACTACTGTTGTTTATAGTAAGATGACACTTTAGTCTTTCCAGTTGTAGTCCCAAAGGTTCTTCCCACCCACCAACCCACCACCACCACCAAAAAAAAGCAACAGGGCTTTGTTTTTGTTTTTCTTTGAAAATGATTCATTTCTCATCCAAGAAGTTTCTTTAGTTCTTGGATAAGAAGGTAATTTTTAAAAAAAATAGAAAAAAAGAAAGACCAATTGCCTTTTGGAAAAAGCACCTTTGGGACAACCATAACCCGGATGATTGAGAATCTCCATAAATCTTTTTCAGTTGTAGTAGACAGAATTTGAAATAGTTTTCCAAAATGCATCTTTAAGGCCATCGCTGCTAATTTCAATCAGCAGCAGTTTTATTCCAGCAGGTGTTGTCTGGATGTTGTTGTAAAATTAAATTTTAACTGCTCCTGAATTTAATTGATAGTTGTATTTTATTGTTCCTTAAATTGTTGATTTTTGTATAAAAAAATATGACAAGAGGGTTATAAAATTAAGTAAAAAGTACTTAAACACAAATCAAATTTGACAAATGCAGTCTTATAAAAAACAACTTTCATATGCTACTCATTTGTGCTGATTTAGTAAGAAAAGGGATTCAATTACCTGCTTTCATCAGATCGCAAGAAACTTTCATTCACACAGGTCCTTTAAAATTGCTGCACAGCTGTTGTTTTTCTGTGTTTCAGAACTACCTTAATATTTGTGCATGCTAATGTTTGCTTTGTTTAAACCTTTGAGTTCCTTCATATCAGCCCATACTCAAGCAGTTTTGTAAGGATAACAAACAAATGTAATAAAATCAGTCTCTTAAATCTTCCTTTTTTCCTTAACTTTTTCCCTTCTTGGACTGACATCGAGTATCTACTGAAAGATTTGATAAGAACCCTTTCTTACTTAATCTAGAGTCCTGAACTTTTAAGCATTCATTTTTGTTTATTATTCAGAGGACAAAACATGACACTGAATTATGGCTTAAGATCTGAGTCCAGAGTCTCGCTTGCTTCCAACAACTTATTGTTCAATATGTTTATCAGTGATTCATCATTTTGAAGGTAGCTTTCTATCTGAAAGTCTCAGAACTATGACTGGTTATCCTAATGAGCCTTTGAATGAAAAATCCCTCAGAATTTCAAAGTTACTGTTAAAAATGTTTATCCAAATGCAGGACATGAGCTTATGAGAATTTCAAAGCATCTAAACCAGCCAGCTGTTTCACAATCAAATAACTATAAGGGACACCTTTAACCATGGTATTGACTTCTGATATTCATCAATATTACCAAAACTAAGAGATTGGAGTCCATTCATACCATCCTCCAATGTACAGGTAGTCCTCGACTTACAACCATTTGTTTAACAACTCTTTAAAGTTATGACAGCACTGACTTATGACCGGTCCTCACATTTATGAGTGTTGTAGTGTGTCCTGGGGTCACGGGGTCACCATTTACAAACTTCCAAAGAGGTTTTGGACAAACAAAGTCAATGGGGGAAGTCAGATTCTTAATGACTACAACAAAGAAATTCACAAAACCAAAATTCATTTAGGAACTGCATCCCTCATCAACAGACGTTCCAGCCCCAATTGTGGTTGTAAGTCAAGAACTGCCTGTAAGCCTCTCCAGATGCCTTTCAGATTCAGCAGTGGTGTATTTTCAGGAGACCCACTATTGCTTATGGCTTTCTAGAGTTTAGAATGTAATTTTCTCCATAGCATATTTTAACCAGTCTACATCTGTTTTAATCAATCAAGGCAGTGTATGTGAAAGGCTTTCAATGCTGAAGTAAGACATTATAGAAACTTCTACTACTATGAAACTTCTACTTTCCAGATAATAGTAGAAGATTCCAAAGGAAATGACTTAGATGGCAGAATGCCCAAAGCACATGCTCGCAAGAAATAGAGAAGATCAATGAATCAGATCAGTACCTTCCTAGTAACCTCTTCTATAATAATGTCTTTAAGAAGCAAACATTTCTCTTTCGTTTCTTCTGTCCATCTTACCCTTCTTAGTTCCAGGACGTGAAGATGCTCCAAAGAATTTCTTCACTGTTGCCACTTTCCGCAGCTTCTCGCTTGTTTTTTTTTCCTCAAATTTTGTGAAAGTAACTGACTGAGCCCCATGAGTGTGCTGAGTATTAGCATAGGCCTCTTCTTCCTCACGCTGTAGTCTACCATTGGGAAGAATAATAAACAGTCTCAGTTCCCTTAAAAAGTATTGCCAAACAACTAGCAGCTTCCATATATTATGCTGCTAGACCCAGGCTTCTTAGGGGTATTCAAACTATTTCAACTTCAAAATTCCTCATTTCGTGTTCAAAGTAATTAGTTCATATTCTTGAAACAAACTATTTCAACAATTCTGAAAGTGATTACAGTCTGAAACAGTGTATTATAGCCTCAGAATAATAGTTCCAAGCTTGATACATTTCCAGAATCACTGAATTAGTTCAGATTACACAAAGCCACCGGCTAGAGGTGGTTCATATGAAAAATAGCCACAAGCAAGCCAGACTCCAGAGTTTTGTCTACATTGTGCAGACCAAATGTAGTGCCAAAATAGAAACTACTGAACCATGATAGTCTTGTGTGTCGGTATTCTTTTCCTGATGCTCTTCAGGAAAGTGATGAGTGCTACATCAATGAGAAATATCACAGTCCACTTGGTTGGTTAACGTTCTTGTTTGCACTATTATTTACCAATGTACATACTTACTGGTCTGTGTTGCTAAATTTATACTAGTGCTAAGTGACTTATGGAAGACAAAAAACATAGGTTTAAAAAGACTGAAAACACAAAGCACCAACCAATGTACTATGTCAGTGCTACCTATAAGCGTAGGCCAAACATCTCCATATCCAAATGCATTCCTAAAGAGCAGGATGTTTATAACTCTTCATAAGGTAGAGGAGGACCAAATGTCCAAGAAAAGGTTCTATAAAAAGAGGCCATCACTGGCAAGCCTTGCCCCCAAGTCCCTTTATGTGGTATTCCCTCAAACAAGGGACCTTCAGCAAGTTCGTTCTTTCTGATTTCACTGGGTAAACAAGATTCAACTCAGAGAAAGTAGTCTAATTGGTATCTGGTCCCTGAATCATGAATACAGCAGCTTTAAAGGTGACAATCAGCATGCTGAATTGCAACCAAAAGCTAACCGGCAACCAATGCACTTCCCCAAAATAACAATATTTCAAGGGCAAAATTCAATGTGCCCCTAACCCAAAACTATAAAGCCAGTTTCACTCTACACCAGTATTAGATAGGGAGAGAGCCCGTTCTTATAATACCTAGAGAGAACAATTTCAGTATCGTAGCACTCTCCTCTGGTAAATATAAGGCATTTTTCCTGTTGGTAGAAAAGAGTGTTTTACCAAACTTCCCCTAAGAAAAACGATAATTACACAAAACTTGAAGATAGTCCACCCAACTGCAACATGGCCCATAGTACATCATTCAGTACTATGAGTGGCTCAATGGGCCACTCAAGTTCTCCCCCCAAGAAAATGCATTCTTGTGACCTAGAGCAGGCCTGCCACACAACTGAGAGGGGAAAGGCCCACATTGACACAAGCTTCAGAGGACTATTTGTCATACCAATCAGCTGTTTGACAGGTAGTGGAATGGAGGTAATACTGGAGCTAGTGGTGGCATGGAGGCTTGGAGGTGCTTGGCAGCACATTTTTCAGGCACTGAAGAATTTATTGTATTTTTTAAATACTGACAGGCGACTCAAGCTGCTTGTTGTGCAGGCCTGATTTAGAGCCTTCCTGTCTGCTATGTCATCTAAAGCGGAGTTCCCCAATCTTTCTGGGTTGGCAGCTCGTGGGGAAGGGGCAGGCGCCTTTACATGCACATGCGTGAACAGGGCCGTGAGCGTGTACACGCCACAAATGGGGCTGTGAACATGCGCACGGTGCTAGTACCTGTGCAATGCTCATGGCGATGCTAGCATGAATGGGGGGTTGTGCACGCACACACATGCATGCACACTGACCAGCCACTTATGCAGCCCAGTAGACAACAGGCCACGGCCTGGTAGTGGGCTGCAGCCCACAAGTTGGAGACCCCTGATCTAAAGTAGGATATATATGAAATGTACCTGAAATTTAATTTTAATTTAAAAATATCTGCTTCAAAAATGAAAGCTATTGACAGTATCCAGCTAAACATGTTTCATACTGCAGCAATCTGAAGCTTTAGTCACCTCAAACAGCCAGTGAACATGCACTCTGCCGAGACTAAAAGTTGTGTCTTAAAATCCAAACAATATTTCATGTAGTTTAGTTGATAGGGGAACGTATCATTGTTGTTCACAGAAAAACAACCTGGACTTCATCACTTCCTCGACATAATCTTACCTCTCAGCAAGCTCCCAATCTTCCTGGATTTGCTTCTGCCTGGCTTTTTGGTACTCTTCTCTCCAGCATTTGGAGCAGTAGCCCTGCCAAGCTACGTTACCATAGTAACCACATCCTTTCTTGCAAAGCAGTTCTGACTGATCAACATGGATCCCTCGGCGTTCTGACTTCACACTCATTTTGCTCCTGCTACAAAGAGGAAAGAGAGAGCAATTTAGGCATTCTTGCACAACTCACAGAAAAAGCAGGCTATTTTGTTTTACAGGTAGTCTTCGACTTACAACAGTACATTTAGTGGCTGTTCAAAATTACAACAGCACTGAAAACAGTGACTTATGACTGTTTATCACACTTACAATCACTGCAGCCAGTGATGGGTTTCAGCCAGTTCGCACCACTTCGGGAGAACCGGTTGTTAACTTTCTGAGCAGTTGGTGAGCTGGTTGTTAGAAGAAATCATTAGGGCAGAGAACCGGTTGTTAAATTATTTCAATCCCACTACTGACTGCAGCATCCCCATGGTCACAAAAAAATTATAACTCCCCAGCCTCATGCTAACCAGAAGTACAATGATAACTGCTAAAAAACAAATATGTGTAACTTTTTTCACCGTAGAAAACAGAAAATGTTCTGGACGTTTTCCTCTATCAAATAGGATAATTTGCATAGCGTATATTACATAGCAAACGTTTCGAAACTTAAAGAATTATTAATATAATACAGAATCATTCCTGATTAACTATCATGAAGTTTTTTGTCATTTTATTCCAATTTACAAGTCATTCTCATATACATATACACAAAACACATAAAATGCACATATAACACATATACACATATGAACTAAAAAACAAGATTGCCTACTCTTTGGCTTCAACTGGCATATTTTCATTATAACTGATTAATTCATGAAATAGATCTCACCATTAACACATAATTTTGCCTTCATTAACAGTTATATTTTTCCTATTGGGCAAATTCTTTTCCATCACCATATAACTCTCTCTCCCACCCATCATTTGCTAATCAATTAAAGAAAGCTCTCAGTTCTGTGACACATAGGAAATTGTCCTTAGGCATTCCCCATTATTGCCATGAGACAATCCAGAAACTAAAACTGAGAAACATTTAGGTCATGCTGCCAGTTCTTTGCCACAGGATAAGTCTCCTCTGGTATTTCCAACGTGCCTTTCATTATTATATAACATAGCAATGTTAAGGAATCCAAATGGCACTTCCCCTGAAAAACTAAAGAAAGCGACTTTTGCCATAGTAGAGGTGCAACTATAGAATATCAGAGCTATCAGTGTCCACAGAGTGTCATAAACTATCAAATTTGCCAGTTCAGCAGTAGACACTCAAAACCATACGATGCTATAGCCCAGTGTTTCTCAACCTCAACAACTTCTAATGTTTATGGACTTCAACTCCCAACATTCCACAGCTATGGTATCATTATCACATAGGACAAAGTGACTTCACACCAATTCAGCTTCCAAATAATCAGACTCTTAGGCTGACTAGTGTATCTCTGTGACACAAGCTCCAAGCGGTATAAGGATAAAAAAAAACCCACATGAAATAATATGACAGACAGTGATTAATCCCTAGACTCAAAGAGAAGAAACTGATGCTGTTAAGATTCAAAATACAATGTAGGACCTTGTATGCAACTCATCTTAAATACACATTGTAAAGAGATTAGGCAGAGGCTGGACAATCAAATCACACCCAGTGGTACAATGACTGCAAGGTTGTTATTGGTACAAGTTATCAAGTTAAAGAAGTCAGCAAGGAGGAGGTCATGTGCTTTAAGTACCTACTGAGTTATGACATTTTCAAAGATTCTTCCCAAAGGAAGTGACAGTGGCCTTTTTGTCCAGATGCATTTCAACTATGCATAAGTAAAAACAATGAATGTGTGTCAGTTTACTCATATCTCTCTCAGTATAAAACAGAACAAAAGCAGAAAAAAGACAAGCTCACTGATCCTTATATTAGCAAAGCTGGAGAAAAATTCCTTATGCTACTTAGATCGGAAACTATTTAGTACTCGAGGAAGAAAAAAATCCCTTTGTAGCAAGGGAGTCTCCCAGAACTGTGGGAATGTTTGCTCATCTTGAGTCATTTATTTCCATAAACAGAATAATGCAAGAATGTCTCTGGTATGCAAAAAGTACTTGTTCCCTTTAAAGGAGGGCAACTGGGGTAACTCTATCCACGACAGTTCCTACAAATCCTTTAAAAAATCTCGGGAGGAACCAGACTAGATAGATATTTCCATTCAGAGACAAATTTGCTTCTTTATCTTAAAAAAAATTACAGTCAGATAGACTGCTACTTGGCAATCTAACCCAAAACCAGAAACTATTGAGAGGGAAAAATCAAAGTTGGGGAGTTTTAGAAAACCTACTTCAGGTACTTTGTTCAAAGATCTAACTCTCTGGAAAAAGCTCTAATGCTAGGAAAGATGGAAGGAGTGAAGAGGATGACCAGCAACAACTTGAATGGGTTCAGTTACAGTCCCTACAAACCAGTGATTGCAACACTGGAAGACCTAAAAGATCAAGTTAGAAATATGACTTGATGGCTAATAATGCTAACAGATTGGGAGAACCAGGATGGTTTTACCTGAGTGACTTAATTTTTGTAGATAGTACCCAAAGATTATAGGGTGCCCAAAGGTTAATCAGGAAATCCTCTTACGAAATGCTGAGGCACAACGATGTTCCTGATTCACAGTGAAAAATTACAAGAGTCCTTCAGTGTTTTACTGATATATACTGAGTATAACATAAAAACCTCTATGTATATCATGTACTGTAAACCTTTATGACATCAACTCACAAATATATCATGTTTTATAGGCTAGCTGAAGGGTAAGGGGAGAGAAAGAGAAATTAAAGAAAAACAGGAACCAGCAATAAAGAACACACCTATCTATATTCCTATTGCCAAAAACATAAACCAAATTATCTCATCTTTTATTCAAAAGGTGGGGGGGGGAGAGGGAGAAAGTGTAATGTGTAAAACATTGAATTAGATCTTATAGTTATCTCTTCCCAAGAAACAGCAATCATAAATGAGAAAGACCAGATTATCTTCATAGAATAGGATATTGACATTTCAGCAAAGAGTTGTCATTAATCTTATGGAAATAAATTCAGCCTCTGCTTTACATACTGAAATACTAAACCACTCAGTCCAATGCAGCACAACCAACACAAACACTAAAAAGAACCACACTGCCATACATCAAGAAATCTCCAAAACCATCTGCAGACTACTACAACCACATGGGATCAGTGTAACATACAAGCCAACCAAAGCCCTTCAAAATATCCTAGGCAAACCAAGATCCAACAACCCCAGAAGAAAAAACAGGACTCATCTACAATATATATTGTAATGACTGCAACAAGCACTATGTAGGACAAACAGGCAGTAGACTGGCAGAACATATCCATGAACACCAACTAACAGTCAGAAGACATGATGAAAACTCTTCAATTTCACAACATATAGACAGACTTAACCATAGTTTCAATTGGGAAAATGTGACCATTCTAGACCAAGACAAGTCCAAAAATGCCAGGGAATTTCTAGAAACCTGACACTCTGACAAATTAGCCATCAATAGACACATAAAGATTAACAACATGTATAGATTACGCAAAAGAAACAATCAACCAGCCAAAAAGGGAACAAAAAACCCAAGCAATCAGGACCCTGATCAACATAGATTAACTCCAGGATTAACATCAAATCAAAAATCAAATAAACAATACCCCAATCAAGAAACTGCCTAAGAAGCCAACAGCAAACAGCTCAACCAAAGAATCTCCCACTCCCACCAACACTGATAGGGCAAGTTATTAGAATATAAACTGACAGCAATCTGCACTCCTTACTACAGGTAGTGCTGATGATGTTACCTAATTTGGGTAATGAAACATCTGCAAGTCAACAAGCAAGCTAAGAGAGCCTGAAGGACTCCTCACTGAACTATTAAGTCTAAGATTAACTGCAATTTATTTTGTCCTTAAATTCTGCACTATTTCTGCTTCCACCTGAATGATTGGCTTCAAGAAACCCAGTATACTATTATAGAAAAAGTTCAATAACTAATTTTAATTAAATTTTGCCTAATTTCACATGGTTTTGTGTGACTTTGAAGAAAGCACTAGCTTTGTTTAGCTTATAGGCTATTCTGATGATAAAATCAGAATAGCCTATCACTGAGGGTATGAGATTTATCACACCTTGGGGGAATGAAATACTGTACAGTAAACAGTATTTCATATATTTCATAATATATGAAAATCATATATTAACATCCCCATATAAAAATGGTTTCAAAACACTGGTTATTCATCTCACTGGTCATATCTTTTTGGAGACCACTCCCATGGCTTTTGGGGTTGGATGTAGCCATGAGGCCTTAGGTAAGCATGTCTGTTTCATCTATGGTAATTAGCTAAAGCAGGTTTCCCTAACCTGGTGCCTTCTAAATGTATTGAAATATGATATCCAGAACTCCCCGCCAGTATGGGCAATTTCTATGGAGAAAGTTGAGCTAAATCTTTAAACTGGTTAATGCTTAGAATTGTTAAGTATTGCAACTAATTCTGATTTAGCATAGAAGCCATTACAGAAATTTTCCAGAATGGTATCTATCCCAAGTATAATATTCCAACAATTCCAGGCAATTAGATCAAATATTTCTATAGCATCCAAACTGACTGGTGGCAGTTTCCAAGGTTTATACACAGGATCCCCAAACAGCTGTAGCTCTTTCTCTGAAGGGTGGAGAGGATTCTTTCTGAATCAAATATGCTACAAATTAAGACTGGAGTACAAAAATCTATGCCCGGTTTGAGTGCTAAAATTATAATTATTTGTTCAATTTGCATTCCACTTTTCCATCCTGAGGCTGTTTCCAGTGGTTTCATACATATGTATAAATTTTTACATTAGCATACAGTATGTGATCAAAGTTTACCACTTTAACTGCTGATATCCCATGCAAATTCCAGAAAATTTTCTTAGAATCACATCACCTCCCTTATTTTAATCTTGGAAATCAAATAATCCAATTTTGGAACCTCACAATCAGATTCCTGCTCAGTTTTAAACGCAATTTATAAAAGAATTCATTATAATGTATCTATCTCACACAGCAGTTGTGAAACTATAAATATACCAATTTTCCTTCCCACATACCTGAAAGATCCTAGAGTCTAGGAGAGATCCTAGAGTCTAGATCTAATGAGAGCATTATGTATGCATTGTCTTATAGGTAAGAAGTTGGCAACATTCTAGTGGATTTTTTCAACAGCACTATCCAAAATTCAGAATTTATCACAGAAGTAAAACTTTTTACTTCTGCAGAAGTTCTGTCATAGTTTCAGCAAACATTTCCCCATCTCTCTGAATTTGATGAATTACAATATAAACTGGCTTGATATTATGTTATCAAGCCATATTAAATTAAACATTAAATTATTATACTTCCACAGAGCACCACTGATTTTATTAAAATATCATTTTATGTTAATTTACGTAATTAATAACAAGGAGTCTGGTGGCATCTTAAAGACCAACAAATTAAGTTTTCCCATGTTACAGATCATATATACATACATACTTAACTTGCTAGTATTAAAAGGTCCCACTTGGCCCTTTGCTTTTTTTTTTTACTGCAAAAAACGAAACTAACACAGGAATTATTTTAATTAACGTTAGCCATTTTTAATAATCCGGTTAAGAAGGAGAAAATCAGATTTCTCTAAGCCAATACATTGGAGAAGGATTAGTTTGGGGACAACTGTAACAAGTAAAACCACCATAAGTGGAAAGAAAACAGAAACAAGTTACGCTATTCCGAGATGTCCTGGAGAAGGAAAGGTAGAATTTAAAATAGTGGTCGGAATGAAAAGAAATTACATTTTTCTGCCTCCCCTTCTTCTGTTTAAACTGCACTTGGACTGCAAGTTTCTCTAAGGAAGGAGTTCTTCTCCTGCAAACTATAAACACTGATGTTGCCAAGAATAATTTATTGCGCTTTCTTTCCTTCTCCTTCCATCTCCAGGTGACGTAAGTATGCTCATATTTCGCCCTGTTTCTATTTCATCCAACAGTCCCGTAAGGCTCCCTGAATATTAACTAAAATATAACGTGAATGTCAACGGCAATATGATTACCTCAATACGAAAACTAATAATATGTTTCAATTAATGTTTATAATAATTTATTAACTTCTAATTTCGGGAGGGGACGGAGGTGCGGCCTCTTTCGCTCCCCCAAAGTCCTTCCATCCTCACCTCTTCGCCGCCGCTTTGCTTCCTGGACCAAACCCAGCCGAGGGACAGGTTCCCCTCTCCGGCCTCCCTCCGCCTCACCCGCTGTCTTCTTCTCTCGGCTTCTTCCCGTCCCTTTGACGGGTTTACGTCACTTCCGCAGAAGGAAACGGGCATTAGTGAGCGCATTCGTGCCCGAAGCGTCAAGTTCGAAGCGTAAACAAGAGCAAATGAATAAAGCGCTTGTGCGCATGTGCACCATAGACGGGCATGGAGACTATTCAAAGGTAAGGTACATCGTGCGAGTGCCTTTGATTTCTGGTCCATTGTTAAGCAGCGGAATGAATGAAGTAAGAAAGGCACTTAAGTTTCATTCATTTTATCTTTTTATTCATATCATCAGAAATAACAGGTACCCTAGTTCTCTGTCCCCTGCGCCTTTCCACTGAAATAGCTTGGACGGGGGGGTTGACTAGATGAGCTACGAGGTCCCTTCCAACACTCGTTAATCTGTATCTGTATCTGAGCTTTATTAACTTGTTTTCTAAATTTATTTTAGCGGTACAGACCGTCCCTGTCCTAATATTCCTTTTTACTCTTACTCTTTTCATGTATTCAAATTACGTTTATACTTTTACCTGTTATCTTATATATGCTTGACAAATAAATAAAGATAAATAAAATAAACAATACCAAAAAAAGTGAAAAAGGACAGTTTACAATAGTTTGGAACCTCTCAGTCGAGGAGCAATAATAAAGATATTAAAAGGATTATTACTGTGCAGTAAAAAGTATCTTTCTGGACCATAGTGTCTGCTGTTAGGAATACACAAATGTGTTGTTTTTCTGCCTAGTTTTACTCGTGATCAGTTGTAACCAAACGTCTCCCATTCCTTACACTTTAAAATTCCAGTTGGTGCAATGGAAGGGCAGAGTTTAATCAGTCCACATCCCAACATATGAGAGATTTCTTACCATTATTAAAAATACAGTAGATGAATGGACTCAGATACAGTTATTTAGAAACAAATTTAACAATCCCTGCACCAAATGTTTATGTCCTTACCCCACACCTATATAAGGTCCAGTTATGCCTGCCTAACTGTTAGGCATCAGTAAACATTTTTTCATGCTGAGAGACATCTTTTTAGATGGTTTTCAGTTCCTTATATAAGCACTGTAGTAGTTCAGATCCATCTAGTTTGGTTAGTTAAGACATCAGGCTAGAAACCAGGAGACCATGAAACACAAAGTCAGCTGAGTGAACAGTTACTCTCAGCCTAGGAAAGCAGACAAAGGCAAACTACTTCTGAAATCTTGCCAAGGACATTACAGGGAGTTGTCCAGACAGTTGCCAGAAGTTAAGACTGACTTAGAAGCATACATACAGACACCACAAAAATACAAAGTACTTTAGATATAACATTTAGAAGTCATCAAAGTAGTATTCAAAATGTAGAGATATGATTGTTTAATGCATAATAAGGACAATGCCCATTGTTCAGCAGAGCTATTTCAGGGTTTCATGAAGGGTCTATTGAATAGCAGTAGAGATAAAATGCAATCCTGAGGGCCACTCTAGTCCAGTGATGACTAACCTTTTTCTCTTTGTGTGCCAAAAAGCGCACGAGCCACGACCTATAATGCAATGTGCACGCCCCACGCATGAGCACATACTCCCAGCACCCGCATGTGCACACGACTCCCCATGTGTGTGTGCAAGGGGTGGGATGTAAAAATTTTAGCAAACTGCACCACAGCGGGGGCGGGGGGGAGCCTTTTCGCCCTCCGCAGGCTTTGAGCCTCCAGGAGGGTGGAAACGGCCTCCACCAGACTCTGGAAACCCTCCAGTGGCCGGAAACAGGCCCGTTTCCACATTCTGGTACTTCTGGTAGGCCCGTTTGTGTGGGTGTGGGTGTGGGTGGTCTTAGAGATTCTTTGGTTGGGCCATTCCAGAACACATCTATGAACACCAATTAACAGTCAGATGTCCCAAAGGTGCTTTTTCAAGCGGCAACTGGACTTTCTGGTTTTTCTTTCAAGTCGTTTCACTTCTCATCCAAGAAGCGAAACATCTTAAAAAAACAAAACAGAAAGTTCAGCTGCCTCTTGAAAAAGCACCTTTGGGACAACAATGACCTGGATGACTGACAATCTCCATAGATATTTAACAGATATGTTTTCATCATATCTTCTGACTGTTAAATGTCTATGGAGATTGTCTGTCATTCATCATCATTAATTAATCATCATTAATTTCACAACATATAGATAGACCTAACCATAATTTCAATTGGGAAAATGTAACCATCCTAGATCAAGCCAAGTTCAAAAATGCCAGGGAATTTCTAGAAGCTTAGCGCACAAATTAGTCATCAATAAACACATAGTCATTAACAACATCTATAGACTACTAAAAGGGAACAAAAAACCCAAGCACCTCTTCACTAGCAATCAGCACCCTGATCATCATAGATTAACTCCAGGATTAACATCAAATCAAAAATCAAATAAACAATACCCCAATCAAGAAACTGCCTAAGAAGCCAACAGCAAACAGCTCAACCAAAGAATCTCTAAGACCACTCCCACCAACACTGATAGGGCAAGTCATCAGAATATAAATTGACAGCAAACCACACTCCTTACTAGCACTGATGATGTTAACTAGTTTGGGTAATGAAACATCTGCAAGAAAACAAGTCATCTCAGAGAGCACCCGAGACCTCCCATTTTAACCATGAGCTACAAATATTCTCTTTATACACTCCAATCTAGTTGACAGCACAGCTCCTGTCAATTCATTCAAAAATTCAGTCCTGTAACTTAGCCAAAATCCAGTTAAATTGGTTCATGAAACCAGGTATTTTTGGAGTTGTGAAGTTATTAAAGTATCTTTGCTAAATCATAGAAAGATGATTTAGTTCATCTGTTTGGTTTTTAGTTCTTCAGGAAGGTAACAGGACATAATTTTCAATCAATGAGAACAGAGCAGGAAGGGACCTTGGAGGCCTTCTAGTCCAACTTCCTGCTTAAACAAGAGACCCTGGCCTATACCATTTTAGACAGATGGCTGTCCAGTAGTCTTTTCTTAAAAACCTCCAGTGATGAAGCACTGACAATTTCTGAAGGCAAGCTGTTCGACTGGTTGTCCTCACAGTTAGGAAGTTTCTCCTTAATTCCAGGTTGCTTCTCTCCTTGATTAGTTTCCATCCATTGTTTCTTGACTTGCCCTCTGGTGCTTTGGAAAATAAATTGACTCCTTCCTCTTTGTGGCAGCCTCTCAAATATTGGAATACTGCTATCATGTCCACCCTAGTCCTTTTCTCTAGACTAGCCAAACCCAAATCCTGCAACTGTTCTTCATATGTTTTAGTCTTCAGGCCTTTAATCATCTTAGTTGCTCTTTGCACTTTTTCCAAAGTCTCAACATCTTTTTTTTGTAATGTGGTAACCAAAACTGGATGCAGTATTCCAGGTATGGTCTTACTAAGGATTTATAAAGTGGTACTAATGCTTCATGTGATTTTGGTTCTATGACTCTGTTTACACAACCAATAATTATATTAGCATTTTTGGCGGCTCCTGTACACTGCTGAGTCATGTTTAGGTGATTGTCCACTAGGTGTCCAAGATCTCTCTCTCCTTACTGTTTTTGAGCCAGGTTTCAACTAATCTGTACTTGTACCTTTGGTTTTTCCTGCCTTTTCAATTTTTTAAAAAATTTGATTTATATGCCGCCCTTCTCCGGAGACTCAGGGCGGCTTACAATGCGTTAAGCAATTTTATCCTCCATACTTCTCCATGCTCCATATAGTTGCTATCTACAAATAATCATGAAGACTTTGTTATCTTCAATATGTGGCAACACATTTCAGCAACATTTCTTGCAAACCAGTTATAGCCTGGACACTTTAAGTGTTATATGAACACAGCTGCTATGATTTTTAGCTCTTGGATTAAAGTACCCTGAGTGTGTCCTATCTTTACATAAAGTTTATGTAAGACTTAGAAGAATTCCGCTTATGGATTTAGGCTGCAGATTTATTTTTTTTTAAGTAAGTCTCCTTAAACCCAAGAGACTTACTTCAGCGTGAACATCTATTGGATGCACTTTAAAAATATACTGGCCCTGAATACAGCTGTTGTTAAATACCTCCTGAATGTGTCTCATGTTTTTAAAGCTAAAGTTTTCAATTTAAGAATACAGGTAATCCTTGCTTAAGTATCACTTGTTCAAAGACTATTCAAAGGTATGACAGTGCTGAACTAGAATTACAGCAGGTCCTCCACATTACAGCCATCAGTGTCTCCATGATTGCAACTTGGCTCACAGTTGCAATGGTCAGTGTCCCATAGTCATGTGACTACTATTTGTGACCTTCACTGCTGGTTTCAGACAGTCAATGGGGAAGCTGGCAGGTTGCAAATGGCAATTGCATGACATTGTGCTTAACAGCCATGCAGGATTCATTTAACTGCAACTGCCAGAACTGCTGTTGTAAGTCAACATGATCACATACATCACATTTTATGACTGCATCACTTAGTGACATAGATGCTGGAAATACCATCATTAAACAAAGATTATCTGTTTTGGCTCACTTAAACAGTTACTTCATGAAGCCCTTCTTCTGATCTTGGGGAACATCAAGAATATTCTTTACATCTCCCCTCTCTCCTATATACACATTTATGGACATCAAATCACTGGCTGGCTCTTGTCATCACTGTACTGCATGAGTTTATTCTTCCAATACTGTCCCAAGAATGTTGGCTTTAAAAAAAAATGTAGTACCAGGCAGATTATTTTAATTCCAGCTCTGTGCTGATCACTTTGTCAGATTTAAAAAGATCACTGCAAGTTAGATTAGGTAGTGAGATAATTTATTGCACAATACTGACACAACATATTTCAATACAGTTTACACATGAGGAGTTTGGAGGGAATCACATTTTGTTTTAGCGTTGTTTGACATTTTGATATAAAGAGCAACATCCACATTCCAATTACATTTCACTCATTTTTCTTCCAGATGGCATTGTGGCTGCAATTTTATACACATGTATTGAAACCCGCATTTATATATAGGACTGCACCAGGGGTGAAATGCTCTCGGATCGGACCGGATCACCCAATCTGGTAGCTATTTTTCCCTGTGGTTCGGTGATCCGGTAGTAATAGCTGCCCGGGTGTCATTACAGGTTTTGTGTATGCACATGTGTGCGCGCGCATGGGGAGCATGTGCTTCCAAACTGGTAAAGAAGTAAAGTAGATTTCATCCCTGGACTGCACAAAAAGATCTTAAGGTACAAACGCATCTGATTAAAATGATTTAAGTGTCTAAAGAATAATCATAACCAAAATTACAAAATTGGTGTAATACATTAAGGATTACACATTATTTATGTAAAGCGTTTCTATCCAGAGTATATTTTTATGCACATTAATTTATTTGTATTGAAAGGCAGAGTCAGGAGAGGCTTCATAAATTAACGTAGTTGTAGGAAAATAATAATAAATACGTTTTTTTCAAAAGTAAGCGTTCTACAGTGATGATTCTGTGCTTTTAGGATTGCAGCCTAAGTAATTTCTGAGGAACACAATTTTCTGAATAATTCCTAATTGTAGCAATGTACGGCATCCCATCTCTAAACATTGCACTGATTGTGGTACCAGTAATTTTAATAAGTATACTAAGATTTTTGACAAATTTTAGATTTCTACATTGGCCAGCAGCTACCTAGGGTTGTTGCACCAACTATCGGTGGCCCGATACATCAGAAGATCATTAATCTCCCAGCAAACTGACTCTAGGCAAAAGATAGGCAGCTAGCATGTTAACCCCTAACCATAAGCCACATAGGTCTCATGTATTTGCTACTTGTGCTGTTGCTGGTACCCTGTTGAATCTCTGCTCAACAACTATGCACTGCATAGGAGCCCTTGTGATTAGCAACTGGCAGTCATCCAAAGTAACAAACAATAAAAATGTTGGGACAGAAAAACTTGATGGGAATACATAAGTGATGGGGACTCATCAAATATTTGATGAACATATTCAAGAAACAGAACAGCACATTTTTCCAAGGTTTAATTATTCCTTTTTCTGAAAATTCTTCAGCCACTATATTTTCCTCCACCATGGTTCTCTGAAAGGATTCTTCCACCATCTGTCTTCTATACACTACTAAAATTCTCCTGTTTGTACCCTTCAGTTAGACCAAATGACACATTATACCAGAATAATTTTTGAATGAAGGTATCTCAAACCTGCTAAATTAAGGGGTGTGTAAAATATGAGGGCCCTAATACTCCTGTGGAATTGAAATTCACTCATTGTTTATATCTGTCAGGCAAAAGCAATTGGAGTCACCTGTGAATAGGCCCAAGTAGTTTATTGTTGATCATCTATATTACAAGAATCTCACCAAACTATCTTTTTTCCCTTGGGAAATACTAGCTACAAACCTAAGGGTTTGACCTCAGACATTCCCTTCTCCAGATTCTAAGTTGAAATGTCTCCTCACTCCCCTTAGAGGGGGCCTCCTCCAATTCCATCAATGGTTCCACCACATTACCAGTTTTAGTTCCAAATTTCTGGCTGTTGTAGCATCCATGCAGTCATATCATGTACTCTTGAGATAATGATAATGGTGGGAATGTCCAACATGGGGATAAAATAAATATGGTCAGCCTAATTATGCCATGCGGAAAGAGAAGGGGGACATCACTGTCAAAAGATGATGCCCAAATATCAGGAAACAGCAAAGGAGAACACAAATCAGATGGGAAAATTTACTGTTCATTCTGGTTACATCAAAGTGACTACCTTTCTCTCAAAAGATGACCCAACAGTTAATAGGTTGTCTAATAGATCTCCAAAAGGATGGCAACTATTGGTCCAGTCGAATACCATAAGAACAATGTGAGACTTTGTTTCAATTAAAAAGAAAGTAACCATGTTGCTAGCTCATCCATCTTAATTTGGGTCAACCTAATATATTTTACCTCTACTGAAATTATATATTCGGCTAAGCCACACTTTACCTATCACGTTTGAGTAAACTGATTGGCTGAATTAGTGCAACACACTGATCCAAAACAGTAGAGGTACAGTAGAGGAACCACAGTAACTGAATCCACACAATCAACCAAATTCAACAGATCACACTAGCTCAGCAGTTGAAGAAGCACACTGAGTACTATTGGACCAGGAGATCTGAACTATTTTTCATCCCTTCTCTTCGCCTAACCTTAACTACTGTGATTGACTGAGTTTCAGAAAATAAATCGCAGACCCATCTCCACAAGGAAACATGTATTTAAAAACAGGTAAAGCTGTTGGTGTTCAAGAGCAGGCACAATTCATTTTCATAATCATTTCTTTTTTTTATGAAGAAATGCAATCTAGATAGCTTGAAGAAGCCATGACACATCCAACAAATGAAATTATCATTCCTTAGCAGGAAGGTAGAAATAAATTAATTTTCAACAGGTCTATACAGAATTATAATTAAAACAGAACACAGACTTAAGGAATTTTTCAGCCATTTTCTTCTTTTAAAAAATCATCTCAGTATTCAGAGGTACTTCATTCTTTTGTTCTAAAGGTTGTAACAATGAAATCATGAGCAGCAGAAATGGAAGTTGTACAAAATAAAGTGCTGCTATCTACTTCTGCCACCAGGTGGCTACATCAACAGCCAACTGAGTCTCTGCAGAAAGAATCCTTTGTAATATTTCACCCCAGCAAGACCCATTTTTTGCAAAGCAGTGCAAAGCAAGTGAGGCAGTTGAATAGTGGAGGTCAGCTGTGTATAAGAGCCCTTTAAACACCTCTGCAAGCCGTGTAAGCAACATGATCCTCCATTCTTATCTATGGCTGTGACTATTCTGTAGCATCCACATTAACATGCTTCCTTTTAGGAGGATTTTTCTTCTTTGAAGCAAGAAGCATAGGGCAAATTCCAGTGAGCTCCACAGCTAGCTTTGGAGGACAAATTCTCCTGCAAGATAGACACATTCCAACACATATCAGCAATATCACAGTTCACAGAACCCAGACTGGTAATACACAAACAAGGTTATACACCAGCCTGCTCTCTTTCGTGCTCCTTGTGCTAAGGGCCTACCACCACGTGATCTTGAATTCATAGATTGGGCGCTTGCAGTAGTAATGGTTAATCAAGTGTTTGTCACACACCCCAATACATTGCTGGTCCACTGTGATGCCCCTGTCGGAAAGGTCCGTCACAATGCAATGGAGGAGATCGTACACATCTGCCACGGCTTCCCATGGCCCAAAGGACACATCTACCTCACAATGGTGCTCAAAAAGCTTGGCCTCCCCTTCACTCCTCTCAAAACGGAGGGAGTTGAAAAGTGGGCACTCGTAGGGCGTGATGGGCATCTCTTCTTTGAAGACGCAGATCTTTAGCTTAGCAAATCGAGCTTTCCTTTGCATTGCCCGCAGCTTAGCTATTTCAATGATTCGCTCTAGATGCTCTAAAAAGCAAAAGAGAAACGATGACTGAAATATGGTGAGAACGCCTTTGCAAACAAAATCCTCTTGCAACTGGTAGTGGTGAGAAACAAGATAATTATATAGTTAAACCACTGTCTTGATTTTTAAATTAACACCTCGTCTAAATCCTTAGCACATCTTGCCAACATACATATAATTTAAAATGGAGTTTGCTGCATTTAGTAACTCATCTCTTCCTTGTCTCTCATTTAAAGTGCTATCCACCTATTCTTGAGCCCACGAGGAACTATTGGCATAAGCCAGGAGTGTCAAACTGGATTTCTTTGAGGGCAGGATCAGCATTGTAGTTGTCCTCCAAGGGCCAGGTGGGGGGTGGGGAAAGACAGGGTAGACACCTCCTGCAACATCTTGCCTGCCAAAACGGGGCATGACAACCTCCTGCAGCACCCTGCTGGCCAAAAAGAGGTGCCCCTGTGCCCCATTTTCACTAGCAGAGGAGCCATGGGCCAGTCCTTTACCATTTTCCAGGCCGGTCCCATGGGCCAGATCTAAGCATCCCACAGGCCAAATCCGGCCCACGGGCATTGGTTTGACATCCCAGGCATAAGCCTTACTTAAGACTCCAATCTAAAGAGAACCAACCCAGTTGCTGGGTTGATTCTACGCCCTACACTCATTTGACAGAACAATTACTTAAACATCAGTTTGGACAATAAAGGTATTATGGCTTGTTGCCTGCTTTAACGGGAATATACTACTTTAAAACTAGAAGAGCTTTAAGCTGTTTAAACTATGGATTTGGAATCTGATGAAACCAGAATCGTGACACTGCAGGAAAGCAAAGGATATATTTGAGATATGTACCCTGACTAAATACAAGTAGGGAAAGTCCCTAAATTCACTAAAATGAGCAAGAGCCAGAGAAGAGATAAAATAAAATGAGGTGTAAGAAACTAGCCCAACATTTATTATTTTTTAATTTTTCATTTCTGATCTAAAATGGTGACTTGGCAGAAGGCAATAAACCACCATAATTGCTACATTCTCAATTTACCTTTGTAATAGGGCATTAAGCCCAGGAAAGCCTGCCGGACTTTCTCTCCTTTTAGGGGCTGGAGCTCTTCTAGACTGTCTAGCAGTGGTCCAATGGAATAATACTGAGCTTCCTTGTAAACAGACCTCACTCGTTCTCTTGGAGGCAAGTCACCAGATCGTAGAAAATTAAGCACATCACTAAAAACAAAAAGGAAACAAACAGAACTGCTGAAAGAGTGGCTAACTCTTCTCTTGTGAGAGATGTTATTGAACGTAGCGATTTTTAAATTATTAGTTACCGTATTTTCAGACCATAAGACGCGCCAAGATTTCGAGGGTAAGTAAGAAAAAAAAGTTTTTTCCCCACCCCCAGTCCCCAGGAGCACTCTGCAGGCCTCCCAAACCCTCTGCGCACCCTGTTTTTGCGAAAAACGGGCTCGTTTTTCGCAAAAATGGGATGAGCGGGGCAGGGCTTCGGAAGGCCAAAAATGGCTATATTTGGTGTATAAAACGCACCAACATTTCCACCCTCTTTTGGGGGGGGAGTGTGTCTTATACTCTGAAAAATACAGTAAATATTTTTAAAGTAATTAAAAACTCATCAAGTAGCACATTTTCATTTAAAGTTCTTAAAAACATAGATTGCAAGCACCATTTTTAAGGGCCATTTCCTCTTCGCTTGTGCACAGAAAAAAGCACCTATGATGAAGCTTGGGGTCAAGTATGTATGAACAATTTAAAGACAAAAAATGCAACACATTATTCAGGTAACTAAGAACTACAAAGACAGTTTCCTAAGAATAAATTGCATTGAAAGTTACAGCCTAACATACTGAATAAATAACCTGAACTGAAACTACAGACAACTGGCAATATTAAGGTGCAAAAAATGGATAAGTGAAAATGTATCTAAAACACTACTTTCTAAAACACAGTACCTGTTGCAACATGGATGTTACTTAACCATGCATCTAAAACATTATTTTTCTAAAACAGAGTACAGTAGCTGTTGTAACCTGGAAGTTACTTAAGGAAGTAGCAATTCTTGTCATTCTACATATTTTCTGTTACACCTCACTCTGAAGACAATATGACTGCAAAGGAAGAAGAGCTATAAGGACAGAATACAAAATAAACCTACTGGTCCAAGTACTTTGTGAAAAAAAAAATAGCACATAGTCAAATATTATGTACCCAAAATAAGTTCCATCTCTGTCAATAAAATATCTGCCCTCAGCATCTGTTGGGATGTAATGCCGGCCACTGAACATGGCTGACAACATGGTGTCTTCATGACGTCTCAGTGTTGACAGTCTGGTCATGAAATGGGTGCCTCCAACATTTAGTGGAACTACTTCAGGGAACTGGAAATAATAAATATTATTGAAAATTAGACACGGCATGGAGAAAATAGAAATGCGCTTTCATTCTCACATAATACCAGAATTTGGATCACTTAATAAACTACAGGTAGTCCTCAACTTATAACAGTTTGTTTAATGACCATTCAAAGTTACAATGGACACTGAAAAAAATGACTTATGACTGTTTTTCCCACGACCGTTGCGGCATCCCCAAGGTCACATGATCAAAATTCAGACCCTTGGCAAATGACTGGTATTTGATTCTTGCAGTTTCCCAGGGTCACGTGGTCACCTTTTGCAACCTTCTGATAAACAAAGTCAATGGGAAAACCAGTTTCATTTTACAACCATGCTACTGACTTAACAACTGCACTGATTCACGTAACAACTGTGGCCCCAAAGTAAAATGAGGCAAAATTCAGTTAACAAATGTCTCAGCAACAGAAATATTGCACTCAATTATGGTCGTAAGTCAAGGAGTACCTGAATAAAACCCTCCAAGAAAAGTGTATCTGATTCCAATGTTCTCTCTTTGACAACAATTGCAGATATGCCTGCTTATCCATTTGTAGGGCATCAAACTTTTCAGTGAGCAGACTCTTTATTTCTTGTAAATATTTTTTTTTCTCTTTTGAAAATAAATATTGATTTAAAATTTGTATTTAAAGATTACAGATTTCATGATTGGACTACCTTTGGAGGTAGAGTGTTATAGAAATTACTAATAACAATTGACAACAGAGGCAAGACTTCAATAAGAAAGTCCTTCTTGGGTGATTTCAAAAAGAATTAGAAATTATTTTAAAGGGTTATCAATAGTTACAAGTCAAACAACTAGATTTCATTTGAGATAATTTGTAGAATGTCTATTTTAATCACATTGCTGGAATAAACGTTAGAAACAAAAGATAGGGTGTTCCTAATAAACCCTATTTCTATCACTCTTAGAAGCAAGTAGGCAGGCTGACTTGAGAAAAAATAGTTGTTTAGGCAACTTGTGCCCAAACCATTTAATAAAATCATCACAATTTTGAATTGTGCTGAAACCAAACTGGTAATTAGTGCAGCTGCAGTACAGTTAACGCAAAAACAATCATGTGAATGCCTATTACTGCCCACACTGCTGCAATCTGGATAAATGATGTTTCTAGATTATGGGTGTCAAACTCACCACGTCATGCTGCCATCACGTGGCGTTTCACGACTTTTCCCATTTGCGGAGCTGGGGTGGGTGTAGCCTGCGTGTGACACAGCCAGCCCATGGGCCACCAATTTGACACCCCTGATCTAGATAGTCCTCAAAATAGGCCCTGTATACAGCATTCTGCAGTAAAAGCATATGTTAAAAGTGTTTTAACATGCTTCACCAAAGGTAGGTCTGACATTTCCAAGAAGAACCTAAGCAAGGTAAAAACATACTGTAATTAGGCACAGCTGCTAACTGAGCATCCAGAGACAAAGCAACCAGATGTATTCCTAAGTCTATATGAAATGTAAATATTAAGTATGCCACTTAATACCAATTGCTGGGGTTCTACAGAAGGCCCTGTTTCTTGGAGTATTTGGCGACAAAGGGAAGAGGGAGAATGCTGGACTAAAATGATCTAATTCAGATAGCTGCAACATTCAAGTCACCATGAACGTTGAAACTTAACTCACATAAATCTCTGGGGAGAATACAGGATCAGAATGTATACAGAAGAGACAGAGAAAGGGAACATACAGAAAATTCAAAGACCTTCACTAAGAACGACCAGTATACTCAAGTCAATCTGTCTATCTGCAATAGCAAATGTATCTATGAATTTTAGGAAATTTTCACCCATTCTGAATACTAAAAAAAACAGATTTGGTATTCATACCTTTCAAACTACCAAGAAAACTGATTAGGTCTGAATACTGGCACAGGCCTCCTTCATCTGTGGTTTTCCTTGGATTCCAAAACCAAGAATATTGTTCAACATGTGGTAGGCCAGCCACTCAGCTAAAATCAATTTCCTTAAAAACTCGGCTTAACTTAGAATACCCATTTAGAAGAATTATTCTTACATACAAGGAGGCAGTGTAGCAAAGTGGTTACACTGCTGGACTGGAAATAAGAAGTTCACTCTAAGCCATAGAAACTCATTTGGTGATTTTAAACCACTTATTTTGTGTCACCTCAGTGGATTGTTATTGGGGAAAAATGGAGTGCTATGTAAGCTGCCTGGAGCTTCTGAACAAAAGGCAGGATAAAAGTCTAATTAAATAAAAATAAATATATTTGAAGCCTAGTAAATATGGATAACTTGGAAAATTCTTACTTGTCAAAATATTTAAAAGCCAGCACAAACATTCTAAGGATTTGATTTTAAAATATTGCTTTAGTGGAGTTATTTATTAATAAATAACTGGTTTTTTAACGTGGTTTTGGGGTGGAGTTCCATCAGTACGCTGATGATACGCAGCTGTACATTTCCACCCCAGACCACCCCAACGATGCCGTGGAAGTGATGTCCCAGTGCCTTGAAGCCGTGCGGGCCTGGTTGGGGAGAAACAGGCTTCGACTCAACCCCTCCAAGACCGAGTGGCTGTGGCTGCCGGCGTCCCGATATAGCCAGCTGACACCATCGCTGGTTATTGGGGGCGAATCATTGGCCCCCACGGAAAGGGTGTGCAACTTGGGCGTCCTCCTGGACCCACGGCTGACTTTGGAGGATCACACGACAGCTGTGGCCAGGGGAGCTTTCTATCAGGTTCGCCTGATACGCCAGTTGCGGCCCTTTCTAGATCGGGACTCCCTACGCACAGTCACTCAGGCACTCGTCACCTCTCACCTGGACTACTGCAATGCTCTCTACATGGGGCTCCCCTTGGGGTGCACCCGGAGGCTCCAACTAGTGCAGAATGCGGCCGCGCGGGGGATTATGGGAGCGACGGGACGCTCCCATGTGAAACCTCTCCTGCGCGAGCTGCATTGGCTACCGGTGGACTTCCAGGTGCGTTTCAAGATGTTGGTGACCACCTTTAAAGCGCTCCATGGCTTAGGACCAGGGTACTTACGGGACCGCCTTCTGCCGCCAATAGCCTCCCACCGGCCGGTGCATTCCCACAGAGAGGGTCTCCTCAGGGTGCCGTCAGCCAGACAATGCCGGCTGGCGACCCCCAGGGGGAGGGCCTTCTCTGTGGCAGCCCCTACCCTCTGGAATGATCTTCCTCCAAAACTGAGAACAATTGCTGACCTCCGGACTTTTCGTCGGGCCCTGAAAACTCATCTCTTTCAGCTTGCTGGTCTAGCCTGACCCCGCTGAATTTTTAAGATCTGTATTATAGGGTTGGGTATTTTAAATATTTAATGGTTAATGGTTTTAATTTTTAGCCAAAGTTATATGCTTTTTTAAGAAATTGTTTAACTTTTGTGTACTATTTTTATTTGGCTGTTCACCGCCCTGAGTCCGCAAGGAGAAGGGCGGTATACAAATCTAAACAAACAAACAAACAAATAAATAAATAAATAAATAAATAAATAAAAATATTCCACTTTTGATCAGAATGAATTATAATAATAGCCCATCAATAAAGTATACTTCTATTTTCTTACAATAATTATTTATTCCCTATCACCAAAGGTTCTCTGGCAGTGGTGAAATCTAAAAATTGTTGCTACATGTGGGCATGGCTTGATGGTCATTTGACCGGGTGTGCGTGGCCAACTTGATGTCACGTACGTCACTCACTGTTAGAACCAGGAGCTGCACATTCTGAAGCACATTCAGCCCTTCTGAAGCCCACAACGCTTTAAGTTTCCCTCCACCATCTGGCTTGACTGCCCAAGTGAATCTCAGAGCCTTCTCTTGCTCCACTCTCCATCCTGGAGGGCCGCACAATCCCCCCCACCAATCCTCCACACAAACCACCCGCCCCGTTTCTGCAAAGGAAGAGCCTCCCCCCCTTGCAGGGCGATCCAAAGAGGGGAGGGGAATGCTGCAGAAAAGGCCGCCTTTCACCCGTGCCTCCCATGCTGACTCTGCGGGACTTGGGGTTCCGAAGCAGCCCACTGGATTTCCACCCAGCCACCTGCCTGCTCTCTTTGATCATCGGCGCCACTCCAGGAACTCGGCCCGCAGAGTCCGGCACTCCGGGGGAAGGAGGCTCAGCCGTGCCACCGCTTGGCAGCAGCGAAGAAGCACAGTGAGAAGTGCGGATGCCCCCTGCGTGGGGAGAGGGCCAGGCCCAGCTGCACCACTGCAGAACCTGCAGCACTTTCCTTTCAGCCTGGGCAGCGGCGCTTACCCAGGCGGGCCATTGCGGATAGCCCTTCATCTTGGTGCTCCCTTGCCTGCTGCCATTCTCGCCACCCTCCCTTCCCGCCTGGCTGCAGACATCCGCCTTCCCGAAGCAACCCCGCCGCCGTTCACTTCTGTTTCACTGCAGGAAAAGGAAGAAAGCGAACAGCGGCAGTGCAGAAGTATTCCGGGAGAGCAGGCAGGACCTGAGGCAGAGGGGAAGGCAAGCAGGTGGCAGGCAGCCAAAAGAGCCAGGCTGACGGCAGGTGGCCCTTGGTGGAGATGCAGCCACTGCTCTGGACTGAGCGGGACGGCCCCACCGAAGTGGTGCTCTGGGAGGGCAGGTGGATATCCCGGCCCCGGAGCTGCTGCATGTGCCAGGGCAGCATAGCAGCGGCGTCTCCACCAAGGGCTGCCCGCCCACCCACTGGCTGGGCCAGGCTGGTCGCCGACTTCAGAAGGCAAGCAGGCGTGGAGGACCGCCGGGAAGGCAGCATGGAAGGTAGGCAAGCATGGCAGGGCTGCGGAGAAGGGAGTAGGCTGCTAGCTCCCTTCTCCGCAGCCCTGCCATGCTTGCCTGCCTTCACAAGCTGGCCACCAGGACGCTGGGTAGGCAGCGTGGAAGGCAGGGAAGCATGACAGGACTGCAGGCTGTGGACCGGTTCAGGGGCGTGGCCAGCCAGTGATTGCTACCGGTTCGGCGAACCAGCCCCAATAACCACTACTGGTAACATTTCACCCCTGTTCTCTGGGTATTTAAATCAAGCGACTAGCACAAGCTAGCCTGAACACAGAAGAAAAAGAAGTTTGAAAAAGCAATTCATATTCAAAACTTCTCTAGAGAAACTGCACTGTCAACTCCCACAAAAAGAGTATTGCTATGCTAGCACAAACAGAATAATGTATAAGGATACAGCATGTATTAAATCACTCACCTGCTGAGGAAGCAGGGACAGGGAGTGCTCTGCCTGGGTTGCTGTTGGAGTGGCAGGCTCTTGAAAATCATCCTCTGCATCTGAGCTCGACATGGCATCGCCCAGGTGTCCACAAGCTTTGGTCTGCCCCGTGACTACAACCATCCCTCTGACTCTTGTAACTGGGTCTGCTTGGCAGGCAGCCGTGGCAAGGCTAATGGGAAGTTAAGAGCCATGTTCATTCAAGAGCCTTTATTTAAGGAAATCTAATCAGAATGGACCACTGTGGGGCAGCAGGCATTCAGGGATGCTCCACACTGGCTGTTTACAGGTATCACTGCTGTTCTCGGGAAGTGAATCACAATCAGTATAGTTATTGCATCTGCAATTATCTACAAGCTCTAAGGGACATGCCATGGGAGGGCCCCCATTTGCACAAAAGCACCAGTAAACCTTCCTGTCGGATTTCATAGCCAACCAAATCCCCAGTGGAAATATGCTTTACTGACTGGTTGTTCAACTTGCTTTTAGTGGCAAGACTGTTATTTGCTTTTCCAAATTCAACAATTGGGAATACCTTGTGCTGAGTAGCCATTTGGTAATCCCCAAAGCTATCAACCACAGCTGCTCTCAGACTGGGCAGCCTGTTTTTGGGGCCACTCCCCTGATGAAAATGGTCCCAAAATCACAATACACCGAAGGAAATGCTCCTCCGCCTGTTCTTGCAATAATCAGCAATTCACAGAAATTTACTACCATTAAATAGAACTTAACCATCATACATTGTTTGACAGAAATGGTTCCCTAGGAAAGGGTGTGTGTCATAACACCATGTATAAAAATATGGGCTGCCAAATTTAAGAAGCCGATTTCTCCAGTAGTGATCAAGATATGGAAACAAGAAATTAAAGGTGGGGGGGGGGTAACCTGAATTTTTATCCCTGGATTCAGGGATTGGTGATACTGCTTCTAATTAGCATTTCATTTGTCATTCATTCATTTATTTATTTATTGGTTCAATTTATATGCCGCCCTACTCTGGAGACTCAGGGCAGCTTTCAATGCGCTAAGCAAAGTTTCAAAGTTCATGACACACAATGGAGCATAACATCTGGACTGGAAGTAAGCAACCCTGGAGGGAAGGAGTTTGTTCATATGTTTGAAATAAAAAACAAATTAGCTTTACTTTGAAGATGTATTTCTTGGACTAGGAACAATCTATGCTACGAAACACACTTTTTAAATCTCTGAGGCCTATAGAAACTATTTTTGCTCCTATTCTATAGCATCTAGGAATTACATACTTATCCTGAATAACATAAAAGAGAACCTAATCCAACTTTATTCTTAGCCTAGAAGCAAGATGGATAGTACCTAAATTTGATTAAATAGATGTAAATATAAATATAAATATAGAGCCTTGGTGGCGCAGCAGACTAAAGTGCTGTTAAGTAGCACCAGCTGCCTGCAATTACTGCAAGTTCGAATCTCACCAGGCTCAAGGTTGACTCAGCCTTCCATTCTTTCGAGGTAGGTAAAATGAGGAGCCAGATTGTGGGGCAATAAGCTGACTTTGTATAAAAAAGAACACTGCTTAGGTGGGGCCTACTAAGCAGTATATACAAAAGTAGGAAGGCTACTGCTTAACGCATTGTAAGCCACCCTGAATCTCCGGAGAAGGGTGGCATATAAATCGATCCAATCAATCAATCAATCAATAAAAGGTAAAAAATACAGTAAGTTTTTACTGTACACACTTTCAGATTTGTCTAAATTTTATAGACCCATAAATGCAAAACACTTCAGCAGCAGAGTTTTGGTACTATATTCTCCCATTTGATATTTGTCACAAAATATTTCTATTTACAATTTTCTATCTTCATCTCATTTTTTTTATTCCACTTTTTTCATTCCATTTTATATTGTAAATTATAGATATGCATATGTCTGACACTCCCTTTAATTATGACAAAATATTTGTTCTAAACTGATTTTAAAATTATCTCATCTAATGGATTTCATGACATGAAAAAATGTTCTCCCAATTTGCAAGCCACATACCTATTTGCTTTGTCATATAATTTTTGACTGGGGCTTCATAATTTGTGTAAATTAATAAATCTGTTTGTATAATTTGCAGAGTGGATAGTCATATTAGTAGGAGGAACAGCCGAGTCTTTTGGCATTTCAAACTGTTTTGTATTTATTATGACAGCAGCTTTAATGGGCTCCGCCAAGATCTTTTCCTTTTTTGCTCTTACTCAATCTTATTCAATTAGACAGAACAACTTACAGATCTCTTTTCCAATTCACAGAAAGATCTTCATAAATCCATCCTACAATAAACCCACTCCGACTCTTAATCTTATTGAATTAACCCAAAAGTATTAAGGGATTATTAAGAACTAAAATACAAAGACTGAATTTGTACCACCTTTTTCCATCTGGTAGATCTTCATCCTCTTTTGCTGCTTAAAGGCAGGCGACTGCAGATCATAACACCCCTGCTGCTTTATCCTTAGGGACTTGAGCACAGGTGGGCCTTTTTATCTTGTTGATGAGAAGAAGCCTAATGCTATTTCCTAGCTGATGCTGCATGAAGTGCAAATTACAATTACTGTAAGGCACAGCTTTCCTGATAAAATGGCACCTAAGCTAACCATGGGACAAAAAAAAGTATTTTGAGCTGCAACCTTGCCTTTAGACCAGGCGTGTCCAACTCCAGGCCAGTAAGCCACATGCAGCCCTGGACAGCTAGCAATGCAACCTCACAAGATTGTAAACTTTTAACATTTATGTGCATTCATATACATTATTATATGCAGTGTGAGATAAGATCTCTTCAACTCATTGCGGCCCAGGCAAGCCAAAAGGTCGGACACGCCTGCTTTAGACTCAAGTTCGAATATTATACGAAAGCTAAACAAAAATTAAAAGCAGTGCAGCCAAATAAAGACAGTTAATACCTTTGACTCCCCCATCCACACAGACAGGCCTCAACTTTACTGCTCCTTGTCCACTATTACTGAAGACTTAATAACAACAGAAATAGCCACCAGCTGGTCTGGCTCCAAGCTAGCCTTCCCCTGCCTGGAGCCCACCTGATATGGGGCTCACTACAGCAGCCAACATTCCCTGCCAGAAAAACCAAAGGCCAGGCTGCTTATAGTTGTTGAAGGATTGTAATCTGAAATATCTGGAAGTTAAGGTTACAAAAGATCCCACCAAAAGAGAAGGGGCTTCCTTTCCCACCCTCGCCCCTTCGAGTAAATAAAACAAGCTTTGCTGGGCAGAAAGCAGTCCAAAAGAAAAAAGAATGGGCAAAGTTTGGCCCTTGCTAAGGACCACACCCCAAAGGGGAAGGTCTGCCATTTCCACGCTCCCAAAGGGCCCAGAAAGCAACTGGGCTTCTCTTCACCTGCTCCTTTTATTTTTATTTATTTATTTATTTGCCCACGTTCCGAAAGGGGGCGGGGCCTCAGGATCACTTAGTGCTCGGGGCGGAGCCAAGTCGCCGTAGGAGCTTCTGAGCCTGGCCTCCCATGCGCTCACCTGTTGGTCTATTCGGCGATGAAAAATGGCGGCGATATTTACCGCCACCGAAGCTGCTCCTCTTCGTTGCCTCCCGGATGAACTGGAGTGATATTTCCGCGCTCCTTAATCAAAGCCCGGCTCTCCAACAGCCTTTCCTTGCCCCGCAGGCCTTCGCCATCCGGGTACTTTGGGATTGACGAGGACGAGACAGTTTATAGGCTACTCAGTGGACGGAGTGAGGCCAAAATAAGCTCCGCCCCCTTCTCTGCTACATTCTCCAACTGGCTCCAGCCCTTCTCCGTCTCCCATGGCGACGAGATGCAGCAATTGAAGGTCTCCGCTCCGACTCTCGCGCTTCTTCTGGTTGCCAGGGAGACAGAGGCTCACAACGAGCAGCCGAAGTGATGCATGGAGAATTTAACTTGCTCTACCAATAAACAATGAATACCCTTCGTCTCTTGTCGTTTGCTACCTCATATTATCATATCTCCCCCTTGAAATGAAGTAGAGCAATTCTCCTGTAGGGGAAAGGGAGATTAATGTTCCAAGTGATGGGTGTGTGTGTTCACACAATGCACTTAACTTCAGCAACCCATTTTCTAGGTTTGCACAATACATAGGTTTTTTTTTAAGGGGGCCAATTGCCCAGGGATGAAGGTGGCAATCTGTCCACTGAAATGTAATTTAGTATTTGAAACTGCATGATTCAGGAAGTAATGTAATAGGACGGGACCTTGGAGGTCTTCTAGTCCAACCCCTTGCTCAAGCAGGAGACCCTATTCCAATCCAGACAAGTGGCTGTGCAGTCTCCTCTTAAAAGCCTCCAATGATGGAGCACCCACAACTTCTGAAGGCAAGCTATTCCACTGGTTAATTCTAAGTTCAAAAGTAATGTAGAAAATATTGCTTCCTAGAAAGAGTAGTGGAGGCCTGAAACCAATTTTCTTTTCATTTTTTTCCGGATTGACAATCACTCTTTAATAAATAGCTACAATAAAAAGTTCAGCCGCTTGACCCACCAGGCTGTTGAAAACTTTTCTGTCTGAACCAATTTCTAGTGGAGATAGTGGGTCAATCATCAGTAATTAAATTTAAATATGGTTGGGATAAACACATATTCATCATCCAACAAAAATATAAAAATAAAAAAACTCAAGGGCAGTTGCAGTGTATCACTTGGTCTTTTTCTGCATTTTCTATGAACAAGACCTTGATTTTCAAATAGAATGAAGGAATAAAAAATATTTGATGGCAATTAATTTAACTTCTATTTCAGGAATATTGTTGGAAATACTGTATTGTTAAAAAAAAATAAACACCTAGAATAAATAAATTCCTGAAATGGAACAACCATGGATTTCACAAAGGCAACTTTCATTACAAATCACCTCCCTGGAATAAATTGCAGTTGCTTTTGTGGATTGGCAACAGATTAAAAGCCAGAAAGCAGTGGAATTAAGTGGATTTTTTTTTTCTCAAATGAGAGATACACATAGTAAGATTTCCTCTGTGAAAAGTGATAGTACAATGTTTTTGAGCAGTCTATCACTCAAATTTATTATAAATTATTCAGGGGATACCATTAGAAAGAAATACTGCAAAATAATCTTTTCAAACTGGGTAAATAGGCTTCAAAATGATAAATGCAGTTCAATATGAATAATACAGGTAGTCCTTGACCTACAACTGTTCACTTAGTGACCATTCATAATTACAATGGCATTGAAAAAAATGACTTATGACTGTTTTTCATGCTTAGGACCATTGTGGCAACCTCCTGGTCACATGATCAAAATTCAGATGCTTGACAACTGTCTCATGTTTATGATGGTTTCAGTGTCCCAGGAACATGTGATCATCTTTTATGACCTTCTGACAAGCAGTCAGTGGGGAAGCCAGATTCACTTACCATGTTACTAACTTAACAACTACAGTGATTTACTTAACAACTGTGACAGGAAAGATCGTGAAATGGGGCAAAACTCGTTTAACAACCATCTCACTTAGCAAAGGAAATGTTGCGCTCAATTGTGGTCATAGGTCAAGGACTACCTGCATCTATTGACACAAAGAATCCATTTCTACATTAAAAGGGAAGGGATGGTAACTGATCAGGAATTGATATGATAGCCAAAGAAAACTGTCAGTCGCATTTTGGATAGTTCAAAATATCAACCCAGATTGTAGCTCTGTTAAAAAAAAAGAATTTCCATGCTTGGTATCACTAGGAGAGAACCTGAAAATAGAAATGTGCATAGAATTGAGATAGTATTGGTCGCTCTTGTGGATAGATGAACTTTTTTGAAACCTGGATAGAAATCCTGCGCCTTTTCTGGTCCTTCTAAATCTTTCAGCCTTATATAGTGCTAATGATAACAGTAGGTCTCTCAACTGACTGCAAGGCCTGAGGATTAGCAACACTATTAGTGCTGAAGGTCATGTATTGAAACTAAATTAACATGGATCAAGCTGTCAGTAGGGAAAAAAAGGCCAGGCTTTCACCTTACACCTGAAAACAGAGTCAGGGCCAGACACTTTTCAGACTATAATGAATTCAGTATTAGAAAGGTCACCTTAAAAGGACGTTCAAACACAGGTAAACAATTTGTTCTCGCAGGAAAGCCTCTTTTTTATGTGCCAAACAGATTTAAGAGCACACAATGTTTGAAAAAAGTAAAAAAAGATATTTTGTTCTCCAATTTTATTTTGGAAAGCTTTACTCTGAAGTTTGTATAAATTTAATTATTAATACTTTGTTGCTGTTACTATTTTAATGTTAAATAGCCATATTTTAAATATTATTTTCATGAGTTGATTTGGCAGGATAACATTTTAAACAATATATATTTTTATATAACTTCAAATTGGTTTTTCTCCCCTTTCTCCAAACTGTAAAACATTTTAATTCAGAAATCCAGACTCAAAAAATTGCCACATTTAAAGCTTTTATTTCGAAAAATAAAATACAAAAGGCTTTTGGATTGTAAATCTTCAAGTTCTTTCTCGCGTCTCAGAAACCATTTTTCAATAATTAAAACATAATTTCATAAATCAGCTAAATTGGTAAAAGGATGTGGTGACAACAGGAACAAGCACCATTTTCCACAAATTAAAAATTATTGCCCAAGGAAGGAAAAACAATACAGAGAGAAGCTGTCTGCTGTATGGTGATCTAATGATGGATGTGAATTACGTGTGGAGAAAAGAGTTCAAAGGAAAAAGAAAGGTGTATTTAAGAATTAACATAGACATTCTGTGCAGTGGTTCATTTCCTGTATTTTGTGAAGGAAAGCAAAGGCTGAACAGGCCATTCCTCATTTTTTCATCCTTGTGAAGCCATGACTGCCAATCATCCCTTTGGAAGATACACACAAAGGAAGCAACATGCATCAAAATAGACACACCCTGCAATTCACGCATGAGGACTAATGTGTTAAGTTAGCAGTCTTATGGAAAGCATCTCAAAAGTTAACGTACCTCACATTCTAAATCAATACTAAGATATACCATTCAGTTTCTTCTGAGGTTTTTAAAACAATTGTGTAAATGGGAATCAATGCAATTTCTAATGCTTGAGATTCAATCTGGCAATATATCTTCTGTGTATTAGTGTCACAGAGACTAGTAGGAAGCATACCACAACTGTACAACTCTTACAACTCTTACAACTCCAAAATGTTTTATACAGGAGAAATTCTGACCTGGAATCCTTCCACTTTAATGCCTTGTTCCCAGAACCATTCCCTATAAACACCTCCAGCATTTCAGTATAGCCACTCTCAGAAGAAAGATAAGAGGTTTACATGTCATTATGAAATGGGGACATATTCTGAGGAAATAGATCTTTGTAGATTTTGCCATCGTGCTTTCTTTAAAATGACTCCAACATTCCTAGCCAAAATAGAAAACATAAGATTTCAGTACATCTCTTCAGGATAGGGCAATGTCCATTGTACATGTACATTTATTTATATAGTCTCCCAATCTTAATATAATACATAGTCATATGGAACTTACATATTACATAATCAGGCCCAAGACTGTGTCCAAGGTAAAGAATCTAAACAAAACTTCCATGTGATCCAAGTCTAAGAATGTGCAAATTAATAGTTAATCTTATCTATTTCACTGTCTTCAGGGCAGATTTGCACTTACAATGTCTGAATTTTTATTAAATATTATTGCTCTAATTTGGAACAGATTAATTTTTTTTGGCTAATTTCTGAAAGTTTCAGGTGGCTGTGACTGTTGGCTTTTTATTTCTTTTCAGAGCATTAATCTCCATCTGGCCACTAGAGTGAGGCTCTTCTCAGAGGCCATTTTACCTTTAGAGCTGGTAAAGGACTGGTCCAGTAGTGGGATTCAAATCCCATCGCTACCTGTTCACTTGTAGGTGCACGTGCTCACATGCAATGCTTCTGCCGATGCACAGAGATGTCCAGGTAGGTGGGCGGAGCCTCCTGCCACCGCCGCTACCAGTTCATCTGATCCAGGGTGAACCGGTAGCAACCCACCACTGGACTGGTCCTGTTATTTGTCCAATTTATATGGCTAGTCTAGAGAATGATGTAAAGCAGAATCAGCCATAGAAGATACCTACATGTATCCTACTGAGTGGAGAGGATATTTTTACTTCTCCAAAGAAAAACCAAGACTGTCACCCAACTCACATATTTTCCAAAGTTAGCAATATTTTGTTTCTGGGAAAGGAGAAATGCTATTGTGCTGTTACAGTTTTCAACCACCCTTTCCCCCCAATGAGCCTGATTGATGCCTACAAATCAGATCGTAACAACAATACAAAGTGGTATTTTAACCAAATTATTTATCTTCCTTGCCTAGTAGTAGTGATCCTCCGATTGATGGCAAATAAGAACCCAAATAAGAGAGGCTCCACTTCAAAGGGTGTCAAAACCTTTAACCAACTCACAATTTAGAAAGAGTGATTCTCAGAAATTTAGAGTAGGCAGATTTATTGCAATGAGCAAAGGATTAGGTTGCAGAATCTTGAACACTGGTTTTGTACACTTGGGCTCTCATTCATCAGCATGAATGTCTGTTATGCTTGATCTTTTTTCTAACTGACTCATTTAAAGGGAAGGATTCTAACTATTTATTCGATATCAGAATTAATAGTGGTATAATAATGATAATAATATCAATAATATATAACTGCTCATATTCTGCAATATTTTGGAAATTTCCATTTTCACTGCCAGAGCGAGAAAATTTCACTGAAAAGGATTTCCACCAAAGAAAGGACACCATATTCAGCTTCCAAATATATCAACATTCAAGGTTCTCTTCTTCACCAGCAAAGTTATGCTAGAATTCACATGTATTTGTGCATCCATTTCAAGAGGCCTTGTGACAGATCATTTCTAAATAGATTGTGCTCAAAGAGCAAGAATAAGGTTGTGCTCAAAGTAAGTTACTCTAATTATGGATGGCATATAAATTTAATAATTTAATTTAATAAATAAATATTATATAAACTGCAAAACTGTTTTTAAAGAGGATGAAGAAACAAAGTCCATTTTATTAACAATTACATACATTAAGTCACATCCGCTCTTCTAGTTCACCGCATCAGTCTATGGAGAAAAAAAAGGGGGTGGGGAGTATAAAGTGTTATTTTTCAAATGTATTTTGAAACTACACTTGAATTCAAAATATTTTTATCAGCTTCTAATACTGAAACACCATCACCTTGTGGAAATTAATGGTAGTGCAGTAAACTCAGGATAAAGTAGACTTCTTTTATAATGCAAACAGATTTTACTGCAGATGATTTTTTAAAAGGGGTAAGACAAATTAGTGGAACATAAATCTATCTATGTCTACTTGTTCAGACACCTAGACAGACATTACATTTCCATTTCCATTTCCATTTCCATCTGTTTAAAGGCAGAATATCTTGAAATTTCAGGTCACTGGAATCAAAGAAACCTGCTTCATGTTAAAGCAGAGCAATCCAACTTAGCTTTGGCTAGAATCAGACTTCAATCATACAAGAACATTTATGGAACCCACTCACCCCCAACTCCGCCCACACAAGGCAAAGGTAACTCCCTGGCCTTTTGGCAATTCATCCAAATTTAGTTGTTATGGACAGTTTTTGGAACTTTAGCACTTTAGAGTTGCCACTACCAGGAAAATATTAGTTATAATTTTTTATCATAATTGCAATTCTGTTATTGTACCTTATTGCATATCATTGTTACTGCAATGGGTGCACATGTAATCTGCTTGGAGTTAAATTTAGCTAAAACAGTTTAAAATCTTTGAAATGAAATTCATTACAAGGCAAAAAACAAGTTTGCCAAAATGCCAACTTGGGTTGCGATAACTCTAGCAATAAAGACCTGGCTGATGGCAATACAAAGGACTTGTAGTGTATCATATGTAAATATCAATAAACAATATTAGACTGCTTTGTGGTGCAATGCTGTTTATATCTGAATGTTTAATTTGTGGGGGATTAAAAACTAAACATGAAGATTAGAGGGAAAACCCATGGAATTTGGCATTCTATTTTCAACAGTGGTTAGCCATATTTCTAGGAATGTCACAAACCTGAAGATGAGCCTTCCCTGATAGCTCTCATCCTTTTGACATAGAGGCTCTTTTGCTAATGCTTTCTGATTCTTCAATTAATGGAACATGTAGGGTTTGTGGCCAAAGGTTCTAAAGTGAAAGTCTCTTCAGAGTGCCAGTCAAGCAACAATACCTTCTTCCAAATATTCTACCCCTTCACATTCTTTAAGTTTATTCCACAATCAGCATACTACAGAGGCTGAGCATATTCAGTTTTCACTTGATTGTTCAGCATCTGAATTTTTATTTTATTGTTGCTCCATATGGATTTTTTTCCAATTACTGTTTCCCAAAAATAATTAGTAGTCTTATATATTTTCCTGTCAAATACAACAAATGGAAATAATCTCTTTAATGTGTTGGCAACTTAAAATGCTAGATTTGTAGAACATTTTGGAGGTATGAGACACAAAAATTCAGAATTAAGCATCACTGGAGAGAAGGAACATCACACAAACCCGAGCAGGAATAAATCCTTTATGTCTGCAAATTAGTCAAGCACTGGCCAGCCAAGCCAAAGCATAAATTGATCAAAAAGAACATGAAGAGCTAAGGCAAATAGCTCTTTTGCACATAAGACAGAACAGATGCAGGCCCATACACAACAGCAGCTTATCAGTAAGAATTCTGGTGCCTGCAGCCAAGAATGCAGCTGTGCTCTAAAAAAAGAAGACAAATAGCACATACTACTCTACTTTATCAACTCCTTCTTCACTTTAGCTTGATATGGGATTTCCTTTCTACTGTCTTCCTTAGCTGCAATGAGAAGAAAGTCAATGTTCACTGGGGATAAAATTGTTCTCTCCTTTACTGTTTCAGAGGCTATTCCCCCCACCCATGAAACGTGTGTTATTGCAAAAAACGTGGGTGCATAATCTGAGTTTTCAAAGCCACCTGTGGTCCTCATGTTCTCTCCAGGGGTGGGCTTCAAAAATTTTAGCAAGGGGTTCTCTGCCCAGTTGCTGGGTGGGCATGGCCATGATAGGCGTGGCCTAGTTGGCCTCCTGCACCATGGCCGGGGTGTTTTTGCCCTCCTCAGGCTCCAGAGGTTTTCCTCAAGCCTCTGGGAGGGCGAAAACGGCCTCTCCATGCTCTGGAGGCTGGAAATGGGCCTGTTTCCAATCTTCCTGAACTTCCAACAGGCCCATATTTCACCCTCCCTGAGCCTCCATGCGCATCCTACATTTACCTGCATCCAAAATGGGCCGCGTGGGGCAGTAATGGGATTCAAATCCCATCACTACTGATTTGCTCATAGGCGCACAGGTGCACTCGCACGCACATGCAACGTTGCTGCATATACGCAGAAACATCCGGGTGGGTGGGCAAAGCCTCCAGCCACCACCGCTACCAATTTGCCCGACCCAGGGCAAACTGGTAGTAACCCACCACTTGCATAGGAACTCCTGGGAGGGGGGGGATGGGGTGGAAGGGGATTTGGGGGTTCTCCGAATTCCACAGAATTTTAGCTAGAGGTTCCCCTGAACCCCTGCGAACCCCCAGCAGCCCACCCCTGGTTCTCTCCCAAAGTTGCCAATGAAAGCTAATTAATTTTTTTTTCTTTGGCCACCCTAAAAGGCTTCAATTCCCCTTTAGCCATGCCAGCTGGAGATTATTGACAACTGCAGTCCAACATTTTTGGACTATGACATATATCTTAATACACTAAAATGGGCCAATAAATCTGGTGGGTACCAGCTTGGGGGAAGCTGAAATAAATGGTAACCGAGGAATGTACAAAATAAGTGCTTGCGAAATATTTGTGTATATTTTTAAAAACAAACTTGGGTGTGAAAACAACTCAGGTTGAGACAGAACCTATTAGAGATCATTGCTTTTTATAACTCAACACTTCACCAGGTGAATTCAATTTACAATTTTGATTGTATTCATCTGCATGGCCCTTTAATCAGAAAGTCATTGATGTTACTAGTATTTCCCTAGATCCTTTATGAGATGAGGGCTCCAAGAATCCTTACCTGTGGCATTTCTTTTAGGAAGTCAGGAAGTTGAAATTCACCTTTATAAACCTGGGAGGAAAGAAAACAAACTTTGAAACAGAAACCATGTTCCAAATATTACTACTTTTCCAGGGCCCATTACACTCAATGCCTAGTTGTAGTCCTAAATATCTGACAGAAATCAGATTATCGTATTACACTGAATATTAAGATGATAGAGAGGCTGTAGGAAAAGATAAAGGAACAGCCTACATACATGACCCAATCCACCTCACCCACTTTCTATTAGTCTTTTGATGTTCAGGAGAGGCTTTATAAGGAAGAAAGTCCTATAAAGAGCACTTGTTAAAGAAAGATAAAGTATCAAAACTGGATTTGTTGCAGGACTGTCAATCTTTGATTCCCCAAATAAGAATCGTGGGGGGGGGGGGGGGGGGGGTCAATAGATGTAGAGATTCAAGGAAGGACAAGAGGAAAGCTGCCATGAGTAAACCAGTCAACCAATTTCTGTAGAGTGGTAGCAGCTCATCATGACCTCTGAGTAATCTCAAAAACTAAGATGGATAGTCCAAAAAACTTCCTAAAAAGCTAAAGTAGACCACTGCCTTGTTGTTACCAATACCTGAGATGGATATATTTATAAAGCCACTAAGAGCTGAGCTCAACTCATCAAGCCAACTCATTTTTCTTAACTACTGTTGAGGTTAAGTTGCTGTTACAAAACCATGCAGAGTACTTTTCCTTGCACATTTCATTCATTCTCTTTCCAGGTTAATGCCCAATTGTTGGATAAGCCATTTTGTGCACTGAATGTAATTTTTACAATGCATTTACTATTATACAATATATTAGTGTTATCTCTGGTACTGTTTAAAAAGTTACATTTATCATAGTTCTTTTAGCTGCAAGGCCATAGAGCAGGGGTGTCAAACTCACAACACATTGCCACATGACATATCGCAGCTTTTTCCCCCTTTGCTAAACCTGGAGTTGGGGGTAGCCAGTGCGTGACACATCAGGCCGATGGGCCACGAGTTTGACACCCCTGCCATAGAGGAACAGACAGAGGAGATATCCAACCTCTAAATGAATTGGATCTTAAATCCCAGAACAGTTAGACAGCAAGGCCAAAGAGAATTAATAACCCAATGCACATGCACATCAAAAAGGGGAAAACTGTGCTATGCCAGACCCATTTGAATGTGTTGGCCCAACACATTCTATAAAAGCACCTGAACTTTGCAATAGCACCAACCTCATTTTTCAATGAAAATAAGATACACATAAACACACATACACAAAAATAACAATTTACCCTTCTTGTGTTTTCAAGGACCTTCTGATCCGGTTTCCCATAATTTGGTGGATTGGCGTAGGGGTCATAGCCAAGCTTCCCCAACATCGGTGCGATCACTGGCATATCCTGAAGGACATCAGTGGGGATTTTTCCAACCCATTTTGACAAGGCTTCCACATTAACTGGCTTAATAACTTGGTCCGTAGATCTTTCAACTCTGCTCCAAAATATATGCATGCATATATTAATCGATATAGTTTCATGAAAGTTATCCTCACAAAACAATTGAATGCCAGCTCTACCTGCTTTTTGTTAATCTTTCCCACTGCAGAGATAGTGTGTTGATATGTTCATGCATCTTTGAACTGGAGAAAACTGAACCAGTATGTATAGAATCTACTATACCCTTTGCTATTTCTTATTCTATTGTTTTGTTTCCAGTCATTACCATCCCCAATAAAGCATAGCCCTATAAATCATGTGCAGTTTGAGGTGATTTTGGATAAGGTCAGAATGGGGTGGGGTGGGGTGGGGGCGAGGAAATCCTATGATGAAATGAAGCCAGGGGAATCATGGACTTGGAGATGAAAAGAAAGCAATGGGTCACAATAGAAGAAAGATGTTGCCAGAACATGCTTGTTACATATTGTTTGCAATAATTGTGCACCATGTTAAGTGCAATTCAAAAAAGCCTTTAGATATGAAAAAGAGCCTTCCAGATCACAGCATGTCACATATGTATATTGAGAGGAAATAATGTATTTTCTCCCACCTAGAAGAATGAGGTTTGTAGGACAAAGACGGCATAAAAATGAGGGGGAAATGTTTGGGGTTTATTCTTATTTTTTTCCCTTTTCCATTGTTTTTCCCCCAAAGAATAAAATTCTTTTTTTTAAAAAAAAGCTAATGAAATATTTTCTTTTAAAATATCTATGCATTAAAACAATGCTTATTGATAACTACTGGTAGTCCTCAACTTACAACCACAGTTGAGCCCGAAATTTCTGTTGTTAAGCAGACATTTGTTAAGTGAGTTTTGCTTCATTTACGACCTTTCTTGGCATGGGTGTTAAGTGAATCCTTGCAGCCGATAAGTTAATAACCCGGCTGTTAAGTGAATCTGGCTTTCCCATTGACTTTGTTTCTCAGAAGGTCACAAAAGTGAACACGTGATCTTGGGACACAGCAATGGTCACAAGTATGAACCAGTTGCCAAGCTTCTGAATTTTGATCACATGATCATGGGGAAACGCTACAAAGGTTGTAACTGTGAAAAACAGTCATAAGTTACATTTTTCAATGCCGTTGTAACTTTGAACAGTCACTAGATGAACTCAAGGACTACCTGTACTCTTTAGTTTGCTCCAAATCTAATACTTGTAATTTACCTACAGAACCAAACTATTATATTTTGATGCATAAATGACTATAGATAGTCTTCCTAACGCAACGAAGCCCAAAATTTCAGCCACTAAGCAAGACAGTTAAATCAGTTGTGCCTCAGTTTGCAACCTTTGGTGCCACAGTTGTTAAGCAATCACTGCAGTGGTTAAGTGAATCATGGGGTTGCTAAGTGAATCTGGCTTCCCCCATTGACTTTGCTTGTCGGAAGCCAGCTGGGAAGGTTACAAATGATGATCACATGACCCCGAGACACTGCCACTGTCATAAATTCATGCCTGCTGCCACGTGTCTGAATTTTGATCATGTGACCATGGGGATGCTGCATCGGTGGTGAAGTGCGAAAACCAGTCATAAGTCACTTTTCTCAACAGTTGTAAGTCGAGGACTTCCTGAATCAGGTAAAAGAGTATGAAGATTGCCTCGTTGAGCAAACCTCTTATTTTAAGTACTAGAAGTCCATCAGGAGAGCAAAAATAAAATTTCAGGAAATGCAGAAACTGGTAGTAAAGTAATTATAGCTCAGAAACTAGGCAGTGTCTAAAACAAGGGTGTGACACTCAAGGCCCAGGTGCTTAGATCTGGCCCCCAGAGCCGTCCTGGAAACAGTGAGGGGCCAGCTCACGTTGCCTCTGCCAGTAAAAATGGAGCTCGTAAAGCCTGCAGTCCTCCCAAGCTCTATTTTTGCTAGCAGATTTCCAGTGGACCATCACAGCCAAAAACGGAGCTCGGGAGCCCGTTTTCACTGGCAGAGCGCTTGAGTGATGACACAAGTGACGTCGAGGTGGCCACGCCCACCCTGTCCACATTCACTCCGCCCTCCCCACCCCCACCCCCGATGTCGAACACAACTCTCAATGAAATCTAGTTTGACACCCTTGGTCTAAATATATGTGAAGGATCTGTTTCTTCCTGATTCCGTTAACTGTTTTTCTAAAAATGTAAACCCATGAAAAATGTAAGACAATATATAATCCTATTTAAATGTTGTTCTTGTTTTCTCTTCTCAGTCTTATTTATGTGACCAAATCAAACAAAAAAAACCTTAAGTTCCCAGCTTTCTTAGAGTTCAGTAGTTCATACTTTCATTTGTAACAAAAAAATTTTTAAAAATTAAAACTTAATAAATGTATATTTTTGTTTAATTAGAATTCAAACTTTGCATTTAATAAATATGCAAAAATGATAGTTTCTAATGAGTAAAGTAAGATATACATAAGACAGTTTATGTTCCTAAAACAGATATGTGAAGGATAAAATGAATACAATTATTGCATATATTTCCATTTTTCATCCAGAAAAAAAAGAGAAAAATTGTCTTTTTTTACAGCAACAAATCCAGAAATTTTATACCTCTATTGTATCACCTCTAAACGACCACATCTCTCTTTAGCAGGAGTGTAACCTGAGGCTTCAGCAGGTCACTTCAGTGTGAAGAACATGGCTCTTACATCATCCCAAAGTCATCATTAATTTTTGAAGCAACAGGACAAAATTATTGTCATTAAAAAACAATCCTGTTAATTGGATTGGCCAACATGATTTTAACTACGTTTTAAATTAAATTGTGTTGTTTTGTTAGATTTATATGAAGCTTTTTCCCCCCAGAAGTTGAAGGCAACATAGCAGGACTGTCCATTTTATCTCCTGACCAGCAATTCTGTGAAATGGGTTGAGATGAAAGAAAGCAACCAGAGTTACTTAATGAATTTCCACGGCAGAGGATGGATTTGAACAGGGCCCAATATTTTAGCTGCAAATATTGGTCCATATTAACTTCAGTTAAGAGTAATCAAATGCAGCTTGTTACACAATGCATGTTAGGTCTTTAATTGATCTGGTAACACAAGTTATGTAAACATACCCTGGCTTGTCATTGAGAAAGGACAGACAGAGCCATTACTAATGGCCTGACTGAATCTGCATTAATATACCAAGAATTCAGGATTACCTAATGAAACAAATTGTCATATGTTTTGGACAGATGGAAGAAAACTCTTCATCTCAGTGTTTCATTACACCCTGGAACTTACCACCAAAAGTTTTTAATGGACCACCAACCTCGACAATTTTAATGGGCAATCGGGCATGTTCACAATAAAAGAAAGAGAAATATGTAACAGTGGCCAATAGCCATGATGAACTAATTAAACCTCCATGTTTAGAGGCAGTTTTATTTCTGAATACAGCTCCCACGGCAGCTGGTATGCTGACTATAGAAGCAGAGGTGTCTGGTATTTGGACCCAAAGTAAGAAAGATGCTTCAGATTCAGCAGCTCATTTAAAAAAAAGACCATGGAAACTCTGGAAAAGACACAGCATCTTGAAAGAGGCTCCAACAAGCACAGCAAAGCACCTTTCCAGCTTCAGATCCACACTGAGTTAGCTGAATTTCAAATTCTCTGCTGCCAGTAAGGAGGAAAAAGAGCAATCAAGCATCATCGGGTAAAGCTGGAAAAAATCCTATCTGAAATCCAGGAAGTCTGCTGCCAGTCCCTGTTTTTGAGCCAGACAGGCCAAAAACAGGACTTGGTATTGAGCTTCTTCCTCTTTCTCCAAGAAGCCTTCACTCTTCTCGACTTCAAACAGAGGACAGTAAATAATATTCTCTCCCACCTCACAAAAAAACCCACCCTCTACATTTCTCTTCAAATTGCTCCTGTCTGTGGCTCTGCTGACAATAATAAAGGGGGGGGGGGGGGGGGAGAATCTGGTGTCGGCTGCTTCTTTAAAAAAAATGACATTCTCCTCACCAGCTCCAGCTGTTTTTTATTAAGAAGAGGGCAAATGCCAGAGTTACAGTGCTAGTTATGGCAAGACTCCATTGTACTCAGCCTGTCCGCCAAGAGCCACGTTGGCAATGTGTTTCAGCCACGGCGCATCTCGTGTTGCTTTGAGTTACTGCCAGTTCAGGCAGCCTCTTTTCACATCACTGTCAATCCAGATTTGTTTTATGGGTTTTGGGGGGGGGGGATTGAAATGAAATTGTACAGGACTGGCTTCATCACCCAAAACAAAATAAACAGAAGCTGGGCAGCAGGGATCCACTGTGGAGGTTCAAAACACCTTTGAGTAAGACTTGGACAATCTCTGGGTACTATTCTAAGTAAATACTGCTCCATAAGAGTGTAGGGGGAGCAATTGAGTCCAATGAAATGAGAGGACAAACAATTTGGACTGCTAAGTTTATGAAACATTTCTCCTTACCCTATGCGTGCACGTACACACCCACAGCACAACCAGGGTAAACAACTGCAATTGCAAACAATTTCCATCACAGCACAACCAGGGTGCGAATAATTTTCATTTGTTAAGCATTCTTTTTAAATGGTCTAAGTAGCAAGCTTTAAATCAGTAGATTAATTGGGAGTTTATCAAATTTTCTCTTTTCATCTAAAAATAGGGGGAAAATATCCAGGGAGGACTAATTTTAAGGAAAAGGGGGAGGAAAAAAGAGGATTATGAGTTACAAACCTGTGCATAGAAGCATGTATGCAATCAATAAGAATTCTAGCTAAAAGGAGAATTGCTTAGAACGGTCACACATGATACAATGCTGTAGGGAGTTCTGGTGCCTTTCAGATCATGAATAATTGAATTATCCAAATAGAGCTGATGACATTGAAGAATTATCCCTACTCAGAAGAACTTGATCAACACAGAGTAACCAATTACATAGCACTACAATTTTTCTGCATGTCTGATTGAATGATCCTATTAGACTCAATTAAGAAATCTGTAGCCCTGCCCCTGAACAGCCTTTCTATAGCCCTTAGGGTTACCTGACACCATGACTGGTTCCACCTGGTGGCCTAATTTCCTGCTGTTGTACACACACACACAAAATCACTGTAGGGACTCATAGAGAGATACAGCAGGAATTCCCCTTGCCATTTTGGTCGAGTATATACATTCTTTATGACCAGCTGTTATTTTCTTCTCACCAGTACCACACTGTGGCATGTAAGTTGGGACTGATCAGTGGCTTCAATGCCATAAACAGTATTTACAGTTAGCATCTAAACCAGTAGTAAACCACCAGGATCAATTTTTGCCAATGGAGCCAACTTTTTCCACCTCTCTAAGAAAGCAGTCAAGATACTCCTGTTTGGTCCAGAATTATGGATTAAACCGTGATGATTTTAAGAATTTTTTTAAAAAGGATTTTAATTGCTTTGTTTTCTTTTGTTTTTACTGTGAGTTGCCAAGTACTCATTAGGTAGAAAAAAAACCCACAGAGCAATTTCTTTCTTAGACTAACTAAAATTTCACAAAAGCCGTGCACGTTTTCGTGCTTCAAACTTGAAATGATTTTGTAAAATTTTAGTTTGTAAAACAGAAGGGATTTTTTTAACCTTCTGATTGACATAGCTGCTATTGTTTTCTATAAGTAAAACAATTGATGTGAATGTTTAAAACTACTCCCCATCTCCTTTTAAAAAGCAGCATTGTGAAAAGAAGAAATAATGTTCCATTGCTTTGGTACTTAACTATCAGGATGTCTCTCCTGTTTTCTTTTGTTCTAGTCTGCTGCATATTTGCACTGCTTAAGACAAATAACTACAAAGTGTTCTCACTTTCTTCACAGCACCACATTTCATATTCTGTTTTAAGACTGCAGATGAAAATCAGAAAGTAAAAGGAGGCTTGCTTGTCCTTCAATCTTGATCCGACTGGTGAAAAAATGATTCTGCTGGTTTATCTTACCAACAATAAATATTTATAGTTTTGAAGCCGGTCACTCCCAACCTGCATGCTACAGGGTGGTCATTGTTGATTGTAAGGAAGGCATGCACTGAAATGATGAAAAGGCCATGAGCTTCATCTACATCTCTGCATGAATTGCTGCCCTTGTTTTATCCTTCTATTTAGACTTCTACTCGGGCAGCAGAACAGTAGGAAATTTTCAAATGGCTAAGCCCAGGTCTCAAGGGAGTCAATTCCATAACAACAACCATTCCTTTCCTTCAAGAGCTCAAGGCAGTCTTTCCTCCATTCTTCTCCCCCACCCCCACCCCCACACACATACACATACACACCAACCCTGTGAAAAAGGTTGGACAAAATGGGTATCCTTTTACCTAATTTGAATATAATTTTAAATAATGCCATTTTAGAAACAGGGAATTTTTCCACAATGGAAAATGTAACAACAGAAAAATGTTCCATCCCACATCCCTATCCTTAAGGCTTTCTGCAGTGAAGGGTAATTCTTGGCATCCAAATATGAGAATTTTTCCTAATTTCAGAATTGTATCGTAATGACCATAATTTTGGGGGATGGGGGGGATGGCTGAGGCAGAGAAATATTTCTATTTTTCTGAACTTTTCAAGATGCATTTTTGTTATTGTTATCTGTAACCCTGACCATAAAAAATATATCTTAGCCCTTTTTGAGTATTTTAGAGGAAATAAACAGCTGGACAAACTCTGTCCAACTCAGGACTTTCTAAAAACCCCACTCAGGAAGAAGCAGACTCACTTTGATAGGGACACTCCCCCAGCTTTCCCAATCATTTCTTCGTGATGCAAAACTGCAGGATTCCATGGGATGTGGAGGAACTTGAGGAGCGTCCTGAGCCACTGCTCGGGGTGCAAGACCAGCTGCTCATAATACATCATCATGCAACGGTCAAGGCCAGCCTCCAAGCACTGGTTATACATGATCTCAATGGCACGATTCCATTTGGTCAGGCAATCCCTGTAGCTAGTCAAATCAAAGCCAGCAATGGTGACCTTCCTGGAGATCATGGAATGAACGGAGGCTCGGCCATCTCTGACCATTAAAATAAACTTGGCATTGGGGAAAATCCTGGCAAGGTAAGTTAAAGACTTGAGGGCAAAGGGGTCCTTGTTGCACAAGTAAGGGGCTGGCTCCCCGTGCTTCACAATAATTTCCAAGAGAAAGGCCTGCATGGCCGAATCCAACACCTCATCTGTGACACCCGCTTCATTGAGCCGCATTTTCTCTTTGCTTGATCGGGCCCACATCTGCTTGACAGCCAAAATCCGAGGGATGACCCGTGTCTCTTCTCCACAGCGGATGTCCGGGTGAGCATCTAGCATCGCCCGCATCAAGGTGGTACCACTCCGGGGTACTCCCCCAATAAATATTAAAGGCATGTCTTTGTTATAAGCCAGCGTGGCATTTTCCTTTGTGCTCTGGCTGGTTTTTGTGGTTGCTTTGGCTGGCTCCAGTCGGGTCAGTTGGCTTCGCTCCTCTATTTGGTGATGGCATTCCATAGCATGTTGCCCCAAGTAGAAGACAGTCACTGAACTGATCACCAGACAGACCAGCAAGAGGTTCTGCTTGAATTTCGCTACCATCTTTTGTAGAGAAGCCACTTCATGCGGTTAGAGGTGGCTGGCTGGCCCAAGTCACTGCCTGCGTTTCATGCCATGGAGAATGTGGTCCCAAGACATCAAGACTTGCTGGAACAGAGGAACAAATAAAGGAAACAAAAGGAAACAAAACAAATCAGAGTACTGTGATTAAATTTAAAGAGCTTCTCTCCTCCCAAGCAACATTCTAGCTATTAAAATGATAACACTCACAATCATCAATGATCAAGAGTTAATGGGAGCCAGTAGTTACAACACAAGAATGTAATTTTGAATGTCTATGGAGATTCTCTCTCTATAATTAGGATTGCCAACATGATCGCCAACGTCCGATGATGGATATTGCACAAGAAGAAGAATGGAGATTCTCAGTCATCCAGGTCATGGTTGTGCCAAAGGTACTTTTCCAAAATGCAACTGGACTTCCTTTGTTTTTCCTTGAAGACATTTTGCGTCTCATCCAAGAAGCTTCTTCAATTCTTGGATGAGATATGAAATGTCTTCAAGGAAAAACAAAGGAAGTCCAGTTTGCCTTTTGGAAAAGCACCTTTGGAATTGGAATTGGGAAGACCCAGATTCACCACCATCTTCACCCCACAAAGCCATCAAGAGATCCAAACTACTCATGAAATTCTTATGGGAACCAAAATGAAATGCAGGGGGGATGTAGAGGAAACATTTACATATTATTTTGAGCTTGTAGGAAAGTCAGAATATAAAGATAAGAACTAAGCAAATACAGTAGTATCTTGGTACTTGACTCCTTCAAAAGTTGTCAAATTTGACCACAGCACATTTTGATGTAAAAATGTTTCTCGGTACTCATTGTTTGCTTGATCTTGATGCGCTGTGACAGGAAAAGGGGGATAGCCACGGAGCACAAACAGGAAATTGACCATGTAGGGAAGGTCGCTGCAGGGGACGGACAGGAAGTCAGCCATGCTGGGAAGGTCACTGACATAGGAAAAGAGACAGATAGGAAGTTCTTCCCGGCCAAAACAAAGGGTCATGTAGTAAATCAGGTGGTTCATTTGGCAATCATTTTTAATACCCATCATACCTCCTGGAATTAATGAGAAGTACTGAGGTACCACAGAAAATAATTATCAGGAAGTCCTGGACAATATGAGATGGTCACAGGTCAAGGGCACAGCATGTGGTTTCAGATGAGGTCAAGGAACCTATATCACAACAAAGTTCATAGAACCACAATCCTCATCACAATTAGGCCATGCTGGCTAAGGATTCATAGAAAGGAGAATCTCATCTATTTTTCTCAAGATGAGAAAGCCCCAAGTTTCTACATTCTCGTAGCAAGAACTGTAAGAGTGGAGAATGCTGGCTTAGATCATGATCCAATTCAATATATGCAGAACCATAATTTAACCAAATAATATGGGTACACAATTTAATTAGAACCACAATTTAACCAAATAATATGGGTATACACAATAGAACGAACCACAACAAACATAATCAAGCTTATCACCAACAAAATTTAGCATGTTATTGAATATCACCCTAAAATTCTCTGCAGTTGAACCTATGAAGATGGTTTAGTGCATCCACATAACCTGTGTGTGTGTCAGGCACTAACATATCTCTAAGTTTATAAGATACAGGCAACAATATGTTGATTTGCAAGATATTCTCTAGATTAACACTTTTATCCACTTAAAGAGGATAACATGAACATGCTTGGAGTAAAACTGAGATTTAGTTGCACTTCAGTGGTGAAATCTGAACCGGTTTGCTACCGGTTTGCTGGCCGTGCATGCATGCTGCCCAAATACATGGAAAAAGGAGATTTCGGAAGGTAAGCATAACAGTGAGGGAAGGGAACTGCTGTGCCACGCGATTTAGATTCACTAGAAAGCTGATCGTCGGAAATAACAGTTCAGTGGAACAGGTAGGTTTTTTTTACTACTGGTTTGCCTGAACCAGTAGTTTTAATCACTACCGGTTTGCCCGAACTGGTGCAAACCGGTAGGATTTCACCGCTGTTGCACTTGTAGTCCACCTGAACTGACAAGTACTACTTTTGCTATTAGCAGAGGATGCTGTACATGGCAATGTGCAACTAAGGCTGGAAACTTTTCTATACCTTTTCTGCTTCACTGAAAAGCATTATGTGCAAGTTTTTAATTGATCAAAAACACACTAAGGAGTGGAGATACATTTCTGTATGCTCAGTTAATACAGTTTTTTCAAGTTTAGCAACTTTGAGATGAGCAGACATTAACTGGCTGGGGAATTCTGAGAGTTGATGTCCACATATCTTTAAGATTGCCAAATTTAAAAAAAGACCCTGTTCTAATAGCAACCAAACATATGGAAACAATAGAGAAAATGCAGAGCGATTTGGATGTAAACAAAATTTATGTTAGAAGAGAGTGAGAAGGGCTACACAAGAAACATCAGCCAGGGATAACAATTAAAAATAAAAATAATGAAATTATTTGGGACATATCTGAATGGGGAATATTACTGCAAGGAATATTTTCAAGAGCAATGTGGTATGATTATCAAAGAGGGGCAGTGAAACATGCTGTAAAAGTTAGTGTACAAATAAAAAAATTGATAAAAGGAAATCATCTGAAATATGCAAACTGCTGAAGTTGCAGATATAAATGAACCCACAAGAAAAATGTTAGAATGTGGATGTGATTTGCTAACAGAGTGGCTGTATAACTTATTTAATGAGTTTGTAAAGACTTCATCTCTGGCTTTCAATTAGAAGACAGCTATTATTGTTTCTCTATCAAAGGAAACTGTTCTAAGTATAAATACAAAAACTTCAGTTAGATTCATTTGTTAAATGTGAAAAAGTGTCAGGCAATTTCTGACAAAAGGGTATAAAAATGACAGTGTACAACATTGAAGAAATACAGACCTCTTCTGCAGTAAGAAATGTATGAACATAATTTTAAAAAGTCTCTTTACTTTTTTGCTACTTTAACTCTACTTTTACCATCTATAAAGCTGTATAATAAATAGCATATGCTTGAATTATGGAATGTTTCAGAACCAAAGGTCAGTTGCTGAATGTGATAAGACCATTTACATACTGGGAGTTCAGCATGCATAAGAATGAACGGAATGCTTAGTGAATGATTCAATACAGAGAAGGGAAAAAGTTAAGAATGTGTAAAGTGCTCTTTATGATTTAACGTATTTATGGATAAATATATAACAAAATATTGGGGTAATAAGATATGTGTTGATTGGAGTTTTGGATGTACAGGTAGTCCTTGACTTACAACATTTCATTTAGTGTCCATTCAAAGTTGCAACAGCTCTGAAAAAAGTGACTTATGACTGTTTTTCACAGTTTTCATTCATTTTATTTTCATTTTATTAGATTTATATACCGCCCTACTCCCGAAGGACTCAGGGCAGTGAACAGCCTTAAGATAAAACACATAAATACAAAAATTTAAAACAGAATAAAAACGAATTAAATAATTTGGCTGAGACAAATTTAAAACCCCCATAATTTAAAACAAATTAAAATTTCCATTTAAAAAGGGGACAGACTTAGGTCAGACCGGCTTGATGGAATAAATGAGTCTTGAGCGCGCGACGGAAGGTGCGCAGATCCGGGATCCTCCGTTTCTCCGGGGGGAGCTTGTTCCAGATGGCAGGTGCTCCCACAGAGAAGGCTCTCCCCCTGGGGGCCGCCAGTCGACATTGTTCGGCCGACGGCACCCGGAGGAGCCCCTCTCTATGGGAGCATACTGGCTGGTGGGAGGCTACTGGTGGTAGCAGGCGGTCCCGTAGATAACCAGGTCGTAAGCCATGGAGCGCTCTAAAGGTGATAACCAAAACCTTGAAGCACACTCGGAAGACCACCGGGAGCCAGAGCAGCTTGCGCAGGAGAGGTGTTAGATGGGAGCGCCACGTCGCTCCCATAACCACCCGCACGGCTGTACTCTGCACCAGTTGAAGCCTCCGAGTGCTCCTCAAGGGGAGCCCCATGTAGAAAGCAATACAATAGTCCAGACAGGAGGTGACAAGGGCATGAGGGACTGTGCGTAAAGAGTCCCGATCTAGAAAGGGACGCAACTGGCGGAACCTGATGAAAAATCCTCCCGGTCACGGCCGTCAAGTGCTCTTTAAAAAACAGCCGTGAATCCAGGAGGACGCCCAAGTTGCGAGCCCTTTCCGTGAGGGCCAATAATTCGCCCCCAATAGTCAGCGAAGGCACCAGCTGACTATATTGGGATGTCAGAAACCACAGCCACTCGGTCTTGGATGGGTTGAGTCTGAGCCTGTTTCTCCCCATCCAGATCCACATGGCATCCAGGCACCAGGACATCACTTCAAGGGCATCGTTGGGATGGTCTGGGGTGGAGATGTACAGCTGGGTGTCATCAGCGTACAGGTGGTACTTCACCCCAAAACCACGGATGATCTTGCCCAGCAGCTTTACATAAATGTTGAACAAAAGGGGCGAGAGGACCGATCCTTGTGGCACCCCACATATAAGGGGCCTCGGGGTCGACCTCTGCGCACCTGTCAACACAGACTGCGACCGGTTGGAGAGAAAGGAGGAGAACCACCATAGCACGGTGCCTCCCACCCCCAACTCTTCCAACCGGTGCAGCATGATACCATGGTCGATGGTATCAAAAGCCGCTGAGAGATCTAACAGGACCAGGACAGAGGAGCTTACGACCACTGCAGCATCCCCATTGTCAGGTGATCAAAATTCAGACACTTGGCAACTGGTTCATATTTATGATGGTTGCAGCCTCATGTGATCACTTTTTGTGACCTTCTGACAAGTAAAGTTAATGGGGAAGCCAAATTCACTTAACAAAGTCACTAACTTAACTACTGCAGTAATTCACTTAACAAATGTCTTGCTTAGCAACAGAACTTTTGGACTCCATTGAGGTTGTAAGTCAAGGACTACCTGTACATGTCCTTTGGTATGTGTGATATTCCTTTGTTGGATGAAACTGAATTATTTGCAGCTAATGCTATCTAATTGTACGATGCAATGAGGGGAAAATGGATTTGAAAATTACTGTATCAGTTCAAAATTGCTGCATTTACCACAGGAAATGGGGGGCAGGGAATAATTGCAAGTACTGTATTTTTCGGAGTATAAGATGCACCGGACTATAAGACGCAACTACCTTTTTTGGTGAGGAAAAGAAGAAAAAAGAAATTTTAGGCGCATCTTATACACTGAATGTAGCCCTGCCCACCCACTGGCCCCTACCCTTTGGCCTCTGCTTCCCAGCAGTTACTTCCTTGCAACAAACAGCAAGAAAAAACATCTCCTTTCAGCTTCAGCACAGCCTAATTTGCACAAGTTGATTGGATCTGCCTCCTGACTCTCAGCTGTTTTGCTCTCAGCTGTTTTGCCCTGGCCTCTGCTGCTTGCTACAAGGAGGTAAATTGCTGCAGCAGATTTTTTTTCCCTTGTGCTAATCAAGCTATGCTGGAAACGAAAATGAAAGTAAAGCAGGCTGTTTGCTGCAACCAGAGACAGAGGCAGTTTTCATCCCCTTTTTTTGGGGGGAAAGGTGCCTCTTATACTTCGAAAAATATAGTAAATGATAACAACTACAGCAAGTGGATGAATTTGTGTATCTTCTCAAAATGTTTACTAAAGGTGGGAAATAGATGGGGAAATGTTTAGATATACCAAAATGATGGGCAGCATATGATTTTTTGTGAGAATTGTCAAAAGAAACAAAATGTATCTTATACCCTTTCTTATAGGGGTTCACTAGGTGGGTTCTCTAGGACAGGGGTCCACAACCCCGGGTCGTGAACTGGCATCAGGCAACGACATGCCAGAAACTGGGCCGCGCAAATAAGCGAAGCCCCATCCGCAGGATGCAGGCAGCACATGAAACCACATCCCCTTCGGTCCATAGAAAAACCTCTCTCCACGGAACCAGTCCCTAGTGCCCAAAAGGTTGGGAGTTGCTGCTCTAGGAGAAACAAAAAAGGTAAATTGAATGTAATGGAAATGGGCAACACAAGAAGTATGTTGTGCAAAACAAGAAGAGACAGCAATAAAAATGAACGAGTGATGAATGAATGTGAACTGAATACAAGAATAAGAAAAAGAATGCTTCACAAATTTGTGTATCTGAGGTTATTTGATTTGAATTGAATTTGATGCTGAGGTGGTTTCATCACACACAGAGAATGAATTAGTCTACAACTGCAAAACAAATATAGGAAAAGCGGGAAAGGAAAGTTCAGTTGAGATTAACTGGAATTGCAAAATTGGCATAAAGAGAGAGGCAATACGTTTAAAGAACACGAAGCAATGTACAGAGCAGTAGATGGATATGGGAGAAACAAAAAGGATTTTGCAAAGATAGAAAGGCATGGAGGGCTGTGATGGAGGGTATGGGTATACACTGGACTATTCGTATTTATTTTTCTTTTCTCAGTTGTTTAATTTCTTTGGCCTGCTATGTTTAACTCCTTTTCTGTTCTATGCATAATGTTGCTAACTGTGGAAAAGTACAGCTGAAAGAGGTATGAACAAATGTTTATTCCTTGTGCTTTACCACCTTACTAGATTGAAATGTGACCCCAAATCACATTTGATCACTCTCCTTAAACATAATTGGAAATAAGGCTTAGAACAGAGGTGTCAAACTGGCGGCCCGCGAGCCAGATGTGTCATGCACAGACCACACCCATCCCAGCTCCACGAATGAGGAAAACATCGCAAAACATCATGTGACAGCAACATGATTGTGAGTTTGACACCTGTGACCTAGACAATGCATTTTGCCTTTGATGCAGTTTACAAGTCTCTGAACAGCCCAGTTATAACACAAGATTAATAACTGGTTCTAAACCAATAGCTGTATCATTGCTCCCAAAAACAAACTAAAAATTTAGTCTTTTTATCTTCCATTTAGAAGCAACCTTCTCCGGGTACACATAGGTTACAATCCAATGTTCTGGGATAGTATCCAGGAAACCATAAATTCAATCAGATTTTCCCTCTGAAGAGCAGAGTTGGGGCTCTAGCCTCCCAAGGGAAAAGTCAGTAACAAAATTTTGAGCTGCCTCTATGGGAGGCTCAGTAACTCCACCATCAGGAAGGCCAAAAGAGAGGGTGCGGCAAAAGCTGAGCTAGGAGCATTCCAGGAAAGGATGTGGTTTTGTTTTTTTGCCCCCTAAGCCAGCAAAGATACATATATCTGTTATTTTTATTTTATTTATGCAATGCAATGTACATGTTGCTCAATTCTAAACAAGGTTCTAAACAGTTCCCAAATATTGCAAAAAAGGAAATAAAAACAAAATCCAAATAACTATTAATAAACATAAAAATCTTCCTACTTCACAACATACCAAGAAAAAACCAGTAGTACCTATTCTTTTTGAACTTTTGTATTAGAAAGGACTGCTGAAATATAGGTAAGAAAACAAACCAATAGATCATTGAACAAATCAATCCAGAGTTCTCACTCAGGACATAAATGGCCAGGCTATTATTCTTCTATTTTAGACATATTATGCAAAGATCTCTCTGGAAAAAGGTCTTATGCTAGAAAAGGTGGAAAGAATGAGAAGAGGATAGACTCTGTTACAGTGTGACCTAAAAGAACATTAGGAGACCTAAAAGAACAAGACAGATGTAGATCATCATGAAGAAAAATCTATCTATGTGGTCACTAGGAGACAAAAATAACTTGATGGCACATAATCAATCAAACTATCAGCAACCACAAGGAGGGGACCTAGCTGTCAAGCACCAGGAAAATCAGGACAGACAGTTCAAATGGGTATAAAGATTTATTGTAAGCTTGAGTTCTCTACAAGAATCTGAAATTAGCAGGAGATAAGAGTAGAAGGAATCCAAGGTGAGCTGGTCTTAGATCTCTTGTGGGCACGAAGGAACTCATGACTGATTATGCATTTGACCCCCTCCCTCAAACTCAGCCTGGTCATCTCCTACACCAGCATGCTATCAATCCCTAAAGAATTTCCTTTAGAGCTGAACACATCCTTGAAGTCACCAGGGCTGTAATTTAATTCAAAGAAGTATTTATCACTGGCTGTCTAAATTAATGTCCTCTTAATGTTTGCAAAGGGGAAGGGGGAATGCTATCAGAGGGACATCAGATCCTCAATTCCATCCTGCAGCTGAAAAAAGGAGAACCCCAAATTCCAACATCAGGGCCTTTTAAGGCGAAGTACAGATCTGCACTGTTAGAAGATGAAGGGCTAAAGCATTAAAGGCACCACACAGAGATGAACTGTCTCATTTCTTGGATCAGCCCACCAGCATGCTTTTATTCCTCACTTTGAAATTACATTTAATGGAGTGTAAACCAACAATTTCTGTGATACAATAGTCAGTCAGAAATGTGTCAATCAAGAAACAAAATAAACCAAACAAGACATCACACATAAATGGAAGAGGGTCTGATCATTTAGAGAATATTCCCTGGGGAAGATAAGGATACTGGATTACTATTTTATAGATGGCAGTTGTAAAAAGCCCTGGAGAAAATCATGAAGATGGAGACATTTATCCTTAGCTGAGAATTAAATGTTATCTAGTCAACAACAATCACAAGATAACAGCGGAATGATGTAGCCTTTTGCAATAATCTGAGACAGTATTTTTCAATTTTAGTAGGTTTCAGACATGTGGACTTCAATTCCCCATGCCGGCTGGAGAATTCTAGGAGTTGAAGTCCACACATCTAAAGCTGACACACTGAATAGGGAAAACACTGAAAGGTGTAGGGGGCTGTTGGATCTATCTTAATTTCACTCAAAAATGTACTTTGCACTTGAAAGCGGCTGATAGATATTTAATTGGCAACTATAGCTTTTTAAAGAAAGCATCCCTGCTCAGAAGCAGCATGTTAACAGCTCTAGGCTGTTGCCTCCATTCTGCATGCCAGACAACAGAAGTATCTGGCTGACTATTCCTGAAAACAAAACAGCCCAATGTCCTGATTAGCTGCAGGAGTCAAGAAATACTCATTCGGGCATAATCCGTATTCAATACCAGTTGACAAAAAATACAACCTGGGAGAAGGTGATTTTTAAGACAGCTCAAGAGATTATTTATGGCTTCTATTTATTTGGGGTGGGAGGGAAGAGTACAGGTAAATTGTTTTTGAGTTGTCAGCCTCATTTGAGAGGTCAGTAGGCACTGGTTGTACCTTATTTCACACTCCTTTCCCAAAGTAGAAACAGGCTTGATATCAAAACAGATAATCAATCAAATTCAATTTCCCTGGCACTGAATGCTCTAAACTTCCTGTACTATCAAAGAGTGCAAGCCATCCTGGTCACAGGAGCCATTCAAGCCCCAGGGAACAAAACTGCCCCACAGAGCTAAGCCGGCAGTTTGACATTAAACTTGAAGAGTCATTTCTACAGAAACAGCAGATGGAGAAGGGAAAGCAGGCTTGAACTTGCCACTCTAGCAAAGCAGAGGCAGAAGAAAGCCTTCCTCAGTCACCTTGGGGAATGGATGCCATGGATCAGTGAACCTCAGCTACTGTACTTTTAACTCTTTCTGCAAAGAATTTTGGTATAATTTGAAAGCAAATATCAGTGCTGCTACTTTGCCCAATCAGACTAAGGAATCCCAAGCAAATATTGTGTTTTTAAGAGCAGCCAGTTGGGAATGCTCCAGGAGGCCCAGAGAACAGTATTAAGATAGTAGTAGCCTTGCTTTACTTATTATCTGTCTTCAGAACCTGATATTTCAATATACAGCTTCAGAACATAGAGGTTTCTTCATGCTTTTGATCCATGGAAGGGAATGAGTCTAATAGCCACCCCTACAAGATAGGAATAGAGGTTTATTTATCCACACCAGAAGTGGGTTTCAGCAGGTTCTGACCAGTTCTGGAGAACCGGTAGCGGAAATTTTGAGTAGTTCGGAGAACCAGTAGTAAAAATTCTGACTGGCCCCGCTCCCATCTATTCTTCACCTCCCAATTCGCAGCTGATTGGGAGGAAATGGGGATTTTGCAGTAACCTTCCCCTAGAGTGGGGTGGGAATGGAGATTTTACAATATCCTTCCCCTGCCACGCCTACCAAGCCACGCCCACCAATCCATGCCACACCCACCAAGCCACATCCACAGAACCAGTAGTAAAAAAATTTGAAACCCACCACTAATCCACACCATCCATTTTCTAAAAGACAGCTATAGGTCAGGGGCAGAAGGGCATGGGCTCAGTCTAGAGAAGGTGGGAAAGATCATAGACAGGCAACCTTTCTCAGCTGAGGGGCACCATTCACTTTACAGATCAATCGTAGCAGTCTCTGGAGACCTTCCAGTGGCCTAATTAACATGGTTAACAAGTTAACATGGTTAACAAGTTAACATGGTTCATCCCAACTCATCATGTTTTTGGTCTGGGTGTGATAATGTTAGCTTGGGAATGGGCATGATACAAGAGCCACAAATGAAGGCCAAGGGGAAACATGAAACCAGGGTTAGTCTATGTTTTTTAGTGTCCTCATTGTTGCCGGCCAATAGTTTTTGGGATACTCCTAAAAAGACATGAAGATGCCATAATCTTGCCTATATCTGGGGATCCTAAGATATTTCAGGGGAGCCACAGGTGAAAAACACATAACGTAAGGCCAGATCATGTGCCAAAGGGGCAAAATAAAAGCAAGCCGTATCACAGGGAGTCCTCAACTTACATTTAACAATATTCAAGATTACTATGGCACTGAAAAAAGTGACTTATAACTTTATATAAAAAGTGACTCTGTCAGGCCTCCAGCATATAGTTGTGTATTTTTATTGCCGTTGTTCTTTAATGTGTATTGAGCTCCATCTGGTAGCCAAACACAATCTTTCATTGTTTGAAAATTAAGTTTGATGAAGTTTGACCCTGTAGGGCACCCATATTCCCATTATCCCTCATTCTGGGGAAAAAAGGTGCATCCTGAGAACCAGACTCCATTTTGTAATGTTCTGAGGTAACAGAAACATCTAGAAGAATCCAGCTTAATTTTCCAAATTTTCTTCTGAGAACAAAATCTATTCCATACACAGCATCGCTGTTTCACTGTATCCTGTTCTTTAATACAGTATCAAGATTTACATTTACAATCTAGTTTATTGACGGATAGCTGAGTTTAGCTGCATGTCGAGCTACACACAGAGTAATGTGCAATGAGAACAGAACATTTTGCGCTTACAACCGCTGCAATGTCCCTCAGATCACAGGATTAAAATCCAGGTGTTTACTGGAATGTCTTTAAGGCGACTGCAGCCATTTGCAACCTTCTCAGGGGGCTTCCAACAAGCAAAGTCAAGGGAGGTAGCCAGATTTGTTTAATGACTATGGCAAAAACAATAGTAAAATCAGATGTGACTCGCTCAGCAGCTACATCGCTTAGCAATGGAAGTTCCGGTCCCAACTATGGTTGTAAATCAAGGACTAGCTGTATACTGCAAATATTGCCTTTATTATAAATAAAAATAAATATTCTATTTATAAGTCATGTGTGCAAGTGGCACTCTTTTTCAATGGTAATGGGACCTGCACAAAGCCCACAGGAGGGGAAAAAAAGATTGGAAGCATGCCATGAGCAAAAAGGTTTCGGAAACACTATTTTAGACCAACTTCCTTCTTTGTTTTCACAGTAACCAGTACAATTATTAGGAGATGCCTCAAAGAAGGGCATAAGGACATCAACCCTTCTTTGTACATTTACCTTAAAGTATTTAGTATTCAATAATTCCACTGTAGAGCAGCATAAAAATGCAATGTGTTATAAATACAAGAATCCATTGGGCATGGACACAAATCCTTTTGCTTTCTTTGTTAAAAGCATATCTTGCTATCTTTACAGATATAAAGACAAAGCTGAAAGTGGGCATACCTAACCAAAACTTGTACCCTATGACTATCATTAAGTGTTGTACCTTATGATTCTTGATGAACTTATCTTTTATGTACACTGAGAGCGTATGCACCAAGACAAATTCCTTGTGTGTCCAATCACACTTGGCCAATAAAAAATTCTATTCTATTCTATTCTAACTTGGAAAGCCACAAGTGCAACACAATAGATGCTTAGCAGGTCAGTTAAAAGAGTTAGTGTATTTAAATGCTTGATTTTATCACTATCCAGAGCAGAAATCTATTTTACCATATACCAAGATACACCAAAAGCAAGCTATTTATACAGAATTGAACAGTATATACAATGTCAAAATTCAGCCAAGGCTTATTCTGGCACAAAGTCTGGATACCTTTATCTCTAAATTTCAGAACACATGCTGAAAAAAACTCCTCAAAATTTCAGTTAAGCTTTAAGCAGCTAATCTAAGATAGTGCTCCTCAGTAATAGTTATTTTATAAAACTCTTTTTCTGCAGGAAAATATTTTAAAATTCTGTAACAGACCCAGGTTTGTTAACTTGATCTGGATTTTTCCTTCCAACATTCTATGACCAACTCTGTTCCACCAGTAAATTCGGAGTTCAGATACCCAAACCCAAACATTGAGACCACCAGGAAGCAATGAACCAAGACACTAATTTTGAAAATTAAAAAGTAGTTTCCATCTGCATTTCTCACTTTGGCTTCACTGAATGGAATTAACAATTTGGGGTGGAGGGGGCGGCCTGGATGTAGGAAGGGGAGGGAGTAAACTAAGACTCTCTTGTTTGGATCAGACGAAAATGCTTTCTATCTGGATTATTATTACCTGACAACTTTGTGTCAACCAGCCAGTAGTCAGTTTGAATGTATTTTAAAACTGTTCAGACATTTTTTTCTTAACTGAGAACTGCATTTAATAGATCTGAGGAATTGAAAGGTATAAGGTAGAATAGCAAGCATATCAAGTTTAGGCCTCACAAATGTTTTTTTCCCCCCAGCTTTTGTTTCCTTTTCTATCTTGAATAACAACAGTTTCAACACTCAAGTTGAAACTAACTTTTTCAAATAAGCATGTTGATCTAAAATCCATATATATGACTTCACGCAATAATTTTTACAGTAAACCATGCCAATTCAAACCATCTACCATCCCCACTGCCCAAAAGGAGGAGGATTTATATTGCATCAAATACCAGGGAATTTGACTTTTCATCTAGATTATGTCAAGATATTTCTTTACAATTCGATTCCTCCCCAGCCTTATGTAAGGTGAACATATCTGCATTATAACTTTAAATGAATTCACCATTCTCCACAAAGAAATCTAAGTTCAAACCATTAGCAACATTTTTAACACTTTCTCCAAAAAAGCCTTCCCACAACTATTTGAGAGAAACAACGAGAGTTCAATGATTATTATAATTATAAAACGGCCTAACTCTGTACCACAAATGTATAATTCCTTATAGAAGGAAAGGCTATACAGGTAGTCCTTGGCTTACAGCAGTTTGTTTAGTGACCATTCAAAGTTACAAAGGCACTGAAAAAAGTAATTTATGAGGGTTTTTCACACTTACAACCCTTGTAGCACCCCTGTGGTCACATGATCAAAATGTGGGTGCATGGCAACTGGTTCATATTTATGATGGCTGCAGTGTCCCGATATAATGTTTTGTCACCTTCTGACAAGCAAAGTCAATGGGAAAGCCAGGTTCATTTAACAACTGTGCTATTACCTTAACTGTAGTGATTCACTTAACAAATGTGGCAAGAAAGATAATAAAATGGGGCAAAATTCACTTAACAAAAGTCTAATTAGCAACAGAAATGTTGGGCTCAGTTGTGGTTGTAAGTCAAGGGCTACCTGTACGCAGCCTTGAATCATGGAGAAAAGATGGATCATGAACCTAATCAGCAAACAGGGCACTGAACTAAAAAGTTTAGTCTGGTCTCATGGTTTTTGCTATAATAATATATTACAGCATTGAACAGGTGATTGGACTATGTAATTTCCAAGATCCCTCCTAAACTTAAAATTCAGTGAAAGTGATCACTAAAACTGGCCAGCTAAACTTTGTTACTTTTAACTCTGAAAATCCTTAACTACAACACCCTTAAATTAGTTCTTTAACTCACTTTGTGGGTTCATAAAAGAAACTAGCCAGAGCCTAGCCACAGACTAAACTAGCCAAAGTTCATGCAATATGCTAAGTGGTAAAAAAAACCAAACCAAGGTTTATATGAACCAGAATTCACCCTTTTCTTTAAAAAAATGTATGTTTGGTTTGTAATTGAGCATATTCTATGAACACAGTTGGTCTCTGTCAAAAACCTGCAGCAATTCACTACCCAGTAAGGCACATGCTTTTTTAAAAAAATAAAAACACAGTACATCTAGATACAACCGTTTGTCTGAAATACATAAAATACTTCATACATCTGTAGAATTAAATTAAATGGGTCTGCCTTCTGAGAAACCCATGAAATTACAGTATCAAAACAGAAAGAATAAGATTCTAATCTAAGCTGTTCAGTCCCAATTTACAGTTTGGTCTTTAAAAACATACAGGGTACTTTGTCCTGTTGCAGATTTGCAAGTCCATATTATAGAAAATAACCAATAAAAAATTAAATACATACCAGAGTTTGTTTTTCTGGCTCAGCAATCTTCCAGCTCTTGCAGCTAGATTTGAAGATAAATTTGAAGTAGAATGTCTGGAACTAATGTATTAAGTAAAGCCTATTTTTAAAAGAGTAAGCATACCATGCCACAGAGCACACACAGATTACAATTTCTATCTATCAAGGTACAGATTTTCTGGTGAAAATTAATATAAGGACAGGGTAAAAGTGGACTTCTTTTCCACTTCTATCAGAAAAGTTTTAGTTTGCATTTTTTTAATTTAAAAAAATGGAGGAATGTTATGCATGCCAACTCAGTACCGATTTTTTACCTCCTCACAGCTAAAGCCAGCCAACAGAAAGAAAAATATGAAGCGAAAGAAGAGATTTATTTTTCTGCCTTTCCATCCTTCATTTTCTGGACTTCAATTAAAATCTAACTGGTTAATAATGACTTTTAAAAAGTAGCTGCGGGGACAGAGAGAATGTTTCCGAGCATAGCCAAGGAGCTTCGCTCTTAGAACAATTAATCAGTAGAACGGCTTGCCTCCAGAAGTTGTGAATGCTCCAACACTGGAAGTTTTTAAGAAGAGATTGAACAACCGTTTGTCTGAAATGGTATAGGATTTTCCTGCCTGAGCAGGGCGGTCGGACGGACTAGAAGACCTCTAAGGTCCCTTCCAACTCTTGTTATCCTCTCTGACAGCAAAAGACGGTCTTTTGCTAAACCCGAGCACGTGCAGCGCGCGGTTCCTCTCTGTGCGCAGAAATCATGAAATCAGAGCTCTCCTCCTGATGTTGCTATTCCTTCGCCGATGAACAGGCGATCAAAAGCGGTGGAATAAAGGCAACGCAGTTCTTTTCCACCGGCAATTAGAAGAGAGAGAGAGAGAGAGAGAGAGAGACGGGAAACTAACAGCTACGGTTGCCGCCGCTGCTTAGCCCCCGGGGAGACCCCTTCTGCCCGGAGTAAACCCTGCCCGCGAAGCCCAGGGATCGCTTCCTCACCTACCAGAGAGCTTCGCAGGGGCCCCATCTCCCCAGAGACGGATCTGCCGGCCGTCTCTCGCTCGCTCGCTCGCTCGCTCGCTCCGTCCGCTTTGCTTCGCCTCTTTTCTCTTCCTCCAAGCCTTGCCAAGAAGCTAGTCCGCTCGGTCCGCAGAGGCGCTGCCATGGAAATCACAAGCATTCCCGGATAGGCCGATGTGTCGTCGCGCCCTATTGGCCGCCTCCGAGAGACGGACAGCAAAAGGAGGCGGGGTCGTCCCGCCTAGGTCTTCCCCCAGTTCCTTTCAAGGGGGAGCGACGGGGAGGTGTTTGTATCCCTCATGTGGAAACCCCCAGGGAGGAAGGATGGGCTGAGTAAATCCCTGACTTGGTCTTGACTGTGCGAGATGCAGCGTTTCCTACGATGGGGGAAAGGAAGTGCCGGTTAGGTTTGGTCCATATGGGTCAACCAGCGCCTGGTTTCTCTCCAACTTATGCTTGAGCAACAAAAGAACCAGCGCCCAAGGTATAATGTGAGAAATGAAAGTTGGACTGTAAAGAAGTAGGTGAGAAAAAGAATTGATGCTTCTGAACTTCGATGCTGGAGAAATCCTGAGCCAAGGACTTTGATAGAGAGCCAAGAATACAAAGCAATGGATCGTTGCAGAAATCAACTCATACTGGAGGCTCAACTTATCATATTATGAGCAGAACTGCCTTTTGAAAAGGTCCCTGATGCTGGACAATTAGAAGAAAAGAGAAGTGATGACCAACAACAAGGTGGATGGATTTAGTTAACATTTGCAATGGTGGCACTTCTGCATGACCTGAAGGACAGGTTGGGGACATATCATCCTGAAGAAAATCTATCTAAGTAGTTGCTTAAAATCAACACTGACTTAAAAGGCACATCATCAAAATATTTGTGGAAGTCAGTGTCACAATCTTGAGGTGCTGTGGGATATGGATAGGGTGTCCAGGGGAGTAAAAAAAAATTAAAATAGAGGCTATAATCTTGGCAACCAATGCTTTTCCCTTTTTTCATATGTTCTACATGAGACACATGTTAAAGAGAGATGAGGCTTCAATTGCACAGTCACAACCATCATTTTTTACTTTTTTGAGACCCACTTTACACTTTTCTGGGGACAAATTGGAGGCTGAGGGATTCTATGCAGTGGATGGATCTGGAGGCTATTGGTGATTCTTGCTGGCAGTTTCTTCATCAGAACCTGCTTAGCAGAGCTATTTAGTCTCATTCTGCTACCCATCAGATTTTTTGGCTGGCCCATATCAACTTCTTTCCCACTGTGATATTGCAGAATAGACACTGGGAAATCTCTTTTTTGAGCCTGAAACCCTTGCCCTCATTTTCTTCCCTTGTCCCATTTGTGACAGCATATATGTTGCCATGCTTCTAGCAGCAGCTGGCCAGAAAAAAAGACTACAACTGAGATTTTGTTTTACTTTCTGCGACGGAAGTGCAATTCTCCACCTGAGTTTCTGACTCATGCATTCATTGACACTGAGTTCTGTTCTGATCTGATACAATGCCATAGTGGCCCTTGTACCCAACTAGCAAGAACATAAAGGGCAGCTAAAATATACACATAGAGAGAGAGAGAGAATTTTCAAGGAAGTTGCTTGTCATCAAATAGGCCAGGTAAACCAAAGGGCACCTGGGAGTTTCCAAAATAAACAGATTTGATAGATAATACGAAAGGTCCAGAAAAGTAAGCAAGGGAACAAAGAGATCAAATAAATGGGCCTTTCTAGAAAATGGAGGAAAAGTTTGTGTTTCAGAAAGCAAGAAAAACCAAGATCTCCAAGTTTTGAGTACAGATAGTCTTCAATTTACAACCATTCATTTAGTGACAATTCAAAGTTACAACAGCACTGAAAAAAACTTATGGTATATCTGTTCCTTGCACTTATGATTTACAGCATACCCATGGTCACGTGATCAAAATTTGGGTGTTTGACAATTGTTCATGTATTTAAAAAGTTTGCAGCATCCAAGAGTCACATGATCACCATCTGCCACCTTCCCAGTCAGCTTCCGATAAGCAAAGTCAATGGGTAATGCCAGATTTATTCAACGACCATGTGATCCATTGAATAACTACAGTGATCCATTTAGCAACTCTGACAAAAATGATTGTAAAATTGGGTAGACTCACTTAACAACCGCCTTGCTTAGCAAGGGAAATTCTGATCCCAATTGTAAGTCGAGAACTGCCTTATCTGGAAATGAATAGCATATTTACCCTACTTACTTCAGGAAACATGTAACTGATATACATCTGAATGTTATCTCACATCCCCAGCTTGATAATATTGCAGTCATATCTTTTATAAGGATATAATACTTGCTGCCATCCTTCCATTTTTTTTCTTGTCATAAGACAAATGCTACCTGTCTGATAGAGCTGGTTGTACACAACAGCAAGCTCCTCTGTCAGGATGATTGAGCATCATTCTAAGATTGCCAGGAAGAAAAAAGAGTTGAGGCCTAAACTAGGAGTGGATCTGAGAAAACAAAGCTTACCGTATTAAGGAACATTGGATGATAAATACTTGGTTGCAAAATATGAGTAGGAAGGCCATTTTAAAAGCATGAATAGGAAGGAGGTTGGAAAGGAGGAAAAGAGGGGAAAAACAGGAAAAAAATGAATTAAAAAGGGATGAGATGAAGAATTTAAATACTGAGGCAAGAACCGTCTAAAGCTGGGAATTCTGACAATTGAAATCCATACAGTTTAACATTGTTGAGGCTAAGAAACACTGTTTTAAAAGACAAGGTGGTCAGGTCACAACAAGCATCACTAGTCAAGGATACAATCTCGCACACCTGAGTTCAGAACCTCACCATTGCAGTTAACTGAGCTACTTTTTAATGCATTACTTATTATATTATGGAATGTTAGTCCATTTGGTTAGTTTATGGCAGGGATAGTATTCATTTACCTTCGCTACCAGTTTGCAAATGTGAGTGTGCACGCCACCTCTGTATACGCAGGACTTTCTGCACATGCACAGAGCATCAAAAACAAGACATGATGATGGGTGGGTGGAGCCTCCTGCAGCCGCCACTACCAGTTTGTCCAAATTGGATAGAATCGGCTGAATACCACCACTGGTTTATGGTATAAGATACTGCACAAACTCAAACAATTCAGTAACTGGGTTAAATATTGGTAAAGACCAAAGGGTGGGTTCTATTTACCTTTACTACCAGTTCGCAACAGGATCGCGCAAACACTCCTTGTTTCTGCGCATGTGCAGATTGCTTCTGATGACGTCAGGGTCAGTGGGCGGAGCTTCCTGCCAGATTTACTACTGGTTCTATAGAATCAGTCTGAATTTGGGGCAACTCACCACTGGTACAGACTAAGACAGGCATTTGGGAAGAGCAATTGTTTAAGAAGACATTAAGTGGACAAGAATGCAGAGCAATGAACAGACCAGAATTGGAGTCCATTTGGGAAAAGCAAGAGAAGCTGTCTACTAAGACAAATATAAAAAAAACTTTAACAAGGGATTTTTTTTTTCTTTTTGAGTGTGGAAATGAAATAGAGTTGATGGGAAACCTGTCCCATAAAATCCAAATACTGTATGTAGTTTTTGGTAAAGCCAAATCAGTTACTATATTCTTTCTCAAAGAGTAAGTTTGCATTATGTTATGCCTCCATGTTTGAGGTTTTATAAGGTTTCTATCCCCACCTCTTGGAAAGGAGAATTTCTATATTTTTATACAAGGAATATCCTGTGTGATGTTTTCAGTTACACTGATTGCAAGGAGGCATATAGCAACAGCAATAGCACTTATATACTGCTACCCAGTGTTTTGCAGCCCTCTCTAAGCAGTTTACAGAGTCTACATATTGCCCCCAAAAATTTGTGTCCTCATTTTACCAAACGTGGATGGAAGGATGAGTCAACCTTGAACCAGTGAGAATTAGCCTGCAATACTTCATTCTGATGACTGTTGTATACACCTTTCTGATAGACTGCTTCACTCGTGTTTATCAGAAAGAACTTTGGTCCAGCTGCTTCTGTGACTTCTTATGCCTCACATGCTTCCTTAAAAGAACAGGCTGAGGAAATCTCTATCCATCCATTTTCACCTCTCTTCTTGGCAAGTAACATTAGGCTTCATGTGCATTTTTGGGGGTGATTGTCTCCCATACTGTAAACCCCTGATCTCTGGTGTGTGCTCCTTTCTTTCCGCCTGTCCTTGGGGTTATTATATTTACTTAGCCAAGATAGAAAAGCAAATTGGTCTAAAACAGAAACATAGATTCTCTTTTGAAGTCCTTCCTGGCGTTCCTAATGTAAAATTGAACTGGATCTCCACTAAAATTTTAAGTAGGTATGGCATTGTTATAAGGGAAAAAGTGGTACCATTTTTATTTTATTTTTTTGGCCTGTCTCAAGTCATGGCTGAACATGTTTACGACCTAAGCACTCTTGTAGTATAAATTCATAGTAAGCACCTTGTACTGCTAATGTTTTAAATCTCTATACCTATAGCTCTCCCTGTTTTCCAGATTCTCTGGTGAAACATCTCTCTGAAAAAGCCGTACTATGATGACACCCTTAAGGCACTATAATTAGAATGTAATTTTATATATGATTATCTGATTCTTGCTTCCACATTCCATCTACTTTTAACATGAAATCTTATTATTATACAGTAGATCATCATGTGCTCTTTGAAGAAAACAAGCCCAGCTCCAGGTGTTCTCAACTTCTTAAGAAGCGTTAGGCTGATCTTTGCTGAGACCTGAAGATCGAGCCATCAGACATGTGTAAAAATGTGCTTAGAAGTGACGTACCTATTGAGGAATTAGTTTTCAGATGAGAACTCAACTGAGTTCATAGCCTTTTCCACACAACATTCTACTCTTAGTACCCCAATAGATTTTTAAAAAAATCATCCTTGTTGAAGTGAAAAAAGCCTTTCAGATGCTGCTATTGATTAACAGTTGGGACAGTATTTGTCCATGCAATAAATTGCACCAAAAATTACTGTATACACATATGTACTGTATTTGAGTCTCAAAAATATTCCAAACCAAGTGGTATTTAGTGGTGGTATTCCTTGTTTAGTCACCACAATTAGGATCAGGAGCTTGGTTGTTAAGCAAACTGGTCACTAAATGAAACAGAAACTGTGCTTATGTTTTTACTTCAGTGTACCTTGGCTTTCCAACAAAATAAAGGTACTCTAGTCCTTATTTAGCAACTCTCATACAGTGGCCATTTGCAATTATGTCAGTGATGTAAAAGTAATTTTGCTACTAGTCCATGCATTTGTAAATGGATTTGTAAATGCATGGACTGGTAGCAAAATTACTTTTACATCACTGACATAATTGCAAATGGTCACTGTATGAGAGTTGCTAAATAAGGACTAGAGTACCTTTATTTTGTTCCCTGATCCAGAACATAAAATGAAATTCTGTGCATGGCTAATCAGCATGCCAAAACACAGAGCCAGCATGTACAGATGCTCTTAAATATGCATCCCTTCTGAACTGTCTGCTGGTTTTGTATGCTAAGCTAAAACTAGGTTGGGGTGGGGGTTGTGATTCAGCCTATTGTAGGAATCCTACACATAGTCCCTGACTTACAACCATAACTGAGCCCAAAATTTCTGTTAAGTGAGACATTTGTTAAGTGAGTTTTGCCCCATTTTATGACATTTCTTGCCACAGTTAAGTGAATCATTGCAGATGATAAAAATGAACCAGTTACCGTGCATCCAAATTTTGAACATATGACCATGAGGATGCTACAGTTGTCATTCGTGAGAAAAACCATCATAAGTCACTTTTTTCCGTTGTAACTTTGAACAGTCACTAAGTTAACTGTTGTATGTCGAGGACTACCTGTATTGTCTTAGCAAGTTGTCTGAACCAGACCATCATATTAAATTACATATAGGTGCATATTTTATTATAATCATAGACCACCTCAGAAACAAAAAGGAAACGAAGTCTGAGATAGCAAGGAAAAATTGTGGTCAAGATGTGAAATATATTATATAAATAGTAAAATAAACAAGTTAATACATGTTAATAAAAAAAGTCACATTAATCAAAGTTACAACTACGGTCTATTAATATGGATATTACTTCTGTGTCTGTAAACCACTTTGATAATTTTTAAATACATTTCATGTTTCTTTCTGTACATTGATTTTACCTCTTTTTTTTTTAAATTTGATTTATATGCCGCCCTTCTCCGGAGACTCAGAGTGGCTTACAATGCGTTAAGCAATAGCCTTCATACTTTTGTATATTTATACAAAGTCAGCTTATTGCCCCCACAAACTGGGTCCTCAATTTACCTACCTTAAAAAGGATGGAAGGCTCTTAAGTTGCTGGCAAGGTGACAGGGAATAAATTAGAAATAAAAAGCATGGACAGCCATTTGTCTGAAAAGGTATATAGGCAGGGGTGAAATGCTCCTGGTTTGGACCGGATCGCTTGATCCGGTAGTGATGGCGGCGGGTGGTTCAGAGAACCGGTAGCAAAAATCCCTGCACACCCACCCCCCATGCTCAACTGAGCCACATGATCATCAGAGGGGTTTTTGGGTTTTTTTACGTTTAAAAGCATTTTTTCTACAACCTCTTCAGCCGAAAAAATGCTTTTAAAAGTTTAAAAAAAAAAAGCCTCTGATGATCGGCTTAGCTGAGATCTCAAGAGGCTTTTCAAAGCATTTTTTTCTGCAACCTCTTCGGCCGAAGAGGTGGTTAAAAAAATGCTTTGAAAAGTCTCTGACGATCCCAGCTGAGTTGCCTGATCGTCAGAGGCTTTTCAAAGCATTAGAACAAATGCTTTGAAAAGTTAATTAAAAAAAAAAAGTTGGCCACGCCCACCCAATCACATTACACACACCCCACCAAGCCACGCCCACAGAACCAGTAGTAACAAATTTTACATTTCACCCCTGTATATAGGGTCTCCTGCTTGAGCATGGGGCTGGACTAGAAGACCTCCAAGGTCTATTCTAAGCTCATCAGTAATCCGCCCACCCATAAAATGAGGGAGAAGAATTCTCAAGAGGCCCAAATGATAACTATAAGAAGAAAAATACAATACAAAATGCCTGTTTCCCTGAAAATAATGCTGATTGTAAGGGTTTTACATGGCTTAACAATGTCAAAATTGGCAGTGCAGTTTGAATCTGGGCAATGAGTCAGAGGCTGCTGAACGTATTTGCTGAGATTTCTCTTAATCCCCAGAACAAGTAGTTCACATCCTCCAGGCCAAGAAAGGCAAGGGGAGAGCCAAATATTCTTTGAAAAAGAGATGCCTAACGCACAAGCATTTCATTTTCACTTTGTCTCAGTGGGTTCATCTCAGTTACTTCAAAAGACTGGGGTAACCATATCTGATTCCCTCAACATCCACAATTTTGTTTAAAAAAGGTATTGACAAAAAGGACATGTATAGAATGATTTCCACAAATCTTTCCCATTTGCTCATGGATGGATGGATGGATAAGACAAACAGACAGACAGACAGACAGACAGAGGATGGTGCAGTGGTCTGGAAGTGGAGCTGTCGCCTCACAATCAGGAGGCTATGAGTTCAATCCTAGGTAGCGGCAGGTATTTTTCTCTCTGGGCCTAATGAGTAAATGTCAGCTGGAAACCCTGCATTGGCAACAGGAAGGGCATCTGGCCAGTAAATACTCAGCTCCATTCAGTTGCCTTGATTCCACCCTAATGCAAGGGATTATCGGGTCATTAAAAGACAAAAAAAAGAGAGAGATAGAGATATAAGTAATCCCTGATTTATAATCACAACTAAGCCCAACATTTCTGTTGCTAAGCAACACCGTTAAGTGAGCTGCACCCCATTTTATAACTTTTTTGCCATAGTTGTTAAGTGAATCATACGGTTATTAAGCCAATCTGGTTTCCCCTATTGACTTGGCTTGTTGGAAGCCAGGAGGGAAGATTACAAATGATGAGTTGCCAAGAGCCTGAATTTTGATCATGTGACAATGGGGATCCTGCAACAGTCATGTGAGAACTGGGGCATAAGTCATTTTTTTCAGTGCTGTCAAATGGTCATTAAACAAATGGTTGTAAGTTAAGGACTATCTATAGAACTTTTTCCAGTCCTGTGATTCATTTCTAGGAATCACTGAATTCAGTTTTCTTCTTATGCGAAAGAATTATATCTGATTGTTCTCTAGCTCATTCTAGATCACTTTTTTCTAGATGACTTCAGGCTTAGTCTGAATGAGCATAACATTCCAACCATTAAATAAAGTTGATATTAAACCAATGATAAAAATAAACAGAATGATTGTTGCTGAATTTTCATCATGTTCAACATTTATATATGTCACCCATAGGTTGTTTTTGTTGTTGTGCATTGATTTGTGAGGTACCTTCCACATTTGTGTGAGAAGCCATTCTGAAGTCCTAAGGCTATATATCCCAGTCAAAAATTTGGGGGAAATGTCCAGGAAAAAATAATAAGAAATAAGGCGTTACCTTGTGGTAAGATGGGGGAGGCCAATAAATTTAATACATAAATAAATATTCCCAAGAAAATATGTTTTATATGGGCGTAGCCACACCTTAACTCAAAGATTTTTATTCTCACATTTAGCTGATCTCACTCTGCAGAGAATCACTGTGTATATAAGGCAATAATTTAAAAGTAGTTTTCAAATGTTACTTTTTAACAATGGACTAGGATTCATTTTAAGTATTTTTGCAAGTTTTTAATACTTGATTTTGCTACTAATAATTCGTGTTTTAATTTCAGCTACGAGATTTCTTTTTTGTTTAAAACGTTTATTAAATTTCAAAAAAAGAGGCTAAAATAGAAAATTAGAATAAGAGAGGAAATGTGGGAGAGAGAAACAAGAGGGAATGTTTAAAAAGCGACATAAGAAAACAATAATAAGAAAAATGTTAAATTTCCAACTTTTTCAATATATTTAACAGTTATAAAATATACTCTTGTTTTAACAAAAGAAAAAATACAAAAGTAAAAATACATATACATATCAAACAATGTAATAACAGTAACGTATATACATCATAATCTCTTAATCTGATAAAATATATAACCCATAAATGCATATTATCAACTCTAAAAATACATATTGCTAGATATTTCTATAATAAAAAAATCTATAATTGAACATTCTCTGCTTTCAGATTAGACAAATACATATCTCCATAATCAAAAGATACCAAATCCCAATATCAAAATTTCATTTTTCTCTTTATTGAGTAAAAATTCCATAAGTGGTTTCTATATAGATCAATTGTGAGGTTTCTGTGAATATAATCATATTTTTAAAAAGTATCTGTATATTCTCCCAGATAAGCCTATCCGTAAATAAGCTGACCCTCAAAATTTTTATACATTTTAATCTTCATAACTGGCTTATCTGCACATGGCAGATTTTTTCATGGCAATTGGCTTATCTGTGGATGGACTTATCCATGAGTATATATGGTATGCTATTTTTTCCCCATACTGTTTAGATTACTCTATCATTGCTGCGCTATGCTCTGAAAGCTTTGAATAATTTTTTTGCCCCAAATAAATATCAAATTGTGCAATAAAATATTGACTTGGCAGAAGTTTCAATGAATACGATGACAAATTTCTATGTAAACATCCATGTGGCTTAGCAGTTAATCAATTCCTAGTTCTTAAGCTTAACATTTGGTATCCTAGTTGTATACAAAATATGATTAGATTTAATTGACAAGAACTTGCCACAATTAAATGGTATATTAACATTTAAAACCATTCAAGTACATCCAAGAAGCTTATTATTGGTTTATGAAGAATAAAGTATGAACAAAGAGAAAGAAAAGAAACCAAATAGGAGATTAATCATCTAACAGAGATTATTGCTTAGAGTCAAATGGTTTTTCAGATGTTTGTAGGGAGGGAACAGAAATGCCATCCCTAAAGATGTAAAGAATTTTGCCAATCTGAACTCAAAGAGGTATACCAATGTTAAAGCCATTAGTCATGAGAATGGATGTCTGTTTGATAGAGGTGGGCTTTTTATGCAGGGAAACATCTGTTTGAAATATAAGGCTTTCAGCCAAGAATCTTAAAAACAAGTGAGTTGGTTCACAGATGTTAAATGAGTGTAGCTTTAAAAAAGCCAATATAGTATAGTGGTAATTATACTGGAAAAATCCATCTTTAACTATGGAAACTCAGAAATGATTTTAGGCCAATCATTATTTCAAGCCCAGCTTATCTCACAAATACTAATTATATCAGCAGGATTTTTGTACAATAATTTGCTTGCTTATATCCCATCTTTCTTTCAGGAGCGCAAGACAATGTATACTTCCTTCTTCAATTTTCCCTGACAAGCTTGTGAACTAGGGGAAGTAATAATTCAGTGAGGATATCAATCTAATTTATAAATGGAATGAGTATATGTTATTGACTTAACCTTAAGTGGTTGAGTTGGTAAGGTATCTTAGAAGCCACAATGACAAAAAAACTCAGGAGCCCACATAGCAACTATTCTAACTGATTTGTATTAAAAGGTATAACTTTTTGTGAGCTACAGCTTAAGTATATAGCAGTGGTGAAATCCACATTTTTTTACTACCGGTTCTGTTGGTGTGGCTTGGTGGGCATGGCGGGGGAAGGATACTGCAAAATCTCCATTCCCACTCCACTCCAGAGGAAGGATATTGCAAAATCTCCACTCCCATCCTACTTTGGGGCCAGCCAGAGGTGGTATTTGTTGGTTCTCCGAACTATTCAAAATTTCTGCTACTGGTTCTCCAGAACCTGTCAGAACCTGCTGGATTTCACCCCGGTATATAGGTGGTCTTTGACTTATAATCATTCATTTAGCAATTGTTTGAAGTTATAGTGGTACTGAAAATAGTTACTTACAACTAGTCTTTGTACTTACATCCTTTGCAGAATCTCCCTGTGATGTCATGTGATCAAAATTTGGGCACTTGAGGACCGATATATATTTATGATGGTTGGAGTGTAGCCACGATCACGTGATCGCCATTTGTGATCTTCCCAGCTGGTTTCCAACAAGCAAACTCAATGGGGAAAATGGATTCACTTAACAATTACATGATTTATTATTTTATTTATTTTATTTTATTAATCATATTTCTATGCCACCCACTCTCCGAGGACTCTGGCAGCTTACAATCGAATAGCATATTTCCCCCAACAATCTGAGTCCTCATTTTACCCACCTTGGAAGGATGGAAGGCTGAGTCAACCTTGAGCTGGTGAGATTTGATCTGCTGAACTAGCTGTCAGCTGAAGTAGCTGCAATACAGCACTCTAACCACTGCAGCACCTCCACTCACTATTTGACTAACAATTGCAGTGATTCACTTATCGATCATGGCAAAATTGGACTCAACTCACTTGCTTGGCAATGAAAATTCTGATCCCAGTCGTGATCATAAGCCAAGAACTATTTGTAGCTCTTAATAAAAATTGTCAGAAAAGTTATCAGACTTCTGATTTTGGGGGGGTCACCACACTTACCAATATACAAGGGGCAGAGCTTCAAAACATAGCCTTGGCTGTCCTCTTTTGACTTTTTAAACAACCCCACACCCAAATGGATACTCTTAAATCAGGATTTACAACATTTCCCTTTGTTTTGACTTAAATGGTCAACCCCACCACTTACTTCTGGCTACTGTGGTTAGAAGTGGACTCATGTATTCTCCCACAACCACTTAGCAAGATCTATCATTCAAGTCATTGTGCATGTGTTGTTTGAATCTGCTGGATTTAAATGTATTAACAAACCATGCAGTCTCTGTGGATTTGAAGCCTTGACCTGGTGAAGGACACTCTTCTACACATACATGTTTCCAAGCTAACAAAACAGGAAGCAAGGACGTAACTCCTTATGTACAAATCTCTTCATCTGCTGGCACACCTGCAGAAGAGCAAACAGGAGCTTTGAACAAGGATTGAGTTATTTTACTTGCTTGCCTGCAGCTGCAGTTTCCTGTTAAGGATTTTTAGCACCTGGAAGTATTGCTTTCAGGTGCTAAATAAGTACTGCTTATTTTTTCTATGTGTTTCTTTCTTTATATCTGTTTCACAAACATGTTCCAAAAAATTGATATGTATTCTACCAGTAATACAGAGGATTTAAGTAAATAGTGAGCACTGCATTGAAAAGTTTGCCCAGACACTCCCATTTTATTTATATGTGCATAAAGTAATGGAGTATAAAGCAGGTCTCTTGTTCTTTAGACTTGTTGATATGTCCAAGCAAGCAAGGAATCCAGAATTTGGAAAATCTAAGGAGGAAGGTGCCCAGGACACCCAGAAACAGAACACAGCAAATCTACTTGGCGTTCTCCAGATGTTTTGGACTACAATTCCTTCTTGCCATTGATTACTAGATTCTTTCAATCTCCCAAATATTGGGAAGGTACAGAACTATTAGACAGATATTTGGAGGTAGAACAATGAAAGTGAGGGAAGAAGACAGATGGGGCACTGACTAAGCAATATGCATTTAGGTTTCCTTAGCAATTGGCTGTATTTGCCTAAAAAACTGATCCCAGACCATGGTTTACATCTGCCAAAAGGATAGTGGACATGTTATGGCTAAGAACTAATTGTGAGTTGACCCAATGAAGAGTGAAGGCCTCAGCTGAGAAACAAAGGAAAGAAAAACATATGGGTAATCCATGATGTATGATAGGTTGCTAAGCAACCATTCAAAATTATGACCAACCTGAAAAGGGGATTTAACAGCCCAAATTCAAAGTTCCAGTGGTTGAGCTCTCTCTGTGATCGCATTACAACTTTGGCAATAGGGCCATATTCATGGCCATTTGCAGCATCCTGTGATCATATGAAAACCAGTTTTACATTTGCTCAAAATTGGCACTTCTAGTTTTTGGCAAAGCCACGCCCATAGTGAACCACTGGTTTGTTAACAACCATTGATTCTCTTAATTACCATAGATTTGCTTAATGAAGACAGTGCTTTGCTTAACAAAGGTTGCAAAATCGGGTCAGTCATGTGACTGACCCATTTTGTGACTGTTATGACGTACAACCATAATGGATAGGCCATTGTTAACCTATTAACAATCTGCTACTTTATATGTGATACCCTTTAGTAACAACAGGAAAATTGGAATGCACTTTCCTAATAAATGAACAAGTCCATAATGCCAACATCTGTGCTATTGATGTGTAAAACTTTCCAGGTAGATAAACATGAAAACTGTGAAGCCAACTGTAGCATCTGCCTTGGGATGAACTCAGATTCATATCGCAGTAGAGAAGCATGAAAATTGTGAAGTCAACAGTAGCATTTACCCTGGGAAGAACGCATTTACGATACACAAAACATAAAAACAAGAGTGGGGTTTTTTTCCCTTTTAAAAGTTTATACTGTAAATAATTCTCCTGTGGTATACAAACAACTGAAAAACATAGTGACAACACTGCGTAGTCATCATGGAAACAGTGGGAAATCTGCAGATTCTCATAGCAAATGATGAGTTTGGCCAACTCTTCCTGCAGTTCAAGTCATTTATACTTCTATGTCTGGCTCCCCTCCTCTTCCACAACCATGGGTTGCTGCTCCTGCTCTTGTTCCGGGTCTCCAGGGAGCATGCTGGTGACTGTCTGGAGAAGGGATTCAATTTGTTCTTCTGTAAGCCTCTCTTCGCTTTCTTCCACAATCTGCAAAGGACAATGGTTTAGTATCTACCAATATGTTCTGATCACCCTTTTACATGCTAACTTCAAAACTCCTTAGGATGGACCTAACTCACAGAATTCCCAGCTGGTACAGCAAGAGATTGTTCCTGAAACAATAAAGCTGATATTATGCAGCAGAGGAACAAAAAAACGACCAACTTTAACATTTAGCAAGGCTCAGCAAAACTAAGATAAAATGAAACCAATCACTACGAATCAGAAAACAGTCAACTAATCAGGTCTTTTAAGGAACTGGCACAAAGGCCTTTCCTTCCCTGGTAAGGAAGGGCATTTCTATAGATAAGACTGTTGGCATTGATAAGAGCTTTCCCCACCTAGGCACTGATTGAATACATTAATCAAAGTTAGGTACTGTCAATATCTGGAAACACCCTGGACTCAAATCTTATAATTGAACCATTTATCCTAATTTCTGGGCCTCCCACCAGCTCTATTGGCAGGAAGGCTGCGCTGAACTTATTTGCAGGGAGATCCAGGGAGGTAGAAGCTCTCGTTCATTCCTCATATCATGTCCTTTTTATGATGCCCCAAGATGTGCTATGATCTCCCAGTCATCTCCAAATGTGAAGGTAACACTGACAAATTTTATGTTTATTATTTTTTAAGGGATGCTAGACCCACACTCACATATCACATACCCTCACCAAGTCATGCAACTGTGCAAAGCCTTTAATTAGAGATATCATTTGATTGTCCCTATTGTTTCCCCCCCCAATGAATTGTTATATCAAACTATTTCTTTTTTTTACCATAAAAGCTGAACAAGGATCATAATAAAGGTATTTGATTTGTTCCTAATTTTTGGAACTCAAATAATTTACTAAAACTGTATTACTGTTATTCTTCTCTTCCTTACTAGTATCTATCTCTTCCAGTGGTTGGTTGCCCCCGGTTCACACCGGTTCTATAGAACTGGTAGTAAAATCGGCGGGAGGCTCTGCTCACCAACCCCGACATCATCAAAATGCTTCTGTGCATGCACAGAAGCTTTGCGAGCACACACACATGGCCCCGTTGCGAACCGGTAGTAAAGTTAAGTAGAACCCACCCCTGATCTCTTCCCACTTATTACTATAACCATGTTGCTTGTATCTTTCAATTATACTGTTTTTGTTTCCTAGTACGATTTGATAGCTTATCACTAAGTGTTGTATCTTTTTATTCTTGATGAATGTATTTTATTCTCCTTCTGTAAACTGAGAGCACATACACCTAAGACAAATTCCTTGTGTGTCCAATTGCACTTGGCCAATAAAGAATTCTATTCTATTCCTTTTCCCATCGTCTGCTTTTTAATTTCCTGTCCAACAGAGTTTTAGAAAATTCAGGAACTTCTTTGGCCATTGGTGGGATTCAAATTTTTTTACTACCGGTTCTGTGGGTGTGGATTGGTGGGCATGGCATGGCTTGGTGGGCAAGGCTTGGGAAGGATATTCTCCGAACTACTCAAAATTTCTGCTACCGGTTCTCCAGAATTGATCAGAACCTGCTGAAACCTACCTCTGCATTGGACTATTCAGGTTCAGCCTTGCTCTACTTGGGATGCAGCTTGAATTTACAGTGAAGTATTATTTCTTCCATGGAGCTTGACCTTGTAGTGATGAAACAGCTGACATTTCCTAACAATGTTATAAACTATAGTATATTCCCAGAAACATCATCCATGGCAGGCATGCTACAGATGAGGGCTCTGACTAAGTACAGTCCACTGGAGAAAGAAAGAGCAATCTACTCCAGTGTTCTGTCAAGAAAATCAAGTCAATGTCCGCAACCAAGACAGCATCAACATGATTTTGAAGCTTGGAAGGCATGAAACAAGCTACTGGGCAAGAGCTAAGAGCAAGGGCACTGGTGCTTATAATGCGTTGAATTAACGCCAAAGGGAAGCCCAGCTGCTGACTGCCCAGAAGCAAAAGGAAAGGTTGAAGCTACAAAGATATGTCTACCATTGGTCCATGGAATGTCTGACTATGAACTAAGGCAAAGTTGCTGTCAGAACAGAAATGTCAAGAGTGAATATTCACATTCTGGAAATCAGCAAATCGAAGTAGATTGAAATGGGTCCCTTCACATCAGAAAAGCAATAGATCTTCAATTGTGGGTTAAAATCTCATTGAAGAAATAAGGCTAGCTATTATTATTATTATTAAAATAATAATAATATTTTATTGTGTCAAAGTCTGTGCTTGGATACAACTCTCCCCCAAATGGGAGATAATCTTAATCTGAATCAAAGGTAAAACAATTATCAAATGATAAATCCCATATACTTTAAACCAAGATGCAGTGGAAATGGAAATGGAACAGTTCTATCGCAATTTGCAATACTATATCAAAAAAAAAATGCATAATTCTAATTACAGTGTAGAAATCTGAGTTACTAAAGCTGCAAATAGTAGCTGGATTGACGGGAAAAATTGGTCACGTATGAATGAAAGAGACAGATAGTTCTGCTAAGAAAATTAAATGTTTACAGCACATGCCTTTTTCCAAGAAGCTAAAACATAACTCCACAGATGGCCATCATCAGATGGACAAGTCTGAAATCAAACTGACAATATATTCTAAAGGCAAAAATAAAGAAATTCTATGCTGTCAGCAAGAACACGTTATAGTGCTCACTATGGCTCAGATCACACACTTCTTGTTGCACAGTTGCATCTTAAGCCAAAGAAAACAAATAAAACATCTGACTGGTATGTCAATCTATTCGTTTTGATATAGTGACGAAGGTAAAGACTAAATTGAATGGATTAGGTTTGGTAACTAGAGCGCCTGAAAAAAATCCATGGCATTATTAACAATGAAGAAAAAAAAAAAAAAGCTCCAGAAATGCAAAAACAGTTGCCTGTTATGCAATGAAAATAACTGAAGGCAGAAATAAACAGTACAAAAGATCTGAGAATAATTAAATAGGAAAGACAAGAGATATTTACAAAACATAGAGAATTAAATATATTTGACAGACAAGCCTAATAAAATTATGTCCATCACAAAGAGTTAAAAAGCAACTGAATGACTGAGCAACATATCACTGTTCTAGGAATTTTATTTTTTCCTAACCATGCATATCGTTCTGCTGAAAACGATAAGAAATTTCTGATGCAAATCAGCACCTATTTGATCTGCCTAAGAACAGCAAATGGAAATTATTAGTCACACCATAAACCTAAATAAAATCTCTTCCTCTTTAAACAAACAGCTAATGCTCTTTATGGAGCTACTGCTCTTATCTCAGAGAAAAACAAACTTCCTCAAATGCAGGCTATGCTTTTGTGATCTTTAGCTTTTTGTAGCTAAGCTATGAAAACGACTTAGATATTGGATCCTAGAAAAGGACATTTTACATCCTTGGCTTCAGTAGAGTTGTACTTTCCTATGCTGACAGTCCGAAGTCTTCTTGGATTCATAGCTCCTGCTCAATTAGCAGGTGACAGTTGTGGCCAGGAGGGCCCTTGTACAATACAGATAGTCCTTGATTTATGATCACAATTGAGCCCAAAGTTTATGTTGTTAAATGAGTTTTGCCCCATTTTACAACCTTTCTTGCCAGGCTTGTTAAGTGAATCACTGCACGTGTTTAGTTAATAACACGGTTGTTAAGTGTCTCCCCCATTGACTTTGCTTCTCAGAAGGTCGTAAAAGGGGATCACATGACTCTGGGATGCAAACTGTCGGGATTTTGAACATCTGACCATGGGGATGCTCATGGCAGTGTGAAAAATGGTCATAAGACATTTTTTTTCACTGATCTTGTACCTTTGTGTGAAACAGCTTGCATGCGGCAGTACCTTGAATACAGGTAGTCCTCAACTTACAACAGAACATTTAGTGACCATTCAAAGTTACGATGGCACTGAAAAAAGTGACTGATGATGGTTTTTCACACTTACGACCGCTGCAGCATCCCCGTGGTCACATGATCAACCTTCTGACAAGGAAAGTCAACGGAGAAGCCAGATTCACTTAACAAACCTGTTACAAACCTAACAACTGCAATGATTCACTTAACAACTGTGGCAAGAAAGTTGGTAAACTGGGGCAAAATTCATTTAGCAATGGTCTCACTTAGCAACAGAAATTTTGGGCTCAATTGTGGTTGTACACCGAGGACTTCCTGTATTACTGAATAACAACTTCTGCCTATCCCAGGGTCTTGGGAAGAACTCAACAGGCAGATAAAAGTGCCAAATTCAATCTAAAAATCTGGCTGACTGTACGACAAACCATAATAACAATAATAACAAACTCTTCAGTAAGGTAAAAATTATTTTTGAGCTAAGCAGATAGAAATGATTGTTTTTCCTTACTTAACTTTTAAATAATTGAAAGAGAGCAAAACAGATACAATAATTTAAAAAACTGAAACCCATTGTAACATTGAATAATTTTCACTTATTTCAGTTAAAGTCAGCAGCCTTGACCGTGTACCTAGGAACTATTTTGGAATCAATATATTTTTCTGGAGGGGATTAAGCTGAGTGTGCTCTCTTGTTTTATTTTCTATCTCCTGTAAACTTCCTTAAATATGGAATAAAGCAGATGGAGAGCTTGCCTTTTTGCTAAATCAATGACCTAAGAACCCCCACATCTTCCACGAGAGCAGGCGCCACCTCAGAACATTTGCTTCAGCTATTCATTTTCTTCTAAAATGAACATTTTATTTGCTCAGGGAATCTGCAGCTCTCAAGGATGTATCAGTCAATATCCATTTATTATGCAGTTCTCAGAGGTTTGTTACCAGGGAATGACGCAGCCTGGAGAGGAAGTGGAAGGGGGTGGGAGAGATAGAAAATAAGCAGAGAATATTGAGAGAAAGTGATCATGTAGTGTTGGAGATCCTGATTAACGGAAAGGAAATTTATCTAGTTTGACTAGGTATTTCGAACTTTGCACATTTTAATAGTTCAGAATAACGTTAAGTAGGAATCTGTGATCACAGAAGCTAATGGGAAAAGGAACTGTATGAATTTCTAAAAAAGAAAGTACCGTATTTTCCGGCGTATAAGACGACTGGGCGTATAAGACGACCCCTGACTTTTCCTGTAAAAATATAGGGTTTGGGCTATACTTGCTGTATAAGATGACCTCTCTTCCAACGCACACCAAATAAAAATTAAAAAACATCAACTGGCTCACCCACAATGTAAAAGCAGCTGTGCTAGACCCAAAATGGCCCCTGCAACAAGCAGGGACCTCACACAGCCACAAAAAGCCCCCCAAAAAACAACTTTCACACTTTACACACACAAAATTCCACATACAGCTTTGTGATATTTTGTGCGTTTGTGTAGTTAGAGTGAAATACTACAGAAACACACTAAATCTCAGAAAGCTGCACAAATATTATTTTATTTTTATTTTTATTTTTATATTTATATGAAAGCTAAATTTAAAACTTCCTAGCCTAAAACTTAGATCTAGCCTTTATATGGCTAGGTTTAAAAAAGAACAACTAACCTCCATCCCCCATCCCCAATTAACTATTTTTTTTAAAGTTCCCAAAGGGGAAAAAACCTTACCCAATAGAACAGGGGTCTGCAACTTTGGCAACTTTAAGACTTGTAGACTTCAACTCCCAGAATTCCTCAGCCAGCTTTGCTTTGCTGGCTGAGGAATTCTGGGAGTTGAAGTCCACAACTCCCTGCCTGCTTGATTGCAGGCAGGGAGATTTAGTTGCTTGCTGATGCAATGGATTGCAGGCAAGGCAAGGCAAGCGTTGCGGCTAGCAGCTAAGGTAAGCAAGCTGGACGCGGGAGGGAGGGGGGATTTTTGCTACGTACCAATTAGAAGGCAAAAATTAGCAGCTGGGATGGCCAGCGTGGTGTAAAAGGGACGTTTTTCCCTTTTAAACGGGGCTTGGCCATCCAAGCTCTGGCGATCCCAGCTCAGTTGCCTGCTAATCAGGCAACTCAGCTGGGATGGCCAGCGTTGTGTAAAAGGGAAGTTTTTCCCTTTTACACGGGGCTTGGCCATCCAAGCTCTGGCGATCCCAGCTGCACCAGCGTTGTGTAAAAGGGAAGTTTTTCCCTTTTACACAGGGCTTGCGTGTAACTCAGCTGATTAGCGGCAACTCAGCAGGCAATTCAGCTTGGCTCCTTAGAGCCATTTAAGGCTCATCAAAGCCTTTCGGGCTGGTCTGCCTGGTTACAGGAGACCGACACCCGGCGTATAAGACGACCCCCGACTTTTGAGAAGATTTTTGCATGTCAGAAAGTCGTCTTATACCCCGGAAAATACGGTATTTAAAAATGGGGATTGCCAGAAAAGCCATGAAGTGACTATTTTCCTCCTCAGAGCTGGTAGATGCAAGTTCAGTGTAAAGAAGAGCAATAAAAATGATGAGGGGCTTGGAGGCTACAATTTAGGAAGAATAGATGAAGGAACTTGTCATGTTTAGCCTAAGTGAAGATGGAATAACAGGTAAAACAGGAACAGCAGAGCTAAAGTCTTATTTTTTTTCCCTCATGCTTTTTCAATGACAAAAGAACTAGACAATTGTTCAGGACAACGTAAAAGGCCACGATTATAGTGGGACCATGTTTATATTTACTTTAAAGGTAAAGGTTCCCCTCACACATATGTATTAGTCATTCCCGACTCTAGGGGCGGTGGTCATCTCAGTTTCAAAGCCGAAGAGCCAGCACTGTCCAAAGATGTCTCCATGGTCATGTGGCCGGCATGACTAAATGCCAAAGGCGCACGGGACGCTGTTACCTTCCCACCAAAAATAGTGGCCCCTATTTTTCTTGCATTTTTTACGTGGTTTTGAACTGCTAGGTTGGCAGAAGCTGGGACAAGGAACGGGAGCTCACCCCATTATGCAGCACTAGGGATTCTAACCACTGAAATGCCAACCTTTTGATCGACAAGCTCAGCATCTTACTATGCATGAGTTTAAAGCTCCAGAGATCAGATGAAATGCAGAGCATGAAAGAACTTTCTGATGGCTGATTCAAATGTTTATGAATTACCTTGAGAAAACCAGGAGAACCAGTGAAATACCAAGAGGATAAGATTCCCATCTTCAAAAAAAAAGAAAAAAGAAAAAAAAAGAGGATCTAGGAAATTATAGACCAGATAGCAGAACATCAAAACTAGACAGGTTCTAGAGTCAATAATGAAGAGATCATTCAGTAGAAATTTTAAAATGTGCTAGGTAGCGTAAGATAAAATAGCAGTATATCATTTTTATCAGACAACTTTCAGAGATGGTAGAGAATGCTGTACATATAATATACCTTGATTTCAACAAAAAATGTAACAAAGCACCCTACAAAATTTGGATTAAGTTAGTAAAGTGTGGACTTGATGACATGTTAATACCATATTTTTTGGAATATAAGACGCATCTTTCCTTCCCCTAAAAGGGGGTGAAAATTTAGGTGCGTCTTATACACCTAATGTAGCCCCGCCCACCCACTGGCCCCCACCCTTTGACCCCTGCCTCCCAGCAGTTACCTCCTTGCAGCAAGCAGCAAGAAGAAACAGCTCCCTTCAGCTTCAGCACAGCCTAAATCACACAAGTTGATTGGATCGGCCTCCCGACTCTCAGCTGTTTTGCTCAGCCTCTGCTGTTTGCTGCAAGAAGGTAAATTGCTGGGAGCAGATTTTTTTTTCTTGTTTTAATCAAGCTATGCTGAAAACAAAAAAGAAAGTAAAGCAGGCTGTTTGCTGTTTGCTGCAATGAGGCAAAATTGCTGGGAGGCAGAGGCAGATTTCTTTTTCTTGTTTTCCTCACCAAAAAAGGTAGGTGTGACTTATAGTCTGAAGCGTCTTATACTCTGAAAAATACGGTAGGTGGTTTAAAACTGACTGTGAGAATCAACCTGGCTTCTAGATATATTGCTCTCCATGACAACCTGATTTTATTGTACGTGCCAATATTTCCTGTTTTCTGTCATATTTGGACTTTTGTGTGTTGGCACAAATGTCCAAAAAACACAGTCTGCTCCTGACCATTTCATTTTTACAATAAATCTGGATATAATTACTCCGCTTCAGCATTCTTCTAGGACTTCTTGTTTATTTCTTTATATTTCTTTATTTAATTTATATGGCAGCCCAAGTCATTCTCAGCGCCAGGGCAGCCATATAAATTATTGCCAGGGCAGTTTACAATACATACTCGAAGAATAACAAACTTTTTATAATAAAATGTATCTTTGTGCAGTTGCTGCTGCAACCATTTCACCGCCAGAGTAAACAATATAACAGGCTGAGGATAAGAACAAAGGCAAGAAAAAGAATACCCAGACAAGAATTATATCAATCCCACTACTACTGGAAAATTGAGAAATCTCCTTGGCTAATTTTCTCTGTTCAAAGCAATATTTCAGAAGGTAGCTTTGTGACTTACCAGCTGGATTTCAACAGCAGTTGCAGGCCTGTGGTTGAGTAGTTGCAGTTTTTCTGCCCTGTACCCAAGCAAAAGACATAAATATATATAATTTAGGGATTCTGGTTACAGGAATGAGTCCACATCATAACAAAACCTTGTCCACAGAACATCGAACTTACTTCAGGGTCTTACTTACAGCCTAGCCTTAGAACTACAGCAGTCAGGAATGAAATAATTCGGGGGCTTGAAAATTGCCATTCCCACATCTGTGATCCATTGGAATTTACTGGTTTGTAGGTTTTAAAACCCTCAATGACCCTTTGTTCAGGAACATCCACAACCCACTGCTCTTTCTGAACCCAGTTTTCAAAAGCTTGTTTCCTTAGATGGTCCCAAAGGGCTGAAAATGGATTTCAAAATCCTGTGCAGAACAATAAAACCATTAAGGGTCAGTTTCACATCCTTGGCTACCAAGACAGGCAGAAAACAGAGATGTCAAATTTACTTGGTATCAACAGCTGGGTGAAATTTTATCACTTCTACATAAAACAATTATTTAAAGCAGTTTTTTTTTCCAACCATGAGTTAGTTATAAAATTAAGTTTTTGTGAACAACATTTAAGCTAAATGAAAACATAACCCAGGATGAATTTATAATTACTACTATACTTGTATATGTCTGGGCTTTTTTAAAGAATAGAAAGGGAATTCAGGAATTTAAATTATAGTGTAACAACCCAGAATAGAGATGAAATAGCAGAAAGAGATGCCTACAGTGTTGCTGGGAAAAGATGAAGAGACTAATCAAAAATGGGAAGGAATCTTTATTAAGGTATATACAATAAAAAGGGGCAAAATGTAATTATTTAATAATATAAGAGCTGCGGTGGTTAGAGTACAGTACTGCAGGCTACTTCTGCTGATCACCAGCTGCCAGCAGTTTGGCAGACTGAATCTCACCAGGCTCAAGGTTGACTCAGCCTTCCAGCCTTCCGAGGTCAGCAAAATGAGGACTCAGATTGTTGGGGGCCATAGGCTGACTCTGCAAACCACTTAGAGAGGGCTGTAAAGCACTGTGAAGCGGTATATAAGTCTAAGTGCTATTGCTATTTCCCCCATGTTATTGTGTCCATGGATTGCTTTCTAGGAACCCTGTACAAAGTGATTCAATCCCTCTTAGAGAGAGATGGGTCAGAAGATCTTCTGATAGGCTGCCCTGAAGATTATTCAAGGAATCTGTTAAGGGAAATCATTCAAATCCATCCTGAGATGAATTCCAACTATGCAGGTCCTCCTGAGCTAAGTATAGTCTGGCATGATCTGAGAGAAGTTTTACTTTCTTGGTCCTAAGGAAGTGGAAATGGTCCTCAGGATTGTGAAGGAAGTCCCATGTATATTAGATCCTCGTTCTTCTAAATTGATTAAGGTCTGTGGGAAAACAATGTGTGGTTGAATCTAAGAGGTGGTACATTAACTCTTGAGTGAAGTGATAGTTATGCCTGGGGTTAGGGATGCAATAGTACATTTTCTTCTCAAACACTCATGGACCAATATGTTGGATAATTTTTTGTTACATCTCCAACTTTCCTTTTCTAGGGAAGGCATTTTGAGACAGAAGTTGGACTGCAGCTTCAGATAGTCCTGAGGGAAGATTATTTGTATTCCTTCCAGGCAGATTCCAGGCCTTGGACAGTACTGAGATAACATGATTACACATATTGATGACCTATGATGGGTACATGATTTGGGATCTGCATCCATCCCCACTCAACCGTGATCTTTCAACAACCGCAGGTACCATCCCAGAGTAACCTTTATAGAATTATTTGATTAAAAATATATGGTATCATTCTGCCCTGGTTTCGGGGCTGAAAGTAGGAGACATAAAACTGATTCTCCTTCTAAACCTGGTTCTATTCCTCAGAGCTCAATTCTCTTCTCTCTTCTTGAATGGGGTCATGAGCCTAGATATGATCAGTATGCTGATGTTACCTCATTATATATCTCATCTTAGGCTGGCAAGATAATGTTTTTAAAATTCAATTTCAATTTCTGGAGTTTATGGGGGTTGGATGGACATTTAGGCTTATCGAGTGGCTTAGGATTTTAGGGCTAATGGTTTTGGAAATCTTCCATCTTTGGTTATAGATGGGGTTGGAATGATTAGGCAAAACCAGTCATGGTTTCTGCTTGAAAAGTAACTCAGATGGCTTTTGTACAAATCCATTTGAACATCAGTTGCACTCATTCCTGGATTAGGAGGCTGTAATAGTCATTCATGGCTTGGTTATCTCAAATCTGAATTACTGTATCATATCCTACTTTGAATTGCTCTTGAAGACCACTTGAAAGAAATAGCTAGTTCAGAAGGAAGTAGCATTAGTAATTACGAGGACACATTGATCCATGAAACACTGCTGCTATATGAATTGCATGGTAGGCTTTTGGATGTAATTCAAAGGGATAGTCATCATCTATAAAATCCTTCACTGCATAGGGCCTGGCTTGTCTTGGATGACCTTTTTTCATCAATAACAATTGACAGGATTGTCATGTTTAGGGTCCCATCATTCAAGCAGTATTACTTTGTGGGACCCATGAAATGTGCCTTTTCCATCACTATGCCTGTCTCTGGAACAGCATCCTCCCCCCTCCCCCAAATATGGATCCAGTCCTGCTTGTCTCTAAAAATGCCTCTTCTCTCCACACAGGATTAGGAGATTTTTTTTAAAAAAATTGATTTATAAGCCGCCCTTCTCTGGAGACCCAGGGCGGCTTACAATGCATTAAGCAATAGCCTTCATACTTTTGTTTATTTATACAAAGTCAGCTTATTGCCCCCACAAACTGGGTCCTCATTTTACCTACCTTAGAAAGGATGGAAGGCTGAGTCAACCTTGAGCCTGGTGAGATTCGAATTTACAGTAATTGCAGAGAGCTGGAGTTAATCACAATGCTTTTAGTCTGATGAGCCACAAGGCCCATATTATGAACTCTTCTTCTCAGTGCAATGTGTTTTAATTTTTTAGCTTATTGTTTGTTGTTTTTAATTTTTTGTTAGCCAGCCTGAGTCACATGCCAAGTGGGTGGCCATATATTATGAATTTATAAATATTCACTGTGAGAGAGTGGCCTTGGACTTTCCAATTTACCTGACTAATATGGCAGACCACCGTGAGAGGGTGGTCTGGACATCCCATCCCCTCAGTTGGACAGAACGCAGAGACTCCTACCCGCTACCGTGAGAGGGTAGTGGTGATTCTCCTGATTGACTTGAACCTTGTCCTTTGGACGTTTTTGACTATTATCGTGGACCCTGAGCCATGCCTTACCATTTTCTCTATTTTCATTTTGTGTTCGGGCCTGGCCCTCTATGTTATCGAGGGCCCACCTTAATGACGGGTTTTGGGACCCCAAGAGGTGGCATGTTGCAAAACGGGGATTGAGGGGTTTTTTAAGGTCTTTTTTAACTAGATTCTTAAGGGGTTCAGGGGTGGGGGAGGGAGTGGGTTTGGGGGAGAACCTTGGGGGAGAGGGACAGGTCCGGCAGTTTATGGTGCCGCGGGGGGTGTAGACTCTGGAGGTAAGAGGGCTCCTAGAGAGCCTTCTGTCGAGGGCTTTTCTATTAATACGCTATGTGGGAGGGGCAGATATGGCGAGAGCCGGGAGGGGGCCGTATCGTGTGGTGGGGACACGCACTATCTTCGAACGATTGCGTGCCCCGGTCCCCTTAGCTCTTCCTGTTCCCCAGGTTGTTCAGAGTCTCAAGACCCGAAGCTCTGGCTGCTGTTGTGCAATGCTAGGTCCGTAGTAAATAAAGCTCCCCTCATATGTGACCTTCTTCAAGAGGGGGGTGCGGACCTGGCTGGTATTACGGAGACCTGGTTGGGCCATGAAGGCAGGGTTCCCCTCATGGAGATGAGCCCACCAGGTTTCCACGCATTCCATCAGCCGAGAGCTCAGGGTAGGGGTGGGGGAGTAGCGGTCATTATAAAGGAAGGTCTTGATCCGAGGGAGGCCACTGTACCTCAGATAGCCGGGTGTGAGTCCATCTTTGTGAGGTGGGGTCATGGTAGGCAGATGGGTCTGTTGGTCACATACCTGGCTCCCTGCCATGTGGCAACGACCCTGCCCGAGCTCCTCAATGTTGTAGCCGAGGTGGCGATTGGTACCCCCAGGCTTATGGTCATGGGGGATTTCAATCTGCCATCTATCGGTGAAACATCTGAGATAGCTCGGGAGTTCATGGCTTCCATGACGGCCATGGACCTGACCCAAGTAATTCATGGCCCGACTCACATTGGTGGACACACCCTGGATCTAGTTTTTGTCTCTGGTCAGTGGTTGAGTGGTCTTGATATAGGGGATATAGGTATTGAACCCTTGTCATGGTCTGACTTGACTTTCTGACCGCTGCACCCTACCGCAGGGAGGCGGAACTGACCAGGTGGTTCTGCCCCAGGCGCCTGATGGATCCTGATAGGTTCCAGACGGAGCTTGGGCCATTTCCTGAAACACTGGCACACGACTCAGCTGAGGACCTGGTGGTCGCCTGGGATAGGGCGGCCGGCGGGGCCTTGGACTGCATCGTGCCTTTGCGGCCTCTGACCCAGCGCCGAACTCATTTAGCTCCTTGGTTCTCCGAGGAGCTGAGGGAGATGAAGCGCCGGAAAAGATGTCTAGAGAACGGTTGGAGGGCCAGCCAATCCAAATCTGATTTGACACTGGTAAGGTCTCATATTAAGACCTACCTAGTGGCGATAAAAGCGGCGAAATCTAACTATTTTGCCGCTCTTATCGCGTCATCAGATAGTCGCCCAGCCGCCCTGTTTAGGGTGACCAGCTCCCTTCTTCATTTGGGAGCGCGGGATGATCCCTTACAGGGACGAGCTGAGGATTTTGTTCAATATCTGGATGATAAAATAACTCAGATTCGGGAAGATCTGGCCTCTGATTGGGTTAGTTCAGGCAAGATGACTGAGGCAGGTCCTGAGAGCATTATCTGGGCGGAGTTCGATCCTGTGGCTCCCAAGGACGTGGACAGGATTCTGGGAAGACTGAACGCGATCACATGTTTATTGGACCCATGTCCTCCTGGTTGGTGCTGGCTTCCTGGGAGGTTACACGAGGCTGGCTCCAGGAGATTATTAATGCTTCTTTGAGCGAGGGTACCCTACCGGTCACCTTGAAGGAGGCGGTGGTGAGGCCCCTCCTCAAGAAGCCTTTTCTGGATCCAGCTGTTTTGGCTAATTATCGTCCAGTCTCCAACCTTCGCTTCCTTGCGAAGGTTGTTGAGAGTGTGGTGGCACGGCAGTTCCCCCAGTACCTGGATAAAGCTGTCTATTCAGACCCGCTCCAGTCCGGCTTCAGGTCTGGGTACAGCACCGAAACGGCACTGGTCGCGTTGGTGGATGATCTCTGGAGGGCTCGGGGTAGGGGGTATTCCTCTATCCTGGTCCTGTTAGATCTCTCAGCGGCTTTTGATACCATCAACCATGGTATCATGTTGCGCCGGTTGGAGGGATTGGGGCTGGAAGGCACCGTTTTGCGGTGGTTCTCCTCCTATCTCTCCGACCGGTCGCAATCTGTGTTGACAGGGGGGCAGCGATCGATCCCAAGGTGCCTAGTGTGTGGGTTGCCACAAGGGTCGGTCCTCTCGCTTCTCCTGTTCAACATTTCGGTGAGATCACCTGTGGTTTTGGGGTGGAGTTCCATCAGTACGCTGATGATACTCAGCTGTACATCTCCACCCCAGACCATCCTAACGATGCCGTGGAAGTGATGTCCCAGTGCCTTGAAGCCGTGTAGGTCTGGATGGGGAGAAACAGACTTCGACTCAACCCCTCCAAGACCGAGTGGCTGTGGCTGCCGGCGTCCCGATATAGCCAGCTGACTCCATCGCTGGTTATTAGGGGCGAATCATTGGTCCCCACGGAAAGGGTACGCAACTTGGGCATCCTCCTGGACCCACGGCTGTCTTTAGAGGAACATACGACGGCCGTGGCCAGGGGGGCTTTTTATCAGGTTTGCCTGATACGCTAGTTGCGACCCTTTCTAGATTGGGACTCCTTACGCACAGTCACTCAAGCACTCGTCACTTCTCGCCTGGACTATTGTAATGCTCTCTACATGGGGCTCCCCTTGGGGTGCACCCAGAGGCTCCAACTGGTGCAGAATGCGGGGGATTATGGGAGCGACAGGGCGCTCCCATGTCACACCTCTCCTGCGGGAGCTGCATTGGTTGCCGGTGGACTTCTGGGTGCACTTCAAGGTGTTGGTAATCGCCTTTAAAGCGCTTCATGGCTTAGGACCAGGGTACTTACGGGACCACCTTCTGCCACCAATTGCCTCCCACCGGCCGGTTCGCTCCCACAGAGAGGGCCTCCTCAGGGTACCGTCAGCCAGACAATGCCGCCTGGCGACCTCCAGGGGGAAAGCCTTCTCTGTGGTAGCTCCCACCCTCTGGAATGATCTTCCTCCAGAGTTGAGAACGATCTCCGACCTCCGGACTTTTCGTCGGACCTTAAAAACGTACTTTTTCCAGCTAGCCGGCCTGGCCTGATCCCATGATAAAAATTTTTAGAATTTTGATTTTAATTATTAATTGAACTGTTTTTAACTATGGGCCAAATTTATATTAGTTGCTTTTAAAAATTTTTAACTTTTGTAAAATCTGCTTTTTATTTCTGGCTATTCACCACCATGAGTCCGCAAGGAGAAGGGCGGTATATAAATCTAATAAATCAAATTAAATCGAATAACATCAACCCCCTGTTTTTTTCTAGCATCTTTAATAGATGAGCATCCAGCCTCTGTTTGAAGACTTCTAGCAAAGGGGAAGTAATCTCACATGGCAGCTGAAGTTTACTCTGAATCTACATTTTTGTAATTTTATTCTAATGGTTCTGGTCACGCTCTCTGGGGCAATACAGAGAAAATTCATTCCTTTTTTCCTTCATACATTTTAAGAATGTTACTGAACAGTATTTCTCCTCACTTGTCTTTTCCATAGGCCACACCCACACAGACTCTTAACTGGGGAGTTTTGTTTCCAAGCCTCTCATTACCTAGTCATCTTTTGAACTCATTCCAATCTGTTTCTATTCTATACAATGCCAAGAGAGTGCCAAGCACATGGGATCTGACCAAGGCAGAATAGAAGAGTAATATCTTCTTTTCTGGACCCTGTGCTCCTATTATTGCAATCAAAAATAGCTTTTGCTTTTATAGCAGCTTCCTCACATTGCGATTTCCTTCTCGCTAATATTGTGAGTGCTGCTTCATTTTAGATGCTCTGTTTCAGCCATCACTATATAACAAAACTTGAGTCTGTGCAGGAAACTATCCCTCCTTATATCTGTTTTCTGATTTCTAAGATGTTATTAGATAAGGGTGTCAAAGCCTGTTTTCATCTATATGAACCTGGACATCTAGATTACCTCTGAAATGCTGGAAGGACATGATATGACAACTGAAGGCACAATTGTATTTTTTCTTTTTCTTTTTGTTATATCAGCTATCTGGGGGGAAATTATTGGTAGAAGAGAATTTTTGCAGCTCAGGGTTGAACTGTGGGATATATTACCTAGTTTGGTAATGAAACATTTGAAACATTTGCAAGAAAATAACCAAGCTCTGATAGCACCAATGACTCCACAAATTACTGCCTACCATAAAGAGTTGCTAAATAATATAAAACACTATATATATCAACCTTCCCCAATCTGATCTCCTCCAGACCTACAGAGATTGCAATGCCCCACATTGTCAGCCAGCAAATAAAGATTATATAAAAAGATTATTTTTTTAAAAAAGGAAAAAATGATAATTTTTTTAAGATCTGGTGAGAGCTGGCCTTCCTGTAACAATTATATTGTCAATGGGCGCCATCTAGAGGTACCAACTACTAATTTATGCTCTATACACAGAACTTGGATGACAGCCCTACATGTATAACTGAGCACTGTAAAAACAGATGGAGAATTTGCAGCCTCCAGATGTGATTCACTGTAGCTCTTACTATCACTCAGCATTGGCCCAGCAAGCTGAGGCTTCTGGGAATTTTTGTTTTAGCAACGTAAGTAGAACCATGGATATCTAACTCGGTAAACATGAAGGTAAACATGAACTGTTCTTCAATAGCATAGAATGCAAATAGAGAGCCCCCAACTTCAGCCATTCGTTCTCTGGATGCCTTTATGCAGGCTCCTCCATCTGCTGGAGAGGTCAGAAGTATAACAAATGGCAATGTGTGTGATACCGTGTTTCCCCGAAAATAAGACCCTATCTTATATTTTTTTGAACCCTGAAATAAGCGCTTGGACTTATTGCCATGCGCTCAAAAGCCCGATTGGGCTTATTATCAGGGCATGTCTTATTTTGGGGAAAACAGGGTATAATCACGCAAATTTCATGATTACTTATAAGCATCAAGATGTCTGGGGCAGGTACCGAATCACAGCATTAATGGGATTATATTAAATTATATATTATTTTCTATTAATGTTGTCATTTTGGTGTCCTCACAGTTTGCTACAGACACCATTGTGGAAAATGGTATTAAGGATTATCAAAAACAATTACACATATCAAGTGAATGCTCAAAAAGACAGTATTGTTTATCATTGGAAAAGTACTGTGGCAATTCTTACAATTCTCTTTACAGCTTTTTATTTTGATATAATATTTTTAGGCCAAAACAATTTAAAATCAAACTAAATTGAGTACAAATAGCCCTCATCTAATTAACCAATCGCTTGGCAATTGTTCAAAAGTTATGATGAACTCCCCAAAAGGTACTTAACAACCCAGACTGAAGTTCCAATGTCCGTGATAACATTTTGGGCACTCAGCAACCCTCCTATATTGATGGCTGTTTGCAGTGTCCTGCGGTCATGTGACTGCATTTTATAACTTTTTTTTTTTTTTGCCAGAAACTTTACTTCTGTTTTCCAGCAGAAAATGACCATTTCAAACAATGAATTCGTTTAACGATTGCGGCTGAATCACAGCCAGAAGGCCCAATCACTTAATGACCACTGCAAAAATGTGGCAAATTCTGCCTGATCACATGATGACTTATTAATGACCAGCACAACTTATAATGTTAATACAGGCTCAATTATGGTCATAAATCAAGGACTACCTATTTTGAAAGATTTATGACAGAAATTGACTACTTTAAAGGCTTTAGGAATAGAAAACAAATCAGTGAGAGGATTATTATATATTGAAGGGAGTTTTGCAGAGAGAAGTGCCAAGGAAAAGTTTCCAGGCATACAGTCTAAATCAGGGGTGTCACACTCAAGGCCCATGGGCTGCATCTGGCTCACGGGGTGCTTAGATCTGGCCCGAGGGACCCTCCTGAGCTCCGTTTTCACTGGCAGAGGGCTGGAGCAGGCCATCGAGTGACATGAAACTGGCCATGCCCCCTCCCTCCCCCAAGGTCAAACACAACCCTGATGTGGCCTTCAATGAAATCAAGTTTGACAACCCTGGTCTAAATGCTTACTTGGTATTTCCACTATTTGTCTAAGTAGTGAGATGACATTTTCCTCAGCTTTTAAAATGTAAATTTCTGAATGTTTATTGGTTTAATTAAAAAAAAGGCTGTTGGGCATGTAGTGCCCTTGCTAGTCAGCAGAAGATAGATATTCCTGATAATGTGCAGACTGCCAACATTCCCAATGCACATTCTCTTAAAGGAGAAATGTTCTTTGTTATATATGCAAAGATAGATAACCTCAGTCCCTCTTTCTAAGGCTAACCTGTAATATTAATTTAAACCAATCAATTTTGTTTACAGCCAGAAGGCCCAAAAGCAAGTTACAAACATAAATTAAACTTGACATTGGATAAAAGTTTAACAAGTAAAATATTTAATAAACATTGCACAGTAGACTTAAAACCCCAGCTCCCTTATTAAGTACACTTAGTCCTCAACTTACAACAATTCGTTTAGTGATCATTCGAAGTTACAATAGCACTGAAAAATGTGACTTGTGACCATTTTTCATAGTTACGATCTTTGCAGCATCCCCATGTGATCATCATGTGATCAAAATTCAGATACTTGGCAAGTGGTTCATATTTATGACCTTTGCTATGTCCCAAGATCATATGATCAGATTTTGTGGCCTTCTGACAAGCAAAATCAATGGGGAAGACAGATTCACTTAACAACCAGGTTACGAACTTATCAACTGCAATGATTCAGTTAACAACTGCAGCAAGAAAAGTTGTAAAATGGGACAAAACTCATTTAACAAATGTCTCACTTAACAACAGAAATTTTGGGCTCATAAGTCAAGGAGTACCTGTAATTTAATAAATATTTCCATTGCCAAATGATGAAGTCATAAAGTGTAACTGCTTCACTTAGCGATGGCAATCCTATCATTACCTGAATCCACAATCTTGACAAATTGAATTTAGGTTCCTTCATACAAGTCATTTCAGATACAGCAGTTATTACTTTTGTCACACTTAACTAACAAATAAGGACTTATACGGTCTTATATTTGAAAGTACTGAGTATTTACTTAGGCTCCTTGGATTTAATCTTCAATTTAGATATAATACATTTTTGTATGATTAAATACTGTTTTACTTCAAATATTATTACAGCAAACGGTTACTTGGGATTTCTCATGAATAAGTAATTTGTCACATTTATATGGCTGCCTATTTCACACAGTGACTTTATGTGGGCAGCATACAATCACATCTACTATTAAAACATACTACAAAACCAATGAAAACAGTAAACACGGATAAAAACAATAATCAAAAGTGGGAGAATATCACACATATTACAGCTGACTTTCTTGCTCCCTACCACCAGGGGATCTCCTGGTCTGAGCTGAAAGCAGTTCTATGAACACCAACAATTCAACAATACTATTATGAATAGTTGGGATATATGTAATCCAAAGCAAACATTTCTAATCCATTGTTGCATAGTGTAATTTTTAACTTACTTTGTTAGCTTGTGATTTTTCATTGCTATGAGGAAATCTCTTACAATCTCAGGACTCTGGAATTTACATGGTGTCTTTGATATGTATTTCAGTGTCTAGAAGAGCAGAAAAAGAAATTGTCCATATTATTCCCACTGCAGTGGAGCAGGCCATCTTCAGTTGAGAGTGACACTTCTTTTTTCCTGGTTTCAAATGCTGCAAATAATATTAATTTTGTGGAAGTGTAAAGTCAAAATGTTTTGCTTTGTGGTTCTTTTTACAGCAAGAGCAATGAGTTTGCCAAAGCTATTTATTTCATTTAATCATTTAATGTTGCTATATTTTAACATTTTGCAACCATATTTTAATAGTGTGATTTGACTGGGGGGTGGGGGGAAGGAGGCTCCATTGTCATTTGCTTTTTTTAAAGTCTTGATGACAATTGGGTGAAATTCACAAAAAAAATTTCAACCACGTTTGGAATTCAGGCAATCCAAGGATGTATAGTTTTAGGATAGCAAAATAATCCACATCTGATAATGCTATCAGATAATGATAGCACTGGAGCTGGATGAAATATCAAAAGGACAAGCAAAATTATCAGAGAATATGATACTAAGGCTTAGGAAATGAAATGTTGTGATGGACAGATGTAATAGAACTATAGGAGATTATTATGGTTCATTGCAGAGTCAGTCAATATTCAGACCAGATTTGGTATTTTTATCCACTTATTAAGTCATTACAGGTAGTCCTCGTCTTATAACTATTAATTTAATGACCGTTCAAAGTTACAAAGGCACTGAAAAAAGTGACTTATGACCATTTTTCACATGACTGTTTTAGCATCCCAACGGTCATGTAATTAAAATTTGGATGCTTGGCAACTGTATTTATGACAGTTGCAATGTCCTGGGGTCATATCATCACCGTTTGCAACCTTTTGACAAGCAAAGTCAACGGGGAAGCCAGATTCATTTAACAACCGTGTTACTAATTTAACAACTGCAGTGATTCACTAAACAACTATGGTAGGAAAGGTCGTAAAAAGAAAGGTGCTGAGTTTGGGGCCAAACTCACTTACAAATCTCTCAGTTAACAACAGAAATGTTGGGCTCAACTGTGGTCATAAATCGAGGATTACCTTTATTATTATTATATTGCTAGCTATAGTGTTCCAGTAGTATTATAGAGATATTTTGTTTTTAAAAATATGAAAATTATTTCACTGATATATCACTATTTTCAGGGATATATTTTATTTATGTATCCTGTCTTTATTTAATTTTAAAAAATAATGCAAGGCAGTGAACATATCTACCATGTCTTTCTATTCCCTTTTTCCTCAGAATAAAAACCCTGTGAGGTGAGTTGGGCTGAGAGAGAGTTAGTGGCCCAAAATCATTCAGCTTCTTTCATGTTGCAAAAGAACAGGAAAATTGTGTTTTGAATGAATTGTGCTACTTCTTTGAATTTTTCTTTTTCTTTTAGTAGATAGCAGGATTACAAAAGATTCCTGTTCATGGAAGTAGGTAAGTGGGATGGAGAAGCAAAATGCAATAAAACACGAGATTTTTCCTCATGTTTTTACTTTACTTACTTCATACGTGATTGTGTTCAGATTCTGTTGGCCAACACTTTGCTTGCTCTTCCCAGGCTCTTTGCATTGCTGCTTCAGATCGGTCAACAATTTGTAGACCTGGGAAGGAGGGAACAGTTTTAAACATCTCCAGAACTTTGCAGTAACATGTGGCAGAAGACCACTTTAAAGTAGCAATGTGGTAAAAGGCCATCTTGAGGACTCTACCCTGAAATACTTTTTATTTATATATTAAATTTGTACACTACCCACCTCACCTGAGTGGCTCTGGGTGACTTGCATTAAAAATGCTCGATATCACATACTCCTACCCATCTAGCCTTCTGAAAGACCTTATATAAGTGGCTCTTTCCCCAAATGTTGGGCTAAAGCAAACCTGGAGGCCAAAATATGTGGATGCACAGATTTTGGGCAAGTTTTGTTTTCTGGGGGGGGGGGGGTGGAGTTATTTTTATGTTGGTTTTGTGGTTATTTTGTGTTTTATTCTGTCCCTGTGAATCACCCAGGGTATTAGCCTTGCCAGGTACTCAAGGCAAGAAACAAGTCCAGAAAGTTCTAGCTCTAACTTTATGGCAAAATTACATTAACAAAATCTTGCAAGCCTGAAAGAATATCTCTCCCCCCTCATCTTTAAAATACAAGAAACCTAGTAGAATCGCTTCTGAGATGTATGACATGCCCTCATTCCTCCTGCTGCCTCTTATTTGACAGTTATCTAGCCTGGGGCTCTTCCTCCTATCTCTCAAGATCTACATATTATTACATAATGTCACTGTATATAAGACATAAATTAAATATCTATAAATAAATATTAGGGGACACTGGAAAATCCTTTCCAATAAGCCAGTTAGTTTCCAAATAATTAAACTCTAATTACCCCAGGCTTTAGACTAGTGAAACCTATTTTAGCTACATTCACTATAAATCAGTTAAATGCATCCTGAATAGCTCAAGAAAATGGGCAGAAAAACTACAGAAAAAGAAGCCTCCAAGAACATATTCAGCTCAAGGTTTTCTTTCAGTAGTATAATAGGAGCTTGCATATTGCTACATTCTGTTGCTAATATTTTTAAGCGTTCTTGATTTCAACTAATTTGGAGGAGTTTTTTTGTCAACACTATTAAACAAAGGAAATTAGCAACCCGTTGCAGATCTGTAATTCATCTGGCACAATCTAGCAACCCTCCATTATGTCTACATTTTAAATGATGGCCACCTTTATGGCTCTCCTTTATGGCTACCCTTTAAATCAATTATTTATTACTGGAAAGGGATACATTTTGAACGTCCTATTTTAACATTACGAAAGTACATTTTATTTACAGAATCTATTTTCATTCAACAGTAGGTTTCCCAAGGTGCCTTAAAATTCCCATTATGTAACAGTAACTGTATGGTTTCCGTTTTTGTAATTATTAAACACAAGACAGAGAGAGATGTTAGTCTTTTAAGAAGGAAATAAATGAGAAGAGGAGACACCAATTAAGGAAATACACGAACAAACATAAAAGGATTGTCCTTACACTACTAACCTAGGCTCCATCATGAAGAAGGTGGTATCCTCATGATCATTATATTGCAGCCTCAGATAATGGCCATAGAACAAGTTCACGCCTAGAAAAAAAATCTTCCCTAACTTGAATGTCATCCAGATCTACCGAATTACAATGCCGTCATGAAAACAAAGTTCACCTTATATGTAACTTTTCAGAACACTACAAATTACATTACCTCATAATTGCTGAGAAGGGCTGCGTTTCCATCTTTCCTATGGGAAAAAAATCCAAAGAGATTGTAAATACAATGATACTTTAACAGGACAAGTATGGAGAAGCCACTTTAAAAAGCCACAACTTTCTTCTAAAAGTTGAAAGGAACTTGGGCACAGAGCTAAGCTTAATTTGATGAATTATTTTTAAAACTGATTTTTAATACTGATAAATCATTTTTAAAACTGCACTTAACCTGGAACTAAGAATAAGCGTGCCATAACTTGCAAAGACTATTGAAACCAAATCTGTTTACAAGGGCTTGCCAGAGACCTGCCTGCTTTTATTTTCTATTGAACTGCATTCCAATTAACAGCAAATAAACTCATTTTATTTTCAGAAAATGAGTAAAAAAATTAAGATTCCTTTTTTTAAAAAAATATCACATTCACTTATCACAAATTAGCTATACATCCCCGGGACAATGAGTACAGCTGGATAGCTAGGCAGCAGAAAATATCACTAGCATTTACAACGGAAGGGAATGACACTGTTTTCAGGTCCCCTGTTGCAACATACTTAAAAAATACAATGCATTATGTCAAGCACAGCCGACTGTTTGAATAGAACCACCACACTCATCACTTTCAAACAAGTTCAACAACTTTTCCACAAACTTCCATAGGCTTTAATGTTGTCTTTACAATGTACTGGTTGAGTGGACGAGAAAAGGGAGCCCCTTCTGAAAATATGCTGAGTTGGAGTTCTCATTGCATTGTGTGGATACAAGAAAAGCTACAGCAATTATGTTCATACACACACAGACACAATCATTTCATGAAAAGTGTTTTTGTTGTTGTTGACGGACATATATTCTCTTTTGTTGGTGGAGTTAATTCTTTTGAAGGTCTTTGCATTCCATATGCATCTGGAGAAATCTGAGTCCCCGTGCCCAACAACTATTGTAAGAAAAAATAATCAAAAAGGGTAACAAATCCACAGAGAATTATTCTCAATTGACCCAAAACATGGGAGATGAGTGAACTGGTTCACTTTAGAACAAAAGTTGCATGGTTTCAGGGGATTTGCGGAGGTAATTTGGTCCGTGTCCTTGTCTGTTGTGTAGAACCACTGCCCACATGAATTTTTAAAAATATTTGCCATCTTTATCGCTGCATCGACACTCAGCATGATGCTAGTTGATATTTTCCTCTCTTTCACTACAATGCAATATACACCTACTAAGGAAGTGAATAAAGAATTGTTGGATTTCTAAAGAAATATACATACTTAAAGATCAGTCTGTAAGAAATAGCAATGCCCCTCCATTTGTACCTGAGATCTCATTCTTTTCACTACAAAGATATGATGGAGAGTTTTAACTTTAGGATAATTCAAATTAATATTCCCAAATGTGCCCAATACATCTTTCAAATTAAATAGATATAATTTATTTATTTTTAAGCATTATATTTAGAGAGGCGGCTATGGAAATTTAGAAAATTGACATCAACTCTGAGACCAGCTGCAACATCAAGGGCTCATTCCAATGGTCTACAGTTAATAGAGGTGTCTAGGGCATCAGCAACTATTTGGAATCCAGCACCATCACTGGGGCCAGGAACATGGTCAACTAGCACACAGGATGAAGGCCCTAAAGAAGGATGGAGCATTAAGCCCTGAGGCACATTAGAGGCCTCAGCCACAATCTCTTTCCCCAAATCAGCACCAATTGGAATGCCTCCAGGGAAAGAACGATGCCCCTCACTAATCTTCATTGATGGTCCAGAAGGATACTATGAATCAAAAATTATGATATCAAAAGGCAGCTGAGAGATCAACCAGGCTGATATATACCTCACCTCTAGAAGTAGAGTGATCTCTGTTGTCTTAATTGAAAAGGATTCACATAATCATGGGCCTCTCGGAGCTGTAATTCCATTTCTCAGCAATCTTCCCAAAAAGGGATGACTGAAGTTTGCCTACAGTATCTAAAACTACTATGTCCAGCAATGTCTTTTTGAAAAGGGAGAACAATTCTTCCTCTTTCAAAACTGGCGGACTGCCCCTTTCCCTCACAGGAGGATGACATGATCACATAGGCCTAAGAACAGGTCACTTCCTAAGTAGCTTTCACAAACCAGGAGGGTCATCTCAATGACCATGTCCACTTCCTTGGAGTCACAAGCTCATCTCATCTAAACCCACAAGACAATGCCTCAGACACCTCAGAAGTTAGAATCCAACTCCAAGCAAAGCCAGTGACTTTATCCATCAGATAGCTAGAATATTCTTCACAGCGGCCCTGTAGATGGTCCAGCAAGCTTATCTTTCCCCAGCAGGAAACAATCCTTAAAACAGGGTTGCCAGGAGGGCTATCTGGACAGAATAAGAGCAGAGAAATAAAGTTTTGCCTCTTAATCCCACAATCTAATCCCTGATAATGCGACCTAGTCTGAGTAATGTGCCCTTAGACCAGGGGTGTCAAACTCGTGGCCCATGGGCCGGATGTGTCACGTGCTGGCCCCACCCCTGCCCGGTTTAGCAAAGGGGAAAAAAGTCCCAATAAGGCACATGACACCGCCATGACACCGCGAGTTTGACACCCCTGCTTTAGACTGATGCCCTATTCTAGGAACAATCGCCCAAACCAAATCCATCTTTTAATTTTTTTTACTCCTGCTTAATTAATTTGAAATAATCAAATAAAACGGACTCCTATATAACATTCTGCTTGCATGATCACCAATAATGTCTATAAATTGCTTATGGGTAATTATCAATCAGAACATTCTTATCAAAACTGCACTGAAATCCTATGAATATTTAATTTTTATTGGATCTTATTCTTCCAGAAGCCTATTAATACAATGCTGCAAAGGGAGCAAGCAACCACCACTAAATTAACTGAGATTTACTTTTGGATATGCAGTAATTACTTTTTCATGTGTAAACTGCATACTATTACAAGGTTTTTTTAAAAATTTGATTGTATTTATGTCTATTTTCATTAATGCACAGAATAGCAATCTGTACCTATTTAAATATACAAATATGATTGCAACACACAGAAAACTGTTTTCTTCTTCTCAAACTCCTACACCTTCTCAAACTTCTCAAGTGACAAAACAGATCACAAGTCTGGATTCAGAGATGGTGTCAAAAACAGCAATGCAGAAAAAATGCAACTGTATTCTCCAACACAGCAGGCAGAAGTAAGCAACTGAATTTGGCTAATGCCAAAAAAAAAAAAATACTAAACAGAGTGAAACCTGGATTTGGATTGGAGGCCATAGGAAATGTTAGGGTTGTAGACAACACCATGTAGTAATAGTAATGAAAAGGTTAGAAAGCCATGACAATCTGCCCTGCTGTTGCCAAACCCTCTCTGGGTCTGTCTCCATGAAAGCCTTTTAATTTACTCCACCCTCTCGCAATATTGTGAAGGAGTAGCCAATAGTTGGATTCATCGACATACATAATCTAGTTCCATAACGATCTCATTTCCAAGGCTTGCACGAGGAAGATGAATCGTGAACTAACTAGCGGGCCACATTCGCACAACCCGCGGAACCGCTTTTTTTCTAAAAAACAAAAAACCTGCCAGGGGAAGAGGAGGAGCCACATCTGCAGGCGGTCGAAGCAACCGCGAGGACTTTAAACGAGCTAGGGAAGCGCGTGTGCGTGCATGGCCGGAAAGCAATGGCAGTTCAGACCCACGCCCGGTGCTTCTCTTGCCTCCCTGCCTTTGAGTGTAATCCCGCCTCTCTCGTTTTGACCCCTTCGGGGACGGGGACGGGGGGGGGGGGGCAAGTCTTGCCGGCCAAATCGCCATCTTACACTTCCATATTGCCCTTGCAGTCCACGGGCAAGTCCGCACCGCCGTCCCCGCCGCCACCAAGGGGCCGCGCGCTTTCTCTGCGCCGCCCGGGTCCGCCGGCGCCGCCCCTTCCTTCTCAGGCGTAGTAGTTCCTCCGCCGCCGCAAGGCTCATTTTGGGGACTGGCGCCTACCGCATGTTTATGTCTACTCACTTGAGCGGGTGGGAGAGGGAACCCTCTTTCTATCAAGAATGGAAGCTTTAAAAATATGTATATGTAAATGTATATTATATATTGCGCACCTGAATGTTTGAAATGGAAAGTGCTGCTCTCCAAGAACTGGTGCCTCATAGATCCTTTTCCCTGGCTTAGTTTATACAATTTATCTTTTTAAAATAATGGCTCTGAGGGGGTGTATATAATAAAAAGTAACTTAACATATAATAATGTAATAATATGATGTAATAATTTATTATTTTATCTATATATATATCTCCGAATACACCAGCCTGAAGATGACGAGTGGGACCTTGTCGAAACGTCACCAAGAATACTCTCAATCTTACACGGGAAAAGACTCGAATACGCCAAGACTTGCATACCTGTACCCGTGAAAATCTACGAAAACAAATATATAAAATTATATATATAATTTAATTATGATAAATTATATAATGATGTAAAGTAATGTAATATAATTATGTTATGCTACATTACATTATTTATCAAATTGGTATAGCTGCCCATCGCATAAGAAGCGTCTGGGTGGCGTATAACAATCACAATAATTATGCAAGTACAATCATAAAAAAATAAAAAATCATTTAAAATTAGAACATTAAAAACTAAAATATAAAAACTGCAGGGATGAAAAGAGCAATTGCTGGTAGACCTCCACTGATGACCACAACTGAGCCCAAAAGTGAGACATCTGTTAAGTGAATTTTGTCCCACTTTACGACCTCTCTTGCCACAGTTCTTAAGTAAATCACTGCAGTTGTTAAGTTAGTAACACGGTTGTTAAGTGAATCTAGCTTCCCCATTGTTTTTGCTTCTAAGAAGGTTGCAAAAGGTGATCATATGACCACGGGACACAGCAACCGTCATAAATATGAGTCAGTTGCCAAGTGTCTAAATTTTGATCATATGACCATGGGGATGCTGCAATGGTTATAAGTGCGATAAATGGTCATAAGTCACTTTTTTCAGTCCCGTAACTTCAAGCGGTCACTAAATGAACTGTTGTAAGTCAAGAACTACATAATAGGTGGTCAAGATGTCCAATACTACTTTAATTTGATCAATACTGTAATCCGATTCAAGACTGAAGATTAAAGGGAGATGCGCTGTCCGTTTTTTCAATATCAAGGATTGTCACACAAGATGCAGCAGAGGGTAAGAAATGAAATTTACAATGAAGCAAACTGTTAGCAGAATATCAGTAACCATTGTTAGACAATGTTGACCATTTTTTTGCTGCTGGTTGTGTTTGAGAAGGAGTGATGTTACTGCATCCTGCTCCATAAATCATGTCCTTTTCAACTCTTGCATTCTGTGCTAGTTTATCTCAGTTTCTCATCTCTAAATTAAGATAATACTCATTTGGGCTATGAAAACATGAGATAATTTCTTTGACAATTGTAACTGGTCACTGTGGAGAAATTAATGAAAGACAACTAGAATATCCCTATCAATCTTCCCCCTTTTCACATAAATTTAAGCATCTAATGCATTCTAGGACATACAGTTAGGTCATATCAACAATTGTAACTATCCCCATGCTACTGAATGATCTTGCCTAGCAATTTCATGGAGATGTTAAGAGGAGCAGTGAGTGACCCAAACCCTGAGGCACCCCACACAGGAGGGGCCTAGCGTTGAACCTCTCCCCTGCTACCAACACCAACTGTAACTGGTCACAGAGGAAGGAGGAGAACCACTACAAAATGATGCTGCCAATTCCCAAACACCCAAATTGGTCCTGAAGGATACTATGGTGGATGGTATCAGAAGCCACTGAGATATCCAGAAAGGACAGGATAGTTGTACCATCCCAATCCAGAGCCACTCCACAGATCATCCACAAATGCAACCAATGTCATTTTGCTACTGTAATCCAGCATGAAATCAGTCTGAAAAGGGTCCAGATAATCTTCATCATGGACCTTCTACAGCTGTGCTCACCACAGCCTACAACCTTCCTAGAAAGGGAAGGTTGGAGACTGGATGAAAGTTGTCTAACATTTCTGGGTTCAAGGAGGGCCTCTTGAGAAGAGGGTACAGCATTTCCTCCTTCAAGGTAAGCAGCAGTGTCCCCCCACAATGAGGCATTCACAGTCCCTAACAAATCAAGAGGACTCTGTCCACTTCTTCAACATCAAATACAGGTAGTTCTCAATTTACGACCACAATTGAGCCCAAAGTTTCTGTTAAGTGAGATATTTGGTAAGTCAGTTTTGCTCCATCTCATTTTACGACTTTTGTTGCCACAGTTGTTAAGTGAATCACTGTAATTGATAAGTTAGTAACATGGTTGTGAAGTGAATCTGGCTTCCCCATTGACTTTGCTTCTAAGAAGGTTGCAAAAGGTGATCACATTTTTTTTAAATTTCAATTTATATACCACCCTTCTCCCCGGAGGGGGACTCAGGGCGGTGAACAGCCAAATTAAAACACATATAATATAAATATTAAAAAATTTAAAATTAAATTAAATCGTCGGCGTTCCAATAAAAGTCTCAAAACAAGTTAAAAATACCCAATTTAAAACCCAAGAATTGATAATACCAAAATCTAAAAAACCCCATTAAAACCAATCAAGCAAGGCTGGCTTGTTGAAATAAATAAGTCTTAAGGGCCTTTCTGAAAGCGCGGAGGTCCGGGATCAATCGAATTTCAGGAGGTAGCTCGTTCCACAGGGCGGGTGCCCCCACAGACCTTGGGACACAGCAGCGGTCATAAGTATGAACCAGTGGTGGGTTTCAAAAATTTTTACTACAGGTTCTGTGGGTTTGGCTTGGTGGGCATGGCATGGCTTGATGGGCGTGGCTTGGTAGGCATGGCAGGGGAAGGATATTGTAAAATCTCCATTCCCTCCCCAATCCAGGGCGAAGGTTACTGCAAAATCCCCATTTCCTCCTGATCAGCTGGGACTTGGGAGGCAGAGAATAGATGGGGGCGGAGCCAGTCAGAGGTGGTATTTACTGGTTCTCCGAACTACTCAAAATTTCCGCTACCAATTCTCCAGAACTGGTCAGAACCTGCTGAAGCCAACCTCTGGTATGAACCAGTTGCCAAGCACCTGAATTTTGATTACATGATTACCAGATGCCAAGCACCTGAATTTTGATTACATGATGCTACAAAGATCGTAAGTGTGAAAAATGGTCATAAGTCATTTTTTTCAGTGCCATTGTGCCTTTGAATGATCATTAAATGAACTGTTGTAAATTGAGGATTACCTGTAGTGCAAACTCCTGATAAATGAATTTGGATGAGCCCTGGGCCCTTCCATAGGATCTGCCCAGGTGGAATCTAATGTCAACTTATAAAGCATTCGAGGCCATCGGAACCCTCACATCTAACTCCAAATGAAACTGAACTACATTATTTGACAAGATCCTGAGGTTATTCTTCACAAAAGTCTACAAAAGTTCCTTGACGTCTTACTCAAGAGAGGCCTTTTCACCCAAAATAGGGCTGCTGACCAGCTTCCTACAGATGCAATAAAAGCAGAGAAGTCAGCTCACTTCACCCTTGACACAAGCTAATGCAGGTAGTCTTTGACTGATGACCACACTGGGGACCAGAATTTTAAGCAAGGCAGTTAAGTGAGTTATGTCCAATTTTATGATGTTTTTGCCATGGTTGTTAAGCAAACCACTGAAGTTGTTAAGCAAATCTAGCTTCCCCCCTTAGCCTTGCTTGCTTCAACTGGTAAGGTTGAAAATGGGGATTATATAACCCAGGACATTGCAACCAATGTAAATACATGTCAATTACCAAATATCCAGATTTTGATCACATGACCATGGGGCTGCTGACTATGGGTCATAAGTGTGAGGACCTATACAATTTCCTACCTCTGTGCATTTGATTTCTGATGTATGTCTTTCCAGTGGCTCTCTGGGCATTCCTTTTATCACTTCTTCTCCTGGAGCTGCACATTGAACTAAAGAGAACTACATCATTTACAGTTACTAAGAGTCCACACAAGTATGATCCAGTCCGTGGCCCCTGATGCATGCAGATTTCAAACCCTTGCTAAATCATATACCACAGCATCAGGAATAACCTCAAGTTTTCTATGAAACCACATTTGATCCTTTATTGGGATTTCTGAGGTGGGGGTCATCCCTGCAAGCCATGCAGCTTCCACAATACAGTGTCTTTCTGCTGAACCAGCTAACTCTGATCAGCAAGTGGGCAGCAGCATTCTATGCTAGTGATACTTTCTAAGTCATCTTCAAGAGCATGTCAAATGAATTTAAGAAGTTAACGGAGAGAAGACAATGGCATGAGTCATACTTTCCAGTGTTTCCTGATCCAGGAACAAACTCAACTACTGAGCCACCAAAGTTGGCCAAAGCTTTCTTGACCACAAGTTCCTCCTGCTTTATGGCTCATGAAGCATAGCTTATGGCTTAATATACTATATTATTCCAATAGAAGAGAATATATGTAACTCAAGGTTGAACTGTGGTCTCCTTGGTGCTCTCTGAGCTTGGTTGTTTGTTTGCAGATGTTTGATTACCCAAGTAGGTACGATGATGTTATTTTGCTGAATAATGAAACATCTGCAAGTGAAGAAACCAAACTCAGAGAGCACCAATGACGAGCATGTTGTGTCAACTGACTGTGATGTGTTTTCTCTGTATAGAATGCAATCGGATTCCTCTGCCATATACAGCACTAGTATGGAAAAACATTCTGGAACTTCTCATTAGAGAACCATCCAGAGACTTAGTGGTTGTTACAAAAAAGACAATATAGGTAGAGTGGCTACTGACAGGAAATATAGCATACTAAATGATGACTCACCTCCGAGACCACTATATTAAAATATTAGCCATTACAATTTGTCCCAAAATGTTTGCTGACTGGTAAGAATAATTACCAGGAATATCCAAGAAAGGAACTTCACAAAGAGTCACAGGAATAAAGGCATAGATAGAAGAGTAAAAGAGATTCATCCCTTCCAGTAATGAGGAAGCAGAGGTAGAGGAGAAAGAGCATGATATATCAACCATGAACATTTTTAGATAATTTAACCATAGAAAATTAACATTCAAGGGTATGTGCTATAGCAAGGGTGTCAAATTCAAGGCCCGCAGGCCGGATCTGGCCCTGCTTAGGGTGCTTAGATGTGGCCCATGGAGCCGCCCTGGAAACACTGGCCCGCGGTGCCTCTGCCAGCAAAAACAGAGCTCACAAGGGCCACGGGTGGCCCTCCCAAGCTTCATTTTCACTGGCAGAGGATTGCAGGAGGCTGTCCCAGCCAAAAATGGAGCTCGGGAACCGGTTTTCACTGGCAGAGTGCTCAGGCCAACACAGGCGTCTCCTGACAAGAGTGATGTCAACCTGGCTACGCCTATCCCGGCCACACCATACACCCCCAAGGTCAAACACAACCCTTATGCAGCCCTCAATGAAATTGAGTTTGACATCTCTATTCCAGTGGTGGGTTGCCCCTGGTTCGTACCGGTTCTATAGAACGGTTGGTAAAACCAGTGGGAGGTTCCGCCCACTGACCCTGATGTCATCACAATGCTTCTGCGCAGAAGACTGTGCGCGCGAGTGAAGAGTGCGGTCCCGTTGCAAACTGGTAGTAAAGGTAAATAGAACCCACCCCTGCTCTGTTCTATAGCTTTCAGCAAAAGCAATCATGGATAGAATTAAAAATGTAAATACGCAGAGTGCCAAATTAGAATTTTATCAAATTTGGAATCATAAGATATTATATAGCCATAAGGACCAACAAATGTGGTATCTATTTCAATGGCTGCAAATTTCTAATGTGGTTGGATTTCATTTTTCCCTGCAAGGGATATCGTTGACGCAAGCGTAGAATCTAGTTTTTCAAAAGTGTGAAACAAATCTGCTCCCTAATTCAGATAAAAATTGGAGATCACCCCACTCTAAAACAGGAAGAATACCTATTGCCAGGCAGATGAACAATATATTTTTTCTATCTGAATTCAGAGTTAGTTTAAACCAGTCCTTTGCTATTTACCTACTGTATCATGTTAGTGTTTAATTCCTTGGTATTTGGTTATCTCCCCAAAGTTTCTATTGTTATAAATGGACAGTAGCAGCAATATATATATATATATATATATATATATATATATATATATATATATATATATATATATATATATATATATATATATATATATATATAAATACCTTGTTACTGTGCACAGTAGCTTCCACAATATGTTCTTAATTATGAAGATATATTGTATTCTGATAATGTGTTCAAGGATTCGGATCCATTGCTCACTGGCTTTTAAAGCAATAAAAGATAGATGGCAAGATAGGAAGCAGTAGGAAGAAGATGGATCAAGACCTAGTGGTAGATCAGTGGAATTCGTTCAAAACTAGGTTTTTGTTATGTAATCATTCTATCTTGTTCATTGAATTTAACGAAAGATCCAAATAACATTTTCTCTTCTGCGTTTTCTCATTTTTTGCTTAACAGAAATAGGAAGGTGTAACTAATACTATACAATGTTCTTTTTGTTGGCAGGTTCAGTCTGGAGGTACCCTTTTTGATTTGCAATCGATCAGAAGATTTAGCAACTTCCAGAAGTTTTACAATGTTGATTTATTGGTTAGCTTTATATATTATTTTTTCTCTCTGAGCGCAAGTTGATGTGTAAAATAATCACCTTAACAACATCCTTGAGAAAATTAGTAGTGACTGACTTACTGAAATTGTTCAGTAAAAAATGACCTAGAGCCAAAGATAGACTTAATCCAGTCCCCTAATACTAGTTGCCAAATCTTAATCCTTATTTAGTAGACAGCAAGTTCAGACAACAGCAGTTAATGATGCAGTTAAATAATTTAAGACTTTGGACTCTGGTTTGCAAGATATGGGTTATGTTCCCCTTTAGTGACAGAAATGCCTACGGTATTACTTTGCTTAGGTCAAAATGTGGTAAATTGAATATGTTTAGGCAAGCTGGGCTTTCATCCTGCTTCTGCCAAATGACATCCCAAAATCTTGCTCTGTTGCTATCAGAGATAGCAATGAAAAATATGTTTCTGAGGCAAATGCAAACATTCACTTGCAGACATCCTTCTGCATGCTGAAATTAAAAGGCTTGGAGGGAAATCAGGAGTGGTTTGTGTGGGAAGAGATGAAAATCTTGGTTTATGGAGTTAGACTATGAGAATGCTGAATCCCTGAAAAATAAGGAATGCTGTTCCTTAATTTTAATCCTGTGTTTTTCTTTTCATGCCTCCAGCAACTGTTTTGCCTCTCGCAATAAAACAAACAAGTTTGTCAAAGTTGAAGGCTGTCCCCTCTGAACTACAGCAAATGAGGAAGCAATTTCTGCCCTGCATTCATGACAAAAAAGGTGGAGCCGGGCCAGTGATCCTTGGCAGGAGAACAGGGGCATTTTACTATGCAACATTGGAGCCTGTGCCATCTTGGCCATACCCTGCAATTTTGCCAACATTGGAAGTGTAGCTTCTGTATTTGCACCACAGCAATAGATGAGAGAACGTTGGCTTAAAGCTGCATTTGAGAAATCCTGATTGGTAGAAAATGCATTTTCTTGCCAGTTCTCAATACAGCTGCAAGAACAAAAACCCACTGTTCGTTCTTCCCCCCTCCAGCAAAAAAAACAGTATGCTCAGCATAGTAACATTTTGACTGAAAATGCAAAGGGGCCAGGGTTGCTGTGTGCATGTTGGTATTGACTATTGAAAGCAGAGGGGCCTAGGCAGTGCCATTGTGAAGAGAACTGCTGTGTGCTTGGATTCTTTGTCAGGGAAGGTATTTACTATGCTTAACGTTTTGCTGATTACTTCAAAGTGTCTTTTTTTAAAAAAAGAAAAACTCATAGACATTCCCCATTCATTAACAAGGATGTTTTAAAATACATAAACATTTCTACAATTTTCCAAATCAATTCAAACTTCTTTAACAGATTCAAGTCAGGTGCATAATTCTCCTTTCCTTCCTTCCCTCTTTCTTTCTTTCTTTCCTTCCTTCCTTCCTTCCTCATAAAAGATGGGTATCTGCAGCAAAGCAGATGTTTATGACAAACTTTATCTGCAGTAATGTCACCTCACAAGCCTTTCTTTATTTTAATTTGCCTGTGTTATAAGGATTACAACACAGAGCTTGAGTAGTGATATCCTTGCATATGCTCAAATGGCACAGAAACATATCTTGCTCCTTGCTTGCCAACAAAAAACGGGCCAGACGCCCTAATGGGCTCGTTTTTTTGCCAGTAACTGCCATGTGCTGGCCAAGAGCAGATTAGATACAGACTGCTGCTGGTATATTTTTATGCCAGCAAGAATTAATAAAAGGGGGGTTTTTTTGCCCTCTGCTTGAATTTAAAAATAAAATAAAATCTGAGAATCAAGTTGCATCAACAGACATCACTGGCCAAGAAAAGAATCTATTTCTTCTTTTCCAGTGGTTTACAAGCAAATTATTGTCTCTGCACCTTTTAAAAAGGAGGCTTATTTTCTCTGAATTAAAGAAAAAGCAAGTTTCCAGATTTTTCTATCTGAATTCAATAGAATGGAGAGAAAGTGTGTCCTGGAAAACTTCTCCTTTTAATCACCCAGTTATTATAGAGAGTTTAATCATCCAATTTAATCATCTAGTTATTATAGAGAGTCAGTTTGGTCTAGTGGGTAAGGCTAGAAAGTGGGAGACTCATGGGTTCAAGTCCTGCCTTAACCATGAAAGTCAGCTGGGTGACCTTGGCCAATCGCTTTCTCTCAGCCCGAACCACCTCACAGGGTTGTGGTTGTGGGGAAAATAGGAGGAGGAAGATGTGTTGGATATGTTCTCCTTGAGTTATTTGGAAACATAATAAAGGTGGGACACAAAGAAACAAAAAAATCCTTAAAAAGTGACAAATTTGTCATATAATTTCCATACCTTTTGAAAATACAATATCTCTATAATACTGCCTCAACACTACAGCTAGCAGTGTATCTATGTAACAGTTTCAGGAAGTATGCAGATAAGCTTTTCCATTTCTTTCCTTTTTAATGTTTTTTAAGCTTGTAGTGTTATTTTATACTTTTCCTTATTTATTCAATCTGTGTGCAATATATCCTGTATTTTTTTTAAATTTGATTTATATTGAGGGAAGCTGGGTTGAAAGAGACTGAAAATGTTTTTGTTTTTTTTGTACTATGCAGTATGATGATGACAGTACTCTGACAATATAAATCATCTATAAGCTTTACTAATAAAAGTCCAGGAATAAAATTGAACTAAAATTAAATACAGAGAAGACCTAACTAATCAAAATTGTAGAACAACCAACCTTAGAATTGACAATGAAAATACTGAAAGGGTGAATAACTTCTTCCTTCTAGGATCAACTATCAGCAGTAAAGGAGCAAGCAAGAAATATGCCATTTTCTAGCTGTTGGTGGAGTGGCACTGAAGAAATTGGGAAATATATTTTAGATGATGGGATGTATCTATATCCATAAAGATCAGAATCATGCAGGCAATGTTTTTTCCCTGCAACTCTGTGGAAGCAAAAATTGGATTTTGAAGATGAGACATATTTGCACTTTTGAACTTTGGTGCCAGAGAATACAGAATACTGTTGAGAATACAGATAGTCAGTTTGCCAATTGCCTAAATTTTGATTATGTGACTGTGGAGATGCTGTGATTGTTGTAAGTGCAGAACCAGTCATAAATCATGTTTTTTCAGTGTCACTGTGACTTTGAACAGTCACTAAACAGTGACTGTTTAGTGGTTGTAAGTTGAGGACTACCTGTATTATGGATAGCCAAGAAAATGGATCATCAAACAAATCAACTCGACAACTCAGTCAGCAAATGAATAGGCTCAAGATGTCATACTTTGGACATATAATATGAAAACCTAGCTCTTGGAGAAGTTTATAATATGGCCACGTCATGTGGGGGAATTCACCAGAGAAAACAATTATATTTGGAAGAAACCAGATCATCAATGAACATGGTGGCTGGACACTATCAGGGCATAGAAAAACTCTAAGTATTAGTACAAGATTGGAAGATGTGGAAAGACCTGATCCATAAAATCGCCAGAGTTGGACTCGACTGAATGGATGATCATCATATTGGGGAAGGAAAAAGATAAGAACGACTGGCAGCAAAATGAATGAATTCAGTTAAAACAGCAATGACTGCACCATTGGAAGACTTGAGGAACTGTAATAGGACCAAGGAATAACATTGACAAACAGAAGGAAGACAGTCAGATATAAGAAATCTGAGCCTGGGTTATAAATGTAATTTGAGAAAGTGTCTCAAACTTGACTCTCCCTAGTTCTCATGGGGATAAAGGGAGGGAGGAGCACATTCAAAGCTGTAAAATTTTGCTACCCCGTGTTTGGTCTATCTAGGAGGACTGGTGTCAATCTTGTAAGTCCGAATGCGCTCAATTTTCTATCATGATTTATTTATTCATGGTATTTATGTAGTGCCAGACATTTAAAGACTCATCAGTAAAATATAACCAAATAAAATCAATACAACAACCCTAGTAGCATTTGAAAAGCCCAGAGACATCAACACACGTACATGGTGTCTGCTTTTCTACTCACAAGCTTCTTGGAAGCCACTGTAGCCCCCACAAGATTGGTGTCATTGCTGTAAATGATTTCATTCTCCAACAGGCAAGCTGAGGCATTCTGTACCAATTGCAACTTTCAAACAATCTTCAATCAATGCATGGATTCCATTATTTTTAAAACTTGTTACCTAAATGTGCCTCCAAAATTTCTGCCTGTATATTCTTTGGCTTTCAGGAACTGTGTTCAACCTCTTCCCTTCATTGTTTCACCTGGACAATAAGGCAAAAAGTTAGCCAAGGTTTCCAAATAGATGCATAGAAGTGTCCATTTTCCGTGCCCGAATTGTAGTCCTAGGACAGGTGTGAAATATCCAGGGTTCCCCCTATAATGTTTCATTGCAACACATGTCAACAACCTTAATTGCTGGGCTGATGTTAAAAACTGAGCCCAGAATGGTATGCAAAAATATGAATGCAAAAGATTGGATCCTGCATCAGGAGTATGCATTCGCATCTTTAAAATTATACCTCATGAAATAAGCAAAACAGTATCAAATACTTAATTATCATGAATTGTATTTAAAAGGCACTCTGTGGGACACTGTAAACTCAACAAGCAAATCTTCCCTTTAACATAGCAGCCGAATGAAAACGATAAGCTGAATGTTACCGTCTGTTGCCCTCTTGTGTCCTGCATTGTAGAAATCTGGCCGGACAAACCTATCCAAAATATGTTACTTTTTACGATTTCTATGTGTGCAAAATACCCACATACACAGCACTTTTTTGTTATTATTCTACAAAAAACTCGGTACCCTCTGAATCTGGAACTTCTTAAGTAATTTCTTAGGATGGGGGGAATATGAACAATAAGCAATTGGGTGCCCTCTTTGGGTCACTGTTAGGGGATAGAGTCCCCTTCAGGGGTAGGTGGGGGGTGGGGGCAAAAGAAGGGCAGATGGGCAGGACATCCCAGCTGGAAGCAAACTCCGCCCCGGGGGGGCGTGGCCTGTTGGCAGCGATCCCTTGAAAAGGAGACCCTTCACAGGCTGATTTACAGGAGTTCGGATAGCTGGTGGTTGCACACCCAGGAGGTGAGTTGATTAAGTCTGCAGCGGCTGAGCGGGTCGCAGTGTGGTGAGTCGGTCGTCACTACGGATCTTGCACGAGTCTCTGGCAGGGACCTCTTTGGAGCGAGCGAACGACTGTGTCTATGTGTCTGTCTGCCTGTGTCTCTCGGTGCGTCAGACTAACTGTCCGCTTGTTTGCAATAATCGCTTCCCTCTATCTGACAGGTTCTCCACGTTCTTCGCAAAAACCAGAAAGAAAAACCCACAATCGTCCGTCATGGCAGCTGAGGTGAGTGGACATCTGGAAGTCTTCTCCCTCACGTCCCTTTGGACACGGAAACGGCCTCTGCTTACCCCCTTTCCTGCCCCAAAGAGTTCTGCGTGGGGTGGGGTGGGGTGGGGTGAAACGGGGATAGAGAGCGGTTTCAGAGATTGGGCAGGTTCCGATGGGATTGCATGAAGTTAAGTGGTGGAGTTGATTGATTGTGAGCCACTTGCAAGGTTTGTTAAGGGTCGAAGAGCACATATCTGGTTATGCCCCTCTCCCACTTTGGAGCTATTACTATACGGTTATATTAGCTGAGGAAAAGTGCCATGGTATAAAGCATTGCATTTCTACCCTCAGTAAGCAAATTCTGACTTGCTGCATCTATAGGCTCCTAGAGAGATCCGCTGTTCTCTTTCAGAGGTGAGAACTAGATGGATTTGATCCAGTCCAATTAGATTTTTTTTTTTAGTTGCTCTTATTTGTAGAGTAGGGAAGATCCTATTTTTTGAGCTTATATATCAAATATTGTTCTCGGGGCTTGAGGTTACACCATCTCCCCTACTAGTTGTGTTATTAACAATTGAAGGGCGTCCAATTGGAGGGAAAAATCTAATTAAGTAGGTGAGCTAGCTTGTATGTGAAATGCACTTTAAACAAAAGTTTAAGGCTGAAGCATAAACATTTTGGCAATCCCATTCCTAAAAATGCTTCAGCCGTGAAGAAAAGTGCTTTTTTTATACAGCAGAGAGGGTAAGAAATACCTTGACATCTCCGGCCCCAAGGAGTTTTTATTCTAAGGATTAGAATGATTACAACTAATTTGAAATTAGATATAAATGAAGAGTGTATATTTGGGAGTTTATTGTAAATAATGAAGAAATACTTTTGGAGTTATGAGAACATTGTTGAAGGAAACTGATGGTTTCTATATGAGTTCCACCCTCATATTTGAGGCATAAAAAATGTAAAAGAAAAGAAAAGAATGCTGTTTAAGAGAGAATGGTGGAATGAATGACTGAAATTCAAAGAGGAATATATGGCAGTTAGGGCACCAGTTGTCTGATGATTAGTTAAAATGCATTTTTCACAGTTACAGAAGCATGGCTTTGTTAGGAATTTTGGGAGCTGTAGTCCAGCACATCTAGAGAGTTGCCAAGTTGATACTGTAAAAGCTGGCCTAAAGCATCAGTTCACACATTACATTGGAGGGGCAATAGCGCAGGGACCAAGAATAAGCTCTTCTGCCACCAGAAAGTTTCCAGTATTCTTCCCTCCATTTTAAAAGATTAGTTAGCACAACTAGTTAGAGAATTGCTGGGCTGGAGTGTACCAGCAATCTTATTCTGTGGAGCTGTATTTATACAATTTAACTTAGTTACTCAATAAATTCTTATTCTACATTCACGCATGCATTCAAGTACATACTAATCAAGAAAGTTGGTTTGCATATCAAACATGGCACCAAAAGCCAACTGCAGAAATATTAGCTAAGTTGCATATGGTGCAAATATAGCTACACTGAATCTTTAAACTGCCTGTGTCATGCACATCCATTCAGCAGTTCCACATAATATATTTCCAGAGTTGTAGAAATCAAGACGGACATGAACTAGGGCTTTAGATTATAGCGCCCAAAAGTTTGCGGATTGAAGATCGCAAATCAGATGGCCAAGGTGATCTGGAAACGCATCACTGTGGCAAGTTAAGGAAGCAATTAATCTGAATGGAGAAGTCAGCAAGATGATGACAGCCAGAGAGAGAAATCTGAACTGCTTAATTCCTAAATTCCATCCTATTTTCATAAAAGGACAAAATGGTGAAGAGAAGCATAGGCCAAAATAGGTAAGGAATTGATGGGAGCACACCAAACTACTGTGAATGAATTTTAAGTCTTTGGATGAATAATACCCTAGATCAGTATTTCTCAGTTCCCAGGCTTCCCCAAACACCTTGCTGGGAATTGAAGTCCACCTCTCTTAAAGTGGCCAAGGTTGAGAAACACTATTCCTAACTAAAGGAAATGACAGATGTGATTTCAGAATCACTAACGGTAATCTTAAAGAATGGTCATTGGACAGGGAAAGTGCCAGAAGGCTGAAGTGGTGCTAATTTTGTTCTGATCTTAAAAAGAAAAAAGAGCTGGGGGAACCATACCCAGGAAACTGGTCAGTTTGATATTAATACCTGGGAGATTCCTAGAAAAGATAATCAGGAGGTAAGTTGTAAGCATTTACAGAGGATCAAGATCACTAGAAGCTAGCATGACTCTATTAAAAAATAGGTCATGTTAGACAAACCTTGGTTTGTTTGTTTGTTTGTTTTTTTAGAAAGTGATTAGATTAATAGATCAAAGGAATACTCTGGATGTAATGTACTTAGATTTCAGAAGGTGATGCATAGCATCTTTCTTAGTAAAATGTAATAATGTGGTGTAGATGGTTCCTATTATAGATAGATACTCAGCTGATTGAACCCAAGCTGATTGGTCCTTAATAATATATCTACATTATATTACACCAATCCATTAAGTGGGATCTCAGGATTGTATCCTGGGCACAGTGCTCTTCAAACATTTTCATAAAAGATTTAGGAAAGGGGATAGGAGGAGTGCTAATCAGATTTTCACTCAGTACAATACTGGGAGATTCAGTCAATACAGAGCACGGGACAAAAGTTCAGAAGAATATTATAGATTTGAATATATCCAGCAAAATAAGTTCAATGTAAAAAATGTAGGTAAATACATTTAGATGGAAAAAATGGATACACGTACAAGAAATGTATTTGGCTTGACACTAGTTTTGTACTCTCTGAGTTTAGTTGTGTTCTTGCAAACTTTTCATTACCCAGTCTAGGTAACATCATTAGTATTCGTGCTAGCTCCTTACTAGCACGGAGAATATCAAGGACCCCTCATTTCAACCCTGAGCTACAAATACTCTCTTTTATTATTTGTATTTGTAAGAAGGATCTAAGTGTTATGTTAGATCATAGATTACTCATGAGCCAACAATGCGCTACACCTGGCAAAAGAACCAACGCAACAGAGGTATGATAAGATCGTGGGCAATGATAGTTTTACTTTATGTTGCAGTGGTTAGATTTCATTTGGAATATAGTATTGCATTTACTTCTAGTCATTTCAATATAAGAAGTGCATTGATGTGCTGGAAAGGAGTACAGATAAAAGCAGTAAAGATAGTGAGAGGCTTCGAAGCTAAATGTTATGAAGAATGTTTGAAGTTTAGTCTAAATAAAAGAGGCCTAAGAGAGACCTGACAGCAGTCTTCCAATTCTTGAAGGGCTATCATAGAGAAGGGATGTGGACTTATTATCCCTAATATCCGATTATAGGACAAGAACTGGTGGATGGAAGGTTTGCAGAGGGAGACACAAACTTAAAATAAGGAGGAATTTCCTGACTTTGATAGCTCTTAAGCAATGGGGCAATTTGCCTCCTATTGGAAGTCCAAAAAAGTGACTTATGACCATTCTTGCACTTACTTCCATTGTAGTGTTACTGTAGTCATGTGATCACAATTTAGGTGCTTGGCAACTGCCTCACATTTATGGTGATTGCAATGTCCTGGGATCACATGATTGTAATTTGCAAATTTCCCAGCCGAATTCTGACAAGCAAAGTCAATGGCGAAGCCATTAGGGAAGGACACAAATTGCAATCATGTGATGTCTCACTTAATGGCTGCACCACTTAATGACATGTGTTCTGGTTCCAGTTGTGGTTGTAAGTCAAGGACTATCTGTATAGCCATGGGTGTGACATCACTGGAGGTTTTCAAACAAGTGTTGGACAGTCATTTGTCTGGGATGGTATGAGAATTCTTGCCCAGGACAGGGGGTTGAAGACCTTTGAGGTACTTTCTATTATTGTTATCTCCTCACTTCAGAAATAAAATATGTATGGCTAACAGGGCCCTACTATGAAAATTACGTTATAAAAATTATTTTATAAAAAATATTTTTTATAAAAAATTATAAAAAATATTTAAAAATATGGGGACACAGTGGTTCAGTGGCTAAGTTGTTGAGCTTGTCGATCGAAAGATCGGCAGTTCAGCGGTTCGAATCCCTAGTGCCATGTAATGGGGTGAGCTCCCGTTACTTGTTCCAGCTTCTGCAACCTAGCAGTTCGAAAGCACATAAAAAATGCAAGTAGAAAAACAGGAACCACCTTTCCTGTGGGAAGGAAACAGCGTTCCGTGGACCTTTGGCATTTAGTCATGCTGGCCACATGATTACGGAGACGTCTTTGGACAGCACTGGCTCTTCTGCTTTGAAACAGAGATGAGCATCACCCTCTAGAGTCGGGAATGACTAGCACATATGTGCGAGGGGAACCTTTACCTTTATCTTTTTACACAAATTAAAACCTTTATTCCCTGGCAAAGTATAACAGAATAAGGAACAAATGATTCTTTTGGTAGATTTGCCCAAGCCTGCAATTTCACAATATTTATTTACTTAGCTAAAATTGGCGATCGGTATTAAATTGTCCTGCCCTGAGCAGAGAGCATTTAGAAGTGGCAAATATCACATTGAAATGGCTTTATTTGACGAAATACCCTCTCCCCACCCCTTAAAACTGCTGGATGAAGATTTAGCCTTCCTTTGGCCCAGAAATGGTATCTTCTGACCAGTGAACTTTGACTGGCCCTTAAGCATCACATGCTGTCTTCATGTTTGCTTTGAGAAAACAGGGCAACAGCTGCACCTGAATCATGCTGACAGAAGGCCTTTTTGGAATTGCTGCAGTGTACTGAGCATATCATTCAAAATGAAGAAACTATATGCTGCCAGGTAGCCAAATGAACAAGCTATAGGGCACATAGTCGATCAATATCCTGCCAGAGTCCTACGCAGAAAGAGAATCTTGAAGGGTTTTTGGTGTGTGTGTGTCGAATAGTTGGACTGTAGTGATAGACTTGAAGAAATATATGTATTTTAATGAAAAAAGTTGTGCTGTGGAAGAAAAACCGGTGTGTGCGTACATCTTGTTCAGTGTTCAGAATTCTGAATCTAATAGGAAGCCTGTCATATTTGCAGGAAAATCCTAACTGAATGGCTGAGTGAATCTAGTTATTGAATGAACTAATTTTCTGAATTGCACTATACATGCAGCCATAAATTAACCATATAAGCTCATTAAATCACAGAAAATCTAACCAAGGTTAAATTAACCAGACTTACATTGTGTAGTGCAAGCACAGGGACCACAATCAATGAGTTTATGCGTATCCACACAAAGGATAGAATAATTATTATTATACAAGCAGTATTATCGGAGCCATTTGGCAGGTGGGTGACTTTATAAATTGAATAAATTGATAATAAATATTTACGTATGCTTATTTTTAGGTGCTACATACATGGTAAAATATGACAGAAGAGGAATTCCTCCTACATGAGTGAAAATTAGAAACAAACCTTCTAAAACAGTACCATGAGTTACAAATGATAGGATTGTACTGTCTGGGTAATGGGAGGAAGGATTGTTCTTTTTAATAATTTGACCAGCTATATGATTATTCATCTTATTTAAATCAGTGTTATGGGTTTCTCAGGACCCAAGGAAGTAGATAATGCAAAATATTACTAGCCCAGAATATCTGCATATTCTTCCATTATTAAAAATATGGTTAACCATCTTCTCTGTTCATAGTGTGTTTTTTTACCAAAAGTAAAAAGTGCTCACCAGATTGGATACCATAATAAAAATATCAAGTTGCCAAGATTACCATAACTTAATCCTTTTTCCCTTTCAATACATTGATTACAGTAGAATTTGTGACAATCTTTTTTTTTTTGTTCCCAAGATCTTGACATTAATGTCTAAATTTAGTAACGTGAGGATTTGTTAATTTTCAGGGTAAAAATTATTAATGAATGGGGCAGTAACTATTTTTATGGTAATGGAGGAATGATCAGACCTTCTAAGCTCAATGTTTCCCAAGTCATTATTTCTTTTCTCAGTTTCTGAGAAACTTGCATAAAGTTATCAAAGAGAAATCCAACCTAGAACTAATAAGAGTAATTTCTTGACAGCAAGAACAATTAATCAGTGGAATGGCTTGCCTTCAGAAGTTGTGGGTGCTCCATTACTGGAGATTTTTAAAATGAGATTGGACAGCTATTTGTCCAGAATAGTATAGCGTTTCTTGCTTGCGCAAGGGGTTGGACTAGAAGACCTCAAGGTCCCTCCCAACTCTGTTATACTGTTACTGAATCGTCTTACTGAAACTTTCTGCTTCCTCAGGATGCCAGCCACATAAGACCAGTACTGATATTTGGCAGTATGCAATATGGCTGTATAAGTACCATATACCTGTGAGCTTCTTAAAATGCCCTTGTAAAATAACATTCCCAGCAAGCTGAACTGATTAGAAATGGTGATTTGGGGGCATGACTTCTATCTGAAAGATAATATAATTAGCATGCTGACCTATTAGGATGTGATCAATAGTAAGAGAATCACCCAGGTGAATCTGTCAAGAACATTCCAACAGCTTTAGATGATAGATATTGCCTTCAGCTCTGATGAAGAATGCCAGACCCCACTCCCCAAGACAAATAGACAACGTTTATCCATGGCATGGGTTGAGAGGGCATCCACCTCCAGCAGCAGAAATATTTGGGTCGTATACAAACATGGCATTGGAAGAACTTATTAACTTTTATGATACATTCTTTCTTCCTTTTCCTCATCCTAGAGTGACAAACTTTATGGAGGAAGGATAGTGGGAAGTATTGACCCCATCATGGAACAGTTTAACGCTTCGATCGAGATTGACAAGCGCTTGTCGGAATTTGATATCTGCGGAAGCATAGCTTATGCAAAAGCTTTGGAAAAGGCTGGAATTCTGTCTAAAGTTGAAATGGAGAAGATCATCAGTGGATTAGAGAAGGTAAAGCTATGCTAGTGGTAGAAAGAACTCCAAGCAAAGGTAGCCTTAAGTACATGGGATGACTCAGCTTTAAGTATTTTGCAAAACAAATTCCTGTCAGTATTTTATAAACCTAATAAAGTGACAATTGATAATCAAAGCATTTCCCCCACACTTTTAAAAGCACGTATCCAAAAAATAGACCTTGATTTTAGCCAAGCACTATATGTCATCTCCTAGCCTGTTGTCAGTCTACCCAGATACACCAACAGGATTTGGGGGCTGACATAACTTGAACCTGAGAAATGGATAAGAGAAGAACTGCTAACAGGTTTCACAAAGAGAGTCTGTTATAGAAGGAGAGAGGTTGAAATGAGCGGTTAAGGAGCAACCGAGTTGAAATAAGAAGGAGATAGAAAAAAGGAAAAATGGCTTAGAAGCAGTGATGGACTGCAAAAGAGATGAATAGCAATAGCAGTACCATTTAGACTTGTTACTGCTTCATAATGCTTTACATCATTCTCTAAGCAGTTTACAGAGTTAGCATATTGCCTCCAACAATCTGGGTCTTTCTTTTACTGACCTTGGAAGGATAGTCAACCATGAGCTGGTCAGAATTGAACTCCTGGCAGTTGGCAGTATTAGCCTGCAATACTGCATTCTAACCACTGCACCACCACAGCTCATAAGGTTTCAGGATGACTCAAGACCGCTGAAGAGGAATTAGCACAAGGATGTTCTGCAAGAAGTAGGGATGGGATAGCATGGGATTTCTGTACCTGGGCAGATATTCAGAGGAAGAAAACAATCCAGAGACAACAGAAAGAAGGCCCTACGTTTTGCTAATTGTGGGAGGCTGTCAGCTAGCTTCAGATGAAATCCTGGAGTATTTAGTAACAGTTGCATTTTAGAGTAGGCATGCTGTCATTTTGGTTAATCTCTGAACCATAGAGAAGTTAGGTCAAAATGTACAGTAATTTATTAAATTCTAAGCAACCGAGAACAGAGAAGAGAGCTGCAGGTCTGTTTATATTCATTCACTGAATTCCACAATTACCTGTTTGTCTTTGTATTATTGCTGTGCTAAGAATAAAAAAACCCAGAAAGGTTCACAAGTAAAACTTTATGTGCTGTATTTTGTTTAGGCAATCTTAATGCACAACAAAGAGGAGGCAATAGAGAGACTGAGCAAATAAATTTATCAGATTCCTGTGAAGGAAATAATATGACAAAGTCAAGTAAAACAAATGAGGCTTTGGAGAAGTCTAGAGAATATTGAAAACCAAAGAACTGGACTCAAGGTCACACAATATAAACCCTGATAAATTTGGGGCGGGGTGGGTGGGTGGGGGTTGTTCTGAAAGGCATAAAAATTACACTTTATGATTTTTATTTAAAGAGTTTAAAGAGATGGGAAGAAACAAAAAAAATGTCTGTTGAATTGAGGCCCTTTATCGGGTTCAGTCTGATACTGGGTCACCAGGCACAAATCCAACACTGATTGGCATAATTAACTCTGCATGCAAATATGCTTTCCATCTTTCAGGCCTATTAATTAGAATGGGAAAGAGTTTTAATCTGGTCCAGAGTCTGTGAATACAGAGCACAGAGTTTCAGTTTAGGCTGAGAATTATGGGAATTGCAGTCCCAACACATCTGGAAAGTTGCAAAGTGCTGCACTGTGCTGATGATATCATGGACATAGTCACTTCTGCTAGATCTCTGCCAAGAAGATTATAGTTAGGCCTTCTAAAGAAAGGCCTTGCTATTAAGCCCATGAATGATCCATTAAGCCTCCTTTCTTATCCCAGACAACAAGGACATTTTGTGAATTACTAAACAACTTTTTCTTTGACTGGTGCTATTGTAGATTTCTGATGAGTGTTCCAAGGGCAGCTTGATAATCAGCCGAACCGATGAGGACATCCACACTACCGTTGAACGTAGACTCAAGGTTTGTTTGGTTTATCTGCTTGACTGAAATTTTCTGATTTGAAGGATAATGTTTCTACAGTGGTTGTGTTGATTTGGAATATTCATAAACGTTCAAACTATTCCAGGTAGAGCAAGAATCAAAAGGATAACAAGGGGTGGAGCCCTTCCAACAAGGAAAAAGAGTATGGGGGGGGTGGGCAGGGGGAGATGAGATAAATTTGGTAAACCAAATGTAGTGTAGTAGTGAAAGTGTGGACTAGAAATTAGGAGAACCTGAGTTCTAGTTCTCCTGTATGCATGAAAGCCAGCTGGGTGACTGTAGGCCAGTCACTTTCTCTCATCCAATTCACTTCACTGGGTTGTTGTTGTGGGATCAGAAGTAGGAAGAAGGATCATTGTATTGTACAAAGCAAAGGCAGGGTATACATCTGTAAATGAATAAATTCTCCCACTGCATCTAGAAAAAAAGCAACATCCTGCCCTCCGATGTTAGGTTGGCTCCAACCCTCCTATCTTTTCATAAGGGTCTAAAGATGTGGCTCTGCCAGTTGACTTGGGCCTCCAGTGAGGGAATAGCACAATGCAGGTGGTTTTTTGAGTAATAACAAATCCCACTTCCCCCCACTCTGCCTCTGACCTCCCCATGTGTCTTGGTTTTAATGTCTGATTTAAACTTTTTATATTTTAATTGTTTATGTAACAGACTTACTCTGTGGTAAGATGAGTGGCCAATAAAATTAATTAATTGAAAACTCTGAGAAATATACATGATTAATCTTGGAAATAGTCAAACTTTGCAGCTACTTATAGGATCAGATGTCTTCAAAGTACTGGAAAATGAAACCTTTCTTTTTATTTTCAGGAACTGATTGGCGATGTGGCTGGAAAGCTTCACACTGGACGAAGCAGGAATGATCAAGTAGGAATAATCTGAATGGTTCTAAAATAATTTTAGCTATATTGATATTCTACCCTGTTTCCGCGAAAATAAGACATCCCCTGATAATAAGCCCAATCGGGCTTTTGAGCGCATGTGCTAAAATACCCCCCCCCCTTGAAAATAAGCCCTCCCCAAAAATATTTAAACTCAGAGCTGGAAATCAGGTAAAACAGCAAGAGGAATCCCATCTTGATCCATGTGCCCCAAAATAAAACAATCCCAAAAATAAGGCCAAGCGCTTATTTTGGGGTTCAAAAAAATATAAAACAGGGTCTTATTTTGGAGAAACACAGTAGTGCTTCTCCTCCCTCTTTCTGTTTCATGTTTCTGTGCAAATGAAATAGACGATCATTGGAAGATTTTGAAAATCTGAATTATTACGAAGTGTTAAAGAACATCAAACTAGTTTTCTTTGATTTGAGACAACAACAAAATAACCCCTGAAGTTTTTTGAACTCTGCCACATTAGTTTAAAAACATATATTGGAAATTAAATAAAATTGCATATGATATAGTTACAGTATATCTATTTGTAGTTCTATTTTGGTTAAATATTCATCTGGCAGAAAAAGCTGATCTTAAATAATGATTTTAACCAGCTTATAAGAGGAGTTTCAAATAAATTTTCTCTTCATCTTTTACTTCTTGCATCTAATCAATGGTGATTAGATTACAGGATGCAGAATTCAGAATTATTTAAATTCTTCTCCTCCTCCATAATTTATGACCGCCACTTTGTATTTGTAATGATAGAAGCTTCACTGCATTGGACTTGACAGGCAACAGATGACCTTTTGGTGATGGTGTTGTCATTTGTATGATAATATCTTCACACAAATGGTATAAATGCCCAAGATGTCTTAATCTCTTCATTACCAGACACTCCAGAATAAGGAACACAGGAATCCATTAAAATGAGACTCCATTATACTGAGAATGGATACCTTCTAGAATAATTAAGTTTAGCCACTGTCTCTAGCCATTTTGAAGGGATGTTGAAATGGCATCTTCAGATATTACCCACCATCTGAACTCTATTCTCCCAAAAACATAAATACAGGTAGTCCTCAACTTACTACCAAACTGAGCCCAAAATGTATGTTGCCAAGTGAGAAATTTGTTAAGTGAGTTTTACCCCATTTTACAACTTTTCTTGCCACATTTGTTCAGTGAATCACTGCAGTTGTTAAATTAGTAACACAGTTTTTAAGTGAATCTAATTTCCTCATCGACTTTACTCGTCAGAAGGTTGCAAAGGGTGATGACATGACCCCAGGGCGCTGCAGCTGTCATAAATGTGAGTCAGTTGTCAGACATATGAATCTAAGTCATGTGACCATGGGGATGCTGCAACGGTCATAAGTGTGAAGATGGTCATGTCACTTTTTTCAGTGCCATTGTACCTTTGGTCACTAAGTGAACTGTTGTAAGTTGAGGACTACCTGTAATCCTCCGAGCATCCTTTGGGAAAATTGTACCTCCATTGAATGGTTTGGGTCTCCTTTTCTGAAAATCCAAATGTGTGCCTTTCTTACAGATAGTGACTGATCTGAGGTTGTTCATGAAGAGCTCCATGACAATGCTGTCCGTTCACCTTCAACAGCTCATTCGGACCCTGATGGAACGTGCTTCTACGTAAGCCTGGCTCTTTCTCTTAAGCCTAGTGGCTTTACAGGCTGTAGATCCACTCTCCCACCCTTCCATCATCCTCCATTAATAAAATTCCTATTGAATTAATCCCCAATTCACTCCTGTGATCCCTGATTAAAAGCACAAGGAAATGTGTGAGAAATCTAATCCAACCATTTTATTCCCCCACTGGATGACCAGATTCTTCTGGTAACCTGCAAGCAAAGCACCAAGTCCTTGAAATTAGGTGCTCAGATATACAATGAAGGCTCCATTTAGTTATGAGGACCACCAATCCTGTGAGCTTTTATGTTATGGAATCACCTAGACCAGTGGTAGGTTTCAACCAGTGTTACCACCGGTTCGCATCATGCATGCGCTTCACTCACATGCACACTAAACTTGCACTCCGCACAAGCGCAGTATACTACAGAACAGCTGAGATGTGGCAATCCGCTCTGCCGCGCCTTTCAGCTGAGCTAAAAACAACCAAATACAAGGTATGTATAACACATGGGTGGGTGGGAGGGCCAACCTAACCATCAGAGAGAACCGGTTCGTTCTCAGCTCACCATCATCGCTACCAGCTCGCCCGAACCGGGCCGAACTAGTAGAAACCCACCACTGACCCAGACCAATGGTTCCAAGAAAGCCCTAAAAACAAACATTCTATGTCCTACCTTTTCTCCCAAGTTTCTGATATATATATTTCCTGGGGTTGGGGAATTCTGAGAATGGCAGTCCACACATTGTAGAGTTGTCAAGGTTGAGAAATATTACATGATATGGAGGTTCCATTTGATGAATCAAAATGACCAAAAAAATTCCAAGCATATATATTCTCCATGAATTAGGTTCATCATATCTGAGATATGTGAAAGCCTTTTCAGCTGGAGGAACCACACTGAGCTTTGTGTAGTTGCTAAGTAAGGGATAGGGGGTTTGCCCTATAGCTTCCCTCCAAAGCAGACCCTGGGGGACTATAAAAGGATGCTGGCCAACTGCATAGGGCTGGTAGGTACCTTCTGACCTGGGTCATTAAGACCTAATCACTATCCAGTAAACCTCTTTGGTTTTTGAGTCTGACCTGCCATTGATCATAAGAAACAATTAATAGGCACATATGCCTAATTGCTTTCTCCCAGTAATTTGGATATTGTTTTGGTTCATGGTAATAGACTGTGACAACTAGTATACATGGATATATTTTTCATCTGTGAATTCCTTCATCCATTACAAAACCATGTTTTTCCTTATTAATGTGTGATAGGATGATTAGCTTCATAAATAATTGTTGGGTTTTTTTCTCCCTCTGCTCATTGTTAACTTTGTGGTCTGCTTGTTCTGTTGTAGTGAAATGGAGGTGATATTTCCTGGTTACACCCACCTGCAAAAGGCTCAACCAATCAGATGGAGCCACTTTCTACTCAGGTAACCAATCCCCTTAGCACTTTCTGGAGTTAACTTTTGTCAGTGCTTACATCAGCCAAATTATAGCCACCATCTATAACAGCTGGTGTCCCATGAAAATGGAAAAGAAAAGGTTACATCTGACAATAGACTTGATTTTAGTTTGGAATTGAACTTCCAGATTCAAAACTCAGACCCCATCAAATTTTGCTTTTAAAATTTTAAATTTTTAAAAATTATGTGTTTATTTTTCTTGCTTATAGTGAATGCTTAGCATGCTATTTCTTCCTTTGTTTGAGAAAGGCTTACAAGCTATGTACACTATTTAAATTAATAGTTTTACATAAAATTTTGCAGTCCATACATCCATGAGCCCAAGAACAATTTTGCTGCTGTAAAGATTTCCTATTATCAGTACCTATTAAAATTCTCTAACAAAAGAACCTTCCTTCCTTCCCTCCTTCCTCCCTCCCTTCCCTTTTTTTCCTTTTTTCTCACAGCTTTGCTGTCGCTCTGACCAGAGACCATGAGCGCCTGTTTGAGGCTAAAAAAAGGATCAACGTTCTGCCTTTGGGAAGGTAAAAGTAACCCCATCCTCTCCCACCCCAGAAAATGTTTGCGGGTCAGTAGAGGTCAAGCTAATTTGCTGAGAAGGTATCTAAATCAAGAAATGTTAATGTGGGTGAGGAAAATAGAATAATTCTTCCCTCCCAATTGTATTTGCAAACACTCAGTTTAGCCAGTCTGTTATTATATTCAACTCGGTTTCCAGAAATAGGTTTGTGCAATCACCTAAAAACTTACAACATACAAATTGACAAGAGAATCATAATTTGGCTGCTTTGCTCGAAAGCAGAAGGACAAAGAAGAAAGGCAAAGGGCTAGAGAATTCTGGGAGTTGAAGTCCACAAGTCTTAAAGCTGCCAAGTTTGGGAACCCCTGCTTTAAAATATTACTGTATAAGAAACATTATGTTTCCTATGTGAGGAATAATTATACAACCTACTTGCAAACTATGATGTAATAGGGGTAAATAGCTCCTACAATTGGTAGCATTTTAATGACATAATCTGCCTTCTGCATCATTATTTTCCCTAATAGTAGGGAAATGACCTTAATTGCAGAGAGATCTTTCTTTTCAATTCTCAGCTTGGACAACCATGGAAACATTGTTTTCTTGGTCTTGAGATAACCATGGTGGCAAGGATAATGGATGACATTGGTTTACTATAGGTAGTAAAGCTCGACTTATGACCACAATGGAGCCCAAAATTTCTGTTGCTAAGTGAGACATTTTAAAAGTTAGTTTTGCCCCATTTTACGACCTTTTTGTCACAGTTGTTAAGTGAATCGCTGCAGTTGTTAAGTTAGTAGCAGAGTCGTTAAGTGAATCTGATTTCCCTATCGATTTTGTTCGTCAGAAGGTCACAAAAGAGGATCACGTGACCCTGGGACACTGCAACGGTCATAAATCTGAGTCACTTGCCAAGTGGCTGAATTTTGATCACATGCTCATGGGGATACTACAATGGTCATAAGTGTAAAAAGTGGTCATAAATCTCTTTTTTTCAGTGCTATTGTAACTTTGAATCGTCACTAAAGGAACTATTGTAAGTTGAGGACTACCTGTATTAGGGAGATTGACTAAAAAAGATAAGGGGAATCACTAGAGAAGGCCTACATCAGGGGTGTCAAACTGGCGGCCCCTGGGCCCGATGTGCAGGCCGGGCCCACTCCAGCTCCGCAAAGACAAAAACCTCACGATACGTCATGTGACATCAACGTGACATAGCGGGTTTGACACCCGTGGCCTAGATGCATTATAATTAATAATGAAATACCACAATAATGAATGACCAAGTGCTTCACCACTTGGTGATTCATATGGAGGAAATGGAATGAAAGTGTGGGCAAATGAGGATGCAATTTAAGATTCCTGACTTGGGTATCCAAAGCTAGACCGGCATTATTGACATTAATGAGACCAGCAAAGCAAAGATCCTCTGACTTTGTTCCATAGAATGCTACTGAGGAAACTTCCAACATGCAATCACTGAGGAGCACTGAGGAGCACTGGGCAGGGGTGAAATCCGGCAGGTTCTGACAAGTTCTGGAGAACTGGTAGCGGAAATTTTGAGTAGTTTGGAGAACTGGCAAATGCCACTTCTGGCTGGCCCCAGAGTGGGGTGGGAATGGAGATTTTGCAATATCCTTCCCCAGGAGTGGGGTGGGAATGGAGATTTTGCAGTATCCTTTCCCTGTCACGCCCACCAAGCCACATCACGCCCATCAAGCCACACCCACAGAACCGGTAGTAAAAAAATGTGGATTTCACCACTGGATCTGGGATATGCAATTTGAGCCAACTCGCCTCTGTGGGATGCCTTTTCCCTTTGTAGATATTTTAAGGATTCCTCCTTCTAATCTTTTTCTCTGTTGCAGTGGGGCTTTGGCTGGCAATCCATTTGGCTTGGACCGTGAACTGCTCCGCCGAGGTGAGCTTTATGTCTCTGCTTGAATAAGCAGTTGAAATGTGTCCAGAAGGCAAAAGGATTGAAATGAGATCAAGGGTTAGGCACAAGTATGTTGAAGTTCCCACACAAAGCGATAAACATAATTCTTGATGTTTCACAGCAGTGGTTTCCAAAATGAGTCCTTAGTCTTCCGTGATCATCGGTCAAGTAGATTAGATGGGTATCATCTCAGGGCCGCTCATTCTTTAATCTTGTTTTAAATACTTCCAAAGCCATTTGGGACTTTGTTCTTAAAACAGTTTGATGGGAGTAGTGGGGTTAACATTCCTAACAAGAGAATTTCTGGGACTCAAACATGGAGACATACAGAGGTATTAGTTCTGGGAAAACATGTTGTTTCCTTCTTCTACTTGTATGAGGACAAATTGCATATGTTCATTAATGAGATAATAGTCCATGGGAATTGGCAGAGGATTAAAATCAGCAAGATGGTTAGCTCTGTATAATGATCAGAGCCCTGTCTCTTTTGTGCATTTGGAAGATTTTTGATCCCACCTGTGGACACTGGAGAATAACATAACAGAATATTATTCTGTTATTCACCTTGAGTATACTTAAGTTGAATTTCATGACTGTTTGGTCTTACATGCCAGCATGTAGAGACCTGCGTGCTACCAGCAGAACCTTTGAAAAACAAACAAACAAACATGAATTTCCTTCTCTAAACTGGGACCCTCCAGACATGTTGAAATCCTATTCCCAGAGTCTCCAGAATTAACTGTATCCTTGCTTTCCCCCCCCCCCCCTTTCAATTACAGAATTGGATTTTGCCAGCATCAGCATCAACAGCATGGATGCAGTGAGCGATCGAGACTTTGTGGGTAGGTACACTGCTTTTGTGTTTCTTTTTGGCGGTCCGTTGTGGGGAAAGTGGCAAAATAATAGGATTACAAACAAAAGAAAAGAAGAGGAGGAGTTGAATAGGGGTATGCTTCTGTAATTTTCTCAAGAGCTGTGCTGGCCCATGCACAATAGGTCAAAAGCTGGAAACGCCAAAATTGTCAGCCAGAATGCCATGTGGTTCTGATTTTGATGGGTGGGTTGAAGGGTGAAATGAATGCATTAAGTCTTACAGGGATTGAAGGTTTTCATGTCATATCTCAAAACCCTGCCAATCTCCCCAAAACAAAGACTAAGCCAAATCACCCATAGTAGAGGTTCTAGGTCTCAATAAGGAATGCTTTTAGGGATACCTTTAAATCTTATGTCCCTAGATTGTGCAATGATTGTTTCTAGCCAGGGCAGCATACTTTGCTTTTCATTTAGAAACAAAATTTAGACTTTTTCCCCCGCTTTCCCTCCCCTTCTTCCTTTTATCAGTGGAGTTTCTTTACATTGCTTCCATGATCATGGTTCACCTGAGCAGATTATCTGAAGATCTGATTCTCTATGCCACAAAGGAGTTTGGATTCGTCACTCTCTCGGATGCATATTGGTAATTTGGGGGCATCTCTCATCCTTTCAAGTCCTTGTTCTAGCAGTCTCATTCTAGAGTCCAGTAACTTTGATATTGCATAGATGGAGACTCTTATTGGAGCTCCTCCAATTATAAACTTTTTTTTCAAAAATATTGTTCTACTTGTCTTTCCACTGAGAAACCAGGTTGCTATGCAACATTGAATAAAACGAATCAAATGAGCATTGCAATCGTAAAACTTCAGTAATAAAACCATTCTGGAAGCAGAAGCAATTTGAAAAGTCAGGTTGAAAAGATATACTTTTCAATACTTTTGCTTACCAACTGCCTCATTTAGCAACCAATGCAGAAATGAAATTGTAAATTGTGGTCACGTGATGTCTTGTTTAATGACTGTCCTGATTCACTTAATGATGGAAACAGAAGCGAATTCATAATTCTGGCACAGTCACATGACTTTTCAATTATTGACCACAATGCCTTGCCAAATAGGCAAGTAGCCATGCCTACTTGGTTCACAACAGTGAACCAAGTAGGCATGGCCAGAGATCTGTGCACCAGGGCAGGAATCTCCAATCTTAGCAAATTTAAACCTGGAGGACTTCAGCCCTGCACCAGGGCATTTCCTCTAGCGCCCTCTTCAGCTGAAAAGCAAATAATCCCATCTTTCCTTTGATTAGGAAATTTGTGAATTCATGCTAGTAGTGCAGAATTAGACATTGCTTGTGCATTAGAAGCTTGAGATATTTGTAGATGCATCATGTCATTTTTTGTTTTTGGTTAAAGCACTGGGAGCAGCCTGATGCCCCAGAAGAGAAATCCAGATAGCCTTGAATTGATCCGCAGCAAGGCTGGCCGAGTGATTGGAAGAGTAAGTGCTCAGGTTTCATTAACAGAGAATTTGTTTGTTTGTTTGTTTGTTAGTGTCACAAGCATCACAATTGAAAACACTGAGTTGGTGGAAATGCTTTAGTAAGCCAGGGATATGTTTGCAAGGGAAGTTGTTAGTCCTGACATATAACCCCCCCCCCCGAACCTGATATATAAACCCCACAGAACTTCAGTCAGAACTAAAGAAGCTTCTTGGATGAGAAGTGAAATGTTTTCAAGGAAAAACAAAGCCCAGTTGCCTTTTGGGGGGAAAAAAACCACCTTTGGGACGACCCACAGAAGGAAGGAAGATTAGGATGTTACATGATTATAGCCAGTGGTGGGATTCAGCCAGTTCGCACCTATTCGGGAGAACCAGTTGTTAACTTCCTAAGCAGTTCAGAGAACCAGTTGTTAAAAGAAATCTTATTTTGGGTTTTTTTTCCACTTTACAGGGCTAATCCTGTAAGGCAGGCAGGCAGGAAACATTCTGGTGTTGTTTCTAGCCTAATCTTTATTGCCCTGCTTACAGAAACTGCCTCTCTGGTTAACCCTTATTACATTGTAACAGCTAAAGCGAAGCGCCCATTTACCTGAGTGATGTTGAGTTGGCCACTCCCACATGGTCACATGACCACCGAGCCATGTGTACCCAGCTGGTCATTAGGGCAGAGAATTGGTTGTTAAATTATTTGAATCCCACCACTGATTATAGCTCCTATTTTTAAAAGTTAAATATTCAATGTAAACTGAGGATGGAGTAGGAGGAGTCTGGAAAGAAAGCTTTCTAAGAAAACAAGCATTCATGAAGCTGTGGGGTGGGAGTGGGGCTGGAATAGTGATCCATGCACAAGAGACTGTAGCCTTGAAAATGAAGTGGGGAGATTTACTGCCCTTAATGATGACATGGCCAAGAACTGGGAATTTTAACAGAGCATTTTGGACCTCTTGCAGGCTACTGGACTCCTTGTGGTTCTGAAAGGACTTCCCAGTACCTATAACAAGGATCTGCAGGTAAATGATGGGATTCTTTCCATCTGATCATCAAGGCTTGCTCTAGTTGCTGCTTCTATGCATATTCAGCTGATTTTTGGCTATGTAGTTGTGATTCTGTAACTTCCTGCTGCAAGAGAACAAATGCTTGAATTCAAGTGGTTTTGGGATAATTCTTTAGGATGGGCTAAAGGTAGACTTCGGGCTGATAAAATCCAGAAAGCAGCTGGTGAGTTTATGGCACCTAGGCTAGTTTAGGCTAGTGCTTCTTCTTAACCTCAGCAAATTTAACATGTGTGGACTTCAGTTCCAGAATTCTTCAGCCATTCACAATTATCTGTGCTTTTTATGAACTATAAATCAATTTTACTAATTTGATAAATTCCTGCCAATCATTTCCCTGGCTTATTTGCAAAATTCAAAAATGTTTTGTTTTGCATAATTCATTTTTTACATCCATTTCTCTTACTGTTAATGAAGACAGCCACCACTGTAAAAGTTTAATTTATTTTGAAATAATTTTCTTTTTTGGGAATTTACCACTTTCAAATAATCTTGACTTAGATAGGCTGTCTTCTGCTCCAGTCAGATCCTTTTTAGGCTAGTCTAAGTTGACATAATTAGGTTGTGTTCACACAACATACTTAATCAGTTTAAAGATTTTAGGAGATACATGGGCATAACATGCTAAGGACCATATTCAACTTACTATGTGAATGCAGCCACTGAATATTGCTTGAAGGTTAGCAAATATAGAATTACTTTTCTGACATATGGCCCTCATGATCATTATTGGGGAGGATCTGTGTGTGATTATTATCAGAATTGCAATGTTTGGAAGTGGTTTATCTTTTAGTACTGAAGCTTACTAAGGACCTTGTCATTACTAGAAACTGGCTAGTAGGCTAAGGTGACCTTGAGTTTTACCCTGGGAGTCAGCCCTTGTATAAGGTGGAAAAAAAGTTTCTCCCCATAGTATATCAGCTTCCACATGCACTGAAATACCAGATGCTGGGGGGAAGGGCAGAGGATTTTCTTTCCCTATCAGCCATTATCTTCTTAGGTAACCCTCTTTCAACATTTTTTTTACAAATAGGAAGATAAGGAAGCTGTGATTGATGTGATGGATACCCTGAGCACTGTGCTTAAAGTTTCCACTGGAGTTATCTCCACTCTCCAGGTGAGCGTTTCAAAAAGATGGGTTATCTTATCGGCTAGAATGGCTTAAATATTTTTCTCCAAATCTCCAAGAACCTTGCCCCGTTATTCCGACCTATAACTACTTTTGACACTCAAGGAGCAGAAATCCCATTATGCGTTTACCAAGTTGAATGTAACTGCCATGTTGAGTTTTTTAAAAAAATAATGGTTAAAAATACACTCATTCACTTCGACTAGCTAGCATGTAATAATTATGATTCCTTCTCACTGTTCTTTCATTTATTCATCTAGATCAACAGGGATAACATGGAAAGAGCCCTGACCCCTGAAATGTTGTCTACAGATCTTGCTTACTATTTGGTGCGCAAAGGAGTGAGTATCCAAGCTTGTAGGGAGCAGAATCACTTATATCCACGTGCCAAGTTAATGACTCCAACGCACAGGATGTAGCTGGGCAAGGAAGTGGCTGGGCATCCATTCTTACCACCCTAAACAAATATCGGAGAAAACGTTGAGCCTGAGAAATTGCTGGCTATACTGACAAGTCCGTACCTTCCTCCAGTATCTGTTATTTTATTTAATGGATTTATAGGGCTGCCCAACTCAAAGAGTTGGGCAGCCCAGCAGGGATCCCAGAGCAGGGATCCCAGCAGGGATCCAAGAGCCTTCATAAATGGTACTGCCATTTGCATTTCATGTCTGTGCCACATTCTATAGTCCAGAAATAGTTGGAAATGTCAGCACTGAAATGTCAGCTTCAGAACACTGGGGATCTTTTGAAGGTAAAAATTAGACAGGAAAATATTTAAGCCTCCTGATTTTGTTCCCCTTGTGTTCCAGGTGCCATTCAGACAAGCCCACACTGTTGTGGGGAAGGCAGTCCGTTTAGCCGAGAGCAAAGGAGTGACTCTTAATCATTTATCCATGGATGACCTGAAGGGAATTCAGTATGTATCGAGTAATGGGAGCTTTTAAAGGTTTTCCTATAGTAGTTGCTGCTTTTAAGAGCCGTGGTGGCACAGTGTTTAGAAGGCAGTATTGCAGGCTAATTCTGCCCATTGCCAGTTCAATCCTGACCAGCTCAAGGTTGACTCATCCATCCTTCTGAGATCAGTAAAATGAGGACCCCGATTGTTGGGAGCAATATGCTGACTCTATAAATCGCTTAGAGAGGGCTGTAAAGTCTATGAAGAGGTTGATAAGTCTAAGTGCTATTGTTATTACTAACTCTTGAAAACAAGGAAGTCATATTACTACCTCTAATAGCAGTTGGATATGGAGATATAGAATGCTTAATACTTATGCTTTATAGAATGCTAAATACTTATGCTATTACTATCTTCTATTCAGTGACCCTCTGGGACCCCACAATTCCATATCTTTTTTTCCAGGGATGGAAATTATCCCCTGAATAGTAGCACAACCAAATTATTTAATGATGAAAACTATTTCATAAGTACAGTCATAAAGCAATCTTTTGTAATCAATGCTAAAGGAGTAGAGTAGAGTGTTAAGATTAAGTACCAGATCCATGTTTAAATCCATGCTTACCCAGAAAGTTCACAGAAAGGCTCACTGTCTATCAGCCTAATCCACCACACAGGGTTGTACTGAGGAGTCACGAATTGTATTCTAGGCTGAGGCCCACATTTGGCTTTTTAGTTGCATGCTAAGGGTTGCAGTCTAAAACAATAGCGGAACCAGGCCAGAAATCTGACTGTGGTTTCATTTTATTTGCTCTGAAACTTGAGTAAAGCTAAGTTGTGCACTTAAAAATTAGTGACCACTTTGGTACGAGCTGAGGAGACTGTACTCCAAACCTTGAGAGGCAGCACCAGATTCTAGGACAGTGTTTTTTAAATTTGGCAACTTTCAGTTGTGTAGACTTCAACTCCCAACTCCCAGCCAGCATGATGAAAACTCTCTTCTAGAATGTGAAGTTGAATATCTCTAGCCTAGGTAAGCTAGGCTGTGTAGTCCACTTGCCTTGCTAACGATGATCTGTTCATTCTCTAATACAGGAGTGGGGAACAATGGTCCCTTTATGCCCTGTGGACTTCAACTTCCAGAATTCCATGGCTGGCTCAAGAATTCTGGGAGTTGAAGTCCACAGCTCATAAAGGGGCCATTGTTCCCCATCCCTGCTCTAGTAGGAGCCATTGAAGGTGACAGCTGTTCCTATTTGCAGAGCTCTTGCATTCTGTTTCTCGGTCAGTTAAAATGTGTGAAAAGAGAAGCTTTAGGTTTAAAAGACTGTCTTTCTGTAATATCTGACTGAAGCTATTTCTTGTTGCTCCTTCCAGCCCCATGATGGGAAGTGATATCTCACAAATCTTCAACCATCAGCATAGCGTGGAGCAGTACACCTCCCCTGGGGGCACCGCCAGGAGCTGCGTGAGTGCCCAGATTGAATATCTGAAGGAGATGCTGAAGAGACAGAAGGATTAAGTTTTGAGTGTGGGGAAATACTGTCCCGTTGCTGCAGGTTTCTGCTTAGCATGTTTAATCACAAGATAATAAATACAGTGGCATATTGGATTTCAGGAAAAACTGTGTATGCTTCTTCTTCATTTCTTTTTCTTTTTTACTTTGGGTCATACGTTTCAACCAGGAAAAAATTAGTTATTATTTCAAAAGTGTTTCCACCAAGGAAGATTTATGTAGTCATTTATTTTAATCAACTTATATAGCTATCCATCTCAACAGTAACTCTGGGTAGGTAGCTAACATAAAATTAAAACTCAATAGAAAACAAATCAATAACAAATATAAAGTACATACAGCGTATATACCAAGAACAATATTTTGTATTATTTTATTGTCTTTATCTACAATAAAAAGTATCCCATGAGATAGGTGACAAATAGTACCAATAATAATAGTTCCTTGGGTTCAATCCCCAAATCATTGGAGTACACTTGAACACCATGTCAGCATTGACAAATTCATCATCAGTCAATTGCAAAAACCAGCTTTACTTGAAACAGCTGACGTCGTGCGACAATTTCTGCAATACCATCGAGCATCCATATCTGCCTATCCCAGGTCCTTGAGAAGAACTTTATAGGCAGACAAAAATGCCAAATCCAGTTTGAACATCTGGCTGACTGTGTGATGTCCCATAATAATAACAACAACAACAACAACAATACTGGGAAGGGAGAGCATGACTATAAAGCGAACAATGAACTGGGTTGGCACAATATGCTAAAATGAATTGCGAAGATACAACAAGAGTCCAATCTTGGCTCATCAAAATTAAAAAAAAACCATACATGGAGTTCAATACGGAGAACCAGCAACAGCAATATCCTGTTGTACAAAGCTATTCTGTTCATAGGAGACAAAGCATTTATTATCAGCAATCGAAGTTCAAAGGGCAAAAGGGTCGGTTACTTCAGGGTCAAGGTCTCCAAAAAAGCTTTCACAGTTCAAAGCAAGTCAGCTCTGATTCCGAAAACCAAGAGAGTCTCATGCTAAATGTTACCCAACGCAACTACCATTTCTCCATTTTTCTACCTTGTGGCTTTCTATCTGAAAATGTCAGCCAGCATTCCATATGTTGCTAGTTAGAACTCTGGTTCAGGGTTGGTGGCTTTGGGTATAAAATCAGTGATGGAAAGTTCCTGATTTTGCCTTTTGTTTAGCAGATGTCTCCAAAAACTTCCATTTTCTCCCCAGACTGCCAATCTGCCCTCCTCCAGACAGCCCTTTCAGGAGTAATTCTGTGATTTTCCAGAAATGAATCCACCAAGCCAAAAATATCATGGGTGGTCCAGTCCAAAGACTGAGTGGTTTCATCTCTATTGTCCACCTATCTGTGTCTGAACCACTTGCATTGTTCCTATTCCTTGTCTAAAATTGATTACATACCCAGGGCACAATAGAAGGAGAGTAATCATTAAAACCTGGACAGTTTACCAGACGGGAAGGAGAATCAAAACACTCAACAGCCAACTGAACAGCAATTCATTACTCTATATAGCACTGCAGACTTTACATTTCTCATACTGGACTCTTCTCATAGTGCTAAATAGGCTGAGATGTTTATGAGATGAGAACTCATAAAAGAGAAAATAGCTTACTGTTTTTAGAAAAAAGACTTGCAAGACTGTACCATCCGCATTTACACTTGGTTGTTTCACCATAGCTTGCATAAGCTTCAACTGAAGGAGTCCACATATTGCAGAATTGGTTCACATTGTGCACTATGGCTTATGCAGGCAGCCTGGGGCCTCTCTAAAAGTTGGTATCAAATTATAAGGTTCATATGACATTAAATACAGTGCATTAATCCTAATCAGATGAAATTCATGTCAAACTCATCACAACAAAAGGCAGCATCCAGACAATTTCGGCTACTTAGCAAAAAAAGCTAAGTAGAATTAAACCTCAATAGTATCCGAATAGGAAACCACCAGAAACTGTGAAAGAATTAAAAAAAAAAACTCTCCCCAAGAAGACAGGACTGCCATATTATTGCTAGGACAATTAATTACAACTTCACCAGAAGACAAGCTTGAACTCCAGGGATTTTATCTTTCTTCAGATCATTTCATTTTGATCTTAGCTCTACCTATTTCTTTTTCCAGCCCTGGCCTGCTATGTTAGCCCTGATACTCCACTCAATATCATATTCTGCTAATGAGATTTGAAGTCTACCTTTTAATATAGAATAGAATAGAATAGAATAGAATAGAATAGAATAGAATAGAATAGAATAGAATAGAATAGAATAGAATAGAATAGAATTCTTTATTGGCCAAGTGTGATTGGACACACAAGGAATTTGTCTTGGTACATACGCTCTCAGAGTACATAAAAGAAAAAATATATTTGTCATGAATCATAAGGTACAACTCTTAATGATAGTCATAGGGAACAAATAAGCAATCAAATCATATTAGGAAACAGTCAATATAAATCTTAAGGATACCAGCAACAAGGTTACAGTCATACAGTCATAAGTGAGAGATGGGTGATAAGAACGATGAAAAGATTAATAGTAATGGGGACTTAGTAACTAGTTTGACAATGTTGAGGGAATTATTTGTTTAGCAGAGTGATTGCGTTTGGGAAAAAACTGTCCTTGTGTCTAGTTGTTCTGATGTGCAGTGCTCTATAGTGTCCTTTTGAGGATAGGAGTTGAAACGGTTTATGTCCAGGATGTGAAGGGTCTGTTAGTATTTTCACAGCCCTCTTTTTGACTCGTGCAGTATACAGGTCCTGAATGGAAGGCAGGTTGGTAGCAATTGTTTTTTCCTGCAGTTCTAATTATCCTCTGAAGTCCGTGTCTGTCTTGCTGGGTTGCAATATTCATCTATATACGCGTTCAAATGGCCTGGGATGTCAAATGCGCACCCTGAAGAAAAAAAAAAACCCGGTGCCCCTTTCTGTACTTAAAGCCAGCGTTGATCTATGTTAGATCGGTGAATAACACACAAATTTGGAAGAAAATGTTAATACTTCTGTCTGCGTTACTTGTAACAACACCCTCAATTGACTCCGGTTCATTTCGAACGCGGCACAATTTCGAACGCGGCAACTTCAGGAAGCAGGGAAGCCGGGGCTGCCCTTAACAAAGATGGCGGCAGCTATTCTCGCACCGAGTTGAGGTATCACGTTCCTGCCCAAATAAGGACTGGCAGCCGATCATCAGCTGATCTGAGCATCAGCTGACTTTCATTCCTGTCTCAGCAGAGCGCGGGCGGAGTGCGGTAACGGCATGAGGTTACTGCTTTGTGCTTGCTGTGTCCTGCTGGGATGGTGTCCGGCTGGAGCCCTGGACAGTGGGATGCTCTACCCACGGGAATCTTCCTCCAGGGAGCTGAAGGATCTCAGCGGCCTCTGGAGCTTCAGGGCAGATTGGTCAGAGCGAAGGGATGCAGGATTCGTGGAGCAATGGTACAGACAGCCACTTCGACAGGTGTGTGACAGCAAAAGCATGGGATGGGTTGATTGCCTGTCTGGACGGTCCTAGGACGGAGCTAGCAGTACAGAACTAGGCATGCAGATCCCTGAATGTGTGTGAAAAATTCGGACAATAAACGTACAGAGTGTTTTTGCATCTTAAAGCTAATGGTCTAATGGCATAAACTTATATAAACTGAATTTAATGCTCACAACAGTACTTTGCCAATCATGCTTTTGCACACTGGTCAATTACCAGAAAGTGTTTTTTTTTTTTTTTTTTTTTTGCATTTAAACTGTTTCTGATCTGACCTCTCTGTTGATGCATTTGTGTGAATGTGTGTGTTATAACCCTTCTAGCATCTGATGAAACAAGTGCTATTTTGAGGAAGTATGTGCTGTAATAAATTTTCTTAGTTTTCAACGTGGCACTAAACTGCTGATTATGACATTTTATGAATATCCTTCTTTTAATAGGAAGTTAGAAAAAGAGGAGTGAGAGAGGAACGTATACGGTGTCTGGGCACAATTAAAAGAAAAAGAATGCTACATACTGGTTAACCATCTTCATAGATGAAATAATTACTTAAAATATTAATGAACAGAATATCCAGAAGCAAAGAGAGGAGGGAGAATCATAATTTAAAGGGAAATAAAAATAAAGCTTTTTTCAATAATAAGGCAACTTGATCCTTTTCTTACTTAAATATTAATTGGTTTATAATTTATTCCTATATTTTATATTTTATTCTTATCTAATAAGCATACCAGAACTTTCCAATTGGATCAGCATAGTGACCAGCTAGTCCAGCATTCCATCCTTGAATTTTTCTGATTTGATAGCATTATGAACTTAACAAATTATTGTTACGGTTTGTCACACAGGCAGCCAGTAGTTTACACCTAATTTTATTATTTTTATTCACCTATTGCAGGGGTGTCAAACTCAGGGCCCGTGGGCCTGATGCATCACATGCTGGCCACGCTCACCCCTGGTTTAGCAAAGGGGGAAAAAGTCATGATACATCATGTGATAATGTGACGATGCACATTTGACACCCCTGATCTATTGAGTCCTTCCCAAAAATCTGGGATAGGGAGATGTTATTGTTAGATGGTGTTAAAGGCATCTTCGCAGGATATAAACTGTTGCAGGTAAAGCTGCTTCTTGCAATTGACTGATGGTGATTTTGTCAATGCCAATGGTATTCAAGTGGTGCTGCAGTTTTGGGACTGCACCTATTACTATTGATAATATCTTTGCTTTCTTTTGCCACCGTCATTCTATTTCTATTTGTAGGTCTTTGTATTTTGCAATCTTCTCCAATTCTTTCTCTTCTCTTCTGCTATCTCTAGGTACTTCCACATCCACTACCCAGACATTTTTGCCTTTCTTATCCACAGTTGTTAAGTCTGGGGCGTTATGTGGCAGATGCCTGTCTGTTTGAATTCTAAAGCCCCAAAGCACGTCAGCTTCTTCATTTTCTATTACAGGTAGTCCTCGACTTACAACAGTTTGCTTAGTGTCTGTTCAAAGTTACACCAGCACTGAAAAAGTGACTTATGACTGTTTTTCACACTTACATTTGCAGCATCCCCTTGGTCACATGATCAAAATTCAGACACTAAGCAACTGGTTCATATTTATGACAGTTGCAGTGTTCCATGGCCATGTGGTCAGCTTTTGTGACCCACCAACAAGCAAAGTCCACGGAGAAGTTAGATTCCCTTCACAATGTTAAAAACTGCAATGATTCACTTAACAACGGTGGCAAGAAAGATGGTAAAATGGGGCAAAACTCACTTAACAAATGTTTCACTTAGCAACCTAAATTTTGGGCTCAATTGGGGTCGTAAATTGAGAACTACCTGTACTTTCTTCATTTTATGATCCCACCAGGCAAATGTTACTTCTTGCAGATCTTCCAATACACCATTATTGCTAGTTTGTCGTGACGTTGCTTTTAGTCAGTCTGTGTGATCCTCTTGAAAACAACTAACCATGGTTTCCTCAGCTTATTTGCAGGGGCACATTTGCTGTCGGTTGTTGTCGTCTCAATTCTGGCTTTGTAGCATTTAGTTTTAAGGCTTGGTATTGTGTAGACAGAATTTCTGTCCACAATTTTGTTTCTTTCTTCTATTTATTAATATTATTATTGTTGCTTCAAGGAATGGAAAACTCATAAATAGAAAATAAAAACTGGAATGATCCCAGAGGTGGGATTCACTTTCCTTCCCTACCAGTTCATAAACATGCATGCTTATGCATGCATGCTCACGTCACTTGCACACGCCACCTCTGCACATGCACACAGCCTTCTGTGCATGCGCAGTAGTCATGCATTACATCCGGGCGGATGGGCGGAGCCTCCCACAGTCGCCACTACCGGTTCGTGTGATCTGGAGAGAACTGGCAGAATCCCACCACTGAATAGTCCTCCCTTGTTTCTTGCCCCACCAAATGGTGTAATTCAGCTTCTCAATATGTGGATTCTATTTCAGTTGTCTTACGTTAGTTAGCAGAGCTGTCCTCAGTGGATTTGTAAAAATATATGTTGTGATCTTTGGAGAAGCCAAATACAGGTGCTCCTTGATTTATGCATGGTTGGTTAGTTATGAAGGACCCTTAAAAAGGTACTTACGACCCTAGATTCAGAGTTCCAATGGCTGGGCTCCCCCACAGTTACATGATCGCATTTTGAGCATTAACAAATTTATGGCCATTTGCAGCATCCCATGATCATAATTTACAATGGTTTTGCTGGAAAGCAGCATTTATTTCTGGTTTCTGGCAAAAAAACACTCCATAGTGAACAATCGGTTGCTTAACTACCACCACAAAACAGAGTATAAAATAGGACCCAGTCCAGGGGTGAAATGCTCTCAGTTTGGACCGGATCACTCTGATCTGGTAGCGAGGGTGGTGGGTGGTTTGGAGAACCAGTAGCAGAAATCCCTGGCCACCCCCATGCCCAGCTGAGCCGCGTGATCATCAGAGGCTTTTTTTTATTTTTAAAAGCATTTTTTCTACAACCTCTTCAGCTGAAAAAAATGCTTTTAAAAGTTAAAAAAAAGCCGCTGATGATCGTGCGACTCAGCTGGGATTGGCCAAAGAGGTTGTAGAAAAAATGCTTTTAAAAGTAAAAAAAAATAAAAATTGGCCACATCCTTTCAGTCACATTACCCCCACCACCACTAAGCCACACCCATAGAATCAGTAGTAATAAATTTTACATTTCACCACTGACCCAGTCACATGATGACCCTATAATGACCAGCATGACTTATGACTTATACAGGGTCAATGTTGGCTGTAAGTCAAGGACTACCAGTACAAAGTAAGCTCTGACTATCAACATCCTCATTTGTGATGGAAAGGAAAGTTCAGATCATCCAAAAATAGCTGGGGTTTCTATATATCACGGGAAGGAAAAAATAAATATTGACATGTGAAGGATGATTTTGCTTTCTTGATAAGTAGGAATCAGCCTTGGAGGGCTAAATTAAGAAAGAAAAATACCATTTGATCCGGAATTGAGGGAGAATAGCTTTGGAAATTACTCAGACCATGTCTGAAGCTTGCTAAGAAACAGTAGTAAAAAAGACTTAATAGGATAAGTGAAAGTAGAATGAGAGTCAATGCCTGGAGTCATATATCAAACCATTTTATCTGTAAACCTCAAGAAAGGACAAAATAAGCCATATAAAATTGCATCATCTAAATAAAATAGCAGTTTTTCAGTTGTTTAGACATGGTTTACTTGAATAAGCTACTGTAGGGTCATATTTCAACTAAGTAACAATACCATGGCTGGATTCACGCAATAGGTTAAAAATAAAATGTCATCATGGTGTATTGTGTTGTCTGAACCAAATTTATATTAGGATGACCAGCAAACCATTTTCTTGCTTAAGATATTGGCAGGGTTCTGTTGCAACGGTAAAATTCAAATTTGTTTACTACTGGTTCTGTGGGTGTCGTTTGGTGGGTTTGGTGTGGCTTGGTGGGTGTGGCAGGGGAAGGATACTACAAAATCTCCATTCCCACCCCATTCCAAGGGAAAGATACTGCAAAATCTCCATTCCGACCCCACTCCAGGGGAAGGATACTGCAAAATCTCCATTCCCACCCCACTCCAGGGGAAGGATATTGCAAAATCCCCATTCCCACCACACTGGGACCAGCCAAAGATGGTATTTGCTGGTTCTCTGAACTAGTCAAAATTTCCACTACCAGTTCTCCAGAACATGTCAGAACCTGCTGGATTTCACCCGTTCTGTTGTCTTATTAAGCTAAAACCAGACTAACTGTATTATGACTCAGTACTATACACAAACTCAAGTCTCGGGTGTACTGATGAGAAACAACTATTGGCAACTATGTTGTCAATTCTCAGTCATCCGGGTCATGGGTGTCTCAAATGTGTTTTTTCAAAAGGAAACAACTATGTTTTCTTTTTCTTGAGGAAGAAGTTTCGATTCTCATCTAAGAAGCTTCATCAGTTCTGACTGTAGGGAGGGGAGGATGGAAGGATTAGTTCTTATGAAGCTTCTTGGATCGTCTTCCTCAAGGAAAAAACAAAGTCCAGTTTCCTTTTGAAATGCACCTTTGAGACACATATGAGAATCCTAAGAAGCACTTCTTGGAATTTCTATAGAATCTAGCTGACTACTCTGTAAAATAGAATATTCATCAGAATGGATTATTTTCAAGCACAAGTATTCTTATGTTCTCATGGAAATGAAAACTTTATACTGGAAAATTTCAACACTCTTTTAAAAAAAATATTCATTGATTGCAATATCTGAAAACAGATCCCACACTCTCCCGTGTTTCCCTGAAAATAAGACAGCCCCAAAAATAAGACATCCTCCAAAAATAAGCCCTCCCTGAAAATATTTAAACGTATGCACAGCTGGTCCCTGCCAGTTTGTGGGGGCAATAAGCTGACTTCGTATAAATATGCAAAAGTATGAAGGCTATTGCTTAACGCATTGTAAGCTGCCCTGAGTCTCCGGAGAAGGGCGGCATATAAATCAAATTTTAAAAAAAGAAATTCCTCTGGTTGGGATTAGGGAGACAGAGCTCAAAATCAGGTAAGATGGCAAGAGGAGCCCGGTCTTGCTCTACGCGCTCCAAAATAATAAGACTGAAAATAAGGCCAAGTGCTTATTTTGGCGTTCAAAAAAAATATATAGGACAGGGGAAACACAGTAGCTTTTTAAGACAGATCAACAGTCACATTAATCTTTGAGTATATCTATCCAGATCTTTAATATTTTTATGCCAGGAGAAAAAAAAATGATTGCAGTTCCAGCATGTCAGTCAATTGCATATCTCAAAGTTGCCATAGTTGAGAATCACTGCACTGGAGTGAGAAAAACATTGGCAGAGCTCACCAAAGCTGGAAAACAGTCCCACCATAAATGGGTCTCAATCTTTTCAGACAGGGCCAGTGATGGACATGCCAGTCCCTGCCAGCTTCAATGACATAACTCAAGATCCAAAGTTGCGGAGATTTATTGGCTGGGTGTGGTACGAGAAGGAGGTGCTTCCACCAGCTCACTGGCTCTTGAGAGACACTGGGACTCGTATTGTGCTCCGAATTGGCAGCGCACACTATTACTCTATTATGGTAAGTATTGAGGACATCTTGTTGTTATTACCAATTTGGTGTTCAAAATTCTGGTGTTCAAAAGATCCCACCACTAGGGATCAAGGTAGAACTTATAAGAACTAAAAAAGAAACCAATTTCTGATGGAAAAGCCCGGTGAAATGAGGCTTGTCCCAAAGAATCAATGACTAACTTTATTAAGTTTCAAAGGAAGATAAAAGATAAAGTAACAAAACCAGAAAAGGGAATAAAATAAAAATAATAAAGGTGGGATACAAATAAAGAAAAGAAATAAGAAGACGGAAAAAATGACTTGCAACTTTTTTCAGCACAGATAGAAATATGTAATAAAATAACAAGAGGAAGTGATTGAACAACTGAGCAACAGTAGCAAAGCTGTATTTTACATCTTCATCTCTTCTTTTTTACCAGCAATGGAGATTTTTCTAATACTGTAGTATATTGCTTGACAAGATCTAAACTGGCTGGCAGGTTAGTCTCTACCACCACCTAGAGGCTACAAAAGAAAATTACTTTTTGTTATTTTTCTTGGACCAGTTTGTTCGAGGAGTACAGTATCTGTACAGTATAGGAATACCATAATCCAGCTAAAAATATCCTTCGTGCATGGCAGAAAAAAAACTCTTCAAAATAAGCCCAAAGATCCATTTTCTTGTTTAACATACAGCATTAAATTGCAAGGTAACCAAGGAAGCTGAGGTTATGCAATATGCTAAAGCATAACACATTGTAAGGTAAAAGATAAAGGTTTCCCTTGCACATATGTGCTAGTCGTTCCCTACTCTAGGGGGTAGTGCTCATTTCCGTTTCAAAGCCGAAGAGCCAGCACTGTCAGAAGATGTCTCTGTGGTCATGTGGCCAGCATGACTAAACGCCAAAGGCACACGGAACGCTGTTACCTTCTCACCAAAGGTGGTCCCTATTTTTCTACTTGCATTTTTTATGTGCTATCGAACTGCTAGGTTGGCCGAAGCTGGGACAAGTAACGGGAGCTCACTCCATTACGCGGCACTAGGGATTCGAACCGCCGAATTGCTGACCTTTCTGATCGACAAGCTCAGTGCTGAGTCTGCTGTGCAAGACTTGGTTAAGCCTGTTGTGTGAATATAACCATTTAATTAACCATTCTGAAGCCCTTATGAGTTCTGCTCTTTTAGACTGATTCAGTAATACTCTTACGCTCTTCTTGTCAATTTCTTCTAAATGCCTGCTGGGTTGCAATGTTTCCTGGCAGTGAACTGTGATAGTGCATCTGTAGGTCTGAAAACATTTAACAAGGAGTCTTTTGCACAGTCATCTACTCATTTGCACACTGAATGGATAAAATGACTGCATATACTGCAGATATGTTAGACAACTTCCATTAGCCTTGGTAATAAGGCTGATAGGTGTCCAGAAACACATCTAGAGAGGACCTAGTTGTCTATCCTGGGTGCAGAGAATACATTGCTGCTGGAAAATAGAGCCAGTCTCAATAGAGAATAGAGGTGACCAGGCATTTGCATCAGCTGCTGGGCAACATGGAATGGTGACCCAAACAACAGCTTGAAATGGCTAAAATCCATTAACATTGTCAAATCTCATGAAATGTTAGCATGCTTGAGATCTCATATTTCCTCTGAAAATTTTGAAAAGACCCTATGGCAGGGGTCAGCAATAAGGGGTCAGCAATAATGCGGCTTCGGAGTCACATGTGGCTCTTTGGGCCCTCTGCTGTGGCTCCCTGTCGGGTGATTCCACCACTGGCCGGTCCCACCCCTCGCCCTCCCCTCCCAGTCACTCCTCGCCTGGCCTGAGAAGGTAAGGTTGACAGCGGGGGATGGAGAAGTGGCCAGGGCAGAGTCAGAGAGATACAGAGAGAGGTGGAGAGAGAGAGACATAGAGAGATACAGAGAAAGGGGGGGAGGGAGGGAGGGGAGAGATATGTCAAAAGGGTTTTGTGGTTCCTGGTGTTTTTAAACAACTGGTTCTCTGTCCTAATGACCGGCTGGGCAGGTGTGGCTAGGGGATTAGGTGACTGGTGGAAGTGAATGACATCGAGTTGGACATGCCCACCCAGGTTTTGTGGCCCCGGTGTTTTCTTTTCTGTGGGGAATGGGTCCAAATGGCTGTTTGAGTGCTTAAGGTTGCAGACCCCTGCCCTATGGGAAGAGTTAAATCTGTTAAGATTTTGGGAATCCTATGATATATGAGCCTCATTAAAAAATACATTTGGCCTCAGAAGATTATTTACAGCAGGGGTGTCAAACTTGATTTTATTGAGCGTTGTGTTGACCTTGGGGCGTGGTGTGGCCAGGGGGTGTGGCCAGGTTGACATCACTTGTGTCAGGGGCAGCCTATGGTGGCCTGAGCGCTCTGCCTGCAAAAATGGGCTCCCGATCTCCGTTTTCAGCTGCGACAGCCTCCTGCAACATTCTGCCAGTGAAAATGGAGCTTGGGACGGCTGAGTGTGGTCCTCCGAAGCTCTTTTTCACTGGCAGAGGCACTATGGGCTGGTCCCATGGGCCCAGATCTAGCCCACGGGCCTTGAGTTTGACACCCCTGATTTAGAGGTATTACAGGCAACATGTCACAAGGCCTGGTGATGGGCCTCTCGGTTTCTTCTTCTTAGTACTTCCCAGAGCTCTTTTTTTTTTCTCTTTTGCAGTGGGTGAACGGAGTGGAAGTCACTGAGCACGAAGGAGGACACCTCCCTTTTGAAGTGGAGATCAGTGAAATCTTGCATAGGAATCCCAAAGAGCCCTGCCGCATCACCATTGCAATCAATAACACTCTGACACCGCACACACTGCCTCCAGGAACAATTCAGTATATGGATGATGAATCCATGTAAGTTCAACAGCTCCCTGCGATTCACGGTTGCGTTTCTTCCCTTTAGCAATTTTAAGACGTGTGGACTTTTAACTCCCAGAATTGCCCCACTAGCATATCTGGCTGAGGAATTCTGGGAGTTGATGTCCCTGTGACTTAAAATTGCCAAAGCTGATACCTTGTTTTGGTGGAAGTCCACACATCTGGGAACTGAATTCCACACCTCTTAAAGTTGTCAAGACGGACACCTTATCCTGGTTGCTGTCGTTAAGTGAATCACCGTAGGTCATTAGATGAGGACCTCGTGTGTTCACCACTTGCGACTTCCCATGGACTTTGTTTGTTGGAAGGCAGCAAAAAAGATGGCCAATGGCGACTGCATGACAGTGGGACGCTGTAATGTGGAAATCATGAGCTGGCTCCAAGTTGCCTGGATCTCTATCATGTGATCTTGGGGATACTGCCACAGCTGGAACTCTGAGGACTGGTTGTAAGCACCACTCATTCAGTGCCCTTGCAAGTTTATAGCGGTTGCTGAATGAGTGGTCATTAAGCAAGGACCACCTGGGCTGCAAAAAGGTGGCTGGCACCACAATATTTATGTATGTATGTATGTATGTATGTATGTATGTATGTATGTATGTATTTATTTATTTATTTATTTATTTATTTAAAACTTTTATAACACCCTTCTCCCGAGGGTCTCAGGGCGGTGTACAGCCAATAATAAAAACAACATAAACACAAAAGTTAAAAACAATTTAAAACATATTCAATGTTTTGGCCTTATTATTAAAAACCCCAAGACTAAAATGCCCATTTAAAATACATCATTCCGTCAGACCAGCTTGTTGGAATAGTAAGGTCTTAAGGGCACGGCGAAAGGCACGAAGGTCAGGGATCCTACGTATCTCCGGGGGCAATTCATTCCATAAGGCAGGAGCTCCCATAAAGAAGGCTCTTCCTCTGGGGGTTGCCAGTCGACATAATTTGACGGATGGCACCCTGAGGAGGTCCTCTCTGTGGGAGACTACATAGTCTCCCACCAGTACCAGCTGGTGGGAGACTATCAGTGGCAGAAGGCGATCTTGTAGATATCCAGGTCCTAAGCCTTCATTGAAGGCTTCAGTTAAACTTCATTTAACTGAAAGAAAATATGATTATGTTCCTGCTGGGTTTCCACAACATGCTAAATCCAAGGAAATAAAACCTACAATCCTGAAGCAAAAGCCTGTTATTATGGTTTGAAGTTTTGGTTCTTACAAATGCTGGATTCCCAAATACTTTAAATCCCCAATTACCTAATCCCATTTTTACCTGGTCCTTAGATTCAATTATTTTCCATTGTTTCCAACTGGAAAAAAAATACTTTGGCAACAACTTTTGAAGGAAAGGGTTGCAGATGATCCACGAGTCAAAGGTTGTGCTGTTCTGACTTGAAGGACAGTTGATTCCAACAAGGCTTCCTAGTTCATTGTTTTTAGGTGGGAGAAATAGAGAGCTTGCTTGCCACACTACGTTTTTGCCATGGAATAGCTTGATGGCTGTGGGCAAAGGGTCATTGGCAAGGGGGTGTCAGAAAATAAGATAGCAGCTCAACCAAATGGCTCAAACCCTGCCCCTTTTAAGCATGGCACAGGATGTCAGTCCTGGAAGCTATCTTTTAGTTCGGCTCTTCGGGGCTGCCACATTTAGTGCTGTGGGAAACTGGGAGGGGGCATTGTATGGAGTGGAGATATATCTAGCCATAATAACATTCTTTTCTCGGAGAGTCAAGGACATCCTGCCCTGCCTCTGGAGTGGGGTGACTGGGAGGCATCTCCAGTTGGGAAGGTGCATTGATTGGACCATGTGATGGACACGTGGGTGTTGGGGCAGGGACTTGCATTTTCTTTTGGGTGGGGAAAACCTGGAAGCTTTCAAATTCGGGTTTCCCCAGATGGGCTAATATGGCATCTCTAATAAAATGGAACTTTGAGGAAACACTAGCCTCAGAGTCTTCTTTTGGTGGAGGCATTACTTGGAACCCTGACACATGACACAAGTGCCAAAAAAGAGTGGATGTTGATCATATGGCTGGGGCTGCTATCTTGATGTTTTTGACTGCCCCTCACTGGAGGTGCCTCCATATAGGAGAGACATCTGAATAGATTCTCAGGCATTTTCTGTGGTAATTCTTAATTCCTAAAGCACCTTTCCATCTCTTATTCAAACATAGATATTCGCCCTTCGAAGACATCCTTATCTCCCTTTTTCTCTCCCTTAACCCAGGTATCCAAAGGGCTACTTTGTTCAAAACACAAGGTTTGATTTCTTCAACTATGCTGGAATTCACCGCCCGGTCTTGCTCTACACCACACCCTTGGCCTACATTGACGATATCACAGTAACCACAGTCTTGAAAGGAAATGTTGGTAAGAAGCTGAGGGAGCAAAGCAGGACTGTGTTGGGGGTTTGTCAGGGAAATCTCCACTTTATGGAGCTACATCCATTCCCCACTTTTTCTTTCAAATGCAAGCTTTTATCTCTCCTTCTGTGACACAGGCCTGGTTCGTTATTTGGTGTCTGTACGAGGAAGCTCAAACTACTTTTTATCCCTGACTTTGTATGACAGTGACCACGTTGCCGTAGCAACAGGAAACGGGTCAGCTGGTGAACTGAAAGTGATGGATCCTTTTCTCTGGTGGCCCTACTTGATGAACGAACGCCCTGCATACCTCTACTCCTTGAAGGTACCTGGGAGAGATTTGAACTCCAGCTCCTGTAAATAGAAGAATCCAAACAGATTGGTTGACATAGAGTTATGGTTCACTACATAGATTCCACAAAAGGCTTATGAACAAGGATTTCTGCAGAGTATATCAAAACATCAAGATGGCAACTATGCAATCAAACCTCCATGCACTTTTCATGTGCAACAGAGTAGAAAAACAGATGGAGCTTTGATCATACCATTGTGACTACCATTTTCATTTTTTGACCAGATGCTGCAGATACCCCTGCTTATAAACAAGCATTATACCCTAAAGGTCTATTTGAATTTTCCATACTTAATTCTGGGTGTTGAAGTACACAGGTCTTAAAGTTGGACACCCCTGGTGTAGCTGAATGAGACTTTGAAAAGTGAAAAATAAGAGTAATTTCCTGCCTCTTGTCCAGTCTCAAAAGTATTTTACATTCATTCATCTCATTCAAATCGGGTGCATGATTATGGATGATCTTGGATTACTTTAACTGGCGCTAGTGATTTATATGGAAGGCACAGGGTGGGCTTCAAAAATTTTAGCAAGGGGTTCTTTGTCTGGTTGCTGGGTGGGCGTGGCCTAGTCGGCCTACTGCACCACAGCGGGGGGGGGGGGGGCTTTCCTCCAGCTTTCAGGAGGGCAAAAATGGCCTCCCCAGGCTCCAGAGGCCCTCTGGAATGGGCCTACCAGACGTTTCGGGCCTTCCCAAACTTCCAGTAGGCCCATTTTTCACCCTCCCTGAGCCTCCGCGCCTGCCTTGCACTTATCTGCATCCAAAATGGCACGCGTGGAGATTCCTGGGAGGGACAGGGTGGGATGGGCGGGGCCAGCCAGGAGTGGGATTTGGGGGTTCTCTGAATGGCACAGAATCTTAGTTAGATGTTCTCCTGAACTCCTCCGAACCCCCAGCAGCCCACCCCTGGGAAGGTGTCATATTGACTTGTACCTCAGAAAACTGATCCAGATTGACTTTTTCAAAACACAGATCACACTCTCCGCTGTTGTGGACGGCTCCATCTCTGAAGACACCTATGTGCAGCCAGTTGGTATCCGAACCATCTTTGTTACTCGCAACCAGTTTCTTATTAATGGGAAGCCATTCTATTTTCACGGGGTCAACAAACATGAAGATGCTGATGTGAGTAAACCTGGATTGAATAGGAAAGCAGATAAGAAATGTTAATGATGACCAATCTACCGATAAAATGAAAGCAGGGACCTCATTGCGTTGCTTACCGCCAGCTATGATCCACAGAGTTACATCTTTGTAACACTCAGTTGAACAAGATTGCCAAGCCTCACAACGTTTTGGTATTCTCACATGAGACCTTGCAAGATTTCAAGTGATTAAAAAAGGTTGGGACAGCACTCAGTGTACAAAGAGATTCTCAATTTATGTCGTAAATAATCACATACTGTTCTAATCATACCTGGTTCCTTCTAGATATGCTAAATTTCAAATGCACTATCCAGTCTTTCTCTAGTCATAATTTTGCTAGATCCATATGCAGTTTGTTTCTCAAAAGCTGGTCAAAATAGAAAAGACACAGTGACTAGATTAAGCCGCCGTCTTAATTTATCTAGAATTCTCTAAGAAATGGACATATAGTACAATGATGCTATTGTTAGTTTTAACATACAGATAGTTTTTGACTGACAAGTATTCTTTAAAGACTGTTCAAAATTACAATGGCACTGAAAAAAGTGACTTACAACAGGTACTCACACTTACACCTGGCATTGCAGCGTCCCCACAGTCACATGATTCAGGAGCTTGACAACTGCCATATATTTTCAAAGATTGCAGAAAAGATCCTGAAGTCCTATGATCGTCATTTGTGATCTTCCCAGCTAATTTCTGACAAGCAAATTCAAGTCAATGGAGGAAGTCAAATTATCTTAATGACTGGAGGGGATTCACTTAACAACTGTAGTGATTTGCTTAGCAACTGTGGCAAAAAAAAAGTCATAAAATTGAGCATGACTCACTTAACTGCTTTGCTTAGCAAATGGAAATTCTGATCCCAATTGTAGGCCTAAGTCAAGGACTAATTGCATTGTTTAAATCCAAATTTCAGATTATAGTTAAGAGAGAATACTGGATCCCTGATCGTTAACCATGATTTATGGTAGACAAATGTAATTTAAGACTATTGCAGAGTGTTGCCTGAATCTGGAACAATGGCTTCTGATTGTTAAGCAGTCATTGTTCTCTAGAACAACAACCTGGATACAGAAGTGTCTGTGAAATGGACCCACGTCTGCAGTGGGATCTTTGCTCATCTAATTTTGTGCCTTGTAGGGCCTTGTTTTGAAAACAAGTATTGGAGCCCAAGGGTATGCGCAGGTGAAAATAACAGCAGCTGTGACCGTGTAATTAAAGCCACAGTTGTCATTTATATGCATTGGCATATGATGCACATAAACAGGAGTGGAATTTTGATTCCATGATTGCAATTGCTTTTCACCATCTATCTCTCTCCCCCACTTATTCTGCAGATGTTCCTGTGCTCTACACCCACTGGGACTCTGACCTCAAACAAAACCCTAAGGGCTGTTTTGTTGCCATTGATCTCTAAAAGAATAAAATTAAAATGTTAATTAAAAACAAAATGTCAGCTTGTATAATGTTTGCTATCCCCAAAGAAGTGGAGTTAATAAACCGTGATAAGTCTTGGCTCAGCTCATTATCTGGGACTTATCTGAGGTTCGTGCTAAAATGCCAACACGTTTTTGAAACAGCAAGTGGGCCTATTTGTGTGTGTTTCATTTTAAAATATACATTAGTGAAATAACAAAAACTATGATTAGTGATTGTATAGTACAATCACACATTACAAAAATTAAAGTAAACTGAAGGAGAGAAAAAAGGAATTAGGCAAAAGAAAAAAAAATCAATATAGTATGAATTCAGTCGTTAAACTACTTGTTACATCAAGACCAGGGGTCTCCAACCTTGGCAACTTGAAGCCTGGAGGACTTAAAGGGGAATTCTGGGAGTTTAAGTCCTCCAGGCTTAAAGTTGGCAAGGTTGGAGACCCCTGATCTAGACTATATGGAAATATATTGCTCTTCTCATTTTTAGAATATAAAGATATTTTGTGTATATTTCATTTCTTCCACGTTAAACTGTATCCATGAGGAAAGCAAAGCCATTCCCAACAAGATATTTGTTATACTACAGATCCGTGGCAAGGGCCTAGACTGGCCTCTGATCATGAAGGATTTCAACCTTCTGCGTTGGCTAGGAGCCAATTCCTTTCGCACCAGCCATTATCCGTATGCTGAGGAGATCATGGAGCTTTGTGATGCTTATGGCATTGTCGTGATTGACGAGAGCCCAGGAGTGGGCATGCATGACAGGTGAGGTACGGTTGCTCTGCCCATGTCTTATGTCTTCTATCACATAATATACTAAGGCAGAAATGGGCAATTCTTTTTGTAGCTGGCTGAACATAGCTTTTTTTTATATATATAGTGAATATCCCACAGCAGGTTGGATAATCTAATGGGAAAACACCTACGGGTGCAGGGTCAGGGACAACCATATACCAGAGTTCCCAAGAACAGGAGGCAGAAACCTAAGGAGTGAATAGTCTACAGAGGTTACCGGGGTGAGGAATTTGTGGTCCAGTATGGCTAGTGGCTCAGGGGCTAAGATGCTGAGCTTGTTGATCGAAAGGTAAGCAGTTCAGTGGTTCGAATCCTAGTGCCACATAACGGGGTGAGCTCCCGTTACTTGTCCCAGCTTCTGCCAACCTAGCAGTTCAAAAGCATGTAAAAAATGCAAGTAGAAAAATAGGGTGAGAAGGTAAGAGCGTTTCGTGCACCTTTGGCGTTTAGTCATGCCGGCCACATGACCATGGAGACATCTTCGGACAGCACTGGCTCTTCGGCTTTGAAACGGAGATGAGCACCGCCCCCTAGAGTCAGGAACAACTAGTACATATGTGCGAGGGGAACCTCTACCTATGGCTAGTGGTCAAGAATGATGAGAGCTGGAGGACTGCAGGTGTCTCACTATGGGTTTTAGGCATTGGGTTGCAGCTGGTGGGACTGTGGTCTTTGAGGTCTTTGGTACTCGGCGAGCTTGTTGGTTTTCTTGCAGACATTTCATTACCAAACTAGGTAACATCATCAGTGCTACACATAGCTGGTAATGAAACGTCTGCAAGAAAATCACCAAGCTCAGAGAGCTCAGAGAGCACCAAGAACTCCACAGTTCAACCCTGAGCTATGATTATTCTCTTCTGTCACAACTGTGATCTATCTTAAGCTGGCTTGCCTCTTGCATTTGTTTCAAGAAAGAATGAAGAAGTGAATGGGGACCACTGGAGAAATTAGAGAGTTATTTGGAGTACAAAGCGTTTCTATAAAAACTGAAATATTGCAACTTTCTCCTAGACTTGATAAGCTTGACTTGATAAGGATTTCAGAAGTTCTCAATTAGAGAATGGGAAATTTGGGAAATGCTCAGAAAATTTACAATTTTCTTGGCTTGTCCATCCCCTTATTACAATTCCTGTTAAAAACTTGGAAGTGCTGTTAAATCCAAGTTTGCTTTCAGAGGGAGTGTTCTTCATGACAGCGACTCCAAGCTTTCCCCAGGTAGTCCATTTCCGCCTTGTGAATGGATTTATTTTCCTTTGCTCTCTCTTCGCTTCATTGTTTAGTCTGAACTTTGGAAACCAGTCTCTGCAACACCACCTTGTTGTGATGGAAGAGCTGATCCGGCGGGACAAAAACCGACCCTCAGTTGTGATGTGGTCAGTAGCCAATGAGCCAGCCTCAGAGTTGCCTACGGCTGCTTACTACTTCAAGTGAGTACCTGCCCAGCTGAGAATGCACTGTGAGGTTTGTGAACTGGACATGAGCTCACACAAAAAGTGGAATTTGCAATCATAGGAATAGGGGATGAAACAGTGGTGGAATTCAAATTTTTTATTATTGGTTCTGTGAGTGTGGCTTGGTAGGCATGGTGTGGCTTGGTGGGTGTGGCAGGGGAAGAATACTGCAAAATCTCCATTCCCATCCCATTCTGGGGCTAGCCAGAGGTGGTATTTGCTGGTTCTCCGAACTACTCAAAATTTCTGCTACCGGTTCTCCAGAACCTATCAGAACCTGCTGAATAGGAGGAAAGCTGTAATCCTACTCCTGGCTGTCACCTATATAGAGGGCTCCTTTGTGGCTTACGGTAAAGTAGGGTATTGTGCCAATAGAGCCTTTCTCAACCTTGGCAATTTTAAGATGTGTGGATTCAACTCCTAGAATTCCCCAGCAAGCAGTTACAAAACCAAGTTGTCAAGGCCCCCAGGGATAAGGCCAAGCAGGAGGAATGAAGATCCTATGAGTGGGCATTACAGCAGAAAATGTTCTCCTTCCAGCCTTCATTGACTGCTGGATCAGGGAGGACAGGTAGAGGCAACTGGGGAGAGACAGTCCGTAGATAACCTCGTCCCAAGTCATGAAAGACTTAAAGGCATCAACCAGAACTTTGAATTGCATCCAGAAGCCCAGCTGGAAGCCAATGCAGCTTGTTAAACCCAGTAACTGGCACCCTAAGCCAGAGGTGGGATTCAGCCGGTTCTGTCTGGTTCGGGCGAATCAGTAGTGGCGACTGCGGGAGGCTCTGCCCACCTGCCTGGACGTAATGCGCAAGCAAAGATTTGCGAACTGGTAGGGAAGGTAAGTGAATCCCACCTCCGTCCTAAACCTGTGTCGTCACATTCTGCAGCTTCTGAACAGAATTCATTTTTCATCATAATTTTATTCTTATTGCTGTTTTTATTTGTGCAGTTATGATCTTATTTAGCACTGCTTCAACAGATACCAAATATAATATCTATTAGGCTCTAGTGAACCAGACTGTACATCTACATGTACACATAATTATAGACTTTTTATATAAACAGACTTTGAGCAAAATAAAATATAAAGTCTGAGCCATCCGTGGAAAAAACACTGAAATTATAACATTTACTGCAGGGGTGTCAAACTCGCGTCGCCACATTGTTGTGACGTGATGCAACTTTTTCCCCCTTTGCTAAAATGGGGGTGGGCGTGGCGCATCTGGCCCGCGGGCCACGAGTTTGACACCCCTGATCTACTGTCTCCTGGACAACAATACCATCCTATCTTCCCCCTCCCCTCCCCCAACAAAATCTGTATGGATCTTTTTTCTTTAAAATATTATAATTTGTGGCCCCAAATTAAAGGAAAATTCCCCACCTCCAATTTAACAGTCTAAAAATCTTCTGGTTACTGCTCTTTCTTGGTCCTGATTGCTTATTAGTGAGAGACGTCTCAGATCAAAACTGGAAGTTCCTTCCTACCTGGTATTGCCTTTGTGGTGTAATCTCTAGCTATCAAATTCTTTTTTATTATTATTATTATAACAAATAGTGATACCCTCAATACATTTGCACCACGGAGCTATCAAATTCTTATAAGGATAGGAATTTACAATTCAGCTGCGAAATTCTTCGCAGTCAAAAAAGGCACAGATGACAAATGGGGAAAGTAGAAGCAGTTCTTGACTTATGACCAGTTACCAAGTTACTATGGACCTCCCCAAGGGATACTTACAACCTGGTTCCAAAGTTCTAATGACCAGCACCTCTCCATGGTCACAGGACGGCATGTGGGCGCTTGTCAGCTGGTTCATATTTACAGCTGTTTGCAGCATCTCGTAGTAACATAACTGCATTTTCTGATGTTTTTGCTGAAAACTGATATTTATTTCTGGTTTTTGGAAAAACCAGACCACCGTGAACAATGAGATTGCTTAATGACTTTTGCAAACAAGGTTGTAAAATCTGACAGGTCACTTGGATGAACCACTTTTTGACCATCACAACTTACAACCATAAGGGGCAGGCTCCATTACAGGGGACCTCCTATGTTTATTTATTTATTTATTTATTGGTTCAATTTATATGCCACCCTTCTCCAGAGACTCAGAGCTGCTTACAATGCGTTAAGCAATAGCCTTCATACTTTTGTATATCCTGCTTAGTAGGGCTTTCGGGGCCCCCTAAGCGGTGTTCTTTTTTATACAAAGTCATCTTATTGCCCCCATAATCCGGGTCCTCATTTTACCTCCCTCGAAAGGATGGAAGGCTGAATCAACCTTGAGCCTGGTGAGATTTGAACTTGCAGTAATTGCAGGCATCTGGTGCTACTTAACAGCACTTTAGTCTGCTGCGCCACCAAGGCTTCTTTATTTGTTTCCCTTTATAGTAATCCTGAATGTTTCCCTTTATAGTAATCCTGAATGTAAAGCTGGTGGAAGTTTTCAACATGTTACTTGACAATGTATATCAAGAGCTGTGGTGGCACAGGTACTTAGAATGCAGTACTGCAGGCTAATTCTGCCGACTGCCAGCAGTTCGATTTTCACTGGCTCAAGGTTGACTCAGCCTTCCATCCTCCTGAGGTCCGTAAAATGAGGATCCAGATTGTTGGGGCCAATATGCTGACTCTGTAAACCACTTAGAGAGTGCTGTAAAAATGTAAGTCTAAGAGCTATTGCTATTGCCATCTTTGGAAGGATCCTCTCTTCCTATTAGAGGAAAGAGTGCTGCAAATGAACTGTCCTTGACATACAGTAAAAAGAAATAACCCTGATCTTTTGAATGTTATCTTCACCCTGCAGGACAGTGATAGCCCACACCAAAGCTTTGGATCCCACCAGGCCTGTGACATTTGTCTCAAATGCTAATTACCTCCGAGATCAGGGGGTAAGTATTGCATGGCTTAGATTGAGTTTAACAGTGTGGGTTCCTGAACTGCCCTTCCTGCAAGTTTGTTCAGCACTCATTGAAAAGAGGAATAGCAGAAGCTTTGAACCTGTGTTCTTGAAAGATCAGTTGAATAATTGATTCAAAAGAATTCCAGATTAGGTGCTGTAGGGCATAGAAGCGTTCTTTATCCCTACAAACAGAAGAGTAAAAAGTCAGACGCTGATGTGGCTGCTTTAAGGAATCTGCTTTAAAGTGATTCCTGAAGCAGTGGATCCTGTTTTTCAGACTTGTGTGAAGTACTGAGGAGGATTGGGCTGCTTTAGAACAGGTGCGTCAAACTCAAGGCCCACGGGCCAGATCCGACCTGCGGGGTGCTTAGATAGAATAAAATAACAGAGTTGGAAGGGACCTTGGAGGTCTTCTAGTCCAACCCCCTGCTTAGGCAGGAAACCCTAGACCACTTCAGACAAATGTTATCTTGTGTCTTCTTAAAAACTCCCAGTGTTGTAGCATTCACAACTTCTGGAGGCAAGTTGTTCCACTGATTAATTGTTCTAACTGTCAGGAAATTTCTCCTTAGTTCTAAGTGGCTTCTCTCCTTGATTAGTTTCCACCCATTGCTTCTTGTCCTGCCCCCAGGTGCTTTGGAGAATAGTTAGACTCCCTTTTCTTTGTGGCAGCCCCTGAGATATTGGAACACTGCTATCATGTCTCCTCTAGTCCTTCTTTTCATTAAACTAGATATACCCAGTTCGTGCAACCATTCTTCATAGATCTGGACCACAGGGCCACCCTTGAAACAGCAAAGGACTGGCCCACGGTGCCTCTGCCAGTGAAAACGGCGCTCAGGAGTCTGTTTTCACTGGCAGAGAGCTCGGGCCACCACAAGCACCCCCAACACAAGTGACGATGACCTGGCCATGCCTATCCTGGCCACGCCACCCCCTCCCCCAGGTCAAACACAACCCTGATGCAGCCCTCAATGAAATCCCATTTGACACCCCTATTATAGAAGTTAGAACAATTAATCAGTGGAACGGCTTGCCTCCAGAACTTGTGGATGCTCCATGACTGGAAGTTTTTAAGAAGAGATTGGACAACTATTTGTCTGAAGTGGTATAGGATTTCCTGCCTGATCATGGGGCTGCCTTAGAAGACCTCCAAGGTCCCTTCCAACTGTGTTATTTTATTTCAGTGGATATCAGGGAAACGTGTCCATACAAAGTCCAAAATATTTCCTCCAAGTAATTTTAAAGTGTATTTAGCAGGGGAGGAGGGAGGGATCCAAAAGTCAAGATGGCAGCTACCTCCCCATGATCAAAGCCTGCCATTTTTTATACATGGGCCTTTGATCATATAATTGTGGCCGCCATCTTAACTTTTTGAACCCCCTGCTTTAACTTTTTGAACCTCCTGGTGTCCTTTTGTATCAAAGATCCATCAAGTCCAGCATCTTGCTTCATTTAGGAGTCATCCAAAAACATCTGGAGAAGCCCATCAGCAGGACAAAATAGCAAGGTCCTTTATCAGTTGTTTGCATATTAACTGGTGTCAGGTAAACTGCTTTTGAGTCAGATACTACAGTGTGGCTGTCATGAATAGCATATTCTAATATTCATTCATCATCCTATAGCAGTTGACAATCCATGGGATTGCCATTTTTTTCCTGTTTGGAAAGGAGCTTCTCCTCCTTTTATAACTGCCTATCTTTGGGCTCACATGATGGATTTTGAATGATTCAGGCTTCAGAAGAGTGAGAAGCTCTGTCATCAGGTGCCAGTGCCAAAACAGATCTAAATTCCAATTAAATTAATTAAAAGAGATACAGATTAACAGAGTTGGAAGGGATCTTGTAGGCCATCAGTCCAACCCCCCCGCCCAAACAGGAGATCCTACAGCATTTCTGACAAATGGCAGTCCAAACTCTTCCTGAAAGCCTCCAGTGATGAAGCTCCACACCTTCCAAAGGCAACTTCTATTCCATTGGTTGATTGTTCTGTCAGAAAATTTCTCCTTATTTCCAGGTTGAATCTCTCCTTATTCAGTTTCCATCCATTATTCCTTGTCTGGCCTTCAGGAGCCTTGGAAAATAGCTTGACCCCTTCCCTCTCTGTGGCAGCCCCTCAAATATTGAAGCACTGCTCTTATGTCTCCCCTGGTCCTTCTCTTCACTAGACTAGCCATGCCCAGTTCCGGTAACCGTTCTTCATATGTTTTAGTCTCCAGTCCCCAAATCGTCTTGGTTCCTCTTCTCTGCATCTTTTTTTATAATGTGGTGACTAAAAAACATATGTGCAAAATTTATTTCATCCAGAACTTTCTGGATCTGATTAGAGTAACAGCAGCTTGAACATGCTGTGCACAGTCCAATTCTATCAAAATCAGGGCTGGCCAGTTATTCATAGCTAAAAAGGCTGCACTGATTTTCTTTTAATTCAGCCACTAAAGCCTGAAGGGAGCATGGTGCTAGAGTACTGATGGCCCTGGTTGGGACAGTTAACCAATATGTGACTCATTATGAGGATGGTGATGACTGGAGAATTTTTCAAGCAAAATAGAAGTACAAGAATCTACCCGAGTCATAGCATTTCTAATTTAGTGCTTACTTTTACAAAAGAAAAGACACAATGCTTCCAAGCAGGGGTGAAATCCAGCAGGTTCTAACAGGTTCTGAAGAACCGGTAGCGGAAATTTTGAGTAGTTCAGAGAACCGGCAAATACCGCCTCTGACTGACTCCAGAATGGTGTGGGAATGGAGATTTTGCAATATCCTTCCTCTGCCACGCCCACCAAGCTGCACCCACAGAACTGGTAGGGAAAAATTTTGGATTTCACCACTGCTTTCAAGTATCAATTATTCCAGTGTTATAACAGTGGAATTGTCTGTGTAGAGAGGTTGTGGGTTTTCTATTTCTGGAGGTTTTAAAGAAGAAGCTAACAGCCACCACTCAAGGATGGCTTAAAATCCTTCATGTTTCAGAAGGTAGACTAGATGATCCTTGTGGTCCCTTCCATTTCCACAGTTTGTGATTCAGAGTATAATGTGAAGCAGAACATTTGAGCATTTTGGCCATAACTTTCATTTTAACCAAGTAAATATTCAAAGAGAATAGGCCCAGCTGCTTCATATAAGGAGGAGTTTTATATTCTCCTGGATCTCCTTCATTGTCTGAACTAACCTCAGATTCCTGTAGGCACCTTATGTGGATGTCATCTGTGTGAATAGCTACTTCTCCTGGTACCATGATGCAGGACACCTGGAAGTGATCCAGCTGCAGCTGAAGACACAGTTTGAAAACTGGTATACTACCCACCAAAAGCCCATCATTCAGAGTGAATATGGAGCTGACACCATCAGCGGCTTTCATGCTGTGAGTCTTACGATTCTGAGGGGCAATTGCGGCAGTAGAAAGTACCGTATTTTTCAGAGTATAAGACGCACCTACCTTTTTTGGTGAGGAAAACAAAGAAAGGAAATCTGCCTCTGCCTCCCAGCAATTTTGCCTCATTGCAGCAAACAGCAAATAGCCTGCTTTACTTTCATTTTCGTTTTCAGCATAGCTTGATTAGCACAAGAAAAAAAAATCTGCTCCAGTAATTTTCCTCCTTGCAGCAAGCAGCAGAGGCCCGGCAAAACAGCTGCGAGCAAAACAGTTGAGAGTCAGGAGGCCGATCCAATCAACTTGTGCAAATTAGGTTGTGCTGAAGCTGAAAGGAGCTGTTTCTTTTTGCTGCTTGCTACAAGGAGGTAACTGCTGGGAGGCAGGGGCCAAAGGATGGGGGCCAGTGTGTGGGCGGGGCTACATTCGGTGTATAAGATGCACCTAAATTTTCACCCCCTTTTAGGGAGGAAAAGGATGCATCTTATATTCCGAAAAATATGGTAGTTTGCAGGGAGAAGATGTAGACAGGACTTTTTCTATACTAAGGGCATTAATTCCTGTTTCTTCCAAGGCTTTTCCAAATGGAACTGGGTCTATAAGAGCCATGGTGGCGCAGTGGCTGAAATGTAGTATTGTAGGCTAATTCTGCTGACTGTTAGCAGTTTGGAAGTTCGATTCTCACTGGGTCAAAGTTGACTCGGCCTTCCATCCTTCCGAGGTTGGTAAATAAGGAACCAGATTGTTGGGCTCAACCTTAAACCACTTAGAGAGGACTGTGAAGTGGTATATAAGTCTAAATGCTATTGCTATTGTTCAAATGCAGAAAATGGGAAAATGCAGGCATCAGGTTAAGCTGTTATACTAATTAAGTGGTTTTTTTGAATCCTCATAGAAGATGACTCTGGGACAGGGGTCCCCAACCTTTCAGCCCTCAGGGACCACTAAATTCATAATTTTAAATCCCACAGACCACTAATATGATCTGCCTAATTACCAGCTGTGTGGGCGTGGCTAGATGGTCATGTGACTGGGTGGGCATGGCCAACTCAATGGCCAACTTGATCGAGGCGCCTCCCCAGCCTCTACTCACCCCTCTCCTGCCAGCTACTCCTTGCCTCCCCGCCCAGGCTCTTTAGGGCCCCAACACGAGGTAGTTGTTGGAGCTAAGCAGCCACCACAAGAAAGAGTTGGCAAAACAGCTGGCTCAGTTCAAATTGGATATGACCAAGAAGGAGGCTCAGCAGAAGCACCTCACTCAGGACTATGAGCATAGGCTTTTCAAGCAGAGGGAAGACCTGCAGGAATGCAAGGCCAAGTACTGATGGGCTGAGATGGGCAGCCAGTTCCAGGCCATGGTGCAGTCCCACTGGAACAAGGCCCTCCGGCTCCTTGCCACCAGCGGTACTTCCCTCCAGCCTTCGCCCAAAGCCCCACACCAGGAGGTAGAAGCAGACCCCAAGTTGGAATTTCTGCCCCCCTCCAACCTGCACAAAAAGACCCCAAAGGGGGAGACTCTCTGCAGCAACACAAATGTTAATTGCATGTATCCGGCCCAGGGACCATAGTTTGAGGACCCCTGATTGCAATATAAAAAAAATGCAAATAATTTTTCTGCGAACCACCAAAATTTTCTCGCAGACCACCAATGGTTCACAGACCACCAGTTGGTGACTGCTGCTCTAGGAGCTGGATGGTGCTCTGCTGCCATTTACTTTAAGAGTACATCTGGAGGATACACATTAGGGGTGAAATGCTCCCGGTTCGCAAAAATCCCTGCCCCCACGCCACCCCACCCTGCCCAGCTGAGCCGCACGATCATCAGAGGCTTTATTTTTTTACTTTTAAAAGCATTTTTTCTACAACTTCTTCTTTAAAATGCTTTTAAAAGTAAAAAAAAGCCTCTGATGATTGTGCGGCTCAGCTGGGATGTCAGAGGCTTTTCAAAGCATTATTTTCTGCAACCTCTTCTGGGGAAGAGGTGGTTAAAAAATGTTTTGAAAAGGCTCTGCCGATCAGGAACACAGCTGGGATCAGAGCCTTTTCAAAGTATTTTTTTAACCACCTCTTCCCCAGAAGAGGTTGCAGAAAAAACTGCTTTAAAAGTCTCTCTGAGGATCCCAGCTGAGTTGCTTGATCATCAGAGAGACTTTTCAAAGCATTTTTTAAAACGATCAGGCAACTCAGCTGGGATCCTCAGAGAGACTTTTAAAGCAGTTTTTTCTGCAACCTTTTCAGCGGAAGAGGTGGTTAAAAAAACACTTTGAAAAGGCTCTGACGATCCCAGCTGTGTTCCTGATCGGCAGATGCTTTTCAAAGCATTTTTTTTGCATTTGCAGAAAAAATACTTTGAAAAGTTTTTTTTAAAAAGTTGGCCACGCCCACCCAGTCACATTAACCCACTCCCAACCATGGCCACAGAATCGGTAGTAACAAATTTTACATTTCACCCCTGATACACATTGTTATTTTGTTAGACTTGTGCTCACCCTTCCCTGCTTTTCTGGTGTCTGCAGGACCCCCCTCTCATGTTCTCTGAGGAATACCAGGAAGCTGTACTCAAAGAGTATCATGCTGTCTTAGACCAAAAGAGGGAGGAGTACGTGATTGGAGAGCTCATCTGGAATTTTGCCGATTTTATGACAGAACAAGGTAGGGGCTTATTAGATAAAAGCTGCCACATTGTCCTGCCAAATGCCTAGGGCTGGCTTTAATAAAATGAATGTTTGGTCTGGAACAGAAATATTTACATAAATATTTCAGTGATGAGGCAGAAAAAACTAATAAATCTCAACCACTTGCAAAAATATTTCCATGATAACTTGTTTATAGTGTCATTGGCAAGACTTTATCAATTCTGTTAGATACAGTAAGCCTTTAACTCGGAGGCTTAGAAGCCCCCAATCCAGTCGCTACTCAACAGTCATGAAATATTTTGTGCTGCTCCCTAAACAGATGAATGTGAGGTGCAATTATAGTTTGCGATGGAACTTGCATTGCTACACTACAACTATTTGGTGCTGGCCAGTACATGCATCACACTGGGCCATTTTGTATTTTGTTTTTTACTTAGTGTGATGTGCAGACAAGGTTCATATATAGATCTATCGGTTCATTTTATAGCAGTAAAACATAATTATTTTAACTGGCATGACTCACTAGTTTTTTCATAGGGCATAATAAGTGAGTACAAACAATATATTTTGTTAGCCCAGACTCCAAGCCAATGCTGCAATCCAATATCCAATGCTGCCAATATCAAGCTATGGTTTGAAACTGCTTTACCGCCCTGTCATCACACTAACTGAAAAGCATATTATAGCCTAAGACAGGGGTGTCAAACTTAACGTGCGCAGGCTGGATCCGCCTTAGATCTGGTCTGCAGGTATGCCATGGAAACAGTGAAGGTGGTGTGTCTGCCAGCGAAAATTGAGCTCAGGAGGGCCTCATGAGTGCTCCCAAGCTCTGTTTTTGCTGGCAGAAGGTTGCAGAAGGCCATCCTGGCCAAAAACAGAGTTCATGAGCCCATTATTGCTAGCAGAGTGCTCAGGCCACCATAGGTGCCCCCAAGATGAGTGATGCCAAGCTGACCACACACACCCTGGTCATGCCCACCCCGGCCCCCCAAGGTCAAACACAACCCTGATGTGGCCCTCAATAAAATTGAGTTTGACACCCCTGCCCTAAGACAATGTGTTAAACATGCCTTAGCATAAATCGTACTCAACTGCAAACTACTGAACCCCATTTTATTCTAGTCCACTATGTTGTGCGAACTCAACCATTACATGTTTGCACAACATGGTAAAACAGATTATCATATCACACAAATTTAGGATTCAAGGTAAGTAGAAAATGGAAGAAATGCCTGAATAACAAACAAATCAAGACTTTCAAGTTAGCTTTCCTTAAGCATAGTTTATTATCTGAACCCAAAACTAGCTTATCATTAAGCCCCATTTCTGCAACAGAAAACAAGCTGGGACTCTATTTCTGTTCTGTTTCCTCTCCCATAGACTTCTCCAAAAATGGTCTATGGAGAGCATTAGCCTCTTGACACCACCAGGTTTCAGATTTTTATAAAAAATCAAGCACTGAAAGCAACAGCTCAAAAGTGGTGCTTGAGCAGGCAACAAAACATCTACGAATGCATGTTTCTTAGAGAAACGGGGATAAAAATACAGCAGAGGTTGTTTGCAGAGTCATTTGAGGCACATTTATGGGGTGAACCCTTTAATCGTGATTAAGCCTGGGTTTGTGAGTCAGGTTGGACAGGGGGATGCAAAGTTTCCAGTTTCTCCAGCTTATTCTTAGTTTATTTGTGTACCTCACCAAGTCCTTAAGAACAGTAAATGATGAGCGAAATAAACCAGGAACTGACCTAAGAAACTATGGTGACTGGCCAGTCTGATATGTTGATTCTGGTTTGTTTGTAGCCAAGCATGATTTGTCTACTATTTCAATTATACCCATTTGCTTTGTGGTGTCCTTTCCCGTCTGCAGGGGTGACACGTGTCATGGGTAACAAGAAAGGGATTTTCACTCGCCAACGGCAACCAAAAGCTGCTGCCTTCATTTTGAAAGAAAGATACTGGAAGATTGCCAATGAATCCAGATCTCGGATGCCACCAGCCTCATGCAGTGCCTGCTTGCCCTGAAGCACACTTCTCCAAGTTTGCTCAACTCTCATTTCAGGTATTACCAGAGGTTCGTGTTACAGATGTTCTACAGAAAGAACATTAAAATACAGGTAACTTTTCTACGATTAAATGTCAGAGAAGAAATGTACGGAGATCATGAAAACTAATCAACGAAGCCACTAGCAGGACTGGTGACAAAATTTGGCAATCGTAAGTTTTTTGTTCTAACCTTACAAGGAGTCAGAGAAAAAGATGCTGTGTCGACACATTTCTCCTCTGATTTTGAAAAACATCATTTGCACATTTCTAAGGGTCAAAATGCCTCTTAGCCTTATTAAAGTGTTTTACAATATTTTCGCCCCTTCTTGAATACATTTTATTAGTTCTGTTTTGTGTAAGGAACTAAATTTAGGGTATGCAGGTTTGTTAAGTGTACTTTTGAGGAGGGAGAATGCCTGAGAAAAACCCTGCTCAAGATCGTGACACCTCCGCGCTGCCTTTCAAGGCACGCTGTCACTCACCCATAAACATAAACATGTCCAGAGGCATCCCAGTGGTTGGCAGGAAAGCAAGGGGTTGATCAGGTTCAACTAGAACAGGAGTCAGCAACCTGCGGCTCTGGAGCCACATGTGGCTCTTTCATTCCTCTGCTGCGGCTCCCTGTTGCTCAAAATACGCATCACAACCACCAATGTGTAACACCTGCTGGCATGCAATTTATTGAGCTTTTCAACCCCCAGCAAGCTAACCATGGATAAATCCAAGAAAAAAAAAGTTTCAGAAGAAAACAGAATGTTTAATTCAACTACATAGGCTAGTTTTGTGGCTGCTCAGGAAATAGTCAGGCACTGGAAGGGTTTTGTGGCTCCCAGTGTTTTCTTTTCTGTGGGAAATGGGTCCAAATGGCTCTTTGAGTGTTTAGCAAAGACCTCCAAGGTCCCTTCCAATTCTGTTATTCTGGAAAGGGCTAAAGGAAGAGACTAAACAGTGAATGCAGGATCTTCTAATATGGAAAGGGTGGTAGAAATTTTGGGAAGAAACATGATGAAGAAATCATCATAGACATGTTTACTGGCTTTGGTTTATATTTAACTAACCCTGCCCCAAAGGACAGTGTGTGTTTGTGTGCATGCGCGCACACACACGCACACATGAAAAAATGAAGGAAACTTAATTTGCGAGATGGGAAGAGAGACCAAGCTCAGAAACTTATTTGAGGTCCTGGCATTAAAGGGAATGTGGACAATGAAAAGGAGAGAAGAGATGGGAGAGAAAATGAGAGCGAAAGAACAATGCTTGGAATCAGTGAAAAGATCCACACAGACTTCTTTGCTGGTGTAAGGACCACTCAGGAGCAAGAGGCGGAGGATGGCAAGCAGGCAAGAGCCACTGTGTCAAAGTGATGAGAAGATCTGGAAGGTCAACTGGGAGAAAAAGCCAAGAAGCAGTTGGGAGATCTCACCTGGGAAGAGAAAGATGGAGGATCAAAGAAGTGCCACAAGCAAGATATTGGCAGAGACAGAGTGAACATGCTTTGGAGGATGGCAGTGATTCTGGAACTTTCATTTAATAACTTCTTGCAGGTCTTGAATTTATGTTTACCGACAAAGAAATAAAGGGAGACCAGTATAGATCCTATTTCAAGCTATTTAGCTCTCATCAGCTAGCCATACCCTTCTGGGATTCGAACCCGGACTACTTGTATATTAAGTTGATGTATTAACCTCTAAGCCATGGGGTCTCCTCGCTTTGTCTATACCAGGAAAGAGATACATTTATTTAATACATCTACCTAATATGCAAGTAGCCCAGGTTAGAATCCCAGAAGGGTATGGCTAGCTGATGAGAGCTAAATAGTTTGAAATAGATCTATATTAGTCTCCCTTTATTTCTGTTGGTAAACATAAATTCAACACAAAAATAGTTTGTTGCGAAAGCAATTGCTTGCGAAGGCTCCTGGATTGGGGCTGAAAAGCAAAAGCGGGAGCAGTATGTTCTGTCCCATAATTGGGTATAGCAGGTTGCCCTGATGGGCCGGTCTCAATGGAAAAAAACCCCACTTCTTGTAGGTCTGTGTAAACTGTCCCTGTTGCGATTTGTTTCTTTCCTAATGACAGAACCAAAAACTATCAGAAGTTCACTAGACGTATGATATTTTTTCTTCTTCTTGGATGGCTCAGGAGGAAAGGCACCCATTATAGCTGGAAGCCAGCTGGGTGAGAATCAGTGCTGCAAGAGCTGGAACAGATTCCATCAGGCAAACCTCTAGAATATTTCAGTTGTTGAACCCAGGTCTGGCTGTTGTGACTCAGTGGCGGCCTGCAGAGCTGGCAGCAGAGTCAGACAGTGAAAAGGCTGGGGAGGAACATGGGCCAGTCCTGGAGTCTGGGGAAGGCTCGGACGAGGGCTCTGCTTCGGAGGCAGAGAAAGGGCCATCGGGCAGCCTCCAGAGTCAGACTTCAGCAAGGCAGAGGAACAGGGGGAGCCTGTTCCTAGCGCGTGCATGCGCAGAGCTGCCAGAAGGCAGAACAGTTAAAACAAAAGGGACGACTTGGGAGTAGGGCTTGGAGATGATTGGCCCCTCCCATAAGACTTAAAAGAGGAGCAAAGGCACGTGGGCCTTTGCAGGAAGCAATGTTGTTAATTTTGTTCAGTTTAAAGTCTGAAGCTCTGTTTGATTCTGGACTCCGTGTGGCTTTGCCAATTAGGTCTTTGGCAGCGTGTCAAGGGAGATGAAGGTGGGTGATTATCAGCCTTATCCCGAAGGACTCTTTACAACTGTTTGGGACTCATCTGTGAATGAACAGAATTCACAGCCATTGAAAGTAAAAAGGGTTTTGGGACTACTCGTGTGTTTTACTGACTCAGGAAGCCTTGGTCAGAACACTGGCTGCAGCATAATAGCTGGAGTTACACATTCATGAAATCATTTTTTCTGCAAGCCTCACACACCACTCAGTCATAATATGTGTGGCAGGTGGGGCGACCCAACTGAGTTTGAGTTATTAAACTGTCATCAAACGATGGTTTAGAACAGTGCCTTTCCAGAGATGTACAAAGGAGATTGCAGGAGTTAATACTTCCTCTAACTTATGTCATGAAGCTATAAACAGCCATCCCAAAGCATACATGCATGAAAGGACTCTATATTCATCCTGCAATATTTATGCAGTGTTCCTCTTAGGATGACCATAGGTAGTCTTCAACTTACAACTGCAATTTAGCCTACAATTATGATCATTAAGTCATGATGGTCATTAAATGGAACACCATGTGACCTGATTTTATGAACTTTTTTGTGGCAGTCGTTAAGCGAATGCCATGGTCATTAAGCAACCCCTCTGTTCAGTATGGGACTTTTTTTTTTGCTAGAAAATGTAAATCACTGTCATGCAACCACGGGACATTGCAAACAACTGGTTGCCAAGTACCCAATGTGATCATGTGACTGGGGCCCTCTAGATATCAGAATCTAGGTCATCTCTTTTGGGGGGGGAGGGGTTCCATCCAGGGGTGAAATGATCCCGGTTCGGACTGGCTCGGGTGAGTAGGTAGCAATGATGGCCGGTGGTTCGGAGAACCAGTAGCAATGGCAGCTGGAGGCTCCGCCCACCCGCCCCATTCCCCTGAGTCGGGGAATGCACCATTCCCCGACTCCGGCCTTGCCGCGGAGTCGTTGCCTGCTCACCATTCACCACGCGGTGTAGCCTACTGTTCATCTTTCTCCCGCGGCTGGCTGTCAGGGAAGGCAAGTGTCCGAAAGTTACTCGAGTTGCTCATTCTCCTTCTTGAATGAGCTGCTCTGGTCCACACGCCGGCTGCGCAAGCGCACACCGTTTATTTAATTCAGCGGCAGGTTGGGTATGTGCTTGTGCAGCCAGTGCGTGGACCAGAGCGGCTCATTCCAGAAGGAGAGTGAGTGACTCCGGTATCTTTCGGACGCTTGCCTTTCCTGACAGCCAGCCGCAGGAGAAAGGTGAGCAGTAGGAGTCGGGGAATGGGGCGGGTGGGCGGAGCCGCAGGAGAAAGGTAAGGACACGCCGGCAGAATAGAAATTTAAAAAGTTTTCCTACCGGGTTCTGTGGGCGTGGCTTGGTGGGAGGGGGTCTTGTGACTGAGTGGGCATGGCTGTGAGTGACATCGAGTTGCCACACCCACTCAGTCACAGGACACCCACACCCGGCCACGCCCACAGAACCGGTAGGGAAAAAATTTAGATTTCACCCCTGGTTCCATCATAACTTCGAACAGCAATTAAGTGACCAGCCATAAATTGAGGACTGCCTATACGGACTAAGTCATGACATGAAGGATTTCTTTTGTACTATGTTGTGATCATGAATGCTCTTCTAAATGAATTCCTATTCAAGGAATGTGTGGCTCTGTATAATTTAAAATACAATGGCCTCCTCTCACAGGGAGCCCATTGTGTGATGGAGAAAAAACGAGCACTCAAGGACTTGGCCCCAAATATTTATGTTCATTTCTGATTTTAATCTCAAATAAAAGATGTGTGTAGTTTCACGTATCTCAGTATTTCTACAGCTTTAACAAAATAGACCAATACTGTTTTAACCATACTGCGTATTTGGAGGGGGTTGATTGCCTTCAGATCACGAACATTTCAGAATTTTCCTCCCATAATGGCATTCCCCCCCCCCCTTCCTCACAAAAATGAGTATTCAGCCACATGAAATAGACGTTTCAAAATAACACGTTTCAATGATTTTGAAAGCGTGTAATCAGGACACAAATTAGTATTTGCAAACCTACATAGGAATTACACCTATGTAGAATTCCACCTACGCAGGGGAACAAGATTTGGGAGATTAGCAGAGAGAGAAACCTCATTGTTCATCCCAAGATTTCTATCTTAATGGCTGGAGCTTACCATTCCAGTTACCCTACCATTCCAGTTACCCTACTTTTGAACCAAGCTCTACAACCAGTACTGCATCCCCCTGCTCTGCGTTGTGATAGCTTTGCACATCTGGCATCCAGAGCTACTGCCAACCACAGAGACGATTACTCCAAAGGTGCTTTTTCAGGAGGCAACTGGACTTCCTTGTTTTTCCTTTTGAGGATGTTTTGCTTCTCATCCAAGAAGCTTCTTCAACTCCGATGGGATAGTGGGGAATGGAAGGATTTATATTCCTTGCAGACAGTTGGTCATTTGCATCCTTTTAGAGGGTCGTTGAAAAGGAGGGGGGGGGAACTGCAGACTACAGGAACCAGGAGCACTACTCAAGTGACCCTGAAGACACAGATCAACCTCCAAGTGCTTCAAGGACCCTCTAAAAGAATACAAATGACCAGTTGTCTGCAAGGAATATAAATCCTTCCATTCCCCACTATCCTGTCAGAGTTGAAGAAGCTTCTTGGATGAGAAGCGAAATGTCCTCAAAAGAAAAAACAAGGAAGTCCAGTTGCCTCCTGAAAAAGCATCTTTGGGACAAACATGACCTGGATGACTGAGAATCTTTACAGACACAGAGAGGATCAAATATCAGAATCGTTCTGATTCCTTATGACTTGGGTTATTCCAAGAAGTTTTGCTGCTCCAAAGAAGCCATGGTACAAGCATGAATACTCATTTTATCTGAAAGCATAAGAAATCCATCCCTTATAAAATATGTTAACGGACCAACATTAAAGAGTAGCATTATTGCACTTATTGAAAGTGACATCTGATTCTACATACCTAAACATAAGATACTCAGAGAGATTCTAAGATGCACTAGGACAGGGGTCTCCAACCTTGGCAACTTTTAAGACTTGTGGACTTCAAAGCTGAGGAATTCTGGAAACTGAAGTCCACAAGTCTTCAAGTTGCCAAGGTTGGAGACCCCTGCACCAGGATGTGAAGGGATACCATCATTCCAGCAAGTTTCTTGCAGTCCATGACGTTACTCAATGGTCATGATAAGGGCACAAACTGGAACAGCCTAATGACCCCCACAAAGATGAAAGGTCTCTGCAGATTGATGAAGAATCATCAATTAACAATCTTACAGTGTGAAAGCTATAAAAAGAGAGCTGAAGAAAGAAGTCCGAATTCCCATCTTTCGCTCCAGTAAAAATCATCTCAAAGAACTCTCCTTGAACGTCTCTGTCCCCTTTGCCACTTGGCTAACAGCAAGAAATACTTCTTGGAATATGTCGTTTGTGTGAATGAGAGAGTGAAAGCGAGGTGCTTATATTGCTAAAATAAAACTTTTAAAATCAATCAATCGTCTCATGTTGGATGTCCGATGACTTTGCTCTTAAGTACACATAAGGACTCCTAGTTCCTTGACAGAGGACAAACTTCTTTGGAACATTAGATTTCAGATTTTGTGGCTAAACTGGCACAAAGACACTGAACTGGTTGGCTTCCGTAGGAAGAAATAAAAACGGGCAAGATGGTGAGATTGGCAGTGCGTAGTCCAAACCCCGGCCCTTAACTTCATGCACTGATGTTGCAAAAGCATAGAAAGGGTCAGGGCATCAATTGTATTACTTTGTCCACCATCTTAACTCTTTTGACCCTACACACACAGATGCTGCTGCTGCTGCTGCACTAATCACAAACCGCAGGTTGATAAAACTAAGCTACATTTCCACAGGAAAAGGAATTTGAAAAATAGGACAAGGTCATCATATATGGAGAAGTGGGATTTAAAAAAAAAAGAGGTTGAAGTGATATTGGTTGATAAATTTGAAAAAGTGAAGATAGCTACAGAATGGGGAAGATGATGATTCTGCTTTTCATTTTCCTGGTTGGGTCATCCTGTTGGTTCCCACTTACCCCAGAACACCTTCTCCATCTCAGTCTGTCTCTGAAAGATCAATAAAGTATAAATAAACTATGCCATGGATTATAACATTATCTTACAATTATAATATATCAGAAAGATCTTTCCTCCTGCCCCAGTCCCCTCTTTCTTTCCTCTTAACACAAGGATATTTAGCTTTGTTCTTACTTGACAAACTTGGTAATCATTTACTAAATTTTAGATGCTCAATTCTATGACTATTTGACAAGTTTTAAGTAGAAGAAACAATATCTTATTTTCCCCCCAACATTGTTCACTATTGTTTAGGTAAAGAAACAGTAAAGTGGTCTGATACTTAAGCCTCAGGCACACATGAAACTCAAATAACACAAACAGGAGTAGTTTACATAATGTGGTATGCCTGATAGTATGGATTGTGTAAGTCCATGAAAAATACCATGAACGTAGGAAAGATAAGATATTCCTGACCGTGGAACTGATTGATGGACTCAAGCTACTTTGAACTGTGATATGGGCAGGAAATAAATTTGATGATGATGATGATGATGAAAATAATAATAATTTGCCCGCAAGTACTGGTAGAAACATAAAGTCACAAGAAACAAAGCTAAAGTGCCTGAAACTTTAGAATTCAAACTGACAGGCACCTGCCACATAACAACCCAGACTTAACAGTTCTTGATAAGACAAAAAAGGAATCCCAACAGAGGAAAACGTACTTTGAAAAATATTAAAACGTGCAGAAATGGATGGACTAACACTGACAATTAAGGAAAAGGACGAAGCTGAATACTTTTTGACATGGGACCTGTTTTATCAATGGTTGGCTAATAAAAACAGAAGTCAGAAATATGGAAATGTAAGAAAAAAACTAATGTTATAAGGGAATTTGTTAAAATGGATAAGCAATTATTATTACTACTATAGAATTAATATCAATGTAATGACTACTGCCGTAAACATTTTGATTATTATTTTCTAAGGTTACATGTACCCAGACAACACAGTTCAATTGAAATTGAAATTTTTATATGTTATAAAATTATTATTTTTTACCAAAAGACAAAAAAGTCTGGATAGTGGACGTGACAGTATCTGGAGACAGCAGAATAGAAGAGAAAGAACTGGAGGAGATAACAAAATACAAAGACCCACAAATAGTAATAGAAAAACTGTGGCAAAGGCAAGGAAGGGTAATACTAATAGTAATAGGCGCCTTGCATGCAATCCCAAAACTGGAGCACCGCCTGAATACCATCCACATTGACAAATTCATCATCAGTCAATTGCAAAAGGGAGCTTACCTCCATAAACAATACCTCTAATATCATCAAATATCAACATCTGCCTATCCCAGGTCCCTGGGAAAGATTCTATTGCAACAAAGCAAAATAGACAACGTGAGGGGGATATTCCCACAATTAAGGGTTGACTCACTGTAAATGTTAGGATAACTGGAAGAGCATTCCTAGAGGGCAGGAATGATTCCTAGAGGATTGACTGATGAACCTGTAAAAAAAATGTAAGCACCTCAGAAGTAGGACTCTATTTGCAAGGAATTGGCTTGCCAGTAAATACAGAATACCTAGAAAAAGATTTGTGAAAGGCCGATTGGCTAATGGATCCAGTGAGTTGAATTGGTGTACTGTAGAGGAAAACAGTATGTCCTACATTCCAGGTTCAATATAACACAATTATGAATTCTCTCTTGTGAAAACCCGTCTCAATTTAGAAACACATCATATCACAAAGCACTCACTTTATCATGGTTAATCTCTTAGCTCTCCCAGTTCCAGAGGTCATTCTTTCTTTCCGGGGAGGCAATGGGATATGTGTTACCTACGTGTCTTCCTTCAGTGGCAAGAGGCATTTCAGTGTGTGTGTGTGTGTGTGTGTGTGTGTGTGTGTAAAGTCAACATGGCAGTTCTTTCAACAATATATTATCCATCTGACAGAACATTATACTGTAGATGCTTAGGGGGTTCAAAAAAGCATCACTCCATACATGTATTACCCATAGTCTGTAAACACAATGTTTGGGTTGCCATAACACACAAAGCCAAACCAAAACACCCATAACTATGGCTTACAGCCCACTATGAACCCAATATTAAATTGGGGTCTCGTGATAGTTTTCCATCATTTAATGAATATACAATTGTGTACATTTGTCACAAAATACTAAGTCACAAATCACACGTTGCATAAACCTAGTGACTATGATTAATGACCAATGGTTTATGCCTTCACTTTTATGAATTCAGTCAATTCCTTTAAGGATGTCCTTAAAAGAAAGTGTGGCTTAACACAATGCTTGAATTCAGCCACTGCAACCCTATGGATTTTTGGTTTAAAAGTGGCACTTTTAACATAAATGCTCTATTTAAAAACAAGAAATGGCTAGTGTTTGGTAACTAGAGATCAAAGAATTCATGATTTCAGTGAGGGCTGGAGACAAATCAGCACAGGAGATTACAAAACATTCTGCAAACACATCCACAGGTAATTTCTACGTTTATTTTTATACCAAAAAAGTTATGTGCAACAAATAAACATTCTTACAATATTTACATGGTTTTAATTCCCCTGTTAGCAAAATTGAATTTCAATCTCAGAATGTCACAGTCCTATGTTGAACCAAAAAATAAAAAAAATAAGAATGGAATGACTCCAACCGAGATGGAGATGTTCTGGAGATCGAAGCACATCAAAAAGTTGTCAGATCAAACATACAAGACAGAACATACATTGAATATTTAGGCCATGCTTAATACATTTTTTTAAAAAAATGAAAACGGAATACTTCATCTTTTTTTTTTTAACTAGGTCATGTTTAATTGGTCTTGAAGGAATCCAAGCAAATGTTTAATTTGTTTTCACCAATTTTTGTTCATACAAATCAGGAAATATTAACCTGCAAAAAGAAAATAATTTTTGACTTTGTGTTGAATCAGGAAATTGTATTGAGCCCCAAAGTAATTATTTTCTTAAACTTTCATCTAATTCTGAACTAGAGCCCACTCTGACATTTTCCTTAGTTGCCTTAGTAGAAATATTCCTCTTCCAAGGGTATAGATTTCTCTTGCTACTTCTCCTTGATTCCTCCTGAAAATCAAGTGACAAAAATCTTTCCTGGGAATGGCAATATTCTAGATCAGGGGTCTCCAAACTTGGCAACTTTAAGATTTGTGGACTTGCTGGCTGAGGAATTCTGGGAGTTGAAGTCCACAAGTCTTAAAGTTGCCAAGTTTGGAGACCCCTGATCTAGATGCAATGGAGCCATCTGCTTCATGGATACATTTTCTGGTACCTCAAGAAAGCCATCATCCATTCAAAACTGCTTTACAAGCACTAAGAATCACACTTACTCCCAGGTATGAAGATTTCTAAGAAATCTTAGAAAAGGGGCTTATCTGACCTATGGAAACCTTGATTTCTTGGAAAAAGAGGTCAGGTCTTTTTCTTTCTTCTGAGCCATCAACAAGTGGGAGAGAAGTGGTAGATTTGGGGTGGTGGTGGTAGGGAGAATTAAATTGATCTTCAAGAAAACTACCTCCTGGGACACAGTTATTTAAAAAAAAAACCCTTAAACTTTTTGCCACTGAAAAAGTTTCCCTCCTTCCTCACCGGCATAAAATTAGAAGCAACTGAGGTGATGAGAACAGAACCAAAGAGCAGAGGCTCCTAGGCTTTCCAAATTAAAAGAAAGGAATTGGGAGCGAAGCAGAGTGAAAGCTGCACTTGTGAAAAACAGGGAAATGCTGCATCTTCCATCATCCATATAGGTTTGGGAATACGGCCAAGCAACCTAGTAATATTGCCACCTTAAAGAGAACCGATTACCTTTATGGAAGAAGAGGGAAGGCAACAGAGAGTCCACACACCTGCAGGGAGACTTGCCTACCACTTGCTTGCTGGAGGGCTGGCAAATATTACAATGCATGAGCAGGGGAGGCTCCGCTGTGTTAAAAATATTGGCTTGCTTCTCACAGCCCAGCATTCAGAAGGACCAATTTTCCATTTGGACAGAAAAAGGGTGCCCTACAGTCTCTACTTCAAAATCTTGTCTAGTTTGGCCCTTAGCCCAAAGTGTTGCAGCTGCCTAGGAATTCTGGGAGTTGGGAGGGGGAACAACATGTCTGAAGGGTACCTAATTGAGAACAACTCATCCAACACAAACTATGGCTTCATCGACCATTTATCACCACGGATTGCTACTAAAATTGGGAGATGGGGGAGAAGGGTACAGAAGTCAGGATTTTGCTTAAAAGTACACAAGGTGACCGATACCTTCACACTTCTGTTCTTGAACAAGAAAAAAAAATAGAGTCAACGTTTAAAAGGTATTGACTTAGAAAGAGAAATGAGCAGAACAGGTAATTTTTCAGAAGAGGGAAAAAATGGGGTCTGCTTGCACTCCCACCCAAGGAATCGGGGGGAGAGGGGAAGTCCTAGGAAGAAAACTACAACTTCCTTGTATCCCCTATAACTGACACTATGCACTATAGGCAACTATGCAACTTTCTGAGCTGTGGACTTCAACTCCTAGAATTTCAGAGCCTGGCTCAGGAATTCTGGGAGTTGAAGTTCACAGGTCGTGAAGTTGCCAAATTTGCCCACCCTGGTATAGATAATGGAAATCTCTACTTAGAAAGATAGAAAAGCCCCATCTCATCTGCAGACATGTAAAAAAATAAAGCCTCACACTATGTTACATTAATGTTTTAAAATAAAATTTTATCAGTGAGGGTATAAACTTGAAAATATTCTCCACATACCAAATGTAACAAAAATTGTAAATTATACTCCCCCCATCAGCTCCAATTTCAAAATTCAAGACAAGCTTTAACTGTACTCTGGTTAATACAAAATGCATTTCTGAGAAATTCTTTGACAAGGACAACAAGCAGAATTTAGTGTTTTCTTTTTAATACATATATACATACATATATATATATATATATAAACCATAAACACCTGTCTTCCTCCATTAGACTTGTGTTCCTCCATAGTTCTGTATATAAACCAACTGGACTGTTCATTTGGCAGGCATTTAAATACTGTCAGACATCCCATCTTCAGCAGATGCTGCTCCCATTGGAAAATAAAATCCTGCGCTTTTACAAAATGTTAAGAGAATTGCATTTATACCTTAATGCTGATTTTTTTTAAAGAAAATGACACAAAAAAGAGGACCCTTTACAGACTCAGAAAGAGGAAAGAGTTTAGACGCAGACTGGAATTTTAAAAGGGAGCTTTTCAGGAAGATCACTCTTCTTGGGCATAAGCAGGAGCAAGCATCGATGGTAATAAAACAACAGGATTCAAGTTTTTGGCAACAATGCCCTTTGTTGTATTCTGGATATATTCTGGCCTGACCTGATCTTTTTAGTTAGCTTGTTACGACCCAAGTACACGGCTATCTCTGCTATAATAGATGCCAAAATTGCTTTCTACCCTTAATACAAGTCTTCCAAATGTGTTCATCATGTGAACAGAACTGATCTCAAGGAGACCAACTGGTGAATACGCATCACAAGAAGCCACTGACAGATTGCATTTTGCTTTCAAAAGCTGCTTCAGTCACTGAGCACACCTTTTCGATCCTACCAATCCTGTAACTCATTCATTCTCTGGAAGCTTCTGGTACTTTCTTGCACTCCAATGATAAACAGGCTGCTGCAAGAGATTCCTCAGTCTGCCACCACAGGAAGAAACACGGCAATCTTGCTAAGGAGTAGCTCTTCTGGTTTGCTTGGAAGAGTTTATGGCCCAGCTGTCATATAAGAAACTGCAATGGTCCTCCAAGGCTTCCTTGTCATACTGAGGCATACTGAGAGACTCCTGGGTAAACGAAGCCCTAAATTTAATTATAGCAGACAATTATGTTCTGAGAAAAAAAAAACGTGTCTTTCTAAAGTTCTCCAGCAAGAAAAGCAGAAGCCAGCATGGACTGCAGAGCTCAAAGCTGTTCTAATCAGGTCAACATCCTGCCTCTCAAAAAATACCCCCAACCTCCAGGTATGTCCTACAAGGAACCGTTTATGATGCCAGAGTGCCTGGGTATAAGTGAAGCCCAAGGGATCACCTTCTACATACTGCAAAGATCTGATTCATCAAAAATATTATATTTTTGCGCAAGAACCCTTCTGCCTGGCAATTTCAAACACCCCCAATATTTGGTTTGTAAGACAGAAGGCACTTTTTAAAAAAACACTACATTTTAGGACAATATGAATGGGAAATTATTTCAACTTGCTCTTTCAAGTAAAACCATGACTGAATCTTGGGCCAATTCTGTTTACCATCTATTTCCTTTACCCTAACTTGAGAGGGGAGGGGGGAGTCAATGTACGTCTCCCTAAGCCTTAGCCAAATTTGTATGTAGGAATTTGAAATTGCTCTGCCTCTACAGATATAAATCTATTTATGTCCATAATCTGGGTTTCCTATACAAGCTTCACTAAATGAAGGGGAATTTCTCAGGAACATTGAAGCACCCTCCATTGACATTTCTTTATACATCCTCCTCTTGACTTCTGTGGAACTTATGTACAAAAGAGCTCGTGGAGGGACTGCATCCTAATTCTTCAGTGCATTTGTTTACCCAGTGGGTTACTGGGATCCAGTGTCTAGTTGTAATTCTATACAGCAGCTAGAAATATTATAATCAAATTGGTTAACACTATTTGGCTGTCTCACATCTTCTGAAGTACACAGCCAATTCTGCCCCTCAAACTCCATTTGTACAGGCTTCCTACTGATGAGGTTTGGGCAACTCAAGATGCCCCATTCCCCCTTGTTAAGCATCCCCAGACAAAGATTGTTTCCATCTACAGCAAATAGTTTAGATGTTGCAAGGAAACTTTAGTTCAGGGTTGTTGTTTTTTTAAATGCCATTTAATTCCTTTTCTTTATAGACATATCCTGTGGGGAAAAGGCATCTCGACAAAGATCTTTTGTTGCAAATCTTCTCCAGGGAAACAAACTAATTTCAATTTCCTTTTTTTAAAAAAAACATCTCAATAACACAATGAACCGTTCTTCAAAGTTATGCTTCAAGTCATTGCTCAGCTGAGCTGTGCTGACCTTTCTTTGCCAGGACATAGCCAGTCTTTTCTATCACTATGCACCAAGTTGTGGTAAGTGTTTTAGTTGCATCTATGTGGTCAAATTCCCTTGGCTACCAATACACATAATGTAAACAGGGCAATGTTTCCCTATGGTACCTATAAAGTCTAGAATAATCATGATCTCCCAGTTAAGACTTCCCCCACCTCAATTCACACTGAGATGGGAGACTTTCTATAGCCTATCTGGAATATTTGGGGAAGGGTAAAGAATGAGTAAAGAATATGCCTCCGTGAACTCCTTCAAAGTAGAGTTAAAGCTTGTCTCTGATCGGGTTTTCACAAACAGTTCCTCACCATGGCTATTGACTGAGAAGTTACCCAGAGCCCCTATTCTTTGAGTCACTCTAACTGAATTAGCTATGATTCCTGGGGAAAGCAAGTGATATGAATATTTTTTTTAAAAAAAAAATATTTTTACTGTGAAATAAACATAAACAGAAGCCGGGCCTTCAAACTGTCAGTCAAAAGTTTGCAAAGCTGTTAATCCTGTTTGGGTGGGAGCTGCCGTTTCCAGGCCTCGTTCAAGTATACTAGTCGTTTGTAGTTGATGATCAAGAGAACGAAGTTCAGCAAGTATGTGATAACACAGACCACGCAGAATTCCTTCAGCACAAAGTACAGAATGTAAGACAGGTACAAAGATCCTATTACTGACACTATGGAGGACATCATGAGGACCAGCGCTGCTACTGCACTTGCTGTCATACCTAGAAGAAGAAGACAAGCAATTACTGCGGTGGCTTCCTTTTGTTATAAGCAGTTGTCGATCAACAAGAACTCCGGTCAAGGGGCTAGAAGTGCAAAATGTAGTCAAACCTGCCTGGTACCATTTCAGTCTTGTTAGATCAATCAAGGAGGAGGTTTCTCCTCAACTGGAAGGCTTAAGAACAAATCAGTAAAAAGTTGCTTACTGCATGCTGATGTGAAGGAAACAAGCAATGCCTTTTTTCACAGAATTATAAAACTGGAAAGGGCCAAAGGCCTTGCCCCATTGCCAGAATTCAATGTGTGGCATTCCAAACTAATGACTGTCCGGTCTTCACATGAGCACATCCATTGAAAAGGAGCCCACCAGTTCTCCGGGTAGCTGATTGCACTAGCAAAGTATTTCTAAAATGCTGCAAACACCTACAACATCTAATTTATGGATAATTGTTAAGATACAGCAAAGTTCAGTAACTGAGGAGCAGAATTTATGAGAAATTTAGAATACATGCGTAAGAAGAGGTTTATCCATTGCTGTTCATAATCCTGATTAAATGGCATTTACAAATTTAGAGGCAGACTGATTCTACTTTTCTGTTGCTAAAATGGAAGAGAATGGGGTTTTCTTGCCCTGACCATGGACTTTCCCAGTCCCATCTGACTGCCCACTGTAGAAAACAATCCACTCACTTAGAAGGATCACATGCTTTGGATCCAGCACTTATGACTGATGGTTAGTATCAGAAATGCCAAGCAAGCGGATATCCATCACTCCCACCACCTTAAATAAACAGTACACATTCCTTCTTTCAACAGATAAATTCCCAATTATTCAGGAGTTTCTAGACTGTACTATAACTTCAGGTTCTCATTAGTTTATATGTTAGCAGACCCATTAAATACAGTCTAGAAGAAAAAGTGCCAGGATTCTCAGCCCACTGATTTTAAGAACTGAAGAAACATACAGCAGCTTGCCTAGCTCTTCTGGAACTAACATTAATACAACGTTGTGTGGGCATTAAGCACGACCCATAATTAACTGCAATTCAAATCTCAATTTGCAAAACCTTACCTTGCAGTTAATTTTGCGAAGCGTTAAAATTTCCCAATTTTATTTTTGAAAAAAAGAGAGAGAGAGAGAGAAGGGAAGGGGCGAATTTGCAGGCTGGAGAAACAGCAGAAAACTGGGGACAGGAGAGGAAGAAGACTGTATGAGACCCTGGAGAGTTCCACATTCTCTTAACTGCCTCCAGGAAATGAAGCAACATTATGACTGGGCTCAGAAAATGTAATTAAGCCATAAATTAAATTAAATTAAATTAAAATAAAATAAAATATGTAAGCTGTCCAGAGTCACCATATAGGGCAGGTGGGTAGCATAAAAATTTATTAAATGAATAAAATTATATAATAAATGGTTGTTTTACTTTAATATAGTATGGGAACCTAGCCACTGTGGTATACATACATACATACGCATATATACTACAGTGAGGTGATATGTGAGCAATCCGTGATAATTGGTCAACAAACAATGGCTTAGCATAAAGTATGAAATCTAGTTTTCACACAAATTATGAAATACTCTCTTCGTTATTTTAAATATGCATTTTCATAATGTCTGCTCAGTTACAAAACCCGTCTGCCCCTCTTTGAAGATCCAAAAATTACTTCATAACAGAACTAGAAAACTGGTCAAGAGGTTGAAGCAGAGGATCTAGGACTCCTGCAGGAAATTCATGCGCACTCACTGCGGGTACAGGTCCCATGTCTCAGGTGAAGAAGATGCACAAGTCATCCCTATATTGTTTTACACAGCAATAGTGTCATGCATGGCATTTTTCTAGGGCATGCAAACAGAGAATGGATCCTGGCCCCACAACCTGAAATCTTGATAGTAGGGAGAGTAGAAGAGAGGGAGTGGGAGGATGAAAGAGGCAAGGGTGAAATATGAGTGAACAGGAGAGACACTGTTATACATACCTGCAAATACACTGACAAAAACAGCTTTGTGTATAATGCATCATGATTACCTGTGTATAATCATTTAAAATCTAACTATTCAGGTTTTGGGGAAAAGAGATGGGTTTATTTTTATTAGAACTTTCCAATCTGGTTGTTTGGAGGGATTTTTTTTTTTTGCCATCATCTACAATCAACTAAAGCAGTGGCTATTTGCAAAAGTCTAGCATGGATCTAAAGGAAGGAGTAGACATGTCATGGAGAAGATTGGGAAAGGAATTCTAGCTATCATAGATAATGGAAGGAGGTAAAGAGGAATCTGATTATCATTCCCAGTTCTCCAATGTTGATTCCCCCCTGGCCCCCCCAAAGCAAAAAAAAATTCCTGCTTTGAAATCCCTGGGAATTAACAATCTTTTCCAGCTTTGCTTCAGGATCTGCAGGCACTGCTGAGAGGTCTGTGAACGTGACTGAGACATCACATTTGTCAAGCAGGCATGAATTAAATGGGAGATTAGTGAAGCACATGCTACAATTGTTAGGACTCAATACATATTGTACAAGATTTTGATTACTAGACTGAAATAATCGCCCACAAAAAAAATTATATCCTGCCTTTTTGCCTAGAGGAGCAAAAAATAAGGAAGAGGTAGGTAGGAGTGAGAGATGATAGTCTGCTACTTACCAAGCAACATTTGCAGTATATAGAATACAAGACCGAAAACGCTGTTTGATTGATTTATTGCACTGTCTTTTCCAAAAATGGAGCCTAGTAGGCCAAATCCTCGACCCCATCTGAAAGAAAACAGTCCATTAAGTCTTAAGTGGTATGCATTTGCTTTAATAAAAATACAAATCTATACAAAGAATGCACTTATGTACCCCCATTCACTATGAACAAGTCAGGTAATAAATATATAGCATTATAGGATGGATGGATGGATGGTGTTCCCTGCTAATTTATTGAACAACATTCAGATTATGCTAAATCTTGATTACAAACCGTGGTTTACCAAACAATCCACAACATATAATACAACTCAATAATAAGCTACATTTATTAAAGTTAATAACCATTTATTAAATAAATGGTTATTAAAGCTACTAAAACTCACTAATCTAAAAGAAAACAGACTAGTGCGATGCGTGAGCCCTAATCCATCACAAACAAGCTGCTACCCATTACCCAACTAAGCACTATCTTTAGCAGTGCAGATCCTCTCTACTGACCATTCTGAATAATGCAAACCCATCACCACCAATGCAAAGCAGAAGAAAAATCTATGCAAATTTCATTTCAAATAGTAACTATCACAGTTACTCAGGATAATAAGGGGTTTTTTGTTGTTGAGCTGAGTTTTGTTTTGGTTTGATTGGGGGGGGGGGGGTTGCCTTCAAGTCAATTTAGGGATTAGTCTCTGCATGGATTTTGGTGGGGGGGGGGGGGGGCAAGATTTCAGAAGTATTTTGCCCTTGTCTTCTTCCTATGGCTGAGAGAGAGAGAGAGTGACCCAAAGTCATGCAGGTGGCTTTGTGTTTAAGGTGGGACTAGAACTCACAGTCTCCCAATTTCTAGCCGGAGTGCCTTAACCACTACATCAACTACGGTCCTTAAAATAAAATTTAAAATGCCTGGCTGTAGAGTACTTTTCACTTTCCGTCATAATATTTCCATAATATTTCCTAATATTTCCATGCAGTAAACAGACTCATAATGGGACTCCATATGTGACTCAGCAGGCACTCCCCTTCTCCCCCAGCCCATTTTTAAATCAGAATACAGGTGAAATGCAATAATCTGCAGAACTGAATACAGAAGTAAATGAATCATCTGCTTATATCAGCCTGAACCCTGTTGAAATATGACTAACTTCCAGATAGGCTAAGCATATTTCTACATTTCTGAATGGGTGGGGAAGATATGGGTTGAACGTGGGTGTGCCTGTTTTTAATGCAGAAGGCATCAGGTATTTTAAAAGTGTTGTCACAATTTTTAAAAAAGAGAAATACTGAAAAATATACAAATTAAAAGTGTTGAATCCAATGATTATATGACAGATAAAGAATCCTAAGCATTAATATGCTAAATTAATATAAATCATCTAAATATATGTTTACGGTAATCATACAATAACATTATGTCAAATCATGTGTCCCTTCTTCTAAAATACTTTTATGAGAAAGAACTGGGTTTAAGTCTTAGCATTTCAACTTAAATAGGGCTTAAGAAATGCTGTGTTTTAGGAGCCTGGGGATCCTTATGTGAAGAGGTTTGCCCACTTTTAAGACAGTTGGAGATTTTGCTTATAAAGTTTTTCAATAATTTATTATTATTATTATTATTATTATTATTATTATTATTATTATTATTATTATTATTATTTAATTAGATTTATATGCTGCCCTTCTCCAAAGACTCAGGGCGGCTTACAATTTGTGGAACTGCATAGAAAGAGACTCTAGAGACCATATTATGGTTTAGTGCAAGGTGTCATCCTATCCTATCCTATCCTATCCTATCCTAAATTGAATATTGTACATTCGAAATCAGTATACAAAAACTGCTATCTGTTCAGAGACCAGAAAAACCAGTTAAATATTTCCAAAACTATGTGCCATCACACCTCTAGATTAAGAAGAAGTGCATATCTGATGGGGAAAAAAACCAGTTAGACTGGTAATTTTTAACTAAGATGTACTCTGGTGTCATTTTCAATGAATGAAAAGGGGCAATGAGAAAAGGCAAATTGGTTTAAACATGCCAACTTTAAAATATTACTCCAAAAAGTTTGTGTTACTGGTTAATTCAGTTATCGCATTCATCGCCTACACTGCGTGAATGAGTCTAAGCCACTTGAGCCCTGAAACATAGGGCTTGCGACCCAATTCAATGAACCTTTTAAAGAAATGCACAAATACTGGCAACTTGGCATTAATCCTGCATTGGGTGTGCAATATTGTACACGCATGTAAAAGAGAGCCCACAATTCTGAACTTTATCACACTTTGTCTTATTCTTGATTATTGACTGCTCAAGACAACAATGCAAAATGCTACATCTTGCTGTGCCCACACTACCTTTTGCTTCTCTTATTCTGTTATTCTGAAAACAGAATATTAATATTGATTTTTAAATTAGTGCAACTTTTTAGAAGAGTTGGGGACAACCTTTTAGAACAGTTGGGGACACCATGAGTAAGCAATTGCCAACAATAAAATATAAATCAGATTGCTCGTTGGTAAACAGCTTTCACCTGACTAAAAATGTGAACTACAAAATAACTGTGCCATCCATCTATTCTATGCTCTCTTCCACCCTATCCTAGGAATTAAAAAGATGCTAGTGAAGTAACGCATGTTTTATGTATAAGAGGCACGCTTTGATCCTGGCATCTCCAAGAAGAACAATTGCAGATGGGAGGAATAGATGGTACATTGAATAGGGACACTGTTTAGCTGTGCAGAATGGGTTGCAGTAATGTGGCTAACAAATTCATTAGTAATGGCTTAGCATGTTGGCTTAATTTAACAATCTGGGGCTGATTCAATAAATCATGATTAAATAACACATAACTCAAATGGTACTATGGCTGTACTCAGCGGGAATTATGGGACTTTAATACAAAACTTCAGAAGGGCAGCAGATTTACAACAGGCTGGGTAAAGAATACTGGGTGGAAAGATCCAGTTGCCAAATATATGATAAGGTAAATTCTATACTTATGTAGTGTATTTGTTTGATATATATTACATATCTTTTCTACAGTATTTAGTTACATTTGTACATTACTTGACTGACTCCCAGAAACACTACATAGTTCACAAACCAAAAAAAAAAAAAAAGAAAACACACACACAATAGTAAAAATAAGGAAAATGATGAAATAAAATGCAGTACAAAGCACACCCATTCCTTGAAAGGGCTTCCCCCATCCTAGCCAAAGGCCTTCTGAAACACAAGCAGTTTGAGCCCACTTAGTTGTTTGGGGGAACCTCACTCCAAAGAGAAGGAATTAGATGGAGCCAAATTTATATAATCCAGCTATCTTGAGATTGTTCATCAGTCCTACTCAAAGAAAATTGATGGGTACTATTCAAGAGAGCAAATTAATTGCCTTTAGGCCATGTAAGTAAAGATTTTATTTTACAAAAGCTTCTATTTCAGGTCAAGGCATATTAACACAAACATTTTATAGTGCTGATAATAGATTGATTTAACATCTAAGTGAAATTTTCCCAATGGTTTAGGCACATTAAAATTAAGGTTTTGTGGTTTGATTTCTGAGTAGGCCTCTGTGATTGAATTGTGAAAGGGGTTAGGTATATGCATTAATAGAGATAGCAATGTTCTCAACAGCTTTCAATGTCCATGGTAAAAAAATTGGAATTGAAGTGAGGAATTGTAGTAAAATGTCAACTTTTGGTCCAAAAAAACTCACATCATCATTTGAGTCCAATTCTTTTATGCAAACTTCCAGGCAACTGCCATTTAATAATGCCTTTCCAGACTTCTGCCTGGATAACTTCAATTAAATTCAGAAATATGAATTACTTCATGCACGTATCCTGGGTATAACAACCACTGTTAAAATGTTATTTTTCTCCATTTGAACGCATTTTAATAAATGTTTATATTATTTTTAACTGAGTTGAATTACAAGAGAATTTCTAGATTCCTCAGTAGGTTTATGGAGAGCAAAAACATATCCAAAATTTGAAGAAAGCGAGCAGACATTCAGTGGAATAAGGAGAATACAGAATTAGAAAAATACTATTTGATGAAACAAGCAAATGACCTTCCAGGGTTTTTTTGTTTGGACAGCCTACCTCAATGTTACAACCACCAGATGTGTTTGGACTGCATTGTTCACATTTCCTAATTGTTCCACTAGAACATTCACAAAGTAGCTGAAGAAACAAAACTGTGGCCCAACTCATTAGAAAATGTATATTTGAAAGTTGGTAATAGGTATGCAAATAATGCATACATTTTGTCAATGCTGTGAAGATAACAAACATCAGCCTGACTATAACCAAACAAACAGAGAATTGATGAGGACATGACTCTGCACCTATTGTTACTATTACTAGTACACTTGGTCACACAGTCAGCCAAATGTTTAGACTAGATTTGACATTTTTATCCATCATCACCTACTGAGTCCTTCCTAATGACCTAGATAGGCAGCTATTGTTGTTTAATAATATTAAAGGCACTGTCATAAGATGTAAGCTGTTCCAAGTAAACCTCCCTTTTGCAACTGACTAGTGGTTATTTTGTCAATACCAATGGTGTTCAAATAGTGTTCCAGATGTTTTGGGATTGCACCCAAGAAATCCATTACTATTGGTACTATCTTTTGCCATATCCACAATTCAGACTTTTTGGTTTATCTTACCGATAATTGCTAAATCTCGAGTGTTATGTGGCAGGTGCTTGTTTGAATTCTAAACTCCCAGAGAACTTTAGCTTCATCATTTTCTATTACTTTCTATTATTTTGTGGCCCCACCGGTTCTTGCTTGCAGGCAAATGATATTTCTTGCAAATATTCCAATGGAGCATTGTTGCTACTGTTGTTTATAGTCGTCAGTCTGTGCAATCTTTCTGCAGCAGCTAATTAGCACGCCCACTGATTCTTCCACTTTTTATTCTTGTCTTTGAATCAGTGTTGATTCCTGATGATTGTCTGGAAAATCCCTGCAATTTTCTTGGCAAAATTTTGGAAGTGCCTTGCCACTGTTTTCTTCCTATGGATGAGAGAAAATGACTGGCCCAAGGTTATCCAACTGGTTTTGTGCCCAAGGCAGGACTAAAACTCACGATCTCCCAGTTTCTAGAGCAGTGATGGCGAACCTATGGCAAGTGTGCCAGAGGTGGCACTCGGTGCCCTCCCTTGGGCTCGCGAGCCGTCGCCTCAGCTCAGCTCTGCTGCGCATGCGTGCACGCCTCCCACTAGCCAGCTGGTCTTCGGGTCTCTGCCGCACATGTGCAGGGGGTGGGGCGCATGCAGGGACCATGCGCACATGAGGGGTGTGGCGTGGCACACATATGCGGGGGGTGGGGTACATAGATATGCGCGGGGCATGTGCATTGCATTTTGGGGGTTCGTGCGCACGCACTTTGGGCACTCAGTCCAGAAAAGGTTAGCCATCACTGTTCTAGAGTGATGGCATAACCACCAACAAAATTACCATTATTCATACTATCAGAGGGGGAAGACATTACACTCAAGCATTCTTCATCATGCCCAAATACACATTTAACTGAGAGATCCCTACCAACTGCCATCAGCAGCCATGAAATCATGAAAGGAAACAGCGGTTGCCTTTCCACTTAATTAGACCCAATGCTTTAATTACTACATGTGGAACTAGTAACCAAGAGATACACTTAGTTTTTTCCTCTGACTTTTTTTTTTTTCCTTCTATATTGTTCCTTTCTTATCATAAGCTGCAGGCAACAACTTTTGGATTTCTGATCATGGCATTAGGAAGCTTTTTAAAATTGAACTGTGGGACTATTAGTAATATCTAAGCAGAACCACACAGGTCCACATGCAAGTGGAGTAAAAATCAACAAGGCTGGCAGTAACGTAAGGACAAATGAAACAAGTGGGAAAGGGTTGTTCTTCCCTTTATCCGACCTTTACTCACCTACAGATATTGCAGTAGCCCACAAGATTTTCTTTCAGATATACAGTACATGTACTTGTTTACTGAGACAGAGATAGACAAACCCTTTTTCGCCCAAATGTAGCCAAAGCCCTATGTCCAATTACTTTTCACAAAGAGGATTAGACTAGAAACTAGCATTATTTGAACGTGCCAGCTAATGAATATAGATCTAAATGACAGTGCATAAGGTTCTGTTATATTATACTTAGATTACTGTATACAAAAAAGATACCATTTGTTTTCTTGCCTAAGTCGGATTAGCTAAAGTTATTTGATACTGGCTCTACCAGTTTCAGTTTAAACCTTTTCAAAATTCAAATCCAGTTGGATCTGTTTGTCATATATCCATAGCAAGAAATCAAACAAAACAAATCCATGGACACCATTTCAGCAAGCTCCCCCCTTCTAAGTGCCACACGTTTCCTGCATCATTACTTCAACCACTTTACAATTTTACAGGCATTTTCTAATTCTAAACCGAAAAACTACTGGATTTTTTTTTTCCTGCGCACAAATGTCCAAGTTTCCTATAACTGTAAAATATTCAGATGTTACTCAACTTCTGAAAATATGATACTTATAGCAGATGCCCTTTCTAGCAAGAACTACAACATGCAGAAGATTCAACCCTGAAGAGATACCCTACGACAGTGTTTCTCAACCTTGGAAGCTTGAAGATGGGTGGACTTCAACTCCCAGAATCCCCCAGCCACCAGTGCTGGCTGGGGGATTCTGGGAGTTGAAGTCCACCCTTCTTCAAGCTACCCAGGTTGAAAAACACTGCTCTACGAAGTGCTGCTGTTGCCAGAAGTCCATCAACCTCAGTAAAGAACTGAACTAAAGTACTTTACTAAAGTAACCTTTAGTAAAGAACTGAAAATGTCCAGTTCTCATCACCTATAGGAAGCTAAGCAATCAGAAAGAGGGTGTGTACAATACTTAACATTTTTTAGCTACAAATAGCTAGTTTAAAACACAAATGAAGCCAATGTTACTAACTATTCTGGATCTGCAAGGCTGGCATTATTATTTTCTTTCAAGACATAGCAAACACGAAAAATAATTACAGATAGTCCTCAACTTACAACAGTTCATTTAGTGGCTGTTTGAAACAGCACTGAAAAAAAGTGACTTATGGCCAATAGCACTGAAAAAAAGTGACTTATGGCCATTTTTCACTTTGCAGCATCCCCATGATCATGTGCTCAAAATTCAGATGCTTGGCCACTGGCTCATATTTATGACCGTTGCAGGATCTTTATGACCTTCTGACAAGCAAAGTCAATGAGGAAGTTAGATTCACTTAACAACCAAATTATTAACTTATCAACTACAGTAATTCACTTAATAACTTTGGCAAGAAATGTCATAAAGTGGGGCAAAACTCACTTAACAAATTTCTCACTTAACCACAGAAATGTTGGGATCAATGGTGGTCGTAAGTCGAGGACTACTGCCCTATATACATATGAGGTGTCTGCAGTTCTGTTAAAACTGTACAATGTCTTTGTATGTTTCAAGGGAACTCAGAAAGTATTCTTACGCGTATGAAATGTATTGACACACATCACTTAGAAACTCTTGCAAGTGGTCCACGGATTTTTTTCAGGATTTCTGGACTGATGCAGGGATGCAGGACTAGAAAATAACCAATGTTACTTAATTTTTAGAAAGAAAGGAAGAAACTAGGACTTGCTCTCTCTGTCTTTGTCTAAGATCTAATCTCCCACAAGCTTAATAATGCAGGGGGGAATAAACATGTCCTCCCCTGCAAATTTGTTTCCTGAGAAGGAACTTCTTTTTCAGTAAAGAAGAAATTCAACAGATCAGTCGGGCAATGCAGAAGAGTGATCTCTGACATTGAGCAAACAAATTCTTGCCCTGCTCCCTTTTCTCAATGCAAAGAAAGCAAATCCAGGGGCAGAAAAGGAAATGAAACACAGCAAAGAGCTCTCCTTGGTTCGACCCACTTTAAACATTCCCCAGATTTATTACTAATCCATGGTCTGTAGAAAAATGAATGTAGTCCTCCAGCTAAAATGGTTCACTAGTGCTGTTCTCATAATTTTTACGGTCATCTTATAGGATTGACATTCCTTTATTTTATTTAGTTTTTCTGACCTAGCCCCTAGCCTGAGGTTATTCTGATTTTGAACTGACCCTTTAGATTTGACAGCTTACTCTCCAACCAAGCTATGATAGCACTCACTACCTGTTTGTTAATTAAAACTGATGTGTATTAAGTGAAATCCAAACAACCTTAAACCAGAATAAGGCACAGATTCTCTAAGAGAAAAGCGAAGATAGGTCAGTCTCATTGGGAAATTTTTATTGGCCAATGGGGAATAGGGGTCAAAGACTCCCACTGTATCTTATTAGGCAATTTAGCTCTGAACGTAACTGAAAAGATAATATCAACTGAAAAGATATAGTATTGTCAGAGGAGCATGGGGGGGAGGGGAGGGGAGGGAATGATAAGTCAAACAGCAAGGATTCTATTATCAAAATGGATTTAATCTACCTTTTGCACAGTACATATACACAGAAAAAAATCACTGGCTGCTTTCAATGATTACCAGCACAGCCTGAAAAGAACACAATTTGGTTCTGAACTTTAAAAAAAACCAAAAACCAAATATCCAGCACTTAAAGCAGTGGCAAAAATATTTTTTCCGATTTCCAATGTAAAGTTGAGACATTTGCTTTGAATTGAAAAAACTAAAAATATGACCTTTTTATATAATTTTGTTTAAGAACTTGCAAGTTTTGTAAATCTGCCATTTACAAAAACTGTTCTCCACTAAGCTAAAGTAAACTGAAAAAGTGAACATTACCGGATTCATAAATAGTTGTGTGAATACTGCAAAAATTACATGATTGCCAAGAACACAGTAGTATGGAACACACAAAATAGAACTAATCTCTCTACTTATAAAATATTATCCAACCTGAACAGCAGCAAGTCAATCTTCTGGAAAAAAAAATATTACCAATGATAGGAACGAACAAGTTAATGCAGTGGTATTCAATAATATTTTGACCCCTATTTTTAATACAGAACTTTGGAAAATACTTGCATAACAAAATTGAGAACCTTTTTATTGCTGAGAGTAAACCTAAAAGCTTCACCCTGCAATATCTAACAATGTCGAAGATTGTCAGCAAATGTCCAACTTGAGCTTCTTTCAACACTTAAATTCAAGAAGCAAAGTACTTGTTAAGTGATGAACATTTCTGGAGCAGGAACATCTGTAATATGTTATAATATAATAAGCCATAATAAAATACATGCTTTGATATGTTCTGCACAAATGCACTTCATTTGACAGGAACCTTCTCTACTATTTGCAACATAAGAAACCTCTACTCAGCATTTAGCCCCAAATGTTTCCATACCAAAACTCTACTGAAATTCTGCTGTAGCAATAGCATACTCATACTTTAGAGACACCTACGTGTTATTGTTGAATTTAGATTTCCTCCACATACATTTGACTTTTCTAAATGTTCCCTTTCCCTAATTTCTACGAACCATCCACTCAGTTCATTCAGCCAGGGTCTGCAGACATCATCAGATAAAAACTTACCACAAATTTTTGATTCTTGAAGCCTACAAAGTATACAGCCAAAGTAAAAATAGTTCAGGTTCACACCCACGTTAGTGAATGCAGCCTCACCCCATTCTTTCAATTCTCTGCTTCAGTCCATTCAACAACCACATGCTCTCCTTCAAGCACATCCAGGCACTAAGCATACATATAAAATCAATTTATCAACACTGATTAGTAACCTACCCTGGAGGCAACATTTAACAGGCTAGTAATGGAAAGATCCTAATTCAATGTCCTCAGCTTTCATGGAGCTTTTCCATTTAATTCAGTTGTAAAGTCTTGAAGCTCCCTAAAAATTCACTCACAAGATATAAATAGGAAATGATTGACAATTACAATAGGTTTCACAGATCTGCCATTATCAAATGACTGATAATGGACTTCTCATTAAAATCATTTTTGTTAGTAAATTAGTAACTAGTAGTAATGCTAGTAATATTAACATTGCTTAACTAACCTAGTTGGTATGTTACAGTGTTTGCTCCGATTTGCAATGCTAAGCTTTTTCATCTCATTACTTTTTAATGTTTCCCTTTTCGTTCCTTTCTTGTTAATTAAAAACAACATTCATCATTCTGATCTGAAGAAAACTGATCCAGAAAAACAATCAATACTCTCTGCATCTCTTTCACTGTGATTAACAGCTCTAACACAGGCCAACATGATTAATAAGGGAGACTTTGGAGACAGAAATTAATATTGGGAATGATTTATTTCTGCGATTCTTGTATTAGTGAATACGTTTTCAATCACGGAAGGGTTTTGGGCAAAGCCTCAGGGCTGAGGAAATACCCCCCCAAAACTTGAGGGACTTGAATTTGAATCAGAATCATTTTGGAGAAAGGATGAGCAACTCTACAAACACTCAGCAGCTCTCCTAACTTTCGCACGATCACGGCTAGCCAACGGAGCAAATCCCAAACAGTTCCTGGCGGCTTCCGCCTCAACCCCCACCCGTATTCTCCCGTTTGCTTGACCTGGAGGAGATGGCAGAGGAGCACCGGACACGCTCGCTGAGGTCACAGAGTGCCTGGTATTGGAGGTCGCGACCCTTCTCGCGCTCCAGGTGGCAGGCGTAGAGCGAAAGAATAATCCCGGCCAGACACACTATGTAGCGGGCCACCCGCTCCCAGCGCGGCACCGAGACTCGCAGCAGGACGGGCGCCGCCATCTTAGCCCAGCCCTCGCTTAGGCGGACCCGGCAGAAGACTCCTCGCCCCTGTGCGCGCGCAGGGCACGCCACACCACGCCGAAATGCGGAGCGCGCGCACCACTCGCTTATTGGCTCGCCGCCGTAAGGAAAACCACGCCCACTTTCTCTTGGCGTCGACCGCTTGCCGGGCCATGGGTGTTTCTCCTCCTCTTTTTTTTCTCTTCTGAGCAGAACGTGGCGCTTTCCGTCGTAACAAGAGGCGAAATCCGATGACCAATCATTCGCGAGCGCGGGAGGAAACCCCGCCCACCTGCCTCTTAAAATTAACGATATCGCGAGATCTGCAGTTTGAAACAAGGAGCCAAGTGTTGTATCGTAGTCTGGTTTTGTTTCTTACTCTCACACTGCGATTTATTGCGTGAACGTTTTCCAAAGATTTTGTGACCGTGCACCTAGAATAGCTTGCAAGACACAATTGCTCGGCTGCTCAACTATGGCTTATTGAATAAACTACCTGAATTCATCCATCAAATGCATTGCAGTCGGTGAAAACTTGAGATTTCAAATACCCTTTCCCAGCAGCGCTCTGGCAATGCATATCCTAGGCCTGCTTCCGACCTTGGGTGCGACTTTATAGTTTGTAGAGCCTGTAGTTAAAAGCACCAGGCTAGAAACTAGGAGACTGTGAGTTGTAGTCCTGCTTTTGGTATGAAAAATCTGCTGGGAAACCGAGTCACACTCTCTCAGCCCAAACCACCACACAGGGTTGTTGTAGGGAGAATAGAAGGACAAAGGATATTTTTTATAAAACTTATTTATAAAAATAAAAGGTGGGATATGAATAAAATACCATTCATTCCAAAGGAAGAAAAATAAAGAGCAGATTGCTCATTTTCTCAGAATTCTCCTGCACTGTTCTCAAAAATAACCTATCCAAAAGGGAGAGATTTGGATACTGTAACTTTTTTTTGTAACCTGGATATACAATTTACCCTCACACACATGGGAATTCCATGTCTGAAATGAGTCAATGTGAATTGAAACTCAGGCATGTCTGGACATCAATGAATGTGGGGCAAGACGAGCTTGCCTTTTTGTTTACTACGAGGGGTAAGCAGATAGCTGGCCAAGTTTGGGGATGATACCAGACTATTTGAGTACAATATGGGTGCAGGAGTGGACTGTGTTCGGTAATAATACATACAAAAAAGATCTGGATGTCTTGTGGTTCTTAAATTAAATATGAGCCAGCAATGCAGCTACCAAGATGTGAATGCAGTCCTAGGCTGCGCCCACAAATATTTAGGAGATGTCATTATGTCTTTCTATTCTGCATCAGTCAGATTGCAGCTACAATATTGGATCCAATTCAGAGCATTGAATTTTAGGAAGTAATTGATGAATTAGATCATTACTAAAGGAAAGGGAACCAAGATAATAAGAGGGGTAGAAGGGGAAGAAAAAACAGTTGGAGTTGTTGAATATATTTAGCCTGGAGAAATATAATATTGAATAGCATAACTCTATGAAAGGTGAAAGGGCATCATGTAAAAAGCGGAGCCAACTTGTTCTGGTAGGACAAGAAACAAAAGCTTAAATAATAAAATAGATTTTGGTGAGTGGTCAAAAAAAGAATCAACAATGGTAGAGAGTGCCTTATGGGTACTGGAAGTGTTGAAAAAGAGGCTGGATAGCCATCTGTTAGGGATACTATAATAGAAGATTCCTGCAGTGAGAGCAATATTGGGCTAGACGTTTAGATCCCTTGATTCTTTGAAGGTCCAATCCTTAAATTCTATAATTCAATAAAGAAAAAATGGTTGGATATGTGGCTGAATCCATGGCACAGGTAGTATTTTCTGCTAACAGTAATGGAGCTGTGCAAGTCGCTTTTGACACATTTTGGAAGTGGAATCTGTCGGGCATTGTAGCAAAACCTCCAGAGAAATTCCAAGACACTGAAGATGGTGCAGTTACGATACTATCAAAGTTTGAACTCACGTAAAGACTTTTAGATACATAACATAGCACAATTAGATTAAGAACTTTACTGCATTCTAGCATGAAGCCATATAAGCCAGTTGATTGCCCTCTGTTAAATTCTCTCCTGTGCTCTGCCAATATAAAATCATGCATGCTGTGAGGAAAGTAAACAGAGTTTTGCTCCCTCTCTTCAAACACTAGAGCCAAGAATTACCAAATACAGCTGACTAACGGAGAACAAAAGAAAGTATTTAACAGAACACATAATTATGCTGTAGAATTCACAGTTATTTGTGATGCATGATGACCAGTTTCAGAGGTAAATCCATGGAGAATAGGTCTCTTAATGGCTTAAGACTCTGTTATCTCTGGGTCAGAATTATTCTACTTTCTCAGATACAAGCTGCTGGAAAACAGTGGCAATCTCATCTGCAGAGAAATGTACTTAATTACTTTGAGAAACTAAGTGCTGGTCTCTGGAAAAAGCTTTGATGGCTTCCAGCAAAGTTGCTGTTATGGTTTTCTTTCAAGTGAAGTCTCATTTTATTTCAGCTCAAAGAAACAAAAAGATTCTAGTGCAGGGCTATCAAACTGCTCTGGCCATGCCCATGCCCAGTTTAGCAAACGGGAAAAAAGTCCCGATACGTCACATGATGCCACCGTGACGATGTGAGTTTGACACCCCCATTCTAGTGGGTTCCATTGCAGTTTGAGTATTCTTTGTTAACTGTACCATTGTTCTATGTGCTTTAAGCAGGAGGTAGCTTGTCAACTAATAATGAAACATAGGCATAAAATTTGTGACTAGAACTTGAACAGAGTCTTATTTGTGCCAAGCAAAGATGATTCTGCTGATAATATCCAGGGCACCTGGTGAAAAATATTCACCAAGGGCTTCTCTGTATCGTTTTCCCTTGTCTTTGTTCTGTACACTTTTTATGTACACAATTCTAAAAAAAGTTTTAAAAAAACCAAGGGCTATTTTTGTCATGTTTGCAAAGCAACAGACTTTTTTCAAAATTTACCTGAAAGTTTTCATTTTTTAAAAAATTAAAAATTTACTTTTCTCATTTGTAAACAATGACTTCTATATAGAATGAATTTTTGAACTGTAATACTTTAAACATAGACTGAAATTAACAGCAAAAAGGCAAAGATTCCCCTCACACGTATGTGCTAGTCGTTCCCGACTCTAGGGGGCGGTGCTCATCTGTTTCAAAGCCGAAGAGCCAGCGCTATCCGAAGACATCTCCGTGGTCATATAGCCAGCATGACTAAATGCCAAAGGTGCACGGAACGCTGTTACCTTCCCACCAAAGGTGGTCCCTATTTTTCTACTTGCATTTTTTACCTGCTTTCGAACTGCTAGGTTGGCAGAAGCTGGGTCCCCGTTATGCAGAACTAGGGATTCAAACCGCTGAACTGTCGATCTTTTGATCGACAAGTTCGGTGTCTTAGCCACTGAGTCACCACGTCCCCTGAAATTAACAGCACAAATCATAAATATTTTCATCTTCTTTATACTGTAGAAGAGTGTTTCAGAACTTTGGCAAGTTTAAGATGTGTGGACTTCAACTCCCAGAATTCCAGGAGTTGAAATCCACACTTCTTAAAAGTTGCCAAAGCTAAGAAACAACGTGGTCCTCAATTTACAGCAGTTGATTTAGTGACTGTTCAGAGTTACAACAGTACTGAAAAAAAGTGATTTATTACCGTTTTTTTTTTGTACTTGTGATTCCTGCAGTATTCCCGTGATGAAATTTCAGACGCTTGGCAACTGACTCATATTTATGACAGCTGTATTACCCCGGGGGTCATGTGATCGCCTTGTGTTATCTTCTGACAAGTCAACAGGGAATGCCAGATTCACTTAACAACCATGTTAACTATCAACTGCAATGATTCACTTAATAACTATGGCAGAAAGGTGATAAAAAGAGACTACAATCACTTAGCAACAGAAATTTTGGGGTCCATTGTGTTTCTAAGTTGAAGACTACCTGTATTGCAGACGATAAGTTTTGCAGGTCTCCCAGTTTCTAACCTCAGAACTGCGTCACCACGGCAACTTCGAGAGCAGGAGAAAGGCGCAGCATTAAGATCCGGCTCTGTGACGCAGGTGGGAAGGACCCGCCTCGGCCGCCTCTAATGACAAGACAGAAGCGGGAGAGACAACATTTCGGGGCGGAAGGCGAAGCCCAGGCGCCACCATGCGAAGCGGCCGGAGCGCCTCAAGGGCGTCCGTAGTAGCGGCGCCCTCTTCTGGGTCAGAGGACTCCGAGTGGGAGGAAGAGCGCGTGGCGCGGCTAAGGGAGCGGGCGTGGCGCGATGGCCCGCGGGGTCCCGGGTCCGGCGGGAAGGGTCGCAGTCGCCGCTCCCGGGAAGAGCGCACCAATTGGCGCGTCCCGGCCGGCCACGAACGGAAGATCACCGCCAAGATTCGCGCTAGCTTAGCTAAACGTCGCCTCCAGCAGCGCCCGGGGAGAGGACCTAGATCTGCCCCGCTGCAACCCAAAAAGCGCGCAGAAGCCGGCGCTAAGGTGCGGGGCTTGGCCGGCTGATCAAATAAGCCTCGTCCCGCTCTCAGAGCCTTCCCAGATCTGGGAGTCTTTCAGATGGGATAAGCTACAATGCCTCCCCTACCCAGGCTGCAAGGCTGATTGATAGTCACGGGAATAAGCCCCCCCCCCCCATACCTGCCTCCTTTGTATTTTTTGCGCTCCCCTCCCATTTCGAGGGCAATAGATCTGTAGAATCACTCAAGGCAAGAGCCTTATATTATCCCAGACAAATAGTTGTCAGATCTATTTTTGAAAAACCTCCAGTGATGGAGCAATGATATTGGGATTGTATTTTTTAATAATAGATATGCTGCCCAAAGTCCTGTGATTCTCATCTTACCCAGTATTTCTGATCTCTCTCCCCAAAATATACTTTGGGTGCTTATTTAGGCTTTCCCTTTCCTTTGAGTGACAATACATGCCACTTCAGTCTTAAAGGACTCACAATGTAGAGCAGTGTTTCACAGCCTTCCCCATTCCTTGGGGAATTCTGGGAGCCGAAGTCCAAACATCTCAAAATTGCTAAATTGAGAAACACTTATAGATAGACTGTTTTTCCTTCTCCATATGAGTTCCAATCAGTCCGGACACATGCCTGCTCCTTTTGGTTCTATAGATGCAGTCAAGTAATTTAACTGCAAGAGGGTGATTCACAGTGTACCTTGAATGGGTACCATCAATAGCTCCAACAAACACTTTTTAAGTCTCTTTCACCAAGGCAGTGGACCTTGCTTCCACAGGTCTATTGCTGCCAAAACTGGGCAAGGTAGTCAGCTGGGCTGCAGATTCAAGGCATCTTTTGTTTCTGTTTTTTTCCAGACTCCAGAAAAGGTCACCTGTTGAGCATCCTTTCTCACAATCTCTGACTGCAGCTGCTCTGTAGCTAAGATCTTCTCAGGGTATGCGGCTATGTTTCAGAGTCTCCATCCATCCCTGCCATGTTACTTGGAAACCATTTCTTCTCAATAACACCAAATCTGGGCACTTCTGTTCCACTTTTAGCATTATTACATATTTTCCATTTTTATCTGTGAGATTACTCAGGTGTCTCCAGATCACACTTTGAAAATCACTGGTCTAGAAAAAAATAGCTGTCCTTGATACATCTGAATGAAGAACTGAATCAAAAAGGATGAATTGTTGCCTTTAAAACTCGCCCAAGTTGTTTTGGAACTGAATAGAACCTGGTCACCTGAATTTGGGAGAGAGATACTAATTTTGTAAAGTTACTTCCCCCCCCCCCAAGGATGAACCCCAAGTACTTCAGGCAACATTAAAGATGTTTATCAAAGCAATGATGTCAAATGATACATTTGACAATAAATGTGATGCATCAGAAAGCAATCTAATAAGAAATATTGTTAGATATATTAGAAAGGGGGGGGTCAAGTCTTTATATAGTGTACAGAAATACAGTATATTCAGTATACATCAGAAAGCAAGTGATCAGACATTGATTACATGTAAGAATTGAACAATAGAAAACATTAATTTGAGATAATGTTGGAAGAAAACTCCGGTCAGATTCCAAGCGAGGAGAAAGACACTGGAAATAAAATGGAGGCTGGCTGCAGGGAAGGTCTCAGTTTATTTGGATGCCAGAAACTTCAGTAACAATAGCATGTTTCTGGGGTGGCTGACAAAATGGGGTTGAGATAGGTGGGCTTTTATACATTATTTGGGGCCTCGTGATTGAGAAGCCTGTTCCTTGTTAAATGTATTTTGATCTGTGCTTGAGTATGCCCTTTTAGTATTCTAATTATTGTTGCCTGACTCTCATTGTGGCTGGGAGGTCATGTGCTGTTTTTGGAGCTGGGTGGGGAATGTAGATTTTAATCCCATCAACTCCAGCCTTCTATGGGAGCTGTGGCTGAAGACATTTTGTTTATGAATAGGATGGCCTGGCTTTCTTAATGGGTACAAAATATCCATCTCTATAAAGACTCCAGGCTTCTGCTTGAGGCTGTTTTCCTGTAGCAAGCTGCTTTCTGCCTTTAAGAACACGTTTCCCCTCTTCTCCTTTAGCGGAAATATAATATTCTTCCTCTTTTAATATCCCCCAAAATATTTCATATTCTAGGAGGGGGGGAAGCTTTCCACAATAACATTCTGAAAATGGTAAATTTATGAGTCACATTACAGCACTCCCTTTCCCAGCCACATTTGCTTAAAATTTACAAGTATAGTCAAAGACCTCCAGAATACACCCCCTATTGTTTTCAATCCTGCTGAAAAGGCCAGTTATTGTACCTTAAATGGTCTTGGCTAAAAGCAGAACATGGTTTCCTGAATTTCTAAAGGACGTATGGATGCCATGCTAAAATACTAATATAACCTTTATTAAAAAGGTGATATTAGTATTTTATCATGGAACCCATGCCTCCTTTAGAATTATTAAAATTGTGATAAAGCCTAAAATTCTGGGTAGGGCAGGTAGGCAACGAGGGAAAGAAGTGGTGGTCTGGTGCTTCCAAAACTACAAGTAATCCTCAATTTATGACCAGAATTGAGCCCAAAATTTCTGTTGCTAAGACAGACATTTGTTAAGTGAGTTTTGCCCCATTTTATGTCCTTTCTTACCACAGTTTTATGACCTTTCTTGCCACAGTGAATCACTGCAGTTGCTAAGTTAGTAACCCAGTTGTGAAGAGAATCTGGCTTCCCCATTGACTTTGCTTGTCATAAAGTTGCAAAAGGTGGTCACATGAACTTGGGACATAGCAATGGCCATAAATATAAACCAGTTGCCAAGTGTCTGAATTTTGATCACATGATCATGGGAACGCTGCAAAGGTCGTAACTGTCACATTTTTCAGTGCCACTGTAATTTTGAACGGTCACTAAACAAACGGTTGTAAGTCGAGGACTACCTGTACATATAGTATGGTAATCATTCCAGTGTATGTCTACGATGCTGGGCGAGCAAGGAGGAGAAAAAGAAAGGCTTTTCTTTTTAGCATCCTGACTAAAACATCTGCAGCCTCCTCTCTGTTGAGGCTCTTTAAATATGCTAAAAGCTAAATTGCAACTATCCCTGAAGTCTGGTGCATCTGAAGAGCATCTAGGAGGGGGGGAAAATCAGGCAAGAAGTCTAGAGCAGGGGTCTCTAACCGTGGCAACTTTAAGCCTGGTGGACTTCAACTCCCAGAATTCCTCAGGCAGCAAAGCCTGAGAAATTCTGCCTGAGGAATTCTAGGAGTTGAAGTCCACCAGGCTTAGTTGCCAAGGTTGGAGACCCCTGGTCTTGAGGACTTCCAAGGTTCTTTCCATTATTTTGTTATAATGTTAATGGCTTTTGAGCAGAAGTCTAAAGAAACAGAGAGGCGTCCTGGGCCTCATATTCAGATTTCCTTGACGTCGTTCGCGGTGGGGGGGGGGGGAGAGAGAGGGAGGGCCGCCCCGATCACGTGATCCAAGCGCCGCCAAACTCGCTTTCCCACAAACTCGAAGCCCTTCCTCCACGGAGCCGTGACGTCATCGCGCATGCCCCTTTGAGGCGAAGCGGCTTCGGTGACCTTGGGTCTGGAGGAAGTGGTAATCGGGACGGAAGTGAAAAAAGAAACATCGCCAAACGTGGTGAGGGGGGAAAAGAGAGAGGCAGCTACCGTCGATCAGGAGGAGAAGCCGCTGCAGGGGAAGGAAAGTTGAACGTTCGTCCGTTGAATCAACCATGCCGAGGGGGAGCCGAAGCCGAACGTCCCGGATGGCGCCACCCGCCAGGTAAAGGAGGTAGCATTGCAGCCAAGGGGGACCAAATCCCGACACGACTGAAGGGGAGCCGAGGGAATGTGGTGGACTTTAAACGGGCCTTGTGGGGGAGAAAGAGGGAGGATTTCGGATGGGAGTGCATTGAAAGGCCGTTGAGGGAAGCTGTGGGGGGGGGGGGGAGGTGGGACGCAGGCTGTTATTTGCCTTATCACGGCTGAGGGGCCACGTGATCCGGAGCGGCGGCGACTCGTCAGGTAGATCCTGACTTGGTGGCTCAGTGGCTAAGACACTGAGCTTGTCGATCAGAAAGGTCGGCGATTCGAATCCCTAGTACGGGTCTCCTGCGTGAGCAGGGGATTGGACTAGATGAGGGGTCACCAACCTTTCGGATCTCAGGGACCACTAAACTCATAATTGTAAATCCCGCGGACCACTAATATGATTTTTTTTTTAAAAAAAGATAAATAGTATTTAGTACAATATTAAAAAAATGCAAATCATTTTTCTGCGGACCACCACAATTTTCTCACGGACCACCAGTAGAACATGGGCCACCAGTTGGTGACCGCTGGACTAGATGACCTCCAAGGTCCCTTCCAACTCTGTTACTGTTAACTTGTTAAGAGCCGATGGAAAGGCCGTTTTGAGAGGGCTGGAGAGCTGGGAGGAGCATCCCCGGAGGCTGGGCTGAGAGAGGCAGAGGAAAGAAAACATGGCGGGCAGAATTTAAAAAAAAAAAAGGAAAGTGCTGCTTGCAGGAAGGAGAGTTTTTATTTTTTTAGATTGTTATCCCTCCTTTTTTATTATTATTTATTTTATATTACATATAATTTAAGGCAGAAAACATTGTTTATTAACAGAGTTGGAAGGGACTTCATAGGTCTAGTCCAGGGGTTTCCAACCTTGGCAACTTTAAGACTTGTGGATGTCAACTCCCAGAATTCCTCAGCTAGCTTTGCTAAGGCTTTGTAAAGCGGTTTCTAGCCTGGTTAAGGCACCAAGGCTAGAAACCAAAAGATTTAGTCCCAGTTTAGGATGACAGCTGGCAGAGTGATTTTGGCCAGTTGCTCTCAGCCCAGCTCACCTCAGAGGAGTATTGTGGGGAAAATAAGAGTATTAAATATATTTGCCACCTTATAAAAATAATAAAGGTGGGATACATACAACAAATAATGTAAGCCTGGTATTAGCAGGTTAAAGTCAACATAGGAATTTTTTTGCCTGATAATTGCCACACAGATATCAAAATTTAGGGAGGTGATCACCAGAAATCCTAATGGTGTCCTGGTAAATTGCTGATTGCTCATGCCGTATTGTGCATTCTATCTAAGTTAGGATTTCTTTCCAACTTTCAGTATGCAAGACATTTCTTTAAAGCTCGTGTCATTCCATTAATCTGACAAGAAAACTTTTAACCCCTTCACTAACTTGTATACTATGTGCAATGTGCATATTATACAATGTGCATATTATACAAGTATACTTGTATAATATGTGCAATGTGTATTGTACTTGCACAAAAAAACGGTCACCATGCTATTCATTCTTCATATGTTTTATTCTTGTTTTAATGAAATGTCAGTTTGCTTTGCTTAGTTTTGAAAGCTATGTCTGGTAAACTAGAAGAAGTAAACGGGTGCTGAATGTTTAGAGCAGGGGTCTCCAACCTTGGCAACTTTAAGACTTGTGAACTTCAACTCCCAGCAAAGCTGGCTGAGGAATTCTGGGAGTTGAAGTCCACAAGTCTTAAAGTTGCCAAGGTTGGAGACCCCTGATCTAGTCCAACCCCCTCCTCCCCTCCGCTCAAGCAGCAAACTACACAATTTCTGTTAAATTCATTTGTAAAATGTATATATGCCATCCCTCTCGCGGTTCGTATTTAATGCTGGTGCCCCATATTTTCCCCACAACAACCCTGAGAGGCGGACTGGGCTGAGAGAAACTGACTGGCCCAAAGTTATTCAGACAGCTTTTATGTCTAGGTAGGGGAGGCATAGAACTCGCGGCCTCCTGGTTTCCAGCCAAATACGTTCATCCATACACCAAATTGGCTGAGTTCAAGGCAACAAATGTGCCTCTCGTCACTTCAGTGCTACCACAGAACAAGCCTGTGGAGAAGGTTGGTTGACCCACACTCACTGAATTGAGGTTTGAGGGCTGAAAGTGGACTCTCAATGTATTTGATTGGGTACCATGGTATGCAATAGGAATAGTTGGTCAAGAGGAGTGAAAGGAACGGAAAAACAGAAACCCCAGCCTTAGCTAAAAGGAAGGGGTGGGCTGCAAGATAGAATAATACCACAGATGTGTATAGAATGGAATTGGAATATGTAAATGAAGACTCAGTCATCCAGGCCAAAAGTATCTAAAAGGGTTAAATCATGGCAACTGGACCAAAGTTTATTAAAAGTAGGTAACATTTTGTTATTCATCCAAGTAACATCTTCAGTCAAAATGAAACTTTTGGGTAGGCAGAGAGTCTTTGGAATGAACTAAATCTCGCAGACATACAGACAGCAGGGGAGTTCTCCCCAAAATGAAAAGCAACATGTAAATCAAGGTTCAAATCATCCAGCCCAAAAGTATTTAAAAAGGTTAAATCATGGCAATATGGAAATGGAATTGGAAGATACCGGAAAGATAATCTAGTCCAGCCTGCTGCAGTGCACAGATAGTGACTATCCAGACTGTTTTTAAAACTTCTAGATGGACATACCATAAATTCCATGGGTAGACTGTTCCAGCATTGTACAGAACTTACCATCCAAATGCTTTTTCCTGATGTTTAAACAGCATCAAGATAGTCACAACATAAATCCAATATTTTTGTCCTAGTTTCTGTCATAATAGAAAAGACTTCACTGTTTTTATAGCAGCCTTTTTATGTAACTAACCTTTGATATGTTTCCTGTCAGTCATCTTTGCTCCAGACTGAACATCTGCCTGACCTTAGAGAACATGATCTCAAATCCCCATTTAATTTTTGTTACCTTCCTCTAATCCATCAATATCCTTTTGGAGATACGATATCCAAAACTGTACAGATAGAATTTATTCTTAACCATTCTAGTTGTCTAAAATCTTACTGACAGTAGGCTTATCCTGGAGAAGCATGGTCTGTGTCAAATGTCGTAATTTAGTTATTATCTTCAAAAGCAGCAGTTGCGGACTTCCATGTTTTATACAATTGTAAATTGAAATTATAAAAATGCAATTGTAAATTGTAATATACATTGTCCTTTAAATTGCATCTTCCTACTTTCTATATATGATTCAGAGTGATTTATGTGTAGACCTGTTAAATGTAGGTTTTATTTTGTATCACATTTTTTCCCCATTAAACAATGGGAAAAAGACTGACAAAATGACTGTCATCTAGTTTTGCCAAAGATCAGCCATAGCTGTGCTTTTCTGTCTTTTGGGCAGTGCAGATTAGATAAGATGTATGTGAATATTTAACTTATCTAGCAGTGTCACAGCTTTGTAATTTGTTATGTTGACAGTTCAGTTAAACGTTACAGTAGAGAAAATAAATGTTCCTTTTCTTTGAGAAGAAAATCAGATTCTTCCAATGAGTCAACTCTAACCTTATTCTGTGAACAAGAGGTCCTTCCTTCCTTATGAAAAATTTGTCCCCTTTAGTATATTAATGTGCCATAGGATGGTTCAGACAGCATGTCTGAAAACGTATTCCAGGTGACCTGTAGGCACATTTTATGACTGATAGAAATGGATTCATCTGAATATAAGGGTAATGGTAACAAGTTATATTGAAATTTAATTTTCATCTGCCCAGGCTTCTTGAGAGAAGGAGAAGCCAAAGCATAAACAAAGCAGACATAAATATTGCTGTTTATAGTGCTTCAATGTCTCTTATATGTTATAATGGTGCAAGACACCAAGAAGATACAGCGGGTATTGTCTGCTTCCTCAGTTATTTACTTATCTGTTGATACAGTCTATGAGAATGTGGTTGGCACTTAGAAAATAATTCCCAATTTCAACTGGAATTTCATTGGACTGTCCCCAAATTTAGTACCCTGGCTCTGTGTTCTCAAGAAAGCACAGGCAAACCACAGATATGCTTCATCTTGTCCTTACAGACTATGAAACATGACCTTTCCTAGCTCAGTTTACCTCACAGGGTGGTTGCTGTAGGGAAAAATAGCGAAGAGTGGTAAGTACAGGTAATCCTCAATTTACAACCACAATTGAACGCAAAATTTCTTTTGTTAAGCAAAGCAGTTTTAAGTAAGTTTTGCCCCATGACCTTTTTTGCTACAGTTTTTAAATGAATCACTGCAGTTGTTAAGTGAATCATGCAGTCAGTTGCCCATGCCTGGAATTTGATCATGTGACCACACAGATGCTGCAATGGTCATAAGTATGAAAAACAGTCATAGGTCAATTTTTTGGTGCTGTTGTAACTTCGGTCACTAAATGAATGGTTGTAAGACAAGGACAACCTGTATGCCTCTTGAGCTCCTGAATAAAAAGTGGAATATAAGCTAAAAAAAAAAATAGGTTGAAATGTGGCAGCAGTTCATGAAAACATGCAAGAGATACTGCAGAGCGGTATCTTCAGTAATCTTCAAATGTGAAAGAAGCTGGCATTTGGAATTATACAGTAGGTGAATTTTAATTGTTTTCTCCCTTTCTTAGCCGTGTACCAATGCGATCAGCTCCACCCATGGCGTCCCGTGCTCCTGTCCCAGCTCCAGCCCCTGCTTCAGCGGTGGGTTCTCCTGCCCCCAAGCAGCCTGGCCTGATGGCCCAGATGGCCACCACAGCTGCAGGTGTCGCTGTAGGTTCTGCTGTGGGCCATACTCTAGGACATGCCATGACTGGTGGCTTTGGGGGTGGAAGCTCTGAAGCTGCAAGACCTGACATCACTTACCAGGTAAAAGAATTTTTTTTTATTTACTGAAATGTATACTTGTCAAGAAAGATTGTGAACTGGCTAATAAATAGGGAGAACAAAAAGGGGAAGATGAGTGCTTTAAAAAATGATATTTTAAGATGAAGTGCTACTCTTCTTTGAAGAGTACATTTCTTCATAGTATTCCACAAGACAAACCATCTGTTAATCTTTTTCAGGCTCTTATTAGCATAATTGTATTAAATATCATGGAATGCTTGAGATATTTAGTTGAAGAAATTGGAGGATAAAGCCTGCTGATTAGGAAAAGAGTTACATGAAATTGTCAGCAGGGCTGAGAATTCCACAAATTATGGAATTCCACAATTTGTGTATGTGAATTTTCCCCGTTTTTGCAGTTTGTAACAAAAAGAGGTCCTGGTTGGACGTCCTTATCAGGATCTATTCTTTCCCTTCCCCTCTTCCAATTCTCAGTCTCATTGTTTGCATTTCCTCTTTAGGAGCCTCAGCCAGCCCAGCCTGCTATGCAGCAGTCCCAATACACGGCTTGCCAGTATGAGATGAAGCAGTTCTTGGAGTGTGCTCAAAACCAGGCTGATCTGAAGCTATGCGAAGGCTTCAGTGAAGTGCTGAAGCAATGCCGATTTGCAAATGGTATGTAGCTTCTGCAACTTCCTCTGGAAATTGGAAGCAGGCTTCTTTTTGAAGCATGCTTCAAAAAAGAGGACAACTCATTTAGGCACTGTTATGAATCATTGCTGGAGGACTTTTGAGAGTGATAGTTACAATGTTAGGAAAACATTTAATTTTTTTTAACTTAATTCATACAAAACATTAAACACTGCTTACTTACAGTGATAATTGAACTTCATTATTCCATGCAGGATGACAATTTAAAATTGATTTCTATAATTGCATGCCAGTTTATCTTGAAAACTTAAGATTTGTGTGCCTCCCGGCAAGCTGTTAATTCCAACTTTGTCAGACACTCCTGACATAGTGCATAATCTAAACTTTATGATAAGAGGCATTTTGAAGATACCCAGTTATTGGTAGTAGTCTAGTATTGGCTATCAGTTTACCTCATTGTATCCTGATGAAATGCAAATACATAATGCATTAAAGTAAAGTCATATCTCTGTTTGATCAAGGTAGTAAGTCACATGAATATACAACTTGGGAAAGTCTCTACTAAAAATCTTCAGGTAGAATTTAGTATCCAATAGCCCATTTCTATTAGCTCATTTTTAGAATTCTGATGAAAGAATGAAAAATAATATAGGCTTGGTATAAAAAGTGGAGGAAAAAATGTGAAGTGGCTATGATAGTACTTAAATGTGGTATGGAAAGGTCAGGGAACTTAAATGTGATTTTTTAGATCATGCAGTGCATTCTTTTTATATATTGATACTTATACATGTTTTGTTTTTTCCTTCAAATCCACAGGCTTATCTTAACTAAACGCTGGAGGATCAAATCTAGCTTCATCACTGAGATAGATTGCCAGTAAAATTTTCTTTTTAACATCTAAAAGCTCTTCGACATGTCTTTGTTTCCCATCTGATAAGAAAGCATGAAGCTTGCAGCAAAAAGAATTGTGGCAGTAACTTCTTGTGATTGGGAAAGTAGAATGATCATCCAATTTTAGGATTATTTCACTTGTGTTATTCCAGATTGTAATTGTGTATGATCCTCAGAATAAAAAAAATATTATTCTGGAAAAGAGGTTTTAAATTCCCTTTGATAAATAATGATGACTGAAAACACAGGAGGCATGGGATGCATTAATTTTATCTGTAAGTTAAGAATTTGTTTTCTTAATTGTTAAGAATGCAGAATATTATAAAATGCAACATCTACTGACATTTTTCCTGGACAATTGGGCTTAATTCACATTTTGCAACTTGGAGAAAGAATTATTTATTTAGTTCATTTTTGAGGCTGTTCACAAATGAACAGCTAACAAGGGTTAAAGAAATTTCAAAGACGAAAAGCACATCAGGTCTGTCTGAGGAAGTGCTACTATCCAGATCCAAAAGTGGAAAAACTAAATCATGGGGGTGATTTAGGGGGTGGGGGGAGTCAATCCAGGCACCATGCCACCTTTAATGTCAAGTGTCAAGATGATCTTCCCCCTCCGTATCATCTGCTAACAGACTCAACTGCAAAATATTTCTTAATATTTCTATAACATTTCCACAAGTATCAACAAGGTGTCATAAAATTCAGCACTGATCCCCACGTTTCTTGAGCAAACTAACTTTCAGGAATGTTCCATGGTTGAAGCAATACATTCAGTCGTTATTCTGAAAAAGCAACAAGGGCATTTCAAGTGACTTTTCAAGTCTCGCTTCATGAATTCAGTACAGAGTCATGGCAATTGATACAGTATTTGAATTTGTATAAAAATTAACACTTGCACGGTACACATTCTCCCTTTCAACCTCCTAAACTCACTGCTGGGAAATTCTGGGAACTCTATATAGGCTATATCTGAAAAGTGCCTGTTTTAAGGAAAATGGCAATAAATAATTGACTTTGGGATACTAAATTGATCTTATGTAAAATAATAGGCAACAGCAACAAGATGGATTAGGATGTCATTTTTAAAACTGAATTTGCTTGATTGTCAAAAAAGGTTAACTGTAGCCACAATCCCATATATTCCAAAACGAATAGCTGTAATGGACCATCAAAAGCCTTAAATAACATTCAAACACATCTACAGTATTTCTGTTCATCATTTTGGGTTGCACATAAATCCCAGTGATATCCTAGGGGGGACAAAACTCTTGGTAGCTGAAGCTTAATACATTATTGATAAACTGCCTGTTAATCCAGAAAAAATGGTACATTGGGAATAAGCATTCTGGGAACTAAAATGGTGACCGAGTCCTCATTACTTTGCCTTTTGTTAGAGTGTGAACAGTGATAACCTATCATGGGTAAATTCTGTTGCCTTTCAGTATGTCTCATTAAATGCCAGTGCTTCAGAACAATACCTTTGACACATGACCACATGTCAAACCTCTTCATTAATTCACTTCTATACTGCCTTCTCAATTAAATGTAATTCCCACAGAAAACTTCAGCCTCAGAAGTATGCTGAAATATACTGATAATTCTTATATTTTAACTTTAGAACTGGATAAACCAGTGTTTTTCAAACTTGGCAATTTTAAGATGTATAGACACTAATTTCCAACTGGCTGAGAATTCTGAGACCTGAAGTCCATATATTTTAAAGTTGCCAAGTTTGAAAAATGAGAAACACTTCCCCCCCACCACAAAATATTAGATAATTTACTATGCAAATGCATAGATCTAATTTGTAAACCAGATCATACAGAAATAACATCTTTTAGAGACGTATGATTCAAACAACAGCTACATCTATATACTTAAAGTAATCAATTTATCTGTGGACCCTCAATAAACCTTACAGTGGTCAGAAATTTAAATTTTTGTACACAGCTTGAATCATAATTATTGCATTTCAATACTCACATTTATTTTTATGAAGCAGTGATCTAACAGAAAATAGGGAGGGGATGTTGGATTATCTTTACACACTTAAATTTTCCTTGAAATTGTCAATACTATTCCTGTTTGCCAGTCAACTTTACTGAATAATATGAGGAACAAATCTAAATTGTATGAGTTATGTATACAGGTTTGTCCCTGACTTATGACCACAGTGGAACCCAAAATTTCTGTTGCTGAGACATAATTAAGTGAATTTTGCCTCATTTTATGAGGTTTCTTGCCACAGTTGTTACATGAATCACTGCAGTTGTTAAGTTAGTAATACAGTTGTTGAATGAATCTGGCTTTCCAATTGATTTTGCTTGTCAGAAGGTTGATCACATGACCCTGGGACACTGCAAACATAAATATGAGTCAGTTGCCAAGCATCTGAATTTTGATCAGATGCCGCAATAGTCATTAGTATGGAAAACAGAATAAGTCACTTTTTAAAGTGCTGTTTTAACTTCGAACAGTCACTAAACGAACTGTTGTTGAGGACTACCTATATTAAATGTACATGCTTCGTCTAAATTTGCATCATATTGCCCTTTTAACCTTCCATATTTTAGTCTGCTCTTCATAGTCTTCTGGGAAACTGTAAAATATTAAAGGTGGTCATTACTGCAGATGATATTTAGCAGCCCCCCTGATTTCTAAAATTTCACTGGGCATTGTTAGATACAGCATTCTGAATTTCTCAGATCCGATGCCATCTACATAAATGACTATGGGCATAGCCAGCAAGGCCAGTTAGTGCTCAGAGAAGAAAATACTGAAGCCACACAGCTCTGAAAACCTTCAGTAGGCACCCCATCCCACTAGACAACAGCTTTCCAAAAATTATCGCCCAATTGCAATTTTTATTTAATTGATTATGAGCCATCAAGTCAATGTTGACTCTCAGCAACCATATAAATTTTCTCCAGGATTAAATTTTTAATCTGCATTCTCAGTTGCCCCCAAATGTGCCCTCTTAAAATACAAGGCATTATACAGAAGTGAATTAATGAAGAGGTGGTTGCTTCATTACATAAAAATAGGTGGAACATGTGGTCTCTTGCGTCAACAGTATTGTTTTGAATCATGAGACAAACGGAAGGACAACAGAATTTATCCAGGGTAGGTTATCACTCTTCACACTCTTTAACAAAAGGCAATCTAATGAGGTCACCGTTTTAAGAATTTAAATGTGCCACTTGGGGTCAACTGCATTCTCAGCCACTCCCAAATATTCCCTCTTAAAAAGCAAAAAATCAATCCTGTTACACTTTATATGTCCTGCCTTGTGGAATCACATTATGCATGCATTCCAGATTAAGTTCCTGGTTCTTGTTTCCTTGGAAAAGAAATCCCTGCTTGTCCTTTCATTCATGGGAGCGCTGTTGGTTGTTGAAGAATTCCTTCACCTCAAAGAGGGTCACTCCAATCTAAGCAGAGAGGGAGCTGAGCGTGCAAACTGGAGGACTTGGAACAATTCTCGAGTTGCACTGCGATTTTTATTTTTGGCAATGCAGCCACCACAGTGTGAGTGATCCACAACAAATTAAAAGAGAACGCGAGACCCTGCTATGTGGTTTAATTGCTGGCCATCAAATTTCTCAAGGTGGGCTTTGGGACTGGATCTGTGGGGTTACTCTTGGTTAGAAGACACCGATTGTGCAAATGACGTTTAGGGTAAGTAATCATATCTTTTATCAAGAAATTGGTCTTCTTTAGAGAATTAAATTATGCAACTCTGTAAGGGTATTAGTTGATTTATAGATACGTACAGGGAAATAAAGCTAAGGCTGAGTTTGAGTTTGGGTTTAGCACTATATTAAGGATAAGGGTAGATAGAACCTGTAGAAAAAGATAGCATTTTCCATTCCGGGGCTTTCAGAGTATATCTTCAAGGCTTTTAGAATGCAAGATAAAGATTTTGATCTTACAGTCTGCTTTCCAGGGAAACTTGAAATTTCTTAAAATCCCCAATTACAGTGAGGGAAAAAAATATTTGATCACCTGCTGATTTTGTACGTTTGCCCACTGACAAGGAAATGATCAGTCTGTAATTTTAATGGTAGGTTTATTTTGACAGTGAGAGACAGAATAACAACCAAAAACATCCAGAAAAAGGCATTTCAAAGAATATTATAAATTGATTTGCATTTTAATAGATAAAATAAGTATTTGTATTGCTTTTAAAAGTGAATCACTTCCCTACAATTAGCAATCAGAAAGAGGAAAATAATGGGGGTATGCCTCAAACTAATTAATACACACTATACTACATCTGAACTGAATCACAGAACTGTTCAGATCCAGATTACATTTGTCCTTTATTTAAAACAACCTGTCTTAAGTAATAACTAATGTGTGTCATGATTTCAAGGAGATCCATGTGTAAAACCAGCTCCCCACAGGCTGTATATACAAATATGTATATATACAGTATATAAGGAAATTGCATTTAGTTCAATAGAACATCCAGATTCAGCCTTATTCTTAACCCCTCTGCTTTGGCTTTCCTTCTATGAACATGGAGAAATTAGATTATGGCAAGTCAACATTTTCCACACCGAATCCTCATTATTTGTGGTGTGTTTCAATTTAGACATTTGTTAGACAATGTTAGACAATGTCTAACAAATTTAGACAAATGTTGACTTGTCATAATTTTTAAAAAGATCTTATTTATACAGCAGTATAAATACATTTATTTAAGAAAATGTTAAGTTTACGACTCCAGTCTGTGTACATGTGTGAAATACAATTGAACAGAAAGAACAAAACGTCATAAGGGAAAAGAACTACAATCGTATCCATATTCATAATCAATCAGTAGAAGGGATTCAATTACCATCATTTCAGGAGGAAAATGCCAAGTGTTTCAGTTATATAGAATAGAATAGAATAACAGAGTTGGAAGGAACCTTGGAGGTCTTCTAGTCCAACCCCCTGCCTAGGCAGGAAACCCTACACCACTTCAGACGAATGGTTATTCAACATCTTTTAAAAAATTTCCAGTCTTGGAGCATTCACAACTTCTGCAGGCAAGTTGTTCCACTTATTAATTGTTCTAACTGTCAGGAAATTTCTTCTTAGTTCTAAGTTGCTTCTCTCCTTGATTAGTTTCCACCCATTGCTTCTTGTTCTACCCTCAGGTGCTTTGGAGAATAGTTTTACTCCCTCTTCTTTGTGGCAGCCCCTGAGATATTGGAACACTGCTATCATGTCTCCCCTAGTCCTAATAAGACTAATAAGAGTTGGAGCCATCATATTGGGGGTGGGGGGGGGAGGCTAATTCTGAAGAGAAAACACAACACCAGCTGACATATTTTAATGACAGAAGAAAGGTTACTATATTGGGTAGTTTTGCAATATAAATGTTGAGATGATGACGGAAGCCAGTCAGGAAAATAGAAAGGGCTCTTTCCCATGGCCAAGTTAAACATGCATTTCAATTTTGCAAAGGTGTTTTGGAACAAGTGCATTCAAAAAAATGAATAGTGCTAAACCTGTGTTTAAAAGCAGACTGAACAATGGCTAACAAGCACAGAGGTATTTGCTGGAGATGAAATGAGGGCAACATTATGAGGATGGAGTAGAAAATAAAGATAAGTTGGTACCATGGTTAGATGCAAGAGAGGGAAGGCTCAAATAGGTCAAGACAACTGAATATGAACGAATTTTTATCAAGGCTGAATTAGTCATTTTAGTGCCAGTATATATACAGATGCCTAAGCCTGAAGTTTATGAGCCATGGTTTATTAATCAAATCACAGCAGTACATAAATCCTGCTAAGCCACAATGCCTAGATTCTGCCATTACATTTCCTAAAATTAAAAAAAAAGCAAACTACCTTTTAGCTAAATGAAATGTGTGAATCCACCAATTGCTGTTTTCATCAAGAATTTTTGATTGTGATTATTTTGACCAAAATTAAGTGAATCATGATTTATTCAGTTAACTCAATTTTATGGATTCATATGGCACAAAGAAGCTGGCAAAGCAGGAATTAGTCAGAGTCCACAGATTTGAAAAGGAGAAGAGAAACTACTTAAATTCTGGAGCCAGGGAAGAGAAAAGAAGCTCATTTGATTCTGTGTTCTGCAATAAGCAGATCTTCTGCTTAAATGGGATCCTTTTTGGTCTGCAATAAATCAATTTATCTACTCATACTTTGCCCTTAACTAGTTCGTGAATTTGTGGAATGAAAGAATTACCTTCATGTCTCTGTGAAATCTGACGAATGGGCTCAGTTAGCATATATTCCAAACAGGTTTTAGGTCTAAAAATATTCTGACAGTCATTTCTATAATTTTGCATATCGATCTAGAACAGTATTTCTCAACCTCAGCAACTTTAAGATTTGTGGAGTTCAATTCCCAGAATTGGATACTGGCTGGAGAATTCTGGGAGTTGAAGTCCATACAATTTGAAGCTCCTGAGGTTGAGAAACACTGTTCTAGAATTGCACAAAAAAGCTAACCCTTACAGAATATTTATCGCGAGCAGCATAATATGAAAATCTTTGCTGTAACTATAAATAGAGAAAGATTACTTGGAGGTGTGGTTTTTTTCTGTTTCTGTTGCAGCATTTTGTCATCTTAGAATAATTTTTTGGAAGGCTCCTAAAAAAGAAGGCAAAATGACCAAAACTGAAGAACTGCCAGAGACACATAGTTCTGAAGAGTTTTATGAAAAATATGAACCTAAGGAAATCTTGGGAAGGTAAATATTTGAAAGTAGGTGCTATCGTAATAGGTAATTTGCTATGTAACCCTCAAAACAAAAACAAAAATGCATTTGTTCCTTTAACTGACATTTCCAATTTCAACACAATCAATTCAGAACACAGCAAATTAATTTGAATATATTTCAAATAATTTAGTTACAAGAACAGATAATTGAAAATAATGAATTGTGAAACTTCAGCTCCTTGAAAAAGGAGGGAGCAGGGGTGGGTTCTACTTACCTTTACTACCGGTTCGCAATGGGATCGCATGCGTGCCTTACTTCTGTGCATGAGGGGCAGTGGGCAGGGCCTCCTGCCTGTTTCACTACTATCGGTTTTTGCGAACCGGTCCAAACCATGGGCAACCCACCACTGGTAGGTAGGTATATAGTCAAAGCATTTAAGTAAATATTGAAGAAAAGTACTGTTTTTTAAACCTTTCATAAACACGGTAATGGATGGAGCTAGATATATAATTTTTCTTCAAAAGAGACTTGCAGAAAATCATGGCTACCATTGAACAGAAAATCTGAAAACAATCTACCTACAGCAGTTTAGATTATAATTCCTACAATATAGATGTTATTTGCTTTTGAGAAGCCTATAAGTATATATAAATTTGGTAGTCTTCCTGCCTATTCCCTGATACTGAATACATGGGGTTAGTGGTGGGTTTCAGATTATGTTACTACTGGTTTGCTGCGCACCCGCACGCACAGTTCACACATGCACCTGCCTTCCACACATGCACCTAGCCTTCTCTGCATGCGTTTTGCTCACACATGTGCCTTCCATGCATGTGCCCGGCCTCAAAAACATGCCTAATAGGATGGCATAGAGCCCACTCCCACCCGCGATTTCCGCTATCGGTTCAAGTGAACCAGTCCGGACCGGCTCAAACCGGCTGAATACCACCTCTGCATGGGGTGGAATTGCTGCATTTCATGCTATAGCTTTCATATTTCAGTTAAGATCTTTTGCTATTTTATGAAGACAATGCCTACAAGCATTTGTGATGCAGTAGCATTTCCAATAACTACCGATTTTAATAAAAGAAGCAATTATCCTTGCTTCTCCTTTCACAACATGATTGAACAAAGTAACACAGCCTTTTAGAGATCTGCATCTGTGTGCGAGTTTGATTCTCTCCCTCCCTCTAATTCTCCCTCACTCTCTCTAAGGTTCCTTTTGTGTGGACTGTCTTTTCAGAGGTGTAAGCAGTGTTGTCCGTCGATGCATTCATAAAGTCACTCGACAAGAATACGCTGTTAAAATTATAGACATCACAGCTGGAAATCTCTCCCCACAAGAAGTTCAGGAGCTGAGAGAAGCCACTCTGAAAGAAATCAACATCCTCCAGAAAGTGTCTGGGCATCCTAACATTAGTAAGTCAGATTTTGCTTCCAAATCACCCTAGTGCAGGGGTCAGCAACCCGCGGCTCTGGAGCCGCATGTGGCTCTTTCATCCCTCTGCTGCAGCTCCATCGCTGGTCGGCTCCACAATTGATAGGGCTTTGGGTTAGGATAGGTAGAGGAAAAAGGACACCGCACTAGGAGGAAACACTGTGGTGGGGGAACCGGACTTCCAATTGGCAGAAGAAAAAGGATGCTGTGCTAGGAGGAGACTCTATGGTGGGGGAACCGGACTTCCGGTTGGCGCCAGAATTGAACAGGGGACTTCCGGTTAGGACCTTTGTGGCTCTTTGAGTGTTTAAGGTTGCTGCCCTAGTGGTACCAGAGCAATAAACCAGTGAAGACAAACAAACTGAAACTACTATTGTCTGGGTTTGCATGACATGCCTAACCATCCCCTTCTTAATATATCTTGCAAACAGAGTGATTATATGCTATTTAGAACATAGAGCATATGTTCCATTGGCTAGAAAGAACTTTTGGAGATCTCCTAGTCCAACCCCTGCTCGAGCAAGAGACCTTATACCATTCCAGACAAATGGCTGTCCAATCTCTTCTTGAAAACCTCCCATGATGGAATACCCACAACTTCTGGAGGCATTCCACTGATTAGTAGTTCTAGGTGTCATGAATTTTTTCCTTAGTTCCAGATTGGATCTTTCCTTGATAAGTTTCCATCTGTTGCTTCTTGTCCTGCCCTCAAGTGCTTTGCAGAATAAATTGATCCCTCTTCCGTGTGACAGCCCTTCATATATTGGAAGATTTGACTATTATGCCACCCCTAGTCCTTCTCTTTGTTAGATTAGACATACTTAGTTCCCACAGCAGTTCATCATATGGTTTAGCCCCTTGACCAGGGATGTCAAATTCGCGGCCCATGGGCCAGATGCGTTACGTGCTGGCCCTGCTCCTGCCCGGTTTAGTGAAGGGGAGCAAAGTCCTGATACGTCATGTGATGATGCGAGTTTAACCCCCCCTGCTCTAGACTAATTTAATTTAATCAATATTCTTACAAATATATTTCTAATTTTGGTAGCCTCTACTAATTTTTAAATAATTGGGAATCTAAAATCCTTCTGATCAACTAGAAAACCACCCAATCTGCCATCCACCTTTATTGTTGGATGGCTGTCGATCTTTTCCATTTCAACCAGTGGTCCAGATTAGACACACACACCCTTCCCTTCCCTTGCACTAGTTGGGATGGTGTATTTTTAATTTGCTGATGAATTAGCATTATTATAACTGCAGGATATAATTTCAGGAGGAAGAGTTTATGTTTGGAAAAAGAGTGTCCAGTTAATGTTAGCTACAGTATTGCTAAATGTCAATGGAGATTCTCAGTTATCCAGGCATGGTTGTCCCAAAGGTGCTTTTTCAAAAGGCAACTGGACTTTTTTGGTTTTTTCCTTGAAAATGTTTTGCTTCTCATCCAAGAAGATGCTTCAGTTCTGAAGAACTGAAGAAACTTCTTGGATGAGAAGTCAAATGCTTTCTTTCAAAGAACCCCCCCCCTCCCAAAATCCCATTGCCTCTTGGAAAAAATACAGTATTGCTACTTTCTAGTATGGAAAGTTATGACCAAATTTACCATCCCTGTGTTGTTTGTAAGAAATAATTGGCATCTTCTGGCCTGGAAAGAATCCCAAACATTCCTACACAGACATAGATGACAAGATCATATTAGTATATCTTTGTATTTTTTCTTTGAATTTGCTCGCATCCTTGCTGGGTTGATCCTTATGTCTACAATGCAAGTTATGTCATATGTATTTATTACAGCACTAATATTTCTAGCCTGCTCTGCCCCCAAAGGCATAGAGAGGTATACACAGAAAAAGCAGAGGTCTAAAAATAACTGAACAAGAAACAATATTTATTATAATGGCATTGCCCCACATTTAACATCTCCCAGTCAAGTTTTGATATCATGGAATCATCATCCTTATAAATGAATAAATAACAAATGAACAGGCATTTTGTTCATAGCATGCCCCAGGGAGCACTTGTTGAAAATAAGAAAATCGACTATGTGCAGAATAAATACCAAACAAAGAAGTTTCAGATAGCATTTAGCTGAATGTTAAGTATGAACCGTTATAAAGATGCAGAATGATACAAAGATGTAGAATGTCAAGTAAAATATGCTAAGTAGAAAGTGATAGTTTATGTAGATGTAGAATGTTATGTAGAATATGTTAAGTAGAAAGCGACATTTTATATAGGGGGTAGAGTAATTGATTTGGATTTTAATTTGTAATATTGGGATAGATTATGTGTAGACATTATAAATTAAGGAAGTAAAAGTTGGTTATTATTTGGATATTATTTAGAAATTTTTAGTACTGACGGGGTAGAGTAGATGAGAGAAATGTATGATATGATATGGTTAAGTATGAACTGTTATAAAGATGCTGAATGATACAAAGATGTAGAATGTCAAGTAAAATATGCTAAGTAGAAAGTGATAGTTTATGTAGATATAGAATGTTATGTAGAATATGTTAAGTAGAAAGCGACAGTTTATATAGGGGGTAGAGTAATTGATTTGGATTTTAATTTGTAATATTGGGATAGATTATGTGTAGACATTATAAATTAAGGAAGTAATAGTTGGTTATTATTTGGATGTTATTTAGAAATTTTTAGTACTGACAGGGGGTAGAGTAGATGAGAGAAATGTATGATATATGATATGATATGATATGATATGATTTGGATTTCACCTTTTTAAATATTTGGGGAGTTTATATGAATAGTAAATTTTTATAACGGAAGCCAAGGGAGGGGAGGGATGGTTGGGGGGGTAGGGGGGTAGGGGGAAAAAGGGGGGGGGATTTGTATTTGTAAAACTTTTTCAATTAAAAAAAAAAGAAAATAAGAAAATCGGATTCAGTAATGTTGCTACACCCAGTGATGTTAGGACTGAGGAAAAGCAATCAGGGGGAAAAAATTACAAAATCCCAGGATTTGTAGATTGAAGTTGAATGCTTATAAAAAAAAAGAAATCTGCCGTTATATACCAATCATAATTGAAACCTAAAGAACTCCTTCAGTATTGGTCATTTTGAATATCGGACCTGGATACCCTGATTTTAAACAAAAAATTACACTGCTTGGGACTGCCTCTATCCTGCTAGCTTAATAATTCCTAAGTTTTTGGTTAGAAGTTCAATTATTAAGTCTTCATCAGTCTTTGACTGTGAATCTAATTGTAGATTACTCGTATAATGATAAATAATCACAAATGTCTTCTCCCCCAATACAGAGAAAATGAGACAGTAACAATTCACAGGGAGATTCTTATGCATGTCTATTGAGAAATAAACCTTTACTGTATTTGCAAAGCACCATCATGGTTTAACAATTGCTTGTTGAATAAACTGTCATTGATTGGATCCACCCATCTTCTTAAGCCATAAACCAAATAAATCATAATGGCTTGGCAATGCAACATTTCACAAGGTCTCAGGTTCAGATTCTACTGTTTTTCAAAACCAGAGATTTTAGAAAGTCACTAGTTGTCAAAGTGGAGAATGCTGGGACAGGTGAACTTAGGGCCCAAATCAAGGTAAAACAGTCTCAGAGATATCTAGCTGAAGATCCAGGGCACGCTGGAGGAAAGGCAGAACAGTCTGTGGGATTGTGCAATGATGCCAGGGGTCTGTCCTGTTCTTGCTTAGTTTTAAAGAAACTTTGTAATGTTATTTCACATTCCAAAAATATCCCATTTTATTTCCAGTCCAGCTGAAGGACAGCTTTGAATCTCACACCTTTTTCTTCTTGGTGTTTGATTTGTAAGTACCAAAGTTCTTTTTGGGGGGAGGAGGAAATGTCAAATATATTCTCCTTTAAAAAGTGACTTTTTTAGGCTGGATAATTGCCTTGTGCTTTCTACGCTCCTGGGAAGCAGTTTGAGGACTGTAGCTAGGAAAGTGATATCAACCATCATATGCTGGCCAGCTTGACTTGGCAGATGGATCATCTGTGTGGAAATATACTCGTTGAGACAGGGGTGAAATTTACTTACCTTCCCTACCAGTTTGTAAATGTGCATACGCCGCGCATAAGCAGAGGCTTAAAATTGTTGCAAAAAAGCAATGTCATGACGTCCGCGTGGGTGGACGGAGCCTCCCGCAGCCGCTGCTACCGATTTGCCCAAGCTGAATAAAACCGGCTGAATTTCACCCCTGCCTTGAGGTAGATCAATGTACTTCTTCAGAGGACACTTCTTGATAGAGCACGTATTTACAAGTGTGGACTTTTCTATCATCAAATGCAGTCTGCTAACTTGAGTGCTTTGAAAGAGGTTAAACAAATTCATCCATTTTTAGTATTATGGTCGGTTGCGCACTCAGCCAGCGGTTTAGGCTGGATTTGGCATTTTTATCCATCTGTCAAGTCCTTCCCAAGGACCTGGGATAGACAGAGGTGGTTGTTTCATGGTACTAAAGGTATCATTGCAAGACAAAAGCTGTTCCAGGTGAAAGCTGCCTTTTGCAATTGACTGATGGTGTTTTTGTCAGTGCTGATATAGTGTTCAAGTGATGCCCCAAACGTTTTGGGATTTGTACCCAAGGCACCTATTACCATTGGCACTATCTTTGCTTTCTTTTACCACAGTCATTCTACTTCTGATTGGAGGCCTTTCTATTTTGTGATTTTCTTCAATTCTTTTTCTTCTATTCTGCTGCCTCCATGTCCACTATCCAGACTTTCTGTCTGTCTTATTGGGGTGCTATGTGGCAGGTGTTTCTCTGTTTGAACTGTTAAGATCCACAGCACTTTAGCTTCTTTGTTTTTTATTACTTTGACTATTTTTCGGTGTTATCAGTTCTTGCTTTCAGGCAATGATACTTCTTGGAGACAGTCCCTTTATTATTTTTATTTAAAAGTATCATGGCCGTCCTTTTTTCCAAAACACAAAATAAGACAATGCCAATTCACCATGCAATCCTGTGCATGTCTACTCAGGAATAAATCTTACTGGCTGTGTTTGTACATCATGCTTAATTGTGGTTTGTTTTAACCATTGCTTAGTGAATAAGTCATAATTGACAGGGCTCACACATCATGTTAAGCTACAGGTAGTCCTTGACTTATGACCACAGCTGAGCCTGAAATTTCTGTTGCTAAGTGAGACATTTGTTGAAGAATTTTGCTCCGTTTTAATACCTTTCTTGACACATTTGTTAAGTGAATCACTGCAGTTGTTAAATCAGTAACACAGTTACTAAATGAATCTGGTTTCCCCAGTGACTTGGCTTGTCAGAAGATTGTGAAAGGTGATCACATGACTTCAGGACACAGCAATGGTCATAAATATGAACCAGTTACCAAGAAGGACTAGGGGAGACATAATAGCAGTGTTCCAATATCTCAGGGGCTGCCACAAAGAAGAGGGAGTCAAGCTATTCTCCAAAGCACCTGAGGGCAGGACAAGAAGCAATGGGTGGAAAGTAATCAAGGAGAGAAGCAACTTAGAACTAAGGGAAATTTCTTGACAGTTAGAGCAATTAATCAGTGGAACAACTTGCCTCCAGAGGTTGTGAATGCTCCAACACTGGAAGTTTTTAACAAGAGATTGGACAACCATTTGTCTGAAGTGGTGTAGGATTTCCTGTCTAAGCAGGGGGTTGGACTAGAAGACCTCCAAGGTCCCTTCCAACTCTGTTATTCTAATATTCTAACGTCCCAGATATGAGGTTTATCCACATTTTATACAGGAAATGTAGGGATATAAATACAGCAAGAAGCCGTTATAGCTAAGTGAAATGCCCATATCCAGGAACAGTCTACCTCTTAGGCAAGTAAGAGGAGAGGGTCATGCTTGTACAGTTTCTCAAAGGCCTTGGACTGCTTGATAAAGGCCACAGTGTTTAGGAACAGGGTGGTGCATGGTGACTCCAGCAAAAGACTTCTTGTGTTCTTCCCTCCATCCATATATTGTAATTTGATATCTGTACCAGCTTGTTTAACCATTTGTGAAGGTCTCTGCTGATCTCAGGGCCATCCGTACCATCCACCAACCCACCCGCCCGCCCCCAGCCACAAGGGAGCGAAGCTGCCTGCAGCTGTCTCATCTTCCTGGTCCCATATCATTAGCCTGCTCAGATTTCCACATAACCTTTGCTAAGATCTTGGCGGTCACAGATCCACACTATTTTTAGGCATCCTGGACTTGTGTAATACTGTTATGGATGTCTGCTTGAAACCACTCTACCAGCATTACAGCTTCCATGGGGAGAAAACGTCCCAAACTCAAAAAATTGTTTAAAACAGATTGTTTGAGGATTCTTGCCAATGAAAAACCTGACAGGCTGGAAAGGGATGTAACAACTTCTCTTAATATTAGAGAAGCTTGTAGAACTTTGATTTTTTTTAAAGCAACTTGTAATGTTGACAATAACAGCATAAATGAAATACTGTACTGGATAGAGAAGCTTGTAGAGTAGTGATTTTTTTTAAAAAAAGCAAATTGTAAGGTAGACAATCACAGCATAAATGAAATATTTAAATCAGCCTTCCTGATTCAGTGCCCTCCAGATGAGGAGAAGACATTTGGTGGCACCATTTCAACTAACACATTTTAACAGAATAACAGAGTTGAAATGGCCCTTGGAGGTCTTCTAGTCCAACTCCTTGCTCAGGCAGGAAACCCTATAACATTTCAGACAAATGGTTGTCCAAACTCTTCTTAAAAACTTCCAGTGTTGGAGCAGTCACAACTTCTGGAGGAAAATCATTCCACTGATTTAATTGTTCTAACTGTCAGAAAATTTCTCCTGAGTTCTAGGTTGCTTCTCTCCTTGATTAGTTTCCACCTGTTGCTTCTTGTCCTACCCTCAGGTGCTTTGGAGAATAGCTTGACTCCCTCTTCTTTGTGGCAGCCCCTGAGATATTGGAACACTGCTATCATGTCTCCCCTAGTCCTTCTTTTCATTAAATTAGACATACTCAATTCCGGCAACCGTTTTTCATATGTTTTAGCCTCCAATCCCCTAATCATCTTTGTTGCTCTTCTCTGCACTCTTTCTAGAATCTCAACATTTTTTTTTACATTGTGGTGACCAAAACAGGATGCAGTATTCCAAATATGGTCTTATCAAGGCACTATAAATTATAGGCATTATATTTTATTAAAAGGCATAATGTTTTGGGAGTTACAGCAGTGGTGGGTTTCAATTTTTTTTTTACTACCGGTTCTGTGGGTGTGGTTTGGTGGGCGTGGCATGGTGTGGTGGGTGTGGCAGGGGCAGGATACTGTAAAATCTCCATTCCCTCCCAATCAGCTGAGACTTGGGAGGCAGAGAATAGATGGGGGCGGGGCCAGTCAGAATGTTTACTACCAGTTCTCCAAACTACTCAAAATTTCTGCTACCGGTTCTCCCAAACTGGTCAGAACCTGCTGAAACCCACCTCTGAGTTACAGCTGACATTTTCCTATGCTCAGAGTAATTAAATTGATATAGGATATCATTTGGGGTGAGGGGTGGGATGAAAGAGAGGAAGCAAGAAGACAGATGTTTATGGGGGTACAGTTTAGGTGTGAGGCACATTATAAGTACCTTATCAATTAACAAATGTAATACATTAAAAACCTTTTGTCTTTGTTGAGATCTTCCAAAATGGTCTGACACCTTTTGATGTATAGGCAGCCCACAACTTTCAACTATTCATTAAGTAACCGTTGAAAGTTACAACAATACTGAAAAAAAGGCCTGGTGGCTCAGCAGACTAATGCATTGTGATTAACTCCAGCTGTCTGCAATTACTGTAAGTTTGAATCTCCCCAGGCTCAAGGTTGACTCAGACTTCCATCCTTTCTAATGTAGGTAAATTGAGGACCCAGTTTGTGGGGGCAATAAGCTGACTTTGTATAAAATATACAAAAGTATGAAGGCTATTGCTTAATGCATTGTAAGCCGCCCTGAGTCTTCGGAGAAGGGCGGCATATAAATCAAATTATTAAAAAAAAAAAGACTTATGACTGGTTTTTCACATTTATAACCACTGCAGTATACCCATGGTCCTATCATCAAAATTCAGTTGCTTGCCATCTGGGATGTATTTATGATAGTTGTACTGTCCAGGGGTCATCTGATCACCATTTGTAACATTTCTAGCCAGCTGCCGACAAGCAGAATCAATGGGGGAAACCAGCTTTGCTTAATGGTCCCATGATTCACTTAACAACTGCAGTAATTTCCTTAACACCTATGGCAAGAAAGGTCATAAAACGGGGCAAAATTCTTTTAACAACTGCCTTTAGCAGTGGACATTTTGAGCTCAATTGTGGTCTTACGTCTAGGACTATCGGTATTTAATTAAATTCTACAATCTCTCAGCTTTACAAATCAAGGATCAGATTTCTGATTTTTGGCTACCATAGACCGGTGTTTCTCGATCTTGGCAACTTTAACCTGTATGGACTTCAACTCCCAGAATTCCCCAGCCAGCATATTGAAGTTGAAGTCCACTGGAGGAGTTGAAGTCCACTTATTTTAAAGTTGCCAAGATCATGAAACACTGGGATAGACAGCCACATAAAGGACAGAAGTAGAAGCGTTGTATTGTGGGTCCATGTTTTATTTTTATATCTTTCTTCATTTTTAACATATTCTACGTGTTTAAATTTTATCCCTACACAGGATGAAGAGAGGAGAACTATTTGATTACCTTACAGAGAAGGTGACCTTAAGTGAGAAGGAAACTAGGTAAGCTGTTTTGACCAACCTGCCAATCTCGTCATATGTCGAAACATGGAACTTCCCTCCTCTTTCATATAAGGATCTCCTGCAAGCTAGTGAAATATGTGGTGCCCTGTGTAATCGATTGCACAGATTAGTTGTGACTAAAATCTCATTACTTTAAATAATCAACCAAGTTTAGCAATCTTAATACTGTACCGTATTGCAATTCAGCTCAGGCATAGCTTAGTGCTGTAATGGCTAATCTTTTCCATGCCCAAGGCACATGTGTGCGCGCCCAAACCCCCAAAATGCAATGCACGTGCAGCCCCACGCATGCGTGTGCTACTCCCCGCACGCCCGTCCCCGCGCATGTGCACCCCCTCATGGCCCACATCTGGATCTGGATGGGGAGGAACAGGCTCTGACTCAACCCTTCCAAGACAGAGTGGCTGTGGCTTCCGGTGCCCCGATATAGCCAGCTGATACCATCGCTGGCTATTGGGGATGAGAGCTTGCCTCCCTGAGAGCGGGCTCGCAACTTGGGTGTCCTCCTGGATACATGGCTGTCTTTAGACGATCATATGACGGCTGTGGCCAGGGGGCTTTTTACCAGGTTCGCCTGATCTCCCAGTTGCGTCCCTTTCTGGATCGGGACACCTTATGCACAGTCACTCATGCCCTTGTCACTTCCCGTCTGGACTACTGTAACACTCTCTACATGGGGCTCCCCTTGAGGAGCACCCAGAGGCTCCAACTGGTCCAGAATGCAGCTGCGCAAATGATTATGAGAGCGACTCATCGCTCCCGGGTAACTCCCCTCTTGCGCGAGCTGCACTGGCTCCCAGTGGTCTTCCGGGTGCGTTTCAAGGTGTTAGTCTTCATCTTCAAAGCACTCCATGGCTTAGGACCGGGATACCTACAGGATTGCCTTCTGCCACCAAATATCTCCCACCGTCCGATACGCTCTCACAGAGAGGGCCTCCTCAGGTTGCAGTCGGCCAGACAATGTCGGCAGGAGGCCCCCAGGGGGAGAGCCTTCTCTGTGGGAGCTCCTGTCCTATGGAATGAACTGCCCCCGGATATAAGAAGGATTCCCGACCTCCGTGCCTTCCGTCAGATTCTAAAGACTCTGTTGTCCTGACCGAATAGATAAATTTTAAATGGGTTTTAATTGGTTTTAAAGGGATTTTAGCAAGGGGTTTTAAACTACGGCCAAATAACTTTAAATTATTTTAATAGTTTTAATTTTTGTGTGGGACTGTTTTAATATGGCTGTAAACCGCCCTGAGTCCTTCGGGAGAAGGGCGGTATAGAAATGTAATAAACTCAACTCAACACATGCACCCCCCACGTGCCCTGCACATGTGCACACAGCCCCCTGAATGTGCCCCGCTCTCTGCGCATGCATGGCAGAGACCTGACAACCAGCTGGTTGGCGGGAAGCATGCGCACATGCAGGGCAGAGCTGAACTGGGGTGATGGCTCGCGCACCCATAGAGTGGGCGCTGCGTGCCACCTGTAGCATCATGGTCATTGTGGGCTTAGTGTATATATGAAGTACTTTGAGACATATACAAAATGTTTTCTTCTCTCTTCTTCATTGTTTCTCAACCTTGCTAACTTTAAGATATGTGGACTTCAACCCCCATAATTCCTCAGCCAGCGTAAGGTATTCTTGGGGTGGAAGCCCACCTATCTTAAAATTGGCAAGAATGAGAAAGATTGCTCTATTTGCTAGCCATAAGCAACTCATTTCAATTTCCATTTAATACAGGGATTTCGAGCATTTACAAGAGGTGTTCAGGGTGAAATTCAGTTTGAGATGCTATACTGATGGATTTCTGCATTAGGTGGGGGTTAAACTAGATGTTCTCCTTCTAGCCCTTACAATCTATTCAATACTTTAATTCCATGAAAACACATTATAGGATTTGTTGCATCTCTATATTGCCCTCTAGTGGTTGTCTAGAATTGGGCAGCCCTGATGGTATAATCCCCAAATGCAAATACAGTATCCTTCATTCACACCTGATGTGAGTGATTGTGAGAGCAAAACACCTCAATCTGACATGCTCATGAGTTGGAGATCTTCAAAGATATCTGAAAATTAGGGAAGACCAGCTAAAGATGATCAATAGGCAATGCCAGGAATCAAGCATGGATCCTTGGCATGGGTATAAAAATTGTCTGCCTTTTCTTCCGGATATTTGCTCATTTAAAAGACCCGCGGTGGCTCAGTGGTTAGATTGCAGTACTGCAGGCTACTTCGGCTGACTGCTGGCTGCCTGTAATTTGGCAGATGGAATCTAACCAGGCTCAAGGTTGACTCAGTCTTCCATCTTTCCGAGGTCTGTAAAATGAGGACCCAGATTGTTGGGAGCAATGTGCTGACTCTGTAAACTGCTTAAAGAGGGCTTTAAAAGCACTGTGAAGCGGTATATAAATCTAAGTGCTATTGCTATTTAACTGACCAGATCATTTTCTCCCTGTAGGAAAATCATGCGTGCTCTTTTGGAAGTGATTCAGTTCCTCCATGCCTTGAACATTGTCCACAGAGATCTCAAGCCAGAGAACATCCTGTTAGATGACGACATGAACATCAGACTCACTGACTTTGGCTTCTCATGTCAGCTGCAGGAAAATGAAAAACTCAAAGGTGGCCTGTCCATCTCAGGCAGAGATTTTAAGGGAAAGCGCTGTGAATTAGTGGCCTGCCTGTGGCCATGAAGCTTAAGAATGGAGCTATGTAAGGAGAGACCTACCGTATTTTTTGGAGTATAAGACACACTTTTTCCTCCCTAAAAGAAGATGAAAATTTGGGTGTGTTTTATACACCGAATGTAGCCCCGCCCACCCACCAGCCCCACCCTTTCGGAGCTTTTGGAGGCTGCAAACGCAGCCTCTCAAACGGAAAGCCTCTCAAACAGAATTTTTTTCCCCTTATTTTCCTTCCCCCAAAATAAGATTCATCTTATACTCCAGAGCGACTTATACTCCAAAAAATACGGTACATTGAATCAGCTTGCTCAAACCAGCAGTAACATGTTATATGAATCCAATTTGCTAACCATGGATATTAAAACTTTGCATATGGCAGTGGACTTAGCCAACTGCAAATCATTAAGTAAGCCATGGAAACCTAGAGCTTAATGCAATGTGTAAATGATTTTCTACATTGACTAAGGGCACTTCTTCAGGATTCCACACAAGGGTACATCTTAGCCAAAAATTGAATTAGGGATATTTTATAGACAGATAATTTGCTCGATTGCAGAACCATCTTTAAGTCCACTTTAGCTGCTCCAATGTAAAAGTTATGTTTTTTCTTCCTACACAGATTTTGTTGTGCATATGATCTGACAGGCTTCATTGATACAGTTGGTGATGATATATTTGGAGGCTAAGATTTTAGCTCTGATGGTCATTTTAGGTTGCTGCAATCACATCCTGTCTCCTCTGGTCTTGGGCCTGGTTTTCCACAGAAATATCTGCCTGCATAATGCTAAACCATGGCTTTTTAATCAAAGCAAACTTGTAGGCTACTTATATTCCTGGAATTATCACTCTTATGAAAGAGCACTAGATCTATATGTTAAAAACATAATGAATTTTCTCTTGGGAAAATAATAATCCTGTGCTGAACCACAGATTGAGAAAGAGCAGAATTTGGCTGTAGTCAGATCCTGATCATAAATCCCCATTTTTGGGGCCCCTTGAAGCTTTGAACAGTCAGAAAGCAATGGTCATAAATTATAGGATACCTATAATGCACAATTCCTGAGTTTAATTAGTTTTGGTTCAAGGTTGAGGCAGCCTTCCATTCTTTCAAGGTCATTAAAATAAGGACCCAGATTGTTGGGGGCAATATGCTGACCACTTAGAGAGTGCTGTAAAGCACTATGGAGCAGTGTATAAGTGCTATTGCTAGTGCTATCCTTAACACTGGGGTTCAGCAGTTACCCACCCCCCACTATCAAAGTGGATCCTGGGCGCTGCGCTGGAATGGAGAAACAGGCAATGGAGCGGCCAGTGCAAGGGAAGGAGAAGGCCACTTTCCCTCCTTCTTCTCCCTGCTCCTCCTCCTTCCCTCATGCTGGCCGCTCCGTTTCCCCTTTCTCCATTGCAGCGCAGTGCGGCACTCAGGATACACTTTGATTGTGGGTGGTGGTGATAATTTAACAACCAGTTTGCCCAGGATCAGGTTGGCTGTCGTGGGAGGCTCGTCCCGCATGTGCAGCAGAGCTGGAGGATGGTGATAGGCCACGCTTCCCAAGACAGCCAACCCGACCCTAGGCAAACTGGTTGTTAAATTATTTGAATCCCACTGCTGCCTTAACCATAAGGTAGCCAACTGGATTAGGAATATCTGACATGCCAAACCACCAAGGAAAACTAAGGCTTATACATTGTGTGAATGCAGCTGTGAGTCTTTAATCTGATCTGACTGAGGCTACCCCTATTTTTTTTAACTCAGGAATCCAGCAAGACCTGCATCTTCAGAAACAAGGTCACTAAAGTTTCAGTCAAAATTTTTTTATTGCTTTTCTTGCAGAGATCTGTGGTACTCCTGGCTACTTGGCTCCAGAAATACTAGAATGTTCCATGAATTCAGATCATCCTGGTTATGGGAAGGAAATTGACATGTAAGCAAGATTGTGTAGCAAGTTCACTCATTATCCTAAGCCATCATTTGGATTGTTTGGGTTTAAGCAAATGGTATGTAATTTTTGGATATTTAGAGGATGTAGCTCAATTAATGATGTGGGGACATCATTAATTGTGGCTTATTTCAGTAAATTATGGCTAGGGACAACACACCTTAGAATGTGAATCCTGCTATGTTTATCCTAATGAAAAAATAAATGTAGCTTTTAGAGGAATTCACCTCATTTCCCATCCAATCTTCTATAGCACTTTTTGCCAACTTTAAGATGTCTGGATTTCAACTCCCAGAATTCCCCAGCCATCTTGCTGGCTGAGGAATTCTAGGATTTGAAGTTGCTAAAATCACAATCCTAGGCTCCATTAACAGAGAGATAGAATCAAGATCACGTGAAGTGTTAATAACAGTTTTTGATGCCCTGGCAAGACCATGCTTGGAATATTGCTTCTAATTTTGGTCACCACAATGTAAAAAGGCTTTTGAGACTTTAGAAAGAGTGCAGAGAAGAGCAACAAAGATGATTAGGGGACTGGAAGCTAAAACATATGAAGAACAGTTACGGGGACTGGGCATGGATAGTCTAGTGAAGAGAAGGACTAGGGGAGATATGATAGCAGTCTTCCAATATTTGAGGGGCTACCACAAGGAAGAGGGGGTCAACCCAAAGCACCTGAAGGCAGGACAAGAAGCAATGGATGGAAACTAATCAGGGAGAGAAGCAACCTAGAACTAAAGCGAAAATTCCTGATAGAATAATTAATCAGTGGAACGACTTGCCTCCAGAAATTGTGGGTGCTCGAATATAAGCAGTTTTTAAGAAGAGATTGGACAATTATTTGTCTGAAATGGTATAGGGTTTCGTGGTTGAGTGGGGATTAGAAGACCTCCAAAGTCCCTTCCATCTCTGTTATTCGTAAAGTTGCCACAGTTGAGAAACAATGTTCTATGGAGATGACTTTTCAACTCTGTCCGTGTTTATTGCTTTTTTAAAATGCCAGTTTCCCCCAAAGCAGCCTTGTCAAAAATTATGCCCTCTTAATTTGTTGGATTACACCTTGCAGCAATCCATCCAGTATTTGCAGCATAAATTGGACAAAGAATAATTATTTGCTGTAAGTACCAGCATATATAATTCTTTGTAATTAACAATTACAATATGTGGTATAATTGCTGTGTAAATAAAACCATAAAGTCTGCTTAAGTCATTACTACCTACTGAGGGCTGGAAAAGAAGATAGAAAAATCTGTCCTGCTGCAACAAAGATGTTCTCCATCAACCTGCTTGTTCATCCGCAGGGAATCTTTTGAGCTGATCTGGAGAAGGCTGGTATTGTATGGTGTAGCTTAGGAAACAAATTCAGATTTGGTCAGTGAATGTTTGGTTTCCCTGTGTTTAAAATATTCTGTTGCTACAACAGTGGGCAAACATGGGTCTTCAAAAATGTACAATCTGTCCTTCTGACGGTTTCCTTGTTTCAGGTGGAGCGCAGGGGTCATAATGTACACCTTGCTGGCCGGATCTCCTCCTTTCTGGCACAGGAAGCAGATGCTGATGTTAAGAATGATCATGAATGGAGATTACAAATTTGGGTCTCCAGAGTGGGATGACCAATCAGATACAGTCAAAGACTTGGTAGGTAACTTTCACCTGGATGGATCCAGAGGCTCTTGGAGAAAAATAAAGGAGAAAAGTGCAGGGTAGGGAAGGATAAAACTAATTGGAACACCTGATGATTAAGAAATTGACCCTAACATCAAAAATACAATACTTGGGCTCAATTGGAAAATGGTTCCCCTTTGTTTCTTGGTGTTCGTTTTCCTGTGTAATGGGATTGTATGGGGGTTGTCTGAATAATTAGTATTAACCAGTGCTAGATCCGTTGTGTTTTTCCACTGCATTCAGAAAAGCAATGCCTCAGCTTCTGAGACCCAATTCTGTTCTTCTGCCTGCAGATTGCCCACTGTTTAGTGGTGAACCCGCAGAATCGTTACACTGTGCAGGATGCCCTTACCCACCCCTTCTTCCAGCAGTACATGGTGGAGGAAGTCCGGCACTTCAGCCCCTTCCGGAAATTCCGGGTATCCCTAATTGCAGAGAATTCTGGGAAAGGGATGGCCATTTTTCTCTGTAATAGCCAAGGAATGGGGGGTGGGGTTTAACAAAGTCAAGATGATTATAATTGAAACTGTGCCCTTTTTCTATGTGCCATGCATGTAAAATAGATATGGGCTTAGATCGTGTGATTCCTGTCCAACATTTTAACTTTTTTGACCTGCCCCATGGATGTGTTGTGGTCTGCCAGCAGTCTGCGGAGCTGGCAGCAGAGTCAAACAGTGAGGAGGCTGGGGAGGAACATGGGCCAGACCTGGAGTCTGGAGAAGGCTCAGACGAGGGCTCTGCATTGGAGGCAGAGATGGGGCCAGGGCCATCTGGGAGTTATGTGCAGACTCTGGAGCTTCCAGAGTCGGACATCAGAGAGGCAGAGGAACAGGGGGAGCCTGTTCCTAGTGCGCACATGCGCAGAGCTGCCAGAAGGCAAGAACAGTTAAAACAAAAGGGGCGACTTGGGAGTAAGGCTTGGAGATGATTTGCCCCTCCCATAAGACATAAAGGAAGAGCAAAGGCACATGGGTCTTTGCAGGAAGCAACGTTGTGGATGGTGGATGGTGTCAGTTTGTACTTTTAAGCTCTGTTTTTGACTCTGTGTTTCCATGTGGCCTTGCCAAGATAATTGCCAATTAGGTCTTTGGCAGCGTGTCAAAGAAGATAAAGATAGGTGTTTACCAGCCTTATCTGAAGGACTGTGGCAGACTTCTGTTGGACTATTTATCTTCTCTTGGTGATTTAGCAGGTGCTGTGAATGAAAGGAATTCGTAGCCGTTAAAATAAAAAAAAAAGGGTTTGGTGTGCTTTTTACTATAACAGGAAGCCTAAGTCAGAACAGGATGTGCCTGATGCTGACTCTGATCAACGGTTCTTTTCAAGTGGGAAAGTGGGAGACTAAGTCAGGGATTGTTTTGGTACCCGCATGCATCATGCTGCTGAGCTGCGGATCCTAACCAACAAGATTCGTTCGCACAACATGCTAAACCATTGCACTTACCTTAGTTTTGTTTCATGGCATTGTAGTAGCTTGTGATTTATTCAGCACATGAATTAGGCTCCAATATCTTGCTCAAAATTGGTAAATAGCAATATATTAATATAAACATATATGAACCGTGTTGCCATATACGAAACAAAGCTCCTCCTGGAAAACCTGAAAGACCAGGTTAGGGATAGAGTGTCACAATCAAAAATCTATCTCTGTGGTTGCTAAGAGTTAACACCAACTTGAACAAGTTGAACAATTTGTATCCATCCATCATGCCATTGCATTCATCTGTCATGGGTTTGGTCCCACCTGGTTTCTGTAATGTCATACAGTACCTGCTCTGGTTTACTACTGCTTCTAGTTCACCCTGTTTGTTCCCCAAGCTTTAAGCATTTGTATATAAGTATTTAAGACCTTTATTTATTTTATTTATTTTTGTCAAGCATATATAAGATAACAGGTAAAAGTATAAACATAATTTGAATACATGAAAAGAGTAAGAGTAAAAAAGAATATTAGGATAGGGATGGTAGGCACGCTGGGGCACTTATGCCTGTCCATGGTTATGTTTCCTGCATCTCCTAACTGTTGTTTGAATTCTTCTTTCTTTTCATCACTCCCTACATCAGGGTTTGATTTTTCTTGGGATTTATGATTGGTTTTGTGTTCTAGAGATTCTAAAGATTGGTCACCCCCCCCCCCTCCAATTTTAGTTTAAAGCCCTTCTCTTTTTTTTGTAAAGTTTTTTTTTTTACACAAACACACACACACAAACATACAATGTATTTTTGTTGAACAGAGTTTTCGGCCGGTTAACAAATTTAAACAATTTTTAGTCCTTTCAACGAAAATTACGATTTCTATACCTCCTTTTTTGCCATAACATTTATTTTCATCTGTTTTGTACCAATATTACCCTTCATTTTCATATCTCATTTTGACCAAATTCCATTTTCCCTTCTATTCTCTATTAGACCCCTTCCCATTATCATCTAATTTTTATATCCATCATCAAATTAATTAATTATGTGGTGTTACAGTTATTTAATTCTTATATTAATAATAAACCCACTTATTTTATAACATACATTTCCTTAACTAATACAATCCAACATTTTAATATAAATCAATTGATTATATAGATATCTTTTTCATTTATATAAGAACCAGAAGAAAAAAAAACCTTAGTTAAATTTAAAAATATTCTATTATCTTCTAATCATATAGCTTTCCCCCTGTATTATTTCAAATCATCGTTTGTACACACACCACCGTAAACCATTAAAAACATTTCAATTATTATTCCAATTATTTTTCAATTCATTTTCACCATTGTATGCTTTAACACTATTTCTTACTACAATAAATCTAATAAACTAATTCATATTTCAATTCTAGTCATATACATCATATTCCTCTTTCATTTCTTTCCTTTTTTCCCTTTCCCTTTTTATTTTTCCCTTTTTCTTTTCCCTTTTTTCCTTTTGTGCCTTAAAATCCTGAGCTCTCCTGTTTTGCCCTATATTTCCCATTGTTCCCCCTCTTTTCTTTTTTTTTGTTTCACCAGTTTATCCCACTATTTATCCCAGTATTATCATTTTGTATTTCAAAGTCCTGAACTCTTCTGTTTTGTCCTATATTTCCTGTTATTTTCCACCCTTTTTCTCTCTTTTTTATCTTTTCATCTTAAAGCCCTTCTTGATGGTGCATAAAGAAACTAGGCTTATGTGGGGGTGAGTAATTGGTGACACAGGTTTTATGACATTCAAACCATTGTTTAGCATGTTTTAGGAATCCAGTTATCACATTCAAAAGTAGTGCTGTTTATTTATTTGAGCCATAGCATAATGTGTTAATGTAGCAGCACTGATAGTCCATTGGAATTTAATGTTTTGTGTGAACCTGAATACAAACTGAGAGGTGAAGAATTGAACCAAAAGCATTCTGTATATATAAACATAGCCTCTTTTTATTGGCAGTGGCCCATTCCTGGTGAATTAATGCATCCTTCAAACAGGGGTGTCAAACTCGCGCCATCACAGCAGCATCATGTGATATATCGGGACTTTTTTCCCCTTTCGCTAAACCGGGCGTGAACATGGCCAATACGTGACACATCCGGCCCACAGGCCGGGAATTTGACAACCCTGCTTTTTTAAAAAAAAAGAATCACAAACTAATCAGATATACTTTAAAGAAGATGCCAATCTAACAAGTGTCTCTTCTCAGGTCATCTGCCTGACTGTCCTGGCCTCAGTTCGGATTTACCTCACTTACCGCAACATCAAGCCAATCACCCAGGATGTGCTGCAGCGTGACCCTTACGGGCTGAAGCCAGTCCGCAAAATGATTGATGCTTGCGCCTTCCGGATCTATGGCCATTGGGTGAAGAAAGGACAAGTTCAAAACAGAGCTGCCCTCTTTGAAAACACCCCCAAAGCCATCCTGTTCAGCTTGGCTGCCGAAGAGGAACTTCTCTGATTTCCAAAATCTCCAGGAAGAAAGCAGTTGAAACAGCCTTTGGCATCTTCCTAATTGGGCTGAGCAGGGTCCCAACACATGTGCAGACCTGAACTCCCAACAAAGATGGAAATGAAATAACCAAGTGTAAAGCTGAATACAAACCAGAATGCCTTTTTATTAAGTGCATTATTATTATTGCTATTGATTGCACAGTCAGTCAGCCAGATGTTTAGACTGGATCTGATACTTTTGTTTACCAGTTACAGGTAGTCTTCAACTTATAACCATTCAACTGTTTGAAATTATAACAGAACTGAAAAAAGTGACTTGCAACCAGGGGTGAAATGCTCCCGATTTGGACTGGATCGCCTGATCTGGTAGCGATGGCAGCAGATGGTTTGGAGAACCGCTAGCAAAAATCCCTGCGCTACCACACCACCACCACCGTGCCCAGCTGGGCCACACGATCATCAGAGGCTTTTTTTAAACTTTTAAAAGCATTTTTTCTACAACTTCTTTGGCAGAAAAAGTGCTTTTAAAAGTAAAAAAAAAAGCCTCTGATGATCATGTGGCTCAGCTGGGATCATCAGAGCCTTTTCAAAGCATTTTTTAAACCACCTCTTTCGGGGAAGAGGTTGTAGGAAAAAAAAAATGCCTTTAAAAGCCTCTAACGATCCCAGCTGAGTTGCCTGATCGTCAGAGGCTTCTAAAAGCATTTTTTCTGCAACCTCTTAAGGTTGTAGAAAAATGCTTTTAAAAGTTAAAAAAAAAAAAGTTGTCCACGTCCACCCAGTCACATTACCCCACCACCACCAAGCCACGCCTACAGACCCAGTAGTAACAATTTTAGATTTCACCCCTGCTTAGAACCCAAAACTTCCATTCAAAGTATGGAGGAAGTATTTGCATGATGTCTGAAATGGAACTTCCGTGTTTCAAGCCAGCCTAGTTCTGAATGCCAGCTATTGTGGATTGCTGGGGTGGGGCGGGATGGGGGTGGGGGTTGCATAAGATCCAGGTTGTCATTACTGCAATGAAACATGTCCCAGTCCATCAGAAGTAGGCAAAGAAAACATCAAACATAAGCAGTTCCATTATCTGTAACAAGGAAGATGATAAATAAACGTCTAGCATTAACACATAGCTGAGTTATGTTGATGAAGATTCTGTCATCCAGGTAGTTGCCATAGTAGTAGTAGTTAACTACTACTGGACTTCTTGCTTTTGTTGGTTCGAAACTTTTTGTTGTTTATCCAAGTAGCTTTTTCATTCTGAGCAAGTTGGTTAGGAAGGCCACATATATGACCTCCAACCCACCCTGGAGGACATCTATGAAGTCCCCCTAACCAAATTTAACTTTAACCAGGACTAAGGAGAAATTTCCTGAAAGTTAGAACAATTAATCAGTGGAACGACTTGCCTCCGGAAGTTTTGGGTGCTCCAACACTGGAAGTTTTAAAGAAGAGACTGGACAACCATTTGTCCAGGGGTGGGTTCTACTTACCTTTACTACTGGTTTGCAGCGGGGCTGCATGTGTGCGCTTGCTTTGCTCGCACGCGCGCTCTTCTGCGCAAGCACAGAAGCATTTTGATGATGTCAGGATTGGTGGGCGGAGCCTCCCGCTGGTTTTACTACCGATTCTATAGAACCGGTGTGAACCGGGGGCAACCCACCACTGCATTTGTCTGAAATGGTATAGAGTTTCCTGCTTGAGTAGGGGGTTGGATCAGAAGACCTCCAAGGTCCCTTCCAACTCTGTTATTCTGTTATTTTGTTATTCTGTTAACTTGTTCAGACTGAAGAAGCTACTTGGATAAGCAACAAAATGTTTCAAAAGAGCGAAAAGAAAAGAAATCCAATTGTCATGATTCAAACTCCACAAAGATGTGTTATGGAATTATTTATTGCAGCTGCACATGATTTTTTAAAAAAATATTTAACAAACAATAAATGTGCTTTCTTTATTCAAACCAACTGAATTGTGATATGTTGATTCTCAAATTTCATCCAAAGTTGATAGAACCTTATCCCAAATTGGCCATGATCCTGTCTCACTTAAAACTACTGCAGAGTCGTGCTGGAGGGGAGGGGAAAATTATAAGCAGTTCCTGGAAGGGATCTCAAAATCCAAAGAATTAGTGGCTGGATTATGACATAGTGCTAAACGACAATATGATTTGTTTGGCTTTGGTTTACAGTGTTGTGTGAAGAATGCCAACTGTGGTTCAAACAATATTTCCAAAAAAGGGTGTGGGCAGTGCCAATGACATCACAGCACCCTCCCCATGCCCCTTGCGGCTCCTAAGCAAAGTGAGGGCCAAAAAGATTACTCATTCTGCCAAACCATGATTTTATTAATTATGGTTTCTTAAATTGATCAACCAACACAACATGCTGGCCACAAGCTATAGCTTGCAAATCTTAACAGATGGATTTATTCAGAATGCTATACCAAAAACCAATACACGTACATGGCTTAGAGCAGGGGTGTAAAACTCAATGCAGCAGGGTGCTTCGATCTGGCCTGCGGGGCCGCCCTGGAAACAACAAAGGAGTGGCCCGCAGTGCCTCTGCCAGCAAAAATGGAGCTCGGGAGCACCATCAACTGTGTTTTCGCTGGCAGAGGATTGCAGGAGCCTGCACAGCTGAGAACAGCTCCGTTACTGGAGGCCGCCGGGAGCCCTTTTTCTGTGGCAGAACACTCGGGCCACCATAGGTGCCCCCTACACGAGTGATGTTGAGCTGGCCATGCCCACCCTGGCCACACCCACTCCAGCTCCCTGAGGTCAAACACAACCTTGATGCGGCCCTCAATGAAATCGAGTTTGACACCCCTTGGTTAGACCAGCCAATCTCACTTTAGATGGCACAATGGTTTTCTGCACTGGATTGTTCCAGAATGAAACCAGTAATCTGCAAATATCAAACAATGCGTATCTGTATTACAATTACAACCAGTAGTAAGGTTTTGTTCATTTGTAGCTTTCAAGCACTAACACTGCCCTTTATCAAAAGCATTCAAAAAATACCCAAAGTCTGGCCAACAAAGATGCAGGCTGACCCATCTCCATAGGAGAAAAGATCTGGGTCTTTTTAGAAGAGTTTAATGTTGGCTTCAGAGTTCAGCCTTTTTGCCGACAGCTTCCTGCGCTGGCTGCTTGATGAGGCTGGTGGCACATCGGAAGCTCAAGTTGTCTGAAGAAGAATCGGGAGTGTTCCCCATCCTATGGATTAAGAGGAACAAAGTTTGTCTTAGCAGAAGATCTCCTGGCTCATCTGGCCCAAATCCAGAGCTACTTCAGCCCTTCCTAATTTTTTTCTCTTCCCATGTTTTAGGACTATAACCAGAACTCTGCTTGGGAAATTCTAGGGGTTGCAATCTAAATACACCTGAAAAATACCAGAGTGGAGAAAGTGGGATTCAGTTCATTCAATCAGTTTACTCTAGGTGAGTTTAAAAAGTAATTCCCAATTAATTAGGCAATGGTAAACATCTATGTACATTTAAATGTTTATTTAACAGGGATAATAAATTATAAAAAGGATTGTTGTGGCCTATCAGCTGCCAGCCCCTCCAGCAGCTGAATCAGATGAGGAGGATGCATGAGAGTCAGGGTCAGCATCAAGGCAACTGGAGAGCTCTGAGGGGGAAGAGGGAATGGAGCTGGCAGAGAGACAGACAGAGATGGAGCTCGGGCTGTCCATCAGCCCTCAGATGGAGAATCAATAGCTCCCAGGTCTGGAGGTGGCTGATGAGGAAGAGGAGGAACAGCTGGATCCACTGCCTGTCATGCAGATGCGCAGAAGACAGAGGAGAGGAGAGCAGTGGAAATCCATGGGCCAGTCCTTGGGACCGAAGAGCCATCACTGCTAGCGAAGCCCCACCCTTGCTCAGGGGATAAAAGGGAGGGGGCGGAGATGAATAGAAGTGGCAGATAACTATTCACTTCCCTGCCGGTCAGCCACTAATAGCCTGCACTTCCGAATCCTGTCTGGAAATTATCAGAATTCTTCTTGGAATCTGTAGCACCTGTTGAGCGTGTGTGCGCATTTCTCTGCTGCTGGAAGAAAGCGAGTGCACCTTTCAGGACTTCCTTTGCAAGTGTAGGGAGGGAGAGAGAGAGAGAGAGAGACTCCTGGTCTGTTGGGACTAATTTAGGGGGAAAGGGAGTGAGCGTCACTTTCCACAGGACTTAGAGACTTCATAGCCTGCTGTGAGAGAGTGGTTGCTGGCAATCCTAATAAAGGGAACGTTTCGTTAAATACAAAGGGCTTGTTGTTTTGGGGAGCCGGCTCAGAACAAGGATGCATTCTTGCTTTTTCAATCTCTTCCCCAGTTGTATGGGCAATCTTAAGATTTCTCCTTTCTAAGGAATTTTCAGTGGTCTGAATTCAGCATTCAACTGCTGCTTTCAGTCATAATGTCTCTTGCTGCCGGTGGAATGTCAATTAGCTTTTTCATCACCGGAAATCTTGACAGCCCTGGCTACTTTTGACAAATGACATAAGCAGCATCATGTTGTTATACCAGAAGCTCCACCCTTTTTAAAATGCCTATGTGATGCTATGACACACATACAGCAGGGGAAGGACTTGCTACACAATAGTGTGCTGTTACTTTTGTCAGATTGATGGCTTCTGCTGATTGCGCTTCTGCAGTAGACTATAAGTTTTAAATTCTGGAGGAGAAGGTGCTGATAAGATGTCACCTGCCAGCATACCTGGTTGTAACCTCAGCTTTGTGATTGGCAGAGCCATCCACTGTATCGATCCAAGATGCTCCTCGCAGGACACGCATCTTTTGACCCGGCTGGCGGGATGCTGGACCATTTGGACGATACTCTGAGGATGTCCATTCCCAAGTATTTCCTAGCAAATCGTATAAGCCTGTGATACAGCAAAGACAGTAATTCACTTGGGGAAGCCTCTAAACTGCCTGCAGAGAAATATATGAGCCCTGAAAAATCCGAAAGGAAAAGAGCAAATAGGTAGAAAAATGTATCTACAAGGTTTCTGAAAAACTGATGCTGGCATATTTTCTAGAACTAAATCTGCACTTATATCACAAACTCAATTGGAGGTTCCAATCCAGATAGTCCTTGCATAGCAACTACAATATGGACCAGCAGCTCTGTCACGAAGCAACGTATCATGTAACTGTGTCGGATTTAGGTCATTTTCATGAAGTTAATCACTTGCTGTCATTGTGACATCATGTAACCATAACTTGCAATTTTACTGCAAAGTTCTCCACTGATTCTGCTTGTCAGAAGTCAGCTTTGAAGCATAAAAATAGTGATCATGTGATCACGGGATACCGCAACAACCATAAGTGCGAGGACTGGTCATAAAGTTACTTTTTCTTCGGCCATTGTAACTTTGAACAGACATTTAACAGGGCAGTCGTTAAGCAAGATCCACCTGTATTATCCACAGAACTTTGTAAAATGCAACTATGTGTTAGGGGGATAATTTAGCTTGCTGGAGAGAGGACTAAAACCTTGAACTTTCAAGAACCTTTACTTAAAATGCTTCCTATTCCACATCAGCATCCGCAGACTGAGCAGTTCCAATGACTAGGACCTGTAATCTTACCATAGTTATTCTGAGGAGGGAACGCTGCCACTGGGGATGCTCCACGGAAGCCATCTTCAGCTGTATCAACTTTAGGAAAGTTGCCCTGTGCAGCGAAAAGGAGGTAAATATGCGAACTGAAGTAAATAAAAGATAACAAATCCAAACTGGGTGCCAAAATTCAGGTGTGTGTGTGTGTCATAGTTCAAGAGTAGTCTTGAACAGCCCGTGAAACAATGAAATCAGTGGTGGGATTCAACCGATAATAACTGGTTCGCTGAGCCCATGAATCCCTATTTATTGTCAAGACTACATATGAACTCATTCACACATGCATCCAATCTGTCTCCTGGTTATTACTGCCTTTTTTAAAAAATGGTTTTCTCTTGCTCTGATTTTCTCTTTAACCATTTTTGTCATTTTCATCATCCTCTTTAGCTTTTCATTTGGTAAAAATAAAAATTCCAGTTTGGTCTCTTACCTGCCAGAGGTTTGTGCGGTTGGCTAAGAATTTGTTTCCCCAAGGATACAATCTGTCTACCAAAAAGGGAAAGAAAAGAATAAAATAGAAAGGTAATGTCAATCCACACTATCAATTCTGAACATGCCAATTTCCTCCCTTCAACCATTGACACTGGAATGGTTTATCTTTCATATCAAACATTCAGCAACCATGTGGATTATTAAAGTCTAAATCCCTAAATACGCTATTTGGATAGCACACTTAGGGCTGTTGGTGCCACGGCATTTTTTTCTATGTATATGCCCCAGTGTGTGCTTGCTTACTTTCTTGTAATCCTTTTTTCTCCAATCTCTCCACTCTGCAAAGGGAGGAAAAAGCCCAATGCTGGCTGGAAAATTCTGAAAGTTGAAATCACACATCTTAAAGTTGTTAGTAGAGAAACACTGCTGTAGACTGCCTGCCTGGATTAAAAGGGCAAGAATCTTGATCTACATCAATGCTTCCCAATCCTGGTAAATTACCCCAAATTGGGTAAAAGTGGCTTTACTTTTGGCTAACAACATACAAATCCATTACCCAATTACAACAGGGACATTTAAATTGACTTAAACTGTTTTATACCTACACTGGGTAAAAAGGACTTTCGGATAAATGGGTTTTGGGTAATGCAGGAAAAAGTTTGGGAAGCAGTGCTCTAGATGCTGTGGTGATGGATCTAAGACCACTTTGGTTTCTTGCTTACGTACTCTCCAGGCCTCCCCTAGCAGCAAACTCCCACTCCTCTTCTGTTGGTAGCCTCTTCCCTTTCCATTTGCAAAAAGCCTGAGCATCATTCCAGCTCACGTGTAACACTGGGTAGTCTAGCCTGTCTTTGATGCTGGATCCAGGACCTGAAGGCTGAAGATGGGAAAGGATTCTAGTTATTTAAGACACTGTTATCCATTTTTCTCTTTAAAAAAGGCTCTCAGAATGCCTTGCAATCTCTGTACAGTAGTGAGGTGCTTTCTGTTCCTCAAGCTTATAATCTAAATGATATGACACATAAGGAAACAGGACAAGGTGGGAAGAGGAAAAACAAACTCTGTTGTTACCGCAATCAGCGGAGCAAGAATTTGGGTGATTTGATGGAATGACAGCCAGCTAAGAGGCAGCTGGGGGAAAGGTCAAAGGTTAGATTTTCTAAACCTCAACAAAGATAATCTTGCATCAGTTCATAAGATAAACAAGGGCATGGATCTTCCTCATATGCTCAGCCAATCTGATATCTGCATATGCCAAGGAGTTTCTAAATTGTTTTTTTGCACAAACTGGATCAAAACCCAACTGTGATCTGGCCTCTCCACCATAGTTCAAATTAGTTTCTTGGGGTTATCCATTCCCTTGGGGGGTTCTGGTTCTCTCAAATCCTAAATTAAATTTACATGCCTAAAAAGCTATTGCAAGGCAGGGTCTACCAACATTTTCAGGTGCCAAGCATTTAAAGACAGATTAATTAATTAATTCAATGTCCAAACTACCTTGAGACATCATTAGTCTCATCCTCAAAGGTCTTGGGCACACTCAGCTGGAAACAGAAACAGGTAATTTCTTACTAGAAATCTCATTAAAATCTATACAAATATATCAAATTTTCACAAGATGTGGTGAGCTCCTGATTTTTATTTTTATTTTGCCCTTTAAAAAGGACTAATTTTCAGATGTTATCTGGGAAGCCTGCAGATATGATCTAAGGGCACTGTGGATTTTCTACCACTGGCAAAAACATTTTGTATATTTTCTATTGGCAGGATATGCAGGGGGCCCCAACTAATGTTATGCATCTTGGATGTCAGCCCAGATTACTCCTGTATCCAGTTCACTAATCAACACTGTGGTACATAAATCATGTCTCTGATAAAATCTATATTCCTCTTGTCCTCTAGTAGAGACTCACCTGTCTCCAAAATGCTTTCTCAATTGGAAGCCACCATGGTGCTGACTAAAGGGAAGAATAAAAGTAGAATGTAATCAACAATTTTAAAAATCCCAATTATGAACTGTTCCGTTCTTCACCAAAATAACACACTTGTTCCTCATTTTTAGAATAACACTGGATAGACAATCCTTTTCAAAGGAAGAGGATGGTGTAAACTTTGACCACAAATCTTGGTTCATGAAAAAGTCCATTTTAAAAGAAAACAATGGTGCTTGCCCTTATGATTTCAAATGCATTGGAAAGTGTTGTAATATTGGTTGCTGAAATCACTAAAGCTTGCTGCTCAATAAAGATACAGAGCCCTAAGGACTTGACATGCCAAACTAGAAGCAATAGAAGATATATGCAACAAGAAATCAAAGTTATACTTTGCAGGCTGAACATTTCAGATCACAAAATTTTAGGCAGGACGGCTGAAAAGATGCCAAGCTGCAGAAGCTACATTAGGTGAGATAGATCAACTCACTTCATGACAGTTCAGGTTAGAATTATAGTTTCCTAGAATTTATTACTTGTAGTTTCCCTCCCTGGGAAATTACCCTCTTAACACTCTATTTCCCAATACTTGACTGACCCATTTACTGATGTAAATTGGTGCTGAGTAATCTATGAATTGTAAGACTTTCTGGAGTTTGGAAAGCAGGTCAGGTTGATCAAAATCACCCCCTTCTCCCAAAATACTGAAAAGTAGCCCTTTACCTCTAGTTTTTGCGTCACTTTTTTTTTAAGCTCTTCCGGGACAAAATTCTCAAAGACGAAACTCCAGTCAAATTTTTCGGCTTCCGTTTTGTATTTCTGGTCCTTCACAAATTCCCTGTGCCCAAAAGATAGAACTGATTTCGAAATCAGCCATTTTTGGAGATCTCTCGACAATTTTGTGGCTGGGGGCTTCTGCTTTTAAAATTCTGGCAGGAGAAAGGTGCAGGGGATGTGACAATGATGTGCTGAAATCACCTGGAATGGGGACTGAATTGATGGTGCCCTATGTTTTCATTTGTCAGTTTTATACATTTACATAATGTACAATATGTCTAGTTCTTTCTATTCCCATAAAACATCCGTGGGAAAGTGCACTGTTGTAATTTGGGTGTCTGCAAATATCTTAGGACATAATTTTGAGGTCTCTGAGGCAGTGGTGAAATGTAAAATTTGTTACTACCGGTTCTGTGGGCGTGGCTTGGTGGGGGATAATGTGGCTGGGTGGGCGTGGCCAACTTTTTTGTTTGTTTGTTTTTAAGAGCATTTTTTCTACAACCTTTTCTGCCGAAGAGATTGTAAAAAAATGCTTTTAAAAGGCTCTGATGATCAGGCAGCTCAGCTGGGATCGTCAGAGTCTTTTAAAAGCATTTTTTCTACAACCTCTTTGGCCAAAGAGATTGTAGCAAACATGCTTTTAAAAGGCTCTGACGATCCCAGCTGAGCCGTGCGATCATCAGAGGCTTTTTTTTTACTTTTAAAAGCATTTTTTCGGCCAAAGAGGTTGTAGAAAAAAATGCTTTTAAAAGTAAAAAAAAAAAAGCCACTAATGATCACGTGGCTCAGCTGGACATGGGAGGGGGAGGGGGGCGCAGGGAGTTTTGCTACCAGTTCTCCGAACACCCGCCATCGCTACCAGATCAGGTGATCCGGTCCAAACTGGGAGCATTTCACCCCTGCTCTGAGGGACCCAAAGAGAAGGACTGCGGGAACACATGTGAACTACAACTAACCACAATGCACTAAGCCCTTTCTCATTCAGCACTGGTTTCTTGTGTTAGCCTTTGCACACTATTTATGTCTTGTTTTTCCTAATGATATTCTGAAAATAAAGCAACTAGGAAATCCAGGGTGCAAAGCAATTTGCACAGAGAGAGTAGGTTGGCACTGCGGATATTATTGTTCTTTCTTACTACTTAATAAATTGCTCCCGGATTGGACTTCACCACAAAATAGCTGTATCAGAAATTTACTTTCCCTAACATTCCATCAACCCCAAATCTGCACTCTATTTACACCACCCAGCTAAGACAACACTTTATGCATGATTCTAGTCCTCAAAAGTATCCTGCCACAATCTTACTGCAGTGTGAACTGTACTGTTGAAACTTTGAGGAGTTTCTTAACAAAGTAGTGCATAGTTCTAGTCTTCTTGTAAAGTTTGTTTCCTCATCTGGTCTACATTGAAGGGCTGACCTGAAATTGTTAGAAAGCTGCAAGTTGTGTATGCAATCCAAAATGGTAGTGAAAATATTTGTATTATTAAGTAAGAGAGAAACTACTGCCAGTCAAAAACTATGTACAGCTAACATGGGATGTGAACTTTACCTGAAGTCTTTGTTGGTGACCGGATACTTGTCCATAATGAATGGTTTGATTGTCCTGAGGGATCTGTCTTCATTTTTACCATCCAGTATGTTGGTTCTAATTTCCAATTTCCCACCAGGCAGCTGGACTGTACCTTCATCTTTCCCGAAGACTGAGAGAAGAGTTAAAATTAGGAGCAAGAATGTTAGTAGCAAAGAATGAAGGCAAATATACGTGTCCCAGGATAATGTTGCAGGAGCAAATCTGGATTGGTTACCAGGACCAGAGGTTTAGTCTTCCAAGCTTCCTCACATTCTGGTGAGAGAAAATTCCCTGAGGATGGGCTCTAGCAAGAGTCTGATAGCTCGGAAGACTAAACCTCTAGCCCCAATGACTGACCCAGATTGGATCCAGTAGCAAAGAAGAATGAAAGGAGGAAATTCAGTAGATAACAGCTGGATTCACAGAAGGATTCAAAGGGGCTGTCAGTTTGTGATCCAGATGTCATGGAAAAGCCTCCATAATCTTAACTTGCTATTTAAATCAGCCATCATGTAAAGCTACTGTGTTTCCCTGAAAATAAGTCCGTCTTATATTTTTTTGAACCCTGAAATAAGTGCTTGGCCTTATTACCATGTGCTCAAAAGCCCAATTGGACTTATTATCAGGGAATGTCTTATTTTGGGGGAAACAGATTAGTACTTGGTTTATTTACCAGGCACATGTTATACGAACACAGTAATTAAGTTTTGCTAATCTAAGGTTGTAGTCTAATGTATGGTGTGAATATTGCTTATAGGTCAGGGGTCCAACTTTTGAGGACAGTCACAGGAAGTCTTGAATGACATTTTGAGGGCTGCAGTAAGACTTCTAGCAAAAAAAAATTGTAGGGCCAGTGAAAAAAACTAAAACAAAACAGGAGCCACTCAGTATGTTCGGTTCTCAGCTATTTCTAAAAATGTGAAAACTTTAACAAATGAGAAAGCACAATCTCATGTATACTTTCCCCAAAATTCCCTATTATTTTCTTAGATTCAAATGCAATAATTATTTCAAATGACAGCACTGTATTTTTTAAAAGCAAGAATTTGCAATACCTTTATACATTATACATTTTGCTTTTGCTTTATCATTTATCTATTTGGAAATTTCTATTTTATCGACTGTCCTGCATTATTAAGTATAAATCAAATATATTTCATATTCATATAATATAAATCAAATTATTTATAATAAAAATACTTTATTCTATAATATGGGCAACCTCCATTCTAAAATCATCAGGGCTTTAGGAATGTTAAAGTTTTAGCAGGATTCATGCTACAAAACTTCCAAGTGGAAAGGTTTTGCAGCATGTCATAAAAAAAAAGAAATTTCCTTAAAGTTATACCCTTTGGAAACACGTTATTCAGTATACTCTAAATCAGAATAGAGTTAGAAGGGACCTTAGAGGTCTAATAGTCCAGCCCATTTCAGATCCTATACCATTTCAGACAAGTGATTGTCCAGTCTCTTCTTCAAAACCTCCACCCAGAACGTCTCTAAAGGCAAGCTGTCCCACTGGTTAATTGTCCTCGCCGTTAGGAAGTTTCTCCTTAATTCCAGGTTGCTTCTCTCCTTGATTAGTTTTCGTCCATTGTTTCTTGTCCTGCCCTCTGGTGCTTTGAAAAATAAATTGACTCCTTCCTTTTTGTGCCAGCCCCTCAAATCCTGGAGTAGTGCTATCTCTGCTTGAATACAGAGCTGTTTTCCCCATAACGGTTCACTAAAAGCTTAAAGCCGCGATAAAATGATTAATATTTAGGATTCTCAGAGTGCTTGCTACTTTTGCTGCATTTTTTTTTTTACTGTTAACAGCCTGAAAACCTGGAAAATGATGGTATGTTGTACCATCCTTCCTTCTGATGGATCCCAATTTAATTCTAATCAGAATTCAACAGGCACAGCCTATGCCTGAAGCAAGTTCCACTCTATTCCAGGGGTCTCCAACCTTGGCAACTTTTAAGACTTGGCAACTTTTAAGGCTGGCTGAGGAATTCTGGGAGTTGAAGTCCACAAGTCTTAAAGGTTGCCAAGGTTGGAGACCCCTGCTCTACTCTACGGAATTATTTCTCGACCTCGATTCTTTCTGGAAAAAACATTCTCCTGAGGGGCGAGGGGGCGGGGGAGAAAAGGGGTTTTTCCCCAAGGTTTTGCACCCTGCTTGCATACAAGGAGACAATTTAACCCAAGTCTTTAACCCAGGAGGGAAAAGGAGAAGAAGCCGCGGCGGGGGGGACTCACCGGGGCGCTCCGAACGGCTCCCGGTCACCGCCCAGGGAGACAACAGGACGGGCAAGAAACTGGCGAGCAAAGCGGGAGAGGAGAACATTGACGCGGGGAGAGGGCGACCCCTTCGCCCCCTTGGCAGCAATTGGCAAAGAAAAGCAGCCGCGCAGGGCGATTTGCTTCCGGGGTCGACAGGAGAGACACACACGTGTACGGGCAGCTGTGAACTTCCTTCGTTTCGCAAAGGGCCTGGGTTGGTTTCGCGTCGGATTTTCTCTTTTGGGGTGGAGGCGGGGAGGGAAGGGCGGATTCCTCTCCTCTCCCTCTTTTTATTCGACAGTGCTGGTCTTAAAACCCAGAGGAAGAGAAAAACTCTTTTTCTCTTGGGATTTATGGCTGTTGGAATCCTTTGTCTCCGAAATGATCGTTATTTTATTATATAAATGTTACGTTTTAAATAAAGCTTTCGTTAAGCTAACGTCAAAAAACGTCATCAAAAAAATGCACAACGAAAAAAATGTTCTTTCTGCGCCAACTCAGGAAGCTCAAACTGCCCAAGGAGCTGCTGATCCAGTTCTACAGAGGAATTATTGAATCTTGTCATCTCCACCTCTGTAACTTTGGTTTGGCTCTGCAACCCAGTAAGACAGACACAGACTTCAGAGGATAATTACAACTACAGGAAAAACCATTGCTACCAACCTGCCTTCCATTGAGGACCTGTATACTGCACGAGTCAAAAAGAAGGCTGTGAAAATATTAATACAGACCCCTTGCATCCTGGACATGAACTATTTTAACTCCTACCCTCAAGACGATGCTATAGAGCCGTAATGGCGAACCTATGGCACGGGTGCCACAGGTGGCACATGGAACCATATCGGTGGGCACATGCGCTCAGCTTCGGCACGCATGCGTGCACCAGCCAGCTGATTTTTGGACTTTTTTGGGCCCACCAGAACTCAGGAAACAGAGTTTCTGGCCTCCGGAGGCCGTTTTCACCTTCCCCAGGCTCCTAGAAAGGCTCTGGAGCCTGGGGAGAGCAAAAAACAGGCCTACCAGGTTCACCGTGCTATCACGTGTCAAAAGTGGGGGGGGCAGGGAGCATAGAATTATGGATATGTGCATGCGTGCGTGTGACCCCACCATGCTCTCCCTGCTTTTGGCACGTGATGGCAAAAAGGTTAGCCATCACTGCTATAGAGCATTGCACTAGGCACAAGTTTTTTCCCTGAACGCCATCGCTCTGCTAAACAAATTCCCTCAAACTATTCACTAAGTCTGCATTACTATTACTATTAATCTTCTCATCGTTCCTATCACCCATCTCCTCCCACTTATGACTGCATGACTGTAACTTAGTTGCTTGTATCCTTACAATTTAGTTTCCTAGTATGATTTGATTGCTTATTTGTACCTTACGACCATTGTTATACCTTATGATTCTTGGTGAATGTATCTTTCATTTTATGTACACTGAGAGCATATGCACCAAGACACATTCCTTATGTGTCCAATCACACTTGGCCAATAAAAATTATGTTCTATTCTGTTCTAAAGGTTCTTTTTATTAACCAGTTTGAAGAAGCCACACTTGACTCAGCAAAACTATAGTGCTGCAATGCTATGAAGCTTGGGGAGTATGGTAAATGCGCTATTTAATATAGTAGTAATGAGCAAGTGTTGAGTAACCTAACCCTAACTCAGTGACAAGATGCCTCAACCTTTGCCTGCCCAGATGTCCCAACACAGTATACCCACTGCCTCTCTGCCAAGCTCCTTTCCAGTGCCTCAGCCACCATCCCAGTATAGTGTTTTGTCCATTAGTCTTTCAAGAAAAATGACAAAAATGAATTTCATCACTAGGCTTTTAATTTCAAACTAATTTTAACACCTTGATTTTAATTCTATTTATTACGTTTTATATTTGTAATGCACTACCTTAAATGCATATAAAAGAAGTTAAGTTTTTTCTGGCAATATGTGCCATGGAATTTCATACCAACAATGCAGTAGAAAATATGAGTAGCATGGTGGCCTACTGGAGATGATGCTGGCCTGCCCTTTGGAAGGTTGAGAGTTCAATCCTAGATAACGGCCAATGTTTCTCTCCTAGGGCGAATAGAGGTATTTGTTGCAAACTCCTATGTGGTGTCAAGAAAGGCATCCAGCCAGTAAATGCTCAGCTCCATATATCACCCTGACTCTACAGGAAGGGACTACATGGTCATAAAAAGGGTGTGTTTTTTAATATAGGGGAAACTATAGAAAATGATATAAAGTGAGTATTTTTAAAATAGACAACACTCAAGCCTGAAGAGAGGGCAAAACTTTAATGGGTAGAAAGACCGTAACTTCAGATGCATTTGTTCAGTGCATGTAAAAAATAAATAGTAATTGATTCTATAGAAATGAAAGATCTCAATTTGTGAGTGGCCAAATTCCTGAAGGTAAACTTTTCTTCTTCCTATAATTTTTGAATTACATATTGGAAAAGGGATGCTGTTAACATGAATTCAGGAAACCGTTTGTAGAGATTCTCCACTCGAAGTCTTCCAATTCAGCCCTTGAGAGATGACATTCCAGCTCGCATAATTTCATCAACCAAGAGAATGTTGCTAGCAATAACAGTGCTGGAAAAAACAGGAAGATAAATTTCATTGGTCTCAATTTATTAAAGTAAAGTTAGCCCTTTTTCTTGTATTCCTTAAGAAGGTTCATATGGCCATTTCTGCTTTTTCTTCCCACATCAAAAGCAAAAATCCTGAAATATCAGACCCCATACCTAGTTACAAGCATTAAAATAGTCTAGAAAAACATACCTATTTATGTAAAAAGTTTACTCAACCAGGTCTTAATTGTCAAGTAAATTCTATATACAATTCCAAATGCAGTTAAGGTCATTTTTAAAAAACGAGTAGCTATAAAATGTTACCTAGAATGAAGCAACTGTTTTTTAACACTGTAATTATCCCAGATTCCAGCTGCTCCTGCCACCATTGGCTCACCTGAAAGACACAAGAGAAAGTTCATTAACAGGCAACAATAATATCTATTCTATTTTCTTTTGATAGACCGCCAGGATTATTTTGTTTTATAAAGGACCCTTTGTGCAAACTGGGTTGGAAACTGAAAACATGCATAAATATGCTATTGAGTTAAACATGGTTTAAACACTGGAAAGGAATTGTCTGTTTCCTTTGGGAGCATTCTGCAATTTTCCCAGCCAGTTTTCAATATGTAAATTGGGGAAATCAGATTCACTTCACTATAGTGTGATTTACTTAACATCCATATGATTTACTTAATGATTGTGCTAAGAAACTACTGATCTGTTTAATGGCTGTGGTAAAAATGAGTCATAAAATCGGGTCCAGTCAAGTTGCTTAATGACTGCACCTCTTAGCAACCTTAATTTCAGTCCCAACTGTGATTTAAATTGAGGATTATATTTACAACAAATGTTTATAGCCTGCCCTTGCCTGAGTTATTAGGAACATGACCAAGTCTTCTTTACAATATTCAGATTTGTAACCATTTTAACAGTTACAAGTTTATGTAATTGCTAAATTGTCACAAATAAAAGTACAACCATTATCACCAGCTCACCTCAATAAATTCTAAATGAGAACATCGATAAAGGAGAATGCTTGCAGCTCAGGGTTGAACTGTGGTGTCCTTGGTGCTCTCTGAGCTTGATTGTTTTCTTGCAGACGTTTCATTACACAAACTAGGTAACATCATCAGTGCTGATGTTACTTAGTTTGCATAAAGAAATGTTGGCAAGAAAACCAAGCTCAGACAGCACCAAGGATCCTGTGAGAAGTTTGTGCTACTGTTTTCGGGATAAAAGCTTGCAACTGAACTCGTTTATAACTACTGTCATTTTCAAAAATCATCACCCATCTGCTAGCTTAGTTTGTAAAAGGAAAAACTTTGATGATCATAACACACCCAGCAGTTTGGAATTGTGAAGTAAGTCCCTGTCAATCATACTAGTCCCAACCACTGCTCTGTACTCACCAGAATTTAGGTCCACCCCCACTAGTTGTCCTGACTCAGCATATTCTGCTTGAACTTTAACTAGTGTTTCCTGAGGATCGTAGCCAGCATTCTGAGCAAGTACCTGTAAGAATAAATAAAGGGGGGGGGGGGGATAATTATTTTCTATTGTTCACTCTGTCAAAAATGAGCTATTTGGTATTTAATAGAGATAAATGCCCAATATATATTTAGAACTGACTGACACCCCCTCCTTTTCATTTTCGTTTCAGCTGTATCTCTGCTGATAGCTGGAAAGTCTTGTCGATGGTAACTACAGAGCTCGAGAATGCTATTAGAGTCCAGAAGCTTCCTACCTTAGGGATGATCAGCAATGCATCAGCAAATGCCTGAACCCCCAACTGGCTTCTTCCTTTCACACTGGGCTTATGTTTCACAAGTGCATCAGCTATTGCCACCTCCAAGGCTCCAGCACCTGGAACTACACAGCCTGGAAAATAAAAAATCATTTGTTAACATCAATCCTGCAACAAAATGCAGAACAGACAGCCAAGGAAATAGTGTTTTAAAAGGGTAATCCTATTTCTTAAATATAAAAATTTTGGGAGTTCTCAAGTCTTCTTAAAGGAAGAATTTTAAGTGTGGAAATCTTTCAAACTCAACACATGCTGTATGCCTTGGATGTTTGTACAATCATCATCTATGTGGTAAAGTCTTATTTTACCTTGATTCCCTCCTCCCACTATACATTTATGTACCTTTAAAATAATTTTCAGTTGAAAGACAGAACAATAATAACTACTTATAATTATTTTAAAATATTGAAACTTATTAACCTGAAGTTTTAGTGCATTATTATGCTTCAGTTTAGAAAAGAAAGGGGGTTTGGGGGTTTGGCTATAATTGCCTTAGCAGCATATTGTAAATTGCAACACCTATATTCATTCAAGATGGCTTAGCTATTATACTAGCACAGGCACTACTAGGAGCCAGAGCTGGTATGGTAGTTCTATTTTATGAGAGAATTTATATTGTTTTGTTAGCCATCACCACAATCTCAATTATATTGGTACTCACATAGCCAAAACACATCAATCACACAGGAGGTACTTTTGGGCTTATCTAAATGTAGTAACACAAAAGTATCCTGAAGCAAAAATGTTTATCCACAAGAAAACTTTGAAATATGAAGAATGCTGAACTTAGCATTTTAAAATATAATTTTCTGCAAATACAATTTTTCTTATTTGAGATCCATCTTAAGCAGCACCATTCATGAAGTTTTAGATTCCACTGTATTCTCCAAAGTAAAATTAGTGAACCAACGTACGCAACTTCAAGATGTGAAGATTAAAGACCAGAGAGATGCAGATTCAAATCTACAGACAAAGCAGCTCTCTAATCAGTCTAATCTACCCCTAATCAATGCTTTTGTTGGAAAAATCAGAGAAGGGAGTGCTATGTATGTCACTTCGAGCTATTGGACCACTTTTTGATAAAAATGAATTTTCAAAATGCTATTAATCAAATATAGTAATTGAAGTAATATTAAAATGAAACTTCATTTAATCAATTGGCTACCCTGAGACTACTAAAATATGAAGTGCTTCTAACCCTGACTCACCATCCTCAATGGCATTTTTGACAGCACGCAGTCCATCTCTTACAGCATCCTTGATCTGTGTCAGTGTGTGCTTATTCGGTCCCTTGATCAATAGAGTCACAGAACGAGGGTTTTCACACTTCTCAACAAAAGTGTATTTCTCTTCACCCTGTGCAGAGAGAACAATTCAGACATTATTTAAGGATCATAAATGCTATGTGATATGTATTTGGTTTTCTATAGTTTTGAACAGTACATTTATTATAATATTACTATGCTTATTTTTGTTTTTAAAAAAGCTCTGAGTTTGTTCTATTGAGTAATTATCTAAGAATTCCAAGATTAATTAAGCATATTTCTAAATCACTCACCTCCCTCAAAGAGGAGCTCTAATTCTATGAAAAGTTATTCCACCCATCCATCTGCCCACTCGACTGATGAATAACATAAAACTATTGAAGTTAGGTATTAATTATAATGCTTGCCACAGAAATCAAACAGAAAAGAATTACATACTTCAAAAATCAAACTCACCAAGGTATATTCATAGACAAGACCTGCATGTCCCAGGCAGTCAATGGAGAGGTCATCTACAGAATTCATAGCAATGCCTCCACAGGCAAGGGTTAACCTGAACATAAAGAATATGCTTGGATATTTCTGTTATAGTCTGTGTTTACGTACATACTTGATTTGGCTGGGCAAGTTGTGAACCAAGCTGTGATTTATTCAGTAAACCAGGAATTAGGCTGGTGGCAATAGCTGCTCTTATTTTTCAATGCAACCAAGAATATTAAGCAGTCCCTTTGTTCTAAAAAGGGGATCAATATGTGAATATTTTTATGCAATACTAACACAATTCGAAATTATTAAAGTGGTTAATTTATATCAATATCCTAAATTTATTTTGAATAAATTCTAAAGAACACATTATTTATAAATTTCCTAATGTTTTCCAAACATTTAGGATTAGAATTATAATTTAAGAGAAGACCACTCCTCTCAAAAGTTTTGGATGTCACTTTTCTGATTTACAACAAGATGCTGTATTAGCAGCTAAACATATTCAAAGGAAAACAAATAGCAGTGTCAGCCCAAGGCAGTCCCCAGGTTCTTGCAGAAACTGACCTCTCCATATTTCTTCGCTTTGCTCTGCGCAGTGCTACTATCCCTTCTTTTGCAAGTGCATCCAGGGAGAAAGGATCAATCCCCTGAAAATACAGAAGACCATGCAATAAGCAGATCTACTCCGGTTTAAATAAAGCTTATACTGAAAAATTAAATACAGAAAAGATGCAACAATACCATGATTTAATGGACCACTGGGGTTCCTATTATAGCTAAATGTCTGTTAATGATGAATTTATCGTCAGCTTACGTTATTTGCATAATAAAATGTCATTTGACTCCCAAAGATTCTGGATCATTTACAATACCACAAGTAACAAATGTTCACAAATAGCCATTTGCACAAATTGCCCATTTCTGATAAAATGAATCAACAAAATCTGGATACAAATTTTGTCCAATGCACCTAAAGTCTACTAAATAGGAGGCAAGTAAAACAATGTTTCATTCCATTTGGCCCATTTTGTATTATAGACCCATTTCTTAGGCAACTATCTCAATCAATACCAAACCCTTCTCTTACCTTTTGGTTGATGACAATAAAACTTTTATTTGAATCCCCAACAACTGAATTTTTCAATTCTATGATTTTATTCACTCTTTCTTCAATGAACTTTCTTTCTGCTTTAACAAGCTTTTCTCTTTCTTCTGCACTTTTATAAAAGAATCCAGAATTCACCTCTCTGGGGGAAAAAAATGCTGTCAGAATTTAAGTTAGACAGGAAACATAAAAAGTAACCTAACCTTGGGTCAAACTTAACTTCCAGTAATTACATGGACAAAACCCAGGCAGTTTTCTTGACAACTATACAGAAATAGTTTTCCATTGTCACCTTCCAGGATTTTTTCATCTCTCAAGTCTAGCATATCATCTAAGCATTATTTGGTGTCTCTATTCAAATACTAACCATATCTAGCCTGATTTGTTTTCTATCCCAATAAACATATAGATGAAGGTAAAGGCAGTCAGAAGTAATTGACACCAGAAATAGTGGATTTCAACTTAGAAGATCCTATAAGTCAAATACCAAACTCCACAAATGTAGGATTAAACCAGTTCAGTTTGCAAGTCCCAATTAGAGCTGTAAATTCTAATGGATACATACGTTTTTTCATATTCTAGTGACACATTGCAAATAAGGATGTAAGCATCTTCAAGCCTCTTCTTCATGTCAGGATGACGAGCACCATGGTCCAGGACAAGTCCTTTTATTAAGCTGTAAAAGATATTTAAAATAGCTTTTTAAGAAGTTAGTTTCAATTGTTTACCCCTTCTAGTCTCATGCATTTCATGAGGAACAACTTTGTTGTGTATCCCTTTTAGATTCAAACATACTGCTTTAGCACAGCATGTCACTAGATAAATCTGAGGCAAATTTTATTCTTGCATGGTGTCTGACTCCATTAGCCATTGCAAAAGCCAATGCAGAATTCACCCATGCCCTTGGTTCTAAGTACTTCACACTTATGAAACTTCGGCTTCAATCCCTTTAACAGTTCAGAATAAAAGATAACTATGTATCTTTATTTATCAGATATTATAAAGCTGAAACAGTGTAGTATATCTTCCATCTTAGGGCCCACAGTGTTGAACAGTAACTCCCACAATACTCTGTCATGCTGGCACAGAATTCTACAAGATCCAATATCTGGAGCATGATGTGGAACAGTGACAATTCTGACAGAAGGGAAATGTAAGACTGATATGTTTCAAGGCTTTGGGAACAGAGCCCATTTATCTTATACCTACGTTGTGTCTGTTTCAGATTTGTGCTTCATCTCCATTATTTCAACCATATAAAGATCTATTGGCTCGTTTGGTTTTCTGATTGCCAGAATCGAATCGACTACAGCCTTCAAAGAAAAGAGAACAAGCCTCATCAAACAGGACTACAGAATTTAGTAACTCAACTATCCCTCCTCCAGGGATCCACTTCACTTTAAATATGGGAATTGTATAGAATTTATTTTTGGATAACACAAATCCATAAAACTCACCTCAGTTAAGATATCAGCAAGCTCACTATGGACCTTTGTGAGAAGGGAAGTTCTAGCAACATCTAGGAGTGTTTCCCTGTCCATTTCCTTTGCTACTTTGACCTGCTCCAGGACCTGAAGAGCTTTTTCTTTTGCAGCTTCAAATCCTTCTGTAACTAATCGAGGATGTAACCCCTAATACCAAACAAACAATTTTTAAGCAATCAGTTTCCACAAGCAATTTCCTTTTGTCTGCAGACATACTTTAAACCCCTGAAGCAGGTTCTGAAGCTGCCCAGTCCCTGCAAGTTGAATGGCATATATATTTAATATATTATTATGATATTCTTATTAATGGTAACATTTGAGAGAAAAGAAAACAATGGAAAATCTGCCTATGCAACAATAGATTAAATCAAGTGATTTGAACTTTTTTAGGTGATCGAAGGCTGCGCATGGCGACACTTTGTACTGTCCTTTTGAATACATGTAAAAGGAAAAAGTCCTTTCAATGCAGAGGTTAAAGTACAGTTTATTCTTGCACAGAATTATGCCAAAGGAACTATGGAGCTCATTTGGGTGTTCACTGTGCAACAGATTCAATAATTTCTCACATACTGTGGTCAAAACAATTATATACCACCCCTAATCTGAATAAATAAAAGTTCAGAGCCACAGGAAAAATAAAATTAATTTGTTAAACATGCTATAAAAACTGAAATTTAACCTAGTTTATGGATATTCACTTTGATTTAGCAAAATAGGGATGGTGCAACGAAAGTCTTGTTTTAATAGCAACGCCAGTAATTTCTCACTCAGCTTTATTTAAATCTGAAAGCAAAATGACGATGTCCTCATGCAGATTACAAGTACATATATGACATATAACATACCTCTGAAATATAGAGATCTGCCTGCTTGAGCAGCTCACCAATTATAAGGACATTAGAAGTAGTTCCATCACCAGTGATGTCATCTTGTGCTGTTGCTACTTTGGCTATCAAGGAAGCTGTTGGATGTTGGATTTGCTGATGGATGTAAAAAGAACAAAATGTCATTCCTTTGCTTAGTCACTCATGAGCTCTTTTCTGGATTACTGCAATATGCTCTATATGTTCCCCAGGAAGAGCATTCAAAAACTCCAAGCTTTTATTTGTATATGTATACCACCCAGAGAGACTTGTTGACATGGGTGGCCATAGAAAGCAAATAAAAAGGTGCACAAGGCAGCTGCCCAAGTAGTTAAGTAAAGGGTGTCAGATTTTCAACTGATATAACACTATATTGCTATATGAGTTGCACTGTTGGCAGTGTGCTTCTAGGTGCAATTCAAGATGCTGATTATCTTATTTAAAACCCTTCATGGCTTGAAACCAAGCTAGCTAAGAGACCATCCTCTCCCAGTCATTTCTACCCATCCAATTTGATGCAGGAGGTTAGGTTGGGCATGTCACAGGGCCTGCCAGCCAGGAATGTCATTTCACTGCCTTAACCTCTGCCTTCTGGAACTTTTTCCCTTCATAGATCAAGATGACCGCATACCTGCTGGCCATTCATAAGACTGTGAATACTTAAATATGTACCTGGGATCCCAAATGTATTTGGTGTTTCTTAACTACATTAACATCCATGGCAATAGTTCCACTCAACAACTGTACATATTTCTTTTTATGTTTTATGATGTATACCACCCAGAGTCATTTGTTGAGATGGACGTCCATAGAAATCAAATAAAAATGAATACATTCCTCCTCCTTTTACTATTGTGCTTTGTTATCAATTTAATCACTTGAAGAAACAATCCACAGTAACACCAGCAATGCATGTATTCTAATCTTTGAACCATAAAAGCAGAGAAGCTTATGCTTTGACCAACAGAATCTTCAAGAATATCGTTACACAATTTGAATAAAACACAGCATTTTGTGCTGAAATAAAATATAAAATCATCAGTAACTTTGACATAACATTTTAGTAACACTTTTAGACACACTGTATCACCAAAAGTGTTCACCTAGTAAAATCTAGCAACATGCTTATTTTCTGCATGTAAATAAAACTTCTAAATATATTGTATGACTTGTTATTTTAAAATTATGTTCTTGGAAGGGAAGGGAAAGCTTACCATCTCATGAAGCAGAACATTGCCATCTTTGGTAAGCTTGATATCACCAGCACCAGATACAAGCCTTTGGAAAACAGAAAGCAAAGCCATCAACCCTCAATCCCAGTTCCTTTTCCAAGTGTTTGGGCAAAAGGACCTGACAAATTTAATTTACTAATATCACTATCCTTACTGTGTCATAGTACAAAGGATGATTCAATAGTTTTGCAAAAAAAGATGACATTTCAAAGCAAATTATGTTTCCTTTTTTGGTCATAAATATCACTAAGGAAAGACCCATTAATAAATATATATCTTAACCCAACCATCATAATTTGAAATGAAGAATATCATTGCAGGTAGTCCTCAACTTACAAATTCATTTAGTGACTATTCAAAGTTACAACGGTATTGAAAAAAGCGACTTACAACTGGTTTCTCACATGATCATTGCAGCATCCCCATGGTTATATGATCAAAATTCAGATGCTTGGCAAATGACTCATGTTGTTTGCAGTGTTTTAGGGTTATATGATCAACTTTTCCAATCTTCTGACAAGCAAAGTCAACGGGGAAGCCAGATTCATTTAACTGGGTTTCTAATTTAACAACTGCAGTGATTCACTTAACAATTGGCACAAGAAAAGTCACAAAAATGTCTCACATAGCAACATAAATTTTGCGGTTAATTGTGGTAATAAGTTGAGGACTACTTATATAAAGGACCCACAATGCCACCCCAATGTGGAGAATCTTCTGATCGTTTAGCATGCATCCCATAGTTCTGACTTTCTCTTTAGAGAAAAAAAAAGAGATGGGGACTTAAGCAAAAATAGTTTGGGGCTTGGCCAATAAAATAATACAATCACTGTGAAAGAAAAACTTATGTAACAGAAATGCTAAGCGGGCACCATCATCACCAAAGCTCTCTTTTCTACTTTCAATTCTGGAACTGACTATCCTATTAATCAAGGGAATATTCTTCTAATGCTATCTCCTTCAGCCAGTTACAGCAACCAGATGGAGACAGCATAACAACTTCAGTACTTTGGAGTTGTGTAAGAGAGCTAATTTTGGGAGAGGTACAATTATAAACCTATGACACTGCCTCAGACTAAGATCTGGCCAATCAAACCTGCCATGCTTTCATTCAGATGACACCATGCATTGATAATTAAGCCAAGTATATGCTAACAGTGCTCCACCTGTGATGGTGGACAAGCAGAAGTTGTAACCCCCCCACCCCGAAAGGTAAGACAATTGTGTTCAATTAGTATGTTTCAAATTCTGACTTGTACAAAACTAATTGACTGATGGGACAATTTTATGCTCAAAGCCTAATTTAGAGAGACAGTGGGGTTAACGAGTTGGGACTAGTAAAATACAGGTCCTAATCAACCTCCAGCCACAAAAGCTCATAGGTGATTTTGAGCTACTTGTGGTCTTCTCTAAGCCCAACCCATGTGGGGAGAAACGGGAAGGCAGACTACGCGTGGAACATCAAACTCCAGTACAAAAGGCAGGATGTGCATTGAATAAAGATTCCTAACTAATTGCGTAGAGATAAAACGAAGCAAGCCTTCTTTGTAATCACTCTGAATTGACTGAAGCAGAACATATAAGTATTTAATGCTGATCTGGAAGTTTATCGTTATATATATATAGATAGATAGATAGATAGATAGACAGATAGACAGACAGATAGATAGATCTCGAACTAATCGAACTAATAAATAAATAAATAAAATATCGTACCGCTCAGTGCTTTCTAACTAATTACAAGCCCTGTAAAGACGTATTTGCTGTCTCTCTGCATGTATTTGCTTTTTTAAAAAAATGCCACTACTGGTACTGCCTGATCCTTTCCATTTTTATAAAAGAAATTTTTATTGACAACGCTGTGGAAAGGCTACCTACAAAGGAGCATATCGGTAGGTCAATTCGAGGCTATTTTGCGCACGCGTTCACCACGCCGCTTCCGGCCTCGAACGCCATGTGGGTGGGTGGGGCTAAGGCGTGGCCACGCCTCTCCTCCCCAACCCTCAGCTTCCCCCCCACCTTTTTTCCCCCGCCTTACATTTTCATGGTTCCTTTGGGCCCGAGATTGGTCCTGAGCACATCCTGCAGGCCCCGCGCCGCGCTGATATTGACCGCCAGAGCTGCTTGAGCCCGCGCTACCTCAGCTTTAGGGTTGAGCGCCTTCACCGCCATCGCTCCCGGCTACTTCTGGAGGAGGAGAAAAAAGAAAGGAGCGAGTGTACGCACGCTCCCGCCTGACTTTACCCAGGTCTGACGAAACGAGGGGGCGGGCCTAGGACGTCACAACCGCCTTCATTCTAGAATAGTCCATATCAAGGCCTGAGCACTTGGGGTGCTATTGGTCTTCTGAAAGGCCGCCTTTCATTCCCATTGGTCAAATAGCTGCGTCGCTCAGGAGTCCACTGGGCTACTTGATATAACGGCTGGGGTGGCGGTTGGAGACAGTTGCTATGCAAAATGGTGGTGGGCATAAGTGTGGAATATTCATAGAACTTTAAAATATTACTATATAATCTGATTTAGGTTATTTGTTTAAGAAACATTTTGTTCTCTGGATTGCTTAAAAAGTGTTTATGTATGCACACATGCACCCACACACACGAAAGCACTGTTAAGTTGCTCCCTTAAATCTCAGATTTTGGGAGTCTCCCCTGAACTCTCAGGGACTGAGGAACAAAATCAAAAGAATGAACAAATATAGCAATGTCCTATATTTAAAATAATTCCACTCTTCCTGTCATTTGAAATCTGGCCACTAATATCAATATTATTTGCAATGTGTTCCTAACAGTTTAATACATAACATAGTGCAGGAAGAAATACCCTTCTGGGTTCTGTTCCAAGTGGGGAAAAAGACACTGGAAACGTGGAGACTGCTTGGAAAGATGGTTTAATGGTGGACAGGATCACATGGCGTAACAATTATGCCATATTCCTCAGAACAAATAGAGAAGTCAAATGTCCTAGTATTTGCCATTTGTTTTTAAAATTCTCTTTTGTTAGTTCTAATAAATACATGCTCAAGACTTGGGGCCAAAGGAACAAGCTAGGGATGGCAATCCTAACATCCTTCCAAATGCTTTATCAAGCTGCTTAATCTCATGGTGGGGGTTTTGTGGCCTAGACTGCTAGTCCAGTTAGTCCTCGATTTAGAACAGTTCATTTAGTGACTTTCAAAGTTACAACGGCGCTGGAAAAAGTGATTTATGACCATTCGACCCCAGGGTCATGTGATCAAAATGCAGACACTTGGTAACTGGTTCATATTTATGACAATTGCTTTGTCCCAAAATCATGTGATCCCCTTTTGCGACCTGACCAGCAAAGTCAATGGGGAAGCCAGAGTCACTTAACAACCAGGTTACTAACTTATCAACTGTGGTGATTCACTTAACTATGGCAAGAAAAGTCGTAAAATAGGTCAAAACTCACTTAACAAATGACTCACTTAACAGAAATTTTGGGCTCAATTGTGGTCGTACATTGAGGACTACCTGTATTAGGTGATCTCAATCTTCCCTCTCTGAAATCAGAGGCAGACTAGGGTTTCATGGCTGTCATGACAATCATGGTCCCATCCCCATCAGTGGCCTAACATGAAAGACCATATTCACCTTGGAGCAGATGTGTTGTGATTTCCTTTCTGGGGAGACTTTTACATCAGTTCATGTTCAGGCAGACCATTCTCTTGTGATCTTTTAAGGTTAACTAGACCTGCCTGGGAGGAAGGGCTTATTTTTCCCAGATACCTGATGAACACAGAAGGTTTATCTAATCACATTTTTGCTTTTGGTCAGGACTCTTTTGACTATCTTGTTGCTCTCTGGAACACAGAAGTGCTAGGGTATTTGATAAGCTTACCCCCAAGCAGCCTTTCCTTGCCTGCCAATCCTATGGTGCCTAGTGGTTCAATGAGGGCCTTTGGAAATGAAATGCCCGAAGAGATGCCTGAAACAATGCTTGGGATAAAACAAGAGGCAAATGTGACCAGACATGAGTTAAAGCTTAGCTTTGAGCTTACTCTGTAATGAAAAAGAGTACGCTTTGAGTTTATTCTAAATGATAAATTTATCATTTAATGATAAATGAAGCATAATTTCATCTCTGCTGAATGAGCAGAATCTATAGAAAGGACAGATTTTTTTTTGATCCTGTAGATTCTAAAGATACAAAGAAAGAGTCTGGTCTGTGGTTCCTTAAATCAGATACCAGGCTTAAGGATTGTAAACAGGTGCTATGTTTGCATCTCCAAATCCTCCAAAGCACCTTTTACCTTGAAATCTAGAGCATTTCACCATGTACCCCAGCAGCTGAATTTGAACATAGTGTACTTCAGGCTACATTTGGCTAGTTTGTGATGCAGTCTTTTCTATGAATACGACCAGACAACAACTGAATTTAACTCTGAGTAGTTATAATACGTGGATTATTTAAACTGCACCAGAAGGAACATTTTCCAGAACATATTTTCTCCCTGTTCTATCAAATTCAGATAGAAAAAGCAGAATCTGGGAAGTTGCTTTTTCTCTAATTCAGAGGAAATATGGCCCCTTTCCAAAAGATGCAAGGACAATAATATGCTTGTAAACCCCTGGAAAAGAAGATAATACATTCTTTTCTGGTTTTGAATTCCTAGTCTGAAATCTATCTGTATCTTGGTTACCGTATTTATTTATACATGGAGCCTTTTATCTTCCTTGAACTATATAGAATCAGTCAGAAGAGGGCAGTGCATTCATACTAAATCCAAAAACTTGGCTTCATTTTCTGGCTTGTAGAAAATGTAGACTATTCTCAAGTGAATTTTCATAAATGAATCCTCAACTGTTGGATTCTGAAACCAATTGTCTGTCCTCTACCCTATGGCTGAGAACAATTTCAGAGATGAGGTGAGGAGAATGATATTGGTTGGGAATACATTTTAGACACCACTTACTGGGTAGTTTAAACCTGCAGTGCTACTTAAAACTACCTCTTCTTTTAAGCCTACAAAGGAAAAGAAAGAGTTCTGCTTTGGGAGATCTAATGATGTATTTCCCATATATCCAAATTCAGGGTATAGCTGAATCTTGTAACAAGGTGAAATTTTTGAACTTGGAATAACTTTCTCTCAACCCCAGGAAGAAAGCAGGGCAAGCCACTTCTGAAATCTTGCCAAGAAAACCGCAGAGACTTGTTGCCAGGATTCAAGATTCAAAGACATACACATACACACAACATTCCTATGCAACTTCCTCCTCAGACCTTTCCACAGAAAGACTTTTCTATAAATTCAAAAGCAGATCTGATTAATAGTGACAATAACTGACAATTGAGACAATTTATTTTTTATTTTGCTTTTTGTAATGTCAAATTCTACAGAGCTTGTGGGCAGGTTGTTTTCCATTAATAGAACAAAGAATAAAGAATAATAGGGTTGGAAGAGAATTTATAGGTCTAATCCAACCACGTGCTCAAGCAGGAGGCACTACACTATTCTGGACAAATGGCTGTCCAGTCTCTTCTTGAAATCCTCTAGTGATGGAGAGCACCCACAACTGCCGGTGACAAACTGTTCTATTGATTAATTCTTCTCACTGTCAAGAAATTTCTCCTTAGTTCTAGGTTGGATCTCTCTTTAATGATCTTCTATCCATTACTACTTTTCCTGCCCTCAAGTGCTTGGAGAATAGGTCAACTCTGTCTTCTCTGTGGCAACGCCTCAAGCACTGGAAGATGTGAACTTATCGCTGCAGTCTTTCTCTTCATTAGACGAGATATACTTAGTTGCCTCAATTGTTCATCATATGGTTTAGCCGCTAGACCCCTTGCTTTTATTCTTTCTAGAATCTCATCTTTTTTGTATCTTAGTGCCTGGAACTGGATGCAGTATTCCAAGTCAGTGCAATATAAAGCAGTATTATTACTTCATGTGATCCTGAAATTATCCCTCTTTTGATGCAACCTAAGATTGCATTAGCTTTTCTGGTAGCTACTGAACACTGCTGGTTCATACCTGACTCGTGATCTACTTGGACACCTAGCTGTCTCTCATCTTCTCATACCACCTGAGTTTCAGCAGTCTGAGTTTATATAGAATATTCTGTTGTTGACGTCTGGTGGTCTTATGAATTTTTACAACCCACAAGTGTCTGCCCAATTAATTTTAGTGCCACCAACTAGAAAGTAAGCATTTTGTTCAGAATTTACTATATCTTCTCAATGTCAGTCACCATTCCAGTTCTGAACAATGTTGAGAAAAATGCTTGGGTGTAAAACTGATGAAGGCATTATGTCAATGTCACAACACTCAATGGAATTTTTAATTCAGGAAGAATTATGATTTGATAGCCAGGCAGCTTCATCTTATTACCAATACTCCAAATAATCCAAACAAATGCATACAGCATGTATTGGAAAAAGATGTGGAAGGACAATAGCTATTCATTACATTTCCCTTTGATTGTGGGATTTTTAATGTTACTTTAGGAATAGCAACTAGTGTTGGCTTGGAATACTTGTTCACTTGCTTTTTGTAAGCTCCTACCGGTCAGCCAGAGGGAGAATGCAGATTGGTTCATTATGTTCTCAGCATTCCAGGAGTGAATAAAGTTGGCAGGTTTGCTTCAAGCTGCTTTTGAGGAATTAAGGAATGGAAATAGTGTTTTACAGACATGCCTTTTACTTTACCATAGTTATCACCATAATATGCATTTTTCTAAATGGGATCTGTTAAAATATATGTATCAGTGTGTAATGTACGTTTAACAGTCCTGACAGATTCACTGACATATAGAGTAATCCATTAAATATAACTATTTACCTTAAACAATATAAGTCATAGATAATGCCCAGATCAGGTTTATCAACTTTCAGTTGGTCTTTGTAACCAAACCTTTAAGAGAAGCTTGTGCAGCCCCTACACCATTCTTCCTGCTAGCCAACAGAGTGCAGAAGGAAACTGGCAATCTGCTTTGAGCTTCTTCACCTGTTCCCAGCAACTCTTAATGGTATGTGAAACCAGTGATTTGCATCAAAGCCACTGGAATTAAGAAGGAAGCTATATTGCTTCTCCTCTCCTCCTGATAAATTTGATTGTGACTGGTTTCCATCTGCCATTAATAGTGGGAAATTAGCAATATTGAGTAGGATTGTTAGAGAGAAACTTCATATCAGGAAAATGAAATTGACAAGATTATCTTCACTCTTCTATTGGCAGGTAAGTTTATATGTAAAGGTGTGTGTGTGTGTGTGTGTGAGATATATGGTATATAGGTAGGAGAGTGGGAAAGTATTTATGAATGTATGGATACATATATTACAAGTATGCCTCCTGGTATAAGGTACTCAGATGCCTCTTCCACTATTGACCTCAAAAATAGTCATTCATACCTACTTGATTTGAAAGGTGTCACATAACAACTTTTGAACTTTTTTGAACAGATGTACACACAGGGAAGTTATGATTTTTTAAATGTTCTCATATATTTGAAAAATTAATGCAGGTAGACCAATACCTATATAGGCTGTATAATTTATAAGACACAATCTAGTTACTGAATTAACTAATTTTCTGGTGTTGCACAAAATACTAAATCATAAATATTAAATTGGCAAGGTTCACACCTTATGCTAACATAAAACAAGAACCAATCTCCCCTGCTGAAATGTCAGATGGAGGAATTACTTGAGAGTGTGTCTTTTGCTGTAGTAAAATTTTCTTTGGAAAGGCTCAAGAGATGAGAATTCACTAGAGAAATATTGTAGTTTTTTAAATATAAGGTTATTTACAAATCAGAGGTCCCTTTTATTTATTTGATGTTCTTTTTTGTCACTTTATTATTTTCCCTTTCCCTTTTATGTTAGTTTATATTTTAATGCATGATGTTGAAACTTAATATATTACTGTATAAAAAAAGGAAAAAAGACGCAAGAGATGGATAGATAGAGAGTGTGGGTGTGGATGTTGGGTAATATCCTGCCTTTAAACAAGGGGCTGAACTGAGCATTTTTGGTCTTTTTCAGCTCCTGCCTTTAAGCTTTCCCTTCATATTATATGACAATATAATATGAGACAGTATGTATCTTAATATAATTCCTGTTTTTACCTCAAATTGAAATGGGGGGGTTTATAATTTTTGATTGATTTGAGAACACCTTGGAAGTTTACCCATGATTATTTTCATGGACAGGAAAGACAAGCTTCTGCAAAAGACAATTTGTTTACTAACTGTTGGTTTGCAGAGGGCTGTGGGAAAATTTGAAAGTGTATGTTCACTTTCATGTTCATGAAAGCAGCCCTGGAAATCCCAGTAGGCCTAGCAGAGGCTCAGTATTAAGCAACTTTTCTTCACAGTATAATCTAGAATGTATAAGGCACTAAAGTTTCATGACAGGCAAAATTATTCAAAAAGAGATCATTGAGGAAAAAAGAAAAAGACTGAAAGAGCTGAACTGCTGCAAACAAAATTTGTGCTATGATTTTATATCTGTAGATCTTTTGGGAGAAACAGGTTTACACTTTCTTGCCTGCTTCAAAACTGACCACATTAGTAGCTGTCAGCTCTCAGGCTTGTTCCCCTTGTCTTCTGTGGCCAGTAGCTTTCCCCCGCTTCACTTTCCTTCTTCAGGTTGCCTTCCATGCCAGGCCTTCTAGCTCAGCTCCCCATCTCTTAATCTGACTCCTACAGACTTGGCAAGTTCAAGGTGACTTGTTCAAATCAAGACAATTTTCCGCCTCCTTCTCCACCCACTTTCTCTCTGCCGGCTTCTCTTCGACCAATCGGGAATCTTGCAGGGCTGGGTTTGAGGGGCTCCTCCCCCCACAAAGTGCAAAATTACACGTTTCTTTCCTAAGCCTTTCTGTAAACAACCTGAGCCCTTTGCTTTCATGTAAGCAGCAATTTTTTTAAAAAAGGAGGGCCACTGCTTGCTCAGCAGAATTAAGAGGGCTGTTCACAGTAAATGTGGCTGGCTTCCAGTTCACTTGGTGCTTTTGCATCTATGTGACTGAAGGACTTCACTGATCCTTCGCTCCGCTCCAGTCAGGAGGTAGCTGGCACTGACGTCCAAAATTGCAAAGGACATCACCATACTGTAAGTTGCTGGGAGTTTAAATTCAGGGAACTTTTCTTTCTTTTCTTCTTTTTTTCCCTCCGATCTTGCAGCTTCTTCAAACTGACAGCTAACACAAAGAATTGGCTTTCAAACCCTCTGCTGGTTGATACTGTTTTTGCAGTGGTGCTGGAAAGAGGTGCTGGGCCCTTTTGTAATGTACAATGAATGAATGATGCAATCCCAAAGAGGGAAAACATCAGCATCTCAATCTGGAGCAGAAAGTTGTATATTGCATAATATGTGTCATTTTGAAGCTCCTTTCCCTCTGGTAAAAAGGTTTTTAAAAATATAAGACGAACTATATCCAAATCACCAACACTTGTCTCAAGGAAAATCTTATTATGAAGAGCTCTGCTGAGTTGGATTACACTCAAAATTAAAGCAGATCATCTAAACCAGCAGTTTGCTTTTTACAGTGATTGGTCAGATTCTTCAAGGAAACGGAGGCACAAGTTATGAAACTGATATCTTGTTTACATGCTTAGAGAGATTTGCTGTTGAATATGGAGATTCCATTTTTTCCCATCAGTAATCCCATCAGTAGATATATTTGACCACTGTTTTGAAGGCATTTTAAGCTTCTATTTTTAAAGTAGAAATTTTTATTTTTAAAAGTAATGTAAGCCCATGTCACATACACTGATGTTGAAGAAATATTTTATTTTGCCAGAGGAAAATAATGCAGGATTCTGTGTAGTTAGAACACGTATCTTCATTTTTATTAAACATAGTATTCAGTGTGGTTATCTGAAATAAATAGAAACAATGTGCTAATGAAAGGAAATGTTTTGAAAAAGAGAAAGAAAGAAAAGCAGAACTTTTAAAATTATTTTTGTAAACAGCCTTCAGTTTCTCTTGGCTGCAGTTTTGCTGAGTTTTGTACATGGAAATCTGTTGGATTTTGTGGAAAACTGCAGCATATGTATCAAGCAAATTTCTCACAACTATTAACTTTCTTCAGCATTTCCAGTATGGATGCCAGTGTTCTAAACTAATGAAAGATTCAGCAAGGGTGAGAAGGAAAAAAACCAGTCTAGGAATCACAAACAGCACAAAATTCACACATACTGATTATTAAGATCATCCGAAGGTCTTGTATTTCACTATCTTTATTAGAGAGAGTCTGCTTGAGGTTGTTGGGACTTGCTTCCACCAGGGCAAGAAACTAGGAGCCTTTTTAAAAACAAATACTGAACTATTTATTGTTCCAAGTAGCAGATTCCACAGATAATGCTCCCAGTCCCTGATGGAATCATATTGTATCCCCATATTTTGTCTCGATTTTGTAAAGGTTGAAGAAAGGAAGAATGAGATTCCAGTGCAGAGGGAAGTTCATATCCTTAAAAATGTGCTGTCATCATTGATATGCTTAATGAGATTAGTATTGCTGATTTTTTAAATTTTTTATTATTATTTTTTATTTCATTATTCCTACTTTACCTATGGGCAGAAAATTCTAAAAATTGTCAAGAAAGCTGACAAGAAATAGCCAGAGATATAAAAAAATTTTTTTGACAAAAATGCTGCTTAAAATTGCTGATTTAATATGTTTTTAAATATATAAACACAGCTTTCTTTTTCTTCTTGGTGATCAGAGTGAATTGCTTTGCACAAAACAAAAAAAAACAGATTTTGAAACTACCAGTTTAAGTTCCTTGCTTTAAAAAGGATGACTCATCATTGTCAATATTTTTTTTTAATCTTTGAAATCTAGGACTGGCTGTTTAAGAGAGGCTTCCCAGTTATTTTTCCTCAAAGCTACCACTCTTTCTTTTCTAAAATGATATTCTGGACTCACCTGTTTCTTCACTGCTATCAACCAAGTTGTGGCCAAAGAGCAAGCATATAAGTGGTAGGTTGCACATTTTCTCAGGCTATGGTGCTTGATGTCCCTGAGCAATAATGCAGCAACAAGGCCTTTGTCTCCCCTTGGCATGTCCCAGTTACCCTCTGTTCAGATATGGGGTCTTGCCAATTGCATCTCCATAAAGTAACTGTTAGTAAGGGTCAACCCACTGTGTGCTGAACTAGGCAAAGCATGAATGAGACAAAGCTCAAAGCAAGAACCGAGCAAGGATGATGGCCCACTAACGGGATCCATAGAGAATATTGGCAGCTTCACATATCCCACTAAATAATTATTAGCTTTACTATGGTTTGCTCACCAAGCCATGGCCAGCTTTGTACAAAATTCTGTGTGACTCTGATTGCTGAATCATAAGATATTTTGATGAGGGAGCCACTTCAGATTCTCACATTAGGCATGGGTGGATCATGCAGCAGTCTCTATTGCCTTCTGTTGCTCAACTGTTGCCAACAGGCTTTTTATTTCTTCCAGTTCCAAAGGTGGAAAGCAAATAGCAATAGCACTGCTTCACAGTGCTATACAGCCCACTTTAAGCGGTTTACAAATTTCAGCATATTGCCCTCAACATTCTGGGTCCTCATTTTACCGACCTGGGAAGGATGGAATGCTGAGTCATCCTTGAGCGACTCAGAATTGAACTCCTGGAGTGAGCAGTGACTTAGCCTGCAGTACTGCAATCTAATCACTGTACCACCACGGCTCTATTAATTCCTCTTCCCCATGAGAAACTGAACAGAGGAAAAAATCTTTTTAAATTAAGAAAGCATGAATAGAAGCAATCAAATCATGTGTATTTCAGGTCAAATGGGATTAAATGCAATCGTGGGAGTACATATCACCGTTCAATATCTTTTATAGTTATAGCAACTCCATCTTCAGAAGCTATTTATTTCCAGGGGATGGAAAATAAGAGAGGGATTTTCCTTCCTTCTTTACTTCTAAGTTTCTTAGAAGCATCTGGATGGTCACAGTGGAAGTAGAATGTGGACTGAATAGATCTTTGTCAGATCCTGTAAGGCATCCATTACATTCTTTATTCATTCATTCACGTAGCTAATATAGGCAGTATTTTTCATTACAACTTAATATAAAAACACTAGCCTTTTCTCACATAAACTCACCATTAACATTTTGATTGCTGGGAAGAAAACACAGGAAGGAGATTGAGATTAGAGCAAAGGAATGCATGAAATACTATAATATATTCTAATTTATTCATATTGATTTGTATCCTGTTCTATTGCATTACATTAAAGTGGCACAAACAAGATTTAAAATATTCAAATAAAAATAAGTCCTCCAAATTAAAACACTGGTAACAAAAGGTAATTAAAAGACTTAATAATATTACATTATTATTATATTTTTTTATTAAAGAAAATATTAATGTTACAAGAGAATCCCATCATCTGAGTATTATTATTATTGAATTGTCCATTGAAATGTAAAGCCCCATTGAACCTAATGGGACTTACTTCTGAGTAGGTCTCTGGCTGTCTAAGCCAAAAGTCTGGTGATGTTGCTGCTTCCATTCTCTATTTTTTCTTTTCTGGATGCGTTGTATTCTTGACCTTGTTTCTATGTCTGTTGAATTTTCAACCTGTGATTGCGTTGTTTTCTTTCATTTCCAACAATAGCTGGAATACAGTGAAGTCACTTCACTAACTGCTGTTCCAAAACTGAAAAGAGGGGAGGGGCTTCTCTTTCATGAAGAGGGAGAGAGAGAGAGAGAGGGAGAGAAAGATAGATGTCAACAAAGCTCGCTTTTCAGAGAAGAATGGCATTTTCATTGCTTATGAAGTGAATACTATGAAGCAGTCTTTATGCTTCTAGTACCAGAGTCAAATTATCACTAATTCTTTAAACTTATTTCACTTGCGATGATGCCATTTTTCATTCTGGTTGCCCTTGAACTTTACCAATAGCACCTTGGCAAAAAAACATAAGTACTTTTCCATTTCCTACTGCTGAGACTAATCAGTATCCAAATCACCCCACCTTTTCTCTGTTGCCCAATGCTAAGACAGCTATTTATCACGCCCTCAAAGTTCCAGCCTGTTGGGTAGTTTCTTCAGCAATCACAAAGTTGGTTCTTCTGCTCCTAGAGCTGACTTCCAATAGAAATGGATAAAAATGCTGATTAAATCACATGCCTGGTTTTATTACTTTGGCAATAATCCCCTCCATGCTGTAATTATTTATCTACAGCCAAAAAGATGTCCAGTGCCACTTACACAAAGTTATTAATAATTTGACAGCCCATGTCGTCAGTGTTCAAAATTTAAAGAACAGAAGATACAAGAAAATAGAGGACTGCCCGCTCTCCTCCAGGGTGCCTTTGCTTTAGCTTCCTTAAATCATGTCTGAAATATATGTAAAATGCCATACCAGAAAAAAGAATAAATTGAGAAATTGAGCATCACCTAGTAACTCTAAATGTTGTCTATTGTTTAAGGATGTTGTTCTAGGTTGCTTGCTTTTTCAGCAAGCAACCTAGGCAGCAAAATTTAAAATATGCTGAATTCCTGAAAAGTAGTAAAGGCACCAGGTTGGAAATAAAGAGGCTGTGAGTTCTAGTTCTGCTTTAGACTGGATGAAAGCTGGCTTCATGACTTTGGATGACTTGGCAGGGTTGTTATGGGAAAATAGGTGGAGGAATGAATATTAGATATTTTCACTTGTTGAGGTACTTACAATGTAATAAAGGACGAAAATCGAATAAATAAATTCTGGGTAGCTTTAGGAGTTGGCTGAAGTAGTATTTGGTTAAGGTTAGCAATTTATAAATTGAAATATAGCTTATCGTATTGCACTTACAGTAATTGTACATTATTTAGTGAACAATAATCAAGCAAACCACGACTTTTCATATTTTATGAACCCAGCTGCTAGTAATTTTTTGTAACAAAACTCCAAGCTATGTACGGTATTAGGTTATATAACTGCTTGGGTTTTTTTCAAGAGTATTCACTTGAAAGAGCTTTAAACAAAAGCTTTGCCCTCTTCCACTACCTTTGAAGCTTGCCATGAAAGGAAGAGTGACAAACTCTACAATTTAAAATGTATATACTCCTTGAAGGTATTCAAATATTAAAGCAGGCAGTGCCATCCACATTACTTGGGATTTATCCCTTCAAGTATAGGTAGGGGTGGTGCCCATAGCTGCAATCCTCTTGCACATTTACCTAAATTTAAGAACTTCTAATCCAAGGATTCCTAACACCACTAATCAAAAATATCTTATAGCTCTCTTTTGTCTTTCCCTCTTCATCAGTTACTGTTGTTCATTTGATTGATTGATTTATGAGAAAACAACAGAGCAAATGGCAAAAACCCTTTGGAAAATTATCAGTGGGATTAATACATTTGGATCTCTTCTATGAATGAGGCAGAGCAATTATAATAAAACAGAACAGAGCAGAATAACAGAGTTGGAAGGGACCTTTGAGGTCTTACAGGCCAACCCCCGTTCAAGTAAGAGATCCTGGCTTAGACAAATGGCTGTCCAGTCTCTTTCTCTGAAATCCCCTTCAGTCCCACACTGAACTTGGTGAGTCAGTAGAGTTCTGCATGCCAAATTGTTGGAAAATGTTATTTCTTTTTTTTAACTAGTGTGAACATGTTGGATTGGATTTATGGTCTTACATTGCAGTCCCATAAACACCAATACAGAGTTGAGCCTAATTGAATGCAGAGGTAAATGTGTATATTAGATTACAATTCTGTTATTAGACACTTTAGTTGAATTTGGCTCATTTTACTTATTTAGCTTGAAAATATTTTCAAACATAATAAACCATATGAATTTACATTTGGGGTACCTAAGCCTCTGGAGATCAATTTTTTTTCTCCTCTTCAGTCGTATCTGATTTAATTTATTTAAATTATGGCAAAATCTCAGAAGGAGGGAAGCAGGAGTTTTTCCAGAGATCAGAACCAAGACATATAAAGAGCTATTTGCATATCTCCTGTAAGCAAGCAAACCCAAGAACAAAGGGTTATATTTGCATACATTTTACTATATTATCAGTTCATATGAAAACAACATCATCTGCATTGGTTTGCAATGGAGTGTACTTTTCTAAAATAAGGAGGACTTTGCTTTTCCATTTCTTAAAGTCCCAGCCTCTGTGGTGTAAGATCTTATCCCTGACTGGGAGATGATCCGAAGAGGCCTAACCCAACCCTGGAGGGGACCCTGCTTGGAAGCCCCGCTGTGTGCCGCCATCAGCTCAATCATGTAAGAGAGAATTGATATACAAAAGGAAAGTAGTCTAATTTTTCCTTCTACGGGTGAGGAAAGACTTCCTACAGTTGCTCACTCAGTGTAATTGTATTATGTCCCTGACAATGTACAGTATATGAACTACAGCTTAAGCCAGGGGTAGGTATGTATCATCAGAAATCCTTTTTTGAGATACTGTAGAGGCCAATCAGGATTATGCTGCTGAACTTCAGTCTCAAACCACCAAATAAATCCCTTGAATTTTCTATCAGTTTCCTGCAGGGAAATAGATGAGTTACGTGTCTCCTAGGTTCATATCTATAAAAAGGTTAACAACCTCCCAACCAAAAAATATGTGGGGAAACTAACTCCAAATCCTATCCTTCTACAGTTAGCATTAAGTGATGGGGGATGGAGAAGCAGCCAGGGCAGAGACAGAGAGATACAGAGAGAGGGGGAGGGAGGGAGAGTGAGAGAAAGTTGTCAAAAGGGTTTTGTGCTTTCCAGTGTTTTTTAACAATCGGTTCTCTGCCCTAATGACCATCTGGCTAGACATGGCTAGGGGGTATGTGACTGGTGGAAGTAAGTGAGGTTGGGTGGACCATGCCCATCCAGGTTTTGTGGCTCCCGGTGTTTTCTTTTCTGTGGGAAACGGGTCCATATGGCTCTGAGTGGTTAAGGTTGCCGACCCCTGTTCTGGCATATTTGTCTGCCTTATTTATTTATTTATTTATTTATTTATTTATTTATTTATTTATTTATTTTTGTGATTTATATGCCGCCATTCTCCCAAGGACTCAGGGCGGCTTAAATACAACAATCATCAATACAAATCACAATGTGGAAATTAAAATAAAATTAAAACTGCCATGAAAACCATATTAAAATTATAAAATTGTACAACCCCACAATCAGTTTATTGCTGGAATAGCCACGTCTTTAGTCTGCGGTGGAAGGAGAGGAGGTCGGGGGCCATCCTGAATTTGGTGGGCAGACCATTCCAGAGGGTCGGCGCTCTGACAGAGAATGCCTTCCCCCTCTTTTGGAGCCAGCCTATCTTCCTCTTTTGGAGCCAGCCCAAGGGTTCCCATCCCTAGAGGGTCTGAAAAGCCTCTAATATCCAAAGTGAACCCATCTGGTGGAGAAACTTTGTCTTGGACATCTGCCAACATCCAAGAAGCATATTTATCATGTCTGAAAAGCAATATTGGAGCAAAGGCATGTCCTTTCAGGACTATGCTAAATTAAAATGGAATGGATAGGTACAGAGCTGTTTATGTCACGTCTGTTACTCACTGCAGCTCTTTGGAGCTGGGGAAAAAATCCAGCTACCAGGCATCAGCAAGTTTCTCATCTTTGGTTTATGGTATCATTGGATAGTCCAAAGGACATACAGCAAACCAATGAGGCTTTGATGTGGCCCATAAAATGCCATCTTGTTTGGCTGCTTAAAACTGGTAGTAATACTGGTTTTCCACAGCAAACCACCTATGGCTATATTTCAGCAGTAAGCTGTTTTGAAATTTCTGCATAATTGTGGTTAGAAAAAATGGGCCTGAGAAATAACCATGTTCATATTTTAGGTCAGATTCAGTACTTTACAAAAACTCTGAAAAAGAAAAAAAAGGGGTGGGGGGAAGAGTGGGGAAGTCCTATCTATTTATGCCAGTTTTTTGCACATCTCCATATGCCAAGATATTCACAGCTCCCTAGATAGCATCTACAGAACTCCAACTCTAAATAAAATTTGTAATATTGAAAATTAAAGATAGTTGCTAGTACAAACAATTAAACAATTGCCAGATTTTGTGTGATTTTTGTGTACTTACGGTACATGAATTTTGGAGATGTCAAGTGGGGATGTCAAATCTAGTAATCTCTCAAAATTTAAGTGGTTTTAAAAATCCATTTGAGGTCTTAAAAAGTGACCTAGCTTTTGTTTATTCTTACTAGAGTTTTCATTTTATATATATTTAGCTGAAAATAATTTGACTAGTTTCCCCAAGTGGCTCACTTTTTCCATAAATGCTCAGGTATATGTTTATAAAGCTCCTCCACAAATACCACTGTGGGCCAGTAAAATATCATTGCATGGCAGGCACATGTTTTCCTTTATCACCAAAAGTCCCTATTGCAATCCAATTTTAATCAGCAGATATTAAATCATGATTTGGAGACAGGGTGACGCAGGCAGCTTGGTGCATCTTGGCATGATGTCCCTGTCAAAGTTGGCCAGATGACATGAGATTGAGTTCTGGTTGGATGTTTATCCTTTCATATTGCCTGGAAAAAAACAGCTGGATGTACTCCAAAGCTGTGAGCACGTGTCTTTTTCATGGCATTGTGTAACAGTGCGTCATATTGCACGGTGTTCCAACCCCGCCCCAGAGTCAAAGCTCTCTCTTCTGCCTTCTCTGGCTTAAAACAAACAGAACATTTGGAAGCCATCAGCAAGTCAAGGCTGCTAGTGAGGAAATGTGAAGGTCCGCTTTCTCAACACTTTCCCAGACCCTGTCCTTTTAGCATAATTGCCACTTCTCGGATTCTGACCACATCCAAACCATAACCTTAAAGCATAATCTTAAAGCCTTAATTGTCACATCCTACCAGGATATACCGGGACCAATACCCTGTGTCTTCCTAATGTCAGAGTGAAGTTTGTAAGGCTTCTTTATTTTATAGCCATCACCTTCACTAGTATAAAAACTAGTTTATGCTTATACTGTAAAATATAATTAGGCCACAGTGAAACAAAAAGCAATGGAAACCTCTAAAAATATTCTTAGGTACAAGCTAAGTTTCAATACTTCCTCATGTCCTCCTACCTGGTTGGAACTTGCTTCACTTAACTCTTCTTTGAGGACCCCTCCTGATGATGCAGCCTTCTTCTTACCCCAACCCATCCATGAGATCATCTAAGTTCGATCGGATCTGATTTATAAGTGGAATTCCCCATCTTTTCCTCATGTAAGCTTTGCTGTGTGTACACAATTTGTGGCACATTGATGGCAGTTAGTGGTGATGACATGGCAGAGGCTATGATCTATCCAGGATCTCCCTTCCAGTTGCCAACATCTCCTCTAGACTCTAGAAAGAGTACAGAGAAGAGCAACAAAGGGGATTAGAGGGCTAGAAGATGAAACATATGCTGAATGGTTGCAAGAACTGAATATGACTAGTCTAACAAAGAGAAGAACTAGGAATGACATGATAGCAGTCTTCTAATATTTGAGGGGCTGTCACAAAGAAGAGGTAAACAACCTATTTTCAAAGTACCTGACGACAAGCAAGAAGTAATGGATGGAAACTTACCAAAGAGAAATCCAACCTAGAATTAAGAAGAAATTCCATGACAGTGAGAATAATTAATGAGCGGAATGGATTGCCTTCAGAAGTTGTGGCTGCTCCATCACTGGAGGTTTTTAAGAAGGGATTGGACAGTCATTTGTCCAGAATGATGCTTGAGCTGGGAGTAGAAGACCTCCAAGGTCCCCTCCAATTTTGTTGTTCCGTTGACACTTTGGCCTTTGATCAGACATCTGGTTGCCACAACCAGGGTAGTCTTAAAAAGCATGTGGAAAATAATAACTTATGTTTAGGATAAATAGGGCAGGGCAATTTTTCACAAGTATGAGACAAGTAAGTCACTCAGGTATATGAAAGGTCCCATTGTGCATATTTAGAAGCTTGTTCATTCTTGATTCAACAATGAAATCAAGAGATAATTCCAAAATCAGTCAAGTGTTTTTAAAAAACTTTTTTTTCTTAACCATCTTATCTGATGAAAAGCTCTCATTTTCTCTTCATCTGGGAAACTCTCACTACATCTGTGGGAGGCTAGCTAAGGAAACAATCAGATTTATACTTTGTGCCACTTTCCATATTGGAGCAAAACAGATTAAACAAGATGTCTGGATTGGCTCCTTGAGCAATTTATTCTAGAATCCACATGTCTTTTTGTAAGACATAATACACTATCTAGGCTGCAAAAGTTTGGATCATGACAGAAAAAAGTTAGATTTTCCTGTATCATTTTGCTCCCACCCATTGGCTACCCAAGTTCTTTGCTACAATTCGATGCATTAATGACCAGGACTTTCAGAGCAGATCCAAAAATGGGAGAGGTGTGAAACAAAAAATCCTCTAAGAAGATCTTATATAGTTCCTATTCTTATGACTGAGTGTATCTTCTTGATGCAATCTTTTATTATCATTATATATAGAAATGTCCCATTCCAGTTGCTAATGAAAAAATTTCCTCATGGTGCTGATTCTTCCCCTTCCCCACAATTATACATTTGTAATACTTCCTTTTTAATTTTTCTCTTGTTCTTTGGTTAAACTTTAAGACTCTGGTTTCATTCTCTGGGATATCAACAATGATTATTTACTTTGCCTTCAATCCAATTTAAGATAGATTCTTTTAGTGTTCTGCTGTATTTATGTCAAGAGCTCTGAATACCAGCTGATGGTGCTTTTGAGGGGGAGCAAGACTGTATAACTGGAGGGGATAGTTTGCTTAAAACTATCACCAAACCACCTATCATGGTTATTTTTATTCAACAGGTAAAATTCATTTTGTGGAATTTTTGGATAGCAAAGAATAAGATAGATGGCCACTCCTGGAGGAAAAATCCTTCTCTTTAGTAAATCTGTGCAATACCTCAGATGGACTGTGTCAGTGAAAGTTTCAAGAATGGTTAACTCAAGGGGGGGGGGGGGCAGCCTTGATTGTCTGCCCATTTTTCTGCTGCCCCTGAAAGCCAGCAAATCAGCAGCGTTCTCTACCCCCCTCCTCCACTCCCTGCTCTTGCTTAAAAAGGAGCTGCGGCATTAGCTGTCCCCTCTCAACACAGGGCTTTCAGCCACAGATCTGCTTCTAAGATGGCCCAACTGAGGGTACAGGCTGGCGACATCCAGAATGACTTCATCTATCTTTCACATAACAGGAAGGTTCCCAAAAAGATGTCTTCTATCATGGAGATGAAGGAAATCTTCCTCAATGCTGATGCCGTTTGCTTCGATGTGGACAGCACAGTCATTAAAGAAGAGGGCATCGATGAACTGGCAAAATTCTGTGGTGTTGGAGATGCGGTGGCGGAAATGTAAGTATGATTGTGTCTTGCTTGATCCTTCTGAGAAGAGAGATCAGACATCGAGATACTTCTTCAGTTCTGTTGTCCAGTTCTTCACTTCAGAACTGAAGAAGCTTCTTGGATGAGAAGTGAAACCTCTTCAAGGAAAAACAAAGGAAGTCCAGCTGTCTTTTGAAAAAGCACCTTTGGGATCAGACATGGAAATTTGTTCACCCAAAGGACTGTGTGTTCAACAGTGTGTTTGACCTGAATCTGAGAAGTCCAAAGCCACTGGCCTGTATGTGGTGGTGACTGCTCTTACCAACAAAAAGATAACCATTTATTAAATACATTAAATTTATAGGTTTAATGTTTGGGTTTGGTTGCCCATCTAAAGTCCTGCATGAGAGTTGCTTAGTTTTATCAGATCTTAGATCATGTACAAAGTCTTCTAATGAAGCTTCTTGAGCAGATAATTGTGAGCAAGCATCTAACAAGTATATACAGATCAGAATTATTTCTAGTCTGATAAACCTGTTTTGTAGTTACCTTTGAAACAGATCATAAACACTAAAGTGAAGAAGATGGAAGGCAGGAAAATTATACACGGAATATTGCTTCTCTTTGACTGAATCAAACCACTGCTTTAAATATATTGATATGACAACATATACTCATTTTGAGTTCATCTATTATCTCATTGAAAGCTGCTTCATGGCACAATCAGAACGCTGCTAACTTTTTCCCCTAGTATGGTATCTTAAGTCTTTAGTAATGCAGCAAGCTTTGTCTTTTGTATCTCTTCAATATGACTTACAAAGTAACTCCAAATTTTGCCTGTGCTTTTTCTTGCTTTGGCATTTCACTGAATAGTGCAGAGAAAATTATCAGAGTCTGTATGTGCAAAGATGAAAAGACAATTGAGGTAGCTCTGTGATGAAGAAGAAAAAAAGCTTGTGTAATTTTATTATCAGTCCAAGGCCTTTATATCTCATACCTTCAGTATAACATTCAGTGTCTGTGTGGATTTGAAACTTTTGTGATACCATATAGTTAATCATGAGAGATTCAGTTAAGCTTCCTGTAAAATTTGTTTCATAATGCCATGTGGATTTTCAAGTATCTCTGGCACAACTTTAATGTACAGTTTAGAAATGCATCTATGGTAAACTTTTAGAATAGTTATGTTGTAAAGTATCTTTACAAAATAGCTATGTTGTGGTCAATATCTGGCATTTTCAGGACCAAGTCTAACTGCTGAGAGATTCTGTTGGATCTTCTGCTTGCCCAAGCCAGAACACAGTGTGAATTGACAATGGATGTGAAAAGTTCTGTAGCTGGTCATGCCTGTCCAAAAAGTTGCTGACCACAGCTTCACAGTTGTTATTGCGTCCAGTTACAGTCCTTATGTATTTTTTCACTGTCCTCTTGCTACTTCTAGTTAAACCAGCTGTGCAAGTTCCTGGCATTTTTTGTTTTTGATTTTTAAATAATGAAAGAGAAATGCCAGCCTGCAGTGGGTGTAGTTGAGAAATTATTTAACACTGTTGTGGTACAAGAACACAGGGCATTTACCATTGTTAGGTTGCATAACCATAAGAACTTTTAATTTCTTTTAAAAACCACTTAAGGATTGTACTGGAAATACTATATGTGTCATTTTTAACACTGAAATAGCATCTACAGGTGATTGGGATTGAGGCAACATTCACAGACATTTATTCATTCAAATTGTTATTTGAGCTTTTATTGTTTGTAAGTCACCCAAAGTCTCAGAGAGTGAGTGGGCAGCCATATAAAACTTCAAAATAAATAAATAATAAACAAACTTAGCATTAGTGAACATCGGGTTCCAGCTCTTGAACAGCAGCTTGAAAAAGTCAGTATTATCCTTTTTATGGATTCCATAAACATGTATTTGCCCATTATGGGGAATGGACTGCCAGAAACAGTATGATTTGATACAGCGGGGAACCCTTATATTCTTACATCACAGAATAAATTTTCCGTGGCTTTCCACAATACATTCTAGTTTATCAGATTTGTGTATTAAAACTCCTCAGGAGATCCTTCTGCTTTCCTTAAAAGCCTGAAATGAATTTCTTTGACTCCTAATTTAGGACTCGCAGAGCAATGGGAGGTTCAGTAACATTCAAGGCAGCTTTAACTGCACGGCTAGGCCTCATACGACCTTCCTACGAACAAGTGCAGAAATTAATATCAGAGCATCCACCCCAGTTAACGCCAGGAATAAGGTAAGAAATATTAGGAATGGTTTATGTTGTGCAGTATTCCCAAGATGTATTTTTCCCATGGAGATTGTCATAGGTCCTTGCTGTGTGTTCCTAGGATCTTATGAAAGACATAGTACAAAAATGCTGCACTGGGACTTGAACCTTTGAGTTGGATTTTCTCCCCCCCTCCCCCGCATTTATTAAGGCAATACATCAAAGCATACAAGCTGCTTCTGAATTCAGGCAAGATTATCTTTGCTCCCCCTCCTTTGTCTTGCCCATTGCCAGTTGAGATTAAAATCCATTGCAATAACACTATTTTTTTTATTGTACTCAAACTGCAGCCAAACTTTGCTTTATCTGCTTGTTTTCAAGCTTCAGTGTGGAATTTGGATTCTGATCAGGGGATTTTCACTTTTGGTACTGGGTGCAACTGCATTCCTTGACTCAAAGCTGGTGAATAGTTTGGGTTCCTCCTGGACTCATGGCTCCTATGAAGAACAGATGACAGCCATATCCAGGAAGGCCTTTGCACTGCTTTATCTTGTGCATAAATTGCCCCCATTTTTAGATCAGGAGGCCCTGTTCATTGTCATGCATGCCTTAGTCATCTCCCTGTTGGATTTCTGCAGTGATCTCTACAAATGATTGCCTTCTAAGTTGCTGCAGCTGATCCAGAGTGTAGTAGTACAGGCACATTGATACGTCCATGTAAGACCATTACTGTGTTCTGTGCATTGCAATGGCTCCTGATAGGCTTCTGGGTAGGGCTGTTATTTTCAGGATCATCTATTTCTTGTTATTTCTGATAGTCCCAAAATTAACACGCCAAGGTAGACAGTTCTTTGTTTGAAGTCGTCATACAATGGGACCTAGAAGACATGTCTATTCTGTTGCTTCCCCTGTCCTTTGGAACAATCTCTCCTTAGGTGTGAGTGGCTCTGACCCCTTATTCTTTCACAGAACTGTGAAGACCTTACTTTTGTCTTGTCCCAGCTTCTGCCAACCTAGCAGTTCGAAAGCACATAAAAAATGCAAGTAGAAAAATAGGGACCACTTTGGTGGGAAGGTAACAGCATTCTGTGTGCCTTTGACATTTAGTCATGCTGGCCACATGACCACGGAGACGTCTTTGGACAGCGCTGGCTCTTCAGCTTTGAAACCGGAGATGAGCACTGCCCCCTAGAGTCGGGAACAACTAGCACATATGTACCCTTATCTTTACTGGACTAAAATGGTAGTTCTTTTGTGAAAATGAGCTTTTGCTATGGCCAGACTTGGCTATTTGAGGAGTTTAGTATTATATTTTTATTTCTCTTTCATATTAAGAAGTCTACAAGTTTAGAGCTCATTCTGAGCTAACCCTATTGGGTTGTTGTTGGGTTTTTTTACTCTTTTTGTCTACTCAAAAAAAGAAAAGGGAGGGGAATCTCCACATAGCTGTAAATCTGTGAAAATCAGGAACTTTCAGTTCCCATCCTAGAGTCATGTTCTACCCAGTCAAGGTCAGTCTCATGACCATAAAAACAGGGCCAAGAAATCATGGTGCCAGATTTTGATTAAAAAAAAACCTTGGAGTTATTGCCCTGGTGGTGCGGTGGTTAAAGTGCAGTATTTTAAGCAAACTCTGTCCACAGCCTGACCTTTGATTCTGACAGGGCTCAAGATTGGTGTAGCCTTCCCTCCTTCTGAGGTGGGTAAAATTGGGACCCAGATTATTGGGGACAATATGCAAATAATGGTTCTACATTGTAAACTTCTCAGAGAGTGCTATAAAGTGCAATGGAGCGATATATAAGCCTGAATGCTATTGCTATTGTTGTTTGTTGGGAGTGCTCATTATGGGTCTATTATGTAGATGATAATAATGCAGATAGCAAACAAAAACCACCTGTTTGAATGTATCCATTCCTTTTCCCTGACCTTATGGTCTCTATTTTTTTCCCCCCCTTAAAGAGAACTCGTCAACCGGCTCCACCAGCGCGGTGTCCAAGTTTTCTTAATTTCTGGAGGGTTTCAGAGCATTGTCGAACACGTCGCCTCACAATTAAACATTCCAACAGCAAATATCTATGCCAACAGATTGAAGTTCTACTTTAATGGTAAAATTTTCCATATGATTGAACTTAGAACTGATAAGGTTGTTGATTTAATAGGGACCAAAGATAATAATAATAATATCTCTATGATGTGTTAACTTAAACAGAATTACCGAACATCTCAATTCTGTAGCAACAGAATCAAAGTCTGTTGCCTTAAAAAAAATGAAATATATAAGAATTATTTGAAGGCTAGCTATGGTAATCAATGTGAGAATTTATTCCATACAAGATTAAATCATTTCTTCCTTCATTGTTGAAATTTACATTTAGTAGGTATTTGTTTGTACTTCTAAGCATAGGGCTTATTTGTTCTCCCCAACAACCAGCTTGTGAAGTTGGTTGTGTTGCGAAAGCAAGACTGGCCAAATCACCCAGGGAGTATCTAAAACTGAGAATGAACTAGAATCTGGGTTCCCCCACTTTTACTTTGGTATATTAACCATTGGACCATATTCCCTCTCATGAGCAGAAAGGTTTTTTAAATTACCTTTTTACTTGAACTTTCTTTCTTGGTTTGGAACTCGGGAAAATAATGGTATTCTAATATATTATTGTATGGCCAGATGATACATTTCCATTAAAAAATAATAAAGTTGCAAACCAATTTAGATTAGAAGTGGGAACCTATTTCAGACTGAAGGTTGCAGGATTTTATGGCATACCCAAGAAGGCTCAAAACCCAAAATGTGTGTCATACCTACATTTTAGCTCTTCCTTACTGGTAGATCAGTCCATTTTCATCCATGCCTGAAGAAAATGGCTACTCGTTTCTCACACATAATTCAAATTAATGACCATGCACTCTATGCACAGAGGGCCTTTTCTGAGGTAAACCTCCACTTGGCCTTAACAAGCCAACTGACAAGTCTCATTGCCAGTTCATACAATAAGTCAAGGTTTGCTGCATATTTCTTACAGATCTTCTAGTGAATTTTCACATTACAGGATACAAGATAGTGGTGAAATCTAAAATTTGTTACTACTGGTTCTGTGGGTGTGGCTTGGTGGAGAGGGTAATGTGACTGGGTGGGCATGGCCAATTTATTATTATTATTTTTTTACTTTTAAACCCATTTTTTCTACAACCTCTTCAGCGAAGAGGTTGTAAAAAAATGCTTTCAAAAGGCTCTGACTATCCCAGCTGACTTGCCTGGTCGGCAGAGGCTTTTTTAAAAAGCCTTTGCTGATCAGGCAAGTTAGCTTGGATCGTCAGAGGCATTTAAAAGAAAAAAAGGGTTTTTTTCTTTTAAATGCCTCTGACGATCCAAGCTGAGTTGCCTGAGCAGCAGAGGCTTTTTAAAAAAAACACAGCTTGGATCGTCAGAGGCATTTAAAAGAAAAAAAGGGTTTTTTTCTTTTAAAAGTCTTTGACGATCCCAGCTCGGCTGCGCAATCGTCAGAGGCTTTTTTTTTAACTTTTAAAAGCATTTTTTCGGCCGAAGCGGTTGTAGAAAAAATGCTTTTAAAAGTAAAAAAAAAAAAGCCTCTGATGATTGTGCGGCTCAGCTGGGCATGGGGGAGGGGGGACAGGGATTTTTGCTACTGGTTCTCCAAACCACCCGCCTCCATTCGAACTGGGAGCATTTTACCCGTGCTTTGGAGTTATAAATATCTGAGAGCTTTTAGCCTTAGGACACTTAAGCTTCTCAAATTTCTGGGTTGGCAATTATGGGCTCCATTTGCTTTTTAAGAACATAAAACAGAACTAAAAGTCCATTAGACCAGCTGTGTCTAACCTGATCATGTAGCTAAGAACTCTGGGGATTGTGGTCTGGATGGCAAAGGAAGGGGAAGACTGGTTTATTCCCGCTTCCCAAAGAAGTCAACAAGCCACAAGTTTCTCTTGAAGCAGCAAGTCCCTGGCCTTCATCTTTTGCTTTCCCATCAGCTAGGATTCAGCAGTATATAAATTTAGAGATTCTGTTGCAACATCATAGCTAACAATCTGTAAACTACTGTGACCCTGACTAAATCTTCCCTGCTTCCAAACTGCAGAAATTTTAGCCTGTTCTTGTAGAAAGGGTTTTCCAAACCTGTTCCCTTCTGGAATATTTTGAATTGTTCAATTTTTTTTAGATCATAGACCTAGTTGTTGCTTAAGTTGACCGTCAGCTGGGAAAACAAGTTGAAGTGAAATCTTTAGACTGTAAATGGTTACGCTTGAAGAATTAGGCCTGCTAATCAGTTTCCTAGTTATGAAACATCAATTGCCCAGGTTATGTAAAACAAGTAATTCTTTCCAAGGGTTAAGATTTGACACTTTGCTTTGGCACATGGTAAGAGCAAGGGGTGTGTTGCTGAGATCAGCTTGTTTATTGAGTGATCAGCAGGGTCTCTTATCCATTAGCTGATAAAACATACAACTACAAGGTTAAGATATCCTGCTAGTGATATCCCACTGATATTACAGATTTCTAGCCAGGCTCAGTTGACTTGGAACATTGCAATAAACAGGGTCACTCAAGTGTGTGGTACTTGGCTTTAGATTAATCACTCTGTATTGCCAGGGGGACAAATAGAAGCAAATGTGAAGGATCAGAATTTTTCCATTGTCTGATCCAACCCTTTTTGCTTGTAAAGAAGGATAGGAAGCCTGAATGTAGAAAGAAAGTGGGGAACGGTAATTTTCTCCAAACTTTAAATGATGGAGCTATCATTTAAAGTTTGGGATAATAATCACATAACCACATCAGAAGCTAATGTATTTGGGACCTTTTTTCAGGATTTAGTTTTGAAATTAATGGCCTAATAATAGACATTTGAGCCCCTGAGCATGTAAGAAAAAGTTTCTTCCTCTTCAGAGGAAAATAGCCAAATCCATGTACTAAGATTATTAAAACAGATTATTAAGACAGAATCAGGATGGCATAATTAAAAGATCAGAATAGCACTGGAGAGACACAGATTCTAGACCAGGGGTCTCCAACCTTGGCAACTTTAAGATTTGTGGACTTCACCTCGCAAAGCTGGCTGAGGAATTCTGGGAGTTGAAGTCCACAAGTCTTAAAGTTGCCAAGGTTGGAGACCCCTGTTCTCAGCCCTAAAATCTTCCTGGGTGACTCTGGGCCACTCATTCCAAGTTCTTGTTGTAGTATTATTTACACTATTCTGGTCTCCTGAATGAAAAGGTAAGATATAAATCCAACATGTGAATGAAAGCTAGATTTCTAACCAGAGAATGGATTTCCCAGACTTGAAATCTTTTGTATCAGAATTCTGATGACTAGAACTTCCCTAAGGACATTTTTCTCCCTTTCTCAGACTTCTAACATCCTTGAAATTCTCCCTAGTATTTTGGGACAGCCAGTCAAGGGGTTTCCCTTTGTGTCATTTATTTAGGAGAATACGCCGGTTTTGATGAGACGCAGCCAACAGCTGAGTCAGGTGGTAAAGGACAAGTCATCAGTTACTTGAAAGAACAGTTTCAATTTAAGAAAGTAGTTATGGTTGGAGATGGAGCAACAGACATGGAAGCCTGCCCTCCAGCAGTGAGTATCAAAGATGGACGTTTCAATCACAATTTAATTTTTATTTACCCTTCTTCCTGTTGGTTTAGGGCAGAAGTGTCAAACTTGATTTCATTGAGGGCAGCATCAGGGTTGTGTTTGACTTCAAGGGCCTGGGGGTGTGTGGCCAGAGGGGCATGGCCAGCGCCACATCACTCGCTGAGGCTCCATTTTTGGCCATGACAGCCTCCTGCAGTCCTCTGCCAATGAAAATGGAGCTCAGGAGGGTTACACCCAGTCTGCTTGGGTTCCGTTTTCACTGGCAGAGGGCTGCAGGAGGCTGTCGGGGCTGAAAATAGAGTCCTGGGAGGGCCATGCGCTGCTCCTCTGAGCTCTATTTTTGCTGACAGAGGCACCACGGCCGGTCCTTCACTGTTTCTAGGGCAGCCCTGTAGACCAGATCTAAGCACCCCATGGGCCAGATCTGGCCCACAGGCCTTGAGTTTGACACCCCTGGTCTAGGGTATTCTGTGCTGAGTTTCCTTTATTTTTATCTCCACAGAGATTGGGATAGGCAGTGTGTCAGAGACCAAGACTGACCAGTGCGTCAGAGACCAAGACTGACCAAAAGCTGGGGAGCCTTTTTGGCCCTGTTTAAATGCAGCAAATCAGTCAGCAGATTTGCCTGGCATATACTGTATAAAAGTGGTCTAATCTAGCCTCCTGATAAAACACAGATTCACCTGTCTTCCTTTCAACTTTCTCTCTCCAGAAAGATTTACCTGCACTTTCCCAACTTAGCATTAACAAAAGCAATTTAATTTACACATTACAGTGCAAAAGTCTACATACTGTTTAGACAAAATGAACCCACAAAGCATGCACAGATGAAAAAGGGGAGCCTTTTTAAAAATTCATTTTTGGTACATACAGTACCTCTCCATAAGGAACCAAGCATGATTCCCATTCCTGGTTAATAATTATCACTCATTGTTAATTATTGTCTTTTATATCTTCTGGGGGAATGAATAAATCATGGAACAATCAGAACATTTAGATTTGGCATTCAGAAGCAAAATCCTTGTGTTGGTCACAGTAGTTGGCCAGCTTGACATTTAAAGGCAAATATTTCTCCTTTATTAGATGGATTTAGATTTGGATTTTTCGATGACCAAATAAAAGAGGGCAATGCAGTGCCTCCTGGGTAGGAAAGATATGGTGCTAGGCTAGCCAAAAGAAGTTATTTCAGAATCATTTCCTCTAAAGAATTTTTAACAGTGGACAACACAACATAAAGCAGTGGTGCAGGGTGGCTAGGGATAAAAGATACAGAAAGAAAAGCAAAAAATCAAAAGAATTTTGTAGCACTTTCCTGACTAACACATTTATTAAAAGGCACACACTTTAATAATATTGATTAGTTGGAACTCACACCCTCTCATTTTTGACCACTGTATAGACTAACATAGCTCTCCTCCTACATTATCTAACCACAGGAAGCATTAAGACTGAAAGGCAGGAATGTTTGAAATTTGCCTGACTATTACTATCTTTATTTTCTCAAACTCCATATTTAGTTATATGTCCATAACTAAATACTTCTCCTAAGAATAAACAACCATTTAGTCATGCTGTTCATAAGTGTTGCTTTTTCAGTTGTTACTAGAGGGAGTTTTTCCATGACTTGTGAACTCTGAAATGGTCTCTAGGGAGAGGAAGAATAACCCCCAGCTTGTCTGTTTTCTGTTTGCCCAGGACTGTTTCATCGGCTTCGGGGGCAACGTTGTACGGAAACAAGTAAAAGAAAAAGCAAAGTGGTACATCACTCATTTTGACGAGTTGCTGAAAGAACTGGAAGAACGATAAATTATTAACTAGACTTATTTTATTAATACTTATTGTAGGTAGATATATAATTATGCAATTAAACATATTGTTATTTGCAAATGTGTTCTGTTCATTTATGGCTCTGCAGGAGGGCATAGCCATCACTACTTTCATTTTCCACTGAACACCCATATTCAGACTGTGGCCCGTGTATGAGGAAATTGCAGCTGTATAAAAATCATAGCAAAGCTTTATTTGCCATTGAAGATGGGAAAATAATGATAACAATATGTCACCAGGCTCCCAAAAACTGTAAACAGTTTATAAATTGTTGAAAATATTTAAAAATAAGGAAACAACAATAAAAAGAAAACATTAAAATAAAAAAAGGACAAAAATGGCAGAAATTATATAATTGGAAGGTAAAACGAGTGTTTCAATAAATGAGGTATTTCACAAGAAAGTGAAGGCTTTTTCGATTAAAATATGGTGGGTTATGAAAAATGTTTTGAAGAAAAAGCTGCAATTTTCTCCTCAATTGTTTTTACTGGGCATAGTTAAGGATTCCTCAATGACTGAAATGATATTTTATATGGTCACAGCAGCTAGATTATTGATTGGCCAATATTGGAAAAAAGACTTTATGCCTACTATAAAAGAATGGACTATGAAGGTGGCCAGTTTGCAGAAATGGCAAAGATATCAGCCTACTTAAAAGACCGGACTCAAGAAACTTATATGTGGGAATGGAAGAAATGGATAGATTACGTGCAGAACAAATATCAAACAAGGAAATATCAGATAGCTTTCAGTTGAATGTTATGTAGAAATTTATAGTGTAGACAGGGGTTAGAGTTGTAGGCGGGTTCTTATATGATATGGTATGACTTGGATTTCACCTTGGGAAGTCGTGGGAGGGAGGGGAGGGTTGGAGGGGGGGAATTTGTGTTTGTAAATCTTTTTCAATAAAAAAAATAAAAAAAATAAATGAGGTATTTCATAACTAGTACCCATAATCCACTTAGAAAAATAGTCTGGGGACTCAGACATGAGGGAAAGGGGATTGGGAAAAGGTTAAGAATGGAACAAGAGAAGATAAATTTTGTTCATCAAAGAAGCAGCAGACTGTGATGTAAAGATGGCAGCATCAAAATGAAAGGGAGGAGAAGATAAAGGAAATAAAAATGGAACTGTAAAACAAGAGATTGATATTCAAAATGTATATCCTGTTTCAATCTTAATTTTTGAGGTGTCATTTGATAAGTATAAGAGAATCATCAGGAATATCACCAGTTCTTCAGCAAAATTTAAAAAATCAAAATAACTGAAGTCAAGCCATTTAAAGCAGTATTGGAACAAGGAACATGTTTCCAGCCTCGTGTCTCCTGCAGCTTTGAGGTCAACCCTGATTTGCAGAAGTCCATGTAACTTTCAGAGATAACATTCTCAGTCTGTCTGAGGTTCAGTGAAATATAATATAGTGCTGTGATGGCGAACCTATGGCACGGGCTCCACAGGTGGCACGCGGAGCCATATCTGTGAGCACACGAGTCTTGCCCTAGCTGAGCTCCAGCATGCATGCGCGCACCGGCCACCTGATTTTTGGCCCTTCCAGACCCACTGGAAATCAAGAAACAGGCTGTTTCCAGCCTCCAGAGGGCCTTCGGGAGGATGGAGAAGGCAGTTTTCACCCTCCCTAGGCTCCTAGAAAGCCTCTGGAGCCTGGAGAGGGCGAAAAACGGGCCTACTGGGCCAACTGTGCCAAAAGTGGGGGGAATGCAGGGGGGGTCAGGGCACATTGAATTATGGGTATGGGCACATGCGCACAAACCCCCTGCGCTCCCCCCACTTTTGGCGCACGACGGCAAAAAGGTTCGCCATCCCTGATATAGTGGCTCACAACTGCCATATGTTACACTTCAATATAAGCCAATGACAGGATTTGCACATTAACCACAGTGTGATTTACAGTACCTGTTTCTAATTCTGCATATTATATAATCCTGCAAATGTGGCTTATTCAATAGACCATGGTTCAATCAAATCACAAAATAGATGACTTCAGAATACAACATTAGATGCATACCTCAAGCCAAAAAGGGGTTTAAGAGATCAGAAGTGGAGAACCGCAAGGGAAATGGAATACAGATTACCAAACTATCCAGCTCCCCTTTCCTGACAGCCCCTCCCCCCCTTCCCAAACTTGCATTGGCTGAGTTCACAAATTATACCATGCCACAAGTTAAATTTGATTTATCGAACATGCCACAATTGTCCGGGTTCACACTTTCCACCTAGTAATCATAGCAAATTTCTGGATTCAAATTCCATGCTGAACCAAAATCAGGCCAACTCCATTATAGTTTAGTGTGAAGTCTGAACCCAGACAATATTTTTCAACAATAATACCTACCCCAAAGCTCAGCCTGTACCAGCACAAGGCTTTCCTCAGACACTTCTGCTCTATAAAAGCCCAACAGAAATCTGCAGCAATTCCGGTAGGAAAATACTGCCAAGCAGCTTTTCTTCTTAAACTTCAGGCAGGAACAATTGTGATATTATGCTGGGAGTTGAAGAGCTTGACCGATGGCAGGATTTCTCTTGGAGACATTACAGAAAGAAACCTCACCCCCCCACACACACCCCAGCTTTTTTCCTCATATTTCTTTTACAGTGTTAAACTGTAAACTGTCAGTGGTAAACATCCAACTCTTCATTTTGTTAAGCTAAGAGCAGTGATTAAGGCTCATCATTATAAATGTTGGGATTCAATCTGGGAAAATAAAAACCTCAAAGCTTTTCATTCATAATCACTGCCGAGAACAGGGATAGATGAAAACTTCTGGATTCCGGGAGTTTGCAGGCCCTGAACAGAATGCCTTTTTTGCACATTTTTTTTAAAAATTTGATTTATATGCCGCCCTTCTCCGGAGACTCAGGGCGGCGTACAATGCATTAAGCAATAGCCTTCATACTTTTGTATATTTTACAAAGTCAGCTTATTGCCCCCACAAACTGGGTCCTCAGTTTACCTACCTTAGAAAGGATAGAAGGCTGAGTCAACCTTGAGCCTGGTGAGATTCGAACATGCTAATTGCAGACAGCTGGAGTTAAATTACAATGCATTAGTCTGCTGAGCTATCCAGGCTCCAATAGATAATGCAGCACTGGCTGAGAAGGGGCATGTTTCTCTTTCCCTTTAGACAACAACACTATAATTTCAGAATTTCAGAATTTAAGGTCATACATAACTGCTCAGTAGAAGAAAAAAAGAGAGAGAGAGAAAGCAGAAGATAAAAACCGTGCTGGATTACACTAACAGTTATTATGTCCAGTATTTCTAAATAATATAGATCTCTGACCTCTAATGCTATTACAGCACAAACAACATAGGCCAGTGTTTCTTGCAGCTTGAAGATGTGAGGATTTCATCTCCCAAGATTCTCCAGCCAGTCCATACATCTTCAAGTTGCCAAGGTTGAGAAACTCTGGCACAGAGAGTGGAGAATCTCCAGCCTGATAGAAGTGAAAAATAGAAAGAAAATGCAATAATATGTAACAAATCTGCAGACTGTAGTCCATAAATACTGTTGCACAAATCTTTGTTTAATAATATAGTTGTTAGCCCTATAAAATTCTTTGGTTTCAACTTTGTAAACTGAATGAACAGGGTTAAGAGAAAGGACCATCAAAATATAATTATTTGGTTACATCCTCCTCCTCCTCTAAATTGCCCTAAAAGGTGAGCTCAGATACTCTGATGAGCTCAAAAGATGAGCTCAGATACCTGTAAAGAGAATTTCAGTTTACTGTAGAAGTTTCACTTGAAATCCTCTATGTCACTTCTTCCAATATAAAACAGGATTTGGCCTCAAAAGACAGTCCAAGGACACGTGTCTGGCTGGCTGCTGATATATCACATGATTTTCTGAGAATTGTTTTGCCAAACTCATAATACAGTTCTACATTATTCCTCAAACTTTGTGTGAGAAAAATGCCAGATTTTATAAAATATAGTCAAGTTTACAGGCTCTCTCTTAATTGCTTTCTAACCCAAGGCCTCCGGTTGGGTTCCTAGAACATTCTTAAGCAGATTAGTTAAGGTCAAAGCGGATGCATCTGTATAACATACTAAACTTTGCACACTCACTTTTCTATATCTTAGCATGCTGTGTGAAGTCCACTTGGTTAACTTATGGTCAATGTATTCCATGATGAAAGAAAGTGGGTTGCAGAAGTTCACATGAATGCAACCTATGTCTTTGTATGGCACCAGCTGTTAGGTATTTTCTCCTTGCTAGCTGGCCTTGTGACACTGGAATTATGTTTTCTTGATTTGATCAAATGGTGCTAGCCAGAGATACAGCTTTGTAATAAATGTGACAAAATTTGTGGAAAGAGCAAGGAGGCCTCATATAACAGCATTCAAGCAGGAGCCACATATGCTCCCTATAGAGATATCTTTGCTAGAATGAACTCTTGCATGTTCAATGGCGTGGGAATTTACTTGGGCAAGTAGAGTCACCCAGAGTCACCATAGAAGTGGAAAGGAAAAAGGAAAGGAATTCCAACAGAATTTACTCTGCTAGTGGTTGCCAACTATAGGAGGTGGTGCTCATCTGTGTTTCAGGAGAAATGGACAGCATAAAAATTTTATACATAAATAAAAAATAAGTAATCATATGTTTAGGTTTAGTTGGACTGACTTTGTTTTTGAAATTTGATAAGTGTACTGGCCTTTCCCCCTTTCGCCTTTTTCTAATGTGCTTGCTTTATACCCAGAGATTTTGTTTATTGTTTTGTAAGAGAAATTTTGATTAAAAATTTCCCTGCTTTGAAGACTGTATGGTTACACAGCCATGTTCTGAATTCCAAGACTATTCCAAGAGATGCAGCAAACAAATGGCTATAAATTTGGCCTGGTTGCTGAGCATCTGAATTGTGGGCATGCAACTGCCAGGGAGTCCCAACCATTAGAATTTCAACTCTTGGTCGTAAGTACCCCCAGGAAGGTCCATCGTAACTTCAAATGGTCATAAGCTGAGTACTAATTTTATGCTATAGCAGTTTGGTTCACACAGCATGTTTAGCCGTATTTTACAAAACAGTAACACAACATGTGAATGCAGGCCACATACGCACATATCTTCTACCCAAACTTTTAACACTTTCAACCAAAGGATTGCATGGCAATTGGCACACTTTTGTTGGCCGGTGTAGGTTATTAAGTCACTGATTGGTGAAGCTGGATGGATGCCACTGGCCGGTCAGAAAGTTCAAGGGCTTCCATGGAAAAATTCCAGTTTGACAAACAAAATAAACAGCTGACTTTCAGGATCAGGGAACATTCCTGGACACATGTCAGAAACACTCAGATGGGAAATGATCGCGTGATGCAACACCAAACCTTCACTTTTTCAACTGAAGAGCAAAAACAAAAATAGGACGCCATATTGATAGCCACAGTCTAGAGCTAACTCCATGTTTGCAGCTTAATTCTAGACTTGAAGGGGTTTGCCAGTCCAAAGGAAAAAGGCAGTGGCATCTTAGTGAGGACTTTTTCCTCTCGCATGTAAGAATGAATAGAAAATCTTAGGATTTGTTTTAAAAAATGGATAGGAATACACAATTAGTTAATCCTAAGTATGGAAGTCAGTATATCTCAGCCAAGCTTTGCCTGGATGTGGATCTGCCTGGGCTTGACAAAGGAAAGCAGTGCCTGTCTTGATTGGCAAGGAAAATTCATGGTTACCACGAAAGATCAAAGCACCACTTTTTTGAAGATGGAGTGGAGGAAGCAGGTAGAGTATCAGTTGGACAGCAAGCACCAGTCTCCCAGCCACAAAGACAAATGGGAATGCATTATCAGCATACTTTGGGGACAGAGATAGTGGTAAAGAACCTTTAAAGTCACTGCATTGTCTAACTCACTTTTGGTAGGCTCTTCAGACAGAATTACTTTTTATTAACATAGGTATACTATAAATGATACTGGTTCCTGATATTTGTAAGAAAGCAATAACTGCTCTAATTATATGTTTTCAATTTCAATTTCTTTTGTCTGAGTATCCTAGAAAATATATTCTAATTCCTAGTTCTATTCACTTTTTATTTTTACTTCTTGGTTAATTTATTTGGAAGTACTGGTAATATATAAGGAAGGGGATCTTTTGCCAATGATCACTAGAGTAGATTATCACCATCTAGTGGTCTGCCATGAACATTGCATGCCTTTGTGTAATTTGAATTTTTATAGATCTTTTCTTTCAGGTGACTTTATTTTTAAAAATAATAAAGTTTGATTTTATCACTTCTGAGATCTCCCAATGGGGGAAAGGATTAAAGGATGTCTTCACGCTACCAGGTTCATTATATATATTCTTTATTTCCATTTTTTTAACCCTTTATTTGCTACAAAGACACTACAGGTTGTATAAATCTTCTTTTTCTCAAACTAGAATTAGAGGGAAGATGCTAGATAACAGCAGTAATTACCAAACTGCTACACTGGGGCAAGAAGTCAAGCCATATCATGTAGATTCAATGGGCTTCTAGACAAGAAAGATTGAAACCGCCAGCCTCTCACCCACAGGTCCAGCCAATTAACTACATGTTAGTTAGTATTTTGTGGCATGGCATGTTAGTACAGGATGCAGATGGAAAATTACAGGGAGTCCCAGAGCTACAGCAAGATTGTGAAGTCAAAAACCATGTTGGAAGAAAACAATGGGAGAGTACCACTGTTGCCAAGAAAGCAACACAAATATACACATTAAATTACCAGAGTGGAGCCTGATTTAAGTAGTTCTATCACATCTGGGTTGCAAAAATCCAGTTGATCACTAGAAGCCAGCAAAGCCTAGATACGTAGCACAGAAGTCAAGGGAAAATTTATCTTTTTGTGCTAAAACTGATTCACTGTTGTCTAGATTAAACATGCTATTTGTCGCTTTACTCTTGAGAACTGGCAGTATTCGATCTATGGATCTCAATCCATGAAATAAAACAAAATCTATTCTGCAACTAGCTTCATGTACCCTAGCCTGCTCTCCAAATTCATTAGAAAAATTCAGATTCTCCCAGCTGAGACTGGGTAGGGAACAGGCAGGAACGTTGTTTCAACTAGCTTCGAAGGAGAAAACAGAAATCCCTGAAGTACAAGACAAAATAGTTTTTATATCAAAACTCATGCAAGGGAAGACATCCAAATTCCTGATTGGTTCTTGGGATTTGATTTTCCTTGCAAGGTTTTCCCAAAGGTGCTTTTTCAAAAGGCAACTGGACTTTCTTGTTTTTCTTTGAAGATGTTTCGCTTCTCATCCAAGAAGCTTCTTCAGCTCAGAAGCATCTTGGATGAGAAGCAAAACGTCTTGAAAGAAAACCCAGAAAGTCCAGTTGCCTCTTAAAAACATGGACAACCATGACCTGGATGACTGAGAATCTCTGTGGACATTCTTCCAAGGTTTTATTACTTGTGCTGATTTTAACTATTTTGTGCCTGAACCACAGGAAATAGAAAACCCTCAAATTTATGGAAGTTTATTTCTACAATCCTCCTAGCAAATCAGTGGCAAATGGTTGTGGTAATCAGACTTTGATGGGGAAGATCAGACACCTTTACTAAGAAGTAGATAGATGATGGATAGTTAGTTAGTTAGATAGAAATATAATGTGCCATTGAGTTGTTTTCAACTTTTAGTGAATAGATTTTCCTCATGGCAATCTTATCCCTAACCTGTTTTCTGGTCTCCCAATGGTACTCATTATTACTGTAATTGAGTCCACCCACATTTCTGCTAGTCATTCTCTTCTCTTTCGTTCCATCTTTTCCAACATCAGAGTCCACATTAGAGAGATACTGTAGGTTTTTGCCTAATATGCTTGAACTAGGGTAATTTGACTTGGTTATTCGTGCTTTCAGTGAAAACTTTTAGGTTGATTTCTCCAATGTTTGTTTTGCTTTCTTGGCGGTACATGGTATTCTCAACAGTCTTCTCCAACACTAGAGTGCAAAAATGTCAAACAGGAAGTATTTATTGTGGATCAAGATGGTTGTACAACTTTTTTTTCCAGTTATCCTCAGAACAGAAATTCTCCAGAGAAAGCATGTCTTCCTCTATCAGCCTGATCTTGTGGAGAATCCTGCTGTGTGAAAATCAGTCAGGGTGACCTCTAGAATGCTGTCCTTATTAAAGCACAATTAATCCTATTCATCTATTGTGGGTTGGATTGCCTTTTCGTGTTCTATTCTGTCATTCCAGCTCCGTAAATCAGATTAAAATAGTTTATGTAAGTAAATTCAATTCAGTAAATTCAGTAATACTTTATATTCTGACTCCAAACAAAAAGAAACAATATCTAATAATAATCAGTAAAGCTGGAACAATACCCATGATATGAGAAAATCAATAGGATTTTATTATGTTTTGCCAAAAATTGCTGAAATGTTGGATACATCATAGATGATAGATAACAGTGTATTACACTGATTCATCAACTTACATGATAATCACTTCAATGTATCTACATTATACACACATATAAAAAATTCATCTATTCTAAAAGAAAATCAAAAACAGACAATTAGACATGGCAGAAATATTAATTTGTCTTTAGGTAATTTAATAGGCAATCTTTTAATTACCTTTACTGAATTGCCATCTACAAAAGAATCCCACAGAAATGATTGTTTTTTTCAAAAAAAATCTGTCCATATCCTACTTTATTGTGTAAGTCTAGGAGTGTTTGTAAAATATTTTAACACACTGATCCTTCTTTAGCTGATTCTCATGCTATAGATTATGGAATTCTCTAGATATGTCACATTGAATGCCTTCCCAAAGCTGAAGACATATGGCTTGAACTTCATCTAATTGCACAGCCGTCCACAATACATTCTAGGGAACTTTTTGCCATTGACTTTTCACTGAAACAGAGCAATCAGGATGGAATATTTACAGATGAGAAGCAAGGGGATGAGTGCCTTTACTCTGCAATTAAATTTTCAGTTCCCAACAAAGAAACAAGAAAGGGAAGATCTTGAAGAAAAATAAAATAGACGAAGACTTACCGTAATTGTCACTTCTCCCCTATTGACAACAGCTTTCTTTTTTTGGGAAATTGGTCTTACTAAACACAATGGGACTTACTTATGAGTAAAGGCTGACAGATGCAAACTGCACAGGTAGCTGCAGATCAAACTACATTAAGAAACTTAGACTTTTTTTCTTTTGATATTCTAATTTCGCATCTACATTCCTAGTGTCTTTGTGAACATTGGTGACTTTTAGAAATACTATGGTCACCATTTTGTAGTGCAGGAAGCCCCTTTGCTCTTAGGAGCAACTGGTAACAAACATCCTTGAGGTGACAGTACACCTTCCTAGAAAGAAGAAAGCAACCATGCCATTTGCCCTCTACGCAAATCTGGAGAAGTGTAAGAAAGGCTTTGCCCGGCAATGATTTGTACCACAAGGCCCAATAGGCTGAATACGCAGATATGAAGGCGAAAATGCTCAATTGACAAGTCTCCCCATAATAAAATGCAAATGTTCAAATGGTTAAAGCTCATGCAACTATCACTGAAGCATGTGTCCTTCCATCAGTGTTTGCTGCCTGTCCAAATGCTTGTGCATGTACAGTTACATGGTTGAAAGCTACGACTTAAATGATCACCCTACAAATCTTCCATATGGATTTGTAAGTGCTCCTGCAGGATCCGAAGAAAAGATTTACCAGCCTTGATATATAATACTTTGGGACGTCAAGGTTTTCACTGCCAAACACATGCCATCAAAATTAACTAAAAAACAACAACAAAAAAGTCATTTTAAATCAATGCATAGGCATCGGCTGACCGGTAGCTTTACTGAAGTGGAGAAATCTTCAAGGGTATCATAATTCTGGATTCCATTTCCTGAATAAGTGGCACTGAAAATAAATAAAAACAAATAAGGTGATACATGTGATACATGAAAAATGAATGGCTGCTGTAGCCAGAGGGAAAAACAAGGCAGATTTCTGCAGCCCAAAGAGCCAATGAAAGTAGTCACCACAACTGTTAACATATATTCAGAAGTGGTTGGAGGCGTTATAGAAAAAGCTGTAGTCATGCCTAACATCTGCAGGTATACAGAGAACAAGGTGTGTAGCACCTGCAAGGAGAGGGTAAAAAAAACCAACAACCCAACACAGCAGTTGCAGGTGTGCAATTAAAGTACCAATCCTTTACACAGGTATATGATACACTCACAAAAGGAGCAGGGCTTCACTCCTGCAGTTATGGCCACAATCTTGACCCCTTCTGGGTGCCTCTGCTCTAAGCAGCTTTACACAGACAAAGATGCACTGTGGGGGAAATCTCGATACAACATGTGATAGCAGCTTTGTTCTGCAGCATTTTGAAACTCTTCTGAGACTTTAGAAAAAAGAAAGTATGTTGCTCCTGATAAGGGAGAAGAGTAACCCATGAGGCAGAGCCAGGAGTGGGATGAGTTTAAGAAACAGTGAAACAAAAAGTGACAACAAGAAGATTAAAAAAGGGAAAGGGAGACAGAATAATTAGAAATCCTGAGCAAAGGGCCTCCTTTATCAGATCAGCATCTGGCACAGCAATAACTCCCCAGGAACTTAGCTGGTACTCAGAGGCTGGAAGTAGATGAGTCAAGGACAAGGCTCAGATAGGTAATCTGTTTACACCGTAGCCCTAATAATCACTGACTACAGAGTTTAGCAAGTCAATCTTCTACATATAAGAGCCTGAAGATTTCAATCTTAACATGTCTTTCTCCCATCCAGATTTCACGTCACTCATTTCTCATCTTGGAAATGGAGAGGAGTCACCCTTTCATTTGATAATAAAATCTGTCTGCTCTCCAGCTCCCTGTCTTCAGCCTTGGCACCTTCAGACCCCATCCTCTCAGTCCTGGCAGCATAACAAGCTCCACACGTGATGAGCATCATTGCTGATATTGTCCTCCAAAACCCCTAACTTTGCTGATCCCAGCCTCTACCTCCAATAGAAAACTTTCTGTTGTTTTTTTTAATCCTCATCACATTTAAATAAGTATAGAAATATGGTCCAAAATGGTTGCTAATCTTATCTTCACTTTCCAACCCAAAAACTACCCTGAACTCAGACTTCTCAGTTAGCCATCTGTCAGCCTAGTCCCAAGGATCATGGATACTTGGAGAAGAGAATCTGTATCTAAAGAGGGAACAACTAAGAGAGAAAACTAAAAAGTTTCAGGGCCACATTATCTTACGTGAGTATTTATATACTTTTTTATTCTTTCACCAAATTTCTGCCCTATTGCAATCTAACGCTTCTGAGAGGCTTAAACAAAATATAAAACAAGTTGCAATATTAAAATCTCAAGAGGGGCCATTCAGGATTATATAAGTAAGAAGTGATAAGAACAAGGAAAAAATAATTCAAAAATGGTATATCAGTTTGTGCAAATGCCATCAATTAATTCTGAGTGTAGAATTATTCCTGCAATGAGACTGCTCCAAAGTGTGACACTGCCCTAGAACAGCAGTCCCTTCAGCCTCTCTTCCTAAATCTCTCAGAAATGAGGGACTATGAGCAGTTTCTTCCCAAAAGTTCTAATAGACTGAACCGACACTGGTTGAAACACAGAGTCTCGTAGATAACAGTACGCTGTGTCATAAAAGACTTTATAGGTCTAAACCAGAGCCTCATGTGCACTGGAAGCCAATTAGCAATCAGTGTAGGGTCCACAAATAGGAAAAATTTCTCTCATCTCCAGGAGCCAGTAAGTATGTGGGCCACTGCACTATGGCGCACTTAGAGTGTCTGGGTAATCTTTAAAAGCAAAAGCAATAGCACTTAAGACTTATATACCGCTTTATAGCCCTCTCTAAGCAGTTTACCGAGTCAGCATATTGCCCCCAACAATTTGGGTCCTCATTTTACCTACCTCGGAAGGATGGAAGGCTGAGTCAATTTGAACTGCCAAATTGCAGGCAGCTGGCAGTCAGCAGAAGTAGCCTGAAGTTCTGCACTCTAACCATTGTGCAACCACAGCTCAATCTTTAAAAGCACCCTGATGCAAAGAATATTGAAGTATCCCAGGGTATTTAATATTTGTAAGCTGGCCAGAGTTGTCTCTGAGTTACTGTAGCCAGTTTCTCTGCACCATGTTAGGCACCTCTGGCCATGGCTTCCACATGCTATTCAAGCAGGAGCTGTGAGGTTTAAATTGTTACCTGTATAATACACAAGCTCATCCCATCCAGGCTTGTGCCAGGCAGAATTCCTTATGTCTTCTCTCGTCTGCAAGTCTTTGTAAGCTGTAAGTATTGGTAGAAAAAAGATTTGTAGCTTCAATGATGTGATAGCCATCAACAAGTTTTAATTACAATAAAATGCCATACAAGGCTTGGCAATGTGATAACTACAAGTGTCAATGCACCGTTTGGCAAATATCCTCCTGATACTGGTCGTTCATTTTATTTTTCATTATTTCAGGATGTCCAAGAGCACTTCAAAGTGATTCAGCTTCAAAAGCTGAGTTCCTAGGCAGATGGCCCAGGACTCCAACACTTCGTGTTGAAGAACTGTTAGCGATTTATAAAAGAAAAATAAAGTAGTGTGGTGCTATGGAGGCCAGGGAATGACTCAGAATATGGGAGAAGAAAACAGTGAATATTGCCATTTTAACATGAACAAAATCCACATTTTCCAAGGGAACATTAAAAGGATGCAAATAATAGTTGAATCTGCTCTTATGTTTGGACTGACAAAGAAGAGGAGGTCAACCTATTTTTCAAAGGACCAGAAAGCAAGATAAGAAACAATGGATGGAAACTAATCAAGGAGAGAAGCAAGCTAGAACTAAGGAAACATTTCCTAACAGTGAGGACAATTAATCAGTGGAATCACTTGCCTTCAGAAGTTGTGGGTGCTCCATACCTAAAGGCTTTTAAGAAGAGACTGGACAGCCACTTATCTCGAATGATATAGTACAGGGATGGCTAACCTTTTTGCCATCGCATATCAAAAGCAGGGGGGAGCATGGGGGGGTCAAGCGTACATGTGCCCACACCCATAATTCAATGTGCCCCGCCCCCCCAGGCATGCACTCACGACCCCCCTGTGCGACCCTGCTTTTGGCATGTGATGGCATGGTGGGCCCAGTAGGCCATTTTTTACCCTCCCCAGGCTCCAGAGCTTTCTAGGAGCCTGGGGAGGGCGAAAACAGCTTTTCCCACTCCCCCGGAGGCCCTCTGGAGGCCAGAAACAGCCCTTTTCCCGACTTCCAGTGGGCCCAAAGGGCCCAAAATTCAGCTGGCCAGCGCACGCATGCGGGCTGGAGCTGAGCTAGGACAATGCTCGTGTGCCCACAGATATGGCTCCGCGTGCCACTGTGGCACGCATTCCATAGGTTCACCATCACGGATATAGGGTCTTCTGCTTGAGCAGGGGATTGAACTAGAAGTCCTCCAAGGTCCTTCCAACTCTGTAATTAATCTCTCAAACCACCCCCAAATTAAAACCTGTCACATTATGGGCCCTGACATGGCCTTTAAACCAACTGTGATTAGACGCACATGGCCTAAAGGATAACAGTGAAGTCAAGTCCTACCCCAAAGATGATGGACCATGTATAACTGCCCAATCTGTGAGAAAAATCCACCAACAGCTTCTTTATCATCCTGCCGGATACGAATAGCCCGGGCCCTGGAAAGAAGGACATGGATGTTTACAAATCGAATGCTGCAGTTGACATAAATGCTGCGTCATTTCAATCACAGCAATAAGCAACAGATTGCAAAGCCACACATTGCTATAAATAATATTTAGAGCAATAGAAAAAGTCTGGGAGATCTGAAGCCAACAGCAGTGTTTGGATTACAGCACCAAGGGGTAATTCAGCTTTATGTAGGTTAGTTATAATTTAAAGAGTACCTTGAATCCATTAATGAGTATACAATCATTTTTATTTATTTAGAACATTTGTAAAGTTGCCCATCTTAAATCAAACTTAAATAAACTTGGTTTATTATATATTTTATTAAAACAAATCTGGCAGGGCAGTCTCCTTGATTTGTAAACAGGGACTGGCCACTTGTTCAGGGCTACTTCAGAATTTAGAGGTTTTGAAATTGGGCTTTGCAGACACTAATCGAATTTGTCAAGAGCCAGGATCCAGGAGATGCCCTTTAGATGCTATCATTATCAGTAGGGCCCAGGGTGGTATGTCATTCAACAACTTCTCTAAATTCTCCAGACCTGTCCTCAATCATGTTACTTCATATCAAACTGCCTTATACTAAGTTAGACAGTTTCAAGCAATACTGTTTATGATGACTAGCCAAAGTTCCTTATTCTCAGGATTCCAGCAGCTGCTTCATATAAAGAATTTACTTTAATACATATGTTTTTTTCTGGGAGTTCTGAGTCTAGAATTAATTAGCCTGTCCTAAAATAATGGACCAGTCACTTTATATAGAAAGTCAGATAAAAGTAAATTTGCTTAATGATCCCTATTAATATAGTCTTGAACTGGAAAAAAAGAGATGAGAATTAATTCTGAAATAAATTCTTATTTTGTTTTTTACATTAAAAAAACCCAAACATTTATGGCCAATACTACTAAAGAGGATCATCCAAAATAATTATTAGCTTGATGTGGCAGTGCTTCATAACTTATTTTACTTATATTTACAATCAGTTCAACAAAGCAAGCTCCTACTCTTCTCATTTTCCAGGGGAGAATCTGAGGCTTAACCTAGTTGTAAAATTCAGCACATCTAAAAATAAAAGATATAAATCGCATTATAGGTATGATTTATACTTGTCAGTATTTATACCAACAATGTTTATGCACATGTTTTATTCCTAAAAAGCTGGAAAATTCTCTTATTTTCATTTTGTAATGTGCACCTTTATTTTTCTTAGTGGGGGTTTGATTATCATAAAGGTGCTTGACCTTCTGGGTTAACAGAGTCAGGGTAAGGAGGAATGAGCAGGAAAAATATATATGAACGCTCCTGATATATTTTTAAGCTATTTACAATAATGAAAGATGCTAAGGTTGAATGGGACAATCATATTCATAATCATCTCAACAAGTATTTGGGAAATAGAATGTTGTATTAAATGATACCTAGTTAGTCTTGCACTATTATTTTTGTTTTTAGTAATTTCCTTCCAAACTCTGGAAGCAGCATATAAACTTATACTGCAACCTACAACACCATCTTCAACACATTATGGCTCTTACCAGTAGTTGCCCCATTCAATCATTGTTCCAGGCTGAAAAGAAACAAAATATATCATTAGAACTAAAACAGCTTCTTCTTATCACCCACAAGCTAAGAATTAATACCTGTTTCTAGTTTTTTTGTTTTAGTTTACTAATCCAATTTTTAGATTCTTTTCTAAATCAGCATAAGAACAATGACATAAAGCTGTTAACAGTTGAAGTGCTTACTTCACACACACCCATGACCCTATTGTCAAAAAATAGAATTTTCAGCAGAAAACAAATAAACTTAGGTAGCACTGCTGTTTTTGTCTATCAGTTGCATTATCTGAATAAGCTTCTACAAGCATGCAATCTTAAAACATTATTTCTGAGTAATTAACTATTGTTAATCCGATAAGATGCAGGCTAAATCCTGAGGCTGAACTGAAAGCAGGTATGCTTCTTCTTTACCTTTTTTAAAAGAAATAAGTATGCAAATTCTATACCTGTAGAAAAAAGCCCACTCACACGTAATTGGTAAGACCTTAATTCATAGATGTTGGGTCCTGGCCTGGAAACAGGCTCATTCCAAAAGCTGAACTCCAAGAGCAACTGATTCTTGCGAGACAGAAGCATGTTTCCTCTTGCTTTGCGAAACTCTGTAAACTCCTAAACAACAACAACAACAATCACAAATTGGATTCCTTAAGGGTATTGTGAAAAGACATTATATTTTTAAAAGGATTTATCCAGAGTCTCTTTAAATATTCATAATTCAATAATGGAAAAATACCAAATGCCCCAAAATTGTTGGCTTTTCCCAAAGCTTTAAAACATGACTGTGTACCTGGGCTTGGAATGTTTTAAGAGTCCTGTCACTTGGCTTTGCCATTAGTTGATTAATAATCATGGCTGCTATTTGTATTTATTTATTTTGCGGGTGCTTTTTTAGTGTTTTAATGTTTGTTGAATTGTTTTAATTGTTTTATATTGTTAGAATTGTAAGCCATCCAGAGTCACTTAGTTGAGTTGGGTGGCTATACAAAATGAATGAATGAATGAATGAATGAATGAATCATTCCCAATAGATACCGAACTCTAGACCTGTCAATGATAATGTAAATACTATTTAAATAAATCTTACTTTATATAAAATTTAAGGTATTGAGTTATTCAAAAATACATAAGCTAATCATTTAAAAGCCAAGAGAGAGAAGAAAGAATGTGAGAATAAAAAGAGATATAATTGAAAAATGGTATAGTCTTTAAAGTACCCTTTCCTTACCTGGTGTAATTAAAATGTATTTGGCTTCAGCTCCTAGAATCTCTTGTCAGCATATCCAACAGTGATTCCAGGAATTGAAAACCAACACATGTAGAGAGCACCAGGTTGAAGAAGACTAGATTAAAACATGTAACTAAAGACCAAGCAGTAAGATAGACTATTTTATTTTGTTCTAAAACTGTGGTATATTAACATAAAAACCACTCCTCATTTTCTTAAATAGTATAAAAGTTGCTGTAATATCAGAAATAAGTAGTCAGAACTCTCCATATTTTTTTTAAGCTGGATAATAGCTCCAAATAGAATTGGGCCACTAATATCTGGTGATGAAGCTGCAGAAAACTTTTCTAAAATATAATCCTTCATTAACAATATTATATCAGCGTCCCAGAGACACGAATTCTTGGAAGAGATAGTCAGTTTACAGAAACATGTCAGAAACTAGTCTATGTCTGATAATTTTACAGTAGACAAATCGATAACCTTGCAAATAGATAAGAGGAGCTGAGCTCTCATGGCAAAGCATCCAGAGGACTATATTCCATTAGACCAAGGGACCCTCAAGCAGCTACTTTTAAGCCCAAAGTCCCTTCCATGTGGCCATTGGTTTTTTTTTCATATATCACCAATCATAAGCAGCCTTTTTCATTTTTCTCTCTGATATAGCCCTGTTTGTTTTTACAGGGATAAGAGGCATGGAGCGGGAGAGAAAAAGCCACTGAGCAAAGTTGTCTACAGAATATCCAGAACAAAACAGGAGCCAGATACTTTCTCTTCATGAGAGGAAGGGAAACTCCAGGCCAGAAGTTACCAAAAAGGTTAGAAAGTATTGGCAGAAATCACTCGGTTTTACCTTATCATCTCGAAGTTTACTCATGACTTCTGTAAGGGCTGGATAGCCACCCTCATATCGCCAGAGATGTACTGAAATCAAAAGATGCATATTTAAATTCTCTTTTCTTACTGGAGCTATATAGATTGGTTCCATCTGCTGCATCAGATATTAAGTATTCCAGAGAGCATTTAAATTTTGCTGGGTCAGTATTTGCTCTTTCTTAGACCCTGCAAGACTTGAGTCTGATCAGCTCTCTGTAATCAGCCCTCCGTTAATCTACCGTATTTTCCGGCGTATAAGACGACTGGGCGTATAAGACGACTCCCGACTTTTCCTGTAAAAATATAGGGTTTGGGCTATACTTGCTGTATAACACACACCAAATAAAAATTAAAAAACATCAACTGGCTCACCCACAATGTAAAAGCAGCTGTGCTAGACCCAAAATGGCCCCTGAAACAAGCAGGAACCTCACATAGCCACAAAAAGCCCAAAAACCCAACTTTCACACTTTACACACACAAAATTCCACTTACAGCTTTGTGAGATTTTGTGCATTTGTGTAGTTAGAGTGAAACACTACAGAAACACACTAAATCTCAGAAACCTGCACAAATATTATTTTATTTTACTTTTATTTTTATATGAAAGCTAAATTTAAAACTTCCTAGCCTAAAACTTAGACCTAGCCTTTAAATGTCTAGGTCTAAAAAAGAACAATAAAAAAAACCCAATTAACTATTTTTTTTAAAGCTCCCAAAGGGGAAAAAAACTTACCCAAGACTTGTAGACTTCAACTCCCAGAATTCCTCAGCCAGCTTTGCTTTGCTGGCTGAATAATTCTGGGAGTTGAAGTCCACAACTCCCTGCCTGCTTCATTGCAGGCAGGGAGATTCAGTTGCTTGCTGATGCAATGGATTGCAGGCAAGTGAAGCAAGGCAAGGGTTGCGGCTAGCAGCTAAGGTAAGCAAGCTGGGGGCGAGGGTGGCTTGCTACCAATTAGCAGGCAAAAATTAGCAGCTGGGATCGCCAGAGCCATGTAAAAGGAAAGTTTTTTCCTTTTACATGGCGCTGGCCATCCAAGCTCTGGCGATCCCAGCTGAGTTGCCTGCTAATCAGGCAACTCAGCTGGGATCGCCAGCGCCGTGTAAAAGGAAAAAACTTTTTCTTTTACATGGCTCTGGAGTGTAACTTAGCTGATTAGCAGCAACTCAGCAGGCAATTCAGCTTGGCTCCTAAGAGCCATTTAAGGCTTGTCAGAACCTTTCGGGCTGGTCTGCCTGGTTACAGGAGAATGACACCTGGCCTATAAGACGACCCCTGACTTTTGAGAAGATTTTTGTGTGTTAGAAAGTAGTCTTATACGCAGGAAAATACAGTACTTTGTACAGTAGATTTGTGTTTTCCTTGCCCACCCTTTGCAACTTCACATCCAGATTGGAACAAAACATCTCTTGCAAACATTGGAGTAATTTTGCATTCTGCTATATGTCTTATCTCCTACCAGCCTGATCTTGCTCTCCGTACCACGTGTTCCACGTCCCCACCAATGTACATGGATACTCCTTCCCTTCATGGATCTTTGGCAGAACTTTTTCACTGATTAAAAACAAAAACAAAAGGCATGTGTGTAAGCTGCATGCTATCAACTTCGCTTTCTTCCAAAGTATTTACAGTACTGGTGACAGTTGATTGTCACTAACATTTTTATTATCCATCAGTATTCAACATAATCTAGGCTGAATCCTCCTGGACTCCTGGAAATTGCATTTTCATGATGTGATGAAAAATCACTCTGGAGTTTTTTAAGAAGAGATTGGGCAATCATTTGTCTGAAATAATAAAAGGTTTCCTGCTGGAATAGGGGGTTGGACTAGAAGACCTCCGAGCTCCCTTCCAACTGTTATTCTATTAAATTTCTAAGACATTTCTCCACAGCATCTTCACACAACATCAATGACTAAAGGTCCTTGTGAAAATCTAGATACTTTAAAACCACCTGAAGTTTTCTACATTTGCCTTGGCAAAGAAAAATCTGCATTGTTTTTGCTTTTAAGAAGAGTATTTCTGCATAGTTAATAAGTGGATATTTCTCATATTTAATAGCATAATTATGTCATTTACACATTCAGCAGAATGAGGTGGTACAATCCTGAACAACAGAACCATAGCAGACTTCCTGTTTTGTGGTTCATCTTACAGTATTGCAAAAATCTCCCTGTATGTACAAAAATGCATATGGGGAAAAGGTTCTAGCTCTCTGTTGTACTATTTTTTTTGGTGAACTGTTTCAACGCAGAGTTCAAATACTATCCATTTTATAACCTGAGATAACTTATTCTTGCTCCTTTCAAGCAAGTAGATGAAGTGTTTGCCCAATCATATGTATGTTTACCTAGAAGTCTTACTGAGTTCATAAAATTGGGTGTAAGTAAATATATGTAAGATTTAGAGTCTGATACCTGGATATGAAAGCGTCTAGCCGGATATCAGAACTTACCAAAGTTTGTTGTAGGAGTCTAGACATTCCGGTTTGACATTGTGAACTGAAACATCAAACATCAATGTTAAAAGATTGAGGGAGAGAAACAAACTCTAATAGTGAAATATTAAATATAGAAATAGATGCTCACATTGCAATTTATAAAGGCTGCTAGTTTCCTTTTTGGCTAAGAGGTTGGAGTGAGCATCTTTCCTGGGATCAACCTTGCGGACAAACAGTGATTTTAACCAACTATCTTCTCCAGATTGGTTATGTGATAAGGCAAGGCCCCTGCAAGAAATGGTCAAATAATAAATATATAAATTATATTCATAGTTAATTCCCAACATTCCATTTATTTTTGTACAAATGTCTTTTTAGGAAAAATTATGTTTATGTATATTTAAATGTGGATAATCTTATATGCATACAACAGATAAAAGATACAAATTTATTTTTTTAAATGTTTACCACTATATTCTTCTGTTTTTAAGTATCTTTTATCAATATTCTTTATTTTGGTAAAAAAAGGAAATCACAATTTTAAAGAAATCTTCCGTAACTAGTGTGGTGATATTAGACAGATTATTTTTTTTTAATCAAGACCAGATAGGGTAGATCATCATAGAGAGAATCTCTGTGGTTACAAAGAGTCAAAAATGATTTGATGGCATGTAATCATAATCAGAACTACCAACATAAAAGATGAAAAAAAAATTATTCAGATTTTTAAAAAAACCCTTAAAAGTTAACAATTTCAATTTATCAACTATCTACTAGAGCTATAAGGGACGCAGTAGCTCAGTGTCTAAGACACTGAGCTTGTCGATCAAAAGGTCGGCAGTTCAGCGGTTCGAATCCCTAGTGCCGCGTAACAGGGTGAGTTCCCGTTCCTGGACCCAGCTTCTGCCAACCTAGAAGTTCGAAAGCACATAAATAATGCAAGTAGAAAAATAGGGACCACCTTTGGTGAGAAGGTAACATATTCTGTGTGCCTTTGACATTTAGTCACACATGACTACAGAGATGTCTTCAGACAGCGTTGGCTCTTTGGCTTTGAAATGGAGATGAGCACCGCCCCCTAGAGTTGGGAACTACTAGCACATATGTGCGAGAGGAACCTTTACCTATACTAGAGCTATATAATCTCCAAAAATGCTTTAAGATATAAAGTAAGTAATTTGTAACACCTTAAGACAGCATTTTTTCTGGAGTCATGGTAATTGGTGCATAGTGCTCAGGAAAAAGTATGGCGGATTTAAGGTTTTGCACATAGGTGCAATATAATAATAGTAAGCACTTTGTTTATGATCCTGTGCATTCTGAAGGTGGTCTAAAGACTGGATCTGAAAGATTGCAGGGGCCTTTTATCTAAATGTCTAACAATAGGACAGACATATAATTGGATATATAAGATCATGCTCTTTTAGGCTTTACTGATATAGCAAGTATTCATTTAGTCCAACAGTCGTGAATCTGCAGCCAGAAGTTGCTTAACTACAAATCCCAGTGTATTCCAAGTTTACCCCTGACTGAAATAACTAGGAATTGTAATTTAGTAATACCATCTTTGGAGAGTCCTAAGTTTCTAACCTCAGTGGGGAAGATATAATTTCTACCGGTAGGTACACAAGCTTTAGTCCCTCTCTGTGTCTTACTGCAAATTAGTCCCAAGGGTTATGTTCACTTCCTCAGCCTCAACAGGTTCAAATCTTCCCAGATAACCAGGTAAGACTCCTCCCCAGACCCACAACAAGGCCAGGGTCCAACAATGAGCAAATTTGAGTGACCCCTGCAAAGGATCTCCAACCCCGCTCTATCCAAGAGGGCATGTATCACCTAAAATAGGGCCATGAGATGGTTTTCCACAGATGCAGTAATGGTAGAGAACTAATGATGCTTCATTACCATTACCGCCACAAGGTAATCCTTAACAGTGGCTCTAATCCATATATTCAGAATGTTCTATGTACAACAAGATAGTAATATAAGTACAGCCCAAACAGCGATCTCATATAAGTCTTTGCTTCTTAATTCATGTCACAAACGGTTAGACTTAATTGGGTAGAAGTGAATCATTCAATAGAAGTGAATCATACAATAAGAATTCCAGGGCCTTATTGTTTGATTTGCGAGAAAGTCCTGTTTCCTAGGGAACTCGTACATCTCAAGGACGTTTGAATTGCCCTTACATCTTTATCAGGCATACTTTTAACAAAGTATAAACAATGCATACCAGAGCATCTTTACATAGTGCCTTCTACACTCTGGATTTAGCAGCTCAATCAGAACATTTTTATCCAACCTTTGTTACTAAACACTAGCCTCTGTCATTATTCCTTAGAGGTGTTTACTGCACTCATGTATGCTATACATGGGTAACCTGTTCACATTAACCTTACACTGGGGCCTCTAAAACATGGGGTTTGATGGCTCACTCTTTTCCATAAAGAATAGTTTGGATCATCTCCAATTGTTTCAGTTACTTCCTTGAGTGCATTTTGAATGATCCCAGTGTGAATTTATTTATTTTTATTTAGCAAATTTATATGCTGTTCATCTTGCAGTACAAGGAGACACTGAACAGCTATGATTAATAGATATGGATAAGGGATTATACTTCCCTTATTTTTTAAAAGTGAAAATATAGAGAATAAAATAATGTAAAAGTATACATTCTTCTTTACACCCTAGTAACAAGGGGAAGATGAGGAAGTTTTGCAGTTGAAAGTTCCATTTGGGGGTTATTAACAGTTGCAATGTGCTAAAAGCCCTTTTTGCTAAATCCTTCTGAGATGGCCTGAAACATTTCAATGCTCAGCTGCCTCCCACTCAATGAGATCTGTGATGAAATAAACCTGAGAATGTTCTCAGCTCCTGTTTGATAATTCCTTGTGTCCATTATTTTTTTATTTTTGCACAAAGTCTCAATGATGCTTTTTCAAGAGACAACTGGACTTTCTGGTTTTTCTTTGAAAACGTTTCTCATCCAAGAAGTTTCTTCAGGTCCTTTGAGACAAGCATGACCTGGATGACTGAGACTCTGCATGGACATTTTGCATAAAGTCTGACCTGTCTGTGCTACATAAAATCCATGGGGGCTTCCTCCCCCATGGATTTTATCAGCTGCCTCCCACTCAATGAGATCTGTGATGAAATAAACCTGAGAATGTTACTCTGCTCCTGTTTGATAATTCCTTGTGTCCATTATTTTTTTATTTTTGCACAAAGTCTCAATGATGCTTTTTCAAGAGACAACTGGACTTTCTGGTTTTTCTTTGAAAACGTTTCTCATCCAAGAAGTTTCTTCAGGTCCTTTGAGACAAGCATGACCTGGATGACTGAGACTCTGCATGGACATTTTGCATAAAGTCTGACCTGTCTGTGCTACATAAAATCCATGGGGGCTTTGGTGGCATATATGACTGTTAAATAAAGTAACCGGAGAAGAGTCAATTCATGGGCAGGGAGGTAGCCAATGGGCTTCACACATGAAGTGAAGAGACAGATAAATGGAGAGGGAATGGCTTGATAAAATTTATATTCATATATTTACACCAGACCTTTGCTTCTTTCTAATATAGCATCCTACCATGCTAGGAAAGAATTATCCAGTGGATGGCAAGTGGAAAGCAGGAAGAAGGAAAGTCTACAGTTGTAAGTTACTTTACAGAGCATTTGGCGCATAATACTGAAATGTTGTATATAATCCAACGACTATTGCTAAAGGATACTTACAACCAGTGGCGAAATCCAAATTTTTTTACTACCAGTTCTGTGGGCGTGGCTTGGTGGGCGTGGTGTGGCTTGGTGGGCTTGGGAGGGGAAGGATACTGCAAAATCTCCATTCCCTCCCCACTCCAGGGGAGGATTACTGCAAAATCTCCATTCCCACCCCACTCCAGTGGAAAAATATTGCAAAATCTCCATTCCCATCCCACTCTGGAGCCAGCCAGAGGTGGTATTTGCCGGTTCTCCGAACTATTCAAAATTTCTGCTACTGATTCTGTCAGAACCTGCTGGATTTCACTCCTGTTTATAACCCATCATAAAGGTCTCCAAAGTCATTTACAATTTAATAAGAACCCAAATGAAGAGGTTGAAATAAAGAGGAGAGTGTTCCTATAATATGGGATGTGTGTGTGTGTGTGTGTGTGAAAACTTGCTTGCTGGGCCTTAATTATGGGGATTTTGAGAAGGAACAAAACTAGTTTGCATGTGCAGAGGGCATAAACGGGACATCCTTTCACACAATGACTAAATCATCTCATCCTCTTACTACCCTGACCCATAAACTATCGGGGGTTTACCCAACACGCCCCCCCCATACAATCCACACTCCTGCAGTGCGCACGCGTGTTACAAGAAACCAACCACCGGAGCATTATTAGACAGTGGGAGGTGAGGTGGGGGGGAAGCTTAATAAGGAATCTGAAAAGGGTTACACAGATCCAGCCTGGCCGCTGTTATCAGGTACCGGCCGCATTTACAGCCATTCCCTGCACGGGGTTGGAGCTCTGTTTTTCCCTCCCCCGCCAGCGCCCAGAGCGAAGGAAACGAGAAACCACCTGACTTGCCCGTGACCTTGAGGATGACGGCAGCTGCGGGACTGGGGGTAGTAGTGGTGAGAGAGAGAGATGCGCGCGGGACACGCTCCCCTCCCCTTTCTGCAGCTTCGCTCACCTGAGGTAGAAATGACGGAAAGTGGCCCCCGGTGCTGGGAAGGAGCCACGGCGGAGGCGGCCCCCGGTCCCCCGCAGCAGCACTCCGGCCGCCATCTTGCCCACCTACGCTGGCGGCGCGGTGGGGAGCGCGGGGCGAGAGAGGGGCGCGCTGCACCTGGACAGCCACTAGGGGGCCTTAGGGTTGCGAGGAGAGGATAGCGAGGGGGATTGGGTCATTGGGGGCGGAGAGGGGAAGGCTAGTTTGCCTCGCGCGCAATGCAAGACGCTGGCGCGCGAGGAGTCGCGGTGGAGCTCCGCGTGGACTCGCGATTTGCGTAAGTCGCGAATATGACGCGACTGAAAGGAAGGGTAAATGGTGGGGGGGGGGGGAGCAAAAAAAGGTTTTAGGAGAGCGGCCCGCGAAATAAATCTCGCTACTGTTCTATGTCCTACCTGTAAGGCTTCTATAAGTTTAGCCGTGTTCCAAAATACAGCTCATGCAGAGGAAATGGAAAAATGTTTAAGATGGGGACCTTTCCCCAGGACGTGGATATTTTTCTGCCCTCTCCATCTATTTGGGAGGGAATGTAGCCTTGAGGGAGATTTTAGATATATACTCATAAATTAGCGAAGCAAAAGATATTCCTAAATGCTTGTTTTTCCAAAACACGTACAGATTGTGCTCCTCCACAATGTGAAGATTTTGATTTAATGCCAAACGAACTCTTCAGATTCACTCCCCCCCCCCCAAATATTTTGATTTTTCTTTAAAATTGGGACATTTTAATAAAATGAATACACTTTGGCTGTGTAAGTATGTCTAGGTAAATAAGTATCACCCAGTCAATCGAAACTGATTCCCCAAAGAACAAACCAGCATTGGTTGCAGGGGGTTGGACTAGAAGACCTCCAAGGGCCCTTCCAGCTCTTCTGATTGCTTGCTTGCTTGTAGTTAGTAGTCAGAAGGAAATTTGCCAGAAAACCCCAGGGCTATAGATTAGAAGCCAGGGATAAACCATTTTGATATTGGGGGCAAAAAATAAAAACCTACAAGAGTGACTTTATAGGGAAGAGAGGCAGCATAAAAATTGAATAAAGATGTTCCCACGTAATCATCACAAGAGCAAAATCGGATTCAAGAAATGGTGACTGTAGATGTCAATACAATATTATAGTAGAAGTATACTTTTATTAGCAGTGTACTGTGTAGGAGAGTATTTAGGAAAATGAAATTCTGGCCAGGAAAGTTTTGGCCAGCTATCAGGCATACTGTACAGTAGTGGCCAAAATTCTGGAAACCTTTTGGGGACAGAGGTTTGATAGCTAATAACACCATTTTTTTTTTTTTTTAGTTTCAAGAGTCATATTCCACTGCTGGAATGGCCTGGGAATAGCCCAGACCATAACCCAATTGAAAATCTATGGAGCTGACTAAAGAAACTTGTTAGTTGGAAGCAACCCAGCAATAAAACCCAGTTAATAGAAGCAATCATTCAACCTTGGTTTCACATTATAACATCTGCAGAACTATAAGACTTGGTTCGCTCCATGGGAAGATGTTGTAAGGCCGTAACTCATGCTAAAGATTACCCAACTAAGTATTAACTGACATGATCATTTTTGTATATCTCATTTTTTCTACGTTTCACTTTTCTTTATACTGTAACTGCTACTCTAATAGCAAATCCTTCATAAAAGTTATTGCATTACATTCTTGATTAAATTATCTTTCCATTGATATATAATTTTATGGTACTACTCCAAGTGGTGTTATTAGCTACCATTATAAGACGCACCTTTTTCCCCCCTAAAAAGGGGTGAAAATTTAGGTCCGCCTTATACACCAAATGTAGCCCCACCCACCCACTGGCCCCCACCCTTTGGTCTTTGCCTCCCAGCAGTTACCTCCTTGCAGCAAGCAGCAAGAAAAAACAGCTCTTTTCAGCAAGTTGATTGGATCGGCCTCCGATTCTCAGCTGTTTCACTCAGTCTCTGCTGCTTGCTGCAAGAAGGTAAATTGCTGGAGCAGATTTTTTTTCCCTTGTGCTAATCAAGCTATGATGAAAATGAAAATGAAAGTAAAGCAGGCTGTTTTCTGCAATGAGGCAAAATTGCTGGGAGGCAGAAGCAGATTTCTTTTTCTTGTTTTCCTCACCAAAAAAGGTAGGTGTGTCTTATACTTCGGAAAATACCGTAGTTTTAGAAAAAACACTTTTCCCAAAAGTTTTCCACAATTTTGGCCACTACTGTATGATGAGGAAAGTGTTGATGATGGAAATTGCTATCCAAACTTTTTTTTGTTACTAAGCGATCCTCTCATTATCTATAAATGGTTAAAAAATAATAATAAAACAGCATTACTCAAGCCAAACAACTAAACTGAATAGGCTTCTCCGAAGTTGAATTCCCCATATTTTCAGGAAGCAAGTTTCATTTCAGAGAAACATCAGAGTAAACAAGTTACTATTTCCAATAATAAGATACAGTATTTCCTCATCATTTTGTTGGCTTTGTTGGCTTTGATTTGCTTGTTTATTGTATCGGTTGTAACTGAATTCTAGTGCTTTACTGGAACTGTTTAAAATATTCAGTTTTTACATCGCTTCAGGCAGGAGTGAACATATAATACTTTTAAAAACAAATGGTAACATTTTATTGCATGTACACACTAACTTCAGTTTATTATTAATCATGCTTCCTACATATATCAATAAAACCTTTTCCTTGAGACAGGCAAACAAGTCCCAAATTATTTTCCAATCTTTCATTTGTCTGGAGAAGAAACTGTTAATTCTTGGAGTTTTTCACTAAGAAAGCTAGTATCTCTGTCAGTCAGATTTTCTGTGTCGGCTACACTTTCCCGGAACTTATGGCCTGCACACGGTTTCCCCGTCAAGGGATCAATTACTTTCCCAACCTTGTACACAATCTCAGCAAGCTCATGTTTCACATGCTTGCTTTTTCGTTCAGGCAAAGCTTTCAGAAGGACAATGTCTCCCTCGATGCACTGTTGCTGGGGATCATGAGCAAAGTATGTTTTTCGCTTCTTGTAGAACTGTAGAAGAAGAGGGAAAAGAGCGTGAAGATCAAGAGGTGGTTGTGTTATTTTGGAAAAGATTACAATGATGCCTTCAGTTAGATTGGTTTTAAATCTTTACCGGGCATAAGTATTCTGATATTTAAGAGCTGACATTTGAACTGGAAGAAATGCCATCGAAAATTATATTGTTCTTTGTCCTGCTTAGTTCCAGGTCTACTTGTTTTGTGCTGTGCTGCCCTAGTTCCTATTGGCCATGATGTGGCAAGGGGTATCATTTTTCCACTAGCTTGTTGCAGAGCCTGATTTGGGCTGTGAGGGAGTGGCTAGCTCAAGGTCACTCAGCTGGCTTTTGTGGTTGGTAGCAGTCGTGGGAAACACCATATAAAATACTTTTACAAATGTGAGGGCTTTGAGTTTAAAGACTGCAATTAAAAAAAATATAAAATTTATAAGAATTAGTGCAGATACATAGTATGCCTCCATTCACTTTATCCATGTGACAACTATATGTATGTAATTTAGTCTAACAGAGAACTTATTGGTGCTATCCAATGAACTTTCTAGATTGCAAACATTACACTTAATTTATCTCCTAATTTGGTATTTTATTCACTGGCATTGGTATTGATAAACAATACTATATACCAGTAGTAACTGAAATACACACAACAACAGAATAATATAATCTTCTAGTCAAACCCCTGCTCAAGGAATTCTATACCATTTCAGATAAATGGTTGTCCAATCTCTTCTTTAAAACCTCCAGTGATGGAGCACCCACAACTTCTGGAGACAAGCCGTGATATCCTTACTTCAAATTGTACCCAAACATGAGAGAGAAGAGATGAAATAAAGAAGACCCCCTCAATGATGTTTACCCACCAATATCTGATTATTTAATAAGATTTGTCTGGGAAACTACAATAGGAAAAAAAATTGAAAAGGTAATACAATCTTAATCCAAAACCTACAACTGACATTCCTAGCCAATCCTACTGCAGCATCACCTTTGTCTCTTTATCTCATGAGAAAAGGAGATCCTTAACAGATTCCCTTTAGTGTTGTAAAAAAATGCTGAGAGTAGATAGACAGACAGATAGCTAGAGTCAGATAGACACAGACAGACACAACTAGTTGAACTAATGTTCAGTGCCACGATTCAGTCAGATTTACAAACTAAATATGTACAGAATTAACTTTCTTCACTGTTATCCATAGCCAATTCAATATATTTATGATTTATGCCAGTTTTTTCTGGGTATCTAGAGATTTGAGAATCAGTTTTTGTTTTAAAAACAACTTAAAAACTTTAACCAATGCCAAGATCAACATTCCCTATGCCTGCACAAAGCTACATTTCTCAAGTCAATACAACCGTGTGCCTTTTTTTTCTTGATTTTTTTTTCTTTTTAATTTTAAATTTAGCATTAAGTTTAGGACCTTTCATTAAGTGGTTGAAGACCACTTTTTAAGCATTTTATATAATCCTAGCGTTGTATTTTTATGTCGTCTTTTCTCACAAGATCTCATAATAATGATTTTCTCAGTAACTCCATGAATTAGGCAATGGTGAGAAATGATTCAGAAATTGAAGCTTAACAGCTTACACTCCCAGCTTGGAGAAATCTTTACCTTTGTTAAGTAAGGGTCCAGTATCAGCCTTGTTACTCTCACTTTAGCTGTCTGGTGCATTTTGGTTCCAATTACTTTCCCTATTATCCATCTTGCATGAACAGCTCCACGTGATGCAGACATGACTTGATTGCTATCATTCAGATATTCTGCAAAACAAATGTAAGCATAATTTTAGTAAAGAACTTTCATGCATTGTTGAAGCCAACACATCTGGAAAACCTGCTGCTAAAATATAATTGTTCCTAATGTTTCAACTTTCTTTTTAGAAATAATTATTTATATGTTTAAACAGCTATCCATCTCACACAACTGACTACTGGCAGCTTACAAAATTATAACAATAACCCCACTAGACAATTCCTTGGCATCTAAGAAAACCCTCCACTTGTCCGTAACAACAGAACCCAACTACGTCTTGACTCAAATACCTGGGGGAACAGCCAGGTGTTCAATGCCTTGCAAAAGGTTAACGAGGTTGAAGTAATTGGAATCTCCAGAGAATGCTATTCCACAGGGCAGGTGGAGCCAGGATCCATAAAGACGACATTATGTAATAGAAGGGACTGGGAAAATACACTCTCTACTACAGATAGTGAGATGGGCAGAAACAATGGGAGAGAGGTGTTCCACAAATAATCTAGCCCTATGAGTCATTATAGATAATGACCAGCACCAAAAACCTACTGGAAGCCAGAACAACTTGCAGAGCAGGGTTACAAGGAATGTCAAAAACTAACTGTAGCACTGCATTCTGGACCAGCTGCAGTGCACTTCAAGGGCAGATCCATGTACAATATATTATAATAATCCAAACAGATGACTAAGGCACAATTCACCACAAGCAGGTGACTGCTGGGCCCAGGAAGATGTGCAATTGGTGCACTAGACAAAATCTGTGCAAGACCCCCTCTGGGGAATTCTGGGAGTTGAAGACCACCCATCCTGAAGTTGCTGAAGTTTGGGAAACACTGGTCTAGAATGTGCAGGAGTAAGGAGCATTAGGAGGGGTGAAATCCAGCAGGTTCTGGAGAACGGGTAATGGATATTTTGAGCAGTTTGGAGAACCGACATATACCACCACTGGCTGGCCCCAGAGTGGGGTGGGAATGGAGATGTTGCAATATTCTTCCCCCAGGAGTGGGGAATGGGGATTTTGCAGTATCCTTCCCCTGCCATGCCCACAGAACTGGTAGTAAAAAATTTGGATTTCACCACTGAATATTAATAAAAGTCTGTAAGAGGTTCTCAAGTCATCCAGGTCACGGTTGTCCCAAAGGTGCTTTTTGAAAGAAAAAAAGAAAGCCCAGGTGCCTCCTGAAAAAGCACCCTTGGGAGCATTAGGCATGTTTACCGCTTTGAATTATTTATGAAAATAAAAGTAGGATATAGAAAAAAAAATTAACATTCCGACATCAACGTTAAAACTCTTCTCTACCGGTCATTTTAAAAGAGGTGTCAGACGGCAGATATTACTCGAAATTATCTGCCTCCCAGCACAGCTCCCACGAATCCGCCCTTCCCGTTTGGTTCCCAGCCCCACCGAGGGAGGAAAACACCGCTTTCTCCGGGTACCGGATAACCCATTTGCGCCCCTCTCCCTCCAAGTCATTCGGAAGCCCTTACGCTCTTCTGGCTGAAACCGGGAGGTGGGATCCAAAGAAGGAAAGGGCGGAGCCAGAGCCGGAAGGATCGCCGTTTCCGTAATGACGCGTTAGAAAAGGGGGGGGGTGTTTCGTGGCTGCGGGAGTGAAGCGTTCTGGGTTCAAGGATAGGTGGCTTTGGGTGAAGCTGGCATCGTCATTGAAAGCGAAGTGGTTTTGACCAGCATTTCTTTGATAACAATGGGGAAAGCAAATTCAGTGTAACTGAAGCTTTTTCTAACATGCAGAGGGCTTGCAGATTGGTTTCCTCCCTCTTTTTTAAAAAAAATATGATCCGTCTTTATTATAAATAACTCAAGGCATCTAAAGTACTTAGGTACTCCTTTCTCCCTCTTATTTTGCCACAACTGTAACGCTGAGAGGTAAATTGGACTGAGGTTGACCTGCCCGAAGTCACATGGCCGGCTTTCACGCCTAAATTGGGACTAGAACTCGCAGTTTCCCGTCCCAAAGATGCTAAAAAGGCAACTGGACTTTCTGGTTTTTCTTTGAAGAAGCTTCTTCAGCTCTGATTGGATGAGAAGCGAAACGTCTTCACAGAAAAACCAGAAAGTCCAGTTGCCTCTTGAGAAAAAGCACCTTTGGGACAACCATGACCTGGATGACTGAAAATCTCTATAGGCATTTGCAGTTTCCTGGTTTCTAGCCTGGTGCCTTTAACCACTAGGCTAGACCAAAGTGGCTTTAGTATGTCATTAAAAGCTGTATAAGTAAGGTTAGACATTTTTTAAAATCCCTTTTAAAATGGTAATTTTTTCTGATGTGCTGCTTATGCTTTTAACAACTACATGGTGATACAAAAACTAATGTCACAGTAGGTGGCAGCACCTGCTCCTCTTTGGGTGGTCCTAAAAAAAAAAAACTAAACCCAAGATTCTGGTTGGTTAATAGTTGCATGAAAGACCAGTGCAGGGTGTCACCTAATAATATGCTGGAAAAAGGCAAGTGCGAACCATCTACATTATAGTTGCCAAGAGTGCCCATGAGAAATGGAAACTGATTTGAGGAGTTTATGAAACTTTCCTATCATTTTCCATACTGGTATTTGAAAAAGGCAGATGTATTAAATTTTTATCAATATCCCCATGGAAAAAAAAATGATAGTGATACAATTCAATTTATTATGTGTGTATTTGACAGAAAGTCCCATTGCTGAAAATTACTGTGTTTTTATTAATACTTCAAATAATGGAATAAAAAGTAGAATTAATTATACTGTATCATTTTAGATTTAAATTCAGGAAATGCTTTGAATCCACCAGCTCCTTACAAAAATATATTTAGACACATTCTCAGTCACTGTCTTCATATATTTATTCTACATTTGTAATCCTTAGTCATCCCTACTTACTGTCACTCGTGCCCTAGTCACTCCTGATAGGAATATTGTAATGTACTCCACTTGGGGTTGCCCTTGAAGAATATCTAGACTTCAGCTTTGCAAAGTGCAGTACCCAGGCAGGTACTGGGACTAGTAGAATTCACAATAAAACCTCTGTTCTACGAGATACATTAGTTACTAATCTATTTCCAATTCCAGTTCAAGGTGCTAGTTTGACTTTTAAAGTCCTACATGGCATGGAACCAATTTATTTGAGAGACTTCCTCTTCCGGATTATATCTGTCCTTCCCTTGAGATCCTGTCTGCTAGGGAGCTATATGTTTGGCAGGTTCCAGTGTGCTAGGTTTAGAAGACTTTTTCTGCTGTGGCACCTAAGCTGTGAAATATTCCCCCCACCTGTGTGAAACTGTCTCCATCACTTCTGACTTTCTGTAAGTCTCTCACTGTGCCATCAGATTGAGCACCCCAGGAGATTGGTGAAATAGCTCCTTTATTAACATACCTACGCTATTCCTTTTTTTAAATTTATTTTTTTACCATTTTTAAAAAGCTTTGTAATGATTGTTTTGGGCATTATCTATTTTTAGCATTGTTGTACACTGTCCAGAATAACGTATTTTGTGAAATAGGTAGCTATACCAATTTGAAAAATAAAAATAATGTTGTGTCGGGTGAGCACAGCAAAGCACAATTTAGCCTTGTGTGTTGGGTAAGCTACACCTAGCTGATGTGGTTAGTTTGAACCAGTGTGTCATGCAATCCAGGAATATGAATTTAACTGAGCAAGGTCATGGTTACATTTTTGCAAGGGTGGGTTTCAGCAGATTCTGACCAGTTCTGGAGAACCGGTAGCGGAAATTTTGAGTAGTTTGGATAACCAGTAAATACCACCTCTGACTAGACCCACCCCCATCTATTCTCTGCCTCCCGAGTCCCAGCTGATCAGGAGGGAATGGAGATTTTACAGTATCCTTCGCCTGTCACATCCATCAAGCCATGCCATGCCCACCAAGCCACACCCACAGAACCGGTAGTAAAAAATTTTGAAACCCACCACTGCATTATTGTGTTAATTGAACACATTGTTTGAAAGCCAAAATGTGAATTAAGTTTGGGGCTGAAATGAGAAAACTGTTAAATTTTAAGTAAGTAGATCAATTGACATGGCAGTACTATTCTCTGCATAGTAGTATACAATAATATTTAGGTAGGATAGTTGGGAATCCTGCATGTTGTGTTTCAGACCTAATCTCTACAGTACCAGGTTGGAGAAGATCATACTAAATTTACTTTTTACCTTCTTACCCAAGTTGTTGAAGAACATTTTGAAGAACATTTAATATAACTACTTGTACTTAAACTGCCATCTCACAAAATGGGCTCACCAATCAGATGGGAAGGCCAAGAAAACTTCAAATAGTCTTTGGATATGGCTGTCCAAGATGATATGAACTCTTTTAATTGTGAAGTCCTTGAAGTAGCTGACTCAACACAAACCAAACTCTCAGATAGAAAAATATCAAAGAATTTATATGCCTCAACTCAACATCTTGTCTAGAGCACATTTTAAACAACTAGAGTCCATGTTAAGATAATGGGAGGTTCTGTAGAGTTCCATTTGAAGAAAGATTGTATATCTGTGGTGTGGAAGACATCACACACATCCTGTATAATTGCAAATTATGTTCTGCATAAAGGACTATTTACTTAGTTATTTAAAAACTAAACAAATATTGAGACACCCAGGTGAAACTATACTTCCTGCAGGGAATGAACCTGTATATCACTGGCAAGACAAATGTTTACATTAAAGGCTATTTCAAAGAGGATAGACTACCTAAACGGATAGGTTTTCACTGCAAAAATTATGACTATGAGTATGAGTACTACTTTCACTATATTGATTTCAAAGTTTTTGATATGGTTATATGACTAAGGAATCAAATTTGTTGTTTACCTTCTGAGGTCTGCTTCAAATTTACTTCTTTTCCAACATGCCACTATGGAACTCATGCATGTGAGATATTCTTCTGGAACTTTTTTTGCAATGAGGTACCACCAGGCCTTTTTATTTCATTAAGGGCAATGTTTATCAGCTTCATGAATCTGAAGATGTATGGACTTCAACTCCCAGAATTCCTCAATCAGCATGAGAAACATGATAGAGAATGCCCAACATTTCTGTGCAGCTATCCCATTGAAAGAAAACATGATTGGAACATTTCATAGAGGACTGCCTAACTTCACTCAGGAATTTACTATAAGTTTCCAAGGGGCATCAAATGGTCCTGTCAATGTCACTTCTGGAGAAAAAAGATGATGTGTTTATGCTTTATCTTTGGATATTTTGCTCACTTGGAGATTATCATTTCTTTTACTTCTACAAGAGCTAGTCTGTTTAAAGCTTTACTTGTAGTTTCTCAGGAGCAAGGAAATTTTTGGCTACATTCATACAAAATACTAGCATTATATATGGGCATCTAGCCTATTAGTGGGTAGCACAAAGATGGTTGATTGTTCAATAAACCATGATTCAGTTAACACTGGATCTGCAAACAGCTTTTATTAAAATTCAGACTGTGTATATGCCCCTTCCCTTTTTTTTCTTTTAGCATTTGTGCGTGTATACAGTCCTTGACTTACAACCATTTGTTTAGTGACTGTTCAAAATTATAATAGCACTGAAAAAAGTTACTTACGACCATTTTTCAAACTGCTGATCATTGCAGTATTGCCATGATCACATGATCAAAATTTGGATGCTTGGCAATTGTTATGTATTTATGAGGATTGCAATGTCCCAGGATTAGGTGATTACCTTTTGCAACTTTCTGATCAGTAAAGTCAATGGGGAAACCAGGTTTACTTAACCATGTTACAAACTTAACAACTGCAGTGATTGGCTTAACAACTCTGCCAAAAAAGGTTATAAAGTGGAGCAAAACTCCCTTAACAACTGCCTTGCTTAGCAACAGAAATTTTGGAGTCAATTGTTGTAAGTCAAGGATACCTGTATATAAAAACCAAAGTAGTTTTTTAAAAAAACAAAAACAAAAAACGTATAGCACCTTAAAGCCTAGCAGTTGTACTATGGTAAATATCTAAATATCTACATATCTAAAACATAGTTCTAGAAAGAGCTTTCATAGGGGTAGCATTTGGTTTCTGAAATTCCCTTTTTCTAAATCTTACAGTTTTATTTTATTTATATTTTGTTTTTCTTCACTGCCATCTCCCTCAAAGGAAGCTGTTTTATATCCTACAAAGTTTTTAGGTAGTTGACTATATATCTATATGTATAATATCTTTATTTCTATATCTCTATATCTATATCTACCATTATCTATACATCTATATTTATAGTAAAGATTTCCCTGTCTAGTTGTGTCCGACTCTAGGGCATGGTGCTCATGTCCGTTTCTTGGCTGAGGGAGCCAGCATTGTCCAAATAAATTTTCTGTGGTCATGTGGCCAGCATGGCTATATGCCAAAGGCGCATGGAATGCTGTTACATTCCCACTGAAGTGGTATCTATTAATCTACTCCCATTTGCATGCTTTCAAACTGCTAGATGAGGAGGAGTTGAGGCAGGAATGGGAGTTCACCCCATGTAGCACTGGAGCCTCAAACCCTGGCTTTCAGTTTTCCAGCAGCTTTTTTATCTGCTGAGCTTATAACCCCTCACAAACAAACATACATACACCTTTATACACACACATACGTATATGTATACACGTGCACATATGCATGTATATTTGGAACCCCTTTGTTATCTGCATGCCCTTATGTGAAGCTGTACAACTGAAAAACAGGATATAAATACATGCAACAAGAAGCATGTAAAAGATGATTCAGTACAAGTTATCTTCGGTGTCCTCTGACATGGAAAGATGGAGAAATAAAATAAAGACACAATTAGTCACGTTCATCACACTTTACACATTACAAATATTGATGCTATGTCTATTGTTAATGATTAATTATGTGGAACTTAGAAGGAAAGAATGGATTATAATGATGTTAGAAGACCTTGGAGTTTTTCCCCTTGTGGTAAACAGTATTTAAGAACTCATAGGGATGGTAAAGTGGGCGGAGTCTAAAGAGCACCCAGGCAGGAAATGGTTCCCCCCCCCCATCACCTGGGAAAGTAAATTCTTTTGATTTCTCTGAAGGCAGTCCAGCTGACATGCTCCAGTTTGGAGCAAACAAAGGAAGGGGAGCCGCTGACAGATCAGTCCTTGGATCTTATTTCTCCCCAGCGACGATGCACGTGTGGGCTACAAATTGCAACTTCGGGGACGTTGTTTTTAGATCCTCTTGAATCAGGGAAGGGATTAAAGACGCCAATTTGACTTCAGCCGTGGAATTTAAGCGTGCAAAGCACACCGAACGGTAAGAAAGCAATTGGACCAGGTCTTTCTTTCTCTGCAGTTTTATGGGGAGGGGAGAGATTTCTAGCAACAGCATTATAAAGCTAGCACCATGTATGTGAAGCGGGAGATAACACTAGGTTTAGCAAGAATGTTCTGCTTTTTAAAATGTGTTTTAATTTATCATCTCAGATCCAGGAATGGAAAACAGTGACAGAGCTGTGCGAGAAAGACACACACACACACACACACACACACACACATTTTGGTCTGCAAAACCATGCTGGGAATCTCTTTCTGTCCTCTCATTCTTTCCCGTCGCTCTCTTGACATGGACCACGGTTCATATTGGCGCCTTTACTGTTCACGCGGGGACTTCAGTGATCCTCTGCTCTCTCGCTCCTGCCGGATCCGCCCCACATTTCTCCAGGGAAGCTTTGGGATGATCTGTCATTTCGCGTGATCTCTCAGGCAGAGTAACTCTCTTTTTCAAAAAGCCGGCATCCTCCCTTCTTTCACGCTCTGTGCAAAAGAATACGGGGCTCGCCGCGAGTTTTCTTCTGCGTGGGCTGGTTGTCCAAGGTATTTGATCCATTCAGGCAGCACTATCGTGTAATGCAAGACCTGACCTCCGCCCCCAGAAATTGTCCGGAATAATGGAGATGGGAACCCTAAATCCCAAAGTTCTTGACTCACTCCCAGTCCTAGCTATGAATTCATACAGCAGAGTTTCTTGTTTGCAAAACAGGGAACATGCTTTTAAACTATTTTAAGTGGGAGGCAATGTAATAGGATTCGCTCCTAGGTCAAGACTTTGGGGTCTCAAGATCTACTTTTCTTTGGCTCTTGGAGACCTTCTTTACATAAACCTATTTTTATGAGTTGTGAACTTCAGGTAGCAAATCTGGGTGGAGATGGCAGTGTCCTTCACCCCATTGTTGACTAAGCCAAAAATGCCATCTTATTGCTAATGTTGGGATTATATAATGATATTCAGACTCTGGTCCAGTTGGTCTGTTTCTGTTATCTGTCTGGGGTAGCAAAATGGTTTGAGCAGGTCATGCCTGATTTCAGAGACTGGCTACCACAAGACACTCTTGCTGCTGGAACCTAGATTCTGAAATATTTGCCCCAAGGTATTGTATTCTGCAGGTGTTAATATTATTCTGTTTCATATGCCAGCAGTTTTTTAAGCCTTTCTGCAGTCTTTTGGAGTTGAATTCTGTTTACATGTTTTTTAATGGGCTATTTGGCATATTTATATTGATTTTGTGTTTGTTTTATTCATTTTTAACTCTTTATTGTGGGCAGTCTGTAAGGCCAATGTTCAGCAGAACGATGGAATGCAAAAGAGTTATTTACCACCCATGAAACATTTAAATTAGGGTTGTAATGAATTGATTAAGTGAACGGATTAAAAAAACATTTGTTTTAACTAAAGAAAGTTCCCCAGGTTACGCTTAGTCTTTAAAAATGCAGAAATCCAACAGAAGCTGAGACCATCATGTGAACAAATTACTATACTGTAGTGGTATTACTTCTCAGTTTTCAGTCTATCCACTGCCTCTGAATTCTTTTTGCTTGCTGTTCTCTCCACACCCCTTAAAAACATGCTGTTCCCCACTCCAAGATTTGGATAGACTTTTCCATTCACTCGATGTCCGTTGCATAAATCAGAAAAGATGGGATGTTTAGTCATCAATACCTGCATGATTCCCTAAAGCTCTGGGAAAGCTTTGGGCACAGAATTACAGGCAGGAGGAAAGAATCATAGGATTTAATGTAAGTTCAATCAAGTTGTATAGGTATTTAGCTGACTTCATAGGACAGTTACTTTTTTATCTTCCTGGTTTTCACAAACTATTTGCATTCCCTAGTAAATCCAGCCTATTTTTAGCCCCACAAATATTCAATACATTTATTGACACTATCCAATTAACATGGTCTTTGGGTTGGATCCTTTCCATGACGTATTTTTATCTGCTTCCAGAGAGATCTTCCAAATGTCATTTGGGATATTTTTGCCTGCAGCCTTCACTTGAAAGGAAAATAAACTTGTTCTTTGGCTAAAAGGTGGAGTTTATTTCTGATGAATGTCTGGGCTTGTTTCTCCCGTGTTATCTTGGCCTAAAAGCTTATGCTGTTTTTGGTGCCTAAGGCAGCAATAGTTAAAAGTTTTGCTGCCTTTTAATTATTAGTCAAATTTATATAGCCACCCGTCTCACAAGAATTTTATAACTAATTGTGATAATTTTTGCCATAACATTGTGATCACCACCACTTTAGATGACTTTTAAGAGAATAGATCAAATTAATGAATGGTTGTTTACCATGATAGTAATACAGAAATATGCTGCTAAATGTTATTTAGCATTTCTGAAAACATCTGGCTGGCCTCTAAAGGAAAGAAAAGGTTCTTTGATAGGACTGTTAGAGATAAACCAGAAGCTTGCTGATAAGACTCTTTGAGATAAGAATGATTAGTCAAAGTGATCGTGAACCATGAATCTATCAGAAGCTAAATTCAACTTCCAGATTCAACAGCATTATATCTGATCCTGTTATTAGAAGTCAAAAGAAGATTGTTTCTAAGTAAATTTACTTTGGAATATGTTGCTAATTATAACTTCTTTTTTCAGACCATTTCTTCCATTGTGCCACTCCAGGCAGGCTTAAAAATGTCTATCACTGGACTAAAGAAGAAGCAGCCTAAAATGTTTAAAGTGAAAGTTTCAACAATGGAAGCTGAAATGGAATTCAGCTGTGAGGTATTTTGTTGTGTTGATTTCTAAAGGCCAGAATTTTTATCCAGATGACATAAGATTTATATAGCTGCATACTGCCTCAAAGAGCATCTCTCTCTCTCTCTGAATGTAGAAAACGGACATATTAAGGAACAGATTAAATTGAATGCCTTTTTCTGACATGCTAATTGTCCATTTGCAGGGATTTATGGGATATGAATTTTAAAAACAACCCTTATCACCGGATTCAACTACTGTAATTGCAGTGATTTTCAGGCTGTTTGCCTCTTACCTGGTTCATGTGCCATTCACTGATCTGTAATATTTATTTAAGAATATCTGTTTTATCTCTGAGTGCCTGTTAGAACTTCTCTTTCAGTCTCTGCTTATGGCAAATAATTTCTGCTGGGCTATCAATCTCAGAGAAGGCACAGCTGTCTTTTCTTCCAACTGGATGATCTGCCTAGATTAGTGACAAGACAAATCACAATAATTAAGCACTCTAAATGTATACAGTTTCTAGCTGTAGAAACCAGGTGCTTCTAGTTTAATTCAGTAAAGAAACTTGGAGAACATTGGCTGATTGAAGTTGCTCATAATTTAGGTCTCCAAAGGAATAGAGGGAGGTAGCAGAACCGTTGCTGTTGTTGTTGGGACTTGTTTTTGAAGCTACCTTGGCATCATCACATCTCATGTGTGCTAAGAATTAGAATTTGAAGGTTCTTCCTTATTCAGCCCACTGAGGTAAATGTGGGGCTTTTGTGGGAGAACAATTCATAAAGGTAATTATATAGACCTGTATATAAACAAAACTTTAGAATATGAGTCTCTACTTTTGAGATAACAAAGTAGGGAAGCAAGCAAAGATTTGAAGTCTTGGTTCTAGGGAATCTACAAGCATACAGGCAATCCTTGACTTACGACCATTCATTTAATGACTATTAAATTACAACCGCACTTTAAAAAAATGAAATGACTGTTTTTCACACTTACAACCATTGTGGCAACCCCAATGGTCACACGATCAAAATTCTGGTGCTAGGCAACTGACATGTATTTTTGACAGTTGTACAGTTACAGGGTCATGTGATCACCATTTGTAACCTTCCCAGTCAGCTTCCGACAATAGCAATACCACTTAGACTTATATACCGCTCCATAGTGCTTTACATCATTCTGTAAGCGCTTTATAGAGTCAGCATATTGCTTCCAACAATCTGGATCCTCATTTTACCAATCTCAGGAGCATGGAAGGCTGAGTCAACCTCGATCCAGTGAGAATCAAACTGCTAGTAGTCGGCAGAGTTAGCTTGCATACTGCTTTCTAACCACGGTGCCACTTACGACTCTCAAGCAAAGTCAATGGAGGAAGCCAGATTCACTTAACAACCGCATTTCACTTAATTGCCATGATTCATTTAACTGTGGCAAAAAAGATTGCAAAAGTGAGGCACAACTGACTTAATTCTTGCTTAGCAATGGAATTTTTGAGCTCAATTGTGGTTGTAAATTGAGGACTATCTGTTATAATATGAAATGGGCAGCCAATTAATTTGATAAATTAAACCAATATTAATTAACATCAGAATATAAGAAATATAAGAGAAGGCTGTATTCTAAACCTACAGTACCACAGCCAAATAAATACTAGTGTAAATACTAGTATAAAGAAGCACATACAGAGCTTTGCAATTTTGCATTAAGCCTTGCTTAATTATTACTCTGATTGATGTGGCCATATAGCAGCATATACCATGCTGGAATTCTGGGAGTTGAAGCCCACACATCTTAATATTGCTGACGTTGAGTTTTGAACCTAAAGACTAAAAACTATAAATCATTCTCTGGATTCACATATCATGCTATGCGATGGTTTGTTTAATAATAATTTATTAATTCAGCCACAGTCTAAACCATAAAGCATGGCTCACCAGTTAAAACTACAGGATGAATTTATACTTTTTCATGCTAAGCACAAGCAAATAAACCATGTTATAACAGCAAAATGAGTAAATTCTGCTATTTTGTTGGAGATGAACTTGAAGAACACACACAAACCCGCCCCCCACAACTTCTAATTTTCTTAAAAGCCAAAATTATGCAATTTGAATTTTCACTTACCATCAGAGGCTCTGGCATTTCTATTTTTACACATAGTTGGGATCATGTATTTAGAATAATTCAAAAATAGAGATCTTTTTTCACACTCAGATGTCCTTATTATCTATCCATTCAAAATTGATTTTGTACCATTGCAATCCACAGATGAAGTGGAAAGGAAAAGACCTGTTTGACCAGGTGTGTCGTGCATTGGGGCTGAGAGAATCCTGGTACTTCGGTCTCTGGTATTCTGTCAAAGGAATGGGCACTTGGTTGAAGACAGAGAAAAAGGTTTGGAGTCTAAACTTTCATTACAAAACAATACTCATTGATTGGGAAAGACCTAAATATATTCTAAAAGGTTTTTTTCAGAGATTGTCAGGTTTTTGTTTTGGCTCAGGGATCTCAGTTTGTTTTGAAGGAGGGGCAGAGGGCCTTCAGGAGTCAGGCCAGGCAAAGTTTTGGGAGTATTTGAGTGAATAAAGCAGTTTATCTTTGATGTAAAAAAAGGGAAGTGCACCATCACAATTGTAATAATGAAATTGGGTGTGTGTTTAGTGGGGTCAGAAGACCTGAAAGACAAAAGACCTGAAAGCAGAGAGACACTATCTATGCTGGCTCCCGGCATCCTGGTATAGCCAGCTGGTTCCATCACTGACTATTGGGGGTGAGACTTTGGCCCCCTCAGAGAGGGCTTGCAATCTGGGTGTCCTCCTGGATGCACGGCTGTCGTTAGATGATCATATGACGGCTGTGGCCAGGGGGGCTTTTTATCAGGTTCGCCTGATTTACCAGTTGCGTTTCTTTCTGGACCAGGACGCCCTGCACATGATCACTTACGCCCTCGTCACATCCCGTCTGGACTACTGTAACACTCTCTACATGGGGCTCCCATTGAAGAGCACCCAGAAGCTCCAACTGGTCCTGAATGCGGCCGTGCAGGTGATTATGGGAGCGACTCGACGCACCCATGTGACACCCCTCCTGCATGAGCTGCACTGGCTCCTGGTGGTCTTCCGGGTGCGATTCAAGGTGTTGGTTACCATCTTCAAAGCACTCCATGGCTTACGGGATTGCCTTCTGCCACCGATGGCCTCCCACCTATCAACACGCTCCCACAGAGAGGGACTCCTCAGGGTGTCGTCAGTCAAACAATGTCGACTGGTGACCCCCAGGGGGAGAGCCTTCTTTGTGGGGGCACCCACCCTCTGGAATGAACTGCCCCCGGGGATACGTATGATTTCTGACCCGCGCACCTTTCATCGTGCCCTTAAGACCCTTCTATTCCAACAGGCTGGACCGGCTTAATAAGAATTTGGATCGGGTGGTTTAATTTTTTGGGTTTTAACTGTGGGGCCAAAATATTTAATTTGTTTTTAAATTGGTTTTAAATTTTGTATTTTATGTTGTTTTATTGTGGCTATACACTGCCCTGAGTCCTTTGGGAAAAGGGTGGTATAAAAATTAATTAATTAAATAAATAAATAAATATGCCCATCCTTGATTTACAATGATAATTTGTAAATGTAAATGGTGATTAGGCCAAAAAACACATGTGCGCATTCATATTCATGTGCATTTTCAAATTACATTCCCTCTACACTCTTTAGCTAATTAAAATCCTATTTGCCTCTAGACTGGAATCTGAATGTAATCAGAATGCTTCTATACCAGTGACTCATCATTTATCTTAACTTTTCTGTCCTTTGTCTTTCACTGAAACTGTCTGGAGAAAGGACAGTACTATAGGGATTACATAAGCATCATTGACAAGATCTTTCTCCTCTTACTTTCCCCCAGGACTAAAAAAAAAAGGTGGGGGGCAGATATGTGTGAAATGTATCAGTTCATATGCAAAGGGAGATGGGAAACAATGGGAAAGGCTAAGAAATTTACATGTGTAAATCTGAAATGATTTGGGAGTGGAAAATGCAGGGAAAAGCTTTCTTCAATTTGGTTACCCCCCCCCCCCCCCGTAATAAAGGATGAGGATCAGAACATAAAATGCATCCATCTGAATGCTTCTAAATATGGGAAAGTTGAAATGCAGTTTATATGGCTATTGATGCTAAGAAGTTGCTATAAGCACATGTGAACCAGCAATGAGTGAGATGCAAAGGAGACCTAGGTGACATTGTGAATTCATAGCAAGAAAAAGTGGCTTTGGGCTTCTGCTTTGCCAAACATGCTTTTCCCAATTGGGAAAGTTGTTCTAGTTTCTTTTAGTTGTTCTGGTTTCTTCTTTCAAACAGGTTTTAGATCAGGATATTCCCAAAGAAGATCCGGTGAACTTTTTTTTTTTAGTAAAGTTTTACCCTGAGAAGGTTGAAGAGGAGCTTCTTCAGGAGATCACCCAACACCTCTTCTTTCTGCAGGTCAGAAGGTATTTCTTTTATTCAGAATTGGCTTTGAGATGTCATGGTTGTCTTTTGAACATCATCATTATATTTAACCATCTATGATCATCCTCTTCCTTAGGGTACCCCTTAGGTTAGTGCCAACTTTAGGGTTTTAGGATTAGTTGAAAGTGGGTCCCTGTTTCGGTTTTGGGCTTGTTACTCCTTAGCTGATTTGTTGCTGATGGTTTAGCTAGAAAGCACTATTATAAAGTATATTTCATGTTAGTTTATGAAGTGTGGTGTTCCTTGATTTGTAGGAAATCAGAAAACATTATTGTAAAGGTAAAGGTTTCCCTTGTCCAGTTGTCCAACTCTAGGGGGGGATGCTCATTTCTATTTCTTAGCCAAGGGAGCCAGCATTGTCTGAAGATACTTCTGTAGTCATGTGGCCAGCATGACTATATGCTGAGCTGCACAGAACACTATTACCTTCTTACCAAAGTGGTACCTATTTATCTACTCGCATTTGTGTAATTTTGAACTGCTAGGTGGTCAGTTGCTGAGGCTTGTAACAGGAGCTCACCCTGTAGCGTGGTGTTTGGGTTTCCAGCTGACAAGCTCAGCATATTCTACTGCCAAATAGGCAGTGTATAGTGTATAATAGGCATTGTATTTCTACCATGGTTCCTTTTAGCTCCAAGTAGCTTAATGTATGTTTTGTTCAAAAGTTCTGTCCTTTTGGAAAGGTCTCACAATTTATATAACTAAAAGAGGACTGTAGCAAAAGGCCAAATGAGAGTCAATAGACTATTTTAAATCACTAAAACAGCCATACAACCATCATCAGCCCTAATAGTCAAGAAACTTCAGTACTTTTTCACTTGTATGTGTGTGTAACTCATTTTCTACCATGCCTTTTATGCTAGTCCTCCAAACAATTATTGGGAAATAGATGAAGGTATCAAAAAATATCCTACATCCTAACGGAATCAATATGTGATGATTTATGATCAAGAAAAGAGCTGGGAAATGCTGGAAGTTGAAGTTCACACACTGTAAAGTTGCTAAGGTTGAGAAATGCCACTTATGTGCGGTGAAAGTGTATGCTTCTGATGAAAGGGATTCTCGCATTTAGCTCTCACCCCCAACTTTAAATGGTTTTAACACCCCTCTCCTTTTAAGCAATCACCTAACTCTGTTGCAACCAATTGGAGAAGTTCAGATTATGATTTGCTGTCAAAATCTATCAAAACTTTTAAGTGAAATCATATTATGTAACTGTTCTTAGATACATGTTGAAGCAGCTCTGCATTATTCCCCACTTATGAGTACTTTGATGTAATTTGAAGCTGTAAGATAATGTTTGCCAAAAGCTGGGCAGAAGGACTCCTTGTCCTTTGTAAAAGTAGCATCTCTTGCCTTTATTTGCCAGCTTGAGCAAGTGTGAAAATGTCATGCAGGTGTAAGGAGAAGGCTGTGTGCAGTGTGGGTGGGCAAGATGACCTAGATGCTCCAAGAAGTTGGCGAAGGGAGGAAGTGGATCCAGAAAACATTTATTCACTGATTAAAGTATTTATAGCTCATATAAGGTTCTCAGGAAAAGCTATAAAACAAACAAAGTGAAATAAAAATGAGTGACACCTTGAAAATTTAAAATAGAAATAACCACAATGCAATAATGAAAAGAAACAGATTTTTGAAGGGACAAAACGACAAAATATTTAGTCTGTCCTTAGATAAAAAGCCAGGATTTCATCTGGCATTGAAAAGCAAATATTTTTGTGTGCTGTCCTGTTTTGCAGGAAGAAAATTTTTTTTTATTGAAAATTTTTAACAAACATTTTTACATATATTTCCCCTTCCCCCCACCCATTCCCCCCAATCCCTCCCTAACCCCACCCCACCCCAACTCTCCCTTCCCAAAGCAAAATACAGAGTATCACATTAAACAATCATAAACTAATTTAAGCTAGTAATCTATAGTTTCTCATCACCCTCTTAAACTTCTAACTCCCCTTAACTAATCTGACCTAATATACTTTATAACACTCTATAACCCATTCCCCATTCAAAAAACTAATTGTAATTTTCTAGTCTTATATTTGCCTTGAATATATTCTATCCATCTTTTCCATTCTAACCTAAATTTCTCATTTGAATGGTCTTTTAAATATGCCGAAATTTTTGCCATTTCTGCTAAATTTGTTACTTTTAATATCCATTCTTCAATAGATGGTAGTTCTTCCTTCTTCCAATACTGCGCCACCAGAAGTCTCGCTGCAGTTATTAAATTCAACATCAATTTAGTTTCTATTACCGTACAGTTTTGTATAATACCTAACAAAAACAGCTGTGGAGTAAATTCTATCTGTTTTCAAAACATTCTGTACAATCCACCATATTTTTATCCAAAATGCTTTAACTTTTTTACATGTCCACCAGATATGAAAATAAGTAGCCTCAACACAGTCACATCTCCAACATTTAGGTTGCAAGGTAGGATACATACAAGCCAATTTTTTTTTATTCATATGCCATCTGTAAAACATCTTATAAAAATTTTCTCGTAAATTTTGTGCTTGTGTAAGAAATTTTACATTTCTCACCCAAATCATTTCCCAAGTTTCCATCATTACTGGTTCTTCAAAATTTTTTGCCCATTTTATCATGCAATCTTTAACTAACTCTGTCTCTGAATCAATTTCTATCAATACGCTATATAATCTTTTTATATGCATTGGCCTCTGGTCTCTAATCTGTTGTATCAAATGCTCTTCACTATGTGCAATTCCAATTTTTTGGTCTTTTTTCCAGCTATTCTGCAACTGTACATATTGAAACCAGGTTTGAATTAACCTTTCCTCTCTTAATGTATTCAAGGACTTTAACTGATATACACTCTTGCCTCTAATCAATAATTGTTTATAGGTAACTATATCTTGTCTTTGCTCTATACTTATATTCTCAATTGCATGTCTGGGAATTGTCCACAAAGGTATCTTATCATTTAGTTTATATTGATATTTTTTCCAGACACGCAATAAAGCATTCCTTAATATATGGCTTTTGAAGGTCCTATCCACCTTTTTATCATAAATCAAGTAAGCATGCCAGCCATATATCAAGTCATAACCTTCAGTATTCAAAATCCTTTCTTCTGTTAAGTTAATCCAATCACTGATAGCCGCTAAAACAGCTGCTTCATAATACAATTTCAAGTTTGGCATTTTCAAGCCTCCTCTTTCACGAGTATCTTGCAATATTCTTAACTTAACTCTTGGTTTCTTACCAGCCCATATAAACTTATTAATACCTTTCTGCCAATCTTCCAAATTTGCATCTTTTTTTAATATTGGTATCATTTGAAACAAAAATAAAAACTTAGGCAAAGTACTCATTTTGACTGCCGCAATCCTACCCAACAATGACAATTGTAATTTTTTCCATTTTTCTAAGTCTATCTGAATTTTATGCCATAGCACTTCATAATTATATTTATATAACTTCCCATTTGACGTTGCAATATAAACTTCTAAGTATTTAACCTTCTTCACTATCTCACAGCCCATTACTCTCTCCAACTCTTGTCTGTCCTTTATAGTCATATTCTTGGTTAACATCTTAGTTTTCCCTACATTTATTTTAAATCCTGAAACTTGGCCATACTGTTCAACTATATCCATTAAAGTCGTAGCTGATTTAACTGGTTGAGTTAAGGTTACAACCACGTCATCTGCAAATGCTCGAACTCTATAATCTTGTTGTCTAATTTTAATACCTTGTAAACTATCTGCCCCCCGTATTTTGTTCAACAATACTTCCAAAGTTAGAATAAACAACAATGGAGACAGGGGACATCCCTGTCTTGTACTTTTTTCAATTTTAAATGTTTCAGTCAAATTTCCATTCACTATTATTTGTGCTGTTTGTTTCTGATATATCGCTTGAATTGATTTTATAAAATACTCCCCTAGTTGCATCCCCTAGAAGAATTTTTTAGGGCACGGGTGTCAAACTCGATTTCATTTTTAAAAAATTTGATTTATATGCCGCCCTTCTCCGAAGACTCAGGCCGGCTTACAATGTGTTAAGCAATAACCTTCATACTTTTGTATATTATACAAAGTCAGCTTATTGCCCCCACAAACTGGGTCCTCAATTTACCTGCCTTAGAAAGATGGAAGGCTGAGTCAACCTTGAGCCTGGCGAGATTCGAACATGAGTAATTGCAGACAGCTGGATGTTTAATTAGGGTGCTTTGTCTGCAGAACTATCCAGGCTCTATCATTGAGGGCCGCATCAGGGTTGTGTTTGATCTCGGGGTGTATGTGGCCAGGGGGCATGGCCAGCATGACATAACTAATGTGGAGGGTGCCTGTGGTGGCCCAAGCACTCTGCCAGCGAAAATGGACTCCTGGGCCCTGTTTTCAGCCACAATAGCCTCCTGCAACCCTCTGCCAGCGAAAATGGACTCCTGGGCCCTGTATGTGGCTGTGATGGCCTCCTGCAAACCTCTGCAAGCAAAAATGGAGCTTTGGGTGGGGGGGCACAGCCCTCCCGAGCTCCGTTTTTGCTGGCAGTGGCACCACAGGCTGGACCTTCGCTGTTTCCAGGGTTGTCCCACGCACCAGATCTAAGCAACCCATGGGCCGGATGCAGGCCCCGGGCCTTGAGTTTGACACCTTTGATTTAGAATGCCAAAAAATGGGAGTGCTACCCCTATTATTGCATTTGATCATTATCAACCGGAGTGGGGTGCTGAATTTCACAAACTAGTTTAATGTAAACAGCTAAAACCCTGAATGCATGCTTCTGTTATTACCTTGGAACTAACTTTTCTTTGGAAGGGTTGATCCACTAGATAGGATCAATTTCCTAGCGGGTTTCTGCTTTTCACCATCATCTTGACAATTACGTGGGCTGAACTTGTTGGAAAGAAGGCTGTTTCTCTTTTCCCTTCCCTTCCTTTTCTTTTCATCTCTCTGAAAGCTATACATTTTCTTGCAGTTCCTTCAAACCTGCCTTGGCTTGTTCCCCTTGGAGGAATGTAGTTTGGGGATTTTTTTTTCAGTTCCAAAAGAAACATAAAAGAGGAGGCAAAGCAACACGTTTGAACTTGCTGGGTTTCCTAACGTTAAAATGTAGATTTGCAGTATAATTGGGGTAAAAGTGGGAGAATAACATATGTAGGCATCTGTATACTTAAGAAATTCAACCTAATAAAATGTATTGAACCATTTGCTTAGCTTAATAATGCAAAGTTATTATGTAGAAGGCAGTTCCCCTGATTGCAGGAGGAATGAGAAAGTCAGTGTTTACTAGTAGAGATCAGCTATTCCGGTAACTGTCACACATACTTAAATGAATTTGATTTTTTGGTTGACTTCTTTAGGTTGTCCCCTTTTCAGACTTTAGGAAGAGTTCTGAGCTTTAATTATTTTAATTGCCACTAATAATCATTATTTCTATACTGGATTGTAGAAGGGATCCAGAATGGCTATAAAGAAATATGTCAAAAAAAATCTAAATAAAACCAACAATCCTTAAAACTGAATCCTTAAAATTCAGAAATCTATACAGGACTCATTTTAAAAAAAGCAAAAGAAAAGCAGTAGAGTATCCAATCACAACTCAGTTTGATCTTGGCACAGTTATTCCATAAATGCCTGGGTGAACAGCTATTTGATTGTCTTCTAAAATACAGACAATTTAGAAATCAACTTATCTTTCTAGGCAGAGGTTCTGTAGTCTTCTGGTACTATAGCCTTTTATGTTTGGGAGAAAACAAGGGCGTTTTCTCCCATATGCTATATTAAACATCCCAATTAAAACAAAGCAGCTACCAAAATGAACAAGGACCAAAGAGAAACAAACTCAAACATTAATAAAAAGACAGGAGTCAGAAAAGGGAGATAAGCTAGGATGGGAGAATACATTAAACAGAATTGGGAATTCTAGCCATCTGATCATGTTATCTGATGATAGTTTTCATAGGAGAGTTAATACTGAAGGGGCACAATTTCTACAAGCTTGAAATAAAATTGTCAGTGGCACAAAAGGTATAATGGGAACTTCCCTCTCTCTTTTTCCTCAAATGGAAATAACATTCAAAATAACAAAATGAATCTTTGCTTGATGGTTCTCCTTCAGGACATACACAAGAAGAACACGACTTAAAAGGCAGCATTGTTTTCTGGAGTTTACCAGAAAACAATGCTGAAGTTTACCAGAAAACAATGGTTATGGACTGAATAGAATGTTTAAGCTTCTCCAAACAACAGCGACCTGAAGAATACTTGAATGAGCCCCTACATGCAAATACAGTGTGTCTCAGAAAGATAAAAAACAGAAGCAAGCACAGGAATTGTTTTCAAGCCTTCTTGTTGGGTTTTGAAGAAGCTTTTAGCTGCTCTGGAAAATAGAATGCTGGATTAGATGGATCTTTAGTCTGATTTGCTAGATTTTTTTTTCTTTATTAATCCTCTACATTTCTATGGTGGAAAACAAATCATAATGGAGAATTATAACCTTTCTATTTTGCTTGTGGATTTTCTCAGTATCTGGCTGACCGCTAACAAAATAGAAGAGTGGACTAAATAATCCCTTACTGATCTGATCTTCCAAATGGAAATTAGATACAGTTTAGAATGTAGTTATTACGCAGCATGCTTTAAAAGCATATGTAGCTACTTTGAATATTCTTGGTATTTTTCTGCATGTCTCTACAGCGGCCAATATTTCTTTTATTTTTTTCACTCAAAAACTCAGCTAATGGTTACATTTCAGGTGCCAAAACAAAGTCTGGGTGTCTATTATTTTGTTTTCAAGCTTTGGCTGGGTCTTAGATTTTTCTTCTTTTTTTTCCACCTTGGGTCTTAGGTTAAGAAACAAATATTGGATGAAGAAATCTACTGTTCTCCCGAGGCTACAATTTTATTGGCGTCTTATGCAGTTCAAGCCAAGGTGAGGCTTTATAATAGTTAGTTTGTCGCCTTTTATAACACACACAGAGTGTTAATTAACAGAAAAGGATCTGCTGAAGCTTAGCTGGAAATAGGAAGTGGTATATTTTTCACCTCATCTGTCTCCATTTTGGGGTGTTTTGCATTTTGCAGATTTATTTAATGAGTACACCCTGTTTAGATTTCCTGGGAAATTCAGTGGATTAAAATGCAGACAGGAGATTGAAATATCTTCATTTTAAACAAAAAACCACTTTGGAACAAAATACAATTTAGACTGCAGAGGCATTCTGAATACAGATAGTTCTAAACTGATGACTGGTTGCTTAGTGAAGTTATGACAGATCTAGCAAACTTAACTATTGTGGCTTTCATTTTACAACCACAGCATTCATTTTATGACCACGGCATAAAATGTTGTAAAATTGAGTCAGTCATGTGGGCGACCCATTATACGACCATCACGATTTATGATCTATGGCACAGTCATAAACTAGGGTCTACCTGTAAGTGATAGTTTTTCTTCCCTACTCCTCTTTTTCCTTAATTAAAAATAATTCTGCAGCATGCATTTGAGGAGTTCCTGCATAAAGTCTTGTGGGAAACTCCCCCTTCTAGAAGAATGAAATATTTTGGGAAATATTAAAAAGGCAGAATATTATAATTCCCTAAAGGAGACCTGGAGAAACATTCTATCTTAAAGACAGAAAGCAGGCTCTGTCTTTCTTAATAGCCCCCAGCAGATATTTTGTGCCCATTAAGAAATATTGGGCAAGGCTATTCAGAAACAAAAGACCTTCACCTCCAGGGATGGGGTTAAAAATTTACATTCTCCTCCACCCAAATTCTAAGAACAGGACATGGCCATGTAGGATTAACCCACTACCATTTAGCAGAAGACACAGAACATTGCACAATTTCCTAAGGGCATCTCAGAAGTTGCACAACCCCCCCCCCCCCCCCCGCTCTCCAGCAGTTCAGGACTTGTATAAAATCCTGACACTCATCTAGTAGTTGTTCAACTACTGACCCAGAACTGCTGTTGGTTCTGTTCATCATTAAACTTTCTTTCCAATCAGCCTCCATTTTCCCGGCTTGGACCTGAACCGGATGGATTTTCCTTCCAACAGTCTCTTCTTGACCTTTCCTCTTCCCTAAATCATCCTTCAGAAAGTTAAAGGGGGGCAGCTGTAACTGCTTCATCCAACCTTTTGTTAGTACTGAACAGAGAGCTGCTATACCCACCCTTGCTAGTTACTGGCAGAAATCAACCAACTTTAGTCCAGAACTGAGGCAGATCAAATGTAAAGAGTGAAAGTTATTTGGAGATGACTGGGATTAAATTGTGGGACACGGTGACACTACATGTTTATTGATTAATTGGTGAAATTTATACTCTGCCCCAATGTGTTTACAACTCTGGAAGATTTATGAAATGAATCTATAAGCACAAAAATGATCAAAAACCTGGAAAAACAAACAGCAATCAATAAAAAAACCTTTAAGAACACCTCACTCTGTTACCTCCTTTGTTACCCATTCTGACCCAGGATCTTGGGACTCAATTTCAATAGGGCTGATGGTTTGGGGGGCCAAAGTACATAACTGTGAGAAACCTGTGAATTATGATCTATAAAACTGGTTTAATGATCAAGGTATTGTATACATCCAAAAACCTATGCATTATTCAACAACCATAAGGTTTGTGGACAATGTGTGAGCCCAGCTTGGATGGTTTGCTTACAAAACCGTATCACTAAACCAGGGGTGAAATGCTCCTTGTTCGGACCAGATCACTTGATCCGGTAGTGATGGTGATGGAGAACTGGTAGCAAAAATCCCTGCCCCCACCCCAGCTGAGCCACATGATCATCAGAGGCTTTTTTTTTTACTTTTAAAAGCATTTTTTCTACAACCTCTTCGGCGAAAGAGGTTGTAGAAAAAATGCTTTTAAAAGGCTCTGATGATCCCAGTGAGCCGCGCAATCGTCAGAGGCTTTTTTAAAAGCAATGCTTTTAAAAGTAAAAAAAAGAGATTGTGCGCCACAGCTGATCACCCCCCCCCCGCACGCTGTTCTACTTACTGTATGCCTCCATTTGGTGTGTGGTGCGCACTGCGCATGCACAGCCAGCGAATTGATAGTAAACCTGTTCAGATTTCACCACTGCACTAAACTGTAGTTCTCTCTTTAAGAGGACATTAAGATCTTTTCCTAGTCATTGTGCTGAAGCTACAGCTGGGCCCACTGCAGCTTTACTGTATTGGTGGAATTGACAACAAAATCAAAAATTATGGCACTGGATCCTTCTTGAGCTGCAAACTGCTGTGTGTTTGGTACTAACTGGTTAAATTTCAAGCATATTTTGTCAGTCTTAAAGGACAGGAAGGTAAAATTATCAGGAAAATTACTTCTGACAGGTTTTCTTTTTTTTGGTGTGTTCCTGTGGAATTACAGTCTGTGGAGTTCCTGTGGAGTTACAGATTTTTACATCCCTGTAAAAGTCTTTTAAAGCTTTAGCCATTTTGTAGTTCTTATTTTATGTTCAAATGATTCAGTGTTTTCTCCCTTTTTTAAAAAAAGTGTTAATTTAGATCTTATACTATGCTGTCAATTCTTCGTATGCAGTCTTTTCCTGTTGACTCGTCTGATACTTCTTTCCCTCACAGTATGGTGACTATGACCCAAATCTGCACAAACCAGGTTTCTTAGCTGCAGAAGAGCTTTTGCCAAAAAGAGTAAGTGTTTTCACACTTTCCTATCCTCCTGGTTATACTCAGATACCCAATATAGCTGAATTAGCCAGATAGAAGCAACAGATTTGCATGACTCATAAAACAACTTCTTCCCAAAGACCCAAATTTCTATTTGCCCTTTTAGGACAGATTGTTCCTCTCTTTGTTTTCTAGAGAGAGTGGGAAATTTTAAAATTCTGATGTTCCTCAGTTCTCAAGCAACTATTGGAGAATGTGAGTTCTTAGCTATGAAGGGAAGTTTCTCCTTCAAGATTCTCCAAGGAACTCCTGGGTCATGGGCTCAAAACTGAGTTATAAGATGATCTGGGTGTTTCCATTCTGGATTGACGTTCTTCCAGATAGAATCCAGACTGCTCTTCACGAAAGGGAAAATCAAACTGAAGTTAGCAGTGCTGTATTAAGTTGCCAACAGCTCAAAGGCTTCTGGAAATGGGAGACAGTTTGCTTCTAACCCTGCAGCATTTTAAGTCATATGTAATTCTACAGGTCCTTCCAAAGCAGAACAGTTTGTCGTACCTGCATGAACAACCTTCTTGAGGTCTGAAAAATAAATATTTTTGCCATTCTTTTCTTTTTTGTTCTTTACTTTTCTTTTATCTAGGTTCTCCGTCAATATCAGATGACGCCTGACATGTGGGAGGAAAGGATTACTGCCTGTTATGCTGGACATCAAGGAATGGCCAGGTACTGTGGCACCCTTTGCATACAACTGTAGTTTGGAAAAAAGGACTCACATCCATTAACACCTAGTATGGGGGGGGGGGGCAGGGCAGTGACACACTTTCTGCCCCTTCTAAACTTGTGTGCAACACTGATGCAAGTTATACTCCTTCCATATTTTTGTGCAACATGACAGAAGGACAAAGGGCAGGGTTTCCGTTTCTAGTGGTTAAGGCATCAGGCTAGAAACCAGGAGACTGTGAGTTCTAGTCCCACCTGTGGCATGAAAGCTGGCTGGGTGACTTTAGGCCAGTCACTCTCTCTCAGCCTAACTCACCTCATAGGGTTGTTGTTGTTGTGGGGAAAATAGGAAGAGGAAGGAGTATTATGTTCATTCACGATGTTGAGTTACTTATAAAAATAATAAAAGTAGGATAAAAAAATAAAGAATAAACCAGGATGTCACAATACACATTTCATGACTTTGACACTCTACCCATATTCATCTATTTTTTTCCATGGAATATATTAGAAATCAGTAAGAATTTAGATGAATTCTAAATTCTAACCCTTGAGTTCACTTCTTGATACAAAGTTTGATCCAAACAGATGGGAACTCACATTCTCTCATCACTCTGCTCCTGGTTGTTGATCTCACCTCTAGGCAAGATGGGTGGCATACAAATTTAATAAGCAAACAAATAACTGTAGTTTTGTCAGTGCTTCATTTAAAGTGCTGGTTCTAATCTTTTTAAGACTAAAAGCAACATATCTGCTTAAGTGTAATCTTTTCTGAGAATCTGTCCATCACTGTTTGTGGCCTGCTCTGTCCAAAGCCTTTAGATGTTTCACAGATTGTCCCAAGAGCAGAACCTTTTACATAGCATTAACAGGACTTCAGAATATCCTTCCAGAAAAGGCGTTTTTCAATTGGAGAATCATTCAGCTGAATGTAAAACTTGTCCCAGCATATTTCCAATTTGTTTACATGTGCCAAGTGAAGCTATTTCTATGTCATGGTTGAATTGTCCATCTACTTATGTGATTTTTATAGAGACTATAGTGCAATTTATATGCATCTATATTGTGTATCTATATTTTTTCTTGACTGTACATCGCCTTGAGTCCTACGGGAGAAAGGCGGTATAGAAATATAATAAATAAATAAATAAATAATAAATTTGTAAACATCTTTGATTAGCAATGGTAATAAAGCTAGGTAAAAGCATTTCACAGTCAGTAAATACAGCCTCGGGGTGATAGTAATAGAGATCAACATGTTTCCTTTATAAAACAAGAACAATCCTTTCCAAGTCTTTTTTAAAATAAATATTCCATTCTTCTAGATACGAAGCTGAGATGAACTATCTTAAAATAGCACAAGACTTGGAGATGTATGGGGTTAATTATTTTCCAATTGCTGTAAGTATGTGTGATTTTTAATGCATCTGATTCAGATTTTTCTAACAGTCCCAGATAATTTGATTGTAAATCCCTTGTGCCCCATCAGTATTGCCAGGAAAAAAAGAAGAAGTGAAGCGGGGTGGGGGGTGGGGGTGGGGGTGGGGAGAGGCTACTATGGGAGTCATTCATAAATTCTGAGTCTCATCAGCATTGCCTTTTGGGACCTGGACCAATTTGCCTGACTTAACCTTCCCAGTCAAATAAAGTCAATGGGGGAATCTGGATTCACTTAACAACTATGTGATTCATTTAATAATTACAGGGATTCCCTTAATAAACATGGCAAATAGGGTTGCAAAATTGGCTGTGATTCACTTAACAACCACCTTGTTTAGCAATAGAAATTGTGGTCCCCGTTGTGGTCATAAGTCAAGGACTATCTGTGCCATGAACCTGGAACTGAAATGTGCATTTTAAGCCAAATTAAGTTGTAATTGGTTGATGTCGGGCAATGAATATATTAACCAATAAAGGAGAATATTTGTAGCCCAGGGTTGAAATGAGGGATCCTTGGTATTCTCTGAAGTAGGTTGTTTTCTTGCAGATATCTCATTACCCAAATAAAATAACATCATCAGTGCTAGTCAGTGCACAAGATGAATATATTGATTTTAACCTTGGACTTCTCCGCAGCAAAAGAAGAATCATACAGATTTCCTGCTTGGGGTAGATGCCAAAGGGATTCATGTCTACAGCATCAATAACCGCTTCTCTCCGAATAAGTCTTTTGAATGGAGCAGCATCCAAAATATTTCTTATTCTGATAAAGAGGTAGGTGGATGTGCCATGGCAGGTCCCCAACCTTTCTGGCTGTGCAAATAGGCTGTGCGATGGTGGCAGGGGAGGGAGAAGGGATGGTTTTTCATTGCATTTTTGCTACATATTTATGAAAAATATAAAACTCTTTCTTCTATTATGTCTATTTTTTATTTTTTTGTTAGAATGATTGTTTTTAATGCTATAGAACATCATACTTTACATCCATAGGTCTCGAGTGGAAGCAAATTTTGTACATGGACTTAGTATATTATGATAATTAAAAAAAACCTTCCTTTTTTCTTTCAGCTTACAATTAAGCTCATTGACAAGAAAGCTGAGGTTTTCAAGTTCTTCTCTTCACAGCCTAAAGTCAATAAACTGGTGAGTGTTTTCTTATATAGAAGATTATCTGTGGAGTCCTTGGTATGCTCTGAGTTGGTTTTCTTCATGTAGACATTTCATTACCTGATTAAGTTACATCATCAATGTGAGTGAATGTGGGGTTTGCTTCCTGTTTGTGTTCTGCCAATGTTGGTGGAAATGTGGTTCTCTTTTTTCTGTCCCATTTTTATCCCATTATAAACATGCCGCATTATAATAATGGCCAAAGACAGTGGCCTAACCATACCAATCTATGCTCGGTTGGAACAGAGATCATGTGACACTGAATTGCGCTGACTGCCTAGACTTTGCTGAATGATTTTATTTTCAGTAATAACAAAGCCATAAATGATTATGAGGAAACAAATGGGGGGAGTGTTTTCCCCTCCATATATACCTATGCATTAAAATATGCAGGGTAAGACTTATTTATTTATTTATTATTATTTATTAGTTCAATTTATATGCTGTCCTTCTCTGGAGACTCAGGGCGGCTTACAATGCGTTAAGCAATAGCCTTCATACTTTTGTATATATCTGCTTAGTAGGGCTCCCCCCCCCCCCCCGAAAGCGGTGTTCTTTTTTATACAAAATCAGGTAATTGCCCCCACAATCCGGGTCCTCATTTTACCTACCTTGAAAGGATGGAAGGCTGAGTCAACCTTGAGCCTGGTGAGATTTGAACTTGAAGTAATTGCAGGCAGCTGGTGCTAGTTAACAGCACTTTTGTCTGCTGCGCCACCAAGGCTCTTCTAAGACTTGCTCCGCTTCCCATAGTTAGGAGAGCCAAATTAGGTGGAGATTTATTTATCTTACAGTGTTTATAGACTGCTCCAGTCAGAACTGCCTTTGAGCAGTATTCAGTTCCTACCTCTGTTACATGAACATGAAAACAAAAATGCAAAATCTATAACATGCATTAAATCATATGCATAGAACTGGAAATACACCATAGTCAAACAAAAGGACCAGTGATAGAAAATGCACATTTCTACCCTTCTTTCTTGTGGACCCCTTCTGGAATGCCTTTTCCCTGGAGGCCAAGCTGGTGGTGATTTTATCTGGTTTTGATACCAGGTGAAGTCCTGACTTTTAACTCTCATTCAGGACTTAACCTTTACAGTGTAATTATACCATTTGTCCTTTAAAATCTCTGTCAGTTACCAAGATATGCAGATGCTGTATGCAAGTTCTGTTCGTTCCTTCATCAATCTAGAAACATATCAATTTAGAAACATATATGTGCATCTCTCCATTATAGCAGTCCTAAATGAAAACCATCTTCTGTCAAGTCCAAGCCAAGTATAGATATGGAGGTTATCAATGGACCTTTTAAGGGCATTCAGAAAATAATGAGGATTATCAGAATGGGGTGTCATTCCTATAGTACCCTGTTTTTAAATATTTTCCTGAGACACGTAGATAGTGGTTGCTGAAAACCAAATCAATCAGAGATGAATTTTAGGTTTACCTGGAGAATTAAAGTGAGCTTCCCTCCTTTTAGAGAGGGTTATTACTACATAGCTGAATATTATGGAGTAATATGTGAAGAATTGTTGTGTTTATATTCTGGACTTCCTAGACACATCTGATAGACCATTGAAAGAAACAGGATATTGGAGTCCTCTTGGATATTTCCAGGAAGACATTTTTCTTTTCTCCTTTCTTGCAGATCATGCAACTCTTCATTGGAAATCACGACTTATTCATGAAAAGGAGGCGAGTGGATCCCATCGAGATCCAGCAGATGAAAGCTCAAGCCAGAGAGGAGAAAGCAAGAAAGAAGGTGACTCTTAGAGCTGGTTCAAATGCTAAAGGATTTCACAAAGTTTGAACTCGCTTCCAAGCTGCCTGTGTGGCAGACAAGGATCAGATATATATCATTATCATTATAATTCTAATGATTTTTTGCCACACTATATTGGGTATTAGTCTCACACAAAAGTGGACAGCGTACTTGGATTATTGACTAGAAAAAAATAGAATAGAGAATAGAATGGAACGGAAATGAACGGAAATGAACAGAACAGAACAGAACAGAATACTTTGTTATTCTGTGTTATTAAAGACACAAAGAATTTTTCTTCAGTTAAGAAGCTCTCAGTGTACATGCAAAGCAAGAGAGTAATAATAATCATAATAATTATACCAATAAAATGGGGTAGTAGATAAGATGAGGATAATAATAATTCTACAGCTATACAGAATGGGAAAATATAGACTACTTACACATAAAACAGTACTGTGAGGATTAGGTGTTCAGCAGAGTGATGGCATAAGGGGGAAAAACTGTCCCTGTCTCTAGTTCCATGATGGTGAACCTATGATACGCCGAGCCATATCTGTGGGCATGCGAGCATTGCCCTAACTCAACTCCAGCTGATTTTTGGGCTTCTGGGCCCACTGGGAGTCGGGAAACAAGCTGTTTCTGGCCTCCAGAGGGCCTCCAGTGGGGTGGGGAAGGCCGTTTTCACCCTTCTCAAGCCCCTAGAAAGCTTCTGGAGCCTGGGGAGGGCGAAAAACAGGACTACCGTGCCCATTGTGCCATCGCATGCCAAAAGCAGGGGGAGTGCGCATTGAATTATGGGTGTGGGCCCACAATTCAATGCGCACAACCCCCCCCCTCCGCTTTTGGTACCCGACAGCAAAAAGGTTAGCCATCACTGGTCTAGTTGTTTTGGTGTGTAATACTGTATAGCAGCATCCCGAGGGAAGGAGCTGAAACAGTTTATGTCCAGAATGTGAGGAGTTTGTAGTTATTTTCTCAGCCCTCCTTTTGACCAGCACAATATACAGGTCTTCTATGGAAAGTAGGTTGATTGGAATTGTTTTTTCTGCATCCTTTGGAGTCTGTACCTATTATAGTGCTAACTTCATTTTTACATGACATACATTTTTCTTGAGGTAAGTACTTTTTTTAAAAAAAAAATCAAATCAATAGATTTTGATCTATTTTGAATCTCTCTTTTTATATATACGGGTGAGAAGTTTAATACATAGGTTTTCTTTTTTTATAAAAAAAAATCAAGAACAAAAATTAGAACTTACTCTTCTTTCTGATTTGTTATTGTATCTGTTGTGCTGTTTTCTGTGCAGATTTGCCTACTCCAGAGAAGTAGTCCTGGACAGTAAAAAAAAAGAAATCCCCACACTACAAATAAATATGAAATCAATAACTTAAATCTGCAGTTAATTTTTGGCCGATCAATTTGCAAGATGACGGGATAGGGTTTGCAAAGGATAGGTCCCAGCCTCTGGGACGCTACAGTTGAAAAGTATGTAATATAAGAGGAGGACTGGAAAAACCAGAACAAAGTGAGCCTGGCTGTATTCCACTGTACGGTTCTTGCAGATGTCCAACCTTGTTTATTCCCTCAGATGGAGCACCAGAGGCTGGCCAGGGAGAAACAGCTGCGGGAGGAAGCGGAGCGAGCCAAAGAAGAACTGGAACGACGCCTCTTTGAGGTGGAAGATGAAGCTCGGCAAGCTAATGAGGCACTGGTGAGCATTGCTGTGGTAATGAAGCCTAGTGGTAGGTGATCCAAGGGCTTCTGGTCAATTAATTGTCTCCATTTTGCACCCACTTAAAATTTTTATTTTATTTATTTTTTATTATTTTTCTATTTTATGTTATGTTATCTTGTTATTATTTTATGTTATTATTTCATTTTTTTAATTGATATGCCACCATCTCACTATCCAGACAGCCTCTGGGCAGCTTACCATAAGAGGTGCTTGTTTTTAAATTCTCCTCCAGCGCCGTTCAGAGGCAGCAGCCGAGTTGTTGGCTGAGAAAGCTCAGATAGCTGAGGAGGAAGCCAAGCTGTTGGCTCAGAACGCTGCCGAAGCAGAGCAGGAGCGCCATCGATTAGAGTTGGCGGCCTTGAAAACCGGCGAGGAGAAGCGACTGATGGAGCACAAGATAAGGGAGGCTGAGCTGATTGCCATGAAGCTGGTGAAGGAGTCCGATCGAAGGTGACACTCTGTACTAGAAACTTAGTTGGTCATTCTGCATGTGCTCCCTCTGGTGTTTTTGATTAAAAACATGGGTACAGCATGGCTACTTATCTTTATTACCAGTTCGCAATGGGATTGCGCGTGTGTCTTGCTTCTGCACATGTGCAGATTGCTTCTGATGATGTCAGGGTCAGTGGGCGGAGCCTCCCGCCAGTTTTACTACCGGTTCTATAGGACCGGTCCGAACAGGGGGCAACCCACTACTGGTGTACAGGTAGTCCTTGATTTATATGATTGGTCACTTAGCAACCATTTGAAATTACAGCCTACCTGGAAAAAGGGAGTTTTGACTCTAATCCAAAGTTCCAACAGTAGTATTCTGACCGTGTTTTATGATGGCATTGCTGAGAACTGGAAATTAATCCCAGTTTTTAGCAAACCCATGCCATAGCAAACAATGGGTTTGCTTAACAACCATGGTATTTGCTTAACAACCACTGCAAAAATGGTCATAAAATTGGGTCAGTCATATGACCAATCCATTTTATGACTGTCAGGCTCCCTTATGGTCATATGTCAAGGACCTGCATTTCCGCAAGATGCCTACAGCACTGGGGTTAATTAGTCCCAAGTACAAGTTAGAAAAAATTTAATATGAGCTTCCTGAACTTTCATAGGTATAAAAGCTAGAAGAGACGCTGTGGCTCACTGGCTAAGATGCTGAGTTTGTTGATCAGAAAGGTTGGCAGTTCGAATCCCTAGTGCTGCATAATGGAGTGAGCTCCTGTTACTTGTCCCAGCTTCTGCCAACCTAGCAGTTCCAAAGCATGTAAAAATGCAAGTAGAAAAATAGGGACCACCTTTGGTGGGAAGGTAACAGCATTCCGTGTGCCTTTGACGTTTAGTCAAGCCGGCCACATGACCATGGAGATGTCCTTGGACAGCACTGGCTCTTCGGCTTAGAAATGGAGATGAGCACCGCCCTTTAGAGTCGGGAATGACTAGCACATATGTGCGAGGGGAACCTTTACCTTTATAAAACCGAAGTGCTGGATTCTGATGGAATCACAAGACAGAAAGTCGGGCCTGGAAGAGGAAGGGCTGGGATTGAGTTTATTCAGGGATGAATTATACAGTAAAGGAAAATATAACTTTGTGGGAGAAAGCAGAGGCAAACCATTTCTCTCTTGCTGCCCAGAAAACTCCATGGATGTGTTTGTGAAGTCATCAAGAATCAAGTTTTTTTTATTTGTGACACATTTTGACTTTTTGGACTGTATCCTGATGGCATTCTGGTTCCTGAATGTTAGAGGGATTCTTGACAGTGTAAGCAGCAAAAGTGCATGCTTATATAAAGAAGTAATTTTGCAATTATATTTAAAGGAGCACTTACACTTGTTTTTAATTGCAGTTATCATGAAACTGCATATTTAAGTTACAAATTAAAATTTTAAGCAATAGTATTTAAATCTACATGTTTTAAATAGTTTTAAAATTGCATATGAATGTGGAAACAAAAGTGAATAATTACCTCTTTTCTACTAATCTTCCAATTCTTTTCTTAATGATTATGATTGTAATCTTTCTGTGTGTAGAAAAAAAAATCAGGAATTAAGATGGTGAGATCCTTAATAAACTGAGGCTTAGCAGTTACCATGGTTACCTGATACCATGGATTCTCTTAGGTTTTTGCTTTTGAGCCATGAGGCAGCCATAGAAATCCCATCTATTATCAAAGTTGATTGAAGCCTATTGTGCTTTCAGGGCCTTAGTTAAGGACTGTCTTTGAGAAATATGGATTGATTTGCTTATGATGATAATTTGGTTTGGCAGGGCCAAAGAAGCTGAGCATTTAAAACATGATCTGCAGGAAGCCAGAGAAGCCGAAGAGAAAGCAAAGCAAAAGCTTCAAGATGTCAGCAAGTTTAACTCTCCTCCTGTAAGTTTTTTTTTTTAAATACACGATTGCTTCAGAGATAGAATAACAACAATGATTTAATTTATCCCTAGGTAAAGGATAAACCTGCAATAGGTAGAGTCTCTTTCCATCCACTAAAGTTGCCTGGAAGGCAGAGAATCACGGGGAATAAAAAACTCCATAGTTCATTCCTGAGCTACAGATATTATCTTCTATTAAAAAAAGAAATATTTGAAGTTGCTGAACGTAGAAGGGTAAAACGATATGTCCCATTGTGTTTGTAACTGATGCTTTCAGGGTAGACAATTTGTTAACCTCAGGCAAACTGAGGAGTCTCTTTGTATAAGAGTTGTGATGGCGAACCTATGGCACGTGTGCCACAGGTGGCACACGGAGCCATATTTGTGGGCACCTGAGCGTTGCTCTAGCTCAGCTCCAGTGTACCTGCGTGTGCCGGCCAGCAGATATTTGGGCCTTCCGGAATTCGGGAAATGGGATGTTTCCAGCCTTCGGGGTGGGAGGAGGCTGTTTTCATTCTCTCCAGGCTGCTAGAAAGCCTCTGGAGCCTGGGGAGGGTGAAAAACGGGCCTACTGGCCCCACCGTGCCATCGTGTGCCAAAATCAGAGGGAGCACGGGGGGGGGGTCATGTGCGCATGCACGGTGGGGCGGGACGCATTGAATTATGGGTGTGGGCACGTGCGTGTGTGACCCCCCCCCCGCACTCTCCCCGCTTTTGGCACGTGACGGCAAAAAGGTTAGCCATCACTGTACTAGAGTCTACCCATACAACTTCCAGTCAGATCTGTGCTTGGCTGTAATTACACCACCCAGTGGTGTGTGCTTTTCTGTAACATTTTCTGCATAAATCCACAATTGCATAGCACAATCCTATGTCTTCAGAATCTATTCATAAACAATATAGGATTCAATATCATAGCTTTTTGTTTTTGTGGTCTTTTCTAGCAAACTGTCAAATGTACTTCGTCTCCACTTGCTGACACGAAGGATACCAGTAGTGACAAAGCATTTGTAAAAATGGATTTAAGAGACATTGATCTGAAGAGGCTTTCCTTGGAGATAGAGAGAGAGAGGTAGGATTGTCTTCCTGTAGCTGAAATAAGGCCAGGCAGATTCCAGATTCAGAATATTAGTGGATGAAATGTTGTGCCAGAATGGAATTCTTCACACTTTGTACCTTTATTCAGAAACTTCTTTTGCTTCATGTTATATGTTATATATTGGCATTAGGTATTTCTGTTCAGCATAGAAACCAGCATTCCCAGTGCTAGAAATATTAGACCCCTTACTAGTTTCTGCACATCTGTATATGAACTCAATGATCTCTCGCCATCAGAACAGAAGCTTTGCTTAAAATAGACCAAGCTGAGGTAAAAGGTAATCTTTTGGACTTTTTATCTGAAATCTGAGCAAAGGCTACTTCAGGAATAGTAGAATTTCTTTCTTTGCCACATATGGGACAATTCATTTGCATAAATTGAGGGCTATGCAGCATAAATCTTCCCCTGTTCAAAGCAAGGATGGTGTGTCGTTTTTATGATTTGATAATCAGAGGCCATGGATTTAGTAACAACATCTGTGAAAACTCAAAATCTGAGTCCAAAAAGGAGTGCAAACACTGCATCTAAAACATACTTCATTTGCTAGATTATGAATATACAACTTTTTTTCCTGTAAGATCCACACAGGTTATCCATCAGTAGTTTGGGAGCCTCAAGTTTGAGCACTTCTCATCCCAAATCAGAGTATTCAATTTGGGAATTGTATTTGGGACCACATATGTAAGCTACAGCTTAGTTAGGCTGATCCATTAGATTCTCGGATCCTGAAATCTGTTCTCTTATAGTCCCAGGTACTAGTTTTGGGTCAGGTACTGTTTTAATTATGTTCACAGCCCATTTGATTAACTCTACTTTGTTTACATTTTTGTTTTGTCTGTGCTTCACAGGTTAGATTACCTCGATAAGAGTAGAAAGTTTGAAGATCGGCTAAAAGAACTGAAGACTGAAATCCATGCTCTCAAACTTGAAGAGAAACACGCCGGGTTTCTTTCACATTGGAACATAATCCTTGACTCTTTGGACCATTCATCAGAGAAGGAATACAAGGTTCCAACACAGTCAAGCATTTCTTACTTAAATTTCTAACAAATGCATACAAAAACCTCATTTTAGCACTCTTTCAAGAGTCAACTAGAGGTGTCTTCCTGACACTTGCAAGCTTGGTTTAAAAACAGTGACTTTTCTTACTAATTTGTCCCTGGATCCAGGGGTGAAATGCTATTGGTTCGGGCAAACCAGTAGTTAAAAAAAAAAGCTACCAGTTCATCTGAACTGGTATTTCTGACGATCAGCTGTGCTGCGCGATTTATATTCGCTAGAAAGCAAGAAATCCTGCTTTCTGGCGAGTATAAATCGCGCGGTACAACTGTTTCCCCCCCTCGTTGTTCTACTTACCTTTAAAAGGCTCCTTTTTCCGTGCAAAGTGCGTGTTTGGAGCACACTGCGCACACATGCATGCAGTGTGCATTTGGTGCACATTGCACCTATGCATGCAGCGTGCGTCCGTCATACACTGCATGCACATGCACAGTCTGTTTGGCACGCACTGCGCATGCGTGCATCTGGCGTGCACTGCACATGCACAGGCAGCAAAATGGTGGCAACCAGGAGAAGATTTCACCACTGCCTTGATCTGTGGCCAAAATATTTAGGACTGTCATAATGATGCCAAGACTATGGACAATAAACACTGACAATAGGAATGGGTTTCACCTTTATTGAATGAAATTAATAAATATAGTCAAATAAGCTTCAATACTGAATACATTTTTAAAAGTGTAAAAACTGCTGATGGTATGTAGTGTTAGAAAAAGCTTTCTTTATTGAGTGATTACCTCTTTTCTCATATGGAAGGAAGCAAACCATCTTAAAAACAAATTGGTCTTAGTCATATATAGATTAAGAAAGATTTCACCAATTAACCAAACTGCTTTGACCTAAAGTACTTTAACTGAGTACAGTAGGAGTTGTTTTCCACCAGATTAAGGGCTTTGAAATTGTCTGTTTTACTCTGTATTAACCAATTGCAGCTTTTCAGGTTCTGCTGAAGGACGCTTTCTCAATCCCTGTATCTGATCTTTGAAGCAAGAAAAACCAGGCACTGAACTTGATAGTCTTGTGTATTTTAGCAGGAACACCAATAAACGATCAAAACAAGGCAGAGCCTGTGTTGCACACCTTCCTGCTTGCATATGCTCCATTCTTATTTTCTTTGTCCTTAACCTTAAGCAAAATCCCCTAAGATCTGGGAGATCCCCACAGGATGTTTTTCTTGTTGTCACCACTAAATTATTTTCTGATTTAGAAATTTTTTTCCTCCTTTGTTTTCATATGTCTAAGGCAATGTGGCTAAGTGAAATGTGGGGAAGACACGGGATAACATTTAAACAGCTCTTCCCAACAAATGGACTTCTATTAATATATATTTTAAAATGATTTCCAAATAGTACCAAATATATACCCAACCCCGACTTCCAGAGTAATGGAGGTTCCCCTAGTCTATGATTCTGAGTCTCTCCCATACTTGTCCTTTTACCTACACTGCACAAATCCTGCTTCCCATTTCCTCATCCTCCTGAAATACACAAATTTGGAGGTGTAGCTTCCATTGTCATCTTGAGTGGCAGTTCCACCACCCAATCATCCCAACTTGTGAAATTAATCTTCTACATTCTTCTCCTGCTCCTGAATCTTTAGGTAACTACCCTTTCAGAGAGAATGATTAATAGTACAGTTGTTTTTGAAGCTGTTTTTAGAGATGCTTCAACCTGATTGTTTTTTTTGAAGGTGACTCTCCAGAAGAAGAAAAAATCACTTGAATCTAATAGGATTCTTGTAGAGTCCTGACTTGATTTTATGTATTATCCAAACCAATATAATATTCCTAATACAATATTCCTAATGTTAATCATGGACATGTCATAACACATATTCTACTTAAATCATTAAGACTTCTGGAAATAATAATTGGTGCGTTTCACAGAAAAGCACTTCATTCCTTCATAAAGGGACAATTTTCAGACCAAGAGAGTTAAATTGGTTTTTTTTTTTTTTGGCTTTTAGAATGTTTCGTGTTATCATAAAACCTCAATTAATGGCTAATATACTTCTTTTTTACAGGTTCCTGTTTGGATGAAAACCCTTGAAGCAGATCTGTTTAGTAATCTGCAACAGTCCTTTTCACCATCATGCCTGCTAAACGTGATTGAGAATACCACGCCCAGTGCAACAACAGAAAACTCTTTTCCAACCCATCCCCTCGTTATCAATAACATGGAAACAGGACACCGAAAGCACATTAAGGTACCCGGCTTTGAATTTCATTTTCTGTATTCCATATTGTACAATGTCCTATCTACCAATCTTTTCCTTGGATTATGTGTCTGTATCTCGATGAAGTATTTATACAACAGTTGGTTCTCAAGATTTAAGTTAGCCCACTGATTTGAGCTTCTGCTCTAGAAACCACACGGATGCTTTCGGATACTTGTGACTGGACACAATGTGCTGTTATTCCTTGTTGCTTATCTTCAATGTGCCATTGAATTTGGAAGTACCATTCAGTTCCTGGGTTCAACTGACAGCTACTCCCTATCAGTCAGTCAGTCAGTCAATCTGTCTGTCATCTTTCTCTCACTAATTTCACATTCACCTCATCTGATGTTGACTTTTTTTTTCATTTAATGTCTTTTCCCAAAGAACAATCCATGAATAATCAGTACTTTCAAAACAAGTATTAAAGGGAAAAGGAAAGGAAAATACTGAGTCAATATAATAGCCATGTGATCAGAATTTTTAAGTCCCACAGTGAGATTTTTAACTTGATATATGGAGTTATCTCCTATCTCTGTGAGCTATTGAGTGAGGGGAGAGCACATAATTCCATGGAGTAGGGGAAAGGAAGAGAGGGAGGGAGAGAGGTTTGTTTCAACGCCTTCTTCAAATACCAATCAAATGTGTCATATGTGAATGTTTGATCCATTATACAAATGTGATTTAGAAATGTGGTTTCTTCACTTCTTGGCTGTAGGAAGTGGTGAAAGTTTCCATTTTATTCCTATTCTAATATCAATTTTGGACTGCTTCTTTATAGAGTTGCCTTTTTTTTAAGGCACATATCATCTTTTATTCTGTACTTTTAAAATGTTTCAACCTCTCTTTTTTATACTTTCTTTATGGCTTCTTAGGTCCAACAGCACAAAACAGATGTGATCTATATCTAAAGCAACAGAACAACCAGATATCCAGCTCAAGTTATCCATCCAAAGATTTCTAGACTACTTTCATATTCTGGAAAAAATGCAGCTGCTGCTTAAAGTACAAGAATGGAAATATTTCTTTTTCATTCCTAGGAAGTGGTGCTCATATAGGTAATACTAGCCAACCAGAGATCTAAGTCTGCAAGTCTAATACACCTTGTTATTTAATACATCGTCTTGACAGTAACTGAACATTTCTATTGGGTTACCTGAAGATTTGTCAGGCCAATGTATGTTTGTAAGAAGAATCTTAAGAAATTCAAGCAGATCTATTCTAGTACGTTCCCAAAGTCAGCAGTTCTATTAAGTTACTTGAGAGTTTTAGAACTGAGTTGTATATTCATTTATGAATTATGAACAACTTGTTAAATTTAACTTTAAAAGCTATGGGATTGTATCACAATTTAACTGGATTTTAAAGTCCTGTACATTTAGAATTTTTCGTAAAAGTGGAAATGTAAATTTATGATTGTGAATATTTTTATTTTTGTAATGAGTTCTACAACTATTACTTTCTTATTTTTCTATGATTAAAGGACAAAGTTAATGCTCAAATCGGTTTATTAAAACAGAATCCGTGGGCATGCTATATATGTCCTTAAGCTAAACCTGGGTTGGGCTTGTTCAGCTCTTTTGCTGAAAGTAGAGCCTGATCCTGTTCACACACTGTATTCACAAATGTAAACGTATTTATTATTCTGGCACATAAAGAACTGCAGCCAGTTTTAATTACTACAACAGGAGTTTCTCCTAAGAACACAAATTTAGGACTGTGCTGTTATATAACTTGTATCTCATCCTACGATGAATAAGGTTTTTTTTTTTTACAAAAATACAGAAATAAGTAAAGGTAACAATAAGCTTATTTTAATGTCAGTATTTAAATAAAAAGTCTGTGTTTCTTAAAATCCAAAGCAACATAAATAAAAAAAATTTAATTCTCTTTCTGTGAGAAATGAAATGGCAGGAATATAAACCTAGAATGAATAAGGGCTAGAAATAAGTTTAGTTTCCTTTACAAGCTAGCCCAAAACAGAAGACTGCTGTTGAAGATGTTCTTCAATTACTTGATTCCAGTTGAGGTGTCAACTGGCTGTTCACGATCACAGCTGGCTCATGTCCTTTTTCTCACAGCAGCCATGCTTTCTTGCAATATTGCGCACATACAAGCTTCAAATGGCTAGACAGAAAACCAGCCGTTTGATATTCAACACAGCTGCCATTTCTAGTATGGAAATTTGTAGCACCTGACCTAGGAGAATAAAGCCAACTTCTAAACAGAACACATTTGGTACATGCCTTGTGAGCTGTCCCATTGAAATGGCACTTGGCCTATACTTTTCAATTCATCCTCTGTTCCTAGGTTAGGTGAGAGGAGGGTTATCTTACTGAGAGCATATTAGCAGCTATCAGGCAACCTTATATCATTTACCCCAATACTCAGAATTACAGCATTGTGGTTATCTGTGGTTATCTTTAGTGTCACTTTAAAAAAATAAGACAGCGGAAGTCAATTTCTGAATTACGGAGGCAACGTGAGAATAATAACAGTGATGACACTGTAAAAAAGTTGATGCCTGGAAGAGTTTTTAAAAAGGGAAAATATTTGTCCCTATTGCTTAGTTTCTCATACTCTGCTTAACAAAGTTAAAATCCAGTTGCAGAACCGAGTTAGGTCCTACTACAAGGACTAAAACTGCTTTCATCGATCTGAAGACTCTCTGAATTGGTAGATAGCTTCTCCCAGCATTGATAACCTTGACCATGCTGGCTATTAAATTCAAGGAAATGCAGATACTTGGAAGGGCACTTGGGCTGGAAAAATGGACTAAAATATATGGATAAAGCAGTAAGGCCTCCTGAATTTGAGCCCATACTACTTGATGGGAAGCCAAAAAATTATGAGGTTCTGGAAGAGAACTCAATTCTTTGCTTCTCATCTTTAAGTAAGATGATCCTGCTACATAGTGTCTTCCTTCTCCCTCACCATTTGCTAACATATAGCAGAGTCATCATGAAACATAACTTTACGTATCCATGCCACATAAGTGAGGCTATAGAAAATTAGAGTGCTTATTGCCGAAAAAAAGTCTGGAAGAAGAGAAAGCAGTGAAGTTTATTCATATAAGGACAAACTTAGTGAGTAGAATACTTTGAAGTTCTTGTTAGTCATGTAGATGAAAAATTAAATCACTGACACAAAAACTACTAAGCTTTGTGGGCTGGAATTTAGGATAATAGCTGGAAGGTGCATATTCTTAAAAAAAAATAAGGAAAGGCTTCGTGGAACCATCCTCAAACCTATGCTTTGGTATCTTCCTTGGCATATTATTGCCAGCTTACAGACTGTAATTGGTTTAAATTATTCATTAGAGAACTCATTTTAAAAATCTAAATTTCCAAACTGAAATTTGACATTCTATAATAGAAGTTATTGTGACATTGTACATCAATGTTTATAATATATATCTTTTAAAGTGTCTGAGGGGGTAAAAAGTGCAGCTTTCCTTAAAGAACCCTCTTATAATTTGCACTATGAATTCCAAGGATTGTACGAAAACGACAAATATCAGGCAATGCATGTTTTGTTCTTTTTGACAGCAGCCCTATTAGTTTCTCATAAGAAATCAAACTCACTTTAGAGTTTTGTGTTGACAATGAACTGTTCTTTTGGCTCACGCTTAAATATTAAATTAGTATAACAAATCATGCTAAAATATCACTGGAGCCAAACTAGTTCTTTTACTTGGATTTAAAGGTTGTCTAGTTATAACAAATGTTTTTTTAAATTAAGTTATTGTATCTTTTTTTCCAAAATAAACTTTTTGAACAACTTTTGGTTTCAGTGTCAAGTCAGTATTTTTACAATTACGCCTGGAGTAAAGAATTAGATCAAAGTCAATAAATTCCAAGACTGATTCTGGAAAGACAGCCATTAAGCTCTTCTGATGGTCTGTAAACCACTATCCACAGAATTGAGCTATTGTATAATTAGGACAATACTATTATTGTGCAGTCACTTCATTCAAAGCAACCAATGGCTGTCTATCTCATAGTTTAAAATCCTGCTGGTAAATTCAGACATTACTGTGCTTATCTTGAGGGAAACCTGAGTTATTAACTCAGGATGCTAATTCTGCAGTCAATCCCTTCCTTGAAGCCTTTTGCTTTTAAGAAAAGGCATTTTGGCACTTAACATTAAATTGTCACTTTGCAGGTACACTCAAAACAATCAACATAGGAGTAAACTCTGTAAAGTCCCTTCGTTATCAGGTAAGCTAAGGGCTAAGTGGGTTTATAAGGTACTTTTAGTTGATACCAATCATCAAAGTTTGGGGAAGAAGCAGAGGATAACTTTATAAACCCTCAAATGGAAATAACTATATAAACCCTCAAATGGAAAAGAGCAAAGATCAATCCTCAATGAGGCAACTCTAGGATGCCTTTTAATACAGTCTTTGCGAAGCGACACCACGGGCACTCAATTATTCCAGACGTTCTTCACCTTCTTCCACATCTTTCAGGCTGAGAACTTCAAGGGTTCCTTTGCCTTTGGTTTCACACCTGATCAATTCATCGATCTCCCGGAAGCAGCCTGGATCCACAAGGCACACCTGCAACATTAGCACTGTATTAAGACTGGAAAGGCCGTATCTTACATAGAACTGCCCTGGTGAATAAGACCAAGGTGGGCCCATCTTTCTTCCCAAAGTAACTTACAGGTAGTCCTCGACTTATGACAGCAATTGAAACTGGACTTTCTGTTGCTAAGTGATACAGTCATAAAGCTTGGTTGCATCGCTTGGCAATGATAATCCTTGACATCCCAATTGTTGTCGTTCCCATGGTCATAAGGAAAGGGAACTTCCTTTAAGTAACCAAGTCACTGGGAAAACTGGCAGGAAGTTGCAAGTCCTAAGTGGTTTGCAAGTAGGTTGGTAGGCAGGTAAGTGGCTGCTGTTGAGTGGGGAAAGTCACGAGGAAAATTTGGACATGCTGCACAAAGGTGTGAGGGAAGCACAGGGAGGGTCAGGGAGGGTGTGAGAAGGAGGCATGGCAGAAATCAGGCAGGGGATGTGGGAGGGGAAGATTTAGCCCAATGACTTGTGACTTTCCCTACCAGCTTTCCTACTGAATTTCTGGAAAAGCTGATGTTCTGACCTAAAAAGCACGAAGCAGAATGCTGGTCCCGACAAAACTCCTTTTATTAAAGGAATGTGAACTCCTCTTATTCACATTCAGCAAAGGCCTCGCAACCAGTCTTTCAAAGGTGAATTTATTACCACAGATCTTATCTAGCTTGGAAAGCTGCCATGTAAATATTTTCTAAATGCAGTGCTGTGCAAGGAAAGACTTGGCACAGTCTCTCTGAGATTCACAGACAGATCTTCACGCTCCTGCATTGACTGACCGACCGAATTGTTTCCTGCAAAAGCCCACTCCTCTTTTGCTCCTCTTTTATTTCCTATGGGAGGGGCCATTCATTGTCCACCTGTGGCCTTACTTCCAAGTCGACCCTTGTTCTTTAGCTGTTCCCTCCGTCTGGCAACTCTGCGCATGCGCACACTGGGAACAGGCTCCAGCTGTTTGTCTGCCTCACTGACTCCAAAGGCAGCTGATAGCTGGCATATGGCCCTGGCCCCCTCTCTGCCTCTGACGCAGAGCCCTCATCAGAGCCTTCCCCAGACTCCAGGACTGGCCCATGTTCCTCCCCAACCTCCTCACTTTCAGAATCTGCTGCCAGCTCCACTGGCAGGCCACAACAGCTGGCAGAGAAGGTCCCAAATGGCAATCATGTATTCATGGGGTGCTGCAACTGCTTGAAAGGGCAAGCCCAATGCTAAGCAGTCAGATTGCGATCACATGACTGCTGGGGTTCCGGAATGTTCAGAACCCTCAAGGACCAGTCATAAGCACCATTTGTTCAGCACTGTCATAACTTCAGAACAGTTGCTGAACAAATGGTCATAAGTCAAGGAATACCTGTAGCTAGATGCTTGCAAGAATGAGGCTATAAAAATGATAGTCATCCCTCTATTTATTCCTATTATCTCCCTGACCACCCCTCTGCTTTTACTCTCACTACTGTAGTTTGGTGATGTTTGGCTCTAATGGGGTAAAGTCATTTAACAATCTCCCTTCTCTATGGATATACTAGATCTCCTCTTAAATCTTCTAAATCACTTGTATGGTGATGTGGCAGCAAGTTATACAAGTAGCCCTTGTTTTGCAACCATTTGCTGTTACAACACTGATGAAAAAGTAATTTTATGGCCAGTCCTTGCACGTATAAGAGCTGTGGTGGTGCAGTGGTTAGAATGCAGTATATACTGCAAGCTACTTATGCTGATTGCTGGCTGCTAGCAGTTCAGTTCTCACCAGCTCAAGGTTGACTCAGCTGTCTGCCCTTCTGAGGTCAGTAAAATGAGGACCCAGATTGCTGGGGGCAATATGCTGACTCTGTAAACTGCTTAGAGAGGGCTGTAAAGCACTGTGAAGTGGTATATAAGTCTAAAAGCTATTGCTATAACATTTGCAGGTCTGTAAAGCAAAAGGAAGCTGCAGAAAGATCATAAACACAGTTGCGGTTTTGCTTAGTGATTGCTCCACTTAACAACAACAGCAAGTAGTTGCTGGTTCCATCTGTGGTTACTAAACAAGAACTACTTGCATATTATACAATTTTCCTTATTTTGATTTTCTTGCTAGTTTCATGTCACTCCAAATTTTTGCAATGTGATAATTACACTATCTCTCACTGTTTTCACCATTCCATGGTTGATTTCATAAAGCTGTTCTGCCACCCACAAAAAAGTGTTATAATCCTGTGGGTATTCTGATTTGCCTCTTTTAGAGGTTTTACCAGCTCCATGGTATTTTTTAAATGGAATGGAGAAAGAACACTAAATTGGACTGGAATATCTGTATATTGCACTTCTACCCAACTACGTTATTAACTCAGACTGCAATTCACTGAAAGTTGCAAAATTCTTTTGAATTAGAAGAAAAGGAAAGTGCAGATGGTGTTACAATGAAATCTTGGCAGCATCCCTGTCTTTTGCCGAGGTCTTAAATGCTCGTATATCAAATTGCCTTATGACTGCACACTTATCCCAATGCATTTTAAAACATCTTCTGCAAGAACTAGTGAAGTTTCCTTCACGAGCAATCATGAAAATAACTGCAGTGTAAAGATCAGTCCTTATTTCTACCCTCCAACACTTCGAGTATAAATCTTCTTGTATAAAACCAAAGGGACAATAATAGTTTTTTCCCCAAACAAAAAGACTGGGGAAAGGACATTGGGATGCTTACAATTTCCAGCTGTTCATCAAAATCCTCACTTTCGATTACTTTGATCAGTGGCTTCAACTTCTCCTTCAATTTCTTGCCTTCTTTCCGAGGAAGGATGAAGCGTAGCCTCATGTGTGCCCGCTCAATCTGCATTGTCTCCTTCAGCTGTTTGATGACTTCCAAAGCCTGCAGAGGAATCCAAACCAAAGCACTGATTTTTACACTGTTATCCTGCTCCCCCTGGAAAAACATAGTCTCTTTACTTCTGATTTCATACTTTTAGCCATGTATGACATTTGTTCTGCTGAGAACTGTTCTCCTGAACATACTTTTTATATCCAAAACTAACCAGCAGGGCAATCTTCCATTCAGTCAAATGTTTTTTCAGAAGTCAGAATTGCATTACAAGCACGAGAAGTATAGCAGTACTTAATACAGCACCTAAGCATTGCTATAATTCATTCTACATGGGGCTGCCCTTTAAGATCATCCAGAAAGTCAAGTGGTCCAAAATGCTGTGATTTGCTTGTTTGCTTAACAATTGTGGTACAGCCACATTAGACTGTTGTTAGTGAAGCTGCACTGGTTACCAGTTTATTTCCAAGTGCAATTCAAAGTGCTGGACATTCTCTATAAAGCTCTATACGGCCTGCATCTGCTCTTCTTAGATTCTGCCTAGTGAAAGCAGATGACCGGCTGAACATCCCCTCCAATTGTGAGATGGGAAGCATTCTTTCTTTGCACCAACCTGACTTGTGAGGCAAGAGAGGAGTCTACTCTTATGTCCTTCTAAAAGCTAGGGAGAGCTTGCCTTTTTAAAAGAGAAATATGGAGATCAAATTGTTGGTGGAATCATTGGTGCCAGAATATTACGGTATTTTATAGTACTTTGTCATGTTGTAGAATAATTTTAGATAATGCCTCCAAATGAGAGTCCACTTGGCCTTAATCCCTATTGTGAGACAGGCAAAACAAGTTGGAAATAGATAATGGTTTTTTTTGCAACGATTTCAACTTTATGAAACTCTCTTCCCATTGACACCCACTTACTATCTTGACAGTCGTATCTGACAAAGGATAGTAATACAGTTTTGATTTTTAGATGTTGCAGGACTGTTATTGTTTTCTGTGCAGTTTCTCCACTATACCCAAGCGGTTATACTTTCTCATAAGTAAAGGCTTAGTTTGTATAATGGAAATTTTAAAATTTTCCAGAATTAATATCTTCAGGATTTAAAAATGCTGAGTTCGAAAATATGCAGGCATACAATGACTAGCACAGTACCGCATTAAAAAGAGACATTGCAAGAAATTCTACAAAATGGAATGCACAATTAATGTTACCAATCTATGGGTTTAAGCTTCAGGTATCTGCGGAAGAGAAAAAGAAGCAACTTTCAAAAAAGAAAAACATCTTGCCTGTTTATTTGGTGACAAGCAAGGGTGAAATGCTCCCGGTTCGTACCAGATCACCCGATCCGGTAGCGATGGAGGCAGGTGGTTCAGAGAACTGGTAGCAAAAATCCCTGCACACACCCCCCCCCCCCCCGCATTGCCCTGCTGAGCTGCACAATCATCAGAGGCTTTTTTTTTAAAGCATTTTTTTCTACAACCTCTTTGGCCAAAAAAAAATGCTTTTAAAAGTAAAAAAAAAAAACCTCTGATGATTGCGCAGCTCAGTTGGGACCATCAGAGGCTTTAAAAAAAAAAAGAAAGCCTCTGCCAATCAGGCAAGTTAGCTGGGATTGTCAGAAGCTTTAAAAGCAATTTTTTACAACCTCTTCAGCCAAAGAGGTTGTAGAAAAAATGGTTTTAAAAGTTAAAAAAAAAAAAGTTGGCCACGCCCAGTCATATTACACCACTGCCAAGCCACACCCACAGAACCGGTAGTAACAAATTTTATATTTCACCACTGGTGACAAGTCAACTCAAGCCAGATGATCAGGTACCATGTTTTCCCGAAAATAAGACCTTGTCTTCTTCTTATTTTTTTTTGAACCCTGAAATAAGCACTTGGCCTTATTGCCATGTGCTCAAAAGCGCAATTGGGCTTATTATCAGGGGATGTCTTATTTTGGGGGTAACAGGGTATTCCATTACTTCAAATTAGTACAGGTAGCCCTCAACGTATGATTGCAACTGGGACTATATTTCAGGGCACAAGTCATCATGGTCCTAAAATCATGTACCCATCTAGCCTGGTGTCAAGTGCTTGACCATGTATTGAGTGTGGGGCACATTTTATGATGACCAGAAGTATTTCAGAGGCAGTAAAACACCCATTCCAAACATGTTCTAATTTTCAACATTTGAACTACCATTAAGTGACTAATCATAAGTTGAGGACTACCTGTAAAGAGAAAAGCTACAGTGTCTCCTCATGCTTATAATGTAGGCACAAAGTGGCCTCCTTCGGAAATCATCTACCTGCTGCTTGGTACTTTTCCCAGGCTTGACGGAATAATGTATATCCTTCATAGCTCTTTCAATAAGGATGACTGTGTAGGGTCTCTTAGTTTCTGGATTGACACATTTGTCTGCAACAATGGTTGCAATGTCACGAAACATCTGCTCCAGCTGAGTGTGGCGTTCTTTATCAGAGACCTGCAATTCCCCTTTGGTTAAGATCTGAAACGAAGAAAAGTTTATTAGGACTTGGCCTTTTCCAAATTCAGAAGATGTTTAATGCATTGTCATCAGAACTCTGATTCAGCTTTCTAGACTGTTTATAAACCTTAGAAGAATGGATGTCCTAAAGAATCTCTGCAAATTACAAAGTAGAAATACTGAGTTCCTCATATTAAGTTTCACCCTTGGTTATTACATGGAGATGTCTGTATAGTTTTGGGAGCAATAATACAGACTGTCTTGGGCCAGTTACTTTCTTTCAGCCCTATGAAGGAGGCAATGGTAAACCACTTTTGAAAAGCCTTGTCAAGAAAACTGCAGGGGCTTTTCCAGGCTTGTCATTCTTTCAGGATTTTGTCTTCCCAGTCTACCGTACAATCTGAAACCTCCTAATACTCTCCCATCCAAGTACTAAGCAGCATTTGTCCTGTTAACGTTAGGCAATGATCCACGGCTGAGTAAGCACTGCTGTTAACAATAAATGTAAAATGAGCATTGACTGTTAACCATAAAAACTGCTTTGCAGATGGGAGGTAAACAATTTATTTAATAATAATATCAACAAGGCTACGGAAGACCAAATCTTTAAATCAGAGCATAAACTGCATAACATTTTAACCTTCTCACACAACAAGCAATATGGGATGAAGCCATGAAAGAATTGAGTTCAATTTTTGAAATATTTAAAAAAGAGTCAGTGTACTATAGCATTGGACTAGGACTGAAGAGCCAGATAAAGCCCATTCTCAGCCATAAAAACTCTCAGGCTGATTTTGGGTCAGATCTTATTATATTTCAGCCTAAATCACTGTAAATAGTGGTCTCAAGTACCCTAAACCAGCGGCCCCCAACCTTTTAAAGGGCACCAGGGACTGGTTCTGTAGAGAAAGGTTTTCCACGGATTGGAGGGGGCATTGTTTTATGTGCTGCCTGCATTACACAGATGGGGCTTCACTTGTTTCTGCGGCCCAGTTGCTGGCATGCCACAGACCAGTGCTGGTCCACAGACCAGGGGACCCCTGCCCTGAACACCGATCCAAGGCTGACCTAAACACATAAAGGGATTATACTTCTACCTCTTTTTTTTCTGATATATTGTTTGAATTGCCTTTAAAAAGTTGAAGATAAAATTAGACAAAAAACATTACTTTTGCACAATTTCAATACCTACTGTTTTGCAGATTTCCGTCTGATCATCTGTGCCAAAAGCTTTGACAAGGTCTTCCTTCTTTGCCACTTGACCTTTGGAGACATTCACAAACACTGAATGTGTCTGCAATACTTCGTCAAGGTCCTTTTCACTAGAAAATTAATTTTACTTGTTAAGCACATCCTAAATCATGCATGCAAACAACCAAAATATTTAGATAAGTCTTGTTTAACCTATATTGATTACTGCTCTTTAAAACTACCTTTGATTCTATTATTATGGCAGGGAATCAAATTAAACTGCTACATTCCATAAGCAGGATACTGTAGTGAATAATTGCAGAGTACTATCTCAAGTGGCAATGACATATTGTCAAGCAACAGTTGTAATAAGCTAAAAATATTAGTTAAAGAAAGCAATACTAAGCAATTCCAAAGGCTAAGTCCTATCTGCTATTTACCAGTAAACAGGTAGCCATCCTGAGCTGAGCCATATTGACTCAATAATTACTTAGTGGGGTTGTGCCTCCATTGAAAGAGGTGACTGTAATTTGCAGCTCCTGTTCAAGCAGCAGGTTGAAGATATGGTTTTAGTAGCTTTCACCCAAATTTGGTTAAGTGCTGCAGCTTCAACACTATTTAAACCAAGATGCCCTGAAGGCAATATCTCATGTACTGATCGTTGGGCTACGTGGGAATGAATTCAAAGTTACATGTTGTGAGACTACCTTGTCCGTATACCATATTATACTGATTGCTAATTTCCATTCTAACCACTGCATTCTAACCACTGAGCTGCAGTGGTGCAGTGGTTAGAATGCAATATTGCAGACTAACCCTGCCGACTGCCAGCAGTTTGATCCTGACTCAGCCTTTCATCCTTCATGGTAAGTAAAATGAGGATCCAAATTGTTGGGGGCAATATGCTGACTCTGTAAACTGCTTAGAGAAGGCTGTAAAGCATTGTGAATGGGTATATAAGTATAAATCCAAACCTAATTCAAAATGTTATTTCCTTCAAAGCCATATGAGGCAATGTCTTTTCAAAACCAAATCTACCCATTAAGTTTTCCAAAGAAGACCTCCTGAAAATTCTTGCCCTGGAAGAAGTGTAGGGGGATGGGGTAGATGTTACAAGGCAATAAATACATTGCAGAGATTTATATTTTTTGGTTTGCAATGCAAACAGGGGAATAGAAACCTACACTATTTAAACAAAAGTTTACATTATTCTTTACTTGGGAGTGAGTTCTATGTCATAAAATTCTTGATCATAAACTGTCAGAAGGATGGCAATTTTGAAAAGGGTACATTCACATAACTAAGGCAAATTATTTAAAGAGTTGTATATTGTATAAAACTGGAACAAAACATGGTTGAGGCAAAGCACCTTCATCATACTTTGTTCCCTATCATTTATTTACTTTATCCTGCATTCCATGTATCATCCAGCTGTGAAAGAAGCTACTTTGAAATTGTCATTTTCCCCAGTTTCTAGCACATACATGGGGATGTGGGTAAAACATGGGGCAGTTCCAGCTCCTTTGTTCTCTCACACTCATGGTACATATGACTGTGTGGAGAAAGAAGATCAGAAAAGAAGAGCAGAAGGCTTAAATTTGCCTATACCTTTTGCAGTGGCTCAGTGGTGTTTTATTCTTTATTTTTATAACACAATTCAATGAGCAGGATATTTTCACCACTTATTGATAAACAGGAGGCAGTGTATGAGCACTTTCTTGTTTGCTGGCAAGTTGTAAAACTCCCAAGAATACATATAATAAATTCTGTCCATTTTCAGCTGAAGGGATGTTCATAAAACTTCTCTACAGAGGTAATGACATGTAACAACTTGTCTCTCTAGTCTGAGAGCTCAAAATAAGGAAGGTTTATGTGACTGCTTAAGGACTGAAATCTGTTTTGAAAGATGACTCCACTTGGTGTAACTGGGACAGCCCTTGCTCAGTGCCAAAAGAAATAGGATATAAATTTATCTCAAGCTTTAGAAGCATTTTTTCAATGTCAATGAGATGGACAGTTCTATAAATTGAAATAATACTTAACACTGATTTTATTCTATAGTATGTATAGTGTGAGTGTATATACACACACACACACACATTCACAGTGTTTCCCCGAAAATAAGACTCTGTCTTATATTTTTTTGAACCCTGAAATAAGCTCTTGGCCTTATTGCCATGCACTCAAAAGCCCAATTGGGCTTATTATCAGGGGATGTCTTATTTGGGGGGAAACAGGGTAGTATAGTATATTATATACTAAGCCCTTCTGATCTATTTCCTTATTCTTTATCATACTACTCTGTGTTAATGTTGTTCCAGGAACTGCAGTTAGCAGACCCTACTTAAATAAAATGATTACAGAAGTGTAAATACTATAGTTGATTTATAACAGAAACATGGTTACAGTTTAATCCCTGCAATTTGCACATGCTTAAAAATAAATATTTTTAGCCAAGCTGCTAAGTTAGAGGAGTTGCAAAATTTGGGGGAGGGGGAGGGAACCAACCCTGGATTTATTGACTGATTATTTATTTAGGCTAGCCTCGCACTCTGTGTAAACTCGGAAACTCTGGCTTTGTCAAATGTCAGCGGACACGACGGGAGTTTTCTGTTCCTCTCCCTGCGGCCCCAGCCCCACTCACGCGCCGCTCCGCCAGCCCATGACTTTGTTCCGGTAACAGGCAATCTCAAAACGCTTCCCCGCCCGTCGGATCCGCACGACGGCCACATTGGTCAGGCGAATCTGGTTAGTCGGCGTGAAGATCGCCATGACACTCCAAGTATCGGCCGCCGCTGGACAGGACAGAAGCCAACAGCTGAGCCTCTTCTGCAAGCTCCGTTGTGACGACACACGTGCCCAAAATCTCGCGAGAACCGGCTCTCCAAAAGTCCGTTCTTAACTCACTCGGGTGGGAAACCAATCCCGAGGAATAATGATTCCCCGTTGAAAAGTGTCCTTTCGGGGGTGAGAGGGCTTTCCAGGAAGGATCAGTTAAAAAAAAAAACCCGCGGTTTACAGATCTGACTCCTTTTTTGCGGAGATTTGCAAGTAGCACAAATTATTTTTTTGGGTTTTTTTTTAAAAAAAGCAAAGCAAAGCAAAAATAAACAGCCAGTACGTTTGGGAAAAACTGTCTTCAAATCCTTGAACTGATGATCTTGGACCTGTCGCTGTGCACATTCATACAATCGTACTTAAACATGGTTTTGTTTAAATTGTGCTGGATCTGAATCGGTCACGGACTAGAGGTTTAGTTTTCTTGCCAGAGGCCCACGCTCTGCTAGAGAGAAATTCCCTGAGCATGGGCTCCAGCGTGAGTCCGAAAGCTTGGAAAACTAAACCTCTGGTCCGGGTGATCGACCCAGATCGGATCCTGCAACATTATCCTGGGGAAACGTATATTCGCCTGTATTCGAGTTTAAATTGTTTCAATGTACTAGCCAGTTGTGGTTTGTTCATACCCCCAGCCCCCAGGCAATAAATAGAATAGAATAGAATAGAATAGAATAGAATAGAATAGAATAGAATAGAATAGAATAAGAAATAGAAATAGAAATAGAATAGAATAGAATAGAATAGAATAGAATAGAATAGAATAGAATAGAATAGAATAGAATAGAATAGAATAGAATAGAATAGAATAGAATTCTTTATTGGACAAGTGTGATTGGTGCATATGTTCTCGGTGTACATAAAAGAAAAGATACATTCGTCAAAAATCACTTCAGTGGATGGTTGATTGACCTGACGAACTCTAAACCTAACAAACCATGTCTTTAAAACCATCCATGGCTCAATCCCCCCCCCCCATTCCAACGTGAAGCATTTAAGATCCGTGTTATTTTTAAATGCATGGATTTTCGAATCTCCTCTCAAACTCTCCGATACACTCGATTCTGGAAGCGGAAGATGCTTCTTTATTTCTTGATTAAAAACACACACACTTCGGAGGGAGAGAGTTTTGCAGCCATCACCGGTGCTGGAGCGGGGGGAAGGGGTGGGTTTTCTCTTCAGCCACTGAGAGGTTAATGTCCCCTTCCCAGCATGCCGGGGGTGGAAGGTGCAAAATGGCTGCGCCTGGGAGCTCGTGGGGCGAGTGATGGGGCTGCCGCTGCTTGGGAATAACCCTCCCCCCTGCGATCCCAAGAGAACCAGAAAAACACTGTTCGGTAGGATCGGGAATTGCTGCTTGGGACGGAAGACATGGGTAAGTCCTCGGAGGCGAAAAAACTTCCTTAATTGTGAAGGGAGACTTATTGGGCTTAGATGCGGTTTATTCTCCAGAAAGCACGCAAAGGTTTTTGAAAAGCGACAGATCCTTAAACCTTTAGCGTATTTTATTCACACGGAAGTCCTGCAGCGCGCTGAAGATTACAGATCTAAAAAGTCACGAGTTTGTATCATTTCCATAGAAAATAAATACGGTTTACTTGGAAGCCGGGTTGGGCGAGGGCCGCGGTGGAAAGTTTCCTGTGAAAATAAATAGGACGATTTTGCAAGGTTTACTTAAACATTGCGTGAAATTTAAGAAAAAGTACTTGTGACATTTTCGCACAAGTATTCACTCGGGATTGCATAGACCTTGCACTCCCTCTCTCAAAATGTATTGACTCTTCCTTAATTAGGAAATATTAATTTATAAAAGTTATATTTTTCTTATTCCTGTAATGGCTCTGGATGGCTTACAAAAGTACAGTAAAAATAACAGTACAAGCGTAACTAAAAATATAAATCACAAGAAAACCAAACAGTATAGTCAAACCTAAGTACTTTATGACAGAGCTCTAGTGGCACTTTTATTTCATATTTATTTATTCAATTTATATGGCTGTCTATCTCAAATATATAAAAATATTATAATAAACCAATCAGCACAGCATGGATCCTATCCCCCTAAAAGCTGTTGATGTCAAATATCTAGCAGGGCTCACAATGGATGCTATACTGATAATTACTTAGGAAACAAAAATGAAAAATTCAAGCGGCAGTACGATTGAAGCCCCGATCTTTCGTATGTGCACTTGACATCAGTACACAACGCATATAAAAATAGTGTGGTTTTGACAAAGCTGCAATCATCATGCTTCTTTTTGATCTCATTGAGCACATGACTTACAGATGATACCGGATGGTGGAAAAAAATCTGGATATAGTAATTGATTGCAAATGGAATATGAGCAAGCAACTTGAGGTTGCTGACGAGGAGGCACGTGCAATTTTAGGACTGCATCAACTGAAACTGAATTTCTAAATCATATTACATAATTGTTCCACTCTTTTCTGCTATGGTCAGATCACTGCTCTAAATACTGTAAAAGGCTGTGGGTATCACACTTTGAGAAGGATTCAGAGAACTTTGAGCAGGTTCAGAGAAAGTCAAGAAAGATGATCAGGAGATAGAAATTAAGTCCTGTAAAGAAAGGTTGAAGGAATAGCAATTGATGTTTTAGTACCGTGTATCTGAGATACTTTAATTTTTGTTCCTGAGTTGAACAGCTTGTTGGATTTGATGTCCTTAATGGTCCCTGCCAAGCAGTACAGTTCTAAGATTCTTACAATGATTCTGCCACTTTTAATTTGGCCTGAAGCATGTTTACCAGAGAGCAAATTTCCATTTATCCTGATATCTGGCTTTTATAAACAGTAGCATTTTATTCTGTTGTGTTTCAGATACTCCTGCAGAAACCTGGGACAATCTCCATGCTCACTTAACTTTCCTGTGGCTGAACCGATTTTACCTCTATTCATGTGCAGCTTTTGGAATCAGCCTTTGGTTTTGCTTTCAGTTCCTGAATAAAGCCAAAGAGCAGGTAATTTTATTCTCATTGTGTCTAATATTTTCAATTCTGGTAACTTCAACCTTGATAGAAAGATGATGGAATCTCTGTGGTTGTGGCCTCCTGAGTGCTCAAGCAATTGAGAGATTAAGAAACATTCAGTAGCAAAAAATCCAGAAAGTATTTGCATCCCAAAGGGGGCAAATTCTTCCCATCAAAAAGGTACTACTATCTTCTGCAGGTTTATTCAGAAATTAAACCCTTTGAGGCAAACTACACAAGTATACGATAGTTGTAATTTATTGTTTTTTTTATCTCCAGGGAATGAAATCTATTCATAGAATAGTATATATATATATGGTAAATTATCTGTACATAGAACATCTGGAATGACATGGTTTTGGCAAATATAGAGCCAGGATTAGCGTAAAATACAAATGTTCTGAGGATGTTCAGTAATGACAAATTGATATGTTATCTTCTCAGTATTAATGCATGATATTTCTTGCCCGGCTACTTAATTTCTCTTGTTCAGGTACAGGATGGATTCCTCTGTAAGAGAAAACTTTCTTAGATAATGCTGTCTTTCTAACTTGTACATCATTGACCATGGTATCCTTCTGGGGCGGCTAAGAGGGCTGGGAGTGGAAGGCACCATGTTACGGTGGTTCACCTCCTATCTCTCTGGTAAATCACAGTGGTGCTGGTAGGAGGACAGAGGTCATCCCCTAGGCCCCTCGTCTGCGGGGTGCCTCAGGGCTCGGTTTTCTCTCCCCTCCTATTTAATATCTACATGAAACCACTGGGTGAAATCATCCGACAACACGGGGTAGGATATCAGCAATATGCTGATGATACCCAGCTGTATATCTCCACCCCTTGTTAGTTCAGTGAGGCGGTAGATGTAATGTGCTGGTGCCTGGAGGCTGTGAGGATCTGGATGGGAGTCAACAGGCTCAGACTTAACCCAGACAAGACCGAATGGCTCTGGGTATTGCCCCCTAAAGACTATGTTGATTGTCCATCCTTGGTTCTGGGGGGAGAGAAAGTGCCCCCCTCAGAACGGGCTCGCAATTTGGGTGTCCTAGACTCACAGCTGAGATTGGAACAACATCTGACAGCTGTAGCTAGGGGGACCTTTGCACAGGTTCGTCTGGTGCACCAATTGCGACCCTACTTGGATCAGGAGGCTCTCCTCATAGTCACTCATGCCCTTGTCACCTCACGGTTGGACTATTGCAACACACTCTACATGGGGCTACCCTTGAAAAATGTTCGGAGACTACAGTTGGTCCAGAATGCAGCTGCGCGAGTTATAGTGGGTGCGCCTTGATACTCCCACATTACACCAATTCATGGCGAGCTGCACTGGTTCCCTATCAGTCTCTGGGCGCAATTCAAGGTGTTGGTTATTACCTTTAAAGCCCTAGATGGCTCAGGGCCAGGCTATCTTCGAGACCGTCTTCTACCAAATAGCTCCCAGCGACCAGTAAGATCTCACAGAGTCGGTCTCCTCTGGGTCCCGTCAGCTAAACAATGTCGGCTGGCAGGCCCGTGGAGGAGGGCCTTCTCTGTGGCTGCCCCGGTTCTCTGGAACCAATTACCTCCTGAAGTCCGGACCGCCCCCACCCTATTGGCCTTTTGGAAAGCAGTGAAGACCTGGCTCTTCCGGTAGGCGTGGGGCCGTTGATCTCATTATAGTGATCTTGCGAGACCTGGCCACAAATTGGAGTGTATGTGTTTTAATTTTTTAATGATTTAATGTCTTCTTTTAACTTTTGTATTGCATTATTTTATTTTCTGTTGTAAGCTGCCCAGAGTCCCTTGGGAGTGGGGCGGCATAGAAATGCGACAAAATAAATATATAAATAAATCATCTGTATTGAGGGATAAAGTGACTATTTAATGGCACCAGGAAAAAAAGAGACTAAGTTTATTTCTGGGACTGTTGTTTAAATATTTCCTTTGTAGAACAAAAACCGCCTTGCAGAATTAAACCTTCCTAAAATCACAGCTGCTGAAAAAGAACAGCAGGATCCAAGCCTTGACAAAGTCCATGTAGCCGGAGTGAAGGTATTCTATGGTTCCCAGACTGGAACAGCAAAGGTAAGTAGTTCATTAATCCAGCAAGAGATGAATTAATTTATCTTGCAACCATATCGTTTTTTCTCCTTTCGTTGAATAGAGATAGTTGACCATTTTCAGGAGAAAAAAAGCACACTTTGAATTTTGGTTAATTCCTGTCTCCAGAGCTTGGCCCTTTTTTATCCTAATTTGAGAGCTGAAAATCTGTTACTTATAAAGAAATAATTTGAATATGAGATTGTTTTGGAGTGCAGTAAAGTGGTAGTGATAGTGGAGAAAAGACAAGGAAGGGAATTTAAGTGCTGTCCAATGTTTCCTTAAGTGATGAGTAGTTATACTCAACAACTGGATCAAAATGAAAGGCTTCTTGGCTGCTACAACCAATGCTTGAAGTTGCAAGTGTCATGTAGCATTTCCAGTATTAGATTTGCAGTACAGAGATTACAGTGATTACAGTGATTGCAGTACAGAGATTACAATCCTCATTCAACACTGTCCAGATAATTTTCAGATAATAACTCTTTTTTCATCCAAGCTCACTGGGATTTTAATTGAGGAGCAGTTGTCCTGTATCAGACCATAGAACAGTATCCTGAACTATTCAGCAAACCAACATGGTGGTGCACAGAGTTTTCAAGGTCTTGTTGGAGAGCCACATTTCTTTTTCTTTCTAACAAGAGTAAGAGGACAAGGGCTGCAGTATAAGATTGATAAGCAAAGTATGTATGGCTGATCATAGATAGCATAGAGAGTTATGGAATTTGAGGGTTGTGGAGAGATTAGTGTTTTCTTTTCATTGTGGTAAGCCTATTTTTAGAGGGTACGCTGTAGTCTTAGAATTTTTCCATTTGAAAGACATTATTGTTGATTTTTTAAAAATTTAATTTATATGCCGCCCTTCTCCGGAGACTCAGGGCAGCTTACAATGCGTTAAGCAATAGCCTTCATACTTTTTTTATACAAAGTCAGCTTATTGCCCCCACAATCTGGGTCCTCATTTTACCTACCTTTGAAAGGATGGAAGGTTGAGTCAACCGTGAGGCTGGTGAGATTCGAACTTGCAGTAGTTGCAGGCAGCTGGTGTCACTTTAGCACCACTTAAGCTGCTGCGTCACCTAGGCTCTTATTTTTGATTAAGGAATTGTGCCCAAAGATTTGAGAGGTTGCGTGTGGCAGGTTGCCCATCTTTGCTTTTGTGAGCTCCCACTCCAAGTCCTTCCGAGTCCAGTTCAGAGTGGAGATTTTTCCTTCCAGTTTAGATACATTAATATTTATGTACAGGCATCTTCCAATCACAAGAGCTGCTGGAGTCCACCCATTTCAGTGCTTTCCCACTGTCAAATACTAGAAGCAGCCTCTAATGTTTTGGTTTTCTTGGGTTTCTCCTGATGTCTGCAGTTCTTAAATAGTGATGGGGATTACGTGTGAGACCAAGCTGCTGTTTCAATGCTAAACCCTGAAATCTCCCTGCCTTGCACCCAAGAACCTCTAAAAAAAACCTCTAAAAAATTGCAAGAGATAAGACTGAAGCCATTTCTCCTTCATAGATCAACAAATCACCTAGTGTGGCTTTCTTGTATGAAACAGATCTTCACTGTTCTTTTTCTTTGTCTCTAGCGGTTTGCACTGGTACTTACTGAAGCAGTTGCCTCTATTAATTTGCCAGCAGAAATTATTGACATGCAAGATTATGATCCAGATGACTCTCTCATAGATGAGGTTTGTACTTCACCTCTTCTAGCCAGAATGACATCTGTGGTCCTCATGGTTTGATGGCTCCTGCTTTAAGAACAAATAAAAACTGTGGACAGGAGAGCTGTGGGTGGTGCATCACCTGAGGCCTTGCTTGGAAGTGGATGAACTGAGGATGGTTGTTTATGCCTTTATTGTCTTTTTTTGTTTTGTTTTGTCTTCAAGTCAATTTTGACTCCTGGCAATTGCCTAGACAAATCTATGCAGTTTTCTTGGCAATTTTTTCAGAAATGGTTTCCATTGCTTTCTTCTTAGGGTTAAAAAAAACAATGACCAGCCCAAAGTCATCCCGCTGAGTTTGTGCCTAAGGCAGAATTAGAACTCTGAATCTCTTAATTTTTAGCCCAGTGCCTTTAACCAAATTGAGCCTCTCTATTAGATACTGCAATTTGATCTATGTGAGGCTGCCTTGAAACCACACCAAAATTTCATGTAATCCAGAAGGCATTGGTATACATACTCAGTTACATTATTGGTATATTATACCTCTGCTCTGGGAGCTGTACAATTACCAGTAAATTTTCGAGTGCAATTTAAAATGCTAGTCACTAAAGCCATATATGGCTCTGAGCTTGGGGACTGTTTTTCCATATTAGTTTCTGTCAAGGGACATCAAGGGAAGCCTGTTAAGAATCCCCGTCTCCCAAAAAGTATTGTGGTGGGCAATAGTGACATTTTCTATAGTAGTACCCTACCTTTGGTATAATATGGCCCTGAAACAGCAATTACCTCCAGCCTTATGGTCTTCCAGATGCAGGAGAAAAAATAGCTCTTCTAGAGGACCTTTTTGATTAACTATATACAGTAGAGCCATTTTCCGTAGTTCTATAAAGGTAGCCTTTTATCTCTAGCTGTTGTTTTAATTTTATTCTAAACCTGTATTCTGTTTTTACTATGTAAATTTTGTAAATTGCCTAAAGTATGGTTGATTTCAGATGGACAGATTAGACAGAGACAGATGATCGAATCAATGTCCTAATGGTTAACAGCAATAAAATAACATTTTAATTGTTTGAATATACCCTCAAGTAAGTATCAACTACTTGTGACCCGATAGATCTTCTCCAGAATGGTCTGTCTTCTATCAAAAGAGAATAATATTCCAAATAGTGAAGTTATTTGGGAGAATTTGAGGAGAAAAAGGCTACAAAATGTCATTTTTGCATGAAAAATGTCATACTAATAATATATCAAACAGTTAATAGCTTCATATCCTTTAGTGGCATGCAGAATCTGATAAGGAATGAGTGAGAAGAATTCCTTTCACCTGATGTTAGAGCCTAGCTCTTCAAAGATGAGATACTTTGAATGAAATTTTGGCATTTATTTTTTTTACTATGAACAGCAAAGAACTGTGGTTGATTTAAATGTTATGATAGACAAAAAAAAAGCTGTTTTCCTTTAACTATTCAGATAAGCAGCCAGAATATCTGCGTGTTCTTAGTTGCCACTTACACTGACGGCAAACCAACGGAAAATGCTGCATGGTTCTGCAAGTGGCTGGAAGAGGCAGCCAATGACTTCAGAGTTGGCAAGGCATACCTGAAGGGCTTGCGATACGCTGTCTTTGGTTTGGGAAATTCAGTGTATGCTGACCACTTCAACACTGTGAGTATGGTTTTCCCTTTTTTTTTAAAAAAAAAACATCTGTGCGTGTTATTGATACAGTTTTTTCTCAAGTTACGACCACTGTGGAGCTCAAAATTGTAGTTGTAAGTCATTGTGGTCATAAGTCAAAACACTATAGGACCAGTGTCAATTTTACAACCATTTCTACAATGGTTGTAAAGCAAATCAGGTGATATTTCAGTATCTTCTCCTTTTCAACAAGTGACAAATATAAAAAATTATATGGAAAGCCATTAAATATAATGGTGGAGCATGAACATTATTTTCACTTTAAAGAACATGTGGTAAAATTGCAGGTTAGAAGGATGGCTGAAAAAAAAGTTATGTAGCCAGAAGGGTATTTTTTCACTACTCTGTCACTCTGATTGAGATACCCAGTAGTGACTGTCTTAGATCAGGGGTGTCAAACTCGATTTCATTGAGGGCCGCATCAGGGTTCTGTTTGACCTCTTGTGGGCTGGGTGTGTGTGGCCAGAGTGTGTGTGACCAGCTTGACGTCACTTGTGTTGGGGCACCTGTGGTGGCCCAGGCGCTCTACCAGCGAAAACAGGCTCCCGAGCTGTTTTCGGCTGCAACGGCCTACTGCAACCTTCTGCCGGTGAAAACGGTGCTGGGAGGGGGACTGTGCATGGCCCTCAAAAACTCAATTTTCAGCTGGCCTGGCCTCCTGAAATCCTCTGCTAACAAAAATAGAGCTTGGGGGGGCTGCACATAGCCCTTGTGAGCTCCATTTTTGGTTGGGCTGGCCTCCTGCCAGGGCAAATGGAGCTAAGGAGGGACACACACAGCCCTCCTAAGCTCCCTTTTTGCTGGCAGAGGCATCACGGCCTGGTCCTTTGCTGGTTTTAGGGCAGCCCGGTGGGCCAGATCTAAGTATCAGGCAGGCCAGATCCGGCCCCTGGGCCTTGAGTTTGACACCCCTGTCTTAAATGTTGGATAGTGGCATCTTTACATTTGACAGATAGAAAAATGTGTGTATTCTGTTTGATTCTCTAATTACTTCCTCTAATATTTCTCCCAAGTCTGCTATTTAATATGGTGGCTCTTCTTGTGGGTTTAGAGATAAAAGGGGTGATGGAAGTGACACAACAGGAAGAAGGAAAGAGGTGGGACAGATTCCTCTGAACTTGAAGCTTTCCAAATATTCCCATTATGATTAGCATCTCTTGCCTTTTATGACCCAAACATTGCCTCTCTGCCTCTTGTTTTCCCTGCAGGTGAGCAGGAACGTTGACAAGTGGCTGTGGATGCTGGGTGCTCGACGCATTCTGTCTTGTGCTCGAGGGGATGGCAATGTGGTGAAGAGCCAACATGGAAGCATTGAGGCTGATTTTGAGGTTTGGAAGGCCAAGTTGCTCACGAGGCTTCAAGCTCTTGCCAAAGGGGAACAGAAGGCCTGTAGTGGGAAATGCAAAAAAGGGCCATGTCGATCCAAATCAAAAGTGAACCAAGAAGCAAAAGAACAAGAGACCTCAAATCATGTGGAGAAAGAAGTAAGTGGAAAGGACTGATAGAACTCTATGATTTTGACTCTGTTGCTTCTTTTATGTGATGAACCTCATATCTATCTATCTATATGTATTACAGAACAAACTAGGATCTTTTTTTACCCGTCTTTTGGGCAGCACAATGATTCCATAAGTCTGAGAATTTTCTCCATCTTTTTTTTTTTTTTTTTTTGCTATTTACGCTTCCTCCATTTCCTTTGTGATCCAGTATTTATCTTCTTCGTTCACTTGTTCCAGTGAACAAGTTTCTTATTTTTTCCTCTTTTTTACTGATGTGGAATCAAACTTCCCAAAAAACGGATTATTTAGGTGCTGATTCCAATCCTGCTCAATACAGGAATCCTGCTGAAAAAGTCTCTTAACACAAAGGTGTCAAACTCAATCGTCTCATGTGACATATCATGACGTTTTTTTGCTTCTGCGGAGCAGGGGTGGGCTTGGCCTGTTCGTGATGCATCTGGCCCACGGGCTGCCAGTTTGACACCACTGCTCTAACAGATATCTGATGTTCTTTATACTCATTTTTCCATCGTTCAGTCTCTCTCCATGCCTTTGTTCCTGTCCCACAGTTAACAATTTCTTTTACTATCTTATATTTTTCCTGCCAGTCATACTGATAGTTTGCTTCACTCAAGAAATTGTTCGGTAGCTGGAACCTTTGTAAAAGCTTCATTGCAGCTGGGTTTACTACATGCTATACACTTTGCATGCTAAATCAGAGTTGGTTGGGCTCCTATCAGTGTTGAAATCCAAATTTTTTTACTACTGGTTCTGTGGGCGTGGCTCGGTGGACGTGGTGTGGTGTGGCTTGGTGGGCTGGAGTGGTGGGCGTGGCAGGGGAAGGATACTGTAAAATCCCCATTCCCTCCCCACTCCTGGGGGAAGGATATTGTAAAATCTCCATTCCCACCTCACTCTGGGGCCAGCCAGAGGTGGTATTTGCTGGTTCTCTGAACTACTCAAAATTTCTGCTACCGGTTCTCCAGAACCTGTCAGAACCTGCTGGATTTCACCCCTGGCTCCTATTCATAATAAGACAGAAATCATTGTTTACCAACCATTATGATTGATTCATACAGTTTTCTAATCCAAAAATCAGACAAACCACATTATACCTTAGAGATCCTTCAAGATTTTTAAAAAAATTTCTGAGTTTTGTGACCCATGGAACAGGTAGAATTTGAATTTGTTTCCTCCAGGCCTACGTCTTTATGAGTTGTATTATACTGGTTGTTGCTAGGCAGACTTCTGACACTTTCTGGAGAAGGCATCAAAGAGTGTCAGTGCTGGACATAAGGACAACTCAGTTGATCTAATTAACTAGAGAATGGAAACATGGCTTGTGCTTTCTCTTTCCTTGTTTTGCATGTCAGGAGGAGGATTTCTTTGAAACCACAAGTGAGGAGGAATCTGATATAGAGAATGGTAGAGGTGCAGATCAGGTTGTGGATGTTGAAGATTTGGGCAAAGTGATGGGCCAAATGAAGAAATCTCAAGTAAGGAAAATTTTGCCCTTGATCCAAATACCTTTTTCTTTGCGCATGTATTTCTTGACTTTTGACTATTCAGTCCCCCATTGAAAGTTACAACAGTGTTGAATGAATGATGGTTATGACTGGTCCTCGAAGCTCCACATGAGCGTGATCTGGGTGCCTGGCAACCAGGTTGCGATTACAACCAGTTACAGTGCCCCATGATCATGTAATTGTCTTTCGCAACTTTCCCTACTGGCTTCCCCAGAAAGTCAGTGGGGAAACCAGCAGGGAAGTTGGAGAAGTTGCTGGGTGAAGTCTCCCCCAGTTGTGCATCCTCTCCCAGCTTTGCTCTTGTACTATACAGGCCATTTGTATCCTCCCCAACCTTCGTCAGGCCTCTCTCATACATCCCCAACCCTTCCCATGCTACCCATACATCCTTTCCATCGCTCTCTCACAGCCTCACATGTCCCTTCATGCCCTCCCCAAACTGGCAGCAGTCACTTGCCTTTTGGCTGGTTGTAACCCACTTGGGCTTGCAACTTCCTGCTGGTTTTCCCATTGACTTGGTTGTGGGAAGCTGGCAGGAAGTTGTCTTACTTAATGACAATGGAATTTGGTTAACAAAGGCCACTGGGCCCGTAGGAATTTCCATTGCTAAGCAGTAGGGTTATGCTTTACAACTCGTCGCTTAGCAACTGAACTAATAGTTGCTTTTGTAAGTTGAGTACTACTTGTATTTCTAGGGCCAGAACAAAAATACCCTGCTAGATGCCAGTTCTACCACTGCCCAACCTGCCCTATTGTTTTGCTGGTGTCTCCTGGCAGCAATAGCAATAGAAGTCACACTTCCTTCTACCGCTGAAAGTCTCTGTTGCTAGTACAATCCTAATTGTCAGCCAGTCCATTGTAAAAAGGCCATCTTATGAAGCTGGCCAAAGCTGTAGCCGTTTCATAGCGTTTTAATGGAAGGATTTCTCCAACCGTGAAGAACAAATCAGCTTCCTTTTTTTAAAAAAAAAATGTTGTTCTTGCACAGAAAGAGCATCAGATTGACGGAGAGGTTCCCATTGGAGTTGGAACTCAACATGGCAGAGGGGAGGATGAGAGAAGGGAGATGATCACTCCTGCTCTTCGAGATGCACTCACAAAGCAAGGTGATGGGGTTGCAGTGCAGGGGCAACCTATGTTGTCATTATACAGTAGTGGCCAAAATTGTGGAAACCTTTTGGGAAAAGTGTATTTTTGAGGCTTGATGGCTTATAACGCCTCTTTTTTTTTTCTTTTCTTTTTTTCTTTTTTTGAGTTTCACAATAATTATGTTCCACTGCTGGAATGGCCTGGGAATAGCCCAGACCTTAACCCAATTGAAAATCTATGGAGCTGACTAAAGAAACTTGTTAGTCAGAAGCGACCCAGCAATAAAACCCAATTAATAGAGGCAATCATTCAATCTAGGTTTCACATTATAACAGCTGCAGAACTAAAAGACTTGGTTCACTCCATGGGAAGACGTTGTAAAGCTGTAATTCATGCTAAAGGTTACCCAACTAAGTATTAGGTGACGGGATAATTTTTGTATATCTTGTTTTTTCTCTGTTTCGCTTTTCTTCTTTATACTGTAACTGCTATTCTAATAGCAAATCCTTCATAAAAGTTATTGAATTATGTTCTTGATTATCTATCTATTGATATATAATTTTATAGTACTACTCCAAAAAAAAGTGGTGTTATTACCTAGTTTTAGAAAATATACTTTTCCCAAAAGGTTTCCACAATTTTGGCCACTACTGTAATTATTGATGTTTTAAATGCAGTCAATCAATTTTATTTACAGCCAAGAGTCCCAGGACAAGTTACATAATCATAATCTAAACTTGGCATTAGATCAAATGGATATAACAAGTAGAATATTTAATAAATATTACATAGTAGACTTAAGACGCCAGCCCAAAGCCTTGTTTTTATGGTCATAGTTAAATATCTGGCTGTTGCCACTGGAATGGTTAGGATTTTCATTTGCAAGCGAAAATTTACATATTCAGAAGAAGCTCTTCCTGGTTTAGATTTTCAAATAGCCCAGATAACTTCCTTCCAAAACTTCTGTAAAATTCGCAATGCAGTAAAAATATAATCCACTAGTTTAGGGTTCCATTTAGGGACAAAATCTTTTGAGAGATGGGATTTTTAAAAAATCTATCATATAACATATCTGATGACAACCTATTTAATCTGTCTTTCAAAAAGGCTATTTTGTATTCAAATATTTAGGTAGTTGAAACGTATAATTCCCAATGTTGCAGGTAGACACAATTTAAATGTTTTATATTATTGTTAGCCACTTGAGTTGTATGTTGAAATGGGTGGCCATGTAAATCTTTTTAAAGATTGACAGACAGACCCAAATGCAATCAGGGAAAAGGGCATAACATTTGCAGCCATATTTCATAATGAAATGTCTTTGAATATTAGTAGCTCAGGTTGGTAGTTATGTTGTTGGTTTGAGCTCCGAGCTTGGTGATTTGGTTGCAAACATTTCATCCCCATTTGAGGAGACATCTTCAGTGCGTTTTGGATTGTGCTTGTCTGGGGGAGCACTGGCTCCCCCAGACAAGCACAATCCAAAGCGCACTGAAGATGTTGGATGAAATGTTTGCAACCAAATCGCCAAACTCGGTGCTCAAACCAACAAATTTCATAATATTGTCCAGACTGTCTGGGTCCAGACAGATGCCCTAATTAACTCATGAGCCTTAAGCCAAGTTTTTTTTTTTAAAAAAATTTGATTTGTATGTCGTCCTTCTCCGGAGACTCAGGGCAGCTTACAGTGCATTAAGCAATAGCCTTCATACTTTTGTATATTTATATTTATACAAAGTTAGCTTATTGCCCCCAACAAACTGGGTCCTCAATTTACCCACCTTATAAAGGCTGAGTCGATCTTGAGCCTGCCTGGGATTGAACTCGCAAGTAATTGCAGCAGCTGGATCTTAAATGCTGCCTTTGTAGGAGGCATTACTCCCATACGCTACTCAGGCTCCTTTTTTCAAAAGTTTCAGAAGAAATCCAGTTATTTATTAGGAGCAACATGTTAGCAACTTCCCAGGTGAAGTCAACTCTGCCGCAAGTAATTTACGGCTCAACTCTGACCCTGTTTCCCCCCTCCTCTCAGTCTGTGTCATAAATCACATTCTCCAACGAGGCACTTTTGTGGGCTACAGAAACCATGCCTCACATGCTGGCTGTGGTAATCTGAGATCCAACCTTGAAGAAGTTATGCGTGGAATATGGTTTTGAACGTGGCTGCTGAACTGCTCCGTCAGTCCTCCCCCCTTTCCTGCCCATGGCAACTCAAGAGCAGACCAGGAAGGCTTTGCGAGTTGACACAGACTTCTTTTCAAGCTAGCGTTTATTTCTTTGTATGTTCAGAAATTGAGCAGCTATAGGAACACGTGCTTGGATATTGCAAGAATTTTTGGGAATTGATGTAGTGGTGTAGTTAGAGCTTGTTATAAGGAAACCTGAGGCTCAGGCTCCCACTTTCTATGGGGAACCACAACTGGCAGGACAAACCTGCATATAATTAGGGACCCCATACTCAATTGCACTGAGGATGTTACCTAGTCAGGTAATGACTCTGAGCTTGTTTTCAGCAAGCAAACCAAAAGCTCAGACACAATAAAGGCCTCCACTGTTGAGCCCTGAACTATATATGTCCTATCGGAACTGTTCTTTTTCCTGGTCTATTTTGCAAGGCGGCTGTGTAGATAAAGTGGTTGGGGCGACCGTGTAGATTGTTGAGACCCATTGCTGCTAGTGAAACTAAATTAAAAACTCACTTTATTGCAGTGTTTCCCAACTTTGTAAATTTTAAGGTGTGCGGACTTCAACTCCCAGAATTCCCTAGCCAGCATCAACACATTTTAAAGTTGCCAAGGTTATTGTAAGAATAGTCAGTTGGAGACAGACCAATTAAATGGCTAGGTTTATATTCTTTTGTTTGTTTGTTTTGCGTGTTCATTTTTGTCTTCAAGTCAACCTTGACTCTTGACAACTATTTGGACAAGTTCCTGCAGTTTTTTGGCAGCCCGCTTGGAAGTACCTTGTTTCCCCCAATATAAGACATCCCCTGATAATAATAAGCCCAATCGGGCTTTTGAGCGTATGGCAATAAGGCCAAGCGCTTATTTCAGGGTTCAAAAAAATATAAGACAGGGTTTTATTTTCAGGAAAACATGGTAATTGCCCTTTCCTTCTTCTTAGGGCCGAGAGAGATTGACTGATCCAAGGTTACTTAGCTGATTTTGTGCCTAAGGTTGGATTAGAATTCACTCTCCCATTTTCAAACCCAGTGCCTTCACCTCTACATCAAAATGGCTCTTTTATATATCATGCTAAGCCATAATTTACTTGACCATAGTTTATTGAACAAGACATGCACTGAGACATAAATCATGGTTTTCACAGTATTGAAAACAATATAATCACATCAAATAGTCAAAACCAAATAAACCACCTTGTCCTTTACACTGTTTTGAGAATCCAGATACCTTCTGGAGCTGACTTGGAACAAAAGTGTTTGCTTGTGTTAAAGTGCTTATATTTGATAGCCCATAAGGATCTTTATGACCATTTCTTTCTGCTATATCATTTAAACTAAAACAAAAACTTCTTTTTCCATTCAGGTTATAGATTAATTGGGAGCCATTCTGGAGTGAAGCTTTGCCGTTGGACAAAGGTACTACTTTTCTTATCAGTTTTTAAATTTATTTATAAAATTTACCATAGAGTAACTAGGCAGCTTACAGTCACTCACACACACACACACACACAAAATTAAAACATAAATAATTAAACATAAACAATTAAAACCTAAGGATGGGGGAGGACAGGTAGAGTGGGAGGAGGTGGGATCTGTAGTTACTAGATCAACCACCTCTGCTGTGCTGTTCCTCCACTAGGGCCCCAAGCCATCTATCAGAGCCATGTTTTAGGCCCTTAACAAAAGGATAGGAGGGTCGGGGCAAATCTCACATTGGGGGGCGGCAAGATGTCCCAGAGGGCTGGAGCAACAGCAGAGAAAGTCCTCCTAGATCCCGCCAGCTGGAATAATTGGGCTCACAGGACCTGCAGCATGCCTCCTCTCCCTGCTTGAGTGGGACAGGCCAATCCCAGTGGATGAGATGGTGGTCCCTCAAGTAACCTAATCATGATGGTGATAACAATAGCGTCTAATACGAAAACTAATACATAGTATAGGACTATGTATAATAATAAAAGGTCTTCCCCAATCTCATGATCTCCAGATGAATTTGTAGGACAACTAAAATAAATGAATCTGGCTCATCAGAGGCTCAACTTCCCTGTGGTGGGTTTTACATTCATCACAGTGCAACAGAGGAAAAGCTGAAAATGCTTTAAATAAATGAATGGTAATAAAAAGAAAATGCAGAAATAAATCTGTTAATTATCACAATGTTCCCTCCTTTATGGTATTAAGATACCATAGTAGATTTTTAGTTCAATTGAATTTATGAAATTTGTTATGTCTTCCCACTCCTGGGTGACTTCATGATTTTATTTCACCCAGTCATTTCTAATTAAGTATTATTTGATGTTCATTGCGATGCAATATCTATTGTTATTTTGCATATTTTAATGCCCATACAGCCATAAAAGCTGTAAAATCATCATCATCATCATCATCATCATCCAATCACTTGTATTTGTGACACATTTTAAAATGTTCAGTTGACTGCGTTTCATGTTTAATGAATAAAAGAGATAATAATAATTAAATGATGATGATGATGATGATTTGATGAGATGACTTTTGAGGTTAGGAGGAGCTGCACTTAGCTTCAGTGAGGTTCCTTCACTATATTTAGTGGTGGCCCCATATTACAGAATACTTTTTTTCTCTAGTAGAGAAGATACCGTTTAACATTTAGTGCAAGAATGTATTATTATTTTAAAATTTGGTTTATATTCTGCCTTTCTTCTCATTCCAAGATGGTATGTAATATATTATAGTTTAAGAATAATTTAGAATAATTTGTTAAAAAATAAGATATGATTGTATAAGGTAAATGCTTGTAATAGCAGCACCTTCTTGACACTACTGTTATTTATTTTGTTGTCGTTCCCATTTGTCTGACAGTCGATGCTTCGTGGGAGAGGAGGCTGTTACAAGCATACCTTTTACGGCATTGAAAGCCACCGCTGTATGGAGACCACACCAAGCTTGGCTTGTGCTAATAAATGTGTCTTCTGTTGGAGGTAAAGATCTGGGACTGAATTTTTTTTTTTAACAAACATGTTCAAATGCTTGTGCCTCCAAATCAGAGTAGAACTCTGATGGCTGACTGGACAAGTCCCTGCAGTTTTTTGGCAAGATTTTGGAAGTGGGTTGCTGTTGCCTGCTTCCTAGGGCTGAGGGAGCTTGATTGGACCAAGGTCACCCAACGGGCTTCACGCCTAAGGCAGGACTACAAGTCACAATTCTAGCCTTGATGCCTTAATTATTCACCAGACTTGCTGTCTGAGATCGATTCTACCAGGGGACAAATGATCAGAAAAGGCTGCTTTCATTTTGATAGTCTTAAACCAGGGTTGTCAAATTCACGTTGTCACGGCGTCATGTGACATATTGTGACTTTTTTCCCCTTCGCTAAAATGGGCATGGGCATGGGCAGTGTGTGATGCATCTGGTCCCGGGGGCTGCGAGTTTGACAGCCCTGTCCTACACTGTCAGATTAATTCTCAGATGTATAGCATTGTTTCTTAATTATACATTTCTATTTTTCAGACACCACACAAATCCTGTGGGCACAGAGTGGCGATGGAAGATGGACCAGCCAGAGATGATCTTGAAGGAGGCCATTGAGAACCATCAGAATTTGATCAAACAGTTTAAAGGTAGTTGAGGATCCTATACATGTTGGGTTTTTAAAGAAATTGGATCTTGAATATAGAAATCTCTTAGTGACTGACACACGAGGGAAGAGAACCTCTTTTAAATATGCTTCTATTACATCAGAGCTCCAAGTTTTTCATCTTAGGAAGTGTTGAAATCCAAATGTTTTTACTACTGGTTCTGGGGGGGGAGGGGGCATGTAGCTTGGTGGGCATTGCAGGAGAAGGATACTGCAAAATCTCCATTTCCACCTCACTCAAGGGGAAGGATACTGCAAAATCCCCATTCCCTCCCCACTCCTGGGGGAAGGATATTGCAAAATCTCTATTCCCAACCCACTCTGGGGCCAGCCAGAGGTAGTATTTGCCAGTTCTCCAAACTACTCAAAATTTCCACTACCAGTTCTCCAGAACATTTTGGATTTCACCCCTGATCCTAGATATATATGATTAAATTGGATCCTAGGCTGTTTTGTTTCTGGAAATTATAGTACCTCTTGAGAATTCTTGGATATCCTCTTCTTCAATATATATATTTTAGTTGGGTTAACAAGGTTTGTTTCTGGAAGCTGTTCTGGGAAGAGGAGAAACATTTTAGTTTTAAACTAGATTTAGATATACACAAATAGTCCTCGACTTTAGACTGCAGTGGAGTCTGGAATTTCCATTGTATGTCATGATGGTTGTTAAGTCGAGGCAACCACATGACGGATCCAATTTTACATTGTTTTCAGCAGTGTAAAGCGAGTGCCATGGTCATTAAGCAAACATTGTAACCATTGCTCTAATTGGGCGGTCTTTTAGGAAACCAGACGTAAAAGCCAATTTCTTATCAAAAACGTTGTAAATCATGGTGATATGACTGTGGAATGCTGCAAACAGCTATAATGTGCTGAGCATCCAAAGTGTTTGTCAGAATTAACAGGGAATCTGTAATGCATTTTTAAATCATGTTATGGCATACACCTTTAGATTAATTCTTTTAAATCTTTCTTCTTTAATTGCGGTTTATTTATTTTTTTAAAAAAAGGCTATTTCTATTTCAATGAAAAGTAATGTACTTAGTTAGTGTAACTAATTGATTTCCTAATACTCCTTTATGTATTCTTGGAGGTGGGCCTCACTTTCATCAATGGAGATTAGAATATTATATGATCATAACATTGTGATATATATATATGTATATGTATATGTACATGTACATGTACATGTACATGTATATGTAAACTGGTAAACTAGGAATGAAATTCTTGCAGCCAGAAATTGCTGTTGTAACATACCTTGACTTCCAATAGCCACAGAAAGTGTAGCTCATGGGAAGAACAAAATATTTGGGTCGCTTTGGTTCCTTAAGCATCTGAAAAGCTTAAGGCATTTATATTATCCTTTAACTGCCAAACATCACCATAGAAAGGATTAAAAATCTTGTTCTACAGGTAGTCCTCGATTTATAACAATTCATTCAGTGATCATTCAAAGTTGTAATGGTACTGAAAAAAATGACGATTGTTTTTCACACTTACGACCATTGCCGCATCCCCACGGTCACATGACCAAAATTCAGGCTCTTGACTACTGGTTCATATTTACGACGATTGCAGCATCCCAGGGTCACATAATCATCTTTTGTGACCTTCTGACTAGCAAAGTTAATAGGGAAGCCAAATTCACTTAACAACCAGGCTACTAACAACAGCGGCAGTTATTTACTTAACAACGGTGGCAAGAAAGGTCATAACAATGGGGCAAAATTCACTGAACAACTGTTTTACTTAGCTACAGAAATTTTGGGCTCAACTGTGGTCGTAAGTCGAGGACTACATGTGCTTCAGGAGCTCTGGAGTCAGAAAAGGAGTACAGAGAGGGGGAGATGGGTTGCCTGCAGTCTTCTGGCTCTGAATTGTTCCTCTGCTGCAAACTATTCTCACCAGTCTGGTTGGAAATGACTTTATGGAAATGACTTTATTACTTAGAGCCTCGGTGGCACAGTGGTTAGAGTGCAGTATTGCAGGCTATGTCTGCTGACTGCCGGCTGACTGCAATTTGGCAATTCATATTCCACCAAGCTCAAGGTTGATTCAGCCTTCCATCCTTCCGAGGTGGGTAAAATGAGGACCCAAATTGTTAGGGGCAATATGCTGATTCTGTACACCGCTTAGAGAGGGCTGTAAAGGTATATAAGTGCTATTGCTATTGCTATTCTGTTTTTAGGAGTCCCTGGCGTGAGAAATGATCGCTTCAGAGAAGGGATGGAGGCCAAGCATTGTGCACTGTCTCTTGTTGGGGAGCCAATCATGTACCCCCAGATCAACCAGTTCCTAAAGCTGCTGCATCATCGCAACATTTCAAGTTTTTTGGTTACAAATGCACAATTTCCAGAGGAAATTAGGTGATAATCCTAAAAAAGGGTACCTCTTCCTTCCCATTTGTTGGTGCTGCAAAGAGACTGGATAGCCATTTGTCTGAAATCATATCGGGTTTACAACCTTTTGGACCTCAGGGACCACTAAATTCATAATTTAAAATCCCACGGGCAACTAATAAGATCTGCCTACTGACCGGCAAGGTGGTCATGTGACTGGGTGGGCGTGGCCAATCTGTCAATCACATTGAGGGGAACCTTGTGAGCCTCTACTTGCCCCTCCCCTCCCAGCCACTCCTCGCCTCCCCACCCAGGCTCCTTAGACCCCAACAGGAAGCAATTGTTGGAACTATGCAGCCACCACGAGAAAGAGGTAGCAAAACAGCTGGCTCAGTTCAAATTGGATCTGACCGAGAAGGAGGCTCAGCAGAAGCATCTCACTGAGGACTATGAGCATAGGCTTTCCAAGCAGAGGGAAGACCTGCGGGAGTGCAAGGCCAGGTAGCAGCATATGGAGGCTCAGCAGGCTCAGATGGTCAGCCAGTTCCAGGCCATGAGGTAGTCTTATTGGAAGGAGGCCTTCTGGCTCTTTGCCACCAGTGGCACATCCCTTCAGCCTTCACCCAAAGCCCTGCACCAGGAGGCCGAAGCAGACCCAAGTTGGAATTTCTGCCCCCCTCCGACACACACAAAAAGACCCCAAAGAAGGAGACTCTCTGCAACAACACAAGTGTTCATTGCATGTATCTGACCAGGAGACGTAGTTTGAGGACCCCTGATTTAGTGCAAGATAAAAAAATACAATTTTTTTTTTTGCGAACCACCAAAATTTTCTCACGGACCACCAGTGGTCCACGGAGAACAGCTGGACTAGAAGAGACCTCGAAGGTCCTTTTAGCTCTGTTATTCTTTTACTTCAGCCTACAATTTGGATAGTGTGCTGGGAGATTCATTGTGAGAAGTAGGCAGGCCAGAGATACAGTAATGGCTGGAGCTTGGACAATAATTGACTTTTGAGTGAACTTAACATTAAATCAAATAAATTGGTATGATTATTTCCTTAATTAATAATTTTGCCCATCTGTCTCTCTGAAAATTGTAAATTTAGTTATTTTTGGAGAGACCGAGAAGCACAAGAAAGATTTTGGAGGGTACACGTGGCCTCAAGGTTTACATTTTTAATTTATTTTCTATTATGCTAGATGCCCAAAGTTAGATAAGAACAGCTTTGTATAGCCACACTGCCCTGCTTTGGACCTCAATGTCACACATGCTCTTGGAAATAATCTGGAATCCAGAGCAACTGCCATCGAAGATATATATTGAATTTTAACTTCTATTTCCTAAAAAACTAATAGCAACATTCCGCAATTTCAGAGCTTTCACTGTTGCCTCACACACAGGAATCTCCAGCCTGTCACACAGCTGTATGTCAGTGTGGATGCCAGCACCAAAGATAGCCTGAAGAAGATTGATCGACCTCTCTTTAAAGACTTTTGGCAGCGGTTTCTGGATAGCTTGCAAGCCTTAGCTGAAAAGGTATGGCATTCAAGTTATGTTTGGTTCCCCCTTGACGCTGAAATAATTGTGGATCTTTTATATGATTCATTAAAAACTTTATGAATTTCATTCTTTTGAGTCAAAAGTTCAGATTACAGTGAACCATCCTAGCTAAAATAAATCTGTATTCAGATTGATTGGTTTAGTGCTCAGTTTCAGTTGAAAACTTGATGCTAAATTCGGCACCAGTTATGTGATTTCTGTCTCACTTTGTGCATCCAGATGTGCAGTCCTACTCATTTTATTTATGTTTACTACCATGTTTCCCCCAAAATAAGACCCTGTCTTATATTTTTTTGAACCCTGAAATAAGCGTTTGGCCTTATTGCCATGTGCTCAAAAGCCCGATTGGGCTTATTATCAGGGGATGTCTTATTTTGGAGGAAACAGGGTATTGCATATTGTAATTGAAAACTGCTCTCTCCCAACTTCTTTTTAGCATCAGCGCACCGTATACAGGTTAACCCTGGTGAAAGCTTGGAATGTGGAGGAGCTGAAAGCTTATTCAGACTTGGTGTCTCTTGGCAAGCCAGATTTCATAGAGGTTAAGGTGAGCTGTTGATTGTTAGGGTGGGCCCTTCTTTCCTCTTACCCTTGACCTTTCGTGTGAGTTCACTGTTTTTCAGGAAAATGTTTTATGTATGATAAATGGCAAATTTGACTAGGCCTGGTTCCAGCTACTTCTGCAAATAATTTTAGGGCACATTTTGCTTTTCAGTCTATACCTTGCCCCCTTATTGTACATTCTGCATGACTCAGTCTGTAGCCTTTCCCTTGTTCTACCTTCTACATGACTAACTCTGAATTAAAAGTTTTAAAGAGCCTGAATTAAAGAGCCTTGGTGGTGCAGCAGACTAAAGTGCTGTTAAGTAGCACCAGCTGCCTGCAATTAATGCAAGTTCAAATCTCACCAAGCTCAAGGTTGACTCAGCCTTCCATCCTTTCGAGGTAGGTAAAATCAGGACTCAGTTTGTGGGGGCAATAAGCTGACTTTGTATAAAAAAAGAACACCGCCTGGGGTGGGTGGGGGGGCAAAAGCCCTACTAAGCAGGTATATACAAAAGTATGAAGGCTATTGCTTAAGGCATGGTAAGCTGCCCTGAGTCTCCGGAGAAGGGCGGCATATAAATCGAACCAAGAAAGAAAGAAAGAAGGAAGGAAGGAAGGAAGGAAGGAAGGAAGGAAGGGAAAGAAAGAAAGAAAGAAAGAAAGAAAGAAAGAAAGAAAGAAAGAAAGAAAGAAAGAAAGAAAGAAAGAAAGAAAGAAAGAAGGCTTTGCCGAGTAGCCTGTGAATTCATGGTGGAAAGAACATTAGTCATCATGATAGAGTTCATGTTCAGAGGCAGCATTACCTGCTGAGGGAAGACAACGTGAAGGCTTATTGCTTTCATGCCCTTCTTGTAAGGTTCTTGGGACCTTCTCCTTGGACCTTTTAAGGCTTCCAGCTGAATCTATGGAGACCAGGTAGAAAAAGAACAGAGTCAACCTGCACTTTCATTTTCTATCCAATTTGAAGTCCTTCCCACGTTGAGCTGAACAATCATTCATAGGTCAACGTAATATCAAAGACGTGACATTTTGATACAGGTACTCTTCGACTTAACAACTGCAATTGAGCCCCCAATTATGGTCACAAATTATGAAGGTCTTTAAGTGGGTCACCATTTGACTGCCCGGTTTTATAACCTTTTATTTTTGGGGGCGGTTGTTAAGTGAACATGGCAGTTGTAAAGCAAACCCACTGTTCACTATGGGGTGTGTTTAGTTTTTTTTTTTTTTTGCTGGAAACCAGAAGTAAATAAATGCCTCTTTACCGCAACAACATAAATCTTGGTCATGTGACTGGGAGCCACTGCAAATGCCAATCAATGCGGGCCAGTTGCTGACTTCCTAAAATGTACTCACATGACTGCGGGAGGGCCTGACCTCTAGAACTTTGACTCTAGATCAGGGGTCTCCAACCTTGGCAACTTTAAGCCTGGTGGACTTCAACTCCCAGCAAACCCCCAGCTTTGCTGGCTGGGGAATTCTGGGAGTTGAAGTCTGCTAGACTTAGAGTTGCCAAGGTTGGAGACCCTTAATGTAGATCATAAGTAGCTTTTTTTGGAATCTGTCGTAACTTCAGTCCCATAAATCAAGGATTACCTTCATTGTTGTTTTGCTATGAAAATCCTTCTCTTTGAGTAATTTGTAGTTACTCAGCGGTGGGTTTCACATTTTGTTACCACTGGTTTGCCGTGTGTGCATGCTCGTTTCACGTGCGCGCCTTCCGCGCATGCGCTTTGCTCTCATGTGTGCCTTCCACACATCTGCCCAGCCTCAAAAATGTGCCTAAATAGTGCGGCTCTATTTCCATTATTGGTTTGCCCAAACCGGCTGAATTCCACCTGTGACGTTACTGCACTAGCGTTTCCTAACTCTATGCCAATATGTTCTTTTGAAAAAAAAAATAATCCAAAAATTGAATGTGAGAGAAGTCTAGGGCTCTAATCTTAAATAAATGTTTCTTCAACAGGGCGTGACATACTGTGGGGAAAGTTCAGCGAGCAACCTCACCATGGCCAACATCCCTTGGCATGAAGAAGTGAAGCGCTTTGTGCAAGAGCTGGCTGACCTCCTCCCAGACTACGAAATTGCCAGCGAACACGAGCACTCCAACTGTCTCCTCATTGCCCACAAGAAGGTACAGTAATTCTAAGCCTCTCAGGGTCTTTTCCCAAAACTTCTGGTTTAGGAAGATTGAAATATGCACTATTAGCATTGTAGACTCTACAGGTAGTCCTCGATTTACAACAGTTCGTTTAGTGACCGTCAAAGTTACAACACTGAAAAAAAGTGACTTAGGACCATTTTTCACAGTTAAAAGATCTTTGCAGCATCCCCATGATCATATATATATGTATGTATGTATGTATGTATGTATGTATGTATGTATGTATGCATGTATGTTTTCCCTTTAAGCCAGGTTTTTCCTACGTAGCCAAGATTTTTCTGGAACCACAATTGAGCAAAATCACATTCACTACATACTGGGTTCTTTCTCCATCTTTTTCACTCTGGCAGCAAACAGAATCTTGTGCTGCATTCTGGGAGACCTAAATAGCTATTTCTGGCTCGTTAGCCATCATATATATATATGTTTTCATAGATTTTCATGGGTAGAGGTATGCAAGTTTTGGTGTATTCTGGTCTTTTCCCATGTAAGATTGAGAGTATCTTGGCAACGTTTTGACGAGATCCCACTCGTCATCTTCAGGCTGTGTCTTCAGCTTCGTGCTTCTGCGAGGAAAGTATGATCGGAGCTACCGTGTCTCTATAAGTACTGTACATGCGTGTATTTATAGAGAGACGGCAGCTCTGATCATGCTTTCCTCGCACAAGCACGAAGCCGAAGACACCAGCATATTGGGAGACTACTATAGATGTATTTCGGACTGATTGGTCCTCATCAGTTATTCACACCCTTACCATATGTTCCCTCCCCGTAGAGGCTAAGTATTTGCTTTCTTCTCTTATCGTAGGTTTAAAAAGTATTCCAGGTATATTAGTAAAGAAAGAAGCAGTCGTCCTGCGAGCTCCGGAACTTAAAATTTTAAAGATCAAAATTCAGATGTTTGGCAACTGGTTCATATTTGGGACCCTTGCTGTGTCCCAAGATCATGTGATCTCCTTTTGAGATCTTCTGACAAGCAAAGTTAACGGGGAAGCCAGATTCACTTAACAACCGGGTTACTAACTTATTAACTACAGTGATCCACTTAACAACGGTGGCAAGAAAGGTCATAAAATGGGGCAAAATTCACCTAACAAACGTTTCACTTTTACAATTGTAAACCATTAAAAACAAACACTTTTAAAATAAGGGTGCCAATATTTTTGAGCCACAGGCCTCTTCGGAATTCAAGCCATGTGATTGGTTGCTATAAAGGGTTGCAATGGCTTTGCCAGTTTGCCAAAGGCTGTCCTGTTTAGTGGGTGCCAATCTCAAAATATCCATTTAACAGAAGGACATTCTGGTGAGATGGTCCCATATTACCCTTTCTAGTCCTGCGGGATATTTTCTATCAATTCAGCTTTTCCATTTTTTGTGTGAGCAAACAACATATTTGTAAGTGCCAGCATTTTTTTTTTTTAATCTAAAGAGGCCTGCCAGATCTGTGATTAATTGCTATTTGGAAAATCTAAACCCAAAGTTAAATGAAGCAAAGAGCATAGATCCGTGATGGCAAACTTATGGCATGCATGCCAGAAGTGACACACAAAGCCATTTTTCTGGGCACGTGAGCTGTCACCCATCTCACTTGCAGCTGCGCGTGCGTGCACCCCCAACTGGTAATCGGGCCTCCAGTGCGCATTTGCGTAATTCAGGGGACCCAGTTGGTCTCCGGAGCTCTCCTGCGCATGTGTGCACATTTGCGGATACGTGTGTGTTTGCGCATGCACACCGAGTACTTGTGCGGAGCGTGCACATGCGCTGATGGTGTTCATATATGTGCATTGCATGTGTGAAAACCATGTGCATGCGCAGATGATGCGATTGCGCAGGCAGCGCACGGGGAGCTGCGCAAACATGCACACATGCACAGGTGGTGGGATTGCATGCACAGAGCATGGTGGCACGTGAAAAGCTGTGTGCATGCGCAGATGGTGTGGCACATGCAGTGCACAGTGGGCATGCACAAAAACATGCACAGATGGCGTGGTTGCGCATGCAACGCATGGGGGAGGAGCCATGTGTTAGCGCAGAAGGGACATGAAGCGCAAAGCGTGCAAAGCACCATACCTGTTTGGCACTCGGTGAGTAAAAGGTTCACCACCACTGGCATAGATAATGATGTCACTGTGACATTATGGATACTATGTGAGGGAGTCCAGCATTCAAGTCACAAGTGTAAATTTAACAACAGGAATTGCAAAAGTAAGGTAAAAGAACAATTAAATTAATAGGCATGTTATGAATACTCAAAATTGGAAATCTAATCCAACCAAGGAAAGACATCATGCCCCTGTTCTCCAAATGACAAGAGATGCTCAGTCTTTTGGGCCACTTCTGGAAGTTCTTTGAGGACAATCCACGACAATCAAAAATCTCTGCTTGGTGGAGCAGGCTGTACTAAATAAATTGTAACATCTGAGTGGAGAGCAGGGTTAGGGAACTATAATTGAGATGCATACTGGTCTATGACAGTAACAAAGGTTAGATTTGATATTACGATGCCCAAGTGGAGAGAAGAGGGAGAGATTAATGTCTGTGGAGATTCTCAGTCATCCAGGTCATGGCTGTCCCAAACGTGCTTTTTCAAGTAGCAACTGGACTTGGTTTTTCCTCGAAGACGTTTTCAATTCTCATCCAAGAAGCTTCAAGTTCAGCTGAACTCAAGGACTTTCTTGGATGAGAAGTGAAACATCTTCAAGGAAAAACCAAGTCCAGTTGCCTTTTGAAAAAGAACCTTTGGGGAGATTGACTCAGTAGAAGCAGGAGTGAAATCCAGCAGGTTCTGACAGGTTCTGGAGAACCGGTAGTGGAAATTTTGAGCAGTTCGGAGAACTGGCAAATACCACCTCTTGCTAGCCCTAGAGTGGGGTGGGAATGGAGATTTTACAATATCCTTCTCCTGGAGTGGGGTGGGAATGGAGATTTTGCAGTATCCTTCCCCCTGGGTGGGGTGGGAATGGAGATTTTGCAGTATCCTTCCCCTACCATGCCCACCAAGCCACACCATACCCACAGAACCGGTAGTAAAACAATTTGGATTTCACCACTGAGTAGAAGTCTTAGTACCCATAGCATTGCTTTAAGGCTGTCTATCACAACAAAGTTACCTTCAGTAAACTTGGCTAGATCACACATCAAACTAAAGAAAGATTTGTTTAATTATGTTTTTTCTGAAGAAAAAAAATGGCTGGCTCATAGAACACACTAATCCAAACAAGAAACCAATATTATTTTTCAGTACATCTTTCTCCACTCTTTCCAGAAGTGTGGATTTTAGCTCCTAGAATTTTTAGCAATAGTCATGCTAGCTGGGGAATTCTGGGGACTGAAATCTTACAAGTGGAGAGTGACCAGCTTGGAGAAAACTAGCTGAGTGTGTTGTTTCAGAGTTTTGACTGAATAAGTATATTATAGTAAACATCTTTAGAGCAAGCCCCTTCTTTAAAAACCCCAAAATAACCCATCTCTCTATTACGACAATCATGTCTGCTTTTTCCTTTAGTTCAAGATCGAAGGGAACTGGCACACCTGGATTGATTATGATCGCTTTCAAGAATTGGTCCATGAATATGAACAGAGTGGAGGAATTAAAACATTCACTTCTGCTGACTATGTAGCACTGACTCCTCCTTGGGCAGTGTTTGGAGCTCAGGAAAGAGGCTTTGACCCAACGGACACAAGATTTCAACGAAAAAACAAAACAAAGGACATTTCCGGATGCTGACCACTTTCAAATTGGACCATTTTTAAGCCAGAGCTAGGATACAATCAGAATTTTTGGTTTGTACACTAACATCAGAAAGTGTTGCATAAAACTTGAGACTTCTATTTCTCTTGGGGATATCCAAAGTGTTTTTTTTCTTTTATTCTACCCAGAGGAAAATGGTAAGTTATTTGCTTTTTAAAAGGCAGGTAGATGCTATTAATTTATCATTCTCATATCTCTCAGTGAGAGAGAGATACAGGTAGTCCTTGACTTATGATCATAATTGAGCCAGGAATTACATCAGTCGTAACTTTGAACAGTCACTAAGCAACTGATTGTTAAGTGAGGACCACCTGTAATTTCACTTTCCACCCCTTTGCATCCTCCTTATTTTTCTATTTCTCATTCTAATCCAGAAGTGGACAGTTGTGCCCTTTCAGGTCCACAATTTTTTGCAGTCCACACAGCACCAAGAATGGTCATGGCCAGGGGTGAAATCCAGCAGGTTCTGGAGAACCGGTAGTGGAAATTTTGAGTAGTTTGGAGAACCGGCAAATATCACTTCTGGCTGGCCACTGAGTGGGGTGGGAATGGAGATTTTGCAATATTCTTCTCCTGCCACGCCCACAGAACCCGTAGGGAAAAATTATGAATTTCACTACTGGTCATGCCACCACCACACCCAAATAAAAAAAATGGATCCGTTTTCCTAATTAAAGGTTCCCTTGAGAAAAGTAAAGTACCTTGAGACATATCTGTGGCCTGCAGAACTATTTTTATTTTCTTCCGTAAAACTACTTGAAAAGATTGTTGAGTCACGCAATACTGGAATGTGAAGGGGTTTTCCCGTTTCTATGAATGTTGATTGTTGCAACAATCTTTAACTGCGACACACCTGGCCTGAATTGGCCATCTAAAAATGTTTGAAAAGACCTGCAGCCACTGTGGCCCAGTGGTGTATGTGGGGGCAAGCCTTTTTTTTTTTAATTTGATTTATGTCGCCCTTCTCCGGAGACTCAGAGCGGCTTACAATGCATTAAGCAATAGCCTTCATACTTTTGTATATTTATACAAAGTCAGCTTATTGCCCCCACAAACTGGGTCCTCAATTTACCCACCTTAGAAAGGATGGAAGGCTGAGTCGACCTTGGGCCTCGTGAGTATTGAACTCGCAGTAATTGCAGACAGCTGGATGTTAAATAATGCCTTAGTAGGAGGCATTAGCCTCCTACGCCACTCAGGCTCATTTGAAATACATTGAAATACATTTGCTCATTTTGCTAGAAATTCAGCTACAATAAATTAAAAACAAAAAGTATCCCATCTCTTGGTGTGTGGATATCCCCCCCCCCCCAAATCTGGATTGTTTAGTTAAAATTATTTGCATTTTCAATGCATCAGGGTTGTGTTTGACCTCGGAGGGCTGATGTGTGTGGACAGGGTGGGCGCAGCCAGCTCGATGTCACCTTGTGTTGGCACCTGAGGTAGCTCCAGCACTTTGCCAGTGAAAACGGAGCTTGGGAGGGCCACACGCGGTCTGTTCTGACCTGTGCTTACCGAAACCACGAAGCTGAGTCATCATTCTGACAGAAACCCCTTTTATTTAATTTACAGTGAATTCCTCTCAGCAAAGTCTTTCTTCTCCCACAGTCTTTCAAGATAGTTCACAATTACCGACCTTTATCAGGCTTGGAGAGTGGCCAGGCCAATATCTTTCAAACGCCGCAATACTTGGCAAGAATGCAGTAATGAACTGTTCCCTACAAACTCCACTCCCCTTTCGCTCTTCTTTTATTCCCTCTGGGAGGGGCCATTCATTGTCCACCTGTGGCCTTACTCCCAAGTCGACCCTTGTTTTTTAGCCATTCCCTTCATCTGGCAACTCTGCGTGTGCGCACACTGGGAACAGGCTCCAGCTGTTTGTCTACCTCACTGATGTCTGACTCCAAAGACAGCTGATAATTGGTATATAGCCCTGGCCCCCTCTCTGCCTCCGATGCAGAACCCTCATCAAAGCCTTCCCCAGACTCCAGGACTAGCCCATGTTCCTCCCCAATCTCCTCACTGTCCGAATCTGCTGCCAGATTCACTGGCCGCTGGTGAGCCACAACACGGCTCTCCTGAGCTCTGTTTTCGCTGGCAGAGGCACCATGGGCTGGTCCTTCACTGTTTCCAAGTCAGCCCCGCGGGCCAGATCTAAGCACCCTGCGAGCTGGATCTGGCTTGCGGGCCTTGACACCCCTGCCTTAAACCAAAAATATCTTTTCCTGAGATTGCAGTGTGCAGGGCAGCCATTGAATCCATAGGACCAGTTTGGTCTAGTAGTTAAGGCATTAGACTAGAAACCAGGAGACTTGGACTAAGCTCTAACACTGCCTTACGTCTGAAAATCGGCTATGTGACTGGGCCAGTCCCTCTCTCTCAGCCTAAGCCATCTCACATGACATATACTGAACAGTTGTTTTCTACAATAAGGTTTAATGCTGTTTTGATAGTTAACTTTGGAATCACAACTGTTCAGGTTTCTTTTGGCACCATGGAACCATGGAAGAGATGTTTTCTGGCAATAATATTTAATTATTATGGGTGTTATGAACCAATACTTGGGAAGGTCACCAGATGAGGGTACCTGCACTAAATGCTCACAGTTAAGCCTTTGACTCTTGATTAACTTTGATGTTATATGGAAGAATTCAAGCCCAATCCAGTATAATTCATCTTCCCTTATAATTGCCTCCCTTATAACAGCTGGCCAAAGAAGGAAATATAAGGAAAAATTTACAAAGAAGGAAATAGAAGGAAATTTTAGCAGCTCTTTTACTTCATGCTTTTTCCTCATTTGGTTTTTGTGATTATACTATTCAGCCCAGTTTGAACATGTCACTTTAAAAGAATTCTCATGAAATATTTTATTTGGTAGTTAATATAGTTTAAGGTAAGATGATGATAAGCTTTTTTGTCACTTTTTTCTGACACATTAAAAATGAAATTCTGATGCTCGCTGTCAAAATATATATATGTACTTACACACACATACCATATATGTTAATCATAATATAACATCCTATTTTGTGCCTACCTAATTCCTTCTTTAGCTATTATATTTCATTGGGATGTAAGGTATAATCAAGGATCCTAAACTTTTAAAAATGCATTTATTAAATTTCTGCATTTCTCATCTCTCCTAAGTGACTCAGTAGTTTATAACATCATAATAACTTTGCAAAAACTTCTTTACCAAAGTCAAACTAGAGTGGGTTGGTGCTGCTATATTTCCATGTTGTCTTTGAATATTCCCATAACAAGAAATACTGTGAACTTCCTGTTCTACATTAAACATTGCTGAAGTCTCATTGCCCTGTTTTTCATTAAAAAGACAGCTGCCTCTTAGAGATGCTTCATTAGGCGATCTTTACTGCCTCAGAGCTTGCTAGATATCATATCCAGCAAGGCAAAAAAGCTCAAAACAAGAACAGTACGTATTTGGTTTAATATAATAAACAAGTGTTCTCAATGTTGGCAACTTTAAGATCTGTGGACTTCAGCTCTCAGAATTCTCCTGCCAACTTGCACATCAAATCAATGAAATTTATATTAGTTACTGCCTTGGTTCCATCCATCATTTCTTAGGGCACAATCCAAGCATACAATTGTCTGGAGTCAGATAACTTAGCAAACCAACACAATTTTGGGGAACTATTTTTGAATCCTGGGCACTAAAAGTTGACACTAAAAGTCTTGCAGAGCCTGAGCTTCTGTTGTTTTCAGAATTTCCATCTTACACAATTAAAATCCCTCCTATCAGGGCTATTCCTGAACACATTTCTAAAATCCCCATTCTGCTTTCCTTTAGAAATACAGGGGGAAAACGCTTCACTTTTTGTTTTTTAAATATATATATATATTTATTTATATATATATATTTAAATATATATATATATAACCAATTATTGTTTTACAGCAAAGATCTACCTAAGCTGTTTAGAATAGGGGTCTCCAATCTTGGCAACTTTAAGACTTGTGGACTTCACCTCCTTGTTGAAGCTTTGCTGGCTGAGGAATTCTGGGAGTTGAAGTCCACAAGTCTTAAAAGTTGCCAAGATTGGAGACCCCTGGTTTAGAATCTAATGAACCGGGCAGCAGCAATGCACGTGTCTGCAAAATAAAGATCAACTTGTAAAAACTTTTAAACTGTACCCTGCCTAATTTTTGCTACTCCGAAGTCTCCAATAAAATGTGCTTCTTCCTTGGGCGCACAAACAAGCGTTTGAAAAGCAAAGCAGCTGGAGATGGGTGGGATAAGATTCCCATGAGGCGCGGAGCAACGTTCCTCCCTCCACATTCAATTCCTTCTTCCTCTCACTATTGCAATGGGCGGGGGGGGGGGAGGAGGAGAGCTAAACGCCAGCCAATCCGATGGCCGAAGAAAGAGGCGGAGCCTCATTTGAAATCCTGCAGGAGAAGAAAGCTGGCCGAAGAAGGCAGGGGTGGCATAGCTAAATAGCAAGCGGTAAAGGTGAGTTGGAGCGAAGGCGAGATTGGCCTTTTCCCTGTCCTATTAGCTCCATTATAATTGTAGTGGTGCTCAGATTGGTTTGTGGTGTTGGAGAAGCGTCCTTCCCAACTGCAAGGAGATCAAAGTCAACCCTAAAGAAAATCAACCCTGACTCTGTTCTTTGGAAGGACAGATCCTGAAGCTGTCCTTCCAAACTCAGATACTTTGGCCGCTAAATGAGAAGAGTGGATTCATGAAAAAGACCCTGATGTTAGGAAAGATTGGAGGCAAAAGCCGAAGGGGACTGCAGATGATGAGGCAGTTAGATAGTGTTATGGATGCAATAATAATAATAATAATTATTATTATTATTATCATTATCATTTATATGCCACCCTTCCCCCTTGGGACTCGGGGCAGCTCACATAATAAAAACAGCAATAATAGTAAAATTCTAAAATACAGTGCAAATTAAAATCCCCAGGTTAAAACCCCATGAATGAACATGAATTGGGGTAAACTCTGGGAGGAAGTGAAGTGTGTGTGGGGGGGGAGGGTGGACCTGGCCTGCTATCGCCCATGGGGCTGGGAAGAGTTGGACACAATTTTGTGACTGAACAATAAGTGATTTAGCCAAGTCCCTGATGATGTTTTTCTTAGTTGAGGGTCTGTTTGCTTTGCACTGAATTTGCCTAATGCTTCACAGTGAAGCTGCCAATACATAATGCCAGGAAGGGGCTTAAGAGTTTCTGTGTGTTTATGAGTCCCGGAGCACCCCAATGCTGATTTGGGCCTGCTGATTTGGTCGGGGAGACAGTGGTTTATCAGATGGTTTCTGTCTCTAAGGAAAAACTAGAATCTGAAGTCTCCCTGTTACTAGTCCAGCACTTAACCAAAACTTCATGCTGCTTCTCATGGCCACAACAATTTTATTTGATTTATTTTATATTTATTTATTTATTCGATTTTTATACCGCCCTTCTATTGGACTCAGGGCGGTGAACAGCCAAAAGTAAAAACATCACATACAAAATTTAAAAATATTTAAAAGAAATTAAAGAAGAATTGGCCCAATAAAATTTAAAAATACCCCTATTAAAACCAATTTACAATTAAAAATATCTAAGGAGGGAGGGGGTCAAGCCAGCCTGGCTTGATGAAATAAAAAAGTTTTTAGGGCACGGCGAAAAGCCCGGAGATCTGGGATCCTACGTATCTCCGAGGGCAGGTCATTCCAGAGGGCAGGTGCTGCCACAGAGAAGGCCCTCCCCCTGGGGGTCGCCAGCCAACACTGTCTGGCTGCCGGCACCCTGAGGAGTCCTTCTCTGTGGGAGCGTACTGGCCGGTGGGAGGCTATCGGTGGCAGAAGGTGGTCCTGTAAGTACCCAGACCCTAAGCCATTTATGCGATGTATTGACTGTCCACAAGGGACTGATGCATTACATCTCCTGCTTTGCATTTTTCACCATCAACATCATGAGCCTTTTTACACACACCTTTCTGCTGATTTGTAGTTTGGCATTTACAGGGGGAAAACCACAATCAAATATACATTTCTGGAATCTTGAATTAATCAGGAAATACCTTAGATAAATAGCATATTTGCCACAAATCTCGCACTAGGTGGTGATGAGTGGATAACCTTGACCAGGTATATCCCAGTTGATAAATAACTTTTGTTAATAGGAAAAAATATTTGTAGCTCAGCATTGAACTTCGGAGTTTTTTGTGCTGAGGGGTTTGTGTGTGTGTGTATGTGTGTGTGTTTCATTACCTAACTAAGTTACCTAGTTGGATCAATCAATCAGAATAAAGCTGGAAAGGACTTCGGAGGTCTTCTAGTCCAACCCCCTGCTCAAGCAGGAGACCTTATACCCGTGATGGCAAATCTATGGCATGCGTGCCACAGGTGGCACATGTAGCCATATCAGGGGGCACGCGAGGTCAACTCCTGCGCGCATGTGCGTGCTGGCCAGCTGATTTTCGGACTTTCTGGGCCCACCAGAAGTAGGAAAACAGGCTGTTTCCTGCCTCTGGAGGGCCTGGGGAGTGGGAAAGGCCCATTTTTCTCTCTCTCCTGGCTCCAGAGGTGTCTAGGACAGCAAAAAATGTCACTTCCTGTCCAACCAGAAGTTAGCAAATGGTCAGTTTCTGGCCACCAGAGGGCCTGGGGGGGGGATAGGGGGGTTGCATTCACATGCATGCATGCACAACTCCCCCCCCCCTGCCCTCCACCTCTTGGCACACAATGGCAAAAAGGTTAGCCATCACTGCCTTATACCATTTCAGATAGATGGCTGTCCAGTAGTCTTTTCTTAAAAACCTTCAGTGATGAAGCACCTACAACTTCTGAAGGCAAGCTGTTCCACTAGTTAATTGTCCTCACTATTGGGAAGTTTTGCCTAAATTCCAGGTTGTTTCTCTCCTTGATTAGTTTCCATCCATTGTTTCTTGTCTTGCCTTCTAATGCTTTGGAAAATATGTTGACCACCTCTTTGTGGCAGCCTCTCAAATACTGGAATACTGCTATCATGTCCTCCCTAGTCCTTCTTTTCTCTAGACTGGCCATACCCAATTCCTGCAATCGTTCTTCATATGTCTCCAGGCCCTTAATCATATTTGTTGCTCTTCTTTGCATTTTTTCCAAGGTCTCAATAGCTTTTTTGTAATGTGATGACCAAAACTGGGTGCAGTATTCCAGATTTGGTTTTACTAAGGCTTTATAAAGTGGTACTATTACAGTACTTCACATGATTTTGATTCTATGCCTCTTATCCAAACAGAATTATAAATGATAATGACATGTCTCCAAGAAAACAACCAACTATGATTATTATATTGGACTTTGGATAAACCTGAGATCATAAAGTCAGAATGTTTTCAAACTGGAGAATTTAGAGCTTGGGCATTGAAAAACTGCTGCTTGTCTTTATGATACTTATCTCAATGTTTGCCCAATCAGTGCTTTAAGCCTCACGATTCGCCCTCTGATCAACAGACAGCAAATTTTGCAAGTGACAGCCCTTCAGGTATTTCAAAGGTGCTGAGATTCTTTTTTAAAATGTCCTTTAATTAAAAAAAGAGAGAAATGGAATCTTAGCCTCTTGCAAAAGCAATCCCAGCCTTCAGCATTAACTTACTTTATAAGAATCTCCATCAAGAGTCAGTTTGGTGAAGGTGCTGGGTTAGAAACTAGGAGTCTGTGAGTTCCAAGCCTCCCTTAGGCATGAAAGTTACTGAGTGACTTTGGGCCAGTCTCTCTCTCTTGGCCCAAGTCACCTCACAGAGTTTTGTGGGGAAAAATGGAGGAAGAAGGAATATTAGATATGTTACTTCCTTGAGATTACACGCATGTACACACACACAAAAGATGAGGTAAAATAAACCCTAGAGAATTTTTAGGAAAAATAAATCTTGGATGGTTGTTGAGGTGTTGGGGAATACATTGCAGGATAGTAGATAAAGAGGATTGTGGAAAGAAATCTCAATTTCTTTCTACTTAATGAGTGACTACTGACTGGCCACTCTAAGACAACCATTTTGCAGGCATGCCTCTGACAAGTTAAATATCCCCGCTATCCAGAAAGGTAGACAGTCAAGATGTTATCACAGTTCTTGTAGGGGATTGCCCAGCATCTATTAAATAACGCTAATGACACTAGCAACAGGAAGTATTTCTCTCCCCATGTTGTGAACTTATGGACTAGAAACTTGAGTAGGCTTTTTTTTTCCCCTTTTAAGGCTTTTGAAGAATCCAGCCCTGGGGAAGGATGGCATCTGTGTTCCAAACTGTGGGATCAAGCATCGGCTGGCGGAGCCATCAGATCCTGTCTGACTTTGAGGAAAGTCCCGTGCCAGATCGATTCAGGAAAAAGTCTTCTGTGAACATGAATAGTGTGCGGATGTCCCTCCGGAAAAGAATGCCTTTAAAAGAAGTAAAAATGAATTTTGATGAGAATCCAACTTGGGAGAGCCTAGAGGCTAAAGAGAAAAGCTCAAACATCCGGATGCTTACCAGAACGGCCAAAAATGTATTTGGAACAATGTCACAGGTACGGATATAGTTCAATTTATGAGAAACTAATGAATTAAGCAGATATGATATCTACGGCCTAGGAAGCTGATTGAACTTTGTTCTGAAATGTTCAGCCATTATTAATATTCACATATTTTTGCTTGTTATGGAAGAAAGGATATAAGAGGCATCCCAAAGAGCAGCTAGAGTCAGGTTTATTTTTGCGCAAAAATGATTCAGAATCAGAGTTGTATCTGAAAGTTCTGAATGAAGAGTCCATCCTTACATGACACCTTTTATACAGTTCTTAAACAAAGGATTCTGCTAACACAGCAACTTTTCCATATATGGTTAACATACATTTGTCATTTTTAATTGACATTTTCCTAATTATTAAAGTTTTACATTATCTTTATCCAACACTCATAATTCTTCTTGTAAATCACTGGAGCATGAGTTCAAATTATCTTCTTGTTGAAGGACAAGTTTTAGCCCATATGGATGTCCATGACCTAACCACCTTTAGCTATATGTCTTTTAGGGATGTTCCTTTCTTCTGACAAGTTAGAGTGTCAAAGGAAATTACATGTTGGCTTTGTATTCTCTGCAGCTGCACATATTTCTTGTCTTCAGAATATGGTTGCTTTTAGAATATATATTTTATAATGAATATATAAAGTTATCCAAAGGTCATATATCTGGTTCTACTCTACTTTATCGATTCTACTTTATCCCCCCCTGTGGAAGTTTGTTTATTAATATTTTTAATATGCTCATCAAGAAATCTTTTGATGGGAAGCTTTTTTTTTAAACAAAACCAAAATAGAAGTACAACTGGCAGGGAGCTCTGAATGGGAAGGCATTATGCCTTTCTGAATTAATTGTCACAGGTGGTGCAGATATTCTTCCTAATCTATTCCCCCAGGCCAAAGATATCCACAGGGAGCGAGTCAAAAAAGTCAAGATGGCAGCCATAATCATGCAACCGAAGCCCTGTCCTGGGGAGTAAACCTCAGACTTACTCCCCAGTGAGTGTGCATAGAATGACTATAATTTCATTGTATTTATTTATAAAACTTATACACTGCTCATCAACTTATACACTTATCAACTGATTTTGATAAAATAATTAATGATAATAGATAATACATATAGTATATATAATGATAATAGAAGGGGAAATGGTTTTTATGACCCGTGGATATGTTTTGCACATTTTTGAAACTTTTTCAGATTTTATCAAACTGCTCGGTTGCAATCTGGAGAATATCCCCATTATATCTCAATGTCAATAAAAACTGCCTTTGTGTTTCAGAAAGTGCAAAGGAGCTGCCAAGGTCCCTCTCGTGCTATAGCAGCTTCGTTGGCCAAGGACCCCAGAGGAAAGAGCAGAAGTTCCACAAAACCTTCAAACGTCTCTCCTCGGACCCCTCGCCAAAACAAGAAGCTGGCTTCCATCTCAACCCCAACATCCAGCACGAAGATTGTATCCCCATCCAGCAAGAAGTCTGGGTCCTGTCGGCGGAAGAAAAGCCTCCTGCCTCTACGGAGATCCACGAGGGCTGCAGCCCTGAGAAGCCCATATGGTTCTCCAGTTTCTCTTGCTGTGAGAAGGTAAGAAGGACAACTTGCTAATATGAGTGACTTGCCACTTTCTCCTCCTCAGATGTTTTTTGACTTCCGAGTAGTGGTGATATTCAGCCGGTTCTATCTGGTTCGGGTAAACAGGTAGCGGGGGCAGCGGGGGACTCCGCCCACCCACCCGGACATAATCGTGTCCTGTTTTTGATGCTCTGCACATGTGCGGAAGGTCCTGCACATGCTCAGAGGTGATGTGTGCGAGCAAAGTGAGTGCCCAAGCACGCGCTCACATTTGTGAACAGGTAGTGAAGGTAAGTGTATACCAGCCCTGTTCCCCAGGGCAGTCTAACTTGATATTATCATTAACTAGGTCTATCCTCAGACAAAAGTTAGATGCCGTCACCTTGTATGACTCTTGCTAGTTATCCAATGATGAAAGAGAAAAGAAAGGGATGTATTCCCAATTTGCTACTAGCAAATCCCAGGTCCAGAGTAAACACCTTTTCGCTACTCTGGCTTCTCAATGTAGATATTCCAAAATACACTATTTTTGTTCCATTTAACCAAAAAGTTTCATCTGGCCTGTGGAAATCCATCTTCTCCTTCGTTCATAGTCCCTTTTCCTACCCTTAAGCACTCAAGACAACTGACAAGTACACACAAAAGAATCTATTCTGCTTTGAAATCCAGTTTTAAAATGTAAATAAACAACAGCTTTAACTTTTTTAAAAAATATAGCTGAATCCCCCCCACCCCCAGAAATCCAATGGCTGTGCCTGTATTTTGTGGTAATGTAGTCTGCAAATGAATCGTGAGAATATGTTTGGCATTATTGTCCTGTTCTGAAAAGAGGAGGGACGAACTGGAGACAGAGAAAAGTGCTCTTCATTGGTGGCCCAATTCACTCTTCACCTTTGCCGGTCTCTTTTTGTCCTGGCAGGCAGCTGGACTGTGATTTGGAGCTGGTCTCAACGGGCATTCGCCAACTGAAGCGCCTCTCTCATGCTTTCAACGACATCATTGTTCAAGAAGAGAGGTGAGTTCTAGAAATGGTCTCCCCATTCTCATCTTGCTGTCCATAACGGTGCCTGCAATCAGGCAGTTGTTGGGGCTTCAGATAACTTTGTGCATGGATAAGAATGTAGGCTAGAGTCTTGGTTGTGCCACCTCAAAACAGCAGGAAACTTTGTTGTCCATTCCCAAACACAAGGGACTAGGGGACAAATGAGAGCTTTGGACAGGTTGCTAACACCCTTGTTCTAACTTTTCAGGGGATCTCTTGTAAGGCAGCCTCAGAAATCAGTGTGATCAAACTTGCTGAAAAGTCACATTCCAGTTTCTTCTCACTTTGAAATGGGGAAGAGTTGAAAACTGTCGTATAAACCCTAATACCGTGATGGTGAACCTATGGCACGGGTGCCATAGGTGGCACGCGGAGCCATATATATGGGCACACGAGCCTTGCCCTAGCTCAGTTCCAGCATGCATGAACGTGCCAGCCAGCTGGTTTTTGGGCCTTCTGGACCCACCGGAAGTCAGGAAATGAGCTGTTTCCAGCCTCCAGAGGGGTGGGGAAGGCCATTTTTGCCCTCCCCAGGCTCCAAGAAAGCTTCTGGAGCCTGGGGATGGTGAAAAAGGGGCCTACTGGGCTCACCGGTAACCTTTTTGCTGTCATGTGCCAAAAATGGGGGGAGCATGGGGGGGTCACATACGCATGCGCAGGGGGGGTAGGGCATGGGGTGGAATTGAATTATGGGTGTAGGCACACGCGTGTGTGACCCCCCCCCCCATATTCCCCCTGCTTTTGGCACGCGACGGCAAAAAGGTTAGCCATCACTGCCCTAATATATAGATAGCCCTTGACTTACAGCCGTTTGTTTAGTGACCATTCAAAGTTACAACAGCACTGAAAACAGTGACTTATGGTCATTTTTCACATTTATGATTTGTGTGCCAAAATTTCAATTCAGGTTCCAGATTTTGGATGCATTCTGTAAGTTAGCTTATTTGAGGTACCTTGGTTCAAAAGGTTTTGCCCTAGGGTGCATCATTTTACCCAGTTAAAGGTTACAGGAGTCAGAGTTTTTATAATATATAGATGCTCTGGATCCAAATGCCTTTGCTAAAATCCCCAAGTAACACTTTCTTATTCTACTTCTGAATATTGGTGGCAAACAAAGAGCCATAATTAAAGTTGTTGCTGACTTATAGATTAGAGCACAGAAGATACCAATTCTTAGCTGGCATTCACTGCTTTTCCAGATTGTTTTTAGACTTATGATAGTCCTACTCACAATGTATTTTGCAAAAGACTCCAATTTTCTGTTTAGAATACCTAACTTCTTTTGGCTATCACAATTTTGCTTGAACAACACACCAGAAGTATTTTTAGACGTATGCGTGATTTTAATGAACTGTTTGGAATATTTACAAGCTTCAAGGCCGAACTGGAGTTTTTGAGGTCTGTTTTTTAAAGTTGCTTCTCCAGAAGAGCAGCTGCTCTCCAAATAACCTTTGCAGTGTGTGTGTGTCTACACACACACACACGCATACATATCCATATCCACCATTGTACTTCATTCATACCATGTTCATTTTGGCTTCCTGCAAAAACCTGGCATGCAGGACATAATCCATTTCTGCAGGCAACCTAGTGAAAGCAGACTTTCTTTATTGCCATCTCTCAAGCTTCCTCTTATAAAAAGTGATCGTATTTCCAAACTGCTACTTATTCCCAAAGGATCAAAGCCAACTCTACTGATAGTCCTCAACTTACAATAGTTCATTTAGTAACTGTTCAAAGTTACAACAGCACTGAAAAAAGTGACTTATGACTGTTTTTCACACTTAGGACCATTGCAGCATCCCCATGGTCACATGATCAAAACTCAGGTGCTTGGCATGTGGTTCACGCTTATGACAGTTGGGATCCTGTGAGCAGCCATTGAGACCTTCTGACCAGCAAAGTCAATGGGGAAGCCAGATTCACTTAACAGCCATGTTATTAACTTAACAACTACAGTGATTCACTTAGCAACTGTGGCAAGAAAGGTCGTGAAATGGGGCAAAATTAAAATGTCTCACTTAGCAACAGAAATTTTGGGCTCAAGTGTGGTCTTAAGCCAAGGACTACCTGTATGTCTCTTTATTCAAGTAGAATTAATATAATTCAGAATCTCATTCAGTCTGCAGATCAATCCAAATTGTGTCCTCCTTTGATCCTACAAAGCACTCATCAGCAACTGGAAATTTCCAGACCAAATCTGCCTCTTTCATGAACTATTTTGATACCAGTTACTGAGTCTAGTATAAGAAGTATCTAGGTAGTCCTCAATTTACGACCACAATTGAGACCAGAATTTCCATTGCTAAGTACGGTTAAGTGAGTTGCACCTGATTTTATGATCTTGTTTGCCATAGTTGTTAAGGGAATCACAGCAGTTAAGGGAATCATACGGTCATTAAGCAAATCTGGCTTCCTCCTTTTTACTTTGCTTGTCTGAACCCAGCTGGGAAAGTCGCAAATGGCGATCACATGACGGAAGGATGTTGAAACTGTCATAAATCCATATATTATTGGCTGCGAAGCACCAGAATTTTGATCACCTGACCATAGAGATGCAGCAATGGTCATAAGGGGGAGGACCGGATATAAGTCACTGTTTGTTCTGCTCCAGCTACGGGCCCCAAAGAACACAGCACACACAAAGTCTGTACCAAACTTAAATTTACTAAAATAACTCAGTTTCTTCCAAACAAAGGCTGTTAATAAACTTTCTTAACAGCCTACAAGAAACCAAAGATAAAGTAATCATAATCATAATCATCTTACTAAGGTTGGCAGAAAGCCCAGAAGCAATTTTGCAGAGAATCCTGACGCGAAGGAGAATGAACTAAAGTTGTTCCCTACAAATTGCTTCAATCGGCGTTCTTCCTTAAATAGGCTAGGAGAGTGGCCAATTAGCCCCAAGCCTTACTCTCGAGGAGACCTCCTCCTGAGGAGCCACTCCTGCCTTTTGGCAGCTCTGCACACCCATGCACTGAGAAGAGGCTCCTCCTCTTCGTCCTTTTCACTTAAAAGGACTTCTGGAGGTTTTGAAGGCCCTGGCTGAATCCCTGCCTCTGGCATTACATTTTCTCCAGCCTCCTCATTGTCTGACTTGGGTGCCAGGTGCACAGGCCGCTGGCGCAACCCCACACCAGCCTCCTCGCTGTCAGAAACAGCTACAATCCGCACAGGCCGCTGACGGGCCACAACACTGTTTTCAGGACATTTGTAACTGAATGTTCGCTAAATGAATGAATGGTTATAAATCAGTTGTAAGTCAAGGACTACCTAAGAGAAATGTGGTTGGAGGAGTGAATCTTGCTTGAAATGTATTTAACGGAAATAATTATGAGACGGTGTTTCCTAGTCTTGTGTTTTCAAGGACAGCTATATGTTAACAGGGACCTAACTGTCAGCCTGGTGGTCCCTCTGAAGTAGTCTGAATGTCATTATCATTTCAGTTTATAAACCCTTTATTCCTAATGTTCTTCCCATCTACTAGTGATATGACAGTTGCTCTGATTTGTAACTGAAGATAAAAACCATCAAGGTAAAATTTGTCTTTTTTTTGTCTGATCTGCTTGGAGTTCATTAACATACACAGAGATTGCCTGCATGGAACAACCCATCTCTTTAACAGGTTAATTAATATGCATGCAAAAGTCGTCTTTTCTCTTGTTTTCTGTGATTGCAGCGCTACAGGAGAAACAAAATGTGTGCATTGACCAAATTCCTTTGGATTGTGCTGAAAAACAACATAGGGTCTTTACTCATTTAGGGATGCTGGTTAAGTTCTTTTGCCCACCACTGCATTGCCCACCAAATTGCAAAACGTGGTCCATTTTTCCCATATGTTCCTACTTCTAACTGTTGGCATTTTCTAGGCTCTTGGGCAAAGAGAAGGCAAGAAAAAAATCTTTCCATCTCCCATCCCTTGATCGTCTTAAATTTTCCTTATGAACATTGAGCTTTCTTGAAATTTGGACTAGCTTCCCTGCCATTAATGATGTCTACAGGGCAGTCAGCCCCAACCTGGTGCCAGCTAGATATCGTATCTGGAGTTGACTTATATTATTCTCTAATCAACATAGCTGGAAATTGCCTCTTGGGAGCACCAGTTTGAAGAATACCCTTGTAGGTTGATTTTGCATCATATTAAACCATATTTGGTTTGATCTTCCTATAGGAACTGTACCTCCGTGGTGTTATTTGCAAGAATATTATTAAATTGTGGAGAAAATTCAGAATTCTTGCCTAGTGTCTTATAAAATTTCAGTGCATGTTTAAAATATGTATACTTTGCAAATACTTAGTTTTGGAGTTTTTAGATTCCTTTTAGAGATTTTATGGATGCCCTGATAATGTTAACACCACCAGGTTTGTTAACTAAGCTGCCATTGTTAGTTCTGCACAATATATAGCTAAAGGTATATCAGATGATGGATTAACATTATGGGTGAACTGAGTATTAGAAGAACCTTTAGTTAGGTTGACTGTTAGAGTGCAGCTTGAAAACTGGATCTCAGCAATCAGTTGGTTTTTTTTTCTGACACCCCGATTTTATCTACTAACTCCACAGTGTCTTGACTAACTCAAAATGAAGAGCATGATATCAATGGTAATTCTATGCTACTTCTCTCAGTGTAGCACTATTTTATATATGTGGTTTTTAAAAAAATGTTTTGTCTACTCTGAGTGGAGTTAAAGTAAATAATATGGTTGAACTTGCAAACAATAAGATAGAGTTTGGTATTTGATGCTAAAAACTGCGATCAGAAATATATAACCAGATCAGTAAATAAATCTTAGTTCATGTCATTTCTGGTAATTTGCAAAAATCTTTATGCAATTATAAGGAATTACTGAGTTAATAACTTAAGTGCACTTAAATATTTTCCAAACACAGAATGTTGTGTGAACATTTTTCACACAATGGCCTCTCAACATTTGTTTATTGTTATTAATCCTCTAAGCTGAACAAAAGCTATGATTGCATAGCAGCAAAACCACTGGCTGAAGGGCAGAGGCAGAATGGGATCGACTCACATAAAATGTCTCAGGTTTTAGTCTCTTATCCAGGTATTTTTCTAGAAAATATGAGAGAGGTCTGTATTTCATTGTTCAATAGAAGCAATTTACGGATGAGATCCAAATAATTCTACAGCACTGTTTTTCCAAACTTGGCAAGCAACGTGTTGGCTGGGGAATTCTGGGAATGACATCCACATATTTTAAAGTTGTCCTATTCAAAAAATGCTGTTCTAGAGGAGAGGTGTCAAACTCAATTTCATTGAGGGCCACATCAAGGTTGTGTTTGACCTTGGGGGCCCAGGGTGGGCATGTCCAATTCAAAATCACCTGTGTCGGTGGCGCCTGTGGTGGCCTGAGCACTCTGCCAGCGAAAACGGATTTCTGACCTGTGTTTTCATCTTCAACGGCTTCCTGCAACCCTCTGCCCGCGGCCCTCCCGAGTTCCATTTTTACTGGCAGAGGCACCATGGGCTGTTTCCAGGGCAGCCCCACAGGCCAGATCTAAGCACCCCTGGGCCGAATCCGGCCCCCGGGCCTTGAGTTTGACACCCCTGTTCTACAGCATTATCCTTATCAATTTGTTTTTCTAATGCTTTTTCACAAATGCTTCCTCCAGGCTATCAAAATTTAGATTGTCAACTTTGTGGGGCCATTGACTTATCCACCATGGGGTTTTTCTGAAGGACAGGCAATGTATGTCCTTTGATACTCTCTTGACCAACATTCCTCAGTAGTAATAGTTGTTTCTTCTTGTTTGCAGAGAACAGGCAATCCTAAACTATTATGAAATCATGACACAGAATATTCGGGCGGTGCAATTGCAGTCTGGAAGCCTGGCTCAGTGTTTTCGGAGGCAGGCACGGAGAGTACGGTGGACCTGCAGCAGTTGGGCTGATAATCACTTCAAATAGTATTAATCTGGAAACATTTGAAGGATGGACTTTTGAATGCGTTTTAATAAGCTTTTAAACTCCATATTGAATCGATTCCTTATAAGCTTGTATTGTTAAACTGCTAACTTATAAGAAACCTCTTGTAGACTAAATCAGGGGTGTCAAACTCAAGGCCTATGGTCCATATCTGGCCTGCGAGGTGCCTACATCTGGCCTGTGGGGCCACCCTGGAAACAGCGAAGGACCAGCCCGCAGTGCCTCTGTCAGCAAAAACAGGCTTCCAATCTTTGTTTTCGGCTGGGACGGCCTCCTGCAAACCTCTGCCAGTGAAAACGGAACTTCGGCACTCCCAAGCTGCGTTTTAGCTGGCAAAGGATTGCAGGAGGCCATCTCAGCTGAAAACAGATTGGGAGCCCGTTTTCTCTGGCAGAGCACTCGGGCCACCTCAGGCTCCCCTGACATGAGTGACGTCAAGCTGGCCACGCCCCCTCCGACCTCACAAGGTCAAACACAACCCTGGTGCAGCCCTGAATGAAATTGAATTTGACACCCCTGAATTATGTATTCAAGTTTCTACAGTGAAGTTAACTCTATTTATAACCTTAAGCCAAACTGAGATTGCATTCTGGACTTGGTTCATTATTGCAGTCTTAACAACTTTGTATACTTTTTAATCCATACCTTCTTTCAGCATCTTATTCTCATTAAGCTTTGTTTAATGAGTTGTTGTAACTCTGTACTCTGAAAGAAAGGAAAACTACAACATGTAGTATGGAATTCAACTTTCTCAGAATATTCGATTTAATTAAAATAAAACACTAACATTCGATTTCTTGTAGCCAAAGAGATGTCTAGAAGATCATTGTTAATGTACTGCAATATCTTTGGGCACTGGAGGTGTTCAGAAACCTCCAGATTCAAGATCAACTCCATACAGATAGTCCTGGACCTATGACAATTGATCTCCAAATTACCATTGCTAAGCAATACAGTTGTTAAGTGTGTTTTGTCCCATTTTATGATCTTTCTGGCCACAATTATTAAGTGAATCACTGCAGTTATTAAGTTAGTAACATGGTTGTTAAATGAAAATGGCTTCCCTCTTGAACTTTGCTTGTCAGAAGTTTGCAAAAGCTGGACATTTGACCCTGCAATACTGCAATCGTCATAAATACATGCCAGTTGCCAAATATCTAAATTATGGTCACATGACCATGAGGATACTTCAACCGTCATGGGAAAAATGGTCAGAAGTCACCCTTTTCAATGTCGTTCACTATAAACAGTCACAAAACAAATGGTTGTAAGTTGAGGACTATTTGTGCACAATTTCTGTGGCCAGTTGTGGGCACCAGATTTTAAGAAGCCATCAGAGGAAAAGAAACTACACTTTAGGAGGAACATCAGGACAACAAGCCAAGAATAAAGAATCATATGCTGTCCATTTTTAGTACCTGCAAGGAAGTTACAAAGAAGGAACAATTTGTTTGTTTTCCTTCCTCCCCAGTGATAGGAACTCCCTAGTGGAAAATTTCTCTCCTGAAGTTACTCTTTGCAATTAGACATCGATCACTCCTTTGCACTAATAAATTGCAATTCTTCCATATTAAAGATTTTTTTAAAAGGAAGTTTAAAAATTAATGCAAACAAAGTAAAAAAGTAGAAATCAAAGACAACTAAAAGTTCAAGAAAAGTTTAAAAAGTTACAAAGAAGTGACTTCTAACGTGCTTTACAACATTTCAGTTACGAATTTATTTACGCTTACAACGTGACTTTTCTGTATGCTTTCTTGTCTAATCATCAAAAGTTAGGAATCATAAGTTCTTTTGCCTCACAAGGGGCAAAAAACGGGCTTCAAGTCAGCAATCAATGTAAGTCAGTTTGGCCGTCTCAGCAAGTTCCATCATCTTCACTATCAAATCCTCTTGTACATATTGCCAAATCTTTCCAATCACATTATTCTATGATGCTGCAACCAGTGTAAATACATGCTAGTTGCCAAGCAGTCAAATGCTGGTCATGGAACTACAGGGATGTTGCAATGGTCCATTAAGTGTGAGGACCACTTGTAAGTTGCTTTTTTTCAGTGGTGGCCTAACTTTGAATGGTCGCTAAACAAGTGGCTGTAAGTCAAGGACTACCTGTATATTTCTGAATCCAGAATTTTCTAGCCTTTTTACACATTGACCAAATTTTGGTACAATCATTTCTATCAAAGACGGGCATAAGAATTCAATCAATCAGCATAGAACTGGAAGGGATCATGGAGGTCTTCTAATCCAGGGGTCCCCACTCCACGGTACGTGGACCGGTACTGGGCCACAGCATGCCAAAATCTGGGCCGTGCAAACAAGCGAAGCCCCATCCATGGGATGCATGCAGCATGAGAAACCATGCCTCCGGTCTGTAGAAAACCCTCTCCACGGAACTGCTTCCTGGTGCCCAAAATGTTGGAGGCCTCTATTCTAGGCTAGTGCCCTGCTTAAGCAGGAAACTACCATTTTAGATAAATCTGGCTTTGCATTGTGTGCCAAAAAAACCCCCCAACCTGCAGTAAATGCAAAGACCTATTTAGCCAATTGTATCCTCTCACTTGTCCAGATGATAGTGTCCAAAGTTTCATTTCAGCTGAGCTAGGCCAGGTGTACAGAAATTTGTTTATATTTTTTCTTTGAAGGGCTATATTGGACTGTAGGCACAGTTGATATGAATGGTAAGCTGCACTAGAGTGAATTGTTTTCTTTTTTCTAGAAGGATGTTGAAGAATTGAACTGATTATGGGGTATGTGTTCAAATATATATCAAAAAAGTCAGGTTAACGTCTTTGATTGCATATATTTTATTTTATATGGACACATCCTTGAGCCTGCCATCTTAACTCCTGACTGGGCCCCACTGATTAACTACTTTGAGAATTAAACTAAGAGCTACATGTTTGCCACTGAGCTATGCCTTTTTGCTATTTTTCAGTTGAATATCTTTTTTTACATAATTAATTACTGGCTTGTCAAGTTTTATAAATTAAGTACATTATGACCCATTTCCTGATCCATCTTGATGATTCATGTCCCATCAGAATTCTGTGTTCTCCCAATAGGCCATCTTTATTATTAGAAAAGAAATAGGTTTATATATTGAAGGAAATCTAAGCTTTTCTTTTGAAGTCCCCTGCTTATGAAAGATGATCCAGATTAGCAATGCAAAAAATAGCTAGGAACATTATATATATATTACATACATACATATTATATATATAAGATTCACAAACACACACATACACATATATACACATGTCAATATAATTTAAATAAGATAACCTTTACTGTCACTTTTTTCTATGAACACTGTCACACATTAAAAAATGAAATTATGATGCCCGCTCTCAAAAGTATCTATCTATCTATCTATCTATCTATCTATCTATCTGTCTATCTATCTATCTATCATCTATCTATCTATCTATGTATCATCTATCTATCTCCCAGGGGTGGGCTTCAAAAATTTCATCAACAGGTTCTCTGCCCGGTTGCTAAATGGGCGTGGCCATGCTGGGCATGGCATAGTCGGCCTCCTGCACCATGGCGGGAGGGCTGTTTTTGCCTTCCCCAGGCTTCAGATACTTTCCTCGAGCCTCGAAGGTGAAAACGGCCTCTCCCAGGCTCTGGAGGCCCTCCGGAGCTTCTGGGAGGCCCATTTCCCCCCCCCACTTGCCGAGTCTCTGTGCGGGCCCTGCACTTACCTTGTATCCAAAACAGGCCGCGTGGAGACTCCTGGGAGGGGCGAGGTGGGAGAGGCCAGCCCAGGGGTGGGATTTGGAGGTTCTCTGAACCGGACATAATGTTAGCTACGGGTTATCCCAAACCCGGGTGAACCCGTAGCAGCCCATCCCTGATATATCCCCATAACCATACTCATATGCGCGTGTGCGCACACACAACACAACACACACCCACACCCACATATATATGCTATACACACACACACACATTAATCAGAATCTATTTTGAATATATAGCGGGAAAAAGTGTTGAGAGTTAACAAGGCTGATGCTATATGGTACAAAGCTGTTCTAGAATCTACTTCTGCTTCGGATACCACAAAGCCTCATCCCAGAAGGTAACAAAGACAACTGGTCATGGAGAGGATGTGTAACATCCCAGACAATACTGCGGACCCTGCTCAAGCATCGCTTATAAATACATGAATATTTTGTTTGAATTTTGTTCTAATCTTATTTTTCTTCGAAAAATACCATTCATTCTATGCCACCTGTTAACAATAAACTGTGCGATAAAACAGCTTAAAATACACTTTAAACAATTCAAATAAAAACGATTGAAACGGAATAGTTCGTTGGCCTTTATTACAGCATGAAGATTAAAATCAAACGTCAAGTACTTTATAGGAGAATGCTGTACAAACATATGGACAGGAAAAATGAAGCCTGTTGACGTAGCTGTAGTTTTCTTGGCCATAAAATGTACCTGATTTACCTTTGGGGAGTTTACCACTGTTACACTATTTATTTTAAATAGTGTCAGGCAACTTCTCTGAGGAGGCATTTCTAGACTTGTGGAGCTACTACTCTTACAATGGAATCAGCTGCGTATTGTGGTTAAAGGCAAGAGGCCAGAAACCAGGAGACACAGTTCTCTGTGAATTGGAGTGCACCGTTGGTCTTCAGCATGAGGAAATGCAAGCCATTTCTTGAAAGAGTTCCTAAGAAATCTTCAGGGACTAATCTAGGTGGTTACCAGAAATCAAGACTTGAAAAGGAAGAAGGAAAGGAGAGGGGGCTATCAGAATGCCATGAGAGTCGACTTTTAGATGGAGAAAATAAAGACATAAAGACATAATCAAAAGATTATTCAGCCTTAGTAACACAAACATTCGGCTCCAATTGTTCAGGGTTATGCAGGATTGATTAATGCAGACCAACCATGGATGACTGCAATGAACCATGTCTTCAGGTTATCAGTATATTATAATGAGTTATGAGAATAACTTTGAGGAACAAGAAAAAGAATGGAATGAAAGCAGGAATGAAATTTGAGAATAGATGTCAGACTTCACCCTCCTTAATTCTCTTTAAACTTAAGGCAGGGATGGGTGGGGGTACTTTTTCTTGTACTTCAAAGTTATTCTCATAACTCATTATAATATACTGATAACTTGAAGACATGATTCATTGCAGTCATCCATGGTTGGTCTGTATAAACTGAGAATGGCAACTGCATATAAGGAAAATTTATATAAAATGTTTTATAGGTGGCATTTACCACCAGCGAGACTGGCAAAGACTTTTAAAAACATGTCTGCCAAATGCTGGAAATGTAATCAGATGCCAGGCACATATTATTATATGTGGTGGACATGTGCAAAGGCAAAAAAATACTGGATGAAAATACATACATGGTTAAAAAAAAATTAAGCAACACATAGATTATAAACCAGAAATTTTTTTGTTAGGCATAGTATCAGAAAAATATAATAAAGGGAATATATATTTAATACTACATATCTTAACTGCAACAAGAATTGTATACGTGAATCACCCATAGAAGAAGTAATTTAAAAAATACTAGATAGTGCATAAATGGATAGGTTGACATTGAAGATAAAAGTAAAGACAATACAGAATACTTTCAAACATGGGATTTATTTTACCAATAATTGGATAATAGAAGTAGAAATTAGAAATTAGAAAAATACTATTATGTATGACTTATGTTTAATATATTATTATATTATATACTATTATGTTAAGGCTAAGCAAATGCACCCAGACAATACACTGTTCACCAAGTATTAATGTATGTTAAGGAAAATATATATATAAATTGTTAAAAAAAGAAAGAAAGGAGGTTCATTGTTGAGCAGAACCAACAACAGCATTCAGTTCTGGGACAGCTGACAAAATGGCTGAATGAGTGGGTGGATCTTTATAGTTTCTAGGGTTTTGTGTTTGAAATACTCCAGGAAGTTGTGCAAGTTGCTCAGAACGCAGTAATGTTAATCAGTAATGCTGATTAAAATGTCCCAAGGATGATAATAATCTAAAAACATTTATCTAGCTTAATAAAAAGCATTATGCAAAAAAATTGATTAGCCAGTACTACTGGAGATCAAGATCTATGGGCCATCTGGGGATGTTAAAGTATATGGAAGATTGTAACCTAGAATGTAAGAGGAATAAATAGCAAAGAGCATGAAATAATGCATGAAATAATTGAATACAAGAATTGCACTTGGGACTGTGGTCCTTTGACAAAGGAAGAGTGAATGAATTGAAAAAAGGAGCAGACAGAAAAAGTGGTGGCTGGATGGAATTGATGAGGTATTGAAAAAGATGAGATATTTAAAGACTCAAAGGCAAAGAATGAATCCATATCAGAGGTGGGTTTCAGCAGGTTCTGACCAGTTTTGGAGAACTGATAGCGGAAATTTTGAGTAGTTAGGAGAAACGGTAGTAAAAATTCTGACTGGCCCCGCCCCTATCTATTCTCTGCCTCCCAAGTCCCAGCTAATCAGGAGGAAATGGAGATTTTGCAGTAACCTTCCCCTGAAGTGGGGTGGGAATGGAGGTTTTACTGTATCCTTCCCCTGCCATGCCCACCAAGCCATGCCCACCAAGCCATGCCCACCAAGCCATGCCCACCAAGCCACACCCACAGAACTGGTAGTAAAAAATTTTGAACCACCACTGATCCATATATAGACAATCCATTTAGCTTGCTATTTCTTATCTCTTTTGTGCACTCTGTATAACTTTGGTTACCCCAGATAATAATACTATATCAATATGAGTTGTATAAACCAAGAAATTATTATTTATATTCCAGGTTTAATTGGTTAGTGGATTATTCCATAAACCATAGCTAATCACACTATAACCTTGTGTCATATGGGGTGAGAGCAGGGGTGGGTTCTACTTACCTTTACTATCGGTTTGCAATGGGGCCATGCGCGCACTCTTTTGTGCATGCGCAGAAGCATTCTGATGACACAGGGTCGGTGGGTGGAGCCTCCCTCCAGTTTTACTACTGGTTCTATAGAACCAGTCCGAACTGGGGGCAACCCACCACTGGGTGGGTGGGTGGGCGGGAGAGAGGGAGAGAGAGTGAAAGAGAGAGGGAAGGGTTCTCAAGAAGAGAAGGATCTCTGTCTACCATATCCACCATTGATGTTGTTGGAAGGGAAATCCATCTGGTTCAGTTCCAAGCTGGGAGAAAGATACTGGAAACAACATGGAGGCTGATTGGAAAGTTGGTTTATTGTTGAAGCAGAACCACACACAAATATAGCATGCAATTCTGGCTCAGCTAAACAGCTGTTTTTTTCTTGTACAAGGGCTTTTATAGAGTTTCTACAGCATTTTATAATCTGCTTTGTGTGTTTTTATTATTTGATTGGTTTTACTTGTTTTGCAAAGGCTCATGATGGGTCTTAATTATTACTTCCTTAGTCCTAATCCTGTAAGGCAAGGATGTCAAACTCAAGGCCCGCAGGCTGGATCCGGCCCACGGGATGCTTAAATCTGGCCTATGGGGCTGGCCTGGAAATATCAAAGGACCAGCCTGTAGTGCCTCTGCTGGCCAAAAACAGCCCATGTGGCCCATTTTTGGCCTGTTTTTGGCCCATTTTTGGCCAGCAGAGTGCTGCAGGAGGCAATGGAGGGCAAAAACAAAACACAGGTGAGCTGCGTGCAGCCCCCCGCGCCCTGTTTTGGCTGGTAAAGTGTTGCATGAGGCCGTTTAGGCTGAAAAAGGACATGCCCATTTTGGTCAGCAGGAGGCTGTAGGACACGTCTGTCCCATCTCCCCCCGCTCCCCCCACCCTGGTCTGTAGAGGAGAACAACAATGCTGATCTGGCCTTTGAAGAAATTCAGTTTGATACCCCTGCTGTAAGGCATCTGTAATTGATTTTATGCTGTTATCAATTGCCTCTAGTCTGCCTTTCTTAATGGACCTGTATTGTTTCCACTCTTCTTAATGAAGGGAGTCAAGATCATGTCCTGTCCTCTTAATCCCATCTTCATTCCTAAAGGTGTTCGTGAATAGATTGGCCCAGTCTTTCTGAATGGATTATCAAATCTGCATTTATCAAAGCTGGTCTCCTCGGTTTCTGCTTGGGGAAGGGAAACTGGGATCGGTTTCTGCCTCCCTTAAGACTTTTCCCATCTCTCATTTAGGGCAAATATTCTATCTTGCCTTTTTAAGGGCAAGATTTCCTAAAATATTTCATTCTTCGGGGGAGGCAGAAATCCTACAGCATGTAAAGCAGCCCTTGGTCAGAAGAAAAGTAGGCTGTGTAAAGTCCATTCTTGGAAGGCCTTTTAAGATTCCAGCTAGCTGTGCCAATGTAAAAGGAAGAACATTTATTTTTTTTCCAAGAAGACTGTTTCATTATCATGTGGATATGTTAATAACTTTATTGTATATATTAATAGTAATGTTTATCTTTCACTGAGTTTGCTTTAGATAAACAACTACTAACTCATTATCACATTGTTCTGGTTTTCTTTAATTATTTACATGAGCAAAAGAACGAAAGGGAGGAAGATTTTACCAAGCTAGAAAAATAGCCGGGATGCTTCCTTATGCCTTATTTATCAGTCAGGAGGAATGATATGTTCAGAGGTGGGTTTCACATATTTTTACCACCAGTTTACCACGAGCGCGCCTCCCGTGCATGCGCCCAGTCTCCAAAACGTGGCTAAATAGGACGGCATAGCACCAGGGGGGTGGGCAGGCCCACCCGTGATTGCCACTACCAGTTTGAACTACTACTGGTCTGAACTGGCTGAATACAACCACTGGATATGTTGCTATGACAGATTCACACAATATTCAATCATGGGTGCCAGCAGACATTTTGTGCTGCAAGTTCTGCCTCTTTGGGACATCTGAAATCACAACCTATAGTACATTCAAAAGGCATGGAGTTTGAATTGTGATGATGTGATGTAGCTTTTGTGGCTCTGTTCTCCTCAACCTCTCTCCTCCGCAGATACCACTGTTTTGAATATTTTTTATAGGAGCTTTCAATCATTTAATCAGGATACCTAGTCTTATAATTAATTAGAATAGAATAGAATAGAATAGAATAGAATAGAATAGAATAGAATAGAATAGAATAGAATAGAATAGAATAGAATAGAATAGAATAGAATAGAATTTTATTGGCCAAGTGTGATTGGACACACAAGGAATTTGTCTTTGGTGCATATGCCCTCAGTGTACATAAAAGAAAAGATACGTTCATCAAGAATCATAAGGTACAACACTTAATGATAGTCATAGGGTACAAATAGCAATCAAATCATATTAGGAAACAGTCAATATAAATTGTAAGGATACAAGCAACAAAGTCATAAAGTCATAAGTGGTAGGAGATGGGTGATGGGAACAGAGAGAAGATTAATAGTGCAGACTTAGTAAATAGTTTGACAGTGTTGAGGGAATTATTTGTTTAGCAGAGTGATGGCTTTCGGGGAAAAACTGTTCTTGTGTCTAGTTGTTCTGGTGTGCAGTGCTCTATAGCGTCATTTTGAGGGTAGGAGTTGAAACAGTTTATGTCCAGGACGCGAGGGGTCTGTAAATATTTTCAGAGACCTCTTTTTGATTCATGCAGTATACAGGTCCTCAATGGAAGGCAGGTTGGTAGCAATGTTTTTTTCTGCAGTTCTAATTATCCTCTGAAGTCTGTGTCTGTCTTTTGGGTTGCAGAACCAAACCAGACAGTTATAGAGGTACAGATGACAAGACTCAATAATTCCTTTGTAGAACTGTATCAGCAGCTCCTTGGGCAATTTGAGCTTTCTAAGTTGGCGCAGAAAGAACATTCTTTGTTGTGCTTTTTTGATGATGTTTTTGATGTTAAGTGTCCATTTTAGATCTTGCAATATGGTAGAACCTAGAAATTTGATGGTCTCTACTGTTGATACTGTATTGTCTAGTATTGTAAGAGGTGGAAGTATGGAAGGGTTTTTCCTAAAGTCTACCACCATTTCTATGGTTTTGAGTGTGTTCAGTTCCAGATTGTTCCAGTCACACCACGAGGCTAGCTGTTCAACCTCCTGTCTATATGCGGATTCATCCTTGTCTCGAATGAGTCCAATCACTGTTGTGTCATCTGCAACAATTAATGCAAATGTGAGCTAGTGAATTACTAAGTGCACATTTCCTGGTTTTAAAATTATTTTGTTGTTAGTATGTAACTGCCCTGGAAATAAAAGATCAGCTTTTCTTTTGAAAATGATTAAGAGTTTATGAAGTTGTGCCCTCCAAATGAACAGGGATTACAGCTCCCAGAAGTCTAAAATATCAGAATATCTAAAATAGAGGAGATAAAATAAAACGCAAGCTGCTTTTCCCAGCACTGAACTGGGCTATGAAATTATATGCAGGGTTGAAAATTTTGCAATGTGATCATATTGGGGAAAGACAGATGGATTATCATTCTTCTCCCTTTCCTTAACAGGCCTGTTTTTGTCCATGTGCCTTTGACCTTGTCTCTAGCTTGTCCCTGTCACAGGGTCCCCACAATTATGTGATCAAAAGTCAGGTGGTTGGCAACCAGCATGTACTTAATTTATTTTTCAAAAAATGTTTGCTAGAATTATGATAACATAAAATACAAATGAAACTAAACATGAAAATGGGAACGGAAGAAAGAGGGGGAGAAGTGTAGTATAACAGGTGGAAATAAGCATTGACTACCAACTGTTTTCAGCGCAGTAAAGTTCAAAATAAAATTGCAGCCATGAATGTTTACTTTACTAACTTAACAAGTACTGGCCATTTTTACAACAACTTAACTTGACTGAGAGCTTAATCAGTAAAACTCATAATCAAGAATTCATTTTTTTCTGTCTCAAGCAATATGTCCAGAAACAGAAACAATTTCTAAGTAGAAACAAAACTGGATATATTCTTTTCTCTAATTAAAACAGTCATTTTGCCATCTCCCCTAGCTCCATCAGTTTTTCCATCCATTCTTTTATTGAGGAGATTGACTTAGCAAGCAGCTTGTATTTACAATGATTGTAATATCCCAGTGTCACATGATTATCCCAGTGTTACCATTTGCGAACTTCCCAGGAGAATCAAAGTTAAGGTTTAACAACTGTGTGCTTTGCTTAATGACCCTGGCAGAAAGATAAAACCAGGCATGACTCTCTTTATGAGATGGAAATTCCGGCCAAAATTGTGGTCATAAGCTGAGGACTACCTATAGAAATAAAGCATTCAGTGTGTTTTTGGAAATCTCTTATGTAGCATTTTTGCAAATGAAATTTCTTGCTTTGCCAGCATGTGTCTTTGATTTTAAGCATGAATACCTCAAGTCAATATTGTATTGCTATGCCTTCTTATCACTTTCTTTTGTAAGTAATCTAAAAACAGCTTCTTAGAATGTTGCTGGTGTAAATGTTGTCAGTTTAAATCATATATCAAAAGCCACTATGTTGCCTTTCAAGGAGCATGTGTGATATATTGCCATGCCAGTGCCTTTTTACTGGCAAGTATTGTGTTTTCTTGTATGTTATAACAGTTTATTCTATGGAGGTCTCCTACCATGTTTCCCCAAAAATAAGACCTAGTCTCCAGAACCTGTCAGAACCTGCTGGATTTCACCCCTGAAATTGGTAGTCCTCGACTTACAACCACAATTGGGACCAGAATTTCTGTTGCTAAGTAAAGTTATTAAATGAGTCCACCTGGTTTTACAACCTTTATTTGCCCCAGTGGAACTTAACAACAATAGTGAAACACTGCAGGTGTTAGGTGAATCATGAATCAAGTGAATCATTAAGCTGTTGCTAAGTTGTTATCAATAGTAAAACACTGTAGTTCTTATGCAAATCATGTGATCCTTAAGGAAATCTGACTTTATTGACTTTGGTTTATCTGACACAGGTTGGGAAGGTCAAAAAGGGTGACCACACGACACTAGGACGTTGCAATTGTCATAAAGACATGCTGGTTGCCAAGCTCCCAAAAGTTTGATCACATGACCATGGGGCTGCTGCAATGGTTGTAAGTGCACAATGATAAGTCATTTTTTTCAGTGCCATTGTAACATTGAGCAGTCACTAAATGAATGGTTGTAAGTCAAGGACTACCTGTAAAAAGTTGATTTAGTTGTTCAAAGTCAAAATAGATATGTCATTGTCGCTGCTAATCCTTAATCAGTGGTGAGTTGCTTCCAGTTCGCACCGGTTTGCAAGAACCAGTAGTAAAAATTTGTAGTAGTTCAGAGAACCAGTAATAACATTGGCTGGCTAAGCCCCCGAACTGGTCCCTGGTCCGGTCGCCGCTCGCTTACCCCGCCCACCTCATCAGAGGCTTTTTTAAAAAAAACTTTTAAAAGCATTTTTTCTATAACCTCTTCAGCCAAAAAGGTTGTAGGAAAAAAAATGCCTTTAAAAGCCTCTGGCGAACCCAGCTGAGTTGCCTGATTGTCAGAGGCTTTAGAAAGCATTTTTTTCTGCAACCTCGTACGGTTGTAGAAAAAATGCTTTTAAAAGTAAAAAAAAAAAAGTTGGCCATGCCTACCCAGTCACATTACCCCCCACCAAGCCACACCCATAAAATAAGCCACGCTCACAGAACTGGTAGTAAAAATTTTTAGAACCCACCCCTGTCCTTAATGGACTTTTGCTGATGAGGACTGAACAATAAGGCTTTACGGATTTGTTTGTAAATAAGAGAGAGGATATTGGAAGAAGAGATCATTTCTTGTATTTTAAAAGCTGATAAATTACTGAAATTGTTCATACCTGATGAGATAAAGGGAGAAATAATTTCTTTATATGTTTCTTTTCTTTACTACATTCTTATTTTTTCTTTTTCTATTTTTCCTCTTATTTTTTCCCCCTATTTGTGCTATTTGTTTTTGGGTTTTTTTGTATTTGTAGTTTGTATTAGTTTTTATCCTTTCGATTATAATTTTTAATAAGCCTGTTTTTCCAGATCAAAAACTGAGGTCCATCTAAGAGATTCTCCAGAAACCATTTGGCTTCCTTTCACGTAAATGTTGGAACTCAGCACAGGTGACTCAGCATAGGTGGCTGGATATTTATAAATTTTTAATTTTCAGAACAAGGCCTAATATTTACTTAGTGGTAAATATGTTATCAGTCTAATTGTTCTTGGATTTCAAACTATTTTATTTGCTCATATATTGAAGAACCTTTCCTTTTGTTGAGTCCTATGATCAATAAAAGTAACCTTGCTAAATTAATAGAAGAGCAACCTAATTAAAAAATCACAATGGGCTTTGAACTGGATCCTTTAAAAAATAGAAAAGCAGGAGATCATTGTCTAAACCAGGGGTCAGCAACTTGTAGCTCTGGAGCCACATGTGGCTCTTTGGGCCCTCTGCTGTGGCTCCCTGCCAGGTGATCCCACCGCTGGCTGGCCCCGCCCCTCGCCTTCCCCTGCCAGTCACTCCTTGCCTGGCCTGAGAAGGTAAGGGTGACAGCGGGAGATGGAGAAGTGGCCAGGGCAGAGACAGAGAGATACAGAGAGAGGGGGAGAGAGGAGGGAGAGAAGGAAGGAGGAGAGCGAGAGATATGTCAAAAGGATTTTGCAGTGCCCGGTGTTTTCTAACAACTGGTTCTCTGCCCTAATGACCAGCTGGGTAGGCGTTGCTGGGGGGGGGGTGTCATGTGACTGGTGGAAGTGAGTGACATAGAGTTGGCCACGCCCACCCAGGATTTGTGGCTCCCAATGTTTTCTTTTCTGTGGGAAACGGGTCCAAATGGCTCTTTGACTATTTAAGGTTGCAGACCCCTGGTCTAAACTGAGGTTTTCCTAATCACACAAGCAGCTCAAATAACTATATAGAACCACAACATAGTTATATATTATCATGGGTGTCACCCCAGCAGTGCATAAAGTAATAAAATATAATTAACCTGGAACTACTTGGATTCTTGCCTGGGACCTTGGACTGATTTGCATATTTGGCTACCAGATTTCTGGAAGATCGCTTTTTTCATTACTCTGCCCTAAAACTGCACTGGTAGGTCCATTGGGGAAGCTCAGCAAACATAGATATAAACTTCCTTCTCAGCAGTAGTGGCAATTCTAGGGTCAAATGTTAACTTTTGATTCAGAATAGAATTCAACGATTGAGTAAAGATTGTGATTGAGCAAAAATAATAGATAAATGCCAATTTTGGCATTAAAAAACCTGAAATTACCCTATATCCCTGAAAATAGGACCCAACCGGAAAATAAGTCCTACCATGATTTTTCAGGATGCTCGTAATATAAGCCCTACCCTCAAAATAAGCCCCAGTTAAGATTGTCAGTCAGATGGGTGCATTTAGTATCATATTTTCCCCAAAATAAGACCTAACCCAAAAATAAGCCCTAATGTATCTTTTGGAGCAAAAATTAATATAAGACCCGATCTTATTTTTGGGGAAGCACGGTATTTAAAATTCAGGAGAGCTTGTTGCTCGAAGGATGGAGCTGAGACATTATCTGTGGGCTTCACTTACTTTATTTTTTACTATTAGAATAATATTTAGAAATGAAAGGGAAACAGACATGTCTAAAAAAATATTAACCTGTAATATAGAAGCCTCACAGGTGCCATTGAATGACTCAGGTATTCCATGGGAAAACCCAGCTTCAAATCCCCATTCAACCAGGAAGCACACTAGATAACTTAAGGTTAGTTTGTTTTGGCTCAATCAACTCAAGTTTCTTTTTGTTAGGGGCAAAATGAAATGATAACTGACATGCAGGGGTCCTTGGTGCTTTCTAAGCTTGGTAGTTTTCTTGCAGATATTTCCTAATCCAAACTAGATAACAGCATCAGTGATAGTAGGGAATCGTCATTTCCTACAAGCACCGATGATGTTACCCTTATAAGAGCCGAGGTGGCACAGTGGTTAGAGTGCTGTACTGCAGCTACTTCAGCTGACTGCTAGTTCAGCAGATCAGCAGATCAAATCTCACAGGTTCAAGGTTGACTCAGCCCTAAAATGAGGACCCAGATTGTTGGGGGCAATATGCTATTTAGTATACTGTTGATTGTTATAAGCCGCCCAGAGTCCTCGGAGAGTGGGCGGCATAGAAATATTAATAATAATAATAATAATAATCGAAGTTGAGCGACTATGGAAAAAGAAATCATGTGTTGTTCCGATTGTAATTGGAGCCCTTGGAGCAATACCCAAAGGGCTACCCCGCTATTTAGAAATTCTAAATTTACCGGACTTGAACATTTTGACTCTACAAAAAACCACCTTACTCGGAACAGCTTACATCCTCTGACGATATCTTAACAGTTCCTAGGTCCTTGGTTAGGACTCGAGCTGCTGAGCTATTAACCAGCCTCAAAGACTGTGAATCTCACTACAGATTAAATAATAATAATAATAATAATAATAATAATAATAATAATAATATCTAGTTTGGGCAATGAAACATCTCCAAGAAAACAACCCAGTTCAGAAAATACCAGTTCTCTTCATTTCAGTTCTGAGCTATGAATATTCTCCTCTGTATCTGACATATGACATCTTGAGGTCCCTGAGAAAATATGGAATATAAATTTAGTTTGGGAAAAAAGACTGAACGAATACATGATAGCCATATTCAGCTACATTTCCATGGGCTAAGAAACTAGGATCAAAAATGCTACATATAATTTGCAGCTACCATCATTTCATTTAAAAATAAGGAAAAACTCTCCATCAATAAATAAGATCTATACCACAGTGGAACAATCTACCTGTGCAGGTGGATCCACCTCTCCCTGATATTTTACTTGGTTTTCCTACACAGAGGTTGGATTAGATATTGTGCTCTCTTACAACCATACACTTCTAGGATTCTACGGTAAATAAAGAAATGCTTGCATGGATAGGGTGACTACAGCCCAGTGGGTTTGCAGATCTCCCACTGTCTTGAAAAAGGCAAAATGATATGATTAGGAACATCCCATAATAGTTGTGGGAGATGGGAGGGGAGCAGAGTTCAACCTTACCAGTTTGCCTTTTCAAAGAGGATTTTGTGACTTCTTCTTCTTGTGCCATATCCATCATTGGATGCTGGCAATCATGTTGGCAATCCTATTTTTATCAACAGCCACATGAAAAAGTGCTGCTGCGTTTTGTCCAAAGCAGTCCCTTAGATTTTGAAGCCATGATGTTCTTCTTCTGCCTGGACCTCGTTTGCCTTCAATCTTTCCTTGGAGGATTAAGTGAAGTATGGTGTATTTTTCCAGGTGTCGCATCACATGTCTAAAATATTCTAACTTTTGCTTTTTAATGGTTTTGATGATTTCGCTTTGCTTTCCCAGGCGGCTTATCACCTCCTCATTTCTGATCCTCATCCCTTTTGTGACTGGGCATCTCCAATGTTACATCCATCTGTCTTGGGAATTAACACATACCGTCACATGGTTCCCATTTCAGGAAATTTACTTAACATTCTACAGGAGTCCATCAGTCCAAAAATGGTTGGCCACTTGATTTTTTGAACAATCACTAACAGTTGGCTGTATTTATACAACACACTTTACCTGCTGACGGAATTCACATGGCTACTGGATTAACTCATTTTCTGAATTGGCCTAGGACAGTTTTGGCGAACCTTTTCAGCATCGAGTGCCAAAACAGGGGTGCGTGTGTGTGTGCATGCGTGCCACAAACTGGAAGAGCAGCCGCCTGGTGCGCATTTGCTCGCTGGGAAGATGATCTTCTGGTTTCTGATGCTGATGCATACATGCACACCAGCCACCTGGTTTTCCAGTTTCCGGCGCACAAGCGCAAATACCAACTGGTCGGTGTGCATGCGTGCTCTGGAAACTGGAAGATCACCTTCCTGGCATGCACATGCGCACTGGGCAGCTGCTCTTCTGGGTTCTGGTGCTCCCATGCACGTGAAGACCAGCTGGCCGGCATGCCAGAACCCGGAAGAGCAACGAGCAATGGCTCGTATGCTTGGAGAGATGGCTTTTTGTGCCACTTCTGGCACGTGTGCCATAGATTCGCCATGGGCCTAAGACATTGAAATATAAATTAACTTCAAAGGCTGAGTTTCCACAACCCACCAAGTCACAAAACTGCCCCAAAACAAAATTAAATGGTGTAATCAAAGGTACCCTGATAATGCTGAACACCAGCCCCTGATCCCCAAAAGCAGTGGTGAAATCTAAAATTTGTTACTACCGGTCCTGTGGGCATGGCTTGATGGGGGCGGGTAATGTGACTGGGTGGGCGTGGCCATTTTTTAAAACTTTTAAACCATTTTTTCTACAACCTCTTCCGCAAGGAGGTTGTAAACAAATGCTTTCAAAAGGCTCTGACAATCAGCAAAGGCTTTTTTTTAAAAAAAAAAAAAAGCCTCTGCCGATCAGGCAACTCAGCTGGGATCGTTAGAGGCATTTAAAAGAAAAAAAAGGGTTTTTTTTCTTTTAAATGCCTCTGCCGATTCAAGCTGAGTTTTTTAAAAAGCCTCTGCCGATCAGGCAACTCAGCTTGGATCGTCAGAGTCATTTAAAAGAAATCCCCCCCTTTTTTTTCTTTTAAATGCCTTTGACGATCCCAGCTGAGCCGTGCGATCATCAGAGGCTTTTTTTTTTTACTTTTAAAAGCATTTTTCGGCTGAAGAGGTTGTAGAAAAAAATGCTTTTAGAAGTAAAAAAAAAAGCCTCTGATGATTGTGCGGTTCAGCTGGGCATGGGGATGGGGGGCAGGGATTTTTGCTACCGGTTCTCCGAACCACCCGCCACCATCGCTACCGGATTGGGCGATCTGGTCCGAACCGGGAGCATTTCACCCCTGCCCAAAAGGCAACAAATAGCTCATTAAATGAAGCATCTAAGGAAGTAGAAGCAGTACTGGGCTTTTATCTGCCTTTTGCATACAGTATCCCTACAAGGCTTTCGTGGTTATAAAGTTGGGGTTTAAAGAGCTTGCAGACATTTTCTGAAATATTGTTCACAATAGGGCTACCAAATCTAATTTGCAAATGCTCAGATGGCCATTAGAGGGCAACAGAGATGTACAAGAAATCCTAGGTTTCTACTGCCATTGAGTGGTCATCCAGAGTTCTGCAGTCTGCAAATGATAATTCTAACTGAGAGCGATGTCTTTATTGTGTAACAATTTAAATAGCCTTCAGGAAAAAAATGCCTTGTTTCTATCTTAATCTATAAGGCATTGGGAAATGCTACGTGCATAAATATCTATATTAACATATTTATTTGTATAAATACGCTGATTTTGTATATATGGCATATATTTTTCTCCTATTTTCCCTAGATCAGCGACCAAGGAAAATTGGCTGAGGCTGAGACAGACTGATTGGCCCAAAGTCACCCAATTTTTTCCATGCAAAAGGAAGACTAAAATTCACAATCTCCCACTTTATAGTCCAAACTGGTGTTCTCTTTATTTCTATTTCTCTGACATCTATCCATCTATCCCATTTCCTTTGGCCATGTTGTGCAGGGCAATTCACTGGATAAAGCAATTATGTTTGGAAAAGTTAGCAGTAAAAGGAAATCAGGCCAGCAAAGAACACAGTGGCTGGACATCATCAAAATTGACACAGCCAGAGCAGAAAAAAACTCAAAGAAATAGCGCAAGATCAGAAGATGTGGAGAGACCTTGGAGACCTCTCTCTCTCTCTCTTGGAGAGAGTTGGGCTCAACTGAATGGATAACATCTATCTATCTATCTATCTATCATCTATCTATCTATCTATCTATCTATCTATCTATCTATCTCTATCTATTCTATCTATCTAATTTGAAAAACAAAGAGAAGGGCATATCAGCTGTCTCAACTGAGAGTTTAAGATGTTTTCTGGCCATGATAATTGGAGATAAGGATTCCATCTGCTTTGGTATTGTTATTATGGTCTTTTCAGTAAATCTTATGTACTTATGTACCAGCATGAAGTCACATAGTTCTGTTACCTTCCCACCAAAATGGCAGCCATTTTTCCACTTGCATGTGCATGCTTTCGAACTGCTAGGTTGGCAGGAAGTAGGGTGAAAACGGGAGCTCACGCCATTTTGCAGTGCTTTGGTTTCAAACCTGGGCAGTGAGTTTTCCAGCTCAGGAGCCATCATGCCACCTGTTCAAAATTCCTCCAGTCCTCTATGATTCCACAGAAATTGCCATTCTTTTGCTTGACTGAGAAGTTAATCTAAAACTCCTCACATACTGCACAAACATTAATCTGCAGGAAATGATGTGGGTTATAGTCCAAAATCATTGACAAACACAGTGTTAGTTAATGATGTCAGATCTTTTTTTTCGGTTATCTGAATTAATGTTTCCGTTTCAAGAACAAGGAAGTGGGCTTTCTATGTGCCCAAATCAAACAAAGTTTTTTTTTTAAAAAAAGTCCCATCTTATTCACTCATGTCCACACCCATTGATCCAGAGAGTATAAAAAGTTAGATCATTTAGCAAAACAGGGTGGAGAATCAACTGAAGAAATACAGAGCAGGTGAGGATTGTCCTCCTTAGAACTTAGCGGTTTATGGTGTTAGTGACCATCTTTAAAACGCTCCATGGCTTAGGACCCGGTTATCTACGGGACCGCCTTCTGCCACCGATAGCCTCCCACTGACCAATACGCTCCCACAGAGAGGGACTCCTCAGGGTGCCGTCAGTTAAACAAAGTAGACTGGCGATCCCCGGGGGAGAGCTTTCTCTGTGGGGGCACCCACCCTCTGGAATGAACTGCCCACTGGGATACCTATGATTCCCGACCTGGGTACCTTTCGCCATGCCCTTAAGACCCTGCTATTTCAACAGGCTGGACTGGCGTAATAAGAAATTGGAATGGGGTGTTTTAAATTTGGGGGTTTTAACGTAATGGCTGAAATATTTAATCTGCTTTTAAATTGTTTTAAATTTTGTATTTTTACATTGTTTTATGATAGCTGTACACTGCCCTGAGTCCTTCGGGAGAAGGGCGGTATAGAAATTTAATAAACCTAACCTAACCTAACCTTATCTTGTGGCTGATGGGAAGGCAATGGATTTGCCAATGAGAAACTGATCTCTCTTTCTCTTTCTAGTTGATTGTTAATCTTGATCTCTCCTTTCTCTTTCCAGTTGATTGTTGATCTGTTTCTCAGCATCATTTTGGGTTCTTTATGGAGTTAGGAAAGTGAAAAATGATATTTGAACAGAGCAGAATATCAGAGTTGGAAGATCTTAGAGTCTTCTAGTCCAATCTCCTACTCAACCAGGAGACCCTATTCCATTTCAGACAAATAGGGATCCAATCTCTTTTAAAAACCTCCAGTTATGGAACATCCACAATGTCTGAGGGCAAGCTCTTCCATTAATTAATTGTTCTGTCAGGAAATTTCTCTTTATTTCTAGGTTGGATCTCTTCTTGATGTATTTCCATCCATTGCTTCAGGTGCTTTGGAGAATAGATTGACTCCTTCTTTTTTGTGGTAGCCCCTTAGATATTGGAAGGCTGCTATCATGTCACCCCTACTGCTTTTGGATCATTTAATCCAGAATGATCAGTGTTAACACCGCAACATCTCCCCAAGGACACTTTGGTTCTGTTAATTTATTTAATTCACCATGTTGGTTCTCCCATTTAGTCCCGAAAAATTTAATTAAGCAAGCTAATAAGGTTTGGATTGGGATTTGTTTTTGGAATGATTCTGAAATTCAGAGGCAGGATGGGGCATGGCAAACCTGTGGCTGTAATGGTGCCCATAAACTATCTGGGAAAAACTTTTTCTGATGACATTCTGACTTTCCCCAGAGATGGTGACCCTTTGAGAGCTGTATGCAATGAAATTTCATTTTAATGTATGCTGATTAGTGTACATTCAAAATGACAAATAAAGTTATTCTATTCTCTACCTCCCTGAGGGCGAACCTATGGCACATGTGCCAGAGGTGTCACGCAGCGCCCTCTCTGTGGGCATGCAAGCCGGTGTCCCGGTTCAGCTTTGCCAAGCATGCGCGGGCGCCTCCCACCGGCCAGTTGGTCTTCGGATCTCTGACACACATGCACAGGGGGTGGGGCATGTGTAGGGAGGGCACACATGCATGTGCAGGGGTGTGGCACATGCACGGGCACGCACTTGCATTGCATTTTGGGTGTGCACACACGTTCCTTGGGCACTCGGCCTGGAAAAGGTTAGCCATCATTGCTTTACCTGATCGAGATTTGACTTTATACAGGTAGTCCTCAACTTACAACAGTTTGTTCAGTGAAGTTATAACGGAACTGAAAAAAAGCGACATGGCTATTTTTCACATGACCATTGCAGCGCCTGCATGGTCATGTGATTAAAATCCAGATGCTTGGCAACTGACTCATATTTATGACGGTTACATTATCCCACAGTCATGTGATCCCCTTTTCTGACCTTCTGACAAGCAAAGTCAAGGGGGAAGCCAGATTCACTTCATAACTGTGTTAATTGACTTAACAACTGCAGTGATTCACTTAACAACTGTGGCAAGCACTGTTGTCAAATGGGGCAAAACTCACTTAACAACTGTCTCGCTTAGCAACAGAAACGTTGGGCTCAATTGTGGTTGTAAGTCGAGGACAACCTGAACTCAGATTTCTGATCTCTCTATCTCCATAAGGCCCACTTTGAATGATAACATCTCTCAAATCTTTCAGGAAGGGAAAACCCCTATCCCTGACTGTCATCATTGCCTTGTTTCCCTCTGATCCAGGATAACGAATCCAATGTCTTTCATTCTCAAATGAAGCAAATCCTTCCAGTTTAACAGCACCTTTCCATAACCAGGATGTCGTCCAGATATGCGAGGATCGTTAAAATCCAAAAATCTAAATCAGTTGGAAGTTCTTGGAACTGGTCCACCCATTTGGAAGATCCTCGCTTGAGAAGTCTATAGAGTCAGACTGCTGATTCCTTTAAGTCAGTGTTTCTCAACCTTGGCAACTTGAAGATGAATGGACTTCAACTCCCAGAATTCCCCAGCCTGGCTGGGGAATTCTGGGAGTTGAAGTCCATTCATCTTCAAGTTGCCAAGGTTGAGAAACACTGCTTTAAGTGATGCTCAAAGGTCAACAGATATGTTACATCCGGATGGCAAGCACGAGCGGCCAATAAAGCAGCCGATTGGTCCGTGAGCAGACAGGTAGCTGGCGGGAAATTGGCGGCTCCTGATTGGCCCAGTTTCTGACAGCCGAGTATAAAAGAGCTGTCATTTGCCTCAAGACGCTGCTCGCTCTCCATGGTAGTTAGCAAACCAGAGCGAGTCATTGTTAGCTGTTATTTGTTAGCCAATAAACATTGTGAAGTGTTTATTCTGCCTTGCCTCCCTTTCTTAGCCTCTTGTTCCTCGAACAGAACAAGATAGATATCCTAATCCTAACCATTGCAGTTCAACGTTTCCCAACGTTAGTTGGGAAACGTTGAACTGCAATGGTTAGAAACTGAACATAGGGCTTTTAAAAAATATTCCTTTTCCATGGAGTTTATGTCTTATTATGTAAAAGTTGACTTGGAGATCCAAAGTGTCAGGAATGCTTCTTGTGGGTGTATTTCTGATGTCCTATTGCTTCCTCTTTAATTGAATACTATTTGAAATTTAGAATAGATTAGAGCTTGAAGGGACCTTGGAGGTCTTTCAGTCCAGTCCTCTGCTCAAGCAGGAGAACCTATTTCAGATAAGTGATTGTCTAGTCTCTTCTTAAAAACCTCCACTGATGTAGTGCCCACAACTTCTGAAGGCAAGCTGTTCCACTGGTTAATTGTCCTCATTGTTAGGCAGTTTCTCCTTAATTCCAGGTTGCTTCTCTCCTTGGTTTGTTTCTATCCATTGTTTCTTCTCCTGCCTTCAGGTGCTTTGGAGAATAATTTGACCCCCTCTTCTTTCTGGCAGCCCCTCAAATACTGCTATCATGTCACCCAGTGGGGGTTGCTACCATTTCACCCTGGATCGTGCAAACTGGTAGCAGTGGCGGGAGGCGCCACCCACTCACCCACCCAGATGTTTCTGCACAGAAATGTTTGGCACACGCACAAGAACATGTGCGCCCATGAGCAAACTGGTAGCGATGGGTTTTGAAACCTGATGTCACCCCTAATTCTTCTTTTCTTTAGACTAGCCAAACCCAGATCCTGCAGCCGTTCTTCACATGTTTTAGTCTCCAGGCCTTTGATCATCTTAGTTGCTTTTCTCTGAACTTTTTCCAAAGTCTCCACTTCCTTTTTGGAGTATGGTGACAAAAGTTTTTCAGATCATATTCTGCATCTTGAGATAGGTTTACAGTATTCACACATCAATGGCAAATATTGAATTTCTCTCATGGCACGAAATGTGGAAATTATGTCCAAGAAAATCAGGAAACAGAATTAGAACAGGATACTTCAACACTGGAGATTTTAAAGAGGAAATTGGACAACCATTTGTCTGAAATGGTATAGGACCGTGATGGCGAACCTATGGCACCGGTGCCACAGGTGGCATGGGATGCCATATTGGTGGGCACGTGAGCTCAGCTCCGGCACACATGCGTGCACTGGCCAGTTGATTTTCGGGCCTTCTGGACCCACCAGAAATCAGGAGACACCCTATTTCCAGCCTCTGGAAGTCCTCTGGGGGAGTGGGGAAGGCCATGTTTGCCCTCCCCAGGCTCCTAGAAAGGCTCTGGAGCCTGAGGAGAGCGAAAAATGGGCCTACCGCACCCACCGTGGCATCGCGTGCCCCAAGCAGGGGGAGCATTGGGGGGTGGGGCGCATAGAATTATGGATGTAGGCACATATGCGTGTGACCTCCTCATGCTCCCCACGCTTTTTGTACGCGATGGCAAAAAGGTTAGCCATCACTGGTATAAGATTTCCTGTTTGAGCAGGGGGTTGGACTGGAAGACCTCCAAGGTACTTTCCAACAGTGTTATTCTTTTAGAAATTAATCCTAGAAGTTACTTTGATTCAAATCTGATACACCAATAACTGAGCTAAATTATAAGCCGCCCAGAGTCACTGGAAGTCAGAGTCACCTTTGCTTTAAGAAGTTCTAAAGGCTTTGCTTTATGTCCTATAAAGGTTACCCCAGGTGCTAATAAACTCATTCAAACAAACAATGAAGCCTTAGGAACACTAATTAGTTTGGGACAAGATTAGAAAGTTACGGATAAAGAACATGCTGAATCTGTGTTTACTTTTGTGCAGTTCTAAAAAATATCTCCCTACATTGATCAATTTGTACCTTCTCTCTCTTTTTTTTCAGAGATGGGGAGAACAGTTGCTTTGCTCAGTCTTTTGATAACGTTCAACCACTTGATGGTATCTGAATCTTTCGTGGCAGGTAAAAAGCAGGGGTGGGCTTCAAAAATTTTAGCAAGGGGTTCTCTGCCTGGTTGCTGGGAGGGTGTGGCCATGGTGGGCATGGCCTAGTCGGCCTCCTGCATCATGGGGGGGGGCTGTTTTTGCCCTCCCCAGGCTCCAGAGGCTTTCCTTGAGCTTCCCGGAGGGCAAAAACGGCCTCCCTAGGCTCCGGAGGCCCTCTGGAGGCTCTTCCTGAACTTCCGGTAGACCCATTTTTCACCCTCCCTGAGCCACCATGTGCGCCCTGCATTTACCTGTATCCAAAACAGGTTGTGTGGGGACTCTTTGGAGGGGAGGGGCAGGATGAGTGGGGCCAGCCGGGAGTGGAGTTTGGGGTGTCTCCGAATTGCACAGAATCTTAGCTAGAGGTTCTCCCCAAACCCTGCAAACCCCCAGCAGCACACCCCTGATTATAAGTCTCGTTTTGCTTCCTGAAACCTTTTCGCCAGCAAAATTCTTCCTGGGGGAGAGAAATGCAGCTTTTAATGGCCTCTTGAGGTATTTATAAACAAGACAGAAATGGAGATCAAGAGCAGGGGTGAAATGCTCCTGGTTCGGACCGGCTCAGCTGAGTAGGTAGCGATGATGGCCGGTGGTTCGGAGAACTGATAGCAATGGCACCCGCCCCATTCTCCAGAGTCGGGGAATGCACCATTCCCCAACTCCAGCCTTGCTGCGGAGCCACTGCCTGCTCGCCTTTCGCCACATGGCTCCACCCACCCACCCCATTCCCTGGAGTCGGGGAATGCACCATTCCCTGACTCCTACTGCTCACCTTTCTCCTGCGGCTGGCTGTCAGGGAAGGCAAGTGCCCAAAAGTTACCGGAGTCACTCACTCTCCTTCTTGAATGAGCCGCTCTGGTCCACGCGCCAGCTGCCCAAGCACACACCCAACCTGCCGCTGAATTAAATAACTGGTCAGGCAGGTGGGCGGAGCCATGGGAGAAAGGTAAGGACACGCCAACAGAATAGAAATTTAAAAAGTTTTCCTATCAGTTCTATGGACGTGGCTTGGTGGGAGGGGGTCTTGTGACTGAGAGGATGTGGTTGTGAGTGACATCTAGTTGGCCACACCCACTCAGTCACAGGACACCCCCCCCCCCCCCCCCACCAAGCCATGCTCACAGAACCGGTAGGGAAAAATTTTAGATTTCACCCCGATCAAGAGCTATTAGCCTTGATTAACCTTGGCTATTAATTTAGTTTAGTTTACTTTATTGTCATTGCACTTCGTACAACGAAATTAAATGCCATCTTCAGTGTACATTATAAAAATAAAACACAAACACACATCCTTCACATTCTATACAATTGAACTGAAAACCCGATATTGCATTAATATTGCACTATAGAGTAGAATTCAATATAGTTACTGCCCTGGGATAGAAGCTGTTTTTCAACCTATTTGTCCTTGTTTTTATTATCCTGTACCGTCTGCCAGATGGTAATAGTTCAAAAAAAGGGTGCCCAGGATGAGATGGATCTTTAAGAATGTTTTGAGCTTTCTTAAGGCAGCCGGAGCTATAAAGCTCTTCCAAAGTGGGGAGAGGGCAGCCAATGATCTTCTGGGCAATGATGTTAACCCTTTAGAGCACTGTCCTATCTGCCACAGTGCAATTGGCAACCTATACACAGGTGCAATAAGTTAATTTTGGTGACCATCTGTTGAGAGACTAAAGAGCTTGCTTGTGCACTTGGTTAGCCAGTGTGAGAACCAACTGCTGGACTAGATTGGCCAGGGGCTGATCCATCAGGACACAGTTTGTGTTAAATGGTGGGATTCAAGAAATGAACAAGGGATTTTCTTTAAAAAAATTATTTATGGGGCACGGATAGGGCTAACAGATTCTTCTAAGGAAGGTGATGTCAAAAGTACAGGTAGTCCTTGACTTATAACCATTCATTTAGTGGCCGTTCAAAGTTACAACAGCACTAAAAAAAGTGACTTATGATCAGTTTTCATACTTATGACTGCTGCAGCATCCCCATGGTTACATGATCAAAATTCGGGACTTGGCAACTGGCATGGCTTGATGAGAGTTGCATTGTCCTGAGGTCACTTGATTACCATTTGTATCTTTTCCAGCCAGCTTCCGACCAGCAAAGTAAACGGGGAAGCCAACTCCCTTAATGATTGCACGATTTGCTTAACAACGGTGCCAAAAAAGGTCACAGAATGAGGTACACCGCGCTAAACAACTGCCTTGCATAGCCATGGAAATTTGGGCTCAATTGTAGTCATAAATGGAGGATTATCTGCAGTGGTGCTGCTTCTCTAGAGGGTCCTGGATGAAATGAATTACCAAGGTAGTCCTCAGTTTAATGACCACAATTGAGTCTGAAATTTCTGTTGCTAAGTGAAACATTTGTTAAGTGAGTTTTGTCCCATTTTACAACCTTTCTTGCTACAATTGTTGAGTGAATCACTGCAGTTGTTAAGTTAGTAACATGGTTGTTAAGTGAATCTGGCTTCCCCATTGACTTTGCTTGTCAGTAATTCGCAAAAGATGATCAGATGACCCCCGGACACTGCAGCCATCATAAATATGAATCAGTTCAAGTGTCTGAATTTTGATCATGTGACAGTCATGTGAAAAATGGTCATAAATCACTTTTTGATATAACTTCAAACGGTCACTAAGTGAACTGTTGTAAGTCAAGGACTACCTGTATTTGTTTAATGTTCTTGACACCCATAACAAAAATTACAATAAAAACTGTAAAAAAAGTACTTAGTTCTCTATGTACATTGTAGGATGTAAAAGTACCATATTTTTTGGAGTATAAGACGCACTTCCACCCACTAAAAGTGGGTGAAAATTTCAGTGCGTCTTATAGACTGAATACGGCCCCATTTTTGGGCTCCCGAACTCTTAGCAAGTCGTGTTTTCACCCTCCCCAGCCCACCGAAGCACTCTGCAGACCAAAAATGGGCATGTTTTTGGTGAAAAGGGGACGTGTGGGGGGTTCGGGAGGCCAAAAACAGGCCTGTTTTTGGCCTGCAAAGTGCTTCTGGGGGCTGGGGAGGCCGAAAATGGGCTGCACAGAGGCCAAAAACTATTTTTTTCCCTTGTTTTCTTCCTCTAAATCTAGGCGTGTCTTATAGTCCGAAAAATATGGTATATATCAGGGTTCCAAATGATGTACCCATAGCAAATAAAAATCAAAGGCAGGCAGATTTCTCAAAGAATAGTTTTATTGGGATCTATCATATTGGTACAGATCTGGGGAAAACTGACTCTGAAGTTTCCCGTGGTTTTCACCTAATTAAAATTAGGGTTGACAGTATATTCACTTGCCATCCCTGACAATCTTTCCATTTATGAAAACGGAGCCCCTCCCAACCAAAACCAGAATATATGAGGCTGCAAATAAACTATAGAATGTTGTAAAAGACCATTTTTGTGCCTATATTTGCCATTTGGGCTGAAACTGAAAGAAGCGTGTCTTACCTTGGGAAAAGCAAATACGGGCAACTCAATTACAATTAAAATAAGTTCTACAGAAATTTACTGTTACACAATGTAGCACTCCAAACTCCACACATAAGGCACACTCTAGGAAGCAAGAATCAACATACTTAGCAAAGTGAGAAAATAACATTTTCTCCCAGTGGAGTTGTACTTCCACCACCAAAACAAACACTTTGACTGATACATTCACACAACACTGCAAAGGACCAACTTCATTGTAAATATTACTAGCCTCAAACTTCCCAAATACTAGCTACCTTGATTGCTGTATCCCATGCTGTCAAATAAGCCACCCTCCTTTTCAAGCAGCTTGTCCAGTGCATTTCTTTTGCGACCTTCTCAAAACTGGACCAGAATTTCTTCTGACAATATAAAATTACAATTTCCAGCATCAGAAAGATTGTCCCCCCCCCCACTGCCCCCATGGCAGGAATGTAGTGGAGAAAGTTAAAAGGCAAAAGCTTTTGTGATGAAACTGATCAATTTGTTCCTTGTATGTACACTGAGAACTTATGCACGGAAAACAAATTCCTTGTGTATCCAATCACATTTGGCCAATAATTAAATTCAACTCTACTCTACTCCACTCCACTCCACTCCATTCCATTCCATTCCATTCCATTCCATTCCATTCCATTCCATTCCATTCATTCTGTAAGGTTTTGTTGCTTTCAGGCAGCAATCGCCAACCCCTGAGTTCATAACAACTAATTAACAACTATTATTCCAGAGTGGGAAGGAAGGAAGGAAGGAAGGAAGGAAGGAAGGAAGGAAGGAAGGAAGGAAGGAAGGAAGGAAGGAAGGAAGGGGGAGATCCTTTTACTTTGCTTTATGCAAAGCTTGGATGGAAGGTTTGAAGAAGTTTGGGACAGCATCTTACTGAGAATCGGGATATGATAAGAACTCACAATTAAAAGACTTTCTTCATTTCATGATTTTTCCTTCGTTTCATCCCAAATCTGCCATGAGTGAGGCAGGCTTAATTTATCCTTAATCTATTGCTGTTAAAGTTGCATTCTCTCCCTTAAGCCAGCAGCATTCAGTGACAGCCTTGCCCTGTGAAATCTGTTCGGTGTTGTCATCCGGAAGGAAATATAGGGTTGATTTTGCTCTTTAATATCTACATGAAGCCACTGGGTGAGATCATTTGTGGCTTTGGGGTGTGGTATCACCAATATGCTGATGATACCCAGCTTTACATCTCCACCCCGGGCCACTTTGGGGATGCCCTTTCCGTGATGTCCCCTGCCTGGAGGTGGTGCAGGTTTGGACGGGAAGGAACAGGCTCAGACTGAACCCTTCCAAGACCGAGTGGCTGTGGGTGCCAGCATCTCGGGATCTAGAGATACCATCGTTAGTGATTGGTGGGGAGACTCTTATCCCATCCGATAGGGTTCGCAATCTGGGTGTCCTCCTGGATTCTCGCCTGTCCTTGAATGACCATCTGACGGCCGTAACCAGGGGGGCGTTCACACAAGTACGTCTTGTGCACCAGTTGCGCCCTTTCCTGGACCGAGATGCCCTCGCCACGGTCACTCATGCTCATTACTTCTCAGTTGGATTACTGTAATGCCCTCTACATGGGGCTGCCCTTGGAGTGCATCCGGAGGCTTCAGTTAGTTCAGAATGCAGCCGCGCGGGTAGTTACGGGGGCTCCTCATTACTCCAGTGTTATACCTCTCCTGCGCGAGCTGCACTGGCTACCAGTTGCTCTCCGGGTCTGTTTCAAGGTGCTGGTGCTTACCTATAAAGCTCTACATGGTTTAGGCCCGGGGTACTTACAGGACCATCTCTTGCCTTCCTCCCATCGTCCTATGCGCTCCCACAGAGTGGGCCTCCTCCAGGTGCCGTCAGCCAAACAATGTCGGCTGGCAACCCCCAGGGGGAGGGCTTTTTCTGTTGGAGCGCCGACCCCCTGGAATAGTCTGCCCACCAAGCTCAGGATGGCCCCCGACCTCTTCTCCTTTCGCCGCGGTCTAAAGATGTGGCTGTTCTAGCTTTAATCTGATTGAGGGGTGATATAATTTTATAATGTTTTAATGGGGTTTTAACTTTATTTTAACTGCTTTCCTGTGATTTGTATGGATGATTGTTGTATGTAAGCCGCCCTGAGTCCTCAGGGAGAATGGCGGCATATAAATCACAATAATAAATAAATAAATAAATAAATAAATAAATAAATAAATAAATAAATAAATAAATAAATAAATTTCAAGGAGTCCATAGAAGCAAGACAGGAAGGTAAATTCCTGTGGCCAGGGGTGAAATTCAGCAAGTTCTGACAGGTTCTGGAGAACCGGTAGCGGACATTTTGGGTAGTTCGGAGAACCAGCAAATACCACCTGTGGCTGGCCCCAGAGTGGGGTGGGAATGGAGATTTTGCAGTATCCTTCTCCTGCCATGCCCACTAAGCCACGCCCACAGAACCGGTAGGGAAAAATTTTGAATTTCACTCCTGCCTGCGGCTAATTAAGAATATTATCAAAAGGCCCAAGAAGTTTCTTTTTTAAATAGCCTAGAATCGTATCTGTTCCTTTTTAGTGTGCCACTAATAATTTAATCTGAAGATCTGTCATTAAGCTGAGTTCATTAAAAAAAAATTGAGAGGAGAGAGATTTATGGAAAGGGAACCTGTATTTTTTAATTACTATTGGAACTACTAACACAAGAGAAACCTCCTACAATATTCAGAGCAAGTCAAAAATGAAGCAAGGCAAAATGAATAGTGCAATCATACCTTTGTCTTGAGTTGTTTGGCATACATGCAATATGGACACCCCTGATTTAGGGCAGAATGTCATTAACAGTTGAGTCAGTCTTCATTCCCTACTTCTGGCTAGAGAAACTTGATAGTCATTGCTGATAACAATCATTTTTGGTGACTTCTTATTTATTTATTAAGAAAATTTGTGTAAGATATGGGACCTATTCTATCAATGGTTAGATAAAAAAACATGGAAATGAAATATGGTAGAGACTTTCACAATACAAGAATTGTAGAACTATGTGAGATATAATATTTAGATGTATTGTTATTGGATAGATTCAGGAGGATGAAATGAATGTTATAATAAAAATTAACTCGAATTTTAGAATACTTTGAATGATAATGAGGGAAGAAATAGTCATAGTCAAATAAATGATTAATGAGGATAAGAATATAAAGATTATATATTAGGTCGATGACATGAAAAACTAGGTAAATTGTAAATTGTAAGCTATGAATTTGGTCAATGATGCACAAAAGACTTGTAACCAACCGACACACTGTTTGCAATTGAAGATGGTTTTATGTATGTTTGTTTAAAAATTAAAAAAAAATCTTTTCAAAAAAAAAATTGTATGGCTGCTTAACTCACAATGACTTGGGATGTGGGGGAGCTTATAAAAGATATTACAAAACATAACATGAGTGTTGTTTGCTCATTATTCAATTTCTTATTTTGCTTCTCAGCCAAGAAGATGTTTAGAAATAAGATTTAAGATTTTAAAATATAAGTAACAAAGCAGTATTTGCCTTCAGGCTTAACAATGTAAATGATATTATAGGCAAGAAATAAAGATGGACAGGGAAATAGATGCCTGCTCTGCTTTCTTAAAGTGTTTGTAGCTACCTGTAATTTTATTTATTTTATTTATTAATTAGATTTATATACCGCCCTTCTCCTTACGGACTCAGGGCGGTGAACAGCTGAATAAAAAATTCAGTACATAAAAGTTAAAAATTTTTAAAACACATATACGTTTGGCTGAGAATTAAAACAAAATAAATATTAAAATGCAGCAACTCTACAAACATTAAAATTTTTTAAAAATTTTAAAAATTCAACAGGGATCAGGCTAAACCGGCAAGTTGAAAAAGATGAGTTTTTAGGGCCCGACGAAACGTCCGGAGGTCGGAGATTATTCTCAGTTCTGGAGGAAGATCATTCCAGAGGGTAGGGGCTGCCACAGAGAAGGCTCTCCCCCTGGGGGTCGCCAGCCGGCATTGTCTGGCTGACAGCACCCTGAGGAGGCCCTCTCTGTGGGAGCGAACCGGCCGGTAGGAGGCAATTGGTGGCAGAAGGGGGTCCCGTAAGTACCCTGGTCCTAAGCCATGGAGCGCTTTAAAGGTGATTACCAACACCTTGAAATGCACCCGGAAGTCCACCAGCAACCAATGCAGCTCGCGCAGGAGAGGTGTCATGTGGGAGCGCCCCAACGCTCCCATAATCCCCCGCGCGGCCACATTCTGTACCAGTTGGAGCCTCCGGGTGCACCCCAAGGGGAGCCTTATATAGAGAGCATTGCAGTAGTCCAGGCGAGAGGTGACGAGTGCCTGAGTGACTGTGCGTAGGGAGTCCCGATCTAGAAAGGGCCGCAACTGGCGTATCAGGCGAACCTGATAGAAAGCCCCCCTGGCCACAGCTGTCGTGTGATCCTCTAAGGACAGCCGTGGGTCCAGGAGGATGCCCAAGTTGCGCACCCTTTCCGTGGGGGCCAGTGATTCGCCCCCATAATGTAGCTAGCCATTCTTTTAATTTTTTAATTTTATTTATTTATTTTTTCAAGCATATATAAGATAACAGGTAAAAGTATAAACATAATTTGAATACATGAAAAGAATAAGTAAAAAAGGAATATTAGGACAGGGATGGTAGGCACGCTGGTGCACTTATGCATGCCCCTTACAGACCTCTTAGGAATGGGGTGAGGTCAATAGTAGACAGTCTAAGGTTAAAGTTTTGCGGGTTTGGGGAAGAAACCAGAGTCAGGTAGGGCATTCCAGGCATTGACCACTCTTTTGCTGAAGTCGTATTTTCTGCAATCAAGTTTTGAGGGGTTTACCTTGAGTTTGTATCTATTGTGTGCTGGTGTATTGTTGTGGTTGGAGCTGAAGTAGTCATTGACAGCTGGGACATTGTGGCAAATAATTTTAGGTACTATGCTTAGGTCAAACTGAAGTCGGCTTAGTTCTTAAATTGTCTAAGGCCAAAATTTGGAGTCTGGTGGCAGAAGGTATTTTATTGTGGGTAGAGGAATGGAGGACTCTTCTTGTAAAATATCTCTCGACTTAATCTCTCCTCTTCCTAGTTAATGAAAAAAAAAAAAAGCCAGAATCTTATTTTTCTTCTAACATTATTTTATTCTTCCAAAGATTATGATCGTAATGATGATGATTTCTCTGAAGAGCTGATTAATAGAGAGTTTTTCAACAGCATTATTGAAGCCAAGCAGAAAGTGGATCAGGCATTTATAATATCCCGGGAAAGGTGAGTGTCCTTTGTGTAAAACTAGTTAACTTCCTTTGTTATGTTTCATCACGGACTCTAAGCCACAATGAACATGTGGCATGGAAAAATAAGAATTCAGGCGACATATGTTAATCCATACATGTTGCCTAAACAGGGTACTCTAGTGAAGTAGCAAAATAGTTACAAAGAAGAAAATTTTTATAACACTGGCTATAGTTGATTTTCTACCCAGAAAGAAAGGAAATAACATGAAAGAATAAGAATACCTCTGGTCTATTTCTCTCTTTGTAGTAGTGCAACTTCCCTGCTGCTATTTTAAAAATGGCATTGTGTAAACACAACTATATTTCCCATGACATTTTCTATTGTGGTTGCTATCATCAAGTCTACTTTTTCCAGACTAAAAGAAAGTTTGAAGAGGGATGATCTCCACCCTTCTGATTTTCTGAAATATTTAAAAACACCCGTGGCAGGAACTAGGACTGCAATCCGAGCTGCAAGTTATATGGAAACTGCTTTGGATCTCTTAAAGAAGAAAATACAAAATAAGCATCTGGGACGATTGAATATTACAGGTAGGATGAAAAACCAGAGACACTTACAAGGGTCCATGAAAACAAGGCCAGATCACAGTGCCTTGAAAGAATGTTCCACTTCTGGAGTGCTCCAGAACTTTTTCTTGGATAGATAATGCAACAGGATGAGAAGTGGACAAGAAACAGAAAATCTCACATATTAGGTCATGAATACTACAGCTTAGACTCCAGAAAATTCTTATTTCCAGAATGACAGCAGTTGGACACTGCCGTTGATGTCTAATTTATAATTTTAAAATACAGTTTTATTCAACTTTAAAATACAGTCCTCAACTTACTATCATTCATTTAGCAATTATTCAAAGTTATAAAGGCAGTGAAAAAAAATGATTTACCACCTCACACTTATGACCTTCACCGCAACTCCACAATTATGTGATCCAAATTTGGGTGTTTGGCAGCCAGCATGTACTGGCATTTACAATGGTTGCAGCATCCCAGGATCATGTGATCATCATTTGTGATCTTCCCAGCCGGCTTCCAACAAGCAAAGTCAATGCGGTAAACTGGATTCCCTTAACAACTGCATAATTCATTTAACAACTACAGTGATTCACAACTGTGCAAAAAAAAAAAAAAAGGCGATAAAACTGGATATGACTTATTCAACAACCACCTTGACATAGCAATGGAAATTCTAGTCCCAATTGTAGGCATAAATCAAGGACTACCTATATTGATTATTAACAATTAAATTAACATTAATTAAATTAGTATTACATCAAATTCTTGATTTCTAATGGATTTTTCCCCCCGTTTAGATATATTAAGCAAACAGCAGAAAGAGACACTCTTCAGAAAAACTGGCTGTGATTATGTGATCCGGCCAATCCGTTGTCCACTGTACAGCCCTTACCGGACCATTACTGGAGAATGTAACAATCGGTATGTAACTCCTGCTACTTAAGGCTGGTCTCTTTAGGACAGGGGTCTGCAACTTTAAACACTCAAAGAGCCATTTGGACCCGTTTCCCACAGAAAAGAAAACACGGTGAGCCACAAAACCTGGGTGGGTGTGGCCAACTCGACATCATTCATTTTCACTAGTCACATGACTCTCCCTAGCCACGCCTACTCAGTTTGTCATTAGGGCAGAGAACCGGTTGTTAAAAAACACGGGGAACCATAAAATCCTTTTGACATCTCTCTCTCCCTCTCTCTCTCCCTTTCTCTCTGTATCTCTCTGCCTCTGCCCCACCTGCTTTTCCATCCCCCACCATCACCCTTACCTTCTCAGGCCAGGTGAGGAGTGACTGGGAGGGGAGGGTGAGGGGTGGGGCCAGCCAATGGTGGGATCATCCAACAGGAAGCCACAGCAGAGGGCCCAAAGAGCTTCATGCGGCACTGGAGCCACAGGTTCTGACACTCGCTTTAGGATATGGTAATTTTGTGGAATCAGAATTGATAGAGCTGAAAAGTTTAGGTTTACTTCCTGTGCAAAGCATTAGAGATGTTGAAGGAGCAAAACTGGTGTCTGATGCCTTTTAAAAGGCATTTCTTCTGCAGCTTAAAAGCCCTCTAAAATGCGGGAAAGCTGATTGGAAGGATTTTGAGGGGTACAGTAAGAATCCTAAGCACCTGCAAGGTGCAAAACATCCATTTCCCACTTCTTTACCTCTAGGTAAGTTAGCCACTTAGATAGAAATATGGTCTGACTGGTTGTAAAGCAACTTTGTATGCTGAGCTATTCCTCTGCAAAATAAACAAGTTCTATGGGGAAAAAGAATTTTAGCAGACAGAATAACAGAATTGAAAGGGGCCTTGAAGGTCTTCTAGTCAAACTCTCTGTTCAAGCGGGAAACCCTGTACCACTTCAGACAAATGATTGTCCAGTCTCTTTTTAAAAGCCTCCAGAGATGAGTTTCCACTGGTTTTTTGTTCTCACTCTCAGGGAATTTCTCCTTAGTTCTAGGTTGTTTCTCTCCTTGATTATTTCCATCCATTGCTTCTTATTTTGCCTTCTGGTGCTTTGGAGAATAGGTTGACCCCTGCTTCTTTTTGTGGCAGCCCCTCAAACATGCCATCATGTCATCCCTAGTATTTCACTTCACTAGATTAGACATACCCAATTCCTGCAACCATTCTTCCTGTGTTTTAGCCTCCAGACTCCTTTTAATTTCCTCTTTTAAAAATATCAGGCACCACTGGGTGATTAGCGTTAATGGCAGTCAGTATCAGAAGCTCTGTATGGAATTGTTTATTTCTAGCCTAAATCATTTTAGGTTTTAAGCTTCATTTCATTTCATGGTTAATCTTAAGGGGGAGTTTTAAAACAAGCTTTCCAACAGCGCATTTAATCAGTTATAGTTTCTCAAAACGGATATTTACACAGGGGTTTCATTTTGTTCAACATTCAGGGAAGAACAAAACCTGCCCATTAGATAAACTTCAACCTTCAGGGAGGTAAAGGAGGTAATTTTTGTATAGAGATGATTGTTCCAGCATATTTGATTCAATGAGGGAGACCTCCCTAAAAGACCTCCCATGCATTGCATTATTTTCCCATTCTAGGGAGCACCCACATTTTGGAGCAGCCAATCATGCATATGCACGCTGGCTTCCAGCAGAATATGAAGATGGTATGTCCCTTCCAAGAGGACTAATTGCGGGGCAACTTTATCATGGACATCCCCTCCCTCTGGTAAGTGATGGGAAGTCAATTACCTGTTTGGGTCGAGCCTATAGTTGGAGAACTATCAGGGGATACTTGTGAAACCATTGTGGGCTTTAAGCATAGGATGAGATGACCCTTGTTGAGCAATACCTATAGCAGTAAAGTGGCCAGTAGCAACTGGGCCAGTTGATCATCCCACCCCTCTCCAAATCACCTGAGTTTACTACCAATAATATGGCTAATGAAGTGGGTTAGATCATGCCCCCAGTTGCCATTGTGTATTGTTTACCTTAGAATGGAATGTCTCAATCTTTGGCTTGAAGATGTGTGGACTTCAACTCCCAGAATTTCCTAGGCTAGCATGCTGGCTGGGGAATTCTGGGAGTTGAAGTCCACATGTCTTTAAGTTACCAAGGTTGAAAGACAGTTCCTTAGAGGGTGGATTGGGGATAACTTTACAAGGACACAATAGAAAAAAGAGGTTGTTGTGGCATGTTTGTGCTGCGGTTAGATCAGCGGTGGCAAATCTATGACATGGGTGTCAAAGGTGACACACCACGACGTTTTGGGTGACATGCCAGCATTCACCGACACTCAGCAACTATTCTCAAAAGCATGCCCCAGTTTTGTGTGATTTTTGGAGGCTGCAGAAGCCACACCAGAATGGAGGATGCTCTTGTACAGTTATCAGGGGCTGCAGAGGCCACAGAAGAGCATTCTCTGAAGTTGCTTCAAGAACAAAAGCCTCCTGTGACCTGAAGCTACTGGAATTTGTCTGTATTTTTTTTAAAAAATAAATGAATATGTGAAGAATTATTTCGCTTTTGTTTGTGTATCTATGCATGCACGTTTGCACTTGTGTGACCTGCCATTAGAGTCAAATTAGGCATTTCGCAAATTTTTGACATCCTGAGCCCAAAAGGTTCACCATCACTGGATTAGATGCAGGTAGAAAAATAGCATCTCAGTTGGACTGAGCAGGGAAGGAGTTGTGCTTCAGATGCTGTAAAGCTACCCGCCAATCAAAGCAAGTCATCTCCTGATGTATTTTGATGACTCTATGATCCTCTGCCTTGTTATTTCCACCTGTGATGCTATAGCCATTATAGTCATCTCATGGCTGGATTATTGTAATGCACTTTACATGGGGTTTCCCTTGAAAAGCATTCGGAAGTTACAGCTGGTGCAGAGTGCAATAATGCAGGTAGTTTTGGGGACCCCAGGAATAGCCCCCATGACATTGTTGCTCCATGAGCTGCATTGGTTACCAGTCTGCTTCCTGGTGCAATTCACGGTGTTTGTGATCACCTTTAAAGCCCTTTGTGGCATTGGTCCCAGTTACCTGAGACACCGTCTCACTCCACTGGGATCATTGGCCCGTCCCACTCGTGCTGGTAGAGGAAGCATGCTGTGGATCCTGTCAGCCTGATTATTCCAGCTGGCGGTTCCAGGAGGATGGACTTCTCTGCTGTTGCTCCTGCCCTCTGGAATCTCTCCCCACCCCCCACCCCTCCGATGTGAGGTTGGCTCCAACCCTCCTATCTTTTTGTCAGGACCTAAAGACACGGCTCTACGCTTGGGGCCCTAGTGGGGGAACATCACAATGGAGGTGGTTGATTGAGTAATAATAGATCCCACTCATGCCCCTGCCCTCCCCATGTGTCCTTGGTTTTAATATTTAATTTTAACTTTTTATGTTTAAACTTATAGTTGCCCAGAGTTACCCTATGGATGGCCAACACATTTTATAAATAAATAAATAATAGTTTAAATTCCCTCTGTATGACCTGGATTCCAAGGAGAGAACACTTAGGAAACTGAGGGATTTCAATCCAAACAGATTAGAATTTCTTATCTGATCCTCTTTGGGGGTTTCCTTGCAGGTACGGCTAGTGTCTAATGAGATCATCACAACTTCCAATGAGAATGTGACTCCTGATGACCAACGTTCTCTTGTATTCATGCATTTTGGGCAATGGATTGACCATGACTTGGACTTAGCTCCTGAGAGCCCAGATGATAAGAATGTCCACTGTGATTCTTGTTGCAATTATGCACCCCCTGCCTTTCCAATTAAGGTAATAAAAACTCTGCTCTGGGGAAAAAAGTATAGCATGGTATATCCACAGATCAATTTTAGCTTTGAGAGATCTTCTTTCTGAGGAGAATTTTTCCCTGGTTTTGATAAGATGAACATAAAAATTGAGTCTCTTTAAAATAGTTTAAAATAGTATCTTTAAAATACAGTAGTGTCTCTTTAAAATAATTGACAAGAGTTATGCGACCTCTGGCCATAAAAAAGACTTTTAATAGCACTTAGACTTATATATCACTTATATATCACTTCAGAGTTCTTTACAGCCCTCTCTAAGTGGTTTACAGAGTCAACATATTGCCCCCAACAATCTGGGTCCTCGTTTCACCGACCTCAGAAGGATGGAAGACTGAGTCAACCTGGAGCCAATCAGAATCAAATTGCTGGTAGTGGGCAGAATTAGCCTGCAATACTTCATTGTAACCACTCCACCACCATGGCTCTTTTATATTTTTCTAATGATGATGATGATTATGACAGAGAGAGAGAGAGAGAGAAAGAAAGAGAGAGAGAGAGAGAGAGAGAGAGAGAGATGATATATGGATGGATCAATGGATGACAGGCAGATGATAGATAGATAGATAGATAGATAGATAGATAGATAGATAGATAGATAGATAGATAGATAGATAGATAGATAGATAGATGCTGTGTTTCCCTGTCTTATATTTTTTTGAACCCTGAAATAATTTTATTTTCTGGACCCATGTAGTTCATTGACTATAAGTGAATCAAATAAGTTGGTTGACAAACTATGCTGAAAAGCTAAGTTTTCAGGGTGTGAAATACAAGCTCTTTCACCGATCTGCTGGCCTCTTCTTAGACTTGAAATCTCACAAGATTCAAAAATAATTTTAAAAACACTTTAAAAAAAACCCTTTATTAAAAATCATCTGAAAAATCAAAGTATATAAAAGCATGTTAATTTTTAAGTGCCGGAACCTGAAAAATATAGAAACGTAGAAAACGGACAGTGGAAAAAGACCTACTGGCCCATCAAGTCTGTCCTTTGAGATTTTTGTATTTTTGTTTTCTTTTCAATTAATGAATGAATTAATTAAACCTCAACCATTTACTTTACCAACTGAAAGCCTTATGCCGAAACTCTTAAAATAAAAACAATTCATTAATTCATTAATTATTTTTTATTTTATTTTATTTTATTAAGAGTTCAGATATAATGCTTTAAATTGGTAAAGTAAAAAAGTTGAGGCTGTTATTGTGTTCTGTATTTTATTCCTTTCCCCCCTGTACCTACAGCTTTCTTTCCCCTTTCTCTCTTTCCTGTTTTCCTATCACTTTAATTTTTATTTGCATTTAATATTATGATAACATTACTAAAATTCTTTAAAAAGAGTTCAGGTATGATGCAGATTAAGGATGTGGTGGCTCAGTGGCTAAAACACTGAGGTTGTTGATTGAAAGGTCAACAGTTCAGCGATTTGAATCCCTAGTGTTGCGTAAGAGGGTGAGCTCCCATTACTTGTCCCAGCTTCTACCAACCTAGCAGTTCAAAAGCCCGTAAAAAATACAAGTAGAAAAATAAGGACAACCTTTGGTGAGAAGGTAACAGTGTTCTGTGCGCCTTTGGCGTTTAGTCATGCCAGCCACACGACCACGGAGACGTCTTCGGACAGCGCTGGCTTTTCACCTTTGAAACAGAGATGAGCACTGCCCCCTAGAGTCAGGAACGACTAGCATGTAGGTGCGAGGGGAACCTTATCTTTACCTTATGATGAAGATTAGACTGGGATGAGAAACATGTGGATGTTTTGACTTAGTGACCTTTTTATACAGATCCCCCCTGGAGATCCACGGATTAAGACTCCGGGCATCTGTCTGCCGTTCATCAGGACAGCTGCAGTGTGCAACCCCACAACATTTGTCCATGAGCAGCTCAATTCAATCACCTCATTCATGGATGCCAGTCCTGTGTATGGGAGTGAAGAGCCTCTAGCAAGAAGTTTGAGGAACCAAACCAATTCACTTGGTCTCATGGCAATCAATCAGAACTTCACTGATGCCGGACTGTCCCTTCTGCCTTTTGAGATCAACTCCAATAGCCTTTGTCTTCATACAAATAAAACTGCCAAAATCCCATGTTTTAAAGCAGGTATTTATTTGTTTAATTAATGTATTCAATTTATAAGACCACCCAGCATCAAAGTGACTCTGTGAGGGCTTCAGTAATAAGAATATTACAGGTAGCTTTCCACTTACAACAGTTGTGAAAAATGGTCATAAATCACTTTTTTCAGTGCAGGTTGTGCCCTGGAAACAGCAAAGGAGTGGCCCGTGGTGCCTCTGCCAGCAAAAATGGAGCTAGAGAGGGCTGCATGCAGCCTACCTGAGCTCCGTTTCCTCTAACAGAATGCTTGGGCCACCACAGGCGCCCCTGACAAGAATGACGTTGAGTTGGCCCTGCCCATCCTGGCCACGCCTACTGGCCCCCTGAGCTCAAACACAACCCTGATGTTGCCCCCAATGAAATCAAGTTTGACACCCCTGCTTTATAGCCATCCCTATGGTCATGTGATCAAAATCAAAAAGCTATCCAAGGCTCTGATCATGTGATCAGAGCCTTGGATAGCTCAACAGGCTAATAAGCAGACTAAAGCCTGTTATTAACATCCAGCTGTCTGCAATTGCACCAGTTCGGGTCTCACCAAGCTCAAGGTTGACTCAGCCTTCCATCCTTTCTAAGGTAGGTAAATTGAGGACCCAGTTTGTGGGGGCAATAAGCTGACTTTGTATAAAAATATACAAAAGTATGAAGGCTATTGCTTAACGCATTGTAAGCTGCCCTGAGTCTTCGGAGAAGGGTGGCATATAAATCTAATTTAAAAAAAAATTCAGATGCTTGGCAACTGGTTCATACTTATGACCTTTGTCGTGTCCCAAGGTCATGTGATCAACGTCTGTGAATTTTTGACAAGCAAAGTCATTGGGGAAGCCAGATTCATTTAACAACTGTGTTACTAACTTATCAACTGCGGTGATTCACTTAACAACTGTGGCAAGAAAGGTCGTAAAATGGAGCAAAATTCATTTAACAAGTGACAACAGAAACTTTGGACTCAATTGTGGTCATAAGTCGAGGACTACCTGTACTAACAAGCACAGATAATAACATAGGCATTTGGAAGAAGAAGAACTGTTTGTTTTTAAAAGTAACACAACCCACAGGATTCGCCATCCAATCTGACCCAAAGCCTGGGGGAAGAGTCAAATTTTTAAGAACTTTTATAAAACTTTATTTTTAAAAAATTAATAAATCAGGCATATTATGTATTCCATTCTGGGCCATTGCATGCAAATTATATGTGAATGGCGGGATGAAATATGCAACATAGATAACAGTAACAGTAACAGAGGTGGAAGGGATCTTGGAGGTCATCTAATCCAACCTCCTGCTCATGCAGGATAACACTAGATAATGTCCCCTAATATCCTGCTTTGGTAAAGATCCATAGCCCAGCATGGCCAAGATGTGTTTTTTGAATGCAGATGTTCAGCTTTAACATCCCTAGTTAATTAATCACACTAGGGACATGATCTGAACTGGACACCTTCTTACCATCTGAAATAGGTAACACTCTGATGATATAAGAAGAGGCAGAAGGGAATTAGAGATTAGTTGTATAAGAGTCTGTCTGGCAGTCAGAAGATCCCCAGGTTACCCCCACAACTTCAGGAGGAACAAGAAAAGGCCCTCTTGAAATTCTGGAAAGCCACTGCTGGAAGTTGCACATAGAGATTTCAATTGGACAGTTATGGACACCATTTTTGTATACCCTTCCCTGTGAACATCCCTGGGACAGATGCCTCCTTTCACAACCAAAATTCAACATGTTCCAGCCAAATTCCCTTACCTAGAGGTACCAGATTTAGGCTGCAAAAATCCACATAACCTTTAGATTGCAGGGGGTAATCCTGAAAGGATTAACATTCTCCAGCTTCCTTTCTGAAATGTTTAGATTATTTATTTTAGATTGTTTGCTTTAATTATTACAACCAAACAGAACATGTCCAATCTTTTCTCTTGCATGGCTTGTTCTTAACTTTGCAGGAGATGTAAGGGTTGATGAAAACCTGGGACTGATAGCTATTCACACTCTCTTTCTTCGGGAGCACAACCGGATAGCCGGGGAACTGAAGAAGTTGAATTCCCATTGGAATGGAGAGCGACTCTATCAAGAAACACGGAAGATCATTGGTGCTTTAAATCAGGTATTGGATGTTCTCATGTTTATCTCACAGCTTTTGCTGCTTTTACATAGCATTTTGTTCACACAGCAGTAGCTAAAGAGATATTGCAGGACTGAATACTCTGTCCAAAATAGCGTTTTTTTCAGATGGAAAATAAATGAATAAAGGGGGAAAAAAGTCTTGTCCAATCTTTTCTCTTGCATGGCTTGTTCTTAATATTCAAAGGGAACTTTCCACTATGAAGGACAACATACATGCACCTCTTTTGCTGTCTAAGTTAGCACATTTCAGAAAATAGCTAGTTACTCTATTTATAATATTTATAAATGCCTCAAATAACACATGGAATTCTAAAACATAGGGTAAAGATACTGAATGCTTTACCTTATTGAAACAAATCCCACTGGACAATAGATGGTAGATGTATTCAAGCCACAAAAAAAATCTCACTTCAATAAAAACAATAGCCATTCCTTTTTCAATGGTTTCAATTGTCAAGAATGGAATATAAGGCCAAAAGATCAGTTCATTTATTAAGGTAATTCTATTATTGATGTGGCCAGAGAGGGCAAAGTACAAGATAGAAATAAATGCTACCAGTGTCTGAAAATAAGTTTTTCCTTTCCCTTAAAGGATTTAATCCACTGCTTCTTGATGCTGGTATCAGGGGTGCTATTCAGCAAGTTCTGACAGGTTCTGGAGAACCGGTAGAAGAAATTTTGAGTACTTCAGAGAACTGGCAAATACCACCTCTGGCTGGTCCCAGGAGTGGGGAGGGAATGGGGATTTTGCAGTATCCTTCCCATGTCAAACCCACCAAGCCATGCCCACAGAACCAGTAGTAAAAAAATTTGAATTCCACTACTGTTTGGTATCTCAAGATGTCAGAATGCTGCTTTTCTCACCGTTCTCCATTTTACCCTATTCCTCTGACTCACAATTTATGAGAGGCATTGTCTTACTAGAGCCACTAATCACCACTGTGCAGTAGTGAAGGGAGGCCATTTTGTGCTTTAGCTGCGGCTGATTGATGCTATCTATCAAGAGTGAGGAAATTTCTCAGTCTGATTCTTCACCCCCAAGTGAAAAGAAGCCAGTGTGATGTAAGAGAGAGAGTTTTTTCCCTCATCTATAGGACTGAGTAAATCCACTGGAGAGGATTTTATAAACGTGGCAGTGTTGAGTTAGATGCAGATTTCTGTAAATTGATGTTGAGCATTACTTCCTTCACAACTTGTCCCCTAAGTTGTCAGGAGACTAGTCAAGACTAGTATGTTGGGTGGGAAATTCTGGGAATTGAAGTCAGCACATTTTAAAGTTGCTAAGGTTAGGAAACACTGTAGTAGTTTGAATTGTATGGAATTTTGTAAGCCAGATGGCAGGTAGAAAAGTGACTCTTTTAGAGCAGGACAGTCCAGCTTATGGCCCGCAGGCTGGATGCGTCATGTGCCGGTTTAGCGAAGGGGAAAAAAAGTCACAATATGTCATGTGACGATGCAGTCACGACACGAGTTTGACACCCCTGTTCTAGAGGATGGAGGGTAACAAAGGGCACACTTAAAAAAAAAATCTGGATAAGCTGGTGCTTCCTGTACAGCAGTGCCTGCCCTCTACACTGAGGCTCCCCTCAAAAACCCCATTTTCCCCCACCCCAACTGGTATTTCAAAATTTAGCTCTTCACCTGGGCCTTTGGTAAGAATGATTTACACCTCCTTTTAATGGTGTTTTCCTTTATTCCCATTTGGTTTTGTCATAATGCCATCTTTATGGTTCTTTTTGTTTGGGGTTGGTTGTTCTTAATATTTTAAACAATTTGTAAACTACCCAGATTTGCTGGGGATCATGCAGGATATAAAACTGGATATTTGGCTACACTATTTCCAAGAAGCAAAAGAATTACACAATGTTGATGTTGAATCAGATCAAAAGACCTACCATTGTTTCTTAAATTAGTTTATAATTTGTCCTTACTTTCTGAATGCTCAGAATACTCTTGGTATTAAGTCATCAGATAGGAGTAAATACAGAAAATAAATAAGCAAGCTGAGGTCTTTGGGCTTACATTGTCTCTATATCATTGCAGATATTCACATACAGAGATTACCTACCTCTGCTTCTGGGCAACGAATTCTATAAACGGTTACCTGCGTACAGAGGCTACAATAAGAATGTGGACCCCTCCATTTCAAACGTTTTCTCCTTGGCCTTCCGATTTGGGCATGGTTCTGTCCCACCCTTTGTACCCCGCCCAGATGAGAAATTCCAGAACTCTCTTCCCTTTTCCAAGACTCCACTTCATCTCACTTTTATGGCTCCATGGAGGATTGTGGCGGAAGGTAAGTTGGGTCTCTGGCTTAACCCTCTTGAGCTGGGTTTCTCTAAGATCCTGCCCATTTCTTGAGAAATGAATCCAAGCCTGTTAAAAGCGCAGCCTATAGGGCTGGGAACTATCCAATGCTCCTAGAAACAATCCTTTTTGAAGAACAGGAATGAGCAACTCTAAATCTCAGACTTGATGTTGTTTTTCCTAAATGTTAAAATGTTGTAAAAATGTTGTCATGGAATATGGGTCATGCTGATCTTTTAATTTAGCTTTTTCTGTCCTAAAATAGAGGCAGGTTTCAGGCAAGCTGTGCTATTTGCATAGCTTGTTGCTATCAATATGCCTAATCTCTGTAGGGTAGTCTTACAAACCCATCACAGATATCTAATGCTTTCTTTTCACAAGATAATAAATTCCACCAAGGTGTTCTAGATCCTCCTAGTGTGGGCTAGAATGCAACAAGTGAAGTTAGTGAGTATGCCCAAACCTGCCTGATGCAATCCTGCAGCTTTGATCCAGGAAGCATACACTCATTGCTAGTACCATTGTCTTTAAAAAAGCAAAACCTTGCCAGACTTTCCCACCCCCGATACAGAACCTTAAAAAAAATCCTGGGCCCACCCATCAGTTTGACATTCTCTAAAGCAGGGGTGTCAAACTTGATTTCATTGAGGGATGCATCAGGGTTGTGTTTGACCTCGGCGGACTGGGTGGGCATAGCCCAGAGGTGGGTTTCAGCAGGTTCTGACCAGTTCTGGAAAACCAGTAGTGGAAATTTTGAGTAATTCGGAGAACCAGTAGTAAAAATTCTGACTGGCCCTGCACACCCCCCCCCCAACTTTTCTCTGCCTCCCAAGTCCCAGCTGATTGGGAGGAAATGGGGATTTTGCAGTATCCTTCCCCTGGAGTGGGGTGGGAATGGAGATTTTACAGTATCCTTCCCCTGCCATGCCACCAAGCCATGCCACACCCACCAAGCCACACCCACAGAACCAGTAGTAAAAAATTTTGAAACCCACCACTGGCGTAGCTAGCTCAACATCACTCATGTTGGGGGCGCCTGTGTTGGCCCGAGCCCTCGGCCAGTGAAAACGAAGCTTGGGAGGGCTGCATGTGGTCCTCCTGAGCTCCGTTTCCGAGGGTTGCAGGGGACTATCGCACCCAATAACGAAGCTTGGGTGGGCCGCACACAGCCCTCCTGAGCTCTCTTTTCATTGGCAGAGGCACTGCGGGCCAGTCCTTCACTGTTTCCAGAACAGTCCCGCGGGCCAGATTTAAGCACTTGACTTTGACATCCCTGTTCTAAAGCAATGTCAATGCAGCCTTGAGCCCTTAAATGCTGCTCATCTCTACTGCACAATGGAGAAATTTGCCTCCCCCACCCCCCCACATAGGCTCACTGAAGCATAGGGCTGCCTTACAATGACATTTCAAGGAGACTAACATTTCTAAAGCAGGGGACCCACTGCCACCCAAAGGGGCTTTGGGGGCTTCTACCACCAGGAAGAAGTGTAAAGAATAACTGAAATCCTGGGACTTGGGAAAACGCCTCTTTCAGACAATGGGTCTTGGTGGGCTGCCTGGGGGCAGACAGAATAGGCAACATTTTCTAAGTTGACGTCCTCGTTTTCATTTCTTGTTGGCTGCTGCATTCCAAACTGTGGTTTGCATTCCTTTAATTCAAATGTGTTTTAGAATGGATTAATTTAAACTATGTTCATATACTTAATCTGATGAATATGCTGCATGTATTACCGGTATGTAAATGTCACCAGTTTTCACATTACACATGATAAATTAACAGCTACTTCCGGAATGGCTCTGAGTCTCAAAGATTTGGGAAGCTCGCTAGGATCATGGGGTCACAGATTATGAACTTTTGATGTGGACCAGGTTATTGAGTTCTAATCCTGTTTAGTCATGTCAACATGGCCAATTGTGAGAGAGAAGATTAAAGTTGTAGCCTAAACACAAAGGTTTTGACCTTCCATGGGATAAACATTACCAGCTTAATTGTGCCAGTGTAATAATAAATCATAAAGCAGCTTTAAATCTGTTAAACCCTGTATCATATTTCACTTTTTAATTTCTTCTTTCCTTCTTTCCTTCCTTCCTTCCTTCTTTTTTCTCTCTTTTTCTTCTTTCTTTCTTCTTTCTTTTTTCCTTTTCTTTCTTTCCACCCTCCCCTCCCCTCCTCTCCCCTCCCCTCCCTTTCCTTCTTCCTTCTTCCCTTTTTCTTTTTTCTTTTCTTTTTCTCCTTTAAGTCATTGCATTAGTTTCTGTACTTTTCTTGGAGATACTTTTTAGAATATTTTTACCTTCTCCTTTCTAGGTTTGAAAGAAATGCTTCTTTGAGTGAGGGTTTCTTGCCTGCCGCCTTGAAAGAGGCGGTGGTGAGGCCCCTCCTCAAGAAGCCTTCTCTGGACCCGGCTGTTTTGGCAAATTTTTATCCTGTCTCCAACCTTCGCTTTATTGCGAAGGTTGTTGAGAGTGTGGTTGTGCGACAGCTCCCACAGTACCTGGATGAAACCGTCTATCTAGATCCATGCCAGTCCGGTTTCAGACCTGGGTACAGCACGGAGATGGCATTGGTCGCATTGGTGGATGATCTCTGGAGGGCTTGGGACAGGGGTTGTTCCTCTGTCCTGGTCCTGTTAGATCTCTCAGCGGCTTTTGATACCATCGACCATGGTATCATGCTGCGTCGGTTGGGGGGTTTGGGGGTGGGAGGCACTGTGCTGCGGTGGTTCTCCTCCTATCTCTCCGACCGATCGCAGTCTGTATTGGCAGGGGGGCAGAGGTCGACCTCGAGGCGCCTCGTTTGCGGGGTGCCACAAGGGTCGGTCCTCTCGCTGCTCCTGTTCAACATTTATGTGAAGCTGCTGGGTGAGATCATCCATGGTTTTGGGGTAAGTTGCCAACTGTACGCTGATGATACTCAGCTGTACATCTCCACCCCTGACCACCCCAATGATGCCCTCGAAGTAATGTCCCAGTGCCTTGAAGCCGTGCGGGTCTGGATGGGGAGGAACAGGCTTTGTCTCAACCCTTCCAAGACCGAGTGGCTATGGATGCCGGCGTCCCGGTATAGCCAGCTGGTGCCATTGCTGGCTATTGGGGGTGAGTCATTGGCCCCCACAGAGGGGGTTCGCAACTTGGGTGTCCTCCTGGATTCACGGCTGTCCTTGGAAGGGCATATGGCGGCCGTGGCCAGGGGGGCCTTTTATCAGGTTCGCCTGATGCGCCAGTTGCGCCCCTTTCTGGATCGGGACTCCATGTGCACAGTCACTCATGCACTCGTCACGTCTCACCTGGACTACTGTAACGCTCTCTACATGGGGCTCCCCTTGGGGTGCACCCAGAGGCTCCAACTGGTCCAGAATCCGGCCGCGCGGGTGATTATGGGAGCGACAGGGCGCTCCCACGTGACACCTCTCCTGCGCGAGCTGCACTGGCTTCCGGTGGTCTTCCGGGTGCGCTTCAAGGTGTTAGTTTTGACCTTTAAAGCGCTCCATGGCATGGGACTGGGGTATTTGCGGGACCGCCTGCTGCTACCGATAACCTCCCACCAGCCAGTACGCTCACACAGAGAGGGCCTTCTCAGGGTGCCATCAGCCAAGCAATGTCGGCTGGTGGCCCCCAGGGGGAGAGCCTTCTCTGTCGGGGCACCCACCCTATGGAACGAGCTGCCTCCTGAAATTCGTTTGATCCCGGACCTCCGTGCTTTCCGAAAGGCCCTTAAGACTTATTTATTCCAACAAGCTGGCTTTGCTTGATTGATTTTAATGGGGTTTTAAAATTTTTGGTACTATTAATCTTTGGGGTTTTAAATTGGGTATTTTAACAGAGTTTGAGACTTTTATTTTGGAACGCCAATCAATTTAATCTAATTTTAAATCCTTTTAATATTTGTATTATATGTCTTTTAATTTGGTTGTTCACCGCCCTGAGTCCCCCTCCCGGGGAGAAGGGCGGTATATAAATTGAAATAAATAAATAAATAAATAAATAAATAAATAAATAAATTAATTCAGGGTTACCCAGCTGGCTTCGTGCCTACAGTAGAATGGAATTAGAACTCACCTGCATCTAACTGACTCTCCTCAAATGAGTATACCAGAGAGTTATATGTTGAATTTAAATTTGGAAAGCAAGCTACTCATTAAAAAGAAGTCTAAAGCTCTGGAAGCCTTGGCTAGAAGATACTTTCCTTTCAGAGACCATTGTTGCTTTTCTCTTCTAGGTGGCATTGATCCCATTGTCCGTGGCTTCATGGCAGACAATCCCAAGCTGATGAGGCAGGACCAGATGATGGTTGAGGAGCTTCAGGAACGGCTCTTTGAACAATTGAAACATATTGGTCTTGATCTATCAGCTCTGAACCTACAGAGGGGACGAGACCATGGTTTGCCAGGTAGAGTTATTGTAAAAGCAGATTTATCATTGTCCTTTGAATAGCAATTTAAGAAAGGCTGTCCAGATTAACAGAATAACAGAGTTGGAAGGGACCTTGGAGGTATTCTAGTCCACCCCCCGTTCAAGCAGGAGATATACCATTCCAGATAAGTGGCTGACCAGTCTCTTCTTGAAAACCTCCCATGATGGAGCACCCACAACTTTTGAAGACAAGCTATTCCACTGGTTTATTGTTCTCACCAGTAGGAAATTTCTCCTTAGTTGTACACTGCTTCTCTTCTTGATTAGTTTCCATCCATTGTTTCTTGTCCTGTCTTCAGGTGTTTTGGAGAATAGGTTGAACCCCCCCCCCTTCTTCTTTTTGGCAAATATTGGAACACAGCTATCATCTCAACCCTAGTCCTTCTTTTTACTAGACTAAACATACCCAATTCCAGCAACTGTTCTTCATGTGTTTTAGCCTCTAGTCCCCTAATCATCTTTGTTACTCTTTTCAGAATCTCTACATCTTTTTTATAAAGATGTGACCAAAACAGAACACAGTATTCTAAGTATGGCCTTACTAAGGCTTTATAAAGCGGTACTAATACTTCACATGATCTTGATTTTGTCCCTCTGTTAATCTTGGAGTCATAGTGGAAAAACACTTAAATATGAGCCGGCAATGTCCAGCAGCAGCCAAAAAAGCCAATGCAATTCAAGATCCCTGGTTACTGCTATTGAGCCAGGCTTCACTTAATCTCTACCTGTACATTTGGTTTTTCTTGCCTATGTGTAAAGCCTTAATTTTCTCTACACTGAATTTCATTTTGCTAGTTAGGTCCCAGTACTCAAGTCTTTCAAAATCCATCTGGATTTTGAGCTTATCTTGTGAGGTGTTGGCTATTCCTGTCAGTTTAGTATCATCTGCAGATTTTATGTCTCCTGCTATTCCCTTATCTAAATCATTTATGAAGATGTGCTGGGGAGGGATGAAATGCTCATGGTTCGGACCAGATCGCTTGATCCGGTAACGATGGCAGCAGATAGTTTGGAGAACTGGTAGCAAAAATCCCTGTGCCCCCCGCCCCCTCATGCCCAGCTGAGTCACGCGATCATCAGAAGCTTTTTTTTTTACTTTTAAAAGCATTTTTTCTACAACTTCAGCCGAAAAAATGTTTTTAAAAGTAAAAAAAAAAAAGTTGGCCACACCCACCCAGTTACATTACCCCCCCACCAAGCCACACCCGCAGAACCGGTAGTAACACATTTTATATTTCACCACTGGTGCTGGGCCTAAAACAGAACCTTGGGGTACCCTTGCTTCCTTCCTTCCATGTAGATGTAATTCCATTAATGTACACATTCTTGTCTTCCTTCTAATTTAATAGCTTCCAGATCTGGGATGACCATAACTCCCAGAGTTCTAAGAGTGATGATGATGAATTCATAACTGATGAATTCTGGGAATTGCAGTCACAGCATATCTGAAGTAGGAGAAGACTGTTTTACACCATGGGCATTTTTCCTTTCCTGTTATCCTACCTTGCCCTGCCCTGCCCAGACCCTATTGATATGCATGATTTCACTAGTTTTTAAAATAAACCCCAAATGAATCCCAGCCTGACAGAGATACTAAAAATACGCCTATTATGTAACACCTGGTTGCAAATCCTACAGCATTCTAGAAATAATTGCGTGGGAAAGTCACCTTTTTCTTTACATTCTTAAAACATACATCAGATTTATTTCCTCTTTTGAGCAAATCCAGCAACACAAGTGGGATCAGTTGCAACTAGGGATACCTGGGGAAGGGGAGTAAACTCAAGATGGCAGCTGTGAATATGCAAATACAACCCCGCCCCCTTTTAAAATATGGGAACTTCCCTGTCCATAATGATGATTTGTTTTTCCTTGTAGGGTACAATGCCTGGAGACGTTTTTGTGGCCTCTCTACTCCTAGCAACGAAGCCCAGCTTGCTGTAGTCCTTCACAATCATAAATTGGCAAAGCAGTTCATCAAGCTTTATGGGACACCCGAAAATATTGACATCTGGATTGGAGCCATGGCTGAGCCCTTTGTCCCAAACGGGAGAGTGGGACCTCTCCTGGCCTGCCTCATCGGAACTCAGTTTAGAAAACTCAGAGATGGAGACAGGTGGGCCTTTTTCAAATATATATCAAGAGAAAACCGTATGCCACATTCAGATGTTGCCATGGATTTCATAGCTATAATTATTTTTGGTTTTTAAGTGATTGTGTGATATGGTAGTTTTAATTATCATTTATTTTATTTTGATCATTGAGGTAGAAAGACATCTAATATATACATAGATTAATATATAAACAAACCTCAGATTTTCAGACTGTCTTGAGAGCTGAGCAAACAATTGTGATTGACCTGATCAGCATTAGACTTCAGGATACCCTTTGGCAGGATTTTCAGGTCCCTTTGCCTGTTTTCTCCTCTCTCTTTTCTCTTCCATGGCCTAAAGCAGGACTGTCAAACTCAAGGCTCGCGGGCGGCATCTGGCCCATGGGGCCACCCTGGAAACAGCGAAGGACCAGGCTGCAGTGCCTCTGCCAGGAAAAACAGAGCTCGGAAGGGCAGCATGCGGTCCATTTTCGCGGACAGAGGCACCGTGGGCCGATCCTTCAGTTTTCTCTGGCAGAGGGCTAGCAAAACAAACTAAAAACAAAACAAAAGGAGAAATGTTTCCCCTTTTGCATTTGAGCATGCAAAAAGGGACAGGAAAGGAGAAAGGGAAAGAGGAAACACAAGGAAAAAGATGGAAAGATGGGAAGAGAACAAGGAAGAAAAAATAAGGAAAGAGGGGAAGGAAGAAGAAAGGATAAGGAAAAAGAAGGAAAGGATAGGAAAGGAAAAGGAAGGAAGGAAGGAAGGAAGGAAGGAAGGAAGATTATAATGAGAAGGAGGGAGAGTCTGAGGGAAGTCCTTCCTTAGCTCTTGGCCACCACAGGAACCCCCAACAAGAGCGACATCGAGCTGGACAAATACAACCCTGATGCAGCCCCCAATGAAATTGATTTTGATACCTCTGACCTAGAGCCTCTTTCTACAGTTGTGCCTATTGTATTTTTAAATACAATGTACTTTTTATATTTTCAATCAACTGAAATAGCACATAATTTATTTATTTATTTATTAGTTCAATTTATATGCCGCCCTCCTCCGAAGACTCAGGGCGGCTTAAAATGTACTTATAGCAATAGCCTTCATTCTTTTGTATATACCTGCTTATTAGGGCTTTTGGCCCCCCATAAGCGGTGTTTCTACAAAGCCAGCTTATTGCCCCCACAATCTGGGTCCTCAATTTACCTACCTCGGAAGGATGGAAGGCTGAGTCAACCTTGAGCCTGGTGAGATTTGAACTCACACTAATTGCAGGCAGCTGGCAGCTAAGTGCTACATAACAGCACTTAGTCCGCTGCACCACCAAGGCTCTTGGGGTAATAGGGCAGCGATGGCTAACCTTTTTGCCATCACGTGCCAAAAGCAGGGGGAGCGCAAGGAGATAGCGCATGTGCGTGCCCATACCCATAATTCAATGCCCCTGTGCGCTGCCCCCTATGCATGCTTGTGCAACCCTCTACCCGCACTTCCTCTGCTTTTGGCATGCGACGGCAAAAAGGTTACTGATGGGCCCACTAGACCCGTTTTTCACCCTCCTCAGGCTCCAGAGACTTTCTTGTAGCCTGGGGAGGGTGAAAACGGCCTTCCCCACCTCCCGGAGGCCCTCTAGAGGCCGGAAACAGCTCATTTCCTGACTTCTGTTGGGCCCGGAAGGCCCATATTTCACCTCCTCAAGCTCCAGAGGCTTTCCAGGAGCCTGGGGAGGGCGAAAGTGGCCTTCCCCCCACCGAGGCCCTCTGGAGGCCTGAAACAACCTGTTTCTCGACTTCTGGTGGGCCCAGAAGGCCCAAAAATCAGTTGGCTAGCACACGCATGCACACTGGAGCTGAGCTAGGGCAACGCTCACGTGCCCACAGATATAATTCTGTGTGCCACCTGTGGCACATGAGCCATAGATTCGCCATCACAGTAATAGGGAATCACTGAGCATAATTCTGGCTCAGCTTCCATCACAAAATGCCCCTCCTGTAGAAAACAGGAGAGACAGATGAGGCAGTGTGGCAAGCAGGTATGGGAGGAAATAGTGTAGGTCATTGTCAATGACTTTAGGCTCCTAACAGTCTGGTTGATTTCTCAAATTTATAGGACTTAATCAAATAACTCTGCATGGCTAACAAGAAATAAAAACAAAAGTCTAGAAAGAATAAAAACATAATAACCAAGCAAAATTTTTCTTTGTTCATTCATGTAATTGAATTATTGATATGCCTGCCCAACTATTTAATGCCTCTAAGCCACACCCAATCAAAAGCCGCAATAAAATACAGATGAAATACAAATCGGAAACCCCAAATGTGGAAAAGAACAACCATTCTAGCCCAAAGAAAGACAAAAGAACAGCCACTCACTTAAGAACCATGTTTTCAAGGCTCTTTTAAACACAACTAAATTTGGGCCAGAGAGAGGAGGAGATGCTCTTCCAAAGCATAGGTCAGGGGTCTCCAATCTTGGCAGCTTTAAGACTTGTGGACGTCAATTCCCAGAATTTCTTGGAGGCTGAATTTCTTGGAAGTTTTGCTGGCTGAGGAATTCTGGGAGTTGAAGTCCACAAGTCTTAAAGTTGCCAAGGTTGGCGACCCCTGGCATAGGTGCTGCAATTGAGAAAAGTAATCAAAATAATAAACAAGGAATGATTTAGGTAAACCAGGCTCCACTATCTTCTTTAAAGCCTGAAGGAAGATCCAGATTTTTAAGACCTTCTGAAAGACTAACAAATTTGGGGAATATTCACAGGGCAGGCATCGTTACAGAAAAGGCATGCCTCTTAGGCCTCATAGGATGACACTTCTTTACCAAACAGATCTAGAGCATGTTCACTTTGTAGTCCACAGATGTCTATCAAGTCTCCAAGGCCTTTGCCATGGAGGGCTTTAAAGGTGATGATCAGCACTGAAATTGCAAGAACTACTGGAAGTCAGCTTAGCACATCACATTGGTTCTAAAAGGACATACTTTGCTATACCCAAGCATTTGAGGACCAACTGCAGCTTCCAAATGCTTGTAGGCTATTGAGAGCTTTATAGTCAAGTTGACTCTATACCAGGGCTAGGACATTCTGGTTTGGATTTTAGCAGTAATGATGACTTCAAACATTCTGCAGGACTCAAAGTTAGTATAACTACCATCTGTAAAACCATCACCTTATCGAAGAGTCCATTGCTGAGTAAGAGCTATCCTGTTCCTCTTTTGGGTCAGCAGTGAACCATCAGATCCAGGGGTGGATTCTACTTACCTTTACTACTGCTGTGCATTGTGCCCGCGCATGTGCAGATCAACTTTGATGACATCCGGGTCAGTGGGCAGAGCTTCCCACCGGTTACACTACCAGTTCTTGCGAACTGGTCCAAACTGGGAGCAACCCACCACTGATCAGATCTAACTTGGAAATTGAATCTATTCATTTCTGGATTCATGGTGTTATAAACTATTAACCAAACAGGCTAGGGACAACGAGTTAAGTTACAAAGAAGTTAACTGAAATTACAACTAACTATTCTTTATGCACGCTGCCAAGGCAGTCACCAAATCACCAGCACTGAGGGTTTCTGATGGTCTCTTGCAAAAATACTTCCAGGTACAGCCCAGCGTAGCTTTTTATGATCAGCCAAGATTATTAGTTGCTTCTCCCTGCTGTGACAATGTTCAGAAATGGTTTTCAATGATTAACCCTTCAGCTCTTGGCTCACTAAATCATAATTTTTACTTGCTCAAGTCAATTTTATTATTATTTCTATTGTGATTCCCATCATCATCATTCATCCATTGCAACTTTTCACCTTTCTTTTTTTTTTTTTTTTTTTGGCAGATATTGGTGGGAGAGCCGTGGAGTCTTTACCTCATGGCAGCGCCGTGCTCTGAGAAGTGATTCATTTTCCCGTGTCATTTGTGACAACACACACATCAAAGAAGTGTCCAGAGACATTTTCAAAATGAACCGCTATCCAAGAGATTTTGTGAGCTGCTGTAAAATCCAAAGTTTGGATTTGTCAGCTTGGAAAGAATAGACTCGAAACCAGAGCAGAAGGATGAGACAGGAAGTGTGGGATAGGACTTTGAGTCTGCATGGAGGACCTGGAACCCGGCCGACTGTAGCCCCTTTCTCTCATACTCTAAAACAGTGTTTCTCAACCTTGGCAGCTGGACGATGTGTGGACTTCAACTCCCAGAATTGAAGCTCTGCTGGCTGGGGAATTCTGGGAGTTGAAGTCCACACATCATCCAGCAGCCAAGGTTGAGAAACACTGCTCTAAAACATGAAACAGAATGATGCTAACCAGCTTCCACTGTGAAGGATAGCTCATTTTAGTACTATAAATCAGGTGCTGGGAATCCAATAAAATGGGGCAATTAACAAACCCTATAAGTAAATACATAATGAAATTGAGGCCTCCCTGTACAATATTGTGTAATTGTTAGAATCTTGACTCACTTCTCCAACTACTGCATTTTCCTGAAGTGAAAAATATTTGGACCAGTTGTACTGAGTATTTCTAGATGGGAACATTGGGGGGGGGGGGGGAGGGAGGTCAGGATAACCATGCAGCCAAAGCCCTGTATCTTTTTTTAATACATCAACTTTAATACATCAAAGAGCCTTGGTGGCGCAGCAGATTAAAGTACTGTTAAGTAATACCAGCTGCCTGCAATTATTGCAAGTTTGAATCTCACCAGTCTCAAGGTTGACTAAGTCTTCCATCCTTTCAAGATAGGTAAAATGAGGACCCGGATTGTGGGAGCAATAAGCTGATTTTGTATAAAAAAGAACACTGCTTGGGGGGGCCAAAAGCCCTACTAAGCAAGTATATACAAAAGTATGAAGGCTATTGCTTAACGCATTGTAAGTCGCCCTGAGTCTCTGGAGAAGGGCGGCATAATAATAATAATAATAATAATAATAATAATAATAATAATAATAATAATAATAAACAACTGTGCAAAATTCTTAGCCCAACTCACCTCACAAGGATGTTGTTATGGGCAAAATAGGAGGAGAAAGTGTGTTGGATATGTTCACCATCTTATTTGTAAAAGTAATAAAGGCAGAAAGTTAAATAAATAAAATATGTAAGAAATGGGTGAGGTTTTGACCACACAGTTGTAGGTGTCCTCTTGGCTTTTTTGACCTCCTCCCTCAAGAATGTCCTGTTGGGAGACTCTTGTAGAGAGTTGGTGCCTTAACTGAGCACTATTGTGTTGTTGTCCATCAACTTTCCCACAGAAGAGGAACCTTCAACATAACTAAGTTTGTACTGGACAAGTTGATTCAATCTGAAATACATGCTACATCCTATAGGGTTCTACAGACCAAAACTAGCACTTTGATTTGTAGCCAGAACCTATTGGGAACTATTGCAGAGTCGGTACTGATGTTATGTGTGAATAGCGGCTTTCATCTGCCAACAAACAGGTTACTTCATTTTGCAACAACAGCTGTTTTTGAGTAGTCTTCAATGGTAGCACCATGTAAAGGGCATTCCAGTAATCTAATCACTATCTTGAACTTCTGCTCCTGTTGGCTATTTTGTTAGCCAACAATGAAAACTCAAACTTTGGATCAGATGCATTGTGTTAACTTTGACCCTTAAGAGCAATCTGAATCAGGAGTAGACAATTTCATTCTCTTTAGAATAAGTTTTTTAATGGGGCTCTGAAAAATTTACAGTCACAAAGCTGGATTTAAACACTTCTCTACAGTTACGAACATAAAGAACTGGCATTGGTTGGGCATCTTAGCACTGTCACTTATAAACTCTGGATGTGAGTATATAATGTATATGGATTAACAGCCTGTTGCTTAAAATCAGAAAGATCTGATAATTTTTAAGGAGAATTGTTGATAGAATCGCATCATTAATAAAAATGGATGGATACAAAGAGCTGTGTCAATATTTTTTTCAATTCAGAAATATAAAAAGATAATTATGCCCATAGGCTGCTGTTTTATGTGGCACAATAATGTTTGGTTTATTCTTCTGGTTTTCTGTGAAATAGATCTCTTTAAAGCAAAATAAGTATGCATCGGGGTGAAATGTAAAATCTGTTACTACTGGTTCTGTGGGCATGGCTTGGTGGGGGGAGGTAATGTGACTGGGTGGGTGTGGCCAACTTTAAAAAAAATTTTTTTTCAAAGCTCTTTAAAAAATGCCTCTCTGCCGATCAGGGAACTCAGCTGGGATTGTCAGAGACTTTTCAAAGCATTTTTTTTACCACCTCTTTGGCCAAAAGGTTGCAGAAAAAAATGTTTTGAAAAGCCTCTGATGATCCCAGCTGAGCTGGGCGATCATCAGAGGCTTTTTTAAAAAAAACCTTTAAAAGCATTTTTTCATCGGAAGAGGTTGTAGAAAAAATGCTTTTAAAAGTAAAAAAAAAAGCCTTTGATGACCGTGCGGCTCAGCTGGGCATGGGGGGGGGGGGGTGGCGCAGGGATTTTTGCTACCAGTTCTCCGAACCACCCGCCTCCATCGCTACCGGATCAGGTGATCCGGTCCACACTGGGAGCATTTCACCCCTGGTATGCACCCATCTTCATTTCTCTCCAGATTCAAGCTTTCAGGATTAGAAATGTGGAAATGAACATATATTTTTGTATATGTTTGGCAAAAAGTAAATTCCTGGGTGAAATTTCAAGCATTTTTTTTTCTAAATGCAGGGGATGATGCTATCTTTGTGCAGAGCCTTTCTTTTCATCATTGCTAGCATCCTTGTCTGGCCTGGGGTAAATAACAAAGTTGTATATTCCACAAATTCTGTTCTATTCTGTCTCAAGAAGGGAATCGCAACAGTATATCATGCACTCCACAAATAAAGAACCTTCTGTCAGCCCTGGAGGCCATCTTTTTCTTTGGATCTTCAGGGCTGCCACACTTAATGCTGTGGGAAAACGGGAGGCGATTTGCATGGAGTTGGTGGAGATATATAGCCAGAACAACATTCCTTTCTCTGGGAGTCAAGGACATTCAGCCTGCACCTGGAGAGGCATCACTGGGGGATCATCTCCAGTTGGGAGAGTGGATTGATTGGACCATGTGATGGACATGTGGGTGCAGGGGAAGGGACTTTGACTTTCCTTTAAGTGGGGAAAACCCGGGGGCTTTCATATTTGGGTTTTCCCAGATGTGCCAATATGACATCTCTAATAAAATGGGACTTCGAGGAACTGCTGGCCTTTGAGTCTTCATTGATTGGGGGTGTTACTTGGAACCCTGACACCTTCTATAATTTGATTGCCTTGTATGATTTGAAAAAGTGGACATCTTGAACATCACAGAGCGGCTATTTTAATTTGGCATTCCTTTCCAGATTAAGCATAAGCAATGGCAGCGGGGGGAAATAGCTATTGCAGGTTAAAGAACGCTTTCTCAAAAACAGAAATTCCAGGTTGCTGGCAGAACTTGCTGGGATGTTCTTCTATAGAGGAGAGAGAGAGAGAAAAGTCAGAAAAATAATTATGAACCTATTATAGGAACAAAACAACCAAGCTCAATAAGACCAATAGCTATTCTAGCATGTCTTCCACCCCACTCTGTTCATTGTATTTCACCAAAATTCTCTCTTCTTTAAACAAAATGTTGAAAATTATTCTGCTTCATCAAATTAAATAGGAACTGGCAAAACTGAATTGCTGTTTGCAGAGCAAAATGACAATGGTGCTTTAATAGGATAAACTGAATAAACCTATCCTCTGGAGAAGTGGATTTCTAAGTGAGGGAGGATGAAGAGAGTAAGATAGAATTCTTGTTAATTTCCCTTTAAAAATTGTGCACAGTAATGAATTTGAGGTTGGTTTAGGAGCAAGACACCGAACCTGCACTTGGTGCTAACCATAGCAACACATTAGTGGTGAAATCCATTTTTTTACTACCGGTTCTGTGGGTGTGGCAGGGTAAGGATACTGAAAAATCCCCATTCCCTCCCCACTCCAGGAGGAAGGATATTGCAAAATCTCCATTCCCACTACATCCTGGGGCCAGCCAGAGGTGGTATTTGCTGGTTCTCCAAACTGCTCAAACTTTCCGCTACCGGTTCTCCAGAACTGGTCAGAAACTGTTGGATTTGACCCCTGATTTAGAACGTGACTTCGAACAAAACAAGCTTCTCTCATCTACACCCCCAATGACCCAACTGGGGATGCAGCAAAGTACCTTCCTTTGTTCATCAGCCCATAATGATTGCAAAAAGCCAAGCAGAAGCTGCTTAAGATCAGTGTTAGGGAAAAAGATGATCCATAAAAATGTTATTTAAGAGTTCAGATAAATGCAGGATCAAATCTGGGTTGGTTATCTGGACTAGAGGTTTATAGTTCCAAGCTTTTGGATTCATGCTGGAGCCCATCTTCAGGGGATTTCTCTGTATGCTTTGGGCTATTCTGTGTGTGGTATTTATGTGATGCCTGTTGTATGTGGCTTTTTAAATGTTGATTGGGATGTTGATGGCTGGCTCTGAAGTTATTGGCTGTTGTTTCCTTGTGCTGCCAAGCCCTTGCCTCCTAAGTAGGCCAGACAAGAAGGCCAGACAAGGAATGATGAATGGAAACTGATTAAGGAGAAATTCAACCTAGAGATAAGGAGGAATTTTCCTGACAATGAGAACAATCAACCAGTGAAACAGTTTGACTTTGGAAGTTGTAGGAGCTTCATCACTGGAGGCTTTCAAGAAGAGACTGGACTGCCATCTGTCAGAAATGGTGTGGGGTCTCCTGCTTGGGTGGGGGGTTGGACTAGATGACCTACAAGATCCCTTCCAATTCTGTCAATCTGTTAAAGTTGAAAAGCTGGCGGTAAATCAGCATTTCTAATTTCTTTTTTTTTTAATTTCAAAACAAACTTTATTTAACTTTCAAATGTATACAAAAACAGATAAAAACCATATTAAAATATCCATGTCCATAAATCGAAATCAATGATGAAATTGGTTTCTACTCTCTTAAGTATCTATATGTGATTACTATACATATACACATATATATACATACATTATACCATTCATTGCTTGTCCCATTTTCATCCACATGCCTTTTGTCGGTGAAGTCATCATGGGTACTTATATAAGGTTATCATACAAATACCTTTCCAATTTTCATTCTTAATTTAAAATTCACTAAGAGTATAATAACATATATTGCTCGTTCAAATTAGCTTTCATATTCAATTAAAAGTATCATTATCCATTTTGTCTTTGTTTGATCCAATCGTACCATCTATCCCATACCCTAGAATATTTTGAGCTTTCCTCATTTTTTAATTTCTGCGTTAATTGATCCAATTCTGCACACAAATATATCTTTTGTATTACTTGCTGATCGTTTGGCAAATATTCCTTCTTCCATACTTGTGCATTTGCTATTCTCGCCGCTGTAATTATGTGGTGTATTAAGTATATCTTTTCTTTTCTAATGTTTTGTTTGTAAATTCCTAATAGAAATATCTTGGGGTCTAGTTCAATTTCTTCTCCTACTATTTGTATTATCCACGTTCTAATTTTCTCCCAGTATGCCTTAGTTTTGGGGCATAGCCACCACATATGGTAAAAAGTTCCTCTAGCCTGTTTGCACTTCCAGCATTTTGAGTCTAAGTTGGGATACATTTGTGCTAGCCTCGACGGGGGTAAATGCCATCTATACCATATCTTATATTGGTTTTCTTTATAACTTACCGATTATTTCCCAAATTCTTTCCCACTCTTCTAATTGGATATTTCCGCCTATGTTTTTGTTCCAGGCAATCACCTGCCCTTTAATTAAATTCTTACTCAATTCCAATTCTAATAAATATTTATATAGTTTAGATATCGCACCCAAACACCATATCCTTTCAAAAAATTATACAATACCGAGACATATTAGACTCAGACGGGATATTAAAAACGCGCCAGGAACTCAGAGATGGGGGAATAGAATTAGATTGGTGGCCCTACCTTCAAATACAAAATAGTTACAGAAAAGATAGGGATGAAAGAAGAGTTGAGTTAAACCCAAATAGATTAGACAAAATTATGGAAACAAAAGAAGGGAAGACGATATCTAAAGCATTTCTAATTTCTATTGACTGACTAGATGCCCATTTCCCAGGCTTGAATCACTTCCCTGGCTGGTTTTGGGACTGCTCGTCCAACAATATTAAGATTCTTCCTGGATCTTCTCCAGTTATTTCTCAAGGAATTGGATGCACTTAGAGTTGTCCATATTACAGTACAGGGGAGCCTCGGGTTTCAATCCTTGGAATCTCTGAACAAGATTGGCATGTCATTGGGGATTTCTAGTATCGCATATTGTACAGTATGTATGAACTGGATTAGTGCATCATGCTAGACAAGATTAATTCAGATTGGTTGACTCATAGTTCAGAATGTTACAGGAAATGACATTAAGTTGTAATAGGGTTATTTGTTTGATATCAGCATATTTTGGAAACAGCTGTTGTGTTATGATTTAGCAAGTTGTGTGAAGTAAGATTGTGTGTGTATGCATGCACACATACGGCTCTACTTGCTTGCCTTTTCCTTTGAAGCTCCAGTTATTTCTATTGTTGCATGGGCTCCCCCCTCACCCCCCGCACCTGATGTCAGAGAAAGCAAGGACAATATTTCTCAACCTAAGCAGCTTTACAATGTGTAGGCTTCAACTCCCAGAATTCACTAGCCAGGAAACGTGCTGGCTGGGGAATTCTCGGCACTGAAATCCACATGTAAAGTTGCTGGGGTTGAAAAATATTGACAGTGGCAACAGAGGATGAGGCACTGGGAATAGTTATGGTGGGGAGGAGAGGGCTCACAAAAGACTGCACATATCCTCTGTGACATCCACCCACCCACCCTACTCACTCATACACATGCATGCACACGTTTGCATTCTCTTCTGGGGAATATTGTTTTATAACTGCTAAGTGACATTCCAAGGAAAAGCTCATAAATGCAGATTGCATCAGAAGTGGTATTCAGCAGGTTCGGACCAGTTCTGGAGAATCAGTAGTGGAAATTTTGAGTAGTTTGGAGAACCTGTAAATACCACCTCTGACTGGCCCTGCCCCCATCTATTCTTTGCCTCCCAAATCCCAGCTGATCGGGAGGAAATGGGGATTTTGCAGTAACCTTCCCCTGGAGTGGGGAGGGAATGGATATTTTACAGTATCTTTCCCTTAGAGTGGGATGGGAATGGAGATTTTACAGTATCCTTCCTCTGCCATGCCCACCAAGCCACGCCTAGTATGCCATGCCATGCCCACCAAGCCACGCCCACAGAACCGGAAGTAAAAAAAAATTGAATCCCACCACTGGGTTGCATAGTTGTGTCCAAAACCAAATGCATCTTACCTTCACCAATCTATTGAGGAGGCTTTTTCCATGGAAAGAGGCTGAGCCTTGGGAAGGCAGTGCAGTTGACAAAATTACGTGGATACTGGTTGGCACGGAAAATGAACCGAGGTACCTCGCGGATGTGGGTATTGTCACAGATGATGCGTGCCAAGGTGGCTTGGCTAAGAGCCTGTCGCTGGGCTGGGGTGAACACACCAGGGTTCTCCCACCAGAACCTGAGGGAAAAAAAACCACCACAAAAATTGTCACATGAAGAGCAGCCTCCCAAATTTACAGAAACTTTCTTGCTGGAATGAAGCAGTATAGAATGAAAGAATTGGAAGGGATCTTGGGGGCCTTTGTCCAACCCGCTGCTCAGGCAGATACGCTATACCCTTGATGGGGAATCTATGGCATGCGTGCCACAGGTGGCACACAGAGCCATATCTGTGGGCACGTGAGCATTGCCTTAGCTCAGCTCCAGCGCGCATGCGTGCACCAATCAGCTGATTTTCAGGCCATGGGCAGTTTCTGGCCTCCAGGGGGTGGCGAAGCCTTTTTTGTCCTCCCCAGGCTCCTAGAAAGCCTATGGAGCCTGGGGAGGGTGAAAAATGGGCCATCCGGTCCCACCAGAAGTCGGGAAATGGGCCATTTCTGGCCTCTGGGGGGTGGGGAAGGCTGTTTTTGCCCCTCCCCCGGCTCCAAGAAAGCCTCTGGAGTCAGGGGAGGGCGAAAAACAGGCCTACCAGGCCCACCGTGCCATCATGTGCCAAAAGTGAGGGGAACCCAGGGGGGCGGGGGACATTAAATTATGGGTGTGGGCACGCGCAGCACAACCCCTCACGTTCCCCCCCCTTTTGGCATGTGATGGTAAAAAGGTTAGCCATCACTCCCCTATACTATTTCAGACAAATGTTTGATCAATCTCTTCTTAAAAACTTCCAGTGTTGGAGCACTCGCAACCCATAAGCCATTCCACTGGTTAATTGTTCTGTCAAAAAACTTCTCTTTATTTCTAGGTTGATTTTCTCCTTGATCATTTTCCATCCATTGCTGAAGCCATTAAAGTGCCTGTTATTTCAGAGGACAGTCTTTATTTCAGAAAACTGTCCTTTAAATGTATTTTTCAAAACCCCCACTTGTCCTTAATTTAGGTCATTTAACTTTTAACACACAAATGGAATTACTTAATGCAGTCTTTAAAAAATGGATTTTTCCCCTTTAACAAGCCCTTTAAAATTGCTTTTAAAAATAATTTGATATATAACATTTGATTTTAGATATTTTTATTAGAAGATGTGTTTTTGTAAAAAAAAATTGGCTTTGCTCTTGAATTTTCCTTGGCAAAGAAAGTTTATGAATGTAAACAATTATAATTATTTATTTTTCAGTTTATTCAGATTTGCCCCTTTTTCAGGGTTGACCTTCATTTTTCCCCCAAGAAAATATGTATGGTAGATTCTGATCAGCAATGTCTTCCCAAATTTTTGAAAATTTCCCAGTTTTACATCTATTTTATTTGTAACATTTAAGATGTTTAGAAGCTGAATCAAATCATTTGTTCACTTTGCCCTATATAGTAGAACCTGATAAGCAATGACTTCCCAACTTTTAAAATCTATTTTATTTATTTAAAAGAAAAATTAGTTTTTTCCCCTCAAATTATTGTCAGCTGTGGTAATTACTCAACAGTCTGTTGAAAACAAAGGAATGAACAAGAAATGTAAACAAGTGTAGATGCATGTTGTGGACAAAAGCATGAACGCCTCTAAAAGTTACTGTGAAGATTAGCTTTCCTCTGTTTGCCTGGTGAATTGTTTGCCTGGTTGTATGGTCAAAGAGCTAAGTTGCTAACCACAATCATATGACTGAAACATCAAACCATTTTTTAAATGTCTGATGAACATAAAATAGGTTGGAGTTTTGATTGCAGCATTATGGCTACCATTTTGATTTTTTTTTTAACCAATCCCGAGGAGACCCCTGATTTTACTCTTTCTGAAATATTTCAATAGATTCCCTGCTGTTTTTCTTTTCTTCTCAGGTCCTTTTCATTCACCTCATCCCTATGCAGTTTTGTTCTCGTGCTCCTCTTTCCTACCCTTCATTATTAAAGTTAATTATTCCCCTTACCTCCTGGGGAGGTAGCTTGCTTCCTGGGGTTGTAATGCTCCCTCACTGAAGATTTTCAAAAATAGACTGGACAACCATTTGACTAGCTGGTATAAGGCTCCTATATCTCAAATGTACTTTTACAAAATGCAAACTGGACTTTATTTTTGCTTGAAGATGTTTTGCTTCTTATTCAGGAAGGTTCTTCAGTTCTAACTGAGTCAGAACTGAAGAAGCTTCTTGAATGGGAAATGAAACTTCTTCAAGGAAAAACAAAGCCCAGTTGCCTTTGGGACAACCATGAGTTGGATGAATAAGAATCTCCACAGACATAAGACTCCTACTTTGAATAGGGCAGTGATGGCTAACCTTTTCCAGACCGAGTGCTGAAAGCATGGGTGCGCATGCCTGAATGTATGCAAGTGTGCCCTAACCCCCAAAATGCAATGTGCACGCAGCCCCTGTGCATGCACTCTGCCCCGTACATGTGTTCATAACCCCCCTCTGCATACTCCCCCGTGCATGTGCAAGCGGCCCTCCCGCACGCGGCCCACTCCCTATGCATGCACATGTGGCCTCCTGCATACACCCTGCACATGCGTGCACCTCCCAGTATGCTCCCCACCCCTGTGCATGCGCGGCAGAGACCCGAACACCAGCTGGCACAGCTGAACTGGGGCAACGGCTTGCGTGCCCAAAGAGAGGGCATTGCGTGCCACCTCTGGCACACGTGTCATAGGTTCGCCATCACGGGAATAGTGAGTTGGACTATAAAACTCCAAGGTCTCTTCCAGCCCTATGACTCTATTTCCCTTTTTTAAATGTTTACATCAGTTTTAATCAGTAATTATTTATGGGGGGCGGGGCTACAGGGTGTGGCTAACTCCAGGGATGATTTCACTGGAGTTGGTAACTCTAAGTTGGTATGATGAGAAACAGAGCAAAACAGATTTTTGTCTGTGTTTATTGTGTATATAATGTTTTTAAGGGATCATTTTCCTTCCAGGTTAATATAGTGTTTGGGAGTATTGGAAACTGAAGCTTATTCATTCAAAGCGTGTCTTCTACCCCTGAGTAGCCGCACAACTTTCTATTTTTCTTTTCTGTAGTGAAACACATTTAAGTTCATTTGCTATGTAGTAGATCAAGCGGCCACAATAAAATAGCAGGTTTCATGTGCTCACCTGTCCCCATCACGAAGGTTTTGGAACTGTTTCCGAAAGATACATGCCAATAGAGGCCCAACTCTGGCATTCCGGAGGAGGGGCTCAGCCACTCCCCCAACCCAGAGGTCAATGTTCTTGGGTGTCCCATAATGTTTAATGAACTTCTTGGCCACTTCAGGATTCTGGAGAACCTGAGCCAGTTCACTTTCATTGTTAGGTTGTGAGAGGCCACATAATTGTCTCCAGGCATGATAACCTATAGAATAAGAATAGTGGTCAAAAGTTCTGCTCATTTGAAAAATGATATTCTCTCTAGTATCATTCCATGTTGCAATCTCAAAACATTTTTAAGGCTGAGCTGTAATTTTCTACATTATTTTTGGCTATATGGCAGCACTCCACAATCTCTGATGTTTCCCGCAAAATGGGAACACTCTACTCTTGTTACCTGCTAGACCCAGATCTCGGCCACGCTGCATGTTCAATGATGGCAAATCCAATCCAGGTCTTGGAGGTTGTTGGAAGAGTCGGTCTCGGAGACCCTCTACTACTAACTGATCTTGTTTCACCAGTTTGGCTGGTGTACCTATTTGGCCTCGTAGAATGGGATCAATGCCTCCTGAAAGAGAGAAGAAATAACTTTCAAAAGCAATGTCCATCTGTAGATATCAACCAAACATGAGGAGAAATCTCAGCAATTGAGTGGGTAGCCTCATAGGTCTTCACAGCTGAGCTGAAAAACTCTCCTGACAGTTCTTCAGCCAGCAGAACACTCAGGTATAACATTTGCTGATTTCCAGGCAACTCCAACCTTTATCAACAGTAGAGACCTTCAAATTTCTAGGTTCTACCATATCGCAAGATCTAAAATGGGCAGCTAACATCAAAAACGCCATCAAAAAAGCTCAACAAAGAATGTTCTTTCTGCACCAACTCAGAAAGCTCAAACTGCCCAAGGAGCTGCTGATCCAGTTCTACAGAGGAATTACTGAGTCTGTCATCTACATCTCTATAACTGTCTGGTTTGGCTCTGCAACCCAACAAGACAGACACAGACTTCAGAGGATAATTAGAACTGCAGAAAAAACCATTGCTACCAACCAGCCTTCCATTGAGGACCTGTATACTGCACGAGTCAAAAAGAGGCCTGTGCAAATATTTACAGACCCCTCGCATCCTGGACATAAATTGTTTCAACTCTTACCCTCAAAACGACACTGTAGAGCACTGCACACCAGAACAACCAGACAGAAGAACAGTTTTTTTTCCTGAATGCCATCACTCTGCTAAAAAAATAATTCCCTCAACACTATCAAACTAGTTACTAAGGCTGCACTACTATTAATCTTCTCATCGTTCCCACTTCTTTTATGTACACTGAGAGCACATGCACCAAGACAAATTCCTTGTGTGTCCAATCACACTTGACCAATAAAAATTCTATTCTATTCTGTTCTGTTCTGTTCTGTTCTGTTCTGTTCTGTTCTGTTCTGTTCTCCAATCTTTATGATGACAGGGCATATTAAGGACAAAAATTGGTGGATTCCCTTGGACTTCTTCTCCCATAAAACATTACTGGATAGTGGGAAACACCCACTAAATGCTGTCCTTATTGTAGTGTGGAACCGAGATGAGGAGGAAGCTATAGTTAGATTTTGACAGCTAGACCAGCTGATTTAGCTATCAGCCAAGACTCAGTCAAATTTTCATACATGTTTTGTGTAGGTGCATTGAAGCAGAGACCTCTTTATTATTCCCAGTTATTTTTTAAAATTTTATTTAAATGTAAACATTATTTAATCTTAGAAGATTAATTTATTGATTTATACGTCCACCCATCTCATAGATAGTTAACAACTCTGGGTAGTTAACAAAAATAACAACAAAATAAACAGTAAAAAGACCAAAATTTGAAAAATAACATTGATAGCCTAAAAGAGCAGCTGAGATCATTTATAACACCCCACATTCAAATAAACCATGAAGCCAATTCACCCATACTGCTGGGGCACCAGGCAAAGCCAAGCTTTTAATGTCTGATGAAAAAACAGCAGAATCAGGGCAAATCTAATCTCAGGGGGGATGATATTCCAGAGGATTGGCACAATGGCAGAAAAGGCTGTATTTCTGGATCAGATGAAATTCTCCTGTGGATGGACCCAGAGCATGCTACTCCTGTTGGACATAACAAGATGGGTACTAGACACGAGTGGAGAGAGTAAATAATCCATCTTTAAGTTATGAAGGGCTTTAAAGGTAGCCACTAACACCTTGAATTCACCCAGAAGTGTACCAGTAACTAATGCAGCTCCCAAAGCAATTGTGTCTCACATGCCAAACAATTAACATCCACGATTGTCTGTGCCATTACAATTTGCAGCAGATTAAGCTTCCACATACTTTTCATGGGCAGCCCCATGTTGAGCATGCTGTAGTAATCTAAACAAGGGATGACTAAGGCATGAGTTATTGTGAGCTGGGTCTCTTAGTCCAGGAACATACACAACCAATACCCAACACAAAACTATGCAAAGACCCTTGTGGACACAACTACCATCTACTCCGAGTAACACTTGCATATTCAGAACTCCCAGATTGTGCTATCCAAGAATTAACCAGGTCCATTTCAGCTTAATTGTTTGAGATCAGCCAAAATTGGCCGCTTGCTGGGACTTACCTTGGAAAATAATTTTCCATGTAGCAAAGAACTCCTTTTCTAAGGGTGTGTCACTCAGAACTTGGTAACGGCTGTCTAAGCGAGGCACAGTGGGCCGCACCAAAGTATGCCCAAAACGGAAAGCAATGGTAAAGGCGGTGGCAATTCGGGGATCCACAGAGTCATTGTAGCCCCTGTAACGAGGCAGAGCAATAGTCTCCCCCAGCACGGCAGGTATATATTCTGTATAGGTGATTTTCTGGAACAAAAGGACAAAAAGAAGAGTCATGGGCCTATTGGAAGAAAGCAATTAATTCAGGCCAACGATGATTGAATATTAGAAGCAGAAGACCAGTCTTCCTCAACATGATGCTATGAGGTTTGTTCTTAAATATACATGTTTTGTATATACTTATTTGGCTTCTATCTCTTTTGCAGGCTTACAACAAGACAGAATACAGATAGTCCTCGATTTACAACACTTGGTTTAGTGACCGTTTGAAGTTACAATGGCACTGAAAAAAGTGACTTATGATTTTTTTTCCCCACACTTGACAGCTGCAGCATCCCCATGGTCATGTGATCAAAATTCAGATGCCTGGCAACTGATTCATATTTATGACGGTTGCAGTGTCCTGAGGTCATGTGATGATGACCTTTTGCGACCGTCTAACAAGCAAAGTCTGTGGGTAAGCCAGATTCTCTTAACAACCATGTTACTAACATGTTAAGTGAATCCCTGCAGTTATTAAGTTAGTAACATTAAAGCTTTCTTTTTGATAACTCCTTTGGGGAAAGCCATTCCTTGTTAGCTGGGAAAGCCTCATTCAGACCTACAAAGAGTGATAAGCATGCATTAAATGAAAGACTGCTTGGGAACATCTATACAGTTAAGGTTAGGCCAGGGGTCAGCAACCTGTGGCTCTGGAACCGCATGTGGTTCTTTCACTCCTCTGCTGCCATTCTCTGTCACTCAAAATATGCGTCACAACTGCCACTGTGTGACACCCGCCAGCATGCAATTTATTGAGCTTTTCAACCTCCGGTAGGCCAACCATGGATAAATCGAAAAAAAGAAAGTTTTCAGAAGAAAACAGGTTTAATTCAACTACATATGCTAGTTTTGTGGCCGCTCAAGAAATAGTCAGGCACAGGAAGGGTTTTGTGGCTCCCGGTGTTTTCTTTTCTGTGGGAAATGGGTCCAAATGGCTCTTTGAGTGTTTAAGGTTGCAGACCCCTGGGTTAGGCCAAACATTTGATGGTTGAAGGCCACTGATAGAGCAGGGGTCTCCAACCTTGGCAACTTTAAGCCTGGTGGACTTCAACTCCCAGCAAAGCTGGCTGGGGAATTCTGGGAGTTGAAGTCCTCCAGGCTTAAAGTTGCCAAGGTTGGAGACCCCTGCCATAGAACACCTTGTTGGCAGAGACAGTTTTAAAGCAATTTTAAGATGTATTTCAACTTCATAGAGTTGTTGGGGAGAAAGCACATCACAGAGAGAGCATTACTTACGTTATCTTGAGCTGCTAGGGGAAAGAGGAGATAGAAATTGAAGAGATGAATGCAGATAGTCCTCAACTTATAACCATTTGTTTACTGACAGTTCAAAGTTCACTGAACAAAGGGACTTCTGATTGGTTGTCACACTTACGACCATCGCAGCATCCGTGATCAAATTGAGATGCTTTGCTTTATGATAATTGCAGCATCCCAAGGTCATGTGATCCCCATTTGCGACCTTCCCCACCAGCTTCTGACAAGCCAAGTCAATGGGGGAAGTCAAAATTTGCTTAACGATCATGTGAGTCACTTAACAACTGCAGTAATTTACTTAACAATGGTAGCAGAAAAGGCACTTAACCACCTTATTAGCAACATGAATTCTGATTCCAACTGTGGTTGTAAGTCGAGAACTTCCTGTAGATAAATAACTAAATTCAGAGGGCAGCTGTCATGCTTAAGGCATTCAGTGTTCTACCCTAATGGTCTTACCCTATAGCCGTGATGGTGAACCTATGGCACGAGTGCCAGCAGTGGCACACAACGCCCTCTCTTTGGGCACGCAAGCCGCTGGCCCAGTTCAGTTGTGCCGTGCATGTGCGCATGCCTCCCACAAGCCAGCTAGTCTTCAGGTTTCTGCCGTGCATGCACGGGGGTGGGGCGCTTACTGGGGGATGCACACATGCGCACGGGCGCATGAAGGGACCACGCGTGCATGCGTAGCGGGTGGGGCGCGTGCTGGAGGGGCACGCGCACATGCTCGGAGGGCATGTGGGGGGCCATGCACACATGTACGGGGCAGGGTGCATGCATGGGGGCTGTGTGCACATTGGATTTTGGGGGTTCGGGCACATCTGCATGCATTCGGGCGTGCGCACCCACACTTTCGGCACTCGGTCCGGAAAAGGTTAGCCTCCACTGCCCTATAGAAAGGGGGAGGAGCATGGCTGGCTCAGGATTCTCAGAGTTGAAGTCCACAGGTCACAAAGGGGCCATAGTTCCCCAACCCTGCTCTATAGGACTGGTTGCACTGGGCTGAACAAAGCGGTTAAGCCACTTACCGTATTTTTCGGAGTAGAAGACGCTCCGGACTATAAGACGCACCTACCTTTTTTGGTGAGGAAAACAAGAAAAAGAAATCTGCCTCTGCACCCAGCAATTTTGCCTCGTGCAGCAAACAGCAAGCTTTACTTTCATTTTCGTTTTCAGCATAGCTTGATTAGCACAAGAAAAAAAATCCGCTCCCAGCAATTTACCCCCTTGCAGAAGCAGCAGAGGCCTGTGCAGCCATAGGCAATGGCAATCCCTGCAGCCTGAAACAGCTGAGAGTCGGGGACAATCAACTTGTGTTAATTAGGTTGTGCTGAAACTGAAATGGGCTGTTTCTTCTTGCTGCTTGCTGCAAGAAGGTAAATTGCTGGGACGCAGAGACCAAAAGGTGGAGGCCAATGGGTGAGCAGGGCTACATTCAGTCTATAAGATGCACCTAAATTTTTACCCTTTTAGGTGGGGGGAAAGGTACATCTTATACTCTGAAAAATATAGTAAACAGAATTGTGCCTTCATTTTATGTAAAAGAGTCACGGAGCTATTCATCCCACACCTGCATCAGTGCTCCCAAGATTTTCCGGGACTCCTGATAGAGTTCTTCTCCACTCATTTGTGGGTTCAGCCTCTTCAGATCAGTGGCCAAACGGTTGTGCTCCCGCATGAAAAGCGTTTGCAATGCAATCAACCCTGGCATTTCATTAACTCGATTGTCACCTTTAAAAGTCAGAATAAGAAAGCATCATTGCAACAGAGATGTCATAAATCAATATTTCATTCCAAGTGAGGAGTTTAAACAAGAAGCAGATATTTGGACGGCTGTGTATATGTTGCCAAAAAAGATACCTTGTCTAAATCTTCTCTAGTGATACGGTTAAGTGAGTGAAGGGAAAGGGTTAATATGTCATGCAAATAATCCCAGCCAGCATGCAATTTAGAGGAAGTTAATTTTAGCTTCTGCAAGGCTATGTGAAGTTAAGCTAATGCTTCGCAGCTCATCCATATTGTCTAAATCAGGGGTGTCAAACTTGCACAGTCATGGAGTCATCAAGTGATATCGTGATTTTTTCCCCCTTTGCTAAACCGGGTGTGGGCAGGGCCAGTGTATGACGCATCTAGCCCACGGGCCGCAAGTTTGACACCCCTGGTCCAGTGGTGAAATCCAAATTTTTTTACTACTGGTTCTGTGGGCGTGGCTTGGTGGGCGTGGCTTGGTGTGAGTGGCAAGGGAAGGATACTACAAAATCTCCATTCCCTCTCCACTCCTGGGGGAAGGATATTGCAAAATCTCCATTCCTACTTCACTCTGGGATCAGCCAGAGGTGGTATTTACCAGTTCTCCGAACTACTCAAAATTTCCGCTAACTGATTCTCCAAACTACTCAACATTTCTGCTACCAGTTCTCCAGAACCTGTCAGACCCTGCTGGATTTCACCCCTGCCCTGGTCTAGATCATTGTTTCTCAACTCTAGCAACTTTAACATGTATGAACCTCAACTCCCAGAATTCTCTCACCAGTAAGGCTGGCTGAGGAAGTTGAAGTCCACGCATCTTAAAGTTGATAAAGTTGAAAAAAAAAACTGGTCTAAATGGAAGGGATAGGAATAATCATTCTCTTGGACTATGGCAGAGATGGTGCTATTGGCTACACAAAACTAGGACTTCTCTAGGCTCCCTGACTCCATTTTACTATTACATCCCTACCCAGAGAGAAGAGACAGAGAGTGTGAAGCAAAAGATGATGATGATGATGTCCATTCAGTTGAGTCTGACTCTTGGTGACTCTATGGGCCAGGTCTCTCCACATCTTCTGATCTTGCACTATTTCTTTGAGTTTTTCTATGCTCTGGCTGATGTCAGCTTTGATGGTGTCCAGCCACCATTTTCTTTGACAGCCTGGTATCCTTTAACCACTAACTTTTCCAAACATAATTTCTCCAGTGAGAAGCAAAAGATAACTGGATGCATTGATGGACGGCTAGACAGACAGACAGATTTAATCAATCCACTTTGTGGAGGATAATCCAGTTGGTCACTCTGTCTTTTACTGAAGTTCTAGAGATTAGGAACTTCTTGTGAATGGGAGTGTTTACTCCAGAGGGGAGGGGCTGACTGGGTCAGCTACATCAAGGGAATGTAAACTGTGAGCGTTCCCTACATGGTGGTTATGTGCAGATGGATAGGGTAAAAGTAAATGACAAAACATGCATCATGCTATCACAACACAAACCACATGACTTACATTACAGTATATGTACCCAATGCCAGGAAAAAGTCTGAATGAGTAGAGTTTGCATTCTGACATTGAAATGCACATTTCACATTTTTCCATCAGCACAATTTATACCACATGCCTATGGCTTCCTGAGTTCCTGATTGCTGTTATTTTTAGTAGAATTCCAAGATGGAGGCTGCTGAAGAAATACATGAGCTATATCACATTTTCAGGCTAATTCCTTACAGGTTACTTTGTTTACTTGACAGCCAGTTTGGTGTAGTAGATAAAGACACCAGGGCTAGAAACGGAGAAACAATGAGTTCTAGTCCCGCCTGAGGCATGAAGCCAGATGGGTGACTTTGGACCAGTCAGTCTCTCTCAGCTCTTGTAAACCATTAGCAATGGCAAACCATTCTTGAAAATATTGACAAAATAACCTTTGTACAGGGGTGAAATCCAGCAAGTGCTGACAGGTTCTGGAGAACCAATAGCGGAAATTTGAGCAGTTTGAAGAACCGGTAGCAGACATTTTCAGTAGTTTGGAGAACCGGCAAATACCACCTCTGGCTAGCTCCAGTATGGGGTGGGAATGGAGATTTTGCAATATCCTTCCCCCAGGAGTGGGGAAGGAATGGGGATTTTGCAGATTCTGCCACGCCCACCAAGCCACCACCCACAAAACCGGTAGTAAAAAAATTTGGATTTCACCACTGCTTTGTACAGTATGCTGTAGAACCATTCAAGTTTCAGGGAATGCCCTGGTAAACAGGCAGGTCTGTAGCTGTTCTTTCAAAATCTAAATTGAAGAGTTTATTTCAGGTCCATTGGAAGACCATTCTGAATGTCTGGTGCTATCACATAGTAGCTTCCTAACAGAGCCAGGGGTGAAATGCTACCAGTACGGATTGGTTCTCCCGAACCGGTAATAAAAATGCTACTGGTTCAGGCAAACTGGTAGTAAAAAAATGCTACCAGTTCAGGCGAACCGGTATTTCTGATGATCAGCTGTGCGACGATCAGCTCTGCCGCGCGATTTATAATATAAATCGTGCGGCACAGCTGTTTCCCCCCCTCGCTGTTCTACTTCCCTTTGCAGACTTAGAAAAGGCTTCTTAATCCTCCTTTTTCAGCGCTGCGCGGTAGTGCCTATGGTGCACATGTGTGTGAAGCGCATGTTTGGCACGCACTGCGCATGCGAACTGGTAGCAAAGCGAACCAGTAGCAGACTTCAGATCATTTCACCGCTGGACAGAGCCGTGTGCAAAACACTTCTCTCAAAGTAGGAAGCCCTCTTTGATGGGTTTCATGCTTGGGCAGAAGACACCACAGCTACTTTGAAGGTGCAGAGCATATAGCTTCATTTGCAGATCTATAAGTACCTCTTTCAAAAGGCCTTGCACAACCCTGGTCAGATATCTAAACTCAGGTACTTTGCTCTTCATACGAGGGCACCCTCCTCCAGCTTTTTCCAAAAGTTTCATTTCGCCAGAGACTGCTAATGATAAAGAATTGAGAACTGGAAATTCTTAAATGGGTGACAGCAGCTCTCCAAGTGTCCACAGTATTCAGATCTGCCTTTTAAACAATAACAGAGTTGGAAGGGACCTTGGAGGTCTTCTAGTCCAACCTCCTGCTCAAGCTTATATCATTTCAGATAAATAGTTGTCCAATCTCTTCTTAAAAACCTCCAGTGATGGAACACTCACAACTTCAGGAGGCAACTGTTTCAGTAATTAATTGTTCTGTCAGGAAATTTCTACTTAGTTTAGGTTGGTTTTCTCCTTGATTAGTTTCCATCCGTTGCTTCTACTCCTGTGTTCAGGTGTTTTGGAGAATAGCTTGATTCCCTTTTCTTTGTGGCAGCCTCTGAGATACTGGAACACTGCTATCATGTCACCCCTAGTCCCACTTTTCATCAAACTAAACAATTCCAGCAACTGTTTTTTATATGTTTTAGCTTCCAGTCTCCTAACCATCATTTTTGCAGCCATCTATTCCTTTTATCTCTTCCTGCTATCCCTTTCACTAGGTGTGACTTCAGTTTGCAAAAGCAGCCCCAAAGAAATGGTGCACCTTTCAAATAACTTACCTGCCAAAAAACAGGGGATTCTTAGGGTTGTATTTGTTACATTGCAATTTTCCGGAAAGCCTTCAGGAGTGCCAAAGGGGAGAAAGGCAAGGCCTCGATCGTTGAACCTGTCATTCACAGCCAACAGTCCTAGGTCATTTGTCAAATTTCTTAGCTGCATTGCCCATTTGTCTTCACTGGCATATACCATACTGGTATCAACAAAGGATGTGAGTGCATTGATCTGGTTGCGGATGGCATAGCCACCGTTGCACGCAGGAGCTGAACGGGTAAAGGGCATGCACTCACGCTTTTGTGTAGGATCATCGGGTGGGATCTAGAACAAAATGATGAAGAGGAGCTTAAATTCCCCGGTTCAAAAAACATTTCCTTTATTTTGCCAAGCAGAGGAATATGCCAAGCAAAGGAATAACCAATATCCTGCAGTTTTACACAGGTAGGCACCATTTTCCTCATGCTTTCCCTCTTTCTCCTATTAATGTTTAAAAGGAACACACGACACAACAGAGGCATGCTTGGAAAATGTATAAATATGATCCAATTCTGGAATGAGAATCACTTTTGGTGATAGGTTTTGGACTTCAACCAGTAGTGGGTTTCACTTACTTTCGCTACCGGTTGGGAACTGGGAGAGCATGTGTGTATGTGCTTGCTTTGCTCACGCACAGTGCTTCTGCACATGCATAGAACCTTCTGCACCAAGCCACGCCCACAGAACCGGTAGTAACAAATTTTACATTTCACCACTGCAAGCAGGGCAAGGCAAGGCACAGCAAAGTATCCAGACATTGGTAACAGCACCTGAGACTGGAAAAAGGCAATGCTTGTTCCAGACAAGCACCCCTCCCAACGGCATCTCTTTAAATCTCATTCCCCAACTGAGCCTTGTGAAGAGGGGCAGGGTACCCTCCTCCCCAGTTATCAGGTTGCCCTGTGCTGATCCATTCTCTCCATTCTCCATGTTCGGGGATGTGGGGGGGGGAGGTAATTGCTCCTCGCTGGAACTCTGTTGCTCCTCTGCTCTGCTGCCTGCCTTCTCCTTCCCCTTTGCTTAGTTGTCCTGCTTAGTTCGCTTAGTTGTCCATCTCTCCTTCGCTGGTGACCCTTCCCAGTCCCGAGAGACCCGGGATTGCCTCCTCCTGCTCCTCTGGTCATTCCTCTGTCGGCTCTAGCTCTGTTTCATCCTTCTCCTCGGACCCAGGCTCCAGCAGAGCCATGTCACAGGACCTTGTGAAAGAGTGTCATAATGGGAGCCAATCTAATCTTGACAGGAATGATGTTCCACAGGGAGGGAGCCACCATGCAGAAAGTGCATCTTTTTGGCCCCACTAGATGGACCTCCTTAAGAGAGGAGACTCATAATGTTCCCTGCCTCCCTGCTCTGGTGGGTCAGGTAGATATGACAGAGAAAAGGCGGTCCTTCAAATAACCTGGTTCTAGACCATGCAAAGCTTTGAAGGGGGACAACCAACACCTTGAATTGCACCTGGAGGCAAAAGGCAGCCAATGCAGTTCCCGCAAGAGAAGTGTCACATGTGCAAATCTGGGCTTGTGAAAAACCATGCAGGCTACCAGATTTTGAACCAATTGAAGGTTCTGGATACTTCTCAAGGGCAGCACCGTATAGAGCATATTGCAACAATCAAGATGGAAAGTGTCTAAGGTGTAGTTAACAATGAGCAGATATTGTTGGTTCAGAAAAGGACATAACTGAGTGGGCTGTAACAGGTCCAGGAAAGGGGATAACTATATGAATAAGAAATGTTTAAGAAATCCTGTCTTGATTTTTTGGGGAGAAACTATATAAATCTATATAAACTATACAAACTATATAAATTTATATAAATACAAGGTTGAGGATTCAAAGATTCCTATACTTTAATGACTTTGGACAAAATAGTCATTTATGATTAAACATTCTCTCTTTTTTTCTCCTAGAGAACAAAGTGAGTTATATACCACTCTCTCTTCATTTTTAAGGTTGCCTGGGCTAAGAGTGAGAAAGATTGGTTGGCCCAAAATAACCCAGTGAGTTTTAATTGCCAAAAATGATTAGAACCTGGATCTCCCCAGTGGCAATCCAGCACCTTAACTGTTAGGCCTCACTGGGTTTTTTGTCACTTTATCCTAATTTGGGATCTTCTTTGTAACCCACTGAACAAAGTTAAATGTGTTTTATCTATTATACACTTAGAGGCAGCCAGTAACAAAATATCGAAATATGAACATCTCAAACAAACTAGCATAACTGTAGTATTTCTGAGAAAGAGCAGAGGAGACTTTTGCCCAAAATGCCATTAGGAAGCCCAGATCTCACTATTAATTTAATCATGCTTTCCTCTGAATCTAGTCTATCAAGCAGAGCAGGAAATGCTGGATATGTTCTATCTCTTTGCTTGCACGTGCTTAGAATAGACACCAAGGGAGTGGACAGGGAGATTGAGATAAAGATAGAAAAGCAGAACTAGGAAGCATTGGGAAAATGAAGAACAGAGGCTGACAAATTTAAGTGGTTGGCAGTAAAAGCCCTGAAAATATGAAGACACAGGAGTTCTCTGCTGATGAGCTTTCCATTCATCCTCAATATCTATGGAGATTCTCAGTCATCCAGGTTATAGATGTCCCAAATGTGCTTTTTGAAGAGACAACTGGATGTTCTTTGTTTTTAAAGACATTTCTTCAAAATTCTTCAATTCTGACTGAAGAGTGGAGACTGGAAAGATTTATATTCCTTGCAGTCATCTGGTGGTTAGCACTCTCTCTGAGAGTTGTTGAGGTCACTTGGAGGTTTATCAGTCAGAAATGAAGAGGCTTCTTCTTGGAGGAGAAGCGAAATGTTTTCAAGGGAAAACAAAGAAAATCCAGTTGCACCTTTGAAAAAGCACCTCTTGAAAAAGCACCTTTGGGACACTCATCCCGAAAGTCTCTTGGTACTTTGCTAATCCAGGCAGAGTTAGATTCAGAATTTCTCATACCCTGATTGGAAAACACGGCGGCGCTTTCACACAGGTTGAACAATCTGCTCCTTTTATGAAGGTGAGGGTGGCTGTTACGGAAGGTCCAAAATCCAAATCATGATCCAAAAATTGCCCCCATTGCATAAACAAGACTGAACGGAAAAGATCATTAGTGACGTTCTCATTAGGGAAGAAGACGATGTCATTGGATACAGCCCGGACCTGTTACCAAGAAATTATTATCAAGAGTGGCAGAGACAGAAGGAAAGGAAAGGGGTTTATGAAACCTGGAAACAACTACAAATCACTACATACTAATTTAGGAGGAGGAATTTAAAGATATACTTCCACAAACTGCCAATGAAATCATCTAGGACAGTGGTTCTCAACCTGTGGTCCGTGGACCCCTGTGAGGCTGTGAGATCGTCCATGAAGGCTTGAAGAAATGATTTATGATTTAAATCTTGGGGGTCCGTGGCCACAAAAGGTATTTAAAGGGGGTCTGTGGTGTAGAAAAGTTTGAGAACCACTGCTCTAGGAGTCTCGTTCTTGATGAGACAAGAGAGAGGAATGACTTCACAAGGTCTTCAGGCAGAAGACTTAAATACAAATGGCTGGCATCCTGGAACGTCATTAAAAGCAGTTAAATAAAAGGATTAAATAAAAAGCTTTATCTATTATCTATTATCTAACCTTATTGTATTGTATTTTATTATTATATCAAATATATTACCGTGTTTCCCTGAAAACAAGACCCTGTCTTATATTTTTTTGAACCCCTAAATAAGTGCTTGGCCTTATTTTCAGGGAGGTCTTATTATTCTGGGGCATGTGGAGCAAGAAGGGGCTCCTTTTGCCATCTTACCTGATTTCCAGCTCTGTCTCCCTAACCCTAACTAGAGGAAATGGCAGGGATTGGCTGTGCATGCGGTTAAATATTTTCGGGGAGGGTTTATTTTCAGGAGGGCTTATTTTTTTGGGGGGGGGGCTTATTTCAGAGCATGCGCTCAAAAGCCCAATTGGGCTTATTATCAGGGGATGTTTTATTTTCAGGGAAACAGGGTATGTGCTAATAATTACTATTAGGTATGCGAATTTCAGAGGCGTTATATATGGGACCTGCGATAGAACATTTCAATCTGAAGTCCATCTCTGCGCAGCATCCATTCAAACAGTCAAGTCTTTTTTCAGGGTGCTTGGTTCTTTCAATCTGTTTTGAGAAAGCTTCAGTAGCCTGCAGATGCTGAGCAGATTAAATCGTCATGAGATTGTCCTATTTCTGCCCTCTTGTTTATTCTTCCCTTAACTTTATTGTTGTTTCTCTCCTAAGGCTTACAAAATATTTTTATGTGCCAACGATGCATTCAACCCCCAGATCTCTACTCTTATGCCAGATTAGCAATTCAGTTGCCAAGCACCCGAATTTTGATCACAGGACCATGGGATGCTGCAACGGTGTTGCAACTTCATAAATATATAAGTGTTGTAACTTCAAGCAGTCAATAAATGAATGATGGTAAGTTCTGGACTAACTGCATTTCAAAGACAGCGCAGCTAGCATGCTGACTTAGTAGGACATGATCATAATAAAGTCATCCAGATTGGTTTTTCAAAGAATATACCAATGCCATGCTATAAATGACACTGTCTTAATTGGTCTTGTCTTTGAAATATAATAGACCAAAGGTCTAAGTTGTGGTTGTGATTTTGTTCAGGGCAGCTCAGCAAATTGGAAGCCCAATGTGCACCATAGTTGTTTGATAGTTGATATATTTATGTTATATCTTCAAAGTTTATTTAAGTGAGTCAGGATTTGACCACAGCCTAGTTTCTATCTTTTTATTTGCAAAACTATAAGATACGATTCTTGCCAAAACTATAAGATACAATTCTTCATGAAAATCCCTCTCTATTCCTGTTTTCTATTGCTGTAACTAGTGTACAAAAGCACTAGATCATGTATAGGCCTTAAACTCAGGGGTGAAATGCTACCGGTTCGGACCGGCTCGGGCAAGTAGGTAGCGATGATGGCCGGTGGTTTGGAGAACTGGTAGAAATGGCAGCTGGAGGCTCCACCCACCTGCCCCATTCCTTGGAGTCAGGGAATGCACCATTCCCCGACTCCAGCCTTGCCGCAGAGCCGCTGCCTGCTCGCCCTTTGCCACATGGTGTATCCTACTGCTCACCTTTCTCCCGGGGCTGGCTCTCAGAGAAGGCAAGTGCCTGAAAGTTACTGGAGTCGCTCACTCTCCTTCTTGAATGAGCCGCTCTGGTCCACGCGCCGGCACTGTTTATTTAATTCAGTGGCAGGTTGGGTGTCGCTTGTGCAGCCGGCGTGTGGACCAGAGCGGCTCATTCAAGAAGGAGAGTGAGTGACTCCAGTATCTTTTGGGTGCTTGCCTTCCCTGACAGCCAGCTGCGGGAGAAAGGTGAGCAGTAGGAATTGGGGAATGGTGCATTCCCTGACTCCGGGAAATGGGGCGGGTGGGCGGAGCCGCAGGAGAAAGGTAAGGACATGCCAGCAGAATAGAAATTTAAAAAGTTTTCCTACCGGGTTCTGTGGGCGTGGCTTGATGGGAGGGGGTCTTGTGACTGAGTGGGCATGGCTGTGAGTGACATTGAGTTGGCCACGCCCACTCAGTCACAGGACAACCCCCCACCAAGCCACACCCACAGAACCGGTAGGGAAAAATTTTAGATTTCACCCCTGCTTAAACTCTACCTGGATCACTTCTGCTCTGGCAGACAAATTTAGGACTCCTTAGTTCATTTCTGGCTACAATACTTCAATTATATCAATTATTCTATTTCTCTAATCTCTTTGCCTCAACTCTTGGTTTCTCTCCTCCCTTCCAATTGTTTTTCTCCCTTAAAATCCTGGATCCTTTCCTCTGTTCAAACTAAGCATCCTGGAATTAAATAGGGATTATATCTTACTAAGGGTAGAGGATGTCCAAAATACAGCTTCGTTTCTGTCCAGCCACGTGGGAGAGATATGCCATCTTCATATTCTTGAGGCAGCCACCTGGCATATGGACGGTTGCTAGCTCCCAAAGTAGGAATTCTCCTGCAATATTTCGTTAAACCCAAAAGTTCATTTAGAAGAGAGTTTTTAAAAGCAATAAGACTTGTGTTTACACACAATGCTAACCCTTAAACTCCAGTAATAAAGCTCAATTGCATTCACACATGTTGCGGCAAATACCTCATCCATATTCTGATTAAATGTTGAGGTTTTAGTTCCAGAAGAAAATCCAATATGGGTATGTCCTCAACTTATGACTACAATTGAGCCCAACATTTCTGTTGCTAAGTGATAAATTTATTAAGAAAGTTTTGCCTCATTTTAGGACTTTTCTTGCCACCATTGTTAAGTGAATCTGGCTTTCCTTGTCAGGAGGTTGGGCCAAAGTGGTTGCAGAAAAAAATGCCTTTAAAAGCCTCTGGCGATCCCAGCTGAGCTGCCTGATCATCAGAGGCTTTTAAAAGCATTTTTTTTGCCACCTCTTAAGGTTATAGAAAAAATGCTTTTAAAAGTAAAAAAGAAAAAAAAGCAGACCAGGAAGTAATCCAGAAAATATTTTCATGCACAGAAATGGACAAATTAACCTTACAGTTAAAAGACAAGGAAGACTCAAAATATTTTACAATATGGAATAGATGGTACCAATGGATAAATCAGAGGAGGGGAAAAATTGGATAAAGATAAAATTTGGAAGAAATTAACACGATTTTTAAAAAAAGCACTGTCAGATAGATGGAGTAGGTAACAAATCACTAAGTGTATTTATATATGTATATAGAATAATAGAAAACCATTAACAGGTGAAGTTGTGTATTGTACAAGCAAATTCGTCTTTGATGAAGAGAGATTTGTATATTTTAAATGTTTTTTTTAACGATTTAATAAAGTTTTGTTTTAAAACCAAAAAAAGAAAAAAAAGTTGGCCACGCCCACCCAGTCACATTACCCCCACCACCAAGCCACACCCACAAAATAAGCCATGCCCATAGAACTGGTAGTAAAAAAAATTAGAACCCACCCCTGCCTGTATCCCACCCTAAACGAGTCCAAAATCACCCAAGGTTGGCAGGTGTTGACTTCTATTGCCAATTCCGTTCTCGTGTAAACCTAATTGAACAATAATAGCTGTTCTACAGGGAAGAGGGCTGATCATGGAGAGCCAACTAGACCAGGGGTGTCAAATTCAAGGCCCGCAGGCCAAATCAGGCCTACAGGGTGCTTAGAACTGGCCCATGGGGATGCCCTGGGAACAGCACAGGACCGGCCCGTGGGCCTCTGCCAGTGAAAATGGAGCTCAGGAGGGCTGCGTGCAACCCTCCCGAGCTCTATTTTTTATGGCAGAGGGTTGCAGGAGGCTGTCCCTGCTGAAAACAGAATTTGTGAGCCCATTTTTGCTGGCAGAGTGCTTGAGCCACCACAGGCGCCCCCGACATGAGTGACATTAAGCTGACCACATCCCCCCTGGCCCCCCTGGCCTGCCTCCTAAGGTCAAACACAACCCTGATGTGGCCCTCAATGAAATCGAGTTTGACACACTTGAGCTAGATTAACACTCCACACTTGAAGAGAGCTTGTTCTGGATTCAGTAACTGATTTTATTCATCATGCTCAGCTTTAGTTTATTTAATCTGAGTTTATGGGATAAAATTCAACTGGTTGAGTTGACAGGACACATCTAGTTTGTAAGTGCCAACTTCAGAGATTGCACATTTTGGAGAATTTCGGAATGTTTTATTCTTTGCCAGACCAGACCATTCTCATCAGTTAAGAGCAGCCCTAAAGTCTTCCAGGAATAAATCTCCCAAATGGTTCATGCCATTCTAGACATGATCAAGTCCCAATGACCTCACTGTTGGAATTCAAGCTTCCTTGGGGCAGCCGGATGACTCTCTTAGGCCTCCCCGTCATATCCTCTTAAGTACAATAAGTTAGGACCAAACCTAACTTATTGTACCTAGCAAGTTTCAAAATGCAGAGCATATACTCTTGCATGTGCAATAGACCACAGGTGTCAAACTCGCCATGTCACATGACGTTTTGTGACATTTTCCCGCTTTGCGGAGCTGGGGTGGTGTGGCCTTCACGTGACGCATCTGGCCTGCCAGTTTGACACCCTTGCAATAGACTCTACTATGAAAGAGCGGGAAAATAACCTGTGATCCAGGCAGCTTTTGAAGCCTCTTATGACCAATGCTTGGTCAATGGCCGGAAACTGATGCTACATTTTCTGGCCATTTTGAGATGAGTAACGGATGAAAACCAGGAGTGCTATTCAGTAGGTTCTGACAGGTTCTGGAGAACCGGTAGCGGAAATTTTGAGTAATTCGGAGAACCGGCAAATATTACCTCTGACTGGCCCCAGAGTGGGGTGGGAATGGAGATTTTGCAATATCCTTCCCCTAGGAGTGGGGAGGGAATGGCGATTTTGCAGTATTCTTCCCCTGACATGCCCACAAGCCATGCCCACCAAGCCACACCCATAGAACCAGTAATAAAAAAAATTGAATTCCACCACTGATAAAAACTAATGTAAATCTTAAACTAAACGTCACAGTTTTTTTTTTAAAAAAGGAACCCATAATAGTTTCTTTAAAACTTAAGATATGACCCTCTTCACCTAGCAGCCATTAGCACTTAAAAACAGTTAGACTAGGCTCTTGGCCACCAAAACATTATCCGATTCTATTCTAGAAACATACAGGTTATTGCATTCGCCTGTAATGGTTCGGTAAGGGCTCTTCTCATCACAATCCTTTGCACAGATCTCTTGGGAAGCACATCCGGTTGCCTTGTAGATAGTTTGCATCTGGGAAGGCGAGAGCACATCTGTAGGAAAGCAAAGGGATTTAGACTTCAGGGCTGCAAATTTAACAGAAGAATGCAAGACTAGAATCGCTTGCCTTCTGAATTATACTTTAAAAACCAAAAGCAGGATTTATGTTTTGTAAGGATGAGGAAATTCAAAAGGTGAAAGTTTATGGAGAGTCTCCGTTATCCAATTCATGGTTGTCCCAAAGGTGCTACTTCAAAATGTAACTGGACTTGGGTTTTTTTTCTTGAAGATGTTTTGCTTCTCATCCAAGGAGCTTCTTCACTTCTGAAGTGAAGAACTGAAGAACAGAACTGAAGAAAGTTCTTACCAGACAGTCCAGATGCCTCTTGAAAAAAAGCACCTTTGAAGAAGCTTCTTGGATGAGAAGCAAAACATCTCCAAGAAAAAAAAATGTCCAGTTGCCTTTTAAAAAAGCACCTTTGGATCAAAAGGTGAAACATTTTCCTTTTTTCAGAGATGTTGGATAGCTATTAAATACCATTCATAGCAGCTCCAACCAACCATTCTACAGTAATCAGTAATTTATTTAGTGGCTGCATTCCTAAAACATGCTAAACTTGGTACATTTTAACTTGTTTAATTTTTTTGTCCGTGTGTGAAGCTTAGCAGGTTATGTGGCTGCTTTAGGAGTCAAGGTATTATGCAAATTCAGAAAATGGGTACAATAGTGGGCAAGTTCAGCATGCTGTTCAATAACAGCCATCTTGAAGTCTTCATGTCAATCTGTTGCTCAATGTAGGATCTGCAAAACAGAATACAAATAAAGCATCTCTGAAGCATCCCTACTTGGGTGGTCCTTAAATGACTTCAAGGTAGAAGAGCCCACCATCACATGATGTTCCATTGATTAGTGTCACTGCGTTATTTGTATTTGCCAGCTGAGCTTCCACTCTGAACATTACAGTAGCTTCCCAGAGAACTAGCTTTAAGATAAGGTTCTCTGGCAAGCTACCGTAATGTTCAGAGTGGAAGCTCAGCTGGCAAATATAAATAACGCAGTGACAATTGGCAGCTCTTACAGGGTTGGGTTTTATTTTGTTTTTTGTCAGCCCCCAATCTCTTTCTCTTTAATTTCCATCCATTGAACTGAGTTCTACCTTAGGAACAATTAAGAATACTCTAATCTAGCTTCTACTATCAATTTGAAGATCTTCTTTTCTCTAAATTTAAATATACCCACCCCTTGGGTAATGTTAATAAACAGGAGTTAATTTTTAACTGCCCACCCTCTTAGCCATTCTTCTCTGGATCATCTCCAGTTTCCCAATGTTCTCCTTATTTATTTATTTATTGACTCAATTTATATGCCGCCCTTCTCCAGAGACTCAGGGCGGCTTACAATGCGTTAAGCAATAGCCTACATACTTTTTGTATACACCTGTTTAGTAGGGCTTTCAGCCCCTCCAAGCAGTGTTCTTTTTTATACAAAGTCAGCTTATTGCCCCCACAATCCGGGTCCTCATTTTACCTACCTCGAAAGGATGGAAGGCTGAGTCAACCTTGAGCCTGGTGAGATTCAAACTTGCAGTAATTGCAGTAATTGCATTCTTAAAATGTAATGCTCTTATAGGCTTTGGTAAAGCACTATAAAAATAATCTTGATATAATTATAGGTATATCAGCATTTAGATTTCTTTCTGCCATAACTTGCAGATATTTATTTATTGTTTGTTTGTTTATATTTCATATTTCTAAACTGCCCATCTCCCTTAAAGGGGGCTCTGGGCAGTGTTTTAATTCAGTCTCATGCATTATTATGCAATGATAAATGATAAATGAATCTGTTTAACACATCATAAAAGCTATTGAAAATGATAAAGAAAACAAAAGGATCTTCCTTTTGCTTGCATAGGACGAGATTTGAGGAAAAAAACAATCAAAAGCATTCTCTGAAAAGATTTCCCATGAAATGATCATGGAGACAGATGCTTCCGTATAAAATATTAGCTTCTTACAAATAATAATTATCCATGTCATTTTTGGTTGCCCCACCCAACCATCAACTGACATCTAACATAAAATGATTACATTCTTAGGTAAAAAAACACTTCTCACTTGCTTCCTCTTTGAAAATGATTGGACAAGAAATGCACATGTACTCTGCGGTCAAAATGAATGGGTAAATCTGTCAATTCGGTTTCTTCTCAGTTCCTCATATTTAGTTCATCTAAGGCTTCTACAAGTTTGAGATTTTTTTTAAAAAAAAATAGATTGCAGGCATCTTTTAAAGCATCTTTGCACATTTTTCCAAACCGTACAGTTTTGACAAACGCACATTGTTTTTGAAAAGCTTCTCCTATTAAATCTGTATCTATCTTTCCAGGAACGGGTGCATTTTCCTTCATATAGGTTTGTTCTCCACTAGGGAAACTGCATTGCAAGAAGTAGAGAAGGGCAAATGTTAAAGCACAACCTACTTTCCGTGAGATGGTAATGCATGAGGCTGCATGCTTATGAGCACCACTTGATATTTTAAAAGCTTACACTATCAACACTGGGGTTGGGGTTTTCAAATTGAAACACTCAGCATTAGCATTAGTTTTGATCTGCCTGTGATAAGCTAAGTTATTGCCGAGGTTATGATGTGCAAATAGCAAAGAATGTAAATTAAGCATGGAAGAAAACCCAGCATTTTATTTCCCCTACTTTTGGTTGCTTTTTGGTTACTTTTTCCTGCCCACCTGGCAGTTCGAAAGCATGCAAATGCAAGTAGATTAATAGGTACCACTTTGGTGGGACGGTAATAGCATTCTGTCCACTTTTTGGCGTATAGCCATGCTGGCCACATGACCACAGAAAATGCCATCAGACTACGCTGGCTCCCTTGGCCAAGAAACGGAGATGAGCACTGTGCCCTAGGGTTGAACCCGACTGACAAGGAAAACTTGACCTTTACTTTTGGTTAGTGTATTAGTTCAAAGTATGCAAAATACCTGTGATATTGAATTCCTGAGGAAATACATCCTGTAGCTTCTCTTTCAAAAGGTCCAAGGTCACCAGCATATACTGAGCAGCTTTCACATGCAACCGAGTTTTTCCTATAGGTTGTTTGAAAGACACTAGGATTTCTGAAGGGCGTACTGGCTCTTTCTTTAGTTTTTCCTGTAACCTGGTGAATCGGAAAATATCTAAATCAAGAATGAAGAATAAAAGTTCCCCCCACCCTTGCAAGGTGTGTGTTACAATGACCCAGCCAAGGATGCTAACTTGAGAAGCGGAGACTGCTTTGTATCATCTAATGAAATCTAGGGATGAACTACGGCTCCATAACCCTAATCTAATACTTTACATTTCTTCATGTTAATCATTTGCCCTTTGATTTCATCCCATTGGCTACAATGAATATTATCATCTTGATTTTGTGCCTTTAATGACGCGCAGGCAGGCAAACGGTATGCCTGTTGGTATTTTGATTCCAATTGTATACTGCCAAATCAATTCCATACCGTGAGATTTTCAATCACAATGAAAAATAAAAACATCCATAATTCAAAAGCTGCAGCGAAATATGCAGAATGAAGCAGGGATGAAATCCAGCAGGTTCTGACAGGTTCTGGAGAATCGGTAGCGGAAATTTTGAGCAATTTGGAGAACCAGTAGCAGAAATTTTGAGTAGTTCGGAGAACTGGCAAATACCACCTCTGGCTGGCCCCAGAGTGGGGTGGGAATGGAGATTTTGCAATATCCTTCCCCTGGAGTGGGGTGGGAACGGAGATTTTGCAGTATCCTTCCCCTGCCACACCCACCAAGCCACACCCACAGAACCGATAGTAGAAAAATTTGAATTTCACCACTGGAATGAAGATATGGGATGAAAACAGGAATAGCTAAACTACTGAATCAGTTTGTAACTGGCAGAAATATCCATATTTTCCAAATGAAACAACATGGCACATTGCCTGAATTTTTGTCTGAACATTCACACAGAGAAGTAATCTAGCAAACAACGCAGCAAATCTTCATCAAATAGAACAGACGGAAAAAGGCAAAAATAAACCTGGCTTCGGGAATCTTTGTGCAAAATCTTACCAGTTCCGGGTGTATTCATAGGAAGCATCGACTAATTTCTTGGCTTCTTCCACATTCTGCAGAAGGAATTGAGGTTCCAGTTTCTTTGCAGTGTCTAAAAGAGACATTTGGTTTGGATTTTGTTGAAGGAGACATTTCAATCAAATCCCACAAAAACAAACTAATGAGAATATAGCTTCCCTAACCTGGTCCCTAATCTGAATTCCAACAGTTATATTCCAGCATACCTAGAAGCAATCAACTTGGAGAAGCCTGTTCTAATATCAGTGGTATATTTAGTTAAGTACCATAATTGTCTATTAAAATTGGCTCTGTGCTCACACAATACTTTAAACCTTGTCAGTTGCTAATATTATGGATGGGTACCTGACATCTACCAGGAAAAGCTTACACAAGTCATGCCTGTGTAAAAGGTTTTTAGGGGCAGGGGTCTCCAACCTTGGCAACTTTAAGCCTAGAGGACATCAATTCCCAGAATTCTGAGAATGCATATCTCTTGGTGGCCCTTCTCTATACTGTGGTACCACCAAAGATTTGGAATAGACTCTAAGCATGAGTGTCGATGGAGGGAATGTGTGACAGCCCATGTGTCATATGCTTTCATGCCAGTGATGTGAATTATATACAGCATTCACGTGATATGGGATGTATCAATTCCATCATTGTCACAGAGGTGCTGTTATGCACAGACATCATCTTGGCAACTATTAGAAACGTCTGCTTCCAATGAGAGTTGTCATCAAAATAATCAAGATAGCAGCCACATAATTGGGAGTTGACCTCTATAGGTCTTACAGCCACTACAGTTCAGAAATACTGCCTTAGGGATATTTGGCAGACTTTTGAGTGTCCACCAATAAAGGAAATACAGACTGAATTTCTGCATCACTTTTGTTTTTTTGGGTTTTTTTCCTGCTGTAGTGAGTTGTTCACACTGAGAGAATCAAAAACACTTGGAAAATGGCATTTGTTCCTGCAGCTTGTTCTTAAATGATGAAATATTTAGGCTGCATTTTTACAAGAAGTGGGGACACATGCAGACCTCTACAGACCCTTCAACTCAATTTTAACAAGTGGTTCTAAAGTGAAAGGCCTTACCTTGTAGAGAAAGCTTATCTGCCTCGTGAGGCTTTACTGCTATTAGAATGCCCAGAAGAACAAAGAACAGCCTCAGACCTTGAAGAAAACAGAGGTTTGACGTGAGTTACTTGCAAATCATTTAGGAAAGTAATCTTTAATTTTCAAACTGAATTTTAATATGAATTTAGAATGTCAGGAGCCAGTTACTCTAGAGTCTAGATCCGGGGTCTGCAACCTTAAACACTCAAAGAGCCATTTAGACCCGTTTCCCACAGAAAAGAAAACACCGGGAGGCACAAAACCCTTCCCGTGCCTGACTATTTCCTGAGCGGCCACAAAACTAGCATATGTAGTTGAATTAAATGTTCTGTTTTCTCCTGAAACTTCTTTTCTTGAATTTATCTATGGTTGGCCTAATGGGGGTTGAAAAGCTTAAAAAATCATGTGCCAACAAGTGTCGCACATTGGCGATTGTGATGCATATTTTGAGTGACAGGGAGCCGCAGCAGAAGGGTGAAACAGCCACATGCGGCTCCAGAGCTGCAGGTTGCTGACCCCTGATCTAGATCCACAGGACAGGACAATGTCTGGGTATAAAAATGCTTGTCCTAGATCTGGAATTTTCTTTCCTTCCGCCATTCTAGAGCTACCACAATTGGGCAGGAAAAATCTGGATCATCCATAGGTGGATGGGGCGGGCACCCTATTTTCTCTAGCCCAGGTAGTGTAATTATATCCCTCTTGAAAAAAAACAAATTGAAATAAAAATCCCCATCCCCATTTATAAAAATACAAATGCCACAATTGTGTTATATACGTTTTGCTTGTTTTCCTTCCGTCTTTAAATTGCTATTAGGCAAAAGAGTGAGTCATGTTATTTAGCCATAAAAATATCAAGAAATGTTACATTGTTCTTCAAGAACAGAATGCAAAGTTTCTAAACCTAAGATAATCGTGCCAAAGGAAAAGTTAAATATAGAAAGGTTTTTGTTATACACTAGAAATCTCACTCTGGAAATATTTAAAATATTAAGGTACAAAGTGTTAATATGATCATCCCATAAATATTCACAAAAGCTTGAAATACAAGGTAGTTTAGCCTTATTGGCATGTAGATACTTTGCTTCTATCCTATTTGTCAAATTTAGGTAAAACTCAAAAGCCTGCAATCAGCTCTGATTGAGCAAAGCTGATGGGGGAGTGTGGGGGGGAGAGATTTCTTTTTATACTGTCACTTAAAAGATGCAATGGTTCTGCTTCCCACTGTAGTTTTCCTAGTCAAAACAGAACAACTTCATCCAATGTGATGCTCTCCAGATACAGTGAATTACAATATGCACTATTTCTTCTCTATCCAAATAGGAGCTGTAATCTAACATATCTGATGGCCCTCCAGTTGAGGAAGGCTGAAATAGGGAATTTTACTAGTTAAGGAGAGCTAATGTAAAATGAAAGGAATGGAGAACACTCAAGTCCATCAGGTAGCTTCTGAGCAATGCACTAAGATAATTAATTTTAAGAAGCATTTCAAAATCACTTACTTGCCATCTTCTCCAGTTCTGACCTTAGATGCCTGGAAATCAACTATTTTCTGGAAGATGGGAGGAACCATTTACAGAAGAAAAGTCACACCCCTTTTCTTTTTCCCTCCTTTTTAAGACACATCCTACCTACTGATAATGCTCTGAAAATGTAGAAGAGTCATACAGCAGCTTTCCTGGGGTTTTAGATCTTGTTTACAAAAGTCCAGAGGACTAGCGGAAGAAATCAACTTCTCTATTCTCTACATTTTTGCTAGTATGGTGGTCCAGAATTTTGCAAGCCAGATTTGGTGTCCTACTTTTCCACAACCTGGCATGCTTTTGATGTGCTGCATCCCAAATGCTTCTGCAAAGTAACTGGTAGGTTTTGGGAGAACAGAGCAACAACTCTGTTCAACTCAAGATACTTTGTCTTGAAGAGCAGCAAGAATCTGCTTGAGAATCTATGGGAGAGACAGATCAAGTCATGGGAGACTGGGAAGTTGGGTTTGAGCCAGTGGTGAAATCCAAATTTTTTTACTATCGGTTCTGTGGGCATGGCTTGGTGGGCATGGCAGGGGAAGGATACTGCAAAATCTGCTCAAAATTTCTGCTACCGGTTCTCCAGAACCTGTTAGAACCCGCTGGATTTCACCCCTGGTTTGAGCTATCAAAAGCGAAGATCAATTGTTCCTCAAGGTCAGGAGAGGGATGCTGTGTGAACTGGAAGAACCCCGTCAAGAACAAAACAAAAAAACAAAACAAAACAAAAACTTTAAATGTATAACGTGATATTTTATGTTTAAAAATACATAGATTCTTCCATACTCATCACATTAGTCCTTTTTTGGGAAGCAACTTTATGCAAATCTTAGAAAAAGAGCAAGATATAATGGACAAATAAAATAAAGGCAGGAGATGAAAGAAATGAAACCATTTACTATTCTTCTTCATACCTTTCTATCATTGTTTCCACCCATTCCTATAAACCACTCCCCACATTAACATTTGTTCTTTAAATATCTCACCTCTCTTTTCCAGTATCATGTCCATCACATGCAACCATGATCTTCCTTTTTCTCTCAACCCATTTCCTCTTTCTTCATATATTTGTTTTACATTTTGATCCTTATTAACACTCTTTCTGACCAAGCCATCTCAATGTAAACTATTTCTTTCTTTTGTATTCTATCCACATTTATTTATCAACCACACATTCTAATGTTGACCCTACCTCTTCTTGCTTTATCACATATATTTTTGGAGTATTTATTCAAGTTACCATTATGTTTGTTTTGACATGTCTAACTTTCACTTCCTTCTGACAAAATGGGCAAAAGGACACAGTTATGCACAGCTCCACTATGCATTGGACTATAGAATACCCATTACAGTTCTGCCGGAATTTGCATGTCATAGCATTTCTCCATCTATTTTTTTTCCAGTCAGCCCTGGTCTTTGACACATTGACTTTCAGATCCATATTCCTTGTTACATGCTTGATATTTGCAGCAAATAATTCATATTCTCAGTCAGCAGTGCAACATAACCTGCGTATAAAAGTACACACAGTCACAGCCCCAACCAAAGTTATTACTTTTCCCTTCTCTGGCCTGGTCATGATCTTTCCTGGCCAGCCGCCTCCAGATAGTTTCCAGCTGCAAATTGTTTCCCCTTTTATGTATTGTTCCCCTTTCCTCCCGTGTGTTTACCATCGTGACTATTATTGATTGCCTGTACAGTTTAGCTCTATTTCCAGCTGAGCCCCTTTGTCAGACAATGTCTGGGCAGTTATTATGAGGGTTCTGCCCTCATAACTGAGGGAGTTGACTCTTTCATTAACATCTAATTATCGGAGGAGATAGACAACCAAATGCTTCTTGTCATGTACATCTGGACCTGCCACTGTGAGAGGGTGACTGGGTCATTTACCCTCCGAATGTGCTGAAATAGCACGAGACTCCTCCCACTGCTGTGAGAGGGCAGTAGAGTCCAGCTATACCTGCACTGAGTTCCATTCTCCTGCCTCAGGACTTTTTCAGACCACTTTATTGGACCCTAGCCAGATGTCATCCCCACTTTTGACCTTTGGATGTATTTGGAGGCCGAGCTATTTGCACTGTGAGACTCTCCCCTCTCGCAGTCCTGGCCCTCCACTCTATCAAGGGCCTACCTTGATGATGGGTTTTGGAACCCCGAGAAGTGTCATGTTGCAAGGAGGGGTTTGAGGGGTTTCTTGGGGAAGTTTTTAGTTAAAATTTTAAGGGGTTCTGGGGAGGGGGTGGGCTGTTTAGAGGGTAGACCTGTGGGGGGGTCCTTTCGGATCAGGGAGTTAGCCTCCTGGACAGCAGTGCTGGGGAGTGCGGGGAGGGGGGGGCCGGGCAGGGCCTAGGAGAGTGAGGGTTGCTGTATCACTGTGATGGTTGGGAGATACACCGGTAGACCGAATAGAGGGTGGAAGACCAACGGAGGGACCCATTCCTGCTGCTTGCAGCAGGTCCAGCGTTCCGGCCTTCATGGTCCTGCCTGTGTCCCTGGGGGGTTAGGAGTGTGGAACCCGGGACTCTGGCTGGTGTATGTGAACGCCAGGTCCGTTGTCAATAAGGCTCCCCTCGTGCGAGATCTGATAGACGAGGGGAGTGCAGACCTGGCCTGTATCACGGAAACCTGATTGGGCCCAGAGGGAGGGTTCCTCTCTCTTACTTATGCCCACCCGGTTTTCGTGTACTACACCAGCCTCGACTCCATGGGAGGGGCGGTGGTATGGCGGTTGTTATTAGGTTATAAGGTTTCAGACCTAGGGAGGTCACTGTCCCTCAGATAGGCGGGTGTGAATCACTTCTGTTGAAATGAGATCCTGGAGTACAGTCGGCTCTGTTGATCACATACCTGTCTCCCAGCTGCATGTCTTCAGTCCTGCCCGCACTGCTTGAAGTGATAGCCGAACTGACGATTGAGCTCCCCGACCTGATGTTTGTGGGAGATTTTAACCTCCCGTCAGCCGGTAAGATATCGGAGTTGATTTGGGAGTTCATGCCCTCCATGACGGCCATGGACCTGACTCAGGTTGTACAGGGCCCAACTCACAGGGGTGGACACACACTCAACCTGATTTTTATCTCTGGGCAGTGGATAAATGCTCGGGGTAGGTGTGAATTTTCCACCCAACCCCTGTCATGGACTGATCATTCCCTCCTGAAGCTAGACTTTCCATCCGCCAACCCATGCCACTGGGAAGCGGAACTGACTCGTTGGTTCCGTCCCTGGCGCCTGATGGACCCTGACAGGTTCCTGACGGAGCTTGGGACATTTCCCACTGACCTGTCCCACGATTCATCAGAGACCTTGGTGGACGCCTGGGAATGGGCTGCCACCGGGACCCTTGATCGAATTGCCCCTTTGCGGCCTCTCTGCCGACAGGGATCCCGGTTTGTTACATGGTTTTCCATGGAGCTGCGGGAGATAAAATGTCGAAAGAGACACCTAGAGGGCCGTTGGAGATCTTCCCATTCCGAATCTGACCGAACACAGCTAAGAACCATATTAGGTCTTATCTTGTGGTGATGGAAGCGCCAAAACGGGATTATTTCGCTGCTCTCATTGCGTCTGCAGAAAATTGCCCAGCAACCTTGTTTTGAGTGACCCGCTCTCTTCTCAATCAGGGAGCAAGGGAAGACCCTTTGCAAGGCAGTACTGAGGACTTTGTACAATTTCTGCAAGACTAAGTTGCTCAGATCCAGACAGGGTTAGACGCTGACTGGGCAGAGTCCGACGAAGAAATGGGAGCAAGTCTTGAAGGTGACATCTAGGTTGAGTTTGACTCTGTTTCCATAAATGAAGTGGACAGGATTGTGGGTAGATTGGGAGCCTCCACATATTTGTTGGACCCATGTCCCTCCTGGCTGGTTGTGGCAGCCAGAGAAGGGCCTGGAGACTGGATCCAGGTGATTACCAACGCTTCTTTGAGAGATGGGGTCTTCTCCGCTGTATTTAAGGAGGCGGTGGTGCGTCCCCTCCTCAAGAAACCAACACTAGATCTGGCCTCCTTAAACAATTTTCATCCTGTCTCCAACCTTCGCCTTGTAGCAATGGTTGTTGAGGCTGTGGTGGCTTACAAACTCCCACAATTCCGGGAGGAAACTGATTACCTAGACCTGTACCAATCGGGTTTCAGGCACGGCCACAGCACGGAAACAGCATTGGTTGCCCTGGTGAATGATCTCTGGCGGGCCCGGGATGGAGGTTGTTCCTCCATTCTGGTGCTACTTGACCTCTCAGCGGCGTTTAATACCATTGACTATGGTATCTTACTGTGATGGCTCCAGGGGTTGGGAGTGGGGGGCACTGTTCTACAGTGGTTCTCCTCCTACCTCTCGGGCCATACGCAGTTTGTTTGGGCAGGGGATCAGAGATCCTCCCCGAGGCCCCTCATCTGTGGGGTGCCACAGGGGTCGGTTCTCTCTCCCCTGCTACTGGGTGAGATCATTCATAGTTTCGGGGTGGGGTATCATCAATACGCTGATGATACCCAACTCTACATCTCTACCCTGAATCTACCTAGGGATGCCCTTTCCATGATGTCGAAGTGCCTGGAGATGGTGTGGGTCTGGATGGGTAGAAACAGGCTCCAACTCAACCCCTCCAAGACTGAGTGGCTGTGGATTCTGGCATCTCCTGATCGAACTACCCAGTCACTTATGATGAGGGGGAGTTGTTGACTCCCTCTGAAAGGGCTCCCAATCTTGGTGTCCTCCTTGATTCACGGCTGTCTTTGGCAGATCATCTAATGGCCATGACAAAGGGGGCTTTTGCACAGGTTCGCCTAGTGTGCCAGTTGCGGCCTTTTCTAGACAGAGATGCCCTTCGCACAGTCACTCAAGCTCTCATTGTCTCTCAGTTGGATTACTGCAATGCCCTCTACATAGGGCTGCCCTTGGGGTGCACCCAGAGGCTCCAGCTAGTCCAGAATGCAGCCACGCAGGTTGTTACGGGAGCTTCCCTCTTTTCCTGGGCAACACCTCTCCTTCGCAAGCTGCACTGGCTGCCGGTGGCCTTTTGGATCCATTTCAAGGTGCTGGTACTTACCTATAAAGCCCTTCATGGCATGGGCCCAAGATACTTGCACGACCATCTTCTACCGGCCTCCCACCGCCCTGTGCGCTCTCATAGAATTGCCTTCCTCCAGGTGCCATCAGCCAGAAAATGTTGGCTGGCGACCCGCAGGATGAGGGCGTTCTCTGTGGCCGCACCGACCCTCTGGAATGGGTTACCCACCGAGCTCCGGACGGCTCCTAATCTCTGCACTTTCCGTACTGGCTTGAAGACATGGCTTTTTCACCAAATTCCCTGACCGATTATGGGGTTTTAATTTTGGGGATTTTAAATTTGGACTGTATTTTAGTCTTATTATTGTTGTTTTAATCTATGTGAGGCGCTTCTAGTCCCATGGGAGAAGGGCGGCATATAAATTTTAAAAATAAATAAATAAATAAATAAATAAATAAATAAACAAACAAATAAATAAATATTACAAATATCCCTTCTTCATTTGTCCATAAATATATAACTTCCATAAACAAAAGAACTTCTTACATATTTATCCTATTCCCTGTTATTCCACTCTTATTCCATTTCATTCCATTTATACTCACAGATCCTTTATTTCCACTAGATAAATCATGTACTATTAAATCAGTGTTGATTTAATCTGACCCGTCAGGTCTCCCAATGTTGCATGCTGTAAGTAAGTCCATTTTTCTCAGCTGCTAGTCATTCTCTTTTGTTCCACATTTTCTACCATTATGAAATAGTAGAAATTTTCTACCATTTTCCAAGAGGCAACTGAACTTTCTGGTTTTTCTTTGAAGATGTTTCATTTCTCATCCAAAAAGCTGCTTCAGCTGTTCTTGGATGAGAAGCGAAATGTCTTCAAAGAAAAAACAAGAAAATCCAGTTGCCTCTTGAAGAAGCACCTTTGGGGTAATAATGACCTGGATGAATGAGAATCTCCATAGACTACCATTATGAACCTGTCAAAGAATCTGGTCTTCACATAATGTGTCCAAAATGTTGAGCCTGGTCTTTTGTGCCTCAAATGAGAACTCTGAATGTATTGGTTCTATGATGCATAAATTTGTTTCATGTTCTATCATGCATTAATTTGCATGGCATATGCATGGCATTCCCTCTGGCTCCCTTTCAATCAGGTTCACAACAGATTTCTGATGTTCTCCTTGAAAATTAGGGATACTGTATATGGTCAAGAATTTACTGTGGAAACCGGTTGTCTTTGTTCTGCTTTAGCTTGACTTGAACTTGCACACAAGCAGTTTGTTCTCCGCAATCAGCTCCTGGCCACTCCTAGTTGTTATGTCTGGGCTCTTCCACCTCTTTGAATCAGTTTATTTTATTTGTTTTTATTTATTTATTTATGATTAAACTTATGCCACCCATCTCACCAAAGGTGATTGATAAACAAGTTAATTTTATTTCTTGTGCTGTCTGGTGACATCTATGTACTATATTATTGATGTTATTTTGGTTGGTTGAAGACTGTTTGCTGGGAAGAAAACATTGGATCGGCAGAGACAAATAGGTCCTTTTCCTGTTACATTTCGGTTTCCTAGGCTTCAAGGTCCAATCCTGTTATATATAAAGTCATTAAAGCAATCACTCCAACCTTAAATTTCATATTTGCAAACAATATTCCCAAACATCCCAAACTAGATGTTTCATGTTATCCAAACTGTCAAACGTTCTTTCTTTAATAAACCTTCTTTTTTCCACTCATACTTTTCTCAATGATTTGTTGCAAAGAAAGTATCTAGTCTTTTAACAGATTAACAGAGATGGAAGGGACCTTGTAGGTCATTTAGTCCAACCCCACACCCAAGCAGGAGACCCTACACCCGTGATGGCGAACCTATGGTCGACCGGAAGTCGGGAAACAGGCCATTTCCAGCCTCTGGAGGGCCTCCGGGGGGATGGGGAAGGCCGTTTTCGCCCTCCCCATGCTCCAAGAAAACCTCTGGAGCCTGGGGAGGGCAAAAAACAGACCGCCCGGGCCCACTGGTAACCTTTTTGCCGTTGCGTGCCAAAAGCGGGGGGGGGGGAAGCGCAGGAGGATCATGCGTGCATACGCGGGACCCAGGGAAGGCATTGAATTATGGGTGTGGGCACACTTGCATATGACCCTCCATGCTCCCCCCCCTTTTGGCACACAACGGTAAAAAGGTTAGCCATCACTGCCCTACACCATTTCTGACAGACGGCAGTCCAGCCTCTTCTTGAAAGCACAATCTGCACATTCCCTGCTCAAAGGAGAGATTCATTGAACTTCTGATTTTTACTCTGTGTCACACCTTGTACCCTTTCAGTCAGAATTCTGCATTCTACTTAGAAAAAAACTAATCCTCCTATAGTTTTTACATTCACCGCTATAAGGACTGCATCTGAAAGGACGAAGATCTAGTATGAAAAATGCATTGTGGGATTGCTGTACATGCTTGCCCCTTTCATATGTGCATCACAACATCACACACATAGAGTTAAGGGTTGGAGTTTGTTGTGGGACATCTCAATGTCCGCTAATCGTTTTGAAAACAATTTCTAGATTCTGCAGAAATCATTGTTTCTTTCTCTTTGAATACCACAATAATGGCATTCTTCCAATTGTTAGTCATGGAGGCAGCTTGTCCAGCATAAAAAAGATTCTAGATTTTCTTTGTTCTTCCTAATTTTAATCGCTTATCTGTTTGATTACTGGTTTTGGAATTATTATTTTTTCTTCATATACAGTAAACATTGTATAGTATTGTCAGAAGAATAATTTGGGGTCCCAACTTGAGCCAGGGATGTGTTAGAATAAATCAAAATGAGATCCGGACAGCTGTGAGGAAAGAAGAAATATTTATTCCTAAAAACAAATAGTTTGCCTTTACGGGCAGCTGCAGAGAAATGGGGTATAGAGGCAGACTTTTATAGGGAGAGCTTGTCCAGGGAGTAGAAGTGTCTATGTGCTGTATCTAAGGTGACACTTGAGGGGTGTGTGTGTGTGTGTGTGTGTGTGTAGGTATGTATTCTTGTGAACATGCAGTTCTGCTGGGAAACCTAATTTAATTAACTTTATTGTGTTTGCAGACCTTATCCTTTGATATGTAGGTTAGATCTGGGTAACTTATTTGAAAGTTTGAGGAAGTTTGAGTGAAGGATTTTCCCCATTTGCTATTTTTACTTCATTAGTTTCAGTTTGACTGCCAATTATCTAGTTGAGACACTGATTCCCAGACCATTGCGGATTCTGTTAGTATCTTTCTCACACTTATATGCATTTTTCTCATCCCCAGCTTCTATCACATTAGCGTTCCAGTTTTACAGACTGAACTCTTTCAGACTTCCAATTAATATCTCTCTCTGTATTTCTTTAATACTCTATAATAATAAACTGTTTCAAACACTTAAACATCCTTGTTTCCTATTCCCTACTTTTTCATGTACCACTCTTTTTTCTTTTCCTCTAGTCATTCTATATTTATTCTAACTTTTTTCCCCACTTCTTTCCTTTTCTTTCAATTTTTATTTTGAACCAGTCTTGTAACCCCCAAGAAAATGTCCTAAACCAGATTACCATAGCATCTTCTACTCATTCTCTCGGTTTTTCTTCATAAAGACAATAATTGTTTTAGATATATGTGCACTCTTTTCCTAGGTAGATAGACAAATAAATATGCTTAAACTGTGCAATTGTCAGCTTGACTAGGTAATCAAATATGATCAGATAAGCTAATTCTACTTTGTTATTGAACTATAGAATTTTGCAAGTTTAAAAGTATTTCTCTATCCTATCCTCTTTACAGCCCCTATATTAGGGAGGGTTTCTTCTGAGCTCATTACCCAACCACATTCCTGCTGCGGGCTCATCTCCCTCTTATCTGACCATTCCCTTAGCTCAGGGGTCAACAACCAATGGCTCTGGAGCTGTAGGTGGCTCTTTCATCCCTCTGCTGCAGCTCCTTGTCACTGGTTGGTGCCACAATTTTGAGGGGAGCTTCCCAGTTGGGGGTGGGGGTGGGGTGGAAGCATGGCATCCCAGGAGGAGACTCTATGGCAAGGGGCGGGTTTTCTGGTCAGCTCCACAATTGATAGGGCTTTTGGTTAGGACAGGTGGAGGAAAAAAGACACTGCACTAGGAGGAGACTCTATGGTGGGGGACCGCACCGGTCGGCTTCAGAATTGAATGGGGGGCTTCTGGTTAGAACCTTCGTGGCTCTTTGAGGATTTAAGGTTGCCGACCCCTGCTGGCTGCATCTGTCTCCCAAGGTTTTTCCCAATACCATCACAGTACACCAAACGTTTTCACCAACAGACTTGGTGTTTGGTAAGTAGATACTCACCAAACCCCATTCTCATTCATTCTGAGGTCTTTCAGCGACATACGTATATACTATATTCTCTCTACTATCTTGCCTTAGTCCCCAAATGCATTCTTATCATTTAACAGAACAACACTTTCCTCGAGATCACAATTATTCAGAATGCTGAACTGTTTTGCTCAAAAATAATCCTTGTTTATTTCAGCATCAACATTCCCTGAAACGTAACATGCAGCTATCCTCAAGCTACAGATTTCTGATTTCGTACATACCCACAACAACCTTGAGGACGAACCTTCTCAGTTTGAGAACGAAATTTTAAACAGGTGCTCCAAGCCTGACAACACACATCCTGACTGGTGAGTAGTTTGAAGCCAAAAAGATGTTTTGGGGTTGGGCTGGGCATTGATGCCACCGTGGTCTTTTCCCAGGCTTGCACAGAAAAAAAAATGTGCATTTTTTCCTTAAAACATAAGGAACCATATGCATTGCACCAGTGCCTGCTCTCAAATGTCTTGTTGCACATGGTGGGTGTCCTCTCAAGATATACAATATTTCTCCAGAATATCTGTTTAATGACCATACCTAGAAAGGCGCTGCTATTTGCAGAAATGAGTCTATTAAAATCAACCAATTTCTTTCCTCATAGATTGCTGTCAGGAAAATGTCTTTTATTCTGTACTTGAGCACCAGATATTTCTTTTGCTAGTTGCAATTTGTTGTATGACCTAGCCATGAAATCATTTTAGCTGTGCCCAGCTATAAGAAGTAATCTCAGTGCGAAAGAAATGGTTGTCTTTTTTCATAGAGGTGCTCGGCAAATCGCACCAGTGCTCACAATTCTGGATTAGTCCTTGACTTGCAACAGATCATTTAGTGATCGTTAGAAGTTACAATGGCATTGAAAAAAGTTACTTATGACTGTTTTTCAAACTTACGACCATTGTAGCATTCCCATGCGATCAAAATTTGATGCTTGGCACCTGACTCACATTTATGACCATTGCAGTGTCCCAGAGTCATGTGATCCCCTTTTGCAATCTTGTGACAAGCAAAATCAACGAGGAAGCCAGATTCATTTAACAGCGGTGTTACTAATAACTGCAGTGATTCACTTAATGACTGTGGCAGGAAAGGTCGTAAAATGGGGCAAAACTCACTTAACAAATGTCATACTTCACAAGAGAAATTTGGGGCTCAGTTGTGGTTGTAAGTCGAGGACTATCTGTAGTAGTTAGACAGAATTGTGGCTGAGCAAGTATTTGTACCCAGGATTGTTGCAGATTCATCCTGTGATCTGAGGCAGGAAGAGGCAGGTGATCAACTTTCTAAGCAATTCTGTCCTTTCCACTCTGGAAGTGAAATTGCTTTAAAAAGATGGCACAATCCAAACCAGGAACAAAAATGTTATTTCTCCATCAAACCAGATCATGCAACCCCTTGCGGCATATGCTATTTCTATTGCATGAAAGTTCGTTGATGGAGGATTTTCGCAAGCTGAGAGCTGCCTCATGCAATTACTAAAATTAGGTTTTAGCAAAGTCAGAAACCTCAATGTGACCAGCTAGAGCAGTGTTTCTCAACCTTGGAAGCTTGAAGATGGGTGCACTTCAACTCCCAGAATCCCCCAGCCAGCAGCGAGCAAAGTCCTCAAAACACCTTCAGTTTATCTCTGACCTTGGGATAATTAGGCAAACTGCCAAAGGCTTTTCTTGGCAACAGTTCAGGAACAGAAGATGCCGACAAGAAAGAAATACAGCCAAACACGAAGCAAATCTCTCAAAGGTTGTTTTCCGGCAAGGAGGCCAAGTCCCACTGCTGGTCTTTTAAGTCTTATGGGAGAGGCCAATCATCTCTTGGCCCTACTCCCGAGTCGTCCTCTCTGCTTTAGCTGTTTTCATACGTGCACTAGGAACAGGCTCCTTCTGTTCGTCTGCCTCTCTACTGTCAGCCTCTGGAGGCTCCGAAGTCCGCGCATCACTCCCCGATGGCCCTGGCCCCATCTCTGCCTCTGACGCAGAGCCCTCATCTGGGCCTTCCCCAGCCTCCAGGACTGGCCCATGTTCTTCCTCAGCCTCATCGCTGTCTGACTCCGCAGCCAGCTCCGCAGGCTGCTGGCGGACCACAACACTGTCCCAATTATTTATACCCACGTTATGAGGTGCAACAGAGTGGTCATACTCCAGGTTCCTTCTCTGGAACAGTACCATCTAATGGGATCCAGTATATCTGCTTTCTCAGTCACGTTCCACCTTATAGAACAGCATCTCCCTGAAGATGCAGATCACCTTGTTAGTTTTCTGGAAAGCCTTGGCTTTTTCCACAGGCCCAGCCTCACGTGTATGGGTTTCATTAGATTTTAGGATCCTCAGTTTTGTTGCAATGCTGTTTTTTTTTTTTTAATGATTTCTTAAAACCAATTCTTATATTGTAAGCCACTCGGAATCAATACACTGAGTTTGGTGGCTATATATATTGGTAGTCTTCAACGTACGACCACAATAGGGCCCAAAATTTATGTTGCTAAGTGAAACTGTTAAGTGATTATGGAAATTCTCAGTCATCCAGGCCATGATTGTCCAAAGGTGGTTTTTTCAAGAGGCAACGGAACTTTCTTGTTTTTCTTTGAAAACGGTTCACTTCTCATCCAAGAAGCTGAAGAATCAGAGCTGAAGAAGCTTCTTGGATGAGAAGCGAAACATATTCAAAGAAAAACAGGAAAGTCCAGTTGCCCCTTGAATAGCAATAGCAATAGCACTTAGACTTATATACTGCTTTACAGGGCTTTACAGCCCTCTCTAAGCGGTTTACAGAGTCAGCATATTGCCCCCAACAATCTGGGTTCCTCATTTTACAGACCTCAGAAGGATGGAAGGCTGAGTCAACCTTGAAAAAAGTACCTTTGGGATTTGTTAAGTGAGTTTTGCCCCATTTTACAAATTTCTTGTCACAGTTGTTAAGTGGCTCATTGCCGCTGTTAAGTTCGTAATATGGTTGTTAAGTGAATCTGGCTTCCCCATTGAATTTGCTTGTCAGAAGGTCGCAAAAGTTGTGCATATGGCCCATGGACACTGCAGCCCTCATAAATATGAACCAAGTTACCTGAATTTTGATTGTATGTCCATGGCAATGCTGCAACGGTGTAAGTGTGAAAAACGGTCATTTTTTCCACGGCTGTTGTCACTTTGAATAGTCACTAAATAGACTGTTGTAAGTCAAGGGCTACTTGTAAATTCTATAAGCAAACCAATGTTTTGTTCACAGATCACTTGCTTGTGCACTAATGCTCCAAACTCATCTTCGTGACATCTCAGATGCAATTGGGAAATATCCCTGCTTGAAATTCTGGAGATCTGCGGCTGGGTTGGATGAATTTAAAGAGTCCATTTGGGGCAATTAAACAGATCAACATTCGAAGCAATTACAACACGTTTCCTTTGAAAGCAACGGTTAATACGGCCATGTGAGTTGCATTGCAGCTTCAGTTAAAAATGCCGCAATGCAACTTCCCCCCTCTACACAGGAGGAGCTTTGACCACAATAAATGTGTCCCTGAACTTTTGAGGCATTGATCCTCAACCCATCTTTAGGTTTGCACAATCCCTTGAAACTGATTTAAAATGTATCTGTTTTTGAGATTGGCAAAATACATTTGATTACAAATTAAATGAAATGGGCCAGGTTCATATAAAGTATTTAACTACACAAAAATAAGTAAACAATTGCCAGCCATGACATGCTGTATGAATGTAGTGATTGGGCTCACAGTTGTCCTTCAGTACCTGAATGTACTGTATTTCTGAGTTAGTGAGATGCAGGCAAGAGTTTCTAAATTAAAGATCTTAGTTTGCAAACCCAGAAAACTGGTAAATTCAGAATTAAGTTTAATGTATTACACAATAGAACAGAAGGCAAGGCACAGACTAGAAGGCATTTGTTGAATTTTGGACATTGTGCCCAAATTGTCCAATATTAATACCATTAGCAAGGAATGCTGCAAATAACATAGGCACAACGAAGATTGGTAACTAAGGGGTCATCAGGCCACTCCCCACTATTAATATCACCCTCTGGATCACTACTTCAGATCAGGGGTGGGTTCTAAAATGTTTTACCACCGGTTCTGTGGGCGTGGCTTATTTTGTGGGCATGGCTTGATGGTCATGTGACAATTATTTAGGATTTAGCAGAGGTACTGGTCTACCAGGCTTTTAACTGCTTGCAGAGCTGTACCGGTCTACCCATTTATTTTTTGCAGGCACTGGTCTACCCATTTATTTTTGCAGGCACTGGTCTACTCATTTGTTTTCTTTTAACACTGACCAGCTGTAGGGCAGCTCTTTGTAGTCCTGCGGTAAGAGTTTAAACAGTTTTTTTCTCTCTAGCCATCAGCTGGGACTCAGGAGGCAGCAATAGATTGGGGGTGGGGCCAAATAAAAGGTAAGAATAACGCAGAGGGTGGGGGGGTGCTGGAGATGTGGGGGGGCAGAACCGGTTCGATGACATCATATTGTCACTGCTACTGGCTTGGGAGAACCAGGCCAAACTGGGAGGAACCCACCACTGCTTCAGATTTACGCTGATTGTAGCCTCTGCTTTTCTTTTTTGTAATTTCTATTCAAGTAGTGTTTTCTGACTTTTGCTGACGCAAGCAGCCCTACATGGTCTGTCTGTAGCATTTCCTTGTAGGGTACAGTAATGTCTCACTTCACTTGGCTAGTGAAGGCCCCTCTCCTCCAGTCATTGTAGCTGCCTTCACCAATGGCTTCTTCCTGGGCTGCTGAGCTGTCTATCACCCTTCAGAAGGAATTTTTCTACATAAAGCATCAATTCTGAATTACCTGAAACACTGGGTAACAAAGGCACAGAGTAATTGCAGACTACATTTGTGCTTCAGTTTGAGATGCAGACAACATGGACTCATTCCCAACAGCCTGCACTTGTGTTCAACAATAAAGGGACACAGGGCAGAAAACATCCTATAGAAAGCACGGTTCCAACTTCTCAATGACTCGGGTAACCCTGAGGGCAGAGATCAGGGATGAAATGCTCCTGGTTCGGTCCGGTTCGCCTGAACCGGTAGTAAAAAATGTAAAAAAAAAAGTTCCGATGATCAGGTGAGCGATGCGCGATCATCAGAACATTATTTTTTAACTTTAAAAAGCATTTTTTTTACTACCAGTTTTCTGGACAGGTAAAAAAAGGCTCCGACAATCACAGCTGTGGCACGTGATCGTCAGAGCTTTTTTTTTTTTACTTTTAAAAGCATTTTTTTTACAACCTATTAGGTTGTAAAAAATGCTTTTAAAAGGTAAAAAAAAGGCTCCGAAGATTGAGCACCACAGCTGATCACACACACCCACGCGCTGTTCTATTTACCCCATGCCTCATTTTGGTGTGCACTGGGCGTGCGTACATGGGGGCACCTTGCATTTGGTGCGTGGTGCACACTGCACATGTGCATGCAGCATGTGTTTGGCATGTGGTGCCCATGTGCAGCCAATGAACCAGTAGTAAACCAGTTCAGATTTCACCATTGGCATAGATAAACCTCCAAGTAGCCTCAACGACCCTCTAAAAGGATGCAACTGACCAGCTGTCTGCAAGGAACATAAATCCTTCCATTCCCCACCATCCAGTCAGAGAAGAAGAAGCTTCTTGGATGAGAAGCGAAGTCTTCAAAAATATAAACAAAAAAGTCCAGTTGCCTCTTGGGGAAAAAAAAGCACCTCTGGGAAGGCACAGTGTGTCCTGTACAAGTAGTTCTTGATTTACAGCCCAAATTGAGCCTATATTTACAACCATAAGCTACTGTTGTTGTAAGTGGAGGCATCACGTGACCAGATTCAAAGTTACAACCATTTTTACAATGCTCCTTGAATTAAACTTGCAGTCATTAAGCCAATGTGGTGGTCGCTAAATGAATCCATTTTCTCCAATGGACGAGGTGTTTTTTTTGCCAGAAACCAGAAGCAAATGTTGGAAGCTGGTGAAACATATTGCAAATTGTGGTCAAGTAACTGCATGATGCTGCAAATGCCATAAAGGTGGGCTGGTTGCCAAATGCTCAAAATGCAATTGCATGACCATGGGATGTGTATAATGTTTGGCTGCCATAATTCTGAAAACAGGTTGTAAGTAGCTCTGGGAAGGTCTGTCATATAAGTATACAACTACCAGTATAGGAAAGATGACCAGCATACTACTAAGTAGCTCAAGAATTTCAGCCTGTGTGAATAGAGAAAGTGGCAATTGCTTTCACTTGCTTGTTTGTGTCCCACCGAGGAAAATGCCATGTAAGTGTCAGGAGGCACTGCCAATTCTCCTATATTACACTCCATAGGATATTTCTAGACCCTGTTACCACTTTCTGTCAGTATTTTCTCATAGCACTTAAGGATTTAAGGTAATTGGAAGTTGCTAAGAAATTAAAAAGCATCCTGTCGGTTTCTTCTTCTAACCCAAGTGCCCAAAGACCTGTAAAGCTGCCCACCAAACTGGTGAGGAATTCTGGGAGTTGAAGTCCCATAAAGTTCTGTAAAGTCACCAAGGTTGGGTACTCCTGTCCTAGAGGAAAGACAGGATGTAAATCAGTGATGGGTTCTACTTATCGGTTTACTACCGGTTCACAACAGGGCCACACGCATGCTCTTCTGCGCATGCGCAGAAGCATTCTGATGATGTCAGGCTTGGTGGGCAGAGCCTCCCTCCAGTTTTATTACCGGTTCTATAGAACTGGTCCGTACCAAGGGCAACCCACCACGATCACCATCAAGGCAACTGAATAATTCCATTCAGCCCACATCAACCTCTTCCAAAAAGAAGCAAATTTCCAATAGGAACACTTGATTTTTTTGTGAAAATAGACTTTAATATAATAAATTATTTTTTTTTAAATAAAAACATAGCTCATCCAACGTCCCCTCTCAATAATCCATACTGAACAAAACAAGAATGGTTCCTTCTCCCAACAAACATGCAGAGGTACGCTGGCTGCAAGAATGGGGGACACATTTATTAAAACACGCACACACAAATCTCTCAGTCATGAAATAGGGATCACCTCTGAATAAGGGGCACCCACTCTCACAGGCTAGGCACATGGGCTGGCATAGTGCCCACCCACCCTCACCATTAGAGCTGCTTAGTTCAGCAGCTGGAAATCTTACAAAAGGCAGACCATAGGAGAAGGACACCAGTCGAGCCTGGGCTGCCTTCTTAGTTTAGAATGCCAATAACCAGGGACAAAGAATACACTCTCATACTTGTACATATTAACAACTTTATCCAATTTAGCTATTCTCTCTCTCTCCTCCTCCTCTCCATCCCTTCTCTGTTTCTTCAGTAGTGGACATTCACCTCAGAATTTCACTTCATAAGAACATGGTTCCAATTTTAGGTCCAACTTTGATCCTGGCAAAGTCTTCTACCAAGAAATGAATCGAGATGCCATTCAGAGCTATTTTAAAGAAAGCGTTATGTTTCCATAATACAGCCTGCATTTTGATATATTCTTGGGCATAGGCTAAGGGTGAGTTGAACATCTTTTATGAAATGAAGCAAATGCAACCCAACTGATGATCCATTTAAACTAAGTCAAGGTCAACTGGCAATCTCAATGTCAATAATAGGCAGTGGTCAAGAATTGTTCTAGGCAACTGTGAAGCAAAAACTCCAGAAGATTATAAATTATACAGGGGGTATAGAAGAGAAAGAGCAGCTTTCCATAAAAAAGGTACTTTCCAGAGTTGTTGGGATTGAAATTCTTAGGACTTTCACTCACAATGTTCAAAGTTGGGAATGGAAGCTGTAGTCCCAATGAATCTGGAAGTTGGCAAATTAGAGAAGGTTAAAACAGTCTTTTCTTCCAAACTCAGAATGCCAGCATTGGGAATCCAACAATGCTGTTGACAGAGTATAAATTCAGGACAGAGACCCTCTCAAAATAATTTATATTGCACAATGTGTTAATGCTCATAGGCTTAGATGGTATTAAAGGAGAAACTAGTTAACTTCATGGAACAGAAATAAGAGATCCTTTGAGATTAGATGAAATGAAACCTCTCCCTTTCAGGTGTAGTGTACCTGTGAATACCAATAGCTCAAGGCAATAGCCAAGGAGACCTAATACCTTTATACTCTGAGTAGAGAGTCTAACTAGGAAAAACAGAAAGCTTACTTAAGTTGCATATCTAGCATAGAAGTTCTAAATGGGCTATTAGAACTCTTCTTGAGCTGCATATCTTCTACAGATCTGTAGCCAGAAATCTATCTAATCACCATCTCCATGCTTTATTAGAGGGGATAATTGTGGGGGATTTTGTTCCCCATGTATCAGATAAATGTTATGATCTTGAGTCTGGACATGTTACAACTATTTGGAGGATGAGAGTACTCCCTAACTGAGGATGAGTCTGGCTTTCTGATTCTCTCACCTTTCACCAGTTACAATCTGTGGGCCAAAAGACAGTGGGCATGTCAAAGCCTCCCTAATGAAAACGCAAAAATTGGAAGCAGGGATGTAGGGTAGGGGGAAAAAATCCCCTTCCTAGAAGATCTTGAGTAGCTGGATACTTTGGATGCACATCTTAGCTGGCATTGTGGGAGCTCACAGGACATACCTGGAGCAGAAGTGATATTTTCCCCATACATGGTACTTTATAGGATGACACAACATATTAATGAGATTTTATATTCAGAGGTTTCAAATTGTTTGAATGTAATCCAGGAAAAACTGTGAGAAAGGGAAGGATAAGTAAAATTTCATCAGCTGATTAGCAATGATGATGATGATGATGGTGATATTATCCATTCAATTGTGCCCAAATCTTAGTGAGTCTATCAGCCAGGCCTCTCCACATTTTCCAATCTTGCACAACTTCTTTGAGTTTTTCTATGCTCTGGTTGGTGTTAGCGTTGGTCATATCCAGCCATCATGTTCTTCAGTGGCCTGCTTTCTTTTTCCCACTAAGTCCTCCCAACATAATTGCTTTCTCAAATGAATTCCCCTGCATGACATGGCCAAAGAAAGTGAGACACAATTTTATGATTTTTTTTCCCCTTCCAGTGACATGTCTGGTATTATGCACTCCACTAATGCTTGTTGGTCACATTTGATGTCCAAGGAATGATTAGTGGTATTACTACAGTAAATTATTTATCAAGTGGTACTGTACAGAGTTATGTACCTGAAGGCAATCAATAAGTCCTTAATTTACCATCAAATGGTAAATGCCCTGATTTCTACTCAGGGACAGAAATGTGCAAGATATCCAGTTTAGCATTAGAGTACCACAAAAAAAGAAGTTGCTGTATCAAAACAAGAATCCACATGAAGACAGTTGTGTGAGTCTTCCACTGGCAAACATGAAGGCTCTTGGGCAGGAACTCCCAGATAATATATATTCAACCACCCTTCAGCCACACCCATCCAAATTAGATCCTTGACCGATTCTTTCTGGGAAGGACAATTCCCAGAGGAAAAAAATGTCCACTTGCAACAGGTTGAGAAGAGGCGATAAAAGAAAGTTCTGGATCGAGAGAAGTGATATGCTGAGAGAAAAGGCCTAAGAAAGCAGCTTTGATTTCCAAAACAAGGGAGATATTTTCTGGAAGAAAGGTAAAGTAGGGAACATTCACTGAATTACATTTCAGATGATACCACACACTGGAGAAGAGATTGTGAGCAAGATGTCTCTACAGAACCCGCTTTCTGGAGCTCATACTTGCTTCCCAAACTACTTGACACATCTTGCAATCCATGGAAATAAAATGCCATTGTGGATTACATCGTGATTCATTTCTTTTTTACTGCAACATTCTACAGCAGCTGAGCTCAGCACCATTCTTCTTGCTTGACCTGGGGTGGATTTTCCTTCCCTTCTGGAATATGTTCTTCTTCTTACCCTGAAGGGCAGGTCTCAGGATTGAGAGGCCCAAGAGACACCCAACCCTGAGACTCTGAGGCAGTGGACAGTCCAGGTGCTAAGCAAAAATGGAAGGTGTATCAGATGATCTCCTGGATGCCACTATGAAATAAAAAGATAGTGAATATGAGAAATAAAATATTGCATGCATCTCACTGTCTCACACCCCAACAATAAATAATTCAATATCCAAAGTAATTTCAAACTTTACGAATAAATATCCACGTTAAGTTTTAATTAAAACCATTCCTGGACTATAACAATACATGGGTTTGCATCTTATTCATATTTAGATTTGTGGGTGTGGGTATACAGCAATGGCCCGCAACCTTTGGGCACCAGGGACTGGTTACTTGGAGAGAGGTTTTTCCAGGGTGGAATAAACTTGGAATTCCAAGCAGCAGAAAATTGTCCACCTAGCAACTCCAGGAAAACGTATTACAGTAGATCTGGTTTTGCAACAACAAGGTTATGGCAGCTGATTACACAGGTACAAAACTGATCTGGGAGTAGCACAAATGCTGTATGCAGAGGTATCCTGCCCATTACTGAATGTACTTGTCAAACAGACAGTTCTTTCTGAAAAAAAGCAGATACTTCATTTACAAGCTGGAACACTCAGATTCCTGTATTTGCTGACATCAGTGATATTTTCTGGAAGGCAATAGTTGTTGTAGAATTCATCTAGGCAACCTGTGATCCAATATGCATTTCAAAGATATTTCCTTGCCTAAACGGTGGGTAAAAAACAGGTGACTTCCAACATCCTACCAGCATCCTTATTGACTTTCTTTGTAGGAAACTGGCAGGGAGTATTAGAAATTATAATTACAGCTGATAACTTGGTATAAAGAGCCAACTTTATACCAAGTTCACACCAGGCTCTAGACAAGCACTGGCTCTGGTGAATGACAATAATTGAAGGGAGATTCAAAGGATCTATCTTGACATTCTTAAGCATTTGTTTGAAGTAGGCCCCTTGATTTGCAGAATGGGAAGGAAAATTTTGTTTCTGCTCTCATCTTGATGCCGATATGTCCAGAAATATAAAAGATTTACTAACTGGCAAAAAGCATTCCGGAAGGATTTGATCTGGGACTTACGTGATTGTTCTCTGCCTTTTTCTCTTCTCTTGACTTTCTCACATGCATCACTGGATTCTTCTTTTTCTCACTCGCTGAGGGATGCCACGAGCATACAAGAATAGATAAATGAAACAAAGATAGCTCAGTTATCTGGGCTGGTGGAATACATGGATGGAGGAAAAGACACCTATTTGCTGGCATCCCAGTTCTGTGATAAAAATCCATTTTGGGTCCCAGCCAGGCAACATATCTCCCTCACCTGCCTTCCAAGGCTTGGCTCACTTGCCAGTGCTCCATCTGATGGCAAAACTTCCAGGAAATTAGATGGAACAAGACCTTTCTGTCCATTTACCTCCCCCTGCAGATAAAAAAGGAAAATGTTTAGTTGGAGATCTCTTGATGATTCAAATTCAATCAGAGAAAGGGATGGCCTTCCTTTTTTCCTACCATCAGTCTCTTATGCATGTTCTATTTCCAAGCAAAGTGATGGACTAGTGATATATCTCCTATCTTGGATCTCTACCTATTACTCTATGTACTTGTCAAAAGATCAGGAGTCCTTTCAGAAAAAAAGCAGATGCTTTCATTTCCAAACTGGAACACTCAGATCCTTCACTTTTTCTGATATCAGCAATGCTTTCTGGAAGGCAATAATTACTGTAGAATTCAGCCTGTGAGCTGTTGGATTGTCATTTCAGGAATATTTCCTTACTCAAAGAGAGCCAAAAAGGCAGTGGGAATGACTTTCAATTTGCTACTGGCTTCCCCATTGACTTTCTTTGTAGGAAGCTTGTAGGGAGCTTGGAAATGTCACGGAAATGACAATTATGTGATGAGATTGACTGTGCAGTGGCACAGCAGCAGGCCGGCATTCAAATGGCCACAACTTTGCCAAAATTTCAGTCTCGTGGGAGTCATGAATCTCAAATTTTGGATGCATTCTGTAAATAAGCCCGTTTGAGGTTCTTTGATTCAAAAATTGTTGCCCTATGATGCACCATTTCACCCAACTGAAGGTTACCATCAAACAGACATGAGACTTTAGATATATACAGTATATTCCACAAACTCTTAAAATAGAAACAATCACACCCTCATGTCTATGGAGATTCTTGGTCATCCAGATCATGGTTGTCCCAGAGCTGAAGAAGCTTCTTGGATAAGAAGCGAAACGTCATCAAAGAAAAACCAGAAAGTCCAGTTGCCTCTTGAAAAAGCATCTTTGGGACAATCACACCCCCAGTTCTAGTCATAGCAATGCAGGCCTCTGATTACCAGCTATATCACTGTTTGAACCATTTGAATTAAAAAAGAAAGAAAGAAAGAAAGAAAGAAAGAAAGAAAGAAAGAAAGAAAGAAAGAAAGAAAGAAAGAAAGAAAGAAAGGCATGATACATACATAGTAGAACCCATCATCATCCATGGAACTGAGTACAGTCACGATGTCCCCAGCACAAAATCTGAGCTCAACCTAGAGGAAAACATTAAAAACAATAGTCGAAAATCACTGAAAGACCATGATGTTTTATGGATTATAGACAGGAGATGGGATATAGGATGAAGAGATGTTTGTGACTTTAGAGAGGATAAAAAAATTTTTTATACTTGTGATGAAGATTGGAAGTTTTTTTTCTCTGTCATACACACACATATATAAACTTTATATACTACCCATCTCATCATTCAGAGCAATTCTATATTCTTTCTTTATTATATTATTACTTTAGCCTTCTGTTTCTTTTTTCTTTCAATTCATGCACACAATACAATAGTAGAAAATCAGTATAAAGCAACGGAGAAGGGATTACTTCCATTTTCAGTTTATACACTGAAACAAGACAATTTCCAGGATTTATTGGGCCCATGGCAATTCCTTAACTGATACACAAAGCTAAGCAGTTCATACCTCTACCCACTAACAGTGCTGCAAACATTAAGCTAAAAACAGCCTCATCTTACCTCGGTGTCTGGATTAGGAGAATTCTCTTGGGGATTGTAGTCAAAAATGGCCACCATTGTTCTTACAGGGTCCTCAGAACTCAGATTTTGTTTTCCAGGTGCTTCTAAACCAGAAAGGTAATGTACAACTAGCAGATCAGAATGGGAACTTCTATTTGTTCCTTTAAAGCAGGGTCTCTCTTAACAAAGCTCTTATCTGTTCATTGCGACCTAGTCATGAATTTATGATCTTCCATGGCTTGGTATGATCTACTAAGAAAAAAACTCTTCTCTGCCAGACTTAAATTTCAGACATGTTCAAAACATTGACAAAATTTATATGAAATGTTTTGTGTTATATCATTTATGCTGCAAATTTCAAAATGCACTCCATAATTTATTCTGGATTTGCTAGATATAAGAAAGGTCCAGGTGGTTTAAAGAGGTTTGGCTGCTGGAAATCCAGTTTCCCTACTCTGGATTCTGAGACTGAGACAATATGGATTCTATGCCTTCAAATTGTAGCAAGGATCATTTCCTATTCAGACAGGAAACAAAAAACAAATGCACAGGACAGGAAATGACAGGACTACAAAGAGAGGGATTCAGTTTTAGTCTGCTTCAACAGAAGCAACTTTTTCAAAACATAGGAAGTAATTCTGTACTTTCAGGCACATTATGTACCTAGTTCTCTGGAACAGGAGTCTCCAACCGTGTCAATTTTAAGCCTGGAGGACTTCAACTCCCAGAATTCCCCAGCCAGATTCCCCAGCCAGCAGGGGTCTCCAACCTTGTCAACTTTAAGCCTGGCGGACTTCAACTCCCAGAATTCCCCAGCCAGCAAAGCTGGGGGAAGAATTCTGGGAGTTGAAGAATAATTCTGGGAGTTGATGTCCGCCAGGCTTAAAGTAACCAAGGTTGGAGACCCCTGCACTGGAGAACACTGGGAAAGGTGGAAGGAAAGAGAAGATATTGACCAACAGCCAGGTAGATAAACTCAGGGTGTTGATGGGTGCACTTTTGCAAGATCTGAAGGATCAGGTGAAGGATAGATCATCATTGAGAAAATCTTGTGGCCACTGAATAAACAACAACTTAATGGCACATAATTAGTCAATCAATTATGCATTAGTCACATCCCACTTTGACTATTGTGCCAAGTTTTAAATAAGATTCAGAGCCGGTTCAAAGAAAGCAGTGAGGATGATCACAGGACTAGAAACTAAGTTCTGTTTCTAAGTATTGAATATGTTTAACCCTGAGAAACAAATGACTCAAAGGAATCATCTACCCAAAAAAATTCACATGAAGGAACAGGAGGAAGAGAGATGTACATCTACCATTGTACATAAATGGTGAGGAGGTGGAGAGAGTGGGTAGTTTTAAATTTCCGGGCATTTATATCTTGGAGGACCTTTTATGGACTATGAATGCTTACATGCTTGTGAAGAAGGCACAGAAGAGGCTGTACTACCTGAGAATGCTCAGAAAGATAAATCTATCTCAGCATCTACTTCTGTCCTACGATCGCAGCACCATTGAGACTGTCCTGACATACAGCATTCTTGCATGGTATGGGAGCAGCTCTGTAGAGGACAAAAAAGCTCTACAGAGAATCATTAAAACTGCCCATATATTTATGTGCGGAATCAGATCAATTAATGCAGAAATTAAAAAATGAGGGAAGCTCAAAATATTCTAGGGTATGGGATAGATGGTACGACTGGATCAAACAAAGACAAAATGGATAAGGATATTCTTAATTGAATATAAAAGCTAATTTGGATGAGCAATATATGTTACTTTGTTCTTAGTGAATTTCAAATCAAGAATGGAGAATTGGAAAGGTTTTTGTATGTTTACCTTATATAAGTACCTAGGATGACTTCACCGACAAAAGGCATGAGGATGAAAACGGGACAAGTAATGAACGATATAATGTATGTATATATATATGTGTATATATATATATAGTAATCACACATAGATACTTAAGAGAGTAGAAACGAATTTCATCATAGAACATGATTTATGGACATGGATATTTTAACATGGTTTTAACTGTTTTTGTATACATTTGAAAGTTAAATAAAGTTTGTTTTGAAAAAAATAAATAAAACTGCCCAGAATATCATTGGACTCCAGCTACCAGCCCTGGATGACAACTTCGAATCTCACTGTTTGAGAAAGTTGCATAACATTCTCAGAGACTCTTCCCCTCCTGCTTACAATCTTTTTGGACTGTTGGCTTCTGGCAGAAGATACAGAACAATTAAATCTCGGACCACACGTTTTCTGAATAGTTTTTATCCCAGAGCTATAATTGCACTCAACAATGAACTAAAGGCCACCATCAGTGAGCTGTTGGACAGTATTACTTGGTCTGTTGTGTGGATGTTTGGGTGGTTTAGGGGTGGGGAATTGTGGTGGGTGGGAGTGTGTTTGGGGATTGTTATGTGTGTTGGACCCAGTCTTTGGGTGTTAAGTGAATTTCATTGTATGGATATACTGGGTATACCCATACAATGTATACCCATGTATACATTGTATACACGTACAATGACAATAGTTATTTATTTATTTAGAATTATTTATTTATTCTTTGACTCCAGAGGGCAGGACATAGAATAATGAATTTAAGGCAGAAGAACACAGGTTCTGATTAAATACTTTTAAAAACTTGATTTCCTAATAATAAGAACATGTTGATAGCTGAACCAATTACCCGGACAGGAAAGGGCTCTTCTTTACTGAATATGAATGAATACAGTTCATTTAGTGACTGTTCAAATTTACAATGTCATGGAAAAAAGTGACTTTTTCACACTTACGACCACTGCATCATCCTCATGGTCAGGTGACCAAAATTTGGATGCTTGGCAACTGGTTTATATTTATAACAGATGCAGTGTCCCCAGATGATGTGATCAGCTTTTGCGACCTTTTGGCAAGCAAAGTTAAAGGGGAAGCCAGATTCACTTAACCGGGTTAGTCACTGGAAGAAAATGGGGCAAAATTCACTTAACAAATGTCTCACTTAGCAACATAAATTTTGGGCTCAATTATGGTCGTAAGTCAAGAATTACCTATACATTCAAGGAGAGGCTAAACAGCTATTTGGCAGAGAAGTTTTCACTTGGATTTCTGCTATGAGCAGAAGGATAAACTTGACAGCCTAAATCATAAGATTCTATGAAACGCAGAAGCATTATTCTATGATTCTACAATCGCAGAGACATTTTATGCTTCTTGGGATATCATTATAGCCCATAATAGTGAAGAGTGAGATGAAACAGAAACAACACTTACCTAAAGCAGGAACCTGATCTTCCACCCTGATTGATTCTGCAGGGGGACAAAAGGTATTATGAGTGAGCTGTGTTTGTTTGCCAGCGTGTCTTAAGCAAGGCAGTAGCCCAGAAGAAGATTTATTTTGGAAAGTGGTGGAATGATCTAGCTAAATGGAAATGCTTACACAAGTCCTATGAAAATACAGAGTTCCAACCAACTTATGGATATGCCGAATTCGCATAAAAGATAATCCTGTTTAAGACAGTAAGAACTTTTATTACTCCCTTTAATAACCTTGTAGTCCCTTAATTAGAGGTAGAGTCAGGATAACTAAATGCAGCTGAGTGTTTATTGACCAGATGCCTTTGTATTCTATTCCATGCAGAGTTCACAGCAAATATTTTTTCTTTATGCCCTAGGGGAGGAACATCTGCTGCTACCTAAGATTGAACTCTCAACCTTCTGACTAGGAGGTAAGCATCTTCATCACTGGGCCACCATGCTGCTCATCCAATAAGTACTAAAATTGAAGACAGGAAACCTTTTATGGACTTTTTGCCGAAAATGAAAAAAAATAAAAATAAACAGATCTTTTATGGTTTTAACTGATTTAAAAAAGTAGAATACAAGAAGAATTATGATATAATGCTAATGAGGGAGATAAGAAGAAAAGTTTGTGACCGTTTGAAAGAAGATTGGAAATGATTTTTCTTTTCTTTTTTTCTATTTGTATTTCTTTCCACACTTTGCTTACCTTTTCACTTCACATTATTTCTTCTTTTTCTTTTCTTTAATTTTACTTTAGACTACTACCTTTTCATCTTTTATTTCTTTATAAATCTTTAATAAATATCATAAATAAATATAAATAAATAAATAAATAAATAAATAATATAAAGAAAGATAATCCTGTTATCCTGATAGGTACAAGATATCAACAGCTTCTATCATGAAAACTATACTGACCTTTCTTAGACCGTCGAGGCTTTGAAGGGCGATTTGATGGGTGTGATGGAGGGGGAGAAAATGCACCATTCCCTTCGATTAAACAGAACAAAACACAATTAAATTAACAAGCAATACAAATCAATAACTTAGTAAATTATTCTCTAAAGCCCATTCTCCTGTGTTACTTAATAAGACACTAGGCTTATTTCTGGATTAATATGATGTAGACAATGGCTTGGGAGATCCATTGCTATCCATTACTATGTCTCAAAACAATATATATATCAATATATATATGAGTTTTGGTGTATTCGGGTCTTTACCTGTGCTTGTGCTCTCCTCACACAAGCACGAAGCTGAAGACACCAGCCTGAAGATGACGAGTGGGGCCTCGTTGAAACGTCGCCAAGATACTCTCAATCTTACACGGGAAAAGACCTGAATACATCAAAACTTGCATACCTCTACCCGTGAAAATCTACGAAAACAATACATATACATATACATATACATATACATATACATATACATATACATATACATATACATATACATATACATATACATATACATATACACATACACATACACATACCAGGGATGGGTTCTACCGGTTCACAACAGGGCTGGGCAGAAGAAGCTTCTGCACATGTGCAGAAGGATTTTGATGATATCAGGATCAGTGGGCGGAGCCTCCCGCCAGTTTTACTACCGGTTCTATAGAACCGGTGTGAACCAGGGGGCAACCCACCACTGATAAATACACACACACACACACACACACACACACACACACACACACATTCATATACATACATACATACATATATTTGTTGTCTTGAATAGACAGGTTCATTATTGGGAACTTGATGAACCATCAAAGTGCCCAGAGAATATAAATATTCCTGATATCAATAAGTGCCCAAAACCTCTCCCCAGATTTTGGAATATTATATTGTTCAGCTAACTGGCAGAAGCACATCGTACAAAGCGCTATAATGAAAGATTCTGAGCTGAAAATTCCTATGATGTTATTCCCAAATGTAAGCAGAATCTGTTATTTTGCTGTCTGATTCCACCATGTCGTACATAGAATTTTCTTCTAACGATCTAAACATTGTCCTGGCATTTTACTGTTCAATATTTAATTCATTATGTAGGCACCTTTGAGACAGAGAAACAACAAGGCTGAAGTGAATTAACTATACATTCTTTAACAGGTAAGTGGACACTTATAATCCATGAATTATATGCAACCCTTGACTACTACTATAGAATAGTCTACACTTTTACTCATATAGATCTGAGAGAATGTCTGGTTCTCCAAAGCCCAACTGTTCAATCATCAGACTGACATTTTCTTGAGCAGGATCCTTGCTAATTCAAGTTTTAATTTGCCTTCCCTGACAAATCACAGTGATATGGGTGAACGAGAGATATTTTGTGTATAGTTTTGCATGCGTATCTGAGAGGGTTGTATTATCATAACCTCATCCATTACTTTTTCTACTGGAACATAGCAACCAGCATGATTTCTCATTCAAAAAGTTTCCCAACTCTGGCCTGACAAAGTTCAAGAAGATAAATAAATTTGGGTAGAGTACCTAGACTTTCCATCAGCATATCAGTAGAAATGTGGCCTTCTTCTAACAGCTGTTTTCTTGCACTGTCACTGTCCACCCGGAGTTCAGACACCATGTTGCAGGGTATGAACCCTGTTCTTCCTGCACATTCCCCTCTGTAGAAACCATCTGCATCTTTGTGACCATAGACCTGTGAAAGGGGGAAGCAGACAATGAAACGCAACAGTGTCAAAGGAATATTTGCTTATGTCCATTTGCTTCTTTCAACCCATTGCTAAATTCATCCCCAAGAGGCTTGCAATAATGGGATATTCCAATGTTTCTCAACCTTGGTGTCTTGAAGATGTGTGGACTTCAACTCCCAGAATTCCCCAGCCAGCCAAGCTAACCCATTATTGCTGTCCCACAACTTGAGGATGGCTGGGGAATTCTGGAAGTTGAAGTCCACACATCTTCAAGGCGCTAAAGTTGAGAAACATTGGGATATACAAATGCACAGAATATTCCATTCCAATTCCAATTATTCATCAACCCCAAGAAAAGCGATCTCAGGGTCATGGTATGGAGCTCAATATGACAACCAGGAGAAAATATGAAATCAAAGCTAGAGGTGGTTATGAGCTGAAGATAATATGTGGGAATTCTTTATAAATCAATAGCACATTGGGAATTTTGTAGTCAGTAGGAGGTAGTGATTAGCAGTGGTCTAAGGCTTAGAAAAGGGGCCTTAGGATTCAAATTTCTACTCAGCCATGATGCTTCCTATGGTCACATTGGGAAAATCATACTAACGTTTTTGGAAAACATCATCATGGAGATGAAACACCCTGTACCTCCCCACAGCATGGATTGGGAAAATTTTAAGACAGGCTCCATTTAATCAGAGATCTTACACAGTTCCACAAAGCACACTACTTTGTGGAAAGTAGTGTGCTTTGCTTGCTTAACAACTTTTCAATGTTGGTTGCTTAACAACTTTTCAACGTTATGACAGACTTTAAAAAAGCTACTTACCATCTGTCCTCAAAGTTATGACCACCACCACCAACCCATCCCCATGGTCACAAGGTCACATTTTGGGCATATGGCAGGTGAATCACATCAGTTACAATGTCCCAAGATCATATGATCTTGATTCACAACATTTTTTGTCATTCCTCAGCACTAAATGTGTTGCATTTGCTTAACGACCAGATGGTCCATTTAACAACTACCTAATTTACTTAAAGAGACCACATTGACTGTCATAAAAATTATTATCAAATTGAATCAGATCACAAGGTGACCTGCTTAAAGACTACAACAATCTACAACTCTGGGCTCAATTGTGGTCATAAGTCGAGGACTGCCTATAACTGCACTGGAAATATGGCATGACAGCCTCTTTTCAAACCTTCTGGTTCAGCCCAAGAAGATCCAGCAATCATCATCGCTTCCTCCTTTAATGACATCTGCTGAAAACCTTAAAAGAACAATTCTTTCAATCTCATCTGTTTTGAGAATAAAGCCACAATTGGGTTAGGTGGCCTGTGAAAGAAAACCAGGTACACCTCAAGATTGTTTGGGGGGGGGGGGGGAGATAGACTCAGTAGGTATCTCTCCACTGCCCTCTTCTGTAGTAAAGATATAGGTAGATGATAAAAATAAATAAATAAACTGAAGCTCACTTGTATGTATTCTCTAACTTTTTATGCTTCCAAGTTTGATGAACCATCTTGGAGAACTTCTCCAGTTATTTGTTGTTATTCCAATAAAAGCAAAACACTCTGCAGCTGAACCATTGGCTTACATTGTGCCAAGCTGTAAACTTTAAAAAAAAAATTAATCAGAGAGTTCTGAATTCACCTATTCTATGAGACTTGAACCCTGCCAATATGTCTCTTCTTGGTGTTGCTCGTACCTTCAGAATCTGGCCCTCTTGAAATGGGAGCTCCTCTTCGGCAGCATCCCGATTAGGGGACATCGAAACAGGATCATAATCAAAAAGAGCCACAAACAGACGTGCTGAGTCCTTGTCATCTGCTGATTCACTCCTCCAAGTTTCTAACCAGACACAAAAGCAAACCACAATTGGACTGAGCCTGTCTATCGCGACAGAATTCCTAACCCTGGTGTTGCACCTGTGAATTTGGAAGGATGGGCTTGATATTGCGATTTTAACTCCTTCTCGTACCTGATCTTGTAAGGAGGTTTGGAGCCATCCTTGTTCAACTCTTGCTAAAATTGTCCCCCCGTCCCCCCCAAATTTTAAAACAGCCCTAATGTAAACTGCAACTAACTCACCAATAGTTCCACTGAGTGGTAGGGTCCCTTCTTGACTTTTTCTCGGAGATCTTCTGTCTCTCTGGACAGGGGACTGGTAAGATGTTGAATCCAACAACCCGGGACTGCCTGTCACCTGAAAGAGAACCCTTGGCAAAATCAGACCTGTGTTTATTCACTGACATTTAAGCTACACCCTGCAGCAAAAGCACAAAATGCAAAGGGCTAGAATGCAGCATTCCTCTTTTGTGAGTGTTTCCAGAAAAGACTGACCAAAAGCAAAGCAAATTCCATAGGCTCAGTTTTGCCGTTAAATTGTCATTTTGACGCCATAATAAATATTCCCCCATTCATTGTGAGATCTGGCGTTTGCCGTGAAACTGAGAAAATCTCATTTCCTTTGAGTTTTTTATACTTTGTGGACCACTGAATTTTATCAATCCAGGTTACATTGATATAAATTATTCCTAGACCGCATTGATCAGATGACAGCCTCTTTCTGGAAGGTTTTGCAAATAAAAATAAATGTGAGATTTACGATTTATAATAAAAGGGTATTTCAGTTGGCAGACTTTCCCTAAAAATTAATGGGGAAAAGGAATACTGCATTGGATATTTTCAGCCAGTGATGTCTGATTGATAGCCAATCCCAAAGTAAAATATGAGAAAAGCCAATAAGGAGTATCACACAAATGGGCTGTTAAGTTTCAAATAAAAACAGAAGCCTCTATTTTGTAAAGCACTCAACACAATAAGCAGAATGCAAGCAAGCATAGGAGCAAAGGGTCAAAAGCACAGTCAGAATTGTTTGCAAGCTGCTGTAACAACACCAGCTGATGAAGGAAGTGTCTCACAGACCCATGTTTGCCCAAGTGGGCCCTCCTTCCAAGCCTGCTCTGGCCTGGCTCCTAAGACAGAGGGACTTTTCTCCCGAGTCCTGTTCCATTCTTCTGGGCCACCATTGACCTTCTTCCTCCATCCACCATGTCCAGATGAATGGCTGGGAGATGTGCTCCAATCTGTGCTCTCTCCCTCCCAACTATTGGATCGCTTAAGTTCTCGTCGCCCACTGGATTGGATTGATCCTGACTGGCTGGAGCAGTCACTCCATTCCTCCTCACAATCTGTTGGTGATCCATCAGCTCTCCCATCTGAACTCAACAGGCTCACTGGCGTGGAAGTGATGGTTAAATCCTCTTCCTCATTTGAATCATACTCAATGTCAATCTCCAAATTCTCTGGGCTGAGGCAGCGGGGGAGGCCTTGCACAGCTTTCTCCCTTTTCTCTTGGGGCATCATTCTCCTTGAAGAAATTTGATCAGGCCTTTGCCCTGCCCAGCTGCACAGCTTCAAGTCATCCTCCATCTCAAGGTTGGAGATCACATCCAAATTCTCTGTGAGGCTCTGCGCTCTGTAAAGACCACCTCCAGTGTAGTAGGAATTGCTCCGCAGAGAAACACTGGGCTCGCGGATGTCTCCTTTTCGCTTCTTATGGCCCTGGGGTTGGACACGAGTCTTCTCCTTGCAATGACTGGATTTTCTCCATTCCAAAAGAGGAGATCTTGATGGTTTCTTTCGATCATCCCACTGATAGGTCATATCTTCACCATCCCATCTTCTAGAGCAACTGGACGTTTCATTCATATACTCCCCTCTAAACGTCTGTAGAAGAGTCTTTTCAGGTAAGATCAGCTCTGAAAGATTGTGGTTTCTTTTAGACCAAGAACAGAGAGGACCTTGCATTCTTCTGGTATGATTAGGAAGCTTACTCTGGAAGCTTCCCACAGTCTTCTTTTTCAGAGGGATGGAAATAGGTTGGTTTAGGACCGGGTCCCAGCCTTCATCATCATCATCATCTTCTTCTTCTTCCTGTTCTTGCTCCTCCTCCTCTTCAGTCACTTCAGGAATACTAAACAGAGCCTTGCTGCAATTTTTTTGCAGTGGCATTTCCAAAATCCGTTCCAAGATTTCTTCATCGCTGTCAGTATCACCAAGATCCAACTGTGCTCCAGACCCCCAGACCATCAAGGAAGAAGCAAAGAGAGAAAGAGGAATTAGGCATTAAAAGGTGGGTAAACAACACTTACCATCACTCCTGTAGATGGCATTAAATAAGGACTAGACAAATTCACAAAATGAAAAGTCAATCAATTACTATGAAGGAAGGTAATTAAATGGAGGAGTGATACTCAGAGGCAGAACAACCCTTCAAACTTATTGGTGAAGCATGGGTTTTTATTTCATGATTGTGAGCTTCCCTATTGAAAGCAAGATTCTAATTTTCATAAATCGATTTTCATCTGGCTTCAGCAGGGTTCTTTCAGTGTTTGAACCCTGCTAGAATCCATTGCCAAGACATATGTTACAAAGCTAAAGAAGTCATTTCTTTACATAGAAAAAAATGTGGAAAATGGAAATGGGCAAATAAATGGTTAAATCTCCAGCTGTACAGCCGGAACTGGAGTATCTCTTGGTGTATTACATATCCCATGGCTACTTCAGTCTACCTGAAATATATTATGATTATCATGATCACCATGATTTATATATCATTCTTCCTCCCATGGAAGGATGTAGGATAGTTTTCCACATATACATAACTTACACGTGTATTAGGCAATAGCAATGCTGACAATAGTTGGTTGGGAATGATAGGAAATGGAGTCCAAAGCATTTAGAGATTGTAAGAGAAAATCTTTTAATGTTCTGATGAACTTAGCACATGAGAAAATGATGCCTGTTATTTCCTGTTGTTTGGCTTTTTGTAGCTTTTTCCATAATGGCATTTGCCTGGTCAGCCTCCTCTCAAGGATCATGAAACTCAACCAGGAATTCTTCAGATGACACCCCAGTGCCTTTCAGTGTTCTACTGCTCTGTCTCTTCTTAATGTAGGGAAAGTCCATGCAGTCGGGGTTTTCCACCATCATCAAAAGTACAAAACTAGCTCATTTTCATTTACACATTTAAGAAATTCTTCCTTTTTTAAAAAAAAAATCCTCTTGTGAAAAACTGACTAGACCAAATGTTGCTTGCAAGTGATTCTGAAAAATGAAACCAGTATGACACAGGACTGGAAAGTTAAAAATGTCTGGAGCTATCACCAAGAGCACTGAAAGATAACCTGGTGATTCTCCTTGCAATCAAACAGAGAAGGCTAAAACGATTGTATTATGATTGATAACCTGAGGCTGCTCAAGAATAAAATCCATAAAGATCCAGAATGGGGTTGGGACAGGAGTATGGATGGAAAAGAAATTATCTACCCTCACCATGATACTCAAGATTATTTGAGACAATACATCCATAGCATGTATTGTCTATGTTAGAGATCCTTCCCATTTTATTTCCATTAACCCAGGAAGATTGTTAGTAGAAAGGGGCCTAATCAGCTCCTCATCTCAGACACAATGTCTTATAAAACCATGTGCTTTTCTAGCACTTTTTAAAGCTCCTCCTCTTCAATTTGTTAGAAAACTACATATGCAAAATGAGGATGAACTGAGCTGTAGAAATCCAGATCACTTTTAGATAGCAGGAAAAAGTAAGAGATTCTCTTTGCTGCCGTCTGATGGCCATTTAGATTATTGCATTCCAGATTTGGTAATCCTACTCTTTGCTAGGTTGAGGAATAACTACGGGTAAGTAGGGAGAGTTAATTTGAACCTGGAATAAAAGCCTATTTTGGCCTAAATTTACTCTCCTTAGAGTTGGCTTACTGAATCAAGTAACCTTCCAAGTCCTCCAAGGTCCCTTCCATCTCATCTCATCTCATCTCATCTCATCTCATCTCATCTCATCTCATCTCATCTCATCTCATCTCACCTCACCCCACCCCACCCCACCCCACCCCACCCCACCCCATCCCATCCCATCCCATCCCATCCCATCCCATCCCATTTCATTCCTAGTGTTCCTATCACACACTAAGCTCCATTAACCATTTAAACCACCTTAAAACCTGAACCTTAAGCTATTAATTTTTGGAATTCACCTCCATCAGTTGAATTAGAATAAAATAGAATAACAGAGTTGGAAGGGACCTTGGAGGTCTTCTAGTCCAACCCCCTGTTCAGGCAAGAAACCCTATACCACTTCAGACAAATGGTTATCCAACATCTTCTTAAAAAATTCCAGTGTTGGAGCATTCACAACTTCTAGAGGCAAATTGTTCCACTGATTAATTGTTCTAATTGTCAGGAAATTTATCCTTAGTTCTAAGTTGCTTCTCTCCTTGATTAGTTTCCACCCATTGCTTCTTGTTGTACCCTCAGGTGCTCTGGAGAATAGTTTGACTCCCTCTTCTTTGTGGCAGCCCCTGAGATATTGGAACACTGCTATCATGTCTCCCCTAGTCCTTCTCTTCATTAAACTAGACATACCCAGTTCCTGCAACCGTTCTTCATATGTTTTAGCCTCCAGTCCCCTAATCATCTTTGTTGCTCTTCTCTGCACTCTTTCTAGAGTCTCAACATCTTTTTTACATCGTGGAGGCCAAAACTGAATGCAGTATTCCAAGTGTGGCCTTACCAAGGAATTATAAAGTGGTATTAACACTTCACGTGATCTTGATTCTATCCCTCTGTTATGGTACTGGACATTATATCTGAGAGATTTAAAAGGGGATTAAAGCAAGGATTGTATTACCAATAGAAAATAGCTGTGAAAGCTAAATGGAATTGCTTATATCTGAGTACAATATTGGTAATATAGCTTATAATGTTTTTGCTCTACTTATGGGTTTTCTAAAGACATCTGATTGTAGTTGGTGTGAAGAGTATACTTGATTCAGCCTTCCACATTTTGGTGTTCTCCAAATATGCTGAGGCCATGATGGCTAGGATAACTGGAAGCTGCAATCTGGCCATATCTAGAAGGCATCAGTTTGACAAAGGCTGAAATACAGTCTGAAGGAAGGAAGGAGATTTTAGGGAACTCCATGAACGTTTTTTGAGAACCCTATGAAAGCTACTTGACGGATGCATTGAAAGAAAAAGTCCATTCAAATGTAGAGAAGAATATATGCACTCTTTTCAGGCAGAGGGCTATGGGGCCAGGACAAAAACAACGTTATTGTAATCTGATTTAATTTAAAAGTATATTATTTTAATTCAATTAATGAAATGCAGTTAATACAACTCCCTGTGTTTCCTCATTTTATCTCCTCTCTATATTTGCAATAGCACTTAGACTTATATACTGCTTCACAGTGTTTTACAACCCTCTCTAAGCGGTTTACAGAGTCAGCCTATTGTCCCCAACAATCTGGGTCCTTGTTTTACCCACCTCAGAAGGATGGAAGGCTGAGTCAACCCTGAACCTGGTGAGATTCAAACTGCCAAATTGTAGGCAGCCCACAGTCAGCAGAAATTGCCTGCAGTATAGCACTCTAATCCCTGCGCCACCGTGGCTCTTTTTTTATTTTTATTTAAAACCGGTATTAAATGTTACATTAATATTTGCAGGAATTTTTGAAGATGCCCTGGGTTTGGGGAATATTAAGAATAAACAAATAATCTCATGAAGATGTTTGAAGGAGTTGAGCAAATCTGCAACTCCTCCTTAAGGGCTTCATAAAGACAGCAAAAATAAAGAATACCTTGTCTCCATTTTCTCTGCTGCCATATTCACTTGGATTCCATTTCATCTCCCCTGGCCTACCAGAAACTGGCTTCTCTTCTTCCTCCTCCTTCTCGTCCTCTTCTTCCTCTTCCTCCGTGATATCAGAAAGGTCAGAACCACGATTGTGGTCAGTTAGAAGATTGAGTGGTCGATTTCCTGGATCTGACCTTTTCTCTGTTTGCTAGAGAAATTCAAGAGAAAAGGCTTATTAGTGAAAAACTTGAATGCTGTATAATTGGAATGAATAACTGAACCCAAGGGTGCTATTCAGCAGGTTCTGACAGGTTCTGGAGAACTGGTACTGGAAATTTTGAGTAGTTCGGAGAACTGGCAAATACCACCTCTGGCTGCCCCCAGAGTGGGGTGGGAATGGAGATTTTGCAATATCCTTCCCCTGGAGTGGGGTGGGAATGGAGATTTTGCAATATCCTTCCCCCTGGAGTGGGGTGGGAATAGAGATTTTGCAATATCCTTCCCCCAGGAGTGGGGAGGGAATGGAGATTTTGCAGTATCCTTCCCCTGGAGTGGGGTGGGAATGGAGATTTTGCAATATCCTTCCCCCTGGAGTGGGGAGGGAATGGGGATTTTGCAGTATCCTTCCCCTGAGGTAGGGGGGAATGGAGATTTTGCAGTATCCTTCCCCTGGAGTGGGGTGGGAATAGAGATTTTGCAATATCCTTCCCCCAGGAGTGGGGAGGGAATGGGGATTTTGCAGTATCCTTCCCCTGGAGTAGGGTGGGAATGGAGATTTTGCAGTATCCTTCCCCTGGAGTGAGGTGGGAATAGAGATTTTACAGTATCCTTCCCCTGGAGTGGGGTGGGAATGGAGATTTTGCAGTATCCTTCTCCTGCCACCCTCACCAAGCCACGCCCACCAAGCCACACCACACACCACACCACGCCTGCCATGCCACGCCCACAGAACCGGTGGTAAAAAAATTTGAATTCCACTACAGACTGAACCCATTCCCAAATCACCACTTTCGTATTCGAAATTGTTTCGAATTTCAAAATTGCATTTATACTTTGGGTGATATTAATTTTAAAACTGATCTAGGTGTTTTCGGGGATAGCTACAAGGTAGGGTCAAAAAAGCCAAGATGGTAGCTGTAACAGCACAAGAGAGTTTTGACCGCATTTTGACTTTTTTTCAGTGTAGCCCAGAATAGCCTCTGGGTATAACCTTGGATGTTTTGGAATGTATTATTTAAAGCAATTATATTTTGTCTTTTAGCCAAAAGTTTTCCCAGAAAAAGGCACTTCTTGAATCCTGGCTGATTTGGTTTTTAGCAGGCCTCAGACAGGAAATATTACAAACTGTTAATATAAACAATCATTATGTCTGCACATTCACTCCCTTGCACGAAGACCAAAGGGCTTTGTGGTTTGTATGAAGTTACGGATCATTAGGTTTTTCTAAACCAAAGAGGCCTTTGATCAATGAATACCAACCTCTCTTCTGATCCTGGGCACCAGCTGAGAGGAGTCATCTCTGGAGCCTTCTTTCAACGGCTTTATCCTCCCTGAAGACTCAACTAAAGACTCTGGAGTTTGTCCTTCGCTTTGGCCCACCTCCCTAGCGCTGTCTTCTTCTTGCATGGAAGGTCTGTCCATGGGAGGTATCTTTGGTTCCAGGAAGTTCTGATTGTTATCTGGCTCTCTTTCGGATGGGGCATTGGTCTCCTGTTCTGCAGAGCAACTTTCAAAGGTCTCCAGGCTATTAGCACCACTGTCTGAAATGTGTGGCTCCTGTTTTGTCACAGTGAGCAGCAGTTCCTGGGAGTAGATTGTTGCAGAGAGATATTATGTTAATATCTCTTAATTATTAATATCTCTTGATATTAAAATAATATAGATATTAAATGTGAAATTAGCAGTTATGTTCTTTTTCTAATTAGGAAGGAGGGAGGGAGAGGGAGAGAGATTCTTGTAAAGTTATATGAGAACATATCTCATCTAGGGCAGGGGTCACCAACCTTTCGGACCTCAGGAACCACCAAATTCATAATTTTAAATCTCACAGACCACTAATATGAATTTTTTAAAAAGGCAAATAGTATTTAGTGCAATATAAAAAATGCAAATAATTTTTCTGTGGATCACCAAAATTTTTTCGTGCACCAGCAGTTGGTGACTGCTGAATTAGGGGATGGTAAGAGTTGATGCTGCACTATGGGTTGGTTATTAGAGGAAAACACAGTGTGAATGAAAATGGAATTACAATTGTGCATAAATCTCCCCTAAAATTCATACTAACAGACTTATGTGTCTTTTGTTTAACTATGGTTTTGTGGAAGAAGTTAAACTGATTGCTGTTGCTTCACGATATACATTATGGATTTTGACTTCAATAGGTGTTGTGGAACAGGATACATAGCTTTATTGCTCTCTTCAGTACAAGACGTATTCAAGAATAGGCAAAAGGGGCTGCAAAATTTGTTTAAAAATCCTAACAAATGAGGTAATATTTAAAGGCAGCTTAGGCAGATACCTGCCCGATTCACTGGAATATAAGAAAGGGAAGAGATACAGCACAATCAAATTTGTGAGATCTCATTATTATAGCTGATCTTAATACAAGTAGTTTGAGCCTTCCTGTGGATCTGGTTTATCTAAGTGGAACTGACAGTTGGTTACTTGGAAAAAAGCTGGGTTCACAAATGAATCTAAACTATGTTTGGGTCAGGAGTGGGTTCTAAATTTTTTTACTACTGGTTCTGTGGGCATGGCTTATTTTGTGGATGTGGCTTGATGGTCATGTGACAATTCTTTAGGATTTTGCAGAGGTACTGGTATACCAGGCTTTTAACTGCTTGCAGAGCTGTACCGGTCTACCCATTTATTTTTGCAGGTACTGGTCTACTCATTTATTTTTGCAGGCACTGGTTTACCCATTTATTTTTGCAGGCACCAGTCTACCCATTTATTTTTGCAGGCACTGGTCTACTCATTTGTTTTTGGACGCACTGGTCTACCATCAAACTGCCTTTCACCATTGATCAGCTGTAGAGCAGCCCTTTGAAGCCCCGCGGCAAGAGTTTATAAACAGTTTTTTTCCTTATAGCCCATCAGCTGGGACTCAGGAGGCAGCAGTAGATTGGGGGTGGGGCCAAATAAAAGGTAAGAATAACATGTGGGGTGGGGGGGCATGGGGCGTGGGGGCAGAATCAGTTTGGTGATGTCATATCGTCACTGCTACCGGCTTGGCGGAGCCGGGAGGAACCGGGAGGAACTCACCACTGGTTTGGGTTTATTATTATTTATTTAATTGTAATGGCCACCCAACTCCAACAGACCTGGGGTAGCATACAAATAAAACATTAAAACAGCTAAAAAAATTAATCCCTTGCCTTGGGAAACCAGATACTGACTTCTAAATCATGTTTTGCTGTTTTGTAAATTATAGTTTACATGCGTTAAGACAAATCATGATGAAATTGTGGCTTAATGCAATCTATAAGCTGAGCTAATGACTGGCCCGAGATTCTTCACCAACTTCATGGTTGAAGAAAACTGAATTTCAGATATTCCTTTTCAAAACCCAATGCTTTATCCATTACTGGTAGTACAGTAGCTATTATAGCATGTATGTCAAACTCACAGCATCACGTTGCTGTCACACGATACTTCGTGACTTTTTTTCCCCTTTGTGGAGCTGGGGTGGGTGTGGCCTGCTCATGACACATCCGGTCCACCAGCCACCAGTTCGACACCCCTGTATTATAGCATACCATTCAGTGGTGGGTTGCTCCCAGTTCGCTCCAGTTCACAAGAACCGGTAGTAAAAATTTGGAGTAGTTCGGAGAACCAGTAACAACATTGTCTGGCCATGCCCCCGAACCGGTCCCCGGCCCGGTCGCTGCTCACTTATTCTGTCCACCTCATCAGAGGCTTTTTTTAAAAAAACTTTTAAAAGTATTTTTTCTACAACATCTTTGGCTGAAAAAATGCTTTTAAAAGTAAAAAAGTAAAAAAAAACCAAAAGCCTCTGATGATCGTGCGGCTCAGCTGGGATCATCAAAGGCTTTTAAAAGCATTTTTTCTACAATCTGAAGAGATTGTAGGGAAAAAAATGCCTTTAAAAGCCTCTGGCGATCCCAGCTGAGTTGCCTGATCGTCAGAGGCTTCTAAAAGCATTATTTTCTGCAACCTCTTAAGGTTGTAGAAAAAATGCTTTTAAAAGTTAAAAAAAAAAAGTTGGCCACGCCCATAGTCACATTATCCCCCGCCAAGCCACGCCCACAAAATAAGCCATGCCCACAGAACCGGGAGTAAAAAAATTTAGAATCCACCCCTGATACCATTGCCAGAAAGTTGTTTATTTCAGTGCTCATGGTTTCCTCCCCATTCCCCAACCTCTGCTTATCTACTAGGAAGGAAGGAATTTCACATTTACCTGGTTGTCTTCTCCAGATTCCTCCTTCTTGAGTACAGTCAGATATTCCTTCACCACACTGCCTGCAGAAGGGAGAAGATAATTCTCTTCTTCTCTTGCAAGAGTCCCAAGTTCTGGTGACCCAGCCTGCACTGTTGGTGTCAAGGGAGCCTTGACATTGGAGGATGTCTCTGAATGCACGTGATCCCCAGATTTTTCACTGGTAATAGTGGGCTGCAAGGTGAGTTTGGCAACTGAGTTCTTAGTGGCAGAAGGCAGTTCTTTCCCTGGAACCTGAGAAGTTCGTGCGACAAGAAGAGCCTGTGCTTCCCCACCCAGAAGTCTGGAAGGGTGACAGTGAAATTGAGATTCAGAAGAGCGGTCTACTTCTTCCAACAATGCCGAGGGGATTTGAGCTGGCACAGAATCCACCGATTCTCCATAAAGAGAGACAGTTCTTACGGTTACTTCCTGACAGAGCTGGAGAATCTGCAGCTGGGAAATCTCAATCAGGACACTACCAGCTGTTGGGGAGGTAACTTCCATCACCTGAAATAAGGTTAATTAACTTGAATAAGTAGGAAGATAGATAAAGGCTGAGGCACATTATGCAAAAAAGAAAAAGGAGGGTAGGATTGTTCATTCTTAGTATGAACGAGCAAGAGGGTCTCTAACTAGAAAGATGGGAGATGGTAGTAGGGCAGTTTATAAATGGGTACATGCAATGAACATGAGGATGGTTTATAAAGATAGAAGATTGGCGAGGTATAGCCAGGGGTGGGCTTCAAAAATTTTAGCAAGTGGTTCTCTGCCAGGTTGCTGGGTGGGCGTGGCTATGGTGGGCCTGGCTTAGTTAGCCTCCTGTACCATGGGGGGGGGGGGGCATTTTTGCCCTTCCCAGGCTCAGGAGGCTTTTCTTGAGCCTCCAGGAAGGTGAAAACAGCCTCCCAGGCTCTGGAGGTCCTCTGGAGGCCAACTTTCCAAATTTCCAGTAGGCCTGTTTTTTGCCCTCCCTGAGCCTCCGCGCACACCCTACGCTTACCTGCATCCAAAATGGGCCGTGTGGGGACTCCTGGGAGGGGAGGGGTGGGGTGGGTGGGGCCAGCCAGGAGTGAGATTTGGGGGTTCTCCGAACTGCACAAAATCTTAGCTAGAGGTTGTCCCGAACCCTGCAAACCCCCAAGTAGCCCACCCCTGGGTATAGCCAGTGGTATTGGTGTAAACTAAATTTAAACTTTTTTTTCTTTTTTAATCTCCTGTCTTTAATTATTTCGTTACTTCTCTGGGTGTTTTGCACTTTACATAATTTCTCTAATCCCAAAAAGCTACTGTACAAAGATCTTTAAGCCACAGGGTGAGTCTTTTAATAAAGCATTAGTTAGTGGATAAGACAAACCATCAGAGCTGTCTATTCTGTGTGCTAAAAGAATGTACAAACATGAACTCTACAAACAGTCCTTAACTTACAACCATTCATTTAGTGACCGTTTGAAGTATGACTTGTTCTGCCCCAGCTACGGATCCGAAAGAACACAGCACACACAAAGTTTGTACAAAATTTAATTTACTAAAATAACTCAGTCTTTTTCAAAACAAAGGCTGTTAATAAACTTTCTTAACAGTCTACAAGAAACCAAAGATAAAATAATCACAATCTTACTAAGGTTGGCAGAAAGCCCAGAAGCAATTTGCAGAGAATCCAGACACGAAGTAGAGTGAACTAAAGTTGTTCCCTAAAACTTGCTTCAGTTGACGTCCATCCTTAAATAGGTTAAGGGAGTGGCCAATTAACCCCAAGCCTTACTCTCAAGGAGACCTCCTCCTGAGGAGCCACTCCTGCCTTTTGGCAGCTCTGCGCGCCCATGCATCAAGAAGAGGCTCCTCCTCTTCGTCCTTTTCACTTAAAGGAGCTTCTGGAGGTTCTGAAGGCCCTGGCTGAATCTCTGCCTCTGGCACCACATCTTCTCCAGCCTCCTCATTGTCTGACTCGAGTGCCAGCTGCACAGGCTGCTGGCGCAACACCACACCAGCCTCCTCACTGTCAGAATCAGCTGCAATCCACACAGGCTGCTGACGGGCCACAACATGACTCTGCTGAAAAAAGTGACTTACAACCAGTGCTCACACAACCGTTACAGCATCCCCACAGTCACAATTGCAATACAGGCATGGATAGTAGCATGTATTATGATGGCTGCAGCATCCCAGGGTCACATGATCCCTTCCAGCTCTATTTTGATTATTGATTGATTGATTCTGATTGACTGATTGTCATTTGTGATCTTCCCAGACAACTTATGACAAGCAAAGTCAACTGGGGAAGTCAGATTCATTTAACAACCATGCGATTCTCTTAATGACTGTGGGGGGGAAAGGTCATTAAAGCAGTCATGGTCATGTGATGACTCACAATGACTGCCTTGCTTAGCAATGGAAGTTTTGATTCCAATTGTGATTGTAATTTAAGGACTACCTATATTCAGAATCAAATCTGAATGATATATTGAAATATAAGGTGAGAAGATAAATGTTTTAAATCTTACAGCATAAAAAGAATATCAAACTGAGTTCTGGAGAAAATCCTGCCACAATTAGATACTATTACCTCCATGTTCAGTCTATTTCTCCATGTCTTATTATGGGTAAACATGATACTGTCCTAATTTTCTTCCAGCCATGCCCAAAACAATTTGGTACCTTTTGTCCATCAGCATACACTGCATAGCCAGTGACACGCACTCCATTGGATGATCCTTCAGCATCAATGGTGACTGGCAACCAGCTGATGACCAGAATGCCAGATGTGGGGCCAGGATCCACTCGGACATCCAGCGGAGCATCTGGAGACCCTGAAGAAAGAGTCATTGGCTATTTCTTCTGCAAAAACACCAGAATGGTAAAATTGATTTGGCCCAAAAAGATTATAGGAAGCTTGACCTAAAGTCCCTAAGACTGAAGGACTAAGGAAAAGAATACCTCTCCAAGTAACAGAATAACAGAATAACAGAATAACAGAATAACAGAATTGGAGGGGACTTGGAGATCTTCTAGTCCACCCTCCTGCTCAAGGAGAGGTCCATGTGGAAGGAGGGAAAATTGAGGCTAAAGAAAAAGAGGCTTATAAGGAGGATATTGAAGGGACGGAAACAAAAGTGTTTTCAGTAAAGTCTTTCAAGTAATGGATTTCAGCCCTCAAAGCAGTTTTTAGAGCTTTAAACAAAATATCTCCATCTAACAAAATATCTACCTCTAATCACTTGCTAGAGTTGGGAACGATTAGCACATATGTGTGAGGGGAACCTTTACCTTTACTTTGTTAAGTATAAGTAGTGCTGTATCTCAGGAATCAGTACTTGTAAGCAATGAACATGATAAACATCTTCAAGGTTTGATCCTCAGTATCCTTATAGCAGAAGCCATAAACAGGATTGTAGTTTCAGCCAGAAATTTAGTAACAAGCAGATTCGCAAAAATACCCAGCAAATCAATAGAGCACAAGAAAACTGCTTGCTCTAAGAATAGCGCAAAACTGAGGTATCAATGGGGTGCTTTTATGGGTCCCCCTCCTTTAGAATTGTGTTGTTGTTGTTAGTCCAACCTACCAAAAGCAACACCATGGGAGACAAAGCCGGAATGCAGATCAAAATAGGCAAGAAACTGAGAGAACGCCTATCCAATCTAGATGAGTTCAAATTGCCAGGACCAGATGGTTTATATCGCAGGGTTCTGAAGAAGAGCTGGTGTCAGGGAAAACCCGAATCTGAAAGCTTCCAGGTTTTCCCCACCCAAAGGAAAGTCCAAGTCCCTGCCCAGCACCCACATGTCCATCACATGGTCCAATCAAAACATCGTCCCTACTGAAGATGCCTCCCAGTTCCAACCCTCCAGGTGCAGGGCAAGATGTCCTTGACTCTCTGAGAAAGGAATGTTATTACGACTATATATCACCCATGCTCCATACAATCCCCCCTCCCAATTTCCCACAGTAGTAAATGTGGCAGGCCTGAAGGCCCAATGCAAAAGATGGCTTCCAGGCCTGACAGCTGGCAGATGTGATCTCAGAACCATTGAACAGTGATAATACCACTTGATACTGCATTAGTGAGGCCACAGTTGGAATACTGCATCCAATTCTCCAGAATCTCTAAAAGCTTCACTTACCTGCTGAAGGTGTAGTGAATTGGATCTCTGCGGATAAGACCTGCTCTTCCACCTCTGGGAATGGTTTCCAGAAAGTCTGTTGAGGCTGGATTTCGACTGTGGCAATGTAAGAAGTGTTTGGGTTCAGGTTGCGAAAAGTGTACCAATATATTCCAGCCTTCACTATATCACATGCTCCCCCGTTGAGGTATATGGTATGTGGGAAATTGCTGTTGCTTGACATCCAGGAGAGCTCCACAGAAGTGGCCTTGACACTCCGCACTTGGAGCTGACTTGGAGCTAAGACAAAACCACACCCCACCAGGAACGTGCACTGCAGTCTGTCTGAGCTCCCTCTCTCTGAAACGCTCTGTATGGAGACACGATAGGCTTTTGTTTTCAGGTCCAGTTTGTCAATCATGGCCTTCATCTGAGAACTGGCCTTCACATTTTCCCGGAGTTCAGTGTCCACATAGACATTGTAGCTCTGGACATCCAAGCAGCTTCCACTAGGCACCAGTGGTGGATCCCATGTCACCAAGAGGCTAGAGGCAAACTGTTTGATTAGAGTCACCTTTCTGGGATAAGGCACTGCAATTGAAATACCTCCTTCTCCTTGGTCCCCTTCTAGCCTAGAGGGAGCTGTGCTGGCATTGAGCTCCTCCGATGAATAATCACTTCTCTCTCCACTGCTGATACTTATGCTGAGAAAACTCCGCTCAAGAGGGGAGCTTTGGGAGAGATCATGGAGTTCCTGAGGCAAGAAAGTAACCAGGTCATCATCTGCAAGTCGCTCCACAAAGTTGGAAGGGACAAGGCCCCTCCGGCCATCCATCAGCTCCCCTGAAGATGAATTTAACAACATGAGAGATCAGAAGACCTGCGGCATCAGATGAAATCATTCTAACCACCACCACCCGCGTCCTGTTTATGTAATGTATACATTATATAGTGTATTTGGAGGTGGTGACCCTTTGAAAGCTGTATGCAATGAAATTTCATTTTAATGTATGGTGATTAATGTGCATTCAAAGTGACAATAAAGTTTTATTCTGTTCTGTCCTGCCCTGCCCCATACTACTCTACCCTACCCTACCCTACCCTACCCTACCCTACCCTACCCTACCCTACCCTATTCTATTCTATTCTATTCTATTCTATTCTATTCTATTCTATTCTATTCTATTCTATTCTATTCTATTCTATTCTAACACAGACCATTTAAAATATATTTCCAAAACATTTCTCCTGATTTAGATGTCTCCCCTCTGCAAGGTATTGTTTATGATGGGAAAACCAGGAAGATTGGATCTTTAAGGTGATCTAACCAGACTTTTGAGAAGGAAAGACTCACTGGAGAAGAGCCTAATGCTGGGAAAGATTGAGGGCAAAAGAAGAAAGGGATGACAGAGAATGAGGTGGCTGGATGGAGTCACTGAAGCAGTAGGTGTGAGCTTAAATGGACTCCAGAGGATGGTAGAGGACAGGAAGGCCTGAAGGAACGTTGTCCATGGGGTCGCAATGGGTTGGACACGACTTCGCAACTAACAACAACAACCAGACTTTACGTTCTTATGTTTCTGGTTGCTGAAGAATAGCCATAAATGGCAGCCCAGCATATAGAGATATTAAAAGTATATGATTGGTAAATACAGCTGGGCTGAGAATGACAGGCCCAAAGTTATCCCGTGACTTCCATGACTGTAGTTGGACTACAGTGTGGACCTCTCTACTCCAAGTGACATCTTACAGTAATTATTATACCACATCAGGTCTCTTTTATTGTGTTGATTTTATTCCTGTAAGCAGCTCAGATGCAGCTGAGGCTTACAGCAGGTAAAATTAATTTAAAATTTTTTTCCTTACAGTAAGATTAATTGAAAAAAAATTAATAGTAACATTGAATTGAATTGAAAAACTGATCTAAATAGTAAAATTGAATAATTTTAACTAAAATCTTTGAAAAGTCAGTTTTCTTACTTTTTTACATTCAAGGTTCTTACAAAGGGAATATGAAAACCATCAGTTATATGATCATCTCCTATTCTTTGGATTAGACCGTTCCCTGCTGATGGCTGAATTCCTGTTAAAAACACTGGACTTATCCCAGGTTTTTTATTAGCAGTAATAAATATTAACAAAACTTTAAATTTATTAAAGCCGCCCTCTCCCATAGACAAGGCTATTTTGATGAGTTGTTCTGTGCCTCCTTTACAACTCCATTTTTTCATGCATCTTACAGCATACCTTCAAAAAAGCCATCTTCATCCATTTCTCCATAAACGTAAATATACTCGCCAGCCGTAAGTGGTAGTTCAGCTTCAGGATTCTCATTGGGGCCATCAAAAGGATTGTAACTGAAATGAATGTAAGGAGAACATTTTGAAGTCTGATAGGAGACTTCAAGAAGGAATTTGGCCACCATCTGAAACTACTTCTTAAGGTGAGGATGGCAGGGAAACTGTCTGCAAAGGTATTCTAGCAGAGGCAAAGAGGACATGAAAATTCAATATCACAGATGAAGAGTCTTTTCCATATGATCCTGTAGTATTGCTTTGGATTTTCCATTCCATTGTCTATGGAGATTCCCAGGCATCCAGGTCATGGGTGTCCGAAAGGTGCTTTTTCAAAAGGCAACTGGACTTCCTTTGTTTTTGCTTGAAGAACTGAAGAAGAACTGAAGAAGCTTCTTGGATGAAAAGTGAAACGTCGTAAAGCAAGAAGGTCCAGTTGCCTTTTGAAAAAGCACCTTTAGGACTTTCTTGTAATGTTCATTTTAAATTAAGGAAATATCTAACATTAATTTCAAAAATGAGAGTTTGTGCAGATTGCTTTATTCATTTGTATTTTTTCTCCTTTCACAATTACTTCTGTACAGCTATATATTAAAAAATGTGCACCTAAATTAAAAAAAGCAGACTTGGTGGATTTATACATATGGCTGCCTAAGATTGTTTTTGTGCAGGATTTTAATAATGGAAGTGTATGTGTTTGTGCACAGATAAAAAGGTTGCAGATTAGGAATCTAGCCTGCTTTTTCGTGTTACATTACTGATGAGAATTTTGATGCTGCAAAAGAGGAGAAAAGAACACTAAGTGACAAAACTGAAATTTAAGACAAACTCTGCATGGAAGGGTTTTGCATAAAATGTGAAAATGAAAATGGAAACAAAAGGAGAATTCCAAACACACTGGCTACAGTTCAGAAAGAAGGTCCAATTTCAAAAAAAAAAAAAAAATGACAACCTTATGATTGCCAGATTAATACCTAAGCCAAATTCCTATAAATATGTTGTGAGTTAGAGAGCAGCAGGTATGAAAATTTCTTCTGAAGCATTTTTTGGTCTGTCATCCCTGTTTATTATTCACAGAGTGGCCACAATGCTCCAGCTCAAAACAAAACAAAAAAAAGATCTAAGTGAAGAATGAAAAAGAGCAGCTATTCTCTGCTGTATCAGGATAGATCTTAACTGCTAATCTCCTACATATTTCAGTTTCTACAATCCAAGCTGAAGTCTGCCAATATGTATCTGCAGATCAAATACTCCAGCTGTCATCAGAAGATAAACTGAACGATATTTTGAACTGAATGGATGACATTCTTATAAGCATTGATCAATACTATCTGGATGATATTCATTCCTGCTTTGAAATAAACCTAGTGAATAGGAAAACCTTGAGAAAACCATGCATGCATATCCCTTCCCCCAGGCTAACCTCTTTAAGAATAAAACATTACACATAATGCAGATAGGAAGGAAGGAAGGAAGAGAATAAGAGATTAAACAGGAGATAAGAGGAAAGTAAAGGAAGCCTAACTAAACCTATACCATAACATTCACATTCCTATACTTTTTTTCTATTTTGTAAACGATTCTTATCTCCATCATTTCCATATATTGCTTTTTTCTTGTAAATCTGTCATCTTTCTGTTTCTCAGGATATCAGTTCCATCAACTATGACATCATTCACTTCTCATTCTTCACTTTCTTCATCTATTTTGCAATTCACTTTCATTCCCTTGATATGACTAATATATAACATCATTTTATATTAGATGCTCATTTTTATATTCCGTCCATACTGATTCAACAGCTATTTGGACCCTGTGCATGTTTTAGGGTTACTTAACACATTCTTAATTAACACATTTTCTCCATCCATTTTTGAAGACATTCTATCAAGATATACACATTCATCCACTCAGTCTTATTCTTAGCATAGCCAGAGTCTCTCCTTCCATGTATAACTTGCAATTGTTCATTGCCTTTCCTTACCAAACACAACTCTATCAGTCTCTAGTTGCAATAATTTTCCTGTTACAGCACATAAAATCTAACATTTGCTACAAATCATTTGCATTCTTAATATCTGATGCCCCAGTTGGTTTCTTTGTACAACCCTACCTATATCGAGCCAAGAAGACCTGAAGTTTTACTGGATCATGGTTCTCTTGCTCAGGTACCAATGAGATGCTGTCAATGTCCAATTCTTCCATTTCACTGGCTGTATCCACCTAAGGGCATGGAGAAAATGATGAAACAGTGATGATGAAATGATGTATTTGCAGAAGATGCTTAATTAAGGCAAATAAAGGCTTAACAGTAAACTTCATTTTAACCGTGAACTGTTCGTTTTAACGATTCAGCATGTTGTAAAAACTCAACCCACTTGGTTATTTTACAGCTCAGTGTATTATGCAAACCTAGAAAACAGTCTAGTTCAGGAACCAAATTTAGCACATTCCAATTCAGCCCACTTCAAGATATTGGTTATGACCTTTAAAGCCCTACATGGCATGGGGCCTGGTTTCCTACCAAACTATTTTTATCCCTTTACATCAATCCATCCCAACCAATCAGGCAGGGAAGGTATGTTGCAGACCCCGTCAGTTAAAGAATTCTGACTGGCATGGTCCAGGAAAAGAGCCTCCTCTGCCATTGCCACTGCCCTGTGGAACACTCCCCACCCAAAGGTGAGATGGGCCCCCACTCTCCTGGTCTTCTGGAAAAGTGTGACAACACAGCTTTGCAGCTTTACTTAAGGATGCACAGAGGAGCAGGTAGCTGTGGGGCTGGTTAGTGGCCTAAATGCCCTACCCCATGTTTTAATTAATTTTAATAGCAATAACACTTAGACTTATATACCGCTTCCTAGTGCTTTACAGCAGGGATCCCCAACCCCCGGTCTGTGGACTGGCACCGGTTTGTAGCATGCCTGCAACTGGGCCATGCAAACAAGCAAAGTCCCATCCACGGGATGCAGACAGCATGCAAAGCTATGCCCCCTTCGGTCCACAGAAAAACCTTTCTCTATGGAACCAGTCCCTGGTGCTCAAAAGGTTGGAGGCTACTGCTTTACAGCCCTCTCTAAGCAGTTTACAGAGTCAGTATATTGCCTCCAACAATCTGAGTCCTCATTTTACCCATCTCAGAAGGATGGACTTGAGCCGGGGAGAATCGAACTGCTGGCAGTCAGCAGATTTAGCCTCCAATACTGAATTCTAACCACTGCACCACCATGTCTCTTAATTTAATATTCCTTACCTCTTTTAAATTTAAATTTATTATTTATTAAATTTTATATACTGTATTTATGCTTTTATTTTTTTAAAAATATTTTATTTGTGCACTGCCTGGAGTCCCTTTGTAAGTGAGATTGGCAGTTCTTAAATATGTTAAATAAGTAAATAAGGGCCCTTGAGATTACTTATGCCACCCCACTCTGCAGGGAGGCTGGAAACATTTAAGCGGTCCACTGATGGACTTCAATGGGTTCTAGGGGGAAGTGGGGGATATCCTGGGGGCTTTTCTGCATGGTGCTGCTGAAGCTCTGGTTCCATTCTGGAACCAAAGGGCAGCTGAGACATGACAGAATTGCATCTCTCTTGATCCATCTAACCAAAACAGGTTAACATCTGGCCATTGGCCTAATTGGATGCAACCCTCTGCCTCATTTCCAGAAACACCCTTATCCTTTTTCCTAAATCAGGCTAATTTCACTTCTGATATTTTTCCACCCGTAAGCAAAATATTTCTTATTTAAACACCTCTTTTCTGGAGATTTGTTGCTGTTGGGTGAGGCTTTTTTTTTTAAAAAAAATTGTGTTTTAATTAGGCTGTAAATTTTTAAATTTGCTTTTTAATTAGACTTTTTGTTTTTATTTATTTTAATTTTATTCGATTCAGATGCTGTCCAACTCCAAATCAACTCTAGGTGGCTCGCAACAACCTTTGTCATTATTGCTGAAGATACTATTTATTATGTTAGTAAGGTAGACCGTAGAGATGGAATAAATAAACAGTAAATAGATACATTATAATAAATGAACTGATCCATCCCCTGCCATATTTTCTCTAATTTTACATAACTCTCAGAATATTCCGGTTGGACCCTTATTGTTTATTTGTTTAGTTACTGCTCCCTTAATTATTTTCTCTCTCTAGAGAAGCAAGCAGTTGGTTAATAATGTTAGTAGCTGAAAGAACACTCCTGATTTTGGAGCAAGTTGAGCCCGTGGTGATCATTGTGATAGGGCTTGCAACTCTGCTGTTTCCATGGATGGGGGATTTCCGTTTCCTAGCAGATGTTTTCTCTCTAAAATAGATGAGCCAAGGGGGAAGAGCAGAGGGAGAGGAACAGTTAAGCACTGGGGCTTTGCATGGTCTTGCAAAAGAGGAGGACTTTACAGATTGTTGTTGTTAGTCACAAAGTCATATCCAACCCACTGCGACCCCATGGACAATGTTCCTCCAGGCCTTCCTGTCTTCTACCATCCTCTGGAGTCCATTTAAGCTCACACCTACTGCTTCAGTGACTCCATCCATCCATCTCATTCTCTGTCGTCCCATTCTTCTTTTGCCCTCAATCTTTCCCAGCATTAGGCTCTTCTCCAGTGAGTCCTTCCTTCTCATTAGGTGGCCAAAGTATTTGAGTTTCATCTTCAGGATCTGGCCTTCTAAAGAGCAGTCAGGGTTGATCTCCTCTAGGACTAACCGGTTTGATCACCTTGCATTTTACAGGTAGTCCTTACTTAACAAGTGCTCACTTAGTGACTATTCGACATTATGATAACCCCCTCTCCCCCCCCCCCCAGAAAAGGTACTTGTGACCTGGTTCTGAAGTTTTGATGGTGGTGTGCCCCCCTGTGGTCACATAATTGCATTTCAGACCCTTGGCAACTGGTTCACCTTTACAACAGGTTACAGCATCCTGGGGTTATACAGCCTGATGTTTCCAGCAAAAAATGCATTGACTTGCTTGTGACCATGACATTGACAACCACCGCAAAAAAAGGTCATAAAATCAGGTTAGTCACATGGGTGCCTCAACTTATAACCATCATGATTTACCACATACCAAATACCAGGCTCCATTACATTCCTAAATTGAGGACTACATACATTTGTCGAGACCAGTGTTTCTCAATCCTGGGCACTTGAAGATGTGTGGACTTCAATTCCCAGAATTCTAGAAGTTCAAGTCCACTCATCTTAAAGTGGCCAAGAGAGAATCGCTATCTCTTTGAGTAAAAGTGCAAAAAGACAAACCACTGACAATGGGGAGAATACATCCAAATGTTTGACAGTTTGTTATGTCAATTCATCCCCTTCAGAAGAGAAGGAAGATTTTTCTCTCTAACTTGCTCAGAAGGAAACAGAAGGTTAGAGTTTGATGTTCATTATTTTTGGCTAGGTTTACTCTTATTCGCTTTTCTGGGCTTATATACTGGGATATAGGGTATAGGTTTGCAAACGGTCATAACAGCACAGATCAATCTCATGTACATTTTGTATTGAGAAAGGGTTGAGAGGTGGCCCAACCATCTCTACGCTGGCCATCTCCTCACACATCCATTACTGACCTCAGGAGTGGGGCAGGATTTGGGGCTGTTGTTGTGCATGGATTCAGATCTGGAAGAGCTGGACTGGGCTTCCAACCTCTTGATTGCTTTTTTTGAGGCAACTGGGGGACTGCTTGTATCTGGACTTCGGGCCACAGGAGACACCACAGGATCTGTGAGCCGAAGTGCCACAGGGGAGAACCTTTCCACCTCTTCATCTTGAACTTTTCTACTGCTCCTTGGAGATACAGGGACAATTTCTGGATCTGAAACCAAACATTGTACATCACATTAGGCAGGGAGGACAAGCAAAGCCATAGAGTTCACAGAACATTCAGGTTTCATTACAGAAAAGAACCATAAAGCTGGTATACACCAACTTTCTCTTTTTGAAATACAGGTAGTCCTCGACTTACAACCATTCATTTAGCTACCTTTCAAAGTTACAACAGCACTGAAAAAAGTGATTTCTGACTATTTTTCACACGAGCCTTGCACCATCCCCATAGTCAGGTGATCAAAATTTGGATACTTGGCAACTGGCAGGTATTTATGAAGGTTGCAAAGGGTCATGTGATCACCTTTTGTGACAAGTAAGATCAATGGGGAAGCCAGATTCACTTAGCAATTGTGTTACTAACTTAACAACTGCAGCGATTTGCTTAACAATTATGGCAGGAAAGGTCGTAAAGTAGCCTATCTTGCTTAGCAATGGACATTTTGGGCTCAGTTGTAGTCATAAGTCGAGGACTACCTGAATAAAATTTAAACCACCTTTCTTCCCCATCCCCACCCCCTGACACACATATACGCAAACCAGAAGAAAGAAGGAATTTTATTCCTCTTCAGAAGTTTCTACTTGAAAAGAATCTTAAATTTACTGCATGGATTTAAATCTACTGTATAGACACAGAGGCTGAATCTTTTGAAAAACTGTAGACTCCCCAATTTACCCAGACCATCCTTAATAAACAATCCAAGGACTTCGTGGCTATTAAAAACGGTGGTTAAGAAAAGGAAAAGTCAATTCCATGACCTTTAAAATACTGCAGTGTGTGAATGAGAAATTACCAGCATGGAATAAACACAGAGAAAAGGTTCAGGATGGAACAAGAAACAAATAAAGAAGCTATTTAAAGCTCCTCTTGAGTCCATATGAAATGCCTTTAGCAAAGATCTCCTGTTCCATGTCCGAATGAGTCACAGTTCTGAGTGTTTTTCCTTCCAAGCAGCTTCCACTGGGTGGAGGTGTTCCAATGCTGGAGAGGGAACTGATCACACTCACTGCCAAGAAGACGAAGCAGCATTAGGCACTCCGCCAATAACCTGGGTTGTCCTCTTTCTCCATCAGTCTCCATCAGGTTGGGAAAAACAATCTTAACCAAGCTCATAGGGAAACAGTCCCCTTGAGAGGAGGCAGTCTTTTGTGTTTCTGCAGTCCTGACACAGAAGAAAACTATTTGTTACTGTGAATTTTTCTTTACCAATTTTTGTTTTCCCCAAATCAACATCAGTGCCAGCCTTGCATAACCTCATTATGCTGTGGGCCTTCCAGAACTTTTCATTCTGAAATTAATTGCTTCAGCTGCTGCTCTGGTGCAAAGGAAGAATTTCATTCAAGCTGCCCAGAGTTGCTGGATACGAGATGGGCAAGTAAATAAATTTAACCAACCAATAATTTCACAGCTTCCGGCAGTGTTTCTGTACTGGGAGTTATTCCGAGGCTTCTGGATTTTTTCAAGTTGCATCATGACTCAGCCCTGGGTTGTTGTTGTTGTTGTTGTTTTAATTTGTTAATTGCTTTCTGGCTGCTCTGAGAGGTACTTTTGCTGCATTCTCAACAGTAGCTTGCAGGAGTTTTTTCCCTATTTTGTTCCTTGCCACAGAGGAGCAAATATGCTGAAGAAAGAACGGAGAAGGGGTTGGGGTATCTGGTCTGCCAGTTTTTATTATTCTCCCTCTGGCTGCTTGGGAGGGAACACGGTCTGATTTAGGAGAGTCATGGAGTACTGCAGAGCACTGAAAATATGCTGATGGTTTGGCAAGGATAAAGCAGGTGGCCGTAATTGCATCACTGGTCATTCTAGTTCTGTACCATCTAAACCGACCAGCAGGAGTTCTTCAGGTTTTAGGCAAGATCTGTTCTTGAGTCTATTTAGAGAAGTTGTAGATTGAATGGAGGATCTTTTGTCTGCAACACCGTGCTTCAGTATGAGCTATAGTTTCTACTTCAGGTTATGACTGAGCTCATCTTAAAATAATTAAAACGTCCTTCCTTAGTATGGCACCCTGACTATAACTCCCAGGATTCCTTTTTTTTTTTTGAAAAATATTTTTTTATTTTTTTCCAAACATAAACATAAAATATATCTTTTAAGAACGAAGTCTTGATCCGGTCATAGATAGGTACAATCGCTTACATTCCTTTAACAAGCTCTATTCCCAATTTCCCTGTTACATCTTTTAAAATTAAAAATCAAAACAAAAGTTTTTAACACAAATTCTAACATCTTATTCTAAACATTTTATTCTATTGTATCACCAAAACCTTAATTTCCAAATAAAACTCTACTCTACCCTAACCCTAACTCCCAGGTTCCAAGCTAGCAGTGTCTTATTGATAAGAAATTCTAAGAATCACAATCCAACACATTTAGATGACACCAGGGTGAGAAAAGCAAGCATTACAGCAGGCACCCTATAAAATACAGGTAGTCCTCGACTTACAGTATGACTTTCTGTTGCTAAAGTGAAATATTTATGAAAATTTCTGTTGCTAAGGGAAATATTTATTAACTGACCTTTCTTGCCACAGTTGTTAAGTGAATCACTGCCGTTGTTAAGTTACTAACACAGTTGTTAAGTAGATCTGGCTTCCCGTTGACTTTGCTGGTCAGAAAGTTGCAAAGGGTGATCATGAGACCCCAGGACACTGCACCCATCATAAATATGAGCCAGTTGCCAAGCATCCAAATTTTGACCATGTGACCATGGGGATGCTGCAACAGTCATAAGTGTGAAAAATGGTCATAAGCCACCTTTTCACTGCTGTTGTAACTTCAAATGGTCACTGAATGAACTGTTGTAAGTCGAGGACTACCTGTGTATAGTTTGAGATGTATGTTGAAAATTTTTAGATGGCTTGGTGCTTCCCTTTCTGAATTATTCTGTTGTCATCAAGAGCATCAAAGAAACATGCAAGGGTTCTCTTGTATACTGTCACCTTTCTGCTTGAAGCCATTGGGGAGCTGTGGAGAACTCTTGCAAGTAGCAAAGGCGATCTCTGAAGTCACCAGGGAAGAACAGAAGGAGGGAGTGGATGGAAGACCTAATTTCCCAGTTTGGAGGCGAAATCGATTGAGTTCCTGAGAGAGGAAGTTAAACTGTTCTGTGTGGCTGCGACATTGGTCTTCCAACTCTCTCACACGGGCCTGCATCACAAAGAAAAAACATTAGCTACAGCTGAAGGCAGATCTTAGGAACAGAAAGAGATTTTAAGGGAGCAGAAGAAGATGGTCCATTTTGCAGATTAATATCCACAGACAAACGCTGACTAGCCTAAGTCCATTATGGTCCACTGACAAAAAGGGCCCTCCCTCTCGTACCTTAAGTGGGCTTCAACCGGAACTCTCAGCATTATTCAATTCTGGCTGGGTAACTATGGAAGTTGCAATCGCATTACTAGAAACTTCTAAGATGGAAGAAATTGGCTTAGAGTTCACCCAAGGACATTGATTGATTGATTGAGTGAGTGAGTGAGTGAGTGAGTGAGTGAGTGAGTGATTGATTGATTTGTTGTTTCTGGGTACTGCATTTTGGATGGATTACATTATCATTTCCCATCCAGTAGATCCTAGATCCGTGATGGCGAACCTATGCCACGCGTGCCAAAGGTGGCACTTAGAGCCATATCTGTGGGCATGTGAGCGTTGCCCTAGCTCAGCTCCAGCATGCATGCATGCGCCAGCCAGCTGATTTTCGGGCCTTCCCGGAAGTTGCGAAACTGGTGGTTTCCGGCCTCCGGAGGACGTCCAGCAGGTGGGAAAGGCCATTTTCGTCCACCCCAGGCTCCAAGAAAGCCTCTTGAATTATGGGTGTGGGCACACGTGTGTGCGACCCTTCCACGCTCCCGCTGCTTTTGGCACGCAACGGCAAAAAGGTTACCCATCACTGTCCTAGATCTTTGAAAGATTTAATTTCATAATGCATCTGCCTGGGACAGCATAGCAAAATTATATTAGAGCTCCTGCAAATGTGGGCATTAATTTCTTGTTTGTTTTTGGAGCAGTTTAAAGCGTTGGTGGTATCTCAGCAACTATTCCCTTGTATATGAATTTGCCTGCTTGTCAAGATCAATGGAGAGACCGTCTCCATTTCCCAGCAGTGGCGTGGGTGGAAAGGGTGGGACATGTCAAAGGGCTTTCTCTGGGACCTGATCTAAATTCTGGAATTTGCATCTTCAGGAAATCAAGTTGGCACCTTCTCTGATAGATGGCACCTTTCTTTTGGGACAAGGGCATTCTCTTCATAAGCAACATAAACTTTAGAAGGTGCTGCTTTCTCACTCTGCATGCTACATACTGTATTTTTATTACATTTTTTGTAATTGCTTTTGTAAAGGTTTTCAGCACTATCTTTGGTAGAGGAAAGCTTCCAGTAATTTTTTGGGAGGTTATAGAAATTGGTTTTAAAAGGCAGCCCTGTGCTGAACTGTGGGATAAACCTTCAAGTGCAAAGATCAGCCATTGTAGCTCATCACAAGAGGAAACAATGTAAAACGCTAGAACCCTGACAAAGGGGGAAGAATTGTGTCTGCAAAGAGACTGGAATGTAAAATAAAACCTCTAGTTTTTCTTTCCTTTCTGCAAAAGCCTCTGAAAGAATGAAAGAACATCAGTAAAAAGAGGTTCGGTGGGATATTGCTTTTATGGTTACCAAACGTAAGAGCCCAATTGCAGACTAGACATGTTATTAATGACAGTGAATAGAAGACACAAACCATCATACATTCCCCCCACGCACACAACGCTTCTATGTTAACCACATCTACATTACTACTTATTCTACAGAACAATACATGCACATCATCTCCTTCTCTGCATGCCACAAAGAACAAGGGCAAGGAATCTTCTTCCAGCCAAATATTTATGGCTAATTAACGGATACATGAACTCAATTTAAGGATTAGGGAGGGGAACCATCAAAACAAATGAAACAGGAAACAAAACCATTTTCTGACTTCAAAGGAACAAGTTCTTCTCATTAGCTAACTTTTCAGCAAGAGGTCCTTCAGACTGGAGAAATCCCACCAGTGAAGTTTAGGATGGAAAGATGATAGCCAAGTAACAAAGAAGTGCAAGGTATGGAGAATCAGCAATTTATAGTCAAGTTTGATTAGTGTATCGAGTGGGAATGGTTGACTTGAGTTCAAATCCCCAAATCTGGGCACTTGCCACCAGCATGTGTTTATGTTGACTGTAGTGTCCCAGGGTCATATAATCCACCAACAAGCTAAATTAGTGGGGGGAATGGGATTTGCTTAACAACCACATGAGTCACTTAAGAACTGCAGTAATTTACTTTTAATATTTGGCAAAAAAAGTTCATAAAATTGGGCGCAATTTACTAAACAACTGCCTTGCTTAGCAATGGAAATTCTGGTCTCAATTGCGCTTATAAGTCAAGGACTATCTGAAGTGAAGGACACATTAAGAGTGTCAAATTTACATATTTTCCCATACACCCATTATTGTTTGGACATTTCTTTCCTTCCTCTGACACTCATCAGAAAGAACAGCCTTGTGCAATTGAAAGCTTGCTCTTGTTCTGCTGGGCTAATACAGATGCAACAATTATATGCAAGTTTGGAAACGAGAAATATACATTATTGCTTCTCGAGTGCCTTTCAATTTTTCTCCAATTCTTCCATTGGCTACTCTCCATAATGCATATAAAACATAGTATTTCTCTGTTCCAAACGCCTCTGAAGCAATCAAGATTTGTTGGAGGAAAGAGGGAAAAACAGGACATTTTCGGCACATCTGAAACCATTAGTACCTGCATAGAATCCAAGGAATTCTGACAAGACAAGAAACAGAAGGGGAAAAAAAAGTTGTTAACTGCACATCACCATCTTCCTTAAGTACAAATCTGGTGATTGATTGCAGGACTGGATAAATCAATTGAAAACCCACATCTGGAAGTGTAATGGATTGTGAGATTAACCTTGGGAGACAGGAGAAAGAGCTGTAGCCAGGGCAACACTCAGATAAGAGATATTTCAGACCCTCTTTCTCCTGTCTTCCAAGGTTATTCTCATAGACCATTACCGGATGAGACGTTGCCTTCACACCAATGAACTGCAATGGGAAATCTCTTAGTATTTTCCACAGTGACAAATTTAATTGGGTCTTCTTCTCTAAAGACAAGCACATGCTCCACATAGAGCTGGCAGTATTCGATGTGAAAATTTCTTATTTATTTTAAATAAACTAAATTATACCTTACTGTATCTTAAATGGGTTTTTTTCTTTGGTTTTTACTCCCCTTCTTTTATTTTCTTCTCTCCTTACCTCTAAAAGCTGCACTGCTCCTTCATGTTCTTTCCTAGCTTCAGCCTGAGCCTAAATCCAAGAGAAAAGAAAGGTTAAGGGGGCTGGCTATCCCAGGAATATTTATCTTCATTGACACAGAAGTGAGTGATTTGCTTGTAGACTTGACTGAATTTATAAATTCTGCCTAGCCAATATGTATTTGCACTTGGTGTACTGATTAGGTTTATGTTAAGCCATGGTTTATAACAGGTGAATACACATAATAATGTAAACCATAATCAAGCTATATTGTAATGGGGAAATTTGATCTATTTTTTTAAAAAATGTTTTGCATGACCAACAATATCTCAGTATTCTGTATATATGGAATTTAGTCCCGGGAGACACTACTTGGGTTGACAAATGCCACAAGGTGAGAGGAAGTGGGGGTACTTGCCACCTTTGCACCAGTGGTGAAATCTTACCGGTTTGCACCGGTTCGGGTGAACTGGTAGTGATAAAAGCTACTGGTTGGTCCGAACCAATATTTCCGATGATCAGCTGTGCCACGCGATTTAAAATCGCTAGAAAGCAGGAAATCCTGCTTTCTAGTGAATCTAAATCATGCGGCATAGCTGTTCTCCCCCTCGCTGTTCTACTTACCTTCCAAGCCCTCTTTTTCCATGCACAGCTTGTGTTTGGTGCGTATTGTGCTTGCGTGCATGTGCAGCATGTATTTGACATGCACTGCACATGCGTTTGGCACACACTGCACATGTGCAGGCAGCGAACCAGTGGCAAACTGTTTTGCACCCCAATTATGGAACAGCCCCCCAGTTGATACTGAGTTGGCCTCCACATTATGGCCCATCTGGATTCTATTAGATATTTCAGAAGGCTTACCGCAATTGAGTGATGCCAGTGAATGGAAGACCATTTTCATTGGTGTTCCATTCATTGATATACTTTTAATTTTTTTTTCTTACTACAGTTATTTTATTATACAATTGTATGTCATTTGCAGACTTTTTGATAGAACCAAAGAGTTGGAAGGGACTTTGGAGGTCTTCTAGTCCAATTCCCTGCCCAGGCAGGAAACCTTATAGTATTTCAAACAAATGGTTGCCCAATCTCTTCTTAAAAACCTCCAGTATTGGAGCACCTACAACTTCTGAAGGCAAATTGTTCCACTGATTAATTACTCTCACTGTCAGGGAATTTCTCCTTAGTTCTAGGTTGGTTCTTTCCTTGATTAATTTGCAACCATTGCTTCTTGTCCTGCCTTCTGATGCTTTGGATAATAGATTGAAGAGACTCCCTCTTTGTGGCAGCCCCTCAAATATTGGAACACTGTAATCATGTCATCCCTAGTCCTTCTTTTCATTAAACCACTATTAAACCCCAACTCAATTTGCAGGATGTTGACCATCCTGCTAACCGAGATGGGGACAGACTGAATAAATGAATGAATGATAAATAAAATGTGTTTAATATCAATAGGGTAGAATCAAATTGTTGGTTGATGAAAGCATGAACAATTTCACCTTGCCCAATGGTAGGGAGGTGTTTTCCCCATACTTCAGCAGATTGCATCTGTTCACATCAATGAAGCACTAGGCATTACTATGGGCTGAATGACCCATCAGAGTAAAAACACCACCATTAGAATTTTTCCTTAACCTCCAAAACAAATCAGTTCTTGCCAGTGGGGTCTGTTTACACATTTATATGTGGGCCTTTGGCTGATGGAAGAATCAGGCGTGAATAAACCTGGAAGAAAGAAGCCTCCTTTTGACAGAGGTCACCTGCTGCAGCTGTCGGACCTCATCTTTTTTCTTCTGCAAGGCCTGCAAGGCCTTCTCGTGCTGATGTTCCAGCTGCTGCCTTCGTTCTGCAACATCTCTCATGTGCTGGAAAATAAGAAGATCAGGAAGAATCCATTGGGGCAGATAATTCATTTTAATACGTAAATAGATTTTAAACATAAGAAAGCCAAGTAGCTTTCTCCCATTTTTTCATCCTGAGCTATGCAAATCAGGACATTCGTAGAACCTAGTTGATGTTAACCTCTGATAAATAATATCAACAATGTCAATAATGAGGTTTCCTTCTATGCTTCTAGAGATAGGCTACGTCTAAAAAAAAATGTCAGAAGAGGATCAAAATATTCATTTAATTTGATTAAATGTGCATTTAAATGATAGCATAATTTCCCCCTTGCTATGCTAGTGGTAACTTCACAGTTTTTGGAGCTGCAGATAGTCCTGGATCAGTTTGTGGCTTTTCTCTTTCTTAGACCTGTTGTCAAGGAACAATATAATTGCATATGTATAGTCCCCAGGAGCTAAGCATAAATTAGGAGCATCTTTACATTTCCCATAACTGGACAATTATTTCTGACTTGTAGCTCACTGTCTTAGTTATTGAATTTCAGTAGCATTTAACAGAAAATAGTGCTGATCACCACCTCAGGGCTTTGCTGAACCTGTGTATAAAATGGACAGTCTGTCAAGCATTCCTAAGATTGTCTTTAATGTTTTATAAATTGTCTCAGGTTGACGCCAGTTCCTGACTCCAAGCTCTTGATTCATCATAGGAGTATGAATAACACAAATGAAGAAGTGACATTTGCGCTTATCCACATCCTCAAAATAAACTTTTAATCAGAAAATCTGGAGTCCATTACAACCTGATTCCAAATTTGCCATTTCTGCTGGTCAATTTTCCAAAATGAAGGATATCAACAAAAGGTAGCTGCTCTGGAACAGTCTTTTCCTACAAACCTTGAGTGCCTGCCCGAGACTCTCCAGCCTGTCCTGGAGTTCCTGGGTTTTCTGAAGAGCCAAATCCCGTTCCTCGGTCACTACAGAAACCTGCAGCCTTAAGTCAGCATTTTCAGATTCAACCTGCAATAGGAGATACAGTTGGTTAGGAGGAGAAGGAGATGGAGAAGGAGAAGGAGAAGGAGAAGGAGAAGGAGAAGGAGAAGGAGAAGAAGGAGAAGCTCTCTCTGACACAAGGAGTATTACAATCCCTTCTGCTTTAGGGTCTGATTAATTTGTTCCATACAAAATTAATTTGATGGGACTGTAAGCATGATCATAACTGGTGTTGGGTCTTTCTACAGAAATGTATGTATTTGTGTATTGATATTCCAACTTCCGTAGCCAACACACCAGAAAGATGAATGAACTTGGTTTACAATGAAATAATATTTATTCCTCAGGAAGACCACCTTGGAGACACTAAAGCCATGATCTACAATCACTAATTTACACAACTTTAGATAGGAGGTGATATAAGAGAACATCTCATGATTACCTTCTCTGTCCATTCGACTTGCCCCTGTAACACGGCGTTCTCTTCAGAGAGTCTGGCATTATCACTCCGCACTTCCTGCAGTTCAATCTCCTGCGTGGGGAAAAAGCAAGCATGGATTTTTTTTAAAAAAATTAGATTTATATACTGCCCTTCTCCGGAGACTCAGGGCGGCTTACAATGCGTTAAGCAATAGCCTTCATACTTTTGTTTATTTTTATACAAAGTCAGCTTATTGCCCCCACAAACTGGGTCCTCAATTTTACCTATCTTAGAAAGGATGGAAGGCTGAGTCAACCTTGAGCCTTGAACTTGCAATAATTGCAGAAGCTGAATGTTAATAACAGGCTATCTAGCCTGTTGAGCTATCTGAGGCTATCTGATTTTCTGTGAATAAAGGAATCTCTCCGCACTATCACTGTTCAGGGGTTCAGAAAGGAGTTTTTAGAAAAGTGCAACCTGGTATAAATATGCAGCTCTAAGGCAAAGAAAGTGCAGTTTGTGAATAATATTTGTGCAGACTATATATGAAAATATGAAAACATGATATAAAAAAAAGCATTTTGAGAAAAAAATGGAAAAGATTGTTGAAATTATCCACAACTGTTCCTCCTGCTAGACGCTCCATGTTGCTACCTAGCAAAAGTTATTGGAAAGAAGAAGAGAACTCAGGATTCCTTTTCTGATAAATCCTGTTGATAATAATGCACAATGGTTAAGGTTTGACTTTGACTGCAGTTTATTTCACAATATTTGTCATAGCCTCTCTGTTTTTTCTCCTACTAAATACAAAATAGGCATATAGTGTCTCATCATTCATTCATTCATTTATTCAATTTCTATGCTGCCCATCTCCCTACAAGGTGACTCTGGATGGCTTCCAAATTAATTGGATATCATTCACTGGCAGTGTTTCTCTCCAGTCCTTTGTCTTGAAAAAACTTGCACACAATCATGCAGAAACAGATTTACATATGTAAGATTCTACTCTAGCTAGTACTGCATCCTGTCTCATTTCTATGAAGAAGAAATGACTTTTTTCAGCCAGCCATTAATCCAGATTTGGAATGCATGCTTTTAAAATGTGATTAAGGGATTCCTAACCACAATTTAACCAATATTCTGGGTTTAAATAACGAGATAAACCATGGGCATTATGGGCCATGCAAGATGGCAGGTACAATGCTATGATTGAAGCTCTACCCACTTTGCACATATATCTACAAAGGAAGTATGAAATAGATCATTGTGTGCACAAAAGAATATGTAGCCACAATAATCTTGCAGACTTTATCAAGTACACACCCATGGATGTCACTTAGGAATTCTTATCACAGTATAGCATTGCTATGCTTTTAAATTGATATATGAATCAATTTAAAATTATGATACATACAGGGAAGCTATTTACTTCCAATAAAACATTTTTAATAAGTACATTTGGGGCGGGGGGGTGGGGGGAAAGCTAGATGAAAGTATCTATGCAATACAGAACTTAAAAGCCTTTTAAAATTTAGTTTGGGAGTTTTAAAACAGTCAAATGAGTACTTTAAACACCTGCAAAGCTTAAAATACCAACTGTACTCTGTAAAATCTTCCTCAAATTCCAGAAATACTGAAAGGGAAAAAAACTTAGCTCCATTGACTCAAAGTATTCTGATCATGACATAAGGATTCTGATAGGTACTATGTGATTCCCCAGGCTGTCCTTTCTGCACTCTTGGATTTAGGCATAAAACTCAGCATAAAACTCATTCTGACAAAGCTCACTTCCATGTCAATTCCAACAGCAATGAAGATATTTCATTCCAGTCTAAACATTTCACCTTAATGTTGGTTTAGGAATTTAAAAACCTGCAGAAGAAACTGTAAGTAACTGAAAGCTTTCTCACTGAAGGATCCAATGACATGTTTAACATGTGTGTTAAATTCATTTTCTTCTGAACAAAAAAAAATCAAACATTATCAATACTCGATTTCTTAATGACATATTCATGGTGTATAAGTATGTTGTTGTTTTTTTAAAAAGGCAAAATGATGGGTCTGGCTATGCAATAAAAACCCCATTTTTTATAAAGAAAAATATCACAATACGTGTAAAAAAAGAGGCAGGACATCAATCACACAATCACACAATCACAGTTACCATCTTGAGTTTTAGGATTTCCCCTCCACATCCAGCAGATACTGTTCTTAATGTATAACTTTTGGGGGGGAAATGCTAGCTATTGGCGCTCTTTGTAATCCCTTGTTCCTGCTGTATTACTTGCATCAGTGATTTGCTATTATTAGCCAGTTATTGCTATTGAACCTTCCGTTCCTAGGGAGTTTGTAGGCATCCCTCTTCTGTCTGTTGAAAGTAACTCTAGGAGTCTGCAGGCAAGCAAGCAGCACAATGCCAACAATGGGGGTGGGGACTCACTTACAAGCTCTGCACATCTCTTGTGCTTCTTCTTTACTTCATGCTCCAAATGTTCACATTGCTTCCTCTTCTTTGTGAGCTCAGAGTCCTACCAGAAGAGGAAAGCAGACAATCAAACTGAAAGGCAAATGGCCAAACAAACCTTACCTATTTCAAAAGAGATGGCATCATTTTTAAGGATGCTGAAATCCCAAGTGGCCTAGATTTAGCAGCTTGGCACGCTCAGGTCTTCTTTTCCAGAACTATGTTGCAAAAGTGTACAGGTAATCCTTGACTTATGACCACACTTAAGCCCAAAATTTATGTTGCTAAATGAGAAATTTGTATAAGTGAATTTTGTCCCATTTTACGACCTTTCCTGCTACATTTGTTAAGTGAATCACTGCAGTTATTAAGTTACTAATATGGTTGTTAAGTGAATCTGGCTTTCACATTGACTTTGCTTGCCAGAGGCCTCCAAAAGTGATCACATGCTCCTGGGACACTGCAACTGTGATAAATATGAGTCACTTGCCAAGCATCCGAATTTTGATCACATGATTGTGGAGATGCTGCAATGGTCATAAGTCACTTATTTCAGTGCCTTTGTAACTTTGAATGGTCACTAAACATGTTGTAAGTCAAGGACTACCTGTAGTTACTTTGGAGGATAATGTTTCTACAAAGGGTAAAGATCAAGATTCCTTAAAGATGTGTACAGATCATAAAGTAATTTTTGCCATTGTTTTTTGGAAATTTAATTCAGCACCCCAGTCTATTGAATAGTTCTAGAATTTCCTGTTAATATCTCATCCAAGGACTAACTAGAGCACTCTCCTTATCTTTGCTAGATGTTGTCATATGCTGTGATAAAGATTATTTAAAAAAAAAACTCACCAAATGCTTCACATGCTCTTTGACTTCAGGGGCAGAAAACAATGTGTCTTCTCTTCTTTGTACTCTTCCGAAAGGAAACAGTCCCGTCTCTGACTGCAAAAGAGACAAATTTCAGCAAAATTGAAGAGCAAATGGCCCTGTTCATTTTGTGTTCCACAGCCTTTCTTTACTGATAGGAGTTAGCAAGTTGACTAAATTTACTAATTTATCAAATTTCTACACTGCCCATCTTACCTAAGCAATTCTGGATGGTTTACAACACTGGGCAGTTTACAATACCCAGTCTTAAGACCAAGTTTCTGTCCTGAAAATCTGGTTGCTGTTGTGATCTGCTCTGGGTGTAGGATGTCACTTCTGAGGTTAGGCAGGAACGTGGACTTCGGTATGGCTGAATTCATACAATAAGCTAGACCAGGCTAAAATAAGGTTTGGTGGCTTTGTTATTTAGCACACCATGGGGACCAGGCTATTTATCTGTGCAAATTATGGGGGCCAGGCTATCAGATTAAACCATCATATGATTTGTTTAAGCATAACGTATAATCAGAACACAGCACTGCTGTCAGGCCAAATTCAAGAATTACAAAGTAGAAATTCTTCCCAGCTGAGCTCTTTATTGTTTTCACATTTATAGACAAAAATCTTGCTAGACTGTGGACTCTTGTTTCTTGACAAACCTGTCAAGAAAACTGCAGGGACTTGTCCAGTCAATCTCCAAGAAGTCGACACAATTGAATGGAAGTGTGTGCACATCCACACCCACACATAATTTATTTTTCAGAATTGGGAGATATATATAATTCCAATTCTGAAAAATCAAAAATTGATAAAAATATGAATTGACAATCTAAGCTCCCTCTCTATACATTAATCATTACTTTTTATTAAAGCCATATAAAAGCTAAAGTACCACTATATTTAGGTGTCTCAAGGGCTTGACTTCAATCAACACCCAAACTACTAATGTCAGGAAACTCTGATAGTAAACCCAGAATATCACTTCTCAGCTTCAATATGTGAATCATACATGATTAATGAGCAAGAAGATTCAGAGATTTTAAGTTTCATTTTTCCTATCCTAGCACCTTTTAAGTAGCAGGATTCATCCCCTATTATCCCCAGCCAGGAAAATCAAAGCTAGTGCTAACTGGAGATTATAGAAAATATAGTCTAATATAGCTGGGTGTGGGGCTGTTCTTTTCTAAGTATACATTAATGTTTATGATTGTAATCTGGCAGTACCTGAAAAACTATGGGAGGAAAATTTGCCTAATATTATATGTTTCTGTTGATTAAAATCCTACTCTGTCATCAAGGATTTGCAACAGTTCTATTTTTCTGGAATTGAGACATTCTTGAGTAGCTCTGTGAGTTGGGTGGTCTCTAAATTTGATATTTTTTAAAAAAAATTAAACAAGCAAATTATAGAAGCTGAATAGATGGGAGGTTTATGTCCTGATCAGGAGGTCTTTTCACTGGAGGCTCTTTCCACCGTAACACTGAATGAGCAAATGGAAACTGCCTTGTGTGAAACAAGAGCTGGGCCAGTATTTCTACTTTGGATTGAAATGCTTCTTCAAAATCCACCTTTTACTGTCCAGAAATGCAGGATGGTTTCAGCTGGAGGTTTCAGGAACTGCCCTGGGAAAGGTAATCTGCCTGCAAGATGAAATAGATTGGCCACTTCTCTGTTCTAGAAAAAATACTAAAAAAATAAATAAATCAGGCTCTGTTAGGGAACTGATAGAAGAAGAAGCTAAAGCTCTTATTAATAGCTTTTCAGATGTAGATTTTTATTCTACCAGCTTTGCATTATTTGGAGATCATGTTTCTGAAATATGCTCTCTCCAACCTCCAGCTTCCTAAAATGATTTACACTCTTAAGGAACAAGAATTATATACATATTCAGGAATACTTTGTAATGCATTCAATAGGGGATTAAATCCTACCCCTCTTTAAATTTATGGAACCCTTCTCCTCAAAGCAGGCAACACAACATTAGGTTTCTCACCAATGCAACGTCAGGAAAGCTGGTTCAACCTCCCGATCCTCTTTTCAGCCAAACGTGCCTCCACCTAGCTAGATCCTTTGCTACCCCAAAGGCCACACGGCCTGAACAAAACCCGTCTGGCCGGCGCTTTCCTATCTGCCCGCTGCGCCTTCCGCTTCAGCACCAGGGACAGCTCCGCGCTGGCACAGCTCTGGCCCGGTGGATTGCCCGGTGGGCTGAACCACTTTGCCGTCCGGAAGAGGGAGGAATATCCGTAGCTCGGCATGGGGCAGGGAAAAGCTCCAAGCTGCGGTCTGAGGAAGGACCCCTTGAGTGCATAGTGGGAACTCCCAAACTTGACCACCCAAACCTCCAGGAACTGAAGTAGGATCCGGAAGAGGTGCAAACACGGTGCAGTTCCAAATCTCTCCCGTTCTCCATTCAGTCAACATTTTCAAGGAAGGTTCAAGTGTGATAAACATATGTTTGTGTTTTTGCTTGTTTTGCATGTAAGGAATAGAGAACAGGAAGAAAGAAGAGAACAGTGAGTCACCATTGCTATACCTAAGTATTTATAGCTGGGGTGAGATTAAGTCGGGAATTCCTGATCTGGTACAGCTGTCAATCAGAGTATTATACCTATTGGCACTATAATTTAATGGGTCAATAGGGCAGGGGAAAGAGGCAACAATATGGTCTAGTGATGAGAGAAATGCAGCAGCACATGAGAGACAATTGCTGAGCCTGTTACTGGAATCCAAAAATTTATCTCCCAACAATCCTAGCCACATGCTAAAATAAAAACTCTCTTGAGTTCAGCTCAACTTTGGTGACATATTCACATCTGTGTAGTTCCCTTGGCAACAGTGCATGATTTGCCACACTTCTGGGATGTTTTCCCTACTTCCCAGTATGGTACACCCCCCAGAATTAGCCTTTGATCTTCCAAGCACTACTAGGTCTGATCAAGATACAAATCTCATCTGTCATCTCGTGCCACTTTCCTTTCCTTGAAGCTCTTCTTCAGTCCCAAATGATGTTGGGGGCTGTCCTGTATGCTTTCCATAGAAACTCAAGCACTCTTAGCAGTGCTATAAAGTCTATTTAAAAAACCCTTATGGGTGATGCTACAAGGTCAAAATTGGAAGAAATTCTCTGCAGGTATTGTTCATTTCAGCCTTTTTAGCCTACTTCCCCTTGTTCTCTACCCCACATTATCTGAACAGAGTGCTTATGTCAGGGGTCCCCAAACTTGGCAGCTTTAAGACTTGTGGATCTCAATTTCCAGAATTCTGGGAGTTGAAGTCCACAAGTCTTAAAGCTGCCAAGTTTGAAAACCTCTGGCTTATGTAGATATGAATTAACATCATTTGCTCAAGAAGTCTGCAAAAGACGTATTGGTAAACAAATGAAGTCTAGTCAAATGAAGGTAACCGGGAGAGCTCAGCTCTCTTCTTTGGGCAAATAGCTCAGCTCCACTCAGGCCTGAAGCTGCACTGCTGGCTCCTCTTCCTCTTCCTCCTTCAGCAGCATTCTGAGGACCCATTTTTAAGCTGTTCCATCTGGATAAGGAACAGAGGAACAAGAGAGATGTGGGACTATTCCAGGCAGCATCTGCTGGGGTGGGGGAGTGGGGGGGGTAGAGATCAGAATCAGCAATGATGGATAGTGCATGTATGTGATATTGACACATGTACAAAAGAGGTGAAGCTTGTGTTGCATTCCAACCATCCCCTTGATGCTGAAGCTGCTGGTGGCTCTTCACCCCTGTTAGCAACTGCAAAGAACCTTTGGCTGTCCAGAAGGTTATCTACATGGCAGGCATTCCATCATGTTGCCTGATCTCTTTTCATTCCAAATAGGCATGATAACAGTTGTTCATTGTAAGAACTTGTGCTTGACTTCTCCCCTCTCCCTTTGTTGGTCTGTGTTCACTCAGCATATTTAACCTAATCAGATAAAAGCCTAGCAGCTACATCTGTACAACAAACTAACCTACTGAGTATTTTTTTTTAATGGCATCCAAAGCATTGTGAGAACCCAGCTCACTAGATTGTGAGCACCCAGAAGAATAGGATAATTCTGTAGCTGTTTAGGCATGTTCTCCGAATACAGAATGTATATGTCATATTTTTAGGATCTCCTCGCTAATAATATGTAAGCCACACTGGTGGTCTTTTAGCTGAACAGTGCGATAAAGTGTTATAAATAAATATACTGTTTATGGCAATGCTTTTAAGCTTCACTTGATTCTCTTTCTTTGCTTTCAACCTGGATGAAACAAGCAATAGATAAAAAAACAAGAAATGCAGACCATTACATAAGAGAATGACATATTTAATTGTCATTCCTCCTGCAGTTCGTCTCTTAAATATGCCCCACTTCCAGTTGAATGTCTTCACTATTGCAGAACTGCAGTGGACCAATGGAATAGTACAACAGCAAACCCCGTATCCCATGTTAGATAGCGTAGATGGATTTAGAAATCTGGTATTCTAAGAAGGGTGGATTTTGTTCTAGATTTTCCCGCATGTGGATAATTAAAAGGTAGACAAGTTGCATGATTATAAACTGGAAGGAGTTCAAAGGATTTACCTGGCTGGTCTCCTCCACTGCTATGCACAGTTCCTCCCATGGCTGTGATACCCTTGTAGGAGAAAAACCATTCGAGCAGGTAGTCCTGGCTGATGTGGTGAGCCCCAAGTCCACTGCAAAAGCTACAGAAATCTCTTCTGATCCCTGACCACAGGGCTCCAGGGCTACCTTAAAATTCTTCAGAGCAATCTGTCTCTGTAACCGCAGCACTTCCTTCTGAGATTCTCGGAGTAAATGCTGGAAATCTAGAAGAGGCAGACATGGAGGACCTTCCTAGAAAAACAGAAATTATCACTGACCAGATTAAATAAATCTTAGTTGGTTTAAAAGCCAGAGAAAACTGCTTATATTTGCATATGAGAAATATATTACACAGCAAATGACCAACTGCTGTTTGTTTCATCTTAGATGTTAAATGTCTATGCCATTGTGTCTTCAAGCAACATCTTAGAAGAGCAATTTATCTTTCTCCCACATAGAGGATAGAATCCGTCTTCTCGGATGACACTTGTTGCCTGCGCTTGAACAAAAGCTTTTAAAAAGAAAATACCTATGATGATAAATCTCTGTTATTAACCAAAAATGCCTTTTCAAACACAAATCTAATTCAGATTTCACCAAGCGGTTCATCCTCCAGAATTGTGAAACTTCAACTCCCTTTAACTGTGCTGGCTGGGGATTATGAGAGTTGAAGCCCAATAACTCTGAAGGGCAGCAGTGGGAAGTCTGAGTTATTTAACTGATTAACACAGCAGCCCTAATAATATTAATAGTGAAAAAGGGCATGTTTCAGATTTCAAGCACATTTCATAACATTCTAGTAGTGTGAAAAGAAAAATTAGCAGACATGAAAACCTGCAGTATACAGTTAAACTGGCTCATTCAAACCAACCAGAGACCTGGGCCTCACTTTGTCTCTTTGATCTTCCTACCTCTTAGGTTCCTACATCCTCTCCTTTACTTTCAAACATCTCTCCTTGACAGTTTTAAGATAGATGGACTTCAAATCCTAGAATTCCCTCGGCCAGTCTGTTGAACTCCAACTATCTTAAAGTTGTCTGAGAAACACTGGTCCAGAGCATGAAGTCCCACTTCCTTTAGTTTTTGATAAGATTCCCCCCCCCCCAATCTTTTACATGTTAACAGCATCTTCTTCCAGTCATTTTTACAAACCTTGTTTCCCAATCTTTGGTTTAGCTTATGGACACTTATTCATAATTAACCGTTCTGGCACTTAATTATTCTTCCTACCTAGCTCTCCTTCTGCAACTGTGCACTGCCTATTGGCAGTAAATATTTTTCTTTATCTCAAAATTCTGAGTAGGTTTTTCCCCAAATTGGAAGTTCACTTTCCTCAGAGAATGATGTAGCAGTATTCATTATCTGAAAAAAAATCTCCCTTAAAAGTTGGAATATTAAATGGAAATCCTTTGACATCAGAGATACTCAGCCATTGCCCTGACTGAAGATGGCCTTCTGGTCACAGTAATTAAAATCCATGAGGCTTTTCTGAGGATGATGATAAAGAGACAACTTTTCTGTACTGACACACTTAGAAGTGTAGGAGCAGAGACAGAAAAATGTGATAATCCTGATCCAGATGGGCCTGGATCCAAATCCTAGTGCTCACTCACAATGGATGGAGGTTTACCACATCTGGACAACATCAGCCTGAGTGTATTCAGTGGTAAACATTCACCTTTCCACCCATGATTTTAGCTTGAAGTTCTTGACATTCCCTCTGCAGAGCATTGATCTGTTTGTCTTTCATCAGGAGTGCATTGGCTTGTTCTTGGAGATCTGTGGCCCGTTGGCGTGCCAGCGCTCTTTTGCACAGTCCTGCACAGGAGCTCTTCACATTTATTGGTGTATTCACCTACAGCAAGAAAAGACTGACAGTTGTTTAACAGGCCAATCTTTACAGACCCCTCATATCCTGGACATAAACTGTTTCAACTCCTAGCCTCAAAATGACACTATAGAGCACTGCACACCAGAACAACTAGACACAAGAACAGTTTTTTCACGAATGCCATCACTCTGCTAAACAAATAATTCCCTCAACACTGTCAAACTATTCACTAAGTCTGCACTATTAATCTTCTCGTTCCCACCACCCATCTCCTTCCATTTAGGACTGTATGACTGTAACTTTGTTGCTTGTATCCTTATGATATTGTTTCCTGATTGCTTATTTGTACCCTATGACTATCATTAAGTGTTGTACCTTATGATTCTTGATGAAGGTATCTTTTCTTTTAGGTACTCTGAGAGTGTATGCACCACGACAAATTCCTTGGGTGTCCAATCACACTTGGTCAATAAAAAAATCTATTCTATTCTATTCTAACAGGCCAATCTTTAGGACAAATAAATAAATGATTAAGAAGATAAGCTGACTTAAGAGACAAACCATTGGTCTATCTGACCCCATTCTATCTAACTTGACTAGAAACCTATTTCTAAGGCAAGGGCAGACAGTGTAAGGTCTATCAGGTGTCAATGGATTGCAATTCCCATCATGCCTTACTATTGATCATGCTGACTAAGGTTGATGGGAGTTACAGTTTATTTCTTCTCTAAGGTTTCTGGTTGGTATTTTATTTATTTATTGGTTTGATTTATATGCTGCCCTTCTCCGGAGACTCAGGGAGGTTTACACTGCGTTAAGCAATAGCCTTCATACTTTTGTATATACCTGCTTAGTAGGGCTTTCGCCCCCTCCCCCAAGTGGTGTTCTTTTTATACAAAGTCAGCTTATTGCCCCCACAATCCGGGTCCTCATTTTATCTACCTCGGAAGGATGGAAGGCTGAGCCTGGTGAGATTTGAACTCGCAGTAATTGCAGGCAGCTGGGAGCTAAGTACTACTTAACAACACTTTAGTCTGGTGTGCCATCAAGGCTCCTTTTAATTTTCCTAACCACATTTGGCCACACCAGGGATTAAATTGGAATTTTCTTGCAAACAAAGCAGGCTTCCTACTGATTGTTCCATACAAAAATGACAACACATTTGAGGAACGACCATTAATAAATTACAAAGAATATGTGGGTATATGCATGTAAAAGTGAAGGATGGTGAAAGACAAGAACTCTAAATCAATCAGTAATTATCATAGTTGAGAAGAGATCAGAATTTCAGTCTCTGTAGGCTAGTTATAACCGACTTAATGTAGGACTTCACAATTCTGATAAGTCAAGAAAAAATATTCATTGCTTTTGAAAAAAGTTTGCTTTTTAATATCAAAAAGATTGTAGTAAACTGTGATCACCTTTGTGGAGTGCCAAGCCTAACAATATGGGCAGCTTGACTGGGCTTGTCTGGCACCCAGGGTTGGCTCACTTACCACTCTGAGGTTGGCCTCTTGCAGCTTCCTGGCTCTCTCCTCCAGACGTTTTGCAATGACCGCCAGCTCTGCATTCTTCCTCTTCAAATGCCTCACCTTCTCCTGAGTCTCTGGGAAGCAGGTCTTACGCTGGAAAACAAAAAAATCAGAGAGAAAAATCTGAACTGCCTTTCTGATCCAGTTTTACTTTTGGAGAGGGATCCGTTTTGGGAAAATAAGTCCATTCAACAAAGAGGGCAGTATAATCACCTTTTTCTCCTCAAGGTATGGTATGGTATGGTATGGTATTTATTAATTAATTAATTTATTTATTTATTTATATGCCGCCGTATCTCCGAGGACTCAGGGTGGCTCACAACAATAAAAATGCATAATTCCTTGTTAAAACAATCAAATTTAAAGTCGAATTTAAAACAATTAAAATTGATTAAGAAATCCCCGTCAGTCCAAACTACGAAACAACCAGGTCTTCAAATTGCGGCATAATGAGCGAAGGTCAGGAGCCATCCGGAGCTCCAAAGGAAGTTGGTTCCAGAGGGTGGGTGCGCCCACAGAGAAAGCTCTCCCCCTGGGGTATGGTCCGTCAATGATTGCTTAAGTTAGAATATGAATCATAACTTGAGATGAAGGCAGCCTAATTGGATAGAAAGTAGCTTGGATGATGCATTTTAGGTTAAAATTTAAAATCTCCCAGCTGTTTATTAAGCTTAAAGCAACTTCAGAAATTCCACTCCAGATTTGTATTTATTAATTAAATTTTTACACTGCCCATCCTACCTAAGTGACTCCGTGCAGTTTACAACAACATAATAAAACAATATAAACACATGAGTAAAAGCATAGGTTAAAAACAGAATTAAGGACAAAATTAATACCTACAAGATAAAAGTGAAATTTAAAAGGCTAAAAGGTTGACTAGACAGGAGGAATATTCTCAAGCCATCAGCTATCCCCAAAGTTACATCTTAGATCCCATGCTAATTGGCAGAGACAGGTCTTTAAACTCTTCCAGAAAGCCAGAAGGGTGGGAGCTCACTTCACCTCTGAGGGTAAGATAGCAATAGCTACCTTTAGCTATCTATAAGCACTTAGACTTATATACCACTTCATAGTGCTTTTTACAGCCCTCTCTAAGCAGTTTACAGTCAGCTTATTGCCCCCAACAATCTGGGTCCTCATTTTACCCACCTCGGAAGGATGGAAGGTCGAGTCAACCTTGAGCCGGTGAGATTTGAACTGCCGAACTACAGCTAGCAGTCAGCTGAAGTAGCCTGCAGTACTGCACTCTAACCACTGTGTCACCTTGACTCTTATGTTTGAAAGGGTGGGAGCAACAGCACAGAAGGCCCTCCTGCTAGATCCTGCCAGCTGAAATACCTTGATTGATGAGATATGCAGAACATCCGCCCTGCTTGACCAGGTAGGATGGGTCACTGTAACTGGGATGAGGCAGGTCTTACTGTATCTTGAGATTGCCATCAGTTGATCAAGGATATGCTAGAACAGATTGGCTGTTCCTATGCTTCTTGTCCATCCCATCCAAGAAGGAAAGTCAAGCCTTACTGGCTTGCTTCTGCCTAAACTGGTCTACCAGTGCCTGCCCTTTTATTTTAGGGATTGTTCCCTCCTCAATTGTCCCTGTATCCTGCCTCTCCTTCATAGAGACCCTTCCCTTTTTTTCTTTATGGTATCTTTTGAGCAATAGCACTTAATTTATATACTACTTCACAGTGTTTTACAGCCCACTCTAAGCAGTTTTACCGAGTCAGCATACTGCCCCCAACAATCTGGGTCCTCATTTTACAGACCTTGGAAAGATGGAAGGCTGAGTCAACCTTGAGCCAGTGAGACTCGAATTGCCAAACTGCTGGCAACCAGCAGTCAGCAGAAGAAGCCTGAAATACTGCATTCTAACCACTGTGCCACTGTGGCTCTTGAGGCTATACATCTGGGTACAGGATGGGAAAACAAGGTAGTATGCTTCACCCAGTCTGAGCAGAAACTGAAAGAGTTAACACCGGGAGATACACAGATGTAAAGGTTGAATGGAGCATGAGCTTCTAGAGTGGAGGATGGTTCATTGATTTAATAGGTCATTTTGGATCAACTGCAAGATTATTAAAAATAAACAAACCAACAGCTGACCAGCTGAGAACACTGTATAGTCTGACAGCCTAGCTTGAAATGGGTAGCAACTAATTGCTGGAGGGAAAAGAGGCATGTCAGGCACTGCAGCCAATGAGAGTTGGAACTGCTACTAGACCTGAACAAAGCTCAGAATAGTGGAGGCCATCTACTCTGAAGGGCTTAAGACGTCTCGGGTCAAAAAGCAGCAGTTTTGAATTGCAACTGGAAAATACCTAAGTGGGATGCACTTGAAATGGACTGAGAGTTGGACGGAGGATGACATTATGTATTCCTGCATTCAGAAAGCCCATACTAGTACACAAAGGGTCACAAAAATTCCTGAAAAAGTAATAAGCACAAAAACTGGAGAAGAGTTTCTCCTGATCTTCTAATGGGGGGGGGATGGGGTGGCCTGTTTTGCATTGGGCCTTCAAGCCTGCCACATTTATTACTGTGGGAAATTGGGAGGGGGGATTGTATGGAACAAGAGTGACATATAGCCATAATAACATTCCTTTCAAGGACATTTTGCCCTGCACCTGGAGGGCTGGAAACTGGGAGGCATCTCTAGTTGGGATGGTGCTTTGATTGGACCATGTGATGAATATGTGAGTGCTGGACAGGGGCTTGGACTTTCCTTTGGGTGGGGAAAACCTGGAAGTTTTCAGATTCTGTTTTTCCCAGATGTGCCAATATGACATCTCTAATAAAATGGAACTTGGAGGAAATTCAAGCCTCAGAGTCTTCTTTTGTTGAGGGTGTTACTTGGAACCCTGACAAGTTCTCTGTGAGCAGGATTTCTGTCATTGTCTGAGATCTTGGAGAAAGTTTTCAAGTCAAAACCGACAGCTTCAGCCTTGTCCATTGTGATGATCTCCTGATAAGTGGGATTGCAACTGCCATCTTCCCTAGTTGCAGTAGAGACATTTGGAGGGGCACTAGGTTGGAGAATTTTGCACTAGGTAGAGCAGGCATGTAGAATAGGCATGTAGAATCTGAGGCCTCATGTGCTCACCTTAAGCCTTAGGAGCAGCCTACAGAATCCTTCCAAAAATACTGTTTAATTAATTGTATTACTTTAAAAAGAGTGTCCTTGTTGCATTGGCCTCATGCTTTTCTTCATCCTGGCCTCATCTACATTTTGTAGCCTGGTTCCCATCATTTCAATCAGCAGGTGGGTCCAGCCCTCCAGCCTCAACAGCCTGGCTTAAGATAAAACAGCTCCTTACAATCTGAGATTCATCAGCCTCTTAAGGCAATACAGTACTTTCAAAATGTTTTTAAGATTGATGGAGAAACAGAAGAAAGATCTGAACCAAGGAGCCAGCAAGGAATTCTAACTGTAATTATAAAGCTATGGAAATCTTGCCCGTTCACTCAGTAGAACTTTGGCAGGACAAAAGCTTGCTAAGTAGTACCCTGTTTTAATTAGCAGAAGTGGAGCGTGGCTTATATATTCTATTTCAAGTGCCAAAACAGTTTGTTCAGCCCTGTGCTGAAAGCATTGGTCTGCATTATTCGGAACTAAGAGTTTTAAGCACCCTTTTTTTTATTCCCTCAAATGTCATTGCAAAGGAACATCTTCGAAATTAAATAAACCCTCCTTGCTGCCCAGTACAGTAACTCAAGATTGTCAATTACAGATCTCCAGATAGTGTTGCACTTCAATTTCCATCACCATCAGCCTTGGCTAATGGCCAAGGTTGATAGGACTTGAAGCCCAACAACATCCAGAGAGCCATAGACTGGTCAATCCTGCTTAGCTAAACAACATTTGGGTACAGTGTATTCAGCTCTTGCATGCCCCTTACCAGAAGACTGTTTTCCTTCTTCAGGCTGGCACAGCGCATCTGCAACTCTTCTAGGGCTGTCAGAAGCACTTGGTTTTGACGCAGAAGACAAGGATAACTCACACCATACTGTAAAGCAGAAGGAGGAGTTAAAGAAAACACAGAAAAAGGAGGAAAAGGGGAGGATATTACTAGTAATAGCTTGTTCTTTACTAATAACACCATTAATTCCAAACCTTCCAGGAAGATTTTCCTGTTCCACTTTTGTTTAGATGTGTTAACAATAGTTCCCAACATTTATAAACTTGAACACCAATTCATCTTGATTGGACTAGGATGGAGAGGGCTATGCTTACAAGGTGTGTAGAATGGAACCAAATTCTTAATAGTTATCCTGAGAAAATAACAACATACACCACCATGTCAATGTCATGCTGGTAGATTTTCTCCTCTTTTAGAGAATGGCTCCCAGGGACAGCTATGAGGAAATATGTGACATTCTTCCCTTCCTAAGCAATACAATCTTCAGGAGATAGTAAGGATAGCTTCCCTGGGAAGGATCTTGCTCAGAATAAAAAAAAATATTTGATCAAGGCTTCTTGCCAGGATCATTATACTGGATAAAGATGAGCCCCTCTCTGATGGAGCTGGGTGCTTAAGAAGTGTGAAACAAAACAAATAAGAAAATATAGATGATGATGATGATGATGGAATCCTATGATATGGAATCCTAAACTGCTTTCTTTCAACCTTTTTAACCTGGTTATCCCTAATCTATTGAACAACAAACCAAAGAAGCAGGAAGAATTAATACAAAAGGCTAAGCCAAAAATAGTCTAAAGAAAATTAACTCTGAACAGCATTTAGGCAATCTTACATCTGTTGGGTCTCTAACTGAGTTGGTTAGACCGATTGCGTGAACAAGTCATTGTGGCAGAGATAGCGATCTAGCAACAGTAATTTGTCAATGGAGCCAATGACCCAAAGAGATAGTGGATCTCCTTTCAGACAATGTGTCCAAGCAGAGGCTGAACAGTCCATCTGTCTAGGATGCTTTAATTTGGAAGTCTGTACATAGCAGAGGTAGACCTTGAGGACTTAAATGGCCCCTTACAATTCTATGGTTGACAGAACATATTCAGTAGGTCCATTAGATTGGGTGGATCCAATAACATGGTCAAGAAAATTGTGTGAATGCAAGCTAGGCTTTCATATATATGTATCACCCTCATCATCTCTCAGAAGCAGCCATATGCAATAAAAAATCCAATTCTGGCAAATACTGTCTCCTTTGCTCTTGATTTTCCACATCATTAGATTATAACTGGTTATCGTGTCTTTGGAGTAATAGACAAATCCTTTTTCAGAAACATTATTCAAACATCCTCTGGTTCCACACACACACACACACACACACACACACACCCTGTTTGTTTAGGGTAAAGGGGATTTGGGAACTTTTGGCTCTCTCCCAAAGCAACAGTAGTTAATCTAGCTTCGTCTCCACGCCTCTGAGCCTTCACTGATGATGGCAGACGCACTGAAGGTACGCAATAACTTCCAGGCATCTACAAAATATACTCCCACAGAGCTTTTTGTTCTTCCTTCCCAATTTTACAGCTGCAGGGCTCAGTAAATAAAACAGATATGAAAATCAAAGGCAAAATAATAAAATAAATTTTACATGCGTTCTTCTTAATACTGTAAAGAGTGATAGATCTCCCCAATGTGGAAGAATCATATTTTTTAAACTTTCTTTTGCTGTTATATAAAGCAAGCCTTTGAGGCATGTGCTGAGTGCCTTTCCCTGAGAAATAGCAACCTCGTGTCAGCCTTTTAGAAGAAAGCAGCAGCCATCCCCCACAGTGACTTCACTAGATCCCATCCCCATCCCCATGATTGAACACAAGGTACTGTATGCGTGAAATGTTCGAAAACTCAGAGTAACAGCATTTTCCCTTCATTTTTAGAAGTATAAATGAAGCAACATTTTTCTCAGTCTGTTGCCTGCAGGGATGTAGGGCCTTACCTTTTATAATGCCCCAACAAGCAGGTTAAGGAGATTGACAGCTGTCCAATTTAGAGGAGGTAGCTCTTAAATGAAATGTTGCAACGCCACTCTTACCCATGGGATGTATTCATACAACACATTTTACCAGGTCACTCCTACCAATGCATGCCAACCTTCCTCACTTATCAGTCTGAAGACTCAAATCCAGGAAGCTCCCAGTGGCACTTGCACAACATCTGCCCAAGAACTTTAACATCAATTCACAATGGAAAGATAAATGGGTCGCTGAATGCCCAGTTATAGGAAGACATATAAATGACCCCTACAAAAATGTCTATGGAGATCTTCAGTCATCTAGGTCATGGTTGTCCCAAAGGTGCTTTTTTCAAGAGGCTCCTAGACTATCTGGTTTTTCTTTGAAAACGTTTCGTTTCTCATCCAAGAAGCTTCTTCAGCAGAGCTGAAGCAAAACATCTTCAAAGAAAAACCACAAAGTCCAGTTGCCTCTTGAAAAAGCATCTTTGGGACCCCACAAAAAAGGTGCCAGGCTTTGAACGTCAGCAATGAACAATCTGAATAGGATTTGTGTCTCACATGATGTCTGCTGGGACTCTCTGTTTAATTGGGGCATAGCAACCTCCCCTCAGTGTGATTGCGGGGTGTCACGTCAAACTGTAGATCACATCATGACCAGCTGTAAACTGAGGGCATATATCTGACTTTTTAAATATAAACAATGCTGCGCTCCAATGGTTAGATGGCCTAGACATTGGTATTTGAACATAGATCTTTTTGACATTTATATTTTATTGGGTTCTACTAATCTAGTTGAAATATTTATTTATACTGCTAGTCCGTGTATGATATGCCATACCCTAAATAAATAATAACCAGGTCAGATCAAGACTTAGCAAGTGTATTCTCAGAGCATTCTAAGATTGCTTGTCACTAATCAGTTAGTTTAATTTATAGCTTAGGATCTTATGGAAGCCCAGCCAACATATTAAGTTATGATTCCATATATTATGAAAATGCATTAATTAATTCAATGGCCAGTTTATGCTGGTTGTGTAAGCAGAACTGTAATATTCATTGTGTGCAAACATTTGGTATGTACGATATTTATTCTTTCAGTAGGAGGCATAGAGTGAGTAAAAAAAAGGAGCATCTAGTTTAGGGATACATGTGGAGCAAAAGATATACAAAAGTTTCCTGGAGTTCATAAGCAGCCCTCAGGCTCTGGGTTGTGCTCCTCTGCCCCAGGCAATCTCTCCGTGATTCAGCAGCATACCAAATACTATCATTTTGCAGCCTAGCAGGAATTACCCCTTGCAAAATCTTTGAAGAACTCAGATATAATTAAATTCATGCTGTTCCAGCAAAGCGTGGTGCATTTAAGGCAGCCAGTTGCACTTTCAGTCCTCCCTTAGCCACCCGTCTGTTTGAATTCTTTTTCTATGAGCAACGAATGTTCCCTTCGAATCGACTAAGGACTTAAAAAACCTGCTATGCATTCAAGGTTGAATCTCACAGAATGAGAAGTAATTGGCTTCTTTGAGAGAATAGGTCATTTGATTCTGGAAAGTGGTGACATCCCAAAGAGAATGAATCAAGCTGACATATTAAGACTACAAATCTGGGGCACATAGCTGAGCAGCCTTCTTTACCGTATGGCGGATCTGTGCAGGATGCAAACGATGATGAATTGTAGATCCTTCACCCTTGCCTTTAGATTTATGGAGGGTTGCTGCTCCTTGAGATAAGCCTGGGACCCACAAGATTTCTCTACCTGGTCCATGAGGTCTTTCTGTCTACCTCCTCACCTGGGACCTGGGATTCTAAAACATTTCCCCAAGTCTTTTTTTTTTTTCCCCATCTCCTCACCAATATGCAAATGTCTTTAAGCATTTCTTCATTCCTGACGAATGAAGGAGAATATATGTATCCCAGGATAATGTTGCAAGATCCAATCTGGGTCAGATTTGAGATTTCGGATTTATGCACTGTAAAGATCACATGGAGGTGGGAGATACTTCCAATGTTATCTATCAGATCTTGTAGGACAATGTAGGACAGATGGGGAGGAAGCAAACCACCAGATTGCAATACCACAAGCGAGAGGTTATTATATGAGGAGACTCAACTCATTGGTAGCCTCACATTGAAATAAACAAGGACATACATTCAATTTTGCAGCAGTTAAGATTGTTAGACAAGCAAGCATAAAAACAGCCATGGAAGTGATTGAAGCCTGGGAAATGCCCCCCTGGTCAATCAACAGGAGTGCTGATTTACCACCAGTTTATCAAGTACTTCGGAGGCAAGGGCTTCGCAGCACAAGTACTTAATAGTCAGCCATCAACACCCCAATCTTCATCTAAAAAGCTATACACCACATAGATATCACACACAGAACATCCCAAAGACCACAGAGAAATATATGAAGATGGGCTCCAGCACAATTCCAAAAGCTCGGAAGAGAAAACCTCTGGTCCTGGTGATCAACCCAGATTGGATCCTGCAACTCCTTTCCTGAGTCTTCAATCTCATCTCCCCCTTTGCTATTGAGCTGGGATCATCCCTCACTATTGGCATGCAGTTTCCAATATATATATGTCTGGAAAAATGTGAGGGAAAACAGATTGTCCAGTGCTGTATCAATCTGTGGAATCAATAATCACAAATTGCTGTACTGATCAAATGATGCTATACTGTAAAAAGATTATTAGATATTGTAAGAGAAGAAATATAACAATGGATATTGAGTTGGACCACAGGCTCACTCCCACATTAAAGATCTTTAAGTTCCTCTCTTCTACATAAATCAACATCAGTCATGATATTAAGGAGAGACTATAGTTCAATAACATTTACTCATACGAAGAGTCTTATTGGATCGGTTCCAAAGTTCTGCTGGTTTGGGATCTGGCATTGCCCCAAAGCAAGTAAACAGAAGTTACTGAGAAAACAACAAATGGGCCTCTCACATGCTTCCAGATGTGTAATTCGCAGTCAGGGTTTAGCCATACTAGCTGATATGTATGGGAGTTTAGTTTCAATACATATTTTGGAAGAGCAACATTCATTGTTTTTCTCTCTGCAGCACTGGCTGCTCATACTCCAAGCAATATTAGATTTTTACTGGGGAAGGTAAGCCTATTGGAATCATAGAATAATCAAACATCATTTGGACAGGACATTGGAGATCATCCAGTACAACTTCTTATCCAGGGCAGGAATCCATTACTATTGCATTCCTCCAGATCAGGGGTCTCCAACCTTGGCAACTTTAAGCCTGGCGGACTTCAACTCCCAGAATTCCCCAGCCAGAAACTGGCTGGGGAATTCTGGGAGTTGAAGTTCACCAGGCTTAAAGTTGCCAAGGTTGGAGAACCCTGCTCCAGATGACCATCGAACCTCTGTTTAAGCTGGTGTTTCTTGACTTTAGCAGCTTTAAGCTAAGGTTGAAAAAACACTGGTTTAAATGCTCCAGGGGTGGATTCATGTCCATAGATTGTTCTTCCAAAGTCTAAAAGGCTGACTCACTAATTTTCATTATTGAGATCATCAACAAGGTAGTCATTAAGTATCTGAACATCTCATTAGTGAAATTATTAGACTCAACTTCCTTTCGTCCTCATTGCATAAGATCATATTGAATACGCAGGCGGCACTCACATTGTACAATTAATTTGGTTATTGGAACAATGCTTTTTTCTGGTTTTACCTAATATAGATAATTCTTTAGGTTTGAAGACAGCACTGCTTTGCCCTTCATCTTTGACATGGAGATGACTATGTAATTCCAGTGTGGAAGCACAGAATCTAGCACAATGGGGGATGCTGGAAGATCATTGTTATAACAATGGATGTTATTCTGTGACACTGCTCCATTTTTGGCAGTGCCTCTCTTGCTGCCAAGTTCAATACACATTTTGTAACACAAGGAACTGAGTACAGTTTAAATAACAAATACACAAACAAGATGAGCAGTTAATATGAGAAAAATATGGCTCTTAACCACTCCTTGTGAACTTCCCAAAGCCACCTGGTTGATCACAAGAAGAAAGAGATAATTTGACTATCTTCAACTTTGCTGTATACCTACCCATGATACTTGAAAATAGATTCTCTTAATAAAAGTTAACAAAAGTTATGCCTTGGATTTACAATCCTTCCATATTTTCCTACCATTTTCCCCCTTTTTATTCTTTTTAACAAGAAAATAAAGCATTTAAGAGGAAAAAGCAAAACTTTCTCAGCCCAGCCTACCTCACAGGATTGTTGCTGTGGGAAAAATAGGAGGAAGAAGAAGCATTACATATGTTCACCACCTTAAATTACTATAAAATTAATAAAGGTGGGATTAAGGTGGTGAGCCAGTTTGGTCTAGTGGTTAAGGCACCAGATTAGAAAGCAGAAGACCATGAGTTCAAATCCCACTTTAGCAATGAAAGCCAACTGGGTTACTTTAACCAATCACTCAATTCATCACACAGTGTTGTTGTTGTGGTGGGGAAAATAGGAGGGAGGTATGTTGGATGTGTTCCTGCCTTGAGTTATTTATAAAAATAATAAAGGTGGATTCAAATAAGTAAATAAATTTTAAAAAAATAAATATCAAGAGAAGCAATTAAAAAACTTGCTGTCCGAATGCATTCTAATCTGTAGAGTTGGACCTTTCAAAAGCAGAGTTGAGAAACCAAAATGCAAAGCAAGTTGATCTGACCCACATCCATGGATACAGCCACAATGCCACCGTCCCCTTTAGCATCCAGTTCTCTAATCCAAATGAGCAGCTTTTCACTGCAGAAACATCTCCCATTGTAGCATCTATGAACTCAAAGGAAGCTTCTCTAAAACCTGTTCAAAGGGAGACAAGGATGCACCTGTAAGACACAGGGTTTCTGTTGCCCTCGAGCACCACTAGGTATCTCTTTCATTCCTTCTCTCCTTCTGGGCTGCTAAACAAAAGTATCTGGTGGCTTCTTAGCTTGGAAACAAATTTTGTCCTATCATTGAAGCCAGAATGCTGTATACAATATAGTGAAAAATTGAAATCCAGACATTTTTATTTTATTTTATTTTATTCAATCACTATGGTTCCCCATATGTCTAAAGGTAGCTAACAGCATTAAGAATGGCATTTTAAAAAAAAATCCAGAAACCACCTAACCCACCCACCCCCCCCACACACACAGACAATAAGAGACTATATAGCACAGGATCAAAATTCACATAAACCCTAACAGTGCTGGCTCACACAGTATCCTGGCCCATGAACTGCTAGGTCATCAAAGCCTTTTTAAAGGTCAGCCAGCTCAGGACCATACAGATTTTGGGAGTGAGGGTGGGAATGTTGTCCACAGGGCAGGAACAGTGACCAAAAAGGCCAGCTTCCCAGGTCTTGAAAGATCAACTATCTTCTGGCTTCCCATATATGTGTGAGAGATGGGTGGGGTATCAGCTTGATCGATTGGTAAGCACCATGCAACATGTTACTTGATCTAAAATGTAAAGTACTAGCTATTGAAGGAATCACAAATGATAACACAGATCAGAAAGTCCCTATTTCAGGAATCTACAGTAAAATTCTCCTTATTTATCCCAGATTTTTCCTTGTGCTAGATTTCTAAAATTGAACATGTTAGGGGACTCAAATCCTATCAGGAAATTATACCCAACTGGCACAGATACTCTCAGGATGCAACCACTTTCTAGAAGACCAAGGAAGCATTTTCAGCAATTAAAAAATGCCTTGATTTATGGAACAGCATGGAGCTAGATTAAAATCAAGGGGTAAGGGGCTCATTAAAAACCAGGGTGCTTTGATCCAATGCAGGGATCACTCAACGGCCCCGCCTCTTTTGTGTGTCACCATTGTAATTTCAAGGAAACCAGACTATTTCCCCCCATGAAACAGCGTCCAATGCAGTAAGCTTCTCGGGAATATAAAAATAGCTTTTGCTCTCTTCATAACAGTCCAAATCACATAAATAGCAAAACATCTTGCATTTTTTGGTGGATCCAGATCATCGTTTTTACAAAAGGGTTGGAGCTAAATCCAGGATGCTTCTGCTTAGAAAGTTCTTCCTGTAACTGAGACCCTGAAGTAGAGCCACTCCCAAAAGTAGGCAGTATAAGCACAGATGTGTGCAAATTGTTTTAGATCCATTGGGTCTGTTGAGTTTTGCTTTGTGGTTTCTGATTCAGAAGAGGTGGGGGGGATGACAAACAGTAAGTAAAATTCACCCTTCCTTCTCCAATGACCTTAAAGGAAACATAGCTCCCACCTCCACCCACCCTCACCAATAAGTGGGATAACATAATGATTAAGGAGAAGCCCTGATTTCATCTAGCCATTCTTCACCAAGCTTTGATGCTTCTACCTATCTTCTGTAATAGCAACAACATATTACTAAAGGGTATTTTAAAACAACTGAGATAATAAAAAGAATATTTTTGAAGGTAGATTTGCATATATACCTTACAAAATTTACTAATCCTTACAACATACACATATATTCAAACACTACATATCAAATGAGGTTTTGCATTTATAACGTCCCTTTATTCCAGGAGTCATAGTGGAATACATTGCATATTTTCTGTCTATTTTTCTCCAACAACAATCCTGTGAGGTGGGTTGGGTTGAGGCACCCTCCCACACCTTCATTTCAGCATGCAGAAGATAGCAGTAGATGGAAACAGCCCTATCCAATTTACTAATCTCATTCATTTAAATTGGATCTTTCATAGGTGTTTCTGGCTAGTCTGCTGGTGGAGCACATAAAAGTAAAATATGATTAGCATGGAAGAATATAAGAGGAACTTGGCTGCATCTGATCAAAAGGTTTCTTTCTTCATCTGATCCAGCTCCTTGTTTCTTAATAGCTGAGTCTGCACAAATTAGATTAAAATGGGGGGGGCTTATAGATTGGGGTTCAGCATGTTGAATGAATTCAATTCATTATATTAAGCCATCATGTGATGTGTTTATTTGAGCATAGCAGAGAAAATGCAGAAAAATTGCATTTTGTTAACCTGGCTTTTGGATTTACCATGTTGAATAATACTAGCAGTTCAAAGCAAACTGCCCTGACTGTTCACATCCTACCAGTCATATGTTCAACATTTTCACAATGACATTTAAAACCCTAAACAGTTTAGGAACCCACTATTAAGAGGGAGAATTTGTCCCAGTATATGCAAGCCTGGAAATTAAAACCTGCAGGGTGGTTCCTCTTGGTACCTCAAGGTTAGGAAAAGTGGGGGCAGAGAAAAGGACCTTTTCTGTTGTGCAACCCCAAAACAAATGTCCCTTCTTGGAGACCAGGATAAAAGCCACTTTGCTTACATTTCTATGACAAGTAAAGACTTTTCACTCTATCATTTGGAACTTAATAACCTCAGTCTGGTAATGCCCTGTTGATTCTTGTCAACATCTGTGTCTCTTGATTATGTTAGTAGAGTAATTGCTGTGTTTTACCCCCTTATTTTATGGATCGTATCCTACCCCATCCTAAGGACAATGTGATAGCTATAAATATTAATAAATTAGTAAACCTAATCAAGTGTATCCGCTGGGTTCTAGCAAAGAGGTCTACCAGCAAGGCATCAAGGCAGAATCTCCTTCCTACTGCTGCTCCCATCCATTAAGTACATCGTTTCTGAACAAGTCAACTGCATGTAGCCATAATAGTTAATGGACACTGCTGCATCTATGCCACACTTTAGCTTCTCCGGAAAATAAAGGGGCTTCTTCTAGCTTTGGAAGGTCCTTCTAATGGGGTTTTTAAATGGCAAGGGTACTGCAGCTGGTATGCCATGTGGGAAATATGGTTCCTCCTTAATGTCTTCCTATAAGGTTTGCCACCTCCTTCCTTGCAGCTATAGATTTGTAACAAGAAGACACCCCACTTCCCATGAGAAAGAAGATGGTTATGATTTTGTATTGGTTACCAAGGGCAGAAAATCCAGAGTAAAGTGAGAGCAACCTAGGAGGAGCTACACAGGATCAGACGAAAGGGTCCATCTACTCCATCCTCAGTATTCTGTTTCCAGCGGCAACCAACAGCAATCCCTTGCCTCCTACTCCTAGTAAGATCCAAAAGGCTTCCAGGTCCTATTTTTGGCTTCAGCACTTGGCAATTAAAATAAATTATCTTGAGAGACAGAGAGGCAAATCAGTGAACTGATCCTCTATGCTCTAAAAAAAACAAAACCAACTTTTGCATCTCATCCATCTCAAAAGATGCTCTACATTTACCTGCCACCCATCAGCCTTTAATGTTGTAAGACATTTCTCCACCTATCAGCTGGAGCCGGACTATCTTGCACAGATTAGAGAGGATGGCAGGAAAACTCCGCAGGCAGAAACAACCCTACCGGTTCCTAACTGGAGACAACCAAGCGCTTGTGAAAATCGCTTGTGAAGCGCCTGGCATCCTCCTAACACTTTCAGGGATAGACTGTCTCTGAACATGGAAGATCTCCCTCGGGAAATTGCACACAACCGTTGGCTTCCCCGTACGAAGCACGTACAATACTAGACGACCCACCTCCTTACCTGCACCGGTGCCTCCTCAGGACAGCCTTCTAATCCTTCGGCGGGATAGACTTCAGTGCTCCCGGGCATTTGTTCCGAGCACGGAGAGCTTCCCCGAGACCGGACTTCCAACTCCAGAGCTGTCTGGGTCCCTTCGGCTCCTCCAGGGCTCCCGGCACTTTCCGGCATAGCTCCCACCAAGATGTGCCCTCCGCGCTCAGCTGCTCCGTCGCCGGTCTTGCTCCGCGCCCGATCCTGCAGGAGCTGCGCATTGGGCTTCCCCCAGCCCTGCCTCTTCATCTCTCGGCGCGGAGCAGCGGGGGCGACGTTCCCTTCGGACTCGGCTTGGCGGAGGAGGCGGAGGCGGAGGCGGAGGAGGCGGGAGCGGTTACCGCAGCGAGACCGACGGCGGGGTTGGGGCTGCCACGGGACTCGGTGACCCGCGCTGGCATCCCAGCGCCAGCCAAGAGCAGCCTTGGAGTGAGGGGGAAGAGAGGAGCTGCGGCTGCGGCTGCGGTTGCGGCTGCTTCCCCTGCCTGAGTGGAAGGACCTGGCGGCGGCGGCGGCGACAGCGGCTCCTCGGCGAGAGGGGCTCGGCTCGCGCCTCCTTCGCCTGCTGAGCTGTCACTGGTTTGGCAGCAGGAGGAGGAGGAGGAGGAGGAGGAGGAGGAGCCGGCGGCGTCCCTCGCGTTCCGCTATAGTACAAAAGGTCCAGGGCTCCAGCCCGCTTATTGCCCTCGCTGACGGCGGCTCTTCTGCGCCTTTTGCCGGCACTTCTCGGCGGGTTCGCTCGGCTGCTCGCCGTCTCCTCCTCCTCGTTTTCCCGTCTGCTGTCGGGACTACGGAGGTTTCGTCCGGCCGGACGGCTGCCTCATGCTCAATCGCGCCCCCACCCCACGTCCCCGGGGACTGGCTTCGGGGCCAACCGGCCGCCTTTGGCTTCCCCAAACCCGGCTGGAGCGAATTTCCTGAGGCTTTGGAAACGAAAAGAAGCCGCAGCCGAGCCAGAGAGTGGCCGGGCCGGGTTCTTGCGAGCCCTCCAATAAGAAGTGGCTCAGGCGGTTTCCATGGCAATGGTGGCAGAATGGGGGCGCGCGAGGGCTGGTTATTGATTCGAGGTTCCGGGACTGCAGCAAAGCGCCGCCGCCGGGCGAGGAAGGAACTTCTGGTGGCGGGGACGAAGCGGGGGTCTGCCTGCGACCCAAAGCGGTCCTCTCCTCTCCGATCTCAGGGGTCGCGGAGAGCCCTTTTGCAGCCCCAGGCCACCGTCCCTTGGCTGGGCTCTTCTTATCTCTTGTTAAACGGGCCTTGTCTTTGGTCTTTCTTGCCTAAAGGGAAGCGAAGTGGACCATGCTTTGCACCACAAGGTAGCCTCTGATTTAGTTGGCTTTGATCTGGCATTGGCAGGAAGTGTGAACCGAGTCAACTGGAATTAATTAATTAATTAATTAATTAATCTGTTTATGTATTTATTTATTATTTGTCAAACGCCTATACGATAACAGATATAAGTATACAGGATAAGTCAGGGGTGAAATCTACTTTCCTTCCTTACCGGTTTGGAAGTGCACGTGTCACATGCGCACGCGGACCCTCTGCGCATGCGCAAACCCTTCTGGACATGCACAGAGGGTAAAAAACAGGTTACTTCCTGGTTAAAACCAGGAAGTAACGACGGGGTGAATGGGCGGAGCCTCATGCTGCTGTCGCTACCGGTTCTCCGAACCACCTGCTGCCATCGCTACCGGTTCAGCCGAACCAGTCCGAACCAGTTGCATTTCACCCCTGGGCTAAGGATACAAATAAATGGGAACAGTAGGCGTGTTGGTGCTCTTATGTACGCCCCTTACAGATCTCTTAGGAATGGGGTGAGGTCAAGAGTAGACAGCCTAAGGTTAAAGCTGTGGGGGTTTGGGGAAGTAACCACAGAGTCAAGTAATTTAACTCAAGAATCGTGATTAACAAAAACGTAGCTTTCTACTTCGGATGAACCCAGCCGCAGTCTTAATTCATTGGAAAAAGCAGGCTGGGATGGGCAGGAGTTTCTGGCTTAATGATGAGCTTAATTTTGTAAGCTATCTAGAGTCGCCTTGTGGGGAGAAGGGTGGCAAACAAATTTAATAAATAATAATTCCTTGACCCAAGTGTAACAAGCTGATTACAAGGCATGGATTTTCAGGACTCGAGATACTGGCTCAGGCAATTGGCTGCCTTTGACAAAGGAATGTTATGAAAATATGAAAATATCACACAAACACACACAATATATTATAACCACAAACAACAAAAGGGCAGTTTTCATCCTACGACCAAATTAAGCTGCCATATCTTAAGGTTCTTAAGGCCAGTCTCTGTTGCTCTGAGGAAAATAATAGAGGATTATGTCTATTGCCTTGATCAATATGAACGTCAGGGTACATATCTAATACATAAAATTGAAATACACTGCAAATCCATTTGGGATAATATGGTTGACTCTGTTGGCAGCTTTCAAGTGAGTATCTCCCATCCCCTATAATATGGTGTTTTGTTTGATTATTTTTTTTTATTGGAGGTTTGAGGATTTGAACCTTGGGATTTCTTTTCCTAAACTGATCATTCAGGTCACTGTTTAGCATTTATCTTTCCCAATTTGTTGTCTAGTTTGGTTGGATAGTTCAGCAGACTAAAGCATTGTAATTAAACACCAGCTGTCTGCAATTACTGTAAATTCGAATCTCACCAGGCTCAAGGTTGACTCAGCCTTCCATCCTTTCTAAGGTAGGTAAATTGAGGACCCAGTTTGTGGGGGCAGTAAGCTGACTTTGTATAAATATACAAAAGTATGAAGGCTATTGCTTAACGCATTGTAAGCCGCCCTGAGTCTCCAGAGAAGGATGGCATATAAATCAATTTTTTAAAAAAAATGGTTAAGGCACCAGGCTAGAAATTAGGACACTGAGTTCTAGTCATACCTTAGATATGAAAACTGGCTGGGTGACTTTGGGCCAGTCTCTCTGTCTCACCCACAATGATATCAGACTTCGGTGAAAAACCCTTCAGTCAATTCCTGTTGCAACCAATGGATCCATATTCAGTTGATCTAAAAAACTTTTTTTTTAAAGTGGACCCTGCACTTATGAAAAAATGCTAGGAAAGAAAAAATACTGGTGTCCTCCAGTTTGGTTCAACTACAACAGTTTGATACAGATTTGATTCAAACAAAATTTGATACCGATTTGATTCATATATGCTAAGCCATAATGGGGTTTTGTTTTAGCTTAGTTGTTTGTGGGTTATTTGTCATAGTTAATAAACAGTAACCGATCATGTATTACAATGTGCAAATCTAACCATTTGTTACTCAAGTAAACCATGACATCATGTGATGTACAAACAGCCAATAGTGGTTGATCAATAAACTGGAAAGTTGCTAATATGCACTGTGAATTCAGCCACTAGATTTGAAATTGAGCTCTATATATTCATATATATGAATTGTTATCTTGGTATGTGATATGAACCAGGCCATCGTCATAAGACATATATAGTTTCGGCATACCGGTAGAACATAGCAATTATATTTTAATAACCCAAGGTTAATGTTTAGGATGTATGTGTAGAGAGAGAGAGGGAGGGGAGGAAGGGAGGGAGAGGGAGGGAGGGAGAGGGAGGAGGAGAACTAGACCAGTGGTGGGTTGCTCCTGGTTCGCACCGGTTCTATAGAACCATAGTAAAACTGGCGGGAGGCTCCGCACACCAACATCGACGTCATCAAAACGCTTCTGCGCAAGCTTCGGCCCTGCTGTGAACCGGTAGTAAAGGTAAGTAGAAGCCACCCCTGAACTAGACCATCTGTGACCTCTTTGGTCATTGTTTCAGAGATATTTCTTGATCAGATTCCTCAATGCCTTGAACAATAGCAGGGTTTCCAAAGCACTTGAAAAATTGGAATACCTTCAGAGATGGATCTCCTTGAAAATACGCCATGTTGAACTGTATAGCACTATGAGGGCGAACCTATGGTACGCGTGCCAGAGGTGACCCAAAGAGCCCTCTCTGCAGGCACGCTTGCTGTCACCCCAGGTCAGATCTCGGCGGCGTTTCTTTCGTGAGCTTCTGTTTCCTTGCAAATGATGAAACAGAAGCTCACGCAAGAAAAAGATCTTATCTCTTGCCACGCTGCTGGTGTTGGGAAGCCCTGCTTCCCGCCAGCCAACTGGTCCACGCATGTCCACGCATGTCCACATTCACACCAGAGGTGGGTTTCAGCAGGTTCTGATCATTCTGGAGAACCAGTAGCGGAAATTTTGAGTAGTTCGGAGAACCAGTAGTAAAAATTCTGACTGGCCCCACCCCCATCTCTTCTCTGCCTTCCAACTCCCAGCTGATCAGGAGGAAATGGGGATTTTGCAGTATCCTTCCCCTGGAGTGGGGTGGGAATGGAGATTTTGCAGTATCCTTCCCCTGCCATGCCCACCAAGCCACGCCCACCAAGCCACGCCCACAGAACCGATAGTAAAAAATTTTGAAACCCACCACTGATTCACATGTCTGTGCATGCACCCACACGTCTGCGCATGTGCACGTTTGCACATGTACATGCATACCCACGCACATATCCACACATGCATGTGTTCGCACATACCTTTCATTTTGGGCATGTGCACATGCGCACTTTGGGCACCCGGTGCCTAAAAGGTTCGCCATCACTAGTATAGCACAATGAAACATCAGCAAAGGAAATGTTTATGGCATTCTGTATTCTGTCATAAATTGTTTTATGATAATTTTTATCTCATAAAGTGTTTTATAAAATTTGCCGAATTTCAATTCTACGGGAATTATGGGTCCCAGATTTTGGATGCATTCTGCAAAGTAGCCCATTTGAGTACATTGGTTCAAAGCCATTGCTCTAGGACAGTGATGGCTAACCTTTTTGCCATCGTGCGCCAAAAGCGGGGGGAGCGGTGGGGTCATGCGCGCACGTGCCCACACCCATAATTCTATGCGCCCTGCCTCCTGCGCATGCACGCAGGGCTCCCCCTGCTTTTGGCACGTGATGGCATGGTGGGCTCAGTTGACCTATTTTTCGCCCTTCCCAGGCTCCTAGGAAGGCTCTGGAGCCTGGGGAGAGAGAAAAACGGGCCTTCCCCACACCCCTCAGGCCCTCCGGCAGCAGGAAACAGCCTTTTCCCTACTTCCGGTGGGCCCAGAAGGCCTGAAAATTAGCTGGCGAGCTGAGCTCGCGTGCCCACTGATATGGCTCCACATGCCACCTGTGGCACATGTGCCATAGGTTCGCCATCACGGCTCTAGGATGCTCTGTTTCATCCAATTGCACCTGTAACCCACAGCTGCACCCAGCTGCATCTCTGTTTAAACCACAGTCAGAGGTTGTGGGAACCCAATTGTTAGTAGTATGTAGAAATGTGGATGTACAAAGGTTATACTTCTGTTCCTTTTCTGGACTATACTATTCTGTCAATCATGGTCCAGTGATTTTGTAAAAGTTAGTTCACCAAATCAGAAAATTGTGGTGTTCAAGATGGTAATTCCAGATGAGACAAGCCTGTTTCAGAATGAGCACCACTCCCTATGTACCACAAACTGTTTCCCGTTCAGAAGATTAACTCCTGGAAAAATGCCAGACCACCCTAGAGCAGCAGGATGAAAGGGAAGTTCTATTCTCCCAATGGTACGTTTTGCTTATGCTGAGTTCATACCATTGGAAAGGGGACAAATCAAAGTCAAAGTCTTTAATTGGGGGTCTAGGGATCCCTTGGGGTGTGTGTCTGTGAATAACTTTTAGGGAATCTGCGAACATGGATTTGAAAAATATAACAATTTATTTTCCCTAACCTCTAAGTGAAATTTAGCTTTTAATACAGTCATGTGTTGGCAAAGTGATTTATGGTCTGCAGATTCAAAAAATGTTTGTTAGTTTTAATCACTCTCACTATCAAAAAATTATTATGTCCTTAAAACAGTACATATTGTCTTGTTATTGATTTAAGAGATGAGTAAAAACACACACACATATTACTTATACATTTGTTGTTTTTTAACATTTTGATAACCATACTTGAGCAGTATGGTTTACTTTCTAATATAACCATATCTATTCATTTTTGGATGGCACATTACCCATTTAAATTCATTTTTTCTGAGGTTTCCCCAAACTTTCAGGGACATCCAGGGCACAAAAAAAGTTAGAACCCACTATTTCTAGAGCAAGAAGCAGTCTGAAGGAGCTGATTATTTATGTAGCGTGTGGCAAAAATGTTTAAAAGCCTATCATAATTACATTCTCAATGAGCAAATATGAAACTATTTACTCTATTTACAAATTCAAAGGTAGACTATTTATACAGTCAATATGTGATGGAATTACATTCAGAATGTCTCAGAAAGTCTCTGGGGTTTCCCTGATATGTGCTTGGAAGGCACTACTCCACATTGCAACTACTATTCCGAAGAGGAGAGCTTTCCCCATTTATGGAGGAGGCTAGTGCACCTGCCATGTTGAGTCCTATTCCTATTGAAGATTGACCAGGTCTAACGAGGTAGATTGAATCTTTTTGGTTCAGCTGTAAAGCAGGGAATGTTGTGCCACACTAGAAGAGCAATAAAAAAATCATTTTGCATCCAAGCTTGAAGCAGATTAAAGTTGTTATCCAGTCAGTTTCTGACAGTCCTAATAGGTGAAGAGCATCATTGATATCTGCATTGATTGGCAGGTGATATTACTAATTATTTTTGTATACTCTTGCGATATAGTGTTTTCCCTTCATAGGTGTGGTGGAGGAATATGGCTCAAAACTGTTAACCAGAAACTGGGGGTAGATCTTATTGTGACCTATACAATGCTCACAGTGTGATTTAGCAGTGTATTAATCGGTTGGTTATGGCTGCTATTTATCCAGACCGAGGAACTCAGTTGTTGAAAAGACAAGGCCAAGAGCTGAAAATCTGGAGGAGGTGGTATACTGGAGATGCTCATAGTAAAAATTACTTCCTTTAAATTGTGGCTATTAACAAAACAGTTGCTGAATGTCATACTAATTGATGAACCAATTAGGCATTGTTGAATGAATTGACAGCATTAACAGCACTACACACAGCATATGTAGTGTTGTGCTTAAGGTATTGGATTTGGACTGATGAAATTCAGGTTCAAAACTCCAGTGGACATAGAATTCACAAGGTGAGTTGGGCCCACCTTCTCTCTTTTTCTCAGTCCAACTTACTTGCCTGTCTATCAATCACTCGTGGTTCTGTCTTAGGACTCTTAGAATGACTTTAAGAGTCATTCTTAGATGAAGAAGACCACCAGGAAAAGACATCTCAACAGCCAGATTCCATACTTGCAAGCTTTAGCAACTATGCCGAGCCAGCAAAAGATCCCACCATCTTTGCTTGGACCCAAGGATCTGATCTAGACTACACAGAGTCTTTTCTACCCTGTTGTTAAAGCACCTTCATCTACTGAAAAGCAGGGGTGCAATCCAGCAGGTTCTGACAGGTTCTGGAGAACTGGTAGTGGAAATTTTGAATAGTTCAAAGAACTGGCAAATACTAACTTTGGCTGGCCCCAGAGTGGAGTGGGAATGGAGATTTTGCAATATCCTTTTCCAAGGAGTGGGGAGGGAATGGAGATTTTGCAGTATCCTTCCCCTGCCATGCCCACCAAGTCACATCACACCCACCAAGCCATGCCCACAGAACTGGTAGTAAAAAAATTTGGATTTCACCACTGCATAAAAGCACAAGATGGAAAGCTATAAAATCCTCATCTTTACTGATGATCAGTTGAATCAAATAATGCCCTTCCATATTAACCTGCCAAGTGTAACTAGACTTGATCAAGGTTAGCAGTGAGATCAGATACTTCTGACAATTGGGGAGCAACTTGGGCATGACAAAGCAACTGGAACAAAATTGATCTTCTGAAGGTCATCCTTGCTGTAAAAACATCCCTTGCATTTGACTTTAGCCCAACTTGTGATTTCCTTGCGCATTCACATGCTGATCCTCCAGCAGAATGGTTTTGCATTCTGAACTTGAACTGGATTTATAACTACAAGACTATCTTGAAGGATTTATCATAGAAACCAGGAGGCCAGGACACTATTGATTGTGACATTAAAAATACTTAGCTTGGTCTAACCTATTCTATACAATTGTAAATTCCAACTCACCTGTTTCATGATGAAATCAGTCTTTGTCTGCAGTTCCTTTATTCCTTCTTACAGACCAACTTGAGGTCATTGCCAGAAAACTGAAATGTTCACTTACTGATGTTTGGCCTTTTATAGAAGCTTTGGATGACATCATCTAAACATTCTAGCTGTCAGCAATAGATTTGTTGCTTTTTGCATTGCTGTTCCTGTACCTCCAAAGACTAAAACATGAGATGAGATCTCATGTTCTCAGATCTCTAAATGAGAGATCTGAACATTCAGCCTCTAAATCACAAAGACCCAACTACGTTCCGATTGCATTGGTATAAAACTGGAGAGAGATGGCAATGCACCCTAAATCTCTCAGATGAAAGACAGTGATATGCCCATAACAGTACATTTCATCTTAAGAGGGCAGAGTGTACAAGTCTTCCCCACAATCAACTGGCAGAAGATTCTCCTCCACCAGATGTGTGACTTGGCTTTGCAGCAACAGCTGCTGCCTAATTTTGAAAGCTGATTGTTCTCCTGCTTGGTTAACAACAGAATGAAATCTACACACCATTTGTGAAATGAAAGGCTGTACAATGCAGTTATTACATGCACATTGAAAAACCATATCCATATCCATCCGTTTAGAAGCATCTTCTAGAGATGTCTGAAGAATGATAATCACTCTTCCCTCACTTAACAACAGGGAGCACCAAGGATAAACAGCAGGGGTGAAATCCAAAATTTTTCCTTACCGGTTCTGTGGGCGTGGCTTGGTAGGCATGGCAGGGGAAGGATATTGCAACATCTCCATTCCCACCCCACTCTGGGGCCAGCCAGAGGTGGTATTAGCTGGTTCTCCGAACTACTCAAAATTTCCGCTACTGGTTCTCTAGAACCTGTTAGAACCTGCTGGATTTCACAGTCACCCCGATAAGCAGGCATAAATAGGATCAGCTGGCCTCTGCAGGACTGCAGCTCCTGCCCAGCTTTTCAATAATGTCCTGTCAACTTTTTTCCTTAGGCCTACTCCTATATATTAAGGCATCAGGCTAGAAAACAGAAGACCATAAATTCTAGTCCCACTTTAGCCATGAAAACCGACTGGGTGACTTTGAGCAGTTAGTCTCTCTCACCTCACCTTACCTCACAGGATTATTGTTGTGGGGAAAATAGGAGAAGAAAAGTGGATATGTTTGCCATCTTGAATTGTTTCTAAAAATAATAATGGCAGGAAATAACAAACAAACAAACAAACTTTAACAGCTGTCTTGCATAGAAATCTTAATATTTCAAGGATGTCCATGGAGCAGAAGCTGGGGTGAAATCCAGCAAGTTCTGACCGGTTCTGGAGAACCAGTAGCAGAAATTTTGAGCAGTTCGGACAACAGGCAAATACTATCTCTGGCTAGTCCCAGAGTGGAGTGGGAATGGAGATTTTGCAATATCCTTCTGCCATGCCCACCAAGCTACGCCCACCAAGCCACACCCACAGAACCAGTAGTAAAAAAAATTGTATTTCACCACTGAGCAGAAGGGTGATAAAATAAAACCCTCAAGGTGGCAGCCACAAGCCAATAATTAAAGTCCTGTCCCTTTTTATATGCCATGTAAGGACACACATTAAAAAGGGGGCGGGGGTTGGATTCAATTGTGTAGTTGCCATCTCTTTTGACACACATACCTCAAGCATGTCCATTTTTTCATTTCCTTCCAACATGGAGACAAGAGTGATGGGAAATTTTTATCTGCTAACTGGTGGGATAGTTGGTGGTCTACTTGGTGCAACGATTTTAAAATATCAGACTGCTTTCCCCTTCTCACAACTCCTTAAGGGTGCATGAAGATTTGCCGCAATGGAAGAGGAAACAGTTTGCACATGTTGGGAGGGACAATGTTCAGAGCTTTATAAAACCCTAGTAAGACCATACCTCGAATACTGCAACCAATATTGTTCACCACATTACAAAAAAGATGTTGAGACTTTGGAAAAAGTTATGAGAAGAGCAACTAAGATGACCAAAGGCCTGGAGGCTAAAACATATGAAGAATGGCTGCAGGATTTGGGTTTGGCTAATCTAAAGAAAAGAAAAATTAGGCAGAGGTGAGCTGCTGTCGGTTTGGACTGGTTCTTCCGATTCTGAACAGTTTGGACAACTGGCAAATCAGACCATCAGCTAGCCCTGCCCCCGCCCATTTTTGGGGCTGAAAAATGGCCTGAAAACAGCCCCCAAAAAGGCTTGAAAATGGCCCAAAAAACTACCTGAAAACGGCCCAAAGATGGCCTGAAAACGGCCAAAAAAATCTGGCTGTGAAAGGAAGAGAAGCTAGGTGAGCTGCACCCAGACGTATCCCGGGTCCCCTCATCCCAGAAGCAGCAACCTCACACTCTTCCCCTCTCTGCTAGCTCCCTTCTTTGCACAGGATCGCCCAGCAACGGAGAGGGAGAAGGAGGTGGTGTTTCTGTGTGACACTCTCCCCTCAATGCTAGTGGCCACCACTGCCCCCTTCTCCCTCTCCGTCTCCTCTGCTGGGGGATTCCATGAGAAGAAGGGGATCTGGGTGCAGCTTATCCAGCTTCTCTTCCTCTCGCAGCCAGCTTTCCCAGTCTAGCTTGACACATTTTCTCTCTCTCTCTCTCACACACACACACATACATGCACACACCAGTGGTTGGTTTCAAAAAAATTTTACTACCGGTTCTGTGGGTTTGTCTTGGTGGGCATGGCATGGCTTGGTGGGCGTGGTAGAGGACGGATACCGTAAAATCTCCATTCCCTCCCCAATTCAGGGGAAGGTTATTGCAAAATCCCCATTTCCTCCCGATCAGCTGGGACTTGGGAGGCAGAGAATAGATGGGGTGGAGCCAGTCAGAATTTTTACTACCGGTTCTCCAAACTACTCAAAATTTCCGCTACCGGTTCTCCAGAACTGGTCAGAACCTGCTGAAACACTGGCACACACACACAAACATGTTGGATCTTCCTTTCCTCCCACCCACTCCCCCACCAGAGACCTCTGGATCCCTCCCCAACCCTGCCTGTCCCATACAAGTACCACCCACCCAAATGATGTAGAGTTGGCAATGCTCAGTCACGTGACCCCACCCAGCCATGCCACACCCACCCAGCCAGTCATTAGGGCAGAGAACCAGTTGTTAAAAAATTTGGAGCCCACCACTGGAATTAGAGGATGACATGATAGCAGTATTCCAGTATTTGAGGGGCTGCCACAAAGAAGAGGGGGTCAGATTATTCTCCAAAGCACCAAAGGGCAGGGCAAGAAACAATGGTTGGAAACTAATCAAAGAGAGAAGCAACTTGGAATTAAGGAGAAACTTCCTAACAGTGAGGACAGTTAACCAGTGGATCAGCTTGCCTCCAGAAATCATGGACGCTCCATCACCGGAGGTTTTTAAGAAGAGAAGAGGCTGGACAGTCACTTCTCTGAAATAGTATAGGTTCTCCTGCTCACCAGGGGGCTGGACTAGAAGACCTCCAAGGTCCCTTCCAGCTCGTTCATTCATTTCAAATCTTAGGGCAGCAACTTGGAAATGCTTAAGAGTTAAGCTGCAAATATTACCAGGCTAAGCAGAAATGCCTGTGGTTCAACATTGCACTTAAAATAGGTCAGTACTATTTCCAAATGCATAGGCAGAAGAGGCGCATTTAAAGTGTCACACTTCCTTACCTCACTCCTATTCAAAGTTCAGAGTGGGGGGAAGGACACATTTTAATCCCAAATGCGGCGTGATATGGATTTAGTATCGTTGCTGTCAAAAGGAGAGCACTCATACCCTCAATACAAAGATTGCATTAATAAAAAGGGGATAACATGCACATTATTTTGACAACAGAGCAAGAGCCATCAGACAAGATGAATCATGCCTCTGAAATTCAGCATACAAAGGAGTGCCAGCACATTTGAAAGAAGATGAGAAAGGCTGGGCTGAATAAGAGAAAAAAAAAATATCTAGGACTTAATTTGGGCCTGTCAAACTCCTACTACATGCCTGACAGTATTAACAAGACTTAACATTATCTTTTATAACCAATTTCTGCAGCAAAATAGGCCCTCTGACGTCATGCGTTCTAAAATATGGAAGGCAGCTTACAGGCAGAATTAAGCCCCCCAAATATCAAGTAAAATAAATGTGTGGATGGAATCAGTTATAGTGGCCATGAGTACAGCATGGGAGAACCTGAAGGACCAGATTAGGGATGGTTCATTCTGCTAGAGAGAAGTTCCCTGAAGATGGGCTCCAGCACGAATCCGAAAACTTGGAAGACAAAACCCCAATGACTGACCCAGATTGGATCTTGCAACATTATCCTGGGACACATATATTTGCCTTCATTCATGGTTCACCATAGGGAGAATACTGGTAGGTCTATATGCCACTGACATGATGGAAGTGATCAATCCACAAAGTCTAATAGGTGTTTAGTAACTGGTTTGAAGGGACACGGTGGCTCAGTGGCTAAGACACTGAGCTTGTCAATTGAAAGGTTGGCTGTTCAGTGGTTAGAATCCCTAGTGCCACGTAATGGGGTGAGCTCCCGTTACTTGTCCCAGCTTCTGCCAACCTACCAGTTCGAAAGCACGTAAAAAATGCAAGTAGAAAAATAGGGACCACCTTTGGCATTTAGTCATGCCGTCCACATGGCCACGGAGACGTCTTTGGACAGCGCTGGCTCTTCAGTTTAGAAATGGAGATGTGCACCACCCCCTAGAGTTGGGAACGACTAGCACATATGTACAAGGGGAACCTTTACCTTTAACTGATTTGACTGCTGACCAGCTCTTACAGTAAGGAAAATTTTCCTAAATTAGGAAGTTGTTCAGCACGCCTAATGTTTCTGACTCTGCTTTTCAGAAATTTAAATGCCTTATTTCACAACTTGAGCTCTGAATTGATAGAAAACAGCTTCTGATTGATATCCTTTCAAGTATGAGACAAATGCCGTCTTATCCTCCCTGTTTTAAGAAGACATACATTCCCAATTACTTCAGTCTCTCTTCCTAAGAGATTCTAGTCTGTGGTGCTCTTCTCTAAATTTCTACTTTCTCCAAATCTTTGTAAAGAAATGGGAAACATAATCATTCAGTAAATGTGTTATGCCTCTGCCCAGATGAACGAACTTTTAAAAACCCTAAGAATAATTTAGGATAAAGACTAAGAGTTAGAGACAAACCTCTTCCGTTCCAGTTTCTGAAACTGGATAATTTAATTTTGCACTGTTCACGTGTGTACCCTTGTATTAGAAGATGTGTTTATGTTTAAGGGCATAGATCATCATCATAGAGTCTGAGTGTATAATCTAAGTCCCAAGAAGGGAGCATTGGGAACAGAAGGATAAAGAATCCATGTCTTTGAGAATCCCCAACATCTCAATTTTAAAAAGGAGAATTTAACAGACAGGATTTAAAACCCTAAGTAACCAGGAAACAGGCAATGTCCCCAATCGGCTAAGGACTTTAGAGAGATTCATGCTGACCTACCTGCCACCTATTCCTAATTAGAAAGCCTTGATTTTTCAGCTCAAGCCATCACCCAAAAGAGCTTAAACAAATTAAGATCTGGAAGTCAAAAAGTCAAATGTGAATTGACACCCGGGCAGCAGACATGAGCACAGCGTGAAAGCGCCAACATGACAGATCCCCTAAGGCAGGTCTTGTCAGAGGCAAAAAGGGTTAAAACAGAATAGCAGCGATTCAGGAGCAAACCCTTCTCCTCCTACACTGCAAATTAAAAGACATTCTCTGGCCCAGAAAGAAAAAAAAGTATACCCAGTAATTACATTTTTCCCTCATGTCATCTCAAAGGAAAGGCAGCAAAGCAAGGAGGAGCGGGGCAAGATGACTCCCACTGTGAGCAACTATAGCTCCATTAAAAGGCAGCACGGATGAGCCAAAAATCCAGATTCTGAAGAGGCTGAGCCCTGTTATGAGCAACGACATAAAACTGTTCAGCGCAACCTTTGCTTTGTGATACACTCGTGAAAACCCAGCGGTTTCCTTCTCTCCCTTCTGAAAATGAGGAAACATCTTCTTCTGCCAGCCTCTGCCCCATTCTTGGTCCCATTCTGTCGATTTTTCAAAGAGTTATTCTGCAGACAGACCGAGTCCTGGGTTCCCTTATGTAATTTCCTTCCACATTCTGCCGGTTTGGAAAGAATATAAAAAAATGGTGTTGCTATTTATATTGCGTTTGTTCTTGGTAACTACCTAGCTAATGATCAAAATCCTGACTGTGGAAGAAACCTGCTCCCTAGATTTCTGGCATTCTAGAAGAGACATCTTTAATTTAGTATCTTGTTTTTCCACCATAGCTAGTGTTTCAGCCAGCCAACAATAATCCAGCATATAATAATCAAGTTGCATAGATGTTCACAACTGTATCAGAATAAATAGAACATTTGTGGTTTGCATTGCATATACTACTCACAAAGTCTTACAGCTGCAAGTAAACACAGAATTGTCAATTCAAAGGATTTTTAATTCAAAATCGTACTTCCTGTGTACAGGTAGTCCTCAATTTACAACAGTTCATTTAGTAACCGTTCAGAATTACAACAGCATTGAAAAATGGGACATGACTGTTTTTCACATTAAAGACCATTGCAGCATTCCCATGGTCATATGATCAAAATTAAGACGCTTGGCAACTGATCCATATTTATGATGGTTGCAGCAACCTTCTGACAAGCAAAGACAATGGGGAAGCCAGATTGACTTTACAACTGTATTGGTAATTTAATAACTATAGGAATTGCCACAACTGTGGCAAGCAAGGTCATTACATGGGACAAAACTCATTTAACTGTCTCATTAACAGAATAACAGAGTTGGAAGATTTATTTATTTATTTATTTATTTATTTATTTATTTATTTAATTATTTTGGCTTATAGGCCTCCCTATCTCCCAATGGACACAGGGCGGCTCACAATAATAAAATACACAAGCCACAACACAAAGTTAAAATCTAAAATCTAATAAAATTTAAAATTTAACCCTTAAAACCCCATCAGTCCTGGTCGGGGAACTAAAATAGCCAAGTTTTTAATTCACGGCGGAAGGTGCGAAGGTCAGGCGCCAAACGGAGCTCCAAGGGAAGTTGATTCCAGAGGGTTGGCACACCCACAGAGAAGGCTCTACCCCTGGGGGTCTCCAGCCGACACTGTCTAGCCGACGGCACCCTGAGCAGGCCCCCTCTATGCGTGCGGACTGGGCGATGGGATGTCATTGCTGGCTGCAGGTGGTCCGCCAAATATCCTGGGCCTAAGCCATGTAGGGCTTTATAGGTCATCACCAGCACCTTGAATCTCACCCAGAGGGCAACCGGTAACCAATGCAAGTCGCGCAGGAGGGGTGTAACATGGAAGTATCGGGATTCTCCCATCACAACCCGTGCGGCTGCATTTTGCACCAGCTGAAGCCTCCAAGTGGCCCTCAAGGGCAGCCCCATGTAGAGAGCGTTACAGTAGTCAATACGTGAGGTGACTAGCACATGAGTAACTGTGCTTAGGGCATCTCGGTCCAAGTAGGGATGCAAATGGCGCACCAGACATATTTGGGCGAATGCCCCCCTGGCCCTGGAAGATACCTTGGAAGTAATCTAGTCCAACCTGCGCAAGCAGGAGACTCTATCGTTTAGCAACAAAAATATTGGGTTCAATTGTTGTCCTATGTCGAGGACTATGTGTATACTCCAGAAAATATCCCCAATTTTTATTCATTTTAAGCAGAAATAAGAACTCGTGTCTAAGGTAAATTAATCGTCTGATCTTCGGAATACATCTGACGCATTTCAAAAACTGAGTCCCACGCACTTTCTTCTTTTAATGCCTTCTTCTAAGATTGGTATCCAACAATGTTGTATGTTCGTTTGATGTTTCTCTCCAACGTAAAGCCATTGCCTTTCTGTCAAAACACAAACATGTTTTTTCAGCAGGGATGTGTGTTGTTTCTTTCTCCCACACACGTTCTACATTTTCCTTGATATTTTAAGTATTCTGTAAATCTGCACTTCAAAGGCATCTATACTACTAATTGTCATTTGAGTCATTACTCATCTTCCATTCCATATGAAAGAATTTGCTGTACATGACAACAACAACTTCTGACTAGCGAAGCTCCAGTCTTTAGGTCCCAGAGCAAAGAAGTTTACTCATTCTTGAAAAGCTACCCTCACCTGTTCATCCTGCTCTTTCTGTCCATGCTACAATCCCATCTCTCATTTAATATGCAGCCCAGATATTTATATTGTTGTAGCTTCTTCACCTGTCTTCCCGGAGGCATAATATTTGCTAATAGAACAGTGCTATTGGTGTAACACAATTATTTATTATTACACCATAAATGTTTATATTTTCTTGGCATTTTTCTAAAAATTATTTGAAAATAACTTCAGAATATATATTAAATAAAAGGAGAAATAATACATATACTAACAGACAGAAAAGATCTCCTTTCCAATCCTCTATCCCCCCAAAAGGGATGCGGTGGCTCAGTAGCTAAGACGCTGAGCTTGTCGATCGAAAGGTCAGCAGTTCAGCGGTTCGAATCCCTAGTGCCGTGTAATGGGGTGAGCTCCCGTTATTTGTCCCAGCTTCTGCCAACCTAGCAGTTCGAAAGCAGGTAAAAAATGCAAGTAGAAAAATAGGGACCACCTTTGGTGGGAAGGTAGCAGCATTCCGTGCACCTTTGGTGTTTAGTCATGCCGGTCACATGACAACCGAGACATTTTCAGACAGCGCTGGCTCTTCCTCTTTGAAACAGAGATGAGCACTGCCCCCTAGAGTCGGGAACGACTAGCACATATGTGCGAGGGGAACCTTTACCTTTATCCTCCAAATAAAGTCTTACTAAAACAAATGATGCTTTTCTGATGCAATGTTGCAATATTGCCTTGCACGCTGGAGTCCCTCCCTCCCCAATAAACAGTAATATGTCCCATTGTGTGTGTGTGTGTGTGTGTGCACGCGCGCGTGCGTGCAGGGCAACACACACACTATGGGCCATATTACATATGGTCTTTGCCAAGGCTTTCTTTTAGATTCTGAAAAAGTGATCTCCAACACAGATATCATCTACATCAGTGTTTCTCAACCTTGGAAGATTGAAGATGTCTTCATCTTCAAGCTACCAAGGTTGGGAAACACTGATCTAGATGGTCAGTCATTCATCACTTTTAGAAATTAGCGCAAGTTGCAGAAATCATCAGTATATCTCATTGATTTACTGTACTGAAGACTGGAGCAGTCTCTTGGAGACATGCAATTAGCAAGTTATGCTAAAAAAAAAAAAGACAGTCTGGTACTGCCCCCAAGTGGCAGAAAAAAAATCCTAAAGAGAACCACCAATCTTTGAGTCCCATAATTTTCCATCTCTGTTGCCATCAATTGCTACTATTCACGCATCTTATTCCACTGCCCCTGAACATTGATCATCTTTCCATATTCGAAATGCAGAGATTATGCTTATCACTCGACAGGGCTTCCGTATACCATGTGACAATATGAGCACCAAAAGAAGGCAGGGTGTTTGAATATTTGCCACCTTATTTCTAAAAATAATAAAGGCAGGATAGAAATAAATATGGATTGAAACCGAAAGGGACCAACAAACAACTATGAAAGGCTACTGTACATTGGATCATATAACGAAAACGGAAAGAAAAGTGAAAGCAAAGAAGATGGAAGAAGTGGCTAGATGGAGGTGGCAAGATCATCAAAAAGATGTTTAAAGGAAAAAAGTGTATGGAAATGGTGAAGGCGAGGATTTGCAGATAGAAAAATAGGGACACACACACACACCACTTAGTACAAAGACAGTTCTGGTGGCCCCAAACTCTATGGGTCATATTACATATGGTCTTTGCCAAGGCTTTCTTTTAGATTCTGAAAAAGTGGCTGTCTTAGTGATCTCCAACACAGATCTCATCTAGATCAGTGTTTCTCAACCTTGGAAGGTTGACAAACACTGATTTAGATGGTCATTCATTCATCACTTTTAAGTAATTGTTCTTAATTTGATTTGAATCTCATTTTTATCCTTTTTACAGGGTGACAAACATATCCAACCTGCCTTCCTCCTCCTGTTTTCCCCCACAATAACCTGATGAGGTAGGTTGGGTTCAGTCACCCAGATGGCTGTCATGGCTAAAGCGGGACTTGAACTCACAGTCTCCCACTTTCTAGCCTGGTGCCTTAATCACCAGACCAAACTTATCTTCAGTTTTAGGGGTTACTGTTCTTACTCTGTCTCTGTGTTTTATAAAGTTGCTGATTCCCAAAAGAATTAGGATGGTGGGTGTGAACATATAAATGTAGAAGAGAAAGACTTCTGGCTTTGAGGCTTTGTTCAGTGGCTTCTTCATGACACAATTTTTCCAGATTGTCGATAGCTGCTTCCTGAGGCTTTAAGTTCACGCTTGTTTGTCTCCATCAATGATGGTATTAGCCATCTTGTCTCGTCAACCGTCTTCAGTTTTTCAAACCACTGGAGTCTTCCGCAGTGATTTGTGCCTCCGTGTCCCAAGGTAGCTAAATTTTTGCTTCGTAATTGTTTCCAGTGAGCAGTCTGATTCTGATCTAATATCAAATAATATTTTAGATGTATATTTCACATATTTGGAGGGGGATACGAAAAAAAGCAATTAAAATATTTCATTAGTATATGCCAGGCAACTTCATCGCTGGAAGCTTTCAAGAAGAGACTGGACTGCCATCTGTCAGAAATGGTGTAGGGCCGAGATGGCGAATCTATGGCATGCATGCCATGGGTGACACGCAGAGCCCTTTCTGTGGGCACGTGCGGCATCGCCAGCTGATCTTCTGGTTTCCGGTGCGCGCATGCACGCCAGCCAGCTGGTCTTCGTGGGCGCTGGAGTGCTGAAAAACTGCCTGAAAACAGTCCAAAACATGGCCAAAAAACAGGCTGTTTTCCAAGCTGCTTTTGTGCCATTTTCAGGCTGTTTTTCCAGCCATTTTTCCGGCTGAAAACAGCCAAAAAAATGGCCTGAAAAAGGCCCAAAAAACAGCTTAAAATGCCCAAAAAACAGGCATGCACTCGCCGGCCAGCTGGTTTTCAGGTTTCTGGTGCTCCAGTGCATGCACACGCATGCATATTCCGGTTTGGGCACTCGATGCCGAAAAGGTCCGCCATCACTGGTGTAGAGTCTCCAGCTTGGCCAGGGGGTTGGACTAGATGATCTATAAGGTCCCTTCCAACTCTGTTAATCTTATATTTTATTGACTGTGGAAAGTTATCACTATACATTTTCAAAAAAACCATGTCTGGCTGTTGAATAATGTACCAGTGAGCATATTTTAAAGAACAAATGAGATAAACACTGAAATGAAGGCCAAAAAAATATTTTTAAGTTTTAATGTAAGTATTTTTAAATTACATTGCCATTAATATTATTGTTCCCAATATATTTACTTCTTTCCTTCTTTCACACCAAACATGACAGTTCAAAAGCAACTTAGGGCTCTGGAGTCATACAGCTTTCAGAGACTGTGTTTAGCACCAACACGACTATTTTACGCCCATGTTTTAAGACATAGGCAAGCAACCTGTAACCTATAACACTAAGCCCTAGTGCAATGGCCCATCATGGAAAATATTACCTTCTTGTATTATCTATCGGTTTATTTACTAGGTTTTTATTCCACCTTTATTACTTTATAAGTAACTCAAGGTGATGAATATACCTAATACGTCTTCCTCCTTCTTTCCCTGTGACGTCCCTGCGATGATCATCATTCATGCCACACAAATGGCAGCAGACAACCTGCAATCTGATCTCTGCCAGTCTGCTGGTCCCCTGCTGAAACTACTGGTGTCCTGTGCTGCTCAGAGCAACCGAAAATTGATGATCCACAGTGGGATGCTAAGAGTAGGATGGGAGAGATGCACATGGAACCCTAACCAGGATCAACATATGGAAAAATGATCCCCATCTGCAGCTCTACTGACATAATTGTCCAAGCAATAATTGAAGGGGAAAAAGGTTTGGTATGCCAAGATCCCAGTAAATTGGGAGCTGATCTTGAATCTGACCAATTTTTGCTGTGTTACACAGGTCTATTACATTCTTAGTTGCTCTAACAGGATATGGATAGACCAATCTTTTAATGAACCCAAGCCATTTGATTAACTTACAGTTCAGTGCATATAAAAAAAAATGAGTTGATTCAGAAATGTCCTTGTGCAAAAAGCTTCCTTATGCAAAAATATGGCCAAGTGAGGAAAATATTGTTTAAAGATTTAACTAACATGGAAGTCTTGAATCCAAAATAATACTATGTATTTCATGGAGGATAGAGAAAATCTTATTTCTTTCTTTCATGGAATATGTAATACTCCTCTCAGAGAAAATCCTACAAATTGAGACCAGGCAGGCTGGAAAAACCTCATCTATTACAGGAAAAACCTCATCTATTACGAAAAAAATGTAACAGCAAAAACCAGAGCGCAGATTTCTGATGCTATGACCAAATTTATTAAAAACAGCTAAGGGAAATCAGAAACACTTGGGAATTACTGGTACCTCTTTCCTTAAGTCTTTCAGGAAACTCCGCCCTTCATATCTACCTCAAAGCCAGAAAAATGGAGCCACTAGTAGTCAACCCATTAAAAGTCCTTAATAAAAACCCGATCCATGTAGAGATAGATCATCCTCCATATCTTTAGAATAGTCCATATGGCAGCATTTACAAAAAAAGGAAGCTGGAAAGACATATTTGAGAAACAAGGTATTCTTAGGTCTTTATGGCTGTATCCCGAGATTTGTAGACCACTCCACGGCTCTTCAACTCCCGTACGATGCCTGCAACAACAAAAATATCCATTAATTTAATGGACTTGGATGAAGTACAGCTAATCCTTGCTTACCACCCATTTGCTCAGTGATCATTCAAAGTTACAATGATGCTAAAAAAAGGAGAGCCACGATTGTTCCTTGAAGCTGCGGCCTTCGCAGTGTCCTTAGCTCAACAGCAAGCAGGGCACAAATTTCTATTCCAATTATTGGATTTTTAGAAAGAAGAAAAGATCTCCAAATCCCAGTCCTCCTGAAGAGGATCATGTAAATCAGGGGTCCCCAACCCTTGGGTCGTGGCTTGTTTGGAACCGGGCTGCACAGATATCAGGCCAGCATACTGCATGCAGAGTTTGACTTGCACAAGCAGTAGGCTGGCACGCACCCACCTTGCTCTGTTTGCACAAGTGGTGGGTTGGCACACACTCGTGCGAGGCTCAACTTGTGAGTGTGGTGGGCCAGCGTGCACTCATGCACACATGCTGGCCTACCAGATGCGCAGCCCAGTTCCCTTCTCTCCACCACCACCACCCCGGGCCACCAAGCTGTAAAGGCTGGGGATCATTGCTGTAGATTACCTTGGGGCAGACGGCCAGTCACTGACACAGCATACACACCTGGCTTGAAATTACCTAAGAAAGCAGGAACAAATGCAAATTATGACTGCTGAGGATTGCAGTGCAAAATAATGCTTTTATTTGTTGGTATCCCTCCTTACAAATAATTCAAGGCGGCAAATATATCCAACACACCTTCCTCCTCCTATTTTCCCCACAACAATCCTGGGAAGTAGGTTGGGTTATGAGAGAGTGACTGGCTGAAAGTCATCCAGCTGGCTTTCATGGTTAAAGCAGGATTTTAACTCGGGTCTTCTGCTTAATAATATGGCTTAAATAATATAACTTTCAGGAAGGGTGTCCATGTCATGTGCTTATTTTCTCAGTCTAAGTTACTTTAACCTGTTATCAGAAAGCTTTTTAAAATATTGTTTGTGTTGTTGTAAAATGCATTGTGTTATTTTGATACTTGTTCAGCACAGTATTGCCTGAAGATAATTAACGCTCTAATGTTTACATAAATGTAGACAACTGAGGATAAATAAAGAAATAATATAGCAATACTGATTACAAACTGAAATATCAATACTAATGAACATAAAACTATTTGCCTATTACATCCAGAACTGATTATTAACATTTAAAAACTGCTTCACAATCCTCAAAGCATTTGCTGAACAATAAAACAGTACGAATTTTGATCTTAAACTGTTTAGTTAGTTTAGTTTAAACTCCTGATCTCTGCTCCTTTCGTCGGGAGCTGAAGACTTGGCTGTTCAAGCAAATAGGCTGACTCTGATTCTGGGTTTATTATTTATCATTAATTAGTTATTTGATTTAAAGTGCGATTTTATTGTACATGTTTCTTAACTTGTGTTTGCTGCCCTGAGTCCTTCGGGAGAAGGGCGGCATATAAATACATGTAATAAATAAATAAATAAATAAAGGTTACTACTGTGTTGTTACCTAATGTTTTTGTGCATGTTGATAGGGAAAAAAGCAAAGCAAGCCAGAATGTTAAAAAAGAGACTATTCAATTTCTAATTTATCCCTTTTTGTGCATCTGCTAATTTACCATTATTTGTAAACATTTGGCATTCTTAAAAGTCAGATTACAAATGCTTATATTTGCCATGCTGCATGATATGTGTGGAAACCATTTTTGCTCAAATTTGGTTAAACATCTATTGTGTATATATACTGTTCATTTTGCCACTGTTGTATATTGTCCAAGTTTAAGTTCCCAATTAGCTATTATCGGAATAATATTCTTCTTCAAGTCTTGAGCAATATTTATTTTTGCTGTTGTGAGCATGTCATTATATTACATTCCTTGTACAAAGTTAAATATTAAGTAAGACTGTTAAAAAGTTCACAATTGAGAAAGAAAGTTAAACCACGGATTTAATGTTTATCTTAAAAACATTTCAGGATTGTTTCACATGTAAATACAATTCCAAGAGACTGAAAATAATTACTATTAACAAATACACATGCAAATAATGTGTCTACTATCTTTTTTTTTTCAAATAATTTTATCACTATATTTCCCAATGGACATTTAAGCTTCAAATGTTCAGTTAACCCTTTTAAATGTCATGCTTTTGAGCTGATAATGCCAAGTTCAAATAAATCATTTTGAATACTACTAGCAGTGTCCTTTCAAAAAATGTAACTAAGAATGTCCCTGGGTTTTGAATATTTTTCTCACAGATGAACCATATTCCATGGGCCGATGTTTCACTCCTCGGCCATAATGATGTTTTGTTAATTGTTACATTGTTGTGAAGAAATTCTTACACCACCAAATTGTTAGCAAATTTCAGCTCCTGAAGTTTTCATCTCTGCTGTCAGCATGGGAGGAACCCCTCTTGCAGAAAGCTTCTAATACTGAAAAACATCAGTAATGTGACTTACTTGTTCCTCTAGACAGAAATTTCCCTTTCAGCAATCTACTATTTGTCTTTAATTTATCCATCAATCTTTCTCATGCTTGAATGCAGTCATTTGTCTAATACAGCTTAATTATATAATTAAATATAAGGCAGATGGAAACTTACTGATCCGTTGCCACTTGGAGACCCAACTGTCCTCGGGACTCATCATTGCAATAATGCTGCAAGAAGACAAGGAAAGTCAGAAAATTGAAAAAAGGTCACACACATACACATACACACCCAAAAAAGGAAGAGATTTGCTTAGCCAAAACAGCAGCAATAAGATTTCAACCCCTCTGGGAAATAGAAAGTCAGTTCAAAATTTACAAAATAAAAATGGAGGATGGACAACCAAAGATGGAATCTGAGGCCCTGTAAGAACTAGAATGGAGGCCTGGAAGGGTGAATGGAAGTGACAGGAAAAATGAAACAAGAGTAAGCAGAAGATCCTGGATCAGGACGTCTGACCAACTGCCAATCCCAAGATACTCCTTAGTTCACTGAGGAACTACTGGAAGGAAAACTCCCAAACAAAGTAGACACAACTGTGTATTGGGGTAAGAGTTCAAAACTGACTTTACAATGAGACTATTGAAGTGAATTATTCTCTGTACTTATTGTGCCTGCAAATTACTGTATAGCAGACATGTAAAAAATTAGCTGGGAGCCTTTTGGAGAAAAATGGGTGCAACTGAACACCTGCAGAGATGCAGGATGAATTAGCCACCCAAATGCCCAGGTTTCATGGCAAACAACATCGCTTGTATCTGCTGTCCACTGTAATAAGCAAAATAATGTTTTCTGCTGTGATCTGGGATTCTTTTGATCTTATGGAGTGATGGTTGAGTCATCCGCAGCAGTCTGAACTCTGCCACCTGTCTGTCCTCTTGTCTAACGTAGTTAGACAGGGCATGATTGCTGACTCCATGAGAAAATCAATGGTTCTCTGAGAAAGCATGTAGGGGAGTTGAAGTCCACAAGTCTTTAAAGCTGCCAAGCTTGAAGACCTTGAATAAATGCTTTAAAACAGAGATCTTCAAACTTGGCAGCTTTAAAGACTTGTGGACTTCAACTCCCAGAATTCTGGGAGTTGAAGTCCACAAGTCTTAAAACTGCCAGGTTTGGGGACCCCTGCTTTAAAAGAAGTGGGGGTGCAGTTTCCTACTTTATCTTCCCAGTAAAGATTATAAGGAGGTATTAGGGAAGCAGCTACAAAAGATTCTGGACAAAATCAATTATTTGGAAACTCTCCTTTATACCTGGATATCCAGACCACACTCTCTTTCCTAAATTTTTGGAGAACTACAAAATATGCTCTTCCAAAAGCTATACGAGGATGAGTAAAATGGTAGTTTCGTTTACAGTAATACTTCAGTATTCAACTGCTTCAAAGCTTGTCAAATTTGGTACTTGGTGCATTTTGACGCGAAAATGTTGTACCAGTACTCATTGGTTGGTACTAGACATGCTGCAATAGGAAAAGGGGGATGGTCATGGAGAATGGACAGGAAGTCAGCATAGGAAAAGAGATAGGCAGGAAGTCCTTCCCAGCTGAAACAAAGGGTCATGTGGTAAGTCACATGGTTTGTTTGGCACTCATCATTTTTAGTTCTAGTCGTGCCTTGAGGAACCAATTAACGATGAGTGCCAAGGTACCACTTGTAGTTATTAAGGCATGACACCAGAAACAGGAGACTGAGAGTTCTAGTCCCACTCTAAGCATAAAGCCAGCTGGGTGGCCTTAGGTTAGTCACTTTGTCTTAGCTCTAGAAAAAAGGCAATAGCAAACTATTTCTGCATACCTTGGCAAGAAATCTGCAAGGACTTATCCAGGAAGGCTCAGACACAATTGAATGGAAGAAAAAGAAATGGGAGGCATTGGACTGACTGTTTATACTTATCTTGACTGATCCTTACTCAAATTATGACTGTAAATGGCTCAGTCTCCAGGAATTATTGTTTTGCAAAAAGAGCCATCTGATTTATTATTTTAGGATTTTATTCTTTTGTTATTTTACTTGTATTGCTAAATATTTTTTAAATTTTTATGCTGATTTTACTGCTAGTATGAATATTTTAAACTATTTTTGTTTATTGTGTGAAGTGCCAGAAATTGATTGCAGTGGGTTTTAATGAAATAAATAAATATAACATTTAAGTTAGTAATAACAAAAGCAATACAACATATCCAATTATACTATGGGATCCCCTAATCAGTAAATATTAATAGACATAACAACAACCATATTTAGGGTATATAATAGAATGAGCTAGAAGCAATTACAATAGCAGAGAAGTTGCCCAAAATAAAGAACAGAAAGGAAATAAGTGATAAGGAGCACAGACTATATTAGAATTAGAAACAAAGTTTCTTTGTTCAATTGTCCTGTACAATTCCCAAATAAAAGGAAACTATACAAATTACTATGTATAATCAAGAACAACTTGATAAATGAACTATTGTTTATTCCTAAAAGGGTAAGTTTATATATGTAATTACATATGTATGTAGTATATGTAACATATGTAATATGTCAGCTATTTCTTATATTCAGGGGGAAACCTATTTCCTACAATATTCTCTTCCAGTTAGCAGTTTTTCTACATCTTTGGTAAAGATCATTCAACTTTTTAAACAGATTTTTTTTCAAGAGATCCACACCTTTATTAAAAGGTATACATCTTATCAAAGCTTTGCTTTCTTACTGGTAACATCATGCTCCATAATGCTAATTCAAAATCTATGTAAATAACTGCCTCTGTTTAATTCTCATGAATCCAGTCACACTTTTCCTGTAGGCCAAGAGTGGATAACTTACAAACTGCAGACATCACAATTCTTTTTAAGTTCTGAACCCCCTTCCTTCCCATAAGATCATGCTGCTGAAATTTGGTGATAAAATGCCAGTGGTATCATTTTTTGAATTCTTACTTTTTCCAAGTAAGAAGGTGTCTAATATAGACAGTGTTCATTTACCAACTGACAATTGGGACCAACAACTTGATAGTTAAATGAAGTAGTCGTTAAGTGAAACCACAACTTTGCTGATAATCTTACTTATTTATTATTATTTCAGCTTCAGCTTTCCTTTCCTCTGCAGACCTGCAAAGGTCATAAAAGGAGGATGAAGATGGTTGCAAAGTTACTTTTTCATCACCACTGTTAACTGTAAGGCAATTGCTAAATGAAGACTCCCCGTTATAATAATACACAAAACATTAAATGTGAAAGGTTATCTGTCCCATTGCGGACTCTGCACAACTGCAAATTCATTCATAAAAGAAGAGTATTCATTTTGCATCTCAGTTTGATTTCCAGACACTATAGTCAAAATGTAGCTTTGGGAAAGAGCAATTCTGCATTTCCTATTTGCTGTATTTGCCATGTCACAACTAATTTAAAACTATACAAATAAAATTCAAGGGGTATTATGTTTGACAAGATGGATAATTAATAGTAGAATATTACTGGCACATAATCTAAGATCATTCCTTTAGTAACCCTCCATTGCTGGAGAATTAAACAATACCCTATTTAATTTTGCCTAGTAAAGATTATGCACATCTTTTTAGCAGCCAAGGATCTTTAAATATTGTTAAGGTGGCTGACAGCTATGAAATGGGTGGACCAGACCATGCAAATGGAAAAAAACTTGGTTTTCTTAGTACTTATCTTTTACATTACTATAACATCCAGATGGAAGGTCAGTAAACAAGCTTTTAAAAAGCTTGTTGCATTTTTTTTTGAAAAGGAAAAGTTCTGCTAAAGATTATTATCTCACCAATTTATCAAATGATAATTATAACTAGCAACAGCAAAAGAATGCTAGATTTCAGGCAGATATGTCATCCTCAAGACTTATCTGAAAACAACCCTGGTAGTTATGTGGGGAACTGATACAAGGACACTTACCCATCAAAAGAAGAACTGGTACAGTCGTAAACCATCTCACGATTCCCCTTCATCTGGAGATAGGAGTCACAGTTGTCACAACCATCAAACTCAAACTGGTCAATAGTCTGGTGAAGAAGAAAATAATTATAACAGAAAAATCAGAAGTGCTGCTAACAAAGGACAAGCAAATTTAAATTGGGAGCTTCCCTTAAGGTGCCAATATATATATATATATTAACAGTTCTAACATCAATAATGGGAAATACGTTTGCTGCAACTAATTGCAAAAAATTGCTTTTCACAAAAAAAATAATTAGAATTCTTCATATTTATATTAAAAGCACACTTCCTAACTTTCCCTTAGATTTTGTTGCTTGTATCCTTACAATTTATATTGTTATTATTTCCTGATTGCTTATTTGTACCCAATGACTATCATTAAGTATTGTACCTTATGATTCTTGATGAACGTTTCTTTTCTTTTATGTACACTGACAGCATGTGCACCAAGACAAATTGCTTGTATGTCCAATCACACTTGGCCAATAAAAAAAATTCTATTCTATTCTATTTAACCCTTCAACATGCTTTTCCTTTGCAACCCCCTTCCCATTTTATAACTAAGGCAAGAATACAATAAGTTGCCACAAATATTTTTTCAGTACAGTTATGGTATTGCATTCATTTTCTTACTTTCCTTTCAGATACTAGTAAGCGACTTTCTCTCATTTTCATTTTGAATAACCAGTTGTTGGGAGAGACTAAAAATAATATGACTAGTGAATTAGTACAGCAAATAAGTAAAAAATTTGAAGTCAAAGCTTGTGCTCATTGCAAAAAATTAAGGCTTTTTAAAAATTACTATTATAGTGGCTGCATATTAAAATTGGCTTTTAAAATTAAACACGATACAAAGAAATTGAAGATGTTTTCTCCTTCACATTTAATACTGGGACTTAAGCCATCCACTGAAGTTTGAGATGGACAAGAGTAAATGCAGTTTATAAGGATAAAATCAGCCCATGGAGGTAGTGATGTTTGACAACGTACTTAACCATGGTGGTTCTATGAAACCTCAGAAGCAAATTATGTCTGAATAGTAGTAATAATAGTAGTATTTCGAGTATCTCTACCACTCTTTAACATGTGGTTTATTAATTTGATTTACATGTCTCATCCAAGTAAGTAGCAGCACTTAATTAAGAGCCTTGGTGGTGCAGTGGATTAAAGTGCTGTTAAGTAACACTTAGCTGCCAGCTGCCTGCAATTACTGTGAGTTTAAATCTCACCAGGCTGAAGGTTGACTCAGCCTTCCATCCTTCCGAGGTGGGTAAAATGAGGACCTGGATTGTGGGGGCAATAAACTGACTTTGTATAAAAAAGAACACCGCTTAGGGGGGCACCAAAAGCTCTACTAAGCAGGTATATACAAAAGTATGAAGGCTATTGCTTAATGTATCTCCTGAGTCTCCGGAGAAGGGCAGCATATAAATTGAATCAATCAATAAACAAACAATAGCTGAATTGGAAAAGGCTGAACTGGTTAACACTTGGCTGGGAGACCACCAGAAAACCCCATAATTTTTTTCTATAGAAAGGCAATAGCAAACCATTTCTACATTGTTGCTAAGGAAAGTTTAATATGGTGGGAGTTACCTTTATCTATTCAGATGTATGTTCAACTTGGCTAAAGAAGGGCAAACTACACTTTCTACATAAATAACTGCTATAGATTAGAACATTTATTAGAGGAAAGCTTTACGAACGCTCCCAAACACAAATCTGGCTTGTTATGGTGGGAACTCAGGGTGCTTTTTAAAATCATTTCAGCTTACAATCCTATTTGTTACATACATTTTCCCAAATGACACATACCGGTAAACACACAATTATTTCGTGTTATTATTCGTTATTTGCAAATAACGTTATTATAATAATTTATAATAATTATTTTATTATAAAAATTATTCGTTATTTGCAAATAACAATTATTCGTTATTTGCAACGAAATACAATTATTCGTTATTTGCAAATAACGAAGAATGGCACTGAGTAAAAGCAATTACGAAGCTAAACATCTTCAACAGTGTTCACGGTAAGCTAACTAAAATTCAAATAACTCATAGCAAATAATTTTAGAAAGTATCGAATGGTTGAAAGGGAAGGGGAAAAAAAAGGGGGGGGGACTTCTGTTCGTCAACCTGTGTGAGAAACAAGGTCTGAAGTGTGGGAAGACTGCCAAAGATGCCCATACTGGGAAGGGTAGAAGGCAAGAGATGATCAACAGCAAGGTGGATGGACTCAGTTACAGTGGCGATAGGTGCGCCGTTTAATGACCAGGTTAGAGACAGATCGTCATGGAGAAAATCTGCCATGGGGTTGCCAGAAGACAAAAAAACCACTTGGGAGCACGTAATCGACTGCTGGAATGGAGAGAAAGGGAACAAGAAACGCCTGGTCGGTTGGGTGGGATGATTTTCACCGCCTATATCAGGGGTCTCCAACCTTGGCAACTTTAAGCCTGGAGGACTTCAACTCCCAGAATTCCCCAGCCAGAAAAACTGGCTGGGGAATTCTGGGAGTTGAAGTCCTCCAGGCTTAAAGTTGGAGACCCCTGGCCTATATCATTCAAGGGACAGCCTCCTTCTCACAATCGGATATTTCAAGAGACAACACCATAGAGACAAACTCGGCTAGGAAACCCATCCCCGACACCCAACTTAGAAATATACTGGGCGCAGTACTATTCCAACTAGGATTTAAAAGAGAGAGAGAGAGAGGAATTTCCGCTTCGCTAAACGGAAGGCACACCTTGACCAACGAGCACAGCAAGCAAGCCCTCAGGTGCCGCAGATCCTTAGGCACCGTTTCCAACGCCATGACCACCACCAACCGGCAGCATACACCTACGGGAAGAAAGCAGACAGCCAAACGTACGTCACTTCCCTCGCCGACAGGCTTTCCACTTATAGTACTCTTTGCCGCTCTGGGAGTCCTCTCGTTTGCACCGCTTGAGAGGCGCAGGCGCACAAACTGTCTGCGAGGAACTGGCGTCATTCAGCAATGGCGCGTTGCCTTAGTCGATGCTTTTTTGTGCGCAAGCGCCTGAATGGCGCATCAGCTCCGCCTCTAAGAAACCAAGCGATGGTTTTTACAGATTGTAGTCACGCGAGGTTTTGAGAAGGGAAAAGATCTTGGCGCCAAAGTCGAACCTCCCCTTACAGTTATGTACAAACAGTCCAATTCTTTTTTTTTGCCTCTGGCGAACGTACACAAGGACTGAATTGCTCTAAAATGTATAGGTTCTCCTGCTTGAGCAGGGGGCTGGACTAGAAGACCTCCAAGGTCCCTTCCAGCTCTATTCTATTCTAAATATTTTAAATTCTATTTTGTGTGCTGCTTACATGATTCAAAATTAACTTTGATATTAGGTAACCTGTTTTTTTCCCCCTAAAAATATGCGATCCTGAAAAATACTTGATGGCAATTGGTGCTATCAAGACACCTCAAATATCACTTTGCCCTGGTTAAGTCTGTATATCCTGTAAAAAAAAAATCACAAGCTCTGCTGAGAATCCTTCCTCCCAAAGTGATAGGGATGAAAGAGACCTTGAAAAATCTTCTAGTCCAGGGGTCTCCAACCTTGGCAACTTTAAATCTGATGGAATTCAACTCCCAGAATTTTGGGAATTGGAGTCCACCAGGTTTACAGTTATCAAGGTTGGAGACCCCGATTCTAGCCCAAGCCCCAACCCAAGGCGTACCATCTTGAATAATGGTTGCTCAAGTCTTTTCTTTAAAACCTCCAGGGATGGAGCAACCATGACTCCAGGAGCCAAGCTGTCCCATTGCTTAATAGTTCTTACTATCAGAACTGTCCTTAGTTCCAGACTGGATCTCCCTCTGACAAGGGAGACCCATTGCTTTTGTCCTATTTTGAGATGCTATGGAGAATAAATCAAGGCCCTCTTCCCTGTGGCAGCCCTTGAAATATTGGATGTGGAGCAGTTAGCATGTCTTCTCTTGTACCATGGGTACAGAGCCATTTTCACATTAGAAATGGTGTCCTTGCAACCCAAACCACTAACTTTTGCAGCATTTGCACATCATTTTTTCCCCATCCTTAATAAACACTTTGCTGTATTTTTTTGCTTTTTATATGCAGCTTGCAATTCTTCCCTGCATTTCTTTCCATCATTGCTTAGGGTAACATCCTCTGGGGTTTATAAAATTGCACAGGTTGCAATAGCATAGCAGTAAGTATATGTTGTATGTCCATGTTGAATTTATCTATTACATTTACCTCAGGTAGTTTCATTGGAATGCATATATTGATCAGTTGTTTTGCATGGTAAGTCAAATAGGTTTGACCAATTCTACTGGATGATTGCATTTATGAAGAGAAGTTGGTGCCAAGTTGTAAGAGTTTTAAGATCATAGAATAACCCAAAGCGCATATTATAGTAGAGAGAAGTTCCCTGGGGATGGGCTCCAGCATGAGTCCGAAAGCTCTGGTCCCAGTGACTGCCCCAGATTGGGTCTTGCATAAGAGTGTTGATTAACACCAGCACTCCAAAGTCTCCATGGGCTTGTAGCATAAGAATAATGGGCTCCCATTGATGAACATACATCCAGGCCAATGCAGTTTGGACCAATGTGATTGAAGGGCAGCCCCTTTGTAGAGTGCATTTCAGTAATATAGTTGATGATGGGGGCATGAGTAGTTAGAAAAACCCTCTCACTATACATAGGACCACACTGGTGCATCATGTGCAACACTGTAAAGGCTCTCTGGCCATACCTCCCATCTGCTATTGAAGAAGGAGCAGTAACTCCAAGTCGTGGAGTCAGCCTTTAGGAGTAGTGCTTCTCCACCACGAGACAACATTGGAGCCATCCAGGCACTATCCTGAAGGGATTATGTTCCATCCAGACCTTCAGGCTCTAGACTAGACACCAAGACAAGACTTCAGTAGCCTAGCCAGTTTGGCCCAAGATAGCTGAACATTTTGAACAGACAGATGATACTGCATTCTCAACTGATGTCCCAAAGGTGCTTTTTCAAAAGGCAACTAGGCTTTATTTTTTCCTTGAAGACGTTTCTTTTCTCATCCAAGATGAAGCTTCTTGGATGAGAAACAAAACATTTTCAAGAAAAAAACAAAGGGAGTCCAGTTGCCTTTTGAAAAAGCATCTTTGTGACAACCATGACCTGCATGACTGAGAATCTCCATAGAGATCCTGAGCTGATGGATAACCTCATCCAGTTGTTTCATAAGTAGAATGGAAAGAACCAACTTATGCAGCACACCTGAAAGCAACAGCCATTGAGTCAAGCACTCTTCTACCACCACCACTTGGAACCCTGAGGAAGGAGCCATTCCAAAATAGTGTCCTCAATCCACCAAGGTCTTGAGAATCAATCCAGGTTATAATAATCAATGCTATTTGAAAGTGTAAGAAGTCTAAAAGGATTAAGAAAAGTGATGCCAATGAAGATAATCAGCTAGCAAGACTAAACTTTCTCTTGTCCTATGTTCAGGCCGGAATCCTGAGTTAGAAGACCCAGCTAATCCATTTCATCTATGGCATTGTATATGTGCATGCTATTTATCCCTTTTTTTTGAAAGTATGTTCCCTGTTTTTGCTCTGTAGGAATGGTTTGTCCTTTTATGACTGCAATAAAGAGGACTGGTGTTCATATTTTCGCCATTGAGTTTTAAGGCTATACTTGAATACTTTTCTTGAGCTTTTTTTAATAAAGGGATAAGTTGTCCACAGAAATACAGTGCTAGATCTGATCTCCTTTACTACATTGTCTGCCACGTATTTCATGTTTCTTCCACTGGAGATACAACAGAAAGCAAGAAATCTTTCTTAAATTATCTAATTGCTAGACTCCAGCACTGAGCAAATATCTGGATTACCACAGCTTTAATATTCAATGGCTTTATAATTCTCCCCATTAAATCCTGCCAGTCTCCAAGCTTTCAAAATAAGAATTGATCACCAGTGCATTCCCACATAATAACCATGGAGAAGAAACAAAATGAGAACATGATTCAGGTAGATGATCGGGGTTATCAACTGATTTTGATCATACCATGCAATGTACGGGAAGCTTCTTCCATATATACCTTGATGATAGGAATGTGGTAGCCTCATGGATTATGCTGTTTTGCTGCAGTCTCCTACTGTCACAAACTTGCTTTTCAAGAAACAAGCATAGGCTGCGACTGTTCCTGTACAATCTAGGAAGTACTAAAGGAAACCCATCAAAACCATACCCAAATTTCCTTCCAGTGTTATTTCTCATGTACATTACAAGCCAACATATAGATATTTTAAAAAAATTTATTTCTGACAAATAAACAGGAAGAGGCATCTTTTGAACATAGGCACCCATGATTTTATACAGAAAAAAAATAACAGCCACATGAACAGCTTTACACGTGGATAAATATATTAGCAAAATAAATAGATTTGAGCATGTCCCCATATTCAAACAATCTCTCTCTCTCTCTCTTAGACATAAATATTTGGTTTTGCATATGTATGTACATAAACATAATTTTTCCCTTTTGGTTTATAAAAGTACCCAAGTGCCTGAAAAGATTCAAAAAAGTAATTACAAAGTATAAAAATAAATTCCTTATTCACATTTCAAAGGGTCTGAGGTTGCCAGGAGGAAGGAGCAGAACAACTGCAGCTCAAGAAATTTGAAGGAGAAGGTGCTGAAAGGAAAAGAACTACTCAACATGTTGTCACTGACTCACTGTTTCCCTGTGGAGTAAGTTTTTTCATCCTTTCTATGGCTTGTGCTTTGACTCCAACTGAAACAGAAGTACAGCCAAACTGGTGCCTAGTCTTCAGATGTTTTCTGACAGGTTTTGGAACATCTAAATGAGTGCTATTTTTGCTCCTGAAACATTTTCCAGTGCTTAAGTCTAAAAATACAGCAAGGTTAATTCCAGTTTTTCTAGTCTCTTATAGTTGCCACTAAATTGCTCCATTTGAGGTACTCCCAGCATACAAGAAATTGTGTATTGACCTGAAAGACTAGTACTTTCCCCCAAATGTGTAACTTTGAAGTGTGAGAGAGGGGTTGGGTCCATGTCTTAAAGTCAGTGAGAATGAGATAATAGGACAGGGCTTTTTTTCTGTGTAATTTTCCTTGGATTTAGGGGTGGTGGTGGTGGTGGTGGTGGTGATGGTGGGAGGGCTGAGAAAAAAGAATCACTGTGAATGTACAGTGCTCTTCCTGTTGTGCAGTGTGGTGGAAAACATCCCATTGAATCTCACTAATAAGGCAGTGGTAGCTCTATAGAACACACAACCTGTGACTTGGGGCACCCCTTTATGAAAAGATCTGGTCACTCTGTTCCTGTTCTGTACCCAAGAGGAACATAAATCTCTTCCAAAGTAATGTAAGTCATTATCCTATGATACAATGCTTTCTTACCTGTGATGCTTTTTAATATATTTTAGGAATGAACTCCCTATTTTGCATAAAATGTTGTTTTCTTGCATTTACAGCTTTCTAACACCTAAATGCCACGAACCTTCTTTATTCATGAATATGCCTCCAAGTTCACATCCAATTTTTGGATGACTACTCATCGAAGGATGTACAAACCATCCATCAGCAATTACTGTGAATTTTCAGGGACTTTTTTTTAACCTGCATTAATTACTGATCTGTCTCATCAATATCACCTATAATAGTTCCTTAACTTAGTATTCTCCAGATGGTATAGGACAAGGGTATTAAACTCATTTTCATTGAGGGCCGCATCAGGATTGTGTTTGACCTCGTGGAGGGGGGCAAGGGGGCGTGGCCAACTCTACATCACTCATGTCGGAGGCACCTGTGGTGGTCTGAGTGCTAACGCGGCCTTCCAGAGCTCCTTTTTTGCTGGCAGAGGCACTGCAGGCTGGTCCTTCGCTGTTTCCAGGGCAGCCCTGCAGGCCAGATCTAAGCCTTGAGTTTGACACCTCTGGCGTAGGATTTTAATCACCAGGATTCCCAGACACACTATCATGCTATCAAACCCAGGTAGCTCAGCAATTCTGATTTAAATCTTGGAAAGCACTATAGATCAGGGACCTTAGCCAGCTCACCCTGGAAATGCTATGATTTGAATTTGCTACTTTTTGCATGCCAAACATGCTCTCCCTCTTCTCCCTTTTTCTCCCTCCAGTTCATTAATATCACAGCTGCATATAGCCCGATCAACACTTTCCTTATGTTATTTTATCAAATATGAAATGAATAAAAATAATACATTCCAAGCATATATTTTGCATTTCCATTAAACCTAAAAAGAAATTAAAGAGACATCTCTGGCCAATTTGGTCCTCTTTCATTAGTTGCAATGCATTATGAGGAAAGTGACAGTAATAAGTACACACCTCTTGGTTTCCATGCTCACCTCTCAAAAAGCCTGTAATCTGTTTAACCTTTGGCAGGTTCTTTAGAAAGGAATCATTTTGATCATAAATCATTTTCATTCTATGTCCCATTCAAAATCTTACCCAATAGGGGAATGTCTTTGCAATGCTTCAGGAGTTAATAGTCTTGTATATTCAGTGAGAGTCTGAGTATATGTAAAGTAAAGTTTTACATCACTCTTTATGCCAATTCAATTGATACAGCTTCTCCCCAGAGAATCCAGGACTATTAGTTTGGTAAGCAAGCTGATTATTCTCAGTCAGATTTAAATCAGTGTCTGGAGGTACCTAAAATGCCAGAGTATTTTAAATCAGAAAAATGTCCTTAGCTATATCTCTAATTTGCCACATTCACAATAGTACCACATTAGTATCCCAAAGCTTGATGTTTGATTACACGTTACATTTACCAATTAGTAGCTTATCACAGCATTGCTATTCAATTATGCCTCAGGATGAGGTGTTTTGGGCGTACCAGTTACTAAACCGCTTGCCTGTATTCACTCAGAGCAAAGAGGGAAAAAAGATACCTGAAAATATTAACTCTAATTCCACAAACTTCAGCTCTTTGTCTTCCACATGTAAAGTGCAGCATGACTGTCTTCAGATTGGAATTGTTACCTATTCACAATTGGATACTGAGAAGGAGGAGGAAAGAGGAGGAAGAAGAAGAGAAAATAATATTGTGGGATATATTGTGAAGTAACAAGAGTATTGGATGAGAGGATGAAAAAGAAGGGTTTAAATCTTTGATCAGGGCTACTCAGAAAAACTGAAATGGCAAAGACACTCAGAAATGTCTGGGCATCTCTTTTGAGGCTGGGGTGGTGGTAGTAATTTATTTTTTGACAATTTTAAGAAGCTAGGCACAAAGATTCTTGGTCCAAATCCAGCCTCTGAATCCAGCCTCCCCTTCATATCAGTATCAATCTAGGGCTGAAGGATGCGTAGAGAACTTTACACAGAGTTTTGTACTGTAGTTAACAGATGTTGTTAGCTTATGGCTGTGATGGCGAACTTGTGGCACGTGTATCAAAGAGGGCACACAGAACCTTTTCTGTGGGCAAATGCACCATTGCTAGCTGGTCTTCGGGTTTCCAGCGCTCCGGTGCATGCACACACGCATTCCAGTTTGGGCACTCGGTGCCAAAAAGGTTAGCCATCACTGACTTATGGCATCCTGCAATATTCCTATCTGCCATGTTTCAACTGAGTTTTCTAAATGGTCAGAAATAAAATAACCATCAATTAGTGCTATTAGGTCTTTTTGCTCCTCAAGGATCAGGCATTTCAGTTAGTACAGCCAGTAGCTGTAATTCACATGAAGCAGATTTGAAATTCTCCCATGTTATTATCTGATATAGCTGACAGTATTCGGAAGGGGAGGAGATATGCACCTTGACAAATCAAGCAGTAACAACATTCCTACAAGACAGGACCAGAGTGCTCTCCAATACTCCTTTTGCTGAGGATGGGGAAGAGAGTTTGGATCTTGCAAACTACATTCATCTTGAACCAAGACTCATAGGCACATCAGAAGAAAAAAAAATAGCAGGAAAAGAAATGGAATGATTCCTCTGTCTAATTTCAACCTGCATATATCATATATGCTCATGGAATGGGGTGAAAGTGTAGGGTTGTTCCGGTATTCTATTTTGCAGTTGAAAAGCAAATGTAAATGAACCTTATGGTGGCTTTTTTTCCCCTAGAAATTTTAGATGATTTCACGCCACTCTCCTTAAGGAACAATATGAACAGTAAGGATCCTCCGTTGCAACAAATGAAAAAAATCTTCAAGATGGCAGCTTCCCAAAACAATGCAAGTGACATTGGCAGCTTATAGTTCTGACAGTCAGGTGACCACTTGTGGGTTGAATTGTCTGGACAGAAAATTTAGTAAGATTTTAAGTACTTCAACGCCAACAAAAGAGGCATGAAGAGTTTGTAAGAAAGCCCATTCTCACTGAGTTTCTGGTCTCTTCTCTTAGGCTGTCTGATAGAGTAAAGTTCACCTCACATCAAACTGAATGTTCATACACATTGGGGATATCTTCTGTAGATCCTGTAATTAAGAAAAAAAACAAGGAACTAGATTGAGAAAATGGATCTTTTTTATGTTGATCAACTGCCACCTAAATTGATACGGAGACTTAAACCTTTAAGTGAGATTACATCTTCATTAGATTTGTCCTTACAAAGAAGTTGCAAAACAGGTAAAATGGATACTGAAAGCATGGCATTACAGTAATGTCAATACTTTTCTCATTTCATAGATAGAAAATTAAACAAAGAGAATGCATTTATGGCATATTTCAATCCATTCTCAGGCACAATTCAAAGTCATAAACTTTTTGAAACCTGGGAATATTAAGGTTATTCCTTTTATTTCCAATTGTAAAGTTGTCACCATTATCAGAGGTTAAGTTTGTTACAGTTTCCAAGCTTTAGGTCCATTTCTAGTAATTCAGTTTGAAATCTATCCACCCATTTTTGAAAGAGCAGTAAATTAAACCCAGTATTTAAACTGTTTTGACAAATTCCTTGTTTCTGAATATCTCTAATTACCATGAAACCACCCACAAATTATAGCACTTTTGTCATTGCTTTTGGCAGACACGTAGACCTACCAAATGTTGATATTTAAATTTATATTGCGTACTGGATATATGTTTTCTTCTTTGTTATATATTTATAATAAACGGGTAGTCCTCCACCTATGACCACAATTGGGCCCAGAATCTCAGTCATTGAGTGAGGCAGTCATTAAGCAGGGGTCCTTGGTGCTCTCTAAGCTTGCTTGTTTTCCCTAACTAGGTAACATCAGTGCTAGTAAATAGCTTCAACCCTCATTTCAACTCTGATCTATAAATGTTCTCCTTTATTGGAGTCATTAAGCAAGATGCCATGTGATCATTTTGTTTAATGACTGCAATCCCAGCTCTCCCAGTTACAGTACTTAAGCGATAGTGGGAGTTGTTAATCAGAACCCGATGAGGTAATTTCTCAGCACAATGAAGGAATGGCCTCAAATCTGGCAAAAAGAAAACCCTAGCCAATATTATTGCTCTGGAAGACTCAAAATGCTGGTGTTCACTAACATTTTTTCCTCCAGAGGGGCAAAAACAATAGTATTCAATAAAGCATTGAAACAATATTCTGAAAGGCTCAGAATCCAGGCTTTCGCAAGCATTTTTTCCTCTGGAGTGATGGAGACTATGGTGTTTGCTAAAACACTATCAAACGGCAGTGTTCTGAGCTTTTCAGAATACTGGCATACAATAGTGTTTTCATCAGCTTTGAAGTCTATTCTTCCAGTGCACAGAGAGAAGGGGAATTCCTTTGGCATGCTGGCAGCAGTGAAATGCATTAACCTTCACTACCGGTTCGGGAGTGCATGCATAGAGGGTCAAAAATGGGACATAATCACATCCTGGCAGGTGGGCAGAGCCTCCTGACGATGATGCTACCGGTTCACGCAAGCCAGATACATCCGGCCGGATTTCACTGCTGCATGCTGGAGGAACAGAACTCAAATCCCCTCCACTTGCAATGTTTCCTCCCGGCTTCCCCATTGATGTTCTGAGGAAACCAGCGGAGGAGATTGCAAATAACAATCGCATGATTCCAGGGAACTTGGCATCAGCTCATGAATGCCAGCAGGTTGCCAAATGCCCCAAATGCAGTCATGTGACTGGGAGGAGAGGCGTTGCAATGTTTTACAATAGTTGGAAGTTCTGAGGGCCTTGTGATTGTGAAGGGTAATTAGATCACTTGTAAGTCAAGCACTACCTCTATTGCAAGTTACTTTATACAAAAAGATAAACATGCAAAGATAAATTTTGCATGATTGCCTGGATAGCTCTGCAGACTAAGCACCCTAATTAACATCCAACTGTCTGCAATTACTCCATGTTCAAATCTCCCCAGGCTCAAGGTTGACTCAGCCTTCCATCCTTTCTAAGGTAGGTAAATTGAGGACCCAGTTTGTGGGGGCGAGCTGACTTTGTATAAATATACAAAAGTATGAAGGATATTGCTTAACACATTGTAAGCCGCCCTGAGTCTTTGGAGAAGGACGGCATGTAAATCAAATTTTTTTAAAAAATTATACAAACAGTAAATTCACAGGAGGAGCAAAATTTCAGATGGAATAGCATAATTTGAGTTGGGAGCTACTTTATAAATCATTTAGTCCAATACCCAACCAATATATACCCTATATCCTATATCCGTATCACTGGAGTATGCTTCCTTTATCAAAAAAATGCTCTAATAATAAGCTTTCCATTTTGCAATACTTGAAAGCATTGTCATCAGAGAGGAAGTTTAAGTGCTGATTCCTAGAGAGAAGGTGCAGAATGAATAAAACATGCCATGCTTGAGTTCCCACAAACTGAAGGTGGTTGGCATCTTTGATCAAAAGCTCCCATCCCATTCATATTCATCTAAAGCCAGGATTGTACTAAAGCTTACTAACAAACTAACTTCTATTCCCAGAATTCTGTGGGGGAAGCCTGACATACATTTTAGAGCAGACGTAACAAGGTGTTCAAAAGTACTGCGTCTACATATTGCAGATGGAAAATAGAGGTGAAATGATCCTGGAAAATAAAGATATATAAGACTCTAAAGGTTCAAACTTACCCTGAAGGTTTTGCAGAACTCTATTATTGAGGTAAGAGCTTGTGTTGCTTCTTGTTGCATCCATGTCTGAACATTCTTCTGGAAATGTGTGTTCACAATCCAATTGTCCCAGCATGTCCCTCTTTTCCTGGGTCTCCATGGTAAAACACGGAGTTAGGCATTTTGATACCTCTGGCAATGCTGCAAAATTATGTGCAGGAGGACCACCTACTAAAAGAGGTTGAATTTCTGAGGAACCCTGGTTTCTAGAAGAACCACCAGGATGGCTAGCAATTCTGCATTCCAGGGTTGTGCTGGAGTCCTCTGGTGACGTCTCAAGAGGACACTTCCATCTCCTACCTGGATGGATTTGCGCATGGTGTTTCTGAGTACCCCACAGTCCAATAGTTCCAGCTTGGCTACTGGCTGTCATGCTAATATCAGACCCATCTGCCAAATACAGTTCAGTATGTCCTTGCCTAGAAAGATCTAGCATTTGCATTTTCTCTGTCCTTTTTGGTACCACCTTTGTCCTGGAATATTTCATCTTCCGTGGGTTAGACTCTTGGTTTGGTCTGCCACTTGGACAACTGGAAGGTTTCTGCCCATAATGGTGATGCCTGTGGTGATGGTGATGATAGTGGACATGATTACTGGCTAGTTGTGTTCTACTTGTTACCCTTGAGTCTACCGACTGCAGCTGTGAATCCTTCCCAGATGAAGAAGAATCTTGCTTGTTTTCGGTGGTCAGCTTCTCGGAGCCACAGAAGGTGAATGGATCATAATCACTGCTCAGGGAGCTATGAAAAGTAGAGCAACTGCCATGGATAGCCTGAAGACTGACGTCAGTGCAATTCAACATGGAGTCACTGGAGCTGCCATGGCAAGGACCTGAACTGGAGTCACTACCAGGGCCATCAGGAAGGTATCCACTGGGTTCTGTAAGATAACTCTCCCCAGAACCACTACTGTGGTGGTGGTGATGCCTCCCGTGGCGAATTCCTCGATGTAAAGGAACAGCATGATTTATCTGAGCTGCAAGGGGAGCCCTGAGACCTTGGCAAGAGGGCTGGTGTTGAAGCAGACACAGCCTATGAGAGGGCAGGGATGACTCACACACTGGGGACTCCAGGTGATGCTGAGAACGTAACAAGCTTCTGCTGAGAGGCGCTTGGTGGCCACACCAAGGCTCAAAGCCAATTGGCCTATAGGGCAAGTAATGCATAGTTCCAAAATCCAACTGGGAGAGTTCAGGAGAGTGGAAGAAAGGGTGGCCGCGGGAGCCCATTGAAGAGCAGTTCCTGGAGGGCATTTGAGGGACAGTTCGTGAGAAGTGGTACAAGGCACGCCCGGGTCGTTGTCGGAATAAATGAGGCCTCTGTCTAGATCCAGAATTGGGTCGGTCCTCACGAGATTGCCTAGGTAATGTAGGGGGAATCCGATCTGGAAAAGAAAATGAATTTTGAGTAGAGACTTAAGCCTTTGTGAATCCTAATCATACAGTATGGTAATTTTTTTAAAAAAATTTTCTCTAGGACTAGCAGCCATCTTTTTATCTAAATGAGTTTGCAATGTCTCATTTGGAAGTAAAATGCAGGATCTCACTGTGTTCTGGTGTGTTCTGGACCAACATCTTTAACTTGGGCAGCCAGATTCTCTTCAGCCAACCTGTTTCTTGATGAACTAACCATTGTAGCAGTTTGACCTCAACATGTGTGGAGCCTCCAGTATGAACTCAGCACTAGAGCAGTACAAACAAATGAAAGTTTATACTGAGTCAGACCATTAGGTCATCAATCTTAATATGGTTCTGCACTGATATGCGGTGCCTCTCACAATTTCAGCCACGGGTCTCTCCCAGCCCTACCAGGAAATGCCACAACACTGTTAATCTGCAGCAGTGCCTGAATAAATACCTGATAAAGCGGTAGCAGACAAATCAGCAAAGAACAAAACTGCTTCATCAAATTGGGAGCAGTTAATTTTACTAGTTTCTCAGTTTCCTTTGTGAAAGCTGGATGGCTGTTTCCTTTTTTTTTTTTAGTTTTAGTTTTTAGAAAAGATTTTTTAAAAATCTGGAGCAGCCCAATCTAGGTTTATCCTTTGCTGTCTTTCTATTCATTCATGAGGGATTCAGAACCCAAACAAATAATCAAGATGGTGTAACAAGAGAAAGGTTTTTGCAGAACCATGTTACTACTATACTGATTTTGTATCCAGTGATTGGAATCTTATGTTAAACTGACTTCCCATTTGTAATGGAAAGATGCTAAATTTGCAGTCTCAGTCTTCCATCATCTTTTGACTGCTTTAATGCTTAACTGGCAAATGGAAAATTCTTTTGGCCTTTTTTCAGTTGGTTATGGGTTTGAAATCAAAGCAAAAAAAAAGAATTATACCATCATCTGAATGGTCAAAGGTCTAGGGCTAGTGATGGGATTCAGCCAGTTTGCACCTATTCGGGAGAACCGGTTGTTAACTTTCTATGCAGTTCGGAGAACCAGCTGTTGAAAGAAATCTTATTTTGTTTTTTCCCACTTTACAGGGCTAATCCTGTAAGGAAGGCAGGAAGGAAACATTCTGGGGTTGTTTCTAGCCTAATCTTTATTGCCCTGCTTACAGAAACTGCCTCTCTTGTTAACCCTTATTACATTGTAACAGCTAAAGTAAAGCACCCATCGATGTGAGTAACATTGAGTTGACCGTGCCCACACGGTCACATGACCACCGAGTCACGGCTACCCATCTGGTCATCAGGGCAGAGAACCGATTAAATTATTTGAATTCCACCACTGTCTAGGGCCCAACTACAGCTAAAAGCCAGAATTATTTCTGAGCCACAAGAGAGAGCTGGTAAGAAAGTAATAGGAAGCTACATGGAGTTGCTTATCTATTTAAAAGCCCTTTCTCAGGATTTACCACTTTCAAAAAGACTGAGTTTGTGCAGGTAAAAATTGCAGAGGGTAAGGTGAAACAAGGTTTTGAGGATAAGACAGAGAATTCTTTACATTTGAAACTGAAAATTAAAAGCCTACATGTTGATTAATATGTAAAAAAAGAAGTAGGCAGTTTGACAAATCTGATAAATATACCATGGCCATTAACAGCATTGAAGTAAATATTCTAGATAACATGACCCATTTACAGGGTCTGCTTCATAGAAATAACTTGCAGTTTTTGAATATAATACTCAAGAAGATCAGTCTATAGTAGCTTTATAGAGAAGTTTTCATATAGAGATTCAAACTTCTATAATTTAACAGGGTTTACACCATACCTCATACAGAAGCTATATGAAAATACTTTGGCTTCAAATAATCTGAATGCTTCTGGGAAATACCATCTTCTTTTCCCATACAAGAAGACTGTCACTGGGCAGTCAAAACGGATAAAACAATGTGGGTATTGCAAAATGTGGGTATTTCATTTTCCTGATGACTGGATTACAAAGCTCAGGAATTTAAAGTAATTCACCTATTCAGTATTATGTTAGTCCAGAATCCAGGGCAACTTGGGGGGGGGGGGGGGGGGAGGGGCAGCTTATAGTCTGTGATATGAGGTCATATCCTGCCTTTACCTTGGCAAACAGGATTTTTGGAATGGTATACAAAGGTACTAATATTTTTGGAACTGCCTCCACAAACTCTTCAGGAACATAGACCATTTAATACAGCTTGTTTGGCAGCAGAAAAAAAAAGATGTCTCATGGAATTTACTAAGGATGCCCTTTCAGTCTTTTAGCTAAGACATTAACTAAGTATAGAACACCCATTTAAAAAAAAAAGTTTTCTTGCTTTCTTGAATGTCAAGCAGGGGGACAATACATTCTACAATTTGAACCCAGCCATAGAGAAGGCCTGCTTTTATTTTCTCTTTTTCATATTTCAATTGATTTTCTTATTTTTCTTTCAAATGTGTATACTTTTATTCTATTCAAAAATTATAAAAAAACTTAAAAAAATGACCTGCTTTCTAGTGTATGGCTTTCTCCGATCTTGCAGAGACTGCATCTTAAACAAAACTTTCTTCAGAAGTCCTAATAGTATACATATTTTGCATGATACAGTCCCCAAGATAATCCCTTGCCAAGCCACGTAGGGTTTCTATGTCATGTCCAACACTCTGAATTGGATCCAAGCCTGACTATCAAGTACAGAAATCACATTTGGTATTTCTCCCAATAGCAGCCTGACTACTGTAGTCTGCACCAACTGCTGCCTCCAAATTGCCTGCAATGGCAGCCCCATTTAGTTACTGTTATACTTTCTAGTCCAAGAAATTAGATGAGATTCATTCAACCGAATTCAGCTGAGTTGATGGCTACAGATCTCTTGTTAAAAAAAATCAGAATCTTTATGCTCTTAGGTAGAACACCTCTGAATTCTAATGCCGAGAACAACTGTAGAAGAAGAATATTGTGCCCTTCATCCGTTTGTGGCTTTCCCAAGGGCCTTTGGTTGCCAATGGTATACACTGTATAGTCTTAGGACTGATCCAGCGTGCCTGATTTTAACTACTACTCTCAGAGCTGTTTTTGCTCGCTCTTACCAACAATGTTGAACATGCATAATGGACATGTTTGGTGCTGCTGGAGCCAAGGGTCCACACACTGCCGATGGAACTCATGGGAACAGGTGATGATCCGTAGTTCCTGTAAAGTAGGGAAAGGCAATGAGATGGGAAGGCAGCGATCTAGATTCAAAGGAAGGAACAGTCTTGATTTGGGTGGGTCAGTCTTCTGTTTCTTGTGGCATATCTCACTGGAAAGGTCTGGTGGGAACGTGGTTAAATCTCCAAACTTCAAACAAGTAATGAGGTTTAGGAATCAAAGTCTTGTGAAAACATGTCCCAAACCTCACTACCCATTTGAGGTTTCGTGTGTTTTTAATCTAGTCTATGGGTAAAAAAAATTACAAAATGATGATTTATAAACAGTAAAATAAGATAGTTGAATGATTGGGAAAAATTAAAATAGGCATTAGTTCATAGCTACAAATATATTTTTTTTGACATTGCTCCTTCTCTGCTGTCCACAGATGGGGCCAGACTAATCTCAGTGGGGAGGAAAGGGTGGTCAGGGTGATCCAACCAGCCTTATAGCACACATATGACCTTTTTCTACATGCATTATATCATACTACCCAAAGGGGACAGAACTTGCAGTGCAATGCTGTTTTCATCATGTGCAAAATGCACTAAAATGCATTTTAGATTTATTTTTCAAATTTATACAGCCATCCGTATAACAAAGCATGACTCTGGGTGGAGTACAACAAATGTGAAATAAATAATAATTAGATCCAATAATACATGCAAGAGTACTCCACAGTGCACACTGAGGGACTCTAGAACAGGGGTGTCAAACTCAAGGCACAGGGAGCAGATCCAGCCCATGGAGTGCTTAGATCTGGCCCGTGGGGCTGCCCTGGAAACAGCGAAGGGTAGGCCCACAGTGCCTCTGCCAGCAAAAAGGGGGGACATTGCAGCTGAAAACGGACCATGCGAGGGACACAGGCGGTCCTCCCAAGCTCTGTTTTTGCTGGCAGGTGGCAGCAGGAGGCCATCACAGCCGGAAATGGAGCTCGGGAGCCTGTTTTCGCTGGCAGAGCTATCAGGCCACCACAGGTGCCCTCAATATGAGTGATGTCAAACTGACCACGCCCACCTTGACCACGCCTACCCCAGGCCAAGGTCAAACACAACCCTGATGCGGCCCTCAATGAAATCGAGTTTGACACCCCTGCTCTAGAATATAGAATGCACATATAAAAAGCCATGTTTTTTTATCACTTCATCCACAGATTGGCTAGACTTGGTTTTTACCTTGCTCTAAAAACAGGAGGCTTTGAGGTTCTTCTTCTCACTCACCATAGCGGACTCTGAAGGGCCTTGCTTATTTGATCTGAGAATCTACATGAAAACTCCCAAACCCAGAAATGTCAGCTTACCTGCCCCTCACAAAATTCTTCCAAGCAGATTGCACATATGGGAGGAGAACTGCAGGTGCTAACAGAGTCCCCCATTGGGGCATGCCGATGGGGGGTTTGATACCTCCGTATGGCCAGCCGGTTGATTGCTTGCATGGTCGCTTCCTGCACATTCGTCTGAGAAAGGATGAGAAAATAGAGGGAGGGAATCTTCCAAGGCCTCACCTCCTGGCCAGCTGACATAGGCCACAACAGTCAGCATTTCCTTGCAGTTTAAATAGATGACCAGGTTAAAGGGGTTTGTGGCAACCTAGTTCAACCAAACCTCTCTTGCTTAATACAGGAAATTTTTTAGGGAGCCATATCTTCCTACAGTGTGCTGCTAAACCATTGCTATGGCAATGGCGATGGCAACCCACCTATGAGAATTTCAGGAGAATCTTGACAACCCTTGTAGCAGTACAATGTATGGCAGATATGGTTGGGTGGATGCAGACAAAAAAACTCAACTCTTTGGTCTTTGATCTACTGCCGGGAAGCTAGGCTGAGTCAGACCAGGAAGAGAATCTAGCTTTCCTTGTACAGTAAATGACTATTACAGAATTGTTGGGAGCTGGATGGAATATAAATTTATAAATAAATAGATAAACTCACTAGGCAGCTACTTTTTCAAAATCCCCATAAAATCCTTCTGTAAAACCTCTTTATTATATCAGATCAAAATGTAATTATGTCCATCTGTGCCAAAAGCCTGATATAAAGCAACCTGCTGCTCAGAGTCTCCAGAAAGGGAATGATACAAATTTAAGTACAATATTAAATAAGGTACAGATAGTCCTCAACGGTTCACTTAGTGACTGTTCGAACTTACAATGGTACTGAAAAAAGATCATTTTTCGTAGTTATCACCGTTTCAGCATCCCCACGTGATTTACATTTGGATGTTTGACAACTGACTCACATTTATGATGGTTGCCGTTGACCCAGAGTCATGGGATTCCATTTTGTCACCTTCTGACAAGCAAAGTCAATGGGCAAATCAGATTCACTTAACAACTGTGTAACTAATTTAAGCACTGCAGGACAGAGGTGGGTTTCAGCAGGTTCTGACCAGTTCTGGAGAACCAGTAGCGGAAATTTTGAGTAGTTTGGAGAACTGGTAGTAAAAATTCTGACTGGCCCCACCAACATCTATTCTCTGCCTCCCAAGTCCCAGCTGATCAGGAGGAAATGGGGATTTTGCAGTAACCTTCCCCTGGATTGGGGAGGGAATGGAGATTTTACAGTATCCTTTACCTGCCACGCCCATCAAGCCACACCCACAGAACCGGTAGTAAAAAATTTTGAAACCCACCACTGCTGCAGGAGTTCACTTAATGAATGTGACAAGAAAACTTGTAAAATGGGGCAAAACTCACTTTAAAAATTTCTCACTTCGTACCATAAATTTGGGGTTCAATTGTGGTGATAGGTTGAGGACTATCTGAATTATTATAGGCTTGGTGTGATATATTACCCAGTTCTTGTGCTTTGTGAGTTTTTGGTGCCACTGTAAAAATATGTGTCTGACATCCAAAGCCTATAGTTCAAATTCCATGGGGACTTATGTTGCATACAAATACTCTCATGATTTTCATGGGTCACCGGGCAATATTAAGTAAAATATTAATAATGTTATCAGAGAGAGGAACATTTTCTGGAAGGGTTGAGAACACTTGAAATCAGACGGAGTACTACTAAACAATTCTTACCTGATTTCTGCTTGGCTGACAACGAGTGCGAACGAAGAAGATTACAACAATGACCAGTACGGTACTCACAACGGTGAGGAGTATCCAAACATCGTAATCTGGCTGTTGGGAAAACCCAAGAGATTAGAGCTCTGCCATTCATTCCAATAGGCAACCTCACATGATATGCCAAAACAAATCAGAATAGTGTGGTGATTAAGTGTCAATTCAAATCTCTATACACCCATAGCATTCACTGGTTTACATTACATCATCCTATAATTTAGTCAATAATTTGATTAAACCATATAATTTATCTGAGCAGGAAATCAAACAAAATCATGGTAACATGCAGGAGAAAAGTAAGATACATAAATATTGTTAATGCAAAAAGAAGTAAAGGAGAAAAGGTTAGATTAAGCTGGAATAACTAGAAATTCCACATTAGAATATTAAGTTTCAGATGGTGATGATTAGGCAGAAAATAACAGAAATATGTAAAAATATAAAATATGGATACATATAATCAACATAAAAATAGTACTTAAATTCGAGATACAGAAAAAAACTACTGGGAAGGAATTATAAAAATATAAAGGGGATTAAGGCTAGAAATATGAGGGATATCAGCAGAGAAGAGAAAGGATAAAGAAAGAGAAATCTGAGTACAAAAGGAACAAATAAGGAAATAGGAATGAAAACTATTAAGAACAAATCCTACTCCCAATCAACAGATTTACTACAGGGGGGGGAAAAATCTGATAGTATTATAACTAAACAAGAATGCAATAAAAGCTCACACATTAACAAAGAAAAGACTATTAAGATAGGACTGAGTGGTTCTCCAGAGTAAGAAGCTTGAAAGCTAGACTGATAGGCGTCTAGATGAAAGACATCTAAGACAACAAATACAAAGAACAGGACATGAGGCAAAAAGATGATTGCAACAGGTCTGCAACAAATAAGTTATTGAGCCAGACTGGGAAGATGGAATTACTACCTAAAGTGAAGGAATCACGGTTTAGGGCGTTAGCTCACCTAAAAGTGCTAATCAAAAGAAACCTTTCGGATACAGCAACAAGAAAAAAAATCACCAAAACTGGGACTGAAAAAAACATGAGGATAATACCGATAGTCCTCGACTTACAACAGTTCGTTCAGTGTCTGTTTGAAGTTACAACAGCACTGAAAAACGTGACTTATGATCATTTGTCATACATATGACCATTGCAGCATCCTCATTTATGTTCAGATGCTTGGCAACTGGTTCATATTTATGACGGTTGCATTGTCCTGGGGTCGCGCGATCATTTTTTGCAACCTTCTGACAAGCAAAATCAATGGGGAAGCCAGATTCACTTAACAACTATGTTACTAACTTAACAACTGCTGTGATTCACTTATGTGGCAAGACAAGTAAAATGGAACAAAACTCAGATTTAACATACGGTATTTCTCACTTAGAAACATAAATTCTGGGCTCAACTATGATCATACGTTGAGGGCCACTTATACAAAAAACACTGAGATGTGCAGATTTGGTAATAAACTGTTTTTTAAAAAATAAATAAATAAAACTAACTGACACTTCCAAGAAAAAGAGCAAGAAACAAACTCAGTTACATTTCTGTTTTGCTTCAAAAGTAAATGGCCAAAGCAGAGACTAAAGGCATTCAACAAGTGGTTTGAGGAAAATCAAAGACCATTAGCCAAAGAAGCAAAATAATAACCGAAAATCAACAGGAAAAAAGGAGGAAGAGTGGGTCAAACTCTTTCACAATTCAAATCTGCACCGTGATAGGATTAGTGGCATCTTTTGACAGCTTTGGTGTGAAAACAACAACAAAAAAAGCTTAATTTGGGAATAACCGAGGTGCAGGTCAAAGAAGATAATAGATAGATAAAATAAACAGAAACCTCCTTTAGAGCAGCTAAATTTAACCAAGGCATAAAGAAAGGATGAATAGAAAAATATGAAAATCAGCAGCATAAATATCACAAATATGCCTTAGCTAAATTTCCCCAGTCAGCAGTTCCTTACATCAAAGCTGGCTAGAGAGAGATTGGTGTTATAGTCAAACACCACTGGAAGAGGAATTAATTTGAGGAAAGTTGTCCTAGGCCAGGGGTGTCAAATTCAATTTTATTGAGGGCTGCATCAGGGTTCTGTCTGACCTCAGGGGGCTGAGAGTGGGCATGGCCAGGGTGGGTGTAGCCAGCTCAACATCACTCATCGAGGCTCCGTTTTTGGCCATGACAGCCTCCTGCAGCCCTCTGCCAGCAAATGGGCTCTGATTTTGGCTGCAATGGCTTCCTGCAGCCCTCTGCCAGTAAAAAGGAGTCTGGATGGGTCGCACGCGGCCTCCCCAAGCTCCATTTTCGGAGGCAGAGGGCTGCAGGAAGCCATCGCGGACAAAAACGGAGGAGGGATGCACAGAGGCACCGCGGGCTGGTCCTTCAGTGTTTCCAGGGCAGCCCCACAGGCCAGATCTAAGCACCACAAGGGCCAGATGTGGCCCGCGGGCCTTGAGTCTGACACCCCTGTCCTAAGCTAAAGAGTAGACAAAAATGCAGCAGAGATAGAACCATGGCTAATTGCTGTAAGTTGTCTATGATAAAATGGAGAAAACTGGGGCTAGTTAAGGTATAGGTATGCAATCAACATTACAGTGATAATGACTTCAGATTTCCAATAAGAATCCAGGGAAGAAAAAAAACTTATTTACCCAAGCTGGCATTTCCTTCACCTCAATCTTCACATGGGCTTCACGGTTATTGTTCACCACTCTCATGAGAAGTTCAGCATTGTGGCCCCAGATCAGAACAACAGGATGACTCAGCTCTTGAGGCTTCCTCAACTGTAGAGAGATGGAATATAAGTTAGGTTCTGTGGACCATTCTACAAAACACTCACTTGGCTTGGAGGAAACCTGGAAATCATTTCCTTAGCATGTTTCAGCAAGTATTGGATTCAAGTCTCATCTCTACTGGGAAGATGGCTATCTTAAAATCTCATTGAGTCATATGGTAATGCCCAGAAAGCTGCTTGCTTAACAGTCAGTTTAGCGATAAGAAGGCAATCCTAATGACCAGGTGAGACCATCAAACTGCCTTGAAATCCAAACGATACTCCTTTCTGATTTAGCTAGTGATACACTGAGCTTGTTTAATGAATTTATAAAGCCACCCATCTATCCAATGAAATGCTGGACAGCAAACATAAAATGCAAAATATCAACAGTTGTAACAAACACACCCATACCCCAGGTTAACGTTTCCTCATTAATATCTTAGGATACCCATCCTATACATTGACACGAGCTTCAGAACTAACAGCCCAGACTGAATGCCTGAAGGAAGAGTTAGTAAGATTAGTGGTCATCCATATTTAGGGGCAAAGATGTTCCATATGGCAGGAACCATGACAGAGAAGACATGCTTCCTAGGATCCACCAGGTGAAATTGCCTCACTGAGAGGACCAGGAACATGCCTATTCTACCAGATCTAGTGAATCAGGCAAAACTGGTTGGAGAGAGGTGGTCCCTCAATTACTCTGGCCCCGTGCCATGCATCACATTAAAAGAGGTAACTAGCCTGTTGAAGTGCAACCAAAATCCTGCTGGAGTCACTGCAGAGCACATAGCTATGTGTTATGTGGGAGGATCATGGTGCATGCAATTCTGCACGTGCTGCTGCGCTGTGGACCAGCTGATGCTTCTAAATACTTTTGAAGGCAGCTCCATGAAGAATATGTCACAACAGTCCATGTGTGAGGGTGATTAATATGACAATGAGAAGTGCCTCCAATCCAGGAATGGGTGCAACTGGTGCGCAAGAACTTTTTGTGGGAAAGCCCTCCTGGCTATAGGTGCCATGGGCTCCTTAGGTATAAGCTGCGAGACCATGAAGACCCCGAAATTACAAATCAACCCTGACTGAGGAAATGTAACCCCATTCAGAGTTAGCAGTGAAAAACTACCAGGTATTGGGAGCTCTAGAACACACAGCCACTCAGGGCTGTCAAGGTTGAAATGAAGCTAGTTCTTCCCCATCCAGACCTACATAGCCTCCAGGCATTGGGAAAACACAAGTGCTTCAACAGCACCACTTGGACAGCCTGAGGCACAGATGTACAACCCTAGTGGCATCAGCATACTGATGAAACTCCACCCTATGCCAAACCATATGCAGTGCTTTCATATAGACATGAAATAGGACCCGGGAGCAAGTCAAGTCCTATGGCAGCTGAAAGGCAGGTGGCCTAGGGTTGGACCTTTCCCTCATACCAACCCCAACTGGAACTGGGGGACCATTGTTACAGTGCCTCTTACCTCCCAGGATATCACAACCAATGTTATCAAAAGGTACTGAAAGATCAAGAAGGGCCAATATGGACACATTACCCCCATCCCAAGGCTGCCAGAGGCCATCTGCAAACATAATCAATCCCATCTCAGTGCTATATATAGCTTGAACCAGGGGTGAAATCCAGCAGGTTCGGACAAGCTCTGTAGAGCCTGTAGTGGAAATTTTGAGTAGTTCGGAGAACATGCAAATACCATCAACCTCTGGCTGGCCCAAGAGTGGGGTGGGAATGGAGATTTTGCAATATCCTTCCCCCTGGAGTGGGGTGAGAATGGAGATTTTGCAGTATCCTTCCCCTGCCACACCCACCAAGCTACGTCATGCCCACCAAGCCACAGCCACAGAACTGGCTTGAATTTCACCACTGGCTTGAACCCCAACTTCATCGAGTCCAGTTCCTCTAAATCCACTTCCTCCAAACACATTTGAAACTGTATTTCTACTACCTCCTCAACAACCATGATTGGGAATTGGCCAAAGTTTGTAAGAAGATAGGCAGCTGCCGGTATATAAATATTTTAAATAAATAAATAAATTTTCATCTTTAGAGATTTGATGAAAATTGTCCAGTATAGCTGGGTACAGTGATGCTCTCTTAACGAGGAGCAGACTACTACCTCTTTTAAGGCAGATGGAACCATTGTCTCCGTCAAGGAGATATTTACCATCGCTTGAGCAGAATTACATGTCACCTCTTAGGAGGCTTTAACCAGCCAGGAGGGGCCATGGATTTAACACACAGGTAGCCTTCCAAGGTCCTTGTTCATTTCTATGGAAGTAATTGGATCAAACTCACAGGCCAGATAACTGGACAGCACAACTGAAAGCAGGACAACTCCAAGCAGACTCAAGCAACTTTATCCATCAGATACTCAATGTAATTCTCACAATGAACCTGCAAAGGATCCCCAACTCTACCTTACCCAAAAGGGACTGAATCACCTAAAACAGGGTTGCTGGTTAGTAATCTGCAAGCGCAATAAGGATGTATATTTCACCACCCTTATTGCCACAAGGCACTCCTTATCTGTATTCAGCCTTGCTCTTCGTCTTTCAGTTTTCCTGCACATATTAATTCTAAAGCATCGGTGCTTTTTTGCTATTGTAATCATACTTAGTGGAAGTTTTTATCTTGTTAACCCAGTATGAATATGAGTGGTCAACACCTGGAATGCCCTACCCGACTCCATCCTCAAACCCACACAGCTTCAACCTTAAACTGTCTACCGTGGACCCCACCCCATTCCTAAGAGGTCCATAAAGGGGGTGTGCACAAGCGCACCAGCGTGCCTACCATCCCTGACTGTCCTACTGTCCCCATTTATTTGTATTCATTTCCCTCGTTCATGTCCATGTTCATATTCATACCTGCTATCTTGTACATGTTTGACAAATTAATAAATGAATGAATGAATGAATGAATAAATAAATGAGACAAGAACAAAAGCAAGTATCATCACAAAATATGTGGATTTAAGATTGTATTTGCTGGTACAAATGTTCAGTCTTCAAAACTACAAGACAGGGAAAGGAGTTGGACCAGATAATTTCAAAAATCTCTTCCAACCCTTAAACACCATGATTCTATGACTTAAGGCATTCTCTTTCATGGGCCAGGGATGAGATGAAGACAATGTCATGGGGACAATAAAAAGATATTACCATAACACGTTTATGCCATGTTTTACTCCAAGCAGGGAATAAATCCTTAGAGACTTTGAGAAAGCAATCAGAAGCTGTACTATTGTTGTGTACCACCTTATGAATCTGATAAATAATTAAATCTGATTAGCTTCACTGTAAATACAGACCATTGCTTTTTTTGAACAGGATTGCAAAATGTCCTTGCCTATCAACAATTAGGTCATAGCTCCGAGATTAGAAGACACATTGAAATCTACACCATCAAGAGATACCAAAAGAAATCCCTGAATACTATTTTCCTAGTTTTTCATTTTAGTGGTGAAATAAAATGAAATAATATTTGTGGATCTGGAGTGATGGAATTGGATTCCAAAGAATATTTAAGTCACATCTACTTTCACTTTTAAAAAAACCAAGCATTGCTTAACTCCACTTTTCCATGTTTCATTATGGCAGAATGGCAGGCCCAACATTAAGAAATACGAGGCTACCTGGCTCAGATGGGAAAATCTGTATATCACATGAAAGGGCAGTTACAATATATTTGTTTTTACAAGTCACCTGACACAGGAGGGAAAGGAGTCATCTAAAAGCCAAAATAAGGGAATATTAACAGTGCTGACTTTTCCCCCAAAAGCTTAGTTGCCTTCTTCTCATATCCATTTCTATGCTGGTGACCAACATGCTTCACATGTATGAAAAGATATGGACCTGACAATTCCCTCTGGAGGGAAACACAACAGGGGAATATATTCTGAGGAAACACATGAAGAGATAAGAGAACCAGGCTGTGCTTAGTCAGTTCAAATGATATTCTGGGATTTCTACTTGCCCATCTAGTTATCAACTGTCCCAATTCATGATGGCATTTCTGAAGACATTACTTCTGTCAGGTCATCTAACTGGCAAATCAATAAAAATTCAGAAATATTTAAAAAGAGAGGAGTGAGAGAAGGAAGTGCTGGCCTCCCACTTCTTTTTAAAAGCAAATCTGTTAAAACAAGAAAGGGACATTTCCCCTTTTCTTCAGAATCTCCTTACCTGGTCAGCAGCACTCTGGTCATCTGTAATGTCAAAAAGAACAGCCCGAGCTCCCCTCTCCCCTGCCAGTTTTGCCTGCAAAGAGAGGAAAGAGTTCAAGAGAATATATGTGAATAACTGCATCATCGTGACCACGTAGCAACTCTCATTCTTTGTTATCCACCTCAATTATTAGATTTGGACATCTATGGAGATTCTCAGTCATCCAGGTCATAGCTGTCCCAAAGGTGCTTTTTCAAGAGGCAACTGGACTTTCTGGGTTTTCTTTCAAGATGTTTTGCTTCTCATCCAAGACGCTTCTTCAGCTCTGATTGGATGGACAACACAACATACGTGCACACTTCAAACCCCAACATACACTAAGGCAGAAGCTTGTCCACCCCAAGGATATAATACCCAGACACAAACTGAGCAACCTGGTATATGCAGTACAATGCAGTGAGCCATGTGTACATCGGGGAAACAAAACAACCACTTCATAAATGGATGGCACAACATAGGAGAACAAACCCATCAGGATTAGATTCAGCAGTCCATCTGCATTTAAAAGACAAAGGCTACTCTTTTAAAAACAGCAAAGTCCACATTTTGAACAGAGAGGACTGAAAAAGGGGTCAAAGAGGCCATCTGTGTCAAAACTGAACAGCCCCCTCTCAACAGAGGGAGAGGGATACAATATCATTTATTTCCAGTCTACAACACAATCCTTTCAACAGTTCCAAGAAGGCTCCACACCCATTTGCACCACTCAGGTGACCCTGATGATACAGATAAACCTCCAGGTGACCTTAGCTACTCTCTAAAAGAATGCAAATGACCAGCTGTCTTCAAGGAGTATAAATCCTTCCATTCCCCACCATCCAGTCAGAGCTGAAGAAGCTTCTTAGATGAGAAGTGAAATGTCTTTAAAGAAAAACCAGAATGTCCAGTTGCCTCTTGAAAAAGCATCTCTGGCACTATTAGATTGCATGCTTATTCTGTGGTCCACATCTGTGGGAAAAGAAGGCCTGGTTTCTACTGAGTTATCTGTGTCTTTCATAATTGGAAAACAAGCTACTGAAGTGGGGAGACTCGCACTTCATAAAAAATTGATTCATCACATCTAAACAATGCATTTACTTATTTACATGTATGTTTACAGAATACAATTCCAGTTTGGGAAAAGGAGGATGCCTATATTTAGAGTTGTATAATATCACAACTGAAAAGGAAGAAATAGTCAGAAAGGAGAGTGTGATTTGTAGTACAGGTAGTCCTTGACAACCACAATTGAGCCCAAAATTTATGTTGCTAAATAAGACATTTGTTAAGTGAGTGTTGCCCTATTTTACGAATTTCTTGTCACATTTGTTAACCGAATCACTGCAGTTGAGCTAGTGTTAGTCATCCGGTTGTTAAGTGAATCTGGCTTCTCCATTGACTTTGCTTGTCAGAAGGTTGCAGAAAGCGATCATATGACCTTGGGACACTGCAACCGTCATGTGAGTCAGCTGTCAAGCATCCGAATATAAATCATGTGACCATGGGGATGCTGCAATGGTCATAAGTGTGAAAAATGGTCACAAATCACCTTTTTCAGTGACTTTGTACAGTCACTAAATGATCTGTTGTAAGTTGAGGACTACCTGTACCAAGTCGCAATGAAACTGAGGAGTTCTAAATGTCTTGGGATCCGTAAATTTTATTGCCCATTTGTTCAGATATTTGGAACATTTGGAAGCAGCAATCTTCCTCCCTGAGCCCAGAAGATGTTCCCAGTAGATTGTGCCCCCTATGGGCCAAAGCAATGCACTGCCCCCCCTGCCATGCTCACGGACACTCGTAATGGAACTAGACTAGCACTGCCCACTCCTTATAATATCTGATCTGAATCCTTGGTCAATGCTCTCTGCTTGAAGGAGTGATCTGCTACCTCCAAAAAAACCCCAAAACCACAGGCCTCTATCAGCTGTCATACAATGTTTTTCTAAGCAGCGTACAACTTTAAAACAGCTTTTATTCAGCTTAAAAATAGAAACGTACCAATATATTAAACTATAGAAACCACATAAATAAGTGGTCATGAGCAGTGGAGCAATATCATGAGATGCAAATGTTAAAATGAGTCAGCCTGCTTTCAGAGTAGGTCCAGACTATAATTAGGACTAGGGATGGGCCACAACACTGGCACACTGAGATCTGCTTTTTGGTTCAATCCTTGGCATCTCCCATTTAAAGACTTTCTTAAACTAGAACTGGAGGAAAGGCCTATGGCGCTGAAAGGATAGCCCCTCTCCAGCCTTTCATCTGTTGCAAAGCCGAGAATTGCATCCAAATTCAAAAGTGATTAAAAAAGTAATTTGTGGTGTGTGTGTGTGTGTGTGTGTGTGTGTGTGTGTAACCTTCATATGCACATGGATGTGGACTCCTGGTTTCAGCTCCAAAGAGGACAATGCCGCAGCCCCCAACAAAAGGCAGGCCCCCTCTCGGTCAGCAAGGTGTGATCTTGCTTCTCAAGAGCCATCCAGGACTTTGACTTTCCATTCCCCTCCTCTCCAGCCCAGCCCAGCCCTGCCCTACTTGGAGGAACAAAGCTCTCCTCTGTTCCTGCCCCACACTGAAAACAGCCCTGCCACCCAAGCACCGCAATGCATACGCCTGCTCCCACTTCTCCCTGGTCTACCTTAAATTCCCTTCCCCACCCCTTCCGCCCTAGCTAGCTGGCTCACCTGCTTCCCTCCCCCACATCCTATTGGCACTGGATCCCTGCCAGGCCCAGCAGGCCCCAAAGCCACCCGCTGGCTCTGCTTCAAAGCCTAGGATGTGAACCGCAGCCCTGCCTCACCAAAGCCTGGGGCTGTATGAGCCATTCAGCAGGGGCTTTTCGCCAGTTCTGAGCTTTGAGCTTTGGTGCGGGCAGCCTTCAGGCAGGCACATGAAAAAGGCAAACAAAGGGGCAGTGGGCACTGCCAGGCTCAGCCTCTCCCTGAAATAGGAATTTGGGAATTAAGTCCCCCAGAAGACCTAACCTGTCCTTTAAGATCTGATAGTTAGAGGTGAGCAAAGGACACAGGCAGACACATGAAAGCACTCCGGTTTCCTTATCACTCTTAAGATCGAAGGCTGAGCCCTAGCATGTTCTACATTTAGCATATCCATGGGGAAAGCAATACCATGATCAGGGCACTCTGTTTATGGCCAAAGACTTCAATGAAGCAGGCACGGTTCATGTATGCTCAGAATATAAAGGGGACTGGCACACTCTCCAAGTGCATTAAGAGCGCCTGCCTACAGGTAGTCCTTGATGTACAACCACAATTGAACCTGCAATTTCTGTTGTTAAGTGAGACATTTGTTAAGTGAGTTTTGCCCCATTTCATGACCGTTCCTGCCACAGTTGCTAAGTGAATCACTGCAGCTGTTAAGTTACTTAACCCGGCTGTTAAGTGAATCTGGCTTCCCCATTGACTTTGCTTATCAAAAGGTTGCAAAAAACGATCACACGACCTCGAGACACAGCAACGATCATTAAGTACAAACCAGCCGCCAAGTATCTGAATTTTGATCACAGGAACACGGGGATGCTGCAGAGGTCCTAACTGTAAAAAACGGTCATGTCACTTTTTTCAGAGCCGTTGTAACTTTGAACGGTCACTAAAGGAACTGTTGTAAGTCGAGGACTACCTGTATTTAAGTCAACTGGATGGTCTAAACAGGGAACTTCTTCCCTAAAGCAGGGGTCTCCAACCTTGGCAACTTTAAGCTTGGCGGACTTCAACTCCCAGAATTCTCCAGCCAGCTTTGCTGGGCGTTGAAGTCCACCAGGCTTAAAGTTGCCAAGGTTGGAGACCCCTGCCCTAAAGGACATAAAATGACTCTCCTTTTTCTTTTCCCCCTAGTACTCAGACAGAGAAGTTTAACACTGCCCTGATGATGGCAAGGGTGGGTTTGGGCAGTAAGGCCAAAGCATAGGAGCCTTCAGCCTTTTTGTCAAGAAATGCTGGCAGAGTTGGCCTCTCCTTGGCCAAGCTAAGCCAATAGTGACTTCTTGGCTCTTTTTATTTCTTCCTTCCCTGTTCTGTAAATCCATCCCACCCACTCCCATTTATAATTATACACAAGCCCTGCAAGACCAACTTCTTACATGTCCGCTGGAGTCAAGATTGCCAATATCTTCCCCTCCTTCCTCACTCTATTCTCAGAAACTGACTGGCTATCAGGATTGATGCAATGCCAGAATAATGTACCTTTGATGATTTTGCAACCTGTTCCTTTGGAAGGTGTCATTTTTCAAGTTGGTATAAAAGCTGTGTGGTATCCAAAATCATGTCTCCAAAATTCCTTGCAATGTTGCTCAGAATCCAGAGATTGGTCACTTGACAATTGGGGTAGCAAAATGGTCTCTGCTGCCCTTGATCTTTGCGACCATCTGGTTCCTTACGTTACATTAGGAAGTGGGTAACCTTTGGGACACAAATGTCCCCAGCCCTCCTCTGTGGTCCCAAATTCTACAAGACCATTATGCAATGGTCAACCACCAAATCACAGGAGAGCAACTTTTGCGTTGCAAAAATAGGAAATCATCAGAAAAGTTCATTAAGAATTCAATAAGCTCATTCCTATTTTAATAAATCCAGTCCCCAAAATTTAGGAAAATAGGGACTGAACATTGTAGACCTTCTGGTGACATTTGTATGTTACTTGCAAACAGTGGTGAAATGTAAAATTTGTTACTACTAGTTCTGTGGGTGTGGCTTGGTGGGGGGGGCGTAATGTGGCTGAATGGGCGTGGCCAACTTTTTTTTTTTACTTTTAAAACCATTTTTTCCTACAACTTCTTTGGCGGAAGAGGTTGTAGAAAAAATGCTTTTTAAAAAAAAAGAGTCTCTGATGATTTCGCAGCTCAGCTGGGCATGGGGAAGCCCAGGGATTTTTGCTACCGATTCTCCGGATCACCCAAGCTACCAGATTGGGTGATCCGGTCCGAACCGGGAGCATTTCACCCTTGCTTGCAAATGCCAAGAGCAAAAGCAAAGGTCCTCGGCTACAGTCTTATCTGCAACTGCAATCCATTTCTTGGCTTGTTTATATGCTGGCCTCTGTAATATACATGATGATTTAAACAGGCCACTATACAGGTAGTCCTTGACTTACAACGATAATTGAGCCCAAAATTTATGTTGCTAAGTGAAACAGTTAAGTGAACTGTGCCCCATTTTATGATCTTTCTTGCCACTGTTGTTAAGTGAATCACTGCAGTTGTTAAGTTAGTAACATGGTTGTTAAGTGAATCTGGCTTCCTCACTGATTTTGCTTGTCAGAAGGTCACAAAATGTGACCACATGACCCCAGAGCGCTGCAACCATCATCAATATCAGTCAGTTGCCAACTGTCTGAATTTGGATCACGTGTGACCTTGGGGCTGCTGCAACAGTCATAAGTGTGAAAAATGGTCATAAGTCACTTTGGTCACTAACTGAACTGTTGTAAGTTGAGGAGTAGCTGTACTATTAGATCTGTAACTGATCTATTGTCATTGCAATTTAAGAAAGCTTAGAACAAGTTCCTAGAATTGATCTGAACATTTCATCAGAACTTTATGATACCCAGACTACATATAACCTTCTAAAATCTAAGGCTTTGGATGCTGTTCTTCCAAAATCTATCTTTAACTGTATGATAAATATTTGATTGCGTATGCTTTAAAAATGATTCAGAGGAAGAGATTCACACCTCACACGAACACAGCACCTTTCTGCTACTCATTAAAGTGTATGTAATTTTCTTCAGGTTTTCTGAAAGATGCTGATGTTTTAAGGAGTCAAATCATTAAAGCAATGTACGTTTAATGAAACTCTCAAAGCAGTGGCATTTTATTCCAGGCTCAGGCCTTGAAAAGAAATGTGTGAGCTTTAATGAAGAGCAGAGAAGAGCTGCCCTTGCACAAGATCTGAAAAAGATTCTGCCAAATTATTTTTGAAGCATGCAATGCTAACCCTCAATGTATAGTATAAAATCTAATTAACTCTAATTAAGATATATTTAAATTAACTTCAATGCCATTGCTATATTAGTCCTTGTTTTGGAGTGCAAGCATTAGCACACTACTCAAAGGGCAAGTTCAAGTTCAGCCCCCCAATCTCCCCCTGCACATCCCTAGCAAGAGTCTTTCCCTCAGAATCTGATACTCTGGAGCAGGGGTCTCCAACCTTGGCAACTTTAAGACTTGTGGACTTCCACTCCCAGAATTACTCAGTCCTGCTCTGGAGTATGTTGCCTCTGAAGAAAGAGTCTCGTCTCCCCTGATAATTCTATGGATAAGAAACAAAAACCTCCTCCTGGATGAGATCAAATATCCATTTAGCCTAGTACTGCTAAGTACGGTTTGGATCTCTCCGAACTAAGCAGGAAAATTAAAAGTGTCCTTTCCAAGAGCTTGAGGCCCTGGGATTGGAAGGACACACTCAGGCCTTTGGAGTAGATCAGTATTCCCCATCCTTGGCAATTCTAAGAGGCAAGGATTTCAACTCCCAGAATTCCTGATGGCTAGGGAATTCTAGGAGTTGGAGTCCCTGCCTCTTAAAAGTTGCAAAATTGAGAAACACTGGAGTAAACTATGAGTCCCTTTGAGTTGTTGAGGGGGGAGGACTTGCCACTAGCTATTTCTATACAGTCCCTAGCACCTCTAGCACTGAAGAATCACAGCTGTGGACAATTCTGGCATGGAAATGGTTAACACCTGCCTCTTTTTGGAAGGAAGGAAAAGAGGAAGTCTGATGAGCAAAGTGCAGAGGCTGGAACACTCTCAGCAGCTGCCTTTGATCTCAGCGTCCTTGGAAAGCGTGTGTGAGCAGGTATCCGCCAGAATTGCTCCAGCAGGCTAGCTTCGCAATTGCCAAGCCTGCCTTGAACAGGGAGGTCAGAGGTTAGCAGCACAACTTCTCAGCTGTAAGATCAAAGGCACTGCAGATCTCAGGCTCCAGGATTGCCCTGGGAGGTTGGGAACTGAGAGAGTTTAAGTTTTGCTGTAAAGGTGCTCTCAAACTGGAAGACTGGTTATACTTTCTTTAAACCTTTCCAGCATTTCATCTGTGGTTTGCACATGTGTGTGCATGTACATTTGAGATGGATTCCTAAATGAATTTCATCCAAATCGTACGTAAAATGATACAAACCTTAATGTTCAGCAGTGGCCCCCCTCTTTTAAAAATTACACTGATCCAACAAACATGGGCCTTATAGCGCCTCAGATTCTACAAAACTTTTCAAGATTCTTTGATCTGAGAGATGAATTTGCTAAAGGAAACGTAGCTCTCATTTTCGAAGCAAGGAGCACTGTGCAAATTTGCTCATCTCCCGAACTTGGAGTCTAAAGAATATAGCAGAAATTGTAGATGAAATCATGGTTAACAGGGGTGACTAGCAAAGAGTCCCATTTGTTCCGTCGAAGTCAGGCAGCAGTTCTAAGCTGAGTTCAAGACACAGGCTAATCAGTATTCCTTTAGGAAATCCAATATTCTCTTGTATCATGCTGAGTATTTTGGGGAAGCAACAACTGAGATAAAAATCACATTTCCATAATCAAATTTAACAACATGCTTTTTAAAAAAAATTCTGTTCAATTATGTTCAGTTTTTTGGAAACTCTCAGGAAATCTGCAAAATGCAAGGTTTTTCGTGGCAAGGTTTTTCAGAAGTGGTTTTCCACTGCCTCCTTTCTAGAGCCAAGAGAAAGAGACTAGCCCAAGATCACTCAGCTTTGTGCCCAGGCAGGACTAGAACTCATAATCTCCTGGTTTCTAGTCTGATGCTTTAACCTCTATACCAAACTGCCTCTCTTTACATTAAGTTAAAATAAGGGAAATGCATTTCTGGCAGATGAATTGATGGATGGATAGGCAAGTAGGTGACAGAAAGCCAGACAGACACATGGAAATCTGACACATGCACACATTTACTGTGTGTATGGAACCTTTAAATACCAGTTCCCAAAGGCTCTCCTCCCCTTGGATCTTGTTAATGGAAAGGCGAAGCCCAGCAATACCAGCTCAATTGAAATGATCTGGAATGGTAATTTCTGAAAAGTCTTGTTCATGCTTCATCTTTCTCAATGGAAAAGAGTTTAAGGAAGAGTAACTAGAGTGTATGAGAGACTGTAGCATTGCCCATTTAGTTTGGGCCTTACCTACTTTGAGTATAAAGATACTCAGGAGCTTAATTTGCAATCTAATCAACCAAGGAGCTGATCAAAAAGCTTTCTGAAGGAGTTTATTAAGTCCGTTCTCAGCACATATACCTTATTGGCCAATGACAGGCATGGCCGGAGATCCCGCTCAGGCCTTTCCAGTTTGACAATGGAGACAAATCCTGGAACAGTATGTTCATCCTCGCTGGTATTACACAAAGACAGGGGGTGGAACTGTGAAGAGAAAGGAAGGGAAAGTTACTACTGATATATCATAGGACAATTATGGAATCATAGGGCCGGAAGGAACCTCAGAGATCTTCTAGTCCAATTCTCTGCTCAAAGCAGGAGCCTTACACCATCTCAATCAAATGACTGTCCAGTCTGTTCTTGAAAACCTCCAGTGACTGAGTACCCAGAACCCCGGAGGCAAGCTATTGATTAATTGCTCTCACTGTCAGAAAATTCCCCCTTTCTTCTAGATTGAATCCTTTGATAAGCTTCCACCTATTGCTTCTTGTCTTGCCCTCTGGTGTCCTAGAGAATAAGTCAATCCTCTCTTTGTGACAGCCCCTCAAGTACTGGAAGACAGCTATCATGTCCCTTTAATCCTTCTCTTCAATCGGCTAGACATTTCTAGCTCCCTCAGCGGTTTGCCATACAATTTAGCCTCCAAAACCTTTATCATTTTTGTTGCTTTTTTCTACACGTTTTCCATTCCCAACATCTTTTTTTTTTGTATTGTAATATAATGCTGGTATAATATAATGATGGTGATATAATGTAATTAGCTTATATTGTAATACAGAAGATGGACACTGCATTATCGAGGAAGGAATGTAGATCAACACTTGATGTGCAACTCAGATACAGGTAAAGTGCTACAGTAAACTTTTGTCTGTTTCAGACAAACGTTTGCACTTTTTCATTATCATTGAGCCTAGCCATTCTTCCATTCCTTAGACATAAGCTTAAGAAAAAATGTTAAAATATCTTCTGGATGACCTATTTAACTCATAATCTATCATAATTCACAATCTAGCCAGATAAACTTGCATTACAGCTCAGTTATCATGTTTGTTGGGAATTCTGAGGATCTGTTGACTCAGTACACCCATTGAACATAGATTACAAGGTGCTCTGCAGAGCACAGTCAGGTATTTGATCAAGAGGTAAAAAAAAAATAGATACCCTGTGCTCTACCTATAGTTACCCTTGAAGATCTTTTAGTAGCTGCCACCACTACACAAATGTTGCTGCATTATTTGTTAATATAGTAGGTTTCCAGGAATGCATGGGACTTTTCTTCTTTCATTGCATCACTAGTCAGTTTGCTTCTTAGCCCAGTTAAAGATTATCTAGCAAAGGTCCTGGCTAAAATTGGATATGAATTAATCACTTGCAAAGACACTGTCTCTAGATCAGAGGTCTTTAAACTTGGCAGCTTTAAGACTTGTGGACTTCCAACTCCCAGAATTCTGGCTGGCGAATTTTGGGAGTTGAAGTCCACAAGTCTTAAAGCTGCCAAGTTTAAGACCTCTGATCTAGATCATTTGTCTTGGTTTAAATCTTAGCTTTCATTTAGCAAGTCCCACTTTTAAAGATACCTTCATAATTAATTTGTCAAGAATTATAAGGAAAACAAAAAGGACTGATAGAATAGAATAGAATAGAATAGAATAGAACAGAACAGAACAGAACAGAACAGAACAGAACAGAACAGAACAGAACAGAACAGAACAGAACAGAAGAGAAGAGAAGAGAAGAGAAGAGAAGAGAAGAGAACAGAACAGAACAGAACAGAACAGAATAGAATGGTGTTTAGAATAGAAAGGCGGCAGCAAGGAAAAGGATTATTCTTGCAAGATTACAATTGCTCCATAAACACAGAGAGGTGTTTCCTTTGAATTCAAAATGCCCTGAAGCTTTGCTCATACAATCTTGAATCACACCAACACTTATAAATACAACATACACATATATAAGTGTAAGAAAAATAATTTACTTTCATTCACAAGAATTTCCTTTTGGAATTTTAATGGAAGACTGTTACATAAAAAACATAGAGAGCCTTGCTGAATCAAAGCAATGTTCACCAGCATTCTAAGATATTCAGTGGCTGGTCAGATTGATTTAGGAAGCATACAGTATAAGGATACACCCTTTTCCACCTTTTTGGTCCTGTTTTCAGTTCTATAAAGCTTTTTGAAGTATGGTAGCTATTTCACTTGTACTCAGATTGTTATGAACTGGCAAGTTTCTCCACAGGGCCATTGTGGGCTGTTACCATTGTGCACATCAAATGGAGGAATTACTTAGAATTCGGCCAGAGAGAGAGAGAGAGAGAGAGAGAGAGAGAGAGAGAGAGAGAGAGAGAGAGAGGGAGAGGGAGAGGGAGAGGGAATGTTATTGGGAAGTTGCTCTATCTCCAATACCATTTGGTTGCTTCCAAAGGGTATGGACTACATAAAAATAGCCCTGTCTAATGGCTGGGATGGGAATGGGAATAGAGTGTACCAATCACAAAACTGAGCTTAAAAAATAAAAGGAGTAATTGATCAGTCAACTTCAAGTAAAGTGAAATTACTTTAAGAAAACCTTTGCAAATGGATGATAAAGGGCAATTAAACAACAAAAAATGGCCATCTACTGGAGTTGGTTGTTCTGTTAACTGGTGTCAACCCTTATTCAGCTGGTCAGGGGAAGGGTGTACGGCTAATGTAATGCCTGTTCTTCTGAGGAAAGAATGGCCATCTGCGCTGTTGCATCTGTTGTCTGATAGACCAAAGGTGAGCTCACACCTGCTGCCAGCTTTGGCAAAGGATCAAGGGAGAATTTCATTGAAAGACTGATAGCATCTCTCCCCCCCCCCAATACACACTGGTTAAAAGAAAGCTGGCACGCCTGTTTTACACAGCAGCTTCTCTGTGTGGGGCCAACAGTATGTCTGATGGATCAAAGGAAGGAGTGTTGCATCTCAAAGATATGGTTCTTCACCTCCTAGCCATCATGGTATGGTTTACTAGTCTTAATAAACCAAAAATTGCAACCTCTTTGCTGCTGCATTTCCAGAAATCTTCATCACTGCGCATGTAATTGTATTCAAATTTTTAGAGAGACTGTGGCTATTTAGAGTTGAGGGACCTCTGATCCTGCAGATGCTGTTGAATTACAACTAGAATTCTTCACCATCGACCATGCAGGTTAGGCTACCAGTAATTTAGAAAAATCTGGAAGGCTATAGATTCTTTTATCTTTTGCTTACAGTTATTTTAATGTTCAACACACATGTGGACATTAACTCTCAGAATGCAGAGGGAAATGCCTCTTCTCTCTCAGCACCGATGCCATGGCATACACTATAGATAAAATTAGATTCTGAATTTAATAACTGATTTAACTAAGCAGACCCTAGATTACTAGTCCAAAATCCTGCCCTAATTGCACACCCATTGCTGATGTACAAGGTTATTATCAGGGAACCAGGGAACTATATGCCACAGAGACCGCCGTTTTTGTGCCCTCACTGTTGCCAAGGTGTATTTTGAACTCCTAATAACCTACTGTGGGACAATGAGACTTTGTAGCCTATATTTAATGAGAAAAACAAACACCCTCCTGATTTGTACATTACTGGAAGGCAGAGTAGAAGGTTAGGGGTTTTTTTTAAAAAAAAAAAATAAGTGACTGCAATAGAAAGCTATCAGAAGACAGGAAAGCAGAAAGGGAAGGACAGAAATTCCGTGGAAAAGCATGTGTGATTTCTCCATAACTGGAGACATCTAAGCAGGCTGCCAATGGCAATTACTCAGACTGGAACAGAACCTATCTAGTGGAGAAGGGGAAATTAATCTGACCAGATGGAAGACCTGCAAATAGCTGGTCTTCCACCTGGTCAGCTTAGTATATTGCAAGCTTGCCCTTGACTTCACTGGTGAAATACAGTATGGGCGATTTACCATATACTGAAGATTTCCCCATCCTAATTTCCAGATGTTTTAGGACTGAAACTTTCAGAATTTCCATGGAGACGCTGGCATCCAGCGTGCTTAGCCTGGATGCGGAACAAAATCCATTGTCTGTGTTTCCCCAGTAGATTGCACCACAAACCGAGCAAACGTTCTGGGCTCCCACAACTCACCAAACCTGGATGCAGCATAACCAGGATTAGCGAGCTGCAGAAACACAGCAGGGTGCGTTTGTATCTAACCTTTTAAAGCATGTCTTGTGAACACAACCATCGAGGGGGCGCTAGGCTCGAGAAGCCCGCTCCACCCCGCTGGCCTTGAAAGCCAGAGGCTCAATTGAGCCGTCCGGGCCGGGCGAACAGAAGAGGGCTGAGAAAGCAGCCACGAAAGACGCGCTGCCGGCGGCGGCTACTGCGGCAGCCCTCGTGGATTTCGACCACGTGCGGAGCAAAGGAAACCTCCTCAGTTCGCTCCAGCGCGGTAGGTTTGAAGGTCAGCCCTTCGCAGCGAGGCCCTTTGTCTGGGCTGGCCGGGCCTGTCCGTGTCCCTTGCGGCTTGCCTGCAGGCTCTCGTCTCCAACTCTCGCCACAGCCAGCGGGAGCGGCCAACAAGGCCTGCGAGGCTGCCTGTGGCGCGGCGAGATGAAAGGCGGGCCGCTAATGTAAGAGCCGGTGGCCTCCCCAGTGCCGTTTGAACTGTTTACAGATCGAGTTAACTATTACAGGCCGTGTGTATCTTGGCCGCCTGCCCGAATTCTTCCGCGCCCGTCAGATATTATTAAACAACCCTTTCGATGCTCGTCTGGAGTTCTTCCAACACACCTCAGAGAGTTGCCGACACTCCAGGCGGAGCCTTTGGTTGGCACTCTTGTTCCCGAGGCCCAAACAAGAATCACGGTCTCGGCCTCGGGGAGGCGGGGAGGGGGATTTGGCTGGCTCGCGGCGGCGACTCAAAGGGAGAAGAAAACAGGGAGAGTCAGGCTTGGTAGACACCGAAAAAGCCCCAGGGTGGGCACAGGGCCTAAGAGCCACCCCCTCACCTCAGCTCCCTGGGCAAGGTAAATGCAGTGTTTAAACTGCCGGCCCCGCATCTGCAGGCGACGGTCGAGTTGAATGGGTCTCTCTGGGCCGCTCATTGTGGCCGGGCTATTTCCTGGAGGTTGGGGGGGCAACAGGAGAGACGGCTATGGTCAGCACGTTAATGCAAATCCCCCTCAGTATTTCGGGATTATTACCACCCCTGATTATCTGACTATGTTTTTCATAAGAGTATCTCTCAAGCTGTGCCTTTTATTAAATAGGGCAACTTATAACAATTATGGCTTATGGTTGAGAGCCTTTTTTTTCCTGTTTAGGTGACCTGTGGCACAAGTACTGACTTAAATGGCAATTTATCAGTGGCCATAATTGTGAAATAAATCAGAACTGGTTGGATGTAGAGAATTCACTCAGTCATCAACCGTGGTTTTTAAGCCACCATTAGATGGGTTGGGGAAAAACCAATTCAACCGCTCTGTGGCTCAGCCTGTCAAATGCAACTGATAAGTTCTTTTGCCCCTGCATTGACCCAAATTAGCTTAATAAAAAATGAAGTTCAACGATTATTAATAAGTTATGAGAACCAGTGTGATCTAGTGGCTGGGGGAAAACCCAATCAGTCAGGCCAGTATTATCTCCATTTCAGAGACTGAATGAATTTGAAAGACATTTGTATTAAAACCACCAAGCTCAAGATAGATGAGAGTAGTTTTGTGGTATTTTGGGTGTCACCTCACTTTTCTCCAATGTATTATGTTTTCAAAGAACTTGTTGGCTTAGTTGATGAACATAGCCTGTCAATTTGAGCCCTAGATAGTATGAATCAAGACCGAGACTTCTTGGAGCATATACACAATGTCTTTCCTTCAGTATAAAGCAAATACCTATTCCTCATGGTAATACATGATTTTTTGGGTAAAAGAAACCAGAAGCATTATATTTTTTAAAAGCTAATTAAACCGGCTCAAAATGTTACATAATGGGAAACTTACGGTCATTGCTCAGTAGTAGCAGAAAAGTTCCACATCTCAGAGTTGCTCTTTCTCTTTTTGGTTTTGGATCACTAGTTCATTAATGACCTGCATCAATTAGCATTCCAGATCTTTTCAAAATACAGGTAGTCCTCAACGTCTGTTCAAAGTTACACCACCACTGAAAAATGTGACTGACCATTTTTCACACTTAGAACCGTTGCAGCATCCCCATGGTCATGTGATAAAAATTCAGATGCCTGGCAACTGACTCATGTTTATGACGGTTGCAGTATCCCAAGGTCATGTGATCATCTTTTGCGTGGTTCTGGCAAGCAAAGTCAATGGGGAAGTCACATTCACTTAACAACAGTTTTTCTTAAACAACTGCAGTGATTCACTTAACAACCATGGCAAGAAAAGTCATAAAATGTGGCAAAGTTCACCTAACAACTGTGGTATAGCAATAGAAATTTTAGCTCAATTGTGGTTGTAAGTCGAGGACTACCTGTATTTCCAAACCACATAACCAAGTAGCTGTGTCTTTTTGAAAAGACCTTATTTTGTTGCAGATCATTTCAGGGGGTAGTATTTTTTTAAATTGTGGTTATAGTAGCAGAGGTACACTAGGACTGTCATGCTGAGTGCTGTAACATTTTCCCCCAAGGCTCTTTGCTCCCACTACTTCTGAAGGGGCAGACTGCTTTTGGCTGCACTCCAGCCTCTATAAATGCAGGCTTGTGAAAGCCAATGTACTTTGAAGGGCTCACTCCCTCCCCCCCACCCCCCAATCCAGGCACAGCAGCTGGTTTTTTTATGTTACCCTTCAGGTGGGTTGGATTTCATTTTTCAGAGTTTCCCAACAAGCCATTGGTTGTAGCCCTACCCATCTGCTGTAGAGAGCAAATAATTAGAGTAGCCAGCCAGAGAGACATAATTCAATCATTGTGCCCCAGATCAATTAGCACCATTGTAATGGAATTTTGATACAGTACATTACCTAAATTGTACTAGAAATCTTAGCAACTATGACTGCTCATAAACTGATGCAACATTCTTTTTGTAGAGTTTCCCTACCACCTTTATGTTCAGAATCCCATTTAAATAAAGCACTTCCAGTGTTCATAGCAACTTAAGCAAGACGGTGGCAGATGGGGAGCCTCGGCTCAGGCAGGGAAGCCTGAGAGGAGCTGAGTGGGCAGAGAGGTCTGTAAACAAGTGTGCAGCTTGGAACTCTGGGCTGAGTTAATGTGCTCCTGCTGGAAAGCCTGGGAGCTTGCTGTTGGCAGGTTTCAATCTCTCGCATCCCGTGTCACTAGGAGCCATTTGCTGGCTCTTCCAGCATCCCAGCTTGTTCAGGCAGGCCTGTCCTGCTAAGAGAGGGAGGAATTTGATTCTCACCCCCAGGGGCTTGCTAAGTAACTCTCCTGCACTTCAAAGGAGCTCTTTATTTTGCCTTAGTGATCACACCCTGCAAAAATTTCCCACTGACAAAAGAAATCGTTTTATAGGCAAAGGAGGGATTGGAATGTCTCCTCAACCCTGATGAAGGAAGAAGGGCTCAACACACACCCTGGAAGAGGCAAGGCATGGAGTTGTGGTCTCCCCAGTGATAAGTGCTGAGACATAAAATGATCTGAAAGTTGGAAGAATCCTGTTGGATCCCATTCAGCAACCTGTTTCCCAAAGTGATAAACCACATGTCCTCTAAAAGCCTATAATGTTATAGATTGCACCAGAGGGTCGAAACCAATTTCATTGTATATATGATGTACAATGACAATAAAGACTATACTACTACTATACTATAAGAAGGGTGAGAAAGCTCACCTGTATACATAGAATTTCAATGTAAAATATCATCACAGACCTCTGCCACAGATTGTGATCTAAGATTGTTATAACAATGTCAATCACAGTTTTCATTCTGGAATTCTATGGCATTAATCCTAAATCTTAGTGCAGACAGAGAGGCATAGGCTTCCATTAGTAACCTTGAGACTGGACCAAATCTAATACATTTTCATTCTTAGATTAAGCTAAAAGGTCACACTACCTTCAACTGAACTACCTCTAGATCTCTGGAACTTCAAGTACCATAGTTTCCAAGAAGTTTTTGACCTTGCTGGTTTGGGAATAATAAAGGTTGAATGCCAGTAACTCTGAAGGACAAGGAGATGTTTTCTGGATACCCAGAGAAAAAATATTATCAACTAAGAGTACAAACCTGGATAAAATGCCCTGCTCATGCTTTTGTTTAATAGTTGCAGTATCTGCTCTCTGACCTATGTGTAGGTTGCTAGAATTAACTAGCCAAAACCCTAGCACTCATGCAGTGACCCAGATAGATAGGCAACTAGGCCAAGAAGGTTGAACAATAATTTGGGGGAACACTGTGCTAGTGAAGCTGCATGAAGCCTGGATAGTGCACTTATTCCTGACATTGCAAATTAACAGAGGATGGGGGATATGGATATGGTATGCATCTGGAATAGGATTAGCTTCTTTTAGATTATAGCCCCATCTGGGACTAAAAGGTCTTCCTTATCTGCCCATAGTACTTATATCTGATATCTGAAAAATCAGATATCACAGAAATTGACATAACTTAAATCATGGCTGTGTTCACACGGCATGTTTATCCTGGTTAAGTAATAACTTGGCAGGGGCAGCATTTGTAAAACATTACAAGCTTTATTAGCTTTAACCTTAGTTAGGGGTTTTTATGGCCCAGCATTTTGTAAAAACACAGCTCATTGCATTAACTTATGGATCATTATATTTGCAAATCCAGAAAATTTTGTTAATTAGTACCCAGGTGAAGTGGATTGTGTGAATGCTGCCAGTCAGGAATATTAATGGAAATTCTTAAAACTATGTTACCACAGAAAAAGTTAATTTTTCCATTCTCCCTTTTCCCTGCTGACCCTCATCCCAACAGGTTGCAGGAGAATATGTACCAGCCAGCACTCATTGTCAATATATAACAATTGTAGGACTTAAAGTCATAGTGGCTTCAGTCTCCCACAAAAATACTTTTGAGCAAGAAAAATAGTTAATAATCTGCTATGGTTTCTTACATATATATGCTCATTTATGTGAGTTGAAGACATTTCTGTCCCAGTCCTTAAAGACAAATATAGTGCAAGATACAGGTAGTAGCTCATGAGGCCTGTTCCAAAGTCAGATGCCTCCATAAGACCTAAAAAGAGCTATTTTTTTGCAATCAGTTGCCTGAGTGCCATTTTTTAATTGGAAGGGACAGCAAATGTATGAAGCTATATTGTGCACATCTTTCCAGTAAGTGTTCTTAGGATAATTAGTGTTTTGAAAGTCAAGATTAAAGTCAAGATTATAATTCAATGTTTGGAGAGAGAGCAGAGCCAGAGGAACTTCATCTCATCATGAACAGAGCCAGCATCTGAGAAGCTTTTTCTTTGCAACGTGGTATTAGCATTGTTTCATACTTTTATATTTTGGGGTTGTTCCTCAAAAGAATTGGAAGTTGTAGATATGTATGGCTGCTCAATTTCCAGCTCTGGATTAGATGAAATAGAGTTTGATCCGTGAAACATGTGTTTGCAGCTATTCATAAAATCTACAAAAGATCCTGGTCTTTAATTTAACCTAACCCTCTTTCATCTTGGACCTTTAAATGTACCGTACTTGGTGCTGATGAGAATTATGGGAATTAGTCACATTTAGTGAGAATCAGGTTGGGGAAAATAATTAATAGTTAATATTTGCCTGAGCACAAACAGATGCCATTGGTTTATCCAACATACTAGAAACTCAGAAAAATCCCACTGGTAGAATCATAAATGATCCTACCATTCTCCAGTGGTGGTATTGTATATGCAATTGTTCTAATTCTTCAGAATGGAACATTTTAGAGACTTTACAACCATAGTATCTGAACATATGCAGATCCTTGAAGGATCAGCCTACATGTGTATTTAATGATCAACTAGAGAAATCTGGTGAGATTACTAGATTGAAATATGAAGGCTCCAGTCCTCCCTCTTTGTTTATGCTTATTCAGGTGGGTGCTCTATAGTATCATGCCATTATGTTTTCTCCATAATTTTTTCTGCTCCAGTTTGCAGCCCTAAAACCCAACATTTCAAGGGAGCAGAGTTTTTGTTAGACTCAGTGGGGCTTCCTCTCAAAAAAAAATGTGGATCTAGAGATTTCAATTTATATTCCCCAGCTGTCTAAAATGGTAACTGTTTTCTGCGCCTGAGTGATCTTGTGATTCCAAATATATACCTAGTTTAGAAGCACCCTTAAGTACTTCAAAAGAACATGGAAATCTAACTTAGAGCCCCTGTGCTGGTGTTTAAAGAAATAATTGTTAGGGGGAGAAGAAAAATGTGAGGAATATTAGTGCATGTCTGTTCATGTTTATTCAGAAGCAGCGGCAGTGATGCTGTCCTTTTAACACTTGCTGTTCATCCTAGATCAGCATTCCCCAATCCAGTGTTCCTCAGACAACCCATATGGCTAAGGATTTGAGGAGTTGTAATCAAGGTGGGGATGCTTCTCAAAAACATCTCACCCGATTTTTCTCCCAGTAAGACCTTTTCCAAGGTGGGATTCTGTAGTTTTGTCTTGTCAAATTTTAAACAGAATACTACGCAATCAACATTTGCTGTAGTTATTCTTTCTATTTTGCCTTTTCACCTTTTCTATTGCAAAATATCTGATATAAAATAAAACTTTTCAATCTCACAATTCAAATTTTGAGGAGGCTAGTTCAGAATATAATACATTTAAGCTTGGAGGAAGAGAGGAATTCTTGTGTTCCCTGATAAATTTCACTGGTCAATCTACACCTATTGTACAGTGTTTGTATAGCTAAAGCAGCTTTTTGAAGCTGTACTGTGTTAACCCTTTTGATGTAACATCAGATCTAAATCTGTGTCTCAGCATAAGAATTGAGGGTCAGTCTTCACAGCATCAATTTCAAAGGGTTCCACAGATCAATTGTACTTTGTGCCCAAAAGCCCACTTATTGGTTAATCATTACACATATCAGCACTAAGGAAATGCAGTCAATAGACAAGGGAAGTTAAAGATACCCATTAAAAAGTTTATGACCCTTACTGGGTCCAGGATAGTCAAAGGATATTAAATTCAACTGAAATTACACAGACAACAAATATCAAGTTATATGTGAGATCCCGCTACCATTGTAACATTAGACACTTTTTTTAATAATAGAAAATATATGGCAGTAATTTCTTTATTAAAAATAGTCACTGGTATTGCGTAATCAAAAACCTACAAATTGGTTTCCTTAGAAGTTCAGCTTTTGATATGAAGAGCTTGCCTTTCTTTAAACTAAAGTCTAAGGTAAAAATGCCGCCTTTGATGGCCATACATGTCATGAACATTTCTCTTTATATTAATTTAAAACATGCACACCTGTAATACAAAATCTGGGCCAGATCTACATAGGCTCTTTATCTTGGCACTATGACATCTATCTTACACATGACACATGTCAACTTTATCTCAGCATAGCAATTTTCTCAGCCTGCCTTTTTAATGAGTCATTGGTGTAATATAGCAATTTGTAGTGCCCAGTAGAACGTTTTTATATAGGAACATTTAAGGCAGTTTCCAATATGAAAATATGTTTGCTGTTCATTAGAAACAGTGAGGAAGTAGTGAAGGAAAGAAAAGAAACAAGGCTCATAAAGACAATTAATATAAAATTTATAAAAAATAGGTTGATGGGAGGAACAATCCACTGGGTCTAAGAGTTTGGAGATGTCTCTAATGGATCATCGTAAGAATTGAGATTTGGCAGCTTCATAAGCTAACTGGATACCATAATTTGTATTTTAAGAGGAGTTGCTTCTTTCACTTTGGAAGATGATAGTTGTTATGTATTCCTGCATCTAAATCGAGTTTTAGAATCCATGACAGAAAGCAACAACTAGAACTTCTAAGAGTTCATGGCTTCCATGGCGGCCATGGACCTGACCCAGGTAGTTAAAGGCCCCACCCACTTGGGGAATCACACTCTGGACTTGATTTTTGTCTCGGACCAGTGGCTGAATGATCTTAAAATAGGGGATATAGACACCAAGCCCTTGTCATGGTCTGATCATTCTCCCCTTCATATGGACTTTCAAGTCACTTCTACTCACTGCAGGGAGACGGAACCGACCAAATAGTTCCGTCCCAGGTGCCTGATGGACCCCGAGAGGTTCCTGACGGAGCTTGGGCCATTTCCTGAGACTGTGGCTCACGACTCGACTGAGGACCTAGTGGTCGCCGAGGACAGGGCGGCTACTGGGGCCTTGGACTGTGTCGTGCCTTTGCGGCCTCTGACCTGATGCCGATCTTGACTAGCTCCTTGGTTTTCCGAGGAGCTGAGAGAGATGAAGCGTCGGAAAAGACGCCTGGAGAGCGATTGGAGGACAAGCTGATCTGAATCTGACCGAACACAAGTGAGATCTTATATTAAGACCTACCTAGTGGCGATAAAAGCGGCGAAGTCTAGCTACTTCTCCGCTCTTATTGCATCTGCAGAGAACCGCCCATCCACGCTGTTTAGGGTGACCCACTCCCTACTTCAGGTGGGGATGCGGGAAGATCCCTTACAGGGACGAGCTGAGGATTTTGTGCAATTCCTGCATGATAAAGTTGCTCAGATTCGGGATGGCCTGGACTCCGATTGGGTAGATCCAGGGGAGGAGACGGGGGTAGGTCTTGAGAGCGTTATCTGGGAGGAGTTTGACTCTGTAGCTCCTGAGGACGTGGACAGGATTCTGGGAAAGCTTCACACTGCCACATGTTTATTGGACCCGTGTCCCTCCTGGTTGGTACTGGCCTCCCGGGAGGTTACACAAGGCTGGCTCCAGGGGATTATAAATGCTTCTGAGTGAGGGTTTCTTTCTCGCCGCCTTGAAAGAGGCAGTTGTGAAGCCCCTCCTCAAGAAGCCTTCCCTGGATCCGGCTTTATTATCAAACTATCGTCCAGTCTCCAATCTTCGCTTCGTTGCGAAGGTTGTTGAGACTGTGGTGGCACGACAACTACCCCGATACCTGGATGAAGATGTCTATCTGGATCCGTTCCAGTCGGGCTTCATATCGCGATACAGCACAGAAACGGCATTGGTTGCATTGGTTGATGATCTCTGGAGGGTCCGGGACAGAGGTTGCTCCTCTATCCTGGTCCTATTAGATCTCTCAGCGGCTTTTGATACCATCGACCATGGTATCCTACTGCACCGGCTGGAGAGGTTAGGAATAGGGGGCACCGTGCTTCGGTGGTTCTCCTCCTTTCTCTCTGACCGTTCGCAGTTTGTGTTGGCAGGGGGGCAGAGGTCGACCTCGAGGCATCTTATTTGTGGGGTGCCGCAAGGGTCAGTCCTCTCACCCCTTCTGTTCAACATTTATGTAAAACTGCTAGGCGAGATCATCCGTAGTTTCAGGGTGAATGTTCATCAGTATGCTGATGACACTCAGCTATACATCTCCACCCCAGACCACCCCAACAATTGTGATGTCCCGTTGCCTGGAGGCCGTACGGATTTGGATGGGGAGAAACAAACTCAGACTCAACCCCTCCAAGACTGAGTGGCTGTGGCTTCCAGCGTCCCGGTATAGTCAACTGGTACCATCACTGACAATTGGGAATGAGACCTTGCTCCCCAATTATAAATTGGCAGCCTAATAACAATATTGGGAACCCACCTTCTAGCTAGAAGCATGCTAAATTAGACAAGGGACTATAAGCATTAACCAATCCATCCATGTGTGAAGAATTGGGCCAATTATAGGTGATCTTATCAGACAGCAGGAATCCCAATCCTTCGGACAAGGGGCATCTTAGTAACTATATCAAATGATGCCCATGTATTACAGAACCAATATATCTTTCTGCACATTAAAGAAAAGCCTCAATTACTCCTCTATGGCTTTGTACCGTTTGATAGTTATATAAAAAAATTCAACACACAGCATATTCTATAACATGGAGATGTATAAAGTTCTCAAATATGAAACTTAAGATGGCACTATATGAGGATTGTACTGCTTCATTGTACATTTTTGGATCAAACTTTGCTTTACTCACATTATTCATCAACTTAAAACAAGCTAGCACTATGAGAGGAAAGCTAGGTATTAAGCATCTTAAAACTATTGCTACACTCAAGGACATAGTAATACTCCTCTTCCATATATTTAATGCATGTAAATACTTTTGCATGTTTCTTATTGGTAAAAACAACCATGGGGATTTAGGACAAATGTAATTAAATACTATCTATAAAACCAGGCCTATGCCATTTGATTCCTACAGATCAACTTCTTGCCACCAAAATGGCAAGATGAATTTGAAATAGAAATATCTGTGGCTTGCACAGGATGGGGATAGAAAGATGTGTTTTTTCTTTCCCTAGAAATGTAATGAAGTTACTGCCAGACCTTCCAAATTGTTGTGGTTAGCTAGTTATACGGTATAGCACAACATAGCCTATTGAAGAGTATGAACTGCTGGGTGAGTAGCAGTTCTGTATGCTTTGACTACAGAGCTGAAGAATGAAGAGAGAAAAGCAGGGCTGGGTAGGGAACACCCCCCCCCCAAAAAAAAAGTATAACAGGCAGAAAAAATCTGCCGGAAGAACAGGAGAGAGCGAGCTAAGAATGGCACAGAAAGACAATGCAAATTCTATGTGCTACAATGATAAGGGAAGGGGTTCAAAGAAAGGCTTTGCAATGACCAAATGAAAGTATAAACTGAGATAGGTGGAAAAGCATGAATACATAGAAGTTAAAAGGATTGGGTTAAAACTGGCAAAACATTTTATATTGTTGCTATAGTGATGAAGCTCTCTTGGATTATTATATCTTTTAAAAACCAGCCTTTTGAGTGCCCAGTTTATATTGCACAGTTGGGTTGTCTTGGCATCAGGATACATACCTCCAATTCTGCAGGTTTATTCCTGGCTAAAAGCTTGCAGTCCAAAGCTACACATGTATACACCTGTATACAAAGCTACACAAGCTATATATTTTTTAAAAATACAAAATTGGAAGAAATTGAATTTTATCCAGTTTCAAGACATACCACCTATGACGCAACACAAATGTACAGTATAATCAAAAATGATTTATTAATTTCTCTCTTCTCTTTTATCCTAAGTCTATTATAACATGGGACTACTACCAACCTGACTTAAAATGACACTGCATATTGTTTTAAACTCACATTAAGAATTTGGGCTTCAAATTTAGCCTATTTAAATCCCTACCCCATCCCTTATGCTTCTTTCCTCTCAGCTGTTCCTTTTATTTATCTCAATTCCTTTTCTGCTCTGTACTCCTTTCTACAGATAGCAACACTTGAACTTTCATTCCTTTAATGGTCAGCTACTGATTCTCCAGGGGACCATCTGAAAGTTGATTGCATGAAGATGGATAAGCTCCACAGTCCATTTCTAGCAAGTCTCAGGTTCATGGCCACATTACATTCTGCAGATATTTCTTTTGTCTCCAGATTAGCAAGTGGGGTGTGTGTGTTATTTCAAAGATATTGCGTTACTGATCTAGAGACTATGAGATATTTTCCCTGTGGCCTTATTCAACTGTCAGTTCACTCCCCTATTGAGCTTTCAACTTCCAGTGGCTGATCACCTACTGGGATCCCTTCTGTTTCTAAATGCACCATAACTTGAGCATTTGCCATTCCCACCTTCCACTCTTTTGCCTTTTCCATGAGGAATATCTCACTTGGGAGATAGTCTATTAATGCTAGTTGCTCAGTGAAATGGCAGACGTCTCTCTTTTTCCTTACCCACATTGACACTTGCCTTCGCACCAAGCTAAACTATTAATTCTCCACGCAAGCAACTGGTCAATATAATAAAATCCCTCAATCTGGCAGTTGTATATTATCCACCTTCAGCAAGTCTGTTTTCAAACTGTACCAGGTTCCTCAGAAGAAGTGCCTGCATGACAACATCTTCCTCTTCTGATACAAAAAGGACACCCCTTGCATTCACCAAAATCAATTGCCCTCTACTCTGGGATAATCTTACATAATTTAATATGTAACGTCCAGGATGTAATATGACAGTGTTTTCAGTGGAGCTGCCCCTAAAAGACATCTCAGAAACTTCACTTAACCTGAAAAACAGTAGCTGTTTGCTTTGAAACATCTGGAAATGGAATATCTGGAAATGTATCTACAAAATAACTGCTCAGCTAGTTCAGTTATTTGTTTCTTCTTCAAGATACTTGCTTTCACTTATGCAGTCCAAAATGATCTTAGTTACGATCAAATGAATAATGCAACTATCAACCTATAAAGTAGAATTTTGACAATTGTGGCACAATAGTTCTCCAAAAATAACCTCACTTGAAACTCTTTTTTTGCCTTTCAATTTTTTTTCCTTTAAGCATTTCAGTTTCCCTTTTTATTAGCTAATACATTGTCATTTTTAGTAATTTTAGGATTGGTACATAATCTGTCTTCTTTTGTAAACTGCTCTGAAGACATGTTAAACAATAGCCATGATATTTTTTTAGAATTATTCATGGTAAACTATACAAAGGGTATCACCTCAGTTTGAGGCCATAGATACATCTAAACTGATCAGAGCATTGAATATGGCCCATGTACTTCCCGGAAAACAGATTCAGATTGCCTTACAATTAGGTGGAGCAGACTGTAGCAAATGGACAGACTTTAACCGGCTGAGTTAAGGATGCTGATCTATAGGTATATGAAATTCCTTCCACTTTTTATTACAGTATTACATCATAAACTAAAGCATTCTCAATATGGACTTCAAAAGTTAATAAAAGTTTCTCCTTTTTGTATCTTACTGTAACCTAACCCTGTAATTAAACCTAAAAAAATATATTTTGAAAAATTCCGTATTATGTCACTTCCTCTACTTCTTTTGTTTTTCTATTTGGGTATGCTGCATGCCTTGGTTAAGCAGGGACTGTCCTCTTCCACTCTGTAAATTGCTGTGCACACAGAAGATACTGCTATTACTATGAAGTGTTGTAATTTTAAATGACCTCAAGCTGGTCACCGTTTCAAGCTAACTTTCCTCACAGGTTTGTTATAGAGATAAAAGAAAAAAATACTATTTACAATAATAGCATATGGAACTCTTGGGAAGAGATTGGGTAGGAAAGTATGATATAAAATCATGAATAATTATAATTGTACAGCACTGAAGGAGGTCAGAAAATGTCATCTCTCTTAATTTTTTGACTTAAGCCCTTTAAAATTTGAAACGGCACGCACAAGAAAATATACCTTATTCTGACTTTTGCTTTTTGGATAAGTCCTATTTTAAGATCTGTTACAATGTGTTTCTAATTGATACACTTTGGGAACAGAATGATTGTGATTTGCTTAGAATTACCTAGAAAAGGATTTAGAATCAGGACTTACATTGTAGACATCACTGGCAGCTTGAGGCCACAATGTACATTGCAAATATGAAAGACTACTTTTCCTGACACACACTATGATTATATTTTCAAAAATAGCACATGAGCCTGTTTTATGCGGTGGTAGCAGATTACAAGATCTAAGGCAGAGATTATTCCTTCCTTGTTACTCACATACATTTAATAGATTTTGTTAGCATGTAGTTCATAAATTTGTCATCCTAGGAAGAAATCCTGTCATTGAATTATGTCTGTTTCAAAAAAGACACATGTTCGTATGAACAGAGTTGCCTTATGTAGTCAGAGGATGTCCTCAGTTTTTTCTACTGGAGCTTTCTCAGGTGGGGAATCTTTTTTCAGTTCCAATTGAGATCATTTGAAATGGATATATCAGGAACATGATTGGGGATCGTTTGCTTGCAAACTGGATGAGCTATCAGTGGGCTCTTAAACGATAAGATACAAAAGTAGTATGCAATGTGTGTTTGTTTGCCTAGTGATTTGAATTAACTTCACAGGAGAAACCAACCAGAACAGTTGCAGTGCCTTGATACAATGTACTCTGACCATTCATTAATCCCTAATAACACCTTCAAGTTCTTTTCTCTCTCCATCCCCCTGCAGAGTATCCTGAAACTGATTGATTCATTCTAATCAACAGTTCCAACATCCTTGATGTTTTAATTTCACCCTGAATTTCACTCTACTGGAAGGCATCAGCTACTTAATTATCTGCATTTTGTATAATATGACATTGCTCGAGATTTGCACCATTCTGCTTGTGAACAATGAATTCAAGTCATGTGAGGACCCTGCAAGGTGAGTCACAGGTTGCAAGACAAGATGGCACATGAAGTCAGGCCAGCAACTGCACTTCATCACAATAGACTGAACTTTACAACAGAGAAGTTCATTCAGTCTTTCCATTTGGTTCTTCTTGCTCAAACTATGGAAGGTTCCTCCAAGCATCTCTCTCTGATCAAAGTAAGAGACTGACATCCCTGAGTCATTGTGGGAAAGAAGAGGCTTGGTTGTCACTTGAAGCACTTTCTGAAAGGCATGGTAAGATCAGTAACGTGGAAATATCCAATTCAATATATTCCTTGTGGCTAAAAGGAACCAAGTGAACAGAATTTTTTATGTAAAATAAGCATAGAGGTAAAACCAAAATCATGGGTCCAATGAGAGTGCATCTGATAGTTCATGCCTTTATATTTTATTCATACATAATAAAATAAAAATGTTCCTGGAACATCAGTGTGCACCTGCCCATTCATTTATGTTTACTTAGCTGAAGAATAGCTATAAAAAGGGATACAATGAGGAAAGCTTTGTGAAGCTATAAGGTGGGCAGTTCTACTTGATGGTTTCAGTTACAAAGCAAAATAAAACACCACTGTGGCCAGCAGATCTTGCATGGGAGTGAACAAGTGCAACAGAATAAAGATTTGCTTACCTGCAACAGTTTGCCTTCAGCAGGGGTGATCTCTGCAATGCTAGCAAAGACTCCTTCCAGTGTGAGGGGTTCCAGTTTGAAAGGAATTACCCGAATTATTGCCTTCTGGGCCAAAGTCCGCTCGGCTTCCATTGCTGCCACCAGTGCCAGTCCCGAGTAGCCTAGTCGTATCTGCAGCATAGCCATTAGCAGCCAAGGCCAGAGGACTGCCAGCTGTAGCTGGGGGCCAACACTCATGCTCCCAGCTGCAGCAGTGTGCTCTGGCCACACATACTGCTCAGGAATGTGTCCTCACCCCACCAGCAGGTTCCAACAACTGGTAAAATTGTTGAGGATTATAGCCCTCTGCGGCTGCAGTCAATGGGGCAAACAAGAAGCAAAGGGTAGTTACCTGGAGCTTCTTCCAGGCTTTCCTCTCCCCCTTTTCTCAAAGTTTCTTCATGCCACGTGTTTGTAAAATCCTTGAGCTTCACAAGGTTATAAGAACCCCAGTTCAGGTCTTCCTCCTCCTCCTCCTCCTCCAGATAAATTCAGACATGGTGAGAAAAACCAATGGGGTATGAATAGCATATGGTATGAAGAGCACTTGGTTTCTTCTAGGAATTCTGCTATAGCTGATTTTAGACAGTTCCCCATGGAAGACAATATCAGCTTCTCAAATCCTTTCAGGCTTTTAGATCCTAGGATGGCAAACAGGACCAAACCTGATAACAAGGGCTGCTAAGGTCATCTGATGACTCCTGAAAAGTGAATTGCTTTTTTCATATATTCTTTTCTCTATTAATGCCAACTACTTTTGTCTTTTGCTTCTATTTATGCCACACATTAAAGCACAGAGTAACCATGCATGTACTTGCATTTAGGAATTTGAATGCAAACCTGGTTTTTCTTACTCATTGTCATCTGTTTGATCTTTTATTCATATTTGCATGCCTCCAATGCCTCCTCCAATGCCTCACTCACTTTGTTGAATTAAAAAAATTTAAGTTGGAATTTTCCAGCGGTTTGTCATTTTTAATACAGAAAATATAGTCCGTAGCTCCCCAAATTTATGAAATAAAAAAGGCATTTCTCAGATGTTTTCCAGAACTTGGAAGCTAAAAAAACAGGAAAAACAACTATAGATACACCTGTGTTTTATTTCATAGCTGTGCAAATCTTAGAATGTGTTTCCTTTTAGAAGTTAAATGCAAATTAACACAACTGAACAAAAAACATGCTTGTTATTAAAGCTATAGAAAAGCTGCAGAAATTTATCAGTTAAACTGATCAGAGAAAGAAAAAATAAATTTAAACGGGTATGCAAACCTGTTACACAGTTGTGCCTCTAAAAATCCATGAGAAAAAAACCCCAGCAGCTTTTTGAAAAATCTTGGACAAAATATTTAAATTATCAAAATGTATTCTGAATCTTACCTACAAGTTTCAGGTAAGGAAAGGGAAGTAGGGAAAACTCACAGAAACTCTTTATACAGGTAAATGTGAAATTCCACAGTCTGAATCAGAAAGAAAAATTGACTCCCGGCTGAAGGCTTGTGAGTCAGGCGTGGCTGAAATCTAGTTTCCAAAAACAACTTTAAAATCTTGCTAAAAATCCAGGAAAATTTCTGGAAACTCCTTTTGAATTTGAGTAGTTTCTCCTTCTTTCAGCAAACATATTAGTTATATCTAAACAGTACGCAGGATGGCAGTTGCTTGAAACAGCAGATATCCATCAGAAGACTGCATGAAAAACACAATGCAATCATTCTTCAAAGGCAAAACAGGGCCCAGTAGGATGAAGTGAACTTGAAAAGTTCTGCAGAGTTCTTGAAAAAGTCTTCTTTCCCGAAAATCACAACTGGCTTAGCTCCTGGAAGGCAAAAGTAGTTTGTAGCTTGTGCTCTTGGCTTCCCTCCCCTAGGACTACAAGCACTTTCTACCTGCTGACACAAAGTGAGGGTGGAGCAGCCAAAGGCAGTAACTCCACCCCTGAATGTGATTTTCAGAGTTCTTAGACTCCCTCTCCTGATTCAGTAGTAAATTGCACTTTACATTTGCTTCCTTTTAATATGAATTGGCTAACTAGTCTATATGAGCAAGATTCGCTGCATTTTCCAAAGAATTATGTACAGAGAAATAGAAAGGGAAAATAATTTGATCAAATGTGTTAGGACAAATCTGTGTTTCAAGATTTTTAGTATGACACTTTCAATTATATTAAAATTAGAACTACAGAATTTCATCACTGAAGGAAGGATTGATTTACAAATGGAATAGCTAAAGTCTGCAGCTACCATAGCTTTTCTTAAGACTTGATTTTGGTTGTGTTGTTTTTTTCCCAATAGCCACTGCAAGGAAGATTTTAGGTAATGCTGATTTTTAGAAATCTGGAATTCAACTATTACTGTCTTCTGACATCAGCTGGATGAGTAATACCACAGGCCAGACAGGAAACTTCAAAGCAAGATTACCCATTTGAAGCTGTAATTTAGGATGTGGTATAATTCCAATGGGTATGGCATTCAGGTTACTAGAAAGTCAAGTATTCAGTAATGTACAGAACTCCATGCGAAAACCAGTTTTGCAATACTTTTATTTGTATATGGAGAAAGGTCAATTTTCTTCAAATAAAAGAAGGAAAATATGGATATTTGATGTTTTGATTTGTTCTTTTTATTATAATGAAGATCTCCCATTTGTAGGCTGTTACTGATTTTTTTATTTTAAATTGCTTACTATACAGTGTGAAAATGACTATGTGGACTGTCCTTTCACTTTAGTACACTTTTGAGGGTGAAGTGATTTAGTACTTAATTTTATTCAAATGAAAATCAAATAGGACTATTAAGACCAAAGCAGCAAAAATCCAGATAAACACTAGATGATAGCATATAGATACAGAAAATTCAACCTATCGTTCTGCTGTCTAGCTATTCTGGATTTTCGTCAGAAAATCTGGTAGTCCTACTCAAGTATTACTATAGCAAACACTGGACTTCTTTGGAGTAATCCTTTTTATTATTTATTAATAGAATACATTTTAGCTGAAAGCTGTGAAAGTACTGAGAAGATTGTTCCAGATACAGTTACGCTGAGTATTAGCATCAAGAAATATTGTAGAGATTTCTTAAATAGTTTAAATATTATTTTATCCTTTGCCAGTTTGAATATTCTTTCTTTTCTACAAATGCTTAAGAGTCAAATAACTGAGTCTATAAATATGGTAGGAGATCCAGCTCCTTGGCCTCATTTTCCAGTTAGTTTAGAGACAGATGTAAAGATATAAATATCACCATTTCCAGACTGAGCCTTAAAAATAGAGGCCCATTTAAATGTTCTTTATTAATAATTTTAAATTATTAATAAAGTATGCTACAATACAATTATTTCCTGTAGTCCAATCAGGTATGATAAAGAATGAGCTTCATTTGCAACATTTATTTAGATCTGCAACAGACCTGAACGAAATGCCTATTTTTAATTAAAATCAGGACTGATATACAAGCATCTCTCACCATTTTTTAATATTCAGAGACCTTGCTAAGTATTCTCCCTGCTCGTGAGGCATTTTATTCCTCACTTAATTTTATCTTAATATTAGACTGAATGTATATAGATGGACAAATGGAGCCTCTGAAAAATGATTGGAATTATTTCAAAATAATCAGTATATCAAAGGAATGGAAGCTTTGCAAGAAATAATATATTACTGTCTTGCAAATCAATGAGGCTATAGCTGAGTTTGTATGGTTGACTTTGGTTCATCCTACCTTTCATTGAGAGATAATGGATGTAAGAAATCTAGGAATTGCAGAAAGTCAATTGGAATAACAGATCTATCTGATCTGAGTTTTTGAGGAATTATATCCTTATGCATTTTTCAGAGTTCTGGGAAATCAGAATAGTCTTATAACACATTCTCATCATGCTACATCATTTGCATGTATTCTAATTACAACATAAATACATTCAAGTACAAAGTCATTACTCTTTAAAATCTATTGTCAATAAATACAATCATATTGAACAAGTTAAATAGCTTGCAAAGACATTTAAGATAAGCAATAAAACAACATAAGCCTTAACACTTGTTTTATGTTGGTTCTAGAATGAGGAAATTATTAAAACACAAGAATGTACCATTAACATAAAATATCCAGCAGCTATTCGAGATGGAAAAATGAAGAAAGAAAGAAACCGCTTGTGTAATTAACTAGAAAATGAGATAAACAGTCTTCAAATGAAATCTGAACAATCCTCTGGGGACATTTGTGGCAGCTGTTTGAAATACAGCTTTTCCACTTTTAACAGATTTGGACAAATAAGTTTATTAATTAGATGAAACAGGTTAAAAAATAATTTAAACCTATTAAAGAGATATTAAAAACAGTGGTGGGATTATTTACAAGTGTGACAAAAATGAGCAATGGAAGAGAGTTTTATTTGTCATAACAGTCCCCAAAATGCTCCTGGAATGAAAGCCACTGCTCTTCCCCAGCTGGCTACTGCTCTGCATTTGTGCATACTTTCCACCAACTTCTCACTCCCTTAATTCTTCTTCCTTTGGAAAATGTTCTTGCTTGCAAGCCACATCCACTAGCAAATGTAGATCTAGGAAGAACACAAACGGCAATCCAGTATTTATTCTGTAGTTTGGTTCTTAAGATGTAAAGTACATCTTAAGAGATAGAAAATGTACCCGTCTGTCTTAACTAATGGGGTTCCAAACCCATATTTGCCAGCTAGAGTTCCCCAGCAGCTGTGGCAGAACAAGCGTTTCAGTGAAAAATTAGGCATTTTCTTTCTTGCTACATTGTACAGAAACAAATTGGTAGCGGAAGTAATGCACAGATAGCCACTTACAAATCCACAGCTGCAGTTAACTATATTTCTGTGGTCTCTTATGTATATATGTGAATAGTTAATAATATTAAATAGTTAAAGAATATAGAATAGGTATATAACATTAAGATACAAGGGAATACAACTACTGCTAAAGATCATATCTGCATTGGCTTTAACATGTTATCTGTAACACCAAATAAAGGTAGTGAGTTGAAATTACTCTGTTGTTTATGTCAAGGAGACACCCTTCTCAGAAAGGCAGCAGATAAAGCTGAAACATAACAGACTGAACTTGCAGATTTAATAGTGTTACTATTAATATTTTTATTTAATACACATTAATATGTAAGTGCAGTCCAAGCAGGTAACAAAGAAATCACAGCATGCTATGTGTTTCAAGAAGAGACACCTGATTAGCATCATCAGATCGAGGAAGGTGCTGCCACAATTTTTACACTCCTGAAACAAGATTTCAAAGGCCAAAGAATTCATGTCGCCAAAGAAAAATATAATTCCTGGACCAAATAAAGTGCAATCAAGGAAGAAATTATTAAAGTCACAAGGATCCATTCCTAACCATCATGATGCCAAAATGATTAGACAGACATTGTGATGTCATGAAATAAGCTCTACTCTTTCATATTGTATCACAACAGTGTGCAAGTACATAAGGACAGAGTTTGCACGGTGATGTCACAACAATATTTTGTCAATTGCACTCCCACCTTGTAGATGCCTATTGTCCAAGTACCAAAATTTCCTAAGCAAAACAAAAAGCTCTCAGAGAGGCAATTACTATGGTGTTAGAAAAGAAGTGAATGAAAATCACCAGGAATAAAACCTATGACATGAAAGGTGAGGGTGGGGCTTCCTACCAAAGATTTTGATTTTACAGCATTCCAGAAATACTTCACACAAGCCCTAAACCATAAGCACTGCAATTACAACCAAGACATATCATTGCCAAAAAGATGATTTTGGCATAGCAGTTCAAATTTAGTGATAAGAGTTGTTTAACATGTAAACAACCTATTTCATGAGTTGTTGGGTTTTCTTTTTGCTAGAGGTATGTATGGCTGTGAAGTTCTATTCTGTCCTGCAAATCCTGCACCAAGCAGGCCCAAATGATACTCTAAATCATTTTCAGCTCTTTGACTATATTTTGATTGTAAGATCAAGAGATCAGATAGAAGTCAACAGATTGCACATTTTATTTTCCCTCCAATCTAATGCTCAAATTCTCCTTCAGTTGAAATCTTACACATAACTCTTCTAAACATAGATGGGACTAACTGAGCAGAAAAATATATACACACACACACACACACACAATTCTACTGCACATCTCTTCATTCACAGAATCGCATGAAGGTTATTCAATGTTTATTATGATGGATGATCATTAGTGCATTAGTAATCAGAATTATTAACATGTCCCATACTAATACAGGTAGCCCTCAAATAACAACAGTTCATTTAGTGACTATTCAAAGTTACATCAGTGCTGAAAAAAGGGCTTTATGACCATTTTTCACACTTATAAGATTGCAGCATCCCTGTAGTCACATGATCAAAATTCAGATACTTGGGAGACTTCCAGTGGCGTCTCCGTCGTTGTCGGCGGTCGCTCCATGACCGCCGGCCTCGCCGCGCGTTAAAGAGCCGCCTCACAGCTGGCAGGCGGCTCGAAAACCCCACTCTTCGATCGGAAGAGCGGGTAGAGCTACTGAGGGTGTGGTAGAGCCCCCTGTTTGCCCCCCAGGACTTTTTTCTTGTCCTGGAGAGGGCTCAGGGTGATGGCTCCCTATTCACCCCCAGAGAAGCTCCGCGCAGCGAGGGACTTCTGCTGCTTTTAGCAGCGGAGCCAGACGTCGTGAGCAACATCACAAGATTGATTGAAATTTAAACAAGCTGGTGAAATATAGATTAATCCCAAAAAAGGAAAAATGCAAGTATTATTTTTCATTAATTCTTTAGAAGAAAAAAAAAAAGAAAGATTGGAGAAAGTGTTTTGAAAATGGCGACTGGCTTTGCTCGGAAAATGCTTGAGAAAATGGAGCGTGGAAAGTGGAAAGTGAAAGTTAGAGCTTAGCCAGTACCGAAGTATTTTAAAAGAAACATCCTAGCAGGGAAAAGAAACAAAATTGATTTAAACAGGACCTCTTTGTCCTTTTGAGAAAAGTTAGAACCTTTTTTGAAGTATGACTCCTAAACAAAAATCAAGGGGGGGCTCCCTTACAAGTCAGACAAAGGAAAAAGCAGAAATGACTCAAACGCTTTTGCAAGGAACTGCAAATGAGGACTTAAAAGATTTTATAACTAGGTTTTTAGGAAGCGTTGTTGAAAAGATAAATAACTCACAGAAGAATCTTGAGGAGCTGGTACAGGGAAAATATGATCAACTGAACCAAACTGTTATTAAAGTAGTTTCTGATCTTTCAAGTGCGGTGGTGGAAATGGGGAGGAAAGTGGCTGAAATCAGTATTAAGTTTGATTCCAAGATGAAAGATATACAAGAAAAATTTGTGGAAGCTGATGCCAAAAATCAGAATATTGAGAATGATGTGATGATGCTTCAAATTAAAGCTATGGAACCAGCGATTAGATTAAGAGGTATAAGAGAAAATAAGAGAGAAAATTTAAGAACAGTTTGTGCAAAGGCTTTAGCGGCATTATTAAAGTTGGAAGATGAGCAAATTCTTGGCTGCATGGAGAAAGTTTATAGGGTTAACTCAGGTGTAGCTAAACAAAGGAATTTGCCTAGAGATGTTGTTGTCTATTTTACTGATAGAAGATTGAGAGATGATATTTTACAAAAATCCTATTCTGCTATTGTGCAAGTAGAAGGTACACAAATTAGTGTTTTTAAAGAGTTACCACCGAAGATTTTAAAGGACAGAAAAGATTTTGGTTTTTTGGTCAAGGAATTGAAGAGAAGTAATATTCCATTCAGATGGGATTTACCAGTTGGTGTAATTTTCAGATATCATTATGTGAGATACTGTTTAAATACTATTGAAAAAGCGGAACATTTTTACAATAATATTTTTAAGGGAGCCCCTGAAGGTATTAAGAATAAAGAACCTGAAAGAGAGTCTGTGGAATGTAAGCAGATGGAAGAAACTCAAAGTGTGTTAGAAGAGAAAGTAGCACCAGGTGGTTGTCCAGAGGATTTTATTATGGATTTTTCAGATCTGAAAATAAAGCATCCCAGAGATCCAAGAGAGGTAGTACTGGACCTTGAACTGTCAAAGCAAGGATTAAAAAATAAATTTATAACTCGAGATGAGAAACAAATTGTATTTAACCAGAAACAGCAGAGGTCCAGTACTTTACAAGAGAAGGGGGGTGATGCCAAGCAACAGGAAGTAGAAGCTAAAGAAGGAACTCAACTGAAAACCACTGACGTGCAACAGAACGATCTTTATGAAATGTTTAAATCTTTTGCAGAAAGGATTGGAATACACGAAAATGGATTATAAAATTTTTTACAAAGTTCATCCTGAGTTGGATTTAACATCTTGGAAAAATTTGAACTGAATAGTTTAAAAGATCATTTTGACTATATTTGATTTATACATGAAAATGGATTATAAAATTTTTTTACAAAGTTCATCCTGAGTTGGATTTAACATCTTGAGAAAGGTAAACAGATTGCTGCAATATATGCAGACGATCTGTAGTTACCCTATTATAGCTTTTTTTTGGAATTAATTATCTAGAAGAAGAAAATAAAGATGAAAACATCTTGGGAACCCGAAGGAAGGAAGTGGAAAGGGTGACAGGATTTGAAAGAGCTTTAAAGGAACATCTGGGAATGCGGCTTGCAGTTTTTTTTATATAAGGTTTGGAAATTTAGGAGGAGCTGCATTTGTTTTTTCTTTTTCTAGGTGGTACAACATTAGCTAGTCTGAATGTTCTACCTAGAGGATTACAAAATACCTTTGTGGTTGGATATTACAAATATAAAGTCACTCGGGGGGATTTCTATATGGAGAGATGTTTTTTGCTGATGGGGGCAGCAGGAATATGAAGCTTATCAGAACTATGTTGGAAGATGGTATATTTAACTTCAATCAAGATGAAGAGAAGATTGAAATATGGATTACTGAGATAGAAAACTTTTGGATATAATTGTATAATTATAATTATATATGAATAATTATATATTATATTTTATTAGAATAGAGAAATGTTTTATGCTTTTGTTTTTTACTTGAAGGGTGTAGCTGGGATAAAATTTTTTGATATGATATGGATGTGATTTATTATATTTTATTATTAGGGGGATTAATTTAGGTATATAACTATTAATATTAATATTAATGGATTAGAGAAAGGCATGATATCTTTTAATTGGGCTTAAATATTATAAGTATGGTATTGATCGATAAACGTATATTGATGGTTGATAAATGAGGTAAACCTTATTATTAGTTTTTTTATTATAATATTGTTAATTTTAGGATAATTTTATTACTTATTGGTTTATTTGTTATATTATTTTTTATATGTACTTGTTTTTTTTTAATTTGTAGCGGAAGTCAAGGGGGGGTGGGGGGGATATGGGGGAGTTAGGGTTAGGGTTAGGGCGGGGAGAAGTTTGGGGGGAAGGGGGGTTTGGGGGGGGGAAAATGGAAAAATGGAAAAATTTTGTATTGTAAAATTTTGTATTATAAAAAAAAAAATTCAGATACTTGGCAACTGCTTCATATTTATGACAGTCATACCATCTCATGGTCATGTAATCCCCTTTAGCAACCTTTTGACAAGCAAAGTCAGTGGGGAAACCAGATTCACTTAACAACCATGTTAGTAAATTAGCAACTGCAGTGGTTCACTTAACAATTAGCAACATAAATGTTGGGCTCAAAAGTCGAGGCCTATTGGTATTTCAATCTTTGTACAAAAGATAAGTGTAATTCAGGTTAACTTCTTCATGCTGGTGTCTGAGGAATTAGCAGAAACAAAATTCCTCTAAAAATTGAGGAAAAACATAGCCTCCAGTTTTTCAATATAAATAAATTTATATGAGAAGACACTGAAAGCCGACCATTCTTACCAGGGGATTTGCCCTTCTGTGAACTACTCCTTCTTTCTCTGCATTTGCTTTGGATGGATGAAACTGAATCTTTGGCACATTTGTTGAGAGGACCCACCTCTGAAACGAGGAAACCAATTTGTTCTGAGGATGCAACAGTCTCTGATGTATTTGTCTCACACTTTATATTAGGATCCTCCTTATAAAGAAGTAAAACACACAAATAAGCAATACATTTATTTCAAAAATTTTGGAAAATGGCACAAGTCCTTGAAGCCCTTTCTCCACAATATAATATTTATTTTATTACTATTCCAGGGTCCCAGGATGGTCTATGTTGTTGCCATAACAAAGACTTAAGAAGGAAAAGTGGAAGCCTATCATTCAGGATTTCTTTACAAAGGCTACATGTGCAAAGACATATTCAGAACAACCAACAGACTGCATGAGCTATTGTGGAAAAGGAGGTTATCTTTCAAAGAACAATTAAAATTTAAAATTATCCCCATCGTCTTAATTACCAATGTCATCCAAATATGTATCATCGCAGCAACAATGGTAGAAATATTTCAGAAACACAATTTTCAGATATTCACTGCCATTATTTAATGCCTTGATGCATGACTTAGTTAACCCTAACCCTGACCCTACTTGCCCCACAAAGTATTAAATCTATCATCTCAAATTAATTAATCAGAAGGGTTTCCAAGTACCGAACCCTCACAATTGGTAAGGAGTTACTGAATATAGTTTAAAATGCTTTATGAACCAAATTAAACAAACTGTGGTTTAATGCAACTTGTATACCCAGCCAGGGATAATTGGTCTAAGGCAGTCCAGTAACACTTTCAGGGTTGGTTGAGGATTTGAGTTCAGACTTCCTTAGTTATAATTTGACCTATGATCATGACAATAATCTTAATATTATGACTGTAATCATGCAATAAACTTAAGCTGCTTTTTAAATTAGCCCATTTTCTGAGTTTACACAATTCAGCCAAGAATAACTAATGAAACTGGCTGGGTTCACACAACATGCTGAGTGACAAAAAAAGCTAAGCAAAGTTAATATTAACCTTAGAAAGTTGTGTAAACACAGCTGCTAGTTTTTAACTGACCTGTCAAGTACGTTATATGAACACAGATGAATTCGTTTTAACAAAACTTTGATAGTGAAAATTATATTCAATTGTGTTAATTATGCACATTAAGCAATATTTGTATTTTATAATTTTGAAAATCAATGATTTGATGATGCCATGAAATATATTGCTTTAATTCTAATTTAAATATTTGCTTACTACTGAAGAACATAGAGATGAGATTATCAGTCCAGAATATATCATAGTTGTTACATTGTTCCCTACCTGTGGCTGACTGAATGGAAGTTCCTCTTGAACAAATACCATGGGAGACACGGCAGAAGACTGGTTCAGTTGTTCTTTGACCTTTGCTGATGTTTGTGCTGTGACTGTAGGCTGTTGCACTATTTGAGCTGTGGTATTCTCCACAGGTTCCGCAGTATGAATAGCGTAGATAAACTCTGGAGACTGTGGCAAGGAGCATGCTATAGCTTGTTCAGACTCTACAACAAAGGATGTGATATCTGAGCCTACAGGTGTTAGAGGTTCTAAGTGGCTGGTTTGACCTGAAGAAGCTGTATCACTATTCCCTGAATTAACTATTAATTGCTGGTTTCGATTTGACTGTGAAGTTGGACATTGGTTCTCCACTGGTTCTACTTTTACCATTTCCAGCTTTGGGGATGAATGCATTTCATCAACAATCTGGAAGACGGCTTCTAGATTGACTTCTGTCTTCTTGTTTTCATCAGAGGTGTTGCAGGACCAATTAGAAGGCAAAAATTCAACTGGATATGAAGATTGCATTGGTGGATTCTAGTGAGACACAGACATTTATTTGTGCATTTTAGCACTGCTGAGTAAAACAAAACTATATAACCCAATAATACATCTGTTTTTAGCATATGTGTCTAAAATACAGTTACTTTTGAAAAAAATACAAAGACTCCAAAGTCTTCATTAACAAATTTTAATTCTAGTGTCCTTTTTGTAACTTATCTCTAAAAGAAAAGGCTATAAGTAAATAAGCAACTAAATATTATTTGAATTTAATATAACAATATTGCTGCAGAGATTGAATTTGAACTGGGCTTTCTGACATTCTTCAGAAATCGTGGGATAAAGTCTATTGTGTGAACAATTTATATTACTTCAGAGTCAAAGCAATTAATATAGAACATTTAAATACAGAATTTATGGTTTTAGGAACTATTTTCCTTAAAAAGAAAATACTTAACAGAATTTTTAAAGATTATATATCATTCTACAACTAATTTTTGATTTTTGTAAACAAGAAATTACTAATTATTGAAACAATTTACCATGAGCAAAATTTTTACGTGTTCGGCCACAGATATAATAAACTTGTGACAAAGGGGGAATGATTTGATGTTTCTTAAATTTACTTTTTACGCTTAATGCCATATACCTAACTACTACAGAAACAAAGTGAATTTTCAAAACTTCACTATGTTATGACATACCATTAAGGTCAGGATTCAGAAAAGCATAAACTATATTGCATTGGACATGCCTTAGATAGGTCACTGGAACTTAGCCAATTCATTCACCTGAAAATAGCTGCAGTGTGTATAGATTGAGGCTGTAGGACTACCACAACCACTTAGGGGATCCATGTGGGTAGGTGGAGAACAACACTGTAATACAGCTAGAAAGAAAAGAAAAAAAAATTAAAAGGCAGAAATGATATTCCCAGTTAATTAAAAGGATTTTCTGAATTGCATTTAATACTATTACAGTTCTCCCAGCTGTAATCTAGTAGTGAATTATGATATAGTATAAGATCAGCTGAAATGGGCTACAGACCTATATAAAAAGCAGACATGATCTAAGGACTAATCCCTTTCCCTAAGTAAATAATTTATGTTTTAAAGAGTGTGTTGATATAGAGCAGCCCAAGCACAAGAAATGTGAAAAAAGACTCTTTAGGGAAATTCTTTATTAATCCAAAATTTGTGAATAGCTAGGTTCAGTTTTGGATTGCCAAACACAGTTTTGTAAGGAATTGTGCTTTCTAGATCACTCTGTCTTAAAACCTAATCACTGTGCCTTAAAACCTGTGATAAAATTTAAACCTCACTAAATCTAAAATTTAAACCTAGATTGGCTACTTAACCTGGTTAGATCAAAATACATGGGTCTTCAAATAGGCAAATGCATAACAAAGATTATTCTATTTCTATTTCTCCCACCACTGGTTCATTAATATGTTTCACATAAAGAAATTTTTGAATCCATGAAAACAGAAGTACTGGTATGTGCAGTTTTTTCACAATTACTAAGCCCAATTTATATAGAAAGTCAGTTATTATTCAATGATAATTTCTTTACCATAGTAAACTTTTAAAGGCAGAACATCACCAAGGAGTATTGCGGAATTTATGAGGGCAAATACAAGTAGCCCTCAATTTACAACCATTCATTTAGTGACCATTCGAAGTTACAACTGAAAAAAATGAATATAACTGCTTTTCACACTTACCCATGGTTATCTGATGAAATTTCAAATGCTTGGCAACTGGTTCGTATTTATGACAGTAGCAGTGTCCCAGGGTCATGTGATCACTTTTTATGACCCTCTGACAAGCAAAGTCAATAGGGAAGCCCAATTCACTTAACAATCAGGTTTCTAATTTAACAACTGCAGTGATTCACTTAACAACTGTGGCCAGGAACGTCATAAAATATTGTAAAACTCAATTGTTTTGCTTAGCAATGGAAATTTTGGATTCAATTATGGTCATAAGTCAAGAACCACCTATATTGCATAAGGGAAAGAAAGGATTAGCATTTAGTGATAATAACTGGGTACTTACTGGATACTGTACACAGCTAATTTATAGAACCAGTTAAGAACAACTTTTAAAATAAGTTTCAAATGTAAATAATCAGATAGTAATTCAGAAAAATGATGTGTTGAATGAATCTTCTCTAGTCTTTGACATTAAACACTTTCCCTTCACAGGCTTATAATCCTACTGCTCAGAAGTCACTTTTAACCAAGTATCTGCTTATGACCTCAGTAGAAGAGCACAGCTTTGACAGCATTGATGTTTAAAATAGAACAGTCTGTCTGAACATTTTGTTTGCTTGTTGTGTTAAGGCAAAACCCCAGGGCTGCTTTAACTAATACGAACAGCAAAAGCTAATATGACAGAGCCATAAGTCCCTGCTAAAACTTCAGTGGGTGCAATGTAAACATTAAATAAATGTATCCCTTTGTATGATGACATATATTAGAAACACTGCATAGTTTATGGATCTGTGCAGCAGGTTTCCAAGATGTTTGAAGTTTAAAAAATAGACATATTGTAAGTACTTCATTAGTCCATGATCAAAGTGTATGATGTGGACTGTGAATACATATGAAATAGCTTTTAGACTTACCAGTAAGTCTTTATATCAAAACACTGCCATTTCCTGTCATTATTGAAAACAACTGTGTATAGATGTTTGGGGTAGGTCTCATCAAATATCAAGTATTTAAGAAGTAGCTGTGTGATTCCATAGTAAATACAATTCTAAAGTATAAACTTAAGTGCAGATTAAACTATAAATTCCAGGTTAGGCTCTTTTTTCTTACATTTCCAGCTAAAAGAATTGTGGGGAGCTGCCATCAGTATTTTAGATGATAGCTCTTGGCTGGATTATTACATTGTTTTGAGACAAATGATTACTATTGCAGAGATAAATTCAGATATTGTTGGACTATTACTGCTTCCTTGTATTAGCTGCAGGTGGCACAGCCAGTGATCACAAAAAATAGCAATATGTGGCAGGACATAGAAGCCCCAAATATTCCCTAGGGCTCTTTTTGTCTAAACAACAAGCAGATTTCCCATGATATTTCTATATTATCAGGAATACCTTATCACAAGTCCTACAATGAGACAATCTACATACTATGCATTACTACAAATTTGCATCTGTATTTTTATTGATCAGATATTTTAATAGTTTTGTGGTTGAATGGGAGCCTTGCTGGAGGTCGTTGCTGCTGTTAAACACTAGACTTGTAAAAATTTTAAAGTATACTTTTAAACTTTTGATGAAATAAACTAATATTGGAACATGTTACCTGTTGGATAGTAAGCTTGGGAGTATGGTGCTGAAGCTGCATAACTGGTATATTTCTGGGAAGATGGGGCCATTGTCTGAGGCCCTTGTTGAATATGCACAGATGTAGAGCTGGGCTGCAGAGTATAAGTTACTTCCGTTGGGAACCTCTGCAACACAGGAAATGGAACACCTTTGTCTGAAAAAGCTGATGTCTCCACCTGACCTGGGAGCATTCCAAGGGAGTTCTGCCATGTTCTGGGAGGAAAAGGAGTCCGATCGGAACCTTTCAGTGGAAAAGCATTTTGGTTGTGAGATGATGGTGACAGGTAGGAATAAGGAGATAAACTGTCTCGCCGAAAAGATCGATGAACCTGTTCTAAAGTCAATGGAGCTGAAGATGGAGGGGAAAATGAGAAATTTTAAATATTTTCAAACATATGTTAGAAGCCACTAAGTCTCTAATATTGTATAATCACTGCTAAGCATATTTGCCTATATTAGTTTTAATCAAATGATATAGCAAACAGTACTCAAAAAAGTAACTTCCTAGTTAGAATTGGAATTCTTAATTTGCATCAATTGACATATGTATATGATTCTGGATAGGATTTCTTAAGTGAGTATTAGCCCTGCTTTGGATATCAAATCATTCCTAGGACATTACAGTAGGATTAGGAAGAGTCTAGAGTGATAACATAATCTGGACTGATGTACTGATTTGTCACTACCCCTTGATTTCTATATTTAATTTCATACTAGGAATATCCATTTCAGAATCAAATACGATAGAGCCCTTTTCAATAATATTTAACAGTAATAATAATATGCATTTAAATTAAAAACTACTAATTGAACATCTAAAAAATAATTTGGGCTAAAAATATATACCTAAAAAGTGTTCATCTGGGCCAAGGGAATATTAGAGCATCAGACTATTTCGCAAAATGAAGACTTTTTTCTCTGTTTGCTAGTTGCCATATCTCTGAAAATGAGTTATGGTGAGTAGACAGAGGCCTCAATAATCATTTACAAGTGAATTATGAAAGTGTTCTTCATTTTCAAGTTGTGAAAAATGTAAGATAATAAATAACCAGTAGCCTAAATTAGATTAGAAATGGGCCAGAAATCAGTCCAGTTTTCTGTGCTATTAAGTGTATTCTAAAAACGTCTTAGGTGTAGGCTCAACAGATTTTAAAATATTTTTTTTATAATTTCTGAACTTCTGTACCTTTTGGGATACATTCATATCAGGGTTTTTTTTATAATATTTATTTTTGTTGCTGTCTCTGTTGTGTGCTGCTTATAGTTGCTTTTGGTGAGATTGATGGCTATATTAATTTTTATAAATAAATCATGCAGTAGTCTAATTTATAGACATATTACTGTGGTTAATGCATCTATACTTATTCTTGACAACCACATCTCTATCAAATGACAGATACCTTAGGAGTACTATACTTGTGTATTACAGCAATACATTCTATATGAAGCTATCTTTAAAACGTGCTGAGAAACTACAATTGACCCAGAATAGACTTACGCAATTAAGGAATTGTCACTTATTGGAAGTATGTGATTCTCTTATTTTAAAAAATGCATTGGCTTCTCGTTTATTCTGGACCAAATATAGAAAACTAGTAATATCCTTTAAAACATTTTGGACCAGACTATCCGAAAGATTACTTTCTGCTGTTTAACAGCCTGAGGAAATTTTCAACAGAAGTCCTGGTCCTAATATACTCTCAGTAGTAGTCTTATTTGGAAAGTGAGCTTTTTCAGTAACAATATCTTTTTCCTCCCAAATGAGATTTGTCATAATCATTGTTTTAGACTTACATTGGATAGTTCAAATATTCTAAGAGTTACTATTCTCTCATTGCTTTAACTTGCTATGTGCTGTTCAGTTAAATTATTTAAAGGATTACCTATAAACATAACTTGTTTTTTGCTGTTTTATCAAACCCTCATTTTATTATTTTACAATTATAAGAAATATTTTGTCAATAGCAATAGCAGTAGCATTCAGACTTATTATATACCACTCCATAATGCTTTAGAGCACTGTCTGAGCAGTTTACAGTGTTAGCATATTGCTCCCAACAATCTGGGTCTTCATTTTACCAAAACTGGTACGTGTGTATTTGTTACTTCTTGTGATATATGTGGGATTTTCTTACATGGGTATATTTGTGTAGCAATATTACCTTATATGAAACAATCCTAATAATGGATGCAATGAAAAATGAGAATTTATAGTTCTTCTAAACTTATAATGACCATCTATGAAATACTTCTTCCAGCTGTTTGTGAGATTTCTACCTTTTCTCTTCTGTGATACTGGGTCTAAATGAAAAATAATATATCCTATTAAAAATGGAGAGAACATTATAAAATGTCTGCTCCAGTGCTCTCCCTCCTGTTCTTTCTGTTTCAATTTTATTCACCTGCTAGTCATCTCCAACTGATCTTGATGAATAATTTAATCTATTTCCATCCTGGTCCTATGACTGACAAGTATTATTTAATGTTTCTATAGCCATAGCAAAAGGGAGCACATTGACTCAGCAGTTAAAGATGCTGAGTTTGTCAGTGGCAGCCCAGGTTTGAGACCTGAATGCCACATGGTGGGGTGAGCTCTGGTTACTTGCTTCAGCTCCTGCCCATCTAAAAGTTTGAAAGCTTGTAAATGCAAGTAGATAAATAGATATCACTTTAGTGGGAAGGTAACAGCGTTCCATGTGCCTTAGCATTTAACCATGCTGGCCACATGACCATGGAAAATGTTTTCTGATAATGCTAGCTCCCTCAGCTAAGAAACGGATGAGCACCGCCCCCTAGAGTTGGACATGAGTAAATGAGGAAACCTTTACCATAGCCATAGCAACTAGTAAATTTGGTACCCATTTATCAGTGATATGCTCCTGTTTCTTCATATATTACTGGAGACTTGAAAAAACAGCTGCATTAACTAACAGAATGGTGATAGTATGAAATGCATACAGCACCAATTATTTAAAACAAATACTGAAAAACTGCAAAAAAGGATTCACTGGAGTCTAACAAAAGATGGAGCAAATGGATGCATAAAGCGTATCTCCTGTTCCAAATCAGCCAGATTACTTTTAGTTTTTTCAAATTTTTTTAAAAAATGAATTCCCAGCATCGTTTGAGGAAAATAAATTCTGCAATTAAATCATATTTAAGTATTATTTATAAAATGAATTGGCTGGATTCACAAGACATGCTAAGTTCAAACCTATTTTATGATTTTTCATGATATAAACTCAACAACTGGTCAGGTTATTTAAAGATTTGGCAGAGTAGTTCCAAGTAGGGATGATTATTCTGAATAATTTGTCATCGAGCAGGTGCAGAATAGGTGAATCCTGTTTCTCATTAAATCTATCAGCCTTGAAAGGCACTGCACAGCTCAAATCTGCAGAGTAGGAGATACTTGTTAAAAAACAATATTTTAGGCTTAACGTTTAGCTTTAACATTTTTTCAAGCAGAGTGGATTCAATAGGATGCAATAAATAGTGATTGAAACGTGAGATTTTGTTATAGAGAGTGTTGTTTCGAAGTACAAGGATTTATCTGGAGATATCTTTAACATTAAAGAAATGTTTCTGTTCTGCATTTACTTACAGATGAACACAATCTACTTTAAAACCTTACCTAGTAAATTGGAGGAATAGAGATTCTATAACTAAAAATCATCTATCCACAGATTTCTAATTACTTAAAGAATACAGGGAATCCTCAACTTACGACTACAATTGAGCCCAAAATTTATGTTGCTGGGTGAGAAATTTGTTAAGTACTTTTTATCCTTTTTTACAACTTTTCTTGCCAGAGTTTGTTAAGCAAATCACTGCAGTTGTTAAATTAGTGACATGGATGTTAATGACTCTAGTGTCAGCTTTGGAAGCCATATTAGGCCAGAAGCTCCAATGCTGCCACCTTCTCATTTGTGGGAAAGTAGGAGGGGGGATTAAGGAAAGGGGGTTAGTAGACATAATAGCATTCTTCCTCTCGGTCAAGGTCAGGGCGATTCAGTATCTGGAGGAGTGGTCAGGGGGCTGGATCAGGATGGAACGGGTGTTCATTGGAGCATGTGACTCACTGGGTGGAAAAGGGGATGGTTTTGGGAGCTTTGACTTACTGAAGGAAAACCCAGGCTTTTCAGAATTGGGTTTCCCCAGATGTGCCAGTTTGCCTATTCTAGTAAAGAGAACTTTAGAAAATGCTTTCTTCCGCGTCTTTACTTGGAATTGGGGTTTTTCTGGAACACTGACAAACCCCATTGACTTTGCATGTCAGAATGCAAAAAGTGATCACATAACTCAGGGACACTGCAACCATCATAAATAGAAGTCAATTGTCAAGCATCTGAATGTATATCGTGTGACCAGGGGGATGTTGCAACAGTTATAAGTTTGAAAAATGGTCATGTCACTATTTTCAGTGCCATTGTAACTTCAAATGGTCACTAAACAAAATGTTGTAATTTGAGGACTACCTGTATAAAATATGCATGGCAGAGTAAAGGACTTTAATCACCAGACTTCAATATAGTAGTGAATGGATTCTGCATTGACATTGGATAACCAAAGATTAGAACCAGGGCCTTTAGGTAATTAATATTGCTTCTTAGTGATTATATGGCTTTATTCACACAATATTTAACTTGGTTACAGATAATTCATTGTTTAATTCATATAATATATTGAACAATTGAGTAATCAAACAGTGTGGCTTTGAATAACATACTAGGCCACAAAAAAGCTAACCAAAACTAGTAGCAATCAAGCTTAATATATTGTGCAAATACAACCACTAGAACTTTAATTGATCTGGTTGTGTTTTGTGAACAAAGCCAGTGAGTTATAAGTTTATTCCTATGAGATATTGAAGAGTCAATCATATATGACTGGATGAATCTTGACTATGTGTTTCGTACTTTAATATGCAAACCCAGAATCCTAAATTGAGCAAATAGCTGTCCAGTTGGGATAAAAATGATATACAAATACAGATAGCCCTTGACTTACAACCACAATTGAGCCTAGAATTTATGTTGCTAAATGATAAATTTATTGAGTTTTGCCCCATTTTACGACATTTCTTGCTCCATGTTAAGTAAATTAGTAACTTGGTTAAGTAAATCTGGATTTCCCATTGACTTTGCTTGTCAGAAGGTCTCAAAGATGATCACATGACCCCTGGGCACTGCAACCATCATAAATATGAACCAGTTATCAACCATCCAAATGTAAATGTTACCATGGGGATGCTCCAACAATCCTAAGTGTGAAAAATGATGCTGTTGTTGCAACTTCGAAAGGATCCAAAACAAACTGTTGTAAGTCGAGGACTACCTGTACAGCCATAAGGGCACAGAGAAAGCTCACTATTCTTAAAACTAAAGGCAGCAACTCTTGGGTTTTTTTAAATAAACGTTTAGATGCTAAGGGTGAAGTGGGAGACTTCTGAACATGCTTTCTCATTGAACTGGGGCTGAACTCTGTCAGACTGGTTCCTCAAGGTGCACTCTGCAAGTGCTCAGTACCTTGTGCCCAACACTGAACCTTTATTATTATTACGACATGGTTGTTATTGTTAGTAACTTTCTCTTTGCACAAGGGAGAAGGTGCTGTTCGTGGTGATGACAATCACGCCCTCCTCTCTCACCGGGCTTGTTGTCGTTCTTGGCAGCTACCGCCCCTGCATGTGCCGGCGGGGGATTGTGATGGTGCTGATGTTGCTGGCTGAGGAGGGCCTCGCCACCGTGAAGGGAGGTGCTGAGGAGGCGCTGGAAGCGGTTGGGTGGCCGGCTGGTGACTTCCAGGCCTGCGGCGAGCTTGGCCTTGTTCGCGCTAGTCAGGCGTTTGAGATGAACCAACAGATCTGGCCGGTCGCGGCGAAAGTGCGGGCTGTGAAAATGGTGCAAGGGGCCGCCAGGAGCCGAGGCGGCGGCTGAGGCGCCTGCGGTGGATCCGCCGCCAGACGAAGAGCCCCCGCTGCCTCCCGGCGGGCCTAGCACCACTTTGCGGAAGCCATACAAATTGAGCTGCCGGATGAAACTAGTGAAATTGGTTGTCTTGAACAGCTCCGGCGAGGAGGCGGTGGCCGAAGACGGAGACACTGAAGAGCCGCCGGCGGAGGTGGGGCCGGCGCCATCGCCCCCAGGGCCGCCTCCTACTGCGACGGCCATTCCGCTGCCGCCCGCGCCCAGAAGCTCGGCTTCGAATAAGGGCTGGTCGATGAGGAGTCCCTCGCCCCGGGCGTCCCAGCGGATGGAGCGGAAGCGCGGGCTGTTGACTAGGCGCCACAGCTTGGCGGGAAAGTTGTTGGGGTTAATGGGCGCGGCCGAGAGCAGTGGGTCCTCCATCGAGGTGGCTCGGTCTGCGGGGAGCCGCCGGGCTTTCGAGGCCGCCTCGCGCCCGTTCGCCTTCTCTGCCTGCCTCCCGCCCTCAGTCCAACGGACGGTGGAAGGCCCGCGTGGAAGGCCGATCGGCTTTTTTCCAACGGACGCCGCCGTCAATCATCGCCGCCGTCGAGGCAGAGCAGGCTGACCGGGCTGTTTGGCGGCGCGCGCTCGGCCCACCTCCTCCCGCCAAAAGTGTGGGGAGAAGATGCTACATCGGGCGGCTGCCCGGTTTCTGCCTTTCAGCCTTTCGCTTGAAGGCTGAGGAAAGTTAAAATCGCACCTTCCCTCTTGCTGAAACAAAAGGTCCACACAACACAACCAGGCCTGATAGCTGCATTTTTTGGTCTTCTCTGGCCAGTGGTCTTGGAGAGCAGGAGGTTCTGTTGCCCAGTGCTACCCACACTTGGCTTTGATATCCACCCATTTGCTCTTGATAAGAATAACTTTAAGAAAAAATGGAAATGATAATAATATATAATTATTATATATAATAATAAAGTACTTTTGCAGAAGATAGAATCTTTGCTATCGTCATCGGGCTGATTCTCATTCAGTATTCTTAGAATGGTAGAGAAGGGGCCATTGAAGTTCCCTGCAGGTATCCACTTTAAAGCATCCCAACAAATGGCTTGCCAGACATCCAGAGCATAAGAGCTCATAGTTCTTGGTACAGGTGGTCCTCATCTTACAACTATTCGTTTTAGTGACTGTTTGAAGTTACAGCGGTGAAAAAAAGTGACAACTGTTCCTTGCACTTATTGTACAACTGTTGCAGTATCTCCACAGTCATGTGTTCAAAATTTGGACACTTGGCAATTTGGCATGTATTTATAAGTGTTGCAGCATCCTGGGTTATGTGATCATCCTTTAAGACCTTCCCAGCCGGCTTCTAAAAAGCAATGGCAGTGAGGGAAACTGGATTTGCTTAATGACTGTATGATTCCCTTAAGAACTGCAGTGATTTGCTTAACAACTGTGCAAAAAGATCATAAATTCAGGCACAACTCAACAACCAGAAATTAGCTTAGCAACAGAAATTCTGGTCACAGTTGTCATAAGTCAAATATTACTTGTAATTATTACCCTGTTCAATTGCTGTTCAACATCCTTTCTAACATTCAGTTGCAATGTACCTCGTTCTTATGTAAGACCATTTTTCTATATTTGTTTTTGTTTCTGGGATGTTAGGTGATCTTGACTTTCTGTGCAAGAACCCGAAGGCACTCTCCTTCCCTTGGTTGGCTTTTTTCCAGGTCCCCCCCCCCCCCAGATCTGCTCTAAATCATGAATTTAATGTATTTAACAATTGGGTTTACAGTTCAGATACTTTAAACAAATAATACTATCCTAATACAGTAGTTAAATTTAGGAGCTATAGTGTTGCAGTGGTTAGAATGCAGTATTGCAGATTAACTCTGCCCAGTTCAAGGAGTTCAATCCTGATCGACTCAAGGTTGAGTCAGCCTTCCATCTTTCTGAGATCGGTAAAATGAGGACCCAGGTTGTTGGGGGCAATACACTGACACTGTAAACCTTGTAGAGAATGTTGTAAAACACTTTGAAACATTATATAAATCTAGATGCTATTGCTGTTGCTAAGTTTAAGATAAACATTGGGATATATAAATATTCTGCCACTCCTTGAACCATACCCAAGATCCATATCTATTCTTTTCTCACTTTCCTTTCTCAAAGGCCCTCTGGAAATGCCAGGTCTTAATCATCTTCCAAAATACTAACAGAGATGAACTCAACCTTGCCTCTAGAGACAATCTGTTATAGAAGGAGACCATCACAGAAAAATCTCTCCAGGCTTCCTGTCACCCTAATATGAGTTCTCTGTTGGTTCTTACCAAAGTGGCAGATTCTATTCGGAGCAAACCCTGCTAACGAAGTCTGAAGCCACATAGGACTTTATGGGTGATAGCCACCTTAAATTGCTCCTAGAAGCTAATGGTCATCAGTGCAATTCCTGTGATAATAATGCTAATTATTAATCCAAGTTTGATCATTACTATATGGGCAGTCTCATTTAAACTAGCTATAGTTTCTAAATGGTCAGCAGGGAACAATTTACAGTAGTCTAGTTGTGACATAGAAGCGTTATATGAAAGGTTTTATACAAAAAGGTTGCACATATATTTTAACATATAGAAATTAAGAAGCCTGTCCTATAATTTTAAGAGCTTAAGAATATAATATTTTTTTGTCACTGCTTAAAACATCACAGGATTTACTGAAAAAAACATGAACAAGCTGCCTCAAAGTATTGGAGACCATCATTTAATTCTTGGAGCTAAAAAGTGAGATAGAAGAGAACAGAGGACTGCTCTAAATGGATAAAAAGTGGTTCTACTCATTTGCATCATTAGCTGGAATTTTTAAAATCCTTTGTGGGAGTGGCAGATCGGAGTGGCAGATAGAACACTCAGTTATGGGGCTGAAAAGCAGTAGGAACTTCAAAGTCAATTCAAGATAACGTTAGATTTTAATGTTTTCTCTCAACGGGCATGCTACAGATACCCTCCATCCATTGTAGAAAAGCCTTATCCCATTAAATCCAATTTTCTGTTTTTTTTACTGTGGAGAAGAGTAATCTGAGAATTGGGAGATATTGAAACAATCCCCAGGACTGATGCAGTTCACAGCTGATGCTTGTTCTTTCACGATGGCTGGAGCGGATAGATTTTGTGTGCAGTGACTATGTTGTAAAATTTATAGACTTGATCTGAATTTAATAGCATGGCATGTAGGCAGTGGCCTGAGAAAAACAAACCGTAAGAATGTAGCCTTAGACATTGCAAAGACCAATTAACCCTGTTTGAAATCAGACCAGAATGGAGACAACTACTAGGTGAAAAATGCACATCAAATAGCCCAGAAGTGACTGTAGCTATGGTGAAGAGTATTATTAGCATATTACAAGTGGCTAGAGATAGAAATCTGGATGAAGAGTTTCCCGTGTACATGCAACATCTAGATTGTGATCCATTTTACCCACTCTTCTCCAGATTTTTGATCTGTTACTTGCTGGTGTTTTGGGAATCTAGTTTTATGGGTGTGTGCTAAGGCAAAATCTTTCTATAGTGTATTTAATAAAGCTAGAGATTAACAAAGGATTCTATTTGGTCTCATCCATTAGTGTGAATCATTTGCCTGATTACAATCTTGTGGGGAAGGTTGGTATCTCATTGATAGGTACGGTATGTGTAAACTGATCATTGACCACGGCTATGCTGCAGGACCCCAATCTGGATCAATCCTCTGGTCCTGGTGACCGATCCAGATTGGATCCTGCAACATTATCATGGGACACATACTGGTATATCTGCCTTCATTCACCAAGGCTACAGTATGTGTCCAGTGGATGTTCATATCCAACCATTTCTTAGTCATGGAAAATTGTTACTGAGAAGAATTTATTTGTGCAATGGATGATGGAAGGAAGACTTTAAGTTAACTAGCCAGAAGTGGATTTCCAGTAATTTTTCCCTGTTATCAGTGATTGCCTGAAGAGCATATACTCTCAGCTATGAAGGAACATAAAAGAAGCTGTTAGTGGCACTCACGCTAGTGGTACTTTTAGCAAAACCCTGATAACAAAACCCTGTAATTTTAAGGAGAGATATTCTTTCCAATTCTGCAAATCATTACAATGGATTTTTGAAGTCTGCCTACCAGAGCAAGCAGAAAGCTACTCAAGTTAGGAATTATGTTTGTAATACTGTAGTGTAATGTAGGTCACTTCACATAAAGGTAGAAAATACCTGTGATGCTAACACATACCTCATTCTTTGATAGATTCTCCCATTATTCTTAGTCACCTTTTCATCTGTGTTCCAGGTTACAACTTGTTTTTTTTTTGTGGCCTGACCTAATTCTTAAATATATGTACACATCCCAATCATATAGTATAGAGACTATTAATTTTCTTGTATTAAAAAACAATCTCACGACACTTCCCCAAATTTCTGGTCTCATAGGATTATTGCTGATGAGCACATTTGCTCATCATTCCAGAAAGCAGAACATTCCAATGATAAAGAGCATTTAAGTATCAACTTTTTGATGGCATGAACTGCTTACCAAAGGCACAGATTGCTTTAGGTGATGGACTCTTGTTAACTATTTGTAGTGACTTACTCTAAGTAGTTATTGAAGTTTCCTGGACTTGCAGCTCTGCTCAGTGATCATGTAGCCAGAAAGCCTTTTGGATAGCTTTGTCTGGTGTCTGTTGCACCTTTTCCAGGCTAAGTTACTTCAGTCACTCACTCTATGGCTAAATTGCTGCAGTGTAACATGAATGAGGCTGCCCTTAAAGCTTCACCTGATCCAGTTTCTGTAGTATGGAAAGTGATGGGCATGCCTTGATATGTTAATGTAGCACTTCTTCTTCATGATTGGCACTGGTTGCCAGCTTGCTTCTGATATGATTCAAGGTGTTGCCATTATCTATAAAAATCCTTCATGACATAAGGTCTAGTTATTGAGGAACAACCTGTCGTCTGTCCTCGCAATTTGCTCTGGCAAGATTTCTTCAATTAAACAATGCCATGTATGGAACCCCTGAGGGCCATCTTTTCTGTAGCAGAAAACTCATCCCATTCTCTGGAATGAGTTTCCCCTAAAAGATCTGGATAGCCATCAGCCTGCTGGGATTTCAAAGGGCTCTGAAGACATGGCTCTTTGCCCAGGCCTTTGGCAAGGGTGAGTGAAGGCACCTGAACTGAATGGTTGTATTTTTCTTGTTCCTATCATCTTGTCCTATTTTATTATTCTTAATTGTATGCCCTCTCTCCCCGTTTTTAATATTTTTGTGTATGAATCACCAAGAGAACACTGGGAGGCAGGCAGCATACAAATTTAAATAATAACAAATAAAAAATAATAATAAACCTCTGTACCTACTCTTCTCAGGATTATCCCGTGCTTCAAAACTGGAGGAAAGGAAAAACCTATGATCTTGAAACGGATAAGAAATAGGAGTTTGGAAATTCGGATGCCAAAATTAAATTAAATTAGGTCCAATATTTTGACCAAATGATGGAAAACTGATTGCCACATATTTAGAAAGACTGAGGAGAGGTGGATTGTTGTGCTGCATGTAATATAACTAAAAGTTTATTTTCTCTTTATCTGTTCTACTATTTTTTTAATCAAGAACACTGAGGTATACCACCACCTTGCCTGCCAAGCTAATTTCTGTTGCTTAAAAACCACTGCAAATAAAATTGCCTGGAACTACAAAATGATTAAACCATGGATTTCATTGTGAATAGTGATTTTGTGTAAACTCTGAGTTTTACTAAAAAGTGTTACTAAGCATTTTTTAAAAATATTTCTCAGTTATTAAATATTGGAGTAAACTTTTCAAATAAGGAAACTATTTTCATTGTTATTTGTGAAGTCTCATAGAAGTGATATGCTACGAAACCAAAAACCCAGAAACAGACCTCTCGTTATCTTAAATTCTCATTTTTGAGTGTTTAGAAGAAATAGAGTAATTCTGCGTAATATATATCCTGGTGGAAGCCAGTATTCAATGTAGAAGAAAAATATTCAGTGAAAATTAAATAATATGGTCCAACAAAACAGCACTAATATAGAGATTTTATTCAACTGTATTGAATTCTTACAGCACATTGTTTGTCACAAAGCTATTGATCCGATTTTGGAGTTGTTTTGCCTGAAGACAGTGACACAAAATTCATGAGAGCTGAAAGCAGTATTGATTAATCATGGCTAACTTGAAGGGTCTTTTTCTCTCTTTGTTTTCAAATTTTTGTTTTACATCTGTGCAAATGAGCTGAAAAAGGAACCAAACCCGAACTCTCCTACTAATTACATCACTCTGTACAAAGTTCAGTGTATGGCAAAACCAGATTTCATCTTTTACCGCTATGAGGTCATGCTGCCTGGAAGAGGCCAGAGGGCAATTCAAACAGATCCAGTGTATAAAGATGATGCTGGCTCTAGGGCTTTTGACTCAAAGCAGGTTGAAAAATAAAAAGTAAGAAGTGGTAGCTTAAACCATTAATTCTCCCAAAAACTAATCAAGAATGGGTAGCTGGTAAGAATTCAACCCAAGCGCGAAGTCAGTATCTTCCAATTCTTGAGGAAAGAGATATACATGCACCCATCCTTTGTAACTGCCTAAGGACTGTTGATCTGGCTTGAGTCATCCACCTCAAAATCTTGTTCATTCTATAGTCCTACAATGATGTACATTTCAAAATAAAATGATTATGAACACTGCTCATAAAGATCTATGGAAATGGTGGTAACATTACGCTTGCCTTTCTAAAACATTTTAGTTCTTCTTTAGATTACGTGAGAGTAGCAGGGTAAAATAACTGCTATACTGCTGCCACAGTGGAGCATCCATAAATCAGAAGAGTCATTTTGAAGGGAAATTTATTGATGTCAGAATGAACAGAAAAGCATTCTTGCAGTGATGATGATCACTATAGTGTCCCTCACACCTTCTTGGATGTAAGAGGGAGAATCCCTGTTTGTTAATATTCCCTGTTTTCCATCTTTAAAATTGGCACCTTCCCCCAGCCGTTTATACTCCAGATAAATTTTAAGTGCAGAGAAGTAACATTAGCAGCATTTTGGACTGAAACCCTCAAGCACACAAAACAGCACATTCCAGGAGGTAAAGAAAACCCACTTAATAGTCTGCCTTGAAGCATCAGGTTTTCGGAATAAAGAGCAACCAGAAATATGGAGATACAAATGCAGCATAAGGGAGAGGGAATACACACTGTGATCTGACTCAAGAGGAAATTTAAGCTGTTGCTCCTGTAAAGACACAGGTTAGGAGCCAGCTGTTCAATACCCACAGTGGGCAGGAAGTGCACCAAGCCAAAGTTAATTCTGATTTCCATACACAACAGCCCAGCTGCTGGGATAAAGTCTATTCCCTCAAGGAACACAAGGAAAGTGCAGATACACACTCTGCCTTATAAGGGATCCCTTCCTGGTACAGTACTAGTGCTGGCCTTGGGCTGGATATCCAAAAAGGTTGGCAAGCTGAATATGACTGAAATATGACTAACACAGCCAGAGAGAGCTCCCGGAGATATCACACTCTGGGCCTGCATTCTTCTTTCTTACTCAATTTAACCTGACTGCTTTCTGACATGGGAAGAAGGGGGTTCTGATTAGGTTCATGCCTTTCTATTGCTTTTGGAAGGAAGGCCTTTATTTGCACTACATCGTTTGCCATCCCTCTGAAGAAAGACACCGTGGTCTCTAACTTGGCCTTATGTCTTGAAACCACAAACAGTACCATAATGTAGGCCGTGTCACACTCTTTAATCCAAATTCCTCATCTCCAATACATGGGGCACCAAGTGGGAAAAATTGCCGACAGTGCATACAAGGCTTGGTGATCAAGTGCTGCGCTACCGACCTCTTCAGCTGCAGCAGAGGCAGCCTTCTCCTTCCAGTCTGCAAGTGAAAAGGCCAGGCTTCCACAGATTTCCTCTGCTAGTATTCAGCTAGAAGCTGTGGCAATAGGCTTCTTCAGATGCTGGCTCATAAGTTCCCTGGCGCGGGATACCTGGATGTGATCATAACAGGAATTGCAGACGAGGACTGGATCATAAAGCTGCTGATCAGGAATGGGCAGCTTTAGATGGCAGCAGCCGGCACAAAACACATTCCCACAATTCCTGGGTAAAAAATAACACAAAAATAACAATGATACTAGAGCCAGGGTAGGATGATTTATAGAGGATCTTGTTTTCAGTTAACTGAGGAATACAGCTGACAATATAATCTGGGATCTTTAGATATCCTGCTATGCTGTGTGTTTTTGCAAAACTTTCCTGAAGCCTAAAGAAAAATACTACATAAAGAGGTAAACACTGAGTGTTTAGCACATATTAGTTTAGTTTAGTTTAGTTTATTTCAGATTTATATACCGCCCTATCTCCCAAGAGGGACTCAGGGCGGTGAACAGCCAAAAAAATTCAAATACATAGAATACAAAAGTTATAAGGAACTAAAATAAATAAATTAAATCCTTGGCTTCTCAATTTAAAAAATTTAAAATTTAAAATTTCGAACCCCCAAAATCCATAAAATTCCAATTTAAAAACCCGAATCCATATAATTTAAAAAACCCTGTTAAAAAACCCTTTGGGCTAGGGCGGCTTGTTGGAATAGGTAGGTCTTTAGGGCCTTACGGAAGGTGCGAAGGTCCGGGATCAAACATATACTAGGAGGCAGCTCATTCCATTGGGTGGGTGCCCCCACAGAGAAGGTTCTCCTCCTCGGGGCCGTCAGCCGACATTGTTTGGCTGTAGGCACCCTGAGGAGGCCCTCTCTGTGTGAGCGTATTGGCCGGTGGGAGGTTATCGGTAGCAGCAGGCGGTCTCGCAAATACCCTGGCCCTATGCCATGGAGCGCTTTAAAGGTGAGAACCAACACCTTCAAGCGCACCCAGAAGACCACCGGAAGCCAGTGCAGCTCGCGCAGGAGAGGTGTTACGTGGGAGCGCCAGGTTGCTCCAATAATCACCCGCGCGGCCGCATTCTGGACCAGCTGAAGTCTCCGAGTGCACCCCAAGGGGAGACCCATGTAGAGAGCATTACAGTAGTCCAGGCGGGACATGACGAGGGCATGAGTGACTGTGCATAGGGAGTCCCAATCTAGAAAGGGGCGCAACTGGCATATCAGGCGAACCTGATAGAAGGCCCCCCTGGCCACGGCTGTCATATGTTCCTCCAGGGACAGCCGTGTGTCCAGGAGGACACCCAAGTTGCGAGCCCCCTCTGTGGGGGCCAAAAACTCATCCCCAATATTAACCCAGCTTTTCATATGTACGAGAACTTTCCCTCCCTCCCTCCCTCTCCCACCCCCACCTCCTCTCTTCTATATACGTCTTATAGATAGGAATAAAATAATACCAATTTTGAGGCAGCCTGAGCAGGGCCAATTAGTCTTGATTCAAAATAACTGAATTTTGAGATAGACAAAATACCATGTTTCCCCCAAAATAAGACCCTGTCTTATATTTTTTTGAACCCTGAAATAAGCACTTAGCCTTATTTTTGGGGAGATCTTACTAATGTGGGCATGTTGAGCAAAACGGGGCTCCTTTTTCTGTCTTACCAGCTCTGTCTCCCTAACCCTAACCAGAGGAAATGGTGGGGACCGGCTGCGCATGTGTTTAAATATTTGTGGGGAGGGCTTATTTTCAGGGAGGACTTATTTTAGCGCATGCGCTCAAAAGCCCAATGGAGCTTATTATCAGAGGATATCTTATTTTCAGGGAAACAGGGTAGTACAGCACAGAAGAGTTGATATAGGCAGTGGTAGGAACTTTCAGCTATAATTTTGTCTGATATATGGAGGAAGAGACATATGCAGGACTTCCAAGGTCCCAGGCAAACCTCACAGAAGGGATCCCCAAATAATCAACGCACTCAGGCACAGAGCTTCTCAGGCACAGGAGGAAGACAGTGGCTCTGCTTTCACTGTGAGGCCTAATTTTCCCTTGTCCTGCTTCCAGATAATCCAGTTTGTTAAAGAAGGTGGGCAGTGGTGGCAGATTGAGGTTATAGCTGTCTCAGGAATAACAGTGGAGGAAAATATTATGGCTCCTACCAGGGCCATAAGACTCCATGTTTGTTGAAGGCATTCACAATGCAAATTTCTGTTCTATAAAACTTCAGTCTATTTACATAAAATGGCCCACCAGCAACAGGGGAGACTGAAGCTAATCTGTCAGGATTAAGATTTTTAAAAAAGTTTTTATTCTCTTTTTGTAGAGAATACTTTTTCTAATTGCTTAATTATCTCAAAGCCACTTTGTTTTCTGAAAAAGTATTACATGCTGCCAGTTAACATACTATTTCCAAAAATAAAGGATATTAAAATCTTAATACTTATACTTCAAGTATGCTATCCCATGATTGGAAATTGGTAGTTGATAATTATTATTGTTTTGTCAAATTTTAGCTAAAATATATATATAATGAACTCCTACTTCCCAAGAAGACACTATTCTACTATTTTCCATTTATCCTCTATATAGAACTTGTTATTCCCTTTGCATTGCTCTCAATGTTTGCCACATATTCTTCAGACATACTGCAGAATATGAAAATAAAATGAAAAAAAAAAAAAAGGGAAAATGAGATGTATCATAGTAATTACATTACCTGCAATGGTGTCTGCGTTTGGCCAACCAGAACTCACAGTCACAGTTAAAGCAGTGTGATGCCATATGGTCTGGAACCCAACGTGTGACCTGTTTAAAAACACAAAGTGTCATGGATGATTTTGGTTCTGTTTCTTACAAATAGCATATCTGTAAGGGAAGAAGCTACATAGCACACACATGTTAAGCTTTACTTTCAAAACAACTGTCTGAAGAATAATTCAAAAGGTGAAAAAAGGTTAAAAAAAAGTGAAAAAACGAAATATAGAATAGAATTTTATTGGTCAAGTGTGATTGGACACACAAGGAATTTGTCTTGGTGCATATTGACTGTTTCATTAGAAAGAGTAATGTTTATTAAAAAGTTAAAAGAATGTCAGAGGAAAAAAAGAAGATCCTTGAGAGTAGACAACAAAAGAGAAATTATCTGTTTGAGAACGTTTGGGGTTTTTTTACTAAGGGGAATCAGACACAAAATATATATTTATACCTCAGTAAAAGAGAACAGGATAGGGAAATATAGGGGAGGAATGCGCAATGGGAATGGTTTCATCTTACATCATACCAAGTTAAAACACATAAACGTATCTCAAAGCAAACTAGTAAATAAAAAATGCAACATGCCTCAGTTTCCCTTTTATCAACAGGCTCCCAGCTTGCTTCAGATAGACAGTCTTCACTATGATCAGAGTAAAAATCCTCATTTTCACTGCCATCTGACTCCTTGAGGCAAGTCTACAAGGAAGACCATGAAAGCCATCAGATTATCTATATTACACATATGATCATTTCCTTCAGAGTTTCAGCCTTCCTCCAAATGAACTGAAAATAACCACAAGATCATAGATAATAGCTTTCTATCACTTCAGGTGTTATTCCAATTAGCTCAATATCATCTACTGTAATTTCAGGTTCTACCATAATTAATCTTTTAACAGATGTGCAAAAAAACCTGGCTCTTCTCTGTTTCGTGTGCTATTTGATAATGTCAATACTATTATTATATTCAACACAGCATAAATGTGGGAGATAGCATGGAATGGTAGAATGGAATGTGTGTGTGCATATTTACGTCCAGAGAGGAAACGTGTCTTAATTAGTATGTTCACATGTTTGTAAGTACAGAGTGCCTACAAACATGTTGATGGTAGCAAGATCTGTTCGTTTTATCTAACTATATACATGCCTTCTTGGGGAAAAGTTAAGGAAACCACTGAAAAAGCTCCATCGGTGTCACTTACAAAGTCATCTTCATAGTCCATCTGTGGTTCAGCTGGAGTTGGATAGCAATGACGGATGTCTAATCTATGCTGAAGTTCCCGCACCTGCCTACGCAACTGCTCAACCTCCTGCTTATAGGTAGCTTCGATCTGCCGCAACCTATGCTGGATTACATCTGTGGGGAAGGGAAGTCCATCATCATCTAGATAGAGGGGAGGCACTGGAGAAGGGCTGTTTGGTGGCATGTGTTTGGAGCCAGGTGCCTGCTTCAAATGGCAAGGGAGCCACAGTTTGTTGGACCTCCCCACAAGGCCTGTGCAGTGTGTGCCAGAATGGATGGAGCAGCCAGGAGGCTTCGCACTTTCTTTCAAAGGCCATTGGCCACTGAGGCACAGTCCAGAGGTCCAGAAGTGCCTACTGTTCAGTCTCTTGTTACAACAGCCATACGACAGGAGTCGTCGGGGACCCATATCACCCCCGGGAAGTGATGTCCCCATCCCTTGAAAACTGTCCCAGTTTGCTGCTAGAAGAGAGAATTCGCTCATCTGGCTTTGAGAAACTCCTTTTCGCCACAACTCTGTCTGAGTTTTCCCTGTATGGTTGCCCTCCTCTCCGTGCTTGACATTGCCAATTTTCCCATCCAATTCTTCTTTTTGACAACCTGGAGCACTGTGTCTTGGAACAGTCAGAGCTGGCTGACCTGAACTGGGGTGACCTGCTGAAGTCTGGCTGGAGGAGGATTCTGGATGAGAAGTTTGAACAAGATCCCAAGTGCCATTGGATATCAGGCCAGTGTCTTTGACATGGTTGCAGGATAATTTTTCAAACACTTGTGTTTGTCCAGAATTTGGAGCTGGGACTGGGTTTTCTGTTGCTTCTGAATCTGCTCTGCTTACTGCTTCTACCTCAGAAGGCACAGCACTTAACTGCTGAGACACTTCATGTTTCTGTGGTCTTTGTGGTCGACTGATTCTGTGACTGTCAGAGGTGGCGCTGCCAGCACTATGCAGGGGATAGAATTCCTGCTGCTGTTGAGGTACTTGAAGCAACTCATCTTCTCTGGTTTCTTTACTTGTCACTGTCTCTTCAGCATTGGGATGTCTGGATTCCAAACCCACCCTGACATCTTGACAATGGTTGTTCAGATTTGGATCACTTGATGTGCGGGTCAGCAGACTGCTAGGATCACATGCTGAGAGAAGATCATCCATGGATCTTGTCTTTGGTAATCTGAAACCACAAAAGTCAATTCAGGAAACAGGGGTAATGCATATATTGCCTAAAGATACATTTACAAAAAGTTGCCCACTGCAGAGCCTTAAAGGAAAATACATGCATGCACGTATGTTTTCTCCCCCCATCTCACCCGAACATGCTTGCATGCATGAGCGCGCACGCACGCGCGCACACACACAAACACACACAGCTTTTATAATTCAAAGGTTTTCAATTATTTTTTAGTATTATAGTAAGTAGTCAGAAGGAAGGAAGGAAACACTCTAGTCAGGACTGCAAATGCAAAACAGTTCCTTATGGTATTTTCCAGTGGTGAAATGTAAAATTTGTAACTACCGGTTCTGTGGCCATGGCTTGGGGTTGGGGGTGCGGGTGTAATGTGACTGGGTGGGTGTGGCCAATTTTTTATTTTTACTTTTTTAATAAAGTAAAATCTCTTTGCCGAAGAGGTTGTAAAAAAAATGCTTTCAAAAGGCTCTGACGATCCCAGCTGAGTTGCCGATCAGCAGAGGCTTTTAAAAGAAAAAAGACTCTGTCGATCAGGCAACTCAGCTTGGATCTCCAGAGGCTCTTAAAAGCATTTTTTTTACAATCTCTGAAGAGGTTATAGAAAAAAATGCTTTTAAAAGCCTCTGACAATCCCAGCTGAGCTGCGCGATCGTCAGAGGCTTTTTTTTTACTTTTAAAAGCATTTTTTCAGCCGAAGAGGTTGTAGAAAAAATGCTTTTAAAAACTAAAAAAAAAAAAAAAAAGTCTGATGATTGCATGGCTCAGCTGGGCATGGGGGGGGGGGGCAGGGATTTTTGCTACCGGTTCTCTGAACCACCCGCCTCCATCGCTACCGGATTCAGTGATCCAGTACAAACCGGGAGCATTTCACCCCTGGTATTTTCCCTGGATATAAATAGTTAGGACAGATCCTTGATTTTTTTTCCTAAATCATTTTAAAGACTCATAAATAATTACCAAGTAAATGGGAAGCATTAGTTCCTAATCTATAAAATTAAAATGGTCACTATCTTTTTAAAGCAGTGAAAATTTTCAGACAATACAGATAAGTAAAATGATTAGCACAAACCTAAATCCAACCTTCTAGAATCTTCTATATAAACTACATTGTAGTTGATCAGGATAAGCAAGGCCCTTATAAATAAGAGGCCATTACAGAGGTATCCAAAGTAGTGTTAGAAATCCTGAATTGCACAATTCATAGAACTATTTTTCTCCTACCTGTCAAGCGACCGACTGCTGAACTCTTGAGTCTGAGATCCAGAAGGCAAATAAAGATCCATGCCTTCTTCTCCTAAAGGACATGGAGATGAAGTTGGAAGATATACAGCTGTCCAGAGATGCAATGCACGCACATGGCACACTGGATGCAGCACCTTGACATCAAAAATGGAGGAAAAAAGATTAAGGAAAAGGAGGAGGAAACCAGCATAAGCCAAGAGTCTGGTAGCTCGTGAAGATGCACCTCTAACTAATAATTGATAATGAGCTACAATTACAGTTGTCCTATCTAACTGAAAGATACAGAGGAACCACTGGACCTTCTTCCTCCTTTCATTTTGAAAGAAACCAAGGGGAAAAACAAAGGCTTCACAAAGCCCAGCCTGCCAGAAGGAGGCAGAACTCAAAGTGAAGTGGTGCCCACAGTAAGGACTGTTAAAAAACTTCTAATCCTGCATGAGGGAGAAGCAAGCTATATTTGGGCTTCTGTCCCCCATTGCACGAATTTTTTTTTCTCCTGACAAACTGGCAGAAATGGGAATTTTACTTACTTGCTCATTAGCAGGCATGTAGAGCAGATTGTGGAAATTTTTGTTACCAGCTCTCAAAAGGGACCAAACTGAGCAGGTGCGTTTGGCAATGTTGTGCAGCTCACGTTCACAGGGGCTGTTTCCAAGGAAGGTCCCATAAAGGCAGGAATATGTGTGTTGGACTAATTTTACCTGCAAGTAAAAGAGAAATTTAGGGATTTGAGAGAATTTTCACAAGAGCCCATGGTGGAGGCAGTTTATAATGCTGCTTTAACAACAATGTAGTGCATTATGTCAAATCTTTGCAATGGGTAAGCAGAAGTTAAAAAAAATAAAATAAAATAATTACAATTTGGATTTGGTTAAATGTTCCCAAAGCCAAGATCGTAAGTTTTGCTCTTAGCTTGGTTAGACACAAAAAGCTTTTTTAAAAACAAAAAACAAAAAAACATGATACACTATTTTTTCTGGGTTTTTTTACTCTTCACAGTGGGATTAAATGGGCTGTATCCGCTAACCAACAGGTGAAAATCAGGATAGTACAACATGTTACCTACTTTGCTCTGTATGAAATATATGCATTTTGACAAACAGCTCTTTCTCATTATTAGAGAAATAAAGCATAATATGTTAGCATACAGATTATAGCACAGCATTTTAGTAGCACTTTTAGAAAAATCTATTTTGTATAATAATTCAGTAAAAGGGAAATGAGCGCTTTTTTCAAAGGCTTCACAATTTATCTATACCATAGAGATTTATCGTACTAATTCAACTAGAGTGGACAATTGAAAGGAAAAATGATCCCATAAGAATCATAATCACTTTTGCTTTAGAAACATCAAGCTGTCATTGAACACTGATCTATCTTGGTATTGAAATGTATATCCTCTAACACTTGCCCTTACCAAGAAAGCTTCATTAAATTCAAAGAGACAGGGAAACTGCTTGAGCAGCTGGTGAACTGAATCCAGCCACTGTAAAAACACTGGACACTGTTCGTTCTGATCTTCTGCCTTTTCCTGGTGTCCACATCGATCGCCAAATTTATGGCCAAAATCCAGCCAATCTGATTCAACCAGCACCTGGAAACCCTGGCAATAAAAGGAGATAATTTCAGTAATATAGATTTTCCGAGTAGGCTGCAATAAAAAATGGTAATTCCATAGCTGCCGACATTATTCACCTGTTCTCAAATCATTTTTGGATGTATCATAGCATCTTTAGTTCTTCTTCCTTACTTTCCTGCCCTTGCTTTCATGGTACTGTCATCTACAGTAGTGGCCAAAATTGTGGAAACCTTTTGGGGAAAGTGTATTTTTGAGGTTTGATGGCTAATAACACCATTTGGGGGGGGGGGGGAGTTTCAAGATAAGCATATTTAACTGCTGGAATGACCTGGGAATAGCCCAGACCTTAGCCCAATTAAAAATCTATGGAGCCGACTAAAGTAACTTGTTAATCAGAAGCAACCCAGCAATAAAATCCAGTTAATAGAAGCAATCATTTAATCTTAGTTTCACATTATAACAGCTGCAGAACTAAAAGACTTAACTCACTCCATGGGAAGACCTTGTAAGGCCGTAATTCATGCTAAAGGTTACCCAACTAAGTATTAACTGACGTGATAACTTTTGTATATCTCATTTTTTCTACGTGTTTCACTTTTCTTCTTTATATTGTAACTGCTATTCTAATAGCAAATCCTTCGTAAAAGTTATTGCTTACATTCTTGATTAAATTATCTTTCCATTGATATATAATTTTATGGTACTACTCCCAAAATAAGTGGTGTTATTAGCTAGTTTTTAAAAATACACTTTTCCCAAAAGGTTTCCACAATTTTGGCCACTACTATATAGTGTTTTATTCCTCCAGTTCATCAACTAGGCTTCAGTAGGGGAGCTTCTGCCCAGCTTTGGCTACTGCCCAGCTGCCACCCTTTTTGGAACAAAGTATTTTATTGATAGTAACCTCAACATCTTGCCCTCACCTCCTTGAAATTAAACCAGTACAGTGACAGTACTAGTTCGGTGACAGTAGAGTACAGTCTATTTGGGACTCCCTTTGAAAATTCAACAAAATTCAACAAAAACTGCAGTTATTTGAGGCTGCTTAGTTTCTGGTAAGTAAAAGCCAATGCAGTAATATCAATTATGTTTTGTGGGTATTGTATTGACTTACCATTAGGATTCTGAGCACAGTTCAAATGCTGGTGTTAATTTATAAAGTTTTATAATAAGTGTGACTATCTGTAACCTTGGAGATTATGTACTGAATCATTGCTCCAGCTCTCCTCCCACAAACAGCAGAGAGGAATTGGAGATAACTCTCCTGCCTGAACAGCTCACTCTTGCATCATAGACATACTTTGAAAGTCGTAATAACATCTAAATGACACTGGGTGCATCATGAATTATGACATAGGTATATTCTTTTATCATGCAACATGCAATAGTATTTGCCTCTTCCCTGGCTACTTTGCCCCATCATTGGAGATGTCCAAGTCTTGGAGGCTGGATGTTTTCCAGACTGTCCATTTTCAAGAATGGACACTTTCCCTTATCTTCCTTTTGTCAATTTAATATCAAGCCACAGGGGGATTTTTTTTTTTTGTCAAGAACTAGAATTTCTTATTAGAAAACTGTCAGGGGATGCATGCTAATGATAGGTGAGTTACATACCATCTGTAAGAGCTCAAGCCAAAATGTGGCAAGACTTCTCTTTTCAATCCACTTTTCTTACTCCCAGTAAGTAAACTAAAAGATCTATTAAATATAGCATTTTCTTTCCACGGTGACATCTAACCAGATGTCAATGGGGGCACATAAGAAGGAGCATAAAGACAATGCTAGTCTCCAATTTATATTTCCCAGCAGCTGATATCAAAAAACATGATTTCCATTATCAGCTATCATCAAAGGTTAATCATGGCAAGGTTTTCCAGGACATAACTGTATCTTTACTATGAACAGAACATATGCTGATATAATCTACTGAATTCTAAATTACTTTGGAATCTGGTATCGTTACCTATTGCATTACCATGTGTGTAAATTTATCCATGTATGGCATGTATTATTAGTCTTGACTGATTGAATCCTGAAATAAAAACACAGGCTTATCCCAAACCAAAGAAAAAATAAGACAAACGATTATTGTCTCCAATTGCAGATCACTCAGACAAAAAGATGGGGAAAAATGTTTGCTTTAGGCAATTCTGTATAGCATCTCCCATGTAAGTTAAAATTCTCCTAAAAGCTACTTCTGAGCTGCTAAGACAACTGAAGCCGAATACCTCCATAGTTCTATAATAGGGATCCAGAAGAATCTTTGCCAAGGCAACAATCTGAGGGGTCCTGTCCCAACCATCAGAGCAGTGAACCAACACAGGGCGTCCTTCTCGGTCAATAGCATTTGAGACCAGCACAGCTGCCTTCAGCATGATGGAGAGATGCTGTAGCCACTTGGTGCTCTCTAGTGCTGACAGCCAGCTGAAATGGATCAATGAAAGAAAATGCATAAAGATAATGGCCAACATAAATATTTTTTTTGAGAGCTGAAAACAAGAAACCCAAATCTAGCTTGTGCCAAATAGAACATTTTCACTGAGAAAGGGATGTGCAAAATGTTTTAAAGTCAAAATCAAAAACTTGTTTCAGCTCAAATGGGTTAGTTTACCGATTCTGGAATGTTCCAAGTTTAAAAAGCTTTATTTCAAATTCAAAATAGTTTCTAAACCATTGAAATTTTTAAAACACGTTGCTAACTGGACATTGATGATGTGCACATAAAAATATTTTTGTTTGACTGTGGTGAACCTACCCTTACTCAATTTAACAGTGACCTAGTGCTGTGAAGGACCAAAGGAAAAAGAAGTCCCCTGTAGCTAAACTTCCCATATGATTTGCAGTTATACAAATATCTTTGATAATTTTTCTCTACCAGAATAATTATGTATCCCCACATATAAACCATAATGAAAAACAAGTGAATTATACAGCAACAAAGAGATCACTCTGCACAGGATCTATCTTCAGAGCATTCCTCTTTTCTTTCAGTTCTGACAGAAAAGTCCCTCAGATAATGGAATTCCATAAAGAACATAGCTTTTTGACAAATGCTACTTGGAACTTACTTGCTAGGATCTGGCATCTGACTGCATACTGCCCTCAGGTACTGAAAGCTATTACGGATGGAATGAATGTTAGCCATACCCATGAACACCACTTCACAGTTAGGATAATATTCTGAAAAATGTCAAATAGAAGGAGAAAATTAGTTGGAAAGTTAAATAAGCCTATCTAACACATAAAATATCTTCTGCTGTAATCCTCTTTAATGGGAATAGTTCACATTGACCTATCCATAAGGAATCACCACTATGATTATGATATGTATATTGGAAAAGGTACCTTATGATTTTAATTCCATACAGACTCAATAACTTTATTATTTCAAGTGAGTTGTAGTTTCCAATACATCCTGTGGATTTTTTATAATTCAATGGCTCCACTTCAGTCAAACAAGCTTCCTAAAACCTCATTATAAACTCAAGAAGTTGGGATGGAAGTAGAAGTAGAACCTTGATGGGGAAGATGCTCAAAAATAGGTTTCACTTGCTTATGCACCCTTTGTAAGTAGGATGCAATAGTGAATAGGTGGCTTAAGAAAGCCAGAAAATCATTCTTGTACCTTCACATTCACAGCCTCCTCCTTTGGCTCTGTTGGCAACCGCTGCAGTGTAGGACCGAGCATCCAAAATCAGCAGTTTCTGAGGTGTTGCTGAATTCTCTACACTGGAACATGCAGTCAATGATGAATCTGCAAAAGGTCAAATAGGAATTTCTCATGTCTTAAAACAGACATACAGTTTGATTACAGAATTCTGCTGAGGTCACAAAAGCTGATTACAACAGACATTGCCATCCATCTAAAAAGTACAATCTTTCATAATATCCTCTTTTGAAGTTTCACTGGCTTGCTGGGAAAAAAAAGTTTCTGTCAAAAAAAAATCTTTTCCAAAAAAGCAAGAACAATGTTCAGTTTCTTAAACACTACGTTCTAATACTACGTTAAGAGCCTTGGTGGCGCAGCGGACTAAAGTGCTGTTAATTAGCACTTAACTGCCAGCTGCCTGCAATTACTGCGAGTTCAAATGTCACTAGGCTCAAGGTTGACTCAGTCTTCCATCCTTCCGAGGTAGGTAAAATGAGGACCCGGATTGTGGGGGCAATAAGCTGACTTTGTATAAAAAAGAACACCGCTGGGGGGGGGGGGGGGGGAGCCTACTAAGCAGGTATATACAAAAGTATGAAGGCTATTGCTTAACGCATTGTAAGCCGCTCTGAGTCTCCGGAGAAGGGTGGCATATAAATCGAACCAATAAATAAACAATAAATCAATAAATAATATCATGGGGATTAATTATATTGAATGCACTATAAAAGAGTGGTTTGGTTCCACGTTTTTAATTTCTACTTTTATTTTTGTTTTTACTATTGATGGTTTTTATATTGTTTTATACTATTTTATTGTTTGTAAGCCACCCAGAGTTCTTTTTAAGATAGGCAGCTATATATATATATGTTTTAAAGAAAGATACATCAATCTTTTAAAGAAAGATTGGTAGGCATTACAAATGAGATTATATTCAGTATTGCCATGAAAAATTCATCAAATTCTGTCGAAGGCCAGGTAGCATTTGTGCAGCAGTGGAAATCAGAATGGAAATAGAATTGGCTTACTTACCAAATCCTGCATCGCAGGCCTCATTTCCATCACTAAGCCCAGACGGTGGGGTCCCCCCAGCCAGCCTCTGTCCAGGGTTCAAGGCACAGGCTTTGGCAATGGAAGTTACCAGATATTCATCATCTGCGTTGCGCCAGCCCCACCAACTAATCTCAGGTTGACTGCAGCGTGCGATCACTGCCCCATTGCGCAAATGTCTAAAAAAGAAATTGAGTCCTATTAGTCCTAGGATGCAAAGTGTTTCAACAAGTCCCAGTTTGACTAAAAAGCCAAATACTCCTTTCATAGTGGAAAGGAAGCACCAAGTATATGCATTTAATAATAAATTAAGGAGATGAGAGGTCCTTGGTGCTCCCTCAACCTGGTTGTTTTCTTGCAGATGTTTCTTTAACGAAATTAGGAGGGTAATGAAATGTCTGCAAGAAAACAACCAAGCTCAGAGAGTACCAAGGACTCCTCATTTCAACCCTGAGCTAAGTTCTCCCTTGTTAGGTAAGGAGAGGCTTGGTGAAATTTTGACTGGGGAGCCAATTTAAGACAAGGCAATATTCCTGACCCTCCAGATCTGCTTAAATGTAGCTTCTATCATCATCATTGTAATACATCCAGAAGACACAAGTTGAACTAGGAGATTTCAGATACAATAGTAGATGCAATTAGCAAGTATGAACAATTTTTTTGGCTTATGAAGGGAAATGTAAGAAACAGTGATTTGAAGTCATACACACAGAAAGGATTTGATTAGCTTCCAAATGTGCATTAGAAAATTGAAACTATGTAATCTGAGATAGCTGTTAAACTCAAAATAGGATGATACTCTTTCCTCCTAGCAGTACCTGTATCAGAAGGAGGAGCATTAGGTATATTTTCCACCTCTAATTATTTACAAAAAATAATAAAGATGAGTGAATGAATGAATAAATAAATAAATGAAAAATCTCTGAGATAAGTAGGCAGGCACCAAATTGTGCTTTATATAATGTATTATCTGATACATTCTCATTTAAATCTCCATGATCTATCCTAAAATGATACTATTGTTTCAATAATAGAATCATTTAATGCAGGGGTGTCAAACTCAAGGCCTGCGGGCCGGAGCCAGCCCACAGGGTGCTTAGATCTGGCCTGTGGGGCTGCCCTGGAAAGAGGGAAGGACTGGCCCAGGTGCGCTCTGCCAGCGAAAAAGGAGCTCAGGAGGGCCGCATGTTGCAGGAGACCGTTGCAGCTGAAAACCGAGCCTGGGAGGGGTGCCCCAACATGAGTGATGTCAAGCTGGCCACGCCCACCCTGGCCACGCCCAGCTGGCTCCCAAGGTCAAACACAACCCTGATGTGGCTCTCAATAAACTCGAGTTTGACACCCCTGATTTAATGGAATAGTGTCAATAATGGAATCAAAAAGAAGAGCTTGGCTACACAGTTAAACAAAAATTAGAAGAAAGAATACTTTATCACTAGGGTATTAGAAAAAATACCCTAGTGATAAGATTTCAGTTGACACATATGTCTTTGCACGACCTTCTTACAAGACATGAGTTTTGTACCTAAAAACAACCACTGGAATCCTCTTCCAAGATCTAAAAGAAGCTACGTTCTCCAGTTCCTTGTCAGTGATCCAAACAGGAACCAAAAGTTTCTGTGGGTAGCTGGTACATAACCTAAGGAGGAAAATTCAAACTGATGGTCAGAAATTGATTATGGGGCAGGGGGCGAGAATAAAAAACCAAGATCAAATTCCAAATCTTTAACCTGCCAGATCAAATGAATTACCTAATTAATATTTTTGGTATTTTCAAGTTTTCTTTAGTTTACATAAATAGGTAAAATGACAGATTATTTTAGTTCATCTATAATGATGTTTCTCAACCCTGGCAATTTTAAGATGGGTGGACTTCAACTCTCAGAATTCCCCAGCCAGACATGTTCAAGACTGATCTATAATGTATACAAAAGCTGCAATTATGATTCTGTACTAATAGTCACATAAACCGCAGATTTGATGTTCTTTTGGATGAACATGAAACATCAAAATTACTAAGTTTACTTATACCAGATTCATACAATTGGTGATATTATGGCTGAAAACTGTTAGAATCCCGATAAATATAAAAATAAGAGCAACATCAATTTTAATTTGACTCAAGGCACTAAGGATAGAATGACAAGCAACAATAGATTGGGTTTCCTTTCAGACATGCAATGTGATGAGAGCATAGGAATATAAAAAGAAGTTCTTGGGATACGTTTGGGAGGTACAAGTGAGAAAAGGCCACTGTAATCACACATAAAATAACAATAAATGCTATTTTATTATCACAAGATAGGTATTTTAATATTACATTAGTTTGAACTGTTTTACAAGTTGTCTAGATATAAGATTATACTGTTACATCCTAGCATTTACAAGACAGAGGATATAATGCTGTTGATACCACCACCCCACCACCACCTTTACAGTTATCTGGTAAATTTAAAGGCTCACTTGTAGTTGTTGTTGATGTCAGAAACCCTCCACACATTCTGCAAGTCAAAGCCCATTCGAGCCAATTCCATTTCAAACCGATATTTCACATGGTCTCCTGCAAAACGAACAGTAATTAACAATACTGTTCTGTCAGAAATTATCACAAAATAACTCAACAGATCTCTGTATTACAATATCTGACTAGGAATTGATAGAATTGATTGCATAACTAACCCTGGACAGTGGCTTTCAAGAGGCTTAGATCTATAGCTGTAGATGCTTATACCTGGATGTAACTCATAACATCTTACCTGGGCGGCAAAGGTGGGCATGCTGGTCTTCTTCATCAGTACAAACTCCTAAGCACCAGGCATGATAAGCAAAAGCAAATAGGTCTTCTAGTTTGGTGGGGCGTGCAATGGCTCGGCTCAGCCTTTTCAACCATTCCTGGCATTGCTTAAATGTAGAGAAATGGCACCTATAGAAACAGAAGTACACATACATTCAGTGCCTAGAAAAGATGGTCTGACGAGGGAATTTCAGGTAAACTCCTGAGGGGAAAGGGAAGGGAAAACAACCTATTTAAAAATAAAAATGCTAGGGACTCCCTGACACAAAGGACTGCAGTGCTACTTAAATCACTTAAAAAAACTTAGCAACGATAGCTAACCAAAAAAAAAAAAAAAGATTTTTACAATAGAGGATCTATTAATCGCCATCAACTGTGGCAGAAACTGAGCCTTTGCTTATGTATATTTTCCAAGACTCTTAGCTGTCCACTGCTGGAAAGCAAACAGATTAAAGAATTTTACTTTACTTCATGTTGGCAGCTTCTATGTTTAGAGTGACAGGAACCTGGCAGCATCATGGTTCAGAGCAGAAGTTAAAAAAGTTGTGGTATCCCAGTTCGTTGCTGGATTACATTTTCCACCAATAACTATGCTGGCATATGTTGTCAGAAGCTGGAAATCAAAAACATCTGCAGGCCGCATGTTATCCATCTCTAGTTTGAGCGAATCACATTTGCTGACTCCCACCAAGCTTTAGGAGTAAGATGTTGTTAGACATCCCCTACCTGACTACTTTGGAATCTTTGCAGACAATATGGAGCTGGAACATATCCCGACTCTCTACGCTTTCCATCATTCTCAAAGGCACCTAAAAACAAAGACAAGGGATGGATGAACAGGTATGTAGACAGTCAACTAGACAGTAAGCTAACCGAATATCTTATCAGGTATTCTAATGGTATTATGGAAACAGTAACATTAGTTGTAAGTTATAGTAGGAGCAGGAATAAACTCAATTTGGCATGTAGCAGATTTCCTTAGTAATGTAGGGATAGTATTGAAGAGATATCAAGACAGTTTCTAACTTTTCATCCTTTTCAAATGAACTTTCACTAACTACTAACCATCTCCATCAATTGCACCCTCACCTGGATTGGGAGGTCCATCAGAGAGTCAAACAGTATTTGCTTATATGATGCATAGACTATTGCAATACACTCTAGATGGGCCTGTCCTTGAAAACCACTCAGAAGCATAAAAGTGTCAACTATTCCTAAATGCAACAGCACGGGCAATTATGGGGACATCTCATAAGAGCCCTTATAACACCTTTGTTCTATGATCAACTAGTTACTAGAAGGCTTCTGGGTACAACTCAATGTGATAGTTATTACTTATAAAGCCTACAGCACAAGGGCTGGTTATCTAAAGAACTATCTGCCTTCTGTGACTGATATGGCCTGTATGATTTGGCAGAGTTGACATGTTCCAGGTCCTATCCATTAAGCAGTGTAACCTGGGAGGGAGGAAGGGAAGGGGATAGATTAAATTGTCTAATGTATGGTAAAAAAGGAATAGCCAATGAATATCGAAAATGTATGAATCTCAGTGCAATTAGAAACTATGTTTTATCATGGAATATGCACAGCTTACTCCTTTCAAAGCAGATGGCAATCTGAAGCTACAGCTTTTCCATAAACAAAGCAAAGATCATGCTAGGAGTTTGCCTTCATGAAGGGAATTCTTCCTTAAAGAAATAATTCCCTAACCCAAATTGACAAACATTCTCTTTGAAACATTTTGTAAGGCATGGTGGTACCTCACTTGAGACATCTGAAGCTGTCTGATCAAGAGAGTTAAAGGACAGGGCCGGGGTCCCCAACCCCTGGGCCTTGGCCTGTTTGGAATTGGGCTGCACAAGCAGTGGATGAGTGGCAGGTGCTTGCACTTGCACATACCACTCACACAAAACCATCCCTCTCCTCCCCCCCCCCCCCCAGATCACAAAGCTGGAAATGTTGGGGCCCACTGGCACAGGGGACTCTTCAATTTTGCTTTGCAGCTCAGCAAGAATATAAGCCACATAATTTCTTTCGAAGAAGAAAAAAAAGATTAACATAGGAAACTATCAGCTCTGCCAGAAATAACGACAAAGTATATTAAGAAGACTTACATTGATTACAGAGTCCTTAAACTTGATATGGAGCCGGTAGTTAGAGATGGCAATGATGGCATCACTTGCATGGCCCAGATATTCCACACCCTCTCCTTGTAGCACAGTAAATGGAACCTAGAAAAGGGAAATTCACACTTTAAAGTAGTTGCCGATTAACCAGGCAAGGCTACAGGGAAATATAGTATATCTCCATATAACCAATGGAATGCTCCGTTCAGAAAGAGACAAATTAAACACTTGTTTTCCAGCCCAAATTTCTAGTATTAAATGTGTTGTGAATACATTATCTGAAGAAACTTTTATTTTGTTCCTACCTGAATTAAAATATAATTCTCAGAAATTCTACTTCAGGTGTCCCTTAACCCTGGCCTGTTTTCAGTGCTAAGCAATTACGTTTTATTTTCCAAGGTAGTTTAATATTAATTTTGTTATGTAGCAAATGAAGCGTTGGTCTCTGGGCTTAGAAATGAGCAAGATCAAGCCTGGTACTTAGACGGGACACTACCAGGATGTTTCATGACAAGAGGTAGTCTTCAACTTACGACCACAATTGAGCCCAAAATTTCATATGAAGCATGGGAAAATCAGAAGTCCAGGCAGTTCAAATTAACATAAAGGTTTATTGCAAGCTTATGCTCTCTACAGGAATCTGGCCAAAGCAAATTGGAGGTAGAGAAGAGTCAATGGAATTCACCCAGTCAGTGGGTGCAAAGGGTCTCGAGGCTGATGACATGCTTGACCCCTCCCGTGGGCTCAGCCTGCTCATCTCCTACATTTCCATTGCTAAGCAAGACATCTGTTAAAGTGAGTTTTGCTTCATTGTAAGCCTTTCTTATCAGAGTTGTTAAGTGAATCACCGAAGTTGTTAAGTTAGCAACCTGTTAGTTGTTAAATGAATCTGGATTCCCCTTTGATTTTGCTTGTCAGAAGGTCACAAAAGGTGATCACATAACCCAAGGACACTGCAACCGTCATCAATACATGCTAGTTGCCAAGCGTCTGAATTTTGATCACGTCACAATGGGGATGCTGCAATGGTCGTAAGTGTGAAAAAAAGTTACAACGGCACTTTGTTTAGTGCTATTGTAACTTTGAACGATCACTAAATGAATGTTTTTAAATCGAGGACTACCTGTAAAAGCTATAGTGGGAACCTGAAAAACAACCTAAAAGAAGGTTAATGGCAAGCCATTTCTCTACTTCTGCCAAGACAATTACATGGTGATATTCGTCTGATCCCCAGGACTAGTACTTAAGTGGAGAATTGTCTTTAATTTTGGAAATTGGTTTTGCTTTAATGTTTTGTACTTTAATCTGCTCTTTTAGCTTACATTTTTTAAATTATGATTTTGAAATATTTTGTGAACTGTCCTGGCAATGTTTTTATTTTGAAAAAAGATACTGTATCCCATTTATATCATTTAAATAAGTAACATTTCAGGCCAAAAGCATTGTCACTGGCACCTTATTAGGAATTGTATAAAGAATGACAACATCTATTTGGAAATGACTGGAACAAGTAAGAAATATTATAATAAGAAAATCCTAAAAGATCTATATCATGAAGAACGATACCAGATCTACTATATATTTATAGTGCAAATGGATGCACAGCAGTTAAAACTTCTGATATATGCACCTTTCCTAAAATTAAAATTAAGTAGTAAACTACTTTCATTTTCTCTTCAGTTCTAAAATAATCTCTATAGACATATTTTAAAGTGACATTAATAATTAATTGTTTGAAAGGTCTTTGTTGTTGGTCTGCACTGCATTTGAATTGAACTAAAAAAAGCTTTTTTCCAGCTTTAATATTAAAGAGATGTCTTTCCTATTGGCTAAACATGTTTTTTAATTGTTTTTTATTGGACAACTAGAAAATTTAACACATCCAGTGTTAAACAGAGGTCAGGATATTCCCACAAGACTGGAGTGCAATTCAGGTTATGCTGCTTCACTCTGAAAAAATACAAGATGAAAACTTATATATATATATGTATTTCTCTTTAGCCAGGTTCTACCTATGTAACCAAGATTTTATGCAGCCCTAGTTCAGTGAAATCACAATCCACTAGGGCTTCAGTGATTTCACTGAACTAGGGCTGCATAAAATCTCGGTTACAAGATTTTGGCAGATTTGTTCCTCCAGGGCATAATTTTCATACATTGATTTTTTAAAAAAAAAACTTGTTCTATCTAATTTACCCATGGTCGAATATACAGATCTAATAAAAGACATAATTTAGTTTTTCAGTGTTTTGCAATAATAAAAGTGGAAACTAACTAGAGGAATTGTATCATTTTGGAAAATGAGCCAATAAAAAAAATGTTGGGAAAGACTGTTGGGTGTTTTTCCTGAATTCTTCAAATATTTTTAAACAGAAGGACTGACTAATTGGACAATATATACTAATTTACTTAAAACTCATCCAAAACAATTTAGGAAGATTATAATTCATATAGTGTAATTTTACTACAATAGTGTCATATGGATTATCTTCATTGTCTGTTCTTGATGAACTGCTGAAATGAGTTAAAAAGATCTGTTGCAAAGATTTCCACGAGACTTACCTCTTTCAAATTCCAAAAGTTTTCTACTTTAATTTTTAAAATATGTTTAATAAATCTAATTTGTGATTATAAACATGTTTTAAAAGTCATCCTGGGAAAGTTTTTATTTTCAAGGGTGGCATATAATTTTAATAAGTAAATAAATGACATCCCTAATGAAATGCACTGTCACTAACACCTTGGTAGAATATTAGCAGAGAATGACCACCTCTGCTTGGCAATGAAAACACTTTCCTCCCTGATTCCAAAAACGGAGCATGCGGAGGCAAAAAAAGAACATCGCATTTTGGGGCGGTTCCAGGTGGCCGAGATCGCGGCAACAATGTTTTCGGGTGGCAGTGCCTTGCCTTACACCCCCTGCGCAACGCCCGCTTTGCCAACCGAGTCCTGACCTCCACGCTTCCCCAGGCCACTTCTGTAATCAGGCTCTGACCAAGGCAGCAAAGACGCAGCGGGCTTGCCGGGAAGCTCGGCACCATGTTTACGAGATGGCAGCATCCAGGAGGACTGAAGTGCTGCATCTCTATCCGGCCTTGCTGTGAGAAAGCCAGACATTCAACGCCTATGGCTATAGGTAGGAAGATGGGGGCGTCCCAAGAGTGGTGCCAAGTCACTTCAGTGCCAAGTCCCTCTTCTGCCCACATGAAAATCATCCCCCACCCCACCCCCTCCAGTTAAATGCGCGTAGGGTGATAGGGTTTGTTTTAAACAGATACAAAGATCTCTGCTGCTTGTTATCAAAATCTGAGTGGAAGTGAGGATCTCTGCTGCCTAGAACCGCCAGAAAATGCAACATGTGGAGGCCGACAACCTCCAAAGGGTGGGGGGCGGCAGGTGGGCGGGGCTACATTTGGTGTATAAGACGCACCCAGATTTTCACCCTCTTTTTTTGGGGAAAAAGGTGCGTCTTATACTTCGAAAAATACGGTAGTTTTTATTGAGATTTATTTCTTTGCTCTGGTTAACTGGAAAATTGAAACTCACAGGTTTGTATGAAAATGTATAGGGGATATGAAATTTGCATAAGAGTGTACTAAAATTCTATATTTAATTAATATTTTCACAGCTCATTTTGTATCTTTGAAGTAGTTTTTTCTCTTACAATTCTTTATGGCCAAAATGATATAGCAAAATTAAAGAAAAGTTCAACAGTACTTCACAGGAAGCAGATGAAGTATTTTTTTAAACTGTTGTTGTTTTAATCTAAAGGAAACAATGGTGTAAGTATGCTCATACCTAGACTAGCAAGTCCCAAACTGATGTGCACCTTTTGTTTTATCTGATCGTGCAGACTTACTATGAGATATAAAATAATTTCAAAGGTCTTTAAAAAATTACACAAGCCAAAAGAAAAATGCATGTTTTAAATTCATTCCTGTGAAATTTTTAATTATGTTGTGCCAAGAATGCCCATTCTTAGATTCCTCTTCAAGAAAAGTTTTTTCAGTCTCTGGAGGAAAGAAAAGCTCATTAACTGGATGACCAATGACCATATTTTTCTCTATGATCCCTTTTTTCCTAGGGCTAACGGCAAAATTCACCCACCCATCCCCAAACTATCACTGAGGATAGATATACTCAATAATTGTAATACTGAAATTTTCCATCTGTTTAAAATTCAATAGTATCATATTTATACAGAATTCAATTACCAGTATATGACCATTTTTAAATCAAGGTGAAAACAACAACAACAACCCTGTTAAGTGAATTAATCTCCTTAAAACATCCTTATAAACCAAAGGAAATCAAGATAAAACAGCTACAGTATGCACAGATTAGCAGTTTGAAAAAGTAATTTAAAGAATAAAAAATGTGGATATATACTAGTGACTAGTCAATCTAGAAAGCTAAATTTCAACACTTGCATCCATCTAAGATGTAGAAAACCAACAGTTGGTTTCTAATTCATTTTAAAGCCATTTGGTCAAACTACTGAGGGATTGTCACACTAATATTTTGGGAAGTCTAAGTGCTCATCCTCCATCCCACTTATCAAAGCTTTTTAAGGGACATGTTCTCATGATATTAAGTCACACCCAGCGTGCTGTGAAGGCAGTCTAGAGTTGCCCTTAGTTATTTTGCTGAAATAGTGCTTTCCCTCTTCTTGCATATTTGCCATCTGGACAACCTAAGGTGCCTCAGTAACAATACTGGTGATAATATAGTCAAAGATTGGGATCAGGGGTATCACATGCACATAAAAGGGGTGGGGGCTTCAATTACTATTAGAATAGAATAGAATAGAATAATAGAGTTGGAAGGGACCCTGAAGGTCTTCTAATCCAACCCTCTGCCCAGGCAGTAAACCCTACACAATTTCAGACAAATGGTTATCCAACATCTTCTTAAAAATTTCCAGTGTTGGGGCATTCACAACTTCTGGAGACAAGTTGTTCCACTTATTAATTGTTCTAACTGTCAAGAAATTTCTCCTAAGTTTTAAATTGCTTCTCTCCTTGATTAGTTTCCACCCATTGCTTCGTGTTCTACCCTCAGGTGCTTTGGAGAATAGTTTGACTCCCTCTTCTTTGTGACAACCCCTGAGATATTCGAACACTGCTATCATGTCTCCCCTAGTCCTTCCCTTCATCAAACTAGACATACCCAGTTTCTGCAACCATTCTTCATATGTTTTAGCCTCCAGTCCCCTAATTATCTTTGTTGCTCTTCTCTGCACTCTTTCTAGAGTCTCAACATCTTTTTTACATCGTGGTGACCCAAACTGAATGCAATATTCCAAGTGTGGCCTTACCAAGGCATTATAAAGTGGTATTAACACTTCATGTGATCTTGATTCTATCCCCGTTTATGCAGCCCAGAACTGTGTTGGCTTTTTTGGCAGCTGCTGCACACAGCTGGCTCATATCTAAATGGTTGTCCACTAGGATTCCAAGATCTCTCTCAGTTACTACTATTGAGCAAGGTACTACATATACGGTACCTGTGTATTTTGTTTTCTTCCCTAAATGTAGAACCTTGCTTTTTTCACTGTTGAATTTCATTTTGTTAGATAGTGCCCAATGTTCAAGTCTGTCAAGATCCTTCTGTATCTTGAGCCTATCTTCTGGGATGTTGGCTATTCCTGCCAGCTTGGTATCACCTGCAAATTTGATGAGTTCCCGATCTATCTCCTCATCCAAGTCATTGATGAAGATGTTGAAGAGCACTGGGCCTAAAACAGAGCCCTGGGGTACTCCACTGCATACTTCCCTCCACGTAGATGCAGTTCCATTGAGGGCTACACGTTGAGTGCGATTGGTCAGCCAGTTACGAATCCATCTGGTGGTGATGCTGTCTAACCCACATTTTTTTACTTTATCTAGTCTACTTTATCAAATACTTTACTAAAGTCCAAGTAAATTATATCGACAGCATTCCTCTGGTCCACTAATTTTGTCACTTTGTCAAAGAATCAATGTCAATTAATGCTCTTGACCTCATTCCTATCCCTCCAGTAGATTCTCATGACTGGGATTAGTCCAGCTTCTGCTAACCATTTAGAACTGCTGCAAGTGTGTCCTCTCTCCATCTGGTTTCTAGGCATGGCTGTCTATATCCATTTTGAATTGGGCTACAAAAGAGCCTTCTATATCTGGTTGACTTCTTTTTCATTTTAATATCAATCACCCAGGAATTTAGTGCTTTTTGGAGTTTGTGCTGCCTGTGTGTTTTCTGGAGAATAATAAAGCAGAAAAAGTATCTGTCCCATACTATCCTGCTATGTTTAATACTCTGTCCTCAAAATGGGAGAACCATGGGCAGTTTTTAAAATCTGTAGATCTGCATAGAAAAGACTTGAATAGCATTTGAATAACAGTAAGTACTTGCAGCTACTGCTGTATGCATACAGTGCATTCAGAAAGTACTTGGACCCCCTTCACTGTTGTCAATTTTGTTATGCTGAAGCCTGATTCTACAGCTATTTCTATTGAAATTCATTTTTTTTCTCATTAATCTACACTCAATGACAAAGTAAAAACAGAATTTTAGAAATTTCTGTAAATTTATTAAAAAGAAATAACTGAAATATCATATTGGCATAAGTATTCAGACCCCTTGCAACAACATTTGGAATTTAGCTCCCGTGCCCATTTCTCTTGATCGTTGCCGACATGTTTCTACACCTTGATTGGAGTCAACCTGCAATAAATTGATTGGACATAATTTGGAAAGGCACACACTTCTCTATTGAAGGCCTGATAGCTGATGATGCACACTGTAGCAGAGCAAAAGCCATGAGGTCAAAGGAATTGCCTGCAATGCTCAGAGACAGGATTACTGCAAGGCACAGATCTGGGGAAGGCTACAGTAAAATTTCTGCTGCACTGAAGATTCCTAAGAGCAAGTGACTTCCGTAATTCTCAAGTGGAAGAAGTTTGATACAGCCAGGACTCTTCCAAGACACGGTCACGAGGTCAAAGTGAGCAATTGAGGGAGAAGGGCCTTAGTAAGAGAGGTGACCAAGAACCTGATGGTCACTCTGAGTTCCAGACATCCTGTGTGGAGATGGGGCAGAATTCCAGAAAGACATCAGCAGCAGCCCTCCACCGATCTATAGCAGAGTGGCTAGACAGAAGCCTCTCCTCAATGCAAAACACATGAAAGCCCACTTGGAGTTTGCAAAAAAGCACCCGAAGGACTCTCAGGCTGTGAGGAACAAGATTCTCTAGTCTGATGAAACCAAAATTGAAGTCCTTGGCCTCAATTCTAAATGTTGTATCTGACATACGTCATCATGTGGCAAATCATCTCAACAGTGAAGCATGGTGGTGGCATCAGCATCATGCTGTGGGGGTATTTTTCAGCAGCACGGACGCAGACTGGTTAGGGTTTTCTACAGCGCTCAGGATCTCAGACTGAGTCAAAGGTTCACTTTCCGACATGACAACAATCCCAAACACACAGCCAAGACAACACAGAAGTGGATTAGGGATAACTCTGAATGTCCTAGAGTGGTCCAGCCAGAGCCCTGACTTGAATCCTATTGAACATCTCTGGAGGTACCTGAAAATGGCTGTCCACTGATGTTCGCCATCCTACCTGACTGAGTTTGAGAGGATTTGCAAGGAAGAATGGCAGAAAATCCTGCAATCCAAGTGTCCAAAGCTTGTCGCATCATACCCAAAAAAACTTGAGGCTGTAATTACTGCCAAAGGTCTGAATACTTATGCCAATGTGATATTCCAGTTTTTTCTTTTTAACAAATTTATAGACATTTCTAAAATTCTGTTTTCATTTTATCATTATGAGGTACGGAGTAAAGATTAATGAGAAAAAAATGAATTTCAACAACTTTAGAATCACACTGCAGCATAACAAGATTGACAAAAATGAAGGGGGTTGGAATACTTTTTGAATGCACTGTGTATTTTATTCTCCTCAATTATCAACTGTATGGAAAAATATATTCTGTGCATCTTTTGTCCCTATTTCAGACATATGGTTTTGTATTATACACCATTTCTTTGCTAGTGAAACCCAAGTAACTTACCTGTAAAGACTCTTCTTCTTTAATCAATTCTTTATGTGGGAACAAATCCTTAGCTTGGATGTATTCTAGACTGGGGGGGCCTTCTTCACCCTAAAAACCAAACAGAAACATTACCTGTCAAAATATATCAAACTTTTACTTATTTCTTTATGAATTCCATCTTTTTACTCAAGGTGTCACATAGTACTGTCTCATGGAATTTTTGATTGCTATATGATACATTGTATTTAGATTTAGTGAGTGATCAATACAAGTAGTCCTTGACTTACAACAGTTCACTTAATGACCGTTCAATAAGGAAGCCAGATTCATTTAACAACTGTGTTATTAACAACTGCCGTGATTCACATAACAAATGTGGCAAGAAAGGTCATAAAATGGCGCAAATTCACTTAACAAATGTTTTGCTTAACAACAGAAATGTTGGGCTCTGTTGTGGTCGTAAGTCAAGGACTACCTGTAGCTTCCCAGTGAATTTACATGAATGAGGGTGGATATTAATCAGAATTCTTTACTTTGTGTCCATTCTCCTAACCACTATATGCCCACTAATCTCATATGCACAACCTACATATAATGTTGATGTCTTGTATATATACATTCTCCAAACACCCAATATCCATAAATATAATTTAATACTTTTACTAAACATAATATAGATGTACAATAAACCAGTTTGGGATTAAAGGCAAACAAATATAATCATTCCTAATCACCTAGCAATTCCAACAGTGTCCTTTTAGCTCCTTCTTATAATTAACAGGCCAGCGCTAGCTTTATAAACATTCATAATGTACAAAAATGACATAGCTTAGTAATAGTAGTAGCAGCCACAACAGCAACAACAACAATTTGGAAAAACAGAGCTAAATTTCTTTAATTTAGAGTGGAACTATTTCTGTATTTCTATTTTACAATTGAAACTTTTGGCCTAACCTCTACTTGAGGATGGGATCTTCTGATATTCCCCCACAAACTTAGGTTTCTGACCTAATCAAAGTCCACTAAAGTCTTCCAGTGATATTCTATTTTTTCTAAAAAAATATTTTTATTATAATTTCAACAACCAAGTTATTTTAATAATCATAATGATAAGTGGACCCCTCTGAGATTACATTCAAAATGATCATCTAATCCATGTTCCTGTTTCCCATAATAATGAATCAAATACCTCTGAAAAGTCCACAATAGGCCATGAAAGTGAATATTATCAGGTTGTGAAGGTTTCATAAGGCTATAGAAAAGGGGTTGATGAGACTAAATGGTTATTAAAGTGAGCTAGATTTGTTCTATGGATAGGTTCCTGTCACTTTTTCCAGTCTGGCTGAAATTTATCATCTTGATTTGTGCAAAGTAGAGATTTTTAAAATTCTAAACAATAAAGTTTCCTTAACACTGCTCTTATTTACCCAGGAAAGCCCTCAGGCAGTTTCTTAGGTGAGATTGCATTTTTCAGTTTCAAATCAATTTTTTTCAGTGTATGGAAGAAGCTCTTAAGTAAATAAGCTATAGGAGCTTTGCATGATCGGAAAATACTTCAAATTCTCAGAACTAGCCCCAGGATTAGCCTGCATATTTTTACATGATCATGATGGATAAAGATGAAGAATTTCTCTGTTGTTAAAACTGTTTGGAAGGAAAAATAGACTATTAACGGATAAATATTCATCTCTAAAAAGAGTATCTGAAAAATCAAGGTATTACACGTATTTGCAACTCATATTATCTGGCTCTAAATTCTATGGATTTTCTTATAATGCCTGATACTTTTTCTTAGAAAATATTAAGAGGAAAATGGATTTAATCCTAGATTTTGTTGATAGGACCAGCACTGACCTTTAAGTGCATATGCACTAAACTGAAGAGGCCCAGTTTTGAGGGGGGGAGGGGGGCAGGACAAGGAAAAATGTCTGCCTAAAAATATTGAGGCAGATGGATTATTACTCTGACCTGGTATAAAGTAGTTTTGTATGAGAACTTTCATCCTGATATATGTTTCTGATGTAGATCATGCTGATATAGGTGGCCCAGTAACCTGAAACATTCCTATATTCATGTAGGGAACAGGAACGGTATTCCATTTTTCTTCACCAGATATAAGATTTTCATTGCCAGGTATAAGCAACTGTTATCACTAAGAGCAGCATTAAACCAGCTTTATTAAAATAACATTAAGTGCACAGATTTAAAAATAGTAAAGCTTTTGTGGAGCTTTCATAAAATGTTAGGTCATTATAGACATAAACATTTCCATTTGAAACTGGAGACACTATTTTCTGAAGTTGATAACTGAATTTATTTATATTTATCTATCATACCTAATAACTATCCATCTTCCTCACATATGGACTTTGGACAGTGTACAATAAAATATTAAAAGGATAAAAACAGTATATAAAAGTTAAAAGTAGGAAGAATGTTAAAATTAATGAAACAGCCCTACAGTTATGTGCTCCTCTGTGTGCCCCAAGAAAGCATGTGTTTTTATGCCTTTCTTGAAGACCAGGAGTGTAATATTAATTAGTGATATGGAGTTGCTTCCTGCTAATCCAGTAATCACTTCTGCCCTCAGATATTAATAAAGTGTCAGTTCATCTAAATACGTTTTTACCTCTTGAAACCTCTTGAAAATGATACAACCCTTCCTTCGAAATTCAACACTAAAACACCCATCTACATCAATCATTCTAAATATTTCACAAAGCGTTTTTTTTTGCTCACATTAATATTTCACAATATCAATAAATTCACATTTTATTAAAAAATATTAGCCATTTGAAACTGAGGAAAAAAGGTCAGATGACTGAATAAAACAAAAATCAGGGAGAAAGTTGCTTTCAGTAACATCTAGTTAAAATTTAAGAAAGCGATACATATTAAACAACTGTTATTTCTAGTCAAAAGTTATTTCTCCTATAAATAACTATCCAATATATCTTGCATACTGCTTGTGCAAACATAAGATACACAGTATGTCAGGTAGCAATGAATGTGATTCAAGATGATAGCACCTAACTCATGATAGGAATGCTCTTAGCATAATGGAGTTGTGTTTGTGTTGTGTATTAGATCTCAACATCTTGATTGATCATAATTTTAAAATACAAGTCCCTGATATACAAATGGATGGACGCAAAGGCCAAGTACTTTATTCTTATCATTCCCAATGGCATTTTACTATTAGGAGACAGGCAGATATGCTCAGAAACATCCCATCATATAGGATGAAACTGCTAAAACTATTCTTAATCTAGAACTATGTGTGTTCACACACACTTTACCATATGGGTCCTGGAAATATAAACATTATAGGCTGTGCCAAAGCTACTACACACACACACACCCCTTCATAGATACCTGATGTTGCTTTTCTCTCATCTAAATACGTACTCAATTATTTTTTCCAATAAATAGCACAGGTTTTCATATCTTAATTAAATTAAGCCTCAGAGCCCTGTGAAATGGTTCACATTTCTCCATTATATTTCTCGATCCTGCTACTTACAGTAAATGAAACTGAACTGGCCTCCCACTTAGATACTGACCAGATCCAGACCTATAAAGCCCAAGACGACACCTCCAGGGAAATCTCAGGGCTCAGATCAGTCTTTTGGATCCATTCCCTTTTATTAACCTGCGTATATAGCACTCTTATTAATTATCGTGCCAATTGGACGGAGTGAATCATACAATTTCTCTCATGCTTTTAACATTTGCGTCTGCTCTGTCACTGAACAAATGTTTCCCTACAGTTGCCCATTTAAACCTCTTCTCAGACACACTAGCAACGGACAGGTTCTGTGTATCTTGGGCACCAACACAATATCATCAAAGCTAGAATCAGGACAACGTTTCACCTATATGACATTGTAAACAACTAACTACCCTTGAGAAACCCTTATGCCTCCCAGCAAACATTCTCATGACTTCTCCAACAAACTCATGTTTTCAGATAACTTTTATTCTTATTATGCTTCTTCCTCAAGTTTTTTTCTCATTAGGTTCAGGTCAGAATCCTAGCAGGATGTACTCAGGAGACCAGAGGTTAGTAGAGCACCATGCTAAATAATTGTACTGAGAAATGCTGCCAAATGCTGCCCACCTTATGAGACTAGCTTCAATTGGTATGAAGTGGGTATGAAATATGAAGCATCTTCCCTTATATCACAAAAGGATTTAATACGTGCTAGCAAGCACAGTGGGGAATTCTAATAGGAAGACCCAAGTCTCAGTAAACCTAACCCATCTCTTTGGCAGCTACATGGCTGTGATTCAATGAAGCACAAAGCAGCCAGAAAGTGGGAATCACAGGTTCTGTAGGTGAATGCGAACCTGTTCTCAGGCAGCCAATATCAATATATTGGAATACACCGATGCCCTAGATTATGAAAACCAAACTTCTCCTTGTACATTTTGCTCAGACAGTTCAGTGAGATCACTGGAATAAATTTGGCATCCCCAACTGGAACCCCTTAAGGTCCAGGCGAAGATGAGATACGTATTCTGGGAATTATTCAAAAACAGAATTAGGATATGAACAAGAAGCACGTAAAATTAAGATAAGGAAGAAGAATGGGGAAGAAGAGCCACTCCCCAAGCAGTAGGGAGAGCTGTAAAAAGGGCCAGATGTCTCCAGGCAGATAGTACATTTTCTTCCTAGCTCCGCCGCTCCACCCCCACCCCAAAATATCAAATGCAGAGAGAAATGCAGACGGAGAAGCAGCCTTCCATGCAGTCAGTTGAGAGAAGAAAAGGGTGGGAAACAGGGAACCTACTTACAAAGCAGTTCAGCATGGAACAGGAGACACGGCCCGGCAGAGTCATGGTCGTTTCCAAAGCAGCTTGCTGTGCCTGGGGCATGCGAGTGGCATTGCTTCCCCCTGCCCCCTTTGGCATAAATGGCTCAGGCAGACGGACTGTGAGAAAAGCAACCTCCTAAGCACGGCTAGAGCATCTCTGTCGCCAGAGACAGGAGCAGGTGCGCTGGCTGCTTCAGCAGCTGCCGACAATGGAGGGGAGGGAAAGGCAGGAGAAGGAGGAGGAAGAGAGACTCCACCTCCCTCTGATGAAACCAAGATGAAGCTCTGCCATGCTAGGGGTTCCCTGACAGCAAACACAGAAAATGGAGTCATCACTTCAGCCTACGGAGGAGAATTCATGGCTCTGCAATTCTCATTGTCCTCTATCGTGGGGCTACAGCACAAGACTGTTTGGTATGCAGCTTAGCAGCCAGGCAGCATGTGCAGGAATGTCTGGGAACAATAGCAGCCGCCGCCTAGCTCAGTATATTACAGTAAGAGAAAGAAGCAGTAAAGATTCAACTTGGCACTTGTATTCCCACTGTAAGGACGGGGATCCTGCTGGCAGAGCTCTGCCAAAGGGACACAGGATCTGCCAGCTCTGCTGCATAGCTAGCAAGGCCTGCAATCTCCTCTGGCTATGTGCCAAAGAATATACAGCTGACATCTCAGAAACGTCCCCAGTTCACAGAAAACCTGACACAATCAAGCAACAACTTTGTACACAAATTTTATATTTTCATTTTCAACATGTTCTTTGACCTACAGCTAAAGCTTTTCTGGGACATATATTAAATAGACAAAATTAATTTAAAGTATCATACCTAAGTTTTATTCTAAACTGGCTTTCAAAAGCTATACTTGTGATAGGTATAGGTGAAGGGATTTCTTTGGGTTTGTTACAAACTCAGAGGCAAACCTAGAGAATCACAAAGGGACTACAAAGGTGATCTAAATCAATCCCCACATAATACAAAAAATCCATTCTTGTACCACACTTGAGAGGTTGTCTGTCTGAAAATTCTAATTAAACAAAAAATACAGGAAGAAGTCCGCCACTTTTGAAGACCCAAGAGAAACTGCCAATTTCTACAAACATTCATAGCCATCACTTTATTCCTTTTCAAGGTAAACAACATTGTGCAGAGCATAGAAAAAGAGGAAGAAATAACAAGCCAAATAATTTAAAGATAAATTTACAATTTTTCTATGCCTCCATCCTTGAGAACTCCAAATAGTTTACAATGTTAAAATAACAATAAAACAAAAATACAGTTTACTTTTCAACAAAAGATCAGGCAGTAAAAACACAAAGATAACACACACAAATGCACACACACTGACATACATAATATATATGTACATGTATATATGTCCCTGTAAATTTACCATCAGTCCCCAAAAGCCTTCTGGAAAAGTCAAGTTTTCAAAAGTTAATTTTTAAATTTACATGAATCTCATTAGCTACAGTTCTTTATACCTTTCATATCTTTCCTTTGTATGGTCATTCACTTTTGTATTCAATCCTTATTCTTTCAGTATTCATTCATTCCTAACCATATATTTTCTTCCTTATCACATACACTTAAATTTCTCATTGCATACAACTTACTTTTTGTTTTTCTTAACATTCAATATCGGCTACCACATAACAAAGTAAAAGAATATCCTTACACACAACCATTTTCATTTATTTAGGCATTTATTCCTTGCAAGAGAACACTATTACTCGCTACTTTTCAATCATAGTTTGTATGTCTTAAAATTCTTTATACATTTTTTCCATCTTATAAACATTTTACCAAATTCTTTCATTTGCTTTAGATTTTCATCATTTATATATAATTTGCAATTGTTCATTCTATCTTCTGTAGGTAATTTGTTCTTTGATCAATTAATTTTTAGATCCATCTCCCTTGTGCTACTAAACCATTTAACTTTCACTGTAAATCGTTCAGGTGTTCCGACAGCAACTGTTTCAACTACATATAAAAATATTCATATTTCCTCAACCATAACACTACTATGATCACTATGAACATTTCTTACTCTTTTATCCATAAATATACTAAACAACTAGGAGAACCATTTGGCTTAAAAATAAATCTGCAAAAGAACCAGGTTATGTTTAATAAATTCATCAACAAAAGAAAAAAAAATTATATCTGGAGAAGAACTAGACGTAGTAGACTACTAGATTTGGCCAACAAATCTCAATGGAAGGTGATACAATAAAGGAAATTGAATGGCGTGTTAAATGGTAGGCATTCAGCAAGCTAAGCATAATTTTCAAGAACCTCCCCCTATGCCTGAAGAGAAAAGTTTTTGATCAGTGTGTGTTACCTACTCTAACATATGCTGGTGAAACATGGACTCTAACTTCACAATTGATAGAAAAGCTACAAGTGGTGCAAAGAGCCATGGAAAGGTACATGCTCAGCATTACAAGACATGATAGAAAGACCTTTACATGGATTAGAGAACAAACAATAAAAAGCATCCATGAAAGAGACCTAAACGAGATGGATCGACAACATCAGCAAGTATTGCAGGTTCAATTGGCAAAAGAAAGCTCAGGAATATATTAGCTGGAAACATGCAGGAGAGGCCTTCATCCTGCAGTGGATAGACTATGGCTAAAACGATGATGATGATTGATGTGGTTGATGATGATGATGACACTAAACAATCAGGAGGATACCATATATCTTTGTCTTATGCATTACTCAATGATGAACCATGTTCCACTTATACTCCTGCATGCTTGTTTTCCATGATACACTAATCTTTTTGCATTCACAATCAAACTTCAATTTTTTGTTGGCAAAATAGGGGAGTCAGTTTAGTTTAGTTTAGTTTTATTGGATTTATATACCGCCCTACTCCCGAAGGACTCAGGGCGGTGTACAGCCAACAATAAAAATACATAAATACAAAATTTAAAACCAACTAAAAACAGATTAAATGAATTTGGCCCAAACAGAATTAAAACACCCCAAATAATTTAAAAATTTTTAAAATTTAACACTAAAAACGGAGAGTGGTTAGGCCAGGCCCGCCTGGCGAAATAGAAAAGTCTTAAGAGCGCGGCGGAAGGTGGGCAGATCCGGGATCCTCCGTATCTCCGGGGGGAGCTCGTTCCAGATAGTAGGTGCCCCCACAGAGAAAGCTCTCCCCCTGGGGGCCGCCAGCCGACATTGTTTGGCTGACGGCACCCGGAGGAGCCCCTATGAGAGCGTACTGGCCGGTGGGAGGCTATTGGTGGTAGTAGGCGGTCCTGCAAGTACCCAGGTCCTAAGCCATGCAGCGCTTTAAAGGTAGTAACCAAAACCTTGAAGCGCACCCGGAAGACCACCGGGAGCCAGTGCAGCTTGCGCAGGAGAGGTGTCACATGGGAACGCCATGTCGCTCCCATCACCACCCGCGCGGTCGCACTCTGCGCCAGTTGGAGCCCCATATAGAGAGCCTTACAGTAGTCTAGACAGGAAGTGACAAGGGCGTGAGTGACTGTGAGCAAGGAGTACCGATCCAGAAAGGGACGCAACTGGCGGATCAGGCGAACCTGATAGAAAATCCTCCCGGCCACGGCCGTCAGGTGCCCTTCCAAGGACAGCCGTGAATCCAGGAGATGCCCAAGTTACGAACTTGCCATTTCATTTAAAAAAAAACTTCCCATAGCTTTGAGATTTCCTAAATGAATGGTTTTCCATTCAAATATTAACCAGCTTTGACACTTTTGAGATCATGCAGATGTTTAGATGCTGTTATGCTCTGTGACACTCTTACTTTTAAGGTTCTTCAAAAAAAATTTTTTTTGAAGCTGTATTAATTGTTTAGTCAAACCAGTTTCTTATACTCTTGAATGCCACTTATCCAAAGGAAGATGTACTTTCTTTTTTCATTACTTGTAATAACAAATTTAGAAGTGAACAAGAGGAAGCAATTTTTTATGCTGCATCAATTCATATAACTTTAGAAAAAACAAGAAGTAAATAGAATTTGGGAACCAGTTTGACATATCAATTAAAGGTAAAGCACTAGATACTGGGAAGCTGTGAGTCCTGCCTTCAATGATTGCCAGTCACTCTCTTTCAGACCTAGGAAAAAGTCAGTAGCAAACCATTTCCAAAAATGCTGTCAAGAACATAATGTACTATGTGGTCTTCTCCGGAAAGATGCCAAAAGTCAAGTCTGACTCAAAGGTGCACATAAACACAAAGGATTTGCTATCAAGAACTGATGAGTGATCTTTCATATTTCAAAGTATCTGTTGGAAAAAAATAATTTGACACTTCCACCAAAATGGAACATGCAGCAATTGCAATACACATGGTCCTCGACTTATGACCACAATTGAGCCCAATGTTTCTTTTGCTAAGCAAGATACCGTGTTTCCCCAAAATTAAGACCCTGTCTTATATTTTTTTGAACCCCGAAATAAGTGCTTGGCCTTATTTTCAGGGATGTCTTATTACTTTGGAGGGCATTGAGCAAGATGGGGCTTCTCTTGCCATCTTACCTCATTTCCAGCTCTGTCTCCCTAACCCTAACCAGAGGAAATGGCGGGGACCAGCTGCACATGCATTTAAATATTTTCGGGGAGGGCTTATTTTCCGGGGGTGGGGGGGTGTATTTTAGTGCATGCGCTCAAAAAAGCCTGATTGGGTTTATTATCAGGAGATATCTTATTTTAGGGGAAACAAGGTAGTTGTTAAGTGAGTTTATACGACCGTCCTTGCCACAATTGTTAAGTGAATCACTGCAGTTGTTAAGTTAATAACATGACTGTTAAGTGAAACTAGCTTCCCCATTGACTTTGTCAGAAGATCACAACAGGTGATCATGTGACCCTGAGGCATTTCAACCATCATAAATATGAGCCAGCTGCCAAGTATCCAAATTTTGATCATGTGACCACAGGGATGCTGCAACGATCATAAATGTAAAAAACAGTCATCAGTTATGTTTTTAGTGCCACTGTAACATTGAACAAGTACTAAACAATTGTAAATTGAGGACTAACCTTCCAACACTATTTAGTAAAGTTGCGGTTTTGATCTGATGTAAGGTGGAACAAAAGAGGACAACCAACAAGATGGATGGATTAAGTTATGACGACAATGAGTGCACACTGGGAGACTTGAAAGACCAGGTTAGGATAGATCAGTGGTTCCCAACCTTTTTTTGGCCATGCCCCACCTAAGCATCTCTAAAATCCTGATGCCCTCCCATGTCATATAATTCTTACTATTGAAAAAGTGAACTCTACTCATGCGGAGGAAGCCTAAAATGCCATTAACGTGATTTAAACAAGGTTCAAATTGCCACCCTGTGGGGCATGGGCCCCACGTTGGGAACCACTGGGATAGATCATCTTGAAGAAAATCTATCCATGTGGTTGCTAGGAGTCTATCATGCTGTTCCTATAGATCAGTAATGGTGAACCTTTTCAGCACCAAGTGCCCAAACTGGAGCCTCGGAAACTTCAAGACCAGCTGGCTGGTGTGTATGTGCATGCCAGCCACCTAGTCCTCTGGTTTCCAGCACACACATGTATGCCAGCCAGCTAGTTTTCATGCGCACTGGACCCCAGAAACCCAAAGACCAGGTAGTTGGTGTGTGCATGAGCACCGGCCAGCTGGTCTTCAGGTTTCCAGGGCTCTGGCATGCGGGAAGATCAGTTGGCTGACATGCATGTGTGTGCCAGAAACCAGAAGAGCAGTTGGTGACAGGACACATGCCCAGAGAAGGTTCTGCATGCCACCTCTGGCATGCGTGCCACAGGTTTGCCATCACGGCTATAGATCATAACAATGGTGGGATTCAAAATTTTTTACTATCGGTTCTGTGGGCGTGGCTTGGTGGGCGTGGCAGGGGAAGCATACTGTAAAATCTCCATTCCCATTCCACTCCAGGGGAAGGTTACTGCAAAATCCCCATTTCCTCCTGATCAGCTAGGTCTCGGAGGCAGAGAATAGATGGGGGCGGGGCCACTCAGAGGTGGTATTTACCGGTTCTCCGAATCACTCAAACTTTCCGCTACCGGTTCTTCAGAACTGGTCAGAACCTGAATACCACCTCTGGATCATAGTTCATTTTTAATGATTTGGTGACACAGACGTAAAATGAATTTTATACAGTAATTTGCCATTCATATCTCTTATTATTCCTCCAAAGTTTTCTCAAACTCAAGATTATCTGCCCTGTTTGTAGAATGGGATGCCTCGCTACAAGCAGCTCACCACTGCCAACTCACCTCTACCAACTTGCCACCGCCAAGTTGCTACAAGACAACTCCACATGGCCAACTCACCAGGGGGATAACTCGCTGTGGGTGGTCAGAGGAAGAGCTGAGCAGGCAGGTGAGCAAATGAGTAGTGGGCAGAGCGCAGAGCGCATTAGGGTAGGCACTGGGGAGCCAGGGGCTTCCCATTTTCACACACACTGCCTCCCCATCATCTGCCCTGATGTGCTATGTGCTCTGCCGCTTACTCAGCTCTTCTTCTAGCTACCCACGAGGTGCTAGAGGTGTGAAGGGGATGACCAAAGATGTGGTGAGTTCAGGGAGTATGTGCAGGAGTGCACAAGGGGCCTGGCATGGAGATACATGAAAAGTATAGTGCAAACGCAGAGGGCCTGAGAAATGACGCACAGGTGGGGGAGACTTACCTCAGGGACTTGCAACCTTTAACCACTGACTTTCTGGGGAAGCCAATGAGGAAGACTGCAAACGGTGGTCATGTCATTGTGGGATACTGCAACCGGTCATAAGTGTGAAAGAGTTACCAAACCCAGATCATAATCATGTGACTGCAGCAATGCTGGGATTGCTGGAGCCTCAAGGACCATTCATAACCACCATTCATTCAGCGCTGTCATAGTTTCAAATAGGTCAAGGACTACCTATACATCATAAGTCTGAGAGCTTAGCAGGAAGTATAGCACTAATGTTAAGGATCTCAATATTCCCAACAGACAATTAAAGTATTTTTTTTTCTTCTGAAATCCAATGATGATTCAGACAAAGAAAAATGACCTCAAAAGAGATACGGAATGCTTGCAATGCCCCACTTATGCAGTGCTTAAAAGAAAATGAGAGGAACAGAAGTGCATATGCACAGTGGGCAGAGTACAGTTTCTATAAAAAATCTTCAACCTGAGAAAGTTATTGATGTAGGCTTTGTGTGAAACACAAAGATCATGTCAAAGAGTTTAAGTTAATGCGCATGTTCATAGAATCATAGCTGGAAGGAACTTTGGCAGTCATCTGGTTCAATTTTTTGCTCAAAACAGATTCAGCAATCCAGGATGGTGTAGTACTAACAGTTTCTCTCTGGCTCAAATATTTACCCCTTCTCTTGCGCGCTTGATACCATAGTTCTTTTAATAGCTAGACTTCTCAGAGACAGTTTCCAAGTGCAGCATTATCACCCTTTTTTGCTTAAGCTGCCACCACCTATTTCAGTTATGGGGTCCCACCACCTGTAGATAAAAAGGAAATTCTCTTTATTTTCTACTGTCATATTTGTAAGTAATGTGGACTAATTTTTTAGCTATGTCTTGCTGGTGCACAGTATCTAAGGTCTGACATGATGAGTATAATCTAAAATACAAAAGTATTATTTTACTAAACCTTGACCCTACAAAATAAACCTACCTATCTGGTCACTGGAAATTGGACAACCATTTGAGTGAAATGCTACAGGGTTTTCTGCTTTAGAGGATGGACTAGACTAGAGATCTCCAAGGTCCTTCCAATTCTGTTATTCTGGTCACTAATCCTTCTCTACAGTGATAATTCTTTGACACTCGGGATCTATTTTAAGGTTTAAAAACCTTTCCCTCAATATGACTTCAATATGCTACAGTTTTCTCCCATTAATCATCAACTATTCTTCCCTCCAACTAATTTCCAATGACTAGAAATTCACCATATTCGCAATCTTTCTATCTCGTTTCAGCATCCCTTTTCTTAATCCTTCCTGGTTAGAAAAAAGAAATGTAAGAAACCTAATTCTTCAGTGGAGTCAGCCACTATAGCAGGTACAATGTCTCTGACAGAGGCTATAACCTTGGAATTCAGTTCCATTGCCAATAAGCTCATCATTAAGAATGTCCCTATTTCACCATAATTTCTATGGTTCTGGACTTGTATTTCAAACAACAAAGAACAACTTTGTTCTATCCATGACACACTTTCAGGCAACACAATCATCATAGCTTGTTTTAATTTTTTCTTTTTCTTAACACTGACTATTATAAGACTTGGTTTCTGTACCACTCATTATCCAGGCCGCTCTTTTCTGAACATGCTATAAGTTGTCCTCAACTTACGACCACAATTGAGCCCAACATTTCTGTTGTTAAGCGAGACAGTTGTTATGAGAATTTTGCTCCATTTTACGAACTCTCTTGCCACAGTTGTTAAGTGAATCACTGTAATTGTTAAATTAGTAACATTGTAGTTATGTGAATCTGCCTTCCCTACTGACTTTGCTGGTCAGACGGTCACAAAGGTGATCACATGACCCCAAAACACTGTATCCATCCTAAATATGAGTCAGTTGCCACGTGTCTGAATTTTGATCATGTGACCAAAGGGATGCTGCAGTGGTCATAAGTCTGAAAAGCGGTCATAAATCATTTTTTCAGCGCCACTGTAACGTTGAACAGTCACTAAATGACTGTTGTAAATCAAGGATTATGTGTATTTGCAAATATTCTTAAAATGCAGCACCTAAAGTTCAATTTAACATTCCACATATAACTTAACATAGAATAATGGTTATTACTTCTTGTAAGCTAAACACTACTTTTGTGCTAATACAATCTGAAAATTATATAAATTATATAATTATTCAAAAGAAATTATATAAATTTTCAAAAGAGCCGTATTATGTATGGCTTGAATTCACTGAGGACACAATCTTTTTCTGTTCTGCTTCTGCTTCCCATCCTATATCTACACTTTCGATTTTTGTATCTAAATAAACATTTTCACATTTATTTCTTTTGAAGTTTATCATTTAATTTCAACCATCAACTTTGTGTAAAATCTTGATGCATGACTAAAAGCACATGCAACTACAAGATTTCTAGATTAGAGATCAGTTTCCATAGAATGTATTTATTTATTTATTTAAATGTACATTCTGCCCGTCTAGCCATCAAGCGATTCTAGGCAACTTACAAAATAAAAACAACAATATAAAACATTAAAATATTAAAATGATAAATATTAACATTAAAATTAACAAAGATGGCTAAGGAAAGAAGTAATATACAATGGGGTGGATGTAGAATCTTTTCTAATTCACTAACCACCTCCAGTATAGAATACCTCCATCAGGACTCCAGACCAATCGGCAGAACCAAGTTTTAAGGTCCCTCTGGAAGGCCATGATTGTGGGCAGGCGGGCGGGCGAGGGGATCTCAGATCGAGGGGCACAATGTTTCAGTGGGTGGGAGCAATGGCGGAAACGGGTCTCTTCCTAGACCCTGCTAGCAAGAATTTCTTGACCAACAGAGTCCGCAGCATGCCCCTTCTGCCAGCAAAGGTGGGGTAGGGCAATCCCACTAGGGTGAAACAGTTCCTCACATAAATTGTGTGGGCATGCTTGGAATAAAACTAGACCTTGGTGCACTTATGTCATACTGGGCAATTGCTACAGACCTTCCTATTAGCAGGAAATGCTGCATGAGGGGCAGGTAACCAAGCCTACAAATTCTTTAAGTTACTAAAAAACATTACATGAAAATGCCATAATGGGAAGTCAGTATCTGTGGGCCCACATAGTGAAGATTATGGCATAGGAAAATTGCAATCTGTAATGAAAAAGGAATATATGTGGAGTATTAACAAATGAATGAACTGCAAAATAAGTTTGAATGAAGTAGTTTCATTCTGTAGAATAAAATTCATAAATACGTTCAGGGAAATAAAGGGTGGGCTTTAATTACGAATGAAAACATTAGAAACATTAGAATATCAAAAAGTATGAATTGGGATTATCTAGGTCCGTGATGGCGAACCTGTGGCATGCGTGCCGTAGCCATATCAGTGGGCAAACCAGCTCAGCTCTGGCCAGCTGATTTTCGGGCCTTCTGGGCCCACCAGAAGTAGGGAAACAGGTTGTTTCCTGCCTCCGGAGGCCCTGGAGTGGGGAAGGCTGGTTTTTCTTTCTTACCTGGTTCCAGATCCTCTCTATGCATCTGGGAAAGGCGGAAACAGCCTTTCCCACTCCCTTGGAGGCCCTCCAAAGGCCTAAAACAGCCCATTTCCCAACCCCTGGTGGGACAGAAAGTGAGATTTTTTGCTGCCCCAGCCTCCAGAGACTCCTAGAGAGGCCATCACATGCCAGGAGTGGTGTGTGTGCGCGCGCGCAGGGCAGAGCGCATAAAATTATGGGTATGGGCACATACACATGTGAACCTCCCCCACCCCCTCTCTCCTGGCACACAATGGCAGAAAGGTTAGCCATCACTAATACAGGTTATTGTGAGTTCATATAAAAGTAGAAATCGATAGGTGGTAATGGTTGCATTAGGTTACATTTCACTGAATGGTGATAATGGAAGAATCAGGGATGAGTTCTGTGAAAAGTTGCCACATTCTAAATCAGGGGTGTCAAACTCGCAGCATCACGTGACATATTGCAACTTTTTCCCCTTTGCTAAACCGGGCATGGGCGTGGCTAGCCCACAGGCCGCGGGTTTAACACCATGTTCTAAATGAATGAGAATGACATGGGAAATACAGAAAAAGTTACTGGACCATATGGAACCCAAGAACGAACAAAAATATTTGATAAATATCTGCTTAAGAGAAGTTTCTGTTTCAAATACATGGGTTAAGCATAAATGAATCCATGTATGGAAAATCAATTAGAAAGCGTAGCTGATTGCATTTTTAAAATGAAAGACTAAACAAATTAGTCAAATGCTATGAAGTGCTATGATGTTCTTGATATGGGGCAGGTCATAACTTGGCAGTGTCCCCACGTTCCAAGTATTTTTAGATCTTGGGAAAAATGATATGGAAGAAAAGGAAAAATGTGAAAGGAACTAGAGTGCAAGCAGAATGACTGTTGGAAGAGAAATGATAACTCTTATATGCAGAATACAGATTAATTTCCCAACAGAATGAATAGAAAGCAGAAATAAAGAAAGACGATGTAGAAATTGTTTGGAACACAATGAAAAGAATTGAAGGATGTGAAGTTATGTTAGTAGGGAATATGGATGTTTAATAGAATTATGAGTTGAAAGAAACTGTCAAATGAGGTAAAAAATACAAAGTCTGTTGAAAATGGTAAAAGAAATGTGAAATTGCAAAGAATGTGGTCAATTTAATTAGATTTAATTAGAATTTTAAAAAGTATTTTGGAAGAGAATGAAAAAAACTAAACAAGAAGCCTCAAGCAAAATGAACGGAATTTAAAATAAATATGATGAGATTATTTGGGATGAAATTAAGTTAAAGGAATGCTGGGAGGAATATTTTAGAGAACTGTATGGGAACAATAATTGTATGGCAAAGTAGAGAGCTGAAATAAATCCTAGAAATGTTTATGTCCATGAAAATTACTTATAATTTTCAAGGAAATAATAAATCCTGAGAGAAAGTCGCAAAATGGCAAGACTGAAGATGTAGACAATTAAACTGAAGAAATGCTAAATGTGATGGCTTGTTTATGCAATGGTTTTGTGATTTGTTTAATGCTTATGTGTGAACACAGAATATAGGTCTGCTGACAGTTTGGAACAAAACTGTCTCTGTTCCTCTCCAAAGAGAAATATATTTTTAAAAAGTGAAGATCAACTCACAAGGTATTAATCTGTTATGCAAGCCTTTAGCAGAATTAAAAAGATGCAAGGGATGACAATAAGCAAAATATGGGAAGTAGAATGCAGCTTTACTCGAGGCAAAGGATGAGCAGATCAAGCCCACAAAGTTGCCAGTGGAGTCATTAAGATTGCCAGCTGCAATGAAAACATATTGTTCCTTGCAATCATTAAAGTTTTCAATGCTAATGGACTGAGCCTACTATCGTTCAGGGTTGGTTCTGCACATATTTTGATTATTCACACTTTCAAACCATCCAGTCCAAAATCATCAGAACTTTATTGCAAGTTTCCTGTTCTATTTCAAGTGAGCTTCTTTAGTTAGAATTTAGTTGCCCCTCTACATCACTTCAAATGAGAATGAGGATCTGTTGCCTGAAAAAAGAAGAAACAGACTCTCTGCGGTGAATTATGCATAGCTTACTTTGGTTGATTAACTTCATTTCCATTTAGAAAAAGACCTTTGCCAACTATTCATCCTCCAATGGTTTTTCTGTCCCATTCCTATTGTCACTTGCCTGTTTTGCCTGTTTAAGTAATTAAATAGGGAATCCTTTATCGAGACATATAGATCAACAGATCTAACATTTCATCTTATTCATCAGGGACCTTTTTCAGAGACGGTGAACAAAACCATTGCCGTGTTCATATAACATGCTATTGAACAAATAAACAACACTGTGATTGTTTTGTGTGTGCTGTGTGAACTGAGCCTAACTTGCAAAACAATGTGGATTTTCTTCCAGTGATAATTTTAAAAATATTATCATAAATGTACAGCTCTGAAAAATTACTGGTAATCACTATACAAAAGAAAGGTCTTCCCCACAAAACTAAATACCTAGAGTAGTTCCTTTTACATTCCTGTGGATGGATGTTCCTTCTGACACATACTCAATTTCTTTCCATATCCCTGTTTTTCTTAGCAGAGTGCAAATTCTTTGAATAGAAACAACATCCCTTTAATGTGGAATGGACATTGTCTTACCTGAATGTCCCTTTTCGAAGTGCTGCCACTGCATTCCATCGGCTGGGAAGATGTTCTTATGTTGTCTGCAGGGAACTGAGTCTAGATCTATAATTTCTTCATATCTCTCTCTCTCTCTCTCCTCTCTAGGCACTCCCTCTCTTTGATCTTACTTCAGTCTGTTCGCGAAGTTGCAAACCAAAATAACTAAAACCAATAAGTTAAATACAAACAGTTTATTCCAACAAGGCAGTCAGTATTAACAGGGAGGGTATGGAATGCAGTCGCAGCACTTCGAAAAGGGACATTCAGGTAAGACAATGTCCATTTTCCAAAGTGCTGCTCCTGCATTCCATCGGCTGGGACATACCCAAGCTCCACATATAGCAGGGAGGGACTGACTGCACTAAAAACTGGCACTAGGCCAACAATACTTGTTGCAGTACTCTTCGACCAAAAGATGCCTCTGCAGAGGCATAAGAATCTCTTTTGTAATGTCTAATAAATTGTGTGGCTGAAGCCCAAGTGGCCGCACGACAGATCTCTGACAGAGAAGTCTGAGTAGCCCAAGCTGCCGAAGTTGCTGCACTTTTCGTTGAGTGAGCAAATATAGGACCTGGGATAGGTCTGGCTTTACGTTCATATGCTGTTGATATACAGGCCTTGACCCAACGTCCTATCGTGGCTGATGAAACTTTTTGACCCATATGCGCAGGGTGAAATGACACAAATAGTGCCTCTGATCTTCTGAAAGATGATGTATGTTTGATGTATCTACATAAAGTTCGTCGCACATCGAGGGTGTGCCAATCTTTCTCTTTAGAGTGATGAGGTGAAGGACAAAAATTAGGTAAAATGAGCTCTTGGGCTCGGTGGAAGTAAGTGTTAATTTTCGGTATAAACGTGGGGTCAAGATGTAAAACAACTCTGTCTGGATAAAAAATACATAGATCTTTGCGAATTGACAGAGCTGCAATCTCCAATATACGTCTTGTTGACGTTATTGCGATTTAAAAAGGCTGTCTTAAACGAAAGGAATTTAAGACTAGTAGAAGATAACGGTTCGAATGGTTCACATGTCAGAGACTGCAATACAAATGGCAAATCCCAGGAAGGGTAGCGATGTACAGTTTGAGGAGAGAGATTAGTTGCTCCGTGTAAAAATTCTCGTATTCTAGGATGTTAAGTTAGAGTACGAAATGGTTCGCACCTGAGGACTGTTGAAATTGCGGCAACCTGCCTACGAAGAGTAGCCGGCGCTAGACCTTTCACTAAACCTGCTTGTAGAAAATTCAGAACATCTGCGATGGATGCTGATGTGGGATCCACATGATGAGAAACACACCAGTTAGTGAAGGCCTTCCAAGATGCTTGGTATATTCTTGATGTTGATGGTCTTCTCGATGACTGTATGGTGTGGATGACATCTTCAGCCAGTCTGTCTTTTCTTAACAAGATCCGCTCAAGTGCCATATGGTCAATCGGAGCCACCCTGGGTCTGGGTGGGCGATGACCCTCTGGCACAGAGCGGTCCTGGTGGGAGGAATGTTCCACTGAGGAGAGATTAAGAGATTCCGAAGGTCTGAATACCAAGATCTCCTGGGCCAATCTGGTGCTACTAGAAGAAGTTCTGATCTCTCCTTTATTAATTTCCGCACTACTTGTGGAATCAATGTCAGAGGTGGGAATGCATATAGAAGTCCTGGTGGCCAAGGACAACGAAGCGCGTTGCAACCCTCTGCACCGATGCTTGGGTATCGAGAGAAGAACCTTGGAAGGTGAGCATTTTGTGGTGTCGCGAATAGGTCTACTTGTGGTTGACCGAATTTCTGAACAATCTCCTGAAATGCAGCTGCCACTCTGCTGGATCTAAGGTTTGTCTGCTTAGCCAATCTGCACGAATGTTTTCTTGACCGGAAATGTGGTCTGCGTGTAGAGATAAAACATGATGTTCCGCCCAGTTCAGGAGCTTCTCTGTCTCTAACATCAAAAGACGAGATTTGGTCCCCCTTTCCCTGTTGATATGTGCTTTCGTGGTGACATTGTCCGTCAGAATTAATACATGTTGATTCTTCAAGATAGATTGGAAAGCTTGTAGTGTCAGGCGAACTGCCCTCAGTTCTAGTAGGTTGATGTTGGATCTCCTTTCTTCCGCCGACCAAAGGCCTTGTGTCACCTGATCCTCCAGGTGAGCCCCCCAGCCTATTAGACTCGCATCCGTGGTCAATGTTTTGCGGTCCGGTTCGAAGAAGAAGCAGCCTTTGAGAAGTGCAGGGGACATCCACCATCTGAGAGATATATGGACTTGTGGCGGAACATGGATAGATAGTAGAGAAGAGGCCTGCCTTTTCTTCTGATATGGCAAGAGGAGCCATTGGAGAGGTCTTGAGTGCCTGCAAGCCCAAGGAACAATTGCCAGACAGGAAATCATCTTGCCTAAAAGTTGTGACAGCAAGAGAAGAGGAACTTTGCGCTGCACCCTGATCTGTTTCACCATGGAAACTAAGCTGCGAATCCTGTCTGGGGACAGGTATACTTGACCTCTGATAGAGTTGATGACTGCTCCTAGGTGGAGGATCTGTGTCGTCGGTGTGAGTTGACTTTTGGGATAATTGATTGAAAACCCATGGCGTTGAAATATATCTATCACTGTCGTAATATCTGTACACGCCTGTTGGACAGAGGACGAAAGGACTAAAATATCGTCTAAGTAGCATAAAATACAGACAGAGAGAAGACGAATTTGTGCTGACACCATAGCCACCAGTTTGGTGAACGTCCTGGGTGCCGAGGAAAGCCCGAAGGGCATCGCACAATATTGGTAGTGTCTGTTGCCATACTCGAATCGGAGGTATCTGTGGTAGTTCGGATGAATTGGGATGTGTAGATACGCCTCCCTGAGATCCACTGACTGTATCCAGTCTCCTTCCCTGATGCAGGCTAAGATTGACCGCAGTGACTGCATCTTGAACCTCCTGTATAAGATGAATTTGTTCAAGTGCTTGAGGTTCAAAATGCCTTGCCAGCCCCCCGATGACTTGGGGACAAGAAAAACAGTCGAATAAACTCCTGTTCCCTCCTATAATGCTGGCACTGGCTCTATTGCATGTATGACAAGTAAATGTCGAATCTTGTCCTGTAGTGGAGATACTGTACAACGGATGAATCTGTCTGGTGGAATGTTCTGAAATTCTAAACAGAGACCGAACTCTATGGTTCGTAGAATCCAAGGTTCGGTTGTTGATTTCGCCCATTGAGTGTGGAACTGTTGAAGTCTTCCTCCAATGGGCGAATCGGGAATCGAGTCATTTGCCCCTACGAAAGGATCTGAAGCCGGAGTCTCGAAACTGACGCTTCGCTGGGGCGGTTGCTCGGCTTCTGTTGCGAAAGGGCTGACATTCAGCAGCACGAGTCTGGCCTTGCCCATAAGATCTGTTACTGGAATAATTTCCTGAGGAAAACGAAGGGCGAAAGTATTGCCTCTGAGTATATGGTGAAAAACGTCTTTCAGGACGGCGATACGAAGAGGGTAAAATCTTTCTTTTATTCTTGTCCTCAATCAATAGAGGTTCAAGAGGTGGTCCAAAAAGGAGTGGAGCTTTGTATGGTGCAGCGGCCAGCTTCCACTTTGTCCTGGCATCTGCTCGCCAGTTGCGGAGCCAGAACATTCATCTAGATGTCACTGACGATGACAGGCCCCTAGAAGCAAACTTTGCTGCGTTTAATGATGCATCCGCCGAGTATTCAGCCGCTGCAACTAATTTATTAATATCATGGTGTAAACGAATGTCGGCCGCCGGTAGTCGTTCTTGTAACTGGCGGAGCCACAATAGAGATGCCCTGGTGAAAAAAGAAGTGGCAGTAGCTGCACGCACTGCCCAGGCAGAATGAGTCTTTCTAATGCTAATTCAGCTTTTCTGTCTTCTGCGCGTAAGCCGTCTACAATGTCACCAGTTATTACTGAAGAGGAAGAAGATAACGCCGCTACTGGAGTGTCTACTGCAAGAAGCGATAACAATGAGTCAAGTTCAGGACTCGCACAATATAGTTTCTTGTCCAAGGAACTTGGAGCAGTCAGAGCGCCCGGCTGAGGCCACCCACTTTGGATGACTTCAGAAAACAGAGGCGGACACGGAACAAAATCCTTATCTGGTTTGGAACTCTGGAATAAGGGATCATGAGGATTCTGTCTCTGTTGAGAGGATTCTGCAGAAGTCAGGCCAAATTTGGTGGTTTGTTTCGCTTTATGAAGTAAGGATCTAAAAAGAGCCAGACGAAAAAGGCCAGTAAATGCAGGCTGATCTGGCAAGAGGCCTTCATCCTCTGAGAGTTCCATTTCATCAGGGTAGTCCTCACAGATGTCCGAATCTTCACTGGACCTCATCCTTATGGTCAGAGCTGTGTGTTTTAGTAGGTGGAACCTGGCTGCTGAAGACCGGATCCTTGGCCTGATCCATGTCCTTGTTGTAGACTGGCTGCCAAAACCTTGGCTAAGGTATCAGAAAGTACAGAATGGAAGTCAACCTGATTAGTCGGGTTTGACTGTTGTTGACTAAGGTGAGTACCTGGTATAGTATTCACTAGATTTTCTAGGATTTGATTAGTATTTTGTTGTGCTCCTGAATCTAAATTTCTCTCACTGGACTCTGCCTGAATCTCAGGGGGTTTATGGTGAGGTAACGGTCCAAAAACCGGAGGGGCTTGTATCTGTTGGGGAGATGAAGCCTCCAGAAGAGCCTCCCTCCTGGCCTTGTCATACTGGCGCTCTAGTGCCAGGTGTCTGCGCATATCACACTTGTCCTGCGTAGAGGCCCCTTTGGTTCGAGCACGAACAGCTCTGGGCACTTTGCTTTTGGATTTTGCTTTGGCAGGAATTGGATCCTGTTGTTCACTAGAGAGAGAAACAGGATTTTCTGGCTCTAAGTCAGACGAAATTGGCGAATCTGCCATTGTGAATTACAGAAACCTCAGAGAATATGAGTAGAATTACACAATTTTTTAGTGTACTGTGAATACAAAGGCAGCTTTGGTCCAATCTAGGGACCTGATGCAAAATGATTGCAGTTGTTAATATAGGCTAGGCTCTTGGAGCCAACAAACGCCAATAATAATAACTAGTTGGTCAGTACTGTGAAGAATGGTCACAATGTGAGTAACAAGGGTTTGAGTCCACTAAGAATAGTTCTTAATGTATAGACTCTGTGGCCAATAAAAGTAAAAATAAAATAGTGATCTCACAATATATTGATGGCCAGATGTTCCCTGAGCAGCGCTGGGGTTAAATCGTTGTTCAATGACTTTTAAAGCGTTTGTGAAGTCTTAAAATGGCCGCTATAATAACGGAATTCAAAATGGCGGGCGCTATAAGTAGAATTCAAAATGGCAGCCGCTATAAGTTTGTAATTCAAAATGGCGGCCGCTGTAATAACAAAATTCAAAATGGCAGCTGTTACAAAATGAAAAACCCCCAACGGACACTTAACTGCTGTCAGAAGCTCAGACGAGTTTAGCGTTCCCTCAGCAGGCCTTTAATTTAAACAGTACGACCACCAGATTACTTCAGAGCTTGCCTTGCCTAGACAGAGGCTCCGGAGCCGCTCGTAAAAGGAAACGCGCTGGCGCTGAGGCGACCGCAGTTAAACCAGCTCACCGGTACTCCAATGGATCGCCTGTGGCTAAGATTTAATGAGGATCTGCCCTGCTGGGTCAGAATCCACAAAGAGGCTGTCAAATCGCAGCGCTGAAGCCGCGGAACGGCCTGGAGCCCCAGGCTCGTTAAAGCGGCGAGACAACAATTCCAACAAAAAATGTAGCAGCAGCCAGCCGAAAATAAAACAGAATAAAAATAAGACAAAAAAATTAATTTCCTTACTCACTAAACATGCACACTCGACAAAAATAACAAAGAATCACTACACTAACTATCATAAATTTAGATTTTTTCTACGGAGTTATCTGACACTCGTGTTCCCTCAGCAACTGAGTGAACAGACTGAAGTAAGATCAAAGAGAGGGAGTTCCTAGAGAGGAGAGAGAGAGAGAGAGAGAGAGAGAGATGAGGAAATTATAGATCTACACTCAGTTCCCTGCAGACAACATAAGAACATCTTCCCAGCCGATGGAATGCAGGAGCAGCACTTTGGAAAATGAACACATTACACAAAAAAATGGACAACAAAAAAGCTAGAAAAACCCTACTCTACCTGAAAAATGCTGTATACGCCCCAGTTCTGCAACACTTGAACTTGGATCAGCTCCATTTTAGCTCTTTCTGAGCATATTCTTATCTTTCATTTACTGTTACAGAAACCAAACACCAAGCAATTATGGAACAAATCCTCTTCAAGCACTACGGTTAAGCTTTGCAAACACATACAACAGAATGAAATAGAAATAAAAATCACATTCACCATGGTTTTCTCCGATTCCTGGCCCGCTCTGATTTTTTTCCAGAACTGCTGCTGGAGATCCACCTACTGGGGGGGGGGGGGGGGGGGGGGGAGAAGAAAGATTAGGTAAGATAATGGATCAGCAAAATGCAATCAGAAGCAAAAGCAAATCTTCCTTAAATGATATTTTACAACACCATTATTTAAAGCATTTAATTATAAGAATGTATTATAGTCTATCATGCAACACTGTACCCAGAATGAAACTATGAAACTCCTAAACAGCAGGAGAAAGTAAATGGTTAAGCCCCTCCCTCTTTGAAGCTACAAAGGTGAAAGAACAAAGTACATGAATCTGTTCCTAAAGCATGCTTCAACAACTGGCTGTAATAAGAAAAATACAAAAAAAAAAAGTTATTAAGCAGAAAATCTAGCAAAAGATTTCTGGTTTAATCTCCTGCACCTTGCATTAATTCAATTATTTACAGTTAAATATGAAAATGTGCACCTGTGGTATTGATGAGAATCTAATTGGGGGTGCATATATGTTTATATTTTACAATGTTTGTATATTTCCTCAATGACAAGACTCTGGAAAGGGCATACGTACTACTGCGTGCAGGATCTGAGCAGAGTGGATATTTTTGTGCTACCCCAGTATACAGTATGTGTGTTTTCACTCTCAAATTGTCCCTGGTTTTGTGCATGGCAAGCAGAGCAGGCTGCATACACTCCATTCTGGTCACGTGACCAGGAGGGAGGAGGCAGGATTTAGAATAGAGTATTTTGCAGCATACCAAGCTGCTACCTAATTGCCTCTCCCATGGGATACATTCCAGATGTATTTTTCTACAGTGCTTCTTTCCTCAAATTATCGATGAATCTGGTCCATCTTCCAACTTGATCATTCATTAGCAGACTTCTCCTGCTATACTGAACTTAGTCTTGTGTTCTTTTTGTATTGTGTTATGATGTTGATAGACAGGATTCCTAGGTCCCTTTTACATAACTTCCTTCCAATCCTTCTGCTGGGTTGCAAACAAGAAGGCATAGGAAACAAGTCACTTCTGGAACTGTTTCCAACTTTTTTACTGGCTGAGGTTGTGGGATGGATATCTATTTCTTCTTCTTTACAATGAACTGATGTATTGTGCTTCTGCTTTCCCCTCATGTTGCGATTATGTGTACTATAATCAATCCTGGGAAAGGAGAAATAAGAAAAAAATCCAGATTGTTCTGTATAAGAGAGGCAGAGGGACCAGATTCTGTTGTTATAGCCTTAAATAGTGAAGGAGCATTCCAGAAACCCTTCTTCAATCTGTTTCTTAACTTCCCTTCCTTGAAGGGCTCACAACTGTTAACAGAAATGGCAACAGATGGAAGTCTGATTTGATTCTGTGGTGGTTCTGTGTGAGGAACGAAACGGGGAAAGAAATGCATATTCCTTTGTTTTGGATTTTGCTGAGCATACCTATGACATATATGTCAACGGTGTGTGCCATGATGTTTTGGGTGACACACTAGTGTACACCAACACCCAACAACTATTATTGAGAAGACCATGTCTCATGTGATATTCGTTTGCTCTGGAGGCCATACAAAAGAATGGGGTGTGCCCAGCTCGTGCCCAGCTTCTGGAAATCACATGAGAGAGCTGTCTTCTTATACGGACTCAGAGTCTCCAAAAATCATGCAAGAATGGAGCTGCAGGTTTTTGGAGGCTGCAGAGGCTGAAGAAAAGTATTGTTGCAAGGACAAACACCTTGTGCGGCCTGGAGTAACTTCCAGCAGGCTGCAGGGGCCTATCAACAGTGCCAGAAGGGAAGTGGAATACAGATCTTGGGGAGCACGGGTCACAGGGGACAACTGTGCCTTGAAGAATGACACAAGGTGGTCTTTAAGTGGCAGCGGTGATACTAGGGCTGAAGTCAAGACCGGGACCTCTACTTCAGACTCAGCCCAGGATACCATTCAGAGTTCTCACTTGAGGCACAAATGAGAGACTTAAATTACAGGAAGTCTTAACAACTATTTGTTCAGCAACCATTCAGTTACCATTGAATAAATGGTATATGACCAGTCCATGAACTTATGGCTATTGGGGCACCTTGCAGTCATGCGATCAAAATTCTGCCCTTTTGGCCACCCTGTACTCCATCTATCTACTCCTGTCACCCACCTTCCTCCAGCTGTCTTCTTCCTGCTGGCCCAGGATCCAGGCCTGGGTGAAAGTGTGAATTGGACATGGCTAGTTTAATGAAAAGAAGAGGTGACCTGATAGCAGTGTTCCAATATCTCAGGGGCTGCCACAAAGAAGAGGGAGTCAAGCTATTCTCCAAAGCCTCTGAAGGCAGGACAAGAAGCTATGGATGGAAACTAATCAAGGAGAGAAGCAACCTAGAAAACTAAGGAGTAGTTTCCTGACAGTTAGAACAAACTGAGTGTGACAGAGCAATGGTGCCTTGTCTGCCAAAGGAACAGTGGGATGGAGCTGGTGGAGGAGGTAGAGCAGCTATTTGGGTGGCAGCTCCCTATATAGATGGCATCTGTCAACATTGAACAAGGCCTTGTGAAACCATCTCCTTTGTCTGGGTAGCCACTGCCTGCACCTCTCCTGTCCCTTCCATTAGCTCTGTCCCACTGCCTCCTCCCCAATTAGCCCCAGTGAATTCCCTTCAGTAGATCAGGCTCTGCCATCCTGCCATGCACATCCTAAATCCGCACCCTGGGCCATCAACAAGAACAAATGCCAAAGTTCAACTAAGAACAGCAGAGATAGTAGCATTGGAATAGATGGCATCCAAAAGTGCAAAGATGGGAAGGGGAGATAGACAAGTGAGAGGAACTGAAGCAAAGGCAACTGTGGCAGGGCAATGATATTTGAAGTGGTATCAGGTGGTATGAATAAGGAGCAAAGCACCAAAAGTAACACTATTTCTATCTCTGCACATCTTCAACAAATTATAACAGAAACCAGTTTTGCCTGTAACAATGATTGCCAAATTAGAACTAAGGCAATTGGATATAGTAAGTTATCTGGGGTTTTATTTTGATAACTTACATTTTAAATAAAACAAAATAGCTATAACTATGTTCCTTCTTAGTATTCCTTAGTGAACTAAACAAGTCTTATTTGTGGAACAATCCTATAATATCTATTCAGAATTAAATTTAATTCAATGGGAGTTATTACTCGGTAAGTGGGTTTAGGACTACAGCCTTGAATCCTCTGAGCAGAAAACTGGCTTATGCTTATTTAAAAACATATCCTACACTTCTACTTTGACCAAAATTTAAGCACTCAGTAATTGGACTGTTCATTCAATAAATTGGATTAATCTAGAAGCAGCCGACGTGTCAGTGAACACACTAGATGTGGCACTTGGCTGTGCTAGCAGGTAAGCTAAGCTATATGCAAACACTGATTAATCAATTCATTGAACTGCAATCTTATATCTATTTCCCTGAAAGCTAAGACATAAAAATCTATGATATTTCATGCTTTAAGCTATTGTCAGCCTTAATATAAAAATGTAACAAATTATGGGTAAAGGCTTAAGGATAAATGCTAATATATTATTGTAGATATAACCGAATAGTATCTCTATTTCTGTATTTACGTGAAACAAAAGACAAAAAGTTCTTCATTTTATCAAATGAGAGTAGGAAAAATAGTGTCATTTACTGAAATGTTCTTTTCTACATAATTCCTGCTGGTAAAAGTTTTTCTCCCCTTGCAGCATTGGCCATCTTACGCAATGGTCTTCTGTTGCTCCCCAGTGAATGCAGTTTTGCCAAGAAACCAGAATTTATTAAGAAATCCAACACTATAAAGGAAGACAGGGGTGACCTCATTTCTGAAAATAGCTACTATTCTTTCAAAGTTAAAAGCAATTCTTTTAGGTTCATGTCTCCATTTTTTGTACAATTTTCAAAGCTAAACTCTTTCAATATAGTTTTTATTTATTTTCTTTTTCATTTTTGGGAACTTATATCTCCTTTTCCAATGCACCATACTCAGAAACTGTGATGTATCAAAAGTCAGAATCCTGCTTCCTTAGGTGATCAGTCAAATAATTTTAGGAACCAGTGCATGAAAGCAATGGCAACTTTCACATAGTAGACTGCCTCTGATTATATTTTCACACAGCCATCATTACAGCTACAGTAGTATTACATGACAGACTTTTCCTTCTTGAATCTGTCCAATTAGCCAACCTATGACACTGAATACGAAAAACAATGTGCAGATTATATAGAATGTTATAAACACCAGGCTAGCTCAACTATCCAAAGAGCATCTAAAGAGAATCCTCCATTTTTCATAGTCCACAGACTTTGCTTTTTCCTGAAGCAGCAATACTCTCTATGGTACTTATCAAAATAAGACGGACTCTAGCTTCATAAATGCTTTGTCTAGGTGTACTCACAGATAATTTGCCCCTGTGCTCCCAGAAAGGTTTGAAGTTTTGAAGACAAAACTCTACGCATCACAGAATGTAAAGAATGTGGGAAGAATTGTCCCAGCCCTATCTTACCTCGTTTCTTTGTAAGGAGAAGGAGGAGAAGAGAAGGAGGAAGAGGTAGATGGTCCTAGTCTTCTCTTTTACAAAGAAGGTCCTTTTATCACTGACATGAGAACTGGGAATAATTCTTCACTGCATCAGTATTAGCAAAGGAGAACTGGATTACAACAGCAGGAGACAGGGTCTTGAGTGATAGTCTTGCTTTTCAGGAATCTTTCCATATCATCTGGATGAATTGGAAGCAAAACATTTTTAATTTGAGCTAGTTTGAGTTCAAAACACTCTAACTGGATTTAGAGTTTGATGTCCAACCTAAGAATTATGTCTTCATTATGAAAACATCTACTGTGAACTTGAAGCTGTTTCAAACCAACATCCCTTCAGAGATAATCCATTTCGACTAAAAAAAAAACATGTTCTTAGGCTAAAAGAGCCTAAACTCAGAAAATTTCAAATTCAAATTATCTTGCAAATCCTTAATTTGGACTACCAGGATTTTGTATGGGATTTTCTGCCTGCTCTATGGTGTAAAATTTCACACAATGCAGTTGTGTGAAAAACAGAAGGTCAAGTAAATTAAGCAAGGGAAATCAAGAATGCTTCATTTCTCACAAACTGAAGCATGAACACAAACCAAATCACTAGATTACAATCTTCCTTCACACAACTCTGATCTCAAGAAAACTGAGCAAATAGTTTCTAATGTGTCATAGCATTTATCTTCATTAACAAAGATTAATTATGCTTCCCCAATAAACATAGGTGGTAAAACTAGCTAAACTTGTAAATTTATGAAACATTTACAAGATTGCTCTGTGAAGATATTTATCCTACACACAGTCCATTAGTACTATAAACAATTGTTTCCCTGGAAAATTTTATCAGCTGTGTTGCAGGTTTCTAACAAATTTGGTTTAATTTTTTAAACATTTTAATTGTAAGCTACTTAGAGCAGTTAATGTGAACTAGACAAATGTAAATATTGAAATAAAACAAAACATAGAAAATATTATTTTGGAAGAGAAAAGGACTTAAAGGAACTATAAGAAATTATTACCATAAGCACACAAAGGTAATTCCAGTGGAATTTTAAAAGCTAATAGATACATTACAAGACTTATCTGATAGTCTACTCCAGGAAATAAATGTTAGATGGCTAGTGATTGAAAATTGCATTAAATTTATGAATATTCATAAAAAGATTTCCCATGTGAGCATTAGAACTGATCTTTTATCTACAAAGGATAAAATAAAAAATTTAGAATTTTTTAGAACCAAAATGAGGATCCAGATTGTTGGGGGCAATATACTAACATTTTTAAACTGCCCAGGAAGTGTTATAAAGAACTATAGAGCAGTATATGTCTAAGTGCTATTGCTATCTTAAAAGATATTTTTTAGCTTCATATCTCCTCCCATGGTTGAAAGAGAAACAAAGAACACTTACCTAAATAGGACTGATTAAACAAACAAACAAAAACTACTTGTATACAACAAATGTATCCTCAATTTGGTAATACTAATCAAAATACTAAGAATGATAAACCACAAAACTTTCACGGAAAAAATTGCAAGCTGAAAACAGTGGAACATACAGTTGTACCTCATGAGGTGACCATAACACAATGATCTCCACTGGGTTTAGAGCTGTTTAGAGCTACCTTTATTCAAATCTTGGTTTGTTCCTTTAAAAGGACCCTGGGTTCACACATAATCACTTTTGGAAACTGCATGTTAACTGCTTTTCAACTATTAGGAACCTTTAGATTGACAGGGTTTATAGTACTGGTTGAGCTTCTATTAATTCTTAGTGAAAGAAATTTTAAATACAAGTTTAAGAATTTTTAAAAATGGTTAAATAAGAAAGGATAACTAACATTTTGATTTGAGAAAGTTACAAACAGACTAAGGGTCCAGATGGATTTGAAATAAGATTTTAGAAACAATTACAAAAATCTTTCCTGTGGAACAATGCTTTCATTTTGATTTTTTTTTTTAAATGATGAAATGAGACTTTGAAGGCCAAACCTTGGAGGGAACCAAAGAAACTAAACATTACAATTAAAGGAGAGTGCTTAAAATTTGCTTACTAATACAGAATGAAGCAAAATATTTTAACAATGTACATACTGAAGGATATTGTTGAATAATGGACCCAGAAGTTACAATTTTAAGAAGGACTGCCTCTATAAATAGACCATGTTCAAAAGATGCTATGGAAGAGTTTTAGTGGATCAGACTGAAACTGATCTGACAGGCTACAAGAATTGTGCACCAAAAAGATACTATACTAGACATACAAATGAAACCAGTTGATATCTCAATAATTAAAAGGGATATACAAATAACAAAAAAAGCAACCTGGGTAACTTTCCTATATTGTATTTACGGAAAAGGTTTGTTTGAAAGATTCTATGAGAAGGGATAAAGAAAAAAAGAAAGAAATCAAGTTGTAGGAGATTATTTGAAGGGAATAAAGTTCAAGATTGTTAAAAGTAAAAAAGGAATATAAAGTTGTTTATTTGATCAAGTTTAAAATAGAAATCTCTAGTAACCCTAGCTGTATTTTTTAAGAAGCGCTAAATTACTAAAATTGTTTGTACTTGTGACAGGGGAAGTTTATATATTTCTTTTCTTCTTTACTATATTCTTATTTTTTCTTTCTTTCCTAAACTTCATACCCAAGCAACCAATATACAAGTGATTTATAAAGACAGGATCTATGGAAAATCTGCAAGCTGCCTCATTTTAAAATTAAACATAAAGTTTTGCCTACACCCACATATCCTATTTTAGAATCTGTCTTGAATACACCGGAATTGATCTGTAACGTATGAAAAGCTCACTATTATAATGAAATGAAATCATACTTCTGAGAATATGAAGTGATTTTCTGTCATCCATCTGTAAGCAACCAATCATGTACCAAGCCCCTTCTCTCATATCTCAAACTGCAAACATGTCGATTTTCTTCTGCTTTTCAGAATTAAGATATTCTAAATGAATCAATATTACTCTTTATTTAAAATTACAGTTCATTTCAAAAGATATTTAATATCAAAGTGAACACGGGGCTACTTCACAACATATACTGCTGCAGTCTTCTTATGCATCTACATGAAGGATTTAAGAAAGGAGAGTAATAGAGATATTTCCGTTTGGAAATCTACTCTCATCACGTTTTAGAGCTCTTATGAAGCCACAGTTCAAAAATCACATCTGGGGACAGTCCATTATTCAATGGAAGAATGTCTTCTATGTAGAAATCTCAGATTCAGTACTGCTCTTTTTTATGCTGCTTATTCAATTCAATTCAAAGTGGAAGCAATACAAACAGACAAAAGGTTGTTTCTTTCCATCTTATATACAGATGTGAATTTCTATGAAGACTGAAATATGCAGCTATTAAAAATATCGAATTGGAGAAAACACATGCAGGTGCAATTTTACACATTCCATCCCTGGACGAGCTTAGTTTAAAGCCCATTAATTGTTCTTGGTGTCTATCTTGATAGAAAAATAAGCACTTGATACACGCACACACTTAAAAACAGTACAGAAAAATAAACTTTTTAGTGGATAGCACCACTTTGAACTACTATATTGTGAACTTACATACTCAGTATTTATATGCAAGCATTTACTTTGTTGTAGTACTTGGAGTGCTAGTACCATTCTTTCTAAATATAAGGAAAGATAATTTTATGCGAGGGAAGGGAAAGAGCTGAATTTTTTCAAAAATAATAGAATGAGATTTTGAGACAAATGAAAATCTTGTCACACGGGAAAAAATAATCAAAAGTACAGAATGTGGGATTCAGACAAACTAGAACATATGCAAAGAAAAGCAGCAAGGATTACCCATCCTATGAGAAGAAACAGGCATGTCTAAAGAGAAAATACAGCAGAGGATGACTATGATCCTATTTTTCAAATATAAAATGAATCAATAATACAGATAAGACCTTGTACTCATTGTGCTGCAGCCCAATTAACAGGACATGGGATAATGCTCTTCAAATACAGAAAGATAGATTCCACTTGAATCTTTAAAAGTTCCTAAGGTAGTAAAAGCTTGTCTGCAAGGTAGTTGGTTACCATTCCTTTGCAGAAACTGGACAATCTTCTGCTAAGGATTCTTTAACTTGGAGTTGCTTCTATATGGGGGGAGTGGGGACTGGCTTAAACGGCTACTAATTCTAGAGCAAACTATTATACACTACCTAACCATCTTAAACACAGCAATATTAGCCTTTAATTTAAAAAGCACAAAGCCACCCTGGATAATGTTGCCAGTTTTCTCCCATGAAGATGCACAGGAACATCTTGCGGCCACCCTGGTTTACAATCCTAGCACTGGAATCATTTAGACTGGCCTAAATTAAATAAAATTCTTTAACAGACACAACTTTATTTTTTGGAAACATATATACATATCACTTTCTCTCCTATATAACAGCGAAAGAAAGTAACCACCATCTTTTTTGTTTTTTTGAAAGAAAAACATTGTCAGAGGCACGTCCCGCCCTATATGTATACTTTTTACATAAAGAACCTACACTTTAAAAGCTGATATGTACAAATGCTGTTTACAAAAAGATCAAGGCTCTCTTCTTAGACCAAAAAAAAAAATGTTCAAAATTCAATTTTGAAGTCCTAATCTGTAGCATAAACATAACATTGCTATTAGTTTAATAGTAAAGTGTAACCACTTTGAAAGATATATATTTTATTGTAACCTGTAACAAACCCAAGTCCTCCTTAAAATGAGCAAAGCACGTCGGTCCAATTTACTACAGGCTTGCGATTTTGACTTTTATGCTAATAGGCTTGAACAATGGAAGGCCAGGTTTCTCAAGGCTCCTCCCACTTGTTTTAAGGAACGGCACTAGAAACTGGTGGCAGGAGACGAAGACAAGGGAAAAGAAAGCGAGACCGACGTTTTCTCGTATTCGAAAAAACGAAAGTGGGCGAACTGGGCCCAGTGGAACCGGAGTTCCCCTGAGCATGTCCAAAGCTCATTCTGATAACTCGTTAGAACTTTAGGGGTGTGTGGCCTGATATGCCCTCAATAGGGCGAGGTTTGTTCTGGCTCCTCCCTTCGCTTTTAAGACTGACAGCAATTAGGGAAAGGCGTCCGGCCTGGGCCTTCGCTGTCTTCCCAGCAAAATGAAGCGAGGCCCGGAGACGTGAAGGCCCAACCCACGAAGCCCGTCGCCACCACCGCAGAATGAGGGGGACAAGAGGGGAGAGGGCGGCCGGTTGAGCGAGCGCGAAAGGGGTCTCCTCACCTGCGCTCCTCCTCCTTCTCTTGACGGCGCTGCTCCCACCTTAGGCGCCTCGTGCAGCTCCCGCCCACCCGCCTAAGCCAGCCACTCCTTCACAGTGCCCGCGGTCAGCCAATCAATGCCCGTCACTGTGATCCAATCCAGAAACCGAGATTGCGCCTCCTGGAGGAGACAAGTCCATGCTTCTGTTGCTCGGATTGGCCAACGCTCCCGTCAATCATTCTGCCTCAACGTGACAAAGGAGGAAGAAAAGGAGTGGGTGGGGAAGGGGCAGGCCACGACGGCCAATGAGAAATCACAGCGCGTCCTTCACGCCAGCCAGTCAGGATGAGAGAGAAAAAAGTGGCGCCCACGGCCATTTTCACCTCAGTGCTGTCAAAAGAAGGGAGGGAAATGAAATATTCCAGATGATTGGCTGCGACGAGAGGCACGCCTGGGTTCTGCAGCAGTTAGGACATTTCCATACTAACTTCAGCCTCTCAGCGTTAACCCCTCCGCCTGTGTTCAATCACATCGCCCCGCCTCCACTACGCCTCCGTTTTAGTCCAATCAAAAGTAAGGGCGGGACCTTGGGTCTGTATGGGCCAATTACTGCAGACTATTCCTTTGGTATGCCTTGAAAGGAAGGGGGTTGGTGCGCGAGTGTGTGTGTTAGTCTTTAAAGTTGGCAGCTTTAAGACTTGTGGGCTTCTCCAGCATGGAGAATTCTGGGAGTTGAAGTGTACAAGTCAAGTTCGAAGACCTCTGTGCTAGGCGTTTCATCTATCGACCTCCGAATGCTTGTGTTTTAATAAAATTTATACCGTACTTCTGTCAGCTCAAAATGTGTAAAATAATAATTATACTGTTGCAACATGTAAGTGGCATTAATTAAAGTTGAACGGTGGTTGCCCTGATAATTGGCTGATAATGAGGAGAAGCTTCGGTTGGATGCAGACCGAAAGCGCCCCTTCCTCCTAGTAAAGTGGCCTCGGCTGTGAGCTGGGAAGGATGGGGGAAGGGTCGCTGCTGAGATTACAAGCCTAAATTACTGGCAGTCACAATCTTCGGAATGAAGCGATGTGGATGTATTCTGAGTCTCAAGGGAGGAACACACTCTTACTTTAAAAAAAAAAACCTAAACAAAATAGTCTTAAAAGACAATTTTTAAAACTAAAAAATGCAAACTGAAAATGCAAACTCAGAAGGAAAAAAAATCTTATATTTTATACTTATCTAGAACCATTGATTTACCATTGATACAGCTGGGCAAAAAAGTATTTAGTCAACCACCAATTGTGCAAGTTCTCCCACTTAAAAAGATGAGAGAGGCCTGTAATTGACATCATAGGTAGACCTCAACTATGAGAGACAAAATGAGAAAACAAACCCAGACAATCAAATTGTCTGATTTAGAAAGAATTTATTTGCAAATTATGGTGGAAAATAAGTATTTGGTCAATATCAAAAGTTCATCTCAATACTTTGTTATATATCCTTTGTTGGTAATGACAGAGGTCAAACGTTTTCTGTAAGTCTTCAAAAGGTTGACACACACTGTTGCTGGTATGTTGGCCCATTCCTCCATGCAGATCTCCTCTAGAGCAGTGATGTTTTGGGGCTGTCACTGGGCAATACAGACTTTCAACTCCCTCCAAAGGTTTTCTATGGGGTTGAGATTTGGAGACTGGCTAGGCCACTCCAGGATCTTGAAATGCTTCTTATGAAGCCACTCCTTTGTTGCCCGGGCGGTGTGTTTGGGATCATTGTCATGCTGAAAAACCCAGCCACGTTTCATTTTCAATGCCCTTGCTGATGGAAGGAGGTTTGCACTCAGTTGTCCTGGTCCCTTTGCAGAGAAACAGCCCCAAAGCATGATGTTGGCGCCCCATGTTTCACAATAGGTATGATGTTCTTTGGATGCAACTCAGCATTCTCTCTCCTCCAAACACGATGAGTTGTGTTTCTACCAAACAGTTCTACTTTGGTTTCATCTGACCATGTGACATTCTCCCAATCCTCTTCTGGATCATCCAGATGCTCTCTAGCAAACTTCAGACAGGCCCAGACGTGTACTGGCTTAAGCAGGGGGACACATCTGGCACTGCAGGATCTGAGTCCCTGGCGGCATAGTGTGTTATTGATGGTAGCCTTTGTTACGTTGGTCCCAGCTCTCTGCAGGTCATTCACTAGGTCCCACTGTGTGGTTCTGGGATTTTTGCGCACCGTACTTGTGATCATTTTGACCCTATGAGGTGAGATCTTGTGTGAAGCCCCAGATCGAGGGAGATTATCAGTGGTCTTGTATGTCTTCCATTTTCTAATTATTGCTCCCACAGTTGATTTCTTCACACCAAGCTGCTTGCCTATTGCAGATTCAGTCTTCCCAGCCTGGTGCAGGTCTACAATTTTGTTTCTGGTGTCCTCAACAGCTCTTTGGTCTTCACCATAGTGGAGTTTGGAGTGTGACTGTTTGAGGTTGTGGACAGGTGTCTTTTATACTGATAACAAATCCAAACAGGTGCCATTAGTACAGGTAATGAGTGGAGGACAGAAGAGCCTATTAAAGAAGAAGTTACAGGTCTGTGAGAGCCAGAAATCTTGCTTGTTTGTAGGTGACCAAATATTTCCACCATAATTTGCAAATAAATTCTTTCCAAATCAGACAATGTGGTTGTGTGGATTTGTTTTCTCATTTTGCCTCTCATAGTTGAGGTCTACCTATGATGTCAATTACAAGCCTCTCTCATCTTTTTAAGTGGGAGAACTTGCACAATTGGTGGCTGACTAAATACTTTTTTTGCCCCACTGTATATAATTGAACATTACATTAACATCTTTAAGATTCAATGATTTCTCCATACATCAGGTAATATACATTGATACAGCATTCCAAAATATGCTGAATGATCACATTATCACATCAGATACTTCTCAATTTTTTTTTACCTTCAACATAAAAATGGTATCCAGATTTTCTAAAACACACTAAATATAATTTTGGTCAATCAACTTTTCATGAAACTCTTGAGGAAATTTTTTTAGTACAATCACCATCTTCCATTTGTAACCTGATATTTTACTCTTAATAAAATTAAATTTTGTTAATATTTTAATTTTCTGTATAATCTGTCCAGGGAAATATAATAAATCAGAAATGTAATAAAAATATACTTCTCTTATGATTATTCATTGCTCCATCACATCTTAACTGTTCCTTCAGTCCTTTTTTTGTTATAAAAAGGAAAAGATAGACAGGCCAACGTCCATAAAATTTTAATTAAAAGCACGAAAAGATCTCTATCTAGAAGAATCTCCAGTTCTTTACTGCTCTTGCACTAATTTAAATTGTGTATTTCTTTGCATCATGTGTATTGTGCATTTGGTTTCCTTTACAGTACAGCTACATTGGAAACTTCAGGAATCTGAAGGATGGGGTAGAAATTTTCTAAATTACACATTTTTTGTATAAATACAGTTTTGTTTCCTTCCCATTCATTTCTACATCTGTGTAAAATATACCTAAAGGAAATCATCAATAGAATATTTATAAAATGTACATTAATCAAATTGTAATATTCATTTTGATAACACTAATTTTGCCCCCAAAACTATCTATTGCATCTATACATTTGTGTTCATTATGTGCCATCATGTTAGAGTTGACTTTTAGCATTTTTTTTCCCCATGGTGATTTTCTTCAAACTCAATGTGCTCTATATCAGTGGTCACCAACTGGTGGTCCATGAGAAATTTTGATGGCCCACGGAGGAAGTTTTGTATTTTTGCATTTCTTTTTTGCACTGACCCTCAAACTATGGCCGGATACGGTCCCCGAGAGCAATTAATCTAGTCCGTGCGCGGGAACACATTGCTGCAATGCCCACATCAATCTACCCACATGCCAGCCCCACTCTTAAGGCCGAGCGCAAACCTCACCTTGAGTAAAGCAGTGGGAGCCACACGAGTTGGAACTGGAAGGTAAGACCAAGAGCCGAACCGCTACCGGGGTGAGGGGGAGGGCAAGGGGGAGGTTCAGCCACCTTTCCAGCCTACATCTCTCCTGCAAAGCCTCTGGGTGGGACTGTAATAGTCACAGGACTGGCCAGTTGGTGTTGTGGCCCGTCAGCGGCCTGCGCAGATTGTAGCTGATTCTGACGAGAAGGCTGGTGTGGTGCTGCGCCAGCAGCCTGTGCAGCTGGCACTCGAGTCAGACAATGAGGAGGCTGGAGAAGATGTGGTGCCAGAGGCAGGGATTCAGCCAGGGCCTTCAGAACCTGCAGAAGCTCCTCAAAGTGAAGAGGATGAAGAGAAGGAGCCTCTTCTTGATGCACGGGTGCACAGAGCTGCCAAAAGGCAGGAGTGGCTCCTCAGGAGGAGGTCTCCTCGAGAGTAAGGCTTGGGGCTAATTGGCTATTCCCTTAGCCTATTTAAGGAGGAACGCCAACTGAAGCAATTTGTAGGGAACAACTTTAGTTCACTCTCCTTCGTGTCTGGATTCTCTATAAAATTGTTTCTGGGCTTTCTGCCAACCATAGTAAGATTGTGATTACTTTATCTTTGGTTTCTTGTAGGCTGTTAAGAAAGTTTATTAATAGCCTTTGTTTAAAAATGACGGAGTTATTTTAGTAAATTAAGTTTTGTACAGACTTTGTGTGTGCTGTGTTCTTTGGGGTCTGCAGTTAGTTATCCTAAAGTAGCTCCTCCACCCGGGTGCACTAGCCTGCATCTGCAATGGATAGCAAAATTTGGCTGCTCCCTAAACCAGACGCTGTTTACCGCTCCGAGTCCCAAGCGGCAGGAAACGATGGCTGCCTTGCGCCACAAATATACCAAGGTGAATGCTCATGCTGCGCAAGTTCAAGTAGTGCTTTGCTCCCACACTTCTTCCGGCCCTTGTTGCTGCTCCGCGCACCTTGGTCTCTCAGGGAGATGCTTGACTTCCTCTCAGCCCCAAGACACTGGCTGGCCCATGAGGTGAGAGAGAGAGAGAGAATGAGAGAGAGAGAGAGAGATAGAATGGGGGAGAGAGCGGGGAGAAAGAGAGAATGAGAGAGAAAGAGAAAGGGGGAGAAAGAATGAGAGAGAAAGAGTGGGAGGGAGGGAGAGAAAGAGAGAATGAGAAAGAGAGAGGGAGAGAGAAAGAGCGTATGAGAGAGAGTGGGAGAGAGAAAAAGAGAGAGGGAGAAGGAGAAGGAGAGAGAAAGAGAGAATAAGAGAGAAAGTGGGAGAGAGAAAGAGAGGGGGAGAGAGAGAAAAAGAGAGAATGAGAGAGAGAAAGTGGGAGAGAGAAAGAGTGGGAGAGAGAGAGAGAGAGTGCCTGAAGGACCACATCCCATTACTTCAGCAAGTGGCATGTTGGATTCTTATTAATGGTCCGTGAAATTTAAAATTATGAACTTGGTGGTCCCTGAGGTCCAAAAGGTTGGGGATCCCTGCTCTATATCAGGGGTCTCCAACCTTGGCAACTTTAAGACTTGTGGACTTCAACTCCCAGAATTCTGCTTTGCTGGCTGAGGAATTCTGGGAGTTGAAGTCCACAAGTTTTAAAGTTGCCAAGGTTGGAGACCTCTGCTCTATATAACCCATTCAACTTGCTCCTGGTTATCCTCTTTTCTTTCGTTTCTCTACCTTTCCTAGCATTAGCACCTTCTCCAGAGAGCTAGATTTTTGTATAATATATCCAAAATAGGGTAATACACTCTTGGTGTTCTCCCAGGAATACCTCTCCCCATCCCCAGGAACATTGAGGCAGCATATCAGGACTGTAGACTTAATTATTTCAGTATAGTGTGACATATCAAGAAATGAGTTTATGAGTAAATGGCTGCTCATTTTCTAGTACTATATCCTGATATTTCTCTACTACTACTTCTGTCCAGTGTCTTCAGAGGTGAAAGTATCTGCTCTGTATTGTACTCTACTCCTCAGTAGTTCACAAGCACAAGGGGATGTCTCTACATGTAACTAACTGATCTGGTTTATGATTGATCTTTACAATCAAACTATTCTCCGATTATGTTACCTAGTTTGGGTAATGAAACATCTGCAAGAAAATAACAAAGCTGAAGAACACCAAGGAACCTTTAAGCTATTCTCTAATTGGACTTTGTCATGGGAGTTACTGAGAACATAATCCCAATTGTTTCTTCATCTAGGTGAAATTTCAAATGAATTGTTTTTATTTATTTATTTTTTTAAATTAGATTTATATGCAGCCCTATCTCCATAGGACTCAGGGCAGCTCACAACAATTAAGATATACAATCTCAATCCAAGTAAGAAACATGTTAAAATACATATTAAATGCATATTAAAATACATTAAAATCCAATTAATTAATTTGAGGAAATTTTAAGGGAACTACCAGTAATTTCCGAATTGCCTGTATTTGAGACAGACCATTCATTGTAAGTGTTTATTGATGTGGGGCTATTGTAAATTCCCAAGCCTGTAAACTGACAGGAGGACAAACTGTAACTATTTTCATAAATCTCATTATGCTTGTGGAGTTTGTCCTTCCTTTGATGTCCTTTGGAAGGAAAGGCACTTCCTATCTTCTATGGGAACTTCAGTCTCCCATACTCTTTTTATCCATGCTTTATGTGTGGTTTCTCTCTCTAGATATGTGCATATGTGTATATCGGCTAACTCCATTAATTTTAAAGACACAAATCACATAAAATTCCAAAAATCGGTTGATTGAAGTTTACAATGAGGAATAAGGTGGAGAAAGGACAAGGTGTGGTCAATCCGTGCTTCTTCCATATATCTGAAAAAATTATCTGCTTTTGGGCTCAGTAGTTTCTCCTTCATCTCCTTTTGCACAGTACTGATATTTTTAGTTGATCCTATTTCACTAAATATTTTTAAATTGCATTTCACACTTTTACATAGTTTTTCTAAAATAACATACAATTGCGAGTGGTTAATATTACTCCGAAATATTTAACTTTCTTTCCAATTTAAAAACTATGTGTGGCTTTAATTTATTTTGATCTGGTATACTCATATTTTTGACCAACACCTTGGTTTTCTGTTTGTTAACCTTAAAAACCAGCTACTTTACTAAAAGTCTTTAACTTCTTTATTAATTGTTCTTTACCATTGGGGGGAGGAATCATTACAACTGAGTTTTGACTCTCATTTCCATTTTAAGCATCATAGTTAAACATTTCTGCTGTAGGAAACAAATACTAGTACACACTGTATAAGATTTAAACACAAATCACATAAAATTCCAAAAACGGATTGATGAAAATTTACAATGAGGAAAAAAGTGGACAAAGGATAAGATGTGGTTAATACATGTTTCTTCTATATATCTGAAAAAATTATCTGCTTTTGGATCCAGTAGTTTCTCTTTCACCTTTGAAAAAGAGAAGAAAAAGAAGGAGCAGTAGCTGTTTATTTATTTAAACAATTTATAGTATAAGGCATTTGCTACTCGTATAACTCTGAGTAGCTCACAATACATTAAAACTATAGACAATATTGCTTCCCCAAAGTACAATAAAAGTCCACACTTCCATTCAAACAATGGCAGAGAGATATTTTCAAGTTTATATGGCAAGGGAAAAAATCAAGAATTAGATATAAACTACTGCAAGAAGCTAAGGAAAAAGGGGTTGAGGTTTACCAAATTTGAAATTGTATTTTGATGCTTGTTGTTTGGTCTGGCTAAAAGAGTGGGTGAACCTCCGGACAAGATGCCACTTGATTTAGAAGGTCATGAATTAAGGTTTGGATGGCAAAGTGCTATGACAAAGTTAAAGTAAATGTTGATTTGAAGAATTATTTTGTTAGACGTGCCATGCCAAGAGTTTGGAATAAATAGGAAGATACCTCTTTGGGTGTCCTCCAATAAAAGAAATGGTGGTGAAGCCGGACCAGTGAACTTACGATAAAATAATATATTTTAATTTTGGTGACCCCAAAATCACCAAAGGTCATGTCTGCCATTGGTTTACATACAATTGAAAGAAAGATTTAAATTACATAAAAAGAGTTATGCGTTTGACTTTGTTAAAAATGAATTGGAAAGTAATGAACATATCGTTGTCAGTAGAAATATTGATGGTCGTGCTCATTCGGTTCTATGAGAAGTTATTTGGTCAATACAGCTTCAGGTTCAAAAAAAGGTTGTTTTAATATTTACAAAATATATACATGCATACAATAATGATCAGGGTGTCCTGTAGCATTTTTCTTTTACCCTAACTGTATGACTCAGAGGTTGAGAGGAGAGAACTTCACTTGTCTTGCTGATAGATAGATGAGATAGAGAGAGGAAGATATCCAAGTGATCTCTGGGTAAGAATCCAATAAGAGAGTTCATTGGCTGATATAGTCACATGTGATGTCTGTAAAGACTTAAACCCTTCTAGTCTCTGGTGCATCACATGCAGGCAATATCTGACAATCATTGCTAAGGTTTATAAAACGTTATTGAAATTGAATTTAGAAAATGAACATGTAAAGTATGGTATGATTCAGAGGGCAAGGAATTTTGGATATAATGTGTGACTAATGAGAGAATATGTGGACAAAAGGTTTTAAATTTACATTAAATTATAATTTAAAAGAAAAATTCTATAAGATGATGTATTGCTGGTATTTAACCAGCGATACATCATCCAGAATGTATAATAGTATTTCAAATGAATGTTGGAAATGGAAATGTAAATGTAAAGAAGGGACTTTTACCGTTTACGGTGGGCATGTGATAAGGGTGGAAAAGACTAGAACTTCGATTTTGGGTTTTACTGTTTAGATAGATTTCTTGTTATAGAAATAGCTAGTTTATACTATTATGAAAAAAATAAAAAGTCGAGGTTTGATGCTAATGCATCAAACTGCACCAGAGGAAGTTGGAAGTCAACACCATTCCCCCCTTTTTTCTATACTTCTCTCTTCCCCTTTCTCTCCCTTTTGTTTCCTACTATTTGCTACTTTTATTTTTGTATTTTTTATGTATTAATTTACATAAAAAGAGTTATGCGTTTTACTTTGTTAAAATTGTATTGGAAATCTTACTGTGTGGTAGTGATGAACATATCTTTGCTAAGGTTTATAAAACATTATTGTAATTGAATTTGGAAAATGAGCATGTAAAGTATGGTATGATTCAGTGGGCAAGGAATTTTGGATATAATGTAATACTTGACTAATGGGAGAATATGTGGACAAAAGGTTTTATAATTATAACTTAAAAGAAAATTTCTATAAGATGATGTATCGCTGGTATTTAACACCAGACAAGTTATCCAGAATGTATAGTGGTATTTTAAATGAATGTTGAAAATGTACATGTAAAGAACGGCCTTTTACCATTTATGGTGGGCATGTGATAAAGCAAAGAAATACTGAAGTAGGACTTTTACTGTATTACAGAAAATGATTAAAGTGAATATAAAGATAAAACCAGAAACTTTTCTTTTGGGCTTAATAGGAAAAAAAACTTAGAACTTTGATGTTACATGTGTTGTTGGCAGCAAGATTACTTTATGCACAAAAATAGAAGGACGTTTTGATTCCCACAATGGCCGAATGGCTGCAAAAGTTGATGGAGTTAGCAGACACGGCTAATTTGACTGTTTTGTTCGAAGAAAAGAATAAATACTTTTGTTTCTACTTGGAAACCGTTTTTTGACTTTGTGCTTGAGTTAGAAAAGAATGAAACTTAGATTTGGGGTTTTACTGTTTAGATAGATTTGTTGTTATAGAAATAGCTAATTTATACTATTATGAAAAACTAAAAAGTTGAGGTTTGATGTTAATGTGTTATTCTTCTGCACCTGAGGGAGTTGGATATCAACACCTTTCTCCCCCTTCTTTTCTAAACTTCTCTCTTTTCCTTTCCCTCCCTTTTGTTTCCTACTATTTGCCCCTTTTATGTTTGTATTTTTTATTATAAGCTAATAAAAACTGTAAAACAGAGCAAAAGTCCACACCTGTTATCACGCAATTATTCAACTCGGCTACTTAATGTTGTGATTAAACACTTAAAAGAATGTCTAGGTCCTTATGTCATACATACTGTAATACCTTACATCAATATTTGTTATCTATATTACATATTTAAAGTATATATAGATGATATGCAGTGTCTGATAGTATACCACATACAGGTATACAGGTAGTCTCAACTTTTGACCCGTCTCTTAGACCCCGAAAAAGCTCCTTATGACCCAAATCCAAAATTTTAAAATCTGGGCCACCCCGAGGTCATGTTGGCGGGCACTCAGCAACCAGTCTCCATTACTTGAGGAATAAGGGAATATTTATTTGGGGAATAGGGGAGCCTGCATGTGGCTTGTGATGTCCTATTACTGATGTTTTAAAAAGAATTATTTTTCTCCATATTACAGAGAGAGAAAGAGGCTGAAGACCTCAAAGTGAGTTCATGATAATATTGAGATATGAAGAAGGGCTTTCCTGATTTGTCGCAAAGGAGCTTCCGATTTATCCAAAAACTCCAAGAAAAATCAGCTGACTCTGTTGTCCCTCACTCTACTGCCCCCAAATATCCCAAAATCTGGTATAACAGCTGCAAGAAGAAACACTTACCTGGTTTCAATGTCCCGGGAAGAGGTAGAACTTTTTGGTCAAGGTGGTTCTGTCCTTTGAAGGCATCTAACATGAGTTGCTTGCAGAATGGTCCATCACCTGTAATATGGAAGGTACAGAAAGAAAAGCTGGTGAATGCATGTCCAAGAAAGTCAAGAAGCCCCATCTAAAAATTAGTAATATTTTATCAGCTTATACTTGTTCACTTTACTAACTAGACACTGTAGAACAGGGTTGTCAAACACAAGGCCCATGGGTTGGATCCAGCCCACAGGATGCTTAGATCTGGCCTGCAGTGCCGCTCCGGAAACACTGAAGGACCGACCCACTGTGTCTCTACGAGCAAAAACATGCCAGCCATGTGTGGCCTTCCCAGGGTCCATTTTTAGTCGTGAAAGACGCCTGCAGCCCTCTGCCAGTGAAAACGAAGCTCAGGGAGGCCACATGCAGCCCTCCCAGGTTCCGTTTTTGGCCACGACAGCGTCCTGCAGCCCTCTGCCAGCAATAACAGAGCTCGGGGAGACTGTGCGAGCTGGCCATGCCCCCACGGCTAAACACAACCCTGATGCAGCCCTCAATGAAATAGTTTGACACCCCTGTTGTAGAAGAATCAGATTAGACTACAATAACCAATTTTGTTATATATATGATGTACAATGACAATAAAGGCTATACTATACTAGTAAGTAAAATCAGAAAAAATCAATTGACAACTTTTAAAATTAATGATTGTATCTTATGGCATAGCATAATTTATAGCTATTAGTTGATAGGTGTTTGACATGGAATCTTCATTTGCATAACCACCTTTCTTTTGCCCTCATCTCATCCCAACCTATTTAAATTCCACATCAGTCAGGTTACTCCATGGTCCTGATATAATGAGTTCCAGTTCACAAAAGCTTATAGCTTAAAAGAAAGTTGTTAAACTTAAAAGGTCTTATAGGACTCTTACGATGGAATGCTTAATAGATCTTGAAACACAGAGGAAGCAGCAAGATCTTAAGGTAGGAAATGGGTCTGTTACAAAACACATTTTTGAATAAGAGGGAAGCATGAGAAACAGACTAGAGTAACTCCATCTTAAGTATGTCTAAGTATATCTAATCATGTATTATGGCTGTATTATTATTATCCTTCTTATCTGTTCCACTTCCTCATTACTGTGATTATTATTACAGGTAGTCCTTGACTTACAACAGTTTGTTTAGTGACTATTCAAAGTTACAATGGCACTGAAAAAAGAGACTCATGACCGTTTTTTACACTTACATCCTTTGTAACATCCCCATGATCATATGATCAAAATTCAGAAGCTTAGCAACTAATTTACTTATGACCATTGCTGTGTCCCAAGGTCACATGATCCAACCTTGCAACCTTTTGACAAGCAAAATCAGTGAGGAAGTCAGGTTCACTTAATAGGTTCCTGTTCAACATTTATGTGAAGCCGCTGGGCAAGATCATCCGTGGTTTTGGGGTGAAATGTCACCAGTACACTGATGATACGCATCATTTCCACCCCGGACCACCCCAATGATGTCCTTGACATGATGTCCCGATGCCTGAAGGCCGTGCGGATCTGGATGGGGAGTAACAGGCTCAGACTCAACCCCTCCAAGACTGAGCGACTATGGTTCCTGGCACCCCGGTATAGCCAGCTGGCTCCATCGCTGGCTATCGGGGGTGAGATCCTGGCCCCCTCAGAGAGGGCTTGCAACTTGGGTGTCCTCCTGGATACACGGCTGTCTTTAGAAGACCATATGACGGCTGTGGCCAGGTGGGCCTTCTATCAGGTTCGCCTGATCTACCAGTTGCGTCCCTTTCTGGACCGGGATGCCTGCGCACGGTCACTCACACCTTCGTCACTTCCCATCTGGACTACTGTAATGCTCTCTACATGGGGCTCCCCTTGAAGAGCACTCGGAAGCTCCAACTGGTCCAGAATGTGGCTGCGCAGGTGATTATGGGGGCGACATGTTGCACCCACGTAACACCTCTCCTGCGCGAGCTGCAGTGGCTTCCGGTGGTCTTTCGGGTGCGATTCAAGGTGTTGGTTACCACCTTTAAAGCGCTCCATGGCTTAGGACCTGGATATTTACAAGACTGCCTGCTGCCACCGATAGCCTCCCATCAGCCGGTACGCTCCCACAGAGACGGCCTCCTCAGGGTGCCGTCAATCAGATTATGTCGACTGGCGCCCCCCAGGAGGAGAGCCTTCTCTGTGTGGGCCCCCGCCTTTTGGAACGAATTGCCTCTGGAAATACGTAGGATCCCTGACCTTCGGGTCTTTCACCGGGCCCTGAAGACCCTATTATTCCAGCAAGTTGGTCTGACCGTATGATATATTTTAAGGGGTTTTTTAGTCTTGGGGTTTTAAATATTTGGCCAAACGATTGAATTTGTTTTAAATTGTTTTAACTTTTGTACTGATGTTTTTTATTACTGGCTGTACACGGCCCTGAGTCCCTCGGGAGAAGGGCGGTATGGAAATTTGATAATAAATAAATAAATAAATAAATAAATAAATAAATAAATAAATAAATAAATAAATAAATAAATAAATAAAACCGTGTTACCTACTTATCAACTACAGTTATTCACTTAACAACTATGGCAAGAAAGGTCATAAAATAAGGAAAAATTCACTTAAAATGTCTCAACAACAGGACTACCTACCTTTATTATTATGATTATTATTACTTTGTTGTTTTGCATATACACTGAGAGCTTATACACCGGACACAAATTCCTTGTGTGTCTAATCACACTTGGCCAGTAAAACTATTCTATTCTATTCTATTCTATTCTATTCTATTCTATTCTATTCTATTCTATTCTATTCTATTCTACTCTACTCTACTCTACTCTACTCTACTCTACTCTACTCTACTCCACTCCACTCCACTCCACTCCACTCCACTCCACTCCACTCCACTCCACTCCACTCCACTCCACTCTAGATATAAATATATTGTACAGGGAAAAATACTTTGTTAGGGTTTCATGATTCTGTTACATTATTCCACTAGCAAAAAAAGGTATATACACAACAAGTATATACCACTTCATAGTGCTTTACAGCCTTTGCTAAGCAGAATCACCATATTGTCCCCAACAATCTGGGTCCTCATTTTACTGACCCCTGAAGGATAGAAAGCTGAGTAAACCTTGAGCCTGTAAGGTTCAAACTCCTGGCAATGGGCAGAGTTAGCCTACAATACTGCATCCTAGCGACTGTGCCATTACGGCTCCTAATGCCATTCCAAAGTGGGTCTTTAATAAAAGAACTTCATTCCAAACATGAGAGCCTTGTGTAGAAAGACCTGAGGGGACCTACCTTCCAGAAGATTTCTTCCAAATTGCAATTCCAGGCGTGTTTCTTGATAGCATCTATTAGCTGGTTGATGAAGAGTGATCCAGTTTGAATATTTCTCAAGGATACATGATCTAAACAGACAACAATAATTAAGCAATAATGATTCTTCACAATGTCAGACTTCATTCTCTATCTAACGAACTTTAAACCTATATAGATAGTCTTTGACCTATGACAGTAATGAAGCCTGCCCATTACCTTTGCAAGTGGTGATGGCCATTGAGCGAGATGGCCTCACGTAACAACCATCATACCCTGTTCTCCCTGATGCAGTCATATCAACATGTGGATCATTAAACAGAGAAGAGCTTCAGGGGTGGGGAAGGCCTTGAGAGATCTAATGCAGATCCCATTCCACCTGCCTCCGGCCTCCCAAGACCTCCTCCACCCCTAAGAACCCTTATGCTCCATTCCTGCTCCTTGTCATCCCTACATCCCTTGGGCCTACTTTCCCTCCTCCACCAGGGACCCACAGGTTTTCTCTTGGGTCCCTCACAGGGCTTGGCCTCCTCCCAATCTCCCATTATCCACTTACCTTTTAAAGATCTCTAAGGTTTTCTAAGCACTGTGCAGACAATATTAGGGAAGCAGAATGGAGTGCTCCATTTGCAGAAGCGGCCACAATTTTGGTACGACTTCAAGAAATTGTGGGTGTGCCAAAAATGGCAGCTATTTCCCGGAGGCAGCCAAGTGGCCCAGGGATGAGTGGTCTGCCCTCCTTCCCCAATATGAGGTCTGGAGACCTTCAAAAGGTAAGGGTATAATAGGTATGAGTAGGTGGGGAGCAAGTCCAAGGCCTATGGGGATTTAGCAGGGTCGATTGGATAGCTTATGATTCAGTTACTATACAATGAGGTTAGTTCATACTACATACTCATCTTTGTTCATGCTGATCAGATTTCTGATAGTTTAACTTATTGGAGAGATGCAATCTCTTTTGGTGGGATGTGGTTCAAAATATTGTCAAATCCGTTAAAGTGGGAGCTGCTGGATAACCACTGGATAACTTTCTATTCTGTATATTCTAAAAGATATTCAAAAAGCAACTATATTCTGAACACAGAAAATACATTTGGTTAGAAAATGTACAAAGTCAGCTTAAAACTCTTTTGATATTCTGAGAGGCCCCTTTAGACCTGTCAGAGGATAGGGAGGATTCAAATGAAATATAGTTAAAAGGCTAGTAAGATCAAGGACGGGAAATCATTTATCACAGAATAATTGTTTGGCAAGGATAATGTAAAACTTTAGTAGTAAGGAAATGTCAATTAAATGTAACGGATGTAAGTTAACCATATATGGAAAGTTGCTGTGTTAGCAGAATCCTTTGTTTGAAACAGTATATAATTCATCATACAATCATGGACTCTTTACTCAAAGCTAAGATGCGAAACTAGCTTCTGAGTCTTTGCGCAAATAAACTCTCTCTCTGGCTGACTTAGGGATGTTGCTTGGTCACTTCATTCCATAACATTTATGGTACCCTGGCAGATGGGACCAAGGAACAAAGACATTTGTATCTACCCTGACGGCTGCCCTGGTGGGATCGGCGCCTTTCCAAGCAGAACATCCATCAAGCCGGCTACAAGGACTCCATTGAAGTCTAAGGAATCTTTCGGTGAGGAGGTGCCGTGAACCCACCAGCGAAGCAGACCAGTCAAGGACCCACAAAGGTCAGCCAGACAGAGACCTCAACAAAAAGTTCAAGAAGAAAAGCAAGTCTGCAGGTAAGTATAAATCAGGGAATTTTTCTCTCTGTTAAAAAGGTAGCCCACCAATTAAGTGGTAGAGGAGGGAACCTGATCACTTCCCTTGGAGAAAAGAGCGTCATCTTTTAATTCTCCTGGTTAAGGACTGTGTAAATAGAGAACTTGATAAAAGTTAAAGTACACAGAGTAAAAAGTGAGAAGTTAAAAAAAATGTGTGATAAGAGAAGGAAACTGCCGCAGTGTTGTAGGCATTTTGATAAATCACCATTTTTAAGGGAGCTGAGAAGCTCTGAAAGAACTAGGAATGGTAAGGAAATTGTTTTATTGTTCTTCCCATAGGGTTTTAGTTGGTAATAAAAAGTAAAGCCTGTCTAAATGGGAAAACAATTTGAATTTATTGCTTTGATGTGATTCCTGTTGAAAATTATTTTGTTGATGTGCATTTATAATGATAGTGTGCAGAATTGAATAGGATTAAATTAATTGTGACATGTCTGGTCAGCCTGCAAATTAATTGAACATCTTGACTTGGAGCTGTGGGAAACAGAAAGTAGTTAGGGCCCATAATCATAATTATGATTTAACTGCTCTCTGAGTTCTCCCACTCCTTTAAGAATAAGCTATAGGCTGCCCAAGGAAATAAAATTAAAACAAACAACTTCCCTCCACAGATCTGGAAATGTTTAATGGTATGTATGTGTATGTGTATGTATGTAATCATTTCCAAACCTACAAAGAGGATGAGACTCTCTAACAAAGTGCACAAAAATATTTAGAAAATGGAGCTCATTGAAATAATTGTAATGATTGGCTTGCATGAAGTGAGATTTCTGCATGTAGAAGTGGTGTACATAAGCAGTTTGATTGCAGCACAAATGTGAGTGTGTGTGAGGTGTCCCAAAGCTCATAAGGAGTGATAGAGTGATCTTGTGCCCTGTGAATGTCTGTTGTTGTTGAACGGATGCTGAGAGGCCAAAGGAGATGAGAATCCTATGCAGTTTAACCATTTTTTTTCCTCTCCCTGTATTCTGGACCCCCCCCCCCCTTCCTTTGAGAAAAGCAGGAAAAGGGTGGGCTGCGGGCTTTTGTTCTTTTCACCATTTTTTTCTCTCTGCTGAACCAGCCTGAGAAAGGTGGGGTAAAGGGTGATATCTGATACCTGCCTTTGTAGTTTCACTGTTTTTGACTCGGAATACAGTTTATTTATTTGTTCATTTGATAGCAGCATGAGTTGTTGTTTATTTCGAAGAAGGAACTAATTTGTTTAAGGGAGTGCGGCTGACCGAGGGATGTTGCTTGGTCACTTCATTCCATAACACCGTGAATCTATCTACCTCACAGGGTTGTTGTGAAAAAGAAGAGGAGGAAGGAGTATTACTATGTTCTTTATGAATTACTTAAAAAATAATAAAGGGGAGATAAAAATCTTATAAATGAATGACTGAATGACTAGGCCTTTTGCAGTGAGCATGCCAGAGAATTTCTGATACTTAGCAAAGAGGTCCAGATCAGGTTTTCTAAGCTGAACAGTTGCCAATCTTGTACAGAGAGCTTTGTGAACTAAATGCCTGTATTGCTAAGGCAGCAACTCTTTTCATTTCTGTCCTGCTTTGGACCCCTACTTAGCAATTTTCTTTTAACAGTCTCTTACTAGGGGTGGTGGAATATAGGCAGATGAAGTCACTCTCCACATGTATTCTCTGAACGGCATCATCTTGCAATTGCATGGTGTTGTGTGAATCAGACAGGAGAGAGGCAGCAGCAGATGCAGCTGAGTCTTTCTCGCTTTCCACCCTGTACCCTCATTGGTCTGGAGAAACAAAATGGGGGAATCAACAATCATTATCAAAACAGAAGAGAGGTTACTCGCACAAGGCTTTATGATCATCATCAAAGTACAGCATGGTTTTTGGTTCCTGAGAGGTTTCAATGAGGTGAACTGCAAAGGTTTAAGACAAGGTTCAAAATTAGTTTTTCCCTTTCCAACTATGGTTTTTGCCATTTGTGGAAAATCATTATCTCAACACACCTGAAGATCACAGGTCTTGTGGAGATAAATACAATTAGTAGTAAATATCTACAAATCAGTTTGCCAAAAGCAGATGTGGGTCTAGAGCAGAAGTGGAGAACTATGGCCCCTTTGACTTGTGGACTTCAACTCCCAGAAGTCCTGAGGCAGCATCGGTGACTCAGGAATTCTGGGAGCTGAAGTCCACAAGTCATAAAAAGAGCCTTACTTTCCCACCCGTGATCTAGAAGTTGCTTGGTCTAGTTAAGACTACGTGCAAGAGACTATATGTTCCTGCCAAACACTTGTCTGCCTTCTCCCCTCCCAGGTCTCAACTTCAGCTACCTACCACCACGACATGCTTGAATAATGACCACCTTGAGCTTTCCCCTCAGAGCTGGGCAATTCATGTTGTTGAAGATGGAGAAGATATTATCAATGGAGAAGATGTCAGAGTGTTTGCTTTCTGAATGGACTCCACAAAGGCTGTCCTGATAACCATGAGACATCAGTACCACAAACATCCCATCTGAAGCCTTGTGCTCTTCCTGAGCTGCAAACTTCTTCAGGCAATTGGTTATACCCTGAGAACAATGAAAAAGGAAGGTGGGTCAGGAGTGGAAATGGAATTTCTAACTAACTCTGCACTCATCATTAGAGTTGAGAAGAATGGGGGTAGCCTTCTTGCAATTGCACTATATTTAAATTATTATTCAAGCTTAGCAAAAATTCAGTGCAGAAACAATTACCAGCTTTTTCTCTCTAGATTTGAATGGGAGGGCTGTGCAGCAAATCTCCATATCTGAGATTTGTGAACACCGTCACAAATCTCCAATATGGTGAGGGGTCTGTGTGACGGGGAGGGTATTATCTTCACAGCTGAATGGAAGGCTGACCTCATCATGCTCTCCAGAAAGAAAAAAACCAAACATCCTGGCCAGTATAGTAGTATATTCTCACTGGAAAGCTAGCCTCCTCAACTGTTTTTTTGGAGAAACAATTATGGGAGATGAAAAAGAAGCAACATGCTGGCAGTTGAAAGAAAAAAAAATAGTCTAGGAGAGAAGTTCAATTACCAATTCAGGCACATTTTTCCTTATACTAAACTAGGTATAAACAACTTGATAACCTACAGTTGTTTGGAGTTGAGGTCCCATCAACTACAATCAGTATGGCCATGAGCCAGAGCTTGCTGGGTTCATAATTTAAAACATCCACATTTTCTACATCTATGCTTGTTATATGGATCGATTTGGGGCCCAATAATATACGAAGACTCATTTGTTTAAGTATCAAAATGGCTCTTTATTGGTTCTTGTCTGTTTCATTACAGATATCATCAGGAATAATGGCGGCAACAACATGAGGAGATCTTAAATACCCAGGAGGCGGAGTTACAGGTAATGGGAGGGGGAGATAGGAGGGGTTAGGCTTGCCTGAATTGATTAACCCCTGACTTGCCAACATATATTGTGAGATATGCCCAGGGAGAACATTTACTTGTAACAAATCCCCCTCTAAATGTTTATCCCTGGGACTGACAGACTCTGTCTGATGGGGGTCCACTGGTAGGACACAGAGTTTAGGGGTGAGGTATGAATGCTGTTTAGACGGAAGTGGTTTTGTAAGTATGTCTGCTGTTTGGTGTTCGGTGTCACAGTGTGTAATGGTAACAAAACCGGATTTGTGAAGTTGTCTTACATGCTTGTTTTTGATATCAATATGTCTTGACCTATGACCTACAGCGTCAGATGTGGAGATTTCTATTGCTGCTTTGTTATCTTCGTAAATTTGGATGGGATGCATGGGTTCGGTCCAGATATTCGTTAGCAGCTCATCAAACCACACAAGATTGTTTATAGCTTTGGATAAGCAGATATACTCTGCTTCAGTAGTGGAGGTAGCCACCAGGTTTTGTTTACCGGTATACCAATATACTGGACAATTATTTAAGAAGAAAACGTATCCAGAAGTACTTTTTCTACTTCTGATGTCACCTGCCCAGTCAGCATCAGCGTAGCATGAAAGGAGAGGTTTCCTATTGGTACTGGGTTCTAATCTGAGGCAGGTGTTGATACTATATTTTAGGTACCTGAGTATTCTTTTTATTGCTTCCCAATGGAATGCAGTGGGGTTGGCTACGTGCCTTGAAAGTAGGTTTACAGGCAGGGCAATGTCTGGTCGTGTCCAATTAGCAATGTACAACAGGGAACCTATTGTTGATCTGTATAGGGTGTTTTCTTGAAATTGGGGTGAATCATTGTACATATTTTTTAAAAAATCAGCTAACATAGGTTCGGCACCTGTCATGTTACATTTAACGAGGAGTTCATTGATTTTTTCTCTTTGGCTCAGGAGAAAACCCTTGGTTGACCTGGTGACATGTACTCCAAGATACTTATTGATGCCCCCCAAAGATTTGAGAGAGAAGTGTTTGCTCAGTTCATTTGCAAAAATATCACAATCACTTTTGTTCTTACTTATAAACAATATATCGTCCACATATATGAGAATATACTCCATGCCCCCATTGTTCTTCCGGGTGAAGAGACAGTTATCGGCTAAGGTAGCCTTGAACCCCATAGACTCTAATACTTTGACCAGACAATCATACCATTGTTTACCCGACTGTTTAAGCCCGTAAAGGCTCTTGTTTAGTAACCAGGTGTCACCCTTGGTGGTGTCTTTGCTAGATGGGGCTCTTACATAAATTTCTTTATCTAAGTTGGCGTGCAGGTAGGCTGTTTGGATGTCATATTGTTGTACTTCTAGACCTAGGGTGGCTGCGATTACTAGTGCGCTTTTGACGCTCTCGGGCCTTACTGTGGGTGAGTATGTCTCCGTGTAATCATCAGGGAATCTTTGGGCAAATCCCTGTGCTACGAGCCTGGCCTTATATAGGTTCTGGCCTCCCTCTAAGGTCTTTACTTTAAAGACCCACTTTGTCCCAATGACAGTCTTACCCTCTGGTGCCTTAGATGGTGTGTATACATTTAACTCCCTAAGACTGTTCATTTCCCTTTCCATTGCGGCCTCCCATTTTTGTCTTTCTTCCAGTGGTAGTTTGGTTATTTCGCTATAGGTCTCAGGAGTGATGGGCTCAGTCTGCAAGTGCATGACGTAATCTTCGAATCTTTTTGGTTTTTGGTTCCTATTGGTTCTGACTGGCCTACCTGGTGGGGTCTCCGTGTCGTGCATATATCTTGCTTCTTTGTTGGTGAGTGAGTCTACTTTCTGTTTGGGTTGGAGTGGTGTTTTCGTGTGGTTGCTGTGTGGGTGATCAGTGTTGTCTGGTTTTTGTTGGCTGTTATCTACTTGGTGATGTAATTCATTGAGGTGTATTTTTGACCAGTTAGCTTGTTCGTGGAATGTGGCAGACCTGGAGATGACGAATTGGTTGTTACTGTCTATGAATCTAAATCCCTTTGTGCCTGTCTCATAGCCCATGAACCTGAGTCGTTTTGATATTTTGTCCGCTTTTCTACGTAATTGCCTGGGTATATGCACATCTGCTGTAACCCCAAATATGTGGAGATGGGATATCCTTGGTTTTCTATTATACATCACCTCATAGGGTGTCATGTTTAGTACGCTAGACCAGAGTCTGTTGATGGTATAATTAGAATAAGCCAGGGCTTCGGCCCAGAAGTGTTGGCCTAGCCCAGCGTCTTCGAGGACGCACCTCATCATTGTTTGTAATGCGGAATTTTTGCGTTCTGCAACGCCATTTTGAAAAGGTGAGAATGGCGATGATTTAAAGTGCAGGACGCCCTTTGACCTCAACCAACCTGAGAAGTCATTTGACAAGAACTCTGATCCCCTATCTGTCATGATTTTTTTGATTTTCGTGTTATGTTGTGTTTCCACACGTTTATAGAACTCTTTAAATTTTTGGTAGGTCTCACTTTTGTGTTTCAGGGTGTACACAAAACCATAACGGCTCTAGTCATCTACTATAGTTAAGAAGAATCTCTTACCATACTTTATGGAAGGCCTGAGTGGGCCTACGAGGTCCATGTGTATCATTTCGAATATGTGATTCGTTGAACGTGAGGCCTTTCTGGGTTTGGGGGCTACCTTTAGTTTAGAGCGTTTACATATAGAGCAGTCCAAGTAGGTTTCACAATTTTTTATTCTCGAACCTTCTGTACAGTCAGTGACCTTTTGAACAACAGGGAAGCTAGCGTGTCCTAATCTGCGGTGCAGCAAGTGTGCGCACTCATCATGGAGTGGCTTCCCTAGACTAATTCTCTCTTTGTTTAGTGTACCTTCCTTGTGGGGTTGGATGTCTTCCTTTCCTTGTTCTTTGTTACCCTCGGTGTCCTCTTTAGTGTTGGTTCTATCTACGTAAAAGAAGGGTAGTCCCCCTCTAATTGTGATTTTTCCTATGGTTGCACCTCCTTTAGTCATGGTGATTCCCCCTTCCTTAATGCTAATTTCTATCCCTGCCTCCTTGCTGAATTTCAAGGAGGCGAGTATATTATGAGGTATTTCTGGTACTAACAGTACCCCCTCTATTTTTCCTAGGTTGGGGAGGGTCACATTGCCTTTTCCTGTCACTCTTACGTCATTTTGATTTGCCACTTTGATGAGATAATCTTCCTCAGTAAAGGAGGAGAGAAGTTCCTTTTCACATGTGGTGTGATTAGTGGCTCCTGAGTCAATGAGCCACCATGACCCCTTTTCGTTTGTTTTACTACTTTGAGTGGTTCTTGGTGTGGCCCCTCCTACTCTGCAAAGAGATCTGTCCCTACTATCCTTTGAGTTGTCTCTGTTTTCTTTCCTCTCCCAGGGCTTGGGGGAATCTCTTCGTCTCATCCTGCTGTCATGATGGCGCCTATCTGTGTGTTTGTCACGTGACTCATGTTTGTGCCTATCCCTGTATCCCTTCGTGCAATCTCGTTTGTAGTGGCCTTTTCGCCCGCAATTATAGCATTCGGGGGAGTCGCGTGGGATGTCAGTGAAGGCCACCTTTCGTGCTGGCCTATGCTCCCTGTGTGCCACCAGGTGTTCCTTTCTGTGGTTGTCTTCTGCTATTAGAAGATTAGATAGGCTGTTTATTGTCATGTGACTTAGGCTAAGTGTGTTGAGTTGTGTAAGAAATGTTCGCCAGGAAGGGTCAAGGGAGTTAAGGATGATGCTTTTCATGGTCTGCTCTGATACAATTTCTCCCCTTAGTTGTAATTCTGCCCTAGCCGCATTTAACTCCATCAAATGTTCCCCCATTGACACCCCTGGTTTGATTTTGGCTGAATAAAATTCCTTGGAAATTTTTGTGGTGGTAGCTACACTGTCACTGTAAAAGTATCCAAATATTAATTGGACAACATCATGTACAGTCAAATTACTCTCAATGCTATAATAAATGGTGGGTGACATGCTAGAGATAAGGAGGCAAAATGCCTTGTGGTGCATGCACTCCAGTTCAAATGTCCATGGTACATCAGGTGGGTCAGTTATAAAAAACATCATGTTTTCTTTTAAGAATAAGACTTGGAGTTGCTGATACCACTCCATTAAATTTGAACCTTCCATTTTTAATATAGGAAACCCATTTGGTAAGTTTCCTGTGTTATTTTGTATGTTACTCACAGGTGGGTGTTGCTGTCCATGGTGCTTGACATGCTGGAAATAGCAGAGCGGCTCAGGGACGCTGGAAGGTAATTTAAAAGTCCCTCCTTGCATTTTTTTTTCTTTCTTGATCCACAGGAGCTTCTGTGCATGTGCGGCGTTCATTTCGGCTGGGACTTCGTCGAGGAAGGTTCTCTTCGTCTCCGCTCCGGCTTGGCTGTCTGCCCAGGATGGGTAGGCCTCTGCTCTGGCTCCAGATGTCCAGCGGTGGTCTGGGAAGGCTGTCCTCTCTGCTGGACGGCTCCTGGTTTCCCTCTGCGGCGGCGGCGGTGAGTATTCCTTCCATTCTGTCCTTTCCGGTAGGCGCGGCTTGGGAGTGGGGTGGCGTACCGCAACCGGGGGGCGCTGCGGCGTCGGTGGGTCTTCAGCGGCGTCCGCGTCCCTCGGTGAGTAGTTGGGGGGTCTTTTCTTTTCCCCTTTGGGCCTTTTGGCGCCCTTTGAAAGCCCCTTTAAAATTTTCATTTTTGGCCCGAAAGCAGCGGTGAGTGTCTTTATTGCTTCCTCCACCGCCTGATCACTAGGGGTGTCCTCAGGGGGTGATTCCTCACTTTCTTCCGAGGATTCATCATTATTTTGTAGTTTTAGGGGTTCGGGCATCTCATTGGCTGGTGGATTTGCATATTTAGATTTGGTCTTTTGGAGGTCGGCCATCTTTTTTGGCCACGTGTCCAAAGATGGCCGCCAGTTCAGATTTTGCGCGGGAATCCCCCCCTCTGCCTTTGAAAAATAACTGTTCTGAGGGGTTTTTCTTACCGGGCTTGTGTCCGGTTGTCTCGTTTTTCGTCTTCGGGTCTCTCTGGCCTCGTCCCGGCTTTGGATGAGATAGCTGATGCCGGCTAGGAGGTCTTCGTCTGTTGCAGGGGTTTCTAGCAGGCTCATCATTTCTTTCCTGAGTCTGCTGGTGTCTTTTAGCTGGATTTTTTTTCCGTTTAGATCTCTTTGCCCCTGTTCATCATCCGATGAATATTCTTCGGGGGTGTTTTCTTTTTCTTCTTCTGAGGTTACTGGCGTTGCCATCTCTTCAGTTAGGTTTTGCTGTTTTTCCCGCCTTTTGGTCTCTGACCTCGTTTGTGGTCTTTTTGGCATGTCTTCTGTTTATTGGGTTGCCCAACCATCGACTGCTACCAATTTGTTATATGGATCGATTTGGGGCCCAATAATATACGAAGACTCATTTGTTTAAGTATCAAAATGGCTCTTTATTGGTTCTTGTCTGTTTCATTACAGATATCATCAGGAATAATGGCGGCAACAACATGAGGAGATCTTAAATACCCAGGAGGCGGAGTTACAGGTAATGGGAGGGGGAGATAGGAGGGGTTAGGCTTGCCTGAATTGATTAACCCCTGACTTGCCAACATATATTGTGAGATATGCCCAGGGAGAACATTTACTTGTAACAATGCTAAATATTATTGTATAGGTAGTTTAACAAGATTGTCACGGGTTATTCAATTTTGAAGTTGCCTAGGTCCAATTATGGGTGGCTAGAATTAATATACGTAAAGGGCAAAATCAAAACTTCCACAGCCATTCCTTGAATGTTTAGGTTTCTCTAGGCTTTTTTCCTTGAGTAACAAATTGTATTTTACTCTGTAAACTTAACTTTTTTTTTTTACCTGTGAGCTTAAATTGGTCTCTGTTTCCACATTGTATCCTAGATCTTCTAGGAGAAGCATCATCTGTTCCAAGTCTACCTCAGCTCCCTTTCTATAACCCAAGTAATCAAATTTGATATTGCAGATTATCAAGGCCAGGGGCGTACGAGTCTTGGGATCCTTGATAGGGTAGATCTGCATGGGAAAAGAAAAATGATTCTTATCCTGAACTATAGTTATACCAAGCATCCATCTAGTTTACGGCTCTCCCAATTCTTATCAATCTTAGCCAGTGGTGGGGGATCCTGGAAACTAATTTGGTAACATTTGAGTGATCTTCATGGTACTGCAAAATCTCCAAACAAGGCTAACAGATACAATTGTTTTGCTATTACTCAGAATTTAGAGTTCAGTGATTATTTGAATCTAAAAATTTGTTCCAGTTAACTATAAAAATAAAATTGCTAAATCAGACCCAAATAGTCTAACTTTCTGTTTGCCATAGTGGGTGGCTAGGCACTTGAGGAAACCCACAAGCCTGATTTGAACGTAAGACTTCCTTTTCCTTCCCCTTCATTTAACCAGCAGCAAATATTCAGAGAGCATGACAATTCTGTGAAGCCACAAAGTCCATGAGTTGAATCTCTCAGGACCTCCAGGTATTTAAGAGTGCAGAGATTACAGATTAACAGTTGGAAGGGACCTTGTAGGTCATCTAGTCCACTCCCCGCTCAAGCAGGAGATCCTACACCATTTCTGACAGATGGCAGTCCTGTCCCTTCTTGGAAGCTTCCAGTGATGAAGCTCCCACAACTTCTGAAGGCAAGCTACTCCATTGGTTGTCTACTTTAAGGCCAATGAAGGTATTGTGGTCACATTATATTTAAACCTCCTTTAATTTCATGTTGTCTGTTTTATTTGTGTTAGATATGGAACAACACTGGATTCCCAGCTCTCTCTCTCTCTCTCTCTCTCTCTCTCTCTCTCTCTCTCTCTGCTTTAGAAATAAAACAAGGTAATATTTCTAAAAGCCAAGTTGAGGAGAATTTAAGATTTATTCAAAATTTCTGCTACAAAAGATGAATTTTCAGTTCACATCTGTGGCTATCTTTACAGCAGCTGCTGTATGCAATAAAGTGCAGTGTTTAAGTCAAGTTTTGGATAGATCTAACTAGGTCTGCCATCTCACCTCGGAGCCTTCGTTAGTCTATATTTGCTGAAATATATTCTGAGGACAAAGCCTGATCCCGTTTTTAGATTCCAGGAACTGGACCTCTGAGATGTTACCTTCTATTGGCTGGCCAACTGGAGATGGAAGAAAGTTGAACCGCAGATTCAGCTTTTTTATCACAGTGAATTATTAAATATCACATGAGCCAGAGTCGGACCTTTTAAATTGCTAAATTACAGTCCCTAGCAGCCTGTCTGAAGGGAATTGGGAATTGTAGCACATCACAGGGACACTTGTTTTCTTGAACTACCTCTGGATCTTCTGGAAGTTGCTTGAGAGGGCCCTGCTCATGTAACCTCTGGTTCTCCCTAAAAATCATGTGAGAATGTTCTTGCACATTTTTTGGAGGCTCCAGAGACCCTGTAAGAGTAGGACCCCCTCTCATGACTTCCAGTGGGTCCAGAAGTGGCGTAAGAGCACACCACAATCTCATGTGGCCTTTGCAGCCTCCGAGAAGCATGGGAAGTTCTCACATGATTTCCAGAGGCTCCAGACACCGCACAAGAATGTGGTATGCTCTCACATGGCCTCTGGACACTCCATAAATTGTACAAAATGGCTCTGCTGTCACTCAGCCTCTGGAGCCTCAAAAAAGTTTGCAAGAATGGGACATGCTTTCCTGTTCTTTTCAGAGCAGGCCAAGCAACAGCATTCTCCAAACTTTTCAGGCCTCATGCAACCTCAGATAGAGAGACAAAGACAAATCAAATTTGCAATTATGTGAGTTTTTATTTATTTTATTAGATATATATGCTGTCCATCTCACTATCCCAAGCAACATTTAGTTAAGAATTGTTTCTCCTTTGTCTGATGGGGAGGGCATGATGGGGAGGGCATGACCAGCAGAGTCAAGTTAGCCTTTTTCTGAATTTTTGACACGCCGAGCCCAAAAGGTTCGCCATCACTGTCCTAGTTTAAAAAAAATACAGTAAGGGAGAATTTTTATAAGATATGATGAGGCTAATTAAAAACTTGAAGACACCCAAATTTCATGTACCTATTACTCAGTATATAGAAACATTCTTAAGAATGTGCTCCTAAAAAACAGGAGAATATTATCTTATGGTAAAGTTTCCTTTCAAAATGACTTATTATACCAATATGGCCAAATCTAACCAGCCCAAACAATTTTGGCCCAAAATTGATTATATGCTGTAAGAAAATAAGTACCAGGAGGAAAGTTTTGCAAATCTAGTTGTTCAGCTAAGCATTTCGGGCCAGGAGGAAGTCAATAAAGAGGCGACTAGCTCTAGGCCCCTTTTTTCTCACATTATCGATCAAAATTCTTGCTTTTTCCTGCGTCGTAACGTTCACATTCACTCTTTCCACCTCTTCATCATCCATGATTTCCTCATGGAGCAGATAATCCAAGAGTTGGCTGATGATAGATTTGTTAACACACTGTATAAACTCTGCACACACTTCTCCCAACCTCTGGTCTGTAACGAAAACAAGTGCATTTTTCTAAATTTATCACTCTGACTTGAAGAATTAAAGAATTGAAGAGCTTTGGTGGTGCAGGAGACTAAAGTGCTGTTAAAGTAGCACTTAGCTGCCAACTGCCTGCAATTATTGCGAGTTCAAATCTCACCACGCTCAAGGTTGACTCAACCTTCCATCCTTCCAAGGTAGGTAAAATGAGGACCTGGATTGTGGGGGCAATAAGCTGACTTTGCATTTTAAAAAAAGAACACCGCTTAGGGGGGGCCAAAAGCCCTACTAAGCAGGTATATACAAAAGTATGAAGGCTATTACTTAACACACTGTAAGACGCCCTGAGTCTCCGGAGAAGGGCAACATATAAATCGAAACAATAAAATAAATAAATAAATAAATTACAACTTTACTGAGATACAGGTAGGCCTAGACTTAGTCAATTCAAAGTTACAATGTCCTTGGAACAATTGGTTTATCACCTTCATTCACATTTAGGATTGTTGAACAACCTCTGCACTCATGTGATTGCAGTTCAGGCAATTGGCAACCTGCTTGTATTTACAATTGGTTGTAGCTCCCTGCAGTCAAGTGGCAGTAATTTCTTACCTTTTTTTTTTTTTTTTTGCTAACTTCTGGCAAAAAAATGCCCATTGGGGAAGCTGGGTTACTTAGCTCACTTTTCTGCCCAGAGAACCCTTAAGTGGTTAAGTCTGACCAATGACTGGATTTTATGTATTATTAAATTTACATAGGATTCTGCAGAAAGTGAAAAAAGTGATGCTGGACTCTTTATCTAATCACAATCCCTTATATACACACTTGTGCTCAGATGTTGTTCCTACAACAGTTAAATACCACCAGTAGCTGATTTGTGCCACATGCTAAGCTTGTCTAATGTTAATCTGAGTTTGCTTTTTTAGCTTAGGATATAAACTGTGCATTTTGGTTAATTTATGGTTCTTTATTTTATATAAGCACAGAAAACAGGTTAATTCAGGAACCCAGTAAACATGTTATATGAAAAGGACTCCATTTTTTCTTTTCCTACTGCATAGCCAAATACTTTGATAGATATTAATGACAAAATATAGGAATAAATGACCCCAGGAAAACTGAAATTTGGTTGTGGGAGAGAAGGGAAATGTAGATATCTGTTCCTTATCAGTTAAAGATATTCAGTGAAAGTATAGAATAAGTCCCATCTTAATTTGAGTTGTCCTCTACATTTGGCTGCTAGGTCCTGAAAAAAATAAGGAATCTTTTCCCTTTATGGTCAATCAGATTTGGCTAATATTGAAGTGGAAAGCCCTGGCTCAAATGAGAGAGGTAAATGAACATCAGTTGTGGAGGGTAACCTCTTCCCTGAAAAGCAACAGGTAGGATCTGTTTATAAAGTTACTTTATACTGAGTCAATTCATTGGTCCAATGTATTGGTCCAAACTATATTGTCTCTGCTAGGAATCCCTAACTTCTGGGAGGACCATCTTCTTACCAGGAGTGCGAATAAAGATAATCCTTGATTTACAACAGTTGGTTTAGTGACCGTTTGAAGTTACAAAGGCACGAAAAAAAGTGACTTATGACAATTTTTCACACTTATGACCATTGCAGCTTCCCTATGATCATGTCATACATTCAGATGCTTGACAACTGGTTCATCTTTATGACGGTTGCAGTGTCCCGGGGTCATGTGATCATCTTTCGCAACCTTCTAACAAGCTAAGTCAATGGGGAAGCCAGATGCACTTAATAACTGTGTTGCTAATTTAACAACCGCAGAGATTCGCTTAACAAATGTGGCAAGAAAAGTCGTAAAATGGGACAAAACTCACTCAACAACCATCTTGCTTAGCAATCAAAATATTGGATCCTTCTTTGCACTCCACTTGAATCATACAAGTGAACCCAACTTAATGCCATGTAGGGGGAGAATTATATTAATCTATATCTGAGGAAGCAATTGTGTTTGCCTACTCATACACTATTTATTTATTTATTTATTGATTGGTTGGTTGGTTTGTATGACCGGTCAACTTAAGCAACTCTGGGAGGTTTACAACATAAAACCAGTAACTATGAAACAATCTCAAAACAATTTTAAAAAAAACCCCTCCTGCTTCTTAATCACCCACTTGTGATGTCTCGCAACCAGCTCCAGTTGCTCTCCTCCGGTACTTTCTATCTATATACGATCCTGCCAGCGTCGATATAAAATCCTGATCTTTGTATATAGGAAGGCAGCCAAAGCAACCTGGTCTAGGAATAAAGTTCTTTTTTGCATGTTGCAAGATCCAGAGTGGATGGAAAAAGGAAGAGGCCCTCCTCACATAGTACATGTAAATACAGTGCAAGAGATCGAAAAGGAAATAGTAAAACTGCCACTCCCGCTCTTTCAGGTTTTAAGGGGGGGGGGGAGAGATGTGGGAGGGATAGAGAAGTATCTATGATCTTACCTTCCATGATCCCTTAGCTGATACGTGGCAGCAATGGCGGTGAAAGAAAAAGGTCAAGAAACAGGAACAAGAAACAGCTTGACCAAATATGAAAAAAGGACTTTCTGCCAAATACAGGCAGAGGACTGTTGAATGCTGACATGTCGACAGGCAAACTATCTTTTCACCACCCTGAGTCCACCAGGAGAAGGGAGGTATATAAATTTAATAAAACCTAAACCTAACCTTTTCCCCTTCACAGCAGGAAAGGAAAGCATTTGAGGCATTTCCGATTTCTATTTCAGCTGACATCATAAGAATCCCTTCCTCTCAGCCAGAACAGGATGTTTGTGGTCTCCTTCCCTTGTCCCCCCTCCCCCCCTCCTTTTATGCTCTTCTTTTTTTTAGGTTGCAAACCAATGAGGTAGATATAAAAATCTTCAGACAAAAGAACAGAACTGAAGAAGCTTCTTGGATGAAAGACAAAACATCTTCAAGGAAAAACAAAGAAAGTCTACTTGCCTTTTAAAAAAGCACCTTTGGGGCAACCATGAACTGGATGACTGAGAATCTCCACAGACATTCAAATGAAAGAATATTCTCTCAAAGTGGTGAACAATTTTTTATATATATATAAAAATATATAAAAATATTTTTATATAATATATATATATATATATATATATATATATATATATATATATATATATATATATATATATATATATATATATATATAAAATGAATAAAACTACATATCATAGCTAGGATATTAACAGTTGTTTATTTAATTGGTTGCTCAACAAATCTGTACTGTTACACAATGATAAAAAGTTCTTTGCAGTGGGGCCAGATGGACTTTGGGATCATTTTATTCCACAACTGCTACATCAAAATGAAAAATATTCTTTCCTGGATCCCTCCTCTTCCTCCTCTTCAGTTGAGTAACATAGGGTTCTGATCCCAAACTCTTTAGGCCTTTTAAAATACTTAAAAATACAATGACTTTTAAAATATTTGAGTTAAATTCAGAACGGGGTAGCAATCAGGAAAAATTCTATTTCTAGTATTTTGATACGTTCTGTGGGACTGAACTCATCAAGTACTTCTTAAAAGAGAGTAATAACTGCCTAAATTAGATGTTTATTTGTTCACACTCTTCCCTCAAATGGAATAGGACTTTGCTTTCTTCTTGCTGAGGTCTAAAGAGATGCAAAGAATTGTGGGATTCACTTCACCAGACAGATTTTGCACTATGCCAGTTTGGTGTAGGTAGTGTTGAAGGTGCAGGACTAGAAACCAGGAGATTGTGGGTCCTAAGCCTTCCATAGGCATGAAAAGCAACTGGGTGACTTTGGGTTGGCCCCACTCGTTAGCCCAAGCCACCTTACAGGGTTCTTGGGGAAAATAGGTGGCAGGAATACTGTATAGGTAGTCCTCAATTTATGACCATAATTGAACTCATAACTTCAGTCATGACTGCACCCAATTTTATGATCTTTTTTGAGGCAGCCATTAATTGAATGTGGCAGTCATTAAGCAAATCCATAGTTCACGATAGTTTTTTGATGGAAACGTGATGTAATGCAGGCTTGTGGAAAGAATATCATAAACTGTAGTGCTGCACCATGGAAAGCTGCCAATAGTTGTAAATGCAGACCATCTGCCAAGTGCCCAAAATATGGACATGTGACTGCAGTCGGAATGTCAACATTTCAAAACCTGGTCCCATTTTCAGGGTCTCTGGTAAGTTTGAATAGTCACTAATCTAAGGCCATAAACTGCGGACTACCTGCATTATCTATGTTTGCCACACTGAATTATACGTAAAAAAAGGCAGGAAAAAGATAGAGTGACTAACATTTTTCCAAATTCTTTCCCCTCTTTCCATTTATGGCACGATGTCAACAAAGCCAAATAAAGCAGCTGAAGATGGCCGAGCTGTCACAAAAGTTTTTTGATTTAGATTTCTCTTCTGTTCATTTACTTTCCACTTTGTTAATTGATAAAAATAAATTATTAACACTTCTATTTCTGAAAGCATTCTTAATTTACAGCACTTTTGCACAACTGCTTAACACTTTTGCACAGTAGTGTTATTTTTAGTTTGGTTGTATTTCACTAAATATTTTTAAATTGCATTTCACGCTTTTCCATAGTTTTTCTAAAATAACATACAATTTTGAGTGGTTAATATTACTCCGAAATATTTAACTTTCTTTCCAATTCAAAAGCCATGTTTGGCCTTAATTTATTTTGATCTGGTATACTCATATTTTTGACCAACGCCTTGGTTTTCTGTTTGTTGACCTTAAAAACCAGATACTTTATTAAAAATCTTTAATTTTTTTATTAATTGTTCTTTACCATTGGGGGGAGAGGGGAGGACCCACTACAAATGAATTTTGACTTTTTTTTAAAATTAGATTTATATGCCGTCTTTCTCCAAAGACTCAGAGCGGCTTACAATGCGTTAAACAATAGCCTTCATACTTTTGTATATTTTATACAAAGTCAGCTTATTGCCCCCACAAACTGGGTCCTCAATTTACCTACCTTAGAAAGGATGGAAGGCTGAGTCAACCTTGAGCCTGGTGAGTTTCGAACTCGTGTAATTGCAGACAGCTGGATGTTAATAACAAGCTTTTAGTCTGCTTTAACCTGTTGAGCTATCCAGGCTCTGTTAAAATTTCACTCAGTTAATTTCCATTTTAAGCATCATAGGTAAAAGTTTCTGCTGTGGAAAACAAATACTAATCATACTGTATATGATTTAGATACAAATCACATAAAATTCCAAAAATAGGTTGATGGAAATTTACAATGAGGAATAAAGTGGACAAAGGACAAGATGTGGTTAATCCGTGTTTCTTCTATCTGAGAAGAAGATATCTGAAAATTGTCTGTTTTTGGGCCCAGTAGTTTCTCCTTCATCTGAGAAAAAGAAGAAAAAGAATGAGCAGCAGCTATTTATTTATTTAAAAATTTACAGTACATGGCTTATGCTGCTTGTATAACTGAGTGGCACACAATACAGTAAAACTATATACAATATTGCTCCTCTAAAGTATAATAAAAGTCCACACTTCCATTCAAACAATGGCAGAGGGATATTTTCAAGTTTACATGGCAAGGGAAAAAAATCAAGAATTAGATATAAACTACTGCAAGATGCTAAGGAAAAAGGGGTTGAGGTTTACCAGATTTGAAACTGTATTTTGATGCTTGTTGTTTGGTCTGGCTAAAAGAGTGGGGGAACCTCCGGAACAAGAGGCCACTTGATTTAGAAGGTCATGAATTAACGTTTGGATGGCAAAGTGATATGACAAGGTTAAAGTAAATGTTGATTTTAAGAACCATTTTTTTAGACGTGCCATGCCAAGAGATTGGAATAAATACAAAACAAGGTTTTCTGCGATGAGTCTTTGGGAGTCCTCCCAGGAAGCCTTTTTGAGAAAAGAAACAGTGGCGAAGCCGGACCGGTGGATTTATGGTAAAATAATATATTTTAATTTTGGTGACCCCACCCTCAAGTCTAAGGAAGAGTTAGAATCAGAAGGTTGTGTCTGCCATTGGTTTACATACTTACAATGGAAAGAAAGATTTAAATTACATAAAAAGTGTTATGGGTTTGACGGAAAAAGACTTGGGAAAAAATGTGGAACTTTGATGTTATATATTTTGATGGCAGCAAGATTATTTTATATGCACAACAATGGAAGCACATTTCGATTCCCAAAATGTACGAATGGCTGCAAAAGTTGATGGAGTTAGCAGACATGCCTAATTTGACAGTTTTGATCAAAGAAAAGAATTACTGTATTTTCCTGCGTATAAGACTACTTTCTAACACACAAAAATCTTCTCAAAAGTTGGGGGTCGTCTTATACGCCGGGTCTCATTCTCCTGTAACCAGGCAGACCAGCCCATAAGGCTCTGATGAGCCTTAAATGGCTCTGAGGAGGGTCGTCTTATACGCCCAGTCGTCTTATACGCCGGAAAATACGGTAGTATTTTTGTTTCTACTTGGAAACCGCTTTTGGACTTTGTACTTAAGGTGGAAAAGAATGAAACTTTGATTACGGGCTTTACTGTTTAGATAGATTTGTTGTTGTAGAAATAGCTACTTTATACTATTATGCAAAAATAAAAAGTTGAAGTTTGATGTTAATGCATTATTCTACTCCACCAGAGGGAGTCGGAAGTCAACAACTTTTTTTCTTTTCCCTCTTCTTTTCTGCACTTTTCTCTTCCCCTTTCCCTCCCTTTTGTTTCCTACTATTCACTCCTTTTATTTTTGTCTTTCTTATTATAACCTAATAAAAAACTAAAACAGAACAAAAGTCCACATCTGTTATCATGCAGTTATTCAACTCGGCTACTTAATATTCTGATTAAACACCTAAAAGAATGTCTAGGTCCTACATAATTCCTTACATAATTCCTTACATCAATATTTGCTATCTATATTAAATATTTAAAGTATATATAGATGATATGCAGTGTCTGTTAGTATACCACATACAGGTATACAGGTAGTCTCAACTTTTGACTGGTCTCTTAGACTCCGAGAAAGCTCCAAATCCAAAATTTCAACATCTGGGCCACCCCAAGGTCATGTTGCTGGCCACTCAGCAACCAGCCCCCATTTACAATTGTTTGCAGCTCCCTGTAACACTATGATTTATGATGTTTTTGCTGAAAACTGGCATTTACTTTCAGTTTCTGGTAAAAATAGCCCCTTAGAGAACAATGATTTTGTTTAATGACCTCCGTGTTTGTGGCGGTCACTGCACTGCAAACAAGGTAATAAAATCAGCTCTGGTCATGTGGGCACTTGCTTTATAACCATCACAACCTATGATCATAACAGTTGTAACTCGAGGACCTGTATGATAGAGGAGATATGAAGTAACATTAGTTTCATCCCACTTCAATACATTACCTTAAAAGTTTACTTTTGAAGCAGGATGAGCTAAGAACATAGCCTCTAAATCATTCTGCCCACATTTTATGATAAAACCAGAGCTTTGTGTGAATGATTGGATTTTTCTAGGGAGTTTATTGCTTGTCTTGCTCCAAGTAGATGTAAAATAGAAGTGGTACTATAAAAAGGCTAAGTATAACTGTTTGCCCTAATTCCAAGCTCACTTTCATCTAGTAATCAGAGGTGGTATTCAGCAGGCTCTGACCAGTTCTGGAGAACTGGTAGCGGAAATTTTGAGTAGCTCAGAGAACTAGTAAATACCAGCTCAGACTGGCCCCGCCTCCATCTATTCTCTGCCTCCTGAGTGTCAGCTGATCAGGAGGAAATGGAGATTTTATAGCAACCTTCCACTGGAGTGGGATGGGAATGGAGGTTTTACATTATCCTTCCCCTGCCATGCCCACCAAGCCATGCCATGCCATGCCATGCCCATCAAGCAAGCCCACAGAACCGGTAGTAAAAATTTTTGAATCCCACTACTGCTAGTAATGTAGGTGAAAGAGGTCTCACAAATACTTTGCAGAGTATTTTTACTCAAAAATGCCAAGAAAAATCAGCTGACTCTGTTGTCCCTCACTCTACTGGCCCCAAATATCCCAAAATTTGGTATTACAGCTGCAAGAAGAAACACTTACCTGGCTTCAATGTCCCGGGAAGAGGTAGAACTTTTTAGTCAAGATGCTTATGTACATTGCGGGCATCTGACATGGATTCCTTGCATTGTACTTCAACACCTGTAATATGGAAGGTACAGAAACAAAAGCCAGTGAGTGCATGTCCATGAAAGTCAACTAACCCCATCTAAAAGTTAGTAATATTTTATCATCTTATACATGCTCATTTTACTAATGAGACATTATAGAAGAATCAGATTAGACTACAGTAGCCAAAATCAGAAAGAATCAATTGACAACTTTTAAGACTAATTGTTGTGGCCCGCCAGCTGCCAGCAGCAGACTTGGATGATGAGGAGGTTGGGGAGGAACTTGGGCCAGTCCTGGAATCTGGGGAAGGCTCTGATGGATGCTCTGCATTAGAATTAGAGCTAGAGCCAGGGCCCTCCGACATTCTCCAGCTCCCTTCAGAGTCAGAGATAAGCGGGGAAGAGGAACAGCTGGGGCCTGTTCCAGATGCATGTATATGCAGAGCTGTCAGGAGAGAGAACAATTGAGCAATTGTTCTCCTCAACTGAACAATTGAACAATCAAGAGCTCACTTTTTTAAAAAAAATTTGATTTATATGCCGCCCTTCTCCGGAGACTCAGGGCAGCTTACAATGCGTTAAGCGATAGCCTTCATACTTTTGTATATTTATACAAAGTCAGCTTATTGCCCCCACAAACTGGGTCCTCAATTTACCTACCTTAGAAAGGATGGAAGGCTGAGTCAATCTTGAGCCTGGGGAGATTCGAACTGGTGTAATTGCAGACAGCTGGATGTTAATTACGGTGCTTTAGTCTGCAGAGCTAAACCAGGCTATGCAGACTAAGGAGACTTGGGAAGAAAGGCACACAGGGATGCTGAATGGCCCCTCCCTGGCTGGGGAAAGGCAGACTTGGGAAGAAAGGCACACAGGGATGCTGAATGGCCTCTCCCTGGCTGGGGAATAAATGGGAGGAAGGGGGAGGGGTGGTGGCAGGAGACAACAGTTTGGATTTCTTTTGGAAGATTTGTTCATTGTGATTCACGTCTCAGAAACTGTTTGAGAGAGTTTAATTTACAGCTTTGTGGCTGGCAGCTCCCAGCCTGGGAATCATCCAAGGAGCTGATAAGGTCTGTACTTCAGTTAACCCTTGGAAGGATTATTGCTTGGACTTTTCCCGTGTGTGAATGTTATGAATTCACAGTAGCTAAATAAACAGGGTTTTTTCAGGACAAGGAGTCTCTTTCTTGGTTCTGCTAAGGCTGGGTCAGAACACTAATGCTTTTATCTTAAGGCATAGCATATTATAGTTATTAGTTGATAGGTGTTTGTAATCTGTTCAACATGGAACCTTCATCTGCATAACTACCTTTCTTTGGCCTACATCTCATCCAATTTATTTAAATTCCACATCAATCAAGTGACTCCATGGGATCTGATAAAGTGAGTTGCAGTTCACAAAAGCTTACAGTTTAAAATAAAGTTTAGTCTTAAAAGGTCTTAGTCCTTGAAACACAGAGGAAGCACCAAGATCTTAAGGAAGATAATGTTACAAAACACATTTTTGAATAGGAAAGAAGCATGAGAGACAGATTCGGAGTAACTCCATCTTAAGTATGTAAGTGTATTTAATCATGCAGTATGGCTGTATTACTATTATCTTTCTCATCTGTTCCATTACCTCATTACTGAAATTATTATTAATATGTCAAAATGAGGGAAAAAGAAAGGTGGCCTATGAGTTCTTTAAAAATCTGTATGAGGATAAAGAAAAGATAGAGGAAGACAAGATATTGCAATATCTGCAAAAAATAGGACTGCCCAAAATCTCAGTGGAATGTAAAGGTTTATTAAATAATGAGATAACAGCATTTGAGATATTTGAGGCGATTAAAAAACAAAAAAGTAATAAAGCACCAGGTACTGATGATTTGCCGTCAGAAATCTATAAAAATCACCAGGAGATACTAAGTCCATTGTTACTAGAGGTATATAATGATGTATCAAATGAAGCCAGGATACCAGCATCATGGAAAGAAGCAATAATTACATTGATCCCTAAGGAAAATTCCGATTTGACTTATATTAAAAATTATAGGACGATATCCTTACTGAATTCGGATTACAAAATTTTTATGACAATCATGGCAGACAAATTAAAGAAATTGCTAGAGAATGTTATTCATTCTGATCAAAATGGCTTTCTGCCCAGAAGGATATAAGGAATAACATTAGGACTATTTTAGATAACATAGAAGATTGTGAAGTCCATAATGAAAAACAGATGGCATTGATATTTATCGATGTGCAAAAAGCCTTTGATAACGTCAAATGGAACTTTATATTAGAACATTTAAATTATATGGATTTGGGGGAAAAATTTATAAGGATGAATAAAGCAATTTATTAGGAAGCCAAAGAGGTAATCAATGGGGAAATGAAAAAGAATTTTCCAATCCAAAAAGGGACAAGACAGGGTTGTCCGCTGTTACCATTATTGTTTATTTTATCATTAGAGATTTTAATTAGAACAATTCGAGAAGATGTACAGGTCAAAGGTTTAAAAATAAGAAAATAAATTTTTAAAGTACAGGCATTTGCGGACAATCTTGTCTTTATTATCGAAGAGCCTGTACAATCCAGTGTTAGGCTGATGGAAGTACTGGAGGAATATGGGGAAGTAGCAGGCTTAAAAATAAATAAGGAAAAAATGAAAATGATAGTCAAAAATATGACTGAAGAGCAAAAAAAAAAGAATTGGAGGGAAAGATAAGTATTCAGACTACGAAAAAACTTAGAGATTTAGGAATTCAATTGACTGCAAGATGCATCACACTCAAAGAAGATAATTATGATAAATTAATGGCACAAATTAGGTCTGATTTGGAAAAATGGGGAAAATTATAGCTATCTTTAATGGGCAGGATAGCCACAATGAAGATGAAGGTCCTACCGAAAAAGTTGTTTCTATTCCAGTGAATACCAATTCAGCTCAAAAAAGATTTTTTTACTAATTTGGATAGACATATTTCAAAATTCATCTGGCAAGGAAAAAACTGAGAATTAGATTAAAGCTAGACAGATCATTCTCTCCTTCACTTAGACTTCCAAGCCGCTTCCTCCTGCTGCAGGGAGATGGAACCGACAAGATAGTTCCGTCCCAGGCGCCTGATGGACCCCGAAAGGTTCCTGACGGAGCTTGGGCCATTTCCTGAGACCCAGGCACACGACTCGACCGAAGACCTGGTGGCCGCCTGGGATAGTGCAGCCGCCGGAGCTTTGGACCATGTCGTGTCTTTGCGGTCTCTAACCCGATCCTGATCTCAATTGGCTCCTTGGTTCTCTGAGGAGCTGAGAGAGATGAAGCATCGGAAAAGACTCCTAGAGAGCATCTGGAGGACTAGTCAATCCAAATCTGATCGAACACTGGTGAAGTCTTATATCAAGACCTACCTAGTGGCGATAAAAGCTGCAAAATCTAATTATTTTTCCGCTCTTATCGTATCTGCAGAACCATCCAGCCGCTCTGTTTAGGGTGACCCACTCCCTTCTTTGGGCGGGGGGAGTGCGGGAAGATCCCTTGCAGGGTCGAGCTAAGGATTTTGTGCAATTCCTGCATGATAAAGTCGCTCATATTCGGGAAGGCTTGGACTCCAACTGGGTGAGTCCAGGGGGGGAGACGGGGATAGGTCTTGAGAATGTTACCTGGGAAGAGTTTGACCCTATGGCTCCCGAGGACGTGGACAGGATTCTGGCTAGACTTAGTGCTGCCACATGTTTATTGGACCCGTGTCCCTCCTGGTTGGTACTGGCCTCCCGGGAGGTTACGCGAGGCTGGCTCCAGGGGATTATAAGTGCTTCCCTGAGTGAGGGTGCCTTTCCCGCTGCCTTGAAAGAGGCAGTGGTGAGGCCCCTCCTCAAGAAACCTTCCCTGGACCCGGCTGAATTAGCTAATTATCGTCTGGCCTCCAACCTTCGTTTTGTAGCGAAGGTTGTTGAGAGTGTGGTGGCACGACAACTGCCCAGGCACCTGGATGAAGCTATCTATCTAGACCTGTACAAGTCGGGCTTCAGGCAGGGGTACAGCACAGAAATGGCATTGGTCACGTTGGTGGATGATCTCTAGAGGGCTCGGGACAGGGGTTGCTCCTCTGTCCTGGTCCTGTTAGATCTCTCAGCGGCTTTTGATACCATCGACCATGGTATCATGCCACAGTAATTGAGGGGGTTAGGATTAGGGGGCACTGTTCTATGGTGATTCTCCTCCTTTCTCTCCGACTGCTCGCAGTTTGTGTTGACAGGGGGGCAGAGGTCGACTTTGAGGCGCCTCGCATGGGGAGTGCCGCAGGGGTCGGTCCTCTCGCCCCTTCTGTTCAACATTTATGTGAAGCCGCTGGGTGAGATCATCCGTGGTTTTGGGGTGAGAGTCCATCAGTATGCTGATGACACTCAGCTGTACATCTCTACCCCAGACCACCCCAATGATGCCCTTGATGTGATGTTCCGCTGCCTGGAGGCCATGCAGGTCTGGATGGGGAGAAATAGGCTGAAGCTCAACCCTTCCAAGACCGATGGCTGTGGCTTACGGCGTCACAGTATAGTCAGCTGGTGCCATCGCTGACTACTGGGGGTGAATCTTTGCCCCCCCCAGAGAGGGCTCGCAATCTGGGTGTCCTCCTGGATGCACATCTGTCTTTAGAAGAGCATATGATGGCCGTGGCCAGGGGGGCTTTTTATCAGGTTCGCCTGATACGCCAGTTGCGGCCCTTTCTGGACCGGGACACCTTGCGCACGGTCACTCACACCCTTGTCACCTCCCGACTGGACTACTGTAATGCTCTCTACATGAGGCTCCCCTTGAAGAGCACTCGGAGACTCCAACTGGTCCAGAATGCAGTTGCGCGGGTAGTTATGGGCTCAACTTATTGCGCCCATGTGACACCTCTCCTGCGTGAGCTGCACTGGCTCCAGTGGTCTTCCGGGTGCGATTCAAGGTGTTGGTCACCACCTTTAAAGCGCTCCATGGCTTAGGACCTGGGTACTTGCGAGACCGACTTCTTCCACCAATAGCCTCCCACCGGCCAGTTCGCTCACACAAAGAGGGACTCCTCAGGGTGCCATTGGCCAAGTTATGTCAGCTGGCGACACCCAGGTGGAGGGCCTTCTCTGTGGGAGCTCCTGCCCTGTGGAACGAACTGCCTCCGCAAGAACTCCGACCTCTGTGTGTTTCGTTATGTCCTTAAGACCCTACTGTTTCGCCAGGCAGGGCTATCTATGTAAATTATCTTAAATTGGGAGTTTTAACTGTGGGTTTTAATTTGGGCCGAAATTGTGTAATCATTTTAATAATTTTACATTTTTGATATTTGTATTTTCTTTGTTTTAATAGGCTGTACACTGCCCGAGTCCTTCGGGAGAGGGGCAGTATAGAAATAAAATCATAAATAAATAAGTAAGTAAGTAAGTAAGTAAGTAAGTAAATAAATAAAAGCTAGAGAAAGAGGGGGATTCGGTTTGCCAGATTGGAGAAAATTTTATCAGGCAGCAGCTTTGGTATGGATAAGTGAGTGGATGCATCTCAAAAATACAAGACTATTGGTGCTAGAAGGCCACGATTTACAGACAGGATGGCATGCTATTTTATGGGAGGAAAAGCATAAAGTCCATCAGTACTTCCGGAGGCATTATATCAGGAGGGCTCTATTAGATATCTGGATTAAGACAAGAAGAAGTAATTATATGAAAATTCCCAATTGGGTGTCAACTTTGGAAATGTATGCTCATCAAATTTTACTAAATTAGGGGGGGTGATCACCTATAAAGGTATTCTGAATGAGAGAGGACAATTGAAAGAGAGAAACATTTTAAAGGAAGAAGGAATCGAATTGGAATGGTGGGCATAATTTAGCAAAGACAAAAAGGAACAGAGTATAAAGCAAGAATTATCACAATTAGATAAGATTTTATTAAGCAGGGAGGGCAAACTATAAGTAAATTATATTGCTATTTATTGAAACAAGACATGATTGAGGAACAAGTCAAAGAAACAATGATAATTTGGAGTAAATAAAATTAAAAATTACATTAGCAATTTCATATAAGGAAAATGGATAGACTCACCTTGGAACTCAAGGATAAAAGTGAAACATTGTACTATAAAATCTGGCAAAATTCTATGAATGGTTAGATTAAAGGAGGATAGCCGAGACAAATGTGTAGCGTTAAGACTAGGATTATATACGTTATTATAGATAAATATGTATGTGAATTGTATAGATCGGTATATGTAGGTATAGATATGTATAATTGTATAGGAATAAGGTATAATGACTATTATTATACTATGTTTAAATAACGTATAAGGTGTAACGAATATATTATTCTATTATCATTAGTATATTATGTATTAACTTAAAAGGGTTGGAAGATGCTCGGGACCAGTGATGTCATATCTATGTCCAATGTTTTTAATTTTGAATTACTAATAAAAAACTTTTTTTAAAAAGTAATTATTATTACAGGTAGTCCTTGACTTACAACAGTTTGTTTAGTGACCATTCAAAATTACAATGGCACTGAAAAAAGTAACTCTATAACCATTTTTCACACTTACACCCTTTGTAGCATCCCCATGATCATGTGATCTAAATTCAGATGCTTAGCAATTGATTTAGTTATGACTGTTGCTATGCTATGACTGACCTATGCTAGGTAACGTGATCGCCCTTTCTAACCTTTTGACAAGCAAAATCAATGGGGAAGTCAGATTCACTTAACAACCATGTTACCTATTTAGATACCTACTTAGTGATTCACTTAACAACTGTAGCAAGAAAGGTCATAAAATAGGACAAAATTCATTTAACAAATGTCTCACTTAACAACTGGACTACCTAACATACTTTGTTATTATGATTTATGATTATTATTACTTTGTAGTTTTGCATACACACTGAGATCTTATGCACCAGAGACAAATTCCTTGTCTAATCGCATTTGCCCAAATAAAATATTCTCTTTCTATTCTATTCTATTCTATTCTATTCTATTCTATTCTATTCTATTCTATTCTATTCTATTCTATTCTATTCTATTCTATTCTATTTTTGAAGGTGGGGGATGAAGGGAGTTGATACAAAAAAAGAGAAAAGGCTCTTGTTCCTTTTTTGGCTACCAACATTTTTTGCCCACCAGTCAATTTTATTTTATTTTATCTTCACCATAATTACAAAAAGAAAATCTTCAAACACAATCTATATGATAAATTTGTGCAATATTCTTGCAACAGGATTGTTAAATAATAGGAAGTTTGCAGAATCTGCCTATGTTCTTCAATTCCGTTATGGACTCTTAGTTTTTGAACGTGAGATTTAATTACTAATGGCAGGAAAAAAGAAACAGGAGGTAGAAAAATACATGATTTACAGCCACTAACAGCAATAGCTGTTAGACTTACAGTATATACCACTTCATAGTGCTTATTTATTTATTTAGCGTATGGCTGGTCACACACAGCCATACGCCACACACATTAAAACACTTCATTTTTACAGGTTAAAAACAATAAAAACAATAAAAAAAGCAGTAAGAAAACCTAAAAGGAAAACAGAAACAGAAATAACATTTCAAAGTTTAATGTCGAATTTGGAGATCCAGTCAGTAGCTGCCGTTGTTATGCAGAGGAAGCCCCTAGAATCTCCTGGATACCTTCTATTAGGGCATTCCCTCACTATATGCTGGATAGTTTGTCGAGGGGCCCCTCAATCACATTGTGCTGAAGGCGTCTTTCTCCATTTATACAAGGAGTCAGCACATACCCCATGAGTTGTTCTAATTCTATTATATGTCACCCATATGTGTCAGGGTAGGCTAAATCCTGGAGGTATACTACTAGTACTTCATAGTGCTTTAATTTAGAATAGAATAGAATAGAATAGAATAGAATAGAATAGAATAGAATAGAATAGAATAGAATAGAATAGAATAGAATAGAATAGAATAGAATAGAATAGAATAGAATAGAATAGAATAGAACTGAACTGAATTGAATTTTTTATTGGCCAAGTGTGATTGGACACACAAGGAATTTGTTTTTGGTCCATATGCTGTCAGTGTACATAAAAAGACAAGATATATTCATCAAGAATCATAAGGTACAACACTTAATGATAGTAATTGGGTACAAATAAGCAATCAAATCATACTATAACCCTTGCTCAACGGTTTACAGAATCACCATATTGTCCCCAACAATCTGGGTTCTCATTTTACTGACCTCTGAAGGATGGAAAGCTGAGTGAACCTTGAGCCGGTGAGGATCGAACTCCTGGCAGTGGGCAGAGTTAGCCTGCAATACTGCATTCTAATCACTGCACCACCATGGCTCCTAATGCCGTTCCAAAGTGGGTCTTTAACAAAAGAACTTCATTCCCAACATGCCAGCCTTGTGTAGAAAGACATGAGCAGACTTACCTTCTGGAAGACCTCTTCCAAATTGCAATTCCAGGCCTCTTTCTTGATAGTATCTATTAGCTGGTTGATGAAGAATGATCCCGTTTCAATGTGTCTAAAGGATACATAAGCTAAACAGACAACAACTATTAAGCAATTAGGATTATTCACGATGTCACACTTCATTCTCTACCTAACAAACTTTAAACCTAAACAAATTGTCTTCGACCTATCACAGTAATGGAACCTGCCCATTACCTTTGCAAGTGATGATGGCCATTGAGCGAGATGGCCTCACTTAACAACCATCATACCCTGTTCTCCCTGATACAGTCATATCAACTTGTGGATTGTTAAACTGAGAAGAGCTTCGGGGGTGGGGAAGGCCTTAAGAGATCTTGCAGATCCCATTCCACCTGCCTCTGGCCTCCCAAGACCTCCCCCACCTCTAAGAAACCTTATGCTCCATTCCTGCTCCTCGTCATCCCTAGAGCCCTTGGGCCTACTTCCCCCCTCCACCAGGTACCCACAGATTTTCTCTTGGGTCCCTCACAGGGCTTGGCCTCCTCCCCACCTTCCTTTTAAAGATCTCTAAAGATTTTCTCAGTGCTTTGCAGATCATTTTGGGGAAGCAGAATGGAGTGCTCCATTCTCAGAAGCAGTCACGACTTCGGCACAAGTTCAAGAAATTGTGGATGTGCTGAAAATGGCAGCTATTTCCCGGAAGGAGCCAAGCAGCCCAGCGAGAAACCCAGGAGAACGGGCCTGCCTCCTTCACCAATACGAGGTCTGCAGACCTTCAAAAGGTAACGGTACAATATGTATGAGTAGTGGGAAGCAGGCCCAAGGCCTATGGGAACATAGCAGGGTGGGCTGGATGTTTACGGTTCACTTACTATATAACGAGCTTAGTTTATACTACATAATCCTCTTCGTTTGTGCTGATTAGATTTCTGGTAGCTTAACTTATTGGAGAGACGCAACCTCTTTGGGTGGGATGTAGTTAAGTATACTGTTAAATCCCCAAATATATCTGCCTCACAGGGTTGTTGTGGTGGTGAAAAAGAAGAGGAGGAAGGAATATTACTATGTTCTTCGCCATGAGTTACTTACAAAAAAATAAAGGTGGGATAAAAATCTTATACATTAATTAATTAATTAATTAATTGACTAGGCCTTTTGCAGTGAGCATGCCAGAGAATTTCTGATACTTACAAAGAGGTCCAGATCAGGTTTTCTAAGCTGATTAGTTGCCAATCTTGGACAGACAGTTTTGTGAACTAAATGCCTGTATTGCTAAGGCAGCAACACTTTTCATTTCTGTCCTGCTTTGGACCCCTACTTAGCAATTTTCTTTTAACAGTCTCTTACCAGGGGTGGTGGAATATAGGCAGATGAAGTCATTCTCCACATGTATTCTCTGAACGGCATCATCTTGCAATTGCATGGTGACGTGTGAATCAGACGGGAGAGAGGCAGCAGCAGATGCAGCTGAGTCTTCCACCTTTTCCATCATATACACTGGTTGGCCTGGAGAAACTAAATGAGGGAATCAACAATCATTATCAAAAGCCTCTGACAGAATAGAGGTTACTCACACAAGGCTTTATGATCATCATAAAAGTACAGCATAGTCCTTAATTCCTGACAGGTTTCAAAGAGATGAACTCCCAAGATTTAAGATAAGGTTCAAAATTAGTTTTTCCCAGGGGTGAAATCCAGCAGGTTCTGACAGGTTCTAGAGAACCGGTAGTGGAAATTTTGAGCAGTTCAGAGAACTGACAAATACCACCTCTGGCTGGTCCCAGAGTGGGGTAGGAATGGAGATTTTGCAATATCCTTCCCCTAGGAGTGGGGAGGGAATGGGATTTTGCAGTATCCTTCCCCTGGAGTGGGGTGGGAATGGAGATTTTGCAGTATCCTTCCCCTGCCACGCTACCAAGCCACAACACACCCACCAAGCCACACCCACAGAACTGGTAGTAAAAAAAATTTGGATTTTTTTTTCTTCTCTAAACTTTTCCTTTGTTCGACTGCCGGGAAAGTTGCCAACATGTAGTAATTAGATAGAGAGATTTGTTTTTATTTCTTTACAATAAATATTGTAATTTACTATAGAACCGGTAGTAAAAAAATTTGGATTTCACCACTGGTTCTTCCCTTCCCAACTATCGTATTGCCATTTATGGAAATTCATTATTCCAACACACCTGAAGATCACAGGTCCTGTGGAGATAAACACAATCAGCAATAAATATCTACAAATCAGTTTGCCAAAAGCAGATGTGGATCTAGAGCAGAAGTGGAGAACTATGGCCCCTTTCACTTGTGGACTTCAACTCCCAGAATTCTTGAGGCAGCATCGGTGACTCAGGAATTCTGGGAGCTGAAGTCCACAAGTCATCAAAATGGCCTTAATTTCCCACCCCTGATCTAGAAGTTGCTTGGTCTAGTTAAGACTACGTGCAAGAGACTATATGTTCTTGCCAAACACTCGTCTGCCTTCTCCCCTCCCAGATCTCAACTTCAGCAACCTACCACCACGACATCCTTGAATAATGACCACCTTGGGCTTTCCTCTCAAAGCTGGGCAATTCATGTTGTTGAAAATGGGAAAGACATTATTGATGGAGAAGATGTCAGAGTGTTCGCTTTCTGAATGGACTCCACAAAGGCTGTCCTGATAGCCATGAGACATCAGTACAACAAACATCCCATCTGAAGCCTTGTGCTCTTCCCGGGCTGCAAACTTCTTCAAGCAATTGGTTATACCCTGAGAGCAATGAAAAAGGAAGGTGGGTCAGGAGTGGAAATGGAATTTCTAACTAACTCTGCACTCATCATTAGAGTTGAGAAGAATGGGGGTAGCCTTCTTGCAATTGCACTAGATTTAAATTATTATTCAAGCTTAGCAAAAATTCAGTGCAGAAACAATTACCAGCTTTTTCTCTCTAGATTTGAATGGGAGGGCTGTGCAGCAAATCTCCATATCTGAGATTTGTGAACACCGTCACAAATCTCAGACACAAGATCGGGGAGGGGGAAAAAGGTATTACCTTTACAGACTTCCCTTTCCTTCCCCTTCATTTAACCAGCAGCAGATATTCAGAGAGCATGGCAATTCTGTGAAGCCACAAAGTCCATGAGTTCAATCTCTCAGGACCTCCAGGTATTTAAGAGTGCAGAGATTACAGATTAACAGAGTTGGAAGGGACCTTGTAGGTCATCTAGTCCAACCCCCTGTCCAAACAGGAAACCCTACACCATTTCTGACAGATGGCAGTCCTGTCTCTTCTTGGAAGCTTCCAGTGATGAAGCTCCCACAACTTCTGAAGGCAAGCTACTCCATTGGTTGTCTACTTTAAAGCCAATGAAGGTATTGTGGTCACATTATATTTAAACCTTCCTTAATTTCATATTGTCTGTTTTATTTGTGTTAAATATGGAACAACAGAGGATTGCCAGCTCTTTTTTTTTTTTGCTTTAGAAATAAAACAAGGTAATATTTCTAAAAACCAGGATGAGGAGAATTTAAGATATATTCAAAATTTCTGCTACAAAAGATGAATTTTCAGTTCACATCTGTGGCTATCTTTACAGCAGCTGCTGCATGCAATAAAGTGCAGTGTTTAAGTCAAGTCTTAGACAGATCTAACTATGGCCTGCCAACTCACCTCGGTGCCTTCATTAGTCTGTATTTGCTGAAATACATTCTGAGGACAAAGTCTGATCCCATTTTTAGATTCCAGGAACTGGACCTCTTCCTCTGAAATGTTACCTTCTGTTGGCTGGCTAACTGGAGATGGGAAGAAAGTTGAACCACAGATTCAGCTTTTTTATCACAGTGAATTATTAAATATCACATGAGCCACAGTTGGACCTTTTAAATTGCTAAATTACAGTCCCTAGCAGCCTGTCAGAAGGGCATTGGGAATTGTAGCACATCACAGGGACAGCTCCAACAGGAACAAGAATCAGTTAGCAATTAGCAAGTCTGGGCCCTCAGAAAGAGCATGTCCTCTAGCTTATTGACTCCACTGCTATAGGAGAGCTAAAAAACATGCAGAACAAACGTTGACTCACCTGAATGTCCATTTTCGGGGCGCTGCGACTGCATTCTATCGGCTGGGATAATCCTCTCATGTTGACTGGGGAACTGAGTGTAGCTCTACTTTTTTTTCTCTGTCTCTTCCTCCCTCTTAGACCACTCTCCTCTGAGTTCCTCCCTCAGTCTGTTCATGAAGTTGCACTAAAACAGTCATAGCTCAGGAAAAAAACAACTCACAGGTATATAACAACAACAAACAAGCAGTCAGCTAGAGGGAGGGTATGGAATGCAGTTGCAGCGCCCCAAAAATGGACGTTCAGGTGAGTCAACGTCCGTTTTCCGTTGCGCTGCTCCTGCATTCCATCGGCTGGGACATACCCAAGCTCACCCAGAACAGGGAGGGTCTGACTGCATCCACAACTAGGCCAACAGCACTTGCTGAAGCACCCTGCGACCAAAGGCGGCCTCAGCAGAAGCATACGAATTGATTTTATAATGCCTAATGAACGGTGAGGCCGAAGCCCAGGTGGCCGCCCAGCAAATGTCAGAAACAGATGCCTGGGTGGCCCATGCCGCCGACGTTGCCGCACTGCGGGTGAAATGTACAAATATAGGACTAGGAACAGGTCTTATGTTGCGCTCATAAGCGGTGGAAATGCAGGCTTTGACCCAAAGTGCAACAGTGGAGGAAGAGACTTTCCGACCCATGGGCCCTGGATGAAAAGACACCAAAAGAGCCTCTGTTTGACGAAAGGATGCTGTACGTTTGATATATCTGCGGAGTGCTCATCTGACATCAAGAGTATGCCAGATTTTCTCTCTGGGATGTTGAAGCATCGGACAAAAGTTTGGCAAAATGAGCTCTTGGCTACGATGAAAGGGGGAATTGATTTTGGGCAGGTACGTGGGGTCCAGACGTAATATCACACGGTCGGCGTGGAATATACAAAGGTCCTTGCGAATAGACAAAGTTGCTATCTCCGAGACCCTTCTGGTTGAGGTAATTGCTAATAAAAAGGCAATCTTGTACGAAAGGAACTTGAGGCTGATGGAAGCCAGCGGTTCAAATGGCTCAGATGTGAGAGCTCATAGTACAGGTCCCAGGAAGGATAGTGGCGTACTGGCGGAGGAGAAATGTTTGCCGCCCCGTGCAAGAACCCGCAAATCTTGGGAACCTGGGACAGGCTGCGATACGGGTCACAGGTGATAACTGTGGACAAAGTCGCAAAGTTGCTGGGGTGAGACCTTTCTCCAAGCCAGATTGCAAGAACTCCAGTACGTCCGCGATGGAAGGCAATGTCGGGTCTACATATCTCCTGGCACACCAGGCAGAGAAGGCATTCCAGGACGCTTCGTAAATTCGCATCATGGATGGACGCTTTGATGATTGGATGGTGTGGATGACACCATTGGACAGTCCTTCCTCAGCAGGATCCGCTCTGATGCCAGACGGTCAACTGGAGCCACTGAGGATCTGGATGAGTGATGACCCCCTGGCACAGAGTGATCCGGTGCTGCGGAATGGTCCAGTGTGGAGCGATGGAAAGGCTCAGCAGGTCTGAGTACCAAGGTCTGCATGGCCAGGCCAGCGCTACAAGGAGAAGCTCTGATCCTTCCTTCAGGAGTTTCTGAATTACCCGCGGAATCAGCGGGAGAGGCGGGAAAACGTATAGCAGCCCTAATGGCCAAGGGCATTGCAGTGCGTCGCAACCTTCTGCTCCTACACTTGGGTAGCGTGAGTAGAACCTTGGCAGCTGTACATTCTGTGTGAAAGCAAACAGATCGACTTGTGGTCAGCCAAATCTCTGCACAATCTCCTGAAATATCTGAGGCTGGAGTTGCCACTCTGCTGGATCCAATGTTTGTCTGCTGAGCCAGTCGGCTCGTATGTTTGCCTGACCGGAAATGTGATCTGCTTGGAGCGAGAGAACATGGCGCTCCGCCCAGCTCAAGAGTCTCTCCACCTCTAGCATCAGCAAACAGGACGTGGTTCCACCTTCCTGGTTGATGTGTGCCTTCGCTAACACATTGTCTGTGAGAATCAACACATGTTGATTCTCCAAGGCGGGTTGAAATGCTGAGTGCCAGGCGAACCGCTCTCAATTCGAGAAGGTTGATGCTGAATGTCCTTTCTTCCGGCAACCACAGGCCTTGCATTACCTGTTCCGCCAAGTGTGCTCCCCAACCCTGCAGACTTGCATTCGTTGTCAAAACCCGATGCTCGGGTTCAAAGAAGAAGCAACCCTTCAGGATCGCCTGGGACATCCACCACCGGAGCGAGAAGCGAACTGAGGCGGGACCTGAATCGGCAATGGGGAAGAGGCCTCTCCAGTCTTTTGGTAGGGCAGAAGGAGCCATTGGAGAGGGCGAGAGTGCCTGCGCGCCCAGGGAACTATAGCCAAACAGGACACCATTTTTCCTAACAATTGGGACAACAGGAGCAGAGGGACTACACGCTGTGCTCTGATCTGCCGAACCATGATGACTATGCTTCGAATCCTGTCTGCTGACAGGAATCCTGTCTGGCCCTTCAAAAGAGTTGATTACGGCCCCCAGGTGAAGAATCTGCATCGATGGAATGAGCTGGCTCTTTGGATAATTGATTGAGAATCCATGTCTTTGAAATACCTCAATCACTGCTGCAATGTCTGCTGCTGCCTGATGGATGGAGGATGACAGGACGAGAATATCATCCAAGTAGGAGAGAATCCGAACAGGTAGAAGACGGATCTGAGCAGAGACTACCGCCACCAACTTGGTGAATGTACTGGGGGCCGAGGAGAGCCCGAAGGGCATTGCACAATATTGGTAGTGCCTGTTGCTATAAGCGAATCGCAGATACTTGCGGTGGGCTGGGTGTATTGGGATATGTAAGTAAGCCTCCCTGAGGTCTACCGACTGCATCAGGTCCCCTTTCCTGATACTTGCTAGAATAGACCTCAGGGAGTGCACCTTGAACCTTCTGTACAAGATGAATTGGTTCAAGTGCTTGAGATTCAGGATACCGCGCCATCCGCCCGAAGACTTGGGTACCAGAAATACAGTGGAGTAGACTCCGGTCCCCTCCTGATGCAGTGGCACTGGCTCTATTGCATGGATGGCTAACAAATGCTGTATTTCGGCCTCCATGAGGCTCCGCATGGACTCCAGGGGAGATACCGGACAATGACAAAACCGATCCGGAGGAAGGGTGTGGAATTCCAGGCAGAGACCATACTGTAGAGTTCGTAGAATCCATGGCTTGTTTGTTGAAGATGCCCATTGAAGATGGAACTTTTGGAGCTGGCCTCCAATGGGCAACGCGGGATCGGAGTCATTTGCCCTGTCTGAAGGAGCTGAAGTCGGAGCCACGAAACCGGCGCTTCACAGGAGCGGAGTTCCGGCCTCTATCGTGAAAAGGCTGCCTTTCCGATGCACAACCCTGTCCTTGGGAGTAAGGTCTTTGCATGAAATAGCTCTCCGAGCTGTAGGAGGGGCGACTGTACGACTGCCTCTGCAAATAAGGTGAGAACCAACACTCCGGGTGACGATAGGACGAAGGCAGGATCTTCCTTTTATCTTTATCCTCAATTAAGAGGGCATCAAGCGCCTGTCCAAACAGATTGGGTGACTTGTACGGCACAGCTGCGAGCTTCCATTTTGTTCTAGCATCTGCGCGCCAGTTGCGGAGTCAGAACATTCGACGAGATGTTACCGCTGAAGACAAGGCTCGCGAAGCAAATTTTGCAGCGTTTAATGACACATCGGCTGAGTATTCTGCTGCGGCTACCAACTTATTAATGTCATGATGTAAGCGAATGTCATATGGAGGTAGACGCTCCTGCAACTGACGGAGCCATAAAAGAGAAGCCCGTGTAAAGAAGGAGGTAGCTGTGGCCGCACCGATTGCCCATGCAGAGGCTTGATGAGTTTTCCTAAACGCAAGTTCAGCCTTTCTGTCCTCTGAACACAGCCCATCAACGATGTCACCTGTGACCAGGGAGGAGGATGATAATGCGGCTACCGGTGCATCCACCAAGGGCAGGGACAAGTTTTCCAATTCTGGACTGGAGCAATAAAGCTTTTTGTCCAAAGAGCTGGGTGCTGTCAAGGAGCCCGGCTAGTTCCAGCCACTTTGAACAACTTCAGAGAAAAGAGGAGGGCACAGGACAACGTCCTTGTCAGGTTTTGAAACCTGAAACAGCAGGTCATGCGGGTACAGCACCTGCTGAGATCCCTTGGCAGAAGATGAAGACAACCCGAATTTGGTGGTGAGTTTGGCCTAATAAAAATATCTCTGGTTTAAAATCAATATATCTCTTTATCATTTTTCCCAACCACGTGTGAATCTTAGTCCAATATCTTCTTGCTTCTACGCATGTCCACCACATGTGGTAGTAGGATCCTGGGGTCTGATGACATTTCCAACATTTCTCCGATTTATTCTGGAACATTCTGGCTATCCTCAGGGGTAAATGCCACCTGTAAAACATCTTATACAAATTCTCCTTGTATGCTGTAGACATTGTCATTTTATAATTATATGACCACAATTTTTCCTATTTCTCTAAAACAATACCATAACCAAAATTCTTCCCCCATTCTTTAACTTGTTCTTCCTCCAGTTTAACTTCTAGCAAATAACCATATAGCTTTTAAATTATGTGATTATCAGAACCCGTCAAAATCTTGTCCAAATTAGTCAATACATTATAAAAACCTTCTTAAGATCTTCTCTATATCTAGAAAGTATTTGCATATATGTAAACCAATCCATTTTATACCCTTAATCTTCTATATCTTGCTTTAATTTAAGTTCACCTTTTTCATCCAATAACTCCTTATATCTTATGTTTCCCCTTAAACGTTGCTGAATACGAAAATGCTTCAACTGTAGATACCCAAACTAGTATCTTCAAATAGTGTCCTTTTTTTATCTTCTCTCAGTTCAACCATAAGGCTTCACGTATTTTATGTCTTCTAAAATACCCCTGTATTGCCGACTTCCGGTGACGCCTTCCTCGTTGGCGGCGGGCTTTTCATGCCCGCTGGTTTATCGGCGCGTTAGAGCCGCCTTACAGCTGGCAGGCGGCTCGAAAAACCTGCTCCTTGATGGGAGGAGCAGGGAGAGCTTCTGGGGGTGAGGTTGAGCCCCCCCGAGCCGCCCCAGGAATTTTTCCTTGTCCTGGGGAGGGCTCAGAGGGATGGCTCCCTCCATACCCCCAGGGTATGCTCCGCGCCGAGAGGATCCTCCGCTAATTACCTAATTAGCGGAGCCAGACGCTGGGAGCAACACCACAATTGAAATGACAATTGGAGCAAGCTGGAAAAGAGAGAAGATAAATTTAAGCAAGTATGGATTTTTCTCAATGGATTTTTTGGAAGAGGAGGGGGGGAAGGGGGAAGGAGAGGAAGAAAACTGAAAGTTTTTTAAGATGGCGACTGGCTCTACTTGAAAGGAAAGTGATAGCGGAAATGGAGCGCAGAGTTTAGTTCTGAAAGACTTTGAAAGGAATATTTTGTCACAGAAAAAGAACTTAAAGGAACAGAGGCTGATTTAAATAGATTTTTTCTGTTGTTTTTTTCCTTTTCTTTTCTCTATTGAAGTAAGAAGGATTTTTTCTTGGTCTTTTTTAAAAGTAAAGATGTCTAAACTTAAAGGAAGGGGGGGCTCCCCCTTGAATCAGATGAATAAAGTTGAAACGTCTCATTTGCAGAGCCTTACAGAACAGGATTTAAAAGAGTTAATTACAAGGTCCTTAGAGAGTGTGGTAGATAAAATAAAAGGATCACAGAAGAATCTTGAGGAACTGGTTTCTGGGAAATATGACCAACTAAGTCAAATTATTGCTCAAGTAGCTTCAGATTTTTCAACTGCGGTGGCTGCAATGGGGAAGAAAGTGATTGAGATGAGTAGTAAATTTGAATCTCAGATACAAGAATTACGAGCGAAACTTCTGGAAGCAGAGGCCAAAAACCATAACATTCAGAATGATGTTATTATGCTCCAAATTAAGGCTATGGAATCTGCAATTAGACTAAGAGGGATAAAAGAAAACAACAGAGAAAACTTAAGAACAACTTGTGCAAAGGCCTTTGCAGAATTATTAAAGCTACAAGATGAATTAATTTTGGGTTCTATAGCGAAAGTTTACAGAGTTAATTCACGTTTGGCTAAACAAAGGAATCTGCCTAGAGATGTCGTTGTTTACTTCACTGATAAAAGACTGAGAGATGATATTTTACAAAAGTCTTATTCTGATAGAGTGCAGGTAGCAGGTACACAAATCAGGATTTTCAAAGAGCTACCATCGAAGGTCTTAAAGGACAGCAAAGATTTTGATTTTTTGGTCAAGGAACTGAAGAGAAGTAATATCCCATTTAGATGGGATTTTCCAGTTGGTATAATTTTTAGATATCATGGTGTGAGACACTGTCTGAATACTATTGAAAAAGCAGAATATTTTTACCAAAATATCTTTAAGGGAGCACCGAAATATCTCAAGAATAAAAAGTCAAAAACAGAGTTTACAAAATGTGAACAGAAAGAAGAAAATCAAAGTGTGTTAAAAGTAAAAGGAGAATTTGGTGGTTGTCCAGAGGATTCTATTATGGATTTTTCTGATGAGAAAACTGAACACCTCAGTGATCTTGGGGGATTACAGGACCTTGAACTGCTGGAGGAAGATTCAAAAAATAAAGTTTTACTTCGAGATGACCAGCAGCAGAGGTCCAACACTCCTCAAGACATGGGGGGTGATGCTAATCGACAGGAACTAGAAGTCAATGAAGAAATCCGACTGGAAACCACAGGTGATAAATTTAAAGAGCATCATGAATTGTTTGATATTGAATCAGAAAGCATTGAAAGATTTGGAAAAAATGGATTATAAAAATTCTTTTAAGATGTACAACAATTTGTTAAAAGTTCATTCTGAGTTGGACTAACTTTAAACTTATATATCAAAATGGATTATAAAAATTTTTACCATGAAGTTTATCCTGGATTGGACATGATATCCTGAGTCCTGATAGATTGCTGCAAAATTAGCAGCGATCACTGGTTACCCAATTATATATTTTCTGTGGAACTTATCTTCTAGGAGAAGACTACGAAATTGAAAATATCTTATAACCCGAAGGATTGAATTGCAAAGGGTGGCAGGATTTGAAATAATTTTAAAGGAACATCTGGGAATGCAGCTCTTAGTTGGTTTTTTTTTTCTCTTTTTTTTTCTTCAAGGCTTGAATGTTAAGGCTGCAAAAGCCTATTTTTAGGTACAGTATAAGTTAGTTTGAATGAATTTTCCTAGAGGTGTGAATATCTTCGTGGTTGGATATTATTTATATAAAGTCACTCGGGGGGTTGTGTGGAGAAATGTTTTATTTTGCTGATGGGGGCAGCGGCAAGATGAAGATTATTGAAGCAGGATTTATGTAAGGAAATATGTTTGACTTCAATCAAGTTGAAGAGAAGATTGAAATTTGGATTATACAGACTGAGGAATGAATTAAACAAAAGATAATTTTCTTAATGACATAACTGTGTGATTATAACTATATATGCATATATATTTCTTATGTTTTATGTTTTTGGGGGTTTTTCTTTAGTTAAGGGGTGTAGTTAGGATAGAATTATAATGGTGTTCTTAGTTATAATGGCTATCAATGGGTTTTTTTATTATAATATTGTTTAAATATATTGATGTCTGGTTTTTTGTTTTTTTGTACTTTTTTTCCTTCTTTCCTTCTTTCTCTTTCTCTCTTTCCCTCACCCCAACTCTGTTTAAATAGCCGCGCTGTACCCCCAGCCAATCAGCGCTGCTTCTGGGTTCTCCACCCCACCCATTATGCAAATTGCAATTGCCTCTCATTAATCACGGTTAGCCTAGCCCGTCCGCAGCGTGACCGACCGCCTAGCCCGTGACACCCCCTCCACCAATGTGCCCGTGTGTTTCCTCTTGATAGCAGGTGTGTTCTCTCCGCCCCACCTAGCTGTAAGTCCTTTGCCCTGATGTGTCGAGCTGGGCAGGCTCGATAGGGGGAACTCTAGATAACACTTCTTTATCATTTAAAGATATTCAGTGAAAGTATAGAATAAGTCCCATCTTAATCTGAGTTGTTCTCTGCATTTGGCTGCTACTGTAGGTCCTGAAAAAATAAGGAATCTTTTCCCTTTATGGTCAATCAGACTTGGCTAAGTCGAAAGCCATGGCTCAAGTGAGAGAGAATAGCCAAGTAAATAAACATCAGTTGTGGAGGGTAACCTCTTCCCTGAAAAGCAACAGGTAGGATCTGTGTGTGAAGTTACTTTATACTGAGTCAATGTATTGGTCCAAACTATATCGTCTCTGCCAGGAATACCCAATCTTTGGGTTGGAATGAACATTGGCAGCTTCAAGATTCTCAACCTTGGCAGTGCCAGCTCCCAGAATTTCCCAGTCAGTAAGCTAGGGAAAAATCTGTGTCATCATGGCAGCGTCACATGACATATTGGGACTTTCCCCCCCTTCCCTAATCTGGGTGGGGGAATGGCCAGCGGGTGACACCCCTGTACTAGAGGCAGCAGGAAAGGTCTTGACTTCCAATTACTGCATCATAAGTCATTGTGATGTTATACAGGACATAAATTTTGAATTTTGCTCTTAGATGTTTTCCTTTTGGGTCTCTCATTCTTGGCCCTCATATCCTTGTCCTAAAATGCCTGGAAAGCTACATAAATAGCCACATCAAGGAACTCATACCAGGCCAGCAGTTGGTTCAGGGTTAATTTCCCTTGTTGCAGATAAATTAGCTAGAAAGTTTTGACTGATTAGTTTTCAGTTAGGGACAGACGGATTAGATCTGTAATATTTTAGTAATGAACCCAATCTTCCACCAGGAGTGTGAATAAAGATAATCGTTGATTTACAACAGTTGGTTCAGTGACTGGGAGGCTTACAACGGCAATAAAACCAGTAAGTATAAAACAATCTCAAAACAATAAAAGAAAATTAGTGCTCCTTAATCATCCTCTTGCAATGCCTCCACAACCAGCTCCAATTGCTCTCCTTTGATACTTTCTATCTATATACGATCCTTCCAGCGTCTTGATTTAAAATCCTGATCTTTTTTGTTATACACGGGAAGGCAAGCAATGCAACCCGGTTTAGGAATAAAAGTTGGGTTGGTTTTTTTTGCACGTTGCAAGATCCAGAGTGGATGGAAAAAAGAAGAGGCTCTCCTCGCATAGTCCGTGTAAAAAATACAGCGCAAGAGAGAGAAAAGGAAATAGTCAAACTGCCACTCCCGCTCTTTCAGGATTTAAGGTTTTAAGTAGAAAAAAAAGCTGGGCGGGGTGTAGAGAGGTATCTGTGATCTTACCTGACATGATCCCTCAGCTGATACTGGGCAGCGATGGCGGGGAAGGAAAAAGCTGAAGACACAGCAGCAGTTCCAGCTTTGGAGGCAATTCTGAAAGTGAAAGAACTCACGCCCATTTTCCCGCCCATGAATTGAACAGGAGGAAAAAGCTGGCCCCGACAGCTGTGGGAGTATCCCAGAAATACAACCATTTCGCGGAAAGCCATTGGATACAACGGGCTCTTACATTGCATAAAAAGGGGGAGAACATTGCAAAATTGTATTAAAAGTTGCGCCAAATACAGGCAGAGGGCGCAATCGTCTCGTTCAAGTTCTTTCAAGATAACAATTAACCAGTGGAACAGAAATTGCCTTCAGAAGTTGTGGGAGCTTCATCACTTGAGAAGAGATTGGACTGCCATTTGTCAGATATGGTGTAGGGTCTCCTGCTTGGGGGGGGGGGGGTTGGACTAGATGACCTATAAGGTCCCTTCCAACTCTGTTAATCTAAATCTGAATATACAGCCACGTTGAGGGGCAACCTATGTTGTATCCTTCACAATTATGGATGGCTTTGAATGTGCCATCAAAAGGTTTTTCAAATCTTAATGATCACATCAGTTTCTCTAAGTTGAACGTTTATTAAAAATGGTTCAGTCTCCTGTTTTCTGTATTTAAAATGTTCAGCTCAAGTGGATTCCTTATTTGGTAGCCTTTGTCCTGCCAAGCTACAGGAAAGGAAAGCTTAGACATTCCTAGGCACTGCTGAAAAATCTGGCTTGTTCCCCAGCGCTTTTCCGTTTTCTGTGTCAGCTGACATCAGAAGAATCCCTTCCTCTCAGCCAGAACTGGATGTTTGTGGTCCCTTCCCTTGTTTCTCCTCCCCCCGTCCTTTTATGCTCTTCTTTTTTTAGGTTGCAAACCAATCAGGTAGACATAAAAATCTTCAGACAGAACTGAAGAAGCATTTTGGATGAAAGACAAATCAAGGAAAAACAAAGAAAGTCCAGTTTCCTTTTGAAAAAGCACGTTTGGGACAACCATGAGCTGGATGACTGAGAATCTCCACAGACATTCAAACAAAGGAATACTCTCTCAAAGTGAACAAATTATTATTTTTTAAATATACAATAAATAAAACTGCATATCAGAGAAAATGGCTAGGATATTAACAGTTTTTTATTTAATTGGTTGCTCAACAATTTTGTTTTATCATTCTGTTACAGAATGATAAAAAGTTTGTTGCAGTGGGGCCAGATGGCCATTGGGAACATTTTATTCCACAACTGCTACATCAACATGAAAAATATTGTTTCCTGTACCATCCTCCTCCTCCTCCTCCTCCTCCTCTGTTGGAAATGTGATGTAATAGAGGCTTGTGGGAAGAACATCATAAATTGCAGTCATGCCACCATAGAAACCTGCCAATAGTTTTTTATTTTATTTATTTTTGACAGGCATATATAAGATTACGGATAAAAGTATAAACATGATTATGAATACATGAAATGTATACGAATAAAAAGGGACATTAAGTCAGGGCATGTTTTTGTGCTTATGCACGCTCCTTACCTAACTCTTAAATGCGGGCCAGCTGCCAAGTGCCCAAAAGATAATCATATGACTGAAGTGGGAATGTCAACATTTCAAAACCTGGTCCCATTTTCAGGATCTTTTGTAAATTTGAATAGTCACTAATCTAAGGTCATAAACCGAGGATTACCTGGATTATCTATGTTTGCCACATTGAGTTATATGTAAAAAAAGGCAAGAAAAAGATCTAGTGACTGTAACATTTCTCCAAATTCCTTCCCCTCTTTCCATTTATGGCAAGATGCCAACAAAGCCAAGTGAAGCGGCTGAAGATGGCAGACCTGACACACACGTTTTTGGCAGTGGTGCAAAAATGCTATAAATTAAGAATGCTTTCAGAAATAGAAGTGTTAATAATTTATTTTTATCAATTAACAAAGTGGAAAGTAAATGAACAGAAGAGAAATCCAAATCAAATTAATATTTGGTGTGACCACCTTTTGCCTTCAAAACAACATCAATTCTTCCAGGTACACTTGCAGTTTTTGAAGGAACTTGGCAAGGATCCTTCAAGGTTGTTCCAAACATCTTGGAGAACTAACCACAGATATTCTGTGGATGTAGGCTGCCTCAAATCCTGTGTCTTCATGTTATCCCAAAGGGGCTAGATGATGTTGAGATCAGTGCTCTGTGAGGGGTCAAACCATCACTTCCAGGACTTCCTGTTCTTCTTTAGGCTGAAGGTAGTTTTAATGACATTGGCTGTATGTTTGGGGCTGTTATTCTGCTGTTGTAGAATAAATTTGGAGCTAATCACATGCCTCCCTGATAGAATGGCATGAAAGATAAGTGCCTGTATTTTTCAGCATCGAGGACACCATTGAGCCTGACCAAATCTCCATCTCCATTTGCAGAAATACAAACTTGCAAGGATCTTCCACCATGCTTCACTCTTGCCTGCAAACACTCATTATTTTACCACTCTCCAGCCCTTCGGTGAACAAACTGGCTCCTGCTACAGCCAGATATTTCAATCCTTGACTCATCAGTCCAGAGCATATGCTGCCATTTTTCTGCACCCTAGTTCCTATGTTTTCATGCATAGTTGAGCTGCCTGGTTTCCACATGGGAGGTATGGCTTTTTGGCTTCAATTCTTCCATGAAGACCACTCCTGGCCAAACGTCTCTGAACAGTAGATGGGAATACCTGGGTCCCGCTGGTTTCTGCCAGTTCTGTGCTGGTGGCATTGCTGGGCATCTTCTAATGTCAAAGGGAAGCATAGATGTGTCTTTCATCTGCTCTATTAAAGTTTCCTTGGCTGACTGTGTCTATGCTCCTCAATGTTGCCCATTTCTTTGTGCTTCTTCAACAAAGCTTGAACAGCACATCTTGAAACCCCAGTCTGCTTTGAAATCTTTGCCTGGGAGAGACTTTGCTGATGCAGTAGAACAACTTTGTCTTGTTCCTGTGCTCAATTTTGCCATGGGTATGACCTGTGACATGAAGCTATCTTCCACAAGCTCACCTTAGTAGCAGGGTTTAGCTGTTCCTCACCCAGTTTTAAGCCTCCTACACAGCTGTTTCTGTTTCTGACTGTATTTTAACTTACATATGAAATTGATGATCATTAGTAGCGGCTTGGTGTCATTAGTTAATCTGAACACTTGACTCTTAACTCTACAAAATCCCTTACTTTTGTGCAAGTGTAAGAATTGATGCTGTTTGGAAGGCAAAGACTGATCTGACCAAATATTGTTTTGATTTAGATTTCTCTTCTGTTCATGTACTTTCCATTTTGTTAATTGATATAAATAATAAACTGTTAATACTTCTATTTCTTAAAGCATCCTTAATTTACAGCACTTTTGCACAACTGCCTAACACTTTTGCACAGTACTTATTTTGATATGGTATACTCATATTTTTGACCAACACCTTGGTTTTCTGTCTGTTGACCTTAAAAACCAGCTACTTTATTAAACATGTTTAATTTCTGTACTAATTGTTCTTTACCATTGGGGGGAGAGGGGAGGACCCACTACAACTGAATTTTGACTCTTATTTCCATTTTAAGCATCATAGTTTAACGGTTTTTCTGTGGGAAACACAAACTAATCACACTGTATAAGGTTTAGACACAAATCACATAAAATTTCAAAAACGGGTTGATTGAAGTTTACAATGAGGAATAAGGTTGAGAAAGGACAAGGTATGGTCAATCTGTGTTTCTTCCATATATCTGAAAAAATTGTCTTCTCCTTCATCTGAGAAAAAGAAGAAAAAGAATGAGCAGCAGCTGTTTATTTATTTAAACAATTTATAATATAAGGCATATATTGCTTGTCTAACTCTGAGTGGCTCACAATACATTAAAATTATATACAATATTGCTCCCCCAAAGTATAATAAAAGCTCACACTTCCATTCAAACAATGGCAGAGGGATATTTTCAAGTTTACATGGCAAGGAAAAAAACCAAGAATTAGATATTAACTACTGCAAGATGCTAAGGAAAAAGGGGTTGAGGTTTACCAAATTTGAAACTGTATTTTGATGCTTCTTGTTTTGTCTGGCTAAAAGAGTGGGTGAACCTCCGGAACAAGACGGTCATGAATTAATGTTTGGATGGCAAAGTGGTATGACAAAGTTAAAGTAAATGTTGATTTAAGAACCATTTTGTTAGATATGCCATGCCAAGGGTTTGGAATAAATACAAAACAAGGTTTTCTACGAAGATGCCTTTGGGTGTCCTGCCAAGAAGCCTTTTTCAGAAAAGAAACTGTGGTGAAGCCGGACAAGTGGACTTGTGGTAAAATAATATATTTTAATTTTAATTTTGGTGACCCCACCCTCAAGTCTAAGGAAGAGTTGGAATCAGAAGGTTGTGTCTGCCGTTGGTTTACATACTTACAATTGAAAGAAAGATTTAAATTACATAAAAAGAGTAATGGGTTTGACGGAAAAAGACTTGAGGGAAAATGTGGAACTTTGATGTTATATATTTTGATGGCAGCAAGATTATTTTATATGCACAACAATGGAAGGACATTTCAATTCCCACAATGTACGAATGGCTGCAAAAGTTGATGGAGTTAGCAGACATGCCTAATTTGACAGTTTTGATCAAAGAAAAGAATTAGTACTTTTATTTCTACTTGGAAACCGCTTCTGGACTTTGTGCTTAATGTTATTGCAATTGAATTTGGAAAATGAGCATGTAAAGTATGGTATGATTCAGTGGGCAAGGAATTTTGGATATAATGTGATGGTTGACTAATGGGAGAATATATGGACAAAAGGTTTTATAATTATAACATAAAAGAAAATTTCTATAAGGTGATGTATTGCTGGTATTTAACACCAGACAAGTTATCCAGAATGTACAGTGGTATTTCAAATGAATGTTGGAAATGTAAATGCAAAGAAGGGCCTTTTACCGTTTATGGTGGGCATGTGTTAAAGCAAAGAGCCTCAGATAGCTCAACAGGCTAGATAGCCTGTTATTAACATTCAGCTGTCTGCAATTATTGCAAGTTCGAGGCTCAAGGTTGACTCAGCCTTCCATCCTTTCTAAAGTAGGTAAATTGTGGACCCAGTTTGTGGGGGCAATAAGCTGACTTTGTATAAAAATATACAAAAGTATGAAGACTATTGCTTAACGCATTGTAAGCTGCCCTGAGTCTCTGGAGAAGGGCAGCATATAAATCTAATTTTAAAAAAAAAGAAAGAAAAATACTAGAGTAGGACTTTTAGTGTATTACAGAAAATGATTAAAGTGAATATAAAGATGAAACCAGAAACTTTTCTTTTGTGCTTTATAGAAAAAAAACCTTAGAACTTTGATGTTACATGTGTTGTTGGCAGCAAGATTACTTTATGCACAAAAATAGAAGGACATTTTGATTCCCACAACGGCCGAATGGCTGCAAAAGTTGATGGAGTTAGCAGACACGGCTAATTTGACTGTTCTGATCAAAGAAAAGAATAAATACTTTTGTTTCTACTTGGAAACCGCTTTTGGACTTTGTGCTTGAGGTGGAAAAGAATGAAACTTTGATTTGGGGTTTTACTGTTTAGATAGATTTGTTGTTATAGAAATAGCTAATTTATACTATTATGAAAAACTAAAAAGTTGAGATTTGATGTTAATGTGTTATATCCTTCTGCACCTGAGGGAGTTGGATATCAACACCTTTCTCCCCCTTCTTTTCTAAACTTCTCTCTTTTCCTTTCCCTCCCTTTTGTTTCCTACTATTTGCCCATTTTATTTTTGTATTTTTTATTATAAGCTAATAAAAACTGTAAAACAGAACAAAAGTCCACTCCTGTTATCACGCAATTATTCAACTCGGCTACTTAATGTTGTGATTAAACACTTAAAAGAATGTCTCGGTCCTTATGTAATACATACTGTAATTCCTTATATCAATATTTGCTATCTATATTAAATATTTAAAGTATATATAGATGATATGCAGTGTCTGTTAGTATACCACATACAGGTATACAGGTAGTCTCAACCTTTGACCGGTCTCTTAGACCCCGAAAAAGCTCCTCATGACCCAAATCCAAAAATTCAACATCTGGGCCACCCCGAGGTCATGTTGCCGGGCACTCAGCAAGCAGCCCCTGATTGCTGGGGAATAAGGTAATATTTATTTGGGGAATAGGGGAGCCTGCACGTGGCTTGTGATGTCCTATTACTGATGTTTTAAAAAGAATTATTTTTCTCCATATTACAGAGAGGAAAAGAGTCTGAAAACCTCACAGTGAGTTCATGATAATATTGAGATATGAAGAAGGGATTTCCTGATTTGTCACAAAGGGGCTTCTGATTTATCCAAAAACTCCAAGAAAAATCAGCTGACTCTGTTGTCCCTCACTCTACTGCCCCCAAACATCCCAAAATCTGGTATTACAGCTGCAAGAAGAAACACTTACCTGGCTTCAATGTCCGGGGAAGAGGTAGAACTTTTTAGTCAAGGTGGTTCTGTCCTTTGAAGGCATCTGACATGGGTTGCTTGCAAAATGGTCCATCACCTGTAATATGGAAGGTACAGAAAGAAAAGCTGGTGAGTGGATGTCCAAGAAAGTCAAGTAGTCCCATCTAAAAATTAGTAATATTTTATCATTATACATGCTCACTTTACTAACTAGACACTGTGGAACAGGGGTGTCAAACACAAGGCCCATGGGCTAGATCCGGCCCACGGGATGCTTAGATCTGGCCTGCAGTGCCGCTCCGGAAACAGTGAAGGATCGGCTCGCTGTACCTCTGCCAACAAAAATGTGCCAGCCATATGTGGCCCTCCCAGGCTCCATTTTCAACCATGACGGCCTCCTGCAGCCCCCTGCCAATGAAAACGAAGCTCAGGGAGGCCGCACACATCCCGTCCAGGCTCCGTTTTTGGCCACGACAGTGTCCTGCAGCCCTCTGCCAGCAATAACAGGGCGCGGGGAGACTGGCGAGCTGGCCACGCCCCCACTGCTAAACACAACCCTGATGCAGCCCTCAATGAAATAGTTTAACAACCCTGTTGTAGAAGAATCAGATTAGACTACAATAACCAATTTCATTGTATATATGATGTACAATGACAATAAAGGCTATGCTATACTAGTAGGCAAAATCAGAAAGAATCAATTGACAACTTTTAAAACTAATGATTATATTGTATCTTATTGCATAGAATATTATAGTTATTAGTTGATAGGTTTGTAATCTGTCTGACATGGAATCTTCATCTGCATAACCACCTTTCTTTGGCCTACATCTCATCCAATTTATTTAAATTCCACATCAATCGGGTGACTCCATGGGACCTGATAAAGTGACTTCCAGTTCACAAAAGTTTATCACTTAAAATAAAGTTTAGTTTTAAAAGGTGTTACAGGACTCTTACGATGGAATGCTTACTAGACCTTGAAACACAGAAGAAGCAGCAAGATCTTAAGGTAGGAAATGGGTCTGTTACAAAACACATTTTTGAATAGGAGGGAAGCTTGAGAAACAAACTCAGAGTAACTCCACTTAAGTTTGTCTAAGTATATCTAATCATGTAGTATGGCTGTATTACTATTATCCTTCTCATCTGTTCCACTTCCTCATTACTGTGATTATTCTTACAGGTAGTCCTTGACTTACAACAATTTGTTTAGTGACCATTCAAAGTGACAATGGCACTGAAAAAAGAGACTCATGACCATTTTTCACACTTACACCCTTTGTAGCATCCCCATGATCATGTGATCAAAATTCAGAAGCTTGGCAACTGATTTACTTATGACCGTTGCTGTGTCCCAAGGTCACGTGATCACCTTTTGCAACCTTTTGACAAGCAAAATCAATGGGGAAGTCAGGTTCACTTAACAACCGTGTACTTATCAACTGCAGTTATTCACTTAACAACTGTGGCAAGAAAGGTCATAAAATAGGGAAAAATTCACTTAAGTGTCTCACTTAACAAAAGGACTACCTAAACTTTGTTATAATGATTATTATTACTTTGTTGTTTTGCATGTACACTCAGAGCTTATACACCGGACACAAATTCCTTGTGTGTCTAATCACACTGTCTAATCTAATCTGTTCTGTTCTGTTCTGTTCCGTTCCGTTCCGTTCCACTCCACTCCATTAGGTTTTCACGATTCTGTTACATTATTCCACTAGCAAAAAAAGGTATATACTGCTTCATAGTGCTTTACAGCCCTTGCTAAGCAGTTTACAGAATCAACATATTGTCCACAACAATCTGGGTCCTCATTTTACTGACCTCTGAAGGATAGAAAGCTGAGTAAACTTTGAGCCTGTAAGATTCGAACTCCTGGCAGTGAGCAGGGTTAGCCTGCAATACTGCATCCTAGCCTCTGTGCCATTACGGCTCCTAATGCCATTCCAAAATGGATCTTTAACAAAAGAACTTCATTCTAAACATGCCAGCCTTGTGTAGAAAGATTTGAGCAGACCTACCTTCCGGAAGACCTCTTCCAAATTGCAATTCCAAGCATGTTTCTTGATAGTATCTATTAGCTGGTTGATGAAGAGTGATCCAGTTTCAGGGTGTCTCCAGGATACATGATCTAAACAGACAACAATAATTAAGCAATAATGATTCTTCACAATGTCCGACTTCATTCTCTACCTAACAAACTTTAAACCTATATAGATAGTCTTTGACCTATGACAGTAATGGAACCTTCCCATTACCTCTGCAAGTGGTGATGGCCGTTGAGCAAGATGGCCTCACTGAACAACCATCATCCTCTGCTCTCCCTGATGCAGTCATACCAACATGTGGATCGTTAAACAGAGAAGAGCTTCAGGGGTGGGGAAGGCCCTGAGAAATCTAATGCAGCCCCCGGCCCTCCTGCCTTTAGCCTCCCAAGACCTCCCACATCCCTAAAAACCCTTATGCTCCATTCCTGCTCCTTGTCATCTCTACATCCCTTGGGCCTACTTTCCCTCCTCCACCAGGGACCCACAGGTTTTCTCTCGGGTCCCTCACAGGGCTTGGTCTCCTTCCAATCTCCCATTATCCACTTATCTTTTAAAGATCTCTAAAGTTTTCTAAGCACTGTGCAGACAATATTAGGGAAGCAGAATAGAGTGCTCCATCTGCAGAAGCGGCCACAATTTCGATATGACTTCAAGAAACTGAGGATGTGCCGAAAATGGCAGCTATTTCCCGGAGGCAGCCAAGTGGCCCAGGGATGAGTGGCCTGCCCTCCTTTCCCAATATGAGGTCTGGAGACCTTCAAAAGGTAAGGGTACAATAGGTATGAGTAGGTGGGGAGCAGGCCCAAGGCCTATGGGGATTTAGCATTGTGGACTGGATAGCTTATGGTTCAGTTACTATACAACGAGGTTAGTTCATACTACATACTCATCTTTCTTCATGCTGATCAGATTTCTGATAGTTTAACTTATTGGAGAGACACAACCTCTTTGAGTGGGATGTGGTTCAAAATTGACAAAACATTGATGGAATCCGGATTAAGACTACTGTTTCCTCTTTTATTCAGTTGCTGTGAGAGGGTGGCTGATGGTTATATCTGAGTGTACAACAGCTGAGGATTCCTCACTGCCATGAGAGGGCAGTGGGATTGAAATGACTAATACCTTTGACTGACTCTTTCTCCAGGGACCCTGGATAGCAGGGATACGCCCCCCAGCCATGGAACCACGGAATGTACTCGTTGGGAGAACTCCTCAAACTGCGAGATTCCCCCCTCTTGCAGAGGGCCTTTATCGAGGGCCTAACTCGAGGACGGACTTTGAAGTCCGGAGAGATGGCATGCGTCAAAAAGAGGGTTATGGGGTTTTTTAGAGAAATTGTGTAATAGGATTTTAAAGGACACTGGGATGGGGGTGGGTTATGTGGGTTTGGGGGAGAACCCACGGGGGAGGGCATCTGGGCCAGCTGTGAGGTGCAGCATGGGAGGTGCAGATTTTGGGTCCAAGGAGGGGGTTAAAGTTTACCCTGTGGATGGCCATCACATCGAGAGTGTAGGTGGGAGGGGCAGATATGGCGGGAGCGGGGGGCCACATCATGCTGTGGGAACGCGTCCCCGCTGTCTACAAGTGGTGGCACACTCTGGCCCCCAATGCTCCTCCCGTTCCCTTGGTTGCACGGACCCTCGGGGCCTGGGCCTTCGGCTGATGCTGTGCAACGCCAGGTCCGTGGTAAATAAAGCCCCCCCATCTGTGATCTTATTCAGGAGGTGGGCGCGGACCTGGCGGGTATTACGGAGATCTGGTTGGGCCAGGAGGGGGGGGTCCCCCTTGTTGATATGTGCCCACCCGGTTTTCACGCATTTCATCAGCCAAGGTCACAGGGGAGGGCCGGGGGGGTGGCAGTTATTATAAACGGGGGTCTTGCTCTGAGGGAGGCCACTGTTCCTCAGACGGCTGGATGTGAGACCCTCCTTGTGAAATGGGGTCATAAGGTGCAGTTGGGTATGCTAGTCATGTACCTGGCTCCCTGCCATGTGGCAGCGGCTCTGCCCGAGCTGTTCGAAGTTATTTCCACGGTGGCGGTTGATACCCCCAGGCTTATGTCATGGGGGATTTTAACCTGCCATCAGTCGGTGAGAGTCTGAGACGGCTCGGGAGTTCATGGCTTCCATGATGGCCATGGACCTGATCCAGTTAATTCATGGCCCTACTCACATGGGGGGAAACATGCTGGACCTGGTTTTTGTCTCTGGACAATGGTTGAGTGATCTTGAGATAGGGGATATAGTGATTGAACCCTTGTCATGGTCAGATCACTCCCTCCTTCGCTTAGACCTTTGAACTGCCACACCTTGCTGCAGGGAGGTGGAACCGGTGAGGTGGTTCTGCCCCAGGCGCCTGATGGATCCTGATAGGTTCCAGACGGAGCTCGGGCCATTTCCTGAGGCTCTGGCACACGGCTCGCCTGAAGACTTAGTGGCCGCCGGGGCTTTGGATTGAGTCGTGCCTTTGCGGCCTCTGACCCGGCACCGATCTCACCTGGCTCCTTGGTATACCGAGGAGCTGAGGGAGAAGAAGCGCCGGAAAAGACGCCTAGAGAGCAGTTGGAGGGCTAGTCGTTCTGAATCTGACTGGACACTGGTAAGAGCTCATATTAAGAATTACCTAGTGGCGATAAAAGCAGAGAAGAGGAGCTACTTTTCCACTCTTATTGCATCATCAGATAATCGCCCAGCCGCCCTGTTTAGGGTGACCTGCTCCTTGCTCCAACAGGGGGCGCAGGAGGACCTCTTGGAGGGTAGAGCTGAGGACTTTGTACAATATCTGCATGACAAAATCGCTCAGATTCAGGAACAGCTGGACTCTGATTCCAATTGGGTAGATCCAGGGGAGGTGACCGGGGCAGGTCTTGAGAATATTATATGGGAAGAGTTTAACTCTGTGACTCCAGAAAATGTGGACAGGATACTGAGCAGCCTGAGTGGGGCCATATGTTTATTGGACCCGTGTCCCTCCTGGCTGGTGCTGGCCTCCCGGGAGGTTAAACGAGGCTGGCTCCAGGGGGTTATAAATGCTTCTTTGCATGAGAGTGTCTTCCCCGCCGCTTTGAAAGAAGCGGTGGTGATGCCCCTCCTCAAGAAGCCTTCCCTGGACCTGGCAATGTTGGTAAATTATCATCCTGTCTCCAACCTTTGCTTTGTTGCGAAGGTTGTTGAGAGTGTGATTGCGTGATAGCTGCCTCAGTACCTGGATGAATCAACCTATCTAGATCCGTTCCAGTCGGGCTTCAGGTCCGGGTACAGCACGGAGACGGCATTGGTCACATTGGTTGATGATCTCTGGAGGGCTCGGGACAGGGGTTGTTCCTCTGTCCTGGTCCTATTAGACCTCTCAGCGGCTTTTGATACCATGGACCATGGTATCATGCTGCGCTGGTTGGAGGGGCTGGGAGGGGGGGGCACCGTGCTATGGTGGTTCTCCTCCTTTCTCTCCGACCAGTCGCAGTCTGTGTTGACAGGGGGGCAGAGGTCGACCCCGAGCCCCTTGAATGTGGGGTGCCGCAAGGATCAGTCCTCTCGCCCCTTCTGTTCAACATTTATCCTGCCGCTGGGCAAGATCATCCGTGGTTTTGGGGTGAAGTACCACCAGTACGCTGATGACACCCAGCTGTACATCTCCACCCCAGACCACCCCAGTGGTGCGCTCGAAGTGATGTCCCAGTGCCTGGAGGCCATACGGATCTGGATGGGGAGGAACAGACTCAGGCTCAACCCTTCCAAGACCGAGCGGCTGTGGTTTCCGACGTCCCAGTATAGTCAGTTGGCTCTGACTATTGGGGGCGAATCATTGGCCCCCATGGATAGGGTTCGCAACTTGGGTGTCCTCCTGGATTCACGGCTATCTTTAGAAGAGCATATGACGGCCGTGGCTGGGAGAACTTTTTATCAGGTTCGCCTGATTCGCCAGTTGCGTCCCTTTCTGGATCGGGACTCGTTACACACGGTCACTCACGCCCTTGTCACCTCATGCCTGGACTACTGCAATGCTCTCTACATGGGGCTCCCCTTGAGGAGCACCCGGAGGCTCCAACTGGTCCAGAATGCGGCCGCGCGGGTGATGGGAGCGACGTGGCGTTCCCATGTGATCCCCCTCCTGCGCGAGCTGCACTGGCTCCCGGTAGTCTTCTGGGTGCGCTTCAAGGTTTTGGTTACCATCTTCAGAGTGCTCCATGACTTAGGACCAGGGTACTTACGGGACTGCCTTCTGCCAGCAACAGCCTCTCACCGACCAGTTCGCTCCCACAGAGAGGGGCTCCTTAGGGTGCCGTCGGCCAAACAATGTCAACTGGTGGACCCCAGGGGGAGAGCCTTCTCTGTGGGGGCACCTGCCATCTGGAACGAGTTCCCCCCTAAGATAAGGAGGCTTCAGGACTTACGCACCTTTCGCCGCGTCCTAAAAACGTTTTTATTCCAACAGGCTTGTCTGGCTTAAGTCTCCCCTTTTAAATTGGGTTTTAAAATGTTTTTATATAATTGGATGTTTTAAATTTTGTTCCTAAGCCTAAATTATTTAATTTATTTTAAATAACTTTTAATTTTTATATGCTATTGTATTTTATTTTGGCTGTTCACCGCCCTGAGTCCCTTTTGGGAGTAGGGCAGTATATAAATTTGAAAAATAAATAAATAAATAAATAAATAAAATATTGTCAATTCTGTGACTCTATCTACCTCACAGCGTTGTTGTGAAAAAGAAGAGGAGGAAGGAGTATTACTATGTTCTTCGTGAGTTACTTACAAAATAATAAAGGTGAGATAAAACTCTTATAAATGAATGACTAAATGACTAGGCCTTTTGCAGTGAGCATGCCAAAGAATTTCTGATACTTAGCAAAGAGGTCCAGATCAGATTTTCTAAGATGATTAGTTGCCAATCTTGGACAGACAGCTTTGTGAACTAAATGCCTGTATTTCTGTCCTGATTTGGACCCCTACTTAGCAATTTTCTTTTAATTGTCTCTTACCAGGGGTGGTGGAATAAAGGCAGATGAAGTCACTCTCCACATGTACTCTCTGAACGGCATCAGCTTGCAATTGCATGGTGACGTGTGAATCAGACTGGAAAGAGGCAGCAGCAGATGCAGCTGAGTCTTCCACGTTTTCCATCATATACCCTCGTTGGTCTGGAGAAACAAAATGGGGGGAATAAACAATCATTATCAAAACAGAAGAGAGGTTACTCGCACAAGGCTTTATGATCATCATTAAAGTACAGCATGGCTTTTGGTTCCTGAGAGGTTTCAATGAGGTGAACTGCAAAGGTTTAAGATAAGGTTCAAAATTAGTTTTTCCCTTTCCAACTATGGTTTTTGCCATTTCTGGAAAATCATTATTCCAACATACCTGAAGATCAGAGGTCTTGTGGAGATAAATACAATCAGCAGTAAATATCTACAAATCAGTTTGCCAAAAGCAGATGTGGGTCTAGAGCAGAAGTGGAGAACTATGGCCACTTTATGACTTGTGGACTTCAACTCCCAGAATTCCTGAGGCAGCATCGGTGACTCAGGAATTCTGGGAGCTGAAGTCCACAAGTCATCAAAATGGCCTTAATTTCCCACCCCTGATCTAGAAGTTGCTTGGTCTAGTTAAGACTATGTACAAGAGACAATACGTTCCTGCCAAACACTTGTCTGCCTTCTCCCCTCCCAGATCTCAACTTCAGCTACCTACCACCACGACATGCTTGAATAATGACCACCTTAGGCTTTCCCCTCAGAGCTGGGCAATTCATGTTGTTGAAGGTGGAGAAGACAGTTTTGATGGAGAAGATGTCAGCATCTTTGTCTTTTGAATGGACTCCACAAAGGCTGTCCTGATAGCCATGAGACATCAATACCACAAACATCCCATCTGAAGTTTTGTGCTCTTCCCGAGCTGCAAACTTCTGCAAGCAAGTGGTTATACCCTGAGAACAACAAAAAAGGAAGGTGCGTCAGAAGTGGAAATGGAATTTCTAACTAACTCTGCACTCATCATTAGAGTTGAGAAGAATGGGGTAGCCTTCTTGCAATTGCACTAGATTTAAATTATTATTCAAGCATAGCAAAAATTCAGTGCAGAAACAATTACCAGCTTTTTCTCTCTAGATTTGAATGGGAGGGCTGTGCAGCAAATCTCCATATCTGAGATTTGTGAACACCGTCACAAATCTCCAATATGGTGATGGGTCTGTGTGACGGGGAGGGTATTATCTTCACAGCTGAATGGAAGGCTGACATCATGCTCTCCAGAATGAAAAAACCAAACACCCTGGCCAGTATAGTAGTATATTCTCACTGGAAAGCTAGCCTCCTCAACTGTTTTTTTGGAGAAACAATTATGGCAGATGACAAAGAAGCAACATGCTGGCAGTTGAAATAATAAAAAATTAGTCCAGGAGAGAAGTTCAATTACCAATTCAGGCACATTTTTCCTTATACTAAACTAGGTATCAACAACTTGATAACCTACAGTTCTTTGGAGTTGAGGTCCCATCAACCCCAATCAGCATGGCCATGAGCCAGGGCTTGCTGGGTTCATAATTTAAAACATCCACATTTTCTACATCTATGCTAAATATTACTGTATAGGTAGTTTAACAAGATTGTCACGGGTTATTCAATTTTGAAGTTGCCTAGGTCCAATTATGGGTGGCTAGAATTAATACACGTATTAAAGGGCAAAATCAAAACTTCCACACCCATTCCTTGAATGTTTAGGTTTCACTAGATTTTTTTCCTTGAGTAACAAATTGTATTTTACTCTGTAAACTTAACTTTTTTTTTTTACCTGTGAGCTTAAATTTGTCTCCGTTTCCACATTGTATCCCAGATCTTCTAGGAGAAGCATCATCTGTTCCAAGTCAACCTCAGCTCCCTTTCTATAACCCAAGTAATCAAATTTGATATTGCAGATTATCAAGGCCAGGCGCGTACGAGTCTTGGGATCCTTGATAGGGTAGATCTGCATGGGGAAAGAAAAATAATTCTTATCCTGAACTATAGTTATGCCAAGCATCCATCTAGTTTAGAGCTCTCTCAATTCTTATCAATCTTAGCCAGTGGTGGGGGATCCTGGAAACTAATTCGGTAACATTTGAGTGATCTTGATGGTACTGCAAAATCTCCAAACAAGGCTAAGAGATACAATGGTTTTTGCTATTACTCAGAATTTAGTGTTCAGAGATTATTAGAATTTGTTCCATTTAACCATAAAAATAAAATTGCTAAATTAGACCCAAATAGTCTGACTTTCTGTTTGCCAGTGGGTGGCTAGGCACTTGAGGAAACCTACAAGCCTGATTTGAACGCAAGACCTCCCTTTCCTTCCCCTTCATTTAACCAGCAGCAAATATTCAGAGAGCATGGCAATTCTGTGAGGCCACAAAGTACCTCTCAGGACCTCCAGGTATTTAAGAGTGCAGAGATTACAAATTAACAGTTGGAAGGGACCTTGTAGGTCATCTAGTCCAACCCCCTGTCCAAGCAGGAGACCCTACACCATTTTTGACAGATGGAATCCTGTCTCTTCTTGGAAGCTTCCAGTGATGAAGCTCCCACAACTTCTGAAGGCAAGCTACTCCATTGGTTGTCTACTTTAAGGCCAATGAGGGTATTGTGGTCACATTATATTTAAACCTCCCTTAATTTCATTTTGTCTGTTTTATTTGTGTTAGATATGAAACAACACTGGATTCCCATCTCTCTCTCTCTCTCTCTCTCTCTCTCTCTCTCTCTCTCTCTCTCTCTCTCTCTCTCTCTTTGCTTTAGAAATAAAACAAGGTAAAATTTCTAAAAGCCAAGTTGAGGAGAATTTAAGATATATTCAAAATTTCTGCTACAAAAGATGAATTTTCAGTTCACATCTGTGGCTACCTTTACAGCATGCTGCATGCACTAAAGTGCAGTATTTAAGCTTGGATAGATCTAACTAGGTTTGCCAACTCACCTCGGTGCCTTCATTAGTCTGTATTTGCTGAAATACATTCTGAGGACAAAGTCTGATCCCATTTTTAGATTCCAGAAACTGGACCTCTGAGATGGTACCTTCTATTGGCTGGCTAACTGGAGATGGGAAGAAAGTTGAACCGCAGATTCAGCATTTTTATCACAGTGAATTATTAAATATCACATGAGCCAGAGTCGGACCTTTTCTGTTTGCTAAATTGCTAAATTACAGTCCCTAGCAGCCTGTCAGAATGGCATTGGGAATTATAGCACATCACAGGGGCACTTGTTTTCTTGCACTACCTCTGGATCTTCTGGAAGTTGCTTGGGAGGGCCCTGCTCATGTAACCTCTGGTTCTCCCTAAAAATCATGTGAGAATGTTCTTGCACATTTTTTGGAGGCTCCAGAGGCTCTGTCAGAGTAGGACCCCCTCTCATGACTTCCAGTGGGTCCAGAAGCGGCATAAGAGCACACCACAATCTCATGTGGCCTCTGCAGCCTCCAAAAAGCATGGGAAGTTCTCACATGATTTCCAGAGGCTCCAGACACCGCACAAGAATGTGGTATGCTCTCACATGGCTTCTGGACCCTCCATAAATTGTGCAAAACGGCTCTGCTGTCACCCAGCCTCTGGAGCCTCAAATTATGTGAGTTTTTATTTATTTTAATAGATATATATGCTGTCCATCTCACTATCCCAAGCAACATTTAGTTAAGAATTGTTTCTCCTTTGTCCGATGGGGAGGGCGTGACACACCAGCAGAATCAAGTTAGGCTTTTTCTGAATTTTTGACATGCCGAGCCCAAAAGATTCGCCATCACAATCCTAGTCCCCCCCCTCCCCCAAAAATAAAATAAATAAAGTAAGGGAGAATTTTTATAAGATATGATGAGGCTAATTAAAAACAGGAAGGCACCCAAATTTCATGTACCTATTTCTCAATATATAGAAACATTCTTAAGAATGTGCTCCTAAAAAACAGGGGAATATCATCTTATGGTAAAGTTTCCTTTCAAAATGACTTATTACACCCATATGGCCAAATCTAACCAGCCCAAACAATTTTGGCCCAAAGCTTGATGATATGCTGTAAGAAAATAAGTACCAGGAGGAAAGTTTTGGAGATCCAGTTGTTCAGCTAAGTAAGCATTTCGGGCCAGGAGGCAGCCAATAAAGAGGCAGCTAGCTTTAGGCCCCTTTTTTCTCACATTATCAATCAAAATTCTTGCTTGGTCCTGCGTCTTATTGATCACATTCACTCCTTCCACCTCTTCACAATTCATGATTCCCTCATGGAGCAGATCATCCAAGAGTTGGCTGATGATAGATTTGTTAACACGCTGTATAAACTCTGTGCGCACTTCTCCCAACTTCTTGTCTGTAAGGAAAACAAGTGCATTTTTCTAAATTTATCACTCTGACTTGAAGAATTACAACTTTACTGAGATACAGGTAGGCTTAGACTTAGTCAGTTCAAAGTCACAATGTCCTTGGAACAATTGGTTTATTGTCTTTATTCACATTTAGGATTGTTGAACAACCTCTGCACTCATGTGATTGCAGTTTGGGCAATTGGCAACCTGCTTGTATTTACAATTGGTTGTAGCTCCCTGCAGTCAAGTGGTAGTAATTTGCTACCTTTTTTGTTGTTGTTGTTGTTGCTAACTTCTGGCAAAAAAATGCCCATTGGGGAAGCTGGATTACTTAGCTCATTTTTCTACCCAGAGAACCCTTAAGTGGTTAAGTCTGACAAATGACTGGATTTTATGTATTATTAACATAGGATTCTGCAGAAAGTGAAAAAAAAGTGATGCTGGACTCTTTATCGAATCACAATCCCTTATATACACACACATGCTCAGATATTGTTCCTACAACACATTTAACAAATCAGTTATATACCACCAGTACCTGATTTGTGCCACATGCTAAGATTGTATAATGTCAATGTGAGTTTGTTTTTTTAGTTTAGTCCCGGCTGCCTTGAAGGAGGCAGTGGTGAGACCCATCCTCAAGAAGCCTAGTCTGGATCCAGCTATTTTGAATAACTTCCGTCCTGTCTCCAACCTTCGCTTTATTGTGAAGATTGTTGAGAGTGTGGTGGCACATCAGCTCCTGTTGGCCCTGGATGAAGCAATATATCTGGACCCGTACCAGTCAGGTTTCAGGCCCGGATACAGCACGGAGACGGCATTGGTCGCGCTGGTGGATGATATCTGGAGGGCTGGGGACAGGGTTATTCCTGTCCTGGTCCTATTAGATCTCTCGGCTGCTTTTGATACCATCAACCATGGTATCCTGCTGCGGCGCCTTGAGGGGTTGGGAGTGGGAGGCACTGTATTACGATGGTTCTCCTCCTGCCTCTCTGCGCATTCGCAAGCAGTATTGGCGGGGGGACAGAGGTTGGCCCCGAGGCCCCTCACGTGAGGGGTCCCTCAGGGGTCGGTCCTCTCTCCCCTTCTGTTCAACATCTATATGAAGCCACTGGGAGAGATCATCCGTGGGTTCGGGGTGGGCTATCATCAGTATCCTGATGATACCCAACTTTTTATATCCACTCCGAACCAGCCCAGTGATGCCCTCGACGTGATGTCCCGGTGCCTGGAAGTGGTGCGGCTCTGGATGGGGAGGAACAGGCTTCAGCTCAACCCTGCCAAGACGGAGTGGCTGTGGATACAGGCATCGTGGTTCCAGGAGAATATTCCATCATTGGCTATAGGGGGTGAGGTGTTGCCCCCCGTAGAAAGGGCGCGCAATTTAGGTGTCCTCCTGGACTCACAGTTGACTCTGGATGATCATGTTACGACCGTGACCAGGGGGGCATTTGCTCAGATTCGTCTGGTGCGCCACTTGCGCCTATACCTGGACCGTGATGACTGCACACAGTCACTCATGTGATCGTTACCTCCCGGATCAACTACTGCAATGCTCTCTACATGGGGCTGCCCTTGAAGACCACCCGGAGGCTTCAGCTGGTGCAGAATGCGGCCACGCGGGTAGTGATGGGTGTGTCCCGACACTCTCATGTTACACCCCTCCTGCGGGACCTGCATTGGCTACCGGTTGCCCTCCGGGTGAGATTCAAGGTGCTGGTAACCACCTATAAAGCCCTATATGGCTTAGGCCCGGGGTACCTGGCGAATCATCTGCAGCCAGCGACAGCTCCCCATTGCCTGGTGCGCTCTCACAAGGAGGGTCTCCTTGGGGTCCTGTCGGCCAGACAGTGTCGACTGACGACTCCCAGGGAGCGGGCCTTCTCTGTGGGCATGCCCACTCTGTGGAATCAGTTTCCCCTGGAGCTCCAGATGGCCCCTGACCTTCGCTCTTTCTGCCATGACCGCAAAGCATGGCTACTTGGCCTGGTCAGATTGGTCTGAAGGGGTTTTTTAAAGGGTTTTATTGGTTTTATATTTGTATATCGAACTTTATGTGTTTTTATTGTTGTGAGCCGCCCTGAGTCCTTTGGGAGAGAGGGCGGCATACAAGTTTAATAAAATAAATAAATAAATAAATAAAAGCTGTGCATTTTGGTTAATTTATATTCTTTATTTTATATAAGCACAGAAAACAGGTTAATTCAGGAACCCAGTAAACATGTTATATGAAAAGGGCTCCACTTTTTCTTTTCCTATTGCATAGCCAATTACTTTGATAGATATTACTGACAAAATATAGGAATAAATGACCCCAGGAAAATTGAAATTTGTTTGCAGGAGAGAAGGGAAATGTAGATATCCGTTCCTTATCACTTAAAGATATTTAGTGAAAGTGTAGAATAAGTCCAGTGGTGGGTTGCTCCCGGTTCGCACCGGTTCATAAGAACCGATAGTAAAAAAATTTAATAGTTTGGAGAACCAGTAATAAGATTGGCTGGCCACGCCCCCGAACCGGTTCCCAGCCCGATCTCCGTTCGCTTACCCTGCCCACTCCCAATCTGTTGCTGCCTCCTGAGTCCCAGCTGATAGCTAGAGGGAAAAAAACTGTTTAAACTCTTGCCGCAGGGCTTCAAAGGGCCGCCCTACAGCTGATCAGTGTTAAAAGAAAACAAATGAGTAGACCGGTGCCTGCACGACTTGCATTGTTTGCCGGTTGTCCTCCGGGTGAGATTCAAGGTGCTGGTGATGACCCATAAAGCCCTACATGGCTTAGGCCCAGGATATTTGGCGGACCACCTGCAGCCAGCAGTGACATTCCACCGCCCGGTTCGCGCCCATAGATGGGGCCTGCTCAGGGTGCTGTCGGCTAGACAGTGTTGGCTGGCGGCCCCCAGGGGTAGACCCTTCTCTGTGGGTGCGCCCTCCCTCTGGAATCGACTCCCCTTGGAGTTCCGGTTGGCTCCTGACCTTCGCACCTTCCGCCGCAAATTAAAAACTTGGTTATTCAAGTTCCCCGACCTGGACTGATGGGGTTTTAAGGGTTTGAATTTTAGTGGGTTTAACCAGATTTTAACTCTGTATTATGGCCTGTGAATTTTATCATTGTGAGCCGCCCTGAGTCCATTGGAGATAGGGCGGCATATAAACCAAATAAAATATAAAATAAAATAAAATAAAATAAAATAAAATAAAATAAAATAAAATAAAATAAAATAAAATAAAATAAAATAAAATAAATAGAATAGAATAGAAGGGAAAAATTGAATTTGATTAAGATTAAAGATGAGGATGAAAGGTAATATTGATTTTTTTAAAAAACAGATGAGGAATAAATATGGCAAAAAGGAAATATAGAAATTGTAAATTTAATTGAAATGACTAAACACTCTTTAAATTTGTGAACCGGCCAAATACTCTGTTCAAAGAAAATACATTGTATGTTTGTATGTGTGTTTCTAATTACTGCTATTTATTCATATTTGTTCTCTTTTATTCTTTAAAGTTAAACAATTCATTCTTTATTTTAATATCTTTATATTTGTTTGGGGTTGGCTTTCTTCCCTTTCATCTTTTTTATTGTATAGCAATCTTTCTCCTTATACCTACCACCTCTCTCTTTTCTTTCCTTCTTAATTTCTCTTCCCCCCCCTCTTCCTCCCTCTCTTACCCTCCCTCCTACTCTGATTTCCCTTCCCTTCCTTCATCCCTCTCTATTGCTGTATCCTTTTATGCATATGGACTACTCAGAGGGCTGAAAAAGTTATTTTTGATGGTCCTTGCACATTTGACCAGTCCTTGAACTTACGCCTCTCCTCACATTTTACGTTTTTGCCCTATCTTGTCACCATGGTGAAGAGAAGCAGTTGTGAAATGAGTGACATGGTTGTTAAGAATGCTACAATGGGCATAAATGATGACCAGTCATAAGTGCAAAGACCGGTCAAAAGTGTGAGGACCTGTCAGAAATCACTTTTTTCAGCTCTCTGGGTAGCCCTTTTGTGCATATGGACTACTCAGAGGGCTGAAAAAGTTATTTTTGACTGGTCCTCGCATTTTTGACCAGTCCTTGAACTTACGACTGTCCTCACATTTTACGTTTTTTGCCCTATCTTATCACCATGGTGAAGAGAAGCAGTTGTGAAATGAGTGACATGGTTATTAAGAATGCTGCATGGGCATAAATGTGACGATGGTCATAAGTGTGAGGACCAGTCAAAAGTGTGAGGACCTGTCAGAAATGACTTTTTTCAGCCCTCTGAGTATTCCCTATACACATAGCCATGGCCACCCGGTCACATGACCAGCTAGCCACGCCAACCAGTCACGAGCTCCAAGCCATGCCCACAAAATAAGCCACACCCACAGAACCGGTAGTAAAAATTTTTAGAACCCACCCCTGAATAAGTCCCATCTTAATTTGAGTTGTCCTCTGCATTTGGCTGCTACTGTAGGTCCTGAAAAAATAAGAAATCTTTTCCCTTTATGGTCAATCAGACTTGGCTAATGAAGTGGAACGCCATGGCTCACGTGAGAGAGAATAGTGAGGTAAATGAACATCAGTTGTGGAGGGTAACCTCTTTCCTGAAGAGCAACAGGTAGGATCTGTGTATGAAGTTACTTTATACAATTCATCAGTCCAATGTATTAGCCCAAACTACATTGTCTCTGCTAGGAATTTCCAAGCTTTGGGTTGGAATGAACATTTGAAATTTTTAGAGCATGCTACAGAAGAGTGTTCTCAGCCTTGCCACCTTTAAGATTCTCAACCTTGGCAGCTTCAACTCCCAGAATCTTCCAGTCAGCAAGCTTAGAGAAATACTGCTTTAGACACCAACAAAATCATGGAGGAAGGTTTGTCCAATTGCAAATAGTTTGCACTAATGGGCAATCACTACCACCATTTATTCAAAGGCATACTGGTGAGTCCCTAACATGCAGGCTCACTTCTGGACCAAACACTGAGTTGCACTCACCTCCACATTTTGATTTTCTAAGAACATGTACTAGGCCCAGAGCCTAGTGTCCATCCATCCACCTATCCACCCATCCAGTCATTCATTCAAAAGAAGCAGAATAAAAAAAGCAGATACAGCCAAGAGCCTTCTGAACGCCAAAACAAGTTGGTTCTTGCAGGCCTTGCATTATTAATTTCAGATCTGTTCATTCTGAGACATCTCATAAGTACTGTATGGGGATTCTAGTATACTAATACTAGAGCAGGGGTGTCAAACTCACTTTGTCACAGCAGCATCACGTGAGGTATAAGGACTTTCCCCCACTTGGCTAAACTGGACGGGGGCGTGGCCAGCACGTGAGTTTGACAACCCTGTAATAGAGGCAGCAGGAAAGGTCTTGACTTCCAATTACTGCATCATAAGTCTTTGTGATATTATACCTGTTTGAATTTTGATCTTAGATGTTTTCCTTTGGAGCTTATCATTCTTGGCCCTCACATAGGCAGACCCTGCACTTGGCTAGGACGCAGAATATGCTAGGAAGAAGAAGATTCTTGGCCCTCATATCCTTGTCCTAAAATTCCTGGAAAGCTGCAGAAATAGCCACATCAAGGAACTCATACTAGGCCAGCAGTTGGTTCAGGGTTAATTCCCCTTGTTGCAGATAAATAAACTAGAAAGTTTTGGAGCTCTGGTGGCGCAGCAGACTAATAATCTGTTATTAACATTCAGCTGCCTGCAATTACTGCAAGTTCAAATCTCACCAGGCTCAAAGTTGACTCAGCCTTCCATCCTTTCTAAGGTAGGTAAATTGAGGACCCAGTTTGTGGGGGCAATAAGCTGACTTTGTATAAATATACAAAAGTATGAAGGCTATTGCTTAACGCATTGTAAGCCGCCCTGAGTCTCCGGAGAAGGGCGGCATATAAATCAAATTTAAAAAAAAAAAATTGACAGAAAGATGAGAGCGGTAATATTATTGTAATGAACCCAACTTCTGGGAGGGTCATCTTGATAATCCTTGATTTACAACAGTTGGTTTAGTGACCATTTGAAGTTACAATGGCATGAAAAAAGTGACTGAGAATTTTTCACACTTATGACCATTGCAGCTTTCCCATGATCACGTCATTTACATTCAGGTGCTTGACAACTGGTTCATATCTATGATGGTTGCAGTGTCCTGGGGTCATGTGATAATCTTTTGCAACCTTCTGACAAGCAAAGTCAATGGGGAAGTCAGATACACTTAACAACCGGGTTACTATTTTAACAGCTGCAGAGATTCGCTAAAGAAATATGGCAAGAAAAGCTGTAAAATGGGACGAAACTCACTTAACAACTGTCTCGCTTAGCAACCGAAATATTGGGCTCAATTGTGATCGTAAATCAAGGACCATCTGTGCTTTGCTGCTTGTTGACTATTGCTTGCTAATGATCAGTGTCCCTTTGTTTTCTGAAAGGGTATAAAAACTATGCCAATTTGTGTATGTATCTCGATGTGTGACGTCATTCAGAGTGCACAGATCTTTGCGCTCCATCTGAATTGTGCAACTAAACCCAACTGAATACCAGAAGAAGAATTATATTAATCTATATCTGAGGAAACAATTGTGATTGCCTACTCATACACGATTGATTGATTGATTTGTATAACCGGTCAACTTCAGCAACTCTGGGAGGCTTACAACGGCAATAAAACCAGTAACTATGAAACAATCTCAAAACAATTAAAAAAAAAACACCTCCTGCTCCTTAATCATCTCCTTGCGATGCCTTGCAACCAGCTCCAGTTGCTCTCCTCCGGTACTTTCTATCTATATACGATCCTTCCAGCGTCTTGATTTAAAATCGTGATCTTTGTACACGGGAAGGCAGCCAAAGCAACTCGCTTTAGGAATAAAGATTCTTTTTTGCACGTTGCAAGATCCAGAGCGGGTGGAAAAAGGAAGAGGCTCTCCTCGCATAGTCCGTGTAAAAAATGCAGCGCAAGAGAGAGAAAAGCCACTCCCGCTCTTTCAGGATTTAAGGTTTTAAGTAGAAAAAAAAGCTGGGAGGGGTGTAGAGAGGTATCTGTGATCTTACCTGCCATGATCCCTCAGCTGATACTGGGCAGCGATGGCGGGGAAGGAAAAAGCTGAAGACACAGCAGCACTTCCAGTTTTGGAGGCAATTCTGAAAGTGAAAGAACTCACGCCCGTTGTTTCCTTTTCCCGCCCATGAATTGAACAGGAGGAAAAAGCTGGCCCCAACCGCGTGGGAGAATCCTGGAAACACAACCGTTTCGCGGAAAGCCACTTGATGCAACGGACTCTTACATTTCGTAAAGTTTTTGGTCTCAGCTGCTCTCCTTGTTATTTTCACCACATAAGAGGGGAAGCACGTTGCAAAACTGTATTAAAAGTGGCGCCAAATACAGGCAGAGGGCGCGATTGTCTCATTCAGCCACGTCGAGAGGCAAAGTATCTTTTGCCCTTCAGAATTCTGGATTGCCTTGAATCTTTGTGCCATCAAAACGTTTTCCCACTCTTAATGATCACGTCGATAAGATTTTCTCCAAGTTGAACATTTATTAAGAATGGTTTAGTCTCCTGTTTTCTGTGTTTGAAAGGTGGATTCCTTATTTGGTAGCTTTTGTCCTAAAATTCCTGTGTGATTTCCTATTACTGAGATTTAAAAAAGGATAATTTTTTTCCATGTTACACAGAGGGAAAGAGGCTGAAGACCTCACGGTGAGTTCATGATAATGTTGAGATATGAAGAAGGGATTTCCTGATTTGTCAGAAAAGGGCTTCAGATTACTCAAAAACTCCATGAAAAATCAGTTGACTCTGTTGTCCATCACTCTACAGCCCCCAAACATCCCAAACTCTGGTATAACATCTGCAAGAAGAAACACTTACCTGGCTTCAATGTCCCGGGAAGAGGTAGAACTTTTTGGTCAAGGTGGTTCTGTCCTTTGAGGGCATCTGACATGGGTTGCTTGCAAAATGGTCCATCACCTGTAATATGGAAGGTACAGAAAGAAAAGCTGGTGAGTGGATGTCCAAGAAAGTCAAGTAGCCCCATCTAAAAATTAGTAATATTTTATCATTATACATGCTCACTTTACTAACTAGACACTGTAGAAGAATTAGATTTGATTACATTAGCCCAAATCAGAAAGAATTAATTGACAACTTTTAAGACTAATGATTTTATCTTAAAGCATAGCATATTATAGTTATTAGTTGATAGGTTTGTAATCTGTCTGACATGGAATCTTCATCTGCATAACTACCTTTCTTTTGCCCTCATCTCATCCCAATCTATTTAAATACCACATCAACCAGGGGACTCCATGGGACCTGATAAAGTAAGTTCCAGTTCGCAAAAGCTTATCACTTAAAATAAAGTTTAGTCTTAAAAGGTCTTACAGTACTCTTATGATGGAATGCTTAATAGACCTTGAAAAACAGAGGAAGCAGCAAGATCTTAAGGTAGGAAATGGGTCTGTTACAAAGCAAATTTTTGAATAGGAGGGAAGCATGAGAAACAGACTCAGAGTAACTCCACTTAAGTTTGTCTAAGTATATCTAATCATGTAGTATGGCTGTATTACTATTATCCTTCTCATCTGTTCCACTTCCTCATTACTGTGATTATTCTTACAGGTAGTCCTTGACTTACAACAATTCGTTTAGTGACCATTCAAAGTTACAATGGCACTGAAAAAAGAGACTCATGACCATTTTTCACACTTACACCCTTTGTAGCATCCCCATGATCATGTGATCAAAATTCAGAAGCTTGGCAACTGATTTACTTATGACCGTTGCTGTGTCCCAAGATCACGTGATCACCTTTTGCAACCTTTTGACAAGCAAAATCAATGGGAAAGTCAGGTTCACTTAACAACCGTGTACTTATCAACTGCAGTTATTCACTTAACAACTGTGGCAAGAAAGGTCATAAAATAGGGAAAAATTCACTTAAAATGTCTGACTTAACAACAGGACTACCTAACCTTTGCTATTATGATTATTATTACTTTGTTGTTTTGCATGTACACTGAGAGCTTGTACACCGGACACAAATTCCTTGTGTGTCTAATTGCACTTGGCCAAATAAAGTATTCTATTTCTTTCTCTTTCTCTTTATTTCATTCCATTCCATGCTAGATATAAATAAATTGTATAGGAAAAATACTTTGTTAGGTTTTCATGATTCTGTTACATTATTCCACTAGCAAAAAGAGATCTTTCCAGAAATCCACATGGTTCTTGTTTCTTCAGCTTGCTAACCTCGTGGGGCTTGACAGTGGGGAAACCAGGCAGAGAATCTATATAGCTAGGTTTTCTATTATAATCCAAAGACTGTATATAGATAAAGAAGGTTACAGCAGGGGTCACCAACCTTTTGGACCTCAGGAACCACTAAATTCATAATTTTAAATACCGCAGACCACTAATGTGAGCTTCCTAATGACCATCTGGGTGGGTGTGGCTACATGGTCATGTGACTGGATGGGCATGGCCAACTCCAAGCTTCCCCACCCAGGCTCCTTAGGGCCCCAACAGGAAGCAGTTGTTGGAGCTAAGCAGAAAGCACAAGAAAGAGTTGGCAAAACAGCTGGCTCAGTTCAAATTGGATCTGACCAAGAAGGAGGCTCAGCAGAAGCCCCTCACTGAGGACTATGAGCATAGGCTTTCCAAACAGATGGAAGACCTGTGACAGTGCAAGGCCAGGTACCAGCACCTGGAGGCTCAGTAGGCTGAGATGGTCAGCCAATTCTAGGTCATGATGCAGTCCCACTGGAAAAGGCCCTTTGGCTTTTCTCCACCAGTGGCACTTCCTTCTAGCCTTTGCCCAAAGCTCCAGACCAGGAGGCTGAAGCAGACCTCAAGTTGGAATTTCTGCCCCACTCCGACCCACACAAAAAGACCCCAAAGGGGGAGACTCTCGGCAGCAACACAAACGTTCATTGCACGTATCTGGCCCAGGGGCCGTACTTCGAGGACCCCTGATTTAATGCAATATAAGAAATGAAAATAATTTTTCTGTGGACCACCAAAATTTTCTCACGGACCACCAGTGGTCCATAGACGACCAGTTGGTGACTGCTGCTTTACAGAACAACCACTGAATTAAGGTACCTTGGATCATATTCTCAAAGGATTTTTTTTATTTATATGGGGTAGCAATAAGTTTGATGTCTGGGTATTTCTAAAGTAGAAAGAATGGATAATTTTGACCAGTTTTAATGATAAAATTGATGTCATGATAGCAGCTCTTTGTTAGCTTTCTTCCAACTGTATGCCTCGCTAGCTAGAATTATGGGAGTTGAAACCCCAGATTTTTGAAGGTGAAGGAGTTGATGCCAAAAAAAAAAAAGGGGGGGCTCTTACTCCTTTTTTGCCAACCAAAAGTTTTTGCCCACCAGCCAATTGTTTTATTTTATGCTCACTATAATTACAAAAAGTGTTACATATTGAAATGTAGTGAGATAGTCTTCACTCAGGTCCACCATTCTGGTGTGAAAATACTCAAATGTCATTGGCTGACCCATCTGACAGCTCCCTATAAACTGCAGAGTTCTACCGATCTACTAATAAAGAGCTGTTGTTACTGTTAGCATTGAGTCCAGTTTCTTCCATCGCCATCTAACACTGGCAACGAGGATGGGATCGGAAGAGCAGCAAACAAGAAAGAGCTGATGTTCTGCCCCAACTACGGACCCCAAAGAACGCAGCATACACAAAATCTATACAAAGCTTATTTTACTCAAATAACTCAGTCTTTTTCGATCAAAAAAGAGGTCCGTAGGCTGTTAATAAACTTTCTTACAGCCTACAAGAACTCTAAGATAAGGTAATCACAGTCTTACTTGGCAGAAAGCCCAGAAGCAATTTTGCAGAGAAGCCAGACGCGAAGGAGAGTGAATTAAAGTTGTTCCCTACAGCTTTCTGCAATCGGCGTTCCTCCTTAAATAGGCTAAGGGAGTGGCCAATTAGACCCAAGCCTTACTCTTGAGGAGACCTCCTCCTGGGGAGCCACTCCTGCCTTTTGCAGCTCTGCATGCCCATGCATTGAGAAGAGGCTCTTGTTCTTCGTCCTCTTCACTTAAAGAGCTTCTAAAGGTTCTGAAGGCCCTGGCTGAATCCCTGCCTCTGGCACCACATCTTCTCCAGCCTCCTCACTGTCCGACTCAAGCGCCAGCTGCACAGGCTGCTGGTGCAGCACCACACCAGCCTCCTCATTGTCAAAATCAGCTACAATCTGCACAGGCCCCTGACGGGCCACAACAGCTGAAGTAGATCATCACCGACCCAAGAAATGAAGCTACCGGCAGATATCATTGGCTATCACTGTAGATTTGAACTGCATCGGCCCTCACAATGACTGACCAAGTTCTGCCAACACTGTTCAACCCAGCCACGGACAATTGGGACTCATACATGACCAGGTTCGAGTGTTTTATGGAGGCCAACGATCTTTTGGGTCTGTTGGACAACCATAAAAGAGCATTGTTTCTCAGCTACTGTGGAAGTGAGGTGTTCGACATGGCCAAGGCACTTGTTGCACCAGCTGTGGTGCAAATGGTGCCCTGGGCCAACCTGCAGAACGTGCTACAAGTCCATTACGCTCCAGTACAATCAAAATTTGTTTGCTGGAGAGAATTCCATAGACGAGTACAAGAGGAGGGTGAAACTGTCAACCATTATGTGGTGGCGCTACGGAAGGCGGCAACCTGTTGTGTGTTTAGAGAGCTGGAGGATGTGTTGTAGGAGCAGTTCATCAGGGGAGTGAGTGATGTTAGCCTGCAAAGACAGTTGTTAGCCAAGCCTAACCTCACTCTACAGATAGTGCTCAATGAAGCTAGAGCAACAGAATCCTCGCACAAGTCTGCAACTGCCTTTCAAAAGGTGGGAAATGCTTCAGTTTCATGGCAGTCCGCCACAGTCCACCAGGAGAGCGCCGAGCTAATTGAGTCTAATAAGGCGGAATTCCAGGCTTTCCTGGGGCTCCTTAATTTCTACACCATATTCTTGCCCCATAAAGCATCTATCGCGGAGCCACTCCATCGATTACTGGACTCCAAGGCACCTTGGCATTGAATCTGAGAGCTGCCGCCGCTTTTACTGCTGTTAAGGACCTCCTGATTTCCAATGCTGTCCTTGTACAATATGATGACAGCCTCCTTCGGTTTTTGACATTTGACACTTTGCCTTATGGTGTGGGGCTGTCCTAAGCCATATCCTGCCTAATGGGTCGGAAGCCTCTATCACATATTAGTGACACTGTCAGCCCCTGAAAGAAATTACAGCCAACTTGAAAGGGAGATCCTAGCTGCCGTGGCGGGATTCAAACGATTCCACAACTATGTCTATGGGAGGTTTTTCCACTTAATTATGAATCACAAGCCCTATTGGGCTTATTGGCGGAGATTGTCAAACTCCCCAAATTATATCACCGCACATGTCTCGTTGGGCTGAATTTTTGGCGGACTACTCATACCAATTCCAGTATAGGCCTGGTAAATTATTAGGTCATGCCAATGCCCTAAGCTGGTGCCCGCTTCCACCATCTGTCCAAGACCCCGCCCCTACAACCTCCATGTTACTGGTCGAGGAAGTACAGTCCCCAATATCAGCTCAGGATATTGGAAAACTGTCTGTGCTTGACCCTACCATTTCCCAAGTCCTGGACTGGGTGCACAGGGGCTGGCCACAAGGGCCGGTTACACCAGAGATCCAGCCCTACTAACACAGACAGCACAAGCTGTCTGCGCAGAAGGGCTGTCTACTGTGGGGACACAGAGTGGAAGTTCCCCCCAAACTCAGAACACAGATGTAATTCAGCCTCCATGATGCCCATCCAGGCATTGTGCGCATGAAAGTCCTGGACTGCAGCTATGTTTGGTGGCCGAAGAATGAACAAGGTATAGAGGAGTGGGTGGGTAATTGCAAGCACTGCCAACAGTCCAGGCCGGCTCCACCAGCCGCCCCTGTCCGAGAGTGGGAAGCACCAAGGGCACTATAGGCTCGAGTCTATGTTGATTTTGCTGGCCCATTAAGAGGCCAAACATTCCCGATACTAGTGGACGCATAGTCGAAGTGGGTTGAGCTCTCCCTGATGCCATCCACTAACGCAGAGGCCCTCATTAAGGTCCTAGAGAAACTATTTGCAACCCACGGGTTGCAGACATCCTTGTAAGCGATAATGGTCCCCAGTTTATGTCGGTACCCTTCCAGCTGTTTCTGGCCAAGCTGGGCATTTGCCATGCTTCCATGGCTCTCTTTCACCCGGCCACTAATGGCCTGGCCAAACGAGTCGTCAGATCGGCCAAAGAGGTTTTAGGATGCCTGGGGCCCTCAAATTGGCACCATAACATCCGCCAGTATCTCCTGGCACAACATACGACCCCTTGCCTAACAATCAAACAAAGTCCGGCTGAATTACTTATGGGAGGCAGGCTTTGGACCACCTTAGACTGATTACACCCAACTATGCCCCATGACCACTCACGGAGGCTCCGTACCAGGACAGGTCATTTGCAATCAGGGACTGGGTATATGCCCAGAACTATGGGACTGGTACTAGGTGGCTATTGGGACACATAATTCAACTAACTGGGCCCTATTCTTATAGGGTCCAGCTGGACGGTGGAAGGACCTGACGCCGCCATATAAACCGGGTCAGGCAGAATGCGGCAGATGCAGTCTACCCACCATTTGGGCAGGCTCAACCATACCAGACTGAAACTCCACCTCCAGGGATCTTGCCAGCTAGCCTGGAGCCAATCAAACACCCCCGACCGAGTCATTTTCGATGCCGGACTTACTGGAGGAATCAGGTCTTCCAACATCAACAAGGCTGCTATCCAGGATTATTGCGCAGTCGCCTGTAGTTCCAGAGGACAATACTCCAGCTCCTCCTTTTCCAACAGCCACCCCTGAATTGAGACAATCTGGGTGGAGCCGACGTCAACCAGCATACTTAGCAGACTACGCATGCATCATCCGAGTGGAGAGGGGTGTTAAGTCCTCACACTTACAACTCCGCCTGAGCCAGCTGATCATTCCTGATTGGCTAAGACACGAGCAGCCAAAGAGCGGGAAAACACAGCCCTCCGATTGGTTCCTCTGTCTGACAGCTCCTCTATTTAAGCAGCTGTCAGACGGCAACAGTTCTGTCAGTGTGTTAACTTGCGTGGAGTTGCCTTGTTCTTGTTAGCTGTTGGTGTTAGCAATAGAGCACTGAGTTGAACCAGCCTCCCTCTGTTCCTGCCTCGTTCTCCAAACAGCAAAAAACAGTTGCAGGTTTTGCCAGTTTTTCAAATCCAGTTTAATTTGTGCTTTCAATTTGTCGTAATTGTCTTCTTTGACAGTTACACATCTTGCCGTCAATTGGATCCATATGTATTTAACTTTTTTTACAATCATATTCATAATTCTTGTAAATTCTCTCTTTTGTTTATCTGTAAATTTTTTAACCAATATTTTTGTTTTCTCTGTTTATTTTCAAACTTGCAACCATATTCTTCTATCTTTGTAATTAATTTAGGCCCTGTTTACTGTGGGCCGGGGTGGGCTTCATAAACTTTAGCAAGCGGTTCTCTGCCCGGATGCTAGTTGGGCATGACCATGGTGGGCCTCCTGCACCACGGCAGGGGGAGGGGAGCGTTTTTGCCTACCCTGAGCCTCTGTGCACGCTCCGCACTTACCTGCATCCAAAACAGGCCATGTGGGGGCTCCTGGGAGGGGAGGGGTGGGTTGGGCAGGGCCAGCCAGGAGTGGGATTTGGGGATTCTCCAAACTGCACAGTTAAGAAGTGCAGAAATTAAGAAATTAAGAAGGAGGAGTATAAGTTACAGGTTTTTGCCGATGACTTGGTGTTTATTTTAGAAGACTCAGGCAGGGGTGGGCTGCTGAGGGTTCGTAGGGGTTCTCCTGAACACCACATCATCACTAAATTGTATTGTATTGTAATATAATAGTCTTTCAAAATAATAATAATAGTAAAAGAGGCCACCACAATCTCATGTGGCCTCTGCAGCCTCCAAAAAGCATGGGAAGTTCCCACATGGTTTCCAGAGGCTCCAGATACCACACAAGAATGTGGTATGTTCTCACATGGCCTCTGGACCCTCTGGAAATCATGCAAAACGGCTCTGCTTTCACAGAGCCTCTGGAACCTCAAAAAAGGGTGCAAGAATGGGACATGCTTTCCTGTTCTTTTCAGAGAAGGCCACGTAAGAGAATTCTCCAAAGTTTTCAGGCCTCGTGCAACTTCAGATAGAAAGACAAGGACAAATCGAATTTGTAATTATGTGAGTTTTTATTCATTTTATTAGATATATATGCTGCCCATCTCACTATCCCAAACAACACTTTGTTAAGCATTGTTTCTCCTTTGTCTGATGGGGAGGGCGTGACACACTAGCAGAGTCAAGTTAGACTTTTTCTGAATTTTTGACACGCCGAGCCCAAAAGGTTCGCCATCAGTGTCCCAGTCCAAAAATAAAATAAAATAAAGCAGAGTTTTTATAAGATATGATGAAGCTAATTAAAAACTGGAAGACACCCAAATTCCATGTACCTATATCTCAATATAGAAACTTTCTTAAGAATGTGCTCCTAAAAAAATAAGGGAATATCATCTTATGGTAAAGTTTCCTTTCAAAATGACTTATTACACCAATATGGCCGAATCTAACCAGCCCAAAAAGTTTGGGGCACAACAGAAAGTTTTTGCATGATTCTGGGCCATATAACTAAATTAGGGAGAGAGGCCAGTAATTTTGGCCCAAAACTAGATGATATGCTATAAGATCAGAAGTACCAGCAGGAACATTTTGGAGATCCAGTTGTTCAGCTAAGCAAGTATTTCAGGCCACAAGGATATAAATAAAATGTTGGCTAGCTTCAGGCCCCTTTTTTCTCACACGATCGATCAAAATTCTTGCTTGTTCCTGCATCCTATTGCTCTCATTCACTTCTTCCACCTCTTTATCATTCATGATTTCCTCATGGTGCAGATCATCCAAGAGTTGGCTGATGATAGGTTTGTTAACACACTTTATAAATTCTGTGCGCACTTCTTCCAACGTCTGGTCTATAAGGAAAACAAGTGCATTTTTCACATTTAGGATTGTTGAACAACTTCTGTACTCATGTGATTGCAGTTCAGGCAATTGGTAACCTGCTTCTATTTAAAATTGGTTGTAGCATCCTGCAGTCAAGGGGTAGTAATTTGTTACCTTTCTCCCCCCTCCCTAACTTCTGGCAAAAAAATGCCCATTAGGATTCCGCAGAAAGAGAAAAAAGTGATGCTGGACTCTATCTAATCACAAACTCTTATATACATACACATGCTCAGATATTGTTCCTACAACAGTTAAATACCACCAGTAGCTGATTTGTGCCACATGCTAAACTTGTCTAATGTTAATCTGAGTTTGCTTTTTTAGCTTAGGATCTAAACGCTGTGCATTTTGGTTAATTTATGATTCTTTATTTCATATAAACACAGAAAACAGGTTAATTCAGGAACCCAGTAAACATGTTATATGGTAGCTTCAACTCCCAAAATCTCTCAGTCAGCAAGGTAGGAAAACACTGCTGTAGACACCAACAAAATCATGGAGGAAGGTTTGTCCAATTGCAAATAGTTTGCGCTAATGGGCAATCACTACCACCATTTATTCAAAGGCATACTGGTGAGTCCCTAATATGGAGGCTCACTTCCAGAGAAAACACTGAGTTGCAGTCACCTCCACATTTTGACTTTCTAAGAACATGTACTGGGCCCAGAGCCTAGTGTCCATCTACCCGCCCATCCAGTCATTCATTCAAAAGAAGCAGAATAAAAAAAGCAGGCGCAGCCAAGAGCCTTGTGAATGCCAAAACATTAAGGTAGCGGACAAGTTGATTCTTGCTGGCCCTGCATTATTTATTTCAGATCTGTTCATTCTGAGAGATCTCATAAGTACTGTATGGGGATTCTTTTTTTTTCTAGTATACAAATACTAGAGGCAGCAGGAAATGTCTTGACTTCCAACTACTGCATCACAAGTCATTGTGATGTTATTCAGGACATAGCATCCTGTTTGAATTTTGCTCTTAGATGTTTTCCTTTTGAGTCTCTCATTCTTGGCCCTCACTTCCTTGTCCTAAAATTCTTGGAAAGCTACATAAATACTATATCAAGGAACTCGTACCAGGCCAGCAGTTGGTTCAGCGTTAATTTCCTTTGTTGCAGAAAAATTAGCTAGAAAGTTTTGACTGATTAGTTAGGCACAGAAGGGTGAGATCTGTAATATTTTAGTAATGAACCCAACTTCTGGGAGGGCCATCTTCTACCAGGAGTGTGAATAAAGATAATCTTTGATTTACAACAGTTCGTTTAGTGACTGTTTGAAGTTAAACGGCACCAAAAAAAGTGACGTATGACCATTTTTCACACTTATGACCATTGCAGCTTCTCCATGATCACATGATTTACATTCAGATGCTTGACAACTGGTTCATATCTATGATGGTTGCAGTGTCCTGGGCAGTGGTGAAATCCAAATTGTTTTACTACCAGTTCTGTGGGCGTGGCTTGGTGGGCGTGGCAGGGGAAGGATACTGCAAAATCCCCATTCCCTCCCCACTCTGGGGTCAGCCAGAGGTGGTATTTGCTGGTTCTTTGAACTGCTCAAAATTTCTGCTACTGGTTCTCCCAACTGCTCAAAATTTCCGCAACCTGTCAGAACCTGCTAGATTTCATCCCTGGTCCCAGGGTCATGTGATCATCTTTTGCTATCTTCTGGCAAGCTAAGTCAACGGGGAAGTCAGATGCATTTAACAACCATGTTACTAATTTAACAACCGCAGACATTCGCTTAACAAACATGGCAAGAAAAGTTGTAAAATGGGACAAAACTCACTTAACAACCATCTTGCTTAGCAACCGAAACGTTGGGCTCAATTGTGATCATAAGTTGAGGACCACCTGTGCTTTGTTGCTTGTTGCCTACTGCTTGCTAATGATCAGTGTCCCTTTGTTTTCTGAAAGGGTATAAAAACTATGCTAATTTGTGTATGTATCTTGATTTGTGACTATTCAGAGAGAACCTTTCTTTGTGCTCCACTTGAATTGTACAAGTGAACCCAATTTAATGCCCTGTAGGGGGAGAATTACCGGTGTATAATCTATATCTGAGGAAGCAATTGTGTTTGCCTACTCACACAATATTGATTGATTGATTAAGTTGATTGGTCAGCCTAAGCAACTCTGACAGCGTTACAATGGCAATAAAACCAGTAACTATAAAACAATCTCAAAACAATAAAAAAATACTCCTGCTCCTTAATCACCTACTTGTGATGCCTCGCAACCAGCTCCAGTTGCTCTCCTCCGGTACTTTCTATCTATATACGATCCTGCCAGAGTCTTGATTTAAAATTCTGATCTTTGTATATAGGAAGGCAGCTAAAGCAACCCACTTTAGGAATAAAGTTCATGTTTGCACGTTGAAACATCCAGAGTGGATGGAAAAAGGAATTGCCCTCCTTGCATAGTACATATAAAAAATGCAACGCAAGGGAGCAAAAAGGAAGCGGTAAACCCACCACTCCCCCTTTCAGGATTTAAGGTTTTAAAAAGAAAAAAAAAGGTGTGTGTGTGGGGGGGCGGGGTAGAGAAGTTTCTATGATCTTACCGGCCATGATCCCTCAGCTGATACTGGGCAGCGATGGCGGGGAAGGAAAAAGCTCAAGAAACAGCAGCAGTTCCAGCTTCACCAAATAAAGAGGGGACTTTGCAAAAATGTATTTCCGCCAAATACTAGCAGAGAGCGCGATCGCCTCTTTCAGGATATACGCAGCCACCTCGACAGGCAAACTATATTTTGCCCTTCACAATTATGGATTGCTTTGAATGTTTATGTGCCATCAAAACGTTTTCCCACTCTTAATGAATACATCGATAAGATTTTCTCCAAGCTGAACATTTATTAAAAATGGTACAGTCTCCTGTTTTCTGTGTTTGAAAGGTTCAGCTCAAGCGGATTCCTTATTTGTTAGCTTTTGTCCTGCCAAGCTGCAGGAAAGGAAAGTTGAGGCATTCTCAGGTACTGCTGAATAATCTGGCTTGTTCCCCAGCGCTTTTCCGATTTTTATGTCAACTGACATCAGAAGAATCCCTTCCTCTCAGCCAGAACTGGATGTTTGTGGTCTCCTTCCATTGTTTTCCCCCTCCTTTTATGCTCTTCTTTTTTTAGGTTGCAAACCAAAGAGGTAGATATAAAAATCTTCAAACAAAAGAACAGAACTGAAGAAGCTCCTTGGATGAAAGACAAAACATTGTCAAGGAAAAACAAAGAAAGTCCAGTTGCCTTTTGAAAAAGCATCTTTGAGGCAACCATGAGCTGGATGACTGAGGATCTCAACAGACATTCTAACGAAAGAATACTCTCTCAAAGTGAACAAATCCTTTTTTTTAACTACATATCACAGAGAAAACAGGTAGGATATTAACAGTTGTTTATTTAATTGGTTGCTCAACAAATCTGTACTCTGTTACACAATGATAAAAAGTTTGTTGCAGTGGGACCAGATGGCCTCTGGGAACATTTTATTCCACAACTGCTACATCAAAATGAAAACTATTCTTTCCTGGATCCCTCCTCCTCCTCAGGTTTTTTTTTTATTTGATTTATATGCCGCCCTTCTCCGGAGACCCAGGGCGGCATACAGTGCATTAAGCAATAGCCTTCATGCTTTTGTATATATTTATACAAAGTCAGCTTATTGCCCCCACAAACTGGGTCTTCAATTTACCCACCTTAGAAAGGATGAAAGGCTGAGTCGACCTTGAGCCTGGCTAGGTTTGAACTCACAGAATTACAGGCAGCTGGATGTTAATTGCTGCCTTTAGTAGGAGGCATTAGCCCCCTACGCTACTCAGTTGAGTAACATAGGGTTCTGATCCCAAACTCTTTAGGCCTTTTAAAATACTTAAAAATACAATGACTTTTAAAATATCTGAGTCAAATTCAGAACAGGGTAGCAATCAGGAAAAATTCTATTTCTAGTATTTTGATATGTTCTGTGGGACTGAACTCCCTAAGTATTTCTTAAAAGAGAGTGATAACTACCTAAATGTTTATTTGTTCACACTCTTCCCTCAAATGGAATAGGACTTTGCTTTCTTCTTGCTGAGGTCTAAAGGGATTACTGTTTGTAAAGAATTGTGGGATTCACTTCACCGGATAGAGATTTTGAGCCCAAAATTTCTGTTGCTAAGCGAGACAGTTGAGCTTTGCCCTATTTTGTGACCTTTCTGGCTACAGTTGTTAAATGAACCACTGCAGTTGTTAAGTTAGTTACAGGCTTGTAAAGTAAATCTGACTTCCCCATTGGCTATATTTGTCAGAAGGTTGCAAAAGGTAATCACATGACCTCAAGACACTGCAATTGACGTAAATATGAATCAGTTGCCAAGCATCTGAATTTTGATTGTGTTGTGACCATGGGAATGCTGCAACGGTTGTAAGTGTGAAAAATGGTTATTTGTCATTTTTTTCAGTGATATTGTAACTTTGAACCATCACTAAATGGTTGTAAGTAAAGGACTACATGTATGTTCTTAACTGATTTATGATAATGTTATATCATAAATTGTTTTATAAAAGTTACCATGTTTCAATTCCATGGGAGTTATAGATCCTGGATTTTGGATTAAGTCTGCAAGTTAGCCCATTTCGGTTTCTTGGTTCAAAAACAGCTGCTATATGATGCACTGTTTTGCCCAGTTAAAAGCTACAGGAACAAAAGTTTTATTACTATATAGATTGTCTAAGGAGGCATGTGTCCTGGATTATAGGTCTAGTGTTATCAAGAATTATGGATTGGGGGCTGGCTGAATAATTAAGAAACACTGGAGGGTGAAATCTATTTCTCATCTGGAGCAATGAATTTGTCAGCGTGGTGTTTGCCATTTTTTTTGGTAGGGTTATTAAATAAATAAATAAACATATATACATACATAGACTATAGTTACCTGTTAACCACAAGTAGATTATCTTATTTATCACAAGCTATCTAGTTGAATAAATGGGTAAGATTCTGAGTGTCTCAATATCTATGTGCTCATTTAGGTCAGAAGTGGGAAACCTGAGAGCATATTCCATTAAGTGTACCTACTTGGAGTCTGCATTGAATGACTGCAAGAACTGGAGCAAACGGTTAATTGAGCCAGAGCTGAAAGTGAATAAGACTCCTCAGTTTTGTTTTCTGACGCTCCTTTTTTCTAACATCTCTCTTTTCTCTCATTCTCCAACTCCCATTTCTAACTCTTCTAAGCAGCAGAACCTAACCAGGGAAGGGACTGACAATTTGACCAAAACTCTGAATGGATCACTTGCATGGAGCTTTTGAAATCAGACTATCAGCCACATACAACAGTAAGTCCAATGAGAAAACTTCCAGTCTTGATAGGATAGTTTGTGTGGATCTGTTCAGAAATCCTAGAGTGGATGGAGTGCAATGAAGTTGCAAATGGTAGTGATGAATTCTTGGGGTTGATCTGCATGAACCCAGTGTCCTGCATCAGGGATATGCTGGATTTCAGCATCAGGAAAGAGCCGTTTGATCTCAGGGTAGTTATTGGAACTGCAGAAAAGTAGATACAGAAATGGGAAGGAAATAGGAAAAATTGCAGTAAGAACTTTGTGGAGTATATAAATTATATCAATCAGTATAATAATAAAATAACTTGTTTGTACTACTGGTGTATAAAATAAAGATAACTAGTTGTTTGTGAAGGAGTGAAACTGAAAGGAAGTAAAAAAAAAAAACTCAGTGAAAAAGGACCTGATGATTTCAACTGACCCTGAAAAGCAAGGTGAAATGGTAGAACAATCTGGAAACCAAAGTTAAACAGCAGAAACATCCACCAGATCTAAACTTCCAAATATTTGATCTAGCTGTGCAAAATACAATGCAGATTAAATGATGCCTATGTTCAAAAGCAACATCTGCAGACAGTCAACAAGACAAATTTACTGTTTGGGAGATGTAGATTATAATCTACTGTTTACTGGAAATTGTTTGATATGCAACGTAAAAAGACTTCAGACTGCAAAAGACTGCAACCCAGCAGATATTATTTTAAATGATGCTCCAAGTCTCTTACCTAATATAGCCAGATTTGGAACCCCCAAGAAAGAGAGTAGGCCCTAGATAAGATGTCTGGAAGTCAGGAAAACTCATGAGGTCATTCAGATGCTGTGAAATGGCCTCTAGATTCACACGCCATACAAACTGGTCCTCCGCATTCTTTAGGTTGGTAAGTAGAAAATAGAGAATGGTTGGCTCCTACACACACAAAAAAGTAAAAGTACTGGGATGATGGCTTAAATGTGAAACATAATCCTTGGGCATGTAATTTTGTGTGAGTACATACACATAAAGCTTAATTTCATAAACTGATTTACGTTTTGTCCCTTTAATATGATCAGACTGCAATACATGCCCAGCTCTGAAGAATAATACGTTCTGTTTTTAAAAAATGCCATACTATTTCTTGTCCCACACTTTTGCACGCCTCACTTAGAGAGTTGAAGTAGTTTGGATCTGAAATATGTAACTTGTGCTCTTTGACAAAATCACTTTACCTGAATAATAGGGCGTAGTTGTTCTTCGGCCATACGGCGTGCAGTGGAACGAGGAATACCTTTAGGGATATCCACTGCTTTCATGGCAGCGATGAAATTCTGAAAGCCACTGACATCTTTTGTTTGGCTAGGACTGATATCAACACACACTAAGCGCTCCACCACTTCCGGCTGCAAAGGAATAAAAGGGGGGGGGGGGCGGAGGAGGTCATAGGAATCATTGGCTGAAAGAGCTATCACACTAGTCCAGGGGTCAGCAACCCACAGCTCCGGAGCCGCAAGTGGCTCTTTGGGCCCTCTGCCACGGCTCCCTGTCCGATCCCTGGTTGGCCCCACCCCTCACATTTCTTTTTTGGACTCCTGCCTGAAACATCAGGAAGCGAAGGCTGCCTTACATGCAAATGTGGCACAAAGGCAGGTACAGGGCTGCTTCGCTCCTGTACTCTCCTCCCCACTCTTCCTTTTGTGACCCCCTGGCCAGCTGTGGCTGAGCCGGGAGGATGCGCACACGCAGGGAGACCCTCCTTAAGCAAGCTGCTGCCTGCTCAGCCTGCGCCTTTCCTGAGCTTTGGCACTCACTTGCGGAGGGCCTCCCTGCATGTGCACACACTCCTGGCTCCGCCACAGCTGGCCAGGGGGTTACGAGAGGAGAGGGAAGAAGAAGGACGCTCACTCGAAAGGAGGGAGGAGGCACACATACACATACACACACACACATATACAGAGAGAGAGAGAGACAGACATAGAGAGTGATATGTAGAGTGATATGTAGAGAGGGGGTGAGAGAGGGGAAGAGAGGGAGGGAGAGATACAGAGGGTAGAAAAGAGGGGAAGATAGGGAGAGAGACATAGAGAATGGTTTTGTGGCTGGGTAGACATGGCTAGGGGTAATGTGATTGGGTGAAAGTGAATTGACATTGAGTTTGCCACACCCACCCAGGTTTTGTGGCTCCGTGTGTTTTTTTCTGTAGGAAACCCTGTCCAAGTGGCTCTTTGAGTGTTTAAGGTTGCCGACCCCTGCACTAGTCCCTTGCCTAGACTCTAATAAGAATTCTAAGCCAGGGGCAGATTTAGTGTATCAGACAAGAATTTTTATTCTGTTTCAGTCTCCATCACAGACATTGTAAGAAGACGACAATTGTGTTTCAGAAAAAAAGAGATTTAAAACCTTACGTTTGACTTGAATCCATGTCCCCTATCCCCTCTTCCAGAGGAGAATGGACCAACTGTGACTAATAGTTGCTGCACCTATTCTGCATTGTGCTCTTCAAACTGAGTGTAGGGACTAAAAGAGTAATTGTGAAATTATATTTAAAAATTGTAAAATTGGCTACAAGTCTGTTTGAGTTCACAATGTTTTCAAATTTTATAATACTGCTACCTTTACCATCCCAGAAAATTAGATATTGGCTGTCCTTGTTAATTTGAAATACAGTATATACATTTTGAGATACTTCGGTTCTTGTCTGTTTGTGTGTTCTGAACTTGTACAACTGTTTAAACCTGGTATTTTGTAGCTAATTAAAAAAAAAGAATAGAGGAAATGTTTTTTAAAGCACCTTTTGTGTGCTGTGGTTTGAGACAAAATACACACACACACACACACCCTGAATTGTAAAACCATAAATTATGCAAAATGAGATCATTTGATATCATTTGTCTCCAAACTGGCCCTCCAAGTTTTCCAATGGTTTCCAATGTCCCTTTCATTTTTCCTTTCTTCTCACCTTTCTCAGTATTATAGACCTGTATAGAGAGCTAGATTTTCAAATAGTGTTCCAAATATGATAACTTGAGCCTGCAGATTTGTGCTTTAAGTGGCAATTCCGGATCAATTTGTTCTGTCATTGATTTGTTTTTATATTAGCTATCCATAGAAATTATAAATTGTTATACTGTTGTTCACAATATTGTATTATAGGATTCCCTGATGCATCCATCTATCCATCCATCCATCATCTGTCTATGATATCTATTATGTACAAATCTTTTAATTGCAATGGATGCAAACTTCCATGTTCCCCTTTCATCCCTATAAACAAATTTCTGGTAATAAAATATTTCTATGTCGTAAGCATCTACTTTTCCTACTTTCTCAATAAACAACTCCCCTTTTGTTTAAAAGGCCATATTACTCCAATATCAACAGTAAAATAACAGAAGAAACTAGTCAGAAGTGCTTACCCATTGTAGCGCAAATACCATAGCTGTCTTGCCGCCCATGCTGTGGCCAATTAAGACACACCTACTGAGATGCAGTTGGTTCAGAAAGAGATGGATGTCAGCACTCATTGCTTCGTAGGTCATGATGGGGCTGTGGGAGCTATCCCCATGGTTGCGGGCATCTACTGTTAGCACCTATCTGGGCAAGAGAAGAAGGAAACCAGTAGGTTGGCAAAGATAAGGCCTTACTTACTTAAGAATCTCCAGAAGTATATTTCAAACATAATTTTAATGAAATTATGATGATCCACCAAGGAACAGTCTAGCTGTTGAATTTTCCAGTAACTTCCTGGAGATTCTTCCAAGGTAGCCTCATTTAGTGCACAGTTGTGCAGTCTAGTAGTTTAAACATAATATCACAACTGCACAGATGATTATTACCAGTCTGACCACCTCAGAAATTGTTGCAATACATACATTTGAGGAAGTTGCAGAAAAGCCTAATTACTATTTCCATCCCATAGAGATTCTGGATCAAAGAAGTTCTTCAAAGCTGCAAACCAGGCCTTAAAGGGGGAGTTTAGCTCCTTTTAATAGGTTGATTCCCCAAGTTTGCTTTTGTTTCTCTTGCATAGTTTTTATATATTTATATTAAATACTTAATATAATTATAATCTATAAATATAATATTTATATTAAATATAAATATTTATTTATATTAAATAAATATGCAAGGGAGAGAGACAAAAACCAACTTAAGATTTAAAAGAAGCAATTAATTTAGAGCTTTGGGCTTTAATTCCAGCCCAATCTGGACTCATTATGAATCATGGGAAAAGATATATCTTAGGTAAGTTTGCAGACTTACAAAAAAAAAGCATTGCATAAGATTTGTATTAAGGTCACCAAATTATACAAATCAGCAGAATAACCTGCAGATTCAGTGTTGTAAAAAGCAGAACAAATTATTTGAGAATTTTTAAAAAGTTGAATTTCTTCTGTTTTATTCATTTTTATTTATTTATTAAATATATATGCCACCCATTTTGCTATCCAGAATGATTCAGTTTTGATGCATTATGCACTACTGTAATCTTTCCAATATTATCCAGAAAGCTCATATTTTTGTATTTATTAAGTTGTCTCAGAGCATGAAATCTAATGAGAGAAATCTAGAGGACTCTCAGTTCAGATCAGTTCAATTCTACTTTCTCATTTAGCTAATGACTATACCCGCTTTGTGGTTCAACACCCTGTTTTTGATTAATGTTCTCCTTCTCTTATATACATGTACTTCCCTTGTTCTTGTCTGCAACACTATCTTAATCCCGTCTGAATGTTTTGAGGTTGTTTATGAGACAGTAGACATGATGAAGCTGCACCAAGAGACATTAGAAAGTACAAAGACTCTCCGTTGTATTGAATTTAGAGCTGCATAAAAAAACCATAAAAATATATGGCTCACCTGAGACAGACTGAAAAATAGTTTAGAATGTTCTGTTCAGTTATACAAAATCCTGCAAAAGAACTTCTGACTATAGTATTCAACATAAAAAATGGCTAGTTTTTGGCAGCAACTGACTTGCAAACCAGTCGGAACCCTTCTCTGAATGACCATACATCTGTTACCCACCTTGCGACCAGTTTGGAGCACTAACTTTTTTGCGAGGGATGAAAAATTGGATTTGTTTCCAAACAGCCCATGCAGGAAAACAAGTGGAGGATCTGATGAGGGTCCATCAAAAATGGCATAGGATAGAGGCACTGGCCTATAAATAAAACAAAAATTCATGATCAAATTGATGATTAGGCTAGCTGACTCAGTCTGCAAAAATGTGGATGACCGTAAAGTGGCAGATAATAACGGAGATATGTAGAAACCCTCCTTGCTGCCATCCCATGGCCTTAAATTATTCAGCTAAGACTAGTAGCAAAGTTTACAAGGTTTATAAAGACAAATGAATGTAAGGACAGATTTATGAATGACTATTAGCTAAAAAGAATCTCTAGAAGGTTCTTTAGGAAGTCACCCTCTATTGTAAAAAAAAAAAGTCATTTTACTTGTGCCCTGTTTGTGGGTTTCTTTGAAAAATCTGAAAGCTTCTATAAGGACCAGTAAGGTAGAATAAGCAAACCATAAACAAGATTTTGGTTATTGATGCTCCATCTTTTCCCCTCAGGAGTCTCTGAGGCAGCTTACTATCAGCATAAATCCATTTCAAAGGAATCAATAAACAGCATTTTAAAAACAGAATCATCTGAAAATATTCTGCATCTGTATGCTGCCATCTACCGGTAGTAATCTTATGGGTTTTTACAGCCAAATTGGTAACCATTATGCAGATATTTCGGACAGGAAACAGCGGGGCACTGCACAAATTCCAGGTGAAAGGCCACCAAATTTCATTTGAAGAAACAATCTCTAAAAGCCTCCCTAAAAATATTAAGAAGACTCTAGGATGAAACAAAATCAGTTATGAAAGATGCATAACTTTCTCCTGTTGACACAGATCAGACATCAACATATTGAACTGTCAAACTATTATACGTAAGAACAATAGGAGAGAATAACTATAACTAAACACCACACTATGTAATAACAGCAATATGGCATTGTTGGTAAATCTTAAAAACGTCATTTAAGGAATAGATTTATGACTATTTATATTCATTTATCCACTTCCATGTCAGTAACTTTTCCTTCAGATGCCATTTGAAGCTGGCCTGCTTTATTTAAATTGTAGGTTGATACGAAACATTATTCTTTTACAGCTGGAAACAAAAATATGCTTGACTTGTTAACTGGTGGTGGTGGCTATTACAGGGCTTCAAAAAGTCACCCTTACAAATCACCTAACTAGGTGGCTCAGTGGCTAAGACACTCAACTTGTCGATCAGAAAAGTCGGCAATTCGGCGGTTCGAATCCCTTGTATAGGTCTCCTACGTGAGGAGGGGGTTGGACTAGATGACCTCCAAGGTCCCTTCCACAACTCTGTTACTGTTACATTATCCAGAAGGGGGACTAGGATATGAGGGGACATGCTCTGTTCCCCTGCAATAGGTCAGGTTTGGTCTGACTTTCATGAAGACCATTTCTGCCACCCCATCGCAGTTGACCGCCAAAAATGGGGAGGCTATTGGGACGCCATCATTTTAATATCTATCTACAGCCTGTCCTTTCCATCTCTATGATGACTACATCCGGTCCATGATCCTGACACAACCGGGAACATGGAGGCTTCATGCACCTGCCAAGCCTTTGCAGGAGATTCGCTCTCCCCTTTCCAAGTTCCACTCCCTTCCCGAGCTCTTACATCGTGGCGCGACCGGCGAAACTCCTTCTTTCCCGGGCTGTGATACTGAGGCAGCATCGGAGCGTCTGGGCTCGCGGCCAGCGAAACGGAGAAGGCGGAAAGCCAAGAGCGCGAAGCATCATTGGCCGGGCGTAGCGGTCACCAAGGTGACAAAGAGACTAAAATTAATGAAGGGACTTAGCTACAGATCTACTTCCGGGTCGGTTGCTAAGATGTCCGATATCATCGAACGGGGTCGGGTCCCATGCTGGCTGAGGAATTCTGGGAGTTGAAGTCCACAAGTCATAAAAGGGCCGTAACGTTCCTCACCCCTGCCATAGAAGAAAGTAATACGAACGTCTTGTCTCTTCCGGCTTTGTGGGACACGCCAGTGGCGTTTGTCTGTCACCAGAGGGAACCACGAATTCCCTTATTCGTGTTTAGTTGCTAATACTGTAAAGCCAAGTTTCGGAATTGCACAAAACTTTTTTTTTCAACTAATACTTGTGAAATACATATATAACATTCAGGAAAACGTTATGATGGATAGCATTCTTAGGAAAAAAAAGATTCCCCACAAGTCAGTTAAAATCTCTCGGAAACTGAACCCCATCCATGCCTGTTGATTGCAGGCAAATATATCCACGATGCTGAAGTGCGATGCCATTGCTCTGTTCTGCAAGATATACAATTTCCCAAACTCATGTTTATCCCCAGTATTCCTCGGAAGTCTCTCATCTGAGAAGTCACCTTTTTGGGATTAGTTTAGTTCAATCAGGAAGGCGTTCCCGAGATGTGGCCTGGGGATGCCTGGATGTCTCTGTGACCACTTTTCTTTCTTTTTTTTAAAATCAAGTTTTTTATTTTTTTTAATAAGTAACAAATCAATGCGTGAACAGTGTGACATCTGGGTGTCATACATTCTAATACAAATAACACTATGAAAGTTAATCATAATTATTACATTCAATCAATTTATATATTTCTGGTAAATAATACGCATTTGTCTTAGATTGCAATCTATCATTATTCAGTTATTTCACATTTTCTCTTGTTATTGCCCTTCTCTTATTTCTATCACCTATTCTAGCTTTTAATCATATCATCCTTTATTAAAATACTTTTCCTTTCTTTCCTTTCTAACTTCTAATCATGTCACCTACCTAAAAAAAAAAGAGCGAGAAAAGAAAAGAGAGAGAGAAAGGGAGGAGCAACTCCTAACAACAACATAAAAGAAAAGAAATCCATACATTGTCTCTTGCCCGCTTCAATACTTTTAATTGAAGCGAAAGAGAGGGAGAAGAAAAGGCAAATCAAAACGATTAAAATAATAATAATCATAATCTATCCATCGTCTCTTGCCTGCTTCAATATGCTTATTGATATGCTTTTTTTTTTGACTTGCCTTCCACGCTCCACTCTTAGATCTTGATCTCTGTCTATATGTGTTTCTTGGATAGTCTGTGACCACTTTTCAAGTGGTCCATGAAGTCAAATAAATATTGTAAAAAAAATTAGTTTTAATTTCTAGTTCAGTAAATATCAATAAACCAAAGCTTTTTAGAGTCCTCAATCATTTTTAAGAATATAAAGGGTCCTGATGTCGCCTAGAAACTCAGGCAACAAGTTTATGTGGAGCTGAAGATCTATTTCCTGAATTTGGGAGAGAAGAACACGTTCACCTTTGCTAAGGGTTGGGTTGGGTTTTTTGGGGGGGCCACCCGAAATACAAATCACCAAATAGTTCAGGAAAAAAAAAAAAGTATCTATGGAGGGGAAGGATTATCAAATCTTTTTATAGGGTATAGAAACAAATGTTAACATTTGTTATAGGTGATGCACCAGAAAGCAACAAATCAAACAGCAAGACATTTCTTAAACATGAGAATTAAACAGTAGAAAACATTGATCCTAGAAAATATTCCTCAAATGGCAAATTTATGGGTTTTGTCATCTTCTTCCAATCCAATTGGTATCTTTCATAATATAGTTACATGCATACAGTTAGTTCTCAGTTAAGGTTTGATGAGTGCATATCGGGCGAGTCAGTTTTATGACTGGTTGCAGCATGGTCATGTGAATACAATTTGTGATGGGTTTTTTGTCAGTTTCCTGCAAAATATGCCCATTTAGATGAACTGGGTCACTTAACGACCAGCATGTTTGTTTAACAATTGCAATGTTTGCTTAATGACCACCACGTTTCCTCAACAACTGCTACAAAAAAGTCTGGAAAATTACTTCCGGTCATGTTGACTTACAACCATAGTGATTTAACAATCTTATTCCTGGGCTGAATTACAGTTGTAAATCGAGGAGTGTCTGTATTCAAGGATCTCCAGAATATGCTTCCTATTGTTTAGTTGCTGAAAAGGTTGGTTCTTGCTATCAAAAGAAGAAATGACTTCAATTAAAAAGAAACATGTTTTCCTGAACTTCAAAAAAGAAAAATGGATGCCATGTTAAAATGCTAATAACACCCTTATTAAAAGGCTAATAATGAAGTCTAAAATTCCATTTAATGCTAACACTAAGACGAAAATGTTTGAGAACCACTGTTCTAGGGAAATACAAAATAATAATAATAATTAAAAAAATCAAATGTGATTGTTCAAAGCGCTTCCCTTTGCCCTTTCATTCTTCATTATCTCTAAAAAAGATGTTCTAGTAAAGGAAATCATTTGAATATTGACTGTTTTGTTCAGCATTGCAAGACCAATCCATATTCATAAAAATGAATGTAGGCTTTAAGCTGTCTGTGATGCTATTTACTGTGTGTTTATTTAATGTACATAAAATATAAAAATGTTTTTACTAACTTTTAGTTCACCCAGAGGATTTTAGTTATTGACTGGATTAGTAGTATAATAAATATTAATAGCTTTCATGCAAGCAAGAGGCCACTTTATTGTAATCATTAGCCATTTCCTGCATTAGGGAACGAACAGAAAATTCTTCCTGCTTCTGCCTTTCTATACACGAAGCTGTTGACAATAAGATATGGAATTAAACTGACTTTCTTTTTCAAAGAAAAAAATAGCTAATAGATAGTAGCTAATGCCACTTATTTCACAAATAGAATATATTATCAAAGAAGCAGGATTCTCTGGGTTACCATTTTCATGTAGCACTTACAGTACAAACTAGAGGTACAATCTTATACTGTTTAAGGGTGTGGTAATCCTAATTTTCATTTCTAATTCCCCCTTTTTAATTCGGAAGTGAGTTACAAACTAGATATAGTAAGAGCTTGCCTCAGCAGGTGGCAGCACACATCCAATTATTGCCTGAGCTAAGCAAGATGGGGCTTGATTAGTATAAGAATTTGAGACCATCAGAACATCTTAAAAGTATAGACTAGATTGGGAAATCAGTCTTAGAACAAGAAAAATGGAAAACAGCTTCAAAAATGTAAAAATCATATGGATTTGTTCATCAGGAGCTGAACCTGACTTGGAAAGGAACTATCTGTGCAGTGAGAAATGTATTTGGAATGGTCATGATCATTTACAAGTTTATTGGAAGGATTTGGCTGGTTTATACATATTGTAAGGGTGGCATTAAAATGGTTAGATCTCTGTCTAATCCAGTATGGAGTTACCTTCCTCAGTAGTCTGAAGTTCATAAATCACATGCAGGCACCTTGTTTTTTTTTCTTTATGACCTTCTATGATTGCAGCAATCAACCATCAAAATTCAATAGTACAGATTGAACTAAACTTCTATTGGGTTTAATACCCATTTTTTATTTGTAGGTATAGTGGAATGTCTTCTGCAGTCTTTGGAGGCTGAAAATACGAGAAAGAATAAACACACATTTCTTCTCCTGTCCTATTTATTATTATTAAGAATTATTATTATTATTATTATTATTATTATTATTATTATTATTATTATCCCATTTTCATAAATCAGCTGTTTTGCTGTGCATTAAATTTTCACATGTTTTACTGGCCCAATTTATATTGTGGGATTGTGGAAGCTGATTGATAGACCATGTAATACTTTTTAGTCTCTCTGTAATTTACCAGCTCCTTTCACAGCAAAACTTTAAAACTTCTTCCCTAAAACATCCTTCTGTGGAAAGTCTATAGAACCTGCCTGGTTCATACAACCTGCTAAACTAGGTTAACATTAAATTAGATAATTTACAGTTCAGTGTTTTGTGGAAATTCAGCCATTGCCTCAAAATGTTAGGTTAGCCAAGCAATCCTGCTGAACCATAATTTATTTGCATCATATGCCATGTGAATGAGCACTTACGGTTTGTTAACCTGATTTTTGTGTGTAGTGTGAACCCAGTTAGATAATAGTGATAATGCAGTTGCCTCTGAATATGTGAATGTGACTTCTGAAACCACATCTATTCTGTAAAAGCAAGAGATGCCACAATAGTGTGCATGTTTTCCCCACTTGATATACCCATTTTATTTTTACCACAGAACTGTGACATTAACCAATAATGTGATCATAGATACCTGAAACTCCAACAACTACTATACATGATTGCAGAACTACTAATCATTAATCTTCAGGCTCATTCTGTTCTTGTTTAGTTGCTATCTGATTCATAGGTCAAAAAAGAAAAGCCATCCACAACCTGGAAAATACCGGTAGCTCTTTGCTCTTTGGTATGATTAAGATCCTATCACAAACTTCAGCAGAATATAGTGAAAAGAAAACATGGAAGATGGGGACCTTCCTCATCCAAGAGATCCAGGCACCTGTGTCCCTTTCCAGTCCTTACACACCATTGTTCCCTATTAGAACTGCTGCCTTTGAAGACTGGTGAAGAGTTAAACTACAGTCAGGCAGCAAGTTGGCTTGAGGCCAAGTATCTTCCATCTGTCCTGGTATCGGTCATGTGCTCCGAATGTGGCAATCACAAAACCTATGCTTTCTGCTGAAGTGAGCTGTATAGAACAGCCCTTCGTTGTCCTGGTGAGGACAGACTCCACCACTTCTAGAGTGCTTATTAAATTGCGTCTAGCTGGTTGCTTCCTTTCCTCCCATATACTCTCTCAAGTGCAATTGGCAACTGAACAGAGTTACGTGCCCCAGAACAGGTTCCTCCTGGCTCAACTGATAGCTGATCCTCCCATGTGTTGGGTCTTGATAACCAGCATTTTTCGCCCCCTGAAAGCAATAAATTGGGCAACAGTGAACAGTACTAGGAATTTTGTAGGTTGTAATCTGAACGTATCTGGAAAGCATTAGGTTAGGAAAGAAAGCTTTAAAGCCTCAGAGCAGGTGCTACATGCTACATCTAAGCAGAAAGTGAACTCTCAAAATTACCCATCTAGTTCATGGTGTTTTTTGAAACCACATTTTCAAAAACATTTCATGGAAAATTACCTTCTGAGAAAATTCAGCTGAGGTTAATGCATAAATTAACCTCAGCTGAAGGTTAACCTCAGGTTTTTTAGCTGGCTGTTCACAGCCCTGAATCCGTCAGGAGAAGGGCGGTATATACAATAAATAAATAATAAATAAATAAATAAATAAATAAATAAATAAATAAATAAATAAATAAATAAATTCATATATATATATATATATATATATATATATATATATATATATGAAAGAAGGATATCCAAGATGAAGTTATCCTTGAGTTGAACTGCGCTTCTGATCATGTCATAGACTTGTCAAATAAAACATCAATTTTTTTTTATTATGGTCTTTGACTAGTCTTTACAATAAAAAGAGCATAGTAAAAATGAGAAAGAGTTTAACACAGCAAATTGTTATTTGGGAAAGGGTCATGGGCATGTCCATACAGGATTTGGAGATTCAACGGAAGAGGGTAAAATCCAGAATACTTTATTTGTACCTTCTGAGAAATTAGTAAATTTGTAGTTGGAAGCCCATTGCTGTCCTTCATTAATCCTAGATATATTGGGGCAGATCCACATTGGCAGCTGAAATCACTCCAGTGATTCCATTCTGTAGGGGGAGGGGCCTCAAACTTTTAAAATGGGGCCAATTCACGGTCCCTCAGACTGTTGGGGGCCTGGTAGGTGTGGCTAGGTGGTCATGTGACTGGGTGGATGTGGCCAATTTAGCACTCCATTAAACTTTAATTTGTTATGCTCCTGAGGGTGGTAAGCAGGTTAGTGAAGGGATGTGGCTGCCTTGGGGTGTGTGTGAGGGACTTCTGGTGTGTGTGTGTGTGTGTGTGTGTGTGTGTGTGTGTGTGTGTGTCTTTCTCTCCCTCTCCCCGTCTCTCTCTCTCTGGAGGCCGAGGAGGCCAAAAATGGTCCCATTTCTGGCCCCCTTGGCCACTGCATGTCCCATTTTTGGCCTCCTCGGCCTCCAGAACTACTCTGCTACCCAAAAATAGACCTATTTTTGGCCTTCTGAGGTCTGCACTCATCCCGTTTTTGGCACTGGTTGCCAGTACCACTCTGCCGCCCAAAAACAAGCCCATTTTTGGCCTCCTGTGGCCTCTGTGCATCTCATTTTTGGCCTCCTTGGCCTTCAGAAGGCGGGTGGGGGCCGGCGGGTAGGTCGGGCAATGTGGGTGTGGCAGCCTCATGGTCCCACGTGGGCTGGATTAACGGCTTTGGCGGGCCATATCGGGCCCGCGGGCCATAGTTTGAGGACCTCTACTGTAAGTAGTCCGTAGACAGTGACAGGAGAAGGCATATTTCACAGAATATTCCCCAAGAAGCCTGGAAAATTGTATTTTTAGGGAAATTCTCAGAAAATAATTTTTGGAGGGAGGTCATCTCATTGGTATCCTAATCACAAAGTTAAGTATACCCACACTATATTTGCATGTCTCATTAAATGGGACGCAAGGTGGCAGAAATCATAGCAGGGCTCTGCTCATCCTTGCTGTTTCTTTGACATCATTTTCTCTTTTTCTGATGCCCCTCCCCACCTCCTTTTGTTCCAGAAGACTAGAGAGCCATCATTGTACTCAGGGCATTTATGATGTGTTTCTGCACATGAAAAGGTTGGAAGTTTTTGTTTTTGCTTTGTTTTGGCTCTCTAAGGAAACTCTTCGGTTGGAACCACAATTGCTGCCTTTTTTTATTGGCTTTTAGTTGCTGATGTTACATGTAGATAAAACATTTTATGACGAAAGTGGGGCCTTTTAGAACAGGTTACAATGTTTGATATCAGGGGAAATGTAAAGTTTTATAGTAAGCAGAAGAATTTCCCCAACATTTCTCTTCCCCTTTCTGCAATTCTTGCAACCTGCCAAACGATCTGAAACTCGGGAAGGATGCAGATTTGGGAATCTCTTATAACAAGGAACATCAGTATTAAATCAACCTTTGATTTGATTCTTCTGTAAAGATATTAAAAATGTAATCAGGTTCTAGAGGCGATTCCTGGCTCAGTAGTGGTAATTGTGAGAAAGGATCTTGGAATCCTAGTGCACAATCACTTAAATATGAGCCAGCAGTATGCTGCAGCTGCCTAAAAAACCAAGGACTGCATAAACAGAGGGATAGAATCAAGATCATGTGAAATGTTAATACCACTTTATAATGCCTTGGTAAGGCCACACTTGGAATACTGCATCCAGCTTTGGTTGCCACAATCTAAAAAAGATGTTGAGATTCTAGAAAGAGTGCAGAGAAAAGCAACAAAGATTATTAGAAGACTGGATGCTAAAACCTATAAAGAACGGTTGCTGGAATTTGGTATGTCTTGTTTAATGAAAAGAAGGACTGGGGATGACTTGATAGCAAGGTTCCAATGCCTTACTGAAGACAGGACAAGAAGCAAGGGATGGAAACTAATCAAAGAGAGAAGCAACCTAGAACTAAGGAAAAATTTCCTGACAGAACAATTAATCAGTGGAACAACTTGCCTCCAGAACATGTGAATGCTCCAACACTGAAGGTTTTTAAGAAGAGATTGGTCAACTATTTGTGTGAAATGGTATAGGGCCATGATGGTGAACCTATGGCACAGGTGCCACAGGTGGCACGCGGACCCATATCGGTGGGCATGCGAGCTCAGCTCCGGCATGCATGCGTGTGCCAGCCAGCTGATTTTTGGGCCTTCTGGGCCCACCAGAAGTCAGGAAACACACTGTTTCCGGCCTCCGGAGGGCCTCTGGGGGGGTGGAGAAGGTCGTTTTTGCCCTCCCCAGGCTCCTAGAAAGGCTCTGGAGCCTGGGGAGAGCAAAAAACGGACCTGCTGGGCACACCATGCCATCACGCGCCAAGAGCGGGGTGAGCACGGGGAGGCGGGGCGCATAGAATTATGGATGTGGGCACGCATGCGGGTGACCCCACCGTGCTCCCCCCGCTTTTGGCACATGATGGCAAAAAGGTTAGCCATCACTGGTATAGGGTTTCCTGCCAGAGCAGGGGGTTGGACTAGAAAACCTCCAAGGTCCCTTCCAATTCTCTTATTCTGTATTGCTAAAAACATTCACACAGAATACACATATTAAAGATACAATGCTGGAGAGATGGACTATAATCCTGTGCAGAACAGAGGATAAAAGAACCAGTCAAGGAAGTCTAAAAATGAAGTGGGAGTGTTCAGATGCAAATGAGCTGAGTATATGCCAAGGTCTGCTTCAAAAATTACATTAAATCAATTCTTTATATAGTGCTAAGCATTTATTTATCATGTTCGCTGGTTGCTATCCACGAAATGGAAGATAATAAAGTGTTTAAAGTTTGGCTTAGTGCCAAAGGAAATATTGGAAGCATTTCATTAAAAGGGGGCGGGGGAGGGGGGAAGACACTGCTAAAATGGTGACTGGGAATCTCAGTCCCAATACATCTGGACTGGAGCAACCAGCTTTGGGAATGCTGTTCCAAGATAATGGGGACAAAACAATTCCATCAATTGTGTTAGGATAAGAAAGACGTTTTGTTCTGCTTCCTTTCTTGTTGTAATCCTGTCCTCTGAAACTTCTCTATTTCTTCCCCAGCCTCTGCAGTTTGCAGTGTTTGTTTCATTCTTCATCTACAGCTGGTAAACCAAGCCAAGCAGAAGGGTGTGGATCGTTCGTTACTCTCTCTAAACCAGGAACAAGAGAAAATAAACAGAAGCTTGCTCAATCCAATCCTGCCTGAGAACATGCAAGCGAGAAGCGGCCGGAGATCCAAACCTTTCTCATGAGGGAATGAAAGAAAACAGGTTCGAGCCACTCTCTGTAGTTTAAGGAGAAGCCAAAGCCCCGTTCACACCTGAGTTGAAAAAACTGGCCGCTTGCTCTTGAGAGCGTTCTCAGCATAGGAAATGGCACATGTAACTATACATTGAAGAACGCTTTTGAGCATGCAAAGGTTATAAAGAACCATGTCTCTCCTACAGGTAATTCTCGATTTATGACAGTTCGTGAAGTGACCATTTGAAGTTACAACGGCGCTGAAAACAGTGACCTATGACCGTTTTTCACACTTATGACCTCTGCAGCATCCCCATGGTCAGGTGATCAGAATTTGAACGCTTGGCAACTGACTCATATTTATGACGGTTGCAGTGTCCCAGGGTCACGTGACCTCCTTTTGCAACTTTCTGACAAGCAAAGTCAACGGGGAAACCAGATTCACTTAACAAGCGTGTAATTAACTTAACAACTGCAGCGATTCACTTAACAAACGTGGCAAGAAAAGTCGTAAAAAGGGGGCAAAACTCACTTAACGAATTTCTCACTTAGCAATATAAATTCTGGTCTCAGTCATGGTCATAAGTTGAGAACTACCTGTATTACATCCACCAGGTTTACCAGGATGGGGAGGCAATGTACGTTATGGGTCCTATTGATTAGTGAGGTACCGTATATCTAGTGGGATATAAAGGCCTTCTTGGTGGTGACCCCTTCTCTGTGAAACATCATCCCGCACCCCAAGGCATGATTAGCCTCCATCCTAAAAGCCCCTGAAAACATAGATTTGTTAGGAGGTTTGGGGACCACAAACGGAGAAGGAGCTGACCTAGGACTGATTTGATTATGTTCTTGCTGCCAGGTGAGGTGGGGTGAGGTTTTTTTTTAATCAGTTTTTATTATGTGGTGGATTTTTAAAATATTGTAGATCGCCCAGTGTGAAATGGACAGTGATATACATTTATTTAATTAATAAACAAACAACACAAGCAGCTTATAAATTGCGAGATAGGAGATAGGTTTCCAATCCAAACATAAGAACAATTCTTACACCTTGGAATCTTTTCTTATAAGCAATAAAGTTCTGGACTAAATTTTATAAGGTACTGTAGTTTGGATTTGTTTTTGTTTTTTTTAATATAGTGTAAGAAAGCTCTGGAATGAATATGTAAAACAGTGGTTCTTAAACTGGTGAATAATTATCCTGGGGGTGGGGAGGGGATCATTCAAGCATATCCAGAGGGTAATGGAGTTCTTTGTAATTGCTTATATTTGTGAGTTGAGGATCTAGTTTGTGACTGCTGCTGCAGAGATACTTGTGTAAAACAATCTGTTGGGTTTTTTTTTTTTTGAGGATAGTGATGTTGTTTGAGACCAAAAAAGGGGTAATTGGGTCAAATGGTTGAAGAGCCACTGCCTTAGAAAGGGAGGGAAAGGGTTATGCGTTTCTGCCCCACATAGGTAGAAGAGCTTATTCAGAGATATCCAAACCATCAGCCCAGTGATTGTGTGTCTGTGTCTGTGTGTGTTTGTGTGTGTGTGTGTGTGCGTGTGTGTGTATCTCTTTCTCTCTCTCTGTACGTGTGTGTGTCTGCCTGTTATATTTGTCTCCCATTTTGCTTCCCTGCCTAATGTAGCCAGTTTTCCTGCTTGCTTCTGATCACGCTTCAGTAACATGGTTTGAAGTGGGGTGAGGGATTCTTGCGACTCTGGTCATCCCATTGGGTGCAAAGGTCAAAGGGAGGGGTGGTGTTTCTTTGACTTGGAACTCAGATATTTGCGTGTTAAGGTCAAAGAGCTTATACACATTGTAAGAGAATAACATGAGCTGAAGCTTGTGATAAATCCAAGTGCCTTCTCCATGTACGGGCATATTAGTCTACATCGGGCTGTCCAATCTTAGCAACTTTAAGACTTGTGGACTTCACCTCCCAGAATTTCCCACCCATAATTGAACACCCCTGATCAACTTTCAGGCTTCGTCAACCAAGACAACTTTAAAATAGGTGGACTTCAACCCCCAGAATCTCAGCTATGCTGGCTAGGAAATTCTGGGAGTTGAAATCGACTTTTCTTAAAGTTACCAAGATTAAGAAATGCTAATCTAAATTAATATATTATTTCTGAATCTCATTAAATAACTGCTTTTAGAAGAATATATTTGGGCTGATTAGACAAAACTGGTCCCATCTAATTAAATGTATTTGAGCACCAGAGGGCAGGACAAGAAACAATGGTTGGGAACTAATCAAAGAGAGAAGCAACCTGGAATTAAGGAGAAACTTCCTAACAGTGAGGACAATTAATCAGTGGAGCAGCTTGCCTCCAGAAATTGTGGGCACTCCATCACTGGAGGTTTTTAAGAAGAGTCAAGACAATCACTTATCTAAATTGGTATAGGTTCTCCTGCTTAAGCAGGGGCTGGACTAGAAGACCTCCAAGGTCCCATCCTGCTCATTTCTATTCTAAATGTACTTGTGAGTTGGGCCATTATGGTTTCTTTTACTGGAGTTTGCTCCTACTATTTTAGATAGCCAGAAGCAGTTTGCTCTGTACCTGGATTTAACCTGCATGGACAGTGCTCACTTTTCATTTGCCATGCTTTATCAAGCCTTTGTTAAAGTCATCTTGCTGGCCATCGCTGGATCTTGTGGCAGTGGGTTCTGCAGATGATTTTACATTTTTCATGTGAAACAGACTTTCCTTGTCACTTACTGACTGAACTTAATTAACTGGCATATTAATATAATCTTCTATCCAATGTTTCCACTCTATTTCTACACAACTTTTAGAGTGACTTGAAATAGGAGAAGCAAATCCCCTACGGCTGTTCTAATTCATCATCTTTACTACTTAATCTCCCCATTTTACCTTATTCATCAGTCTCTTGTGGTGTACTTTCAGTCTGGTACAAACTGATGTTATGAAAATCCATTTCCAGCCATTTGTGCAGAGACCGTACACAGATTTTTTCTCCCCACTCCAGAATGTTCAGGACCGTTGCTGTTGGCCACGTTCAGAGAGTTGAGCTCATATTTTTAAACAAAAACTTGGCTTCTCTCAAACCCCCAATGGTCTCTTGACTCTTGGCAGGGTCGTGAGCATAAAACAAGCAAAGCCTTGTTTATGTTGCTGGGGTGAGGGGGGGGGGAGAACCTTGGAGAAAAGATAATAATGATAAAACTAACTTGTGGAGCAAAGGGAACAAAATGTTCACCAGCAGAGAAAGATGGATCTCTTTGGGACTCGCTAGTACAGCTCACTTGTTCCCAGGAGAATGGAATTTGCCAACTCCCAAATAATTAAGTATGCAAGATTTGGTTGGTTTCTCAAACAGTTTTATTAGGGGGAACAAAGAAGGAAACACACTGCAACTTATTATATATACAAAATAAAAGAGGGAATCACACTTACCCTCAGCTATGTATAATAAAATCCCATTTGCCCACCCATATAGCCCATTGCCGGCACGTGCCCTCTCTGTATCATCTTGGAAAGGTGCCCTCTCTGTATCATCTTGGAAAAGAAGATGGGGAAATTTTTAAGGACACAAGTGTCTGGAGATGAAATTTTATTTGGCTAGAGGGGCCACTGGCAGTTCTTTACCTCTCTCCCTTCCACCAGATGCTGTCAACATGCAATTCAAGGAGCAGTACCTTCATGGCTGGCTAGTTTTTTATGATGGGAAGAGCAGACCTTGTCCTCATTCTAAAAGACTCAGAATGAGAAGAGGAAGAGTATAAGCCTTCTTGATTCCTCATCCACACAAATTCCCATGCTCGGATGCTCAAACGTGGCTGAGGAAACAAATTTCCTCAGACAGTTGTTCCCCCCATTTCAAATATAGGACTTGTTGTTCAATGTGGGAAAGGCTTGTTGGTCGTGTCCTCCCAACACATTTCACTTGGGTATTGAATTAAACCATTTCTCCAGATTCAAATATGCATTGAATCATAAATTAAGCAATTGGGTTGGGTTTCTGCAACACAGTAGCCTCCCAAACTAACCATGATTCAAGCTAAGCACTCTTAGTATATTGTGTAAATGCAGATAAAACTTGAGGGAAAAAACACTCTCTGCTACTTGCCACCCATGTCCCAGGAATATTCAACAACTGTCCAGCCACTCCAAGTGCTGACATTGTCCTCATCCCCATGTCCAGCAAATGATCATATTTCTTCCCCCGTTGCTTGAAGGGTCTCCTTTCAGAAACCACAAGTGGTTAGAAAACACAGGTGTCCAAAGTTGGGAGCCGAGTGGCGGGGTGGGGGTGGGAATCCAACAGCAGAGAAACCATCATTCAAAGAAGCAATCCACTTGATCCTTCCAGGTTTATACTAACCGTCTACAGTCATTTTGACCCCTGAAGGGAAGGCTGAAGGCCAAGCTTGAGCAACAGGAAAGGGGTCTCACCAGCCAAGTGTTCGATGAAAGTCTGAGAATGTTTTATGTCAGAGGAAAACAAAGACAAATGGGGCTAGGCCAGTTCCTTCCCCTTCTTGGGAACTCCATGAGAAGGGAGTCCTACAGACCATCGCTGTACAAATTCACACGGAACATGAGAATAAATCTTGATGGAACTTTTTTTCTTCTTGAGCAAGCAACGGTGAATTTAACCCATCCTTGTAGGCATGCAACACTTACAACCATGGGGGTGATCTGTCACTTCATACATAGTTCTTCTTGTCGTAGCTCATAGCAGTAGACCTGGGTGCAGAGTAGACCATGGGTGTGGGTCTGTACTTCTCCTCCTTGGGGGGGCAGGAACAGCAGAGCAAGCTTCCTCCAAAAAGAAAAAGGGCCGCTGCTGCCCAACCAATGTAGAGTGAAGGCCCTATTTCGCGTTTCATGGGGGCCGGGACTGCTACATTGTAGAAATCGCGGACAATTTGATTGGCAGACCAGCAGACGGGAATGAGAATCAGGACGCCTGTCAGCAGGAAGATGACCCCAGAAGTGATGGTAACCTTGGCCTTTGTAGATTCATCTTCAATGCAGCGAGTGCACTGTGCTCCCATCAGGAAAATGAATATCCCCATCACCCCAAGGACAATGGCAATGACGATTAAGGCCCGAGCAGCCTGTAGGTCCGGTGCCAATGCCAGCATGGAATCGTAGACCTTGCATTGCATCTGGCCAGTACTCTGGGTCACACAGTTCATCCATAGCCCTTCTCCGGTGAACTGCGCAGTGACGATGTTGTAGCCGATGAAAGCAGTCACTTTCCACATAGGCAACCCGCAACACAAGATGGTGCCTATCAAGCCCAGGACAGATAGGGCTACACCACCAATCTCCAAACCCATCGACATGTTGGCGTTGACAAATCAGCCACTGCCTTCCCAATTGCAATGCGATCTGCTGCTTTCTAGTCGTGAAGTTCTCAGCAAAGCAGGTAAAGCACCCAAAGCTTTGAGCTGATTTATAAACTGTCCTGTCACCTGGGCGGGCTCTTTAGCTCAAGCATGGGTGGGGCGTCACCAACGGACTCTCAACCTGCCCTACCCTTGTACCATCCTCTCTTTTTTTTCTTTGTTTGAGATGGCATTTATGAGAAATGGTAGTTTGCTGTAGAGAGCAAACGGGAAATTACCCTTGAACTGAATTCCAGCTGGTTGTTTGGCGTGACACTTGGTTTCAGAGCAGACTGGCAGGCAAAGATTGGTAGCAAAAAAAGCAAAACGCCTTGTAAGGAGGCTCTTGATTCACCCAGGCTTCCTATGTTGCATTTCAACTTTGGGTTGGGTCTCCCAAGTCCAAATCAAGCATGTCTGCTGATATTCAATAAACTGCCTTTATATCATAAACCTCAGATGTACATCAGAATTTCTTGATATTTCATCAGTTTTTGCTGATTTATTGAAGATATGCATAGTTTCGGCTAACATATAATAAGCACAGGGTCACTTAATTAGCTAAGCTCTCCACTTCTGGGTGTGTTTTTTAACAAGATCATGTTGAACCTTTTACCTCTTAACCATTTTGTGACATTCTTTCCCACAGTTTAAGCGAAGCTATCTGAGGGACCATCTCTTGCCAGTCACATCTACCTGACCCACTAGAGTGGGGAGGCAAGGAATGTTATGGGTCCTGTGCCCTAAAGAGATATATCTGGCATGAAGGACCCAGAAGAAGGGCCTTCTCCGTGGTGGCTCCCTCCCTCTGGAACATCTTCCCTCCGGAAATTAGACTGGCCCCCACTCTTTCAAAAGCCCTGAAGATCAGGGGTGGTATTCACTTACCTTTGATACTGGTTTGCAAATGTGAGCGCGCACAGGTCCTTCCATGCATGCACAGAGCATCGAAAATGGGACATGATGCTGTTTGGGCGGGTGGGCGGAGCCTCCTGCAGCCGCCGCTACCGATTTGCTCGAACCTGAACTGGCTGAATACCACCACTGCTGAAGATGTGGTTTTGTCAGTGGGCCTGGGGAACCCAGGGCCAGATGGAGTCCATTAAATGGCTTTTATGAGTGTGTGTTGTCACTGGGGTGGATGGAGGGGGGGTATTATTTTTATTTCTTTTATATTGTGTTTTTATTTCCTGTAAGACACCTTGAGTTGCTGTGAGCAAGTAGGCGGCAATATAAATTTTCCAAATAAATAAAGTGCCATGTCATCTTTCTTTTTTTCAATAATAGGCCCACTAGTAAAATTCTTCAGCACAGTTATAAAGCCACAATCTGTCAGCTAAACTAACATTTTACACAACTAAAGCATTTATGGTCAGCCTCTTTAGCTTCTTCTGATAAGTGTCAAAATAGGTTTTAGCAGTTATGTCAATATATTTATAACTGATTCTAACATTGTTTGCATCGAGCAAAAGATGGACAAATTGATTAAGATGGATTAGGTCTAGTTGAAGCACTTGCAGAAGTCCCTTAATAGTTTGCTAATAAATTAATAGACCAGACTCTCAGGCCCTCATGGTTTCCAGGAAAATATTTAAGACTTCTAATATAGTCTCATTCTCCAGACCTAGTTAGGCAGAAGAAATGACCAGCCATTAAGATTGGTAGTTGAACTGTCTAGATCAGCATTTCTCAACTTTCACAATTTAATTGGGGAATTCAGGGAGCTGAAGTCCATACATCTTCAAATTGCCACGGTTGAGAAATTTTCCCCACAACAACAACCTTGTAAGGTGAGCTGGGCTAAGAAACAGAGCGATTGACTCAAAGTAATCCAGCTGGCTTTCATGCCTAAAGTGGTACTAGAACACACAGCCTCCTGGCTTCTTAGCCAGCACTGTAAACACTGGCCCAAACTGGCCCTCATGTATGTGCATATCATCACGATATCATCATTTACTACACTTTTCCTGTGTTTCCACCTCAAAATAAGAGTAAACTCTACTGCAGATTTTCACAGTTATGGTGGTGGAAAAGTAACCTCAGCTTTAATCGAACACAAAATGGAACAGTTCAAGCAAATATTGTAACATTGGATATACCAAGCTCTGAAGAGAAGAGCAGCAAGGGTAGAAATAGTTTCCACCCTGTATATAGCATACTAAATAACAGAGTTGAAAGGGGCCTTGGAGGTTTTCTAGTCCAGCCCCTTGCTCTAACAGGAGATCCTATACCAGCAATGTCCAACCTTGGCCACTTCCAAGATTTGTGGACTACAACTCCCAGAATTCTCCAACTAGCCACGTTAGCTGGGGAATTCTGGGAGTTGAAGTCCACAAGTCTTAAAATGGCCAAGGTTGGACACCCTTGCCCTACATCATTTTGGACAAATAGCTGTCCAATCTCTTCTTTAAAAACTCCAGTGATAGAGCATTCACAACTTCTAGAGACAAGCCCTTCCACTGATTAATTGTTCTCACTGATAGGAAATTTCTCCTTAATTCTTGATTGGATCTCACTTTAGTAAGTTTCCATTCATTGTTTCTTGTCTTGCTTTCAGGTGCTTTGGAAAATAGGTTGTCTCCCTCTTCTTTGTGACAGCCTCTCAAATATTGGATGACTGCTATCATGTCATTTTTTAGCCAAATTTTTTTTAGCCAAAGTTATATACTTTTTTAAAGAAATTGTTTAACTTTTGTGTACTATTTTATTTGGCTGTTCACCGCCCTGAGTCCGCAAGGAGAAGGGCGGTATACAAATCTAAATAAATAAATAAATAAATAAAATGTCACCCCTAGTTCTCCTCTTCATTAAACTGAACATACCCAGTTCCTGAAAGCATAAAAATATTCACTGTACGCTTTAGCCTTTTATCTTTGGGATAATAGGCCCAAGACAGACCCAATATTCCCTGAAATCCCTAAGCGCTGCTACCAGCAAAATACTTGGTTAGATGGGTACAGCTGATTCAGGGTAGAGCCACTTTCCCAGTCCTGAGAGGACAACATTGGATGATGTCATTCAGAAACCAGCTCCAGCCAGCAACTAACAACACCTTGCCTGTATTTTCTGACTGTGCATCACAAATAGCTCTGACTCAAGCCATCCTCCCTGACTTCGGTGCTGCATCTTAATTCCTTGGAAATAAACCTCCCCATTCCTCTCGTTGGTATCACATTACTCCAGCAATCAGCTCTGTCTCTCTCTCTCTTTCCCCTTCCCTCCCTCCGTCTCTCTCTCTCTCTCTTTTACAGGTTCAGCGGCAACATGGTGAAAAACTGGGCTCCCTCCCACCATTTAAACTTCAGAGATAGAATAGTGAAACAATGTTTTTCAGATTTTAAATAAGTAGAAAGGAATCCTCCAAGGTTGATCTGTCTTTGGTTTGACTGACTGAAATTGACAGGAATTCTGTGACTTTCCCTTTTAGCCCCAGTGAAAGGAAAAATAGTAAAATATATTTTTTCTTTTCTCTTTTTCCACTCATAAAGGGATTTCTCAGGCCACCGTCCTTTCTAGTTGGTTTACACACAGCAAACAAGCAGCCAATAATACTGTTTAGTAAAGCCATCAGTCTACAAAGTAGTTTTGCACTAAAGTTGTCTGATAATATTGGAGGCAGCAAGTTGAACCAGATGACTTTTAGCTGAATCCTTTGAGCAGTCCGTGACAAATCTCTTTTTTCTGCTTTCTGTTCCGGAGTTTATTTAAGACTTGGTGACCTTTGAGCCAAGCTTGTTGAATAAACTATCTTAAGGAAAGTCAGTTTGTTTGAACTTGTATTTATCCCACCCTTGAGTACACGCTTCCAAACAGCTTCTGATCCACAATCTAATTAGCACACAGTCCTTCCCAACTTGCTTATCTTTAAATATGACAAACTGCCCAAAATGGCAGATTAGTGGCCAGGTTGAAAATCTATCTTATTCTCTGTCGCAGCACAGCTAGCAAGCCAAGAAACAATCTTGCCATCTCCTGAAGAAGGAATTATGGCCAAGAATTATGTGCATTGGTGCTAAAAAATCTGTTACTGTATGCATAGAACTAATGGGATCAGAGCTTTCCTGATGAGGAAAGAGATCCTGAAGGAACAATAAACAGTTCAATTAAGTTGTAAACACTGTGTGCAACCATTGTAAAAAAGACCAACAGCTTATTAGGGATAATAAAAAATGGAACTGAAAACAGAAATGCCAGTTTCATAATCTCTTCTATAAATCAATGGTATGACCACACCTGGAATATTGTATGCAATCTTGGCCACTGTGTCTAAAAAAGGGGACCTAGAGAAGTTCAGAAGAAGGCAGCTCAGACCATCAAGGGGCTGGAGCTGCTTCTCTAGGAGAAAAAATGGTGTCATTTGGGGCTTTTTTCATCTACAAAGCATGCAAATGAGAAAGGACACGAGGAAGATGTACAAAACGTTGCATAGTGTGGACAAAAAGATGCTCTTTTCCCTTTCCCAAAATATTAGAAGAGGTCGCTTAATGAAATTGAATCATGGAAGAATCTGGACAGACAGAAGGAAATAGTTTTGTACACAACATATAATTCAACTTTAGAATTCGCTTCCCGGAGAAGTGGCTTCAAAAAAAGGGTTGGACCAATTCATGGAAGTCGTGGAGATCAAGGGCCATTAGCCTTGATGGTAGTGGAGCTGCTTTTGAAAGACAGTTGCTGGAAAATTAGGGAATTTTCTTTTGAGGTTGGCCACAAAACAGACAGTTAGACTAGATGGGCCAGGAGCTTGACCCACGGGGGTGAGGACAGGGGTGAAATGCTCTCGGTTTGGACCGGATTGCCCAATCTGGTACGATGGCGGTAGGTGGTTTGGAGAACTGGTAGCAAAAATCCCTGCCTCCACCCCATGCCCAGTTGCGCCGTGCAATCATCAGAGGTTTTTTTTTTAAAAAAAAATTAAAAGCATTTTTTTCTACAACCTCTTCGGCTGAAAAAATGCTTTTAAAAGTAAAAAAAAAAGCCTCTGATGATCATGCAGCTCAGCTGGGATCGTCAGAGCCTTTTAAAAGCATTTTTTAACAATCTCTTTGGCTGATGTTTTTAAAAGAAAAAAAAATTGCCTCCGATGATCAGGCAACTCAGCTGGGATTCTCAGAGGCTTTTAAACGGATTTTTTTTACAATCTCTTTGGCTGAAGAGGTGGTAGAAAAAATGATTTTAAAAGTAAAAAAAAAAAGTTGGCCACGCCCACTCAGTCACATTACCCCCACCACCACCACCAAGCCACACCCACAGAACCATTAGTAACAAATTTTACATTTCACCATTAGGTGAGGGCATAACTTCTCTTCTTATGCTTATGTTCTTATATTAAATTTATGGAATGCCAACTGGGGCATGATGAAAAACACCCACATATATCTTACAAAAAAAAATATTTTCAGTTTCCCACCACCAGTAGAACCAAAAGATCTGGACCACTGTTAGATGACAGTAACATGATACAGAAAATTAAACCTTTGTCTGGAGTTTTTCAGCCTGGCCTTGGTAGTCTAATCATCAGTACCAAACATCTTTGCTGCCCGACAGTCTAGTCAAGATACCATTCCTTCCATGGCCAAAAGCTAATCATGTTGTTGTGGCCTGTCAGCTGCCGACCCTTCCAGCAGTCGAATCAGATGAGGAGGAGGCATGGGAGTCAGGATCAGCATCAAAGCAACCTGAGAGCTTGGAGGGGAAAGAGAATGGAGCTGTCAGAGAGAGAGACAGAGGCAGAGCCTGGGATGTCTGACAGCCCTCAGATGGAGAGTCAACAGCCCCCAGGTCTGGAGGAGGCTGAGGAGGAAGAGGAGGAACAGCTGGGTCCAGTGCCTGACAAGCGGATGCGCAGAAAGCAGAGGAGAGGAGAGCAGTGGAAATCTGTGGGCTGGTCCTCAGGATGGAAGAGCCACGGCTGCTAGTGAAGCCTCACCCTAGCTCTGGGGATAAAAGGCAGGGGGCAGAGATGAATAGATGTGGCAGACAACTATTCATCTCCCTGCCGGACAGACTTGTTAGCCTGCTGTGTGAGAGAGAGACTTTTTGCCGGGGCTGTTGGCACTCCTAATAAAGGAAGTGTTGATTGATTACAGAAGGTTTGTCATGTTTGGGAACTGGATCAGAACACATGTTATCAGCAGAATCTAATTTTAACATTAGTGAAGGATCGGTACCCTCTGGAACAGATTGAGACAATTTAAAAGAAGCAGGACTCTCTTCCCGATAGCTTGCCACCAGCCCTTTCCCTCTGCATCTGCATTAATTTATGCCCAAAGACAGGACCAGCCCTTTGTGTGAATTCTTCTTTCTTTGAAGATTCGGTTTTCATTTAGAACAGGAGTGGACATATGCTTTGGCAGTTAGGGCTGTACTTTTTCCCTTTCCCTTTTCTTTTCTTTACCCCAGGAGTCAAGATATGTACTGGATTGGGTGGTGACATAATTATGACACTATAGAGATGGGATTTATGATTTCCCACATTTCTGTTTTTGTTTTGAATACCTTTCTTTGTATGTAAACTGTATCTAATGCTTATTACTCACTGAAAATCAGTGAGCAACTGTGCTGGTATTTAATGACACAATTGGGATAAGTGTTCACAGGGGGATGGCCAAAACAGGTGACATGGGATTAATAGGCAAACTTTTCCTTTTTATAAGTGCATGGTATGGATATACCAAAGAGGCGGAGGTTGCACCATGATGCCACATCCACCATCATGCTGCTTTGATCAAATCCCCTCTGGATCTGGCAGGATCCAGCTGTCTCCTGGAGGACTTAGAATCATGTAGTTCCTGAATTAACCCATAGTCTGGATTTGCACAATAAACTGAATCATCAACTCATCAAATGAGCTGGGCTTAACCACAGACACAAAAACATCATCCAGTTAGTATGTTTACGAATGCATCTGCTTGTTTTCCTTGACCTGGCTTTGTGTGCTGTATGAACACTGCCAGTATATTACTTTATTTTCTTTCTTTTATGGTATTCTAAACTGGGCTTGGACTAAGATGGCTGTACTGTTGGAGTCTGGCCACATCTGATATCTCACTCTGCCCTGTTGATATATGGTTTCACTTTGTTGTTTTTCAGTCTGAGTTATTGAGAAATCTCTCTCTCTCTTTTTGTTTATGTCTCTCCTGTTTCCTCATATTTGAGACGTGACTTCAGAAATGTATGATTCTTGCTTTTTCGGTTTCAGGTTTCCTCAGAACTTTGTGGGGATCTACAAATGTAAATACTGTGTTTGCTATGTTTTCATTAAGATGCTAATTTCTTGGAACTGAAGATTGGAACTATGATGAAGCAGTGGTAGAAAGTGTGTGTGTGTGTGTGTGTTTGTGTATGTGTATGTGTGTAAGAAAGACAGACAAACAGAGAATGGTATGGTGGTATACAGAATGTTACAAACTTTAGGACAAGCAATTTAATACTATTTCCTAACACCCAAGCCCTCTCAAGCTCTCTGAAGAATATGTATTAGGTGGGGCAGTAATTAATATAGTTTCCCACTAAGTTGAGCCCACGAAAACTATATTGTAAGCCTTAAAATAGGCTTAATTTTTTTTTAAACCAGAAAATCCCATCCCTGCTTGCAATGTGCTTCCATCCGTTCAGTTCCTGCCCTGCTCATTGCAGCCCAGCCCCTCCTCACAGTAAGAGCACCAAAGAATTGCCCACCTCCTCTACAGTGCAAACCTAGCTGCTTCGTGTATGGATTTGTGATCTGATTAATCATCTTGTCACCAGGAATCTATTCTGTAAGATCAAGGTTATCCTCAGGGAGCCATTTAAAAAGAAAATGAAGCAAAGGCTTGATTGCACTATCATGACTGCCATCTCAACTTTTTTGACCATATCCTATGGGGACTTTTGTATAAGGTCTAGGCCTGTGATGGCGAATCTATGGCACGCGTGCCAGAAGTGGCACACAGCGCCCTCTCTGATGGCACGCGAGCCGTCGTCCCAGTTTAGGTTTAGATTTAGGTTTTATTGCATTTATATACCGCCCTTCTCCCGAATGGGACTCAGGGCGGTTTACAGCCATATTAAAACAATCACATATAAAAATTAAAACTAATAAAATAATTAAACTATTTGGCCATAAAATTTAAAACCCCTACTAAAAACCCATTTAAAAATTTAACACAGATTTAAGTCAGACCGGCTTTATGAAACAGCAGAGTCTTCAGGGCTCGTCGGAAGGCACAGAGGTCAGGAATCGTTCTTATATCCGGGGTTAGTTCATTCCATAGGGCTGGAGCTCTCACAGAGAAGGCTCTCCCCCTGGGGGCCGCCCGCTGGCATTGTCTGGCCGACAGCACCCTGAGGAGGCCCTCTCTGAGAGAGCGTATCGGGCGGTGGGAGATATTCATTGGCAGAAGGCGGTCCTGTAAATATCCCGGTCCTAAGCCATGGAGTGCTTTGAAGATGGTGACTAGCACCTTGAAATGCACCCGGAAGACCACCGGGAGCCAGTGCAGCTCACGCAAGAGGGGAGTTACCCGGGAGCGACGAGTTGCTCCCGTAACCACTTGCGTGGCCGCATTCTGGACCAGCTGGAGCCTCCGGGTGCTCCTCAAGGGGAGCCCCATGTAGAGAGCATTACAGTAGTCCAAACGGGAAGTGACGAGAGCGTGAGTGACTGTGCATAGGGCGTCCCGATCCAGAAAGAGACGCAACTGGGCGATCAGGTGAACCTGATAAAAAGCCCCCCTGGGCACGGCCGTCATATGATCATCTAAAGACAGCCGTGCGTCCAGGAGGATGCCCAAGTTGCGAGCCCTCTCTGAGGGGGGCAAGATCTCTTCCCCAATAGCCAGTGATGGCACCAACTGGCTATATCAGGGCGCCGGAAGCCACAGCCACTTTGTCTTGGAGGGGTTGAGTCTGAGCCTGTTCCTCCCCATCCAGATCCGTACGGCTTCCAGGCAGCGGGACATCATGGCAAGGGCATCATTCTGCTTTGCATGCCAGCTGTCTTAGAGTCTCTGCCGCACATCCGTGGGGGCTGTGGTGCGTGCATATGCGGGCATGTGCATGTCTGGGAGGCAGCGCACATGCAGGGGGTCACGCACACATGCATGGGGCGCATGCATGGGGGCTGCATGCACATTACATTTTGGGGGTTTGGACATGCATGTGCACATGCGCTTTGGGCACTCAGTCCGGAAAAGTTTAGCAATCACTGGTCTAGGCAAACAAGTGTGTGGTCTTGGCTGTAGGGAAACCACACGTCAAAAAAGAGCTGTATCAAGCTATGCCTGGAAGGCAGTGGGTACATAAGCTTGTGCATCTGGTATGGTTCAACTAAGGAAACTATCTCCCTTGAGTACAGTGGCTCTCAACTTTGACCATCTGAAGATGCATGGACTTCAGTTCCTAGAATTCACCAGCCAGCATGGTGGCCAACATTGAGAAACGCTGCTTTAGTACATAGCATCCTATTACTTAGAACCAGTGGTGAGTTGCCCCCGGTTCAGACCGGTTCACAAGAACCGGTAGTAAAATTGGCGGGAGGCTCCACCCACTGACCTGGACGTCATCAGGAAGCAGAAGCGTATGAGCAGAAGTGTATGTCGTCCTGTTGCGAGCTGGTAGTAAAGGTAAGTAGAACCTACCCCTTGCAGGAGTATTATTATTATTATTATTAACCATTGCTGACTAGGTGGCTCAGTGGCTAATCACTGACCTTGTTGATCAGAAAGGTCAGCACTTTGGTGGTTTGAATCCCTAGCACAGATCTCCTGCATGAGCAGGGGGTTGGACTAGATGACCTCCAAGTTCCCTTTCAACTCTGTTACTGTTACAAAGAGGGCAAGCATTCCTCCCAGGTGCAAGGATGTCAGGCAAGGCATAAGTTTTGACTGCCTTCTCAGGGCTACTGCATGCTCTGTGTCAGGTGGCAGAACCATTAAATATGAGAGTGCTCAACACTCTCTAGAGCAGGGGTGGGCAAATGTGGCTCTTTTACAACCTGTGGACTTCAACTCCCAGAATTCCTGAGACAGCTGGGAGTTGAAGTCCACAGGTTGCAAAAGAACCACATTTGCCCACCCCTGCTCTAGAGTGTCATTCTAGACCAGGGCTGTCAAAAGTCACGGTGTCGTCATGTGACATATCACAACTTTCCCCCCCCTTTGCATGATGCATCTGGCCTGTGGGTTGTGAGTTGGACACCCCTGTTCTAGACCTTTCCCCACTGCTGAATTGAAGTCTTAGAACACAGACCGACAGCCACATTAAGATGCTTCTCTCCAAGCTGTAGCCCAGCATCAACTATGCTGACATGCTGAACGTCTGTGTTATCGCTGAATAACAAGTCCAGCAAGCAGGAGTGACCTTGCCCTTTTCACCAGGGACAAGGAAAGGAAAGTGATGGGTATTTCTTTCTCTCCGTTTCTCCTCCCACTGAGTGAAAGCAATACAATTACTCTCCCTAATCAATGGGAGTATAAGTGATTGGCAGGTTTAGCCGCTCGACTGACTAAGAGGCCACAGGTGTGACACTTTGGAAAGAGTGCCAAATACGTATTGAGAAGCTGGCCTGGCAGACAAATCTGCAGCATCGTCTACTCTAAACAAAACCAACCTGGCCCGATTGATCTGATTCAACACTGAAACAGTTTCCTGGTTGAGATCAGGCTGCTGATATTCAGGGTTGATATTGAATATTGTGATACTGATATTGATATTCGGCCTTTCCCTGATTTTTATCAACTTCCGTTTTTATTGTTTACATTTTTTTAAAAAAAATTAACTTATATGCCGCCCTTCTCCGGAGACTCAGGGCGGCTTACAATGCGTTAAATAATAGCCTTCATACTTTTGTATATACCTGCTTAGTAGGGCTTTCGGGCCCCCCCACGCAGTGTTATTTTTATACAAAGTCAGCTTATTGCCCCCACAATCTGGGTCCTCATTTTACCTACCTTGAAAGGATGGAAGGCTGAGTCAGCCGTGAGCCTGGTGAGATTCGAACTTGTAGTAATTGCAGGCAGCTGGTGTCACTTTAACACCACTTAAACTACTGCTTAAGCTGCTTCACCACTAAGGCTCTTGCCTTATTTTTATGTTTGGAGGTTGATTGTTTCTATTATTTGTTAGGGGTTGTATACCATGGTTGTTCATTCGGTTTTATATTCTATGCAAGCTTCCAAAACTCTTTTCAATCCATCCATCCACCCACCCATCCATCCACCCATCCATCAGAATACAGCTGGAAGGGACCTTCGAGGTCTTCTAGTCCAACCTCCTGCTAAAGCAGGAGACTTTATACCATTTCAGATAGATGGCTGTCCAGTCTTTTCTTAAAAACCTCCAGTGATGAAGCACCCACAACTTCTGAAGGCAAGCTGTTCTACTGCTTAATCGTCCTCACTGTTAGGAAGTTTCTCCTTAATTCCAGGTTCCTTCTCTCCTTGATCAATTTCCATCCATTCCATCTTGCCTTCTGGTGCTTTGGAAAATAAGTTGACCCCCTCTTCTTTGTGGCACTGCAAATTTTGATTGCAGTAGGGTAGAGATGGGCAAAAATGAATTGCAGATGCAGAGGAAGTGCAGAGGAATGGGGTGAATTGGGAGAGAACCAGGGGTGGGCTTCAAAAATTTTAGCAAGGGGTTCTCTGCCCAGTTGCTGGGTGGGTGTGGCCATGATGGGCGTGGCCTAGTCAGCTTCCTGCACTGGGGGGGGCACTTTTTGCCCTCCCTGAGCTCCGGAGGTTTTCCTTGAGCCTCCGAGAGGGCGAAAACAGCCTCCCCAGGCTCCGGAGGCCCATTGGAGGCTGGAAACAGGTCCGTTTCAGGCCTTCCTGAACTTCCGGTAGGCCCATTTTTCGCCGTCCCTGAGCCTCCACAGGCACCCTCCACTTACCTGCCTCCAAAATGAGCCACGTGAGGATATCTGGGAGGGGAGGGGCTGGGTGGGTGGTGCCAACCAGGAGTGGGATTTGGGGGTTCTATGAACTGAACAGAATCTTAGCTAGAGGTTCTCCTGAACCCCTGCGAACCCCCAGCAGCCAACCCCTGGAGAGAACCTCCCTGTCAGCATATTGGGAGAGTTCACTCCTACTTCATCCCCTGGCCCTTCTCTGGTTCAGGGACCTCTCCGCTAGGCTAATGGAAGGGTGTGTGGGGCAGTGAAATGGGAAGGAAGAATCAATAATGAGCAAGCACTGTTTTCAACTATTTCTCCAAGGGCATGTCAGGGCTGTTTGGGAGAGGTTGTGGCCAGTGGCTCCTGGAATGGATAAAACAGCATCTCCACTAATAATAAAAACAGAAAACAAAGACACTCCCGCACAGCAGTGGTGGGTTGCTCCCGGTTCACATCGGTTCGCAAGAACTAGTAGTAAAAAATTTTAATAGTTCGGAGAACCGGTAATAAGATTGGCTGGCCATGCCCCAAACTGGTTCCCAGCCCTGTTCGCTTACCCCGCCCATTCCCAATCTATTGCTGCCTCCTGAGTCCCAGCTGATGGCTAGAGGGGAAAAAACTGTTTAAACTCTTGCCGCGGGGCTTCAAAGGGCCGTCCTACAGCTGATCAGTGTTAAAAGAAAACAAATGAGTAGACCAGTGCCTGCAAAAAAAGAAAAAACATCCCCTTTCAGCTTCAGCATAGGTTAATTAGCACAAGTTGATTAAATCGGCCTCCCGACTCTCAGCTGATTTGCTCTCAGCTGTTTTGCGCAGGGCTCTGTTGCTAGCTGCAGAGTGCTGGAGCAGATTTTTTCCCCCTAGCTATGCTGAAAAAACGAAACTGAAAGTAAAGCAGGGTCTTTGCCGCAACGTGACAAAATGAGGCAGAGAGAGATTTCTTTTTCTTTTTTCCTCACCAAAAAAGGTAGGTGCAAAACTGCAAACAATGGGAAATTTAGGGCAAAAGAGGAGAGTTCAAGATTTTAAAACACAAAAGAAAAAAAGCTCTATGTAACTAGGGAATTGTAATAATTGAGATACTATTAATTGTATATTGTGTTGAAAGCAGAAATGGTTAAGTTGTGGTTGGAGGAATATATGGGGGAAATTATTTGGTTTATTATTATTGGTAAATATAATTAATTGATTTGTAAGAAATTGGATTGCATGGAAATAATTGGAATATTCATGTTCATATTGATTAATATACAAAAAAGATAGTTATATAACTAATTGATTTATATTAAAATGTTGAATTTGTATTAAACAATTGTAATATTACATAATTAACCAATGTGAGGATGGATATAAAAATAGATGACAATGGGAAGGGGTATAATATAGAATAGAAGGGAAAAATTGAATTTGATTAAGATTAGAAATGAGGATAAAGGGTTATATTGGTTTTTTTAAAAAAATAGATGAGGAATAAATATGGCAAAAAGGAAATATAGAAACTGTAAATTTAATTGAAATGGCTAAACACTGTTTAAATTTGTGAACCGGCCAAATACTCTGTTCAAAGAGCCACCCCTTCCAAGGGGAAGCACCTTAAAAAATTATTGCAGAAGTTTGTTGTCCACTTTTTCTTATGGCCCAAAACAAAGCCCAGTAAAGAATAACCCAGAATGAGCCATGGGTTTGCAGCGACCCAAAGTGACCCATAAGAGTTGAACAAACCTCAGACAATGTCATCAGTCACACTGGATGAAATAAAATAATTTAATTCCATGTATTAGATTTATATGGCTGCTCCCTTCATAAGACTGTATGAAAATATAACCGGGGAATTCACGGTGCTCCCTGAGCTTGGTTGTTTGCTTGCAGACATTTCTTTACCTAACTATGTAACATCATCAGTATAACAGTGTTGCGCTGATGATGTTACACAATCAGGTAATGGAATGTCTGCAAGTAGCAACCCACCTCAGAGAGCATCAAGAATGCCACAGTTCCTTCCTGATATTTTCTTCTATTGGACACCACAAGGGACCCACTGGTATATCAATGAACACATTAACTCCAAACCTGGGAACAAAGACCCGCCTGGACTACTGCAATGCTCTCTACATGGGGCTCCCCTTGGGGTGCACCCGGAGGCTCCAACTGGTCCAGAATGTGGCCGTGCAGGGGATTATGGGAGCAATGGGGTGCTCCCATGTGACACCTCTCTGTGTGAGCTGCACTGGCTCCCAGTGGTCTTCTGGGTGCGCTTCAAGGTGTTGGTGATCACCTTTAAAGCGCTCCATGGCTTAGGAGCCTGGGTATTTACGAGACTGCCTTCTGCCACCAATAGCCTCCCACCGGCCAGTACGCTCACACAGAGAGAGCCTCTTCAGGGTGCCGTCGGCTAAACAATGTCAGCTGCCGACATCCAGGGGGAGAGCCTTCTCTGTGGCGGCACCTGCTCTCTGGAACGACCTACCCCCCGAGATACGCATGATACTGGACCTTCGGACTTTTCTTCAGGCCCTAAAAACTCACTTATTTCATCTAGCTGGGCTGATCTGATCCTATCCTTTTGGTTTTAATTTGTAATCGATTTTAACTGGGTTGTTTTAAATTGTGGGCAGAAATTATTTAATTATCTTTTAAACTATTTTAAATTTTGTATGCTATGTTTTATCTTGGCTGTTCACCGCCCTGAGTCCAGTTGGAGAAGGGCGGTATAAAAATCAAATAAATACTAAATACTAATACTAAAGCAGGGATTAAGAGCTTTCTGAAATTCCAGAAATATGAGTGCCGTCAACATCTCAGGGGTGGGAGGGGGAAATGCTGTTCCCAGAGAGCAGGGATCTTAGCAGAGAGGGAATTTTCTTCAATTCCACAAGATGCCAGTATATAATTGAAGGGATTTGGAGTGTACCCATTCTGCGCAAATGTACTGGGCAAACAGAAATAATTGGAGAATAGTATCAGAAGAACAGGTAACTGCTATTTTAAAAATAGATTAATGAAATTGAAGGTCGAATCTGAGTCGGTCACCAAGACCAGATTTGATCTTATGTTATCCTGGGACATGTATTTTTGCCTTCATTCATAGTAAAGTTGGCTTTAAGCTGCCTTAGCTGTGGGTTGCTTATGAGACTCAATAAGGGTGAGTTATCAAGACTTATTATATTATCTGAAATCGAGAATTCATTCAATAGAAAATTAAATCAGAGTGAAATTTGCTGTCCTCATTGCTGGTCCCAATCTTTCCTGTATTACCCCTGTTCCAAATCACTGCACTTCTCCAAGGTTATTAGTGACAGAGCCTAACTGATTTTATAACAGATTTGTGCTCAAAAGAGGGGGGAAACTATAGCAGATGAAGGTAACAAAGTGAGCAGGGATTTGGTATAAAAAACAGGTTGCCAGGTTAGGCTTGTGTCATTATTAGATGCACGTGTAAATCCTGTTTAGTTTTGGAATCAGGCAAAATTGGCTAAGTACTGCCATTACCCAAGATAATTTATCTGATAAGATGGATCAAAGAAAAGATTATATCATTGGTTATTAACCTTTATGTATAGGGCCAGTCTATTTCTGATGATAGTAAGAGGCTGGAGGGAAAATGATAGAGAGCAGTAATTGCTTTCTGATCCAGTTGAAGAGGTTGCAAACCCGATGATAAAACCTGCATTCCACTTTCAGTGAATCTTGGTTTTTAATGCAGATTAGTAAGGAAAAACAACAAGAGGAACAGTGGTGTAATTTATACAGAATTCAGTTTTGCTTGCTAGAAAAGGAAAGGTATCTCAGGATTGCTGCCAGGTACAAGGTACTTAGAGATCAGTGTTGTGATGGCAGAAATGTCTACGTATGCCAGAATGGGCACACCACAAGATTAACCATTGCAGTGCTGAACAGGAGGAGAATCAAAGGAGGAGATTATTTTTAATTGTCCATGTGGCTGAATGCACAAGCATTACCTCTTACAGATTTGGTGGTCCTACCATATCTAACTAGAGCCCAAACCCCCTTCTAACACCCTTTTTGTCCCATGTCTGTCTTATACACCTGGCCTTCATCTCTGCAGCTTTCCACAATGTCTTCCCCGCCTCCCCTGGCCACCTGCCTGGCCCAGCCTTCCCTCTCAAGGAACTTGTCCTGTGACTTTATTTGATGCACAGGGACCCCAGACAGCTCCCCCATTCCTTCTTCCTTCAGTCTGCCATCTCCTCGGATGGCTCAATTGCTCGCTGGCAGGCGCACAAATTCTGCAGGTGAGTGAGTCTCCCCTTTCTTTGCCCCCACCTCCCCAGCTAAGCAGAGGCCGGCTGAACATTTCAGATGTTCACCAGATAAAGTCCCCTCTTTGGGGCCAATTAAGCTGCTCTAAATTTCAGCAGTGGGAGCGTGTCTCAGAGTCCCTTGCGAGTCAAATGCAGTTCCCAAGAAGTAGGCTGGGATCCCACTTGTAAAGAACATGCCTTTAGTGATTTATTCTCAGTTCCCCCAGTTCAATATTTCCCTGGCGGTTTTTTTTTTTTTTCCCTTTAAGTTTGCCAGACCTGAGCTGTACCGTAAATCCATTTTCTTGGCTGTTGTTGCATTTTTCACAAAGCTGCCAAACTGAAGCAGCTTTCTTTATAAGGAGTTATATATTAGTAGAATTATTTGATTGCTTGCAAAGAGTACTGTGCAATGGATTCTTCTGAGTGGCAGCTGATTAGCAATCAAGGTCTAAAGGTTTGCCCCTTTCAGAATACAGAATACAGTCTTTATATATTCAACCGATGTATTCTGTGAAAGTGGATTCTTCTAATTCACTGTATGTGTACAAAATGGAGGAATTGGCTGACTTGGAAGAATGCCAAAGATTAAGAAATATTCTAGATGGGGGACTGAGGCAAGGACTGAACAGACTCACGGGCCCCAGAATATTTATTGGCTATTTAAGAAAGAGAGATAAATGTACGGTTGTCTGCGTATGTGTGTGTGAGAAAGGGGGTGGGAGGGAGGGAGAGAGAGAGAGAAAGAGAGATGCATTTTAGAAAAGGGCACACCTCAGAACACTGAGTAGTGAATTTATATCCATACTCCTAAAAGATGGTTATGGAAAACCAGTTTAGAATATTAGTATATTTGTAGGGAAACCCAGAGCTTTCAAAAGCCAGTCAATGGGTGGGTGGAATAATCCAGTGCTATCATCTTTTAAGAGACAATAATCATCACCAACAACATTAGAACAATTTTATGAGAACTGAGTATGCTCAGAGAACAAGCAAGGGACTATTATTGGAAAAGATGGACCATTTGACAAACGATTTTGTGTGATGTTTTGTTGCAAACCCCATTTCTTCAACAGAATACTTTATACTCTTAAGCAAGAGACCACTTTCGCTTCTAGTAGAGAAATAGTAATACACTCTTGCAATGTACATACGGAGTTGTTCCAGGCCGCCATTAGAATTTGCCATGGTCCAAATTCAATCTCAGAAGTATTAAAACAGTGAATTTCCCATACACACCCACCCATTCTGTTGCGTGTGAACCACCCAATTGTATGAAAATGGGTGAGATGTTCCTGGATGCTACCTTGAAATCTTCCTCCTTTTGCATGTGAGAAAGCACTTTTTGTCTCTTGCGGCAGGACTATGATCCTCCTGTTAGGCTGATTAATTCTGTGACAAAGATTGTGCGGCACACATTTCAGCAGAAACTTAGAGCGTATCTCATTGCCAGCTCATGTTGCATATGGGTTTGAAGTTTGAACTTCACTGCTGGCGAAGTATCTTAACACCCAGTGAAACTCTTAAATGAATGAGTCAACAAGTGAGTCAGACGGTGATTATCTCCTGGCTGTACTTTTTGAATCTATCCCTATCTAAATTTGGTATGGGAGTACAGTACACATGATACTCTGAATGTAAACATGAAACTTTACAGATCCTGTACAAATACTGTATATGATTTATACAGGAACACCACAAGTGTCAGGGTTCCAAGTAACACCCTCAACGACATCAAGACTCCAAGGCTGCCATTTTCCTCGAAGCTTGAATTTATTAGAGATGTCATATTGGCACATCAGGGAAAACCCGAAGCTGAAGCCCCCCAGGGTTTTCCCCACCCAAAGTAAAGTCAGAGTTCCCTCCCCTGCATTCACATGGGCATCACATGGTCCAATCGGGTTGCTGTCCCATCTGTAGTTGACTCCCAGTCACGCCTCTCCAGGTGCAGGTTGAACGTCCTTGACTCCCATGGGAAAATATATTGTTATGGCTATACACCCTACACTGTTTCCACCACCCCCTTCCCTTTCCCACAATTTGCCCATTCACCGTTGTGGCAGCCCTGAAGCTCCAAGTAAAGATGGCTCCAGGACTGACAACAAGCTTAACTCAGTTTTTAACCAATAATGGTAGATTAACATTGTCTGAGCAGAATTATACCTTACAAGTAGTATACAATTTACAATCATTTGTTTAACGACTTCTTGAAGTTACAACAGTGCTGGAAAAAGTTATTTATGACCAGTCCTCACTCTTACGAATCGTTGCAGGGTTCCTACAGTCACATGTTCTAAATTTGAGCACTTGGCAACTGGCATGAATTTACCACGGTTGCAGTGATGACCATTTTTAACCTGCCCGGTGGGATTCTGATCAATAGGGGAAGCAGGATTCACTTAATGTCCATGGCAAAAAAAAGGCCATAAAATCAGTCCCGACCCCCATTTAACAACGGCATTGCTTAATGATGGAAGTTCAAATCCCAATTGTGGTTGTAAGTCTAGGATTACCTGGGTTAGTTCTTAGATGGGAAATTTGTAAGGAATATCGTTGGGCCAAAAGTAAAACACTTCCATACTATTGCCCGGAAATTAAATTAATATCTGTGTGCAGCTCAACTTGATATTAAAAAAATGTTTATATTTCTTTTGTGAATAACAGAATTACAGGGACGTTAGAGGTCTTCAAGTCCAACCCCCTGCTTAGGCAGGAAACCCTATACCAGTGATGGCTAGCTTTTTTGCCATTCGTGCCAAATATGGGGGGAGTGCGGGGGGGGGTCACTCGTTCATGTGCCCACACCCATAATTCTATGCCCCCCACTCCCCGTGCATGTGCATGCAACCCCCATGCTCCCCCCACCTTTGGCATGTGATGGCAAGGTAGGTCCGTTTTTCGCTCTCCCCAGGCTCCAGAGCATTTCTAGGAGGCTGGGAAAGGCGAAAATGGCCTCCACCCTGGAGACCCTCTGGAGGCCCTCCGGAGGCCAGAAACGGCCCGTTTGCCAACTTCCGGTCCCACTGGAAGGCCTGTTTTTCACTCTCCCCAGACTCCAGAGCCTTTCTAGGAGGCTGGGGATGGTGAAAAAGGCCTTCCCCACCCTCCTGGATGCCCTCCGGAGGCCGGAAACAGCCTTTGTCCTGACTTGGGTCCAAAAGGCCCGAAAGGCACATGCATGCCGGAGCTGAGCTCATGTGCCCACCAATATGGCTCCATGTGCCACCTGTGGCATGTGTGCCATAGGTTCGCCATCACGGCCCTATATCATTTCAGACAAATGGTTGTCCACTGAGTCTCAATGGAACCTGAAATGCTTTGCTTGTGACCTTTTCAGGATCCTTTAAATACTAACTATACCAGTAGGTGGAAATATAAAATTATTATTATTTATAGAGCACCCATTAACTTAAAAGGTACACCATAGAATAATGTATGATCTGAGGAAAATACAATGGCAGGTGGAAATAAACGTAAAAATAAAACGGATAAAATTAAATAAAAACAAACCATTGAAGGTAAGAGTAGGAAGTTTTTTGGGGTCAGAGGGCCATTTAGTGTTTTGAAAACTTTACCAGAGGGAAAACTAGTGTAATAATACCGTATTAGAAGGTTTATTCAATCAGTTTTTAAAAATCATGTAGAACTTAGAAACCTGTAATACTTGGCAACTTCTTAACTCCTTAACTCCTCCTTGTTCTTCACCTTATGCGCAAGCACAAGATGCTTCAAATTGCCAGGCACATGGCAAAACTTCACATGATATTGGTAAGACCCTTATTTTTTTTACTGTGTGGTGTAAAAACTTTCCTGTGCCCAAAGGAAGTTTTGAAACATATACAGTATCAGATGTTCTCAACAGAAGGCAAAAAGTAATTAACTCATTTGGGTTTTCCCTTATTTAGAGAACCAGAAGAGTCATACCGTTCTAATAATATGGAAAGCTAATTTACTTGCTCTCTATGCCCTTGATAAGCTATGACCAATGTGTCAATGTGTGACTTCTCTTTTCCCAGCCAGAGCTCCTCCCTCAAAAGATACACCCTCTACTTCCTTACCTTGATGATTGTGAAACTGTTATTCAATAGTCTGTACTCCTTAGGTTATGATGTAATGTGAGGGAACCTATATGAGATCTATGTTTCCCTATCCTAGAATCATGAAGTTAGAAGCGACCTAAGAGATTTAATTGCACACAGACCACATGATTCACTGATGACTATCCAGCCCAGGGATGGTGAACCTATGACACACATGTCAAAGGTGACGCATCGCAAAATTTTGGGTGATATACCAGCATTCACCAACCCCCGAGGACAACTATTCTCAAAAGCGTGCCACGATCTTGTGCAATTTTTAGAGACTGCGTAGTGAGAATGTGGTGTGCCCTCACATAGCCTCCAGTAGTTGCACGAGAGCAAGAAAATCGTGCAAGAATGGGTGTGTGTGTCTTTGTGCGACTTTTGTAGACTACAGAGGCTGCAGAAGATGGCAGCAATGGCAATGTCTGTGAATATATATTGCTTTCTTTTCAGACTTAGCTGCTAAACCATTTTTGTTTAACCAGGTGTTGAATATTGTAAGCCAAATGTGGCATACAATGCTCTAAGCCAGGAGTGTCAAACTCGATTTCATTGAGGGCCACATCAGGGTTGTGTTTGACCTTGGAGGGCTGGGGTGGATGTGACCAGGGTGGGCATGGCCAGCTCGACATCACTTGTGTCGGGGGTGCCTGTAGTGACTCGAGGGCTCTGCCAGCAAAAATGGGCTCCCAAGCTCCGTTTTTGGCCGCGACAGCCCCCTGCAACCCTCTGCCAGCCAAAACGGAGCTTGGGCAGGCTGCACACAGCCCTCCCGAGCTCTGTTTTCACTGGCAGAGGCACCATGGGCCGGTCCTTCACTGTTTCCAGGGCAACCCTGTGGGCCAAATCTAAGCACTCCATGGGCCGGATCTGGCCCCCGGGCCTTGAGTTTGACACCCCTGCTCTAACCTAATCAACTGGCAGCCTGCAAACCATATACAAGCTTCATGAACTCTAAGGTAACATTTTTCAAGCTTGGCAATTCTAAGCTGTGTACACACTTCAACTCCCAAAATACAGGCTGGGGAATTTTGGGAGTTGACATTCACACATTGTCAAGTTGCCAAACTTGAAAAACACCAATCTAAGGCCCTTGTTGCTCCCCAGGAACGAACAGGACTAAAATATTCAGAACTGTGTTTGTTTTGTTTAACAGGGTTGCAATGGTCATTTTTTGAGGGATCAATAATATTATTGCAGATGCCATCTTGACATTTTTTTACACCACCAGACACTCCTCAGCAAAGCGTTGGCCTGGCTGTGCTCACTGCACAAAACTTGTTTCAGTCCTTTGAACTGTTGGATAGAAGTTGTAATTATTATTTAGAAGCCTACCATGCCTTTCTGTCTGACAAGGATGCTCAAGGCAGTTAGCACCAAAAGAGCACTCAAATTAGTGCAATTAAAGTAATTACACAAATACAAAGTAAATAAAGTCCATTCTTAAATGTAAGTTTTGTTTTGTTTTTCCTATGATGTTTTATGCAGGCACGCAGCTTGCTAATTGGGACTTTCTAGAATGAATGATAAAACACGCCCTATGTTAGGACATCAGTGAGAGGACAAGGGTAGATTTTTTTCGGGTTAAAAGAAATCTATGTGGATATGGTAGCATAAAAGGAAGAAAAGTGGCGTGGTGAAAACAAGGGTGGGAAAGTACAACCAATCAGTTTCAGAGAAGCCCATTAACTATCATACACTGCTTAGAACAGAGGTCTCCAAACTTGGCAACTTAAGACTTGTGGACTTCAGTTTCCAAATTCCTCAGCCAGCATGTTTTAGAAGTGAGGCTCTGATTGGCAAAGGCCTCTGCCAATCTTTCCTGGCCAAAGAAGAAGGACAAAGAGGAACCAGACTTTTTCTGCCTTTCCCTGCTTGGGAGGTAGGAGGGATGGGCGAGTCACCTGCTTGGACTTCACATTCCTATCCTGAAGGCTGATACTTATCATGCCAGAAACAACTTCAACTCAACATTCCTGAAATGAATGCAGCATATTTGCTATTTCAGATAAGGGTCCCAAACATGTATTTGGTTTTGTCTGGTTTCTATTAAGCTAAAATGCTCATCTTATTTTGGCTCATGGTAGGTCCATGGTTGATAGCTTAACTTGGGACTCCTATGCTTTGTCTTTTCACTTTGTCTAATGATCTCCGATCAGACTTTCTCAACCTTGGCAACTTTAAGGAGGGTGTCAATGGGGGCAGCTGGATTCACTTAATGACTGAGGCAAACAAAGGTAATAAAATCAGGTCCAACTCACATAATGAGCACATTGCTTAGCAACAGAAGATTTGGTCCCAATTATAGTCGGTCAAACAGTGTCGACTGGCGGCCCCCAGGGGGAGAGCCTTCTCTGTGGGGGCACCTACCATCTGGAACGAGCTCCCCCCTGAGATACAGAGTTTACAGGACCTATGTACTTTTCGCCGCGCTTTAAAAACGTTTTTATTTGAACAAGCTGGTCTGGCTTAACCTCCTTTTTATATTGGGTCTTAAATATTTTATACAATTGGATTTTTAAATTGTTTGAGCCAAGTTATTTAACTTGTTTTAAACGATTTTTAACTTTTATGTTATTGTATCTTATTTTGGCTGTTCACCGCCCTGAGTCCTGTCTGGGAGTAGGGCGGTATACAAATTTGAATGAATGAATAAATAAATAAATAAATAGTCATTAAGTCAAGGACTACCTGTATGTTCACCAGCTCTTTCGGTCCTTGATTCCACTCTCAAATTGCTCTTGCCATTAGAATGGAATGGAATGGAATAACAGAATAGAAAGGAACAGAATTACAGAATTACAGAAGGACCTTGGAGGTCTTCTAGTCTAAACTTCTGCTTAGGCAGGAAACCCTATACCAGTGATGGTGAACCTTTTCGGTACCGAGTGCTGAAAAGGGAGTGCCCCTGCACACTGAGTGCTGAAAAGGGAGCACTTTGCGCTCGTCTGGGCTGTGACCAGGAAGAAGAGTTGCCCAGGGGCCCTGCGCGCACTGAAAAATTTACTTCCAGTTTCCAGCAAGTCTTCCAGTTACTGCTGCACATGCACTGATCAGCTGGCCAGCGTGCATGCTCACAGACAGCTCTTCCGGTTTCTGGCACTGTTGTACGCACAAAGGCCAGCTGTTCACTGCATACGCATGCGCACCAGAAACCCAAATGAGGAACGGCTGATGCCACGCATGCCAGGCAACATAGTTCCATGTGCCACTTCAGGCACGCGTGCCATAGGTTCGCCATCACGGCCCTATACCAGTTCAGACAAATGGTTATCCAACCTCTTCTTATAAGCTTCCAGATTTTTCTAGGGTTGAGAAGTGCTTTGATTTCCAAATTTCCTGATACCCAAATCTGGGGACTCTTGCCCTGTGCGGGGAATTTGACTAAAGTTCAAGCCTAGGCTTGAACCTATGATAAAAGCTTTGGATCTGTTTTAAAAGAAGAATGTGGTCTTCCAGCTTCCTGTTCAGTTTAGTAATTCTTGGGGTCAAAGATAAGGGATGATTTTCTTTTCTAGCAACAACATATTGCTGTGTTTTGATTCTGAACAAGCAGATGAAAGATAAAGATTGCCTAAGATCAGCTCAATTCTGCATGATGGCCATACAGTTTTCTTGGCAACGTGCACACAAGTGGAGCATATGCAAGTTTCCAAATGTTGCGGAATTATAACCCCAGGATAACCTGGCTTATGGTAAGGATGTCAGTTGGAGAGAAACTTCTGAAGGGCTACAACATGGCTTATTAGTTTTACAGAGCTGGAATGGCTCAGCCATAAATTTTCCAGGAAATCAATCTGGGCTTCCTAATTAGTTGCTAAGCAGAGCTGCACCTACAGCAACCTTGGCCAAGCTTAAACTTTGTTTGCCTTTCTGATGTGCAGATAGGGGGAAGGTTGGATTATAAGGGAGCTGAGAGAACAGTTAGCCTTTTTCTACCACAGATAACCATAGCCCTCTCAGAGTTGCAGATTTGGCTTGCTGCAGATCCCTTCAGCCAGAGTGCCAGCTGGCAGGGGCTGGAAGACAGGCCTCTTCTGCCCCTGCTCTGTGGAATATCCTGCTGTAGATTAGAATGGCCCCAACTTGTTGGCATTTCTCAAGGCTTTAAAATCTTGACTGTGTACTTGAGTTTGGGATGCTGAATGTGTTAAGGGCTCCCGTTTCTTGGCTTTACTGTTAACTAGCTAACTATCTGGCTGCATATACTGTATTTATTTTGGTTTTTTAAATTGTTTTTAAATGTTTTCATTTTGTTTTTATATTTTGGAGCTGTAAACTGGCCAGAATCATTGATTGAGATGAGTGGCTATAGAAATTGAATAAATATTTACAATAAATATCGCATTGATATAGAACACTAATTTTTAAGCTTGGCAGCTTTAAGATGTATGGACCTAGAATTCCCCAGCCAGGATATTCACTTATAGCACCCCTGCAAACTCGTGAGCTGAACTTATACTGGCAACTCCTCCATTCCCTAGTCTGAGCTATTAACTGCTACCTCATATTATGCATAAGGAGTAAAATTTCCTTCCTAGTTGTTCCTCAATGCTTGGGCTATTCTGAATGGTTGCATTTAGCGAAGAACAATGAAGAGGACTCAAACCATTGTGGTCCTCTATTATTTACATCTGAGAACATTATAGTCTAAGAGTCAAACTCTTCTCACTGTGGTTAAGAATGCTCAATTATCTAGGTCAGCGTTTCTCAACCTCAGCAACTTTAGCACTTTGGACTTCAACTCCCAGAATTTTTCAGCCAGCATGTTGGGAAATTCTGGGAACTGAAATCCACATAGTTTAAGCTGCTGAGGTTGAGACATGCTGGCCTAGATCCTTGGTAGAAGCTACGATGGTCAAGCTCATCACATAAATGATGTCAAGATACATTTGACCTTAGTCATCTCCTGCTCATCCTTACCTGTAAAAGGTCATGTTTATTTGGGACTCCAGGCTATAAAGTTGAAAGAATGCTTTAAATTGGAGTAGGCAGTTTTCTTGAAAAGGAAGGCACACTTCAAATTTTGACAGCAGTTGCACACTGCTTTGTAAAAGCTGAGAGGGTGACTGAGAGGCTTGCTTGGTTACAAGAATAACATCCATTAAGGGGAAAATAGTCACTAGGGAAGTTACAAACTCTCAGTCAGCAACATGTTTAACCTAGTTATGGCATAATCCACGAAGATGGGTTCAGGTACTGAATTCTAAACTTATCAAATGGGCTGACCTTACAAAACATGCTAACCATGCACACAGAAAAATGCCAACCAAGCTTTGTTGTTGCAGGAATTCAGCCACTAGTCTTTAGTCTACCTGATTAAGTATGTTGTGTGAATATGGCCTTCAATTTTTTCCTGCATTGGTTAGCACATTTTCAAGCAATTCTCTGGGTTACAGCTACTACCTAACCATTTTTATTTTCCTGGAATGCTCAGTGGGTTATATGAGGCCTAGAGGTATTCTTAGAAATAAACACATTATTAGATACCAGCAAATTTTCCTAAATGCTGATGTCTCATTTAATTGTAATTAAATAATAAGCTATATTTTGCTTCTTTGAACGAGAGGGCAGCAAGTCTGGCAGCAGATTTTGTTCATGGGCATCTTGTCAGGTACTCTTGGTTTAAAGTTACTTTCACCCCATTAGTTTGATAACACAAAAGAGGTTGGTATATCACTTCTTGTTCTTTTGGCTAAAATCAAAGATGTGTAGAAAGAAAGATTGGAAAAGAGCATGAGGTTCATCCCTGATTGCAGGAGAAGACTGGAAGCTGAGGATCAAAATACAAGTTATGTCTGAGAAGAAACTTCTGCTGATTTCCTGATGTTATAACTCATCAACAATATTAAATGCAGCCTCAAAATCTGACTGGGATACCAATCTTGATGCACAGCAGTGGTGGGATTCAAATTTTTTTTACTACCGGTTCTGTGAGTGTGGCTTGGTGGGCATGGCGTGGCTTGGTGGACATGGCTTGGTGGGCATGGCAGGGGAAGGATACTGTAAAATCTCCATTGGACTCGGGAGGCGGAGAATAGATGGGGATGGGGCCAGTCAGAGGTGGTATTTACTGGTTCTCCGAACTACCCAAAATTTCCGCTACCAATTCTCCAAAACTGGTCCGAACTTTCTGAATACCACTTCTGGTGCACAGGATAGTCAATATCTGCTCTTCAGCATCTCCAACCCTGTGCCACTTATCTGCTTTACCTAAGCTTAAGGACCGCCTTAATTCTACACTCTACAAATTTTCCACTATTGTAGTAGGTACTTTGGCTCTAAAATAATCTGAAGTTATTCCTGGCCCAAATAAATGCAGGTTCTGATAGCCCCATAATTATGTAAACAACATTATCCAATTTTAAAATGACTGGGTGTTTCAGCAAAAGGGGCAGATTCTTTTTGAATACCACATAGAAGCAAACTGGCCTCTTTAAAGCTCTTATTGGGTAACACAGAGAAGTCTGCGAGGTGGAATAAAAAAAAAACCTCAAGAGGATGATCGTGACAATGCTATCGAAGCCCTACTTGTTTGATGTGTGTCATACACGTCACATACAGCATGTAAAAAAAAAAAGCAGAGGGCTTTACAGACGGCTATATCATGGGATCCTATCAGTTTAGTCTCCACACTTTTTCCCCAAGACAAAATGCCTGAAGCAGATGTGGACCAAAGAACAGCAATGTTCTATCAGCTTGATCAGTTCTTGCTGAAATTTATCACGCACGGTGTTGAGAAATCTGTTCCTTTCACCTTGTTTGTACTATTCACGAGTCATGATACTATGCCTATGTTCCTTTTGTGAAATCTGCTCGGAAACATAGAATAACAGAGTTGGAAGGGATCTGGGAGGTCTTCTAATCCAACCCCCTGCTCAAGCAGGAAACCCTATACCAGTGATGGAGAACCTTTTCGGCACCGAGTGCCCAAACTGGAACGCCTGCACATGCACATGTGCCAGAGCGCCAGAAGCCGAATACCAGCTGGCCAGTGTGCATGCATGTGCCAGAAACCAGAAGAGGAGCTGGCGACGGCATGCGTGCCCACCGAGAGTGCTTTGTGTGCCAACTCTGGCACGTGTCCCATAGGTTCGTCATCATGGCCCTATACCATTTCAGATAAATGGTTGTCCAATCTCTTCTTAAAAACCTCTGGTGACTCTTGCACTGCACTAAAGTTGGAGTTAATTCCCACAAACGATTCTTACAAAGACTCTGACTATCGCCCGGAACATATTTATGAGAGAAGAGATGATGTGGTGCAATGAAACTTGCCTGTAGTTTCTTCCCCTCTATTTCCATAAGACTTGGGATGTTGCAACCTTTGCTGCTCAACCAGTTTGATGCTCTCAGGGGTGTAGCCCAGCTGCCTGTGGTCATCACATCCTCTGAGGGTGAGGTGATCATCTATGATGCCCTCACAGCAATTGGACTAGAAGCAGGGCCTGGAGCGGGACGGTCGTATCTGAATTGCAAAGGAGGGTGTGGGAAGGGAAGACTGTTTCCATGCAGAACAGCATTATACTGGGTGGAGACTAGAGAGTAATTCTTCACTTCGAGAGTTCTAAACACAAACACCAGGGTAACAGATGCTAGGCATGAATTAAGGTGAACCAAGGAACCTCTGGACCATAAAGATCACAAAGTGTCACTGAGTCAGTTCCACTCATTCCAATCTACCTCAAAAAGTTATTGTGGAAAAATTTATTTGTGAATAGCCTTGTGCTCCTAGAGAAAGGTAAGCAAATCCTCCTCCTTGCTGCAGTTTGTGATCTGTAGCAGAAGCACGACTGGCAAAGGGAACTGATATTGATCACTACTAGATTAGGACAGTTGGCTGGAGACTCTTTAGGCAGAAGCAATGGACTCTTCAATGTCATCAGTGCAAGACTTCCTTCTGCACCTCCTGAAGCATCTGAAGGATCACTGATGGAAGTAGGACGTTGACTCAATGTTCAGCAAGTCTGAACATTGAGTCAGACTTGCTGAGCAATTTCTATGCTCTCAATAAGAATGAAACATTTACATCAGCCTACAAAGATTTCAGCAAAGAACAAGGTGGGGAAGCCTTCTGTTCTGACCCTTTGCTTCTTATCTCACACTGTATCTTCCTTTCTGGGCTGGGATTTATTGGTGAGTCAGGATTGGAGAAACCCGCTTCTGCCAGGATAACAACAACCCCTCTTTGAAGAAGAGGAGAGGAGGAGGTGAAGGAATCCTGGGGAACAGGTTTGAGCTTCCCTGTCTCTTCAGACTGGATGGCTTCTGTCAAACTCCACCCATCACCGCAGCCTATAACTTCCCCAAATTTGCCACCCGCATCTCAGTATTGTTTCACTGTCTCTTGTTGTAGTTTTACAGTTTGGGGGTCTTTAAAATAAATTTTTGCTTCCTTGGCTGTAGCTGCTCCAAGAAGTAAGAGGAGAACACCATGGCTTCCATGGGGATGCAAGTCTTGGGAATAGCCTTGTCGGTGATCGGATGGCTAGGTAGCATCCTCTGCTGTGGGTTGCCGATGTGGAGGGTGACAGCCTTTATAGGCAACAACATTGTGGTGGCCCAAATTATTTGGGAGGGCCTATGGATGAACTGTGTGGTCCAGAGCACAGGACAGATGCAATGCAAGGTCTATGAGTCTATGTTGGCACTGGCGCAGGACATGCAAGCAGCTCGGGCTCTGGTAGTGATTGCCATCGTGCTGGCCGTCATTGGCATCTTCTTCTCCATCATTGGAGGAAAGTGCACTAACTGTGTGGAAGACGAAGCTACCAAAGCCAAGGTGATGATCTTTGCTGGAGTTATTTTCATCATCTCCAGCATCATGCTTCTGATTCCGCTCTGCTGGACGGCAAACAACATCATACGAGACTTCTACAACCCCATGGTCACAGACAGCCAAAAGCGGGACTTGGGAACTTCTCTCTATATTGGCTGGGCCTCCTGTGGCCTGCTGCTCATCGGAGGAGCGCTGCTGTGTTGCAACTGCCCCCCCAAACACGAGAAACCCTATTCAACCAAGTACACAGCAGCTCAATCGGTGCCTACCAGCAACTATGTCTAAGCCATTCTTCCTCCATCTGTCTTGGGGACTTTGCACCATGGAGGAGGCAGTTAGGGACTAAGTGGACTTCAGTGTGAGGAGGGACCGTCCTTTTCCATCCTTTGGACTCGGTGTAGCAGCAGGAAGCCTGGCATATTTCATCCAGATTCAGAAAGCAGGGATTCATTTCTTGCATTCACCTGTTTGAACAAATATCTCTCAAGGACCGGAGTCTGACAGATGCTCCTATCCAAACTGTACTGAAAACTGGCTTCTGTGAGAGTAATGAAAGAGTAGTCACCTTCAAACTCACCAGGATCTTAGCTAGCTCAGCTCAACTGAAAAATTGGAGAAAAAATGCTGCATGAAAATTGCTGCATGAAATGCAGCAGCAACAGGGAAGCTTGAAATGGGGTGGGTGCTTGCTGGACTTCCAAACACCTTTGACATTTGGCTAGAAGAATTTGATGGTGGATATTGACCTGGTATGGAATACTGGTAACAACACTCATTGGTGGAGGTGGAGAGCATGGATATAAGCCCCTCTAATTGCTGGCTGTCTCTTTGTATTTGGAAATCTGGGTAGCAAAGATTCTTAGTGTCCATCAAGTTTGGTTTCTGGCTCTCTTTCCATAACTGTGTGTTCCATTCTTTGCAATCACTCTTGTGGATAGTTTCATACCTGCTGAAAACGGGAAGTTCTCTGGGAAGGCCCCCGTTCACTTACCTTCAAATTGCTGCAAACTCTTTAAAAAGGGTGCAATGATTAAGCAGAACTATATCTAGGTTTGCAGATTGTGGAGGTTTAGGAGAAGGAAGCTCAAACTGTGGGATAATTAGTTTCTGGGCTGTCAGACAATGAGTTGAGAAAGGAGAAGTAGACCCGGTTTATTTAAGATCTTCAGAGATATGATAGGAAATTTGAATTCTGCAACATAGAGAAGAGATTGAATAACAACAATGTACCTTTTTAATGTCTCACATGGATTAATTCAAACCCAGAGTTAAATCAGTTTTGAATGCTTGAATACAGCTGTAAATCTAATCTGAGGGAGGGATAATATTAAAAAATACATTTTGGGACTTGGAAAAATACCAAGATGGTATTTTTGTTCTTTTATAAAGTATTGTCTAAATTCTGTTGACACTATATCGAGTGTCTCCAATTCCAATTGGCAATTTGGGAATGATGGACTGGTATTTAATAGGACCAAGTCTATTTAAAAAGATCTATTTCCACCTTTCTTCTATTCAGGGCTGGATTTGAAGCAGACTCTTTGGAAGATTATCCTCAGCTAATTCTGAATACCAGGGTTCTATCCAGGTGCTTATGAAATGAAGAAAAATGTCTCTGGGCATAGACAGAAGTCAGGTTTTATTATCGTTCTTATTATTTAATGGAGTGTCAGACCATCATTTAGAATGAATTACTGTCCAAAATAAGATTTTGTCAAGTTTTCCAGATGGATTGTAGCTCTCCTTTGACAAATGTACTATTTGCAGAGCCCAGAGGTGTTACAAAATTGTTCCTCCCTTTTCGTATTTTATTTGTGAGACGTTATTGTTTATCAATTGCTTTGAGCTTGTGTAAAAGCAATCTATAAATATTTTAATTATAAGCACAAAAATAAAATCCCTTGGAGTTTTTTCATGTGTGCCTCTCTTGTCTTTCCTTGAATTCAATGTATCTATATAGTGCACTTTTATTTTACACCTGTTCTTTGTTATCATTTAGGGACATTTTCCTATGCACTTGGTTAGCGAAATTATCAGATGCTTGGTTCATGTGGCTGAAACATTGGGTTGTTAATTGGAGAAGGAGGGGAACCATCTGTTCTGTCAGCTGATTATTAATTTTTTTAGTACTGCCCATTATTGATTCCTTTGAAATGGATTTTTGCTGGGTAGTAAATTGCCTGATTGGTATGTAAAGAAAAACTGGTCATGCGGCTTAAAGCCATTTGCTGAATCAGAGAAAAGGACTATTGATTCCACCACACTGGTATCTATTGGGCCAGTCAGAATCTTGCACAGAAACTTCGAAGCAGATCAGCACTATCCAACCAGAACTTACCTTAACAGCCAGATGTTCTTTTTTGATATCTTGGTTAATTGCCATTGATAACCTCATCCTCCCATTGGTCTTTTGATAATTTGTCTTGATAAAACTAGAAAACCGGATTAACCAAGATTCAGTCTCCAAACTTCCAGATCCCATAATTTGGAGCACCAAGCTGTCATCTAGCCATCTATCCAGATTTTTGTAAATCAGATCGGCTGGCCACTATTTCTAGTAGAAATGAGATTTACATACAGTTTATTCATGATGCACAATAAATATCTGCAGCTGTCCAGCTGGAAATTGTCAGTCACTTTTTACAGTTTATAGGTTTCTTAACATGCTATCTGTTCATCCGCAGTTAAGAGAAGAATTGTACACATTAGATCAGTTTGCACAACATTCTAGATGATCAAAAATAGGAAAGGTAATTTGTTATTAAATATGGGATGGGGCAACTCTTCATTACTTTAGTGTGTTATATAAACCGGTCCACCAAATTAAAACATAAAATGCCTTATGAGTTGACATGTATCATGCTCTATTGTCATTAGTAATTGTGTTTTATTAACTTGGCTTAGGTGTATTATCTGGCTAATTAACTCAGAGGGACATACTTCCAGATAAATATGTCTAGACTGTCAGTTTTGGGGTGATTCACATTACATGCTTAACCCAACCAGTCAAAAATGGAAACCATGGGTGTCCAACATTTTGGCTTGCATGGGCCATATTGAATGAAGAGGAATTGTCTTGGGTTGCATATAAATATATATAATATAGTTTTATAATATAAAATCACATAGTAATATTAAAAATTTACAATCTTCCAAGGCCACGTTACTAGCAGTCCAGGGCCACATGTGGGTTGGACACACCTGTTGTAGACTATCTTTGTACGGTATGCAAAACTTGCTTATTATCCTTGATGGGTTTTAAGCTTGCTTTGTATCCTTGATGGCTTAGCAAGTTGTACAAATGCAACCTCCTTGGCTAGTTTATAGCCAGAATTAATTAAGTTAAGCATATTGTGAAAACACAGTCATTGTTTTGTACAAAACTCCAAATGCTAATCAGTATACTGTACCTTAGGAAGTGGTGAGTCATTTTACTCTGAAGTTATGGCTACAGCAAAGGGAGCAGCTGTTAGGACTTTGCAAACTGAGGAGAATAATTAATTGATTTGTTTAAAATACTTATGCATGTCATGGCACGTACCTCTAGGCAGCATACTATTTTTAAAATATATCTATATACCAAAACAAAATAGTAAAAAGTAGTGAAAAAGAATAGCAAAGCATATAAGATGATACAACAATACTGTATACTTTGAGACAGTTCTCAACAATCTGAGGGAAACGCTGGTTGGGAGTTCTAAAAATCTTACAGTCTTAGCACATCTGGATGGTTTTAGTCCAGGGACATTGCTATATACAACAGAGGTCCATACTCCAAAGTGTGCTTGAACACAGAGAGAAAAACCAGTGGTGAAATCCAAATTTTTTTACTATCGGTTCTGTGGGCGTGGCTTGTTTGCTGTGGTATGGCTTGGTGGGCGTGGCAGGGGAAGGACACTGCAAAATCCCCATTCCCTCCCCACTCCTGGGGGAAGGATATTGCAAAATCCCCATTCCCACCCCACTCTGGGGCCAGCCAGAGATGGCATTTGCTGGTTCTCCAAACTACTCAAATTTTCCGCTACCGGTTCTTCAGAACCTGTCAGAACCTGCTGGACTTCACCCCTGAGAAAAACCACAAAATTGAGTGCCAAAATGAAGTATGGGGGGGGGCAGTTTTTTCACCCCAGTAATGGAGGTGGAGGGCTGGGATGAGTATACCTGCCCTGGGATTGTCTTCAAAATGCACAGCAGAAAAATCTGCAGCTCAGATTCTAAATGGGGAACAAACAAGGCAGGGTGGGTGATTATTATTATTTCCTTCTGGCTGCAGGAGTATTACAACATTGAAGGTGTTGGGTAAGAAAGCATCTCCATCATAGTATGGAGGCGCTGAAAAGGGAGACATAGCAGCTGGGCAGGTGGGGCCACTGGAAAAACAGGCTTCTGATTTCCTGGTTAGTGTTTACATAGCATCCCAGAGCTAAACACTAAACAGGAAGCAAATTAACTGGCTTTGTTGCCTCATTCCGCCGCCCCTCAGTATCCCGAAATGTTGCATTGAACTAAATTTAATGGAAGATCATCTAGAGGTAGTTAAGTTCTACCCGGTTCTGTACTTTCTGCACCGAGTCTTGTTTTGGGTAAAAGACAGAGGCTGTTGAATGTGTTAGCAAACTATTGAATGGGGGTTATGAAAATTGCCTACTTGGCCTCCAGGCTCCAGCCTTTTTACTCCCTGTAGATACTCTGCTCTGCAGAGGTCCTCTGGATATCTGTGATTTGTAATTTTATTATTTTATATGTTGTTTTATTCCATATTTTTGTCATAGGGTGTTCTGACCCGGCTCCCAAACATGACAAACCCTCTGTAGTTAAATCAATGACTCCTTTATTAGGAGCGCCAGCAGCCCTGGCAAAAAGTCTCTCTCTCTCTCTCTCTCTCTCTCCCCCTCTCCCTCTCCCTCTCCCTTTCTGTCCGGCGGGGAGATGAATAGTTGTCTGCCAAACCTATTCATCTCCGCCTCCTGCTTTTTATCCTCAGAGCTAGGGTGAGGATTCACTAGCAGTGGTGGCTCTTCCATCCCAAGGATCAGCCCATAGATTTCCACTGCTCTCCTCTCCTCTGCCTTCTGCTCATCTATGCGTCCGGCACTGGACCTAGCTGTACCTCCTCTTCCTCATCATCCACTTCCAGACTTGAGGGCTGTTGACTCTCCATCTGTTAGGAGTGTGTGTCTCCATCTGAGGGCTGATGGATGACCCAGGCTCCGCTGCTGTCTCTATCTCTGACAGCTCCATTGCCTCTTCCCCCTCGGAGCTCTTGGGTTGCCTTGATGCTGACCCTGACTCCCACGCCACCTCCTCATCTGATTTGGCTGCTGGAGGGGCTGGTGGCCGAGAAGCCACAACACGTGGACATCAGTACTGTAAAGAATGGCTCCCTAGCCAACTATATTCCTTACTGGCTGCTTTTTTTTTAATTAAAAAAGTTTTATCAGAACTTTTTAATTAAAAAAGTTTTATCATTCCTCCCCGTCCTCCGTCTCCCCCCACTTCCCCCCTCACCCCCCCAACCCCCCCTCCCCTCCCCGAACTTCCCAAAACAAATACAGGGTATAGTATATAACAATCCTAAACTAAAATATGCTAACATTCTACAGACTCCCAACTCACTCTTGGTCTTTAACTCCCCTTTAGTCTAACAACACATAATTCAAAGAAAAAATAAAACTATAAATTTGGTTAGAAATTTCATTCATAAGCTATTTGTAACTTATTAGTCCGATACTTGTTTTGAGTATAATCAATCTATCTTCTCCACTCTAGTACGTATCTTTCATTTGAGTGGTCCTTCAAATACGCTGAAATTTTCGCCATCTCTGCCAAATTTGCTACTTTTAAAGTCCATTCCTCAATAGTAGGTAAATCCTCCTTCTTCCAGCTTACTGGCTGCTTTTGAAGAGGACAGGAAGGTAGATGCGGGGTCAGCATTTTATTCTAAGGCTGTCCAATTTGCCCTTGTTCTCTCCCCCCCCCCATTTTCCGAAAGATGAATTTGCCCCTCCATTTTCTCAGCAAGAGGGAGACTTTAGGGAGAGGTTGAGTAAGATTAGATGGATTGATAGGATAGGAGAAAAAAAAGGAGACACTGCAGGGGATGTTTAAAAATGTCAGGATGGGGGCCATAATGGTGCATCAGGTTAGGAATGAGGGGGTCTTGGATTGGTCCTACATACCCTGGGGATGCCCCTTAGAGGCTACATAAAATAGTACAGTTCATCCTTGACTTACAAACATAATTGGGACCAGAATTTCTGTTGCTAAGCAGCAGAGGCGATTAAGTGAATCATACTTGATTTTATGAACGTTTCGTCGGGCCCTGAAGACGCATCTTTTTCAACTTGCCGGTTTAGCCTGATCCCTGCCGCAATTTTTAGAATTTTTAAAATTTTAAAATTTTTAATGTTTGTAGCGTTGCCGCATTTTAATATTTATTTGGTTTTAATTCTCAGCCTAACGTATATGTGTTTTAATTTTTAACTTTTATGTATTGAATTTTTATTTCGGCTGTTCACCGCCCTGAGTCCGTAAGGAGAAGGGCGGTATACAAATCTAATAAATAAATAAATAAATAAATAAATGAACGCTTTTTGCTGCCGTTGTTAAGTGAATGACAACAGTTAAGCCAATCACATGGTTGTTGAGCATATCCAGCTTTCCGCATTGACTTTGCTTGTTAGAAGCTGGTTGGGAAGATGGCAAATGGAAATCCTATGACCTGGGATCCTGGCTAGGGAATTCCAAAGTTGAAGCCCACACAACTTTGTTGTCAAGTTGCCAAATTTGAAAAAAACCCCAAAACCACTGGAGAGAAGGTGGCAAGGGGAAATTGGAGTGAGAAGGTGTAGCTTCTATTGAATAGAGTGGAATAGAGCAGGGAACTTGGCAACTTTAAGACTTGTGGACTTCAACTCCCAGAGCTTTGCTGGCTGAGGAACTCTGGGAGTTGAAGTCCACAAGTCTTAAAGTTGTCAAGGTTGGAGACCCCTGGAATAGAGTCTATCGAAAGCCCTTCTCTATTAGTGAAGTCTGGAAAGCATAGCTAAATGGAAGGGAGAAGGAATCAGAAGCAGGGGTGAAATCCAGCAGATTCCGAAAGGTTCTGGAGAACTGGTAGTGGAAATTTTGAGTAGTTCAGAGAACTGGCAAATACCACATCTGGCTGGCCCCAGAGTGGAATGGGAATGGAAATTTTGCAGTATTCTTCCCCCTGCCATGCCCACCAAGCCACGCCCACAGAACCGGTAGTAAAAAAAAATTGGATTTCACCACTGATCAGAAGGTATTGGGAGTGGCTTGTCTGTGCTGGAAGTGTGTGTGAGAAGATTTCTTTCTCTCTCTCTCTCTTTCTTTCTTTCTGGTTTTTCTTGAAAGAGAGGAATGAAGAACTGGAGTGAGTTAATCTTGCCCACTAGGCGCATAAGGCATGAGAAAGGCCTGGGGAGATTTCTCAATGAACAAGAAAGGATTCTGTACTGGGCTGGATGGGGTTGGTTCCCTGGGGGTGGGTTTGCTTTGAGGCTTTGCTACCCCTCTGCACCATAACCAACTGTAGGAACAAGTTCTTTGTATTTTGTTTTTCCAGGTTTTTTTTTTTTTTTGCAAAACGTGGCAGCTATTTTGTCCTAAAGTTTACAATCCCATTCCTAGTGGCCCAGCAGTTCCAAAAGATAGGAAAAAACGTTCCAATATCCCCTAACAAGTACGTTGTAAAGCTGACTTAGCATCAATCAATAGGGACACTCTTAATTAAGACTGGACCAATAAGTGTTCTACATGAATTACAAAAAAAAAAAAAGAAAAAGAAAAAAAGGTTTTAGGATCTGGTCCTTCGGTTAGGTCAATTTCACTTTCTCAGAAACTACAAAACTGTTGAATGTATAGTTTTAATTTGCACAAAAGGAATTCTCTGAAAATGTATCTTGAGTCATTTTATTTATTTTATTTATTTAGTTTGTCAAACATGTACGAGATAACAGATATAAGTATAAACATGGATATGAACACAGGAAATGGGTACGAATAAATGGGGACAGTAGGACAGGGATGGTAGGCACACTGGTGCGCTTATGAACGTCCCTTACAGACCTCTTAGGAATGGGATGAGGTCCACAATAGACAGTTTAAGGTTAAAGTTATGGGGATTTGAGGATGTATCTGTAAATATTAACTCTTTGAGCCGAGGAATGCAACATATCAGTACTTTCCCTTCCTGACCTTGTAGAGACTAAGATCCTTTTTGTGGGTTACCTGCATATGTCCTAGCTAATGAGTGCTGCTTTCATCCTAATCAATCAGGGTTCTGTTTCCAGCAGGTGGGAGCATGATGGCAGCCTTGGCCCTACAGCTGGTTGGGCTGGCATTGTCTATCCTGGGCTGGCTGGGCTCTATTTTGGCCTGTGCCCTGCCCATGTGGAAGGTGACGGCTTTCATCGGATCCAACATCATTGTGGCACAGGTCTTCTGGGAGGGGCTGTGGATGAACTGTGTTTATGAAAGCACTGGTCAGATGCAATGCAAGGTCTACGACTCCCTACTTGACCTACCAGCAGATCTACAAACCACCCGCGCCTTGGTGGTGGTCTCCATCGCCATGTCTTTCCTGGCTCTCCTGATTGCCATCTCTGGAGCAAGGTGCACCCGCTTCGTAGAAGACCCAAATACCAAAGCAAAAGTTTTGAAGATAGCGGGTATGGTGTTCATCCTAGCTGGAATGGCGCTCCTCTTTCCTGTCTCTTGGTCAGCAAGGAACATTGTCAGCAACTTCTATAACTCACTCATTCCTGAGGCCCTGAAGAGAGAGCTGGGTATTTCAATTTACATAGGTTGGGCAGCTAGTGCTTTCCTGATCCTTGGTGGAGGCATGTTTTGTTGCTTTGTTCCTCCAAAGGAGGACAATAAATCCTATCCAATGAGATATTGGACAGGAAGACACTCTTCTATGAGCAGCTATGCCCACAAAGACTATGTATGACTCTTCTTTTATTTTCTTTTATTTATTTATTTAGTTTGTCAAGCCTGTGTGAGAAAACAAGTATAAGTATGAACATAACAGATAAACATATAAGTATAAACAGGTATAAGTATATACATAAGAAATGAGTATGAATAAATGGGAGCAGTAGGACAGGGATGGTAGGCACGTTGGTGCACTTATGCATGCCCCAGTGGTGGGTTTCAAATTTTTTTACTACCGGTTCTGTGGGTGTGGCTTGGTGGGCGTGGCATGGCTTGGTGGGCGAGGCAGGGGAAGGATACTGTAAAATCTCCATTACCTCCCGATCAGCTGGGACTTGGGAGACAGAGAATAGATGGGGGCGGGGCCAGTCAGAATTTCGGTTCTCTGAACTGCTCAAAATTTCCATTACGGGTTCTCCAGAACCGGTCAGAACCTGCTGAAACCCACCTCTGGCATGTCCCCTTAAAGACCTCTTAGGAATGGGGTAAGGTCAACAGTTGATAGGTTAAAGTTATGGAGGTTAGGGGATGAAACCACAGAGTCAGGTAGTGCATTCCAGGCGTTGACCATTCTGTTGCTGAAGTCGTATTTTCTGCAATTGAGTTTGGAGTGGTTTACTTTGAGTTTGTATCTATAGTTTGCCCATGTATTAATTTTTTGCCCGTGTATTAATTGTTTGCCCATGTATTTCTTGGAAAGGTACCCCTCCCCCGCCCTTACTCCAAGCCTTGAGAAAGAAGACTTGGGTGGCAAAAAGGACTCCTCTGATGCAATGATGCCACAGAACATAAATCTTGCCCTGCCAATTGCCTGTCAGGCCTGTTGATGCGAAGCACACATTGACATGACATGTGACACCAAGAGAAAGTTCACTCCAGCCGTTTGTAACATTTTGATTTGACAAAGAAGTATTATTTCGTGGTACGTGAGAGTTTCCTCAAATGAGTGCTGTGGTTTGATGATATGCCAAGGATTGTATCAGAAAGATGAGTGAACTCAGGCTTTGGCAACAGTTTTTTTTGGGTCCAGGAGACATAAATTTAAGAGCATGATGTAAAGCTTGGCTAATTCCAAAATTGTTTGGGGTTGAGTGGCATACAAATTGAATAGATACAGTAGATGAGAGATAGATAAAGGCTGCCACGTTGAGTAGTCATCAGGTGCCTTCTTCTCAACACCTCAACATTTCTTGTTGCATTTTTGTCTGTGTATGTGGAAACCGACATCCACTCTTTTTGTTTTCCAAGAATATTATAGCATCTTCCTAAGACTGAGAGATATTCTGCAGAAGGGGAGAGAAAGAGCCAGAAGTTAGGGTCTGATTTTGCAGCTCCCAGTGTAGGCTTTATTGGGTGGGATGAGGACTCTGCCTGATGCCAAGCAATTCCTTGGCATCAGGTTGCCTACCTCTGGCCTGGACACTTTTAAATAAGAGTTGCCTTGAGTCCTTCAGGTATATTGCTGTACATACAAATTAGGGCCTTTCCCCACTGCTGAAGCTACCAATCTTTGAGTCAGCAGAAACCTACACCAGATAACATTTGCTGACCTATGTGGATCCACCTCCTGCAGCCAAAGCCAATTGGTGCTATGTAGAGGTAGTCCTTGACTTACGACCACAATTGATCCCAAAATTTCAGTTGCTAAATGAGACGTTTGTTAAGTGAGTTTGGCTCCGTTTTATTATCTTTCTTGCCACATTCACTTGTAGAGTGAATAACAGCAGTTGATAAGTTAGTAACCCGGTTGTTAAGCGAATCTGGCCTCTCCATTGGTTTTGCTTGTCAGAAGATTGCAAAAGGTGATCTTGGGACACAGCGACGGTCATAAATATGAACCAGTTGCCAAGCACCTGAATTTTGATCATATGATCATGGGGATGCTGGAATTGGTGTAACTGAAAAACAGTCATAACTCATTTTTTTCCAGTGCCGTTGTAACTTTGAATACTCACTAAATGAACTGTTGTACTTGTAGTAGGGTCCTGATTGATCATGAGCACAGAACGTTAAGGAATGGGATTGGTTCTTTCCTTTGACTTTCTTCCCTTCCCCTCCCATTAAACATCTCCAACCCATGGAATAAAGTCCATCATTTTATTTAAAATTTAATTTATATGCCGCCCTTCTCCGGAAACTCAGGGTGGCTTACAATGCATTAAGCAATAGCCTTCATACTTTTGTATATACCTGCTTAGTAGGGCTTTTGCCCCTCCTAAGCAACGTTCTTTTTTATACAAATTCAGCTTATTGTCCCCACAATCTGGGTCCTCATTTTACCTACCTTGAAAGGATGGAAGGCTGAGTCAACCTTGAGCCTGGTGAGATTTGAACTTGCAGTAATTGTAGGCAGCTGGTGTCACTTTAGCACTACTTATGCTGCTGCGCCACCCAGGCCCATTCTCCTTAATGTAAGATGGGGAAGAGATGTGAGGAGGGAGGGAGTTTTGATGGAGGACAAAATTGGGGGATTTAGTTCTCAGTCAAAACATGTTTCTAGTTTTGCACGAATGTTTTGCACGAGTGAGGCAGAGGTGGGTTTCAGCAGGTTCTGACCAGTTCTGAAGAACCGGTAGCAGAAATTTAGAGTAGTTCAGAGAACCGGTAATAAAAATTCTGACTATCCCCACCCAGTGGTGGGATTCAAATAATTTAACAACCGGTTCTCTGCCCTAATGATTTCTTCCAACAACCAGTTCTCCAAACTGCTCAGAAAGTTAACAACCGGTTCTCCCGAAGTTGTGCGAACTGGCTGAATCCCACCATTGCCTCCAGTCCCAGGTGATTGGGAGGAAATGGGGATTTTGCAGTAACCTTCCCCTGGAGTGGAGTGAGAATGGAGATTTTACAGTATCCTTCCCCTGTCACGCCCACCAAGCCATGCCACACCCACCAAACCACGCCCACAGAACCAGTAGTAAACATTTTTGAAACCCACCACTGGAGTGAGGTCAAAATAAACCTAATAGCTGAAAGGAGGCTGTGTGCATTTTGAAGTTGACAGGGGCAGACAGACAGCTATTCTGCTTGGTCACACAGTTCCCCCTCATCTCTTCGTTCAGTTGTTAGTTGTTTGTTCAGTTGTTAGTTGGGCTTTCTTTGAAGAAGCACTCAGCCAGCTCCTAACCCCATTTAACAGATGTGATGTCAGAGAGACGATGGAAACAGAGCTAGCCGATTTTTAGAACTGCCAACCATCTGCCGAATAGCTGATATAGGATCCCACATTCAAAATCGGCCCTCCAAAGTGTGCAAAATTGAGAACCTCATTTGAAATAACTGGAATTCCTCACTGCCCAAAGTGAGTAATGGGGAAAAAAAGCACCAAAGGGAAGGCATGCCCACCGCAGTCTAAAGTGGCCAATCCCACCCCTGATTATGCCAATAACAAAATGGTTAGTGAAGCAAAGCAGACTGCACCTACAAGTAGTCCTCAGTTTACAACAATTGGTTTAGCAAAGGTGCTAAAGAAAGAGATTTACAACCAGTTCTCTCAGTTATGATTCTTGCAGCATCCCTGAAGTCACATAACCAAAATTCAAGCACTTGTATTTATGCAGTTGCAACATCCCAGGTTTACGTGATCACCTTTTGCAACCTTTTGCCAGGGAGTTCCTGGCAAAGTCAATAGGAAAGCCAGATTCATTTAAAGACTGTGGCACATAAAATCATGAAATTGGGTGTGACTCATTTTATAGCTGCCTCACTCAGCAGTGGAAGTTCCAGCCCCGACTGGGATCGTAAGTTGAGGATTATCTGTATCAAAACAACCATAGATTGCTGCCTGATTAAGAGGAAAAGCACTACTTAAACATAGAGATAGCGGTGTAGGGTCTCCTGTCTGGCCGGGGGGTTGGACTAGATGACCTACAAGGTCCCTTCCAACTCTGTTAATCTGTTAAATCTGTTAAAAGCACATTTATAGCTGCTTCAGCTCTGGTTTGGGGATGTGATAAAGGTAATATTGTGAGATAACATCAGAAATGTTATCAGGGGTGTTGGGGTATATTTCCCACGTGGGTTAGATGCAAGTATAAAATGATCTCACTATGGAAAAAGCTGTTCAGGTGTAAAAAATATATATATATACAGTGGAGGAAGTATGATATTGAAAAGCGTTATTGAATCAGACCAAAGGTCTATTTATCTAGGACGGGGGTGGGCAACTGTGGCCCTTTTACAACCTGTGGACTTCAACTCCCAGAATTCCTGAGGCAGCTTGGCTTGGCTGCCTCAGGAATTCTGGGAATTGAAATCCACAGGTTGTAAAAGGGCCACAGTTGCCCACCCCTGATCTAAGATAATCTCTGTTTTTCTTTAAAACAAATATGACATCAAATAATTTGTTGTGAGGGCAACCCATCCACCCAACTCAGAATCTCCCATCCTAGTAATCCTTCTATTCTCCTTTTCTTGGGTTACTTTGCTTCAAATCTTTCTTCTGATCAGGCGTTGGTGTTTTGCGGACTTCCCCTTAACTGTCAGAGTCCAACAAGATTTGCATAACATCCGTTTCCTTGCCTCTTCTCAATGAAGGGTCACCTTGCACCGAAGGGACACATGATCCACCTTGCGCACGTTGACATTTTAAAACAAACAGTTACGAATGGAAACGAACAAGCAGTAATTTAAAAGCCTCATAAACTAGGCGCAAAGTGAAGTGAGAGTGACGGTTACTTTTTAAATGAAACCGCGTTGAAGTGATATTGTATCTCAGGAGGAGGAAGTGGTTTCTAGACAGGGAGTTCAACTGGCTAAGAACTTCCTGAAAGGAATTTTCATTCAGTTGCACAAGCAATTCTTATTGTTTCTGTGAGAAAAGCAATATTTATCAAGACCTTTGCCAAAAGGGTCCATCCATTGTTCTGTTGGCAGAAAACAGGACAGCTGTACTGTACATAAGAGGTGTGACTGTGCTTTTCTTTATGAGACTGAAATCTAACCCTTGGCCTTTAAGCAGAATGTGCAGGAAGGGAAGGAACATGTGATGAAACGTGGAGAAGGCCAGGACAAAAATTAAATTACCGTATTTTCCGGCGTATAAGACGACTGGGCGTATAAGACGACCCTCCTCAGAGCCATTTAAGGCTCGTCAGAGCCTTATGGGCTGGTCTGCCTGGTTACAGGAGAATGAGGCCCGGCGTATAAGACGACCCCCGACTTTTGAGAAGATTTTTGTGTGTTAGAAAGTAGTCTTATACGCAGGAAAATACAGTATATTGAATGTTAAAGAAATTGTACTTTCCTTGTATTAAATACTGTATTCCAGTGATGGGTTGCCCCCGGTTCGCACCGGTTCTATAAAACCAGTAGTAAAACCGGCAGAAGGTCCCACACACTAACCCCAATGTCATCTTGTGCAGAAGAGCGCGCACGCGGCCCCAATGTAAACCGGTAGTAAAGGTAAGTAGAACCACCCCTGCTGTATTCCCATCATTTTGGGAACAACTTAAGGTTTACAGTGCCTTAGATTTGTATACTAGGCTCTGTTCACCAAACATTTTATCTTAATTACTGAATTAATTCATTTTCTGAAATCTGTACACTATGAAAACTCTCATAGCTTTAACTGGGTGAAATGATGCATCATAGAGTAAAACCTTTTGAACCACAGATATTTCACATGGAGTAATTTACAGGGTGCATTCAAAATCTGGGATCCATGACTTCCATGGAATTAAAATTTGGCAAGTTTTATAAAACATTTTATGACATTAAAGCAGGGGTGAAATCCAGCAGGTTCTGACAGGTTCTGGAGAACCCGTAGCGGACATTTTGAGTAGTTCGGAGAACCAGCAAATACCACTTCTGGCTGGCCCCAGAGTGGGGAAGGAATGGAGATTTTGCAATATCCTTCCCCCAGGAGTGGGGTGGGAATGGGGATTTTGCAATAGCCTTCCCCTGGAGTGGGGTGGGAATGGGGATTTTGCAGTATCCTTCCCCTGGAGTGGGGCGGGAATGGAATTTTGCAGTATCCTTCCCTTGCCACACCCACCAAGCCACGCCCATCAAGCCACACCATGCCTACCAAGCCACGCCCACAGAACTGGTAGGGAACATTTTTTGAATTTCACCCCTGCTGCAGACCATTTGGAACCATGAAGCTCCATTTGTGTGAGTGAAGGAGGCTCATGCTCACTCGTGAAGCTCCATTTGCATAAGCGGCAGGCACGTGCACCTGCCGCTTGTGCAAATAAGAGTTGCATGTGCTCGCATGCACGCCTCCCATTCACACAGAACCTTTCCCACCCCCTCCTGCTGGGCCACCAAGCCGGAAAGGTGTGAGCATCACTGTTCTAAAAGACTCCCAAATCTAAGATTAACTTGAGCCAACTTTGCCCAAGTGTGTGATTGCATGAATGCACCTGGCATTACTTGGGTTGCAACTTTTCTGCATGAACAAGGCTATAGGTATATCAATCTAAGCCTCCATGATTAGTTTGATGGTCCGTTGTCCACAAGTCCAAACTTTTTATTGAAGGCAGCTCAGCGCTTAAGCCATCTTTTCCTTCCTCTCCTATCGGTCTCCCACCCCCATAAATTCTTTTGCCTCCTGGAGGGAGAAACCAGCCTGGCCACTCAGAGCTCTCCAGAAAGCATTTTTGACAAGCGCTCTCAATTTTCATGGACCTTGTTTCAGCTTGTTTAGTGGGGAGGGGACATTCCAAATATTCTGCCCTAATCACTTTTACTTTTGGATTCAGTGCTTTTCCATTTCATGACGGTGATCTCGGTTGCAAAAATTATACAGGTAGTCCTCCACTTACGACTGCAATGGAGCCCAAACTTCCTGTTGCTAAGCAAGACAAGTGAATTGTGCTCCATTTTATGGCCGTTTCGAACAGTTGTTGAGTGAATCACTGCATTAAGTGAATTGTGTAGTCATTAAGTAATTCTGGCTTCCCCCCATTGACTTTGCCTGTCAAAAGCCAGCTGGGAAGGTCACAAATTGTGATCGCAGGAACCCAGGACAATTCCACTGTCATAAATACATGTCAGTTGTCAAGTGCCAGAATTTGATCACGTGGCCACAGGGATGTTACAATGGTGTTAAGTGTGAAAACTGGTCATAAGTTACTTTCTTCAGTGCCGTTGTAACTCTGAACCGTCATTAAACTAATGGTTCTAAGTCAAGGACTACCTACACTACTATTACTACAGTACTATACAACATTGGTCTCCAATCTTTCCTGCTTGGTGGACTAGTGGAAGTGGTGGCAACGGTGGTGGGGAGAGAGGGGAAGGTTTTGTGTGTGTGTGCACGCCGCTTTCACAAATGCGGCTTTGTGTGTGTGCACATGTGCACATTCACCCATTACTTCTGTGGCCTGGCTCCAAACAGACTGGGGCCCAGCAGTGGGCTGCAGCCTGGGAGTTGGAGACCCTTGCTATACAACTACTCTTGAGGAATGGGAGACCCCCTTCAAATGATGCTGCCAAATTGGGGCCAGCTGTAAGTGTTAAAAGCTGTTTTTTCCCCTCATGTTCACGCATCTCCTGAAATTTTGTTTTCATGCCCACACATCCCCATCCACATAGCTTCTGTGGAATGAGCAGAGATGGTAAACCGTTCAGAGCATTGCATCTCTTTAAAAGTTGGGAATAATGACATTCAAGGCAGTCTCCAAGGCGTAGTCTACAGGTAAGCATCCTAAGCCCTGGGTGGTCCCCTAAAGTCTCCAGACCTCCTCCCAGAGCCCCAGCGCAATTGTAATTTTTAGTGAGACAGAGGATGGAAATTATTAACTATGTGGGGAGTATTCACCATAGCAGCGTTTAATTGATTTAACTTCATTTAAATTTAAATTGTTCGGTCCTTACGTGCTTCTTTGTCCTGGCCTCACCCACTTCTATGAATATAGCCCCTGGAACGCCTCTCAAAGGAATGTATCCAAACCACTCTTTCCAGTTGAGGTGTAAATATAAGTACCCAGCAGGCTGAAAAGGTCTGAGGCAGCATCCTGCTTCCAGCAATGACATAAGGATGGCCGTCTTCCTCCCTTGGAATTCCAGCAAATGACATTAAAAAGCAGACTATTTCTCAACAGGGAGATTCCGTATAGTTTTAATTGCTAGGTGTTATTCATTGCATGCATTTCCTCTTCTTCTAAGGCTTCTTTAAAGCCATCCTAGCATTGGCCATCACTGCTGCTAGTATTTTTGGCCTCATAGAAATATAAATTGTTTTTGGAATCTGATTTTTTCTAGCGCCCTCTGTCTTGCACACACTGCTGATTTGATTCCTGTGAACAAATTGAAGGCCTGTGTTCAAAAGTACGAGAATTCTCATTTCTGATATTTAAATATGTCACTTCCCTGTTCTCCCCACCTTATCTTCTGCCATAAACAAACATTTTACTCAGAACCTTGGTACTCTCCAGTTCTCATTGCTTTTACCTGCCACATACAGCCCAATCTCTGGAGAGGCGCTGATTTGGAGGGTGTGAAAAAAAGAGAAGGAAGGCATTCGGAGATTCTGCTTTCTTCCTTGAAGTTCTCTTCACCCTCTTAGGAATTTTCATGAACTTTCAGGTATCTGCAAAGGTTCAACCCACAAGCAGCCATATTCCCTATGCTGGCCTTTCCCTACCAGAGGCCTTTGAGAAATGATGAGCTATAAGTGCCATACTTCCCAGCTAGTACAACAAAACTGCTGTGCTGGCTGGGATTTGCAAGTGGGTTAGTCTCCTGAGTCAGGAGAGTGATTGGCGGGAGGAGATAGCACACTCTCTTATAATATGCACTGTATTGGAAATATTCAGCAGTGTTGATTCAGAAGTGAAAACTCCACGAAGACTTCACAATTGAAGACTGTTGGAGGAGGGGAAGCTGAGAACATTTTTATGTAAAAACATGAAATTATAGAAGTGCCAGAACCTACCCGTTGAATATTGTGGCAGCTCCTTAAGCGGTAAAGAGAAAATACTCTGCAAACAAACCATGGTCCAGCCTACTTTATTACTGTTTCACATTAAAAAAACCCAACCTACAGATTTTGAAGCTAAGCCTTTCAGGAGGGGCTCCAGAGACAACCTAGAAGGTCTTCCAACATGAAGAATGTTTAAACCAGACTTTTATTTTTTTTGGTATATGTAGATCACGCCAGAGATATAATCTGAGTCCTGATCGGATTCCTGATGTGATGTTGCTCTCTCCCATTTTTCAACTTCCTGCATCCCAACCTTTTCCCACAATCCTTGCTGCTCCAGGTCATTCAGCAACCGCTGCAGTTCGATCTTGTAGCGTAAGTTGCTTGAGTTGTTTCGTGTGGTCAGACACACATAGCCACCTGTTGTGCAAGATCACAGCATTTCAATCTAAAATCATTAAGAAAGCCTTGATAATCCCAGAAACAAGGTAAAGGTAAAATCTTCTTCACACTGAGTTTGACTCCTGGGACAGGTCATAATATGGAAGGAATTTGTAAATAAATAAATAAAAATAAAATAAAAACAGCAAACACAAGCATATAATTTAGGTTATCATATTGACTGTTTTAACCTGTTCCTCACAGGTTAAAGCTTGAACCTGCTTAACTTCCAAACCCAGAAAAGGTCAACCACAGAATGCCCTTCTGTGGCAGAAAATCCAGCAATACCGAGTCCTTTTTAAGAGAGATGTCGAGATGAAACTGTTTTAAATGCACTAATGCTGTCATACAGGAGCATTCTCCCTCTTACAATCAGACAATGAAATGAAAGTAGGAGAAAGGGAAGGACAAGACGGTAAATCTCCCTGTTCCTGATGAAACTGAATGGGTGAGTTCCCATAAATGCTAGACTAAGATAAAATGCGGTTGAGCAATTCATGGTGAAACACAGCTATAGCTTAGTTTGTGGGAGCCAGGCTATTACATTAAACTGTAGCATGGTTTTATTTATGCAGGCAACAGCATACAGGTAGTCCTCGATTTACGACTACAATTGAGCCCAAAATTTTCTGTTGCTAAATGAGACATTGGTTAAATGAATTTTGCCCCATTTTATGACCTTTCTTGCCACATTTGTTAAGCGAGTCACTGCAATTGTAACATTAGTAACATGGTTGCTAGGTGAAATCTGGCTTCCCCAATGACAATGCTTGTCAGAAAATTGCAAAAGATGATCACATGACCCAGGGACATTGCAACCATCATAAATACGAGTCCCTTCCAAGTATCTGAATTTTGCTCGCGTGACCATGGGGATGCTGCCACGTATGTGAGTGTGAAAAATGGTCATACATCAGTTTTTTCAGTGCTGTTGAAAGCTCAAAACAGTCGCTAAATAAACTGTTGTAAATCAAGGACTACCTGTATTCTCTGGATACAGGATTTCGCATTGTTAATCCAGGTTTAGGGTTGAGTATGGTGTGTGAACTTCACCCTGATCACCTAGTAACTTAGAGGGCGGAGGTAACCAAAAAGCAAATTTGCGGTGAAGAAACTGGCAAAGTTTGTTCATCGCATCTTCATACAGGGAAGAGAAATTAAATAGCAAATAAAACCATTGCCAAATGCATGTAAGGAGATCGAAAGGAGGAAGAGGAGGCAAGCGATGACTAAAATTAAATTCCTGAGAAAGAACGTGTCTGATTCCAGATACTCACATAGGTGCGTACACAGAAATATAGGCAATCTGAAGAAAGGAGACAATTCAACCTATATGGTTCTGCAAGGTTCCTATCAAAACACATTTTTAAATGGCATTTCTGTCTTTCAGCCCTGCAACACCCACCAAAGTGTACATTTCTGCTCCATGGTCTGTTTATTATGAGGTGTTGGCAAGATAGCAGCACCATCTAGTGGTTATGAGTTGCTCATCTAAGCCAGTCCAACATCCTGTGTCCAAAAGGGGCCGATTTAGTCCCTTTGGGAAACCTTCAAGGCATTTAAAAACCCCAAAGGTTTCTCTTAGGCTTGGTTACCAGCTATTGAAAGGTTAACTGCCTCTGAATGTGTGTGTGTATGTGTGTGTGGTTCCATTTAGTAATCCACGTTCGATCCCTTTCCCATCTCCACTCCATTTATTTTGTCTGACCTCTTTTTAAAAAGATATGCAACTATCATTGCATCTTGCAACAGGGCATTTCAGAAATGAATTGTACGTTGGGTGACAGTCCTTTCTCTTTCTTGTTTTAATCATTACCCAGTTTCAAAAGATTGGCCTGCGATCCTGTTGCATATACAATTTCTGGAGATGACGTTCAGGTGCCTTGGAGGAAACTCAAGCTACGGCGCATTCAAATAAACCAGGGGTATCAAACTCGTGTCGACACGTTGTCGTCACATCACGTATTGCAACTTCCCCCCCCCCTTGCTAAAATGGGGCTGGGCGTGGCCAGCGCATGATGCACCTGGCCCACGGGCTGCAAGTTTGACACCCCTGAAATGAACCATGCATTCCTCTTAACCTACACTGGCCCAGTTCTAATGAAAAGCATCACAAATCCAAGCACCATAATCTTTGGGGAATGAATCAGCGTCAATTTGGTGGGTCTAAAAAGCAAGAGGACTGGTGTAGCTTTGAAATCCAAGCCCCACCTCTTTTATACTGTATAAAAGGAGTAGAAGTTGGGATCCAACACTGCAGTCCCCGTCTGCCCATTTTAGTTCCCCAGATGCCAAAGGGGATTCAATTATTGTATGTAAAAACTCAGAACGGTCTCATGCTAAATCAGATCATCTAGCTTAGAATTCATTGGTGTCCTTTAGTCTTAAAAGACTATGGTATCGTGTTCTGGAAAGAGGTCCTAAAGCAGCATCTAGTGTGACTAAAAAGACCAATTCGAGAGTGGCCATCCCTTCCACACTGAGGGCAGATACCTTCTGTCCCCTGCCCAGCCAGATTTTGACAGATCTCTGTTTGGAGAACTAGTGCAGGGAAAGCGCCTTAGGGGGAGACCACAGCTGCGATATAAGGATATTGCAAGAGGGATCTAAAGGCCTTGGGAATGGATATTAACAACCGGGAAACCTTGACCTCTGATCATTCAGCTTGGAGGCTAAAGACGCAGCTTGACCTCCTCCAATTCGAAGAGACACTTGTTCGGCAGGCTGAGGCAAAGAGGCAGTCCCGGAATCAACTTAAAATTATTAACTGCCATAACTGACAGCAGCCTCCTAGATTTGGATCTCTTCCAAGTCTGTAATTCCTGATTCACAAGCTATGGTCCTTTCCACCTCCAGATATTAATCTATGTTCTCAGTCTAATACCTGATGAAGCAAATATTCACCAACAATGCTTCTAAAGTGTCATAAATCCATTTGTTCTCTTAAGGTCCCATAAAGCATTAAGCAACATTATATGTACAATGAACTTCCCACTGGGGACAGTTACAATGTGAGAACATCCCATTCTTTCTAGTTTCAGCAATGAAAAATTCAGTTAAAGTGCCACTGATTACAGACAATCGTATCTGCTTGACCCATGACCTAATTGCATATGTCCTTGACAAAGAAATTGGTAAACATAGCACTTTACTTGTTACCCATAAAACTTTGGTCTCAGTCAAGGGTTGTTGCTACCTTTGATAAGAATGATTCTGCCCTCATTAGAGCATCTGGTTAGAATAATTTTGTCCATAATATGTATTGTAAGATAAAATCTTACTCCTGTCTCCATTCATGGGACTGAATTTTCTTTGGAAGATTGGAGGGGAAGTATTTGCTTCATTCATGATGCTTCAGACAGTATTTTCAATGATGCTGGCTAAAATCAGCCTGCCCTCATTTCTGCTTGCATTGATTTCTTCACAAAGGCTTCCTTCTTAAAACTACTGTATGGGATTTTTAATAAAAACCTGGATTGATCTATTCTAAAGCATTTGGCAGACTTCAGCATTTTCAGTCAATTCTGATCAGCTGAGAGCTGCAGCATAGCACAAAAGGACCCTCTTGGGGGGAGTCCTTCTCTCCATCAATGGCTAGAGGGAATTGGGGTTCAATCTAACAAATCTGACATTTCCAGCTCCTTGATGTCCCTCAGGGCAATTGTGAAGGTATTTTCTGACAGGGCATTTAATGTTCAATTACCTTGCCTGATCCACAAAATTTTATGGGGAATGCAGAAAACATGATATAATCTTCCTATATTTTTCCCCCCACCATTTTTTTTCCTTTCCAGAACAAATCTATTAAGGAAAGTAATATGGAACAGTTGCACAATGCTAGTCAGTGCTCAGGCCCACTGACCTTCCCTGCCTTATGACTGCTTATCGTACCTCGCCTGCCATAAGCCTAGATTACTGTTTTTCAAACTTAGCAACGTTAACCAATGCATGGATTTCAACGCCCAGAATTCCCCCCGTTTGAAAAACAGTGATCTAGATCAAGGTTTCCCAAATCTTGGGAACTTTAAGAGGTGTGGCCTTCAACACCCAGAATTCCCCAACCAGCCATAATTATAGAATGCTAAAATTAGTTTTATTATTAGCTTATTTTATTATTTAATAATTTATTAAATTATTATTATTAGCATATTATTATTAGCATATTATTATTAATTATTATTGAACTGCTAGAAGCTGGGTAGAAGTAACAGGAGCTCATCACGTTATACAGCACTAGGGATTCAAACCATTGAATTGCCGACCTTCCGATGACAAGTTCAGTGTCTTAGCCACTGAGTCACTGCATCCCTCTTAAAATTAGTTTAAAATTAATGACCTAAGCTATTTTTAAAGCCAGATCTCAGTAATGCTTGATATTGTCACAGGGGAATAGGTTAAATGTTATGAAATTTGGCAATTTCAGACAATGTGGATGTTTCATTTTCATTCATTGGCGCGATATTACGTGGTGATCAGACACTGGAAAAAGTTGGTCACCCATGTTATAAGTCCTCTGAAACTATCTCTGAGTCTCTTTTGCAAAAGCTTACCTGGTTTGGTGACTAGAAGAAGCTGGGGAATGACACCAGAGGGCACTTGTCCCTCACTGAGCGCACCCACAATTACAGTAGCATCGTAGCAGCCTGCAGAGAAGATGAAGGAGTAACAGGTAGCATCAAGGAAGGAGATGGGCATCATTCTCTAGAAATCTCCCATGCATGCCAGCACATTCCAACTTCTTCCCTTTCTCTAATCTATTCAGTCCATTGCTAAGGATAACTGTTCCCATTGTTACCTTCAGGAGATGGTAAGGTTTCCTGGCCCAGCAAGCAAAACTTCAAATCCTCGTACAGTCCTTTGCGCCGGGCGTGTTCCAACATCTCCTGGCTGCCATCCAGGCCATGGAGATGGCGAAAACCTTTTGCCTGAAGCTTAGAACACAAAGCATTAAGTCACAGGAGCCCAGCCAGAAAAACAGTCAGTCCCTGTCTGCCAACAGTTAAATGAATGCTGCAAGCCAAATGGGGTCTGGCGAAGACAGAATCAGTAGGGGGACCTTCAGTGGCAGAGTCACACCTACTGCCACGGTCACTCATGGGGCGCACGCAAGTGATGAAATGTGGATGATGATGATCCTTATGTAATTGGATGCAATGCCACATTACCTATAAGGAAAGGCAAAATGGCATCATGACATCATGACACAGTTCATCATTAATTTAATTTCTATATTTGAAACATTTATATAGCTGCCCATCTTCTAGCTAACTCTGGGCTGCTCCCAATTTTGGGATCCCAGCAATTAGCTGGGGATGCCAATGCCTGGCACTGTCACTTCATGCTCTTATGCCAGGAAACAGACTGCTCTGCAATGCTTAAAATGCTTTTGTGCTTGAGCATACATAACCAGTCATTTGCATGATGAGGTCACAATATACATGTCATTATTTAGGTGTCCTTGTAGCTTGTAACACATGACTGCTCTGATGAGATCAAGAGTGCTCACAGTTTCATCCCGTTATTTTAAAACTATTTACTAAAACTATTTACCGAGGGATCTGAATCAGTCTTGGAAGAGGCATTCTCTTCTTAATTTGTGTCACACAAGAGAGAAGGCATCTTCTAAGATGGTGCCTACGAGGAAATAAGAATGCAATCTGACAAAAGTAAATCTATTTCTTTCATATTTATTTATTAAGCAACTGTTGATATTACTAGTAATGTCATAATTATCTTCTAATAAAATAAATCTTGGGACACCAAGTGTTTGAAAGCAAAACACATTCCTTCTGCAAAAGAGATTTTTAAAAAGTTTATTCTTCTCCCATTATGTTCTCTGGAGCTTTTGAACTGCTTCATCCACCCTCAGCAGCAAATCCTAGGATCTGTTAGAAACCACAATGACAGCAAAATAATGTCATCATGCCAATGACAGAAATTACATCAAAGTATTATTTACACAATGATCATGACATGCATTGTTACTTCTCCCTCTGTGCCCTCACAGTTACAGAAATGAACAATGTTCCTGCTTGTGGGCCAAGGTTTCTGCTGGGCCCCCAATTGGTAAAAACTGCTTAAAGCTTCACACACAAATTCTTATTAGTACCAGCCTTAAAAACCATTTGAAAACAGTGCTGATGAGAGCAACCCTCTCATTAACCTTATTTCAAGGGGGGGGGGGCAAATGAATAGGGTACCCCAATGGCAATGGCACAAGGCAAAAACAGGGTTGAAGGCCTGCATGTCGTCTGTAGGGCAGCATTAAGAAAACAGAACTCCCCTCAGTGATGAGTTTCCAAATCACGTCAGAGGGACAAATAGATGATAGTTTTCAAAACCTGATGGAGAGCAGCCTAATTACTCTGGCTGAAGCGCGACTCTGATCTCGGTTACCTCCTGGGCCACAAGTCCTGTGCCACAGGCCACATCCAGCACTAGTGCATCCTCAGCTGAACCTTGGAAAATGGAGGCCAAGAAAGCAGCGGCTAGACTTGGAGCTTGGTATTGCAACACTGCCACATCCTAGAAGAGAAAAGAGTTCTAATCACTCCATGAAGCGGGGAGCTCCAAGGTTTGCATGTTTATCTATTAGGTGGTTAAAATAATTGCATCTAATAAAAAGACAGTATCAGCTCCAGGAAGTAAGACCAAGATTTGCTGAAGGCCATTTGTAGAACTTTATAACTGTGCAAAGAGTTCAACTTTGTCCCTTGTCCAAGCAGAACGTTTTGCAGTTTTGTTTTGTGGCTCCATTCCAGATGTGCTGGACCAGAGTCTTGTTTCTCCCAGGCCAGAGACCCTACTCTGGGAAGATAACCTGAAAGTCAGCCAGGCTTGGTTAATACCTGGATGAGAGACTACTAAGAAGTCTCTGAGCTATGGTGCTTAAGAGGTTGGAGAACAGGTAGTCCTTGAGTTATGACCAGTTACTAAGCAACTATTCAAACTTATAACAGACCTCCACGGGGCTATTTGCACCTGATTTCAAAGTTCTGACAGCCCCCACCCTCCTTTGCAGGTGTGAAATCTAGCAGGTTGTAACAGATTTTGGAGAACCGGTAGCGGAAATTTTGAGTAGTTCAGAGAACCGGCAAATACCACCACTAGCAGGCCTCAGAGTGGGGTGGGAATGGAGATTTTGCAATATCCTTCCCCCAGAAGTGGGGAGAGTATGGGGATTTTGCAGTATCCTTCCCCTGCCACGCCCACAGAACCAGTAGGGAAAAATTTTGAATTTCATCCCTCCCCCCCCCCCCGCAGTCATGTGACTGTATGTCAGCTGCTCAGCAACTGGCTGTATTTACATACATTTGCAGCATCCCCAGGTCCGGTAACAACATTTTATAATGTTTTTATCAAAAACAGCCTCTAGCGATGTATGGGTCTGCTTTACAACAGTGATGTTCACTTTATAGTGTTTGCTTAACGACTGCTGCAAAAAATACTGTAAAATTGGATTGAACACGTGGGTGAGCTGCCTTATGACCATAATGGCCAGGCTCCATTATGGTCATAAATCAAGGACTACCCGTAGGATTAGAGAGACGGACTTCACATCTACCCTCAATCATGGAAACCGATGATGTGACTTCGGGCCACTAACCCTTGGAGCCTATCCTATCTCACCAAGTTGTGGAAATAAAATAAAGGGAGATCCCCACAGAAGCTGCTTGGAAGTCCGAGAGATAAGGCAGGACAGAAGTACAGGATACTTCAAAAAGGCTCTTTTGGCATGTTTCAAATTATGGAGAGTAAATTATTCTGATAAGATTAATATTTTTATTGCTTAATACTTTTTATTAGTGCAGATCAGCTACTTGTTTATAGATTAACCTTTGGTTGGTTTAGGAATGGAGGGGGGAGGGGCTAGATCCCTTAAAGACACTTTTTTTTGGTCCATTGCACTGTGGAAAAGGGATAAACAGCTCTAATATTTGTATTAATATAGAAATACTCTGCCAATTCAATATATCTAACTATTAAAGTGGCTCTGTGCTTCAGGCTCAGTATAGGTATTACAAAAGATAAAACATTCTCAAATTCCTTCCTTTTAACCCCTCACTCGCACTTCTGGCTGCCAGCCAAGCAGGTAGCACAAAGATAACAGTTAAACCCTGTCAACACTTGACAGCAGGGTAAACACACTCTGCACATGCTCAGGTCAGGAGGATAAACGCTTTAAGGCGCTAGCCCTGATGACGTTTACCTAGTTTAGGCAATGAAACGTCTGCAAGAAAACAAGCTCATTCGAGAGCACCAAAGATTTCAGAATCACAAGAGTTGGAAAGGGACCTTAAAAGGTCTTCTAGTCCAACCCCAGCCTGTTCAGGCACGAAACCCTGTTTCAACCCTGAGCTACAAATGTTCTCCTTTGCAAGCACTCCTTCCGGATGCAGGAAGCGGGATTCTCACCTAAGCGAGGCGGGGGAAGGAAGGATGGGGAGTGAGTGGCACCTGGTCATAGTCTTCGGCCCAGCCGTTGTAGAAGCGCAGCAGCTGCCGCAGATCGCTTTGGCGGTGAACCTCGGCCACGCGGCGCTGCACTTCGGCCAGGCAGCGGCTGGAGAGAGCGGCCATGGCCAGCGGGAAGCAGGCGGGGCCTTCCCTCCCGTTGGCAGCTCGGCTCCTGCCCAGCCGCTTATGACGCTGCCTCCCTCGGCGCTTTTGCTAGCGGCGGCTCTTGCTCCCTTTCGGGGAACCGCTGGATAGGTTGACTACCTGGGAAAAATAGGCTACTCCTCCTCCCGTTTCTTCCACAAGACAAAGGGTGGGATTCCCGTAATCTGCTGCGGGTGGGATTCCCATAATCTCCCATAAAGTGGAGTTGGCTCCAGAGAGCTTGCTTTTTTGGGGGGGGTGGGGGTATAGATAACAAGAATGTTATTAAGGAGACAAGGAAACAATATCTCAAGTATGGATCTCCAACTTTGGCAACTTTAAGATTTGTGGACTTCAACTCCCAGAATTCCTCAGCTAGCAAAACAAAGCAAAACTGGCTGAGGAATTCTGGGAGTTGAAGTCCACAAGTCTTAAAATTGCCACGGTTGGAGACCCCTATCTCAAGGGCCGGTGTGTTTGCTGTGTTGTATGAACATGTCCTATTGCTGCCTTTTATCAATCCGGAAGCTGGGGAAGTAATGAGTACAGGCCAAGGGAAACTAGAAGTTCAAGGACATTCAATAATTAAACCTTGGAACTTTGAGGTCTTTTTTTTAATAAAAAAATCCAAGGTTTAATTATTTTTATTGCCTTAATATCTTCCCTATTTCTCCCTTTTTTCCCTTTTTTTTGAATGCATATTGTCCATTCATCCTAGCTCCCATCTTCATCAGATTCCATTTTCCCCTTCATCTCTATATGAAACCCCTTAAATTTAAAATCTCATTTGACATATTCCCTAATGTTATAATCATTCATTTAATATCAAAGTAATAATTGCAATAATTGTAATACTTCTAATTATTTACTTAAAATTCAATTTAAAAAGAAGATGAGGGTAAATGATACTGTAGTATGAATTAATTAGATTGTGGTAAAAGAAGAAATGATTAAGACGTGGTTTGGAATATATATATATTTTTGACAAAGTATTTGAAAATGTGAGATAAAATCTAAGGAAGCAATTTGGTTTTCTTTTAATATTACATAAAAGGGGAAAACCTGTTATATGAATAATTGATTTTTATTAAGAAATTGAAGGTATTATTCAGAATAAGATCTAAGAAAATGTATGGTATAAAATGTTTTTTGGCTTATTATTTTAGTAGAAATGATTAAGAGGTTTGAAATATGTACTTTTGATAAAATATTTGAAAATAAGAGATAAAATCTAAGGAAGCAATTTGGTTTGCTGTTAGTATATAAAGAAGGGGAAAAAAACCTGTCAATACAAGGGATTATTATTTTGATATTAAATGAATGATTGTAACATTAGGGAATATGTCAAATGAGATTTTAAATTTAAGGGGTTTCATATAGAGATGAAGGGAAAAATGGAATCCGGTGAAGATTAGAGCTAGGATGAATGGGCAATATGCATTCAAAAAAAAAAAAAAAAAAGGAGAAGAAGGGAAGATGATATGGCAAAAAAAAAAAATTAAACCTTGGATTTTTTTTAAAAAAAAGAGGTTTAATTATTGAGTGTCCTTAAACTTCTAGTTTCCCTTGGCCTGTACTCATTACTTCCCCAGCTTCCGGACTGATAAAAGGCAGCAATAGGACATGTTCATACAACACAGCAATCACACCTACCTTTGAGATCAGGAGTCTCCAACCTTGGCAACTTTAAGACTTGTAAGTTATCTTTGTGGGACCCCCAATTAGGGCCTTGCTCCAAGATACCCAAATTGGGGATATTTTCCACCCCAATTCACTTGGTTGTCTCTCTCCGTGTCCAGGATCTGTGGACTAGGAGAGCGTTTTAAACCAATGTTTTGCCACCTCAGCAACTTTTAAAATGTGTGGACTTCAATTCCCAAGATTATCCAGCCACCTGTGCTGGCTGGGCAATTAATTCTGTGAGTTGAAGTCCACACACCTTAAAAGTTGCTGAGGTTGAGAAATGTTCTTCAAAATAAATAATCCTCTTAACCTTGCCTGCAACATCCTTTGATGCAGAGACATACATGCTGCAGTGTTTGGAGGAGAAGAAGACAGAGGGGTTTTAGATCCAGTGTGAACTGCTTCACTGGAACTATCAAAAGCTTTTGAAAAAGTAATATTTTCCTGAGCCTATGCAGTTTAGTGCAGGTTTAGGAAAAGGCACAGTTCTACTTTCAGGGAGGGGAAGCAAAGAGTGCTGCCAGAGCCCCTGCTTATTCTTCTCAAGGTTGAACACAGCATGCTTTTTCAGTCTTCAATCAATCAGAATAGAGCTGGAAGGGTACCTTGGAGGTCTTCTAGTCCAACCCCCTGTTCAAGCAGGAAACGCTATACAAGTGAAGGGCTAACCTTTTTGCCATCGTGTGCCAAAAGCATGGGAGTGTGGGGGTGGGGTTCATGTGCATGTGTGCCCATACCCATAATTCAATGCGCCCCACGCATGCACGCATAACCCCCTTCGCACTCCCCCCGCTTTTGCCACATGATGGCACGGTGGGCTCGGTAGGCCCGTTTTATTTATTTATTTATATTATTTATTTATTTATTTAATTTTATTTATTATATTTTTATACCGCCCTTCTCCCGAAGGACTCAGGGCGGTGTACAGCCATAAACCATCTCAGCACAAAAATTAAAACCAAATTTAAAATAATTAAAGCAATTGGCTGTAATTAAAACCCCTAGCTAAAAACCCATTTAAAACCATTTTAAAAACCCATTAAAATATTATTCAGTCAAGCTGCCTTTTTTAAAAAAAATAGATTTATATGCTGCCCTTCTCCGAAGACTCAGGGCGGCTTACAATGCGTTAAGCAATAGCTTTCATACTTTTGTATATTTTTATACAAAGTCAGCTTATTGCCCCCACAAACTGGGTCCTCAATTTACCCACCTTAGAAAGGATGGAAGGCTGAGTCAACCTTGAGCCCGGTGAGACCCAAACTGGTGCAATTGCAGACAGCTAGATGTTAATAACGGGCTTTAGTCTGCTTATTAGCCTGTTGAGCTATCCAAGGCTTGATGGAACAGCAAGGTCTTCAGAGCATGACGGAAGGCGCGGAGGTTGGGGATCATTCGTATATCCGGGGGCAGCTCATTCCATAGGGCAGGAGCCCCCACAGAGAAGGCTCTCCCCCTGGGGGTCGCCAGCCGACATTGTTTGGCCGACGGCACCCTGAGGAGGCCCTCTCTGTGAGAACATATTGGGCGGTGGGAGCTGCTAAATCCTAAATAATTGTCACATGACCATCAAGCCATGCCCACAAAATAAGCCTCGCCCACAGAACCGGTAGTAAAAAAATTTAGAACTCACCCCTGTGAAGCACCCACAACTTCTGATGGCAAGGTGTTGAACTGGTTAATTGTCCCCACTGCTGCTTCTCTCCTTGATTAATTTCCATCCATTACTTCTTGTCCTACCCTCTGGTGCTTTGGAAAACAAGTTGACCACCCTCCTTTTTGTGGCAGTCTCTCAAGTACTGGAATACTACTATCATGTCCCACCTAGTCCTTCTTTTCTCTAGATTAGCCAACTCCAAATCCTACAATTGTTTTAGTCTCCAGGCCTTTAATCATCTTGGTTGCTCTTTTTTTTGCATTTTTCCAAAGTCTCAACATCTTTTTTGTAAAGTGTTCCAGGTGTGGCCTTACTAAGGCTTTATAAAGCGGTACTAATACTTCACATAATTTTGATTATATGCCTCTTATACCAAGGATTGTATTAGCTTTTTTGGCGGCTGCTGCACACTACTGGCTCATGTTTAAGTTTAAGTGATTGTCCACTAGGACTCCAAAATCCCTCTCACAGTTACTGCTTTTGAGCCAGTTTTTTTAACAAATTAGATTTATATGCCACCCTTCTCCGGAGACTCAGGGCGTCTTACAATGCGTTAAGCAATAGCCTTCATACTTCTGTATATTTATACAAAGTCAGCTTATTGCCCCCACAAACTAGGTCCTCAATTTACCTACCTTAGAAAGGAGGGAAGGCTGAGTCAACCTTGAGCCTGGCGAGATTCGAACACAGTAATTGCAGGCAGCTGGTATTTAATTACAATGCTTTTAGTCTGCTGAGCCACCAGAGATTTTGCCTAATCTGTACTTCTACTTTTGGTTTTTTCTGCCTAAGTGTAAAATCTTGCTTTTTTCCCACTTTAAATTTCATTTAATTTCACAACCTGGACATAAATTGTTTCAACTCCTACCCTCAAAATGACGCTATAGAGCACTGCACACCAACTAGACACAAGAACAGTTTTTTCCTGAATGCCATCACTCTGCTAAACAAATAATTTCTTCAACACTGTCAAACTATTCAGTAAGTCTGCATTACTATTACTATTAGTGTTCTCATCGGTTCTATCACCCATCTCCTCCCACTTATGACTGCATGACTGTAACTTTGTTGTTTGTATCCTTACGATCTATATTGATTGTTTCCTTATATGATTTGATTGCTTATTTGTACCCTATATCATTAAGTGTTGTAGATTATGATTCTTGATTAATGTAACTTGTCTTTTTATGTACACTCAGAGAAAATCCTTGTGTGTCCAATCACACTTGGTCAATAAAGAATTCTATTCTATTCTATTCTATTCTATTCTATTCTATTCTATTCTATTCTATTCTATTCTATTCTATTCTATTCCTATTCCTATTCCTATTCCTATTCCTATTCCTATTCCTATTCTATTCTATTCTATTCTATTCTATTCTATTCTATTCTATTCTATTCTATTCTATTCTATTCTATTCTATTCTATTCTATTCTATTCTATTCTATTTTGTTGGATAGGGCTCATTGTTCAAATCTGTTATGATGTTTTTGGTTCCTGACCTTGTCTTCATAGGGTTGAGTTTGTAATCTGATAATCCTTGTTACATATATCAGTTTCTTTGCCTTTGTTAAGTGTGTGGCCAGAACCTATGTTGGTCCTTGATCAGCTGATTGCATAGCATGCTAATAAAAGGCTATCAAGATGGATTTGATCCTGATGACTGCATAGAAAAAAGTTCTCCATCATGACAAATTTTTATCAATATCTAATTTTTCCAAAGAGATCTGATGCTTTCTGATGCTCCCCTCCCTTTCTCTGTTGCTGTATTTAACTGAACCTTCTTAAGCATAATACGTTTCCTTGTGTTCAACAACATGGTGATCTATGCAACCCTGGAGGTTGAAAGTTTGTGGTTCAGGATACTGTGCAATCTCAGCCATTGTAGTAGCATATTGTAATATAACTTCCATTGTGCAAAGTGAACGTAGTGATATATTAACCTGGGTATAAGGTATAGCGCATTGTGTAAAGCCAGCCCTGGTGTATGGTCACAGTGGGGTCAGTCTTCAGGATTTCACACTGAGTAGCCTCTGCCATGACATCACTGTCATGTCACAAAGCTGAAAGCCAAGATATTCAACTGGAACCTGCTTAACAGTTGCTTGAGAGTGGAGCAAAAGGGAAGAAGTTGTGGACAAGTCATTGCCTCTTTGAAAATTCTCAGGACCTTGAAACTGTAGGTCTCTACTACCGGTTGATAGGGAAATCTGATTCTGCTCTTCTCCAAGTGCAGAGAATGAAAGGGAGACTGCTCCAAGGGCCCAACCTCTTCCCACCTGAGAAGAAATCGTTCCAAAGGAAAAATGATGAATGCGGGGTGGGAGGGAAGCAAGATGACTGAGGAATCTGTTCTTAATGAATTCTTAAAATTCAACACAAGGGACTTAACGGAAGGCAGCAAAGAAATGGAGATGAACCAGTGGTGGGTTCCTCCTGGTTCCGCCGAGCCGGTAGTGGTGTCAATATGACGTAACCGAACCAGTTCTCTTTGTTCGGGAGCTGGGCCCTCTTGCCCCGCCCATGTTATTCTTACCTTTTATTTGGCCCTGCCCCCAATCTATTTGCTGCCTCCCGAGTCCTAGCTGATGGCTAGAAGGAAAAAACTGTTTAAACTCTTGCCCCAGGGCTTCAAAGGGCCACCCTACAGCTGATCAGTGTTAAAAGGCAGTGTGGTGGTAGACCGGTGCCTCCAAAAACAAATGAGTATACTGGTGCCTCCAAAAACAAAACGGTAGACCGGGACGTTCGAAAAACAAATGAATATACCAGTTACAGCACTGCAAGCAGTTAAAAGCCTGGTAGACCAGTACCTCTGCTAAATCCTAAAGAATTGTCACATGACCATCAAACTATGCCCACAAAATAAGCCATGCCCACAGAACCGGTAGTAAAAAATTTTAGAACCCACCCCTGAGATGAACGCTGGTGATTGGGATTAAAATAGGTGTCCAGTTCATAGATTTGGATTTATTGACAGGAATGGATGAGAGGCTGTAATTCCAGAGATTACAAGTGAAAATATGCTAGTGAAAATTTATAAATGGGAGCTAGAAGAGAAAGTGACAGCCTCCCAGCTGTGGAGAGCTGTTTGCAAGCTGAAATGATTGAACTGATTCAAGGGGTTCAGTTGGGCAAACACAGCATATGCATATAATTCAGTCAAATTAATTAAAGATTTTGTGGCAGTAAAGGCAGGTTAAGCCTGATTAATTTTGTGGCTTATTGTAACTTGTTTGGTTCATTTATATGTACCTGTATATAATATTTAGTTTACAAATGTGAATTTGGTCACTGCTAATATGTAATTTGACTTGCAGTTTAGCATGTTTAGTAGCTGTCCTCAAATTATTTAGCCTTTTAAAAAAAATGAAGCAATTTTACAGGATTGTTGTGTTAAGGGGAGGAAGGAATAAATGCTTAGTCGCTGGATTAAACAGGACAGCAAAAAGAATAAAAGGGTATATAGTTTAGCACAGAATTTCTCTTGGTTAAGAGGAAGAAGCTGACAATATGTGGCTGTCTTCATTCACAGATCTCTGAAGAGTGTTGTGTGCTGTGCCATCTCTTGTCGAGCAGTGCTTCCCCATGGAGCCCAAGACACATCCTTCTGGCAAATTTTCTGAGTCAGGATCCTCGCTTCCAACTATGGGGAAAAACCTACAGGGTGCAGTTCGAGGGGGCCTGAGAACTCTGTATCTGCACCTTCTCTCACTGCAAGAAGGGATTCTGAGTTGGTATTTATGTCTGAAGCAGATTCAGTGGGATCTCCTGTGCTGGATCCAGGCTTCCTTAGAGCTAACTATAGACTTCTTCTTCTGTTGGGCACAAAATGTCCTCCTTGCTTCCATGATGCTCCTGCTGTTGGCATGGCAAATTCACAGTGGAGCCAAGGAATATGGCTGGAGATCATTCTTAAGAAGGCTGGTGAGAGACAGAGAGTGATAGAAGTCCTTCAAAAAGGGCACTTAGACTTATATACCACTTTACAGTGCTTTAGTTTAGTTTACTTTATTGTCATTGCACATGGTACAACAAAATTAAATGCCATCTTCAGTATACATTATAACTATAACAATAAAAAACACTTTACATCCTTTACATTCTATATAATTGAAATTGAAAACCCGATATTGCACTACACCGTAGAAATCAGTATGGTTATTGCCCTGGGATAGAAGCTGTTTTTCAGCCTATTTGTCCTTGTTTTTATTGTCCTGTACCATCTGCCAGATGGTAATAGTTCAAAAAAAGGATGCCCAGGATGAGATGGATCTTTAAGAATGTTTTGAACTTACTTAAGGCAGTGGGAGCTATAAAGCTCTTCCAAAGAGGGGAGAGGGCAACCAATGATTCTCTGGGCAATAATTTAACCCTCTGGAGTGCTGTCCTATCTGCCACTGTGCAATTGGCAAACCATACACAGATGCAGTAAGTTTACAGCCCTCTTTAAGCGGTTTACAGAGAGCGTATTGGCCCCAATTATTTGGTCCCCATTTTACTCACCTTGGAAGGGTCAGGCAATCTTGAGTTTGGTGAGATTTGAACTGCCCAAATTGCAGTCAGCCGGTAGTCAGCAGAAGTAGCCTGTAGTACTGCACTCTAAACACTGTGCCCCCCACCTCTCCAGCTCATAATGGCTTCAATTTACCTGCCCTCCATCAATGTATTGGGTCACTTTTCAAAGCTATTCAAGGGGAAGAAGATTGTCTGAACCCAGCTAATGGAGTGCCCTAAGATGAAGAGGTGGGGGGTGCAGAGAGTCCTACCTTGGGCCTTTCCCCTTTCTAAAATTCCACCATTCAAGCCATTCCTCCCAACCCTCCTGACACGTTCTTGCCTGTTTTTGCTTGCCAGGTCCTGGAAAAGCAGCTTACCCAGAGGATTTCACTACTGAAAAGCTGCTGCTGGAATCTGGAGAACCTCCTGATTCAGATGACTTGGACCTCAGTTTGCTGCTTCATCTGGGTTGTGTCCTGCATTGTTCAAGCCCTGGAAGCCAGTTACAAGCAGGCTGCCCAGATGGCCAAAGACCAGACTGAAGAAGACAAAAAGGAAACAGCAAGGCCACTCATGATTTGATTTGATTTGATTTGATTCCATTTCTATACCAGCCTTCTCCTGAAGGACTCAGGGTGGTGTACAGCCATATTAAAACAAACCCAACAGAAAAATTAAAAACCATTAAAAATAATTTAAAGCAATTGGCCGTTTTTTAAAACCCCTAGCTAAAACCTCTTTAAGACCAATTAAAACCCCTTTAAAATTTATTTATTCGGTCAGGCCGGCTTGATGGAACAAAAGAGTCTTCAGAGCACGACGGAAGGCGCGGAGGTCGGGGATCCTTCTTATATCCAGGGGCAATTCATTCCATAGGGCAGGAGCCCCCACAGAGAAGACTTTCCCCCTGGGGGTCACTAGCCGACACTGTTTGGCTGACGGCACCCTGAGGAGGCCTTTTCTGTGAGAGCATACCGGACTGTGGGAGATATTAGGTGGTAGAAGGCGGTCCTGTAGATATCCCGGTCCTAAGCCATGGAGCACTTTGAAGATGGTGACTAGCACCTTAAAATGATGACCTCTCATTCAGCTGTTCTCTCAAGGCAGGAATTGCTGACCTAGCTGGCATTCACTAAACTTTGCTGGAGGAGATCTTATTTAAGAGGGTTGCCCATTTTTTTTCATGGGGTCAGAGTGAGATGGGGTAGTAGGTGGTTTCAGCAATGTGCATAGCATGATACTTTTGCGGGTTGATTTTGGTGTCCCAAAGCATCTTTTCCGATTCTTGAATCAGATTTTGAAGAAGGGCATTATCAGCTTGTAGCAATGCCTCTTCAGACCTGGCAGACAATTTTGCTTTCGTCCTCTGTTTCCTGTTCCATTATGTTATTTCCTCTCAGTGTAAGTAACATTGTGCAACCCATAGTAAGGGAATAAGAATAAGCCAAAGAAATTAAAACCTGTGCTATGATAGCTGACTCTAGTTTGTATCAAATTGTTCACCAGCAAACCATATCTCTATATAGTTTCATGCATTGCCTTTCATCTCTTGCAGTTTTTTTAAAAAAATTTAATTTATATGCTGCCCTTCTCCAGAGACTCAGGTCGGCTTACAATGTGTTAAGCAATAGCCTTCATACTTTTGTATAAACCTGCTTAGTAGGGCTTTTGGCCCCCCCTAAGCGGAGTTCTTTTTTATACAAAGTCAGTTTATTGCCCCCACAATCTGGATCCTCATTTTACCTACCTTGAAAGGATGGAAGGCTAAGTCAACCTTGAGCCTGGTGAGATTCGAACTTGCAATAATTGCAGGCAGCTGGTGTCACTTTAAGACCACTTAAGCTGCTGCGCCACCAGGCTCTTGTTTTGTTCTTAAACTTTCTCTCTGAGCGTATCCATTCCAGCCACAACCTTCTTGTCTTCTCCAGCCTCTTGATCCATTCACTTCACTTTCGCATATTTTCTGAATGTACTTTGTAAATTGATTCTCACTTACAGTATCTGTAAGAGCAACATGCAGGAATTTCAGTCAATTGATACATCTATTCTTGACTTCTTCCTAGGGTTATGAAGTCTCATGAAATTTGTTTTCCATTCTAAATCTTGTATTTATCACATGGCTTTGTAGGCTTGAAGTATATTGAAAAATGTGCTTGTTTTTCTTGCTTTTTTAAGCCTTTAAAGACTAAAAAGGATTCTAACATGTTTATAGGTACTCACTTTGGTACATGTTGAAAGACTGAAATAAAAAATAATTCACAATAGGTTGAAACGCTCAGTCCAAGCTTTTCATGAATTTGGGAAGTAGTGGAGGAATCCAAATTAATTCTCAAAGATTGGCATATGGGGAGGGAGGACGAGTGGGCTTGAAGAAGAGGCAAGTGCAGCAGGGCAGGGAAGTGGCACGCAGAGCTATTTTTCCGGGCACGTGAGCCGTTGCCAAGCTCATGTGAAACTCTGCATGCGCACGCACCCCAGCTGGTGTTTAGGCCTCTGGTGCATATATGCACAATTCAGGGGACCCAGCTGGTCCTCGGAGCTCTCTGTGCGCATGTATGCACATGTGTGCGAGATGACTGGTATGCAGTGCATGCATGCGCAGACAGCATTTGCATGCATGCATTGCATGCACGAAAACTGTGCACATGCACATGCTGAGATTGCACATGCAGTGCACGCTAGGGCACGTGTGAAAGCTGCATAGGCAGATGGTGCATTTGCGTGCGCAGCGCATGGTGGTACACGTGAAAGCTGAGCACATGCGCAGATGGTGCAGTTGCGCATGCAGCACATGGGGAGGAGCCCTGCATTACGGCATATGGCATGCAAGCGTGCACAATGTGCAAAGCATGTTCCTGTTCAGCACTCGGTAAGTACTGTAAAAGGTTCGCCACCACTGCTCTATGCCATCCTATTTAGGCATGTTTTTGAGGCCAGGTGTAGGTGTGGAAGGCAAGTGCGCCAGCAAAGCACATGCGTGGAAGGCCGGGTGCATGCGTGGACGGGGCATGTGCGATCACATTTGCGAAGCAGGAATGGGAAGTGAATACCATTCCTGCTTTACATCATAGCTTCAATTTTGCCTTTACACCAGGTGACGCTATTCTGATTTCAGAGGTTCATTGTGTGGCTAAATAACACCATTGGTTAAGCTCTCTGGCTTTCCTGCCACTTATTCCGTAAGATACCAACTGGTGGGAACCTGTCCGATTATAGCATTGTTGTGATTGGTGGGTAGGTTTGACAGATGACTAATGGGATTAGCCATTGGTCAAAAGTTGATACTTCCTTGCTTAAGTCTTTGAACAATTCTCTAGGGAATACTTACATAGAAATGTCCCCCAGCCCACTAAGCAACTGGCAGACATGTTTTGAGTAGATTTAGCACTCTTGACGGAGTGCTAGACTTGCACTCAGAGGAAGCTTCCCAACAGCTGTTTCCACCACTCAGCACTCAAAAGAAGTCTTCTCAACAAATGGCAAAGAAGTTGTCCTACAGACAGCCAGATACCTTCTTTTTACCATAAATCCCTCACATCCCATTAATTAGATGGTTGGCAGCCACAGAAACTTGCCAGTACTATTGCAGCTGGTAGCTGTGCCCCATTTTTCTTTTCCAAAAAAGTGCCCTGGACTTGAAGAAAGGAAACACACAAAGTACCAGCCTTCAGTAACCAACAAATGACAGACTTCTTTTGACTGACCCAGAGACTGACCAATCTGTGGCATCACCAACATGGGAAAAGAAATTCAGCAGACTTTTTACCCCGAAAGTACCATCGGTTGCTGTCACTAACACCAGTGCAGCTATGGGTGGTTTAAGGTTATTTCATATGTGGTGTCATCTTCATATGAGTATATCATACTCAGGCATTGAAATCTTGGTCTTTATCAAAATCTAACGTGGAAGCAGGCTGGTGTATCCATGCTGGCTGGGGAATTCTGAGGGCTGAAGTCCACACATCTTAAAGTTACCAGAATCATGAAATGTGGTAGAACAAAGCTGTCAGCAAGGATTAGGGGATGTTTATACTGAGATTAGTGCAAGTGGGGAAAGACCAGCTGAGGTCACTGAATCCTATCACCAACTTGGTACAGGCATCTAAATAAAATGTCATGGATGGATGGATGGCTTGCCTCTGCTTCAAGGCATTCATTGAAAGAAAGCTGAGTCCTTTCTCAACAATTTGTTCCACTACCCATCACTTCTAAATTTTAGGAAGTTTTCCTAGGAGTCATCCAGATTCTTCTGGAATATTAAGATGATTTTCTAACGTCCTGGATTCTGGCATAGAGGAGAACTGGCTTTAACTTTTTTTCCCCTATGCGATACTTCTTCAGATATTTGGCGAATTCTATGATACCACATCTCAGGCTTCTCCCACAGTTCTCTTGGTTTCTTCATGAGCCTTAGTTTTCCATCTTCTGGCCATCAGCATTGGTTTGCTTGCATGCTTCTTAAAATGTGATGCCCAGAATTAATATTCAAGGTGTGGTCTAATCAATTCAGTGTATATAGTACTAGTATTTTATGTATTACACTTATTTATATATCACTGTAAGACTCCAGGTGACTCTCAGCTTTACATAACAATTCTAAAATCAAATTAACATTGACACATCCATAAAACTAATTCCCAATAAAATCAGATAAAATCATAGCAACTCTAGCAGCTGTTGCCATCACAAAACTCAGCCATTGAAGTCCTTTTTTTTAAAAAAAAGGTCTTTACCAAAGTCTAACAGGGAAGCAGCTGGTGTACGTCCATGCTGGCTGGGGAATTCTGGGGGATGAAGTTACCAAAGTTGTGAAACATTGCTTCAGAGGGAAGGGGTCACCACAGAGAAGGGCTGCTTTCAGGCTCTTGCCCATTTCATTTCTCAATAGAGCAGGATCCTGAGTATAGCTTGTCTACAGAGTTTCACAATATGGAGAAGGTGATCCCTAAAATAACCCAGAGCTGTATGTGTAATGAGAATATTTTGAATTGTATTCAGAAGCCTCTTGGAAACCAGTGTGATAAGATTATTATTGATATCATGCTGTGGCATCAGGGTTTGCATTTGCCTGGCTGCTATGTCCTTTGCCAACTGTAGTTCATGAACTGCCTTCAAAGGCAGCTTCACATGGAGTGTGTGGCAACAGTAACCTGAACTGCAGTTGCCAAGGTTTCTTTGTCCAAGGAGGGCCGTATCCAATCCCTGTCAACCTCCTAGGCTGCATTAATAGAGAATCAAGATCACGTGAAGTTCTAGTACCACTTTTCAAAGCCTTAGTAAGACCACACTTAGAATACTGCATCCAATTATTGGAAGAAATTTCCCTGGTTCGTTACCAGCTGGGACACACCACAGACACTGAGAAGAAATGGATGCAGAAGCCAGCTGCCAGAAAGTGGAATTCTTTTAATGTAGGAAGGCAAGAAGCAAAAAGTGACACAGCTCAAGCATTCCTGGCTTGAAAGCAGCTTGTGGGTGTGAATCTAAGCTTTTTAATATTTAATTCCCCTTTGAAGCTCCTGCAGCTTGATGGGTTTATTTGTGTGCCTCTAGTTAAAGTGATTGCCCTGGATCCTGTCTTCTGGCCTTAATGGGTTAATCCTGTCCCAGGACCTTTAACTTTCCTATCCTGGGGGTTAATCTTGTCAGGGGACAGGAAAAAGGGACTTTGGTTTTGTTGGAGAGTTTATTTTTAGCCTGATTCCCCTTATCTTAATGGCTCTACTTAAGTGTGTCTGTTACTTTTGTAACAGCCATTAGCAGGGCTACTCTGAGTTTTCCTTTCAGCTGGTGCTTTTTGGCTTGCTTAAAGGGGGAAGGTTTGAGTCTCATGGCAGTGTTTCCTGAGGTTTCTAGTGCAGTGAGGTTTCTGGCACTGTCCATTTGGGGTGTACTTCCCACACAGTTCTGGTCACCACAATATAAAAAAGATGTTGAGAGTCTGGAAAGAGTGCAAAGAGCAACAAATATGATTGGAGGCCAAAGGCTAAAACATACAAAGAACAGTTACAGGAATTGGGTATGTCTAGACCAGTGATGGCTAACCTTTTTGCCATCGCGTGCCACAAGAGGGGTGTGTGTGTTGTGCACGTGTGTGCCCACACCCATAATTCTGTGCGCCTTGCCCCCGCGCATGTGCGCTTGATCCCCCACTCTCCCTGCTCCTGGCACGCGATGGGACAGTAGGCCCGTTTTTTGCTCTCTCCACCCTCCAGAGCCTTTCTAGGAGTCTGGGGAGGGCAAAAACAGCCTTCCTCACCCCGGAGGCCCTCTGGAGGCCAAAAATGCCCCATTTGCCAACTTCCGGTCCCAACAGAAATTGGCCAATGGGCTGTTTCCTGCCTCTGGAGGGCCTCCAGGGTGTGTGTGTGTGTGTGTGTGTGTGTGTAAGGCCGTTTTTGCTCTCCTTAGACTCCTAGAAAGGCTCTGGAGGCTGGGGAGAGAAAAACGGGCCTTCCTCACCACCCCCTGAGGTCTTCTGGAGGTAGGAAGCAGCCAGTTTCCCTACTTCTGGTGGGCCCAGAAGAACTGAAAATCAGATGGTGAGCTGAGCTCGCATACCCACCAATATGACTATGTGTGCCACCTCTGGCACATGTGCCATGGATTTGCCATCACAGGTCTAGACTAATGAAAAGAAGGACTAGGAAAGACATGATATCAATGTTCTAGAATTTGAGATGAGAGGATTAACCTATTTTCCACAGCACCAAAAACAAGATGAGAAACAATGGATGGAAATTAACCAAGGAGAGAAGCAATGTAGAACTAAGAAGAAATTTCCTATCAACCAATGAAAATCACTGAAAATCAACCAATGGAACAACTTGCCTTCAGAAGTTGTGGGTGCTCCATCATTGGGGCTTTCAAAAAGAGACTGGATAATCATTTATCTGAAATGCTTAAAGGTCTCCTACTCGAGCAGGGAGTTGGATTAGAAGACCTCCAAGGCAGTGGTGGTATTCAGCTGGTTCTATCTGGTTTGGGCACAGCTGGGCATAGAACCAGCTGTGGGAGACTCTGCCCACCTGTCCATTTTTTATGCTCTGGGCATGTGCAGAAAGCTCTGCGAACGCTCACATTTGCGAACCGATAGCGAAGGTAAGTGAATACCAGCCCTGATCCAAGGTCCCTTCCAACTCTATTATTCTACATTCTTCTTCCAAGCATTTTGAAAAATTTGTTTTAGGTGTCAACACTATTCTGGTATTGTGGTTATCACTTGTTTGAGCATATCTTTCCTGTGCTATTTATTAACATTTTTACTGCTTTTGATTTTGATTTTTCACCTTTGCTACTACCGTACTAATTTTTGCAATCTGCCAAGGCTGTTAGACAAGATTAGAAATATAATAATTATGCGCTATAATTGATAACACATGTTCTGCCACTGTGTCACCTCCAACAGCCCTTCACAAAAAAATTTCTTCTAAGGGCAGACAATTCCCACTTCACTCTTTCTGAAAGTTTGTCTGTTTTTTTTCTTTTCCAGCAGATCTTTATGGAGGAATGGTGTTACCTGCTCCACTTTAGAATCAATTTACATTACTGTCTGCCCAGCGGTGGGCTTCACATTATATTACTACTGGTTTCCCGCACACGCGCCTGGTTCGTGCACGCCTTCTGCACATGCGCCCAGCCTTCTGCGCATGTGCTTTGCTTTCTCTCATGCCTTCCGCGCATGCGCCTGGCCTCAAAAACATGTCTAAATAGGATGGCATAGAGCAGGGGCGAGGGGACAGGCCGACCCACAATTTCTGCTACCGGTTCGGGTGAATCAGTCCAAACTGGCTGAATACCACCTCTGTGTCTGCCACATTGCCCTTCAAAAAAGCTCCGTTGCGCCAAGTGATTTTCGGGCCTTCCGGGCCCACTGGAAGTCAGCAAATGGGCCGTTTCCAGCCTCTGGAAGGCCTCCGGGGGGATGGGGAAGGCTGTTTTTGCCCTCCCCAGGCTTCAAGAAAGCCTCTGGAGCCTGGGGAGGGCAAAAAATGGGCCTACAGGGCCCACGGTACCATCACGTGCCAAAAGCGAGGGGAGTGCAGGGGGGGGTCATATGCATATGGACGGGGGGTGGGGCACATTGAATTATAGGTGTGGGCACACCTGCGTGCAGGGCCGGATTTTCCTATAGGCTAACTAGGCTTCAGCCTAGGGCCTCAAGATCAAGAAGGGCCTACATTCAAATTGTTAGCAAAATTAAAATTACACTATTCTAAAAACAGTGAACACTAAAACACTGAACCGAAAAAAATGGGAAGTGAAAGGGCCTCATAAGTGGAATAGCCTAGGGCCTCTTTTCATCTAAATCCGGCCCTGCCTGTGTGTGACCCCCCCCTGCGCTCTCCCCACTTTTGGCACGCGATGGCAAAAAGGTTAGCCATCACTGTTGTAGGTTATGGAGACGCCACTTGATTACAATTCCAGGAAGCATGACTGTTATGTCCTTATAAGGACATCCGCCGGGGATTGGCTGAAGCATTCCCCGGCGGGAGTTTTGAATCCCTGTCACAGGGGCGGTGCGGCTGCCGGAGCGAATATAAGGAGAGCTCCGGCAGCGCCGCTCCAGTTCTGTTCCTGTTAATAAACGTTTACATGAACTCCGCTGGTCTCATCTTCATTCCTGCGCCGATCTAACACTGGCGACGAAGGACTAAGAGGAATCGACCGCGTGGCACAAGCGCCATCACCTCCGAAGAGACCGCCGCCATTCAGCACGATGGCGACACAGCAAGCGCTCTTCTCATCTCAATCCCGGACGGGAAAAATGGAGCTCGTACATGATTCGGTTCCGCCAATTCCTCCGCGGAAACGGCCACAGCAATCTCGACGATGAAAGGAAGAGGGCTCTCTTCCTCGCCCACTGTGGATCCGAGGTCCTGGAGATGGCGGTGAACCTCGTCGCACCTCAGGACATCGAGGAGATGTCCTGGACAGACCTGCAAGCGGCTCTGCAAGAACATTACGCGCCCACGGGCACCCCCATAGCGAACCGGTTCACTTTCCATCAGAGGAACCAGCGCGAGGGGGAATCCATTAAAGACTTTGTTGCCGCACTCCGTCAAATCGCAGCCAATTGCGAGTTTGACCATGTAGATAACGCCTTGAGAGACCGCATCGTCTTCGGCATGAGGGATGCAGGCCTCCAGAAGAAATTCCTGAGTAGGAAACGCATCCTACTAAAAGATGTCCTCGAGGAGGCCACCGCTGCCGAGTCCTCAGAGCACGCGGCGGCGGAGATGAAAAAGGCGAAGGGGATCCACAAGATCCACCAGTCGACCCCCGAATCGTCCGAAGACTCCACCACACCATCTGACTCGGATGGCGAGATGGCCGTCCACAAAGTCTCTCAGCCATATCGGCGGGAAAAACCCCAAAATGGCCGACGCGGGGAACAATGCGGCAGTTGCAGAGGCGACCACCCCAGGACATCCTGCAAATGGCGGGACGCGACCTGCCGCCGATGCCTGAGGAGGGGGCACATCGCAGAGGCATGCCGAGCCACCGAACCAGCCCCTGAACCACCCAGACCACGGAACCGCGAAAATCGGCGCGACAACCAGAGGACATCCAAACGGTCCTCACACCAACCCAGAGGCGACGGCTATGAACATTCCCAGCATGGCGCGGTGAATCAGACCACCATAGCACACACCAGCGACAACAGCGCCACCAAGTTCACCGTGACGCTGTTGGCCGAGGGCTCGCCCTGCTCCATGGAGGTAGACACCGGGTCCGTCTACACCATCATCGACTGGCAGCAGCTGAAGAAATTCAAGCCGCAAATCTCCAAGAACCAGCTCAAACCCCTGCAGTCCAGACTGGTGGATTTCGGCGGGAATCCAATCGACGTCCTGGGCAGAACCACCCTCAACATCGCGTTCAAGGAGTTCAAGGGCCAGCTGCCGGTCACAGTCGTGAGGAACAGCCGCCCGAACCTGCTGGGCATTGAGTGGTTTCAGCCGCTGGGGCTTTCCATCGGGGGCATCCACCAGATTAGGGCAGATGAACTCGACGCCATCATCGAAGAATTCAGCGAAGTCTTCGATGGTAAGCTGGGGAAGTACATAGGGAAACCCATCTCCTTCAACCTGGATCAGGGGGTAACCCCCATTCGGCTTAAGCCCCGCCGGGTTCCGTTCGCCTTGAGGCCTAAAGTAGACGAGCAGCTAGATAAGCTGATCGCCCAAGGCGTCCTGGAACCCATCGATCATGCTTCATGGGAGACTCCCATTGTGACCCCAATGAAGCAGGATGGATCGGTACGCATCTGCGCCGACTATAAGGTGACCATAAATAAGGCGTTGCAGCAGAGCGCATACCCGGTGCCAGTGGTGCAGCACCTCCTGCACTCACTAGGCAAGGGCACCATATTCGCAAAACTGGACCTGGCCCAGGCTTACCAGCAACTGCCAGTGGACGCTAAAACGGCGGAGGCTCAAACTATTGTCACACACAGGGGGGCCTTTAAGTGCAACCGTCTCCAATTCGGAGTCAGTGCCGCCCCGGGGATTTTTCAATCAATGATGGAACGCCTTCTCCAAGGCGTTCCAGGGGTAGTGCCTTACTTCGATGACGTGCTCATCTCCGGAGACTCTAGAGCACAACTTCTTGAACGGCTGAGGCTTGTCCTGCAGCGGTTCAGGGAGAAGGGCTTGAGAGTAAGACGGGATAAGTGCATCATCGGAGTCCAGGAAGTCGAGTTCCTGGGCTATCTCATCGATAGAAATGGCATACACCCCACCAAATCAAAAGTTAAAGCCATCCATGAAGCCCCCAGCCCCAAAAATAAAGGGGAGCTTCAGGCATTCCTTGGATTGCTTAACTTTTATGCAATATTCCTCCAACAGAAAGCTACAGTTGCTGAGCCGCTTCATCGCCTGCTGGGGAAAGCGGTTCCCTGGAAGTGGGGTGACAAAGAGGAAACGGCATTCCGAGACATTAAAGGACTATTAACATCCAACAGCGTCCTCATACAATACAACGAGACGCTGCCCATCCGGCTAACCTGCGACGCGTCGCCATACGGGGTGGGGGCAGTCCTGAGCCACGAGCTACCCAATGGCACAGAAGCCCCCATCGCCTTCTTCTCGAAGACCATGTCCAGCGCTGAACGCAACTACAGCCAGCTGGACAAAGAAGCATTGGCAATCGTCGCAGGGGTGAAGCGCTTCCACGAATACCTATACGGAAGAAGCTTCACCATAGTCACGGACCACAAGCCGCTCCTGGGCCTCCTCGCCGGCGACAAGCAAACACCCACATTCATGTCGCCGCGAATGACACGCTGGGCCATCTTCCTCGCCGGCTACACCTACACCCTCATGCACCAACCCGGAAAGGCCATCGCCAACGCGGACGCGCTGAGCAGATGCCCATCCACAGACGCCGTGGAGGATCCCGCCCCCACCCTCGAGCTCCTGCACATCGACCACGACAGCAGCTGCCCAGTCACATCTGCAGACGTGGCCGCGCACACCAGGAGAGACCCAACACTCCGGCAAGTGCAATCCTGGATCCTGCGGGGATGGCCGGCGCAGCCTGGCGGAGAAGAATACAGCCCCTTCAGTCGCAAGCAGAAGGAGCTGTCCACGATGAAAGGCTGCCTGCTATGGGGAGATAGGGTGCTGATCCCCGCCGCTCTCCAACGGAAGACGCTCGAGACGCTACACAAGGGGCACCCGGGCATCGTCCGCATGAAGGCCCTGGCACGAAGCTACGTCTGGTGGCCAGCACTGGACAAAGACATTGAGCAATGGGTCGCCGGATGTAGCCAGTGCCAGGAAGTCCGACCAGCACCCCCTCAAGCAGAGCCCACACCCTGGGAGATGCCCAGCAGCCCCTGGTCTCGGATCCACATCGACTTCGCGGGTCCGATGCAGGGGCGCCACCTCCTCATCGTGGTCGATGCCTTCTCCAAGTGGCTCGAGGTGGTTCCCATGGCATCAACCACATCGGAAGCCACCATTCGCGCCCTCCGCCGCCTCTTCGCTACGCATGGACTCCCAGACGTGTTGGTTTCCGACAACGGTCCCCAACTTACGTCCGTGCCCATGGAGGCATTCTTAGCGGGACTGGGCATCCGCCATGCCCTCTCGGCGCCGTACAGACCGGCCGGAAACGGCCAAGCCGAGAGGATGGTGAGGCTAACCAAGGAAGCGCTCACCAAGATGGCACCGGGGGACTGGCAGGAGCGCATAGACACCTTCCTCCTCACACAGCACATAACGCCGCACGCAACCACCAAGAAGTGCCCATCAGAGCTGTTGATGGGCAGAAGACTCCGCTCACCCCTCGACAGGCTGCACCCCCAGTACCACTCGGACGTGCCCGCAACCGCCAGCCGCCAACTCCGCAGCTTCGCCGTTGAAGACCCCGTCTATGCGCTGAACTTCCACGGCTCACCAAAATGGCTGAAAGGAAGGATTAACAGCGCAACCGGCCCGAAGTCCTATCGGGTAGAGCTGGAAGATGGACAGGTCGTGAGACGTCACATCGACCAGCTCCGCAAAAGGTGGAGGGGAGTGGACGAACAACAGTCTGGCGAGGTAGGCCTACCACACCCCGAAGAGGTAGGCCTGCCCGCCCCCGACGAGGTAGGCCTACCACAACCCTATGAGGGAGGCCTACAACACCCCGGGAGAGTGGACGCCCCGGGCTCCGCAGCAGACAGAGACGGAGCTCAGCCAGTAGACCGGGGACAACGGCCGAAGGGAAACCCGAAGCACCCAGGGGTGGACCGGGATCGACCCCCCGAGGTCCGAGACCCAGCCACTAACGAAGGCGGACAGGGGGACCGAAGCCCAGACGCCCACGACACCCAACAACACCCCGGCGAGGTCGGACCGCGCCAGTCCGACAACAGACAGCACTCGAAGAAAGGGCCAGTAGACCGGGGCCAACCGAGCGGGGGAGACCAACAGCACCCCCGCAAGGGCGGCCACCGACTCACCGGTGAGGGAGACCTCCATGCATCACTACAGGGGTCTCCCCAACAACACCCCAACCACAACGAAAACCAACCCTGCGAGGAGGGCCTCCGCCACCCCAGCAGAGGAGGCCAGCGCCAACCGAGCCGAGACGACCGACACCCAGACGGCGAAAGGCGGCGACCGGGGGAAACACACCAACCCCGCAGAGAAGGCCTACGCCACCCCTGCAGAGAAGGCTGCGAGAGTCCTCAACCGACCCAGCAACGCCACCCCCGCGAGGTAGGACAGCACCACCCCGGCGAGGGCGAGACCCCGCGACCAAGCCAGCAGCGCCAGCCCAGCAGAGAGGGACTACACCACCCCTGCGGAGGAGGCCTGCGACCCACCGGCAAGGAGGAACCAACGCCAAACCAACCCACCAGCAGCCCCGGGAGGGAACCGAACTCACCCGAGGGACCCGAGGGGCCAACCCAGACGCCGCCGCCGAACCAGCACCCACGACCGGGCCCGTCCAACCCCGACCCGGTGAGGACCGAAGGGCACCCCAAGGGCTTACCGTGGCTCAGGAGTTCCGGACCGGTCGAACAGCGGAGACCCAACGATCGGAGCAGCGATGGAGAAGACCAGCGTCGCCCGCAGGCGGAGGTCAGCGACCTGGCCGGAGGGACGGGAGCACCGCCCGCACCCTCGACAGCCAGATCCAGCCCGGCTCCCGAGACGGCGACAGGAACCGCAGAAGCACCCTCCGACCAGGAGGGCGGCCAGCCAACGAATGGACTGCGCAGGTCTAGTAGACTACGCAATCGGCCCGCCTACTTACGTGACTTTATCATTGATGGACAGCTTAAGATCTAGGGGGGGAGGAGTGTTATGTCCTTATAAGGACATCCGCCGGGGATTGGCTGAAGCATTCCCCGGCGGGAGTTTTGAATCCCTGTCACAGGGGCGGTGCGGCTGCCGGAGCGAATATAAGGAGAGCTCCGGCAGCGCCGCTCCAGTTCTGTTCCTGTTAATAAACGTTTACATGAACTCCGCTGGTCTCATCTTCATTCCTGCGCCGATCTAACAATGACAATGATGAAGGATTGCAGGGAAGAGGGCTGTAATTCAGCAAGACTACCTCTGCCTTGCTCTTTGCTGATGGAGAAAGCTAGTTGTAATCTACTACTGAAACTAGTACTTTCACATGGAGGAGTATCATTTGATGATGTAAGTGTGACAAGCCACCGGACATTCTGGACCCAACTCCTGCTGAGTTTCACAAAAAAAATTGGGTTGATATATTCTAGCAATTCTGTTCCCCAAAGGATTGCCTCAGAGAGCAACAGTTTGCTTGGTGGCCATAAGGGGGCACCCTTCTCCACCAATTCCAGAAGTTCCTCCTTTCAGTAAATCCTTAGAAAGGATCATTATTTCCCCCATTGGCCTTCCTTCTACAGTACTATGTTCATATGTATAATATGTACCCCAAATTCCTGCTGCGTTCAGTAACAAACTTCAAATAGACCAAGAACAGTGTCCCCAAGGGAGCAGGGAGGAGTTCAGCCCTCTTGAGAGTTGTTGTTCTGAAGACCAAGCAAGCATGCAATGGGGATGTGGAGATCACATCCATCTTGGGCGGTTCCGAGGGAGTCAGGACTAAGCCAGACTCAACAATATGATATGAAGCAACTGGCAGCCATACAAGTTGCGAAGGATTCTGGATCTCTTCTAAGAGACACTCGGTTGCTGATAATAACAATTTAATAATGTTTTAATTCCCAAGGTTTGGAACTCTGTTTTGAACATTCCAAATGTGACCGACCTCAAATCAAGGCATGATAAGTATGCCATAAATGATAAGAACAGCCCATTTTTGGGATTGGAATATTTAACGACAGAACATTTTGCACAGGCTCACTTGTGGGATACATGGACGTAAGTCTTTGGGGACCTCATTTTTATTCAGTTTGATAGTTCATGTATCTGGTGAAATAAGGCCCATATGTTCTCGTTAGTCCAGATCCGTGTTTTTCTCAGCATATGCAGCTTAAAGAAGTCTGGATGCAACTCCCAGAATCCCCAGCCTGCACGCTGCACTCCATGCCTCTTTAACATTGCTGAGGTTGAGAGACACTGGTCCAAATCACAATAAGTAGGACCTCCTTGTTCTGAGCAAGATTACCTTAGTTTCTGGGGTCAAACCTTAGAAATGAACTGTACTTGTGGGTTTTCGGGGGGCGGGTTGTGATATTAACCAGGATGGTGGAAAATAGGATGCTGGAATAGACATACTGTGAGAGGATGCCACCAGGGTTTCCAGCTGGAACAAACAAGTCTTAAAACATTGATGTAGAAACACACCTTTTTTTTTTAAAAAAAAAAGTTTGATTTATATGCCGCCCCTCTCCGAAGACTCAGGGTAGCTTGCAATGTATTAAGCAATAGCCTTCATACTTTTGTATATTTATACAAAGTCAGTTTATTGCCCCCACAAACTGGGTCCTCCATTTACCTACCTTAGAAAGGATGGAAGGCTGAGTCAACCTTGAGCCTGGGGATTCGAACTTACAGTAATTGCAGACATCTGGTGTTTAATTACAATGCTTAGTCTGCAGGGCTATCCAGGCTTTTAGATAAAACTCTGCAACCAGGCCCTTTTAGTGACTGAATGTATCCAGCTTATAAAATGTATATTTTGCTCACAGGAAAGCAGATGGAGATTCTTCTGCTGTGGCAAAATAACAAAATCACTAAATATGTGAAGAATATTTAACCAATGCTATTAAAATAAAGACATTATTATGTGATCGTAAGTTGAGGACTACCTTCTATTCTATTCTAAAACATCTCTCTCTCTCTCTCTCACACACACACACACACATACACACACACACACACACACCTTTGTGTGTCCTTGTGTATCTGGTCACACTTGGCCTATTCTATTCTATTCTATTCTATTCTATTCTATTCTATTCTATTCTATTCTATTCTATTCTATTCTATTCCATTCCATTCCATTCCATTCCATTTTGTCTTCTCTACTCTCCTCTTTCCTCTCCTATTCTATTCTATTCTATTCTACATTGAGATCTTTAAAGAAGCACAGCTCCCCCTAGTGGCCTATGTACAGTAGTGGCCAAAATTGTGGAAACCTTTTGGGAAAAGTATATTTTTGAGGTTTGATGGCTAATAACATCACTTTTTTTTTTTTGGAGTAGTACCATAAAACTATATATCAATGGAAAGATAATTTAATCAAGAATGTAATGCTTTTCAACATTTGTTTCAGAGATAAAAGTGGCTTTTTTCGTGGAATTCTAGATTTTAGGTCAAATTCCTGCAGTCTGCGCCAAACAGTTCTTTGCACTCAACTTCACATTGCATTGCGCCATTTCATCTTGTATACACCCAGATGATTTTCTTCTGTCACGTAGGCACAGTCTCTTAATTCTTCTATCATCACTTGCTATTGTGCACCTTTTCCTGCCTTTACCAGTGTGGTTTTGTAGTGGCTGAGTCTCCTTATACCTCTTCAAAAACTTAGAAATGCCACCTTTGGTTAAGTTTTTCTTCTAGTTTCTTTATAACTGTAGCCTTATTCACTTAATAATACTATTTTACATTGCTTTCTGGGCAACGAGTCAACTCTTTGCACCATTACTTTAATTTTATTATGTTTTACAGGCTCACTAAATGAAAGAACAAATGAAAACTCAACCAACTTGATAGTGATCATGTAACAGATTGACAAATGTCCTCCTCTCAGCTTCAATACATGACATCAATAACTGAATCCTACTGTGATCTGATTGGCTCATTGCCAAAACAAGATGACACCTGATTGGCTCTCTAAACACTCATGTTCATTGGCTACAATTAGATGAAGGAAAGCAACCTGATATTAACCTAAGCAAGTTGTACTTCCTTTTTTCTGGTTATTTGGCCATAACTTTTCATAGAATACAGAAATTTGAATAAACTTTGTTGCATTACATTCTTGATTAAATTATCTTTCCATTGATATATAATTTTATGGTACTACGCCCCCCTCCCCCAAAGTGGTGTTATTAGCCATCAAACCTGAAAAATACACTTTTCCCAAAAGGTTTCCACAATTTTGGCCACTATGGTATATCTTTAACCATTTTGAGCAGTGGTGGGTTCCTCCCAATTCGGCCCGGTTCTCCCAAGCCAGTAGCGGTGACGATATGTCACCGAACCAGTTCTGCCCCCTCCTTCATTATTCTTACCTTTTATTTGCCCCACCCCAATCTATTGCTGCCTCCTGAGACCCAGCTGATGGCTAGAGGGAAAAAAACTATTTAAACTCTTGCCACGGGGCTTCAAAGGGCCGCCCTACAGCTGATCAGTAGTAAAAGAAAACAAACGAATAGACCAATGCCTGCAAAAATAAATGGGTAGATCAGTGCCTGCAAAAAATAAATGGGTAGACTGGTACAGCTCTGTAAGCAGTTAAAAGCCTAGTAGACCAGCACCTCTGCTAAATCCTAAATAATGGTCACATGACCATCAAGCCATGCCCTCAAAATAAGCCACACCCACAGAACCGGTAGTAAAAAAATTTAGAACCCACCCCTGATTTTGAGGTATGCTCTTCTCCACGGAAAAGAGACACTACTGCTCTCTCTAGTCCGGAAGTGTGTTAGTGATGGAGTTTTTTTGCAGGCTGCAGCTCCCATGTCACTTTAGCAGCTGGCAGAGAGATAAAAAAGATCCTCCTTCCCCACCCCACTGCTAGGCTCTGCCGGGTTTCCAGCACTGTCTTGGATCAGGCTGAAATGTGCAATCATCCTCCAGGCCAAAAACTCAGCTGCGTTCTAAAACCATTTCTTTAATAGCCTGTTTCACACGTTTCACTTTGTTTCCATTGCTAACCAAGGCCGCAAGTCCACTTGCGGTACAAACACAGCAGGGAGCAGGCCATCTAGCCCAACCCTTCTGCATCTGTCACTTTACTGGACTGGCCTGGCCTCTTGGCTCAGCTCCCAAGCAGACATTCCTGGACTGGCCCCTCTGACAGGCTGGGTCTTTGCAGAGAAATTCTCAAATTAGCTGGTGCTTTCCTAGACACCATGTTCCCAGGGGCTGGCGCTCAGCTCAGGCGGCCACAGCTGTGCAAACAGCTCCACTTGGCTCCGTTGTGCCATTTGGCTGGGGATTCGGTCAGCGCTGGGAGGGGAGCTGGAAGCAAAGCTAAGCTGAAGTCTCAGATGCCCCAGTGAGGTGCCGGCGGGTTCACTTGTTCCATTCACAGCACCTGTGAACCCTGGCTCATCGCCTGTCAGGTACAGGACATAGGAAGGGATAACTGCCAAGCAAATTTCTCTGGGATGGGTGCATTGGGAACTGGTTGGGAAGAACTGGGATGGCCCAGTGAAACATGGTCTTCCCAAGAGTGTTGGGATTAAAAGTTATCCTAAATATAATGATCATCTTTTTTTCAGAGATTTTGTCTGTATTTGAACAACGCATCTTCAAAATTTATAACTATACATTAACTAAATGTATGTAAAGAGTGCAGAGAAGAGCAACAAAGATGATTAGGGAACTGGAGGCTAAAACATATGAAGAACGGTTGCAGGAACTGGGTATGTCTAGTTTAATGAAGAGAAGGACTAGGGGAGACATGATAGCAGTGTTCCAATATCTCAGGGGCTGCCACAAAGAAGAGGCAGCCCCTTCTGCCTCTTCAAAGCAGCTGAGGGTAGAACAAGAAGCAATGGGTGGAAACTAATCAAGGAGGGAAGCAATTTAGAACTAAGGAGAAATTTCCTGAAAGTTAGAACAATTAATCAGTGGAATAACTTGCCTGCAGAAGTTGTGAATGCTCCAACACTGGAAATTTTTAAGAACATGTTGGATAACCATTTGTCTTAAGTGGTGTAGGCTTTCCTGCCTAAGCAGGGACTAGAAGACCTCCAAGGTCCCTTCCAACTCTGTTGTTCTGTTCTGTTCTGTTCTGTTCTGTTCTAAATGGCCTGAGTTCATCAACATACTAAACTACAACCTCAAACAAACCAAGATTACATGCTGTGTAAATGCCAGACTCAGAATTTTAAGGTTGAATTTTAATGTGTTCTTTTATTTTATATATTTCTATCCCACTTTCAAGGTGAGGATGGGCAACCTTTTTTCTATCAAAGACTTTTTCATGGAAGGTATCTTATAACCAATCTGGTGAGCAGGGCTGAAGCAAATACTGTAGCAGTCAGTGCCACAGCCAAAAGTCAATGGGAACCTGTCCTTTTTCTTTCTCAAACTATAATTTCTTGTTTTTATTCCATCCCATCATTTTTGACATTTGCTTCATTTCTTTCCCAAAAAGCAGGCTGTGAAGGTTTTCCTGAATCAATCTTTGGCAAAGTCTGTAGAGATTCCAAGCAGAATTTTATACGGTTAAGGTGTTGGCTGTGGATGGAGAACCAAATGTAAGTCCCAGGTCTGCTATGGAGCTCAAGGGTCAGTCACTCTTTCTCACCCCAATCTACCTCACAGATGCTGTCTGAGGAGAAAATAGAGAGGGCCTGTTTAAGCTGCCAGGGGAAAAAAAAGATATAAAAATGCAAGCAATCAACGTTCACAGAACACTCTTGTTTGTTGAATTAACTCATTTTTCGGGTTCAGAAAATACACTTGTACTGGATGTGATGAAGTGGGTGGAAAGTACATAAGACACTAAAAACCTAAACCATGGTTAGTACTAATCAAACACAATGCACTTCACAAATGCAGCTGTTAGATCTTTAATTGATGTAGTTGAGCATGTTGTGTGAACATAGTAAGAAATCCTAGTCCCCCATTGAACTCCATGGCTAAATGAGAGATTGCAGCCTAGGTCAAGGGTCTGCAACCTTAAACACTCAAAGAGCCATTTGGACCCATTTCTCACAGAAAAGAAAACACCGGGAGCCACAAAACTCTTCCCGTGCCTGACTATTCCACAAAACTAGCATATGTAGTTGAATTAAATGTTCTGTTTTCTTCTGAAACTTAACTTTTCTTGGATTTATCCATGGTTGGCTTACCGGGGGTTGAAAATCTCATTGAATTGTGTTTCAGTGGGTGTCGCACATTGGCAGTTGTGACACATATTTTGAGTGACAGGGAGCCGCAGCAGAGGTGTGAAAGAGCCATATGTAGCTCCAGGGTTGCTGACCCCTGGCCTAGGTCTTCCATAGTGCAATGCACTGACAATTCCAAATTACAAGACCAATTGTGAGATCTAGACTTAACCATTATTAAGTCAATTGACTCAGTTTCCTGTTTTCAAAAATCCTTGAATAACAAAATGCCATTCTGAATAGAATAGCATGACATACTAGCTCAACAGAGTTATTTCGTTTGTGGCTCAGTGGCTGAGATATACATGATGTTAAATCCTAACCTTGGATTAAAACTATACAACTGCTGTGTGTAGGTACCATTTGAGGCTCAAGTAGACAAATCTCATTATAGAAACCATCGAAGAGAGATGGTGTTTCTTGTCCCAACTCACGTTGCTAAATAAAAGAAGAGCAAACACTCCAGAAAATAGGGACATTTTTGGGGAGCTGAAGCCTGTTTAAGTGGAGAGAAGGTCTGCAGATCTGATACTGAGAAACCTGAAGCAGAGATTGGAAGCTTTGGTTGCAACTATTCATCCCATTTCCATTCTGATAACACGTGGTTGTACCATGTCTGAAATCCACTGGATTGATAGGAAAATGAGAGAAAAGACCTGTGTTTGCCTGAGCAAACCATAAGAAACAACACACCTCTAAAACTGTTTCCCATTCTTTTTTTGCCCTTAGCCTGTCTTTATCTAAGAGAGCCTCTGGTTTGCAAACACCAATAAAGATTTGGTGAAAAGTCTCCAGACAGGAGCTCTGGGTTACTAACAGACTTTCTAAAGATTTTTTGTTTTATCCATAAGGCATGTATTGGCTCAAATCTTAATAGCTCCAAGGAGACTTGTATTAATGGCAAAAACACCATTAAAATTCCATTCAATACTTCCAGTCCCAGAAATAACTCTCAGCAGCATTCTATAGTATGATGATCTAGACCAGGGGTCTCCAACCTTGGCTACTTTAAGACTTGTGGACTTCAACTCCCAGAATTGAAGACACAAGTCTTAAAGTTGCCAAGGTTGGATCTGACCCTGATCTAGACTTATCAGATGCCTTAGAGAAGAAACATGGTTTGGGAAGAAGAACTTTGCTTAGGGTCCAGATTTACCAGGAAATGATCTGGAGCTGGACAAGAGCAAAAAAGTTGAAATCCAGGGAAGGGGGCTTACTATCAGACATTTCCTTCAGAGGTGGTATTCAACTGGCTCGCACCAGTTCGTGCGAATCTTTGGTAGAAATTTGGCCAAGGTCGCTGAACTGGTAGCGATGGTGGCTGGCCATGTCCCCGAACCGGTCTCCCGGTCACTCACCCCACCCGCCATGTTTATTGCCGCCATGTTCTTTGTGCATATACATCTCATTGCCTTGCAAGTCCAATGGGATGTGCATGCATGAAGAACATGGCGGTGGTGGCAGCAGCTTTTTCCACAACCTCTGGTACTTTTCGGCAGTCTGTGGCCAGTCGCTGCCTCTTTGAGAGCCGTTTTGTGGCTGCTTTTCCTGTGGGCATGGCTAGGTGCAGGGGAGGTCATGTGACTGAGTGGGCATGGGTGTGGGCGTGAGTGATATCAAGTTGGCCACGCACACTCAGTCACATGCCCCCCACTTAGCCACGCCCATCGAACTGGTAGTGAAAAATTTTGAAACCCACCACAGATTTGCCTCCACCTTGCCCATGGGGAGCTGGGAAAGTAACATAAAAAATGTGAAAGGTAAACAGATATGAGATGGACACAAGTTCATCAATCGCTTATTTCATACGTGGCATCTCAGTCCAAGCTGCAAAAAGTCCGGAAAGAAGAAATTCAAAACATTCACATTACCTGAATGAACTTTCAAATAAACGGAGGCTGAAAATCCCTACTGCTAACTGTCAGAGGAAAAGTGACTCCCACTTGTCCAAACTTCAGCAAGGAGAGGTTTTTCCTTGCCGCTATATGAAGATCCAGTGGAAAGAGACCTTCCTTGCCAAAGTTTGGGCAAATGGGAGTCGTCCACCTCCTAATCCCACAGTTAGCAGTGGAAGCGGTGTTGCTGCTGCTGGATCGTGCTATGAGTTGTGTTTGTGTGGTAAAAAAGAGAAAATCCTAAGGGGGTGGGGGGAATGCCGTTTGCTTTGGGGATGCTGCAAATCAATTCAATGCCATCGCTCTTTGCATTTAATGGTGCATCCAATATGCCCCCAGGATTTGCCCTAGGCACCTGTCCGAGGACCAGAGGTGTTTGCAGGGTGTGAGCAGAAAAGTCAAGATTAGTCACGACAGCGTGGCCAAAGCTTGCTTTTATGAGTGACACTTCTTTAAAAATTCAAAGCTTTTATATGCAATGCGCATAAACAAATGGGCAGAGCTTTGATGGCCCCTTGCAGACCTCCTGCTGATCAGTTTCCAAGATTCTCTAATTCATCCCATTGTTGCATTAGGAACACCTTATCCAAGTTGTGCATATCTGTGTCCAGGTGTAAGGGGCTAGATGTCCGCCCCTCTTGCAGATCCCATCTTCTCAACTCCATCTACCTAACTCCCTCACCTACAGAGTACATGAAAAGGATGGAACATCAGCTTGATTTAGATTTATTCCCCCAAAATATGCAGTGGTGATTTCCAGTTGTGTTAGCACTCCAGCTGCTGCTGCTCACCTCTCCTGTTCTAGCTCCTTACCTCACTATTGCACATGAGACTCCAATGTAAGCAGAGAGATATCAGATGACCCTTTTATGATTTATATAAGAAATGTGAATTCAGGACAGGCCTGCATGCTATATGACAGATTTCTTCTGTATTAGGTCATGTGCATTTATTAATTGTTATTTATTAGTTCAGTTTATATACTCCCTCCCCATGTGTGAGTCAGTGTGCTGTACACACTTAAAATCAAGCAAATATAACCCCCCCCACCCCTGTATACACACACACACACCCAAACATAGTGTGACAAAGTCTTTCTGAACAACTAGAAATAATCTCAAAACCTCCTGACTCAGTACGTGGTGGAAAGAGCTGGGGACATCTGACTCTTGAGAGGAGTGCTATTCCATAAGGTGTAACATTGCTTGAATAGTGGGGCCATGATCATGGGAACTCTCTTAGATCTTATTGGATAGGCAGAAATAATCAGAGATAGGGGGTCTCAGAACCGTGGATTGCACTCAGAACCCACTCAATGCAGCTCACAAAACATCACTGTTACATGGGGTATAGTGCAGGGGTGAAATCTGAAGTTTGTTACTGCAGGTTCTGTGGGTGTGGCTTAGTGGTGGTGAGGGTAATGTGACTGGGTGGGCGTGGCCATTTTTTTTTTTACTTTTAAAACCATTTTTTACATGTAAAACCATGCAAAAAAAAATGCTTTCAAAAGGCTCTGACGATCCCAGCTGAGTTGCCTCATCGGCAGGCAACTCAGCTGGAATTGTCAGAGCTTGGATCCTCAGAGCCATTTAAAAGAAAAAAAAAGGCTCTGATGATCGTGCGGCTCAGCTGGGCATGGGGGGCGGGGGCAGGGATTTTTGCTACCGATTCTCAGAACTGCCTGCCACCATCGCTACCTAGTCGCCCGAGCAGGTCCGAACGGGGAGCATTTCATCCCTGGTATAGTGGTGTATTCACAATTACTTGTGCCATTGCATTCTGGACCAGCTATAGCTTCTAAGTGGCTTTCAAGGACAATCTCATGCAGTGATCCAGATGAAAAGTGACCAAGGCATGAATGACTATCATTAGGGAACACCAAATCCAGAAATTGGTACAATTGGCACATAAGATTTCTGAACTACAGTTGCCACTTTTGCTCCTCAGGTGGAATTTAGGAGGGACCCCCCCCCAAATTGCACAACAGGTATGTTTGGGACAATGTGACCCTCTCCAGAACCAACACTGGAAAATCTTCAGGTCCAGGGAGCCTTAAAATCTATAGTTAATCTTGCTAAGGTTGAGCCTGAACTTTTCTGTTTAGAACGCCACATACTGTAAATATGGAAACAACCTCAGTAGAATTGCTTGGGTAGCCAATCAAAGGTTGAAATATATAGCTAGGTATCATCAGCATATTTATAATGTTAAACACATGCTGATGGATCACTTCACCCAATGGCCTCATGTAGAATTTGAACAGGATTGAGGAAAGAAATGAGCCTGAAGCATCAACATGACTGGAATTGGCTCTGGCAGAAGAAGAAAAGGCAGTGTGAACTGGGCCTCCCACTTCTAACCTCCTGAGTTGGTCCAGAAGGATACCAATGATTCTGAAAACTGCCAAGATAAATGCATTTCTCCTATTCTGGTCCCACATAGGTCATCAACAAGCATGGCCCATATTATCTCAATATTGTGTGCCCAAGCTTGAAATCTGACTGGAAGGGATCCAAATAATCCTTTCCCTGCAGGGTTCTCTGAACTGTAGCCTGATACTTTCTTAACAAATTTCCCTAGAAGGGAAGATCGGAGGTAGTCAGAAATTGTCCAACACCATTAGGTCTACTAATAGTTTCTTGTAAAGGAGGCAGGCCACTGCCTCATTCAGTTCAGGCAAAACACCCCCTCTCTCAAGGATATATTCACCACTATTTAGACTTAATCGCATGCCCCATCCCAGAAAGTGTTAACTGAGGGATATGGATTCTGAATAACAGATGTCAGCACTCGCACCTCCAACTCAGATCTCCAAACATTATGTCCACCTTATCAGAATCTGCTGTATATATCAGGTCCTTCAGAAATTTCCCAAGCATCCTATGAAATGCAGTGGGCTCCATCAGAACCTGGGTTGGAGTCTCTGAAATGGTCCTTTTTTCTTGTGGTTGGGAGCAGGTATAAAGAATCTCAAAGCAAGGAGCAATCTGCCCTGTCAGACAGAGAGTAACAATCCCCACCTCCAGATCATATTGCCACTGCTCTGAGACACAAACTCACACCTAATGTGTAACCTCCACTGTTGTCAGTCCCTTGATGACTTACGTCGGATCCATGATCACCATGTTGGATATGGATTCCTAAACAACTTCAGAGATCAATTCTGTGCCTAAGGAAGACGGTTTGAAGCTTCCCAGTACAATAAGTCTGAGGAATGTCACTCTGTCAACCAAACCAAGCAGTTCAGGCGGAGAAACTGCTGTGCTAATTTCCCTTCTGCACAGCCTTCCAATTTCTTCCCTACTTCACAAAGAGAGTTTCATGTTCTTTGCAGAGCGGCATCTTTGAAAGTCACAATTGTCTCCATGATGCCAATAGCTACACCCAAGTCCTATCCTTGTCCTAGCTGATGCCACATTTAAACATTGGCAAGCACATTTCTGTAGAAAGTAAGGAAGTTGACCTTGATGGAAATAGGCAGGAATCACTACCTAAGGAAAAGGCACTGAAACATTTTTAAAGTCCAGAAATACAAGATAACATTCCGAAGTGGCTTGAGCAGATACTTGAGCATAAGGAGGAGATACAGGACAATCAGATATGCAAAATCCTCTTATAGTACATCTCGATGAAAGTACTGTTAGGTTTCAAGTGGAGTTGGTCTGGTTTACTTAGTGGGACCAATGGGTATCCCACCTATTCAGTGCCCATCCAGATCTCAGCAATACATTCCAAGTTGGCTCTGTTATCATGCTAAGGAACTCCTCACTCCAGGCTGACCTGGACCTAAACAACAACAGTCAGAAAGCAAAACCACTGAGGATCTGATGACCAGGATTTTAGAACTGGAGGCTGAAAGATGGAATTGATACAAGGCCCTGGGAAGAGGTGGGTTTCAGCAGGTTCTGACCAGTTCTGGAGAACCGGTAGCGGAAATTTTGAGTAGTTTGGAGAACCGGTAGTAAAAATTCTGACTGGCCCCACCCCCATCTATTCTCTGCCTCCCGAGTCCCAGCTGATTGGGACGAAATGTGGATTTTGCAGTAAGCTTCCCCTGGATTCGGTGGGAATGGAGATTGTACAGTATCCTTCCCCTGCCACGCCCACCAAGCCACACCCACCAAGCCATGCCATGCCACGCCCACCAAGCCACACCCACAGAACCGGTAGTAAAAAATTTGACACCCACCACTGGCCCTGGATATGCCTTTTCCCTCTGCCCATCAGCACCTAGATGTTACCACCTGCTCCTTCCCTGACCCTCCCTTGTTAACTCAATCTTTCTGACACTACCATTTCTCCTCCAAGTGCAAGGGTGCCATTCAGTTCCCAGATGTAATCTAGCCACTCTCTAGTTAACTAACTTGACAGAACCAGCTGGCTTTTCATGAACTGAAAACAGTTACTTGCGACAAATGGTACCTTAGTTTAAACTCAGTGGCTAGCCGTTAAGTCCCCTTTTTCCCCTTGTGTGCTAAGAAAAAAAGTAAGGCATTCTTATTTGATCAGGATTCGCCACTACATGAAGATCAGGAAGCGGTGACTTCATTTATATATAAACATGTATGCTGCGGGGTCCCTAAATGCTGGGATTTGGGGGAAGGAGAATACATGGAAGGAAATGGCACCCACCAGGCTACAATTAGGTAAGGTAATTGCTATGAACAGGATAACAAACAAGTTGAGGGAAAGCAGATTTTCAGGGAACATTTTGTGTCTCCAACAGCACGTTTTTTCCCCCCCCCTCACTTATTTGTTGGTGGACAGTCTGCACAGCCATTTGTACATCAGTACAAGCATATGAATACCTGTTTCCATTGTATTTAATGGTTCTTACTCTCAGATAAACCTGCTGCAGATTGCATCTCAAACCAGGACTGCACATAATAGTCCAGAAGTCATCCAAAACTCCTCATCCCAATCTCTTGTGCAGCCTGCTAATGGATGAACAAGGACATAACCTATGTCACTTCGTAACTTTAGGGAACACTGTCTGCGATGGCAAAGGAGTTGGGAGGAAGCTGTACGTAGGAATGCACCCCTGGAGTGTCTAGTACTCGATGGAGTACTATTTGGATTGCCTGAGAATGCAAGGCTTTTCATCTGATGAACTGCCAGAACTGCTCTAGTTTGGGCTGATTTACTGTCGATTTGCTTGCTACCTGGTCGAGAGCCATGGGTTTGCAGGGCCAGTGTGAATGCCTTAGTGACAGCTGAGCTGGCTGATGGAATGGGCAGAAATGTCTAGATTTATGAGCTGGGAAAGTGGGCAGCTATCCAGGCCTCTCCAGGGGCTCATGGTGCTGAGTGGAGCTTCAGGGCAGCCTATTACAGGGTCATTTTGTTGTCCCTTTGCCAGAAAGTCCTTATGCTGTGCTCCCATAGACTGGGTGACTATTCTGCATGAAAAAAGCCTCCCGCACGGTGAGTTCTGTCCAGCACAAGGAAAGAATTCAAACCCTCTACATCTCAGCCAAAGTCTCTTAAGTGTCAAGAAAAAAAGCACAATGTTAATTATTCACCATAAAAATCATTATTTCTTCAAAATTGTTGGCTCTTTGGAGTAGCTCTTCCTCTTTCAATTGACTGTGCAAGGTCCAACAGCCCTCAGGAAAGATTTACCCACACAGTGATGACCTTATGATGCCGTAAATTGACACATCACAAGATGAACACAGCATAACGATGGTGTGGCATCGGGAGGAGAAGACAACAACTGTTATTTATCTGTTGCTGCCTGGCAGAGAGCTGTGGTACTGCTGAATTTCTTCGATGTCCTAATCTGAATAGACTTGCAAATAGAATCCGGTCAAATAAACTATAGCTTTACCTTCTTTTACAATTTGGGCCAAGCACTGGACCATCTAGCTTTCCAATCTTATACTGTGTGAAAAACACTTCTGAAACATTTGGATACAGCTGTTAGAACAAAAAAAAAAACCCACACCACCCATTCATAGAGGATGATGTTCACGGTGGCTCAGTATAAAGTGTACCATTTTGAACTCCTACTTCTTCCACACCATGTTTTATTTGATGAGTGTAGGTAGGGGAAGAATCTCCATGTTGCTGTTATGTTCCTGATAAAGTATGATGTACCATTATCACTGAAAATTGTCGATTGGCCTCTGTATGAATTAATGCTCTGGGTTTTATGTCTATGAAGATTCTCAGTCATCCAGGTCATGTTTGTCCCAAAGGTGCTTTTTTCAAGAGGCAACTGGACTTTCTGGTTTTTCTTTGAGAGACATTTCGCTTCTCAGCCAAGAAGGTTCTTCAGCTTTCTTGGATGAGAAATGAAACATCTTCAAAGAAAAACCAGAAAGTCCAGTTGCCTCTTGAAAAGAATACCTTGGGGTTCTGGGCTTCCCTCCTTGAACTCACAATGCATCAATGAGTTATACTGGAAACAGCTCTAAGGGTTTCTGAACCTTAGAGGTTCTACAAACATATGAAAACTTAGCAGTGGTGAAATCCAATTTTTTTTTAATTACTGGTTCTGTGGGTGTGGCTTGGTGGGCATGGCAGGGGAAGGATACTGCAAAGTCTCCATTCCCATCCCACTCTGGGGCCAGTTCTCTGAACTACTCAAAATTTCCACTACCGGTTCTCCAGAACCTGTCAGCACCTGCTGGATTTCACCCCTGAAACTTAGCCCTATTTCCCAGTATTGCTCCAACTAGATAGCTTCACTATGAAGATATCCTGCACAAGAACTTCAGCAATGATGATGATGATGATGATCTTATCCATTCAGTCATGTCCGACTCTTGGTGATTCTGTGGGCCAGGTCTTCATCTTGCACTGCTTCTTTGAGTTGTTCTATGCTCTGGCTGGAGTCAGCTTTGATGGTGTCCAGCCACCTTTGTTCTTTGGCAGCCTGATTTCCTTTTAACGCAAACTCTTCCAGACTTCAGGAAGAAGCTCTATAATATATACTTTCCATGCAGAATCCACCTCTTGGTATTATCTGATACTGTTTCCTAACCATCGTGTTTCTAATGCTTTGGGATTCTCAAATTCCACAAGCCTCTCCTGTAGCAGAAAAGAATTGCTCAACTGAACAATACAATACTGGTAAAGAATATTTGTAGCTCAGGGTTGAAATGAGGCACTAATGATGTTACCTAGTTTGGGTAATGAAACATCTTCAAGAAAACAACCAAGCTCAGACAGCACCATGAGCAATATAAGCCAGATGTTCCTTTTTTTAAAAAAAAAAATCTTGGACTGGGCTTTATTCTTGGAGTATCACATACAGGCTACACAAGGACAGACGGAATCATATTTGCTAGGAGAGGATGACTAGGGCATTGCGTTCAGTAATGAGGTGCTTAAGGCCTAAAAGAGATTGCGCAATCAGCCAGGATCCAGAGGTGGTGGCACATTGCCCTAACACCATTCCCAAGCCTTGGAGAGATTTCGAGCATTCTTGGCCCAAATCCCATCTATATATGTCTGGTTCTTGGCTCTGTTTAGCTCCTTGGGCAGGTATGTAAGTATTCTAACCATTTCCTTTTGTACAAAAAGAAGGGGCTGGCTATAAATATCTCTTCCAGTCACAGAAACAACATTGTAGACAGATTGCGTCCATGGTAGCACCAGCCAGCGCCCCACACTTGTTCCCCTTCTGGCACGCCAAATGGCTATCAAATCCATAGCAACAGCCCAAAGACATAATCCTAGGCCAGCTCTGTCCCATATTTGCTGATGATAGATTGATTCTCTCTGCCTGACACTCAGCGGGCCAAGTCTGCTGATCCCGCACTCAGGGGGGGCAGATAAAGAGGTTGGGAAAGATAGCTTGGGTGGGATCCAAAGTACTGTTCGCACCCGAATACATCTGTGGCCCATAATTGCTAGGATGTAGGGCTGGATCAGAATTTTATTTGTTTTAGACTAAGAACTTCATGACCGTTTGCAAATTTAATTGCTTTACCCACAGGCCAAAATTTGAATGGTTTGGTTTTTTTTTAAAAGATAAAAATAAATAAACCTACCTATCCAGGCAGAAGGTTTGGAATATTTCACTTATCAAAATTTGGGCTTCAATTCCATACTGCAAGCATGTTGTGTTGGTCTATGAAAATTCCCACCTTGTTTTCTTTATCTCTCTCTCAAGATTTCTCATTTGTAGAAGTTTCAAGACAGGCAGATACCACATGATCCTCCCTATACTGGCACACATTTTTATTCAGTTCTGCAGTAAACAGGGGAGAGTTTCCTACATTTTTTAAAAAAAAAATAGCTTACCCAAATCTACCAACTGCAGTAGAAACGAAACAAAAAAATTGAGCTGATGCAAGGGAACAATACTGACACCCTCCCATGAAGTTTAAAATGGAAAAGATGGCATCAGATATGTGGAGCTGGCAGGCCCCTGCATAGCTGCAGGGGGCTCTCTCCATCTGCTGTGAACTTTAAATGTTTTGCTCCAAAAGAAATCTCAGGATGTTGTCCTAAAAGGCTGGTTCTCGTGTTTGCTTATTCATGGGAATTGAAGACTGGATAAGCTCCAACCTCTTTCACCTCTCTAGGTCCCAGAGCTTCAGTGAATGATTCTGAATCAGCTCTCCAGCCATATGCACTAGAGCAGTAATGGCTAGCGTTTTCCGGACTGAGTGCTCAAAGCATGGGTGCATGAGCGCCAATGCACATGCACGCCTCTTCGCATGGGCCCTGCCTATGCGTGAATGGGCTGCCTGCATAGGCCACCCGCATGTGCCCCGCACATACACATGTGGCCACCCTGCACATCCCCGACCCCTGCGCATGCACAGCAGAGACTTGAAGGCCAGCTGGCTGGCAGGAGGCGCGCATGGATGTGCAGTGGGGTGACGGCTCATGTGCCATCAGAGAGGGCACTGTATACCATCTCTGGCACGCATGCCATTCGTTTGCCATCACTGCACTAGAGCAATGATGTCAAACTCACCATGTCACATTGCCATCACGAGATGTATCACAAAGGTTTTTCCCTTTGCGGAACTGGAATAGGCATGGTCTGCACCAGGGGTGGGTTCTAAAATTTTTTACTACCCGTTCTGTGGGTGTGGCTTATTTTGTGGGCGTGGTTTGATGGTCCTGGGCCAATTCTTTAGGATTTAGCAGAGGTATTGGTCTACCAGGCTTTTAACTGCTTGCAGAGCTGTACCGATCTACCCATTTATTTTTGCAGGCACTGATCTACTCATGTATTTTTGCAGGCACTGGTCCGCCCATTTATTTTTTGAGCCTCCCAGTCTACCCATTTGTTTTTTGAGCGTCCCGGTCTACCCATTTGTTTTTGGAGCATCCCAGTCTACCCATTTGTTCTTGGAGCGCACTGGTCTACCACCACACTGCCTTTTCACACTAATCAGCTGTAGGGCGGCCCTTTGAAGCCCCACGGCAAGAGTTTAAATAGTTTTTTTCATTCCAGATGATCAGCTAGGACTTGGGAGGCAATGAAAAATTGGGGTTGGGGCCAAATAAAAGGTAAGAATAACACGGGGGGGGGGTGGCGGGAGGAACCCACCACTGGTCTGTGCATGTCACATCTGGCCCGATTCCGCCAGTTTGACATTCCTGCACTAGAGTGTGCAGAAAGAAAACAAGACCCTCAAGGGTGCAGGTTTCTGGTAGAAAAAGTTTCCTTAAAGGCATTAAAGTAATGCATGCAATCCTTATAAACTTATAACTATTCAGTTAATGACTGTTTGAAATTACAATGGTTCTGAAAAAGAATGACTTACAAGTTCACCCACTTACAATTGTCACAGAGCCCCCTGTGTTCATGTGGCTAAAATGTAAGTGCTTGGAAACCTGCATGTATTTACAAAGGTTGCAGCATCCCAGAGTCACATGATCTGGAACCTTCCCAGCTGGCTTTCAACAAGCAAAGTCGATGCAGGAAGCTGGATTTGCTTAACAACCAGGTGATTCACTTCACAGTCATAATGATTCACTTAATACCTGGGTGATTTATTTAACAATCCTGCTCTTTTGCTTAATAACTGCAGCAAAAAAAAAAAAAAAAGTTGTAAAATTGAGTGTGACTCATTTAACAATCATCTTGCTAAGCAATGTAAGTTTGACACATCACAAGATGAATACAGCTTAAGTGATGGTGTGGCATTGGGAGAAGAAGACAGCAAATGCTCCCTGTTTACTGAGTTTATTGAGTTAATCAACTCCCGGTTCGGATCGGATCGCCTGATCCAGTAGCGATGGTGGCGGGTGGTTCAGAGAACCGGTAATGAAAATCCCTGCCCCCCCCCGCCCCATGCTGAGTCTCATGATCATCAGAGGCTTTTTTTTTTTTTTACTTTTAACAGCATCTTTTCTACAACCTCTTCCGATGAAAAAATGCTGTTAAAAGTAAAAAAAAAAAGCCTCTGATGATTGCATGGCTCAGCTGGGATCCTCAGAGGCTTTTCAAAGCATTTTTTCCTGCAACCTCTTGGCCGAAGAGGTGATAAAAAAGATGGTTTGAAAAGTCTCTGACAATCCCAGCTGAGTTGCCTGATCGGCAGACAGGCTTTTCAAAGCATTTTTTAAAAAGCCTCTCTGACGGTCCCAGATGAGTTGCCTGATCGCCAGAGGCTTTTCAAAGCATTAGAAAAAATGCTTTGAAAAGTTTTTTAAAAAATGGCCACGCCCACCCAGTCACATTACCCCCGCCTTCCCCACCAAGCCATGCCCGCAGAACCAGTAGTAACACATTTTACATTTCACCCTTGATATTGACTCATGTTAAATTTGCATAACATACTATGCCATAAGAAAACAAATCAATGTTAGAACTGATTCTAAAATGGAAATAGAAGAGGAAGAGGCTCACTTACTGATAAGAGAAGCTGTGAGGAAGTATCATCGTGTATTATTATTTTCTTAACCTTTGTCAAGATTTTCTCCCATCCATTTTAAATTCAGAATCTAGAAGCAGTTTTGAACTCAAGGAAATGTATGAAATCACAAACCTGGCTGAATCATGCCTCGTGCTCCTGGTTCAGTTGTACATCATTTGCTTCATTGTTCCACAAACACATTGTGTGATATAAAGCAGTGAGTTTCAGATCGCTCAGACACTGGATCAAGCCACATGTTGCAAATATGCCAGTCTTGCTATGGGGTGGGGAGAAGTGGGATGGGGATGCGGAATTCCTTTCAAGCCCACAGATGATAGTCCTTTTGATTAACTACTCACTGTGAAACCCAATCTGACTCCTTCCTTTAGGGAGCAGCAGACATCTACATGACTCAGCTTCTTGTGTTGGGGTCACCTGAATGGATCTCATTACCAAATACAGGTAATCATTGACGTACAACCCTTTATTTAGTGACTGTTAGAAATTACAACAATACTGAAAAAAGCAATTGGTCCTTCCACTTACAACCAATGCAGCAGTTTTAAATTTCTAGGTATTTATATCTCGAAGGACCTCTCATGGACTATGAATGTTAACATGCTTGTGAAGAAGACACAGAAGAGGCTGTACTTCCTGAGAATGCTCAGGAAGATAAATCTATCTCAGCGTCTACTTCTGTCCTACTATCACAGCATCATTGAGAGTGTCCTGACATACAGCATTCTTGCACGGTATGGGAGCAGCTCTGTAGAGGACAAAAAAGCTCTACAGAGAATCATTAAAACTGCCCAGAATATCATTGGATTCCAGCTACCAGCCCTGGACGACATCTTCGAATCTCGCTGTTTGAGAAAGTTGCATACCATTCTCAGAGACTCTTCCCATCCTGCTTACAATCTTTTTGGACTGTTGCCTTCTGCAGACGATACAGAACAATTAAAACTCGGACCACATGTTTTCTGAATAGTTTTTATCCCGTAGCTATAATTGCACTCAACAATGAATTAAAGGGCCACCATCAGTTAGCTGTTGGACAACATTACTTGGTCTGTTGTGTGGATGTTTGGGTGGTTCAGGGGAATTGGGGTGGGTGGGATTGTGTTTGGGGATTGTTATGTGCGTTGGACCCAGTCTTTGGGTGTTAAATGAATTTCACTGTATGGGTATACTGTGTATACATGTACAATGAGAATAAAGTTGTTGTTGTTGTTGTTGTTGTTATTATTATTATTATTATTATTATTATTATTATTAATTAGATTTATATGCCACCCTTCTCCGGAGACTCCAGGCGGCTTACAATGTGTTAAGCAATAGCGTTCATACTTTTGTATATTTTGTATATTTTATACAAAGTCAGCTTATTGCCCCCACAAACTGGGTCCTCAATTTACCTACCTTAGAAAGGATGGAAGGCTGAGTCAACCTTGAGCCTGGTAAGATTTGAACTTGCAATAATTGCAGACAGCTGAATGTTAATAACAGGCTTTTAGTCTGTTGAGCTATCCAGGCTCTATTATTATTGTTATTGTTGTTGTTGTTGTTATTCCTATGATCATGTAATTAAAATTTCAGCATTTTTTAGTCCAGTCCAGATCTGTAACCTGAGTATTTTTGGCAAGACCGTCCTTAATTCTCACCAATATAAAGGTGGGGGGAGTACATTCAGAATGGCAAAATTTTGTTACTATGATCCTATAATAAAAAGTTGGAATAGTTTGCATGCATTGCTTCCCTAATTTGGTTTGGCACTTAACATCTGGCACACAAAAAATAGGTGGAACTTTAATTGTACCATAATAGCTGACATCTTGATCTTTTTCAACAAGGCTCTATGGACACTCCTGGTCAAGTCAAACATTTGTTTTCAACGATGGTCAATCTGGGGTTTATCTCAGCATCAGCCATAACTGGCTGATGCCAAAAATGGCTTAAACAGCAGAAAAAGGCTTGTGTTTCTCTCAGCTTCTGGCAGAGTTGTCTGCCTCTCTTCCTGTCCTTCCTTTCTCACCTATCTACTGAAGTGGCTGGGCAACAACGAAGCAGCACAGACAGGCTAGTGACAACAGCTCTTTATTGTAGGGTGAACTTCAGCAACTCAATACTGGCAGCAGCCTTTCTTATATACACTTAGGCTGCTGGCCAGCGACCAATCAGGAACAACCCCTGATTTGAAATTCCCGCTCTAAACAGCAACAACATAACATCTACCATGGACTGCTACTATTCCTATAGGCACGACTGCATGCCAGGAGTGTTGCAATCAGTGGTGGGATTCAAATTTTTTTACTGTCGGTTCTGTGGGTGTGGCTTGGTGGGCGTGGCAGGGGAAGGTTACTGCAAAATCCCCATTCCCTCTCCACTCCAGGGGAAGGTTACTGCAAAAATCCCCATTTCTTCCCGATCAGCTGGGACTCAGGAGGCAAAGAATAGATGAGGGCGGGGCCAGTCAGAGGTGGCATTTACCGGTTCTTCGAACTACTCAAAATGTCCGCTACTGGTTCTCCAGAACTGGTCAGAACCTGCTTAATGCATTTAAAATGGCATTTTAAAGTTCAATTGAACTTTAAATAGCAAATATATTACCCCAGCAATATAGTGACAGCAGGATATTCTTTCAGCCCATATTTCCCACTGTAAGTATGTTTTGTATTGAAAACCATGCTGGGTTGCTACAGAAGAGGAAATGGGGACTTAAAACTATGGAGTCCACAAAAATATCTAAATTAACTTTATAAATTAAAACAAGTCTGCTGTTCATTTCAGCTAGAGCTGGAAAATTGTACAGCAAGTTCAATTCTAGACATAATTTGCTGTCCTATTTGAATTACTTTTGCATTTGTATTATTTTAAAAGAAAGCATTTAAAAACCCTCAAATTTAAATTCTTTCATAACAATCATTTAATATTATAGAATTTAATTATTAAATGAATTAATTAGCTAGAGCTTTAAATATAAATCTCTCAGCTAATCCAATTTTTCATTTAAATAACAAAATGTTTGGTTTTGCAAATATTGAACATTCACCTTTATATTTGTTCAATCCAACTGAGAAATGCAGGTAAAAAGGTGATACCTTTTCCAGCGGAATTGTTTCTATTTTCTCTTAATTTCTTCTATATTTGTCTGCAAACTTTTCCAACCAATATTTGTATGTATGTATGTGTGTGTGTGTGTGTGTGTATATGTGTGTATATATATATATATATATACATATTTTTTTTTTGTTGGACAAGTTTGCCCATAGGCACCAAACCGAGAACATCAGCCAGAAGATGATGAATGAGATTTCATCGAAACATCGCTGCAATACTTCCAAAGATATGTTTGCAATTACACGGGAAGAAACCCGAGATATCACCTGTACACACACACACACACACACACACACACACACACACACACACACATATATATAAAATCTTGTCTTTTTCTTCTAAGAAAAATAGACACACACACACACACACATATCCCCAAAACAAAGAGAATGAGAAAGAGAGAGGAATTTGGAAACACTTGAAGTGATGCTGTATTTACACTGCTAACAGAACAGGGGGGGAAAAGTTCCATAAGAAGGAGAGAGAAAGAGACAAAAATAACTAACCAGGGAAAATCCTAGACCTTGCCTAAAAATTTCAGCAGTGCCCTGCTGGACCAGATCCCCTAGCTCATGTACTCTAATTCAGCAGTCTGTTCTCACAATGGTCAACCCATTTCACAAGGAAGCTTCCTTGTTTCCCAGCAGATGGCCTTTAGAGACTAATTAGCCATTCATTCTTAGGATTCCATGAATTGGTCCAATCCTGTTTTGAAGCCAGTACCACATCTCGACATCTCCAGGCCATCTGGGAGAATAGGAGCAAAGAGCAAGAGCTGTTAGCACTATGGCACCTCTATCTCTGAAAAATTGAGATTATTCTGTAGCAGACAGACTTTGAATAGAGTGCCTCTGTTTAGCTGTTCCTGCCAAAAACTGAGCAGTGACATCCTTTATACCATTCTCCATGGATTTGTATAATCCCGTTTTAAGTAGCCATCATCACTTCTGCAGCACATTTCTTTTTATTAAATGTTCTTTTCTGGAAATGCCTCATAAGGACAAAGTCCCTCCTGTTGCCTGCTTTTTTCCAAATTGACCTCCACGATAGCATTTTTGACTTTCCATGGAGAGATTCATTCAGCAGTTCTCTGATGCCAGTGGTATCTGCACAGAGTAAGTCAAAAAAGTCAAGATGGTGCCATAAACTTGCCCCTTGCCATTAAAAAAAAGGGCAAAGCTTTCATTATATGCTTGTGGGCACCATCTTGGTTTTTTTTTTAACCCATTCTCTGCAGCTACTCTTGTATGGCACCAAAATCTGAGGCCCCAATTCTTTGCTGAAATGTAACTAGCGTAAGAGATTGTATTGTGTGAGCCCCAAAAGCAAAGGCCACCCCTTCTGGCCCCACGTTTCATATCTTTGATATGGCTTGCTTTTTCCACACAGCACCCAGAACCCCTCTGCTGGGGACAAGCCTAGCTCTTCCACAGACTGCAGGGCAGTGGTGAAATCCAAATTTTTTTACTATTGGTTCTGTGGGCTTGGTGGGCGTGGCAGGGGAAGGATACTGCAAAATTTCCATTTCCACCCCACTCCTGGGGGAAGGATATTGCAAAATCTCCATTCCCACCCCACTCAGGGGCCAGCCAGAGGTGATATTTGCCGGTTCTCTGAACTACTCAAAATTTCCGCTACCAGTTCTCCAGAACCTGTCAGAACCTGCTGGATTTCACCCCTGCTGCAGGGTCTCTGAGGCTTCTAGTCCCCCACATCTCTTCACTCTCTTCTCAGCCTGGCCCAGCTCTGTGGGCAAAGGCCCAGCTTGGCACGCTGCCTTGCCTTTCCACAGAAGCAGGCAGCAGCTGCCATTTCTATGGTTATTGAGTGCGACCCCTCATTGTGCAGAGGAAATGGCTGCTCCTCACACCCAAGGAGGTTGTAGCAGGGAGCTGCTGGGGGGTGGCCTTGGCCAGTGTCCATTGCTGGAAACAAGCCCCATGTTTTTTTTTTTTAAACTGCAGCCACTGGCTTGAGGAACAAATGAGGCCCCTGGCGCTACTCCTGGCAGGGTTGAGATGTGCTAATGAAAGGCAGCTGACTTCTCCTGCCCTCAAAGCTGCTTAGGAAGCGGGATGGCTTTGTGTCAGCATGAGCTGTGCCACACACCTGGCTCAGTCGGGACACACACACACACACACACACACACACACACACCATGATGAGATCAGAAAGCCTAGCATCTTGGCTACTGGCTCAGGCCCAGATAGTGCTAGTATGGTTGCCACCAAAGCTAGGCCAAGGTCTTGTACTGAATGCAGAATATGGCCTGGAGTTCATTTTCTGGAGCTGCTTTGTTGATCCGGTAAGAGGGCAGAACACATATGTTGCCTTACGAAACCCAATAAGCATTGTCCTAGGACCACAATGGACATCTTCCCACTGAAAGCAAAGGGACATTAAGATGTCCTGTTCTGTATCCCAGTATTTGCTGAAGTTTAGCAGGTTGACAGGGCCTTCTCAGGAGTGGCCCTTTTGCATCCGAACAAACGCACTTCTGGAGACAGAAGGGGATGTCCAATTGGCCTGTTCCTTATTTGTTTTTGGCATCTGGTGAAAGCAGTATTGTTTCCATACATATTTATCATTAGCAATAAGTGAAGGATGGTCCAAGTTTTGTTCTAGCTCTGAAATCACTTTTCCAATTAATATCACTCAATGTAAGGCTGGCCTTGCAGGCGATTTAGAAGCTGCAGCTGATATAAAATGCAGTGGCTACACCAGAGGTGGGTTTCAGCAGGTTCTGACCAGTTCTGGAGAACTGGTAGCGGAAATTTTGAGTAGTTCGGAGAACCAGTAGTTAAAATTCTGAATGTCCCCGCCCCCATCTATTCTCCGCTTCCCAAATCCCAGCTGATCGGGAGGAAATGGAGATTTTGTAGTAACCTATCCCCTGGAGTGGGGTGGGAATGGAGATTTTACAGTATCCTTCCCCTGCCACGCCCACCAAGCCATGCCATGCCAGGCCCTCGAAGCCACACCCACAGAACTGGTAGTAAAAAAAATTGAAACCTACCACTGAGTTAAACCATGAGGGGTCATTAAGTCATTGCCATTAGCTTCCAGAACAAATTCATAGTGCTGGTGATCCCCTTTAAAGTGCTGTCCAGTTAAGCACAAGGATGCATTAGGCAACCAAATTTACCAAAATCTGCCTATTTGCAGATTTGGTCTCTTTCTTCTTTTATCCTTGTTGAATTTGAGCTGATATCAGCTTGGTGCTACAAAATCGATCAGTCAATATTGTAAAATATAAAAAGAGTAAAAGAGAATAAATACATAAATAAATGTAACCTCTCTTCTCTACTAGTGTCTTGTCCTATGTGCCATTTGATGGCAACCTGAATGCCAGGTTGATATGTTATGTGTTCTGCAGAGTAATGCCCTTTCTGTAGAATGCCTGGCTTTTATAAGTTTGCCATTTGATGGTGGCTTTGCCAAACATTTCTCCTTCAACAAATTTTTATCCTGATTTCTACTCTAGTTTGAAATATTTTATGATTTGTAAATCACTTTGGAATTCATTATAGTGAGAAACACTTTATAAATACATACAGAAGTTATGTATGTATGCTCCTTACATACCTAAGGAGCATCCTATTCCATTCCAGGATAAACAGTGTACAAAAATAATTGCATACTTTGGCCCCAAAATGGGGGAAAAGCAGGAAATAAATAGAGGGAAATTTAAATCTAGTTTACATAAACAGTACTCACTAAATCTCACTGTAGTTTTTTTATCTTTGCAAAGCATTCTTCTGTTCATCATATATTGCCTGTCCTATACAATTCTTATTTTTTTCTGTGTTTGAGGATTTTATCAACTCCATCTAATTACAACCCTCTCAGGCTTCCCGTTCACTCTATTTCAATTCACATTCATTCTGTCAAGACAATTAAATCATTTCAATAGTTTTATTTCCTACTGGTCTCTCTTATTTGTGTTCAACCTACATTCATGCAGCATCCATTCATTCTTGAGCCTATCACTTCTTGCTATATTATGTCTCTCCTTAATTATCCTATTTTCACTGCATTCAAGGTATTTTTGTGCTTCTCCTGCCATATCTGACTCTCACTTCTATATAACAAAGGAAGGAGCATGCATAAGCCCATGTTTTTCAACAAAACATTCAATAAGCAATAATAATTGTTCTTGCTAGAACAATGTGTTGATGGCTAATGATGGCTTTGCCATTCAACTGAGATTTGCACTGAGGCAGCCATCTTTCCAATGAGCACAAAGAATTCACTCATCTAAAATGCTGGTGAATTGTTCTGCCACAGCTCTTCTGCTCTTCACCTGTGATAGAGGAAGAGAATGAAAACATGATACTCTCCTGATTTTCTCCTTGGAGTGATATGTTCTGTGATCTTATTTTACTTGAAAGGACAACACTGCAGTAATCATCCCGCTCATTCTTGGAGCAGAACTCTGGAAGCAAATGGTTGGAAAAGATTCTACCCAGCTGACTTGGGCGCCAGCATTAGAGTTAGGGTGAAATTTTAATGCCATTTTCAAGACAAGCCAAACATTCTGATCTCTTGGCTCCTGGTCAGAAAAAGTTAAGGGAGGAGAACAGAAATAACTTATGAGAGCACAAGGGCAGAGGTGAGAGAAAAATGTCAGCTCAGGACACTGTTGAGCGGACATTCCTCAGCAGATAGCCACTTCAGTCAATGGCAAACTTCTTCACATGCCTGCAATTTGTCTTGGGAGGATAGGGAATGGATTTCTTTAGTCTTGAAAAGACCAAATGGGAGTATAAAGGCATGTCAAACATCTGAAAGAATTGTCACCCTAATGCAAGTCAAGATCTGTTTTCTATCACTCCAGAATGCAAAACATGGAGTAATAGTTTGCGCCTTGTAGGAAAGCAGATTCTGACTGAACATTAGGAAAAACTTCTTCATAGTAAGAGCAGTTCAAGAATGGAACAAGTTACCAAGAGAGGTGATGAGTTCTTCCTCATTTGTTCAAATGTTGGACAGTCATCTGCAATTTAGATTCCTGCACAAAATAGAGTTGGACTGAAAGGTCTAAATGGCCCATCCAACTTTATGGTTCTATGATTTTCTGCCACTAACAAGGCAAAAAGTGTTTTCAGATGTATTTTGGGTATAAAGACTATCTTGGGTGTAAATAAAATAAAAACACTTGCTGAATACGAGGATAATATGGTCCATGTGCATTTATCTAGGAAACCATTTCTGAGAGCCCTATTTCCCTATAACCAAGCTCACCTGGGGGGACCTCAGTCTGCCCTCTTAATTTTGCAAAAAAATAAAAATTAAAAATTGCACCATCCTTCTCTGGATCCCAGCTCTGTTATTTTCTTGCCAAATAGCTAGAACAATGTCTTTGAAATGCTGTGAGAAATTTAGGAAAGCAGGGATTCGAGTAGCAGAGAAAATTCTGCTTTCTACTTAGAGATGCTAAGAAGAGCCCCAAGGTTGGATAAGACCACAAGTTGATCTTGCCTAGCATCTGGTTTTCATCAACGGCCAGCCAGATGTATTGGGCAAAATCACAAGTGAATGCAGCAACTGATGTTGAGTGTTTTACTGCTCCTGAATGTTGATATTCGGTTTAGGTATTAGGGTCATCATGAACCATTTTTCCTGTTCCTCCATGAAATAAGAAAATAAGCAGCAAATAATATGACTTCCCAATAGGAAGAAAAACATAGAAACAAATATTCTATAGTTAGATAAAATGGCATGCAGACTTTGAGAAGAATTTATAGTATGACTTGCTTTATAATAAATAATTGTTCAACTTACATGGGTATCTTTTGAGTTTAGGCAGCACATTTGCAGAGTCAAATTGATGTACAGGTAGGACTGTGATTCAGATCCCCTCAATTCCTCCTGACTCCTCACCTCACCTTCAGATCTGCTCTGATTTCTCAAATTCTACATTCTTCAGGTGCTGGATTCAACCTAACTGGAATTGTTCCAGTCTTTAAGGTAAAGCTCTGGGGTGCCTCTTAATGGGGATTTAATGGGATTTCAATGATCGATGTCTCCTTAATTGGATTTTACAAGGGAGCCAGCTATATTTTTTACTTGGAACTCTCCCTTGTATTCATATGTACCCTCTGCATTGCCTTTTTCCATCTCCCACTTTTTATTTTGGTAAGAAGGTAAAGCTGCAAAAGCTGCAGAGCTTGTTGCGCTCAGAGCCATCTATCTGGATGATTGCCTGTTTCCCTGCAATTTGGCTCATTGCAAGAATTCAACTTGAAAAAACAATTAATTCCCACAACACTGTCAAATAATTTACTAAGACATATTTAATACTATCAAATAATTTAATAATACTGTATTACTATTATTTTTTCTTCCTTCCTAGTATCTATCTCATCTCACTTATGACTAAGCATGTGGCTTGTATCTTTCAATTGATATTGTTTTTATTTGTTTCCTAGGACAATTTGATAGCTTATTAGTAACCTTGACTATCACTAAGTGTTGTATCTCTTTATTCTTGATGAATGTATTTTATTCTTTTTATGTACACTGAGAGCATATGCACCAAAGATAAATTCCTTGAGTGTCCAATCATACTTGGCCAATAAAGAATTCTATTCTTCTATTCTATTCTTTAAAAAAAAATTCCTGGAGAGCATAGTCTACCTGATTCTTGGAACTGGGTCTGGTTAAGAGACCTTCCCCCCACCCCCATCCCCGCTGCCTTTCCTTCTGCTGCTTTGCCAAGAGACTTCTTTGGGTTTCAGCCTTCCTGTTCTGTAGACGCCGGAGCCATCACCCAAGTCTTTTGGCTTGTCATAACATTTCCCTCCCCGGGTTGGACTGCTTGGAGCTTAAGGCCTGTTGATGCAGCACAGACCGTCTCGCCTTGCTGGGTGGCTCCCCCTCCCAAACCTCATCTCCTGCCATCAGAATAATCTCGGAGATTCTGCTTAGAAATGGCTGTTGTTTTAGTGAAGGCTGTGCATGTATGGTATTTGAAAGGATGGGGGTCACCTGTTTTTTCATCTTCAGAAGCACAAATCTGTTGAATTAGACCCAAAGGCAATGTAGCTATGCATTAGATGGCTAAGAGCAGCTAGCTGGGGATGCATATAAACAACTCATTTTCTCTGTAGCAGTTAGAACAGGGGTGAAATCCAGCAGGTTCTGACAGGTTCTGGAGAACCGGTAGCGGAAATTTTGAGGAGTTTGGAGAACCGGCAAATACCACTTCTGGCTGGCCCCAGAATGGGGTGGGAATGGAGATTTTGTAGTACCCTTTCTCTGCCATACCCACCAAGCCACACCCACCATGCCCACCAAGCCACTCCCACAGAACCGGTAGTAAAAAAAATTGGATTTCACCACTGAGTTAGAAGTATAGATGGTCTCTAAGCATGAAGATTCCTTTGAATGTTTCCATAAAATCTAAATCAGGCTTCTCTGATATGATGCTGATAGCACACTGATTAAGAATTATGTGACCTCAGCATCTTAAGGGGGCATCGGGTTGAAAAAGTTTGATCCAAAACCTATGGTCTCACCCACTTTTTCAACTAGCAAGTTCCATAAGATCCTTTTGCATGGAATACATTTCTTATCACCTACATTGGCATCCTTCAGTCTCAAGAGACTATGGTATCGTGCTCTGGAAAGAGGTCCTAAAACAGCATCTAGTGTGACTAAAAAGGCCAATTCAAGAGTGGCAATCCCTTCCACACTGAGGGCAGATACATTCAGTCCCCTGCCCAGCCCCCAGATTTCGCTGGTTCCAGGACTGCCTCTTTGCCTCAGCCTGCCAAACAAGTGTCTCTTCGAATTGGAGAAGGCTATGCTGCGTCTTTAGCCTCCAGGCTGAACAATCGGAGGTCAAGGTTTCCCAGTTGTTAATGTCCATTCCCAGGGCCTTTAGGTCCCTCTTGCAGATGTCCTTATATCGCAGCTGTGGTCTCCCTCTGAGGCGCTTTCCCTGCACTAATTCTCCATACAGAAGATCTTTTGGAATCTGACCATCAGCCATTCTCATGACATGCCCCAGCCAGAGTAGACATCGCTGTTTCAATAGTGTATATATGCTAGAAATTCCAGCATGTTCCAAGACTGCGCTATTTAGAACTTTGTCCTGCCAAGTGATACCAAGAATTTGTCGGAGACAGCGCATATGAAAGGTATTCAACTTTCTCTCCTGCTGTGCGTAAAGGGTTCAAGACTCACCGCAGTACAAGAGTGTGCTCAGGATGCAGGCTCTATAGACCTGGATCTTTGTATGTTCCGCAAGCTTCTTATTAAGCCATACTCTCTTTGTAAGTCTGGAAAATGTGGTGGCCGCTTTACCAGTACGTTTATTCAGCTCAGTATCTAAAGAGAGAGTGTCAGAGGTACACAAAGTCATGGACGACCTCCAGTTCTTGTGCAGAGATTGTAATACAGGGAGGTGAATCCATGTCCTGACCCATGACTTGTGTTTTTCTCAGGCTGATCATTAGTCCAAAGTGTTGGCAGGCCTTGCTAAAACTGTTCATAAGTTGTTGAAGGTCTTCAGCAGAGTGACCAGTGACGGCAGCATCATCAGCGAAGAGGAAATCTCATAAGCATTTCAGCTGGACTTTAGACTTTGCTCTCAATCTAGAGAGATTAATGAGTTTTCCGTCTGATCTGGTCTGAAGGTAAATACCCTCTGTTGCAGTTCCAAAAGCATGTTTCAGCATGACAGCAAAAAAGATCCCGAATAAAGTTGGTGCGAGGACACAGCCCTGCTTCACTCCACTTTGAATATCAAAGGAATCTGATGTTAACCCACCAAAAACTCAAGTGCCCTTCATTTCCTCATGAAAGGACCTGACGATGTTGAGGAGCTGAGGTGGACATCCCTGCTAACCAAGTCAAAAGCCTTCGTAAGGTCTATGAAGGCTATGAAAAGTGGCTGTCTTTGTTCCCTGCATTTCTCCTGCAACTGTCTAAGAGAAAATACCATGTCAATAGTAGACCTGTTGGCTTGAAAGCCACACTGTGATTCTCGATAGACACTCTCTGCAAGCACCTGGAGCCTCTTCAGTACAACACGGGAAAGCAGCTTCCCTACAACACTAAGAAGAGAGATGCCGCGGTAGTTGTTACACTCATCCCTGTTACCTTTGTTCTTTACAGTGTGATGATATTTGCATCCTTCATGTCCTGTGGTACTCCATCTTTCCTCCAACAAAGACAGAAGATTTCATGCCGTTCAATGGCGATGTTCTCTTTGCAGCACTTCAGAACTTCGTTATCTTTCCTGGGTGCCTTGCCAGAGGAAAGGAAATCCAGGGCCGCATTTAATTCTTCTAAAGTTGGTTCACTGTCAAGCTCCTCCAAGACAGGCAACCACTCAGTGTTGTTTAATGCTTCTTCAGTTACCACATTTTCTCTGGAATATAGCTCAGAGTAGTGCTGCACGCAGTGTGCCATCTGCTGTGCTCAATCCTGGATAACCTCACCTGTAGCAGACTTCCGAGGGGCAGATTTCTTCTGTGTTGGACCTAAAGCCTGCTGGATGCCATCATTCATCCCCTTGATGTTGCCTGTGTCAGCTGCTATCTGGATCTGACAGCAAAGCTGCAGCCAATAATCGTTAGCACATCTCCTGGCAGTCTGTTGGACTTTACTACGAGCAGCTCGCAGAACCTGTAGGTTGTGCTCACTGGAACAGGCTTTATACGCAATTAAAGCTCTCCTTTTTTCCTCGATCACTGGGGTCAACTCCTCCAAATGGGCTTCGAACCAATCTGCTGTCTTTGTGATCTCCTTACCAGATACTGACAAGGTGGTGTTATAAACAGCATTCTTGAAATATTCCCATCATTCAGATGCATTTATTTCAGCTGGGCCTGGGAGAGTTTCCTTGAGTGCTTGTGCAAATTCCTCCACCTTGCCCTGATTGCGGGTCTTGTTGATGTCAATTCGTGGTCTTTCTTCCTTCTTTGAGTGATGCAATCTCTTTGTTTGCAGTTTTATTCTGCTGCACACAATATCGCAATCAGCACCCTGATAGCTGCGTGTGATTGTAATATTGGGGAGGTTGGAGCGCCTGGTAAGAATCAAGTCAAGCTGATGCCAATGCTTCGATCTTGGATGTCTCCAAGAGACTCTGTGTTGAGGCTTTGTTTTAAAGTATGTATTGCTAACACAAAGACCATAGTAGCAGCAAAACTCCAGCAGTCATTGGCCATTTTCGTAAATCTTTCCGACACCGAACTAACCTAAACAAGTGGGCGAAGAACTATAATCTTATCACCAAAAAAGAAAATATTGCTAAGGCATTACACGAGTGATAAATTACTTGCTTCCATGCTCTAAATAATTTAATAGTCATTAATATCCAGCTACTTTTATCTGGTATTTTTTCTGAAGTAAAAAGTCTGCAAAGGTTTTGTTTTTGTAGTATAATCATTCAAAACCATCTTTCCCAATCGCACATTCCAGATGTGTGGGATCATAATTTTCACCTTTTGGGAGCAAACATCTTGACAGTTTAATCAATGGGCAGGGGGAGGAGAGGTCAGCCCAGTGATTACTCTCTTGTTGGGTGTTGTTCCTTTCTTTTCTCCAGTTAGATAAAATCACTGGGAAAGGTCATCAGTGGTTTGCAGTTTGGTATCATCAATTTATTGATAATACCCAGCTTTATATCACTCCCACAGGCTATGTGTGATGTCCCTGAAATCTGCCCCGATACCTGGAGGTTATAAAGGTCTGGATGGCAAAAGAACCAGGATTAAATTGGACTCCAGCAAGACATAGTTATGGTTTACTCATCAGATTTCTCTGTCTGCTCCAATTGTGTCTTTTGATGAGGTGACACTACTCTCAAAGGAGCAAACCCATGACCTGATGCTCCTTTTGGATCCATGGCTTCTGCTAAAAGAGTAAGTAGAGGCCCTTGCCCATCTTCGGCTGATGTAGCAGTTACAAACCTAACTGGGGCAGGAGCATCTTACATCAGTGACTCACATTCTCATCACCTTCTGTATAGACTACTGGAACTCACTTTATATAGAATGTCCTTCAAAGACCACTGAGAAGCTACAGTTGGTTCAGAGCATAGCAATGTGATTTCTAATTGGTGTTCAATGATGGAAACATATTACACTGGTGCTGTGGGTCCTATAATTGGTCACCAATAGCCTTCTGAGTGCAATTTAAAGTACTGATGCTAATATACAAAGCCTATATGATTTGATGCCAAACTTTCTACAAGACCACATTCTCCCATTGGAATTGATTTGGCCAGTTTGATCAACACAGAGAAAAAGTGATTTGCTACTTTAAGTGAAGGTTGGACAAGGCTCAGTGCTGCTGCTTTTGGGTTGGCTGGTCCAGTCTTTCAGAATGGCCTCCCAATAGACTTCTGGTTGGCTCTACCCTCTCTGTTTAAAAGTGGAATTCCAGTGGAGGGTATTTGGACTTTGATTTTATTTTGGTCAAGATATATAGTTGAGCTTGGTTCATTAATTCTATTCTCTGCCTTTAAATTGTTTTGGGGATTTTTAAATGTGTGTATTGTTATTGCGTAATGTTCATTATGTATTTTATTTTGAAAGCTGCCTAGAGTCCCTTGGTATTACAATGTTTCATAAATGTGATTAACAGGTTAATAAATAAAGCTGGAATTCAATATAGCAAAATGCAGTTAATTCTTCTCCATTTGCAAAATTAGAGATAGGGGGCCAGTTTTGGAAAGACTCTAGAGAAAATAATGAAGAATCTGGGGGACCATAAGCGGCTATGAAGCTTCAGTTGTGTCCTCTGCCCTAGATAATTTAATTGTCAATTCCCTTTTCTTATTCCATGACTGTGTGTATGTTTCTTTCTTTTTGTTTTGTTTTTTCCCCCTTTTGGAGATAAAGCAACACAACTTGCCCACTTTATTTCTAATGCAGTTGGACTTTTGATTTATATTTAATATGATTTAGATCTTCCTCCAATCCTATCCCAGTCTTTCTTATGAGTTTGCTTTTTTTAGGCTTTTACCCCCAGAGTTGTGCGATGTTTTCAGCCATTCCTCTTCTTTTTCCTCCTCCAAAAAGGAATGGAAAACAAGGATGGAGGCCAGCAGCAATAATCAATTGTGGCCTGGAGGAATTATTTTGTCTGCCGCAGGAGGGGAACTCTGCACTTAATGCTGTCATTTTATTGCTATTTATAATCCCTCGTTGCACCAGCTTGGAAATTTTGAGAATTTGACCCCATCTAAAGTCTCTGGGAGAGCAGTTTAGGACACTTTTCTCAATGTACCACAAAGCAATGCTGTCTACATACGGGTTAGAGATGCTGCTGATGAATAACAGTTGGAAGGGACCTTGAAGGTCTTCCAGTTCAACCCTCTGCTCACGCAGGAAACCCTATACCTGTGATGGCAAACCTATGGCATATGTGCCACATGTGGCACGCAGAGCCATATCTGTGGGCACGTGAGCATTGCCCTAGCTTAGCTCCAGCACACATCTGCGTGCCGACCACCTGATTTTCCGGCCTTCTGGGCCCACCGGACGTTGGAAAATGGGCTGTTTCTGGCCTCCGGGGGTGAGGAAGGCCATTTTCGCCCTCCCCAGGCTCCTAGAAAGCCTCTGGAGCCTGGGGAAGGCAAAAAATGGGCCTACCGGGCCCACTGTGCCATCACGTGCAAAAGTGGGGGGAGCATGGGGGGGTCATATGCACATGCATGGGAGGGGTGGGGTGCATTGAATTACAGTATGGGTGTGAGCACACAAGCGTGAACCCCCCCCCATGCTCCCCCCCCCACTTTTGGCACATGACAGCAAAAAGGTTACCCATCACTGCTCTATACCATTTCAGACATGTTTGCTCAATCTCTTCTTAAAAACGTCCAGTTTTGGAGCATCCATACATTCTGGAGGAAAATCTTTCCACTGATTAATTGTTCTGTCAGGAAATTTCTCCTTAGTTCCAGGTTGCTTCTCTCCTTGATTAGATTCCATTCATTGCTTTTTGTCCTGCCTTCAGGTGCTTTGGAGAATAGTTTGACTTACCTTTTCTTCATGGCAACATCTTAGATATTGGAACACTGCTATCATGTCGCTCCTAGTCCTTCTTTTCATTAGAATAGAATAGAATAGAATAGAATAGAATAGAATAGAATAGAATAGAATAGAATAGAATAGAATAGAATTTTTTATTGGCCAAGTGTGATTGGACACACAAGGAATTTGTCTTGGTGCATATTGGGGTGGGTTCTACTTAACTTTACTACCAGTTTGCAATGGGATTGTGTGCACACCTTGCTTTTGCGCCTGCGCAGAAGCTTCTGCGCATGCGCAGATCACTGATGATGAAATCCAGGGCGGTGGGTGGGGCCTCCCACCAGTTTTACTACTGGTTCTTGTGAACTGGTCCGAACCGGGGGCAACCCACCACTGGTGCATATGCTCTCAGTGTACATAAAAGAAAATATACGTTCATCAAGAAACATAAGGTACAACAGTCATAGAACTAGACATACCTAATTCCAGCAGTCATTCTTTATATGTTTTAACCTCCAGTCCCCTAACCATCTTTGCTGATGACGATTTCAGTGAATAGAAGGGGTTCAAAAAGATTCTTGCATGCTATGATCATTTGGCAGGACATTGAGAGATTTGTTTTCTTGGCTGCAGCCTTTTGCTGCCTGCCAGTTTTTAGAGATGGACACATATAGATACTTGGGAGTGGAGTGATATTTTACTGATGCCACTTTTCTCTCCTGGATGCAGCTTGATGGAGGATAGTTGTTATCACCAGGGCTCTGGAATCTCTTACCTTCACTTTTCATCATTTGGAGATGGATTGCAAGTTAAATGCCAAGAAGTTTTTAAGGATGGTATTTAGGAGTCACGAAGTCCAAAATTCTCTCATTGTTTGCTTTCTATGCCTGTTCTGCCTGCATTATTAGACAATTAGTTTGCATTTGCAATAAGCCCAACCCAAACCCTAGCCAATCTTAAAATCCTCTGTTTTCACACAGAGATAGATTTGGGGCCTGATGGCTTTTGTGTCTTTACAGCTGGGAAAGAAAGTCTTCGCTTTGTCCTCAAATGTGAGGTGAAACTTGACACTAGTTGCAATTCAGATTGATAAATGCATTCTGTCTGAAACACCAGCTGAATCACAGAACATATGGCTGTAACACTTAGCCTTAATGTTGCATTTGCTCATTCCTTTCCTGTCTCCTGCTTTTTGTAACAGTCTGATGGAGATTCTTGAAAACTTGAAAATTCATACTTTAGGACGAATGAAATTAGAATAGAATAGAATAGAATTTTTTATTGGCCAAGTGTGATTGGACACACAAGGAATTTGTCTTGGTGTATACCCTCTCAGTGTACATAAAAGACAAGTTACGTTCATCAAGAATCATAAGGTACAACACTTAATGATAGTCATAGGGTACAAATAAGCAATCAGGAAACAATACCAATATAAATCGTAAGGATCCAAGCAACAAAGTTACAGTCATGAAGTCATCAGTGGGAGGAGATGGGTGATAGGAACGATGAGAAGATTAATAGTAATTGTCATGCAGACTTAGTAAATAGTTTGACAGCGTTGAGGGAATTATTTGTTTAGCAGAGTGATGGCATTTGGGGAAAAACTGTTCTTGTGTCTAGTTGTTCTGGTGTGCAGTCCTCTATAGCGTCGTTTTGAGGGTAGGAGTTGAAACAGAAATTAGATTAATTGTGCATATTGGCTCCCCCTCCCCTTCTGATGGACCAAGATGGCTATCCATTGCTTTTAATGATCTAATTAAGTTGCCAAGAATTGTTTCTACACTGAGAACATTATTGTGTACCTAGTTTTCACCAATGGGTGCCTTTCTGATTTGCTGGAACCACAACCTGATAATTCCAGAATTCCCCAAAGATTCCACTATAGGAGAAAAGGAAGAGAAAACTAAGTTGAAGAGGCTACTCTAGAAAGCAAAACAATGTAATGCGACACAATTCTCAATTTCCCCAAGGCAGCAAAACAAAAACAAAAAACCCTCACATTTAAATATGTGGTTGAAGTACAGAATTGTACACATTCCATTATACTTTATTTGCCAAGGATAGGTCTCTTTGTCTCTTAACACTTTGTTCTTAGAAGATACTTTCTTGGTCACCACCTTTAAAGCGCTCCATGGCTTAGGACCTGGATATTTACAGGACCGCCTGCTGCCACCGATAGCCTCCCATCGGCTGGTATGCTCCCACAGAGAGGGCCTCCTTAAGGTGCCGTTGGTCAAATTATGTTGACTGGCTACCCCCAGGGGGAGAGCCTTCTCTGTGGGGGCCCCTGCCCTATGGAACGAATTGCCCCCGGAAATACGTAGGATCCCTGACCTTCGTGCCTTTCGCCGTGCCCTTAAGACCCTACTATTCCAACAAGCTGGTCTGATGGAATGATGAATTTTAATGGGTATTTTAGTCTTGGGGTTTTAATAATTTGGCCAAACCATTGAATCTGTTTTAAATTGTTTCAACTTTTGTGTCTATGTTGTTTTACTATTGGTTGTACACTGCCCCGAGTCCCTCGGGAGAAGGGCGGTATAAAAGTTTGATTAAATAAAATAAATAAAATAAAAAAACATCTTACAGGAAAGTAATGAAATATATGTAAATTGAAAAGTTGTAAACCAAGTTCTGAGAGCATCAAGAACCAGTCATTCAACCCTGAGCTACATACAGTATATTCTCCATTGCTGAATGAACCCTTATGCATTCTGTGTTTGTCAGAGAGGTGGGTTTCAGCAAGTTCTGACCAGTTCTGGAGAACCGGTAGTGGAAATTTTGAGTAGTTCAGAGAACTGATAAATACCACCTCCGACTGGCCCCACCCCCATCTTTTCTCTGCCTTCCAAGTCCCATGTAAGAAGAAGAAAAAGAGGAGGAAGAGAAGGAATGTTAGAAGGAACTAATGTTATTTAGTTTCATCTGTAAAAAGTTGGAGGAGGTACAAAATTATTCAGGAACTCACAGGCCAGAGGTGAAACATATGGAAATGAATGTTCCAATATCAAAACCGGTGTCAAACTTGAATTGTCCCCCTCATATCACACAACACCATTTATTTCTCAGGCACTTGAAGCTTGTTTCCTGAGCAAGTCTCACACGCTTCCCCTCTCAGCTCAGACAGTAAAGCCAGAGACAAATTCAACAGTGAGTGAAGCCATGTTTGTACAGATTCTTTTCAAATGTGTAATTGAAAGCTAAATAGGGGGTGGAGGAGGAGAAGCCCGATGGCTTCAGAATAAAGGCTGTGGCTACAAAGGCAGAGAAAGGCACGTTCATGGCACTGCAACCCTTCCCTTTTCCCTATTGGCCACTTAGAAAGCAGAATGCAAGGTTGGAAGGCAGCCCTAGGACTGGCTTTTGGTTGATCGGCTATCCCTTAGAGGAGAGAGAAAGCCAATTTCTTTGGAGATATTAGAAAGGGCTGTACTTGTGCCAAGGAAAGGGGGATGCCTGGGAACAATGCTTCATCTCAATGCATTTAGGAAATGGGGGGTCTTGAGTAGGTTACAAGGCAATTGCAGATCAAGATGGGCTGCACGGAAATTGATTTCAGAAAATGAACTTGTCCAGCTTCTGAGTCCCACAATTCATTTGGGAAAAAGTGTTTTTGTTCTGAATGGAATCCTAATTCAAGCTCTCTCACCTAACTTCCTCTCTGGAAGCAACCCAAGCTTTGGAAAGGCAGAGAAAGAGAATTTCCTTTGATCTCCTTTAGGTAATCAGCTCAGGGGTGGGTTCTAAATTTTTTTACTACCAGTTCTGTGGGCATGGCTTATTTTGTGGGTGTGGCTTGATGATCTTGTGACAATTCTTTAGGATTTAGCAGAGGTACTGGTCTACCACGCTTTTAACTGCTTGCAGAGCTGTACCGGTCTACTCATTTTGTTTTTGGAGGCACTGGTCTACCCATTTATTTTTGCAGGCACTGGTCTACTCATTTGTTTTCTTTTACCACTGATCAGCTGTAGGGCGGCCCTTTGAAGCCCCGCGGCAAGAGTTTAAACAGGTTTTTTCCCTCTAGCTGATAGCTGAGACTCAAGAGGCAACAGTAGATTGGGGGTGGGGCCAAATAAAAGGTAAGAATAATGCAGGGGTGGTGGTGGTGGGGACGGGGGGAGGCAGAACCGGTTCAGTGATGTCATATTGTCACCACTACTGGCTCGGCCAAACCGGGCCGAACCGGGAGGAATCCACCACTGAATCAGATTCTCTGAACATGACACATACTGACTCCCAGGCTCTGACTTTGACTTTGTTAGGAGTATGCAGTGGTGGAATTCAAATTTTTTTACTACTGGTTCTGTGGGCGTGGCTTGGTGGGCGTGATGTGGTTTGGTGGGCATGGCAGGGGAAGGATACTGCAAAATCCCCATTCCTTCCCCACTCCTGGTTGAAAGATATTGCAAAATCTCCATTCCCATTCCACTCTGGGCCCAGCCCAACATGGTATTTGCCGGTTCTCCAAACTACTCAAAATGTCCGCTACTGATTCGCTAGAACCTGTCAGAACCTGCTGAATAGCATCCTTGGGAATATGGTACTTCATGCCTATATTGTAGAATGAGACTTTTCTTCTGATAATCCAGCAGAGGTTCTCCTCAAGCATTAAAGTCTTCATACAATAAGGAAGAAGTAGAGGTTTCTTCATTGCAATATGGTCACCTGCCACTATTCACATGTGGAGAGCATCTGAAGTGAGGCAAATAAATAACTTTGCTTTAGAAAGAAAATGCTAAAAAAGGAAAGAGATTTGATAGCGCTGTTCACATATCTGAAGGGATATCATGATCCTTAGAGTCCAAAAGTATGGGACATAGAATAAGGGTGTCAGATGCAAGCAACCAAATCCACGAGTGTAGGTTTCAAGCCAATTACTTTATTATATTCTGCTTATTGTGTGGTGGCACAGTGGTTAGAATGCATGGAAGGCTAACTCTGCCCTAGCCAGAATTTCGATTCTGAGTGGCTCAAGTCTGACTCAGCCTTCCATCTTTCCAAGTAAAATGAGGACCCAGATCATTAGGAGCAATATGTTGACTCTGTAAACTGCTCGGAGAGACCTGTAAAGCACTATGAAGTGGTATATAAGTCTAAGTGCTATTGCTATTACATAGGAATCGTCCCAGATTGCCAGCCTTTACCTGGGAACAGATAGATAAGGCTCTAGGGAGCTTAAGGGGGATCAATTTGGGATTTCTTGTGACTGTGCAAGGATTTGAGGCTAATTCCATGCTTGAGCCCTCCCCTCTGCCTGGCTGGGTGTTTCCCAAGAAAGGAAGATTTTACAATAGGAAATGACTGATGGTAAACAGTCATTGTCAGACCCAGCTCAAGTACGAAACAACACTCTGGTGAAAGTTCCGTTTTTTATTTGTTTACACCCAGTAAGCAGAATCTTGCCAGATTAAACCTTTGCTACTCTCACCCTAACAGATATCACAAGCCATATCACAAGGATCAGTGCTTTTTATATTTGCTCTCTGCTCCTTCCCTGTAGCTCATTCAATGCATTCTATCAGAGGATTCATCTTCCATTATCATGTCGGCATTTTTCTAGTTGTGAACTCCTCAGATACGAAATGAGTGATTTCACATCAGAGGAGGATTAGATCTATCGCAGAAAAAATAAATCGTAGAAGAAATGAAGTAGATGTAACTAATAAGTGCAATTCCTATCAGTGCTTGGATACAGTCCACAGAAGTGATAGAATGATCTCAACTGAAGACCAAGGCAAGACAATCAACATGATGATGATCCAAGTCTATGGTGTAACTACAGATGCTATCAGACTTGTGACCTCTGTCTAAAACAAAAAAAGTAATTCTTTTTCCGAGCTTGATGCTTGCAAAGTCTCTTTAGCAAGATTTATTAAGGAGAAAGGGTTAGGATTACAAAAATGCTAGCATGTAATCTATTTCTCACTATAAGCAGTTTATTCATAATATATATTAGGGTGGAAGCTTCCTCATCATTTTTGTTTTTGTTTTCTCTATTTTTTGCAGGTCTTTTCACTGATAATAAAATGTCTCTCAGGTAGCAGTTTATAAAACCATCTCCTGAATCCTTTCAGTCTATGAACCTTTTCAGTCTGGAAAAAAGAGGCAGATGTTGAACAGTTCTATGGTGACTTGCAATGCTATGTCAACATAACACCAAAAAAAAAAAAAAAAGTCTACTAATTATAGAGTCTGGAAAGTTGGAAGTAAAAGAGTGTCTTGAATAATAGGAAAATTTGGCCTTGATATACAAAATGAAGTAGGAAACAGACTAATAGTTCTGCAAAGAAAATTCAATACTAAAAGCTCGTATCTTCTTCAACAACCTAAAAACCAATATATAGATATTACTAGATAGACAATACTGATACCAGAATGAGAATTGACTATGCAGGCAAGCTCTATTAAGTCAGCAAAATCAAAAACCGATTGAGGCTCAGAATATGAATGATAGCTTCCAAAATTATAACTTAAACTAAAGAAAGGAAATAAAATAACTAGATCAGTACCATTTCATATATTCATAATCATATTTTATACTTATATATGTTACCAAATACCAAATGATGAAACAAACAAACAAACAAACAATATTCCATAGTATAATGTATGATAAAAGTGAAGAATATATTTAATGTATTCAATTTGATAGTCTCTCTAAACTGAATGCAGTGACATCATCAAAGATGAAGCAGACAAAAATAGCCCAAAAGGCAAAAAGCAAACTAAGCTAGAAGGGACAGTTTACAATATTGACATGTTGAAAATAGATAAAGAAAGAAGGAAAGCAAAGAAACCAGAGACAGACGAACATTTGCCCAGATAAATGCAGAGCTCCAGAGAAGAAGGGGCAAAGGAATTCTCTCTAAATAAGAGTGGAGATAACACTTGAATGTGGGGGAAGGATAGGAGATTAATTTCAAACATTACTGCTATAAGGAGAAACTCTGAAGATAGGCAGGATAGAAGATGAAAATGCATCAACTGAAGGGGAAGAAAACTGGCTCATCTGCGCAGACAGACAACAGGAACTGGTCACCCAAGAATGGCACAAATGTGGCATCAGACTGCAGGTGTGAATAGTGTAACCCCAGTATAAAGCATAGCGTCTTACACTTGACAAAGTGACAATGATAGTAATGATTGTGTTTCACTGGCCGCAGGAAAGATTTGGTTAGATTTTGCCCGTGCAAAAGGGCATCCTCAGGGAAGGGGACTTACAAAAAGGAAGTCAAAAGAGCACCAGCAAGAGCACTCTTAAAGCACAGCCTTTGTTTTACCTCCTTTGCATTTGCCTCACATGTAAAAAATAAACAACAGGGCTTCAGCCAATCCCATCCGAGCGGACGCTCCTCTACCACTGCCTTTCTCCCGACAGCATTCCTCCTTGGAGACACAGTCATGCCATTGCAGATACCATCTTGACTTTTTAAAACTCCCCTTCCCATTCTGCCCATGGACACATACGTTTGAATGGAAGATGTTGTGTCCTTTGGAACACTAATTGAAGAAGAGGCAGGTAATGTTATGTCCTTATAAGGACATCCGCCGGGGGATTGGTAGATTCCACCGGCGGGAGGTTTAAACTGTTGCCATTGGCCAGCAGGCATGCCTGAGCAGGATATAAGGAGGCTCAGCAGCCCAGCCGGCAGTTCAGTTGTGCTCTTCTAATAAAGGTTCTGAACGGACAGCTGAGTCGCGTTTCTTTCCGGCGCCGAGCTAACACTGGCGACGAAGGACTGAAGAAGAACCGACGAGCAGCCAGCACGACCGCACCCGCCATCCAAGAGCTGAATCACTTGAGCAAGTCACTGAACCATGTCGGGACCCCAAATTTCTCTGGCTCCATTCAATCCAAGCCAGGAAAAATGGAAGTCCTTCATGGTGCGATTCCGACAATTCCTGGCGGGCAGCGGCTTCACAGACTTGGACGACAATAGGAAGAGGGCTCTCTTCCTGGCCTACTGCGGATCCGAAGTTCTGGAGATGGCGATGGACCTCGTGGCACCCAGAGACATCGAACAGATGCCATGGTCCGAGCTCCAAGACGTTCTCCAAGAACACTACGCGCCCACGAGCACTCCTCTAGCCAACCGCTTCGAATTCCATCAACGGAATCAGCACGAAGGGGAAACGTTCAAGGAGTTCGTAGCGGCACTCCGGAAGATCGCGGCCAGCTGTGAGTTCGAAAACGTGGACGTCCAGCTACGAGACCGGATCGTCTTAGGCATGAGGGACTGTACAGTCCAAAAGAAGTTCCTCAGCCGAAAAAAGATCTCCCTCAAGGACGTCATCGAAGAGGCCACCGTGGCGGAGACGTCCGACAGAGCGGCAGCAGCGATGCGACGATCAAAAGGGACCCACAAGATCCACAGAGACCACCCGCAGTCATCCGAAGACATCTCCACGTGCTCGGAGTCAGATGGGGAAATGGCCGTCCATAAGGTCACGAGGCCCCAAAGGCGGGAAAATCACCAAGATGGCAGCCGGGAGGACAGATGCGCCAGCTGCAAAGGGGACCACCCTCGCGCCAGATGTCGCTGGCGAGACGCAACCTGCCGACGCTGCGGACGGAAAGGCCACATCGCCGAGGCCTGCAGAGCGGCAGAACCAACATTCGAGCGGCAAAGACCTGCGGACCGTGAATACCAAAGGTCATCTAGACGATCCCAGCAGCCGAGGCGGAACGACGAGCGGAAATCCAACGGCCGGCAAGTCAACAAGACGACCATCGCCCACACCGCAGCTGAGGGATCCGAAAAATTCCACGTGACCGTCAACGTGGAAGGGGCACCATGCCCCATGGAGATAGACTCTGGCTCACCATTCTCCATCATTGCCTGGCATAACCTCAAGAAACTCCAGCCCAACATCTCTAAGGGACAATTGAAGCCAATCCAGGCAAAGTTGGTGGATTTCGGCGGCCACCCCATTGGCATACTGGGACGCACAAACATCAGGGTGCAATACAAAGACTTCAACGGAGACCTCCCCATCGCCGTCGTCAAGGACGCCCGACCGACCCTACTGGGAGTGGAGTGGTTCAGGCCACTAGGGCTCACAATTGGCGGAATTAATCAAATCAGGACTAGCCAACTCGACAAACTCCTAGAAGACTTCCAGGACGTCTTTGATGGGAGCTTAGGTAAATTCCTGGGGAAACCCATCTCGCTAAATTTAGACCCACAAATCAATCCAATTCGGCTAAAGCCCCGCAGAGTCCCGTTTGCCCTTAGACCAAAAGTGGATGCACAATTGGATAAACTAATCGCCCAGGGCATCCTCGAACCGATCGATCACGCTGCATGGGAGACTCCCATTGTGACCCCCATGAAGCCAGATGGATCAGTGCGCATCTGCGCTGATTATAAGTGCACCATCAACCGTGCGTTGCAGCAGAGCGCATATCCGGTGCCAGTGGTGCAACACCTGTTGCACTCACTAGGCAAAGGATCAATTTTCGCCAAACTGGACCTGGCGCAGGCGTATCAGCAGCTGCCAGTGGACCAGACAACTGCGGAGGCGCAAACGATTGTCACGCACCGGGGCGCCTTTAAATGCAACAGGCTCCAGTTCGGAGTCAGTGCCGCCCCGGGGATTTTTCAATCGATGATGGAACGTCTTCTCCAAGGCATTCCAGGGGTAGTGCCCTACTTCGATGACGTCCTAGTCTCAGGGACATCGGAATCCCAACTAATGGAACGGCTCAGGCTTGCCCTGCAGCGGTTCCAGGCGAAGGGACTACGAGTCCGACGGGACAAGTGCGTGATCGGAGTCAGGGAAGTCGAGTTCCTGGGCTATTTAATTGATAGCCAGGGCATCCACCCCACTAAAAACAAGGTGAGGGCTATACACGAGGCTCCAGCCCCCAAAAACAAAACGGAGCTTCAGGCTTTTCTGGGACTACTTAATTTCTATAGTGTGTTCTTACAACAGAAAGCCACCGTTGCTGAACCACTACACCGACTCCTAGGGAAGGCGGCACCTTGGAAGTGGGGGAGCGAAGAAGAGGAAGCCTTCCAGAAAGCCAAAAGACTCCTATCCTCCGACAGCCTCCTCATCCAGTACAACGGAGAGCTACCGTTAACCTTGACCTGCGACGCCTCACCCTACGGGGTCGGGGCCGTCCTAAGCCACCAACTACCGAACGGGATGGAAGCACCCATCGCCTTCTTCTCCAAAACGATGTCCCCGGCGGAGAGAAACTATGGCCAGATCGATAAGGAAGCGCTGGCGATGGTGGCGGGCGTAAAGCGATTCCATGAATACGTATATGGAAGAGCTTTTACAATTGTCACCGACCACAAGCCCCTACTGGGCCTCCTCGCGGGGGACAAACCCACCCCAACCTTCATGTCACCCAGGATGACACGCTGGGCCATATTCCTGTCGGGCTACAACTACCGCCTGGTCCACCGGCCCGGAAAAGTCATCGGAAACGCCGACGGCCTCAGCAGGTGCCCGCTGAACGAGCAGATCGAGGACCCAGCACCTACACTCGGCCTCCACCATATCGACGATGACCAGTCCAGCCCGGTGTCCTCATCCACGGTAGCACAGCACACCGCTAAAGACAGGATTCTCAGGCAAGTCGTATCCTGGGTTTTGCGGGGATGGCCAGAAGAAACACAGAAGCAAGAACTTGCCCCATACCAGAGAAGGCAGCAAGAACTCACCACCATGCAAGGCTGCCTCCTCTGGGGCGACCGGGTGGTCATCCCCCCATCATTACAAAAACGGACTTTGCAAACCCTCCACTGCGGTCACCCGGGAATCGTCAGAATGAAGGCCCTGGCGCGGAGTTACGTCTGGTGGCCCACCTTAGACAAAGACATTGAGGCATGGATTGCCAGATGTGACCCGTGCCAGGCAACGAGACCAGCACCCCCGCAAGCACACCCGACAGAGTGGGAACAACCATCCGGACCGTGGTCACGAATCCACATCGACTTCGCCGGGCCGATGAACGGGAAATCCCTCCTGATCGTGGTCGACGCATTTTCCAAGTGGCTCGAAGTTATAGCCATGCCCTCCACAACGACGGAAGCCACCATCAGAGCCCTACGACGACTCTTCGCCACGCACGGCCTTCCGGACACCCTCGTCTCCGACAACGGGCCACAGCTGACGGCGAAGGCGATGGAAGAGTTCCTGGCTGGCCACGGCATCAGGCACGCACTCGTCGCCCCTTACAGACCGGCCGGAAACGGACAGGCCGAGAAAATGGTGAGGCTAACTAAAGAGACACTGACCAGAATGGGCAACGGGGACTGGCAGGAACAAATCGACCAGTTCCTCTTGACCCAACACATCACTCCCCACACCACAACAAAGAAAAGCCCGGCAGAACTACTAATGGGGAGGAAGCTGCGCTCACCGCTAGATCGCCTGCACCCGATGTACAACCCGAAAGACAAGCCGAACAAACCACCGCCGCCAAGAAGCTTTGCGTGCGGCGATTTGATTTTCACGCTCAACTTCCAGGGCGATCCCAAATGGATCAAGGGTCAGATCATGCGAGTGACCGGCCCGAGGTCCTACGAAGTCGAGCTGGACGACGGCCGCACCTGCAGGCGACACATCGACCAGCTCCGGAAAAGGTGGAGGGGAATCGAGGAAGTCGAGGAAAACCACCCCGACGAGGTAGGCCTACCCCACCCCGACGAGGTAGGCCTGCGCCGACCAGACGAGGTAGGCCTACCCCACCCCGACGAGGTAGGCCAGCCACGACCCCGCGGGGTAGACCTACCACACCCAGAAGGCGAGGGCCTACAACACCCCGGCAGAGGTGGGCTGCCCCAACCCGGCGAGGCAGGACCTCTGCCTGCCAACACGAGAGATGCTGACACCAGCGAAAAGGCGAGCACGGTAGACCGGGACCTGCTCCACCGGCGAGGGTGCCAGCCTGACAACCAAGGTGGCACCCGACAGCACAAACCCCGAGACCAAGAACAACCCCGAAAGAGAGTCCTACCCTACCCCAGCGAGGTAGGCCGACCCGGAAGGGCCAAGGCGGGACCGACACAACCACCCCCACCCGGGGGTCAACCCACGGTGACAGCCGCTGCACCCCCTGACCCGGGGGCACCCTGGACACCGGACGAGGACCCGGGGACCTTACCGAGGATCAGACGACCATCTCCCAACCGCGGCGACGGGAACAGCCGGGAGGACCACCGGACCTACGGCGGCGAAACCCGGGGACAGCACCTGGAGATGGAGTCAACTCCAGCCGGAGGCGCTAGGCAAGGCCCCGCGCACTCGACGGCGGAGTCCGGAGATTCCCGGACGGGGGAACCGGAGCCAGCAGGGGCTCGACCCGTCCGGAGCAACATCAACCAACCGACTGGGCCACGCAGGTCGGGTAGAACTGTAAGGCGCCCCGCCTACCTGCGCGAGTACGTGATCGCGCACACTGATTGATGGACTAAGGACTAGGAGGGGAGGGGTGTTATGTCCTTATAAGGACATCCGCCGGGGGATTGGTAGATTCCACCGGCGGGAGGTTTAAACTGTTGCCATTGGCCAGCAGGCATGCCTGAGCAGGATATAAGGAGGCTCAGCAGCCCAGCCGGCAGTTCAGTTGTGCTCTTCTAATAAAGGTTCTGAACGGACAGCTGAGTCGCGTTTCTTTCCGGCGCCGAGCTAACAGGTAACATATTATATGTGTTGAGTCAGCTTCCACCAGCAGCTGAAAGAGAAAGCAAGAGATTGCCTACGTACCAATGGCCGTGACGTTGTTCTATTAGAATCCTACACTAAAGGTGGCAATCTGAGTTATCTAAAAGCCAAATCTTTGTGCCTTCCTTTACTCCTGGAAGGTGATCCTACTTGTTTTGGTCCTAAGTCAAAACAACATCCAGACAGAATACAACAGCAATCCATTTCCAACAACATGGAGAGAGGTGCATGGAAACTCCCAGAGAGGATTTAGTCCTGAAGGAGTCTTTGCCAGTCACAACAGGGTCAACAAATACTGCAGTGTGGTATCCATGAAGGATGACTATTCTCAAATTGGCCCTTCTGTGGTCCTTCCTTCAATCCAAGATAGTTGGTTGAATAAAGCCTCTTCTTAAAGCTTGGATAACATGGGAGTGATAATGCCAAGGGAGAAGCTCAAAGTGGCTCAAACTGAACTAGCTATATTACTTAACTAGCTATATTACTTAACTGAATAAATTCTCCTGTTTTCTTTAAAAAAGAATTTACATCTGCCCTCATCTCTCTTCCAGAACTTTTCCAGAGCTTTGCCTTCAGCCATGCTGTTAAAAAGAAACGTTGTACAAAATTAATGTGTGGCGTGACATCAAATTTCCATTGATCCCTTTGTCCCCTTTATCCCTAGCTGTGCCATGTTTTGTTGTATCTGTCTTCTGCCCCTCTATATTCAACACTGTTGCTTTTGATTTTTTTGGAATGAACAGTTATGAGCTAGAAAACAATTGAGGGGAAGAGGAAATGCCCTCTTTAGCAATGAATACCTTTTCCACATGCCAAACAGCCTTGAGGCTTTCAAAAGTTGGGGAGCAGGATGTGTTCTACTCCCTCACCTTCCCTGTCCTATGTGGGATCACACAGGAACATGATCATTGACACAGGAAAACCACCTGAAGCACACTGGCTTGGCCTTTGACACCGCAAAGGTGTGGCCACAGAGTTTCCATGAGTCACTGAGGCTTCTGGGGAAGTTTCTGTTGCAAATTCTGGCCCGGGGGTGGGGGGGATGATTGCAGGGGGCAGAGCAGGCAGCACTAAGTGCCCAAGACAGCACACACTCACACAAAGGTAGCCCTCTGCAAAGCTCTATTCAAATTTGCACGTCCTAGGAAAGCTATAGCAGTGGAATACTGGGGAAGAGGAAACTGGGTTTTAGTCCTCGCTTTCCCCCTTCTTTCCCCCCTTTTTCTGTGAGTATTTCCTCATGGGAAAACATGGGGCCTTAGAAAAGATTTTGTTTTGAATAGATTGCTTTCTAATCATTCCTTTCAGCCAGTGGAAACACAAACCAATTTATAAGATTAAAAACAAAGGCAGATCTATTGTCTCAAAGAATGCCAACATCAGAGCGTTTGCAAATTCCAATGGCCCGCTGGGCTCCTGCAGATTGGATGGAATAAAAAAAAAATCATAAAAAAAAAACCTTTGACAACTTAAATGGCTATTGATTAGCAGTTGATTCAGGAACATAACCAGAGAATCAGGAGAGTTTTAGATCCAGTTGACCTATGATTCAACCCAGCTTGATTCTGGTTTTTTTTTTTTTTTAAATTGCGTTTTTCCAAGACTGAAGTTCCACATTGGAAAAATAACAGCCCTGCAGGCTCCTTCAAAGGCTGGAGGAGTTCCCCCTCCTCAGTTGAAGCACTCAGTTTCTGATATCCTTGACAATCCAGCAAATCTCAGTTTGAACTCTGGCATAATTGAAGACCTCACCAAGTCAATCTTAGATGCCAAACTTTAAGTGATTAGTTTAACAGATACCATTTCTATAGACATCAACAGGCTTGGAACTAAAGAAAGCTTATTTCTGACTCGCTTTAACTCATGGATAACAAAACTATGGCTATGATTCCCCACAATGTTAAACTGGAATTTTTTTTTTTTAAAAAGTAAACCTTTTGATTATTTTGATTATCTAGGACTGAAAAAGTTGCTTCCTTACTAAGAATAGATTTACAGTAGACTCCAAACATCTGAGGGGTTATTGATTTATTCTTCAAATTTATTTGGCCCCTCATTTTATGAAAAAGTAACTCTGAGTAGCATACAATAAAACTATGAAATAGTATTGCATAAAAAACAATTTACAATCAGGAAAATTTAAAAGTTGTAATTAAAGGCACAAGTTGGGCATCAGAGAGGGTAGCAGTTATAGTCAAGTTAGAGCAGAATTGATCTCTGGTGATTCAAAGGGATGGGACAACTTCAGAAAACTCAGATGTTGGTTAAGATTTAGGAGAAATGTTCTAATTGTAAGAGATGTTCGACAGGAGAGAATAGTCTTGATAGATCACAATATCTTTTTCATTGTTGATGTCAAGACAAAACTAGATGTCTTTCAAAGAGGCCGTAGAGGTATCTTAAACTGCAGATCCAATACCAAGAATCTAGGGTTGGAATAGATACTTTGTATAGTAACTTCAGTTTTATGATTCAACAATCCTGTGATAAAAGCCATCATGAATCACTTAGTCTGATGTTTGGAAGGACAATTCTTTTACAGTGAGAGGATTAGAGATGTAGATCTTGAAAATGTCCCAAATGTACAGGTTGAGTGAATGTATGCATATCAGAAATATTACTACATTCAATACATCGTATATATTAGAATTGAACTCCAGTATTCTAGGTATTTTTGGGGGGGGGGGGGGAGATCCATTGTTAGAACTGTTTTCCTGTTCTCTCCCATAATCAGACTGAAAATATTAATTTTGCAGCTTCTTCCCAGGCAGGTAGGATGTGTGCAGCCTATATTCTAAAGTTGTGAATCAGCCACTGCTTTTCAAACTACACCAGTGATTTGCAACCCATATTAAGTGCCAAATTCTGCAAAACAATGAGAAGCAGGACCATTCTTTTAATACCCAAAGAACATGTTTACTATCACTTGAACATACTTTTCCCCTACTCTATTTCAGAAAAGGGAACATAGAGTTACATTTCCCATGCCTTCAAACTTTCTGGAGCTTTTGTTAGAAAAGGAGACAAATTGTTGTTGGCTATATTTCCTCATGTCCCAGATTTGCCTGTTGAATCAGTGCTGGCCGAACACCAATATTTCTAGCTATTCTGGTATAATGGGCTCCCCAGGCCTCACCCACTACGAAACAACCTCCATATTTCCTTTATTCCTCCCATCCCTTTCTCTCCCTTACGCATATGCAGAGTAGGGTCAATGCCTGTTGCTAAAGGGAAGGCAGGTGTTCACCACCATTCATCAATAGAAGAAAAATCTAATTTGAGTGTGAGGTTGGAATGCTTCACTGGTGGCTAAATGCAAAAGACAAGGAAACAGATCTTCTTTACACACAAAAAAAAGGAGTAGTATGACATGCAAGAAAAAGAAAAGTTGCCTTTGGAGAATTGTGGTGGGGCGAAAGGGGTGATGCTGTTCTCATTTGCCGCTGCTCATTCAAAATAAAGCAACACATCCCATTAAGCTATCTATTTATCTGATGTATCTATTAATCCATTTACCCAATAGCATATCTGCTTTTCTTTATTAGATTTATATCCCACTCAGGAGCTCAAAGTAACATTCAAGATATTCCCTCCTGTTTTTCTCCACAATTCTATGAGATTGGTTGGACTGATAGAGTGTGACTAGATTTCCCAGCAAGTTTCTGCGGGTGGTGGAGTAGAACCTAGATCTTCCTTTTGCCTGGTCCAATACTTTAGCTTCACACTGGCTCTCATGTTTAAATCTACTTGTGATTACCAGATGACGGAGACCATAAGAAGAACACCGTCACCTTCATTTTTCTTACTAGCTTTCTACAGGAATATGGTTTGTCAATATGATGCTAGATTGGCTACACACAAGAAGATTGATGCTTCTTTCCCGCCCCAGTTCAGCCCATTTTAACACTATGGAGAGTAATATGACTGTAAATGAGATAGTAATTTGACTGTAAAGGAGCATAAATTTTGCATACTGTTTGAGCCTAAAAGCTAGGCATTAAAAGTCAGTGGTGAAGACATGCACTACTATAATGCATGAATATCATTGGAAGGCCTAAATGTGCTTTTTCAAGAGGCAACTGGACTTCCTGTTTTTTCTTGGAAGATGTCTTGCTTCTAATCCAAGAAGCTTCTTCAGCTCTTCGAAGAAAAACAAAAAAGTCCAGTTGCCTCTTGAAAAAGCACTTTTGGGACAACCATGACCTGGATGACTGAGAATCTCCATAGACGTAATTGGAAGACCTACCCAAAGACATTACACATAGAGATTCCACACTTTGGAATGGGAAAACTAATGCAGATTCTCTAAGGTATTAATACTTGCGAAACTAGAAATTTCAAACTTTGGAAATTGAAGGCTTCATGATGGCTTGGGATAGGAATGGAGATTTTACAGTATCCTTCCCCTGCCATGCCCACCAAGCCACACCCACCAAGCCATGCCATGCCCACCAAGCCATGCCATGCCCACCAAGCCACACCCCCAGAACCAGTAGTAAAAAAATTTTGAAACCCACCACTGATTGGAACCTCAGCTCTTAGAATTCCCTGCTATCTGGCAAGGACTTTGGTCAGTTGCAGTCTCAACAAATCTGGAGAGCAATAGATTGGGGAAACTGTTCTACTAATCTTGCAGGAAAGGACCCATTGACCTGAGATACCATCCCTTCCCTGCATTAATTGATGTTACCTTGAAGGTAACATCAATTACAGCTCCATGAACTTAAGGAACCTCTTCTCCATCTTTGATAAGAACATCCTTCTGAGTATTCTTCATCTGACAATAGTTGAATATCAGTGGGTACTAAAACACCCGTTCAAATCCCCCCCCCAAAATAAAAAATCCACCCTTATCCCACAAGACTTGGACAGTCTCGCATGCCAGATCTTAATGGATTTGGGTGTAATTTTTCAGCAGGACACCTGGGGCTATTGCATGAGATCACAGCTGTTGTCCTGTAACCATAGACCAAACTTCACATTTTGGGCAGAGCCTAAGCATGACAGTATTGTACAATTTATGGGGATCATTTTGTTCTTTGTTTCTATGGTGAGAGTTCTTTGTTGTTAAGTCCTATAGTAGGTCAGTTTTCAAGTATTTCAAGACTCAAAGAGGGGCTATCAGTTTTTCAGTCAGGATGGTGAGAGGAGTCTCTTATGGCTGGAAAGGAAGGTTGGGGGGTTGCCTATGACCCTGAATTGCTCATCCCTTCCAAAGAAGAAGAAGAGTGGAAGGGCAAAAATGATTGGGGTGGGTCTTGGGGAGATATGGCCCTGCCTTTCGGTGTTCTTAGAGCTACACACCTTCCTTCCAGCATGTAATCAACACAGCAGATGCCTCTCTGTCCACTTCCTTCTTGGCCAGGCAACTGCAGGCTGCATAATATATTTGCTTTGGCCGATTGCCCTCCTTACACAAGTTTCTCTGCTAGCTGAAGCCTCTTGCTAAGAGATATGGACTCTATTGGGGTAGAGAGTCTCAGCCTTTATCAGCAGGCCTCAGCCCTAGACATTCAATTCCCAAAGAGCAGAAGAGGAATGTGGAGCATTCCACAATTTCTGAAGGCAAGCTATTCCACTGGTTAATCATCCTCACTGTTAGGAAGTTTCTCCTTAATTCCAGGTTGCTTCTCTCTTTGATTAGTTTCCAACCATTGTTTCTTGTCCTGCCCTCTGGTGCTTTGGAGAATAATTTGACCAAATCTTCTCTTGGTTCTACAGTTGAGCAGACATGAGTATGAGTTTCTTTGCAACTGCAAAATAATTCATGAGAACACTGGAGGATCGAACCTGGGTGATGGAGCCATGTTGGATTCTGTAACATTAACCTAGGACCAGGGGTGAAATCCAGCAGGTTCTGACAGTAGTGGAAATTTTGAGCAGTTCGGAGAACTGGCAAATACCACCTCTGGCTGGCCCCAGAGTGAGGTGGGATTGGAGATTTTGCAGTATCCTTTTCCTAGGAGTGGGGAGGGAACGGGGATTTTGCAGTATCCTTCCTCTGCCATGCCTACCACGCCACACCACGTCCACCAAGCCTCGCCCACAGTACCAGTAGTAAAAAAAAATGGATTTCACCAATGCCTAGGACACATATATTTGCCTTCATTTGCATGAGAACACTGCTTTTAAAAAAACTGTTGCATACAATATAACACAAATCATCAATTCTGTCTTATTATTTGATGAGGATAGATAAGTAGTGGTGAATTGACAAGGAGCATTGAAACCCTAAATGATGTCAGTCTAGTTTGTTTTCCTAAGTAGATTTAGGATATGAAAGAATGTTTTGGAAAATCAAATGTAACTGAATGACTAAACAACATCAAATATCCAGTAATTTACTCTGTGCCCTAGAAAGTAAGTCCCCCTTACCACCTGTTTCCACTTCTCCTAATATATTCCAGTTTCATTATGCTGGAGAATAAGTGAAATAAAAAATAAGTGCCATATGCCAACCAAGGTATTTTCTCTCAAGAAAGCCTGCTGACAAAATTTTTAATTTTAACTGATCCATGTACTAAACTTCAGCTCTTCATAGGTCCTGGAGGTATACTTCCCCCTGTTTTTGATTCAACAAAATATTAATGTTTTCATGAGATTTATTGCAAGCTTGTTTCCATTGTCTCTGTGTGGTCGGCCTAATTAGACCGTTTTTGCAAATGCGCCCTTGATGCTTATTGCAACACTTAGCCTTTAAAGGAAATGGAAAATGTCCTGTTTTGCACATGGCTAAGCTGTTGACAAGCATGCCAATAACTGAATTAGTAATTAGTAATGCATAAAGTCAAATACAGTAGGGTCAGAAGTCCAAATCTAAGGCTAAAGAAGAAGATGAGGCACCAGACAAGAGTCCAAAAGCCAAAAATCAGAGCTAGTCCAAGAATCAGAGTTTCTGCAGAGTTTAAAGACATCTCTGCATCTGGATTTTGCACTGGTTCAAAACCATTTCTGAATCTCTGCAACTGCACAGTAATGCTTAGTTTTCAAACCTGGGTAGGTTATTTCCTCCACTGTGGTTTACAAGTGCTTCCCAATTCTTCTGCCTTGGTTTTTAAAATGATAAGATGATGCCTGCAACATGTTTTGTGGGTAATTTTCAATTTCCAATAAGAATTCATCAGAAGAGGAATGACACCCTTAGCAGGCAGAGTGACTGCATTCACACAAAATATTTGAGCAGGTCAGTTACAAACCTAGCGGCTAGATATGCCCAGGATGCTGAATTGGTTTAGAGCTAAACTTGGTAATGATTTTTTTAAAAATAGTTTAGCAAGTTATATAAACCCAGCCCAGAGTGAAATGGTTCATTCTAACCCAGAAAATGAATTAATGCAATAATTAGATTAAGCAAGCTTTGTGAACAGAGCCAATAAATCCCGAATCAATTCACTGCATGGGGTAATGGTCAACACTTCATGACATTTTACTAAAATATTTCAATTATCACAATGGTTTGGCTGTGAGTCCAGGGTAACATAGATGCAATTGTTAACCAAAAGTATGTAAACTTTGCTAGGCCAAGGTCCACCCGTGGCTGGCATGCCAAGAACGCAATAAAGTGACAGGGCCACATAAAAGGGTAAGGTCGGAAGAAACCTTGAAGTTGATTTATTTTAATTTAAACATAATTGAAATAAAATTAAAACACTCTTGTTTGTTATGCAAATCCAGCCAGTAATCTGTCACAGCTAGAAACTGAATTAAATGTTCTTTTAATAATTTTTGAATGAGAATACAAAGTGAACCGAACAAAATCCATGCTGAACGAGACCCAAAGATCTAGCATCCTCCATTTGACAGGGAACATCTTTCAAGGACACATCAAAAAGGGCTACAAGCCCTACAGAAACTTAATGGGGTGCTGAACCTCTGTCCTCAGCATCTGGAATTGAGTAGCGAACTGCCTCAATCACAGCCGCTTGACTTAGCTTTTCTACTGTCTTGCCCTGGTGTTAAGACAATCCTCCCTTCCAGCTGCTTTTCTCAACCTCTCAGCAGGGTGGCTGTAGAGGCTCAATGGGCAGAGTTTTGGTTTCTTCTATTTATTAAATTTTACTGAGTACAAACACATGGGTATGGGAAGCAAGCCATAGCCCAAGACACATCAGACAAGGCTGTGTGGAAAGACTGACTGCCTGGTGCATTGGGTCATGAGGACAGCTGGTTGTGTTCAGGGCCTGCAATTCCCCATCGGAGTTGAGGAGTCCCTCGTCCCCCCCAAAGCTGCTGAACTTCAGCCATGAACCTTTCATCCCCAGTCCATTTTCGCCAATATTCTTCCTTTCTTCTCTCCATAATTTCATTTCTATGGATGTCTAAATTCCAAAGGAAGAGGCACTGCAGATTTCTCATCCAAAAGTCTCCCAGTTTGACAGTGCCTGAGTGCAATTCACATTCAAATTGATGAAATGAACCTGTTTTCTTGGTTTGCACAGAATATTGGCTCATAAAAGTAATTACATGGACTGGGTTCATCTGACATGTGAACCAGAGGTGGGTTTCAGCAGGTTCTGACCAGTTCTGGAGAACTGGTAGTGGAAATTTTGAGTAATTCGGAGAACCGGTAAATACCACCTCTGACTGGCCCCACCCCCATCTATTCTCTGCCTCCCAAATCTCAGCTGATTGGAAGGAAATGGGGATTTTGCAGTAACTTTCTCCTGGAGTGGGGTAGGAATGGAGTTTTTACAGTATCCTTCCCCTGCCACATCCACCAAGCCATGCCCACCAAGCCACACCCACAGAACCGGTAGTAAAAATTTTTTGAAACCCACCACTGATGTGAACCATATAAAAATCTGATAAAACTAATCAAGTTTAATAGGAGCCTGGTTTAGCTCTGCAGACTAAGCACCGTAATTAACATCCAGCTGTCTGCAATTACACCAGTTCAAGGTTGACTCAGCCTTCCATCCTTTCTAAGGTAGGTAAATTGAGGACCCAGTTTGTGGGGGCAATAAGCTGACTTTTATGCCAGGGATTTTCCTACATATATCAAGATGTTTCATAGCCTAATTTTCAGTGAAATCTCAATTCACCAGCTTTTAGGCCTTCCTAAACATTCCAGCAGCTATTTGCTATCTGTTTGAATTTAAGAGGGAGACTGGAATAGTATATATATGGAATATATATATATATATATATGGAATATATATATATATATATGGAATATATATATATATATATATATATATATATATATATATATATATATATATGTCACAAATGCAGTAATTAGATCTTTTACTGGGAGTGTGGTGTTGTGTACTCTCTCAGTGTTGTTCGTAAGTCCTTTCACTGGCAAAGTCAAAGCTTGTTCAAGGTGATGAGTTAGGCTTTCTTTCTATCACTAAATAGGAGCAACTTTCAATGTATTAAATAAATAAGTTTAAATAACAATGACACGATAGGATTATACCTGATCTGCAATTGTGGATTTGAAATTTGTATAAGAATGGAACAAAAGCATGAGTAAAAGAATTTCTAATTAAAAAGATTACATTATTATACTTTTATTTATTTAGAATAAAAATAATAATAATAACAACAGAGTTGGAAGGGACCTTGGATATCTTCTATCTAGCCCAATCTCCTACTCAGACAAATTGTTATCCAATCTCTTCTTAAAAACTTCCAGTGTTAGAGCACCAACAATTCCAGAGACAAGCCATTCCATTGATTAATTGTTCTAATTGTCAGGAAATTTCTTCTTAGTTCTAGGTTGCTTCTATCTTTGATTAGCTTCCATCCATTGCTTCTTGTCCTACCTTCAGGAACTTTGGAGAATAGGTTCATCTTCCTTGTGGCAGCTAGATATTGGAACACAGCTATCACGTCATCCCAATCCTTATTTTCATTAAAGTAGACATACCCAATTCCTGCAACCGTTCTTTATATGTTTTAGCCTCCAGTCCCCTAATCATTTTTGTTGCTCTTCTCTATACTCTTTCTAAAGTCTCAACATACTTTTTATATCGTGGCAACCAAAACTGGATGCAGTATTCCAAGTGTGGTCTTACCAAGGCATTATAAAGTGATCTTTTACGTGATCTTGACTCTAAATAAACGTACTTATGTAATAGATTTTGTCTCCTGCATTCAGCTGATTTGGATAACATACAACAGAGTAAGACTACAAAACAAAAACAGAAAGACCAACATAGAATTATTAAGAATCCTCCAGATAGCCAGCAGAAATAGTTAATTCTGGTTAAAAGCACGATGGTTTCAGGACTATTTTACAAAATGCCCGGAGGCTCTGAATCTCCAGAAACAAGGAATTTCAAAGTATAAGGGCTGTTACTTGGTCAGTGTTTCTCTAAACTTTCTCATGATGTTCTTACCAGACAGGCAGATTCCACCTTGGCAAACAGTGTCTGATGCCACAAAGTATTACACACCAGAATGCTTTGCAGCTCATTAGCAGCCCTTTGAATTGAGCCTGGAAGGACTACAAGGACTTTAATAGGCTTATTTCTATTATGACACAATTGTCCTATTAACAATCCAGCCAACACATTTTGGGCCAGCTTCTGGGACATTTCCAAAGATTGCCTCGTGCAGAGCATATTACAGAAACCAGCCACATGGGGATCAAAACATGAGCTGTCCAGGTAGTGTCTAGTCTATACTGACCATAGCCTCTATCTAACAAGTACAAAACATGAGGACCTCACATGAAGTTCCAATTCAACTGATTTATTACTAAACATGCCTATGCGCAGGAATCTACTCCGACGAAGAGTTAGCACTATTTTGGCCTTAGATAAGAGTCAATGGAATTCAAGAGGTTGGATTTACTCCATTTACTCCTAAAGATTCTAGGCTGCTTCCTCTTTTGACTCCACCCCAGTTTCTGCCACTCCTTATTTTATTTATTTATTTATTATTATTATTTATTAGTCCAATTTATATGCCACTCTTCTCCGTAGACTCAGGGCGGCTTACAATGCAATAGCCTGCATACTTTTTGCCCCCCCCCCCAAGTGGTGTTGTTCTATACAAAGCTGGCTTATTGCCCCCACAATCCGGGTCCTTAATTTACCTACCTCGAAAGGATGGAAGGCTGAGTCAACCTTGAGCCTGCTGAGATTTGAACTTGTACTAATTGCAGGCAGCTGGCAGCTAAGTGCTAACAGCATTTAGTCCGCTGCACCACCAAGGCTCTTGTAGGCTTCTCCTACACTGCCTGCTATTTAAGCACAAACCCAGGATGAATATATTATTGCATGTGTGTACAGATGAATGGGGAAGGAAGAAAACATTTTTACAAAAGTAAAACAACATCTGAGAATGTGGGAAAGCAGTGGGTGTGGCGGTGTCTCTCCATTCCTCAACACTAATGGATATGGAGTTCTGAGTGCTTTCCAAGCCTGGTTGTCTGCTTGAGGACCTTCCACTACCTATTAGGTTAACATTATCAGTGCATTAATGGATGTACTACTGGTAGTCCTTGATTTACAACCAGTTGCTTAATGGCAATTCCAAAGTTATGGCGGACCCCTCCTAAAGCTACTTACGACCCAGTCTCAAAGTTATGGCTGCTGCAGCACTTCCAAGGTAATTCACCCTTACTACCAATCACAGGGAGGCTTCAGTGCCCTCCCCTGCCTATCTTCCTTCATGTTCCCACAGGCCTTCCCTTTCCCCATTGAGTCCCAGCAGGCCTTTCCCTTCTCTATCAGGTCTACCTCTATCCATTTCTCTAGTTTAAATTGTATTAGCTTGGCAATGAGGCAGGCTGTTTTCCTATTAATCCAAATTCAAATCCGACCCTACGCCTACAAATTTGGAAGCCCTTTTATGCTACTCATCCCTGAAAGTCTTCCTTTACTCAATCCATCAGAAATATGGTGGGTGCAGATAAGTTCCTAGGACCTGTCATTTTTCTAAGGACTGCCTCAAGTCATGCTATAGTTAACCTGGAAATATAAGTCATAATATCTTCTCTCTTTCCAAATATTTTGATCTTGGGAGTCCCTTAGGTCCCATTCCTAGATCAGTGGAGAATAATTTAGGATTCCAACTTGAGCCAGCGTTGTACAAGAATAAATAAAAATGAGATCCAGACAGTTATGAGGAAAGAAGAAGTATTTATTCCTAAAAGCAAACAGTTTGCCTTTTAGGGGCAGCTGCAGAGAAGAGGGGGTACAGCAGCAGATTTTTATAGGGGAAGCTTATCTGAGGTGTAGAAGTGTCTACATGGGGATTCTAGGGTGACACTTGAGGTGTGTGTGTAGGCGTAAGTATGTATTATTGTGAACATGCAGTTCTGCTGGAAAGCTCACTTTAATTAACTCTATTGTGTTTGAAGACCTTAACCTTTGATATGTGGATTAGGTCTGGGTAATTTATTTGGAGATTTGAAGAAGTTTGAGTGAAGGGCTTCTCCCCTCCCCCCATTTGCTATTTTTATTGGATTAATTTAGTTTCAGCTTGACTGTCAATTATCTAGTGGAGACTCTGATTCTCAGACCGTTTTGGAGTCTGTTAATGTTTTAAGGAAGGAGATGGAAGGAGTATAAAGAATAAAATATATTTGGATATAAAACTTCTCAATAGCTAATAGCAAAACCAGTGTTTGGGGTCTGGGTCTCTAATTCCATGACTGAGCATAGATAGCATATGTTAAGTTTAAGCTGACATTTTTCTCCCTTTCCCATTCTCTCTCCCTCCCTCCCTCCCTCTTATTATAAAGCTAGAATGAGAAGACAAAATGGTCTAGTGAGCAACTGGATCAGACTTCTTTGGTTTCCTTCTCTGATTGCCAAAGGGGCTCAGCATTGCTTGACTTCCTCACGCTCCCAAAATAAGCAACATTGCTTTCATTGAAACCCACGTTCTGTGGTTGGTGGCACAACTATGAGATGCCTTTGCTTCCAATTTCTGCCCTCATCTCCACCTCCGATTCTAGACAGACCTGCCAAACTTTCTCTGCTTTGACATGCTTTGTGGTCCACAACGAGATCACATTGCATGAGACTTATTCTCCAGCGCTGGTTTGTGGTCAGAGATAATAGTACTCCTTAACTCGCTGTCCACATATTATTGTTTCATCCAAATTCTTGGCTTAATGCCTTTAACGTGATTACTCTAAAAGCAAAAGGAGGCAAATGATGATGATTTAGGGGTGGGATATATAGAAAAAAACCTACCCTTTCCTCAACAATTAAAGAGGCTCGGTGCCCAATGGCCACGAAGAAAACTGAAGCTACAAACAACTTTCTAAGTTTTCCACTGCCTGCTAAGGGTGTAACCTCCACACCTCACTGAAAACAAACTGAGACACACAATCAGGGCAATTCAAATCTGGGTCTCTGCCATTCTTCTGCTGCAAAGCCATGGAAGCCTATAACTACTGGGAAAATAACCCTCTGAATTTCCAGACCAATTTAAACTGGAGAAGGGGGAATGAGAAGAACGTACTACAGAAACCATGATAATTTTTTTGTAAAAGGTATACTGTAGAAGAGAAAGAATTTTCCTTTCAAATGGTAGAACTCCCAGTCTCCCCGTTCAAAGTGATTGGCAGGAGATTCAGAATAAATAATTATTTCTTCTTGCGACATAGATTGTTGCAATGGTCATTATCCTCAACGGTTGAAAAGGTCTATCCATAGCTATCTATGCTCGCTAAGTAGAGCCTCCAGAATCAGAGGCAACCTATCTCTGGATAAATACTGTAGCTATGCCTGACACTAAAGCCAAAAGAGCTTCCGTAAAAATGTTTTATAGCGGATCTTATGGGGAGCAGATATGGACACTTTGCTCCGAAGGTGGGTTTCAGCAGGTTCTGACCAATTCTGGAGAACCAGTAGCGGAAATTTTGAGTAGTTTGGAGAACTGGTAGTAAAAATTCTGACTGGCCGGGCCCCCTTCTATTCCTATGCCTCCCAAGTTCCAGCTGATCGGGAGGGATTGGGGATTTTGCCGTAACCTTCCCCTGGAGTAGGGAGGGAATGGAGGTTTTGCAGTATCCTTCCCTTGCCAACCCATCAAGCCACGTCCACCAAGCCATACCATGCCACGTCCACCAAGCCACACCCACAGAACTGGTAGTAAAAAAAAAAAAAAGGAAACCCACCACTGCTTTGCTCCCCATAGATTCATCATGAAATATGTATTGAGCCTCGGTGGCGCAGCAGACTAAAGTGCTGTTAAGTAGCACCAGCTGCCTGCAATCACTGCAAGTTGAATCTTACCAGGCTCAAGGCTGACTCAGCCTTCCATCCTTCTGAGGTAGGTAAAATGAGGACCCAGATTGTGGGGGCAATAAGCTGACTTTGTATAAAAAAGAACACTGCTTAGCGGGGGCCAAAAGCCCTACTAAGCAGGTAGATACAAAAGTATGAAGGCTATTGCTTAACGCATTGTAAGCCGCCCTGAGTCTCTGGAGAAAGGGCAGCATATAAATCAAACCAATAACAACAACAACAACAACAACAGCAGCAGCAGCAACAAGAACAACAATTATCAATATTACAAGATAACACGGTCAGTCCAGGAGGTGCTTTAAAAGCACAAAAGTCACTTAGGACAGCTCTACACATACAGGGTGTTTCTATTGGGAGGGGGAGGAAAGGGGGATCAGAAGTCTCATTCACCTCATACATTACAGTAGCAAGTCTTCTGTTTCATTAACAATCAAGACAGAAATCTGATGGAAGGGAAAATTGCCTTGACAATGAACATAAAACACATTTTCACCAATCTATACCAACACTTATTCTGTATGTGTTTGTGTGCGCGAATATAAATGGACTGTCTAACTCCAAAGATGATGATTTCCTTATGTGGAACTCTGGAGCACACACTATTCTGATAATAATCTGCCGGATTATATTCGGGCAGTTTAAAGCCCTTTAGGAGCACTGAGTTCCATTAAAAGAGAATTTGATTCAACCTTTGCAGCTACATTTTTTTTTCAATGTGTTACTGCAAATCTGTCAGCAACTAGGACCAATCCTCTACCACAAAAGTCAATACAAGTGTTCTTCAAGTCAAGCCCGATTTCTGATATCACCGACACATTCATATGGTTTTCTTGCAAATAATACACTTTCACTTGTCCTCTTCCAGGATGTTTTTGACTTATCAGTCTAACTTGTAGGTGTGGTTTCTCCTGAGGGGCCCCATCCAAGGAATATTTTTTCCTAAATCTATTGGGTGCTGCCATGTGATTTAAGGATCGTGTAATTTGGTATTTTTTTCTTAATTTACTTGGTATATCTTTCTTCGTTAGGATGTTTGAGGACATTCTATAAATTGGTAGGACACACTGTCTTTGAAGGACACAATTTTCAGATGTGCCCATGGTTCTGGAAAGCTGTTTCCTTCTCTTTGTGTGGAACGGTGAAGAATTAATTCCTAATTCAGCATTTGTTTAATTACTTGTCTGATATTAATAGATGTCAAATGTATATCAAAGTCTTGTGTAGAGAAAAAAGACACTTCAGAGATTGATTGTTGACTTACGCACTCTTCAGAGATCCAGACCATTAGGCTGCCTAGAAACCTGGTATTTGCCACACACAAAAACTCCAATGATTAAAACAATGTTTTGAAACTAGGACAGTTTCTTTATCTCAGGGGCCAGGAGCAGTCAGACATTTTAAAACATGTTTGAGGGAGATTAAATTCATTCTCTTCCTACTCCTTTGAACAACTGGGAAATGCATGAAGAATGGCCACTGGGAATAATGGAAGTTGAGGTCAAACATATTTGGAAGGCAGCTGACTAAAGTTTGCAAGAGACCAGAATTAGAGAATGTAATGAACGGCCTATTTGGATGCAGTGGCCAGAATGACCCTCTCCGGTTTGATGGCTCAGTTCCTAGAATACTCTCTGAGTTTTTCAGAGAGATTTGGAGGACTAGGGAAATGTAAGTAATCCTCTACTTACGACCACAAGAGGGACTCAACATTTATTAATTAGTACGGTCATTAAGTGAGGCATCACATGATTGTACCTATTTTTATGACCTTTTTTTGTTACAGTCATTAAGCAAATCCCTATGGTTGTTAAGTGAGATATCACATGCACAACTTGCAACATTCCTTGCCAGCTGCCCCATTGATTTTACATGTCAAGGTCATAAATAGTGCAATCATTACCAAGTGCTGAATCACAATCACATAACAGTGGTGATGTTGCAATGGTTGTAAGTGCAAGAATCAGTCATAAGTCACTTTTTTTAGCTCCATCATAAATTCAAATGATCACTAAACCTAGTTGCTGGTTGTTAAGCAAAGGCTACCTGCATTTGAGATTAGGTTTAGAGTTTAGATCGGGGTGTCAAACTCAATTTCATGGAGGGCCACATCAGGGCCAGTCCTTCACTGTTTCTAGGATGGCCTAGATCTAAGCACCTTGTGGGCCAGATCCAGCCTGTGGGCCTTGAGTTTGACACCCCTGCTTTAGATCAATATTATTTATTCTGTTGTTTTATTTTTGTGTTCTGTTCATATTATTACTTGGTGAGCAGTGTGTGATTACAATGATACACAAATTTTGATAAACTAATACATGAATTAATAAATAAACTGGTTTTGGTAGAGAAAGTTTTGACCAGGTCACGACCACTTGGGATCCAAAGTCTGTCTGTGCTGTTGCTGGGGCTTCCTTCGCCCTACCTCCTCTGGTCTTCATTGCCATCTCCACCTTTTGCTCCATACCGGGGTGTATCAGGGGTGAAATGCTCCCAGTTTGGACTGGATTGCCCAATCCGGTAGTGATGGAGGCGGGTGGTTCGGAGAACCGGTAGCAAAAATCCCTGCCCCCCTCCCCCAAGCCCAGCTGAACCACACAATCATCAGAGGCTTTTTTTTTTACTTTTAGAAGCATTTTTTCTACAACTATGGCTGAAGAAATGCTTTTAAAAGTAAAAAAAAAGCTTCTGATGATCACGCGGCTCATCAAAGGCATTTAAAAGAAAAAAAACCTTTTTTTAAAAAATGCCTTTGATGAGCCATGTGATCATCAGAAGCTTTTTTTTTTTGCCAATCAGGAACTCAGCTTGGATCGTCAGAGCATTTAAAAGAAAACAAGCGTTATTTTCTTTTAAATGCTCTGACAATCCCAGCTGAGTTTTAAAAAAGCCTCTGCCAATCAGGGAACTCAGCTGGGATTGTCAGAGCCTTTTGAAAACATTTTTTTTACAACCTCTTAGCCGAAGAGGTTGTAGAAAAAATGGTTTTAAAAGTTAAAAAAAAATTGGACATGCCCACCCAGTCACATTACCGCCCCAACCAAGCCATGCCCACAGAACCGGTAGTAAGAAATTTTAGATTTCACCCCTGACGGACATTATTCCCCAGATTCCTCAAGCACTCTCAAAAGTAGCCAAGTAGGCAGTGCAGAACCAGGGCTTTAGGAGAATATCAACAGTCTGACAAACAATCCCAACAAACACAGACACAAAAGCAAAACTTTATTGAGTACATGATTTCAACACTGAAAAATGCAAAACCAGCTCTAACTTTCCCCTTGCAACCCTGCATAGTTAAATAGAATAGAATAGAATAGAATAGAATAGAATAGAATAGAATAGAATAGAATAGAATAGAATAGAATAGAATAGAATAGAATTTTTCATTGGCCAAGTGTGATTGGACATACAAGGAATTTGTCTTGGTGCATATACTCTCAGTGTACATAAAAAGAAAAAGAATAGATTTCTCCCCTCCTCCCACTGGACAGATTACATTGTCCAATTACAAATCATTCTTTTGTTTTGAGAACAGTTCATGTCTTGGCCGACACTGCTGAAGTGTCCTTGGTGGGTGTTTGGCTCTCATGGTTGAAGTCCGGAGCTTCCGCATTCCATCTTCCCCTTCCCTCCCTCTAGTTCTTTGGCAAGTTGAAAAGTGATAATATTCACAGGGAGCATAAGCAAATTCAATCTTGACACCAACATCTTAACCATTATACCAAACTGATTTTTCCCTATCTATCTTTCCAACCATCCATTCTCTATTTTGTATTTCAATCATCCCCAAGCAATAGCACACATCTGTTGCATGTGCAGTAACTAAAGTTGGGGAAATTATTCATATTTTGCCTAGCTAAGCATAACATAACTTATAATTCAAGTTTTACCATTATAAATTAGGTTGAAACAGAATCATCTTTCATTTCACAGTTCAGGTTAAAAGGGGTGTTTTTTCAGTGAAAAGACAGGAACATTTCCCGGGGGGGCGGGGGAAATCATAATTCAATAAGGACTCTTCTTTTCAATATTCTTAAATTTAAATATTTTCCTTAAAAAAAATAATAAAGCTCCTCGCTTCTCCATTACTACTTTGATATTGTATTTCTTCTTTGTTCTTACAGAGAGGTGAATTGGTGAATCAGGGATCACACACTGGGGGCTAGATTATACATAACCAATCAGATTAGGGTATGAGGCTGGAGCACAGACATCCACAGAGGAGGGTCAGAAAAGTCAAGATGGCAGCTGGGGCCACATGATCAAAGATCCTCCCCCTTTTATGTGCAATATGTGCGTATTTCCTGGACTGGAGATAAATGAACTCTGTTTAAGTGATGCAAATGTTTCCTGAATAAACAGTCACCTTTATCATAAGTATCCAAAGATCACTGCTCCTGAATGTTTTTGCCAAATGCTGTCCAGAAATGCTTGTGCAGAAAAATGAGGGACAGGCAGGGTGTGCACCAGAACACTGTGAGCATTTCGTCTTTTGTGTGTATCAACTAATCACACTTTTGAGGAGGCCAAACAGGATGTCCAAGTGTCAGGAAGATACATTCCAGAATCAAAAGGTGTTTTCCTCTTTCTGTCTGTTAAAGGAAGAGCTTGAATGCTGAATAGCCACAATGTGTACTCGGAGGGGTGGGAATCTGGAGATGTGTTCAGATTTAGGAGATATGTATTATATGTGTTGTGGATTTATAGTGTGTGTCTGGCAGCAGCCTCCAAACGCCTGCCACTTTGGGGGAGTCTAAACGTCTCGGATAATATATATCTGGGAACGCACACATTTAGTGTGCATCACTGACAGAGCACTTGCATTTAGGATTTTTGGAAGCAGTGGATGGCAGCAAAGTTTAAAGTACCTTTTTGCTGTCTCCTCCTAGTGTTGCCTAGTTTGCTGCAACACATATCTAACAGGCCTATGATAGATGAGCTCTGGAGAGATATTGTGTTTGTGGTTCACTTATCAGCACTGGCCTTGCCAAGCTGCAGGCCCATGAACCATTGCTGGGAAAATATATGAGCTCTGATAATAAACTAAGGATGTATGCATAATTTGTCTTCCTGCAGCCGCAGGAAAAATATCATGGTCCTGAGTTTTGGCTTTCAGAATGGCTACCTAAAAGAATAAAGGTCATAGAAAGTTGTTAGTCTTACAATTTTTCAAGATTCGGCTGCCTCTTTTTGCAAATAGTGTCTAGAAGTTACATAGCTGAATTTGAGAGATACAGTTTGCCTACTGTGTTGAGCAGTGCTTCTAATCTGGTCTGATGCAGGAGTGGGTTCTACTTACCTTTTCTACCAGTTTGCAACAGGATCACGCTCACATGCGCAGATCGCTTCTGATGACGTCAGGGTCAGTGGGCGGAGCGTTCTGCCAGTTTTACTCCCGGTTCTATAGAACCGGTCCGAACCGGGGGCAACCCACCACTGGTCTGATGACTTTAGGATTACCACTTCCAGATTTCTCAGCCCCTATAGCTTATATGGGAGTTTAGAAAGTTGTAATTCAGAAAAAGAATTTCTACATACTTTAAGAATAACTAAAGTGCTGCATAGATGCTCTGTACTACACAACTTCTACACTATGTGTGCACCAGTTGGGTTTGACATTGGCATCAGCCAAAAACCATAGTGAAGGATGGAGAAGAACTTTTCATAATAACAGTGCAGAATTTCTCAATGTTTTCCAAAAATGTCTTTCCAAAAATGTGCTTAACTGGGTGTCCAAAACATGCTAAACAATAAGTAACCAGAAGGGCTGGGTTCACCCAACATGAAAAGCTATTAAATACTAACTAATTTCAACACCAATTAAGGCTAAACATGTTAAGCAAAGAGAGTTCCTAGACCGTTATCTGGTCTGACTACTTAATTGAGTCAAACAGAGACATAGATAATTATTTCTTTCATCATGCTAACTTTGGTTGATAGGGTTTTTCTATGGTTTAAAGCACATTCACACGTTCTGTTTATGTTCTTCTATTTCATATATATAGCAAAGGAAAAAAAAGTTAGAGAAACTAAACCACAAATGTAGACACTGTCTTTTCTCTGATCAAGGAAATTAATTTAGCCATCTCTGCAAGCTCCATCATTTTCACCAGCCTTTCCTCCATTGAACTATTGAACTATCTGAAAACTAATTTGTAAACATATGCATAATACAGTCTAGTTTTTAAATTAGATCATTAGTTCACTTCATTCCAAACTAGAACTGTATTAGGCATATACAGTTTATCAATTTTTTTTCAGATAGCTTTCAAAAGTTTGGCCTGCACTTTCTACATCCAACTTGAAAATGTAATTATTGGCTTGGTGTTTAAATTATTTTCTGGATATGTGTGTCCAATTCATTCTGATATTTCAAAGTTCAAGAGAGATGTTTCATAAGACAAAATATTCAGAGATTCCAGCAAGGTGAATAAAATAGCTAGCTATCATTTCTATTCTATTGAATCTCCATGAAAGTGCTCCTCGGAAGATCCTAAAGGAAACCCCAGTATTTAAAGACTTCATTAAGTATTGGCATAGGATGCAATGGCTATCAAGCAGTGTTGAGGGCCACTTTTCTTGTTTTCTTCTCAAACACATTTGGAAAATGCAACTTAAAATATGCCACACTTATTTAATGCCTAGATTTAATTTTTTTAAAAAAACCCTAACACATGCACACACAGTCATGGTCAATCAGAATTTTGGAAAATGATTAGACTCCCCAGACCAAGCCTTGGCAGTAAATTTTAGTTCCTGATTTCATGTGACTTAAATTAGCTGCTAGATTCAAATAAAGCCTCTCAGACATACAACATGGCATCACTAAATAAAAACCTTTAGTGCAAAATAAAATATAAGCCACCTTGAACAGCCTCCCAATAGTGTCTCTCAGCTTATTTCTCACAAAAATAATTGCAAAGATGTATTCATATTGATTTCCCAGAATTAAAGAATTGGAGAGGATTTTTCTTGTCATCTACTGTAGTCCAGGGTTTCTCAACCTTGGACATTTTAAGATGTGTGAAGATCAACTCCCAGAATTCCTTAGCCAGCATACTGGTTGGGAAATCTAGGAGTTGAAATCCATACATTGCCTGAAATTTGGAGAGAAAACACATGCAACCTTATGTTCACCAGCCTGTTGAGAGAGCTAATGAACAGAATAAAATGGAGCGATTATTTCCCATAATTTGGAAAATATGAGCACTTCCACACCATCATCATTTTCACTTTTGAGTCAGGCCAAAGCAGTTCAATACTGGCTTGTGATTGTCACTTCTATTGAAGCCAATCAACAAAGAAATTATTCTATCAACGTGTCATCCGTCAAGCTCCAACAGGTCCTGGCGTTTTAAAAAACCCTTGTCCTTATTAAACAGCTAGTTGAGTCCCTTGCCCCTCTCCCTTCACCCAGGTGCTATAATGGGAGCCTCTGTAAAATCTACGTGAAAAATGATCGTTTGTAAACTTCAAAGTCATTTTGCAACCATTCCTGCTGTGTTTCATAAAAGCTTTTGAAGATGAATTTGGAATGTTGCATAGAAAATGCTGCCTTTGTTCTGGTTTCAAATAAACGGCTCCAGAGCTAGGAAAACAATCAACTCAGCTCTCAGAGTCAGCTAAAGTGGAGCCCAGAAGCTGAGTTGACTCTGAAACTTCAGGAAAAGTCCTCATAAGAACTGCATGAAACCTAAAATCCCATTGCCCTTTATTGCAGCTACATAACTGTTGACTCAAAATGATCATTTGCACATATTGCCTAACCTAATGCTCCCTGCAACACCCACCCACCCACACAAACAAAACTGCCCACTGAGTATTCCAGTATTGTTTAAAGCAGCTACTTTAGGTAATTTCATGTAAAACAAAGAGCAGCCCCTTCATACTGTATAAAGTTAAATATTCTAACCCGAATATTCATTTCTGGAACCTCTGTCCTGTTCTCTACACCCATTTAATGAAACAGTACAGTAGATTATCTGAAATGTACTTCATGAAAAAAAAAACTTTGATACCTCCTCTTGATCCAAAGGTGCTTTTTCAGGAGGCAACTGGACGGTCTTGTTTTTTCTTTGAAGATGTTTCACTTCTCATCCAAGAAGCTTCTTCAGCTCTGACAAGATAGTGGGGAATGGAAGGATTTATATTCCTTGCAGACAGCTGGTCAGTTGCATCCTTTAAGAGGGTCACTGAAGCACTTGGAGGTTTATCTGTATCCTTAGGGTCACCTGAGTAGTGCTCCTGGTTCCTGTAGTCTGTATTTTTTTACTCTGGAAATCCATTCCTATTCCCACACCATTCAAAGGGTGTTCATCCCAAATTGTAGAGCTAAAAGTCTGTAGAGATTCTCAGTTATCCAAGTCAGGGTTGTCCCAAAGATGTTTTTTTTCAGGAGTCAATTGGACTTTCTTGGGTTTTTTTTCCTTTGAAGATGTTTCACTTCTCATCCAAGAAGCTTCTTCAGCTCTGACAGGATAGTGAGGAATGGAAGGATTTATATTCAAAGAAAAAACAAGAAAGTCCAGTTGCCTCCTGAAAAAGCACTTTTGGGGCAACCGTGATCTGGATGATTGAGGGTCTCTGCAGACTTTTACCTCCTCTTGAGTTGACAATTAATCATCGATTACAACTAAACTGCTTTTTTAAAAGAAAAAAAATTCATTCATTTCTTTAAAAAAAGACAGATACAGTGCTGCTTCTTTTGAATTTCTGTGCAGTTGCATGCTTTTTACAAAGTATAGGCTGTGTTCACACACAATACTTAAACAAGGCAGGTAACTGAAAAAAATAGTTTCTGCAGCTGCCTGATACTACACCTGGTTAGTGTGAATCTGTTAGATGTTTGGTTAGATGGTGGTACAAATCCAGCCCCTTCAGTTATTTTATGATGCAGAGCCCCCGTTTCCCCCAAATATCTTATCAATCTCTCCCCAGGTTCAGCATGAGAGCTTTATGTAGCCCTATTATTCCTCCTCCTTCTCTATTTCATCCTTTAAAAAGAAGTTGTATTTTTGCTAATTACGTTCCAGGGACAGAAAAGTTCCCTTCAGGTCAATCAAGTTGAATTTTTCTCCATGTTCAAGATAATTTTTCAAATTCATATTCCATCCACAACAAAATCCTGGGCTAGTCTACTCCAATTGTGCCTTATGTTTGTGAGTGGCTTATGGTATGGTTTACTGGGCATCTTTAACGCTTCTCCAGTTTCACAAGTAGCATCCAAGCCCAGAGGCATCTGATTGAGGCACTAAGCAAAAGGGTAGCTGGGAGTGGAAAATCATGGTCAATTCTTGCTTGGAAACAGAGCCAGCAATGGTGGCGCAGGGTGGGGTGGGGGGGGACAATGACAGGCAGAGGAGAGTGGATGGTGGTATAGGCAATATTCATTGCACAGGTCAAACCTGCTTAGAAGAAAGGGAAAGTTCATAGAGTAGGTATAAAGAAAGCCAATGACTAATCACAGTGCAGCAGGATGGAACATGGCAAAATCATCTGTGGCTGAGGCCAGCATCTTATATGAACTAAGTGGAGGATTAAAGTCACTGATTTCATGATGCAGCCAAAGCCATTCAGAGAGAAGCTCTCCAGCTTTTGAGTTCTCAAATTTTGGCAATCCAATTTAGATGAATAATTTCTAGAAGCAATGTTGATCTTTCAAACGGGATCAGTGTATCATTGCTGAGGATTAGCAGGAAGTGTATTCAACAGCTCTTTTTATGCTTTTATTTATTTATTTGATTTATGACTAGTGAATGTCTGTGGCATTGAAATGATCTTATATACAGACTAAAGACGATTACGATTATGAAATATTACAATATCTAGTTATCTATCAAAATCTTGGTGGACTGCCAAAATAAGCCTGGCTTATCCCAACTCACAGAATGGATAGGGTGGGGTTGTACTTCATACCAGCGATTGAAGTATTGGCCAATTACAACCAGTGCCTAGACAGTGTACTGTAGTTAATGGTGACGGCAATAGATAAATGTTCTCCGCCCAACTGAGCTGGCATTGGGATTGGGATTATACAGCAATCTGGATGATCCAGAACATTTGCAATCAATGAGAAGCATCCTACAAATTTGGGTACCTGGTATGTATCAGGGGTGAAATCCAGCAGGTTCTGACAAGTTCTGGAGAACTGGTAGCAGAAATTTTGAGCAGTTCGGAGAACCAGTAACAGAAATTTTGAGTAGTTCAGAGAACTGACAAATACCACCTCTGGCTCCATTCCCACCAGAGTAGGGTGGGAATGGAGTTTTTGCGGTATCCTTCCCTTGCCACGCCCACCAAGCCATGTCACGCCCACCAAGCCATGCCCACAGAACCGGTAGTAAAAAAAAATGGATTTCACCACTGATATGTATAGAAACATTCCAGACTGTGTCTGGTTTATAACTCAAAGAATTCTACAGAAATACATCAAAATATTTTCAATCATCTCCAAACTGAGTGATTATGTGGCATTTTGGCACATATAGATATCCAAGTCAATCTCATTAGAGATTAGAATTAGAGAGTTCTAAGTCTAATGTACTCTAGGAATTCAATGTAAGACACCCAGTTGATGGCTATCTAGGCTTTGCATGCATACATCCAGTAAATGAGAATACATCAACTCATTGTCCAGTTGGTTTCCTTGTTAATTGGTTGATTGATTAAATTACTATGTGCCATCCAATTGGTGTCAAAGCTTGGTAACAACATTTGGAATAAGCGGCTACGGGTAGTTCCTTGGCTTAAAACTGGTTGCTTAAGTGACTGTTCAAAGTTACAATGGACCCAAAAGTGCTTACAACCCAGATTTGAAGTTCTGATAGCTTCCCCCCACCCCGACATGGCCATGTGACTTCAGTTTGAGTGTTTGGCAATTTATTTATTTATTTGTAGCATCTCATGGTCATGCGACTACAATTTAACACCCCCCCCTTTTTTTTTTTTGCTGAAAACTGCCATTTATTTCTGGTTTCTGACATTAAAATATCATTGTGGGCAATGAGTTTGCTTAACAACTGCAGTATTTATTTAATGAACACCCCCAAAAGTTGTAAAATTGGGTCAGTCAGATGATGATCCACGTAATAAGTAGCCAGGCTTACAATTATAATTTCAGGCTCAATTATAATTGCAAGTCAAGGACTACCTCTATTTTATAAGTACTTTTAGAAAGCCAAATATCCCTCATCCTATGCCTGCACATTTGCTTTATGTTTGCTATGTGATGAATTTTGTATCCCAGTTAAAATTCACTCGTATGATCTTCAGTGACTTTTTTTAATGTATCAAAACTGTTTTGAATTTCACATTTGTCTTCTAGAGGATCAACTTTTCTACACAATGTTGTGTCATTCACAAAGCTATTCTCCCTTTATACGTTGGCCTAGCGAAGACAGAATTTATAAATAGGGTGATGCAACATTCTGCTTTCTAGAAATGATAGAGTAGCAAAATTTGGAGGGACTGTAAATTTGTTTTAGTATACCTTCCATCCCCTTGTCTGGATAATTTACAAAGATACATTTCCTGTTTATTTATTCAAAATTTTTGTATACTGCATATAGCATATAACAAGCTGCCCAGAGTTACCTTGTGATAAGATGGGCAGCTAATACATTTTACAAATAAATAAAATAGCATAGGGGACTTACAATACACATATACTAAAACACCCACAATTTAATCCAACATTAAAACTTGAACACAATACAGGGTTTGCTGTTCTCATAAAGGAGAATTTCAACCCTGTGAAATAAGGGGTCCTTGATGCTCTCTGAGCACTGATGATGTTACCTAATTTGAGTAACGAAACATTTGCATGAAAACAGCCAAACTCAGAGAGCACCAAGGACCCTTCAGTGTTCAGTTGTTCTCATTTACAATCTTCCAAAGGAAGACTGGGCTAAGGATGGAACCCTGTAGGGCCCCACCCAAAATTTACTTTGAGAACAATGTAAAGCCATTTGAGCTTTAATGTAGGACAATGTAAAGCCAAAAGCTAAAACACCTTTTGAGTTGTAAATTCAACAGATTAATCCCTGTTTTTCAAAGGGATCTCAAGAAAGACCCTATCCCATGGCTTTATTGAAGCCAAGGTATACTGCAACCACATCATTACTTTGGATTACCAAAGTCAAAGGGACACAATTTATTCTTGACATTTACATGGATAACTATGGACTGAAATATATGAATTGAAAGAATGTGTGATTGTGCTCTTTAAATGCAAACTGAGTCCACAATATTACTGTGGGACGGAGATTCAGAAACGTCAGACTTCGATTTAGCATTCTTCATACTACAGGGTTCCCCCCCCCCCCCCCTTCCATTCAATCATATCTGATTCTGGGAGACTTCCTGGACTGCAGTTTTCTTGGCAACTTTTTTCAGAAGTAGTTTGCCATCATCTCCTTCCTGGGGATGAGAAAAAAATGACAGGCCTAGTTCACCCAGTTGGCTTTGGGCTTAAGGAGGGACTAGAATTCAGTTTCTAGCCTGATGCCTTAGCCACTACACTAAACTGGCTCTCCATACTATAATTATTTTTATTATTGTTCTTTTTAAGTTTTTTGTATCCTTTTTCTCACCAAAGCAACCGGGAGCCTCAAATAAAAAGAATATCTTTATTTTATTTATTCTTATTTTGTTTATTAATATCCTTTTATTTTTACAAATAATTGAAGGCAGCAAAGATATCCAACACATCTTCCGTCTTCTATTTTCCCACAACAACAACTCTGTGAGATGGGTTGGGCTAAGAGAGAGTGATGGGCCCAAGGTCACCCAGATGGCTTCCATGGCTAGATTGAAATTTGAACTCACATATCTCTTGCTTTCTAGCCTGGGGCATTAACCACTAAACCAACTGGCCCTCTTAAAAGCAATGTTTAGTAAAACTGGTTAGGGAAAACAGTTAACAATAAAGACACCTATTCTAAAATAAGGAAATGAAACAATACGGTAAGAAGCAGTGGTGGGATTCAGCTGGTTCGGGTTGATTTGGGAGAACTGGTAGTTAAATTGCTGGCTGGCCTCTCCTCTTTCAGGAATCCCCACATGCCCCATTTTGGCTCCCAGATAAGTGCAAGGAGGCCTCCTAGACCCAAAACAGGGTGTGGGGGGGCCACGTGGCCCATTTTCACTCCCAGGTGGCTTCAGGGAGGCCTCCTAGTCCTGTTTTCGCTCCAGGGAGGCTTCAGGGAGGCCTCCTAAGCCCATTTTCGCTCCCAGGAAGCTTCAGGGAGGCATCCTAGGCCCAAAAAGGGGTGTGGGGGTTGCGGTACAGCCAGTGGTGGGATTCAAGTAATTTAACAACTGGATCTCTGCCCTAATGATTTCTTCCAACAACCAGTTTTCCAAACTGCTCAGGAAGTTAACAACCGGTTCTCCCGAAGTGGTACAAACTGGCTGAAGCCCACCACTGGTTACAGCCTCCTGCAGCCCGTTTTTGCTCCTGGGGGGCGTGTGTGTGTGCAGGGAGACCTACTAGGCCCAAAATGGGGCATGGGGGCAGTGGCATGTCCCCCCCCCCCGCGACCTGTTTTTGCTCCCAGGGGAGTGGAGGAGCAGGGTGCTGCCTGTCACACCCCTTGGCCATGCTCACCCAGCCGGTCATTAGGTCAGAGAACTGGTTGTTAAATTATTTGAATCCCACCACTGGTAAGAACATAAACATTATATGAATTAAAACAAAGTTCACCTTTAAAAGGCAAGCAGGTCTGCAGCATCTGTTCTTCTAGAAAAAGTTGCAATATAAAGGAAGATAGCATGAGAATCAGCTTCATTTCGTGAAACACAGAGGCCCTCTGTCAAGAAGGTCATATTAATAGTAACTCCACTATGAGCCATCCCACCAGTGGAAATCTAGGCAGCCACTTCCAATCTGATATTTGCAGAATGGAGTGTTATTAGGAGGGATATATAGATTTAAAGTATTTGATTTCTACACTATTTAGGACTACTTGTATGTTAATTCTAACATTTAAATACAGGGGTGGGGGATGAGAATCAACAGTCAGCTTGCCAGTCAGAACTAACCTTAGCAAAGGGCAGAGAGAAAAGAGATATGATAATGCTATTATCTACTCCTGCAACAATAGTGCAGGAAATTACCATCCCAATAGCAAAAATAGAGCTTCATCCCATCTGTTTATTTTCCAAAACAATATATGCCATCATTTGCCAGGCAAACTCCATTGCATGTTACACAAGGTGAGCAGAGCCATCTCTATTAGATACATTAAATAAATGGTAATCTGATTTCAGAAGTGGCAATATTCTGAGCACTTCAAATGTTCTTCTCCCCCATAGAAAGAATTTGTAGAGGCAGTAAAAAAAAAACACCATAAAAAAACCCCCAAATCAAGCTTCTCTCTTGCTATTTCTCTGTAGGTTTTTCTCATGGCAACAAAAAAGAAGTGATTTTCCATTCTCTTCTTCCAGGATATTCTTCCAATTTTCTCAGTCTCACCTAATACCTTGGCGTTTCCTTGTGAGCTCTCTTCTATATGGGAATCCAGTTATACCCTGTTTAGCTTTTTGGGGGCTCAACCAAGATATACTAGAAGCCACCATGTAGCTGGACTCAAAGGTAATGGCTTTCTACCAAGAAAAGATGGGCTACAACTCATCAAAAGTGTTCACTTCTGTCTCAGAACAGGGAAAGGATTTTTTTAAAAAAATCACAATGCATGTTTAAACAAGAAAGGAAGGCCAGGGCTATGAATGGCTTCTATTATTGATCATTGCCTCTTCTTTCTGGAACTCTATAAATTCACTTTTTAATAATAGAGTGTAAAAGCAAGGTGTATATATGCTTTCAAATCTGAAAGATCCTTCAGGCAATTGAAAAAGAGGGTTGAACTAACAGTTTATGCCATTAATAATCACATTCATTTTTGTGCCACCAGAGGCTTTGCATTTAAAAGCCTGAATTCTTCCTAATTCAAATCGAAGCCAGGAAAATTAAATCTATTCCCTTACCTGAATTCCACAAAGCCAGAATTAGCCATCTGTTTTCCTAGGGAGATGGGGAACGGGTGGTGTCAGCTCTGGAAGCCATCTTTTACTTTGGATCTTCAGGGCTGCCACATTTAGCGCTGTAAGAAACTGGGAGGGGGAATTGTATGGAGTTGGGGAGATATCTAGCCATAATAATATTCTTTTCTCTGAGAGTCAACAAAATCCTGCCCTGCACCTGGAGTGGTGTGACTGGGAGGCATCTCCAGTTGGGACGGTGCAACAAGTGGACCATGTGATGGACATGTGGGTGCTGGGACAGGGACTTAGACTTTCTTTTGGATGGGGAAAACCTGGACACTTTCAGGTTCGGGTTTTCTCAGATGTGCCAATATGACATCTCTAATAAAATAGAATTTTGAGGAACTTCTAGCCTCGGAGTCTTCTTTCATTGGAGGTGTTACTTGGAACCCTGACAGGTGGTACATTTTATTTGTCCAAATGTCTCCCTTCTGTTTGCTTCTAATGCGGCACACCAGACAGAAAGAGAGATGGGAGAGTTCAGCTGGAGGATTGTGGGTGGAGGCTTAAACGTTTATCTGGGAAGATAGAAGAGATCAGATCTCATCAGACTTCCAGTCTGGGGCAAGGTCTTTGGGTTCCAGATATATTTGCAATTGCTAGAATTCAGCAGGCAATTTCCCAATACTGAAAGAATAGAGGTCACCATAATCCAACTCAATCATGGGCTACCTGGTGGATAGTTGTAGTGAAATGATGTTTGTAAGTCACAAACTGTCAAACATGATTGAACAACCATCATAATGTGACTGCGAAAATGTAGATTACTACAAGCGGCAACAAAATACAGTATAGAACTATCCAACTATTTGTTGCCATCAGCTAGTCATCTTTATGTTTGCATCCATGGTTTGGATTAAGTGCTATCAAGTTACTTAAGCATCACTCAATTTAGTAACATGCAACTCAGCCTCCACATAGATGGGCCTTCTCCAGGATGATCTGCCACTTCAAATCCTCCAACAGCGCACTCATTGCTACTATAATCAACTCTATACACATCAATCTATTCTTTTTCTATGTAGACCTCAGCAATTCTGATAGGTCTTTATAAAGGATCCCAAGACATCTCATTTCCTCCAAGATCTCAAATGAATGTGCCTTGTACACACCCTTTCTAATTTTATTTATTTATTTTTTTGGTTCTCCAATTGAGAGAATGAAACTAAACTTGGGGGCTAAATTTAACATCTTCTCCCAGAAATAGACTTTTTGATATTCCTACCATATATTGACCCTTTAAGCATATTCTAGTTGTAGGGCCACTGTGTTTATTTAATGGTGAAGGAAAGAACCCTGCATGTGCTTAAATTTACTCATCCCTGTTAGTTCTCAAAGCAGTCTAGCATGTTATTATCCTCAATCAGCCAATCAGAAGATGCCGGTTCCTTCCCATCTCATAAAGTTAAGGTCCTAATAACAGACACCTAGTTAACTTGCCATTATATAAGGAAGCTCTGTTGTCCTATTCTTTCCTCCAAAAATTTAATTATATTTTTCACCCCAAAGCTGAAGGCTCGCATTTTGTAGAGGAAGGAATGACAGAAGCTGGTGGTGGTGGTGGAGTGAGTGGTGGTCTGCCCCTGGTTCAGACCGGTTCTATAGAACCAGTAGTAAAACTGGTAGGAGGCTCCACTAACCGACCCTGATGTCATCAGGAAGCTTCTGTGCAAGTGCGTGGCCCCATTGCGAACCAGTAGTAAAGGTAAGTAGAACCCACCCCTGGGTGGAGTTAAAAGAGGGATCAGCCTGGAATCTCTACATAGCCACAAGTGCACAAAGTCCAACTCTCAACCCCTCCCCCATTTTGTTGAGTCATATCTAAGTCTTAGCAGTTGCTAATGTTAGTTGAGAAGATTCTTATCAGTGGTGGGTTTCTACCTGTTTGCCCCAGTTTAGGCGACCTGTTAATGGCAGCGGCAGGAGGCTCTGCCCACCTGCCCGGATGTCATCACGGATGCTCTGCGCATGCGCAGAAGTTCTGTGCATACACAGAAGTGCAGCACACGAGCAAAGCGAGCACATGGGTGCACATGCTCATAGTTCTGAACCAGTAGTGAAGGTAAGTAGAACCCACTACTGATTCTTATGTATAGTCATAGGTAGCAATGCATTAATTAATTTAATTGGACCTTCATGTGTAGATCTTATCTTTCATGCCTGACATATTATTAGTGCCATAACTAATTCCTGCTCATGTCCCAGAACTGAGTCTCAACAATCCTAATGCATGCTGATGCTGCATGAGCTGCTGAATTCTTTGTAAAGTTCCATGCTCTTGCCATTCCAGAGTTGCCCCTTTCCTGTTCTCCTGACCCTGGAAACTTGTTGGTCTCCTTCCAGTCTCATTGTGTCTTTATGAAAGCAACAAGTTCCTTCATTTCATAAACAATGGGAGTCATTTGAGCTGTTATTTCCCCTCGAGCTGGGCCAAAGCCAGGTGGAACAAGGCAACATCATACCGCTTACAGTTGGGCCTGAAGACATTTTAAAAAATACCCAGCAAGATGAAGAACCAAGAGTTGTGAGCAGGCACCTTGCATTACATCTCCAACGAGGATGGGAAAAGTTGGCTTTGGAAGGGACAACCTTGCGAGGAGAAAGCAAACCTTAGACATTAAGCAAAGCAGTTGCTAAGTGGAACGGTGACTGTGCTTCAATCTTACTTCAGCTTTCCTTTGCTTTACAGACCTCTGAAGATTGCACATGCAAGGATAGATCATACACAGATAAACCAAAGGAAAGATGAAGTAAGATGGTTAGCTTAAAAAAAAGGACTATGTGTATAGTTTCCAAGTAAGGGGAGGTCACATTCTCTTTTTTTCTGTATTCATTGAGGCCATCTCAATTACTTGGTCTAGTTGTACACTATACTAGGGGACTCCAAACTTGGATAATTCCTCAGCCAGCAAATTCTGGGAGTTGAAATCCACAAGTCTTAAAGTTGCCAAGGTTGGAGACCCCTGTGCTATACACTTGAAATTCAGATAAATAACTCCATGGCTCAAGATAGAGTTGAATCCTTTTGCCTGCATGCTTCCCTCTTCCCAGAGCATTTTCTGTGGCTGCTGTAACCTTTGAAATTCTCCTCCCCTGAAAGTTACAATGATGGCCTTTCTTTATTTCTGCTTCAGAAATAGGCACCAGATCTTTGGGGAACCAGACAGTAAGAGTGCTGACAGGTAAGACAACGGCTAGAAGTTATGGGTTGATTCTCCTTTGATTTTATAGTGAATGGTGCTTTTATGATTTTAATATTAGGCTTTGTTTTATAATGTTTTTACTGTCATGAGCCATCCAGATTCTTGGGACATAGGTGCCATGAAAAACTTACAAAATAAGCAAATAAATAAAGGGTAACAGAAGAGGAAAAGGACAGCAAGAAGGACCAGGGGACTAGAAACAAAGATCCTGAGCATGTTTTGCCTTGCAGGGGGCGGGGGGGACGACGACCCAGGGAGGCATATCATACAAGCATGTGAAAAGTTGTCACATAGAAGAAGGTCAAGAGGAGATAGAAGAATAGGTTTAAATTACAGGCAGCCAAATTTAGATTAAATGTTAGGGGTGGGGGTGGGGAAACAACCTTAACAATAACAGCAATTGAAGGTGCAACCAATTACTCTCCCATGCTGGATGAGTTTAGAGAAAGGCAAAAGAAAAAAAATCACATTTGTCCACAATGTTTTAATTTGAATTCCTACAGTAAGAAGGCATTATCCTAGACAACATAAAGAACCTCTTCCAGTTCTATATTTCTATGCTTGATCAGACCTAAGATCCATAGGGGTATTTGTGTGTATTTCTCTGTGTGTGTCAAGATATACAACCAAAACCATCCCCTTTTTTACATGCATTACCCTTCCTTCCTTCCTTCCTTCCTTCCTTCCTTCCTTCCTTCCTTCCTTCCTTCCTTCCTTCCTTCCTTCCTTCCTCTGAATTGTTTCCAGCAATATAAACCAATACATCATGATAGTACATTCCATAGCTTCATTGTTTGAAAGTGTTCACTTCTGAGTGCACAGCAATTCTAAATTCCTCTTCTACTTCTTGATCACTCTTAATATTATCCTTCTCCTGTAAAATAAATTGGTAAATGGAAGCTTCAAAGATCTGATTCTCCTAATTATTTTTCCAAGTTATTTTTCAATTAGCTGTGGACACTACAGTATAAGGGATAAGGATCTGAGGATTTGTATCTTTCAATTTTCAATTCTGAATTACTTTGCCATATAGAATTCAAATGGAAAACAGGACGCCCTGTTTGAATGTTTACAAACAGCCTCATTAATTGAGTCCAAAGGTCTTGTTTGGTCCAGTAATCCTGGGAGAGCAGAAATATACTGCATTTAAGCATGGAAGCCCAAGGTTATCTCTCATGATGATTAATAATTATGCTTTTATATAAACTATCTTGCTGGGTTAGATCCATCTAATTGTCACCCTTTCATTAGCGCTGGCTGGATTTATTAAAGAAACTTGGAAGGCGTGATAGCTTTTTCCCATTTTCTCCCTTCCATGGTTTTCAGAGGTAGACTGTATAGGCCAGTCAAGGCAGTGTTTCTCAACCTTGGCAACTTTAAGATATCTGGACTTCAACCTCCAGAATTTCCCAGCCAGCATGCAGAAACTCTAGTCTAGAAGCTGAATAGATGTCAATAGATTGTCTGCACCATCACCTTAAATTCATCTGACTTTTAACACCACCGAAGACAGGAATCATCACCAAGTCTTACAGAAGTGGATGAGAACCTCATCTCATGACACTTCTCAACCCACACATTCTTCATCTCCATAGCTCTGAAAATCTATTATCGTCTTTGATGATACAATCCTATCAACAATTGCCAGCAACTCTGTTTGGATGCTAATTCTCTGCCTTCCAGTGTAACTAGGGTGATTCACCCAGCCGCGTTTTTTGGAACAAGTCCCCAAAATGTCCACTTGGTGCATTTCTGAATAGCTAAAACAAAACAAAAGAACATTCGATCCCTCTGAGTGTTTAAAGTGAAACGATGTGCAGAATTTTCTTTTCATCACCTTGGTTCTGGCAAATCAATCCCTCAGTTCTGGGCAATTAGATTTAATTTAAAATTGTTGAACTTCATGGTTTCAGGCCTTTGCAAGGACACAGATTGGGATGAAACCAAATTGATACATAGTTCATGTAACATGAAATTCAATATGGAAGGATTAGAATTTTAAAGGGTTCCTCCCCACCCCCACCCCAGAGTTGCTATGTAGAAGCCAGAAAAATGTTCTAGATTTGATTTTGGTAGACCCACAAGGCAAAAAACCAAAAGAAAACCACTCTTAACTACAGAGATTGGTGCTTCATTTCTGGTACATGAGCCAGAACTCAGTCTGGTCTGACAATCTCTGCCTGATATACTCAATCAAATGTAAGAGTAATGCTCAAAAAGTGAAGATAATAAATTCTGCATAAGCTCAGAGGCATATCAAGTGGATTGCCTCCAGGCTCTTTAAACAGCTACTTTCATTAGTCAGTTGGAAGATGTAGCAGGGGAAATTTGCAGATGACAGAAACATTGGCATGATAGCAAACTTTCCAAGTAAGAGAAACAAAATTCTTGATAGCTTAGAAGAGTGGGCTAAAAGTAACAGAATGTAACATTATAATAATTTTTGAAGTTCTTTGCTGAAGGAATAAAATTCAAGTTTAGGGTGAGAGATATTTGCCATGCTAATAGTCCTTGTACAAGTTTTGTGAAATCACAGCAAATCACACATTGATTTGCATCAGCAGTGAAATCTCACTGCTCAAAAGACAAATGCAATTTTTAAAGACACTGTAGGCATATTATTTCCATATTACGTTAAGGCAGGAGTCTCCAAACTTGGCAACTTTAATACTTGTGGACTTCAACTCCCAATTCTGGGAGTTGAAGTCCAGAAGTCTTAAAGTTGCCAAGTTTGGAGACCCCTGCGTTAAAGTATAATTCTAGTCTATCCTTTACTCTTTTAATCTTGTGCAAAGAATAGTATGGTAACTTTCTTCAAGTACCTGAGATTTGTCACATGGATAAAGGTCAAGAACCTTCTCTCTTAATTACAGGAAACAGAGTAATGCCCTTAAGTTATAGGATGTCACATTTCAACTGCAGTTCAGGGAGTTTCCAACTCCCAGACACAGCAATTCAAGAAGGCAACCAATTTACTGGTATAGTTTTTCACCGCTGGCATCAATGAAGTAACAATGAGCTTTCAGTCTGAATGGCCATGGCCAGCAGTGAAACCTCAGAACAAAAGAAAACTAGACCATGGCCATTCAGCTTGAAAGCATATCCTGCTTCAGAGGAGCCCTTGATTTATTTTAGTTATTAGATTTATATTCCACCTTTTCTCTGATGTCTCAAGGCAGCACAGATAATACTCCAACTTTCCCCATCACAACCAGCCAAATTATAAATTAGCCCTAAATAAGCTTCCAAGGCTGAGAACAGATTTGAACATAGTCCAATACTTTAACCCAGTGTTTAAGATGTATGGATTTCAACTCCCAGAGTTCCCCAGCCAGCTATGTCAGATGATGGGTTGGGAAAGTCCAGGGCATATTACTCTGCCTTCACAAAAGGGCCAACGTAGTAGATGTCACAGAACACAACCAATGTGTGAAAGCAAAATAACTACTATAAAATGTTATTCCCTACTTCTCTTTTCTCTCTGCCCCAGATGCTCTGTACCACCCCAGCATTTTTTCTGGGTAGATTAGACATACTTCCAAAGCAGTGGTGGGTTTCAAAGTTTTTTACTACCAGTTCTCTGGGTGTGGCTTGGTGGGCGTGGCATGGCATGGCTTGATGGGCGTGGCATGGTGGCTGTGGCAGGGAAAGGATACTGTAAAATCTCCATTCCCTCCCCAATCCAGGGGAAGTTTACTGCAAAATCCCCATTTCCTCCCGAACAACTGGACTTGGGAGGCAGGGTGGGGTTAGTCAGAATTTTTACTACCGGTTCTCCAAACTACTCAAAATTTCCGCTACTGGTTCTCCACAACTGGTCAGAACCTGCTGAAACCCACCTCTGTTCCAAAGCCCTCTTTTGATTCCCTAAATGGGCCTATGGTTGGAGAAGACTCCTGAAAATATAGACAAGGAAACACACCAATTGACCTTTTATTTTAAAAAAAATCCCCTAGGATGTCCCTGCTATGTGAGAATGGTGGCAAATTTGAAGTTAAAGATGCCGCTGCAGACTTGTGCATTGTTCTGTAGCATGCCAGATCTTTTTTTTTAATTTGAAGAAAAACAAGTTTTTTAAAAATTGTCAAGTAGGCCAGGAACCATTCACAGGAAGGAGATAATGCCACCTCCAAATTCAGCAGAATGGATCTTAAGAACATCAGATCTGCCTCGTGCAGGATCGAACCGAGATTTCCAAAGTTTGCATGCTATCTTCAGCAACAGAGCCAGCCAGGAACTTTCAAGGCCAGCAGGGCACGGAGCAAGGAGAAATGGCCCACTACGGCATCACCGAAGAACAGAATGGAGTATTGTCCTAAAACCCTGAGAAACTGTTATGTGTAACTTGAATTAAGAAATAGCAGCCAGGGTGCATCTCAAACTGGCAAAGCTCTTGATGAGAAAATGATGTGTTATTGTAAGAAGCCCATTTAAAAATCGCCAAGGGGATTTGAGCAAACAGGCTTGGGGGATGCATCCAAGAACTGTCAAGTCTTCAAGGTACATTGACTTCAACCTCTCTTATGGCACTCAGTAGGAACTCACTGCTATAAAACAGTGGGCAGTAGCATACATCATTCTGTTCGGAATGGTTTCTTCCTGAACAAGTGCATTTAAACAGTGTTGGCTCCAGAATAAGGAGATAAAATGAATTGGGAAGTAGACGTAGTCTCTAGGCTGTTGCTGCTACTTCTCTTTGCTCCCCACCACCACCACACACACTGTTTACGTCCTCAGTGCACTATTAACTTCATTAGTGACTGGTTAAATAGGCAGCAAGGAGGAAAATACTGTAATTTATAACGGCTTGAGGATGGCATAAAATTACGACTACTGGATCTGCTCTGCAAAAGTCCAAGTGACCACTAGATGGTCTTGTCACTCTGCAAAAACACTTCTAAATGATTTATTGGATAAGCTCCCAAAGTTGGAGATGCACCAGAGTACCAGATCTGAACTGCAAAATACAGCTGAACATTAGGGGGCGGAAAAGAGGTTAATATTCTCATTCTCTTTGCTTCCCTCTAGCACAGGGGTCGGCAACCTTAAACATTCAAAGGGCCATTTGGACCCATTTCCCACAGAAAAGAAAACACCGGGAGCCACAAAACCCTTTTGACACCTAAAATGAAGATAACACTGCATATATCGTTTTTTTACCTTTATGCTATGTATAAAAAAATTACAGTGTGTTGCATTTATTAAATCAATGACCTGCAACAGAGAAAACACATTTTTATTTCTGTGTGCAGCAAAAACATTTTGAACTCTGGAAAAAAAGATGAGTCAAAAAGCTCAATAAATCACATGCCAGCAGGTGTCGCACATTGGCCGTTGTGATGCATATTTTGACCGACGGAGCCACAGCAGAAGGATGAAAGAGCCACATGCGGCTCCAGAGCCGCGGGTTGCAAACCCCTGCTCTAGCAGTTGTCTGGATATTTTTAGATAGAAAATAGAAATCCGCAGATAAATGCTTTTCTCACATCCCAGAGATAAATATTGCCTTTGTAGGTAAAGCCTTTGTTTTATATGGTGGAAAAGACAGCCAGCTTAGTTTTTACCTTCCCTGAATCAAATGGATGCAATGTATAAAACGGAGAAATGATTCTCCTTATAATTTGATCAAGGCATTCATTGAAAGAGCTGCATGCTTAGCAATACTGTGCTGGCTAAAGAATTCTGGGAGATGAAGTCGACGCATCTTAAAATTGCAATGAAAAATATTGATGTGCAATGGGTTCTTTGCATGGTCTAGCAGAGCCGATTTTATTATGACTTCCCTGTTTGGGAGTAATGTTCAGGGGTGTCTCCAAGATACGGTCAAAAATATCAGTGTGGTGGCCAGGGCAGCACAACTGAACCTTCAGCTGTTTTTTTTATCTGTGTCGCAGCCACCATTTTGCCATTTTTGACCACACCCTGCAGACACCTCTGCTGAGGTTACATTGTCCCTGTGTTTATTCAGCATGTTTGGCCCATTTCCTGAATTAACCCATTATCTGAATTTGCAGAGTACGCTGAATCAGTACGCTGAATCCAAAGCTAACAAAGCACAACAAACTAAGCCAAAGGCACACATGCACGCACGCACACACAGACAGACACTCACACATCATTAGTCAAGCTTCACACCCTGCACAAATGCCACCACTCAGTTTTAATTAGCCAAGTTAAACACGTTGTGTGAACACTATCAGAAGGCACATGGATAGTGTTGTACAGGCGACAACTACAGCACCGAATCTATCCATGAGAGAGGTTTGTTTCTTTTCCACCCTTCAAAGGCTTGAATTTGCGAAGTTGGCTTCTCTGGCAGCAGCAGTCATCTGTCTTTCTAGCTCTGGGTCTAAGACAGACTCGAGGGAGGCTTGGGAAGGGTCCAGTACCCTTGGCAGACTTCCTGCTGCAAGAACAATGGCTGACATCATGTTTTGTTTAAGCTAAAGCTGCCTTATGGTGTTGGAGGGAGAAAGTTTATTTTCTTTTGCCGATTTGCCATCTCTCTCTCTTTCGCTCTTTCCTCCTCACTGCTGACTCCGGCCAACATTCCAGGCGAGTGAGCATTGCACAGGTCTCCGTGCCTAGATTTCCCATTAGGGCGACTTGTTTGTGAACCAAATTGCCCTTTCCACCATCCCCTTCAGCCCTCCAAGGAGAGCCTTTCCTCCAGGATCCATAGGAGGGTTTTAATTGCAGCGTTTTACACCCTCTTTCTGAAATTGTGGGTACTCGGTGCTCAAATGGATTACAATCCTGCAAAGTGCTATAGCAATAGCACTTATATACTGCTTCACAGTACTTTACAGCCCTTTCTAAGTGGTTTACAGAGTTGGCATATTGCCCCCAATAATCTGGTTCCTCATTTTACCGACCTCAGAAAGACTGAGTCAACCTTGAATCGGTCAGGATCAAACTGCTGGCATATTGGCAGAGTTAGCCTGAAATACTGCATTCCAAACACTGCACTTCCACGGCTCTTGTAGAGAAGAATTCAGGGTGGAGCTGTCTTTAGATAGTCAAAAAAGGCTGCTACAGTGCAATTGAAGCCCTGTCTGGCGTGCATATAATATAATAGAATAATAGACTAGACTAGACTAGACTAGACTAGACTAGACTAGACTAGACTAGAATAATAACTTTATTGTCACTTTGAATGTACGCTAATCGGCCTACATTAAAATGAAATTTCATTGCATGCAGCTCTCAAAGGGTCACCACCTCCAATATGCACAACATAAACATGAATAAATAAATAAATAAATATGTCAGCCCTGGAAGCCATCTTTTACTTTGGATCTTCAGGGCTGCCACATTTAGTGCTGTGGGAAACTGGGAGGGGGGATTGTATGGAGTTGGGGAGATATCCAGCCATAATAACATTCTTTTCTCTGAGAGTCAAGGACATTTTACCCTGCATCTGGAGTGGTGGGACTGGGAGGCATCTCCAGTTGAGACGGTGCATTGATTGGACCATGTGATGGACATGTGGGTGCTGGGGCAGGGACTTGGACTTTCCTTTGGGTGGGGAAAACCTGGAAGCTTTCAGATTCGGGTTTTCCCAGATGTGCCAATATGACATCTCTAATAAAATGGAACTTTGAGGAACTTCTAGCCTCGGAATCTTCTTTCGTTGGGGGTGTTACTTGAAACCCTGTCAAAACAAACAAACAAATAAATAAATAAATACAGAAGTATGTATATGCCCACATATAACATATGACACAGAGAAACAAAACAATCTAGTTTGAATGTATGCATGTACATGGCAAGAAAAATGAATTTTTTTAAAAATAAATTTTATTTTATTTTGTCTTATTCATCCAACAAGCCTTAAATCTATAGTGGTCTACAATGAATCTTGTGAGTTTACTAGACGGATGGCATAGGGAGCAAAGCTGTTACAGAATCTGATAATCCTGCTAGAAAAGCCAAATGGAGTTTCAATTGCACTGCAACAGCTGCCATCTTGACTTTTTTGACTGTGCCTTGTGGATGCTCCTGATTCTGAGAATAGTGAGCCTAAGCCTATTTGTGTGGGCATGGTTAATTCAGCTGACTTCTTTCAATCAGAGGAGGCAAAGGGGCAAAGAACATTTCAGGATAATCAAAGAGAGCCTTACTCCAGCCGTGGAAATCCCATTGCTGTTGTTTTCAGATTCATTGCTAACTGCTCCCATTCACAGCTACGAAGACTAGAAACAAGATTTCTCCACAGTTCACAGATCTCAAAAGATAAGAATGTGCGCCCAACAGTGGCCTCCGTCTGCCCTTTTTCAAACCAAGGGGCACAAGTGCATCGCCACATCTGCATTCTCAAATCTGACCTGCTTTCAAACAGTTTGCTTTATTCGGGTCTGACTTGGTATATCTTGCAAGCCCATGCAATAAAGGCTGGCCGTGCAAATTTTGATTGAATGTCTTAGAAATCCCTACAATTTCGTCACTTGAGTTTGCCAAGAACACTGAAATGCAGTACACAGATTTCCATGTCTGTGTATGCAAAGTAAATTTCTACTCAAATCTCAGTTTATGTTTTCAGATTGAAAATAAAAAGTGGGGAGAAAGAGTAGGAGGTTGAAGGCGAATAGTTTATATGGTTGTGGCTGTGTGCCGTATTGATTTTTTTTTAAACTTTCTTTCTCTCCCCTAAGGGTGCCCCTAGGCTCCTAGTTAGACCTATTTGACCACATTTGGAAACAGCAGAATGGAGACGTCAGATGCTCTGAGGCCACATCCTGAGGAGCTGTTTTCATAAGTTACTGAAGGCCATTTCAAAAAAAGTGCCCAATTAGCACATTGGTTTAAACCAGTGATGAAATGTAAAATTTGTTACTACCGGTTCTGTGAGTGTGGCTTAGGGGGGTAATGTGACTGTGTGGGCGTGGCCAATTTTTTGTTTTTACTTTTAAAAGCATTTTTTTCTACCACCTCTTCAGCTGAAGAGGTTATTAAAAAATGCTTTTAAAAGGCTCTGACAATCCCAGCTGAATTGCCTGATCGTCAGAGGCTTTTGTTTTCTTTTAAAAGCATTTTTTTGGCTAAAGAAAAAATGCTTTTAAAAGTAAAAAAAAAAAAGCCTCTGATGATCGTGCGACTCAGCTGGGCATGGGGGAGGGAGGCTGGGATTTTTGCTACCGGTTTTCCGAACCATCTGCCGTCATTGCTACTGGATCAGACGATCCAGTCCGAACCGGGAACGTTTCGCCCCTGGTTTAAACTGATCCATGTTATGATCAGCAGATTCCTTTTTGTTAGGCTTTCCTTGTAGGGTGAAATGATGGTATTTGCCTGTTATATCTGATTTGGGCAAACCGGTAGCGGGGGTGGTGCGAGGCTCCGCCCACCTGCTTGGACATCATCACATCCTGTTTTTGACGCTCTCTGCATTTGTGGAAGGTCCTGCTCATGTGTGGAGGTGGCGCATGTGAGCGAAGTGAGCACATGCATGTGTGCTCTCACATTTGCGAACTGGTAGCGAAGGTAAGTGAATACCACCCTGAGTGTTACTATATAGTTGTGTCGGCCAGGCTCTAGTACTGGCATGTAGAAAGGTGTAGCTGTTAGTTCACTGGGAGGAGAAAGCTTGGAACATGGTTTTTGCATTCTCTCAGTCCATCCATTTCACAGGATTATTGTTTTTGGGGACATATTGAAGTCCCATACAATCTGACCTAACTTCTTGAAGAAACGGCAGAATAGGAAACTAACATATAAAATAAATAACCCAACCCATGTTATAACCAACCAAGTTTAATGTGTGTGAAGACAGCCACTGAGTTTTTAAGTGACCTGAGAAGGCCGAATTAACATGATGCCATATTTGGCTCCCTGTCTCTCAACCATTTTGTTTTTCTGCTTTGAGGCTTTGATTTTCCATATTATTTTTAAGGTATTTAAGTTTTCTATTGATTGTTTTATGTTAATTGCAGGAAGGGTGCAGCGAGCATTGTTTCTGTTGCAGATTTTTTTTGCCCATTACACATGATTCCCTCATTCTCCTACTCTTCTTTGCTTCTTGATCAGAAAAATCATTTCTGAAGCCCGGATGCCTACTATAAAGACTTCTGGAGAAATTAATAGAAAACCCAGCCGGCAAAAATCCATATATCCATCAGATGGCAGCAAAGAAGTAGTTTAAAATCTAGTGTTTGCTGCCATCTTGTGCTCACCCTATGTTTTTAGTAGCCCTAGGAGAGATCAGTCTTGAATGAAGAAATTGAAGAGGTTCTGAAAATCAAGGAAAAAAAATCATAGAAATTGTGAAAAAAATGAAAAACATTTTTTGTCCATTAAATTATATTTTCTATCAGAAAATTATATTTTCTATCCCAATAATTCACCAAATTTCAATACAGTTGCTCTATATTTTAAGCTATCACTAACATAAATGATCTCCAGATATATGGATTTCCAAATTCACCAGCCAGAATGACCATTACTGAATGCAGATGACAACAGATTTGTAAGGGTTCTGGGTTCAGGAAGTGCATGGGATAAGTTACAAATATTCTGCTAATGGGAGGGAAAAGAAAGGGCTACTCTGAATCCGGGTGATATGTTCCCCATCTTTGAAGTGTTTGTCTGATGACTTTAGAAATTTTAGAAAGTTAATCAAGTATTGCCTAAGAAATTTTAAGTCACATAGAATAAAATCTCAATCATCTTTTAATTTTATAAATAGGGACCTTTGTAACCCTGTTCAATGTTCATGTTGATTATTTTATGTGCTCTAGATCATGAGTTAATCACAGCTTTTAAAAAGTGTATATCAAGACATCTTTTTGATTGGACTATAATGTGAGTGTAAGCCAGGTCCACATGATGGCAGTGAAAGATGTTCAAATTGACAGTGGCATGTTGAACCAACCCAAGAAACATACAACTATAAATTGAGCTTAACAGCAAGTGTGGTATAATGGTTAAGGGCACCAAGCTAGAAGAGAGATGTAACAGTATTCGAGAAAGCCCTTGAGAGATGCAGCAAAGGAATGCTTCTTAGGGAATGGTCAAATAAGAGAGGCAGGGGTGGGATTCAGCTGGTTTGTACTGGTTCAGGCGAACCAATAGTTGTGACCTGTAGGTGAGCCCATCCACCTGCCTCGACACTATGCCATCCTATTTAGCTGTGTTTTTAAGCTGTGCGCATGCATGCAAGTACACACAAGCACAAGGAAAGCACATGCACAGAAGGCTCCATGCGTGCTCACATTTTCGGTGCTGGGGCAAACCGGTTGTTAAATTATGTGAAGCCAACCTCTGAAGAGAGGGCATAGCCCACACTGCATAATGGGTGAAAAAAGAGACTGAGAAAGGACCTTCCCTAGTTTCTCACATTGTAAAGGAGACGGCGGAAGATCTGTACTTTCAGACTTACAAAATTCTGTAAATGCAGCCTTAAAATAAAATAGAATTAGCTCATGTGGTCATGCTTCGTGTCTGGGGTACCTGGGAAGGCTGACAGGAGACTGCAATTTCTAGCCTTGCCTTAGGCATAAAGCCAGCTAGGTGACCTTGGATCAGTCTCTGTGTCTCTTGGCCCTAGCAAGTAGGCAATGGCAAACTCCTTCTTAAAATGTTGCCAAGAATAACTGTCCTGACTTGTCACTAGGAGCTAACACTGGTTTGAAGGCACCTACACACACAAAGAGAGAGAGAGGGAGGGGGGAGAGAGAGAGAGAGACACAGAGGGAGAGGGAGAGAGACAGAGACAGACAGAGAGAGAGAGACAGACAGACAGAGAGACAGAGAGAGGGAGAGAAGGGGAGAGAGAGAGAGAAGGAGAGAGAAACATAAACACACACAGGAAGAGGGAGAGGGAGAGAGACAGATAGAGACAGACAGACAAAGAGAGGGAGAGAGAAAGACAGAGAAGGAGAGAGAGAGAAAGAGAGAGGGAGAGAGAGACACAGAGGGAGAGGGAGAGAGAGAGAGAGAGAGGGAGACAGACAGACAGAGACAGACAGAGAGACAGACATAGAGAGGGAGAGGGAGAGAGAGAGACAGAGAGAGAGAGAGAAGGAGAGAGAGAGACGGAGGAGGGAGGGAAGGAGAGGGAGGGAGAGATTGCTTAGCTAGAGCCCACAAAGATTTGTTTGAACCGCCGGCTTCCCAGGTATCCACCAAATCCCCCCCCCTCCGAGCTGTTTGCTTCTCTCTTCTCTCCATAAACATTGGAATTGAAATGCAGACTGCCATCGATTGAGGAGGTTTCATTTAGGTATAATGACTAACTGTTACCATTAATAGACTTCTCTCCCTCCTCTTCTGTGAATATGCTAAATCCTCCCGTCTAGGCCAGGGTCACTTCTACATTTCTTGTTAACCAATTTTGTATTATCCAGTGTATGAGGTATTTCCTCTTGTCTCTCCAGAATCTACTATTAGTCAGTTTTACTGAGTAATCCTAAATTTGGCTTTTATGAGAAAGGGAGAAAACATTCTCTCTATTTTCCCCACGCCAGAGCTAATCATCTAAACAATAAGATTTTCCAATGTGTACTTTTCTTCAGCCTGAAATATAAAGGGTTTTCTCTTAAAACTAGAGCCACCCCAGGAAATCTTGCTAACGTTATTGGAAGCATTTTCTTTTTCTCTCCAAAGCTCTTTTGTCCATTCAAATATGTCTTACATTTTGCATTAGGCAAAAATTATGTGAGAATTCAATGTTTTTTTAAAAGAAGTCTCATTAAGGGTCTGAGCAGACGGACTGCAGGAATAGACCCATTTTGAGTGAGCAAGTAATGAGCTTTGCAAATATCATTGGCTTTGGAGTAGAATTTCCTGTGAATGAAAAGTTTTACATGGGCCCAACATTCCAGGACGATATTGGAATCAACCTTTAAATATGGGGTCTGATGATGCTTTATAAAAACATGTTGTGATGTATGCACACACACACACACACACGTACAATAAGCACAAACAAGCACATGCACACACACACAAAAACACTTGATGAAAAATTCAACGGTAATGATTTTGTCCAGGCTTTTTATATTTTATTTTGTTAAACAACAAGTCCTAAACTGAACAGAAACGTAATTTTTAAAAGATTTTTTTAATCCCACCTTTATTATTTTAATAAATATATGATGGTGAACATGCCTCATATTTCTTGCTTCTCCTAATTTTCCACAACAACTAGTGAGTTGGGTTGAGAAAGAAGGATTGGCCCAAAGTAAATCAATGCCAATGGCTCTCATGCCTAAAGCGGGATTAGAACTCGCAGTCTCCCCGTGCCTTAACCACTAGACCAAAATGCCTCTATTTACCATTTAAGTTATCTCCTTCCTTCCTTCCTTCCTTCCTTCCTTCCTTCCTTCCTTCCTTCCTTCCTTCCCAAGAGAATATTTACTCTTTCTTGGCATTTTGCAGCCCTATCTCTATCACTTCTCCATCATTTTTCACATTTTTGCTAGAAACTCCCATTGCAGGGAGAAGGAACCCAGTAAATACTGTAGAGCAGTAATTCTCAACCTCAATAACTTTAGGAGGTACAGACTTTAACTCCTGGAATTAACCAACCAGCACGTTAGAGAATTCTGGGAGTTGAAGTTTTTACACCTCTTAAAGTTGTCAAGAGTTGAGAATTGAGATAGAGGACATCATCCTGTAATTCAGCATCAGGATGAAACCAAGGGAAAAAGCAATGTTGAGACTCTAGAAAGAGTGCAGGGAAGAGCAACAAAGATGATTAGGGGACTGGAGGCTAAAATATATAAAGAACGGTTGCAGGAACTGGGTATGTCTAGTTTAATGAAAAGAAGGACTAGGGGAGACATGATAGCAGTGTTCCAATATCTCAGGGGCTGCCACAAAGAAGAGGGAGTCAAGCTATTCTCCAAAGCACCTGAGGGTAAGACAAGAAGCAATGGGTGGAAAACTAATCAAGGAGAGAAGCAACTTAGAATTAAGGAGAAATTTCCTGACAGTTAGAACAATTAATCAGTGCAACAACTTGCCTACAGAAGTTGTAAATGCTCCAACACTGGGAGTTTTTAAGAAGACACTAGATAACCATTTGTCTGAAATGGTATAGGGTTTCTTGCCTGGGCAAGAGGTTGGACTAGAAGACCTCCAAGGTCCCTTCCAACTCTGTTATTCTATTCTATTCTATTCTATTCTATTCTATTCTATTCTATTCTATTCTATTCTATTCTATTCTATTCTATTCTATTCTACTCTACTCTACTCTACTCTATTACAAAGTTCCCTTGCTCTGAGATATTAAATGAGAACATCTCCACTTTCGCATGTTAAGAGTAGAGTAATATTGAGTTGTATTGTTAAAAATAGTGTGCAGACCTATTGTATAATTTCACTCTGGAATTTCAGCTGGTCTTTTTTTTTTTTTTTTTTTTTTTGCTGGTGGAGTTTTGTAAAGCAAAGGTTGTTCCAATCAGAAGAATCCAAAATCAATTATGCTGTAGATTCATTTGTCCCTCAAGGTTCTTGGAGTGATGAACATAGGGGCATTCTCCCCCCCCCCCAAATCATTCTTCACAACCTTTTGAGATTGCTTGAGCTCTGCAAAAGTTGCTGGTTCAGTTTCATTTAATGAGGTTGAAAAGTAAACAGGAAATTCACCTCTGCCTTTTCCTCCATCCCCATTATCTAAACCCAACACATTAATTCTCATTATACAGAAAGAAGATATGCCAAGACGTAAACCTTATTTCTGGCCTGAATTCTGCCAGTAAGTGTTCTGCTTTATATCTGTCTAGCATTAGGACTCCCTTCCCCACAAAGGGACTTTGAGTTCTCAGTCAGATCTTCTCCTAAACCTACCTAGCAATTCTACCTTCTTCTGCCTAGCAATTTACTACGGTCAGTCTTTGTTTCATCTGTGAAGCGGGTTTTGCTTTTTTAGGTAATGGAACATGAGCTGAAGCCCTCAAGAGTCCACTAATTCAATTTTCCAGCACAGCAATCTCCCTCCTTAACACAGCCATAAAATAGTCCACATCAGTGTAAGCCACAGGAGGCGGTGCAGGTTACTAATAAGAGTTCTTCTGAGCATATCCTGAATGGCTTGCACATCTTTCTCAATAACCCAGATTTTGTAGGGCTGTGATTGTGACAAAAGGCCCTACATTATATTGCAGAGTTCATATGTCTGGTTAAGTTTTCATGGAACTTTTCAAAACAAAATGAGAAACTCATACTTATTAAATCAGGGAATCAAACTAGTCCAAATTAGCCTTTTATCTGGATCTATGAGGCCTTTTCAGAATCTTGCTAGGTGGTTTCATACAACATACTAGACCAGGCTAAAAGATGATTGGATTGTTGGTGGCTCAATGTTTGGGAGAAGCCAACCATTGTCTCAGTACAATGTTAAGTTAATCACTGCAGCTAGTAACATGGTTGTTAAATGAATCTGACTCAGTGGTGAAATTCAAATTTTTTTACTACTGGTTCTGTGGGTGTGGCTTGGTGGGCGTGGTGTGGTGTGGCTTGGTGGGCATGGCTTGGTGGGCATGGCAGGGGAAGGATACTGCAAAATCTCCATTCCCTCCCCACTCTGGGGCCAGCCAGAGGTGGTATTTGCCGGTTCTCCAAACTACTCAAAATTTTTGCTACTGGTTCTCCGAACTGCTCACAATTTCTGCTACCGGTTCTCCAGAACCTGTCAGAACCTGCTGGATTTCATCCCTGATCTGACTTCTCCATTGACTTTGCTTGTCAGAAGGTTGCAAAAGGTGGAACCCTGCAACTACCATAAACACATGCCAGTTGCCAAGCATATGAATTTTGATCATGTTGTTCTGTCCCAGCTATAGACCCCAAAGAACACAGCACACACAAACTCTATACAAAGCTTATTTTACTCAAATAAATTAGTCTTTATCAACCAAAAGCTGTTAATAAACTGTCTTAACAGCCTACAGGAATTCTGAGATAAGGTAATCACAGTCTTATTTGGCAGAAAGCCCAGAAGCAATTTTGCAGAGAATCCAGACACGAAGGAGAATGAACTAAAGTTGTTCCCTACAGCTTGCTGCAAATGATGTTCCTCCTTAAATAGGCTAAGGGAGTGGCCAATTAGCCCCAAGCATTACTCTCAAGGAGACCTCCTGTCTTTTGGCAGCTCTGTGTGCCCGTGCATTGAGAAGAGGCTCCTCCTCTTCATCCTCTTCACTTAAAGGAGCTTCTGGAGGTTCTGACGGCCCTGGCTGAATCCCTGCCTCTGGCACCACATCTTCTCCAACCTCCTCACTCAAGCGCCAGCTGCACAGGCTGCTGGCGCAGCACCACACCAGCCTCCTCATTGTTGGAATCAGCTACAATCTGCACAGGCCACTGACGGGCCACAACACATGTGACCATGGGGATGCTACAATGGTTGCGTGAAAACCAGTCATTAAAAAATCATTTTTTCAGTGACCTTGTAACTTTGAATGGTACACTAAATGAATGGTTGTAAGTCAAGGGGTGTGTGTGTCTAGCTTTCCTTCCCTGATCTTTGGAGAAACTAGAGTACAGACAGGGCCAATGACTTCTCACTAAAATTGTTTACTAAAAGTAACATGAACAAACTTTTCTAGCCCACAAACATTCTCTTCAGATTCTTCCCAACTTCAGCTGTAGCTCCCAATTTATTGTGTGGAACAAGAATGGAAATATTTCCCCAATTAGCACCCAATACTTGGTCATTAGACACAAAATCCAGATTTTGGACTTTTCCAAGTAAACATCTTAGACCACAAGAGTCCCAGATTCCAATTTGTCGGTCAGAGTTATCCGCCTTGTATCCTTTATTAAGTGTTAGTTGTAAAACTGCCACTGAAATCTTGGAGTCTTTGACCATCTTATGAGACTCCATGGCCATTTAGATTTATTATCTAAATATATAAAAAGCTATATTTCTAAAAATATAACTTTTTTAAAAAATTTGAAGGACAGTAGATGCCATCTAATTATTGTTGATGCTGGGATTAGCTGGTATGAGATGTGGAGACAGTCTTAATATTCCACATTTAAATTACCACTTTTAACCTCCCTCCCAGTTTCTAGCAGTGCACTAATACTTTTTATATTTTTATATTCCCCTCCCTGCCTTTCCCATCACCGTGACCTCAATATGCCATTCCCAAGAGTTTTTCTCTCACTTTGTGAAAGTAGACACTTTTTGGCAGGCAATTTTTTTCAAAGAGAAAATTACACGAAAGAGAGGCCAGTGGGAGAAGCCTTTAGGCAAATTTACTGCTGATGCTTTGTAAAAAAAAAAAAATACTATTTTTCATTGCAGGTGTCTCTCTTGGCACCTCATTTCCCACCCCCAAATTGCCCATTCAAGGAATCATTCAGATCTTTGGAGACTTCTAAGCCAAATTCTGGTCCCAGTTTCATCAACAAACAAGCGCCTTGGTAACCAAGAAATAAATTAAGACCAGGTGAAGCCTCCAAGGGAGGATTGAGAAGCTTGTTATGCAAGCAAAATCTTAGATATTTATCAATTAAAACTCCTTTGATCTATCTGATTTTTTGGCTCTCTGGCTGGGTTATTATTAATATATGCACAATGAGAGAAACAGTTACGTCTGCCATTTAAACAGAATCACATCTTTCCATATTAAGAGCTGCTTCATCCTTTTACACTTTACAGAACAAGAGGACAAGTTTTCCTTTGCCAAAAGGATAAGGAACATATATGTCAACAGCTAGGTACTTCCTACCCCAGTGTTTCTCAACCTTGGCAGCTTTAAGATGTATGGACTTCAACTCCCAGAATTCCCTAGCTAGCAATAGACTTTCAATGGAGGCCCACTCCTTTACCAATTAATGCTACCTTGTTTGTAATGCAGCTTGAATAAGTCATGGAAGGTAGCCACTGGATCTATGTCTGATTCAGCGCAGAATTCCATTTCAAGGGCAACTTGCCCCCAGTTTTCATTTCCTGGGAAAATCATCCCGTGGGCTTCCCAAAGGCAACTTAGGCACCTCGCTTAGAAATAGGATAGAAAGTTTGTGGTTGTGATCTAATAGCAGGACTTTTACATTTCCAGAGATAGAATCAGTGGTGGCTTGCCCCCAGTTCGGACTGGTTTGCAAGAACCGGTAGTAAAACCGGTGGGAAGCTCTGCCCACCCCCCAGATATCATCATCGGTGATCTGCGCATGCACACGATCTCGTTACAAACCGGTAGGTAAGTAGAACCCACCCCTGGATGGAATCCATTCATTGAGCTCTTATAACATGATTTGTTTGGATTGTCTTGGTGTATTGTTTGAATCCGGTCAATTCTGAAATCATGGTTAAGCAAATTACAACAGGGCATAATGCAAAAGGGTCAGCTTGATGTAGTAGTTAAGGTGCTGGCCTAAAAATCAGGAGACTGCAAATTCTAGTCCTGTCGTAGGCATGAAAGTCAGCTGGGTGACTTTAGGCCAATTATTCTCTTTCACGGCCTAACTCAGGAGTGGTATTCACTTACTTTCCCTACCGGTTCACAAATGTGAGCGTGCGTGCACGCTTGCTGCACTCACATGCACAACTTCCAGAGATGTGCACAGCAGGGGTGGGTTCTACTTACCTTTACTACCGGTTCGCAATGGGATTGTGCACTTGTGCTCGCTTCGCTTGTGCACATGCCTTGCTTCTGCGCATGCACAGATCGCCAATTATGACCTCCAGGGCGGCGGGTGGAGCCTCCCATCAGTTTTACTACCGGTTCCTGTGAACCGGTCCAAACCGGGGGCAACCCACCACTGGCGCACAGCCTTCTGCACATGTGCACAGCCTCAAAAATATGCCTAAATAGGATGGCATAGAGCAGGTACAAATGGGCATGTCGGTAGGCGCAGGTGGGCCCACCCGCGATTTCAACTACCTGTTCGCCCGAACTGGTCCGAACCGGCTGAATACAACCTCTGGCCTAACTCCCTTCATAGGATGGTGGTTGTGGGGAAAAGAGGAAGAAGAAGGATTCTCATGTACATTTACTACCTTTGGCAGGGCCAGATTTTCCTATAGGCTAACTAGGCTTCAGCCTAGGGCCTCAAGATCAAGAGGGGCCTACATTCAAATTGTTAGCAAAATTACAAACTTAAAAATGGGAGGTGTAAGGGCCTCATAAGTGGAATAGCCTAGGGCCTCTTTTCATCTAAATCCGGCCCTGACCTTTGGTTACTTATAAAATAATAAAGATGAGATAAAGATCTAACAAATGAATAAAATAAATAAGTAAGCCCAGTTGTGAGACTTTGAAGTTCATCTGGATTCTGAAAATTAGTCCGGAGAATCTCTTTTCCTCATCAGACTTCTGCATGGAGATTTTCTCCCACTGCAAAGACATCTCTGTACCTGTAATGGTTTCATTCGGTCACCATTTATATTTGGCAGTTGAAGCAATATATTTCTGGCTGGAAAAGCCCACGGAAACGAGTCTTTTCTTCAAAAGATTGCAATTCTCTGGCATGCCTAAATAATTCATTTCCCAATCTGCTGGAATGCTCACTTCGCTTAGACCTCTGGCTTCCAGCCGTCTGGTATCCTAGCAAGCCTTTCAAGGGAATGATGGCTTGACAGCTTTGCAGCTCCATTCCTGGAAATTGCTTGGATATATTTATACATATATATATATATATATATATATGACTAGAGAAACAGACACTATGAAATAATTATGTGGAAGGAAGCGGAACATTTTTTGAAACTTTCTGTTCGCCTGGGATAGGCCATTGAGGTTGTTATTCCAGGACCACTGTAATTTGGGACAGAGATGTGATCAGGTCAGCGGAAATGAAGATGATTGTTAATATGAATAAGCTCCTGGGAGAATGTGGAGCAGAAACAGTGTGGAAATACTCTAAATCTGCAAGCTGACTACTAATACTTTTCCAATATCTGGCCAATCCAGAGACTATTTTCTGCTTTTCCAAAAGTTCCATGTTCCACTCCATCCATTCCTTCTGCACTTTAATATGATCTAATCCCCACTCTCCCTGGTCATGAGAGCTTTCTAAGTTAAAATTAATGGGTTTCTGGTTCTTTCCTCCGAACCCCTGAATAAGTTAATTTATGAAAAGTAAACTTTGTTTCATGTCAATGCTCCATGTATGAATGATTGACCCATGCCTGTGCTTTGCCAATTAGCCTCCTGAACCTTTGTACCCAAATGTACAACGGTCCTTGGTCCTTGAGCCACCTTGATTAAATATCTTGACTGTTTTGTTTCTTAATGTTCTGTTTGTTGCTGTCTCTATGCAACATACACAGAGAGTTTTTGCTTATTCCATCCTATTTACAGTCTAAGGATATTAAAACAGTATCTCAAAACTAATAAACTATATATCTCTATATAAATACAGGCACATGCTCTCTTGCCCACAAACATACTTATTTAGTAGTAGGAGATTGGATTCTCAGACCTGTGAAAGATGCCCTCAATTAACCTTGAGGGATTCTGCCTTATTCCATCAGTTTGCAAGAGTAAACTGTAGAGAGCCAGCATTTCTGACCTGCTAACTTCCAGTTATGCTGTGATTGCAATTGTATATTATCTAGAAACTTGGGACGTGGCAGTTTCAATCCATCCATCTAGATCAGCGTTTCTCAATCTTAGCAACTTTAAGAGGTGTGGACTTCATGCTGGCTGGGGGATTCTGGGAGCTGAAATCCACACGTCTTAGAGTTGGTGAGATTCACTGGGTACAAAGTCAGGGAAAATTGCTTTAAAACAGAAGAGAAATCTATTACACCTTCTTGACATGCCAAAGATCCCCAAGTCCTCTTTTAGATATCTTCAATTAATGCATTTTAATTAGTGAAGTTGAAAAAGATATCCTGAATCTCTGGAGGGCTGCTATTCATCTGCTATTTAGCAATATGAGCCAATTGTTGGATTCTATGGAATCCAATGCTTTTGATGCAACTCATAAACCAAGAGTCAAGCATCTGCAGACCATAAATCAGGAGTCCAGCATCTGCAGAGAAAGGAGAGAGAGAGAGAGAGGTGGATTTAAAATGTGGGAAAATCATCCAGAACTTTTGATCTCCTGCTCCCTCAATTGACTCAACCCAGTATTCCTTGGAGACCTTTATACTTGATTTCACCTCTTTCAAATCTCGTTTTATTCCTCATATTATTCAAGATGCCTTAGATTTAACCTCTTCATTTTCAAAATGTACAATTGACTCAATTTTATTCTTTTGCCTGCTTGAACAGATGAGAGGATCCAGCATTTATCTAGCTGTCCCACTTTAGTAAGCATCACAAAGGGCTTCCATAATAGAAAACTCTTCATCTGAAAATAATGGGATTTTCCATTCATTGTTGATGAAGCAACTGGTCCATAACGTCTATGCAGAATATGTAGGATGACTTTCTATATAAAAGCACTTTTTCATTGGTGGGGAGAATGAAGAATTTAAGTATGACTCATTAGGACATGAGCCAGCCACCTTTTCTGCTATTTGTGAACAGAACAATTCTCTTTTGAGAAGCAGAAGGAGATTTCTATAGGATACTTAAAAGGAATATAGCATGGGAAATCTCATTCCAGGTGTGCGGGTTCTAAACTAGCCAAAATTTAGATTCTCCTCTATCATCCTGCAGTTTATGATAAATATGATCTATTCAATTAGGACCAGAAGAGTCAAACTGAAACTGAGTACTTAGGAGGAAGTAATCCTGTTTTAATTCAATCTAGTATTTAATCTAGGGTTCCTGTTGTGTGGATAAAATGAAAAGCGATTCAATCAGGAGAACCCTTGAGCTCCTGGAGAAAACACAGGAAATACGGTATACCAAATCAATCAACCAACCAGAACCAACAAATAGCCTGCATGGATCTGCAGAGCCATTATAGGAACATTCAAAAGGTTTCTAGAGAATCCAGTGAAAAAGATTTTCTTTTTAGAACTTCTTTCCTTCCTTCCTTCCTTCCTTCCTTCCTTCCTTCCTTCCTTCCTTCCTTCCTTCCTTCCTTCCTTCCTTCCTTTTTTCTTTCTTCCCACCCAGAGTTGCTTAAATGAGATGGACAGCCATATAAATTGGGAGACAGAGAAGGTATATGACACAATAGTGATCAGAAGCAACAGAGGGCAAATGTAGAAGGAATATTGCATTCCCTTTTGCTGTACTCTCTCTCTCAATAGTCTGGCCATGGAGAGCTTGATTATTTACAAATGCTTGCCTAGGCAGGGACCATTTTCTAGAAAACAAACTGGTGTCCTCTAGATATCACCATGACTAGGATATTTTCTATAATTCAATTAACGTTTCTCTTTTAGGGGCCAATTTTCTCATTTAAAAAATATTTCGGTAGTTCTTTTCTATAAAAGAAAAGTCAAGTCTGTCATTCAATTTGACATTTGCCAAATGAAATAGCAGTGGGCACATTGGATCTCACTGACAGTATATTGCCCATCTGTGAAATAGTCTGTTTACTCTTCAGATCATTTTTGACCACACAAACATGGTCAGTAGAAATTTAGAGTAGTAGTACTTTGAAGGGTGGTAAGTAATTTGCAGTCACTGTCAAGGACACATCCTAGGCAGAGGTGGGTTTCAGTAGGTTCTGACCAGTTCTGGAGAACCGGTAGTGGAAATTTTGAGTAGTTTGGAGAACCGGTAGTAAAAATTCTGACTGGCCCGGCCCCCATCTATTCTCCACCTCCCAAATCCCAGCTGATCGGGAGGAAATGGGGATTTTGCAGTAACCTTCCCCTGGAGTGGTGTGGGAATGGAGAATTTTACAGTATTCTTCCCCTACCACGCCCACCAAGCCACGCCCACCAAGCCACGCCCCACCCACTATGCCACACCCACAGAACCAGTAATAAAAAAATTTTGAAACCCACCACTGATCCTGGGAAGTTTTATAATGCCGTTTGATAACATTACAAAAATTAACCTGCAGACTCTGTCTAGCACTTTGGTGCCTCGATAGGAATTCATCTATAGAGGGCAGTCAAAAAAAGCAAAACCAAACATATCCAATCAAAGAAAGCATTACTCATCCTAATATTTTCAGGAATAATCTTTAGCCCAAGCATTCAAGCTTCCAATTTTTAAAATATTAAGCGTGTTTTAAAATTATAACAATTGTCTTCTGAATTGAAAGTACTGAGTTAAAAAAAAGAAAGAATTAACCTGATTCTACAAGAAAAGGAATCTGTTTATGTACTGGGAGTGTTCAAAATAAAACAAGGGGTCAGCAACTAGGAGCCTCAGTACTGAAACTGGCCCTGAAATATGGTCAAGGACTCCCTTCCCCACTTTTATTAACTTGAAGGCAAAGGAAGGATGCTGCTGGCTATGGCAATGGGATGAGCTTGGGGGTAAAAGATGTGACCTTGGCCTTCACTTTCTCAACTTCTGGTCATTCAGGAAGTATCTGCCTAGCAAACCACAAGTTGAGCAGGAGACTAAAATTATAAGGCGATTACAGCATTAAGAACCACACTGGCTAAACCATAGTGATAAGCAGCTATTACAAATAGCAAAGGTATCCTTGAAGGGGGAAAAAAAAGAGGGTGTGAATTTTGGCAAGTGAGAGTCTAGCGATGTAGGCCAAGAAGGAATTTGAGGAACAAATAGCCGAAGACAGAAAACAAATAATGTTTGAAGCGGAGGGAGCAAAGTCTGCCAAGGAAATGTTACAGACCATGAAGGCGTAAGTGGAACACACATAGCTGACAAGAGATGTGGAGAAGTGTGGTGAACCTGTTGTGTGAGGCTTTGCAGTAGGAAATATTGGGGGGATTAACCCGCCTTGCAGATCCCTTGGAGATGAAGAAAACAGGGCAAGAAGCACAAATTAAAGGTTCCCAAGACATGGTCCAAGAATTAGGTGGGTAGATTAAGGCCTCATGAGTCACGATTACCACACTATTAAATCACTTCTGAAACACTTCTCCATTTCAACTCCATAATCCTCTTTGCATTTCTGATTGACTGCTGTCTCTGTTCTCCTGCAAAGACTAGGGCTAAGATCCTAGGCAAAAATGTTCCAAGTGGAATATTTCACCGTTTTCCAGGAGCGAAATCTTAACAGGTGGGGAGACAAAGCTGTCATGTCTCTAATGTGCAACATAATATTGATAGAATCCGTTGCCCTAAGATATAGTGATAACCATCTGGATAGATAGTCCATAGCTATTCATTTAGCTAACTGGGGATATTTTCTGTCAGTTTCTGTCTGATTGGAAATTAGGATTCTGAATATGATGGACCCATTGGTTCTAAGTTATGTTCATAAATGCAAATATGTAAATACACAGTGTAAACCTCATGTGTTCTCCTCTCACCCTTCTATCCATTAACAGTGAGTACTACCAGCTCCAATAGGAACAGATGTATTTATTCACGTTAGGTACTTAATTTAGTTCCAATTTAACCCATTTTCTGGATGTCCATAATATATTGAACTTTAAATTTGTTAAATGGACTGGGTTTGTGCAACACACTAAACCATCAAGAAGGAAAGTCATCTTAATAAGCAGGGCTGAAAGACCACCATCACTGGGTCCAAAAGGTGCTTTTTCCAAAAAGCAACTGGACTTTCTCGGCTTTTTCCTTTGAAAACAGTTCACTTCTCATCCAAGAAGCTTTTTTTATTCTAAAAACCAAGGAAGTCCTGTTGCCTTTTAGAAAATGCACCTTCGGGACAACCGTGTCTTGGATGATTAAAAATCTCCATAGACCCCATCATTGTATGAGCTCAACTCGATGGCTCGATTCAACAGCATATTTAACCCAACTCATCTTCTGGGTTCATAGAATACACAGAACCATAAATCAACTGAACAGGCTGGGCTTTCATAACTTGCTAATGTTATTAGGGGAGGGGGGGGGAAACCCTTATCATGGCCACACTAACCAAGATTTGCATGCTTTACTGGGTCTTTATCAGAGTCAGTTAAGCCACTGGCTGTTTTATTCAATATGCTTAATTATGTTTAATTCAAATTCTTTTCTAATTTTGCATTATTCTTGGAACTATAAAGTAGGCACAGCCTGGACTGAGACAATATAAATATTTCCAGTACATTTTAGAGACTTAATTACTCATTTTAGCAATTAAGAATGAAGTGGCATGGTTGATTTAATGTGTTATTCAAACACTCCATGTTAAGTCACCTTAAGAAAGCTTCTGTTTTGAAAAGTAACATATACGTCTTTTCATACATTGAATAATTCGAAGAGCTCCTACCACGAATTACTACAGTATTTAACTTTGCAACTCGGTGTCCTAGTCTCTTTTTTTTTCACCTCTTCCCCCTCCTCCTCTGGCCTGACTTTCTTTGTTACTTTTCTGTCCTAGCTTTTAGCTGTTGGTATCCCATGTCATACCTGGCTGGAAAAGAAGTTGGCTTAAAACACTGCTGTCCCATTTGTTCAATCTGTTTCACGGCTTTGGCAATGATGTCAGCCAAGTTATCTATCCAGACAATAGTTGTTTTGGACCCTGCTGCTTCCACCCCCTTCCATCTGTATCAGAAAAACAAGAACCAATCATCTTCCTTTCTGTGGGTGGGTCTCTGAGGACATTGATGGACCTTTTCCATGGCTCCCTCACCATTTTAGATAGAGGTTACCCGTCTTACAGAAAAATGTGTAGAGTTTTCCCATTGTTACTGTGATGTGAACTGGAATGGGGGAACTTTTGTCAACTTCACCCCAAAGAAAAGAAAAGAAAAAGGGAAGGAAAAAAAGAAAGGAAAGGAAAGGAAGAAGAAAAAGAATTGGCCAAGGCAAAAAGAAAGGAAAGGAGGGAAAGAGAAAGAGAAGGAAAGGAAAGGAAAAGGGGAGAAAAAGGAAAAAGTGAAGGGAAAAAAGGAAAAGGAGAAGGAGAGGAAAGAAAAGAAAAGAAAAAGGGAATGAAAAAAAGAAAGGAAAGGAAAGGAAGAAGAAAAGAATAGGACAAGGCAAAAAGAAAGGGAAGGAGGGAAAGAGAAAGAGAAGGAAAGGAAAAGGGGAGAAAAGGGAAAAAGAAAAGGAAAAAAAGGAAAAGGAGAAGGAGAAGGAGAAGGAGAAGAAAAGAAAAGAAAAGAAAAGAAAAGAAAAGAAAAGAAAAGAAAAGGGAAAATGGAAAAGAATAAAAGGGAAAGTTTACCATTCTAGAGTTCCGCCAGTATGGGAGCAGGCTGTGGGAGTGTGGATATGTCCACCAATATATTGGTCCTTTTGACCAGCCTATCACAGATCCAAAGTGCACTCAGCCTGGGCAGTGACCAGTGACTGGAGGTTTGGGGGCATGCCCATAACAGCATAGAGTGGGCATTGGAGTGGGGGGTTTTGCCCAAGATGAAGTGTAGCAGACAGACTCATGCAGCCCCTCTTGCACTGGCAGAAGTTGAAAAAAACAAAACTTTTGATAGTCGGCAAGAAAAAAACAGGGGGGAAATTGCCAGCAAGTTAGGGGTGGGTTAAGGATAACAATGCACATTCTTGTCCTCCCGAAATGGTAAGTGGGCCATCCTTCTGTTGAAACCAGCCAGACATATAGACTATAAATCTACAGTCAGAAATTACTTTTGCTTTATTTTATTGGAAGTCATTCTTGGAGGCCTCTGAATTGAAGCACAGCAGTGTAAATCTATTCATGTTTATGCTAACAGCAACGACGGATGATATAATAAATAACACGAATAGAAAAGCAATCCTTCTCTAACACATTGCTAGGTTGCATGAGGTGATTATGAAGATCCTGATTGCTCCAACTTTCTAAAAGATACGCCTGGAGAACATCAGTGACATTTTCATAGGTCTCCACATATTTTATATGACAAGCTGTCTTTCCTCCAAGAAACCCGGAGTAACACATGTGAGCTTTGTCCTACAAAGTTATCCTGAAATGCTGGAAACAGGAATGCCTCCTTAAGCTGTGAAGGGGCAGCCTGGGTCTGTGGGGAAAACAGATGTAGGTTAGCAGGCAAATTAAAGCAAAAGGATGGGAGGAAATGGAGCAAAAAACTTGATAGACACTTTAAATTAAAATTTATCTCTCTTTTTCTCCCTCTGTCTGTCCGTCCCTCCCTCTCTCTCCCTCTCTGTCTCTCTCCCACTCTGTCTTTCTCCCTCTCTCTAGACACACACACATACACATCCCATACACACACAAACACAAACATATACATGTGTAAATATAAAATAAAATGCCCTCATCTGGACCCTTGGCCTTGATTTTACTCAATCCTCCTTCTCCAACCTTGAACACTACAGTGTAGATCTTGCAAAAAGCAATCCAAGATTCCACTTTTCTTTGAAAGCATTACAAGTGGTGATTGGACACGGCAATGAGAGAAGGTTATGCACAACAGGCAACAATTCTCAATCCATTTTTGACCTTATGGCTGGGTTTCCATGACATGCTTAACTGGATCAAGAGAAGAAGAAGTAGTGTGTTGTGCAGACAGCCAAACACGATCAGCATTGGAAGCAGAGAGGGTTGAATTTAACCATACATGTCCCTCAGTCAGGTTATGGAAGCCTAGCCGTTGACTAAGTTCAAGGGAAAATTGAACAGATGCATCAGCATAATGTATTTAGTTTGGTTAATGTCAATCTCGGTTAGTGTTTTAGTAGCTTAGCATGTTGTGCAAACTGGTTGGCTATAGATTAATATGAAAATGTCATGGTACAGGTAAACAAACAAGGCATGCAAAAACAACAGGGCCTTCCTTAGGAGCTAAACTTTGATTGTGCATGTATGAATTCACCATATCCCAAAGTTCTGCTATGCTGTTCCAGAATGGCAGGGTCATCGACTAACCCAGGACAAAAACCAAGAGTGGAAGATGTTGAGACTCTGGAAAGAGTACAGAGAAGAGCAACAAGAATGATTAGGGATCTAGAGGCTAAAACATATGAAGAACGGTTTCAGGAATTGGGTATGTCTAGTCTTATGAAAATAGGACTAGGGGTGACATGATAACAGTCTTCCAATATTTGAGAGGTTCCTACAAAGACGAAGGGGTCAAACGATTTTCCGAAGCACCAAAAGGCAAGATGAAAAACAATGGATGGAAACTAACCAAGCAGAGAAATATCCTAGAACTAAGGAGAAATTTCCTGACAATGAGAGCAATCAACCAATGGAACAGCTTGCCTTCAGAAGTTGTTATGGGTGCTCTATCACTGGAGGTTTTCAAAAAGAGACTGGACAACCATTTATCTGAAATGATATAGACTCTCCTGCTTGAGCAGGAGGTTGGACTAGAAGACCTCCAAGGTCCCTTCCAACTCTGTGTTCATTGGGCAGCAGCTATATGGAAAGATTACGATGATGTGTCCTTCAAGTTAGATGGTACTCAATGTAACACTGAGGAGTAGCTACAGATCTTTCTGTGTACATAAGTTTCAAAGAATTGCTAGAAGAGGCAAGAAGCAGTATTACAAAGACATTTGTAAATACACTGAAGATGGAAAAATGCATGGGAAAAAAAGGAAATTCCACAAGATCTCCGAACTACAGAAGGAGATTCCAATTTCAAATCAGTATCTTAAAGGATTCCAATGGACAGATAGAAAATAATTCAAACAAAGATGGAAAGGGTATACTTAAATACTATACAACAGAGATGTCAACATCTAAGATACTATAAAAGATACTCCATATTTATAAGAACCTCTAGGATTAGAAGATCAAGTTAGAGCAGCACTCTAGTCATTACCAATCAGGAACTAATTAATCCACAGAAATATGGAAAAAATATGGCAGCAGTAGAAGAATCAATAAAACTTGTAACCAAGCTATGCCAACAAATCTGGAGTACGACACAATAGATTGGAGATTAGCTACAATCCAATGGCAAGAAAGGAGACTTAATAGAATATGCAAACTATAATGCAAGATTATTAATTTCACATGTGATCAAAATAATGGTTGGATCATCCAACACAGACTAGTGCTTTGCAAAGAAGAAGAGATATGACCCTTCTCCTCCCACTTATGACTGCATTACTAACTTTGCTGCTTGTATCTTTACAATCTATATGTTTATGTTTATGTTTATTTGATTTATATACCGCCCTACTCCCGAAGGACTCAGGGCGGTGAATAGCCAAACAATAAAAATACACAATACAAAATTTTAAAATAGGATAAAAGCAAATTGAATAATTTGGCCCAGATAAATTAAAACATCCCAATCATTTAAAAACCAATTTAAAATTTACATATTAAAAAGAAAAGAGGGAAAAGATTAGGCCAGGCTTGCCTGGCGAAATAAAAAGGTCTTGAGAGCGTGGCGGAAGGTGCGCAGATCCAGGATCTTCCGTATCTCCGGGGCGAGCTCATTCCAGATAGTAGATGCCCCCACAGAGAAGGCTCTTCCCCTAGGGGTTGCCAGTCAACATTGTTTGGCCAAGGGCACCCGGAGGAGACCCACTCTGTGAGAGCATGCCGGCTGGTGGGAGGGTATTGGTGGTAGTCGGTGGTCCTGTAGATAACCAGGTCCTAAGCCATGGAGCGCTCTAAAGGTGGTAACCAAAACCTTGAAGCACACCCGGAAGACCACTGGGAGCCAGTGCAGCTCGCACAGGAGGGGGAGTCACATGGGAGCGCCACGTCGCTCCCATAACCACCCGTGCGGCAGCATTCTGGACCAGTTGGAGCCTCCGGGTGCCCTCAAGGGGAGCCCCATGTAGAGAGCATTGCAGTAGTCCAGGCGGGAAGTAACGAGAGCATGAGTGACCATGCTTAACGAGTCCCAATCCAGAAAGGGACGCAACTGGTGAATCAGACGAACCTGATAAAAAGTTCCCCTGGCCACAGCCGTCAAGTGCTCTTCCAAAGACAGCCGTGAATCCAGGAGGATGCCCAAGTTGCGAACCCTCTCCGTGGGGGCCAATGATTCGCCCCCAATAGTCAGTGATGGCACCAACTGACTATATCGGGATGTCGGAAACCACAGCCACTGGGTCTTGGATATATTGATATTGATTGTTTTCTGGTATGATTTGATTGCTTATTTGTACCCAATGACTATCAGTAAGTGTTGTACCTTATGATTCTTGATGAATGTATCTTGTCTTTTTATGTACACTGAGAGCATAGGCACCTAAGACAAATTCCTTGTGTGTCCAATCACACTTTGTCAATAAAGAATTCTGTTCTGTTCTGTTCTGTTCTACTCTACTCTACTCTACTCTACTCTACTCTACTCTACTCTACTCTACTCTACTCTACTCTACTCTACTCTATATTTAGAAAAAGCAAAAGAACATAAAACATTATTGCTGATGCAAGCTGAATAACTGAGAAAGGCAAAGAATACTAAAAAGAAGGCAGTGTATGCTTCTTTATTATAGAAAGGCCTTTGTATCAACCATGCCAAACTATGGAATGTGCTTGGGAAGAAACAAACTGGGCCCAGATTGGCAAAGGAACGAGACAAGGCTGCATACTCTCTCCTTATTTATTCAACTCATATTCTGAATATATTTTGAAGGAAGTAGTTGTAAGAAGATGTGTGTGATTTCAAAATTATAGCAAGAAACATCAATAACCTATGCTGTTTGGATGGCACTGGTTTGATAGCCAAAAATGGAAAGGATCTGCAAGCTCAAGTAATAAAAGTCAAGGAATACAGTGAAAAAATGGGATTAAGATTAAAATATAAAGAAGGCTACATCAATGAAAACACCTACAACAACTTGCTTTAGAACTGACCATGAAGATATTGAAGTGGTAGATAATTTCTGCTTTTTAGGATTAACTATCAATAGTAAAGCTAAATGTCTCTGGAGACTCTCGGAGCTGAAGAAGCTTCTTGCATGAGAAGAGAAACGTCTTCAAAGAAAAACAAGAAACTCCAATTTTCTCATGAAAAGGCAACTACCAACAGTAAAGGAACAAACAGTCAAGAAACACATTGTAGATAGTTTTTGGTAGAGTAGTCATTGTGTTCATACATACAAACATCAGAATAGTTCATGCAATGGTATCCCACGTGACACTCAATGGAAGCAAAAGTTAGATTTTGAAGAAGCAAGATGGAAAGATGCTTTTTAAATTTGGTGTTAAATTCCTGAGAATACCATGGACGCCGAAGAAAACAAATGGATTGCCCAACTAATCAACCCAGCATTCTCATTGGAGATACAAATAAATTATCTACTTTGGATACATTATGTGAAGCCCTAGTTCAGGGGTGGGTTCTAAATTTTTTTACTACCGGTTCTGTGGGCATGGCTTATTTTGTGGGTGTGGCTTGATGGTCTTGTGACAATTCTTTAGGATTTAGCAGAGGTACTGGTCTATCAGGCTTTTAACTGCTTGCAGAGCTGTACCGCTCTACCCATTTATTTTTGCAGGCGCTGGTCTACTCATGTATTCTTGCAGGCACTGGTCTACCCATTTATTTTTGCAGGCACCGGTCTACTCATTTGTTTTTGGCGGCACCGGTCTACCACCAAACTGCCTTTTACCACTGATCAGCTGTAGGATGGCCCTTTGAAGCCCCGCGGCAAGAATTTAAACAGTTTTTTTCCTTATAGCCCATCAGCTGGGACTCAGGAGGCAGCAATAGATTGGGGATGGGGCCAAATAAAAGGTAAGAATAATGTGGGGGGTGGGGGGGCTGGAGGGGTGGGGGGCAGAACCGGTTCAGTGATGTCATATCGTCATTGCTACAGGCTCGGCGGAACCGGGCGGAACCGGGAGGACCCCACCACTGCCCTAGTTCTCTGGAGAAGGCTCTGAGGCTGGGAAAGATGGAAGAGGATGACTAGAGCAAGGTGGATGGACTCAGTTTCAATGTTGATTTGGAGGACCTAAACAGCCAAGTTAGGGATAGATTGTCAGAGAAAAAATCTATCTACATTAGAGGTGTCAAACTGACAGTTTGCGGGCCACACCCAACCCAGCTCCGCGAATGGGAAAAATGCTGCAAAACATGATGGCAATGTGATGCCATGAGTTTGACACCTGTGATCTAGATCATCAGTAAGAGTCAACCCTGACATTATGGTACATAATCAAACAGGTATGAATGGCAGTTGAACAAAGATATAAACAATACTAGATAAAAAGATTTTTTTTAACTTTTAAGAAAATGTATATAAACAAACACAAACAAAAAAAATGAGATAAAAAATAAAGCATAAATCAATAAAAAGGGGCCTAAAATGTCAGGGAAGTTATAATTTTTTTGGTGTATTATTAGTAAATTATGAATGATTAGATAAAGTGACGCATTAGTCATTAAAATGACTGAAATCATTACTGGGCTCTAAACAGACATCAGGAGTAATGATCAATGCAACATAAATCACTACATATAAATTATGCAACAGTCTGAGTCAAAACTGAGAATTGATTCAGCTTTAAATATAGCATGAAATTGAAGTTATGAATTCTGATAATGAAATCCAAAATTTTGATATGTTAAAATACATGTGTTAAATTATAGAGTAGGAATGATTTCCACTTTGAGTTACATGTTGTGTTAAATTTATTTTAAATTTACAAGAATAAGGAATTATTGTGGACATTGACACATGCTCCCACAATTTGGTTAAAAATTTGTCCTTAGAGGGAATCTGATTACTTTTCAAGTAAAAAGCATATAACATTCTTGCAGCAATTAACATATACATATATACTGTATATAAAGCTAGTTCAGCATATTTAGAAAGAATACATGGTTTAATAGGGTTTAATAACAATATTGCAGATTGATGTTCAATTTTTAAAATTAGTTTCATTCTGCAGTAGTTTCATCTTCCAGAATTGCTGAGCTTTAAATCACCACCAAATACAAACAAATGGACTGACTTACTCATTATATTTAGAACAGAACAGAACAGAATAAACTAATCTCAACTAATAACTATCTCAACTAATAAATGCTCTGTCCTACACATTGGCAATAAAAATCAGAACACAAATACAAGTTAGGTGGAAATGACCTCGTAGACGACCCTCATTCCATACCATACTCATACTCATGCCAGATCAATTCTCGAATACAGCTCATCTGCCTGGAATCCACACTGTATATCAGACATTAATACGATTGAATGGGTCCAGAGGTATTTCACGAGAAGAGTACTCCATTCCTCTACTCACAATAGAATCTCTTATGCCACCAGGCTTGAAATTTTGGCCTTGGACAATCTGGAACTGTGCCGCCTGCAGTCTGACCTAAGCATAGCACACAAAATTGTCTGCTACAACGTCTTACCCATCAATGACTTTTTCAGCTTCAACCTCAATGGTAAACGGGCAAACAATCGATACAAACTCAAGGTAAACCGTTCCAAACTCGATTGCAGAAAATACAACTTCAGCAACAGAGTGGTCAGCACCTGGAATGATCTACCTGACTTCATTGTTACATCCTCAAACCCTCACAGCTTCAACCTTAAACTGTGTATCGTGGACCTCACCCCATTCCTAAGAGGTCCGTAAAGGGGGCATGCATAAGCGCACCAGCGTGCCTACCACCCCTGTCCTGCTGTCCCCATTTATCTGTATTCATTTCCTTCATTCATATCCATGTTAATATTCATATCTGCTATCTTGTACATGTTTGACAAACTAATAAATAAATAAATAAATAAATAAATAAATAAATAAATAAATAAATAAATAAATAAATAAATAATAAAATAACAGAGTTGGAAGGGACCTTGGAGGACTTCTAATCCAATTCCTGCTTAGGCAGGAAACCCTTTACCACCATGTCTTTTCAGTACATTTTAGAGATTTGATTATTCATTTTAGCAAATAAGAATGAAGTGATATCTCAATTAAAAAAAAAACTGTACCAATTTTCTCTAAGAATTATATTTAAAGCAAATTTAATATTCTTCTTCCGTCAGAGTTCTCATTGTTACATCTCTATTACTTCATTCAATTCTGTATCCATTTAATCATGGAATCTTTTGACTTGTTCTGATTCTAAGTCAGATGCCACTAACAATTTCTAAATCAGTTCCAAATTGCATATTATAAATTTTTTTGAATCCACTTAAGTCATTCATTATTCCTTCAATTACTTTAGTGTGGTGCTATTTATCTGAAGTTACTGAAATTAGGTAAATTGGACCATCACAAAATAAGCGCCTCAACAGATTTTATGTTTCTTACTGATAATTAATTTTTGTCACTTAATTTTCCATGGATCAAATTTTGTAGTCCTTTCCTCTTCATGGAAATAGTCATTTAATGAAGAAGAAGGGAAAAATCTGGATTTACTCAATTTCTATATTTATCGCAGATGTTCAAGAGATTTCTTAAGATTGTATCATTTCTTATATATTTTTTCCTGTTGTATCAGCTTGAAGATATTTATAGAGATTATCTGGAAAGCTTGCCGCTTTTGTAAAAGTAGCTGAGCCATAAGGAGATTTAATCCATTTTGAGATCCACATTAAACAACTCATATAGTTGAAGGTTTGCAATTGCTAATGTACTTCTGTTTCAAATCTTGAAAATATCTGGACTATAACCCTTGATCTTTTATTGGACTATATGTAGTTCATTACTTGTTTATTTCTGTCACTTAATACCTTACTGCCAATATATTCTGGAATTGTTTGAAAAACAAAATTAAGTCTTGGTAAAAAAAAAATAATTTTAATGGCTGAAGTACTTCTTAACCATGACAGTTTTAGTTTTTTCCGTTTAGAAGTATCTGCTATTCAACTTTTCCAGCTTTATACGTTTTTAAATCAATCTTTATTATTTTTGTCAGATATATTCCTAAATACTGAACTTTTTTGCTGTAATTTTAAACCCATTACTAAATGCAAATATTGCTGTTCTTCCTGTACCAAATTCAATAAAAATAAAACTTGACCAGCTATTTCTATTTAGGGCTGTGAGAGTTGAGCTACAAATATCTTGATATCACTAGATGGCAGCAAAGACACACAGGAAAACTATCTCTTCGCTGCCCTCTAATGGTTGACTGGATTAAAGCCCTGATCTGGAAGACCTATGCTTCTGTTTATTTGGAGTTTGTGGCAGTGAGGATTGAAGCATTGAAGTGGGTTTAAGAAAGGAAGAAGGATGCAAGAACAGCAACCAAAACAGGATGAGTAATAGTAATAGTAAATAGTAAAAGGGCCTGGTGGCTCAGCAGACTAAAGCACTGTGATTAACATCAGCTGTCTGCAATTACTGTACATTCGAATCTCACCAGGCTTAAGGTTGACTCAGCCTTCCATCCTTTCTAAGGTAGGTAAAATGAGGACCCAGTTTGTGGGGGCAATAAGCTGACTTTGTATAAAATATACAAAAGTATGAAGGCTATTGCTTAACGCATTGTAAGCCACCCTGAGTCTCCAGAGAAGGGCAGCATATAAATCAAATTAAGAAAAAATAGTAATGAAACACAGCATGATAACCCCATTGTGAATATTTAAATGGATCACAATCAGAGATTGTTGAGCAGTTAGAGGATCCCTATTACCAGGATTAGCTCCTGGTTTCCCCTCCGGACAAGCTGGCCAGAGATATGGCTGGAGTATTGATTTATAAAGTGTCTTCTGTTCAGAGGAGAAAAACTTGCTGTATGTCTTTGGCCTCATACGGATAAGATTTGAACTCCTTACCTAATTCTGTATTTGTCCAACAACCCCTCAAGAAATTTCTGAAAGTTTTAAAGTTCTGATACATAAGGGTTACATTCACACAGCATGCTGAGCCTTCTGATGGCATTATCCCATCTTCTAGGTTTGCCCAAAACATTCATCCAAAAGCTAATAAGATGGGTTGGGTTTCAACAATAAACAATAAAAAAAAATTGTCAGCCTTCCCAGGTAGACCAGACAGGAAACAAGACCAGATGATCTAATTCTACTTTATTGCAAGGCTACATTAAGAGATTTTGCAAGTCTGAAAGTACCAACCTCCCGCCGGTTTCTTTACAGCCTGAGAACTGATGTGTGTGGGGACCTTCCGAGCCTTATTTTCTTGCCTATTATGCAGGTGTGGACTATGGTCTCCCCTATCTGACCATTCCCTAGGCAGCATCTCTTCCTTCCCCCTCCTAGGTCATTCTACATCCCAATACCAAAATTGGTCACTGGTGTTAACAAAAACCAAGAACAGCATGGTATATACCAGGGGTATCAAACTCAAGGCCCAGGGGCCAGATCTGGCCCACGGGGTGTTTAGACGTGCTCCACGGGGCTGCCCTGGAAATAGCGAAGGATCGGCCCATGGTGCCTGCCAGCAAAAACAGGCTCCCGAGCTCTGTTTTTGGCTGTGATGGCCTCCTGCAACCCTCTGCCAGTGAAAATAGAGCTCGGGAGGGCTGCACACGGCCCTCCCGAGCTCTGTTTTTGCTGGCAGAGAGTTGCAGGAGGCCATCGCAGCCAAAAATGGAACTTAGGAGCCTGTTTACCTGGCAGAGCGCTCTGGCCGCCACATGTGCCCACAACACAAGTGATGTCAAGCTGGCCACGCCCACCCTGGCCACGCCCATCCTGATCCTCCCAAGGTCAAACACAACCCTTATGTGGCCCTCAATGAAGTCGAGTTTGACACCCCTGGTATATACAGATGCTTCTGTTTGGTCTTTAGCTGACCTGCTTAAATGTCTTCTTTGAACACAGCCAGTATATATAACTTGCTGCCCCAAGAATTAATATCTGTTATCTTACAGATACAAATTTTGGGGGAAAAAATTGTGAAGTGGAACGAATGTATTAGGATAAGGATACATCATTGATAACCGATTTTCCACGGACAGGTATTTTATTTTAAAATATATAAAAAATGAAAATAATGCAAGGTTGATTGGCCTCCTAGATGTACACACAAGTAGATCTTCACTTTTAACCATTCATTACCAACCACTTGAAGTTACAAAAGTGCTGAAAATGCGACTTACGACTGGTCTTCACACTGACAGCATCCCCGCAGTCACATTTATTTATTTATTTATTTAGACTTATATACTGCCCTTCTCCTTGCGGACACAGGGAGGTGAACAGCCAACTAAAAAACCAGTACACAAAAGTTAAAATATTATAAAAACAAATATAAATTTAGCTGATAATTAAAACAGATTAATATTAAAATAGATATCAAACTCTAAAAGACTCTAAAAAAATTTAGCAGGGATCAGGCTAAGCCGGCAAGCTGAAAAAGATATGTTTTTAAGGCCCGACGAAAAGTCTGGAGGTCGGAGATCGTTCTCAACTCTGGAGGAAGATCGTTCCAGTGGCTGGGAGCTGCCCCAGAGAAGGCTCTCCCCCTGGGGGTCGCCAGCCGGCATTGTCTGGCTGACGGCACCCTGAGGAGGCCCTCTCTGTGGGAGCGAACCGGCCGATGGGAGGCAATTGGTGGCAAAAGGCGGTCCCGTAAGTACCCTGGGCCTAAGCCATGGAGCGCTTTAAAGGTGATTACCAACATAATGGTGATTCGGGCACTTGGCCACTGGCATGTATTTACAAGAGTTGCAATGTTCCCAGGTCACATGACTGAGTGCCTTTTGTGATCTGCCAGTTACCTTCCAACAAGCAAAATCAATGGGGGAAACCAGATTCATTTAATGCCCACAGTAAAAGCCACATAAAAACCAGATACAATTACATGATGACTTAATTGCTTAATGATGGATGTTCCCAACTCAGTTGTGGTCATAAGTCAAGGACTACCTGTAGTTGGCCACTCCTGGTTATTGAGTTAGGTGGACATTTAGCTATTCTATGATCTCCTGCTTCCCAGTTCTGCATGGAAACGGTTTCTGGCACAGGATGGCATGACTCATATACTTCTCTAAGTTGCTGCAGTCCCTCAAAAGTATGTGAGACATTCCTGGCATGTGCAATATACAACATACGCACAGCCCAAGCACTCACTCGCTCATTCGTTGCGGATTAACCTTGGCTGGGTGAATCTGGAAGGAAAAAGAGCCAAGACTTGAGATGGATGATACACCACCAGCCAGAACAGCTACGTGGAGAAGCAATGAGGAGACTCAAGTTCTCAGAGGGCCTGCTTCCAAGCTAGAGCTTAAGCCCATATGGCTCCTCTTAGGAGGAAGAACAAAAGCTCTTCCATTTTCAGACAACACCTGGCAAAAGATGGAAGCAGGATGGCTTGAGGTGATAGGTTGGACAGTACCAGTTTTGACTAGAGCTAGACTAGATCACTTCTGCATGCTCCCTTAGGCCAAAACCTTTCCCACAAATTATCAGCACGCAAGAATGACTTCCAAGGCGACAGCCATTTGTTTGTATTTGTCTAAATCAATCTCGGCAATTTTGTACGGACTTTAAACCAGAAATCTTGAAATATTCAAGTCTTCTCAACTTGAACGTTTTCAAGTTGCTCAAGCTGATAAACGATAATTTAAATACATGGATCCCATATACACCTCTACACTGGGAAATGGTACTGCCTATCCCTTTCCTTCAAAGCTCTACCATATTACTTTCTGCTGCAAATATCCTCGAAAAGCAAACCCACATATTACTCAATATGAAAAGGTAAGAAATATTTTTATAACCTGTTTAACTTGGTTACGACTTAATCCATTTTCTGAATTTGCATAATACATTGAACGGTAAACTAACTTAACCCAGTTTAAGACTATGAAGGTTTACCATGTTGTGCAAACAGTTATTAGGTTTGTAACTTACCTGGTCAATCATGCTGCAGAATCAGTGGAGCTCATTTCGGATTCCAAAGGAGGGAGCATACTTGTGTTAATACTCCCTTGGGTGATCAAAATAGTGACATGCTGTAAATGTTGACATCCAAGAGTAACCCTGTGGCTATGCTAGTTTACTGCATTCAAAAATATGGGGGAAACCCCACCTGTAATCACAGTGCAATAGCTGCAAAATCCTACCACCTTCTTTTGAAAATGGGTTTGCTTTAGAGAGGAACTGATGGGAAATCTGCACAGTCTGCTTTCCTTCCCAAACACCCAAATGTTTTATGAATCTTGCAATGTGTTATCCTTTCAAGGCAATGAAGCCTATAGAAGGTGCCCCTGGAATTTTCTCCTATTCAGAGATTTGGGGAGAATAATACAATGAAATTCTTCCTTTGTTGAACAGTGTTTTTCATACTTGGCAACTTTAAGATATCAGGACTTCAACCCCCAGAATTCCCCAGCCAGCATGAGAAACACTGCCCTACCCAAAACACTTGGAATGGAGCTTATTCCTTTTTTGATTAATGCTGCCCTGGGAATTCTGGGAATTGAAAATTCTGTCATAGCAATTGCCCTGGGATTTCTGGGAGTTGGAGTCCACACATCTTAAAATTGCCAAAGTTAAAAAATACTGGTTTAACAGAGCGTGAGTTCCAACATCTCCTCCCGCCACCCTCTTTGCAGCAATGTACCTTGCTCACAGAATTTACGAAGTTGTTTGTATGCACAATCTCAGCCATTGTTGCATGGCCCCAAACAGACCTTTTTCTACTTTAGACGAGAGAGGACTCTATCAGGCACCAAGGGAGGTATGTACAGGAACATGTACATAGAGGCACCAGGCAACCTTTACCTTGTGCGCACTAGCTTGCCTTTACAAGCATAGGGCCAGGCAAAATGGATTAATCTTTTAAGGCAATTCTTATGAAGATTTGAATCTGGGACTTCACAGACATACAAACAATATTCAAGAAATCTGTCTGTCCCTCAATTGGTCTCTCTCTCTCTCTCTCTCTCTCTCTCATGCTCTCGCTCTGTCTCTGACTCTGTCTCTGTCTCTGTCTGTCTCTGTCTCTGTCTCTGTCTCTGTCTGATATAACATTCTCAGCAGGTCACTGCTCAGAGGGAAAAGAGAAAAAAATGTTCTACAAGCCAATTGTGGTAACAGAAAGAGATCCAGTTCCTTTTGTTCATTTAAAATCTGCAATTAGTTAGCTATGAGTGCCCTCATGTCCATTGCCTTAAGCAAATGAGTAAACAGCTGTTGCCTGTTCATTTTTTCCAAAGGATATGAGTTCATTTGCCTCTGGCAGCTCCCCCCCCCACTCCGTTTACAGCCCCACCCAGACGATCTCTTGGGCAGAGTGGTCCTGTGCATTATTCAAGATGCATACCATGGGATGCAAAGGCTTGCCTCAAACATTTGGAGGGTTCTTGAGAAACAGGCTGGCTCAAAGTTCTGCTGTGATTATACCATCCAGATTTCCTGTAGCATCCTGAACCAAGATGGATTCTCCATACTACATACTTTTTGACGCTGTGCCCAAAACATGTAGAGTTGGTGTTTCTTGAAAAGTCATCCATTCCAGGGAAGACCACAAAAACAAACAGCCAAACATGCAGCACAGCTGTCTTGTATGGTTGAGTAATGCTTCTCCATCTACTGTTGGGACACCACATGCTATTTTCTTGTCTTTGTTGGTCTTCCCTTCCTTTGCTGCCATGGCTTGGCGGTGACGCCATTCTTGAACAACTGAGCCAACATTTCTATCCCCCAATTCACCCGCCTCCCTTCAGTAGGGGTTGAAATTAGGAGACAATTGAAGGAATGTTTGTGGACTTGGGAAGGAGTTAGGTTTGTCCATTTCTGCCCTTGACTTTTCCTCTTGTTAACATTTGGCTGTTATAGAAGAACCTCTGTGATATCCCACATCCTAAGAAGTTACTGTTGTCAGATCTGTTGTCAGACCCAGCACTCTATGACATTCCAACCAGCCTTCTTGAATATGGTTCCCTCCAGATAGGTTAGACTCCAATCTCCATAATTCCCAGCCCTGTATCAAAGGAAGACTCTGGCTTTCAGCCAGGTTCTTTCCCAGCATCATTTTCATGGTAGATCATGATCTCTACCGCTGGTGTTCCTAAAGCCGCCTCTCCTTGTCAACAACACCAAATGTGTTGCTTAAGCCAACTGAATACAGAATATCAGCAAACAGGGATCATGTGAAGTAAAGAACATGTCACCCAAATGAAGTGCTTAATAAAAAAATTATGTGAAAGCACACAAATTAAGATAAATCATTTATGCTTGTTCCCAGTCCAAAATGAATCAGCTTCCCATGAATTTTAATAGGTTTTTAATAGGATAATTTACTTTCAATAAAAATATCTGTTACTATTACCTGTCCTAATACCGGGACAAGAGGAGCTGTGAATCTGAAATAGACAGACAGAGCCATTGCATGCTATGTGGACTGTGGCTCCCTTCCATAATTTTGTCCTCACTGGTAGAAATAAAATAAGACAAAATAATAAACTCTATTCGTTATGTTTTTGAGATTGGCCCAAAAGTCTTCTCCATCAATTCCTGCTTGGTAGCTGGTCTCCCCCGCCCCCCTATTTATATAACTCCAATATGTCTGCTGTTCATGGTAATTTTTTGAAGTTTCTCCAGCTTGACTTTTGCAAATTTGTAACCCTATTTTCAACACTGAAGACCTGCCAATCCTCTTTCCCATTCCTATAGATCTCTCCCACCCCTTTCTCTCTCTCTTTCCCTCCGTCCCTCCGTTGCTCTCTCTATCTCTTCTTTTTGAGTCTGAGGATCCCAGGGTATGGTGTTCCTGTTCAGAGAAGAATATTCTGAACTACTCTTTCAAAAGCAATCTGTCTCAAGGAACCCAAAACCCAGCATGTGGAGTTACTTCTGAGTAGTTTCTTTATTGTATTTACTTACTGATACAAACTTTGCCAGAATATGGCAACAGTCTGGCAAAATACAGTCTCTAAATTGCTAGGAAGGGTCCACCTTCACCTCTTTCCTCAGACTCCAAGCTTCCTTGCCTCTTTGCTATCTGGGACCCTCCCACCTGTGATTCTAAACTACATTCCTCCCCTTAACCTTTGAACAAGTCATTCACCTTGATGGTAGAAGTGAGAGATCATAGAATCCCAGATTTGGAAGGGGGCCTTTAGGTGAGTAGTTACCAACCTCCGCAACTTTAAGATGTGTGAACTTCAACTCCTAGAATTCTCCAGCTATCACGCTGGGAACTAAAATCCATGCCTCTTAAAATTGCTGAGATTGGGAAACACTAATTTAGGCTAGTAAGTAAAACAAAGGTCTTGATTGATGTTCTTTGATCTTGGTTGTTTGCTTGCAGATGTTTAGTTCCCAACTGTGTAATATAAGCAGTGATAGCATCAACATCATCATTATTGAATACAGTCCAGGTTAAAGTGTCCCCATTAGGTGACTGTCCTGGATTATATTTTACTGTTCCGCCTTAGTAATGGGCCAGGTTGGATGCCTTGATGCCTCTGCAAGGAACAAAGGGGTGCAATTGGATTCTGTAAGCCTCAAGATGCAACCTGGTATCCATGTAGACAAAGATTCAAGTTTTACATGAGAAGTAAACTACAGCAGGCATACCCAACCTTTTTCCTCATCAAAGATGTTTTCAGAAGTAACCTGTTTAAATTGCATCATTTTTCAATAGTAGTAGGGTGGGATGACATGAGATCCAAAACTAGGTGGGGTACCATTCTCTTTTTTTGCTTGACAGAATGTTCTCCTCACGTGACAGATGTCCTGTGAAGGATGGTCCGAATTATTTGCTTGCAAAGAGCTTTTGAAATCAAAGCAAAGAATTTGTGTGGGCCTTGGACAATATTTTCAAATCTTGGCAACTTCCAGTTGTGCGGACTGTTTCAAATCCCAGAATTCTCCAAGCAGATGACCATTTCTGAAAATTATGGGAGTTGGCCAGCACCTTACTTTACAGGTTCTTAATCAAACATGAAGATCTGTCTAAAACTGGGACAACTTTCAGAGAAATAATCAAGGGAGAGTAATGTTTATTATTATTAATAAGCATTTATATCTGTATGGTTTTTGGAAGCGTTAAAGTGCTTCACATTTATCTTTTGTGGATAATTAACAGCGGGATAGGATTATTGCTTTCCTGAAGTACTTGTAGACTTTGCAGAGGTATCTGGCTGACTGCCATAGGAAGTAGATTGCTGGATTCCCCTTTGATCTATCTCATCATGGCTTCTCTTATGTTATTATAGAAAGGATTAAATGGATTTCTGGAGGAGATGAGGGCTGTCAGCAGCCAAGAGCAAGAATAAGTAAATATAATCTCTATGTTCAGAAAGCAATCTATTTCTGAATACAGGAAGGGGGGGGGGGGAAAGTGTTGTTGCTTGCAGCAGCCTTGGTCACCTGGTTGGCCATTGAGAGAAGTGGGCTGGTGGGCTAGGTGGGCTTTTGAATGGACCCATCCATGTCATTCTTAATGTCCTTATTCTGTTACTCACTCATAGGTACAACTGATTTGTTGCATCATTAAACAAAGGAAGCATATCCCAGTGGATACGAAGTATTGGAAGTATTGGAATAAGATTTGGCCATATGAAAGGAACAACATCATAAAAGATATAAACTCTCAAGGATTTATAGACATTTTTCAGAGATGCTTTAATTTGGATTTGTACATAGAGCTGAAGGTTGGACTCAGCCTAAATGGTCTCTTCCAACTCTATGATTCTAAGAAGGTTTCCAAAAGTTTTCTTTTTATGTTTTCAACAATTTCCCTTTTTCTTTTGTGGTTTGGAATTAGGTTAAGATCTTAATTATATTGTATCTGAGTTAAACAAAAATCTATAGCCAAAGAACGAAAGAGTTGATTTGAATCAATATGTGTATTCCAACCCGTCTCCTTGGCCCTCCTTGACCCACTTAAGGTTGCCAAGTCACAATGTTGATGTGACAGCAAAAGCGACAACTAGCCAAATACCTTAGCTATGGAGCAGCATCTTCCTTTATTTTCACCTGCCTTCACCTTGTGTTCCCAAATCTCATTCCATTTCTAACCACCTATTGCTTCTTGTTTCTCATTAAAAGCATTTACATTCAGACATCTCTCTCTCCAGCTTTGTAACATGTTCTCATATGTTCCAACTGCCCTTGTTTTCATGTCCCTAGAAATAACTGGTTCTGTCTAGATTTGAGGACAGTGACGTGCAAGAACATCATGCTTAGGGATCCATCTTCCCATTCCTCAATGCAACAGAAGATAATTTATTTCATATCTCTCTCTCTCTCTCTCTCTCTCTCTCTCTCTCTCTCTCTCCCCCCCCCCCCATACAAACACACACATTGTTGGGGGTTAAAGAGGGAGAGAGAAAAAGGGAGACTTTTTAAAAAAAAACACTAAAGAAGTTTTAAGGCTTGTGGCTACTCTTGGTCCACAATGAAGTCTGGGCAATATATCCACGGTAATGACTGTATGCATATATGAATGATCCAATTACTGGATCAAGGATATATTATTTCAGTCCAGTGGTTAGATCCAATATTTTCTTCATTGCTTTATTCACGTTGAACATGTTCTGATCTACACCATGTTCTTTTGAATAGATTCCAGGGCACAGTCTTGATCCCAACAATGCAAGTTGAAAGCTCCAGTCCCTTCCTCCATGCATATTTGTGCCCGCGTGTGTGGCCTTTTCGTTTGTTTTCCAACTTATATCTTCAGCAGGAAAGATACAAATGCCTGCACGACCCTTAACAATCCATAACTTGCTCGGATACAAGATAAGATCCAGGAACAAGATTGGCTCGATCTTCTTGGCAATCAAATGACAGACAAGGCATGCTTTGATGCCGTCTGCAGAGCTTCCTGGTGTACAGATGTCTCCAATTGATGACAACTTAGAGGAAAACTTGCAGAGAGGTAACCAGAGGTAAGTACATGTGCCAGCTCCCATCCAGCCTTGAGAGATGCCTTGAAGGCACTGGACAAAGGAACCATGCACGAGAACAATGGGAAGGGGTGGTTGTCCTTCACTGTTGCCAGCATTCTGTCCATTCCAACACACTGAACCATTTAGAGCTAATTTCACGCTAACTCCTTTAATCAAGAACATCTTCATCTCTTTTTGGAAAGCGAGAGAGAGAGAGAGAAAGAATGGGGATATTTTCTATGTGCTTCAATCTTCTTGAGGGAAAGAAGTTAAGTGCCCTGGAAACAATCTAAGTCCCCAGGAAGCCTCTGACTCAAAATGCCTTCCAAGCAGACAATAGCTACTTCTGGTCAGATGTGAAGTCACTTCCTCCTCCATAAAAAGAATATCTCATACTTCGGGAATGACTTGATGCATTCAAAACACTGTTGAAGAACCAGCTAACCCTATGAATAAAAGAAGTTGATTGGATTGTATTCCTTCCTTAGAATCAGATTCCCCTCCTCATCCCTAACATTTTCCAATTGTATGAGTTGATTAAGTATTTTCAAAATAAACAAAGGAAAGGTTTCCACAATCCAGGAATGCCGTGTGCCATTTGTACCTAGACCATGTTTCTCAACTTCAACAACTTTAAGAGGCATGGACTTCAACTCCTAGAATTCCCCAACTGACATGTTGGGGAATTCTGGCAGTTGAAGTCCACACCTCTTAAAGGTGTCACAGTTGAGAAAGACTGAGAGCACAACATCTTCCCATAGTTCAGCATCGAGAAGGGAAGAAGAGGGAAAAAACAATATGACAAAGTCCCCTAGCTCTGAGCTACTGTATCTTCTCTCCACTTCCACATGTTAATAATACAATAATATTGAGGTGTATTGTTACAAACATTGTGCAGCCCAATTCCACATCTTGGCTTTGGAATTTTAGTTAGGTTTTTTTCCTGGTACAGTTTTGTAAAACAGAGATTTACTAGAAATAATGTAAATTGTCTGAACAATAGCAAATACATTCTGAGTGGCATTTTGCCAGTTAATAATATATTAAATCAGTTATATTGCTAGAACAGTCTTCAAGGTGTACTGTGTTTCGCAAAAATCTACTGTACAGTAACTCCTGTGTTATCAAGACATAAGTAATTATGATTGTTCTCTTCCCAAGAGCTCTTCCTGTCTGTCACCTATCCCAACCCTTTGGAAGAAAAATGGGATGAGAATATTTAACCAATGTAGAAATACAACAGTATGGAAAATTGGCATTGAATAATATAATAACTATAGTGGGACGTGGTGGCTCAGTGGCTAAGATGCTGAGCTTGCCGATCGAAAGGTCGGAAGTTCAGCAGTTCGAATCCCTAGTGTCACATAACGAGGTGAGCTCCCGTTACTTGTCCCAGCTTCTGCCAACCTAGCAGTTCAAAGGCACATAAAAAGTACAAGTAGAAAAATAGGGACCGCTTTTGGTGGGAAGGTAACAGCGTTCCGTGCGGCTTTGCTTTTTAATCATGCCGACCACATGACCACGGAGACGTCTTCAGACAGCGCTGGCTCTTCCACTTTGAAACGGAGATGAGCACCGCCCCCTAGAGTCGGGAATGACTAGCACATATGTGTGAGGGGAACCTTTACCTTTACCTTTAATATAATAACTATATAATTGTTGTATACCACCGCTTCTAATGCACTTTTCCCAGTAAGCTATGTTTACACCACACTGTCAACTAAATAATATGTATATCTAGCAAATGCATATATTTTTATACCTTGGTACATTACATTAACCCAGCCTGTTTTTTGTTACATGTAAAATGCAAATCCAGAAAACAGAATAATTAAAAATGTGTGTTACATGTATTGTGCAAATGTAGCCAGTAGACAACTGGCCACAGTAGTAGCCAAGCAGCCACTACTAATTACCAAGCATTTTTTATTATTTCAGCATCTAGTTTCTATTAGATGGCATGGGTACTTGATACAGAAAGACAGGACATAAATGCAAATAAATACATAACTTTTAATAAACCAGCAATATTTTATAGAACAAGGAAGAAATTGTCAAGTCTCTTTTTGCAGTATTAGGAATCTAATGTAAATTCAACCCTGCTGGAGTGAAGCATTATCTTTTGTACTTGATAGAGCTAGCAAGGTCTCCTTTGACTATCAGTGTAAAAATCTGCTCCTCAGGCACTTTTCCTATTTTGCTTAAAATAAGGTTCAACAGATGCAAAATCCTACAGAGCACATATTAAAGAACCTTGGGAAAAAAAAAACTTCTGAATTCTGACATGAACCAGTCAGATAGATTGCTTCTATTTTTTTCCTAATAGAGGTATAGTAGTCTTCACTTAAAAATCACTCATTCAGCAACCATTTAAACTTGATGATGAACGAGTGGCATTTATGAATAGTCCTCATAGCTGCGGCTATCACAATGTTCCCACAGTCACATGACCTCAATCCAGGGGCTCAGCAACCATTTCGCAATTATGATGTCACAGTGTCCCACAGTCATATGATTGCCATTTGAGTTCTTTACTGCTGATTTCTGACAAGCAAAGTCAACGGGGAACCTGGCAGGAAGTTGCAAATGGTGACCACTTGACTTTGTGCTTCCTTAACAATGAACTGCCAGAACGGCCATTGCAAAGCCATGATGAGATATTGTGCTTCGGAACCACATCTCTTAGCAACGGAAATTCTGATCCCAATAATCATCATTAACTGAGAACTACATGAGCTTAAATGGACTCCAGAAGATGGTAGAGGATAGGAAGGCCTGGAGGAACGTTGTCTGTTGGGTCATGATGGGTTGGACACGACTTCGCAACTAACAACAACAACAACAACATGTAAGAGATTAAGGGAGCAGACATAAGATTCCTCCTATGACAATATCCCCCAGCAACAGCTCTGTGAGATTCATTATTTTGAGAGAAATGTGGAATTTGGAAATGTGTTTTTGAGAGGAAGAGTATTTTGAAATGTTGTCTTTCAATGTGGAATTTAGTGTGTCTTTAAAACATTTGCAAGCCCTTTGGGCTCTGAAATATTTGCAAAAATGTTTAGAAAAATGATACTGCTCTGGTGTCATGTTTAAGATTTCTTTCTTTTCTTCTTCCTTAGCCCCAGTGTGTCCTGTCTAATGTAAGAATGTACTCATAAATAGCTTAGGGGGAAGAGGTGGGGACGGAAAGCAAGGGTAATTCTGTGCTGATGGAGCAGTGGAATTTTTGATGAAACAATTGGAGAAGGAAAGATTATATGCATGTATGCATGCATGTATAGAGTAAATCTAGGAGGGTCATGTTCAGCTGCAGATATATTGATCCCCTGGGCCTCTTTAGGGTTAAGATTTGAGGCTTAGTAAGATTCCCTGTCTTTTTCAGTTGACAGAAGAATATTTAGTTTTTGAAAGGAGTGCGGGACCTACTTAGCAACCTACTTAAGATGTTGTGGTCTCTATTGGTCTAAAAACTGTCCCCTAAAGAGGAAAAAAGACATTCTGCCTATGTCTAGGATTTATAGTACTCTCCTTTATCACTATTATGGTAAGACTATAATATGAAATATTCACATACATCTCTTCTCCACCAGACATGTTTCCTTCCTTCCTTCCTTCCTTCCTTCCTTCCTTCCTTCCTTCCTTCCTTCCTTCCTTCCTTCCTTCCTTCCTTCCTTCCTTCCTTCCTTCCTCATACTGTACTATTGTCCTGTTCCAAAATTAAAGCCTTAAGGACCTACCATTCCGACAAACCTTTCTTCTTTCCACCTTACAGAAATCAAGATATTTACCAAGAATGTTTCTTAGAAACAATTCAGAATTAATTTGCCTTTTCCCTTCTGAATAATTCTACCCACCTTTCTGTTTTGTTTTTTCAGATGGTAATTTAAGGACATCCTGATCTGAAAGCTGTTTTGGAAACACTGGGGCCAAAAATTGGGGGGGGCGGGGGGAATGCTACAAGAGTCTAATGCAGCCCTAAATAAGGAGGTAATCTGCTTCTAAATGTAAGAGGCTGAAATTAAGCAGCAACATAATTCCTTCTCTGCTTATGGGTTTTCCAGAATTAACTAGAATACATAAGAATGGATTCTTGGACCAGAAGGATTCTTGGTGTGTTCAGTAGTGGCCCTCTCAATATGAGATGGGGAATAAAGCTCCAAATACGGATACTTAGAATTAGTGGCAAAATCCAATTTTTTTTATTACCGATTCTGTGGGCATGGCTTGGTGGGAGTGGTGTGGCTTGGTGGGCGTGCCAGGGGAAGGATACTGCAAAATCTCCATTCCCCCCACCCCTCTGGGGACAGCCATAGGTGGTATTTGCCGCTTCTCCAAACTACTGAAAATTTCCACTACTGGTTCTCTGAACTGCTCAAAATTTCCGCTACCAGTTCTCCAGAACCTGTCAGAACCTGCTGGATTTTACCCCTGACTAGAATCATCCCAAATCACATATTCTCGATGAAGTTTTGTTGGCTAATAGAATTGAATGGATTTATGGAAGTGGCTGATAGAGAAAGGCATATTATTAATTATAGAAACAGGAAAAACTTTTATTAACTAATAATAACCACTGAGAATGGAAATAGAGATAGCTTAAGAGGATTGTGGTATCTATTGCACCTCTGATGTGTGTGTGTGGGGTGGATGCCCTTTTTGGCTCAAACATCTTTCAGAGGTACTTTTTGAGGTACAAACTGGATTAACCTGTTTGTACCCATTTATAGTAGGAATATGCAGAAAATGAGGCTGTCTGTGAGACCTTAGAAGCCACCAATATTCTTGAGATCGCCCCAAGATTGCCACTCGGAGCGGCCCAACCTTTTTGATTAAGCTAATTATACACAGTGAGAGAATTTTTGTGAGTAAGTGATAGTAGATGTCTTTCCATTCATCAATTGAGCTGCTCTGCTCTTTTTTGCCAATAGTTCATAGCAGAAGAACTATGATAGCCTGCAGTTTCTACTGTATCCATTCATTGAGTCATGGACTATTTTTTGTTCACCTCTCTCATTTTGAGACCTATATCAGCTCCTTCCAAACCACAATATTCTTAGTCTTCCTTCTCCTCTTGACCCATTTACTCTTCTTTTATATATTAATTTTACAATTCTGTCTTCACTCATTCTTCCCGGATAACCAAATCACTTCAATATGCTTCTTTCTTACCATTAATTCATTGTGTTCAATCCTTCAGTACCGCTCTTTCTTGCCCTTGTCCCTTCTTGTTTTACCACACACTCGCATTTCCACTGCATTTAATTTACTTCTGTGTTTTGCTTTACACACCCAACTCTCATTTCCACATAGCAAAGTGGGCAGCAGATCACTCCTATGTAGCCATTTTTGCTTCTTTCATTCCTCACCACAGACCACATAACTACCCACTACCTTTCTGCAAGCATTTCAACTTCTTAGAATGTTTCCATCCATGTTCACATTTTAGTAAACATTCTACCCAAGTCTAGAAATTCATTTACTTGCTCAAACTTTTCATCATTTATGTATGACTTATAATTGTTCGCTTCATTTCCCCTGTCAAACACAACTATCTTGGTCAGACTAAACAACTCAAGTTGATCTGACCGAAAGCTTTTCTTTTGTAGTTTTGTGTCACCACTCTCCTCAAGTTCCAACACGTAAAAACCCAAATTGGTATAAATCCAACAAAAAGATATCATATCAAATTGTATTGCACATTAATTCTCTTACCTACATCCTGTGCTCAAATGATTCATAACTCTTCATAAATACTATGTACTAGGAATGTAGTGTAGAAGAACATACACATTTAAAACATTTCTACTTACACTAATCTACTGCTTTAGACTGCAGTATTTTATAGTTAAATTTTGTACAGTGTTTTGAGAAAACCTTTACCAGAATGTGATGTGTTTAGGCCCTGAGCCTCTGAAGAAATAACAAGTCATAATCGGTGGATGCTTAATATGATATAATATTTCATTTGTTCGTTCTATTCATTTTATTAATTTATAGAGTTTTTATGCTACTCCATTCCTATCTTTTCAAAGAAGCAGTGAATACAATGAATGCTGGAAGATAATATTTGTCATAAAATGCTGACAAAAATCTGTCATGGTTTTCTGAGTTGAAGATTATGGTGATAGTGGCATAACCCAATGCAATGTTCCAGTGATCAGGTCTGAGGCCTGGCATCTCTAGTTAAACCAATTTCTACTAGGAATTGTGTGGAATATGATATCTGAAGCCTTTGAAAGCCATTGCCATTCAAACATAACAGTAGAGAAGATGATGTAATGGATTGACTTGGGATATAGCAGGTTTAAAATTCAGTGTTCATCCCTTCAAGTATGTATTAACTGAGCCATAAATTATCCTTGAGAAGTTAGGTTAACTTTCAGTACAGATTTTATAGACCAGTATAGATTATTTTTTTTTACAAAGATTTGAACTCAAGCGATGACCGAACAGTGAACTGGTCTTACCATGTAACTTAAAGTTACTTATGTTGCCAGAAAAGTAAAGAGACTTTGTTGATTCGTTAAGTGATAAAACTATGGATTTTAATTGCCTGAGTTGACTCCTGGCTTCAGAAAAATCACATATAAATGTATTCTTTCTCTCCAATTATTTTTTTCTTCCTTCTTTTCTATGTTTGGAGCTGCAACCCTATGCTTTAGGTGACATCTGCAGAATAGTTATTTCCCATGACTTTGCAACAACAATTCTAATGAATTTAACCCAATATCATAGTAGCTATTGTTGCCATGATACTACGGAATCATCAACTATCAACCGCACTTCTACACAGCTGAGTCATCAGCAATCAACTACACTCCAGAGATTCTTCATATTGTTAAAGTGATTGTGACCAAATAGTTAAATCACTTAAAAACCAAACAAACAAGTGAGGGACACCATGGCTTTTGGGATTTCTTTCTACACCTTTCCCAGCAGTAGGAAGTGTCTATTTTTTATTCTATGGCATCTGTATATGTGTGTATATTTTGTCCCCAAATAATAATCAAAATGTGTGTACCTTTGTGCACTGACTGTGTGTGAGAGACTCTAATCTTGGTAGTATATGGGTAGGCGCAATGGTATGTTTTTGCTTTCCTTTTATATTGCATCTTTGCATGTTTGTGTATGTGTGTGCACTAGAAAGCATATACTCCACCATGGATCCCATGATCCAAAAGAAGGAAGGAGGGGGTTTAAAATAAAGGAGTTGGTTGCATTCCACATTACTGTCAACTGTGTCTCCCAATGGGATGCCTTAGGAGATTTTTTTTTCTGAAATGTTTTTCTCCACAGCACCCAGCCTGATCCAGACCAAGTTTAATCTCTATGTCTCACACTGAGTTTAGTCCTTTTCTGTTCAATTTTTGAAGAGTTATCCTGCAGAAAGACAGACAGGATGTTCTTTCCCAGTTAGATCAATGGGTTTTCTTTTCCCATTCTTGAATTAGGAGGAATTTATATCAACATACATTACACTGCTCCCACAATCTAGCTTTCCCACTTCTCACCAGTGACATTGGGCAGTGTTGCTGTCCTCACACAATTTCATATGTGGCAGTTTCTGAGCAGCAATGGGTGTACTCCATGTTGTCATTTCCCTTCCCACCCAGCATTATCTATTAGTAGGCCAGCCAGCAAACCAGTGGTGAAATCCAAATTTTTTTACTACTGGTTCTGTGTGCGTGGCTTGGTGGGTGTGGTGGCCATGGCTTGATGGGCGTGGCAGAGGAAGGATACTACAAAATCTCCATTCCCACCCCACTCTGAGGTCAGACACAGGTGGCATTTGCCGGTTCTCCGAACTATTCAAAATTTCCACACGAGGTTCTCCAGAACCTGTCAGAACCTGATGGATTTCACCCCTGCAGCAAACACAATCTTCTGAACATGGATGATGGTTCAACTTTATTATTTAATTATTTAGCTTTAATTTGTATTATTTACTGAGTTGGAGGTAGGAATTAATCTGAATCCAATTTGCACTGATCTACTTATCCTAGATAGCAGCATCTGTGAACTCTTTTAACAGGTCTGATTTGACTGGTCAGATAAATAGAAGAGTTAATATTCTTGGGCCAAACAGCTCTTCTCCATCAAAACAGTTTGCCAGAATTATTAAAATATTGATTATTCAATATTGCCATCAGGTTGGTGTCAACTCTTGTGGACTACATAGATAGTTTTTCTCCATGATAGCCAGGAGTCTTTCTGATCTTCAAGTAGGGGAGCCATCTCTAACTGAGTCCATTCACCTTGCTGCTGGTTATTCTCTTTCCTTCCATCTGTCCCAACACTGGAGCCTTTTCCAGAGAGCTAGATCATTGCATAATATGCCCAAGAATAGGATAAATTGGACCGATCATTTGTGCCTTGAGTAAGATCTCTGATTTGTTTGATGATCTATTTGTTTTATTGGTTCTCCATAGTATTTTCAGAAATCTTCTCCAACACCAAAATTTGAAAGCGTCAATACTTTTTCTATCCTGCTTTTTCAAAATCCAACTTTTACTTGTGTAGATTGACACAGGGTATTGTGGCTTGCATGATTCCAATTTTTGTCTGTATAGGCAACTGAATATCTTTTCCAAGACTTTCCATGGCTGTTCTATATTGGCATAGTCTGCAGCATATTTCTTGACTGCTTCTTCCTTTGCTACTGATGGTTGCTCTCTACCACTTCAGAATAGCAGAGTAAGAGAGTTGGAAGGGTTCTAGAGGTCTTCTAGTCCAAACCCCTGTGTCAGAGTTCCAAGAACACCCCCAACAAAAGAAGACTCTGAGGCTTGAAGTTCCTCAAAGTTCCATTTTATTAGAGATGTCATATTGGCACATCTGGACATCCTTTGGCCCACTCAAAGGAAAGTCCAAGTCCCTTCCCCCTGCATCCACATGTCCATCACATGGCCCAATCAGGCACTGTCCCAATGTTGTGGCCCGTCAGAGGCCTGTGCAGATTGTAGCTGATTCAGACAGCGAGGAGGCTGGTGTGGTGCTGCGCCAGCAGCCTGTGCAGCCGGCACTCGAGTCAGACAATGAGGAAGCTGGAGAAGATGTGGTGCCAGAGGCAGGGATTCAGCCAGGGCCTTCAGAACCTCCATCAGCTCCTTTAAGTGAAGAGGATGAAGAGGAGGAGCCTCTTCTCGGGTGTGCAGAGCAGCCAAAAGGCAGGAGTGGCTCCTCAGGAGGAGGTCTCCTTGAGAGTAAGGCTTGGGGTTAATTGGCCATTCCCTTAGCCTATTTAAGGAGGAATGCTGACTGAAGCAATTTGTAGGGAACAACTTTAGTTCACTCTACTTCACGTCTGGAGTCTCTGCAAAGTGCTTCTGGGCTTTTTGCTAACCTTAGTAAGATTATGATTACTTTATCTTTGGTTTCTTGTAGGCTGTTAAGAAAGTTTATTAACAGCCTTTGTTTTGAAAAAGGCTGAGTTATTTTAGTAAATTAAGTTTTGTACAAACTTAGTGTGTGCTGTGTTCTTTGAGATCCATAGCTGGGGCAGAACACCCAACTGGAAATGCCTCCCAATTCCAGCCCCCCAGGTGCAGGGCAAGATGTCCTTAACTCTCTGAGAAAGGAATGTTATTATGACTATATATCACCCCTGCTCCATACAATCCCCCCTCCCAAATTCCCACAGTAGTAAATGTGGCAGGCCTGAAGGCCCGATGCAAAAGATGGCTTCCAGACCTGACACCCTGCTTAATCAGAATAGAGCAGGAAGGGACCTTGGAAGTCTTCTAGCCCAACCCTGCTTAAGACCCTATACCATTTCAGACAGGTGGCTGCCCAGTCTTTTAAAAACCTCCAGTGGTGAATCCCCTACAATGTCTGAAGGCAAGCTGTCCCACTGGTTGATTGTTCTCCCTTCTTTATATTTAATTGTAGTCCCATTTTTTTCACTGTTCTTCTTGACTTTTATAACTAGAGGTTGTGGGTCCTTTGAATTTTCATAGGAGGAGCAGCAGCCTTTGTTATTGAGAGAATCCCTAACAAGCACTCCCAGGGTTATTGCATCTCTGTTGTCTCTCTGCTTTCTCCTTCCTGGAGCCACCTTCTCTGTGCATTATTTTTTTGGTCAGGTGAAGAACTGCTTCTCTCTCCTACCTCCCATTTCTCTCTCTGTGTTGTGTTGTGCTGTGCTGTGCTGTATTGTGTGTATATGTGTTTGTGTGTATGATGTGCTTTCCCTACTTTAAAAAAATCTCTCCTGCATACATTCTATATATCCACACACCAAATGGCACATTTTTAGAAATCAGTTTTTTCTCTCCTAGGAGTTTAATATTCCACAGTCTTAATGATGATAGATAGATAGATAGATAGATAGATAGATAGATAGATAGATAGATAGATAGATAGATAGAATTGTTTATTGACCAAGTGTGATTGGACACACAAGGAATTTATCTTTGGTACATATGCTCTCAATGTACATAAAAAGAAAAGATACATTCATCAAGAATCATAAGGTACAACACTTAATGATAATCATAGGTACAAATAAGAAATCAAATCATACTAGGAAACAATCAATATAAATCATAAGGATACAGCAATAAGTTGCAGTCTTACAGTCATAAGTGGGAGGAGATGGGTGATAGGAATGATGAGAAGATTAATAGTAATACAATGCAGATTAGTGAATAGTTGTTGAGGGAATTATTTGTTTAGCAGAGTTCAGGGAAAAAAATGTTCTTGTGTCTAGTTGTTCTGGTGTGCAGTGCTCTATAGTGTCGTTTTGAGGGTAGGAGTTGAAATAGTTTATGTCCAGAATGTTAGGGGTCTGTAAATATTTTCACAGCCCTCTTTCTGACTCATGCAGTATACAGATCCTCAATAGAAGGCAGGTTGGTACCAATTGTTTTTTCTACTGTTCTAATTATCCTCTGAAATCTGTGTCTGTCTTGTTGGGTTGGAGAACCAAACCAGACAGTTATAGAAGTGCAGATGACAGTCTCAATAATTCCTCTGTAGAACTGGATCAGCAGCTCCTTGGGCAGTTTGAGCTTCCTGAGTTGGTGCAGAAAGAACATTCTTTACTGTGCTTTTTTGATGACGTTGTCACTGCGTTATGTATTTGCCAGCTGAGCTTCCATCCTAAGATTTACGGTAGCCTGCCAGAGAACTTTATCACAGAGATAAGACTGTGATGTCTGAGCTACTTCGCATGTCTATATTCTTTCTTTTCTAACTTCCTGATTTATACTTTCTTTGTCCGTCTATGAGATAACTGCTGGTAAAATGTAGTCAGCTAGTTTTTTTCTTTTATAATAAAATGTTTCTTAGAATACATTCGGGTTTTCTTTCTTTGAAAGCATACAGCATGGAAAACAAGATCCATTCACCTCTAATTAATTACAGTTTCCCCAGGGGGGGAACGAGGCTGATTCACGCTTTGACATTTTTGATATTTTTTTGCATCCAAAGCTAAAACCTATAGAAATGCAGGGCCCGACAATTGAAAAGTGCTGGGGCATTCCTGCAGGCTTGCTGTGTCAACTGGACAGATTACTATATTTGATTCCATCACCCTTCTTTGCCAGAGATTGTCCAAATCTTTTAGCCCTTCAAGGCAGGCAATGTAGGATATTCTAATATCAAAAGCCTCTGCTCATTTCACTGTCCTATGTTATCAAGGCAGGGTTAGTTGAGTTTCTTTCTGATAACTTGCTTCAATATGGTTCTAGGTGCTTCACCGGGAGTTTGAAGAGGCATGGAGTAACCTCTATGAGGTCACATCTCAAAAATAGTCTATGGAGATTCTCAGTCATCCAGGTCATGGTTGTCCCAAAAGTGTTTCTTTTAAAAAAGGCCACTGGACTTCCTTTGTTTTTCCTTGAAGATATTTCGCTTCTCATCCAAGAAGCTTCTTCAGTTCTGACTAGATCAGGGATCTGCAACTTTAAACACTCAAAGAGCCATTTGGACCTGTTTCCCACAGAAAAGAAAATACCGGGAACCACAAAACCCTTCCTATGCCTGATTATTTCTTGAGCGGCCACAAAACTAGCATATGTAGTTGAATTTCTTCTGTTCTGTTTTCTTCTGAAACTTTTCTTTTCATGAATTTATCCATGGTTGGCCTACCGGGGGTTAAAAAGCTTAATAAATCATGTGCCGGCAAGTGTCGCACATTGGGGGCTGTGAGTGATATTTTGAGTGATAGGGAGCCACAGCACAGGGGTAAAAGAGCCACATGCAGCTCCAGAGCCGCAGGTTGCTGACCCCTGGATTAAATCTTAGAAATAGTTAAAAATGACTTTGTGCTGTAGTAAATGGACTGTGAGAATTAAGAGTCATAATTTTGTTCCAACATGTTTTTGGATTGCAAAGAATCAAAAGGATTAGTCCATTATTTTAAGCGGTATATTGGTATAAATGTGTGGCTAACAATTAAGAAGGTTTTTTTTTCCACATCGCCTGTAGTTCTCCTCTTCAGGGGCTGCTTCTCTGCAAAGCTGGTACCCAGAGTTTATGACTCCCTTCCCTGAAGAGCCTCATCCAACTTCTTCTCATTCTTATTTTTGGAGAAAGGTTCAAAAACCATTCTGCTTCTAAGCATTTTTGACAGGAACAGAGGGAGTGCCAGTTTTGAATTTCCCTGCTTATTTTCTTTGCTGTCCGCTGCTTAGCTGTTTGTTAGTTTTTGGTCTTTCTCCCTTGTTAGATTTTTTTTTAAATAGCTATTTTACATATAGTAATTTCTGGAATATTTTTGAGAAGGAAAAGATCATTAAGGCTGTTGGACAAAAACAACTCTGCCCCTTAAGACTCAGTGATTTAACTCTGCAACTTTTAAAATCAAGTATCCAATCCACATTTATGCTTATTACCTAATACTTTCTTGACAAATAAATAAAAATAAAATAAAAGTATAAATCATCAATTCATGAACATCCAATAAATATAAATATCAAGGACAAAAAAAAGGTAAAACACAGCATAAACACAATGGATAAACATAACACCCTAAAGGTGTGAACTGGAAGCAGAAAAAACACACTGAAGGATCATATTCTTGCTTGCTTGAGATATAAACATAAATAAGTGGTTGCCTTATAAAGAGTTAGCTAACTCCCTGAGTATTTAAAAATCTATTTTATATTCTGTCTCCCAATACTTTGGATAACAGGATATTCCTATTGATTTTAATTATCAAGATTGTCAATAGGGCACTTTTTAAAATTCTAAAATATCTGGAGGAGAATTGGGCAGATTTTTTATTCTTTGCAAACCTCTTTCATAGCAATTTAAGCCTGGATTCTCCCCCACCCCTTTTTTCCCCATGAAGTTTTGCTCATTGAAGTCAATGGTCCAGTAAATGGGAGTGTGGGAGGAATCACAACATACTGAAATAATGTTTGTGATCATGTTTCAACTGATTCATTCTCTAGCCTTGAATTAAAAATCTTGATCCATCTGAATATTTCAAATACTAAAACATGTTTGGATGCTGCTGCTTTATGTGGGGGCTGAGTCAATTGCCCCCATACAAAAGGCTCCCAAAGCTCTTCTGGTTAAACCTTCAAATTAAAACCAACACTCCATTGGAACTAACTATTGGCTCTCCCGTGCTCCAACAGAGAAAGTCAGAGCATGTCTTGTAATCCCAAGACATAAAATAAGGGAACCAGAGCCATCTGCTTCTCATAGGAATGTTGTCTTCTTGCTTTGGGCTTTTTAGTGGTATTACTGACCTCATCTTCAGATCTTTGACTCCGTATGAAATGAATCCTATCCTTGCTCCAAAGAGATATGTTAATATAGTTTTCCAAACAAGGCCTAATCTGTTTATGTTCCTTGCAAGAGCACTAAAGGATGGGCAGCATATAAAATGAGAGAGAGAGAGCGGGAGGGAGAGGGAGAGGGAGAGAGAGAGAACTGGTAAAGGTGAATTCTATTGCCACTCCTTTTTTTTTTTCCAAATATCTCCAAGAGATGAAGACATTCATGTCACCAGTTTTCCTAGAATTAGGCTAAAGTTGAAAGAAACATTTTACCTAAGGAATTAGAATATGTCTTTGTCAGGTTTTTGCAGTATTTAAGAGTTGGTTCTCTTTAATTGCTCTTTATTTAAAGTAGGATGGTTACAATTCAGGCTGCAGAATTTCTTCGCTTTAAAAAAAAAATCTCAGAAACGCTGTTTAGAAGACAAAGCTCCACTGCAGAAGAGCTCAGACTTTCTCAATTCTCAGTGTTCTTTGTGTCTCAGTAATTTATTCATGATGCCCTTAGGCCAAAAGAAATACATCATTGTTCCATTTATGAAGTAATTAGGTCCCAATTTAAAATATCCTGCGGCACCCCTGTGAGTCATCTGTTGCACCCAGTGGTACTGTGGTGCTCAGTTTGGGAACCTCAGCTCTTATGGTATAAAATTGGCTTCATTTAAAAGTGAACTATTTTCCCCTTTAGTCTGTCATGTAATCCTTTTCTCTCTTTTTTAAAAAATAGTATTTTTATTGAAGTTTATAAAGAAAAGCCAAACACAAACTAAGGAGAATATAAACAAGAAAAAATAGAAAGTGCAAAAAGATTGGAAAAGGGATCGATGGATGGATGGATGGTTGGATGGATGGATGGATGGATGGATGGATAGATAGATAGATAGATAGATAGATAGATAGATAGATAGATAGATAGATGGATGATGGATGGATGGATGGATGGATGGATATATGACAGATGGATGGATGGTTGACGGATGGATGGATGGATGGGGATGATAGAATACTGTACAATAAAAACCATTAAGGTTTGTTTTTTGCAAAACAAAATAAAAAACTGATTAGAGTATTAGAAAATCAGTTCATTCCTAAATTTTCAGTATATGATTATGCTATAATGTTCTTTCTGCTAATCTACAGGGCAGCATCAACAAAGAACCATAGACGTGGAGGGCTCTACCCTGTTCCTGACACAAAGGCAATCTCTGTATCTTCCAAGGAGATCGTGGTTCAAGGCCACACCAGGATTTGAAATTTGCTGGATGACCTTCAGACAGTTATTTTCATATCCAAAGTTACCTTACGTGAAGTAGGAATAAAAAATGGGGAAAAAATCTAGGTTGGAGAACAATATGAGCACAACTCGAATTCATAGGATATAATAAACTAACTAACTAACTAACTAACTAAATATAAAGATCAGCCCATACACTATGTCTACTACTGCATATATACTTATTAGAGGCGACATTCTCTCATCGCAGAGACCCTAGATTCAGAAACACTGTTCTGCTCAGGGAGCATGAAAGCATTACAGAAAAATCAACTCTCATGCATGAGTGTTGATTAGGCATGTACGAAAAACCCAACATGGTAACTTGGCCAGGAGAGCGAGGGGGAATTGCCAGCAAGTGCCCCATCTGGACACATCATGGGGATCCAGAATTTTTTAGCCAGGCTCTGCCTGCAGCTGGTTTGTTAAAGAACTCCCAAGTTTTGTATTGGCGCTCAGCTCGAGCAAAGTAGTTTTTCCCAGCTATGTAAGTACTTGCTGTACCTTCCTCCCCCCTCTACCTCCCAAATCTTTATTACACTGGAATGTTGATGAGCTTTACACTTGCCATGCAGAAGGAATGAGGTAGATTGAGAACTTTGGGAGGAAGAGCCAAGGACTCAAACAACTACTTAGAAAAAGCCCTGGTGTAAATTAAGATTGTCTATTTGGGAAGAGTTGCATGTAGTGTATCCAAAGGCAATGGCGTAGGGTCAATGACCCCTTATTATTCCTCATTCCCTTGGAGGAGATCCAGAGAAAGCAAACAGATACCCTTTTGAGGCAGTGGCAGGGAAGGACTCATAGAGGACAGAAATATCTACCACAGAATATGGGAAACAGATGTTCCTACATCATGTCAAAATTAATGGTAGGGCAATAGGATGCCACTAGCATTGACAAACTCCTTTATTGGAAGGAATGGCCCCATCTGTGCTTATGCCAGGTTTGGAATACTTTTTCACATAGTCCTGGCACTATTCCTTCAAGGAGATTGCACCTCTGGATTCACATGCTTGCGCCCCCAAGCTCCTATTTTGTAATCGGAGTGATTGGAGTTTCACAGAGCTGGAGACTTGGAAATCTCACCGATACCTGCCTTCCAGCTCTTTGGCTCTCTCCTTCAACTTAAACCAATCTTTCCCAATCTCAGCAACTTTAAAATGTATGGAATGCTGGGAGTTGAAGTCAACACAAGAAGTTGCTGAGATTGACAAACACTGTCAGGCTGTAGAACAGGGGTGTCAAACTCACATCATCACAGCGGTGTCATGTGACATATCGGACTTCCCCCCCCCTTCGCTAAACTGGGCGTGGGTGTGGCCAGTGCAGGACGCATCTGGCCTGCGGGCCAGGAATTTGACAGCTTTGCTGTAGAAGGTAAGCTATAGTGTATTTTCCAAGGTCATCCTTTATCTTCCATTTAGCCATATTTTGTCTTTCAATAGTCTATTATTCCATTAATAATGCAAACATTTGTACTTTAAGATTTAACTGAATGTTTGGAATAGTTGTATTATATTTCTTAATTTAATTGGTTAATACTTCCTAGCTCTTGAATCCTTTTTTTATTTAATTTGGTTTGGATTGCTAAATGATTGGTAATTATTTAATGATACAATTAAATTGTTCATTGAGCCACTTAGGGCTTAGTTATTGGAAGGGAAAGGAAAGTATACATACAAGCATAAAAGGATATGAAAACATTGTTTATGATAGTTTAATCTACTTTTCCAAGGAATCTATATTACCATTTAAATACTAGGCAAATGTATTTAAAATAATCTGCCAGTGAATTAAATTCTGTTCCAAAAATCTCCTTCGAAGGCTGGATTTGGCCCAAGGATCTGCAGCTGCTAACCCATATCAGAAAGGAGAGAAGGAGGAAATAAGGGATGAGGAAAGATGGGCAGGAACAGTGCCACATCTTTGCGGTTAGTTTCACTTTCACGACAAAAGTCAAGAGGTTGTACATTTTAAGGAAGAATTTAAAGGGGGAAATGGAACCACTCACAAAGTTGACAGACTTCTAGGTGTATGGAGTTGAAAGAAATACCTTAGAAAATTCCAAAATCTCATCCTCCCTCCCTTCATTACTAATTATGGGCTTTATGCACACACCTGATCATCTCACAAGATGAAGTATATGAAAATTCTACAAAGTCTTGTCCTTACAAATTTCTGATTATTGGGATAGATTGGTGTATGACAGAAGTTCCTCCTTCATGCTATACAGAAGAGACTTGGAAAGAAGCCAGACGGAGACATGAACTTGGGTAATTCAGAATGAGATCATGGATTGGTAATCAGTGGTAAGAAACTAAGGAGTTTCCTTCACCCAAGCAGGATGTTGCTTATGCAAAATTTGGACAAAGGAAAGATGCCAAATTTGTCCCCTGCACAAGGGTGGGAAATCTAGAAGACAGCTTGGACAAGGAGCCTGGCATATAGAAGGCTCAATATCAGCAGAGGAGTCTAAATGTGGGTTGAGTCCCTGAGGAGAGGTTCTGGATGCTATCATCTAAAGTGAAATACTGTGGAAGAGGGAGGCACAATCTTGCCTATACTTGAGAGAGAGAACTGGGAAGGCCAACTTTGATGGTGTGACCTCCTTTAGGCAAACAATAAAATAGTTCACAACTCTGATTTCTGGAACTAATCACTGTTTCTCTCCTGGTTTCACAAACTGTTGACACTCATTGGGACTTGTAAAGCCCTATTTTTACGCCAAAGGTCTCTTATTCTTTTTGTTGGCTTGGATGGAATTATGGTATAAACGTTTAAGAAGAATTTTGGTGGACGAGACCAAAGGCCCATCAAATATATCATCTGTGTTCCTATAGAAGTCATCCAGAGGCCTCTGGATAACTCACAAATAGGCCATGAAAATAATAGGCCTCCGGTTGTTATTACTTTCCTGTAATTGATACTTTGCAGAAGACTGTCTCAGAGCATTAGATTTTCACTTCTAACTCATGCTAATGAGAACACTGCTGGGTCAGACTAAATCTACTTCATATATCTCCCACTCCAAAATGATGCGATGGTGTATCACCCATTTTTGCCCTAAAATGACAACAAAGGATTCAGGGCTATAAGTAGCCCTGGGGATATAGATGGGAGATGATGACACTGCACCAGAGACATCCTGATCTGTAATGGAAAATGTGGATGTCCTGGGAAAATCCTAGGAAATTTCGAAGTCCTAGGAAACGATCAGATAAGAGAGGTAACAGTCAGAAAAAGAAACTGAGGATGAACCCTCCCTAACTGAACAGATGGTTAAAAATGGCAACAGAAAGTTGTACCTTCAAACTTGCAAGATTCTGTGAATGTAGCTTTACAATAAAGTAGAATTAGATCATCTGCCTGGCTTACCCCGGAGGGCTGTTAAGATCTGCCCTTCCTCTTCCTCCTACAAAAGCAGCGAGGAGATGAAGACGAGATGAAAGTGAGGATAGATTTATATCCCAACTTCTTCTCTGGAAGCTCAAAGCAACTCCTACACTTCCCATTTTTCAAGGAGCGATCCTCTAAGCCGGGTGTCTGCAACCTGCAGCTCGGAGCCACTTGAGGTGCTTTCGTCCCCCTGCTGTGACTCCCTGTCGGCTGAACCAATCACTGGCCGGCCCCTCGCCCTCTCCTCCCAGTCACTCCTCACCTGGCCTGAGAAGGTAAGGGCGATGGCGGGGAATGGAGACTCTCTGCATATTCCAGAGCAGGAGTGAAGTATCCCTGTACTTGACATATCTCGCAGACACTTCTTCCGGCCTTTGTTGGTGCTGAGCGCACCTCTGTCACTTGGGGAGATGCGCAACTTGCTCTCCGCCCCAAGACACTGCCCCAGCCCAATTGCGACCGATGCTCTGCATTGTAATGGGCTCCAGGAGAAGGAGGGGACACCATCTCCCCCATTGGGAAGCACACTAAATTTAACTGTGCTGTGCAAGGCGCTGTGAGAGCAGTGGGCAGGCTATTGAGGTGGCAACAGCAGAGAACAAGTCATGCGTCTCCCCAAATGACCAAGATCTGCGCAGTACCAACAAGGGCCAGAAGAAGCACTTGCAAGTACCTGGAATTACAGGGGAACTTCACTCCCGCTCTGGAATATGGAGCATGTCTCCATTGTCTACCATCGTCCTTACCTTCTCAGGCCAGGCAAGGAGTGACTGAGAGGGGAGGGCGAGGGGCCAGCCAGTGGTTGGTTCATCTGACAGGGAGCCACAACAGGGGGACCAAAGAGCCACATGTGGCTCCAGAGCCGCAGGTTGCAGACACTCGGCTTAGAGGATCTCTCCTTGAAAAATGGGAATAACTCTCACAGTCAGCCTGGACTTTCCTGCTCTAGAACAGCCTCAGACATTGGCACCAATTCATGCACCACCAATTCCACAAATGACATTATCTAAGAGAGGCCCTTTCTGAAAAAAGGCCAAGCCACCCTGATTTACCCCAGCAGTCTTCCCTTCCCTTCTACCCCGCCCTCCCCCCTGAAACCCTCTCTTGGGAGAATGTCTGTGGACTTTGGATGAAGTTGTTGGGGGGGGGGGAGGTGGGGGAGGCGGGGCCAAGTGGGGTGGAACAGCATCATACCTTCCATGTTACTTCATTCATTCCTGCCTCCATTTAGAACTGTGTTTATTTTATTTCTCTGGAAGATTTTGGCCCTGGCGCAAGTTGCTTTTGCACAGCAAGTGCTCCAGCAGCCAAGCAGCGGGGAGCTGCCTCCACCCACAGGAATGCAACTCCATGGACAAGGTCTGGCCACCAGAGACAAGCCACGGTGCACCTGCCAGCAACAGGCTCTTTTGCCTCGGTGAGGGAAACGTCTGTGCAAGTGGAAAGGAGAGTCAAGGCAGCGAGAGTGCCAGGTCAAAGGTGTCGAAAACACGGGGATGGAGCATTTGCTGCACAGGAAAACAAAGCCTGCCTTGTGTCCTACTGAAAGCCATGCTGTGTGCAGAATGAACTGCACCAAGGTGCAAGGAACATGGTGAAGAGGCCAGGCCCGAGATCTGTGAGATTTATTCATAATGTTTTCCTAAACTCTGATCATCACGAACATGTTCTTTGTGAATTAAAATTAGAAACTCTTTGTCCATTTCCGATTTGGAAGGAGTATCCGTCTCCTGTTAAAATTCCACAGACAGCCTCCTATGAAGGCAAGCTGATCTAGTCTGTAATTGTGTTGGGTGTGGTAATTCATTGCACATACTGCAGCCATTCGCACCCCAGCAGTAGAAACAGAATTATCCATCTTCAGATGAAGTTCCCGGCTAGGTTTCTCCGTGATTTCTAGTTCTGGCCTTGATTGGAGTGTTTTGGGGTTTTTTTGGTGGTGGGGGGGGCAGCATTTGCTGGAGGGTGTTATGCTGCCTTATCTCTACACTGGATGTGGATTAATTTGGAGACCCTGCAGAATTACCTGTCCCAGAGAGGCTGATTGGGAAAAAGCCAAGGCAAGCTTTAGTCTCATGCATAGGTTGAAACTTAAATACTTTGGCCACCTAATGAGAAGGAAGGACTCACTGGAGAAGAGCCTAATGCTGGGAACAATTGAGGACAAAAGAAGTGGACGACAGAGAAGAAGGTGGCTGGATGGAGTCACTGAAGCAGTCGGCATGAGCTGAAATGGACTCCAGAGGATTGCAGCGGACAGGAAGGCCTGGAGGAACGTTGCCCATGGGGTCGCAATGGGTCGGACAAGAACAACAACAATAGGTTGAATCGACAGGGTCATTTTAGATTCGCTGGAAACTATCCAAGCCAATGATAATCAACCTCTTTGACAGAGAAATACCACCACAAACATAACCTGTAGAGTTATTTCTAACAGTTGCATGATTCATGGATTGAGAAGAAGCTTTAATGGAGCTCATCAGGCTGTCTTATAGTTCTGCATGATAGAACCTCATTGCATTCTAGGGTGAAAGAATAAAGGCTCTCAGGTTTGAAACCCCCAGCTCAGCATTCTAAGAACTAAATGTACATACCAGCAACAACTGGGTTCCTGCAGAAAGTCAGCCCTTGGCCCAGCTTGCATAGAAAGCAGGTGGGAATCTGGAGGACAAGCCCCTCCCCTGACTGCAGTGAGCCATGATCCAATTGGACTTGTCAACCAGGAGCTGGCTGGGTCTTCTCTGCTTTGACTCAGCCCCGTATTTTGTCTGCCTGGATCCAGCCTTTCTGGTTTCAATTAACATCCATCTATGCATACCAGTCCTTTGGTGAGGACTGGCTTGTAAAATTGATAACACAGCGTCCCCACATCACTCCACGTTTTAAATGGACCCTTGAGAGTTGGGGAAGTTGTTTTCTATTGTGCCTTGCACCCCTTCGGTGAGTTGTCCTGCACACTCAGCAAATATCAGCTAGAGATACAGTTCCTGGTAGGGGTGAGACAAGACAGAATGGCATATTTAGTTAACCCCAATATACTGAAAAAGTTCTGGCAGACAAACTTGGATAGGAAGCATCCCACCCTGTCTTCATTAGGACTGCTGCTTTCATCCAACCAGCCCTCTAATCCACTGAATCGCCCTCACTTATAACACATGTCCTTCCAACATGTTTCATTTCTTTGCTGCATTCATAATCCTCGTGAGTGCTACACTGTTAAGATAGACATGACCCTTCCATTGGAAACACCTAATTATACTGAATGCCGTTGGAAGTAACAGAGGATTGCCCTCCCAAAGCTGCTGCTCCTGCTACTTCTTATGTTCCTATAAAGGAGAATATTTCTGGCTCAGATTTCAAACGAGGGGTCCTTGATGCTCTCTGAGCTTGGTTGTTTTCTTACCAATAGGATAACATCATCAGCACTGGAGCATGGACGATATTACCTGATTTGGGTAATGAAAAGACTATAAGAAAATAACCAAGCTCAGAGAGCACCAAGGACCTCTCTTCTCTTCCCCTTCTGCTTCTTCCTCATTGACATTCTCAGGTGTGATGTGACCAAACAGTGCTGCTGCTGCTGCTGCTTCTTCTTCTTCTTCTTCTTCTTCTTCTTCTTCTTCTTCTTCTTCTTCTTCTTCTTCTTCTTCTTCTTCTTCTTCTTCTTCTTCTTCTTCTTCCTCTTCCTCTTCCTCTTCCTCTTCCTCTTCCTCTTCCTCTTCTTCTTCTTCTTCTTCTTCTCCTCCTCCTCCTTTCCAGTTACTTTTGGTCTAATTGTGTCTGCTGAATGATAAAGGACTCTACTGATTTCCGGTGTCTTCAGCCTCATTATTATTTCGCACACTTCACCGCAGAAAAATAAAATTTTGCTGAAAGGGTGTCTGCAAATACAAATAAAAAGATATTCTGCACATGCTCAAAAAGCACTTTATTGCCAAGAAAGAAGCATACATTTTATGATGTGGTCAGAAAGTACACAGAAGATTCACAGAAGTCATACGCCAAGAGCAAGTTTTCAAGTTGTGTCTGGCTTGGGAAAAAAAAAAGCTGGTAGACAACGGCCTTAAAAAAGTAGGTTTCTGCAATACAGAAGGAATAATGGATGGAAACTAGGTGGCTCAAGTGGCTAAGACAACTGAGCTTGTCGATCAGAAAGGTCAGCAGTTCGGCGGTTCGAATCCCTAGTACCTGCGTGAGTAGTGGATTGGACTAGATGAACTCCAAGGTCCCTTCAACTCTGTTTCTGTTACTGAATGAATAAAACAAAGGGGAATCCCCTTCTCTGCTGATAGCAGCCAAAAAAAAAAAAAAAAGGAAATTGACCGAGGAGAGATTCAACCTAGAAATAAGGAGGAACTGTCTGATAGTGAGAACAATCAACCAGTGGAACAGAAGTTGTCTTTCGAAGTTGTGGGGGCTTCATCACTTGAGACTTTCAAGAAGAGATTGGGTTGCCATTTATCAGAAATGGTGTAGGGTCTCCTGCTTGAGTGGGGGTGGGTGGGGTTGGACTAGATGACCTATAAGGTCCCTTCCAACTCTGCTAATCTGTTATCTGTTATTTAAAATACATTCTTTGGATGTGGGGTCCCTTCAAGTCAGGCTTCACTCCTGATGTTTTCATGGACAAGTCCATGCGTTGTCTTGCAAATCTCTTCAAAAGTGATTTGCCCTCTTTCCTAGAATTGAGACACAGTTCCTGACCCAAAATCAGCCAGTTGGTTTCCATGCCAAAGGAAGGCTTCAGGCCTCCCTGTTCCTAGCTCATTGCCTTTACCATTACACCAAATTGGCTTTCAACATATATCCTGCTTCTCACAAGGTCCTATCCCCCTGAATTCCCAGCCATCCATGGAAACCTCCAGAAGCTCTTTGTGAAAGCATTGATGGATGTTCCCAGCATAATCTGACACTTGACTATTTTATTTATTTATTTGTTTTTATTTAGGGAATTTATATTGCCGCCTATTTGCACATGGCGACTCAAGTCAGCTTACAGAATATAAAACTCCATATAAAAACAAAAAAACTAATAGAATGTTGAATGTTCCTGGATCATCATGGTGGCAATGAGCTAATGAGCCACCTGGAAATGTCAGCAGGGAAAGGAAAAGCCTGCATCTTTTGGATTAAAAAAAACTTGAGGTAAAGAAGCAGAGCCCAACCTATGTCACTTGGGCAAACCATGGAGCACATTCTTCCTGAGCCACTTCATGTTGCAATTAGCCCAGGGGTGAAATCTAAAATTTGTTACTACCAGTTCTGTGGGCGTGGCTTGGTGGGGGGGGGGTGATGTGACTGGGTGGGCGTGGCCAATTTTTTTTTTTACTTTTAAAACCATTTTTACATATAAAACCATATCAAAAAATGCTTTCAAAAGACTCTGACGATTCCAGCTGAGTTGCCTGATCGGCCGGCAACTCAGCTGGGATCATCAGAGCTTGGCTCGTCAGAGCCATTTAAAAGGAAAAAAAGGCTCTGATGATTGAGCGGCTCAGCTGGGCATGGGGGGCGGGGGCAGGGATTTTTGCTACCGGTTCTCCGAACTGCCCGCTGCCATCGCTACCTACTCGCCAAGCCGGTCTGAACCGGGAGCATTTCACCCCTGAATTAGCCCTTTTAGCATCTGAGTTCAGCAATTGTTCTCCAGTTCTGGATTTGGGCACGGTTGTCAATTGCCACAGCCTGGACCTGATGACATCCGTTGGAGACAGCATTTCCACAGGCCTGGAACAAAGGCCCGAAGAGGGACATTTCAACAACCGTTTTCACAGCCTGTTTCAAAAGTTGCCGAAGGTCACCAGATCATGAAATCCCAACCCAGATCCTCACGGGAGTCAATACTAACAAAGACTATTCAGTATCACTTCTCTCTAGCAGGCCAAGTGGTCTATGTATTGATTTCATGCCAGCTCAGTCTCTTCCCAGGCCTGCGCTTCAGGCCTTCAGCTTTTTCTTTTGAATTAATTCAAGCTGGCAGCCACCTGGGCTCAGCTCCAAGTCTCTAAGATCAGCTTTGGACCGAGTGTGGGACTGGATGAATTCTATCAGTGAGCCCCAGCTCTTCAATTCTTTAATGAGTGCTGCCAAGCCTCAAGTCTGCTTAGCAGTTACACATTTGAAATCCCAACTCTCAGATGCAGGGGCAAGTATTTAATGCAGTTTTCCTTGCTTTGGGTTATTGTTTAGGTGGGAAATTGCTAGTAAAAAGCTCCCTCCACTCTGATCCAAGGAGTACAGCAGCATTATTTGCTGCCTCCTTGGGCCAGGAGCACAATGTCCACTGACATAGTAACCTTTGTCAATCTCCTGGTACATGTGACACAACAATACTTATTCTCATAGAAAGCAACTTTCCAAGGCCTCTGACGTGATCCTTTCAAATAGAGGTGTCAGGTATACCAATGTTTGAGCAAATTTATAAGCAAAGCAGATATTCTCCTAAGGAATTGTCCTATGATAAATCAAATTATTAAACAATTTACCTCAACATTGATTCTCGAGACCCTTTAACTTAGGGATGCCCAAAGCAGAATAACAGATAACAGAGTTGGAAAGGACTTTGGAGGTCTTCTAGTCCAACCCTCTGCCCAAGTAGGAGACCCTACACCATTTCAGACAAATGGCTGTCCAGTCTTCTTTTTAAAAGCCTCCAGGGATGGAGCACCCACAACTTCTGATGGCAAGCACTTCCACTGATTTATTTTTCTCACTGCCAGGAAATTTTTCTTTAGTTCTAGGTTGGTTTTCTACTTGATTAGTTTCCAAACACGGCTTCTTGTCTTGCCTCCTGGTGCTTTGGAAAATAAGTTGACCCTCTCTTCTTTGTGGCAACCCCTCAAATATTGGGATATTGCTATCATGTCAGCCCTAATCCTTCTTTTCACTAAACTAGACAAACCCAATTCCTGCAAACGTTCTTCATATGTTTTACCCTCCAGCTCCCTAATCTTTGTTGTTTTTCTCTGCACTCTTTCCAGAGTCTCAACATCTTTTTAATACTGCGGTGAGCGAACTGGATGCAATATTCCAAGTGTGGTCTTACCAAGGTCTTATAAAATGGTACTAGTACTTCACATGCTCCTGATTCTATCCCTCTGTTAATACCTCTGTTAATACAGTCTCTGTATCCCTCTGTTAATACAGTCTAGGACTGCATTGTTTTTTTAAGCAGCTGCAGCACACTGCTGGCTCATATTAAGCTGATTGTCCAGCAAAACCCCAAGATCCCTCTGGCAGTTACTGCTACTGAGCTATGTTTCATCTAATCAGTACCTGTACATTTAGTTTTTCTTGCCTAAGGGAAAACTTTTGGTAAAGTCTTTAAAGCAAAGACTTTAAGCGTAAAGTCTTTGCTCCTTTCGAATTGGGGCTACTGAATTACATTACTGCTGATGTAAGTATAGCACAGTTTCCTTTCATTTTAAGGAAGAAAACACCAAGAAACTCTGAAATAGGCTTAGCCCTGTCTTTTAAAAACAACCTTCCGTTAAAAAATGAAACCACCTGAAATCCCATTCTTTTTATGCCGGCAACCCTTCCCAACCCCAGCCACCGAACGCTTGCCTAGTTGACCATTGCATTCTACATGCAATGCCAATTCTTCCGAGAATCTGTTATCTGTTATCCAGGACAGGAAAAAGTCCTGCTAAGTTTCATTATAAGGTAGATTTTTGCAGAAAGTTCATCCTTCAACAAAGTGTGAAGGATGAACACTTCATGGCAATTAGACAAATTGGAACGCATGTTTTAAAACAATTCAAAATATGGCATAAAACTGGGGCTCATTAATCTTTTCAAGCAGATGGTGTGATTTTGGATGAAATCGCATGCCCTGTCTTTTTTCATTTCAAAAATAGGAAATCGGGTTTTATTAACAGAGCTGATTGGTATCTCATGCGTTCTTATGGAACAATAAAGAGAACTTATGGAATTTGTTCAGACTTCAGCCATTTTTACTCTTATTTCCAAATTAGGGGAGGGAAGTGGGTGCCATCTACTGGTATTGTGAACGCCAGAGATTATTATGCCTTCACAACCCCAACATTGTGATGGAAGAGAGGATCAGTATAGGCTACTCATGGCAAATATATAATACTTTCAAAATCAAAAGTAATGTGTTTTCATGACTTCTCTGAGGCCATTATAAAAAACAAAAGACTGAACTAGACAGACCTTTGATTTGATCCAGCGGAACACTCCTTACATTCTTTTGAAAGAACAGGAGAAAATTCATAGAGGTTTTCCTTCCCGTTCTATGTTTCAATGGAAAATCTGTCCCTGAACCAACTTTAGCTTTTTGGGCACTTCTACATGGAGCTGTTTCTTCGCAATGACTGGTATCAGCACCAAACTTAAAAGAAATTGCTTTAGGTAGCAGAGTATGGGGAGATAAGGCAGAGGTGGAGTAGGTTTCCTTCCTGTGCTCCGTGAACGCCATTTATTTTTGAAAAGGTAACTTCCCCAATTCCATTCTATGTTTAAACTCTTGGAAGCTACGTGTCCCTACATTCAGTTGCACTGGGCTGATTTCCAGACCACGGCCTTACAAGATGTGGGTCACAGTGGGCGCCATGCCCAGGACAATATTGTATCCCTAGCAGGGGTGGGTTCTACTTACCTTTACTACCGGTTTCCATTGTGCCCACACATGCAGATCTCCTATGATGACTTCTGGGTCAGTGGGCAGAGCCTCCTACCGTTTAACTACCGGTTCTTCCGAACCGGTCTGAACCAAGGGAAACCACCACTGATCCCTAGGTTTGTTTGTTTGTTTGTTTGTTTGTTTATTAAATTTTTATACCGCCCTTCTCCTGAAGGACTCAGGTTTCCACAGTGGTGTCATCTTTAATCACCTGAGATTTTCCTTCAACTGGACTTCCCAACGTCTTAATTTGAAAAACTTCCATTTTGCTATTTTTGCTGTTGAACCCTGCAGGGCTTAGGAGGAAGCAGTTTCCCCTTAGCTAGGAACTCTCAGCAAGACTCACCTTCTGACTCCTAGACTCTCCCTCATAAGCCAGCTAAACAGTGGGAATGCCCTGGTGCTCTCACTCTGTCTTTGGAGTGGCTGAGAAAGCAGTGGCCTATTTGAGGTTTGTTTCTCATTGGCGAGAAAAGGTTAGAGAAGGTGTGCTTTGAATTTTTTGTATTCCCTTACTTGTGGGCAGGGAAGGGAGGTAAGAGGTGGATTGATTCGGTTAAAGTCCTTGGAATGACTGGGTAAGAATAATCACACAACATTCCAAGACTGCTTGTTGGGCAAGGGAAGTGTTGAGATAGTGGAATTCTTAATGCGAACGTTTCATTGGTGGCCCACAGTACATTTTCTTATCTTGCCACAAATTTGTTCCCCCTTTTCCTTGTCTTCCTTGCCAAATGATGGAGACTCCAAACTCCACAGGTCACTTTGGGCTCTACAGGTGGCTTCAACTTTCTTGCTATCATACTCCCCTCCCAAAATCCCAAGTGACTTTGATATAGCTCAGATGTGATTCATAATTTATAATTATTTATTTATTTGTTAGGGGACACAGTGGCTCGGTGGCTAAGATGCTGAGCTTGTCGATCAGAAGGTTGGCAGTTCAGCGGTTCGAATCCCTAGGGCCGCATAACAGGGCGAGCTACTTGTCCCTGCGTCTGCCAACCTAGCCTTTCGAAAGCACATAAAAAATGCAAGTAGAAAAATAGGGACCACCTTTGGTGGGAAAGTAATAGCGTTCTGTGCACCTTTGGCATTGAGTCATGCCAGCCACATGACCACAGAGATTTCTTCGGACAGCTCTGGCTCTTTGGCTTTGAAACGGAGAGGAGTACCTCCCCCTAGAGTCGGGAACGACTAGTACATATGTGCAAGAGGAACCTTTACCTTTTTTATTTATTTGTTTGTATCCAACCTTTATTATGTTTACCAATAACTCAAGGCAGCGAACATATCCAACATGCTTTCCTCCTCTTCTTCTTGATCCATTCCCAATTGGACTAAAACACCTTTTTCAGAATAAGAGAATGCACGCACATGGCCCTGCATTGCCTGGATATGGCTGTTTAAATGCATGCCATGCCTATCTAGCTGTATATAATGCAAATGCACACATGCTATCTTCCAGGATGTAAAATATCTCCCCTACAACAAACTTTGCTATGTAGTCCAGGCTACTGATGGCATGCCAGTCGATCACCATTCTTGATGAGAGAATAACAGCAGTGAAATTTCCTTCCCAGTCAAACCCATGTTCATTCCACATTTTCACACTTCATCCCAGCATTCAGCCCTTTTTCTTTTTCTGAGTTCAGCCTTCTTTGCTATGAGGATTGGCAGGTGAGCTACAGGTGGAATGAAAGCTGAAACATCTGCATCACAGCTGGGTTCAAGCCCTACGCAGAAACAACCAACAAGGATTGTTCTTCCCACGTTCCAAGAAGAAAGCCTTACTTAACACAGTAGCTGGGTTGACAGAGTTTCTTAAATCCTCAGTCTGGATTAGCAACCCACAACCGATAACAATGTTATGCTCAAGAAAAGAATTAGACAATGGCATGGTTGGTGTTATGGGTTGATGAAGACAAGGACTGGCTTTCCCCGAGAAGATGAGCCAGGAATTTGTATCTAACCCCTTTTTCATCTCATCAAAGCATGTCATGCGAACCCAACCCAATGAAATTTTCTTTGGAGAAAAGGGGAATAATGTCAAGAAAGAAAGATGTGCTAGTCAGTCGAAGAGTTTGCTCCCAAGACAGTAGATAGAGGATTTTTGGTCCAGAATAGCTCAGTCTAAATCAGTTCCCATGGCCCTTTGCCTCTCTGCCTCCCTTTCATTTCTTCCACTGCCCACTTGAACGTCTGACTGCAACGTTCTGGCAGGCAGAAACTTTCCTTGATAGTTTTGGGGTTATAAGGTTGCTTCTAGCCACAAGCAGACATGGATTGCCTCAGCATGCAAACATTTGCTATGTTCTGCTTTCCCATCTTTGAACTCCAGGCCTCTCAAGCACTCTGATTCCACCAGTGCCCAGTTGTGCATGGGTCAACAATGCTTTCCTCAACACCACTCCTCCCCTCCCGGCTGCTCCCCTATCCACCTTGGCTTGTACATAGACCCCATCCCAAGGCTTAGGTCTCTGTGCCAAATGGCTCTGTTATGTGGTAAGATGTCAAGCATTTTAATCAAATATTCTCCTTGCTTTCCCAGGCTAGATTCCTAGAAGACAGGAATTTATGGTATAATCCCACTCCAGCCGCAGCAAGAACTGGCCAAGGTCAACACCATAAGACAGGCAAGTCTTGCCAACAGGAGCAAACAGCTTGCTCTGCGACACCAGGGGGTGGGACGGGAAGAGGAGTGGGGGGAGAGAAGAGATAGAACAAGAGGACTTGGAAGGCTGACAGAGGCAAAAAAACAAAACAAAACCCAACATTGGAACAAAAGAGATGGAGACCAAAAAGGAAAACAGCACAAACAAGGACCCCACCCCGTCTGCCTGGCTCCGCCCATTGGCTTCAGCTGTGCCTTGATTCCTGGCAAGCCCTAGCAGGTCTGAGCCTACGAAAGGGATGCTGAGGATATATGGACCCTCGCTTGAGAAATTACAAGCGCCCCCTCCTCTTTCTTGTTTGGCTTCCCTTGGAATTCTTCGGATGTTTTGCCTGTGTGTAAATCTCTCCTGCATGATCTTGGGGGGCCCAAAATGAATTTTAATAAACACGTCAAAGCCATTGCGTGAAAACTGGGTGCCAAGCGTTATTTGCCTATCATGGGGGCCAAGGATGGGGAAGCATGCCGTAAGGTTTGCCTGGGATCAATTCAAAACCATTTGATGTTAAAAGAAAGGCAAGATGAAAAGTGCATTGCTCTTAGTGTGGGGATGCTTTTAAACAACAACAACAGCAACAGCAGTGTGATAGACTTTGAGCAGAACCAACTTAATTCTGTTGTTCTCGGAAGAAAGAGTGGGTGTCTCCTCTCCGAAGAATAATTTCAGTTTCCCTACACCCAAAGCATGATGTACTAAAACATCTCCATGCCATGTCACCAGTGGTGGGATTCAACCAGTTCGCAGCTATTCGGGAGAACCGGTTGTTAACTTTCTAAGCAGTTCGGAGAACCAGTTGTTGGAAGAAATCTTATTTTGTTTTTTCCCACTTTACAGGGCTAATCCTGTAAAGAAGGCAGGAAGGAAACATTCTGGTGTTGTTTCTAGCTTAATCTTTATTGCCCTGCTTATAGAAACTGCCTCTCTGGCTAACCCTTATTACATTGTAACAGCTAAGGTGAAGCGCCCATCGACAGATGTGACATTGAGTTGACCACGCCCACGTGATCACATGACCATTGAGATACACCTACCCAGCTGGTAATTAGGGCAGAGAACCGGTTATTAAATTATTCGAATCCCACCACTGCATGTCACTCTGCATTGCAAAAAGATGGGGGGGAATGGCCAATCAAAAATGTTATGGAACGAAAACAACAGCACTCTTACATGAGGAAACTACATCGATTGGCACTGTTTCATGGAGCAAAAAGAAGTAAGGTGGGCTACAGACAATAATGCATAGTGTAGGAAATGCGGACAGAGCAAGTTTCAGGACCTATAAATGGTAGACCTTTTTTATACAACACATAGTCAAACGACTGAATTGACTGCCATCAGAGGAGAGGCGCAGCAGTTCAGTGGCTTAAAGACTTTGGAGAAAGTCTGTACTTCGGTGGTTCAAGTCCTAGCACCCTGTGATGGAGTGAGCTCCTGTCACTTGCCTCAGTTTCTGCCAACCTAGCAGTTTGAAAGCACGCTACATGCAAGTAGATAAATAGGTACCACTTGGGTGTGTGGGGCGGGGATTGCATTTCAAGCAGCAATACAAATTCAACCAGTGTTGGATTTGTCCAAATGCAAGATGACATTGGTGATGGGAAAAGCCCTGGATGAAATTGCAGAACGCCATCAAGTTTTATGAGTGTGGAGATAGTGTGCCCCCTGTGGTACATTCTAGGTACTGCATGATTGTGAGCAAAACAGACTGGCAATCATTGGCAGCCAAACAACTACTTTGTAATAGAACTGTAGTTCCCTGGCTGATGTAACATCACTATATGCTAAATAAGTAAATAACTGCTATCAGAGATGATGATATCCTTGGGTTTACATCAGTGTTTCTCAACCTCAGCAATTGCATCTGGAGAATTCTGGAAGTTGAAGTCCACAGTTGCTGAGGTTGTGAAACATTGATTTATACAGTTTTTAAAAGGACTTTACACTGGCTATCAATGGTTTTTGGATCTTACTCCTTGTGGCTATATGAATCATAGACATCACAGCTCCTTCTAGAACTTAGCAGTGGAAGAGGACGTCTGGTTAGAATGCATGGAAAGCTAACTTTGCCCTAGCCAGAAGTTCAATTCTGAGCAGCTCAAGTTTGACTCAGCCTTCCATCTTTCCAAGATGGGTAAAATGAGGACCCAAATCGTTGAGGGCAATATGCTGACTATAAACAACTTAGAGAGGGCTGTAAAGCACTGTAAAGCGGTATATAAGTCTATTGCTATTTGCTTTGTTGCATCCCAAAAATGGCAGCCTTATCTCGGATTCAACACCATCACATAGACATCGATAATTCATATTTAATTTTTGTTTAGTTTGGTTATCTTCCTCTTTATTTCCTTCATTCCCTGATCCAAAAAAAAATGTATGATGACTTCCACAAATACAATCTACGAAACTATTAACCAGATCAGACCTAGTAGTTCATTCACCCCATATGCTATCCTTGGTTACTGTTAGCCTTGGTTTGTGTGTGTGGTGTAGCATGTCACATTAATCCAACTCCTATTTTATGGAGATAGATAAATGTAAAATCTTCAAAACCAAACTTATTCCCAGGAATGAGAGATGGGAGAAAGAGTTATTGTTTTTAACCAACATGTTAAAAATGTATGTTCTGGTAACAGTTCAGAGGTGGGTTTCAGCATTTTGAGTAGTTCGGAGAACCGGTGGTAAAAATTCTGACTGGCCACGCCCCCATCTATTCTCTGCCTCCCAAGTCCCAGCTGATTGGGAGGGAATGGGGATTTTACAATATCCTTCCTCTGCCACGCCCACCAAGCCACGCCCACAGAATCGATAGTAAAAAAATTTGAAACCCACCACCGTAACAGTTGTGTGAAGAAAGAAGCCTTTTGACTATTAATAGGTATATTAGTTCATGTATCTCAAAATGGGATAAGCAAGCTGAATTAAATTTCGGGTTATCTGCTTATTCTGAAAAATTGATCCTGGAACTTGGCATCAATTTTCCTGCCCAAACAAGACCACAAATTAAATATTTAAGTTCAGTCATGTTGATTGTTTTGAAACCAACAAGCTCGATTCATTCTCTTACTGACATTTCCTCCAAACAAACCTCAATCTGAAGTGTTACAATTTGCCGTGAAAGGCATTTTCACACCAGACCTGATGGGATGTTTCTCCAGATCATCCATCAAGAGTTGGCTTGCCATAAGCGGCCAGCAACACCAAATTGGATGTTGGATTATCACCAAATGGGGGCAAAAATAACTTTCTCTATGGCTTTCCTGCCCATCTTGTGACCAATCGGATTTATGGAGCCCTGATAATAAATAATTAATATCTTTGCTACTTAGTCACACAAACAGGCTCACCCAAACTTAACCCTGGAATTCAAAGTCAGCAATATGAACTATGGAAGAGGGAAGGGTTTAAGGTGTGCCTTTAGCAGATAAGAATTATTTTCAGTGAGGGGATGTCTGTTGCTTGGCCCCTTGCATAGGTACCGTATTTTTTGGAGTATAAAATACACCGGATGCACCTACCTTTTTTGGTGAGGAAAAGAAGAAAAAGAAATCTCCCTCTGCCCCTGACAAATTTTGCCTTGTTGCAGCAAACAGCCTGCTTTACTTTCATTTTCATTTTCAGCATAGCTTGATTAGCACAAGGAAAAACAAATCTGCTCTAGCAGTTTACCTCTTTGCAGCAAGCAGCAGAGCCCTGCGCAAAACAGGTGAGAGCAAATCAGCTGAGAGTCGGGAGGCCGATCCAATCAACTTGTGCTAATTAGGTTGTGCTGAAGCTGAAAGCTGTTTTTTCTTGCTGTTTGCTTGCAAGGAGGTAACTTCTGCAAGGCAGAGGCCAAAGGGTGGAGGCCAGTGGATGGATGGGGCTACATTCGGTGTACAAGACACACCTAAATTTTCACCCCCTTTTAGGGGGGAAAAAGGTGTGTCTTATACTCCGAAAAATACGGTTCTTAAACATCATTTTGTTTTAATTTGAAATTATCAGTGTCTTCTTGCTGAAAATAATTCCAGCCAGTTAGCAATCATGGTTGCATTCATTCAACATGTTTAATCAGGTCAGCATGCAAAATGCTAATCTTTTAACCTTGGTTTGTTCTGTGTGATTTGGTATGTTGGGCATATGCAGCAAATGGATGAATTTTGCATCCAGATTCACTATGTTGAATGAACCCAGTCTTCGCACTGATGATACCACATAAAAGCATAATGTAAGAACATTAGCCAGACCTACTGGTTGACCCATATATTTCAGCAATGTATTCTCATACCAGGAAGGTCCTTTGTCTCCCAGTTTATGGCCTTCAGAGGCTAATAGCCTTTTAATCAGTGATGGAATTCAAATTTTTTTACTATTGGTTCTGTGGGCATGGCTTGGTGGGTGTGGTGTGGCTTGGTGGGCATGGCAGGGGGAGGATACTGCAAAATCTCCATTCCCACCCCACTCTGGGGCCAGCCAGAGGTGGTATTTGCCAGTTCTCCAAACCACTCAAAATTTCCACTACTGATTCTCCAGAACCTGCTGAATTTCACCCCTGCTTTTAATTGCTATGACCTCTAAGAATTGGTCCATCGTGTTTCTTCATTCCTAAATGTGGATACCTCAAGGATGGTGAACCTTTAGGGGGCTCCATTGAACATCCGCAGGGAACAACTCTGAGAATCCATGATATAAGGTGGGCATACAGATGTATGCCAAAATCATACATCTTTTCCCCCAGAATTTTCGGAGATGGGCTTTAGAAAAATTCTTCATTTCTGAAAACAGACTTTATTTATTTATTTATTTATTTATGTATGTATGTATGTATGTATGTATGTATGTGATTTATGTGATTTATATGCCGCCATTCTCCCCGAGGACTCAGGGCGGCTTACAAAAACAGTTATGAATACAAATCACAATAAATACATTAAAATACATTAAAATACATAAAAACATTCTAAAAACTATATAACCCCACGACCGTAATATTCTTTAAACAGCCATGTCTTTAATCCCTGGCGGAAGGAGAGGAGGTCGGGGGCCGTCCTGAGGTCAGTGGGCAAACTATTCCAGAGGGTCGGGGCTCCGATAGAGAAAGCCCTCCCCCTGGGGGCCGCCAGCCGACATTGCTTGGCTGACGGCACCCGGAGGAGGCCCACTCTATGGGAGCGCACTGGACGGTGGGAGGAAGGCAGGAGGTGGTCCTGTAAGTACCCCGGGCCTAAGCCATGTAGGGCTTTATAGGTTAAAACCAGCACCTTGAAACGAACCCGGAGAACAACCGGTAGCCAGTGCAGCCCGCGCAGGAGAGGTGTAACACAGGAGTAACGAGAGGCCCCCGTAACTACCCGCGCGGCCGCATTCTGGACTAACTGAAGTCTCCGGATATGTCCCAAGGGCAGCCCCATGTAGAGGGCATTACAGTAATCCAACCGAGAAGTAACCAGGGCATGGGTGACCGTGGTGAGGGCGTCTCGGTCCAAAAAAGGGCGCAACTGGCATACAAGACGTACTTGCGCGAAGGCCCCCCTGGTTACGGCCGTCAGATGGTCATTCAATGATAGCCGAGAATCCAGGAGGACACCCAGATTGCGAAATTTACTTTAGGGATTATGCAACAGTTTTCATGCTTTTCATCTCATAATGATTGTCATCAGAGAGAAGTCTCTATAGGCAAAGGGTTTGGAGACATAGTTACCCACTGCCAGATTGTTGGGGGCAATATAGCTGATTCCGTAAACCACTTATGGCTGTAAAGCACCACGAAGCATATATAAATCTAATTGCTATTGCTATTGCTGCCATAACTACAAGCTACATTATGTCAGTACCTGAGTTATAACACCCTTCACTCCCTCACTATGAAAGTTGTAGACTAACTCTTCTGGTGGGTCCCAGTCTAGGTACAACTAACAATAAACTCCCAAAAGAGTATTTTTTACTCAGAACAATTCAGACAGTTGAAAAAGAGTTGCAGGTGAAAAATCCTAATAATTCTTATAATCTACCAGTTCTAGACTTATTTTATCACACACTAGCTTTTTAGCTGTAATGGTAACCGTTTCCCTCGCACATAGGTGCTAGTCATTTTTAGCTGTATTGATCACAATTCCTACAATATTGATGGCAATTCCACTACCCTTATAACTGACTATCAGGAATAGAAAAGTTGGAAACTCTATGGTTCCATATGATTATTTAAATAGATTACTAAGGTAAAGGTAAAGATTCCCCTCGCATATATGTGCTAGTCGTTCCCAACTCTAGGGGTCAGTGATCATCTCCTTTCAAAGCCGAAGAGCCAGCACTGTCTGAAGATGTCTCTGTGATAATGTGGCCAGCATGACTAAATGCCAAAGGCGCACGGAAAGCTGTTACTTTCCCACCAAAGGTGGTCCCTATTTGTCTACATGCATTTTTTACGTGTTTTCGAACTGCTAGGTTGGCAGAAGCTGGGACAAGTAACAGGAGCTCACCCATTACGTGGCATTAGGGATTGAAACCGCTGAACTGCTGACCTTTCGATCAACAAGCTCAGCATCTTAGCCACTGAGCCACCGCATCCCAGTAAATAGGTTACTACATCATGCTAATTCATGATTTGTTTAACTAACACTTTACAAACGGCAGTTGGCTGGGTTCACATAACGTGCTAAACAACAAATGAGCCAATCCCTTCCTGTCTTATGCAAAATGAAGCACTGAATTGTACCCTTGGTGCATCTGATTCACCAGTTCAATATTGCTACTCCAACTGGTTGCAAATTTTTTGAAGTTGCCAAAGCCCTTTAGGAGCCTGAAGACCTTCCCTTCCTGGATTCTGCATTCTATTTTAGGGGAAATGGAGCCATTGCCAGCAGGAGCTATGCAATAAATGTTTGAAGCAAACTTGCCATATCAGGTCAGGAAGAGATTGCAAAGGGTTTGTGAGCCACTATTGAGCTTAAGGCCCAGTAAGGCATAAAGCATCATTAGGTTACTGTTTGTCTTTGCTTTTGAATTAATTGGTCTGTGTTATTGTTGTTGTTGCTTTAGTAGTTAGTCCAGGGCTACATAGTTTAACATGAAAAAGGCTGCATGCTTGTTTCTCCGCCCCACCCCCCACCCCCCACCATCATCCACCCCACTTCACTCAGGTAGCATCTTTTGAAATTATGTGCTTCTACTCTATATATTTTTCTCTCTTCTTTCTAAATCAGGTGCATCAAACTACCAGCTGTAACCAAGGTAGAGCATTTGAAAGATACAGAATAGTAGTCTCTGTGGACCCCCTCCTGCACATTGGCCTCCCCTATTCCATCTGGACCCTTGCCTGAAGGGGAGCAGACTTTGAGATTCTTTTAAAAAAAATCTAAGCAAGCTTAAAACTTAAATATAGAATATTGTGCAAATGCTCATGTTAGATCAGGGGTGTCAAACTCAAGGCCAAGGGGCCAGATCCGGCCCGCAGGTTGCTTAGATCTGGCACGTGGGACCGATCTAGAAACAGCAAAGGACTGGCCCGCAGTGCCTCTGCCAGTGAAAATGGAGCTTGGGAGGGCCAAGTTTGGCTCTCCCAGGCTCCATTTTCAGCCGTGACGGCCTCCTGCCACCCTCTGCCAGAGAAAATGGAGCTCGAGGGGGTGGGGGTGGTGTTAGGATTAGGGTTAGGATTAGGAGTGGGGATGGGGAGAGACCATTTTTGCTGGCAGAGCACCAGGGGTGGGTTCTACTTACCTTTATTACCGGTTTGCAGCGGGGCCATGCACACACTCTTTTGTGCTTGCGCAGAAGCATTTTGATGATGTCGAGTTGGTGGGCGGAGCCTCCCATCAGTTTTACTACTGGTTCTATAGAACCAGTGCAAACCGGGGGCAACCCACCACTGCAAAGTACTCGGGCCACCATAGATGTCCCTGACACGAGTGATGTCAAGCTGGCCACGCCCACCCTGGCCCCCAAGGTCAAACACAACCGTGATGCAGCCTCCAATGAAATTGAGTTTGACACCTCTGTGCTAGATGTTCAATTGATCTGATTAAGCATGCTGTGTGAACTCAGCTAGTGCATTTCTAATCAGCAGGCCTTAGCTTAGAGTTCCCCAAAGGGGTGGGCAGTGGAAGCCAAGAGGTATATTTGAAATTTCAAGCATATTTTAAGTGAGATCATAAAATGGTTATCTTGGGAGTGGCAATACATAAAAGCACCTCCATGGTGAGTACAATCAATCACGTATTACCTATTTCACAGGGAGTTGAAATTGTGAGGTTAACCAAAAGCATATGACGGCACCAAAGACATTCGTTCTGCAGTGGCGTAAAGTCAACAAACCCTTCCTTACATACCTGTATCATCATGTCACTATGGGCTGAACTGGGTGGACTTGCAAGGTTTTATTAATGTAGCCTTGCAATGACTTATCTAGTCATGTTTCCTATCTGGCTTACCCAGGAGGGCTGATATCAATCTTGCAAGTCAGACGGTACAAACTTCCCACCGCCATTTTTAACTGTCTGATCAATTAGGGCGGGTCCTTCCCAAGGGGAATATGAGCTCTTCCCTCTCTGGTTTGATCATGCCTTAGGCAGCATCTCTCCCCCTCATCCCCCAAGGCCACTCATTCACATATCCCATTACAGATGAGGCTTGCCTAGTGATGTCATCACACGTGCCCTGTAATGGTATATGGAAGTGACCTTGGGGACAGGACAAACAGCCTCAGAACGGACAACTGGGTATATAAATGGTATCTCAGTCCACACAAGGAAAGAGGGTGTGGAAAGCGTTTCAGAAGGGACTTTCCCAAGTTTTCCAGAGAGTAAAAGGAGAGGAGAAATACTTCTAATCTTGAAAGATTCTATTAACGTTAGCTAACAATAAAGCTAGTTTTATTTCTTGAAGGGCTAACAGGCCCAGGTGTCATGAAAGCATATCCCCTTCTTAACAACAGACCAGTTATCCCAATCAGTTTGTTTTCGGTTAGAAACTGCCAATTATGGTCTACAAACAGATCCCCTTCAGCTGGCCTGCTTTTTGTCAAAAAGGTATTAAAAAGCATTTTTCTCCTCAGGTTTTTCCTTCCTTTTCTTATCTCCACTTCCCTGCCCCCCAGAACCTTTATTGTCCTGACTGATTATGGTGCAGTTACCTGTGTCTCTAATTTTAATTTTGTCATTTCCTTCTCTCTGTTCCCTCATCATTCTGACAGGCCTTCCTTTTCCAGGTTTTCTCTCCCCTCCCCTTCCTTCCACTTTCTTCTCCTGCGTCAAGTCACTCCCAGTCCTCTGCCAATCTTCCTGCTCCTTAAGATCCCCATATCTCAGGTAGTTTGAATGCAGTCCAGCCTTGTTTACTATCCAGCAGGCATTAGATAGTGAGATTAGAAAGGAAGACACCTGCTTTTCTCTTATGTCTTTGCATGCATATGCTTGCGTGAGTGCAGGCTCAGTTAAAAATGGATTTCGGTGGGTTTTAAGTTTAAGGTCCAGTGATCGGGGGAAAGAGATTAGCATGCAGTTACATGCACAGCAGAGTAATATTTAACAGGCCTCCCAGCTTCTTCAAGGAAAAGCAGAACTGGACAGCCCACAGGTGGCTATTCTGCACATCCAGGAGCCAAGCCCCACTGAGGCCACTCCAACAAGCCTGGAGAAATTTAGCCTGTCTCTGAACCCTAACCCTTCCACTCACACCCAACCGCTCAGCTTAGTGCATGTCTGGGTCAGCAGCAAGGCGAGAAGGTGTGAGGGTTGGCTCCAAAAGAAGGAACCTGGGAATGGCCGGATGATGATAAGATGGGCATTTCGCTCCCTCCAGTACCAAGAAAGGGAGAGGGCACAGAGTCGGAGGGCTCAAAGGTGCCAATGCGGCATTGAGAGGAAAGTGGCTGAGGCGAGTCACCAGGGGAAATGAGGTTGGCCAGCCAAAGGAAACACCACTTCCTCTGGATAAGGTCCCAAGGACATACTGGCACCAGGCTCCAGCAGCCCTTCTGGGTTCTTAGCCCAGGAGTTGACTGCAGGTGTTGGCAGGAATGAAGTCCTCTGAATGTCAAGAGGCAGACAGGGTAAAGCAACAAATCTGTCTTCACTCTCATGTGTTCCAATCATCCCTGTGTGTGAGGGACACTCCCAGGTTGCTGACCTCCGTCTTTCATGAATCTCTGCCTGTATTCTTGGCTTTGGAAGTCCTGTTTTATATCTTTAAAAAGCAAAACACAATAGGATACATTCCTTTAGAGTTCCGTAAGACCCACTCCTAGGTAAACACATAGGAGTACAGCCTAAATATGGCTTCATAAATTCAGCTACCAGGAAGAAGGAGATGGAGGCATTTTATCTCAAAGCCCAAGCAGGACAAGATTTGCCTCAAACTGCTAAGTATATTAAAACTGGCTGCTGGTAGGGGAGGAGGAAGGTCAAAATGTCCCAGGTCACACCATTTAATGCAATAAAGTGTTCAAAACTGTATTAGGGATGAGTTTTGAAAGAAAATGTTGGAGGAAGCACTGAGATGTTACAAGTTTCTACCTGTCCATCCATCCTTGCTCAGGTTGCTTTACAAATAGCCTGAGGCAAAGATAATCTGCACGTGGTCTATAAAACTCAGGTCTCCATTTAAACCAGTGTTCCTCAACACTTCCAGGATTGCCCAGCCAGCATGAGAGTTGATGTCCACCAATCTTAAAGTTGCCAAGGTTGAGAAACACCAATTTAGAACATACCTTTGGAAGTCCGTTTATTTGCTTTTGCAGATAAAGACCTGGCTCAAATCAGCTTCCTAGGTGAAGCCAATTTTGTATATGTTCACCTGAATTAGAATTAGAATTAGAATTAGAATTAGAATTAGAATTAGAATTAGAATTAGAATTAGAATTAGAATTAGAATTAGAATTAGAATTAGAATTAGAATTAGAATTAGAATTAGAATTAGAATTAGAATTAGAATTAGAATAGAGCTGGAAGGGACCTTGCAGGTCTTCTATACCAGTGATGGCTAACTTTTCTGGACTGAATGCCTAAAGTGCGTGTACCCGAACGCCCAAAATGAAATGCCTGCACAGCCCCCTGCATGCACCCCGCCCCTCCACACATGCACACATGGGCCCCTGCATGGGCCCTGCCTCCCACGCATGCGCAGCAGAGACCCGAAGACCAGCTGGCCGGCAGGAGGCGTGCACGCATGTGCAGTGGAGCTGAACTGGGACGATGACTCACATGTCATCAGAGAGGGTGCTGTGTGCCACTTATAGCATTTCAGACAAGTTACTATTTCTGACAATTGCCTGGACAACTACTTGTAGTTTCCTTGTCATCATTTTCAAAAGTGGTTTACCCTTGCCTTTTCCCTAGGACTGAGAGGGAGATTGGCCCAAAGTCACAGTACCTAAATGTCAAAAGAAAACTACTTTAAATTATTTGTGTGGCAGTTGTTCTTGAACACAGGTAACTCTCGACTTACAATCACAATTGAGCCCAAAATTTAGGTTGCTAAGTGAGTTTTGCTCCATCTTACAACCTTTCTTGGTATAGTTAAGTGAATCATTGCAGTTGTTAAATTAGTAATATGGTTGTTAAGTGAATCTGGCTTTCCCATTGACTTTGCTTATCAGAAGGTCACAAAAGATGATCAAATGACCCTAGAACACTGCATTGGCGTCCTTCAGTCTCAAGAGGCTATGGTATCGTGCTCTGGAAAGAGGTCGTAAAACAGCATCTAGTGTGACTAAAAAGGCCAAATCGAGAGTGGCCATCCCTTCTGTTAGATCGGCGCAGGAATGAAGATGAGACCAGCGGAGTTCATGTAACACGTTTATTAACAGGAACAGAACTGGAGCGGCGCTGCCGGAGCTCTCCTTATATTCGCTCCGGCAGCCGCACCGCCCCCTGACAGGGATTCAAAACTCCCGCCGGAGGATGCTTCAGCCAATCCCCGGCGGATGTCCTTATAAGGACATAACACTCCTCCCCCCTAGATCTTAAGCTGTCCATCAACAATAAAGTCACGTAAGTAGGCAGGCCGATTGCGTAGTCTACTAGACCTGCGCAGTCCATTCGTTGGCTGGCAGCCCTCCTGGTCGGAGGGTGCTTCCGCGGCTCCTGTCGCCATCTCGGGAGCCGGGCTGGATCTGGCCGTCGAGGATGCAGGCGGTGCTCCCGTACCTCCGGCCAGGTCGCTGACCTCCGCCTGCGGGCGACGCTGGTCTTCTCCATCGCTGCTCCGATCGTTGGATCTCCGCTGTTCGACCGGTCCGGAACTCCTGAGCCACGGTAAGTCCTTGGGGTGCCCTTCGGTCCTCACCGGGTCGGGGTTGGTCGGGTCCGGTCGTGGGTGCAGGTTTGGCGGCGGCATCTGGGTCGGCCCCTCGGGTTCCCCGGTTGAGTTCGGTTCCCTCCCGGGGCTGCTGGTGGGTCGGTTTGGCGTTGGTTCGTCCTCGCCGGTGGGTCGCAGGCCTCCTCTGCAGGGGTGGTGTAGTCCCTCTCTGCTGGGCTGGCGCTGCTGGGTTGGTCGCGGGGTCTCGCCCTCGCCGGGGTGGTGCTGTCCTACCTCGCAGGGGTGGCGAAGGCCCTCTCCGCCGGGGTGGCGTTGCTGGGTCGGCGGAGGAGTCTCGCGGCCTTCTCTGCAGGGGTGGCGTAGGCCCTCTCTGCGGGGTTGGTGTGTTTGCTCTGGTCGCCGTCTCTCGCCGTCCAGGTGTCGGTCGTCTCGGCTCGGTTGGTGTTGGCCTCCTCTGCTGGGGTGGCGGAGGCCCTCCTCGCAGGGTTGGTTTTCGTTGTGGTTAGGGTGTTGTTGGGGAGACCCCTGTAGTGATGCATGGAGGTCCCCCTCGCCGGTGAGTCGGTGGCCGCCCTTGCGGGGGTGCTGTTGGTGTCCCCCGCTCGGTTGGCCCCGGTCTACTTGCCCTTTCTGCGGGAGCTGTCTGTTATTGGACTGGTGCGGTCCGACCTCGCCGGGGTGTTGTTGGGTGTTGTGGGCGTCGGGGCTTCGGTCCCCACGGCTACCCTCGTTAGCGGCTGGGTCTCGGGCGTCGGGGTGTTGATCCCGGTCCACCCCTGGGTGCTTCGGGTTTCCCTTCGGACATTGTCCCCGGTCTACTGGTTGAGCTCCGTCTCTGGCTGCTGCGGAAACCGGGGTGTCCACTCTCCCGGGGTGTTGTAGGCCTCCCTCGCAGGGGTGTGGTAGGCCTACCTCATCGGGGGCGGGCAGGCTTCCCTCTTCGGGGTGTGGTAGGCCTACCTCGTCAGTCTGTTGTTCATCCGCTCCCCTCCACCTTTTGCGGAGCTGGTCGATGTGACGTCTCACGATCTGTCCATCTTCCAGCTCTACCCGATAGGACTTCGGGCCGGTTGTGCTGTGAATCTTCCCTTTCAGCCATTTTGGTGAGCTGTGGAAGTTCAGCGCGTAGACGGGGTCTTCCACGGCAAAGCTGCGGAGCTGGCGGCTGGCGGTTGCGGGCACCTCCGAGTGGTACTGGGGGTGCAGCCTGTCGAGGGATGAGCGGAGTCTTCTGCCCATCAACAGCTCTGATGGGCACTTCTTGGTGGTTGCGTGCGGTGTTATGTGTTGGGTGAGGAGGAAAGTGTCTATGCGCTCCTGCCAGTCACCCGGTGCCATCTTGGTGAGCACCTCCTTGGTTAGCCTCACCATCCTCTCGGCTTGGCCGTTTCCGGCCGGTCTGTACGGCGCCGAGAGAGCATGGCGGATGCCCAGTCCTGCTAGGAACGCTTCCATGGGTACGGACGTAAGTTGGGGGCCGTTGTCGGAAACCAATACGTCCGGGAGTCCATGCGTAGCGAAAAGGCGGCGGAGAGCGCGAATGGTGGCTTCCGATGTGGTTGATGCCATGGGAACCACCTCGAGCCACTTGGAGAAGGCATCAACCACGATGAGGAGGTGGCGCCCCTGCATCGGACCCGCGAAGTCGATGTGGATCCGAGACCAGGGGCTGCTGGGCATCTCCCAGGGGGTGGGCTCCGCTTGCGGGGGTGCTGGTCGGACTTCTTGGCACTGGCTACATCCGGCGACTCATTGTTCAATGTCCTTGTCCAGTGATGGCCACCAGACGTAGCTTCGTGCCAGGGCCTTCATGCGGACGATGCCCGGGTGCCCCTTGTGTAGCGTCTCGAGCGTCTTCCGTTGGAGTGCGGCGGGGATCAGCACCCTGTCTCCCCATAGCAAACAGCCTTTCATCGTGGACAGCTCCTTCTGCTTGCGGCTGAAAGGGCTGTATTCTTCTCCGCTAGGTTGCGCCGGCCACCCCCGCAGGATCCAAGATTGCACTTGTCGGAGTGTTGGGTCTCTCCTGGTATGCGTGGCCACGTCTGCAGATGTGACTGGGCAGCTGCTGTCGTGGTCGATGTGCAGGAGCTCGAGGGTGGGGGCGGGATCCTCCACAGCGTCTGTGGACGGGCATCTGCTGAGCGCGTCTGCGTTGGCGATGGCTTTTCCGGGTTGGTGAATGAGGGTGTAGGCATAGCCGGCGAGAAAGATGGCCCAGCGTGTCATTCGCGGCGACATGAATGTGGGTGTTTGCTTGTCGCCGGCGAGGAGGCCCAGGAGCGGCTTGTGGTCCGTGACTATGGTGAAGCGTCTTCCGTAGAGATATTCGTGGAAGCGCTTCACCCCTGCGACGAGTTACGTTCAGCGCTGGACATGGTCTTCGAGAAGAAGGCGATGGGGGCCTCTGTGCCATTGGGCAGTTCGTGGCTCAGGACTGCCCCCACCCCATATGGCGATGCGTCGCAGGTCAGCCGGATGGGTAGCGTCTCGTTGTATTGTATGAGGACGCTGTTGGACGTCAATAGCCCCTTGATAGCTCGGAACGCCGTTTCCTCTTTGTCGCCCCACTTCCAGGAAACCGCTTTCCCCAGCAGGCGATGAAGCGGCTCAGCAACTGTGGCTTTCTGTTGGAGGAATATTGCATAAAAGTTAAGCAATCCAAGGAATGCCTGAAGCTCCGCTTTATTTTTGGGGCTGGGAGCTTCATGGATGGCTTTAACTTTTGATTTAGTGGGGTGTATGCCATTTCTATCGATGAGATAGCCCAGGAACTCGACTTCCTGGACTCCGATGATGCACTTATCCCGTCTTACTCTCAAGCCCTTCTCTCTGAACCGCTGCAGGACGAGCCTCAGCCGTTCAAGGAGTTGTGCTTTTGAGTCTCCGGAGATGAGCACGTCATCAAAGTAAGGCACTACCCCTGGAACGCCTTGGAGAAGGCGTTCCATCATTGATTGAAAAATCCCCGGGGCGGCACTGACTCCGAATTGGAGACAGTTGCACTTAAACGCCCCCCTGTGTGTGACAATGGTTTGAGCCTCCGCCGTTTTGGAATCCACTGGCAGTTGCTGGTAAGCCTGGGCCAGGTCCAGTTTTGCGAAAATCGTGCCCTTGCCTAGTGAGTGCAGGAGGTGCTGCACCACTGGCACAGGGTATGCGCTCTGCTGCAACGCCTTATTTATCATCACCTTATAATCAGCGCCGATGCGCACAGATCCATCCTGCTTCATTGGGGTCACAATGGGAGTCTCCCATGAAGCATGATCGATGGGTTCCAAAACGCCTTGGGCGATCAGCTTATCTAGCTGCTCGTCTACTTTAGGCCTCAAGGCGAAAGGAACCCGGCGGGGCTTGAACCGAATGGGGGTTACCCCCTGATCCAGATTAAACGAGATGGGCTTCCCTATGTACTTCCCCAGTTTACCATCGAAGACTTCGCTGAATTCTTCGATGATGGCGTCGAGTTCATCTACCCTAATCTGGTGGATGCCCCCGATGGAAAGCCCCAGCGGCTGAAACCATTCAATGCCCAGCAGGTTCGGGCGGCTGTTCCTCACGACTGTGACTGGCAGCAGGCCCTTGAACTCCTTGAACGCGATGTGGAGGGTGGTTCTGCCCAGGACGTCGATCGGGTTCCCACCGAAATCCACCAGTCTGGACTGCAGGGGTTTGAGCTGGCTTTTGGCGATTTGCGGCTTGAATTTCTTCAGCTGCTGCCAGTCGATGGTGGTGTAGACGGACCCTGTGTCTACCTCCATGGTGCAGGGCGAGCCCTCGGCCAACAGCGTCACGTTGAACTTGGTGGCGCTGTTGTTGCTGGTGTGTGCTATGGTGGTCTGATTCACCGTGCCCTGCCGGGAATCTTCATAGCCATCGCCTCTGGGTTGGTGCGAGGACCGTTTGGATGTCCTCTGGTTGTCGCGCCGATTTTCGCGGTTCCGTGGTCTGGGTGGTTCAGGGGCTGGGTCGGTGGCTCGGCATGCCTCTGCAATGTGCCCCCTCCTAAGGCATCGGCGGCAGGTCGCGTCCCGCCATTTGCAGGATGTCCTGGGGTGGTCGCCTGTGCAACTGCCGCATCGTTCCCCCCGTCGGCCATTTTGAGGGTTTTCCCGCCGATGAGGCTGAGAGACCTTGTGGACGGCCATCTCGCCATCCGAGTCTGATGGTGTGGCGGATTCTTCAGACGATTCGGGGATCGACTGGTGGATCTTGTGGATCCCCTTCGCCTTTTGCATTTCCGCGGCCGCGTGCTCCGAGGATTCGGCAGCGGTGGCCTCCTCAAGTACATCTTTGAGCAGGATGCGTTTCCTACTCAGGAATTTCTTCTGGAGGCCCGCATCCCTCATGCCGAAGACGATGCGGTCTCTCAATGCATTATCTACGTGGTCAAACTCGCAGTTGGCTGCGATTTGACGGAGTGCGGCAACAAAGTCTTTAATGGATTCCCCTTCGCGTTGGTTCCTCTGATGGAAGGTGAACCGGTTCGCTATGGGGGTGCCCGTGGGTGCGTAATGCTCTTGCAGAGCCGCTTGCAGGTCTGTCCAGGACATCTCCTCGATGTCCTGAGGTGCGACGAGGTTCACCGCCATCTCCAGGACCTCGGATCCACAGTGGGCGAGGAAGAGAGCCCTCTTCCTTTCGTCGTCGAGATTGCTGTGGCCGTTTCCGCGGAGAAATTGGCGGAACCGAATCATGTATGAGCTCCATTTCTCCCGTCCGGGATTGAATGGAGCGATGGACGAGAAGAGCGCTTGCTGTGTTGCCATCGTGCTGAATGGCGGCGAGTCTCTTCAGTGGTGATGGCGATCGTGCCACGCGGTCGATTCCTCTTAGTCCTTCGTCGCCAGTGTTAGATCGGCGCAGGAATGAAGATGAGACCAGCGGAGTTCATGTAACACGTTTATTAACAGGAACAGAACTGGAGCGGCGCTGCCGGAGCTCTCCTTATATTCGCTCCGGCAGCCGCACCGCCCCCTGACAGGGATTCAAAACTCCCGCCGGAGGATGCTTCAGCCAATCCCCGGCGGATGTCCTTATAAGGACATAACACCTTCCACACTGAGGGCAGATACATTCAGTCCCCTGCCCAGCCCCCAGGTTTTGCTGGTTCCGGGACTGCCTCTCTGCCTCAGTCTGCCAAACAAGTGTCTCTTCGAATTGGAGAAGGCCATGCTGCCTCTTTAGCCTCCAAGCTGAACAATCAGAGGTCAAGTTTTCTCAGGGTTTTTTTTTTTATTTGATTTATATGCCGCCCTTCTCCGGAGACTCAGGGCGGCTTACAAAGCGTTAAGCAATAGCCTTCATACTTTTATATATTTATACAAAGTCAGCTTATTGCCCCCACAAACTGGGTCCTCAATTTACCTACCTTAGAAAGAATGGAAGGCTGAGTCAACCTTGAGCCTGGTGAGATTCGAACTTACTAATTGCAGACAGCTGGAGTTAAATTACAATGCATTAGTCTGCTGAGCTATCCAGGCTCAGTTGTTAATGGACACTGCAACTGTCATAAATATGAACCAGTTGCCGAGCATCCAAATTTTGATCAGGTGTCCATGGGCATGCTGCAATGGTCGTAAGTGTAAAAAATGGTCATAAGTCACTTTTTTCAGTGCTGTTGTAACTTTGAACAGTCACTAAATGAACTACTGGAAGTCGACTACTACCTGTAGTGATTTCTGAGGAATTTGACTTCTGTGAATTCCCACACAACTTCACATCTAACTAATGGTCAACTCAGCTATTCATCAATGTTCACATTTGCTTAGAGCTTGCTCACAGCGAGCAAGTTTTGACTCTTCATTTATCAAAGTCAGTTTCCAAAAAGAACTAAAAACCGTGGCTTTTATTGATTTGACTGCAGCTTATGACATGGTGTGGCTTGATGGTTTGATGCTCAAGTTGAAAAAAATTATTCTATGTTTAAAAGTAACAAGCCTTCAAGGTCACTGTAGGAGGCATCACTAGTAAATCCTTTTCCATTAAGAATGGCTTGCCATAGGGATCGTTTCTAGCCCCACTCCTATTTAATCTATATACTAGTGATTTAACAGAAACTAATTCTGAAAAATTTTGCTGTGCCAATGATATGCCAACAGTTGTCCAAACCAAGGATTCTGAGGAAACAGAATACATTCTTATTAAGGATGTGTAGCCACTAAACCAGGAGTCTGCAACTTTAAACACTCAAAGAGCCACTTGGACCCATTTCCCACAGAAAAGGAAACACCGGGAGCCACAAAACCTGGGTGGCATGGCCAACTCAATGTCACTCACTTCCACCAGTCACATGACCCCCCCACCCCCAGCCACACCTACCCAGCCGATCATTAGGGCAAAGAACCAATTGTTAAAAAACACCGGGAATCACAAAACCTTTTTGATATCTCTTTCTCCCTCCCTCCCTCCCTCCCTCTCTGTATCTGTCTCTGCCCCAGCCGCTTCTCCATCCCCCGCTGTCACCCTTACCTTCTCAGGCCAGGCAAGGAGTGACTGGGAGGGGAGGGCAAGGGACAGGGCCAGCCAATGGTGGGATCACCCAACAGCCACAGCAGAGGGCCCAAACAGCTGCATGTGACTCTGGAGCCACAGGTTGCTGACACCTGCACTAAACCAATATTATGAGAAGTGGAGGCTATGCCCTAACCTAAATAAAACTAAGAATTCACCTTCCATCTAAGCAATTGTACAGCAAAGAAAGAGTTATGGAAAGAGGATAAAACATGACTGCCATCCAAAATATCTCCAAATAATTTATTTATTTATTTATTTAATTTGCAAATATTTATATGCCGCCCTTCTCCCGAAAGGACTCAGGGCGGCAAACACAGGTAAAAACAAATAAACAGATAAAAACATACAATAAAAACCCAATTAAAACCAGTTAAGATCGAATGATAATAAATAATAACACCCAAGAATAAACCTTGACCAGTCCCTTACATTTGGAAAACACCTTGAAGTAATTGGACAAAAATTGAAAACCAGGAAGAAATTGATTAGGAGAATTGCAGGAACAGGCTGGGAAGCACAGGCAAAACATTGCATACAGTGGCACACTCATTAGTATACTCTGCTGCCAAATACTGCACACCCAATACTGGGGAAGAAACTGTTATACTAACAAGTATGTTGATTCGCCTTAATGACAAAATGAGAATAATACCAGGAACCCTTAAATCTACACAACTCTTATGGCTCCAAGTTTCTTTCTAACATTGCCCTCCTGATTTCAGACGACAACAGACAGTCAGAGAGTAGTATAAAATAAACATGCCATCAACTCCAAGAAATCTTCCAATATATTAGGCTCAGAGGTGATATTCAGCAGGTTCTGACCAGTTCTGGAGAACCGGTAGCGGAAATTTTGAGTAGTTTGGAGAACCGGCAAATACCACCTCTGACTGGCCCTGCCCCCATCTATTCTCTGCCTCCTGAGTCCCAACTCATCAGGAGGAAATGGGGATTTTGCAGTATTCTTCCCCTGGAGTGGGTTGGGAATGGAGATTTTACAGTATCCTTCCTCTGCCACACCCACCAAGCCATGCCCACAGAACCGGTAGTAAAAAAAAATGAATTCCACCACTGAACTGAAGATTAGCTGAGGGCAAGCAAATCTACTGGGATCTAGGTTGAGTGCTCCTCCTTCTCCCCAGGCCTGTCTTCCACGAAAATGGTCTCTTGTGTAACAAAAAAAGTTTGTGGACCACTGACCTAAAGTTTATCTGGAACTTTACAGGTTGGAATTAGTTATTAGAATCAGAATTAGAGATTAGAGATGACCTCTTGATTGTAGTATCTCTGAAAATATTTCATAAAACCATCAGTCTGCTGAGATCAATAATCCTGTCAGAGAAAAAGATATCCATATAGCAGAGAACTCACTACCCTTCCCTAAAAGAATGCATGAGCAACAAGTGTTGATTTTAAATACATTTTTTGTTGTTGTTGTTTTTGTTTATCTGTAGTGCTTTAATCCAGACTCAGCGGCTGGAAACCATGGAATCATTTCTAAAACATCCATCTCTCAATCTGGAAAAGATTGGAGCCTTTTTAAGGGACAAAGATTTTTCTGATTAATTTTTGTTTGCTTATGGGAATACCAGTCTCCTGGAAGAGCTGCATCTGGTCTTGCATTGGATGGATGTTCCCTTCTCCAATTCCCCCCTCCCCTCAAAGTTAAATAGGACACCCACCTGAGGAATCTAGTCTAGTTCATAGTTGCAGCCAAAATGCCCACAGAGGCACAGTGCCCAAAGACTGGATGGTGGGGAGAAGTTAGTCCCACAGCAAATCAATTGGAGCAGGCTCTTCCTCAATTCAGAATACAGTTGGAAGGGACCTTCTCGGAGGACTTCTAGGCCAATCCTTTGCACAAGCAGCAGACCTTATACCATTTCAGACAAATGGCTATCCAGTCTCTTCTTAAAAACCTCCGGTGATGGAGCACCCACAACTTCTGTAGACAAGCTCTTCCACTGATTAATTGTTCTCACTGTTAGGAATCAATAGCAATAACACTTAAACTTATATGCCGCTTCACAGTACTCTACAGCCCTCTTTAAACAGTTTACAGAGTCAGTATATTTCCTCCAACAATCTGGGTCTTCATTTTACTGTCCTCAAAAGGATGGAAGGCTGAGTCAACCTTCAGCTGATGAGGATTGAACTGCTGGCAGTTGGCAGAGTCAGTCTGCAATACTACATTCTAACCACTGTGCCACCACGGCTCTTAAGGAATTAAGGAAGTTCCTGCTTAATTCCAGATTGCTTCTCTCCTTGACTAGTTTCCATCCATTGTCTCTTGTCTTGCCGTCCTTATTTGGAAAATAATCCGTCCACCCTAAATTGTCTACAGCTAGTCTTTCATTTATGACCAATTACTTAGCGACCATTCAAAGCCTGAAAAAAGGTACTTATGACCTGGATCCAAAGTTCTGTGGCAATTACTGTATATGTCCACAACTATGGGCCCTTGTCACCACAGCTGCATTTATGGCCATTTGGGGTCACATGACCCCAATTTTCAACAGTTTGGGTGAAAACTGGCAGTTATTTCTGGTTTTGGAAAAAAATCCAAAAACCATAACAAACCATTGGTTTACTAAATTGTACTGCAAACCAGGGCATACAAAACCTTTGCCAGACCAATTCTAGAATACAGCTCGTCTGCCTGGAATCCACCCTGTCTAACAGACAGTAATACAATTGAACGGGTGCAGAGGTATTTCACGAGAAGAATATTCCACTCCTCTTCTTGCAATAGAATACCCTATGCCACCAGACTTGAAATTTTGGGCCTGGACAACCTAGAACTACGCCGCCTACAGTCTGACCTAAGCTTAGTACACAAAATTGTCTGCTACAACATCCTACCTGTCAATGACTACTTCAGCTTCAACAACAATAATACATGGGCAAACAATAGATACAAACTCATTGTAAACCGCTCCAAACTTGATTGCAGACAATACGACTTCAGTAACAGAGTGGTCAACGCCTGAAATGCACTACCTGACTCTGTTGTTACATCCTCAAACCCTCACAGCTTCAGCCTTAAACTGTCTACTGTGGACCTCACCCCATTCCTAAGAGGTCTTTAAGGGGGCATGCATAAGTGCACCAGCATGCCTACTGTCCCTGTCCTACTGTCCCCATTTATTCGTACTCATTTCTTATGTTTATACTTATACACATTTATACTTATATGTTTATATGTTATGTTTATACTTATACTAATTTCCCCAGACATGCTTGACAAATAAATAAATAAATAAATAAATAAATAAATAAAGTAAAAAATGAATGACCATCGTGTTCACATTAAGAACTGCAGCGTTCGTTTTACCACTTCTGCAAATAAATAAATAAATAATTTTTTAAAAAAATTTTTTAAAAATTAAAAAATTGGGTCGGTTGTGCGACCAAGCCATTTTAGGACTGTTACAATTTATGACTTTAAGGCTCCATTACAGTCATAACTCAAGGATTACCTGTACTTGTGATGGGATAAACTCCCAGCTTCATTCCAGAATACCTAAAGTCTGTCCACTTTAGCAGTGGGATAGAAATGAGTTACAGGCATTGTGTATGAGGACATGTCCTTTATAAATCAGTGGGTGTATTAAAGGAAGAAGGATGTGCAGATGAACCTTAGTGCAGTGGTGGGTTTCAAATTTTTTTACTACCGATTCTGTAGGCATGGCATGGGGAAGGATACTACAAAATCTCCATTCCCATCCCACTCCAGGGGAAGAATACTGTAAAATCTCCATTCCCTCGCCAATCCAGGGGAAGGTTACTGACTTTGGCAAGTGTTAATTTTTAAAATATTTTTGGGCATCTGCCTCATCTTGTAGTGGCATCCACTCCTCAAAAAAGTCACCAGCCCCTGAATTAGAAGATCCCAGGTAACACTTGCTGAAATAACGTCTGTTTCCCTTGAAGAGTAGTCAATCACAGCAGTCTTGCAGATAAGGCAGCCGAACATAATTAAGTTCAGTGATCAAGTGAATTCTGCAAAGGGATTGTGTCCAGGAAACAGTGAATCAAGAGCAGATAGGAGGGACACAGCCTTAACACTTCAGAAAGGGGTTCAAAGCAACCAACACAAGGGTTGAACTAGAAGCCCCTCATTCATATATCTGTTTAACTGAAGAACAAAACATCTTGCTAGTGTTTTTACAAAATTGGAATATTTGTTTTCTCTTATTCTCTTCTTGGAGATGGCCCATTTCGAAAGGAGGGAGGCAATTTCCTTGACCCGCACCAAGGGGTTGGAGTACACACAGCAGAGTAAGCCAGCAGCTAAGTTCGACATGTTCCAGCCCAGCTGGGCAGACTGAGTCTCATTCCTCTTCCCTCCCTCCCTCCCTCCCTCTCCCCCTCTCATTCTCTCTCTCTCCCTCTCTCTCTCATTCTCTCTCTCTCTCTCTCTTATTCTCTCTCTCTCTGAGAGGACGGTGTGTTCCATGCATGTCCGTGTGCGCACGCGCATAACCTATAAAACAACCAACTCTATTTGGCTCTCCAACTTTCCTAAAAAGTCACCTCGGGCTCGAGATCAAGCTGAGAGAACGCAACCCAAGTGGAATTGGTTTGAATTAGAGGCCAGGGAACACAGTCTTGGGAAGGAAATTCAGCATCAGCTTTAATTAGATTTGTCACTTCTGGTGACACTAATTGTCCCGGAGTGACTCTTGAAGGCATTATGAATCAGTCTGGGCCTCCATCACAAGCTCATGCAGCCTCATGCAAACGTCCAACCTTTCTAGAGACAATCCTTAAAGCATCCCTGGAACCGACTCCTGTAGCGCCTTGGCCAATGGGCATCATCCTTAAGGAATGATGAATATCCACGGGGCATGTTCCCAACTGTGGGTGCTAACTGGGGTCAGGTGGCTGGAGCAAACATTCCTGATGTGCTCTTCCCGGCGACATCAATAGTCAGAGCAAGATCTGCCATCATCACGCACTGTATTACCCAATTCTGCTCTTGTCAATTGACAGGCAAATACAAAAGCCAGGGGCTGAGTAAGGCTTTTTCAAAAGAGTTCCCTCTAGTGGCTGTTACCTCATAGTGACCCATCCTTGTGCAGGCAGATAACTCAAAGCAACTGAGCGTGAGAGAGTCACATTCTGGATACAGAGTGGACGCACTCTGGATTGCACTAAAGGACAAAATACTTTTACATGGTAAAGACTCCTAAATAACAAGGTTTATGGGCTAGACCAGAAGATCAAAGAACACCACCGAAAATCATGGCAAAGCACATTTGAATCAAAGAAGAGGGAGTCAAGCTATTCTCCAAAGCACCTGAAGGTAGAACAAGAAGCAATGGGTGGAAACTAATCAAAGAGAGAAGCAATTTAGAACTAAGGAGAAATTTCCTCACAGTTAGAACAATTAATCAGTGGAACAACTTGTCTGCAGAAGTTGTGAATGCTCCAACACTGGAGGTTTTTAAGAAGGAATGGGATAACCATTTGTCTGAAGGGGTTGGACTAGAAGACCTCCAAGGTCCCTTCCAACTCTGTTATTCTATTCCCGGCGAAGCTGCGTGGTGAAGAACCTTAACCTGTTTGCACCAACAGACTTCCCAGCCTCCCACTTTCTCTTGTTTGCAAGAGTGGCCTCTTTAACCAAATATTACACCCCAAATCCGAGCTATTCAAATGATTCCCTCAATATATATTAAGCAACTGATTCTAAACATAAAAGGGAAAAGAGGAGAGTAGAGAGAGAGAGCTGTTTCTTCTGGTTAAAAAAAAATGAAGTTTTTCCACCCACACCATTCTGATGGGGTTTGTTGTTGTTTCTTGTTTAGTTTAAAAGTAGAATCCACTCCCAGTTTGCATAGAAGGCTGGAACCCATCCACGGCCGTGATGTATTTCTCCCGAATGCCACAAGGCTATTTTCTTATATTAATGGATAAGTTGTGTCTTATTGTGAAATATCTACTTTGGAGACCATATGCAACAAATTAGGGCCTTTAAAAAAAAAAAATTTAAATCAAGACAAAAGCCACTGCTCACTGTGAAAAGCAGAGTAAATCTGTCTCCTGCTTGAAAAACAAACAACCCCCCCCCCCTCCTATGTTAAGAACAGCTTCACTAACTTAACCAAGTTCCGTCCTACCAAATATCTTGATTCCAACTAGGAGAGGCTGGCCAGATGCTTCCAGGGGAAAGCTGAAAAACGGGTTGAAGACAAAAGTTCTTTCTTAGAACTTGGCCTTGCTGTCTATTCTTCAGAGGGATGCTCTGAAGACGAGAGGGTTCTTTTGCTATTCTGGCAAAACAGTTTCGCAGACCCTGCTCTCAGCTACCCCACATCTCTTCTGCTCAGGGAATACAGAGCAGCTGGGGGAAATAGGGCTGGATATGCTTCTGCTGGACGCAGTGTTTCTCAACCTTGGCAACTTGAAGAGGGGTGGACTTCAACACCCAGCATTCCCCAGCCAGCTTGCTGGCTGGGGAATGCCTGGGAGTTGAAGTCCACCCCTCTTCAAGTTGCTAAGGTTGAGAACCAAATTGCTGGGGTACCTGTGAACACAGTTCTCATATCAAAGGACAGGAGAAATGTTGGGGCACTGTTCTGGGAAAGGAGATAGCCTCACCTGTCAAGATGGTCTTGATATACTGGATCCAGAGATATATGGTCTGGATAAACTTACAAATGTATATTGTGTGTGCGCGCCATTTTGGTTGACTCCTTTGGTCATCAAGCCTTTCTCCTTCTCTGTGAATTGTCTATTCTTTACAAAAGTAGTGCAGTTTTGGAGTGCAGTGGTGCCTTTGGCAGCTCCCAGGCATGGCCCCTTCCTTGAAAACATACAAACATCTGAAACACAGCCAAACCCAAAGTCTTATTTTTCTTGAAGACCAACCCATTGTCTGTAATTCCCCCAAAGGCCCAACTGGAAAGGAACGTTTTAGTCTGCCTTCTAAACAAAGACAGTCCTTCCCTGGTACTGTCTGCTTTTCTAGGGAGAACAGAAAATGCCAGTAAATGAAGATAAATACTCTGCATGAGCTCAGAAACCACCTCACCTTGGTCACCATAGCTGTAATTTTTTTCCAGCATCGTGAAAACAAAGTCCACAGCCAAACTCATGGGTCAGAGGCTGACCTCTGGCTTAAGTAAAGTCTGGCAATTTGTTCTTTAAGAAACGTAGCCTGGGTCATTAAGTTGTTCTTGGACCGAGTGCCAGGATATCAAAGCACTTGCAGCTGTTTCTGCTAACAGAACCTCCACTTTATTCCAGTAATGGTGGAAGTGGGCATTCTGGGGCTGCCACCAGCTGTGGGACAATCTCTTCTCGCTAGATATGGTCACCTTGCCCTGTGGCTCTCCCTCCCAATGTTGTATATGGGCTTTCCTTGAAACGTTCTCCCTGGACACTGAGAGGGGATCAGCTGGAGACACTTATCCCCCATTTTCTTTGCAAACATACCTAGTGCCTCTCCCATCCTTTTTATGCAGTTCCTGGAGAAAGAGTCAATGTGCTGTGCCAGCCATTTTCTAAGCCTCTTTGTCTTGCTTTGGAGAGCAATGAGTGTCTGGAATGCAGCACCTGGAGGTAAATATAGAGGCTATTCATGAACAAATCTGAGCCTTATGTCACCCTCAGAGACTGCCAAGGCCTAATCCAGAATGGCAGGCTCTTGGCAGGTAGGGAACAGGAAGGGCAGAAGCGTGCGAATAAAAGCATCACCAGAAACATAGCACTTCAAGGGGGCCTGGATGTCCCTCCAAAGACATTTCTTTCACGGATTGCATTTAATCCATTTTATGAAAAGGTCGAGACGGTAGAAGAAGAGCAGCCACCCATACAATTAGACTGGGAAAAATCCATAGATACACACCAAGTTCTCAGGTTGCCCTAAGCTAGTGTTTTCCAACTATGGAAACTTTAAGAAGTTTATATTTCAACTCCAGAATTGGGTGGGTGGGGAATTCAGGGAGTTGAAGTTAAAGATTGAAAAGATACCGCATTAAGCTGTAGTGTAAGTTGCTTGGCTTTGGTTGAATGTGCTAGGCGAATCCGTTCACTGCGGCTTGCGAATCATGGTTATGGTTTAGCATATTGTGAGACCCTATTGTCATTTCTATACTAATCCACTGTTAAATTCAGTGTGCAGTGGAGATTACACCTAGGAGTTTTTAACCCAAGTGCAAGTAGCCAGAAAAAGACAAAGAAGAAGGCACTGTTCCTTTAGAACTCTGCATATGCTCAAGAACACATCCTCTGACAAGGACTGCTGCTGCATTCAAGCCTCCAACCCTTCAGCTCCTCTCTTCCTCTCTACTTTTCTCCTCCTTTGAGGACCAAAGCAATTCCAAGAGTTTCTCCAGCAAATCTGCGGGGGGCTGAGAGGCTCTTTTTTTTTAAATGCTGCAAATTTGGACGATAAAACTATTTACATAAAAGAGCTATACATATGCTGAGATACCGTGAGAACCAAGCTTTGGTACATGGTACAAAATGATGCCTTCTGTTTTAAAAGTAAACAAATTCTGTATTTTCATAGCAATGAAGATAAGTATGGAATTGTGTGATTGAAAAATTTAGTTCCAGAAGCCAAAATGGTGTCTGAAAGAGATTTCCAATCCTTGGCTGGTGGAATTCTGTACTTTCAGTGATTGATAAGATCCCAAACTAAATTATGCATAATGGCAAGCGGTTTGCAAATAATAATGTTAATAGTAATAATCACAGCAGCTATGAAATGTGCTTCTCTGGGGATTGCATTGGATTGTCTCTGCCTTTAGAAATTCTGCAAAGCTGGGCCATTTTAGGTCCTTGTTGCTATTATTTGACTTTCAATGCACTTGTTTTTGTTCCATGTGTTGTGTTGTTTTAAATTATAAACTATCTTGAGTATTGTACTAAAAATTGGGCTAAAAAGAAACAACTACAATAATAATATTGTTTTATTTTCTTGAACTACATAACATGCATTCTTTGTTCCAATAGTCAAATGTTTACTTCTTCTGGTGATCTTGATTTCTGAATGCTTCGTTTTGAAAGAAAGACAGAGGGAGAGAGAGAGAGAAATATGAGAGGATGAGAATTCTGACCTAAGGACAAGCTTTGTCTTTGGGCAAGAAGCTGCAATATGTATCCTTTCAGTCTGGTAGTACTTAACCTTAACATGTCTAATGTCTATTGACAGAACTTTCATTCTCCACGCGTTTCTCTTGTCTCCTTTTAAAGCCAACAGAGCTAGCAACCATTATCTATGCATCTTCTGACAAAGAGTTCCAGAAGTTAATTAAGTAAGTCTGCAAAAGTTATGTTCCTCAGAAAGAGATTACAAGACAATTCTGAGAGATCTCTTACACAGAGAAGGAGGATCCAGCCAGCCATAGAAAAAGACCCAGATTCACTTCTCCTCCAGCATCAATGCCAAAATTATGGAAATCGAACTCATTTTTCAAGAGACCCCCGATGCTGGCTGTGTGTTACAGCAGATACATGTAATTTGCTTAATATCTCTAAAATATCTCAGGCTTGTTGGGTTCAGGCATGTCCTCTTCTTCTTTAAAGGATAATATATGACTCCTTCCATGAACAGAAATGGGAGTAATGTATATGGAGGGAGGGAAGGAGAGATAGAACGACTTAGTCATTTTGTTGAAGACGCTCATTCCTCTTTTATGATGGAATTTTTCTTTTCTAAAGTCAGACTGTTATAGTAACAGCATCAAAAGCAGGCTCAGGTTCTCAGAACAATAAGCGATCTAGTCCAGGGATCTCTAACCTTGGCAACTTTAAGACTTGTGGACTTCAACTCCCAGAATTCCTCAGCCCAGAGGAATTCTGGGCGTTGAATTCCACAAGTCTTAAAGTTGCCAAGGTTGGACACCCCTGATCTAGTCTCCACTCCGGTTCTTACACATGAATCCTACAAGCAGCAGAAACAAGAGAAGCTTCTGTACAGGGCGTGAAGAAGACTCGACATTTATTAGTTCAATTTATTTATTTATTACACCAATTTATATGCCGCCTTCTCCGTAGACTCAGGGTGACTTAGAATGCATTATAGCAATAGCTTGCATACTTTTTTGTATATACCTGCTTATTCGGGCTTTTGGGCCCCCCTAAGCAGTGTTCTATACAAAGTTGGCTTATTGCTCCCACAATCTGGGTCCTCAATTTACCTACCTCAAAAGGATGGAAGGTTGAGTCAACCCTGAGCCTGGTGAGATTCGAACTTGCAATAATTGCAGGGAGCTGGTAGCTAAGTGCTAGCATTTAACAGCACTTTAGTCTGCTGCACCACTGAGGTTCTATTATTTCCTTCCACTTATTTTCAGAGGGAGCCTGCTCCTGGATCTGGAGGCTCCATGTAGCCATAATAATTAACATCCCATCTTCCTCAAAGAAACCTTTCCTTAAAGGTCACTTAAGCCAGTGGAGGTTCTCCCACCCACCCACCCCCACATCTTGCTACAGTAAGTTCCATAAACTAATTGCATTGTGCAAAGAGGTGTTTTCTCCAAATGCTCTCAATATGCTCTTCTCAGTTTCACTGGAAGCATTTTCTTCGGGGTTGGCTCCAGTCCTGATTAGCTGGAGGATGCTGCATAGACTCTCACCCCCACTTTTAGGCTTGGGCCTACCATTTTTTTGGGAAGTCACTACAAGGTTCTCCTGCTGCTTACTTTTTTTTTTATGGCGGGGGAGGGGGGAAAGCAAGTTGAGATTAGTTGGAGATGGAGATTAGTTCTGAAAGTGATGCCAAGTGAGGCAAGAACATGCCAAGCCTGCAAAGAGCCAAGGTCAACAAAACTTCGGTCGCCTGCCGGTCCCAGCATGAACAGCTCTTGGAATTAGCCAGTCTTTCATCTTCGCCCTTTTTTATTGGAGCCCTGACTTCAGCAAGGAAAGATGTTTTTGGACTCTGAGCAAAATGTGTCCTGTGAAGTTTCTAAACATAGTAAAGGGTGACTCACACAACAGACACTCGGCGCTCCACCGGGCTTGAACACAAGGCATTGGCAAATCTCAGGTTGATTCCCTAGGCCATCCTTGTGTCTTTGACCAAAAACAGAATTAACTTAAACGAATGTAAGCATACAAACTTTTGAAAAGACAAGCAGTCGCTAACCAACGTAGGTGAGCTACTGTGATGATACAGAATATTCACAAACTTTCCAGAGTTTGTCCATCTTAAAGGAAGTGCTCTCCAGTTGCTTTACCACTTTAACAGAATAACAAGTTGGAAGGCACCTGGATATCTTCTAATCCAACCCCCTACTCAAGCAGTAGACTCTAAATACGTGATGGTGAATCTATGGCACACATGCCACAGGCGGCACACGGAGCCCTAACTCAGCTTCAGCGCGTATGTGTGTGCCGGCCAGCTGATTTTCGGGCCTTCCAGACCCACCAGAAGTCAGGAAACAGGCTGTTTCCAGCTTCCAGAGGACCTCTGGGGGGTGGGAAAGGCCGTTTTGATCCTCTCCTGGCTCCTAGAAAGCCTCTGGAGCCTTGGGAGAGCGAAAAATGGGCCTACCAGGCCCACCGGGGCAAAAGTGGTGGGAGCACGGAGGGGTTGCAGGTGCAGGCACGGGGGGGGGGTAGGGCGCATTGAATTATGGGTGTGCACAACACACACACACACACGCTGTCCCCGCTTTTGGCACGCGACAGCAAAAAGGTTAGTCATCACTACTCTATATCATTTCAAACAGATGGTTGTCCAGCATCTTCTTAAAAACTTCCAGTGTTTGAGCATTCACAGTTTCTGGAGGCAAGTCGTTCCACTGATTAATTGTTCTGGAAAATTTCTCCTTTAGTTCTAGGTCTGTTCTCTCCTTGATTAGTTTCCATCTATTGCTTCTTGTTCTGCCTTCAGGTGCTTTGAAAGGTGGAGAGATTTTGGAGAAATGGAATTATGAATTGACCCCAGTAATATTTGCAGGTTGTTCTTTTGTATTTTATGTTCTTCTGACATTTTGAATAAAGTTTAGTGTATGGGGGGTGGGGGACTCTAGTGCCCTGCTTCTAGTACACAGTTCTGAATAACAATAATTGCTCTACACACATTGATAATTACAACACTGAAGATTCTGCTTTTCTCATGGATTGATTCATTCAGCTCTAATTCTACCTCTTTTGTTTCACAATTTCGTCAACTTTAAGATCTGTGGGTTTCAATTCCCAGAATTCCTCAGCCAGCATGCTGGTGGATAATACTGGGAATTGAAATCCACAGAACTTAACATTGTCAAGGTTGAGAAACACGGCATTAATGATAGGATAGAAACCTGAGCTTCCTGTAATGTGTTACCTGCAGTTCAAAACATATGCTATTAAGAGTAGTGGGTGAAAGGTTGTGGGTTGTTTATCAGCTTAGTGATTAGACATATGGATTGGTCTACATGTGCACAGCGACAGATGCTCTATCCTCTTTTTCTTCTGACCCTGCCAGAGATTTAATACTGTCTGACGAGAGACATTAACTCAAGTCTGTAGAAGAGCAAGTTATCAAGTCATCTTTACCCAGCAAAAGAAGAAAAATCAGGAGTATGGTTGCACTTTTCAGACTAACACGTTTTACTAAAAGCTATATAAAATGTGTTAGTCTGAAAAGGTATGTCAATACGTCTTCTGATTTCAGGCTATCATTATAGCAACGTAATCCTTCTCCTACAATATCTTTTTTTAAAAAGTAGAAAAAAGATGTTATGCTCTGAGATCTTTTTTGGCACAGAAATCTGAGAAGCTATACAGAAAAATAACCTCTGAGCACATTTTAAAGTTATAGTACTTGATTACTAAGGAAACATTAAAAAAAATTAAATGTGACGAGCTTAACCATGGCTGGCTGAATACAAACCTAACAGGTTAAGCCAAGATCAGACAAACCACATTTGGCTGTGTGAATTCAGAGTAAATAGTGCCGTTGCTTAGGGGCAATGGGGATGTCTGCAAAAAAAGCAAGATATTGGTCATGACTTTGGCTATTGCAATTTCTTTGGCTGAAATAGAACAGAATCATCGGGAAATTTGTGAAAGGGGCTGTAAAAGATCAAGTAATCAAAATGTTTAAGAAATGAACCAAGAGGCAGCAGAGAGACCAACAGAAATACCATGGAAGACATCTCAGCATCTTTGCAGAACACAGAATACAGTTTTTCATATTAGTTGAAAAATAACCAGTTTCATCGCTTAATAAAAGGACAATTTTGTTCAAAAGGTTATGCCAAGAATTCCATGCCATAGTGCCTCGGTCTACATCTTCCTAACCCTGGAAATGTTGGACAGATCAATGTGTTATTAATTAATAACACTGACACACTCATGTACATCAGCATTGGGGATTGCAAAAAAAAAAAAGAACTAAAAAGAATTTGAACTGTCTCTAGCAGTCTCGGCCAACATGAGGTAAAAATTGAACACTAAAGGGAAATTGTGCTGCCAGGGAAATTTAGGGAGGTGAAATCCACAAATTTTAAAACTTCTCGTTGTGTCCCTGAAAATAATTGAAACTATTTCCAAATGTCTGAGGTTTTTTAAAATTCTGTTTTGTGTGACTAAAAAGGGTCTTGTGTGTCATGAAAGTCTTCAATAAACACCATAAATAAAATATATTAAAATAAACATTTAATTACAGGAACATAAATGATCAGCAACCAGCTTTACAGGATTAAAACAGTGTTGGGATAACGAAGAAGAAGAAGATGATTAGATTTTTATCCCATCTTTTAAGCATATTTTGATTAACTCAAGAATGTGAACATACTTAATATTCCTGCTTCCTATTTTCCCCACAGCAACTGAGAGGGAGTGTCACCCTGATTAACGGAATATTCTTCTTGTTGTTTTTTGGTGCTGAGCATTTGGAAAATGATAGTAGTAAACTGGACAAACTTCTATATGATATGATGAAAGTATCATGAGAACTGATCCAATTTGATTGGTTACCTTTTATTTCTAACAGATCAGCAACTTACTGAGGAGGGAATACAGTATGTTTAATTTAGATCAGCGTTTTTTTGAACTTGACAACTTTAAAATGTGTGAACGTCGACTCCCAGGATTCCATCATGCTGGGAGATTCTTAAAGTTGCCAAGTTTGAAAAACACTGATTTAGATTGTGAGTGTTGTGGATGATGACCTCACAATGTCTCTGGAGAATATTTCCATCGTATTTTGTGGGGCAGGATTAATGGATGCTCCCTTAAAACTCTCCCAAAATGAGGATAATTACTCTAATTCATAGGATCTTATGAACATTTAAAGAGGTGTAATGGTAAGGCCCTACAAAGATTAAGGGACACATTTCATTTCTTAACAGAAGAAACAAAACAAGAAACAAAGGAAGTATGTTTATTTTCCAGCATGGCAAAATGACTATAAAGCTAGTCACATGTATTCAGGGCTGCCGTGGGAGAAGAGATGCTGGAGGTTGCAGGTGGCCCATGAACTCTGAATCACCTGTCCCTGGTTTATAAAGACACAGGTGGCACCTTTTCTAAATGTTCTCATCTCAAGCAATTGAGTCTTGCCAATGCATGTTAAGGTCATGAGGTTATTCTTCTGTCCAAATTCAGTACCAGATAGCTGGCTGCTTTTTTTATTCTATTTTATTTATTTGTTTTGTCAAGCATGTATTAAATAACAGATAGAAGTATAAACGTGTTTATTAATACATGAAATGGATATGAATAAAAGGGGAAATTAGGACAGGGACGGCAGGTATGTTGGTGTGCTTATGCACGCCCCTTACAGATCTCTTAGGAATGGGGTGAGGTCAACAGTAGACAGTCGAAGGTTAAAGTTTGGGGAGTTTGGTGATGCAACAACAGAGTCGGGTAGTGTATTCCAGGCATTGACCACTCTGTTGCTGAAGTCGTATTTCCTGCAATCGAGTTTGGTGCGGTTTACCTTAAGTTTGTATCTATTGTGTGCTTGTGTATTGTTGTGGTTGAAGCTGAAGAAGTCATTGACAGGTAGGACATTGCAATAGATAATTTTACGTACTATGCTTAGGACAGACCGAAGGAGGCATAGTTTTAAATAGTATAAGCCTAAAATTTCAAGTCTGGTGGCATAAGGTATTCTGTTGCAAGTAGAGGAGTGGAGGACTCTTCTCGTGAAATATCTCTGGACTCTCTCAATTGTATTAATGTCCGATATGCAGTGCGGGTTCCAGACAGATGAGCTGTATTCAAGAATTGGTCTAGCAAATGTTTTGTATTCTCTAGTTAGTAGTACAAATATTACCGGAGAAAAAGCTATGCAGAAATCTAATACCATCCACATTTGTAAACCCTGCAAAAAACAACCATGAATTATAATGGTAGGCACATTCCAGGCCACATACAGATCCAAGACTTATGTCAATCTCAGATCAGTGCCATCCCCATTTCTCTGTAATGCTGCGGTATAGCACTTTGGAAAGCTCTGCCAACAACTTTTAAACTCAAGTCCTGTGAACATAGCTTGGCAACATTTTCTCTGGAACTGTGAATAGGTGGTACCCCAATAGTGTGAACTCCAGCGTATGCCGTTCCCTGCAATTTCCCTCCTGCCCCTGCAGCAAATGCCTTTCCACCATCCCCCTTCCATCTTCCTCACTATCCCAAGGCCTGAGTTTATAACTCTGCCCTCAAAAAAATCAAATTATGTTTTTCCTTTCTCCCCGTTCCCCCCACCCCCTTGCTATGAAACCAAGAGGAACGTGTTCTTGGCTGACTGGCTGGAGTGTGTGGGGATGTCGTTGTTTTTTTGCACTTCCAATAAGGCAGATGGAAGATACAGGTACTCATTTAATGACTGACTTGTACAGCAACATTTGTAGTTATGGCAGTGATAAAAAATTCATTTTAAAACCAATCCTGGCATCTATGATCTTTGCAGGGCTGTAAAGCAAAGAAAAGCCGGTGTAAGATTGTGTAAGCACAGTTATGGTTTCACTTAACGCCTACTTCACTTAACAATTGAGTTGCCGATCAGAATTGTGCCCACTAAACAGGGACTATCTGCATTCCTTGCTCATTGATATCCTTTACAGGAGTGGACATGACACAGTTTCTGGGAAACAGAGTTACCCTTTTCTTGTTCTGTCAAAACTTACTGGTTGCCAGCCACTCCCGTCTCCTCCTTGAAATGGCCTCCTGCTGTCTCGACACCCCTCAAATTCCGCCGTGCTGCTTGGGCCAATTCCTCCCTCACACCCCCACCCTGTCCCCAAGAGGAAAGCGAGTTCGTGTGCAACTTGTGTGGTTCCTCTTGTGCAGCCGCTTAACCTGTCTCACATCCCGGCATGCTCGTTTTGCCGTGTTTTGCAACTCTGTCCCGCAGCTGCAGAAGAACTGAAAGAAGGAAAGGGAGTGGGGGGGGGGGGAGGGTATGGAGAGAAAAGGCTCTGTTCATTCAGAAGCAGAATTCACATCCGTCCAGACAGGCCATCTGGAGCGATCCAGAGCCAAATGGAAAAAAGGGAGAAACCCACTCGAGAGACAGAAAAGTAAGATGGAGACCCGTGAAGCTGGGCCCACGAAAGGCAGGGCTGCCTCTAATTGAGGGCACTTCAGTTGCTTTTTGGTCAGTGACCTGAGGAGTTCTGCCAGGCACATAACAGCTGGATGTGCAAACATCTGGCTGAGGTCTCTCACAGTCTGGCCTCTTCAGAGATGGTGCGCCATCAAGCTGTATGTTATTGACGGAGCAAGCCAATATGCTTTGTACAGTTCTTTCCTTTGCAATGGTTGTTTGCTTTTGCCTCGCCCTTTCAAAACTTGTAAAGGTCTGCATGAGTGTAGAGACAGTATCTCATTCCTAAAGCTGGAAGGAAGGAAACCTTTCAGGAAAATTTGCATATTTGGTGCGTCAATGTGTGGCAGCCATTTTCCATTTCAGGGAAGCCAAAAGGCTGCAGGCTTATGCCAGGGTCACAAAATGTTCAAATAAAAAAACACAGGAACTCAAAACGATATTGGCACCTCCCTTGTGGCCTGCCAAGCTTCATTTTCCACTCGAAAATGGAAAAGTTCTCCTTTTTCGACAGCTCTTTAAAAATGGGAAGGTGGCAATTTTACGAAGAGAACTATAGGCCTGTAGCAGTAGCATATTCATATTATAGGAAGACATGATAGAAAAACACTTAGGAAAGGTAAAATGGCCGGAGCCAGAAAGCTTGGGTTAAATTTGCATGTCACATTTATGGCTGCCTTCATATAACATGCTGAGCTCAGTTAGGTTTAACTTTGTGTGTATGTGTGTGTGTGCAGGAGATCAAAAGAGTCAGGATGACAGCTTAACAATGCAATCAAAGACCCAATCCTTTTGACATGTGACATGGAGAAGCAGGGCTTCAATCACATGTTCACAAGCGCCTTCTTGACTTCGGGGACAGTTCTCCCGTGTGGCTCAACCTGTTATATGAACCCAGCATGGTCACCCACAGCTCCTGCTGTTTGATACTTCAGTGCACAAAATAGCACTGTCCCATCATGCCACAAAATCTACCCCTTTGGGACACACATATGCAAAATGGTGAGGTCTGCAGAAATAGACCTCAAGTTACAACCAAAATTGGGACCATGTCCATTGCTAAGCAAGGTGGTTAAGTGAGTCACACCCAATTTTACCAACCCTTTTTGCCACAGTTAGGTAAATCAGTGCAGGACAGTGGTGGGTTCCTCCCGGTTCAGCCCGGTTCTCCCGAGCCAGTGGTGATGATATGATATCACCGAACCAGTTCTGCCCCCCACCCATCCCGCACCCCCCACCACCACCCACGGTATTCTTACTTTTTATTTGGCCCCACGCCCAATCTATTGCTGCCTCTTGATGGAGGCTAGTGGGAAAAAAACTGTTTAAACTCTTGTGGTGGGGCTTCAAAGGGCCGCTCTACAGCTGATCAGTGTTAAAAGAAAACAAATGAGTAGACCAATGCCTGCAAAAATACATGAGTAGACCAGTGCCTGCAAAAATAAATGGGTAGACTGGTACAGCTCTGCAAGCAGTTAAAAGCCTGGTAGAACAGTACCCCTGTTAAATCCTAAATAATTGTCACATGATCATCAAGCCATGCCCACAGAATAAGCCACGCCCACAGAACCAGTAGAAAAAAAATTTAGAACTCACCCCTGATGCAGGTGTTAAGTGAATCATGCAGTCATTAAAGCGAATGCAGCTTTACCCATTCACTTTGCTTGTCAGAAAGCAACTGGGAAGGTCTTAAATGGCAATCATATAACCCTAGGACACTGCAACTGTAATAAGTACATGCCAGTTGCCAAGCACCCAAATTCTGACCATGTTGCAATAGGGATGTTGCAATAGGGATGTTGCAATAGTTCTAAGCGTGAGGACTGGTCATAAGTCAATATCATTGTATCATTGTAACAGTTGCTAAATGAATTTGTAAATTGAGGACTCTCTGTATTGTACAGTATTAATGCAATCCCTGCTCCCCAGAAGATTACACAAATCTAGTTTTTGTTTATTAGGTTAAGTTTCAATGCTTTGGGCAAACCCAGATAATGGCTAATTCAATAATCAATGTAAGTATGCAGTGGCAAGCAACCCAAAACAAACTGGGTGATATGCAATTTTTCTAACTGGCAACTACCGCCATTTTGTGTACAAGCAAACCTCTCATGACACCCATTTGGTGAGACCACCTTTGCCATGTTTTCCAAATTCTAGCTGTGCTCGCTGGTCCAAAAAGTTAATAACACCCTGCTCTTCCCTGTTCCTCCAGCCTTCTCTGTCCTCATCAGCCACCCCAGCAGCTTTCTATTTGATGATTGCTTCCCCCCCCCCCAAAAAAAGGAAGACTGTTTGTTTTTACGATGATTCAACGATGAAGCAAAACAAATATTTGACATAACTCCCACAGTGAGTTTTAAAAGACAACAAAAGCATTTACCCTCTAAGGAGCATGTCACTCTGTGTTGTTTTCACACTGCTAAGAGTCTCAACCAGAATGCCACAGAGCTAAGTCCTGGGTTTTGTGCTGTTTTTATCAATGACCTGAATGAGGAAGTTAAAGACGCTTTAGATGACTACAAAAACTTTGTAGAGCAGGGGTCTCCAACCTTGGCAACTTTAAGACTTGTGGACTTCAACTCCCAGAGTTCCTCAGCCAGCAAAGTCCACAAGTCTTAAAGTTGCCAAGGTTGGAGACCCCTGTTGTAGATGACATTAATGGGGAGAGGTGGCTCATGCTGGCTGCGGACTTCTGAGAGTTGAAGTCCACACATTTTCAACTTGCCAAGATTGAGAATCACTGCTTTGGGTGAAACAGGAAAGATTCACAGAGATCTAAGCAAGCTTTCATTGTGATATGAAATGAGTAGGATGGGATTTAACAGGGAGGAATGTATGTTTGTACATCTGGGTAGCATAAAATGTAAGGCACAAGTAAAGGATGGCTTGGCAATAGGAAATGTGAAAGGGATCTATCTGCCCTTGTCAATCACGAATTAAATATGAGCCAGCAACATCATGCAGTACCTAAAACATACATTGGGATGCATTAACAAAAGCGGTGAGTTCAGATCAGGTGAAGTAATTCTGTCCTCATGAGATCCTATTTAGAATCTTGTTTTCAGCACTCCAGTTTAGATAGGAAAGTGATAAAATGGAGCAAGTTCTGAAACCACGCTGTATGAGGAATGATTACAGGATTCAGATGCATTTTAGCCTGCATAAAAGATGACTAAGTGGAAATGTGATAATAAGGTGACCAATGCTGGGCCTGGTGGTTCAGCAGACTAATGCATTGTGATTAACTCCAGCTGTCTGCAATTACTGTAAGTTCGAATCTCACCAGGCTCAGGGTTGACTCAGCCTTCCATCCTTTCTAAGGTGGGTAAAATGAGGACCCAGTTTGTGGGGGCAATAAGCTGACTTTGTATAAATATAAAAGCATGAAGGCTATTGCTTAAGGCATTGCAAGCCACCCTGAGTCTCCGGAGAAGGACGGCATATAAATCTAATTTTTTTAAAAAAAATCATCTTCCTTTAAGGAGGATAGTCCTTCTTTAGTAAGTTCTGTCCTCTCTCGAAAAGTATCCTCCTACATGTCCTCCTTTTCTATATTTGAAGACTAATCTGTAAATCTCCATATTTGATCGATGCTGAGCCGATCCATTGCATGGGATGTGACGTATTTGTATTTGACATGATAATTCGTCAAGGCTCAGTACAGTGTGGTGTGACGCAATTATGAGACGTGTGCACTCCGCACAGGAGAATTGTTTTGAGAGAGTGCACCGCACACAAGTGGCTTTGCTTACTTCTTACCAAAACACGACACGGCACACACTCACGCATTAGATTCATTTCTTTCTCAGTGAATTTTTTTTCCTTCAATTTATTTATCTCCTCCTTCTTATTGTAAAAAAGATGGTCACCTTAATGATAGTAATCTTCAATATATGAAGGACTGTCACACACATACTGGCACCTATGGCCCAATGGTGAAATGTAAAATTTGTTACTACCAGTTCTGTGGGTGTGGCTTGGTGGTGGTGGGGTAATATCACTGAGTGGGCGTGGCCACTTTTTTTTAACTTTTAAAAGCATTTTTTATGCTTTTAAAGCCTCTGACGATCCCAGCTGACTTGCCTTATCGGCAGAGGCTTTAAAAACATTATTTTCTATAACTTCTTTGGCTGAAGAGGTTGTAGAAAAAATGCTTTTAAAAGCCTTTGACGATCCCAGCTGAGCCCCGCGATCATCAGAGGCTTTTTTTTTTTTACTTTTAAAAGCATTTTTTTGGCCAAAGAGGTTGTAGAAAAAAATGCTTTTAAAAATTAAAAAAAAGCCTCTGATGATTGCATGGCTCAGTTGGGCAATGGGGGTAGGGGGGCAGGGATTTTTGCTACTGGTTCTCTGAACCACCTGCCTCCATTGCTACTGGATTGGGCGATCCGGTCCAAACTGGGAACATTTCACCCCTCCTATGGCCTCAAATGGTGGTTTAGAAAAATAAATTAAAGCAGTGTTTCTCCACTTTGGCCACTTGAAGATGTGCAGACTTCAATTCCCAGAATTCCCTAGTGAGCATGCTGCCTGGGGAATTCTAGGAGTCGAAGTCCACACATCTTTAAGCTGTCAAGAGTGAGAAATACTGGGGTAAAGTTAGAAGAAAGAGGGCCCAGGATTAGTATCAGCAGGAACTTGCTGACTGAACAACCTCTCAGTCAGTGGAATGGGCTGCCAAGTGAAGTAATATGTTCCCTGCTAGAAGTCTTGAAATCAAAACTGGGTGAGCCGTTTCTCAAGAGATGCTTCACTGCAGTGATGTTTAAAGTATGATCCGGGGGGGGGGGGTGTCATACTTTAAGATTTTCCTAGGGGTCCACAAAATTAAATGGCTCATTGTTAATGAGTCAAATATCTTGTATGTACTTTGAATTAGACCCTTTAATGATTTTTTTTACTGTTTTAACACTTTTTATTGTTTTTATTGTTTTTTTTAAAGTTAAATTGTAATATATATTTTGAACAGTGAGCTGTCCAGAGTCATTTCATGAGATGAGCGGCTATAGAAATCAAATAAATAAACAAGCAAATGCATAAATAAATACTTCACTTCTGCTTCCTGGATTAGAGAAAATGAGGAAGGAGAAAATAGATAGGCAGTTCAATTGGCCAATGGGAAAAAACATGTAAAAAAAAATCAGTGTTCCAGCCTAAAGGCTGAAAAATTCCAGATGATTACTAAGTGGAGGCAAAGAATTAGTGCTTTCTGCATCCCTTTGGCATCATCTAGTGCAGGGGTCTCCAACCTTGGTAACTTTAAGACTTGTGGACTTCAAGTCCTTAGCAAGCTTTGCTGGCTGAGGAATTCTGGGAGTTGAAGTCCACAAGTCTTAAAGTTGCCAAGGTTGGAGACCCTTGATCTAGTGGTCATCCAGATTTTGGCAAGCCAGATTTTGGCAACCCTACCCAGCTAAAACTGTGTCTTTTGTCCTCATTCTTTTCTTATTGACTTACCTCTGGCAACAAGATAGAAAAAAAAAACAGCTGGGGACTTTGTCAGATGAAAGGCCAACAAGGGGAGAAATGACAAACAGTTTAGATATTGGAATTTGAGAGGACATGAGAAACTCCTGGGTTGAGAAGCAGGAGTTCCCACCCATGAAAAGCACTTGCCCCGATGCTCTTGTCCCTGCGGTGTTTCCTCTAGGGCAGGGGTGTCAAACTCGATTTCATTGAGGGCCGCATCAGGGTTGTGTTTGACCTTTGGGGGGCTGAGGGGCAGAGGTGGGTTTCAGCAGGTTCTGACCAGTTCTGGAGAAACGGTAGCGGAAATTTTGAGTAGTTCGGAGAACCGGTAGTAAAAATTCTGACTGGCCCTGTCCCCATCTATTCTTCATCTCCCAATTCGCAGCTGATTGGGAGGAAATGAGGATTTTGCAGTAACCTTCCCCTAGAGTGAGGTGGGAATGGAGATTTTACAGTATCCTTCCCCTGCCATGCCCACCAAGCCACGCTCACCAAGCCATACCCACAGAACCGGTAATATAAATTTTTGAAACCCACCACTACTGGGGGGGGGGTGGCCAGATCAACGTCGCTCATGTGATCAAATGCCATTGTTGCTAGTAGTTTGTTTTGCTAGCACTCTGCCAGTAAAAACAGAGCTTGTGAGGGCTGCGCGCGGCCCTCCTGGGCTCCGTTTTCGCTGGCAGAGGCACTGCAGGCCATTACTTTGCTGTTTCCAGGGTGGCCCCACAAGCCACATCTAAGCACCCTGTGGGCAATAGGGCAATATTTCTCAACCTCCACAACTTAACATGCACTTCAGCTCCCAAAATCCCCCAGCCTAGAGCTGGAAGTTCTAAATCAGCCTTATTTATGAAGATCTCTAGAAACTCCAAAATACTGTGGGACACAGAGGTCCAGTGTTGAGCTTAAGTCAATGTGTAGTTTGTGTGAAGAAAGGGCCCTAATTTTTATCTTATCACCCATTTAGCAGGTGTGCATACTTTAAGCCAGAGGTCTTCAAACTCGGCAACTTTAAAACTTCTGGACATCAACTCCCAGAATTCTCCAGCCAGCATAGCTTTGAGAAGTCCAGAAATCTTAAAACTGCCAAGTTTGAAGACCTCTGCTTTAAGCAAAGCACTGTGCTGGCATCATCTATCATTTTATCAGTGGGCTGACAAAGATCTCAAGAGGCTCTCTTGCAATTAAAATGGATCCTAGAACTTAGTGTTTTGTGTTATAGCATGCTTCTTTCTCTCTCTCTCTCATACACACACACATATGGAGATTCATCCATGGACCCTAGAAATGAATGCCACGTCCCTAAAGTTTCTTTGGCAAGTAATCTAGCGCTCCTGGCCAAATAAGAAAAATAAATTTTATATGCAATAAAATTGACTTTTCTAATTTAAGTATGTCCATCCATACTGTTGGAAGAGTCCCCCCTGTGCAGAAAAGGTTTCTTTTCCCTAACCTGTTACTTATGTACATAGACGTATTGAACAAATTAGAGAAATTAACATCAGATGACACAGAAGGGCTCTTGGGTACCAAGACAGATATCTATGGACATATTGATTCCCTTGAGACTATATTGCTCATTGCTGAAATACAATCATTCAGAAAATACTAGTCCAGCATTTTGTTCTTCAATATGTCCACCAACGTTTTAGCTACTCTACGACATGGGGCTGCAGACATCCAGATGACCAGTGAAGGGAAGCAAATTGCTAAGGTTTACTCTATCATGGCCATGTGTGGTTTTTATTATCTAAGGAATCTTATGGAGCCAATATGGAATTAGACAACGTTCTTGGAAATAAAACTGAGTCTGGAGACTGTATTATATTGTATTGCAATACAGTAAATCTTTAAAATTTTGAAAAAGTAGATGTGTAGCAAGGTGTCTGATAGGCATCATTTGGGCTATTGCAAAACTAGAATCGTGACTAATCTTCATCCTGTTAATTTTTCAGCTGGGTGATCATTTTGAACCAAGAGGCTGCTTTTCAGAAATGGATCACCATTGGACTTCTATTGAAGATGCATTGTGAACTAGATATCTCTCAAGGAGAGAGGACAGCAATGAGGTGGAGATTGGCAGCCAGACAGCGAATTCTGGCTGGTGAAGTCTGTCCAGAAAAAGGAGAGATTATGAGATTGCCCACTTGCACTCCGGACACCTGTTCCTCATGAATGAACTGCAGAAACTGAGAATTTTGCAGTCAAATTTTGCAGTCAAATTGTGAGTCGAGTAGCTGGGACTTGAGCAATTTCAAGTTCATAGCTGTAATATAATATGTATGGATATTTGCCAAACCTCATTTCTTATTCACTTTTGGAATTACTTTTCAACTACTTTCAATTATTAACAATCTTTGGATCAACAAGTTTTATAGGTTTCATTCAATCCGTAGGGTAATAGTTTTTAAATATAAGATTAATAACTTAAAAATATTTTTGTGGAATAAATAGCAAAAGGTGATTAGAAGGTTGCGTCTGAAAAGTTATAAACAAACTAAGGGTCCAGATGGATTTGAAATAAGATTTTTAATATTAATGATAAGAATCCCTGTGGGAAAATGCTGTTATTTTGAATTCTAAATAAAAAAAATAAAAACCATAATAAGATAGGACCAGAAGGAACTACTATATTGGATTTATAAAAGAGATCAAGGATTTGAAGGATTTAGTAAGAAAAGACAAATAAAAAATGAAATGAAATGAAATTCTATGACATTGTTTGAAGAGATTTGATATTGTTAAAAGTATAGGGAAGAAATATACAGTTGGCTTATTTGATCAGTTAAAATAGATATGTCATTGATAACCCTTAATAGACTTTTCTTGACTAGAACTGAGTAACAAGATTTTAAGTATTTGCTTATAGATAAGAGATGAGGTGTGGGAAGAAGAGATCATTTGTTGTATTTTAAGCAAAGGTGATAAGTCACTAAAAATGTTTCTACGCTGTGAGGAAGGGAGAAGTTACTATTGAACATTGGCATCCTCAGGGAACAATTGTGACTGCCACCTTGACTTTTTTGACAGTTTTCCTCACTCTTCCTATCCGCATTCCCCCGAAAATAAGACCCTGTCTTATATTTTTTTTGAACCCTGAAATAAGCACTTGGCCTTATTGCCATGTGCTCAAAAGCCCAATTGGGCTTATTATCAGAGGATGTCTTATTTTGGGGGAAACAGGGTATAAATAACTCTGCTGCTGGATAGGGTTTTGTCATTCTGGTGCATTTTCATCTTTTTCCTTTTACAATTCCATTAATGTTAATTTCTAATGTGCTGTAGCGTCTGTTCCCACAATAGTTTGCCTGTGTGCTCTGATCATTGTTAGATGGCCTGGCCACGCTATGTGTTCCATCATCTCAAGGGTACCAAGAACATCTTAACAGCTAATAGAAAAGGCTCCTTCTTAATGCCCAGGCCACCTCCATTAAAAAAGACGCAAAATGATTTAAAAAAAAAAAAAATGCTGTCATAATTTAACAATTTGGTTTTATTGTAGATTTTATACTCTTGATTTATATATGTGTTATAATAAAACCAAAAATAGATCAAATAAATAAAAAGCAAATAAAACATGCACACACATAAACCAGGCTTTTATCCATAGCAGAGAAGACATTTTATTCTGCTTTTTATGTTTTTTTTCGGGGAGGGGGATTCCTCTTTTTGCCAAGATTACAACAATTTGAAAAAAGAACACAACGTTTTATTTATTGATATTTATAATTTAACTTCTTTCTAGAATCCGGGATGGCTTATATTTATAATATGCACAATATAGAAGATATTTCCTCTCATAATGCACCAAAATAGCTCTGTAGTAGTGTCTTTTCTTGAAACCCAGAGAAGAGTTGGCATGTCTTCTTGGATCAAACCAAGGTCCATCTAATCCAACATCCTGTTTCCAACAGCTGCAAGCCAGATGCCTCCAGGAAGCCCACAAACAACTTATGAAGGCACGAAGTTTTGCTCTGTTGGTGGTCCCCACCCCGCATCTGTTGGTTTTCAGAGGTATATTGCCTCTAAACATGGAGGCTTCATTTAGCTAACCCAAAAATCTCTCCAGCTCTATCTTCTGTCTCCAGTGGCATTAGTTGGTGGATTAGATATTTTCTAGACAGGGCCCAGAGGCAATATTCATCCATTATTTCTTTCCTTCATACTATGCTTAGAAGTAAATTGTTTCCAAAATGTAAGCTCCCTTGTTGGAAAATAATATATTTTGTGGTTTTGCTGCTGAAATGTTAATTTTACAATAATTTCCCCTTCCTTTGCCTATTGCAATCCAAGATTTGCTCTGATTCCCCCCCCCCCAGTCGCAAAACTGAAGCCAGTCATAATATCTTAAATTTTCCTGATGACAACCCTACAAGGTTGCCTTATGACCCAGGTGTCAAACTCGTGGTGTCACATTGCCATCACGTGACATATCGTGACATTTTTTTTCTCTTTGCAGAGCTGGGGTGGGCGTGTCCTGTGCATGACGCCTACGGCCTGCAGGCTGCCAATTTGACACCCTTGCCTTATGAGGACAGCATGGAAATAATAGTAACAAAAAAGAGGGAAAAATAATTATCAAGAAACCAGCATCTATTATCTGTTATTTATTGATCAAATAGTCAGTTATTTCATGTCTTATCTATACCAACTGAAAATACCTTATATCAATATAAAAACAATAACACAAAATCGCAATCAATCCATTAAAAGAAGATAAATATTAGGCAACTTAATGGTATGAAGGAAGGAGAGTGAAATTATAAGATGGGATGGGATGTTGCTGTGATACACATTGGCTGCATTCACACAACATGCTTATCCCACCTACTAGGCAGGGGTGAAATGCTCCCGGTTTGGACCAGATTGGCCGATCCAGTAGCAATGGAGGCAGGTGGTTCGGAGAACCGGTAGCAAAAATACCTGCTCCCCGCCCCCCCCCCCCATGCCCAGCTGAGCCGCACAATCACCTGAGGCTTTTTTTTTTACTTTTAAAAACATTTTTTCTACAACCTCTTCGGCCGAAAAAATGCTTTGAAAAGGCAAAAAAAAAAGCCTCTGATGATCGCGCGGCTCAGCTGGGATCATCAAAGACTTTTAAAAGAAAAAAACCCCCATTTTTTCTTTTAAATGCCTCTGACGATCAGACAACTCAGCTTGCATCGTCAGAGGCATTTAAAAGAAAAAAAAGTCTCTGCCAATCAGACAACTCAGCTGGGATCATCAGAGCCTTTTGAAAGCATTTTTTTACAACCTCTTCCCCGAAGAGGTCGTAAAAAAATGGTTTTAAAAGTAAAAAAAAAATTGGCCACGACCACCCAGTCACATTACCCAGCACCACCAAGCCACGCCCACAGTAGTAACAAATTTTAGATTTCACCCCTGTTACTAGGCCTTCCTGCAGCCTCCTGGAAGCAAAAATGGACCGTGGGGGTGGGGGGGCGCCACACCCCCCGTGCCCCATTCTGGGCCTGGTAGGCCTCCCTGCACTTATCTGGGAGCCAAAATGGGGCACGTGGGGATTCCTGGAAGGGGAGGGGCCAGCCAGCAATTTAACAACCGGTTCACCTGAGCTGGCCCAAACCGGCTGAATCCCACCACTGGTTGACCCCCTCTTCTTTGTAGCAGGCCCTCAAATATTGGAACACTGCTATCATGTCACCCCAGTTCTTCTTTTCAGTAGACTAGATATATCCAATTCCTGCGAACATTCTTCATATTCTTTATTCATGCAGTGGCGCAGTGGTTAAGAGTCCAGCGCTGCAGGCTACTTCTGCTGATCACCAGCTGCCAGCAATTTGGCAGATCGAATCTCACCAGGCTCAAGATTGATTCAGCCTTCCGTCCTTCCAAGGTCGGTAAAAAGAAGACCCAGATTGTTGGGGGCGATATGCTGACTCTGTAAACCGCTTAGAGAGGGCTGTAAAAGCACTATGAAGTGGTATATGTCTAAGTGCTATTGCTATATGTTTTAGGTTTCACCCCTCCCATCATCTTTGTCACCTTTTTCTACACTCTTTCCAGAATCGCAACATCCTTTTTATTTTGTGGTGACCAAAATTGGATGCAGTATTCCAAGTGTGGTCTTACCAAGGCACTATAAAAATCATCCAAGCTTGGGCTGTTAGTTGGATGTGGTTTGTTTGATGTGATTTAGTAGCTGTCTTGTGGGAACAGGTCACGAGGAAGCCTTGAACCTGTGTTTATGACCAAAAACTTTTAAGAGGGCTGGTCAAGTTCAGCCTGGCTGTTTCTAGGTTCGTAAATGGGAGGCCACATCCCCACTGTTGAGGTCGCTACTGGAATGGGTCTGAAAAGAAGGTAGTGGATTTGAATTTGCAGAAAATCCTAAAGCATTAGGAACATGAGCTCTTTCTAATGATCTTGTTGGGGGAGCAGGATTGTTCAACTGATAAAGTGAGGCATCCTACTTTCCCATTTTTATGCTTAGCCGATAGAAAGGTGAAAGTAAAGCTGGATACCTTCCCATAACATGTTGAACTGAAGTACAAACCAGACTTTACATTCTAAGAAATAGGGTCATCATATCCAGCCAGCAACAATCTAGATCAAGGGTCTCCAACCTTGGCCACTTTAAGCTTGGAGGACTTCAACTCCCAGAATTCCCCAGCCAGCAAAGCTTTGCTGGCTGGGGAATTCTGGGAGTTGAAGTCCTCCAGGCTTAAAGTGGCCAGGGTTGGAGACCCCTGATCCAGATCACCAACCTGAAGCACAAGGGATATACTCAGGGATGGGCTTCAAAAATTTTAACAAGGGGTTCTCTGCCTGGTTGCTGGGTGTGTGTGGCGATGATGGGCGTGGCCTAGTCAGCCTCCTGCACCACAGCAGTAGTGTGTGGGTCGTTTTTGCCCTTCCTGGGCTCTGGAGGCTTTCCTTGAGCTGCTGGGAGGACGAAAACAGCCTCCCCAGGCTCCAGAGGCCCTCTGGAGGCCAGAAACGGGCCCATTTCCGGCCTTCCCGAACTTCCAGTAGGCCTCTTTTTCACCCTCCCCGAGCTTCCGCACATGCCCTGCACTTACCTGCATCCAAAACGGGCTGTGTGGGGACTCCTAGGAGGGATGGGGTGGGCGGAGCCAGCCAGGAGTGGGATTTGGGGGTTCTCCGAACTGCACAGAATCTTAGCTAGAGGTTCTTCCTCTAGCTAAGATTCCTCTGCGAACCCCCAGCAGCCCACCCCTGGGTATACTGTACAATACTATGATACTTTCATTCTCATTAGTTGCCTAGTTGCTGTTCAAAATTGGACAGCCTACTTATGGTAGTTTGACATGAATGCTATCAGTCTGTAGCCTATGATTGTGTTAAATGCAGTCCACCAGAAAAAACACTGGTGTGGAATCTGTGTTTCATATATTATGCCAGGACAAGACATTTTATGAGGATAGCCTAGATTGCATGGAGGAAGGAGCCAACTTGAGATTCCAAGTAATCCTTGATTTACAACCACAACTGGGATCAGAACTTCTGTTGCTAAGCAATACAGTTGTTAAATGAGTCATAAGTACCCTTTTCAGTCTTGTATCTTTGAACGGAGACTAAATGAATGGTTGTAAATTGAGGACTACCTGTACACAATTGGCATCAGCAACCTCTTTAATTCCAACTGTTCCAGTAGGTAGGTTATGGGACCAGCTCTTCCATCCAATTACCGGACTCTGTGGCTGTTCTGCAAGGCTGGTTTGCTTGCAAGAGGGACCAGAGCCCTGGCTGGTCTGATTGTAGGCTGACAATCAGCCTACAATCAGACCAGCACATGACCATCTACAATGCAGATGTCACTGCATTGACAGAGAGACAAGGAACCAAATTGAAAGGATCCTATCAAGTCCGAGGCAGCTGGACTCCAACTAAAGCATGAACTCTAGAGGCACTGGCTATTTAAATGGTTCACACTGCTTCTTCCCAGAGTTCTCCCCACCTGGGCTGAGCTGCCATTTATGAGATAAGCTATCAATTGACTAGGGACATGATGGCTCAGTGGCTAAGACACTGAGCTTGTCAATTGAAAGATCAGTAGTTCAGCAGTTCAAATCCCTTACTTAACTTTAAGCTGCTGCGCCACCAAGGCTCTTCTTGGTGACCTTCCCACAAGGGAAGCCAGCAGGAGGGGGCAGTTGCCGTCACAATGATGTCTTCCTTCATAACTGTAGATCATTCACTTAACAACCACAATTGAGACAGCTAGGGCTGCCAGAACTGTTATCGCTAAAGAGGGCAATCATATGATGTTTTGCTATGATGTTTTGCTTAATGACCATTTTATTTAACCACAAAGTTGCTGGTTCCAATTAGAGTTGATAGGCGAGGTTACTTATATATTCAGCAGGTCCATCTTGGCTGTCAATAGCCACGTTCCCAAATTATGTGGATTGACTTGAGAGCATCCACAGTTTAATAGGCCTTTAGCCACTCTGGAATCCCAGAATACCAAGGCAGGGGCTGGAGAATACTCTTTGCTACCACCTAGTGGCCATGGGGTCAATTTTCCACTGAGGTTGGAAAAGTTTTTGGAATGTTTACTTTTACTATTTGGAGGGAAATAGTAAGGGAAAACGTTGATACAATTAGACATCTATACCAGCACCATGCAACGCTCTGGCACAGGGGTCTCCAACCTTGGCAACTTTAAGACTTGTGGACTTCAACTCCCAGAATTCCTCAGCCAGCAAAGCTTGAAGTCCACAAGTCTTAAAGTTGCCAAGGTTGGAGACCCCTGCTCTGGCACACGTTGTGTATGGCAAATAGTGACAGCTTTCCTCACCATCAGTGACATTTGAATTTTAGTCAGGGCAGGGAAGCCATCAGTCACTGCCCCATCAGTGTTCAAGGGTACAGTATTGTAGGGCTGCAGAGAGCATGGCCTCATTCCCACAGTGTAGCCTGGCCTGCTGTGAGAGGAGTAAAATTAGGGAAATTGATAGATAGATAAAGTTCTGGACAGATAAATTGCCATGTGGATGAATTCTTCACTTGAACGTGAATTCAAGGCACAAACTGCAGCCAGCAATGTGACAGGACTAAATTAAAGAGTGAAGTCGTAACTCATTTGAGACAAAAAAGGAAGCCCTCTCTGCCCAAGCCAACAATGGGGAGGTATTACTAAAGGCAAACTGTTATGCTTCATTTTTTCTGAGTCTGGGACAGTTGTACTTTGCATCTGTATACTGTATACTACCGGTTCTGTGGGCGTGGTGTGGCTTGGTGGTCATGGCAGGGGAAGGATACTGCAAAATCTCCATCCCCACCCCACTCCAGGGGAAGGATACTGCAAAATCCCCATTCCCTCCCCACTCCGGGAGGAAGGATATTGCAAAATCTCCATTCCCACCCCACTCTGGGGCCAGCCAGAGGTAGTATTTGCCTGTTTTCCAAACTATTCAAAATTTCTGCTACTAGTTCTCCAGAACCTGTCAGAACCTGCTGGGTTTCACCCTTGGGTATACTGTATCTGGACCTGTATAAAACACGAGCCAGAAAGAGGGCTGTGAAAATATCTAGTAATCCCTCACATCCTGGACATAAACTGTTTCAACTTCTTCCTTCATGACGACATGGCCCGTGAGCCAGATGTATCACGTGCTGGCCACCCCTAACCCCAGTTTAGCGAAGGGGGGGGGGAAAGTCCCAATATGTCACGTGACAATGACATGATGATATGAGTTTGAAACCCTGCTATAGGGCATTGCATGCCAAAACAACTAGGCACAGGGACAGTTTTTTCTCCCAAGCCATCACTCTGCTAAACAACTAATTCCCAAAATACTGTCTTATGCCCTAGGATGTCAAACCATGTAGTAGGGCTGTGCTATTATCCTTCTCATCTTTCTTATTACCATCTCTTATTACCTTTTAACATCTTATGATGATGACTTTGTTGTTGATTTATGTTGATTGCTTTTATGACTGAGTGTTGTATCCTATGATTTATGATTGTATTATGATCATGATTTATCACTTATTGCTTGTAAGTACACTGAGAGCTTATTCACCGGAGACAAATTCCTTGTGTGTCCAATCCCACTTGGCCAATAAAGAATTTATTCTATTCTGTGAAGAAATGGTAGACTTGCTCCTAGGTACATTACAAGGAGGCCAGTCCAGTATAGCATATTTTGCAAAGGTGCAGTAGGCAAGTGTTTCAGATCTGATTTCAAAAGAAGTGCTTTAGAATAACCTCATTCAAGGCAAGATGGTTTGGATATACTGGATCCACAGATAAATGATCTGGATAAACTTCAGATATACAGAGCTTTGTCCTGGGCTTTGTCCTGTTTTAATCTATGACCTGAATGAGACAATTGAAGAGACACTAAAAAATGTTACACCCTGTTTCCCCCAAAATAAGACATCCCCTGATAATAATTGGGCTTTTGAGCGCATGGCAATAAGGCCAAGCACTTATTTCAGGGTTCAGAAAAATACAAAACAGGGTCTTATTTTCGGGGAAACACAGTAAATGACACTAACTGGAAGGGATGGCTAATGGCAGCTGGGGAATTCTGGGAGTTGAAGTCCACACATCTTAAAGATGCCAAGCATGAGAAACACTGCCTTAGAGGACAAAGTAGCATGAACATAATACCTGTCGGCACTTTTTTGAAGCAGCCCCACCTAAGGAGCTGCTTCCTTTGTAACAGCAGATGGCAGCATCAAACCAACCTTAGCTGATCTCAGAAGAAGGGAGGGGGGAACTATCAGACTTGGTTAGTATATGAATAGAGTGTCTCTAAGAAATCCTAAGGTTCTAAGATGGACAAGGACATTAAAAAAAAAAAAAGACAGAAGACATTGGCAAATGCAATGTTTTTTTCACTTCATTTTGTTGCCATGAAGTGAATCTCCACTTGTATAATCTCCTGTTTCTTTTGAGTTCGACAAAGTGTCCCATTGTTTGTTCGAACTGTCTCCAGGCACAAGTATAGGAATGGTTTTTCTAATCTGCCAAGAAAAAAAAATTGGAACCTTTAGCAGGTTCTAGAGAGTAATACCTCCCGTCCTCTGATGTCAGGATGATTCTTCTGGCTTCCTCTCAGAAAGATGAAAACTTCTGAGATTGCTTAAAAACAGTTCCCCAGCCATCCAATCTCTCTTACTGCATTCATACAACCCAATAAATTAACCCCTTTTCTGAGTTTTCACAACCCATTAGCTCCTAAATTAACCAAACAGGTTGGCTTGCATGGCACCGTAAATAAGGAAACCAAAATGAAAAGTAGCCATTCTTACCATGTTTATACCACTAGGCATTTATTTATTTATTTATTTATTTTATTAAATTTATATACCGCCCTACTCCCGAAGGACTCAGGGCGGTGAACAGTCAGATGAAGTGCATATAATATAATATTAAAAACATTTAGAATATAATAAATATTTTGGCCTAATAATTTAAAACACCCAATTTAGGATAGATTTGAAACAATTTAAAAAGGGAAGATTAGGCCAGGCCCACCTGTTTAAATAAGAATGTTTTAAGGGCACGGCGGAAAATGCGGAGATCCAGGATTCTTCGTAATTCCGGTGGGAGCTCGTTCCAGATGGTAGGTGCCCCCACAGAGAAGGCTCTCCCCCTGGGGGCCACCAGCCAACATTGTTTGACCGATGGCACCCCGAGAAGCCCCTCTCTATGGGAGCGTACTGGTCGGTGAGAGGTTACTGGTGGCAGAAAGCGGTCTCGTAAATACCCTGGTCCTATGCCATGGAGCGCTCTAAAGGTGGTAACCAGAATCTTGAAGCGCATCCGGAAGACCACTGGGAGCCAGTGCAGCTCACGCAAGAGGGGAGCCACATGGGAGCGCCACGTCGCTCCCATAACCGCTCGTGCGGCCGCATTCTGGACCAGTTGGAGCCTCCGGATGCTCCCCAAGGGGAGCCCCATGTAGAGAGCATTGCAGTAGTCCAGGCGGGAAGTAACAAGAGCATGAGTGACCGTACTTAACGAGTCCCGATCCAGAAAGGGATGCAACTGGCGAATCAGGCGAACCTGATAAAAAGTCCTCCTGGCCACAGCTGTCAGGTGCTCTTCTAAAGACAACCGTGAATCCAGGACACCTAAGTTGCGAGCCCCCTCTGTGGGGGCCAGCGATTCGCCCCCAATAGTCAGTGATGGCGCCAACTAACTATATTGGGATATATGATTTAACTGATCTGCTTAACCATGCTGTGCAAAGGCAAACATCTTGAGGGGAAGTTTGAAGTGCCATCCAGTTGTTAGAGCTTTTGTCAACAGTGATGCTGTTTCTGACTGAAAGCTGATTGATTACACTTTGAAAATTAGGCTGCCTTGGAAGGAATGAAGTATGCAGATTCCTAAATGAGGATGTCAAGTCTCTTGCCTTTCTAGCAGCCAAATTCTTGCCGGAAAAACATCTGAAAGCTCCTACCATGGATTATTTTGTATACATGGAAGTGTAACATTTCTACTACAGTTATGAGGCTCAACTGTAATAGGATTGACTGGAAGTGTGTATATGTGTGTGGAGGGGAGGGGTGTCTCCTATAGTATTTTTCCCAATGCAATGCATCAGTCAATCATGCTCCTCACTCACATCACATGGCTGTGGGACAGAAGAGTGTCAGGCTATCTGGTAGCAAAGGTTGCAATTCCAAAGCTTGTGTGTGCAGACAGAATTGTACCCGCCTGCATTGCATTAATTGTGAACATATTTGCTTATCTTACAGATAAGAAGCGTAATGTTTAAGATGCAATTTCTCTCTTTCTGACAATTTCAGAATACAAGTATTGGAAATAAGGAGAGACAGTTGTTTCTCAACCTTAGCAACTTTAAAGTGTGTGGACTTCAACTCCCACAATTTCCCAGCCAGCATGAGTTGAAGCCTTCTATCTTAAAATTGCCAAGGTTGAGAAACAGTGGTTCAAATAATGGAATCATACAATTGTAGAGGAAGAAGGGATCTCAAAGGTTCAACCCTCTGCCATGTGTAGGAAAACCAATTAAACCGTCCCAAAGAGATAGCCTCTTCAACTTTAAAAGTTTCCAAAGTTGAAAGACTGTATTGGTAGAAGAGTTCCAGTTTCTGTTTTGGGTACCTTTTTAGACCGAGTAAAACTTGGCAACTTAAGATGTTTGAACTTCAATTCCCCAGAATTCCTTAATGAGCACACTGGCTAGGGAATTCTGGGAATTGAAGTCCACACAACTTAAAGTTGTGAAGTTTTTAAAAATACTGTTTTAGACAATAGGGGCTTTTGATTTGAGAGAGAGGTGAGCTGAGTTCATGCATTACACAAGTCTAGGCTAAAATGGAGATTGCTTAATTCAATATGTTCAATATGTTATGCGAAATCAGGATGAGGCAGGACATCGGGTTATTTATAAGTTTATTTACCAGGTATATATTCTGCCTTTTGTCCTGGAGCCCAGAATAAGTTCCATTCCATGGATCTCGCTCTCCATTTTATCCTCACAACAGTTTTGAAGGGTAGGCTGGGCCGGATAATCTAAAGGGTGGGACCATACTGTATAAAAAAAAGGTTGGGCTTCAATTGCACAATCATAGTTATAATCCTAAGTGTTTTGATTTTTCCTGCAGATGCTCCTATTGGGCTAAGAGAGAAAAAGTGATCCAATGAATTTCTATGGGTAGACTTGAATTTGGATCTACCTGTTCTAGTCTAATATTTTAATCCTGGCATTGTACTGTTTCTTCTGAAGACATCATTTATTCTTTCCTTCTGTTTCTGTACCACGTTCACAAAAGCATTTGCTTTTATAAAAATGTGTTGGTTGGAAAAGTTGCTACCAGACTCCTGTTGTTGTTTTTTTCCACCATAAATTAAAACGGCTTTCCTTCTACAATATTGACATTGGGGAGACTCAATTAGGGATCCCTGCTGGTCAGATCAAGGAGACAGAATGAGGCAAAAACCCAGTAGTGAAATCCAAATTTTTTTGACTACTGGTTCTGTGGGCATGGCTTGGTGGGTGTGGTGTGGCTTGGTGGGTGTGGCAGGGGAAAGATACTGCAAAATCTCCATTCCCTCCCCACTCCTGGGGGAAAGATATTGAAAAATCCCCTTCCCCACACCACTCTGGGGCCAACCAGAGGTGGTATTTGCTGGTTCTCTGAACTACTCAAAATTTCTGCTACCGGTTCTCCAGAACCCGTCAGAACCTGCTGGATTTCACCCCTGAGAAAAACCCAAGGAGCTGTCTTGCGTTGTGCTCCCAGAGAAAAGCTGAAAGCTTTGAAGAAATTTAAATGCAAGAGGCTTTGATGCACTGGAACCACAATGTGCCTTTGACATCTTGCAGCATGGCTGAAATTGGCTTAGGTTGAGCAGAAGTGGAAAACGCAGTCCCTGTACATGCTCAGAGGCAATTTCTCAATCATCAGTCCTTCCATTTAAAAAAAAAAAAGAATTAACCAGAGTTATGTGCTCTGGCATTCATTCAGCTTTTCCCTAATCCAGCTATTGTGAGACTTCTTGGCTAATGTGAATTCTGTTGGCTGCCAAAACAAACAAACAAGCAAATAATAACACGCCCTTAGGATTAGAAGCTTCTTCAATGTGTCCTTTTCCCCCTGTAACCCAGTATGAACAGAAAAGATTCCCCACACCCCCATTCTAATAACATACAGAATTATTGTTTCCTTTTGTATAGCTTTTGCCATCATTCCTTTTTCCTAGGAAATAAACCCATTTAGCTTTTCTAAACGCAGTCCAGGTTAGAGAACTGGGGGGACCAAGTCAGATTGCTTTGTACCAGGCAGCTGGGAAACAGCCAGGCCAAGAGCCAGAAGAAAGAAGGAACAGGCAGATACCAAGGGTACGGTTAAAAAAAAAAATCAAGATGGCAGCCATAATACTTCAATAAAAATTCTGCCATTTGAGTGGGTGCTGCACGTAACACACATGGTTACCATCTTGATTTTCTTTTTACCGTAAATTGAGGACATCCTTGGCAGGTACTATCTGTGTTGAACAAGACCTTGCCAAAACATTATTGTGGTAGACACTATGATTTGGGCAGGAAATATTGGAAGGGTTTGTCAACATCCTTAAAACACTGTTCTGGGTTTCCAGTGACATCCTGAAAATTCCCTTTGAAATGACCTTCACTTGAATAGGCAGGGAGGGGTGGAAGAGCTGGCTTTGGAGTCTGGAGAACCCAGGCATGATGCCTAGACCGTCTTACCTGCAAGGAATAATAGCAATGGAAGTTGCCAGCATGGAACCCCATAGTGGGACCCCATGAAAGATTCCATGGGTTCCATGAGGACCCAGGAATCAGACACGCTCACCATGGCAAAATTTTTGTGAGAGTGCTTATAACACCTTCAAAATTCCAAATTTGGAATTTTATTTGGTGCCCCAAAATATATGGAAAACACTGATCTACCCAAAGGTGCTTTTTTCAAGAGGCAATTGGACTTTCTGGTTTTTCTTTGAAGACGTTTCGCTTCTCATCCAAGAAGCTTCTTCAGCTCTGGACTTTCCGAAAGTCCAGTTGCCTCTTGAAAAAGCACTTTTGGGACAACCATGACCTGGATGACTGAGAATCTCCATAGACGCTGATCTGCAAAGTTTTGTACTGCCCCTTGAGGTCTATTATCGGAATCTCAGAAGATCCCTATTGGACCAGGAAGGGTATATTTCTAGAGAGTATATTTCTCATAGCCTATGAGAAGGCTATATTTTTGATAGTCATCGATCTGATGCCTCCAGGAAGACCCTCAACAGTACCTTCTATAGCTGGATACCCAGCTTCTTCTCAGTTGGGTGCCCAGAAACAATGCTGCCCATAATCATGGAATTTCATTATGTATGTCCATACATAATCTTCTCTTCCTCCATAAATTGGCTCAGTCCCCTTTTTCTAAGCAATCTATCAACATTGGATCTTGTGACACTGGGTTCCAAATAGAATCCTTCATATAGAGAGACACTATGACCTTGGGAACCTGTGATCTCTGCATGCAAAACATATGCTTAATCATTGGATTATAGTCAATATGAGCCAACTTGGCTTCCCAGGCAAGGAAGCCACATCAGCAAATTCCCTTTTAAAAAGCCTTTAAAATGTCATCTTCTCAACACTGTGTTATAAATTAAGTCCTACTAAATTACATCTCTCCATTCCTGTCAATTCACACAGAATTCTGATGTGCCGGCACTGCTCTCCACTGAGAGACATCATAATATTGTGCTCTCCATTAATTTGGAAGTTCTCCCTCCCTTCATCATCTGGGCTGGGGAAGTACACTCTAAATGCCCTTCTTTGGCTAGCAGAGCTCAATTTTTCTTGTTTACGGCACCAGACTGAATATTTTTTGATCTAATCAAACAGATTTGCTTAGTGCCTTCCAAAAGTTGACATTCTTTCTGAAAACAATGGCAGCGGGCCAGCGAATTTGTGCCAGTGCTGGAAAAGGCATCGCTTTCTGGCATCAGAAGCCAATAAAATAAAGGGCTTCTTAGGTGGTAGGGAAGGAAGTCCGTATCCTTGGAAAGGAGGGCTCCTAAAATCCTCAAATGCACCATGTCCTCCCAACATACAGTACAGTATCTGTTTTGTCCAGAATGAGGTAGATATTTTTGGCTATTGTCCTAATTGCCTCCACTATCCAGAAAACATTGGGTGATATGAGAACAAGCAGGATCTTGTTGGTAATGGCACCCAGATTGTGGACTTCTCTGCCAAGCCTTTGTTTGATGTAAGTTTTCCTTAACAAGGCAGACCATAAAAGGTGTCGATTTATGCTAAGAATGCATGCAAACGCATTTCAGTTACCACAAGTCTAATAATATGTCTTACTACCTTTTAGAACTTGTAGAGGAGACTTCTTTTTTAATGTGTTCTTCTGAGCATATGCAAAATATATTCCAGTCACCTAGTGAGTCTCATATATAAGGATCTTCCCTAGTCCTATCATCTCCTTAGAAACTGTTATGACAGCTTTTAATCACTTTTTATTTTCAGGGAACTTCAGTGGTTGCTCAGAATGGTAAAGCTCTATGGAGAGCTTCAAGGGTTTCATTAGAAGTTCAGGACTCTTTGGCGCTATTGCCGACTTCTTTTTTTTGAGAAGTCAACGCCTTCGTTTTCAGCTGAATCCCCCAAAGCTTGAATTTACACATCTGAGAACCCAAACAATTCTTTCCCATCATTAAATCATAAGCTGCGCAAGGCAGGCATCTATTTTAATCAGAATTGTGCTCAATCAATGATCACATTTATTTAAAAAAAAAAAACCAGGCATACAGTATTGTCATTTTTGTTAAGCTCTTTTCCAGCAACTTTGTCAGGAGGGTGGATGAATGCTATTATATCTGGGCAAGGGAGACCCGTGGGTGGATTCCCCAGACAGGACCAATGTGTTGAGTGGGACAGGCCAAAGGTCTCCAAACTGGATCCCAGGGCCTCACCTTTGATCCAGTCCTTTGGCTGATTTGCAAAGGACATGTGGGTTCTCTCCCTTCTGACAGAGGCTGCAGGACCCTTGACCCATCTGGAATCCTGCCTCTTGTCTGTCTGATCACTGGCCCAGGTGTCGCTGTGTCTGAACACAATCTGACTCCAGAGAACAAACTCTTTTTTCAGATATGTTATCTGGACTCCCCCACTTCATTTCCCCGCACCTCTCCCCCCCCCTCTCTCTCTCTCCTTCCTTCCTTCCTTCCTTCCTTCCTTCCTTTCTTTGTCTCTTAGTGGGGATCCCCCAGCCCCGCTCGCTTGTTCCTGCTCCCACCCCCACCCCCAACGCTGCGGAGTAGCAGAGGCGACCTGGTTCCGAGCCGAAGGAGCCCTCCCACCCAGCCACTTGCCTCCCGGCCGCCACCTGACCTCCGGGCCTCGGGGGTCTCTTCTCTGGCCTCGGGGTGGGGCGACGGACCCGAGCGGGTGCGTTGCTCTACCAAGCTGGAGGAAGTTCAGTCCCGCTCTTTCCTCTTCGCTAAAGTCTCCTTTGGCAGCCGCGCTCGCTGTTGGCAAAGGACGCACCGATCTGGAGCGGAGCAGCGCGAGAGAAAAATTGCAAAGGGAAGCCAGCCCAAGCAGTTGGAGAGACTCGTGGCTTTGCCCTTTCCCAATGACGTAGTGTCCTGAGCCCTTCCCCTCCCCTCCCCTCCCCGCCCCCCCGCCTTTCCCCTTACATCTTTGGAAGCCACAATTAAGCAGCACCGCTGGGATAAAACGCTCGGGCTGCCAGCGGACTAGGGCATTGCATCGAGAGATGGCCAGGCTGCGGACTTCGTTCCTCCTCCCTGGAGTCCTCGTCCTCCTGCTTTCCAGCCTCCCGGCTTCGTGGCAAGGAGGTAAGAGAAGCACCTCGGGCCGGCTTCAGCTTCTGGCCAGCCGCCGCTGAGGTGCTTTCCTCCTGAAAGCCGGGCTCGGCCGTCTGCCCCCTGGCTGCGGAGCCTTCTCGTCGCCTCCATCCAGCTCCAACTTTGGGGACTCCGGGAAGCCCCGGCCTGTCCTCCTTCCCCATCCCACTCTAGGCAAAACCCCTCCAGTCCTTTTGTAGAAGGGAAGGGGGCGAGGACTCCGCTGCTGCAGGTTACCATTTGACAGCAGAGAGAGGCTGGGTGTACCTACTGAACCCCCTTTTTCTGTCTGTCTGTCTGTCTCGGGGGTCTCCAAAACCCAGGGCTTCCAAGAGAGGCGCTGATACTGCATTTTCAATAATAATAAAAAATAAAAAGCCAAGACCTCTGCTGTGTGAATCAGGATGATTTGGAAGGACGGGCAGAGGTGGGGAAAGGTAGGATGCGGTGAAGGCACAAATCCAGCGTGCTCTAGGACGACCAGAGCTCACGTGGATCCCTAGAAGTGTTTCCAAATGCTGCCCTCAATTCTGGGTCCTGCAAGCAGGTCCTGGAAGAGAATCAGAGCATTTCTGAAGGTGTGGCAGTTCCTGAAGCAGATACAGAACCTGCAGACAGGAGGGTTCGATGTGAACCCCAGCATTTTCTTGCCTCTTTTTACTGTAGAGTGGAATTACAAGGTCTCGTTCACTGATTAGGAAGCCTCCCCTGCAGGGGCTCATGAAAGATATATGGGTCCCTCTCAGTGTTAAGTGACAGCCAAAATTCTTCACCACTCTCCATGTAGGAACACCGAAAGATTACCCCATTTCAGGGACCAAGACAAATGTTGGCTGCCCAGGATCCAGAGAGTCATCTTGTGCCAACCCAGCTCCACCTCTTGGATTTTGCATCCTTCCATGGGGCTATTTGGCGAACCATCCGCACTCTTAATGGCATTCCCCTTGCTTAGGAACCTCACTCTTCTCCTGCTGAATATTCTGACTCCTTGTAACCAATCTGCTGTCTTGGAGCAAATCAGTTCCATAGATTTAGGATGTAGCTGGTGATGCTGATGATAAAGTAAACCTTGAGATTTTTCTCTACAAGGGGCATTTTTCCTTCTCTCTCCTCTGTGCCCAACCTGCTTCCTTTGGAACTGTCAGCATGCCAGGCAGAATATGTAGTGATCTGAAAGTCTTTTTAAAAATAGTATTTTTAACACACACACACACACACACACACACACACACCCCTACTGTATAAAGAAGATCTGCTGGATGGGTTTTGAACTACTGTAGGCGTAATGAGAAGCAATTCTCCAAGAAAGTTAGCTAAAGACCCCAGTAGGAAGACTTAGTGTTTGGCTTGGCTTGTTCTTTTCAGCTTCATGAAAACGTTGCCTAGGTAGGCAGTGAATGATGCTCTATGGCACCTACAGCAGATGCCTGCCTGGATCCCTTTTGTAAGCGGTGTTACCCAACTTGAGAGGCACACCCAAGATCTCTTGAATTGATGCCCTGAAGGATTCTGAGGGCAACACAGTGACCCAACATCTTTTCTGCATCTTCACAAAGGTAGTTGTTGGTACACCTACCGGTAGTAGGCTGCAGTGTTGAGGCGGACACCTGCTTTTTGCGAAGATCAACTCATCTCCGTAATCTCCTTAGCCTGGTTTGAGTTCTTTTTTAAAAAGTCTGTTGGATCGTTCCACCAATGATCCCTCTAGTATTCGATTGACCGCTCCTGTGTTCAGCAGCAGCCAACTAAATGCCTTCAGGAAACCTACAAGCAGCACACAAGGGCTGCAACTCTGCCTGTCTGTCCTTAATACCCAGAAGTACGCTGCACCAAGCAGGCCGGTTCCACTTAGGTATCATAGCTCAGGCTTGTTGATAATCCTCCCTACCCCACCCACAACTTGGTCTAATTTTTTAAATGTTGTCCGATCCATGCTTGAGTGTATCCAATCCCACCCTCACCCATCCTTACCCTCCATTGCTTTGGAAAGCCTGATCTAAAACTCAGGTCTTTTCTTTTTAATTTTGCCAACTCTTTGAATGATAAAAAAAAGGAGACATGAGTGACCACAAAGAATACTGATGATAAAGAATTCTTTCTGTTCGTTGCTTTCAATGTTTGGGGGGATAAGCAGTGTCTATCTTACTGTTGCAACTGAAATACCGGAGAAACTGGCTTATTGGCATCTTGTACGAATTGTAATGGGGTTACTTGGGGAGAATGTCTGGGTGTGTAATGTCCTTTCCACATTGGGTTTTCAAGCTGTGTTGTGGACGTAGCTATGTGTATACAACAGATTTAGGCACAGGGGCTATGAATATTCAAGATCAGTTCAATAGGGCTTAGTCTTGGCTGCAATAGAAGTAAAAAAAAAACATAGAAAAGAAACCAAGGTCTCATTCTTGCTGGAATACAGGAACGTTGGCCAAGAATTTTTTTCAAGAAAGATTTATTAGAGGAGACAAGGAAATCAGAAATCCACAGAAATATGTCCCCCAAGTTCTGTCCAGGTTTGAGAGCATATTCAGAGGAATTATGTATGAGTTATTTCCTTCTACAAACTGTATAATATGTAGGAAAAAATATAATATGTAGGACACTCTCTGTCCCAAGAGTGTGTGGGGGGGAGGGGGGCTGTCTGGGAGTTTAACTTTTTGGAAGGAAGGAACCATAGTCAACGAGAAGATAAAATTTCTCCTGAATTTTACTGGTGCCTATATATGACTATGTAGTTTTCTTGGCAATAAAATGGAATTAGTTTACCATTGCCTTTTTATAGAAGACTTTTCCATTTTCCTCTCAGCTCAATAACCCTGGTGGTCTCCCATTCAGGTACTGATCAGTTCTAACCCTGGCTAACTTTTTCAAGATCAGCTTGGTAATGCCACCTGTTGTAAATACTCTTTTGCTGACTCCAAAACTGGCTTCAGACAACCAGGACACGCTCTCAATCCCTCTCTCCCTTTGCTTAGACTTCTATTCTGCCTTGATTGACCAGAGCAGAGTTGACTTTTTTGGTCTTTGAGTCTGTCCAAGTGCCATGAATTCTTAAGAGGCTTGTAAATTCTTTGCTAAGAACTAACACCGGACAGTTTTCATGCTATTTGTGGATTAATTTAGACTAGCCTTTGGCAGGAAAAGTTGCAGAGGGAGCTGGAAATTTATACCAGAGTTTCCTAAGTTGCATTTTCAGGTTGTAGCAATAACACATAAAAGAAACTGGATTCATATGCACAGACACAGGGAGATACTTTTCCCTATCCCCTCAAAGCATTTTTGCATTTCTGTTACCACTCCACTATGTTCTAGAGTGGCAATGCAATCTGGACAGGGGTCCCTATTGTTTGGGTTTGTAAAGAAGAATGTAGAACAGAATAACAGCATATAAATCTGCAGGTACCCGTGCTCGAAAAATTCCCTTAAAAAGCAATCCCTTGCAAGCCAATTTTTTTTGTGTATTTCCCTGGAAACAACTCCCACTTGGTTAAATTGGACTTACTCCCAAGTAAGCATGCAACGGATTGCAGAAAATGGTTTTAGAAAAACAGGATGCATACCACATTTGGCAGCCCTTCAAATTTGGGTCTAGTTACCCAAGATTCCAAAGAATGCAATTATTACATTATTGTTAAAGTATCTCAAATGTAGGACCTGTAAAAGAAAAGAAAATCTCCCTTGAGAGGAGCAAAATTCTTCCTGGCTCTACGGACACATCCAGGCAATTTTGTTGGGGATAGTAGAGAAGTGCCTTGGTGTCATTTTCTTCTAGAATGGGTGAATTTCTGATGGTTTCCTATTCCAAGAGTAGCCAGGTTCAACCGAGGTTAGTTTTTTCAAGATGAGCCAAATCATCCAGGTGGTAGCATCTGTTGTGACATAAACCATGCACAAAAACTTGGAATGCAATAGGTCTGCTTTCAGACTAACAAGCTACAAAGTGGTTTGGGGTGTGTGTGTGTGTTGTATATGTGTGTGGTGTGGAAGAATTAATAGAAGCAAAAAGCTTCATCTCTATGTATTCATGTTTTCGCTGAAGAAATCACTTGATCCCACTTTTCCAGGTACTTTTCTTTTCATTGTTTTTTCTGGAGCCATTCAGAAGATATAGAAAGTAGATCCAAAAAAGGAAGGACTTACGGGTGGAAAGTGGCAGAAAAGGAAGGCTTCAGAAGGTGTTTTTTTTTAAATTCCGTGTTTGTTTTCTGTATTGGAACTGGCTTTTTTCTGGATGTCTTACTTTCATCCCCAATACAGTATCGTACTTGAAAACCTTTTTTTTTTTTTTTTTGCAAAATGATGAAATTTCAAATTTTAGGAATGAATGTTGGACATTTGGCCAGATGTTCAGTATCTTCTCGATGCTTAACATTGCTGAAATACAAAAACCTTGGGAAATAAGATGCTGCCAAAGACTTATAAGAATTCAAAAAGAATTCGGAATATATCTACTGAATGGTGAATAGGAGAAGGAAAAGGAAGAGAGACAAATAGAAGGAGAAGGAGAAGAAACCCCAGTGTTTCTTTGTCCTGATGTTTGCATTTCTCAGCAAAATATTGGCTGGGGTCGCATATTCTGTTTAAGCTTTAAGTTTCAATGATTGATCGCAGGAGTGTCCATGGATTGGTGGGGGGGGGGGGTTGGATGAAAGAAATGAAGAGGGCAGCCAGGACTGAATGACTGAAGCCTCACTCCCCCCCCCTACCTTTTTTTAACATGCAGGGTCCTGACTGTTTGCCAAATAAAACACAATGTTCACACATTATCCTACCCCGTAAAGACCAGTTGAGCGTCCTTTCTGCCACTGGAGGGCGCTCTTCTTTTAAACCTGCATCTCAGCAGCCCAGAGAATTGATTTCTATTATTTATTATTAATAGTAATTTAAAAGTGTGAATCATTTATTTTACTGCTCATTCTCTCTTTTAAAACTGGATCATTGCACTGCTATAGCACAGCTATTTTCAAGTGGTGCAGTTTTGGAGAATTTGGGGGTCAGTGGATGTATAGAGGTGCTAATTGCACACCCGTACCAGAAAGTATAAATCACAGACTCCAATTCATCCAACTTCTGAGGCCATACATCAAGTTAAACCAAAGAAACTATATGATGACTTCAGCTTCAGCAACATCTTATGCCAAGCAACCTCACCAAAAAAAAATAATAAAAAAAAATACAACTTTCTTTCAAGAAATTAACTTTAAGGGATTGAGAGAAGAGTGCAGAGAACGAACAGTGCAAATAGTGACAATCACACAGATAAGGATGAGGTTTAAAACATGTCCACAATCATTTCTAAACCGGTCACTTACAGACACAGAAATGCTAAAGACAATCATATTTAGTATGCACTCCAAAAGACATTTTAAAAAACTTTTTCCAGTTCTATCGCATGCCTAAAATGTGGCATCTGGAAATTAATGAGAGTTCATTTTTATTCCACAAATCAAGCCATTATGTTTTCAAGTGGCTGTAAAAGGATACTGTATATACCAAAGTTTGAAATGCTCTGACTAGCGAGGAGAATCATAGAAAAATGACATTATAATAATGCAATCAGGACTTCAGCAAGGCAAAACTAAGGTGTTTGGAACACTGGTGAAATTCAAATTTTTTTGACTACTGGTTCTGTGGCCGTGGCTTGGTGGGCATGGTGTGGCTTGGTGGGCGCGGCAGGGGAAGGATACTGAAAAATCTTCATTCCCTCCCCACTCCTGGGGGAAGGATATTGCAAAATCTCCATTCCCACCCCACTCTGGGACCATCCAGAGGTGGTATTTGCCGGTTCTCCAAATTACTCAAAATTTCCGCTACCAGTTCTCCAGAACCTGTCAGAACCTGCTGGATTTCACCCCTGGTTTGGAAGATTTACTCCTTTTAAAAAAGATTTATGGATGGAACATAATTGTTTTTATAACTATATATAGCACAGAGGGAGAAAAGTTTATACGATCACTGAGAACTGCTTAAATCACCCACTGAAATTGGCCGTAAATGTATTTCAAAGCTAACAGTAGAAAACATGGCTTTGATGTCTACCAGAAGGGCCCTGCTGAGGGATAAGACAAATGGGTGGTTGCTAGATCCTCAATTAGTACTATTTACCAGGGAGAAATCTTTGTATGGATGCAGTCTATGTTTGAGAGCCGGATTCTGGGGACAATCCCTAGAGAAGCGCAGTGGCGTTTATATACAATGCAAGTAAAAATGAACCCAGCTTCAATCACGTCCGGGAGTCTGCCCTATACAGTTTTTAATTCCCGCTCCCCTGCAGACCCTCTTGCTGCTTGGGGGTTTTTCGAGGCACATGAGTGGAAAACAGGATGCTGGACAGAGCAGGAGAGAAAAAGAAAAATGTTCCTCAGTCCATGCCAACCTCATAATTTCATAAACCTGGCAACTCCAGCACTTGCTTTCTCGGTGTAATCCAGTCCCTTCCAAAGGGGGCCCGAGACTGAGCAGCTGTTGGAAGTAAGCTGGGGCATATTAGCAAAGATGTTTGGCTTTCTACTTTATCGAGTGTTCTTTTCGTTTTCTTTTTGAACTGTGTCCTTGTGAAACCCCTTTTTGTTAAAATAGGCCTGTGAGATAAGATTACAGTTCCTGCTGTGGTTTATTCTTGTTCTTCCATCCATAAAATATAAAATGGGGAGACCTGAAAATATAAAGGGGAGAGATCTGAGGCTTGTAAGAATGGAGAAGGAAAAGAGCTCCCCTCCTGGATTCTATAGAGATATAGAGAAATGGTATGTAGAAGCTTGGTGTGTTTCGGAATTGGCAGAGCTCTGCTTAAGCTGCTGAGTCATTTTGTCCCTTTCCTCAAAGTGAGAAACTAAGTCAGGCAAAGAGAGGAATAAGGCCAGTTGATTCTCAACCCCCCCCCCCCCATTAATTACTTCTACTTTTAACTTTTTTCCCTCAAATATCAGCAATAGTACTTAGACTTATATACCACTTCATAGTGCTTTACAGCCATCTCTAAGCAGTTTACAGAGTCAGCATCTTGCTCCCAACAATCTGGGTCGTCATTTTACCAACCTTGGAAGGATGGAAGGCTGACTCAACCTGGAACCGGTCAGGATCGAACTCCTGGCAGAGTTAGCCTGTAATACTGCATTCTAACCACTGCGCCACAACAGCTTTAAATTAGAGGCATTTGTGCACAAATTGGGTTTACACGTTACTTGGTTGTGTGTTTGTATCCTGCCTTTTATTATTTTTACAAATAACTCAAGGCGGCAAATATCTAACATAACCTCCTATTTTCTCTACAACAACAACTCTGTGAGATGAGTTGGGGGTGAGAAAGAGTGACTGGCTCAAGATCATCCTGTTGGCTTCCATAGCTAAAATGGGACTAGAACTCACAACATGCTAATCAAGAGTGTGCACAGAGGGTCAAGATCAGTGTCTTTGCCAATTCAGTCAGGCTTCCTTGAAACATGATTGTTTTCTTTTATCAGGCTGACCCAGCCAGTAATGGCTTATTCAGCCAATCAGGGTTAAGCATACCAGGCAGTATAGATGTGCAAACTAAATAATAGCGTCTTCTTTCTCACACACACTCAGTTGCACTGTAGTCAGTGTAAAATTGACACAGATGGGTGTTTCCAGGAAGTATTTTTATTGTGTTGTTATTCTGACTCATTTGTGTAGTTGCATAAGGACTTCCAATGATCCAATTTCTTACTTAAATCTATCCCTTTTTTTCTCTCTGGTTACATTTAGATATTTAACCCGGTTTCTGAATTAATCCATTTCCTGTGTTCACACATAATTCATTGAACTCTAACCTAACCAAATGGCATGGGTTCATGTAATTTGCTAACCTGACCCCTGACCCCTGACCCCCAGGCATACAATGGTTGACACTATCAAACTGAAGTAAACTATGGTGTGTGTATATGATTTCTCTCACACTTCCTCCAGTCATAGTTATATGGCTTTTCATTAAAACAATGGATAGAAGAGAAATCTAAGGCTGGTTTGATGACAGAGCCATCTTCCTCATTCATGATCTGGGTATTCAACCTTTCTGTCACTCCAACCTGTCTTACTATATCTTCTGGCCTATTCTTGTATAGATTTAAAAATTGGCAGGATGACTTTGACAACAAAGAAATGAGTACAGATAGTCCTTAAGTTATGACCATAATAAGGCCTGCCAATCATAGGTTGTGACAATCATGTGACCAACCCAATTTTACCTGTTTTGCAATGATTGTTAAGCAAATGTCATGGGCATTAAATGAACCAGTGGGCCTGGTTTTACTGAAAGCCAGAAGTAACTGCCAGTAAATGGCAAAGCCATTGTAAAACCCACAGGATGCTGTAAACAGCCATAAAGTGGCCTTGTTGCTGAGCTCTTGAAGGGAGCCTAACTGTCAAAACTTTGAATCCAGATTGCAAATAGAACCATAGTAGGCCCATTGGAAATTTGAATGATCATTAAGTGAATGGTCATAATCGAATACAGGCATTCATGCAATATCCAAGACAAATTCCTTGTGTGTCCAATCACACTTGGCCAATAAAGAATTCTATCTATCTATAAAGAATTCTATCTATCTAGCTATCTAGCTATCTAGCTAGCTAGCCGGAAGCGCTTCTGCTTTTCTCTTTTTTGTTTTATTTTTTTCAATCATCCATTCCTTTTCCCTAGAATTCTGAGCCTGTCACTGCGCAGTGGGTATGAAACCCGCTTCCTTGAAGGTGTAGTTTTTGTTTTCTTAAACCCTGCCTCAGGCTGGTGCCTCACAGAGTCTCAGCATTAAGCTGATTAGCTGATTAGCTTTGCAGCTCTTGGATGCTCTTTTCAGGCTAGGCATAAGCTGCCAACATTCATTAGAGTTTTCAACTTCTGCCTTTCTCCGTGATCTGAACTTTGGACTCAAGACTGTGGCTGCCGTTGTATGAAAAAAAAGTCAGTCCAGTCACATTCTTGGGAGAGAATTCCACTGCCAGGCCACTAATGATTGGGGTGCCCACATACAGCTGCCCAATGGTAAGGCATAGGCCGTGTTTAATTCTGTATGAAGCCTATAATCCTGCCTCGAAGCAAGTGCTGAAGTCTGACCTGTCCAAGTAAAAATTATTTCAGTTTTTCAGAAATGCACCACATTAAAAAAAAAAAAAATCCTCTGTTTCCAGTTTTCTCTTGGACTATTTTACTTAATTTTGAAGCAAGTACTATGAAGTAGATTCAGGAAGGACTATAGAGTGTTATAACACGTGCATGACTTGTTCTGCATCTCTAGTGAAACCACCACTTCAGCTGCATCCTATAGGCCAGGGGTGTCAAACTCACGTTGTCACAGCAGCGTCACTTGATGTATTGGGACTCCCCCCCCCTTCGCTAAACCGGGCATGGGCGTGGCCAGCATGTGACGCATCCGGCCCATGGGCCGGGAGTTTGACAGCCTTGCTGTAGGCAGTTTTCATGGAAAGCCAATCTGGTGATTCTTCTGCATTTTACTTTTGGAATTTAGTGATGGCTATTATAAGAGACAAATTCTGCATAATAAAAGCATGGGAGGGGTACAGAGGTATGTGAAGAATGTGTGTGTGTGCATGTATGTGTGTGTGTGCAAGTGCAAAAGAGTATTTTGTAGTTATATAGAGGGGTGATATTGTATAATGACATATACTGTGTTTCCCCGAAAATAAGACCCTGTCTTATATTTTTTTGAACACTAAAATAAGGGCTTGGCCTTTGTTAGGAAATGAATATTACCTACCTTGTTGGGTTGGCAATATATAAACCATCAATATAGCTTTAAGACTGCTGTATTGCATCATACTGTGTCCTGATTGGTTAGCTCTGTAGCCAATCTCCTTAAGAGGGAGCAAGAAACATGGTTTGTTTCTCTTTGCTGTTCTTGCTCTCTGATATCTCTGTATGCTACTGTTTGCAAATCCAGAAGAACTATTTATTTTGAATGACTACAACGACTGGTAAGAAGACTTTGTTATTGGATTATCCCTGGACTGTCGTTTTGCTATCTCCTGCTTTATATGTGTATGACCTGGACTGTTTATTGGACTGTGCCTTACTATTTCCTGAAAGTAAACACAACTGAGTGTATCTGTGTGTTGACTGTGCTTATTCGTATCTACTCTCAATCGCGTTCATGTGCACACCCTTGCTATTCAAGGGCTACTCTGCGAATTCCTTAACAGCCTTATTGCCATGCACTCAAAAGCCTGGGTTTATTATCAGGGGATGTCTTATTTTGGTGGAAGCAGGGTATCATAGGATTTTATTACTCTTCATCTTTTTTCTGTGTCCCATCACATTCATCAAGGCCTTAACAAGTCTCTTTTGTAAATCCAACAACAAAAAAATTACCTGGTCACTCTCTTGGTTTGTCATTCATATTGTGTTTCCTGAAAATAAGACCCTGTCTTATTATTTTTCTGAACCCTTAAATAAGCACTTGGCCTTATTGCCATGCACTCAAAAGCCTGATTGGGTTTATTATCAGGGGATGTCTTATTCTGGGGGAAACAGGGTATTTCTCTTTAAAATTTACCACCTCAGCCAGTTTCCTTTGTGGATTCAATAAGACATCCTTTTCTAAGTCATTCTCTTGACCTGTCAATTATAAATTCATTTTCAATGCCATCTCCATATGCCCTCTTCTGACTGTGCATTAAGCACACACATTGGGGGGAAATTAATTGTGCCTGCACATTCTGCTCCAGACTTCAGGTTAAGAAGGAAGCACATCACCATTGAGGGTGGGTGTTGGAGAAACAATTCCTAACGTGTCCATTAAATGAATAAGAATATTGGTAGCTGGCATAAATGATGGAATGTCTTCACATTGTACCCTCCATACCAAAAATATCACTTACTGAAGTCCCCTTCTCTCTGCAGGGATATTCTCAGGTCAAAGGTAATGGGGGAAGGCCTTCTAATTTTTTTCCCTAAGTAATTTCTCCAACATCTCCCTTCCTGTTAGATAACACCAGCCTGATCATACAACATCTAACCAACATTTCAGGTAGTCCTAAATTTTGGACTAGAATTGGGACTGCAATTTCAATTTCTAAGCAATGTAGTCATTAAGTGATTCATCATGTGACTAGACCTGATTTTAAAACCATTGTTACCATGGCCTTTAAGCAAATCAGATGTTAATTGAGTAAATCATGTGATCATTAAGCGAACCATACTGGAACTTCAGGGACTGGTTATAACTTATAAATCATTTTTCCGAGGATGCCATTGTTAAATAAACCATTGTGAGGACTACCTGTAGACTGGGCAGTTTATCATGGGCTTCAAATGCTGAGTTTCTACATGAGGTTTCTACACTTATTATGTACGGCGCATGACGGCCACAAGCCAATGAATGGAACTGTCAGAAGGCCAAGATAGAAGATGTTTCATAGGATGGATTACTCCTCTTTGGCTTTTCTCATTGGTGGATTTGAAACAACAGTATCCCACATAATCATAGGGCCTCTTTGCATCCCCCAAACCAAGAAACTGCAAAACTACAACTGGAAAATCGGAGATGATCTATTCCTTTAGACATTTCCCTCAGGCAGATCTTGAGACCTGGCATCATCAAGAGTCCTTGGCAAAAGGTTAGATTCTGAGAGATTACAGGCTCCAAAACTGACAAGGAAGGAAAGTTTACTTCATACAGTTGAAATAAAGAATTGATTTTTCATTCAGCATGCAGAGTTCTCTCATTTAGACTATTTAAATCTCCCTATTTACAAGCAGAGGAAATGAAGAACCATTTTGGTGAAATTCTCTCATGTTTCTCAGGGATATATCTCCCCATTAAAGGAACTTGTTTTGTTAATTATTTCCCAAATATCTTTTGCCCCACTCCCCTCCATCATTTGCGGCCTATCCTTCTCCAGAACGCTCTCAATTTTATATTGTGTTGGTGGACATTGTAGGAAAAAGAAGAAAATGACAGCTGCCACATATTTCAAGAAAATTCTGCAAAGTGTCTCCTTTTTCTCAATCAACTGCAAAAAGTAAAAAAAGAATAAGAAAGAACATCACATCACATTATTTAAAAAGGACTTTGGAGAACTTTTAGCTCATTTTTGCAAAATCAGGGAAGGAATGCAAAGAAGAAAAATGGGAAAGAACAACGTAATTCCTTATTTTCCATGCACCTCTGTTATCATTCTTCCACAGTGATAGTAAGCAAGCAAGCAAGGCAGAAGGACTTTCTCAGTATAAATTCATAGGATATGAAGATATTGGATGGAATCCTTTGTTATCCATTTTGAGTATGGAATGGGAAAAGACAACATTAATTTGCTTGGGTGGGGAAAAAAATACCCCTATCTTTAACTCTTTCAGTTGTGTCTGTGAATCCTTGTGTGCACTGACAAGAAATCAACTCAGGCCGATATATTGTATAGGAACCCAAAGGGCTGAAATTGCATTTAAATTGAACAAGGTCATTCTTTTTAAAAAAATTCTATGTCTAGGAATAGGAGAACATCTTAAAATTATATAAAGATGTCACCAGGAGTAATGGAACAAACAAACAGAAAAAAACTAAGGCCACTTTTGCTTCTTCTCTTCTGTTCCTAATTTGTTTTTTATCCTTCATAGATGCATAGATACTTCTTTTTAAAATAAATTTGCTGGTGTAAGGAGTAGTGGCTCCAATCCCCACTGAGTCACGAGCTGTCTTGAAAGCTATGAGCATTCTAGCTCTTGTGGATCTTAAAGAAATGCAGTCAGCACAAAGTTTGCAGGAATATTGCAACTCTATGGGTAGGCAGTCACTGTTGTCAGGATAAGTAACTTGATTGTCTTTGGATGACAGGGAGGTTAATCCCACCACCTTGCTTAAGGGTAAGCCTCAGTCTGTGGATCTTGCAAATGCACAGTGCTGAATTGTAAAATGATGTTTCTCGAAAGATTTTTCACTGGAAAAAAAATATCAGAAGAAAGCAGATGGATTTTTATTTTTATTCGTAGGCTCTGTGTGATCTTGAAAACATGCAATTTTACTAGCTATCATTGAACAAACGGTATCATATCAATGTAATTTCAGACCAGTGTTTCTTCATGCAAAGCTTGGATTCTTACCAATAGTACATTTCAGGACAGAGCGCTCCATGACATAAGTAGTTTAGGAGGCGATTTTAAGCATTGACCGCTTCCAAGAAAATGGGGGAATCTATTTAACAGACACAACAGTCTCCTGACCAAAGAGTCACATGTGGACAATTCCCACCTCCCTCCCCCGCCCAGCCTTTGGCTTGTGATTTTTTTTTTAAAATAGAATTTGCTGACAATCTTCTTCTGCATTTTTGTCTTGATTGGCCCTCAAATCCAAATTGCTTTTACTACAGAAGTACATAGGGTGACAAGTGCGTAGAATGAAGAATATCTATGGCTGTCATATTTTTTTAATGCTCTTGAGAACATTTGGCTTGGAACAGAAGGGTGGGTAGAAGAAAGACGCCCTAAAGCTGGGAGGTGTTTGGAGGAAAAGAGGTCAGTGACTTTTTTAATTCCAACTCACTGCTGGAGTTGATTGACAGGGTAAGAAGTCCTCATTCCCATGCTGTCTGTCTCCATGGTTCTGGATTTTTGCATAGTTTTAATTTTTTTAAAATTGTTTTTCTATATATGTTTTTACAATTTGTGAGCCTCCCAGAGTTGTGTTATCAGGGAGATAAGTTGCATATAAATTTAGTAAATAATTAAATTCCAGCTCTTTCCTTTGGTGGCACCTAGGGCTTCCTAATATTTTTTTTAAATATTATTATGTTAATATTACTTAGATATACTATGATTGATCACACAGTCAGCCAGATGTTGAGACTGAATTTGTCATATTTGTCTACCTATTGAGTCCTTCCCAAGGACCTGATGTCATTGTTTAAATAATATTAAGGATGTAACCTGCTCCAAGTAAAGCTGCCTTAGCCTATTGACTGATTTTATCAATGCCAGTGATGCTCAAGCTCCAATTGCTTTGGAAATGAACCCAAAACGCCTATCATTATTGGTGCTTTCTTTGCTTTCTTTTGCCACAGTCGTTCTACTTCTATTTACTTCATTATTATAATTTAGATTTATAACACCATTTAAAAAAAAAAAAAGACTCAGGGCAGTATGTGGGACAACAGACAGCATTTACAAATCCCTTTCAGCCTGGAGGTTATAGGAGCTGAAACTAATATGGTCATCAGGTTGGAAGAAACTGGATTATAGATTTATGGCCTGTTTGGCAGTTTCAGCACTCTTAGAAGAAAAAGGATTCTGGAGGAAAATGCAAATTAAATAGAATAGTGAATCCAGTTTCTGCAAGTGCTTTTGTGGAGCTTTAACAAGTTGCCTAAACTTTTTCCAGGAGTGTCTCCCATCCAGCAGGCTCAGAAGTATGGTATTTGTTGATCCCTCCCCCCTTTTTTTCTGAAATCTGGATTCGGGCAATAGGATCTAGCAACTATGAAATGATGAAATCAAAAACCCCAGGCCAGTTTTGAGAGGGGAAATGCCTAATTTCCTAAGTACTTAATGATTAGTCTTTTGATTTACATGCTACAAAATGAAGATCCAAAGTTTGAAGATAGTGTGAAAATTGTCCAGAATCCAAAATAATAAAATTTTGGATTCAAATTTTTCAGGCTTTGATATCTTTATCAAGTCCAACAAAACTTCACTAACATCTGCCTTAAAAAGTTATTGCATTGATCATGCAGAAATGTTCTCTAAACATCAATTTGGCATCTTTGGAATTGAGAGAAGTGTGGCAATAGGAGATACTTGTTTCTGATCAGGCAAGTAATCTAGTATGGTTTTCTCTACATCATCAAAACTTGCTTCCCTAGAGTTCACCTGGATAAACACATATTATCTTACAATAGGGGGTAATCACAGGGAGAGGAACAAAAGAGAAAAGATGGAGGCCATAATACTTCAACATATCCTGGATATCAACATCTTTCTTTGATCGTTCCTCGGTTCCTTTGTTTTCCTCTTGCTGTCTACAGCTCATGAGTAAAGCTATCTTCAGTCAACCTTAGCCATATCAATATAATATGCCCCCATATTTGTCCCCCATTGTATATGAAAAGCCATTGTATTCAGCTTGACTGAAAACTTGTACACACACAAAAAGACCTTTAGTTAGTGACATATCAGTGAGTCTTCATAAAGTAATACTAAAGTAATACCGACTTCCTCCCATTGTTTTGATGAGTTAAGCACCTAAATTGGATTATAAAACATGCTGAATTTGGATTTAAAAAACACATTTTGTTATTTGCATGGTATGCCCAAATGAAGATTCATATTTTGGTTTAAAGTTATGGTCTGGTTCACATACAACCTAGACCATAGCTGGGCTCCTGAAACTACACAACTCCATTTTAATCCAGGTCTGATATATTGTGTAAACTCAGCCCAACAACACAACAGAAAATATGATCTTACTCAGCCCTTACTCATTCATTCAGATGAACAGAAGCCATAAACATCTCCATCTCTCATTTGGCCATTTCACCCTGGAGCCTCTCTTGCACATCTACACACTTGGCACACACTATGCACAAGTAGTTATGTGCAGCTAGGCACCATCTGCACTCCACTTCTAAAGTGGAGACTGTGTGCCATCAATCATACTAGGATTCATGCGCCAGAGCAGCTTCCCTCCTTGCATTCTGACAGCCAAACGCCTGGAAGTGTGTGAGCACAGTGCCAGGAAGACCCCAGTTCAACTCTCTCACAGACTCAACAACAGCTAAGCTGCAATCTATCAGGCTTAGTATCCTCCCTTTCCCCAAAACAAAGATCAACCATATGGTGATAATAATGAATTCCTGGAGCACCTTAAGCAAGGTTACAAAGATGTAATATATGTGAAGAATTCTGGCCCTTCTCCAGAAGCACTAGACAAATTAATATCCTGGCCCAGAATGTTGTATTCTTGTGCCTTCATAAATCATTTGCAATAATCCCTCCATCTGATTTCTTCAGCCTCCATGTGCGTGACCTAATATTCGTCATTTCTGATGGAAGCTGTGGACGGTCATATGGGACTTACCCTGGCTACACTGTGTAGTGGTTTACAAAACAGAAATCACAACAAAGTGAGTGTTCCTGGACTTTTAGGAAGACTTTTAGACAGTTTTTCAACTTCAACCAATGTAAAATGAGTGGACTTCAACTCCCAGAACTTCCAACCTTAGTCACTCCCAGAATGCTCTACCTTGGCCATTTAAAGATGTGTGGATTTCAACTTCCGGAATTCCCCCACCAACATGCAGGCTAGGGAATTCTGGGAATTGAAGTCCACACATCTTAAAATGGCTAACGTTGAGAAACAATGGTCTGGATCATACCACTGATCATCATGCATGATGCTTTTAGGATATTCTGGGTAGGTTTAGAGGCATGTGGCAGAAGTGGCATAGCAAAACTATTGACTCCTCTATATTAAGCCATATAATGTGGTGGATCTACTACTCTCCCTTTTTGCCTCTGAGCCAAACAGCCAGCAAAATAACAGCATTGATTTTCATTTTAAAATGACAAGAATATAATTACTGTAAAGTAACAAATGTGAAATTTGCCCTATTTAGAAGAACTTAGATCTAGCTAGCTAGCTAGCTAGCTAGCTCAGCGTGATGGCTCAGCAGTTAAAGATATTGAGCTTGTCAGCTGGAAAGCTGACAGGCCAGGTCAGAGGTAACAGGATAAGCTCCCATTACTTGCCACAACTCCTGCCCACTTAGTACTTTGACAGTATGCAAATGCAAGTACAGTAGATAAATAGGTGGGAAGATAACAGTGCCCCATGTGCCTCAGCGTATAGTCATGCTGACCATGTGGCCACAGAAATGTCTTTGGATAGCACGGGCTCCGTCACTATGATACAGAAATGAGCACCACCCCCTAGAGTTGGACAAGCCTGGACAGAGGAAACTTTTACATCTATGTGCCATCCATCCATCCATCCATCCATCCATCCATCCATCCATCTATCTATCTATCTATCTATCTATCATCTATCATCTATCTATTTATTTAGCAAATTTATATACCGGTAGCAGCCCAACTCAGCAAAAGTGACTCACATAAAAGGTGGCACAGAACAGTCAGTTAAAACAGAAAATGTAAAAACAAGAGATAAAAATATTTTTTTTAAAAATCATATTACTAAATGTCATTAAAAAAAACAGATACAAACCACAGGCAAAAAGGGGATAAAATGGCCCCCTCAATAATGATGCCATCTAAACAAGTCTCCAGCTCATGTGTCTTGAGGGCTTTCCAGAATATCAAAAGGGAGGTAGATTTAAATGATCAATAATTCCAAAAAGGAAGATAAATCACAGTTTAGCTCATGAACTTATTCCCAAAAATATCTGCCTCCATTTCCAGAATTCCAGTAAATCTAAAATGAATCTCCAACATGGATTATTTGAGGGGTGGGGGGAAAGAATTTCCTCTGAGGTAAACACAACATATACATGTGGATTCTGGGAAATTTTTTACTTACAATGCTTTAGAAACTACAAAGAAAAAGCTCTAAGAAATCTGAAGCAGTCCAGAAGAAGACAGTGGAAAGTAAAACTGATGCAAGAGGTGAAAAATCTAAATCTGGAATTCTATAGGCATTTAATTTTGAGTAAATATTATTTTGATTGGGCTCTAATTGTTGTGGAAACTTATAAGAATGGGTAGTGATGGGGATTATTGGACCCAATGGTGTAAAAGGTTCTTTTCAGTTCTGTGGCTACATTCAACCTCTTTAATCCAGCCACTGGATTTACTCATGTTGGGGTTTACACAATATTTGAACCATAACCAAATGAGCAGTGTGTATACAATATATTAAACCACAGAAAAGTAACCCACTTCCACCCAAGTTTAGCCTGCTGACAAATGTATTTGCTAGGTTTTTACCTCACTTGATTGAGCATCCAAGTGTCCTCCATCTTTGAGATGTGCTAACAGTTATTTGGCAACAGACTGTCCTCCACCTTTTCTCTGCTTGTATGACTAAGCCCCCAGGGACTCCTCCGAATGTTGGATTCACCCTGGAATGTGATAGCTTGCATTAATTAAAAGCAAGTTTCAAAGCATGTGCTGAATGCATTTGTCTTCCCATAACATGCTCCAGATTTGATTGAAGGTTTAATTCTCTCAGATGTAGCATGATGGATGACTTCAACCAGAATCGCTGTTACTGAGGCTGGAATTGCCACTTTCAAGGAGGGTCTGCCATCCTGAAACTCAAGATGAGCAGGCGACAGGGAATCGAGCATTTCCCTCGCAGAAAAGCTCCAGTTCTTCTGCTCACTTTGTTCCTCTGGAGGTTTGGGGAAAGCTGTGTTCAGTCAACAGGGCACCGCGTATCTCTGAGACTCTGCTGGGGAGGGGGGGAACACCAGGGAAGAGGCAGCCTCCCCCCCCCTGATAATTTGCAGCCAGCCAGCACACAGGCGCCTTCAGTTCCCCAAGGAGGCTGCAACACACAACCCATAGCATCAATGTCCCAGACAGCCCACCCATTTTGACCCCTTTTAAGCCCTGGCAGATAGGGCCTGCAGACAACTGGTGATGCAGAAGTCTGCAGCCATAAACAGACAGCCAAGGAAATCATCCTGGGAAGATGAGACCATGCCAGGGATGAGTCTGGAAAGGGTGCTGCAATTGCACCAGGGACTATAACCTTCTTATACATGCAGACCCATAAACATGGGCATATGCACACACAGGATATCCAAATAATATATAGGGCATACATGGCCTGAAAATGAAGCCGATTCATGGTGGGAATTAATAGCTAACAGTTATCAGGATTAATTCTGAAAAGAATATCCATGACCAGGAGCATCGCTGCTGGGGTAGTGCAAACAACAATACTGTTGCCTTGACTGAGCTTCTTGGACTCATCCACTTGGTCACTATGGATACAAAGTGCTAGATTAGATAGAATGACTGGAAGCCAACAGTGAGTTTATTCTGTTCTTATTTATCCTGGCTACAGGCTTAATCTGGTTCATATTTATTCTGTCTCATCATACAAGCGCCCTGGGAGCTAAAGTTGTGTAAAAGGAGGAAGTTAACTATTTTTAAGGTGTACAAACCAAGCCAGCAATTCCCAGAATTCAGCAGAGGAAGGTACAATATTTATGGGGGGATAAAGCCGAGCCAATTCTACCCTGTAAGTGCAGGTTGGCCTCAAGGCTTCATTTGATTTCTATGATTGCATTCACATGACACACTTAAGACTGGCTACTGAATTAGAAAAATGGTAATTTGTTTTTTCTGGGCACTTTTGGCTACTTCACATGAGAAAATAAGCCAGCGGGGTGGGGATGGGGAGCCATGGCTAATGCTGACCAGGTTTAGCATGTTGTAGAATTGTATCTGCAGGGTTTTTAACCTGATGTGATTGTGTGTTGGGTTGTTTTATTTATAGCTTGATCTGGTATTGCAAAAGCTGGTATCTTGTTGCTGAGGAAAAAAAAAATCAAAAACAAGGCAAGGCGTCTTTGGTTATGTGTAACATTTCCGATCAATTCTTTGTCAGTTTGTCTCCAGCCGTGACATTTTTGGTGGAAGAAAAATCTTTCCTTCAACAAAGAGAAGATGTGTAAACATTGTTAAAAAAAAAAAAAAGTGGTGAAGTTTTTCAACTCCAATGTTGGTTTTCTGTTCTCTCCCAAGTTTGCATAATCCTTTGGGATGGAATAATGGGCAAAAACAATGTTATTTTGTGTTCACACACACACACACACACACACACACACACACACACACACACACAAACCCACTCATATTTGTAACAAAGCCACTGGCGAATTCTTGTGTTTAGGAAAGAAGAGGGTTTTTTTTCCACATCACCTCTTTGTTGTCCATACCAAATCCTGGAAAGTGGGGGTGGAGATTCAGGAGGGAACGTTTTCCAAAAGTTGATTTATTTTTCTGGGAATTAATATTGCAACAATGCAATCAAGTGGCTATGTATGTCTCCCACTCCCTTACCCCTTGCTAATCCAAATAAAAGGAAAGGGTTTAATCAAGGTTTTGGTTGTAGTTTCTGTACTAGCCCACAGATTCTGGACCAGTGATGGCTAACCTTTTTGCTGTTGTGTGCCAAAAGCAGGGGGAGGGTGGGTTGCGCGGGTGCGTGCCCACACCCACAATTCAATGCCCCCCCCAGTACATGTGTGCAAGACCCCCTGTGCTTTCCCTGCTTTTGGCACACAATGGCACAGTAGGCCAGGTAGGCCCATTTTTAGTCCTCCCCAGGCTCCAGAGGCTTTCTTGGAGCCTGGGAAGGGCGAAAACAGCCTTCCCCACCCTCCCAGAGGCACTCCAGAGGCTGGAAATAGCCCATTTCCCAACTTCTGGTAGGACCAGGCCTGAAAATCAGCTGACGGAGCTGAGCTAGGGCAACACTCGCATGCCCACAGATATGGCTCCATGTGCTATGGCATGCGTGCCATAGGTTTGCCATCATTGTTCTAGACTGAAGTACCTCTGATCGCATCCAGAGTATTTTTCTTGACACCAGAGAGAAACCCTGGAAGAACCATGGCTTGGAAACCATGCTATTGGTTTTGCTGATTTGCAAAAAAGACCAATCAGAGTCTCAGGTGCTGCTCTTCCCTCCCTTAAATCGAGGCATCTCCCTACTGTTTGTCTTTTTGAGTTTTGCAGGATCTCAGGGAGGATGAAAGCTTTGTTCTGCCACCTGAATCCCAAAGCCTTTAAACTGGAGGTTGAAGCCTCTGGGCCAGGAAGGCTTCCTCATTAAAAGATTCTCCTGTAATTCAGGGTGCATCCACTGTCAAGTCATTCATTGACCCTGGCAGAGTCTTCTTGGGAAAGTCTGTTCACAGGATCAGCATCAGCTCATCCTTATTTGTTTATCACATTTATCCCATCTTTATTACTTTATAAGAAATTCAAAGTGGCAAGCGTACATAATTCTACTTTCTCCCCTCTTCCCCCATAGCAACTAATTTGTGAGGTCAGTTAAGCTGACTGGCCCAAAGTCACCCAAACGTCTTACATGCTTAAGGTGGGACTAGAACTCACGGTTTTCTGCTTTCTAGGCCAGCATCTTAACCACTATGCCAAACTGGCCCTTGCCAGTCAGCAATCATAATGCAGCAATTCTGCTTGTCTGGTAAAGAGGCAAAATGGCAGCAGTCATGTTGGAAAAATACAGTGTGACAAATGGCAGACAGCAAGAGGACATAAAACAAGAAGATTGAAAGATGTTGAAAGTCTTCTAGTCCTACCCCTTACTCAAGCAGAAGACCTTATATCTTTCCAAACAAATGGATGTTCAATCTCTTCTTGAAAACCTCCAGTGACGGAGCACCCACGATTTCTAGAGGCAAGTCATTCCACAGATTAATTCTTCTCACTGACAGGAAACTTCTCCTTAGTTCTAGGTTGGATCTCTCTTTAATGATCTCCCACCCATTACTTCTTCTCCTGTCCTCAGGTGCTTTGGAGAATAGGTCAACCCACTCTTCTCTGTGAGAGCTCCTCAAGTACCGGAAGACAGCTATAATGTCACTCCAGTCCTTCTCACTGTTAGACTAGACATACGCAATTCTCTCAACCATTCATAGAAACACAGAAACATAGGCTGGAAGGGAGCTTAGAGGTCTTCTAGTCCAACCTCCTGCTCAAGACAAGAGCCATATAGTATACTGGTCAAATGACTGCCCAGTCTATTTTTGAAATCTTCCAGTGATGGAGCATCCACAATCTCAGGAGGCAAGTTAATCCATTGTTTAATTGTACCATTAGAAAATTTATCCTTACTTCTAGGTTGAATTTCTCTTTGACAAGCTTCCACCCATTGATTCTTGTCCTGCCCTCTGGTGCCTTTACAAAAAGTCAATCCTCTCTTCTTTGTGACAGCCCCTCAAGTACTGGAAGAGAGTTTTCATGTCCCCCCTCATTTTTCTCTTTGATAAACTAAACACCCCTAACTACCTCAACCATTCATCATATGATTTAGCCTCAAGAACCTTTATCATCTTTGTTGCTCTTCTCTGCACACTTTCAAGGGCCTCAACATATTTTTGTATCATGGTGACCAGAACTGAACCAAGTTTTTCAAGAGTGATCTCACTAATGCCATGTAAAGTGGTACTATTACTTCTCATTGTCTTTATACTATCCCTCTGTTGATGCAGCCTACGACTGCATTGGCTTTTCTGGTATCTGAAGAACACTGCTGGTTCATATTTAAGTGGTGGCCCTATAGGACACTTAGATCTTTTTCATAGTTACTGTTGATGAACCAAGCACCACCTATTCTGTACCTATGCATTAGTTTCTTCTTGCCTAAGTGTAGGACCTTGCTTTTCTTACCACTGAACTGCATATTTGAGGCCCAGTATTCATCTGTCAAGACCCTTCTGGATCTTGAGCTTATCTTCCAAATTGTTAGCAATTCCCTCCAGCTGGATTTGATGAGTTCCCCTTCTATCTTCTCATCTAGATAATTTATGAAGACGTTGAAGAGTATTGGGCCCAAGACCGAACCTTGAGGTATCCCACTGCTTACTTCCCTGCACGTAGAAGTAGTTCCATAGTTCATGTCTCTAGAATTCTTTCTTCCCTCAACTATTTACAATTTACAGACCCCGTGCATCCTGGACATAAATTATTTCAACTCCTACCCTCAAAATGACGCTATAGAGCACTGCGCACCAGAACAACTAGACACAAGAACAATTTTTCCCTGAATGCCATCACCCTGCTAAACAAATAATTCCCTCAACACTGTCAAACTATTCACTAAGTCTGCATTACAATTACTATTAATCTTCTCATTGTTCCTATCACCCATCTCCTCCCACTTATTACTGTATGACTGTGTTGCTTGTATCCTTATGATTTATATTGACTGTTTCCTAATATGATTTGATTGCTTATTTGTACCCTATGACTATCATTAAGTGTTTTACCTTATGATTCTTAACGAATGTATCTTTTCTTTTTATGTACACTGAGAGCATATGCACCAAAGACAAATTCCTTGTATGTCCAATCACACTTGGCCAATAAAGAATTGCATTGTATTGTATTGTAATTCCATGAACAAGGTAGAAGATTTATATTATAAAATGAAAACACCCCCCTTAGTACTGAACTGTTGATTTGTGAGGCCAAACAGAACTCTTGTAGATGGGTTTCAGCCGAAAAGCAAGTTACAAACTGAGCAATAAATTAGGATTAGGGGACGGTTACATCCAACCTTGCCAAGTCTCCTGCTTGAAGTTTCCTTGCTTCCTGGAATTGCACTTTCTGGCTGCCCATTCCTGAGTCACTAAAATGTGTGTCTGTTTGTGTTTGTGTGCATGTGTTGTAACATTACCATTTTTACATGCCCTTACCAACAGGCCTGCTTACTTTCTTTGCTTGTCTGAGTTGTCTTTTTTCTCAATCCCAGGGCTGAAAAAAGGGTCACAGAGTCCTCTAGGAATCTGCTTCCAGTTACAATGGCTGCTAAAATACCTTTGAAATCTTACGCCTTGCATCAGGATCTTCCTTTGCCACATCTGGCCTCATTCCTTTTTTGTCTCAACTCTCTTGTCTGATCCCGGATCTCATCTAGCAAAAATGCTCATTTGCCTTTCTCTCCTGATCAGAATTTTAAAGGGGGGAGGGGCAATCTTATTCAAGCCAAGGAACGAGCTCTCCAGGCTGCCAGCAAATGGTGAATGCTAAAGACCTACGTATAATTAGATGAGACAGTAAAAGATCTCAAATGTTTGGCTCCGAAGTCCAAAATCATTCTTGGAAGATACCAACAAAAGGTGCAAGCAGATGGTAATATTTCAAAATTTCCTGCTGAGAATATCATCCATCCATCTTACCTTCCTTTTCCTCCCCTCCTTTCCATAAAAAAGAGAATAGAATTGATTCCTTCTCTGGGGTGGACATAAGCTGCCTCTCTTCCTTTGGCGTCTCCCCACAAGGCTGAAATTGAGAACAGTAGTTACAGTGACAGTAATGGTTCAAACCACAGAGCCTTTGCCAAGAAACTGAGATAAAAATGACTACATTAAAGCAAGAAAGTTCCCTAGGCTGGTGACTTTCAGGCAAATTAAATGTCAGGCCCCATAATCCCCAGCCAGCTATTGGCTGTGCATGCTGGCTGGGGAATGTAAGAATTAAAATCCAACTCATTAGCAAAACATCTGGTTGAAGGATGATAATGTTAAATTATTAAAACATATGTGGTAAAGCAAATGTCTGGAGGATATTTTTAGCCTAGAACAGTGATGGCTAACCTTTTTGTTGTCGTGTGCCAAAAGTGGGGGGAGCACAAGGGGGTTGCGCGCATGCGTACCCACACCCATAATTACATGCACCCCACCCCCTACACATGACATGTGACCCTCCCATGCAACCCCCGCTTTTGGCACGTGATGGCCCGGTGGGCCCGGTAGGCCTGTTTTTCACCCTCCCCAGGCTCCAGAGGCTTTCTTGGAGCCTGGAGAGGGCAAAAACTGCCTCCCCCCACCCCCTGGAGGCCCTTTGGAGGCTGGAAACGGCCCGTTTCCTGACTTCCGGTGGGCCCAGAAGGCCCGAAAATCAGCAGGCCAGTGCACACATGCGTGCTGGAGCTGAGCTAGGGCAATGCTTGCGTGCCCACAGATATGGCTCCACGTGCCTCCACGCTTCAAGGTGTTGGTTCTCACCTTTAAAGCACTCCATGGCGTAGGGCCAGAGTATTTGCGAGACCGCTTGCTGCTACCGATAACCTCCCACCGGCCAATACGCTCACACAGAGAGGGCCTTCTCAGGGTGCCTTCGGCCAAACAATGTCGGCTGACGGCCCCCAGGAGGAGAGCCTTCTCTGTGGGGACACCCACCCTGTGGAATGAGCTGCCTCCTAGTATACGTTTGATCCCGGACCTTCGCACCTTCCATAAGGCCCTAAAGACTTACCTATTCCAACAAGTCAGCCTAGCCCAAAGGGTTTTTTAATAAGGTTTTTAAATTATATGGATTCAGGGTTTTAAATTGGAATTTTATGGATTTGGGGGTTTTAAATTGAGAAGCCAAGGATTTAAATTTATTCATTTTAGTTCCTTATAACTTTTGTATTTTATGTATTTTAATTTTCTGGCTGTTCACCGCCCTGAGTCCCTTTTTGGGAGAAAGGGCGGTATATAAATCCGAACTAAACTAAACTAAACTAAACTGTGGCGTGTGTGCCATAGGTTTGCGATCACGGGCCTAGAAAAAAGCTTGATCCACAGTCCTGAGCATGCTTACCTAGGAAAAGGGCCTAACAAATATAGAGGGATTAATAACGTCCCCCCAAAAAATCAGACCTCATATACTGTAATGTTGTAAGTCTGGAGTCCAGCACATACTTGCTTAACATGAAGATGTCTATACCTGCTGTCCAGGTGCTAACTGTGAAGCCCACCTTTCCTTTTAGTGATTTCTTAACTTGATCTGGGCTGTGCCAGAAGGAAGCTATTGTCAAAGTGGTCAGACTGCAAATTCTGCTCAGCTCCAGCCAGTATGGCCAATGGCAACAAATTATAGAAGTTATACCCTGCTTTTTTGTGAGCATGAGGTTGCTTAATCTTACCCAATGCTACCTGACAGGGGAATGTCCACGTGGGGCTACTGTGAGTAGGAATTCAGAAGCACCATATTGATTCATCTAAAGATGTACAATTTATTTCATTACTACTCCTACTCCCACTATTTCTACTGTTTTATTATATAGCAATAGCACTTATACTAGGAGTCGGCAACCTTAAACACAAAGGGCCACAAAGGGCCACAAAGAGCCACAAAGGTCCTAACCAGAAGCTCCTGTTCAATTCTGGAGTCGCCCGGATGTCTGCTTCCCTCACCATAAAGTCTCCTCCTAGCACATCATCCTTTTTCCTCTACCTGTCCTAACTGAAAGCCCTATCACTTGTGGAGCTGACAAGTAACAGGGAGCCACAGCAGAGGGATGAAAAAACCACATGCAGGTCCAGGGCCACGGTTGCTGACCCGACTTAGACTTATATACCACTTTACAGTGCTTTACAGCACTCTCTAAGTGGTTTACAGAGTCAGCATTTTGCCCCCAACAATCTGGGTCCTTATTTTACAGACCTCGGAAGGATGGCAGGCTGAGTCAACCTTGAGACGGTCGGGATCAAACTCTGGCTATGGGCAGAGTTTGCCTACAATACTACATTCTAACCACTGCGCCGCCATGGCATAAATGGCTAATGTTAAATGTTTTTAAGCCATTTTGCTTCTCCCTTTCCAGCTGTCACTGACTGCTTATGGATGCCAATGCAGTAATTTCATATTTTTCCTGTCATTTGTGTCTTTGATTTAGTGGACAGAGCACAACGAAGGCTTGACATTGGTTGGTTCCCCTATTTGCTAAATCATAACTTTGTGGTTTTTTGGTCTTGGCTTAGAATGAGATGCTGATGCTAAAGGGTTAGAAGGAAGCTGGCTGTAAACTCTGACAGAGGTCATGTTTGCACATCATGCTTAACCAGGCCAATTTCAAAGTTATCTGCGATTTGCACAACAGGCTAAGCTAAATCAGCATTGCAAACTTTGGGTTTTTTTCAAGGTTTTGTTTGTTCTGCAAACCCTAATTTTAGGATTTGGTTCAGGATATGATATGAATCCAGAAAATAGGATGATTAAGTACAAAGATAGCCCACAACTTACGATCATTCGTTTAACGATGTTTCAAACTTGCAACAACCTTAGAAAAAGTGACTTCCCACTATTCTCAAAATTACAACCATTGCATTACCAGACAAACACACACACCACAATCCCATGTTCACAATTCAAGCAACTGGGAACCAAGTCATGTTTCCTTATTAATTAATTAATTAATTATTTTATTTATGTATTAAACTTATTTGCCACCCATCTCATGTCAGTTGTAGCACTTGCAGTCACGTGATTGCAATTTGTGATCTTCCCAGCCAACCTCTGACAAGCCAAGTCGACTGGGGAATTTGGCTTCGCTTAAAGACTGTGCAATTCATTTAATGACCATGTGATTTGCTTAATGACCACAGTAAAAATGGTCATAAAATCAAGTCTGGTCATGTGATTACTTACTAACGAGCGCATCACTTACCTATCTCAATTCCAGTACTAATTATATTCATGAGTCAAGGATTACCCAAAACAGGTGTATTGTAAGAATCCAATCAATCAGCCAGGGTCATCTTTGCTACTGAGTGCAATATAGAGTTTAAACTCACACATTTTGCAGTGGCTGAGGTTGAAATGCACTGCTCTATGCTATGTCCATTACAAAAGCCTCCGTCCAACTGGATTACTCTTTGGTGGTGCAAATTCATGTTGCACATGAGCATGAGAGTATTATATAATTTTAACCTTGCAAGTCCGTCCTTTAACCTGCTTGGACAAAAAAACTCCGTCATTTTTCGCACAGGCATATCAGGGGTGGGTTCTAAATTTTTTTACTACCCGTTCTGTGGGTGTGGCTTATTTTATGGGCGTGGCTTGATAGTCATGTGACAATTATTTAGGATTTAGCAGAGGTACTGTCTACCAGACTTTTAACTGCTTGCAGAGCTGTACCGATCTACCCATTTATTTTTTGCAGGCACTGATCTACTCATGCATTTTGCAGGCACTGGTCTACTCATTTGTTTTCTTTTAACACTGATCACTGTAGGGCAGCCCTTTGAAGCCCCACCACAAGTTTAAAGAGTTTTTGTCCCTCTAGCAATCAGCTGGGACTCAGGAGGCAGCAATAGATTGGGGGTGGGGCCAAATAAAAGGTAAGAATAATGCGGGGGGGGGGGCGGGGGGGCAGAACCAGTTTGGTGACGTCCTATCGTCACAGCTACCAGCTCGGGAGAACCGGGCCAAACCGGGAGGAACCCACCACCGAGGCATACTCAAGCTCTCTCTTAAGGTTGATTTAAACTTATGTTGAAAAATCAATTCTGGTGCTAAGTTAAGAATCACTATGAGCCCTTGATTAAATGAACACCTCTCAAGCTGTGCTGGATTTGAAGCTTTTTTCATCCTTCCCTTCTCTACAGCCCAGGAAGAGATTTGTTCTGATCCAAGACAAGGACCGGGAGAGAGGCAGGCCTAGGGCCACCATCCAATTTAGAAAGGAAAGAAAGGTTTTCTTTACAGAGTACACTCAAGCTACACTACAAACCTGTTCCTAGCCGAACTGGCGCTTCAGTACCCTCTGCTGGACAAACTATGTAGATGCAGTTGAATGCCAGGAAGCTGAATTTGTAGTTCATCCAGCATCAAGGCTGCCTGCATCCAGCATCAAGGCTGCTTGGGAAACAGCTGCTAGATCAGGGCTGGGCTGGAATTTCTCAAGTCAAATTTCGCTGTGAGTCTTGCTGACAAAGTTTACCCAATCTTAACTTCATACAGCTCTGTGTTTTCTTTGGGTTCCATTGTTATTGTTTGTTTTATAGCATCTGGCTGTCTCCCAGTAAGATTTACATTAGGAACCAATAGCAGTCATGATCTCTAAAAGTATTTCATAGGAGGCAGACAGTCCGGTGCTTGGCATCACTGTGCTTCGTAAATCTAGATTTTTATCAGGGGACGTTAGTGTGAGAAACAAGTTCATTAACTCATGTAAAAGCTCATGAATCTTCAGATCTATTTTGGAGGAGAAGGTCCCTAAATCTTTGTCGAGAAGGAGCTTGACAGACTGGAACACTGGGTCCTATCTTTAAAAAATGTAATTCAATAGTAAGAAACATAAGTTCTACATTTAGACAAGGAAAAACAAATGCACAGGTACAGAATAGGTGACACCTGGTTCAATAGCTGTAACTGCAAGATGGATCTTGGAGCTCTAGTGGACAATCACTTATCGGTAAATATGAGCCAGCAGTGTGCTGCAGCTGCCAAAAAAGCCAACACAGTCCTAGGCTGCATAAACAGAGGGATGGAATCAAGATCATGTGAAGTGTTAGTACCGCTTTATAATGCCTTGGAAAGGCCACCCTTGGAATACTGCATTCAGCTTTGGTCACCACAATATAAAAAATATGTGGAGACTCTAGAAAGAGTGCATAGAAGAGCCACAAAGATGATTAGGGGACTGGAGGCTAAAACATATAAAGAACAGTTACAGGAACTGGGTATATCTAGTTTAATGAAAAGAAGGACTAGGGGTGACACGATAGCAGTGTTCTGATATCTAAGAAGCTGCCACAAAGGAAAGGGGGCCAACCTATTTTCCAAAGAATCAGAAGGCAGGACAAGAAGCAATGCATTGAAAGTAATCAAGGAGAGAACCAACCTAGAACTAAGAAGAAATTTCCTGACAGAACAATTAATCGGTGGAACAACTTGCCTCCAGAGGTTGTGAATGCTCCAATACAGGAGGTTTTAAAGAAGAGATTGGACAGTCATTTGTCTGAAATGGTATAGGTTTTCCCTGCTTGAGCAGAGGGTTGGACCAGAGGACCTCCAAAGTCCCTTCTGACTCTCTTGTTCTGTTACCTTTTGTGATCAATGGTACTTGCTTCAATGGTACTTTGGGTGGCACCACCAAATTCTTAATGTCTGCTAATCAAGTGTCATTGTTGTATTGAGTCACTCCCAGTGCAAACACAGGTTTGGTTTGCATCAAGAATAAGCACCTACTTTCATGGGCTGGGTCTCTAGATTTTCCTTCTTTGAAACAGGTGAATCCACGAAATCATGCAGAGGCTCAGCAGGTTGAGATTTTTGAAAGCTTTTTTTTTTAAAAAAAATATGCACCATCAGGTCATTCAACAGCAACATTGATATTCTCCATGAGAATCTGTCCCTGACCTGTTCTTTCAAGTTTCCTAAATGCATACTCATCACTGGCACATCTTATACACATTCTAAAAGGAAAATGTTCTCAAGGGTAACACCCCAGTTTGTTTTAATTTGGCAAATATGCCCCTTTATCTGAAATCTGGGAAACATATGAGGGCCTCCATCTCAAAAACAACAAAATAAAAACCTGGCTCCCCACGGGCCAAAGGAAAGTAATATGCAGCTGTGTTTCACAACCATTTCTTGCTAGAGAGTTCTAGCTAGCTTCCACTGGTTCAAATCAAAATGGTTCTGAGTGAGAATGGAGCTTCTCCTCCGCCCCCCACCCAAATTCCAGTCTGGACCTGAAACTTCTGGCCATAACAAGAACATCATCTTGTCTCTACTGATGGCCTGCAAGCATTTCAGATTACTGTATTTTTCAGAGTATAAGACGCAAAGCGCGTGCGCGAAGAGAACCAGTAGTAACACCGGTTGGAACCCACCACTGGGCAAGATATATAGGGAAAAAATGATGAGAGCCAGTTCGATCTACTGGGTTAAAGCAGTGCCCCCCCACCACATCTTGTGGGCACCAAGGACCAGTTCCACAGAGAGAGGTTTTTCCACAGACTGGAGGGGCCGTGGTTTTGTGTGCTGCTTGCATCCCACAGATGGGACTTTGCTTGTTTGCATGTCCCAGTTTCTGGCATACCGCAGACCAGTTCCAGTCTATGGGCCGGGGTTTGGGGCCCTCTGGGTTAAAGCACCAGACTAGGAACCAGGAGACTGTGAATTCTAGTCTCGCCTTAGGGATGAAAGCTAGGTGGGTGACATTGGGCCAATCACTTTCTCTCAGTCCAACCTCACGGGGTTGTTGTAAGAAAAATAGGAGGAGGAAAGAGTATGTTCGCTGCCTTAAGTTATTTATAAAAAATAATAAAAGCAGGATTTTAAAAAGTTAAATAAATAAAATAAGCCTTTTTAAAAGTTTTCCTTCCTTGGCCAAAAAAAATAAAAATAAAATAAACGGAAGGTTCAAGGGATACTCAAACATATGACGCAGCCTCGTCCACTGCTGTCTCCATCTCCAGTTGCTTAACCCTGTTTAAAATGACAACCATATTTTCTGAGCCAAAGCAGCCCATCCTTTACTTTAGTCTGCTAAAACCCCAGAGAGGGAGGGGGAGCCAAGGGAATGGCAGATTCATAATTTTGATGCGTTATTGCTGTTACTTTGTCTGCATTTTAGTGTTGCTCTACAGGAATATTTCTCTGGTAATGAGGGGCCAGAGGGGCATTTTGAGGGATTCTGGGACTTGAAGTCCAAATATCTTAAAACTAAACTAAACATTACTTTACAGAGCCTTAAGTTTATTCGTTTGAATGTCTTTTGTGTAGCATATAGGAAAATTATCTTTACAAATGTATTACTGAATCTGTACATGTTGGATAAATTGTGAGGTAGCACGCTGTGAAAATCCACCCTTCATCTTAGTATGTTATATGAACCAGATCATCCTTGAGTTGGATTATTTAGGCACATATTATTTTAACACACCAATTGTATTTTCTTAATCTAGGATCAGATTTAGGATGTCATATGAACCCAGACAGTATTACTTATTTTATTAAACTAATATGCTGTCCAGCTCACTATCGAGTGACTCCGGATGATTTATCAAATATGTTTATTGTATTCTGTTGTTTTGCAAGTACACTGAGTGCTTCTGTACCGGAGACAAATTCCTTGTGTGTCTAACCACATTTGGCCAGATAAATAAAGTAAGTTAGTATTGCTTAAGTATCTTAATTCTATATTATTAGCGGACTTCTCGATTTTTGGCTGCTCTTTGATACACAGCTGCTTAGTAGTTTCCTTTCTTTTCATAGCTAATGTTGGTTTGGCTTATGAAAGTTTACATATCTGGTTTTACAAGGGATCAATTTGGACAATCTTCCAGCCCTGCCCTGGGAATCCATGATCTCTTGTCTCTTCTGCCCCTCCCATCCTCTGCATTGTGTCTGTGTTTATTATATCATTCCTTATTTTTCATTGTGTTTCTCAATCTGCTTCCACTAACCATCCAGTTGGTTTTTCAGTCTGCTCTGGCTCATTTGTCTGGGGTGGGGGTGGGGTGGGGGGTTTCTGCCTTGTGTTGACTTAACTTTGGCTGCCGTCCATCAACTAATTAAGCTGGAATGCTGGAGTTTAAACCAGTTTTAAGTCCCTCTTGGGAGGAAGCTAAGCTGGTTGAAAAATACCAACTGGACCATTTTTACTGATCTTGGGATCAGCCGTTTCTTTCTTTCATTGTCTTCCAGCTTGCTTAAAGGAGAAAAAAAAAGCTTCCTCCAGTTTGGCCCTAGCTTTCTTTTCAGGTGGTAATATTTAATCTGGTCTTGTTCTCACACATAACTCAAGAGGGGGGGAGGGGAAACAACTGGGAAACAGGTGGCAGGCACAAGTTTGGTTTTTTTAAATCAGCGGGCAATTCTCTGCAGGCAGAGGCTCCAGCCAGGGGAGGGCACACCTTTCTGGTTTAAGTCCTTGCTTGTCAGATAGCAATCCCAACTCTGCTCCTGATGCTCAGGGGAAACTTTTCACGACTGGAGTTTTGGTGACATTTTGAAGCCATAGAGACAGATGAGTTTGGGCTGGTTTGAAAAAAAAAAAAAAACCCCACAAACTGTGTTAAGGATCGATTGAAACCATCGGTGCTTGTAGGAAATGGGGCACAATGAATGTAGAGAAGGGAACATTGTTGGATGGGAATAGTGAAGTTCCCTATGCGTTCTGGGGAGCAGCACATCACTTATAACTTACTTCACTCACTGCATTGCCTTTGTGAGGTTTTTTTATTTTGGTGTCCTCACTGCCCAGTTTTTCTAAGACCCTGTAAGACTCTTTCTCCTTTCCCCCACATCTAAGCTTTCAGATCCTTCTCTGCATCCCCAATTCAGAACAGTAACAGCAATTGTCACAATTCCTCCCTCCCTCCCTCCCTCTCCCCCTCCCTCCCTCTCCTTCCTTCCTTCCTCCCCTCCCTCTCCTTCCCTTCCTCCCTCCAGAAATCCAGTGAAGTTCCTGGATGTAACTATTTGGAACAGTATTTCTCAGCAAATTTAAGATGTATGGACTTCAAACTTCCATGGCTGGCTGGGGAATTCTGGGAATAGAAGTCCAAACATATTAAAGTTGCTGAGGTTGCGAAACACCGATCTGGAGTGTTTCTATGATGTTATGGCAACTTCTGTCATCATTTGGCTATCCCCCACCCCCCCACCAGCTGTGAGAGTGCTGGGTATGTATCCCTTGGTCCAATCTTGAATGTCCACGGTGCACGCATTGGGTAAGGAAAGAATGTGGAAAAGATAGCCAGCTAGAAGCAGGTGCCTCACTGGAATCGGGTGCAAAGTAATGGGTTGCCTAGGGGAGAAAAAAATATGTTTTTATCTCCAGATAAGGAGCAATCTGTTTTGTCATGGTTAATCCTACAGTACTTGCCCTGCTCTCAGTTAAGAGGGTTGTTGGGGAGAGCTTTAAGCAAACAAAATATGCATTGCTGAGCTAATGCCCTATAGTGAAGATGCTTCATCAGCCATCTCAAATCTTATTTTCTTGACCTTAAATTGCTGGGATGGGGTGACATGTATATCCTGCACATCTGTTAATGAGCATGCACAGGCTGCAGATGTCAACTCCTCTTCCACTCTTCTCGCTGTTTATCCGGATAATAAATATATGCCGCCAAATACGTTTGAACTGCAAAATAGCCCTCTTCAATCAGAGGCCTTGCACATATGTTAAACTGTAACACCCCTGATTGATTTGCTGCCAGCCACTCAGCAGGGTCTTAGGTAAGGAATCATGTAAATTATAATTTAATAGACACGCAGAGGCCTAGATTGAAGGAGGCCAATTTGTAGAGTAAGGGCAGTCAGGAAGATGGTGCTTTTTGTTAAATATTCAGAGGGTGTGTTGTGTATTGAACTTTGTCTCATGAATTTGGACTCCTTTGAGGTTGCTAAATCATTGGTTTTTTAAAAAAATAACATTCTGTCCAGTTCCTGAGAAGAGAACTGAATGTAAGCCAACCCCAGGATTTCTCTTTGAACACATTTCTACAACATGCTAAGTTGCTAGGTTTGTTAGGGTTAGGCTAAACAAGCAAGCTGGGTTTCTGGTCTGAGTTACAAAAAGAATCAACTTTAGTACGGTGTGCAAACTCAAAACAATTGTGGTTTAGATATAATTTAACATAACATGGTTTTAGCATGGTGTTGACATCCAGTTATTTGGGCTTTTTGATTAACCAACATCCAATTTCAACCTCTGCAGGAGCTGCCTACAATCTAATTTCTCCAACTGCCCTGGATAAAGCACAGTTCTTGTTTTGCCCTGTGGGGCTATTCAGCTTGTCTTCGAAGGCTTCAATGAGCAAGCTTAGATGCTAAATATTAGTGCGCTGTGATAGTTTCCTTTCTTGTCCCTCAATCTTAGCCTGGAAGCCAGTCTTCCCCATCCTGACATTCTCCAGATGTGCTGGATTGTAGCTCCTATCAACCCGGCCATTGGCCAGACTAGTTGGAAGTAGTGTGCCTTGTAATCCAAGACAGCAGGAGGATGGCAGGTTTGAGGAAACCTGCCATAACCACTTATCAACAGAGCAAATGTGGCTGAGTCATTGCTGTGTTGTAACTAACTAGATCTGGATTAGATTTATTTTTTTTTAAAAGATTCTCAGCAATTGTTGCGCTATAACTGTTAGCTTCAATTGACTAATACTCTTTCCAGGACAGGCTAAGTAAATAAATGTCTTCTGTGTCCAATGGAGGAGACTTTCTAGTAACATGTAAAATATCCTGTTTCCCCCAAAATAAGACATCCCCTGATAATAAGCCCAATCAGGCTTTTGAGCGCATGGCAATAAGGCCAAGCGCTTATTTTAGGGTTCAAAAAAAATAAAAGACATATATATATATATATGTAGATTGTGATTTCACTGAATTAGGGCTGCAAGAAAAAAATCTTGGTTTACGTAGGAAGAACCTGGCTAAAGAGAAATACACATAAAGTTTACGAAAAGGAAAGAAAACAAATACTGTACCTTTACAGGGAGGATACATGGGATGAGGATGAGGCTAACTGATGAGGACTTATAAGTCCAAAATAGATCTATCTTAGTCTTCTTAGTCTCCCAATAGGCAGCAGAATAAACCTTATTTTCGAGGAAACATAGGTAGAAGTCTAGTTTGATGAAAAGAAGGACTAGGGGTGACATGATAGCAGTGTTCCAATATCTCAGGGGCTGCTACAAAGAAGAGGGAGTCAAGCTATTCTCCAAAGCACCTGAGGGCAAGACAAGAAGCAATGGGTGGAAACTAATCAAGGAGAGAAGCAACCTAGAACTAAGGAGAAATTTAGAACAATTAGTGGAACAACTTCCAGAAGCTGTAAATGCTCCAACACTGGAAGCTTTTAAGAAGAGGTTGGGGAACCATTTGTCTGAAATGGTATAGGGTTCCTGCCTAAGCAGAGGGTTGGACTAGAAGACCTTCAAGGTCCCTTCCAACTCTGTTATTCTATGCCTATACCTATGCCCGTGCCTGTGCCCATTCCCATTCCCATTCCCTTCCCTTCCCTTCTATTCTATTCTCAAGGAGTGGTGGCAAATATGAAGCACTCTTTGATGTCAGAAAGGGGGTACTATGCCTACCCTTTTTGTCTCTGTAGGGTGTCAGAACAATTTATCTGTGTAAGTATCAATGGAGATTCTCAGTCACCAAGGTCATGGCTGTCTCAAAGGTGCTTTTTCAAAAGGTAGCTGGACTTCGTTGTTCCTTGAAGAGGTTTCATTTCTCATTCAAAAAGCTTCTTTTTATCTATCCACCATTCAGTCAGAATTGAAGAAACCTCTTGGATGAGAAGTGAAACCTCTTCAAGGACCAACAAAATCCAGTTGCCTTTTGAAAAAGCACTTTTCTCTGCATAAGCTTTCTGTGCCCTGCTAGCTCTGTCCTATCACTGACACAACGTTGTCACTCTTTGGCTGCATTCAGATGTGTTTCCAACCCCAAATGATGTCTTCCCCTAGTCTGCTTTAGAAGTTCCAGAAATTGGCTTTTCTCATTTACAGAATGTGCAGTGCCAGTAGTTCTGCAAGTTACATTTATAATTTGATGCATGCCTCTGGTTTTATGCTCAGAAGACAAATGCACTCTGTGTATGCTTGGAATCATATATTTATTTGATATATGTGAAGCTGGATTGGGCACCAGAAAAATATTCTGGATCTGAAGTTGTCTAATGCTGAGTTGAATGAAAACCCTGCCTTTAGTCAATCCAGTTCCTATCGATAATTACAGTTTCTGCTGAGTCCTTTTATTTTATTTTTCCCTTCCCCATAAAATCTGCATCCATGTGTTTGTGTGAAGGCTACTGAAACTGGGCTGGAAACATTTGTTACATCTAGTGGTCATCTGAATATTTGCAGGCTGGATATGGTAGTTCTACTGCGTGCCTGCACATCTAAATACACACTAATTGTTCTTTGGCCATAAAAGCTGCTTCTGCCTTTGCAGCATTCTCTTGGCTGAAAGAGGTCAGCCCATTGTTTGAATCCCAAGGCAAATATGCTGCATTTAAGCACAAACACAAGTGTTTATTTAAAGGGAAAGAAGCCACAGTGTCAGCAAGAGGAAGGAGGGGCTGGAGAACATGTGGTAACAAGCATGGGTTGTATTAGATTCAGCCATGCAACGTGCACAGGTGGCTAGAAGGAATTAAAGTTTTATTGGAAGGAACAACCAATGGAATAGCTTGTCTTCAGACGTTGTGGGTGCTCCATCACTGGAAGCTTTCAAAGAGAATTTGCCATTATTTTGAGAATTATTTCCTGACAGACAATTAATCAGTGGAACAACTTGCCTCCAGAAGTTGTGAATGCTCCAACACTGGAAGTTTTAAAGAAGATGTTGGATAACCATTTGTCTGAAGTGGTGTAGGATTTCCTGCCTAAACAGGGAGTTGGACTAGAAGACCTCCAAGGTCCCTTCCAACTCTATCATTCTATGTTCTATGTTCTAACTAATGCTAGTCCTTGGAGTTGAATAACAAGACAGCTGCTGGATTCATGTATGTGTATATTTACCTTTGGAGGTATATTTAAATAATCATACATTTACAAGTCTTGAAATTCAAACTGCATTTATGCCATCTGCATTTCTGCCATTATGCAGGTGACTTTGATAATGGTTTTATATTAGTTTTGAATGGATGAGATTACATGCATAAATATGTGTGTGTGTGTGTGTGTATGTTTATAAAATAAAATATTTGTCTTAATCCTATTGAATTTACTAGTTATGTTTGCACAAGAGTTTAAGTTAATAATCTAATGGCACTTATAAGACTTAATAAACTTGTTTCATTTTCTTCTTGGTTGGGGTGTTTTATTTACTTGTCAAATGTATATAACTGCTCATTTTGCATACAGGTGATCCTGGGCAGTATACAACAAAATCAGATAGTTTTTGTTCTGTTTAGTGGTTTAGCATTTTGAGTGAATCAAACCCGTTCATTTAGCTTTTGAGGCTGGGTGTGCCCAGGAAAATGTAGATGGCACATCACAACACATGTAAAATAGAGCAGACTTCGGCTGACTGGTTGTGGCTACCATCTTGGCTTCTGATCCTTTGATCACTTGGTTGTAATCACTGTCTTGACTTTTTTGCCCCCTCCCGGTCAACATCCATGAACAAGGAAGAGGCTGGGAAAAAAACAACAGGCAGGAACAGGGAAGGGAGGCTTTATCCCAAAACTGCTTAATCTTTTGGTTGACCACTGTTGTTGTTGTTGTTGTTGTTGTTAGTTGCGAAGTCGTGTCCGACCCATTGCGACCCCATGGACAACGTTCCTTCAGGCCTTCCTGTCCTCTACCATCCTCTGGAGTCCATTTAAGCTCACACCTACTGCTTCAGTGACTCCATCCAGCCATCTCATTCTCTGCTGTCCTTTTCTTCTTTTGCCCTCAGTCTTTCCCAGCATTAGGCTCTTCTCCAGTGAGTCTTTCCTTCTCATTAGGTGGCCAAAGTATTTGAGTTTCATATTTAGGATCTGGCCTTCTAAAGAGCAGTCAGGGTTGATCTCCTCTAGGACTGACCAGTTTGATTGCCTTGCAGTCCAAGAGACTCGCAGGAGTCTTTTCCAACACCATAGTTCAAAGGCCTCAATTCTTTGGTGCTCAGGCTTCCTTATGGTCCAATTTTCATTGCAACTGGGAAAACCATAGCTTTGAATATACACACTTTTATTGGCAGGGTGAGGTCTCTGCTTTTTAGTATGCTGTCTAGATTTGCCATAGCTTTCCTCCCCAGGAGCAAGCGACCACTGTTTGTTGCCCACTGAGGTGAAATTATTGCTTAATGCATTGTAAGCCACCCTGAGTCTCCAGAGAAGGGCTGCATATAAATCAAATTTTTTAAAAAAGTTAAAAACATTGCTAGACTAGGTACCATCTGTGCTCTCCATGCAATCCAAAAACAACTTTTCTCTCTCTTATTTTATTGATAGGGGTTCCAGGTGCTGGAGTAGGAGTTCCAGGAGCAGGGTTCTACCCAGGTAAGAATTAGCACCATCCTAAGTGTTAGAGATGCCATGATTGTGCAACATTGGTGATGCACTGTGTGTGCTTGCTCACAATACCAATTTCCATCAAATAGCGAGCTAGAAAAGAGGCAGCCAGGGAGAAGACCATTATTTATTCATTTGCTTATTTATTCTGCATAATGACCTTATTTGAGGGAGGTGAAATGGAATATTCCCATGATGGCGAACCTATGGCACGCAAAGCCATGTCACCTGGCACACGCAGTGTTGCACATTAACTTCTGGGTTTCTGGCATGCATGTGCACGCAACAATCAGCTGGCCTCTGTGCGTGCGGCAATGCCGCAAACCACATGCGTGCTAGCCACCTGATCAGCACGTGCGCATGCACGGCAGTAACCGGAAGGCATGCACACCAGAAACTGGAAGTACCTTATTCGAAGCGCACATGCCCCCTGGGCAGCTCTTCTTCCTGGTCGCAGCTCTGACAAGCATGAGTGCGAAGTGCTCCCTTTTCAGCACTTGGTGCCCTGCCCGTGAACTCCCTTTTCGGCACTCCATGCCGAAAAGGTTCGCCATCACTGGAATATTCAGAATTTTTTCTTCCCTGTGAATGGGGAAAATGTTAATTTGCATGAGTGCCTTATACCTATAGCATGAGTAACACAACTATTTTTCTTAGTTTTCCACTACAAGAAAATGGGATGGGAACTTTAGAATAATGTATTTCTACATGTTGCAGCAGATGCCAGAACAAATTATAATATCTCAGGCATTTTCTGATATTATAAAAAAATATATCACTTAGCTCAGTGTGGGGACTGGTATTTCACAGGGCACCATCTATCCTCTTGATCAGTAAAAGTTTACAGCTTTCTGATGTGTGGACTTCAGCTCCCAGAATTCTTGAGCCAGCAACACTGGTTAGGGAATTCTGGGAGTTGAAGTCCATACATGTGTGAATGTTGCCAAGATTGAGAAACACTGATCTAGGTGGATCCAATTTAAATTATGGCAGTCTGTAACGTTTCAAGCCCTTTTTCCATACCTACCTTAGAATATAGGGACTATTCCCTAGATAGATTAAAATCTTCACTTTGCACCAAATATGCATTTATAAAATAGGTTCATATTGGTTGGTATTTCACATGGAGTAGAGGTAGAGAATCTGTCATGATCTTCTATCCAGGCAGATTCTGCCTTCTTATTTCTTCCCTTAGGAGAGTTTGCAAAGATCATTGGGGAACACTAAAAAAATGAAATCACTGTGTGATCTTATCTTGCTTTCATTGGCAATTTGTTTGCACTCATCGTTTTATCCAAAAACCATCTGCAAGCTCATTTCCTTCCTTGCCTTAATTATTACCCTATTGTGCTATTTCTTTTCTTCACAAAATTTGGGATGTTATTAATGGCTAAATGAATCTATGTATGCCCATTTCTTTCAAAAAAGCATTCTTCAGAATGCTTTGTCAAATTCCCTTAAGGGGGAAGTGCACAGTAGAGATATGAACATACTTGGCTCAGAACTCCAACTTGGGGGGAAAAACAACTAATATAATATCATGGTTGCAGCTAGTGTTTTATACGCTTTATTGAAATGACTAAGAATTGTTTAAAATCCTTGCTTTCTGCAGGAATAGCTGGCATCGGAGGTTTAGGGGGACTTGGCGGCACAGGAAAACCCCTAATGGAGTAGAACAAGATTTATTGGGGATCCTCCCAACTCCATAGTTCTATGATTCTATCACAATTGACAGATAATGATCAAATTCATAGTCACACCTTGGTGGTGATGCTTGCCTGCTAGCCTAGGTGGCGCTTCCAAAAAGCTGCTCAAGTCAACAGTTGCCTAGTTGGCTCATAAGAAGTCTGGTTGGAAACTAGCCAGTTTGGTCTAGGGGTTAAGGCATCAGGCTAAAAAGCAGAAGACTGTGAGTTCTAGTTCTGCCTTAAGCATGAAAGCCAACGAGGTGACCTTGGGTCAGGCATTCTCTCTCAGGCCAACCCACCTCACAGGGATGCTGTGGAGAAAATAAGAGGAGAAAGGAGTATTATGTAAGTTCTCTGCCTTGAGTTACTTCTAAAAAATAATAGTCAAGGAAAATACATACATACATGCATACATACATACATACATACATACATAACCAGTAGTGCTATCCACTTAACTTTGCTACTGTTTGCAGATGTGGGTGTACGTGTCACCTCTGCACATGCGCAGAGCGTCCGTGATGACATCTGGGTGGATGGGTAGGCGGAGCCTTCCACTGCCACTGCTACGGGTTCACCTGGTAGAACTGTAGAATCCCACCTCTCGTACATACATACATACATACATACATACATACATACGACTGTTATGAAGTTCACTGATCCAGACTTCTACATGAAGAGTTTGCATCACTTCTGAATCACTTCCATACCACTGTGATGTTCAACTTCAGCTGCCACAGCCATCTAAAAGGTCCTATAAGAGGAATGGTAGTTTTCCTGCTTTGCATCTCACCTCAGTAACCTGAGGAAAAGGAGGAGTGAAATTGTCAGATTCTTTTGTGTACGTTACTAAGGATCCAAGGCAACTCAGGACAGAGAAGTGGTTTTGGCTCTTTTTTTCATTGTGAACTTGGCAATCACAAAGAAAGTTGCAGACATTTTTTAAATTGGCTTTTGAAGAAATGGGGAGTGGAAATACAGTATTATGGAAATACTCTCAGGCAAGGTTTCTCAGCCTAATCTATTTTCCAGACTGGCAGGTGGTCCCTGGAATAGACAAACATTTTTTTTAAAAAAAGGAATTGTATCCATGTGTTTTATGTGTACTAGTGGTGGGATCAGGGGTGGGTTCTACTTACCTTTACTACCGGTTCACAGCGGGCCCGCATGCACAGAAGCGTTTTGATGACGTCGGTGGGCAGAGCCTTTTGCCGGTTTTATTACCGGTTCTACAGAACCGGTGCGAATTTGGGGCAACCTACCACTGGGTGGGATTCAAATAATTTAACAACCGATTCTCTGCCCTAATAACCAGCTGGGTGGGTGTGGCCATAGCGGGCATAGCCAGGGGGTGTCACAGGCAGCACTCGGCCTCCTGCACCCCCCTGGGAGCAAAGACGAGCCACGGGGGGGGACGCAAAGCCCCCCACACACCCCGTTTTGGGCCTAGGAGGCCTCCCTGAAGCCTCCTGGGAAGCGAAAATGGGCCTAGGAAGCCTCTCTGAAGCCTCCTGGGAGCAAAAACAGGATGCAGGGGGTGCCCCCCTCGCACCCATTTTGGGCCTAGAAGGCCTCCCTGCACTTACCTAGGAGCCAAAATGGAGTACGTGAAGACTCCTGGAAGGAGTGGGGTGGGAAGGGGCGGGGCCAGCCAGCAATTTAACCCGAACCGGCTGAATCCCACCATTGATGTGCACATATGTGCTTTTATGCTAGAGAAGAAAGTTTGTTACTGGGGTATCTACTGCTATCCCAGCTTTCCTTCTGCTGCACTGCTGAGATAAGGCCAGCAGAGATACTTCTCTCACACAAGGGCTATCCCTATCAGGCTGTGGCTTTCCAGAGGGGTGTACATCCTGAGGAATCTGCCATAAAGGCCTTGGTCTTTATGAAGGGACAGGAGAAAAATTGCTTCTTTTTTGATGTTCTTCCACAGGAGCTGGCATTGGAGGTGGACTTGGAGGAACAGGTGAGTCATTGTCTCCACTAACTAGTCTTCACTTCAACCTCACAGGTTGCTCAACTTACTCAACCTGCATCTAGCCAACTGTAGTTGAACCAGAGGTGGGTTTCAGCAAGTTCTGACCAGTTCTGGAGCACTGGTAGTAGAAATTTTGAGTAGTTTGGAGAACTGGTAGTAAAAATTCTGACTCTATTCTCGCCCGCATCTATTCTCTGCCTCCCAAGTCCCAGCTGATCGGGAGGAAATGGGGATTTTGCTGTAACCTTCCCCTGGAGTGGGGTGGGAATGGAGATTTTAGTATCCTTCCCCTGCTACGCCCACCAAGCCATGCCATGTCCACCAAGCCACGCCCACAGAACCAGTAGTAAAAAAATTTGAAACCCACCACTGAGTTGAACCCAAATAGCTAAGCAGAAATCAACAGGGCTGTAGACTAGATCAGGAAGTTGCAAACCCATTCTAAAAAAAAGACAAAAGCAAATTAATTCCATACTGTTGCAAGAAAAGACACAGTCATGAATTCAACAGGAGTCAAATCCGATAGGAAAGAAATTTTTACCTATCTTCACCTACCACAATCTGTAAGTGTATTGTGATTACAACTTCCAGAATTTCCAGCTTCTGTGATTTCCAGCAGCGTTTTTCTCCTATCAAAAGAACAATATTGTGTATCATCTTACATAAAATTCTATTGATACAACACAAACAACATATAATATACTGTATATAGTATATTCTGTATATGTACATATGCATTATATTCAGTGGTGGGATTCAGCCAGTTCGCACCACTTCAGGAGAACCGGTTGTTAACTTTTTGACCAGTTTGGCAAACTGGTTGTTGAAAGAAATCATTAGGGCAGAGAACCGGTTGTTAAATTACTTGAATCCCACCATTGATTATATTGTATTATATTACCTATATGGTCCCCATAACCTTTAAATGGAACGTCACAGGGCAAAATGTTTTCAACCAAAGTACCTCAAATAACTAACAGAAAGTGTCCAGGCCTTGGGACCCATGACTGCCATGGAGTTGAAATTTGGACAAATGTTATAAAACATGACATACAAATTATAAAAACATTTTATAATACAAAAGGTCATAAAATTGCTTACAATGCATTATTGCTTAATGCATTGTAAGCCGCCCTGAGTCTCCGGAGAAGGGCGGCATATAAATCAAATTAAAAAAAAAAACATCTGGGCTCAGATGCCAATGTTTGACTAAGCTATATAGTTCAACACGGGCTACTTTCAAGGTGGATGCATCTTTGAAGATCTCTCTGAATTTTTAAGAACTTTTCAACTACATTAGAAGCTTTGCCATTAGTGAAGGCATTGAGGAATCTGGTAAGGAAATATCTCTGGAACGATGACGCAATGGGTCACAGCAAGAGTTTATTCCAGTGGTTGGTTTCAAAAATTTTTACTACTGATTCTGTGGATATGGCTTGGTGGGCATGGCATGGCTTGGTGGGTGTGGCTTGGTGGGCGTGGCAGGGGAAGGATCTCCATTCCGTCCCCAATCCAGGGAAAGGTTACTGCAAAATCTCCATTTCCTCCCGATCAGCTGGGACTTGGGAGGCATAGAATAGATGGGGATGGGGCCAGTCAAAATTTTTACTACCGGTTCTCTGAACTACTCAAAATTTCCGCTACTGGTTCTCCAGAACTGGTCAGGACCTGCTGAAACCCACCTCTGGTTTATTCAGTGAGCCACAGTTAAATAACCCATAGCTTAGATAGAGCCTCAACTCAACTGGGGCTTCCCAGTTAACAATTGACACACACAATTGTTCCCATCCAAAATGAATGATGCATTTTTTTTTACAGGTGGCCTATATCCAGGAGGTGCCTATCCTGCTGGATCTGCTGCTGCAGCCTATAAAGCCGCCGCTAAAGCTGGTAAGTTGAAGTTGCTGTTCCCTGTTGACCAGTGGTGAAATATAAAATTTGTTACTACCGGTTCTGTGGGCATGGCTTGGGGGGGCGTGGCCAAGTTTTTTTTTTTACTTTTAAAAGCATTTTTTCTACAACCTCTTCAGCCGAAGAGGTTGTAGAAAAAATGCTTTTAACAGTAAAAAAAAAAAAAGCTTCTGATGATTGCGCGGTTCAGCTGGGCATGGGGGCGGGGCAGAGATTTCTGCTACCGGTTCTCCGAACCACCCACCGCCATTGCTACTGGATCAGACAATCCGGTCCAAACTGGGAGCATTTCACCCCTGCCATTGACCTCATGTTCAGTATTCTGATTCCATTTCGTCTTGCCTTAGACCAGACTTGGACAAAAATCATAGATGAAGGCAGAGGTCTATTCAATTCCACTTTGCCTTTATTGGCTTTCTTGGTATTGGATGCCAAGGTCTTATAAGGTCATCTCTTTACCTGCCTTGTCCCCATGTTGGCTTATAGATGGTAACTAACTCTTAGTGATTCCTGATATAATTAATCCTCAATTTATGAACAGATGCTTAGCGACTGGTCGAAGTTGCAACAGACCTTCCAGAAGCTACTTACAACTTGGTTCCAAACTTTCCCCTTGTGGTCACATAAACACAATTTGGGTGCTTGGCAACCAGCCTGCACTTATGGCCACTTGCCGAATCCTGCGGTCACATAGCCAGGACTATGACAATTTTGCCAAAAAACAGACTTTACTTGCAATTTTCAGCAAAAATGTTCCTTGGGGGCCAATGGGTTTGCTTAACATTCATGTCATTCTCCTCCTCCTCCTCCTCCTCTGCTTCTGCTTCTTCAGATTATCATTTATAATAAAAAAATCTAACCCAAACCAAAGAAACAAGAAGAAAATAAAAAATAGAAGATGCAGTAAAGGAAAAACTTGAAAGAAAAATAGAAAGGAAGGAAAAAAATAGAATACAATTAAAAGAAAAAAATATATAAAGAAGTGACTTTCCCCTTCAATAAAACATGTGTAAACAATTATAGTAACTTATCAACTTCTCTTAAAATACAACAAATTATCTCTTCATCCCATATCCTATTTCTTATCTATAAATAAACTATAAAAACCTCATCATTTCATTTCTAATGTCAGCAAAATTCCATTAAAGGTTAACAGAGATACAGCATATCTATTTTAGCCTTGATCAAATGTACCAATTTTATATTCCTCCCTTTTACTTCTAACAGTCTTGATCTTTAATTCCTTCAAATAATGCCCTAGAACTTGATTTTTCATGTTTTCTTTATTCCTTCTCACAAAACTCTTTGTCTTTGTATGAGCTGGCAAATAGTGAGACGAGTAATCCTGTGGGAGCAGAAAATACTATTTTCTGTCATCCTAAATAATTTTTTTATTTTATTTTATTTATATTTTTATTTTATTTATTTATATTTCCTATTTCTAAACCATATCCCCCCTCTTAGATAAAATAAGTCTCGATATAAGGGAATCATTAACCTCATCCCAACATCAACCTAGTCCTCAAACCTCAATAAGTGTGTGCTTTATCATCTTCAGGACTTGGTCTACCTGGTGGTGGCGTAGGCGGACTACCTGGAGGTGGCTTTGGAGGGCTACCTGGAGGTGGAGTAGGCGGTCTACCTGGAGGTGGAGTAGGCGGTCTACCTGGAGGTGGAGTAGGCGGTCTACCTGGAGGCGGCATAGGTGGACTACCTGGAGGTGGTGTGGGCGGATTACCTGGTAGGTCTATTAACATGGAATGATTATATTATCAACATTTCTGCACCCAAAAATCTTAGCTCTGAATAAGAACAGTTCTTCAGTAAGTCCAATGTCAACTTCTTCCAATCACATGATTCAAACTAGGAGAAAGTCTGAGGGACGGTCTCTTGACTTTGCTTATCAAGTTACAGAAGCAGTTTATGGTGTGGTGGAAACAATGAAACAAAAATTCTCTATTACAGTTTCATCCCCCCATGTACTTGTCTTGGTCATGGGCAAGGAGAGCAACTGGTATTGTGTGCATCATGACACCATTGTGGAAATACTGTAATATAAAATAGCTACTTGCATTGTTTTGGGTCATTGTGCAATGACATTGTGTCATTGTGATGGTTTCCACCAGATGCCTCTATAAACTTGGTTACTGAATTTCCCAAATTTTGATTTTGTACTATTGTGGGGAAAATGATTGTTTAAATAAACAACCTTTCCACAATAGAACAGTATATTAAATTATAAACTAACTAAAAGATTTGGGTTCACTAAATCACCAAAAAAGTTATGAAAGCAGACACTATCTAAGCTATCATTAGGACATAAAAATGACTTGATTAAGCATGTTCTTTGAAGCTAGCTTTTATGTGTAAATAATCATGATACCCTGGAAAAGCCAACCCTATCTCCAATTACTACTTCTTTTAAAAGAAGTACTGTGTGTAATTGGAGATGGGTGGCTTTTCTGTGGTATCAGTTGGATTGATGTTAAGTGCTGACTCCTCTGAAATTTCTCATCTGCCAGTAGAGTAAATAGACAGAAGACATATGGCATATTAGCATCACCAACTTGATGATGTTAATATGCCATTTTAGAGGGCTTTAAAAAAAGAAAAGAAAAGGGATTTCAGAAGTCTAATAATCAGTGATTACAGATGAGGCCATGATGATAGCAATCTTCATATTGTGTTCCTGAATTCTTCCCATGCATCTCAGCCTACCAACCTTACATTGGTTGTATTTGTATTTGTAGGTTTCAGGTTGTTTTGAATTCACGGAATACTTGGAATCGTAAACAAGCTAAATTCACACAACCAATAATGCTCATTCAACAGCATGATTTGCAAATGCAAACCTGATTGTTGAGTAAAAGGAAGTGGTTTAAACACACTCTGACAAGGGGAGAATAGCTTTTATACTTTTGAGGCATGAAACCCAATCCAAACCATAAAAATTTCCCCTTGAATGAAGAGTAATAAGATGACAGCGATATCCTGTTACTATAGTTGGGATATATATACTAAGCTGTCCTCAAAGTTCTCTTATAACACTGATTGGGGCAGTTGCTTATTTAAATCCCTCAAAGACTCAGGCATCCCCTACAGACTTCAAGGACTCCTCAGGGTGCCATCAGTCAAACAATGTCGACTGGCAACCCCCAAGGGGAGAGCCTTCTCTGTAGGGGCACCTGCCCTCTGGAACAATTTGTCCCTGGAGATATGGATGATCCCTGACCTACGCACCTTTCGCCATGCCCTCAAGACGTTATTGTGCCAACAAGCTGGGCTGGCCAAATATGAATTTTAATTGTTGGCTTATTTTTAATGACATTGGGGTCAAATTATTTAATATGTTTTTAAACTGTTTTTAAATTTTGTATATGGGTGTATTTTATTGTTGGCTGTACATCGCCCTGAGTCCTCTGGGAGAAGGGCGGTATAAAAATTTAAATAAATGTTGAAAAGTGATTTGCTATGTCATGGTGCAGGTTCTGACCTTTCAAACTTTTGGCTTGACCTTGGATGTAAATACATAAATCACAAGGATTGTATGTTTCATCTCTTGTTCTTCCTTCCTGCCTGGCAGGTGACCAAGCACAAAGTTGTTTAATAAGTTTATGCAAATTGCAGTAATTTTTTTTATTGTAAACTCATCTTAAGAGTTTAATAATAAAAAAACCAGCATTGGTTGGTGGATTAACTGAGAAGCATATTAATTTTGCACTTTTTGCTTCTTGCCTTCCTGTGTTGTATTTAATGTTTTTAATATTTTAATATTTATGATTTTAAATGTAAGCCACCCAGAGTCACTTTTCAGAATGACATGGGCAGCATGTAAATTTAATAAAGAAATAAAGAAATAAAATGAAATAAAATTGCCCATTAAATACCGATTGAAATCGTGGCCTGCTAAATTCTGCTCCCTAATGCACCATGTTTTAATTTGTTTGGGGCCAAAATAAAGTAATCCTTTCTAACTAACCCTTGAAATACTTTTCCTGATTTTGACTTGCACAATCTCACAAAGACTGCACGATCCAACAGAAAGCACCTTTGCACTACTGCTTAAGAATATTTCCTTTTTGAATCTGGGGGGGGGGGGGGGGGGGGGTTGGACCAGAGCAAAAAAAAAAAAAAAAGACAAATATTTATGCTGGATTGAGGCTTTTGCACTGTATCAACTGGTCTCTTTTGCTCCCACAGGTGCCGGTACTGGAGCCAAGCCTGGGAAAATCCCTGGTAGGTCAACAGTTGCTCCAAGAAACTTCAGCTCAAATAAGGATGAGTGCTCTGAATTTTAATAACATGTTAATTAGCTGGGAGAGTAAGTGGGCTATGAAAACTGAAGGCATAATGTTGGGTTCATCTTTTGCTCTCTGACTTATAGGATTAGGTGGCTAATCACAGTGGGCTCAAGATGAACAAGGTTTTGTTTTTCATTTAAAACATTACTTCCACTCCATGTCCATCTGGGAAACTAATAGTCTTTTCAAACAAAACCTAACATCGTGATAAAAATAGCAGAATACTGGTAGTGCTTTGGTGTAAAACAACAATACATTTAGTTTAGGGATAATATCTTGATTTACCCATTTTTTCTACATGTGGGGGTTTGTCTGGCAGCTAACAAGCAGTCTTTTTTCATCAAAAATAGTCAAAAGGGACCAAAAGGACACAATTCTAAACAAAACAGCAATCAACAATCTTCAGTGGATCAGAAACAACCCCTTTGAATAGTATGAACTGGCTTGTATTTGGTTAAGAAGTGGTCTCACTCAGTTTTGTGGGCCTTATTGCTAACTAAGTAGCTGACTTCCTACCATTACTACCAGTGGTGGGTTTCAAAAAATTTTACTACCGGTTCTGTGGGCATGGCTTGGTGGGTGTGTGGTTGGTGGGCGTGGCAGGGGAAGGTTATTGCAAAATCCCCATTTCCTCCCGATTAGCTGGGACTTGGGAGGCAGAGAATAGATGGGAGTGGGGCCAGTCAGAATTTTTACTATCAGTTCTCCAAACTACTCAACATTTTCACTATTGGTTCTCCAGAACTGGTCAGAACCTGCTGAAACCCACCTCTGGTTACTGCGTATTTAACCTGTCCACTGAATTAATCCATTTTCTAGATTTGCAACCACAAACTAGTTAAACAGACTGGGCTTATGATACATATCAAGGCACAGTAGAATTATTCAGCCATTAACTGACTTGATTAAGATTATTGCACAATTTAATCTTCTGCCCAAACCATGCAAGTCTTGAGTGGCTTAAGTTTTAGGGCCTCTGGCTCTGTTGGTCTTCCATGTTTACTTCTGCATGGAATCATTGCACTTCTCCAAACAGAACTGGAATGCAATCTGGAGTTCTCCTGGATCTTCTGCTTGAAGAGCAGATAACAACCTTGGCAAGGAGAGGTTTTGTACAACTTCATTTGTATGTCAGTTGTAGCTTTCCTGGGCCAGGAGGCACTGATCATAATCACTTTCACAATTATCTCTCAAGTGAATTACCGCAATGCAAATGTTTCAGAATGCAGCAATGTGAAGTGTTATGTTTATGTTTCGGTATATTCATGCTACACCTCTACTATACTATCTATATTGATTCCCAGGGTGTTTTGGGATGAATTCAAGGCACTGACTGTCACCTATAGTTCCTTTCAGGACATGGAACCAGGTTACTATATTTGTAGGATTACCTTCCCCCACTGTTTCTACCCATCCCATTTGATCCAAGAGGAATCAATTTGGGTCACCTCAATTAAAGGATGTCATCTAATGGGATCTGTTCTATTGTGATGCTGGCCTTTCGGAAAGGGCTGAAGACCTAGGGGTGCTCCAGGGCATGGGGGTCAGACAGGTAGATGGCCTGTGAGATGTTATTGGGTATAATTGGCTTTGTTCTCAGTGATCATTAGATGTTTTTACTTTTTTTTCTGCTATTGTTCATCTATACAAGTTGATTGAATGCATAAATAAATAAATAAATTTAACATCAGCCAATTTGATGCTCTCCAGATGTGTTTAATTTTGCAGAATTCCTAAGTAGCATAAACACTGAGAATTCTGGAAATTGAAGTCTCTGCACAAATATTGATTGACATAAATGGACTTGCTTTTCTGTCTTAGAGTGAGAAACTGAGGAACTAGCTGATGGATAATTTAAAGAGAAAATACCTATTAAGACTAAACTGTTTTAGAACTTGCTTGGAAGTCCTAAATTTTATAACTTTATAACTCTGTATAACAGGTAAATAAAAATGAAAGCATTCAAGAAAGGGGGCTAAAATCAATTCAGCAGGTGTTTTTGACTTGGTAGAAAACTAGTTGACCTAGTGACTTTGAATCTCACCTAGTTAAAATTCTTGTCCAGTTTTTTAACTCACAAAGCCTCTTAGCATTACAGAAGTGCTACGTTCTTCTTCTGGGATGTTATTTCAGCTTCCCAAGGCAATGTCCCAAATTAGCAGGTGGTTTTTGATCCAAGTAAAGTATTAACTAAACCAAGGCTGATCTTCCTTAGCCTCTAAGATCAGTTTTGTGCTGCCATCTGCTGAGACCACTAAATTGACTTCAAGAACGAGTGAGAGAATTCTTCTAGCTAAGGCATTTGAATTAACTATAATGCCCCAGTCGGAGAAAGTCATGGAAGGAAGAATGGCAGCATCTTTCTTCTATGTTTGACAGGTGTTGGAATTCCAGGAGTCTTCCCTGGAGGCGTACTTCCTGGCACAGGTGAGTTTGGCCTCCGTAAATGCCATCCCTCCCTCCTTTCAGCAACATGATGTTGAATGCATAGGTGCAAATTTAGCACATTTCAACGAACCAAAAGATAATGATGGAGCACTTGCAAGTTAACATCTGAGATAAAGAGACTCAAATTTCCTGGCAGTTAGAACAATTAATCAGTGGGACGACTTGCCTCCAGAAATTGTGAATGCTCCAACACTGGAGGATTTTAAGAAGAGAATGGACAACCATTTGTCTGAAAGGGTATAGGTCCCTTCCAACTCTATTATTCTGTTATTCTTGTTAAACTAAAATCTTAAAGCTGCTGTTTCTGTATATATCAGGAATCCGCTATCCAGGTGTAGGAGTCTTGCCAGGAGTGCCATCTGGAACAGGTGTCAAACAGAAAGTCCCAGGTAAGTGGCATCTCCACCTCAAATGCTACTTTGTTTGCTATTGTTTATAGCAAGGTTTTGTTGGGATCTTATAATTCTCTGATTCTCAAACATTTTGGTCTCAGGGCCCCTTTACAGCCTTAAAATTGATTGAGGACTCCAAAGAGCTTTGGTTTATGTGGACTGTATCACTTGATGTCTACCGTATTAGAAAATAAAATGAAAGAGTTGTAAAATATTTATTCATTTGACTTGACTCTGGGTTCCCTAGACCATACTTTAAGAACTGCCCTTCTAATTCACACTGTGATTTATTCACCTCTGTCTCTGTGTGTGCATGGATGTGTGGGCCTCAGTGTATGTGCATGTGCATAGATGCACGTGTGAGAGTGCAAAATAATACCTGCAAATACCTTCACTCTCAGTATTGATATCTGAAAAGAACTTGAAGCTCAGGGTAGCGTATTAACCAAAAACAATCATGTTACAGGTGATAACTAATTTAATGGCCATGCCAATGAGTGTTCAGTGTTATGACAGTGTTGAATGAGTAGTAGTTGCGACTGATCATCATACTTACATTGGCTGTACACCGAGCTTGCAGTTATGACGTTGCAACACTCCACGGTCATCTGATTGCCATTTGCAACTTTCTTTGCTGGCCCCCTAGCAAAGTCAACGAGGAAGGTGACAAATGGCAACCACACAATGTCCTTGCTTAATGATTACATTGCTTAGTGACAGAAATTCCTTCACAATTGCCATTGTTAACCCAAGACTACAGTACCTGTATATGTAGAATGAATAGAAAAATATCACATATCTTAAAATCCTTTATCACTCAGATAGGTTTTAAAATATCCTACGCTCTAGCTACAGTACTAGGTGTGGTTTTTTTCCTCCTTTTTTCTTGGCATATTCATACTGCTACGTCCATATCAGAAACAATTTCTAACATGCTTTCCTCTTCTCCTTTCAGGAGCTGGAGCAGGAGCCTTTGCTGGAATCCCTGGTAGGTTGGATGCTTAAAAAAAGAAAGGAAAAAAAATGAGGCCTGCATTTGTGCATGCATCACATATATCACCTGCTTCCAGGGTAGGTGAGGAAGAGACTGGTCTATTCCGGTTACTGGCAAATCTACTGGGGGAAAATCTATAATAGGAAAATCTATTAGGTTATGTCAGTTTGTGGCCTTTCCCTTCTCAGCCCTCTTCTTGATGTTACAGGACTTGGAGGAATTGGAGGTGGACAACAACCAGGCCTACCTCTGGGTTATCCCATCAAGGCACCAAAACTCCCAGGTGATTCTTAATCCAGAATTTAACAAATTGCTTTACATATCCCTGAAACATTTGTCCAAATAATCTATCTATATATATATATATATATACTGACTACATCTCTCTCTCTCCTCTCTACCTCTCTCTCTCCCACCTCCTCTCCTTCTCCCTCTCCCTCCAATTGTGGCTTGTAAATTATAGGTTTGGCCTAGCCTACTGAGCAATTCTAAGAATTCCCCAGCCAGCCATGACTGATTGTGGAATTCTGGGAGTTGAAGTCCACAGTTTTGGAATTGCAAGGTTGAGAAACACTCCTAGCAGTCCACAAAAACTGTATTCTATCATAATTGGAGCAGTGGTCTGTCTCAGTAACTAAGCCAGTTTCCTGTGTGCATGTTCTGATCAAACGGTTCTCTTTCAGGTAGTTATTATGGTAAGCCTTATGGTGCTGGCAAGCTGACTTTCGGTGAGTCCTCTTGACATGTCTTCCATTCTATAAATCCTTTGCTCAGTGGTTGTGCAGCCTGGGGCTTGATAGAAATGGGCACAACTTGAGACTTAATTAATTTAATTTATCAAATTTCTATGCCGCCCAACTCCCAAGGGACTCTGGGCAACTTGCAGCAAAAAATAATACAACAAAGAACATAGGAGAATTATTTAAAAACATTATAAAAACATTTTAAAAATATTAAAAGTCCATGCACACCATTCATGGCCGGATCTCGCAAGATTGCAGCAGCGAGATCAACGGCCCCAGGCCTGCTGGAAAATCTAGATCTTCACCGCTTTCCGGAAGACCAATAGGGTGGGGATAGTCTGGATCTCAGGAGGTAACTGGTTCCAGACAGCTGGGGCAGCCACAGAGAAGGCCCTCCCCCGCGAGCCCACCAGCTGGCATTGTTTAGCTGACGGGATCCGGAGGAGACCAACTCTGTGGGATCTTACCGGTCACCGGAAGCTATGCAGTAGAAGGCAGTCTCGAAGATAGCCTGGCCCTGAGCCATGTAGGGCTTTAAAGGTAATAACCAACACCTTGAATTGTGCCCTTAAATCAACTAAATTATCAACTGGAATCCAGATTGCACAAATCTGTCTTGTGTGCCAATTGTGCCCTTTCCTGGACCAGGAGGCCTTGCTCATAGTCACTCACACTTCGGTCACTTCCAATTTGATTTATTGCAACACGCTCTATATGGGGCTATCCATGAAGTACACCCAGAAGTTACAACTGGTCCAAAATGCAGCAATGCATACTGTGTTGAGTATCCCGAGTTTCACTGATATTATACCCCTGTTGCAGGATATGTACTGGCTCCCAGTTTTTTTTTCAGGGTGCAGTTAAAGGTGCTGGTTATAACTTTTAAAGCCCTACATGGTATGGGACCAGGTTATTTGTAGAACTGCCTCTCTCTGAGGATATGTGTCCATCCCACCAGAGTTGATGCGGTGAGCGCACTCCAGTTCTCTTGCATTAATCATTGCCATCTTATGGGACCTAAGGAAGTGTGCTTTTTCCATTGCAATCTCTGCCTTAAGAACTGGTGGGCCCCTAGCCTTACAGGGAGCATTAAAACCTAATTCTTCCCCCCAGGAAGGGGCATTGGAATAGGATGAGGTCAAGATGGGACAATAATGTGGGTGCATTGGAGCATTTTTTCTGTTTCTGTTTTTATTACCATTAATTTGTTACTGTTTTATATATTGTTTTATCAGCTGTAAGCCTCTCAGAACTGTTTTATATAGCAGGGCAGCTATATAACCATTTTAAATAAGGAATTAATAATGAACCAGGTGAGCCAACCATTTAAAAGGAAGGTTTGTGAAGCTTTGGCTCCAGGCTTCACAGTAAGCCTGAGAATGTGAGCAAGTCTTCCTGACTGATTTCTGTCATTTGGTTTGAATCTAGTTTTAAGTCTCATGGCTTTGATTGGAATTGTGGTTTTGGATAGGAGGCAGAATTGAAAATTATTTGCAAATCTTCTAAGCCTGCTGCCGATAGAGAGAATGACAAGCATAGGAGTGGATGAAATTGGATCTAGTTCCATAATTAGATGTAGAACAGCCTTTCCCCATCCTGTACATTCCATCTGATTTGGGATTATGAATGTAGAAGTCTAATACATACGGAAAGCATTGGTTTGAAGAAGCTTTACAAATATGAGGAATTAAGAGATCGCTGTCTCTCTAGTCTAAATCTAAAACACAACAAGGATGAGTTAAAGGAAATGTAATGCCACATATCAATACAGGTAGTCCTCAAGTTACGACCATAATTGAGCCCAAAATGCATGTGGCTAAGAAAAACATTTGTTAAGAGAGTTTGCCCCATTTTACGACTTTTCTTGCCACAGTTGTTAAGTGACTCGTTGCATTTGTTAAGCTAGTAACACAGTTGTTAAATGAATCTGGATTTCCCCCTTGACAGAAAGTCGCAAAAGCTGGTCACATGATTCTGGGACACTGCAACCATCATAAATATGAATCAACTTGCCAAGCATCTGAATTTTGGTCATGTGACCACGGGGATGCTACAACGGCCGTAGGTGTGAAAAACGGTCATACATCACTTTTTACAGTGCTGATGTAACTTTGGACAGTCACTAAACGAACTGTTGTAAGCTGAGGACTACCTATATGGGGGAAGTACTTTTACCAAGAAGAGCCCCAATGACTTTTTTTCCCCTCCAATTTTCTTTGTATTTGGTATTAGGCAAAAATATTAATACCTATTCTCATGCAAATTCTGCCTTCTCTATGTGGTTTCAGGCGGGGCAGGTGGGGCATATGCTGGAGGACTTGGAGGGAAACCTGGCTATCCAACGGGTACAGGTAAATGTCTTTGTGTGTTTGGCTGAAAGTCAGACTAGAGTGTTAGCAAAGCCCTTCCTGTCTTCCTGTCTTGCAGCTCAGGGCAAATTTGGCATTTTGACATAGTCAGAGAATGCCACGGATTTGGGGAGCCTGTGGCCCTCCAGGTTTTGCTGAATGACCGTGTTTTCCACTGTATCCAGGGGTGGGCTGCTGGGGGTTTGCACGGGTTCGGGAAAATCTCTAATTAAGATTCTGTGCAGTTCGGAGAACCCCCAAATCCCACTCCTGGTTGGCCGCCCTGCCCACCCCACCCCACCCCTCCCAGGAGTCCCCATGCGGCCCGTTTTGGATGCAGGTAAGTGCAGGACATGTGCCGCGGAGGCTCGTGGAGGACAAAAAAACAGGCCTACCGGAAGTTTGGGAAGGCATTTCTGGCCTCCAGAGGGCCTCCGGAATCTGGGGAGGCTGTTTTCGCCATCCCGGAGGCTCGTGGAAAACCTCCAGAGCCTGAAGAGAGCAAAAACGCCCACTCCCCCACAGTGCAGGAGGCCTACTAGGCCACAGCCACCATGGCCCACGCCCACCTAGCAACCAGGCAGGGAACTCCTTGCTAAAAATTTTGAAGCCCACCCCTGACTGTATCTGTAAAATAATTCGAAGATGACCTTAGAAGGTATGAAATAATAGTTAAGGATGGACTTGGTAAAGCAATTTCACGGTCGAGAGATTGAAGCCACCAGAAGAAAAAAACTGAGTCTGCCTTAATTTTGTTTATCAGAAAAGAGGAGCTGAGGGGTCCTTCGTGCTCTCTAAGCTTGATGGTTTTCTTGCAGATGTTTCGTTGCCAAACTAGTAATGCATCAGTGCTAGTAGGAAGTGGAGTTTGCTCTCGTTTTATATTCTATGGACAGTGCACCGTAGAATGTGAAATGAAAGCAACCCCCACAACAATGTTATTCTGTTTTCTCCTTCAGGTGTAGGAGCTCAGGCTGCTGCTGCTAAGGCAGCTGCAAAATATGGTAAGTATAACAAGCCAAAAAGAACCACCAGCATTTTTGGAGCATGTGCTCAAAATTCACCCTGCAGGATTTCCAGGGTGAATAAACATTTAATGTTTTAAAATCTATGCAGCCTCTGTGGTCTCCAGGGCTCCTAATCATAATTGTTAAATTACAATTTAAAAAAAAAACAAAACCATGGCTAAATCTCAAATATCTGTAGGTTATCCCATGAAATCTCATGAGGCTTTAAGCCATTTTAAAATTATCTTTATTTTTTATTCTTTTGTGTTCCTACTTTCTTGGACCCACAATATCATACAAGAGTATCTACTGCCTAAAAGAGTCATTGAACTTCCATCAGCTAAAGGATATTGGCTCTAATTATTAAAATTTTTGGAACAAAGGGCCTTAACAGTACTTTCTTGTCTGTAGAAAATGAGATGTTTCTTCTATGGAGTTCAATCCTGCAGAGAGCCTTTTTTTTTCAGACAGTAACTCGAGGTTGGGGATCAAATGATTTAGATGGATTATGCTGGGATTAGAAATATTTGCTCTCTGTTCTGCTGGGAGTCAAAGTACAAGGAACTTTGGCCAATATGCATCCCTACTTTTTTCTAACAAGGCGCTGGACTTTTGCCTGGAGCAGGCACCATCCCTGGAGTTGGGACCCTTGGTGGAGGAGGGTTGTTGCCTGGTGTTGGTGGTGTTCCAGGAGGACTAGGTAAGAGATATCAAATCTGTCTTGCTGGATCACTGCCTGAGAATAAGGACAGTTCATTATGGGCTACCATGATGTCAATAAAACTAAGATGAATAAAACTAAGATCTATATATCCTCTATCTACCAGAGGCCTATTCACTCCCAGATATTAAAAGTCAGTTATGGAGAAGATGGCCCTGTCCAACTTTCACTATCCTTGGCCCCTTGGCTGGGGCTGATAATTGTCCAGCAAAATCAGAGAGCCATTGCTTCTCTTTCCCTCACCTAAAAAAGTAGAGTGCATCTGAACTGATCCAGGACTAGCTAGTCCAGGGGTCAGCAACCTACAACTCCGGAGCCGCATGTGGCTCTTTGGGCCCTCTGCTGTGGCTCCCTGTCAGGTGATCCCAACACTGGCTGGCCCCGCCCCTTGTCCTCCCCTCCCAGTCACTCCTCGCCTGGCCTGAGAAGATAAGGACAATGGCCGGGGCAGAGACAGAGAGATACAGAGAGAGGGGGAGAGAGAGAGAGACATAGAGAGATACAGAGAGAGAAGGAGAGGGCGCGGTGGGAGAGAGAGAGAGAGGGAAGAGAGAGAGATGTCAAAAAGATTTTGTGGTTCCCGGTGTTTTTTAACAACTGGTTCTCTGCTCTAATGACTGGCTGGGTAGGCGTGGCTGGGGGGGGGGGTCATGTGACCGGTGGAAGTGAGTGACATCAAGTTGGCCACGCCTACCCAGGTTTTGTGGCTCCCAGTGTTTTCTTTTCTGTGGGAAATGGGTCCAAATGGTTCTTTAAGGTTGCAGACCCCTGAGCTAGTCATTAGCAGCCATCCTCACCTTGCCTTGAAGTTCCGTCACAGAAGTGGATAAGCCCAGCTATATACTTGGAAGTCAGAGCTCAGCAGAAAGACTCTGGACTCATAGACCTTGTGGAGGTTGAAGCATGCTGTGAGTGCACATGGGCATTCCTGAGCCCCAAGGTGATGTGATCAATGAGTAGTGAAGCAGGTATTATAACTGAAACATAATGGAGATGCATATACAAGGAAGTACATGATAGGAATAGGTCAGGCCTAGTACCTAGTTAGCTGCATCCTACTAGGAGGGAAGTCCAAAATAGTGTCTGTGACCCTTGGAGAAAAGCTAGATGGAGGTGACTGCAGATTAATAAAGTGGAGATGAACAGTTAAAGAGAGGGATGCATTAAACATTAACTCTCCCTCTACAGCCTATGACCCTTACGGTCAGTAAGGTATGGTATGCTAAGAGCCTATGTCATTGGATTTGGAGGTCCAACAAGACTTTGGGTACCTCTCTGTTTTATAAGGTAACAAGACAAGTATACTTCTCTCATCTTTTTCTTTCCTTCAGGTGCTGGTGGACCAGCGGTAGCGGCAGCAGTAGCTGCCAAAGTAGCTGCCAAAGCAGCAGCTTACGGTGAGTTGGTTCTTCATCTTTAGATGAGCTTGAACTACAACTGAAATGGAAACTGAAGATGAAGTAAATTGAGGAGGATAAAGAATGTACAGGCTAAATTAAATTAGGCACCAATAATCTTTTTGTGGAATAATTTAGAATTGGCATAGGAGAAGGAATTCTCCTTTGCTTTGACTATCTGTGTTGTTTTCTTGGAAACAGTATGAAAATGATGTATCATTATCTTCTACTGGTATTTTTTTTTCTTTTTTTCCTTTTTCTTTATTTATTTTTCACATTTCTAAGCAGCCCATCTCTCTCAAAGAGAGACTTTTTACTTCCTAGTCCAATCTTCAACTTTGGGATTTCCTTGTGATAGGCCAGGGGTATCAAACAGATCCGTCCTGCGGAGTACTTAGATCTGGCCCATGGTGCCATCCTGGAAATAGCGAAATAGCTTTCTCAGTGCCTCTGCCAGATAAAACGGAGCTTGGGAGGGCCCGCATATGGCCCTCGCAGGTTCCGTTTTCAGCCGCAATGGCCTCCTGCCGCCCTCTGGCCACGCCCACCCTGGCCACACCCATCCCAGCCCTCGAAGTCAAACACAACCCTGATGCGGCCCTCAATGAAATTGAGTTTTACAACCCTGTGATAGGCCATCTAAGTTCTTACTACCGTAGGCTCAATCCTATTTGAGATTGGCTGAGGTTAACCAAATGCTGCCATCTGGTTTAACAAGAACTGGCAGAAAGGTGTGGTTTGAATAGAATAAATATTGGGAGATGCCTGATTCTTCTGCACCTGTTACTGCTCCTTTGTAGTCTTTTCACCTGATGCTTTGAGAATTGACTGTAACTAACATGCCTCCATCCTGGGATGAGGTGGCAAATGGAGGAACTAGACCCAGGAAAAAGGAATTCTTCTTCCGCCTTCATTTCTTGCTTCTCTCTCTCTCCCTCCCTCCCTCCCCCCCCCTCTCTCTTTCTGATCTTGTTGGGTTAATAAATCAAAACAATCTGGGAGATGAAGGAAAATCACACGTATAGCTTCAAATAAAAAAGTGTAGGATCAAATAGGATGGATTTTGAGCACCTCCTCTTTAGTTCTAAATACTGCATCTTTCCCAGGTGCACCTGATCCGCTCTCCGGAGAGCTTTAGGAATCGTAGCATATTGCTTGCTACCACTTTTTCCTGGATTATCTCAGCCTGCCATCTGTATTTTATTGAAGAAGTGAGCTGGCAATGGGGAGTCAAGCAGTTGAAGGGATTTAAGGAAACCACAGAACCGTCTGGTTTCACCCAGCAGGATATTGAGACTGTGCACTATTTTCCAGTCCCTGAGGTTCTGCCCAAACATCCATCCTGCATTAAAATCAAGGGGCACCAGCTCTGATGTGTTTTTCCTTTGGTGCGCCTCATCTGTGGCACCTAGTAAAAGCCAGAAGCAAATGTGTGAGATGGGTTCTGAACTATCTTGAAATCCAATGCTTCAGCCTAGAAAGCCTTCCTTCCCTTCCCTGATTTTACTGCCTCTGCTGCAGTTGCTATTCTTACAAAGGATGGATTATCTAGGCCTGATTGGGCGAGATAAGGTGGAAGGTGGAAGGGACCTTGTAGGTCATCTAGTCCAACCCCCCCTTACTTTGATTAGAGACACAGGTTCAATATTCCAGGCACAGTGCACTTCTATTCTTTCTTTTTTTTAAAAAAAAAACTGTATATAATTTTTTTCTTAAATATTGAAAAGAATAAAAACAACATTACATTTTGAAAGATAGAAAGTAAAGAAAAGCAATAAATTAATGAAAAGAGTGCAAAGAAAAGAGTTATAAAGGAGTGGCTTCCAATGTTAGCTTATTAGCTTACAATACTGTAACACTTTCTTCTTTCTATAGTCTACCCTTTGGGGAAGGAAGTGAAAGAATATGGGCTTTAGTTACATGTTGAAAGAAAGAAGAGATGTTTTATTTTAAGTGAGAGAGTTGTTGCTAGATAGGTCCTGCTCAGGGGTGGGTTCTAAAATATTTTACTACCAGTTCTGTGGGCGTGATTTATGTTGTGGGCTTGATGGTCATGTGACAATTATTTAGGATTTAGCAGAGGCACTGATCTACCAGGCTTTTAACTACCTGCAGAGCTGTACCGATCTACCCATTTATTTTTTGCAGGCAATGGTCTATCCATTTATTTTTGCAGGCACTGATCTACTCATGTATTTTTGCAGGCACCGGTCTACTCATTTGTTTTCTTTTAACACTGATCAGCTGTAGGGCGGCTCTTTGAAGCCCCGTGGCAAGAGTTTAAACAGTTTTTTTCCCTCTAGCCATCAGCTGGGATTCAGGAGGCAGCAATAGATTGGGGATGGGGCCAAATAAAAGGTAAGAATAATGTGGAGGGCGCCGGGGGGGGGGGCAGAACCAGTTCGGTGACGTCATATCGTCACAGCTACCGGCTCGGGAGAACCGGGAGGAACCCACCACTGGTCCTGCTGTCTAGTTATGATAACACCCTTGATTTCTCCATTGGATTTTGAGAGATCGTTTTCATTTTTACAAGAAAGGCAGAAACATAATTTCCAGAGTAGACCTGGGAGAACGAAATAGTGCTAATCTTTTGTTCTGTTAAGCTTACACACAGATTCATTGCATTTATTAATGTTTTTTTTTAAACACATGAACTGAGATCGGTGTCAGAAAGAATGGGAAAGTTTTTTGTTGAAACTATTCATTGTATTAGTCAATGTTTTGCCCGGTGACAGTTGCGCTGAAAGTCTGAATTTTTTCCATTGATTTCTATGGGCAGCCTTTGATTCTCTTCAGAAGTGGAGGTGAGGCATGGATGGGATGGGTGAAATGTGTTGAAAGCAGAAGTTCGCCTTGAACATCACTCTTCCTTTTTCCCTGTCTATGACTCAGTCTCTGTCAGTGAAAGAGCCATTCAGGAAAGAGGCTGCCATCTAGTGGGTCGTTCTGGCTACAACATGCATGTCATTCCATGCAATGTTTTGAACTTTCTAAAATAACAAGAATATCACAGGTCTTCTAATCCAATCCCCTGCTCAAGCAGGAAATCCTACCTATACCATTCCTCACAAGTGGCTGTCCAGATTCTTCTTAAAAGCCTCCAGTGATGGAGCACCCATAATGTCTTGTGGCAAGCTGTTCCACTGGTTTATTGTCCTCACTGTTAGGAAATTTCTCCTTAGTTCTAGGTTGCTTTTCTTCTTGAACAGTTTCCATCTGTGGTTTCTTGTCCTGCCTTCTGGTGCTTTGGAAAATAAGTTGACCCCCCCCCCCCCTCTTCTTTGTGGCAGCTCCTCAGAATAAAATAGAAGAATAGGCTTAGATTTAGAATAACTTTATTTTTCGTTTTAAATGTACACTAATCAGCATACATTAAAATGAAATTTCGTTGCATACAGCTCTCAATATACACTACATAAATATGACAAAAAGTTATGCATACACCCAGATACCCACATATATTATATGATCAATACAATGATCAATCACTCCTCATGTGTCAAGAACTATTGAGATGGCAGGTAGAACATAGTACAGTAACAGAGTTGGACGGGACCTTGGAGGTCATCTAGTCTAACCCCCTACTCACGCAGGAGACCTGCACCAGGGATTCAAACGGTCAAACTGCCGACCGTTCTGATCGATAAGCTCAATGAGGAGCATCACAGGGGCTCTTTATGACTCTCGGGAGCCTACATTCAGAGTGACTGATTCATAAATATTAGGAAGGCATGATATTGGGAATGGCTAATTTAGAATTACAGGAAGATTCTCTTACGAGAGTTGCCTAGTTTTATCATCATCATCAGCTGAGACAGCAGCAATCATCACACACACACACACACACACACACACACCGATATTGTAGGAGGAAAGCTACATTAACTTATGGTAGCAAAAAAAAATCAAAAGGAGTCATGGAGCATTTTTCAACCACCAAATTGTATTAAAAACCATCAACTTTTAATAAGCAGTGGCTTCCCGTCATGACAGATCTTTGAAGCGGGAAGTTTTCATCCCTGTACCTCTGGGGATTCAGTAGCAGTGCTAAGTATTCATTCACAAAATTTTGTATTTATTTTACCATTATATCCTCGCCATCCCTGAATTAGGCAGTTGCAAAGGCTGCAATTACTCCTTATTGCAGCAGTAAATAAAATAATTACTATAAAATTAATATGATTGCATTCATCACAAGAGAAGTCCTTTCTAGGTAGCGGCACTTTAGCAACTCTTGAGCTCAGAAACTGAAGTAAGTTGTGATTGGCACTAACGTAGGAAATCTCAGGACTGTGGTTACATTGCGAAGTAAAAAAAAAAAAATCCTGCATGACGGCAATGATAGTGCTAAGAAAATTTCACAAACATAACTACGACATCATTAAACTACAAAGTTCAGCTGAAAGCATACTTTCTCATGATATTATTATTATTACAATAATTATAGCATTGTGGATGGGTGGTTTTGTGGTACCGGACTTAAAGTGCCTGAACTGAAAAGTTGCCATTCTCCAGAAAAACAAATCATAGCTTCAAATTGTTCTTGGCACCATTCTTTTCATGGATGTTGATGATAATAACCTCCCTAGTTAGATGCTCCTATCACCACCATTTGACTCTTTTCTAGACATGAACAACTTAGCTACAGTAGTTCATGCTCCGTTATCCTCATATGTTTAGGCTACTATGATGTAATCTTTGGAAGACCTGAAGGACCAGGTTGGGGACAGATTCACCTGGAGAAAATCTGGACGCTCTGAGTTGACATTGATTTAATGGCACATAATCCCAACAATGCACTGGGAGAGGCACAATGCGTACAATGAGACTGGAGTAGAATGTGGCAGATGGATAGGGAGTGGAGCCACCTGGACACATACACATGTTATACTTTTGCTAAGTAACTGCATGATACAAATAAAGACCTTCAGTGTTACAGACCAGGATAATTACCATGGCTGAAGGGAGAACGTGTTCATCTAAAGAATGGGTTCTTCTTAACATGCTTCTCACTGATGGCACTTTTAATTCTGGAACCTAAATGCTTCTCAGGCATCTACATAATAATATCATACTATCTGCTTATTAGTATCCTATTATGATTTATTTGATTTCTTATTTAGATATCCTATGATCGTGATGGCAAACCTAGGGCACACATGCCAGAAGTTGCACGCAGTGCCATTTTTCCAGGCATGTGAGCTGTCGCCCAACTCACTTGTATCTGCACATGTGCATGCACCCCAGCTGGTGTTCAGGCCTCCAGTGCTCATGCACGCAATTCAGGAGACCCAACTGGTCTTTGGAAGCTCTCCTGCGCATGCGTGCACATTTGCGCATGCATATGAGAGTACTAGTGTGCAGCGCACACATGTGCAGACAGCACTCATGCATGTGCATTGCACGCACAAAAACCATGTGCATGTGCAGATGGCGGGATTGCGTGCACAGCGCACAGCGGCAGCTGTGCAAAAGCTGCGCATGCACAGATGATGCAGTTGCATGCGCAGCACACGGTGGCGCACATGAAAGCTGTGCGTGTGCGCAGATGTGCAGTTGTGTGCACAGCACATGGGGAGGAGCCATGCGTTAGCATGGATGGCACGCACGCAAACGAAGCACGTGTTCGGCACTTGGTGAGAGTGTAAAAGGTTTGCCACTGCTGCCCTATGACTATCACCAAGTGTTGTATCTTATGATTATGATTATGATGATTGTATTTTATGATTATGATCATGATTTATCACTTGTTGCTTGTATGTACACTGAGAGCTTATGCACTGGAGACAAATTCCTTGTGTGTTCAATCACACTTGGCCAATAAATAATATTTCTGTTCTGTTCTATTCCCTTCCCTTCCCTTCTCTTCCATTCTATTCCATTCTACAGTATGAGGTCCCTAACAGAATCTTAATTCCTCCCCTGGAGCTTCTTTAAATGGCTCCTCTAAGGAAATTTTGGATTTCATTTTTGTTCTGCATAGACTTCATTAACCTGATGTTATCCAAATATACTGGACTACAATTCCTATTAACCCAGCTAATAGTAAGCATGTTAGCTATGAATGAATGGAATTATACTCATTCTAAAAGTTATGCATTAAGTTCTGAATTTAAGTGATCTGGAAATTTCCTACATCACAGGTTAGTATCTTAGCCACTGTGCTATTCTAGCTTTCCACCCACAAATCCTTCCATTTCTTCGTGATTTGAGGATTGCAAAACTAATAAACTACCCATAGAGATTACCATTACCGTACTACCATTTCACCCTCTAGCCTTTCATAGCTGATTTTGTGTGTGTGTGTGTGTGTGTGTGTGTGTGTATGTTTGTGTGAATTTATTCCTTTACTGTCCATCAATGGAAGTTTCTGAAAAAAAGCCCTTTTCTGCAATTAACGGTTTCTGTTCTCTGCTGTTCTAATAAATTAATGCTCAGTATTTGACCCATGTTGGCCAACATTCAAGAGATTCATGACTCCCTTCTCCCAATTCCACCCTGTTTTGCTTGTGCCCTTTATGGTTTTCTTTCTCTTTGCAGGTGGCAGAGCTGTCCCTGGAACTGGAGTGGGTGGTGTCGGCGTTGGTCTTCCAGGAATCCCTGGAACCGGAGTTGGTGGTGTTGGTGGACTTCCTGGTGTTGGTGGTCTTCCTGGTGTTGGTGGACTTCCAGGAGTTGGAGTAGGCCCAGGAGGAGTTGGTGTTGGAGTAGGCCCGGGAGGAGTTGGTGTGGGAGGTAAGTTGTTAAAAGAAGGAGGAGGAGGAGGAGGAGATGAAATTGGGGTTTGCTTCCATATCCCAAATAGTCAATCCCATTTAGTCCAACAGTTCTCAATTACCCTGTTTCCCAGAAAATAAGACCCAACTGGAAAATAGGTCCTAGCATGATTTTTCAGGATGCTCGTAATATAAGCCCTACCCCCAGTTAAGATTGTCAGCCAGATGGGTGCATTTAGTACCGTATTTTCCCCAAAATAAGACCTAACTAGAAAATAAGCCCTATTGCTTCTTTTGGAGTAAAAGTTAATATAATTTTTAATATAATAACATTGTATAAACTTGTTCACTGGCTTCAAACGTATTCATATCTATTCACTGCTTTTAGGTTAAATCACCAAGCAGGGGTCCAATGGGCAAAACAGCAATAGCAATAGTGCTTAGACTTATATACCGCTTCATAGAGCTTTTATAGCCCTCTCTAAGCGGTTTACAGAGTCAACATGTTGCCCCCAACAATCTGGGATTCGGAAGGATGGATGGCTGAGTCAACCTTAAGCTGGTCAGGATCGAACGGCTGGCTCTGGGCAGAGTTTGCCTGCAATATATCTTCTAACTGCTGCTCCTACCGAATACTAGCAGACAGACACACCATGTGTGTCATGTGTGAACCAAGGGCAGGAGCTATCTGCTCAAATAGCAGTATGGGTCTCAAATAACACCGTGTAATCACAGCCATTCTGATCCTAGTAACTGGAGCAAAAACCTAATTTTAACATCCACACAGGGAGCAGAACTGAATCTACCTGCCCCTTATTTATTCTTCCTCCAACCTGGCACCGAAGACATTTCCATGCTGCTTCAGTCCCTGGTCTCATCTCTTCAAAAGCAGTTTGGAGCTCTTGTTTATCAGCTGATCTTAAAAAGCTGAGAAAGAGCAGAAAAGGCTATGAGCCATCTGGGTTCTGTCTCCAGGTGCTGAGTAAGAAAGGGCAAAGAACATGGTTTGGCATCACAATGCTGCAGTAATTATTATTATTATTATTATTATTATTGTTGTTGTTGTTGTTGTTGTTATTATTATTATTATTATTATTATTATTATTATTATTATTTTATTTCTATACCACCCTTCTCCCAAAGGACTCAGGGCGGTGTACAGCCTAATTAAAAGCACAAAGACAGACAAAATTTAAAAATTAAAATTATTAAATAATTTGGCTCAAATATAAAACCCCCAAATTTAAAATCCCACATTTAAAACCAATTAAAATCTTTACACTGATAGCCCGGCCTGGCGGAACAACAAGGTTTTGAGGGCACAACGAAATACACGGAGGTCAGAGATTTTACGCATTTCTGGGGGCAGTTCATTCCAAAGGGCAGGGGCTCCCACAGAGAAGGCCCTCCCCCTGGGTGTCGCCAGCTGACATAATTTGGCTGATGGCACCCTGAGGAGACCCCCTCTGTGGGAGCGGACTGGCCGGTGGGAGTCTACTGGTGGCAGAAGATGGTCTCAAGGTACCCATCCAAAGTATGCATGCAAAGTATGTGGATTGAACACATCCACATACTTTGCAAAAGGGAAAAATAAAAAAAAATTATCAGACTCTGTCTTGCCCAGGAACCAATTGAGTGGAATAAAAAAAAAGAACAAAACAGCCAAAGTCTTAATCATTTTGAGTTCCTTTTCCTGCATTTGCTATAGCCATGATGGCGAACCTATGGTACGCGCCCTCTCTGCGGGCATGCCAGCCGTTGCCCCAACCCAGCTCCACCACGCATGTGCACATCCCTCCCGCCGTCCAGCTCGTCTTTGGGTCTCTGCCCCGCATGTGTGGGGGTGGGGTGCATGCAGGAATGAACATGCGCATGCACAGGGGGTGGGGCGCATACAGGGGGCAGGGCGCATATGTGGGGGAGGGTGCAGGTTTAAAACTGTTTAAACTGTTGCCACGCGGCTTCAAAGGGCTGCCCCACAGCTGATCAGTGTTAAAAGGCAGTGTAGTGGTAGACTGGTGCCTGCAAAAATAAATGGATAGACCAGTGTCTCCAAAAACAAATGGTAGACCGGTACAGCTCTGCAAGCAGTTAAAAGCCTGGTAGAACAATACCTCTGCTAAATCCTAAAGAATTGTCACATGACCATCAAGCCACAAAATAAGCCACGCCCACAGAACCAGTAATAAACAATTTTAGAACCCATCCCTGGCACACGCGCATACATTAACACACATGTGCTTTGGGCTCTCGGCACCAAAAAGTTTAACCATCACTGTGCTATAGGCAAATAAAAATTGAAAGCTATCCGAGGTAGAGCCTTTCAATCCAAAACAGAAAAGCCAGACATCCTCTACTCCTTCCCTGAAATGCAGCTACCATGTAAACTGAGGATCCCCAAACTCCTCAGCTCCTTGACCCCTTCGTGAAGTTTCAGGTTGTTTATTGACTCCTGGAGATTAATTACGGTATGTGAAAATAATTTAAGAAATACCACTTTAACCATTAATACAGTAATGGTTACAAATTATCCTCACATATTGTCTGCTGTGGATACTATACAAATACAAGCCCACCTCTGTTTGGAAACAACGCCAATCAGTTCATGCTGTATTTTACAATAGGGTCATCGGAGGTTGTGTGTCTTTGCCCGATTTTATGCAAAAATACCTGAGCTGTGGATACCAGCGTGGTGTTCTTAAACCGTTTGACTCAATCACCGGTTTTTTTCCCAATCTCAAATAGTGTCATTAACACCCCCACTCCTAAAAAAACAGAAACTATATTTTACGCAATCAGGTAGGCAGCAGTTTCCCAAACGGAGTCTTCCACTCAGAAACAAACAAATTGCTCCATAAACCACAGGATATGCCCAGTTGAAGAACCACAGTATTAGAGGGAGCTAAAATGAAGCTACTTAAAAAAAAAAATCCTGCAGGAAGCTTTGTTGACTCTAGTTCCTGAGTGGGGAGGCAAGGTGAGACAGAAGAGGTTCATCGGTTAGACAACCTCCCGCTCATGCTTTAAAAGTGGACTGCAAAATGAAAGTCTGGTAGGCCCATGCTTTGAAGTGGGCTGCGGCGGAGTGTGAAATTAATGGGCTCAGCCAGCAAACACCGCAGACTGCGTGGGAAGATCTTCCTCTGAATCCAGTTCTGAGGTGGCGGAAAATGAGGCTGAATGGAATTAAAAACGTTTCAATAGGATGAATTGAACGAGAAGGCATTCTGTTCCTATCCGTTCTTGTTTTAACATTAAAATTACATCTCACTCATTTTCTGTATTATTTTCCATTCCCTTGTAATGTAGTACCGGCAGCACTCCACATTTTAAGATTTAAGATTAGTGTCTGAATTGCTTCCTGTTGGCATCTGTAAGTGTGTACGCTCACACACAAGTAACATGAAGGATACCTTTACCTCAGCCCCGCTGTGAGGTAACAGCAAATGAATCAGCCATGTGAGGAAAGGAGGAAATGACAAACCACATTTTGGAATGATCACATTTGTTTATTACCACAGCGTATAGAATACATGCATGAAGCAGTGATTTTCTAGGAAAGAATGAAATGGCATTGGAATGAAGTAAATAGTACAGCTTTGAGAATCTGAATTACAGGTAGTCCTCGATTTATGACCACAACTGAGCCCAACAATTCTGTTGCTAAAAGAGACATTTGTTAAGTGAGTTTTTGCCTCATTTTTTGACCTTTCTTGCCACAGTTGTTAAGTGAATTGCTGCAATTGTTAAATTAGTCACACAGTTGCTAAGAGAATCTAGCTTCCCTATTGACTTTGCTTGTCAGATGGTCGCAAAAGGGGATCACATCACTCCGCCATACTGCAACCGCCATAAATATGAGTTAGGTGCCAAGCTTCCAAATTTTGATCAGATGACCAATGGGCATGCTGCAATGGTTGTAACTTCGAATGGTCATGAAGTGAACTGTTGTAAGTTGAGGACTACTTGTATTCCAAGGCCACTCAAGAGAATAATAAGATACCAGTAAAAAGCTTACCTTATTAAAATGCTGCATTTTATTTAAAGCACGTATGGGACTTTTCCTCTCCAGTGCTAAGGTCCTGGGGGTCAGAGGGAGAACTACGATATGTAGCCCCTTGGGAATCATCTGATGGTTATGGGTAACCAGAGCCAAAACGAGCAAGGGAATTCATCTTCTTTGCCACTCCCTTCTTTTCACCTGGTGCCTGTTCAAAAGAGCTTCTGGACATGGAGTCAAGAGCTATGGTGGCGCAGTGGTCAGAATCAGTGGTGAAGTCCACATTTTTTTACTACTGGTTCTGTGGGTGTGGCTTGGTGTGCGTGGTGTGGCTTGGTGGGCAGAGATGGGGAAGGATACTGCAAAATCTCCATTCATACCCCACTCCAGGGGAAGGATACTGCCAAATCCCCATTCCCTCCCCACTCTGGGGCCAGCCAGAGGTAGTATTTGCCAGTTCTCTGAAGTACTCAAAATTTCCACTACCAGTTCTCCAGAATCTGTCAGAACCTGCTGGATTTCACCCCTGGTCAGAATGCAGTATTGCAGGCTAACTCTGCTCACATTACCAGGAGTTTGATTCCTGACCAGCTCAAAGGTTGACTCAGCCTTCCATCCTTCCAAGATCGGTAAAATGAAGACCCAGGTTGTTGGGGAAAATACGCTGACTCTGTAAACCCCTTAGAGAGGACTGTAAAGCACTAGGAAGCGGTGTATAAGTGCAATTGCTATTGATAAAGTTGATCCGAAGTGGAGGCTGGGAAGGTCTCGTCATCTCCCTTACACAACTGAACAGCTTCCAGTTTTAACCAAGCCAGGCTGGTTTAACTGCCCCAGCACCAGCTAACCTTTTGCTAATGCCAGCAAAAGTTTCAAAATAAATTGTTTCATCTCCTTCCCTTTGGCCCCAAAGGTACATTTCCACTATTTCTTAAAATTAGAGTAAGATTAAAATGAGGCTAATACCAGTTTTGCATTATTATCACAGCAAGACTATATTTGAAATGCATTACGTTTCTATTATTAAGCTATACCTCCTGTTTCTTCTCTTGCTTGAATCTGCAAGGAGTGAGTCCAGCAGTAGCAGCAGCTGCTGCCGCTAAAGCAGCAAAATACGGTATGTCTCCCAATTATTTGAAAGCTCTTTATTGGGTGGGGGTGGGGGTGTAGAGGTATCTATAGCAAGCTCAAGGCTACATAGATACCATTGCAGTGCACATTGTAGGATTGGACCCTCCGTTTTTCTCTCCCCCCCACTCCCTCCTTCTCTCTCCCTCTCCCCCTCTCCCCATTTCTCCTTCCCTCCCTCCCTCTCCTTCTCCCCACTCTCTCCCTCCCTCCGTCTCCATCTCTCCCTCTGCCTCCCTCTCCCTCTGTCTCCCTCTCCACCTCTCTCCTTCCCTCCCTCCCTCCCTCTCCTTCTCCCTTCTTCCCTCTCCCTCCTTCTCTCTCTCTCTCCCTCTCCCCCTCCCTCCCTCTCTTTCCCTCTGTCCCTCCCTCTCTGTCCCTCCCTCTTCCCCTCTCTCCCTCTCCCTAACCATTAAAATACTTCCCTGGGATGGGCAAAGTTGCACTTAGTAAGTGTGCCATCTTAGTGACCACTCAGAAAGTAGAGGACAGGTGGGTAAGTTCAGCATGAATTTACAACTACTACTGAAGACAACAATGTTGTCGTACAGACAGTTTTTCCACCCTCTCTGATGTCAATTCTGGAAGTTGAAGTCCATGCATCTTAGATAATGAGGTTAAGAAATGTCAATCTGCACGGAGCAGTGTAGAGCAGAGAAATTTGTGATATTTTGGTGGGGAAAAATAGGAGAAGATTTTGAGTTTCTGCTTTCTGACAGCAGTAAGATTTAATACAGCACACTTGATGCCTTAGAGTATGTCTGAAATCAGGAAAGGTTTCAATTGATTACATATTTCTTAGCACTTCCCCTAGTTATCTGGCCATAACAAAACTAGAAAGTATATTTTGAAATTTCCCCCCTTTGACCATAAATTATGCAAAATAAAATTTAGAAAAACAAAATGACTTTCTTAACATGTGCAAGTTGCAAGATTCAGGCTTTTCAAGCAGAACGTGGATTGATTGAATACCCAGATATATCCTATATCTACTTACACAAGAAGTAGTTGCTATATATGCAGTGATACTTCTGTGATCTGGGGGTGTTGTGTGGATTTTTATCTAGGAACCTCCACAATTCACCTCCCCAGGACACACAGAGAGAGTGGCTGTTTTAAACCACTGAATCAAATAGGCTCATATATCAAACTGACACATACAGTATATGGAAGGGCAGCAATGAGATCAATGAAAAGCTTGAGGAATAGAACACATTTTTTGAATCAGTGAAAAATGAAAGAGAGAGAGAGAGAGAGAGAGCGTGCAGAACTGTCATGGAAGAGAATTCCTCATATTGAAGGTCATCCATAAAAAGCCGGTGAGACCTCCCTCAAACTTTGTGTCCTTGCCTGCATGAGGAAACATGTAAATGAATGAATGGAATCCTATATGCAGTGAGAATGCAGAATGAGCATGGAGATGTTAGGGTTAGGGTTAGGCTTTGGGAACCACCATCTGATATAGACTGTTTTTGCTCTAATGTGGTCATTAGATGGTAGCATGCAGGCAGTTCTCTCCTCAGTTTGCCCTTACGATTAGCAGCATTGAAGTCACATGGATTTTCTGAATAAGTATAGTTGGTAGGCAGCAAGGACTTTGGAGAATCTTCTTGGAGTTCCTCTCCAATTGAGTTTCTGCTGAGTTCCCAATGCAATTGAACCGAGTTTCCACCGAGTTCCCATTCCCATTTCATCATGTCTTTCTTAGGGCGGGTTCCAGGTGGCGTTGGACCTGGTGGCATCATCCCTGGTGGTGTTGGCCCTGGTGGTGTCATCCCTGGTGGTGTTGGCCCTGGTGGCGTCTTCCCTGGTGGTGTTGGACCTGGTGGTGTCATCCCTGGTGGTGTTGGTGTCCCAGGTGGTGGTGTTCCTGGTGTTGGTGTTCCTGGTGGTGTTGGTGGTTTCCCAGGTATTGGTGGAGTTCCTGGGGTTCCATCAGTCCCAGATGCAGAAGAGCTCCATGCCAGTATGGATTTTGTCCTGTAACTTAACTGTGTTTCTATGCACATTAGGAGGCGGGGCAGCAGGAGCGGCAGCAGCAGCAGCAGCAGCTAAGGCAGCAGCAAAAGCAGCAGCATATGGTAAATATGCATCCTATTTCTTTTTCTCATTGCGACTGAGTTTGCGAATAGCAAGATATAATTAAATGTCAAACATCAGCTAAGCACTGAATAAAATGAAATACAGAATGGCATGCAAAATAAATTGCTGACTGAGGCAAAGTAAATTTATCTCACACCTTGAGCCTGGCAAAATATGTAATATTATAAAGAATCCATAGATATTAATTTTAAAATACAAGCCTCTCTGTAGAAAAAATATATGTGAAATTATTTTGAAAATCTATATTAAAGACCTTCATTGGACCTAATATAAAGCGTTAATATACATGTGGTGTCCTTAGATAATTCTTTTACTGAATCAAGTTTGTTCATCCCCAACCTGTCTGAAATCCAGGTTATTGTGATAGATAGCACAAAACTGGAAACAATCAGACACCCCTCTGGATCAAATCATAATAAAAAATATATACAAATGTGTAGAGATGGACAGATTATCTATGGAAATGAAGGAAAGGGAGGACATTGAGTACCGTTTAGTATGGAATAAATAGTGTTCCTGGCTGGAGAGTAAACATAAAACTTAAGGGAAGCTTTTGTTATGAGGTCGAATTACAAATAGAAAATCAAGATAATTTAAATAAAGATGTAAGTTTAAGATAGAGATATTTAGAAGTAGAATTTGTGTAAAGAGGTTAAATAGGTTAGAGATACCGATGCAGAAAAGTTGTTATTAGTATTGAATTCTTGATGTGTTTGTTTTTTGTTGTTTATATTTCTTCTTTTGTGTGTATGTGTGTTTTTCTTGCCTTTTGTGTGTATTATGTTTCTTTTTGTACTGTGTATTTTAATCTTTGGAAATTTAATAAATATTATTTTTTTAAAAAAGAAACCCTGGTTATTGCTTCAAAATGCATTCACCTTCTACCCACTAAAACAATCCTTCAAGCATAACCAAAAAGATTTATCGCTCAGATCTCCCTCTCAGTTTATCATTGCCCTTATTGCTTTTTTGTTTGTAAACCAAAATTTATCATCCTTGTAGATGAATGTTTTTCAAACTTGGCAACTTTTAAGATGTGTAAACTTGAAGTCCCAGAAATCTCCAGCCAGCACACTGTGGGTGGGGAATTCTGGGAGTTGAAATCCACACATTTTACAGTTGCTGAGTTTGAAAACCACAGAAGGCTCTTGCCTTCTGATTATTTCTCATTCAGTATTTCTCATTTATACTGAATCAAATTTGTCAGACACAAGAAAACCAAACTCAGCATCTTTGTGGGGATAATACAAGATTCTGCTGGATTGCTGAATTGCACTCTGCTCCCACAGCAATAGGAATTGGGTAGAGGGGTGGGGTGGGGTGGGGCACTTCATTGATCTTTTTCAATTCTTGAACATTCCATTCCTCTTTCTCTTTAGAGGTAGAGACATAATTTGCAAATGAATAGAATAGAATAGAATAGAATAGAATAGAATAGAATAGAATAGAATAGAATAGAATAGAAGAAGGGACCTTCGAGGTCTTCTAGTCCAGCCCCCTGCTCAAGCAGGAGAACCTATACTATTTCAGATAAGTGGCTATCTAGTCTCTTCTTAAAAACCTCCAATGATGATGCGCCCATGACTTCTGAAGACAAGCTATTCCACTGGTTAATTGTCCTCACTGTTAGGAAGTTTCTCCTTAATTCTAGCTTGGTTAGTTTCCAGCCATTGTTTCTTGTCCTGCCCTCTGGTGCTTTGTAGAATAATTTGACCCCCTCTTCTTTGTGGCAGCCCCAGAAATACTGGAATACTGGTATTATGTCACCCCTAATTCTTCTTTTCTTTAGACTAGCTCCGTGATGGCGAACCTATGGCACGGGTGCCACAGGTGGCACGCGGAGCCATATTGGTGGGCATGCGAATGTTGCCCTAGCTCAGCTCCAGTATGCGTGCACCAGCCAACTGATTTTCAGGCCTTCCGGTCCCACTGGAAGTTGGGAAACTGGCTATTTCTGGCGTCCGGGAAGGCCTCCGGGTGGGATGGGGAAGGCTGTTTTTGCCCTCCCCAGGCTCCTAGAAAGTCTCTGGAGCCTGGAGAGGGGGAAAAACGGGCCTACCGGGCCCACCATGCCATCACGTGCCAAAAGCAGGGGGGAGTGTGGGGGGATCACGTGCGCATGCGTGGGAGGGTGGGCCACATTGAATTATGGATGTGGGCACACACACCCGTGACCCCCCACGCTCCCCATGCTTTTGGCACATGACGGCAAAAAGGTTAGCCATCACTGGACTAACCAAACCCCAAACTTGCAGCCGTTCTTCATATGTTTTAGTCTCCAGGTCTTGGATCATCTTAGTTGCTCTTCTCTGAACTTTTTCCAAGGTCTCAACATCTTTTTTGTAGCATGGCGACCAAGACTGGTTGCAGTATTCCAGATGTGGTCTTACTAGGGTTTTATAAAGTGGTACTAATACTTCACTTGATCTTGATTCTATGCTTCTATTTATACAAGCCAGGATTGTATTAGCTTTTTTGGCTGCTGCTGCACACTGCTGGCTCATATTTAAATGATTGTCCACTAGGACTCTAAGGTCCCTCTCACAATTACTGTTTTTGAGCCAGGTTTTGTCTAATCTGTACTTATACTTTGATTTTTCCTGCCTAAATGTTAAACTTTGCTTTTCTCCACATTAAAATTCATTTTGATGGATAGGGCCCATTGTTGAAGTTTGTCAAGGTCTTTTTGGATCCTGAGCTAGTCTTCTGGGGTGTTGGCTATTCCTGCCAGTTTAGTGTCATCTGCAAATTACCAAATTTATGTATCAAATAGAAGAGTTCCCCATTCTATTCCCTCATCTAAGTCATTTATGGGGGGTGCGATAAACTTAATACCTCATCCTAATCCAACAAATATTACTAAAGAAGATAAAAACAAATTGGTCCAAATAACCAGACTATTTATTTCAATATTTTTTTCCTCAGGAACTGGAGTAGTACCTGGTGGAGTTAGGCCTGGTGGAGTTGTGCCTGGCGGAGTTGTGCCCGGCGGAGTTGTGCCCGGCGGAGTTGTGCCCGGCGGAGTTGTGCCCGGTGGAGTTGTGCCTGGCGGAGTTGTGCCCGGTGGAGTTGTACCTGGTGGAGTTGTACCTGGTGGAGTTGTGCCTGGCGGACTGGGACCTGGTGGAGCAGGACTAGGTAAGTTCTTAAGTATGTAGGAAATATAAAAGCACAGCATTACTGCCAATGGCATTCTTATGCTGCCCATCTTGCCAAGAGCCAACTCTAGGTAGCTTACAACCAAGCACAACCAACCATTTTGTGTCAACTCTAGAATGGATGTTTAGCAGTTTGACTCAACTGTGAGGAACATTCTGTATATTTAGGTCATTCAGTCCAGCACCTGATCCTTAGTGAAACAGTGAGACTTGATGGGAATTTGGAAGTATGCCTTCTCTGTCATGATGCCTGTTTTATGGAACCCCCTTCCCCAGAGATACAGGCCTTGTTGTCTTCAGGAACACAGTGAAGACCTGGCTTTTCCCCTAGGCTTTGAAGCTACGATCCGATGGAGCTAGCATGGGGTGGTGGATTTATGGATGCAGGTTTGATCATATCAACATTTAGGTTAAATTGGAGGTGGGGGTTGTCTTGGAATTGCATTGTGTCTCGTTTGCCCCCCAGAATTCCTTCTGGCAGATGAGCAGCTATGTAAGTTTGTTTCGATAAATGAATTAAATAAACAAATCCTTGCTCAGTGCAAGAATTCAAGTTAAAGCATCTCTGAAAAGGTGGCCATCCAGTTTCTGGATGAATATATCCAGGGAAGTGACACTTACCAGCATTTCACACTTCAGCTGATCTTACCCTTAGGAAATTTTTCCAACGTTCAATTGGAAACTGCCTTCCTTTAACTTAAATCCATTATTCTGTGTCCCTGCAGTCTGTAATGATAAAAGAACAAGTTTTACCAATTTACTTCTCTGTGGTGGCTTTTTAGATATTTGAAGTATGGTATCGTATTTCTCTCCAGGCTCTTTTTCTCCAGGCTTAAACATGTCTAACAACTTCAATCTCTCTTTGTTTCAGGTTATTATCTTAGTTGACCTTTTCTGAAAGTATTCTGAATCCTCTGATTCCTTAAAATTTGGTGCCTACAATTGGTACAATACTTCATCTGAATATTATTCCCACATATTGGACACTTTACTTTTACTAATGAAGCCTAAAATTGTTTGGCTTTTTGGCAGCCACCCCACCCTGCTGACTCATATTCAGTTTTGCAGTCAAGGTTTCATGGTTATTTAGCTGAAGTTAGGCTACCATCAGGGTGACTCCCAACCCTGCCATGAACTGGGGAACTACACAAAATAGGTGTTGATGATCCAAAGACCTCATCTTTATTTTTCTTGTATTTGCAGTTCCAGGAAGTTCTGCGGCCGCTCTAAAAGCAGCTGCCAAGGCAGCAAAATATGGTAAGGTCGCTTCAATCCAGCACAGGCAACAATTTAGACCAGCATTGTAAATATAGGCAACTAACAGTTTCTACTAGGTCCTTGCAGCATTTCAGATTTGAAGGCAACAAGATACGTTAGGAAGTACAGCAGCATGTTTGTAGCACTTGTCTGCATCTCCTTAAATTAAATATGTCTTTCCTTAGAGTCCTGCTACAGCTACAGAGGGCATCACACAAACTTTGAAGAGTTGCAGGCAGATAGCAATAGCCATAGCACTTAGACTTATATACCGCTTTACCAGCCTTCTCTAAGCAGTTTACAGAGTCAGTCTATTTCCCCCAACAATCTGGATCCTCATTTTACCCACCTCGGAAGGATGGAAGGCTGAGTCAACCTTGAGCCTTGTGAGATTTGAACTGTCAAATTTCAGTCAGCCAGCAGTCAGCAGAGAAGTAGCCTGCAGTACTGCACTCTAACCACTGCACCACGGTGGCTCATTATGCTACATGCGTGCTCCCAAAAGTCTCTTTTTTACTTTTATATTCAGATTCTGCACAGTATTAGTAAACAGCAAATGGAGCACTATACACAAGGAGAAATGAAAGAGTCCATCTTTCTGGGCCTTGGTCAATTCCTCACTTAAGTGGAAAATTTGTTCACCGAGTTAGAAGTACTGAGGTTAAGGGACCATTCAGCTCTGTGCACTAAGGCTGGGATCACCAACCCCTGTCCGTGGGCCATGGCATGCCAGAAACCGGGCCGCACAAACAAGCAAAGCCCCATCCACAGGATGCAGGCGGCATGCGGAAACCACACCCCCTCCTGTCTGCAGAAAAACCTCTCCCCGTGGAACCGGTCCCTGGTGCCCCAAAGTTTGGGGGCCGCTGCTCTAAGGAGACTATATCATTTGGAGAGAACATAGCATCTGAAGAGCACCCAGATCCCTTTCTCATCACCTGTTATACACATCATATGAATGTTAGTTTGGGGGTGGGGGGGAACCAGGATGAAACTTTTCTGAATAGGTTTATTTTCTGAATAGGTTTATTAACATGCCTGTTTTGTGAACAGCAATGCACTTTATCAGAAGCACAGAGCCTCTGGTGCAGCTCACAAAAGCTTGTACCTGCTAGTAAACTGTGTAAGTCAGAAAAGGTGTTTCAGATTTTTATTTTATTTTTATTTTTTTTGGTCTCTCACCATTCATGGCTTTGGTTCTCTTTAATCATCATTTAATAATTATTTTTTAAATTTGATTTATATGCCACCCTTCTCCGGAGACTCAGGGTGGCTTACAATGCAATGCGTTAAGCAATAGCCTTCATACTTTTGTATATTTATACAAAGTCAGCTTATTGTCCCCACAAACTGGGTCCTCATTTTACCTACCTTGGAAGGCTGAGTCAACCTTGAGCCTGGTGAGATTCGAATTTACAGTAATTGCAGACAGCTGGTGTTAATCACAATGCTTTACTCTGCTGAGCCACCAGGCAATTGATCATTGGTGGCTCAGCATATCATGCAGAACCACAGGCTTTAAAAACTGTGTGTGAATACAGCCATAGAAGTGCAGCTACATCCATCAGACCTTTCTCAAAAATTGGGTATTTACCATGGGACAAAAGCAGGATGATGAAACCAACAAATAAGCCGATGCTTGTTATTATTATTTTATGTTAAGATTTTTATCCCCCTTTCTTCCAATTGCTCAAGGAAGCGACATGGGGAACTCCCTTTATTTTATTGCCATAATAACAACCCGGAAGAGGGTTAGTCTTGAGTCACTGGAGCAAAATTACCCATGGCTGTTGGTGGACTTCAGTCTGGATCTCCCCATTCCTAGCCCAAAACCTTTATCACTTTACCTGCTTTCTTCTGCTATAAATGAAAAGCTTAACACCTACACTGTAGAATGTCCAGGAATACAGTACAAGTGGTTTAAGTGGCAGGTAATAGGTTTATATATGTAAGGATCATAAATATTGTTTGGGGTGTAGTTGAAGTGCCCAACCTTTGATCTGGCTTTCCTTTGCAGCTGGAGAAATTGCATAAAATGGTACGATAGCAGAAGGGCAAAACACTTACTCCAATACCCAGACCTGCAGTTTGCCTGTGAGAATATCACTGTATCGTTTAGAAGCACGGTTCTAAAGGGGGGAGGGGGGGGGACAAACAATTGCAGAAAAATGCTGTATCGTTGAGCAGCCTCATTTTGCAAAGAAAAAAAACCCCATTGTAATAAGAATGCAAATAGCCACCTGCAAGCATGGTGAAAAATGTTGGTGGTATTAGGAGAAAATACAAAGCACACAGATTTCATGTTTTGAACTGAGTATCATCCTTGGAGAACTTCAACTCTTACACAATGGAACAGAAAACTGTCTCTTTCTTACAACGTTTGCTTTGCCCCAGCAGGAGCTGGTGGAGGTAGAGGACTTGTGCCTGGAGGAGGGGTTGGTGGCCTAGTTCCTGGTGCTGGTGGTGTTGGAGGCCTAGTACCTGGTGCTGGTGGTGTTGGAGGTCTGGTTCCTGGTGCTGGTGGTGTTGGTGGCTTGGTCCCTGGTGCTGGTGGTGGACTTGTGCCTGGCATTGGAGGAATCCCAGGAGCTGGAGGTAAGTAATGCTATATGCCAACGCTTATTACCAGCTATACTTATTTTATTATTCCCAGACAAATTAGTATTTCTTTGGGAACACAACAGAATTTCTATCAGTTCAGAATACAAGGCAACTAAGCTAAATCACTGAAATGCCCTTACAAATTTAATTAACAATGCCAAGGAACAAAACAACAAGCTCCCCAGCAGCACAAATGCTTCCGGCACTAGCAAACATTTACCTACCCTCCTCAGAGGTAGTAGGGGTCTTCCAAGAGCAAAGAGTTCCACAACTGAGGCGCCCTCTCCAAGACTGTTTTGATTTTCCCGTTCAGAAAGGCTGAAATGCAAATCCTATTCAGGTATTTTGCAAGCTGTACTGCAAGTCAAAGCAGTGTTATTCTGTACTACCTTTTGATTTTCAAATACTGCTGCAGGAAATCCAGGAAAGGGAGGGATTGTTTATAGCAGTCCATCTCAGCTATTTTAAAATGTATGGGCTTCAACTCCCAGAAGTTCCCAGACAGCAAGCTACGGTAGTTTGAAGTCTGCATCTCTTAAGAGTTGCGGAAAATTAGAAACACTGGTTTATAGAAAAAAAACCGGGGATTCATCAGTGAAAACTGTGACCACGAAATACAGCTCGTATACAGGGGTGGGCTATTGGGGGTTCGCAAGGGTTCGGGAGAACCTCTAACTAAGATTCTGTGCAGTTCAGAGAACCCCCAAATCCCACACCTGGCTGGCCCTGGCCCCCCTGCCCTGCCCCTCCCAGGAACGCAGCCCATTTTGGATGCAGATAAGTGCAGGGTGTGCATGGAGGCTCAGGGAGGACCAAAAATGGGCCAATCAGAAGAGGGCCTCCGGAGCCTAGGGAGGCTGTTTTTGCCCACCTGGAGGCTCAAGGAAAGCCTCCAGAGCCAGGGGAGGGCAAAAATGCAGCCCCCCCCCCACCGTGGTGCAGGAGGCCCAAGTAGGCCACGCCCGCCCAACAACCTTGCTAAAATTTTTGAAGCCCACCCCTCTCATATACTGTTTTCAACCTTTTTCAGTGTTGTTATTAAACACCTGCTCAGTGGTGTTTCAAGGACTGGTAGATAGATCTGCCTGTCAAATCCAAAACCAAACCAAAAGCAAAACCAAATGAACTCCAAAGCAAAATCAAACCAAGCAAAATCACGACAAAACAAAACAAAAGACAAGACACAAACAAAAGACAAGACACAAACATAGCTACCAGTCTGTTTAAAGTGGGACAGAGTTATAGTGCCTATTCTGTCCCAAATGAATGTGTTAAAATGTTTCTGCTGCTTCTGTTGACTGTGTTTTTACATAGCCATGCTTCCTGCTGTTTTTACTACTAAAAGTATATCGTTTTGCCTGCCCTAAAGACATTGTGCATGTTCCGTAAGTTGCTTCCAGATGCTGCCTTCTGCAGCTTTTCCCTGCCAGCTTTGATCGATTGTGTATCATTAGGTTGGTGTCCACTGTTAGCAACCACACACATGTGGTTCTTCCAGATCTTCCAACAGTTCACTCATCACCACTGTAAATGAGTCCATCCACCTGGCTGCTGGCTGGGGAATTCTGGGAGTCGAAGTCCACACATCTTAAAATTGCCAAGTTGAGAAAAGCTGTTTTAATGAGATATCAGAGATTGGAACTTTGCTCCCATTCTGACTGCTTAATTCTTTTGTTCTTTTTTCGCCTAGTACCTGGTGCAGGTGCAGCAGCGAAAGCAGCTGCTAAAGCAGCCAAATATGGTGAGTTTGGTCCGCATCTATCTAAGGTAGCTTTTCTTGGGATATATAATTGTCTCTCTTTGTAGCCCACTTAACAAAAGGCTCTGCGCCTTTTCAGGATAAATGCCAAATTACCAAGATCAGTTATGGGTTCCTCTATTCCACAATGCCATTTTTGAATTGGGCAAGGGTAGAAATTGGGAATTTATTTTGATACCCTATATAGGGAAGTACACACCTTAAGGCTAATATATGGCTGCATGTGACTTCACCCAAGTGAAGTCATGGGTCAAAACTTAAAAAGTTTTGAATGGAGTTCCTGGAATCATCTAAAATTTACAATTGAATTTTTGGAAATGACTGGCAGGGAACATTATTAATTATAATGGTAATTAATTTGTTATCTTATTGAAATTAAATATAAATTTAATTTAATTTTTGCATGGAGTCACTCCTTTGTATATCTTGCCCTTGAATATCTTAGGGTTGGGGTAGTTGTATCACATCACTCAGAAAGTTTCTCATTGGTCACTCATTGGGGAAGAGGTAGGAAAATCTGGTTTGCACAAACACCAAACCCACTGATAATGACCGTGTCAAGTGACAACCTGCCTGAGTCAGAATAAGATGAGGCAAAGAAAACTTTCAGAAAAATGATTGCATAAAAAGCACAGCTTTTTAACACAGTATCCATGTATGAATCAGTTACACAGAGGGATAAGGCAGAAAGAAATTAAAAACAAGAGCAAAGGAGATGTGCTGCCATTTTAGGATTTTTTTAAAAAATTCTCCTTATTAAGCTAGGATTTAACAGGAGTAGAACACCCATGTGAAACCATTTAAACCTAACAGTGGAGGCGAAAGGACAGAATGGGAAACATTTGATCTTGTCTTTTTTCTTTTCTTCTTATTTAACGCTACCTGCACCTCAATTAAAAAAAAAATATCAAACTCATTAAACGTGGTACAACAGGCCTCCGTCCTGGAGGTGGCGTTCTTCCTGGAGGTGGCGTCCTTCCTGGAGGTGGCGTCCTTCCTGGAGGTGGTGTTGTGCCTGGAGGTGGTGTTGTGCCTGGAGGTGGCGTCGTGCCTGGAGGTGGCGTCCTTCCTGGAGGTGGCGTCGTGCCTGGAGGTGGCGTCGTACCTGGAAATGGCCGTATACCTGGTGCAGGTCTGTGCTTCATTGAGTACACATTGTCCTCAACTTATAGCAATAGCATTTTGACTTATATACCACTATGGTGCTTTACCATCCTCTCTAAGAGGTTTAGAGAATCAGCATATTGCCCCCAACAATCTGGGTCCCCATTTTACCAACCCTGAAAGGATGGAAGGCTGAATCAATCTTGAGCTGGTCAGAATCAAACTGCTGCCAGTCGGCAGAATTAGCCTGCAATATTGCATTCTAACCACTGCGCCACCATGGGTCTGACCACAATTGGGATTGAAATTTCAGTGACTAAGTGATGCAGTTATTAATGTGTCATCATGTGACCAAACCTAAATTTATGACCATTTTTACCATGGTTGTTAAGTGAATGACAAGGTCTTTAAGCAAATCTGGCTTCCCTAATTGAGTTTGCTTGTCAGAAACTGGTTGAAAAGTTCACAGCAGGATCATGCGATTGCAAGACACTTGCAACCGTCATAAATTAGAGTCAGTTGCCACACATCCAAGTTGTAATTATGTGAATGCAGGGCTAGTGGGAAAGTCATAAGTTTGAGAATGGGTTGTAAGTTACTTTTTCCTAGACAGTTGCAACTTTGAATCGTTGTTAAAAAATTGTCGTAAATCAAGGACTACCTGTAATCCTCAGATTTTCCTGAGACAGGAGTAATTTCCTAGAGAATCAGCCCTCCTCACAATTTCTCATTTTGACAGGCAAAAATTATCTCTGGCAATGGGTTTCTGATGAGAATTGTTTCCTCTTCTCTCACAGGCATTCCCATAATTGGAGGACAAGGAGGAGTCAAACCACCTAAATACGGTATAACTGCAGAATGAAAAAAAATGCTTGTAATTCATTATGTTAACTCCTCAAAATAGGTATAGACCAATATGTCTATGAAAGGAAGAGAAAGTGAAAGAGAGAGAATGAGAGGGAGAGAGAGAGTGTGCAAAAGAAAAAAAATCAGCTCAGAATGGGAGAAACAACCATTTGGAAGTGTGTGGCACATTTAACTTTATTTGAGAAGGCCAAAGAGTACAATGGGTGGAAAGCATGAGGCAAAATAAATGATTTTTTGCTGTTACTCAGAACTAGATTAAAGTCACTTTTGGGTTATGCAATTTCTGCATACATTAAGTGCAGAGGGCTGATCCAAAATGGCATTTCTTATTCAACAACGTATTCACCTGGAGATATTCTAGCAGGAGGCTCTCCTACTCAGGCCCCACTGAAACAAATGGAAGCCACACCCTTCTGTTATTGCCCAGCTCTTTTTTTCCCTTATGTATCTGGAGGCAATTCTCATGACCCAAAAGGCCAAAGGCTTTGCCTTCCCAAATGGTTGCTCTCCAATTTCTTGTACTGGCTCAGAACAACCATTAGAGCAGATCTTCTCATCTTGGCAACTTTTAAGCTATATGGACAAGGTTCCCAGAGAATTCTGGGAGTTGAAGTCCACACAGCTTAAAGTTGCCAAGGTTAAGAAAGCTCTGGACAAAACATCTCCTTGAGCGAAAAAAACCCGGGGAAAGTGTGATGCAGCTGCCATCTGGGAAGGCTCCAGCCTGCAAGAGAGAAAATAATTGCCATTGGTTCACCACTGAGACTTGCTCCTATCTTTGACAGGTGTCCCAGGTACTGGATTGGGTGGAACTGGCGTGGCAGGTAAGATGGTTGTCCAGAATATGGAAATGCTGGAGTTGACCTTATGGCTGAGTCTTTAGCTATAGGGGCTGGGCCTGGATTCTTCCTAACCCTGTTTCTTTTTCTCACACTCCAGAATATGCAGAGTTGTCTTGATATGTGAAAAAGGTGCTACACAGGGATGTTTGGCAGAGTGTATGAATGAAAGCAGTTAGGCTCTGTCATGTAACACACAGGTTCTGTTGCTATAAACTTGAAGAATGCTTTCAAGGCCCAGCTAAGCTGTCAGCAAGCTAATCTTCATAGCCCGGTGTTATTCCCCAGGCCACATCAAACTCTGTCCTGGAAGTCTGCTCCTTAATTGGAGGTTCTCAGAGTAGAGGCAGGGCCAAATGTCCTGCTTTGGTTCTCAAAGGGTCACCTTGAGTATTGATCACCTCCCTGACCTTGACTTCATTATCTCCCATTGTGATTTCCAACATTGCTGTTTTGTACCATTAAATTACCTGTTCTTTCTTAGACTGCCCTGTAGCTCTTCTGAGATCACTTAGAATGGATCACCAAATGGATGCCATAGTCCTTTTAGAACAGTTGGCCCAGTACTCTGCTATCTAAATTAGGATTAGCCAAGGCCAAAAGTGACTTCTCTTAAGACGTGTTTGTACTGCAGACTGGTTTTTAGGATGTTCAAAACTAGCAACAATTGGGTAGGGCACATTCAGGATTTCTATAAGGCTTTGATAATTATCATTTCATACCATTAGCTTCTAATGTTAGAATAGAATAACAGAGTTGGAAGGGACTTTGGAGGTCTTCTAGTCCAACCCCCTGCTTAGGCAGGAAACCCTACACCACTTCAGACAAGTGGTTATCCAACATCTTCTTAAAAACTTCCAGTGTTGGAGCATTCACAACTTTCTGGAGCAGTGATGGGATTCAAATTTTTTTACTACCGGTTCTGTGGGTGTGGCTTGGTGGGTGTGGCATGGTGGGCATGGCAGGGTAAGGATACTGTAAAATATCCATTCCTACCCCACTCCAGGGGAAGATTACTGCAAAATCCCCATTTCCTCCCAATCAGCTAGGACTCAGGAGGCAGAAGACAAATATTCCATATTGCATTTCAGCTAAATATATATGGTTTGTTTCTGATGGAGATTTTCTTTGAAAAAAAAAAACACAGGCGTTGGAGGAGGATACGGAGTCCCTGGACTGGGAGGAACCGGTTTTGGAGCTGGTGCCGGAGCTGGAGGTCTGATACCCGGTGGGCAAAGATGCTTCTGGTGGGGTGCAGGGGGAAGGCAATTCAGTGTGGGAATTATGGCCACATCTGTGTCATCCTGAAACTCAGTCGCATCTTTTCAAAACTGGAAATGTGAGAATGCACCTGTTAAACTTGGTCCACCATTTAAAAAACAAACAAAAACAAATAGGGATTTGTAGAAACACTCTAGATCAGGGATCTCCAATCTTAGCAACTTTAAGACTTGCGGACTTCAATTCCCAGAATTCCTCAGCCAGCTGGGGTGGCTTGGTGGGTGTGTCAGGGGAAAGATACTGCAAAATCTCCATTCCCACCCGACTGGGGCCAGCCAGAGATGGTATTTGCTGGTTCTCCGAACTGCTCAAAATTTCCGCTACTGGTTCTCTAGAACCTGTCAGAACCTGCTGGATTTCATCCCTGTTGTAAGTTTAGATCTATCCTTGACTGATTATAAACTTAGCTCCTTGTAATTCAAAATAGAGGAATATTATGTCAGATGTAGGAAGAAAACCTGAGTGACCACAATGTGCTATTATTAGAATTCTCCTTCAAAATACGTTAATTCTAATGTACCTATTCAACCAATTCAAAGCTTTTTTTTTTAAGAAGTCCAGTTCTTCATGATTATATCCATGCAGTTTTCTTAACAGTGTAGCAAAATGGCTTTGCCACTGCCATCTCTAGGGCTGCTTTAAAAAAAAAAATCCAGTCTAGTGAATAACCTGGTATTAACAAGTAATTGCCATCCATGTACTAACCAGCTTCCAAGAGCAGTCAAATCAAAATTGCTTTACAACCAGCTAAAATAATTAGAACAATCCTATTAAGCAAATGAGGAAGGTATCTTTCTCCCTATCGTCTTTCAGCCTTATTACACTCATAGGTAGAGCTCACCTCTGCTTCCAGCCTCAAATGACAGTATCTTTATTTATTTAACATACTTCTATGACGCTACAATCTTAGGAGACTTTTGGAGGCTTAAATAGAACACATTACAGACATCTGGGATAGAATAAAACAACTACAACACGACTAAATACCATAATAACAGAGTTGGAAGGGATCTTGGAGCTCTTGTAGTCCAACACCTGCTCAAGCAGGAGACCCTATACCATTCAAAGATCTGTCCAGTCTAATAACAACAACAACAACAACAACAACAATAATAATAATTTTATTTCTATACCGCCCTTCTCCCGAAGGACTCAGGGCGGTGTATAGCCTATTAAAAGCACAAAAACAGACATGAATTAAAAATAATTAAAATTATTAAATAATTTCGGCTCAGATTTAAAACCCAAAATTTAAAACACCCAATTTAAAATCATTACATTGATAGCCCGGCCTGGCGGAACAGCAGGGTCTTAAGGGCACAGCAAAATACATGGAGATTGGAGATCTTATGCATTTCCGGGGGCAGTTCAGTCCACAGGGCAGGGGCTCCCACAGAGAAGGCCCTCCCCCTGGGTATCGCCAACCGACATAACTTGGCTGATGGCACCCTGAGGAGACCCTCTCTGTGGGAGCAGACTGGCCGGTGGGAGGCAGAAGTCAGTCTTGAAGGTACCCGGGTCCTATGCCATGGAGCGCTTTAAAGATGGTGACCAACACTTTGAATCACATCCAGAAGACCACTGGGAGCCAGTGCAGCTCGCGCAGGAGGGGTGTCACGTGGGCACAATGACTTGCGCCCATAACCACCCACGTGGCCGTATTCTGGACCAGTCGGAGCCTCCGAGTGCTTTTCAAGGGGAGCCCCATGTAGAGAATGCCTCCAGTGATGGAGCATTCACAACCTCTGGAGGCAAGTTGTTCCACCAATTAATTGTTCTAACTGTCAGGAAATTTCTCCTTAGTTCTAGGTCATTCTCTCCTTGATTAGTTTCTGTCCATTGCTTCTTGTTCTGCCTTTAGGTGCTTTGGAGAATAGGCTGATACCCCACCTCCCTCTTCTTTGTGGAAGCCCCTGAGATATCCAAGATCCCTTCCAGCTGTGGCCAGGGGGGCTTTCTATCAGGTTGGCCTGATACGCCAGCTGCGGCCCTTTCTAGATCGGGACTCCCTACGCACAGTCACTCAGGCGCTCGTCACTTCTCGCCTGGACTACTGCAATGCTCTCTACATGGGGCTCCCCTTGGGGTGCACCCGGAGGCTCCAACTGGTGCAGAATGCGGCCGCGCGGGGGATTATGGGAGCGATGGGGCGCTCCCACGTGACACCTCTCCTGCGCGAGCTGCATTGGTTGCCGGTGGACTTCCGGGTGCGTTTCAAGGTGTTGGTGATCACCTTTAAAGCGCTCCATGGCTTAGGATCAGGGTACTTATGGGACCGCCTTCTGCCGCCAATTGCCTCCCACCGTCCGGTTCGCTCCCACAGAGAGGGCCTCCTCAGGGTGCTGTCAGCCAGACAATGTCGGCTGGCGACCCCCAGGGGGAGAGCCTTCTCTGTGGCAGCCCCTACCCTCTGGAATGATCTTCCTCCAGAACTGAGAACAATTTCCGACCTCCGGACTTTTCGTCGGGCCCTAAAAACTTATCTTTTCCAGCTTGCCGGTCTAGCCTGATCCCTGTTGAATTTTAAAATTTTTAGTGTTGTAGGGTTGTTGTATTTTAAGTATTTAAATTGTTTTTAACTTTCAGCCAAAGTTTATATGGGTTTTATAATTTTTTAACTTTTATGTACTGTTTTTTATTCGGCTGTTCACTGCCCTGAGTCCGCAAGGAGAAGGGCGGTATATAAATCAAACAAACAAATAATAAATAAATAAATAAATAAATAAATAAATAAATAAATAAATAAATAAATAAATAAATAAATATTGGAACACTGTTGTCATATTCCCCCAGTCTTACTTTTCATTAAAGTGTTTTTCATATGTTTTAGCCTGCAAATAGCAAAAACAGAAATAAAGATGGCAAAATTTAGACCAAGGGAAAGTTTTCTGAAACAATTCAGTTTTTAAAAGTTTCCAAAAGACCAATAAAGATAGAGCCAATGGGACTGCTACAAAGAAGCAGCACTGCCTTGCCCCTCCTTCTCTCGCTGCTTCTCTCTCCCTCCCTCCTTCCTCCCTCTCTCTCTCTCTCCTCTATCTCTCTCTCCTTCTCCCCTCCCCTGCTCTCCCCTCACACACAGAGAATCTCCTGAAAACCTGAGATTTACAGCAGTTTCTCCCTGGCAGATCTGATTGGCTGGGTCAATTCTGACGGGAGAAGAGAGAAGGTCCTTGAGATACCCAGGCACTAAACCATAAGGGCCTTTATACAATAGGTCAACATTTTAAATTGGACTTGGAAAACAACTGGCAATCAATGCAGGGTCAGCAAAACCAGTGTAATTTGCTCCCACTACTGAGAGTCTAAAAGGATTTGGGCAACTGCATTTTGGATCAGTTGCAGTTTCTGAAGACTCTCCAAGAACAGCCTCAAGTAAAATACCTCATGACCAAGTGGCCATAAGGGGAATGATTCTTTTTTCTCTCATTCTGTTGCACAAGATTACAGTATCCAGGGGTTGGTGTAAACTCCCAAACCAGATAATAAGCAAATAGGATTTCTACCAACAGGGGAGGAAGCATGGGGGGCAGAAGGGAAAGGAGGCTCAGAGTTCAAGTGACTCCCAAATCTTCAAACAATGGATCCTCATAAAGGATTTTTTTTTCTCATAGAAGTTGTCCATGTTCGAAGTTCACAAACGATGTGACATTTTGCAAGAATAACTCATTCCTATTTATCCTCAGCCTGCACTTTTATAACTGGATAAATCATTCCACCATCCATGGGTAGTTGGAAACGTACTTATTTAAGTCAGCATTTCTCAACCTTAGCCACTTTAAGATGGGTGGATTTCAACTCCCAGGATCCCCTAGCAACATACTTTAAGGTGGGTGGACTTCAGTTCCCAGAATTCCCCAGCCAGGAAGGAATTCTGGGGGTTAACGTCCACTCATCTTAAAGAATGGTGGCTGGAGAATTATGGGAGCCGAAGCCCACCCATCTTAAAGATTACTGGCTGAGGGAATTCTAGGAGTGGAAGTCAACCCATCTTAAAATTGCCACAGTTGAGAAACATTGATTAAAGTTATGCTATATCATGAGATTGCCCTTCTAAAGAATTACTTTTATTTTTTCTGTGGGTTCCAGCACTGGTATTCTAATTGCTGTTGAGTCAATAGAGAAAAAGACCATTCTTTCCTAGGATTGAACGATGGCTTAGCTTTCTCCCAACTCTCAGCCATGGCGATTAAAAAGATGGAGCATCTTCAGAGACCCTCCAAATTCTTCCCATCTTCCCACATTTGTTCCAACACAGTGAATTATCTTATGTATTGTTTCCTTAAGGACAAGCAAATTCCTGCATTTCTCTTTCTCTTTTTTCCCTTTTAACTAGAGGGAGAAAAAAAATGTCCAAATTTCTATAAAATAATATGCCAGAGAGCTGTATAGTGGAACGGAACTCAAGAGTTAATGTTCTACCAAAAGATAACATGTTAAATAGTGGGATCTGAAGCTTTGACAGGCCCACAGCTGCACTTGTGTGATGTTGAGTGGGCTGAAAAAGTCCACAAAGATATCAGGAGGCACATTGGCTAGGTTTGCATGTGCTCGTCTATAGCTTAGCTTAACCACAATTTATTCAGCTAATCCAAGCTTTTGGAGTCACACTAAACAACTGTAGCATAAACTAACCACATGGAAGGATAAAACTAGCATACAAAGCTGAAACGCAGTTGGCTAGCTTTCAGTACATTGTTTGAACACTGCTTTTGGTACTCTAACCACAAGGGTCCTCTTTACACATGTGCAAAATCATTGCTGCCTCAGTCCTCCAATACTTCACTTAAATGTGTGAATCAAGGGTCCTCTGTGCTTGTCCCTTCGAAGTCTTTTTATGCTTTCTCCCACCTGTTCCCCTCTATTGCAGCAACTGGCACTGGCTTTGGATTATCTCCTATTTACCCAGGTATGTTGTCGAGGGAAGGCCTCACGTCCTGGCATACCCAAATGCAGGAAGGGGCTCTGGGCTGAATTATCTTTGTCTGGCCAGAGTAGCAAGCCTGTGTCCTGAGGGCAATGATTATCAAATGATGGTTTTCACCCAGTGTGTGTATTCCCTCAGTAACATTAACTTTTGTTATTAACAGAGCAGTGCCCTTCCAAAATCCTTCCAGGAGTTATTAATAAAGAAAATAGACTGGCCCAGTCGATACAATACTCAAAGCACAATGGCCAGGTTTCTCATAATTTATTAAACCTGGGTTAATGAAACAACTGCTGTATTCATCTCATGTGCTCTTAACCCTGTGGCTAGTTCACCCCACAGAATTGGCTACATTCCCACAATTCACAGGGCCAGAAACTACTTCATTTTCATTAAGTATATGTGGCAGTTTCTCCGATTTTAGCTTTGCATGTTGTATGAACCAGCCATTTGCTTTTTGACACCATGGTTCAGCAAATGATGGCTTACTGCAATGCATGGATCCAGCCACTGACAAAGAAGGTGCTGTAGGTGGGCCCATTTTTCTGAGCAATTCTTAGCGTAGTGGGAAAGGGTGTATGTGTGTGTGTGTGTGACTAAAAGGGGTAATGGCAATGCTAACAAGATTTTCTCTCTCATTTGGGATTCACAGGTGGAGGTGTGCCTGGCTATGGAGGTAAGAGCAATACTTTAGGGGGAGGAAAGTGGCAAAGGATAGTCCAGAAGTTAACTAATTAACTAGCCTTGAATGACCCCCTTTTTTTTTCTCTACACACAGGTAAACCTCCCAAGCCCTATGGAGTCCTGGGGGCACTTGGCTACAAAAGTAAGTGGCACCATAGCTTGGAAAGATAACTTGATTGAGGGCTACTGCTTCTTTTTATTTCCAAAACTGCCATGCTCACAGATAGTCTGCCTCCAACAATTTGATCCTGAGTTGAAAGAGGAAGACGAGTACTCAACATGCCATAGAATGTCCACAGAATCTCCCGGTCGGAAACAAGATGTCAGGGCAGCTGATTGGCTGATCTGATTCTTGCAGGACTGATTTGGTGCTCCTATCCAGTTAGCTGGAGAATGCCTGAGCACCACCTACACCCTGTTCCCAAAACAGTAATCGTCATCTGAACCAGTGAAGGCAGTTGTTGGGGATCCTCAGTAAAGGTCCAGGAGTAGTGGGAGTTTGACCCCATTTAGTTTCCAAGCCCAGAACAGATTTTACCAGGTACTATTCCATGCCATAAAAGCTGTCTACTATAGGTTTCAATACCAAAATCTGAAGCCAAACTTCCTCTTGGTACCTAAGGGTTTTGCTATTCAAATTCCAGAATCGTCGGTTAACTAAATCTTCTGGATTTGTACAAATCACACTAACCCACATACACAACAAAGGACATTGATGTTATTAAAGCTGAATGCATGGAGTTCTTGGTGCTCTTAGCTTGGCCGGTTGCTTGGTTATGGCACTGATGAAGCTACTTAGTCGGGTAAGGAAATACTTGCAGAGAAGAGAAGAGAAGAGAAGAGAAGAAGAGAAGAGAAGAGAAGAGAAGAGAAGAGAAGAGAAGAGAAGAGAAGAGAAGAGAAGAGAAGAGAAGAGAAGAGAATTCTTTATTGGCCAAGTGTGATTGGATACACAAGGAATTTGTCTTTGGTGCATATGCTCTCAGTGTACATAAAAGACAAGATACGTTCATCAAGAATCATAAGATACAACACTTAATGATAGCCATAGGGTACAAATAAGCAATCAAATCATACTAGGAAACAATACCAATATAAATAGTAAAGATACAAGCAACAAAGTTACAGTCATACAGTACAATCATAAGTGGGAGGAGATGGGTGATAGGAATGATGAGAAGATTAATAGTAATGCAGATTTAGTAACTAGTTTGACAGTGTTGAGGGAATTATTTGTTTAGCAGATTGATGGCGTTCGGGAAAAAACTGTTCTGGTGTCCAGTTGTTCTGGTGTGCAGTGCTCTATAGAGTCGTTTTGAGAGTAGGAGTTGAAACAATTTATGTCCAGGATGCGAGGGGTCTGTAAATATTTTCACAGCCCTCTTTTTGACTCATGCAAATAATCAAGTTCAGAGAGTACCAAGAATGCCACAGTTCAGCCTTGAGCTACAAAGTATTTTTCTTCTATTGGAAGTCGAACACGTCCAAATAAAATAACTAGGCCTTCAACAAACCCGGTTAAGAATGTTGCATCCACCCAAGCCAAGGTCAGAATCCTCAGGGCCATTCATTTCTGGATTGGCAAGTCCCCTCGACCCCTATCAGCCATCTGCTGGACGACTTGGTCATTCTATCTCTCTTCTTCTGATTTCAGGAGGAGTCGGCCGGAAGAGGAAGTAGCCCTGACCGACAGCCTACCATTCACCTCATGAACTTTGGTGCTACTGCCTGGTCTCGAATGTACCCCCACCCCACCCCTGAGAAAAGCAGAGATTCCACCACCGCCGCTGCCAACACAGCCCCATGCCTTGCCACCCCCCGGCTGGCCCCCCTCCCTCTCACTGGTGCTACAACCATCCCACAGGGAGCGTCCCTGCCTTCAGCTCCCTGGGGCCCTTTGGTGCTGCAGCCTAGGAGGGCTGCTTTCAGAGGGGGCGGCCTGAGCACTTTAACCCACTCCTGAGCCCCGCGCCCACAAGTGGGGGGACAGGAGCCGTCGGCCAGCTGGCCCTGCTTCTTCCCTGGTCTCTCTCTGCTGGCTCCTCTTTGGATCTAAGTGTGTGTGGGGGGACACCCCTCATTTTGCCGTGAGCCCCATGCCAGGCCATTCTTCCCTTCCCCCTGAACACACTGCCTCTGTTTGGAGGGGAGCAGCTCAGGCCAAGCTGTCAGTGCCAATGGGATTAGCCTTAATCCTGGAGTTTCTGCTGGCTGCCAGGCTCGGGTGGATTAGCACGGCCAGGCCACAGCATCCGTACCATTCCTAACGTGGACGCCGGCATGACATCGTACAGCTCCCAATGATCGGGCTGGCCAGGGACCCCTGTACATGACCAGCCAACCTGCTCCACATCTTCATGTTTAATCACTTTGATGTAACTGGGATGGGACACTTTTTATAAAGAAGAACAGTAACTGCTTTCCAAAAAAAAATAAAATAAATAAAACCTGACTAATAAATAATGTTTTAAAGGTAATCTCTCTCTCTCTCTCTCTTTCTCTTGTTGCTATTTTCAGAAAAGATATAGTAGCCCTTGACTTACATCCATTTCTTTAGTGACTGTTCAAAGTTACGACAGCACCCAAAAAAGTTATTTACAACCAGTACTCCTCACACTCGCAACCATAGCAGCATCTCCATGGGTTACGTGATCAAAATTTGGGTGCTGGGCGACCTGCAGTTTATTTACAAGAGTTGCAGCAGCCAACATAGTCACGCGATTGCTATTTGCAGTCCTTCTAGCCAGCTTCCAACAAGCAAAGTCAATGGGGGAAGTTTGGATTCACTTAACAACTGTGGCAAAAAAGGTAGTAATATCAGGTTTAACAACCACCTTGCTTAGCAATGGAAATTTTGGTCTCGGTTGTGGTCAGAGGTTGAGGACCATCTGTATATTTTCCAAATTGACTCACTGGATCATATCTGGATCGAATTTCCCAATAGCCTTGAGAGCAGAATGCAGTTGCTCCAGCAACCCTGTGGTATGTTTTGTCCTTGGTCTTAAACAAAGCGAAAACCACCCACACCTAATATGAACACATTTATCTGTTATTGTGGCTGATTTTTTTTAATAATTCACCTTCAAGAGTATAGCTGCTATTGGAAATATTAATTCCTGTTCTCCTTACCTTCTGCTTCAGTTAACACTGCAACCTTACTAATACAGGCAATCCTTGACGTACAGCCACACCTGAGCCCAACATTCCTGTTGCTAAGTGAGACATTTTAAGTGAGGTTTGCTGGATTTTACAACATTTCTTGCCACGGTTGTTAAGTGAATCTGGCTTCCCCATTGACTTTACTTGTCAGAAGGTCGCAAAAGGGAATCACATGACTCCAGGACACTGCAACCGTCATAAATAGGATTCAGTTGCCAAGCATCTGAATTTTCAACCGGGGGGTGGGGATTTGCAACCGTCGTTAAGTGTGAAAAACAGTCATATGTTGCTTTTTTTCAGTGCTGTGGTAACTTCAGTCACTAAATGAATTGTTGTCAATTGGGGAGTACCTGTATCTGAATACTTCTTATTAGAGTGAATTATTCTACATGTGTTACAGCACGTTTAGCCTAATTATCAAACAATGCATATTCTGGGTTAGCAGAATGTACTGTGCCAAAACCTAACCAAATGGGGGCAATAAGCTGACTTTGTATAAATATAAATATACAAAAGTATGAAGGCTATTGCTTAACGCATTGTAAGCCGCCCTGAGTCTCCGGAGAAGGGCGGCATATAAATCAAATTAAAAAAAAAAATAGGCAAGGACATACATAGCATTTTTGGCTTAGGTGTTGGGGCCGGAATGAGTTCGTGCCTGCAGGATCATAATAAATGTCATTTCCTTAATCACCAGCAATGGTTGTTTACCGATTTTAACTGAAATTATTTCATTTTTGTATCTTGTTTATTGTACCCCACCCAGAATTGTGGCGTTCAAGGGGGGGGAGGGGCATATAAATTTATCTAATGAATAAATGTTAACATACACGCACACACTGAGCAAATATAGTCATTATGTTTTCCGTCATCTTTCTTTTAATACAAATCCAGCCACGGCGATGCCTCATGACTCTCTTATCGATTTTAAAAATAACACGGATAAGTACACATGTGAAGTGGAGGTGTTTATAATGACCAAGAGGCATTATAAGTAATTGGAACCACATGTTTTAGGGTAGCATATTTGATGGTGGGAACTGGTAAGTTTTTTGTCTCGGGTACTTTCTCGAAGTTTCTGGTTGGCCATGATTAGAAGTACAGTAGAATGCTGGATTAGATAAGAATAAAACAAGGTAAAAATGTACCGTTTCCCCCAAAATAAGACATCCTCTGATAATAAGCCCAATCGGGCTTTTGAGTACATGCACTAAAATAAGTCTCTCCCCAAAAATAAGCCCTCCCCAAAAATATTTAAACACAGAGCTAGAAATCAGGTAAGATGGCAAGAGGAGCCCCATCTTGCTCCACATGACCGAAAATAATAAGACCTCCCCAAAAATAAGGCCAAGCGCTTATTTCAGGGTTCAGAAAAATATAAGACAGGGTCTTATTTTCAGGAAAACACAATATCATGCTATCAAATGGATCCTCTGTATGAAGAGGCAGTATATAAAAATTGTGCTAAAGAAAAATCTTTTGAAATAAGACTAGCAACTGAGACCAGCACAGGCAGCAGGAAGGTGCAAGAAGACACTGCCAGTAAACGAGGCATCCTCTTATAGTTAAGAGTTGATATATAACGTGAGATGGAGCAATCTATAGTTTATATCATGAAAAAGAGAATAAACGGAATCCTTGACTTACAACAGTTCATTTAGTGACCAAAGTTACAAAAGCAGTGAAAAAAGTGTCTTATGACCGTTTTTCACACCCTTGCAGCATCCCCATGATCATGTGATCAAAATTCAGACGCTTGGCAACTGGTTCATGCTTATGACCGTCGCTGTGTCCCAAGGTCATGCGATCACTTTTCACGATTTTCTGACAAGCAAAGTCAATGGGAAAGCGAGATTCACTTAACAACCGGGTTACAGCTTGCCAACTGCAGTGAGTCACTTAACAACAAGTGGCAAGGAAGATTGTAAAACGGGGCAAAGCTCACTTAACAAATGTCTTACTAAATGACATACATTTTTTGCTCAGTTGAGGTCGTAAGCTGAGGACTACCGGTACTTCCCTACGCACAGTCACTCAGGCGCTCGTCACTTCTCGCCTGGACTACTGCAATGCTCTCTACATGGGGCTCCCCTTGGGGTGCACTCGGAGGCTCCAACTGGTGCAGAATGCGGCCGCGCGGGGGATTATGGGAGCGACGGGGCGCTCCCACGTGACACCTCTCCTGCGCGAGCTGCATTGGTTGCACTTCCGGGTGCGTTTCAAGGTGTTGGTGATCACCTTTAAAGCGCTCCATGGCTTAGGACCAGGGTACTTACGGGACCGCCTTCTGCCGCCAATTGCCTCCCACCGGCCGGTTCGCTCCCACAGAGAGGGCCTCCTCAGGGTGCCGTCAGCCAGACAATGTCAGCTGGCGACCCCCAGGGGAGAGCCTTCTCTGTGGCAGCCCCTACCCTCTGGAATGATCTTCCTCCAGAACTGAGAACAATTTCCGACCTCCAGACTTTTCGTCGGGCCCTAAAAACTTATCTTTTCCAGCTTGCCGGTCTAGCCTGATCCCTGTTGAATTTTTAAAATTTTTAGTGTTGTAGGGTTGTTGTATTTTAAGTATTTAATTGTTTTTAACTTTCAGCCAAAGTTTATATGGGTTTTATAATTTTTAACTTTTATGTACTGTTTTTTATTCGGCTGTTCACCGCCCTGAGTCCACAAGGAGAAGGGTGGTATATAAATCTAATTAATAAATAAAATAAATAAATAAATAAAAACTGTATAGAGCAAAATTGCACTTGAATATATTAGGAGTCTGGTAGTTTCCATGTAATTTCCTTTTCCAACTTAACGAAATATATTGAAAGGCATAAACTTTCATAAATTGCAGCTCACATCGCATATCAAAAATGTCTTTTTGATTACACAATATCACCCCAACCAGTGGTGGGTTCCTTCCGGTTCCACCCAGTTCTGCCGAGCTGGTAGCGGTGAAGATATGATGTCATGAACCGGTTCTGCCCCCGCCCCCACCTGCGTTATTCTTACCTTTTATTGGCCCCATCCCCAATCTACTGCTGCCTCCTGAGTCCCAGCTGATGGGCTATAAGGAAAAACTGTTTAAACTCTTGCCACGGGGCTTCAAAGGGCCGCTCTACAGCTGATCAGTGGTAAAAGGCAGTTTGGTGGTAGACCGGTGCCTCCAAAACCAAATGAATAGACCGGTGCTTGCAAAAATAAATGGGTAGACCAGTACAGCTCTGCAAGCAGTTAAAAGCCTGGTAGACCAGTACCTCTGCGAAATCCTAAAGAATTGTCACATGACCATCAAGCCACAACTTTTTCTGGATTTACATAAATTAACTGAAATAACCAAACAGGCTGGGTTTGCACCAGAGGTGGGTTTCAGCAAGTTCTAACAAGTTCTGGAGAACCAGTAGCAGAAATTTTGAGTAGTTCGGAGAACCAGTAGTAAAAATTCTGACTGGCCCAGTCCCCATCTATTCTCTGCTTCTCAAGTCCCAGCTGATCAGGAGGAAATAGGGAGTTTGCACTAACCTTCCCCTGGATTGGGGTGGGAATGGAGATTTTACAGTATCCTTCCCCTGCCATGCCCACCAAGCCATGCCGCACCACCAAGCCACACCCACAGAACCGGTAGTAAAGAAATTTGAAACCCACCACTGGTTTGTACATGTTAAGCTACAAAAAAAATCTATCCAAGTTTTCATATTATGCAAGTAAAGTTGCTAAGCCTTTACTTGACACCGTAAATGAACTTCGTGAGCTCAGCCTGCATGTGGTTTGAATCTTTGATGGTTCTGCTTCTTTGTAATTCTGGGATCATCTCCAGCTCTGAGGGTATACTCGGGATTTACTGTACTTACTTTCCATAGCCACTCACTACACCAGGAACTACGCAGGAAATTTAACTGCAGTTAATTCAAACAAATAAATACTGCCTAGCTAAGTCAAATCATATACGGGTAGTCCTTGACTTATGACCGCAATTGAGCCCAAAATGTCCATTGCTAAGTGTAGGAAGTTAGCACCCACCCCTTTCCTAGAAGAATGAAATATTTTAGGAAATATTAAAAAGACAGAATATTATGTTTCCCTGGATGAGAAACGGAGAAGCATGTTTGAAAGACGAAGCAGCTCCCATCTTCCTGCTCCCACCCTTTGTCAAGGGGCCCGAGGCAGAAACTCAATCTTTGTCAATGGACCATCATCTGCAACACAATAGGACCCATCTAGCAACAGAAACTCACCACATGGCACCTGGGAAGATTACATCAGCCAGCAAGGCTAGCTAAAACCCCCACCCCCTGGGAGTCTGACAACCAATCAGGATACTCTTTCTGGGCCCCAGGAAGTTCAAAGCCAGAGAGGGCATAAAACCCAGGGACTCGCTGCGTCTTGCCCTTTTTTCTGCTCAGGAACTCAAACCATGTGATCCTGTTCACCATTAAACCATCTTTCCAAGCAGTCTCCATGTTTCCAGTGTCTTTTTCCCCACTTGGAGCTGAACCCAGAAGAATATTTCTTCTTACACTAAGCAAGGCAGTTATTAAATGAGCTTTGCCTCAAATCACTGCAGTTATTAAATGAACCACGTGGTCATTAAGGAAAGGGCTTCCCCCTTTGACTTTGCTTGTCAGAAGCCAGCTGGCAAGCTTACGAATGGTGATCATGTGACCCCAGGTCAGTGCAGCTGTCATAATACATGGCAATTGCCATATATCTAAATTTAGATCACATGAAGGTGGGGATGCTACAATGTTCATAAGTGTGAAAAATGGGCATAAATCACTTTTGTCAGTGTTATAACTTCGGATGGTTACTAAACAAATGGTTGTAAGTCGAGGACTACCTGTATTACAAATAAACATGCTGCGCGAAGGTGGATGTCATGTATTTCCTTTAGTTTAACCTACCTCGAAGGATTGTTGTGAAGGTGCAAAAGGGGAACACACTGTCTCCCTGCAGTGGCAGAAGCCATCAACTCCAATCCACTTACTATTAGTACAGATGGCAGGTAATCCTCAATTTACGACCCCAACTGACCCCAACATTTCTGTTGCTTAAGCGAAACATTCGTCAAGTTTTTGCTCCATTTTTACAAACTTCCTTGCCATGGTCGTTAAGTGAATCTGGCTTCCCCATCAATTTTGGCTTCTCAGAAGTCACCAAAGAGGATCACATGACCCCGGGCACACTGCAACATCATCAATATGTATCAGTTGCCAAGCATCCAAATTTTGATCTCCCGACCACAGGGATGCCCCAACGATCCTAAGTGCGAAAAACGGTCATAAGTCCCTTTTTTCAGGGCCCTTGTAACTTTGAACGGTCACTAAATGAACCATTGTAAATCAAGGACTACCTTTATTGGGGCGGGGGCAAGAGTGGAAGTGATAACTGCTGAAAAAACAAACACCTTTCCCCAAATTGCACACCTCTCCTACCCCCGAAAGCCGGCACCAGAGTTTTTCTTCCACAAGCAGCCCAGAAGTAGTCCTGGCCTTTCAGGGACGGCCAGGGCTCCCCGGCTTTTTAAAGTACTGCTAAATTGCCTATGGAGATTCTCAGTCATCCAAGTCAACCCAGGTTGTCCCAAAGATGCTTCCCCCTTCCCCAAGAGACAACTGGACTTTCTGGTTTTCCTTTGGAGACCTTTCGCTTCTCATCCAAGAACTCGTTTTTTGTAGCTGGGATGAAGATCGCTTTTCCCACTCCTTCGATCCCAACCAGGCTTGGGTTTTTTTTTTTAAAAAAAATGTTCGAGAAGTGCCTCTTAGGCGCTCCTCAGGCAGACTGATGCTCGGATCCTCCTCGTACCCTCTACTTCTTCCTCCTCCTCCGACTGGCCGCAAGCCCGGGACATCACTCCCCTTCCCTCTGCCCCCCCCCCCCACGCCACGAGCTCCTGCAGCCGGCGAGCGAGGAGGGGCCAGGCCTCCAGGCATTGGCTCGCCCGGCGCTCTGCATTGGCTGGAAGAGATGGGGAGGGAGGGAAAGGGGGGGGGGGGTCCACTCGCTTGCTCGCTCGCTCGCGCGCTCTCCTCTTTAGACCCGCCTCCCTCTCTCCCTCTCTCTCCCCCCCCCTCCCGCCCCATTTTCCCAGCGCTGCCTCGTAGTCGGCCCGGGTGAGTCTGCAGCCGGCATAGTCAGCCCGGTCGCCCGCCCAGCCCCCTCCGTTGCGCCGCCGGGCCGGAGGTGGAGACGCCGCCGCTGCCGCCGCTGCCGCTGCCGCCGTACTGCTACTGCTACTGCCTAACCGGGCCAGGCGGGGGCGGTTGCATGAGGTTGATGCTGCTGTGCTGCACTTGGAGGGACGAGCCCATGGGAGAGGACGAAGGTGGGTCGGGAGATTTTCCCCCTGCGCCCTCCTCCCTCCCTCCCTCCCTCCTTCCCTCCCTCAACCACCGGCCTGCTTCCTCGGGGAGGGGCGGAGGGAGGGAGTGGGGAGCGATCTCTTGAAGGCTGCAATCCTCCGCAGGTGACCTTGAGTCCCGCCGGGAACTGAGCTGCCTTGACCCTTCGCTGCGTTAAACCGCAAGACATTCGCGCGAGCGGGCATTCGCACGTGAAACTACTAAGCCAGCTCTCGTATGCGTTTCCCCCTCCTCCTCCTCCTCCCCCCTCCCACCCCGCGCTGTGCCTTACGGGTTGTGTGATGGTGGTGGGGAAGTGGGGGACTTGGCAGGCCCATGTCGGAGAAATGCCCTTGGCACGTCCCCGAAAGGGGACCTTGACGCAATCCCCCCCCTTCCTTTTCCTCGCCTACTGCCTCCCCGCGCTCATCCCCCAATTTCATTTGTCTCGAAACTAGTTGTAGCGCAAAAACTATAAATAAATAAATAAATAAATAAAAATAATGTAGGGGTCCCTCTGCGAGCAGGTATGGAATGCCTTTTCTTCTCCCGTTCAGCCACGGAATTCCTACTTCGGATACTTTCCAACTCAAACAAAAAACCCAAGGCAATATATGGGGGACGGAGCTGACAAAATTTAAAAAAAAAATCTATATCCATTTCAAATCCCTCGTCATCCCGTGGGTGCTGTCCAGGGTGCTGCCTGATCTTAGTCTCCCGATGCCATTTCCCTACCAAGAACAAATGACCCTTAGTTAGCTAAGGGGCAGGGGGAAGAAATTATTGAAGGAGCTGAATGAAGGGCTCAATGCTCACCCCTCTTCTTTTACTGCATGTTTTTCAGCAGGATGCTTTCAGTGGTATTATAACTTTGGGAATAATCCTCCGCTTTTAGGCATTTTTTTTTCTTGTACTGTGTACTGTAACTTATACTTAACGTAAGAGCTGGTTTGAAACGATATTGTTAATAAGATCCAGATCTAACATCAGGACTTGGGGTTTTTTTCCCTTCAGTCCTTCTTCAATTTCCCCATCCTTTTGACCCCATGCTTAAATAGAGGGCTTGGGGCAGGAATTAATGCCATTTGTAGAAAGTGAAGCAATGAGAGGTAACTCCGTACATTCTTCAAGGCACTTTTGCTTTTGTGGTGGATGATTGGATCCAACACCACCAAAACTGGTTTGGAGGTTTTACTTCCCATTTATGTGACTGGCAAAGACAAATATAAGTAAGAGCCTCTTGTTTCTTTGCAGCTGTCCTTCACTTTCTCATGCTAGAGGGTGAAGTGGGGGATAATGCTGTTGTTACAGAAATGGAAAATCAATCATTTTTCACCAGACGTTGATCCAAAAGTCAGAAAAGCACCTTCTGCACTAGGTTGTGGCCATGAAACCCTTTGGGACTGGCAAAATTGTCTCTCTCCTCTGGCAGGCAACTGCTCTCATTTCATCCCTAAAGAAACAAGGAATATCTATCTATCTATCCATCATCTATCAATCTATCTTTCTTTCTACCTACCTACCTACCTACTTACCTATCTACCTATTTATCTATCTCTATCTCTATCTCTATCTATCTATCTACCTACCTACCTACCTACCTACCTATATCTATCCATCCATCCATCTAATAACTCATTTCACAGAACAAGCGATTCTAGATGGATTACAATAAGTTGCAACATATTCTCCTCTTTTCTGCACTTCTCTTCTTAAAGGGAGGGGAGGATAATCACGGCTCTGCTTTGGAGGAAAAAGACACTAAGAAGCTTGAAGCTGCAGGCTCAGCTCAAGGTTTTTGATGGATAAAACATTTTGCATGTTCTCAGAGGCACTCTACTTTGCATTAGATTTCCATTCTATATTTTGGCCAGGACTGTCTCAAAAGAATTGAATGTTTAGGGTTAACCCAAGAGCCTGGGAAGTTGAGAGAGGAAAAAGGACCAACACTTGCACTTTTTAACTTTTAATAGCTAAGTCTGATGCCAGAATCCAGAGTTATACCACTCCAGTTGAGTTGCCTCTCTAGGCTGCAGAAAATTACCTCTATTACCTCTTTTGTGTTCCCCAGGAAGTGACCTGCCAATATGTGCCAGTTGCAGCCACAGCATCTACGACGGTCAGTACTTGCAAGCCCTGAACGCCGATTGGCATGCCAGCTGTTTCAGGTAGGGGGGTCTTTGTGATGGCTGCAGCCTGCCGGGTCTAGAACAGGGCTGTCACCCTGGTGGCCCCGCGGGCCAGATGCATCATACGTAGGCCATGCCCACCCCACCCCACCCCAGCCCCTGCAAAGGAAAAAAAAAACATTGCGATACATTGCGATACATCACGTGACGTGATTGAGTTTGACACCCATCGTCTAGAGCAGTGTTTCTCAACCTAGGTAGCTTGAAGATGGGTGGACTTCAACTCCCAGAATCCCCCAGCCAGCACTGCTGGCTGGGGGATTCTGGGAGTTGAAGTCCACCCATCTTCAAGCTACCAAGATTGAGAAACACTGCTCTAGAGGGAAGGTTTTGCTGCAGAGGTTTATCTCCTTGGCTGTGAGTCCAAAGGAAGTAGGGCATGTAGAGATCCATACTAATGTTAGAATTGCCCATCTGGATCATTTTATGATATCTAGAACAGTGGTTTCCAGCCTTGGCAACTTTAAGACTTGTAGATTTCAACTCCCAAAGCTGGCTGAGTGTTGAAGTCCACAAGTCTTAAAGTTGCCATGGTTGGAGACCCTGAATCTAGAATGTGGTTATGCAAAGTGAGAAAAAGCACCCAGATGGATAGACTGCATGGGTCCTGGTAAGTTTTTTGAGTAATAGCAGTTGTTCTTTATTTGTCAGCTCTAAAAGCTCCAATTGATTTACAGGAAAGAGGGGGATCTCTCCTTTTATTTTACTGGAAATAAGGTTGAGCTGATCGATAACAGCTGGACCAGATCCATCCAGTGAGGCAACTGATCAAGGATGAATCTGATTCCCCAGTTGTCAAACAATTTAACTACTATTATCATGCCAAATAGGCTGGTTCACACAACATGCTAAAACACAAGCAAGCAAGAAGTAAGCAAGCAATTGTCCTGGTGTGGTCTCTATAAATTGGCCTAATATCTATTAAAGCCATTCTAAATCAGTGATCACCAACATTTCTTGTAGCAGTTTCTAGGTCTTACCATGGTGGGAACAGTGATCAGTACTCTTGACCTGAGTTATGTTCATGATTGCTCAGTTACTTAGAATTACAGTCCCAACAATGTAATCCAACCCTGGATGAAATATTAGCCTTGATATATTTTAGCAGAAAAAGTTCAATTCTGCCTTTTTCTGGGAAATAAGAAGGGAGAGTATATTCATGACATCCTAGGTATTAGCCAATCGATGCTTTGCTCAAGCTGAACTGCATTTCAGACAAGCACAGCTGCTGCTTCAGGCCTTGTGCCTGGGAGAGAGATGCTTTTGTTATGTTAAACACTGAATTTTAAAGCCTGCATGTTAAAGTCTGTCCAGTTATATTCTATGTTCAAAATCTAACAAAATGTTCCAGTCCTTTGGCCTTTGCTGACATATCTTGGATGTTTCTTTGTTGGATGCAACCTACTCAAAAGGCACCTCAAATTATGGCATAATATTAAAATTAAGCTAGGAAGATGAGATGCCACAGACTAGGAATAACAAGCAGATAGTATTTGGGTTTGTGTTATGCAACTTTGCCAGCCATGCTGGCAGGCTTTTGCATTGCTGACCGCAGTAAAAGACATCCCATAGTGCCGGCTTTTGGAAGGGTGCCAATGAATTTGAATTAGAAAGTACCCTTGCCTTGAAAATCCCCTTAGTCTTCCAAGAAAGTAACTTCCATGCACCATTGCTCCATCTGAACAAGGAGGTTAGAGGGCTTCCCGCTTTTGTAAATGGCTGGTGACATCTGCTTGACATGTTTAACTGGTTATTTCAGAGTGTTGTGCAAATATTTCTGGACCAGAATCAAGGCCAGAATAAATACCTTCATATAACCTTGCCTTGTGTCGGATTCGTATTGTGCGAATGAAGAACAGAGAATTAAGTAGCGCTATAAAATCTGGCTGACCACTAGATGACAGTAAAGGCAGTCTTTTTATTTGTTTGTTGCCTTCCAGTGGTTGTCTTCCTGTCTGTTCTGATAGCCCTAGGTGGAATCTCCCTTTTGACCTTGGGACATAGAAATGGAAGTTTAAAGCAGCTGGGGGAAAAACAGGGCTATTTTTTCAAATTTCCTTACTTTTTCCTCCTAAGGGCAAAGGATTTTCCCCTCTGTGCCATCCTCTGCTGATTTCAGCCCTGATTTATCACCGTGGTTTTTTTTTTGTTTTGTTTTGTTTTGTAGCTAAAAAAGATGTTGAGAACTGTAGCTGCACAGGAGCCTGGGATGTCAGCCAAGATGGCTGCTTCCTATTGCATTGAAGAAGTTGCTCTTTTCATTCATCATCTGCCACTGGTCATCAGGTAGATCACTTTCCTGCAAGCAGCAGCAGCAGCAGTAGCAGGCTCAATCTGCTCTTTTGTTAATACAAAATTCCCCCCTCCCCCTTGTTGAGTATATTGTGCAAACCCAACCTATTTGTTCACAGTCAATAATTTGTGTGAATGCCCCCTCCAGAAAATTGACCAGGTTAAATGTGTTGTGTGAATGCATAACTGAGTCACACAACATAATCCCTTTTACTCAGAAGCAGGAATTGATTTGCAGTTATCCTCTCTGAAATGTCTGGGAATTAATTGGAGGAACTGGTTACTTTTAAAGCAGGAGCTGTTTTAAGATCTGAACCAGGCAAATTTTTGCTGCCTGTGGCAAGTAAAATGATTTAGGGAAAATAGATATTCTCCATCGCAACTAAAAGGACTACCCTTTTAAATTTTGAACCCTTACATTACGTCTCCCTTTAACAAACCTTTCAAAATAGGCATGAGATTTTGGATAATATCAAACAAGAGAGGTCCCCACCCCCACCCCCAAAGGCTGATGTGTGAAGTTCATTAGTATCAGTAAACTACAAATGCAAGTAAACTGTATCACAGGTAGTGGAGACGGATAGAAGAACCACCAATGAAGAAAGAGAAGTCCTTCCTATCTTCTGCTCTCCTGAATAAAATAATTGTGGTGGCTGCTGTATTTAATTGGCAAACTCCAAGCTTTGGAGAAGAGCCTTCGTGCTTTAGGAGCCCAATATTTGAGAGAGAGCACCTCTCCAGGAAAGACTAATCTCAACCCTGAAATCTAAGGGGAGGGGGTGTTCCCCTCAGGGCTCCAAGGATAAGAGAGGCCAGGGGTGGGCTTTAAAAATGTTAGCAGGGTTCTCTGCTTGGTTGCTGGGTGGGCATGGCCATGGTGGGCGTGGCCTAGTCAGCCTCCTGCACCATGACGGTGTGGCCTTTTTGCCCTCCCTGGGCTCCGGAGGCCCTTTGGAGGCAGGAAACAGGCCCATTTCCACCTTCCTGAACTTCCAGTAGGCCCGTTTTTCTCCCTCCGAAAGACTCTGTGCACACCCTGCACATACCTGCATCCAAAAGAGGCCGCGTGGGGATTCCTGGGAGGGGCGGGATGGGTGGGGCCAACCAGGAGTGCGATTTGGGGGTTCTCTGAACTGCACAGAATCTTAGCTAGAGGTTCTCCCGAACCCCCAGCAGCCCACCCCTGAGAGAAGTACGTTGGGATGCAGGACATGGCCTTGATTTCTCTGGCTACCTTTGCAGGCCATACCAGGCCTGTCTTTCTCAACTTTTCAGCATAAAAGAAGCCTCTGGCTTTTGACTCTCGTGTTCAGCGTGTAACATCTACAGTTTAACTTTGTCTTTTGTCCCTTCAGTGCTCCATATGGCTTCATTGACACAATATCTTGACCTGCTTACTCAAGTCACTCATTTAGAGGGTGCATGTAGTCCAGGGCATCATAAAGTCTCATAGCTTGGGTTACTATAACATATTAGCCTCATCATGGTAAAAACTAAGGAAGGCATTCGATCATGAACAGATGTTAGCTAAGCGTGTTTTCTGAACATAACTTAGTGATATCATTGGGATGGTTACTGTGTGTTGTAAATGAAGTTCTTACCGTATGTACTTTAGTCTTCTGTGTTGCCTTTTATGTGGATTGTAACCTGCCATAAGATCTGGGCTATAAATATTTAAAATAAGTAGCTGTGTTTCCTTGTTGGGGGGGGGGGGGCGGGGGGGGTGAGTGTAGACCCATACTCTTCTTCTGTTTCTTGATTCCTGCTCTCTGTTCTTGGTTTTGCATCCCCCACCCAATCACTCCTTCCTCTTTCATATGACTGGGGCTGAGCAACTACTAATAGCGATAGCAGCAGCTGGTTAACACAAAGAGTTGGCTTGCCTGCTACGCATTAGCTGGAGGACCTCCTGTGTCCTCTGGCTTGCCATTCTTTGCTTGTTCAGCACTAAGCTGAGTCCCAGAGTCCCAAGCTAATCTGCTTGAGGCCTGTCTCCTTTCTGTCATCTGGCCGGAAATAAAACAACCACTCTCTCACACCCACACTCAGGAGAATGCAGCTCAAGGGAGGACGCGGGTGGGGTGGGGGGGTGGAGAAGCTGAACGAGTGCTGTGGATGGATAACATTATGTGTCAACGTGTGCTGGTGATATTCCCGTATCCCAGACTGCTGGTTTGGTAGTTGAAAAGGCACCGAGGAAGCCAAATGGGAAGGGGTTGTTGATTAATAGAGGAGCATCCTGGGCTGGGTTGGGCAGCGTTCCATGGAGCTCACATGGATTCAGCTGGGTATCCGTCGGTGAGGTTCTAACAGCCGGACTTGGACTGCTCCGCTGCATTGGAGGGTTGGTGCTCAGAGGAAAAGTTGTGCAGAGAAGGCGTGCACGCAAAGGAAGTTCTGTCCCACTTTGTGATTACAAGACAGCTTCCTCCCTGCTGGTAGTTAGATAGCAGAACGGACGCCTGAGTCAGAGCAGTGGGTGCCGATCAAGGGGACAGTGCCACTATTTGTCACTCCCCTGCCTCTTTGGAGTAGGTGGACAATTGGAAGTTTCCAAAGGGTGCTGCAGAATCCTGAGCCCCTTGGGAGGCAAGGACCGACATGCCCCTGGTCGCCCTTTAAGTGCCATCAGTGGACAGGTGACAAGAAGGAAACTCTACCAGCCATGCTGACCACTGTGCTGAAACGCAATCGTCTCCGGATGGCGAGAGCCAAGTAAGTTGCATTTGGCATTTGTACTTTCTGATAAATCTCTGATTGGCTGAGTTCTATGAGCCAAAAGGTTTTAGCAGGTCTGGGAATCAGAGTGAATAAACCAGTATCAGTGGTGTGTGTGTGTGTGTGTGTTTTGTTTATGTTTTAATTAAAGTAGGACAAAACATGTTAGCAAAGAGTTGGGACGTGCAATGGCTTTCAGTTCTGTTCTGATCATTTGTTATGATACTCCCAGTGCTCTATTAGACGCTTGGCAGATCAAGGGGGTTTTGCGGTTGATGATGAAGTTTCCAGCCCGCAGCTGAAGGACAGCAAAAGTTCACATCCCTGTGCAAGGGAAGGCCATATTTTATTTCCCCCACAACGAAGGGAGGGCTAGATCTCTTGCATCAGTGCTGCTTTGTATTATTTGCTTTGTTATGCAGTGCATATCTTTTTGCTCAAGAAGCTCATAATCAAATCTACAGTTCTCTGCCCCAAAGATCTTGCAAATTATGTTTGACAGTGAGCAAAATGGGAGAGTGGAAAAGATGAAAGGGTGGCACAGCAAATGATCGCAATGCCCTGTACTTAATTTTAACTTCAGATACAGGCAAGAATAAAAGGGCGAAGAAGAGAGCTTTATAGAAATCATGATTTATTTGAAATAGGAGCCAGAAAACACTTGCAAGCACAACATTCTTGGCTTTGCAATCAACTGTTCTTCATATCTTTCACAAAATGCAGGACTTGCTGGTGATGCAGCCATGGTTTCTGGCATCACTTATATTTTTTTAAGAGGGAAGAAGTTGGTATTACCAAAAAAAAAAATATGGTGTGTAAAGATCCATTGGGAAGCCTTGTGTGTTTCCACAAGCAGTGACACCAACTTGTTGCCTAGCAAGGGGGATCTGGTTAGTTCCTCTTGGTTGGATCCTTTTAACCTTATGGTGAAGGCATCAGTTGGAAACTGTGAGTTCTAGTCCTGCCTAAGGCTTGAAAGCCAGCTGGATGATTTTGGGTCAGTCGCTCTCTGCCAGCCCAGTCTGCCTCACAGGGTTGTTGTGGGGAAAATAGGAGGGGGAAGGAGTATTAGCCACAGTGGAGCAGTGGTTTGAATGCAGTGCAGGCTATTTCTGCTGACTGCTGGCTGCTTGCAATTTGACAGATCGAATCTCACCAGGCTCAAGGTTGACTCAGCCTTCCATCCTTCTGAGGTCGGTAAAATGAGGACCCAGATTGTTAGGGGCAATATGCTGACTCTGTAAAACCGCTTAGAGAGGCCTGTAAAAGCACTGTGAAGTGGTCTCATATAAGTCTTAAGTGCTATTGCTATTAGGTATGTTCATCAGGTTGAGTTATTACAGGATACAAAAAATCTAAATACCGCTTTCTGTCTTAATTGTAGTTAAAACTGCAATAATTATAGCACTAGCAATAGCACTTAGACTTATATACTGCTTCATAGTGCTTTTACAGCCCTCTCTAAGTGGTTTACAGAGTCAGCCTATTGCCCCCAATAATCTGGGTCCTCATTTTACCCACCTCAGAAGGATGGAAGGCTGAGTCAACCTTGAGCCGGCATATTATCCTTGATCTTCTTTCTTGGATTTTCTTTCCCAGGACGGGGTGGGGAGGCTGCCACTCAGAGAAGCAGGGGACATGAGTGTGGGAGAGGGCAGAGCCAGGAGCTGGACTCCAGAGATAATTGTGTGATGGTATTTGTTGCTGAGGAGCAATGCAGGGAGAGCATCTTGACTTCCTTCCCTGTTCTTCGGATTTGGGAATCAGGATTAGGATTATTCTGTAGAACTGCTGTTATAGCCATGATAATTGGGAAAGCAAATGCAACTTCAAAAATTACATTTTTTTTTAAACTGGGAGGAGTTGAAGAGGGGCTGTTGTCTGAGTTGTAACTTGTGGGCTTTTCTGAGGCTGTTAGGTGGAAAGAGTGCATTGGTCCAAGAGATAAACCTTCAATTAGCACAATTCCTCACAGACATTTGGGGGGGTGTCCTTCATTAGAAACAGAATACTGGGCTAAAGCATGGAATGAAAGAGTAAGGATGTGGTTCTGGTGTCGTTTCCTTGTGGTCTTGCAATTTCCTTCTGTGCTCATGCAAACTAGTCAAGGTTGTGTAGTAGTTGCGTCTGGGCTTGGTTGTGGCTCTTAGGAAACAAAAATTGGCTAACTGTGTCAGTAATCAATCCCACTGCTGTTATTCACGCAGCACACTTAAGCAGGTCATTCAACAACTCAATTTTCAGAGGTTCTCACAATAGGAGACACGAACAATAAAAAATATGTATATAAACATAAATAAAGGAGGCTTATGCAGTATGCTAAGACTCCTCCTCATAGAAATAATTAAAATATACAATACACCTGTAAAATATACAGTAACTATGCAGCATTCTCCCTGAGAGCTCTTGAAGCCATTCCAACCTTTTTTCCCCCATTGAATGTCAACGGAAAAATTTCAATGAAAAAAAAGTTCCATTGAAGCTCATCCAACCCCGCCCCCATCCTGTCAGAACAAATCCCTCCATAGCCCCCACCATCCTGCCAGAACTGATGAAGCTCCTTGGAGGAAAAGTGAAATTTCTTCTTCTTCTTCTTCTTCTTCTTCTTCTTCTTCTTCTTCTTCTTCTTCTTCTTCTTCTTCTTCTTCTTCTTCTTCTTCTTCTTCTTCTTCTTCTTCTTCTTCTTCTTCCTCCTCCTCCTCCTCCTCCTCCTCCTCCTCCTCCTCCTCCTCCTCCTCCTCCCCTCTTCCTTCTCCTCCTCCTTCTTCTTCTTGGAAAAGAAAAGGAAAAAAACCCAGTCCAGTTGCCTTTTGAAAAAGCACTTTTGATACAGTAAACCTCTTCATGTGATATGCAAATGGAAGTTTCTAGTCTTTATTTGACCGCTTAAGGATGTTATAGAAACACATTCAACATACAGGATAGATCTTCTCTCTCTTCAAATCCTCCCCCCTCCCCCACCAGATCTTTAATTGTTTCACCAGAGACTGTGCTGTCCTTGCCGACAAAGAGTGTAGCCCTGCCAAATACTAAGGGAAGCAGCGAGAAGATTGGGAAACAGCAGCAGCGTTGGTTGAGAGGGTAGCAGCTCTGCAAGGGTTAAACCAGCGAGCTTCTGGATTGGTTTAGCCGTCTTCTCTCTAGAGTTTGGGAAGTTCTGCAAGGGTGATGTAATGGGGTGGCCCCCGAGTGATGTCATTGCTACTTGGCATTCCCCGCCTGATTCCAGAAAGGTGGGTGGGCAGGAAAAAAAGGAGGGGAGCGAGTAGCAGATGAAAGCACGCTGCAGATGAGTATCTTTAGAAAGCTTTAGGCTGTGCTAAAATGTTTAATAATTTAGGGGGAGGTTTCTATACTCCAGTCTTGGGTTTTTTCCCCCTATTGCTGACGCAGAGCTAGAGGGGGACATTTTGCTGCTGGCTCAAGAAAGCCTCATAAAGAAAGTAGCATTATGATTGGGAGAGGCTTACTTACATCTGAAATTGCACGCTGCCAGGATAGGTTTCTGCACACCGCCTTTTAGTCTGCATGTTACTTCAGACCCTAGTCTTAAACCATCCTGCCTAACCCAGATTTCCAGGCTACTATAATGGCTATGCTGTAATCACTCCACGTACAGCTACTTAAATCCTAAAACTTTTTGGTACTTATCCAAGCCAGGATGCAAGCTGATCCATAGAGGTCCTAGAGCAGGGGTCTCCAACCTTGGCAACGTTAAGACTTGTGGACTTCAACTCCCAGAATTTCTCAGCCAGCAAAGCTGGGCGTTGAAGTCCACAAGTCTTAACGTTGCCAAGGTTGGAGACCCCTATCCTAGAGTGCTTCCCTTGTATGAAACATCCTAGGATAATTCTTAATAGAGTTGTGATCACAGGGAGCAACAATTACATATACCAGCTAAGCTTCATATTCTTTTACCCTCATCAATCAGTTCCATTTCTTGCAAATCTACTCATTCTTTCAATATCTCATCTCTCTCTCTCTGAAACCCAGTATTGTAGCCTGCCAGCAGACAGCACAGCTGGCAGCAGATTCGGACAGTGAGGAGGTTGGGGAGGAACATGGGCCAGTCCTGGAGTCTGGGGAAGGCTCTGACAATGGCTCTGAGTTGGAGGCAGAGTGGGGGCCAAGGCCATCTGGTAGTTCTTTGCTGCCTCCAGAGTCTGTCATCAGCGAGGCAAAAGAACAGCATGAGCCTGTTCCCAGTGTGCGCATGTGCAGAGCTGCTAGGAACAATTAAGAAAACAGGGTCGACTTGGGAGTAAGGCTTGGAGATGATTGGCCCCTTCTATAAGACATAAAAGAGAACCGAATGGGGACGTGAACTTTTGCAGGAAGCAATTAGTTCATCTGGTCGGTAAAAGCTGGGGAAAAGTTCTGTTTGACTCTGTGCTAAGTTTGGCCTTGCCCTGCGTGTGGCAATTAGTTCTCTGGCAGCATTCCAAGGGAGATAAGGTGAGTGTTTGTAAGATTGTTTGATAAGCCTGTGGGACTGGGATTGACAATAATTCACAGCAGTATGAATTAAAGTGGTTTGCTGTGACTAAGTTTGTGCTGTATACTTTCTAAGGAAGCCTAGGTCAGAACACCCAGCATCTTCATTTATATTTATGCTATACTGTAAATGGCATGCTCCCAGCTTGAATTTGCTACAAAACAATACTGTAAACTCACTTTGGATTGTAAGAAAACAATGGAATGATGGAGCTAATGTCCGAATGGCAAGTTTTTAGGTCTATGTTCTTTACAGGGTCAGAATATACATTTTCACACAATACAGAATGCTTCTGAGACCATCTTAGCTGGGAAAATGCACAGTGAGTGGTCCCTGAGCAAGAGATCTAGGCAAATCACAACTTCCTGGATGGCTGCTAGATGATTATCTCCCAGGTTCTGCATTTAGTTGCAGTTAAAACCAGAATCAATCTGAATAGAGCTTGAAGGGACCTTGGAGGTATTCTAGCCCAACTCCCTGCTCAAGCAGGAGAATCTATACCATTTCAGACAGGTGGCTGTCCAGCCTCTTCTTAAAAACCTCCAGTGATCAAACCCCTACAACTTCTGGAGGCAAGCTGTTCCATTGGTTAATTGTCTTCACTGTTAGGAAGTTTCTCCTTAATTCCAGGTTGCTTCTTTCCTTGATTAGTTTCCGTCCATTGTTTCTTGTCTTGCCTTCTGGTGCTTTTGAAAATAAGTTGACCCCCTCTTCTTTGTGGCAGCCCCTCAAACCCTGGAACACTGCTATCATGTCATCCCTAGTCCTTCTTTTCTCTAAACCGGCCATATCCAATTCCTGCAACTGTTTGTCACCATAAATCTTGTGGCATAAAATAATCCTCGTCCCTTGAGACCGTCATTGCAGTTGGCTACCTGGAGTGCACAGGAAGGAAAGGGGAGGAGCAATTTGTTAGAAGCTGTGCGAATCTGTGGCAGCAGAAAGAAAGGAGCAGGCTTTCAACTCAATGCAGAGCAGTGGGTACCTTTGCTCAGTAGCATGCAAGCTATTTTTCCAAGGTTTTATTTTAATCAGCCAGCAGGCAAATGTGGGAAGCAGACTGAGACAAGGGGGATCCTGTCTGGTCCGGGAGATATGCCTAGAAATGGAAAAACAAAGCAATAGAGGGAGTTTGCAAACCCAGCCAGCTGCTCCTTCAGATGAGGCTAATTTGAAGGATTCCCTTAACTTCCTCTAGAGATTTCTAGGAAACTTTCATTTTCAACCTTGGGATTTGCCAACCGTGGGTTGAAGGCACCTAGTGTTCATCTGGCACATTTTCATTTTCCTTGAATTTATAAGCTTAGAAACGGACTTTCTGCCTGTGTTCAGAAGATGATGGTCTCTAAGATTTCATAATGATGCAGGCATTTATTGGGAAAGGAAGCCCATTGAAAACCGGAGTTTGCTTATGAGCAAGGTTTTCAGGATTTGCTTTTTTAGTTGTTACATTTTTAATAAGTTCATTGCAAGTGGCATTTTTGCAGAACAGTTATGATATAAATCATGGGTCTCCAACCTTGGCAACTTTAAGCCTGGCAGACTTCAACTCCCAGAATTCCCCAGCCAGCTTTGATCTTTTTTTTTTTTGAAAAAAAAATTATTTTATTTTATACACAAACAAACATTTAATACATCGGGAGTCATCCCTCCCGTGCAACATCTCGGCGTTTTCTCTGTAACTTCATCTTCTTTTTGTTGTTTCTTCTGTCTTTATTTTCACCAAATCTATTACAACATTTCTCCAAAAATACAATTTGTATAATTCTAATTATACAATTTTTTTACATAGCTATTAATTTACTCTTCTGTATCTTTTCTAACCAATGGTAAAATTGATCCCATATCTTAAAGTATTCTGAATTCTCAGCCAGCTTTGATCTTAATAAGATCATTGCAAGTGGCATTTTTGCAGAACAGTTATGATGTAAATCATGGGTCTCCAACTTTGGCAACTTTAAGCCTGGCGGACTTTAACTCCCAGAATTCCCCAGCTAGCTTTGCTATTGTGGAGGAATAGCTCGTCATAGAATATTAAAGATAAAAGTTCCCCTCGCACATATGTGCTAGTCGTTCCTCACTCTAGGGGGTGGTGCTCATCTCCATTTAAAGCCGAAGAGCCAGCAGTGTCCGAAGACGTCTTTGTGGTCATGTGGCCAGCATGACTAAATGCCAAAAGCACACGGAACACTGTTACCTTCCCACCAAAGGTGGTCCCTATTTTTCTACTTGCATTTTTTACATGCTTTCGAACTGCTAGGTTGGCAGGAACTGGGACAAGTAATGGGAGCTCACACCATTACACGGCACTTAGGGATTTGAATTGCCGAACTGCCGACCTTTTGATCGACAAGCTCAGCATCTTGGCCACTGAGCCACCCTTAGGGGGAAAAAAAGTTACTTGAGCATATTATATAAAAAGCATGAAATGAACACACTAACGTTCTAAATTCAAAAATTAAATCCAATGGCAATCAGTGCAAGAAAATAGAAATTATTATTCTGGTGAATGCATTATACTTAGTTATAAAAGTGAGAGGCTAAATTTGGAAATATTTGACAAAAAAACAATAGGAGAGTTGGGTGTTGGGAGAGGAGGGGAGGATAAGTGTAAAAGAAAGCCAGAAAGATGGCCACGACTGTGCAACTGAACACATGCATAAATGCGTACAAAGGAGCAGAACTTTAATTGTAGGTCACAATCGACACCTTGACTTTTTCGACCGTTCTCCTGTGGACACCTTTGAGGAAGTTAATAACAATTAACTTAAGGCAATCCTTGATTTACGACCATAATTGAGCCTGGAATTGCGATTATAAGTCATTCCAGATCCTTAAATGGATCATGCTTGATTTCATGACTTTTTTTTGCAGTGGTGGTAAAGCAAACATTGTGATCGTTAATCCAAAACTGCAGTCATTAAGTGAACCCATTGTCTGCAACCAACGTTCTTTGGTGGAAACTAGAAGCAAATATCAGCTTCTGGTGAAAACATCATAAATTGCGATCACACGACTGTGGGGCAATACAAACAGCCGTAAATGCAGGCCAGCTGCTGAGCACCCAAAATGCAAGCATGTGACTGTAGAGGAGCTTGGTCCTGAGAACTTGTAATCCAGGTCATAAATCCCTTTTCGGAGTGTATTGTAACTTTAAACAGTCACTAAGTGACCAGTCGTAAGTGAAGGACTACCAGTAAAATAAGAATTAAACATGAAATTGAAACCCTCGGCAATTAAATACCCATTTAATTATTTACAGTTCTTTACAAGGGATATCAAGGAAATCCATTCCCTTAGTTCCACATGCTGTATGTTTCATAGAAAGGGTGGACCTCTTATCACTGCTAGATGATCTTGAAGTATCTGTGACAAACTCACCTGTGACCTCCACTAATGGGTGTGTTGTTGTTGTAAACACTGCTAAATCTTTCTAGTGATGGTGGATCACTTTGCCTTACGTGGGAAATTGGTTAAAAGGAAGTGACATATATGACCAACCTGAGGCTGGCCCAACATATTTTACACTTCTTACTATCTGAGTTCTGTTTGTTATGGGTGTATTATATGGAACCCTGACACTTGCCTCCTTTTTCTCATGAAATACCGATGGGGTTAGATAATATTTTTTTCACTTCTCACCTCCTTTTTCTCATGACATACTGACAGGCTAGAAAGAGTCAGTAAGGTCAAACCTTTGAAAGCCCTTGAAAGCCTACTGAATTTCTGGTTTTAATCCTATGGAATTTGCATTCCAGAATGAGATAAGCCTAGTTGTTAGAAAACAGAAGGCCAGGTGAATGGACCCGTAGAAGAATTAAAAATTGAAACAAAGAGAAAGGAGCTTTACATATTTCCATTAGATATTTGTATGTAAGGTTTTTGCTCTGGTACGTTAGTCATCTAAACAAAATAAGGGCAAGACTGTAAAAGTTGAGTGCTGTGAATTGCTCTCATCTCTTCTCCAGATAGGATTCTGATCCATGACAGGATTATTTTAAAAAGAAGTGAGCAGTTCAGAGCTACGTTCATTCCATTCCTCAAGTTTTTGTGAACAAAAATGGTTGAATGTTGGTCCCATTTTTTTTCCAAAAATAAAAGTGAAAATGGAAGTGGGAAACCTATGGAAAGCCTATTGTTTTCATACCACCCTTGTAGTCTTCTATCTTCCCCAAACATAAAGAGAAATATGAGAGCAGATTTGGTCTAGTAGTTAAGGCACCAGGCTAGAAATCTGGTCAGAAGACAAACCTTCATCAACACATTCATTGGAGGGTACATGCCTAAAACAGAAATTGCTATTTGTAGATAGAGGGAATGTGCATAACAAGTACACAAGATTTTTTTATTCATTTACTTCTCAGATTTATCAACCACTTAAGTTCCAAGAGATGGTATAGATACGTGTACAATGCCAAATGGTAGAAATGGTATACAAATGTAAAACATAACAAATCTTGCCTTTCTTTCTTGCCATGGTTAATAAGTGGATTACTGCAGTTATTAGTAACATGGTTACTAAGTGAATCTGATTTCCCCATTGACTTTGTTTGCCAGAAGGTCGCAAAAGGTGATCACATAACCCCAGGACACAGAAACCGTCATAAATATGAGTCAGTTGCCAAGTGTCTGAATTTTGATTACGTGGCCATAGAGATGCTGCAATGGTCAAAAGTGTGAGAAACAGTCATAAGTCGCTTTTTTTCAGTGCTGTAGTAACTTTGAACGGTCACTAAATGAACTGTTGTAAGTGGAGGACTACAGTATAATGGTAATATAACAAAAACAAATCTTTCTGGCATCAGTTACAGCCTCTAAACATCTTCTTAAAGGGCTGATTTTAGAGGGAGACAGGCAGGGGTGAAATCCAGCAGGTTCTGACAGGTTCTGGAGAACCAGTAGCGGAAATTTTGAGCAGTTCAGAGAACTGGCAAATACCACCTCTGGCTGGCCCCAGAGTGGGGCAGGAATGGAGATTTTGTAATTTCCTTCCCCTGGAGTGGGGTGGGAATGGAGATTTTGCAGTATCCTTCCCCTGCCACCCCCACCAAATCATGCCCACAGAACCGGCAGTAAAAAAAATTGGATTTCACCACTGGAAACAGGTTTAATCCTTTAAAACGCATTCTAGAAAGTCACTTTGTCTAATGAAGGGAAGTCTCCACCATTAAGATTACAAGTCCAGATGGTAACGGCTCCTATTTAAATAGGGATTGCATGAAAATCCTTGATATGAAATGCTGGGCTGAAGGAATTGTAATAGATATGCGGACTCTGTTGTTCTGAATCAAAACCAAAGAATCCACTTTGCTAATATAGTTAACTTGATTACTACCTTAATCCATGGATGGTAAATTGCCCACCAATGTTGCAAGGCATTTTACCAGAATAACAGAGTTGGAAGGGAATTTAAAGTTCTTGTAGTCCAACCCCAACTCAAGCAGGAGACCCCATACCATTTCAGACAAGTGGTTTGTTCTGAGCTAGGCTCCGTTAAAAAGCAGGAAGCAGAATCTTGATACCGGCAAAACCTCTTTTATTTACCTTCATTCATAGTCAGCAAGGCCTGTCCAAACAGTCTTTCAGAGGAATATTTATCAACACACCTTATCTCGCTTGGCAAGCTGCCACGTAACTTGTTTCCAAACACAGCACAAGGCAAAACTTGGCACAGAGTCTCTCAGAGTCACGAAATGAACAAACATTGTTTCCTGCAAAAGCCCACTCCCCGTTCGCTCCTCTTTTGTTTCCTATGGGAGGGGCCAATCATTTCCAAGGTGTGGCTTTACTCCCAAGTCGACCCTACTTTCTTAGTTGTTCCTGTCTTCTGGCAGTTCTGCGCACGGGCACACAGGGAACGGGCTCCAGCTGTTCCTCTGCCTCACTGCTGTCGAGCTGCTCCTCTGCCTCCAACGCAGCCCCCAGGACTGGTACATGTTCTTCCCCACCCTCCTCACTGTCCAACTCTGCTGCCAGCTCTGCTGGCTGCGGGTGGGTCACAACATGGTTGTCCAATCCCTTCTTAAAAACCTTCAGTAATGGAGCATTCACCACCAACCAGTGGTGGGATTCAGCCAGTTTGCACCACTTCGGGAGAACCGGTTGCTAACTTTCTGAGCAGTTTGGTGAACTGGTTGCTGGAAGAAATCATTAAGGCAGAGAACCAGTTGTTAAATTGTTAAATGAATCCCACCACTGCCACCAACCCCCCAATTGGCAACACCCATATAATACTCTTAACTTAACCAGTTTAAATGTAATTCCAGCAGATGCATTCATACAAGATGGTTTGCCTTGATTAATGTTAACCTTGGTTATTCTTTTTGTGACTTAATGTGTTGGGCAAATCCAACCATTTGGTTCATTTAAGGTTCAGTTTACTTTAAATGAGTCAATAAATAAATTGTGTGAATGCACCCATAGAGATTCCTAGACATGTCACCTAGGCTGTCATCAAAATTCAGTGAGTAAATCGTAATGTAACAGTATATTTTTCAGGGGATGCTAAATCAAATTGAAGGCATAATGTCCCTTTTTTATTCACCTCCCAAACTTGGGGGAGGGAGGGCAGCAGAAGGAAATACCATTGTTGCCACCCCTTCCAGCAATGACACCACTGTGACTTTTGTTAATGTTTAGAACTATTTTTAATAAAAGTGACTGGCTTTTGAAGATAAAAATAATGTGAGCCTCTTTGCAAGCCACAGTCACTGGTTTCGTACATTATGCTGAGCCAAAATGAAGCAAACCACTTTAAGGGGACCGATGGGGCCTCAGATCTACCCTATGGGCTCTTCGGGAACTGCTGTTGGAAGCAGGAAATATTGGGGTCTGGGGGAGAAGAGAGAGGTTCAAATCGAGTCTGTCATTTGATTCCAGAGCTTAAACAGAGAATTCAAGGACAAAGGAGACGAAGCTGACTGCAGCAGTACAAAAGATATTTGAGACCTTTCCTCTTATTTCCAGCGCCATGTCTAAATTAAGCATAAAGTCAAGGGCTGGGGCAGGGGTGGTATTCACTTACCTTCGCTACCGATTCACAAATGGGGGTGCGTGCACCTCCACACATGCACAGTGTCAAAAAAGGGATGTGGTGACATCCAGGCGGGTGGGCAGAGCCTCCTGCAGCCGCTGCTACCGATTCGCCCAAACCGGATAGAACCAGCTGAATACCACCACTGGGCTGGGGGCGGGGGGAATACAGTCAAGGAGTTGATACCTTCAAATGGCCTAAAAGCAGAGGAATTTGTCATCTGGAAATTCAGAAGCAAGTACAGTGGTACCTCAGTAATCATCATTCATTGGTTCCGAGAGGCACAATGAGTATCAAAAACAATGAGTACCAAACAAATTTTACCCATAAGGAATAATGTAAATAAATTTAATGCATTCCCAAATCAAAGACAACGCACATTTTAAGGCAATATGTAAAAAGAATTTCTAGTTTGCTTGTTGAATACCAAACAAATGATGAGTACCAGGACAAAAGTTTCTCGGCAAAATAAATAAATGTGATGAGTCTCAAAGCAGTTGAGTACCAAGGTACCACTGGACACTTTTTCTCCCTATCAGTGTGTCAAAGGACAAGTAATAGTTGGCTGGGTTTTGTGGATCAATTGCTACAGCTTTTAGACTATGTTAGTTCTCTATATCATATATGTGTGTGTATCTGGGTATATGCATAATGGTTATCCTTTGAAAGCTGAATGCAGCAAAGTTTCATTTTAATGTATGCTGATTAGTGCACATTTAAAGTGACAATAACGAATTTATTCTATTGTATTCTTTAATTGGTGCACTGGTTTAGCAGAACGAGGAAACTAATGGGATTTCCAAAAAATGTGGGAAGACAGCTAAGCTAAGAGAGCATATTTTCAGGAGCCACTTTGCATCTGGTCAGTCATTTCATATTATCTGATGCTACTGGCATTGCTAGAAGGGTACCTACCGTACCTTGCAGTTTGGTAAGATCAATTTGAATGTAATTGATTAGCTGCAGATTCTAAAAGACAGCTGATTCATCAGCTACAACATCTGTCAGTCCACTGAGAGTGTTTAGCTCCGTGCCACTTTTCATTTGTGGACTTCATTATCCAAGGAATGACCAGATGCTATGCTTGCAGTTAATTATAAATCCTGGTAATAGACAAAATCCATTTTGGAACAAAATGGCTGTGTCCAAACAACACACTTTGCCCAGCAAATAACCTTCCCACACAATATCTTTACAGTGCATCATGTGGTACGAGAAGAAAAACAGAGATTTTGCAACAGGCCAGATCTAAATAGGAAGTGAATCTCCTGTGTCATTTCTCTTCTCTTCAGGAGAAATCCCCTGTCTGGCCCCTCCCATACTTAGAAAAAGGATGGAAAATAGAGGTTACTTCTGAATACTCCCAGCTTTTACATACTTTTTCTAGAAATTGAGGTTCTTCTTGTCCACCAGAACTTATATTGGGTTGATCTCAATCAGTTTCTCCAAATCTCATATAAAGACATCTAGAGTCCCTCCCCGTAATTTGTGGGTTTGAATTATTTATAGTAATGAGTGAAGAAATATTTTCTATTGTCAGTCTCAAATCTGCCGTCATATCCTCTGCTTCATGGGGGCATTGACAGGTCACTTTCGAAAAATGATTCAGAGGTGAATAAAGTTCCTTCTTTCTCTTATTGGAATGGATTCCTTTCATTGAGCTGAAAGGAAGAGTCAATGAAGAAAATATCTCCATCCTAGATAAATACCTTCATTGTACCAGGGCCACATATGTGTAGAGTTACAATACTTCTTAATTTTATCAGGATTGTACTAGTAAACAGTCCTCTCTGGGTGGCCCAGTTGGATTATTAAAAAGTCCAGGAAAACAGAACTGTAGCAATCCACAAAAGGGAAGATTGGGTTTAATAATCTCATAATGGTTAAATTCACCCTGCCCCTTGCCTAGGGAAGTATGGTTAAATGGTTTAGCCATTTAAATTTGCTCCCCCTTAGCCTGCAGAGCATGTCATGATGTGACATAAAATATTGCACTTGGGGCAACATTTACATAGTACTACTGGAGCATTTCAAGACCAGCTTGTTGGGTGAATCCCAAAACTGTTAACTTTAGATCTGGGGGATCATTCTACTTCCAAGGTATTCTAGAAAAATCCTTAGCCAAAACAGTTTCCCCTAATCGGATATACAGGTAGTCTTCAGCTTATGACCACCAATGAGCCCAAAACTTATCTTGCTAAGTGAGAAATTTGTTAAGTGAGTTTTGCCCCATTTTATGACTTTTTTTGCCACATTTGTTAAGTGAATCACTGCAGTTGTAAAATTAGTAACATGGTTGTTAAGTGAATCTGGCTACCCCATTGACCTTGCTTGTCAGAAGGTTGCAGTGTCCAGTGTCCAGTGGCCCCTGGACACTGCAATGGACACCATCATAAATGTGAGTGAGTTGTAATGCATCTGAATGTAAATCATGTGATCATGGGGAACATGTCACAACTTTTGAGCACCCCTAATGTTTGGAAATTGAAAGTTGAAAAATTTGACTTGCCCTAAAATTGGATGCTGCGATGGTCATAAGTATGAAAAATGGGTAATGTCACTTTTTTCAGGGCCATTGTAACTTTGAACGGTCACTAAGTGAAGTTGAAGTGTTATTAAGTCAAGGACTACCTGTATTGTGTGAACAATAATTGGTTAAATAGTCCAAGATGCACTCATTGATCCCTGTGTAAGCAATCAAGAAATGGCCACTGGAGTAAGACAACGCAAGAACTTCAGATGCTTGTTCTGACCTAGGCTTCCCAAGAGCACGAAGCAGACTCCTTGTCCCGACAAAAAACCCTTTTTATTAAGTTACTGTGAATTCCTCTCATTCACATCCAGCAAAATCTTTCAAGGGAGAATTTACAGTCACAGACCTTATCTGGCTTGGACAGCTGCCAGGATGATATCTTCCAAACTTGGCAAGAAGTCTCTGAGAGTCACGAACCAATTAAGCGAACTAAGTGTCTCCTGCAAACTCCCCTCTCCTTTTGCTCCTCTATTCCCTATGGGAGGAGTCATTCACCATCCACCTGTGGCTTTACTCATGAGTCGACCCTTGTTCCTTAGCTGTTCCCTTCTCCTGGCAGCTTTGTGCATGTACACACTGGGAACAGGCTCCAGCTGTTCTTCTACCCCACTGGTGTCCCACTCCGAAGGCAGCTGACAACTGTCAGACAGCCTTGGCCCCATCTCTTCCATCACAGCCTTCCCCAGACTCCAGGACTGGCCCATGTTCCTCCCCAACCTCCTCACTCTCTGAGTCTGCCACCAGCCCCACTGGGCACTGGCAGGCCACAACAATGCTGTGTTACACAGAAACAAGGAGAAGCTGAATAAGGTTTCTCTTTTTCCCAAATTGGTGGCTCTTAACAAGCATGTGCTACTGAATCTAAGAGTAATTTGGTCTGACTAAATTAGTAGCAGTCTAAATTAAGCATACTGGGCAAACACAACTCCTCTGAACTGTGGGATTATGCCTCCTTCAAGCTCTTCTTTTGGAATCTCTGCATGCAGTAGATTTCCATTCAAAGTTCCTGAGGCTGAAAAAAATTTTTTTTCTTATTATCCCTGCAGGTGCTGCGAATGTGGGGCTTTGCTTTCCCATCAGTACTACGAGAAGGATGGTCGTCTCTACTGCAAAAAGGATTACTGGGCCCACTTTGGGGAACTGTGCCATGGCTGCTCGGAGCAGATCACCAAAGGGCTTGTCATGGTAAGAGAGGACATCCACACAGAGCATCACTGGATGATATAACTTGGTTTTTTGGGGGGCCAACAATGCAAGTCATCACAAACCAAAATGCAAGTGGGACAGAAAATAGAAGTAACTAGGGCCATGGTAAATATGCAGCATGATATTATTTAATTTAAATGGAAAATACAACACTGACTGCATGAAATACAATTCCGGTGATTATTGTTCCCTGCATTTAATAATGTTGTCCTTTTGTCAGACAATTCAGAGCTCACCTTTAAAGGGATATGGATTGTTAAGAAGTGGTAGGCAGTGATGAAGGCCTGACTGTACATCTCTGATCTCTAGGTCTGTCTGGCATATTTTTCCTCTGGCTGTGGCCATTGATGTGGAAATAGTGAACAAGAAATACACCTTTGCAACTGGATTCAGAACTGCATGTACCCAAATCATGAACCTTTTTTTTTTCCTGGATGGTGCTACTTCAGAAATGCTATAACCATTGCGAAGGGGATAGGGACAGATCCCCCTTCAATCTAAAGATCCTTCCATTGGATTTCAGCTTTTCATTTTGGAAATTGGAAAAAAGAAAGAAGAGGACATAACAAAAGAGGAGGCAGGGGGCGAGGAGGAGGAGGAGAAGGAAGAGGAATAGATGTGGAGCAACCAGTGTTTGTAGAGGGAGGGAGAGAAAAATTGCACGAGGCAACTTCCTGAGCATAGATCTCCTTAAATTCTTTTATTTGGTATTTTGTTACTTCAATACAGAGAAAAGAGACGTGAATTAGGGGGAAAGTAGACTGTCCTTGGCACCAACGTCATCATAACCAACGAAGTCATGTAGGTGGAAGATGATGGTGAACAGGATATGCTCTTTTTCCCCTCTCCAGAGCTTATAGCGTCTTTGCAGGTGAGAACCTGGGGAAATGGCAAAGAGGGAACCATTAAGCTCTGTTCCCCAACAGCAGGTCCCAGCACCAGCTAGCACTGCTGCTTTTAATCAAGCTCTGTTCTCATTGTTTTTAATAAGATCAAGGCAATGTTTTCACTTACTTTCACTATGGTTTCCTGGTTGTCTTTCATTTCTTAGTCTGCTTTGTTTAGTTAACTCTGTTCTTACTACAAAACAGCATTGTCAATTACACTCAAGTTTGATTGCCAAACCACCTCTCCTTCTCACAAAGCATTATGTGTCATGGGCAAGTTAGCATGTCCAAAGGAAACAACAGTTGCTTTTGAAAATATTCATTTTTATAAGAGCACTATAGGAAAGGAAGCCTCTGAATCCAAACCCAGCTATTATAAATGCAAAATCCATTTGACTTACTCTCTTTCAGGGAAGAGCCAGTTTGTATGGTGGTTAAGATGCTGGCTTAGAAAGCAGGAGGTGATGAGTTTTAATCTTACCTTAGGCATGAAAAATTGGCTAAGTGGCTGGGCCAGTCACTCTAAGTCCAACTCACTTTACAGAATTATCATTGTGGGTAAAATAGGAAGAGAAAGGAATATTAGGTATGTTCGTTGTCTTGAGTTATTTATAATGTAATAAAAATATTATAAAGAAATATGTACTCCAGTGACCTAATTTTTCAGCAAAATGCACAAAGGTAAATATAGCTGAGTTGTTTTCTTTTTATAGGTTAAAGCAACGCTCTAGTTCGTACTTGTAGTACACAAAAGGCAGAAACGTGAAATCTTTAAATTGATTTAAATTGGATCGTGGTAGCACACATAAGCGCCATAGCAACCCACTGACTTCTAAAATAATGATGGTGATAATGACTAGGATGATATCCATAATACTCATAAAGTGGTGGTAGTTATTATGATAACCTAAATAATAAATAATTTATTATTTAAAATAACATATTTTAAATAATATTATACTTTAAAATAATAAATTAAAATGGCTGAAATCCCAGCAGGCCAAATTGGCATGAGAATTTGGCCATTTTTAATTAGATGCCTATATATATGTGTGTGTGCATGCATACACACACACACACACACACACACACACACACACACACACATATGTATTTAAGTGCATACACACACACACATATATATATATATATATGTATTTAATTACATATGTATGTGTGTGTGTGTCTATACACAGACACACACATATTTATTTTTAGCATTTCTGAACATGCAAAAATCACATGATTGTGGCCACTGCTTGAAATAATTGTTGATTCATATTTTAAAGGAATACCCAAAAGGGAAGTAACAACTTGGCCAGAAAGCAAACAAAAAACCCCCTCAAATTAGTACCAGAACTTTTTCGTTTGATGTGAACGTGCACTCTATCCTTCAGAGATCTGCTGTGTGTTTATGAGAATATAACAGAAATTTAAGAAATTTAGATAGAATCTAAAGAGGTTTGTACAATAAAGAATCAAATTGTTTCTGTGGCAAAGTGAGGAAACACCTATCTTTAAATTTTTAAAGAGATTGTCATGAGACTTCTGGGAAACCTAAAAGGGAAACTGAATTGTTGGTCAATCCCAGGATGAGTGTATTATGTATGTGTCCTCTAGTCAGAGGTGTCTGCAGAAATGAGGAAGAGATTGAATGTTTCTGAGTTAAAACAGAAAACAACAGCTGTGGAATGAACTAATGGAAAATCTGGAGAAACTGACAGAAAGTCTTTTAGAAAAGGCAGGGAAGGAAATCCACAACATGACATTAATTGTGAACCCAAACCATGGCATTTAGCACTTGGAGCATATGGTTATAGATCTAAATATGGCAGAATGAATTATGGGGTAGAAGTAATTTTGTCTGTGGATAATGAGGAAATGTGAGGCAAATCCTGAAGAAATACAATACGGAAAGTACAATGGTAGTTCTAAATACAGTATGGATCTTATTCTGGGAAAGATCTGGAGAAATCTAAAGCTCCTGCTTAGGTTTCACCAGGCACAGCTGTTTGGAGTGCCAAAAGCTCAGAAAGTGAAACATTGCTGATCTAAAGTGTTAAAGAGTTCTGCTCCAATCAGTTGGATAAGGAGATTCAATGTATAACAGCTACTCAATTCTAACTCCCTCTCCCTCTCCCCCCCCCCCCTCTCTCTCTCTCACACACACACACACACACACCCTGATTCAGTTCAGCAAGACTGAAATGGAGCTACCTTCCCCAAATGGCCATGGGTGAATAGGTGACAATATAAATTAGATAGATAGATAGATAGATAGATAGATAGATAGATAGAGAGAGAGAGAGAGAGAGAGAGAGAGAGAGAGAGAGAGAGAGAGAGAGATGATAGAATAAATGCCACACTATTGTACCCTATTCCCCCCCCCCCCCAAATAAGACATCCCCTGATCGGGCTTTGGAGCGCATGGCAATAAGGCCAAGCATTTATTTCAGGGTTCAAAAAATTATAAAACAGGGTCTTATTTTCAGGGAAACACAGTATCTGAAAGTCTATGAATCAGGAAGCTGGAATCAAAGCAGCCCAAGTTGGAGAGGAAGAAGGCAATAAGTCCAATGCAGTTTAGGAACCTGATCTTAGGGATGCCTTGAGACTTCTATAGAGAAAAATTTAAGAAAGCATTAGAGGGGGGGAAAAAAGGGCAGTCCGGAGTCCAAGACAGCGGAGCTATTGCTCCATCGCAAAGTGCTAAGCTATTACCCAAGAAACTTGGAGATGCAGTTGCAAGCAGCATGTGCTGCCCTACACAGGAGTGAAACAGCTGCCAATATCATAAGACAGTAAGTGGACAATTATGAAAGTGCAAGGGACTCCTGCAGAGAAAGTGACTTCAGGTAGAATCAAACCAAAGCTCTGAGCACTGAGGAAGGAACCTGGAGTATGGATAATCCTGACTTAGAACTGGTTCATCAGGGGTGATAGCTGACACCATCATCACATTAATTTGGTTTATTAACTGCGTATGTGCCATCAAGTTGTTGTTGACTCTTAGCAACCACGTAGATTTTCTCCATAACAGTCGGACCCTAACCTTGTCCTTCAGATCTTCCAGAGGTGTGCCATCAATGCCATAACTGAGTCTAGCCACCTTGCTGCTGGTTGCCATCATCATCATCATCATCATCATCATCATCATCATCATCATAGCCTTTATTGTCATTGTACATCATGTATACAGTGAAATTGGTTCTTCTCTTTCCTTTCACCTTTTCCAGCATCAGAGTTTTTGCCAGAGACCAGTGGTACTCTGAACTCTGCATTGGCTTCCAAGGACAATTCAAACTGAGTCTCCGGAGAAGGGCGGCATATAAATCTAATTTTAAAAAAACAAAACTGCTGATTGTAACTTAAATCTAATTTTTTTAAAAACCTGCTGATTGTAACTTACAATAGTGGCCAAAATTGTGGAAACCTTTTGGGGAAAGTGTATTTTCTAAAACAAGCTAATAACCCTACTTTTTGGGGGGAGTAGTACCATAAAATTATATATCAATGGAAAGATAATTTAACCAAGAATGTAATGCAATAACTTTTATGAAGGATTTGCTATTAGAATAGCAGTTACAATATAAAGAAGAAAAGTGAAACACGTAGAAAAAATGAGATATACAAAAGTTATCACGTCAGTTAATACTTAGTTGGGTAACCTTTAGCATGAATTACAGCCTTACAACATCTTTCCATGGAGTGAACCAAGTCTTTTAGTTCTGCAGCTGTTATAATGTGAAACCAAGATTGAATGATTGCTTCTATTAACTGGATTTTATTGCTGGGTTGCTTCTGATTAACAAGTTTCTTTAGTCGGCTCCATAGATTTTTAATTGGGTTAAGGTCTGGGCTATTCCCAGGTCATTCCAGCAGTTAAATATGACTACCTTGAAACCCACCCACCCCAAAAAAAGTGGTGTTATTAGCCATCAAACCTCAAAAATACACTTTCCCCAAAAGGTTTCCACAATTGTGGCCACTGCTGTATAACATCTTCATGATTTACCACCAGAGTATCTGAAGGGCCACATACACCAAACAGAACTGACTCCTCTCATTCATTCAGCCTAAAGAGGCTTGTTAAAAGTCCCACTCCCAAAAAGAAGCACAAGGAAAGAGAGAAGGAGGAGACCTGGTTGCTGCTTAGCGTATGATTTGCAACACTTTTTCTCCTGAGGTTTGTTTGGTACTTGGTCCCTGACCATTTTCCAGAAGACTGAATACTTTAAATAGTTTGAAGAAGAAGGAGAAGAATACTGGGCTATATACTGGTGGCACAGGGCAGATTTTATTTTATTTTAAAAATATTTTTATTCTATAAACCACCTGGAGTCTTCAGAAGTCTATGCTGCATTAAAATAGTTAATAAATAAATCAATGTACTATATGAACTCAAAATGGATTAATTAGTAACCAGTTAAATCCGTTCAAAGCATCTCAGGGCTGGAAGGTACCTTGGAGGTCTTCTAATCCAACCCCCTGTCCAAGTCTGGACAAGTTTGCTTAATTTGTGCAAATTGAATGTTTTGTTAATTAATGAATTACCCAAATATTATTTGATTCAGGAATGATTGTCAATCTGCCTCTTCTTTCCGGTCTCTTCTGCTATTACATGAACCTAGAGTCCCACCTGCATGTCTCTCTCTCTCTCTCTCTCTCTTTTTTTTTTTTTTTTTTTTTTTTTTTTTTTTGAGATGTGATGCTTTCATCCTCCTCCCAATGATTTCCTCAAATCTCTTTCTCTGACAGTGTGAAGTGCCTGGATCAGAATTTCATTGCCTGAGCCTACTCATGTTGAATTTCAGGACTGGACAATCTTTGGCCTCTTGCCACTCTTCCTTTGAACAGGAACTCTATGATACTGCTGGATAGTGGGAAGGACCACCAAAAAAATGGTGATTGAGGAGTGTGTACTGGAAGGGAGACGAGCACTTATATCTATCTCTTCCTGTTCCAGGTGGCTGGAGAACAAAAATATCACCCTGAATGCTTCAGCTGCCTGAACTGCCAGGTGTTCATTGGCGATGGAGACACTTACGCACTGGTGGAACGATCCAAGCTTTACTGGTGAGTGGGAATCTGGCTGGATCAGATGATTAGGATCATCCCTAACTTTAAATTCACAACAAAGGCCCTGTAAAAGAATAGAATAGAATAGAATAGAAGAATAGAATAGAATAGAATAGAATAGAATAGAATAGAATAGAATAGAATAGAATAGAATAGAATAGAATAGAATAGAATAGAATAGAATAGAATAGAATAGAATAGAATAACAGAGTTGGAAGGGACCTTGGAAGTCTTCTAGTAGTCCAACTCCCTGGTTAGACAGGAAACCCTACACCACTTCAGACAAATGGTTATCCAACATCTTCTTTAAAACATCCAGTGTTGGAGCATTCACAACTTCTGGAGGCAAGTTGTTCCACTGATTAATTGTTCTAACTGTCAGGAAATCTCTCTTCAGTTCTAAGTTGCTTCTTTCCTTGATTAGTTTCCACCCATTGCTTCTTGTTCTACCCTCAGGTGCTTTGGAGAATAGTTTCACTCCCTCTTCTTTGTGGCAGCCCCTGAGATATTGAAACACTGCTATCATGTCTCCCCTAGTCCTTCTCTTCATCAAACTAGAAATACCCAGTTCCTGCAACTGTTCTTCATATGTTTTAGCCTCCAGTCCCCTAATCATCTTTGTTGCTCTTCTCTGCACTCTTTCTAGAGTCTCAACATCTTTAGATTAAGAACAATCTAATTAGATTAGCAACAAATTAGATTGGTTGGGAGGGAGGGGAAGAGAGATTTGCTCATTTTGAAAGTTCTAATAATAATAATAATTATTATAATAATAATTATAAACAAACTAAACTCAGAAAGAAGGCATAGTAAAGAAAAAATGAATAAAAAGTATGCAGAAAAATAGAAAGGAAAGGAAAAGAGAAGAATGATTATTTTATTCATTTTTTTTTCTTTCGGTTCTGTTTCTGGAGGGGTACCTCCTTCAGAGGAGACATATTGGTGTTTCTCAGCAAGCTTTCAAAACGTTCTTCAATCAGTTTCTGGTGGGCTCTTTCATCCTGAGGTTTGGAAATGGATGAGCTAGTTTGTGGTACCTTTTCTTCCATGTTGCAGTGGGCACTGTTATTATCAGATGGTGGTGACACCCGTGATGGATCAGCTGCTTCCAGAATCTCCCGGCACCCGGATTCCACACACTGTCACTCTGGTGTCTATTCCAGCATGTTCTGAAAACAAGCGGGGTTTTTCCGTCTCCATTGACAAGCATGGAGGTTCTGAGCACCCACATACTGTGCGAGTTCGTGAGTGAGTACTGATTGCCAGCTATTAGGAAGTGTTGTTCTTCAGAAACTGTAGCCTTCCATATCAGGCCTCTGGAGTGTTCTGAATGATAGAGACTATTTACAACAGTTTGGCATTACAAATGTAGATTTTTAACATTTTGACATCTGAGGCATTTCTTTTTTACATCTACCTATTCTGAGTCTTGTTGGCATATATTTTTGGTTGGTGTAGGCTTTAAATAAGGATTGTCCTAAACTGACAGATATCAAATATCAGTTACCACTGTATGTTACCAATCAGTCTATAATACAAGTCATACGTTTGCAAGCTGTGTATCCAATACCATGAAAATCTCAAGAGTGTTACATGGAAATAACTGTGAAATAAGGAATCGCTCAATTATTTGTCAAACGCAGTCGTCTACTACTCTTGGTGTCAGATAATTGTATATTTTCAGGAAATATGTGGTGATATCTGATATAATCAAACTATCTGCAGAACTTCATGGGATTTAGAGCATGGAATTCAGAAAAGAAGGGCAACTGACAAAGTAAAAACCTGTTTTTATTCTGGAGATGGAACTGTTTAATAGATTCTGTTCATTTCACAACTCCTTTTCTATATGTGTTGACTGCAATGCCTAGAAGTCTTAAACTGAATGGCTCTTAGGAATTGCAGTCTCAACACATCTGGAGGACATCTGGCTGAAGAATGTGGGTCTACACCATGTTGATTGATTGTAAGGGGAGGGTGATGGAATCTCAGTGCTTTGATCCCTCTCCTCTAGTTTTCAGAGAAAGCTCTAGCATGCTATCGCTTTCCTGAGGCTTAGTTTGGGAGATATATGCCAGAACAGAGTAACTTAAGCCTCCTTTGCTGCCCCCTTCTGTATTTTTAGATTAGACCCAGACTGCATAAGCCCCGATATGAAGAATTCCATCCATGTCGGTGACCGCATTCTGGAAATCAATGGCACACCAATCCGTCATGTCCCGCTGGATGAGGTGATTTTTTTTTTTGTTAGTACTGACTCAATCATCCTCTTCTCATTTTTGTTTCCATGATGTTGCCCCGTGCCTGTCAGGATGTATTGCCTCTCTTCTCAGCCTCCCTCTCTATCTCCACAGATTGATCTTCTGATCCAAGAGACCAGTCGCCTGCTGCAGCTGACCATTGAACACGACCCTCATGAGATCATTGAAAGCAGCCCCCTTTCAGAGCTGCACAGTCCTCTCCATTCGTCCAGCCACACACCTTGCCCGGACCCTTCAGCCATTCGCCAGCGCACTGTCATGTAAGGATTGAGTAGAAGATGGCTCTCTGAAGTAGATTCCCCTTCCCTCCTCCGTAGAAAAGGTTTTGCTCTCATGCTGTAGAAATGCAACTAGAAAATAGTTAGTGTGTTTTTCCCTAGCTTAGTGCCCTGAAGCAGGGGTGAAATCTAGCAGGTTCTGACAGGTTCTGGAAAACTGGTAGTGGAAATTTTGATTAGTTTGGAGAACCGGTAGCGGAAATTTTGAGTAGTTCAGAGAACAGTAAGAGAAATTTTGAGTAGTTCAGAGAACCAGCAAATACCACCTCTGACTGGTCCCAGAGTGGGGTGGGAATGGAGATTTTGCAATATCTGTCCCCCAGGAGTGGGGAGGGAATGGGAATTTTGCAGTATCCTTCCCCTGGAGTGGGGTGGACATGGAGATACTGCAGTATCCTTCCCCTGCCATGCCCACCAAGCCACGTCCACCAAACCACACCACGCCTACCAAACCATGTCACACCCACAGAACCGGTAGTAAAAAAAAATTGAATTTCACCACTGCCCTGAAGATTGTGTTGGGAAAGCACTTAGAGTCCACAAAGTCCCCAGCCATGTTGGCAGCCTACAAGGTATCAGGTTGAGGAAGGCAGCCTTGAAATTATAAATGTAGAGGCAGGCAGAAAAGGAGCCCGTATGAGCAGAATCCCTGGCAAACCCAAAGATGGTGCCTTCTTGGTCAACTTCCATTTTCCAGTCTCATGCTGGTTTTATTTACACATTGCCCTTTATATATTTACTGAATCAACTTATTTCCTAGGCTAATGCAATACACCAGACTGAAAGGAATTAAATGGACTGGGAGTATATATGCCACAAAAAAACCCTCCCAAGATTAACTGAATTCAGTGTATTTCTGATACAACTGCTAAGACAACTGGATAAGTGTATTATTCATACAGTGTCCCTCTCTGCTTAATAATTTACAATTCCATCTGTTTGTGAGCAACACACCCTAGGAAATGTGTTTTTCCAAAGTATGTCAGATTCCTCCTTGTAGGCTCCTTTGCGTGCTTGCATTTTCTAGGATTCTTGAGTAAAGATGTTTTGAGCAAAGAGAAACTTAAGTAAAGATATTTTAAATTTGTGAATTAGTTATATCCTAGCAGAGGTCAGTAGAACTCAAGAGTAGAAGAGAATATATAACAGGGGTGTCAAACTTGATTTTATTGAGGGCTGCATCAGGGTTGTGTTTGACCTCTGGGGCTGGGGTAGGCGTGGCCAGGGTGGGCCTGGCCAACTTGATATCATTTGTGTCAGGGGTGTGTGTGGTGGCCCGAGCGTTCTGCCAGCAAAAACGGGCTCCCAAGCTCTGTTTTCAAGTCCTGCCACCCTCTGCCAGCAAAAATGGAGCTCGGGGGGCCATGTGCAGCCAACAGAGGCACACATTCTACTCCTGTGAAAATGGCCATTTTGTAATGTTTCACCAATCCAAAGAAGGTGAGGGTAAATTGCAAGCTGTGTTGTCCTAATTAAGCTGGAATTAAGAGCAAATGGGAAGTTGTTCAAGATGAAATTCTTTCAGTTTCTCCCTGAACCTAGAAAAATTGAACTGGGGCACCTGGAAATTGGTCTTTTGTGAGAAGAGCATGCCCGATGTATACTGAGAAGAACATTTCTCTTCTTCTGCACAGGAGGAGCTGTAGCATTGATAAATCACCTTGTTCCAGCTCTCTGGGCTCCCCCTCCTCCCAGAGGAAAGATATTGGCCGCTCAGAATCATTGCGTGTTGTCTCCCGTCTTCATCGCATCTTCCGCCCCTCGGATCTCATTCATGGCGAGGTGTTGGGCAAGGGCTGCTTCGGGCAGGCCATTAAGGTATAGGCATGGTATCAGGACAGCATTTTGTTGGGGATGTAGTAAGGATACATTTTGTACAATGCCCTTTATTTACAAAAGTAGTAAACAATGTAAAAGTAGTACACTGTATCAATATGATTGTGTGACAAAATCTAAAATGTTCAGACAAGGATATTCTTTCGAATTACATACCAAGCACTTGGAATGTGGCAACCAGACATTGTAAATGCATTCTCTGTGCCCGTACTGTGCCCAAGAGACTGATATTCCAGCACTGGAAAGAGAAACATATACCCCATTTACTCAATGGATTACTGATTGCATTTGCCACTCATGAGCAGATTGCCTATAGATAGACAAATGTAATCAAATATGAAATATGTATTTTACACTAAATACAACAGGTTAAAAAAGAGTTACATATATTGTACATATTAGGGATTCATATATATTTGAATAATAATTGCACTATTGTTCATTAAGTCATGCCCAACTCTTTGCAACCCATGGACTGCAGCATGCCAGGAATTGTCTCCCAGAGTTTGCACCGATTGATGTTCACTGCATCAATGACACTATCTAACCATCTCATCCTCTGCTGTCCCCTTCTACTTTGATCTTCAATCTTACAAAATATCAGGGTCTTTTCCAATGAGTATTTGAGCTTCAGCTTCAGTATGTCTCCTTCCAAAGACCAGTCAGGATTGATTTCCTTAATAACTGCAAAAGTTAACTATATACTGGTAGTCCATGATTTATGTGGGATGCTACAACAGCTGTAAGTATGAGAATAGGTCATAAAAGGACCTATTAGCTAATGCCTAATGCCTCCTACTAAGTAGAAGGCTAATGCTGCCTAGTAAGGCAGCATTTAACATCCAGCTGCCTGCAATTACTGCGAGTTCAATTCTCACCAGGCCCAAGGTCGACTCAGCCTTCCATCTTTTCTAAGGTGGGTAAATGGGTAAATTGAGGACCCAGTTTGTGGGGGCAATAAGCTGACTTTGTATAAATATACAAAAAGTATGAAGGCTATTGCTTAACGCATTGTAAGCCGCCCTGAGTCTCTGGAGAAGGGCAGCATAAAGATCAAATTTTAAAAAAAACAAGACTTTTTTCCAGTGCTGTTGTAACTTTTAATGCTCGCTAAATGAATGGTTGTAAATTGAAGGCTACCTGTATAGAATTATCACTGTTACTGTTAAAATGGTATACAGTACATTATTTTTGCTGTATTTTATCTCACTTTTTTTTTAAAAAAAACCCTTTATGTTTTTTTTAAAATAATGTATGTATTTTTAACTTTGTGTTTTTCTTTTCTTTCTTTCTTTCTTTCTTTCTTTCTTTCTTTCTTTCTTTCTTTCTTTCTTTCTTTCTTTCTTTCTTTTTTTTGTTTGTTGCTATTTTAAAAACAATCAAACAGTAACATTTTAGAAGATGCAGGCATGGTATTTTGTGCCCTTTCTACCAGCTGGATCTAGATTATGGCTCAGTCTAGCCAGCCTGTTGCTGGAATTTCTGTGTTGCACAGTCATTGTTCAGTGACTCAGACTCTTACAAAATCTGACTGAGGAGGAGATTGGGTTAGCAGATCCATGCTCATAATTGCATTATTTTAGCTTATTCTAGAAAATTGAAAATGAAAATTGGTCTATGCATACACTAAAAACTAGAGTCTTCTAAGGCAGGGGTCTCCAACCTTGGCAACTTTAAGACTTGTGGACTTCAACTCTGGCTGGCTGAGGAATTCTGGGAGTTGAAGTCCACAAGTCTTAAAGTTGCCAAGGTTGGAGACCCCTGTTCTAAGGTAACCCTGTTCTAAGGTGCCTGTCCCCTCTGCCTTTATCTCAGAGAGCATTAGGGTACTTCTGTGACACTTCTTCAAATTGCATTTCTGTGTTGGACTTGTATTTCGTTTATCAGACCATTGCGGCTCTTCTTCCTGTCTTTTAAGATTATTTTTACTGCCCATTACAATGACCGTTAACATCCCTTGTAACTGTATGATTCTAAATGTTTCCTCCTCTAACAAAGCCCTAAATGCCATCTGCTTTCTTCATCAGGTGACCCACCGGGAGACTGGAGAAGTGATGGTCATGAAGGAACTTATCCGTTTCGATGAGGAGACCCAAAGAACGTTTCTTAAAGAGGTTGGTTACTCCAGCTTAGTCCAGTGGCTAGAGAAGTTTCCTTTCTGTTGATTTCCTATTAATATCATTTAAGTTTTTGTTTTTTCCTCCCCACATCAAATGTTGCCTAATTTAAATCTGTGTCCCTCTTCTTTAAATGTATATGGCAGGGGTGTCAAACTCAAGGCTGGAGGCCGGATCCGGCCTCTGGGGTGCTTAGATCTGGCCCATGGAGCCACCCTGGAAACAGCAAATGATGGTGCCTCTGCCAGCAGAAATGGAGCTGGGAAGGGCTGGGAGTGGCCCACCCAAGCTCCATTTTCACTGGCAGAGAGTTGCAGGAAGCTGTTGCAGCCATTGAAGGTTGACTCAGCCTTCCATCCTTCAGAGGTAGGTAAAATGAGGACCCGGATTGTGGGGGCAATAAGCTGACTTTGTATAAAAAAGAACACCACTTAGGGGAGGCCAAAAAGCCCTACTAAGCTCTACTAAGCAGGTATATTCAAAAGTATGAAGGCTATTGCTTAATGCATTGTAAGCCGCCCTGAGTCTCCGGAGAAGGGCAGCATATAAATCGAACCAATAAATAAATAAATAAATAAATAAGGAGCTTGGGAGCCTGTTTTCGCTGGCAGAGTGCTTGGGCCATCACAGGCACCCCGGACACGAGTGATGTTGAGCTGGCCATGCCCACCCTGGCCACGCCCACCCTGGTCCCCTGAGCTCAAGCACAACCCTAATTTGGCCCTCAATGAAATAGAGTTTGATACCCCTGGTATATGGTGATCCCTACTGTTTTGATACTGCAAGCAAGGCTTTCTGGTTTAAGTTTCATATGGAGCATATGCTGTTCTATAATGTTCTATAAGGCTAAGACGCAGAGCTTGTTGATCGAAAGGTCAGCAGTTCGGCGGTTCGAATCTCTAAGTGCCGCGTAATGGTGTGAACTCCCGTTACTTGTCCCAGTTCCTGCCAACCTAGCAGTTCGAAAGCACGTAAAAAATGCAAGTAGAAAAATAGGGACCACCTTTGGTGGGAAGTGGTCCGTGCACCTTTGGCATTTAAACATGCCGGCCACATGACCATGGAGACATCTTCAGACAGCGCTGGCTTTTCAGCTTTGAAACAGAGTTGAGCACCGCCCCCTAGAGTCAGGAACGACTAGCACATTTGTGTGAGGGGAACCTTTACCTTTAATATTCTATGACGAACTGTTCCTCCACAATATTTGCCAAAATCTTTCCTTGTGGGATGTCCCCAAAGTTTAGGTAGTTGCTGCAGGGCTTACAGAGAAGCAAGTAGTAGCCCAATATTTTACAAAATCGACATTTTTTTTTCCTGAGGTTATATGCAGTTTCCTGTCAACAGCAAGAGATTTTGAGGAATGCAGAATTAACTGTCTTGTGGTTTTTGTTCCTTAGGTGAAGGTAATGCGCTGCCTGGAACATCCCAATGTGCTGAGGTTCATTGGAGTCCTCTACAAAGACAAGAGGCTGAACTTCATCACAGAGTACATCAAGGGAGGCACCCTTCGTGGGATCATTAAGAGCATGGTGAGGCATAGAACCTACATCAGATCTAATATAAGAATATTGAGCATCTGAGCAGCAGAGACAATCTGGCTGGGTTCACACAGCACAATAAGCCAGGGTTAATAAATCACAATGCCTGTTTTACTGTAGCATGTTGTGGCCAAGCAAACTGTATTATGACTTAACATCATGGTGTAATTGACAGTACATGTTAAAAAACTGCTGCCTGAGCACAAACTGAATTCTAGAGCTGGGGTCTCCAACCTTGGCAACCTTGTGGACTTCAGTTCCCAGAATTCCTCAGCCAGCAAAGCAAAGCTGGCTGAGGAATTCTGAGAGTTGAAGTCCACAAGATTTAAAGTTGCCCAAGGTTGGAGACCCCTGTTCTAGAGAGTATCAAGTTGCCCACCAAACCCAAAGAGAAATGCAATCCCATTCAGGATCAGAGACTGAACCACTCCACAATCACAAGGCCCAAATATCCACAGCCACTCATTTGGTCTTGTCAGATTTAAGGCCTAAGCCTGTTCCTTCTCCACTGTCAAGACCAACTGGACCCATCCGTCTAAAAAGGAAGAGAACGACACTTCCACTGAAGGATCAGGTAGAATCGGGATGGTTGCATGCACTCTCTCTCTCCTGGTTCCACCAGAGGTCATCATCAAGCATGACCAATATTGTCACAGTACTATTCCCCAAGTCTGAACCAGTGGTGGGTTGCCCCCGGTTCAGACCGGTTTGCAAGAACCGATAGTAAAACCTGCAGGAGGCTCTGCCCACTGCCCCGGATGTCGTCATCGGCGACATGTGCAGAAGCAAGGAGCACAAGCAAAGCAAGCAAGCGTGATCCCGTTGCGAACCAGAAGATAAGTAGAACCCCCTCTGGTCTGAACCTGAACTGAATGCTCTTAGTTATCAGTGAAGATCTCACAACTGCATGTGTGTAATCTACTAAAATGAGTTAATAATACCCCATTACATTTTTGATTCAGTGTATTGTGCAAACGTGATTAATTCAGTAATCAGCTGAAGTGTGTTTTGTGAACATAGTCATGAAAAGGATGCAAAGCCTGTTTCCTGCTACTCTCTCTTTCCTGATAGAAATGAGATGCTCCAGATAGGTTTCACCCCAACTTTTCCAAATACTTGACTCATCAGCAATATTTTTCTTCCAGGATAGTCAGTATCCTTGGAGTCAGCGGGTCAGTTTTGCAAAAGACATCGCTTCAGGGATGGTGAGTGCGAGCATGAATTTGCAGCAGCAGGCTGAACCAGTAATTCTGTGGGGCATCAGGAAAGCATCTTGCAGGAATTGTTTTAAAATGTCCTTTCTGTCTTATTCACTAGCCTTTAAAAGTATGTGAGCAAACCAAATGAAACCTCCATAACTTGAGGCGACATAGGCTCGGTAAAAATAACAAAGCATGTAACTTGTGAGCTTTCCAGAATAACTTACTGGCCAGTCTTGTAAGCACAATGCAAGATTGTGTGGACTTTTCAAATCTGATTCAGTTGGGTTCATTTTTACTTGCTTATGAATAAGGGTAGGTAAAATAGATTTGGCTAAAATAAAAAATACACTCACAATGTTTCCTGTCAAAACAGGTCAGTCACTTGACTAAACTTAATTTTACAAACTTTTTTGCATTAGTCATTAAGTGAATTTGAGGTTGTTAAGCGAATGCCGCTTAACATCAATAAGCAAACCAATGGTTGATTATGGGTGCACTTTGGCCAAAACCTGGAAGTGCCAGTTTTCGGCAAAACAGTAGTAAAATGTAATCATGTGACTCCTGCAAATGGCCATAAATATGGCCATGTTACCAAGGATCTGAAGTTTGGTCATGTGATCATTTGAACTTCAAATCTGGGTCATAAGTACAGTAAATCTTTTGTAACTTTGAACAGTTGCTAAGTGATCGGTCATATCTCAAGGACTACCTATATGCTACAATAGGTCAAGTTTCATTTCAAAAATAACAACTCAGCCTCCTATAAAATGGGAACAGTCTTATTATATGTATTAAGAGCATCTAGCTGGATAAAGTGAAGTCAGCCATATCCTTTTAAAAAAGAAAGGCGTTATGGAAGAATAACAAAATTTCTAACTCTTTTTTCTCATTTCGTTTTATAGGCTTATCTCCATTCTATGAATATCATTCACAGGGACCTCAATACACATAACTGCCTTGTGCGAGAAGTAAGCTGGCATTAGTTAAATTTTTGATTATTCATTAATTTAAGTTTTATTTTCATTATTCGGTTTGCTAGGTTTGTTGATTTTTAAAAACTAAAAATAATTTTAAAAGCAAGGAGAAAATGTTGCTGGTCATATTTTGAGAAAGTAAGTTATGAAGGGTATCCTTAATTTTTAAGAACATCATCTTAAAAACAACAGATGAAGAAAAGGATCATAATGAATGTGACAATCTCTGATTTGTGAAAATATATAACATTTGAGGATGAGGGATCGTAGAAACCTGCCTCTGTTATTAAATTGTACTTGGTTCCAAATCTCTGCTTTGTTTCAGATTACTGTGTGAATAGAAAATGAGAACTTGGAACTAGTAGCCAAGTTCAGGTTTGTTCCCTCTATTGTCTCCTACACTTTTAACAAACTAACAGCAGTGGTGAAATCCTACCGGTTTGCAACGGTTTGGGAGAACCGCTAGTGATAAAAGCTACTCGTTGGTCCGAATCCTGCTTTATAGTGAACCTAAATCGTGCAGCACAGCTGTTACCCACCCACCCCCGCTGTTCTACTTACCTTCCCAAGCCTTCTTTTTCCACGTGCAGCGCTTTGGTGTGCAATGTGCATGGGTGCAGCGTGCATTTAGTGTGCAGCGTGCATCCATGCACAAGATGTATTTGGCATGCGCATGCACACGCATGCACTTGGCACACACTGCACATCCACGGGCAGCAAACTGGTGGCAAACCGGGGAAGATTTCACCACTGATGAACAGGTAGATTTCTCAGGGGCAGGCAGAAGTTAATCCAAGACTGATTTGTGGTTTATCTTCCTGAAAGCTGAAAGAGGGAATTGAATATAAAATTACAGGATCATAGAGTTGGAAGAAACCATTTAAGCTATTGTTTTTCAACTTTGGCAAGTTTAAGGTGTATGAATTTCAACTCCCAGAATTCCCCAGCCAGGGCCAAGGAGCCAAGGTTGAGAAACCCCAATTTAGGCTACTTGGGTTAAATCGGTTAGGCTATTCAACCATATTCAGCCTAAATCCCTATCCACTGCTGGAATCCAAATTAAAGTATTTCAGATAATTGGCTGCCCAGTTTTGCTTGAACACATTCAGTAAAGAAAAATCCACTGCTATTTCATTAATTGCTTCCACTATCAAATTGCTCTTAATATTTAAAAACAACAACATCTTTTTGTAACATTTAAATGAGAATTTGCCCCATCATTCCACTTTCTACATTCTGGAATGATTGTGGACAATTCTTTACTTTCAGTGTGATATCCATTCAGTACTATTGCACTGCCCCAATTCAGCTTTTCTCAAGGCTAAGTAAAATGGTTGGTTATGTCTAAGATGTGCATGTACTGCTAAATCATTTAAAATTTTAGTGACTTCAAGTGTGTCACATGCTAAACTTAATGAGATGCAATTGTGGTTAGTTTGGTTGTTATAGTCTGGAGGCTTAATATGTTCTGTAAATCTAGCTGGTTGGTTAGTTTATACTTCAATTATATTCTACAAATTTAGAAAATGTATTACAGTAATTCAATGATCAGCTTTTGGGAGAATACCATTTAGGTATTTAGCTGAGGTGGCACAGTGGTTAGAGTGCAGTACTGCAGGCTACTTCTGCTGGCTGCAGGCTACTTCTGCTGGCTGCCGGCTGCATGTGATTTGGCAAATCAAATCTCACCAGGCTCAAGGTTGACTCAGTCTTCCATCCTTCCGAGGTGGGTAAACTGAGGACCCAGATTGTTGGGGGCAATATGCTGACTCTGTAAACTACTTAGAGAGGGCTGTAAAGCACTGTGAAGAATTATATAAGTCTAAGTGCTATTGCTATTGCTAGGATATTGCTTATCCTTGTAGGAAATCACCAGGCTGAACCCAAGGGAGGGGTCAAATGAGTCATAAGTCACGAGTCCCGCCATGCCCACAAGATATCTAAGTCCAGCCCACCTTGAATCCCTTCTTAATTCCTGTTCATTTCCCTTGTCCATTAGTAGCTCAGATTTGTGTAGCGAGCTTAAACTTGCAATAAATCTTTATACTCATTTGAACTGCCTGTATCTCCTGATTTCCCTAGCGTTTAACACTTGTATCGCCTCACTTCATATCAGGATTTTCAAATTTTACAATACTTTCAGCCCCCTAAAACAATAATTGTGCAATTCCTGTCTCACAAGTAAAACTAAAAAAAAAATCATTGGGGTAGGGATTAGGCAAAATACACACCATGTATTTTAATAATTACATTATTATCTATCAAACAAAGCAATGGTTAATATTTACAAGGTTTTGCATGACATTTCCAGATGTCATTTTGCTTTTTTTGGCTTCAGATTCTCAGGGACTAGTTTTTCTGATAAATAATAACCTGAATTCAAATCTTTTCTGTTAACAAGCAATGGATGGTGAAATTTTTAAACGTTCAATGCTGTTAGAAAGTAAGTGAGCCACTACAAACTAGAAAGTAATGACAGAAACAGAAGCCTGTTTCAAGAAATTAATGTTTGAAAAAAAGAAGTAAAAATAACTCTCTAGATTTCTTCTCACTTTGTTATGTGGAAATGAGAACGGACTATGTAAGGAGAAAAGTTGAAAACAGTAAGAATAGAGAACCAGTAAAACAAAAATAAATGCATTCTAAATGCATATAGATTGAATGCAACAGTGAATTTCAGTGGGAAAGGAATTTGTTGAGATGGTTTAATCATATAGAGAGAATGAACAAGGATTGAATGGCAAAATGAAAACAGTAGAGGATGAGTGAAGGAGTCAAAAGGATCGGAAAGGCACACAGAGAGTTGTGGTTATAGAAAGTATAAATTAGACTTATTTCCCTCTCTTTTTCTCATCTCATTTTTGAAATTTTTTTTGGCTTACTATATGCTGCTCCTTTTCTGAGCTTTGCAAAATTTTGCTTATCAAAAGGGAGGAGTGTGATTGGTATGTATCCAAGAAAAAAAAAAGTGAAAGTATCAGATATAGCAAGTGACTTTCTTGACTTTTATGTATAAAAATATCCACTGAGTGGATATTTTTAGTGTTACAGCTACTATCCCACAAAACCATTTTCTATTTTGACAGGTTGGAAATTTAAAATAGATCAAAATATACTGACATCTGCCAACATGGACACTCCTGCAGATATTGCAAAGTCTGTAGATATTCTACTACCTACCGGTATTTCACCTGTGGAGATTCTGGAGACAAATGTTTATTAGAAATGCCAAGCCCAACCCTGGAACTCTCTAAAATCTGATAATAGTTTATCACACAATCAGTAAATACTAGTTGTTAACGTTCTGTAACAAGAATAACAAGAATTTTGTCTTTTTCAGTTGAATTAAACCCTCCAATCCATGGAAAAAAAATAAAGCTAACTTAAAAACTGTAGTGATATTTTTAATGTAATAATAATAGTAGGTAAATTGAGTATAAAATAAATTCATTTCAAAATAACATTCTATAACATAAATAATTTTTTAAATAATCAGGTTCAGCTGATATTTGTTTTGCTTCAAAAACAAGCTACATTGTTTGAAGGTGAGATGGTGAACAACAAACATTTGTTTTTTGAAATTTGGTATTTCCTCTTTTCTTAAATATTGTCTTGTCTGCGAACAGCATTAAAGCATTGTAAACTGAAAGTTCTAAATCCACTGGATAATTAAAAGAAAGGGGAAATATTCTTTCTGTCCTTTACACAGAACAAAAGTGTGGTAGTGGCCGATTTTGGCCTTGCTCGGTTGATGGTGGACGAGAAGAACCAGCTAGCAAACCTGAAGAAACCTGACCGAAGGAAACGGTACACCGTGGTGGGCAACCCTTACTGGATGGCTCCTGAGATGATCAATGGTGAGTTGAGCAGGGAAGTTGAGGGTTGGGATCGGGATGAAATCCAAAATTTTTCCCTACCAGTTCTGTGGGCGTGGTTTGGTGGGCATGGCAGGGGAAGGATGCTGCAAAATCTCCATTCCCATCCCACTCTGGGGGCCAGACAGAAGTGGTATTTGCCGGTTCTCTGAACTACTCAAAATTTCCACTACCGGTTCTCCAGAACCTGTTAGAACCTGCTGGATTTCACCCCGGTTGGGATAGAACAGAGATGAGGAACGATGATGGCCTCTTTATGACTTGTAGACTTCAACTCCCAGAATTTCTGAGTCCAGAATGGCTGGCTCAGACATCCTAGGAGTTGAAGTCCACAAGTCATAAAAGGGCCATCATTCCTCATTCTTGAGATCGAGCCTCACCAGATCTGGCTTAATTGTGGTCAGCAACAAGGGAAACAAGGATCATGTTTGGGAAGCTGCCCAGGAAAGCCATCTCTCTGTAATGCTCAGAGGGAATAACTTTGAGGAACGGGAGGATTTTTTCTGGGCACATTGAAACTAAGATAAAATGGGCAGCAAAAGAAAGGGACAATTTCCCTTACAGCTACGGTACTTTGGAATAGATTAATATGAGAGCTCATGGGTCCTTAAGGAAGCCATTTTGTGAGAGCTCCCATGAGCTGCTTTACAAATGCTAGATGAACTCACCAACTCCAAACAATAGTCCACCCCCGGCTAGGATGTCTGGGCCTGATAGCTAAATATGTTCTTTCGTCTTGTGTCATCTTTTTGCAGGGAGAAGTTACGATGAGAAAGTGGATGTCTTCTCTTTTGGCATCATCCTTTGTGAGGCAAGTACCAGGAACATAAAGCATTCAAGGAGGAAGGAAGGGTTGCTGGAGAAATCTAGAGGAACACTTCCAGAAAGTGGTTCTGGCAGATGCCTAAAGCCAGCATTCTCTATCCTTGTTATTAATCCTTTAAAGGAAGAGTTATTGAACTTCACCTCATTTTGAGAAGCAAGTGCAAAAAATGGAATGGCAAAAAAGAGGGGAAAGGGATGGTTTTGTTTCTCTTGTTTTGAGTTTTAAACTTGTTTTGCGTTTTAAACACATCTGCATGCAACAGTGATGTGGTTCGCAATAGGAAAAAAAAATAGGAGAGTTGGTTATAATCAAGACCCGGTGTGGTATATGGATCACAGCTACCACATCTGAGCTGTAAGAATCCAGGCCAGTGTTTCTCATCCTTAGATACTTAGATATATCTTGATGTATGGACTTCAATTGCCAGAATTCCCCTGGGAGTTGAAATCCACACATTTTAAAGTGGCTAAGTTGGAGAAATACTGATTCAGACAACCACTAGATGGCAGCAGAGAGATGCAGAACATTTAAGGGCATTTTAGAACTGCCACCTAAGGGTCATCTGGGTGTTTTGCCTGCTTTAGTAAGGGCTAAAAAACTAGGACTGGAAAAATTAACTGTCCGTAGCGAAAGCAGTTGCTACCCAACACCTAAATTTTGATCATGGGACTGCAATGTTGAATATACAAGAACCATGTATAATTACATGGAAATTACCAGACTCTTAATACATCCAAGTGCAATTTTCCTCTATACAGTTTCTGCAGAGAAGTACAGAGAGTCCTCGACTTACAACCATAATTGAACCCAATATTTCTCTTGCTAGGTGAAACATTTGTTAAGTGTATTTGACCCTTTTTATGACTTTTCTTGCCATAGTTATTACTGCAACTGTTAAGTTAATAACACAGTTGTTAAGTGAATCCGGATTCCCCATTGACTTTGCTTCTAAGAAAGTTACAAAAGGTGATCATACAACCCTGGAACACTACAACTGTCATAAATATGAGTCAGTTGCCAAGCGGTTGAATTTTGATCACATGACCATGGGGATCCTGCAACAGTCATAAGTGTGAAAAACATTTTTCAGTGTCATCGTAACTTTGAACGGTTACTAAGTGAACTGTTGTAAATTGAGGACTGCCCTTTATAACCCCCACCCCCTTAGTTTCCTACATGTAATGTTAGAATGATAATACTAGCATCATAAAGTTAGCATTATTGTAAGGATTACTCCGGCATACTTCGGCATATTTCTATCAGAGATATTGAAATGAAATATACAAACGCTATACGTGGACTTTTGAAAAGCCCTTGAGGCCTCTGGCATGGGCCAACCAACATTCTACTTAGCTCTTCTAAGTGGTTCAATTTATTGCCAAAGGACCATCTTTGGAGACTTGTTCTAGATCCGCGATGGTGAATATGGCTATGAGCCGTTGCCCCAGTTCAGCTCTGTTGCTCATGCCCACACACCTCCCACCAGCCAGCTGGTCTTTGGGTCTCTGCCATGGGGGCAGGGCACATGCAGGGGGGCCGTGCATGCATGCGCATGGGGCGGGGCGCATGCAGGGGGCCATGTGTGCATGCATGGGGCAGGGCACAGCGTGGACCCTGCGTACGCATTTCATTTTGGGGGTTTGGGGGTGCGCACACACTTTGGACACTCAGTCTGAAAAAGGTTAGCCATCACTGTTCTAGATCATTAACCAAGCCTAGATCAGTCCAGAGAAACTTCTAATAACTCCTTTGTCACAGATCATTGGAAGAGTCAGCGCTGACCCTGATTACCTGCCTCGAACCTTGGATTTTGGCCTCAATGTGCGAGGCTTCCTGGACCGCTACTGTCCTCCCAGTTGTCCTCCTAGCTTCTTCCCTATTGCTGTTTGTTGCTGTGATTTGGATCATGAAAAACGGTGAGCAAGCAGAAACAGATGTGTCAGACCCAAGAGTCAAGGGAGCCCCTAGATACGGGGATGAGAGGATATATGGCTTGGAGAAAGGGATGAGTCTTCCTCAGGGCAGATGGTCCAGTCTGGGAGGATAAATTAAGCCAGTGGTTTTCAACCTTGACAGCTTTGAAGATGTGGGGACTTCAACTACCAGAATTCCCAGCATGCTGCCTGGGGAATTCTGGGAGCTAAAGTCCATATATCTTCAAGTTGCCAAGGTTGAAAAACATTAGGTTAAGGCTTTTCCAACCTTCCAGTAAAATTCAGATTGTGGGAAGTTCAGCTGTTCTTTTGCTGCTCCCACATCCAATTTTGTACTTTTCTTTCGCAATTGACCTTCAATCTCACTAGATGAGAGCCAAGGTTGTTTCCAACCTTTACTGTCTATAGGTCTACATAATGATGGCTTTCAACCTTACCAACATGAAAATGTGCGGACTTCAACTACCAGAATTCCCCAGCCAGCAAACAGAAGTCCCACATCTTAAAGTTGCTGAGGTTGAGAAAGGACTAGTATAGAGAACTTGAAGGAAACTACTACTATTATTATTATTATTATTATTATTATTATTATTATTATTATTATTTCCTGATCCATATTCAGCATTTCCCCTATGTTTACCATGATTCTTGTCCTCTTTAAATGGCGAGTAGCCGATGCTTATATTTTTGAGGAACTGATTATGTGCCGTCAAGATGTTTTTGACTCCTGGTGATCATGATTCTTGTCCTCTTTCAGTGGAGAAAAATATGTACCATATTTTTTGGAGTATAAGACGCACCTTTTTCCCTTAAAAAAGAGGGTGAAAATCTGGATGTGTTTTATACTCCAAATGTAGCCCCACCCAGCCTCCCAAACTGAGATTTCAGAGGCTGAAAGAAGCCTCTGAAAGAAACTTCAGAATAAAAGCCTCTGAAAGAAGCTTAAAAAAAAAGCCTCCAAACAGAGCTTCAGAAAAAAAGCCTTTTTTTTCTGAAGCTCTGTTTCAGAAGCTTCAGAGGCTGAAAAAAAAGCAAGGCACAGAGCTCACAACCAACGAACCTGTTGCTAAAATTCACTCTGGTAACAGCTGATTGGGGGTATTCCGGAAGACCGATCCACCCACCAATCAACTTTTTTCTTATTTTCCTCCCCAAAAACTAAGGTGTATCTTATTACGGTACGTCTTATACTCTGAAAAATACAGTATATTCAATGGAGGGAAACACACAGGAACACACACATGCTGGGAAGTCCATACATTTTCAACCTGCCAAGGCTGAAAAATAGTGTGGTACCTTCAGACTCTGTCTAGGGCCCACTAGGCCAGGGGGTCCCCAACCCTCAGGCCGCAGACTGGCACCAATTCACAGCCAACCAAGAACCAGGCTGCGTAAGCGAGCAAGACCCCATCTGTACACGTGCGGGATCCAGGCAACACATGAAATCACGTCTGCCTGGGTCCGTGGAACACATGCCCTCATGCTTTTAGCCTGATCAAGCAAAACTCCTCACGTTCTTCTGCTTTTTCTCTCCAGGCCTTCCTTCAGTCGGTTGGAGCAGTGGCTGGAAGCTCTCCGCATGCACCTGGCTATGCAACTTCCCCTGAGTCCACAGCTGGAGCAATTGGACCGGGCCTTCTGGGAAACACACCGGCGAGCTGAGAGTGGACTGTGTGCACATACAGAAGTGTCTGAATGAGTACAGCAGGGGCAGGCAAGCAGCCCCCAGCCTGCATGTCTCTGTATGAGCTGGGCTGAAGAAAAGCTTCTCTTGCTGAGTCCTGCCACCAGCTGCACGCAGCTCACCAGCTAGAGCTGGTTTTTGGAAAAACCACTGGGAGCTGGTTCTCCCTGCTTTCTTCCTTGGGGGATGAGTTCTGTGCCTGGCTTGCACAGAGATGGTCTGGGGCAGCCCGGGTTCTTGTAAATACTCCTTGTGAATACATCCTTCTCCTTGCGCATCCCGCAAAGTGGAGGAGAAGCGAGGGATCCTTGACTCTCGCTCCTTGTACGCTTTGTGGTTGCAAAAAGCTTTGCACGCCCCGCTGAGCACATAAGCTTCTGTCATCAGCTGGCAGCGGCTCACAAGCTGGCATTAAGGTGGGGGCTGCTACCCTGTCCCCCAAATACACCTTTACAGATCCTCTTTAAAACCTTTGTCCTATAAAGTGGTGCCTTGGGTTTATATGTGGACTTGCATACTTGGATTCTCGAGCCCCACTTTGTTCTTCTGCGAAAAGGCCACGGGGGTCTATGCGTGTGCTTAGCATGTGCTTAGCCTTTCCTTGGAAGTTGCAAGACTGAGAGATCTGTGCAGATATTTGGTCTCTGTGCTCCTTAGGATCCAGTGTCTGACTACATTCACACAACATGTTTTGCCCAGTTGGCTGAAGATTGCATTTGCACAACATACTGAGCTTATTGTTACTCTTAACCTTGGTTAGGATTTTATTTTTTTATATAGCTTAGCATGTTATGCAAACCCAGCCTGTTTGATTCATTTGAAGTTGATATATTGTGCAAATCCACACACACACCCCAACACAAAATAGCTCAATCCAGTAACCAGGTGAAATCTGTTATGTGAATGTAGCTCTGTCAATACCCACGTGTGCTGTGCGCATGTTTCACTGTATGCACACCTTAGCTTCTTCCTTCCTTCTGTTCCAATCATGTTTGGCAGAAGTACATAAAGTCCAATGCTGCTGGCTGTTTTTTCTTTTTTGGTGAAAATCTATTTCCTAAGCAAGCAGTTTGTCCCAGAGAGAAGCTATAAGATAGAGCTGAAGCAATCTCCTCTTACCCTTTCTCTGCTCCAAATTACCACCCCGTTTTAACTGCTTGCCTACTCTGGAGATCCAAATGCGTATTAAGGTTTTGTTGCAAGATTTAATGTACATGTGCACATGCATACACCCATGTGCTGTCAGGCCCTCGAAAAGGCAGTCTGGATTTCTAGAAGGACAGAAAGAGGAGGAAAGGGAGACCTCTGTGCATAGCTTGAAAACCTAGCCAACTCTTTCCAGGTTCAGGATAGAACCATGGGATGTGCACTCCCAGCCGTCTTCAGACCTGCCAGCCAGATTTGTTTTCACTACAGTTCCCAGAACTCCTCAGGCAACATGGCTTTCTGAAGTGTGCAACTCCCAGAATTCTTAGCCAGTAGTTTGGAGGCCAGGCGAATAAAGGAATTCTGGGAGTTGCAGTTTCAACCCATCTGAAAAGCATCCGATTAGAGAAGGATGAGCTAATCTATGCATCAGGGTCAGCAATAAGAATGAGCAAGCATTATTGGACCCTCATCTGGAAATGGGCAGCAGGTATTTTCCATCTGGGTGATCAGCATAGCAGAAAGGAGCCTTCAGGGGGAGACCAGCTAAATTCCTCTTATCCAAGGATCCTTAAGACAACTTAAGAGACATATTTTTGACTTACCCTTGTGGGCTGTGGGGCTACATGACTAAATGTCTTCTTGTGCCAAAACAAAAAGCAAAAAAACACCCCTGAATATTAAAACCCTGTATGTCATAGGCAGGAGAACAGACCCTGCTTTTTCCTTATCTCGCCAGCTTTTTGTGGACATGAAGCAGCCATTCAGATTGCTTTTTGGAAAAAAGCACATTCCTGTATCATTCAGTACAACAGGAGATTGGCTTGATAGTCTTTAGAAGGAAGGAAAAAAAATGGAGCTTTTTCAGTTCCTGAGAGAGCATTTTTAAGAACCTGAACTATGAAAGACTTCCTGGGTTTTCAATACTAACAGTGTGGACCAGTTTCTTTCCTGGCATTCTAGCACCCAGGACAAACATTGGTTGTGCAATCAAAGTACAAGGCAGGAAGACTTGAAGGAGTTTAGCCATGCCAGCTGGGAAATCCCTGGAGACAACCTACCTCTGATTATTAGTAGTGCTGGTAAGAAAAGTCAGGTCTAGATATCAGTTTCTGGGCTTCTGGTTGTCTGGTTAGCTGCTGAGGGAGACAAGATGGATCTTCTTAAACTCTTCCCAGTGGGCTCCTGCTCTTTTCAAGGGAACACCAGCATATTTTTTATTTTAATTGAAGGCCATGATATCATTATAGTTGGTTTTGTTTTTGTTTTTTGAAGGAGGGAAATATGGAGAAAGAAAACATTCCTTGCAATCTCAAAATGAATTCCCTCCGTAGACTTGTGATCCAGTTTTGTTAAGTCCTATGTGCCAAACTTGCATACTGACATCATGGCTAAAAAAAAAAAGGTAAATTTCCTGGATCTTCTTGCTTAGAAAAGGGGAAACTTAAAAATGGTAGTCTGAAATTCTGCAAATTCAGAAAAAGTAGAAAGCAGTTCTCCTCAACCCATGGTGCATGTGTAACTATGCAGCTTTTAAGTCCTGAAATACATGGAATTGGAAGCAGTTGTTACAGTAGGGTGGAGTGCCATTAGATTATTATAAGAACCACATTCTTATAGGGACTAAATCTAAAATAATTTGGAAAACAGGTTCTTGTAGTTCCATATTTCTTCTCTTCTAGCTTCCCTGTCACAAATTGAAAGTATGCGTAACATTCACTATATGATTTGAAGGATTTGGTGAAATAGCACAAAACTCTGACCTGAGGTGAAATTTCAAATATTTCTGATTTTTATCAACAAAGCCTGCCCAGTATCTATGTTCATTCTTCAAAGAGTCAAGACTAATTGAAGACTCCCTATTTAAGAGTAGTGTACTAGATGTGGAGAAAAACGTTTTTAAATTTATATTTCACATATCTTTAAAGCGTCCAGACTGATACATCATCATTTTATGAACATCTGTTAGAAAAGGCTAATGCTCATATTTTTGTGAAAGTGCATTTCATGTTCGATGCAAAAGATGACAGACCTTGTGTAATTTAAGATCGATCTTCAGAGGAAAGTATAAGCAAGTATCTCTGCTCCATTGGCACTTTTATGTACATCTATAGAAATTAAGTGTTTTTCTTGAAGAATTTTGATGGCCACTTGAAACTGTGCCCCAGAGTGTGGATGTTGCATTTATACTGGTGTGGGGACCATGACACGCCGAGCCTGATGTGGTCTCTCCCAACTATGGCTGTGTGTAAGAGACACAGCAGAAGACCTGGTGGTTCTACCAAGAAACAAGAGAGGCTGGAGATCTGCAGTAGAGGGCAGGGGTGAAATGCTACTGGTTCACTCCAGTTCAAGTGAACCTGTAGTAAAAAATGCTTTAAAAAGGTTTTTTTAAAAAAAGGTTTCCAGCGATTGCACGGCACACTGTGCTGTGCGATCGTCAGAACCTTTTAAAAAACTTTTTAAAAGCATTTTTGCTACCTATTCGCCAGAACCAGTAGTAAAAATATGTTTTAAAAAAGAAAAAAAACCACGTCAATCAATTGTGCCAGCTGATCATCGGAAACATTTTTCTTTAAAAAAAAAAAGTTGGCCACACCCACCCAGTCACATGACCACCACCCCCAAGCCATTCCCACAGAACCGGTAGCAACAAATTTTACATCTCACCACTGGTAGAGCGTGAAAGAGGAACCTGTTTCCCCCAGGCTCAATGTGTCTCTTGGAGAAGAGGGTTCCTTTGTTATCTGACGGCCTAAAAGCCATTTTAGAAATTCTGATTTCTACATTCATGCCTGCAATCTTGGTTTTAGACCATGTTTGACTGTCATTATCTTGTCATAGACAGCGAAGTCCCCAGTTCCCTATTTTACTCCCCTTTTTAGGGAGTCTGGTTTCCATCTTCCATGTGTTTCCCATGCTGTTCCCCTAATTCTTTCATACTCTTCAGGTGTTGCAGATTGCAGCCAGCATGTGAGCCATTTTCCTGAGTCAGGCAGCTCTTCCACATGACTCTGGCACACTTGGGGTTATTTAGTCCCTGTCGTTCCTGCACTCAGGGTCATTGCTCTGTAACACAACTGAAGAGAAGAGCTTGTATTATTTGTTCACTCAGTCAACCTTGGTGAATTGGGGAGTTTATCATATCAGTCTGCCTCAATTGTCTTTAGGAGAAGTGTTAAGGGAAGGAACATGAATTAGACAAAGACTGTGAAACATTTATACGCACTTTGAAAATGAAATGTGATGCCCTCTCTGATGACAATGATCAGAATTCACAAAACTGTGATGTAAAATTAATTTACATGGAAATAATAAAAGTCCTTCCACTCCCTTGTTCTAGCCACCTATGACTTTCTTGATGACATTTTTATGGAAGGTGTTTGAAAGCTTTTCAGATCCCTTTGCTGGCATTCAGAAGGACAGCTACACAGAGGTATGCTCATTGAACTGGATCCACACCTTCATTCCTCTATTCTTAAGAAATCTTAAACATGACCCCTGTGCTGCTTTGGTCCAGGAAGCCCAAGTCAACATCATAGATGTGGGGTGAAAGACTTGCCAAGCTTGTCAACTCTCGTCTCATTCCTAATATTCTAGATCAGGGGTCTCCAACCTAGCAACTTTAAGACTTGTGGACTTCAACTCCCAGCAAAGCTGGCTGAAGAACTCTGGGAGTTGAATTCCACAAGTCTTAAAGTTGCCAAGGTTGGAGACTCCTGTTCTAGATAACAATTATCAAGCCACTTCCTGATTTAAGTCATCAATACTGAGCTCCCTTTACAAGGTTGTTAATTGGTTTGCAAGGCAATAATGCAGGTGAAATATTGGAATTGCTTCAAATGACCTGGAAACATGTATTTTTACCTCAACCTTTATTCTGGGCCTCTATTTTCAGTTTTTGTTTCCCTTCAGATCTGAATTTCCAACATCTTAAGAGCCCTACTGTATTTTCTAACATACTGCAGGACACCAAGGATTCAATTAATGTATAAAATACATTAATTGAAATCCTAATGTGTTCTTGTTGTTGTTGTTTTTTCAGGAAACTAAAGAGTGCACATCCTCTTCCCAGCATTCTTAGAAAATCGGTTACCAAGCCAGAATTAAACCCAAGTTTCCCATCCTGGATGGTTACAAGGTTATTGGTTCCTTCAAACCTATTCATAAAGTTTTGGTTAACTGCAGTGATATGAGCAAGCAATGTGATTATTAGTGTATCGCCACAGAGTAACATAAACTCTCAATTTAGGACTGGGAGTTCAGTGTCAAGAAATATTTTCCTTAACTCTTTCGGACATCCCTTGGAAGGCCCATTGGTGTTCCTTGCTCTATTCTTACAAGTCTTTCTCAACTTTGGCAACTTTAAAATGTGTGGACTTACAACTCCTTGTTGGCTGGGAAATTCTGGGTGTTGAAGCCCACACATCTTAAAGTTGCTAAGGTTAAGAAACATTGCTTTGGAAGCTGCACCGGTCTTCCTTCAACGTGGCAGCAGGGGCACATCCACACACCTGCATTAACACGTGCTTCTCCTGTCCTTGAGCTGGGAAAGAAGTCCATCAAAATAATTTGGACTCTCAACCATGTTTTACTTCTCTTCAATGAGACTGAGAAGTGAAGTGGTTCTTGCAGACTTAATCTTTGTTGCAGAGTAGCAATCTTTGGATTCCTCGGCTTCCTTTTCCCTACCACACAGCATTCACATAACAGTGGGAATAGCAACTCCCAATCATTCTGTGTAACATGCTAGGACATGTTCAAAGGGCGTGTTCTCAGGATGCCACCTCCAACCCAGCCCAGCCCAGCCCAGCCCAGAGCAAACAGGCAACCAGATGTCTGGAGTGGTACCACTGGTAAGGTGGAGTTTTCAAAAGCTCAGAATTGGCTTGGATCTTTCTGTACAAATAATCTATCCACTTTCCAATTATTTGGGATTACTGTCCGAGTAGAGTTGCCTAAAAAGAGATAAAGTGCCTCTCACATTTTGATAATAAAGAAAAAAAACTTTTATTTGTTAGAACAACGTCCTCACGGACTCATATGCAGCCAGGAAATGACCTCTGCTCCAAATTCCCTCCCTTTCCTGGCTTGCTCCCTTATTCTATTGGTCATCCTCAAAATCATTCTACTGCAGTCTCTCTTACTAATTCCACAGGAATTTAACCCCCCCCCCTTTACTATGTCAGCCCTGAATGAAATGCAACTTGAGAGGCTGACAATTACCTTAAATCAGGCATGTCAAACTCAATTCCATAGAGGACCACATCAGGGCTCTGGTTGACCTCTGGATGGGGGGGTGTTGGCTGGACGTGGCCAACTGGATGGGCATGGCCAGCTTGACACCACTCCCCAAACTGCTGGCATGTTTCCTTTTCACATTAGGTAGACTGGGCCGAAGTTACGCTGGCCCAATGTTTCCTCTTTGCATTGGGTAGACTGGGCCAAAGCGATGCGGATAGTCTGGGCCAAAGCAACACAGACTGGGCCCTTACATTTTCCAGGACTGTCCCGCAGGCCAGATCCGACACCACGGGCCAAATCCAGCCTGCAGGCCTTGATTTGACACCCGTGCTTTAAGTCTAGGAATAAGCATATTTATATTGGAATGTCCTTTCTGCACACTGACCTGAGCAATGGGTCTGAATTTCCTTGGCAACATGAGCCCTGGATGGTAAATATGCTGCTTCATTGCCTTGGCTGATAACTGTTCCAAAAGTATCTTCTGTTCCGAATACTGTAAAGGCCAGTTGCACTTTTCAAAGAGTATCATTTCCCCACTGTAGGAAAAGTATTTTCCAACCCAACAACAAACATTCTGTAGTAGATGTGAGTCACTTGAATGAATTGGAGATCTCACTGTTTTGTTGCAATGCAATCACAGACCAATCCCCACCATTAAATCAAAGATTTTCATACGTCACACCTGGAAAAGACCCCTTACTTTGGCACGATATTTTTTTATTTAAAAAAACCCTCAAGTCTCAAACAGGCTCATTGAAATTAGCTACTTTTATTGGTGGGATTAAAAAATAAACTACTAGAATGTATAAACTTATATATATAATATATATATATATATATTTTACAACCTTTCAATAAATATTTCCCAGCCCCAGACAACAGATAGATTTTTTCTCTTTTTTTTAATAGGAAAATATCAAGATTTGAAAAATGAATGAATAAAAGCAGAAATGCTGTTTGGGGGGTTCCTAAACATCCTACAGCTCTCTCACACACACTCATCTTTTTTTACTCCTGGGACTAACCCAGCAATTAAGGCAGTGAGAATAAAGGAATACAATGTTTTGGAAGCACTGTTGAGCGCACACAACACTATGCATTCAGGAGCATCCATGGGACAGGAGAGAAGAGGGAGAGGAGTTAAAAAAGCAAACTCCACAATTGTGGTTTCAAAGCCCTGTCCCTTTTTTTACACATGTAATGCAATATAGATAAAAAGGGACAAGGTTTCCAACACATAGTTGCAAACACCCTCCTGAATGCATTAAAACCTCCCGCCCCCCCATACCACTGTATGCTTTCCAGAATCCCAGCACTAAATCTAATAGCCATCATTTTATGCTTAGCATCTAACCACAGCAGCTTATCTTCACAACATGAAGGTTAGAAACTTAAAAGACTGAAAAGAAAAGATAATTTTGGGGCTACTTCCTTTAGTTTTCTGCACTTTCAGTTATGGCACAAGAACAGTCCTCCTTGTATGCAACACGGAAGTTGGACTGAAGCGAAAGGGGGAAATAGCTTGTCTGAATGTGCTAATGGGCATCCTTGTGGGCGGCTGCTTCAGCTTTCACTCTGCCTTGACAGGATATAATAAAATGATGTTTAAATAAATAGTGATACTTTAGAATAGGTATTTGCCTTCATCTATGTAAACAATTCAGAAGTGCAGATGCCACCCATGTGTCCTGGAGGATAAATAAATAATAAAAAGTAATCAATAATTAAGAATAAGCACATCAAATGATAGCATCACAATATCACAACAGGAAGATGACAATTATAATTTCAGACAGAGGACAGCTTAACAGTACCAATCCAAACCTTCCCCATTCCCAGTTTTTCTTTACATTATAGGGGGGAAATGGAAGAGAAATACAGGGTGTTTACTAGTGAAAATTACATTCTCATCCCCCCCCCCCAATAATATTGCACAAATAAACCAGGTTAATTGCACAAGAAAAGCCTCAACTGGAAGCACCTCTATAAATATTAAAGCCAAGAGTATGGGGTCAGCCTCTGTAATACCAGTTTGCTCTACCAATACTAGCAAGTAGTAATATTTCCTCCATGCAATGAAAAACATGTTTATGTATATCAAGATATCTTTAAAGCACTGAAGCAGGCCAGGCTATGCTAGGCTAAGGCTAGGCTTTTCCCCCACTCTGGTCAGTTGGCAATCCTATTGCATTTGGAGCTGGGTGAAAAGGACTGGTTAAAATCTAAGGATTTCTTATTTCAAGACCTGCAATTTTGGGGCCTTTCTTTAATCATATGTTCTTGCAGGTTATGTTATAATAGTTACTATAGAGATGGTTCTATGATGCCCAGTGGGTTCTGAACCTTCTAGAGAAAATAACCAATATTCTGCTACTCTTGGCCCAGTTTACAAGTCTGTTTGGGATCTGGATTCATTGACATTGTGGCAGCTGTTATGACAGGCAGCTTATTAAAAAAGAGGATGAGACAGAAGGGCACTAACAGGCATCTATCAACAATTGACTCTTACAGAGCCTCCATGGCCAGAGGAAAGACACCACTAATTATCATTGCTACTAACATGAGAGCTTTGGTCTGATCCAGCATGTTCTCATGCTTGCTGGCCTACAAATGAAAGGTTGTTAGCTTTATTCAGAAGCATCATCTTTTTGCTCCAACAAGTTCGTGTCCTAGGCTACTTGCTTGCACTTTGAATTCTTCTCCATCCTCTGCCAATCCTTTGCTTCTCTTTCACTGTGGACCCTACAGGGAGAAAAGGCCCGTTTAAGGAAGGGCCATCCGTACTTCAGCTCCAAACTGGAACAGCAGAGGTGGCTTTCTTGGGGTTGCACCCATATCTCCAGTGAGATCGATCACCTTGGTTTTCTCAGCGCACCACTTTTCCATCGGCACCACTCCTTGAAAGAGGACGCCTTGCGGCCATGGTTGCCCATCAGGGGTTCTGATGGTCCTTTTGAACAGCCTTGAAGTCAGGAAGACCTAGAAGAGTGGATGGGTTGGCTGTTTCTCTACTTTTGAGAGTATCTCCCCAACATTTTCTGTGAGGAACCAATCAGCTGGTTTGAGAAAGATGTGTTGCTTTGACTATGGAATCTTCTTTCAAAGCATCGTTTAATGGCAACATGCATCATCGGCAGAGAAGGACATTTTAAGCAGATTTAGAAGACTGATCTTCATAAGAGCAGCAGCATGCAGATTCTGACCCTCCAGAGAGGGGAGAGTGCCAAGCATTTTTTTCAGACTTTAAGAAAAATTTCCATTAGGTGTTCTTGATTGAAGGTATAAGCTGATACATATTCACAAAAGAGACAGTCACTTAAGACACATGGGAAGGAACGATTTTGAATGAAACTGAATATCCCTTGCAAGAAGCTTGGTTACTTTGCATGTCCACCATGCAGCTGGGTATGCATGGCTGTGCGTGGGACAGTAAATTTTTTAAAATTTTATCTTATTTTGATAAATAGCTTGAAAAACTTAAATAAAATTTAATATTATTAGCTTGCAAAAACTATATTAACTCCCATGTTTTGACTCTCACTTATGAGATAAATATAAAATAGAACAAAACAAGAGTTTTTGCAAAAGGAAGTGCTTAAGTATTTAATTCAGTCAAAAGTTTCTCAGTGCAAGATTCCGGCAGCTCCCATTCATTTCAAGGGGATCATGAGAAATTTAATTGCTGGCCAGAATTATTTTTTTTTAAGCATTCCCAACATCTGAAAGTTCTCCATTTTACCATTTTATAGATCGGAATTTTGCCATTTCATCTCTCGTGTGCATATATTTTTGCCAATAATTTCAAGACAGACTCGGAGAGAATATCTTGTGTTTTGTGTGTGCCTGCTTTTTTTCTTTTCTTTTATGCTCGCATCTTTTTTACAACTGGGTTAGAAAGGAATCTAAGCAGAATCTTGTCAACCACAGTTTGCTGGTACAAATTATCGTAGTCTGCCTGTCGGATGAGAGTTAAGTTTCCTTTCAGTGCTGCAATTGCAGAATAGTTTGTCTCTGCACCCTACAGAAAAATCACCACAATGATGATCAGTAGCCAGACTGGATGGCGAAAGGAAAAGTTCCTACGTGTTAGAAGGCTGCGGTAGCATCTTGAAGCCTTTCTGAGTTTCTCATTTCTTAGAGGGGTAAGTAATTGTAGAACTTTGGTTTTAAGGCGATCATTGCAGCAATTTATGTTTGACAAGGACCAAGTACTGGAGATGGGGTGAAATTCAGAGGGATGTAAACATTTTCTGTTTGGAAGGATGCCAGCCAGCAGGGACAAAAAATATACTGGGGAGGGGGGGGTGCAATTTATGATTACTATGAATCTTCCATCTGCTGTTGGATTTTCTGCAACCTTTCCTGCAGTCTTCGTAACTGAAAGGAGAAAAATAATTCTGTTTAACTTTTCTGTGCAAACTGAATGCCCAAAGCAACTTTCAAAATAAATACCTCCCGCCCTCTAAAGTACGAAATTGAAAATACCAAAACACATACTTTACAAGACAAATGAACAAAGTGATCTGTAAAGGGCTGTCTAAAAGAGAGATACTTAAACATGTCTTATAAAACTGACAAGAGTAGAGGTCAAACGTAGCTTAGAAGGAATATGTTCCACATCCACAGGTTTCACGGCTGAGAGTCAAGGAATGGGCTGTTGTTCTCTTTGCCATAAAATCGTGTTTCTCAAGCAACTTTAAGAGGTGCCAATTCTGCTCTCAGAATTCTGGGAGTTGAGGCCCACATCGCGTAAAGTTGCCAAGATTGAGAAACATTACCAAAGATTCATATTATACAATGGCAATGACTAGTTTTTTTTTTTTAATTTGATTTATATGCTGCCCTTCTCTGGAGACTCAGGGCGGCTTACAATGCGTTAAGCAATAGCCTTCATACTTTTGTATATTTATACAAAGTCAGCTTATTGCCCCCACAAACTGGGTCCTCATTTTATCTACCTTAGAAAGAATGGAAGGCTGAGTCAACCTTGAGTCTGGTGAGATTCAAACTTACAGTAATTGCAGACAGCTGGTATTAATCACAATGCCTTAGTTTGCTGAGCCACCTGCTCTAACCCTGTCTTAGCACATAATAAGAACCCATATCATTGAATTACCTTACAGAACAATATATTATTATTATGAGCTGCGGTGGTGCAGTGGTTAAGAGTGCAGTATTGCAAGCTACTTCTGCCGACGGCTGGCTGGCTGCCTGCAGTTTGGCAGTTCAAATCCCACCAGACTCAAGGTTGACCTTGAGGATCCAGATTGTTGGGGGCAATATGCTGATTCTGTAAACCGCTTAGAGAGGGCTGTAAAGCACTGTGAAGCGGTATGTAAATTTAAGTCTAAATGCTATTATGCGAACTCAGAATACAGATTAAATCAGTAGCCAGATGAAGTGCATTGTGACTGTACCTTTAATGTGTTAAGCCACCAACTTTAATGGACCTAAGAAACATTTTCCCACATTTGGAGGGGGAAAAGTGGAAGTCAGAATTTTTTTGCTGTTGTTTCTATCTGATTCGTCATCCTGCCATTTACTTTTTTAAAAAAATATTTTCAACAATTAACAGGACAAAAGAATAAGGGAATTGGAAGGGACTTTTTGAAGTCTTCTAGTCCAACTCTCAATTGGTGAACCATCCAGAGTTGCTGAAAGTCGGAAGCATATAAATGCAATTGATAATGATAGTCATAATCTCAACCCTTGGGAAAAGGACTAATGATGTCACAAAGCCTTGCTCAGTCTCTCCTAATAAAAAGACTCATGGGATACCACCTACTTCTTAGAGTAGGGGTCTCCAACCTCGGCAACTTTAAGCCTGGAGGACTTCAACTCCCAGAATTTCCCGGCCTGCTGGCCGGGGAATTCTGGAAGTTGAAGTCCTCCAGGCTTAAAGTTGCCGAGGTTGGAGACCCCTGTCTTAGAGCATTGTTCTTAAGTCTCAGCAACTTTTAAGTTGTCTGGACTTCAACTTGCAAAATTACCCAACACCCATATTAAAGAAGGTAGCTTAGCTTTGTTTTTGATCTAATTATTATGATCAAATGGTCAGAACCACCACTTTTTGCTGATAGAATTGAGTATGCTGGGAAAGCAGAAACGGGTGGGATGTGCAAATGTGCAAATGCACTACGCGGGTGACCCTGAGGAAACAGACAACCTCCAGGAGACCTCAACAACTCTCTAAAACAGGGGTCCTCAAACTTTTTAAATAGGGGCCCGATTTTTTTTTTTTATTTGATTTATATGCCGCCCTTCTCCGGAGACTCAGGGTGGCTTACAGTGCATTAAGCAATAGCCTTCATACTTTTGTATATTTATACAGTCAGTTTATTGCCCCCAACAAACTGGGTCCTCACAGAGACTGTGAGATTCACAGTCTCTCACGGTTGGGGGGGGGGCAGACTGGGTGGGTGGGCGTGGCTAGGTGGTCATATGAGTGGGTGGGCGTGGCCAATTTAACAGTCCATTTTCTTTGCCTTTCTCCTTCCTAAGCTCCTGTTTAAATTGTTTTCAAAGACTTTTAATTTAAAGCAGTACTTTACAAGCCCAGAGCTGCTTTTCAAGGCTGCACCGGTGAGATCACCCCTCAGCTGGCCCTTCAGCTGGCTCGCTGGAAGATAAGGCCCACGGCAAGAGGCGGGGCTTAATCACACCACTCCCCTGGCCAGATACTTTGCATTGGTGGGCCGTATCTGGCCCGCGGACCATAGTTTGAGGATGCCTGTTCTAAAACAATGCAAATGACCGGTTGTCTGCAAGGAACATAAATCCTTCCATTCCTCACCAACCAGCCAGAGCTGAAGAAGCTTCTTGGATGAGAAGCGAAACTTCTTCGAAGAAAAAATGAAAAAGTTCAGCTGCCTCTTGAAAAAAAAAGCACCTGTCGGACAACCATGATCCGGATGACTGAGAATCTCCATAGGCACAACGTGTGAACCTGCTGTTAAAGAATCGGGTCAGCTTGATGTGTGAATCTGGCTTGTACTGAGCTAAATTGAGCAACCCCGGTGTTGTACAATACAGCTCTCTGTACAGGCAATCCTCGAGTTACAACTACAGTTGAGCCCACCATTTATGTTGCTAAGTGAGCTATTTGTTAAGTGAGTTTGCCCCATTTTACGACTTTTCTTGCCACCACTGTTAAGTGAATCACGACATTTGTTAAGTTAGTGACACGGGTGTTAAGTGAATCCGGATTCCCCATTTGACTGCTCGTCAGAAGGTCGCAAAATCTGACCACGTGACACCAGGACACGCCATAAATACGGATCATTTGCCAAGCAGCTGGATTTTGATCATGTGACCATGAGGATGCTGCAACAGTCGTAAGTGTGAAAAATGGTCATAAGTCACTTTTTTTCAGTGCTGTTGTAACTCTGAACAATCACTAAATGAACTGTTATAAGTTGAGGACTACCCGTATGTTTCTGAATTCCCCGAAAACAGTACCCTGTTATTCACCTCCTCATCCTTCTCCCGGATCAGTTTCTCTGTCTCCGAGTCTGGCACTGTGGGCGTAGTTGGGATGGGAAAATCAGTCCCACTTTCTCGGGTTAGCTTGCTGAGTTTTTTTTTCCCCAAAAAACAAAACAGAAAAAGAAATAAAAGAGGAGGAAATACATTAAAGTGTTCTCAGAGAAAAAGTGGCAAAAAAAAAATGCTTGGGTATGCAATCCTACAAGATATCCCATTTGCTTCCCAATCAAACTGCTATATTTGGTGGCCAGCAAACCACTTCTGTTACTTATTCCATGATATAATTCTAGTTAGGCTTCCCCCGGCTGGTTGAGGTTACCTTGCAAAGGCAATTAATAATTTCATATTCATTTTTGGAAAAACTTCCTGATGGCAAGAATGGTTTGATGGTGGAACCAATTATCAAGAGAAGAAGTAGAAGAGAGGCTGGATGGTTATAAGCCTGGGGTCTTTTGTCGGGATCTACACAGAAAACAGGTGGAAGATAGGACTTTTAGGCTAATGGCCCTTTCCAAATCATTTTGAACAATCAATCAATCAGAATAGAGCTGGAAGGGACCTTAGAGGTCTTCTAGTCCAACATCCTCCTCAAGCAGGAGACCCTATACCCGTGATGGCAAACCCATGGCACGCATGCCACAGCTGGCACACAGAGCCCTCTCTGCGGGCACGCGAATCATCGCCCAGGTCAGCTCCACCATGCATGCACGCGCACGCGCCTCCCGCCGGCCAGCTGATTTTCAGGATGTGCGGGGGGTCGGGGTGCATGCGGGAGAGGTGCGGGGGATCATGCATGTATGCACTGGGGGGCTTGGGGGTCATGCATGCATGTGCTGGGGGGCAGGGATCACACATGCATGTATGGGGGTGGGGGGACAAGGGGTTTTTTGGGCCCAAGAGGCTGCAGGGAGGCCTATTAGGCCCAAAATGGGAAGCGGGGGGGTGTGGCACCCCCCCCCCATGGCCCGTTTTGGGCCCAAGAGGCTGCAGGGAGGTCTACTAGGCCCAAAACGGGAAGAAGGGAGGGGTCGTGCGCGCATGCGTGGGGGCTGTGGGGGCCTAGGAGGCATGCACACATGCACAGGGGCACACACATTGCACTATGGGTGCCGGCACATGTGTGTTTTGGCACACGAAGAGAAAAAGGTTAGCCATTACTGTCCTATACCATGTCAACCAAGTGGCTGTCCAGCCTTTTTTAAAAAATCCTCCAGTGATGAAGCCTCTACAACTTCTGGAGGCAAGCTGTTCCACTGGTTAATTGCCCTCACTGTTAGGAAGTTTCTCCTTAATTCCAGATTGCTTCTCTCCTTGATAATTTTCCATCCATTGTTTCTTGTCTTGCCTTCTGGTGCTTTGGAAAATACGTTGACCCCTCTTCTTTATGGCAGCCCCTCAAATACTGAAATTCTGCTATGTCACCTAGTATGGCCAGTTGGGTATGTCACCCATGACTAGGGTGACATACCCAACTGGCCATACCCAATTCCTGCAACCGTTCATATGTTTTTGTCTCCAGACCTTTAATCATCTTAATTGCTCTACTTTGCACTTTTTCCAAAATCTCAACATCTTTTTTGTAATGTGGTGACCAAAACTGGATGCAGTATTCGAGGTGTGATCTTACTAAGGCTTTATAAAGTGGTACTAATACTTCACATGATTTTGAATGCAATGCAAGACTAACCCCAGAAAGAAAAGTCCACACAACTGCTTTCTGGGAAAAGGGCTAGCTTACAACAAAATGGGGTCTCTTAAAAGAAAATTCACACACACTCCATTCAAACTATGTTCCTGAGTCTCAGCAGCAAACCAGGCTGGCAAACCTCCATCCGCCTGGTGTTTCTGTTCATAGAGTTTTACTAGTAACAGTGATTACTAGTAACTCTGGTTAGGGTTAGTACACCGTGAAAATCCAGCAGTACGGCTAAGCATCTTATGTGCATAGAGTCAGAGTGTTCTGACTTCCAATAGCACATCACAATTTTATAGAACTTTTATAGGAAATACATGAAAGCCAGACAGAGGCTGTGAAACAGAGGGCTATGAAAATATCTACAGATCCCTCGCATCCTGGACATAAATTGTTTCAACTTCTACCCTCAAAATGACGCTATAGGGAACTGCACACCAGAACAACTAGAGACAAGAACAGTTTTTTCCTAAATGCCATCACTCTGCTTAACAACTAATTCCCACAACACTGTCAAATAATTTACTAAGACTGTATTAATATTATTCTTCTCTTCCTTAATAGTATCTATCTCTTCCCATTTATTACTTTCAATTTATATTGTATGTGTTTCCTAGTACAATTTGATAGCTTATTAGTAACCTTGACTATCACTATGTGTTGTATCTTTTTATTCTTGATGAATGTATTTTATTCTCCTTATGCACACTGAGAGCATATACACCAAAGACAAATCCCTTGTGTGTCCAATCACACTTGGCCAATAAAGAATTCTATTCTATTCTATTCTATTCTATTCTATTCTATTCTATTCTATTCTATTCTATTCTATTCTATTCTATTCCATTCCATTCCATTCCATTCCATTCCATTCCATTCCATGATGCAGCTCTGGAGGTAAGTGTCAGGCATTAATTCAGACCTGGCTGTGTAAGTCCTCAGTAATTACAAGCTTACTGAAGTCCAACAGCAGAGGGGAGTGGAAGCAGAACTGAAAAGGAGGGCTTAGTTGATCATTCTAAGAAACTGTTGCTGCAACGGACTCTCAAAGATGGGAACCGCTCCTTCTCCTCTAAACAGGATGGCAAGCAGAACAGGGGAAAGGAGTCCCCCATCTTAAATTCACCATGGGAAGGCAGGGCAAGGAAGAAGCTTCCCTCCAAGGCTCACCCCCACCCCAGGGGTGAAATCCAGCAGGTTCTGACAGGTTCTGGAAAACCAGTGACAGAAATTTTGAGTAGTTCGGAGAACCAGCAAATGCCACCTCTGGCTGGCCCCAGAGTGGAGTAGGAATGGAGATTTTGCAATATCCTTCCCCCAGGAGTGTGAAGGGAATGAGGATTTTGCAGTATCCTTCCCCTGCCACACCCACCAAGCCACACCCACCAAGCCACGTCCACAGAACCGATAGTAAAAAAAACTGAATTTCACCACTGCCTCACCCTCCCAGTTCCAGATTTTCCCTAGTTTAGAGGATTGTTTCTGTGCCCTAGTTCGGGCATCCTGGACCAAACTCTGCCAGTGGTGGAACCACAGTTGAAAAGCCAGAGAGATGGAAGCAAAGCCTCTGAAACCACTGATCCTCAGTCATCTTCTCCAATAGGGGTTGCCAAAAAAATAATCCTCTCTCAGGTAGAGAGAAGAAAAAGGGATGCGAAAGTATGTGTCTCAGAGGGTTATTGTTGGGGGTTTAAATGTGCAAAAAAAAAAAAAAGACTTGCAAATGGTGAACGCTTATATGGTCACTAGGAGTTGAAAACAACTTGGTGGCACATAATGAATTCCTCAAAAATACAGTATAAGTATAATTACTCTCCATTTTGTAGGATGAAAATCACGGTAAATGTGGGGGAAATCCTTAAGAAGGATCAGGATCCAATAAAAAAGGAGGACAGCTTCTTCCAAGTTCTCTATACCAGTGTTTCTCAATCTCAGCAATTTTAAGATGTGTGTACTTCAACTCAGGGGTGAAATCCATAATTTTTCCCTATCGGTTCTATGGGCGTGGCTTGGTGGGCGTGACAGGGGAAAGATACTGCAAAATCCCCATTCTCTCCCTACTCCTGGGGGAAGGATATTGCAAAATCTCCATTCCCACCGCACTCTGAGGCCAGCCAGAGGTGGTATCTGCCGGTTCTCCAAACTACTCAAAAATTCCACTACCAGTTCTCCGAACTGTTCAAAATTTCTGCTACTGGTTCTCCAGAACCTGTTAAAACCTGGTGGATTTCACCTCTGCTTCAACTCCCAGAATTCCTCAGCCAAGACTCCCAGAGAATTCTGGGAGCTGAAGTCCATTAATCCTGAAGTTGCTGAGGTTGAGAAACACAGCTCTACTATACACTGTTTCTCCCACAATCACATACTGTCTAAAATTTGCTTTGTTCAGAAAACTGTAACTTTCAGTCATTGCTGCTGAGAAAATAATTATGTCTAACAGGCATGGTTGCAAAGATTTCATCCTTCATATATAATATACAGGGCTGTCCCCAAATAGTTTGAGAAGTCTAACAGCTGCCAATACTTGCCAATACAGAGAATGTCCTGCTCTGCAGTTTAACACACACAAACCAATACAAAACAGCAGCACCACATAATAATTTCTTGAATGTGTTACCTCCTTGGTATCTTTACTAAGGTTTCTTTTTTCTTCTTTTTCTACACTTGCATTCCTTTCCACCCAAGCTTATTGCCCTTTGCTTTCTCACAAAGTCCCTTCCAGCATGCAGATTGCAAACTGCAGCAGTGGAAGAGTTACAGAGGATTATCAGGTTAGTGCATTCAACAGGTTAAGCTCCCAGATAATTAGTACTAACTCAAGGACCACCCAAGCAGATTAGCACATTTCATTAAAAGGCATAAAATGTAGGATTTAAAGGTACTTGTAATCTGTCTCACATGTAATCTGCATAATCAACCTGTCTTACCCTCCTTCCTCGACTTTAATCCCAATTTAAATTCTAAATCTTTCAAGCCACTCGATGCATCTGATAAAATCAGATGCAAGTCATACAAGTTTATAGGTTCTAATAACATGTATTAGTCAGAAAAGGAACTAACAGATTTTCTTCTGATGTTTTGCCAATATAGGCTAAACCAGTGTTTCATCTTAAAGTTACCAAAGTTGAAAACACTGGACCTACCCACCTCTCCTCCAACGGCTAAAGCAGAATATCCAGGGATTATTATTACTCAATTTTTTTGTAAACTAAAACAATGCCCCACACTTATTTCTTCATTGTGCACCTGGCACATTGAGAAACATTCTGGTTGCTCAGACTAAAACACAGCTTTTATGAATAAAATGAAACATCTTTTCTAGCTGGCCACAGCTGGACAGAGAGGAATAGTGGCAAATGGAGTAAGAGACACAGTAAGACTTAACAGTCAAACTTTGTGGAAGAACAGAGTCAATGAGTTAGCAGGACAGATTTCAGACAGAAAACAAGCAAGAAACCGAATAAAGGAAAAGATGAGTTAAGAGAAACAGAATCTCAGGAAAAGCTTATTCAAGACCATCCTTGATAAGTCAGCAAGATGGCGAACTGAAGGCCTATAAAGAAATCAAGGGGCTACAGGGTATTCTATTTTGTCTCATGATTTTGATTTTCCTAGCCATACTGTAGAACACCTCCCATTTTTTATAACCAGCGTATCCCACAGCTCTGTCAACTGGGAAAACTGAGAACCTTTCTGAAAGTTATCAGATTTGGGAGGGAAATGGGAAAAGTTAAGCAACCAGACTCAAGTATGTTTCTCCTAGTAGGGCAATTCAATGAAAACATCAAGGCCCAATAAAAGCTGTTTTTCTCTGCATTCACTCTGGTGAGTTTTCTTCCTGATGCCAACTTGGACATCCCACACATCAGCCACCGAGTTTAAAAAATTATATATACATATACATCTACATGTATATTGCACTTGTATTTATACTGCATCGCCTATCTACAGATATTTCTATTTAGCACAAAACTGCACAAACCAGGAAAATGGATTTCACTCTACATAATTTATTCTGTTTGCAATAAAGTGCCTGTTTGCATCTGTTGTTATAATAAATACCTGCCTAAATCATCATTTAAAAGAAATTTGTGAATTTAAGCCAGCATTAATTTTTCCTTGATGAACTGCCTCCATCAGTCTCTGATTCCACCTGAGAATTTTTAAGGCCGCTTTGCCTGTCTTTCCTCCTCATACCTGTTGGAGAGGAGGTTACAACAAGGTTATTGGCCTTGGGGAAGTCCCACCTTTCACATCTCCTTCATTCTTCTCAGCTGTGCCATCTGCCCAGCTCCCCCACCCCCCAGTTCCACCTCCTCCTTCCCAGCACCCCATAGCTTACTTGCGATTCCGCTCTTTTACCACCATGCGAGTCATGCTCTGAATGCACTGAGCCCGGTAGTTTTCGTAGTGGGTTTCCCGAGTCACGTCCTTCAGGTCCTGCATATGGGTCCTTACCAGCATGGTGCGCAGCTTGACAAAGTCACAATGCATTGGGTTCTCCACTGGCAAAAGAAGACAGAGTTCAGTGAGTGAAATTCAAGACCGCGTAGCGCAGTGACGGTCTCTCCTACTCAATGATCTCAAAACTGGAAACAAATCCACAGGAGATGAAAAGTCTATTGATGGCTTTTAGCAACGAAAGTGAAATGGAGCCTGTCTGGGGAATCGCTGAATGTCGTGACTGGCAGGCAAAAGCATGAAGGAAAGCTTATTGTTTCCTCTTTTGCTTGCAGCTTTTTGGTTCCTCTTACGTTCTTAGGAGCTACACTCCAGAAAGACGTGGGCAGTTCAAGATAAGACTCAACAGGATGCAACTCCCACCCAGACATTTGGAGGAAATACTTTCATATGAATACACATGATGATCAAGCTTCAAATGATTTTGCTGGGATCTGTTGATGCTATCTCTTCCCTTTCTCATTATAAAAATGAAAAAAAAAAGTACCTCCCTATAACAAATATTGAAATTATTGTTTTAGTTTTCCTAAAGTTGATTTGCCAAAGGTCCCTCTCTATATGCTGCCAGTATGGGTTGTGGACAGGCCTTGCTCTGTAATAAACTGAAGAACATTTTAAAGCAGCTGTTAAATTCATCACCTTAATTCTTCACCATTTTTGGTAGTTTAGTTTTTTTTGAGTGGTGTCTTCTATAGAATTATTATCAAGGAAGATTATATATTACTCTTAGAAAAACAGAGTTGGAAAGGGCCTTGGAGGTCTTCTAGTCTAACCCCCTGCCTAGACAGGAAACCTTATACCATTTCAGACAAATGCTTGTCCAATCTCTCTCTCTCTCATTCCCCATTTACCTATCTATTGGCTTTCCCAAGCTATGTTTGACTGATTCATTTTTAGCAGGGTTGAAATGTTCCTGGTTTGGACCAGATCATCCAATCCGGTAGCGATGGCGGGTGGTGGTTCAGAGAACCAGTAGCAAAAATCCCTGCTCCCCTCCATGCCCAGCTGAGCCACACGATCATCAGTGGCTTTTTTTTTTTTACTTTTAAAAGCATTTTTTCTATAACCTCTTCGGCCGAGGTAAAAAAATGCTTTTAAAAGTTTAAAAAAAAAAGTTGGCCATGCCCACCGTCACATTACCCCCACCACCACCAAGCCACATCCAAAGAACCGGTAGTAATAAATTTTACATTTCACCACTGATTTTTAGGCATACAACAAATTTTGAAATTCAGCATACTTCAAATCCAAGCTTTAAAACTGGATTTTTCAAGTCCAACAGGGACAAAAGGATAGGATGGAACCAGGGTTGGCTCTACCCTAGAACAGACTAAAGCAGCCACTTCAGACAGCAGATGCCGGGACACAGCAAAAGTTTGTTTGCTGCATGGCCTGTGTTGCCTCTAAACTAGCCTTTTGCCTTCAATGCACTAAAGAAGGCAATCTCAACTGTAACACAGAAGAACAACTCAACAACCAGTCCGACTGGAATTTGGTTGGATAGGAGAAATGCTGTCTTGTTCTTTGTCTCCCATATCTACACTGGGGACCTCTGCAGGGGTGATTAAAAAAAAAAGGCCAAGGGCACAACTGCACAATTGAAGCCCCAATGTGTTGGTCAAGTGCATGCAAAAAAAGACACCTGGCTTTGATTGGGTAGCTGTGCCCACCATCTTGACTTTTTTGACACTCCATGGGAATGCCCCTTTAATAAACCACTGGGATTGCCGAGAGGTGGCATCTTGCCAATGTTTTCCCTCATCCCTTCCTCCTGATTTTTCCAACAAGATACGGGGCAAAACTACCGTGCTGAGGCCATGCTTCCCACAAAATGACTCATTTAATGCTTGGGGACAGGAATATTTTATTGATTTCTACAGCCAAAGCTAAGACATTAAGCTGCCAAAGTCAATATTTTGTATTTCCATCCCAATAGAGCATTGGTAATTGAATGTTAATTCAAACTAGGGGAGCATGGAACATTTTTGCTGAATTCTATATTGAATCAATGTCAACCCATTAGCTGCAGTCCCGAGTTTATTGAGCCCCACGGAGCTATAGGTTACCTTCAACGATCCCCCAAGGGTACAGCCTCCCCCGGATCCTCTTGCCCTTCATCTCCACAATGGTGTTACTGCCAATCACAGCGAAGGGGATGCTGTCCTGCAGAAGGACAGTGGCAATTAGGAGTCAAATAGGATGGCAGGAGGCCTTCCCCAATCTTTGCTACTTCATATATATTTAGTGATGAAAGAGAGAGCATTTCTCAAAAAGGTTCAAGGAACTGCATCATGGACTGGCATCAATTGCACTACCAAATTTGGCAGTGAAGTAAGAGATGGGATTCTGAGGGCATCAAAAAAGAAAAAAGGCTTGGAAAAGAGATGATCCTTGTTGTACAGTAAATAAAATATGATGCACAAGTGCTTTACCAATTTCCTTTCGTTCATTTAAATTAAGGGAATTCTTCTTTTTAAATTATTCAGGCCAGGCATCAAAAAAGGTATAATCTATTATTTTTAAATTTTTTATTTGTTAAATTTATTTGCTGCCCATCTCACTGTGGGGCGGCACAGTAGACCACTCTGGGTGGCCTACAACAATAAAACAAAAAAAAAGTGATTAAAAAATGACCTGTGGATTCCAAACTGGGGAGCCATGTTTATAAGGACAGCAGCAGTTTTAAATTAAACAAGGTTGTCTCCCAGCCTGCTCTCAGTCTCCAGATGAATAAGATTGCCGTGTCCCAGGTTCCTGGCTGACATTCTACAGTCCAAACACATCTGGAGGACAGCAGCCTAGGAAAAGCTGTATTAAATCAAGAGCATATACGTCTGGGATGGGAGAAGGATAGAAAAAAAAATATTTTCTTAGGCTAAGAGTTTAATCCAAGCCTAGCTGCCTCTCTTTAGTATGGCTTAACTGGAATTAGAGATACATGCCTGGCTTGGAATAATGTAATTGAAAAAAGGCAAGCGAATATGAAACATATTGTTTTCAAATCTTAGGAAAAGCTCCTTTACAGTCAAAGCATCAGCACATGTGGAATATGACTGGGGAAAGCTAGGCTTTCTTCTGAATTTGTTCTATCACAATCGGGTACATCTAGCCGAACCAGTGGATCTCAATGTCCACTGTTGGTAATCCCTCACTTTGAGTGCTTCATCCTGCTGCTTGAATTCCTCATCTTCGTCTGAATCACAGTCAGGGAACTGATAGATCCGGATCCCAAAACGATCAATTTCGTCACGAATCTAGAACAGAGGAACATATCAGCAGCCGATGAAATTCAATCATAGCGTTGGTTCCTTCTATTCTGTAGAGTAGGGGTCTGCAACCTTAAACACTCAAAGAGCCATTTGGACCTATTTCCCACAGAAAAGAAAACACAGGGAGCGCAAAACCTGGGTGGGCGTGGCCAATTCGATGTCACTCATTCCGACCAGTCATATGACCACCATCCCCTAGCCACATCTACCCAGTCAGTCTTTAGGACAGAGAACCGGTTGTTAAAAATCACCTGGAACCACAAAACCCTTTTGACATCACTCTCTCCCTCCCTCCCTCCCTCCCTCCCCCTCTCTGTATCTCACTATGTCTCGCTCTCACCCCTTTTCTCTGTATCTCTCTGTTTCTGCCCTGGTCGCTTCCCCATCCCCTGCAGTCACCCTTACCTTCTCAGGCCAGGTGAGGAGTGACTGGGAGGGGAGGAAAAGGGGCAGGGCAAGCCAGTGATGGGATCACATGACAGGGAGCCACAGCAGAGGGCCCAAAGAGCCACATGTGGCTCCAGAGCCGAAGGTTGCTGACACCCGCTACAGAGCAACTTGCATGAACATAGACACCCACTGCCACACCGAGAATTCTTCAAGAGCCAATCGGGGTCTTCTAGAAAGCTAATAGGGGAGTGAAGAGCTCAACGTTTAATCAGCATCAGACCTCCAATTCTTTCCCTGACTTTCTCATAAACCCTCCCTGACTTTCTCATAAAATGCATGTGGCCACTTTGAGGGACAGACTGAAAGCCATTTGTATGCTCATTTTAAAAAGAATACGGATTTCACAATATCACAGACTCTGGATATTGGGGAGGGGAAAAGGTTGGAGAGTAAGGGAGGGTTGAGCAAGACAAACTCTATGTGAGGAAGAGGGGAAGAAGCATATCAAATTAGATATTCAAGAATAGTATGATTCCATATGGCCTACATTTAGCTCAGAATTACAACGGGCTGTGCATCTATACACAGGTAGCTCTGGCATTACAACCATTCATTTAAAGTTATGATGGCACTGAAAAAAGTGACGTGCAACTGGCACTCACACAACCAGTGTCCCCACAGTCATATGATCATGATTCAGGCACTTGGCAACCATCGTGCATGTATGACTGTTGCAGTATCCTACGATCATGTAATCTTCCCAGCCAGCTTCTGATAAAGAAAGTCAATGGGGAAGCCAGAAAGGAAGATTGCAAGTTGCAATCACATGATGTCTCACTTATTGCTAGCATTGCTTAGCAATAAACTGTATTGTGGTTATAAATCGAGGACTACCAGTACTTAATACTTTTATACTTCAGAAACAGTTTCAAAATCTTGGACATTTCCTTTTCTTTTTTGTTTTCCTTTTTCAGTTACGTTTTGCTTACGTTACTCTATTTATCTCAGTGTTGAGTTTTTTACATTGTTTGTGGACAAACAACACCCCCACCCCGAGTTTGTTCCGATCTCCTTTTTTACCTTGCACTTCATTCGTTCCACCTCAGAGGGCATGAGAGTGTCAGCCTTAGCTAAGACGGGAACAATGTTCACACGCTGATGGAGTGCTTTCATGAATTCAACATCCAGAGGTCGCAAACTGCCAAGAACAGACAAGAGTTCACTATATACAGAATAAGTATATACGTAATTTTGTATTTATTTATTTAGTCATGTTCATGCCGTGTATATTGGAGGTGGTGACCCTTTGAGAGGTGTATGTAACGAAATTTCATTTTAATGTATGCCGATTAGTGTACATTCAAAGTGATAATAAAGTTATTATTCTATTCTATTCTATTCTATTCTATTCTATTCTATTCTATTCTATTCTATTCTATTCTATTCTATTCTATTCTATTCTATTCTATTCTATTCTATTCCATTCCATTCCATTCCATTCCATTCCATTCCATTCCTGGGAGCTGTGGAAAGAGATTGTTTCTTTTTTGACCAATAAGGAAAAAAGTGGGGTACCATGTGCTAGAAACTATACCAATTATTTGGCGGCAATCAATGATACTTCACAAAAATAACTATGGTATTTCAATTAATTTATATAAGGAAACGTTAAAAAAGAAAGGCAGAACTGGCAGATGTAGCATATCCTGACTGAAAAAAATCTATATTTTTGGCAAAGATACAACATCCTTATTTCATGTAGTAACCTCTGCAGAACAAATGATTTTCCAATTTCCAGGAGGAGATAACATGAAAAGAAGAAGTATGGCCTTCCATTCAAATTGTTTAAGCATTATACCATTTGAATCACATATTTTAGAGTTACTTATATTGAAAGTTTTTGTTGTTTTCCAACAACTTAGGGGAGTCTTTTCCAATTACTTTAACCCTCATGGATAGACATCTTTATCCTAGATCCTGCTTGAGTCTATCAATCTGAAAGAATTCAAGAATTTGAATTCTATGGAGCAAGGACCCCATTAGAGAATTCTTCTCCTTTACCCCAAATATCTAGCATGCTGTGAGGAAAAACGTGCCATAATGTAAAATCGATATACCATGGATCAGAGGTGGTATTCAGCAGGTTCTGACCAGTTCTGGAGAACCGGTAGCGGAAATTTTGAATTGTTCTGAGAACCGGTAAATGCTACCTCTGACTGGCTCCACCCCCATCTATTCTCTGCCTCCCAAGTCCCAGCTGATTGGGAGGAAATGGGAATTTTGCAGTAACCTTCCACTGGAGTGGGGAGGGAATGGAGATTTTACAGTATCCTTCCCCTGCCATGCCCACCAAGCCACACCCACAGAACCAGTAGTAAAAAAATTTGAATCCCACCCCTGCCATGGACGGGCTTATTATCTTCAAGTATATACAATAATGCTGTACTTTTAAAAAGTACCCGTATTTCCCATATATCTGTTGTTTGAGATTTGTACAAAAGATTTGATCTTGGTTACAAATTTGTAACCAAAATACTATGAAAAATACAGGCCAGCTTATCCACAGGTGGTGTTTTTGTTTAAAAAATTCAAGAATTGGCCTATCTTTGGATTGGCTTCCATGTGAATAGATACAACATTAATTGCACATAGACTTTACAGGTTGTATAGCATTCTAACCATATACAACTTCCAGGCTAGAAAACCAGGGGTTGCATATTGGAGAGCATGAGGTGAAAAGGGATGGGCCAGAAAAAAACCTGCTAAGAGTCTTTTAGGTAGGAAGGCAATTGTGAAGTCTTTAGTCAACTTTTTTTTTTTTTTAAAGAAAAAGCATGTTCCAGGATCATGAGTAAGCTGGTTTCGTTCATACCCGTGACCAAAAGGAGAGATGAAGTAGAGGCAGCAATGGACACGGTTATCTTGAATATTTTTCCGGTTAAGGCCACTTTCATCCCGGAAATACTGCTCAAACTGCTGATCTATATAATCAGCCACAGGCTTCCAACTGGGAAAAGAAAGAGAACATAATTTAGAATTGGTGGGTTGAAAGGGAGGCAGCCATCATGCTTGCACAATCAAAAGTAAACTTTACTGTAAATATCACACAGACTTTTTTTTTTAAAAAAATGCTGAGTTAAGGAATTTGGAATTCCAGAACTGGTTATCCTAAACAATTTTTTTCATACCAACAATATGTCAGAGTTTGCAGCAGTAATCACATCCAGAAAACACACACAGGTAACTGATTCAGCAGGATTTGAAATTTCTTTATATACATAATAACACATGAAATAAATATACAATACCAACAGCAGAGAACAGTTTCCATTTTGATTCAGAGCAGCAGTCTAGTTTGCAGCTTTTGCACAGACTCAGAGCTGAGCCATGCCCAGCCTCCAAACTGTTTCAGTTTCCAAACAGTCCCCATTGGCTGACCTGTTACCATGTCTATCCAAACAGTCTCCATTGGCTAACCTGCTACCATGTCTATTCTATTCCAGACTATGAATATTCATATTCTGACACAATATAGTACAGGGCTGGGACAGATATTATTGTTGACAATTAGGAAACCCCTAATATTTTTTTTGCAACTCACCCAAGGATCTATATCCAGATATATATTTTTAGATGGAGGAGGAGAAAGAGCAGGAAGACGAAGAAAGTTGCATAAATGCCTGTGATAGAATTATGGCTAGCTACTCGTGGAAGGCTGTTTTGAATCCTACCTCTGCTAGTCTCAATATAAGTTCTTGAGTGAGTCACACACTTCTCCACTGATCATCCATAAATAGCACATTCATGCTACCATGATAGGATGGAAGCACGGGTGAAATTTTGAACATCTCTTCTTGGGAGGGTGGGGAGAGGGGCTGTTCAGAGTAATTCAGTAGGACTTCTAATGTGTTCATGCCTGATAAGCCATTGTGGAGATAAAGACTAAATATCTCCCTTCCCTTCAGAAGTCTCCCTGCTGGTTCACAATTGCTTAGCTCAGAAATCAGTAGGACTACTCCAGAAATCAGTAGGACTACTCCAGAAATGCAGCAGTCTCTCTTACACGTCAACACAGCTCACTCAATCTACCAGGAATCAAATTATTCACTGATATGGTATCAAATGACCTCAGGAATGGGGGGGAAAAAAACCCCGCTCCAGTTATTTTGAAAGAAATTATATCTGACAGGATATCAGCCACCTTTTCAAAAACATTTAAATTGATTATGCGCCGTCAAGCTGGTATTGACTCTTAGCAAACACATAGATATTCTCCAGAAAGATGTGTCCCTAACTTGGTCATCAAAGTCTTTCAGCAGTGCACTCTTTGTCACTGACTATAAATAAGTTCATCCACCTTGCTGTTAACTGTCCTCTTTCCTTCCTCCTTTCTCAGGATCAGAGCCTTCTCCAGAGAGCTAGGGCTTCGCATAATGTGCCCAAAATAGAATAACTAAGCCAGGTCATTTGTGCCTTAAGTAAGAACTCTGGTTGATTTGTTCAATGATCCATTTGTTTATTTCTTGACTCTCCATAGTATTCTCAAGAGTCTTCTCCAACACCAAAGTTGAAAAGAGTCAATACAGATAAGTGCTTGAATTACGATAGCAATTGGGGCCAGGAGTTCCACTGCTAAATGATGCAGTCGCAAAACATTATGTCACGTGATCACATTGTTTAGAGATGGCAATGCTGGCAATCCCAGTTGCTATGATTAACTGAGTCTCAAAGATACAAAGGATTAACCCCGATCTAAGTAATTCCTGGCCTGGTCCCTCCTTTGTAAGTAAGGGGCTGCCTCCTCTTCAACTGTTGTGGCCCGCCAGCAGCCTGTTGCTGATCCCGACAAGGAGGTTGGTGTGGTGTCGCGCCAGCAGCCTGTGCAGCCGGCGCTCGAGTCGGACAGCGAGGAGGCTGAAGAAGATATAGTGCCAGAGGCAGGGATTCAACCAGGGCCTTCAGAACCTCCAGAGGCTCCTTCAAGTGAAGAGGATGAAGAGGAGGTGCCTCTTCTCAATGCACGGGCACACAGAGCTGCCAAAAGGCAGGAGTGGTTACTCAGGAGGAGGTCTCCTCGAGAGTAAGGCTTGGGGCTAATTGGCCACTCCCTTAGCCTATTTAAATTTGCACACAGCTTGTAAAAAGCTGCAGGAAACAACGTTCATTCTGTCACTGATCATTGAGTTTGGATTTTCTCTGCAAACCTGGCTTCTGGGCTTTCTGCCAACTCTTGTAAGGCTCTATCTTATCTGTGGAATTTCTGTTAGGTTGTTAAAAACATTTTATTAACTGCCTGCATTTGCAAAAGACTGTGTTTTGAAGTAAACTGAGTTTTGTTCAGAGTTTGTGTGTGCTACATTCTTTGGGATCTGTAGCTGGGGCAGAACAGCCTTTTGGCCACCTTGCATTATGCTACCTCTGTCACCCTGCTCTCCACTGGCCCAGCCATCTTTTCACCCCACCGTCCTGCACTCAATGCACCTGCCATTTTTTCCCAGCCTTGCTTCCCTCAATTGACCTTCCTGCTGCTACTGAAGTGCCTGGGCTAGGCCTTCATGAGGTAGTTGCTGGCCGCACCGGGTCTTCTTCCCGAGACTGTATCAGCCCCACTTCCAAATCATGTGGCCTAATCCAAATCACATGTGGCCTTCTCATGAGATTGTACTTCTGCCTTCTGTACTGCACAGTGTTCACTCTGCTTGTCACAAGCAAAAATGTGTGCCAGTTACGAAGCACACAATTGGCAATCACATGACTGGTGAACATTGCAGCAATCATAAATCAGTGGCAAGTTATTTTTTTTAATACTGTAGTAACTTTCAACGGTCACTGTATCAGGTAGTCAGTAAGTGTGGACTACCTGTAGGTTACTCATACGGACAATGAGTTATTCTGTGATTCCTATTTTTCTAAGCACATTCAACAGTTCGATGTGATCTACACAAAGATATTTCTATAACTAATGAAGAACATAACACTTCTTGCTGGTATTTGGCTTTCTCAGTCATCCAGTGTGCATCAGCAATAATGATCTCATGTTCCTCAGTCTTTTCTAAAGCCAGCTTGAACATCTGGCATCTCTTTTTCCACGGAGGGCTCTAATCTGCGTTGGATGATCCTACGCATTATTGTGCTAACATGTGATTTTTAAAATTAGCAATGGCTTAAGTAAAGAGAGAGCCTGAGGTCAGGGTGCCCCCTTCCTCTTTCTGTCCATACCACCCTCTCTCTTATCTATATCCCTAGGGAGTTGAAAAGGAAAAAAAACAGGGATGCCGGATCTTGAGGAAATATAGATTATATTTCCTCAAGATCTTACATCAGATCTTGAGGAAATATAATTTTCTCAAGATCTGATGTAAGACAGGAATTTCTTTCTAGCTCAGATTTTCATTTTTTTTAATGAATACTATTAGACTTCAAAATTCATATCTGAGCCCCAGATGAACAATGCATGTAAAAAAAGACTTCCTCTTGGGCAAGACTCAGTTCTTCTTCCTAGTGCCTGCAGCAGGATTTACCTGTCCTTCAGCCAGCTGGCCTTTGTCTCTTGCAGATTATTTTTACCATAGTCTTGGCCTCCATCCAAGGGTTACCTCATCCCTGCAAGAAACGCCTAATGGGATTCCCTCCCTACAATTTCCCATGATTCTGCAATCAGGCTTTCCTCGGGCAAATTCCTTTCCACTTTCCAGGGAGACATACCATTCTGTGTTGTTTACAGCATCTCCAAAGCCTGGTGTGTCCACGATGGTCAAGCGAAGTTTCACCCCTTTCTCTTCTATGTCTACCACATGCTTGGTAATCTCCACCGTTTGGATAATCCGTTCTAGTCCCCGAGATAGAAAAAGGAGAATTGGAGAGGGTATATTTGCAAAATTCCAAATCAATTGAAATGTAAACTATGCAAGAATAAGATCTCTAATGGAATGCCTTTCCACCAGAAATAAGATTCCTTCCTTATTTCCACTTTCTTTCAATTGTTTAGAAATCTTTTGGCTGCTTAAAAGAGCATTGCTCCTGCATCTTTTATTAAAAGCTGGAATTTAACAGAATCTGAAAAATCCAGAGAATGCATACAGGAGCTAGATATACCGCGGAGTATTTGTTGCAGAATATTGCAGAATTGGCCGCAGACCAATACCGTTTCATCGACTGCTTTGTATGGTTTTCCTATTGGAGATTCTTTTGAGACGTCTGTGATTTCACAGCTCTCTACTTAACTCTGTTTTGTGCATGATTAAAATTAAAAAAGGAATTTTTACTGTTTCCCTTTTCGTTTTAAAAAAATAAAATTAAAATTTTATTTTAATGTAATTAAATTAAAAATAAAATAAAAACTTTGTCAAACTTATAAAATTGATCTGTCTTTCAAAGTAGAAGGAAACTGACCTCCTTAGTCACACACCCCTCACACTACATTGTCAGAACTAACAATAGAGGAACTATTTCATTTTATCAATTTATTCTTACTTGCTGGTAAGGCGCACAGGCTCATCAAGGAAAGATTTCCTTCTGGAAGACAGGTGGTTGCAGATGTAACTAACCAACAGAAAGGAAGTGGGGCTAAGGGGCAATGATCCAAAGGATTTCTGGGAGCTGAGGGTTGAGAATCAGGCTTAGTATCACCACTACATAATCAGGCTTAGTATCACCACTACATAATTTTGCTTTATGATTATTTGATTTGGCTTATCGTCCGCTGTTTGTTTTACCGTTATTGTATTTTTTTCCATTTCGTATTATATTATTATGTTTTTTGTTTATGAGCTGCTAAAACAGCATTTCTCAAACTTGTCAACCTTAAGATGGATGAACTTCATCTCCCAGAATTCCCCAGCCAGCATATGTGTTATATATTAAGAATTGGAAAGTAAGAAGCATAAAGGAACATACATATAAACAAACAAATACCTTCTGCATTTAAGTGTTTACGATCTTTGTACAGGTCTGTAAGAAAAAGACTGTTCACCAAAGTGGACTTCCCCAGCCCAGACTCTCCTGAGGAGGAAGAAGAGGAACAGTTAATATTACATATAAGGAAAATGAGTTCTTAAGAAACAGTTTTTCTGAAGGAAAAAGCAGCAAATGTGAGGAATGCTTTAATTAAAGAGGAATTTTTTAAAGAAAACAATCAATGGCAATTTGCATAGCAAGTTTGTATAGTTAAAGACAATCTTCCTTTTTCTAGCTCTTTGGCATCTGCAGTTTAGACTGTCCACTGGTTCACTAAAAGTGCTAAGAAATCCAACTTTACAATCCAATCCAATAAAAAATACTGTGGAATTATTTCTAAGATCTCATAGATTAAATGCAACAGAATATATTTTCTTCTCCCTTTAGACTTTTATACACACATTATCTAAACGTAAGGCAAATGAAATTTAGTTTTAATTATAGTTCTTTGCCATGAATAATGTGCTTTTAATCTTCAACAATTATATACTGTCTCTTGAAACAGCCCTTGTAATTTCAGTATTGATACCTGCAACCATTAGTGTGAAATCAAATCCTTTTTTCACAGATTTCCGATGAACCTGATTAGGAAGTGTTGCAAATCCCACATACTCCTTATCATCCTAAGAGAGAGGAAAAAGGGGAGGGAGGGAGGGAGGGAGGGAGGGAGGGAGGGAGGGAGGGAGGGAGAGAGAGAGAGAGAGAGAGAGAGAGAGAGAGAGAGAGAGAGAGAGAGAGAGAGAGAGAGAGAGAGAGAGAGAGAGAGAGAAGCAGTATTACAAATTGCCAGGCCTTTTTTGCAACAATCATTTGTCTGAAACAGGTTTTTAAAAGTTATTCACGCAATAAATTTAACTTGGTTACAGAATTAATCTATTTCCAAGTTCACATAATACACTAATAACATAATTAAATAGGCTTATTTTCTATACCACAAACAAACTTTTGAAAAGTAACTAAACTTCACATGCTAGGCAAATTTACCCACTGTCTTTAACGTGATTTGATTAAACACACTGGGTAAATACAATAATTGTGTTTCTGGCAAGAAACATTCTTTATTAAAGTATTTTTTTATGAATGACATAAGTCTTCTATACAAGACTCAGGAAATGGACTTCTGTGCCTTTATACACCCACTGTTCATGTCAGTGAGTCATCAACTGATCAATAAAATAGCCCTTGTTTTATTTCTGTGCTTTCTCCAACATGGGAATGCCAATGGTATGCCCAGCTTGAAAAGCATCATTTCATTACTACAGTATTTGAAGCACAGCAAAACATTACTTCTAGAAGAAGCTTACTCCACGACATTAGCAAAATACTCCCATCAATAGGGATGAGGAGGAATCCAGGTTGAGTATTCCTGTACATTCAAGAATCTGTGGCCACAATCCTGTTGTGTCCAGTTCTACAAAAGGGAGATTCTGAAGGGGCTGGAACAGTGGTGAAACCCAGCCGGATCTATCAGGCTTGAACAATCCGGTACTGCTGGTGGAGGGAGACTCCGCCCACCCACCCAGACATCATCACGTCCTGTTTTTGACCCTCTTTTTGAAGGTTTTGCGTGTGTGTGGTGGAGGCGCACTCTCACATTTGCGATCCGGTAATGAAGATAAATGCATTTCACCCAGGGGTGAAATCCAGCAGGTTCTGACAGGTTCTTAAAAACTGGTAGGGAAAATTTTGAGCAGTTCGGAGAACCGGTGGAGGAAATTTTGAGTAGTTTGGAGAACTGGCAAATACCACCTCTGGCTGGCCCCAGAGTGGGGTGGGAATCGAGATTTTGCAATATCCTTTCCCTGCCATGCCCACCAAGCCACACCACACTGACCAAGCCATGCCCACAGAAGTGGCAGAAAAAAAATTGGATTTCACCCCCGGGCTAGAAGATGGAAGGTTCTGACAGAAATGCTGTAGAGATGCTTTACCTCATCTGATTCATAGGGGTCAAGCCTGCCCCAGGGGCTTCTGGGACGGGATGGACTTGGCGGTGCTGGAGCAGCCATGTGTTGCTGTTTCAAGTCTAGAGGGTGAGGGCGGTAGAAGGCCTTCTGCTCCTTTTCCTCCAAGGCATCTTTGGGAATGGCCTGGATTGCAGCACTAGGGAACATTTCAGTCCCGCCTGGACTGGATCTTTTCTCCTGATGGATGGCTTCTGGCTTTACCCGGTGGAAGGTCTTTTCTGTTGGAGAATCGTTAAGGAATTGGACCAGCTCAGCTTCTTCTGAGTCTTCCTTCAGAAAGTGCTTTATCTGGGCAAGAGAGGGTGCGGGAGAGAACAAAAACAGAAAACAATACTCATATGAAGAGATGGACCTGAGTGTCATATCCTTTCAGCTATCTTTCCATCCTGCTGTATTTGCAGGTCTTCATTCGTGGTTTAGTATTGATTTTTAATACGGTGCTCCAAGATCCTTTCTTTTCCAGTGACTGACTCAAAAGCAGCAAGTTCTTCTTTCTTTTTATTCACACATATAGGCAACTCTTAACTTGCTTATTTAATTGGTTGTTACTGAAATATCCTTTTTCAGGGCACCGTTATTTCCTGACAAGAGCATTCTGGGATCGCTCAGAATCAAAAAGAGGTTTTGTTTGTTTGTTTTTTTTACAACTAACTACTATGCAGCCATGTCACTTGAATATCCTTGACACTTAATTCACCATCCACAAATTCCAGACAGGAAAGGGAAGAATCATGGAGCCTCTTTTGATCTGTAAATAATACATGCAGATTATCATTTGCAGTACTGGGAAAATGAAGGATAGTTCAAGAAGAGTCATATGCTAGGGGCAAGAACCCAGACTGGGGGAATAGGGAGTAAACTGGGGTCTGCAGAGGAAAACCGAGGGAAAATTCCATCGTGTATGCAAAATTCTTACTGTGTGCTCCTGGGGGATGCTGGCAGGCTCTTCAGCCTGCCCAAAGTGGCTGGGATTAGCATCCTCTTTCAGGGCACCAGCAAAAGGCATCTCTGCTTCACTGGGCTGCATCTCCTTGGAGTCTTCCAGGACAGCTATGGTTCCTTCTCCCTCCTCTCCCTGAGTCGAGAGGATTGGGCGGGGCAGGTGTTAGAATGAGAGGTAAAAGGAGCAAAAGACAGATAAAGCAAAGAGAAAAGCGCACAAGAAACTCACAGAAGGCTCTGGTCTCAAACGTACATGTTCAGAAGTCAAAGCATATTTGCCCATGGTGTTTACGTGACTCCCTACTACAACGAAGATACTTTTGTCCATAGTCGTAGGTGTGGGTGATGTGTATGCATCAGGGCAATCATTTAATCAGGGATGTCAAACTCAAGGCCTGGGAGCCAGAGGGGTACTTGTGGGGTACTTAGATCTGGCCTACAGGGCCACCCTGGAAACAGCAAAAGACTGGCCTGCAGTGCTTCTGCCAGCGAAAACGGGCTCCCGAGCTCCATTTTCACTGGAAGAAGGTTGCAGGAGGCCATGGCAACCAAAAACGGAGCTCAGGAGCCTGTTTTCACTAGCAGAGTACTCAGGCCACCACAGACACCCCCAACATGAGTGACGTCAAACTGGCCACACCCACCCTGGCCAGGGCCACCCCGGCCCCCTGAAGTCAAACACAACCCTCATGGGACCCTCAATGAAATTGAGTTTGACACCCCTGATTTAAATAATTAGGCAAATGGCTTCCTTGCACCTAAAATGAAAAGTTTATCTGTCAGGGTAGCTTCAGGATTGACAATATCCATTTCTCAACCTACAGGTAGTTCTACATTTAGTGACCATTCGAAGTTACAACACTTGAAAAAAAGTGACTTACAACCATTTTTCACATTTGTCAGAAGGTCGCAAAAGGTGACCCCAGGATTTAGTGCCACCGTAACTTTGAACAGTTACTAAACAAACAACGTGACATAGTTGTAAATTGAGGACTACCTCTACTTGTAACTCAGTTCTGAGCAACATCATGTGGGGGTTTCATATCTGCGGTGTGAAAGAACAATTAAGAATTATGTGGTGGATGGCATCTCTTATTTAATCTATATTGCAGTAGCAGCAGCAATTATAGATCCACAAATTGGAGAGGTCAGAAATTGGAATTCTCATACTGTACGAGGAGACACCATTTCATCTGAAATCAGGCATTTCTCAGGGAAGTAGATGGCGAGGATAGCTGAGATACAACTCTGAAAAATCCTCTTGAAGAGCCATTGCGAATAACTATCCCCCATTCGTTACACTTAACCACAGAATGTACAGGCACTTACTTTTGTTGAAAAATGCACGATGAAAGTTAAGATTAGAAATACTCTATTGTGCAGAAACGGAGGTTAAGTTAATGGCAGCAATATTACATTGTGCAGAAGAGCTTAGCATTAGTGCTCTTGTAGTTGTGTTGAAGTGGAGATAAATATTAGCAATATTGTCTTGAGACAGAGATGGAGCGCTGGAATTTTCGCAGTCTCCATTTATTATGTAACTTATTTTTCACTTCCTTCACTTTTGCAGTTTGCCATTTGTTGCTATTAGAAGTTGCCTTTGGTTAGGCGGCAGGAAGAACTGAGTGGTTGCATTAAGGATGTCCTTTTCTACTGTATTATTTTAAAGTAAGGCAAAGTTTCACATGTCAGCATAAATCACTCCTCTAGTGGTAATCAGAGTAGGTAAAAACTCAACATTTGAACAAGTTGCTGAATTAGACTTAGCCTTGAGTATTTATTAACTTCATTAGTTTTGTGGCTGAGCACTGGGGTGAACATAATTTTCTCGCCACTCAAAATAACTTGGACGTCTGCTTAGGCAGACTTGGAATCATCTTCAGAAGGGAGGCACTTCTATCCTGGAAAGACTGAGATTCCCCTAGGTTAGGGGTGTCAAACTCAAGGCCTTGGGCTGGATCCAGCCCACGGGGTGCTTAGATCTGGCCCGCAGGGCTGCCCTGGACAGAGTGAAGGACCAGCCCGTGGTGGGTTTTTTTTGTTTTTTTTTTAATTTGATTTTTATGCCGCCCTTCTCCGGAGACTCAGGGCGGCTCACAATACGTTAAGCAATAGCCTTCATAGTTTTGTATATTTTATACAAAGTCAGCTTATTGCCCCAAAAACTGGCTCCTTAATTTACCTACCTTAGAAAGGATGGAAGGCAGAGTCAACCTTGAGTCTGGTGAGATTCGAACTTACAGTAATTGCTGGAGTTAATTACAATGCATTAGCCTGCTGAGCTATCCAGGCTCCCATGGTGCCTCTGTCAGTGAAAACAGAGCTCAGGAGGGCTGTGTGCAGCCCTCCTGAGTTTCTTTTTTTCTGGCAGAGGGTTGCAGGAGGCCATCACAGCCAAAAATGGAGCTCAGAAGCCCGTTTTTGCTGGCAGGGTGCTCGGGCCACTACAGGCGCCCCCAACACAAGTAATGTTGAACTGGCCACATCCACCCTGGCCATGCCCAACCTGGCCACCCAAGGTCAAACACAACCCTAATGTGGCCCTCAATGAAATCGAGTTTGACACACCCCTGCCCTAGGTCAAGGGGTGAGGAACGATGGCCCCTTTACGACTTGTGGACTTCAACTCCCAGAATTCCTGAGCCAGTCATGCCAGTCCAGTCCACAAGTCATAAAGGGGCTATTATTCCCCACACCTGCCCTAGATTCTCCTTCTCCAGGGGACACAAACAAGATTGTGTTTGTGTGTGTGTGTGTGTGTGTGTGTGTGTTTTCAATGAAGCAAAGATGTTGGATGATGGTTCAGCATCCACTATATGGTAGTTCTGGGGACCCAACCAGGGTGGATAAAAAACGATGATTATTTGTAAAAAAAAATTTTTATTTAAATCAGGTTTTTTAAAATTTAAATTGGATTTTTTTTATTTTTATCAAGTTTATTTTAATAAAATGCTTTTGGAGTAGAGTTTTCTATTTTTAAAAAAATTTAATTTATATGACGCCCTTATCCGGAGACTCAGGGCGGCTTACAATGCGTTAATATTTAAGATACATTAATAATTTAGTTTATTCAGCATGAAATGGAGCTTAATTATGTAGCATGAGGTTGTATATTTTGCAATATTGGGACTGTCGGTGAGTCAACAGCGGGTTACAGGAGGAGCTGCTGCAGGACAGAGATGACACTTGTTCTTTAAAAATTATGACTTAAATTGAGTTGATTTAAATCAAGCCTTTTTACTAGTGATTTAAATCATGATTTAAATCGTGATTTAAGTCAACTTGATTTAATTCAAATCCACCTTGGACCCAACCCATATAGATAGTTTCTGAATCAGTGTAGTGTCCAGTATAGAAGATGGGACAATCCAATAATCTAATGAAGGTTGCTGCCAATAACTAAAAAGCAATTAGATCTCTGAAGTGACAACTTCAAATATTAACAATAAACTGAAACATTGCAACAATACCCAAAAAATCAGAATACAAGCCTGGATAATCCCCTCACAAGATCATGGCATTACAACCATGCTTGTGTTAGGGGGGGAAAAAACAGATCTAAATTTGTTGTCTCTGTTTCCAATCTCTATTATGCACCTATTTCCTCTGGTCCCAATTGCTGCAAACTACTGATGTTACTCAAAGGTGGTAACAGAGATTTTACTTAACTTGAAGTAAGTAAACTTCAAGGTTTACTTAACTTGAAGCTGCCTTTCAACAGCATCGGAAAAATTACACACTACTGCTAAGGACCATTTAAGCCTTATTTGCTCATGGGCTGAAAATGAGAAGATTCCATCTGTTTTTGATCTGTAAATCCCAACATTCTACTCAAGGTAGAATATGGTTTGTACTGTACCGGAGTTCCCTGAAAGGGGACTAAAATAATGAAAACACGTCAAATGCAAAGCTAAGCAAAAAATAATAATAAATCACAAGCTTTCCTTACGAATTGGTTCAAATCAACTTGATGTTTTGCTGCTAAAATGAACAGTTTGGAACTTTGGCTTGGAGACATCTACACCTCTACGGTTCCCCCAGGGAATTCCAGATGTTCCCCAGTCCAAAAAGATAGACTGTGATCACATCAAATTACTGAACCACCTACACTAGTACTACAGGCCCGAGGCACAAATTGTTCACAGCTCTGCTTTTGGAATTCATTTTCATTGGAAAGGCCATCAGAGACCCAGGTTGGTTCTCCCCCCTCCCCTCTGGGCTATTGTCCAATACATGCTCTGCCAATTAACCGGCCATCCTGCCTCAACTGGAAATTGCTTTTTTTTTTTTTTTGACGATGACCTAAAGTAAAATAAAGGCAACATCCTCTGCTGCAGAGTGGAGCAAGGCACGAATAGGGTCACAGTGATTCCCCAGCCATCTTGCACCATCTGAGTAGAGCTTGGCTTATCCATCCTAATCAATATCACCCATGATGCCTGTGTAATTGCTACATCCGTCCATTCAACCATGACCTTGAAAAGGCTTTAGTATGGGTTCAGTTTGCATGGAGCTTTCCCAAGCTTTGTTGCAGCAACCCAAGGAACCTTCTTCTACAAATGTACTGCTCTGGTTTCTATAGCCTGAGAAGACTCTCTGGTCCCGGGTCTTGTAGAAACATGGCTTTCCAAAAGATCAATAAGCAACCCCAACATCATTAGACTGCACCTCTCATTAATGGGCTTCCAAAAGCCAGTGAAGGCTAAATATTTTTGGGATATGATTGTTTGCCATAATTATTATGAATTTATTTTTATACCATTTTTTTTTAAATTTGATTTATATGCCGCCCTTCTCTGGAGACTCACGGCAGCTTACAATGCGTTAAGCAATAACCTTCATACTTTTGTATATTTATACAAAGTCAGCTTATTGCCCCCACAACCTGGGTCCTCATTTTACCCACCTTACAAAGGATGGAAGGCTGAGTCAACCTTGAGCCTGGTGAGCTTTGAATTTACAGTAATTGCAGACAGCTGGTGTTAATCACAATGCTTTTAGTCTGCTGAGCTATCCAGGCTCTATAAAACACCATGGGTGTTTAAGGAGGAGCCATGGTGACGCAATGGTTAGAATGCAGTATTGCGGGCTAATTCTGCCTTCTACTACCAGGAGTTTGATCATGACAGGCTCAAGGTTGACTCAGCCTTCCATTCTTCCGAAGTTGGTAAAACAAGGACTCAGATAGTTGAAGGCAATATGCTGGCTCTGTAAACCGCTTTACAGCACAGAGAGTGCTGTAAAGCATTATGAAGTAGTATATAATTCTAAGTGATATTGCTACTGCTATTTAATATAATTGCTTTCTTACCATGGTCATTTTATTGTATATTATTCTGATGTAAGTTACCAGGACTTGGAATGATTTTTGTTAGCATATAAATTTAATCAATAAATAAACATCATTAAAATTAAGCTAAGTAGGATAGCTTGATGCTTTTAGTCATCAATATCACTAAGACAATGATGGATCCAAGGGTACCTCATAACACATAGCTCATTATTTCAGGAGTTCAACCCCTATGAAGCCCAAGCAGTTCTGTAAGTATCAGAGCCATCACATTCAAAGTACCTCTGCCTTATCCGAGTTCAGATTGATTTTCTGACGCTCAATTATTAATTACATTTAAAAATCAAATTTCTAAGCCGCTGAATTTGAAACGACTCTGCGCAACATACGCACACACAGAAAACCAATCAATAATTAAACTCCATAAATAGCTTCAGTCAAAGGGAATAACTTCTCTCCTCCACCAGCAGAAACACAAAGAACTTCATCCAACCACGCTAAGTCAAAAGCCCCAGGAAAGGTAGAGCCCAGATTTTAATGTCTACATTAGAGTCAAGTACCGATGATGTCTATGCATGGCCTAATTTGTGTCCCAAAACAAATAAAGTTCAGTATCATCAGCATTCTTTAAAAAAAAAAATTTGCATATCACACGTACTCCCTAATAAGGTTATCACCAACAAAACCTATAAAAACAGTACATAAACAACTAAACTAAAAACAGAAATACTAAAATCCATTATGGGGCCAGTCATCCTCCTTCCAAACATTCTGGAAGAATTCAGTTATCATCAGCTCCCTGGAAGTCATCAAACTTGTAGTCATTAAACTGGTCTCAAAAGAGAAACATGGGTCACGGTCAAAAAGGCCTGCCTGTCAGCTCTTCCCATTTGAAATCAAGCACCTTTGGGACCACCAATATAAATGAAGCATCTCATAAGTAGGACATCTCCCAAAGCTCACCTGCTCCACAGCAAGGATGGACCATCTTCCAGGCCTAGGTAATACCTTCTCAATCTTACTAAAAACTTTGAGACCGCCTTCTACCACATAGCTCCCAGCGACCGGTAAGATCCCACAGAGTTGGTCTCCTCCGAGTCCCGTCAGCTAATGCCGGCTGGCAGGCCTGTGGGGGAGGGCTTTCTCTGTAGCTGCCCCAGCTCTCTGGAACCAGTTATCTCCTGAGGTACCTTTCCGAAAACCGGTTACCTTTACCTTTCCGAAAAGCGGTGAAGACCTGGCTATTCTGGCAAGCCTGGGGCCGTTGATCTCGCTGTTGCGATCGTATGAGATCCAGCCATGAATGATGTGAATGGGTTTTACTGTTTTAATTTTTAAATGTTTTTATAATGGTCTTTATTAAAATGCATTGTAAACCGTCCTGAGTCTTTGGAGAACAGCGGCATATAAATTGAATTAATTAAATTAAATTAAATTATATAACTTTTATATGAGCCGAGGTGGTGTAGTGGATAGAGTGCAGCACTGCAGGCTACTTCTGCTGACTGCCAGCTGCCTGGAATTAGACAGTTCAAATCTCACTGGCTCCAGGTTGACTCAGACTTCCATCCTTCTGAGGTGGGTAAAAGGAGGACTCAGATTGTTGGGGGCAATATGCTGACTCTTAGAGAGGGCTGTAAAAGCACTATGAAGCAATATATAAGTCTAAGTACTATTGCTATAGAGAAGGCTTGATTGACCAAAACCATGACAGACACTAAAGATCAATATTTGCAAGCCCATCTTTTGATAACTATGACATGTAAACAGTAAAGATTATGAATTAAGAAATAAATGAAGGAAATTGGTATATTTTATCAATAGACATGCCACCCCAAGAAAATAAGTATTTTAAGTTAAGATATCATAAGTGTAGTAAGGTATTTCAGGGAAGGTATAAAATGATTGCTTTTAATTTAATATAATTTAATTTATCAAATTTCTATGCCGCCCTAGTCCCAAGGGACTGGGCGGATTAAATTAAATTTTCTTTAATTTGTCTTAATAAATTTTCCCCTGGTACCCAGAACCCTTAAGAAAACGTGCAATCCTCCACAGTGCCAAATCTAGATCCAGAATTCAATCTTTCATCTCCCCTGCCCTGACCAATGAGTTTTTGTAAGCGATTTCTTGCTTGTTCCCTGGCTCAAAGATGGATGAAGTCATTTTCCATTCTGATGTGAGATCTAGATGGAAGAAAGAATGTTTTGCAATGCAGCTTATAAATTAGAGAAAAGTGGAGAGGGGGGGAGATACTTTTATTTGCATGGCTGCATCCCAGCAATGCCTGCATGTCTTAAAAGCTGCATCGAAGCAGCTGTTTTGATAGGGAGCATGCTGTTTGCCAAGGAAGAAATCCAGTCCACTCCAGATATATGATACAGCAAAATGGAACTACCTCAAACTGTATGCAGAGTTCCCTGCTCTTGCCTCTGAATCAAAGAGTCATTTGACCTCTTCTAATGGGTCTGTTCCATTACTTACATTCGCTCATTTATCTTTATATATTATAGTATCAGTTTTGAGAGCTTTTTGGTGATTTAACAATCTATATGCTTTATGGATTTCAATATATACCATATTTTTGGACTATAAGACGCACCTTTTTCCCCCCAAAAGAGGGTGAAAATCTGGCTGCAACTTATACTCCAAATGTAGCCCTACCCAGCTTCTCAAATGGAGGTTTCAGAGGCTGAAAAAAGCATCAGAAAAAAAGCTTCAGAAAAGAAGCCCCCAAACAGAGCTTCAGAGGTTTTTATTCTGAAGCTCTGTTTCAGAGGCTTTCAGAGGCAGGAAAAAAAGTTTTCTTCTGAAACAGAGTTTCAGAAATTTCAGAGGCAGAAAAAAAAAAGCAAAAAAAAAGCAAGGCACAGAGCTCACAACCAACCAACCTGTTACTAAAATTCACCTCTAGGAACAGCTGACTGGGGGTATTCCGGGAAGCTGATCCACCTGCCAATCAGCTTTTTTCTTATTTTCCTCTCCAAAAACTAAAGTGCGTCTTATATTCCAGTGCATCTTATACTCTGAAAAATATGGTATTTGTCTTATCGCTCTTCTAAATTATATAAATTGTGTTTCAATGTACGTTTTCTTGGAAATGCAAGACATCATATGCAGTAAGGGGATATTTTAAATATTAAAAATACACTTCAAAATCCAAGAAGTAGGACTCTGGAACAATTCCCCTGATGATCTGATTGCCCAATCCCTCAAAAAGGACTCAGTTATAACAATGATAACCTTTTCCAGGTATTCAAATGAGCTTCCATGTTTCTAAGATGGTAGAATAGGAAAAATAAGAGCTACAGTCCAACACAACTAGAGGAAAGTTGACTCAGCAGCTCAGAGATATGAAGTCATGTTATAAATTCAATAAAACATCAAGTAATTACGTACATCCACAGGCAGAGTTGTTAATTGTAGGTTTCCTGAGGATGAACAGGCAATTTAAATGTTATTCGCATCTGGAAATTTTAATCCCAGAACTACTCAGTTTAGCATGGACATATCCAGAAGTTAATGAAATTAAGTAACTAGTTAAACCAGAACTGGCAGATAAACTGTCACAACCAATTTAAATCCTCCTTGCTGTCTCTTTAACTACAGGGCTTTGATGAGTAAATCTAAGAAAGATAATGTGGGAGAAAAACCTATTTATTTCAGCAGCTGATTTCCAATAATGGTCTATTTTGAGTGTTGGCCACAGTATCAGGCAGACATTGCCTCCGACCACAGAGGACTCACTTATTCAGAAATAACATTTGATCTAGATCAGCGTTTCTCAATCTCAGAGACTTTTGAGTTGTGTGGACTTCAAATTCCAGAATTCCTCAGACAGCAGGCTGGCTGGAAAAATCTGGGAGCTGGAAGTCAGTGGTGGGATTCAACCGATGTAACAACCGGTTCGCTGAGCACGTGGTGCGATTGAATTCTGCTCTAAAACTTACCTTCTACAGTGAGTAAAACAGCTGAGGCGCAGCAATCCGCTCTGCCGCGCCGATCAGCTGGGCTTCAAACAAAGGAAATAAAGGTAAGAAAAATGCAGGGGCAAGTGGGCAGGCCCGGCTGATCGTTGGAGCAAACCGTTTCACTCTCAGCTGATTGTTGGAGCTATCGGTTTGCCTGAACCGGTCCGAACCAGTAGAATCCTACCCCTGGTTGAAGTCCACACATCTTAAAGTTGCTGAATTGAAAAGCACTGATCTAGAATATAAGAATCAATTTGTTAACAGGGATCAGATGCTAGGAACGTGATTGAAAAAAGTTTCTTATTTCCAAGCATATTCAATGTAAAATCTGATTACTTCTTCCCCGTTTACTAAAAAGGTCTTTGGAGACCTTTTAAGTGTCATCTGGTTTGAGACCATAGGAGTAGGCTTTTCCAATGACTACATCTCAATGTCTCTTCCAATAGAAGCCCACTCTACCAGTGGCCAAAACCAAAAAGCCTCAGTTCATGTTATGATAGCCTAGGTTAAAATGCACTTTCCTAAAGAAAATCAACCCTGATTGTTCATTGGAAGGACAGATACCGAAGCTGAAGTTCAAATACTCTGGCCACCTAATGAGAAGAGAGGACTCATTGGAAAAGACCGTGATGCTGGGAAAGACTGAAGGCAAAAGCAAGGGTTAGAATAGTGTCATTGACACAACGAACATGAATTGGGGCAAACTCCAGGGGGCGGTAGAGGGCAGGGGTGCTATGGTCCATGGGATTGCAAACGGTCAGACATGATTTAGCGAGTGAACGAAAAGATGCTCTTTGGTGCTAGCTATTGTTAATTGGAATTGATTGTGTGTCTGAACTCAACCAGAGAAATGGGGCCAGATGGATCTCAGATGGAAAAGAATTCCAGAAATTTGAAAGAAACTGGACTTCTTGAGATGGGGAGTAAGACTCAGAGGGAACAATTGCAAGAGGACAGACCATCTTTTGAATATTTCATTCCTAAATTGCTTAGGGATCTAGAGGTCGCAAACGGCACCCAGAATTGTGCCCTAAAGCAATATGGTAACAAATACAGTCAGAAAAAGAGTGATGTTTGAGCCAGCCAAACCTTTAGCTGCTACATTTTGAAATAAAGGGCAGAGGTGAAATGCTCTGAAGTCTGCTACCAATTCGCTTTGCTATCAGTTCGCTGCATGCAAGCATATGCAGTGTACACCAAACACACACTTTGCCTTTGGTGCACCAATGCACATTGCACTGAAAAATAAGAATTAAGAAGCCTTTTCTAAGGTAAATAGAACAGCGAGGGGGGAGAAACAGCTGTGCCGCGCGATTTAGATTCACTAGAAAGCAAGATTTCCACAGGCACAACTGATTGTCAGAAATACTGGTTTGTCCGAATTAGTAGCTTTTATTACTACCGGTTCGCCCGAATTGGTCCTAACTGGTAGCATTTCACCCCTGCCAAAGGATTTAAGGATAGAGATACATACAAAGTATTACAGGTAGTGTTCAAATTGTGAGTGCAATGGAGCCTGCCACCGCACTTGTAACTCATGATGGTCATAAAATTTTGCAACTTTTTTTGCAGTAGTTGACAAGTTTGCTATGGTTTTGGCAAAATTGTCAACCACGAACACATGATCATGGGATGCTGCAAACAGCCATAAACGTGGCTTCATCACTGAGAGTCTAATATGCACTCGTGTGAGGGGGGACATGCATGTCAGAACTTTGAATGGTAGGTCCATTGGAACTTCGACTGGCCACTATCTGGTCATAAATCGAGGACTATCTGTATAGCAATCTAACTGAGGGGGGAAAGGGCTTTAGTCAATTTGGCAAGAAAGTTTAGCAAACTACAGAAAAGTGCTATATCCTTTAAAGCTAAAGAATGCTCTGCATGTGCTGCAGCAAGGAACTACCTTGGGACAAAGAGCACCACCAAGCTGAATACTCATTCCTTCAGAAGCAACACAAGTCAGGATAACCTCTTACTATACTACCTGGATTAATTCTCCTGATCACCATCGAATAACAGAATTACAGAGTCAGAAAGAACCTTGGAGGTCTTCTGGTCCAACCCCCTGCTCAAGCAGGAAACCTTATAACATTTCAGACAAATGGTTGTCCAATCTCTTCTTAAAAACTTCCAGCTTTGGAGTACCCACAACTTCTGAAGGCAAGTTATTCCACTGATTAATTGTTCTGTCAGGAATGTTTTCCTTAGTTCTAGGTTGGTTGTCTTCTTGATTAGTTTCCACCCATTGCTTCTTGTCCCGACTTCAGGTGCTTTGTAGAATAGCTTGGCCCCCTCTTCTTTGTGGCAGCCTCTTAGCTATTGGAACACCACTATCATGTCACCCCTAGTCCTTCTTTTCATTAAACTAGCCGTGCCAAGTTCCTGCAACTGTTCTTCATACGTTTTAATCATCTTTGTTGGTCTTCTCTGCATTCTTTCTAGAGTCCCAACATCTTTTTTATATTGTGGTGACCAAAACTGGATGCAGTATCACTTCTAGTCATTGCTAACTCACCTCCGTAAAAAAGGTATGTGAACATTTTAAACCTCTGCAGTCTCTGTGAAATCATGGGAGAAGGATGTACAGTAGTGCCAGAGGATTGGAGAAAGGGATCTCTTGTTCCTATCCTCAAACAAACAGGAGTAAAAAGAAGATCCAACTAATTATCAACTAGTCAGCCTGGTGAAGATACCAGGCAAAACTCTGTAACACATTATTGAGCAGTGGGCCTGTAAGCATTTAGAAAAGAATGTGTTGCTTGGCAAGACCCAATGTGGGTTTATCAAGAATAAAACATGCCAAACCAATATGTTCTCCTTTTTTGGTAGTATGACCAATTCAGTTGACCACGGGAATGTGGTGGACATAGTGTACCTTGACTTCAGCAAAGCCTTTGACAATCTCCCACAAGATTCTGGTAGGGAAGATGACCAAAAATGGGCTGCACTAATGCTAAAATTAGCTTGATATAGAACTGATTGAAGAATTGTACCCAACTAGTATACATCAATAGTTCCATGTCAAGCTGAAGGGAAGTGTAAGTGGCATACCACAGGTTCTGCTGAGGCTTTTTGTTGTTCAACCTATAAAGGACCTGAATCAAGCATTTGAAAAAATACTTAAATTTGTAGATGATACAATGGTAGGAATACAGTAAACACCTTAGAGCAGAAGTATCCAACCTTGGCAGCTTTAAGACCTATGGATTTCAATTCCCAGAACTCCCTGGCCAGGCATGGCTGGCTAGGAAATTCTTGGAGTTGAAGTCCACAAGTCTTAAAGCAGCCAAAGTTGGACACTCCTGCCTTACAGGAAAGTATCAAGATTCAGAATCTTGACAAGTTGCAATAATGGACAGAAACACAATGAACTTCAACAGCCACATGTAAAATCCTACATATGGTTAGGAACATATCTATACTGGATGGGACTATAGGGAAAGGAGTACATGTGAAAAGGATCTGGCTATCTTGGTGGATCACAAGCTGACAATGACAAAGCTGACAATCACAAGCTGATGAAGGAGCCTGGTGGAGCAGTGGACTAAAGCGCTGTTAAATAGCACTTAGCTGCCAGCTGCCTGCAATTACTGCAAGTTCGAATCTCACCAGGCTCAAGGTTGACTCAGCCTTCCATCCTTCCGAAGTAGGTAAAATGAGAACCCGGATTGTGGGGGCAATAAGCTGACTATATAAAAAAGAACACGGCTTGGGGGGTGGGGGGGGACAAAAGCCCTACTAAGTAGGTATATACCAAAAGTATGAAGGCTATTGCTTAACGCATTGTAAGCCACCCTGAGTCTCCGGAGAAGGGCAGCATATAAATCGAACCAATAAATAAATAAATTAATGTGATGCAACTGCAAAAAAAAAACAAAAAAAAAAACAGCAAAAGCAATCCAAGGATGTATTCAAGAAAATATGATGTCAAGATGAAGAGTTGTGGATTTGGACAGGGAGTTGGACGAAATGGTTCCAAGATCCTTACATTTTACAAACCAATGTACAGTATATCATATTCACTAGGTGAGGTCAGACCTGGTCCTCTATGAACTCAGCAAAATACTGCTATGTTAAAAGGCATATTTTTAACAACACATGATGATTGACTTTTTTTAGGCACCAAGAATAACAAAACTTATACATTGACATTCAGACAGATGACCCATCACCAGTATGTTCTGTTTTATTGTGTGGGTGTGTACCAGAAATTCCTAAAATTCTACCATCATACCTTTTCTGTACTCTTAATGTAAACAACTGCCATAAAAATCCAAACACGAAAATGAACACAAATGAACAATGAAAACAATACAATGAAACTTTGGAAAGTTGGCTTTATAGTAACAACGTAACTAAAAGGTATTTTGCACTTCCCCTGCACTCTGTCTGAAATTCCCCAAGGGAGATACACCTCCCAGTTTGGGAAAACTCTGGTATATATTTATCCACATTCACATATAACCTACTTGTCAGTAGTGGGTTCCACTTACCTTTGCTACCGGTTCGGAACCGGGAGCATACGCGTGCACAAGCGTCCGTGGTGACATCCAGGCGGTTGGACGGAGGCTCCCGCCGCCACCACTACCAGTTTGCCTGAACCGGAGCAAAACGGTAGAAACCCACCACTGATACATCTAGCCCTCAATTTACAACCATTCACTTAATAACAGTTTGAAAGTTATGATGGCCTCAGAAAAAGTGACATACAACCCATCCTCAAAGTTATGACAATCATACCAACCTGGTAGTTAATATGATCGCAATTTGAACATTTGGCAAGGGGAACAAATGTACATCAGTTGCAGTGTATTGTGGTTTTCTAATTGCAATTTGCAAACTTCCTGGATGGCAAAGTCAATTGGGGAAGCTGGATTCACTTAACGACCAAAATAAAAAATGATCATAAATTTCAGGTCCAGCCATGTGACTCATTTAATGACTGCATTGCTTAGCAGCCAAAATTAGTCCCAACTGTGATCATAAATCAAGTGTTACCTGTACATATACATAGGGTGTACATATTTGCATGCACGTTTGCTTTCCTTAAACAATAAAGTAATTTTTCAACCCCAGAGATACGTATCTTAAATAAAATTATGTTATGCCGCCATAGATTAAGCAAACAGGGCATTATTTGATTAATATACCAATTAAACACTAAATACTTATTGCTAGACAAGCTCAGCTGTAGTCCTGCACAAATCTCAGGGAATAGATCAGAAGCCTAAATGCAGGTGTACTGACCTCATGGGCATGTATTTTTGGAATTGGTGGGTGTGCTCTCTGGGACTGTCCAGAAGCTCATTAAAGAGAGAATTATGTCTTGGATTTGGAAAGTTCGAATTCCTGATGCATCATTTAGTCCGGGTGTCAGCAACCTGCGGCTCCAGAGCTGCATGCGGCTCTTTGGCCCCTCTGCTATGGCTCCTTGTCGGGTGATCCCACCACTGGCTGGCCCCACTCCTTACCCTCCCCTCCCAGTCACTTCTCACCTGGCTTAAGAAGGTAAAGGCGACAGTAGGGGATGGAGAAGCAGCAGGGGCAGAGACACAAGCGATACAGAGAAAGGGGGGCACAGACATAGAGAGATACGGGGGGGAGAGAGGGAGGGAGGGTGAAAGAGATGTCAAAAGGTTTTGTCGTTCCCCTTGTTTTTTAACAACCGGTTCTCTGCCCTAATGACAGGCTGGATAGGCGTGACTAGGGGGTCAAGTGAGTGATGTTGAGTTGGCAATGCCCACCCAGGTTTTGTGGCTCCCAATGTTTTCTTTTCTGTGGGAAATGGGTCCAAATGGCTCTTTGAGTGTTTAAAGTTGCAGACCCCTGATTTAGTCTTAGCTATGGTTCCTACAGCTGTACGGCGCATAATACCCCAGCCTCTGTGCTCCCCCAAACCAAAAATCTTGACTTTTTGAAAGTAAAGTAAAACAATTTTCCCAAACTTGGCACCCTCTAAGTGTTGGGACTGCAACTCCTAGAATTTCCAATGAAATTCAGGAAGACTGTTGGGAAACCTTAAGTATCTTGTTCCCTGCACACCTATGGTCTTTGTCCCATTAGTTTCAAAAAGGACTTCTTAAGCACATTACACTGACCCAGATTTGAACCACGAGGGTCCTTAGAAAAATGCTTTCTTAGCTGATGGCTCCCGAGTGCTAGAAAACATCTCCTGCGGGAATTTTCAAAATCATTAATTCCAACTTACTGTGGCATTGCAAAAGGATTGGTTGCCTGCAAACATTTGACTTTCTGCCCTACATTCTTACAGTAAGAGCCACTCTGAATGAAGGTCAATTAACCTGCATTGTGATCCGAAAAATAAGAATTACTAATGCATCGCCAAATCACATTTTAAACTCCATCCTCAAAACCAAATAGTTTGGAAACCACTTTTAACTCTTGCATAAACTGGTAACTGAACAAAACATAATCCACATCTTCCTGAGCCAGAAAAATATAACCAACAGGTTTTGAGACAATTATTATTAGGTAGCCCTTCTTTAGCAACCATTTGAACTTACAACAGCACTGAAAAAAGTGATTTATGACCATTTTTCACACTTATGACCACTGCAGTATCCCCATGGTCACATGATCAAAATTTAGGCACTTGGCAACTGGCACGTATTTATGACGCTTGCAGTGTCCCGGGGTTATGTGATCCCCTTTTGCAACCTTATGCCAAGCAAAGTCAATGGGGAAGCCAGATTAACTTAACAACCGTGTTACTAATGTAACAACTGCAGTGATTCACCCAATAACTGTGCATGAAAAGTTGTAAAATGGTGCAAAACTCCCTTTAACAACTGTCCTGCTTATCGACTGATATTTTAGCCTCAATTGTGGTTGTAAGTCGAGGACTACCCGTATAGGAACTCTTTGGTTAACAACACTTGTTCTGTGATCATTCAAAGTTAGAAGTGCTACTGAGTGCGTGGTACTATGATCAATCCTCAAAGTTACAACTACTGAAGCAGCTCCGTCAGCAGTGGGTTCCTCCCGCTTCGGCCCGGTTCTCCTGAGTCGGTAGTGGTGACGATATGACATCACCAAACCGGTTCTTTCCCCCCACCCCCGTGTTATTCTTACCTTTTATTTGGCCCCACCCACCTCCTGAGTCCCAGCTGATGGCTAGAGGGAAAAAAAACTGTTTAAACTCTTGCTGCAGGGCTTCAAAGGGCCATCGTACAGCTGATCAGTGTTAAAAGGACAATGAGGACCCGGATTGTGGGGGCAATAAGCTGACTTTGTATAAAAAAAGAACACCACTTGGCGGGGAGGGCGAAAGCTCTACTAAGCAGGTATATACAAAAGTATGAAGGCTATTGCTTAACGCATTGTAAGCCGCCCTGAGTCTCTGGAGAAGGGCGGCATATAAATCGAACCAAAAAATAAATAAATAAAAGAAAACAAATGAGTAGACCAGTGCCTGCAAAAATACATGAGTAGATCAGTGCCTGCAAAAACAAATGGGTAGACCAGCGCCTGCAAAAAATAAATGGGTAGATCGGAACAGCTCTGCAAGCAGTTAAAAGCCTGGTAGACCAGTACCTCTGCGAAATCCTAAATAATTGTCACATGACCATCAAGCCACGCCCACCAAATAAGCTATGCCCACAGAACCGGTAGTCAAAAATTTTAGAACCCTCTCCTGAGCTCCATGGTCACGTGGTTGCATTAAAGGGGAGGGCTGGCAACTGACTCACAATTATGACACTTGAAGCATCCCATGTCATGTGATTGCCATTTGCGGCCTTCCCTGTCAGCCTCCCACAAGCAAAGTCAATGTGGAAATCGGCAGTTAAGGTTGCAAGTCATTCCTGGAGCTTTTTCTCTTGAGGAGAAACTACCCAAACTCACACTGCAGCAACCCACAACCACTGAGCTGGAGCAAGGCACCCACCTGCACTCATTTTACCTGCCCACTGGCTTGCATACAAGCCATCTAAAGCAGGGATCTCCAACCTTGGCCACTTTTAAGACTTGTGGACTTCAACTCCCAGAATTCTCCAGCTAGCATGGGAATAGAAGTCCACAAGTCTTAAAGTGATCAAGGTTGGAGACCCCTGGTCTAAAGAAAGTCTTGTTCTGATTGGAGGTCTATAGAGATTGTCAGTCATCCAGGTTATGGTTGTCCCAAAAATGCTTTTACAGGAGGCAACTGGACTCCCTCCCCTTTTTTTTATTTTGAAGATGTTTCGCTTCTCATCCAAGAAGCTTCTTCAGCTCTGACAGGATAGTGGGGAGTGGAAGGATTTATATGCCTTGCAGACAGCTGATTGGAACTTATTACTTCTTGCCAGTTTTCCCACTGACTTTGTTTCTTGGAGGCCAGCAGGAAATTGCAAGTTGTGATTGTGTGAGGTCCTTTCTCAATAACCTGCGATCCTCACTTAACAACAGCAACCAAGGCTGCCAGGATTGCCATCGCTAAATGAGGCAGTCACAACGTTTTGTAACCACTATCATTTAGCAATGGAAATTCTGGCCCCCATTACCATCGTTAAGCAAGGACTTCCTGTGTTAAAAATAGAAAGAGTCACAAAAGCCCAAGAGATTGCCTCTCATGCTTCCATATGAGTCTACTGTGCTAGTCTCCATTTTTTTCCTCTCCGAGTCTTAAATGTATTTCATTTTCTGTAAGAAGTCCAATCACATTATTCAATAATTCTCAGTTCATAGAGATCGAAACGTCATGCCACTTCAAAAGGAAATACTGCCTGGATTTCTGCATGATGTGCTTGTCTGTTCTCTGACCAGCATCTTCTCTAGTTATAACTAGATTTTTTTTTTACCTGCTGTCATAGATGTTCTGTTTGGAAGAGGACAACAGAAGAGGCAGATTCCTCTGATATATTTACCTTCCTTGACCAGTTTTGAATAAAGCCTCCCTCCACTTTCCTAAGAATCAGGACATTTGACAAACATTGGACCCATCTAAATATTTCAATACTTGCTCGCATATGCCCCCAAAAATGGAATAGGATTATATAATATTTTTGCCTTAAGCACATTCCCAAAATGTGAACCCACTAAACCAGTCATGAAACAGGCCGAACTGCAATTTGATTGCTTGCAATTTCATATGCACACAATAAACGCTGTCACAGATTTCTAACATCATCGTTTCTAACATCATCATTCCTTTGAACAACAAAAGACACTAAGCAGGGACTATAAATAGCCAAAACAGGACCATGGAGTAAACAGAAAAAATTCTTAACATTTTTTTCTTTTTACAAATAAAAGGCAGCCAAACAAACAAACAAAAGAAAATACAACAAGGATTGGATATGTTTAGTAGACTGGCTGTTGCTGAAAAATAAAAGGAAAGGAAATAAAAAATGGGGAAGTATAATAAAAGTTCCTACAGAAAGGGCTTGGCTTTTCTAGTTGGCTGGAATCCTGGACAGGTGCATTTCAATATACTCCACCATATCGCTGCAGGTGATACTTGTGTCTCTTTAATCTAAAATTGTTAAAGATCATTTTTGAAAAAGTCTGCTTTGAAACTAATTTTGAATCACATTCCACACCTTAATTGCGGGATAAAGTTTGAATGTAGTAATGTTAGAAGATAATAATGGGTGGTAGGTTGTGGGCCATTTTCTCTAAAATGGGACAGCATGTCAAAATGATTGTGGAAAACCCTTCACTGATTACAACTATGCATCTGTGTTATTTTTGCTAGCAAAGCTGAGGCACGGGGGAAAAAAGGGGATAGAAAACCCTGAGAAGCTGTTTCCTGTTCCCACAGAACTGCCGGCTGGCTTCTAGGAGGAGAATTGAAAATATGCAGGGATTTGGCATACTCACTGGCATGTTCTCCTGCCTGACGTAAAAAGTTGCCATAAAAGCTATAAGGGAGAGAGTTGGCTAATCCAGAACAGGGTGAGAGAATAAGAATTTGCTGGCCAAAAAAAAAGTAAACCAAGTTAGAAAGAAGGAAAAATGTGTTTGGTTCTCAGGACCAGGATTATTAGCTCACACTGCTGGAAAATAGCTTTGGAAGAAGGAAGTTCCATTTACTCAAAGATCTCATTTCGAGGACAGATCAACCACATAGCATCCCAAGGCAGGAGGGGGAACATGGTAAAGCCACATTCCAGTCCACCCTCAGCCAAAAAAGCTGACTGGTTAACTTCCAGTTGCTTATTTCTCAGCCCTTCCTACTGTCCGGATTGCTGTTATTATGGGGATAAATTGGTAGAGGGAACACTATGCATGAGAGTGATGGCCTCTCCTAGCTCAGTGATGGTGAACCTTTTAGGTACAGAGTGCCCAAACCGGAAGGTGTGTGCATGTGCGTGTGCCGAAAACCTGACAACCAGCTGGCCAGCGTGCATGCGCACCTCGGAAATCCGACAACCAGCTGGCTGAGCCCACAGAGAGGGCTCTGTGTGCCACCTCTGTGCAATGTGTGCAATAGATTCGCCATCACGGTCCTAGCTTATACGTTAGTTTCCGAACATTTCGTTACCAGGCTAGGTAACATCTTCAGTGAAATTTAGGGTTCCTAAACTCGGCAGAAGATGTTATCTAGCCTGGTAACGAAACGTTCAGAAACCAACTCCCAAGCTCGGAGAACCAACCTCCACCCTAATCCTACGCCCAAACTACAGATATTCACCACTATTGCAATACTACCAGTATGTATGTTGCCTTGAACTCCTAAAAGAAAGGCAGGATATAAACCACATTACTAAATCCATAAACAAGACAACAGACCACCTCTTCTGTTCCTTCCCTCCCCAGTCTGTGTTCATCCAGACCAGTATTTCTCAACTTTAACCACATTTAAGGTATATGGACTTGATGCTGGCTGAGGAATTCTGGGAGTTGAAGTCAATGCATCTTAAAGTGGCTGAGGTTGAGAAATGCTAATGTAGACAATCTGGAAAACTTTGAAGTTCAACCTACTGTTATGGACAGTAATAGCTCCTAGTCCTCTCCTCCCGGACAGTATCTTCCATATATATGTTTAATTATTTCCCAAAACAATGTAATCTGGAGAGTTTCAGCATCGGTTGTTACCTCAAATTCCAAACTATATCTTATGCTGTAACAACAACAAAAATCCATCCTATTTGCACCTATCAAAATCAAATTTTGAATGGCAGGGTGAACCGTTGGAATTAGTGGTGGTGGTTTTACTCAACTGGCCCAATGGCAGCAGGTTGGAAAAACCATCAGGAATATCTGATCAGGAACAACATCCCACTAGATTCTAGCACAGGGGTTCCCAACCTTTTCTATACCCCTAGAACACTTCTGATATATTCTCGCACCCCTTACAAAAGTAAATACCTGGTTTGAATTATGCATATACACTATAATTTTGAAATTTCTAAACCCAAGTTTTCTGCTCCCCCTGGAATATCATCTCACACCTCCAAGGGGTGCAAGCACCCCCAGCTGGGAATCCCTACACTAGAATATTCTGCATCAGAGGCACCCTGAAAAGTATTTTTCCCCATAGGTAATGCTTAGATTGTAAATATGTCCCAAATATCCATCCACTACATGGAGGAGGAGCTAAATACAGGCTAATGGGGGGGGGGGTGTCCTTTTTATAGAGAGAGAAGAGACATCCTGTTGTACGGGACACATACACACCCCCAAAAAAGAGCAAGACACCGGCCTATAAAGAGATCATCATGCTGTGCTTCACTCTGTCTGTGCTAACGCAACCCATCTATTTCTAAATTAATTCAGGATCTGAATTCACATGGAATCATCAGTTAACTAAGCAATCTGGGTTGCACAGCATACAAGCTGCAAAAAAAAATTATTAAGGCTAGCATTAACCACATGTTGGGGTGTAATGCATCTGCTAGTCCTTCCCTGATCCACTGATCCAATTAAGGGAATTGGGTGAAACAGCTACTGTGAGTATCATCAAATGCTTTGCATATATCACACCTTAGCTCAATGGTCAAAGGCCTATGGAGATAGGCTGGTATTCTCAAGCCATTTCTGCAAGCCATAAAGCCGGGCCAGAGAGGGTGGGATGAAATCAGATTTCCTGCCACGGTCTCTAGACTCCCAAATTTCATCGCATTCGAATAAGGTTCGGTTTGGATGCTGGCGCAGAACAAGTAAAGCCGGGGGGGGGGGGGGGGGGGGCTTCTCCCAAACCTCCTAAGCGTGCAGTCCAGGCTTAAAGTAGGAACGATGAAACGCGACTTGTTGTAACCTATGCGCCGCTGCCTCCTCGCTTACGTAATGGCCCGATTTAAAAAAAAAAAAACTCGGTACACGCTCAGATGACCGCTAGCCTCCTGCGGTATCAAAACTTCCAAAAAGAAGAATGAGCATCGCTTCCACACGAATCCCAGGAGAAACTTCTGGGCTGAAAAGCAGCAGCGCCTACTTTCTCCTGCATCGCCAATTCTCCAACCGCCGGTGACACCCGGAGACGGGGGATGAAGAAGAGCGGGGCCTCCCGGCCTTAGCCCCAAAAAGCATCCCTTCCCCGGGTGGAGGGGAAAGACGGGGAAACACCAAGCAACCACCCCGACGGGCGCCAACGACGCCGCGCAAAACCACTCGCGCGATCCGCCTTTGGATCTCCGGGGAAAAAGACGGCGGCGCGTTTCGCTGCCACCGCAACGGCAGCCGCTCCGCTTCCCGCCTTTCCTGCCCAGCCGCCCCCCGCGGGAGACCCCCCTCCCCCCCCTCCGGCTTACCCACTGCAGGGGCAGCAAATCGGCGGCTCCAGTCTCGGCCGCGCCGCCAGGTGAAGCTGTTCGGCTCGCTCCGTCCCTCTCAGGCCGGGCGCAGGATTAACGGAGGTTGCAGGCAGGCATGTGACTGGGACCGGACGGGAGGGGGAGCCGCGAAGCTCAGCACCGCAGCAGCCTGGAGGGGAAAAGAGCCGCAGCTCTCCCTGAGCTGCAAGGAGAAACACCAGCAGGCTCCTGCTGATAACTTGAGTCTTTCTCTCCCCCCCCCCCCCCGCTCCGCCACTTCCGGCCTCGGAGAACTTGAAAAGGACAGTGCCTCTGAGCATGTGCAGCGTGCCATGCCTATGACATCCTCTGAGCCAGAAGCCTGTTAAAGGAGGAGTTGTGATTCCGGAATTGTGCAAGGTGTCTTTGTTGTGCAAGCGTGGGAGTTTTCCCCCCATCTTTGGAAAACTGCGCGGTGAAAGATGCTGTGTTCTCGCAATAGGCTTTTAACGTTTTAAAGTCACTTAAAGGGACAGTTTTGCCTAATCAAAATGAAGATGCGAGAATGCAAAGCTTAAAAAAAAGTTGGTTTTCTTTAACCGGTGTTTCCTTGAGTATAAGCAAAAAGTATCTAAAACTGGAAGGTTCTGTTTTAAAAACTGTCAAAAACCTCAAAGGCCAAAAAACCCCTGTAGAAGATTGTGGCTCTGAACATGGGCAGACTATGGCCTGAGTTCCAGCAGTAGATCTGTGCCAGCATTCATCTCGTACATCTTGATGGATGAATAATGAGGGCTTCTCTGGACGTGTGAGGAATGCAGAACTTTCTGATTCTCAGGACTTGTTCTGGGAACTGAATCTCTGGCTCTGAATGTCACCTTCAGAAGTGCATTTTGAGTTAGATCTAGGAAGAATAGGAATCTTACAGCCATCATTCAGCCTGGAAAACTTTTTAAAGAGAAACAATCCCCAAATGTAGAAATGCACTCATTTAGAAAGGCAACCTCTACTATTTCATGTGAATTCTGTTTCACTATCAGGAAAGAAAAAAATATATACTGCTTCAGACATTTGACACGCTTTAGGTGCAGAACTGGGAATCCAGGGCACACCCAAATTCTCAATACAGATAGTCCTCAACTTAGCAATTGTTCAAAATTATGATAGAACCAGCTACTTATACTCCCCAGTTTCAAAGTTACAATGGCCGCAACTCTCCCCTCCCACCCCACTACGTGATTGTATTTTGGGTGCATGACATCTGGCTCACCTTAAATCTGCAGTCATGTGACTGATTTTTTTTTACAGCTTCCAGCATTTACTTCTGATTTTCTGCAAAAAAAGTGCCCATTGTGTACAATTTATTTGTTTATTGACTGTGGCGTTCACTAATAATCATAGCATATGCTTAATGATTGCCACATAAAAATGTCGTAAAATTGGTTCTGTTCACATTGTGACCCACTTAACCTTATATGACTTGCAACTATAATTCTGGGCTCAATTATGGTCCTAAATCAAGGACTATTTGTATGAGAAAGTGGACAGAAAAGCAAGAAAAAACTTCTGAGCATGCAAACAACAAGCAGTCCATGTGTGCTGCAACCTAGAATCAGGAGATGGAAAATAATAAAAAATAAAATAAAACAAGGAGGGGAGAAGCTTCTTTTAATCCACCCCAGGTTTCAAAGGCTTGAAAGAAAGTATCTTCGATCATGTTCAGAATTCTAAGATTAATTTCAACCCTGCACAATATATGCACATGCCCATGAAAGAAACTTTGCAATGCTTTCAGCTGTTCGTTACAAAAAAACTTTGGTAAAATGTCTTAGAAAACAGGGACTCGGGCAATTGTGGCCATGTTATACTTGCAAGAACTGAGTTGTAAAATTAAATCAAGGATCAAGGTAAACTTAACTGGGACTTTTTCTATGCAGGCACACAAAATTCCTATTTCATTTGAAGGTTATGTAGCCTATAAATCTCAATGTTACCATCTCTTAGCTTCTTGGTAAACAGCCTCAGTGTCTGCTCAGAATCAGTATCAGAAAACAAAATTAGTGGGGAAAAAAATTAAATATGCATAGCTAGTAAGACTGACTCCTTTTATCAAGTTGTAATATTCAGAAAAGATATCAAATTCAGCAAGGTCACGTTAACTTGTAAATAGATTCATAAAACTTTTTTTCTTTTTTAGGTCTGGTCTATCAAGGCAGCCTGGACTTAATAAAGCTATCTCATTAATTGCATCATTATTACACTGCTGTTTGCTTTATGTATGTGAGCTTGTCTGAATAGGAAAATGTCAAAACATTGAAACAAAAACATTTGAATAAAATGAAAGCAAATCTTGCAGAGATTTCATTTTGCATCTGAGCAATCTAGCAACACAGGTTTAGCACAATTGTTTTGAAATTGGAGTTGCTTTTTTTTGAATTTGCTGTAGATTAAGAAAAAAAGGGAGTAAGCATTGACCTCGATTGGTGGTTCTCAACCCGGGGTCCCTGGACCCCGGGGTGTGTGTGTGTGTGGGTGTGATGTCATCACAGGGGGTCAGCAAAGGCTTGAAGAAATGTTATGAGTTAAATCTTGAGGGGCCATGGTCCATGGCCACAAAAGGGGGCTTGTGGTGAAGAAAAGAGGAGGAGTCTGTCTAAGGAGATTCTCAGTCATCCAGGTCATGGTTGTCCCAAAGGTGCTTTTTCAAGAGGCAATTGGACTCTGTTTTTTTCTTTGAAAGACATTTTGCTTCTCAGAGCTGAAGAAGCTTCTTGGATGAGAAGCAAAACCTCTTCAAAGAAAAACCAAGTCAGGTTACCTCTTGAAAAAAGGCACCTCTGGGATAAAAGAGGAGAAGCCTAAAATATTCTGCATCGGATGAACATGGTGTCCTGAGAATAATCTCAACACGATGAAAGTAGTGATGGGGATAACACACTGTAAATATCAGAGCAAGCTCGGATGCAGATTGTTCGCAAGAAATGCCTCCACTTACAAGTGCTTGGAATGGGGAAGACAGTATATAGCCGTGATGGCGAACCTATGATATGGGTGCCACAGGTGGCACGCAGAGCCATATTGGTGGGCATGCGAGTGTTGCCCTAGCTTAGCTCCAGCGCACATGCACACACCGGCCAACTGATTTTTAGGACTTCCGGTCCCACCGGAAGTCGGGAAACTGGCTGTTTCTGGCCTCCGGGAGATTGGGGAAGGCTGCTTTTGCCCTCTTCAGGCTCCTCGAAAGCTTCTGGAGCCTGGGAAGGGGGAAAAACTGGCCTACTGGGCCCACCGGGCCATCACGTGCCAAAAGCAGGGGGAAGTGTGGGGGGGTCACGTGCGCATGCGCGGGAGGGTGGGGCGCATTGGATTATGGATGTGGGCACGCACCCGCGACCCCCCATGCTCCCCCTTGCTTTTGGCACATGACGGCAAAAAGGTTAGCCAACACTGGTATATAGTCTACAAGGGCAACCTCCACCACCAAGGAAATCAGTGTAGAAGGATGACAGGGAAGTTGTGTGCTTGATGTTAAACCTGGCCAAAAACCTTCAGCTCCACTACTATGTCAACAGCTCTCCTGGAGCAGATTGAGACACGTAGGCAGGATTCGCACATCATGGCAAGCTACGGATTCTTTGATTGCAATTTACAGGAATCTTGGCCCACACAGGTTTTTTTTTTTTTAAAGCATACCCAACCCCTCCATCACAAAGGTGTACATCCCCAACTGCGCGTGTAAGAGCCTTAAACCAGCAAAGATTTTGACAAGAGTTTGGTCAGTCTTGTTTACCACTACAGGTAGCTCTTGACTTACGACCACAACTGAGCCCAACATGTTGCTAAGTGAGATGTTTGTTAAGTGAATTTTGTCCCCTCTTACAACCTTTCTTGCTACCATTGTTAAGTGAATCAAAGCATCGTTTCCCCAGCTAGACCTGATACTGGAAACAATCCCAGTCTGGAGTGGGGACAGCTTAGGAGATGCTGTAGGGAGAGCAATCGATGCTTCTCCTTTTCCCCAAATCTTTACATTTGGGTCTTTTATAAAAACAAAGCTGACCTAGATGCATTTAGACAAACACATACTTCACTGTCTGCCAATTATCCTGTGATGCTGGCCTGACCAAAGTTTGCTCAGTAACTCCGTTGCCACCCTGTTCCTTCTAGCATCCTTCCTTTCCAGTGTTTCTTTAGGCCTCAGTTTCCAGCAGGACTCCTTGACTCCAATATCAGAGCAGGAAAGTTAACTCCTCGGCTGAGATAGGATTGGAGGGGGGCAGACCACTCTCAAGCCGCAGGGTACAGATGTGGAGTCTGCAGCCTCCGAGTGGCATGGGACAGCTATAATTATCCATGGAGGCCCAATTATTTTGGGAAACCTCTGACTGGCTGCCCAGGCATTTCTTTCAAGCTGAAGGGGCCAGAGAGCTCTTGGAGTGTAGGATGCCCAGCCAGATGGCTCTTTCCTCTCCTCTCCCATCTCAGCTTCTCTTTTTTTCCTCTGCTCTTGTTCCTGGGCCTGTAAGTAGTTACATGATGTGACTCCCATTTGGGTAGGTGAAGCTTCTCCTGGCATGCAGAGAAAATGACTCTAGTTGTTGTTCCCATGCTGAGTTTTTTTAATCCTGCCTAGCCTAATCTGTGCTGCAATTAGGTGAATTACAGACTGATGAAGATAAATTAAAGATTGAAATTCCACACCAGCCCTTATCCTAGCAGGGCATTACTAATGCCCTTCTTGTTGCTCCAGCCCTATAGTGTTTACGTATAGGATCATTCTGTTCAGCAAAGATTTCCAGTAACATTAATTATAATAATTCCAGTAACAAGAGCCTTGGTGGCACAGCAGCTTAAGTGGTGCTAAAGTGATACCAGCTGCCTGCAATTACTGCAAGTTCAAATCTCACCAGGCTCAAGGTTGACTCAGCCTTCCATCCTTTCAAGGTAGGTAAAATGAGGACCCAGATTGTAGGGGCAATAAGCTGACTTCGTATAAAAAAGAATACTGCTTGTGGAGAGGGCGAAAGTCCTACTAAGCAGGTATATACAAAAGTATGAAGGCTATTGCTTACCGCATTGTAAGCCGCCCTGAGTCTCTGGAGAAGGACAGCATATAAATTATTTTTTTTTTAAAAATCCATGTTCTCATCACTTTCTCACTGGTAGTTTTAGTAAAAATATTTTATTGAAACCGGGTTTCTCCTGAATGAGAACTAACATCATAACTATGTAGTATGATGGACTGCAGGGCCGGCGCAATATGTAACATGTTCACACTGGTGCAACAGGACTGGGTGTTTCGTTAATATGATTTATTGGGTTAGGGATTTTCTGTCTTCACTGTGAGTTGTATTGTGCTGAGGGGGGGGTGCACTGAGGGAGCTCAATCAATCTCATTGTACATATGTTGTGCACTGACAATAAAGATTTGAATTGAAAATCTATGGACAACATTAATTGAGAAATTATTTATGAAGCTGTTGTACAGGCTACATTTTGACATTGCAGAACACCTTGTTACAATTCAGAATGATGCAAAAGTACAGGTGGCTCTTGACTTATGACCACAATTTTAATGATGTAGGTCCTCCGGAGTTACTTGTGTGTAATGGGGCAACCATACAAATTTGTTTAATTAATAAATAAATAGGGGGCAGAACTTCTGTCATTAAGCAAGATGGTTTTTTAAGTGCAACCTGTTATTGCTGCTGTCATTAAGCAAATCCCTGTGTCTTTCAGTGAATCACTTGATCGTTAATCAAAACTGGCCTCCCCCATTGACTTTGCTGGCCAGAAGCCAGCTAGGAAAGTTGCAGAGGAAGTTGTGATTCTGGGACCCTGCAACTGCCATAAATACGTGCCAGTTGCCGAGCAGGTAAAGGAGACAGTGATTGCCTGGGCTAAAAATTTTGGATATGCAATAGAATTAGACAAAGGGCAGAAATTGTGGGATAGAAATATTAAACTGACGATGTCAACTGCATATAAGGAAAATTTGTATAAAATGTTTTATAGATGGCATTTTGCACCAGCAAGATTGGCAAAAATGTATAAAGGCAGATCTGCTAAATGCTGGAAGTGTAATCAATCATCTGGTTCATATACTACCATATGTGGTGGACATACCCAAAAGTAAGAAAATATTGGACAAAAATACACACATGGCTGGAAAAAATGACAAAACAACATATAGATCTGAAACCAGAGATATTTTTGTTGGGCATTCTACCAGAAAAAAATATGATAAAAAGATTACACACTTGATTCTGCATATAGTAACTGCAATTAGAATTGTATTTGTGCAACAATGGAAAAATGATGAGATCCTGTCTGAGAGCAATGTAATTAAGAAAATATTAGAATGTGCAGAAATGGATAGACTAACACTATTAAGGATAAAGAAGAAACTGAATATTTTTTGATATGGGACATATTCTATCAATGGCAAGATAATAGAAACAGAAATTAGAAAGGAGGAGATATAAAAAGAGGAAATGGTAAAGTGGAGAGTTGTTAAAGAAGATGATGTTAAACGTTAAGTATCAATATTATATTATTATGTTATTATATTAATATGAGGGTGATGAATATCACAACAAAGATATATAATATGACTATTTAAACATAACTGTACCCAGAACACACACTGTTTGATGAAGATTGAATGTAATATAAATAAAACAAATAAAACTTAAGAAAATAAATAAATGCATGCCAGTTGCCAAATCCCCAAATTTTGATCATGTGACTGTGGCTACGCTACAACAGTCGTAAGACCGGTTATAAGTTACTTTTTTTTAGCACCATTGCAACTTCAAATGATCACTAAACAAATGATTGAGGACTACCTGTATCCAGAAATGTAGACATTGATCCACATCTATATCCATATACGTGACTGAGTTAACACATTCACCAAACACACAATGCTTTTTTACTGATTTATTTTTTAATCAAATTTATATACCTGCCCATCTCACCCAATGTGATTCTGAACAGGGCACATCACAGGTAGCCCTCAACTTACAATTGAGCTCAAAATTTACTTTGCTAAGTGAGAAATTTGTTACATGAGTTTTGCCCCATTTTACAATTTTTCTTGCCACATTTCTTAAGTGAATCACCGCAGTTGTTAAATTAGCAACTCGGTTGTTAAGTGAATCCGTCTTCCCCACTGACTTTGCTTGTCAGAAGGTTGCAAAAGAGGATCACATGACCCCAGACATACCATCATAAATCTGAGTCAGTTGTCAAGCATCCGAATGTAAATCGTGATTATGGGGATGCTGCGAGTGTGAAAATGGTCATAAGTCATTTTTTTTCAGTGCCATTGTAACTTTGAACACTAAGTGAACTGTTGTAAATCCAGGACTATCTGTATTAGCATTAACTGTGATTTGATTGGGGAGGTTGAATCCAGCCAATATTACAGGCCCCTTGCATCCTGGACATAAAGTTTCAACTCCTACCCTCAAAACGACCCTATAAAGGACTGCACACCAAAACAACTAGACATAAAAACAGTTTTTTCCTGAACACCATCACTCTGCTAAACAAATAACTCCCTCAACACTGTCAAACTATTCACTAAGGCTGCATTACTGTCACTATTAGTCTTCTCATCATTCCTATCACCCATCTCCTCCCACTTATGACTGTATGACTGTAACTTTGTTGCTTGTATCCTTATGATTTATATTGATTGTTTCCTAGGGTAATTCGATTGCTTATTTGTACCCTATGACTATCATTAAGTGTTGTACCTTATGATTCTTGACAAATGTATCTTGTCTTTTTATGTACACTGAGAGCATATGCACCAAAGGCAAATTCCTTGTGTGTCTAATCACACTTGGCCAATAAAGAATTCTATTCTGTTCTGTTCTGTTCTGTTCTGTTCTGTTGTCCTGTCCTGTCCGGTCCGGTCCGGTCCGGTCCGGTCCGGTCCGGTCCGGTCCTATCCTATCCTATCCTATCCTATCCTATCCTATCCTATCCTATCCTATCCATAATTTCTGGCTACATATAAACAGAAAAGTACAGTTGCACATGAATGACAATGAACTGACTGTCATTGAATAGTGAGCCTGCAAAAGGCACTACAGAGATCAGCATTTCAGATTTTGGCTGGAGACAGCTTAATGTAGAACCTCATTATCAAGTGCCCCTTGGGCCAATCGCAGTCTGAGTCTAGTCTATTTTACATCTTATTGTGGGAATATAGCATTCACATAGGAGAAGAGATAAATTTGCAATTCTTTCCTTTCTAAGGAAAGAAAAAGCTGGGAATCAAACAGAAAGCTATTAAATCTGCAACCTGTCACTTATAAATGGTGGTAGGATTTTTTCTGAACTCTTTATAATGGGGCCATTCTATGGTTTTCTAACATACCTTTATTTTTTAAAAAAACATTACATACTTTTCACATATATTTCAAAAACACATTTTGAAATAAATAGAAAGCACAGGAAACTGTCCTGCCAAACAAATGAGTGAAGTTGCAGTACTGTATACCACAAATCTATGGAGCTAAACTTTCAAGAACAACAATGCTTAACCATACTGTAACATATAGTACAAATGCTTAGCTATTTTAATAGGAACAGTGGCTGCCATTTAGTTCAAAAGAACTATCCAAACAGTGACTGAATAATTCATTATTTTTGGATAACCTCCGTCATGATGCAAAGTCACTGTCTCTTCCCAATCAAGAGAGGGAGAAGGAGATTTTATTAACTGGCTTATTTTCAATAGGAAAGTATAGGTAATCCTCACTTAACTACCACTATCAAGATGAGAATTTTGGTCATGTCATTGCGGTTGTTAAGCAGATCACCAATTTTATGACCATTTTTATGATGTTTGTACAGTGAATCATCAGAGTTGCCAAATGAAACACAGGGTCATTAAGCAAATCCATTCTCCCAAATGCCAGAAGCCAGCAAAAAATGGTGCAAATCACAGTTGTGTGACTGTGGGACACTGTAAGCGGTCGTAAGAGTGAGCCAGTTGCCAGCACCCAAAAGTATGTGTGTGTGTGTGTGTGCAAGTGTCATAACTCTGAGGACAGGTTATAACTTTCTGAGAATCCATCACAAATTTGAATAGTCATTAAGTGATTAGTTGTTAAGCAAAGACTATCTATATGCATTATTTTCTTATACGGTATAAAAGTTGCAGTAGATCTTAGCACTTAATCAGTAAACTATTTGGTGTCGCCCTTAAAACCAGATGACAAGTTGAATCAAAGAAGACAAAATGGAATGCAGTAAATTGTGTATTAATTTGTTGGCAATATATCACCTGGGATAAAACAGAATCTGCTGTTTGGGACTAGTAGGCCCATGCTGATGGGCAGTGGCTTCCCTTAATTTTGGCCAAATTCTTCTTAGCCCAACTTCAGGGAGAATTTACTGCAGCTAAAACTACCAGATCCAAGTTACAAAAATTTGAGCAACCAATAGCTAGCAGCAAAGAGATCTTATATCTCTTTTTCAGGGTCATGTAGTGATAATTTGTAGTTTTGCAGTCCATATCTGGCAGCCCAACCAGTGGCCCATAGACTGCATCCAGTCTCCAGTTCATTCATTCATTCAAAATATAATCCATATTTAGAGATAGATACTCAAACTGGTGTTTTAAAAGTGGCATTCCATTTCTTCCTGAGTAAAAGCCAAATTAACCCATATAGGAGCGCTGGTAATACACGGACTTATAAACTAACCAAATTAGCTGTGGTTGCAAAATAAATCAAGCAATTAAAAAAGTTAATACAACCAAGCTTAACAGGTTGTGTGCATGCATCCACTAGGCTCTCACCTAACTTGGTTAAGCATTTGTATGAACATAGCCATACGGAAATAAACAGATCTGGTATCTGAGTGCAGGTAGCCAATGTAATGGTGTGTGGCACTGCTGCAGATAATTCATTTTTATCTTCTTCTTTTTCTCCTTTTATTTGCCAGAAGGCACCTGGACTGTGGGAACTTTATTTCTCTCATATGCTACCATAAGATTAAAGCCATGCCTCTGAAGACAGACAGAAGCTATGAGAACTACTAAGGTGAAACTAAAACAAGATGCAAAGTTTCTGCAAGAGGACCTTTGAAACTGTTTGTGTGTGTCTTTGAGTCAGTACTCACTCCTGTCAACTTTCTGGGCTAGTCCTGGCAATTTTCTTGGCAACGTCGGTTCTTGTCATTTTCCAAAGACTGAGAGAGACAGAGAGATGGCCCAAGGTGGCTCAATGGCTAAAACACTGAGCTTCTCAATCAGAAAGGTCAGCAGTTCAGTGGTTTGAATCCCTAGTACAGGTCTCCTGCATAAGCGGGGGTTGGACTAGATTACCTCCAAGATCCCTTCCAACTCTGTTACTGTTAAGGTCACCCAGCTGGCTTTGTACCCAAAGCAGGACTAAAACTATGGATCTCCCTGTTTCTAAATTGGTGCCTTAACAACTACACCAAACAGGTATCCACAGCAGATTTAGATGTACACAAATACAACATACAGTACAGGTAGTCCTCGACTTACAACAGTTCATTTGGTGACCGTTCAAAGTTACAACAGCACTGAAAAAAGTGACTTACGACCATTTTTCACACTTACAACGGTTGCAACATCCCTATGGTCACACGATCCAAATTCAGACGCTTGGCAACTGACTCATATTTATGATGGTGGCAGTGTCCTAGAGTCATGTGATCGCCTTTTACAACCTTCTGACAATCAAAGACAATGGCGAAGACGTAACCGCATTGATTCACTTAGCAACTGTGGCAAGAAAGGTTATAAAATGGAGCAACATTCATTTAACCAATGTTTCACTTAGCAACATAAATTTTGGGCTCAATTGTGGTCATAGGTTGAGGACTTCCTATATATCCCAGTGCTGATATCTGACTAAAATCATTTCTTGACCTGTTCCTCGGAGACAAATAGAGTTCCTGAAAAAGGTTTCCTCTTTCCTCCCTTGGATTTCCCAAATTCTTATACCAGGGGTCTCTAATCTTGGCAACTTTCAAGACTTGTGGACTTCAACTCCCAGAATTCCTCAGCCAGCTTTGCTTTTCTGGCTGAGGAATTGTGGGAGTTGAAGTCCACAAGTCTTAAAGTTGCCAAGATTGGAGACCCCTGTCTTATACAATGACAACCTTTGTTCAGAAGCCATTTTTGTTGAGTTCCTCTTTCCAGCCTAAGTGTGTTACTTCTTGTTATCCTGTTTCCTGCTGAAGAGCTGCTTGGGTTTTCCCACCCACCCCCAAAAATGCCTTTCCCCTGAATAGGGAGAATGCTGCAGTCAAGAGGAACCTCTCTGAGGCAAAGGGTTGTACAGTGGCTCCTCTGTCTGGGCAGCAGCTGTCAATCTCATTATCATCTGGTAGCAACCCAAGTCCACTGGGACTTTTGACATGTGCACAGGCTTGCAAAATGGCACGTGCTGGGACACTTCCAAACAAAGCACTGGGCTTCACTCATCTTAAGAGAGCTTTTGCAATTCTTTTTGTGCAAAGAGGCATTCTTAGAAATAAAGACACTGCCAGAAGTGGCCATCTATACTGATAAAGGACGTCTTCCCATATTTTAAAAACATCCTTTTAAAACGCAATACGTCAATTATGGCAGAAAACCTGATGCATGCTAAGAAAAAGCTCCTATATATAAAAGCTCCTATACAGTCAGGTCCAGAAATATTGGGACATCGTCACAATTCTAACATCTTTGGCTCTATACATCACCACAATGGAGTTGGAATGAAACAAACACAATGTGCTTTAACTGCAGACTGTCAGCTTTAATTTGAGGGTATGAACATCCAACTCAGGTGAACGGTGTAAGACTTACAGCAGTTTGCATATGTGCCTCCCACTTGTTAAGGGACCAAAGGTAATGGGACAATTGGCTTCCCAGCTATTCCATGGCCAGGTGTGTGATATTCCCTCATTACCTCAATTTCAACGTGCAGATAAAAGGCCTAGAGTTCATTTCAAGTGTGCTATTTGCATTTGGAAACTGTTGCTGTCAACTCTCAAGATGATATCCAAAGAGCTATCACTATCAGTGAAGCAAGCCATTATTAGGCTGAAGAAACAAAACAAACCCATCAGAGAGATAGCAAGAACATTAGGCATGGCCAAAACAACTGTTTGGAACATTCTCAAAAAGAAGGAATGCACCGGTGAGCTTAGCAACACCAAAAGACCCGGGAGACCATAGAAAACAACTGTGGTGGATGACCGAAGAATTCTTTCCCTTGTGAAGAAAACACCTTTCACAACAGTTCGCCAGATCAAGAATAGTCTCCATGAGGTAGGTGTATGTGTGTTAAACTCAACAATCAAGAGAAGACTTCACCAGAGTGAATACAGAGGGTTCACTACAAGATGTAAACCATTGGTGAGCCTCAAAAACAGGAAGGCCAGATTAGAGTTTGCCAAACAACATCTAACAAAGCCTTCACAGTTCTGGAACAAGATCCTATGGACAGATGAGACCAAGATCAATTTGTACCAGAGTGATGGGAAGAGAAGAGTATGGAGAAGGATAGGAACTGCTCATGATCCTAAGAATACCACCTCATCAGTGAAGCATGGTGGTGGTAGTGTCATGGTGTGGGCAGGTATGGCTGCCAATGGAACTGATTCTCTTGTATTTATTGATGATGTGACTGCTGACAAAAGCAGCAGGATGAATTCTGAAGTGTTTTGGGCAATATTATCTGCTCACATTCAGCCAAATGCTGCAGAACTCATTGGACGGCGCTTCACAGTGCAGATGGACAATGACCCAAAGCATACTGCAAAAGCAACCAAAGAGTTTTTGAAGGGACAGAAGTGGAATGTTATGCAATGGCCAAGTCAATCACCTGACCTGAATCCCATTGAGCATGCATTTCACTTGCTGAAGACAAAACTGAAGGGAAAATGCCCCAAGAACAAGCAGGAACTGAAGACAGTTGCAGTAGAGGCCTGGCAGAGCATCACCAGGGATGAAACCCAGCATCTGATGATGTCTATGTGTTCCAGACTTCAGGCTGTGATTGTCTGCAAAGGATTTGCAGCCAAGTATTAAGAAGGGAAAGTTTGATTTATGATTATTATTCTGTCCCATTACCTTTGATCCCTTAACAAGTGGGAGGCACATATGCAAACTGCTGTAAGTTGTATACCGTTCACCTGAGTTGGATGTACATACCTTCAAATTAAAGCTGACAGTCTGCAGTTAAAGCACATTGTGTTTGTTTCATTCCAACTCCATTGTGGTGATGTATAGAGCCAAAGATGTTAGAATTGTGACGATGTCCCAATATTTCTGGACTTGACTGTATATAAAGCCCATATCAATAGATAGAAAAGGTAAGGACCGCACCAGGAGTGGGTTCCACTTACTTTTACTACCAGTTCGCAGTGGGAGTGCTCATGCGCAGATCACCCATGATGACATTCTGGCAGGTGGGTGGAGCGTCCTGCCAGTTTTACTACTGGTTCTATAAAACCGGACAGAACTGGGAGCAACCCACCACTGGACCACACAGCTAGGACATTGATAGAAAATGAATGTGATCATCTTTTATTGTTGAAGTTTGGGAGGATTGCATATTTTACTAGTCTATTAACTATGTATTATGTTACAAATGAATTAAACTTATTGCCTTTTAGATTTGGTTTACAATTCCTATACAAAGGACTTTTTGTATATTCCTATACAAATTCCTATACAAACATACAAAGATCCAGGTCTATAGAGCCTGCATCCTGAGCACACTCTTGTACTGCAGTGAGTCTTGGACCCTTTATGCATGGCAGGAGAGAAAGTTGAACATCTTTCATATGCGCTGTCTCCAATGTATCCTTGGCATCACCTGGCAGGACAAAGTTCCAAATAGCGCAGTCTTGGAACGTGCTGGAATTTCTAGCATGTATACACTATTGAAACAGCAACATCTATGCTGGCTGGGGCATGTCATGAGAATGGCTGATGATCGGATTCCAAAAGATCTCCTGTATGGAGAATTAGTGCAGGGAAAGCGCCTCAGAGGGAGACCACAGCTGCGATAAAAGGACATCTGCAAGTGGGACCTAAAGGCCCTGGGAATGGACATTAACAACTGGGAAACCTTGACCTCCGATCATTCAGCTTGGAGGCTTAAGACGCAGCATGGCCTTGTCCAATTCGAAGAGACACTTGTTCGGCAGACTGAGGCAGAGAGGCAGTCCAGGAACCAGCAAAATCTGGGGGCTGGGCAGGGGATGGAATGTATCTGCCCTCAGCGTGGAAGGGATTGCCACTCTCGAATTGGCCTTTTTAGCCACACTAGATGCTGTTTTAGGACCTCTTTCCAGAGCACAATACCATAGTCTCTTGAGACTGAAGGATGCCAATACTAGTACAATTCCTATAAACCTTAGCTATCTATTGATATGGGCTTTATATAGACTTTCTCCAAACACCAAGACAAAAAGATATCCAAAGATGCTTCTTGAAACTTAGCTGACCAAAAACTCTGGTTCACAACAAACTTGTGAAGTCCTCAAGTCATGAAAGGACCTGAGATGAATATTTGAGGAAGTCTTGTCAAATGCTTCAAAATCTGAGAAAGAAATACTTTGGCTAACTGCAGGCCAAAACAAACTTGCATTCTACAAAAACCAGCAGGTGTTTTCATTACCCTCCCAGCATTTTGCTTCTTGAAACTGCTTGTTCCACCCAACTTTAGGACAGAGGCTGTACTGACTTCTCTTGGCTGAAAAACAGTTTTATTGTACTGGAGAACTCTCTCGTAAGGCTGCAGAATGGCTGGCTGATTGCTAATTTAATGTTGCCACCTACAGGAAGAACACTGTTATCTTATGAGATTGCTCCATATATTTGGAAATGTACAACTTTTCAGTAAACTACAGGTGCATGCTGGGGGTCACATCCCAAGGAGGAGGCAAAAATTATAATAAGCTGAACTTACTGAAGTCAAAATTACAATTTTTAGCTAATATATTAATTTTTTTTTGCTTTTTATTCACAATAAATTACAACTTGTTGTCAATATCTGGATGGCTTTGGGAGCACACTTGCACTCTGCACATAAATCAGATCCAGGGAGGTAGAAAAGTATAGTGAAGAAGAGCATGTGGGATACTCAAATGCGCAACGTTACATACAAAATGTTATTTCGTTGGGTTTGACTTAGCATTCCAGCCAGTTGTGGTCTATTCAAAATTATTGATACTTCTATAGCAGAAATTATCAACCCACTTGTATGTTTAAAATAAATGTGCACATTTTTCAGACTTGAATATTTGCTTGAACTATTTTTTTCTCTTGTTAGTATTGTCTATTTAATGCAACCTATTACACATTATCATTGGAAACAAAGGGCATCTAACATCGTATCTCTTCCCAAAACATACAGTAAGACACACTTTATCTGTTCCAGAAACTTGAGGCAAGAACGGCCCTTACCAAATAGAAGTGAGGATAGAATAGAGGTAAAACCAAATCCAGCTGGGTTTGTAAATCTTCCAAAATGTTACAGTAGTGAAGAGCTCATTACATGGATATTTTTTCTCTCTCTCTCTTACCTCTTCATCTGGAGGGAGGAAATTCCAAGGAGTCATCATTTCCAAAATTGAAAGGAAAAGCGATCAGAAGATAATAAAGGATTAGACAGAAAGAGAAAGGTCTAAATTAGATGCTTATAGTTACAGCATCATTAAACTGAAGACATAAACAATTAATAATGGGCAACCTGGAGCAGGAAAGAAAGTCAGGGACACCTGTTTTCTGAGAAGGTAGAACCAAAATTACCAAACTGGGGAATTTAGAACTGGAAGAAAAGCTAATTGGGCATTCATTTCAACCAAGAAAAGGGCCTTTAACTTTGGCCCCTTAAACTGGCAAAGGACAAAATAATTGGCCCCCAAAGTTAGGGCCAACCATTCTGGTAACATGATTGCCCACTGGCTATACCCATAGCCCGCAGCACTATGTGAAGATAATCTACAGTTCAATTCATAGTCTAAGACTGGTAGAAACTTAGTGATTCATGTCCTAACCATTATTATTACTGTTGGTCACACTATCAGCCAGATGTTTAGACTGGATCTGGCATTTTTATATACCTATCAAATACTTCCCAAGGACCTGGGATAGATAGATGTTGTTGTTTAATGTATTAAATATATCACTGCAGGATGTAAGCTGTTCCAAGTAAAGCTGCCTTTTGCAATTAACTGATGGTGATTTTGTCAATGCTGATGGTATACAAGTGGTGCTCCAGATGTTTTGGGATTGCACCCAAGTATCCATTAATATTGATACTATTTTTGCTTTCTTTTGCCACAATTGTTAATATCTCTATTTTCAGGTCTTAATACTTCGCGATTTTCTCCAGTTCTTTCTCTTCTGCTGTCAGATACTGCCAAGTCCACTGTCCAAATATTTTTCTCTTTCTTATTGACAGTTGTTAAGTCTAGGACATTACATGACAGGTGCTTGACTTTTTGAATTCTAAAGTCCCAGAACTTTAGCTTCTTCATTTTCTATTACTTTTATATTTTGTGGTCTCACCAGTCCTTGCTTGCAGACAAACGGGACTTCTTGCAATTATTCCAAAGCAGGATTGTTACTACTGTGTCATGCTTTTTTTTTTTTGGTAGCTGGTCTATGTATCTTCTTGCAGCAGCTAACAAAGTGCTCAATTATTTCTTCAGCTTCTTTGCAGAAGCAATACTTGCTGTCTGTTGCTGTCTTCTCTATTCTGGCTTTCTATGCGTTTGTTCTTAAGGCTTGGCCTTGTGCAGCCAGAATTAACCCTTCTGTTTTTTTCCCCCCTTCAACTTTCTATAACATAACCCCTGTAACACTTTCCTGCTCTTAGCATGTGGCAGGGAGTCAGATGTCTTGTAATCAATCCAAGCTACGTTCAAGCTGCTCTTCCTTCTCTTACAGTTTTCCAAAATAATTTTGTCATTTACGAACTGATCTTTTGTTCCTCTGCTGTTTGGGCAGTTTCCTTTCTACTCAGGTTGAAAAAGCTTGTTTTCAACTAGATGCTGTTGGACTACCATGCCAGTTAGCAATTCGAAAGTTAGTTGGTTAGCAAGGTAATTGGCCTGTGGTTGCCTGCTGCTGCCCTTTTTGTAGGCTCTTTCATTATCAGGGAGGTTTTGCCAGATGTTAACCAATCTTGGAAGAGCCTTGGTGGTGCAGTGGACTAAAGTGCTGTTAAAGTAGCACTTAGCTGCCAGCTGCCTGCAGTTACTGCGAGTTCAAATCTCACCAGGCTCAAGGTTGACTCAGCCTTCCATCCTTCCGAGGTAGGTAAAATGAGGAGCCAGACTGTGGGGTCAATAAGTTGACTTTGTATAAAAAAGAACACCGCTTGGGGGGTGCCAAAAGCCCTACTAAGCAGTTATATACAAAAAGTATGAAGGCTATTGCTTAACACATTGTAAACCACCCTAAGTCTCTGGAGAATGAATGAATGAATGAATGAATGAATGAATGAATGAATGAATGAATGAATGAATGAAAACTTCAGTTTCACCTCCTTGCAGAATGTTGTTAAACTGCTTGAAAATGGGTGGGTGTAGATCAGTCAAATGTTTCAACCAAAAACCATGCAGTTCATCTTCACCTGGTATAACTAATTCTTGATCTTCCTTGTCCTTTTCTCCACCCTTTCTGCTGTTATTACAAGTTTTTTTCATTTTACCTTTTTTTTAAAAAAAATTTACCCACCTCCTTTGTCCAAGCTGCATTCTTGTTGTATTTCTTTTGGCTGTCTCATAGCTGCATCCAGAACTACACTGTTTCCTCTTTATCAGGTGTTGACTTTATCAGGTGGAGATTCTGCATTGGTGGATTGGTAGAAATATAATTCAACCAAAATTGGGGATTCTGCATGTAGTGTGCAGTTTGAGTTTTGCATCTGCTGATCTTCTTGACTATCGCAGTTATTTGCTGATTTATTATTTGCTTAATTTTCCCTGTTTCTAGGTGATAGTTCTTAATCAGGTGATTTGGGGTTTGTTTGTTTGTTGTTCTTTATCTTCTTTTCATGGGTGGTTTTGTTATTATATTATATAATAATATTATATAATAATCATTATTGTTGTTGTTTCGATTGGTTGCGCAGTCAGCCAGATTTTATACTGGATTTGGCATTTTTATCCACCTATTGAGTCCTTCCCAAGGAACTTGAATAGGCAGATGTTGTTTGATGTGTTAAAGGTGTTGTCCTAAGATATAAACTGTTACAAATAACTGCAATTGACTGGTGGTGATTTTGTCAATGTTAATGGTGTTCAGGTGTGCTCCAGTTGCTTTTGGCTTGCATCCAAGGCACCTATTACTATTGGTGCTATCTTTGCCTTCTTTTGCCACAACGGTTCTACTTCTATTTGCCATAGTCAATGTATTTCTATTTTATTATTATCTCTTTTATTCATTAAAATATGAAACTCAGTTAACTGAACATTTAAAAATATATCACAAATATCACTGACTGGCGCTGATGGTTGACAGGTTGCTGCCAACATCTTAGGTATCATCCAAGTATCTTTTTAAAACATACAATGTTCCGAGTAGTACAGCTTTTTACAGTTCCACTGGTGTTATTGCAGGAAATGGCAATTTCCTGATGTATTTTGTAAAATTCTTGGACATGGTACCATGTTTCAACCATAATTGCATAGTTTCAATGGCCAGGTTGCGATATTTCGTGATTTTTTCCAGTTCTTTTTCTTTGACTCTGGCGTCTCCTGGTACAGCAATAACAATAAATTGTACACTTCGGTTTTCAACAACTGTAATATCTGGCGTGTTGTGTTCCAAATGATGATCTATCATCATCATCATCATCATCATCATCATCATCATTTATTCAAGCTATGTTAATATACAGGAGAGAGATATTGCACTCTCTGATCCAAAGCATTTTTAAGTATGCACAACCCTGTGAGGCAGCACCATGCTCCACTTGACTCAAAAATACGCCCAACTGAACCCAAAATTTTTCTACTTCTAGCAGAACTCCAATCCAAACTGAAACTTCTCTTTCCATACCAGTTTCTCTCTCCATTACAACAGAGGAGGAGTGATTCATATTCAGGGCTGTTCATCAAGGTTTCCTCCCTTGCAATGGACAGAGAAGGTTACGCGTGGAAGGTTCAACAAATACATACTGAGCCCATGTCAGTTTCTTTTTTGTTGCTGCTGCTGTTGCTCTGAATGAGTGCAAAAGAGATTAGATCTGCCTATTTCATTTGGTTGTCAGCTTTCTGGGTTGCAGCTTTCATCCTCAGTTTGCAGGAAAGGGATTAAAATCTTAGGATGGGCACCACCTAGCCCAAACTACAAAAACAAAGTTTAAAGTCTCAGAAGTGAGACGCCTTATTCCTGATTAGTAACATCAGCTGAACTTGCTATCAGAAGCAGAAAGTGGCACAACTCCCTTAGGGTTGGAGACATCCCCTGAATCTCTTTTTGGCAATTCCCAAAACTGCCAAAAGTGATCAGCATCATTTCTCATAGTTTTTTGAGATGGCACTCATGGGAAAAACAATGATTAAACCATCTTAGAGTAATTCCAAAAAAGTAAACCAAAAGCCCCTATCTTCCTTAAAATCCAGAAGAGAAACAGAAAACCCTGACTTCCTTCATGTTCCATCCATTTTCATGTTCATCCTATCTATTTCCACCTTCTAAAACCTATTAACTGAGCCAGTGGTGGAATTCATTTTTTTTTAACTACAGGCTCTGTGGCTTGGTGGGCATGGCATGGCTTGGTGGGTGTGGTTTAATGGGCATGGCAGAGGAAGGATACTGTAAAATCCCCATTTCCTCCCAATCAGCTGGGGCTCAGTAGGCAGAGAATAGATGGGGTCAGGGCCAGTCGGAGGTGGTATTTACTGGTTCTCCAAACTACTCAAAATTTCTACTACCGGTTTTCCAGAACTGGTCAGAACCTGCTGAATACCACCTCTGAACTGGGCCCACCTTAAGACTTCCTTCTCTTGCCCAAATGCTATCACCATTCCAATAAAACTAGTATTATTCACCTGAAGGCAACTTATTTTAAAGCTGGTTTCCACCATGAGGGATATTGTACTCATTACCTGTTGAAGCTGCACAGCATGCCATAATAGAAGGAATAATATTACAATCTCAAATTGGAAGGGGGAGATGGGGATAGCCTTTACTTTTTAAAAACATAATTTTACAATGCAAACTTGATAATGAATACCAGAACTGGTGGAGAAAAATCCACTCAGATTTAAGTATCATTGTATACTACTTTGCTATACACATATTTGCCTAACTGCTTTGTTAGAATACTTAAAGACCTTATTTAAAGTTTTGCAGTAGATAAATTTATTTAAATAGAGTGAATTAGCCAATTGCACTAATTTAGATAATGAATCACATGTTTACTTGTTATCATCCTAGATCTGATTTAAGACAGTCAAAGCTGGTGTTCATAGCTGTTATACACACACTTCAAGGTACATTTGCCACAGCTCATATGAAATAGAAATGGCAAATGACCTTTGCAATGTTAATTAAAAAAAGATGAAATGTCTGCTGTTGAGTTGCATTCATATGAATCAAATGTAATTAACAGTGAAATCCTCTACATGTCTCCTTGGAAGCTCTACTGGGTTCAGTGGAAGTGACTCTCTCATAACTATAAACAGAATTGTGCCCAAATATTATTTTCCAAATATTTGGAAACTCTTTAGAACCCCTTTCACTGTAAAAAAAAATTGGGAGTTATACCGGGTTAACCATTTTCCTTTGAAATAGACTCACTGTGCAGAGAGTTCATTGCTTACTCAAGAGTCAAATCTGCTAAAATCAGTGTAGCTTATTCTCTATTAAGTGTGCGTAGGATTATGTCCTAAACAGTAAAATATAAATGCAAAATGTCCTAATCCAATAGCTACGAGTGGAATAATAATTCAACATCATTTTCCATGTATAACTTGAAAAGCAGAAGCAAAACAAAGTATTGCTTAATGCCTGAAATCAAATATATCCTTTAGAAGTGTGAAGGGCCTACTCAATCATCCTGTTTTTACAACACTTGATGTTTGTAAAGTACAGAAAAGAATACAGAAAAGATGCATCTTTCAGTAAAGGCTGTAAGTCAAGGACAAGTGAAATAAAACAGGAGACCTGCTTTTGTCTTTTCAGAGTTGAGATTATGAGCTCTAAATACCCACCTTTCAGCCACCAGAGAATGTCAGTATACATCTTGTCCGAAACATCTGGAACAGAGATAAAGAAAATGGTTAGGAACTGCAGTGGAGCTGTAGCTGAATGAGAGAGTGGACTCAACTACTCACCCTTCCATTTATGCTCTTCATCCTGGTCAGATTTTGGAGCTTAAGAATTGGTTCAAAACCTGCTACATTTCCACCTCCTACCAGAACCTTGTGCTGATCCCTTCTCCTCTCTACCAAACCTTTCCTACTTCAAAGTTATTGGTTTAGCATTAAGAGCCTTGCCTTGGAACTAATCTGATCCCTAGCAAACAAAGGTTGTGTATTACTGAATGTATTCCTATTTATTTAAATGGAATGTGTCCCCATCATTCAATGGTCAAGGACATTTTCTGCACAGAGAAGGAAGGGCCCAAGCAAAAATGCTATTTTTCATTTTGCAGTCAATGGGCTGAACCCACATTCATGGCTCTGAGCCAATCCTGTTCATTTTAATAGGCTTCTGCTTGCAAGCTAGATTTCTAAATGTCCCCTTTTACAGTCAGTGTTTAGTGGCTTCCAGTGTTTACCACCCAAACTCAATAATAGCTATCATAAAGATTAATAAGATATAATACAGGGCAAGCCTTTTTTGAGACCTAGGGCCACAACAAGCCTTTGAATAAGTGACAGGGGTAGGTGGGGGTCAAGATAAAGAATAGTAGAGGAAGATGCTATAAATTAAGTTGGATTTTATTCAAATTTACTTGATTATTGATATTAAATGAATACGTACACTTAATATGGAGAGCCAGTTTAGTGTAATGTTTAAGATGGTGGCCTAAAAACCAGGAGATTTGTAAGTTCTAGTTCCACCTTGAGCATAAAGCTAGCTGGGTGACCTTACATCAATCACTCTTTCTCAGGCAATGACAAAAAAAAATGCAAAAAAAACCCCCACCCTCCAGGAAGTCCACTAGAGCAGGGGTCTCCAATCTTGGTAACTGGGAGTTGAAGTCCTCCAGGCTTAAAGTTGTCAAGGTTGGAGACTCCTGAACTAGATGTCAACACTGACTCAAAGGCACACACACAGGAAAAAAACCCAATTAATATGAAGAACCAGGTTGGCATAGTAGTTAAGGAACCAGATAAAAAAAAATGCAATTTATGAGTTGTAGTTCTGTCTTAGGCATGAAGACAGTTTAGCAATGTGTAGAAATGAATAGATTGACAATTAAAGAAAGGGAGAAATTGGAATACTTTAAAATATGGGGCAAGTTTACCATTGGTTAGAGAAGAGATATATATAGGTAGATAAATGTATTAAATGCGGGGGGGGGGGGGGGGAATGTTACAATAAATGAAATGATAATATCAAGATATGATAAAGGTTGGAGGAGTGAGAAGAAGACACAAAAGATGTACTCAGATGATACACTGAATGATTGATTATGTATTGTATGTGTGTTTGTCTATAAAATTTAAAAAAACTTTAAAAAAAAAGACAGTTTAGCAATGGCAAAACTTTCCAAAAATATTACTAAAAGCAAAAACTCTGCAGGCACTAAATCCAGTGTTTCTCAAATTTGGCTAAAGAATTCTGGGAGTTGAGGTCCACATATCTTAAAATTGTCAAGTATGAGAAATACTGGACTAGTCAAAACCAAATGAAGACAATAATAATATCTGCAAGAAAGAACCGATGGGACCACAAATAGACAAAGTAATTGAAAATAGTGTACCTAAAGTGCTCTGGGACTTCAGAATTCAAAGAGACAAGCATTAAACTTAATAGACTTAACTATTTTTGGTAAGAAAAACAAAAAAGTTTGGATAGTAGACATTTCAATATGGAGATAGCAGAACAGATGACAAAAAAACCTAGAGAAAATTGCAAAGTATAAAGACCTGCAAATAGAAGTATAACAACCATGGCAAAAGAAGGCAAAGTTAGTACCAATGTTAATAGGTGCATTGAATACAATCCCAAAACATCTGGAATACGACTTGAACACTGTCAACATTGACAAAATCACAAAATCTACTGCAAAAGGCAGCCTTACTTGGAAGAGATTTCATCCTGCAATGATATTTTAACTCCATCAAACAACCTATCTGCCTATCCCAGGTCCTGGGAAGGACTCAATAAGTGGTCAGAAATGCTAAATCCAGTATAAATATCTGGCTGACCGAATGCCTAACCGTAATAGCAAAGCATTTTCACATTAAAAGTAAAAAAATTTAAATTAGGTTTTAAGTGGCCAAGGTTTTGAGGCGCTCCCAGCAAGAGTCTATTTCAGTTTCCATGATCTTGAATTAAAATCACCTTATAATCCTTAAAATTCAACCATTAAATGCCAATAGCAAGGAATAACAATCTGACTAAAATGAAAGTAGAGTTCCTTAATTATTTCCAGTGGCAGGACTATTATATTTTTGGAGGAAAGGATTTGGTAAATATGGGGCCACTCCCGAAAGAGTTTCTTCCTGGTACTTTCAGCCCAGTATAATTTATTTATAGAGTTAAAGTGCTACAGTTTTAAAGCACTTCCCTGGCTGGTTGTAAGCCTGGGCAGACTTGTATTGGTTCAGGCAGTCCTTTAGGTAAAAAGGGATCCCTAAATTTTGCCAGTCCTGATGCATCCTCTACTCTACCTATCTAGGTCTCGCTGTAAGCCTCCTTTTGAAGGAAGCGCTCCAATTATACACTACTGAAGAGGATCCGTTATAGAACTGAAATGTTTTTGCATACTTTCCATTAACCGTATATATCGATCTGCTCACAGTCTGCACCAAGGAAATATGTGCAGTTTAGCTCAAAAGATTATGCATTTAATTGTTCACAAGAAATGCATTTTTGTGATTGCCTCTGTTTGCCTTTGACGGAGAAACTTTTCACTTATAAAAATCAGCTGCTTCCACAAAACTTACTTCTCCTGAGCAGCTGAATTAACTCAACCAACCAAATGCACTGGGTTTGCACGACACACAAAGTTTTTTTTTTAAAAAATGATGATACTAAACAAGCTGAGCATGTTGAACAAATGAATCTGCTGAGGTTTTGCCTAATCTGATGAAGCTGTGCTCAACGATACAATTTGCACACTTAACAGCCTTAAACCTGTAAAATGGGGATGTGCAATTTCCATTGGCTCAAAGGACAAAGCTGAACTTTGCACAATTTGTCGATAGCCAGGTACTCCGAAGTGGCCTAGCCAGGACCTATAGTTCTCTTGATCTGGGGGACATGGATCCCTTATTATATTCTCCCCAAACTCAATTGTTTGCTGTGTGTAGCGAAAAAAATAAAAATAAAATAAAATAAATCCAGGTCAGGTTTTGAAGCTGTGTTTTAAATCATTAATGAGTAATAGGGCCTTTCCCCTTTGCTGAACTAAAGTGCTCTCAAGCCATCTTTGAACCAGAAATGATGCCGGCATGAAATGTGCCACAGCCCCATTGCTAATCCTTGTCCTGCCTCTGTTGCCTCTGTTTTAGCAGCTGCCAGTCTCCTGATTTTCTGCCAAGGTAATAGGTGGACAAAAGTAAAAGGTGAGAGATTTTACATAACTTGAGACTGTCGTTGAATACTTAAAATTACAAGTAAAAAAGTACTTTAATACCAGTACACTTAAAGGATGGGCAGGGAATGAGAGGAACATAATGTAATGAGAACATGTAAAAAAAAAGAGAAAGAGATGTGGTCAAGGTACATTTGTGCTATGGTTAGGTACTAGTGGAGACATGGAAAGAGTCCTGGATGAATCAGAGTGTGGGAAGAACACCCCAAAAAGACAGTGCCAGGAACCACTAAAGCAATGCCAAAAAAACTAAAAGCAGTCCTTCCCCTTTAAGAAAATCAAAACTTCAAAGTGAAGGCACCAACTAAAAAGAAAACTCAGAACAACTGCTTAGGCTCATTGAAAGTCTGAGCGTGCTGCCAAAAAGACCCTGAACAAAGTAACAGCCTGACCATGGAAACATTTAAGAGAGCAATAAAGATAGTTTAAGCAGGATTAAACCAAAAATAACCCAGAAATGCACACTGAGGCACACTAGAACACCTCCTTCCTGCCTAGGACCAGGATTAACCCATTAAACCAGGAAAACATAAACCCCAGGCAATCACTTCAGCTAGAGGCACATCAAAACCCATCAAATTGTAGGAGCTTCAAAGGAAAATCAAGTATAAAAAGGCATAGGCTTGCCAAACTGCTAGCTAGCCAAGAATGCTTGAGCTGAGTCAGTACATCCTCTTGCCTTCCTGAATTAAAGGATTCTACTTTCTGGCAGCTTGCTTCAGTGTCAATTTCTTTTCAGTGCCGGTGACTGCGTCAGTCACCGGCACTGAAAAGAGGAATGAACCAAGGAGATTTCTTCCAACAAGAGAAATGATCCATCTGATCTGGTGGCCAACGGAGGCATGAAGACCCAGTTAAACCATATCTATACAGGCAGTCAACTGCCAACTACCAAAAGTTCATTTAGTGACCATTCAAAGTTACATTGACATGGCGGGGTCATGTGATCCCTTTTGTGACCTCCTGACAAGCAAAGTCAATGGGGAATCCAGATTCACTTAACAACTGTGCTACTAGCTCAACTACTGCAGTGACTCCCTTAATAACTGTGGTAAGAAATGAGGCAAAACCCACTTAACAAATGTCTTACTTAGCAACAGAACTTTGGGGCTCAACTGTGGTTGTAAATCAAGGACTGCCTGCAGTACTCTGTCCAAATACTAATAAGGTCCAACCTTACTTAACTTTTTCGATATCAGACAAGATGAGCTAGATGACTGCCTTTAAATCAGATAAAGGTAAGGTAAAGATTCCCCTTGCACATATGTGCTAGTCGTTCCTGACTCTAGGGGGCGGTGCTCATCTCCATTTCAAAGCCGAGAAGCCAGCGCTGTCCGAAGACGTCTCTGTGGTCATGTGGCCGGCATGACTGAATACCAAAGGTGCATGGAACGCTGTTACCTTCCCACCAATGGTGGTCCCTATTTTTTCTACTTGCATTTTTTACATGCTTTCAAACTGCTAAGTTGGCAGAAGCTGGGACAAGTTAGTTTAGTTAGTTTAGTTTATTAGTTTATTAAATTTGTATACCGCCCTTCTCCTAGTAGACTCAGGGCGGTGCACAGCCAGGAATAAAAAACACTTCAATACAAAATTTAAAATTTGTAAAAGAATTAAACAATTTTTGGCTCAGAAAATTTAAAAATCCATAAACAATTTAAAATTTAAAACCCATAGACAATTAAAAAGCTAGAGAGGGGTGGGTTATGCCAGCCCAGCTTGACAAAATAAAAAAGTTTTTAGGGCACGGCGAAAAGCCCGGAGATCAGATATCATGCGGATCTCTGGGGGCAAATCGTTCCAGAGGGCTGGTGCTGCCACAGAGAAGGCTCTCCCCCTGTGCGTTGCCAGCCGACATTGCCTGGCTGACAGCACCCTGAGGAGTCCCTCTCTGTGAGAGCGTACTGGCCGGTGGGAGGCTATCGGCGGCAGAAGGCGGTCCCGCAAGTACCCAGGCCCTATGTCATGGAGCGCTTTAAAGGTGGTAACCAACACCTTGAAGCGCACCCGGAAGACCACCGGAAGCCAATGCAGCTCACCCAGGAGAGCGTGTCACATGGGAGCGCCCCCTTGCTCCCATAATCCCCCGTGCGGCCGCAATCTGCACCAGTTGGAGCCTCCGGGTGCTCCTCAAGGGGAGCCCCATGTAGAGAGCATTACAGTAGTCCAGGCAGGAAATGACAAGTGCCTGAGTGACTGTGTGTAAGGAGTCCTAATCCAGATAGGGACGCAACTGGCGTATCAGGCGAGCCTGATAAAAAGCCCCCCTGGCCACGGCTGTCATATGCTCCTCTAAAGACAGCCGTGCATCCAGGAGGATGCCCAAGTTGCGAGCCCTATCCATGGGGGCCAATGACTCGCCCCCAATAGCTAGTGATGGCATCAACTGGCCATATCGGGACGCCGGAAGCCACAGCCACTCGTAATGGGAGTTCACCCCGTTATGCGGCACTAGGGATTCGAACCGCTGACATTTCGATCGACAAGCTCAGCATCTTAGCCACTGAGCCACAACGTCATTAATAATCACTTAATTATCATAGCTAATAATGCAATTATTTCACTTTTGGCTAATCATCCACCCACCCCTTTGGTGGGCCATCCCCAAATTTTTCAGTAGAGCATATTCTTTTAATTGTCTTTTAAGATTTAATTCAGGCGGGCAGGTGGGCAGGCATGTTTTTAACATATTTTCCTCTACCATTTGTGCAGCATGTGAGTTAGGAAACCAAAAATACTGAAATAACTTTGGATTGTTGTTTTTTTAAAAATAAATTTATTGCCTGGATAAAAAGCATCAGTCGCTTCAGTGCCAAAAAGGGCTGCATGAGGTTCTTCTTTCTGTGCGCCCTGCCACTTCCTGCTGCCCCTCCCACACAAAATGCCCGGCTCCTTAATTATCACTTTGAAGCAGCCAAGATCTGGTGGAGAAAAGTGAGCAACTGCCTGCCTGCCTGCCTGCCTGCCTTTTGCTGAGCCGCGGTCCTTGCAAAGATGCCATTGGGGTGCCACCTCTTGTCCACAAGCAGAACTGCAAGGAGAAACAATCAGAAAATCAGTTTCGTTTTTTTCTTCAAAAGAGCAGAATGGCCTCAGGAGAGGTCAGCTGGATTCTGGCCTGGTTTTTGAGCCAAACAGAGTGCTACTGAACAGGCTCTATAGCTAAACTGAGGACAAATCCATGGAGCCTCCTTCTGGCATGAAGACAACCCTTTAACTATTTCCAGAGAGCTGTCCACACATACAACTACCGTACCTGTCTCTCAATATCTATCCACAAGTAGGCAGTCCAGTGTGGTGGAATATAGTACATCAGGGGGTCTTTTTCCAAGGAGCAAAGAATGGAATCTTTGGCATGAAGAGACCCACAGCAGACCCTCCCTAACTTTTCACAGGGTATACAGCCGTAATAACCCAGATTTGTATTTTAGTCTGGCCTGATTCCTATCAGATATTTATTTATTTATTTATTTATTTATTTATTTAGATTTGTATACCGCCCTTCTCCTTGCGGACTCAGGGCGGTGAACAGCCAAATAAAATAGTACACAAAAGTTAAACAATTTCTTTAAAAAAGCATATAACTTTGGCTAAAAATTAAAACCATTAACCATTAAATATTTAAAATACCCAACCCTATAATACAGATCTTAAAAATTCAGTGGGGTCAGGCTAGACCAGCAAGCTGAAAGAGATGAGTTTTCAGGGCCCGACGAAAAGTCCGGAGGTCAGCAATTGTTCTCAGTTTTGGAGGAAGATCGTTCCAGAGGGTAGGGGCTGCCACAGAGAAGGCCCTCCCCCTGGGGGTCGCCAGCCGGCATTGTCTGGCTGACGGCACCCTGAGGAGACCCTCTCTGTGGGAACGCATCGGCCGGTGGGAGGCTATTGGCAGCAGAAGGCGGTCCCATAAGTACCCTGGTCCTAAGCCATGGAGCGCTTTAAAGGTGGTCACCAACACCTTGAAACGCACCCGGAAGTCCACAGGTAGCCAATGCAGCTCGCGCAGGAGAGGTGTCACATGGGAGCGTCCCGCTATATAGGAAGTTATATTATATTATATTAATATATTATATTCCTAGATATAGGAAGTTAGCACCTTTCCTAGAAGAATGAAATATTTTGGGAAATATTAAAAAGGCAGAATATTATGTTTCCCTGGATGAGAAATGGAGAAGCATGTTTTACAGACAAAGCAACTCCCAGCTTCCTGCACCCCACCCTTTGTTAATGGGCCAGAGACAGAAACTCAATCCTTCTCAATGGATCTCCATCTACAACACAATGGCAACAAACATTAACACAATGGGACCCATCTAAGACAGAAACTCACCACATGGCACCTGGGAAGATTACATCAGCCAGCAAAGCTAGCTAACACCCCCACCCCTTGAGAATCTGACAACCAATCAGGATACTCTTTCTGGGCCCCAGGAAATGCAAAGCCAGAGAGAGCATAAAAACTTGAGAATTTACTGTATCTGCCCTTTTTTTCTGTTCAGGAACTCAAGCCATGTGATCCTGTCCACAATTAAAACGATCTTTCCAAGCAGTCTCCATGTTTCCAGTGTCTTTTTCCCCACTTGGAGCAAAACCTATAAGGATATTTCTTCCTACACTTGGACATAAATTGTTTCAACTCCTACCCTCAAAACGACGCTTTAGAGCACTGCACACCAGAACTAGACACAAGAACAGTTTTTTTTCCAAACGCCATCACTCTGCTAAACAAATAATTCCCTCAGCACTGTCAAACTATTTGCTAAGTCTGCATTACTATTAATCTTCTCATCATTCCTATCACTCATCTCCCACTTTTTTTTTTTAATTAGATTTATATGCCACCCTTCTCCGGAGACTCAGGGCGGCTTACAATGCGTTAAGCAATAGCCTTCATACTTTTGTATATTATACAAAGTCAGCTTATTGCCCCCACAAACTGGGTCCTCATTTTACCCGCCTTAGAAAGGATGGAAGCTGAGTCAACCTTGAGCCTCGAACTTGCAATAATTGCAGACAGCTGGGTGTTAATAACAGGCTATCTAGCCCATCGAGCTATCTGAGGCTTTTTATTTATGACTGTATGACTGTAACCTTGTGGCTGGTATCCTTAAGATTTATATTGACTGTTTCCCTATGACTATCATTAAGTGTTGTACCTTATGATTCTTGACAAATGTATCTTTTATGTACTCCGAGAATGTATGCACCAAGACAAATTTCTTGTGGGTCCAATCACACTTGGCCAATAAAGAATTTGATTCTATTCGATTCTATAAGCATGCAACAATAAAACCATGTAGAGTAACTTCTCGTGTCATTCTTGTGTGAGAAAGAAAACCTCCATGCCACCCTTGCCATCCATGCCACTCTAATCCTGAACATCCCTGACCAGACAGTGAATCCCAGATGGAATAATAGAATAACAGAGTTGGAAGGGATCTTGGAGGTCTTCTAGTTCAGAGGTTTCCAACCTTGGCAACTGTTCTGGCCCCGTTCCCAGAAATAACCCCCCCTCAGACAATCAGAGTCTAATGAACTGGCAGGCAACCAAGTAAGCTGATAACAAAGTTTGGCAGCAATCCGCAGCTGCTTGCCAATGTCTTTATTAATAGGTCAGTCACATACACACCACCAAAATGTTCAGAGCTGAGACGCAGGGCCGATTCAAAACCGGGATCCATGAATCTTTGTTTTGTTCGTCACAAAGATACAGGCTGCAATCCCTCTCTTATATAGCCTGGGAGGCGTGGTCCACCAGCTAATCACGACCACGCCTTTTCCTCTGCTGGGCTCTCCTGTCTCTCCGACGCTGGCGAGGATCCAACCAAAACTCACTCCCCTCATCAATGTCCTCCTGTGGCTGCGGGGACGAGCTTGGCTCTGGGCCTATCTCCTGCTCTTCGGTGTCCTTCAGAGGCATTGCCAGAGAGGAGAGTCCTGGAGAAGGAGGCCTTGCCAACTCCTCTCCCTCACTCTCAGAGTCCTCCCCTGCTGATGACGCAGGCTCAGGCAACGGAGCCACAACAGCAACTTTAATACTTGTGGACTTCAACTCCCAGAATTCCTCAGCCAGCTGGCTGAGGAATTCTGGGAGTTGAAGTCCACAAGTCAAGGTTGGAGACCCCTGTTCTTTTACAATCCTCTACTCAGGCAAGAAACCCTATATCACTTCAGACAAATCTCTTAAGACCATCTCTTCTTAAAAACTTCCAGTAATGGAACACCCACAACATCTGTAGGCAAGTCGTTTTACTGACTAATTGTTCTGTCAGGAAATTTCTCCTTAGTTCTAAGTTGGTTCAATAGTTCTAGGCTGGACAATCAAACAGAAGTTCGCGTAAGCCTTTCTGCTGATTTTGATATCTAGACTGAAGCAAGACTAAGCACGTCTTTTGCTAAGAAATTGGTAAATAATGAAAATTCAATTAAAATTAAGGAAAATCCCCTCAAGATATGAAAATCTTTTATACACACAATAGGTTTCCCCAATTCTAAACCCATCACTCAAAGTCAACACCTGGACTCACAAAAGAACAAGGATTTCAAAACTCCACAGAGTGAGGAAACCGCATTTCCTCCCTAATGGACCCAGTACACTCTCTGGGGTAGACTGCATTCATGCATGTCCTAAAAAAAGACATGCTCTTCTATAAATATAGCCGACTTTTTCTTTTAACTCGTGGCTACCTTTGACTGCTAAACTGTTTTGCTGTTAAATAAACTCTTCTTTTACTTCAAGTCATTGTCCTGTGCTCTTTGAAACCCAGCTCAGAATGAACCAGAATTTCTTCTAATACTTGGTTCCTTGCTCCTGATACACAGGGATCCTTTAGTAGTGCTTTCTCTCTTATTCCACCTCCAGATCCTGCACATGGGCAATTTAGGATATAGTCATATGCACGGGGAAGATAGCCTGAAATGATAGGCTCCACATCCACAAATGTATGGCACTAATTAACCAATTGATGCTGCCCTGTTTATTTGGTCTTTGACCTTTTTTCCCACCTCTCAGCTATGGGGATCACCTGAATCCCAGGTGTTTTTTTTCTTTTTTAAAATGGGCCGACTAGCCTATATTCTTGTCTTGATGCATGTGACCGAATTATAATAGAAAGGGTATATACCTTTTGTCCTTCTGTAAACTTGCCTGGCAGGGAATTTTCTTTCCTCCTTTCCACTCCTCGCTTTTTGTCCTTAAGGTACTTTATAGTTCTCACATTGCTCCCCATAGCCTAGCCCCATTTCTCAAACTCCAGCTCTTCAACAGTATTATCTGGCAGCTGCACTAATATGGATGACCACTAGATGGCAGGCATGAGACACAAAAACTTTCTTTGCTACCACCTAGTGATCAATACATCACATGGTGGACCAGTCAACCCACAGTTTCAAGGAACTATGAAAAAGTTCAGACTGACGGTACAGTGAGAATGAAAAAAAATAAATTAACATTGCAACACAAAGGTATCCAAAAGAATTGTGCATGCTAACTGGAGAGAATTTCCACATTGGTGGTTAAGGTGAGCAGAGTAGGAACTGTAACCTATGGGAATTACCAATGATGGCTCTTACAATATAATGTTGCACATTAAAGCTACAGGAGTAGAAGTGCAGCATAGACTCATTACAAGGGAACCATAAATGCCTGCTCTAGGGAACAGCAAGGATTTCTGCTGCCTCTGGGATAGGAGGGTAAGCATAGTTTAAACTTCGATAACATACCCACAAAGAAAGCACTAAACCTGGCAACTGACTTCCCTCTCTGTAACTTGAGGAGGTCATCAGCCTCACTGTTGTAGATTGCACGTTCTGGTCCTTGGCCTCCACGCTGGGAAGCCAAGGAAGTAGGTGGTTTTTTTGAGCGCGCTGTCACCATTGCCTGCTTTTTCCTTGGGACTGTAACACAGTCAGATGGGAAATCCGAGACTGCCTCTGACTCCATAGTTGGCTTGTCCAATAAATGTTCTTGAGCTGGCCCACTGAAGGGTCTCTCTTGCCAGTCTGGAGCTAGGTGGGCAGTGCAATGCTCCCTAGGTTCTGGAACTGAGAAACTTCTGTATGTCTCCATACAGTCTGGGGCTAGTTGACTGGTGCACTTCTTCGACTGTGGAAACAGATGGCTGGGGTCTGCTTGAAGTAAAGACCACCAAGGTGACTGTGGTCCAAACTTTTCTAGACAGCGCGGAGGTAAGACTCCACAGGTCCTGGCAACCTCTGTGTGTGGCAAGGCTCTGAGGTTTGTTTCTGCATCAGGCTGAAGACAGCACTTCAATTCCTTGTCAATATTCACTGCAGCCAGCCAAGTGGTGTCAAGATTGTCTGGGTGAAATGCAGGTATGACCTTGGGTGTGGTTTCAGGCCTGCTGGTGAGCAAGTTCCTCTGAGGCTCAGATCCTTGTGCGGAGAACTGTTTCTGGGTTGCTTCCAGTTGTTGATGCAGCATACACCTATACTCGGATTCACTCTCTGGATGGAAAGCAGGTTTACTGACGTGTGCGTTTTGGTCACTTGGTAGGGATTCAGAGCACAAGGGCTCCTGGTGGGTTGAGTAAGGTACTGCTTTCTTCTCCTTGTATCTTCTTACTTCTTTGTTTTGCCACAGGGAGCCTTTGTGAATAGGGCAATGTTCTTTGATGTTTGTATTTGAGGTAGAAACTGGGATCCAGGAGGGTAACTCACCTCCAAGAGAAAGAACAGGTTTGAAGTCCATGGCCTCCGTCTCTTGGTGGAGCTGACAACGATACTCAGACTCGGTCTCTGGGTGGATGACAGGCCTTTTGGTTTGCTGGGTCAATTCCTGTCTTGTTTGGAGGTTCCTCTTCACATCAAGCTCCGTAGGTACAGCATACTGGCACACTGGTTCAGTCCATGTTAGGAGAGAGTTCTTTCTCTTCTCAGCCTCTGTGGAGAGAGAAGTTCGGTGAAGTAACTCAGACCTTGGAGAGAGAGAATGTTTATGGACTGTGTCCATCTCTTGATAGAATGGCCTCATATAATCTGATCCACGTTCTCCATCGAAAGCACCCTTATAATTTGGTTTATTTTCTGAATAAGAAGACACGACAACAGTTGGCATTGGGGATGCTTTGGGCCTAGCTTCTGCTCCAGGAAGTGGTATTTGGGTTGTTCTAGTCCACATCTCTAATTGAGGAGTCTCCTTTTTTGAAAAGAAGGGTTCTTCGTAAATAGGTTCTGTTTGAATACATTTATCTTTTGGACTGGGAACATATTTACGGATTAATTTCTTTGGGGTTCGGGATATATATTGCTGCCCTTGTTCAGTCACTAACTGAGAAGTCATCTTAGATGTTTGAGTCCATGCATCCTTTAAGCTGTTAGCAGGTTTTTCAAAGTATCGGGGAATTGGTGGGAGGGAGTCATTCCAGACTGGGATGCAAGGCATGTATTTAGTCTCCATTTCCGATTTCTCTGCATTTGATGCAGATCGGCGTTTCTGGCACATCTCCTCTCTTTGTGAATTCAGGGTGTGCTTCATTGCTATAAGCATACGACTAGCTGTCATTTTAATCTGGCCAGGATGGATGGAATATTTTCTACGAGAGTCCATGACAGTTTGAGGAGATATGGTTCGGACTGCTGCCTTTCCTTGTTGTGGAAGGTTGGTTTCTCTTTGGGGTGAAGCATTCGGGTTAAATTGGCTACCTCGCCTTGAGGAAGTACTCTGAGAGAAGTCACTTCCTCGATGGGGTGAGGCATTTGGTGGGACCTCCATCCCTTTGTATGGTGAGGCACTCCTGGTGGCATTGTTTTTCTGAGGAGGAATCTTCTGTGCTGGGTCATTTGGTTGCTGAAACGAAGAAATCTGGGAGACCTCACTCTCTCTCCGTGAAGAGGGGCTTGAAGAAGTGGGGATCAATCCTCTTGGAGAAGACAACCTTTGGGCAGCCTCACTACCCTTCTGAAAATTAGCAGTACCCTGTGGGACTTCACTCCCTCTCCGTGAGGAGGAACCTGTGGGATAAGATCTTCGGGGAGCTTCATTTACCCTTCCTCTTTGAGGATAAACATTCTGGGGAATTGTGCCCTGGGAAGCTTCACTTCCTCTGTGGGGGGAGGTGCTCCGGTTGATGTCATTTCCTCTCTGGGGTGAAGCAGTTTTAGCCATCTCTCTTCTTGGTGGAGAGAGAGGTGCCATTGGAGGGCTGCTCCTTCGATGGGACTGTGGACTAAGGGTCCATTCCCGCTGAGGCGAAACTGTCCTTGGAGGTTCATTATCATGATGGGAATATGGGCTTTGATATGGATCATAAATTACTTTGACTGGAATAACATAAGACATCTCCCTTGCCAGCTAGCCCAGTCTGGTTGGTGATCTTTTGTCAATTGATATTATACATTGATCAATTTTCTTTGGATTCTCCTTCAATTTTACACTGACCTTATCCATCCAACAGTGGGCCATTTCTGCCTTTCATAAATCACTCGGTTCTTCTAATATGGGCCCTTTATTTCATCAGTTCTACACTAGCCCAGCAAGATCACAAAGCAATGATGTCATTCCCTTAGACTATGACATCACCTACTCCACACCCACTGGAAACTTTCTAAGAGATCACACAATTCTGCCACTTCTAATTTTCTAATGTTTAACTTTGTTCATTTCTTCATTATATACCCATCCATATTTTTAAAATACCCAAAGCGTCTTATAAATTGTAAGTGTTTAGAAATAATATGCCATTACCATACAAGGCCCCACATCTGTGATAGGCCTTCTCTCAAGTTGTCCTTGCCTTGCAGCACATATTGCCTCCTAAAATTCATAAATTGCCCCCAAATTCATAAATTGTTTCAGATTTGGCTATTTCATCAAGTGTTTCAGCCTAGTGGTGTGCAGGCTTTTAGATAGTTTGTCGTGCCTGTTTTATTATATGTACTTTTTTATCTTGTAAATCGCCTTGAGTCCATCAGAAATTGGCAGTATATAAATTTGTGAGAAATTCAAAAAGGTGGTGAAATGTATAATTAAAAAAAACCCTAAAGCACAAGAAGCACAAAAAGGCACCACAAGCTAATGGCTTGTTTAGTGACTATCTTGTACCGCAACTGTTCACAATTACAAGAGTGATGAACAGTAACTTTGTGGCCTATCTTTGCGTTTATGACCTTTGAAATTCTGTAAAATGAAGGAAACTGAGGTAAGATCATATGCAGAGTCACAATTTCACTTAGCGACTGCTTTGCTTAATGACCAAGTTGCTAGTCCCAATTGTGGTGGCTAAGCAAGGACTATCTGTATGGTGTATGATTTATTCTTGGCCACTATGTACATTCATGCTTGGTTATTGTAATTGCTTTTATTGTATTTTTTCTTCAGAATCATTTGTTGAGATGGATGGCCATATAAATTGAATCTAAGAATGAACAAATTAAGGAATAACAGAATAACAGAGTTGGAAGGGACCTTGGAGGTCTTCTTAACAGCAGATATCGACATTTGTAGAGAGACCAGCAAGGGAGTACCTAACATTGTTAAATTTTAGCTGAAGAGCTCATGGAATAAAAAATAATGTCTTATGTCACGATTGAATCCACATACCTATTGTAAATTGCACCATCTAGATAATCTTGGCTGATCTTAAATTAAGCAGAACCTGGTTAGGATCAAGCTTGGATGGGAAACCAGGATGTCAGATCTGTAGACCAGACTAAGGTGATGGAAAAACAACCAGAGAGAATGTAGCAGCAAATCTCTTTACTGACTGTTGCCAAGAAAATGACCCCAGGAGTTAGGATTAATTTATGAGGGTCTTTACTTAAAATCCACTTTCTAGCTATTCTTAGAACTTTGACTCCCCTGCAAAAGCTTTCTGAAATTGAAGACAACTTTTAAAAAGTTGAAAGCAAGCTGCACTAGCTGCTAGTTTGTTTCCCAGTTCAATACAAAGTGCTGGGGATCTTTCATATTTTACACAACATGGAGCCCATTTACTTGAGAAACTGCCTCTCACTGGTTACGCTACCCATCTGGCAGGACGGACATGTTATAGCAGAGGTGTCAAACTTAAGGCCCGGGGGCCAGATTTGGCCCATGGGGTGCTTAGTTCCAGCCGCCCTGTAAAGAGCAAAGTGGTGCCTCTGCCAGAGAAAACGGGCTCCCGAGCTCTGTTTTCGGCTGGGACGGCCTCCTGCAACTCTCTGCCAGCAAAAACGGAAGTCGGGAGGGTTCGCTGACGGAGGTTTGCAGGAGGCTGTCCCAGCCAAAAACAGAGCTCGGGAGCCCATTTTCTCTGGCAGAGCACTTGGGCTACCACAGGCGCCCCTGACACGAGTGATGTCAAGTTGGCCACGCCCACCCTGGCCACGCCCACCCCAAAGTCAAACACATAACTTGATGTGGCCCTCAATGAAATCAAGTTTGACATCCATGTTATAGATTTCGTCTACTTATCTGATAGGACCAAGGAGTTTTGGTGTGACACTTACGCCTTGAAGCAACATTCCTCCCCAAGGTGAAAGTGGCCCTGTTGATACTGACCTGCCAGAAGGTCCTCATAACCTGGTTTTGCCATTGGCCCTGGGAACCCCACGGAAATACCGAGCCCACAAAAATGGCTGTATTGTGTGTAATTCTCCCATGTGTTTCCCATGTGTTTCCTTTGTAGTTTTTGTTTTCAACAGTTTTGCTGTAATGGTTTCACTTTTTTTGCTCTATTTTAATCATGGGTTCATAGAATATAAAATAATAGAGTTGGAAGGGACCTTAGAAGTCTTCTAGTCCAACCCTCTGCTCAAGAAGGATACTCTATACCATTTCAGATAAATGGTTCTCCACTTTTTTTTTAAAGACCCCAGTGATGGAACACCCACAATTTCTGAAGGCAAGTTGTTCTATTGGTTGAATGTTCTTACCATTAGGAAATTTCTCCTTAGGGTGCTTCGCTCCTTGGCTAGTTTCCATTCATTGTTTCTTGTCTTACCTTTTGGTACTTTGGAAAATAGTTTGACCTCCTCATCTTTGTAGGAGCCTCTCAAATATTGGAACTCTGCTATCATGCCTCCCCTAGTCTTTCTTTTCATGAGACTAGACATACCCAATTCTTGTAACATTCTTCATGTTTTAGCCTCCAAGCCCCCAATCATTCTTGTTGCTCTTCTCTGCACTCTTTCCAGAGTCTCAACATCTGTTTTATATTGTGCTGACCAGAACTGGATGCAATAGTTTTAAGTGTGGTCTTATCAAGGCTTTGTAAAATGGTACTGGAACTTCACAGCCTCTTGATTCTATCCCTCCATTTAGACCAACCTACACATGAGATGAGGAGCTTTATAAATTCAACCAATAAATGTTTATAACCATCCTGGCAACTATGATCACCAAACTGCTTGATGAAACCCATCCAGGAAAGTTAGCACAGGGGTGGCATTTCAACCTAGGGAGACCCTTCCCAAATGCCAGGGATTTGAGGTTGCATGCCAAGGCAACCTCTAGATGCTACCTTCCCTGCGTTGGCCCTGGAAAAAGAATTCAGGGCAGTTTCTCTTCAGCTGGCACTTTGAAGGATTTATAAAAGGGTTAAACCATCTACTAGGAATTTTAATTGCACCAAAGGGGATTAAAGGGTCAAAGGGGCCATGGGTCAAGTCCCCACTGGACCATGGGGCTCATTAAAAAAAAATTCTATTCTATTCTATTCCTTCTTCTATCCCTTCTTCTCTCTTCTCATTCTATTCTATTGTGGGAAGAAATATCCTTCTGGGTTCAGCTCCAAGTGGGGAAAAAGACACTGAAAACATGGAGACTGCTTGGAAAGATGGTTTAATGGTGGACAGGATCACATGGCTTGAGTTCCTGTACAGAAAAGAGCCGAGAAACAGCGAGTCCCCAGGTTTTATGCTTTTTCTGGCTTTGAACTTCCTGGGGCCCCAAAAGAGTATCCTGATTGGTTGTCAGACTCCCAATGTGGGGGTGGGGGTCTTAGCTAGCCTTGCTGGTTGATGTAATTTTCCCAGGTGCCATATGGTGAGTTTCTGTCCTAGATGGGTCCCATTGTATTAGTTTCTGTTGTGTTGCAGATGGAGGTCCATTGACAAGGATTGAGTTTCTACCTCTAGTCCATTAACAAAGGCGGGCGGGAGTGGGGGGGGGGGGGGGACAGGAAGGTGGGAGTTGCTTTGTCTTTAAAACATGTTTCTCCATTTCTTAACCAGGGAAACATAATATTCTGCCTTTTTAATATTTCCCAAAATATTTCATTCTTCCAGGAAAGGGGTGGGTGCAAACTTCCTATTCTATTCTATTCTATCCCTATCCCTATCCCATTAGATGATTGTTCCAGCACCAAGCAGTATATACATTTATATCATCATCATCATCATCATCATCATCATCATAGATCTGTTCATTTTGCCCAGCACCGGCCTACTTCAGTGTCGTTATGAGGATACCACGAAGAATTACCCCGTATACCCTGCTTCGGGCTCCTTCTAAGGTTGATGAAGGATTAAATCAGTTAATCATACATAAAATGAAAGAGGCTAAAGACCTCACACTAAGGCGGGCATTCCCGCCTCCATGGCCCTGGCCTGCCTTAAGCTTAGCACAAAGAGGAGGTGACACACGCTTGCAGCCACCAAGCGACAGTCCGATTTTCACGGCGCAGAACGCATCCTTTCTCTTCCCCCCTCGAGATCACTCGCACGCGGCGACGGGCTGGGTACTTTACACATGCTCAGACGCTCCCTCTGCCTTCCAGGCAGTAGAGCCCCCTCCCCTTTGTCTGCTCTCCTCCTTTGAGAGGAGGGGGCTGCCCAGCACGTGCAATTAACGCCCTCCTTCGCCGCCGCCTGCGCCGACTTTCTGCCGCGCCCACCCTCCTCCCCAGCCGAAACAACGGAAGCTCGGCGGAGGCGGCCCCTTTAAGAGCGGCGGGGCCGCCCTCTGGCGGTCTGCGGCGGCGGTGCAGGTGCAGGTGCAGGATCCCGCTCCTCCAGGTGCGGCCGCTCCGTCTGCTCCGTCCACATCATGGAGCGCGATCGGGGCCCGCGGGCCTCGGCGGTAGATCTGGGCTTCGGGGCGCTCAGCACGGCGCAACTCCGCGCCCTCATGCGGGACGAAACCTGGCTCGAGCGCATCGTCAAGCTGAGCAGGAAGGTAAAGCCGCGGCTCCCGGGTTGGAAGCCCAGGAGGAGAGAGGATCGGGCCCTCCGGAGGGGCGAGAGAGAGAGAGAGAGGTGGGAGGGTGGCATCCTGCTTTCCAGCGGGGTCTTTTGCTGCACGCACCCGCGGCTTGCATGACTCCGACCCCAGCAGCCATCCCTCTCCATCCAAATACAAAGACCGCCCCCGCCCCCTTGGAAAATAATCCGAGCATCCAAAGGGGCATCGATGCCCACCGAAACTGCCCGTGGCATTCCTGGGGCTGTGCCACCCGACCCCCCTTTTGCAGCAAAGGCAGCTCTGGTTGCCAGGGGGCTGGGAGTCTGGCACGGGAGGGGGGGGGCTAGTGCCAGTCCAGCCAGGCCTGTGCTTGGTGCCAGAAACAATGCCCAGACCTTCGGCCTTTTCACAGAAGCTCTTGGCCCAAATGTACAAGACTCAAAAGAGGATAGCTGGGCCCCAGGCGGGGAGGCCCTCTTGCCCCAACTGTTGGCTATGCCCTTGGAAGATCTACCCCCTTCTCATCCCATTCTGCTAGCTCCAGGGATTACAAGACACCCCGTATCTCCCTGTCCCACCTCTAAAAGCTGTCACTGGGATCCAGTTTGAACCTATGTGTTCTGCTACTCTGGTTCCACCTCTCCAGCCCCCAGAGATGTTATAGGCCCCTTTGTGGACTGTTGTCAGATTTTCGTCTTCTCCACCCACCTGTCACTCAGCTCCCTCCTTTCCCTGAAAAGCAGTCTCCCCCCACCCAACACTCTTGGAAATACACCCCGTTTATTATGCCAGAAGAAATGCCGAGAAGAAGCCTTCCATCTGTTTGGGGTCCTGGAGATGGAATCATCCAGGGAGGGTGTGGGTGTGATGGTTTGGTGGGGAGGGGGGGAATGTTTCCAAGGCCTCAGGGCTTTTGTCTTGGCAGGATAGACCCATCCTGGACCAGACCCTCCCTTCCCTCTTTCTCTGGCGAAAATCAGCCACAATGGTGACCACGGACCCCTGTTTTGTTTCTCTGTGCTGAACAGAAAGGGATTTCTTTTCTGAGATCCAGCAAAGCCTCATTGACTCAGCCATGGAAACACGGACGGGGTGGGGGGGTGGGGGGTGTTGACTGTGTCTAGCCAGGCAGGCAACATGCCTTGTGCTGGGTAACAGAGAAAGGTTGCCGAATTAAGTGCCACAGCATGTCAGGCATTTTCATCATAAATGGCGTATGATTTTTGCCTTTCGACAGGCGTGGAAACAAAGCAAAGCCTCCCCCCTTCTTTCCCTTATTTATTTGGCATCCAGCTAACTTCCTCCTTGCTTCCCCCCCAATTGCAGGAATTCCCCACCCCTTTTTGTGGCCCCCAGACCTTCATTGGAATCTGCTCCTGGTCTCACAGTTGCAACGTCACACATGTTGTCATCCATCCTCACAAGGAGACGTTGAGGCTGTTGATTTTGGAAAGGCACCTTCTCTGCCTCCTTTTCCAACAATGGCCAGAAAAACAGCCTCACTTTTGCAATATCTTTGTCAGTTCAGATGAGCTCGGTACTCCCAGCTTCTGCCCTTGGTGTGCTCTCGAGGCAATGCCGGCTGTCTTGATACAAAATCCCTAACCGGGTCAATTAGAAGACTTACCAGCTGCTCTCAATCATTGTGCTAATTGTGGTTAATTTTAATCTTGGTTGGTCTTTTGTTGCTTGGTATGTTGTGTAAACCCAGCCTGTTTGGAGAGTTATGGTTCAGTCTCCTATTCAAAACAGAGTGGGTTAATTCAGTTACCAAGACAGCGTACAGTATTGTGTGAACAGGGATATTGAGTTGCTAGATCCCACAAGGAGCCCAGTGCCCTCTGAAAAATTGCCCATCAAGATAGTCAAGTCCTTTCCCCATAGTTTACCATCCCCAATGGCCCCCATAACTCTAACTAAGATGGCCCAAAATATACATTTGTCTTCCCCAAATATGCGCTCAAGTGAAGTACAAGATAAGCCACAAATATTATATAGTATGTTTATTAGAAGACCATCCCAAAATGTTACCATTTAAGTTTAGGGCAATTTGTCATAGTTTCAAGACTCCCATAGAGTACTCACAGTTTGGTTTACCAAGTCAGTAAATAGTCAGTAAATATTTATAAAGTCAGTAAATAGTAATTTTTGCTTGAAGGGTTGTACTCCCCCAAATATCTGATACATGTGATGTATTCTCCAAAGCACCTGAAAGCAGAACAAGAAGCAATGGATGGAAATTAATCCAGGAGAGAAGCAACCTAGAACTAAGGAGAAATTTTCCTGACAGAACAATTAATCAGTGGAACAACTTGCCTCCAGAAATTGAGGATGCCCCCACACTGGAGGTTTTTAAGAAGGGATTGGACAACCATTTTTCTGAAATGGTATAAAGTTTCCTGCTTGAGGAGTGGGTTGGACTAGAAGACCTCCAAGGTCCCTTCCAATTCTGTTATTCTATTATTATGCTGGTTTGCTCGGAGGTTTGATAAGGACAGCAGCTCTAGAAGAATAACCTTTTGGCAGCTTCTCGGTGGCTCTATGCTTGCTGTAGCCAGAAACATTAAACCACATTTAGTGACTGAATGCCAATTGGTGACAGAGAATAAGCTGACCATGCTGCTTAGATACTTTCCTTCATGAAAGGAAAGGGGTAGAGGGTTTGGAGTTAGCTAGTATGAAGGAACAAACAAACACAGACTAGAGTAACTTCTCAAGGGCCCATGTTATTAGGGGAGGCCTAAAGAGCATCTGGCAGTGAGAAGGTGCTGCCAGATTGTGACAGCTAAGGGCTGGCAATACTTATTTTTCAATCAACTGATTAATGGGGAAAAGACAAAGCTAATAAATACCATTTTGCCACCTGTACATTATTTTGTGATAAAAAGGCATGTGCAACTTTTAAAAAAACTGGGCCCTATTAAAGAATACAAATTTGACAAGATCTATAAATTAATGGGTACATTCAGTTGGCTTACACATCTGTCAAAACTGTTGTCTTTGAAAAATTATAAAAACTTTAATAATCAGGAAAATCTGGCTCCAACTTCAAATATTGATGTTTGGATTTAGCAGGGAAAAAATGACTTCCCTTCACATCTTTAATATGGAGTGTTAGTTGAACTCCCTGAATGAAAGTGTGACCCACAACATTTGCACAACACGCTTAACACTTATTTTTCTGGATTTGCACAATACATTAAATCTCACAGAAAATCCCTAACCAAAATTAAAATTAAATCAAGTTTGCAAGTTACACTCATGCAGCCACCAGGATTTTAAATGACTCTCTTCAGCAAGTTGTATGAGTGGTTCTCTCATTTAATTTTTTAGAGTTACTTTTTTCTACTCATACGTACAACATCCTTCTAAGATAGGTATGAATTTTAGCTTCTGACTGTAGAAGGCCGAAAGTTGGTCTCTCACCTAAAGTGGCCATTTTGTGGAGATTAAAATCCATGACTTCTGAGCACAACATCCTTTAGGCCTGTTTATATTGGTGGCAGCTGTAGCAGCTGCTAAATAATTAGACTTATTTTAGGCATCCATTCAGACCAGCTTGATAGGTCTATTCACATTAGTTTTTTTTAACTTGGTTACCAAGTTAATCCACTGTCTTGTTTGAGCAACACTCCAAACCATTAACTAACCACACAATTCACTGGGTTTACATTATCAAACTTTGTATGCTGCATCCAGGCAGCTTCCTATGACCTGCTTCAGCATGTTGTATGAACACAGCTATTGCACTCCCTATGGTATATATTCACCACCATATATTGCTCCAAGACTCAAGCACTGTGGGTGCCTCCAAGCTGTTTCTTTTACTGTTTTTCACTTTGTAACAAAAATGTAATTTATATCTTCAGATTGTATTGTTAAATACTGTATTTTAAAGCATATTTCGAATCTCCAATGATGTTGGTGGTGCTAGAGGTGGTGGGGATGCTAGCAAAACCATCACTAGGCATAGTGCATAAATCTACACCCTTATAAACAGATAAACCCAGACAAGAGTACAGACAGCAAAGCAAAGATTAGCAAAGAAAGTAACTCAAATTAGGATGATAAACTGCCAGATACAGAAGGAAGCCAGGATCTAAAGATCTGTAGAACGGCAACTTGGGGGAAAACATTGGGAAAAACAGCAAAAGTATCAAAACTAGATTGCTGGGGTGGGGGTGGGGGCGTATCAAACATGCACATTATTTTAGCAAGGAAAGTGGCTTTCCCAGTTTGGGTGAGAAATCCAAATCTTCACCAAGCATTCATGGGAAAACCCTGTATTGTATGCCCAGGATAGCCGTGCAGAACCCGAAGAAACTCTGACAAACTGAACAGATAAGCATACAGAGACCTTTCAGCCTGGCCCAGACACTCATTAAATATGTGTCTTTTCAGTTCCAGAACCTGCAGCTGGAGCGGGAGGTGCACCTAGCTTCCAACTATAACCTCGCCAAGCAAAATTTGGGCTTGCAGCCTCGGCTAGAGAATGGCAAAGCTTCCCTCGCTATCAAATACCAGGAGTTGCAGGAGCTACGGGAAACCTGTCATGACAAACAGCAGCGCTTGGGTGAGCAACAGTTGGTGTCTTCCTTTCTCCCCCACCCACACCCCCCAACACCGTCCCACCTTCTCCCAGAGTAGAGGCAAAGGTAGGACTGTTGGATCTGGGATGCCTTAATCTAGATCGGCGTTTCTCAACATTGATGGCTGGTTAGGGAATTCCCAGGAGTCGAAGTCCACCCATCTTAAAGTTGCCAAAGTTGAGAAACTCTGTTCTAGATGATCAGCAAAGGGCAAAACATTAGTTAGTGGTCTGGACTTTTGTAGGTCTGAGAGCATCTTTAAGCAAAAGGGCTTCATTCGTGACGGATCTATGAAAATTCACCATGGCCAACTTGCCTTGGCCAACTCACCACAGTCAACTCATCATGGCTAACTCACTGCAGGACACTAATAGCAAAGAAATGGTGGAATAGAATCATTTTTAAAGAGGGTGCAGAAGGAAGGACAGAATGACATGTGAATGGCAAAAATAAAATAAAAAATTATTTATTTTAAATAATTAAATAGAATTGTTAAATTGTCCCAGAGTAAGTTGTCCCAATCTGTTCATGACAGTCTGCCTCCCTTTAAACTAAGCCTATCTTGCAAAAGATAGGATTCCAGTCCAGAGTAGACTGGTTGATAATACATGTAGTCCTCAACTTACAACAGTTCACTTAGTGACCATTCAAAGTTACGAAGCATAGCTGGCTGGAGAATTCTGGGAGTTGAAGTCCACAAGTCTTAAAGCTGCCAAGTTTGAAGATCTCTGATGTGATCAAAATTCAGATGCTTGGCAACTGACTCATATTTATGACGGTTACAGTGTCCTGGGGTCCTGTGATCACTTTTTGTGAGCTTCTGACGAGCTAAATCAATGGGGAAGCCAGATTCACTTAAGCACGTTACTAACGTATCAACTGTAGTGATTCGCTTACTGACTGAGGCAAGAAACGTTGTAAAATGGGACAAAACTCAATTGAGAAATGTCTCACTTAACAACAGAAATTCTGGCCTCAATTGTGGTCGTAAGTCGAGGACTACCTGTGGTTAGTTGTAAAGACGTTTTGTCATCTTATTCATAATGGGTGGGCCTAGTTTATGATCACAGTTGGTTTTATTGAATATTAGTTTACTGAAAACATGAAGATCCTTTTCCCGACTTCCTTTTAACCCCTGCTCCCTGGTTACAACTGGAAAGATGAATAGATGGAGAAACAAGCAGAGTGAGGGCTCAGCAACTTTATACGGAAGGTTGTTTCTTTGCTCTGGGATAGCGTTTCTCAAATTTAGCAACTTTAAGCTGCATGGACTTCAACTCCCAAAATTCCCCAGCCAGGTACGTTAGCTGGGAAATGCTGGGAATTGAAGTCCCACACAGCATAAAAGTTACTGGGGTTGAGAAACACTGCTTTGGACAACAGTGGCATATTTCTTCCACTCTTCCATTCTTCCATATGTGACTGAGAGATATGAAAGAGGAAAGAAGGACCAGGGGAGACATTGATAAAAATTTGACATCTTCCGACATCTCAGGGGCTGCCACAAAGTAGAGGGGGTCAAGTTATTCTCCAAAGCACCTGAAGGCAGGACAGGAAGCAGTGGGTGGAAACTAATCAAGGAGAGAAGCAACTTAGAACTCAGGAGAAATTTCCTGACAGTTAGAACCATGGATCAGTGGAACAACCTGCCTCCAGAAGTTGTGAATGCTCCAACACTGGAAGTTTTAAAGAAGATGTTGGATAACCATTTGTCTGAAGTGGTGTAGGGTTTCCTGCCTAAGCAGGGGGTTGGACTAGAACAGGGGTCTCCAACCTTGGCGACTTTAAGACTTGTGGACTTCAACTTCCAGAATTCCACAGCCAGCTTTGCTGGCTGTGAAATTCTGGGAGTTGAAGTCCACAAGTCTTAAAGTCGCCATGGTTGAAGACCTCTAGCTAAGAAGACCTCCAAGCTCCCTTCCAACTCTATTATTCTATACTCTGTATTTTATGTATGAGACAATGTGTTTCAGTTACAGATTTCAGCTTGAGTACAGTATAGGTAGTCCTTGATTTACAACCGTTCCTCTAATAGCAATAGCAATAGCACTTAGACTTATATACCGCTTCATAGTGCTTTAATGTCTGTTTGAAGGTAGAACACACTGAAAAAAAGTGACTTAAGGCCATTTTTTTTCACTTAAAACCACTGCTGCATCCCCATGATCACACAAATCAAAATTTAGGCGCTTGAAAAGCGCCATGTGTTTAAGATCGTCCCACTGTCCTGGGATCATGTGGTCACCATTGGTAACTTCAGTTGGCTTCCCACAAGCAAGTGATGGGGGTTAAGACAGATTCGCTTAACAACTGCATGATTCACTTAACCGTGGCAAAAAAAAGGTCATAAAATGGGACAGAATTCACTTAACAACCTTCTTGCTCAGCAATGGAAATTTTGGGCTGAATTGCGGTCATAAATATATTGAATTGTGGTCATAAAGCCTGTGTAGCGTAGAGAGCTAATGCCTCCTACTAAAGGCAGCAATTAACACCAGCTGCCTGTAATTTCTCTGAGTTCAATCCTAGCCAGGCTCAAGGTCGACTCAGCCTTCCATCCTTTCTAAGGTGGGTAAATTGAGGACCCAGTTTGTGGGGGCAATAAGCTGACTTTGTATAAATATAAATATACAAAAGTATGAAAGCTATTGCTTAACGCATTGTAAGCCTCCCTGAGTCTCCGGAGAAGGGCGGCATATAAATCAAATTTAAAAAAAAAAAAAATAAAGAGCCTCAGATAGCTCGACGGACTAGATAGCCTGTTATTAACACCCAGCTGTCTGCAATTATGCGAGTTCGAGGCTCAAGGTTGACTCAGCCTTCCATCCTTTCTAAGGTGGGTAAAATGAGGACCCAGTTTGTGGGGGCAATAAGCTGACTTTGTATAAATATACAAAAGTATGAAGGCTATTGCTTAACGCATTGTAAGCCGCCCTGAGTCTCCGGAGAAGGGCGGCATATAAATCTAATTTTTAAAAAAAAATTTAAAAAAATAAATAAATTGAGGCCTATCTGTACGTGATATTTGGGGAGACACCTCTTGGGGATCACATAACTTTATGAAGTCTACTCTAAACCCTCCCTGGAGTTGGAGAAAGAGAGAGATTGACTGAAAGAAAAAGGGCACAGCAGAAAACAAACCCACCTCTCCTCCTCTCTCGCCCTATAACTGGCAAACCTATGGTAGGTGTGCCCGAGGTGGCACGCAGGGCCATCTTTCTGGGCACACGAGCTGTCGCCCAACTCACCTGCAGCTGCGCCCCAGCTGGTGTTGGGCCTCTGGTGTGCATGTGCCCAATTCAGGGGACCCAGCTGCAATGCACACGTGCATGCCATCTATGCATTCATGCACTGTGCGCAAATACTCTCGCACTCCTGCACAAATGTGCGTGCATGCGCAGGTCTCCTGCGCATGCACGCACATTTGTGCAGGAGTGCGAGAGTATTTGCTCACAGTGCACGAATGCATAGATGGCATGCACGTGTGCATTGCACGTGTGAAAACCACACACATGCGCAGATGGTGCAATTGTGCACGCAGCACATGGGGGAGCCGCGTGAAACCTGCACACGTGTGCAGATGGTGCAGTTGCACCCACAGCCCGTGCGGAAGAGCTGCGCATTAGCGCGGATGGCACACTCGCGCACAAAGCACGCAAAGAGCATACCTATTCGGCACTCAGTGAGTAAATGGCTCGCCAACACTGCAGGGGTGAAATCTACTTATCTTCCTTACCGGTTCAGAAGTGCATGCGCCGCCCGCCCGTACTTTGCCCGTGGACATGCACAGAAGGTAAAAAACACATTCCTTCTGGATTAAAACCAGGAAGTAATGTCACCCAGGCGGGTGGATGGAGCTTTGCTCCACCATCACAACCAAATCACCAAACCAACGGCCAAGATCGCTACCGGACCAGGCAATCCAGTCCGATCCGGGAGCATTTTACCCCTACAACACTGCCCTATAACGTGAGGGATGTTTGAAACATGATGCATGATTATCACTCTGCACATTTCCCCAAACACCCGAATCGACAACTAATGAAGTGCCAGGAATGGAGTGGGGAAGCTTCCCTCCCGCTCCATTCCTGGCATTTCCCTTCCACTAAATCCAGAAACTAGATTTAGAATTGTTCTTAACCCCAGTAATGTGGTTGGCTTACTTGTATTTATTATTATTATGGTTCGTATACCATAATTTATAGCTGAGCATGCAGGATGTGACTTGTGGCTTGTTTGGAAAATTATGATTAAAACAAATCATGGTTTGGCTGAGTATCTCCTGACATTCTAAGGAAAAGAGGAGAAAGAGTTGTGTAGTGATTGGCTTGGGTGATACTGGTCCCAGCTATGCTGGAAAAGATTAACCCATTTTCTGACTTGGTGCTACCTACCAAACCATAATTTAATCACACACATAGTGTCATGCACGACATGCTGAACCACGAAAAATAAATTTAAAAGTAAAAACTCCTCAGGCGTCATGTGCTATACTGATACAGTCATTATATGTTCAACTGGATTGGGATAAGCATTTGTGCAAACGTTGCCTCAATATGATCTAGAATAGTGATGGCGAACCTTTTAGGCACCGAGTGCCCAAAGTGCGTGAATGCGCACGGCCAAACTGCAAGGTATGGGCACAGGCGTGCACCCCACACGTGTGCGTACCCCACACACGTGCCCATCCCCCGCCCAAATTGCAAGGCCTGGGTGCATGCACGCACGCCCCACGAATGTGCAACAGAGACCTGAAGACCAGATGGCAGGCGGGAAGTGTGCGTACATGCGTGGCAGAGACCTGAAACAGAGCTTGGGGCAATAGCACACATGCCCACAGAGAGGGCTCTGTGTGCCACCTCTGGCACATGTGCCAAAGGTTCACCACCACTGATCTAGAATGATCTAGATCAGGGGTCTCTAAACTTGGCAACTTTAAGACTTGTGGACCAACTTCCAGAATTCTGGGAGTTGAAGTCCACAAGTCTTAAAGTTGCCAAGGTTGGAGACCCCTGATCTAAACGGCTGGCTGGGGAATTCTGGGAATTGAAGTCCACAGGTCTTAAAGTTGCCAAGGTTGGACTCCCCTGGGAGCCTGGGAAATAATAGAGGTTTGTGGAAGGAGATCAGAGATGGGCCGTCTGCTGAGACCACAATTCCTCTTTTCCTTCCACGATTGCCCAGGAATCCCAGGCTATCTTATCTCCAGTAGGTACACAGGTACTCCTTAACTTACGACCGTTTTTTTAACAATCATTTGAAGTAACGACGCTGAAAAAAAACCTGACTTCCAACAGTTCCTTGCACTTACGACCGTCACAGCATCCCTGCAGTCCTGCGGTCGCCATCTGTGTGTTTGGCAACTGGCTTGCACTTATGACAGTTGTAGCATTCTGCAGTCCTGGGATCGCCAGTCAGTGGAGAAGTGGAGAAGCCAGCAGGAAAGGTCACAAATCAGGACATGTGGAGTCTTGCTTAATGACCACAGTGATTCAGTTCATGACCCTGGCAGAAAAGATTTTTAAATATATATATATATATATCAGACGTGGTCATGTGATGTTTCAGTTAACATTCATTCTGCATGGCTTAATGACAAATGTTCATGTTCCCAATTTGTGGTCAAAAGTCAAAGATTACCTATAGACATAATTTTAACGATTTGATGGCAGGAATCTGCTCTGGATGGAATGCTTTTGAAGAATGCCCAGAAGTTGATGCTGGTGCAGACACAGCTACCCATCTGCATTAGTGTTATCCTTTACTGTCCCACAGTCGTTGCACAGGCTTTTACCAGCTAGTCAGTACAATTTAAATCAGGGGTCTCCAACCTTAGCAACTTTAAGCCTGGCGGACTTCAACTCCCAGAATTCCCCAGCCAAGTGTGGCTGGGGAATTCTGGGAGTTGAAGTCCGCCAGGCTTAAAGTTGCTAAGGTTGGAGACCCCTGATTTAAAGTACGCATAGTCCTCGATTTACAACAGTTCATTTGGTGATTGCTCAGTTAAAACAGTACTGAAAAAAGTGACACGTGGCAGTTTTTCACACTTATGACCGTGACAGCGTCCCCATGGTCCCATGATCTAAATCCAGCTGTTTGACAGCTGACTGATATTTATGATGGTTGCTGTTTCCTAGGGTCATGTGATGCCCTTTTGCGACCTCCTGACAATCAGGGTCAAAGGGGAAGCCAGATTCAGTTAACAAACTCTGCTACCAGCTTAACAACGGCGGCAATTCACTTAACAAATGTGGCAAGAAAGATTGTAAAACAGGATAAAACGTACTTAGCAAAGGTCTCACTTAACGGCAGAAATGTTGGGCTTAATTGTGTTTGGAAGTCGAGGGCTACCTGCATTGATTTTAAACTACAAATGGGTCACTACTGAGATACTTCTAGGACAGTGATGGCTGACCTTTTTGCCATCGTGTGCCAGGAGCGAGGGGAGTGCGGGGGGGATTGCATGTGCAAGTGCCCACACCCATAATTCTATGCGTCCCGCCCCCTTGCATGCATGCGTGACACACACCCCCACTTCCCCCGCTCCTGGCACACAATGGTCCGGTGGACCCAGTAGGCCTGTTTTTCTCTCTCCCCAGGCTCCAGGGCCTTTCTAGGAGTCTGGGGAGGGCAAAAACAGCCTTCCCTACCATTCCCGGAGGCCCTCTGGAGGCGAGAAATGGCCCGTTTGCCACCTTCTGGTCCCACCTAGAAAGGCTCAGGAGCCTGGGGAGAGAGAAAAACGGGCCTTTCCTCCTGCCCACCAGGCCCTCTGGAGGCAGGAAACAGCTTGTTTCCCTACTTCTGGTGGGCCCGGAAGGCCTGAAAATCAGCTGGCCAGCGTGCACATGCGTGCCAGAGCTGAGCTTGCCTGCCCACCAATATGGCTACGTGTGCCACCTGTGGCACATGTGCCATAGGTTCGCCATCACGGTTCTAGGACAATGATGACTAACCTTTTTGCCATCGCGTGCCAGGAAGGGGGGGCAGGGGGGGTCATGCACGTGTGTTCCCACACCCATAATTCTATGCAAAAACGGGCCATTTTTGGCTGGCGGAGGGCCTCCTGAGGGATGGAGAAGGCCGTTTTCATCCTCCCCAGACTCCTAGAGACACTCTGCAGGCTGGGGACAGCAAAAAACAGGCCTTCGCCACCACCCCCCGAGGCCCTACGGAGGCAGGAAACAGCCTGTTTCCCTACTTCTGGTGGGCCCAGAAGCCCCGAAAATGAGCTCGCGTGCCCACTGATATGGCTACATGTGCCACCTGTGACACACGTGCCATAGATTCGCCATCACGGTTCTAGAACTACCTCCATGGCATAGATAGAACCAACCTACCTGGTGTGTTGGTCACAAGTTGAGAATTTGAGATTCTCTCCTTCTCGAGTGATATGGAAGGGACAAAAAAAAGTTCAGAGTTTTTCACTTGATGCTCCGTCTCCATGGAACAGTTTTATCCCTGGAGAAGCAACTGGTACCCTCCTGTAAAATTCAAAGCAGAGCTTTTCTGTAGAGCCCTTAGTAGCATTAATTAATTTGCAACTTTTAATGATTGCATGTGATCAATCAATACAGATGCTGAGGCGGTTTATGCAATTTTGTTACTGATTTTCATTGTTTGAATGGATTTTGTTCAATTTTGTGAACCACCTCCCCCAGAAATCCATGGAGAATCAGCAATATATAAATACTGTAAATAAGCAAATGCTTCTACTTCTTTGAACATTTGTGAACACAAGGGCCAACCTGAAGCCAACCTACCATTCTTTTACATGCTCCAACTGAATCATGAATTTTGAAGTTGAAAAGGACTGAATAGATCTTCAGTGCTGGTACATGAGGGGGAGGGGGGGGAGTATTCCAAAATGTTCCAAGATGGCAATTGTGCCTAACTGATTGAAGTCCTTCCCATCTTTGTATGTGACACACACAAAAAGGGTTGGCACTTCCATTGCAAAATCACACATCATCTTGGCTTTTTGGAGACACATGATGAGATTTGGATTTGATTTGGTCCATATCGGCACCCATTTCAAATACATGACTGTGAGTGGAGTTTGTCTAACATTAAATTTGGGATCTTGGAGTCCTAGTGGACAACCATTTAAATACGAGTCAGCAATGTGCAGCAGCTGCCAAAAAAGCCAACAAGAGTGCTAGGCTGCATAAAGAGAGAGATAGAATCAAGATCACGTGAAGTGTTAATATCACTTTAAAATGCCTTGGTAAGGCCGCACTTGGAATACTGCATTCAGTTTTGGTTGCCATCATGTAAAAAAGATGTGGAGACTCTAGAAAGAGTGCAGAGAAGAGCAACAAAGAGGATTAGGGGACTGGAGGCTAAAACATATAAAGAACAGTTGCAGGAACTGGGTATGTCTAGTTTATTGAAAAGAAGGACTAGGGGAGACATGTTAGCAATGTTCCAATCTCTCAGGGTGCCACAAAGAAGAGGGAGTCAAGCTATTCTCCAAAGCACCTGAGGGCAGGACAAGAAGCAATGGGTGGAAACTAATCAAGGAGAGAAGCAACTTAGAACTCAGGAGAAATTTCCTGACAGTTAGAACAATTAATTAGTGGAACAACTTGCTTGCAGAAGTTGTAAATGCTCCAACACTGGAAGTTTTTAAGAAGATGTTGGATAACCATTTGTCTGAAGTGGTGTAGGGTTTCCTGCCTAAGCAGGGGGTTGGACTAGAAGACCTCCAAGGTCCCTTCCAACTCTTCTCTTCTCTTCTCTTCTCTTCTCTTCTCTTCTCTTCTCTTCTCTTCTCTTCTCTTCTCTTCTCTTCTCTTCTATTCTATTCTATTCTATTCTATTCTATTCTATATCAGGCCGTCCCGTAACTTACTCCATTACGGTATCCCACATCCTCCAGTATGGAATGAGAGACAGAAGGCTTGACCTTCTTCTTGTGAAAACCCAACAAGTACCTGACATAGTATTCTATCCTTTCTTGGCCATCTTTCCTCAAAGCTAAACATCTTGTCCCTGAATGAGTCCCTGTAGGAGGTAGACCTCTAGCTCCCTTCAACAGGAGAAAGAGAAGATGGAAGTTGAAGGCACTATTATAGTCCCTCCCTTTGGAGTTGGCAACCTGGGATTATATTCTGCTTTGCAAAGACTGGGGAGCACATCCTGATTGGCATTCCTTCCTGCCATGGTGCAAGGATCATAGCACAGCTGGCTGACATGTGGATGTGAAAGCTGAACTTGCCCTTTGTCCAACAGGAGCGTGTATGGCGAAGTGGACTCCAGAGAACGCACTGAGCAGGCTACAGGCTGAACTGGAGAATGTAGAGGCCAAAGTGGAGGTGAGTCTTGAGGAACAAGCTAGGCTGGCTTCTCCAGGGCTGCTGCCAGAATTCCTCTTTTTTTTTTTTTTTAATATGTAAAGGGAATAAACTCTTTCTTTGAATCTTCTTCCCACATAGGGATAGGAGCAAAGTGACTCCAGGCCACCTTCCTCCATGCCATCCCATCAAAGTTGTCAGCTTCCCAAACTTCTTTCAGCCCATGCCTGGAAAGGCAGAGGTGTGACGGACAAGGAAGAGAAACAGGAGAGTTTTCCTTGTCTAAGCTTGAGAAGGAGGCCTTTTTTGTTACTTGAAGGTTGGGCTTCAAGGAGATGCACTGATACGGCTTTTCCGAGCTGCCTCTCTCAATAATTGGCTTGTGGCCAGTATGGAGCTTTGAATAGCCTTTTTAGCTGTCACAAACTATCTATCTGGCTATAGTTGCAGACACACAACACACTGAACTGGGCCAATGAAAGATCTAATGGCTGCATTCCCAGAACATATCAAACTTGTGCAGGGTTAAATTTAGGATTTTTTTCTTTTTACCTGTTAGCTGAACGCTTCTTGGTTAGTTGGTTAGTAACTTGGTTAGCTGAACTAGCTTCTTTGGTTAGTTTCGGTTCCATGTATTGTGCAAATTTTTTAAAAAATGGGTTGAGTAACCAGGTTCAATGTGTTGTGTGAAGCCTTCCTTTATGTTATGACTATTATCGTATCAACAACAAATATCAAATTAAACATGTTGGACTGTTTCAGTGGTACTCAAGCTATGGAACGTCGTCCCCTCCTTGGGAGAGAGAGCAAGACACTTGGAGTGGAGGTGAGGCATGATGTTGTAGGGACATATAGGTCCCTACAGCATGTATATATTTAAAAAGCCTCCTTCGCATCAAGCTCAAATCTGGTGACACCATGGACACACCCAGGCTCACCATTTGCCTGCTTCAAGGATTATTACTCCCCAACTTTTCTGTCTAGTCTAAGCTCTGAAATTCCAGGAGGTCTCTCAGCCAAGTGTTAACAAAGGCTGATGCTTGGGGTTGGACTAGAAGACCTCTGAGGCCACTTCCAACGCTATTATTCTATGTTCTACTCTATGTTCTGTGTTCTAACTTAACTTTCCAGATCAGTCAAAGTTAGCTGAGTGCTGCCATCTGCTGATAGCCAGAGCTTTAGAATCCCTCCTGGTAGGAGAGCTGGTAGCACAGCCTTAGTACTCGGCCACCCCAGCTGCCCTTCTTACAATGAGCTTGCAATGAAACAAAGAACGCCATACAAGTAGTCCTCTACTTGTGACCATTTGTTTAGCAACCATTCATATTTATGACAGTGCTGAGAAAGGTGACTTATGACTAGACTTTGCTCTTATGACTGTCACAGTGTCCATGCAGTCATACAACCGCAATACGAATGCTTGGCAACCAGCTCGCACTTATGACATGCGATCGCCTTTTGGGATCTTCCCAGATTGGCTTCTGGCAAGCAAAGGAACTGGGGAAGCCATCAGGGAAGGTCACAAGTCGCAGTCACATGATGTCCCACTTAATGACTGGAGGTGATTTGCTTAATGACTGTGACCAAAAAAGGTTGTAAAATTGGATGCAGTCACCTGGTGCCTGCTTTAACAAACACAAGGTTTAACAATGAATGTTCTGGTCTTTATTGTGGTCGTAGGTCAAGGACTACCCATAGAGCTTTTGACAGGAACAGCTTCTTTTCCATTAAGACATGACCGAAAAGCCTTTTCCAAAGGCTGTTGTTGGATTAGCAATCTAAGCCACTGATACTGTGTAACTGTTTGTTAAATGTCTGTGCAGTGTGTGTCTGTGTACACACATGTGTTCGTAGGGGATTTTGCATCTTTGCTTGCAAAAGAATACGGTCAAGGGGCTAAGAAAATAGAGGGAACCCAGATGCCAATTATGCTTGTTAGGTTTTGTGCTGATTTGAATGGCTTGGAAAGAACTGGTTTCCATTCTTAAATGAGATAGGCAATGTGGGGCTTTCCAACTGTTTTGGACTCCAGCTCCCATCAGCACCCATTGGCATAACAATGTTACAGGAATTGTAGTTCAGGACAGCTGAAGGAAATGGGGTTATTATCTGTCGATGTTTGTAATCTTGTCCAGGTGTCATTCTCCTCCATCTATTCCTTTGGCAAATTGTGAATGTAGCCTTGGAGTTTGCAGCTTCCCTTAATCACCTTTTGAGCCAATACATTAGCAATTCCCTATAAGGAATTGCATTTGCACAGTGCAATTAATTTGATTTTTGAATTAACCCATGTTCTGGATTTGCACAAAACATTAAACTGTGATAGCATTGTAGAGGGCCTTGAAGACCTGGCTCTTCTCCTAGAGTTTGGCCTAGGGCAGAGGTGGGGAATAATGGCCCCTTTATGACTTGTGGACTTCAACTCCCATGGAGGATGCCATGGCTGGCTCAGGAATTCTGGGAGTTGAAGTCCACAAGTCATAAAAGGGCCATTGTCCCCCCCCCCCAACCTGGACTAGGGTGATTGGACCCCTTGTGAGTTTGATATTGGCCAGATTTACCATCTTCTTCTTTATTGGTTTTCACTGGTTTGTTTTTGACTGGTATTATATTTTATTCTTTTTATTATATTGTGAACTCTCCAAGCCACTTGAAGTTAGGAATGACCTAAATAAATTAATTAAATTAATTTAAACAATAAACTAACTAAACAAGCTGCATTCACACAGCAACCTAAAAACTAAGGCCAGTGATTAAACTTAGTATGTTGTATAAATACATGTACCAGGTTTTCATGTGGTGGCTTTCTAGATTTATACCCCGTCTGTCAGCCTCCTCAGGTAGTCCAGAGAAGGACTACAACTAAATGAGCTAGTTCTACTTTATTGTAAGGTTATATTAACTTGCAAGAATCTTGCAAGTCTGAAAGTACAAATCTCCTACCATTTCTTTTTCCAAACTGATAAGTTAGGGAGGTTCCTTTTTGAGGTTCTTTCTTTGCCTGTTATGCAGCTGCAGGCTCCCCCACCACTTATCTAACTGTTCCCTAAGCAGCATATCTTTCCCTCCACCCATCTCCCAGAAACCATTCTCACATACCATCACATCACCTGTCCTCTGCAGGCTTATAGGGGCCTTCATTACACTCCCTTCTTCAGTTTCTCCCACAATAAAAACTCTATGAGTGCTGGGAGTGACTGATCCAAAGTTATCCACTGAGCTTCCATGGCTATGGATCAACCTGAACCTGAATCTTCTTGGTCTTTATCCAACACTCTTAGTCATTAATCAACACTCTTGACCATTGTATATATTGGCTGTCTTTATTGGATTGCTTAAAAATACAACCAGGGAGATGGAGGAAGACAGAGAATTTAGTCTATATAAAAAAGCTATGTGAGACTACATTTCTAAACAATGGACCCAAAATTTAATTTGTTCTGTTTACTAAACATTGCAATACATTTTCAACAAAACTGAGCCAACAAGAGATTTAGAAAGCCCCAGAAATAGCAGAAATAAGTTTGGAATTTCTTTCTATAATCACAGCAAGTACAAAAGGAATAGGAAATGCCCTGTATAGAAACTGGAAAAAAATTGACAATTTCAGGTGTCTATGAAGAGTCTGATGGGATGTAAGCAAAACGCTATAGGAAAGAACACAATCCCTGCCTTGTTATTCCTACGCTCATTTCTGCCTTTAAATTCACTGTGCCATCCCTAGTGTTACAGAGGGCTTTAGTTAGAGCCCATTTGGAATACTGTGTCCAGTTCTGGAGACCTCACTTAAAAAAAAGATATTGATGAGCGAATCTAAAGATGGGCAAGAAGAAATTGCAAGATCTGAGGGACAAAACATATCAGAAGAGATTGGGGAAATTGAATATGTATGGCCTGGAGGACAGAAGGGAAAGGCGGGGACATAACTGAAACTTTTAATATATTCAGGGTACGAATAAAGTCCTAGAAGGCAGTATTTTCAATATTAAAGCAAAAAATCAAGAACACAGGGACATAACCTCAAATTGACATGAGGGAAGTTCAAAAGAAATGATAGAAAGTATTACTTTACAAAAAGAAGAGTGGAAGCTTGGAATTAACTCCCAGCCAAAGTAGTGGGTCAAGTCATCAATAGCTGAGTTTAAACAGAGTTGGGATAAATATATGTTCATCATTCGACAAAAATTAAAATAGATAAATAAATAAGCATAGTAAAAAAACTCAAAGGTCAGGCTTGATAGACCACTAGATCTTTTTTCTGTTGTCAGTTTCCTATGTTTCTAGGCTAAGTAAAGATTAAACTCTCACTTTTGTAAATGGAAATGGAGACGAGCACCATGTCGGTCTTATGGCTCAGCAGAAAAATTCACCGGGAAATGCTGATTGCTGAAATTTGCTTGGAACACCAACTATCCAAAATGGCCGTTTCATCCTCCTTTCTTTGTCCACAGGAACAAATGGAGCAGTTCCTATGTTGGGATCTCCCCATTGAGAGCTTTGTGGAGTCTTTCCAGCACAGCCGCATGCTCTCCCACCTTCGTCGCACTCAGCTGGAGAAGTTGCAGGAGATCCTGAAGGTGGAGAAGGCAAAAACTCCTGAAAAGCCAAGCCCGAGCTGTGAAGAGGAACAGCCTGCAGTCTCTCCAGCACTTCCAACTCCTCCTCCACCTTCGGCTCAAGCGGCCCCGGCTCAGAATAATGGGCCACCTCCTAAGGTCTTCCAGCTCCGCTTGGCACCGGCGTTCTTGATCCCCTCAGAGGCTGTGCTCCCCATCCCCATGACAGCAGCCCCTCAGAAGTGCTGCCTGCCCACTCTGGCCACCTCGCACTCCACCACTAACTTTGTGAGCTCTCCCTTGAGTCTGATTGGGCACATCCATTTGCCCCAGGCGCACCTGCCTCACCAGCAGAAGAAGAAAGAGCCACCGCATCGGTAGCTGCCATAGCACCAACGGGACATTTTGACCAGAGCCTCTGACACCAGCTATGATGGGCCAGAGTCTGAGGTGTGATGCCAGCCTGCCAAGAACTCCACCTTCCCAGACTTGGTGGGAGTTAGGGGTGGGCGTATGGCAGAGAGCTGGCTCCCTTTTCTCTCTGGCTGCCAAAATAATTTAGATTCCATCTCCACTCTTCCCCCTCACCATCCCGCACCTCCCCAGGCAGTTTGGTTGGTCTGGGTTGATCCAGTGTTACTCTATGTATAGGTGGCCAAGACCGCAGGGAGTTGTGCCCTGCCTCCCCCTTTCCCACTTGAGAAATAAGGAAAGTTATGTTGCTTCTTCCCCCCTTCTTTTTCGGGAGCCTGAATTCACCATCATGCACTCATTACGCCTATCTCTCGAGTTAGGTGGGGGAAAAAAACCTCTTGCAAACTGCTTGTTGCTTTTCTGGATGCTGGGTGTGATCAATTTCAGGCAGGGCTATCTCTAACCTCCTCCAGGCAGTCGGCCGGCTGATCTTCTCTCTCGCACAAGGGACTCCATTTCAGTAGCAAGTAGGAAGAGAACGTACGTGGCGGGGGACGGGTGGGGGTGGGGGTAGGGGTAGGGGATAGAGCACAGCACATTTCCAGGGGTGGAGAAAGGAAGGGTAGGCCAACTGCTTGGAGGGGGCAGTTTTTGGAGCTAAATTGCCCCCCTTCCTATTCATTTTTTTTCTACTGGGGCAGGGGGGGTCTGCAGATGAAGTGGGGAGGGGTCTATTGATGTGATGTGGGGGGGGATTGAGGTTGCAAAGCACAGGGTAGAACATTTTAGCCCAAAGTTTATGCCACGGCTAGAGAATGGGTTAGTACCAGCATAGGCACACGGTCTCAACAGGGTATGCATAAACGGGAGAGATGAGGCAAACCCCACAATGCTCTGGGGAACATGCCTTCCAGGATGGGTGGGGGAGGGAGCAAGGAAATATTTTCAAGCAAACTTTTCTCTTGATTCGATGTGCTTGCTAAAAAAACAAACAAAAAACCTGAAGGATGAAATTCTGGGGAGAGCAGGGAGGGAGATTTGAACAGGGGAAAAAAATAAGGTTCTCCTAATATTAATCCCTTCCCCTCGGCAATTATAGGTGTGATTGGACTTAGAGGGTACAATGCAGGTGACGTTTAGCTGTGCCAAGATCCCGTTGAAAGCGAAGGCAGAATAAACGGTGGCTAGGCGTGCCATTTGCTACATATCCCGTCTGCAGCAAAACTCTCCTTGATTAGAATGTAAAATGGATCACTTTTTATATTCGCCTCTGTGGAGGCTGCCCACAGTATCTCTGAGTGAGTCACTGCTTTGGCTGTTCCTCTCTGCAGTAGCCTTCCAGGTTGTGGATAATACTATACTGTTATTATTTCCCTGCTCAGGGATATAAGGGTACATTTGGCCATTCTCAACGGACAGCCCCGGCTCCCTGACCTCCTCAGAGCTGGCCAGAAAATAAATTACCCTCTTCAGCCTGAGGTCAAGGTTGTTTGTAACACTTTTCTACAAAACTGAATTCACAAAAAAAAAAAAAAAAATCAGAATTCCCAAGCTTTGAAATGTCATTTTCAAATATCAAAAGTTCTTCACTTTTCCCTTCTGTGCAATGAGATTTTATTTCAGCTCCAGCAAGGCTGAGTTTGTGAAGACCCATAGTAGGACACCCATTTAGAGAAAGGCAGCTGAGCTAGCATGGGGTCGTGGCAGCCAACTGTGTCATTCCCATTAGCGCAGAGTTTCCCAAGTTTGACAACTTTTAAAACGTGTGGACGTAGCTGGCTGGGGAATTCTGGGAGTTGAAGTCCGCACGTCTTAAAAGTTGTCAAACTTGGGAAACTGCAGTAGAGAAAGGGGCTTTGGGTGCTTGTGATTAAGAAAGTGTGAAAGGTGTGACTGTGAGCCGGATCAGTAGACAGATTGCCCAGGCTCACCAAGTGAGGATTGGCTACTTCCTGCCTCAGTGGGTAATGATATCCTGCAACTGAACCCACCACAGCTGGTTTGGGGGGCTGGGGGGTGGTGGAAATTGTACCAGGAAGGACCGATTGGGCATCTTTTCAAATCCTGGGTTGCAAAACCGAGCCCCTAATCTTTGTACTAAAAGATTAGAAGGCAGGAAATTCTGTTCCAATGGGGGGGAGCGTCTTTAAGAAAAACTGTCACCATTTCCAGTTATGGGATTTCAGTGTTCAGGCTTCATTTTTCTCTTTTTTAAAAAAAAAAAAACAGAAAAGGAGGTGAAATCTAAATGAGTATCTTATTTTTCCTGCCACCAAATAACAGGGCATTTCCCAACTCACAAAGGTACTGCTGCAGTCATCATGGGAACTTAATAGCCGTCTTCATGGGAACGGGAGCACAGGGTGGAGGGTGGAATTATAAGGAGGACAAGGAAGGTTATCACAATGAAGGAAAGGATTTCTGCTCCTGGTATGAGATCATTCAGGATCTTCCAGAACTGAAACCCTATCCTAGTCTCATCCTGATTAGAGTTGGAAGGTCAGTCTCCGATTTCTCTCCTAAGCTAGAATGTAAAAGATCCCCAGTTCAGCTCCAGTCTTTTATATATTTTCTCCATTAGATTCAGCCAGTCAGTACAATAACATATTGTCTTTGGGCAAGGACCAGCTACAAAACCCAAACAGCAGGGTGGACAAAGAGTAAAGCGCGCAGGGTGGGTGGGTTGGTACGTGAGGCAATGCCATGTAATGCAAGCCATTCCTGAGAATTCCCCACCCCACACCTTCCTGTCTCTTACGAGGTAAGATGCTGGACAGCTAAAATAAAACATTGCACCAACTCAGTCTGAAATTTCAAACTCCTCAATTCAATTGGAAAGGAACCCTATTTCCAAACTCGGGATTTAATATAAAAAGTACTTTTTGCCAGAAAACGTGAGCCAAATTTTTGTTTGAAGTATTCATTGGCCAAGTTTAATATTTCACAGGCAGGTTTTTTTTTCCTTGTATCCTTTAAGTCCAGCAGCATCTATAATTCATGTGGATGGGTCACACTCAAGGCCCAATGTATCTAGTCTGGCATTTTCTTTGTAACAGTCGCAGCCAATCAGAAGGCTCGGGAAAGCCTATGAATGGAGCATCTCTCAGTAGTTTGCTCCCAGCAACTATTTCTTAAAGGTATACTGCCTCTGAAATGAGAAGATCTGCTTTATGCTCTCATGTCTTAACAGCCAATGTTAGACGCCTCATTCATGAATTTGCTTCCATTGTTTAATTGCAAAAAAAAAAAAAAACGAAAGAAAGAAAGAAAGAATAGAGGAAGAGGGCATTACATTAGGAGAATATTTGTGCCAGCGTTTACAAGGATGTTTGAGTTATCGACATTTGCTTGAAAATTTCCACTCAAATCTATTTCAGCTCCCAAGAAAAAGGGAACAAGAGAAGGCCATTTCTCAAGTATATGTTCATTCATTTAAATGCATGCAAATTTAAAGTCACTAGTTTTCTAGCATTGATGCTGAATTGTTTTTATTTTTGATGGCTAGGTTCAAAAGCAAAATAGCCTGCTGTGATAACCTGGTTTGGCCCTTGCAGGTGCCCAGATCCTGGTTTTCTTCGGTGGGAAGCAGGAGTGGGTTCTCATTGACCAAAAGAGCAAACCGATCCTACCATCGAAAACAATCCTCAGTATCTCAAACAAGCCTAGAGGCCACACCAAGCTCTTGGAATGTAAATCTGCTCCTTCAATTTTACCACAAGATGGAAGGGACAGCAGGAGGGGAGGAGGGGCCATTTCCAGTCTCCTCTACCTCTCGGACTTCACTGGATCCCCTCCCTCAATGACGTAATGCACAAGCCGGAACTGGTTCTTCTTCTTCTTTTTTTTTCTTTTTTTTTCTCCTTTGGGGACTTTGCTGCAAAACTTTATACATGTGTGAAAGGGGGGGTGTCTTTCCCAGGGGTTATCCGATTCTGGCAGTGCCCCCAGCAGCTTCAAGGTAGACCTCATGCTGTCTTCGTGAACGTTTTTTTCCATGTAATGTTTTTTGGAAACATAAGTGTGGAAACTTAAATGTGGAATATATATATATATATATATATATATATATATATATATATATATATATATATATATATATATATATAATATTAAAATATTCTTTGGAATAAATTTAAATACTACATTTCTGTATGCAGCGTTTTCAAAGCTTGTTATTCTATATGTGGGAAAGGCACTTCGGAGGGCCATGGTTTTCACAAGAAGGCAGAATATGTGTTGCTTTTGTCTTTATGTTGGGGCCCCCTTGGCAGGAATTTCCAGGACTGGGTCTTCCCCTACACTTGCTGTGCTTAAATATTGCAATAGGCCCAAAATAATCATATTAGGGTTTAAGATTATGTTGGTTCCCAAAACATGCTGAATTACCAACCACTTGATGCTACTTTACTAGTGTCTAGCGTTTTCTGCCAATTCAGAAAGTTACTATGTTTACCTAAGTATGGTTGCACATTCAGATCCATCACATATTCATTCTGGAAATACGCATGCCAGTCTGCGGGCAGCCTTTGCCAGCTTTGTTTGAAAGCATAACATGACTTGGCTTTTCCTTATTGTCCTCTCCTACTACTAGGCACTGTGTATCCGAGTCACAAAAACTTCGCTCAGAAAAATGAATTATTCGTTATCTAGCAGTTCAGATATAAATGTCTTTCTAAAGCTGAAGGGAAGGGCTGCTGGTAAGTGTCAATTCATTCCCTAAATCAGTGTCTCTTAATCTTGGCATGTTTACAATGTGTGACTTCAACTCCCAGGAGACCCCAGTAGTAATTCTCACTGAGGAATTTTGGGAGTTGAAGTCCACACATCTTATATTTGCCTAAATTGAGAAATACTGGGGAGAGTATCTGTTTGAGCCTGTTTTCTGTCCAGGGAAAAGAATGGCCCACTTAAAAGCTGTAGCAGTGCCCTCTGCTGATTGGATGAAAATCCAGCTGAGAGTTCCACAGGTGCCAGGTAGGAAGCTACCGGAGAGGTTTCATTCGAAGGGATGAAAACACAATAGAATTGTGCTGGGAGGCAGCACAATCTTCTGGCTATTGCTGCAAATTAAGATTTGGCCTAAGCACCAGGTCAGCAGAAGGGGGAAAGTAGGAGGGAAGATGGGAATGGATCCTGATTGAATAAAAAGTATTGTTTGTGCCCCGAAGCACATTGAATTTGGCTGCTTCTCCAGGGTCCTGAATGGAAGTAAATACGCATTATGACTTGGACTGTATCAACACTAATGACTGGATTCGTGCAAGAGCTCAATTTCATGCAAGATCTGTTAAAAAGAGTAGATACCATATCCACGTTCTAAATAAAAAAACTTACAATGTCAATAGACTGGTCTAGATAAGTTACCAATTGGCACCTGCCATGTATAATAGGGAGCCAGTGATAATAGACTTATCCCTAGAAGATTGCTTTAAAGCTTCTTGAGAAAAATGTGAGCAAAACAATTAGGAAAAAATAATTACAGTGACATGCTTATTCTTATTAATTGCTACTATTAATACAACAATATTTATAGCCTTAGACCCCTGCAATTGACAAGTACAACAGTAAAAAAAAAATGCTGTACTTGCCCTGAAATGAATAAATAATTCTAATAAGAAAGAACAGTATAAAGAATAGTATGTTTATTGCTTTATCACCTTGGTATCTGTTGTTTTAAACTGACTGCAAACAGAATTTAATCCTGGAGATCCAGCTGGAATTCTCTTTCAAGCAGAATTCAGTGGATGAGCATCCCAATGTCTTTCTTAGTCTAACATATCCTGCAGGGTCGTTGTGTAGATGAATTGGGACCACTGAATTCTATGCCAGAGAGGTAAGATAAAAGTAGAATTGGCTTCAGTTCCTGAGTCATAGATACACACATTCTAAGGAAAGCATTTTTGTACAGAATGCCACTATTGAGCCCAATGGACATGAGTAAGAAACACTAATGAATCTCTCAACTCAACTGTGTTAGGTTTCAAGACATAATTTTCTTGTCTTTTTCTAGAAATCCAGTATCAGGTAATGGTTAACTTCTCAGGTGTGCTTAAGGATCTGAGAAAACAAAGGAGGAAAAAGACCCTGGCATTAAAATGCAGGGAGACACGGTGGAATAAAAAGTGCGTTGAAGAGTCTTGGTGGTGAACAGGGGAAGTAGATGGGTCTTGCATTCTAATCAAGCATCCAATGACTGAATAAATAGATCCTGCTTGAGCTAAAACATGGAGAGAATCCTGTGTTCAAATAGGGTTCACACAATACACTAAACTAGTGTTTCTCAATCTTAAAAATTCTGTGGATGGGGAATTATGGGAGTTTAGGTCTAAAGATCTTTAAAAGTTATGGAGTGCAGGTTGAGAAACACTGCACTAAAATAAAAGCAAATGCTCCAAAGTATGGACTTAGTACAAGGTCTGAATCCGGTAATGATGCCATTGGCCACACGATATGAATTAAAGGCAAATTACATTATTCACATGATTTGTTGGATGACATAATGGCCTACATGATGTCACTTGCTCCCCTTGCCTGTTCTATGGACATCTATTTATTATTTTCCGTCTGATGCCATTTGATAGTTGCTACAAAATAAGACATGCCTAGAATTGGAAAATTGGGCTGCTCTGGCGTTTATAATGTTTGGTTGCAATAGTATTTAATATCTCTGATACTTATAAAAATAACTTGTCATATATTGCTCAGAGTTTTTGGTTTTTTGCATCCTGTCTGCCATGTCGATCGTGGCATGGCATTAAAACGTTCACAAACCTTTCAGATACTATTTGGGCAACATAACTGGTTAGTGAAGCTGTCATCTGTGTTCACCTAATATCTAAGTATAAACAAACCAACCGGATTGGATTTACAATCGAGACACCATTCCCCAAGTCTAACCCATATATATTACTGTCACTAAGCTTAGTAAATTAAATCAAGTTTTTATTAGAGCAGTAGGCCAGCGTAAAGAGGATGGGACACAGTCAATTGAAAAGCATAGAAAATATATCAGATCTAAAAAAAATATGAAAAACTACAAGATATTAAAGCAGAAAGTATACAGGCAGCCCTTGACTTAACCACAATGGAGAGCAGAATTTCCATTGCTAAATAAGGCAGTTGTTTGTTTGTTTATTTATTTTATTTGTTTATTCGAATTTATATACCGCCCTTCTCCCAAAAGGGCCTCAGGGCGGTGGTTAGCCAGAATTAAAATACATATAATCCAAAAGTTAAGAAAACTAAAAATGAATTAAATTAACGGCTTCCCGATTTAAAAGTTAAGTGAGTTGCACCCATTTTATGACCTTCTTTGCTATGCTCGTTAAATGAATCACTGCAGCACTTACGTAACGCAAAGCCAACTTTCTTAAACAAAGCCAATTTTCCCCATTGACTTTGCTTGTGGGAAGCCAGCTGAGAAACTGCAATTGCCAAGGGTGATCACCTGACCCCAGGCCATTTGCAACTATCATAAATACATGCAGGTTGCCAAGCGCTCAAATTCTGATAATGCAATTGTCATAAATGTGCCAATTGGTCATAGCTCATATTTTTCAGTGCCAGTGTAACTTTGGTCACTAAATCAATGGTTGTATGTCAAGGACTACCTATTCATGAAAGTCTTATGAGAAACTAAAAGAAATGGTAGGATTAAGCTTACTAGGTTTTGAGAATACGTCTTCTAGATCAGGGGTTTCAAACTTGCGGCCCGTGGGAGAAATGCATCATGTGGTGGCCCCGTCTGGTTTAGCAAAGGGGGGGGGGAATCCCAATATGTCACGTCATGGCAACGCCACCATGACGACGTGAGTTTGACACCCATTCTAGATCTTCACCGAATCTGATTAAGGATTTATTATTTTCTGTAACCAACTGTACAAGGTGGTTTGAAGAAAGGGGGAGGTTGGGGAAGATGATCTTCTAGAATCAGGAAAGGATAGTAAGAGGGTTGAAAAAAAAATAATTAGAAGCTAAGAAATATGATGTCCATCAAAGCAGTAGTCTGAGAACATTTGCCTTGAAGCAACTAGTTTCCTAAGCAAATTCCCAGCTATTGTGGAGAGCCTAAACAACAGATTCCTTTTATATTGTCCTCAGAACAATCCTGAGAGTTGTGACTCAGAATGTGTGTCTGGCCAGAGTCACTCATGGTTGTGGGTAGACTTGAAAGTGGGTCCTGCTGGCCCAGCTCCAGTCCTTGAACACTCGACTCCAGTGGCTTTCCATGTTTTTCCTTGATGGCCAGGAGCCAACACACAAGGGAGCTGATGCTTGCATTTTTAAGCTCAGTATTAATTCCACACAGGCTGGGATCAGTTGGAAGGACTTGGGCCAGCAGCCTGGAGCCCTCCAGGATAAATGGACAGGGAATGTTCAATCTCACAGAAATCTGCATTGCCAAAGGCTCATGCGCATAGAATGGGAGCAGCTGGCAGAGAGTTCCCTTGGCACGGCCAGCCATGCTGTTTAGGGGAAGCACCAGACAAAATATTGGCAAGGTGCTACAAGTTGGATAAACAGCGACATTTTTGAAAGCGGGGTGGGGGTGGGGGAGTATTTTGAATATTGCTACTAATAAAACATAAAATGTGCATTTAATCAACAAGGACTGGATATAACCACAAACCAACAGCAATAATCAAGGTTGACTCAGCCTTCCATCCTTTCTAAGGTAGGAAGGCTGAGGCCCCCAGTTTGTGGGGGCAATAAGCTGACTTTGTATAAACATACAAAAGTATGAAGGCTATTGCTTAACGCATTGTAAGCCGCCCTGAGTCTTCGGAGAAGGGCGGCATATAAATCAAATTAAAAAAATAATAAGAATAAGAAAACACAGATAAAGGCAGAAGCCACAGAGACCTTATTTCTTAAGAGTCCAAGTAATTTTAAGGAAGAGTCTTGAAGGGAGTTCCATCCCAAATTCAAGATTATTTATTTATTTATTGAATTTCTTTATTTCTTTATTTATAAAATTTATTTATTTATTTATTAAGATTATGTTCCAGGCTGTGTTTTGCTTTGTTTGCTAGTAGAAAGAGAAGGCTTTATTTATTATTTATTCATTTCCTGAGGCTTACAAACCACTCTAATCCAAAAGGACTCTGAGCTTCCCCCTTTTACTATTGGTGATTCATGTACCATGGGGTTTTTCATTAAACTAGCTTTGAAACAAATTCACAACCTGGTTTAGTCTAACAGTAACAAGAATTGGAAGGGACCTTGGAGGTCATCTAGTCCAACCCCTTGCTCATGCAGAAGACTTGTACTAGGGATTCGAACCGCTGAACTGCCCACCTTCCTGATTGACAAGCTCAGTGTCTTAGCCACTGAGCCACCTAGTTAGACTTTTAAATAGCAAATCTTCAAACTTCCTGAAAATTCCTCTTTGGAAAACCTGGCTTTGCTTTTAGGTCTGGGGTTATTTATTTATTTATTTATTTATTTTATTGAATTTATATACCGGCCTTCTCCCCGAGGGGACTCACTGTGGTGAACAGCCGAAAATTAAAATAACACACAAAATAAAAATTAAGATTACTAAAAATAGATTAAATTAATCAGCCTCCCAAATTTAAAAGCTATACAATTAAAAACTAACCCATAAAACCTATTTCAGGCCAGGCCGGCTTGGTGAAATAAAAACGTCTTCAGGGCCTTGCGGAAAGTGCAGAGATCCGGGATCAATCTTATTCCGGGAGGGAGTTCCTTCCAGAGGGCGGGTGCTCCCACAGAGAAGGCTCTCCCCCTGGGGGTCACAAGCCGACATTGCTTGACCGGCGGCACCCTGAGGAGGCCCTCTCTGTGAGAGCGTATTGGGTGGTGGTAGGTTATCGGTAGCAGAAGGCAGTCTCGTAAATACCCTGGCCCTAAGCCATGGAGCGCTTTAAAGGTGAGAACCAACACCTTGAAGTGTACCCGGAAGACCACTGGGAGCCAGTGCAGCTCGCGCAGGAGATGATTGGTGAGTCCATTGGTTTTGGGGGTGTTATATTATGTCATTCAGGACATGCACCTTTTTCTTTTGTTGTTGTTCATGACTTTTAATATATAAGCTTCCCACAATTGTTTAGAATAGGGCAGTGATGGCTAACCTTTTTGCCGTTGTGTGCCAAAAGCAGAGGGAGCATGGGGGGGTCACGCGCGTGCGTGCCCTCATCCATAATTCAATGCCCCCGTGCCCCTCCCCCCCGCATTCCCCCCACTTTTGGCCCGAGACGGCAAAAATGTTACCAGTGGGCCCAGTGGGCCTGTTTTTCACCCTCCCCAGGCTCCAGATGCCCACGTGCCATAGGTTCGCCATCACTGGAATAGGGTAACTTTTAAAATGGCAGGGAGAGGGGGGGGGAAGGAAGGGAAGGAGGAAAGGAAGTGTTGAGAGTCTTCTGGAGTACTAATGGTGTTTATGATACAGCTAGATTAAAGCCTTCCAGATCTCTTACTTGCCGAGTTGCCATGCAGAAAGGGAAAATCCAAACCTGCAAAAACAGAATTACAAAGGGAAAATGGAAAGTTCAATACAGGAAAAGATTAAATGACTTGAGTAAACAGTAACTTGCTAGCCATCAACAAATTCAAATAGAGTGGATTGAACACTGACATAAAAATGACAGAAGAAACGACGCTGATTTCACAGTCGGGAAAAATACAGCAACAACAGTACTTGGATAAAATGCAGTCAGTGACCAAATAATATGAATTGGATAAAACGCTATATTCAAGGGTTTTCCATGCTCTTGGTTTATGTTCCAATAATTGATGCAGACCAAAAGTAGGTTGATAATTGTATGGTCAAGTTCAATTTTTAATTGACAGAATATGTAAGATATAGAGCTCCCAGTAGGAGTTTGGAATGCCAAAGCTGGAAATAGTAAGTAGGAAAGCACACTATATGGCCTGGGAAAGCAAAATGAAGTAGGAGTACAACTTACCAGTTTTTGCCAATCCAATTATTTTTTAATTCTTCAAGCCAAGCAAAGGGGAAGAACACTGTCAACCACTTTCCACAGTATCGTCTTGAGTATAGGTAGTCCTCGACTTACAACAGTTTGTTTAGTGACCAAAGTTACAACGCCCCTGAAAAAAGTGATTTATAACCATTTTTCACACTTACGACTGTTGCAGCATCCCCATGGTCACATGATCAAAATTCAGATGCTTGGCTCATATTTATGACGGTTGCAGTGTCCCAGGGTCATGTGATCAGCTTTTGTGACTTTCTGACAAGCAAAGTCAATGGGGGAAGCCAGATTCACTTAACAACCATGTTATTAACTTACTGTAACTGCAAGGATTCACGTAACAAAGGTGGTAAGAAAGGTCATTAACTGGGGCAAAATTCACTTAATAAATGTCTCATCTAGCAACATAAATTTTGGGCTCAGTTGTGGTTGTACGTCGAGGAATACCTGTATATTTATTTATTTATTTATTTATTTATTATTAATTATATTTCCATACTGCCCTTCTCCCGTAGGACTCAGGGCGGTGCATAGCCAAGATAAAAACAAAACACACAGACATCATAAAATTAAAAATTAAAATTATTAAACAATTTGGCCCAGTTAATTTAAAAGCCCAGAATTAAAATACCTAATAAAATCGTTTAAATGGTCAGCCCTGCCTGTTGGAACAGCAGAGTCTTGAGGGCACGGCGGAAGGTACGAAGGTCGGGGATGTTATGCATCTCCTGCATAATTCATTCCAAAGGGCTGGGGCCCTCACAGAGAAGGCCCTCCCCCTGGGGGTTTGCCAGTCAACATAATTTGACTGACGGCACCCTGAGGAGTCCCTCTCTGTGAGAGCGAACTGGTCGGTGGGAGGCTATTGGCGGTAGAAGGCGGTCTCGTAGATGCCCAGGTCCTACATACTCAACTTTGCTAAGGAAATTATCAGGAATCACTTCAATGGGCTGAACCTTACTCATGGGGAACCAGAGGAACTGTGAAATGAATTCAAAGAAGTTGTTATGGATGATTATGAGAAGAGACTATGAAATAGGGAGCAAACAAGATAGAACAAATGGTGGAAATTGTGAAGAAGACAAGCAAAACTGAAGTCAGGAAGACAAAAGACATGACCACCACATATGAAAGAAAGTACCTTGGTGATATCCACACTTCCAACATTTAGGATTTACATTCGGATAAATTTTTGCCAATTTTGCAGGTGCTAGGTGCCATCGGTATAGCATTTTATATTGATTTTCTTTGTAGGATGCCGCTTTTGTTAATTAGTAGTTTCTATTCTAAATCATTTCCCATTCATCCAAATTTATATTATGTCCAATATTTCTGGCCCACACTATCATTGGTTCTTCCGCCCTGTTATAGTCTAGTAAATAGGTATTGGAGTAAAATACAAAATCGGCTACAAGGAATAATTAATAATAAAATTGAATTGATTCCAGAAACCTTTCTCCTGGGAGCACTAAAGACCAAATATGATAAAAAACAGGGTATTTAATCATTCACATACTCACAGCAGCCAGAATAACATATGCACAATATTGGAAAGGAAACAATATACCACCTGAGGAATCTATTATTCAGAAAATATTTGATTGTGCTGAAATGAATAAATTAACATTAGAACTAAATGAAAAAGAGGACTCAGAATTTTATACGGTGTGGGATAATTGGTACAGGTGGATTGATAACCAAATTAAAAATGGATGAAAATTAGTATAAAGTTTAAGACATATATATATATATATATATATATATATACTGTATATATTTGGAGTTATAGAATATATAGGAAAAATTAATCTAACCTGTGAGAAAAGTAACACTGTCTGATCGTTTATGTATTGGAATTATGGAAAACGGAAAAGCCACAATAAAATATTGTTTTTTTAAAAAAAGGAAGACAAAGATCTCAAGAATGAACTTAACAAAGAATTTTGGAAAGCTCTGAGAAAAAAACAGGAGCAGTATTAGACCAATATCTCTAAAGAGATTGAAGATGGAAGCAGGTAGAATAGAACAAGGAAAGTCTTCCAAAAGATTTCCAAACTCAGAAGGAAGTTCCAATCTCAAATCAGCCTCAGGCAATAATTGACTCAAAGATCAAAGAAAGATAGAAGGTGCTTAAGTTCTGTTCAATAGAGGTGTCAATATCGAAGTCATCTTAGAAAATATTTAATCGTAATTGTAAATATATCTATTTATAAGAATCTTCAATATTTAAAAAATGAAGTTAGATCAGCACTCCAGTCATTATCAAAACAGACATCTACAGGAATTGGTGGCGTATCTACAAAAATGTGGCAAACAGGGGAAGAGTCAGTAAAAGCTGTAACTAAATTATGCCAGCAAATCCGGAGAACAAGTGTGGCTAACAGATTGGAAACAGTCAGTTTACATACCAACACCAAAGAAAGGAGTCTGAAAAGTATTATGTGAGTGTGCAGAGTATTGTATGACATCTTTAATATCACATGTTAGCAAAAATAATGTTAAATTAATCCAATTCAGATTAGAGCTCTACATGGAAAGGGGGATATGTTCAGTCTGGTTTTAGAAAAGACTCAGAACAAGAAACATTATTGCAGATGCATGCCGAATAATTGGGAAAGCCAAACAATATTAACAAGAAATCAATGTGTGTTTAATTGGTTATAAAACAGCCCTCAGTTGTGTCGACTATGTCAAACTCTGGGATGCTTTGGGGAATCTAGAACATCTCATTGGTTCTTCATGTGTGTTGAGACTCAGGCCCAAATAGGTAGTAATCGACGCAAACAGTTCCAAAACAATCAGATTTTATTAGAACAGCTGAGAATTAACTCATTCTCAGCGTAGTCCAAACTAAATTAAAACAAACTCTTCATAACACAAATTCTTCAGTCTAATCACCAACCTTGGTATAATTAGGAAACTGCCAAAGGTTTCTCTTGGCAAAAGTTCAAAAGCAGAAGATGCCGACAAGAGATAAGCGCAGCAAGACTACCAACAAAGAGGCCAAGAGCTGTTGCTGGTCTTTTAAGCCTTATGGGAGGGGCCAATCATCTCTTGGCCCTACTCTGGTCATCCTCTTTGCTTTAGCTGCTCCTGCCTTCTGGCAGTTCTTCTCATATGTGTACTAGGAACAGGCTCCTCCTGTTCCTCTGCCTCTCTACTGTCAGCCTCTGGAGGCTCCGGAATCCGCACATCACTCCCCGATGGCCCTGGCCCCATCTCTGCTTCCAACGCAGAGCTCTCATCCACGCCTTCCCCAGCCTCCAGGACTGGCCCATGTTCTTCCTCAGCCTCATCACTGTCCGACTCCGCTGCCAGCTCCGCAGGCTGCTGGCAAACCACAACACTGTGAAAGCTGTACAAAGGACAGGATCCATGGTCTAGATCAGCGGCCCTCAACCTTTTGGGCACCAGGGATCGGTTCCGTGGAGTGAGATTTTTCCGCGGACGGGAGGAGGCGTGGTTTCATCTGCTGCCTGTATCTCACGGATGGGGCTTCACTTGTTTGCGTGGCCCAGTTCCTGGCATGCCGTGAACCAGTGCTGGTGCATGGCCCAGGAGTTGGAGACCCCTGGTCTAGATGTAACACGGTGAAATAGACTTGTTCCAGGTCAGCAAAGGAATGAGACAAGGCTGCATACTCTCTCCTTATTTATTCCATCTCTCTGCTGAATATATACTGAGGGAGGCTGGATTGGAAGATGTGGTTTTAAAACAGTAGGAACAAACATCAATAATCTGTGCTATGCTGATAGCACTACTCTGATAGCAGAAAATGCAAAGGATCTGCAAACTCAAGTAATGAAAGTCCAGGAGCAGCCAAAAGAAATGGGGCTAAGTTTTAAATATAAGAAAGATCAAAATAATGACAACAGGTAGAGCAAACAGCCTTCAAACTGGCAATGAAGACATCAAACTGAAGCTCTTAGGATCATCTACCAACACAAAAGTCAAAAACTAGCACCTGTTAGGATAGCAGTGAAGGCGATGGGGAAAAAATATTGAGATGCTATGATCTCTCTCTGTCTGTAAAGATCAGAGTAATTCAGTCAGTGGCTTTCCTTCCTTTCCTAAGAAAATGAAGGTTGGACTTCGAAGCAACATAATAGAAAACGTGTTTAAGCTTTTAAATTTTGGTGTTGGAGAAGACTGCTGAGAATATCTTAGCTAGCCAAGAAAAAAAAGATAACAGAGGAAACAAATGCAGAATCCTCACTTTAGGCAGAAATTATCATTCTTAAATTATAGTAGTTTGGGCACCCTTATAGTAGTTTGGGCCATATAACAGGATATATGGCCTGGTTATCCAAGGTTATACTGTAGTCCAATTGTTTCTGACCACCTAGTATTCAGAGCAGGTACACTCTACGTATCTACTATTAAACCACTAAGACTTCTGAGGCCAAGAAAGTGTACCTTCTCTGTCGCTGCCCCCACTCCAGAATACCAACCCCCAGAAATAAGAAAGGTGCCCACTTCCCTGGCATTCCAGAAAACCCTTAAGACCTGACTCTCTTCCCATCAAGGGGTTTGTGTGTATTGATATGTGGGTGGGGCCACAAATTAGTATTGTATTTATTGTTCTGGTGGTTTTAGTCTAGATCATCTATTTATGTGCTTGTTTTTATTGTTCTTTGGATTTTGTAAGCCGCCCAGAGTTTAATGGAGTGGCTGGCTATAACAAATTTAGTAAATTATTCATGCAGCATTATTAAATTTTGTTTGTAAACAATCAGTTCTCTGAGAAAATGAGACACAATAATTAATACCTCTACTCCTATGTCTATGATACTACACTACCAATAAAAAGAAAGAACATAACAACTCAGCATAGTTGAGGTTGTCATTTTGAGGGTAGTGGCAGCAAACTATATTTCTCCCAGAATTAGAAAAACTTATGCCAGTGATACCAAATAAATTGGTTGCCAGTCAACACAACTGAAAGTTGCCAGGGCTAGAGACAATTGATGTAAAAGATGTCTCTCCCCACAACCTGATCAAACTCCAAAACCAAATTCTAAAGTTTCATAATTAGGTCTTAACAAATTTATTCATTTGGCGTTGGGGTAGTTGTCTTCTTTTGGCCATTTGACAGAAATGTCACACATCTGAATTCAAGCAAATAGGGTGTTTCAAACCAGATAGAATACATGTTTCAGAGTCAATTTCATAAGGAGCAGCTTTGAAAGAACTTGAGATGTCGAGGGTGGTTCATGGACTACTCTAGGTATATGACAGGTGTATTGTTCATTCTTGGCATGTGACGTCATGGTAAGAATGGCTTGCACCAACACATACCTCTAGGTTCAAAATAACACCAGAGTATCTCACAGATCACAACATCTCTATTGTGAAAGCCTCACTAGCACACCAGACGTAAACTTTAGTCCTTTAATTCAGGCTGTTCCCACAAGTCCATTCACATGAAGAATAGAACCAAAGTTCAGCCTTGCTTTGAGTTCCTGGGCTCTCCCACATTAGAAATCAAGCACAGCTTGTTCAAATTGTAGCTGGTAAAGTTGGCTGGATCCCCATCCTCACAGAAATCTCAAGGGACAGGTTATTTTGCTCATGTACTGGCTGCTCAGAAACTGCTGATGGAGAGAAGGGGAGGGGAGTCATCTTAGCCCTCTATCTGCTTAGGTTGAGCAAGAGAAAGAAAGATCTGCTTCCCATTTGCCAATGGGTAGCCCTTGGTTACAGGCAGCAGCCGCTGTCTCTGGGATGCCAGTCAGGCTCTGCTATTGGTGGAGAGGGCCAGCCAGGCTCTCCAACTTGCTGATGGGCCACCCGTTGCCTTGGCAACAGCAGCATCCAGATACGCTTGTGAAGGCAAGGCAACAGAGATTCTGCAAGCTTCTCCAGAAAGCCCTAGCGACCACCATGCAGTTCCACCTGAACCTAAGCCACACAATGCAAGATTGGTAGGGACAGGGGCGGGTGTGTGTGTGTAGAATTCCTTGAAATGTGGCACAGAATGCCTAGGAGATCCTAGCAGGTATATTTCAGTGTTACTGTCATACTGCAGGAAATCTTACAGCAGGTCTCACATGAAATAGTACTATTATTTCAGTGGGGGCAGGGGGGGGAGAACGACACTAAAAAAGCTAGGAAGCTTTCGTTATGGGCATCTTATATTCTCTGTGGCCATGCTTCATTTAACACAGGGATTGGTATTCAGCTATGAAGTGTGTACACTTTCAGAAAAGTGCCCCTAAATGTGGAAGGCTGGTTATATGACAAGTCAAAGTGCTATTCGCTGATTTATGATTTATCATATGCTCTTGTGCAATACTGCTTCAAAGTGCTTTTTTCTTCCACTATTACATCAGTTTTTACAATGACTAAACTGGCTTCTGCATCTTCCAAGGAACTTTATTTGAAAGTGATCCTTAAAACATCCAAGGTATGAAAAGGAACAACAATCTGAAATGTGTCCAGAACTGGCATCTAATGGAAATTACCTACAGAGCAACAATCTAAAGGCAGTTCAAATAAATTAAGCTAATTAGAAACTACACAGTATATACATATACATACATTTATATATACATATATACATACATACATATATATATATATATATACACACACACACACACACACACATACATACATACACACTGTATATCACTCCTAGTCTGGTGGTTCTTCATACCCAAGAGAATCAGACTTTTTTTTTTTGAGATTGATGGCTGCTTTTATGACAGTCATCAATCACAAGGAACTTATTTCCTCTCACTATCCATATATGGGGATTCATTCTTCTTAAATCCAGCTAGTTCAAGAACAAAGCACTCTAGCTTATGAATCTAAATGATTTCACCAGCAGTTGTAGATCAGTACAGTACTAGGACTCCCTCTATAGTACTGTTTAGGAACAACATTCCAGTTTTTGAAAACAAAAGAGAATTGCTATAGGGGAGGAGCTATTGGCTAAAAACTGAAAAAGGGCAGGCGCTTTCTCACTGTCATCCAGACTAGGAGCAGACAGCAGACAGTTTAAGAGACTCAGGATGAAAATCATACAGGAAGGAAAGAAGAAAGATGGGGTTTACACCTATGAAGGACTAAGGCTACAAGAGAAGACGTGTTTACAAAGAACTAGATGTGTTTGTACAATATACTAAATTTGGCTTATATTTATGTTCTGGTTTCTGGGATTCCATTATGCAATCTCATTGTTTGATTTAATGATTTAATATACAGTGTGAAAATTGGATAATTCAATTAGACAATTGTTTGGGTGGGTCAGTGAAGAAACATAATAAAATAGTTTAAACAATACCGTGTAAATGCAGTTTTAAGTGGGGGGGGGGGGAGCCCTGGAAAGATTACTGCAGAGAACACAATCTTCAATTAAAAAGCACATTTTGGCATTATTCTAGGTCATCCCAACGTTAATGTAAAAGATGTCATAGTTAAAGATAGCTCAATAAATGTATGCCTCATCAATCTTTGCGCTTTTGAAGTTTTAAAACAGTGTGTGTATATAAATGTATGTTTGTGTGTGGCTTGAAGGTTTTGTAGACATAAGGAAACCACAGTACAGCTATACAATACACTCTGCAAAAAGCCCAGTGGTCAAACAGTTTATCAAATTAAATTATATTTAGGATAAAGAGATGATTGACTCTCAGTTCCAGAAATCAAACTGTCCAGAAACTGTCCCTCTATTTGAATGCTTAACAAAAATAAAACATTTGCTCATAATATTCAAATTTCTCTTTGTACTTTTACATTCTGCAGCAGCCATGGGCCCAAATCCAGGACAAGTCTCAACAACAGTATAAATATGCCCGTGCAAACCCAGCAACATTTCAACCCCTGTGAAAAGAAAGGAAAAACCACCTCAAATCCTTCTACTCTTGACTCAAAGGAAGAGGAAAAATTTCATGCTGTAGAAGTTGCATCTGGTGATAATATTTTGCATGGGGCAAGCACCTATATTCCTTCTCCCGAGGGTGTTAAGCATGGACAATTAACTACATAAAACTATGCCTCGTTTCAAATCCTTCTAAAACTGTAAAGTCCTCTGGGCGCTAGATGAAGGTTCCCCAAGAGACTGCTCATGTACCCCAAAAGCTGCTGAGTACCCTGCAGCAGAAAGTTCACAAATGTCTCGCCACTATTTTTCTGTTTTTGCCAGGTCAGCATGCCAGATTAGCACAACTTTCTTCTCTCTTCTCCTCACTGGTATCTGAGTAGGATTAAGAAGCCCGATAGAAACAGCACGAGGAGAAAACTTTCGAAGAGTCTGTGCTTTTCCTCCTTCATGTTCTCTTTGCGCCTCTGCAATTCTTGCTGCTTCAGCCGCATCAGGCGCTCCCGTTCCAACTGCTCGCCATAATGGGCTCGGTAAAATTCGTCGAAGTTGAAGATGGGCTTGCCTGGAGGGTGGCCAGAAGTGTAAGGCGACTTCTTGGACATTTTCTGAGCAGCAGCCGCCGCTGTTGCTGCTTTACTTTTGCCAGAGGGCTTCTTGGCATTGGAAATGTCCTTCTCGGTGAGGAGGCCACGGTCGTACTTCTTGCGCAGGCTGAGGCTGCCCAACACCTGATAGGCCTGAGTGATGTGGATGAAGCGATCGGCCGCCTCCATGCTGCCCGCATTGCGATCCGGGTGATAGAGAAAGGACTGTCGGTAATAAGCGGATTTAATCTGGGCCTGAGTAGCGCTGCTTTGCACTCCCAGCAATTCGTACAGGTCCTTCGGGCCAGCACGGCGCCAAACGTTTCCTCTTCGTTCCCCTTCCTGGCTATTATTACCCTGGCCAGGACCTGATCGCCCACGAAAGGCGACGGGAAAGACAAGGGTAGGCAGCGCTGCTCTGGGCCTAAGACCGGCTCCATAGGACGACCAGAGGAGATCTGAGGCGAGGACAGAGGAGGCCCTTGACTGGCGCTGCGATCTTGCCAGAGCCATAGGCGGCGTCCTTAAAAGCCGACGGTGACTCGCTCGCCCGCGACCTCTGTCATCTTGAGTTACCCGACCGCCTTAAGCAAAATCAACCGGTAGTCCCGAAAGGGAAGCCCATTGGAAAATTCTTCCTGGCCGGCCAAAAGGCGAAGCGTAGTCAGCTATTGGTCAGCTCTTGATGGACGTGACACGCAGCCACTAGCAAGAAGGCGGAAAGCAGGGAATAAAGGCAGCGCTAAAGAGAGACGGTGTGTCTCAACGCGTGGAATGACCACGGCGCATGAGCGAAGCGGTCTCAATGTGGTTTCGTTTCCGGTAAGAGCGGAGAGCGTGGTCTGCAGACAGACGGGGAGGTTGGCCAATTCAAGAGCTGGTAGGTGGGGCAAAGGACGATACTGGAGAAAAATACGTCATACGCAGCGCTGATCTGTCTGATGAACGCTGCCTCACGTCACCCCACCTGTCCACCAATGGGAGCGCCTTATAGGGTGGGTTCGGAATCTAAAGAGTCTGAATGGAATGGTAGCAGAAGTTGCGTAGTTCGGGACTTTTATTGGCAGCAGCTCAATGGGACGCTAGAAGAACTTAGTGCCGCCTAGCACCGTCCTGTTATTAAGCTTCTTAATAAAGATTGCTTGATGGGATCCTTGTAAGATTTTCTGTTGCTGTATTAACATAACCCTATTAGCCACGATCGTTAACCCTAACAGTTGCATTCGGACAATATGGTATTATAAACGCAATTCGTTTTAACCTTTTGTGTTTTAGCTAACTGGGTTAGCTGGTTATTTACTGTACTGTGCAAAGTGGATCCAATAATTCAGTATAATTATTTTGCATGTACATAACCTCGCTGGACTCCCATGTGGTGATAGCCTGTGCTCTTAACTATAGTGTTGAAAAGCCCATAGGTGATTGGACTGATTTGAAATGCTATGCTATATGCTGTGGTTTGCAAATTACAGTTGCTGCATTCGTGCATTATCTAAATCGGAATGAAACAAGCCCAATTAAAGCACGTCGTGATGTGTGAACACAATCTCTGTCTCGTTTTATAATACAGTAGTTTAAACCTTGAATTATAGCAGTGTTGTGGCAGTTGAGGTGGGCAGTAATTACATTATAATTTGCATTATGAGTAACTTGAAGACTTGGAAGACATACTATTCGGGGAGCAGATCCTGAGTCTGAAAACAAAGTAAGGGAGTCTTGGTTCTTTTCAATTGTAGAAAGTTAGCACCCACCCTTCTAGAAAAATGAAATATTCTAGGAAATATTAAAAAGGCAGAAATTATATTTCCTTGGATGAGAAATGGAGAAACATGTTTTTTAGGCAGGAAGCAGACTCAATTTTAATAGCCCCCACTCTCCTCAATAGCCCACAGCAGATGTCAGCACTTAAGAGATAAAGAGATGGCTAGGTCTATCCCTAAGCCAAGCTAAGCAAATACCGTCAACTAAGATCCAACAAAGGTAGGATTAGCTCTCAGCCATAATAGGAATCGCCCAAAGCCCCTTCATTACATGACCCAGCAAGATTCAACCGAGCCTAGGACTCAAGACAACCTACAAAGTTACCCCTGCATGGCCCCATGGGAGTCTGACAACCAATCAGAATACATTTCTTTCACAGGAACAGGAAGCAAGTTCAAAGCCCAAGAGAGGGTATAAATATATCTCACTCTCTGCTCCATGTGGTCAGCTATCTAGGACTTCAAACCATGTGGTCCTATCTACCATTAAACCATCCTTCCAAGCAGTCTCCATGTTTCCAGTGCCTTTCTTCCCACTTGGAACTAAATCCAGATGGGCATTTCTTCCAACACAGTCATGGTTAGATGATAAAACTAGATTTCTCTTCTATGATAAATACTTGACCTTTTACTCCAAAGTTGTGGAGGAATGAAGAAAAAAATAATTTCTACTTGTAGGGTCATTTGTCCATCTCTGGTTGAATGTAAACTAACAAGACTACAGGCACCTGTAACAAGCTACAGTGATGTCAAAATGACATGCATTATTACACTTTCAAAATTATGTAATTATGTAGTTTATTTTACATTTATTGATTTTAGAGAAAGCACTCAAATATAGTTCAGTCAAACACCTAGGATTTGTACTTTGCCTATAGAGTCAACGATGACTCCTACATAACCCCTACATAACCCCTACATGGCCCTGTGGGAATCTGACAACAGCCAATAGAATACATGTTCTTACACAGGAACAGGAAATTCAAGTGTAAAGCCCAAGAGAAGGTATAAAAACCCTCTCTCAACTCTATGGGGTCAGCTGCCAGAACCCATGTGATTCCGCTTCCTCATTAAACCTTTTCAATCAGCCTCCATGTTTCTAGTGTCTTTCTCCTGGCTTGGAACTGAACCAGATGGATATTTCTTTCCACAAAAGGATTAGCTGGTGACATCAGTGTTGCCCAGGGGACACAGAGTTGGGGGGTCCTAATGTCCCGTTAATGTCAAGTATCAAGGTCATATTGTTGGGAACTCAGCTATGATGATGCTGGAGGAAAGAAACAAATGAGAGGGAGAGGAAAGAGTACAAGAGCCTGCAATTTTCTCCAGCAGCCTGCTTGTCCAAGTGTGGCCTCTTTTATATTAAATGGCCCTTCCCCTGGATTTGTCGTGCAGTTTACTGACAAAAGTTGCTTTGCTGGCCTATTTGTATTAGGTGGTGATCTGAAATTGTTGTGTGACTAGTACCTGGACTTTAGCTTTTCTAGCTGGAGCAATGTTGAGAGATGATAAATTTTTGGGGCACCCATAGTAGGATTTTTTTTTCTTTTTATTCTGGCTGGTAGTCTTTCAAAAGATCCTGTTTCGCCTTCATTGGAAAAATTGGATATGATGGATCTTAACATTGACACCCCAGTCGTACTGCCAGTTATGTTTCAAATAGGACTTCTACTGCAGAAGCAATATTCCTCTGAATCACAATGCTAAGATCAAGCAGAAGGGGAAAGCGATAAATACTGTATATCATTGTGCTTTCTAAACTTGGTTGTTTTCTTGCAGATGTTATTATCAAAGATCAGTGAAGTGCAGTGAAACCTCTGCAAGAAAACAACCAAGTTCCGATAGCACCAAGGATCCACAATTCAACCCTGACTTACAAGTGGCTCTGGAGCTATGTATATTCCAGTAGTGGTTTTCACTTACCTATGCTACTGGTTCAGAGCCGTGAGCGCACATATGTGTGCTTGCTTCACTCACACGTGGTGCTTCTGCACATGCGCAGAGTGTCCGTGATGACATCCGGGTGAGTGGGCAGAGCCTCCCGCCACTACCGGTTGGCCCAAATCAGGGCGAAGCAGTAGAAACCCACCACTGGTATATTCTTGGAAAATGGGAAGAGGGTAAAAACATAATTGAAGTTGTAACTATCTCTCCTCAGTAAAGACAAGCAGTGATAATAATGTAGTAAACGGGAACTAAAGCATGACTCCCTTCCCAGGTATAATTTTTTTTAGGGATGTACCTGCACTTGTAAAGTTATGTACCTGTGAGGATACCTAACTTCACAAAGCCTAAAAGATGCCAAGATGTCACCTCTATTTCCTGTTGGACTTCCAAAGTGGATCTACAGTAATTCTAAGACTTTGAACCGAAACCAGAAAAAGTACTATGGAGGACTGAAGATCCACACCTATATGAATGTATAAACTGGAAGGTGTCAGCTAAGCCTAACAAGAGAAAGCACACAGATCACACAGATCTTATAGTTTAATGATTTCTGTTTCATTGGCCAGGTTGGGAGAGAAGGCTGGTCCAGATGACTTTTGAGTTAGAGAAACTTTGAAGAAAAAGTCAAGAGGCTTCTATAAGCTTCCTGCAAAGAACCAATCAATCAGTTGTTTCATAAATGTAGCTCTTCTAAAGGGATGAAGGAATCCTCTGGCAGCTGTTATTCTCTGGTTAGCATCCCATTTTGGGGCTAGGAAGAGCCATCGATGGTACTTGTTCCTGTCACTGCTTGAGTAGCCTGTTCTGGGATGTCAGATGGGTTGGTCAGGATTGAAGTAGAAACACTCAGCTGGCGAAGGGAGCTCAGTACAGCTAAGGAAAAAATGTGTGGAGAGAGTAAAATCACAAGACACCTCTACAACTGTTTCTGCTCCTTTGCTCTGGTAGGCTTCCTTAGGGAACAGGAATATTGAGTCTTGCCAGTGCAAAGTACAGCAAGATTTCTCCCCAAAGAAATAGCACCACAGAAGGCACAAATGATATGAAATGTATACTTGTACTCATGTTATAAACCTTCACATATATACTGTCTTCATTCTTTTATTCTGTATATTCTGTTACATTCTTTCTGAATTCTCCTATGCTTTATAGCAGTGTTTCTCAAACTTGGCACCTTTAAGACCCATGAACTTCAACTCCCAGCCAATTCCTCAGCCAGTTTATTAACAATGCTTTTTTTTCTTTGAGAAAAGAACTGGCATATCACAACAAAAAGGAAAGGTGCAAAATCAAAACAGAAGGTGAAATCCTGTCATTAGAACTATAATAGAATTATATATAGAACAAATAAAAACTGAACGACTCCAAACTGGATTAAAGTTTAAACATTAATTCCTGATTTTATTCAATCCCTAATCCCTGCCCTTTGCACCCAGAACCATGCTAACTGAAAACGAAAAGGAAGTCAATAACTCACTGGGTCGCAGTGCCGGAAGAGAACAGTATTGATCCAGCCAGGCCAAAGATGTCTGACTCAGACTTTCTAGGCTGCTGGTGGACACCATCCCGTTGAAGGACTCAAAGAGAGGCCGCATGATGATGCTGAACTGATGGAGGAGGAGCAGTTAAGGAGCCAGCTTTGGGTTTTTTTCTCTCTCCTACCTTTGCTAAGTGGCAAATTAGATACCCTGTCTCACCTGTGTCTTGCACAAGAAACACTTGAATCTTTGCAAGAAATACTTGAACCATTGGCAATTTCAGGGAATCGTTATTCTGGTCAAAGCTTTGCAGATTGCCTTTCAGGAATGCAAACAGCCTTCTCCCCAAAGGATACAACCCAGAACTTCCAATTCTGTAAGGTGCATGAACGGACATATTCATCAAACATATGTCGCATCTGGTCAAAACGCTGGCGGGTGATGGGCACCCCTGTGTCAGGCAACTGCTGCTGGCAGAGGCTATAGGAGAGGAATGACAAGTTAGGGGGAAACCTGGTGCCACCATCTCCAGGGCTTCTGGTCTGTGTCTCCCCGCTTTACTGTATGCCCGATTGCCCATGCCAAGCCAGAGCTCCATGCCAGCAACCAAAAGAAAGCCAGTGGTGCCAAAGAAAGCCAGTGGTGTTCCCAGCAGACCTACTTGATGGAAATGTTCAGCTCCTCAATTTGATCCCGCAGGCGCTGGGCTTCATCCTGCAGGGTAGCTCGTTCCTGCTGCAACTTGCAGATGTATTCTGCGGTTTTCTGCAGGGTTGTGGCTTTGCTGATCTGCATAGTGGGGTGAAGGAAGGAAGGAGAAATGTGTTTAGACGGCTTCCCTGGCCTGCCAGCCTCCACAGCTCCTATAAACATCTGCTTTGCCTGCCCAGCTGTGGATTACAAATCTTGCAGAACTCATCCTTCAGATTAAGGATGGCTGACAAGACCAGAGAAGCAGATTCTCCAAGATGGTGTCAAGAACTGTAAGGGTAATTTTGTGGCCTCTGTTGAGGAAATTGGCAAGGATCAAGAACGGCTGATCAGCACTCACCTTGAGGCTAGGCTGGGCGCTCAGAGTGCTCACTAGGCCATGTAATGTGTCGAACCCCAGTTTGATGTTAAAACGGCGTTTCTGCTCAGCAGAAATGTGGATGATTCTGCGGCTCTCAGTCTGGGAGGGAAGAAGGGAATTTTCAGTGTAAAACTTAGAAGTTCACTCCAATGGTATAGAGGTAGTCCACAACTTACCACCCCAATTGGAACTACAATTTCCATTACTAAGCAATGTGGTTGTTAGAGTGTGCCCAATTTTACAACCTTACTTGCCACAAGTTAAGCAAATCGCTGCAGTTCAGGGGTGAAATGCTCCCAGTTTGGACCGGATCGCCTGATCCGGTAGCGATGGAGGCGGGTGATTCGGATAACCGGTAGCAAAAATCCCCGCCCCCTCCTCCCATGCCCAGTTGAGCCACACAATCATCAGAGGCTTTTTTTTTTAACTTTTAAAAACATTTTTTCTACAACTACGGCCGAAAAAATGCTTTTAAAAGTAAAAAAAAAAAAAACCTCTGATGATCGCACGGCTCGTCAGACACTTAAAAGAAAAAAAACCTTGTTTTCTTTTAAATGCTCTGATGATCCCAGCTGAGTTCCCTGATTGGCAGAGGCTTTTTAAAGCCTCTGCGGATCAGGGAACTCAGCTGGGATCATCAGAGCCTTTTGAAAACATTTCTTTACAACCTCTTAGCTGAAGAAGTTGTAGTAAAAATGGTTTTAAAAGGAAAAAAAAAATTGGCCACGCCCACCCAGTCACATTAACCCCCCCCACCAAGCCACACCCACAGAACCGGTGGTAAGAAATTTTAGATTTCACCCCTGCTGCAGTTGTTAAGTGAATCTCATGGTCATTAAGTGAATCCACCTCTCATTGACTTTGCTTGTCAGGAGCTGGCTGGGAAGATCTCAAATCACATGAGCTCAGGATGCTGCAACTCTTGTAAAAACATGCCAGTTGCCAAATGCCCGAATTTTGATAACTTGAACATGGGGAGGCTGTGATGGTCATAAGTGTGAAGACTGGTGCTAAAAACAGCTTTTTTTCAGTGCTGTTGTAACTTTGAAAGTCACTGAGTGAATGGTTATAAGTTGAGGACTACCTGTATGTAACTCCTGAATCACATTGCCAGAATCTGGTACCATATACAGCAGAACCTCTGGTCATGAACGCTTCTGACCACGACCAAGTCAGGTTCTGACCAAAAAATTCACAATTTTTTTTTTCGCGGCTGATTTCTCCTTTCACACCATTTTTTTTGTAAGCGCCAAATTTCCAAAATTAGGTTCTGGTCACAACCAAATTGGTTTGGACCAAAATTATAGAACAAATTATGGTCGTGACCAGAGGTTCTACTCAGAGGTGGGTTTCAGCAGGTTCTGACCAGTTCTGGAGAACTGGTAGCGGAAATTTTGAGTAGTTCGGAGAACCGCTAATTACCACCTCTGACTGGCCCCGCCCCCATTTATTCTCTGCCTCCCGAGTCCCAGCTGATGGGGAAATGGGGATTTTGCAGTAACCTTTCCCTGGAGTGGGGAGGGAATGAAGATTTTTCAGTATCCTTCCCTTGCCATGCCCACCAAGCCACGCCCACCAAGCAATGCCATGCCCACCAAGCCACGCCCACAGAACCGATAGTAAAAAATTTTGAAACCCACCACTGGTTCTACTGTACCTGGAATGCATTTCCTGATAGTTTTCCATTGAAAAAAAAACAAAGGAAAAAGCCCCTAAATTGTTTACTTTTCGGACTGATCAAATAGGGCTTTAGAACCATCCCAGTATTGATAGAATTTTTAGGTTTGAAGCTGAGCATTTGGAACAGGGTACAAGAAGGCAGCTGCATTTTCAGGTTGCCCCTCTGTTCCCAACCTGTATTTTTTATGTATTCCATCACTGATGACTGATTTTCTTACCATGTATTTCTAAAAACTGTATAGAGGACAAGGGAAAGGGAAATGCCATAGACTTTATCGCACATGAGAAATAAGCTGTGATAAATTAGAGGGGTTTATTAATGAGGGACCCTTGGTGCCAAAGACCCCTCATTTCAACCCTGAGTTACAGATACGCTCCCTTATATGTTGATTAATGCTTCACAATTCACTAATTTCTGGGGTGGAGAGGGTTAATATGATCTGAGGGAACATGATCTTACCTTGCTTGATTCTGTCCTGTTTTGGCTTGAATAGAGAGGGGATGAAACTAGCCCCTCAAGGGAGGGGGGTCCCTGTGTCATTCTCTGGTTATTGGCTGCTGGGGGGAAGGAGATAAGAAAACATCACTGCAATTATTGATTGCTACTGAGCATTCACATACTTCTTCTATGGAACATATATTCAGGCAGAACACTGTCCAGAATAACTAGAACTACTGGTTGATAGTGGATGCTGATTCTAATGACTCACCACAAACAGGAGTGGGGGAGAGGCGTTCTATCTTGGGGACAAGCAATGAGCCTGTTGATGCTGTGTTTGGAATGGACTGCGTGGGGCTGGAGATGGGGGACAGCTGAGGGCTGAGCTCTCTTATTCGGGGCAAGAAACTGGCGGGTTCGTCACCAAATGCGTTGTGCTACAGAAAGAAAGGGGGAAAAAAGTTAGCACTGCACAATGGAACATCAGGCACATGGTAGGGGTGTCCATGGAACCTTCTGCCACCAGATACTAAAAATTACTCTAGAGACGTGGAACAGATTTATGGAACATAAATCTGTTAGCTATAATCCTGATTTCTAAACAGCCAAGAATGGAATTTCCTGCGTCAGGACTGTAGTATACGGTACCTGGGAATAGTAGTTCTTTGGACAAACAGTGAGTTGCTATCTGCCTCCAGCTCTATTGATGAACTTCATGTGTCCTGTCACCAGTGGATAAAAGGAGTTGGACAACCTGGAACTTTAGGCCTGAGAAGTGCTACCATTCTTCCGTTACAATTTCTCCTCTAATAAAAGCTAGTATTGGTAATCTAGATATGGGATCTATATTGGTTCATTTCACCCATGGTTATGGCAGTTTCCCCTCCAACTATCTAACATGATATCCTTCAACATCAACCAGGGTTTTTCACTTTCTCCGGAAATCCCAAGTTTTAGTGTACCAAACTGTCCAAGTGAGATACAGCTCCATTCCTTCCAGTTCTAAAAGCACTTTATCTTAATCCTGTTCCAAACCCAAAAACCCGTTCTCTCACCAATACCTACCAGGGTCTCAGGTCCCGTGGAGACCACGGTGTGGCTGGGAGCAGACAGGTCCTCTAAACTAGGTTCTGCTTTTGCTGTAAAAAGGGAAAGATAAGGCAACCCATGTATAGAGCACAGTAAGGTTTACACAAGACGTATAAGCCAAAACCAAGGAGAACAAACTACAATCCCTGAATTCATATAAGATGTGATGGTGCGGCCGATAAACCATGCTGAATGGGTGGTCTGATTCACACAACATCCTGACATATTATGCTGAACCACAAATCACCCAATTTCATTTTAACCTAGGTACGTGATGGCGAACCTATGGCATGCATGCCAGAAGCGGCATGCAGAACCATCTCCGGGAATGCGAGCCATCGCCCGTTGCTCTTCCGGGTTCTGGTGCACCGGCCAGCTAGTCTTCATATGCGTAGGAGTGCCAGAACCTGGAACAAAAGTCTCCTGGTGTACATGCACACCAGGTGGGTGCTCTTTCGCTTTCCTGTGCACACATGCACACTGGCCAGCTGGTTGTTGTGCGCACATGTGTGCCAGATACCGGAAGACCAGGTGGCACCGGCCGAAAACCGGAAGATCATCTTCCCAGTGCGTGCGTGCACACTGGGCAGCTGCTCTTCCGGTTTCTGGCACACACACACATACATATTCCCGTTTCGGCACTCGGTGCCGAAAAGGTTTGCCAACACTGACCTAGGTTAACCTTGTGTGAATCCAACAGTGCTTTCAAATTTAATCAGTGTTCAGGATGCTTTAACTCTAGTGCAGCTGAGCTATAGTTAAGGAGGGAGGGCTCTCTTCCAAATGGAATCTTGTCACGCTGAAGAGTATGTATGCATGAACCTTAGCTAGAGATGGGGCCAGCCTTTTATTTCTCTGAAGGTCTTTCTGGGTTCCTGAAAGAAAGAAAGATGCTGATGTTTTCTTAGGTAACAGGAAGGGGGCATCCTGATGGAGTCCCCCGTGTTGTGGAGTACCTCTACAAGAGGAAAGAAGCTTGCTTCATCCCTCTGTCACATAGCTACTAGTTACAGCTTTCTCAGCAGATAGCAACATCTGTCTGACCTTGTCTGGGCTTGAAAGCTAAGCAGGGTTAGGCCTCGTTAGTACTTGGAGGGGAGACCTCAAGGGAACACCAGGTCCATATGTTAGACAAGGAAGTCAAAAAGGCAAGGGGAATTATTCCTCTATTTTTGCCATATGTCCAAAGAGTGAACCTGAAGAGACCCTGAATCAAAAGACATTTTACTTTCATTAGAGCTACAGATCTGAAATGGAGAATGGTCCTTTGCCAAAGATTACCGACTGTTACCCAACTAAGACCAGGAACAGCTAACAATCCAAAAATAAGTGGATCATTGGCATGCAATGCTGTTATTTTGTTCTGGATTTCAAGAGCTGGTCTCTCTCTCCTTTTTACTCTGTGTTGCGCTTTCTTAAATCTGATGATGGGAACTATTATTTTTAACATTTATATGTGCCCAGTTGAAAGGCAATAATTGCCTGAAAAGCAGGATAAAAATATTTTTTTTATTTATTGGTATCCTACCCTTATTATTTTTAAAAATAATGCAAGGTGGCAAACATATTCATCTTCCTCCTCCTATTTTTTCCCACAACAGCAGATCTGTGAGATGAGTTGAGCTGAGGGAGAGTGACTGGCCCAAAGTCACCCAGTTCTGACTAGAACTCATGGCTTTCTAGCATGGTGTCTTAACCACTAGACAAAACTGTCTAACATATAGATCAGTGTTTCTCAACCTTGGCCGCGGGACGACGTGTGGACTTCAACTGGAGGGCACCTGACGGCCGTGGCCGGGAGGATTTTCTATCAGGTTCGCCTGATCTGCCAGTTGCGTCCCTTTCTGGATCGGGACTCCTTGCTCATGGTCACTCACGCCCTTGTCACTTCCCGTCTAGACTACTGTAATGCTCTCTACATGGGGCTCCCCCTGAGGAGCACCCAGAGGCTCCAACTGGCGCAGAGCGCGGCCGCACGGGTGGTGATGGGAGCGACATGGCGTTCCCATGTGACACCTCTCCTGCACGAGCTGCACTGGCTCCCGGTGGTCTTCCGGGTGCGCTTCAAGGTTTTGGTTACTACCTTTAAAGCGCTCCATGGCTTAGGACCTGGGTACTTGCAGGACCGCCTACTACCACCAATAGCCTCCCACCGGCCAGTACGCTCTCATAGAGAGGGGCTCCTCCGGGTGCCGTCAGCCAAACAATGTCGGCTGGCAGTCCCTAGGGGGAGAGCTTTCTCTGTGGGGGCACCTACTATCTGGAACGAGCTCCCCCCGGAGATACGGAGGATCCCGGATCTGCCCACCTTCCGCCGCGCTCTTAAGACTTTTTTATTTTGCCAGGCGGGCCTGGCCTAACCACTCTCCATTTTTAGTGTTAAATTTTAATCTGTTTTAAATTATTTGGGGTGTTTTAATTCTGTCTGGGCCAAATTTATTTAATCTATTTTTAGTTGGTTTTAAATTTTGTATTTATGTATTTTTTATTGTTGGCTTGAGTCCTTCGGGAGTAGGGCGGTATATAAATCCAATAAAATCAAAATCAAATCAAATCAAACTCCCAGAATTCCCCAGCCAGCTCTGCTGGCTGGGGAATTCTGGGAGTTGAAGTCCACACGTCGTCCCGCGGCCAAGGTTGAGAAACACTGATATAGATGATGATGATTTATGCATCATTTTTTATGTTTTAGCTATAGTCTAGAGAACCTTGTGTTCCACCAAAAGTTTAAAAGATGTTTCTTTTGGTCTCTCCACTGACCCACTGGAACACATCCATACAGCTGCTTTGCCATGTTCATCCCAGAGCTATTAGGGAATCATGCTGCCCCCACATCAGTGGTGGTTGCTATCGGTACCGGCGATGGCGGGAGGCTCAGCCCACCTGCCTGCATGCGTGCACCCATGAGCAAACCAGGTTTTGAAACCTGCCCCTGCCCCACGCGCACCTTTACTGTGCTGTGAAAACAGGCGTGTGCTACCCTGCTGCCTATCCACTTTTCAATGCCCCATTCTAATCTAGGGGATGTGACTGGTACTCAAATCCCAGTCCTGACAGTTAGAACAATTAATCAGTGGAACAACTGGCCTGCAGAAGTTGAGGGTGTTCCAACACTGGAGATTTTAAAGAAGAGATTGGAAACCATTTATCTGAAATGGTATAAGGTTTCCTGTCTGAAAAGGGGGGTTGGACTAGAACAGTGATGGCTAACCTTTTTGCCGTTGCATGCCAAAAGCGGGGGGAGCATGGGGGGTCGCGGGTACAGGTGCCCACATCCATAATTCAGTACACTCCGCCCTCCCGCGCATGCGCACATGATCCCCCCCCCACACTTCCCCCTGCTTTTGGCACGTGATGGCATGGTGGGCCCGGTAGGCCTGTTTTTCCCCCTCCCCAGGCTCCAGAGGCTTTCTAGGAGCCTAGGGAGGGCAAAAACAGCCTTCCCCATCCCCCTGGAGGCCTTCCGGAGGTCGGAAACAGCCAGTTTCCCAACCTCCAGTGGGACCGGAAGGCCTGAAAATAGTTGGCCAATGTGCACATGTGCGCTGGAGCTGAGCTAGGACAACACTCGCGTGCCCACCAAGATGGCTCTGCGTGCCACCTGTGGCACCTTTGCCATAGGTTCGCCAAGATCTCTAAGGTCCCTTCCAACTCTGTTCATCTGTTAATCCTCCACCACATGGAAAGGCTCTTCCAACGGTAGGCGCAACTGTCTGCTTATTGCATACACAATTACATTTTCCCTTGTTTCTTTTCTCTTACACAGTGAGTTGAACTTTTAAAATAATGCTTTTTAACTTTGGTTCGACTAGTCAGTTGTTCAAGCACTAGGTGGCAGAAAGCGTTAAGGGTTTTGTTTTTTCTTTCTTTTGTTTTTTAATTTGTTCAGTCAAAGAAGAGCCTGAATAATGTAGGGAGTCTCTGGAGAAGGGCGGCATATAAATCAAATTAAAAAAAAAAAAAAGATGCAGCTGTCAGAAGCTGGAGATAGAGAACAGAACAAGGTTTGGCTATGGAGAGAGGTGTGACAGCTGTAAAGTTCCCTGAAACCCTCCGTGAAGAGAGGGAGGGAGGAACCAAGGCTGCCCGGGTATAATGGAAGGTGGAAATGACTTTGGGAAATAGGAGGAAGAGCAGCAGATTAGGCAATGGACAAACAAGAGGCAGATGAGTCTGCAGAAGGAATGTGGGCATGGCAAAGTTCTCAGAAAGGATCCTCCCTAGTTTCTTCTGCAGAGGTGAGGGGGGAGAGAGAGGAGTACTTTCACACCTGCAAGATTCAGTTAATGTAACCTTACAATAAAAACAGAGCTTGTGCTCCTGGATGCGCTATTTGTCTGCACTAACTGGCAAAGCTGACATCTAGGAGGAGCTGCCTTTGGAAACAGAATTCTCTGGCACCAGGCTACAGAAGTACAAGAGCTAAGTCCTTTCCATTATACTTTCAATTACATGCAAAGATGGGCTCAGGACGCTGCACTCTTTTGACCGACACAAAATAATCTGTAAAACATGCAGAGGAGTCATCTACAATTTAAATGGATTCTCCTATAAATTCATTGGCTGAAGTGGTAACCAGTAAACTAACCAGTCAAATCGATCTATTATTTCAGGACCAGGAAAAGATTGCAATCTTCTACATGTCTACTCAGAAGTAATTTTATTAATAATACACTTATCTATGAGTTCTTGAAACTTAGTTATCTGTTGCTTTAATTCATTTATATGTAGTTTTATGTTTATTGCATGCGTTAACTGTTGCATATGTTTTTATTAACTCTTTTGTAACCCACTATGTCTGTACTGATTTGACAGTATGCAAATAGAATAAAAAATGAAAGCTATATATTCTATTCAGAACTAATCTTAATAATACATTTATCCTTGTATTCCTGACACTTTTGATCACTTTTGATTGGTTGCTTTAATTCATTTTTAACTTCTGCATGTCTTTTGTAAACTACTATAGGTCTGTACTGATTTGATAGTATGCAATAGAAATGAAAGTTCAATAGGATTTAGTCTTTGAAAAGAATAAGCAATTTAGGTATGTGCATGCTTTGACAATGATTTGGAAGAAATGATTTGGATACTTTCATATAAGCCCAGCGTCTCTTTATTATTCATTAAATGAGATACTTTGCTCACATGTAATACAAAACAGTATTTCCAAGTCATTTTTAAAGTATACATACTAGCTTCCAAATGCATTGTTTCTATGGTCTCCAAAATTCTCAATAGGACTTTGGCTACTCTGGCAATTAATAGTCCAAAACACAGAAGGTTTCTGTTTGAATTGCTGGCTTATTTGTAAAACTAAATGAATCAAACATATCTTGGCAACCTCCAGACTGTGGCCACCTAAAGAAACGGTGCATGGATTGGTATGTCAGAAATGTCATTTTTGATCACTAATCAGTTTGCATGGCAAGCATTAAAAAAAAAAACCAAGTAAAATGCATGCAATATAGATCTTAGAAGAGGAATATCTGCCCTTTCTTTTCAGCACAATTAATGCAACATCTTTTCTCAAAAGGTATTTACCATCTGCGCCGTTATGCATGTTAATAACAATAATGGAATAGATTCAGGTTCTTAGATTCAGCGATATCTACTTGATATTAAATGTTGCATGATTCATGTCAAATCTCCTTTAAATATATCTAAATCTGGATTTCATCCAATGCTTTAAACCAATCTGAGCATGCTATTAAGTAAGTGAAATGAGAATAAAATGAAAAATCTGAATACAAGTTATTCTTTAATTAGACTTTGCAGTCTTAATTCCAATGCATTTCCAGCCTGGCAAACCCCCTCAGGAAATATTTTGCCTCGTATTCCTACCTGTGCTCAGAAGCTCTGTCAGACATTGGTCAGATATTGTTGCAGCAAGTGATGGGACAGGAAGTCTTGGGGATCTCTTGTTCTTGATTGTTGCCCCCTTGGCCTTGGGCCTATCACTTCCAGATGGAGGCTGTCCTCTGGCCATGCCAGAAATAGGGCTGCTTGGCAGACTAGGGAGCAGATGTGATGCATTGAAGGGAGAATGGTATCCAGATGACAAGTCTATATTGAAACCTGGTATATTTGGAGGAAAACAGGCTGTGGAGAGGGATGGGGAATTAGGACAAGAAAAGAGAGGGGCAGATGGGTAGTGGAACTTGGAGCAAGGGGCTGACAGTGGTGGGCATACTGACTGTTGGCCCAGCAAAGGGGCTCTGGGCAGGGAGGCAGGACAATAAGATCCATAGTGGTCAAGGCTGAGCCATTTGTTGGGGAGTGTGTAGGGAAGCAGAGACATCTGCTTGCGATCAGGACCGAAATTGTTGGGGGAGGTTGAGGGAGAAGGAACAGGAGGGAGCTCAGGGCTGAGGGCTGAGGAAGGCAACCAGGCACCAGGTTGCTGAGCTGGGCAACCACCTGCAGACTGAAAAAGAAAAGAGAGGAGAAAGATGCTGCAGCAGCCAAAAAAAAAAAAGTTAATTAATATATCCTCCCATCTCATGAAGTGGACAGCCAACCAGAGAAAGGGAAAAGTGGCACAAAGTCAAAAAGGGGAAGGCTCCAAATTCTATCTGACCTATAGAAACCCAAACTACTATATCCGAAATGCTTTGGCCTTTGCAAATTTATTTGTCAGTTAGCATAATTCTCCTGATTTGGATTGTTGTAAAATCAGCCAAATTAAGTAAAATAGAATAATGGCTGGCAATTTTTGAGCTTAATCCTGCAGTACTGTGGATCTGAATCTTACAAGTGGGAAATAATAGTGGGGTGATTTATTCACCAAATAGATTAAATCAGATCACCAAAGTGTGCCACTTTACATATTCGGTTGGAGTCCATCCCATTACTAGGGATGCAATAGGAAAGAATTGATCCTTGATCTTCAACCTATTTTCCCCATCCAAATAACACTTTGCACATGAATCTGTTTATTATTCCACATTCAATTTATACTGAGAATTCCTGCAAATGGGCAAGTGTCTCCCTCTTAAAGTCTGGATATAGCAGGAACCTTATGCTGAACCCAGACTGAGTTGGAAAGGGCAGAAGAATACAAAAGGAGAGAATAGGCCCCAAAACTAAATCAAAACCTAGGATGGAGGATTGGAAAAACAAATAGCCATCAACTTTGCACACCTGAAGACGAGGACTGCTCAAGACAGGTGAACTGGCAGAGCCTGTGGGAAGCAAGGCATTGGCTGGGCTGGGAAGAAGGTTGCTACCACCGCTATCAAAAAGGGTGTCTGGCATGGGCACAAAGCAAGGCTGATCTGTGTAGCTCAGAGAGGTTTGTGCAGACACTGGCCGAGGGCTGGAGAAGAAATCTAGAGAACAAAAGAGAGACCTAGTCAGTTGGACACGCTACAAAAACATTCCAAATTTGACAAGAGGCATACATGATATAGATTCAATCTGCTTACATGTTCTCTGCTTTACTTTATTTCTGTAGAATCAAGAGTTATGAAAGTCTCCAAAAATTAGGAATTGCAGCATTTATATAGGTCTTAGGCTACCTCCACCCCATCTCTATAAAAAGACAGTCCAATATGAATAGTGTTGAGAATACAACATTATTTCCTTTCAAACGTGTATTCAGCTAAAAAAACCCAAAATCCTTCCAGAATGATTGAGCAACTCTTTCAACTGTGTAAGAAACACATCATGCGAACAGGAAAATGAATTAATTCAGCAAGTAGGCTAGGAGTATTGTGGGAAAGCAGTGATAATGTGATATCCAATTTGGACCCTGGAATATACTGTAGCTAAACAGAAGTGCCTTACTTGGGAGACAACTTCAGTTTATAAGTTTACCTTCCTTCACCATGGCTCTAGGTATTGTCCGAACTCAAACTTGGATAGTGAGTTCAGTTAAGTTTAACTGCTGACCTTAGAAGTTCACAAGGACCAGTCTTTAGTTAATTTATTGTTCAAAGTTATGTGAATGCAGAACGCAGAAAACAGTGTTTATATGTGTGTGTGTGTGTATGTCATATTGGAGGTGGCTAATGGACTGATGGATTCTACCTCCACCCCATTTATGCTTTGCTCCCTTCCTTAGCTCTCTTTCAATTTTAATGTTAATATTTATTATTTTAATATCTTACTCTTTTATTCTGTTGTTTTTACTCTATTGTAATCCACTTAGAGTCACCTCTAGGTGAGATGTATTTGTATTTATTAGTTTGTCAAACATGTACAAGATAGCAGGTATTGATTGATAGATTGATTGATTCTATTTATATACCACCCTTCTCCGGAGATTCAGGGCAGCTTACAATGCGTTAAGCAATAGCCTTCGTACTTTTTGTATATACCTGCTTAGTAGGGCTTTCGCCACCCCCCCAAGCAGTGTTCTTTTTTATACAAAGTCAGCTTATTGCCCCCACAATCTGGGTTCTCATTTTACCTACTTCGAAAGGATGGAAGGTTGAGTCAACCTTGAGCCTGGTGAGATTCAAACTTGCAGTAATTGCAGGCAGCTGGTGTTACTTAACAGTACTTTAGTCTGCTGAGCTACCAAGGTTCTTGGTATGAATATGTACATGGACATGAACGAAGGAAATGAATACAAATAAATGGGGACAGTAGGACAGGAACGGTAGGCACGCTGGTGCACTTATGCACGCCCCCTTTACGGACCTCTTCGGAATGAGGTGAGGTCCAGGATAGACAGTTTGAGGTTGAAGCTGTGAGGGTTTGAGGCTGTAACAATGGACTCAGGTAGAGCATTCCAGGTGTTGACCACTCTGTTGCTGAAGCTGTATTTTCTGCAATTGAGTTTGGAGCAGTTTACCTTGAGCTTGTACCGATTGTTTGCCCATGTATTATTGAGGTTGAAGCTGAAGTCGTTGAGTAGAGTAGAGGAGTAGATGGGTGGCACAGACATTTAATCAATACATAGATAAATCAGTCCGGTTAAACATGCTGTGAGACCACAGCCACTGAGCTTAAGAGACATTGCACCCCTTTCCTGATGCTGTTGGTGCTGCCTTGGAGAAGCCACTGCACTGTTCTCACCTGGCCAGAGATAGTTGGAAAGCAGCTGGCTGGGTTTTGTAGCAGCAGCAGCAACAACAAGAGCAGCACAACAGGGAGGGTGGCTGCAATTGTGAAACAACCATTTTTACCACATAGAGAAGCAATCATGTGTCAGATCCCACCCATGGGCCACAAAAATATTAGCCGACACCTTCCAGGCCCTGACCACAAAAGGGTAATGGATGCTGGGGGATAAAATTGCCACATTTGCAATCTCTCTACTCAAAGAAGATTATACTTTATTGCAGGGCTGTCCAATCTTGGCAACTTTAAGATGAATGGACTTCAACACCTGGGATTCCCAGTCAGCTACAAGTCTTAAAGTTACCAGGGTTGGAACCCCCACCCCCTCCACAACCCCCTGCCCGGGTCTAGTGAATTTCTAGTGAGTTAGCTTTGGAGAACTGACGGGAAAAGCCGTCTTCTTAAAAAGTGTGCTAAGAATCAAAGCTTCCTTTTAGAAAAGATTCTTGTGGTCTTTTAGGCTTATTTTAGTAATAAGCAATGTGAGTGCATTTCTCCTCTATGTTAAATAGCAGTAATCCACTATGTCGATGAAGAAGTGGGGCATCCAATATTTTGTAGTCTGGGGGGCCATACTTGGCCATGGCTGAGTGGAGCACCATACTGGAGCAGTGGCTGGACAACAACTGGATGAGGCCAGCAGAAAGGATAACATTATTTCATTTAAACTTAAAACCAATTCAAGTTTATGCTTATGAAATGCAGCTGATACTCCCTGAATTTAATAATTTTCCCCTTCTGACATAAGGAAAATCATGTAGCAGATCTGTGGGGCTTGCTTGCCCCGTGATTGCTTGGGGCCACAATTCAACTTTGGAGCCTCAAAATGTAAAACTCCCACAGTTATGGAAGAAAACATGGCATGTGTAGGCCTCCCACAAATCCATGAACGCCGTTTGGTTAGGAGAGCAGGAACCAAACAATCTTTGCTGTGAAGAAGGTCAAATACCTCCCTGGAGGTATCAAACAGGTCTGCGCCTGCTTTCTTGCGCCTGCTTTGCGTGCAGCCTGTGGCTAACCACATCCCATGGTCTTCCCGAAGCTGAGCCCCGTGACCCAGCTGTGGTTTACTCTCCCTTCCTGTCCCTGCAGCACAACTCTCTCGTTTCTGGATGGTCAGACGGTCCAAACCGCTGCCTTGGCACTTTCGGAGTTGCGTGAAATGGGCATAGTCATTCCGAGCCTGTTTTCTTCCTCAATCCAAAGTGGAAATTTTGTAAACCACAACCCCACATCAAGCGCTCTGAAGATTTTTCCACTCGATGTGTGGGGGTTGTTCTTTTTCCGATGTTGATTCCCAATTTTAAATTGACTGACTTCAGTCATTTTGTGACCTAGAACTTCATTTTTAGTACTGTAGAATTGGCATGGGTAAAAACAGGGAGTTTGTGCACAAGACACACACACACACACACACACACACACACACACACACACACACGAGAAGATTAAACGTCTGAGGTTGCATCAACCACTTAGCAAATTTATTGGGAACTGCATCTAAAATACTGGCTCAGTTTACACAGTGGCTAAACTAGTTTGAGGTGCTATAAGGTGCTGCTTTAGCATGTTTTACAAAGTAAGGCATCATGTTACAGTATAAGATAATGTGGTTTGCTTGGGCATAACATGTAACATGAATGTGAGAATTGTGTTTTGCTGAAGTGGGTTTAGAGTATGTTTTACTGATGGTGATCTTGTTAATATAATTACAAAGACCCAAATGCTACCCAAGCAAGTAAAAAACATGTATATGTGACAAAATCCATTTCTCTAGAATGTAGCAACCGCTAGAGGTGGACCATCCTTTTCATAAGCATACGTGACACAAAAGAACCAACGGCTATAAATGTGTCAAAACCTTTCGGCTAAGGCAACTGACCACACTCATCTTGCCAGCTTCTTCAAGTGAGGCCAACAGTTGTTTTCTAAAGTTGGCTGCTACCAGTAATATACAAGTTAGAACTTTGTGACAAAGCCTAACATTAAGAAAGCTAACATAAAAAGAGTGTTCAAAATAAATCTTAATCCTTTTGGGTACCAAAAAATGTTTCGACGAGGCATGCTAGATCTACATAGGGTTTAGGCTTTAATGCATCGTATTGAAAAGATCTGAAAAACCTAAGGTATTTTTTTGAGAAAACAGCTTTTCTGTTTTCACTGAAGAATTCATAATATATTAATCATAATACATAGGAGGCTCTGCGGATTTTACTCTGCCAGCTGTTGCTGACAATAGGAGGCAGTGCTCATCTATGTTTCAAAGCCATTGAGCCAGTGCTGCCCAAAGGCATGTGGCCAGCATTATGTCACAGAGTGCTGTTACCTTCCCACCGAAGTGGTACCTATTTATATACTTGCATTTACATGCTTTTGAACTGCTAGATTGGCAGGAGCTGGGGCAAGGACGGGAACTTACCCCATCGCATGGCACTCAGATCTCAAACCCGGATTGCTGGCTTTCCAGCTGACAAGCTTAGTGTCTTAACTGCTGAGCCACCATGCTCCTCTATCCTAATACATACAAGTAAATAAATCTCTCCAATAAAATTTATTGGTATCTTTCATTTCAATGCATGTATAGCTAACATTTCAAGAGCAACCTATCTAAAGTTGAATTAGTAAGATTTGCATCTAGTGTCCATAGACTTTTGCTTTCCTTTTACTCTTTAGAAATGTTATAGAATCCAAAACTGATGTAGGCAGTTCATCCAACTGGCCTCATTCACATAATGTGCAAAATCAATGGCTGGATTCCCACAACACGCTGAACACAGACTACCTGATGGCATTTACTCTTGACTAATGTGCAAACCTATTCAATATGTTCAGCTTTTCAGCTGTGGTGCCATTTTGTGTGGCCTCCTGAATGGAACACCCTACTTTCAAAATGTCACCCTCCATGATCAACCAATTGCTTTATTAGTGCCTCCTCAAGAGACACAAGAGAAGTTTTTTAGATAGATGGAGATAATTGTATTCTGACTTTTCCAACACTGTTTTGGTTGCTACTGTTTATAGATGCAATATTTGTATTGTTGTGATCTTTCTTAAATCTCTCTAATTTTGCTCAATGGTTTTAGGTGGGGATTAAGCTGTACTACCTATTTCTATTATGCTGATTTTTTTTTCTAGTGCAATCTACCTCTGAATGGGGGAACAGAAATTCATTCTTTTGATGGCTGGGTCTTAAAATATAATCAATGATAGTTCTACTTCATGTAATAGAGGATTGGAAGTGGGGGAGAATACTCAACACTTCTTATTCTTCACTGGAACTAGAACTTGTTTGGGTTCCCAATGCATACAATGATTACTAGGTCACCCACTACTGCTATTGTAATTTTATTTATTTGTATCATAGCTCATTATTGGTTCCTGTCTTCTCGATGATATTTGCAGGGAAGTGCTAAAGGAAAACCAAACTGCGTGCAAAAAAATGCACTGACCTATTTGTACGTACATGTACATGTACATTACAGAAACAGAACATTACAGAAATTTCCAATAGCAGATTGTGCTCAGGAATGAAATTTCCCCACAATTGGTACCCAATGTGTCAAAAGGATGCCTGATAGGATTCGCCATCTTCTGCAGCAATGCAACAAAAAGACTTGTGACACTTTACATATTGACAAGACTGCAGTCAACACATCTGATCTTTGAACAGTTATGGATTTATAAATTTCTAGTCCTTAAGAATATAAGGACTCATTTGCTTCTGCCAAAAAATAGCTCACTCAAAGAGCACTCCCTCAGTCTCAAGAAGCACCCCCCCTACCCACAAATTTCCCCAACTCTGCATTCTAGATTTTCCCACACCCATAATTTATGCAACATGGTAAATGCTGATTTTTGACCCCACCAAAATTAATTCCCTCTCTGAGAACAGAATACACCCTTACACATACACACACGCCCTGTCCAGCTACTTCCTTCTTTCCCCAATCTTTCACAGCATCCTCCCCCACAATGTTTCCTAACATGTGCCCTTCCCCACTGGCACTTACACAAAAATACACTCCTTTTCACATGTAAACACAATAGAAGCCATGCTTCAGCTCCCTCCTCTATCAAATTTACAAACACACACAGACACAAACTCCCTAATCTCAAGAAATCAGTGAATAGATTCTCCCTTTCCCAGGACTGAAACTTCTTTTATAGTTGTACTTATAATTATAAAGCCCATGAAATATTTATTATTGCTGAAACTGCCCTCTTCCAAAAGAAACACTTATATTATTTGTGTCTACAATAGCCCTCACAGGTAGGCTACGTAAGGGCAAATGTGCCTTATTTCCTCATCAAATCCAGTTTTTTTCTTTATTCTCCTAAATCAGGGGTGTCAAACTCAAGGCCCAGGGACCAGATCCGGCCTGCTGGGTGCTTAGATCTGGCCCGCAGGGCCACCCTGGAAACAGCAAAGGATCAGCCTGCGGTGTCTCTGCCAGCAAAAATGGAGCTTGTGAGGTAGCCCCCCGTTTTTGCTGGCAAAGGGTTGCAGGAGGCCATACTAGCCGAAAACGGAGCTTGGGAGTCTGCTTTCTCTGGCAGAGTGCTTGGGCCCCCACAGACGCCCTCCTGACACAAGTGACATTGAGCTGGCCATGCCCACTCTGGCCATGCCCACTCCGGCTCCCCAAGATCAAATACAACCCTGATGCATCCCTCAATGAAATCGAGTTTGACACTCCTACCCTAAATACTTGATCTGTCATACTACACAGTATAATCCTGGGTTTATTTGTTCAAAAGCCAAGTTATATTCAAAAGACTTTATTCTTATATAAAAATTGCAGCCTACTTCAGAGTAAATCTATCCGGGATTGCAGTTGTGCAATTGCATTCACACATATGCATTAATTATGTCTATTTTGTTCTTTATAAATATCTTTTGCTAGAAGTAAATAATCTCCCTATCTTTCCCCCTGCAAGACTACAAACTGTCAATATCCTTGGTATGATTTTAAACAAATAACAAGCAACATTAATGAGTTAGGAATATTTATTTTGCTTTAAATCCTGCCCCCTGTTCAAAAAGTACCATTTTTAACTTTGACAGCATATCATTTCCTCTCTTTCCTCATGTCTTGGAGACTAAAATTAATAATTAATAATTATCATTATTAATTATGACATTATAAACTATAGAGCACTGCACAGCAGAACAACTAGATACAAGAACAGTTTTTCCTTGAACGCCATCACTCTGCTAAACAAATAATTCCCTCAACACTGTCAAATTAGTTACTAAGTCTGCATTACTATTAATCTTCTCATCATTCCTATCATCAATCTCCTCCCACTTATGACTGTATGACTGTAACCTTGTTGCTGGTATCCTTAAGATTTATATTGACTGTTTCCATATGACCATCATTAAGTGTTGTACCTTATGATTCTTGATGAATGTAGCTTTTCTTTTATGTACATCAAGAGCATATGCACCAAGACAAATTCTATTCTATTATCATTGCATGTACTACTATTATGATAGTTTAAGTAAGAGTTTGAACATCAGGCTGAACCCATAAAGAAACTAAGTTAACCAAATCAGAAAACAAACCTACCCTTGTGCATGTGCAGTTATTAATTGAACTACTTAATCGTGTTATAAAAATGCAGCCATTAACTCTGTAAATGACATCACTGTAGCTTTTCTTGGTGTATAACTGTCACGTACAAGCATTAACGAAGAAGGCCAAATATAAACAGATTCTGGCCCTCTCTGTACTAATTATAGACTGTTCATCTCTCTACTGAATATAAGTTCTCCAGGGTAAGTTTTTTCTCTCAGGCATGCTATTTTTAAATTCTGAAAAAGCAGGATAGGAAGATTATTGGCACTTTTGAACATTGGCGTTGGAGTATACCATGGACAGAAAAAAATCATTGAACAAATCAACTCTGAGTTCTCATTTGGGGCACAAACGATCTAGCTCAAATTATCCTACAGTGGCCACTTTATGCCAAGACCAGTGTGATCTGGAAAAGGTTCTAATATCAAGAAAGGTGGAAGGAAAGTGAAGAGAACAATACACAGCAAGGTAGATGGACTTAGTTACAGTGGCAATGGTGCAATGTTGGAAGATCTGACACACCAGGTTAGGGACAGATCATCATGGAGAAAATCTATCTACCCAGTCATGAAGAGTTGACAATGACTTGATGGCACATAATCAATCATGTTACTTTGCACAATGCTGGTTAGTTCACACAGTCTGAAATGTTTGCATCAATATATTATCCATAACTCTACATTAAGTAAAAGAAAAACAGCAACGCAGTTCCCATTCACTGGCTTTACTCATTTATTTTTTATAATTTAGATCCTACTTTTTTAGGACATTCCAGATCACGTATTGTGTAAACCATAACATAACTTATTTGGCAGGCATAACATGTCAAACACGAAAAACATATTAAGTTTGCCAAAATAACTAACTACTGAATAACAACCTACTGTAGGTAGCAAACCATGAACTATAGTATATGTTGTGTAAATCCAATTGTGATTTATTCAATAAACAATGGTTAAAAAGACATTACTTAACACACCCAAACCCAATCAAATATGCAGTGTGGTGTGTGAAATCAGATATGGTATGGCAATAAGCACACTCCAAGTCAGAGAAGGCTGGGCCTCATTTAAATTTTGCCATTCTTTCCCTATAGCAAAGAAGATTACCCTATGCAATATGGGCAACCCAGACTAAAATTGCTATTAAGGAAATCTATTCCCTGGCTTCTAAACTACAGGACAGAGATTTCATGGTATAGCAGCAGACTACACCAGACCAGACACAGATGAAGAGTGCAAAAGCTAGCTGTAAGTTTCCGTACAGATCACACATTAAGTTTCTTTTCTTGCATCAGCCATATCTCCTTGGGTTCCACCCCCCCAAGATGTTAAAAAAAACCCTTTCGATTTCATTCCTAATGAAAAAAACATAAATTCATACATTCGTTACACTTCACTGTTAATGGCCAGTTCATAGAAAGGCTTGGCAAGTATCAGAGACTGTGGAAACTCAAACACGCCACAGATTGTATGAATAGCTGGGGATCACAGTTACTAAATGTTAGAGGAAACAAGTAGATTGCCCGATATCGGACTCAGTATGAGACCACGGATGATCAATGAATAAACTGTAAATTGGCTGTAATCCCCCTATTTTATTGCTCTGTGAATGCTAAATGCACTTTGGCCAATTTCTTTCAAAGACTTGGGCAGAATCAGTTGGGAAGCCAGAAAATAAAGTAGTAGTAAGGACTATTTAGCATACTGTACCCTTTCCAGGGAAGGTCCTCTGTTGCAGCGGTTTATTGCCCCACCAAGTGGTTTTCAACTTTTTGAGGGGAAAGCTGACACTTTATTTAACCCCACCCCCCCAGAGCAGAGAGAACGATCTCTCCTAGCTGTCTCCATACATTCAAGAATTCCAATTTCCAAGCAGCTTCTTCCTAAGATTGGAAGGCCCCAAATCAGAAAATGTCTAGGAGATATTGTGTTTCATCTGTAGCCATGAAGCAGCAGGAATAGAGGATGAGCGAACTAGGTTGGATGAGGCAAAATTCACTCTACGAAACCCTGAGACAGATGCAAGAACTCCCCACTTTCCTGGTCTCTGGCTACTTTGTTAGACGCAGTTATATATTTTCACAACTGAACCTCACCTCTGGGGTACAGATGAAGAATCAGATGGCCCAATTCTATAGAAAGAGAGTGTGCTGTACAAGTACAAAGAGCACTTCCTTCTTTCCCTTAGCACCAGCTCTCTCACAGCCCTTAGGTTTATAGAGAAGGGCTATCTGTGCCAGGGAACAGGGAGAGGACTGAACAAAAGCAAGGATCAATTCCCACCACAACTGCCCCATCATCTCCTACCTGCAGTGGAAGGCCAGCAGCAGTCTGTCACCATCCCCAGAGACTGCCGTGGTCCTGCCATGGGGACTTCTCCATATGGTTCAGGTTCCTCTCCTCTCCAGACATTCAGAGCAGCAGAGGGGTGGTGGTTCCTCATTCAACGGGGGCCTCTACCCTTTGACTGACAGGCAGAGGATTCTGTAGCCTGCCTGGGGACAGAGTTGGTGACCTTACTGCCACTCCTCTGCATTGCAGCAGCGTTTTGGTGGGGGGCTAAGCTAACCCAGCCTTTTTTTCCTTGAACTACTCTCCTTCCATAAAAAAAAAAGTCAAAGAGGCTTCCAGAACATTGAGATAAGAAGGAGAGCTTTTTAGAAACATTGTCAGTCCCTGGCACAATGCAGGCTCAATTTAGTCTTCCAAGATATGGAAGTTTGGGGATACAATCAGGTTAATGTCCACTATTTAGTTTCCAGACAGAATGGGGATTTTGCAGGTGGCGGCCCCAAAACCCCTGGAAGAGAATGCAGTTCAGAGACCAGTCTTTTAGTCCAGGGGTCTCCAACCTTGGCAACTTTAAGCCTGGTGGACTTCAACTCCCAGAATTCCCCAGCCAGCAAAGCTGGGTGTTGAAGTCCGCCAGGCTTAAAGTTGCCAAGGTTGGAGACCTCTGCTTTAGTCCTTCCTAAAAGAAACAAGGATTAACTGAAAACTACAGTCCCTAAAATTCCAGCTGTGAGATAATCTGCCTCTGAGCGTGTCTGAAGTGCTTCTCTTCATCGAATTATCTATTTCCTTGGTATTTTTTTTTATTACCCCTGAGGATTGAATTTAACTACACCAAGCCCTTATTTACTGACTTTCCTTGTATATTTTTAAATTAACTTTTGGAACACAGCCAGCATAGATGTCCCCATCATCACTTTATCTCCACACCAGAAAAAACATCATCAATTTCTATACATCAAGACTGACATTAAAAGCAGTAACATTCAAAAAATATTGATAGATTCTAACTCCTTAATTAAAAGATGTCAACAATTAGTATGTACAATAATATTAGCTGCACCTGGGTGCAAATATCCTGGACTACACAGCTAAAACCACAACAGTGGATCAAAATCATTTTACTCATTTCAAGAGTTGTCACATTTATGGCTATTTTTGCTGTCACCTTTCCACTGAAAGCCACCAAGATAGAAACGGAGTCAACAGAAATACATTTTTAAATGTTAAATTTGTTAAATGTTAAATGTTTAACATTTAAATGTTAAGTTTAACATTTAAATGTTAATTTTTTTTAACAACTCTTCTAAGTTGGTGACAGTACAGACCGTCATCTTAAAGCAAGGAAAGAAGGATGCCTTTTCCTTAGGGCTTTGACTCAAATGCAAATACTATTGTGTTCATTAAAACTGAAACAATTAAATGAAGACAACATCTGTAATGAGATTTCAATTGCACCCACAATTTTCCTCCTCACTGGCATCATCATTCAAAGGAATCCATTACCTTTACAGTTCTCAGTCACTCCAAGAAGGATCCATCTCTTCTCCCAAACCAGATACTTTCTAAGTATATTGAGAATCCAGTTCCAATGATTCTAAGCCAGTATGTGCTTGCTGGGAATTATACTACAGGATTGTAGTGGATTGGGGGGAAGGGGGGTTATCAGATAGGAGAAAATCTGAATTAGAGTTTGTCAACCTCAAGGAAGAACACTACCTTCCTAACACCTTACCTCTGGTTGATTACACACAACATATTAAAGCCAATATTACATGATGGCTTGGTTCACACAAGGTGCTAAGATAGCAGCTGGTTTTCCTACAATGTTCTGAACCCCAAAATACCTGACCCCATTTCAACCTAGTCAGTGTATTGTACAAAACTGGTCATGAGTTTCTGCAATAGGATGTTTGAGAAAGGGTTTCATGGAGAAGTAACTCGCACAAAACCAGCATGAGCTAAGGGATTGTTTTTCCATTCCTTGGTTCTAAGAGTTTCCTAAATTCAGAAGCACATCGGTAGAAGGGGTGAAGTGACTTTCCTCCAACCCACATTTTTCTTTTTCAGTCCTTCACTTGTCCTTCGGCTGCTTCCTGCTCTGCAGCCCCCAAGCACCCCCTCCTCAGAAATTTCCTCTTTCTTGAGTAGAAACTTTTCCTTCCTCTCTGAGTAGCCCCTGGCGTGGTTCCACATTCATGTAACACAAGTTATATTTGGGGAACTGTTAAAAGTGGAGGCTGGAGAGCCATCTGTCAGGGATGCTTTAAATTGGATTTCGGCATCAAGAGCGGGATTGGAGTTGAAGACTCTCCTTGTTCTCCTCGTCCTCCTCCTCCTTCCCCCCATTTCCAGCAAATTGAGAAAATGTGACACATTAATAGGACTAAAGGGCCCTAGAATGGAAGCCTCTGCTGAAGCCTTGAATGCGCCTCACAGAGCATAACCATCCAATGGCTCCCATTCTAGATCTCTCCCATGATCTCTTCCGCTTCCCACAGAATAGGCTGGTTCCTACCAGATATCTCCATGAAATCATCAAGATTTGGCTGTAGCGGGGCCAGGTCTGGTTGGATCATGTCAGCGTTGCCAACGTAAGCTGTAAGAGAGAGGAAAGGCAAGCAAAGATTTACCATAGAACTCATGCAGTTCTGTGAGTTTAATGCAGCCAGCTACATTTCTCTAAAAAGGGACACGGTGGCTCAGATTGGCAGTTCAGCAGTTCGAATCCCTAGTGTTGCATAATGGGGGTGAGCTCCCATTACTTGTCCCAGCTTCTGACAACCTAGCAGTTTGAAAGCACGTAAAAAATGCAAGTAGAAAAACAGGGACCACCTCTGGTGGGAAGGTAACAACGTTCCGTGCACCTTTGGTGTTGAATCATGCCGGCCACATGACCATGGAGACGTCTTTGGACAGTGCTGGCTCTTCGGCTTTGAAACGGAGATGAGCACTGCCCCCTAGAGTCGGGAACAACTAGCATATATATGCCAGGGGAACCTTTAATTTCTCTATATGAAGAGTTATACCTCTATAGCTGTTCTGCTTGCCTAACCAAACACTGCCCCTAACAATGGAGGTTCTAATTACAGCCCAACTTAAGAACTGCCTTGCTATGTCAGATCTACTTATGTCTCTTCCTGGATGAACATGAGTGGGACAAACCAGAAACGCCTATGCTTCTAGTGTTCAGGTACCAACATATATACCCTTTCTATAGTTGTATCTGCACTCACCCAGGCTTTTGCTTGTTGCCACCTGCTCCTCCCACATAAGACATTTAGCTTTCAAAAGTGAAAGGTAAAGAGCAGCAGAAGCGGATATTTATGTGGCTCATACAAGTGTGACTCTTGCTCCTTAGTCATGTGTAAAGAGAGGAAGGAAAGGAAAGAGAGATTTTGAAGAGCGGAGTCTGTTCAAGGGCCTTTGGACCAGACTAGCTGACCTGGGCAGGGAACTTTAGGCCATTGGATCAATGGGTTCTCTGTCCTATGCTGGCTGGGGAATTCTGGAAGCTGAAGTCCACGTATCTTAAATTTGCTAAGATTGAGAAACACTGTTCTCTAATTACCTGTTTAGAAAAGGACACAGTCATCTAGACCATCCAATTACTGCCTTGCAAAATGAAAAACCATCTGTTTACCAGATTTCAGAAAATAGCTTAATTTAATTTAATTTAATTTAATTAATTTAATTTAATTTATCACATTTCTATGCCGCCTAACTCCCAAGGGTCTCGGGGCGGCTTACAGCAAAAATAATGTGAACAATGAACATAGAAAAATTATTTTAAAAATTATAAAAACATTTAAAAACATTAAAAGCCCATTCACACCATTCATGGCCGGATCTCGCAAGATTGTAACAGCGAGATCAACGGCCCCAGGCCTGCCGGAAAAGCCAGGTCTTCGCCGCTTTCCGGAAGGCCAATAGGATGGGGGTAGTCTGGATCTCAGGAGGTAACTAGTTCCAGAGAGCTGGGGCAGCCACAGAAAAGGCTGGCTTTGTTTAGCTGACGGGACCCGGAGGAGACCAACTCTGTGGGATCTTACCAGTTGCTGGGAGGTATGCGGTAGAAGGCGGTCTCAAAGATTGCCTGGCCCTGAGCCATGTAGGGCTTTAAAGGTAATAACCAACACCCTGAATTGTGCCCGGAGACCAATAGGGAGCCAGTGCAGCTCACAGAGAATTGGTGTAATGTGGGTGTAGCTAGGTGCACCCACAACAGCTCGCGCAGCTGCATTCTGCACCAACTGTAGTCTCCGAACACTCTTCAAGGGTAGCCCCATGTAGAGCGTGTGGCAATAATCTAACTGTGAGGTGACAAGGGCATGAGTGACTGTGAGGAGAGCCTCCTGATCCAAGTAGGGTTGCAATTGGTGCACCAGGCAAACCTGTGCAAAGATCCCCCTAGCTACAGCTGCCAGATGTTGCTCTAATCTTAGTTGTGAGTCTAGGAGGGCACCCAAATTGCGAGCCAGTTCTGAGGGGGACAATTCACCACCACCCCCCAGAACCAAAGATGGACAGTCAACATAATCTTTAGGAGGCAATACCCACAGCCACTCCGTCTTGTCTGAGTTAAGTCTGAGCCTGTTGACTCCCATCCACACCCTCACAGCCTCCAGGCGCTGGCACATCACATCCACCGCTTCAATGAACTGACACGGGATAGAGATATACAGCTGGGTATCATCAGCATATTGCTGATATCTCACCCCGTATCGTCGGATGATCTCACCCAGTGGTTTCATGTAGATGTTAAATAGGAGGGGAGAGAGAACCGAACCCTGAGGCACCCCACAAACAAGAAGTCTAGGGGTCGACCTCTGTCCTCCTGCCAAAACCAACTGTGACTGACCAGAGAGATAGGAGGAGAACCACTGTAACACGATGCCTCCCACTCCCAACTCCCTTAGTCGTCCTAGAAGGATACCGTGGTCAATGGTATCGAAAGCTGCTGAGAGGTCAAATAGCACCAAGATAGAGGAATGACCCCCATCTCAGGCTCACCAGAGATCATCCATCAGCATGACCAAAGCAGTTTCCATGCTCTAGCCAGGCCTGAAGCCAGACTGAAAAGGGTCTAGATAATCCGTTTCACCCAATGACCATAGGAGCTGAAGTGCCACCACTTTCTCTACAACCTTTCCCACAAAGGGTAGGTTGGAGACTGGATGAAAGTTCTTTAATTCTGCTGGATCCAGGGAAGGCTTCTTGAGGAGGGGCCTTACAACCGCTTCCTTTAATGGTTGCGGGAAGGACCCCTCCCTCAAGGACACATTAACTAAAGCCTGGAGCCAGCCTCGTGTCACCTCCCTGCTGGCCGAAACCAGCCAGGAGGGGCATGGATCCAACAAACAAGTGGAGGAACTCATCGTTCCTACAGCCTTGTCCACTTCCTCAGGACTGACAGTCTTAAATTCATCCCACACAATAGGACTAAGACCTGTCCCCGTCATCTCGGTCGGATTTGCCCAATCAGAGTCCAGGTCCACCCGAATCTGAGCGACTTTATCCGACAGAAACTGCACAAACTCCTCAGCTCTACCCTGCAAGGGCTCCTCCACTCACCCTACATTAAGGAGGGAATGAGTCACCCTAAACAGGGCAGCTGGGCACGAATCAGCGGATGCAATAAGTGCGGAAAAATGCGAACATTTTGCCACCCATATCACCACTAAATAAGTCCTAATAAAGGCTCTTAAGAGTGTTCGGTCAGATTCGGAGTTACTGATCCTCCAGCGTTGCTCTAGATGTCTCTTCTGGCATTTCATCTCCCGGAGCTTCTCGGTAAACCAGGGAGCTTTCCTGGATCCACCACCATGGAGAGGTCACAAAGGCACAATCCGGTCCAGTATCCCAGATGCCGCCCTATTCCAGGCAGCCACCAGGGACTCAGCTGGATTGTGGACAAGGGAGTCAGGTATCTTCCCAAGCTCCTTCTGGAACCCTTCAGGGTCCATTAGGTGTCTGGGGTGGAACCACTTAATTGGCTCTGTCTCCCTGCAATGGGGGAGTAGCGCCCTGAAGTCTAACCTCAGCAGGAAATAATCTGACCATGACAAGGGAGAAGCATCTATACCCCTTAATTCCAGATCATATCTCCACTGCCCCAAGTGGAACACCAGGTCAAGTGTGTGCCCCCCCCATGAGTCAGACCCTGAACTACTTGGGTCAAGTCCATGGTTTCATGGAAGCCATGAACTCCTGAGCCGCATCTGAGGATTTGCCAAGTGATGGCAAGTTGAAGTCCCCCAGTACCACAAGCCTGGGGAACTCCACCACCAACCTGGCTACTGCCTCTAGCAGCACAGGCAGGGCTGTTGTAATGCAGCTGGGAGGCAGGTACGTCAACCAGAAGCCCAACTGAACCCCTGAGTCCAACCTCAAGAGGAGAGACTCACACCCAACAATCTTCGGGGCAGGGATCCTGTGAGGACAAAGACTCTTATGGACAATAACTGCCACTCCTCCACCCCTTCCCTGGAGTCGCAGCTGATGCAATACCTGAAACCTATCTGCGCACATCTCTGAGAGGGGAACACCCCCCTCCTGGCCCAGCCAGGTCAGCCCCCTCCTCCAGGATTAAGTCCCAAATGAGGGAGGCGTTGTTAATAACAGACCTGGCATTAAACAGCAGCAGCCTGAGGCCACGGCCCTGACATCCCAAGTCACCAGGTATATGAGGCAAGCCCAGTCAACCAGAACCAGAGGGACTGGAACAAGTAATCGCTTTGAGACAGCGAGTCCTAGTTCCCCAAGAGTGGCCTATCCCTCGGCTCCCGCCATATCTATCTCTCCCGGTCATAACCACAATACTCCTGCTCTCCAACACCCCAGAGATCCCTCCCCCACCTTAACGGTCCCCCTCCTCCCAGGCAGGCAAGGCACCCCACTCATACCGAGCCGGGGGTCATAACTGAGCCCCCACTCAGCAGAGGGGGCTCCATTCCTTGCCCCCGGCTCCCTCATTCTTCCCAAATTCAACCACTCCAAACCCACTCCTTCCATCCAATCCATCCCAATACCCTCACACATACACACACACCCAAGATCAAATTAATCTGTCAAGTAAGTTAAAACAAATATAAAAATGCTCTGGAGACTCCACCGATGGTTTCCGAGGAGTCACATATTGAGGAATCCCGGCGAACAGCGGGTGCCCTCCAGCCGTTGAACCTTGGCCCCTTCCAATCCTTTCCAAAAGCCAAAGGCCACTCCACCATCTTGCCTTGGGGGCCCCGTGGATTTCACGGAAACCTCCAGTTTTTCCTTCAGATGTTCCTCAGAAGTTTATTGCTTCTGTTGAGGGATGCTATGTTTGCAAGCCTTGCATACTTGATCTGCTGTCCTTCACCTTAGTCCAGGGGTCAGCAACCTGTGGCTCTGGAGCCGCAGGTGGCTCTTTCACCCCTCTGCTGTGGCTCCCTGTCACTCAAAATATGTGTCATCACCGCCAATGTGTGACATTCACCAGCATGTGATTTTCAACCCCCGGTAGGCCAACCATGGATAAATCCAAGAAAAGAAAAGTTTCAGAAGAAAAGATAACGTTTAATTCAATTACATATGCTAATTTTGTGGCCGCTCAGGAAATATTCAGACACGGGAAGGGTTTTGTGGCTCCCAGTGTTTTCTTTTCTGTGGGAAACGGGTCTAAATGGCTCTTTGAGTGTTTAAGGTTGCAGATCTCTGCCTTAGTCATTATGCGTCATTAATGTATCTGAACCTAAGTCTCTGCAGCTGCTAGCTCTATGAAATATGTAGGTAGACCTTGCTTACTGTCTTGTTTAGTAACCGTTTGAACTTACAACAATGTTGAAAAAGTAACTTTATTACTGGACCTCACATATACGACAATTACAGCTTCCCTGCAGTCAAATGATCAACATTTGCATGCTTAACGATAGGCTTCTGACAAGCAGTTAATGGAGAACAGCAGTAAAACCACAGATTGTGATCACCCGATGTTTTGCTTAACAAGTTGCAATAATTCTCTTAATAACCACAACAGAAGTAAAGTGGTAAACCTGTCGCAGTCATATGATGCTTCACTTAGCAACTGGATTGCTTAATGTAATTGCTGGTCCCAGTTGTGGTTGCTAAGTGAGGACAATTTGTACCCTAACCCTAATCCCTAACCTCTGAACATAAAGTTACATTTAGTTATCATAGATAAGAGCCATTGACAAATCAATTATCTATTGAAATTGTCAATATTTCAATATTGATTTCTGAGTTAATCCCTTTAAGGGTTTATAGTTTATGACTGTGACTGTCCCTATGACTAATTATTTGATACTGTGTCACATTGGAAACACAAGGATTTATGAGATTAACCATGTCATTAAACATTATTATTAAAACAATAAAAAGAAATTATGTTTCTGGAAGCATAATTTAGAAAAATGCTTACTTTATTACTTTTTAATGTTATATGATTAAAAGCTAGCTCTCATGAACTGGAACACATAGTTTCTTATCTTAACTTATCCTCTGGCACTCAATGCCACAGATATATACTATATTCTTTCAAGAAAAATGGCCAAGAGCATTGGTGGCACAGTGCTTAGAATGCAATATTGCAGGCTGACTCAGCCCACTGCCAGGAGTTCGACTCTCACTGGCTGAAGATTGACTCAATCTTCCATCCTTCCAAGGTCAGTAAAATGAGGAACTAGATTGTTGGGGGCAATAAGCTGACTCTGTAAACTACTTAGAGAGTGCTGTAAAGCACCATGAAGCGGTGTATAAATTTAAGTGCTATTGCTTTTGCTATTTTGGAATAGTGATAGTAAGTCAAGGAAAACATCAACCCCATGTAACAGCTATGAAAAAGTTAATTTCATGTTGTAGATGTTTCAGAAAGAGATTGAAAATAAAACTAACAATCCTTTATTAAAATTGGTAGTAGGACTACATTTGGAATACTGCACAGTTTTGGTCACAACTTTAAAAAGTGGAAGAATTATAAACAATACAGAAGAAAGCAACTCAAATGTTTGCAGGTTGGAAACTTCCTATGAAGAAAAAGTACAATGTGTGAGAATGTTTTCAGGGGGAAAAGTGTAAGTGGAATGTGGTCGAGTAAATTAAAAGTATGCATGTGGCAGGGACAATTACTCAAGAGTTAAAAGATAGAGACGAATGGTGGAAAATTCAGGATGGAAAAAAAAGAAGTATTTCACAAAGCTATACTATGAATTTCTATTGTGGTGATAACCAAAAACATTAAAGTCTTTAAAAGCCGTGAGACCTTCTCATGGAAGAAAAAGATATCAAAAGTTACTATTAGGGTATCTTTATTATTACCTACAGATTCCTGTCAATGCATTTCTTGGTACCAATTATTGGGAAGGTACTGTGATACTCATACAGTACCTTAAAGGTGAGCTTCCAACAACTTTTAGTTTGTTTTTTGGTGGGAAACAAGGATTTTGTAATGAACTAATGGACTATTTGGTCTGATCAAGTTCTCACGAGATATCATCTCACCAGCTTGTGAACTCCCTAAAAGTTCCTGGCTCACCACAAAACTGAATGCAAAATTAGAGGAACCACTACTCTGCTCTAGTATAGTGCTCTACATGGAGAGCACTATACTAGAGCCCTTGAAGAGCATCCGGAAGCTCCAGTTGGTGCAAAATACAGCGGGCCACATGGTTTTGTGCACATGTATCGCGTCTCCTGAGGAAGCTGCATTGACTGTCAATTTGCTTCTAGGTGCAATGTAAGGTGCTGGTTGTCACCTTTAAAGCCCTTCATGGCTTGGGACTGGGTTATCTGAGGGACCGTCTCTTGCCGATCACATCTACCCAACTCATCAGAGCAGGGAGGCAGGGAATGTTGTGGGTCCCATCCCCTAGGGAGATACACCTGGTAGGACCCAGAAGAAGGACCTTCTCCATGGTGGCCCCCCCCTCTCTGGAACATTATCCCCCCAGAGATTAGAATGACCCCCACTCTAGCACTCTTCCAGAAGGCACTGAAGATCTGGTTCTGCCAGAGGGCCTGGGGAACGCATAGCAGGATGGAGCCAGTGGTGGGTTTTAAAATTTTTTACTACTGGTTCTACGGGCATGGCATGGCTTGGTGGATGTGGCAGGGGAAAGATACTGTGAAATCTCCATTCTCACCCCAATCTAGGGGAAGGATACTGTAAAATCTCCATTCCCTCCCCAATCCAGGGGATGGTTATTGCAAAATCCCCATTTCCTCCCAATCAGCTGGGACTTGGGAGGCAGAGAATAGATGGGGGTGAGGCCAGTCAGAATTTTTACTACCGGTTCTCCAAACTACTCAACATTTCTGCTACTGGTTCTCCAGAACTGGTCAGAACCTGCTGAAGCCCACCTCTGGATGCAGCCCATTTAAATGGCTCGTGTGAGGTGCTGTCGCCAGGACAGAGGATGGGAGGGTTATTATATTATTTTATCCATTTATTATATTACTTTTCTTACACTAGTTTTCTTGTTTTTATATGAGGGTTATATTCTGTAAGCTGCCTTGAGTTGCCATGTGCAAATAGACGGCAATATGAGTTCCCTAAATAAAAATAAATAAATAAATAGTAGGAAAAAAATCTTCAGACTGTCCCAAAGCCAGCAGTGATAGACACCAGAATTACCTTCCTCTGATGATGATTGAGGGGGACAGTTGCCCTGAGTCATGGTGAACAGGGTATCTGAGATGTCTGAGAGGAAGCTATCCATATCAAAGAGCTGCCTCCCCTCCTCCTCCTCCTCCTCCTTATCCCGCAGCAGCATTGGCACCACATTGGAGAAGAGCTGGTTACACCAATTCTCTGTTGATTGCCAAGGTACATCTTCCTGCATAGGAGAGAAATAAATATTCCAGCTGGGATCTCATCAGGATCCCTTTTACAATGAAGAGTTTATGTGCAGCTCCAAATGGATTAAACCAGATTCTCTTCACTCACCGGTTTTGGGCTGGGAACTTCCCCTTCCCGGCTAAACCTGTGGAGCTGTAAGAGAAACGCTATATTAGACTTGGATTTCAATTCAGGAATGACATTTGTTCTGGCTGGAGCTGTTAAAAGACACTCTCGTTTCAGTGGGAATGAAAGTGACAGGTAGTTTGAATCATGCTAATAAGGACAATGCTCTTAAATAAGGTAGGGGGCTCTACTGGTACCTAATATTGTAAGAGAAATGTACTGTAATCTCTGATATCCTTAAAATACAAGGATGTACAAAAATTTTACCTCTCCTGTGCTGAATAGGCAACCTCCTTTTTGCATTATACAGGTAGTCCTCGACTTACGAACACAACTGAGTCCAAAATTTCTCTTGCTAAGTGAGACATTTGTTAAGTGACTTTTGCCCAGAGGTGGTATTCAGCCGGTTCAGACCAGTTCGCACGAACTGGTAGCGGAAATTGCAGGTTGGCCCACCCACCCTGCCCGGCTCTATGCCATCCTATTTAGGCACGTTTTTGAGGCCAGGCGCATGAGCGGAAAGCACAATGCGCAGAAGACTGGGCACATGCAGGGAAGACAGACACGTGCGTGAACTGGGTGTGTGCGTGCACAAAGCGAGCGTGCGCACACGTGGCGAACTGGTAGTAACATAATGTGAAACCCACCGCGACTTTTGCCCCATTTTACAACCCTTCTTGCTACAGTTGTTAAGTGAATCACTGCGGTTGTTAAGTTAGGGACACGGTTGTTAAATGAATCTGGCTTCCCCATGGACTTTGCTTTGCTTTATGATACTACTGTCATAAATATGAGTCGGTTGTGAAGCATCTGAATTTTGATCACGTGACCATAGGGGTGCTGCAAAGGTTGCAAGTGTGAAAAATGGTCACAAGTCATTTTTTCCAGTGCCGTTGTAATGTTGAACTAAATGAAGTGTTGTAAGTCAAGAGCTACCTGTATTTTGGGATCTCTACAGGAAAAAAAAATCTTGCTCTTCTGTGAAGAAGGAAAAACTGTGTGATTCTGCTCCTGCCTGTATTATCACTTCTAAATCATGCCAACAAAGAACTAAGGCATCAGATGAGTTCATCTGACTATTTTCTAACCATCCTGTTGGAAGTATGGAAATATGGTGTTAACACCAAGGGGCAATTTGGTCAGTACAAATGCACTCCACATTGACAAATCACTAGGTGGTGTTTTTTTTTTTTTAGAGTTATTGGTTCAAGGTAGATTAAGGGAAAAATCAAACAAAATATAAAATACTTTAAGAAGCTAAAACATGCATTTGATTAAAGCTTGTACTTCCTTGAAATCATGGCTCACCAGAGCTAAGCTTCAAGAGGGGATTGGAGGCCAAAACATATGAAGAACGGTTGCAGGAACTGGGTATGTCTAGTTTATTGAAAAGAAGGGCTAGGGGAGACATGATAGCAGTGTTCCAATATCTCAGGGGCTGCCACAAAGAAGAGGGAGTCAAGCTATTCTTCAAAGCACCTGAGGGTAGAACAAGAAGCAATGGGTGGAAACTAATCAAGGAGAGAAGCAACTTAGAACTAAGGATAAATTTCCTGACAGTTAGAACAATTAATAAGTGCAATTTGCCTGCAGAAGTTGTGAATGCTCCAACACTGGACATTTTTAAGAAGATGTTGGATAACCATTTGTCTGAAGTGGTGTAGGGTTTCTTGCCTGGGCATGGGGTTGGACCTCCAAGGTCCCTTCCAACTCTGTTATTCTATTCTATTCTGTTCTGTTCTGTTCCGTTCCGTTCCGTTCCGTTCCGTTCCGTTCCGTTCCGTTCCGTTCCGTTCCATTCCATTCCATTCCATTCCATTCCATTCCATTCCATTCCATTCCATTCCATTCTATTCTATTCTATTCTATTCTAAAGAGTGTATTTCCAGTGCAATCAGGATGCATTTGAAGTAATAGTGGTTTGTCATACGTAGTAAGAAAACAGTAAGTAAGAGAAGGGATTATTTTATGATGTTATGTTGTCCAAAGCAATAAATTAAAGATGTGTCATTCTTTATGCATTTTCAGAATTCATAGATTTGTTATTTTTTTTCTAACATTTAGGCTTGTAGTGCCATTGGTGATGAAATGCCATCATCAGTACCAAAAGGTCATTATCACTATCACTGTCATCACCACCAACCTCTAGGCAAAAAAAAAAAAAGCCTAAAGGAGAAAGCGCCAATCATCTTAGATCTGAATATGCTTGTCTTGATATTGTTGTCCTGTGATGCACCATTTCATCCAACTGAAGGTTACAAACAGAAGACTTTTGATACTATGATATATAGATAATAACATAATAATAAGAACAGCTTTGCCAAAGCAGAAATTCCGTTTTGATCTCTTGTGAATCTTGGGAAAGGTAAACTGTGGGCATTCCTAATCAAAGACCAATTGAGCCCCTAGGTGGAGCTACTACCCAACTCATGATTTAGAGTTGACTTTTGACTCTCTCCATTACTTTTAGCCCTCTTTTGTCAACCTGTCATCAGCAAATGGTGAATGGCAGATGCAATCAGATGACATCAAGAAGTATCTGAGGTCAGATATGAAGTCTATCTTTTTCTATCCACACACTTCCAGGTCAGCTTGATAACATTGTCAGGAGAAAGGGAGACAAATCCTTACTCTTTTCTTATAGTAGGTCCGCCATTTGTGATACTCTTTCATTACCACTTCAATTCGTCGCTTCCAGTAGTTTCCCTCCAGCACAACTGCCTGAGAAGGAAGAAAACAAGCCAGAAGAAGAATAAATTAAAAGAAAAATAATAATACATTTCTCATTTTTTAATTGCAGTTTTCCAAGTTCCACCTGGCTTTTAAGATGATAAAACCATGTTAATATTAACATGTATTATCAATGTAACTGAAGGGAAAGATATTTAAATGGATTGGTCTCCAGCACAATACTAATACTATCTTGCTGAGTAGATTAAAATGGATAAGATCACACTAAACTATAAATCGTGGATTTTAAATGGTATCCGGGACCATACAACAGTGGAAGAACAGAAATAACCAATACATGACATAGCACAATAAAAGGAAGATGGAAGGAAAAGACAAGCATAAGGAAAGACTGGCCCAGTTCTCAAGATGTTCTTGTTTTCAGTGTCTGATAAATTAATAATGTCAATAATTTATTAAATATTTTGACGCTCAACTCCCAGCAATTCTGAGTGGTACTAAGGACTCCCAACACTGGGTTACTTTTAACCTTGGTCATTTATGATTTATACATGTTATATGAACTCCGCTGCTTGATTTATATAGAGTGTATTTTGCAACCCAAAAAATTTGCATGTTTGGTTCCGCAATCAGATTGCGTGTTGCATGAAAACTGCAGCAATCTCAAAAAGTAGGGTTTTTTCAAACGGCAACTGAACTTTCTTGATTTTTTTTTTAAAGACAAGACGCTTCTTGGATGAGAAGTAAAACTTCTTCAAGAAAAATCAAGAAAGTCAAATTGCTGTTTGAAAAAAAAAATCCACCTTTTGGGACAACCATGACTTTGATGACTGAGAACCTTCATAGACAAAGTCACATAATCTAAGTGACACAGTCAAAAATGTTGTGTGAACCTTGTTGACTTTTCCTAATACCCATCTTATCAAACCTGTAGGTGAAGGAGTGGTAAAACCTGGGGGCAGAGTTAAAAGAGGGAGTAGCCTGGAATCTGTATAAAGCCACAAACAGTCCAGCTTCCCCACTTGAATTCTGTTAAACCCTTATCTGATTCCTAGCAGGTGCTAACCATTAGTTGAGAATTTACCTGTGCATAGGCGTAAGTAGCAATAAATCAGTTTCATTGAACCTTCACATGTAGACCTAATCTTTCATGCCTGACAAAACTGTATCCTCAGCATCGTCTATACACACACACACACACACATACATGCATGATATGAAAAAAGTGCTGGACCACTTACTTCTGGCTTTCGATGCTCATCGGCTTCAGAACCATCCAGAGGAGTAACAAATCCACAAACAGAGGCCTTCCTGCGTTCCACATCTGTGTAAAGAATCCATTACAGTAAATATTCCATTGTCTCAGGCAAGCTGAGATGACACAGGTATTCCTGCTACTTCTCAGTATCTGTTTTATGAGATGACCATGTCATTTGCTCTCTTTCGTCTCCCCTTCAAAAATATACTAAAGCAGAAAAGACAGAGCTGTTGCTCAAGCCTCAAGCAGAAGGACATGTAGAAATGTTCCCACTCATTTTTCCCCCCTAACAATGCAGTTTGGATTACCACACCCATTATCCTTGGTCATGCTGGCTGAGACTTTTTGGACTTGCAGCCTAAAACATCTGCTGGGTACCAAATTATGAAAAAAAACCCCCACAAAACCATTCTACTTCACTGTTTCTGTATCTTCCCCCCCACCCCCCATTTGCCATTTGCTATTCATGTAGCTGAGCTTCTTTTAGGCTAACAGTCATTAGCTACATGAATAGCAAATGGCAAATGGGGGGGGGGGGATACAGAAACAATGAAATAGAATGTGTTTTTTTTTTCAGCTGACATCCCTGGTTCCTATTCCCAGCTAGATGGTGACAAAGAGAATTCCCTAATCTAAGTGCTTTGTTTATATAAGAAAAAGATGTTTGAGGCTAGACATGATGCTGTGAAATAGACTAATAGTGGTGTGGTTGTATCATTTGGATGAGGAAAACTTCTAGGATACTATTGTCAGCAATTTGCAGGGCCATAGCAAGCTATAGGGTAGGGTAGGGTAGGGAAGGGAAGGGGGATCTGAGACAGGGGTGAAATCCAGCAGGTTCTGACAGATTCCGGAGAACTGGTAGTGGAAATTTTGAGCAGTTTGGAGAACCAGCAAATACCACCTCTGGCTGGTCCCAGAGTGGGGTGGGAATGGAGATTTTGCAGTATCCTTCCCCTGCCAAGCCACGCCTATAGAACCAGTAGTAAAAAAAAAATGGATTTCACCATTGATCTGAGAGCAAAGCTGAGACATGATTCCAGAAACAATGGCATAATCATAATTTTAAAAACCTCGATATCTTGGTATTGGTAAGTATGATTTGGAGGCATCATGTATTCAAATAAATTGGGCAGGAAGAATATTATCATCAGCAAGGTAGAAACAAGGATAGTTTCCAAGGACAAAAAGGATTGAGGAAGTACAATGAACAATTCTGATGTAATCTAGATTTTTTTTTCTTTTATCTCTTCTCTACCATTTGTCTTCCTGGTATTTTCTCACTTTTTACAATTTTGTTTTATATCATGTTGCTTACTGTAAAACCTAATATCTTGATGGATAGGTCTAAATATGCCTAGACTTATTCATTTACTTTTGCAAAGACCCATGTTCCTTCTTTAGGATTGAAAAATTGCTTTTCAGATTTTAATAAAATCAAAATCCATATTGGAACCCCCCACCCAATCTTGGATCTAAAATGTTTTTCAGATGTGGGCAATGCAAACACTGAAGCCCATTCCTGGAGAGTAAGCTTTGGCTCCTATTTACTGAAGCTGGGTTGAATTCCCAACCATCTGCCCCCTCCAACCAGAGATGGTATTCAGCAGGTTCTGACCAGTTCTGGAGAACCGGTAGCAGAAATTTTGAGTAGTTCAGGAAACTGGTTAATACCACCTCTTGACTGCCCCTGTCTATTCTCTGCCTCTCGAGTCCCAGCTGATCGGGAGGGAATGGGGATTTTGCAGTATCCTTCCCCTGCCACGCCCACCAAGCCATGCCCACAGAACCGGTAGTATAAAAATTTGAATCCCATTACTGCCTCCAACCCAGGGGTGGGATTTGACTAGTTTGGACTGGCTCAGGCTAACCAGTAGCTCTGACAATCAGCTGGGAGCAAACCAGTTCTCCCTGACGATCAGATGGGCCTACCTGCCCATCCGCGGTGTTTTCCTACCTTTATCTTCTCAGCTGATTCGTGTGGTAAAGTGCATTGCCACACGAATCAGTTGTACTGCTCCTCCAAAGAAACCAAGAAGTAAAGATTTCTTCAAACTGTGCACACACATACAGCGCACATTATACACAGGTACGCACAAAGCACGTGCAAATTGTGCGATTACTGAACCGGTTGTTAAACTGGGAGGATCCCACCACAGCTCCAACCCTCTCCCCATCTCCCTCCCTTGTCCCCAAACTCACACTGGATGTACCAAGCTCTCCAAATGGCATTGTTGAGGCGGATCTTGTCCCGACAAAGTAATTGTAATCCTTTGAAATTCTTCCACTTGGGGGATACCAGCTTCCCACTGAAAGGTCAAGGAAGAAGACATGGATTTAAAGAGAGGGGAATACAAATGGGGAACAGATAGACCCCAGTTCCTTTTCTTAACCAAGTTTGTAAGTCTTTGATGTGATCCAATATCATTTTAACAAGCCAGGACTGATGAAACTATAGTTATATTTATCAGTAATCATTTGCTAGAAGAACTAAATTGAGCAGTCATGAACAGAGGCAATATTCCTTGTTTAAATATGACTGTCTTCATGTCCTGTTGATGGGCTTCCTAGAGATATTTAGTTGGTTGGTGATGAAGGCAGCTAGAGCTGATGAATTCTTGTTTGATTGAACAAAGCATTTTTAAACAATTTTTATTAGTTTATAATATAGCATACAAAGAAAATACAAAAGTAAATAGTAGGGAAAATAGGGAAGGGAAAAGGAAAAGGAAAAGGGAGGGAAAGAAAAGGGGAAAGAAAAAAAGGCATTGATTCTTTAGTGCAGCAGAATAAGGCATTAACGTCAAACCTCAATTTTTTGACTTTTACACAGGGGTGGGTTCTACTTACCTTTACTACCAGTTCACAACAGGAGTGCGAGCGCACATGCGCAGAAGCTTCTGCGCATGCACAGATCGTCCATTATGACAGGCGGATGGGCGGAGCCTCCCACCGCTTTTACTACCAGTTCACAAGAACCAGACAGAACCAGGAGCAACCACCACTGCTTTTACATAATAGTATAAACTAGTCATTTCCATCTAATCAGTAAAACCCAAAATCAAAGTTTCACTTTTTTCCACCTCAAGCACAAAGTCCAGAAGCAGTTCCCAAGTAGAAATCAAAGTATTTATATTTTTACTTTGATCAAAACAATCAATTTAGCCATGTCTGCTAACTCCAACAATTTTTGCAGCTATTCATCCATTGTGAGGATCGGAGTGAACCATAAAGTAGTCTTAACTGCTGTCAATGTATATAACATCAAAGTTCCGATTTGTTTTTCCAGGTCTTTTTCCATTAAACCCCAAAGAAAAGTCTCTGGTTTTCTCTTTATATTCACTTTAAGAATTTTCTGCATTAAGATATGTATCCTACTCCAATATTTCTTCGCTTTATCACATGTCCACCATAAATGATAAAAAGTCCCTTCTTTACATTTACATTTCCAATATTCATTTGAAATGCCTTTATATATTCTTGACAATTTATGCTTGAACATGATTTGAAGTGTACTGTTGAGTATCAACTTTGATACCAAATTGGAATTTCCCTGAAGCAGCCTACCTTTCAGCTGTGGATGCTGAAGACAAACAGTAATAGAATGGCATTATCATGTTTGTATCCTACAAGCATTTAATTGAAAGCCAGATGTTGAATTGGTGGATCTTTGATTCGTAGAAGGGCTTTCAGTCCAGTGCATCTGTTTGTAAAGGTTCACTTTTGGCGAGATGGGTGGCATGCAACAGAGATGGGTTTCAGCAGATTCTGACCAGTTCTCAAGAACCAGTAGCAGAAATTTTGAGTAGTTCAGGAAACCGGTAAATACCACCTCTGACTGCCCCTGCCCCTGTCTATTCTCTGCCTCTCGAGTCCCAGCTGATTGGAAGGGAATGAGGATTTTGCAGTAACCTTCCCCTGGAGTGGGGAGGGAATGGAGATTTTACAGTATCCTTCCCCTGCCATGCCCACAAGGCCACGCCCACCAAACCACACCCACGGAACTGGTAGTAAAAAATTTTGAAACCCACCACTGGCATGCAAATTTGATAAATAAATAAACGAACCATTTACAAATCATTAAATAACCCTGCAAGATAGGTCACTATTATGACAAAGTGACAAGTGGCGTATTATCACTTCTTCTATAACATGATAGTGAAATATTATCTTGTTGTCTTCATTGGGTTGCTGTAATAACAACAGAGTGGTACATGCGAAATGCTTTTAAAGCATTAGATTGTTATGAGAAGTGGAGTTTTAACCAGTCAGGAAATAGCAAATTATGCAAGACGCCACATGAGAGTTCCCTGTTCTAGATATGTCACTGCCTTCTAAAGAGAGGTAGTTCACAGTTTGTTTATTGGAGTTATTATGTTAGTATAAAACTAGAAATTAGAGAAAGCATGGTAAACCGATCCAAACTAGACTGCAGAAAATACGACTTCAGTAACAGAGTTGTCAATGCCTGGAATGCACTACCTGACTCTGTGGTTTCTTCCCCAAATCCCCAAAACTTTAACCTTAGACTGTCTACTGTAGATCACTTCACCCCATTCCTAAGTGGTCTGTAAGGGGTATGCATAAGCACACCCGCGTGTCTACCATCCCTGTCCTAATGTTCTCTTTTATTTGTATCATTTACATGTATTTATAATTATGTTTACACTTGTATCTGTCATATAATACATGCTTGATGAAATAAATAAAATAAATAAATAAAAATGTATCCATGTGCACAGGTTGCCATCAACAAGGAGCCTGGATAGCTCAGCAGACTAATGCATTATAATTTAACTCCAGCTGTCTGCAATTAGTAAGTTTGAATCTCACCAGGCTCAGGGTTGACTCAGCCTTCCGTCCTTTCTAAAGTAGGTAAATTGAGGACCCAGTTTGTGGGGGCAATAAGCTGACTTTGTAAAAATATACAAAAGTATAAAGGCTATTGCTTAATACATTGTAAGCCACCCTGAGTCTCCGGAGAAGGGTGGCATATAAATCATTTAAAAAAAAAAAAACGTCCTCTGCTTTGTCCAATGTGCCATTGTATTCACTGCCTCTGTGGCAAAATAACTTATCTTTAATATTTACTTTAGGCCGCCTTGTTTCAGACACAATAAGTAAGGAATAGACAACCTCTGAAAGGTGAGTAGAACTCCAGAAACATGTCATGGCAATATTGAGACAAGCCCATCCTTTTTTGGTTTGCTGAAATGTTGGTAAGTGTACAGCAAGCGTGGGGATCTAAACCCAGGTATCCTTTCAGAGGCAAGGCCTGCCCCTCTGTTTAAGGACTTGTTTTTCTAAGTGGCTGAGTTCGCACTGTATACCGAAGTAGATTAAAGTCCAGTTGGATAGTTTCTGCTTGGGTAGCACCACTGCCCAGGCTTGTCTGAGAGCACAGAGAAGATTGGGAAAGGTAGGCTGGAAAATTGGAAAACATTCCTGGAAGAAGACAGTTGAAAACTGCCTGGTTATATCCATGTGGTCCCTAGAAATCAAGCTTCATTGAGGGTGGCTTTGCCTTTTAATCCCTGATTCAGCATGTTCTAGAGATCTCGGCATCTTCTGTGAACTAGGCCCTCATATTAAACTGTAGCATGTTTATTAATTTGGATAGAGTATGTGATTTAGTTGATCTGGTATCTTTAAGGTTTCTTATATTATGTGAATCCAAATGAAGAGTCCCAAAGGGCATTTTTTAAAAAAACAGTGCATATGGTCTGAAGGAGCGCTATCGAAACAAGAGTAAAACCATACTGTACCAATTATTCCCTCACTATATCCAAGTTTCCAGGAACAGTCAGCTGTCTGTTTATTCAGTGTGCAAAGCAGAGCACATTTTCGCTAATCTATGTGCAGAGACCCATGTATAAAGCCTGCCTTCATCATCTCCTGGACAGGAAAGCAAGCAAACACCAGCTGGGATGGAAAACCTGTAAAATAGCAGCCAAATGTTGAAGGAGGTAGTGTGACAGAGGAAAGTGCACATTGGAGGCCAGCGCTGAATTATAAAATAGAAATTCAGAGTGGGATTGTGTAATCTTCCCTTAATTTGGTGCCCTCCAGTGACATTAGACTACAAATCCTATCATCTTTAGTTATCATGAGTTGATATAGTAGATAGATAGAGCAGTGATGGCTAACTTTTTTGCAATCGCGTGCCAGGAGTGAGGTGGGTGGGTCACACATGCACGTGCCCACACCCATAATTCTATGTGCCCTGCCCCCACACATTTGCACGTGACCCTCCCACACTCCCCCCGCTCCTGGCACACAATGTCACAGTAGGCCCGCTTTTTGCTCTCCCCAGCCTTCAGAGTCTTTCTAGGCCTACCCCCGCCCCCGGGAGGTCCTCTGGAGGCCAAAAATGGCCCATTTACCAACTTCTGGTGAGAATGGAAGGCCCGTTTTTCTCTCTCCCCAGCCTCCAGAGCCTTTCTAGGAGGCTGGGGAGGATGAAAACAGCCTCCCTCCCCGGAGGCCCTCTGGAGGCCAAAAGTAGCCCATTTGCCAATTTTCTGTCCCACCAGAAAGCTCTGGAGGCTGGGGAGAGCAAAAAACAGGCCTTCCGGTCCCACCAGAAGTTGGCCAATGGGCTGTTTCTGGCCTCCGGAGGGCCTCCAGGGAGTGGAAGGCTGGTTTTGCCCTCCCCAAACTCCTAGAGCCTCATCTGGAGGCTGGGATGAGAGAAAAATGGGCCTTCCCCACCCTCCCCGAGGCCCTCCGGAGGCAGGAAACAGCCTGTTTCCCTACTTCTGGCGGGCCCAGAAGGTCCAAAAATCAGCTGGCGCATGCCAGAGCTGAGCTTGCATGCCCACCAATATGGTTATGCATGCCATCTGTGGCATGCATGCCATAGGTTCACCATCACGGGAATAGAGTATGCACCCTGTTGCCTCATTATCCCATAGTTTTAGACTACAATACCCACAATGGATTTCTTGACATTAGTTTAGTTACTACCTGCTAGTATGTGACATTCAAAGTCATCAGGTGAATATCAAGACATCTATCCTAAGAGAGAGTTTTATGCAGACAAGTGAATCGTTTGCTACATTTTAGAATCAAGCAAAGGTTAAAATTGGAGACAGGGGGCTATGTATACAAACATTAGAAAGACAAAAAGCCAGAAAGTCAAATGTATGTATTGGAAAAGCAACAGTTTGAAAAAAGTTGTTCCAACTATTGATTAGTACTTGTCTTGCAGGGATTTTTTCCCCTCTCTTTCCTGAAAAAAAAAAACCAACAAAAGTGGATATTCTATCTCGAAATAGCCTTCAATAACCATTTCTGCTATCTTTCTTTCTTCCAAAAAATGAAATGGGTGGAAGAAACATGTCAACCTAGGGATTCATTCATTGGATTCACATGTTAAAGACTAAAACAGTGTTAATTAAATATAGTTACCGTGTTCCCATATGTTAAAGACAAAAATGAACTGTGTTGACTATTTATACTGTAGAATTGTACCCACCCCTTTCCTAGAAGAATGAAAAATTTTAGGAAATATTAAAAAGGCAGAATATTATGTTTCCCTGGATGAGAAATGGAGAAGCATGTTTTACAGACAAAGCAGCTCCCACCTTCCTGCCCCCACCTTTTTGTTAATGGGCCAGAGGCAGAAACCTAATCCTTTGTCAAAGGACATCTGCAACACAATAGCAACAGAAACTCACCACATGTGACCTGGGAAGAGTACATCAGCCAGCAAGGCTAGCTAAAACCCCCACCCCCTGGGAATCTGACAACCAATCAGGATACTCTTTCTGGGCCCCAGGATGTTCAAAGCCAGAGAGAGCATAAAACCCAAAAACTCCCTGTATCTGCCCTTTTCTGTTCAGGAACTCAAGCCACGTGATCCTGTCCATCATTAAATCATCTTTCCAAGTAGTCTCCATGTTTCCAGTGTCTTTTTCCCCACTTGGAGCTGAACCCAGAAGGATATTTCTTCCTACAATACAACAGGCTTAGTCAGTTTATTGAAATGAACTATAAAATAGCCAAACAGACTATCTCTGACAATAATTAAAGATACCAAACCATATATACACCCACGCAGACACAGACCAAACTTCCTGTATTTAAAAGTAACTGATCAGTCAATCATCCCTAATCAAAAGCAGTTTATAGGTTTATTACAGTGTCTCCTATGTTCAAAAGCTACTTTTGTTAAAAGCAATTAAGCAACCCCCCCCCCAAAAAAACCAAAACCCAAATCTAAAACCAAAGATGCCCCTGTATCAACTCACAGCAGTGGGAGTGAACAGAAGGAAGTCCACACTCATTTTTTTTGTCAAATGTCTCCATTCTCCAGTCTTCATCTGGCAGCAGATTACATTCATTACATCAGCTCTCAAAAAACCTTAAATAGCTGCCAAGGGACCGCAATGGCAGCAGAAAGAGGAAAGTGTTGATTTTGTCATCATTTCTTAGTCTTCTACGTACATGACACCAAGGATTGCAGAATCACCAGCTAGCTAGTATGGTTCTCCACAAAATGCCTGCAGAGGACAAAGCAATTTTTTCCTCTGTTGATGGCCACGTTCCTCAAGGGTGAGATATGGTGGATGGGGCTAAAGCAAGCACCGTTGGGATGATTTCTTCGCAACAGTAGAAGCACAGAATGGAAGAATTGGAAGGGACCTTGGGGATCATCAAGATCATGGTACTTCAATGCAAGTATCCAACTGCTATATCATCCTACAGTTGGCCATCCAGCCTCTGTGTAACACTTATAGTGAAAAAGACTCCTGTACTTTCTTAGGTACAATCAGAGGTGGTATTCAGCTGGTTCGTTCCAGTTCGAGCGAACTTCTAGTGGTGACTGCAGATGGGCCCACCTGCCCTGCGTAATGCTGTCCTATTTAGCCATGTTTCTGAGGCTGGGTACATGTGCGGAAGGTGCGTGCGGGGGGTGAACCGGTGGTAAGAATATGTGAAACCCACCACTGGGCACGATACCACATTGTTGAAGACCTCTGTTAGGTCTTCCTCTGACCTCCTGATATATCCCATAAAATCTACTTTCTTTTGGCTGAAATGTGGCTGAAGGCAATTTTCATTTTTTATAAGACAGTATGAAACCCCCAGGGCTAGAAACTGAGTTTGCATATTTGGAATGGAGGGGATCACAGTCACATAGGACATATTTCAGTTGTTAGTCAGTTATAGATCTAGGAGCTGCTTTCGTATAATTTCTAAGTCAAGTGTTAATCTTGTCATTTTTTTTTTACTGTTTTGGTTAATTTATGCCTCAATATATTGCGCAAATCCAGAAAATGAGTTATTTCAGTAACCAGGTCAATGTGATGTGTGAATACAGCTATCCATCTTGTGTGATGGGCAAGACGTGTCCTCAACTGTGGATATAACCAAAAGAAAAACCTGAATTATTGTAATTTCACTGTACTTGAAGACTTCTTGGAAATTGCAGCTGCTGTAGTATCCAGCTGCCCATTTGATAAAGGATCAACTTTGTTATTCCTTCATCACACTGCTGTAGGAGCTGAACTACCTACCACAATATTTCTTATTTTAAGATTTAAGATCTTCAACAGAACATGAAGACAACATTTCTTACTTTAAGACAACTTTAAAAAGAGGGGACCAAGGGGATTAGGGGACTGGTGGTTAAAACATATGAAGAACGGTTGCTGGAATTAGGTATGTCTAGTTTAATGAAAAGAAGGACCAGGGGAGACATGATAGCAGTCTTCCAGTATCTCAGGGGCTGCCCCGAAGAAGAGGGAGTCAACCTATTCTCCAAAGCACCTGAGGGCAGGACAAGAAGCAATGGGTGGAAACTCATCAAGGAGAGAAGCAACCTACAACTAAGGAGAAACTTCCAAATAGTGAGGACAATTAATCAGTGGAACAACTTGCTTCCAGAAGTTGTAAATGCTCCAACACGGGAAGTTTTTAAGAAGATGTTGGATAACCATTTGTCTGAAGTGGTAGAGTTTCCTGCCTAAGCAGGGAGTTGGACTAGAAGACCTCCAAGGTCCCTTCCAACTCTGTTATTCTTTTCTATTGACTTCAATTCCCAGAATGGGAGAATAGGCAGACACTGGCCTACTGGTCCAGTTTGGAATTTCCAAGTACAATTCAGGGTGCTGCTCACCACCTATAAAGCCCTATATCACTTGGACCTGGGTATCTTTGAATCCACCTATAATATGCCTAAAATGCCTTCTGAAAGTTTGTAAAGACCTGGCTAAGTCAAGGCCCCACACCAGCAGACTGAAATAATGAGCGAAGTCTCCTTTCTGAGCGGCTACTGTATTGGGGAATTTGGACTCATTGCCCTGGTTCAGAACAAACACTCTCTGCTACTGCCAAGTAGGTGAATCGGGCAAAGGAGCCTCTTGTCAGCCAGCCCACCGACCAAAGCTCTCCAGCTGCCTAGGACCCAAAGGAGTCCACAGATTGGTATTCACATGATCTATTATTGCTCCTTAGTAAAATAGGTTTATTCCATTCGTATCCTTTCCTTTGGCTGTTTTAGAAAGGGAGAAGAGTTAGACTCTCTGGAACTCTTACTATGTTTGAAAATCATGCTAAGCCATGGGATGTTTAAATATGGATTGAATACAATTCCCACACGATTGACTGGCTTCACACAACTTGCAAACCCATAAACCTTGTTTCTATAAACCACAATGGCTTGATTTATTCACTATGCTAAATCATGCTATTAAATCAACCACAAGTATGTTTTAGCCTATTCTGCAAACCCAGCCATTCTCTTACATGGACTAGGAGATTGCAATGGAGGATGTGTATTGCATTCAGTACTGCACATGAACTTGGAATTAGTTCCACATGAACTTGTGGAACTAGTACAACTTGGTGGACACTCCACCCCTCCCCGGCGACATACACACATCAATCAAACAAACAGTGTTAGAATTCAATGCCAGGAAGCCAGGGGTAAAATCTGCTTACCTTTCCTACTGGTTTGGAAGTGTGTGTGTGCACATCATGTGCGTTTTTGGACCCTCTGCACATGCACAAAGCCTTCTGTGCATGCATAGAGGGTAATTACATCTAGCTTATTGCTCAGATTATTCTATAAATAAGGGGAAAGCAATTGCCCTGTGTTCAGAAGACTATGAAATCTTACTCTGGGTGAATTTCTTATTGTCAAAGTTAGCCAGGCCTTTGGGAGAATGGAGAGAAGACCAAGGACTGCAACTCAAGTTAAATGATAGGAAAGGAAAGGGAAACAATCTTCTTGTAGCACTAGACTAGGCTCATCAGAATGAACTTTGTTCTGTTCTTCTCTAGAGAACGGAAGACACATAATAACTTGCCCTATCAATCTCTTGGAGAAGGCCACTCATATCTAAATGTTAGATTGTAAAAATCAAAATGAAAACATTCGAAAATGACAGGCTGTCTAGATAAGAGGGCTGCTGGCCAACGATGACTCATGAATGACAGCTAGTGAGAGTGATCTTCTTCCAGGCAAACATCAGCTTCTTGTTTCTTGGATTAAGGCATCTCTGTCCTCCAGTCAAAATTAGACAGAAAACCATCTTACTCCTGCATATGCACTGGATCTAAGACTCAAAAAAATAAAGAGCACTTCTCATGAGGTGAAATTGTTCGGTCCAGAATGAAATTCTCACACACATCCACCGACTGACATGAATGGAAGTATACCCATCATTCCCAGAGCCCAAACCAAACTTCAACAAAAAGGGATAAATAATATATATATATATATATATATATATATATATATATATATATATATATATATATATATATATATATATATATATATATATATATATATAGGAAAGACTAATCCTTGATTTACAACCATAACTGAGGCTGAATTTATAGTCGTAAGTCATGCCAGTCCTTACGCGGCCTGTGCCTGATTTTATGATCTCTTTTGCGGCAATCGTTAGGCAGATGCTGTGGTCATTAAGCAAACCCACTGTGTACCACCATGGCACTGGTGCCATGGTGGCGCGATGGTTAAAGTGCGGTATTACAGGCTAACTCTACCGACAGCCAACAGTTCAATCCTGACCGTATTAAGGATGACTCAGCCTTCCATCCTTCCGAGGTCAATAAAATGAGGACCCAGATTGTTGGGGGCAATATGCTGACTCTGTAAATCATTTAGAGAGGCTATAAAGCACTATGAAGTGGTACATAAGCCTAAATGCTAGTGCTAGTGCTATTTTGTCAGAAACCAGAAGTAAATGCCAATTTCCAGGGAAAAAAATCATTATAAATCACAATCATGTGACCACTGGATGCTACCAATGATGGTAAATAGCTACTGCCATTGATAACAACCCTCGGTCACATGACTGAGATTTATAATGATTTTTTTTCCTGGAAAAAATCATTGTGAATCGCAGTCATGTGACCAATGGATGCTACTAATGGTGGTAAATGTGGGCTGGTTGCCAAATGCCCAAACTGTGATCACGTGACTGTGGTGGGTGGGGTGGCTGGCTCATAAATAGCTCTAAGGAGGCCTGCTGTAATTTTCAATGGCCCCTAAATGACCAGTTGTAAATTGGGGACTACCTTTGTCTCCTCCATGATCTTTTACCAGGTTAATTAGGGGAGACTGATTACAATTACAGAATAAAAATAACCACACCCTATTAATGATTTATATATGATGGTTATTGTCCCACAGATCTGAAGGAATGGAAAAGGAGCCCAAGGCAAGTGGGAGTTCATAAATGAACAATGACAATTTCCTTTCAAAAACCAAGCAAACAAAAATGATATGTTCTGCCAGAAAACTGTCAAAAGCACAATGAAGGAGCAGGATTGCATTTCAAGACAGATAGAAATATAGTCAGGAAATATTTATTTAGTTCAGTTCTCCAGAGTCAGATGAATTGCATACTGAGGCTTTGAAAGAACTCACTAATAGTCTGTCTGAACCTTTATATACTGTTTTTGAGTGCTTTTGTAAAACAGGATTGGGCAAAGTGTCCCTATCTTCAAAAGAGAAAAAAGAAGGCCAACCAGCCAGTTAGCCTGACATAGATATCTGGGCAGATTCTCAAATAAATTATAAACAGCCTGACCTGCAAACATTCTGAGAACAAATCGTGCCAAATTAACCTTACCTCATATTTTTGTTGGGCAATTTTCTTAGTAAATCGTAAGAATGCTATAGCTCCATGATGGCGAACCTATGGTACGGGCGCCACAGGTGGCACGCAGAGCCATATTGGTGGGCACGCGAGTGTTCCCCTAGCTCAGCTCCAGCGCGCACGTGTGCCCCGGCCAACTGATTTTCAGGCCTTCCGGTCCCACCGGAAATTGGGAAACTGGCTGTTTCCCGACTCCGGGGGGATGGGGAAGGCTGTTTTTGCCCTCCGCAGGCTACTAGAAAGCCTGGGGAGGGGGAAAACGGGCCTACCCGGCCCACCATGCCATCGCATACTAAAAGCAGGGGGAAGTGTGGGGGGGCCACGTGTGCATGCGCGGGAGGGTGGGGTGCATTGGATTATGGATGTGGACACCCGCACCCGCGACCCCCCATGCTCCCCCCGCTTTTGGCACACAATGGCAAAAAGGTTAGCCATCACTGCTATAGCTACTGTACATCTTACACAATACAGAATAAGATATCTTGATTCAAAAAAGCATTTGACAGAACATTACATTTGATTAGCAAACTACTTAAATGCGGATGGCATGACAATGAAGTGGACACCTACAGTAGATACCAGAATAACAGAGTTGGAAGGGACCTTGGAGGTCTTCTAGTCCAACCCCCTGCTCAAACAGGACACTTATACCATTTCAGACAAACGGTTGTTCAATTTCAACATATGTTCAAACAATGCTCATCAGGACAAACGTATTTAAACTGAAACAGGTTCAGGGATAATTAGAAGAATAAACCGTAAATCCCATGAAGAGAGCTTGAAAAAGCTGAAAATAATCCACATCATGAAAACTGAGTGGAAATATAATAAAACTTTTCTAATATTTTAAATAAAGTCATACATTAGAAAGCCAAGATTTTTCTCTTCAATCCCAGAATGCAAGATATGGATGATGGATTTACGGTAAATTACAGGAAGTAAGATTCTGTTTGAATCTAAAAGAAAAACAGCATTAAGAATCACTTGTCAATGTAACCAAAATGCCAGAGAGATATCAAAAGGGGGCTTATCACTGCTTATCAGCAATTCTTTCATATGGATTCCTGCACTGAACAGTAATGATTCAATTACTGTGCCCCAACTCTATGATTCTAAGTAGCTGGAATGGGAAGGGTTAAGCAATTTACAACAGTTCATTTACTCGCTGTTCAAAGTTACAACAGCACTGAAAAAAGTGATTTATGACTGTTTTTCACACTTATGACCATTGCAGCATCCCCATGGTCATGTGATCAAAACTCAGATGCTTAGTAACTGGTTCATATTTACAGTAGTGGCCAAAATTGTAGAAACCTTTTGGGGAAAGTGTATTTTTGAGGCTTGATGTGGATAACACCATTTTTTTTTTTTTTGGAGTTTCAAGGTAATCATATTTACCTGCTGGAATGGCCTGGGAATAGCCCAAACCTTAACCCAATTGAAAATCTATGGAGCCGATTAAAGAAACTTGTTAGTCAGAAGTGACCCAGCCATAAAACCCAGTTAAATAGAAGCAATCATTCAATCTTGGTTTCACATGATAACAGCTGCAGAACTAAAAGACTTGGTTCACTCCATGGGAAGATGTTGTAAGGCCGTAATTCATGCTAAAGGTTACCTGACTAAGGATTAACTGACGTGATAATTTTTGTATATATCTTTTTTTCTATGTGTTTCACTTTTCTTCCTTATACTGTAACTGCTATTCTAAAAGCAAATCCTTCATAAAAGTTATTGCATTACATTTGTGATTAAATTATCGTTCCATTGATATATAATTTTATGGTATTCCAAAAAAAAGTGGTGTTTTTAGCTAGTTTTAGAAAATACACTTTTCCCAAAAGGTTTCCACAATTTTGGCCACTACTGTATGGTTGTCGTAGTGTCCCAAGGTCATGTGATCACCTTTTGCGAACTTCTTACAAGCAAAGTCAATGGGGAAACCAGATTCACTTAACAATTAACAACTAGAAACCAGATTCACTTAACTAATTTAACAACTAGAATAGAATAGAATAGACTAGACTAGACTAGACTAGACTAGACTAGACTAGACTAGACTAGACTAGACTAGACTAGACTAGACTAGAATAGAATAGAATAGAATAGAATAGAATAGAATAGAATAGAATAGAATAGAATAGAATAGAATAATGGAATTGGAGATCTTCTAATCCAACCTCCTGCTCAGGCAGGAAACCTTATTCCATTTCAGACAAATGGTTGTCTGATCCCTTCTTAAAAACAAGTTTTGGAACATTCACAACTTCTGGAGGCAAGTTGTTTCACTGATGAATTGTTCTGTCATTTAATCGGTAGAACAACTTGCTTCCAGAAATTGTAAATGCTCCAACACTGGAAGTTTTTAAGAAGAGACTGGACAACCATTTGTCTGAAATGATAAAGGGTTTCCTGACTGAGCAGAGGGTTGGACTAGAACAGGGGTGTCAAACTCAAGGCCCGCGGGCCTGATCTGGCTCACGGGGTGCTTAGATCTGGCCACCAGGCTGCCTTGGAAACAGTGAAGGATCAGTCCACAGTACCTCTGCCAATGAAAACGGAGCTTGGGAGGACCGCGTGCTCCTTTTCACAGGCAGAAGGCTGCAGGAGGCCATCACAGCCAAAAACGGAGCTCAGGAACCCATTTTCACTGGCAGAGCACTTGGGCTACCACAAGTACCCCTGACACGAGTGACATCAAGCTGGCCATGTCTACGCTTGCCACGCCCAACCGGCTCCCCTGAGGTCAAACACAACCCTGATGTGGGTTTGACACCCCTGGACTAGTAGATATTCAAGGTCCCTTCCAATTGCAATGATTCACTTAACAACTGTGGTAAAATAGGTCATAAAATGGGGCAAAATTCATTTAACAAATGTTTTGCTTAATAACAGAATTTTAGGGCTCAATTGTCTTACGTCAAGGATTACCTGTACCAAGGCCTCGGTTAGAATGAGGCATTTGCATGCTCATGGCACCAGAGAATTATGAGTTCAGGAATACAGAAGACCATCCTGGCTCCAACCCAAGACCCAGCTATCTGTAATTCCCAGCTTTTGTTCATATCAAAGTAAAGCATTGCTTCCACCTCTCACAATAATAGCTATATATTTGAGAATATGTACAGAATTTTCTAAAATGTTTATAATTGTGATGGATGGGAGAGAGAGATATTAATGCCTTCTCCAAAGTGTAGGAAACTGCAAGTTAAGAATAAATTGTAGAATTGAGGAACAAAGCATTGAGAAAATTATATAAACCAGCCAGATATCTTAATTCCTTTATACTTGCTTCTTCTTGGCACAAAGTTTCAAAACTTCCCAGAATGGTATCCAACCATCATGACAATGGTGTTGCCAGTTATTGCAACAAACCCCTGGGAATATTTTCAGGATAGGAATCTATTGACCCTGCTATCAAATAAAGGATTTCGGGAAGAACAATGACACAGAAAAATAAGCAAATGCAAGCACAGGATGGGGAAAAAGAAATACACAGGTGAAGGAGCAGATTTAATTGCAAAGTTATTTTTATATAACCATAATAAAGAATCAGCATTCATGCAACAATGTCATAATGGAACTCCCACATTTAAGAGTACTAGCTTTATTTTTATTGTACAGTTACATTACAGGTAATCCTTGATTTATGACTGTAATGGAGGTTATAATCATAAATTGTGATAGTTGTAAAATGTGTCTGACCCAATTTCACAACCTTTTGGGGGCAGCTGTTAAGTGAACACTATGGTTATTATTAAGTAACTGCATAAAGTTACTCCTAGGGCTATAATTACTGCAGATATCCTTGATTTATGACCATAACTGACCCTGGAATTGGTTGTAAGTTGTTGCAATTGTAAGTCAAGGCATCATGTAATCAGGTTTGACATTACAACTGGTTTTACAGTTGTCATTAAGCGAACATTGTGGTCATTATGGAAATCAATTTTCCCAGTAAACTTTTTTGCTGGAAACTCGAAATAAATACCAGAAATCGGAAAAAAATATAGCAAATTGTGGTCATGTGACTGCAAGACACCATAAACAGTATAAAGATGAGCCTGTTGATAAGAACCCAAAATGGGATCATACAATTACAGGAGGTTGTGCAGCTATCATAACTCCAAAAATGGGTTATAAGTCACTCTGGGGAGATCCATTGTAACTTTGAATGGTCATTAAGTGACTGGTCCTAAGTTGAAGACTACCTGTGTAAGCTAATTGTATCTATTTATTTAGCATAGTTATAACCACCCATCTCACAAAAGACCGCCTTCTGCCACCGATAGCCTCCCACCGGCGAGTACGTTCCCACAGAGAGGGACTCCTCAGGGTGCCATCAGCCAGGCAATGTCGGCTGGCGACGCCCAGGGGGAGAGCATTCTCTGTGGCAGCACCAGCCCTCTGGAACGATTTGCCCCCTGAGATCCATATGATACCTGATCTCCGGGCTTTTCGCCGTGCCCTAAAAACTTTTTTATTTTGTCAAGCTGGGCTGGCGTAAACCCCTCCCCTCTTTAGTTTTTAATTGTCTATGGGTTTTAAATTTTATATTGTCTATGGGTTTTTAAATTTTCTGGGCTAAAAATTGTTTAATTCTTTTACAAATTTTACATTTTGTATTGAAGTGTTTTTTATTCCTGGCTGTGTACCGCCCTGAGTTCACTAGGAGAAGGGCGGTATACAAATTTAATAAACTAAACTAAACTAAACTAAACTAAACTAAACTAAACTAAACTAAACTAAACTAAACTAAACTAAACTAAACTAAACTAAACTAAACTAAAAGCTTAACTCTAAGCAGCATACAACAGCAACTGGATAAAAAATGTCCAGTTTAGTAGATCTAGTGATGGCTTCTAGATGTGGGGGTAAACCAATAACTCATTAAGAAGGCTGGTACCCCCTCTCTCAAGGAAGAATTGTCCACCACTAGGATCTAGCCGCAAGACATCTATCTGGGTCATTTATATGAAGAGTGTGTCCCAACAGTTTAACCAGCTGATCCCAAATTCTTCAGTATGAATGAAAAGTGAGTCATTTTTCTCCATATTCATTTTTGTCATGACATTTCTTTAGAAGGGTGGGAATAGCAGAGAGCACAGTCTATATAAAGCAGAAAGAATTGTGCTTAGGGTCATAGGTGTGTGTCGGATGTCAGCGTTTCCACCTCCGGATTTGTCTGAACTGGGGCCGCCCCATGGATCAAAGTAAACAAGGCTTGAGAACAGCATGTCCAGAAGTCAACAGCCTCTGGAAGCTGGGAAAATGTCCTCATTTAAGCAGGTCTTTGCTGCAATATCCCACAACTAAGGCTGTCGCAAACTGCCAGTAGGTTGATGAGAAGGGTCTGCTACAAAATAAATGCTACTATTCTGACCTTCTCCATCAAAAAAACAAAACAAAAAGGACACAAGCAGACTTTTGCAGGTTGAACAGCAGTACACAAAGCCATAATTTTTAGGCAAGCAGATGAAAATGGCTCTTTCAAAAAAAGAGGAATAAGGATCACAAATTGGCCTAAACCAAACCACAAATGGTTGGCAACACAATATACTAAACTATGGTCTATTAACTGCAAAGGTGAGGTTCACATACATGAGTTGAAATGAGAGGGCAAGGTAGAGAGGGAAAGGACAAAGAATTAGCAGGGGGCCCAAACTCCACCCTAGAGGAAAAGGATAGATATGGCACTTCCTACCAGTTGCTATCACTAGATCGGGTGTCAGCAACCTGCGGCTCTGGAGCGGCATGCAGCTCTTTGGGCCCTCTGCTGTGGCTCCCTGTCAGATAATCGCACCATTGGCTGGCCCCACCCCTCACCCTCCCTCCCAGTCACTTGCCTAGCCTGAGAAGGTAAGGGCGACGGCGGGGGATGGAGAAGCGGCCAGGGCAGAGACAGAGAGATACAGAGAGATGGGGAGAGAGAGAGACATAGAGAGATACAGAGAGGGGGGGAGGGAGGGAGGGAGGGAGAGAGAGAGATGTTAAAAGAGTTTTGTGGATCCCGGTGTTTTTTAACAACCGGTTCTCTGTCCTAATGACCGGCCGGGTAGGCGTGGCTGGTGGGGGGATATCATGTGACTGGTGGAAGTGAGTGAGTGCCACACTCACCCAGGTTTTTTGGCTCCCGGTGTTTTCTGTGGGAAACGGGTCCAAATGGCTCCTTGAGTGTTTAAGGTTGTAGACCCCTGACCTAGATAAAATTAGTCAGGAGAACCTGAAAGGTATAAATTAATCTTATGGCATAGATAAAATATTTGGGGATTTTTCTTCTCCCTCATTTCAGACACTAGACTAGACCCAGAAATTATCCAATGAAGCTGACTGGATGAAGAATTTGAAGAAATGAAAGAGAACATACAACACAAAATTAATGTGAGGAATACATTTCCACAGATGTAGTGATGACCTTTAATCTGGCTGGCTCTAAAAGAGGCCGCTGGTTGGCTCCTGAGAAACAAATTGCTGGTCTGCTCCAACAAGACTTTACCTATATTGGGGGACTTCCAAGCCAATAGCTTTTAATACTTGTAGTAAATAACAATAGCAATAGCACTTAGATTTATATACCACTTCACAGGGCTTTACAGCCCTTTCTAAGCAGTTTAAAGAGTCAGCATATTGTTCCCAATAATCTGGGTTCTCATTTTACTGACCTCAGAAGGGTGGAAAGCTGAGGAAACCTTGAGGCAGTGAGACTCGAACTGCTGAACTGCTGGTAGCCAGCAGTCAGCAGAACAGGTCTGCAATGTAAAAAAAAAAAAACATGTTATCGTTTCCTGGATAAAAAAAAAAGTGAAAGGGCTTCTGATACACTGGAGGGATTCAAATGGATTACAAAATCTGGACTTCCATTAAAATGCCACTGAGGAAGCAGGGTGATTTCACCATAAAAGTTTTCTGGGAAATTGCTGGAACTTGGGTTAAAAGAAGAGATAACTGATGATGTATTTCCCTCTGATCAAAAGTACTCTCTTGCACATAGCTCTTCTTCTCAACCTAAGGAAGAAGAAAAAGGGGTGCTATGGATGGGGGGGAAGTCAGAAGCCCTTTTGCAAAAGGCAGGAGCAGGTCCCCATGAGTTTCATCAATAGAATTTTCTTTTATGTACACTGAGAGCATATGCACCAAGACAAATTCCTTGTGTGTCCAATCACACTTGGCCAATAAAACATTCTAATTCTAATTCTAATATCAAGACTCTTATCTTTTTCCTTCTTCCCTAGGATTGAGAAAAAAGGCTATGTGTTTCACACTAGAACCCGACTTTGTAACCACTCACTAACAGTTCACACAACAGACTTAATCAACACCAAGCCAAATAGCTTAATTTATTGCGGTATCCCAACCAACTTTATCTTCTTTAATGAACAGTAATATTTGACCAATCATTCCTAGGGTTGGAAAATAAGCAGTTGGCACATGGAAGGAGACTTCCAAGAAACAAAGAATAGAGGCTAGGCAGAGAAGTAAAATATATACATATATATCCCAGAAGGTGACTATAGCAGACTTGCCCTTTTATTTTACCAATTTCATGTGGATTTTAATTTTTGAGTTTGTTACAGTATGTGTAACAAACAGTATTGAGTTTGTTACAGTATTAATGTAAACTGTGTAGTGCAGATGATGATGATGTTTAAACCAGGGCTTAATATAATGGGTAAAACTAGCAAGAGGGTTAATTAAAAAGCAGCAAGGGAAATTTCCCCTTCTTACATGAGACATCACAATATCCTGTGGCATAGAGTTCCAAAGTAAATTATATCCAAACAAACTTGTTAGTTGGTCAGATGCAGCTGGCAGACCAACACAGGAGAAAATGCTTTGATCTGGATTCTGGAGCAAATAAGGGGGCTTTGGATGCTCCAGGGACTTTAACAATTATTCCCCAACCTGGGAGAGGAATACATTGGCATACAGATTACTAAAATTCTGGGGAAAGTGGTGATAATCTGGAGTCAGGTTTTCCCTGCAGTTCATTAAATGTTGTCCCCCAACAGGTTTACAATCTGCATTTTTGCAAGACTGCAATTCTGCAATCACAGGATAGATTTCGGGGCTCATCATTACTGACAGCCTAATGCTTTTGCTATCTTGGAGACTGCAATTCAAGGAATCACCCCCAAAAAACCCCAACAAACAAAAAAAAACCCCTGGACTTCAATTCAGAAAGAAAGAAAAAGACAATGAAAATAAGAGTAGGTTCACAGAAGAAATTCACAAGGTTCATATTTTGCCTCCACTATAAGATGTTAGGTTTATCTCCGACACTCTCAACTACTAAAACCTCAATTCTGAAGTTAATCCAATCCTGTCTCCCCTATATCAAATCCTTTGCAATGCCGTTCCAAGATTGTTCCCCTCTTGGATCAAAAGACCCCTGCACTTTAATTGAACTTCCGGGATTCCTGAGAAAAGACACTCCGTGGCCAGACTGCAGACCTGTCATCTCTCAAAACCACCTGTCAAAAGACCTGAACATGGCTGGAGGCAGGAGGCCCTCCCAGACTCACCTGTAAGCCAGGCTCATGCACTCAAACAGGCGGGTGAGAGTGGGATCAATGCTTGGAGGATCAGGGACTTCTGGCACCGCCTGGTGATTGCGCCGACGGGGCACCAAGTCGCTGTGCGGACATGACACCATGAAGTGACCACTGTGGATCACTTGGGAGCACGCAGGATAACCAGAGCCAGGTTTGGTGCTGTTGAAGGCTGGGTTGTCTGAATCTGAGTCAAAATCTGAGTCGGGCCTTGACCCCATCTGCAGTTCCATATAAGGCCCAGATCGTCCAGGCTGAATGACAGCCATGGTGAAGGAAATGGTATTTGCTGGAGAGCTCCCTCCAGCCCAGCTGTCAAAGCCAACACCAGGATCTTCTTGCAGAGGCAGCCAATTCCACATACGTAAACGTCCTGCGCAATTAACACTTAATGTAAGAACATTATGACCAGAACCTCACCTGGCACTCACTAGGGCTCTGATTCCAACAGCAGTCTTTATAGATCAACCTGATGTGGTTCTGCCTCCTAAATGGGTGGACACAAAGAGTTGCTGAGAAAAATTAACACTTTGTTTGCCAGGAAAAGGGTGCATTTGGGATAGCCAGAGGCAATGTAAAACAGCTCCAGATAAGCTGGCTAACTTTTGATCTGGTGCTTATGCCTTTAATAGCAATCTAATCTTCTATCATTAGTGGGGCCATAATGTTGACTTCTCTGCTATGAAAAGAAGATTCGCTTACTGATTTCTGCAGGTGAAATAGCTGTTAAAGGCCAAAGGACTCAACATGTTTTCCCGCAGTCAGTTGGCAGTTTAATCTGAATTGGACTGGCAGTTATACTTGTCTCATATTGTCAATGATGATAGAAACACCCCCTAAACTGATTTATAGACATATGCGCATAATCCCACCACCAAGCAGTGCTGTCAATGAGCTGGCAAAACAGACTTTGTTTGCATTGGCTAAGAACTGCTGGGAGCATGTGCAGGAAAAGGGAGTTGTATGCTGTGTTTACCCAGTACTAATGCATCCTCCCTCCAGCATTCCCAGCAAGCAAACACAGATTAAGAGACAAAAATAAGTAAAATCATAGCAACCTATGTGCAGCACAGTATGAATCAACATAAAAAGCTATGTTCCTGGACCCTAGAAAAATAGCAACAACACAAAGGCAGCAGGGTTCTTTCCAGCCTTTGCCAAGATGGGGGAAGGCCATATGGTGTGCAGGATACTTGCATGAGAAATGTGGAACAAAATCATAGACGGACACATGGTCAGGGTCATTTTGGCTACATTCACACAACACGCTTAACTTGGTGGCTGACTTAACCTATTTTCTGTGTTTGCACAATATAGTAGACCCTAAATCAAATTGGCTGGATTTCTACAATATGGTAAGTAACAAAAAATTTAACCTCGAGAGTAACACTAACCAAAATAGCATATTGTGTGAATATAACTGCTGGGTTTGTAATCAGGTTAAGCCAGAGGTGTCAAACTCGATTTCATTGAAGGCCTCATCAGGGTTGTGTTTAACTTCGGGGGGCTGGGGTGGGTGTGGCCAGGGTGGGCATGGCCAGCTCGATGTCACTCGTGTTTTGGGCACCTTGAGCATTCTGTCAGCAAAAACGGGCTCCCGAGCTCCGTTTTTATCTGCAACAACCTCCTGCAACCATCTGCTAGTGAAAACAAAGCTCCATTTTCACTGGCAGAGGCACTGCAGGTTGGTCCTTCGCTGTTTCCTGGGCAGCCCTGTCGGCCAGATCTAAGCGCCCCCTGGGCCTTGTGTTTGACACCCCTGGGTTAAGCAATTGATGAATAGATGTAGGAGCAGGGGTGAAATGCTCCCGGTTTGGACCGGATAGCCCAATGCGGGTAATTCGGAGAACTGGTAGCAAAAATCCCTGCGCCCCCCCCCCCCGCCATGCCCAGCTGAGCCACACAATCATCAGAGGCTTTTTAAAAAAAAACTTTTAAAAGCTACAGGAAGAGGTTTTCTACAACCTCTTCTGATGAAAAAATGCTTTTAAAATAAAAAAATAAATCTCTGATGAACGCGCGGCTCAGCTGGGATTATCAGAGGCTTTTCAAAGCATTTTTTCTGCAACCTCTTGGCCGAAGAGGTGGTAAAAAAAATGCTTTGAAAAGACTCTGACGATCCCAGCTGAGTTGCCTGATCGGCAGAGACTTTTCAAAGCATTAGAAAAAAAAAGTTGGCCATGCCCACCCAGTCACATTACCCGCCCACCCACCAAGTCACGCCCACAGAACCGGTAGTAACAAATTTTACATTTCACCCCTGTGTGGGAATCACAGTGATCCGTCTCAATACAGGCAGTCCTTGATTGACAATCACAATTGGGACATGAACATCTGTCGCTAAATAACATGGTTGTTAACTGAGTCATGCCTGATTTTATGACTTTTTTGGGGGGGGCCATACTCATGGCGTGAATCGCCATGGTCATTAAGTGAACCCATCTTTCCCCATTGTCTTTGCTTGTCAGAAACAAGCAAAGAAAATCACATATAGTGATCATGTGACCCTGGGATGCTTTGTAAAGACCTGCCAGTTGCCAAGCACCCAAATTTTTATCACATGACTACAGGGGCTCGGCAATGGCCAAAAGTGTAAGCACTGGTCATAATTCACTTTCTTCAGCAGCGTCATAACTTTGAATGGTTGCTAACAAATTGTTGTAAGTCAAAGACTGCTTGCAACTTGGAGGACTACTTTTTCAAGGGCACATAAACTGAAAATTTAGTAGCGCTATGCACATGCCTATGTTCTTTGGGAACCCTAAAATAGCTGGACAATAAGAATAGACTTGGTGGTGCAGTGGACTAAAGTGCTGTTAAATAGTACTTAGCTGCCAGCTGCCTGCAATTACTGCGAGTTCGAATCTCACCAGGCTCAAGGTTGACTCAGCCTTCCATCCTTCCGAGGTAGGTAAAATGAGGACCCGGATTGTGGGGGCAATAAGCTGACTTTGTATAAAAAAGAACACCGCTTAGGGGGGCCCGAAAGCCCTACTAAGCAGGTATATACAAAAGTATGAAGGCTATTGCTTAATGCATTGTAAACCGCCCTGAGTCTCCGGAGAAGGGCGGCATATAAATCAAACCAATAAATAAATAAATAAATAAATAAATAAATAAATAAATAAATAAATAAATTGGGTTCTAAAAATTTTTACTATCAGTTTTGTGTGCGTGGCTTATTTTGTGGGCATGGCTTGATGGTCATGTGACAATTCTTTAGGATTTATCAGAGGTACTGGTCTACCAGGCTTTTAATTGCTTGTAGAGCTGTACTGATCTACCTATTTATATTTTGCAGGCACTGCTCTACTCATGTATTTTTGCAGGCACCGGTCTACCCATTTATTTTTGCAGGCACTGATCTACTCATGTATTTTTGCAGGCACTGATCTACTCATGTATTTTTGCATGCACTGGTCTACTCATTTGTTTTCTTTTAACACTGATCAGCTGTAGGGCGGTCCTTTGAAGCCCCATGGCAAGAGTTTAAACAGTTTTTTTCCCTCTAGCCGATCAGCTGGGACTCAGGAGGCAGCAATAGATTGGGGGTGGGGCCAAATAAAAGGTAAGAATAACGCAGGGGGTGGGGAGGACACGGGGGTGGGGTGAGGTGGCAGAACCAGTTCGGTGACATCATATTGTCACCCCTACTGGCTCGGGAGAACCGGGCCGAACCAGGAGGAATCCACCACTGCTTCTAGGAAACAAATAGAAAATCAAAACCTACCGTATAAATGCACACTCTACATCTGCTTTTGAAGCTTTTTTGCTTATTGACCTTTTTCAACTGACTAAATTTGGCATAAATTGAGCAGCCACTTGTCAGTGATGCTGTTTTCACCATTGCCAAAAAGACATTGTCTGCAATAGTGGAAACAAAACTCAGATTTTATTTTGGACAATTGACAACTCAACCACTTGGGGCAGCAGACGATCTGTAGTAGTCCAACCGGCACTGCCAAAGCCTGCGTAGGAGAAGGAACCACCTTCCTAAAAGAATGAATTACAAAGCAGTTCTTAATCCCTGAAGCTTTTCCTCCTCTAATTTTTGCTCCACAGCAAGCAAAAATTAAAGGGTTGCCATTGTTCCCCAACATGACAAATGGGAGATCAACTGACGCTCTAGGTATAGAGCTTTCAAGATAATAACAGCATTTTAAATTGGGCATGGAAGCATACTGGTAACCAATAAAGTGACTTCAGGACTGGTGTTATTTTTCCTGGCAGGATACTCCTATCAATAGTCTAGCCACCACATTCTGCACCAACTGTAGCTTCTGGGTCATCTCCAAAGGCAGCTCCACAAACAATGCATTCTAGTAACCTAGTATCTTGGTCCGCATTATAAGCTGAAGTTGAAGAGAGTTTCCCCCGGCCACAGCACTTACTATTTTACTATTTTAACAAGAGCTGAAAGTCAAGAAGGACAAGGAGTCCTCCTTCATGGGGAACCTGACCCCTTCCAGAGTAACTGTTGGGACTGGTGTTATTGGATTGCACAGCCATTTATTGACAAAGGGCAACTCTATTTAGATAGCTTGTTTCATCCCATCCACATTCTCATAGGCTCCAGGTACTGGTTCAAGACTTCTATGGGATCTCCAGTCCAGCCCAGTCTACATTATATCAGTAGATGTCATCAACATATTGATGATACCATATTCCAAATGGACAGATGACCTCCCCCAGCAGTTTCATACAGACATTAAATAATATGGGGGAGGGCACTGAGCCATGGGGAACCCCCACATTGAAATCAAGCTTTGCTCCTCATTACCACCAACTGGAACCACTCAGATAAGAGCAGAACCACCACAAAATGACATCCCCAACACCTAATCCTTGTAGATGAGCTAGAATGATACCAGTTTTTCATATCAAATACCACTGAAAGGATTACAGAACCAAAAGGACAACCCTCAAAGCATCCGATGCTATTTTAGCCACATGCCCAATCCTGAATCACGATTGCAGAGGATCCAGATAATTCATCCTCAAAACTTAATGAGGTGACATCTATCAAACTAAACCTGCATCCATCTCCAGTAATGACCCAATGAATCTTTCAGGAGTCCTACTGCCAATTAATTGCCCTCCTTTGGAACGGCTCCCCTCCATTAAGAATAGAATAACAGAGTTGGAAGGGACTTGGAAATCTTCTAGTCCAACCCCCTGCTTAGGCAGGAAATCCTACACCACTTTAGACAAGTGGTTATCCAATCTCTTCTTAAAACTTCCACTGTTGGAGCATTTACAACCTCTGGAGGCAAGTTGTTCCACTGATTAATTGTTCTGTCAGGAAATTTCTCCTTAGTTCTAAATTGCTTCTCTCCTGGATTAGTTTCCACCCATTGCTTCTTGTCCTGCCCTCAGGAGCTTTGGAGAATAGCATGACTCCCTCTTGTTTCTGGCAGCCCCTGAGATACTGGAACACTGCTATCATGTCTCCCCTAAACCTTTTCATTAAACTAGGCATACCCAGTTCCTGCAACTGTTTTTCATATGTTTTATCCTCGAGTTCCCTAATCCTCTTTGTTGTTTTTCTCTGCACGCTTTCTAGTCTCAACACCAAAGATCTCACAGAGAATGTCCCACAACTAGCGGTGCCCCTTAGTCTTCATGACAGATACACACCCTTACTATGCATATCTTTTTTCTCAACCGATTTGCCCGATCCCCTTTTCAAGCCCTTAAAACAGCTTCCATCCCTCCATCTCCTGGCCATACATTCTGTACTAAACTGATGATCAGTTGAGCATCAACAAGAACAACAGAAATGTGACTTCTTTTTTGCCTGTTCTGAACCTGCTGTTGTTTCTCCTAAGAAATGGGGGGGGGGGGAAGAGGCACTGAGGGAAACAGATGGCACAAAGCAGAGGCACAAAGCAGTGGGGAGAGGAGGGAACCACCCTCCATAGCAGCTGTGGGGGCGTGATTTCCAATGAAGCTCCTTTGTCAGGAAGGTACAATGGTCTGTCACCCTGGCGAAGGCGAACGCCAGAGAGGCCTTCCCTATCAGGGCAGATGCCAGGCTCCAGAGTTATCATTACACACTACGTTGCTATGGCACCCTGTGGAAACGGCCCCCCGGTGAGGCCGTAGGGTGCGTCAGCAGGATGCAAGAGGGCTGCCTTACTGAAGACCAGGCCTAAAAATACATCCATGACAAAATTGGATATGCCCCTTCTGTGTCTCTCGAGAGGAAGCCTGCAGGGCCCCCGGATAGTACAGTGATAGACAAGAGATATAGAGGCATAGAAAATACACAAGGATCACTGACTGCAAAAAACTATACAATTTTTGTCTGGTGTGGGGCAGGAAATCAGGAGTTTGCAAATAAGGATACATGCCAGCGGTCAATGACCTCACAGACACTTGTTTGGCATTCACTGACTCTTTTTTCCCCAGCCTCCACAACTTGTGCAACAAATCTTTGCAGAACAGCAACTTACTGCTGTTAAAAAAGTGAAATAGCATTCAGAGTTGTCAACATGTTTGGCACATATGTTTTCATCACTAAACCAAATCCTGAAAGCTTCTGGTGACATTGCTTTGTCATTGCCCCCTGCAGTAGCCCTCAGTAGCCATAGGGGGAAAAAAATTGCTCTTAAAATGCCTAAAGAATGTTTTCATGCAGTGGTGAATCCAGTCAATCAGGTTAAGTGAATCACTGCAGTTGTTAAATTAGCAACGTGGTTAAGCGAATCTGGTTTTCCCACTGACTTTGCTTGTCAGAAGGTCACAGAAGGTGAACACGAGTCAGTTGTCACACATCCAAATGTAAATCACGTGGCCATGGGGATGCTGCAATGGTCGTAAATGTGAAAAATGGTCATAAATCACTTTTTTCAGTGCTGTTGTAACTTCGGTCATTAAATGAACTGCTGTAAGTCGAGGACTACCTGTAATAGTTTTCATACCTTAAGGAATTATGACATTTACACTTTGCCTTTAATTTAAGGAGCTGACAATAAAGTAAAGGAATTGGCTGTATTCATGCAATGCATTTAACTAAGTCATAAAGATCAAACAGACGCAACCTGCTAACCTGATTTAATGTTAGCAAGTTTAGTCTTCTATAGCTTAGTGTAAAACCTACCCTGTTTAATCTATTGTTCAGTGTGATGAACAAAATCCAGAAAAAAAGGGTTTAGTCTCTGTACTAAATGTGAACATAACCAGCAAGTTCTATTGAATGGGAGCTTGAACCTGGGTTTCTCCAGAAAAAAAGGCACGTCTGACAACATTGCTGAATTTTCATCAGTTCTGGAACAAAGGATCTGACAATTGACTCCTTCTCCTCTCTAATCTTGACATGGTATCACTAGCGCCTAAATTACCTGAATTCAGTCTTTAGTTCCAACTCAGAACTGATTTGCAATGCAAACCCTTGGCTTTAAACAGGGGTGTCAAACTCGCGGGCCGCGGGCCAGATGCGACATGTGCTGGTCCCAGCCCCGCCCTGTTTAGCAAAGGGCAGAAAAGTCCCAATACATCACGTGACAACGCAAGTTTGACATCCCTTGCTTTAAATAACCAGATATTTATTCTTAACTCTTTTTCTACCATCTGCATGAAATTCTGAAGAATCTTATAATTGCAACACCTCTATGTTAATTTGATTTGCCTCAATAAATGTGTTACTCAGGTATGATTTTGTGTTTTTCTGCTACTGAACATTATGGTGATGATTATTCTTTATTCCTAAGGTTGCCAAGCTATGTAACAGCTGTGGGCAAGATGGTGAGCTCAAAATATAGAAGTTAGAACCTCCTGAAGACACTCGTTCATAAGACTGTTCACAACAAACTGAGATTATTTTTAGAATTACAGCATGCTACAACATCCCATGATCTGATGTAGGTACATAAATTACAGCATTTGTTTGATGAGATTTTCACCTTTCATAATTTTTCCTCATTCTTCTCATAGATGGCCATGCCATTCATACATACATGTAAGATAATTTGGAAGATAATTTGGAAGAAATGCTCAAAAAGTCATGGAACATTATGTGCAGCATTTCTTTAAAGCTTTAGGCTCTTTTTTCAAGACCCTGAGAAAAAAGACAAAGCAGCTTTTAAGGAGATCATCTCATCAAAGCAGCCACTTTTTTCATGTTTTGTAGAAGTGTGGAAAAATGAGATGTGGCATTTTGAACCATATATAATTCATTCATATACATTTATACTTAGTCATCTAACCACAATCTCACAGTCACTTATTTTTCTCCTGCTCCATGCTAACCTTCCAACACCCCACTACAGACTACAGATTTGCCATTATCATTTGCCACAGGAAAAAGTAATCTGTTTCCCATTGGTATTCTAATTAGGTGATATGCAGGATCATTCAATTCAAAACCTTCAGAATAGACATTCAATATTCAGGGGAGAAGAGCAGAAGGTCAAACACAGCTTCCTGTGAGAAAGCAGAGGAAGGACCCTGCCTATGGAATGCCCAAAAGGATGAAATATTGCATATAACAATGACGGCTAACCTTTTCCGGACCGAGTGCCCAAAGCACGCAAACCCTTAAAATGCAATGCATGTGCGGCCCCCTGCATGGCCTGCTCCCCCACATGTGCACCCCCACACACACATGGCCACATGCCCCCTGTGCATCTACGGCACAGACCTGAAGACTAGCTGGCCGGCAGAAGGCACACACGCATGCGCAGCAGAGCTGAACTGGGGCAATGGCTCACAGGCCATCAGAGAGGGCACTGCATGCCACCTCTGCCACGTGTGCCATAGATTCGCCATCACAGGTATATAAGAAGACAGTCACCTAAGTAGAGAACCATTGAGATCCAGGAAAGTGTAAACCGCAGTTCAACCTTTTAAAGCAGCTGCATCCTTTTTCAGACTTTGGTGCAAATATGAAGAAAAAAGGACAAATAGGGAATAAAATGGTTTTAAAAAATGGCTATAGTCACACAAAATGCTTAATTAGGTCAATTAGAAACCTAGCAGCTATATTTGCGTAACATGCTATGCTTAATTAGTTTAATTTTATGCACAGCCTATTGAGAACTCCTTTGTTTGGTTAATTTAAGTTTCAATATATTGTATAAAACCAGAAATGTGGTTTCATTCAATAACAGGTTAAACATTTTGTGTGGAACAGAAACCTTAATCAGATAAAAGGCAGCTAGAAGCCAGAGATAACGAAGGAACAGAGCTCTTTGAATGTAGCACTCGGGAGGCCAACTGTACTTTTAATGAGGGCAGTTTCAGAGTAGAAACCAGCTCAAGAGAGAGAACAAGGGAGACCAAGACAGTAAAAATTTTGTAGAAGTGGAAAAAAGCAGCCGCTTTCTGCAATTTAAAGGCAAATCAGGGCAGCTGCTGAGAAGAAAATGATTCAAAGGATGGCTTTTTGAAAACAGTGGATAAACCCAGTTAGTAAGGTAGAGGAGAGGAAGACAAAACATGACACTCAAGAAATGGTTAAGACCTGGTTGTACCAGCAACCTTGGAGATCCCAGGGATAGGTGAATTTGTGAGGTGGCTCTGTTAATATCCCTTTGTTATTTCTTTGTTTTGGATTTTTAAAAAAAATATAATTTTAAATGGGGATATTTATTGCTTTGTTGTATGCTGTCCAGAGTAGCTTTTGGTGAGATGGTCGGTTATACAAATTAGTATGTAAACCAAGGGTGAAATCCAGCAGGTTCTGACGGGTTCTGGAGAAATTGTAGTGAAAATTTTGAGCAGTTCGGAGAACCAGTAGCAGAAATTTTGAGTAGTTCAGAGAACCGGCAAATACCACCTCTGGCTGGCCCCAGAGTGGGGTGGGAATGGAGATTTTGCAGTATCCTCCCCCCAGGAGTGGGGAGGGAATGGGGATTTTGCAGTATCCTTCCCCTGCCATGCCTACCAAGCCACCCCCACAGAACTGGTAGTAAAAAAAAGTTGGATTTCACCACTGATGTAAACTGATATAGCAGCAATATGTACAACAAGGATGGATGCACCATCCCTACTGCAATCCTGCTGACTATATCTTCTGAAATGAATCCTGGTTAATTTGTTTCTTCCAGGGTTTTCTGAAGCTGCAAACCAACCACCTATGTAGGGAAGGCTGGAGACTGGATAAAGATTGTCGTGAACAATTGGATCCAGTGATGGTTTCTTGAGGAGATGGTAGAGCAGCACCAAGTTGGCAGAACCATTTGCTCCAGCCAAAGAAGTAGAAAATATATTTAAATTGCAGCGGCTTTAATTCCTCAGGACTTGGGTTTATACCAACATTATATCATGGACAATAATGGTAAAAAATAAATAAAGCTACAGAAAATGATAGAAAGTTCCTCCACATAGATGCGGTGAAGAAATAAGAAATCAGGATCGAAAGCTACCATGGAAGAAAAATGTCATAAGGATAAGCAGCTGAAAACATTTTCAGAAAGCATCATGCATGGATTCTACAGGGCTGCCCGCTAGATTTGCAATTCCCAGAAGTCAGGAAGAAACTCATGAAAGGACATACATTTTAATAAAAAGTGTTAATCTGAAAAGGTGCCACCAGATGCCTATTTTTAGATACAATTGACATGCCCTGCTATGATTTCTAAAATGCCCAGAAGGTGGCAGAATACCCAGGTTATCTTTCAAACAGGTTATATTTTCTCTTGAGCTTTGGCAACTCACCATGAAAAGAGTTGCATGCTCAGTGGCCAGTTTTAAATTCAGTTTGACAAGCAGATCTCAGTACTTCTAATTACCAGGGCTTCTCCAAATTTTTTCCTTCATTATCCAAAACTGCTTATGAGAAATTCCTTTTTACCAATTCAGAAAGTCCTCACAGTATTTAAATGTCCCTGTTGTGATTGGATAGGGGGTTTACGTGTCATTACCCAAAGAAAAATCACTTTTAACCAATTTGGGATAATTTACCCAAGTCTGGGAAGTACTGATTTCCACTGCATTATGATTCTTCTGATCATTTCTCATAACTGATGCCCAAAGAAGATAAAACAGGCCAGGCTATACCAGTCAGTTAATAATTCTACTCATATAATGATCCAATGCCAGCCATTAAGCCAGAATTATAATTATTTATGCAAATAAATTTTCATTTTGAGCAGGGGTGGGTTCTAAAAGTTTTTACTACCAGTTCTGTGGGCATGGCTTATTTTGTGGGTGTGGCTTGGGGGGGGTAATGTGATTGGGTGGGCATGGCCAACTTTTTTTTTTAACTTTTAAAAGGATTTTTTCTACAACCTTAAGAGGTTGCAGAAAAAAATGCTTTTAAAAGCCTCTGATGATCCCAGCTGAGCCACGCGATCATTAGAGGCTTTTTTTTTTTACTTTTAAAAGCATTTTTTTGGCCAAAGAGGTTGTAGAAAAAATGCTTTTAAAAGTAAAAAAAAAAAAGACTCTGATGAGGCGGGTGGGGTAAGCAAGCAGCGACCGGAGCAGGGACCAGTTCGGGGACGTGGCCAGCCAATGTTATTACCAGTTCTCCAAACTACTACAAATTTTTACTACCAGTTCTTGCAAACCGGTGCGAACTGCAGTGATTCACTTAACAAATGTGGCAAGGAAAGTTGTAAAATGGGGCAAAGTTCACTTAACAAATTTCTCACTTAGCAACATAAATTTTGGGCTCGCTTGTGGTTGTAAATTGAGGACTACATGTACTCCTTTATATGTAATGTAATGATAAAATCTTCTGTATCTTGTATAAATCATATTTGGTGTTTATTACAAGCTGAATTCACAGAATGGAATGGAATGGAATGGAATGGAATGGAATGGAATGGAATAGAATAGAATAGAATAGAATAGAATAGAATAGAATAGAATAGAATAGAATAGAATTCTTTATTGGACAAGTGTGATTGAACACACAAGGAATTTGTCTTGGTGCATTCGCTCTTGGAGTACATAAAAGAAAAGATATATTCATCAAGAATCATAAGGTACAACACTTAATGATAGTCATTGGGAAACAGTTAATATGAATCTTAAGGATACCAGCAACAAGGTTACAGTCATACAGTCATAAGTGGGAGGAGATGGGTGATAGGAATGATGAGAAGATTAACAGTAATGCAGATTTAGTAAGTAGTTTGACAGTGTTGAGGGAATTATACACTAAGGTTGAGAAGTTTGAAGTTCAATCTGCTTTTAGAATCTATCGATTATCTTAGCATGTTGTGTTAACAAGGCCACCCCACGAAGTGATAAAATGGTTTATTTGTTTGGATAGAAAATGTTTCATACGTTTTCTGAAATTGAGTGCAGCAAATACAATCTCAATGTAATTATTCTCACACATTTTCTTTATAACTCTGTACAAGCTAAGATTAAACTCCATCTTATCCAGTGATAAATGGTACTTTTGTGTAATGTAATTTGAACTATTTATGTATGTTCAGCAAAATATAAACATGCATCAGTAGTTTTCAGCTAACACTCTCAAGCAAAACCATGTTTAGAACAACTTACTTAAGAAGCAGTTCACGAAAGCTTTTGATGGCAATGTATAATTGGATTAGCAGATTATGCCACCCCAGCCCTGTGACGAATAAATCATAACTCTATGTCAGTCTGTTGGAGTTTTCTCAGTGAATTATGGCCAAATCTGCTTAGCATGTGTGAACATAGTCATACAATCCATCATATTCTCGGAACTTTGAAAAAATGGGTCATGATATCGTATAAGAACCCCATAAATAAACAAGGCATAGCAAGAGGAAGGAAGGCAGTAACTTCTCTCTACCTACAATCTATTGGATTTAGATGGAAGGCTCCTTGAACCTAAGATTTGGTATTTCTTCATATTTTGTTGCATTAATAAACACTGTTTCTCCAGAAGCTAAAAGAGCCATTCCTAACACATTCTTTATAGCTTTGTCCTTCCAATACTCTGAGATAGTTTCCTTATTAACTCTCATCCTCATCTGTCCAGCAACAGTAATTCATACAACATCATCTTAGTCAGGTTATTACAATCCCATTTTGGGTTCCCATAGAACACTGAACCACAAAGCAACCAAGTTGACAGGGTTGCTGTAACAGGCTAAAGGGAAAAAATGGTAAAATAATTAAAACTAAAATTAGTATGTTGTTCATGATATACTAAGCCACAAGCAAACTTGACATACAATGGATGACCCATTAATCCATAAAATTTAACTAGGGTTTATTCAACTGACCCACTTTTAATGACTTGCCTAATATACTAAAACACAAACTTAATTACACAGAAAAGTTTCGTACACAAGGTAAGTTTAAATGTAATTGGAATGTTTCAGATTCAATGTCTTATTTCAATAGTGATTGGAATTGTAGATTGGAGATTTTTTTAACCGAGTTTTTTTTTGTGTGTTTGTTATTTTTGCTCTACATTGCCCATGGTTACATAGTTTGAGCTGATTGGCTTGATAAATCCAATAAATAAATAAATCAGATGATATTCATTTTCAGAAGGACAGCAAATAATAGTAAAATCAACACATGTAAATAACTTGCACAAAGAAACTCAGTAAAAGACTCATAAACCTACTTATTCTTCTGCAAGTAAGATAGATGATCCTTAGATTTTAGCTTATTAAAGGAAGAAGAATAGAATACAATAACAGGGAAGATATTTTTATAAGGACTTTGAATTGTGGGATGTGGAATTCTATGAGTTTTGGTTAGCTGTCATAGGGAAATAAGGAAAATTGGATTTGTAAAGAAATTCTGTGTACTTGGGCTCTTGGAAAAGCCTCTGTCCCTGTTAGCAAGTGGAGGAACATGAATGGGATTAGTCTCCCACGATCCAATTTTAATTGTTATAATTCCTTTACAGTATTTGGTTTGCCTTAGTCAATTGCACAGAATGGGATCTTCCCTGCCTTTAGTCAATTTTATTCTGCCTTTGTTAATGTTGAGCAATCCTTTTTTTTCTAGCATGGAAAGAGGGGGGAATAGTTGTTTAAGGGTGGGAATGGTTCAGTAGTGGGTTGCTCGTAATTCGCACCGGTTCACAAGAACCAGTAGTAAAAATTTGTAGTAGTTGGGAGAACCAGTAATAACACTGGCTCGCTATGCCCCAGAACTGGTCCCCGCTCGCTTACCCTGTCCACCTCATCAGAGGCTTTTTTTTTTACTTTTAAAAGCATTTTTTCTACAACCTCTTTGGCCAAAAAAATGCTTTTAAAAGTAAAAAAAAAAGCCTCTGATGATCGCGTGGCTCAGCTGGGATCGTCAGAGGCTTTTAAAAGCATTTTTTCCTGCAACCTCTTAAGGTTGTAGAAAAAATGCTTTTAAAAGCAAAAAAAAAAAAAGTTGGCCATGCCCACCTAGTCACATTACCCCCCACACATCAAGCCATGCCCAGAAAATAAGCCACACCCACAGAACCTGTAGTAAAAATTTTTAGAACCCATCCCTAGAGTAGTTCATTTAGGTCTAACAGAGCTATGTAAAATAGGGAACTGAACCCAGTCCCTGTCAGGTTGGCAAATAAACTCCCATCTCATTTCAGCTTTAATAATTCGTAAGTCAAACCCTGCTGAGATGCTTTTAGACTAACTTTTGTTGTTAGAAACCTTGTTTGAAATCCACCTGTAATTTGCACAGTATGAACGGAACTACAGAACTGGAGCCCCCTTCAATTTTATGTTTAAATTGGAAAACTCTAGTTTCAATCCAGTATCACTTGTTCCGAAATAAGCTTTACTGCACGGCATCAGGTCCAGCCATACACCTTGGTCCACTGGATGTCTCTGAGCATGTTTAGAGTGCAAAGGGAAAAGATTACTGTACAGGTAATCAATACTCAATGTATGACTATAATTGAACCCAAAATGTCTGTTGCTAAGTGAGGCAGTTGTTAAGTGAATTTTGCCCCACTTTACCACCTTTCTTGCCACAGTTGTTAAGTGAATCACTGCAATTGTTAAGCTAGTAACACGACTGTTAAGCAAATTTGGCTTCTCCATTGACTTTGCTTATCAAAAACTCGCAAAAGGTGAAGACATGACCCTGGGACACTGCCACCGTCGTAAATATGAGTCAGTTGGCAAATGTCTGAATTGTGATCACGTGACCATAGGGCCTCGGCGGCGATCGTGTAAAAAATGGTCGTGAGTTACTTTTTCCCGTGCCAAACGGTCGCTAAAAGAACTGTTGTTAAGATCTGTATTCACGTTCGGGTGGGAACTATCCCATCGTCGAGCGAACGCAACGACTTGTACACGTTGGAGTCCGTCGCAAACACGTGGAATAGGAACACGCCCCCACCCCCCCCGCAGGAACATCGTGGCCGCTCGCAGCCCAGTCGAGTGGGCGGGGAAGGAGGGGCCGCCGCCTCCGACGCGCCAGCACCGGCGCATGTGCCGCTTCCCGCCCCCTCTCCGCTCCTCCCCTGATCGTCCGCCCGGTGCCGGAGAGCCGAGCAGCGCAGCCCAGGAGAAGCGAGCGCGATGAAGGACCGGACGCAGGAGCTGCGCACGGTGAGTAAGCCGGACCGAACGACTGAGGCTGGAGGGTCTCTCCGCCGGCGGGAGGAGGAAAGGGGGAAGGAGGCGGCCAGGCGGCGGCTCTTGCGTCGCAACAGGCGGTTCTCCGCCTGCCTTGCTCTCCGACAGCTGCTTTGCTTCGGTATCCGGAGGGACGCCCCGTCAATGGGAAAAGCGAGCGAGCGAGCGCGCTAGGAAGACGACGGGCGGGGGAGGCTGCAGTGGCTACCATCTCCTTTTCCCGAAGCTGGGTGCGCCTGAATCATCTACCTGGGGTGGGAGGCGCGGCGAGAGGAGGGATGCTCTTCTTTCCCCTGTTGGCGTGATGGGCAGAGATTTGGGGTCGAAAGGCTGGTGGGCTTCCTTCCTTCTACCTCGGTATCTTTTCAACGAGTGCCTTGTCTGCCTGCGCGGGAGGCAGAAGCGGGGGCGGGAAAGTCTTTGGCAGACGGTGGGTGAGTTGCAAAAGAGGAGGATGGATCTAGATCACGAAGGGATGGATGGAGCGAAGGAAGACCTGGAACTGAAAGTGTGGGTTTCTGGTGGATAAATTGGTGGTGGGGATGTGATCCCTGGCCTGGATTCACTTAGCCTTAAAAACTGTAAAACAGCCTACCCTATTGTATTAACCTAGCTGGTGTAGCTGATTTGGGGGCTATGTGGGACGAGAACCCGGTGGAAACAAGGTTCACTTAATTAATGATGGCTGTCGTATGGACACAGTTATAAAGAGAGAGAGAAGTGGAATGAAGCAAGGGAGAGGATACACTAAATTGAGGGTTGGAAAACTCAAAAGGATGTAAGGATGAAGGGAGTTTGGGCAAAAGACACTTTGCTTTTATAAGAAGTCCTTGACTTAACAATCGTTCATTTAGTAGCTGTTTCAAAGTTACAATAGTGCTGCTGTTGCAACAGCACTGAAAAAAAGTGATTTACTGCCTTGTACTTAGAACTCCCTTGGTCATGTAATCAAAATTTGCATGCTTGGAAACCAGCATGTATTCACAATGGTTGCAGCATCCTGAGGTCACTATTTGCGACTTTCCCAGCTGGCTTCCAAGTGAGGGAAGCCAAATTTGTTTAATGACTACGTGATTCACTTAACAACTGCAATTCCCAGCAGACCATGATGGATAGCATCATTGTGTGCTATCAAAACTGCGTAAAAGGTATGGTGTTCCTCCCCCAAAAATCTGTTTTGTTTTGTTCAGACCCTGTTCTCTTGAAAATACCGATATGGCTTAATAGAGGATTGGAAGATCTGGATATATATGGAACATTACTATTGTACATTCATGCAGATAACTAGGAATAAATAGATTGTTAGTTTCACTGCTGGTTAGACCAACCAAGAGTGGTTTAAACCATGAAATTACTTCATTAGCAGACAATCCAGGGGATTGATTTATTCATAAATCGAATGGGTTGATTTTTTAAAAATTATGTAACTTTTGGAATGAAGGGGGAATTCATATTGGAATGTTATTTTTTGATTGGATTATGATAAAGATAAATTGTTACGTAATTGCTACAATTCTGTTTGCTACCTGGGTGTCTGAAGTTGATGCCTCTTGATGTTTGGTTATGTAACAAAGCCTATTTGAGCATAGAAGGTGCTTCTATCTAAGTGAGCAAATACAATTGTGGAATGAGATTCGGAATGTTCAATATGGAAAAAAAGAAATGAAGGGAGATACGATAATTGGGTTCAGGAACAAGAAGGGAAGTAACAGGAAGAAATGTCAAGAACTGTTTGTTATGGCTATAGAAACTAGGATCAGAAGTAACAGGTGTGAGGAGCAGCTACTTAGATTTTGTTTAAATATAAGGCAAATCTTCCTAGTAAGATCTATACAACAGTAACAATCTACCTATACCTATGAAATATCAGGAGTATAGCATATATTGTGGCATATGTCCACAACTCTTTAAACATAGAATAATAGGATCAGAAGGGACCTTGGAGGTCTTCTAATTCAACCCTCAACTCAGACATGATACTTGATATCATTTCGGAAAAATGGCTGTCCAGTCTCTTCTTGAAAGTCTCCATTGATGGAGCACCCCCAACTTCGGGAGGTAAGCCATTCCACTGATTAACTGTTCTCACTGTCAGGAAATTTAAAGAGTTATAGACTAATTTCATTTGAGATACTAAAGCACATATTTGGAATTAAATCCAGAATGCTTCTGAGCTTCTGAATATGCACTCTGGATCTGGAGAGATGCCATATAAAATCCAAGAAGCTATTAGAAAGAAGAAATCTTCCTTTAAATAATGGAAATTTTCCCAGATTAGTACAAAACCCCTGTAAATTTTGGCAAAAGCAATATAAACAGTAAAGATACAAGATAATATACTGAGAACCATATACAAACGATAGTTAAGACAAGTTTTAAAAAAACATTTAATTATATTTGAAGAAAGAATCTGACTAACCTGAAGCTTTTGAAGTGGAAATTGCAGAAAAAATTAGTGAATCATTCACTTCTGGTTTTGCTGCTGAATGTACAAGAGGTGCCTGTATGGCAGTTCAACAGAGGTAACAACAGATGAGATTATATATAATGACAAATTAAAAATAATTCTGTGCTTCAGAATGCAAATTTGAAATTGCTGACTTGAAAAATAAGCAATATAGAAAGAAAGTGTTATGGGTTGACTGGAAAATAAACAGATAAGCACTAGTTTGTGTAACTGTTAAGGCCTCAGGCTAGAAAGCAGAAGACTGTGAGTTCTAATCCTGCCTTAGGTACAATGTGAACTGGGTGACTTTGGGCCAGTCGTTCTCTCTCAATACTAGGAAGGAGACAATGGGAAACCAACTTCCAAAAAATCTTGCCAGAACACTGCATGGATTTGTCTAGGCGGTCACCAGGAGTCAGTGCTGACTTTAAAGCACATACACATACCCACAAGAGGGCATGACAGGTTATACAAAAACCAATGGATAGTGTGAAAAATAAGAGGCAGAGTTTTTCTCCTCCCATCACAATGTTAGTACCAATGGTGAAATGCAAATTTTTTTACTACCAGTTCTGTGGGCATGGTGTGACTTGGTGGGCATGGCAAGGGAAGGATAATTGCAAAATCTCCATTCCCACCCCACTGCTGGGGAAGGATACAGCAAAATCCCCATTCCCACCCCATTCTGGGGCCAGCCAGAGGTGGTATTTGCCAGTTCTCCAAACTGCTCAAAATTTCCACTACTAGTTCTCCAGAACCTGTCAGAACCTGCTGGATTTCACCCCTGGTTAGTACTGATTGAAGCTATTAGAACAAGATTCTGGGAAATTGAGCACTGATTAAAAGAAAAAAAATACTTACCAAATGTACAGTTAACCTGTGGGTTTCACTGTCCAATTTTGGCAGTTTTAAAAGAGGCTGGGTAGATTTGTGTTTAATCCGTGGCTGTTAATGGCTGCTTACTTCCTCTAGGGCAGTGTTTCTCAACATTGGCTTGTTTAAGATGGATAGATTTATATTCCTAGAATTCTTCAGACAGCATAGATCCACCCATCTTAAACTTGCCAAGCTTGAGAAATAGTGCTCTAGAATCATTTATTAAGGAGCAGAGTGGACAATGACTATCCTGCTGCCCATGCTTACATGAACACAAAATTAATGAGGCTTTTGGCCTAATCAAACAAATTTCATTATGCAGTTATAGTCTCCTACATAAGAAAAGCATACTCATGGAAACTTAGCCTTATAGTTGATGATGAAAATATTAAAGAGGAGGATAATGATGTTGATGTGCCATAAAACCAAGGTCAACTTTTAGTAACCATACAGATTTTTCTGGACATGCTGGCAGCTATTTTGTGAATTAGTCTCTTTAGCAGCCATTTTTGTAAATGAGCCCCCCAAATTAATAAGGTTGGAGAACTGTTCCTCAAGTAATGCCTTTGACTTGGCTTGTTTATCAAGAGGCTTCTAAAAATTTTATGAAGGTAGCAAAGAGGAGGCTGTGATTTTACAAATAAGGATGGTCCCTCTTAATGTGGTTGGGGCAAGTAGTTTTCCATGTAGTTTGCAGTGTTATAGAAATATTTTGCTGTTGTCTTCTTCCAGGACGAGTGCCCAATAGCTCCCTCAAGGTATTAATCAAAGATCAACTGATCTTTTCTGTCTTCGGTGTAAATGAAGTCGAAGCACAGTTGGCAGTTGGGTCTGCATGATATGATGCTGCAATCTGCAGTCCTCCAGATCGTGCTGAAATATGATAACCAAGTTGGTGGAGCAAATAATGAGCAATGCTGAATTCATCAACATTTGGAGAGCCGTGGATTGCTTTCTCCCTCGTTAAGCTACAAACTACTCCATAACCTATGGCTACTACATTGCCCTACAAAAAAGATTATGAATTAGCACCATGTATGACTGCAACTGGCAGTTCTAAATAATGTAGCATTATTGCTCAGATTTAATTCTGCGACCAAGTTGCTTGTTTTCAGTGAAAAATTCTGACTTTTGAAAGGAAGCAGCTGAATAGGATCTGGCTTCCCCTTCCCCCATCCCATCTGTTACACAAATCAATAAAATGAAGTATCCGTCCATCCATCCATCTATTCATCTATCTATCTATCTATCTAATATGCTACCCACCTTGCGATTCACATATAATGTGTACATTGAACATCTAGAGCCCTTTTGATATTTTTCCACAAGTTCCATGGCCTGGGTAACTTTACCTTTGTCTGGTAAATGTAGTAATTATCATGTGAATGTCTATGGAGATTCTTAGTCATGCAGGTCATAGTTGTCTGAAAGGTGCTGTTTCAGAAAAAAACTGGACTGTTCTTTTCCTTGAGGAGGAAGAATAAAACATTTTCCTTCTCATCCAAGAAGCTTCTTGGATGAGAAGCTGATCAAGCTTCTTGGATGAGAAGCAAATTGTCTTTTTCTTCCTCAAAGAAAAAAACCCATTCAAGCTGCCTTTTGAAAAAGCACCTTTCAGACGTTATCATGTGAGGTGTTGATGTTGACATGTTAGAAGATGGAAGTAGTAGTTGCTTTGAATTAGAAGTTCCCTTATTGCTATTGGGCATCTGCAAAGGAGACCAGTGAAGATCCTTGCAGAAAGTGTAGATTTGCTATAATCATCATTGAGGTAGATGAGCTAATATAGGCAGTCCTTCGACTTACAACCACATTTGTGCCCAAAATTTCTGTTGCTAAGTGAGACAGATAAGTGAGTTTTGCTCCTTTCTTGCCACAGTTAAGGGAATCACTGCAACTGTTAAGTTGGTGACACAGTTGCTTAGTGAATCTGGTTTCCCCATTGACTTTGCATATGAGGGGGTTGCAAAAGTGACCCTGGGACACTGCAACCGTCATAAATATGAGTCAGTTGCCAAGCATCTGAATTTTGATCATGTGGCCATAGAGATGCTGCAATGGTCATAAGTGTGAAAAAAGTTCATATGTCACTTTTTTCAGTGCTATTGTAACTTTGAATGGTCTGTACAACTTCAAATGAAAGGACTACCTGTAGAGCCATTCTGCACATTTTATTACTATCCCACCATTCTTGTAAAGTGGTTTACATGAGTGGGGAGTCCCTTTACATTTTTTTTTTGTTGTTATTTATGAAGTCGTGTCCGACCCATCGTGATCCCATGGACAATGTTCCTCCAGGCCTTCCTGTCCAAATAAGTTGGAGAGAGAGAGAGAGAGAGAGAGAGACCAGCTGATTTCCCCCAATACACTAAACAGGGTTACTGCTTCAATCCATTTGTTGGGTTAGCATAGTACAGGGGTGTCAAACTCACAGCCCGCGGGCCAGATGCATCACATGACAATGATGTGATGTGAGTTTGACACCCTGGGCACAGTATCTTGAATAAAAACTGACTCATAGAAACATCTAAAACTAATTCAGTGATGGTCCCCAAGTCACTGTAGTGAAATGGGAATTTAAAATCAGGTCTCCTAGTATAAGCCCAATACCTTAACCACTGCTACATTGGTGGGAAAAAAATCCTGCTTTTAACATGAATGCGATGCCTGCTTGTGAGATATTAAACAGTCTTGCTTTTTCTACACTTTAAATTATAAATTATTCAGGGCTGAAGGATGGTAACTTTCATTTGCCTGTCTCTGTGAGGGAAGATTAAAGTATTAGTGAATTTCAGTTTATGAAAAGAAGATGACCGGGGAGGAATATGGTTGGGAAGTTCACAAATTTATGAAGTTTATTATAGAGAAAAAATAGAAACTGCTTTCCTTTGTGTTTTTAATGGGAAGGTCCCCACTGCAATATATTAATGGTAAGTTTCTCATGAAAGGCCCAGAGCTTAGAGACAGCAGATTTAATTTACATGAAGATGACCCCAAATTTAATCCGTCACCTGCAATTAAAAATCAGGAATTAATTATCAGAATAGCCTGCCAGTTGAAGGAAACTGTGCCTGGGTTCATACAGTGTGATAATTTTGATTTAATTATGATTTGTTCAATAAATCATGGTCTGGGTTATTTAGTATGGCACTCGCTCTACAAACTATGCAATTAAAGCTGTTAAAAACAACAGCAAAGCATAAAGCACAAACACTAGAAAGAGGAGACTGAGTTTCAGTGGTAAAATTCAATTTTTTTTACTACTGGTTCTGTGGGCGTGGCTTGGTGGGCATGGTGTGGCTTGGTGGGCATGGCAGGGAAGGATGCTACAAAATCCCCATTCCCTCCCCACTCCAGGGGAAGGATATTGCAAAATCTCCATTCCCATCCCACTCTGGGGCCAGCCAGAGGTGATATTTGCCGGTTCTCCAAATTTCCGCTACCAGTTCTTCAGAACCTGTCAGAACCTGCTGAATTTCACCCCTGTTTCAGTCCCTCCTTAATCATGTAAGCCAACTGGGTGATGTTTACCTCATAAGGTTGTTGTGGGAAAATAAAAGAAGGAAGGAGTATTGTGTATATTCTCTGCCTAGAGTTATTTGAAAAAAAAAAGGATATATTCCGCCTTTATTTTTTTTCAAATAACTCTAGGCAGAGAATACACACAATACTTCTTCCTTCTCCTATTTTCCGACAACAACTCTATAAGGTAAACATCACCCAGTTGGCTTACATGGCTAAGGAGGGACTGAAACTCACAGTCTCCTCTTTCTATCCTTTGTGCTTTATGCTTTATATTATATATATATATATATATAAAAATAAGCAAGCGTCCAGACAAAAAATAGCCATGACAATTAAAAACATGACAGGGGTTCCAGAATCAGAATAACCTCTCGTCTGGAAACAGAGCCAACTCTTAGAGCCTTCCAGAACACTTAAGTGAATGGATGCCATCCAAAGCTTCGCAATGGCCTCCCATAAACTGTGCTTTACAAATCCCAGTGATTGTGTTCGGGCACCCCAAGTCAGTTGTACACAACCTATAGCCCATCACAAACTATCATTTCCTTAATATTTAATACTGTATAAAAACAGAAAATCTCTCTCTGTGAGCTAGAGAATTTCTCTGCAGTCATACATGTGTATGCCATAATGTAATATCTGAATCTCTCTCCTTAAGAGAACTTAAGGGAAGGTGACTGTCTATATATCATTCTGATAGATCTTTTGGGGGGTCTTTTTTCCAGTTTTCACATTGTTTTAGTAGTGGGACTATAATGGTTGCCTCTGGGAAGCCTTCTGCTTCCATTCCTTTCTTTAAATCCTCCCCAGAGACCTAGAACAGCAGTTCTCAATCTTTTCCTCACTACGGAACCCCTTTTAAATACCTTTTGTGGTTATGGATCATGGCCTTGGACCCCCAAGACTTCATTCAAGATTTTAATCATAACATTTCTTCAGGCCTTTGCAGGACCCTCTGTGTCATCGTGGCCACCCCAGGTTGAGGCCACCTCAATCTGGCTACCACAATTTGTGGACCACAGATTGAGAACCATTAACCTAGAAGATCAACATAACCATTCTTGTGCTAAACCAAAACCAACTATCAATATAATGACAAATCTAGTGGTATTTAGATGTTTCAAATTAAACCATCCTCCTGGGAAACAGCCACCTTGAACAAGATATAAAGGCCAGTACTCAACTACTATAGATGGGATGAGGCTCTGATTTTAGGAGAAGTTGGCTACATATGACAAAGGGTCTATTTTTTAAATACCCCCATCATAAGACAAAGTATCTTTAATAAAGAGAGTAGGCAGATCTTTTGTCATTAGTAGCTGCAGCGGGTGTAGGAAGTGTCTGACTCGCTGACTAATAGATGCTATGGATTAAAAAAACATAGGAGATCTTATCATAATCGATCTGGAAACTTATGGTTGTCACTTTTGGAAACAGGATGCTAAATAAAATGGATAATGAAGGTTTGAAAGGAAAAAGAAATATGGAAAACATTGCAACTGGAAGGAAGTTCCCTCTGCTTAAAGTGAGGTCAGTTTTCTCTCTCAAAGAAAGAAGCCTGGCCATCATGGTGGCCTCATTAACAAACAAACCCTTCCAGTGCCTAGCAGAGAAATGGGGAAAGTGGCATCCTTAAAACTCAGGGAAAACTGCTTGTTGTCATTTCATCCTCAAAAGAGGAGGAATCTTATTCTTAATTAATATTTTACTTTTAAGAAATTAAATCTCTCAGTCTCCCAGTGTGTTGAGCGGACTGTAATTTTACAAATAAACTAACAGATTGGGATTCTCTCCTCTCATTTCCCCCTTTCTTATATTAATTAGATATTCCACAAATTGATGTATTGAATACCTGATTTGGGCCTAGTAGTTATTATTTATTTATTATTTCAATTGATGCTTTCATGTAGAAATGGCTCCTTAAGAGCTGGCAATCATTTAGTTGGCGCCTGTCTTGCCATAACAGATCCTGCATTGTCATTTTTGCATTGTGCTGTCTTCATCTCAGATCTGCAATTTTATTGAGTGACCCAGCTTTGATCAAAATGGCCCTGTAGTCATTTTCTCTTCAGTGTGGATAATTATTATTGTAATTTATTCCCCAATTATGTTTTAGAATCACAAAATCCTTCAATTTGTAGTTGAAATTTGCAGGAAAAAAAAATATAAACAAGGGCAAGGCCTCGTGAAAGTTGTCTCCATATTCCTTTGGCAGCAAATGTTCACAACACTGTTTTTTTTTTTCCTAGTGTAGTCACAAGGAATCAAAAGCAACTTTATGGCACATAATCAATGCACCTTTTCTCTAAATTTTATTTGTTCCCTCTTTCCCTTTTCTTTTGTTTTAATGTATCGGCATTCTATTGGATGCTTACCTTTGGATTTGCACAAAAGAATGAAGTGTATCCTTTACTCAGGCATAATTTGGAACAGCTTACTTTGGGATTAATGTGTGGAAGATAAAAACTCTGAAAGATGTGGGGAGTGGCCCAGTGAGATATAGAATACAGGTCGTCCTCGACTTAAAACGGTTCATTTAGTGATCATTTAAAGTTACAACAGCACTGAAAAATGTGACTTATGACCATTTTTCACAGTTATGACCTTTGCAGCATCCACAGGATCTTGTGATCAAAATTCAGATGCTTGAAATTGGTTCATATTTATGACGGTTGCAGTGTCCCAAGGTCATATGATCATCAAGAACTGATATCATTGTAATTCTTGTCTAGAACTTTTGTCTATTGTATTCTTGTAATTCTTGTCTATTCCTTTTCTGCAGCAGCACTGTGATTGGCAGGTTTCTCTCCCCCCCCCCCCCCATACATAGTAAGAGTAGAGGTCTTAATTAACCATGTTGCCTATCACATGGTTCTCATCAATAGTCAGAAAAACATTATTAACTAGTGACTTGGAATAGATTTAAAAGAAACAGGCCACTAAGTGTGTGGAGTAACAGGCTATTTACCAATATAGGAGCCAAGGTGGTGCAGTGGTTAGAGTACAGTACTGCAGCAGTGGTGGCTTCCTCCCGGTTTGGCCTGGTTCTCTCGAGCCGGTAGCGGTGACAATATGACATCACTGAACCGGTTCTGCACCCCCTGCGCACCCCCCCCCCCGTGTTATTCTTAGCTTTTATTTGGCCCCACCCCCAATCTGTTGCTGCCTCCTGAGTCCCAGCTGATGGCTAGAGGGAAAAAAACTGTTTAAACTCTTGCCCCAGGGCTTCAAAGGGCCACCCTACAGCTGATCAGTGTTAAAAGAAAACAAATGAGTAGACCAGTGCCTGCAAAAAATAAATGGGTAGATTGGTACAGCTCTGCAAGCAGTTAAAAGCCTGATAGATCAGTACCTCTGCTAAATCCTAAATAATTGTCACATGACCATCAAGCCACACCCACAAAATAAGCCACGCCCACAGAACCGGTAGTAAAAAAATTTAGAACCCACCCCTGTACTGCAGGCTACTTCAGCTGACTGCTAGCTGCAGTTCAGCAGATTGAATTTCACCGGCTCAAGGTTGACTCAGGCTTCCATCCTTCCGAGGTGGGTAAAATGAGGACCCAGATTGTTGGAGGCAATATGCTAACTCTGTAAACCGCTTAGAGAGGGCTGTGAAGCACTATGAAGGGGTATATAAGTCTAAGTGCTATTGCTATTGTTATTACTATAGTATTCCACTGAGTCAGTGATGGTGAATAGCATTTTAATTTAATGCTTTGGAAAGGCCCAAAGATTTATTTTCATTTCATTCCATAGCTGTAGCGCTTGCTTGCTTGGTTTTGTGATCAAGCTATAGTTGGTAGGATGTGCACAGAGCAAAGATGCTTTTTAACTTTGCGTTTTAGCATGTTGCATGAGTACATTTAAATTGCATCAACAGCAGCTAAAAAGCATATTATTGACATCCAATCCCTTGAGACTCCAATCTTTAAGACAGTGGAATATAAAAGAGCTGTCAGTACTTCTGTTCCTAATAAACAGAAGTTTCGGCTTTATTTTTTCAGGACTCTAAGAGCCTCTTTGTTAGATAAAAGCTTTCTACCATCTCCTCTGGTCTATTACCTGTAGTCAGGATGATAGGACAATTTTGATTCATCTCTTAGGCCTTCTGAGCTCTCTTTGTGCTGCATATGAGCATAATGGAATGCTGGAAAGGATGGGTTGAAATCAATACCTGTCTGTGCATTCAGTTGTCTGAATTCTAGGGGTGGAGTGAAGGATGGATGGATGGATGGATGGATGGATGGATGGATGGATGGATGGATGGATGGATGGATAGATAGATAGATAGATAGATAGATAGATAGATTTCTCTCCACCCCTAGAGTTCCGACTCTTCAAATAGAGTCAATCTATGCTATTTCACTTCTCAATCTCTTTGCTTAAAAAATGCTGAATCATATATGTTTTCATGTTTTAGAAAAAAAAGATAATTGGGAAAAAGTGGTTGATAAAATTATCCATGGCTTAGAAAGAGTAGAAAGAAGTTTCTATTCTTTCTCTTGCACAGTGGTTGGGCTATTCAGTGTCACTCATGCATTGTCTTTAGCGATACTAAACTTAGGTAATTCAGGGGAAAAATTGATGGCAGACTAGCCAAACAAAAGAACTTCCCATACTGTATACAATAGATTTAGGAACCTTTGCATGTTAGGCTCTGTGTGCTTTGAAAATGATACAGAAAATATATTTCAGATGTTGCATGAGATAGCATCTGTGCTAGTCATTCAGGTAACTCTTCTTTTTTGCATATTTTTCTGCAAGCCTGAAAAAAGTGGGGCTACCTGAAGAGTCAAATTTGTCTCTTCAAACTCCATTCTTTTTAAAAGAGTAGTCAGAGCTATCCATAGTTGTTAAGCAGAATGGTAGAATGAACTCTCCATGTTCAAAAACAATGCTGATGGGAACTCAAAACAGAAAAGCATTCAATCCTGTCTGTTTCTAGCTGCTTGGAGACATTTATTTGGTTGGTCGTGGTAAGGATATTAACATGAACTTGATGCATTTTGTTTGACCCCACTGCTAAGTTTTTCTATGATAATGACATCAGCAGCTAGCCTATTGTCTCCAGAAAGTTCACCAAAACAATATACAGATAGTCCTCAATTTATGACCACACCCAAAATTTATGTTGCTAAGCAAGACAGTAGAATGAGCCACACCCCATTTTATGACCTTTTTTTGCCATGCTTGTTAAGCAAATCACTGCAGTTGTTAAGTGAATCTTGCAGTTAAGCAAATTTGGCTTCCCCCATTGAATTTGCTTACAATCTTTGCCCCCTAGGAAGGTTGCAGATGAGAATCCCAAGACCTTGGGACGATGCAACCATTGTAAATACATGCTGATTGCCAAGCACCCTAATTTTGATCATGTGACGGGGGGGGAATGCTGCAGTGATCATAAATGTGAGAAGTGGCCATAAAACACTTTTTTCAGTGCCATTTTAACTTTGAATGGTCATTAAATGAATGTCCAAAAGGTGCTTTTTCAGGAGGCAACTGGACTTCCCTGTTTTTTTCAAAACGTTTCTTCAAAAAGAAAAGAAAGAAAAAGAAAAAAAAGAAAGAAGTCTAGCTGCCTCCTGAAAAAGCACCTTTGAGACAACCATGACCTGGATGACTGAGAATCTCTAAGGACCATTAAATGAACGGTTGTAAATCAAGGACTACCTGCAAAAGCAATTTTCTTATCTTCTATCCTTAGCCCACATGGGATACTGCGTTTGTGCAACAAAACTACTGTCTGATATCATGACTGCTATGTATAAACATTTTGATATAATGGCTGCTACCCTTTAATACAATGGAATTAATACAATGATGTGGTTGGAAGTAGTAAAGTACTTTATTTGTGAAAGTTAGTTTTGAAAATCCCATTCAAAACGATGGTATCATATGACCTGTCATAGTACGCCCTGTGATGTGCTTACCATCTCTTGAAAAACAGATGCTTAACCTTTGTTCCATATTTAATGGGACCAGGGTAGCTTGTTTAAAAGCTGGCTAACTGAGCTAATTAGCCACGTCTGCCTTCCTCTTGGCGCACTATTCTTAGCCTGGCTGAGTCCACAGTTGCTGCCTAAAGAGTACCTTCTTAGCTGCAAGCACAAGGTATTACATCCCCCCCCCTCCCAGTTCTTGTCCCGAATCAATGCAGCTGAAGAACCTGAAATGCAAATTGCATGTAAAGTGAGATAAATTAGGCACTCCTGTAGCAACCCTCTTTTCGCACCAGTTCAGGTTGGTTGCTGATAATTCCAGAAAAAAATATGACTGCTTCTTGACTCGTTAAAAAGTGTGAGGTTACTTTCTATTTTTTAAAATGCGATTCCAAGCCGGCACTAGTTGTTTTATTCTCAAAATGCCAGTCTGTTCATTCACTTTTTATAGAACATCTGGACTGCAACATTGGCATATGGTTGCACTCCTAATTTTTAATTGTTCTCCAGTATTTTTACTTAACTTTTATTTCAGTGCTTACATACTGTAATTATATAATTACATTGACTTCATGGCACAATCTATAGCAGTGATGGCTAACCTTTTTGCCATCGTGTGCCAAAAGTGGGGGGAGTGCAGTGGGGTCACATGCAAGCATGCCCACATCCATAATTCTATGCACCCCACCCCCCTGTGCTCCCCCCGCTTTTGGCACGTGATGGCCCGGTGGACCCAGTAGGCCCATTTTCTGCTCTCCCCAGGTTCCAGAGCCTTTCTAGGAGCCTGGGGAGGGCAAAAACGACCTCCCACCCTCCTCGAGGCCCTCCGGAGGCCAGAAACAGTGTGTTTCCTGACTTCTGGTGGGCCCAGAAGGCCTGAAAATCAGCTGGCTGGCGCATGCATATGTGCCGGAACTGAACTCATGGGCCCACTGATATGGCTCCATGTGCCACCTGTGGCACCCTGTGCCATAGGTTCGCCATCACGGATCTATAGCATCAGCCAATCTACTAAAATGTTATTATTTAGAATCTTATCTCTTTAAGTTTCCGGTTGGCAAGTCCTACCCAAATTATTAATTCATGTTGGTCACATGGGGGGAGAGGGATAGATTTATAGGTCTTTTACTTACCTCACTGTAAGTTTCTTTTTCCACCACTAGTGACTTTGGGAAAAAAATAACAGAATTGGAAAGGATCTTGGAAATCTTCTAGTTCCACTGGTGTTGAACTCGATCACATCACGTGATGTATAGTGATGTTTTTTCCCTTTGTAGAGCTGGGGTGGGTGTGACGTGCATGTGATGTATCCAGCCCATGGGGCCGCAGTCCAAACCATTGCTCAAGCAGGAGACCCTAGCATTTCAGACAAATGGCCATCCAGTCTCTTCTTAAAAACCTCTAGTGATGGAGTGACTTAGAAACCTCTAGTGACCCACAACTCCTAAAGGCAAGCCATTCTGCTATCAGGAAATTTCTTCTTATTTCTATGTCTTATCCAGCTGTGTCAAATCCTTAATGAGAAAAGTGTCTAGGAAAAATGAGAAATCCTACAGTATGAAAAGCATAATCACAAGCAATCCACCATCCAAACATAAGAAAAACTTAAGGAGGTCTGGCACAGAAGTTTGTGACATGATCTAAAATACTGAGGAGGAAAAGAAAGGACATGTGTAAGAAATAGGCGGGAAGAAAGCGTAAACAGAAAAGCCTACAAAATACTTTCCAAACTCTACAGAAACTTTGTCAGAAAAACTAAAGATCAGAATGAACTGAGGCTTCTGAAAGAAACCAAAATAATAAAAATGAGTTTCTTGGGAATATGCAGAAATAAAAAGAAAGCAAAGGGAACATAGAAGAAAGTGAAAAGTAGCAATGGTTGGATGGTGAGAAAGGAGAACCTCTTCTATTTTGCAGCTGACTTCTCTCAGAAGGGAAATTGAGTCCAAGATGACCCGGATTATGCCATTGGGAGAAAGTGACGATTACAATTTAGAATGAATTTAGAATTTCAGTGAAATCAGGTTTCTGCACTAGGATTGATATCCTAGTCCCAAAGGTGCTTTTTCGAAAGGCAAATGGACTTTGTTTTTCCTTGAAGATTTTTCACTTCTCATCCAAGAAGCTTTTTCAGTTCTTCTTGATGAGGAGCAAAATGTCTTCAAGGAAAAACAAAGACCGGTTGCCTTTCAAAAAAGCACCTTTGAGATCACCATAACCTGGATAACTGAGAATTTCCATAGAAACAACATCCAAGGACAGTGATGGTATGCTGTCACGCCATGTGACATAACCGTAATGGCGTGATGAGGGAGTGCTTTGCACTGCCAGCCAGCAAATGTTCTGGTTACTGCCATGCATGCACATGTGCCGATCATCTGGCCAGCGCACATGCTCACACCGGAAAATGGAAGACCAGCTCTTCTGGTTTCCGACACTGCCACACGCACAAAGGCCAGCTGATCATCGCATGCACATGAGCGCCAGAAATCTGGAATGGGCGACACCAGAGCCATGCCAGGCAACATGGCTCTGTGTGCCACTTTGGGCACCCATGCCATAGGTTTGCCAGCACAGTCCTAGGACCTAGGATACTGAAAGAATTAGTGAAGGTAATAATAGAAGCACCCTCAGTAATCTTTGAGAACTTCCGCAGGACTGATGAGATTCCAGGAAACTGGACAAAAAAATGCCATCCCCATCTTCAAAAAAGGAAGGAGGAGAATTAGGGAAACTACAGAACTGTCAACTTGATATCAGTCCTAGGCAAAGTCTTTGAACAGATTATCAAGCAGCATATTTGTGAGCATCTTGATAGTACTCTGATTATCTAGACCAGGGGTGTCAAACTCAAGGCCCACAGGCCGGATCCAGCCCACGGGTTCTTAGATCTGGCCCACGGGGCTGCCCTGGAAACAGCGAAGGACCAGCCCACAGTGTGTCTGCCAGCAAAAATGGAGCTTGGCCCTCCAGAGCTCAGTTTTCACTGGCAGAGGGTTGCAGGAGGCTGTCGCAGCCAAAAACGGAGATTGGAAGCCCATTTTCACTGGCAGAGCACTCAAGTCACCACAGAAGCCCCCGACACGAGTGATGTCAAGCTGGCCACCCCCACCCCCACTCCCCCAAAATCAAACACAACTCTGATGTGGCCCTCAGTGAAATCGAGTTTAACATCCCTGGTATAGACTGTCAATCAATGAAACAGGCAGCCTCATGACATGATGAATTCTTCTTCACTAGGGAACTTCGGACAGAGGTTGCATGTCATCTGCCATAAATGGTTTAATGAAGTGCTTCCCAAATTCAGTGAATTACCCAGAACAGGGTAAAAGTGTTTTTTCTTTGGCTAACAGCACACAAACAACATTACCTATTATAATGGGGACATTTAAATTGACTTAAAAGATTGTCGCGTGCACTAAAATATATTTTAAAATCTCTCAAATTTTTCCTGTTAAGACAAAAATCAATGAAATTACCAATGGTAATTTGCTGAAATGACATAAAGGTGATACTGTTTTTATAATACAGGTAGTCCTTGCGTAATGACCATCTGTTCAGTGACCATTTGAAGGTGCTGAAAGAAGGGACTTAAAACTAGTCCTCAAAGTTTGATAAGACTTTCTGATAAGCAATTTTGGACAATGAGGACAAAAGTTTGGGAACCATTGATCTAGTAGATCTGCATTGATTAAAGAATTGCCTAAATGTATTGCATGTTCCAACTTTTTAGTTCTATGATATAAATTACCAAATCACCTTTTTCTGTGATAAATTGAATAAACTGATATATGGGTTTTGAGACAGTTGGAATTCTGAAAGCATCTTGTGCTCTCAGACTGGAGGATTTGCCCATGTACAAAATGACTGGCATGATCATCCTACAAAAATGTACACAGGGCAGGGAATTCCAGGAAGTATGTGCAAGCACACAGTGTAGACCCAGTTATCAGGCATAGTTGTAGGAGACGACCAGGCTGAGCCCAAGGGAGGGGTCAAACACATCATAAGACGTGAGTCCTTGCACACCTGCAAGAGATCTAAGTCCAGTCCACATTGAATGCCTTTTTAATTCCCGCTCATTTCTTTGACCGTTAGTATCTCAGATTTTTGTAGAGCTTAAATAAATCTTTATACTCATATTAACTGCCTGAATCTCCTGATTTTCCCAGTGCTTTACAATAAATAGCACATCCACATAATTCCACCTCCTACAATGTCCACATAAAAATTCAAGAAACCAACTGTTTCCCACAAATGATGGATTTCTGCCTGACATATGTTGATATAAGTTTCCCATTTATAAACTTCTAACAAGTTCATAATTAACACAGTAGAGTAGATTTATGGACTTTCAATATATAAACGTGTACTGTAAATTCAAGGAGCTGCATGCATTGGAAGTAATTTCCCAGAAGAGGACAACACTACACATGGTCAATTGGGCTTTGCCTTGTCTGTGTCTTCAAACTTTTATGCGGTAGAACTTGTTCAGGTAGTTCCCTGGGAAACCTGATTGATTTCACTGCATTAACCATAGTACAGCATATATATTTTGGCAGATAACAAGCAATTATTCTGTCATATTTAACCCAACAAATACATCACAGTGTGCTATCAAGAGTTGCTTTATATTCCAGCAGCCAGACTGCATTAAGCTTTAAATCATTTGGGGAAATCTCTGCTTGATGGCAAGGAAGAAAAACGTTCATATATTTAACATGATTGCATACCATCATGTTAAATATGGGTAATGAAAAGTCTGCAAGAAAACAAGCAAACTCAGAGAGCACCAAGAACCCCCCCCCACCCCCCTGCATACCATCATAATCAAGGAATGACTCCTCAATGGACCTGTTAATTTCTCTGTGATACAGACTTTGGCTGAGCCAGAGAGGCTTTTTATGGAAATAGATGGCTGTGTTTTTATAGGTAGTCCTTGACTTACAACAGTTCAATAGTGACCGTTGGAAGTTAACAACGGTTCTGGACAACTGGTCCAGAATGCGGCCACGCAGGTGATTATGGGGGCGACATGTCACATCCATGTAACACCTCTCTTGCGCGATTGGCAACAACTGCCTTGATTCACTTAACAAGAATGGCAAGAAAAGTGGTAAAAATAGGGCAAAATTCACTTAACCGTCTCACTTAGCAACAGAAATTTTGGATTCAATTGTGGTTGTACGTTGAGGACTACCTGCATTTATGGGCTTCTAGCATCCTGAATCTTCAGCAAATAAGATCTGAAACAAGCCCTTATCTTTTTTTTCAGGGGAGCCAATCTCCTTCCTGTAGAACAGGTGTCTAACTCGATTTCATTGAGGGCCGCATCAGGATTGTGTTTGATCTTGGGGGGGGATGGGTGTGCCAGGGTGGGTGTGGTCAGCTTGATGTCACTCAGGTCGGGGGCGTCTGTGGTGACTCAAATGCTCTGCCAGCGAAAACAGGCTCCTGATCTCCGTTTTCGGCTGTGAGGGCCTCCTGCAACCCTCTGCCAGTGAAAAGGAGCCTGGGAGAGCTGCGTGCAGCTCGGGAGGGCCGAGACACCATGGCCCAATCCTTCGCTGTTTCCAGGGCAGCCCCATGGGCCAGATCTAAGCATCCCTGCTCTATAAGTATCCCCAATCCTTAATACTGTGTTTCCCCAAAAATAAGACCCTATCTTATATTTTTTTGAACTCTGAAATAAGCGCTTGGTTTTATTGCCATGCGCTCAAAAGCCCGATTGGGCTTATTATCAGAGGATCAGTGGTGGGTTGCCCCTGGTTCGGACCGGTTCTATAGAACCAGTAGTAAAACCAGTGGAAGGCTCCGCCCACTGACCCAACGTCATGAGACGCGATCTGCTCATGCGCAGAAGCTTCTATGCATGCGTAGAAGCAAGGCAGGCACGTGAGCAAAGCAAGCGCACGTGTGCGATCCTGTTGCGAACCGGTAGTAAAGATAAGTAGAACCCACCCCTGCAGGTGTTGTCTTATTTGGGGGGAAACAGGGCATTATTGCTGAATGGTGGCTTTGAGGGAGAGGTTCCTTCAGTGCAGGCAAGGAGAAGTATTGAATGCTAATTGCTTCCATTCCAAGTCCAAGATCAGCAAACTGGAATCAAATTCCTGTAAGCTGAGGAGTCTATATTGCCAGACTAATATTTTGCTAGTTCAGGAACAAGAATTAAAAAAAAAGTGTTCAGATTGCAGGAATGAGTGATTGATGATCATTATAATAGTGTGTATTAATAACAAACCACCGCTATTTGCATAGTGACAGAGTTCAAAGTGCTGTGCTTTAATTGTCTTGTTACAATCTGCACACCAATCTGGTGAAGCTATAAATATTATTTCTCATTCTCTACTGTATGTGACAACCAAAGAGAGAGTATTCTTGATACTGGTGTCCTGGTGATGGGATTCCTTCCCTGCTCAATTAAAACTGGCACACGGCCTTTTAAACTTTTTGGCACTGAAGTTGAAAATGTGTTTATTTACTCTGGTATTTGGTCAAACTGCTACTGCTAAGCACTTTTCCCCTGATCTTTAGTGCTTTCAGTTTTTAAAATCAACTTTTTAAACATAGTGTTAGAGGCTTTCAAACAGTTTCAATCCCATTTCTATCTGGTTATTTTAAATTAATTGTACCCTCTTTAGGGATTGCTTTTAATGATGGGAAAGTTAGGTAGAAATTTTACAATTTTAGTTGTTCGTTGCTCCTTTAAGTCAGTGTTGACTCTTAATAGAATAACAGAGTTGGAAGGGACCTTCTAGGTCATCTAGTCCAACCCCCTGCCCAAGTAGGAGACCCCACACCATTTCTGACAGATGGCTGTCCAGTCTCTTCTTGAAAGCTTCCAGTGATGAAGCTCCCACAACTTCTTAAGGCAACCTCTGTTCCATTGGTTGATTGTTCTCATGGTCAGAAAATGTCTCCTTATTTCTTTGTTGAATCTCTCCTTGATCAGTTTACATTTTGGTGACTATGTAGACTAGTCTCTGCAATTTTGGGAAGCAGCATTTTCAGAAGGGTTTTTCCATTGCTGTCTTCCTAGGGCTGAGAGAAAATGACTTCTCTGAAGTAATCCAACTAGTTTTGTGCCTCATGCAGGACTAGAACTCATGATCTCCTGATTGTTAGATTGTACCAAAATGGCATGCGTCAATGAATGAATGAATGAATGAATGAAATAATTACTTAATTGACTGCAATAACAATAACACTTAGACTTATATACCACTTTATGGTACTTTATAGCCCTCTCTAAGTAGTTTACAGAGTCAGCATATAGCCCCCAACAATCTGGGTCATCATTTTACTGACCTTGAAAGGATGGAAGGCTGAGTCAACCTTGAGCCAGTCAGAATCTAACTCAGGGCAGTTAGTAATGAATTAGCGTGCAATATTGTAATTCAACCACTGCGCCACCATGGCTCTGCAAGTTGGAGTTTCAGGCAGGGATGAAATGTAAAATTTGTTACTATCGGTTCTGTGGCCATGGCTTGGTGGGGGTGGGGATAATGTGACTGGGTGGGCATGGCCAACTTTTTTAAAAAAAAATTTCAAAGCATTTTTTCTGCAAATGAAAAAAAATGCTTTGAAAAGCCTCTGCCAATCAGGCAACACAACTGGGATCATCAGAGCCTTTTCAAAGCATTTTTTAAATCACCTCTTCCGCTGAAGAGGTTGCAGAAAAAAATGCTTTAAAAGTCTCTCTGATGATCCCAGCTAAGTTGCCTGATCATCAGAGAGGCTTTTCAAAGCATTTTTAAAAGCCTCTCTGATGATCCCAGCTGAGTTGTCTGATCATCAGATATTTTTTTAAAAGCCTATCTGACGATCAAGCAATTCAGCTGGGATCGTCAGAGAGGCTTTTAAAGCATTTTTTTCTTCAACCTCTTCAGCGGAAGAGGTGGTTAAAAAAATGCTTTGAAAAGGCTCTGATGATCCCAGCTATGTTGCCTGATCAGCAGAGGCTTTTCAAAGCATTTTTTAAACCACCTCGTTGGCGGAAGTGGTTGCAAAAAAATGCTTTGAAAACCTCTAACGATCCCAGCTGAGCCGCGCAATCATCAGAGGCTTTTTTTTTACTTTTAAAAGCATTTTTTCAGGGGAAGAAGTTGTAGAAAAAATGCTTTTAAAAGTAAAGAAAAAAGCTTCTGATGATCGTGCGGCTCAGCTGAGCATGGTGGAGGGGGGTGGGCGCAGGGATTTTTGCTACCGGTTCTCCGAACCACCCGCCGCCATCACTACCAGATCAGGGGATCTGGTCTGAACCGGGAGCCTTTCACCCCTGATTTCAGGATAAGAGAGCTTGTCAAGGTAATCCAGAGAATTTGCAGCAGAAACAAGACATGGACTTGAGAAAATACTGCTTAGCAGCTTCTGTGCTTGAGCAGTTTCCTATCTTGTCTATAGAACAGGAGAGAGTCATCTTTGCAGCCCTGAGTGGTTTAATAGAAAAATAGGATGAAACTATAAAACAGTGTAAGGAAAACCCTAACCCTAACCCTCCTGATCAAAGAGGTATTTTAATCCAGTATACAGCACTTCTGGTAGACATTAGACTTAGAATAACTTTATTGTAACTTTGATTGTACACTCGGTTAATGTATACAATCGGTATACATTAACATGAAATTTTGTTGCATACAGCTCTCAAAGGGTCACCACCTCTAATATACACTACATAAACATGACAAAATAAGTAAATAAGTAAATAAATAAAAACAAAATTATGCATATACCCACATATATTATATGACACAGAGAAACAACACAATCTAATTCGAATGTATACGTGTACATGGGGCGTGAGTTTACCAGATGGGTGGCATAGAGATCAAAGCTGTTACACAATCTGGTAGTCCTGCTAGAAATACTTAAAAACCTCCTTCCACTTTACGGTCTGTTTCTGTTGCTCCCCACTGGGAGGAGGTAAGAGAGAATGCTTTGAGTTCTAAGCACATAGTGCTTATAAGCAGTATCCTGAATATCAGGAAGCAAGGTTCCTATTATCATCTCAGCTGTCCTCACCACTCTCTGTATGGATTTTCTATCTGAGGCACTGCTGCCACCAAACCAAACAGTGATGCGGTTTGTTAAAATGTCTCAATCATGCCTCTGTAAAAAGTGGCCAGGACAGAAGGAGAAAGATGTGCTCTCCTCATCTGACGCAGGAAGTGCAAACGCTGGTTTGCAAGCTTCACTAAGGATGACATGTGAGGAGACCAGTTCAGAGTGTTAGTTATCTGCATCCCCAGTTACTTAATACTTAATTAACCTTAGCACATATTACCTAGTTTGGATAATGAAATGTGCAAGTAAGCAACCAAGCTTAGAGAGTACCAAGAACCTCTCATTTCAACCTTGAGCTACAAATATTCTCCTCTTTTGGTAGACATTAACATTCCTGTATGGACTATGCATTTGACTTGACATATGTTAATTCAAACAATAAACCAGATTGGCAGTCATCCTGATACACAGATTAGCTTTGTTTTCTACTTCGAGGTAGGAGGTAGTTTGTACAGCAAGCATTTCTGATGCACATCATGCTCACCGATGGGTGATTTATTTTTGAGACAGACAGTGATATGGTCATTATCATGTTGCAACAGCAGCTCTTGAATACCTTCAAAACCACCAACAGCCTTGATCTCAGCAGACTCCTGTGTGCAGAGATGCTAGCAAGGCCTTTGGGCTCTTTGCAGCTTGCCACAGAGGATAATTGGAAGAATTACTGGACTAAACAAGCACGATCTTCTTCCAGCCTCTCTATTGGCTGGCTTTTTGTTATCAGCTGGCCAGGTACCAGAGTACTGTTTTGGAGTGAAAGAGAAGCAACCCTGTTAAATTTGAATCTTGCCCAAATAATTACTGTCTTACTGTCAAAACACCATCTTCAGGGTGAATTTGAATTTAATATTAGAGAAACGGTTCCTTTCTTACGCTTTTTTACTAGGTCTGCAGTTCCTATTGAACAGCTTTGCTCCAGTTTCAAAATAAGCATTAATAAGAACTTGTGGCTTCTAAGAATGAGCTGGTGATTGCCTGAAGCAAAACGATTAAAAGGGGCTTCAGTGCCAGTAGACACATATTTTAACGGGGAATCAAAATGAAATGACATGACACCTGGCTGGTACCTCTCGGCAACAAGGCTTTCCTACCCTTTGTTTCCTGGGTGTCTGATGGGAGGGACCTGTCAACTGCTGCTTGCAAAAAAGACCAGGGGGCTGAAACAATGGTGGGTAAAAATGGCACAATGGAGGAGGTGGAACTGAGGGGGCGGGAGTTGAGAAGAGAAGAGCTGAGCACAGGTGCACTTCCAACTCTGGTGGTGAAAAAAGCTTGGTTGATGCACAGACAAAAGCCCACAAATCTCTCTAACATACCTAATGCCAAGCCAGATTGCTTAGCTGTTGCTCCTTTTGTGTTTGGAAGCTCTCCAGAATCTAGGTGGCACTGTGTCAGATTTATTTATGTACCCTGCCTTTCATTGTAGAAACCTTCAAGCACAGAAAGCCCGTAAGTTTGGATCATTGAGCAAATGAAGGGCCCCACCAAGTCATTTGGAGGAGGGAATGTTCCTCAATCACAAAAAGGAAGTTTTCAGAACTTGGTGCCCTGTGAAAGGCTTGGTGGAGAAAGCCAAGGGCGGCATTTGCAGAAAACATAGTTAATAGAGAAGGAAAGAGACACTGGTTCCAAGCTTTCTGAGAGCACCATAGACATTTATTTGGATAATTTATTTGGTTGGGGAGTAGGAGAGCAAATGGCTTATGTGGGAAAGCCCATCCTTGATTATGTGCCCAACTTCTTCCTGCTTTGCTTAGACTTCAGAATGCTTGAGAAGACTCCCCTGGACTGCTGAAGTCATCATTTGTATCTTCTTTTGTAAACATTCCTTTTGTGCTTATCAGATCCTACCAAGGTCAGTGTTTCCTCAACCTCATCAACTTTAAGGTGCCTGGATTTCAACTCCCAGAATGCCTCAGCAAGAAAGCTGGGTGGGAATTCTGGGAGTTAAAAAGTCCATGCATCTTAAAGTTGATGAGGTTGAGAAACACTGACTTAGAATGTGCCCAGAGGAGCAGCTGAGTGGGACTTGATAGTTTAGAGCCATGATGGCAAACCTATGACATGCGTGCCACAGGTGGCACATGTAGCCATATTGGTGGGCATGCAAGCTCAGCTCCGGTGCACACCAGCTGACTTTCGGGCTTTCTGGGCCCACCATAAGTAGGGAAACAGCCTGTTTCCTGCCTCCGGAGGGCGTCGGGGGGGAGTGGGGAAACCCCGTTTTTCTCTCTCCCCAGGCTCTAGATCCTTTTTAGGAGTCTGGAGAGGGCTTCTGGAAGTTGGCAAACAGGCCATTTCCAGCCTCCAGAGGGCCTCTGGGGTGTGGGGAAGACCGTTTTTGCCCTCCCTAGACTCCTAGAAAGGCTCTGGAGCCTGGGAAGAGAGAAAAAGGGGCCCACCGGGCCATCACGTGCCAGGAGCGTGGAGAGCGTGGGGGAGTTGCATGCGCGGGGCGCATAGAATTATGAGTGTGGGCACACACGCACGCGACCCTCCCCCCTGCGCTCCCCCCACTCCTGGCACGCGATGGCAAAAAGGTTAGCCATCACTGGTCTAGAGGAATGCAAGGTCAGAAACAAAAAGATTTCCCACCCTAATACAAATCGAGATTTTTTGTTTTAGAATTGGTGGTAGAAATCATCTGGCTTCTGTGGAATCAACCCGAGTTTACTATAGTCACTGACCAATGCTTGGGTTCCTATCCTTAATAAAGAACGGAAGCAACAGTATAAAATGCAAACTAAATAGCCCTTAATAAGGATGCGAATCATTACTTTGACTGCAGAAAATCATTCTTTTTTAATAGCAACACGGCTCTGTAATCAACTGGACAGTGTGTTCTTCCCTGTGCCAAATCCCAGTCTTCTTTTCACTGATGCTGTAGTGACCCTGGAGCATTGTTCCTGAGCAAGGAAGGGCACCCTCTGCTCCCAGCTGCACCCACTCCTTCTGAGGGAGAGGTTGCCATGACGACTGTCAGCTGTGATTTGGGGCCACCAGAATGGGATGTGGCCCCGACCTGGAATGCTCCCTCTTCGTGAAGCAGAGGAGGACGACTCCAGAGATTTGAGGCAATGTGCCCACGCATGGTTTGCCATTTCCCTGCAAGGAATGTGATTGCTTGAGATTCAAGTGCAAACGCCCCAGCTGAGTTCCTGTGCTGCCACACAGGGCTGTAGGAGTCTCAAGCACATGGCAGCACCTTCTCACCAGGAAGAGAGGCAGCCTACGCCACCTCCTTCTTGACTCCTCGAAGAAACCTTTGTTTAGAATCGTGCTTCCTGAATCTTACATTTTGAGGAGGAACTGATTTAGTCCTGGGCAAACTGCTATTCTTGACTATTACCCATTTTAAACAGAGGAGGAGACATATGTCTGGAAATCAGAACATTTCTCTGCCAAGATCATTTCCACTCTCCAGCCCTCAGGTTCAGTCTTAAAACAGCCCACACCTCTTTCCCTCACAGCTATTATGAACAGAGGTGGGGGCTGTTATTCATATCCCAAGATGTCAGTGGTCCATATGGCGCCAAAGTAAGGGTTCCTATGTTGCTTCCAAAGCATATTTACCTTTTTCTGGATCCAAATACAGATTGTGAGTCAGTTGTCAGCTGACCCTGCAGCCCACTTGTGAGGGCATTGAAGCTTTAAGACAGCTGGTCAGATGTGGGGTGGCAGGGTCCTAAGAACTGAGTGATGGAGATTGGCAGGAGGTCTTAAACTTGAGAAACCAGCTTGCCCCCAAATTCCAAGGAGCTCCAGCAACACAAAGCACAAGTTCTGCAATTTGACTTTTGAGGTAGTTGAACCAGAAAACATGTGCTTGGCTATTCAGCAAGGATGTTAAATGTGGGGGCACAGAATTAATTACTATAGGAACAGCAGTACGGAAAGGCTCATTTGTCCCATAGCTGCAATATATGTTCCTAGTTGATCGTGAAATCTGATGTTTACAGGTAAACCTTGAAGTGACTTTTTAAAAAGCTACTTACAATCTGTCCTCAAAGTTACAGATGTTGCTCCTCCCCTGGTCACCTGGTCACATTTCAAGCATTGGAAACCAGCTTGCAATTTATGTTCATATTTAGATTTATGCTCAATTGCAGCGTCCCCTGGTCGCATGGCCACAATTTGCAATGTTTTTCCAGTATGACAAAAATGATCATAAAATCAAGTCCAGGCATGTGGTGCCTCAATTTACGATCGCAATGGTTTACAAGCAAAATTCTGGACTCCATTGTGGTTGTAAGTCAAAGATTACCCATATTTTGCACAAAAAAAATTAATGAATACATGATTAACATCAGGACTCAAGGAAAAAATATCGTAACCGTTTGGTCTCCCAGGATTTTTCATTACAGACCTTAGAGTAGCATTTTGGAACAATGAAACTTTACAGCAGTATCACAATGAATTGGGCTGCTGCTGAATTCCCATATATCACAAAAAGTTTCAAGCTATTTCAGAAGATTTCAACAACACCTTTTTTTAACATATTACAAATGTTAATTGATAAGCCAGTTACAATCTCTTTCACTCGTAACTTACATCTACACAACCACCCTGTCTTATTTTCCCCTCCTTTCCCTCTCCTGCTACATCCCAGTTTAAACCTACATCAGCTTAGCCATTCCATGTTTGCAATGAAGTAAGGGGCAGCTGATAGAAGCTTATGCCTTTTGATGAAATGCATTAGTGGGAAAAAGTGGTAGCAGACCTTCTATGGTTTCTAGTTCTTCAAAAGGAGGATTATGTACAGAATATTGAAGGCGGGGGGCGGGGAATGCATTCTGTGTTTCAGTGAGAGGCACCAATATTGAGTGTGCCCTAAAGCAGCAGTCACCAACTGGTGGTCCGTGGACCACTGGTGGTCCCCGAGAAAATTTTGGTGGTCCGCAGAAAAAATATTTGCATTTTTTTATATTGCACTAAAATCAGGGATCCTCAAACTACGGCCCTTGGGCCGGATGAGTGCAATGAATGTTTCTGTTACTGCAGAGAGTCTCCCCCTTCGGGGTCTTTTTGTGTGGGTCAGAGGGAGGCAGAAATTCTGACTTGGGGTCTGCTTCAGCCTCCTGGTGCGGGGCTTTGGGCAAACATTGGAGGGAAGTACCGCTGGTGTCAAAGAGCCGGAGGGCCTTTTTCCAGTGGGACTGCATCATGGCCTGGAACTGGCTGACCATCTCAGCCCGCTGAGCCTCCAAACACCGGTACCTGGCCTTGCACTCCTACAGGTCTTCCTTCTGCTTGGAAAGCCTATGCTCCTAGTCTTCAGTGAAGTGCTTCTGCTGAGTCTCCTTCTCGGTCAGATCCAATTTGAACTGAGCCAGCTGTTTCGCCAACTCTTTCTCGTGGTGGCTGCTTAGCTCCAACAACTGCTTCCTGTTGGAGCCCTATGGAGCCTGGGTAGGCAGGTGAGGGGTGGCTGGCAGGGCAGGGGTGAGTAGAGGCTGGCGAGGCACCCGCTCGATGTGAGTGACATTGAGTTGGCCATGCCCACCCAGTCACATGACTACCTAGCCACGCCTGCCCAGCCAGTCATTAGGCAGATCATATTAGTGGTCCATGGGATTTAAAATTATAAATTTAGTGGTCCCTGAGGTCCGAAAGGTTGGGGACTCCTGCCCTAAAGGTATGTGGGAGTCAGATTCTGAGAGGGCAAAGGTATTCCAGATCTAGTATGACACCCTTGCTGTGACTGTCACTTACTCCTTAAAGGAGTTTCTTGCTAACACAAGATCAGAGTTTCTTGAACCAAATGGGGCATGGACAGAACCTGTGGCTACTGTGATGACAGGAGTGTACTGTATTACTTCTTGCTTCTGGCTGAATTAGGCTTGGTACAATTTTGATCAAAGTTAAGGAAATTTGTCCCTAATATATATATATATATATTTTCTTCCCATGTTTCAGCCCTTCTCTTCATGCCTTATTGCCTTAGGGGAGAATAAACACAGCCCAAGGCACAGATATAGAAAGAACATAGTAGATGGTAACCCCGTATAGTGCAGAAATGTAATAGTGCTTCTGCTTTCAGCTCACTTCAAAGAAAGGATGATTTGTTATTCTGTTTCCCCCAAAATAAGACATCTTCTGATAATAAGCCCAATTGGGCTTTTGAGCGCATGGCAGTAAGGCCAATTATTTCAGGGTTCAAAAAAATATAAGACAGGGTCTTATTTTCAAGGAAACACGGTAGCATTAAAAGAACTCAAAAATGAATGAGTTGGAAGAATAGGAATCAATGCAGAGCTGACTTTGTCCTTGGGGAAAATCAAAGGTATTATCCAGTTGATGTTTGCTCCGGCCTTATGATGCAGAATTTAAGTCTTGCATTATTTGAGGCAGCCCTTTGAGATTCCAGATATTGAAATTATGTTTTTTACCTTGCAGGCCAAGGACAGTGATGATGACGATGAGGTTGCTGTTGGCGTGGATCGGGATCGTTTTATGGATGAGTTTTTTGAGCAGGTGATAAATCCTTATTTCCTAATTATTATTTAATGTATGGCACATCATACACGGACTTGTGTCGTGGAGGAAATAAATCAATGTACCGTAAACCTTTATCTCTATTAAGATCTACTTTAACAAATGAGCCTCTGAAGCAGTGAACAATAAATGTTTTTTATTTACATAAAAATAAATATCCTGTCAGGATATATGTATATATGTAATGTATATGTCAGGATATATATATATATGTAATTGCTCTAAGCGATATTAGTTCTGGCTATTCTTCCTCAGAAGAAAGATTCTCGTAAACCATCAAAACTGCATCAGAACTGCCCTTCTAACTGACTTCCAAATGGCCCATAGTTTACTAACAGAAGAGCTGAACAGAACTCTTCGAACTGCCTTCTGAACTGTCAACGGTTTTCTGTCAAGAATCCCCTTTTATACTGTCAACTGTGATAGTTAGGGGAGGGAACATAAAAGCCCGGGAGATTCAAACCTATTAGCTGCTTTCTGATTGGCTTATTTGTTAAAGTAGATCTTAATAGAGATAAAAGTTTACGGTACATTGATTTATTTCCTCCACGACAACTTGCAATATATATTAACATTGAACCTAGATTCAAACGCGGTAAAATATGAATGTTTAAAAGATCTATATTCAGATATTCAGAAAGATCTAATGTGTAGGCCAGCTAGCCCTTGAAGCGCAGTATTGTTTAGTAATAGCACTTGGACTTGTATACCGCTCCATAGAGCTTTACAGCCTTCTCTAAGCATATTGCCCACAACAATCTGAATCCTCATTTTACTGACCTCAGAAGGATAGAAGGCTGAGTCAAGCTTGAGCCCATCAGGATCAAACTCTTAGCTGTGGTCAGAGTCGGCCTGCAATATTGCATTCTAACCAGTGCACCACCATGGCTCTTCTATGTGAAACTTTATGTGAAAAAAATCAGATATTGGACCAATATATGCCCTCAATTTACAGCCAGTCACAACGTGATCTTATTCTTTATATAAACATGTATAAAGATAAATAGATACAAGGAAATTCTCCAGATGGAGGCACGTGAGACTGCACTCTCAACAGTTAGAAAACATCCAATTAACCAAACAATTTTAAAGCACTTTTATTTGAAACCCTTAACAACCTATGACCCGATGAGTCATTGTTTCAGAAATAATTTCTTATCAGATTCCTCAGTGCTTTAGGGTAGATGGTGGCAGAGCTTCTAATGTTTTTCAAAAGTTTTTCAAAATTCAGGGAGCTATTCAGAGACGTACCTGCCTTGAAAACAGCCCATATTGAACTTTGTAGTTCAATGAAACATCAAGAGTTGACCACAGGAAATGTGATATGACGTTTTGCATTATGTCATAAATTACTTCATTAAATGTTTTGTAAGATTTACTAAATTTCAATTCTATGAGAGTCATGACTCCCAGATTTTGGATGCATTCTGTAAGCCAGTTCATTTGAGATACAGTATTTTGGTTGAAATAGTTTTGCCATGTGTAGTGCATCATTTAATTCACCTGAATTAAAGGTTACAGAAATGAGAGTTTTAGTAATCTATAAATAGCTAATGCTTATTGTGAAAAATATTTTGAATATATTTTCAATAGGATGAAAAACAATACAGCAGAGATGTACAAGATAAACTGTATAGTTTATCTCGGCTGAGGGAAAGAACAATAGGGTTACTTTACCAATGGGATTATGATCAAGTAATAGGCAGTTGGTTGATAGCATTGGTAAAATGAGGACCCAGATTGTTGGGGGCAATATGCCGACTCTATAAACCGCTTAGAGAGGGTTGTAAACCACTATGAAGTGGTATATGCATAAATTGTTTCAACTCCTGCCCTCAGAATGACGCTATAGAATACACCAAAACAACTAGACACAAGAACAGTTTTTCCCCAAACGCCATCACTCTGCTAAACAACACTGTCAAACTATTCACTAAGGCTGCATTACTATTTCTATTAGTCTTCTCATCGTTCCTATCACCCATCACCTCCCACTTATGACTGCATGACTGTAACTTTGTTGCTTGTATCCTTACGATTTAAATTAGTATTGATTGTTTCCTAGTATGATTTGATTGCTTATTGTGCCATATGACTGTCACTGGGTGTTGCGCCTTGTGATTCTTGACGAGTGTATCTTGTCTTTTTATGTACACTGAGAGCATATGCACCAAAGACAAATTCCCTGTGTGTCCAATCACACTTGGCCAATAAAGAATTCTATTCTATTCTATTCTATTCTATTCTATTCTATTCTATTCTATTCTATTCTATTCTATTCTATTCTATTCTATTCTATTCTATTCTATTCTATTCTATTCTATTCTATTCTAGTGTAACTGCTGTTGCTATTTGACTGATCAATTTTTTAATATATCAATCCCAAGATGTGTAGCATCCATTATAGCTGGCTTCAGGATCCAGAGTTTTAATTCTGCAATCACATCAGGCTTTTTCCCCTCCCTCAGGTGGAAGAAATCCGTGGGTTCATAGAGAAGATCTCAGAAAATGTGGAAGAGGTGAAGAGAAAGCACAGTGCCATCCTCGCTGCCCCAAACCCTGACGAGAGTGAGTAAGGTTGTGCCTTGCATTTCTTTCATGACTGATCAAGAAAAGCAGTAGGATTTTGCTAGGGAGAGAGATTTATATTATGGCTGCAGTTAGAATAAATGCCTTCACTGCAGGGGTGGGATTCTACTGGTTTGGACCAGTTCTGGCGAACCGGTAGCTCCGATGATCAACTAGGCCCACCCGCCCGCCTGTGCACTTTACTTACCTTTATCTTTGCAGCTGATTAGCTCGGCAGAGCGGATTGCCGTGCCTCAGCTGTTTTAATGCCCTAGCACTAACACAGAAGGTGATTTTTCATTGAAGTGCACACGCACACACAGTAAAGTGCGTCATCACCGAACCGGTTATTAAACCGGAAGGATCCCACCACTGCTTCACTGCATTGTCTCATTCATGTCAACCAGATAGGAAACCTAGTGCAACCATGAATCGGAAACCTAGTGCAAAGATGGAACATGACCACAGGATTCCATGGAAGTTCAACAAGAAGGGACCTGAAGCTAGTATCAGGCTGTTCAGCTATTTGGTTTTCTCATCGGTGTTCATGCTTGTCAAAGATTTTTGTCTTGAAAGGCTTCCAGATTTGGTTTTTCATTATGCAGCTTCCCTGCCTCGTTCATGGACTTTGACAGGGAGATCCAGATTATGTTACCAGACACTTTTAATGTTTTTTTATGCCTCTCCCCCTACTTCTATCTATCTGTTTGGTACAACAAAAAAATCTACCGTGAAGGGAAAGTTACAAAGGCTGCAGGATGCCTTTCAGTTGGTAGTGTTAGGTGTTAGCCATGTAGAAGCAGCTTTGCATTTTAGATTAGCCAGCTGGAAATTCTTTTTTTGTTGTTTCATTTCATTTCATTTTACTTGATTTATATACCGCCTTACTCCTGAAGGACTCAGGGTGGTGAACAGCCAAACAATAAAAATACATAAATACAAAATTTAAAAAATAGCATAAAATCAAATTAAACACTTTAAAATCAAACTAAAACACCCCAATAATTTAAAATCAATTTAAAATTGTACATATTAAAAGAGGGAAAAAGATTAGGCCAGGCCCACCTGGTGAAATAAAAAAGTCTTAAGAGCACGGCGGATGGTGGGCAGATCCGGAATCCTCCGTATCTCCGGGGGAGCTCCAGATAGTAGGTGCCCACACAGAGAAGGCTCTCCCCCTGGGGGCCACCAGTTGGCATTGTTTGGCCAATGGCACCCGGAGGAGCCCCTCTCTATGAGAGCGTACCGGCCGGTGGGAGGCTATTAGTGGTAGTAGGCGGTCCCGTAGGTAACCAGGTCCTTGTTGTTCAGAAGGCTGCCCCCCACATGGATCTCTGCTACTATGCAACCCCTATTGTGGCTAGCTTCATATTTTCCCTGCTCTGTTCCAAACAATTGAACGTTCTCTCCCATGGCAAGCGTGAGTGCTGCGTAAATATTAATTAACTCCCTTGCCTGATTCGTGTGAGCACATTAGAACAAAGCGCGCTGTAATTACTTATGCCTTAATTTAGACAGCAGAACCTAGCACTCCTCTGTCCATCTCACAGTAGGAAGCTCTTGGCATGACCAGGGGTGGGTGGCCCAGGTGCAGAAAAAATGATCCAATAGATCACTTCCTGGCTGATCCAGCTGCTCATGTGATCTAAACATTTCAGGGGAGAATGATATGATCAGGGGGCAACAGTGAAATCATGTGTAGTTTAAGAGCTCCATTTCAGAATCTGCCACAAGGCTGGAAAGTACTGGGTTCCAATCCTAGTCTATGCAGAATGCAGCACAAACCTTATCAAATAAAGAAAATGAAATTGTCCCGTGGAGACTGAGCCAAATAACTTTAATTTTTTTATCAAATTTTGAAGCTAATTGACTTCTTGACAACTTTGGATTGTCTTGATCAACTCTAGATGGCTTACAAACAAAAAGAAAACAATACATGTTAAAAAGGTCACAATCAACTGGAAGTACGGTTCACCAATCGTAACTAAAGGAGGCTTGATAGTCCTTTGAGGTAGTCCAGACAGGAAGCACATCATGCAGCGGCAGCTAAAAAAGCCAATGGAACCCTAAATTGCATTAACAGAGGGATACAATCAAGATCAAGTGAAGTACTAATACCACTCTATAAAGCCCTAGTAAGACCACACTTAGAGTATTGCATCCAGTTTTGGTCACCGCACTATAAAAAAGATGTTGAGACCCTAGAAAAAGTGCAGAGGAGAGCAACCAGGATGATTAGGGGACTGGAGACTAAAACATATGAAGAACGAACTGGGCATGGCTAGTCTAATGAAGAGAAGGACCAGGGACACATGATAGCCATCTTCCAATACTTGGCAAATGGGCCATTTTTGGCCGCTGGAGGGCCTCCGGACGGTGGGGAAGGCCATTTTCACCCTCCCCAGACTCCTAGAAAGGCTCTGGAGGCTGGGCAGAGCAAAAAACAGGCCTACGGTGCCATTGTGTGCCAGGAGTGTGGGGGGGGGGGTAGGGTGGTGGTGTCACACACACGTGCGCGGGAGCAGGGTGTGTAGAATTATGGGTGTGGGCATGTGTGCCCGCGACACCCCTACTCCCCCACTCTTGGCACGCGATGGCAAAAGGGTTAGCCATCACTGGTGTAGGGTCTCCTGCGTGAGTGGTGGGTTGGACTAGATGACTTATAAGATCCCTTCCAACTCTGTTTATCTGTTATTTTCACATACCATTACAGAACTCCACTATCATTTTATCCTAAAGCCTAGGAGAACTATCGGGTCCCTAACAATGTCCTAAATGTTATAAGAGTGGAGCCACATGGATCTCTGGGGGATATCATTCCAGAAGACAGGTCCAGGCTGGGCTCCTGTAAGATGACACTGTTTAATTAATGGGACCCAGGGCACAATCACTCTGCATGATCATATCCAATTGTTATAAGAAAAGATAGTTTCCTATAATGGAGCTAGGATAACGGAGCTATAGGCAAGAATCAGGCAAGGGAGTTATAGTTAGAGGTGGTATTCAGCCCACTTGGACTGATTCGGGCGAACCGGTAGCAGCAACTGCGAGTGGCCCCAGCCCCCCAGTCCCCACCCCGGGGTAATGCAGTCCTATTTAGTCATGTTTTCGAGGCTGGGTGCATGCATGAAAGGTGCGCACGTGAGCAAAATGCATGTGCGGAAGGCATGTGTGTATGTGAAGTGAGTGCGCGGGTGGACGGGTGGTGAACCAGTGGTAAGAATATGTGAAACCCATCGCTGGTTATAATAAATATCTTTCCACCACTCCTTCCAGAGGGAGGGCTTCGAAGTGTTGTGACACTGCTTCCTGTAGAATAGTGGGTCCTTCATTCCGTGTTTTCTCAAGTCTTCTTCGATTAAGCTCCCTTCTGGCTTTTCACTTTGATGCTGGAGAAAGGGAGTGAGGCTATCCCCTCCCACACGAAGCAGTGTCTCACTTTCAGGGTGAGTAGAGGGGAAACACCCACTTTAGAATGCTTTGTCTCCATTGTACAGTGTTTCTCCGAAAATAAGACATCCCCTGAAAAATAAGCCCTCCCCAAAAATAAGCCCTCGCTGAAAATATTTAAACGCATGCACAGCTGGTCCCCGCCATTTCCTTTGATTATGGTCAGGGAGACAGAGCTGGAAATCAGATAAGACAGCAAGAGGAGCCCCATCTTGCTCCACACATTCCAAAATAATAAGACCTCCCTGAAAATAAGGCCAAGGGCTTATTTTAGGGTTCAAAAAATATAAGACAGGGTCTTATTTTCGGGGAAACACGGTAGAAAATGGGTATTCATGGCAAATCCAATGAATAGTTTGGACAAGAGGCACTGAATGATGGCTTTGTGCTTCTATACTATTATTTCTCAACCTTGACCATTTTAAGATATGCGCACTTCAACTCTCAGAATTTCCCAGCCATCAAGTCCACCTTCAACCCACAAAAGCTCTTTGTGGCTTTAGGTCAATCATTCTATCTGAACCAACATACTTCATAGGATTATGGTGGCACTGTGGTTACTGCCAGGAGTTCGATCCTGACCGGCTCAAGGTTGACTCAGCCTTCCATCCTTTGTGGATGTGTCCATGATTACCTTTACAATAAAATAGATGTTTACCACTGCTTTCTTTCACAAATTTTTCTTTCTAACTTCCTGGTCTAGCCTACAACATTGGTCTTCACTAGGCATCTTCTATCCACCCTAAGCAAGGGGTTGGACTAGAAGACCTCCAAGGTCCTTTCCAACTCCGTTATTCTGTCCCGTCCCATCCCATCCCATCCCATCCATGTAGGAAACAGGTCCAATCCAGCTAAGGTGGTTAAGATAAGCTAAGGTCAGCCAGATGGGCAAATTTCTGCAATATTGCTAAAAACAATAGTTTGACATCCTTAGCAGTGGCTGTGTCTGTAATAATGCTTATTACAATTTCCTAGCAAATGCTGCAAGTCCTGCTTCTTTTTTGAGTCACGCTGATATGAAAAGCACAAGACAAACTGGAAAGTGCTTTTCTGGCTAGTTAGTAGCTGGTTGACCAGACCAGCATACCTTTCTCCCCTGCCTTGAAAGATGGTATCCATATAGTCTATCATAGTTCACCAAGTTGTACCATTCCTTGTTCATTCAATTCCTTGTTTTCTTGCTTCCTCTGACAACTCTTTTTTCTTCTTGTGTCTGCTGTAGGCATTCTGTAATTAGGGCTTGTGTGGGATGGGCTCTCGGGATTCAGCGGGCAAATGCTTAAACTTCCAGAAAGGATAGCTGGATTTAGATAGTTTCTTCCAGGCATAGCCCTCATTTCCTCCCACTTCAGTTGCCTACGTTCCTGTTGCATTCCCCAGTCAGATGCCATCAGTCTCTCTGCGGCTGCCCACTTGGTAGCTGGATGTTTTGCTTCCCTTTCTGTCTTTCATGCTGCCCTGGAGTTTCAGTCAAGCCTTTTGTTGCCCTGTGCTCTCAGTATAAGCCCAATTTTCGGCTGCTCAGTTGTTTAAATTAGATTTGCCTCGTTCCCCCCACTTTACTGTATTCACAAGCCTGAAGTTTATCCGATTGCTATACTATTCTGCCGACAAACAACCCAAGCACGGTTTGTGCATGCATCTGTGACAATAAGAGGCTTGGATTGTTCTCATCAAAAAGGAATATGCTAAAATCCAAAAATCCCGTGGCTTGATTCAGAAATGACAGTTGAAAAAAAAAAGAACAGTCCTTAGTGTAGAATTATATCTGACCTTAAACCCTGAGATTGGGTATAAAATCTCACGAAGCTATTTTGTAGCAAGTGTGCGAATTTTGCATGTGATGTGTTTTGCTCTGCAAGTTGACTTGGAAGAAGGTCATCTTTGATGGAATTTATTCTTGGATAAATTTACTTGGGATTGTGTGAATAAACACTGAAACCTTTTCTACGCCACCTTTGGTCTGACCTAAGTGTAGTACACAAAATTATCTGCTACAATGTCCTACCTGTCAATGACCACTTCAGCTTCAGCCATAACAATAAACGAGCACACAATAGATACAAACTCAAGGTAAACCGCTCCAAACTCGATTGCAGAAAATACAACTTCAGCAACAGATAATCGCCCAGCCACCCTATTTAGGGTGACCCGCTCCTTGCTACAACAGGGAGCGCGGGAGGACCCCTTGGAGAGTAGAGCTGAGGACTTTGTACAATATCTGTATGACAAAACCGCTCAGATTCGGGAACAGCTGGACTCTAACCCCGAGTGGGTAGATCCAGGGGAGGTGACTGGGGCAGGTTTTGAGAATATTATATGGGAAGAGTTTGACTCTGTGACTCCAGAAAATGTGGACAGGATACTGAGCAGTCTGAGCGCAGCCACATGTTTATTGGACCCGTGTCCCTCCTGGCTGGTGCTGGCCTCCCGGGAGGTGACACGAGGCTGGCTCCAGGGGATTATAAATGCTTCTTTGAGTGAGAGTGTCTTCCCCGCCGCTTTGAAGGAAGCGGTGGTGAGGCCCCTCCTCAAGAAGCCTTCCCTGGACCCGGCAATGTTGGTAAATTATCGTCCCGTCTCCAACCTTCGCTTCATTGCGAAGGTTATTGAGAGTGTGGTTGCGCGACAGCTGCCTCAGTACCTGGATGAATTGGCCTATCTAGATCTGTTCCAGTCGGGCTTCAGGTCCGGGTACAGCACGGAGTCGGCATTGGCCGCGTTGGTTGATGATCTCTGGAGGGCTAGGGACAGAGGCTGTTCCTTTGTCCTGGTCCTATTAGACCTCTCAGCAGCTTTTGATACCATCGACCATGGTATCATGCTGTGCCAATTGGAGGGGCTGGGAGGGGGGGCCACCGTGTTACGGTGGTTCTCCTCCTTTCTCTCCGACCGGTCACAGTTTGTGTTGACGGGGGCAGAGGTTGACCCCGAGGCCCCTTGTATGTGGGGTGCCACAAGGGTCGGTCCTCTCGCCCCTTCTGTTCAACATTTATGTGAAGCCGCTGGGTGAGATCATCCATAGTTTTGGGGTGAAGTACCATCAGTACGCTGATGATACTCAGCTGTACATCTCCGCCCCAACGATGCCCTCGAAGTGATGTCCCAGTGCCTGGAGGCCGTACGGATCTGGATGGGGAGGAACAGACTCAGGCTCAACCCTTTCAAGACCGAGTGGCTGTGGTTTCCAACATCCCGATATAGTTAGTTGACGCCATCTCTGACTATTGGGGGTGAGTCATTGTCCCTCACGGATGGGGCTCGCAACTTGGGCATCCTCCTGGACTCATGGCTGTCTTTAGAAAGGCATATGACGGCCGTGGCCAGGAGGAGTTTTTATCAGGTTCGCCTGATTCGCCAATTGCGTCCCTTTCTGGATCGGGACTCATTACGCACGGTCACTCACGCCCTCGTCACCTCACGCCTGGAATACTGTAATGCTCCCTACATGGGGCTCTCCTTGAGAAGCACCCGGAGGCTCCAACTGGTCCAGAATGCGGCTGCGCAGGTGGTGATGGGAGCGACGTGGCGCTCCCATGTGACTCCTCTCCTGCGGAGCTGCACTGGCTCCCAGTGGTCTTCTGGGTGAGTTTCAAGGTTCTGGTTACTACCTTCAAAGCGCTCCATGGCTTAGGACCAGGGTAACTTCGGGACCGCCTTCTGCCACCAATACCACCGACCAGTCCATTCCCACAGAGAGGGGCTCCTCAGGGTGCCGTCAGCCAAACAGTGTCGACTGGCGGCCCCCAGAGGGAGAGCCTTCTCTGTTAGGGCACCTGCCATCTGGAACGAGCTCCCACCGAGATAAGGATGATACAGGACCTACATGCCTTCCGCCGCGCCTTAAAAACGTTCCTATTTCAACAGGCTGGTCTGGCTTAAACCTCCCCTTTATAATGGGTTTTTAAATGTTTTGTAAAATGGGATTTTAAATTGTTTCAGCCTAATTATTTAATTTATTTTAAATATTTTTAACTTTTGGATGTCATTGTATTTTATTTGGCTGTGCACCGCCCTGAGTCCCTTCTGGGAGTAGGGCGGTATATAAGGTTGATTAAATAAAATAAAATAAACAAACAAACAAACAAAGTGGTCAATTCCTGGAATGCACTACCTGACTCTGTGGTTTCTTCCCCAAACCCCCAAAACTTTAACCTTAGACTGTTTACTGTTGACCTCACCCATTCCTAAAAGGACTGTAAGGGACGTGCATAAGTGCACCAACATGCCTATTGTTCCTGTCCTACTGTCCCCATTTATCCGTATCCATTTCCTGTATTCATAATTGCTTTTATACTTATATCTGTTATCTTATACATGCTTGACAACAATGGTGGGTTGCTCCCGGTTCGGTCCAGTTCAATAGAACGCATAGTAAAACCAGCGGGAGGCTCCGCCCACCCACCACAACATCATCATAGGTGATCTGCACATGCGCAGAACCGTGCATGGGCGCTACCATTGCAAACTGGTAGTAAAGGTAAGTAGAACCCACCCCTGCTTGACAAAACAAAACAAAACAAAAAAACAAAACAAAACAAAACAAAAGAAAACAAAACAATACAATACTGTTATGGAATGAAGTGACCAAGCAACATTCCTGGGTCAATCAGAGAGAGAGTTTATTTGCGCAAAGACTCGTAAGCCAGGTTCCAATCTTGGCTTAGAGTAAAGTCTCCATGCTTGTATGACACATTATATACTTTTCTAAACAAAGGATTCTGCTAACACAGCAACTTTTCCATATATGGTTAACATACATTTGTCATTTTTAATTGTCATTTTCCTAATTATTAAAGTTTTACATTATCTCATAATTCTTCTTGTATTTTGGCTGAAGTACAAATTTCTTCTTGTTGAAGGACAAGTTTTAGCCCATATGGATGTCCATGACCTAACCACCTTTAGCCATCTGTCTTCTGACAAACTAGGGATACTCCTTTCTTCTGACAGGCCATGGGGGCCTCGTTAGAGCATCAAAGGAAATTGTATCTTGGCTTTTGTATTCTCTGCAGCTGCACATATTTCTCGTCTTCAGAATATAGTTGCTTTTAGAATATAAAGAATATATAAAGGTATCCAAAGATCATCTATCCTGACCCACATTATCCCCCCCTGTGGAAGTTGTTTATTAATATTTTTAATACATAAACTTCCATTATTTGTATACTAAGTTCCAATAAACAAATCTACCTTATATAGAGTCTAACAAGATATAATAATAAAAGTAAAGGATAAGTAGTACTTGATTGTTACTACTCTCTTGATTCTTGGGGAGATTTTCTCCACCTTTCTATAGGCCCCATGTTCTCATATGGGTCTGTCTCAGAATCTTTATGTTCTTCGAAGGCATTAGAGCTAAACTGATGATCGATGAGAGTTTTCATTAAAACTAACTTCTTTTCAGATTGCAGTTCTTTACCCTCTAAAGGATTTATACAAGAAAATAAAAATCTAGATCTGCTTCAGCACATATTAACAAAATTTGTTTCATCCTGCCGGATCCAGGCAACCAAGAAAACCACATATCTGCTGTCTGTATTCTGTGGCTTATTTTGGAAGCCCTATCCTGCAGTTCATTAGCACCTTCCTTGACCACACCTGATTTCCTTTCTCAGCTGTCAGGAGGTCTAAGGCACATCAGTTTTGTAAAATTACTGTTGCCAAGGAATCTATCTGATCTTGGACTTTGACCAAGGTTCCAACAATCTGGTTCAAGCTCTCTTGAAGCTCTTCCGACAATTGCTGAAACTATATTACAGAGTGTGTCAGACCACCTACACCTGTTCCAAGTGTAGTTCCAATTCCCATGATTGCTAATAGTGGGATCAATATTGAGTCCCTCTTCTGAACATGTCCCATAAGGGGAACAGGGATAGTATGTTCTCCAGTGACAACACCTATTTTAAGAAAATGTACATGTTCTTGTTCAGTTTGTTGGCAAACATAAATGTGCATCCTTTCCACACAAAAAGAACACTCCATTTTCTTCCATGCATACTCCTATGTTCATAGAGAAAGCATGACTCTTACGATGGTCTTCATTAGTCCAGACCCTTAGAGTCCCTGCCACCTGCCAGTGGTTGCAATGGGATTTCTAATGAAGGGTCCTTTTGTTTATCTGAGAATTGGTCCTTCAAAAAGGATACATAAACCTGATTTGATCTTAAAGTTTAGCCAAAGTGGAAACCGTGGAGGCTGAAATCGTTGTGGACAGCTTTCAAAGGTTATATTCCATCTTCCCCACTTTCCTTTCTTAAAGCTCATTTCTGATGGTGTTAAGCAAGTAACCTTTTGTCGAAATAGGTGGTGGGCAGAGGGAAACATATCCTTTGTTAATTTCATATCCATCAAATATATCTTAGGGCCAAGTATATTTTTGACTGACATTGTTCTTCTGTCAGGGATCCTACAGGCCTACCAAGTTTCTGGTTGGCCTTCTCTTTATACACAGAAAAGGTGTTCCTATGAGGTAGCTATTAGGCCTGCAATAGGAAAATGGCTTTTACCTAGTCTTTTGAATGCCTCATAAAAATCTCCTTGTATCGGTGAGACAGGTACTTTATCTCTACTATCCCCTTCAAGGATAATTGTAGCCTTTGTTCTAACCCAGAGTTGTGATTTAACAGGCATAGCATGATAAGATGCAGGGTCAGCAGATAAACATAACCAACATCTTTGACCTAGGGTGGGGTTATATTGATTAACAAGTTCTTGACTTAATTCCAGGATTCTGGATATATAGTCTGCTTTATGCAATTGTTGTAGAGGCCCATTTTCCTTATCTATCCCCCCCTTTGCAGGGTATGTTAATCTCGGAACCTTAGGTTGTGGAGTTGTTTTAGGTCTAAAGTAACGACCCCGTGCATAGACAATGCGTTTTTGACGGGAGCATACTTGACCTAAAGTGTGACTACTTAGGGGAGTAGTGTTCATGATATGGTCATGTGAGAGTCCTATTGCAAACAATGTCCAAAGCCATAAACAAAGCATGATCACCTATGGTGTAAAACTCACTAGTCAGGAATAGAGTCAGTGGTACATGATGATTGGGAAGTAACAGGAGAAAGGGAAATCCCAGGTGTACCACAAAACCTATCCTTATATATGTAAAACAAGAGTAAAAGTAGGGCTAGGAGAGCAGCTACCCATACAATCCACACCCACACCCAAGCTATCTCTAACATTAGCATGTGTAAGAATGCATTACATTACAATGAATAAGATATATCTACAGTGTGAAGGTTGTCTTCATCCTTACTGATCTTCAGCCGTGCGCTGGGAACCAGCTTCCGGAGTGGTTCAGCAAGGCAGACGTTCACCACCGTGCGTAGAGAGTCCATTGCCGGTAGGACTTAGCAAGGTGTATTCTTGAATGTTAGCGCCAATGGTTTGTCAGTGTTTGTTACCTGGTATGTGACTGGATCACTCTGGTCTGCAAGTGTCAATCTCGTCCAATGGATCCAAGATCTTCTTTTTTCTAAAGTCTTAAAAGGCACTATTACAAAATCCAACACATCTGGGAGAATTTGCAATGGAATCTAATCAGTTGCAGTCCTCTGCAGTTGGGAAACAGCATAGGCAACTACTTAGTCCTAAAAAGAAAAATACAAACATAGTCCAGGTGATGAAGAACGCTATTGCCACTGGTTACTGCTCGCCAGTCAGTTGGTTCCTTTGGATCATCAATGTCAATAGATTTCCTTGGTGATATTCCACCTTCCACTCCTGTGGGGCTGGCACGGGCCCTTTCACTTGGAGTTTAACTTCCTTCCAGCTCCAGCTCAACACCCAATCATCGTGGTGGAAGTTGTGGTCTGGAAACTCCAAAAGTGGCATCTGGGCTAAGAGTCCTTGTTTCCTAAGAACTTCAAAATATCTGGACAGTTTATATACATGTTGTTTCAATACTATGTTTCTGGTTTCCAGGTAATCAATGCATATGCTTCCTGACATGAAAGCTATACCAAACAACAATACATCTGATGGTATTCTAATATTCTTTCTAGGTTGGATCTAAGTAAACTCTTGACACTTCTGTTGTTGTAGCATTACTGCAGGGAAGGCGTTAACCCCCCTTATGAGGCGGTCCACTATGACCAATAAATATTGTACTCTCCCCCTTCTTGGTAATTTTGTAAAATCCATTTGAGTACATTGAAATGATTTTAAAGCTGGTGATCTCCACCCATCTGATCACCTATTTGATGTTTTCTGACAGCTTGTTTATTCGCCTCTTTTCTTCACAAATTAAACATTTGTCTATAATTTGCTAAAAGGTATATTCCAATATTATTATAACATTTTAAAAGTTCATTTACAATAGTTTGAATTCCCCAATGATTTCACCCACAGTTTGTTAAATGTATGCATTATCCCAAATGCATGCTTGGAATCTGTTTATGTTTCCTCCCAAGATGCATAGAGATTGATTTAGTGTATACACTTCACAAGTTTGAGCAGACCAATTTTGAGGCAAACCCCTTGCTTCCAGGATCTCTAAAGTGTGTCCATTTATAATAAAAATTGCTTGTTCTTGTTCCAGGGGGTGTACCTCCAAATCTGGTCTTATTTTTATTTATTTATTTATTTTATTTTATTATTTTTTGTAAATCAATTACTTTAGCACAATAATATTTTAATCCAAACTGATCCATTAATCTAGTGTTGGCTAAGAACTGTGCTGGATTCAAATTGTGATCTCTAATTAAAATTAAGTCAGGCTGCTGCATTAAAATAGCTTCATATTTTAGATGGGGTGCTCACAATAAGGGCTTCCCCAAAGATCAATTTCCCACTTTATTGGACCAGTAGCAGCAATTGCTTGAATACGTACTGGCCATCCCCTTATTACTGGGTCCATTATGTTTGACAGGAATGCCATGGGTTTCTTTTGTCCTGTCCAGTCCTAAGCCAACACCTTTTTGTGCAAATCCATATACTGTGTTTAAAAGAGATGGAAGGGCTTTTCCAAATTTGGTAAACTTAATATAGAAGCCTTGGTTAAAGCTTGTTTCAAATTTTCAAAGCTTCCTCTTTTTTTGTGCCCCTCCCATTTCAAATTCCAAAGTCCAGATTCAATTAATTTTGCATACAGGGGTTTGGTAAGATCAGTATTCCCATCAACCCAAACCTCAGTATCTCCTTAGTTCTTGCTTGATTTCAGGTAGAGGTTGTAATGCCACCTCTTCTATTCTATCAGGAATGATGTTCTATTTCCTTCACTTAATTAAGTGTATTCTAATGCTTTGTTCACTCATTTTGATTTCAGTTAATTTAAAAAAATACTACTTTCTTCTGTTGGTCCTAGTATTAAATTTATCAAGAGCTCTCTGTGTAATCCAAAAAGGAGTCACCCATCGCCACTAGTACTGACTTTCATCTTCTGCCATCAAATTGTACACTTACGCTTCCCTTCTTTGGATCGGGCACCCTTTCTTTGCCTTCCGAAGGTCCCACATGATCCCAAAAACAAATCCCAAATCTTTCTGTTTATCGGTTCCACCCTCTAACTCCCATTTCTAGCTTCCAAGTCCGCACAAGTCTATGCAAACCAACTTTAAAGACAACTTTTCTGGATTACACTAAAACTTCCTTTCTCTCTTTGTTGGAAAATATAGGAAACACAAAAGAGCAGTGAAATTCCTCAAAAAGAAATAAGCAAAAAACGCAGGCAGAGATCCAGCCCCCACCTTAAAGAAAAAAATACCCAATAAGGAAAAGAAAACAAATCAAAGTAATTAGAATTTTCAAAACAATCACACACAAATCAAAGGAATTTCAAAAGACTTTAAAGAGTCACAGAGAAAATCAAAAGACATTTTAGGATATAAAAAGGTTACTCTTGCAGTCCAAACAGGCTAGCTTCGGAAAGCTATGCTTGCATTTGTCATGTCGCCTTCCTATAAACAATAAACTACTACTGTCCCCAACCACGTTGAAGCAATTTCCTAGCCGGGAGCTTTTGAACCCCAGAAAGGAAAGGCTTTCCCTTCCTTCCCAACTTTCTTAACTTCCTATATTGTAAGGAGAATAGCTGCAAAAGTAAAACAATTTAAATGAAGTATTTTAGATCAATGCTCTGAAGCATATTTGTATCAAACTTTAGGGTCAGTCTCTGCTTTCAATAAAATGCAAGTCAGATTCAGAAAATTTTTTAAAGTCATTTCTTTTATATAGGTTTAATTACATATTTGAAACCTCAAGAATTACCAGAAAAATAAAATCAAAATTGTTTTCAGAGCAGAAAGAAAAGCTTTTATATGCAAATGAAACATTGAGAGAGGGGGGGGCGGGAGGCTGCAGCCGATCCCCCACTAGCCCTCCCTTCTCAGACAGATTAAGAGAAAAGGAAAAAGTTTTTAAAAGCAAGCGGAGAAGCCATACTCCCTTAAAGAAACTGTATTCCGAGTCAAAAACAGTGAAGCTACAAAGGCAGGTATCAGATAGTCTTACCCCGCCTTTCTCAGGCTGGTTCAGCAGAGAGAAAAAAATGGTGAAAAGAACAAAACCCGCAGCCCACCCTTTTCTGCTTTTTTGCAAAGGAAGTTGGGGGGGGGGGTCCGGAATACAGGGAGAGGAAAAAAAAATGGTTAAACTGCATAGGATTCTCATCTCCTTTCGCCTCTTCAGCATCCATTCAACAACACACAGACATTCACAGGGCACAGAATCAATCATTCCTTATGAGCTTTTAGGACACCTCACATACACACTCACATTTATGCTGCAATCAAATCTCTTCATGCAGAAATTTCACTTAAACCAATCATTAAAATGTGTTAAAGGAGCTCCATTTTTCTAAATATTTGTTTGGAAATGCCCACATACATACACATACACAAACATACCATTAAACATTTCCAGATCTGTAGAGGGAAGTTGTTTGTTTTAATTTTACTTCCTTGGCTAGCCTATAGTTTATTCTTAAAGGAGTGGGGGAACTCAGAGAGCAGTTAAATCATAATTATGATTGTGGGCCCAAACTACTCTCCGTTTCCCACATCTCCAAGTCAAGATGTTCAATTAATAGACATGTCATAATTAATTCAATTCTTATTCAATTCTACACACTATCATTATAAATGCACATCAACAAAACAAAATAATTTTCAACAGAAATCACATCAAAGCAATCAATTCAACTTGTTTTCCCTTTTAGACAGGCTTTACTTTTTTATTACCTGCTAAACCCTTGTGGGAAGAACAATAAAACAATTTCCTTTCGTTTCTTAGTTCCTTTTCATTCTGTGTACTTTAACTTTTTCAAGTTCTCTACTACACAGACCTAACATGAGACTCTAACTCATGACTTGAAGACTTAAGGCCACTCCTTGTCTTCCAGGAAATTGATCAAGTTTCCTCATCCACTAATTAATAGTGGGCACCCTTGTTAAAAGAAACTAAAATTCCTTGATTTATACTTACCTGCAGGCTTGCTTTTCTTTTTTAAATTTTTCTGTTGGGGTCTCTGTCTGATTGACCTTTGTGGGTCCTTGACTGGTCTGTTTCGCTGGTGGGTTTAAGGCACCTCCTCACCGGAAGATTCCTGAGACTGCAATTGAGTCCTTGTAGCCGGCTTAATGGATGTTCCGCTTGGGAAGGAGCCGATCCCACTAGGGCAGCCGTCACTATAGTCGCCTCTGCGGTGCCAGAATTGTTATGGAATGAAGTGACCAAGCAACATTCCTGGGTCAATCAGAGAGAGAGTTTATTTGCGCAAAGACTCGTAAGCCAGGTTCCAATCTTGGCTTAGAGTAAAGTCTCCATGCTTGTATGACACATTATATACTTTTCTAAACAAAGGATTCTGCTAACACAGCAACTTTTCCATATATGGTTAACATACATTTGTCATTTTTAATTGTCATTTTCCTAATTATTAAAGTTTTACATTATCTCATAATTCTTCTTGTATTTTGGCTGAAGTACAAATTTCTTCTTGTTGAAGGACAAGTTTTAGCCCATATGGATGTCCATGACCTAACCACCTTTAGCCATCTGTCTTCTGACAAACTAGGGATACTCCTTTCTTCTGACAGGCCATGGGGGCCTCGTTAGAGCATCAAAGGAAATTGTATCTTGGCTTTTGTATTCTCTGCAGCTGCACATATTTCTCGTCTTCAGAATATAGTTGCTTTTAGAATATAAAGAATATATAAAGGTATCCAAAGATCATCTATCCTGACCCACATTAATACAATACAATACAATACAATACAGTACAATAATAAAATAAAATAAAATAAAATAAAATAAAAAATGAAATGAAATGAAATGAAATATAAATAAATAAATAATAAATAAATAAATAAATAAATAAATAAATAAATAAATAAATAAATAAATAATAAATATAAAAATAAATAAATAAAAATAAATATGTCTAGCAGGCCAATCATCCCAGTTCAGCGGAAGGCCATTCTTTTAGCAACAGGTTTTAGTGTCATCCAACCCTTGACTGAGTCAGCCAAAAGGGACCACCACAAGAAAATCTAGATTGTTCTTAACAATACCCTGCTGGAGTAATGTTGAGTTTGATCAGGGTTTTTAAACTAGGGAAAATAATGGAAAGAGTTTCCTCTGATTGTCTATGGGAATTCTCAAGTCATCCAGCCATGGTTGTCCCAAAGGTGCTTATTCAAAAGGCAACTGGATTTTGTTTTTCCTTGAAGAGGTTTTGCTTCTCATTCAAGAAACTTATTCAATTGTGACTCAGTCTAACTGACTCAGTTATGACTTCAGTCAGAACTGAAGAAGCTTCTTGGATGAGAAGCGAAATGTCTTCAAGGAAAAAGAAAGTCCAGTTGACTTTTGAAAAAACATCTTTGGGTTTCCTCTGATTCTTCGTTCCTTTTATATCATAGAATCCATTGGCTGTTTCAGTGTAGTTCAGGATTCTCCACTCTCATACAATCATAACATTTAAGGAACATTTGGAAATTATTTATCCCAGCATTCCTTTGATCTTACCCACTGCTGATTTGAAAGAATTGCAGCTTTCACAATTTTTAGGTAGTATGAGCAGCGGTTGCAGAGTTCTGAAAGGAAAAGAATCAAAATAGGCCAGATTATGAGGGACTGGCCTAATGAACTCATTACACGATCTGCTTGCAGGGTACAGTGGCAACATCTTTACAGTCCAACCTCTTTTTCAGGGTGCTTATTGAATGAGAACCCACTGCCTGAAGCAGCCTTTGGGCAACAGTTCTTACTGTAAGAAAATTTTCTGTTGAACTGAAATCTACTTCTCTACTTCTCTGCAGCTCTTTTTTCAAAATAACTGGGCTCCACCTAATGCTTATTAGCTCTGAGTTCCCATCATTTTTGCTTCTCCTAAACATGCACAGTACTTTCAGTTCTTAGTTGTGGTAAAAAAAAAAAAAAAGGCCTAGGGCAGGGGTGTCAAACTCAAGGCCCGTGGGTCAGATCCGGCCTGCGGGGTGATTAGATCTGGCCCACAGAGCCACCCTGGAAATAGTGAAGGACTGGCCTGCAGTGCCTCTGCCAGTAAAAATGGAGCTTGAGAGAGCCTTGCGGGGTCCTCCCTAACTCCATTTTTGCTGGCAGAGCACTCAGGTCTCCACAGGCACCCCCAATATGAGTGACATCGACCTGGCCATGTTGAGCTGACCACAGCCTACCCCCTCCCCCAGGTCAAACACAACCCTGATGCGGCCCCCAGTGAAATCGAGTTTGACACCTCTGCTCTAGGGGGTGGTGCTCATTTCTGTTTCAAGGCCATTGAGCCAGAGCTGTCCAAAGATATGTCCGTAGTCATGTGGCCAGCATGACATCACAGAGCACTGTTACCATCCCTACTCGCATTTGTATGCTTTCAAACTGCTAGGTTGGCAGGAGTGGGGCGAGGACGGGAGCTCACCCCATCACTTGGCTCTCAGGTGTTGAACCTGGGCTGCTGGTTTTCCAGGCGACAAGCCCAGCATCTTAACCGCTGAGCCACAATTCCACCCTCTTAGTTGTGGGACATGGTCTAATTGCCCAGCTTTTAAAACTAACTCCTACTTTTAAAATCTATCCCTACAGAATTTTACTAATAATGGCTAGAAAGAACCATATCTCCTTTTCTCTCTTCCACCCCCTCCCCTCCGTCCCAAAGATTTCTCTCTATGCACTTGTTTCATAGGCCATCCGTATTTGCACAGCTGCAGCTGGATCAGTGCTTGGAACATGTTGGCAGCCTTTATCTTCATGTTGCTATGCCATCCACTTCCTCAAATGATAGCCGGCTTTTCTGTGGTTCCAAGATGTCGCTAATGAGCTTTGGGTCACATATAAAGGATGGAAACATTGATTTCCCAGACTGAGTTGGTGTGGCTTATTAGCCATTGTAAACACCTACACTGTGCAAGACAGAAATTGCTCCCTGGGGATGTGTATGCCTTTGAAAATCCAGAAGATTTTTATTAGATGAGAAACAGTTACTTCAAAAGCAGAATAGCAGAAGATACGGGGGAAGGGGATTGTTGAAGAAAGCATAGAGCTTTAATTTTACAAATAGCAAAGATCTGCTGGTGCAGAGATAAAATATTGCATTTCTTATACAGCTTCCTCTTTACTCCTCCCAAAATATAGACATTTCATAATATATCGCACTGATTATTTGACTGGAAAACAAGAGATAAATCGAAACTAAGAAGAATGTGCTATATTTTAAAAGGAAATGTAACAAAGGCAATGTAAGAAGGAAAAATCCATACAAGATCCTTATTAATTGTCGCCTTTTGTTCTCCAGTTTTTTTACACAGAATTTAGATGGCATCAGCTTCCTATATTCCGGTATTCCCCCCCCCCCCTTTATTTATATATCTGGTCTGTATTGCATAATGTATAGTGTGAGTCCAATGATTAATTAGCGATTTAAAAAGATAATTCAGCCAATCCTGACTTTAATATCTGCACAAAATGTAGGTAGCACAGCTTTTTCTGTTTGTACCTAATGGTGGATTAACATATCAAATGAAGCCTTAAAATAGCTAACAGGTAGCTCTTGACTTACAACCATTCATTTAGTGACCATTCAAAGTTACAACGGTACTGAAAAACATGACTTTTGACCCTTTTTCACACTTACGACTGTTGCAATATCCCTGTGGTCATGCGATCAGATTTCAGACATTTGGCAACCTGCATGTATTTATGATAGTTGCAGTATCCTGGGGTCATGTGATCAACTTTTGCGACCTGACAAACAAAGTCAATGGGGAAACCAGATTCACTTAATAACCATGTTCCTAATTTAACAACTATGGAAAGATTGTAAACTGGGTCAAAACTCATTTAACAACTGTCTTGCTTAGCAAAAGACATTTGGGCTCAATTGTGGTTGTAAGTCAAGGACTACCTGTATTTGGTTTTGGCTTGATATGAGTCTGTGCAAACAGAGTCAATTAAACCTTGCTGTAGACCAGATCTGAAGCTCTGGTTTGTTATTGGCTTGTTACCCTAGTAGGACAGATAAACGAAGATGCATGATTTGCTTGTGGCTTCCTAGTTGGATTTTGTGCTCTGCCCAGACTTGAAACCAATCAAGAAACCAGTATTGTGGGTATTGCGTGCTTCTATGAATTTATGAATCCATATTCTCTATATTGAAACAATCAGTTCAGAATCATCCTAAATTGCTTACAATTTTTCTTAAGGTGAATAACAGTATGAGGATGCATCTGAGAAATAAGGCTTTTAGTTTCTTTTTTCCTTGTCCCTCTATGTTCCTACTAGGTGTGCATGGCCTCATTTGATGGAGAAACATCACATTGAACAGCTGTTTTTGCTTCATTTTGCCATAATAATTACATCACTTCATAATAAATAACCTCGTGAATTGTTCATTTTATTTTTAGTTATTGTCTTGGCAAAAAAATAGATATATTTAGCTAGTTTCTCTTCAAGCAGGAGAAGGCAGTTTTGGTAGGAAGGCAGCCTTCCATTATTAAATAATATCAGCATTCTATTAATATTTGCTACTTATTAATAAAACATTTTGTGTACTGTGAACCACATGGAAGGGAGTAATGACATTTTGATGTCCATTAAATGGATGGGCGTGATTTGGGAAGAGAGCTTAAAAAAAAAAGATTTGGGTGTGAGGACTTCTTTCTATTTTTGCAATTTTAAGTAGTCCAAATGGATGTTAATGAATATTTTGCTTTTGTTTTGTGTTGAATCTTAGTGAACTGTTCTATCAGTGTTTAGTAATTTGCTGCTGAATTTCAAAACATAGTTCATAGGAGGAAGAGCTTCGGGAAACTCAGAAACTAAGGATCAGGTACAGAATAACTTCCTGGACTGTAGACATAAATACCAATAAAAGAGAATATTTGTAGCTCAAGATTGAATTGTGGGATCTTTGATGCTCTCTGAGCTTTGATGATTTCTTGCAGACATTTTGTTATTCAATTGCAAAAAAATCCAAACAACAACAATCAACCAAGCTCAGAGAGCACCAAGAGCCCCCCAATAGAAATAAATATAAGAAGTAGAAATTCCAAGCTAGGCATTGCATTTTATTAGAAACTCACACGTTGCCTTAGATCAGTAGTCTGGAAGCATATTTTCAACTAAAACCATTTATTAAAACGCATAAGCTTTTGTAACTTACACCTTTTTAGTAAAATTTGTTAGCTGGAAAAGGTGCTGTCAGTCTCCCGGTTTTTGCCCCATAGACTACAGCTTTTCTACAAGGTTCATAATTTACCAACTTTTCTGTCATTGCGAGTAAAGGCATTGAATAAGTTTAGCAAATACATTGCCTCTTTAGAAAACCTGCAAGGTGGCATGTTCTGAACAAGCTACAAAATTCCTGTTGATAAAGATGTTTAAAAGCACTTCACGTTTGTGGGCTTAAGCCAGAGGTGGGTTCGAAAAATTAGGTTTGAGAAGAAAGATTGCTGTACAATAAAAAAGATGAAATGGAAGAAAGGCAACCCCCCCAAAATATAAAGATATTAAGATAAAAAAGGATTTGTTAAAACTTTAAAAAATAAAAGGGAACAAATATGAATAAATAGCAATAATTAGAAACACACATACAAGCATACAATGTATTTTCTTTGAACAGAGTATTTGGCCAGTTCACAAATTTAAATAGTGTTTAGTCATTTCAATTAAATTTACAATTTCTATATTTCCTTTTTGCCATATTTATTCCTCATCTATTTTTTTAAAAAAACAGTATTACTCTTCATCCTCATCTCTAATCTTAATCAAATTCAATTTTTCCCTTCTATTCTATATGATACCCCTTCCCATTGTCATCTATTTTTATATCCATCCTCACATTGGTTAATTATGTAATATTACAGTTGTTTAATACAAATTCAACATTTTAATATAAATCAATTAGTTATATAACTAACTAATTTGTTTTGTATATTAATCAATATGAACATGAATATTCCAATTATTTCTTTCTTTTTTTATTGAAAAGTTTTATAAAAGTACAAATATTTAAAAAAAATATAAGACCCTCCACCCCTCCACCCCTTAACCCCCCCATCCCTCCCCCCCTTTAACCCCCCCTCCCCTCCCCCCCGACTTCCCAGAGTAAAATACAGGGTTTTTTTTTCAAAAAAAAATAAAATAAACTAATCATCAACATTAATCTATCAAATTTCTAGTTTACAAACACCATCTAAATCTTAACTCCAATATAATAAAAAATACATTTCTATAATTCTTCTTCATTCATACGCAATTTGATGTCTTCTTATATGATATTTATTCCGAATGTAGTCAATCCATTTCCTCCACTCCAAGATGAATTTTTCTTGCGTATGATCTTTCAAATATGCCGAGATTTTAGCCATCTCAGCTAAGTTCATTACTTTTATAATCCATTCTTCTACAGTGGGCAAAGAGTCTTTCTTCCAATATTGTGCAACCAACAATCTGGCTGCTGTTATTAAATTTAAGATCAACTTCATCTCCAATAACGTACAATCATTTATGATACCCAATAAAAAGGATTGTGGTGTAAATTTCAACCTTTTTTTCAAAATATTTTGCATTACCCACCAAATCTTTATCCAAAATGCCTTAACCTTCTTACAAGTCCACCAGATATGAAAATAAGTTGCATCTTCACAATCACACCGCCAACATTTAGCTTGTACATTGGAATACATACATGACAACTTTTTTGGGTCTAAATGCCATCTATAAAACATCTTGTAAAAATTTTCTCTCAAGTTTTGTGCTTGAGTAAATTTAACATTTCTAACCCAAATCTTTTCCCATGTTTCCATCATTATTGGTTCTTGAAAATTTCTAGCCCATTTAATCATACAGTCTTTAACCAACTCTGTTTCAGAATCTATCTCTAATAATACATTATATAATCTTTTAAAATGCATAATACCCTGGTCCCTAATTTGCTTTACCAGATTTTCTTCATTTTCCATGAGACCTATTTTTTGATCCTCCCTCCACCTTGCTTGAAGTTGGCCGTATTGAAACCAGGTATAAATTATCCCTTCCTTCTTCAAAACCTCTAACGGTTTAAGTTGTAATTTACCCCTTTCATTAAATAAGAGTTCTTTATATGTGATCACCTCCATCTTTTGTTCTACACTTATATTTTCTATTGCATGTCTAGGATTTGCCCAAAAAGGTATTTTATAATCCAATTTATATTGATATTTCTTCCATACTCGCAACAGAGCATTTCTAAGCATATGGTTTTTAAAAGTTTTATCTACTTTCTTTTCATACAATAAATAAGCATGCCATCCATAAAGTAAATCATATCTTTCTACATTTAAAATTCTTTCCTCGGTTAAATTGAACCAATCACTAATCTGAACTAACACTGATGCTTCACAGTATAATCTTAAATTTGGCATTTTCAAACCACCTCTCTCCTGAACATCCTGAATAATTTTTAATTTAACTCTAGGTTTTTTACCTGACCATATAAAAGTATTAAGACCTTTCTGCCATTCCCTCAGTTGTTCATCCTTCTTCAACACCGGTATCATTTGGAACAAAAATAAGAACTTAGGTAATACATTCATTTTAATTGCTGCTATTCTACCTAATAAAGATAATTGTAACTTTTTCCAATTCTCCATTTCTTTCTGCACTTTTCGCCATAAAACTTCATAGTTATTTTTAAATAACTTTGTATTTGATCCAGCAACAATCACACTCAAATATTTAACCTTTTTAACTATTTCAAATCCCGATATTTGTTGTAATTCTTCCCTTTGATCAGAAGACATATTTTTGGTCATTATCTTAGTCTTGTGTTGATTTATTTTAAATCCTGAGACTTTGCCATATTGTTCTATCATTTCCAACATATATGAAACTGTATCTATAGATTGCGTTAATGTAACAACTAAGTCATCCGCAAACGCTCTCAATCTGTAGTCTTGCTGTCGGATCACTATTCCTTTAAGTTCTTTAGATTCACGTATCTTTTTCAACAAAATTTCCAGGGATAAAACAAACAGTAAGGGAGATAATGGACAACCCTGGCGTGTTCCCTTCTCTATTTTAAAACAATCCGTTAAACTTCCATTAATAATTATTTGTGCAGTTTGTTCTCTATATATTGCTTTAATTGAACTCATGAATTGCTCCCCAAATTGCATTTTATCTATTACTTTAAACAAAAATTGCCAATTCAGTCTGTCAAAAGCTTTCTCTGCATCCAAAAAGAAAAAAGCTGCAGAAATCTGATTGTTTTTCTCCAAATATTCTACCAGATTTATTATTTGTCTCAAATTGTATTTCATATATCTCCCTTTTATAAACCCTGATTGATCATTATGAATTATTTGTTGCATAATTGGCATTAATCTATTTGCCAATACTTTAGTAAAAATCTTATAATCAGTGTTTAAAAGTGAAATAGGTCTAAAACTTTCAGGTTTAACACAATTTTGATCTTCTTTAGGAATTAATGATACAAAAGCTGTCCTCCATGAGGGTGGGGTTACTCCCCCAGATTGAATTTTATTAAAAAGCATCCTAAGCGGTTCTACCATTTCCATCTGCAAATTCTTATAATAAATAGCTGTCAATCCATCCGTTCCCGGTGTTTTACCTACTTTTTTTTTTTTTTTTTTATTGAAAAAGTTTTACATTACATTTTATAATATGAAAAACCCCCCCTTCCCCCTCCCTTTCCCACCCCCCCATCCTATCCCTTCTATCCCTCCCCCCTCCCTTGACTTCCGCTATTTGACAAACATTAATCTTATCATATTCAACATTCTTTAAAGGCGAGATCCCTTTGCATAAGAAATTAACTATTAACACTTCACTAACATTCACATACTTAAAAATCTAAACATATTAGATTAAGACAATTTAGCTAAATAAGCTTAATACATTCTCTTTAAAATTTAATCTATACCTCAGTTATATACTCTTCATTTTAATAATGATAATTAACCATATAACTATACCTTTCATACAATTATTTAAGTATACTAACATTTAGTGATCTTAAATTTTAAACTATACATCAATTATAAATTCTTCAGTTTAATAATAATAATAAACCACGTAACTATCCATACATTTACTTAAATACATTCTAACTCTAATTCAACTGAGCACTATTTGAAATTTCTTGCTTTGATATTTCTTCTTCATATAGTCAACCCATTTCCTCCATTCCTTGACAAAAGCTTCATGGGTCCTTTCCTTTAGGTATGCAGAAATTTTTGCCATCTCTGCCAGATTAGACATCTTCAATATCCATTCCTCTATGGTAGGCACTTTGTCTTTCTTCCAATATTGACCTATCAGTAATCTGGCTGCAGAAATCATATACAATATTAACCTAGTATCGATTACTGAAAAGCCCTTAACTATTCCCAACAAAAAGAACTGAGGAGAAAACTCCAACTTCTTCTTCAAAATGTTCTGCATCACCCACCAAAGTTTAATCCAAAATGGTTTCAACTTCCTGCATGTCCACCAAATATGAAAATATGTTGCATCCAAACAATCACACCTCCAACATTTAGGTTGAACATTTGGATACATACATGATAATTTTTTGGGATCTAAATGCCATCTATAGAACATTTTGTAAAAATTTTCCCTTAGGTTCTGTGCTTGCGTAAATTTAACGTTCTGGACCCAGATCTTTTCCCATGTTTCTAACATTACTGGTTGATCAAAATTCTGTGCCCATTTAATCATGCAGTCTTTAACTAACTCCCCCTCTGAATCTCTCTCCAACAGTAAATTGTACAATCGTTTAATATGCATCGGTCCTTTACATTTTATCTGAGTCATCAAGTCCTCTTCATATAGCATTAATCCAATTTTCTGATCTTCTCTCCATCTCGCTTGAAGTTGAAAATACTGCAACCAAGTTAAATTGACTCCGTCTTGCAACAGAGTATTCCAAGACTTCAAACACCAACTGCCCCCATCAATAAAAAGTATCTCTTTGTACAACAACCCCCCGAGTGACTTTATTTTTGGCAAAATATGCCCAAGATCCAACCACAAAGGTATTTTGTAATCCAATTGAAGCTGGTGCTTCTTCCAAACTCTCAGCAAAGCGTGTCTTAAAATATGCCTGTTAAATAGACTGTCTCTCTTATCTTCATAAAGTAGATATGCATGCCATCCAAATTGCAAATCATGGCCTTCTATATTCAAAATATCTCTTTTGGTTATTCCAATCCAATCTCCAACCTGTATCAATGCAGCTGCTTCATAATATAAACGTAGATTTGGAACTTTAAGGCCACCACGTTCACGTACATCTTGCATGATCTTAAATTTAACTCTTGGTTTTTTCCCACTCCAAATAAATTTATTTAAGCCTGCTTGCCAGTCCATCAGATATTTATCATTTTTAAGCACCGGAATCATTTGAAACAGAAACAGAAATCTAGGTAGAACATTCATCTTAACAGCTGCAATTCTACCAAGCAGAGAAAGTTGCAGTTTTTTCCATGTATCAAGATCTTTTTGAATCTTATGCCAAAGTTCTTCGTAGTTATTTTGAAAAAGTTTTTTATTAGATGCTGCAACTTGAACCCCTAAATATTTCACCTTTGTAGCTATTTCAAAGCCTGCCACCCTTTCAAGCTCTTTCCTTTGTGGTTCCAACATGTTTTTAACTATCATCTTAGTCTTTTTCTGGTTCAGGCTAAAACCTGAAACCAGACCGTATTCCTCTATAATGTTTTTCATCTGTATGATAGATTCCAAAGGTCGTGTTAGGGTAACAATCAGATCATCTGCAAATGCCTTTGTTCTGTAATCTATTTGCCTTACAACTATTCCACTCATTTTGTCCGAGTCCCGTAGAGCATTCAGCAGCACTTCTAGCGTCAAAATAAACAATAGTGGAGATAATGGACAGCCTTGTCTTGTCCCTTTCTGTATATTAAAATTAGTAGTCAAACTGCCATTAATAATAATCTGTGCTGTCTGTTCTTGATAAATTGCCGAGATTGCTTGTATAAACTGATCTCCAAAATTCATCTTATGCAAAATCTTTTTTAGAAAATCCCAGTTGACTCGATCAAAGGCTTTCTCCGCATCCAAAAACACCAGCACCGCAGAGATCTGTTTCTTTTCATCAAGATATTCCAACAAATCTATGAGTTGCCTGACATTGTCTTTCATGTATCTGCCTTCTATAAAACCAGCTTGGTCTTCATGAATCACATCTTGAATAACTGGCATCAATCTATTGGCTAATACTTTAGCAAAAATTTTATAGTCCGTGTTCAGGAGAGATATTGGTCTAAAATTTTCAGGTATAGCAGAGTCTTCTTCTTTAGGTATCAATGATATAAAAGCCGTCTTCCACGAGGGAGGTATTTTTCCCCCCTGTTGAATATTACAAAACAAGTCTTTAAGAGGCTCTATCAGTTCCTCTTGCAAGGTCTTGTAAAAAACTGCTATCAAACCATCTGTCCCAGGAGCTTTAGATAATTTCAATTGTTTTATTGCATATAAAATCTCTTCCGATGTTATAGGTCGCTCCAGTCTGTCACTTTGTGTACTAGAAATTTTTGTAACTCTCTTCTTCTGCAAATATTCATCGATAAGATCTTCTTTAACTTTATCGGCTTGGTACAATTTCGAATAATAAGTTAAAAAGGCTTGATGTATTAAGTTTTGCTGATGTATTCGTTTCCCTTTATACTCAATAGCATTTATCATACGAGAGTTTTGCTGTTTCCTCAAAATATAAGCCAACCATCTGCCAGGTTTATTAGCGTTACAAAAAGTATTATGTTTAGCATACTGCAGATTAGTTGCTGTTTGTTCAGCCATCAGCATTTGAAATTGATCTTTCAGGAGTTTTATAGTTAACAATACCTTTTCATCAGTCGGATTCTTAATGAGCAATTGTTCTTTATCCTTTATCTCCGTCTCCAAGTCCAATCTCGACTTCTGTCGAATTATTTTATGTCTAGAATTCATATGTATCAGTACACCCCTCATATAAGCCTTGCATGCATCCCAAACTATCTCGATGGGTGTACCTTTATTCAAATTAATATAAAAAAATTCTTTAATTTGTTCCTTTAACTCCTTAATATACTTTTCATGTCTGAAGATATTCTCATTCATACGCCAAGATCTCCTTTCTCTCTTGCCTGGGTTCATCTCAATCCAGACTGGACTGTGATCTGTTAAAGTTCTAGGAAGAATTTTTGTTTTTGTCACTACATTAAGTAAATCAGTAGTAGCCAGCATAAAATCAATTCTCGAGAAAGATTTATGTCTATCTGAGAAAAAAGTAAAATCCAATTCATCTGGATGATGAATTCTCCAAACATCCTTCAGCTCTAATTCTTCTTTCATAGCAAAAAAAGTCTGTGGTAACTTATTCCCTTTCTTGGCAGATGTCTTTTTATCCAATGTTACATCAATCACCCCGTTCCAATCTCCCATAATCAAAAAAGATTTGTAATTCCACTGCAAAATTTTCTCATTCAACATTTTATAAAAACTTTCCTGTTGCTGGTTCGGGGCGTAGATGCCAATTAGAAGCACTTCAACATTCTGTACAGTTATTACAACAGCAACATATCTCCCCTCTTCATCCGCTTCTATAAGTTTAGCTGGTATTCTTTTAGCAATGTAAAAGACAAGTCCATTTCTTTTGGCCCTACTAGAAGATATAAATTGTAATCCAATTTTTGAGATTAAAAGCTTCTGGTCCTGGGTTCTTATATGAGTTTCCTGTAAGCAGACAACATCATTATTGTATTGTTTTAGATAGTGAAATATTTTTCTTCTTTTCTGCGGTGAATTCAAACCATTCACATTCCAAGATAAAATTTTAAGTATCATTTTGACGATGGCTGAAGCTCTCGAAGCAATTCGCGAAGAGTTCCCGCAACCACCAACGTCTTCGGTCTTGCTCCTCCCACAGCTTCTGAATATAACTTTTTCCCGTTCGCTTCCTTCTCCTCCTGTGGTGTCTTCTCCTGATATGTTTCCAATCGTTGCTTCCCTGCCGCTCTGGTTATACGTTGGTTCTGGGGTTCTTGCATCAGTAAATCCAAATCCGGTTCCACCTCTCTTGTAGCTCTGGATTGCTTTGGTTTCACCTCAGGGATATCTATTAATGAATCTTCTAATACACCTCCTGCTGCACCTAGAATTTCCTCCCTTGGGGCTTCTTGACCTTCCTTTAGCAGTCCCTGTTGAAAAACCTGCTCAACTGAGATATCTTCAATAGGTATAAGTGTAGAAGAGCGAGGTGAAGGAACTTTTTTCAACACATTGTTATAGAACTGTTCCGCCTTCTCCACCGAATTGATACGATATCTCACATCTTCAAATCTTAAAACAATACCAACAGGGACATCCCACCTAAATGGAATCTGACGCCGCTTCAACTCATTCACAGGGAAACCAAAGTCTTTCCGGTCTCTTAACATCTTTGGTGGTAATTCTTTGAAAACCCCAATTTGATTGCCACCATGTAGAAGCGTAGACTGAAAAGAGTATTGCAAAATGTCATTTCTCAATTTCCTCTCAGTAAAGTAAATTACCACATCTCTTGGCAAATTTCTCTGTTTTGCGATGCGTGAGTTGGCTCTATACAGCTTGTCTATTCTATTATCCACCACCTCTGGTTCTACTTTCAAGATCTTCGCCAACACCTCCACACAGGTTGCCCTCAGGTTTTCACGATTATTTTCTCTTAGGCCTCTTAATCTTAAAGCAAATTCCATATTTCGAAATTGTAGCATGGTAATCTCCTCTTCAAACCTCTGGCTCTGCACCCCCACCTTAAACATCTGTTCTTTTACTTCCTTTTTGTTTGCTTCAACTTCAAGATTTAAGTCCTCCACTTTTTTCTCAATCACCAGTAAAGCATCAGTAAGAACCGTGGCTACTTTGGTTACACTCTGCTGTAATCCTTCAGTTTTTTCTTCCACCATCTCCTTAACTTCCCCCACCACTGTTTTCATTTCTTTTTGATTTTTAGTCAGCCTTTCATCCAATTTACTCATTTGGCCAGAGAGTTCTCCCATATATTTATGTATAAATGCTTTCAAATCTTCTATATCACAATCCTGTGTCTGTTTTAACTGCTTTGAAGCTGACGCTGGCTTTTCCTTTGTTTGGTGTGTGGGGGTGTGTTTTACCTACTTTTAACTGCTTAATTGCTAACATAATCTCTTCAGAATTTATTGGTTGATTCAAACCTTCCCTTTGCTCCAAAGTTAGTTCCTGAATATCAACCTCTCTAAGATATCTGTCAATATCTTTACCTTGTATCGAATCTCCTGCATATAATTTCGTGTAGTATTCTAGAAAAACTTTTTTAATCAAGTTTTGTTGATAAACTTCTTTACCTTTATATTCCATTTTACTAATAGTACATAATCTTTGCTTTTTCCTTAACACATAAGCTAACCATCTACCTGGCTTATTAGCGTTGCAAAATGTGTTATGTTTAGCATATTGCAAAGTAGTTGCAACTTGATCAGCCATTAACATATTAAATTGCTGTCTTAGTATACTATTGCTTCTTTTACTCTTTTATCTCCTGGATTATCGATTAACAATTGTTCCTTCTTCTTTATTTCTTCCTCAATATCTTTCCGTTTCTTTATCTGCTTTTGTCTATGTTTGTTATTCATATATATCAACACTCCCCTCATATAAGCCTTACTTGCATCCCAAACCATTTCCATAGAGGTACCTTTATACATATTATTAACAAAAAACTCCTTCATATGTTTTTTAAGTTCATTCACATTTTTTTCATATCTAAATAAATTTTCATTTAATCTCCAAGACCTCCTTTCTCTTTTCTCCTGTTCTAATTCCAACCAAACTGGACTATGATCAGCTAAAATCCTTGGAAATATCTTGACTTTCTTCACCCTAGAAAGAAAATCGCTCGTTAGCAATATAAAATCAATCCTAGAAAAAGATTGATGTCTATCGGGAAAAAAAGTAAAATCTTTTTCATCTGGATTCCATTCCCTCCAAACATCCCTCAATTCTAAATCATCCATAATTTCAAAAAAAAGGTTTAGGTAATTTGGCACGCAAAACAACTTTAGACATGGTCTTCTTATCCTTAAAAATATCAATTACCCCATTCCAATCTCCCATTAAAATAATTGATTTGTAATCCCATTGAGATATTTTGGTATGTAAAAATTTATAAAAATTTTCTTGTTGCTGGTTCGGTGCATAAATCCCAATCAAAAGCATTGTTCCATTTTGAGTCTTTAATTCAATTGCCATATATCTTCTTGGTCATCTGCCTCTATTAAATTTGCCGTCAAGTTCTTTTTTATGTATACAACTATTCCATTCCTTTTTTCTGGAGATGATGCCACAAAGTGAGTCCCTAATTTTGAATTAATTAAGTATTTCTGATCTACTGATCTAATATGTGTCTCTTGTAAGCATATAATGTCATTATTAAATTGTTTCAGATAATGATATATTTTCTTTCTCTTTTGTGGTGAGTTCAAACCGTTGACATTCCAAGACAAAAATTTAACTGGCACTTTTGCCCAACTGAAGCCTATAGGGCATATCCTGAAGATCTTCTTTAACCTTTATCTTCGGTCTTGCCCCCCCCCCCCCACAGCTTCTGATTTTGTATCCACGTGTTGTTGTTGTTGTTGTTTAAAGGTTGATCGTGTCACACGTTGTTCTCGTTTTTCTCTCGGTTCCTCCAGTTTTGACAGATCAGGTGACACTCCTTCCAGTTGATTTAAAGGAAAAGGAAGTGATGCTAGATCCAATTGTTTCTGATCATCTTGCTTTTTAGGTTCTCCGGCCACCGCCTCCGCATATGTTTGAATCTGTTGTTTTCCTTTTTCTGCTTTTGTATTGTCCTCAGGGGGATGTCCAGCTTTTAATACACTGCGATAGAATTCTCTTGCCTTCCCAACGTTATTCATTCGATATCTTTCTCCAGCATAGTCCACTATTATGCCTGTTGGTACATCCCATCTGTACACTATTTGTTGTCTTCTCAGCTCATCCACTAGAAAACCGAAGTTCTTTCTGTCTCTCAACATCTTGGGAGGAATCTCCTTCAACACCTTGATTTCCTGTCCAGACACCTGTACCTTGTTGTTGTAAAAAGCTTGCAATACATCATTTCTGATTCTTCTATCAGTAAAATAAATCACCACATCTCTTGGCAGGTTTTTATTTCTTGCAATCTATGAATTAACTCTGTAAACTTTGTCCATCTGGCCAATTATCTCATCCTTCTTCAACCCAGCCACTGATGCAATAACTTCACCACATTTCTCTCTTAAGTTCTCCCGACCATTCTCTTTTAGTCCTCTCAATCTCAAAGCAAACTCCATTGATCTGTACTGCATCATAAGAACATCACTCTCCAACCTTTCAGATTTGGTCTGGAGTTCTCCCACTTTAATCTCCAAATCTTGGGTAACCTCACTGATTTCCTCCACTCTTTCATCAAGCTGCACAAGATATTTAGACAAGCCAGAAACAGCCAGCACAATATCTTCTCTTATTTCATCATGCTTTTTTTCAACAATCTCCCTAATTTCTTTTAAGTCTTTTAAATCCTCCTCAGATTTCCCCAATCTCTCTTCTATTTTCGCTGTTTGGGCACTCGCAACTTGTTTTATAAACTCTTTGAGCACATTCATAGAATCCTCCTTACTTGATATCTCAACTGGAAGTTGAGCCTTTTGCGTCACAATAGAGACTATAGGAGAAGCTCCTCCTGTTTTAGATGTTGCTGGCTTGGTCTGTTTAGAAGCCATTTTGGTTTCCAGAAAACTTTTCTCCTCTTCACCCCACTTTACAATTATTTAGTCTTAAATATCACCAAATTCAGTCAAAATTACCTTAAACTGCTGCTTTCAATGTCCTTCCCAAGTTATTTCCTTCTGGCAGCTTGCTTTAGCTTTAAAAGTAGAAAAAAAGTTTCTTTCAGTACTCACTTTCACTTCTCAGCACAGTCAGGATACTCTTAATTAGTCACTTCCTCTTTCAATTGAGCTCATTCAATGCAAAGTACACAGGAGTTAAGCTCTGTAATTTTGTTGCAAGCTCTCCTGTTCTCACTCCATCTGCTGCAGGAATCTTTTAAACTGTCAATTTGCTTGCAGAGGTGGTCGCGACATCTAATGCTGCTTTCGCAGCAGCGCTTCGATTCCGGAGTTCGTTTCCCTGGGGAGCCCACCTTTCCAGCCCCTGGATTTAATCCCAGGGGCTTTTTTGGCGGCTCTACCTGCCCCCCTTCTTTTCCCGGAGAGGGTCTGCAAAACCGCCGGACAGCTGTTTTTCGCTGTCGGGGGCGGTTTTATGGAGATTGAAGCCGGCGACCTAAAAGAAGATCATTAGCGATGTCCGCGGCGCCAACCGGAAGTCCAATATTCCAATTATTTCCATGCAATCCAATTTCTTACAAATCAATTATATTTACCAATAATAATAAACCAAATAATTTCCCCATATATTCCTCCAAATCACAACTTAACCATTTCTGCTTTCAACACAATATACAATTAATAGTACCTTAATTATTACAATTCCCTAGTTAAATAGAGCTTTTTTTTTCTTTTGTGTTTTAAAATCTTGAACTCTCCTCTTTTGCCTAAATTTCCCATTGTTTGCACCTACTTTTTTTGGTAAGAAAAAAGAAAAGAAATCTGCCCCTGCCTAATTTTCCAACATTGTAGTAAACAGCAAAGCCAACAGCCTGCTTTACTTTCAGTTTCATTTTCAGCTTGATTTGCACAAGGAGAAAAAAAATCTGCTCCAGCAATTTAGCTCTTTGCAGCAAGCAGCAAAGCCCTGCGCAAAACAGCAGAGAGCAAATCAGCTGAGAGTTGGGAGGCCAATCTAATCAATGGGCTAATTAGCCTATGCTGAAGCTGAAAGGAGTTGTTTTTTCTTGCTGTTTGCTTGCAAGGAGGTAACTGCACAGGCCAAAGGGTGGGGACCACCCTCCTTGCCACTTAGTGCCCCCCCTGCCACCCCCTTGCCTCTTACTGCCCCCCTAAGGCATCCCACCGCCCCCCAGGGGGCGGTACCACCCACTTTAGGAACCACTGGTCCACTCATTTGTTTTCTTTTAACACTAATCAGCTATAGGGTGGCCCTTTGAAGCCCTGCGGCAAGAGTTTAAACAGTTTTTTCCCCTTTAGCCGATCAGTTGGGGCTCAGGAGACAGCAATAGATTGGGGGTGGGGCCAAATAAAAAGTAAGAGTAACGTGGGGGGGGCAGAACCGGTTCGGTGATGTCATATCGTCACCGCTACCGGCTCGGCGGAACCGGGTGGAACCGGGCGGAACCCACCACTGGCTTAAGCCTGTTCTCAGATGTTTCACTTGAGTTCTTCACGTGCTGCTGCTGATGCATCTATGCCATGGATTGGGAAAGTATTTGACTAAAAATTAGGTGATTATTTGGTTGTCCCACCTAATCCAGAAAATGGAATGCTTGTCTGTCATGAGCAATGATGCAGTATATGATTTGAGCTTGTCCGGAGAAGAGCTGAAGCATGGCTGTGTGATTCTGAGAGACACTGGGCTGTGTTCTCCTTGCATCCTTGAGGCCAATCTCTGCTGCTCTTGCCAGTGTTGCTTGGTTACACTGGCAGCATTTAGAGCTCCAGGTGACAAAAATTATCTCATGGGGGGGTGAGGAGGGAAACAGAATTGCACCTGCCACATTTTCTGCCAAGCTGCGTTATTTGTGATCAACATGAAGGTAGGGAGAATCGGCTGGAAGATTGCAGAGAACGAGCACTTAAAGGGACTGTCTCTCTTCTGCAAGGAGGCCTTAGAACAGGGGTGTCAAGCTCAATTTCATTGTGGGCCGCATCAGAGTTGTGTTTGACCTTGGGGGGGCTGGGGTGTGCGTGGCCAGCTTGATGTCACTTGTGTTGGGGATGCCTCTGGTGGCCTGAGCGCTCTGTCAGCAAAAATGGGCTCCTGAGCTCCGTTTTCAGTTGCGATGGCCTCCTGCAACCAGTGGTGGGTTGCCTCCAGTTCGGACCGGTTTGCAAGAACTGGTAGTAAAACTGGCGGGAGGCCCTGCCCATCATCCCAGATGTTGTTATCAGCCATCTGTGCATATGCAGAAGCTTCTGTGCATGTGCAGAAGCAAGGCACACAAGCGATCCGGTTGCAAACCGGTAGTAAAGATAAGTAGAACCCACCCCTGCCTGCAACCTTCTGCTAGTGAAAACAGAGCTTGAGGGGGCTGAATGCATCCATTTTCGCTGGGAGAGGCACTCCGGGCCAGTCCTTTGCTGTTTCGAGGGTGGCTCTGTGGGCCTGTTCAAAGCAACCCCTGGCCTCCGGCTCTTGAGTTTGACACCCCTGCCTTAGAAGATCATAGAATTTAGGAAAGAAATTATCTAGGTCACTTTCATAAACATGCTAAACTTTAAGCATCCAATGTATTTGGTAAGGTCACAAACATTCTGATTCATGAACTGTCACACTGATGGTTTGATTTAATCTAACATGTTATGTGAGCTACCTTAAAGGAGAAAAGATGAATGTAGGTGGAGGTTTATATAAACCTATAAAGATTTCTGGATGAGTCTCATGTAGAAAAAGTGATCCCCTCTTAGTTGGAGATGTTATGGTGGATAAAAATGCATAATTTATACTGCAAGATGTGATGGCCACTGATACTAGATGACAGGTATAATTACATTTATGTGGCTAGACAACACTTCTTTTTTAAAAAATAAAGAATGTGAATGAATCTCCAGGAGCTGTGGATTTAGGTTGACGTAGTGACATTTGAAGAGGGTTGGTTGGGAACATTTTGGTCATTTTGGGAACTGAAGAATTTAGGTAACTTACAAGGAGGAAGTAAGTACACTAAATCTTGCTTAGTTTTAAGCCACCCATTTTGTAAGTTAATATTTCCTTTAGAAAGGAAAACCAGGATCAATTTTGGAGAGGTGTTTAAAAGAGAAAACGGATGCAGTGTCTCTTTGTCTATAACAGCCAAAAAAGACTTCAAATGGAGAGGAAATAAGAAAGTCTTTGATCAAAAGAAATGTCTGAATTCAGTTTCTGCAGGGGTTTTTTCCAAGCTCTTCATAAACTGTGCAGCAAACAATGGTGAGGCAGATGTTTACATTAGACTGTCAGTATTCACCGTATGTTTTGATTGTAAGCTCTTTGGGCATTTGCCTTTTCCTTGCTTATGTTGCTATGTAAATGGTATGGACTTCAGTAATATTAAAATAATAACATTATTTAACACAGTATCTGTGTTACTGTTGTAGGGCGTGTCAGATTTTTCAACTTTCAATTTCCAAACATTAGGGTTAGCCTTGGGGATTGTAAAGATATTTTGGTTACTTTAATATAACTTAGACATGCTTGGTAACTAACTATATAAATACCATAACATTTAAACATTTTGTGTGTTTCATTTGTGCCACAATTCTTATTTATTGACTGATTACCCAAATGTATATGATGCTTACTTATATGAAGGAATCTTATAACATACAGAGCTTAAAACAGCCATAAAAATAATAGACCATTATAACAGAGTCAGTTGCTGATCTAAATGAAACCTTGTCTGATTGCTGTATAGAAGATGATTGTATTCACCAGTTCCTGAAAGACGAAAGACGAAAGGATAGGTGCCAGTCTGTTTTGACCAGTCAGCGGCTGGTGCAGCTAGCAGCTGATTCCGACAGCGAGGAAGCTGGTGTGGTGCTGCGCCAGCAGCCTGTGCAGTTGGCACTTGAGTCGGACAATGAGGAGGCGGGAGAAGATGTGGTGCCAGGGGCGGGGATTCAGCCAGGGCCTTTAGAACCTGCAGAAGCTCCCTTAAGTGAAGAAGACGAAGAGGAGGAGCCTCTTCTCGATGCACGGGCACACAGAGCTGCCAAAAGGCAGGAGTGGCTCCTCAGGAGGAGGTCTCGAGAATAAGGCTTTGGGCTAATTGGCCACTCCCTTAGCCTATTTAAGGAGGAACGCCGACTGAAGCAATTTGCAGGGAACAACTCCGTTCACATACCTTCACGTCTTGTCTTGCTTATCTTATCAGCTTCCTGTAAATTGCTTCTGGGCATTCTGCCAACCACAGTAAACTTTCAGTATTAGTCTTTGAATTCTTGGCAGCTGTTAATGCAGTTAATTAACAGCCGTTGTTGTAAAAAACTGGTTTATTTAGTAAACTAAGGTTTGAACGAACTTTGTGTGTGCGGTGTTCTTTGGGGTCCATAGCTGGGGCAGAACACAGTCTCAATTGTGGGGGCATCCAGAGTGAGGGGAAGGGTACTCATGGGAATGTCTGCAATGGCTTTCTTCTCTATTCTGTCTCTCTTACACCATGTTTTGGAACATAAGGATGGAACGGCTTGGTGACATTTATTATATTAGCCAGTTACAAATATGTTCGTTCCAAAGCCCAGCGTAACGGAAAAAGCCAAAATGTATGCATATGGATGTGTGCGCGCATTTCTGTCCAAGTCACCAATTTCAGTATTTCCCTTCTAGAAACCAAGGAGGAGCTGGAGGAATTGATGTCTGATATCAAGAAAACAGCCAACAAAGTGCGCTCCAAGCTAAAGAGTTGAGTATCTGCTGTAGGTGTAAGGAGAGAGTAGGCCACTCCTTGCATGATTGAAACTGGAATTGTTTTGGGGTTTCCAAATCTCTCCCTGATTTGACATAATGGATAATGAAGTGGCATAAACTTGAAGAGGCACCTGCTCTGCTTGGAGCTGCTCATAGAGACATTTCATCTGAAGGTTACTGCCTTAGTGGGAAGAAGTACCAGGGCCTGAAGGAGAAACTAGAGAAGACATGGAAAGTAAAGGTTAAAGTGACTGTGATGGTGGTGATAGGAATGTGCTCCTGATAGGGACTCAGGAGCACATTCGGGGACTGTGACTCCTAAGCTGGGAGGGTGGTCCCAACAGATCCCAGGAACAACATCAAAGCTGTCTGTCCAGAAGAATTCAGTGCTAGGAACAGCTAAGATACTGGGCAGAATCCTCAAATTTTCAGGCCTTTGGTAGAGTACCCAAAATTGAGGAAGGCACAGATCATCCATAAGTGGAAAAAGGGAACATGTACCTCTTAAATAGATTAACTTGTCTCCTCAGTAGATATCACAGGCTCTCTTCCCAAACAAGTAGTAATTGATCAACAGTTCATGAAGTCTCGAGTTCAAATATCTTCTCCACTGTAGGAACTCACTAAATTATTGTGAATTCCTTGTTCTTTGCACAGCCAATCTATCTGAGAGCTTGACAAAGTTGTTTCAGAATTGAAAGCTCTAAGCATACATTCTCTGCTTGTATCACCGCTACGTGCATTTTTTTTGGTGTGTTTTTGTACAAGTGATCCATGAGTAATGATAAAGGATGCTAAAGGGTCCCATATGGGGGCAAATATTCTCACTTTTTTTCCACTCTGAAGCTTCTAATCTTTTCATGAAACTTTTTAAAGCACTTTCCATTGTGCTTGGGGGAAATCTTTGAATCGAGCTGATTGCAAGGAAGCTCCCTTCCCTGGCTAGCTAAGCTTGAAAAATATAAATAAAAAAAAAACAGTTATGTATATTAATATTTGGGTTCACCTTTGCTAGCCCAGATTTAGACTTTTTTGAAAAATACAAACAAATCACTGCAACTCTCCAATGAAGCCTACAGGTGATAGGTGATTTGCACTTGCCAGGTGCAAATTTTAAAAATGGGTCATTTATAGTTGGTTCCTTCTCTTCTGGAGAGTTATTTTTAGTCCGGTCTGAAATGGATGTTCAGCAGGCAGAGATGGAAAGACAGAGACTGAGACCATCTGTTTACTCTGTAATGTGCTTTTTCTTCCCTCTCTGAAAATAGGTTCTACTTTTATGCTTTTTCTTAGGTATTGAACAGAGTATTGAACAAGAGGAAGGGCTGAACAGATCATCAGCAGACTTAAGAATAAGGAAAACTCAGGTGGGTCCATTTCAGGAGGTTTTCCTGCACAGAGGTTTTCCTGCACAGAATAACCAGGGTGATCATCACTTTTAAAAATCTTGTAACTTTTGAAAAATGGCTCCACCTGTTTCTCAATATCTACAGCAGTGGTTGGCAATTATTGGGGGGGTGGGGGGAGGCCCTGTGTGCCATTGTATGATCTTCATGTTAGTTAGAATGTCTCCCATGACACATTGTCTGTACTGATGTCCAAAATTTAGAGCTGTTGGGAAAGACAGTGTGCTTGACATTCTCCTCCCTACCTCTTCTAAATGGGCTAAAGGAGTTTATCTTTGCAAGGAGCAAAGTCAAATTCAGTCCTCCAGAGGTTGTTCAAGCCTATTTACATCATCATTTGACCTTTCTGAAACCAAGCAGATTGATGATGCTCCGTGGAAAGTAAATAAGGAAATTACAAGGACATTATTGCCTGTTCCATAATCCTATGAATACCCCAAATACAGTGCTGATGAGACAATGAAATATGGGCTCAAATTGAATGTTTTGAGGAATTTAGTTTTTTTCCTCTGTTTTCCATCTATTCCAAGAATATAAAAAATAGACCAAGTGGGTCTTCATATAGATTAACATTTAATTTTATTTGTCTAGCGATGTGGCTTCAGGAAACCCATAAACAGGCAGCAAAGCTGTTTATTTGATAAGATATACCTTGTTTCCCCGAAAATAAGACATCCCTTCATAATAAGCCCAATCGGACTTTTGAGCAGGTGAGCTAAAATAAGCCTCCCCAAAAAAATAAGCCCTCCCCGAAAATATTTAAACACAGAGCTGGAAATCAGGTAAGATGGCAAGAGGAGCCCCATCTTGCTCCATGCACTCCAAAATAATAAGACCTCCCTGAAAATAAGGCCAAGCACTTATTTCAGGGTTCAAAAAATATAAGACAGGGTCTTATTTTCCGGAAAACATGGTATTTATTTGATATAAGGTATACATAAAAGGTCCATCTAGCATTCTCAGCTAGCAGTGATTGGGAAGCATCTCATTTCTCACAGGTTTGTTGCCTCCCCTTTTCAAGCCATTAGCCATGATCTCTTCTTCCATAAATTCCATGGGTTCAACATAGTATCAAAGAGCATTTTCTTTGTAAATTTATAAATTGAAGAAAAGGGGATTTTTACAGAAGCTTGTGGATGTATAAGCCAGCAGCACATATATTTTTCAGAAATATTCTGTTGTAATGTTGCTGCCCCCCATTCCTGCCCTCAGCATTCCACTTTATCCCGGAAGTTTGTGGAGGTGATGTCAGAATATAATACAACCCAGACTGATTACCGGGAGCGCTGTAAAGGAAGAATCCAAAGACAGTTGGAAATCAGTGAGTGTCTTCCTTATTAGCCCCTTTCACTGAAATTACCATGTGTTTGTTCATCCATTTCTTACAGAGGATTGTAACGGTGCAGTCCTCTGTTTTTCTTGTTTGCCTATTTTCACAATTTGTTTTTATTGTAATACCAGTATTTTTCTTGTGGTCAGGTTGCTGTTGAAGCATTCAGAACTACTGTACATATAGTTAAATGCTTCTTGTTCAAGTTGAGAAAGAACATTATTCAGTTCATATTCTTTAATTTTCCACCAAATGTTCTGTGAAGGCAGATTAATGAAATCCATTTATGTTCTTTAAGGCAAAGTTCACATTCCTAATTTCTTCTTAGTATTTCTTTTGCAGTAAAAAAGCCTATTTTTTTTATAAAAGAAAGATCCATAAATAATAATTAAAGACACAGATTCCCGTAGCCAGAGAATCAGAATAGACTAATTTAACTATGATGCAGTTCATACTCAGATAGGGCATTGTAGTGAATTTTGAGCTATGCTAATGATATTCAGTTTTTTACTGTAACCATTGGCCTGAAGGAAGATATTATTGAAGTCTTGTCCTGGGTTCTGAGTGGGATACAGCAAATTAAAGTTGAATTTAACCAAATTGGAATTGCTCTTTGCTTATCAAAGGTTTTTTTTTGTCAGCTCAACTGTTATCTCTCCAGTGAATGATGCTGTTCCTAAGAGAACTGGTCTGTGACTTTTGGGTCCTCTTGGAGTCACAGCTACTGCTAGTTGCATAGTTGGAGGGCATGGTCAAGAGTCCCTTGCTCATATAAATTGGTCCCAGTTCTGACATTACCTGTAGTGAGAAGACCTGGGTCTGGTTTCAATGTGTATCACCATTCCTCTACGTAGGACTGCTTTGGAAATGAATGTCATCAAGCTTTGTAATTATTTATTTATTTATTTATTGCTATTAACGTTTTTGTGGAATTATTGTTGTTTGAAGTTATTACCGTGGGCATTTTGATTTCCTTCTAATATGTTTGTTTCCAGGAATCTGGGAAAATTGGGCAACATATGGCCTAATAAATAAAATGCTGGGTGTGATTGAGAAATACCAATTTAGATAAGTGCTTTTCAACCTGTGCAATTTTAAGATGTGTGGACTTCAGTTCCCATAATTCCTCAACCAGCATGCTAAATTGGAAGCCTGATTTAGACCCTGCAAATCACAAGTACTCCTCGCCCTTTCTCAGTTTCCACTACGGATCTTTGGGGTATTTGGCCCAATTGTGGAGTGGAGCAAGCAAAGTTCCTTTCCTTTCTTATTTGCCACAAACAAGCCAGACGCCCCAGTGTGAGAGATGAGAGCTGGAAAAGAGGCTATGAAGTGGCCCCCTACCTCTTCTGTCTTTAGGCTATAACTAGCAAAATGTACCGAGCTACAGAAGAACATGTGGTGCCTTGAGGTCTGCTCTATCCAGGTGGCTTTTTCAACATAAAAGGAGGAGAGAGTAGATAAGTATCAAAAAGCAGAAGGGGCAGCAGCGTGTATTGGAAAAAATAGAAGTCTTGAGTGGAAGAGGTTAGGAATTAGAAAAAAAGCTGCTTGCAGACATAATGAGTAGGAAGGGAGGATTGTGTAATGACCATGCTTTCATCATGCCAAGGAAGGATGGGGAACAAGGAAATTTGCATCACTAGGTCACATTAGGGCTTGGCTTTGCTTTTAAAAAATGAAATTTGAAATTTTGATTCTATATCTACTATCACTTTCTGCTGAGGGTGAGCAGGCTGTGTTAAGTGGGCTAAGGTTCATCTTGCTATGTTTGTGTGGGCTGTTGGACTTAGTTCTGAGTACAGCATTGGTGAAGTCAGAAAGGGAGGTTATGAGTATCATCTAAAAGGATCCAAGGAAGAAATATGGATAAGGTTTGGACTATTGGATGTTGGGAAGGAAAGATAGATTCTATTGTTCAACCCTTAACTTCTTAATATCATTTGCAGCTGGCAGGACCACCACCAGTGAGGAACTGGAGGACATGCTGGAGAGTGGGAATCCAGCTATATTCTCCTCTGGGGTAAGCAGACTCTCCCTTTGCCTTGGGATTTGCCCAGTCTTTTCTTTGTCCACACTTCTGAGAGTAGACCCAAAGGTGCTGTTTCAAAAGGCAACTGGACAACTTCACGATTCAAGAAAGAAGAGCAGTGACATCCCTAGGAAGAGACCCAAACATCACCATCTTGTTGGCTGATAAAGGAAGGTGCACAATTATCCAATTTAGTCATCTGTGTTGACATTTAGTCAACACAGATGACTAAATGCTAACATGGACACTCTTCTGAAGGATACTGCTATATATGAGACTCTGAAGAGAGATCCTAGCAGCAGTTATAAAGGCCATTGACTTCCTGCAACAACTGCTGAAGCATAATGCTATTGACAAGCCACAATACTACTGCTTTTACCCTAGGAAAGCTATTCCATGCATATATGGGCTCCCCAAAATCCACAAAGAGAGAACTCCACTCAGACCAATTGTCAGCAGCATCAACTTCATCATCTAAAAACAAAGTCCAGTTGCCTTTTGAAAAAGTACCTGTGGGACAACCATGACCTGGATGACTGAGACTCTCCATAGACTCATTCTGAGAATAGAATTTAGCAGTGCCATCTTTGAGTCCTTACAGTAGCAATAGCACTTAGACTTATATACCACTCCATAATGTTTTTTAGCAGTGGTCCCCAACCTTTCCAGCTCAGTGGACCAGGGGAGGTGGAGTGGGGAAGAGGGGATGGTTTCGGATGTGCACGCCACTTTCACAAATGCAACTTTATGCGCACTTGCTCACCACTTCTGTGAGCCATTTCTTAACGGGCTGCAAACTGGGACTGAGCTGCAGACCAGGGGTTGGCAATCCCTGCTTTATAGCACTCTCTGATCAGTTTACAATGTCTGCATATTGCCCCAGGCATACTGGGTCCTCATTTTACCGGCCTCAGAAGGAAGGCTGCGTCAACCTTGAGCCCTGTCAAAATCGAACTCCAGATTGTGGGCAGATTTAGCCTGCACTACTGCATTCTAAACACTGAACCATCACCAGGGCTGAGCCATGTTGCAAGAAATGAGCGGCAGCTTGTTGAAAGTGAAGTAGGATCAAGAATAAAAGTCTTTCTACTCGCATGAGAATGATAATAAATAACCACGATCCTTTACTTTGACTCTTGATTTTGCAATATAGGTTCTTCTATACCTCAAAATCAACAATGGGTATGGTCAAAGACTTCTGGGATATTATTCTTCCACTGCCTATTCTTAGCAATATTTCATGTTTATTTCACCTTTTTTCTATGGAACTCAGTATAACATATTTGGACATCTGTGACAATCTCCTGATGTGTTTGCCATGTACAATAACCATTTAGCCATTTATGGTCTGTAGATATAGCATGCATTCTTATCTCCATACTTTCTAATAAATATGCATGTTGGATGAATTAGCATGCAGTGCTAAGATAGGATATTTTTAAAACCACACTTTATTGATCAAGTTATAAATCCTAACACCCTCCCCCCATATTTTATTTGTTTATAATTTTTTCAATGACTTTAGATGGGTTATGAAAGTCAGTAGTGGGTTCCTCCCGGTTCGGCCCGGTTCCACCGAGCTGGTACTGGTGATGATATGATGTCACCAAACCAGTTCTCTTTATTCGGGAGCTGGGCCCTCCTGCCCCCCTGCCCCCCCATTATTCTTACCTTTTATTTGGCCCCACCCCCAATCTATTGCTGCCTTCTGAGTTCCAGCTGATTGGCTAGAAGGAAAAGAAACTGTTTAAACTCTTGCGGTGGGGCTTCAAAGGGCCGCCTTACAGCTGATCAGTGTTAAAAGGCAGTGTGGTGGTAGACCAGTGCCTCCAAAAACAAATGAGTAGACCGATACCTCCAAAAATAAACGAGTAGACCGTAACAGCTCTGCAAGAAGTTAAAAGCCTGGTAGACCAATACCTCTGCTAAATCCTAAAGAATTATCACATGACCACCAAGCCGCGCCCACAAAATAAGCCACGCCCACAGAACCAGTAGTAAAAAAATTTAGAACCCACCCCTGGCGAAAGTATACGTATACTGCCCAAAGTCATTGATTGTGAAGTAGTTGGTTATATAAATATGAAGAATCATTAGATATGAAAATATGAAAAACATTCATAATATGACTTCTTGTTGTATTGAGTGTTTGGTTATTCTAAGTAGCAAATTCACCAATGGTAATACATGGACAATTTATTGTTGTTAATGGTATAGGTTCGTGATGGCAAACCTATGGCATGCGTGCCAGAGGTGGCACACAGAGTCCTCTCTGTGGGCACGCGCGCTGTCGCAGCTACTCTTCTGGTTTCTGATGTGTACAGCCAGATCTTCATGAGTGCCGGAGCACCAGAAAACGGCTTGAAAACAGCCAAAAACCAGGCCGTTTTCCGGGCTGTTTTCAGGCTGTTTTATGGACTGTTTTTGGCCCCAAAAAAGGCCTAAAAAGAGCCTGAAAAACAACCTAAATATGGCCTGAAAACAACCTAGAAAATGGCCAGAAAATGGCCCAAAAACAAACCAGAAAAGGGCCTGAAGATGGCCTGGAAAACAGCCTGAATACGGCCTGGAAAATGGGCTGAAAGCATCCCAAAAATGGCCCAGAAAACTGGCTCAAACGGCCCGGAGAATGGCCTGAAATGGCCTGAAAAAATGGCCTAAACTAGCCAAAAACAGGCATGCATGTGCCAGCCAGGTGGTCTTCGGGTTTCCAGTGCTCTGGTGCTGAAAATGCATGCACATTCTGGTTTGGGCGCTCGGTGCCAAAAAGGTTCACCATCACTGGTATAGATAATTCTGTAGTTTCGTTTTTTTCTCTTCTGGGATTTTTCTTCATGGGAGGCTAAGAACAGCAATGATATCCAGTATCTCTTTGATTTTTTAGATGTATGCTGTTATTGCCCACCAACGTATGAATCCATGTGTGCTAGAAGCTCTAGGCTTTTTCCAAAGAAAGCCATAATTTTTTAGGAAATCAGTTTTTACCAATTTATAAACTTGTTCTAGCCCAGCCACGGAAAATCAGAATGTGCTCTCCAGAAATATCTACCCAAGATGGAAAGTCTACCTGGACCATTAGTGTTCCAATGCTGCCTTTTTTTTTTTTTTTTTTGGTTAGATCATCATGGACTCCAACATTACAAAGCAGGCACTGAATGAGATTGAGACACGGCACAGTGAGATCATCAAGCTAGAAAACAGCATCCGTGAGCTTCATGATATGTTCATGGACATGGCCATGTTGGTAGAAAGCCAGGTGAGAGCTGCTGCAGAAGGATGGACTTCTTTACTTATTGGCGTATCAGGTAGCAACATTTAGTCCTGTCTCTACACTATCCTCTGCTAGAGATACTGCAATGGTACCTTTGCAATGTAGTTCCTACATTAAATAGAGGGTTGGGATAAATGGCTTTGTTAGTTCTGTGGCCTGGATCACACAAATAAGATTTTTGTTGATACAAACTTCCCTGTACCACCTTGCTGTGAACTTCTTAAGAATTCATTTCATGACTCCCTTTGTTTACTGTGTTAACTCATTTTTGTTTTCATGTGGTGTATTAAAACATAGGCTAACATAACTGAATGTCCCTCCAAAAATTAAAGCTAAACATCTTTTCAACATTATGCAAAATGCAGTTATTTAGCTCTTATAGGAGTTGGTTAAGTGTATTGTTCAAATTATAATGGTCCAGTGAGATCAAGCCTACCAAATCTGATTTGTTCAAAATTTGCTGCAGTTTGAACTTAGAGATTCTTCATAAGAAAGACAAGAGAGAATCTTGACCAAGAAGAAACAAGGAAGAAGCAAAGTGATCCTTTGATCCTGCAGTTTTTGTTCCATTATTGTGCAAAGCCCTACACAATGTGATCATGCTTTGTCTAGTATTGTCACTAATAACTTTTTTCTGGAAGAGCTAAATTTGTGTGCATATTTCTGTGGACATAATAGTAAGAAGGAATATGATAATGTGTTGTTACAGAATTATTATTTCATTTTCTGAACCATTCTTCCTTCTGAAGGTTTAGAGAAGAACCTAAAGCCAATTTTAGGTAATAAAGTAGCAATTCTTTTAAAACTTAAATTAAAACAAGGCTAAATAAAGTTCATTTAAAAATGAACTGTTCCTGGCAGAATTGTTGTTCTGCAAATGCCTGGGTGGATTGATGTGCTTTTATCAGATGTTAGAAGGACAGCGACATGGGGAAGACCTATACTTATTGAGGAGAGAGGTCCATAATTGGGATGTTGTCGCAGGAAATGCTTTCTAAAAGGTTGGATTGCATTGCAAATGTCTGTCTGTCTGTTTTTGTTTTAAACGTGATTTTCTGGGAAACTTCAGTAATAGAAATGATGTGACATGGTCGATTTCCATATGCCTACCTGTGCAACCCATAGAAAATGAAGCAAAGGGGAACTTCAAGCATGGGGTGTGGTGGGCTACTTTTACAGAAATAGGCAGAGAGGAAAGTGGAGGTACCATCCTTGCCCTCTTAAGGGGTAAATACATTTGATTCCTGATTGTCTGGCCCTGCCTTCCTTCGTACCACTCCTGACCCCCTCTTTCTATCTCCCACGCTACCATGCATACTCGGATAAAGCTGTTCAGGTATTGACAGGTAATGCCCATTTTTCCAGAGTTGGGACAATTGCATGTCTATGCTGCATGGCTGCTTCATGATTCTGCATGTCCCTGCAGTGTTGTTGGGAAGTGGAAGGATGATGACCAAGTGGCTAGCTTGCCTTGAGCAGATGCTGGAGGAAGGAAGAATAGGTTGGGGTTATAGCATATATGCTTCATGTAAAAAAATTCAAGACTTGATCCCAGGAATCTAAGAGAGGTAAGCTGGTTCCAAGGTAATTGTTTTCAGCTGAAGACAATGCCAAGTTCAATGACCCAGTCTTTCCTTGCATGATGATCTCCGTCTGGTATTCAGTCTTAATTGGATTTCTTCTGATAATTAAAAAAAATTGCTAGGCTAGTTAAAGTGATTAAGGCCTCATCAAGTTGCCCAGTATAGTCACCCACGTGGCCATTGCTGAAAATTTTGAGAATTGGTCCACGCATCAGGAGTGGATAAGGGGGAATCTGCAGTTCTAGTATCTTATTCAACCTCCAGGTTCTCAAGGCAGATTGAAAGGGATCTCAAGTCAGCTAAGCCAAAATCAATTGTACTTTACTGAACAACATAGAAGTTCCAGATACAGTCTCTCAACTTATGACCACAATTGAGCATGGAATCTCAGGTCATTGAACCAGGTGGTCATTAAGCGAGACATCACATGAATACTCATGATTTACTCAATGACTCAACACTCCCAGATATGATCATTAAACGATTGTGTGGGTCATTAAGCAGATGGAGTCCCAGATAAGGAGTACAGGGTACCTGGTAGGGGAAATGCTGGGGACGAGCAGGGTGACTCTGCTCAGGAGCTGAAAAATCTCTTTGCCAAAATCCAAGCAGGATTTTCAGTTTTTGGGGGAGACACATTCCACACAGCCTGTGCCAGGCCTTCCAAGGCCTACCCCCAGCCTGTGCCAGGCCTTCCTGAGGCACTCTGTGCTGCTAACTTTGTTACACTGCCTCTCCATCTCTGTTTGGATTTCAGCTTCCTCTCCTTTCTATGATCTGGCTGAAAGAGCTGCCTGCCAAAGAATGTCATCTCTGCTCTATGCGCAGAAAGGATCACCTTTGGCAGAGGGCAGAAATGAGGCTCAAATCATCAGGATCTGATCTTCATTTCTGCTCCCTGTGTATCTCTCCTCCATGTTCAGAAGGAAACTCCTTCCATAGGATGTAGAAATGGAGCTTACACGATCCACTTCTTAGTCCCAATTCTGCATCCCACCACAGATGTTCAGCTCCCTTTGGCAGGCAGTTCATTCAGCCAGCTCCCAGAGACGAGAGGGAATCATCTTGACAGTTGGCAGCAGCTTGCAACCTTCGCTACCAGCTTCCCCTTTGACTTTCTGGGGAAGCTGGCAGAGAAGATTGCAAATGGCGATCGAACGACTGCAGAGCACTTGGCAGCCAGTCGAAAGGTTGTCAAACACCCAGATCTCAATCACATGACCATGGGGGTGGGGGACATTTTACAATGACCAGAACTGCTTTATGGGGCATAAAACACCCTTTCTGAGGAGACCGTCTTAACTTTGAACAGTTGCTAAACGACTGATCAGAAGTTGAGAACTACTTGTAAACATTACTTTTACAAGGATGTCTTGTATGTTTTAATGAGAGTGCTGCTTTGTGATAACTGTGGGGAGACATTCTCTGCATGCACTTGTGATTCTTTTCTGCCTCCCTCTTGGTATGCTGCCACAGCAGCTGTGCCTTTGTGATGCTGAGTGCCTTTTTTGGAGTAGTGTTTTCCTTTCTTTGTGTGTGTGTGTTTTATTAGACAATAGAGTAAGACTCTAGAATCTTTGTCTAGGCACCTCCACCCTATAATCATGTGCATATGAAAACACGGGAAAAGGGAGACCTTCGCCTTCCTAGTCTTGGAAAAGCATTTGGGATTCACACTGAAACTATATGAATCCTGAATAAATAAAGAGTTGGAGAGTCTCAATTTCAAATCTGTACTTCTGCCATTGAGGCCTCTTCAAACTACATATGATAGTTTCTTTGAAACAATCAAAGAAATTTAAAACAATAAAGTCTGAAGTGGACCAAGCAACAATGAATATTAAAGCAGTTTTTTAAATTAATTATTGCTAAAGATTTTTCCTCTGCTGTTGATCCAAACATTTCTATCTTCTAGAGCAGGGATCTCCAACCTTGACAACTTTAAGACTTGTGGACTTCAACTCCCAGAGTTCCTCAGCCAGCTTTGCAAAGACTTGAAGTCCACAAGTCTTAAAGTTGCCAAAGTTGGAGATCCCTGTTCTAGAGCTTTGTGTGCGCCAGCCAATGTGGTATGGTGATGAAGACGTTGGAATAGGAGCAGAGAGATGTGAATTTGAGCCTCTCCTCAAGTACAGAAGTTATCTAGAGGAATTTGGACCAGTCACTCTTAGCCCAAACTTTCTCTTAGGGGAAAAAATAGAATGAAGGTGTATTTTGTATGGCACTTTCAGTTCTTCTACAAAAGGTGGGTTAAAAATAAAATAAATAAAATTTTAAAATGAGATCATTATTAACCCACTCATTTGAAGTCCTGAAATACATAACAGAAAAAGCTAACAGGAATGAAGGCAAAAAAGGAAACGCACCAGATTAAGGATCACTTCTGATGCAGTGGCAGGCTTGAGTACAAGTAGAATAATTTGATGGAGCATGTTTTTCAGCTGAGTTGATGGAATAGCTCTAATGCCAACTCATTTTGTCCTAACTTTTGAGAAGAAAAGCTGTTGAGGAATATGTACAGGTAGTCCTCGACTTACAACCTCCATTCAGCCCAAAATTTATGTTGTTAAGTTAGATGTCTGTTAAGTGAGTTTTGCTGCATTTTACAACATTTCTTGCCCATGTTGTTAAGTGAACCACTGCAGTTGATAAGTTACTAAGCTGGTCGTTAGGTGAATCTGGCTCCCCCATTGACATTGCTTGTCAGAAGGTTGCAAAAGGCAATCACATGACCCCGGGATGCTGCAACGGTCATAAGTATGAACCAGTTGACAAGCAAGAATTTTGATCACATGATCATGGGGATGCTGCAAAGATCGTAACTGTGAAAAATGGTCATAAGTCACTTTTTTCAATGCCGTTGTATCTTTGAACAGTCACTGAATGAACTGATGTAAATCGAGGACTACTTGTATAAGTGGGCATGTGACATCAAGTATCCCAGTGAGGCCTCAGGATCCTCCCTGCCCCACATCCAGCCCTAAACCTCCAAGTTTCAACCTTGTCATTCTGCTCTCTTTTGTTCCTTCTGATGACAGGTCTAGCGGCAAATACCAGGTTGAAGGAGGCTGAACGTGCCATTCCCACTCCACGTGGACGTGAGAAAAGAGGTAATAGGGAGAACCTCAGCATCCCTCGAGCCACGTTGTTTGAAATCTCTTGTGCATCCCCCATTGTACAGGGCGAGATGATCGACCGCATTGAATATAATGTGGAACACTCCGTGGACTATGTGGAGAGGGCCGTGTCAGATACCAAAAAAGCTGTAAAGTACCAGAGCAAAGCCCGGAGGGTAAGCACTGGTCGGTGGTCTGTGTAAAAAGAGGGAGGGGGATGTTAAGCTATCCTGTGGGGTCCCAGAGATACAATGGCCGGTGTGGGAAAGTATGGAATAAATTAAGACTTGCACAGACGCAAGCATTCTTTTCTCCATTTTGTTCAGGGGTGTCAAACTCGATTTCATTGAGGGTCGCATCAGGGTTATGTTTGACCTCGGAGGGCCAGGGTGGGCGTGGCCAGCTCAACATCTCTTGTGACGGGGGTGCCTGTGGTGGCCTGAGCACTCTGCCAGCGAAAACAGGCTTCCAAGCTCCGTTTTTGGCTATGATGGCCTCCTGCCAGCAAAAACGGAGCTTGGAAGGGCCACGCATGGTCCTCGCAAGCTCTGTTTCCAGTTGCGATGGCCTCCTGCAACCCTCTGCCAGCGAAAACGGAGCTCAGGGGTGCCACATTCGGCCCTTCCAAGCTGTTTCCGCCGACAGAAGCATTGTGGGCCTGTCCTTCACTGTTTCCAGGGCAACCCTGCGGACCAGATCTAAGCACCCAATAGGCTGGATCTGGCCCCCAAGCCTTGAGTTTGACACCCTTGATATTGTTCCAACAGCCCTGATTTGCCTTGAAATACATACACATAGTTTGTGAAGTTCACCTGCTCTTCCCTAATCAACAAGCCTTTAGCACAAGCTATTCTATTAATCTTCCCATTTCTCTCTTGTGTGTTTTCTATTTTATTTAACTGATTTTAAAAACTGGGTCGACCCTTCCCTTTCCCATTTGTTGAGCATTGTTCTAAGTCAACACAATGGATTGCTATTGGAAGTGGTCCTCCTGGTGTTGCTTTTCAAACACTGCAACTCTGCATCAGCCCTTGAAAATACACATTTTCAACACAGGCAGTTTATTTGTTTATTTTATCATAGTGTACATGTTGCCCCCTCCAAGGACTCTAGGTGGCTCACAATAAGATCAAAACAGTCAGAACGATTTTAAAAAATCAATCAAATAAAACCCCATTCTTTAGCTCAGAGATGGGGTATGATGGCTCCTTTATGACTTGTGGATTTCAACAACCAGCAGGGCTGGTTCAGGAATTCTGGGATTTGAAGTCCATAAAAGGGCCATTGTTCCCCACCCCTGCTTTAGCTCTTAAAGCTCAAGATACTTCCACTCTGTACCAGGCCCAAAGGCCCATTGGAATAGCATAATCGTGGCTGCATTCTGAAAGGACAGCTGGAAAGGGCCATCCACCGCCCTGAGTCCGTAAGGAGAAGGGCGGTATACAAATCTAATTAATAATAATAAATAAATCCTCACCTTGGGAACTGCCACTAAGGAGTCCTGCTCCCTGACCTCTTTCCATGGACCTCTCTCAGGAGGGATTCTAATCTTCCCATGAAATGCATGAAGGGGATGGATAGATTTATTTCTGTCTCAGACAAGCCTAAAGGTAACAAGGAACTGAACCATAAACCATGAGAAAGGAGCTGTGGTGGCACAGCGGTTAGAATACAGTATTTGCAGGCTAACTCTGCCCATATCCAGGAGTTTGATCCTGACCAGCTCATGGTTGACTTAGTCTTCCATTCTTCCGAGGTCAATAAAATGAGGACCCAGATTGTTGGGGGCAATAGGCTGACTCTGTAAACCACTTAAAGAGGGATGTAAAATATATTGTAAGAATTATAATATATTTTAAAGACATCTTTAACATTGTTACCATATCCCTCAGCCTACAGTAAGAATTAAGTCACCGCCTGCACATTTAACAATCAAAATATATGATATGAAAGGAAAAAGAGATGGAAGAGAAAGAAAAAGACACTCACAGATTCCATTTCTTTAAGCTAAATAAATCAAATAAAAACAAAATACCAATCCTTCACCCACCTACCTAAATTCTGAAAAAACAAAACAGAAAAAGAACAGTGATGAAGGCATGCCGTAGGTGAGCTGTCTGGAATCAAATCACACCAGGGAGTAGGGCAGTTCCTTGGAACAGCCCTTGCTTCTCTTCTCCTTTTGCTGTAACTTTCTATGCAAGCTCAGGAGCACCTCTCAAATCTGGGGAATAGAATAGAATAGAATAGAATAGAATAGAATAGAATAGAATAGAATAGAATAGAATAGAATAGAATAGAATAGAATAGAATATAGAATAACAGAAGTTGGAGGTCTTCTAGTCGAACCCCCTGCTTAGGCAGGAAACCCTACACCACTTCAGACAAATGGTTATCCAACATCTTCTTAAAAACTTCCAGTGTTGGAACATTCACAACTTCTGGAGGCAATTGTTCCACTTATTAATTGTTCTGACTGTCAGGAAATTTCTTCTTAGTTCTAGGTTGCTTCTCTCCTTGATTAGTTTCCACCCATTGCTTCTCAGGTGCTTTGGAGAATAGTTTGACTCCCTCTTCTTTGTGGCAGCCCCTCAGATACTGGAAGACTGCTATCATGTCTGCCTTAGTCCTTCTTTTCATTAAACTAGACATACCCAGTTCTGGAAACCAACTGCTGTTTCTTCCTTTCTCTTGCAGAAGAAGATTATGATTATCATCTGCTGCGTCGTTCTGGGAATTGTCATTGCTTCTACTATTGGTGGGATTTTTGGCTAAAAGCCTGCAACCATCCGAGAATATCGCTTATGGGAGTAAGGAGATGAATAGGAGCACCGGAGCCACCCAGCCCACCACCCACTTGGGCCCATCCAAACCCTATAGCCGCCTTTGGAGAAAACTGGCGGACCAGCACTCTCGTCTCTAATGCATGATTATTTGTGTTAACACTATGTGTTAAGTACAGTGTACGTGTTGGGGGAGGGATGGTGCTGGGGGTGGGATGGTGGGAAGGGAGTGTGTGCATGACATGCTCAAGCAGTTCCACCACCTTTTGACCTCTTCTTGATGGGTCAGCTCTCCTCAAACCGAATCCCCTTTCCCTTCCAGTGAAGTCCTCTTTCTTCTCCCCAAAATAAGAATTTGCTAGGACAGCTATGCACAGTTAATCCAGTCCCTGCCTTGGCAGGGACAAGGTCTGGTCATTATCATCTGTCACCAGAACTGTGTCCTCTGTGCGGCTGCTTGTAAGAGGTAGGGGAGCCTCTTCGGCAATAGCTGTTAGCTCCAACCAGGCCAGTCTTCCTCTTTTTTTAGCCATGGGCAAGGACCTCTTTGTAGTGTTGCAGGCCTGTTCATCTAGAGTATTCTGTATTTTGTTTTTAATTCTGCAGCTGCCCAGCCAGGAGTAAGAGATGGGTATAGCCCACCAGGCCCAAATCTGTGTCTTCCACAGTCCTGCCCTGAGCGCCATTACTGTTCAGCGGAAACCTCACCCCTATTTTCAATTTCTGAAGAATCATTACCGGGCTTTTTTCCCCTCTTGCCTTCCTGTAAGCAAAATGTAACGTGTTTCTTTAAAATGTCATTCAAGGTTTGTTTGCTTTAAAAAAAAGCAGAAAGGTGACCTGCAACATGAAATTAGGACAAAACCACTAATAATTACTTCTAAACAACCAGCTACATTGGAGGAGTCAAAGGTAAGCTTCACCACATCCAATTAGGTCTTCTGGATGTTAACCAAGGGCTGGTGGATGATGAAATGGGAATTTACAAATGCGTTTTTTGGAAATGCGTTCCAGACAAGTTGCAGCTCCTCCGTCATACAACACAACAAATCTAAGTTTAAAATATTATGAGAAGCAGCCTTATATGGAGGGTCTATTAAAATGTTTGTGGCACTAATGTGTCCATGGCATTCCTTGGCCCTTACCAGACCTTCTGTCCCAATTTTTTTTTTAAAAAAAATGCTTTATTTCAAAGTTGGCTTTTTGGTCCTTATATGTTTGGAAATAAAATGGTGGCTGCAAAAAAGATGAGGGTTAATCAGGCTAGTAGTAAACTTTTTAACAATTGAGTTAGAAAGGAAATAGAATTCTTACTCCTTTGCCCTCTGGTAAATGGGTACTTTGTGACTGGGACAAGGGCACCTGTGGCGTGTTGAAAATCCAGTTATGCCCACTGGAATAAAACAGCCTTCAATGAAGGTTGGAATTCTATCAACTTCGTGCCTCGTTCCATAAACGGTCATCATGCCTGCAATATATGTGTTGGGTGCTTGAGCTATGCCAGAGACTGAAACCTCCTTGGCTTTGAATTAGCCTCTTTGTGCTTAAGACCAACTGGGCTAGTCCAACTTCTGCTACTGTAAAATTTCACTGTCAGTACCTGAGTATCTGACTCTTTAGCTGCCCACCGCATTGTCCAACAGCAAAAGACTCATTATTAATCAAGTTCCACATTTTTTTTTGTTCCTGTGGGCTAACTGAGGATTTCACCAGGTGGTTCTTGAGAGAGAAACACATACGGCATTTCCTCTTAAGAGGAGCTGCCTGGACCTGCTTCTGATGACAAAAGGTCGGGTGGGGTCGGCAATCTTCTCCCTCTTGTATGTCACAAGCTGCCTCCTATTATTCCAAGCTACCCAGAAATTGCCTTCAGTCTCTCTAGTCTTAACTTAGTTCTTCCAACTGCTTCACAACACCAGCAGTATCTTTCATACAATAATACAGTAAAATTCTGGACCAAGAACCTGCGCTCCTATCCTCGCCCCTAAAGGATGTTTGCTTCTCATCAGTTTGCTTTAGTGAGAAATGGCTTATTGGGGAACAAACTCCCAAGAGAGTCTGCTCAAGGATAGAGAGCTTACATAATCCTCATTAAAGGAATCAGTCAAGACGGAGAGACGTAGCATAGATGAACTTCAAAAACCCATTTGTGCAACCTTGCAATTCCAGAACTAAAACATGGTTAGGCGAAGTTCACATCTGAAAGACCGGTTGCAGATATTGGCTCCTCCCTGCCACTAGATGGTTGTTTTTTTCTTCCATAGTAGTAAATATTGAAAATAACCTCTTGGTTGAATAGTTATATCAAGTTTCAATTTTGCTCATGGCAGTTCCCCCACCTTCCAAAACTGTTAAGCCGCTTCCTTTATTTTCCCTGGTTTGGGTGACCTTAATTAACTTTTCTACAATCAGCACGGGGCAAAAGCTCTGCTGCAGCACTAGGGCAGCTACTGCTCCTCCCTCTATTCACACCTTCCTTTTGTTGCATGTCAAAAATAGAGCTGTTACTAGGACATCTGTGCTTCAGGAATCTCTCCAGATACTGAGAGAAAATGTGTCAATCATCTTTAATCTTTTTTTTAATAAACCCTCTGAAGTGCCACTGTAGTCTCACCTGTTGCAGTATTCAGCATTCTTGCAGGGGAAGACATTTCACCTATGCTGTCATAGAGGCTTCCCCAGGAGTTGTAATGTTGCTGTACAATGTAAAATATAAGTGCCCTTGTCTCTTGTGACCCTTCAGTCTCTCTTTCCAGCTTGGGGAATCTGGAACTAATCATCTGTTGCAGTGGTCTTCAAACTTGGCAGCTTGAAGACTTGTGGACTTCAATTCCCAAAATTCTGGGAGTTGAAGTCCACAAGTCTTTAAGCTGCCAAGTTTGAAGACCTCTGCTCTATTGCCTCCTTTCTACATTCCAGCCTTTTTTTTTTTTTTGCTCAATTTGTCCCCAAACGTCTTTCCCTCACCACCTCCAAACGTCAGGAGGGAAACGGCTTTCTTTTATGAATGAACTTTTATGTAGAATAAAGAATATTTATATCAAATATGTCATCCTTTTGTCTTCTGTGAACCAGAACATAAAGGGGGGGGGGGGGAATAAGCCATACTTACACGGCTTCTGGGATAGTTATATAGAGTTTAATTTTAGAACTGTACTTATTACAGCACATAAGTATTCAGATTTTCCTATTCCTGAAAATTAGATGAAAGCAGAATCCCATGCCAAGTAACTAATTTACCAAGATATTTTCTGGTTTCTGATATGGTACACACACCTTATTTTTTGGAGTATAAGACACCCCCCCCCCAAAGAGGCTGAAAATTTGAGTGTGTCTTATACTTTGAATGTAGCTTTTTCGAAGCTTTTTTTCAGCCCTGAGGCGCTAATGAAGTGATCTTCCATGCTTAGCCTGCTTTTCTCATTGCTTCTCTCTGAAGATCAGCTGTGCTTTAGAAGCTGTTTTTTATTCCCAACGCTCAAAACCAAAACTAATGTGCTGAGGCTGACCAGACTAAGGAATAGCCATATGAATACCCGATAGGCAGATTTTTTTTCCCTATTTTCCTCCTCAAAAACTAAGGTGTGTCTTATACTCCAGTGCATCTTATACTCTGAAAAATACAGTATCTTTTTCAAATGTCACTAGCTAGAAAATCCGAAATAGTGCTTTGTTTCTTCACTGATTTGCTTCTGCTCAGCACAGAGCACAGAGCTCAGACTAAGATGGGGTCCACCAGCACCCTTTTTAAGGCACACAAAGTAAGATGCTTGATGATCACCTAAGCCCAGATTTTTGCCTGTGTTGTTGGTTGTGGTCCAGAATAGCTACAGGGTACAATGTCAATTTTATCATTCTTCTAGCTTTTAAAACAGGCATAGAAATCTCAAAATATATTGGGGAGCTGTTGATGGCCCCCCCCCCCAGTCGTAGCAGCTTAAACCAACTAGCAAGGACACAGAATCTGTTTCTAAGACCTCATTTAATTGAGAGTTGTAGTAGTAAAACCAACCCAACCTAATCTGAAACCATCAGGAACCAAAGGAGAATCAGGTAGCAAAGAAACATTGTGAATTGTCTGGATCCCATATTCTCTGTGAGATGCTCTTTTTAAAGGGGTAGGAGGAAAGAAGGGACTGTGGCCAGCCTAGAAGTCTTCAGCAGTTTCTGTTCAATTTGCTTCCTCCTTTTCCACCCCACAACAAAACAGCCCAGCTCCAAAAAAAACCCCAAAGAACTACTTCAGTCCAATTAGCAGGAAGTCAGAAGTGAGGTTTCCGCTTTCGACCTGTGTATTTTGTGTCTGCTCTCACATTCCTGCAGATGAACCATAAAAGAAAACAAAGTAAGAATGGGCAAAATGAAAGGAGGAGACATAGGAGGATTTTTTTTTTTTTGGCAAAACTTCAAATGCTAGGAGGGGAAGGGGGGAGAATCACGTTGACAACTTTGGTAACTGACAATTATCAACGTTTTTTTGGAAAGGCAAGAGGCACAATGGGCATGAAAAGTGGTTGGAGCTATATCACATACAAGAGGAAGCCAGTTTTTCCCCCCCTGGAGATTTAAGTAGCTTAAATCTAATTTAGTAGAATGGTATGCTCTATCCTTTGAGCATGATGTAATAGGTGTGGGTTGGTGCACCGTATGAATGACTTACTGAGGATTTAATTGCCTCTCCTGCCCCATGATGACAATGTCACAGGTGTTGTAAAAACAAGGCCTCTGGCATTTTGTCTCTATGCCCATTCTGATTTTCATGAGGGTAGCTGAGACAGTCACCAATCCTGGCTTTGATCCTGATCATGCTCCCAATAGATTCTCAGCCTTTTGGCTGAGATCATGTACAGTATTTTTATTTATTTACTGTTTTAAAATAATGATCAATAAACGAAAAGAAGCAATGTAATACTGCACTTGAAAATTAAGTGCGGTATCAAATGTAAATTGTATTTTATATTTTGATGTGGCAAAAATGATACCTGGGAGAGGAAAGGGAAATGCTAGCCTCCTTTGCAGTAGCAGCTGCTTTTTCCAGTAAACTGGGTTAAAACAGCCACAGAAAGCCTGACTAAGCCATCTGCTATTAGATGTTGCCAGAACATTTGGCTGCAAAAGAGATTGCAAGGTCAGCCATGTCACGCAAACACAGCTTTCATATCTGTTTCCTGCCTAAAAATGATAGGAAACTGCACCAACAATTCTCAGCTATTTTAGTTCTTGGGATCTGCCAAGCCTCCCAAAGTGAGGCCATAGGTTACCACCTGGGCCCATTCTATGGCACATGAAGAACCTTGATCTGAAGAAAGATGCAGAGTTCAGACTTACCTGCCCTGCCGCCGCCGTCGTTCTTTCTTCTCCAACACCCAGTCTCTACTCTTCTTCACTGACTTCCCTTTGGCATTTTTAAACCGGATTCTTGAGAAAAAAAAATCACATCACAAATATTATCAGTTGTTACTTTAGTTCAATGCCAAGTAGCCTCAGAAAACAGCAAAACAGAAATAGAGGAGCATTCTGTCTCGCCCTTATTTTTGAGTTCTAGTGTCAGCTTGTCCATTTACAGAATACTATGAGACTTGCAACAGACTTTTACCAATGGCTGGAAAGGAGGAAAAGGAGTCGGAGCAGAAATGATTTAGGGTTTGTAGAACTGAAAATGGACAATATTTAGACAAATATACAAATGAGGGCAAGGGATATATTTATAAGATCAAAGTAGTAATGTACTGTATGATGAACAGTAACTATTTGTTGTTATGTTAAAAATATGTATGGAAATGACAAAACCAGGATGGTCACACTGTGTCCAACATTTTTAATGTTTATTTAATTTAAAAAACCTTTTTTTTAAAAAAAAAGAAAGAAATGGAGCAAAGAAGCAACACAAAAATTATCACTTTTTCAAAGGTCCTTCAATGGACCTTTAAAAGGTCTACCAACAAGTAGAAAACTACAAATTCCTCAAAGTCTTTGTCAATTATCAACTAGGGCTGTAACTGAGAAGGTCCCACTTTTAAAAGAGGCTCATCTAGCCTGCTAAGGGGAAATCAGAATAAAGCCTCAGGGTAGTCCATATAGAAAGATGTGATTTCCCTGAAATGACTAGAATTAAAAAAAAAAAGACCTTGAGGATGGAAATGAAGTAACAGCATAGGGACTTATTGTATAGTACAGGTGTCGGTAACCTGCGGCTCTTTGGGCCCTCTGCTATGGCTCCCTGTCAGGTGATCCCACCACTGGCTGGCCCCACCCCTCATCCTCCCTCCCAGTTACTCCTTGCCTGGCCTGAGAAGGTAAGGGCAATGGCGGGGGATGGAGAAGCGGCCAGGGCAGAGACAGAGATACAAAGAGAGGGGGAGAGACAGAGAGATACAGACAGAGGGGAGGGAGGGAGAGGGACAGAGAGAGGGAGAGGGAGAGAGTGTCAAAAGGCTTTTGTGGTTCTCTGTTTTTTAACAACTGGTTCTCTGCCCTGATGACCAGCTAGGTAGGCATGGCTGGGGGGTGGGGTGGGGGTGTCATGTGACTAGTGGAAGTGAGTGACGTCGAGTTGGCCACGCCCACCCCGGTTTTGTGGCTCCTGGTGTTTTCTTTTCTGTGGGAAACGGGTCCAAATGGCTCCTTGAGTGTTTAAGGTTGCAGACCCCTGGTATAGTATATTACTAGAGTTTAAAAGACCAGTGCAACAAATGACAGAAACTATCCCAACCTTACTCAGGAAGGATGTTGGATTTTGTTTTTCTGACCCCCGGCCAATATTGGGACAGAACTACGTAGATTAGATAAGGTTGAGCTACGCATCCACTAATTCATATTATTGACCAAATCAGAGCATTTCCATTAGCAGCATGTCAGAGGCAGGAAAACATGGCAATTAGGCTGTTGATTACCACGACAATGATCCTCTGGCTATTGCTGTTTGTCTCTCCCCCAAGCCATGAAAAGGGGGAATGTAGCCTTTCAAAGCTTTAGGGAGGAGGAGACGTTGCTGATTTGCCTATCAAACCCACATACCATAGAACAGAGGTCTTCAAACTTGGCAGCTTTAAACTTGTGGACTTCAACTCCCAGAATTCTCCAGCCAGCTAGAGAATTCTGGGAGTTGAAGTCCACAAGTCTTAAAGCTGCCAAGTTTGAAGACCTCTGCCATAGAAGATATTCAACTGCAAACGGCACTTGCTTTAGACAACTTGCTTTTATAGGCTCTTATTTCTCCCAGGGCCCCAAAAAGGCAAACCACTCTTGCTCTTATTTGGCAGTTTGGGCTCTGAGGTTCAATTCAGTCTGAACCACCCTAAACCCAATGGCCTCCTGCTTCCGATTCTGGCTTTGCTACCTTTCACTGGTGAACTTGGCCTGTGTGGTCTCTTCTTCACTGCATTCGGTACCAAGACCCTGCCAAAACCACAAAATAAAACAATCCGTATGAATTTAAATGAACGAGAAACCCCAACCACAAAAAACAAAAAAAAAAAATCAAGGTGTGTCAGCCTTACAAGGTAGTCCAGACAAGAAGCACACCCCAAAAATACTAGCTCTAACTTTACTTGAAAGGTTACATTATCAGAATCTTGCAAGTCTGAAAGTATTTCTCCCCCACCTCATCTTTACAATTCAAGAAACTAAAGAGGATTCTTTCCAACTTATTTGCCATATCCACATTCCTTCTCTGGACTCAGCTGCCCTTTGCTTGATTGTTATCTGGCCTCAAGGTCATTCTTACAGACCATTACATAGGGAGGTACAATTACCGTGTTTTTCAGAGTATAAAATGCACCTTTCCCCCCCATAAAATGGGGTGAAAATTTGGGTGTGTCTTATACACCGAATGTAGTCCCGCCCACCCACTGACCCCCACCCTTTGGCCTCTCCCTCCCAGCAATTTACCTCCTTGCAACAAGCAAGAACAGCCCATTTCAGCTTCAGCACAGCCTAATTAGCACAAGTTGATTGTCCCTTGGATTGGCCTCCCGACTCTCAGCTGTTTTAGGCTGCAGGGACTGCCATTGCCTATTGCTGTGTGGGCCCCTGCTGCTTGCTGCAAGGAGCTAAATTGTTGGGAGCAGGGTTTTTTTCTTGTACTAATCAAGCTATGCTGAAAACGAAAATGACAGTAAAGCAGGCTATTTGCTGTTTGCTGCAATGAGGCAAAATTGCTGGGAGGCAGAGGCAGATTTCTATTTCTTGTTTTCCTCACCAAAAAAAGGTAGGTGCATCTTACAGTCCAGAGCGTGTTATACTCCAAAAAATATTGTAAGTTGTTCAGGCAGTGAACTTAAAAGCCACAGACCATCTTAATTGGGAGGCTCAATGACCATGCTTAGTGGTGCTTAAATATTCCAACGTGTCATTCTGGAGCAAAAAAAACAACATACCGCTTAGTAAACAAAATACTCCTTAATTTGACAAGAATTGAAAATATGGCTTTCAAAGGACAAGCATTTGGAAGTGAGATAGGTGCCAGAGGAATTAAAAGGCCACCTCATCTGTCAAGAATCTTTCTTTGTCCTTCATTGTGGAAGTGTTCTAGATTAAAGCAGTTCAATTTTCCCATCAATTTTTTTACCTTTGGTAATACATCAGTTATGCCAGCAAAGAGACAGAGAAAGAATCTGTAAAAAGAAAAAGATAAGTGGAATATCAAATCCACACACGGAAAGGAACTTCTTAAATAACTCCTCAAAGGTCAAAGGAACTACTCTACTGAAAGATGATAGGTTGGTGCCATCTAGTACTGACTCTTAGAAGCCATCAAAGATCTCCAGAAGTGGGGGGCTTTTCTGCTATCTAAAAAGGATCCAGTACTGAATAGTGGTCCCTCCTCATCAAAATGAAGTGCCGGGAAAAAAGAAACATGGGATTTATTTCAATGAATTGAACAGCCCTGTAGAACTGCATGAGATGACTTGGAATGTTCTATGTCCTTAAATTTCCCACAAGAGCTGAGATCTGAACATGTCTCCATGAAGGAGATTGAAGGATCTCTCATGAAAAGTGTCTCAAGCGGGGGTCCTTACCTAACTGTACACAACATATTAAACCATAATATTGTTTGGCACAATTGAATTTTCACAAGTAATCTATTACCCCAAAACTTGAAAGCTACGCAGGCACTGAACTGATCAGAGAGATTCATATCGCTCTTGATCCAAAAACTTCACACAGCGTGCCTTGTGGAGCATCCCCAACTCCCCAGAACCTGAAGTACCAACCTTCCCCCAGATAGCAAAAGACTTACTTTTTGGCTTTGGTACTATTGGGGTAGTCTACCACCATGCCACCTGTGAAACCTGCCTTCATAGCTTGGGTGGTGATGAGCTCCAGCTGTTAAGAGAAAAAACCTCAGTGAATCTACAGACCTCCCTCTTGAGGATGGGAAGGGGCCACGCTCCCTCGTCCAATAGACCTTTCTACACATTCCACACCCTCCTCTATCCTTACAAAGGAACTTGCCTCTTTTTTTGATTTGCTTCTGCACTTCTACTGGGCACTAGCGCAGGGATTGGCAAACTTTTCTGTAAAAGATGAGATCCTACCAGGGTGAAATCCAGCAGGTTCTGACAAGTTCTGGAGAACCGGTAGCGGAAATTTTTGAGTAGTTTGGAGAACTGGCAAATACCACCTCTGGCTGGCCCCAGAATGGGGTGGGAATGGAGATTTTTGCAGCATCCTTCCCCTGCCACGCCCAACAAGCCACACCACACCACACCACACCACCAAGCCATGCCCACAGAACTGGCAGTAAAAAAAATTGAATTTCACCACTGGATCGTACCCTCCTGCACTTTCCAAGAAGCCGAGAAGTGTGGCAGCTATTGAAAGCCACCAGTCTACCAGCAAGGAGGCTGCTGATAGATACTGCTGCTCAAGACACTCCACTCCTAGCCCTGCATCTTGCCCTGGGAGCAAAACTGTTGGCTTGGGCTTGGTAATCTGCTTTCTGCCTGCCTATCCATGCATCTACTCACTTTGCAAACTGCATGAAAAAAAAGACAACTTATTGTAGTTTGCCAGCTCCTGGATTACAAGCTCAGTTAGAACTACAGATAGCCCATAGGAAGAAATGTCCACTTTCTTAAACTTTAGTTTTAACTAAAAACTTTCTTAATTAGCTTTTAGTTAAAAACTAAATGCAAACCACTTTAAAGCTAAACACAATAGGAACATCCCAAATATGCTTTTTCAAGAGGCAACTGGGCTTTCTGGTTTTTCTTTGAAGATATTTCGCTGCTTCTTGGATGAGTTGCCTCTTGAAAAAGCAACTTTGGGACAATCTTGACCTGGATGACTGAGAATCTCCATAGACACAATAGGAGCATCTTCTCTTTTTTTTCTCTCCCCTTCCCCAAATTTCCTATACCATTTACAAGTATTGCCAGAATAGGACTCAAGTTTCCTTTTTCCCAGAGCACTTTAGAATTCCCTGCTCTTTAAAACCAAAGAAGTTTTAAAAAAACAAAACAAAACTGGGGTATGGCTTCCTCATGTCTCTCTAAATGCCTTCTGCCTCTTATAAGGCAGAAGCTCACATGTGCAGGGTATATGCAGAATATATATTAAAAGGTATGAGTAATGTTGAAACGGTATAATTTTCCTCAATTATTCCAGCAGAAGTATGGAAAACATTGACTTGCCTAATTTGATCAAGCAACCAAGATCAGCTCTTGCTGATCTACTGACACAACACGCACACAACCTCTTACCAGAGGTAGTATTCAGCAGGTTCTGACCAATTCTGGAGAACCAGTAGCGTAAATTTTGAGTAGTTCGGAGAACCGGTAAATACCACCTCTGACTGGCCCCACCCCCATCTATTCTCTGCCTCCCAAATCTCAGCTGATCGGGAGGAAATGAAGATTTTGCAGTAACCTTCCCAGGGGTGGGTTCTACTTAACTTTACTACCGGTTCGCATCGTGCCTGAGCATGCAGAGATCACTTATGATGACGTACAGGTCAGTGGGCGGAGCCTCTCACCGGTTTTACTACTGGTTCTTGTGAACCAGTCCGAACCGGGGACAACCCACTACTGATCCTTCCCCTGCCTCACCCACCAAGCCATGCCACACCCACAGAACTGGTTGTAAAAATTTTTGAATCCCACCACTGCCTCCTACATAAAGTTACCTCCCTCTACATGCCTTCCTACTTCAGTAGATTTTTCCCCCCAGCCCCAAGGCACAAACCTGCTGAGAGTTTTCCGGGTATAACTGTAGAATAGCACGGGCTCCTCGGGCCTAGAAAACAAAATGTCAGTTATATATGAGATCTTGCAATCTGGCCATGATTTTATTTATGAGAAATAAATCTTGAAGCTACTTTTGTCAAAGATTAATGGTTAATCCAGCCCAACATCATCTGCTTTGAATGGCAGTGGAATCAATTTTCCCCAGCTCTACTATCGAAGATCACAGTTTCCTTTCTAATAAATTCTTCATGTCAAGTTTACTCCACACTAAGCTATGGCAGAATGTTTCCCCTCTCTCATCCTTAAAACTCTTTTTCATTCAGCTGTATCTAAGCAGCGATGGTGGGGGAGCATTATTTCCCTACATATTGCAGAAGCTTTAGCCTAATGTTTCTCAACCTTGGCACCTTTAACATGAGTGGACTTCAACTCCCAGGTTTCCCCAGCCAGCATTGCTGACTGGAGCATTCTCTGAATTGGGAGTCCCCACATTTTAAAGTTGCTGAAGTTGAGAAACGTTGCTTTAGCCTCTGAACCTTCTTTGCTAGGGAAGCCTAACCATTAGCACAGCTGCAATTTCCATTTGACTTCAAGATCAATCTTCTTATTGATCTGAACACAGAATGAAGACTGAACTCTTCTCCAAGTTTTCTCAGAATAGCAAAAGGGAAAGGGGGGAAAACAGAACCTGCCTGCTTCATCATATTTCAAGTCACTGCGCATACTTCTAAATCATATTGCTCCACCTCTCCCTCTCTTACTTTCCTCCTCTCAGCTTACTTGTACTTTATATATAATAGCTAATTGTCAAGCTGTAAAATACAGATAGGATCTCTTACCTTCCTTAATTAGAAACCTTAAGGTGTGGGGGTGGGGGAGGTTTAAATAATAGAAAAACAAAACTTTACCAGAGCAGTATATAGAGTTGAGAAGAACCGATACAGTCGCTTTGGAGGGCTGTGAGTTTTCTTATCAGCATTACAGAGCCACTGAACTGCAGAAATACTGCAAGAAAATAATTCAGGGCAGTGACAATGATATTTTCCCCATCTTGTAGTAACTGGTTATTGGTGATGGGTGTTACAAATTCTTACCTGATACAGCCATCAAATGTTCCAGGTCGGAAGGGAATCCCCTGGCCCATATCTGCAAGCATCAGGTCTCCCTCCACTTCTCTCTCCACGGCTACATCTAATTAGAATAAAGAAAGCAGGACGCTGCCATTTCCCAGGCATGAAAGTTTAACTAAGGAGAGAGGAAAAAAAGAGAGATCTACTCACCAAGCATTGCTGGACTGATGTCCATACCAACCCAACAGTGCCCTTCTTCAGAGATATAATCACCACTTAAACCAGAGCCACAGCTGATAGGAAAAACACAATTAGGACGAATAAATATCTGCTCACTTTTTCACTAAACAAGATAGAGTGACGAATTAAAAAATGTTAAACCCTGGAGATATATTGTGTTTCTCAAAAAATCCTGCTAGGTTTTATGGAAAGCTACCATTGTTCTACCTTCAACCTGGCAGAGCTGCTTTCAGTGGAATGTAACAATGGACTTAACGGGCCATGATTCAACACTGAGCATTTAAAGGTAATTACTGCTCTCCTAAAGTAGGGCTTTTGATATATAGGCAGTCATGCTTCAAGGAGACTTTTAAAATTTAGATACTAAAGGAAGTCTCAGAGCTTATATTGGTTGTGTGGGTGGGCAATGCAAACATGATATCACTTCCCTAGGAAATAAACTTAAAAATCCATTTCTATTTTGGTAGAGCAATCCCTTAAGAACAACAAAACAAATTTACCCAACATCCAGCAAAAAACATGGACGATCGTCTGGGAGACCCAGCAATTCCACTGCCCTTTCTGTCATCTGAGACTGAATCTCAATCATTCGAGAGCTAGAGGATGGAAATTGAATACACATGTGCCATCAAGAAACAAACATACATACAGCACCGTATTCTCTTGAATGCTCATAGGAAAATGTAAGCTTCTTTTTAACTCATTCTTAAAATTGCAAGAAGATGCATATGCACAAACAATAAGCAATCTATTCCAGGAACTCAGGAGGAGAAATGATACATGGTGGCACAGTGGTCAGAATGCGATTTTGCAGGCTAACTCTGCCTACTGCCAGGAGTTTGATTCATAAAGGTTGACTCAGCCTTCCATCCTTCCAAGGTCGGTAAAATGAGGACCCAGATTGTTGGGGGCAATATGCTGACTCTGTAAATCGCTTAGAGAGGGCTGTAAAGCACTATGAAGCAGTATATAAGTGTAAGAGCTATTGTTATTGCTACATTAAGAAAGATAAGATGGGTCAATCCACCATAAGGATTCTTTAAGGTGGCTTTGGTTCTTCTCCCTTTCAGTTTTTCCTCCTTACAGAATAGGGACAAATGGAGGCTGCTGACAACCGCACGAGGCTACATAAGTTTCTCTCCATATGATAACTCCCAATGAATGTGTCAGATGGACAAGTGTTTTTCCAACACTCACAATATACTTAGCATCACAGCTTTTAGGGAACCATTCCTTCTCCAGCAACACATTCAAGAACTTCTCAGGTTGGCACTTCTATTTCCATTCTGCAAAAAAGCCCGATTTCCCTTGACACATTCATACCAATCTTGTAACTGTAATTTAACTGTGATAAGGCAAATTTATCTGACTACCTGACTACCTTCTTTGTAATCTTCTGAAATTGTTTTAATCTATTTTGATCTATATTTCAGCAAAAAAGATTTTTAAAATTTTTTTAAGAGTAATCTTATGTTTTAAGTACCATGTAAAGAGATATAGATCTCTGAGAAAACTGACAATGTACTATATTTCAAAAACTCTAAATGCATTTTGTAACTAATAACTTAATGACTTAAATAAAATGAAGATATATCCACATATTGCTTAATATACAGCTTATATATTATATGCATTAAGTATGATGAACTGTGTAAATCCAATAGATTTTATTTTAAATTAGCTATTTGGAAATTTTAACTGATGCGCTATGTGCTATGTGAATGCTATGGCTGATTTGAATTTCAAAAATATATAAATTCTATAAATAAGCTGCTTCTCACAGCCCAAGATTGGCTTACTTATGTGTGTATTTCCGAGCTTCAGCTTCATCATAGAACTAGGGGAAGAAAAGAAAAGAGAAATGAATAAAAGAAAATCACAAAAAGAAGTTTTGCTGCATCTATTCAAAAGCCTTGCATCCTTACTCTGGAAAGGTCATTAGAGAGATATGAAAGCAATTCATCTGTTAGATTTTTGTCTTGTATATAACACAGAGATTTTCCTTTCAATCCAGATTATCCTCCCCATTCCATTTTTCCCCCTGCCAATAATACAATTTGACATGGACAAATTACTGCTCCTATAGAACTGGGATTTCACTTTAAATTACCAAGAGATGATAAACAGTTTTCCTCCACCTATGGTAGTGACTTCCTAGTACATTACAGATGCTTCCTTGAGGCTCATAAGAGTCCTATTTGTTCCTAGAAGCAGAAACTGGAAAAACTTTGTGCTTCCAAAAATAGAAAATCTATTCAGCTATTTCAGATATGTTGCTTCTTCAACATATTTTTGTCCCCAGAAATGCCAGTATACTTTACAGTTTAGATGAAAGGCTAGACCTGTAACCTGAGTCAAAGCAAGATGGAAATAAGGAATACTGTAACAGTATTAAGAACTTGACTGGATCCATTTTATTTCATCCTCCCCCTCCTTTCCATGGTGACCAACCAGAAGCCAAAGAAGCAATACCATAGGGCCTTAAACAAAGAGTTCTCCTCCCCTTGTTCTTCATCAACCTGGAACTACGAAGTGGACTGAATATACAGACTCCATTCTATATTACTACATGATTAATCATAAGAACCATCCTACAGGACCACATTGAATGTCAGAATTCAAACACTGGGACACAATGAAATAATCCATTTCAGTGTTCAGGGATTTAATGCATTACAGTTACTTGTTTGGTGGACTAAGAAAGTATCATTCCAGGCTGCTTCTACCAACAAGAGCAGCACAAGATGTATAACTGGGGAATCTCATTCAGAAATCGAGCTTCTGGATTAGGAGTGGGCTATTCTAAACCCTTCCAGAGTATAACTTTGAAAGAATTACCATTCTTAATAGTTATTCTCCTATGCCATACACTTGTTCTGGCATCAAGGTCGCATTTTAGTTTTAATGCATCAATAAGCTTAAGATACAGGAGGATCTTGACAGACTTGAACATTGGGCGCTATCTAATGAAATGAAATTCAATGGTGAAAAAAAGGAAGGTTCTACATTTAGGCAAGAAAAACAAAATGCACAGGTACAGTAAATGTGATACCTTGCTCAATAATAGTAACTGTGAGAGGGATCTTGGAGTCCTAGTGTACAATCATTTAGATATCAGCCAGCAGTGTGCAGCAGCTGCCAAAAAAGCCAACACAGTTCTGGGCTGCATAAACAGAGGGGTAGAATCAAGATCACATGAAGTGTTAATACCACTTTATAATGCCTTGATAAGGCCACACTTGGAATACTGCATCCAGTTTTGGTCACCACGATGTAAAAAAGATGTGGAGACTCTAGAAAGAGTGCAGGGAAGAGCAACAAAAATGATTAGGGGACTGGAGGCTAAAACATATGAAAAACGGTTACAGGAACTGAGTATGTCTAGTTTAATGAAAAGAAGGACTAGAGGAGACATGATAGCAGTGTTCCAATATCTCAGGGGCTGCCACAAAGAAGAGGGAGTCAAGCTATTCTCCAAAGCACCGGAGGGTAGAACAAGAAGCAATGGGTGGAAACTAATCAAGGAGAGAAGCAATTTAGAATTAAGGAGAAATTTCCTGACAGTTAGAACAAATAATCAGTGGAACAACTTGCCTCCTGCAGTTGTGAATGTTCCAGCACTGGAAGTTTTTAAGAAGATGCTGGATAACCATTTGTCTGAAGTGGTGTAGGCTTTCCTGCCTGGGAAGGGGGTTAGACTAGAAAATCTCCAAGTCCCTTCCAACTCTGTTGTTCTATTCTAAATAACTACGATGTTTTGTTTGTCGAAGACCCCCAAAGGGCAGGCAGTGAGTGAATCAGCAGGGTTCGAAAGAGAAGGGGAAATGCAACACAGAATAGACTGCCTTTGAGCATAGAGGTGCCACTGGTTAGCTCCAAAGACTGACATCCACGAGAATTTCCACCTCTTCCCCCTCTCCTGCAACAAGGCTTATTTCTTGCTTTTCTCACCAGCTCAGGGGGCCCGCGATGCTCGGGTCTCTTTCCGCAGCCTGCCATGCTGCCTGCCTTCATACGTCACTCTTACACGACACCGACTCCGTCAAGAGCCACAGAGCTAGGAAAATTAATCCCCACTTCCCTGGTTAGAGACAGCCGAGCTGTAATTTACCCGGGACGACTAGCACCGTTTCTAGCCCTCAAGACATAATTACTCCCGTAGTACTTCTCAGAGTCAGGTGGTGTCGGTCTAAGGCTAACGAATAAAATAAGAGAGTCGAAAGCTCGCGATTTCGCTGTTCATAGGGCCTTCCTTAACATATATCTATCTACCTGGCAAAGCGACGCGCATGCGTCTTTAGTGACTGGCGGAGATGGGCCTAGGCTCAGACGGGGGTGCGCGCGCAACGGAAGAGATAGTAATATAGCCGTGCAGCGTGCGCGCTCTGGTTGGGCTCGGTCCCGTCTCCGTTGAGGTGGCTGAGGGGAGCTGGCGGAGGAGGCGACCGCCGCTGCCGGAGGATGGGGGAGGCGGTCGTGTCCGCGACGCTGGTGGGCCTCTCGCTGGTCCTCGGCGCCGTCGTTTTGTGGGGGCTGCTGTTCTTTCTAACGCGGTGGACGAAGGCCGCGTCGAGCAAGGAAGACGTGGCAAAACTGAGCGGGACGCCTGAGGGTAAGCGGGGACGAAGCGCTGAAGCCCCGCCGCCAGCTTTCTGCGGGGCGGGGTTTGAAGCCACGTTTCCATCTTGCGCAAGAAAATGAGCCCTGGCAGCTCCCGATTTAAACGTTGCTTTGTAAAGCGCTGCGCGTTGCTTTTTTCCCCTTATCGTTGTCCCAAAGGTGGTTTTTCGGGAGGCAACTGGGCTTTTTTTTTTAAGACGTTTCGCTTCTCATCCAAGAAGCTTCTTCAGCTCTGACGAGATACTGAGGAATGGAAGGATTTATATTCCTTGCAGGCAGCTGGTCATTTGCATCCTTTTAGAGCAGTGTTTCTGAACCTTGGAAGCTTGAAGACTTGTGGACTTCAACTCCCAGAATCCCCCAGCCAGCGTTGCTGGCTGGGGGATTCTGGGAGTTGAAGTCCACCCATCTTCAAGCTACCAAGGTTGAGAAACACTATTTTAGAGGGTCGTTGAAGCACTTGGAGGTTTATCTGTGTCCTCAGGGTCACCTGAGTAGTGCCCCTGGTTCCTGTAGTCTGCAATTTTTTTCCTCTGGAAATCCACTCCTATTCCCGCTCTGGATTTCCAGAGGAAAAATTGCAGACTACAGAACCAGGAGCACTATTCAGGTAACCCTGAGGACACAGATAAACCTCCAAGTGCTTCAACAACCCTCTAAAACGGGAGTCCCCAAATTTGGCAGTTTTAAGACTTGTGGATTTCAACTCCCATAATTCTCTAGGGTTGGAGAATTCTGGGAGTTGAAGTCCACAAGTCTTAAAGCTGCCAAGTTTGAAGACCTCTGCTCTAAAAGGATGCAGATTACCAGCTATCAAAAAGGAATATAAATCCTTCCATCCCCCGCTATCCTGACAGAGCTGAAGAAACTTCTTGGATGAGAAGCGAAACGTCCTCAAAAGAAAAACAAAAAACAAAGTCCAGTTGCCACTGAAAAAGCACCTTTGGGACAACCATGACCAGGATAACTGGCCTTGTGCCTAGTTCAGAGAAGCGTTTCTGATTGACTAGCAAAGGTGTCATTGGATCAGTCTAATAGTTGGAAGTATTTGTCTGTGAATAGGAAATTTGGTTCAAATCTTAAAATCAGAGGTACGTTCAGCAGCAGCCTTGGAGCCATCATTTTCGCCGGAAAGAAAGCAGAAATTGGTCTCAGCAGAAGGCTGAAAAAAACATTCCCTGAAGTATTGCGTCGGATGTCAGGATTGAAATGTATATGGGTGCAGCTCGCTTCATGTCACTGTGCCTATGAAATTTCACATTGAGGAAATTACAGATTGCTTAGGTCATAGACAAGGAAGCTTCATCATAGGGTCAAGTAAACTGATGGCGGCTTTCTGGACTTCCCAGCAGGCGTTTTTTTTTTTTATTTGACTTATAGGTTGGGAATTAAATCTGGTATATCATTAATAGAAAAAGTATGTTCAGCAAAAAGCTACAGTCTCAGTACAGATAGTCCTTGACTTATAACAGTTTATTTAGTGACCAGTTACAATGGCACTGAAAAAAGTGACGTATGACTATTGTTCATTTATGACAGTTGCAGCATCACCAAAATCACACGATCAAAATCCGACACTTGGCAATTGAGATTTATAATGGGTGCAATATCCCGGAGGTTTGCGAACTTCTAACAAGCAAAGACAATGGAGAAGCCAGATTCACTTAACAATTTAATAACTGCAGTGATTCACTTAACAACTGTAGCAATAACAGTTGTAAAATGGGGCAAAACTCAGTTAAATGTTTCACTTAGCAACAGAAATGTTGGGCCCAATTGTCGTAAATTGAGGACTACCTATACTTCTCAACTTTGTCAACTTTGAAATGATTGGAATTCTAGCCTCAGTGGCCTTTATAACAAGTGCTTAACTAGGGAGATCTCGCATTTGCTTTTACCAATATACTACCGTGTTTCCCCGAAACTAAGACATGTCCTGATAATAAACCCAATGGGCTTTTGAGCACATGCACTAAAATAAGCTCCCCCCTCCCCAATATTTGGATGCAAGCACTGTTGCCGCGCAAACAATACGACGTGAGGAGGTAACGCTGGAGGGGGGGGAGGGGGGGGAACATGCCCCATGTGTTCCTGCCATCCACGCAGAATGGCCTCGTGGAGTCTAGTCCTGCAAACCCTAGCTCGCACACCCCTTCTCTTAGTGGCAGCCGCAAAGAGCGGCCACAAAAAAACTTGCCAGCCCTAGCCCTGTCGACCTGGGACTGGGGGGAGGGGGACTGGCGCCAGAACTGCAGCTCAGTGAGCACCCCCCCTCATGCCTGCACCCTCTGGCCCTGCGTGAAAAGTGGCTCTGGCCACCCTGACCTCTTCGCTGCGGCTTCTCCCACCTGCCGCCACTGCCAATTGGCCTCGGCTCAGAGGAAAAATGGGTCTCCGACAGGGGCAGCCGCTCCAGAAAAGGAGAGCTGCAACCAGGAGACCCTCGGAAGTCCCGTGAGAGAGCCTGGCCAGCCAGAGGGGGAAAAGGGAGCCCGCAGTCCCAACCAGCGGATTTTGCAAGCAGTCTCCCTCAACTGGAAGGCAGTACCGGGGGCTCCCGCCTCACTTGCCTGCCCGTCCAGCTCCACACAATGGGAAGGCATGGAGACGTCCCACTTCCCCACGCTGAAAGGAGCCCCCTGTGGGTGGGTGGCGATCAGCCCCTGTGGATGCCAAAAACCCTATGGTGGAGGAGGAAGAGTGGGGAGTGGGTCTCTCGGCCAGCCCTGGGGTTGCCAGGGGAGAGGTGGGGGTTCACCTTCCCCTTCTGCCTGCTGCCTGCGTCCACAGCCCAACCTTGCCCTTAGCAAACCTTTTTTTTGGTCTGTTTGGGTAGGATGCTAAAACGGCCTCAACCTGCCAGGACCGGTGCTCCGAGATGGGACTTGATAAATGGAGCAGCTGTGTTGTGTGAATTGGTTGGTAATTTAGTCACCAGATTAAGAGATAGTGGAAATGCAGTCACTGAGTTTTGATAATAAAATGGGAGAAGAATGAACACTGTGCCATTTTGAGGTCATTGGAAGATAGCTAGAAAAATTTTTTTAACAAAAAAACTATTCTTACATGCACTGCTGTAGTGGAATGGAGTTGGGAGTCACAGGAGGGAGGGTCTGCCTCCCAGAGAGTAAAGAGGAGGGGAGTCAGGAATGTTTGTTAGGCAGGAAGAGGGCTAAGATGGCCCCTTCCCAGCAGTTCACAGAGTACATATAGGTAGTCCTTGACTTAACAGTTGATTTAGTGACCAAAGTTACAATGGCACTGAAAAAAGAGACTTCTGACCGTTTTTCACACTTACAACTATTGCAGCATCTCAATGGTCACATGATCAAAATTTGGATGCTCGGCAACTGATTTATATTTATGATAGTTGCAGTGCTCCAGGTCATATGAAAAGCTTTTGTGACCTGACAAGCAGAGTCAACGAGGATGCCACATTCACTTAACAACCCACTTACTAACTTAACAACTACAATTATTCACTTAACAACTGTGACAAGAAAGGTTACAAAATAGGACAAAATGCACTTAACAAATGTCCCACTTAGCAAGATAAATTTGGGGCTTAATTGTGGTTGTAAGTTGAGGACCATCTGTATTTCTATAGTTCTGTCTGGCAAGATTCTATATATAGGCAAACAACAATAAAGAAATTACTCAGAACTAGCTCCATATGTCTGACAACTGCAACTACAAAAGTATTTATGGATGTCATAAATATAATGAAGCAAAGTATGATCCCTGAAAGTTTATATGTTTTATATATTAAAAAATATTATAAGGTACTATAAGACTATACAAAAGGATAACATGAAATTTTTACTAAAGGTGATTATTTAGAGCTCTTCATATTACATTTCCCTCATACCTTTCTTAGCTTTTATGCTCCAAAGACATGTGAATCTTTATGTAATGGATATTGTTATGTCTTAAACTAAGGACAGATAAACACTAATTGACACAGAAATAACTTCATTTTAAAGCCTTGGCTTTTAGATTAAAAAGCATTCTGCTGCAGGCTATTTATACTTATTTTTTATTGTGCTGATCTGATAATTGAAAAAAATGCTACTAGGGATTCAAACAACAGTTAAAACCAATTAGCCCTTGATTTGTTACAGTTTTTTCTTCAACTGTATTCCTCAGATCAAAATGTGAATGGTGATGCAGCCAGCAAAACAGGCATGAAAAAGCCAAAACAACAGCGAATTCGAAAAGAGAAGTCCCAACAGCATACCTTCACACACCCACTTCTGGCTTCAGCCCTCAAGGTGAGCTCTGGTGGGTAACATATTCTTACATGCCGTTATTTCACCTTTTTTTTTTTTCTTGAGCTGATCATACATGTATCTGCCAACTGGCCTACTTTTGTTCTCTGTAATAGAGATGACTAAAGATGCAGTAATAATTGGAGGACTAGTAGTAACACTACCTAGTAGCGAGATCACATGCTCTTTTACTGAACTCTTAATGGTAAATCCGGAGTTGTCCCCACCACCTTCCCCGGTTAAAGGGGGGTGCCTTCCTGCTGTCAAAGCTGGAGGCATGAGAGTTTCTAAGAAGCTAGAAAATGCACCACTTGAAAGAAGTTCTAAATTCGCTGGAAAAGAGAAAACTAGCTCTGCTCCAGTCATAAAAGTACAGAGCATATTACTGACAGACACCTTTCAGAAATTGAGGTATACATTTCCAGCTGCCGCAGCACAAGGAACATATGAGAAGCCCTGATCTACTCTGGAAAAAATTGTATTGCTCAAACAAATGTGCATTATTCAACAGCCACAGAAATGTTAAATGTGTAGAATAAAATATTCATATATTTGACAGACTTAAACTTAACAAAAACACCAGTTAGCTAGGCAAGCAGTAAATAGACCAAATCACTCAGGCATTTTGTTTTTTTCACAATAAAAACACTATATTCACCAAAAAAAAATGCAGTAATAATTGGAAGTTTAAAGGTGAAGTTAGAAAAAAACTGAATACCTCTGCCATCTCTTAATTGTTTCCGAAATCTTGGGAAGTCAGAATTTGTAACTACTATTCAGTGGTAACAGTAAACATTTCTGGAAAAATTCACCAGGTTGCTTTCAAAAAGGATTGGATTTATATTGTATAGCTGTCATTTTCTAGGTCCTGCCTTCTCCAAACCCCACACTATGGGGTGTGCTTTGAAAGTAATTACTTTATCTGGTTTTCATTTTGAAATCCTGAGCTATTGCGCAGAAATAAACAACTTTGTGATATCAAAAAGCAGGTCCATCCTGCCACAGCTTTACCATTGTATCTTCCTGTTCACTGATGAACTTACAACCATTTTGCTTTACTTCATTATATCTACTTGTCCAAGGAGATAAATGGGAATCCAGCTGTTTACTGGATGATCTATAGCAATTCACCTAGTTTTGGTAAAAGATAGATAGCAGAAGAAAGCAAATAATGTTGAGATTAAAACACCCTAAGATTTCTTTCAAATTCACTAAGTATACCTGACTCCAAAACCATTTAATTTGACCACTATTTCACAGGTTGAATTAGCCTGTTCTGAGGTTGGAATGTTTGTGGTAAAATTGGAAAAGGTTGTAAAAGTCATGAGATTTCCTTGACTGGATAGTTATACTCTTCTTTCTTAAAACCACAATTTTCAAATAAATCCTTTTTTTAGAATTTTTAACTGCTTTTCGCTCCTTAGATAACAGATATCCAATATACAAGACACCTGGATTTATTAATAGGCCAAAGGATAATTTTATTTTTATTCTGCAGGGCCACAGTGGAAATGTCACATGCCTGGACTTCAGCAGTAATGGGAAGTATTTGGCATCCTGTTCTGATGACCGTACGGTGCGTATCTGGAGTACCAAAGACATTTTGGAGAGGGAGCATCGCTGCATGCGGGTTAATGTGGAACTGGACCATGCTACCCTGGTCCGCTTCTTTCCAGACTCCAGGTAGGATGGAGGTTTGGATAATACCCTTTGCATTACCTGCTTACCTGTAACCTGCCCTTATCCTGAAGGAAAACGGGCAGTGCATTACAATAAAAACAAAAAATATAATAAAAACTAAACTGAAAAAGGTTTTGTAGGAAACTTCGTAGGAAGAGCATTGCAAAAAGGACAGGCTGAGGAGTTGTTTCAGTCACATAATGTAGTGAAAGAGTCTGAAGATTTTGTCGCTGTGATTCCTTTTGGCAGAAAAGCAGCCAGAACAGTAGCAAGAAATGAAAGTAGTCTGAAGTTGCAAACATGGAAGCATTTTCATGCACTTTACAAACTATGGTGGTCTTACGTTATATGACTACCAAGCAGAGCAGCTTCTTCCCTGTGATCATTGTGTTGCTTATATGCCTGCCTTTCCTTCACTCAGAGCTTTCATTGTTTGGTTGGCATATGGAGACACCCTCAGAGTTTTTAAAATGACAAAGAAGGAGGATGGCACTTTTACATACGCCGCAATCCCAGAAGAATTTCCAAAGCATCACAAGGCTCCCATCATCAATATTGGGGTTGCTGATACAGGTATGAAAGCTGATCTTTTGAACAGCCTAGCTTACAACTACAGAGAACAGTTCGGCTTTATTTCCTTAAAACCAAATTAATTTGCTTGGTTTCCTGAATAATATATATAGCTGCATCAGCCTGTCAGAATTGTAGCCTTATCTTTGCTCTTTATTCCCCAGGGAAGTATATCATGAGTGCCTCCAGTGATACCACCATCCTGATCTGGGACATGAAGGGGGAAATTCTGGCTAGCATCAACACCAACCAGATGAACAACACTTTTGCAACCGTGTCACCATGTGGGAGGTAAAGAAGGACAGTCACTTGTTTACATTTCCTTCTGTTATGTCAGAATAGAGATGTCTTCTTTGTGCTCTAAATAATATTGAAGAATAAAAAAGTGACCGCTCACAAAGTGGTTCAGTTCATTTTAGCATTTCCTTTCCTATAGGTTTGTTGGTTCATGTGGATTCACTCCTGATGTAAAGGTGTGGGAAGTGTGTTTCAGCAAGAGTGGAGATTTCCGGGAAGTAATCAGAGCCTTTGAACTGAAGGGGCATAAGGCTGGCGTGTATTCCTTCGCTTTTTCCAATGACTCTCGGCGGTGAGAAGCTATCTCTCATTTCTATGGAATAATAACATTTTTATAATAACTTGTTCACATCTTCCCTTTGAGTCCTCTGTCTAGTTTTCCTGATACCCTTGGTGTGAGGAAGAGAAGGCCCTTTGGAGTTGCTTCCTTCCTCTTTATAAACCAATGGAGGGATTTCCTTTGAAGATTAAGTGACTATGTTCCCACAATATATTTAGCCAGTTCAAATCAGAACTTACCAAATGGATTCAGACAATTTGCTAAGTTTGATTTATTTGGGGCTAGAGATTTTGCGGGGGGGGGGGGGGGGGGGCTTATGTTATTTCAACCCAAGCCATTTGATTCACAATTTTATGTATTCTGTAGACTCAGAAAATATATTAAATTATGAATTAATGGTGTTAAGTACATGCAATTAATAAGTGGCCCTTTGTTCAGCAATGCCCTTTGTTAATATGTTCTCAGTTGGTTTATTTAGTAGGATTTATAGCCTAGCGTTTCCTAAATGTGGCTATATTGCTAGGCAATTAAGTATGCTCTTCTGCAGTTTTTTTGTTATTTTTTTTACAATTTTTAATCTTTTTATAGACTTTATTATAAGTTTAGGGTTATTTTGTTATATTGTTTTTAACTTGGTAATGGCTCATAGTCACATATATGAGATAGGCAACTATATATAAATCAATCCTCAGGAAACTAAAGAGATACATTCTGGCACCAACAGGCCAACCAAAGTCTTAAAATATTCCTGAGGAATATTTGAGTTTTATCAGATCTCTTGAAGGCATCTATATCATACATACTGAGTATGTCTATATGCATAACCACTTTGCAAATTTATGATATGAATTATATAATCATGGGGAGCTCCGTGGTTAGCTTCTAGACATTAGAACCAAAGAAAGGAAGCATAAGCAACAAGAAGCTGATAGACACTACTATAGACCGAAGCCAACACATTCATATAACTACCGTATTAACTTGAAATTGCTAAATAATACGTGCCATTCTCTCACCCTAACAGGATGGCAACAGTTTCAAAGGATGGCACTTGGAAGTTCTGGGACACAGATGTTGAGTATAAAAAGCAACAGGATCCTTACCTATTGCTGACAGGCAGTTGCAAGGTAACAGAGCCCTGCCGCATTGCTCTGGCTCCTGATGCACGGGCAGTGGCCATTTCCAGCAGCACCAGCATCTTTGTTTATAACACCCAGCGAGGAGAGGAGGAAGAGTACTTTGAAGGTGCTCATGGAGAGCACATTACAGACTTAGCCTTTGACGTGAACAGTCGCTTCCTGATTTCCTGTGGGGACCGAGCCATCCGTGTCTTCCACAACACAACTGGGTATAGGGCTGTGGTGGAAGAAATGAAGACGCTGCTGAAAAAGGCTTCTAATGAGTCTACTAAGCAGAGACTGCAGCAACAAATAACAGACGCACAGAGTGCGTTGGATAGTATCTATGGCAAAAAGAAGTGAATTGCTCCAAAAAGCATGTTTTCTGTGCAAATTTGGGGCTAGTTTTTTTTAATATGCAGAATGAAAACTAATAAAACAATTTTTGCACAGCTGTTGCTTCCTGGGATTTCCTAAAGACTATTTAGATCAAGCAAGACAAGATAGTTTGTCCTGTTGTTCTAATTGTCAATTGGTGCTTAGGTCTGAGTCACATAGAAGTGGCTTTCATCACCCATGCGTCTTGGACATTCTGAAAAGTCTTAGTGTTATTATTTCAGAGAGCAAAAGAAGTTGAAAAGGTGTCTTCACCAAAGAATTTGAAAATACGCAGTGAATTCTGACATTTTGGAAGTCAGATGTCTAACTCCTCTTAACTAGGTGCAAAATATTGCAGCTCAGACCATCCTGAATTTGAAACACACTGCTTTGAGTTCAAACAGATGTTTTAAACTCAAATAGACTTTTATACTGAAACACTTTGAATCCAGATGTTTTGCATACCACTACCTTATTTTTGCCATCATCCCTTTTAATTAGAATTTTGTAGAAACATAATAGAAAAAACACTCTAGCTAAATGTTATCTGCATTAGCTGCTTGTTGACTCTTCACTCAGTTCAGTTTCAGTTTTGAGAGTTGTGAATTCTCTGATACATACTTTCCTGAAAAGGATGGGTTTGGTTAGTGGTATATTTATAGCTTCCTTGTCTTTAGATTACAAACAAGAATGAACATAAAATACAGAAATACAGGTAGTCTTATCTTCAAGAAAGAAAAGGATAGGAGGCCAGACAGAAATTGAAAAAAGTATCCTGTGAGAAAGCAATGGCAAGTCATTTCCATGCTATTCCCAGTAAAATTACAATGATGTATCCATAGTCATCAAGAATTAAGCTCAACTTGAAAATGTCTGTACCTCTGCCTTTCAAATATGGGACTATACTGGAAAGGTAATATTACCTACGCTAAGCTCAGATTTGCTTACTTGATTAATTACTACACTCCTCTGTAAGGAGTAGTCTTAAAAGTGCTTACAATATTGGCTTACAATATAAGAAATATCTGATTAGATTCCCATTCCCTCTAGCAACTTTATAGCCAAGAGTCTCTGTGGACCATATCATATTATTAGGTTAAGGGCCTAAACCTAACCAGGGGCACAATGTGTATATTGCTTCCTTCCTCATAGTGACTCTAAGGCTCGGGTATCAAACTTGTGGTGTCACGTGATGGATTGCAACATTTTTTCCCCTTCACTGAGCTAGGGTGGCCATGGCCTGAATGTCAGTGGTGGGTTTATAAAAATTACTACCGGTTCTGTGGGTGTGGCTTGGTGGGCATGGCTTGGTGGGCGTGGCAGGGGAAGGATACTGTAAAATCTCCACTCCTTCCCCAATCCAGGGGAAGGTTACTGCGAAACCCCTATTTCCTCCCGATCAGCTGGGACTCGGGAGGCAGAGAATAGATGGGGGTGGGGCCAGTCAGAAGTGATATTTACCAGTTCTCCAAACTACTCAAAATGTCCGCTACTGGTTCTCCAGAACTGGTCAGAACCTGCTGAAACCAACCTCTGCTGCATATGACACCTCCAGCCAGCCAGCTGCCAGTTTGACACCCTTGCTCTAAGTGATAACTAGAAATCCAGAACTTGCCACAACAGAAATAAGATACTAAGTAATGCATATTCAGGCATCTAAATCTAAATCTAAATCTAAAACAGCCTTAATTGTAGACTTCTATTTTGCAGATATTTGCTGTATCTCAAACCATCCCTAAACTGGAGTATTGAGATGTATTAGGATTACAATTCCCACATTTTCATATTAGTGGGTGTAGCCACCATATATCTAGTGCTTTTGATGAGGGGGCTGTACAACAAGTTTGTCAGATTTAATAAACTTGGGGTATGGACCTCATAGTGCTCCAGTAATTAGAACTAAATCAGCTGCCATTATGGTTGGTTGGATACATAAATTACAGTGTTATTTGTTTTTGGTTGAATGTTTTGGCTTAATGTTATATGTGAACCAGAGCACTATAGAGAGACAGGAGACCCTCAGGAAATCCCAGATCAAGGCTAGATTGGGAAAAATTTAAAAAGCTACCAAATCCACAAGGTATCACAGCGATGGCTCAAAGGAAACATTTATCTGCCCTACAAGAAAGCCTTTCTCCATTTGTAGCTACCATTTGAAGTCCGGTCTTAAGAATCCAAAGTAGACCTTCTATTACAATGTTTCTCAACCTTGGAAACTTGAAGATGGGTGGACTTCAACTCCCAGAATCCCCCAGTCAGCTCTGCTGGCTGAGGAATTCTGGGAGTTGAAGTCCACCCATTTTCAAGCTTCCAAGGTCGAGAAACATTGCTCTATTACAGCTTTTTCTGGTACTTTCCCTTATACAAATAACATCCAATTGCTTTATGAAACTGCAAACTGTATTTTCCCCCTAATTATATTTAAAATAAATCAATAGGATAGCAAAACCAGTACTTCTGAAGCCATACAAAACTCCTGTCCCGTTTTAAAGGGCAATCCAGAACTCGCTTCGCACCTCCCCTATGCACGGGGCACATGAAACCGCCTCGCGCATGCGCTTAAGGAGCCCGTACTCTTCCTCAGGCGGGGCGCTGACGCGTTACGCACGGAGGTAGAGGGGCGGCACGCGCATGCGCGTGTGGGCACAGCGGCTGCTGCGGGATCTGGGGCTGCTGGGGCCACAGGCGCCATGTCGGGCCGCTCAGTGCGGGCAGAGACCCGCAGCCGCGCCAAGGATGACATCAAAAAAGTCATGGCGGCGATCGAGCGCGTTCGCAAATGGTGAGGGACAGGAGGGAGGGGTCGTGGGGGGGAGGGGTCTGATAAGGGGTCAACCAATCCCCGCCGAATGCGGCCTTGGTGACAGCTAAGCAGCCAACTGGTGGCAGGCGTTTATTTTGGTGGGTGGGGCTTTTGCGAAACGGCCAATCATCTTGTAACAACTGAAGTGGCCGGGTGCGGGGAGCTGTGCGATTTGTAGTGCAGGCAGTGGGACCTGTCACATAGTTTAGATTGACGTGATGCTACACCAGTCGAATCCCAGGGGAGCTAAAAGAGTAGGGAGCCGGGTTGCTATAGGAATTGGCGGGCCTACCTCCAGTTACCTGCCTCATCCAGCTGCTTGGAGCTGGGTGCGGGCAGGAGGGAGATTTCTGCTTGTTTGCCGCACAAGTTTTGTATGCATAAGCAGGAAGGGGAAGAGGATTTCAGCCCATCTCGATTTTTAAAAACTGTAATTGTGTGACATAAGCAATCTGTGCAATAACCTTGAAAGGTAGGCCAAATAGTAGCATCTCCATATTTCAGAGGTGAGAATTGAGAATATAGGAGTTCATTAGCCAGAAACAGAGCCTCCATCTTTTAGAGTCAGTCTACCACAGAATATGAGATTTGGTAACACCTCATGTGGAATGTCTTCCTGCCCTGTTTTGGCAAATGGGGATGTCTGGCTAATCTGTATTAGGGCATCTGTTATGATCCATATCTACACACAAGTCTTCCAGCCAATGGATGATTATTTTGGCCAAGACATTGTTTTCCTTGTTGGAGCTCAGAGTTCTGATAAGGAGAAACAAGCAATTCAATGCAGCTGGTATGATTTTGGGACCAGTATATGAGAGCCATGTTCTTCCTGGGTTGCAGAAATGTGATTGTTCAGGGCCTGGTTTATGTTTCTTCTACAGTTGCATATTATTTGGTCTATATAGCAAGTTGCATCTGAACCTCAGGATCTAAAGATAAACAACTTGAAGATTGGCTATTGGTATACTCCTTAAAAGTGATGGTGGTGGTGGGGGGGGGTGTTTTGGCTGGCTGCTATTAAAAATAAGAAGGTGAATATAAAACATCCAGCAATGAACCTTGATTCACTTCATTGGCAACTACGTTTTTTAAAAAAATTGGGTCATACAGATACATGACGATACAATTGTACAGGAGAGGGATAGAGAAATTAATTTCTAACTTGGTTACTGTTTAAAAACAATGAATGGCTAAATTTGGGGAGGGGGAGGAGGAATAAATTCAGATTCCTGTGGTCCTGTGGCATCAGATGTTTTGGCTACAAGAAAAAGTGGCTGGAATTGAGCAGTTTATTGGTCAGTTTAATGAATATTAATGAATATCTAGATAGAGTTCCTAAGATAATATAGTATAGCCTCTATTGTCATTGTACATAATATATATATAACGAAATTGGTTTAACTTCCCTGGTGCAATCCATAACAGAAAGTACAAAACAATATAAATAGTATAGAGAATAGTCCCTATACAAGTAGAATAATCCCTATACAAATAATTGGGGGGAAAAAGACTACTCATACATTTCCGTATGTGCATGGAGTGATTGTGATTGTGTTTGTGTTTAAGAGTCTGACAGCCTATGGGTAGAAGCTGTTTTTAAACCTGTTTGTCAGACTGGCTATGCTTCGATGTCTTCTGTCCGATGGTAGAAGCGAAAGAGACACTGGCCGGAGTGTGAATCACCTCTAAGTGTCTTCCTTACTCTGCTGAAACAGCGAGATCTAACAATGTCATCTAGTGGTGTTAGAGGGCGACCAATGGTTTCTTGTGCCCAATTGATCACTTTCTGTAGTGCCTTCCTGTCCGCAGTTGTTAGACCAGCATACTATACTGTTATAACAGAATTTGAGGACACTTTCTATTGTAGAACAATAGAAAGAAGTCATCAACCGTTGTTCCAACTGATTTTTCCACAGGACTCTAAGGAAATGAAGTCTCTGTTGAGCCTTACTAACCACCAGGGACATGTTGTTTTTTCCAGGTGAAATCTTGACTAATGAGCACTCCCAAGAATTTAAAAGCGGAAACCCTCTCCACACAGCCCCCCTCAATATACAGTGGGGCAGGAAATCTAGCACCATCTCTTTGTTTTGCTAGTATTTAGATGTAAGTTGTTTTTTGAGCACCATATGGATATCTTCTGGACTTCTTCCCTGTATGCTGATTTGTCCCCTCCAGTTATAAGCCCCAAAACCATTGTATCATCTGCAAACTTTATTCTAGTGTTAGATGGATTCGAGGATATTCAGTCATATGTATACAGCAAGTAGAGGAAGGGGCTGAGCACACAGCCCTGAGGGGAGCCTGTGCTTGAGCTTCAGGGTGGAAGATGTCAGAGACCCAACTCTTACTGTTTGTGGACAGTCCGTCATGAAGTCTTTGACCCAGTCACAAAGGAGGGGAGGGAAATTCAGGTCAGTCAGCTTTTCAATGAGAATGCCTAGTAAGATGGTATTAAAGGATGAGCTATAGTCTGTAAAAAGCATTCTGACATAGTTCCCAGATTTCTCGAGGTGTCTCAATGCAGTATCTATTCAGCTCCTCCACCAACAGGGCATCAGCGTTGGCTGTTTTCATTGTATTTCCCTTATAATTGATTAGATGTCGCAACCCCTGCCACACCTGTCTTGGGTTATCATCTGCCAGATGCTTCTCTACTTTTTATTTATTCCTGTTTAGCTACCGTAATACCTCTCCTCAAGTTTGCCCTAGCCTCATTGTATCCGTCTTTATTTCCTGCCTCGAAGGTGAAGTTTAGGGCTCTCAGAAGTGATTGTACCTCTGCTGACATCCAGGGTTTATGATTACTATAAATTCTAATGCATTTATTCACTGTTACATTTTCTGTGCATGTTTTAATGTAAGAGAGTACAGCATCAGTGAATTCTTGCAGCTCCAAATGTTCAAATATACTCCACTCAGTAGTCTCAAAGCAGTCCTGCAACTGGCAGAGTGCTCCCTCCGGCCAGATTTTAACAGTTTTTCTAACTGGCTGTATCCTTTTCCTAAGGGGGATATTCTTTGGGCACAATAGCAGAGACATGTGGTCAGAAGTACCCAGATGGGAGAGGAGGATTGCTGTAAATGCCTGTCTTAAATTTGAATACATATGGTCTAAAGTGTTCTTACCTCTGATAGTACACTGCACATACTGCACAAACTTAGGAAGAACAGACTTAGATGGAGTGATTAAAATCCCCAGCCACAACAAAAGCACCCTCAGGGTAAGTTTGCTGCTGCCTCTCGACAGCGTCATGTAACTTAAGAGAGCGCTGTGCTAACATTTGCATCAGGTAGAATATAGACAGTAGTGATATCTATAATAGAAATCTCTCTAGGTAAATTAAATGGCCAACAAATGACAGTTAAAAATTCCACATCTGGAGAACAGTGTGTATAAATAACTACTGTTAATACACCAGTCATTATGTGTATAAATACAAAGTCCTCCACTTTTGCTTTTACTGGCGTTGCTGTTTCTGTTGAAGCAGTGTGTGGTGCGGTTATTTAGCTCCACTGATGTGTCTGGTACAAATGGAGGAAGCCAGGTCTCCTTGATAATCATCACACAGCAGTCGTGGATTAGTTTATTCACCACCATCCATAGCTGTAGTTCATCAGTTTTGTTGACAAAGGATCTAGCATTGGTTAGAAAAATATTTGGTAATGCTGGTCTGTGAGGCTGCTTCCGTAACCGAGCTAGTAAACCAGCTCTGCATCCCCACTTCTGCTTCCTCTCTCTTCGCTGTCAATGCCACCTCCCAGGCCCAACAATGATCCATGGAGAGCCTGGCAGTCTTACTACGTCACTCGGTATATTGTGAGACCGCTGGAAGTCACTGGTAAAATCTAGTTGACTAGAAAATCCAATCTTTAGTAACTCCCTGCGGGTATAGACTAGTTTTTGCCCACTCACTGTCGAACATCAGGAGCTCAAAGCCACAGCATCTACACGCACTGCCATCTTGGATGCTGGATTAAAAGAAAAGAATGGAGCATGCTATAAGCAAATGAAAATCGGTAAAATAGCACCAAAGTAGTAAAAAATAGTTTATCTTCTAAGCAGCAAAAGAAAAAGGAGCCAAGCCTGTCAGAACCAGTCTTTTTTTTTTTATTGAAAAAACGCTTAAATTTCTTCACACAACATTCTAAACCATAAATGATGGTTTAAAGCCAGTAATGGCTATGTCAGGACTAAATAAAGTTCATTATGTCTTAACATGGTGTGAAAGTCATCACAGTAAGATATAAATAATATGGTTGATATGTTTTGCTTTAGGAAATAGTTTGAAACCGTTTATATGGGTTGAACTGTTTTTTTATGTTATGTGAATACAATCTCTAGCTGCTATTACAAAACTTTAGATGTTACTGATGCATAAATTAAGTTCAACATCTGTTGAAAGATATTGAACAATGGTAGAGAAGTAATAGTAAGAGGATTGCCAAGTATCAAAGGTTAGTACTGTAGAAGTTCAGTTTCTTATCGAATGGTGCTGGTACGTAAAGCTGTAAACAACTTGAGATTCTGAGAAAATAACTTCTTCAGCTTATCTGTGTACTTGAGAACTCTTTTGGTTCCCCACAATCGCTAAAGTAAGTTTGGTAGCTGTAGGAAACATGCAAAAAGATTAGTCTTGTGTTTATTGTAAATCTTTTAGTACAGACCTGAAGATTATATTAAATGGATTGAAGATACTATTTTCTTTTCACCTATTATTTTTTTCTCTACGGTATTTTTAATGCTGTTTTACAGCTCTGGCCTGTGAAATGACATAAAGCTTGGGTGCATGCCTAACAGGCCTTCCAAAAGCTGCTACCACATTATATTCATTAATGTATTAACAAACAATATTAGTCTGAGAAGTTGTTTTATTATCCATATATAACTTAACATACATTAAATTAAATTGTTTCATTTTTGACATGAACTTGCCTATTTTTTATTATATGGCCCCTTAAACCCTACTCAAAGACTAAGGATAGAGTTTGGATTCCAAACTGTTATTTATTCCTGAGCTAAATGATTGTTTTGTTCACAGTTCTGAACACAGAGTGCTACAATTTACCTTCCCCCCAAAAGGGAAGAAGGCATACTATGTTGTACAGTTTCACCTTGGCCTCAGTACAGCTTAAGAAAAAAAGCAGGAACCTAATGAAACTGAAATAACTTCACTGTTCACCTAAGCCAGTCTTGTAACTTGTAGCTTGTAGCTGGGGAAGAAGGTTGCTTGACTGTATCTAATCTCATTCATGCTTTGATGCAGGGAGAAGAAATGGGTAACTGTGGGAGACACATCTCTGCGGATATTCAAGTGGGTACCTGTGGCTGATAGCAAAGAGGTGAGGAATGAGAGCTTCAAGGAACAGTGCCTGCTGGAGGGGGCCTTGGGCTATTCTCCAACATGAGGCAAGAACTGGAGCACCCGGCAGAATGAGCAATATACTAACCTTTACTTTCCCTTCCTACAAACAAAAATAGAATCCTTCCAGTGGTGTGACAGATGTCAGTTCATTTTCAATAGACTTCCTGCCTCTCTGAAGGAAATTAAAAACGAAACAAATCCCTTCTGCTTTGGTATATTTGCAAGGGCTATCCTTTCCCAGCTACCTCTTATCTGACCCACCAGAGTCGGGAGGCAGGGTATGTTATGGATCCCCTTTCTTAAGGAGGTTCATCTAGTGGGACCATGAAGAAGGGCCTCCTCTGTTGTGGCTCCCTCCCTGTGGAACATCATCCCTGTGGAGATAAGATTGGCTCCCAAATTGATACTGTTTTGAAAGGCCCTGAAGACATGCTTTTGCCAATGGGCCTGCGGAACTCAGGGTGATGTAGTGGTTTGTTTGATTGTTATCATAGGGAGGCAGAGGTTTATTGGGTTTGTATTTGAGATGCTTATGTCTGTAAGTCACTGGTGGAATCACCCAGAGTGAGTTGGGCAGCCATACGCAATACGTTTTCTAAATAAATGAAAACTTGGATGTATGATGAGGAAGAGAGAGCATTATGTAAAGCCTTCTTAATAGATGATAGCAAAACTGTAGCTCTCATGCTTAATTCTTCAAAGACGTATCACATTCCAGATAAGGGGGCCTTGCTTTCCTCATGGAGAATCCTTTGAGTCTACTCAAGGATTCAGAGATTGGGCTTCAGAAGCAGCTTGGCCTCTGAAGCCCAATCTGCTCCAACTGCTAATTGTAGAGGGTGCATATATGTGGTAGAGAGATACCTTTTGCACACTAGCTACAAACTCACTGCTTTCTTTCTCATTTCAAGAAAGAGAAGTCCAAATCCAGTGGTACTGCTGCTGTCCCAGAACCAAATGGCTATCCAGCTGAAACTGCAGCCAACTCTTCCCTTCTCCTGGAATTCCAAGGTGATTAGACTTTAGGTCTTTCTTGCATATTTGATAAAGCAGAAAAGACATGACTCTGCAAGCACTGGCAAAGAGGTCCTGTAAGAGCCTGAGGCATCATTACAGGATTAAGAAAGCAGCATCCCTGTTTCAAATCATGGCAAGTCATTGCTAGTCAAAAGTGGCTAATACTGGGCTAGATGGACCCATCTTTCAAACTGTGTTACAATAATATAGTATTCCTGCACTTAGGCAAGAAAAACCAAATGCACAGGTATAGAATAGGTGGTAACCTGGTTCAACAGTAGTAACTGTGTGAGAGATCTTGGTGTCCTAGAGGACCGTCATTAGTATAAGTATAAGACAACAGAGTTTTGCAGCTGCCGAAAAAGCCAATGCAGTCCTAGGCTGCATCAACGAAGGGATAGAATCAAGATCACAAGAAACGATAGTGCTGCTCTAAACTGCATTAGTGAAACCAGTTTGGAATACTCTGTCTAATTCTGGTCACCATGATACAAAACAGATGCTGAGACCATAGAAAGAGTGCAGAAAGAGAAGGGCAACAAAGATGATAAAGGGTCTGGAGGCTGTATGATGAACTATTAAGGGATTGTTCATCCTTTAATTATGTCTCTCCTAACAAAGAGAAGGATTAGGTGTGACACAATAGCTGTCTTGTGATACTTGAGGGGCAGTCACCGGGAGAAAGGAAGCACCTGAAAGCAAGACCAGAAACAATGGGTGGAAATTTATTAAAGAGAGATCCAACCTGGAACAGACGTTTCCTGATAGTAACAACAATCAGTGGAACAGCCTGCTTTCCAGAGTTGGAGTAATTCATAGCTGGAGGTTTCAAGAAAAGATTGGACAGCCATTTGTCCAGAATACAATAAGATCTGCCTTGGGCAGGGGGTTGGACTAGAAGACCTCCAGGGTCCCTTTCAGCCTTGTAATTCTATATGCTCACATACTATTGCAAATAATATCAAGAAAACATTTTGGAGATTTGTGCAACTAAAATTAGTTATATAACCAAAGATCAAAAATTGCTATTTTAATGTAATTTCCCTCTTTCTCCCTAGTTTTGAAATTGAGTCTGGCTTTGTTTGTCATCATAGATTTATAGGAAAAACTGTATTTCTGCCTCCAGCTATTGGAATTTCATTTGTTTCTGATATTTCAGCAAACTTCAGAGGATCCCTTCAGTCCATAAGTCTTAGAAACTTGAATTTGATTTTTACACAAAACCTCAAGATTCTCATGAAATGGGATTTTGTGTTCAATAGTCTTTCTAGTCTGTTAAAGAACTGTAGTAAAACCATCCTTTGGTCCTGGCTCTCTCTGTCTGAGTATTACACTGACTAGGAAAGGGAAGTATAAGTTTTACTTACCCAACCATTTGAAAATCTGAGTTTTATTCCAGTTATTATCTTGCAGATACACCTGCAGTGCTACTTCTGGTTCCAGTTCACTGAAAAGTGTTTTTTGTTTGATTTCCCCAGATGAGAACAGCAATCAGAGCTCCCTTTCAGACACCTATCAACTAAAGGCAGACAGTAGTGCTGCTTCCAGTCCTAGTCCACAGCAAAGTGAATCCATGAGCCCTAGCCACACTTCTGACTTCCGCACTGATGATTCACAGCCACCCACGCTGGGACAGGAGCCCTTGGAAGGTGAGTCGTTTGGCTAAGGAGTTGTTGCACCACACAAACCCATCCCCATGGCCGCTGAGGGAGATCTGAGACAGGCCTGGCATATTATGTAGAATTCCTAGTAAGGGGCTTCAGTAGTAATGGCATACTATCCTTGCTATTTTCAACTTCTGCAGAGTATTGAATAGCCAGTTCAGTAAAAACCTTGAAGTGTCATTGACCCTTTTTTCTTCTTAACTTTCAGAACCTGCTCTCCCGCCATCAGAAGTAGCTGATGAGCCTCCAACCCTCACGAAAGAAGAGCCAGTAAAACTCAAGGCTCAGGTAAGGCCTATGAAATAGGCAACAGCTTTCTAAGGCAGATTCAGACCCCCACTCTTTAGCAGCATGCAGTATTAATATTCAGACATTTCTGTCTGGACATTCAGCTACAGAATTCCTAGCCAGGCCATGAATTTAATCGGAAAATTGATTAGCTACGGTTATTTTCCATGTGTTACAATCTAAATTAAAATCTCTGTTACATCCAGTTTGGTTTTTAGCATCTTGATGGATTCAGCCATATATCTCCATTAGTAATCTGTCATTGCCTTTTTCGAAGATGTTTTCACTACTTCTCAGGACAGCCTAGTATCCCAAGTATTCCCTTGAGTTCTTTCATCCAAGTACTAAGCAGGTCCAGCCCTGAATAGCTCTCCAGGTCAAATGCAGTCCTTCAGATGTTCCACTTCTGAGATGTAGCTTAATCAAGAGTGGCTGATACACCCTTCTGCAGCCTTTGCTTTTTTGGATAAGCAAGGAATGGGGAGAAAGAAACGTCCCTTAAAAATGACTTTGCAGATCTGGTAGGCAATTATTATTCTACTGAAACCGCTATGGCAGGGGTCCCCAACCCCCAGGCCATGGCCCACTCCCGGGCTGAGGCCCATTTAGAACCAGGTCATGGCAGCAGGCGAGAATATATGTGCACACAACTCCACTTGTGCGCACAGCAGGCAGGTGAGCATGGACCCATCGCTTCTCCTCCCACTCTGCCAGTCCACAAAACCAAAAAGGTTGGAGACTGCTGCACTATGGGTTTCCTCTGATACAGCAACAACAGCAAAAAAAATTTTAAAAACCACTGGCAACTCATGATGTAATTGCAAATCAATATCCTAGTATCTTTTAAGGCTGAAGCCTTCATAATATACTGGATATGATTTTTTTTTAAAAATCTTTTGTTGAACTGAGCATTCCTTTGACCAAGAATCTGAAGGATTTGAAGGCCCTGCTTTAGTTCATCTGTAATAGCTCCACAATAGTTCCTGCTTGGGAAGTCCAAAAGGCAAGGAAACATAAGATTTTCAGAAGAGCAAATATTCCTACATTATGACAGGTACCATGCAGCAAAGCACTAGATGACAGTCACATCTTGGCCACATATTACACTTTGTATTCTTCGGTTACTATAAACATGTAGCCTAAAAAATAGAAAAGAAACAGTGTTTAGCAAAGAGTCTGACAGATCCTGTGGTACAAAAACAATAATAGAATCATACGCATATTCTTGATAGTCCTATTTAAATATCAATTGAAAACACTTATTTGCTTCCATTCTCAAAAGAGATACAGACCTTTACACAGCTCCATAATCCTAAATCTATGAAACCACACACCAGGGGTGAAATCCAGCAGGTTCTGAAGAACCGGTAGCAGAAATTTTGAGTAGTTTCAGAGAACTGGTAGCGGAAATTTTCAGTATTTCGGAGAACCAGCAAATACTACCTCTGGCTGGTCCCAGAGTGGGGTGAGAATGGAGATTTTGCAGTACCCTTTCCCTGCCACGTTCACCAAGCCACGCCCACCAAGCCACACCCACAGAACCGGTAGTAAGAAAATTTGGATTTCACTACTGCCACACACTATTCCTGGGCTGATGATTCTACTCTTAGCGACAATCAGATTATAAAATAAGTAATGGCCATTTGAATATGGAACCTTCAGGGGTTCGTGTTTCTTCATGTTTGTTCCCTGCATAGATAGGAGACCTGTCACTCAAAAAAACCGTAAATGCTAAAGTTGAAGCAAGACCAACATTGATTCCATATTTCTCAATCCTTTCTGTGATGGACGAGGAACTGATTCTTGGAGCATCTGCAGCACAGCAGCCAGACAATCATAATGCAAGACAGTCCCAAACCCAAAATATGCATAGTAATCTCAAATATACAAAAAACAATTCATCATTTTACATTTCAGAGGACTTGTATCTTTTTACTACCCTGGAAAAAAAAGAGAGACTTGCTTGGATTATAGTGGTTTTAGTAACTGCTTTACACAGTAGGTGGCACCATCCAGCCAACTTTGGCTGATCTCAGAAAAATTAAGTGGATAGTTGAGGATCAGGAAATTCTAGGATATAAATTAGTCTAGGATGTTGAAACATCCCAGAAGAAGATGGTGGCCAACAACTTTTGTAATAATGGCAAGAATGCAAGGTACAGAGTTTGTGTTTAGTCAGAAGAGGCTATTCAAAGTACATGAATAATGTTCATAATGTCCACATTCAGTTCAGAAAATCTAATTATGTACTTCTGGACGTATCTCATTTGGGAAAGGGATATGGTCACATCATTGGAAGTACTTCCACATTTTTCATGTCAGCATTGTAAAACAGGTTTTGTTCACGTTCTATACAGGTAGTCAGGTTACATCCCTATTGGGACAGAATTTTTGTTGTTAGGTGAAGCATTCGTTAGGCAAAACATCACTTAACCATGGCACTTCCAAGTAGTCCCGGCTCTGGTCATTAGGCCAAGACTCACCACTGATAGGTCAGGACCCCATGTTTCTCCTGCCCTGCAGCACTTACCTCTGCTTCAATTCACCCTGCCCACCTATCTCCTCTCCTATCTCTGCCCTTTTGGCTGTCCAACCCTCCCCCACTGTTCCCTACTGCCCCCAGATGACCTTTGCCACACTCCTCCTGTTGCTGACAGGGTGGCAAAGGTCATCTGGGGTAATGGGGCAGTAGAGGCAGCAGAGTGGAGGACAGCCAGAAGGGCAGAGATGAGGAAAAGCAGACAGGTGGAGGAGGGAGCTGAAGACCCTGACATCATAAATGTGTGCAGGCTGCCAACCATTCAAATTGTGATCATACGAGGGGGGGTATTGCTGAAATTTCAAGGACCATTTAACTAGCATTCGTTCAGCACCACTATAACTTCAAACAGTCGCTGAACAAATGGTCATAACCAAGGACTATCTGTATTGACAACCCAGCTAACCATTTTTTCCCCCTTTTTTTTCAGGTGAATGGAGGGGAAGAAGATTCTGGTGCACCTCCACTTAAGAGATTTTGTGCAGATCAGAACTCCATATGTCATGCAACTTCTGAGAGCTAGTCAGTCTGCTTCATCCTGTGATGCAGTTGTTTTCAAAACTCCACCTCCCCTCCCTCTCAAAATACCAATCTGTTTGAAAGTTGGTATTCTTCTCCACTTCCGTGTTTCTCTCCTGTGCAGTGTCCTCCAAGAATCAACCTGCTCTTTCCATAACCTCTCCAGATGAAACTTTGTTCATCCTGTGTTAAGATTTGTCCCTTTTGTGCAATCTCCTCTCAGCCACATCCTCTTGACTTGCACGCTTAAGGAATGAGGTGGTTGCAACCTCTCTTGTATACTTTTTATTTATCCTCTTTGTGGGCTTTGGGGACTGCGGCTAAGAAGGTTCCTGTAAGAAAGAGGAGTTCTCTGCACTTAACAGGTAGCTCACAAATCCTTTCCTGTTCTTTCTCCTCCAGACAGTGAAGGATTCTCTCTGGAAGTGAGTCAGGACCTGGTGGAAGTCTGCCTGGGATGTTGTGCAATAGTTGTGGGGTTAAGCCATTAGTGCTGGAGGGAGCAAAAACTTTCCCCTCCAGGGAAGGATAATGGTGCTGCAGCTAAGAAGGTGTTCTAGGAAGTGAAGGCTGGGCTGCATCTAGGTGGCTAAAGGGCTCTCCTTTGCAGTCTGGCAAATGTGGACCTCGGAGTGCAAAGTATCTTCCCAGGTACCAAAGGGGCATTGTCTCTGAGCAGCCCTTCTCAGGGGTGGAATAGCCACCTAGCACAGCTAGCCACCGTTCGCCCGACCCTCTCTAGTCTCTGCGGACCTGTCCTCCCCATCACAATCTGCATGTGGAACTGACTTCATGATCAGGGCCCTGCTGCCATGAAAAGTGCTGGCCACGCAGGGAAGAAAAGAGATATTTTAGCACTGAAGAGAATATTTTTAAAATTAAACTATTTGAAATAGTATATGTGTGAGAAAGTGTATTTGGGGGCAGGGGGAAGATATTCGCATCAAGAAACTAGATGACTGGCATAGAAGTCCTCTTCCCATTTGCATGGGAATCATGACAGAAACTTATCTTGACAGTATCCTTTTTTATGCATTTCCCATGATGTTGCCTTCATCTAAGTCCCACTCCATTCATGAAACAGGATTAAGTAGTGCTTAGTTGCGCTGACACAAAACTTTTTTTTCACCATTGTTCCTATACCATAAAAGTGATAAATGATTAGGTTTTCTCACCCATTACCTTGTATATTGGTACTATAGTGAATGGGGAACAGGATTGGGGTTGATTAGCAAGGGGAACAATACATTTCATGTAGGTCTAATTTTCTGCCATCTCCCAAATACATGTATTTCAACCTAGCATTGAAAAAAGCTTGAAGAGTTTTGTTAGGGGGGTTTCATGGAATAATTTTCCTTGGGTAAGAGTAGGAGAGCACAAAGTCAGTCCATAATTTCAAGGATTGCCACTGTCACATCTAAAGCTAGAAGAATGTCAGGCAAATGTAACCTACAGACCAGTGGTGAAATGTAAAATTTGTTACTACCGGTTCTGTGGGTGTGGCTTGGGGGGGATAATATGACTGAGTGGGTGTGGCCAAGTTTTTTTTCTTTTTACTTTTAAAACCATTTTTTCAACAACCTCTTCGGCTGAAGAGGTTGTAGAAAAAATGCTTTTAAAAATTAAAAAAAAGTCTCTGATGATTGCGCGGCTCAGCTGGGCATTGGGGAGTGGGGGCAGGGATTTTTGCTACCGGTTCTCCAAACCACCCGCCTCCATCGCTACCGGATCAGGTGATCCGGTCCGAATCAGGAGCATTTCACCCCTGCTACAGACCTTAATCCAAAGAAAATGTCCCATTTAAATTAGCAATATGTTTGAAAGTACTGAGGAAAGTACTAAGTTGCGGGGAGAGGGAGGATGTAGACAGAGCTATTGAAAGATCAGGGTCTTCAAAGAAATTCCTCTCCGGAGTACTTACCAGATAAATGTGATGTTCAGATCCCAAACCCAGCCATCATATAGCAGCTTTTGCTTTTAAAGGACAAAAGGCATAATTTATGTCAAAATGTTAGTAAGGATACTAGAGACAATTAAGGGATGTAGTAGTTAAGACACTGAGCTTGTCGATCAGAAGGTTGGCAGTTCAGTAGTTCGAATCCCTAGCGCCGCATAACAGGGTGAGCTCCCATTACTTGTCCCAGCTTCTGCCAACCTAGCAGTTTGAAAGCACGTAAAAAATGCAAGTGGAAAAATAGGGACCACCTTTGGTGGAAAGGTAACAGTGTTCTGTGCGCCTTTGGTGTTTAGTCATGCCAGCCACATGACCATGGAGACATCTTCGGACAGTGCTGGCTCTTTGGCTTAGAAACAGATAAGCACCACCCCTAGAGCCAGAAACAACTAGCACGCATGTGCAGGCGAACCTTTACCTTTACCTTTACCTTTACCTTAGAGACAATTAATAGGCCCTCTTCTGACTATTAGGTACAAAAGGTTGGTTATTGAACTAAACTTATCTTGCTCAAGGATGGCATTCTGAGGAACTGAAATGCCATCTCTGGTCTTTTTAGGATACCGCCATTATCAAGTGATGGAATTGTAACTCTTGGTTTTTGCTTAGAGCCTGGCCAGATTGTCCCATCTATATTTCTAAATATTTCCTGCTGACAGCCTGTGATCAGCTTGCTAAATAAGTGTCCTTATGCATCTCCTGATGCAGATAGTGCTATTTAAGGTTTTTCTGGCAGAGTTGACCTCTGGATCTTTTTTTTAGAGATCTAAAAGTATTACTGTGATGTATGATGGAAAATGGCTTTCACAAGTTGCCTCCATTGCATTTGATGAAGACCAAGGAAGAAGAGAGGATTGACACTTCCTCCAAAGCACCAGATGGTAGGACAAGAAGTGGAACCTTGTTGAAGAGTGATGAGATACTTTCTTCCAAAACAATTAATGGAATAGCTTGCCTCCCAGTGTTGTGGATGATCCACCATTGAAGGTTTTCAAAAATAGACTGGAGAACGATTTGACCTGAATGTATATGGTCTTCCACCTTGAGCAGGGGATTGGACTAGATACTAGAAGACCTCCGAAGTCCCTTTCAGCCCTATGATTCTGTGTTGTATATTTTACAAACAAAAACTTAAAATGGTCTCTTCTAAGCCTAGGAGTTTGTAAAAATGATTCTATAATACACTGTCCCTAAAGCACTTTTTGAACTTTTTTTTGGGGGGGGGGCTTTCCTCCCTTTGAAAACGTTTCACTCCTCATCCATAAAATTTTCTTCAGTTCTAACTGACTGGTGGGGAATTTCAAAGGAGAAAAAAAATCTCCAAAAAGTGTAATCGCTTTTTGGAAAAAACAACCATGGGACAACCATGACCTGGATGATTGAGAACATCCACAGACGTGTGACAAGCGTGTCTTGCAAAATCGCTTCACTTAATTCTCCTGCGGAGAACTTTAAACCTGACTTTTCTCACGAAGCCTTGTAACTATACCACTAGAAGCTTTAGATCAGGGATCTCCAACCTTCGCAACTTTACGACTTGTGGACTTCAACTCCCAGAATTCCTCAGCCAGCAAACCAAAGCTGGCTGAGGAATTCTGGGAGTTGAAGTTCATAAGTCTTAAAGTTGCCAAGGTTGAATACCCCTGCTTTAGAGGCCTCTTTTTTTTCTATATTTATGTTCAACGCCATCTTGTCGTTTCCATGGAAAAAGCGGCCTAGTCGAGACGCCGCTGCCTTCCTCTCCCCGCCCCGGGAGCGATGGCGGAGGCGGCTTGGAACGAAGACACGGGCGCGGCGGTCTACCGATTCCGAGACCCCATCCGTAACCTGCGCCTCAGGTTGGTGCTCCCTTCCCTTCTCTATCGTGAAACGCCCCGAACTCTTCCCGCGGCTCAAAGTTGCTGCCGCCGCCGCTCCATTACTGCAGTCGCCCTTTTGATTTGAAGCTCGCCCATCGGGTGAAACAAATCAGTCCGGAAAACATCCTGTGGAATCAATATACTGGTTTCCAAAAGGGAAACCAACATATTTTACTCTGTTTTCTTACACGAAACTGTGCTCTCTCCCTCTCAAAATTACACCTCAAATGCCCGGTAAACGCGCACAGGCGGCAAATCCTCTAATAATACCCGCCCTCCCCGGGAGAAAAATCGCCGAGTAGCAACTCTAATGTTCTATATTATTGAAAGAAGTGTGACAGTTTAAAGCCCATTGTTCTATATAATAAACCTCTTGTCCGGTGGGATTTATAATCCACCTCAGGAGTGCAAGAAAGTGTTTCCTCCCACCCCCCTAAATTGGCAGTAGCTTGCATGTATGGGGGGTGCGTGTTAAAAGTTGAGTTAAAAGACTGAAATGCAAGCTGAGATCTGAGGGCTTAGAATTTAGAATAACAGAGCTGGAGATTTTCTAGTCCAACCTCCTGCTCAGGCAGGAAACCCTACACCGCTTCAGACAAATGGTTATCCAACATCATCTTAAAAATTTCCAGTATTGGAGCATTCACAACTTCTGCAGGCAAGCTGTTCCATTTATTAATTGTTCTAACTGTCAGGAAATTTCTCCTTAGTTCTAAATTCCTTCTCTCCTTGATTAGTTTCCACCCATTGCTTCTTGTTCTACCCTCAGGTGCTTTGGAGAATAGTTTGATTCCCTCTTCTTTGTGGCAACCCCTGAGATACTGGAACACTGCTATCATGTCTCCCGTAGTCCTTCTCTTCATCAAACTAGACATAGCCAGTTCCTGCAACCGTTCTTCATATGTTTTAGCCTCCAGTCCCCTAATCCTCTTTGTTGTTCTTCTCGGCCCTCTTTCTAGAGTCTCCATATCTTTTTTACATCGCGGCGACCAAAACTGAATGCAATATTCCAAGTGTGGCCTTACCAAGGCATTATAAAGTGGTATTAACACTTCACGTGATCTCGATTCTATCCCCCTGTTTATGCAACGCAGAATTGTGTTGGCTTTTTTGGCAGCTGCTGCACACTGTTGGCTGATATCTAAATGGTTGTCCACTAGGACTCCAAGATCCCTCTCACAGTTACTACGATTAAGCAAGGTACCACATGTACAGTACCTGTGCATTTTGTTTTTCTTCCCTAAATGTAGAACCTTTCTTTTTTCACCGTTGAATTTCATTTTATTAGATAGCGCCCAATGTTCAAGTCTGTCAAGATCCTTTTGTATCTTGAGCAGAAGGATCAAGATACAGAAGGCTTGATAGCAATGTGCCAAATAAGCAGTCAACAACCACAACATCAACTGGCAGTTAACAAGAATAAGAATAAAATAAATACATAAGACAAGATGCACAAATAACTGAGGGTTAGTGCTCCTAATATAAAATATCAAAAAGAAATAATTTCACATGCGCTGTAAAATAATTACAAAAGTAGTTGCAATGATACAGAAATAGTACTCAGTAATGTGATAAAAAATAAATATGAATAAAAGTATTAGAAATTACAGGCCTTTCAATTATAGTTACTCTTATTCGAAGATCAATAATCAGTTTCTCTTAGGAAAATAATTTAATTTTAAATATATCCTGCAGTTCTAATTAATATAATCAAGGTAAGCCTAACACTTACTGAATGCAAAATATAAAATATTAAAATAAAATTAATACTAGAATATGTCTACTATGTGCTGCAAAAATCTAGACAACTGCTAGAAAGCACTACATAACAAAAGTCTTGCTCAATTGCACTTCTGTGTATAAAAAATACATAATATCTTGTTTTTTTAGTCACAACTACTACGGGTAGGTACAATCAACAGTGCAATATTGATCTTACTGTAAAATCAAAGATAATAAAAAATTAATCTGAAAATCAGGAAAAGTATATTTAAAGTACAAGTGCTCAAATGGTTAAAAGAGAACTCACCCTTTAAAATTACTATCACACCTATATAAACAATTACAAAAACATATGCGTATCCAGTACTAGAAAAATAATAAATTAAGAGAAAAGTTGAAACTTAAACTTAATTCAGAAACCATAGATTTTCTTATTGTCAGCAATAAAGTCTCAGATAATAGAAATAGATAATATATTCAGTAATGCTGGAAATGTAATGTTTCATATCTGGTGGCAAGCTCAACCATTCTGGAAGATGCCTCACAATAGAATGAAACAGATTTTAGATTCTGATTTTTCTTTTTTTGCAACTGTTTTTACTGTTAAGCACCACTAACTATATCTTTTTACAAAGTATACTGAAGTAACATTGTACGTAACTGCTCCTGACATACTTTATACTTTTCATTGTTAATTACACTCAGTTCTTTCTTTAGAAGACTGGCAGACCCAATTCTGGAAGTGCATTCAATGTCAAAACTGATGTCATATTTTTAAAAAATATATCTATTGTCTTCAGCTTGGAAAATATTTATGAATTATAATTATGCACATAGACCTCTGCCACAACTGAAGTTTGAATTTCTCTTAAGATCTTAAAATGCTGAGTTCTTTTTAAGTGGCTATAAAGTTAAGGGAGGATTATCTCAGATTAGCTAGATTTTGACTGAAAATTCTTGTTACTGTAGTTGCCATTGTTAATTTATAACTTTACCCTATTGATAATTTTAAATCAATTGTTTTGTGATTACCGTCTCTCCATGTATTCTCTTAATTTAATGTTACTAGTGAAATATTGCAGAACAACAATTACTACCAACCTGCCTTCCATTGAGAACCTATATACTGCACGAGTCAAAAAGAGGACTGTGAAAATATTTACAGACCCCTCACATCCTGGACATAAACTGTTTCAACTCCTACCCTCAAAACAATGCTATAGAGCACTAGACACAAGAACAGTTTTTTCCCGAATGCCATCACTCTGCTAAACAAATAATCCCTTCAACACTCAAACTAGTTATTAAGTCTGCATTACTATTAATCTTCTCATTGTTCCTATCACTCATCTCCTCCCACTTATGACTGTATGATTGTAACCTTGTTGCAGGTATCCTTATGATTTATATTGACTGTTTCCTAAAATGATTTGATTGCTTATTTGTTCCCTATGACTATCATTAAGTGTTGTACCTTGTGATTCTTGACGAATGTATCTTTTCTTTTATGTACACCGAATGCCTATGCATCAAAGACAAATTCCTTGTGTGCCCAATCACACTTGGCCAATAAAGAATTCTATATTAGAGGTTTTTCTTAACATTTTATCATTTTTATGGTTTGTAAATCCATTTTTGTGTTGCTCTTATTACACATCCATATTCTATTCTTAAATATCTTTTAAAAGAAAGTAAAATATTTTTTAAAATTCAGATACTTCCCAACTGATAATGATTAGTAGGGACAAGAGTCTAAGTAGAACAGTTATTTGGAGTAATCTTCCTCTGCTTTCATTTTTTTCCCCAAGCAACTGGCTTTGACATTCCAGATGTCCAAAAACAATATTTCTTTCTTGCAGGATTAAAATTCAGCGGGTTACTTCCACTAGTCTTCTACTAAAGCAGCTACAACAATCTTTCTGCCAATCAGGCCAGCAGCTCATCGGCTTGTCAACTTTTGAGCCTTACAACTCAGCAAGTGAGTGCTCTTGGCTGGACTTTAAAAGAATGATTTCTGGAAGTCTGGTCAGATCTTAAGACTGTTAAAGCGCAAAGTCTGATCAGTATAAAAACAAATAATTGAAATATTCACTTTGTAGAATATGACCATGGAACCAAGAGATGTTTCTGTATAATTTTGTTTCGTTTTTAAGTTAACTTTTATTTTAGTGGTCAGGAGATACCATTTACTTTAACAAAACTAATGACTTTGGTCAATGAGATTGTCTGTTCTCCCCACTGCAATTTTCCCATTTCCTGCATTGCTTTTCTTGTTATGTTGCTAAATTAAATGCCCGTTGATTTGTGCAATAATTTAGTGTGGCTAACTCCTAAGTTTTTCTTGTCTTTGGCTTTGATTCTGAATATAAAGACATTCAAAGCAACAAAATAATCATTAGAGCTGCCCAGATGTTATGTATATTAGTAACCAAAAGAGAAAATAAATTCTGGGAGAGTTGGAGCATTTTAAGCCATTATTCTTGCCAAGCATGCTTTCGAGGCTTGTCTATGTTTCAGGTGGACATTGTCCTGAAGAGGAGAAAGAGGAGGCTGTTATTGGCTGGCAAGAAAAACTCTTTAGTCAAGTAAGTAGATGGGATGATTGTCCCACTAATGATTCTAGCAGTATTCAGTGCTTCTGGCAGTGCTTATTCAATTTATTCTTATGTAAGCCAGATATCTGATCTATGATCTCCTTCATCCAAGTATAATGTTCTAGCCTCTTGTCCGGGCTGATCATGTGCTCTTCCTGCAAATTTGTTGCGTGCTGTTCCTGCAAATTTAACATGGATATCTTATGGAATGTATAAAAGTACAACTTCATTCTAAAAGGCTTCTAAGTTGAAAAATATGAAGCCATAAATCATCTGGATTTCAACAGTAGGCCTATATTTTTTTCTCAATCACTCACGTAAAGATGTTTTGTTTCAAGTGTTCTTAAGCACCAAACCCTTATTGTGAACATTTGGGAGCTTGGGTTGCTTCTAAAATATTTGAAAAAGACTGTTCTGCTTTTAAAACAATTATTTCATGTTCAGAAGATATTTTGTACATCTTTCACACTGAAAATAATTCAAAAGAAAACATTTGGGCTATCACTTTGAATATCACAGGTATTTTTCTTGCCTGGTTGAACTCCCTTGAATAGGGAGTCAATTTAACAGTACTGTACATCATGCTCATAAGGGCTTTTGCCTTTTCATGTTAAATGAAGAAGACAGGCTTCCTTTGTACACTTTCTCATTCAGGTTTTTAGAGACTAATGACTCAGTCTAATAGGTAGAAATGTTTCAGACTATTTTTGGCCTATTTTGTTGAATTGTAACCTTGGTGGAATGTTCTGTCCAAACTGTGTCCCTTTGCTCTTCTCCCATTCTTCACCTTCATTGCACCTATTCAGATATGAGAAATTCAGTTAGATATGAGTCCTGCAGAAGTTAATGGCTTGTTTTTGTGATTTGCTCATCTAACAAATCCAACTATTTGTCTGTTTTTTGCTGGGACTTCTGTTTTGCTGATATTGCAGTTCCATGGGTTGAACATTTTGTAGAGAGGGCTTTGTTATACAAGCAACAATGGTTTTTTTCTACTCTATTTAGTTTGAGGTTGATCTTTACCAGAATCAGTCTGCCTGCCAGAGCCCACTTGACCGACAATACCACCAGGATATTTTAAAATTGGAAGAGTTGGGAGGTCGAAAGAATAAGCGGATCTTCACCTACACAGACCATGATCGTTTCACTAACCTAGAAGAGGTACCAGCTTTTTAACAGAGATGGAAATGGGTTGGAGACGGGATGGCTGACCCAGAATCCATTCTTTATGTCAACATGAATGATAGGAAGAGTGGAATTGTTCCTACTAGCAAATATGAAGTAATGTAAAAATATTTTTAATATTGTTTATAATCCTTAAGTAATGATTAATGATATTGTTAATTACAAATATAATTCCTGGCTTAGGGAGTAAAGCTCAGACAGATAATAGCATCTTGGTAATCTTGGCAGATTCCTCCAAAGCTAGATAGGCTCGGATCGTTGTGATGTTTGGATGGAAGATCACCAGGAAAGTCCAGAGCAGTCATTTAGAGTTGGAAGTTGAAAAATATATTGAAAGATTGCAATATCAAAACACTTTCATATTACTGACAAGAAAGCATGTAATTAGCAGGTGTTCAATTCTGAAGCAGTGTTTCTCAATCTTGGAAACTTTAAAATGCTTTTCCTTGATGGGTTGTCACTGGAGCCTTTGCTGTCTGCTTTGTACCAAAAGTACTGCTAAAAAGATATTTCCCTGGGTTGAATGGGACTTCTTAGCTCACATTTTTTCTGTTTAAATGAGTATAACAAGCTTTCTTTTTACATTCCAGCATAGTCAGAAAATGACCACTTCTGACAAGGAAGTGCCTTCGTATTTGACAGAAATGATGGCTAATGTGAGGAGGAGAAGACAAGAACGCAGGCCAGTGTAAGTGAAGCCATAGACAGTGCTTTTGCTTTTCAAATGTCTTGGGCTTGAGGGGGGAAGAGGGATGATTTTGATACACCCTGACATTCCCTGGCTCTTCTATATATTCTGAAGGAAACCTGCTTCACTATAGTCAACAATCTCCTTTGCCTCTCTTGGCAGAGAAGGAAACATCTTGAAATCCCGAATTATCACCTGGCAGCCTTCTGAAGAATTCATCAAGAACAACCATGTCCTTAATACTCCTGTGCAGACTATGTATATTATGGGGGACCTAGGACCCCAAGGCAAGTAAGTTTATGCACCAAAGCTTTCCAGTCCCATTGGTTTTTTTTTATCAGCCCCCTCTCCCCCCAGGTTCCAAGGAATGTTTGAAGTTGAACAAAAGTCATTAGCACCCCTTGATATAGAATTGAAGGTGACAGCTGCATGAGACTAGTGTCCCACATGTTACCATCTCTGGGGAATTTGTCTCTAGAAAGCTAAAGAGCCTGGTTTAGCTCTGCAGACTAAGCACTGTAATTAACATCCAGCTGTCTGCAATTACACCAGTTTGAATCTCACCAGGCTCAAGGTTGACTCAGCCTTCCATCCTTTCTAAGGTAGGTCAATTGAGGGCCCAGTTTGTGGGGGCAATAAGCTGACTTTGTATAAATATACAAAAGTATGAAGGCTATTGCTTAACACATTGTAAGCCGCCCTGAGTCTTCTGAGAAGGGCGGCATATAAATCAAATTTTAAAAAAAAAAGTTAGTATAAATTTGTGTTGAGAGTAGCAGAAAAAAAGACTCTGCTGAAGAGATATAGTAATCCCTGCTATATATTGACCAGGTGACAAAGTATAAGGTGAATTAAATCCTTTCTGGCCTAGAATTCAGGTATGGATCAAATTCATTGCAGTCCAGAAGAGCTGTGGTGGCGCAGTAGTTAGAATGCAGTACTACAGGCTACCTGTTGCCTGCAGTTTGACAAATCAAATATCATCAGGCTCAAGGTGGACTCAGCCTTCCATCCTTCTGAGGTCAGTAAAATGAAGACCCAGATTGCTGGGGGCAATATGCTGTGTCTGTAAACTGCTTAGAGAGGGGGCTATAAAGCACTTTGAAGCGGTATATAAGTCTAAGTGCTAGTGCTAATGCTAGAATGGCATAGAAGCTCTCCAATATTTCAAGACCATCTTCTATGTCTTAGGGTTTTCCTTTGGTCCTGGATCTGGTGTTTGCATAACATTGTTCTATAATATGTTCAGAAACACCTGAATATATCTTGTACTGCCGGTATTTAAGCCCTAAGAAGCAAATCATGTTGTTATAATGATCTCTCCATAGGCTTGGTTGCAAGGAGTATGAGTATGTTCTCTGCATGATCAAGGTAGATGGCAATGGAGTCCTCACAATCAAGCCAGATTTTACAGGCACAAAAGGGCCTTACAGGTGAGCACCACTTAGAGCCCTTTGATCTCTGCAAATGAGTTGAAGTCAAGGGGCAATCACCTATCAATTGTTCAGATCTTTTCTCTGAGTTGGGCCATGTTGTTTGGCCCCCTGAAGGATTGAGCTGGAAGGTGAGAAGCGGGAAATGTGGAAATTCACTCTGGAGAATGCCTCGGCCACAGTGGGAGAGAAGGAGGAAGCACGGGAACAGCGTGTCTTCAAGGATGTAAGAACCCTTATCTTTTGCTCCTAAGTGGGGCCTAAATTTGTAAAAGGGGTATATGTCTTATTTTCTGACTACGTTTCATTCTTTAGTTGTATAGCCGACATAAAGAGTACCTCAGTGGACTTGTTGGATCTGACTTTGAGATGGTAAGTGACCTCACAATCTGGTTCTATTTTTAGTGGAGAGTGACAGGTTGGGGGCATTTGGAGTTCTGCTTTGTAATGTATTACCACAACATTCATGATTAGTTTGTTGGAAACAAACTTTTATATGATTTGAGCAGATAGGTAAAATTCCTGCAGTTTGCAGGTTGTGTTATAATAGTGACTTTTTCCTGGAAAAGTTGTACTGCTGTTTTCTTCTTAGTCCTTTGCTCACCATGCAAATTTCTCATACTAGTTATTGTTTAATTGAGAAACCCATACTGAAAATTAAATGGTACTTAAGTATGCCTTAGGTGATATAAGGAAGCTAGCACGGTTGATGTTGCCTAGTCCTTGGATGGAGAACCACACAGAGCCATTGAGAAATTGAGAAAAAAAATATTCTGGATACAAAGGCAAACCACTTCTGTAACATTGTTAAAAATTACATAGATAAGCCCTCAGGAGCCAAGTTCAACCAAGGATATTTTTAATCTTTGAATCTAAAGCACACTGACAATAGAATCTCAAGTCCTGAATTTGTCCTGACCCACCACCTCTGTCATGTCTACATTACATATAACCTTTGGTATGTCTCCTGTTTCACTGACCATCAAAAAAGCCCTTTTATCCCTGTGTTCATAAAATCAAGTAATAGAAGAGGTAAAAATGAGAACTTCCTTCCACAAAACGTTTAACTGCTACATGTAAACAGCTCTTTGTGCAATAAAGTCATCAAGATGCGTATTAACAGGCACCAAGCTAAAAATGACTGTGAGTTCTAGTTCTACCTTAGGCATGAAAGCCGGCTGAGTGACTTTGGACGAATCAACTTAACAGGGTTCCTGCTGTGGGGAAAATAGGAGGAGGAAGGTATATTAGATCTGCTCACCACTTTGAGTTATTTTTAAAAATAATAAAGGTGAGATATAATTAAATAAATACCTCTGACTTGGGGTTTTGCACCTGATGTTCACCTTCTAATATAAAAATATGGTTGCTTTATATCAGATCAACCCTTTGATTCCTCCAGTCTAGATTTATTAAGTCTGATGAGCCAGAAGCTCTCGGGCACTGGAAAACTTTTCAACTGCAGTTTTTCTGCTGGATAACATTTATTCTTTCCTCTTGCAGACTGCTCCTGGTATTTTCCGACTCTTTGTTAATGGTGAAATAGGTAAGATAGCCTTTTATTGTTGGTGGAATTTTTGTTTCTCCTCCTTCCACATTCAACCCAAGATTGATCCCCAGGCGCTTAAATCAATATTAAGGGTCAAAAACTATAATTGGAAGCCTATGCCTGCCCTATGAAACTGCACAGAGGAAATTGTGATCCTGTTATCTGATTTATACCTCTCATCGTTCTGTAATTAATTTTGTGGTTTCCCTAATATTGATTTAGGTACCTTTTTGCTATTAGGAAGAATGACTAAATTTTCAGTTTGTAAACGATCTAGAGCTGTGATTTTAACTAAAATATCCTCCTACAAGTTTGATTAGCCAACTCATTCAGGTTTTGTTATAAACTCAAAGTCTCTTTAGCAAGGTGTGTCACCTTCATAGGATTGGGCGGCTTGGTTAAAAATGAGAGAAAAAGTCCAAAGAATATGGCTTTATTACTGTGTTTCCTTTTCTTTCCTAGTTTCAGCCCAGGGTTACGAATACAACAATCTATACATACATTTCTTCTTGGAACTGCCCAACTGTGAGTAGTACAAATTGGGCCCTTAGGATTGGGACAAGATACAATATGGCATCTACCACAATACAGTTTTTGTAGAAGTGTGTATCCTCCTGGAGAGTTGCTTCTAGCAAAGAAATAATTGAAACAATACAGGGATTCATAAGTCTTCCCACAGTAAATCAAGCATATCCTTGAACCTACCCTCTTGTTATTTACGGCTGTATATTCCCCAAAACTCCCTTTCTCTAAAATCCAGTCTTAAGATACTGATGGACAATCAGTACCAGGTCCAATCTCATGATGAGAGCCAGAAAAAAATCCTTGTGTCTCCCTTCTCCCCCTCATCACTTACCTACCTGTTGCATCACACATTTCACACTTCAAGATCACAAGCATAACAGAGGTATGGCTAGTAACATAAGGTAGCATTACTTTTATAATGCTAGAGTCATTTTAATCCTAAATCTGCATGATTCAAGGTGAAGAAAAGAAAAAGGATCAAATAATTTTAAGCCATTTGCAGTATTTTCCATATTGTTCCATATTAGTATATCTGAGAGAAATTCTAATGGTTTTTGGGGGGAGAAAAGACATACAGGTAGAGCTTGTGTAATGACCAATTGTTTAACGACCAAAATTACAACAGCCCCCTGAAAAGGTACTTACGACCCGATTGCAGAGTTCCAACTGCAACACACACACACACACACACATTCACCTGATTCCATTTGGGAGCTAAGCTACTGGCTCACATTTATGGCCGTTTTACAGCATGACCATGATTTTTAGCATTTTTGCTAGATTCTGATGTTAACTTTCTGTGGATTCATTTAATCACTGTTACATTCACTTAACAACTGCCACATCCAACAACCGTGGCATTTGCTTAATGACCATCACATAAAATTAGACCTGGTCCTATGGTGACCAGCTTAGCAACCACCATGATGTAAGACTATAATTCCAGGCTCAATTATAGTCAGGAATTACCTGGTATGCAATTAAAGGGTGTCTAGTTTTGGAGCAGAGTTTTGTGCTTTAGCTGCTCATTAATCTTGCTGTCTTCTCTGCAGTGCTAAAGCTTCTATTTTCTTTCTAGGCTGGTCATGTCCCCCATCTCAACTACTCTCTGGAATGACACAGACTTGCACTAGCAAAGTACATGGCAAAGTATGTTTAAAGTGGTTCCTTTGTGAGGGAGGGGGACTATTTGCAGAGTTGCCGTGTTTGTTTGTTTGTTTGTTTGTTTGTTTATGTATTACATTTCTATATCACCCTTCTTCCAAAGGACTCAGGGCGGTGCACAGCCATACTAAAAACCAATATACACCACAAAATTTAAAAACAATTAATGCCAGTTTGGGGTTTTGAGGCACATTTTTTTTTCGTACTTTTCGGACTAAAGTGCTGTTAAATAGCACTTAGCTGCCAGCTGCAGTTCGAGTCTCACCGGCTCAAGGTTGACTCAGCCTTCCATCCTTCTGAGGTTGGTAAAATGAGGACCCAGATTGTTGGGGGCCATATGTTGGGGGCAATATGCTGACTCTGTAAACTGCTTAGAGAGGGCTGTAAAGCACTGTGAAACGGTATGTAAGTCTAAGTACTATTGCTATTGCTATTAAGACATATCCCTCTTGAGGGGATATTTGCTGGTTTTCTTATCCCATTACACACACAAACACACAAACATACACACATACATACACAGTTGTTCCGTTCCCTGCTGCCCCATGTAATAGCTGATACTAATATTTTTCATTCCCAGGACAGGGTGGCTTTTTTTTCCTTCCCATTTACCCTGGAAATGTTCTTCACCCAAGAGGATGACTTGGAAGGTGAGTCATGCCATTGTGTGTGAGAGAGAAGTTCAGAAACAGTTCTGCTCTAATGGGTTTGAGGTATTTTGTCTGTTTTGGGAAATTGATTGGCCTCTCATATTGGAGACAGAGGGATTTAATTTATGGGATGTAATTCTTTGGAACATTCCCTAAGTTATGAATGCACAACTTTTTCTAGACTGAAGTTGATATTTAGCCTTTGGGAGATATACCACTATTATTACCACCTTTAAGATTGTTAGAGACAAATGCAAAATTCTATTTAAAAATTGAACACATATTAAAATTTAATTATAAAATTTAAAATAAAATTTAATTATAGCAAAATGTAATTAATATGATCACTCTCCACTTATATATTCACTCATCTTTCCAATATTAAAAATTACAAGCTGGTTATAACTTTTGGAGATTTCTCAGAACTGAAGCCATGGTTTCAGGGGACTATAGACAGCCTTGAAGCCTCCAATTGAAAACTTCTGCTCTAGAAAAAAACCCGTACAATAATGGCCGAGGTCTGCAGAAGAACAGGATGTGTTGCGTAGCTTGCATTCATTTCAATGAACACTTGCAATTATGTCAGAGGATTGCGCCTCTGAGCAATGGTTTATTCTGATCCTAGTGTAAAGCTACTGGGCTAGATGACCTACAACACGGGTGTTAAACTCGCCATGTCATGTTGCCGTCATGTGACATTCGGTGACGTTTTCCCCCTTTGTGGAGCTGGGGTGGATGTGGTCTGTGTGTGATGCATCTGGCCCGTGGGCCGCCAGTTTGACATCCCTGACCTAATTGAATTCTGACCTAAACAGAATTGGAAGGTCCCTTCCACTTCTGTTAATCTGCTAAAAAACATCCCTTCACCAGCAGAATTGCCCTACTGTTTACCCTGGAATAAAACATGACATTGATGCAAGACTGGCTGGTCTCTTATTCACTATCTTCCTTCCTCTTATAGGCTCCCTCCCTGAGTGGCCTGTCCTATACTTTGAGGTTCTTTCCTTGGATTTCTGGCATAGGTACCGTGTTGAAGGCTATGGTTATATAGTGCTGCCAGCAACGCCAGGTAAAAGACAGCGCTAGAACTGAACTTGCATTGGTGCAACTCATGAAGCAAATTTGTTTATTGATTTTTATTTATTTATTTGATTTATTGTATATAACCACTTTTATGGGACTCGAGTGATTTACATAAAACAAATATCAAAATACATTTTTATTTTTTTACTTGCCTCTAGTAGTGTCTGTTCATCATACATTTTAGTACTAGATGCTCTTCTGATAACTGTATTTGAGCAAACTTCCTTGTTTTCTTTAACTGCTAGAATTCTGGAAACTCCTTTTAAGATGGCATGCTCTTAGCATTTAAGGTAGCATGCTTATAGTAGATCCTCTCTTTATCATGCCTTTCTGTCATTCTCCTAGCAGACTCATATTCCTACTGATGGGTGAAATTTCCTGGGTGGTTTTGGGTATTTGTCCTTTGCTGTTGTTCAGTTTAACACATTAGGAGGAGATTTAACATGCAACAATTTTTGGGGGGAAAGACAGATGATTTAAGGTTTGAAAAGGATTGCCTTCCTTCCATTCAAATGGGATAGTATATCCTTGATAAAAGATTAATGCACCAAGTGATGTGAACATATCCTACGGTCACTGCCAAAAGATGGACAAATTCATTGAGTGTGTACATTGTGCTAAACTGTAATGTGGTTGTTTGGATTTGTCTTAGTATGATACAAACATAGTCATTGTGTTATATAAACTATTATTTACAGTCCATAAGCCACCCACAGTCACTCTGCACCTGAGAGGTCACATAAGCCAGCAAATATATAAATAAAACTTCATGTGTGAATGGAGTACTATGGCATCTTTTACAAGCCATGAAAATCTCTACATTTTCCTTTGCTTGCAGTACACAGTTTCCAGCTCTTGTATTTCATTGGAACTTTTATATTGTGATCTCAGTGGCTAACATACTAGTAGTGGGCGTGCATGTTCTGAGTAGCCTTTTGATTTTTCTCCCCCATATCTCTGGCATCAATCCCGTTCAACCTGACGATTCAGGAGTTCACACTTTGTCTGTTTCTACATGGCGTCCTGTAGAATTGGGCACCGTTTCAGAACTACGGAGGTTTTTCATTGGAGGATCTCCAGAGCTTGAGGATATAACCTACACCAAAGTGCCAAGTACTTTCACAGTGAGTGCCTGTCTCCCCATGCCCACCCATATTTTCTGCAAAGCATTTTGGTCCAGAGCTTGGCACATTTATTAAGAAAAAAGGATGAAGACTCAGATAGAACTTCCTCTAAACCAGGGGTCTCCAACCTTGGCAACTTTAAGACTTGTGGACAAAGCTGGCTGAGGAATTCTGGGAATTGAAGTCCACAAGTCTTAAAGTTGCCGAGGTTGGAGACCCCTGCTCTAAACTGACGCTTATCTTTTGTGCAGGGTGATCGTCTCAGCCGTTTGGGTTTTCGTTCTGAAACAACAGGGAGTGTCACTTTCCGGCTGAACTGTCTGCAGCAGTCCAAGTAAGATTTTCTCTTCACTAGAGAAAGAATTTCTGGACATTCTGAACCTGCATAGGGAAGAGAATCTCTTTCCCTCTTCCCAGAAGCAAAAAGTGGCTTCTGTTATCAGCTTGGTTATCTGCTTTTGGATTCAAATGCCTAATTTTGATGTTCTTATTGATACAGATGCAAACATAAGGAAGCACATACATAGTCCTTGCTTACTGATCACTTGCTTGAAGTTGCAACAACACCGGACACTAGTACTTATGACTGGTCCTCAAAGTTTAAAAGTAATAAGTTTAAAACTTATTTCTTGGCAGAGCTTTTCTGGAGTCCAGCTCCATGAAAAAACGCATGCAGAGTGTTCTGGATCGACTAGGAAACTTCAGTCAGCAAAGTTCCCTTTATAATGTTTTAGGTAAGGCTTTTGACACAGAAACAGGTAGGATATTTTTTTGCACAAAACAGAACTATTTGGATCTTGGTCATTACAATTTCCCTATCAGAAAAGATTGCAATATTTGAGCTTTTTTAGTCTAAAAAGAAGATGAAAGGGGGCGTGACTGAAAGGTCACATAACTATGTATGGTGCAGTTAAAGTGGACAAGAAGCTATTTTCCCCTTCCCAAAATTCTAGAACCAGAGGTCACTCAATTAAATTGAATCCTGGAAGAATCAGGGTAGACAAAAGGAAATGTTAACGCATAATTAAATTTTGGAATTTGCTACTGTGAGATATGTTGTTGGCTATCAGCTAAGATGGCTTCAGAAACAGGTTGGATCAATTCATGGGAATAATCCATAGGAGATAATTATTATTAGCCTTGATGACAGTGTAATTGCTTTAAAGGCCATTACTGGGGAACTAGTGGGCTTCCTTGTGTCCTGAATTGGCGCTGTGATAAGAGACTGATGGACAAGGGATCCAATCTAGCAGGACATCATTTTTGTTCTTAGGATTCTCAATGGCCATTTTATGCATTTTAATTCTAAATTGTTTCAATGTATGGTAGTTTCTTTTAAAAGCCCAAATTAATAGGTGGTTATTCATTTTTATTAAATATGAACATATCTTCTAATTAAATATTGTTTTAAATAATCTTGAACATTAGAATCATTTAAAGAGGATAGTATTTTTTATCTATTTAAGGAAAAACATATGGCATCTGTTTCTTACTTGCAAAACACAGATTTACCAGAGGTTTTAAAGGAAAATAATTTTGTAGCCCCCCAGGTCTTTAAAAAATATAGAATAAAATATTTGTTATTCTGGATGGTGTGTCAGAATAAGGGAATAAAGGGAATTCAAAATCATTGTTTTGCTTTTGCCCAATACATTTTCTTTCTCTCTTCCACAGAGCTGCTAGAAGTTAGACATACTTTCTAGCCTACATAATGTATTCAACTCATTGCATGCTTTGAATATTTCAGCATGGGATTTTGGTTAAAATGTCTAGAAGGAATGGTCAGGCAGGGGAACAAGCTGACTGCGCAGGTTGAACCTCCACCTAACTACCATGTCTGTTCTCTTTGTTGCAGAGGCATTCCAACGGGCTCGTCACCGGATGCAGGAAGCCCGAGAAAGCCTTCCTCAAGATTTGATTCGCATTTCAGCCTCTGAAGCTCAGAATGATGAAAGCATCATCAAGCAGCCTACTGTCTTCTAAGAGGTTCTCCACCAATGTTTCTCAACCACTTGAAGACACGTGGACTTCAACTCTCAGAATTACCTAGCCAGCTCTGTGCCTGGGGTTCTCACCTCTGCTTTTGCAACTTATAGAGGGAGTCCTGCACCTCAATTTTAATCTGGAGGTGGGCCATGTGGCGCTGGACATAGATGCTTGGACTGCTGTTTCTTCAAAGGATGTGACAAAAACCTCAGTATTCCTCCCTTTCTTCGCACAAGATCATGAGATTACAAAAAAATTCTATGTCTTAGGAAGGCAACCAAGTTGTACAGTATTTTATTTTGTCTATATGGATGTGTTTTTGTACCTAAATGTGCGTATATTTATATGTACATAGGGATATGTATGTGTGTGTGTGTGTGTGTGTGTGTGTACACACACACACACACACACACACTGTACCTGTACTCTGTTTATAACAAAGGACAAGGAACAATTAAAACCATGATATTTCAATATTACTATTTGTAAAGAGGTTTATTTCTTAGAAAAACAAGTACTTAAAACACACAAACACAAGTTGTCCCACACAACTTTTTTCTTCCAGTAAGCTAGAGGACAAGGATGCCACTGGTACACTGCATTTTTGTCTCCACCCTTTATCTTCTATCCAAAACCAAAATTGCCTTGAATTGATCAAAAAGTGCAGAATAGCTGGGAAACTATGGGCTTAATTTCAGGTGGTGCTGCTACCTGTGAATCTCCTAATGACTCTTGCAGGGATTGGGGCTGTAAAATTCCTGTTAGCAGCTTCCTAGGATTCTTGTAGGATGGAAAGTGTTTCCAAGTTGCTTTCCTGATTTGTTGCTAATCCCCTTAGTGTTTGGACTACCTTCCCTTTTTTTACATTCAGATTTGTAATTAGTTTCTCAAAATATAAAATACAGAAATACAAAGAAAACTGAAAATAATGGGAAAATAAGGGAGGGAAAGGGAAAGAAAAAAGTGTAGGGTAAAGGGGAAAAGCAAAAGAAAAACATTGATTTATGACTCTATTTGGCACAGTAGAATAACATAATAGCGTACAACCTCAACTTTCTACATTTACATAATAATGTATACTAACCATTCCATAACAACAAACCTATTGTCAACTTCAAAACCGATTGGGCCTGTCACAGCCATTTTCTCCATTTCTCAGCTTGACACACTTTGGGGAAGGAGGGAGTTTGGAATCTCAGACCAGACATCAACAATTTACTATCTCGTGGGAACCAAGGTCTCTCTACCAGGTGCTGGCCAGAGACTGGAAGAGGTTACTAAGGAGATGTCAGAACGCGTAATTGGACGTGTCCTGTGACAAGGAGGGAGGGAGCTGTTTAATCTTTAATTGTACTGAAAGCACAGTAAATAGCCAGAGCAGTTTGTTCTCCAACTGTGCTGAAATGATGTACTCCAAGCTTTTAGCTTTTGAGAAAGCTAAAAGTCTCAGAGTTGCTGAATTGGTTGGGTTCGCTACTTGAAACCTTGACACCTATCTAATCAACAAAAATCAAAGTTTCACTTTTTCCCACCTTGAGCACTAAGTCCAAAAGTGGTTTCCAAGTAGAAACAAAGTTAATTGTATTCTTGTTTCTAATTAAAGAAGTCAATTTAGCTATCTCAGCTAACGCCATCAACTTTTGTAGCCATTTGCCAACATGGGAATCAAAGTATCTTTTATTATTGTACATAAAGTATTCTTGCTGTCAGCATAGTATTTACATCAACATTATATTTTTTTAATATATTTTTTTCAAGTTCTTTATCCATTAAGTCCCCCCAAAAAGTCGCTGGTTTTATCTTATATTCACTTTAAGAATCCTCTCTATTAAGATGTGAATCCTACTCCAATATTTCTTGGCTGAACTCTCTTCCTTGACTCGGTTCATATGAATGAGTCAAGAGCTCCCCAGGTTTCCAGTGATGTCACAGAGCTCTGTGAAGGTTGCTGTTCTATTAACCAAGGTCAAGTGGAACTTGTCTCTGGGACACACTGTTCCTGGCCCATCTCAGTCATCAACCACTCTTTAGGACTTCTCTGTCTTTGGGAATGATCAAGGCAAGATCTGAACACTCAACCTAGAACAAAGTGAGCTGGATGGGGGATCCCTGCAAGAACCTTACCAGGTGGGAGGGAAGTCTATCTATACTATTTTACTGCCCTGTCATTTGGCATTTCTGAAACGTCATTCTTTGAGATATGACAACCTATTCAGACTAGTGCTTGGCTTGCTTTATACATCATGGTAAAGCCTAATTCCAAGTTGTCAAAATGCAGCAGCATACGCAATTCTATACCCAACCAAGAAGCCATTATGTTGTTCGTTCACACATGAGTTAAGACAATGACAGGGATGCCATAAATACTTGTCATATTCTGCAAGAGAAAGATCATTGCATTGCTACCGTAAGGATGGGAGGTGAGTTGGGGAGGGTAAATGCAAACCACAATCACTGCTTTTTTCACCATTGGACAGTAAACACGAAACAGAAGCAGTATGAGCATATGGCTGATGAGGGAACACCGTCAAGCGGAGGTAAGACTTTTATATGTTCAGGCAATGTAAATAAATGCAATAAATACTAAATATAATGTGTAATAGGGTTTGTAGCAGGACATCAAATGTAATGAATCTTTTGTACCCCTACTTGCTTTTGCCCTTTTTCTACACAAATGGGCATTCTTCTTATGCTGTAGCTGTCTGCCATTTTAATTTCCTAACATTTGTGAACCAATTTGTGGTCTTCAAAGCATTTTGGAATATAAAGGTTTTTTGTTTTTTTTTTGGCAAACCAATTTCCTGTGTGCATGTGTGTGTGAGTCAGTGTTGATTCCTACTGACTGCCTAGATTGCCTGCAGTTTTCTTGGCAAGATTTCAGAAGTGGTTTGCTATTACTTGCTACTTACTGACCAGCCCAAAGTCATCCGGTTGGCTTTGTGTGTAAGGCAGGACTAGAATTCATAGTCTCCCAGTTTCTAACCTAGTACCTTAACTACTACTCCTAACTGACTAAATTAATTCAATTTTTAATTAAAAGTTTACTTTTTAATTAAAACACATTTAAAAACACAAAGAAGTCTTTTCCCCCATGAAACCAAGGGTACGTTATTTTTTTACCTACATAATTTTGGGACTTTTGCCCAGGCCACCTCTGCTCCATCCGTCAACTGTTACAATTCCCAGAAGAAACAAACCCAAAGGATCTAGTATTTCGTATTATACATGCAGCTCGTAACCAGCCAGCTGTTGTGATGCCAGCACTCATGACGATCCTCCAACAGGATGAGGTATGGAAAATTGCTCTTTGCAACTCTGGATTATGTTCAGTGAAGCCAGGGCTCCACCAAGGCCTATAACCATGATGGCGAACCAATGGCACGTGTGCCAGAAGTGGCACACAGAGCCATCTCTCCAGGCATGCCAGCCGTCACCCATTGCTCTTCTGGGTTCTGGCACACACATGCGAGCTGGCCATCTGGTCGTTGCACATGCATGCTTGCCAAAAATTGGAAGACCAAGTAACCGGCGCGCATGTGCACCAGAAACTGAACGGTTGGCTTCCTGGCATGCATGCTCTTCCGGTTTCCAGCGCTCCGACATGTGTGCGCCGGGAGTTGCTCTTCCAGTTTCTGATGGTCTCCCCTCCTCCCATGTGCGTACTCCCATTTCTGTACTTGGTGCTGAAAAGGTTCACTAACACTGGCCTATAACTTTCTGCAGTCTAGACCAGGGGTGTCAAACTTGAGGCCCACAGCCTTGGCCTGTAAAGAGTAAATGACCCACCCAAGGTACCTCTGCCAGCGAAAACAGATCTTGTTCCACACAGATCCATGTGTGGCCCTCCCAGGCCCCATTTTCAGCTGTGATGGCCTCCTGCAACCCTCTGCCAGTGAAAACGGAGCTCGGGGAGGCTGCATGCGGCCTGCCCAGGCTCCTTTTTCAGCCACGAGGGCCTCCTGGAGCCCTCTGCCAGCAAAAACGGAGTCTTGGTTCTGTTTTCGCTGGCAGAGGACTCCAGGAGGCCATCGCGGCTGAAAATGGGCCTCAATGAGTGATATTGATCTGGCCATGCCCACTCTGACCATGCCCACCACCCACCGATGTCAAACACAACCCTGATGCAGCCCTCAATGAAATCGAGTTTTACAACCCTGGTCTAGACTATTCAGAAACAGCACTGTGGTGCTGTAGAAAAGGATTTCCCCATTCTGCCCCTTCTTTTAACCACAGAGATGCCAGCTTCTGAACCTGCAATTTGCTATGTCCTGACTTTTTGTTCTGTCAGTGAAAAAGGCCTTGGTTCCATACCTATGCAGAAACGGTCTCTCTCCCACCTTGCAGGGATCTGTCTGGGAGAAGGTGGCCATCTACCGCAGCCTTCGGGCTATGCTGGAGCGTGGCCTGGAGGTGGAGCCTGCCTGCAGCTTCGTTCTCACAGCCTTGAAGCAGCTGAGAGCATCTCTGTTGGTAAGGAGGAACAATATGAAATGGATTTGACTCAGCTGTATTATCCGAATACGTAACATAATATAGTCTTTGATCTCATTCTTTTTTCAACAGGAGGTGCCTTGGGAGCTCCAGGTGGCTGTCAGCAATGCACTGGCTAGTTTTGCTCGCCGACATTTCAGTGTCATCATGAATGAGCTTCAGCGGCACCTCAAGCCTTTTGTCCAGCCTGATGAATTCACTCTCCTCACTTTGGGAAAGATCACAACCATGAATGGTAAATTATAGCTCGGATTGGGTGAGAGTGGAAAACGACTGCTTCTGTCCCCAGTCCAAACATATCAGGACTCATCAGGATGTCCAGTTCTTGTCTTAGAGGGACAGATAGGTAGTCCTCGACTTACAACCACAAATTGAGCCCAAAATTTCTGTTGCCAAATGAGAGATTGGTTAAGTGACTTTTAATGAACTTCCTTGCCATAGTTGTTAAGTGAATCACTGCGGTTGTTAAATTAGTAACATGGTTGTTAAGTGAATCTGGCTTCCCCACTGACCTTGCTTGTCAGAAAGTTGGGAAAGGTGATCACATGACCCCAGGACACTGTGACCGTCATAAATGTGAGTCAGCTGTCAAGCTTCTGACTTTTGATCACATGACCAAGGGGATGCTGTAACGGTCGTAAGTGTGAAAACGGTCATAAATCACTTTTTTCAGTGCTGTTGTAATTTGAACGGTCATTGAATGAACTGTTGTTAAGTCGAGGGCTACCTGTAATTTAGATTTTAAAAAATTGCATTATGCTCTTGCCCAACATATGGGAATAGTCTGTAATGTAGAAATCAAAAGTAGCTCATGACTTTTCCCAAAGAAAAGCCTTTGTCTCAACAATCTTTGTTTCTTAATTAATTCCCATTTCAGAGTTGCAAAAATGATCACAGCAACACTTCTCTTTTGACAAGCTCTTTCTCTCCCTCCCTCCCTTTCTCCCTCCCTCCCTCCCTCCCTTTCTTTTCCTCCTCTTAGTGTACCACTGTGTCCCCTTCTTTGGCATCACCCTAACCACCATGCAGACAGTCACACGTAGAATTGAGGATAGCAGGAGACGCTGGGCCCTCTGCACAGGTGAAGCTTCTAGAGCTGATTCATGTTTCCCCATCACAAACCTTCAAACTCTTTGACTGGCAGTTCTGGGAATCACAGACCCAGACCCCCATGAGTCAAGCACTTTGAATTTTAATTGATCTGTTGAAGTGTGTTGTGCGAGGGGTGTGGTGGCCTAGAGGCAGAGCTCTTTCTCACCTCACAATCAGGAGGCTATGAGTTCGATGCTAGGTAGAGGCATATATTTCTCTCTCTGGGCACAATGAGAATATATCTGCTGAACAAAATTCTGCATTGGCGACAGGAAGGGCATCTGGCCAGTAAACAGTTGCCCAGACTCCACCCCGCAAGGGATTTTTGGGTCATTAAAAGAATATGATGTTTAAGTATGTTGTGTGAATGAAGCCCCTAAGAAATGAAAAACAGAGGAAAATGTGAATTGAGTGGTTGACAAATGATAATTTGTTCATACAACACGCTAAGCCAAATTCAAACAAACCAGTTATGACTAAGCAGAAGTGGACCCAGATTAGATTCTTCAAGCAGAAGTGTCCTTGCTGCTTTTCAAAACTGGACAAGCTGTGGTTCTGAAGACTTTAAAAGAAAAAAGCTTCCCCATAGGTCCCACTGAGTAGCAGAATTGCAGAATTGCTGTTTTCCACCAACATTCTCACCTTTCCCTGTTTCCCCTACATACAAGCCCTGAAACAGATGTGCAAAGCAATTCAAATCTATCTTCGGACCTGGGAAAGGAGTTCCTACCCACGTATCAGTGTCCAGCAATTCTCCATCTACCTTCTTCCACTTTATGCCTGTATCACTCGAACCTGGTTACCTGGAAGTCACTCCAAGGTGAGTTGCCAACTCAGAGGAGCTCATGAACCTGGCTCAGAATTGCCTTCAGTTCTGTGTAGGAAGGCAAGGTGGCAAAGCTCTGAATGGCATTCACATCAGAGGGACATCCAAATTTTTTTACTACCGGTTCTGTGGGCATGGCTTGGTGGGAGTGGCAGGGGAAGGATACTGCAAAATCTCCATTCTGACCCCACTCTGGGGCCAGCCAGAGGTGGTATCTGCCGGTTCTCCAAACTGCTCAAACTTTCCACTACTAGTTCTCTGGAACCAGTCAGAACCTGCCAGATTTCACCCCTGCTTCCTCTTCTATCCATCCTGGCAGGTCAGGCTAGCAGTTCTGAAGGCCTTAAGCCCCATGCTGAGCATCCTGCTTCCTAGGACGGAATTCCAGACTCAGATCTATGATGACATCATTTTGCTCTCATTGCAGTATGACAGCAGCAGCACTGAAGCTTTTTATATCTCTAAGGTAAAAGTCCATAGAGATTCTCAGTCATCCGGGTGTCAGGATTCCAAGTAACACTCCCAATAAAAGAATGGAAAGTTCCTTTTTATTAGAGATGTCATATTGGCACATCTGGGAAAACCCAAATCTGAAAGTTTCCAGGTTTTCCCCACCCAAAGAAAAGTTCAAGTCCCAGCCCAACACTGACAAATCCATCACATGATCCAATCAAAACACCATCCCACCTGGAAATGCCTCCCAAGTCCAGCCTCCTAGTTACAGGGCAAGACAGCCTTGACTTTCTGAGAAAGGAATGTTATTATGACTATATATCACCCTGGCTCCATACAATCCCTCCTCCCAGTTTCCCTCAGCAGTAAATGTGGCAGGCATGAAGGCCCAATTCAAAATATGGCTTCCAGGTCTAACACCAGGTCATGGTTGTCCCAAAGGTGCTTTTTTTCTGGAGGCAACTGGGCTTTCTTGTTTCTTCTTTGAAGACATTTCGCTTCTCATCCAAGAAACTTCTTCAGCTCTGACAGGATAGTGGGGAATGGAAGGATTTATATTCCTTGCAGACAACTGGTCATTTGTATCCTTTTAGAGCAGGGCTGTCAAACTCCTGGTCCACGGGCCGGATGCATCACGCAACGGCCACACCCACACCCTGTTTAGCAAAGGGGAAAAAGTCCCGATATGTCAAGTGACGCTGCCGTGACAACGTGAGTTTGACACCCTGTCTTAGAGGGTCGTTGAAGCTCTTGGAGATTTATCCGTGTCCTCAGGTTCACCTGAGTAGTGCTCCTGGTTCCTGTAGTCTGCAACTTTTAGCCATACAATTTGGGACGAACAGGAACCAAGAACACTACTCCTGAGGACACAGATAAACCTCCATGTGCTTCAACGACCCTCTAAAACAAGAGTGTCAAACGGGCAGCTCACAGGCCGGATGCGTCATATGCAGGCAATGCCCACCCCAGCTCCGTGAAGGGAAAAAAGTCACGATACGTCATGTGACAGCAACGTAACACAGTCAAGTTTGGCACCCATGCAAATGACCAGCTGTCTGCAAGGAATATAAATCCTTCCATTCCCCACTACCCTGTCAGAGCTGAAGAAGCTTCTTGGATGAGAAGTGAAACGTCTGCAAAACAAAAAACAAGAAAGTCCAGTTGCCTCCAGAAAAAAAACATCTTTGGAACGTCTCTGAGATAAGGAGATCTGAGATTCTCACTCCTGCTATAGAGATGGCAGCCATTCCTTCAAGCAAGGATGCTAACTGTAAACTGTTTATTTAACTATATTCCCACTCACGCACCACTTTAATCAGAGATTCAAATTCTGTAAGCAAGCTGCAACCCTTATCCATATAGTACAGGTAGTCCTCGACATACGACCACAATTGAGCCCAAGATTTGTGTAGTTAAGTGAGATAATTGTTAAGTTAATTTTGCCCCGTTTTACGTCCTTTCCTGCCACAAATGTTAAGTGAATCACTGCAGTTGATAAGTTAATAACCCAGTTGTTAAGTGAATCTGGCTTCCCCATGGACTTTGCTTGTCAGCAGGTTGCAAAGGGGGATCACATGACCTTGGAACACAGCAACTGCCAAAAATATGAACCACTTGCCAAGCATCTGAATTTTGATCATATGATCATGGGGATGCTGCGAAGGTCATAACTGTGAAAAACAGTCATAAGTCACTTTCAGTGCCGTTGTAAGTTTAAATGAACTGTTGAGGACTACTTATACAACTACATAAAAGGTCAAATATATGAAATATCACTCTGGAATAAAAAGGAAGCACTGCCCCATTCTTTTCTGAAGATTCACAAATACAGTGGGAAGGTAACTTAGAAAGGATTTCTTGGAGAAAAAGCTGGAAATCATCACGAGAATGGACCTGGATCTGCCAGCCTTCTGAGGGACTTTCTTACCTCAAGGGGAGGAAAATCAAGTGTCTTCCAGTGTTAGATTTGAGAAAATGTGAGCCTTTTCTTTCATCAATAATTAATGTTCCATTTCCATGATGCTGGGCTTGTCTCAGCTATATACCATTTTTAATGCAGACATATCCAGTACCATAAATTTTAAGCTACTGTGGTCCCACCATAGGTCTGTCCTCTCTAAAATTCATAATGACTGGAGCATAGTTGGAATTGTTGCATGATTCAGACTAAATGATATTAATGTCACTCAAGACTTGGTTTTTTTAAAACTTAAACTTAAATAACGTCATTATTTATTTTTTTAAAAAATTCTGCCTTTCCTTCAAGAACTCAAAAGTTTATGCAGTGGGAGAGGAGCAGAAGTGGTTGTTTCAGTGGTGAAATCCAAATTTTTTTACTACCAGTTCTGTGGGCGTAGCTTGGTGGGCGTGGCAGGGGAAGGATACTGCAAAATCTCCATTCCCACCCCACTCTGGGGCCAGCCAGCCATAGGTGGTATTTGCCGGTTCTCCGAACTGCTCAAAATTTCCGCTACTGGTTCTCCAGAACCTGTCAGAACCTGCTGGATTTCACCCCTGGGTTATTTCCTCCAGCAGACTTGGAATGTATGTTGGCTTGGAGAGAAAAACTGGTGAAGCATCTCTGCATGAGCTTTGTGGTTGAGTGGAGACTTCAAAATGGTCTTCTTGATCCATATCTATCAATTTAACCCACTATTGCTCAAATTTGGCAATTTTAGGCTGTGTGGACTTCAACTCTCAGAATCCTGGTTGGAAATTCTGGAAGTTGAAATCCACACAGCTTAAATTTGCTGAGGTTCAGAAACACTGGGTTAACCATTATATAACATTGCCCATTCCCTTCTTCATCCTATTTTCTTTGGAGTACAAGAAAACTCCAAGAAAAGTACTGTATATACATGTATTAGTTTCATATTTGTTACAGATCCTGGGCCAGATTCTGGAATCGTCTCTAGTGAACAAAAACCCAATCCCAAGTACTTATGTGGGACCCCTCGCACAGAATCTGATCCTGCAGGTAAGAATGGACAAATTACAGATTGCAATTTTATATGTGTGTAACCTTTTTCTTATCAGGAACACCATTTATTTATTTACTAGTAAAATTTCTTTGGAAATATGTTATACTTAGAACAGTTCTGCAATGTAAAGAATATTCATAAAGAAAGGTTGAGATTAAACTAGGCAATGAAAATGTTTTCCATTCCAACTGATTTCTATTACCTGCCCACTTCCATTGATTTTTCTCACAAGCAGTGTGGATGGACAGCTACTACACTATGTGTTGCCCAGAGCAAATTGATGGAGAAGTCAGGTGTACACAAACATGTACACACACATACAACACACATTTACACTTTATCAGATTTATATATCTCACCAGAAATGATTCTAGGCAGTGTACAAAAATCAAACAAAACAACAATATGCAGGTAGTCCTCGATTTAGGGCCACAATTGAGCCCAAAAGTTCTATTGTTAAGCAAGACAATTGTTAAGTGAATTTTACCCCATTTTATGACCTTTCTTGCCACAGTTATTAAGTGAGTCACTGGAGTCATTCAGTTAATAACACTTAAAGGAATCTGGCTTCCTCATTGACTTTATTTATTTATTAATTTATTTATGTATTGGTTCGATTTATATGCCGCCCTTCACCGGAGACTCAGGGCGGCTTACAATGCGTAAAACAATAGCCTTCCTACTTTTGTATATACCTGCTTAGTAGGGCTTTCGGCCCCCCCAAGCGGTGTTCTTTTTTATACAAAGTCAGTTTATTGCCCCCACAATTCGGGTCCTCATTTTACCTACCTCGGAAGGATGGAAGGCTGAGTCAACCTTGAGCCTGGTGACATTCGAACTTGCAGTAATTGCAGGCAGCTGGTGCTAGTTAAAAGCACTTTAATCTGCTGCACCACCAAGGCTCTTTGCTTGTCAGAAAGTCGCAAAAAATGATTATATGACCCTGGGACACTGCAACGGTCATAAATACATGCCAGCTGCCAAGTTATCTGAATTTCAGTCATGTGGCCGTGGGGATTCTGCAACAGTTGTAAGTGTGAAAAATGCTCATCAGTCACTTTTTTCAGTGCCCTTACAACTTCAAATGATCACTAAATGAATGGTTGTAGTCGAGGACTACCTGTAAAAGCAGCCATTGTAAAAACAATATTAAAATATAAATACCATATTTTTCGGAGTATAAAACGCTCTGGACTATAAGACGCACCTACCATTTTTGGTGAGAAAAACAAGAAAAAGAAATCTGCCTCTGCCTCCCTGCAATTTTGCCTCGTTGCAGCAAACAGCCTGCTTTACTTTCATTTTCGTTTTCAGCATGGCTTGATTAGCACAAGAAAAATAAAGCTGCTCCGAGCAATTTACCTCCTTGCAGCAAGCAGCAGAGGCAATAGACAATGGCAATATCTGCAGCCTGAAAACAGCTGAGAGTCAGGAGGCCGGATCCAACCGACAATCAACTTGTGCTAATTAGGCTGTGCTGAAGCTGAAACGGGTTGTTTCTTCTTGTTGCTTGCTGCAAGGAGGTAAATTGCTGGGAGGCAGAGGCCAAAGGGTGGGGGCCAGTGGGTGGGTGGGGCTACCCCCTTTTCGGGAGGAAAAAGGTGTGTTTTATACTCTGAAAAATACGGTATGTATTACTGAAAATTAAATATTATGAAAAATAAAGAATGCAAATCACAAACAGAATAAGTATATCAACCACATCAACCTCAATAAGGGAGCCACCTTCAAATATCATCAATTCCCTAGGAACCCCAAGCCTGATGACATCACAAGGTCCTAAAAAACATCAGTGTTCCCTTAAGCCCGTCAATCTTTAGCCAACCAAAGCAGTTGAAGGGCAAAAAGAGTTCTGTCCTCCCAGGTTGTCAAGAAAAGGGACTTCTGACCTCTCCTTTTTCTAGATCTGCAGCAGAGAGCAAAAGGAGCATCTTCAATGGCAGAGCCACAACTCTGTTGAAATCACACAGCTCTTCCTAAAGCTAGGTACAGGCAAGAGCCCCTTCTTTGATGTTTATTTAAGCTGAATTCAAATGAAGTCATGGTAGAAGGATCCCTTCTGCCCATTTATCTGACAGTATTCCTGCCGCATTAAAAATTACATTTTGAGAACACTGTAGGAGGTCTGAAAGCTGTACTAAAGGGTTCTGAGGCTAGTATAAGCCCTGAATACCCAGCTTTATTGGGATGCGGTGGCTCAGTGGCTAAGATGCTGAGCTTGTGGATCAAAAGGTTCAGCAGATCGGATCCCTAATGCCGCGTAACAGGGTGAGCTCCCATTACTTGTCCCAGCGTCTGCCAACCTAGCAGTTCGAAAGCACGTAAAAAATGCAAGTAAAAAAATAGGAACCACCTTTGGTGGGAAGGTAACAGCATTCTGTGTGCCTTTGGCATTTAGTCATGCCATCCACATGACCACAGAGACATTTTCAGACAGCACTGGCTCTTTGGCTTAGAAACGGAGGTGAGCACTGTCCCCTAGAGTCGGGAACGACTAGCACATATGTGCGAGGGAAACCTTTACCTTTACTTTATCCAGCTTAGCCTGAAAGATAAGTTTGGAGAAGTGGTTAAGGCTTTAGGAGTGAGAAAGTAAGATAGGTGAGCTTGGGAACAAGTTGTAAGTCTGCATTCTAGGGCAAAATTGGGAAATTATTCCTCCTCCTTCTTTGGTCGGGAGGTTGGACTAGATTTTTTTTTAAAATTTGATTTATATGCCGCCCTTTTCTGGAGACTCAGGGCAATTTACAATGCATTAAGAATAGCCTTCATACTTTTTGTATATTTATACAAAGTCAGCTTATTGCCCCCACAAACTGGGTCCTCATTTCACCTACCTTAAAAAGGATGGAAGGCTGAGTCAACCTTGAGTCAACCTTGAGCCTGGTGAGATTCGAACTTACAGTAATTGCAGACAGCTGATGTTAATTGCAATGCTTTAGTCTACTGAGCCACCAGGTCCCTTCCAATTCTTGGTCTACTGAGCCTACTTGGTCTACTGAGCTTTAGTCTACTGAGCCACAAGGTCCCTTCCAATTCTGCTAATCTCTAATAATCCTCCTCTCCTCCTCCCAGATTTTAAATCTATGAATTAGAAACAGAACAACCCTGCAGTTGTTTTAATGCACCTCTTTTATTTTATTTTTTTGAAAGTCTGCTAATCTCCCAGCAGGCAAAAGATTGGGCCAGATTTTTGTGGCATCACCATATTACCACTGCAACACCCCCTAAAACACCCGGAGGGTTGAATGAAAAAAATGGCATAAAGCCACCTCCGTGATATAACTGTTATATTTTTGCCTCCACTCAGCACGTTCACATCCTTCTGAGCTGCTGCGGTTTTTCCTGAGGAAGCTGGACGAAAGCCAAGGAGATGTGCGCATGGTGGTGCTGTTGCTGCTGTCTGAAATTGTTGGTGCTCAATGTAAGGACTGGGATAGGAAGGTGGTTAGGCTCAGGATAGGAACTCCCGAGTCCATTCGTTTAGTGACCGTTCAGAGTTACAACTGCATTGGGAAAAAAAGTGACTTGCAACTGGTCCTTGCACTTATGACCATTGGTGCATCCCAATGGCCATGTGATAAAAAAATCGGGTGTTTCGCAGTTGACATGTATTTACAATGGATGGTTGAAGCATGCCAGGGTCATGTGATCTCCATTTTTGACCTTCCCAGTTGGCTTTCAACAAGCAAAATCAATGGGGGAAATCAGATTCAGTTAATGACTCCATGATTCGCTTAACGGTGGCAAAAAAAGTTGTAAAACTGGGTGTGACTCACTTAACAACTGTCTTGCTTAGCATTGGAAATCCTGATCCCAATCATGGTCGTATGTCAAGGATTACCTGTACTGTGTTTCCCTGAAAATAAGACCCTGTCTTATATTTTTTTGAACCCTGAAATAAGCGGTTGGCCTTATTGCCATGTGCTCAAAATCCCGATTGGGCTTATTATCAGGGGATGTCTTATTTTGGAGGAAACAGGGTAGTGTGGCTTCTTCAGGGTTTGAAATCAACCCTGAGCAGATATGTTCACATCATATCTTTAAACTAAATTAACCCATTTTACAGACTCATACAAGGCCATAAAGCAGCAGACAGATAGGATTTGCCGCACACAGTGTACCAAGCTGTGTACCACAGTGTACCAAAACAACTAAAATGAATATTTTTTTCATAGGTCTCTGATTAAGTATGTTCTGCAAACTATCACACACAGAAATGTATCAGGCCCAACTATAGATTAAACATTGTGGCTGCGAGCCCCAGTTCAAATTTCAATTCAGCTGTGTCCTGAGGCTGGCTGGTTCCTCTTCTCTTCTTCTCTCATCCATCGTTATTTGCCCCGGGAGACCATCCTTTCTTCATTTCTTAACCTGTGAGGCCTCTTAATCACAAATAACCCTAGGCTACAGTGGTATCTGCAGGATGTGATACATCCTGCAGATACCACTGTATGATCAAGATAGTGGTTGCAATGGTGCAATTAGAACTCCAATTGTTTTATATGTTTTGCCTCAGTGGTGAAATCCTCCCCGGTTTTCCAGTGGTTCACTGCCTGTGCATGCGTACTGCGTACCAAATGCACGCTGCATGTGTGCATGCACAGTGCACGCCAAATGCACGCTGTGTGTGTACGCATGCTGCACACACATGCTCAGTCCATGTCAAATACACCCTGCATGCACACACATGTGCAGTGTGCACCAAATGCATGCTTCGCATGGAAAAAGGAGGCTTGGGAAGTTAAATAGAACAGCAAATGGGGGAACAGCTATGCCGCGCAATTTAGATTCGCTAGAAAGCAGGATTTCCTGCTTTGTAGCAAATTTAAATCACGTGGCACAGCTGATCGTCGGAAATACTGGTTTGGACCAACTGGTAGCTTTTATCACTACCGATTTGTCCAAACCGGTGCGAACCAGTAGCATTTTACCCCTGGTTTTGCCTATGTGACTCACGTTACAAATAGCAAAGTCTCCATTGCATTGTTGTGGCCACCATCTTGAGTTGTTACCATATCCTGGGAACCAATGGTGGATTCCAACCGGTGTTACCACTGGTTCTCTTCACACACGTGCTTTGCACACGAGCTGCACTGGCTCCCTATCATTCTCCAGGCGCAATTCAAGGTGTTGGTTATTACCTTTAAAGCCCTACATGGCTTAGGGCCAGGCAATCTTCGAGACCGCCTTCTACCACATAGCTCCCAATGACTGGTAAGATCCCACAGAGTCGGTCTCCACTGGGTCCTGTCAGCTAAACAATATCGGCTGGCGGGCCCACGAGGAAAGGCCTTCTCTGTGGCTGCCCCGGCTCTCTGGAACCAATTACCCCCTGAGGTCCAGACCACCCCCACCCTACTGGGCTTCTGGAAAGCGGTGAAGACCTGGCTCTTCCTGCAGGCCTGGGGCCATTGATCTCGCTACAATGATCTTGCGAGACCCGGCCATGAATTGGAGTGTATGGGTTTTAATGTTTTCTTTTTAAACTTTTGTATGGGACAGTGTTTGCAATGTTTTATTCTTTGTTATTAGCTGCCCAGAGTCCCTCAGGAGTTGGGCAACAAAAAATGCAACTAATAAATAAATAATAAATAAATAAAGTATGCTTGCTTCCCTCGCACACACGCCGAACTTGCGCTCCGTGCAAGCACATTACATTTCTGGCCAGCTGAGGCGCGACAATCCACTCTGCCGCACCTATCAGCTGGGCTAAAACACTACAAATAAAGGTAGGTATACCGCAGGGCCGGGTGGGAGGGCCCAGCTCCCAGTCAAAGAGAATCGGTTCAGTGACGTCACATCATCACCACTACCGGCTCGCCCGAACCAGGCCAAACCGGGAGCAACCCACCACTGCTGGGGACACCGGACACTTAGAAGATTAAAACAAGAAGTAAAAAATAACCAACGAACAAAAGGAATATATGATGTGAAGGTAACAAAACAAACGTATGCTCAACCAACCACTATCAGGGAGTTCATCGCAACATCTTATCCAAGAATCTGTCTCCCAAGCCAACTTGTTACAACTCTAGGGAAGCCCAACAACAAGTGAAAGGAGCTTTGGTTAAAAATGATGTTTTTCTCTGATTTTTTGTTTAGTTATGGATGCTTTAGATAGAAAGATTTTAAGCATGAAGGGAGGGGCTGCTCACACAAAAGCTATAGCAAATACAGATATAAAAACTATGGGCCCCCACCCACCAGAAAGAAAATGACACTTGCTTTGCTAGCATGGCTGCGCTGTATACAGAAGCAGAATTCATCAGTTTGAGGCTGTGATATGGGTGTCCCAGGCAAAAACGCAGGCAAAAGCAGATGAAGAGGTTGAAATATGGAAATGGATTTAAACCAGCTTCATTCCCAAGCAATTTATGCACAGGAGCCTGGCAGTTTAAGTTTGCAGTGCAGAAAAACCCAGAGATGTCCCAAAGGTGCTTCTTTCAAAAAGCAACTGGAATTCCTTGTTTTGCGTGAAGACATTTAACTTCTCATCCAAGAAGCTTCTTCAGATATGACTGAATGATGGAGAATGGAGGGATTTGTATTCCTGTCAGTCATGTGGTCATTAGCCTTATTTCTGAGAGTCGTTGAGGCCACTGGAGGTTTATCTGTGTCCACATGGTCACCTGTAGTCTGCAATTTTTTCCCCCTGGAAATCTATTCATACTTCCATACTTAAAGCAGAAGTTTGGTTGTCCCATCATACAATAGAATATATAAGGTCATCAGTTGTCCAGGTCATGGGACAGCCATGATCTGGACAACTGACAATCTTCATACACAAAACCTAGAGAGTTTTTACATTTATGATTACTGCTTCTTGTAGGGCTAGGCCATGATTTCCCAACTGTAGCAATTCTAAGACTCCTACAATTCCTCAGCCACCTATGTTGGGAGTTGAAGTCCTCATGTCTTAATGTTCTCACCAAGGTTGGGAAACTTTGCTCTACAGGGGTGTCAAACTGGCAGCCCACAGGCCGGATGCGTCACGCGCAGGCCACGCCCACTCCAGCTCCACGAAGGCAAAAAACATTGCGATACATCACGTGACATCGTGACACAACAACTTTGACACCCATGCTCTAGTCTTGGCAGAAGATTGTAGTAGGCCTTTTGACATTATCCCGGGTAAAACTATGAGGTGAATTAAGTTTGATTTTGTTTAATTTAGCTGTGCATCTAACTAGAATTAAACAGACTTAATATATTCTCCAGTTAAGCATTTAATGATTTTCTCCCTCTACCTTTCCTTCCCAATTGAAGTAATTATTTTTCAAAGTCTATAGTGGCAGCCCCTAAGGCTTTCAAGGGCTTACAAACAGCCAGGGATTTCACGTTGTACATCTTGTGTTAATAAGCTCCCATCTTTGCCCCCGTCTTTTTCAGTACCTGAGGTCTGGAACAGGAGGCTACTGTGTGTAAAGGTGGTGAAGGCTGTCCTGGTTGATGATAGCACTCCGGTGAGAAACTATATCTTAGCAGTTCTAAATCTGATGTGTGTCAATAGCAATTTTCTGGTGAAAAACTTTGTAATTACTAGGTAGTAGTCTTGTGAACTCTCAAGTCTCTTCTTTTTGTTATGTGTTCAAAATGGACAGTGATTCATATATGTGTGTGTATGTATATATAGCCAAGATCTAAATGAATGAAATAGCTTTATTAAATACTTCGTTCTTTACATACAGTAGTTTATACACTGCTCAAACAACTAAAGGGAACACAAAACTACAAAACTATTACGTAGGAAGAACCTGGCTAAAGAGAAATACATAAGTGATAATCAATTTAAGCTATTGAACAGGCTGACCATTATGATTTTTGAATATTTATTATACATATTAATAAATACTGAAAATATATTAATATTTTATTATGCATATTGATAAATTTTGTTACAATTCATTTTCATAAATCCTTTTTCTTTTAAAACATAAAATGGGTGCATTATAGCACACTTTAATGTCTTTAATTGCAAATATATATAGAGAGAGAGAAATAGAAATTTTGCTTTAATTTTTTTATTGCAATTATTTAAAATGAAATACAGAAAACGTATTAAAAATTGAAACCAAACAAAACAATATATTCGGGAAGATATTAGAGACTGCAAAAATATAACTGCAGGAGTGAGGACGGGGCTGCATGTTTTCCATCCTGACAAGGTAGCATTTTTTTCTCTCTCAATGTCTCTGGCTGTTAGATTTGTCTTGCAACGCTCCAGACGATTAGAAAACTGTTGTCTGTTGGTTATTTGGAGAAAATTGAAGGATGGCCTCTGAATTATATTGCCCTGCAGTTGTCCAAGTCTGCCCACCAGCTGGTAAGGCTAATCTAAAATTTCAACAGTGGAGCCAGTGCATCAGTGGTAGGTTGCCCCCAGTTCGCACCAGTTCTATAGAACGGGTAGTAAAACCGGCGGGAGGCTCCGCCCACCGACCCCACTGTCACCAAAACACTTCTGCGCAGGTGCAGAAGAGTGCGTGGCCCCACTGCGAACCGCTAGTAAAGGTAAGTAGAACCCACCCATGCAGTGCATGTTGTGGGTGGGAGTAAAGTGGATGAGCCCAGTGACATCCCCCTTATATTTTGGGCAGGGTGTGCTCTCTTTCTTAACAGGAGCAGCTGTTCTTTTTCAGCTTGCTGTTTTTCAAAACAAGAGAAAACTCTCAGTCCTGAAGAATATGCAGCAGCAATAAAATGAGAGTGGTGGGGAAGGGGTTGAACCAAGAAAAGAATACGAGATGAACTCACACTCATGTACATAGACATTTATTTTATTTATTTAAGAGCATTATTTTTCCATAGCTTCTGGATATGCATCAGGGGTGAAATGCTCCCAGTTCGGACCAGCTCGGGCGAGTAGGTAGTGATGGCAGTGGCCAGTTCAGAGAACTGGTAGCAAAAATCCCTGCCCCCCCCCATGCCCAGCTGAGCCGCGCAATCATCACAGCCTTTTTTTTCTTTTAAATGGCTCTGACGATCCCAGCTGAGTTGCATGCCGATCAGGCAACTCAGCTGGGATCGGCAGAGCCTTTTGAAAGCATTTTTTAACCTGGTTTTGCATGTAAAAAATGGTTTTAAAAGTAAAAAAAAAATTGGCCACGCCCACCCAGTGGGCCATGCCCACAGAACTGGTAGTAACAAATTTTAGATTTCAACCCTGATGTGCATCATATGGGTTTCTTTTTCTTCATTCTTTCCTTATCCAAACTTGAAACAGAGATTAACAAACAGGGCTGCTGCTGTCACATAACATGCGATGATCTGTCACAAACTCACCTGTATGACAGCTTGGCATAACTTCCATGTTCGGATGTTAAGGCAATGGCTACCTTCCCACAACCTTCTGTCCTTACAAATTACCCAATTCCATTTAGCTTAATCTAACACAGAAGATCCTAAACCTCTCAGCTCATTGACCCCTTCATGAAGTTTCAGATGGTTCATCAATCCCCACATATTCATTATATAAAAATTAATGAATACTGCTCATTATATAAAAATTAATGAATACTGCTCATTATATAAAAATTAATGAATACTGCTTTAACTAATAATACTATGAATAATAGTAAGCAAAGCTAGTGCCAATAGTAATAGATGCCTTGGGCTCAATCCCAAAACAATTGGAGTACTATTTGAACACCATCACTATTGACAAAATTACCATCAGTCAATTGCAAAAGGCAGCTGTACTCGAAACAATTTATATCCTGTGACAATACCTTTAACACTGTCAAACATCAATATTTGCCTATTCCAGATCCTTGTGAAGAACTCAATAGGTGGATAAAAATGCCAAATTCAGTCTAATCGTATGGCTGACTATCAACGAACCATAATAATAATAACTGGAGTATCATGCGGACACATTGGCATTGACAAAATCACCACCAGTCAATTGCAAAAGGCAGCTTTACTCAGAACAACTTACATCCTGTGACAATACCTCTAATACCATCAAACCTCCACATCTGCCTTTCTCAGATCCTTGGGAAGGATTCCATGCTTGGATAAAAATGCCAAAGCCAGTTTAAACATCTGGCTGAATGTGCGACGTACCATAATATAGAAATAACTCAAAGCTGTTCCCACTGGCAATTGACCATCCAAACCTGGGTAACATTGTCTCATCACTAGTCACATCTTCTTCAGGCCTAGAGACTGGCATGGAGCTCTACAGAGATGCCCAAAGATTAATTGATCCTAACTGGCCTGCTATCATTTATCAGCCATCTACTGATCCCCAGACATTTATTGACCCCTTGAGCTAGTCCTTTTGACATTTGAAGCTTGATATTGACCACTTTGGGGAATTCTGACCTAGCAGAATGTCAGAATTCTCAGATATCCAGAATGTGGCTGGATATCTGATTTTCTCTTTCAGACCCAGCCAACATGGAATCTTCCTTTGGGAGGTTTAAAGGAGAAGGCCATGGAGAGAGTCAGTGTGGATCTTCTTCATTTCGCCGTAACTTCAGGAAGAGGTGCAAGTCAGGTCAGAAGCCCATTAAGACTAAGCTAGCTATATTTAATTTCTTTGCAACCATTTGCCTTGGCTTTTGCTTCATTCATCTCATGGTGGTGGTGTCCATATAAATTCATTCATATAAATTCATATAAATCAGGGGTGTCAAACTCAATTTCATTACGGCAGCATCAGGATTATGTTTGACCTCAGGGGGTGGGCCAGAGTGGGTGTGGCCAGCTCAATGTCTCTCATGTCGGGGGTGCCTGTGTTGGCCTGAGCGCTCTGCCAGCAAAAATGGGCTCCCGAGCGCCATTTTCAGCTCCTGAAACCCTCTGCCAGATAAAACAGGCTCCCAAGCTCTGTTTTCAGCTACAACAGCCTCCTGCGACCCTCTGCCAGATAAAACAGGCTCCCAAGCTCTATTTTCGGCTACAACAGCATCTTGCAACCCTCTGCCAGCAAAAACAGAGCTCGGGAGAGCTGTGTCTGGCCCTCCTGAGCTCCATTTTCACCGGCAGAGCCCCACAGGCCAGTCCTTTGCGGTTTCCAGGGTGGCCCCATGGGCCAGATCTAAGCACCCTGCGGGCCCGATCCAGCCCCTGGGCCTTGAGTTTGACACCCCTGATATAAATGGTCTTTATTTGCCTTGGTATTTTGTTCTGGATTTTTTTTTTTTTGTATTACCATATAAATCGAGACATCTTGTGGAGGAACCTGAAACAAAATGCGGGTGTGTGTGTGTGTGTGTGTGTGGAATTGGCACTGTGGGAAATATCAAATGGGACACAATGACAAACTTCATGTAAAAATTTGGATTTAATGCTCTTAGTACAAGGAGGAGGACATCTTTTAAGAGTAATATGTGAGAGATTCCCTTCAGAAACCTTAAAAAACCAGCCATGCCTCCTTTAGATTAGAGTTTTTCAATCCTGGCAACTTTAAGGTCAGCGGACTTCAATTCCCAGAATTCCCCAGCCAACCAAAGTTTGTCTTGATGGCATCACTGCCAAATGGCTTTAAGCCTTAAGAGGAAAGTCAGGAAGGAAGAGACATATTGAGTGATTCTTTTAATCTGATACAGCATAGTTTCATTTTAGCAGGTTAAACCTTATATTTACTAGGAAAAAAGCATCTTTATATAATAATACCTGTGAGCATGTCTGAGGTGCATTGCTCTTTTTATTGGATGTCATTTACAGGCTGTGAGGATGGATGGACAGTCAGACAGACATACTGTACATACATAGAGATTTGATAATGCTAGAGAAGAAACAGACTATAAGGGTTTAACTATTCTTTCCCTCCTGGTAGGAATTATGGAAAAAGTTGCTCAACTATCTAATGCAGCCACATTACACTAGTTTGGCTACACCTCTGTGCCAAGCCTTGCGGCTCCTAGCTGAACACCGACTGAGGTGGGTTGTTCCAACACAGGCTACATTGAAGCCAGGTGGGTACCAGCAGGTCTAACACTCAGCTGGGCTGCTTCATTCCTTGTAGGGGGAGATAGTAGAAGCAACCTAGCTGAGGCATCTGCAGTTTTCGAAGAGATTCTGGAAAATCTTGCAGGTTTTCCTGGCTATGAAGCAACTAGCCACCTTTAAATGTCTCAGGCTATCATATTATGAACTCATGCTGTCCATTTGTCAGTTGATGTTTAGATAAAAGTAGATGAATGCCCACATTGTCACTAGATCAGTAGCGGGTTGCAAATCCTGTCGCTACTGATTTGCTCATGGCTGCACACACGTAGAAGTGTCTGAGTGGGTGGGTGGCACCTCCCGCTGCTGCTGCTACCATTTTGCCCGATCTGAGATGAACCGATAGCAACCCAACACTGCACTAGACCTAGGAAATCAGTTTCCATCACTTCATGATTTACTGAAGATTTGTACTTCTCTGCCTGATTCATATTTCTCTCTCTCTCCACCTCTCAGTAGATTCACCAACTCCCCAGGAATTGATGGCTCGCCTTATAGTAAGTGATATAGTTGGAGGGCCTGGGTTTATATCTCCTGCAACTTCATATGCCATGTTGTAGGAATTTTGCCCTCTTTAATGCAGGAAGTCCATCAATTAGTTTCCCAGGTCCCCATTTTTCCTAAAATAGTCTAATGACAGTCAACATCTGCTCAGAGGAGGAATTGTCATAACACATCTAACCAGCAATGGCCAGAAAGGCTAAACTGACAAGAATTTCTATTTATATTCCAATGTAGATATTTGAAGGTACATGGCGGAAAACCTTCAAAAGGTGGCAATCTGCTGGACACCAGCTGGTCCAGCAGGTCTGTTAAACCATCCAATTCCTGGATTCTTCTCTATTGTCATGCTTGCTGTGACTGTGAGAGAGACCAGACACCTAGCTTCTTCAACCTGTTTTTTCTTTTTTGTGGGGGCAGAGGGGATAGGGACATGGGATTATTGATCTTATGGAAAACCAAATATAGAATAGAATAGAATAGAATAGAATAGAATAGAATAGAATAGAATAGAATAGAATAGAATAGAATAGAATAGAATAGAATAGAATAGAATAGAATAGAATTCTTTATTGGCCAAGTGTGATTGGACACATAAGGAATTTGTTTTGATGCATATGCTCTTGGAGTACATAAAAGAAAAGATACATTTGTCAAGAATCACAAAGTACAACACTTAATGATGCTCATAGAGAAACAGTCAATATAAATCTTAAGGATACCAGCAAACAACGTTACAGTCATACAGTCATAAGTGGGAGGAGATGGGTGGTAGGAACAATGAGAAGATTAATAGTAATGCAGACTTAGTAACTAGTTTGACAGTGTTGAGGGAATTATTTGTTTAGCAGAGTGATGGCATTCGGGAAAATACTGTTCTTGTGTCTAGTTGTTCTGGTGTTTATAGGCTTGTTTTGAGGGTGGAAGTTGAAACAGTTAATGTTCAGGATGCAAGGGGTCTATAAATATTTTCACAGCCATCTTTTTGACTCGTGCAGTATACAGGTCCTCAATGGAAGGCAGGTAGATAGTAATAGTTTTTTCTGCAGTTCTAATTATCCCCTGAAGTCTGTGTCTATCTTGTTAGGTTTTTGGGTCTTCTAAAATATATATGGGTCTTCCAGGATATTCTTATCAGTCAACTGAACTGTATTTACAAGTTTCTTAACCATTAGACCAAACTGGCTTTCATTTGCTGTCCTGAAAGTACTTGCATTATAATATGTGAAGAAAGCAATTTTACCAATTTCATTGTTGAAGTGTCGCTGTGGGGCAGTGTTTTTTACATCCACAATTATGTCCACATATTTTCCAACATCTCAAGGACAGAAAAACAACACATTCATGTGGCTATAGAAGAGCCTATTGATATCTGGGTAAGTCCCATATTAAATGGATGGTAATGAACTCAGCAAAGTGGTTGGGAGACAGAATCTGTGAGGGAAAACCCTCAATTATGTGTAGCTTGAAAGCAGAAGATAGCAGGTTATATTTTGACTTAGTTGAACGCTCCAACTGCTTTTCAAAGTAGCTTTTCAAATATGATTAGAGCAGCATTGGGAAAGGTTTTGAAAACTTGGATATAAAATTATGTTCCTTTTATTTTCCTAATTTGCAGGCCCTTGCAGTTTGCCCTTTAGAAGGAGGTGGCCAAGGAACTGCAGCAATTCTCCTGCTAAGTGCTTTGCGCCCAGAATTCTACAAGGGTGTGGGTGAACATTGGTGGGTTGAAGTGCCCCTTCTGGCCCATTATCTGGAAGGTGAGACGAATGAAACCAAAGAGACCTCGTCATCTGCAATTTTCTGCATTCTTCTAACATATTTAGTTAATGTGTGGAGAATTTTAACCAGACAATGGGACTGCACACCAAATTCTAATCCATACTCTTCCTGATTTGCAAATGTTCGATGGGGAGATTTGAAGGATAAATTTGTTCAGTTTGCTGCGAACATGTGTATAGCTGCCCATGTGGTCCAGGTGTCTACAAAAACAGGGTCCTGGATTGTATAAAATACATTCAAGCAAACATAAGTACTGTATACAGTTCTCTATCCAGTTGAAAATCATTCCTGCATTTAGGCAAATATTGTACCTGATCAAGTATATACAAGTAGTCCTGTACCTGTAATGGAGCAAGAATTTATGATGCTAAGCGAGACTTTTCCTAAGTGAATTTTGCCCCATTTTATTACCTTTCTTGCAGGTAATAATTGTTAAGTGAATCCCTCTGGTTGTGAAGTTGGTTACACGGGTGTTAAGTGAATTTGACTTCCCCATTAATTTTGCTTGTCAGAAGGTTGCAAAAGCCGATTACATGATCCCAGGACATTGAAACCGTCATAAATATGAACCAGTTGTCAAGTATCCAAATTTTGATCATGTGACCATGGGGATGCTGCATTGGTCGTAAATGTGAAAAATGGTCATAAGTCACTTTTTTCAGTGACATTGTAACTTTGAATAGTCATTAAATGGACCGTTGTAAGACAAGGACTGCCTGTACACATGTTGATGAAAATTCCATTTAAATAAAACATAGTTTGTACGGTACAACACAGTAATCTCAGCATATATGTCCTATCTTCTTATATCTCAAGTGTAGCAGTAGGAAGAATTGTATAAGAAAATTTTAGCCATGATGTGTAGCTTTTCTAAGGCTGAATGGGTTGTCTAAGTCTAAATTTCCAACTACCAAAAATAAAACAATTGATAATTAACCTTGGTTCTAAATTTTAATACAGTAGGTACTAAACAAGTGTTTCTCAACCTTAGCCATTTTAAGATGTGTGGACTTCAAGTTCCAGAATATCCCAGCCAACAATGCTGGCTGGGGAATTCTGGGAGCTGAAGTCACACCTTAAAATGGCTAAGGTTGAGAAACACTGTGCTAAACAAGAATGGGGGTTACTTCAGGGTGAGATAATTCAATTAGCCAGAGTTAAGCCTAACTGGTTAAAGCGATATATGGGTTGGAAAGTAAGATTCCAACACCTGTGCCATCAATTATAAGCACAGGATGTCAGACATAATCATAGATAGTTATCTATGGCAGCTGTAAATCTTTCCACAATGCAGGAATGTGAGAGCTCGAGATAAAAAAAAGTTTATTTCTGAAGCCAAGGTTCCATGCCAACAAGCCCAGTATTGAGAAATCAAAGTGATTTTGGTCTTCCTTAGAGATGTCAGGAAAAAAACCCTGCAATGTTAAGCTCATCCAACCATCCAGACTTCAAGGATTTACTGAACACCAATATATTTGGAATTCATGGAAGTAATTGCTTTTTAATGGGTAGTTGGCATGGTTCATTTCAATAGTTTAGTTAGGTATCCATCTGGTCCTCATATTTTTATGGAAATTTCTCTCATTTCCAAAGGGCTTTAAAAAGAACCATCTCTCCTCCTGATTCCCTGGGTAATGCTGGTCTCCTATGCTCTCCCCAAAGGCCACAGCAAGTACACATTGCCCCCGGCAGCCTGGGAGCAGAAGCTACTGGAGGTAACCCCAGTGATGTGAGCATGGACGTTTCCCATGGCACTGACGACCCTCTCTAATGGCCTCCGTTCTCCTGATGCCTCCACAGTTCCTGAAGAAATCCTTACAGAGAAACCAGGAAGAAGGCTGGAACCTAATCTTGGGGCAGGAACTCATGAAGCAGATGGGTGTCTATCACAACTCCTCTAAAGAAAAAGTCAGTGTGATAAAGAAGATTGGTGATGTCCTTCATAAAAAGGCTAACCACTTCCACCTTGTAACTCATACACTAATATGTACCATGTCAGCCTTCCCCAGCCTAGAGAGCCTTCAAACGTATAGATTTCACCTACAGTAAATCCAGTAAATCAGCTAGTGACGGAGGTTGCGGGTTGGCCCTCCCACCTGCCCAGTGGTGGGTTTCAAATTTTTTTACTACCAGTTCTGTGGGCGTGGCATGGCTTGGTGGGTGTTGCTTGGTGGGCGTGGTAGGGAAAGGATACTGTAAAATCTCCATTTCCACCCCACTCCAGGGAAAGGATACTGCAAAATCTCCATTTCCACCCCACTCCAGGGAAAGGATACTGCAAAATGTCCATTCCCACCCCACTCCAGGGGAAGGTTATTGCAAAATCCCCATTTCCTCCTGATTAGCTGGGACTTGGGAGGCAGAGAATAGATGGGGGCGGGGCCAGTCAGAATTTTTACTACCAGTTCTCCGAACTATTCAGAATTTCTTCTACTGGTTCTCCAGAACTGTTCAGAACCTGCTGAAACCCACCTCTGCATCTGTCCCGGCACTATGCCGCCCTATTTAGCCACGTTTTTGAGGCCGGGCGCATGCTCGGAAGGCACACGTGCAAGCAAAGCACATGTGTGGAAAGGCGAGCGCATGCACGGAAGGTACGAGCGCGCACAAAGCGAGTGTGTGCGCGTGGGGCAAACCAGTGGTAACAATATCTGAAACCCACTGCTGAGTAAATCTTCCACTATTGTGACCATTGTTGAGAATTCTGAAAATTAAAGCCTACAGTACACATGGGATATTGGTTCTGGATGGTCTGGGTTTCTTTAGGCCATGTTTAAAGAACCTCCAGCTGTTTCATTTCTCTCCTCCAGGTCTTCCTCTATAAGACTTTGGGAATTGCTCTTTCTGCTACAGGGGATGCAGCTGGGGTGACCCAGCAGCTCCTGAATCTGCTCTTGCATACAGATTATACTGAGGAAGCCCAGCAAAAGGCAAGAACCGCAGTCTGCTTCAAACTAATGAGAATTCTAGATTTCTTTTGTTAAAATGTTGTCTGCCTTGCTCATACAGTGCCTGATGATGATGCTATTTGGTAATCCCAATCCTCTTTCTGACTCTGTATTCTGATGTTTTGGGAATAACTTTGTTTTTTAAGTATGGCTTTACTGGAATTATATAGGATTCCGCTCTCTATATTCCATTTGATATTATTGAAAAAATATACCTGCTCAAAAGAGGTTATTGTTGTAAATCAGGCAATGTTCTCTTTTTGCTCTGTTCTTTGTTTTATTCTGTCACTGGGTTCTGCTTCAGTAGAGGTCTTGTTCTCTCATGCTGGAGAGAAGAGGACACGCTTTCAACTATTATTAAATCAGAGAAAAGCATCAGAGTAGAACACAGGTCACATTTGCTGTTAATTTTAAAAACATCTTTGATTTTTTTTTTCTATGATGGCAGGGCCTGTAACTGAATGATTCACTTAGCTCAATTTCTCTAGGAGTGAGAAAATGGGGTTAAAAAGATCCTAAGTGGGGAAACTGGATTTGACAGAGAAGCTCTTCTGTTTTCTGGCTACCGCTTCCTTCTCTTGTCCTCAGGGTGTTCGCTGGTGTCTGGCATACTGTGCAGAGGGGCAGCTGGTGGCGGTGCTGGAAGCTCTACATCACTTTGAGAAAGAGATTTCTGAGGGAAAAGATTTGGCTTGCTTTCAGATTGGCCAGGTTTGGAGATTTACTACTTCATACTATCTTCTTGGTCTTCTTGACTAGCAACTGGGAAAGCTGGACATATGAGAACATAGGTAAAAGTAAAGGTTCCCCTCACACATATCTGCTAGTCGTTCCCGACTCTAGGGGACAGTGCGCAGTGGTGGGTTGCCCCTGCTCGGACTGGTTCTCAAGAACAAATAGTAAAACTGGCGGGAGGCTCTGCCCACTGACATGGACGTCATCAAAGTAGAGCTGTGCATGCGCGGGCACAATGCAAACCGGTAGTAAAGGTAAGTAGAACTTACCCCAGGCGGTGCTCATCTCCATTTCAAAGCCGAAGAGCCAGCACGATCTGAAGACATCTCCGTGGTTATGTAGCTGGCATGACTAAAAGCCAAAGATGCACAGAACACACGCAGTTACCTTCCCACCAAAAGTGGTCCCTATTTTTCTACTTGCATTTTTATGAGCTTTTGAACTGCTAGGAAGGCAGAAGCTGGGACAAGTAACGGGAGCTCACCCCATTATGTGGCACTAGAGATTTGAACCGCTGAACTGATGAAGTTTCGATTAACAAGCTCAGCGTCTTAGCCACTGAGCTACCGCGCCCCTATGTGAGAACATGGTGCCCTTTTAAAAGATCACGCTTAAAGCATGTTTCAGTCAGACCTAGAGTCCAGATGATGCAACACATGTAATCATATATGCTAGGCTCCCTTCCACAGGCATCTTCTCTATGTGTTGGCACTGCAATTCCCAGAAGTCTTAACTCATATGACATTTGGCCCTTGTGTCTGTCTCTTTGGTTTGCCAGCCTAAAAAGAGAGGTACAGAAGACAACCTTCTTCAGCTTGGATTTTAATTTCTTTGAGCAGGCTTTTACAGTTCTCAATTTTATTTCTGAGTCAGACTCAAGAAAATTTCTCTAGCACCTCTATGCATGAAGCTCAAACAAACGGCACTTAGAAAGAAAAATACTTAGTGAGCAAGAAAAACCAAAATTATTTCTGATAACTTATCATATTTTCTCTGAAACAAATTTGGGACCCCAGCAGCAGAATATGACTCTGCCTTTAGAGTTGGTCTTCTTCATCATCTGTAGGCCTTGCCTCAGCCAGAGAAAGAACATGTGATGAACATTCTCCTTCTATTATATGGTAGTGTGGCACTCCGTGTTCCCCAGGAGCAGCTAATGCCTCATCTAGCCAATGAGATTGTGCCAAGGATCCTACACCATTATATGACACTAAACAATCCAGAGGTGAGTTATTTGCCTTATTGTGCTACCAGGGTAGCAGGATTCTGCTTCATTTAACTGGTGGCATTGGATTTTGAGAGCATCCTTTTAGGGATGAAGATCGAAAATGGAATCACATAGAGTATATGTTACAGGAGCAGATCTGTGTTTATATCAGTAGTGAAATCCAAACTTCTTTACTACTGATTCTGTGGGCGTGCCTTGGTGGGCGTGGTGTGGCTTGGTGGGTGTGCAGGGGAAGGATCCTGCAAAATCCCCATTCCCTCCCCACTCCTGGGGGAACAATATTGCAAAATCTCCATTTCCTACCCCACTCTGGGGCCAGCCAGAGGTGGTATTTGCCGGTTCTCTGAACTACTCAAAATTTCCGCTACCTGTTCTTCAAACTGCTCAAAATTTCCGCTACTGGTTCTCCAGAACCTGTCAGAACCTGCTGGATTTCACCCCTGGTTTATATGCCACCCAACCCAAAAGTTGAATGGATGTTTGCAATAAGATATTCACCCGCTGGCTATCTTATTGCATTAGGTCATTATACAAGTCAAAAAAGGCAGTCCCTAAAAGGTATAACATAATTTCATCTATGAAAAAAATCTTGGTTGATCGGTTGAATATATTTTACAGTCCTAGCTTTTGGAAGTGTTTTGATGGTGTTGTTCAGAGGGTCTTCAGAATTTCCCCACAGGACTGATATGGGTGATTGATATCCTGCAAATGAAATCACTATTTATAAGCAAGACTGTCAGTTATCTCTTACTCGGGAAGGGTAGCCCTTTGGTTATTCAGTGCTTCCTTCCTGTTCTTTAATCCAAGTTCCTCTTGGAGTCAGCCTCCACCATCCTTTTCCCATTTCCATCCAGAGGGCCAATGATGTTGAGCTGGTTTTGAGTTTTGCCCAGTGCGTGTCAGAAGTCAGCCTCTCCATGAAGAGCAAAGGGGATTCCACTACTTTCCAGCTGCCTCAAAAAAGAGCGTTGCTTGACCTTCTCATGGTGAGTACAGTTTGTTTATTTTATTTAAAATACTTGACTTGATGCTTGCAAAAGGTCCCCAAAGGGATTTCTTATACCTGGTCTCAGGGAAAATTACTGTAAAAAATTGGAAGGATCACATAAATCTACCATATGATTTTTGTTCTGGCTGTGGCTCTTGCTGGAAGGGACATTAAAGACATGAGCATTTTCACTTACTGACTTCTCCTTCTCCTTCCTTGTAGAGAGTGGCTACTTTGAAGGTTTTGTCTTCCAAGCTTTTGGACTCATACTAGGGATGGTCCTGAAAGCTCGGAAGACAAAACTCTGGTCCTGGTGACTGACCCAGATTGGATCCTGCAAAGTTGCCTTTGCCTCAAATGAATTCTTCCATGCCAAGGACCACCCTTGGCAATTGACTGGTGTGGTTGAGCTGATGTGGTTGAGCTGATGTGGTTGAGTTATAGATGCAACATTTATTATTTATTATTAATTTCAAATTATATCAGGGTTTAACTTTCATTTTAATGTTCTTTTCTCTAATCATATCAAGGTTTTATTCCTACACTCCACACTGAGTTCCTTATGGTTAGACAGGTGACCATATACCATATATACAAATTGGATGGATGGATGGAAGGAAGGAAGGAAGCCAAGACAAAATTTATGTTTGAATTCATAAATTTACATGTCATTAAAATTAAATATAGTCAATCTCATATTCCACAATCATCACTGACCCTTCCCAATTACTTTAAAAATGACTATATGGTGACATCTTTGGAATGTTTCTGGGGTGGTATTATGGCCTAAAACCCCAACTGCTTATTCTGGAACGTTCCTTATGTAGGAATGTTGCTTGGGAACTCAACAGAAGGATCCCAATCTAAACCATGCCCAATTTATTTCCTTCCTATACTGTTTACTACAGAATACTGTTAAAACAGAGTCCCTGGAGGTGCTTGTAACTCCTGTCTGCCAGCAGGTGATGGTTGCTCTTCGGCACCTGAGGCAAGTACTCATTGCTATGCTGTTCCTTTTAAGATCAGCCCTACATGGATCAGTCAGAGCACAAATAAAGATTGAGGAACCAGATTGCATAGTCTACCTTTAGTTCTGGCACACAAAATGTCTTAAAGCATGTATAGATCCCAAATTCTCATCTCCAATTAATGAGAGGCCCTCACTGGTTGGGTTTGGGCAACATGTGAAATTAAATCACTGAATTAGCACAATACATTGAATCTTTAGCTTACCAAACCTAGCCACGTTTACCATGATCCGGGTTTTTGATATTTTGTGATTTAGCTAGTAGACCTTTAACTGAGTTAAAAGGAGCTGTTATCCAAGAAGCTGTTATCCAGAATACAAAGGAAGAGACATTACCTCCCGCTGCCACTCACCAAGTCAGAAATTAATCTCTGGAACTCGGCATTTCTTTGATTTCTGTCCATTTGATGGCTGATAAGTATGTAGATGATGCTGTCAAGAAACCCTTTGCTTTTTGGAGGTCATATACGGAAGATGTCCTAAATGTGGGCATTCACAATAAGGAAGCCCCTACTGACCATAACTGGCGTCAGTTGGGGAATGTGGACATATGAACTAACACATAAGAGTTTTTGATTTTTCTGACTTTGGAACCTCTGCTGAGATGTTGATTCAGTAAAAGAAAGGAAAGGAAAGTGACTGGATCAGAGGTGGGTTTCAGCAGGTTCTGACCAGTTCTGGAGAACCGATAGTGAAAATTTTGAGTAGTTCGGAGAACTGGTAGTAAAAATTCTGACAGGTCCCACCCCCATCTATTCTCTACCTCCCAAATCCCAGCTGATTGTGAGGAAATGGGGATTTTGCGGTAACCTTCCCCTGCCACGCCCACCAAGCTATGCTCATCAAGACATGCCACGTCCACCAAGCCATGCCCACAGAACCAGTAGTAAAAAAATTTGAAACCCACCACTGGACTGGATCATATAATGGGCCCCAGTGAGGTTCTGCTTTATTTGCATCAGGAACTGGGAAGGCCAAGAAACTGCTTTTTAAACAGAGTATTATTGTTTCTTCAGCAAGGTGCCAGAAATGCTGAGCCCTGAGGAGAACTGGAAGCTGGCAGAGGCCTGTCTGAGCCATGTCTTTGCTATTCCTCCTTTGGGGATTGCAGAAGGTGCCAGTCAGGTAAGTAGGTGTGGGTTGTGGGAAATGTCTTTGAAATCCCCTGCTTTTTCTATACTAATAAGTGCTATTGTCTTCTGCATTTCAGACTCTCTATACTAGTACTTTGACTTCCTTGTCAGAGCTGATGGAGACCTTACTGGAGCCAGAATCAGGAGAGAATGACTTTTCAGACTGGTTCCAGCAGATCTTCCAGGTGAATTGGAAAGAAGACCTTCATGTTGATTTAAATAACACTGTCTATGATTTTATAGTGTCATCAAGAATAGCAATCATTTAGGCCTCCATTAATTTATCTAGTCTGCTTTTAAAACTATTTAAAGCTGTAGAAAGTTAGCACCCACCCCTCACCTAGAAGAATGACATATTTTAGGAAATATTTAAAAAGGCAGAATACTATGTTTCCCCTAAAAGAGAAAGAGAAATCTTAAGGGAGACAGAAACTCAGAGCTTCAGCTCTCTGCTCCCAGCAGATATTTGGTGCCCATTGAGAAGGTTTGGGCCATCCTATCTACAGAACTAAAGACCTTCAGCTCCAGAGTGATGGGATTAAGACATGACCCTCCAGGACATAATAGGATTAATCCATCTAGCAGCAGTGCTCAATGAATTGCAATTACATCAGCCCAGGCTCCAACCAAACTTGATTCAGACAAACATGACCCCACATGGCCCCATGGGAGTCTGACTACAGCCAATAGAATACATTTATTGCACAGGAATAGGAAGCTCAAGGGCAAGGCCCAAGAGAGGGTATAAAAATCCCTCACTCTCTACTCCATGTGGTCAGTTGCCCAGGACCTCAAAACCATGTGATCCTGTTCATCAATAAGCCATCTTTCCAATCAGCCTCCATGTTTCCAGTGTCTTGCTCCCCATTTGAACTGAACCAGATGGATATTTCTTCCAACAAAGCTATACGACAGCAAATTCTATACATTATCTACCACTTTTTATTGGTGCAAACACTCATTACATTTAATTTTGGATTAAATGGTGGATGATAACATAGCCTTCCATCTTCTCCACAGCTCTTGGGCTACTGGCTGGTGTCAGAGCATGAATGGGAACGGGCTCGGGCTATGCAGCTTGGTGTCCATCTACTGAAAGCTCATTGCCAAAGGACTAGCACATCTGTGAGTATGGCCCAGCATCTGTCAAGCAAAGCCTGGCCTAGCAAACTATTCCCAGGGGGTATATATTCTTGTATGTTGGGAGAAACATCTCCATGAAGATTGGTCCACGTTTTGCAAAAGTAGCTTTTTAGAATTGTTACTTCCAGCAAACTGGCTTATTCTGTAAGACTAACCAAAGTTTAGCAACTCATTGCCTTTTTAAAATAATCTTTCACAGATCTCTCAGAACCAGTTCAGCCACTTGATGGCCCTGTTGGGTCCTTTCACTTATGACACACTGGGCACCATTCGTCATAGTGCTGGTAATTGCATTCGACTCCTGCTAAACATCCAAGGTGAGTTTAAAAATGGAAGAGCGGGGGCTTGGACTAGATGACCTATAAGGTCCCTTCCAACTCTGTTAATCTGAGCTCTGCAAATGTAAATTTACATAGGATTGCAGCCTCAATGAAAGAACCATTTAGCCATCTCAAGCCACTAGACCGTTGAATTCTGTTTAGGGCCCATGTTCCAAACAGTCCTTGGGCCTACATCCCATTTGTTCAGCAACCGTTCAAAGTTACAAAGTTGTTGAAAAATTGAATTTACAACTGGTTCTCACACTTGCAACATCTCCATGGTGACATGATGAATATTTGGGTGCTTGAGTGACCAGCTCACATTTGCTGTAATCACAGCTTCCAGTCATTTATTTCCAATCTTTCTGCCAAAAGGATTTCTAAACTCCCATGGGGTGATGGGATGGCAGCAGAATACAGTGGTCCTTTCATCTCAGCCCTGCTGTTCGGGGTGGCCAAAAGAGCAGAGGTAGCAATAGCAATAGCACTTAGATCTATATACCGCTTCATAGTGTTTTACAACCCTCTCTAAGTGAGTTACAGAGTCAGCATATTGCCCTCAATGATCAGGATCCTCATTTTACCAACCTCAGAAGGATGGAAGCCTGAGTCAACCTTGAGCCGGTGAGGATCGAACTCCCGGCAGTGGGTAGAGTTAGCCTGCAATGCTGCATTCTAACCACTGCTCCACCACAGCTCTTGGAGATGGACGAGATAGATAGGCAAGAGGGGAAAATTGAAGCAGAGGCAATTTGTGGAGGGCAGGAGGAGCATAAGGTTGTTACCTAATGACCGCAACTGAGACTGCTGGGACTGCCATCGCTAAGTGAAGTGGTCATGTGATGTTTTGCTTGACATCTACTTGTCTTAGTGATGGAAATGCTGGTTCATTGCTTCATTATCCCTCCCCTGATTGTAAGGAGATACATTTTCAAATTTTGTTACATCCTTGCCATACTACTAAAAATTACTGAGAAATATTTTATAGCTACAACATGGAATAATAGAGCATAGTATTCAGCCAACACCTTCTTTGTTCCTTTAGGAGCCACAAAGTTGCGTGAGCCCAAAGTGCGTGTCAACCAACAGCGATTGTATTGCATTCAAAGGGACCTTCAAAGTGAAAGTACAGAGACAATGCACACTGCCTCTCTCCGGTTGGCCAAAGTACTAAAAAAATGGACAGCTTCTTGTGTGTGACTGCGTATTGTGTGCATGAATATCTGCAGATGTCTGAACTGTCACAGTGGCCATTGCTGAGGATTCTGGGGACTGACTTTCACACACTGGGATATCGTGGAGCAGGGGTTCCCAACCTTGGGGCTGCAGCCCACTACTGGGCCACAGCCTGTTCAAAACCGGGCCATGGAGAAATAGGCAAGCACATGCATGTGAAGCTCCAGTCACATGAGTGGAGGTTGCTTGGGTTTGCGCATGAAGCTCCACTTGTGCAAGCAGAGGGCACTTGCGTTTGTACGTGAATCCCCACTTGCATGAGTGGAGGAAACTCACACGAGCTTTGCACACGAGCACAAGCACCATCCACTCGTGCCCTCTGCTCTCGCAAGCACCCTCCACCTGTGTGTGACGCTCCATTTGAGTGAGTGGAAGGCATGCATGCACATCGTTCACACAAATGGAGCTGTGCATGTGCATGTCTGCCACTCACACACAGACACACATGTGCCAGGCCGGGCCACCAAGCTGGAAAGGTTGGGGACCACTGTTGTAGAGGACAATTCATGGCATCCTTCTCTGACTCTTAAAAAGAGTTGTCAGTTTATAGCAAGGGACCTGATCAATGGTGGGTTTCTACCGGTTTGCCCCAGTTTGGGTGAATCGGTAGTGGCGGCGGCGGGAAGCTCCACCCACCCAGCCGGACATCATCACCGACGCTCTGTGCATACGCAGGAGATTCTGCGCATGCACACACTCCTGGTTCCGAACCGGTAGCGAAGGTAAATGGAATCCACTACTGGACCTGATATACCATGCAGATACAATATGTGTTGCTGCTGATAGAATTACTATAGATTAAGAAACCGAAGATGCCATCAAGTTTCCTAGGTAGTCTTCCCCAACTGGAGCACCTTCCAAATGTGTCAACTCATCTCCCAGAATTTTCAGCTGATGCCATGCAGGCTGGAAATTCTGGGAGTTCAGTTAACAAAATTGGAGGCACCCAGGTTGGAGAAGGCTGATTTCAGAACTTCAACAAAGCATAAGAACAAAAATGTAGGTACAGTCAAAATGAAATGAAATTTTCATCCTGGCCCACATAGATAATACAATTTTGCTTGTTTTGTTTTGTTGTCCCACCTAGTGTTGAAACGTTGCCAAAACCTTGTTCAAAAATAGGCATCTGGCTTGGAGAAAATAAACCCAGAAAATTGGTAATTTTTTAAAGAAGAGTCAGTTCACTGATAGCCTAGTTGGATACACAGTGTAAAACTAGAATCTCCCACTGCAGTGATATGGGAGAATGACCTTGGGAGACGGGAGGAAAAGCCACAGACCAGACAACCATTGTAAAAGATATCTCAGTACCTAGGAGAGGGGTGAGGGAAGCACTTCATAAGAGACCTTCCCTAGTTTTCCAAAGAAGAGGGGGAAAATACTTTCAGTCTTGCAAACTTGTTAATACAGCCTTAAAATAAAGATGGAATTCGTACTTATATTTGGGTTGGGTTTGTCTGGGCTACCTTGAAGAGCTAACAGATCCAAACTAAATCATGTGAGGTAGAAGAGATTTTTTGGGATCCTCGAGAGCTGTGGATGTTTTAGAGGGAAAAATGTTTTGCTCATACTTGGTCCGAGTTCATACTGTATGCTCGAAAAAGGATGAAGTGATGTTGCTCTGGCTTAAGATGAAGCTCCTTGGAACTTTCTGTCCTTACTTTCTCTTTCAGATTGTCAGCTGTGTCCTGCCTCTCCAAGGAATCCTAACCTTCTTGCACACTTTGCTGGAGCAACTGAGGACTGTGAATAGTTCCTGCGACAAGGCTGCCCTCCTGTGGTTTGAGGTGGCTGTGAAGGAACGGCGGCCAGATCTAAAAGACAAGGTAAAGCCTAAATCTGATCTTGTTCGAATGCAATATTCAGCAGTTTGGCTGAGGAATGCTGGGATTTGTAATTCAACCACTCGATGGACACAGATTATCCCTCCCTTGATTAGATGATGGTTGGCAACAATTGGCTGGCAAGGAAATTTTTGACTCCTACCCTGCTGCGTATTTCTTAAGGCTGATTAAAAAACGACATTCTTATCTCATTCAAATTCTAAAAGTATGGCTAAAATAAGAACTTGACACCTTATATGAAAGCAGGAAAGTGGGGTCTGAGTGTATCTCCAAGGGGCGCATTGCACAGCAGAACTTGAAAAGTGAGGCCCTTTAAAAGAGCTTCTCCTGCAAACTTTGTACATGCAAACAGGTTCAAATTGAGGCAGGTATTCCTTCAAGGGGTCAGGATCCAATTTCTGGTACATCTAAAGGAGAGCTGGATGAAAAGTACATTTTTGTTGTCAATTCATGATGTGCCTGAACCACGTGTGCCTGCTGCCAAATCCAACTGGCTTAGATATCTATGGAGATTCTCAGTCACCCAGGTCATGGTTGTCCCAAAGGTGCTTTTTCAAAAGGCAACTGGAGTTTGGTTTTCCTTGAAGACATTTCTCTTCTCATCCAAGAAGCTTCTTCAGTTCTTCAGAACTAAAGAAGCTTCTTGAAGGAGAAGTGAAACGTCTTCAAGGGGAAAAAAATCCAGTTGCCTTTTGAAAAAGCGCCTTTGGGACGACTGGCTTAGATGTAGTCACAGGATGTCTATGAGATGAACTTTTCAGCACTTCTCACCCTGATTGCCATCTGGGACTCCAGAAGCATCTGTAGATCAAGAGGCACTCCTAGCCTGAAGACTTCCACTAGCAGCTGTTTCCTATCAACCAAAAATACCTCCATCCTATCTGGATTTAACTTAAACTTTGCTACCAAGTCAAAATCTTTGCAGGTTAATTCCTGAAGGATTAAGATCTTAGCATCTTTCTAAAACTGAGAGTTGTGAGTGAATTGGTGGTATTTTATTGACCTTCTTTAGAAAGAATAAAACTTCCATAATTTATTTTTGCCTCACATTTGTCTAAATACATTCCAGTCGTGAAGAAAAGCTGCAGATATAATTTCCTTGGTAATGATGGCTTCTCCTTTTTTCAGGTTCACAGTATTGTAGACATCATTTGTTCCTTTTGGCAATATTCCGAAGACTCAGCTCAGCGCCACTTCCTGGCCCAGGCCATCTGCATTTTGGCTGAGCATCATCGCAAAGCAGTTTGTTTCTCTCTCCTGGAGCAACCCCTGCTTCAAGACAAGTGAGTGGTGAGCACAGGGCTGGCCTTAATCATTATGAACTGTGGTGATGCAGTGGTTAGAGTGCAGTACTACAGGCTACTTCTGCTGACTGCCGGCTGACTGCAATTTGGCAGTTCGAATCTCACCAGGCTTAAGGTTGACTCAGCCTTCCATCCTTCCAAAGTGGATAAAATGAGGACCCAAATTGTTGAGGGCAATATGCTGACTCTGTAAACCACTTAGAGAGGGCACCGTAAAGCGGTATATAAGTCTAACTGCTGTTGCTATTAGGCAGAAAGGTACAGAGCAGCAGCATTTATATTCCACACATTTTATGTGATGACCCAGGGCGTGGCACGAAAGCAGCACAACCAGAGAACAGGTCTAACTCCCCTTTATTGCGCCAACTGTGCCCCCAAACGTTCCCACATTCACTACAAGTCCTGTAACAAAGCTCTCACACAGCCTAGAAACCTCTGGCAGCAAGTAGTCCAGTAAGCCAGGTTAATCAAACAGCAACCACAGCCAGCAGTCCAATAAGCCAGGTTAGCTAAACAGTAACTAGAGTAAGAAATTCAGTGAAGCAGGCAAACTGGCAAGCCCCACAAGACAGAGTACAGCGATCTCCAGGCTTTGGGAAGTGCACATGAGGCTCCACAGATTCAATGCTTGTTCCTGACAAATGCCTCTCCCACCAGCACCTCCTTACATCTCAGTCCCCAGGTGTGCCTTGTTAAAAGGGGCAGGGCACTCTCCTCCCTCGTAGCCAGCTCAGTCTGCATTGATCTCACTATCTCTCTTCCCTCCTTGCTCCCGCCTCTCCATCTCTGTCATTTCTCTTCCAGCTCATCTTCCCCCGCAGATTCAGACTCCAAAGGGGACATGACATTTTATGTTTCATACAAAAATATCATTGTGGCTTTCCTTTCTGCTGCACATACACATACACATTCCAGATATATATATCTGGAACTTAAAATATATTATCCACTTAGCTTTCGTTAGCCTCTGCTAACATTGTCAGAGTGTAAAAACCACCATTGAAGAGATATTCACCTTTATGCATCATTGATCAATTTGGCCATTGCGCATGAGATAGGCCCATCCACCCACCACCCACCTATAATAAGCTCTGTCGTTTTTACTTCAGGCATGTTAATCGATGGCGGCTTAGCTCCTGTTGCTTCCTCCCCTATCACATACCTCTTGGGCTGCCCATCTCCAGGGAATGATGCTAAGCTGTCAGATATTGCTTTAATGGTATTATTTTTCCATCTGTAGAGTAAAGAGGGAACTCTGGGCATCGCTTGCAACCTATAAAAATAGTGGTCCTTCTGTCCTGAAGTGTTTGCTCATCTGGATGAGAATGGAAGGAAATCACACCCACAGCTGCCTTTGGGTGAGAGCTCTGGACTCGAGACTGTGGGACCATCAGTATATCCAAGGTGGGGAGGCTGATTTTCTGTAGATGGCTGGGAAATAGGTAAAGTGACTGGACAACTCATTTCTTAACAAGTTGGGGGAATTGCATTGTCAGAGAGCTGTTGCTAGTCAAGGTCAACAAGAGTGGGGTGGATGGAACAGTAATAGACCCAAGACAAATACAATTCAGATGTTCCTTTGAATCTCTGTCCTTTTCAGGGTCTTGAGGCTCTCCGTGAGGTAGTCTTGGCTTTGGATGGTTGTGCCACCTTCTTCCCATTACTGACAGAGCTGTGCTACATTCTTCTGCAGCAGCTCAGCAAACATCAGGATGATAAGATGCCAACGTTCTGTTTTTCTCCTCTAGAAAGCAATGGGAGTCTTGAGACAGAATTCATGACATCCCATGGGTAACATTGTGCCTTTCCTAAAAGTGGATGATTCCTTTGAAACCTCTCTCTTTCATGTTTCTGGCGCTTCTTCCCCTTAACATTTGTTTGCCAGGAATGTTTCACTGACTGCAATCTGATTATTGCCCAGATGTTGAAGATTTGTGCGGCATTGTCCAGCAGCCATCAATTGGCTAGCAATCTGTTGCCTGGGGAAGAGATCTCCTGACAATCATCTGGGAGAAATGGCTTCATGGTTTTCTTCTAGCAATAATTAAGCTGCTTGGCCGGGTTTCCACTTAATTATTAATTTATTATGGTATCAGTGTTGCTGCACTGATAGTGGCAAGAGTCTTTGTGCTGGGGGATAATGTGTGTTCCTGCCGTCTCTTAAAAAAGCAAGGATCCATAGGAGAGACCAGGATCTCTCTCAACAATCGACGGTCTAGTCGATTCTAGCATGAAGGTACTAGCCCTGTCCTTTCCCCTGATCTGCCATAGGGTGATGATGGGTGGTGGGTCTTTTCATTAAGCCATTACAGCTTTAGGCATTTGCTATTCATTCAAATTGGGCGAATGCTCCCTCTTTTTATTTCTGCCTAACTGCTGCCATTTTCAATATAATTTGTAAAGCTGGAACATAAAATGCAGACTTGGAATGGCACTTCCAAATGGGGCTCCAATCTGTTGAGGAATTGTGGTAAGCTTTCTCTGATTAAATGATGCTGCAGCCAGAGCCTTGTAGATGCTCTCTGTTCCTTTTACTCGTGCCATTAAGGAAACAGCAGGAGCAGGAACAAAAATCATTTCCCTAACACTGGTTTGCAGTTCCTGTTTCTGAGAGGGAAAATCTATGCTTTAGGGTGAAGAATCCAGCTTGCCCGTAGCATGCTGGCATACAAAGGAGCCCAATTGCAGAGCTTTTGGCATATCACCATCAGTAATATGTGATGAGCACAGAAATACCACAATATACATCTTTTTAAGAAGTGGAATGGGTATGTTTAGCTGGGAACCAGAGGGAAGGGGAAAAGGCTGTCTGGCAGCAGAACTATGGTTGGCAGATGGAATCTTGTCTATGGTGATTCTCAGTCATCCAGGCCATGGTTTCCCCAAAAGTGCTTTTTCAAGAGGGAGCTGGACTTCCTTATTTTTCTTAGAAGATTTTTCATTTCTCATTCAAGAAGCTTCTTCTGACTGAATGATGGGGAATACAAGGATTTATATTCCTTGCAGACAGTTGGTCATTTGCATTATTTTAGAGCGTTGTTGAGGCCACTTGGAGGTTTATCTGTGTCATTAGGGTCACCTGAGTTGTGCAAATGAGTGTGGAGCCTTTTTGGAATTGCTGAAAGGGTTCCTGTAGTTTTTCTGCAGGTTTTCTGGAAATCTGTTCATTTTCCCACACCGTTTGAGGGTTTTCATCCCAAAGTACATAGCTAAATGTCTATGGACATTCTCAATCATCCAGGTCATGGTTGTCCCATAAGTGCTTTTTCAAGAGACAACTGGACTTCCTGGTTTTTCTTAGAAGATGTTTTGCTTCTCATCCAAGAAACATCTTCAACCTAGTACTGACTTCTGCTGCAATCTGTAGATGTGCTTTCCCTGACTTGAAACCTGCCAGAAGTCTTGGAACTATTTTGGAACTATATTCTTAGTCAAATGGAAATAAAATGTGGGTGTTTTAATCCTAGCCTTTATAAAGATTATTAAAATGGGGAAGATTACTGTAAATCTATAAGATTTTCCCTTTCATTCTGCAAATGAGTTCTTTGTCTGCCCCCATCCTGTGACTGCCTTTCAGGCTACAGTATAGTTAGGTGCCATTGAGTTGAGTTTGACTTCTGGTGACTGAGTAGATATTTGCCACTTTGATTTATTCAGATGATTATGAATAAAATTTGCAAGCTTTCTGTCCCTGATATGTATTTTCTGTCCCTGTGGGGTCTTTTGCATTTCAGGCTAGCTGTTACAATACTGCAGGCTGTGTTCAGAAGAAATCTGCCTGAGATTGCAAGGGAACTGAACTCTGGAAAGACCTGGGACTTCCTGATGGACCCTAGTAGCAGCCTCAAGGGTGTGGCCCTGTTGGCCAGGTAAGGGACATATCCCAACATTGGAAATATCCATTTTTAACTCAGCCCAGGAAAAATCATTCTCCAGCCTTTAAACCTAAGAACTAAGGTAGATGTTCTTAAATTGATAAGTTCTGCCATCAAGGGCTTAGATTTGAGCTCAACATTTTTTAATCTAAAATTCTCTGGAAATTCAACACAATTCCATGGTGTTTTTTGCTTTAAACTAGCAAATTCACCAATGGAACTTGGAATTTGAAATACAATGAAAATGAAATTACGCAGAGTAATGGCAAAGTTGGCATATTTGAACTTTAAAAGGGTGGGAGGGACTTCAGGATTATAATACAAAGCTTTTTGGAAGATTTGGGGAATCCAATTTTGGGGTAATCTTGAGAAAAATCAGATTCTTTGATACCAAGTTAGTCTGCACTTGATTGCTTCCTTCATCAGGGCCTTGATGCATACAAAGAACCCCTTTTTAGATGGGCTACTCCTTCACCTCCATTCTTCTCTCCAGTCCTCCAGAACGACATCTAGAGATCTTAGCCTGATCTTCTGCATGGAGGTGAGATATTATTTCAGGTACTGCAAAGTAAAAGTACTAAGAGACATGACAACATAGGGCTGGGGTGTGATAGCCTTAGTCTTCTGGAGGAGGGGAACAATAAATAAGTTGTGCCATGCGCAGAAGTAATTAAGAAACATACTCTGTGTGTGTGTGTGTGTGTGTGTGTGTGTGTGTATTTGTTTTCTGAGGTTTTCGCGGGTGTTTGTATGTAGGAAGCTTGTTTCCTGGAAGCACGAAGCCGAGAACACCAGCCTGAAGATGACGAATGAGACTTCGTCGAAACGTCGCCAAGATACTTCCAATTTTACGCGGGAGAAGACCTGAATAACCAAAGACATATATATATATATATATATATATATATATATATATATATATATATATATATATATTTATTCTGAGGTTTTCGCGGGTGTTTGTATGTAGGTCTTTGGTTATTCGGGTCTTCTCCCGCGTAGAATTGGAAGTATCTTGGCGACGTTTCGACGAAGTCTCATTCGTCATCTTCAGGCTGGTGTTCTCGGCTTCGTTCTTCCAGGAGCAATGTGAGATTGCAGCTGACCCTTCCTTTTAACTACTAGTGGAGGTGTGAGCTGATTGGGTGGGAGCTTGTCTGTGTTCTGATTGGGTGGAGGTGTGTTCTGTTTGGGTGGGGGCTTGGTTGTGCTCGGCTTAGTCTGAGTCTGAGAACAAACAGAAGAATAAGTGCACGCATTGAAGAACACAAAAACTCAGTCAAAAAAGAGGAACCAACTTCTTCCCTGGTCCAACACTTCAAAGCCACAGGACATGAAATTGACTTTAAAAAGACCAGAACTATCACCAAAACTGAACACTTTAATGACAGAATAATCAGAGAAGCCATTGAGATAGAAAAACGCCCACACAGCATGAACAAACGAGACGATACCTCCAGCCTGCCAGCCATTTGGAAACCCGCCCTTATTGACAAACGAGTCCCCAACACGATGAATGACACCAGACCCACACTCACAAGAGCTACACAGGATGTCACCACCACACATCCACGCAGAAAGCAGACTCAAACCCACACTGATAATGAGGCACGACCAAGGACCAGAAGCCAGACCGCAGCTGCATCATTAGCCACTTTTAACCCCTCCAATCCATACATGAATCAGACCAACACCCTCCATGAAAAGCCCTCAAGACCACAAACCCGAAGCCAAACAACAACAATACAGCTCACCAGCTCAAATCCCCCTGCAACTCAGACTAAGCCGAGCACAACCAAGCCCCCACCCAAACAGAACACACCCCCAGCCAATCAGAGCACAACCAACCCCCTATCCAATCAGAGCACAGACAAGCCCCCAACCAATCAGAACACACCTCCACCCAATCAGAACACAGACAAGTTCCCACCCAATCAGCTCACACCCCCACTAGTAGTTAAAAGGAAGGGTCAGCTGCAATCTCACATTGCTCCTGGAAGAACGAAGCCGAGAACACCAGCCTGAAGATGACGAATGAGACTTCGTCGAAACGTCGCCAAGATACTTCCAATTCTACGCGGGAGAAGACCCGAATAACCAAAGACCTATATATATATTGGTACCGGGGTGAAATGCTCCCAGTTCGGACCAGAACATCTGATCCGGTAGCAATGGCGGCGGGTGGTTCAGCGAACCGGTAGCAAAAATCCCTGTGACCCCCCCGCTCCCATGCTCAGCTGAGTCGCACAATCATCAGAGGCTTTTTTTGTTTTGTTTTTTACTTTTAAAAGCATTTTTTCTACATTGATTCCTACTATTTTTCAGTGGGGAAAAATAGTGAAAAATTGAACTATCCATTTCCAACGGCCAGTTTGGAAATTCAGTAACTGTAATTTCGGTATTCCAGCTTATAGGTCATCCTCTCTTGAAGAAACCAGAAACACTGAACCTTCTTTTGCATTTATTACTGACCCAAGTTCAAAATGGAAATGATCTTATGCGTATTTTGTCAACGCGAGGGCTGGGGAACATAGCAAAGGGTGCTCCAGAAGAGGTAAGCCAAAAAGTGCACAAGCAAGATATCTTGTTCTAAACAAGAAGGTGAGGGAGAGGGACGACCCAGGGGTGAAATCCAGCAGGTTCTGACAGGTTCTGGGGAACCAGTAGCAGAAATTTTGAGTAGTTCGGAGAACTGGCAACTACCACCTCTGGCTGGCCCCAGAGGAGGGTGGGAATGGAGATTTTGCAATATCTGTCCCCCAGGAGGGGAGAGAATGGAGATTTTGCAGTATTCTCCTGGAGTGGGGTGGGAATGGAGATTTTGCAATACCCTTCCCCTGCCACACCCACCAAGCCACGCCCACAGAACCTATAGGGAAAAAAATTTGGATTTCACCCCTGGGACAACCATACTCTAATGGAACAGGGATTTTGTGGATTGCTTTAAGTTTAATACATATAGATTTGTTGGCAGTGATTAGTTGAGATGCTCTTTTCAGAGAAAGGTTGGCCAGGCAACATAATCTTTGTCTGTCCTTGATTGAACTGTTTATTAAGGGGGGGACCAAATAAAGAACAAAGAAGATGTCTGAGGAAGGAATAACCCAAGGAGAAGAGGTCTTCAAAAAGGTGTTTCTCAAGATGAAAGAAAGAGAACACTACAGAGAAGGGAAGGAAGATGGACAGTAGCATACGGGACCTGTTAATGGGAAGAGGGCTTCTGCTTGTCATATTGAAATAGTCATTCCACAATCTGTTAGTAATAGAGATTAGAAACAGATTGTAGAGGGTAAAAGTAGTCTAGGCTTTGACCAATACAAGAATTGTTTCACAGGCAAAGAAGTACCAGAAAGCTTTGCTGAAGCCTCTTCTCCAAGCTCTGCAGGACAGCTCCAGTCCAGAATTAGCCACTGAAAGCCTATATGCTTTATGCAAGTTAGGCAGATGTCTTGGGAAATGGCCTGCAGATTGTAGTTTCCAGATCGTGGTCAACCAAGCCTGTGCACATCTCCGGCATGTAAGTTAGGCCACAGAAAGATCGTTCTCCTGTCACTACTTTAGTAGAAAAGTGTTGGACCAGGTCCTCCTAAACTAGCATTATACGGTATTTCCAACTCTCTCCAGGGAGTTTATAAGTGGAATTAGAAAGGAAGAGTCTTCCCTTTGGGTTGCTGTCCAGCAGTTAATATTTGCTTCTGAATCTGGAAATCCAAGCATTGCAGCCTTTGCCACTGAAAAACCCTCTCCTCCCCCCACTCCTCCTCCTCCTCCTCCTCCACCACCACCACTACCTCCTCCTCCTCCAATTTCACCTGAATACACATAAACCAGCCATTATTATTACAACTTATGACAACAAATTGTCATAAATTTGCAGTCAATTAAAGAGTATAGGAATACTTCTACTGGTACTCAGTTATGAGACTGGAATTCCAGCTTTCTTGTGGGGAGGGTTGGGGGCTTAGAGGGATTTAGAGTCAATAAAATATTTTGAATGTTATATGGAGGAAGCAGGTGGAATAAGAAGGGGAAATGGAGGCAATCAAATTATAAAATGATAAATAGGAAGTGTTAAGGGAGGCAATCAAACTATAAAGCAATACATATAAAGTGATAAACTATAAATGTTCAGCATAAATGTTGGGACTGTCTGGATCTTTAGCAAATTCTCCATTTCTCATAATAAACAGGTATTTCCTCTCTTTCAACTCACTCTTGCCCGTGTTTTATATAAAATAAAAGGAGAAAGAGTTTGACAGGTACGAAGAAAAATGACATTGTGAAAACAATAGTACCATACTTATCAATGACATTTTGGAATCCCACTGAAATGTCATTGATAACAGGAAAGTAACAAGAAGTTTGCATGAGTAGTCTTGGGCGGGGGACACATATATTCAGCAGAGGTGCACATGTTGTGCACTTCTGACCTTCTAACTACAGAGGAATTGCCTGGTTATACCCCAACCCATCTTGGGAATGGATATTGAGTTTCCTGCTGTCAAAGGAAACCTTATTTATTTATTTATTTATTTATTTATTTATTTATTTATTTATTTATTTATTTATTTATTTATTTATTTATTTATTTATTTATTTGTTTGTCAAACATGTACAAGATAGCAGGTATGGATATGAACATAGACATGAACGAGGGAAATGAATACAAATAAATGGGGACAGTAGGGCAGGGAAGGTAGGCACTCTGGTCCACTTATGCACGCCCCCTTTACGGACCTCTTAGGAATGGGGTGAGGTCCACGGTAGACAGTTTTAAGGTTGAAGCTGTGAGGTATTTCTTGAAGATGGGCTTAATTTTCCCTCTCCTTTGCAGGCAGATGATACTGTCCGTGCTGCAGCCTTTGAGTTGCTTGGTGAACTGGCCAAGACAGTTCCACTGAGGCTTTCCAAGTTTTTTACCAAGAAGGTGGGAGGTGCTTTGGCTGCCCTCCTCTTGCACTTCCATGATCCTTGTCCACATGTGGCCCAGGTTTGCTTGAAAACAATACAATCTTTCCTCTTCAAGCAGGGCACCCTGTCCCTCCACAACAGGGCTTCTATTGAGATTCCAGATTTCAATTGCACTAGAATTGGCTGCAATGTAATGCAATTCTGGTCTGGCCGAATGCCATTCCTGGGCTAGGAGGCTTGGGTCTAAGTAGCAGAAGGGATGTGGTATAATAAACTTGCCTATCTTTTCTGCTTAGGCCTGCCAAACAGCCTTTATCTCATGTGCCTCGTTCATGGGTCTGTGTGGATTCTTAAAAAGTACAAATTCAGATTTATTGCTGATGGACCTCTCAGATATACAACACTCTCACCTCATGGACAGAGTTTGTCAACTGCTGGTAAGCAGACAAATTTCAGCGAGGCAATCTCTTTTGGCATGGTCAGGCAGCTTAAATTTAAGCCTAGGTTCCTTATGGCAACCGTTTACAATTATTCCTTTCCCCCCACCTCTCCCAGCCGTTTTATTTATTTGTTTTTTTCTTTATCCTTTTGTTTGTTTGTTTGTTTATTATTTATTTATTTCATCAAGCATGTAACAGATATAAGTATAAACATAATTATGAATACATGAAATGGATACGAATAAAAGGGAAGATTAGGACAGGGAAGGTAGGCATGCTGGTGTGCTTATGCACGCCCCTTAAGGACCTCTTAGGAATGGGGTGAGGTCCACAGTAGACAGTCTAAGGTTGACGTTTTGGGAGTTTGGGAAAGAAACCACAGTCAGGTAGTGCATTCCAGGCATTCCCCATTCAGTTGCTGAAGTCATATTTTCTGCAATCGATACATTTTTAATATATTTATTATTAATTTATAATTTGATATATAAAATACAAAGAAAAAGAAAAATTTGGAAATTAAGAGAAGGAGAAGGAGAGGGGAAAAGAAGAAGGTGTGAGGTAGAAAGGGAAAAAAGAAAAAAAAAGGCATTGACTTCCAACTCTTTTTAGCACAGTACAAGATAAAAACACCCCAGCCACAACTTTTTGCTTTTACACATTAATATATAACTAGCCATTTCCATAACGACAAATCTGATCGACACAAGCAAAGTCAACGTTTCATTCTTTTTTTTCATCACAAGCACAAAATCCGTAACTGGTATCCAAATGAAAAACATACTCAAATATATTCTCCTCTTTGAATAAAACGATCAATTTAATCATTCCTGTTTTATCTACCTTGCTATGGAACTGGTTTGTATTTCTATTTGCACCTAATAATCTTTGTGAACCATCACCATTTTTATTAACGAAGTTCTCCATATATTTTCAAATTCTTTGATCTTACCAGAAAAAACAAATATATATACAATATATATATATATGACTATTCTTATGTCTTTGCAAATCTCTGACTGCATATTATTACCTCACATGCTGAAGTAGTTCACATTCCACATTTGAATTCTAAACTGAATTCTAAACCAATCAGCTGAGCAAGTTTCACAGAATGTGCTAAACTGAAGAAAATCTAACCAAAATTAATGCTAATCAAGCTTAGCATGTTCTGTGAATGTGAAACATGCTTACCTCTGCTGGGTAAGCATGTTTCTAAACAAAGCCTTTGGGTCAATTGAGAGATTTGTACATAAGAAAAACAATGAGTAAAAACTACTAAAATCCCGAGGAAGAAACTTAAGTGGTATCGTAAATGTTTGTCACCCTCTTTTCAAAGTGTTTGAATCAATGGCCGTGAGGCTCTTGAGGTTAACTAGGAGATGCATGGGTTGATTGTTTTTCTTAAATTGATATAATACTATTACAAAATAGAGGGGTTTTTTTTCTTCTAATACTTTGTGGATTGTTTTAAAAGCTGATCATGCCTCACTCCCTCCCCTTAAACATTTTTCAAAGTAGGTGGCAATTCTTTCTATATAGCACTCCTTTCTTTCCTGCATTCCCTTTCTCATTTGTTCCTTAGGCTCAGAAAAACCCATTGCTGCTGGAAGCTGTCATGGCAGAGGTGGCTCAGTATATATGTTGCAACTGGGAAGAAATCAGGCTTGTGGCATGCAAGCTGGCAGGTAAGCCATTTGGTTAGATTTCCAAAATATTGTAAGCTAAACCCTATGTTGTGGTTCGCCAGAAGCCTGTGCAGTCGGACAGTGAGGAGGCTGGGGAGGAACATGGGTCAGTCCTGGAGTTTGGGGAAGGCCTGGACAAGGGCTCTGCATTGGAGGCAGAGATGGGGCCAGGGCCATCTGAGAGTGATGCACGGACTTCAGAGCCTCCAAAGCCGGACAGCAGAGAGGCAGAGGAACAGGCTCCTCCTGTTCCTAGTGCGCGCATGCACAGAGCTGCCAGAAGGCACAAACAGTTAAAACAAAAGGGATGATTCAGGAGTAAGACCTGAAGATGATTGGCCGCTCCCATAAGGCTCAAAAAAGGAGCAAAGGCACCTGGGCACTTTGTTAATTCTGTTCCCAGTCAGCATCTCTGTTTGATTCTGGAATCCGTGTGGCTTTGCCAAGTAGGTCTTTGGCAGAGTGTCAAGGGAGATAAAGGTTGATGATTATCCCAAAGGACTTCTCCTGAAGGACTTTTTGCAATAAAAGAGGTTTTTGGAACTACTCATGTGTTTTAATGACTCAGGAAGCCTAGGTCACAATACCCTACACCCGAGTTAACAAAACTGAATAAACTATAACATGGTGCCCTGGTTCACACAATATGGGAAGACTGTCATCAGGCTCATTAGAATGCACCAAACTTCCCAATTCTATATGAGCTAAAGGCAGGGTTCACACATATTGACCCTCAACCTAATCAATTCCGCTTCAGTTTAACATTGTGAAATCCACACCTGCATATTGCAGGCATGCACACTTATGTATTGTGAGAAAGGAACCTCTTTCTTCTATTTATACTAGGAATTCTTGTAGAGAAGGTGGAAACCCAGCATCTTGGACAGTCTGATGTAGAACATCTCTTACAAGGTAAGTGTTGTGTGCAAAGTTCTTTGATTTGAGCAGAGGTGCAGAACTACTGTATATTCCAGGCTATAATGGTTCTTTGAAGGTCCTGTTAGGGACAGCATTACCAAAGGTATATTTGATTTAAATATTAACAGTATTTAAATGATCCCAAGAAGGGAGAGCAAATAAAATGTTACAATGTGGATGAAATCCATGGTCACTTTCACTGGGATTGAGATCGTTGCTCTGGTTTCCACCAAAAATCCTGGGCCTTGTCTTTTGAAATTATTGTTCACCTCCAACATCATCAAACAATGCAAAGAAAATATTCCAATCCACTATTAGCAATGAATAACTAAGTTATATGCATGCTAACAACGTACTATAATTGTTTTTATACAACACACTATTTTATTATTGAATTAATGTTTTGGGGGGAAATACTGCAGTGAAACATAACCTGTCCTAACATGTTGGGCTCACACAATAAAAATCCTTCACCTGGATTAATAAATTGCCATGTTCATATAATATGCTCAAACTAATATTGTTAGTTAGGAGCCATGGTAGTGCAGTAGTTAGAATGCAGTGCTGCAAGCTACTTCTGCTGACTGCCAGCTGCCAGCAATTTGGCAGTTCAAATCTCACCAGGCTCAAGGGTGACTCAGACTTCCATCCTTCTGAGGTGGGTAAAATGAGAACCCAGATTGTTGGGGGCAATAAGCTGACTCTGTAAACTGCTTAAAGAGGGCTGTAAAGCACTGTAAAGTGGTATATAAGTCTTATTGCTATTGCTGCTGCAAAATGGTTTGACACTATGATTTGGTTCACACAATTGGCAAAGATATAGCTTGATTTGCACAATCTATTATCCATAAATTATCCAGTTGATTTTTAGTCTAGACTTTAGTGTTTGGTGCAAACCTAAGCCATTGAATTAATTTACCACAGAATTCTATCAGGACCTGACACAGCTGTCTGAAAAAATAACCAAAATAACCTTTAGCTAAAAAGGAGTCTGAAGCTGCAGTGATTAAATGTGTATTTTAGGCTACGGTTGCAAGGGATGTATAAATATCCCTTGCAACCGTCATATGGCGGCCGTGGCCAGGGGGGCCTTCTATCAGGTTCGCCTGATGCGTCAGTTGCGCCCCTTTCTGGATCAGGACTCCTTATGCATAGTCACCCATGCACTCGTCACGTCCCGCCTGGACTACTGTAACACTCTCTACATGGGGCTCTCCTTGGGGTGCACCCGGAGGCTCCAACTGGACCAGAATGCGGCCGCGCGGGTGATTATGGGAGCGACAGAGTGCTCCCACGTAACACCTCTCCTGCATGAACTGCACTGACTCCCAGTGGTCTTCCGGGTGCGCTTCAAGGTGTTGGTTCTCACCTTTAAAGTGCTCCATGGCATAGGGCCGGGGTATTTGCGAGACCGCCTGCTGCTACCAATAACCTCTCACCGGCCAATACGATCGCACAGAGAGGGCCTCCTCAGGGTGCCATCAGCCAAGCAATGTCGGCTGGCAGCCCCCAGGGGGAAAGCCTTCTCTGTGGGAGCTCCCGCCCTGTGGAACGAGCTACCTCGATTGATCCCGGACCTCCGCGCTTTCCGAAAGGCCCTGAAGACTCACTTATTTCAACAAGCCGGCCTAGTTTAATTTGGTTTTAATGGGGTTTTTAAATTCTTGATATTATTGATTTTTGGGTTTTAAATTGGGTATTTTAATTTGTAGATTTGAGATTTTAAATTGAAAGGCCAACAATTTAATTTATTTTAATTTTTTTAATATTTGTACTATATGTATTTTAATTTGGCTGTTCACCGCCCTGAGTCCCCCTGGGGAGAAGGGCGGTATATAAGTTGAAATAATAAATAAATAAATAAATAAATAAATAAATAAATAAATAAATAAATAAATAGTTTATGCCCAAAAGGCTTTGGTCAAGATGCTGGAACATGATAGCCAGTTACCGTATTTTTTTGGAGTATAAGATGCACCTTCCCCCCCCCTCACAAAATATAGCTTTTTCAAAGCTTTTTTCAGCCCTAACGAGGCGCTAACGAGGCGCTAGTGAGTGAAGGATTGCTTAACGCATTGTAAGCCACCCTGAGTCTCCGGAGAAGGGCGGCATATAAATCAAATTTTTTTTAAAAAAAGGATCTTCCCAGCTTTGCCTGCTCCCTCAACTCCGCTGTGCTTTAATGAGGCGCTAGTGAAGAGATCTCCACGCTTTGCTCCAACTCTCAGCTGTTCTTTAGAAGCTTTTTTTCCGCCCTAACTAGGCACTAGCCGAGTGAAGTGATCTCCCGTGGTTTACCTGCTTTTCTCATTGCTGCTTCCTCTCAGCTGTGCCTTAGAAGCTGTTTTTTATCCCCAAGCAGGGGATAAAAAACCAGCAAACTAATATGCTGAAGCTGACCAGACTAAGGACGCTAGCCAGATGAATACCTGGTAGGCAGATTTCCCCCCCCCCCCCTATTTTCCTCCCCCAAAACTAAGCTGCGTCTTATACTCCAGTGCATCTTATACTCCGAAAAATATGATAGTTTTGGGTTAACCTTTCTACCTCAGTGCTTCTCATCTCGCCCTTCACAGCTCTACACTCCGCGAGTCATGATCCTAGCCCCACTGTGATCAATGCAGCCTTAGAAGCTACTCACACTATTCAGCAGAAATGGCAGAAGAGCCAGACAAGGTTGGCCTCTGGACACCAAAGGAGAGCTGTGCTTTTGGGATGGTTCTTCAGGAGGCAGCCCAAAACAACACTGGGAGCTGCAAAGCCTGGGCCAGTTTAAAGACAAGAACCATCAGAAAAGAAATGGAAATATAGCCTCTTTCATAGTTGATGTGAGTGGTGGTAGTATCTGTTTTCCAAAGAAGCATCATTTTGTCTCTTGGCTATTGTATCCTTCAAACCTGAAAAGCAGCAATCGAGGAAATGAGTGGGGTTTGTGGAAGGGATTCGCTGAGATCTCTGTGCCTTTTTCTTTTGCCTTTTTCTGGTTGTCTATTTGTGGGGTGAGGAGAGATGGAGAGAGGAACTGGTGTCCCATTCAGAGATCACTGATCTAGAAAGTTTTGGGGGAATTAGCTGAGCTGCTGAAGAGGAGAAGCACCAAATGGAAAAATAGCTTGCAACGAGTTCCTGTCATACGTCAAAATACTCACTCAATTTCACAATATTTGAAGATTTCCATATAGCTCATGGATGTCAAACTCACCACGTCATGTTTTTCCCATTCGCAGAGCTGGGGTGGGCGTGGCCTGCACATGACCCATCCGGCCTGCAGACCACCAGTTTGATACTCCTGGTATAGCTTATACTACAATTTAAGCCCTTCTAAAGTAATATAAAGCACATTTCAGTAAGTAGAACATATTGACACATTAATTAATCAATCAATGTCCTTCCTGCCTTGCAAGATGCTTAAAGAGTATCATTGTTGATCAACCTTGAATTCTTCCTCCATTGCATCTGAGAATATGTAGATATTAGAGCCGACAACAGCTGAAGCCTATGACAGAATGGAGCAGATAAGAGTACCTTGAAATTCTTATATGATAAACTCTCTTGGGAAAACAGATAAGATTTTTACTTATGAGCCCTGGTTGTATAGTGATTAGAATACAGTATTGCAGCCTAACACTGCTCACAGCCAGGAGTTTGATCCTGATGGAGCTTGAGGTTGACAGCCTTCTATCTTTTCAAAGTCTGTAAAATGAGGACCCAGATTGTTGGTGGCAATATGCTGACATTGTAAAGTGTGTTTTAAAAGCATTGTGGAGCTGTATATAAGTCTAAATGCTATTGCTATATGTACAGAGTTTCTCAGATGACAATGGAGAAGAAGCTAAAATAGGTCAAGGAATTAGTGGGAAGGAAGTTGCTGTCAGAGATACTTGCAAATCACGTGGTACTGTATTTGAGTGTTTTTAGACTGCTGACAGTATATACGTCCTGGGGTAAACTAAGACCATTGAAGATAATTTCTAGGTGATTCAAGTTCATTGAAGAGACACTTCAACATAGGATCACATCCATTAGGTGTAGAAATGAGGAAAAGAGAATTGAAAGACATTATCAATTTTTACTTGACATGAGAGATTGCCAGTAAAGTTGTTGCTGAAACTCTTCATTAACTCTAAGGAGAATTTGGAATAAACATATATTGTAATAGAAGTTTTATTATTTCAAGTAGGGAGATAATTGAGCTCAGGATGATAGAGAATTTAGGCAATCAAATCGATCTTTAGCAGAAGAAGGGTTTTTTTTTTATTTTCTGTGCTGCATGCCACTTACAGAGTTATCTACTGTAAAAATAAAATTCTCTGGGAAAGTATGGTACAAATAAAGAATGCTGCTCACGTGCTATTTTTTGACTCAACTCCCAAACCCCATATCCCAATCTTCCATTCCCTAGATGACAAAGCCTACTGTGAATGAAGGGAAATATATGTATCCCAGGATCATGTTGCAGGATCCAATTTGAATTGGTCACCATGACCAGAGGTTTGTTCTTTCAAGTTTTTGGACTTGTGCTGGAGCCCATCCTCAGGGAATGTCTCCATCTCCCAGATGTGTTGGAGATTGAGAAGTTCTGGAGATTGAGAAGTTCCCTAAGGATGGGCTCCCAGCACAAGTCCAAAAACTTGGAAGAACAAACCTCTGGCCCCGGTGACCAACTCAGATTGGATCCTGCAAAACCTACTGTGCTCAATGAAAATAATTTAATACTACAGTAGTTTACAAACTAGATCCCTGCACCTGTTATTATCTAGTTATCTAGTTAGAGCTGGTTTGCTCTAGTTTGAACAAAGCAAATATTTTTCTGAAAAGTTTATCCGGTTGGAGATGGCGCACAGATTGATTCTACTGCATTGCTGGATACTTCAGGGTTTCTTCATGCTACTGTAGAAGAAATGGCAAGACTTGGCAATTCTGAGATATCTGCATAATCCCTAATGTTTTGGCAGCCAACACAAGCTCTTCCTAAAGATCCTGTTCAATAGTTGCAGTTGGAAAACCTAGTGTTGCATCTTGGGACAGCCTGCTGGAGGCTGCTGCTGTTACTGTTGTCACTCCCATTCGGTGAAACCACCACAGCCGCCACTTTCTTTTGATCAGCTCAGCCACTTTGAGGGAAGTGATTCTTGATGAACGTATCTTGTGTTTTATGTACACTGAGAGCATATGCACCAAGACAAATTCCTTGTGTGTCTAATGTGTGTCCAATCACACTTGGCCAATAAAAATTCTATTCTAAGAGCAGGAACTGATCTGGTTGTTGCAATATTTAAATAAAAACTCTTGTGTGCACCCTTATTATTTACGAAAGAAGGATAATGCAAATGTATATTTTCATTAATAAACTCCTTGGGCACTATTCACCTTCTTCACCTTCGGGAAGAAAGGAACATTATGAAATTTCCAATGATAATGAATCACAGGCTTTCCGTGGCATGGGAAAATATTGGAAGATGAGCAAATAGTGGACTATATGCCTGGTGATAGGATCCAGAATAGACACCATATGTTGCTGATGTAGATTATTCTACAAATACAACTGCCTGATGGGCCTCCTACTTTACAAGTATAGAGCAAAGGTCCCTGTTTCTGATGAAAATATTTATTCTTTCAACTATATAAAGAATTTTTTTTATTAGGGGTCCTAGTCCCCTGGGGGTTTCTCTTGAACTGTTGCAGAATGGGTCAGGTTGCTGGTTGATGTTCGAGAGAAAACTTTTGACAGAGCAGTGGAGACTTTCTCAAACACAGAAGATCGCTGGTGAGGTGGAACACTTCCCTCAGGTTTAGTGGTTGCAGGGACTTTTGCATCCTCTTCTGTGGAATGAAACAGATGATTAAAGAAAGAGAAGATTCAGAATACTTTAAGATATGGAATCAATTTTACCATTGGTTAGAAAAGAGATACAAATAACTAAATTAATAGATGTATAAAAAGTGCTATAATTAGAATATTGTGTTAGTGATGAAATGTTGTAATGGATTTGGTGAGAATTAAGATAGAAGAAATAACAAAAAGAAGAATTTTTGGAGACAACACTGAGATGTCACATGGAAGGAATGACTGATGTATTAAATGTTTGTTTGTCTAAAAAATAAAAAAAATCTTAAAAAAGAAAGAAAAGAAACAGAGCTCCTGTCAAGGTTTTGCATCAGGGGTGGGTTCTACTTACCTTTACTGCTGGTTCGCAACGGGAGAAGCTTCTGAGCATGCGTAGATCGCAAAATATGACATTAGGGCGGGTGGGCGGAGCCTCCTGCCACTTTTACTACCAGTTTGCAAGAACCGGAGAGAACTGGGAGCAACCCACCACTGGTTTGCATGCCTTAATATATCATTGGGGCATATAAAGAGAGACTAGGAAAGTGAAGTGGCAATGTGGGAAACCATTGTTATTCCAAGAAGTTTAGTGTTCCTTCAGATTAAAAAATGTTTAGCATAGGGATGTCAAGCTCCTCGATTTCATTGAGGGCCGCATCGGGGGGGGGGAGGTAGGCGTGGCCAGCTTGACATCATAATTCAGCTAATTAGTAGTGACACAAAGTGCATCTCAGAAGCATAAAATGATCCTTTCCAATACTTAGTAGCTTTTCTCTTGCCAGCTATTTGGAATCCAGAATCTAATGTTTTTTTATCAACCTTGAAATATACCATAAAACATACTAAAGCAAGTACCAGGCAGATGTCTGGTAGTTATTCCCAGCTCAGAGACTCTACTCCTTTCTGACTTTGATTAGAGTTAAAAAAGCTAAGGTTACGGGAAGCACACCAACATACCTGTCTTACTGTGTGAACTAGAGTCTGGAGTTTTGACACTTTTGTCCTGATAGACAGAGGTAATCTGCTAAAGCAGAAAAATATCATAAGAAAATAAGAACATGTCACTTCTATTTTAAATTTATTCAGATTCTTGGTCCAAGAACTACCAGTAAATTTATCAGAATTGGGCTGCATATCCTTGAACCACCATTAGATGGCAGCACAAAAATAAGTTTACTACTGCTGTTTGTATTGGTCATTTGGATTTTTGCACTCCACAACATGGCAGTACCGTGTTTTCCCGAAAATAAGACCCTGTCTTATATTTTTTGAACCCTGAAACTTGGCCTTATTTTTGGGGAGGTATTATTTTGGGGTGCGTGGAGCAAGATGGGGCTCCTCCTGCCGTCTAACCTGATTTCCAGCTCTGCGTTTAAGTATTTTCAGGGAGGGCTTATTTTAGCACCTGTTCTCAAAAGCCTGATTGGGCTTATTATCAGGGGATGTCTTATTTTGGGGAAAACAAAGTAACTCTAGCTATACTGTAGAATCTAGGTTCACCCTACTGATTAAAATAATGATGGCTAGTTTCTGCCTACGTTTGATCCATGAATCCTAGTGGTGTACGTAGTTTATCATTCACAAACTCACAGAACTTAATTCAACAACCATGGCTACCAGGGGTGGATTCTAAAAATTTTTACTACTGGTTCTGTAGGCGTGGCTTATTTTGTGGGCATGGCTTGATGGTCATGTGAAAATTCTTTAGGATTTGGCAGACGTACTGGTCTACCAGGATTTTAACTGCTTGCAGAGCTATACCGGTGTCTACTCATTTGTTTTTGGAGGCACCGGCCTACTCATTTGTTTTTGGAGGCACCTGTCTACCACCACACTGCCTTTTTACACTGATCGGCTGTAGGGCGGCCCTTTGAAGCCCCACAGCAAGAGTTTAAACAGTTTTTTTCCTTCTAGCCAATCAACTGAGACTCAGGAGGCAGCAATAGATTGAGGGTGGGGCCAAATAAAAGGTAAGAATAACGGGGGCGGAGGGGCAGGGGGGGTAGAACCGGTTCGGTGATGTCATATTGTCACTGCTACCGGCTCAGCAGAACCGGGTCAAACCAGGAGGAACCCACCACCGATAGCTACACTTAATAATATATAAAACACATTTGATGAATTAAACCATTTTGAGGGCTTTACTCAAAGCTTAATCAAAAATTTATTACATACCAATCTTTAAAACAAAGTAGGGTTATTTGCCTTCTCTGGCTTTGAGAGTAATGATAGGGGCTTCATTAACAAAAGTTTATTTAATTTAAATATTATTTAAATTACCTATCCCACATGCATTTAACTATTAACCTCAACAGAGGTTGCATAATACTAAGCCCACAGTCAAAATATCTTCAATAGACCTATTAAGCATATTGTGTGAATCCAGCTTAATAGTCAGTATGTTTGGGGACTACAAGGTCTATCAGTCTTCACCACAGGGGTGAAATCTGGCTTGGTGTGGTGTGGCAGGGGAAGGATATTGCAAAATTTCCATTCCCACCCCACTCCAGGGGAAGGATACTGTAAAATCCTCATTCCCTTCCCACTCCTGGGGGAAGGATATTGCAAAATCTCCATTCCCACTCCACTCTGGAGCCAGCCAGAGGTGGTATTTGCCGGTTCTCCAAACTGCTCAACATTTCCGCTACTGGTTCTCCAGAACCTGTCAGAACCTGCTGGATTTCACCCCTGAGCCAGAGGTGTGACAGCTGGTCTGTTCCAATCTTCAAGATGGCAAAGCCCAGGAAAGGAATGTGAACTGCACCAAATGGCACCAAACAAGGGAGGAGGGCCGGGGAGACGGGAAAGTTTTGTATCGCTTGACATGGGAATTTTAGTTCTAGCCTTGTTTTTGCCACAACCAGTAATTCTTAATAAAAGAACCTATCATTTCAATCAAATGGAGTCAAGGGTCTTTCTTTCCTAGGGACCCAGCTAGGCAGGCCTGACACCACCTCACACAGCACTCGGGTCTCAAACGTGGGCTTGCTAACCTCCATTCCAGTGTCCTAACCATATGAGCCACCATGCTCCTTATGAAAGCTTATCACTTTTAATAAAAGTTTGGGTCAGAAAAACTAGCACTGAACTCCTGGTTTTTACTCAGTACCAGAGATTGTGCTAGAAGCATATGCCTCTTCTAATGCTTTTACCAAGCTCCATTTTTACAATGTTCTAAAACCAGAGGATTTTTTTTCTGAGACAAAAGCAAAAAAGGCTCCCTATCTCCACAGGCAAGAATATCTTTATGAACATTAAGAACACTTTACCTCAATGGCAGCTGTCTCTTCTGTATCCCGGGAAAGATGCATGCCAACAACAGCTGGAACAAAATGGCAAGGAGGCCCCTGTTAGCATTTAAGTCCACTGTTTTTAAGGAGTAACAGTCTGCCCTATTGTTTTGGGAGGGAAAGGACTGTTCCATGTTTGGGAGGAAGGGGACTGTTGCATTGACCCTGTAGTCCTCACTTGCCTGAAGCAAGGAAGTGCACATATGAACTTTGCAACTAAGGCACAGATGAGCAAAATTTTAGTAGTCGGAATAGACATGCTTAGAATTTTGGAAGTGACTGGATAAGTGGATATGAAATATCTGAGGATATTCTGCTTTTCTCCATTGGGGATGGGAATTTCCAATTGTTCTATGTTTCTCTTAATATTTATTTTTCATTTCAGAACATGGGGAAAACATGCCACCAAGTCTGAGCAACTGTATTGCTAAAATTTGATGGCACAGCTGGAGGAGTCTATAACACAACAAAAGAATATGTAACTTTGAGACAACATATTGCCCACCCCACACCAAACCCTCAATTTAAAGATGACAAAAAATAGCACAGAGTATTCAGATTGGCATTTAACAGTTTCAAATCAAATAATTATGATTCAAATAATTATGATAATTATTACCTTTTTCAATTGATGTATCTTTTTCATCACTGGAAAACAAGCAAAATGAAAAAAAATGAAAAAAAGAATTATAGTAAAGATACATATTTGATTATTCATATAATAACAGGAGCTAGAATTGTATTTGCACAAAACTGGAAAGCAGATAAAATCCCGTTGGAAGGAGAAATTATAAAGAAAATTTTAGAATGTGCAGAAATGAATAGATTAACTGAATAAAAAATAAAGAGGAGACGATGTATTTCAGGACATGGGATAAATTTTATGATTGGTTAAAAAGGAAATATGAATAAGGGTATAGAGATAAAATAGATAGGGAAAAGATGGGAGAAAATAATCATAAAAATTGAAACCCATATGATGCCTAGTAAAAGGATAAAGGGAGGAGAAGGAGTAGAGAGAGAGAGGAAGGGAGAGGAGAGGAGAGGGAGAGGAGAGGAGAGGGAGAGAAAGGGAAAAGGAGAGGAAGAAAAGGGAGGGGAAAGAGGAGTAGAAGAGAAGGCTAGAAGGGGGGAAGAAAAGAGGAGTGGGGGAAGGGAAGGGAAGTAGGAAAGAGAAGGAAAGGAAGAACAAAGAAAGGAGGAGGAGAAAGAGGAAGGAAGAGAAGGGGAGGAGAAGAAGAAAGGTTGTGGTAAGGGTAAATGGTAAAAGAGCAGCTCCAAAAAAGTAAAAATGAAAAATGAAAGTTAAAAGATAAGATGAATGAAAAATGATGGATAAATGACTGTACATGTAAATGTGTTTATGAGATATAAAAATAAAAACTTTTTTGGAAAAAAAAAGAAAACAAGCAAAATAACAAAAATGCCACTATTTCTTTCCAGCCAGGCTATATTTTCAATTGCCTGGAGGCATTCCCTTCTAAATCAAGGCCTTAAGGAAGACAATGCTATTTTCTATGTGGACCATTTAACAATTAAATGAGTTAACAGTTGGAAGGGACCTTGGAGGTCATCTTGTCCAACCCCCTGCTCACTCAGGAGACCTGTACTAGGGATTCGAACCACCAAACTGTCGACCTTTCTGATCGACAAGCTCAGCATCTTACCCACTGAGCCACCTAGTCAGTCTTTATTAAGACAGTTGTCTGAAAGGCTTTGCAATCATTTTATCTTTCTGGCTCCAGTTTTTGTAAATGTTAGGTTGCATACAGAGGTTTACCACAGTTTCCTTCCCACATGGTGGAAAAGGCTTCAAGAACCAGATTATGGGGACTTCCGGTTTGGCATTGCGGCGAGACAGTCGGGGAATTAACAGGTTCCAACGAGCCCTGCGAAAACCCTGGCTGACGAACTGCCACCGATGGGTCTTCGGACCAGAACCGTCCTGCAGGGACAGGGAAGATAGAAATGCACCTCAGATGACCAAGAGGAACAGGCAAGTTCCTCGGAGATTGGAGGGAACTCTCTGTGACTCGGCGGCGGGGGGCGGCAGCCATGGAGGCTGCCACGAAGCTGGGACAACCGTATCAAGTATTGAGCAGGAGGAAAGTGGAACGGAACGGAGTTTTTCGAAGCCGGGTGAGTGACAGCCAATCCAGGCTTGTAATAACATCAAAGGAAACATCTTTTAATTACAAGACCCCTAGCGATAAAATAGCGGCTAAGGAGCATGGGGGCAAAGAAGATTTTGAAATGTAACTTTAAAGAGACAAAAAACCCGATAGAAAATTGACTTTTGAATAAAACTAATTGGAAACATTAAACACTGAGACATGGTCAAAGGATTGGAAGAGTTTAAATTTGGACTGTACTTTAAAAAAAGATTTGATACTTTTAAAACTAAAAAGAAAAAGAGAAGCCAAGTAAGATTGTTATGTAATTGAAATAAGATGGATACTTGTTAAAACAATTGGAAATTTTGGATTGCAGAGAGACACCTTCTGGAATAAAAAGGAACATTGCAACTTGGTTTTTGTTTTGGAAAATCGTGAACTTTAAGAGAACAACCGTGAAAATTTGTGGAGGATGATTTCTTTGTCTGCAGGCAGCTTGACTTTGGGGGTGGGGGGGGGGAAGAAAAGAGGAGCCACAACGGAACTCTTATAATTGGGATAACATCATCTTAAAAAGAATAAAATGGCACAGGAATTAGAGAAGGAACAAATTGATGTATTTGACTTGGAATGGAAATAAGAAAAATAATTAGAATGCCACATAGAGGACAAAATTTGAGGACATTGAAGCTGAAATGAAGTATACGTAAGCAGACAAGAAAATGAAGAAACAAGACATAATGGCTGGAAATAAAGAAGACAAAGACAACATGATTAAATATGAATAAGTAATGCACAGGTGGATAGTAATAATAAAAAGGAGGTTTTTAGAGACTATATTGTGAAAAACAATAGTTATAAAGATGATTACACTGGGATTAACAGTGAAAGAATTGGTGAATATGGGGTAAAATAGAAAAGTTCAGGACTTTGATTTATAAAATAACTATATTGAGATTAATAATGGTTAACAGAAATATGAGAAGAATATGTTACACATATTTAAAATTGAAATATGGATGGAAGCTATATGAGAAATAGACTATGTTAAAAGAAAATATATCAATGGACATAATGAATCAATTTTTATCAAGATATTACATGGGGTTACATGAGAATAATTGATGACTATAAAAACTGGGATATTGTTTAAATATCTACAATTGCAATAATTTGAATATTTCCAATAACTAATATTTTAATATTTTTGATATTTTTGATAATATATCTAAGCAAAAAAGAAAAGAAGATTGAAATAATATAGGACTATGAATTACAAATAAGAATTACTCAAACTGGTTTTTATACAAATGGTATGGTTAAAGAGATAGAATTGTGGGAAATAATTGGAAAATTGTATTGTAGTCTTATTTGAATTAAGAACTATGTCTCAATGTTAAATTGCTATATTTTTGGGATTAGAGATAGGATGTAAATTTGGTGAAGTAATAAGGAAATAAAGATTTATTGAGCATTATACGAAGTAAAAAATGTGGGGAAGTTTTAGAAAGGGAAATAAGATTTTGAAACATAAACATGTTTGACCTGTATTCTTAATAGTGAGGTTTTAGGCTAAGAATTGTGAAAAGTATTAGGAGGTATTAATTGAATTGAGATTTAAAAATGGATTAATAGAAGGGTAATTATTTTGATTAAATAAATAAGAGTAAACTTTTTACAAGATGGTAATAGGGGAGATGGGTGATTTAAGATTAAGTATTGTTAATAATGAGGGTTTAGAATAAGAATTGTGAAATGTACTCTGAAGTATTAACTGAATTAAGATTTAAAGGGGGTTAATAGAAGGGTAATTGTTTTGATTAAGTAAATTTGACTTAATTTTTTTAAGACGGTATTAGTTGAGATAGGTAAGTTAAGATTAAGAAATAAGTGTTATGGCAAAATAGAATATACAAAATTCTGTTAAAGATGAGATAAAAAATCTGTATAAATTGATGACCAGATTAGGGCTCTGTTCCAAAAAGATATAATTTGTGTGTTGGAAAAAATAAAAATAAAAAAACTTTTTGCAAAAAAAAAAAAAAAGAACCAGATTACGAGCTGCAGTTTTGTATGGGTCTTTCTGCTTTTATCACTTGTGTTTTTCAAAAGCTCTAGCAAGCTAATTTGAATTCAATGCCCCCCACGCCCTTCACGCTTTTGGCATGCGAAGGCAAAAAGGTTACCAGTGGGCCCGGTAGGCCCTTTTTTTTCACCCTCCCCAGGCTCCAGAGCTTTTCTTGGAGCCTGGGGAGGGCGAAAACAGCCTTCTCCACCCCTTCCAGAGGCTCTCTGGAGGCTGGAAACTGCCCATTTCCCATTTCCCGACTTCTGGTGGCCCATAAAGCCCAAAAATCAGCTGGCCAGCATGCGCATGCATGCTAGAGCTGAGTTAGGGCAACGCTTGCATGCCCACAAATATGGCTCCACGTGCCACCTGTGGCACGTGTGCCATAGGTCGCCATTACAGGTCTATAACAATTAAAGGATATACAATATATTCCAATTGTGCCCTTATCCCCTCCAAAACAGCATATACTCTTGAGTAGGTTTATTCCAGGGGTGAAATGCTCCCGGTTCGGACTGGATCGCCTGATCCGGTAGCGATGGCGGTGGGTAGTTCGGAGAACAGGTAGCAAAAATCCCTGCGCCCCCCCCCCCCGCCATAAGCCACACGATCATCAGAGGCTTTTTTTTTTTTACATTTAAAAGCATTTTTTCTACAACTTCTTCCGCCGAAAAAATGCTTTTAAGAGTAAAAAAAAAGCCTCTGATGATCGCGTGGCTCAGCTGGGATCTCAGAGGCTTTTCAAAGCATTTTTTTCTGCAACCTCTTCAGCAGAAGAGGTGGTTAAAAAAATGCTTTGAAAAGGCTCTGATGATCCCAGCTGTGTTCCTGATCGGCAGAGGCTTTTCAAAGCATTTTTTTGTATTTGCAGAAAAAATGCTTTGAAAAATAAAAATAAAAATAAAAAGTTGGCCACGCCCACCCAGTCACATTACCCCCACACCACCAAGCCACGCCCACAGAACCGGTAGTAACAAATTTTACATTTCACCTGAGTTATTCCCTTTGCCTTCCACCAACACTGATTTTATGCTGCTAAGTGAGATGTTTGTTACGTGAGTTTTGCCCTATTTTATGACGCGTTTGTTAAGTGAATCGCTGCAGATGTTAAATTAGTAACACGGTTGTTAAGTGAATCTGGTTTCACCATTGATTTTGCTTGTCAGGAAGTCACAAAAGGCGATCGCGTGACTCCGGGACACTGCAACCGTCATAAATGGTAGTCAATTGTCAAGCATCCGAATGTAAATCATGTGACCGTGGGGATGCTACGATGGTCGTAAGTCTGAAAAAAACGGTCCTAAGTCACTTCTTTCAGTGATGTTGTAACTTCAAACGATCACTAAACAAACTGTCGTAAATCGAGGACTCCCTGTAACTGTAATGATTAAAACATTCAATATAATAACATTTGAAGTAGATTGGGTGGAAGGGAAAAATAATAAGTGTGTGCCTCTCACATATTTTTTTTTTTAAATTTGATTTATATGCCACCCTTCTCCGGAGACTCAGCATGTGAACATAGCATGTGTTATGTGCATGCCTGTGAACCAGGGGTGGGCTCTAAATTTTTTTTTTTATTAGATTTATATGCCGCCTTCTCCGGAGACTCAGGGCGGCTTACAAGGCGTTAAGCAATAGCCTTCATACTTTTGTATATTTTTTATACAAAGTCAGCTTATTACCCCCACAAACTGGGTCCTCAATTTTACTACCGGTTCTGTGGGTGTGGCTTATTTTGTGGGCGTGGCTTGATGGTCATGTGACAATTTTTTAGGATTTAGCAGAGGTACTGGTCTACCAGGCTTTTAACTGCTTGCAGAGCTGTGCCGATCTACTCATTTATTTTTCGCAGGCACCGGTCTACCCATTTATTTTTGCAGGCATTGATCTACTCATGTATTTTTGCAGGCAGTGGTCTACTCATTTATTTTTGCAGGCACCGATCTATTCATTTGTTTTCTTTTTATTTTTAATAATTCTTTATTAAATATTTACAGTAAAATTAACACAAATAAAGATTGGAAAACAATATAAATGGTGAAACATAGAAACACATAAACACAAGACTAAAATGAAACAACAAACATGACTAACCGAGAGTTAAGCTCACTCTCCAATTAATAATAACCAATGTTGTCCAAACCAATGTCATTTTGTAGATAGTTAATAGAAATTGATTGTATTGAAATGTTTGGTTTGGACTCATTTGTTTTCTTTTAACACTGATCAGCTGTAGGGCGGCCCTTTGAAGCCCCGCGGCAACAATTTTTTTCCCCTCTAGCCATCACCTGGGACTCAGGAGGCAATAGATTGGGGGTGGGGCCAAATAAAAGGTAAGAATAACGGTGGGGGGGCACAGGGGGGGCACAGGGGAGCAGAACCGATTCGGTGACATCATATCGTCACCGCTACCAGCTCGGGAGAATTGGGCCGAACCGGGAGGAACCCACCAGTGCTGTGAACATTTCAGAATGGTGGCTGTCATTACAAAGAAAACCTGTCTCCCTGTCACTGCTTGTTGTATTGAGCCTAGAACTCAGGACTTCCTCTAAAGCAGGGATCTGTCCAATCTTGGCAACTTTAAGCCTTTGCTAGCTGAGGAATTCTGGGAGTTGAAGTTCTCCAGGCTTAAAATAGCCACAGTTGGAGACCCCTGCTGTAAAGGACTTCCCTTAAATTTAAAGACTGTATTATGAAAATAATCTTCTGAATCATTCTGTAGGCCTAACCAGCCCCCAAATCCTTACCTCTTGGTATCCTCTGCAAATTGCACATTAGGCTGCAAGGACTTCGGAGGGGTGCTCTGGCCTGTTACAGTAACAGAACCAGGGGAAGAGGCGACAGCCTAAGGGAAGAAAAAAAAAAGAACATTACAGGTAGGACCTCAGGGTTCCCAACACTCCAGCCAGTGCTTCATTTGGAGCAAAGCAAGCGTGCGTAGACAATCCCGTTGGGAACCAGTAGTAAAGGTAAGTAGAACCCACCTCTGGCTCAATGGGTTAATTATCCAAAAGGTGCTTTTTCAGGAGGCAACTGGACTTTCTTGTTTTTTCTTTCAGAGCTGAAGAAGCTTCTTGGATGAGAATAGAATAGAATAGAATAGAATAGAATAGAATAGAATAGAATAGAATAGAATAGAATAGAATAGAATAGAATAGAATAGAATAGAATAGAATTTTTTATTGGCCAAGTGTGATTGGACACACAAGGAATTTGTCTTGGTGCATACGCTCTCAGTGTACATAAAAGAAAAAATAAGTTCATCAAGAATCATAAAATCCTTAAGACTTACTTATTTCAACTAGCCGGCCTAGTTTGATTGGTTTTAATTGGGTTTTTAAATTTTGATATTATCAATTTTTGGGTTTTAAATTGGGTATTTTAACTTGTAGATTCGAGATTTTTATACTGAAACGCCGATGATTTAATTTAATTTTAAACTTTTTAAATATTTGTATTATATGTGTTTTAATTTGGCTGTTCACCGCCCTGAGACCCCCCGGGGAGAAGGGCGGTATATAAATTGAAATAATAAATAATAATAAATAAATAAGGTACAACACTTAATGATAGTCATAGAGTACAAGTAAGCAATCAGGAAACAATATCAATATAAATTGTAAGGATACAAGCAACGAAGTTACAGTCATACAGTCATAAGTGGAAGGAGATGAGTGATGGGAACGATGAGAAGATTAATAGATGTGAAACGTCTTGAAAAGAAAAAAATAAGAAAGTCCAGTTGCCTCCTGAAAAAGCATCTTTGAGACAACTATGACGTGGGTGACTTAGAATCTCTACAGAATGGGTTAATTAGTTCTGTGCCATGGTTGGGCTTGACCCTTGGAGACTGCATAGACAAAATGTTCACCATCATAGCATACATCCAGAATATAGCCGCGCGGGTGATTATGGGTGCATCTCATTGCGCCCATGTAACACCTCTCCTACGTGAGCTGCACTGGCTCCCGATGGTCTTCCGGGTGCGATTCAAGGTGTTAGTTATCACCTTTAAAGCGCTCCAGGCTTAGGACCTGGGTACTTACGAAACCGTCTTTTGCCACCAATAGCCTCCCACCGACCAGTTCGTTCTCACAGGGAGGGACTACTCAGGGTACCGTCAGTCAAATTGTGCCGACTGGTGACTCCCAGGGGGAGGCCTTCTCTATAAGGGCTCCAACCCTTTGGAATGAACTGCCCCCTGATTTACGAAACATCCCTAAACTCTGTGCTTTCTGCTGTGCCCTCAAGACTCTGATGTTCAATCAGGCGGGGCTAAACATGTTAACTGGGAATGATTAAAATATTATCTAATTCTGGGTTTTATTTAATTTGGGCTAAACTATGTTATAATTTTAATTATCAATTTTATGATGTTTATGTAACTTTTATTTTTTCTTGACTGTACACCACCTTGAGTCATGCGGGAGAAAGGCAGTATAGAAATATAATAAATAAATAAATAAATAAATAGCCTATCTCCAAGCAGCAACTTTGAGCTCTCTTTTTGTCCCCTTCCAGTTTTCATTTTGGTGTTGTTGTTTTTTCTCTGAACCAGCTTCCCTCAACTTTGCATAACCACCCTGGCCCTCATGTCTGTGGCAAACTCCTCTTAGCTTCCCTCTGCCCTTATGACTTTGCCAATAAAGGTGAGCCTCTTAGGGGCTCACATTCCTATTAGGGTCATTTTTAAAATCACAATGATTATGAAGCCTGCCACCAGATCAATGTCAGAGTCAGGGGTGGGTTCTACTTGTCTTTACTACCAGTTCGCAATGGGGCCGCACACATGTGCATGCTTCACTCGTGCACACGCACATGGACAGAAGCATTTTGGTGACGTGGGGGTCGGTAGGCGGAGCCTCCCGCCAGTTTTACTACCAGTTCTATAGAACCGGTGTGAACCGGGGGCAACCCACCACTGATCAGAGTGGCCTGGGAAGGGGATGCCCATGAAATGACGCTTTAAAAAGAAGGGAAATTGAATGGGACATAATGAACTGGAATGGAATGGAATGGAACAGAATGGAACAGAACAGAACACAACACAACACAACACAACAGAATAGAATAATAGGGAAGAGAAGAGAAGAGAAGAGAAGAGAAGAGAAGAGAAGAGAAGAGAAGAGAAGAGAAGAGAAGAGAAGAGGGAGGGGAATGGAAAAGAGAAGAGAAGAGGGAAGGGAATGGAGAAGAGAAGAGAAGAGAAGAGAAGAGAAGAGAAGAGAAGAGAAGAGAAGAGAGAAGGGAATGGAGAAGAGAAGAGAAGAGAAGAGAAGAGAAGAGAAGAGAAGAGAAGAGAAGAGAAGAGAAGAGGGAAGGGAAGGGAATGGAGAAGAGAAGAGAAGAGAAGAGAAGAGAAGAGAAGAGAAGAGAAGAGAAGAGAAGAGAAGAGAAGAGAAGAGAAGGGAAGGGAATGGAGAAAGAAGAGAAGAGAAAAGAAGAGAAGAGAAGAGAAGAGGGAAGGGAATGGAGAAAGAAGAGAAGAGAAGAGAAGAGAAGAGAAGAGAAGAGAAGAGAAGAGAAGAGAAGAGAAGAGAAGAGAAGAGAATAAAGAGTTGGAGGACACCTTGGAGGTCTTCTAGTCCAACCTCCTGCTCAAGCAGGAAAGCCTATACCATTTCAAACAAATGGTTGTCCAATCTCTTCTTAAAATCTTCCAGTGTTGGAGAATTCACAACTTCTGGAGGCAAGTCATCCCACTGATTAATTGTTCTAACTGCCAGGAAATTTCTCCTTAGTTCTAGATAGCTACTCTCCTTGATTAGTTTCCAAGTAATCTTTTTTTGCTTCCAACTAAGCAAGCAAAAGATGAAACACATTTATAGTTTTTCTTCAAAAAATGGAAAGACAATCTGAGTCCTAGATAAACAAGAGAAGGTCCTCTTTTGCCTTACCTCATGTAAACGGTTTGTCAGAGACGGGGATGTAGAGTCATCTTTCTGAACTGTGTGGAGCCAAACTCCATCAATGCTGGATCCAGCTGACAAGAGTTCACTGGTGGAACCGTTCCTTCTCCACATGGATGGCTTCGTTTCTATGGAGTCGCGTAGAGTGTGCTGCATTAGAAGAAGAGAGGGGTCTTAAAACTATTGGGCCCACTTTGACCACAAGTTATCACTTCCTTAGAAAACGTGGTACGATTAATTTTTTTTTAATCCTCCTTTCTCGCTGTGTGTGTATGTGGGGGCATTTGTTCAGCTGGATGGCTGCGCCCTTTATATCTAAAATATTCTTTCTGACTGAGAATAGCACATTATTGCACCAAAAGGTCTATAGGAGCTCATGACCCAATAAATGTGCTATTCTGTAAGGGTCTCAGAGTTTTCTTGTAACCGCTATATTAAAAATACTGATTCCTCAATAGGATCTTTCTAGAAGAGAGGTCAGGCATGTGATATTCTTAGCAATATACAAGTAATCCTCATTTAACAAGTATTCGTTTAACAGCTGTTCAAAGTTACAACAAGCTCAAAATCTGTTATTTACAACCCATTTTCAAAGTTATGACTTGCTGCACACTCCTCACAGTTACCCAATTGCATTTTAAGGAGCTTGGCAACCACCTCACATGTACAGTCGGTTATATCATACCCTGGTCAGGTAACTGCAATTTGCAATACTATCAATTTAAGTGTTTGATGAGAGTTTACAACTGTCATTAAAAACAGTTGGAAAACCGAGTCAGGTCACCTATTGACCTGTTTAACAATGGCAACAACTGACAACCAAAATTCTGGGCCCAACTGTGGTCGATAAGTTTGGACTACCTGTGTAACAATTTCAAGATATTGGTGATCTTGCCTGAGATTTGAGATTTCAAGCAATTTTTAGATGTTGGGAGAGAAGCCAGATGCTTCGCAACTAACTCATATTTATGACGGTTGCATTGTCCTGGGGTCATGTGATCCCTTTTTGCGATCTTCTGACAAGCAAAGTCAATGGGGAAGCCTGATTCACTTAACAACCAGGTTTCTAACTAAATGACTGCAGTGAATTACTTAAAAACTGTGGTGAGAAAGATCATAAAATGGGGCAAAACTCACTTAAGAAATGTCTCACTTAGTAACAGAAATTTTGGGTTCAAATGTGGCCATAAGTTGAGGACTACCTGTATAGGTTGCATTCTCTCAATGCCTTGTTAAAGCCCCAGTTGCAAATTATCTACAGAAATTATCCTGTGAGGCCTCCTTTCACTGAACTATCCGCTTACTGAAATCACTGTACTTTCATGTGGTGGATGATAAGGTGGAACCGCATAATAAAAAGATGTGTGCTCCCTCAGTACTTGTTCCTCCTCGTCACTGTCACTCGTTTCTTCGTGAACCTGTCTTGGAGGGTCGTCCCGTGAGTCAATGTCATGGGCTACCAGGCGAATGATGAGGTCTTGCTTGCTCTCCACATCCTTCAACAGTTCCACTTTTGTGATGTCTGGCCTCATCAGGCTTTGGAAAGAGTTTCTGCAGACAGGCTGAAATCCAAAAGGGAAGCCAACCAACATATCACATGGCTTTATTGGTCCATTTTAAAATCAGTTAATATTTAGGACAGTGAATCCATAATTAAAATATTCTTTTTGTGCAAGTCACTTATCTGAAATGGTCTAGGTCCGTGATGGTGAACCTATGGCACGGGTGCCACAGGTGGCACACGGAGCCATATCTGTGGGCATGCAAGCACATGTGTGCGCCGGCCAGCTGATTTTCAGGCCTTCTGGGCCCACTGGAAGTCGGGAAACGGGTGTTTCAGGCCCTCCAGAGGGCCTCCGGGGAGATGGGGAAGGCCATTTTCGCCCTCTACAGGCTTCTAGAAAGCCTCTGGAGCCTGGGGAGGGCAAAAAATGGGCCTACCGGGCCCACCGTGTCATCATGTGCCAAAAGCGGGGGGAGAGTGGGGGGGTCACGCGTGCATGCATGGGGGGATGGGGTGCATTGAATTATGAGTGTGGGCACACGTGTACAATCCTCCCTCCCACTCCACCCGCTTTTGGCACGCGATGGCAAAAAGGTTAGCCATCACTGGTCTAGGTTTTCCTGCTGGAGCTGGACTAAAAGACCTCCAAGGTTCCATCCAGCTCTATTCTATTTTAAGTGTGATTGGACACACAAGAAATTGGTCTCCGGTGCATAAGCTCTCAGTGTACATGCAAGCAACAAAGAATAAATCATAAATCATAAGATACAAACCATAAGATACCAATAGAAGTTAATAGGAATGATGAGAAGGATGATAGTAATGGAGCCCTACTGCGATCACGTTATACCTCCATGTTTCCCCATACGCAGCAGTTTTATTGGGGATAAAATTGGGGATAACTGGCAAACAGAGCTCCCATGTCTACACTTTTATTAACATTTAGATTCCCTATGGTTCTGAATCAGATGGTTTTGAATAGAAATAGCAATAACACTTAGACTTATTTACCACTTCAGAGTGCTTTACCGAGTCAGCATATTTCCCCCAACAATCTGGGTCCTCATTTTACCAATCTCGGAAGGATAGAAGGCTGACACCACCTGGAGCAGGTAAGCATCAAACTGCTGGCAGTGGGCAGAGTTAGCCTGTAATACTGCATTCTAACCACTGCACCACCACAGCTCATAATGGGCAGGCTCCACTCTGGTCATAAGTACCACCTTTATGGTATTTTAATTCACCTTTAAAACTCCCAAGGAGTTGAAGTCCACACATATTAGAATATAGAATAACAGGATTGGAAGAGACTTTGGAGGCCTTCTAGTCAAGCCCCCTGTTCTAGGAGGAACCCTTTATCATTCAGGACAAATAGCTGCCCAATCCAATTTCTCCTTAAAAACCTCCAGTAATGGAGCATCCACAACTTCTGGAGGCAAGCTGATCCACTCATTGTTCAGTCACAACTGAAGTTGAAAGCTACCAGTATTACAAAGGAAATTATATGGGCCTATCCACAATCATCAGGGAACATTTGGAACCTATTACGTGGTAAGGTCAGGTAACATACTGAAAAGGACAAAGATAAAAAGCATTCAACAGAAGCCACTTCAGTTCATGCAAGCAGTCTCACCTACCTCCTTTGGTTTCACCGCAAGACGCCCAGTCATATCCAAAGATGGGCGCCTTTCCTTCTTTTTATTGGTTTCAGGAACACTTGCAGCCGCCAAGTTATGGGTGAGACTTTTGCCTGATGCAGAGGCTCTTCTTAATTCTTCTAAACTCAAACCCATCTTTGATAAACATGTCTTTTTCAGTTTCTCCAGGGGTTCTGTTTTTATGGACAGCACTGCTAAATGATCTCCAACTATGTCTGGGTCAACTTTCAGGGGCTTTTTACCAATATAAGGGATGATTTTGACTGACCCGCCATCTGACTCCGATAGGTTAACTGATGTGGATTCCTCTCGACCTTCTGACAGACCGCAGAGCTCTAATAGAGACGCATCTTCCTCCAGTTCCATATGGGAGTTAACTTTAGCAAGGACTTTGCTTACAATGCGGTCCAATTCCAGGGCACTGGAGGTTTCGTTTTCTGAATTATCGCCCAAAGACTTTTCTGGGCTGTTGCTGGAGATCTCATTGATAATGATACTAGCTACTTGCTCTGGGAATATCACTTGCTTAGTCGTCATGTCGTTATATAATTCTTTCTGAGATCCTGATTTCTCCAGGACGTTGCTGATGACAGAATGGACAACTTGGTTAACTGCCTCTTCGTACCGTGAGTCCAGTACTGGCTGAAGATTTGAAGCGACAAGATTGATCTTTTTCTTTGATACCTCTTTTTCCACCGACGTTTTTAGCTGGGCAGCAATTTCATTTACATCTGTTTTAGATAAGCCTTTTTTCTTATGAATTCCCAAATCGTACTGTGCCACTAGGATTCCTATCAGAAAGCGGCTTACGATGTCTTCCAGGAAAACAACGGACACTACGGGAGTTTGAGCATCTGGGGAGATGCTCAATTTTTTTCCTGCTTCTATGTCAGAAATAATTTTTTTGAGAATTTTTTCAGACTCCAGCTTTATCAAACTGGGGCTAGGTATCTCTTTCTCCGAGTCAACGACCGGCTGGAAGTCATGTTTAGAAATCTCACTCACCATGAAGCAGGCAACTCTGTTAGCAAAGTCTTCGTTGCTGTTAGTTAAGTCTTCGTACAGAGACGTTTCAGAGTTGGAGTGTTTTAGGATATCCGTGTACACGGAGTCAACCACTTCTCCAACTGCTCGGCTATCTTCAGAGGCTAAGTCTTCTGAGTCATCATGCTGCCACACTTTAAGTTCACCATTTGAGAGGAGATTCTGCAAGGAATTAATAATCTTTCTTGCCACTTCCTTTATAGATGCAACATTGCTTGTATCCACTTCATCCAGAGGAGGAGAACTGAATATTTTTGTGAGAAGTTTAACAGCTATCTCCTCTAAGATTAGAGAGGACAAACCTTTCAGGTGGGATCGCAACTGTGTCTGGCCCTCTGATGGCTCCAAACTAGCTCCATATTGATCCTCAAGAGCCTTCTCAGCTTCAATGGCTTCTTGCTGTCGGTTTAACTCTTCCGCGAAGTACATTTGCATCTGATTCCCAGAAATCTCTTTGATCACAATGTCCACAATCCTCTCCAGAAGAATCGTGCAGCCAGTTCTGATGCACTTTTGAACCTCGGATGTGCTTCCAAATTCTGGCAAAAGATGGTTATAGATTGAGTTGGCTACCATTTGACTGACAACACGGTTGGGCTGCACACGGTCAAGATATTTAACCTCTGCGTTTTTGTTTTTTGAAATTTCAGCCATCACTTTGCTCAGGAGCTTCATGTGAATAAAATCGAATTCTGCACATCGCTCTTCTGTATCAATAGATGGAGAAAGTGTTGTAGGAAGAGGGAGGATTTTAGATAGGAGGAAAGCAAGGACATCATAGATAAATCTCTGAGAGATTAGAAATGGACATGGTGTATCTATCTGGGATGGAGCGCTGATTTTCTTCACCTCTGTGAACACTTTTGTAGCCATTTCTCCAAATTCAAAAGGTTTAGAGGCTGGATTTTGACATGTCTTTGATTGTACTTCCTGAATCTGGTAGCCTAAAATTTCTTTCTTTATTGCACTAGCCAATTTTTCTGCAAGCATCTGACCACTTTCCTTGTCCATGCAGATTGAGACTCCAGATCCCTGATCTTGCAAAATGCTACATAAAGCAGCATGGATAATTTTAGCAATCTCTGCTTTTTCCACATTTGGGAAATTTTGCCCACCTTCAGGTATTTGTAGCACTTTTACTGGGGACTTTGCAAACTCCTTTAAGATGGATTCAATTAAATATTTAAGTGAAGGTTCAGCCTCAGCCTCTTGTTTCCCCACCATACACACACTGGCTGTAGATGTGAGCAATTTGCTAATTAACCCACTAAAGATGTCCTTCAAGAAGGATGCTGAATAAGTATCACCTCCATTCTCAGACTGCATTAACTGATGTCTTGTATGATAACCTTGTTTTGTTTTATTTAGAAATCCTGTATCCATTAGCCCTTCAGCTGTGCTTTCCTGTTTTCTGTTCGGAGATCCAGAGTTCACATAGACTGTTTTACAAATATTTTGTACTATGTCTTCAATAGTTTTGCTGGCATCAGAACATGGTTCTTCCTTCAAGTGGCATACAGCGGGACTTCTCCTCCCTTCTGTTGGATCAGGAGAAGCTGATCTACTATCAGGGAGCCAAGAAGGAAATATTCGATGTAATATCTTGACAAATATATCTCCAAATACAGAACCAGAGGATGGCGATTCTGGGAGGAGAGTTTCGACCCTGTCAACAATGGTTTCTGCTTCCACAAATGAAAACAAATATGAAGAAGTGTCACCAGTAAACAAGGGCAACAACTGGAAACCGGAAATATCTCTTATTATGATGGGAGCCAGTTTTTCTGCTAACAGGCAGCTGTTTGTTTGAAAAGCTTTAAAAATCTCAAACTCTGACCCAAATTGTTGCAGTAATTTTTCGTAAATAGAATTACTTATTTGAATCACTTTTTCAGCACCTATCTGTGGAAGGCAGATATTCTCCCCTGAGCTCTGCATGACCTTAACGTCTGACATTTTAAATTCAATTACCAAACCATTTACAAGTTCAATCACTAGACTTCTCATCTCATTCTCCGATGAATTAGTGTCCTTAGCATATGCCAAAATATTAGGGGAAGATAAGAATTTGCAAAAGAAAGCAACGACCACATCCTCTAAAAACTGGGCAGAATAGATGCGCTTGGAAACTTGTTGCCTTTCTTTTTGCCACTTAGAACACTCAGAAGAATCGTTGCTACTTAAAAATGGGTGGAAGTGGAAGTTTAAAATTTCTCTGATGAGTAATTTGGCAATTTCGTGCACAGCGCTGTCCCCTTGATCCAGGAGAGTATTTTGAAGTTCATCTTGAGATTGATACTTTTGCAAAATCTGATTATACACTGAATTAGCAATGTCTTCTTCAGTCTCTTGATCCATGTCTGGGATTCTCTCCGAGACATTTTCTAACTTGACTTCATGGGCTGAAATCTCCGTAACGACACAGCCTTTCAGGTTTGCAGCCATCTCGGTGAAATCGGTTTCAGAAAAGTCATCATATTTTCCAGCACAGTCACCAATGTTCTCTGGATTGGGGAATAATTTCTCCAAGAGCTGGTTAAGCATATTTTCTAAGACCATGCAAGGAAATACAGTTATTCCAGAGTCTGGAATGATCCTAGCATCATGGTTTACGTAAGATGGTTTATATTCTGATGTTAAAGACTGAAGATGATACTTAAACATTTCATTAATAATGAAACAAGCTATTTGCGTGACATACAAATTATTTAAGCTTTCTCTGTCTTCTGAGAAAGGCTGCTGTAGCAGAACCTCATGTAGAACATCGCAATACACAGATTCCACCATGTTCTCTATTGCTTTTTCTGAAATACCAGTTTCTTTTTCACTGCCATAAGTGCTGGCCCAGATGGCCTGTTTCAAAATTATTGCCCTGATGTCCATCTTAATCTGGGCAAGTCTGTCTTGCAATTCAGATCCGTATAGACCTTCTCCTTTATTGGAAGTTGCAGTAGTGTTAAAACCTAACGGGAAGATGTAGGCAAGTAACCTACTGATGAGAGCTTCTAGCACTGGATAAGAGAGCACAGTGATATAAGGTGAAACTGAAGGCTTCTCCTGAGGACCACCTTGTTCTTCCAACAGATTTTCCTGGATGAAACACTTTGCTTCTAATACATTTGATGGGCATGCTGAATGAAGCAGGTGATCTACAGCTTCTTCGATTTTTATAGTGGTTGTTTGACAAGGCGAAGCATCCCCTACATCTTCTGTATCTTCTTGAGATGGAAAACTTCCTATAGAACCCTTGGAAGATGCAGTCTGATCTGCTATATTCACCTCCGGTGGAGCGGATCCAAGAGGCTCGTCTGGACCTTCCTGAACTTTGATGTGAGCTTTTGCGAGCTCTTTTGTAACTGTTTTTGCCAACCTCATAGCTACATCTCCCACATCTTCCCCAGAGGCACCAAGAGGGATGTCTGATAATGTATCAGAGATTTTTGAAAGCAATTCAGAAATAACATTTCCCAGCAAAGAAGTAGGTGAACTTTTACTGTTTCTCTCAATGGCTTCCCTGAGGTCCAAGGGCTTGATAGCAGTTCTATAAACTTCTAATCCACCCATAGAGTCTCCCGCAGCAGCTCTATCCCAACCAGAAGTCTCCTCACTGGATACAAAAGCTTCAACGTGCTGTTGGAGGAGGTCTCCAACAAGAAATCCAGCTAGCTGATCAATAAGGGCATTGCTCTTATTTTTCACATCTCTCTGGACAGCTTCAAGGGAGCCCGATTTCTGTATGATCTTGCTGCACAAAGAATCGGTCAGGTTCTGAATATCCTCCTCAGAATATTGATACTGTTCAGGATGTGTATCCTTTATAACTCTGATTTCATGTTTTAAAAGTTTCAGCCGAACATCATTGAGCAATTGAGTGGAGAGCTTGCTTAAATCAGATTCTGACATGGCCGTTTTATTCCAAGTGGATGAAGCATCTCCGGATGGTGCGGAAGGGAAAATCCTTGCGAGCAGACCAGTGATTAGATCTTTTAGGAACCCTGATGATAATAAGGTGCTAAATGGTGGCCAACTCTCATCTTCATGGAATTCCTTGGCTCTAACACCATCGCTAACCTCTAGTGCAGGTAAACCTGAAACTCTAGACAAATCTCCAGAAAACAGAGGGTGTAAAAGATAATCAGAGATGCCTTTTTCAATCAATCTTTTAACATTGTCATAAATGACATTCTTTCTGATGCAGCTGACATCACCCCCTGAAATCATCTGTTTCTCTCTCGCCATATTGTTGTATACAGAATCTACTACATCATCCATGACAGCAGACAATGGGGCTCCAAGGCTCTGATCTTCTCCTTTTTGCTCCCCGCTAACCGAAGCTCTGCCAAACTGCAAGTTGATTGAACTGGCTATCCTTTTAACCACGTTACCAAGCTCAATTTCAGGCTGCCCTTTAGACATTTTCTTTTCGTCTAGAGAAGCAGAAAATATTTTAGATAAAACTCTGGAAACAATTTCTTCTAAAAATTTAGCTGGGAAAACCTCAGTAGAAGACACTGAAGATTCACTGATGCTATCCAAAACTGTCCTGACTATATTCTCAGACAAGGCTTCAGGCTCAGGATTTTCCAAAAAGTCTTCATCTTTGGAAAGAAAAGTCTGAAGGTGATGGTTCGTGATTTCCCGAATTATGAAGCTGGTCATGCAATCGATAAAAGCAGTATTCCTGCATTCCACATCCTTTTGTATAGAAAGCTGTGAGCCAGACTTTTTTAACATATTTCTGTAGACTGAATCAACCATGTTCTCAATCTCTTTCTCTGAATGTAATCGGCATCGATCATCCTTTTTTGCTACCCAGATTTTGTGTTTTGAAATGGACTTCATTACGTGTTTGATTATATAAGAACAGAGCTCATTAAAGTCAACTTCTGACATCTCTCTTTTGTCTTGGTTGCAGGGAGTGTCCTCTGAGGGTGGGAAAAGCTGAGTTAGGAGTCGACTTACTACTCTTTCCAAATATTTCTCAGACAATATAGTAACGTACGTTGGAGGAGGTGGCCTACTCCTTTTTACTTTAGGAAAGCAGATACAGCGCTCAATGTTTTGAATGATGGGTCCAGGTTTAACGTTTTTGAAAGCACTCTGAGGTAGTCTCCTAAACACTGCTGGTGGCAACTGGTAATCCAAAATTTCTGTCAGGATAATTTCAGCTGCCCTCTCAGCCAGATTCTCTATGTCCTTTCCCGTGTCTCCCTCAGCAGCTAACTGGAATCCAAACTCTCTTAAAATGGAGTCAGCTATTCTGCTGACAGTTCGACTATCCACAAGTGAGAAGTATGATTTCTCCTCAGCTCTCTGCAAGACTCCAACACCAGCTTTCTTAAACTCTTCCATCAGTGCATGCACAAACAATATGTTCATCTCATGAAGGTCGATACAAGAATCTTGGTCATATTTGTTCTGCAGTGAAGAAAAGATCTTGATCAAGAGCTGAGAAACAATGTCCCCTAGAAACAGCGAAGAATAAATAGCAGAGAAAACTGGCTGGAGTTGATGATGATCTCCATGTTCGGTCACTGTCATGACTTCTTTTCTGTAGTACTTCTTTTTGCAGCTTGCAAACAAAGGTTTTTTTGCAGGTAATGTGTAGATAGGTACAATTGATCTACGCTGCATTGCTGCATCTAGAACAGACCGGTTTCTTTCTCTTTTTCTCATTTGACGCCTTCCTGGACTAATCGCCCTAGATTCTGATTTTCTACTTCGTGATGAGGGACACATTTCATTTTTACCATAGCGGGCATGCTTTTTATTAAACCCTTGGCCGTGTCCTTTTCTAGAGCCTGACTTTGTGAATTCAACCATCTTTTTTGAAGTTCTCATTTGTCTGGGATGCTCAATGCTGAAGGAAAGCTCTGTCATTACAGGTTTTACCAGAGTGTGAGCTAAAACGTCCAGGGCTGATTCACAGGAAGACACTCCTGACTGAGCCTCCACCCATGGCTCCTCTATGTATCTAACATCATAGGTGAAAAGGGAGGTGCTAGAATCAGACTCGTGGACTTTAAACTCTTTATATGAATAGGGCAAGACTTCCTCGTCACACTTCCTCACATCACGAAGCTGTTCATTCTCTGGAAACTCATCAAAAGCAAAAGTACCCGTAAAATTATCTGTCAAGAGACATTTATCCAAAAGTGCCCGGATCAGCTTTTCACTCACAACATCCAAGAGGACAACAGACTTGGGAGACAGACCCAAGTTGCTGTTAAATAGGTCATTGCTAAGTTTGCAAGCATGTGGACACATCGAGGAATAAAGCAGCTGTTTTTTAGTTGATCTATTCCTATTTTGATAAGGCATCATATTTTGAGAGCGGGCATCTGGGTAGGACCCACAGAAATCATTCTGTGACTGATCAGGCCATAACGAATCTAAAATGATGTGCAGAACTTTGTTGACAATATTTTTTGATTCACTGGTTTTCAGGCTACGGATGAAACTGTCCAAATTAGAAGCAACATTGCTTAGCCTCCTGTTTTTAAGGGCTAATTGATCCATTGTGGAGAGACAAGACGTCCTTTTGACATCACTGGAGCCTCTACAATCACCCCTAGAAGCTCTACTTAAGCGAGGTGAAGACATCAAATGCTGTTGAGACAAACTATCTCCAATTCTGTCTTGGTTTGCACATCTGCTTCTCATTTCAATTTCCGTTGACAATACATTATTAACTTCTTTCACAAGAGGTTGATAAACATTATCAAAGTCAGCCAAACAGAGAGGTGGGACAAAAATTCTTCTTGATCTCTTAGCCTGAAAACCTTTTCTGCTGAAACTCTCTTGCAAAATGTTTCGTTCACACAAGCTATTGATGATAACCTCAGAAATGTGAAATGCTAACTCCTCAATGTTCATAGGAGGGTTTTTAGAGCATCTCAGCCCATGTTCAGGACAGCAAGCACCCACAGAGCAAAACATTGAAAGGGACCTTTCAAAAAACTCATTTTTTTCTGGCATGTTGTGGCGTGCACTGGGACTTGAGATGCTGTACAGCACATTGGAAAGAACTGCTTGAGTCAAAGGTTCCCAAAACACATCATGGCATGAAGACTGCTTTCTACCAGAAGGCAGATATGTATTTCTCCAGATTTGATCCTGAAGCCATTTTGATTCAGACTGGATTAGTTCTTGTTTCCATGCTGGCAAAGAGGTCCTGCAGGACATTTCATCCAAGGCATCTGCGGAAGTAAACATGAACAGGTTACTACTTCACATCTGGGGCACAATAGTTGAAGATGCAATTTGAGAGATGAAAAATTAGGTTGCGTGGTTTTCCTGCAACTGGCACATTTTGAGCTAAATTAATGGATTTATCGAAATCAATTTATGGCAAATACTATAACTTTGTCACAGAAACACAGGTTCATATACTCACAAAGGAATTATTATACAACACTGGAAAGACAGATCAACGTCTAACTTATAACAGTGAATTGTTGATATGTGTGAATTGGTTCTTTTTTCATAGGGGGCAAGGAAGAGGATTTTTAAGCAATTTAGTCAAAATCTTTTAGAGACGGAAATGTTTCTGATCTAAGAAAATGTGAGTTATACAGCTTATTGGACATTATCTGCTACAAAGTTCTCAGACTAACCTCTAGACTGGAAGGTAATCAGTTCTTTGATGACACTCAAAACAATGTGGTTGGCTAACAGAAGAGTCTCACAGGGGTCTGGAATATGAGCACAAGCCAGAAGTTCTAGTTCTTTGTATTTCTCTGGACTCTTGCATTTGAAGATATGCTGTTTACTCTCCCATTTTGAGAGAAGGCTGCCACTGTCCAGCAGGAGGCAGCTTTCTTCTGTCAGTGTCTTGTCACTGGAATCACTCAACCTGATTTCCCAGCGATTGAGTAAGCTTTGATTCTTTCGCTTTGGTTCTACACATTTGGAGGAGCCTGACGCTCTCAGGTGAGATTTTTCCTTCAGTGGAGAAAGATGTCTGGATTTCTCACTGTAGCTGCTTTGCGCCATAGGCTCATCTTCCACTCCAAACTCACATAGGAGAGTGTTGACAATGGTTTCAGCTGTATGGCCAAGCTTCAGAGGACAGTAGGCAGAATAGCAGGTGCTTTCTGGACATGTAAAAGGATATTTCCCTGCAAAGGATTCATGGTGAGGAAGGGGGTTGGCCTTCTTCTGATGTCCCATTCCAGCTTGCTTAGGAGTAGCTTCACAGTCTGCTGTTTTCTTAAATAGCTTTTCCAAAATGCTTCCCTCAGGGATAGAACTTTGTCGGGGAAGCCAATCTTCCTCAAGACAACCTAGTTTGACTTGACCTTTATCCTGTCTTCGTCTTCTGGGATGTCTTGATCTACCTTTCTCTCTCTCCGATGCAACATGAGCATCCCACTCAGAATACTTAAAGACAGAAGGAAATTTAGCTGGGGCTTCTTCTTGTACTTCATTCTCTTCCTCTGAATAGATTACCATGCCAGGAACATTGATTGGTGGGAAACTATCCCTCATATCTACCCTTCTGTACAATTTAGAAGTTGTTTTCACCCTCGGTGACTTAAACTGATTCTGGGCAAGAGCCCTGTCCTTTGCAAATGCTCTGCCTGACATTTCTAGCTGGAGGTTCTCCACCATTAACTCAGAGGTGATCTCAGTAAGGCTTTCGTTGCAACGATCCAACATGACACTGATAGTCTCACTTAACACCAAGCTTTCAGAAGAGCTGCTAAGTAGATTGACCTCCTTCTGGGTTAGCTCTCTGTCCAAAATGTGTTTAATAATTTCAAGAATGCTGCTGACAGCATTGTTGGCATACACATTCAATTCAGAGTGGAGCATTTGCACCTGGTGGAAAGCAGTTTCAATGCACTCCTTGGTGACAGCACCACCCAACTTTGTAAAGTCCAAAAAGTTATGGGTAGATCCTAAAATAGGCAATGTTCCTTTCCCAGAGTCTCCCTGCAGCTTGTTTCGTAATGCTTCTACGGTTGTTTCTGCTATATTTCCTACATGACCTGAAAGAGAATCTAAGGATCGTGTCAGTTGTGCAAAAGAAAGGCTTTCTACTGGGAATTTCACTATATCCAAAAAATTACAGTTAAAGTCCCGTCTAAAATGTCGAGTCACAAAAGTCTCCAATGTGATGACAATACATTCAACTGTTTCTTTGGCTATTTTGTCAATTGTGTCCATAGCATTTTTCAGTGAAATATGATAAGAAGGAAATTCCGGTTGTGTGAATCGATGTTTCGAAATTTTTGCACATCCTTTGGGTCCCGCCTGGTCTTTTTTTCCCAAAAAGTTGTATTTATCTTGAGAAGTAGGAACACTGCATAATAAACATCTATGAACATTTTCAAACACGCTTGCTACAATATCTCTGGCAACAGAGCCAATCTCTGTCTGAGAATCACTGTGAAAAAGTCTAGGGCAGTCAACTTTTTTAAAGCTACAACAGAATAGTCGCTCATTGAGCTCACCTGGAATCTTCTTCAAAATGCAAACAGAAGGTTCTAGATCTCGACTTCTCATGTAAACCTCACTTACAATATTCTCAGCCACCTGCAGCATTTTTAGGGTTTCATTTATGTTTGCATCTGTCAATGGCTGCTGTTCAAAAATTTCTCTTAATATGCCTTCCTTTGGAAGGATTTGATTGAGGTAACATGCAAAATCTTCAAAAAAGAGGCCTTTAGGCCTTCCAGGGACGTCTTTAGTTGTCATTTCAAACTGGAAGAACATCTGGGTAGAAGGAAGTCCATCAATTTGGGAATGGGTCAGAGAAGCATGTTTGTGCATTTGAGAAAATTGCACATCATCAGTGTGCAGATCATGCACAACAGAATTAATGAGTTCACTTGCTTTGGAGATCTGCTCTGATGACAAGGTATTGACTTGAAATATAGTTCTGTGATAATTTTCTGTTTTGAATTCGTCAATAATAGTTCCCAAAACTTTGCTTACCACGTCTTTGGCGTATACGGTCAAGTCAGATTTTGACAAAGTCCCTCTCAGGAACGAGCTTTCTGAATCATCTGACATTGCTCTTGGTCTACTTATTGTATTACTGCCGGCTTGCATATCACATTGAAAAGGTGACTGCCCTTTCCATCTCTGTTGCACAGACAACGGAAGGACCTCTTCCAAATGAGATGCAGCAAAACAGGCAATTTTATTCAAAACACTTTGAATGAGTTCTTCACTCAAGGACTGTGGAGAGGGTTGGAGTTGAGATACTGCCAGAGTAATCTTTTGGATGTCAGATGAACCTTTATTGCTGCCTGAATTATTCGTTTCTGACTTTAATGCACTGGAGCTAAACAGCGTGTCTACAACTGCTGAATACATCTTATTCAGGATTCCCTCCACAATCTCACCGGCGACATTACAAGCATTTGCCTGAGATGCAGTGTCCATCATTCCGTTATAGTGCGAAGACTTGGGTTCAGAATTAAAAAATACAGAATTGTTATTAAAAGAGGACAAAAGTCCCAGATCTCCCATTATTCGCTGAGTAACTTGGTTGAGGACATCTTCCACACTTGCCAACAATGGATAACCTCCATCCTGTCCAGGTTGTTGTTTCTTAAAAATCCTTTTCAGAACTCTTTTCTGAATCTCATTTTCAGTCAAGGCTATCTGAACGGTTATGATCTTGAGGAGATCGTTCATGACTTCATGGGCAGAAGCATTTTCTTCTTGGGGGAGGAGATTTTGACAAGAAAGCATCTCCCGTTCCAGGTCCTTCTGAATTACTTTAACAATGGTGCAAGTCAGTTTTTCAGCACAGAGCTTTAAATTATATTGAGAGTCGTGAACTGCTAATTTTGCTTTATCGCAGTGGTTGCCTGTTCTGACCTCTGTGGTTTTTTGTGCACTTGATGTTGCATATCCACTTTCAAGACGCGATGGCTTTATTTGCTTAGCAGCCATTCCCAGTTCAGATTCTAGTTTACTTTCCACAAACATTTCCAGTCTGAGGAAGACATTATCAACTAAATATTTTGCTATGCCTTCAGGAGAAAAGTCTTTTATATCTGGAAGTTGCTTAGCGCTAAATTCTGCCAGCTTTCTGCCAGATGTTTTTTCAGCTTTTGAGACACCAGGGACTTGATGCTTACTTCTTTTGAGATCTGGAAAACGACTCTTGTGCCCAGCCTTGGATCCACGTTCTTTCAACTGTGCCAGAGGCTCTACTGTCTTCTGTACAAAATCATAGAGGAGGGACTGGAGGTGAGATGAAAGTGATCCCTTCATATTTAGAACAGCTGCAAGACCAGAACTCAGATCTTCAAACACAATATCCACCAAGTCATTGGAAACCAGCGAAGCATCAGATTTCACCCCAGCTGGGATGGACAATGATTTTTTTGTGCTGCCGTCTGCAGCCTTGGGAAACTGTAATTCCCCCATTCCAGAATTGTCCATATCTAACATTATTGTCTGAAAGATTTCATTTAAAAGAGTTTCCACGGTGTTTTGGATTTGGGTCTGAAGATCTCTTTTATAGGTCGGGTTTTTCCTGAAAACTTTTTCCAATACACTTTCTTGCCGTGGTAAAGAGGTCTTTTCTTCAGAAATATGTTCCTGGGGGGCAAAAATAGTCAAAACCATGCTGACAATTTGGACAGCAGCAATGCTTTCAGAGAATATAACGGGAGGAGTTGAAATTTTATCCACTTCCTTATCCAGCTCGTGCTTTATATTTTTCAAAATCAACCTAGCCACATCACTGGCATATGATTTTAAATCTGAGAAAGACAATGATACTGCCTGTTCTGGTTTCTCTTTTGCAGCTAAAATAGAATTATTGTAGGAGTTAAAAATATCCTCTAAACAATTAGGCAAATTACCATGTTGGCTGGCTAGGATTCTTTTGAATTCTTCTTGTAAAGCCGAGGAAAAGTCTGAACTAATTGACATTTTTAAGTTTTGCACATCCAAGCATAACTGAGATTCCACTTTGGATATGACAAAGGATTCCAGTTTTGCTATAAAAATTTGCACTAAATCATTAACCAGATCTGACTTAGATGGATGTTCAGGCTGACTAATGTGCACTGGTTCATGCATGGTTCCTCTGCTATTCTGCACTTCTTGTGGAAATTCTGACTCAAAGGACTCCTCGGGGTCTCTGAAATGTACCGTTGGTAGGCTTTTGCAAGCTTCTCTGGGCACACTTAGAGGAAGAATGTCAGTGAAAACGAGGCTAGATTGTCTGTTTTTGACGTCTTGCATGTCAGTTTGAGCAATGCGGGAAAGAACTTGGAACACAGTTTTTACCAGATCGTTTGTGAAAGCATGTACTTCTGTGTCAGAGATTTGAATCTGACCAATGATTTCACTTGGTCCTTTGGAGGCAGGTTGCCCCTCTGCCTGTTGCCTGCTCATGTTCACTTGGGTAAGAGATGAAGGAGAAACACTAGGGGGGCAGATTGTTTGCTCTGCCCAAACATGCTGGAATGTTTCCTTTAAAAGATTCTGCACCATTTCAATGATCGGCAACTGCTCTTCCCCTTTGAAGTCTTCTTCTATTTGTTTCATTGTCTGCTCTAAAGTCCATTCAGGAGCTGTCATCCCTTGTCTTGTCTTTGACGCTGGGTCAGCAGAAAGTGTAGCGGTTTCCGGACTTTCCAAAGAACAAAAAATGGCATTTTGTACAAGAGTGTCCAAGGTACTTTCTGTCTTCTCTAGATATTTTCTAGTATCGTTGTCCAGAAATTCCCCATCATCCTGCAAAGCAGATTTGGGGTGAGACCTGCTTCTTTGTCGTGGTTCAAGACCAAAACCTTCATATGCAAGCTTTTGAGCCTTGTTGGTTTTTAATTTCCCATCCTGATGCCGCTTATCTTTTTCTTCCTGTTCAGCTTCAGAGTAAATTACCATGCCAGGAACATTAACAGGAGGAAATGGTTTTCTTGTGTTTTTCTCAGTTGTAAAGAGTGTTTTCATGGTCACCTCAGAAGCTTTGTGGCTAGGAGACTCTCGCTGTATTTTGGAGCAAGAGCTGGGTTTTGCTGATGGAGAGAGAATCCTCAGTTTTTCAGTACTTAGATTGTTGAATACATCATTAATGAGCTGGATGATAACTGAGCTCTCTCTGGATGGAACCATTCCTTCTTGGCTCACCTGACGCTGGATGTAGTTTAGGATGCTGCTAATCATCTCTTCCACATATTGAAGGATGTTTGTCTCTGAAGAAGCAACCGTTTTGGAAACTATCTTACGGATTGTGTCTTTCACAATGGCATTTGCTGCTTCAGATTCTGCTGAGTGTGGTGGAACAGCTGCATAAAGTTGTTCAAGCGGTATGCCGATTGCTTTGATTTTAGAAAAGAGTTCAAACTGGGACACTTTTGTTTGGCTTGACAAAGCAAAGACCTTCAGTTTGTCAATAATAATCTGAACAATCTCCTCAGCAATGCCCAGCATAGACTCAAAGGACAGGGGCATCTGAGCCCTCCAAAAGGTTGGATCTGGGTCAGGATATTTCTCAGTGGTTGCCAGGCACATCGCTTTCCATTCTGTGGAGAAGTCATCTCTGGAAATGGTTTCGAAATATTTCTTCTGAGTGGTGCCGTGGAGTTTACTGAGCACATTTTCAACAATATCATTGGCAACAAAACTGGCCACCCTTGAAACCGAACCAGCAACTGGTGGCTCGGCAGAATGGCTGCCTAGTAAGCTATCTGATATGGACTCAAGAAGGACTTCCATTGAAATAGAGACAGAACAGGCTGTACATCCCAGGTCATCTAATATTTTTTTGAAAGTGTCATCCAGAATCACTGCAGTAACTTTGGCAAGAGGCAACTTCAGGTCACTGAAAATAGTCTTAAGGTCCTTCACGTCGATGGTCTCCCTTTGGCGAGTAGAGCAATCTGGTGGCTTCTGTTCCCCTCCAGTAGATGGCAGTTCTTCTGAATCAGTGGTCACGGTCGTTTCAGTTTTACAAAGGAGCCCTTTCGTCATTCTGTGCTTTGGTTTGCTGTGGTATAAAGTACTAACATTTTCTGGATCATCTGTAGAACTTTTCTGCATCTGGGAGAGATGGCTGTCTGATTTCGAACTCTTCATGCTTGGTGTGGTAGACAGAAGACCATTGTCTTTAGACGGAGAGAAATAAATGGCTGTTTTTCCTCTCTTAAATTTTCCCTTAAGGATTTCACTATCTAGAGATAGGTGGGTGCTCTTGGTAAAAGAGGTAAAGGAAGACTTAGAGGAGAGCAAAGAGGTTGAGATTGGTTTCCCACTTGTAGAATGGAATTCACTTGGAGAGCTGGTGGTAGGTTTCATACTTGTGTTAGTAAAGCTGACTTTCCTACTGGCAAAGGCTGGGAGGCCCCTGTAACTTTCACAAAGGTCTTCATTGCAACTGGTACAGCTGCTGGAGTTCTCTGAAGATACTACAGACTCCTCAGAGATTGTGTACACCCGTGTCCTGACCCTCTCTTCAAATTTGGTCAGAGCGGGATAGAGGATACTTGTGACTGCTGACACTACCCACGTCATGATATTCTGGATGATGTTATTCAGTTCTGAAGAAGATACCTAATAAGAAAAGAAGAAGTGTTATATAACCGGCAAAAGACCCGCACGTAACTCCAAATAAGGAGTTTTGGGGGAAGGACGTACATCTATACCATCTCCTCTGCATTTCTGCTGAACCAATAGTTCTCTATGCATGTTCAACCTTGATCTATATCAAGGACAAATAGGTAGACCTTGACTTATGACTGGTTCCAAGGTATGATGGATCCCTGAAAATTACAACTTAAGTTTGAAGTATGATGGCTGCATCTGCCCCGTGGTTATGTGATCGCATTTTGGATGCTTGGAAACCAGCTCACCTTTACCTTGCTACATCCCAAGGTTACGTGACTGTGATTTTTTTGATGGTTCCCAGCATTTACTTCTGGTTTCAGACAAACAAACAAAAAAACCCATTGGATGCAGTAGATTGGTTTAATGAACATTGTGTTCACTTAATAACCAATGCAAAAAATCATAAAATCAGGTCCAGTCACATGGTGATCTTCTTCCCCCACAGATAGAGCTCGCAACTTGGGCGTCCTCCTGGACTCCCGGCTGTCTTTAGAAGGGCATATGACGGCCGTGGCCGGGAGGAGTTTTTATCAGGTTCGCCTGATTCGCCAGTTGCGTCCCTTTCTGGATCGGGATTCGTTACACACGGTCACTCATGCCCTCGTCACCTCACGCCTGGACTACTGTAATGCTCTCTACATGGGGCTCCCCTTGAGGAAATCCGGAGGCTCCAACTGGTCCAGAATGCGGCCGTGCGGGTGGTGATGGGAGCGACGTGGCACTCCCATGTGACTCCACTCCTGCGCAAGCTGCACTGGCTCCCAGTGGTCTTCCGGGTGCGCTTCAAGGTTCTGGTTACTATCTTCAAAGCGCTCCATGGCTTAGGACCAGGGTATCTTCGGGACCGCCTTCTGCCACCAATAGCCACCAATAGCCTCTCACCAGTCGGTTCCCACAGAGAGGGGCTCCTCAGGGTGCCGTCAGCCGAACAGTGTCAACTGGCAGCCCCAGGGGGAGAGCCTTCTCTGTGGGGGCACCGGCCATCTGGAACGAACTCCCCCCTGAAATAAGGAGGATACAGGACCTACGTACCTTCTGCCGTGCCCTAAAAACGTTCCTATTTCATCAGGCTGGCCTGGCTGAAACCTCCCTTTATAATGGGTTTTATACTGGGGTTTTAAATGTCTTTTATAATTGGATTTTAATTTGCTTCAGCCTAATTATTTAATTCATTTTAATTTTTAACTTTTGTATGACATGGTATTTTAATCGGCTGTTCACCACCCTGAGTCCCTTCGGGGAGTAGGGACTCAGGGTGGTGAATAAACTAAACTAAACTAACTAAACTTAACAACCACAATAATTTACAATTGTAATTCTGGATTCAATTACAATCATAAGTTAAGAACTACCTGTACAGACTATTAGTGATTAGATCTCCAAAATTCATTTTTAATCATCCAGGTGGAAGAAACTTTGAATGGAGTTGCACTAGACAGATGAAATATTTAATCCTTTTATTATTTTAGGAATCAAAATCTTATTTTCTACATCCTGGCTGTTAGACCCACTGTTGGAGAAAAACATTTTGATGCTTATAAAAATTATATATTTATTTGATTTTTATAGCCACCCATCTCTCATTCATTCATTCATTCATTCTTAAATTTATATGCTACCCATCTCACTATCCAAAGTGATTCTAGGCAGCTATTACATTATAAGTGGCTTTAAATTTCAATTAGCAATAATCGTGTCTGGGATAAATCTCGCTAGCTACAATACTGCTGCTGTGCAAAACGTAGTTTCTTTAAATTAAATAAATAAAAACACAAAATGCGCAATATAAAATAAAAATAAAAATACATTAACAGACAGGCATGGTCTAACTCTAACCTATCCACCCATACAGTAGCCCCATGCTGTGGGGCTGCACAGCATGTTTAATCAGTTTATTCGACAAATGGTTAATTCACAAGAATTAACTATTCTTCGCTAGAATTCACTTTGGTTAGGTCTTTTATGGGTTCCAGCACAAGTCTACCTAACTGTACCATAAATATTTGTTTATTTATCATTATTTGATGTTTGCTTTTTGCCAAATTCTGGGTGATTCATGCCAATAACTTTCAATAAAACCTCCACACAATATAATCAATATCAAAATTATTGGAACATATGATTGGAGAACTGAATGACGGGAGGAGAATGGTAACCTCTCTGAAAATGTTGCCTAAGCATAAACAGACTCATATTTCCGTAAATGGCAATCTCCATTCTTTCTCCACAGAAAGTAGTCAGTTGTGAATTACTTATATATAAGGTTCACATTTAAAAATAATGGTACTGATTGGAATTCTTGTGCTGTCCCTGAATCTTAGCAACTTTAAGATGTGTGGACTTCAAGTCCCAGAATTCTCCAGCAAGTTGGCTGAAGAATTCTGGGACCTGAAGTCCATACATCTTAAAGTTGCCAAGGTTGAGAAACACTGCCTTAATCTCTTCTTAATCAATCTAAATAATCAAACCTTTGAGTGACCTCTTTCCTGGCTTACTCATTTCCATTTCAGTTTTTTGTTATTACTTTTAACAATGTTCACCCAATACCTAAAAACATAATACCATAACCTCCAGGGGCAAAGTAGAAGCCAATATTCTATCAATCTTACCATCAGTGGTGAAATCGATTTTTTTTTACTACCGGTTCTGTGGGCGTGGCTTGGTGGGCATGGCAGGGGAAGGATACTGCAAAATCTCCATTTCCACCCCACTCCAGCAGAAGGATACTGCAAAATCTCCACTTCCTCCCCACTCCTGGGGGAAGGATATTGCAAAGTCTCCATTCCCACCCCACTCAGGGGCCAGCCAGAGGTTGTATTTGCTGGTTCTCCGAGCTACTCAAAATTTCCGTTATTGGTCCTCCAGAACCTGTCAGAACCTGCTGGATTTCACTCCTGCTTACCATCCAAAAAGATTCAACAAAAGAAATAATTTTGATTTGCTCCCAGAGCTCCATTAAGGAGGCAGCCATTCTCCACTCAGGAATAAGAGGGAAAAAGGGTTGAGGCAGCTATGGAGAAAGCTTGATTGTATGCTGCTGGTCTCTTAGTGATCGGGATTTAAAGAGGAAAGCCTCTTAATTTTCTTTTTGACTTCAAATCTGGACCAGATATAAACAGTCCTACTTACATGATGTTAGAAATCAGGCAATTTAATTAACACACTGTGCAAAGCCAAAATTGAGTAACTTGGTTAAACATGTATAAATGCAATCACATTATACCTGCATGTTTCCCCATATACAGAAGTTTTATTTGGGATAAAATTGGGGATAACCGGCAAACAGAGCTCCCATGTCTAATTACACTTTTATTAACGTTTAGGTTCTCTATGGTTCTGAATCAGATGGATTTGGATAGCAATAGCAATAGCACTTATAGACTTATTTACCACTTCAGAGTGCTTCACAGCTCTCTCTAAGCCAGGGGTGTCAAACTCGCAGCCCGCAGGCCGGATGCATCATGTGCTGGCCACGCCCACCCCCAGTTTAGCGAAGGGGGGAAAAGTTGTGATACGTCATGTGACAAAGTGACTCCACAAGTTTGACACCCCTGCTCTATGTGGTTCACAGAGTCAGCATATTGCCCCCAACAATTTGGGTCCTCATTTTACCGATCTCAGAAGGATAGAAAGCTGAGTCAACTTTGAGACGGTGAGAGTCGAGCTGCTGGCGATCGGCAGAATTAGCCTGCAATGCTGCATTCTAACCACTGTGCCATCACGGCCCTTACAAGTACACAGTCACCTCAAATGTAAGAATGATTAACAGAGTGACCTACTTTTCCTTTGAGGCTCTCTCGAAGTGCTGATTGATCTCTGAAAGCAAAAAGTGATGGGGAGGGTCAATGAAAGATTGTGGAGCAAGCTATTACACCCATACACACAGAGACAGAGATATAGATACAGATATACAGGTACACATACACACAGGAATATAGTACCCTCCAGTGAACAACCTGGCAACATTCTTCTGATCCAGAATGATAAAGGAAACTTATTGGGAATTCTGGAGATTGTGGTTCAGCAATACAAGGGTTAGAAATGGATCTTTTAGGATATCTGAGACTTACGAAGTAGAAAGCAAGCGCTGAAGATAAGCTGAGTAAGATGACTCACATTCTTCACTGTCCTGAAATTTTGTAGTCATGTGCTCTGAAAGAAGGTGAATACCAGCATTAACATGCTGTACAGCAATCTAATTAATGAAGGGAGCCTTGAAATGCCAATGTTCCCCGCATTTTAATCCACAAAACGTAACTGAATGTCAGATAAGAGAAGCCCACTAAGTCAGACATAGGATTTTGAATCATAAATAGAGTAGTCTAACGTGTAACTTTTGAAACACCCTGGAGAGAGGTCAAGGATGCCTTGCTCTCTTCTGCTCACCATCCCAAATGGGATTATTATTATTTGATGGAATATATCTAGTTGATAGCCCATTCTGTCAATAAAATGTTTTAATTTCAGAATGGAAACTAAGCCTGAATTATTTTCACTATTTTACCTATCAGGATGCCACAGGCACTTCTTTACAAGTCGGCAGTGCTTTTGATAGCTCATCAAAAACATGGCTAATAAGTGATATTTTAATCGATCAATGCTAAACTGCTGGCTAGAAACTGTCTCAGCCTTTCCTTTTAGTTCCCCACAAAAGCCAGTTTCTCTTTCTCCAAAAGCAGGGAAAGCAAAATTCATCTGCCCACGATATTGGCCTATCTCCTGGCCTCACAATCCTTCATTTTGGCTCTTTGACCCAATTTTATCATTTGCTACTGTGCTGAAAAATCAGGAGTTGGCCATCAAGCAATCCCTCCAATGGCCGCAAAGACAGATAAAATGTAAAACCTGCTGATGGAAGTGGAAAGTCCCCCTAAAAGCCCACCAAAAGGGACACAAGCAAGATAGAAAGGACGAATCAATGGCATTCACTGGCGACTAATTCATATCTAGCACAGGTAGACCTCGAGTTACAACAGTTCGTTTAATGACCATTCAAAATTACAATGGCACTGAAAAAAGTGAATTATAACCATTTTTTTCCTACTTATGACCTTTGAAGTATCCCCATGGTCACATGATCAAAATTCAGACATTTGGCAACTGACTCCTATTTATGATGGTGGCGGTGTCCTGAGGTCATGTCAGGGATGGGTTCTACTTACCTTTACTACTGGTTCGCAACGGGATTGCGTGCACACACCTGCTTCGCTCGCGCATGTGCCTTGCTTTTGCACATGCGCAGAAGCTTCTGTACATGTGCAGATTACTGATGACGACATGTGAGGCAGTGAGCGGGGCTTCCCAACGGTTTTACTACCGGTCCTTGCAAACCGGTCTGAATCGAGGACAACCCACCACTGGGTCATGTATGTTATCACCTTTTGCAACTTTCTGACAAGCAAAGTCCACGGGGAAGCCAAATTCACTTAACAACCATGTTGCTAACTTAACAACGACAGTGATTCACTTAACAACTGGGGCAAGAAAGATTGTAAAATGGGGCAAAATTCACTTAACAACTGTCTCACTTTAGCAATAAAAATGTTGGGCTCGATTGTGGTTGTACGTCGAGGAGTACCTGTAATGCCCTTCATGACGCAGGAAAGATATTCCTACATTTGCAGTAATTTTCACAGAAGGCTCCTTGAGAGAAACTCACTCCAACGAGAAAGGCTCGTTGGAGTGAGTTCTTTTGTTTTGTAAAAAACGATGATTATTGGCATGTGGAAACCCTGATATTAAATGTCCAGCTGCTGCATCAGGCCTAAAAAAGTGTGAACTAGTTACACGTAGTGGGGAAAAATTTTGGCCCTTACCTGTTTTCCCCTTATTAAGTCGTCTCTTCTTCTCTGAGTGTCTTTCACGTGGTTGACTTTCTGGCTCATTCTAGAAAAATTAAAAAAGGGTTTTCTTATCAGTGTTTTGCATGCAATGGTCAGTCAGCCCAGAGTTTAAACTACTCCTTGTAGTCTACCTGCTATCTATTCAGGCCCTCCCTCAGCCCAAGCATAACCCCTCAGCTTTTTCAAGTCCAGTTATACCATTAAAGTGATTTTCTTCTTTTGCTTCACTTTACAAGAGCCTTCGTTAGCAGCATGATGAGAGGCTGCTGAATACATGGATGCTTTGCCTGACGGCTTCGACGAAGTTCGGTGAGATGGATTTCCTCCTAGCGTGCATGAAAAACAGCAATAACTTGCATTTGCAAATGCCCAGAACTCAAATTTCATAACCACCCAATTGTATTACTCCAATGCAACAAATCATAGGATGGCACAGGCCAACAGAGCATCATTAAGCACTTTGGGCCTTTCAAGCCGATGAGAACACTGCAGCGTTAGCGATACCAGCAGCACAATCAGAACAAGGTTTGCAAATTTAGATTTGTGTCCGTTATCAGAGCTGATTAGGGTTTCGTAATGAAAAGCAACCTCGCTACACATTAAAAAACACCGGAAGGCAACACTGAAAGTACAGGAATGCAATAATTTTTATATGATAGGATTGAAATTTGCTATAATACACACACACACACACACACACACACATATATATGTAGGTCTTTGGTTATTTGGGTCTTCTCCCGCGTAAAATTGGAAGTATCTTGGCGACGTTTCAATGAAGTCTCATTCGTCATCTTCAGGCTGGTTTTCTTGGCTTCGTGCACCCGCGAAAACCTCAGAAAACAAATATATATATATATATATATATATATATATATATATATATATATATATATATATATATATATATGTGTGTGTGTGTGTGTGTGTGTGTGTGTGTGTGTGTGTGTGTGTGTGTGTGTGTGTGTGTATATGTGTGTGTATGTATGTATGTATGTATGTATGTATATGTAGGTCTTTGGTTATTCGGGTCTTCTCCCGCATAGAATTGAAAGTATCTTGGCGACGTTTCGACGAAGTCTCATTCGTCATCTTCAGGCTGGTGTTCTCGGATTCGTGCTTCCTGGAGCAAATTTGGAGATTTGGAGATACTTTCAATTCTACGCGGGAGAAGACCCGAATAACCAAAGACCTACATACAAACACCCACAAAAACCTCAGAAAACATATATATATATATGTAAAATATTATATATATATATATATATATATATACATATATATATATATATATATATATATATATATATATATATATATATATATATATATAATATTTTTGCTGATAATTCTATAAATAAAGGGAGGCTGTTATAGATCTATTTCGAGCTTATTTGCTCTCGTCAGACAGTCATACCCTTACAGGGATTTGAACCTGGGCCGTCTGCCTGCAAGGCAGTTGGTTTAACCCCCAGGCCACAGGCTCTTACCCGATTACCAGCTCATTTCCAGGTAGGTTTATTTGTATGTTTTTTGTGTTGAGTCATCCTGGATTACCACGAATGGAGGAGATATCACAAATCTCCAAATTTTTTTTTTGCCTTTCAGCCCAATCTCATGGGCCGTCCAGACAGTATAATATAGCCGACAAGCTATTTTTCTATGTTTTTTTTTTAATATTTTTGCTGATAATTCTATAAATACATACATACATACATACATACGTGTGTGTGTGTGTGTGTGTGTGTGTGTGTGTGTATGAAGAAAATGATGCATTTCCAGAACCAAGGGCTAGAAATGGAAACAATTTGAGAGATAGGCCAAATTTTGATCTAACATCGTACAGGTAGTTCTTGCCTTACGAAAGGTCCCTTAGCAACTGTTTGAAGTTACAATCTACCTGAAAAAGTGACTTATGACCCAGATCTGAGGTTCCAATGGTTGCCACTCTCCCACAGTTGTGTGACTGCACACTGAGCACTCGACAACACGGCTGCATTAAGGGCCTTTTGCAATATCCCGCAGTCACATGATCCTGTTTGACAACAGTTTTGTCAAAAACCAGCATTTACTTGCAGTTTTTGCAAAAGCGCACTCACAGTGAACAATGGGTTCACACTGCTGACCACTGCATTTGCTTAATGACTGCCGCAAAAAAATATTGTCAAATCAGATTGGTCATGCGACAGACCCCTTTTATGACCACTAATGACTTGCAACCTCCACTAGAGTCACAACTCAGGGACTACTTGTATTCAGCTTTCTCTCCTCCATTAACTATGGATATCAAATGACAGCCCCCACCCCACCCCTCTACCCAATGAACATTTTCTCCATAGAATTCCTTTATCGTCCTGCCATTTTTCATGACTGTTTGTCTCATTTCTGTGCCAGGACATGAGAGTGCATCTTGAGGTAAGACTTACCTCCTGAGCATGAGAAAATGTGCTTGTTGTTGCTATTGCTTGTCCCGTGTTTGCTGCTGCCACTTGAATCATAACCACCACCTTTTCCATTGCTGCTCCCACAACCAGCTGATCCACAGCAGCCGGTCTTGCCACTGTTACTGGAATATCCTCCTGGCCCACAACCGGAACCGCAACAGGAAGTCTTGCTCCCACATCCAACGGATCCGCAACAGGAAGTCTTGCTTCCACATCCCGTTGACCCACAACAGGAAGTCTTGCTTCCACAACCAGTGGATCCACAGCAGGAAGTTTTGCTCCCACATCTGGCCAATCCACAGGAGGTCTTGCTTCCACATCTGGTTGATCTGCAAGTTTTGCTTCCACATCCAGTTGATCCACAGCAGGAAGTCTTGCTTCCACAACCGGCTGATCCGCAACAGGAAGTTTTGCTTCCATAACCGACTGATCCAGAACAGGAAGTCTTGCTTCCACAACCGGCTGGTCCAGAACAGGAAATCTTGCTTCCACAACCAGCTGATCCGCAACAGGAAGTTTTGCTTCCGCAACCGGCTGATCCGCAACAGGAAGTTTTGCTCCCGCAACCAGCTGATCCAGAACAGGCAGTTTTGCTCCCGCAACCAGCTGATCCACAGACTCCACCATCACACACAGCTGAAGCAGAAGTTGGGAATTTATCTTTGCTCATTCCTGCCGTACCAGACCCAGGATTGGCTGATGATGGGTTGTTACTAACCACACTGCTGGTCAATGACACAGCATCCTTAGTTGAAGAAAAGGAAACTTTGCTGCTGCCAGGATGAGGAACAACAGGTTCGCCTACAGCAAAGGACAAGAAGTGGTATCTAAGATAGGAGGATTTATGAAAAGGAGAAGAAACCTACTTATTACCCTGCCAGTTTCACTGCTCATGGCTAGGATTGCTCAGTGCATGAGAATAAAACTTTTAAAACTGAAATGCACAAACTAAACCCCTGAAAATTTTGAACATGGCATCAAATACATCTAAAAGGTGTTATCAAATTCAAATTTTAAATATGAAAGGAAAATGGGAAAGTCATCATACTAACTATACTTTATGTTAAATAATCCTTTCAATTTAAATAAAATTAATCTAAATTTAGTTTTGTCCCAACTCTACCAATCAGAGACCATGTATGGGCCTAATCTAAAATGTAAAAAAAAAAAAAAAACAAATACAAATCTTGCTTACTGGAAGGCACACTACCCATGTTTCCCCTAAAATAAGACTGGTTCTTATATTAATTTTTGTTCCAAAAGATGCATTAGTGTTATTTTGGGGCAAATACAGTACTAAATGTGCCTGTCTGCCTGATAACTGGGCAGTTAATTTTGGGGTAGGGCTTATATTACGAACATCCTGAAAAAAATCATGCTAGGGCTTATTTTCTGGTAGTACACGGTAGTATTGCCATATAAGGATCATATAAACTTATGGGGCACAATTGGAACCCTCCATTGTTTTTTCTTCTTTTTCTCTTTCCTCTACTAACAACTCTCTAAAATCATCAATAAAGATTCTCCTGCTCTATGTTCTTCTCTGTTTTTGCATCTAACCTTCCCCAACCAGCAGCAGGTTTCCAAATCCTACGTAGGCTCCCCAGTGCAGATATTTAGATGCATTTAAAGATGTGTGAACTTCAATTCTGAAAATTTCCCAGTCAGCAAGCTGGGTAATTCTGGAAGTTGAAGTTGACACGTCTTAAGAGTTGTTAAGGTTGTGAAACACTGCTTTAGATCACAGTTGTCAAACTTGTGGTGTCACGTTGCCATCAAATGACGTTTTGTGATGTTTTTCCCATTCATGGAGCTGGGGTAGGCGTGGACTGTGCCTGATGCATCCGGCCCACAAGCCACCAGTTTGACATCCCTGCTCTAGATGATGCCAAGTGACTCTTTGGATCCCGAGACCTTTTGAGAAATCAAGCGGATGGTTATAATTGTAGTTCCATAGACTTTTATGAACAATAAAACAGTGTAAAAAGATAGTTATTGCCTAGTGAGCAAGAGGCGGCCTTGTTTTGTGTGTGTGTGTGTGTATGTCTGTCCGTGTGTGTGTGTGCGCACACATGCATGAGTTCATGCAATCCTGCCTGAAGTTGCAGAGAGGCCTAGACTATTTCCAGATTTCAAGGATCTTAGCCATGGTAAAAGTTAAAAATCAGAATGTAGAAAAATAAAATGTAATATCAATATTTAAGGGGTTTTTTTAATTAGCAGATTTTTAAATCTGAGCCCAACTTTTAGTTTGAGGTTCAGGGCAAATGGCCATCCTGAATTTTCCTTCTCACTGATTTTGGGTGAGCAATAAATACATAAATAGGAAATGGTGGAGAAAAAAGAGCAGGCTCTGAAAACCAAGATGGAAAAGAGCTGGGTTAGAGGAATGGAGAGTATGGGGAGATGCGAGTGTCCCCCAGGATTTACTTCTATCCCCAATATTTCTCTCCTTTTTTTTGTCCCTCCACTCTCCATTCACATTGATGTTTTGCTCTCTCACAGCTGAATTCATGAACATCCTTTACTGCCCAGAATCATTGGGCATATCAAATAAATTAATTAATTAAATCAGTGACCAAATTAGCAACTACATTCACTGCAACATGTTAAACTGGTTATTGTCGCTTTAGCATGATAGATGATTTCAGGTCATTTAATTAGCCTATGGTACAATGTGTTGTACCAGCCTAGACAAAGGTTTAGGTCAGGTACCAAATTAAGCATATAGTATGCACACAGCTACTGTGTTTCCCCAAAAATAAGCCCCAGCATTTCCCCCAGGATGCTCATAATATAAGCCCTACACCCCCCTCAAAATAAGCCCCAGTTAGGATCACATTTAGTACTGTATTTTCCCCAAAATAAGGCCTAATCAGAAAGTAAACCCTAACAGATTTTTTTCAGCAAAAAAGATCCAATAGATCTGCTTGTATTTTTGAAGGAACACAGTAATAACCGTGTATTTGGTTTAAAATAATCAAAAGGGAGAATACGGAAAAGAAAGAAAAGAAAAGAAAAGAAAAGAAAAGAAAAGAAAAGAAAAGAAAAGAAAAGAGAAAAGAAAAGAAAAGAAAAGAAAAGAAAAGAAAAGAAAAGAAAAGAAAAGAAAAGAAAAGAAAAGAAAGAGGGAGGGAGGGAGGGAGGGAAGGAAGGAAGGAAGGAAGGAAGATACAGATTTCCTAAGAAGCTTCAGAGATAAATAAATGGAAGCACCAGGGAGAAAACAAAGCTGGTTAAGAAATTTATTCATGACTTAATATTTGAAAAATCAGAAGAGAACATAACAAAGATCAAACAAAATGTCACGATGATATAAACTTTCAGTATTTGCTGGGAGAGGATAAAGCTTTTAAAACTGTCAGGATCATTTCAATAGAATGAAAACAGAAGACAAAAGCCAGACTGGGAAGGATCGGGAATAGGACTGTTAGTAAGGCACTTCACTAGTAACAAGGTGGGAGAAGATAGACTATGCTTAAATTACATCTTGTTAAGCCAAACGTTACCCTGGACAATAGAAAATCAAGGTTTTAAAGGATGAGACTGTAATGGATGAAGGACTAGTATACTGCAAATGAATACAGGCTTTTCCAAAACAGACTGAATTTCACTGCCAAATACCCAATAGGTTTAAACATTTGAAGCAGAATAAACAGTGTGACTGAACAATGATCTAAAAGATGTACACATGGATAGCATGTGACCTTCAAAAATTTTGAATGTGGCCCTCTGAAATCTTGCAAAAGTTGCCACCGAGTTTTAATTTAAAAGTGATGAGGAAAATTATTAAATATCTAGAGCATGATAATGTCTATATTACATTATTTTTAATATTACTTAAATAAAATGTAGTTATTGTTCTGCCTACATCCATTTTATTGGCCGTGACCATTTCTTTGTCCTGACCCAACCCTACTTTGAGAAACACCAATCCCTTCACATGAGGTAGAAGTCAGGTTTGCCCCAATTAGTTGTGTATCCCTGAGCTAAATGCTGGATATAGGAAATCGAACTTCTCATTTCTACTCTCTTTCCACATAGCCTATGTCAGAGAATGAAGTAATGATTTTGGAAGTGTTCTGAGCATCCTGAAGGAACAGCAGGTGGTAAACCTGAGGCAAATAAGGGGACCTTCAGATTTGTAAGAAAATTTGCCTGATGTGGGAATGAAATACCAGTCCTTTTTCCTTCCAGTCTTTCTAAAGGCTGGATTAAAATGGGATGAACGGGATAACTGTAATAATAAGATAAGGGCCCAAAACAGGCCTTCAGAGTCATGAAAAGATTGTCTACCACAAACTTGATTTCAACAGCAAGATTAGTAACAGTGTCATTCAACCTGAAAATTGTGTTCTCCATGGGACATGGGATGGCCTCAGCTACAGCATTATGAATACTGTTCAGTTGGTTTTGGGGAAAGGTGAGAACAGTGGGAAAATATGTCACTAAGAACAGAGTTCCTCTGCATTAAGTACTGCATTAAGTACTCCTTAAGGCTGATAGCTACATGTTTTATGTGCTTCCTGAGTCACAATGAAGGGTACCAGACTGCACAATTTTGACAATTGTGATCAAGCCACTGAAATTCAGACATGTGGTTGGAGAGGATTCTGGAGATTGTAAAAAGCAATTATACATTGCATTTTTAAAAATACCTCTCTGCCAATCAGGCAACTCAGCTGGGATCATCAGAGGCTTTTCAAAGCATTTTTTAACCACCTCTTCAGCCAAGAGGTTGGAGAAAAAAATGCTTTGAAAAGCCTCTGATGATCCCAGCTGAGCCGCGCGATCATCGGAGGCTTTTTTTTCCTTTTAAAAGCATTTTTTCGTCGGAAAGGGTGATAGAAAAATGCTTTTAAAAGTTTAAAAAAAAGCCTCTGATGATCATGCAACTCAGTTGGACATGGTGGGGGGGAGGACTACCGGTTCTTCAAACCACCCACCGCCATCACTACCGGATCGGACGATCCGGTCCGAACCAGGAGCATTTCACCCCTGACTAAGCTGGTATATAAACACTGCAATAAAATCATTGATATATTTTAGAAATAATTGTATAATGATTGCTTTCTGGCCAGGGCCTCTATGATTACTTGGGTGGCAAACCTCGCTTGAGCTTGAGGTCTGGCTCAGAGGCATTGATGGAAATATGAGTGAAATTTTGCTTTGCAATATGCTGGCTTTCTATTTATTTTTTGTAAATAGAAATAAAATTAGCTAAGGCAAAAACACTGGTCTAAGGAACTGGTCAGCAGCACAGGCATGCAGGATTTTGAGCTGACTGAATGTCCCCGTATTAGTTCCCACGGACCTTTCCTAATAATAAATACGTACCTAATATTGCTGAAGACTCGAGGTTATGTTAAAGAATGAATAAAGGAATAAAAGAATGAAGGAAATTTATCAATTAAACCAAAAACAATAATTAGGTTTTTGACAATTGCTAACCTGGGCAACAGATACCCACATTTTAACGCACAAAGAGAATTGCAGCCCTTAGTCACTTATCAATCCAGGAAATTATGTCTATAGGGCGGGGCTGTCAAACTCATGGGCCATGGGCCAGATGCATCACACGTTGGCCACACCCACACCCGGTTTAGCAAAGCAGAAGAAAGTTGCGATACATCATGTGACACCGCCGTGACAACATGAGTTTGACACCCCTGGTCTCTATCTTCTATATTTTATTTCTTCATTCTAAGCATAGAAACCACAGATATCCTTGTTTTAGCATATATATATGTCTTATTCAGGCAATAAAGTGGACAACAATTTATGCCATAATAGTTTTCAAGGTGCCACAAGATTTAGATTTTAATCTATTTTACATCATGTCGTTTGGCCTCAATCAACTAATCTATGCAAAAATTGTAGCATCTATAAAGAGCTGAAACCTCTCCCACTTAACAATGTGTTACTATTGCAACAAAAGACGCAGAAAACTCCGCAATCTGTGCCATCTTATTTATTTTAAGCCTTGGGGAAGGAGACCTCTCACTGATTACCTGGCTCCAGTTCAAGACTTCCCTTCTTGTGCTGGTCTTTCTCGACAAGGGTTTCCTGCTGCAAAGTTTAAAAAAAATATATTTTTAAAAAGTAGGGAGGAGAGCATTTAATTGAATATTTTAACTTTAGAATAGACTTTAAACAGCCCTAATCTTAACTAACAGAGCTTAAAAAGATTGAATTTACTATGACTCCACTCCAGGGGTGGGTTCTACTTACCTTTACTACCAGTTTGAATCGTGCTCTCGCACACTCTCTCTCTTCTGCGCATGCACAGATCGCCTATGATGACGTCCAAGTTAGTGGGTGGAGCCTCCCGCTGGTTTTACTACCAGTTCTTGCATACCAGTCAGAACTGCGGGCAACCCACCATTGCTCCACTCATGTATTACAGCAATATTTCTCAGCCTTGGCAACTTTAAGTTGCATGGACTTCAACTTCCAGAATTCCCCAGCTAGTAGGTAGGCAAAATATGTCTGTATTACAATGTTGCCTGCTCCAAACTTTCAACTAGCCCCATCATTAGGCTAGGTCACTTACTATTACCCGTATGCGAGAATACATATTTCCGCTACACACTCCCAGCTTGCTGCAAATCACATCCCAAATCACATCCCACTACTAGTTTTCACTGAACCATCTTAAGCCCTTCCAGGTAACTAGTCTACCACATTTCATTCCAGGGTAGCAACATGAGTTGTGGTGGCACAGTGGTTAGAATGCAGTGTCGCAAGCTAATTCTACCCACATCCAAAAATTCAATCCTGACTGGCTCAGGGTTGACTCAGCCTTCCATCCTTCCAAGGTCAACAAAATGAGGACCCAGATCATTGGGGACAATATGTTCAGAGAATGCTGTTAAGTACTATGGAGCAGTGGTGAAATCCAATTTTTTTTACTACCGGCTCTGTGGGCATGGCTTGGTGGGCATGGTGTGGCTTGGTGGGCATGGCTTGGTGGGTGTGGCAGGGGAAGGATACTGCAAAGTCTCCATTCCCACCCCACTCTGGGGCCAGGCAGAGGTTGTATTTGCTGGTTCTCCAAACTACTCAAAATTTCGGTCCTCCATGACCTGTCAGAACCTGCTGGATTTCACCCCTGTTATGGAGGGATTATAAGTCTAAGTGCTATTGCTATATCCAACTCCAATTAGTTACTAGATTCATCCATCCTACAGCCTTTTCTTCAATAGCTACTGGTAGTCACTTCCCTGAATGGCCATTTCATCTTGTGCTGTTGGGTTGCTATATTCTCAGCTGGTCATCAGGTTTATTTTTCTTCCAGTTGATCCAATGATGGCCAATAAAGTCTAAAGCATACTCTTCTTTCTTTAAACTATTTTTGGCACTTATCTTTCCCCCAAACTAAAACAAGGCCAACTGATCTATTCTGGGGCACTTTGAGTACTGGAAAAGAAGTGCAGAGGAATATTAATGCAATTCCTAGGTTATGCAGTTAAGTAATCTGGCTGTTTTTCTGTCCTACTCATTCTATTGAATGGGTTACATGGACCTCTGCACCACATGTCTGCCCCAAAGGTGCCATAGGCTGCTGGATCAATTCAAAGTTCCATTGAGTCTAGAATATTGTTTCTCACTGTGGCTAATCTGTTGCCTCTGAAAAGATCACTAGCATAGTAGTTGTAAGTGTGAAAAATGATCATAAATGACTCTTTTCAGTGCCATTGTAACTTCAAATGGTCACTAAATGAACTGTGGTAAGTCGAGGACTATCCGTATTCCTTAGTGTTTAGTAATTCAGAAACATGTTCCCTTTTAATCCAGACATGGTGTACAGACATCATGATTGCTAAAGTGGCAGCTTTTCCTCCATGAATGATCTCCTCTATTCCTAAAGATCTACAGCTATATCTCATGGTGGTGAATGTTTTCATAGAACTACCAATGTAATTCTCCTCCACTTCTTCCTGCACGAATCCTTCAAATTCTTTCTGAATGATGTGAAGGCCAATGATTATGGTCAAATCTTATGGCCAATAATTCTATACATTAACTCTTTAGTATGCCATGATGTTCTGACCATCAATTTAATTGGGTCACGTCAAACCCTTTTGTAGGTGCTTCATCACTGGACAGTCACTTGTCTGAAATGGTATAAGGTGGTGATGGCAAATCTATGGCACGCATGCCAGAAGTAGCATGCAGAGCCATCTCTTCAGGCACACGAGCCATCACCCATTGCTCTTCCGGGTTCCAGTGTGCCAGCCAGCTGGTCTTCACGCATGGAGGAGCGCCGGAAACAGGAAGAGTAGCCACCCGGTGCGCAAGAGCTTGCCGGGAAGATGATCTTCCGGTTTTGGGCGTGTGTATGCACACCGGCCAATTGGTTTTTGTGAGCACATGTGTGTCAGAAACCAGAAAACCACTGAAAACCGGAAGATCATCTTCCCGGTGTGCCACATGCATGCATGTGCTCCTGTTTTGGCACTTGGTGCCAAAAAGGTTCACCAACACTGGTATACGGTCTCCTGCTAGAACAGGGTGTTGGACTAGAAGATCTCGACAGTCCCTTCCAGCTCTATTCTGATTGATTGATTGATTGATTGATTGATTGATTAAATTGTGTCAGCCAAGGAAATGTACCCTCACTGCCATAAAGCCTGCCTTCTAGAATAATACCTTATCAAGTGCCACACAGCTCCCATCCTGATGATATCCCAAAAATCCTTTAAAAAATCTGGTTGTTCTCTCAGGACTTTACATAGGATAAGTATTGAGTCCTTCAGTTGTTTCATTGTGTGTGGCCTTCCCAGGCTCCATTTTCAGACATGTCGGCCTCCTGCCGCCCTCTGCCAGTGAAAATGGAGCTTGGGGTGGCTGCATTCATTGGCAGAGGGTGGCAGGAGGCCGTCACAGCTGAAAACAGAGCTTGGGAGCCTGTTTTAGCTGGCAGAGTGCTCAGGCCATCACAGACACCCCCAACACGAGTGATGTCTAGCTGGCCACGTCAACTCCAGCCACGCCCACCCTGGTCCCTGAGGTCAAACACAACCCTGATGTAGCCCTCAGTGAAACCGAGTTTGACACTCCTGCCCTATTGTGACTAAAAGAATGGAGCAATCTTGCAAACAAGGAAGCATGCTGGCTGGGGAAATCTGGGAGTTTATTTATTATTTATTTTTATTAGTTTGCTTTTATATGCCTCCCTTCTCCAGAGACTCAGGGCGGCTTACAATGCGTTAAGCAATAGCCCTAAGCGGGGTTCTTTTATTTATTTATATATATATATATACATATATACATACATACATACATACATACATACATACATACATACATACATACAAAGTTAGCTTATTGCCCCACAAACCAGGTCCTCATTTTACCTACCTCGAAAGGATGGAAGGCTGAGTCAACCTTGAGCCTGGTGAGATTTGAACTTGCAGTAATTGCAGGCAACTGGTGCTACTTAACAGCACTTTAGTCTGCTGTGCCACCAAGACTCTTAAATCAACTCTTAAGTAGAGTTGAAATCTACACAGCTTAAAGTGGCCGTGGTTGAAAAACTTAGCCTCAAATTCCAAACCACAGACGTAATCACCCAGCAAAAGTCAAAAACCAGAGAAGCAAAAGAGTATTTAGAGAAAAGGAATCTATGGAATCAGGACTAACCAGTGCCAGCTGTATTGAGATACGGCTTGAAAGCCACTTCCTGAAAGCAGTCAGGTAGTCCCACAGCTTTTGCAACAGCTCAGTTTATTCCTGCAACAATTGAGTATCTGAATATGACAATACCATTTTTTTAAAAAAAACAGTATTTTACCTTTACCTTTATAGACCTCAATTTACAATCATTTGTTTAATGACTGTTAGTAGTTACAATGCCATCAGAAAAGTGACATATGGTCATTTTTCACTTATGACCATTGCAGCATCCCCATGATCATGTGATCAAAATTCGGTTGCTTGGCTATTAAGATGGATTTATGATAATTGAACTGCCCCAGGGTCATATGATCACCATTTGTAATCTTCTCAGCTGGCTTCCAATATGCAAAGTCAATGGGGGAAACCAGATTTGTTTAACAATTTCAGTGATTCGCTTAACAACTGTGGTGATAAAGATCATAACGTGAGGCAAAACTCACTTTACAACTGCCTTATTTATCAATAGAAATGTTGGGATCAATTGTGGTCATAAGTCGAGGAATACTTGTATTGCTTTATAAGCTATTCAAGATGGTAAACATATCTAACATCCTTCCTCCTCCTATTTTCCCTACAACAACTCTGTGAGATGAGTTAGGCTGAGAGAATGACTGGCCCAAAGTCTCCAAACCAGCTTTTGTGGCTAAGGCAGGACTAGAAGTCACAATCTCCTGATTTCCAGACCAGCACCTTAACTGTTGCACCAAACTGGTTCTTTTGTAGATCAACTTTGCTGATGCTGAACTTTTGTGATTTGAATCTATGACTGGACTTTGCTTATTATTTCAACTTTCAGTATGTTAAATAATATTCATTTTGAAACAGCTTCAAGTAAAAAGACACTTTTGGGGAGACGAAAATATAGATAGTCCATGACGTATGTCCACAATTGAGCCCAAACATATTGTTGTATGTACACTGAGAGCTTATACACTGGAGACAAATTCCTTGTGTGTCTAATTACACTTGGCCAATAAAGAATTCTAATTTTAATTCTAATTCTAATCTTTTTGTTGCTAAGTGAGACATTTCTTTCCCCCATTTTACGACTTTTTTTGCCACAGTTAAGTGAATGACTGCCGTTGTTAACTTAGTACCCCAGTTGTTAAATGAACCTGCCTTCCCTATTGACTTAGTTTGTCAGAAGATTGCAAACGATGACCATGTGGCCTTGGGACACTGCTGCCGTCACAAATATGAATAATTTGCCAAGCATCTGAATTTTGATCATGTGACCACGGGGATGCTGCAATGGTAGTTAAGTGTGAAAAACAGTCATAAGTCACTTTTTCCAGGGCCGTTGTAACTTTGAATTGTCACTAAATGAACTGTTGTAAGACGAGGACTGCCTGTATATATGTTGATGAAAATTCCATTTAAATAAAACATAGTTTGTACAGTACATCACAATAATCTCAGAATATATGGCCTAGCTTCTTATATCTCAAGTGGCAGTAAGAAAAAATGTATAAGATAGTTTTAGCCAAGTGTTGTAAATTGAGGACTCTATATGCAAAAATTAGCCTGATTGACACTGGATATTCTTCTAAGTCAAGGCAAGATAGAAGCGGCCCCTTGGGGGTTTCGCAGTGCAGACGTTCCCTTTCCATCAGACACATCTTACCTCTATAGAACTGGCAAACTTTCTTGGGATCAGTTCAGAGCTGGGCATACGAGAAGATTTTGCCTCACTTCTTGCTCTGGAAAGTGATATCTGGCTCCCAGGCACAGTCACATCTCCTGGGATGTGGGGAGGAAAAGACAGAACTGAGCAATCAAATTTGGGAGTTATGAAACCCATCCTTAGCTCTGGTACTTCTAACCAAAGGAGAGGTTTGCCAGATATTCCAGAAAACTAGCATTATTATTGCTAGGATCCAGCCTATAGCCAGAATCTTTTCCCAGAACATTCTTTACCTTTGTGCTTTAGGCCCAGTGAAGGATGAGAGTAGAAACAGAGCAGTAGTGAGTTTCAAACTCATTGCTACCAGTTTGCTCATGGGTACGCGTTCGTGGATATGATGCTTCTGTGCATGCGCAGAAGCAGGGGTGAAATGCTCCCGGTTCGGACCAGATCCGGTAGCGATGCGATAACAATGGTGGTGGGTTGTTCAGAGAACCAGTAGCAAAAATCCCCCCAGCTCCACCATGCTCAGCTGAGCCGCACGATCATCAGAGGATTTTTTTTAAATTTTTAAAAGCATTTTTTCTACAACTTCTTCCGCCGAAAAAATGCTTTTAAAAGTTAAAAAAAAACCCTCCCTTTCAAAGCATTTTTTTAAACCACTTCTTCCACTGAAGAGGTTGCAGAAAAAAATGTTTTAAAAATTTCTCTGACGATCCCAGCTGAGTTGCCTGATCATCAGGTAGGCTTTTTTAAAAAAACCTGATGATCAGACAACTGAGCTGGGATCATCAGAGAGACTTCTAAAGCATTTTTTTCTGCAACCTCTTCAGAGGAAGAAGTGATTTAAAAAATGCTTTGAAAAGGCTCTCACGATCCCAGCTGTGCTGACTGATCGGCAGAGGCTTTTTAAAGCATTTTTTTTTTTTGCATTTGCAGAAAAAATGCTTTGAAAAGTTAAAAAAAAAAAGTTGGCCATGCCCACCCAGTCACATTACCCTCCACCACCAAGCCACGCCCACAGAACCAGTAGTAACAAATTTTACATTTCACCCCTGTGCAGAAGCGTCCGCGTGGGCGGGCGGGTGGGCGGAGCCTCCCGCCACCACTGATACAGGTTCGTCCAATCCAGGGCGAACCTGTAGCAACCCACCACTGGAACAGAGGTTCCTTTGTTTCCTTAAGGGCAGGGGTCTCCAACCTTGGCAACTTTATGACTTGTGGACTTCAACCCCCAGAATTCCTCAGCCAGCGCGTGCGTAAAGTTGCCAAGGTTGGAGACCCCCTGGTCAAGGGCTTGCATGGTGTTTGTGCTGAATGAGGGGGAGGGGAACTTCTCTTTCTCCCTACCTGAATAGAAGCTGAGCGAGCATCCGGTAGAGAAAAACAGATTGCTATGGAATAGATTTTGGGTGGACAAATGGAAATGCCAAATGTATATGACTGCATTTGCATATCATACGAAGTGAAAAAGTGACTTACTCTTTTGGCTTTGCACATTTTTATGAGAACAATCATTTCGTTGGTATGTCCTGGTTTACGGATTAATAGCCATGTTTACTTCACATTTAATCCGATTACCAAATTAGGTCCATTTCTAGATTGGCAGAGAACTACACTGACCCATCAACTAATACAACAACTTGGGTTCATATAAGCTAAGGCAGAAACTTTCCAAGATTAGATAGGTGAATGCAGCCACTGGGTTTGTAACCTCCTCCGTTGCTTCTTTGGCCAGCTTAAAAGCAGCCATCCATACTGTTAGTTAATGAACCAGGAAAGTTAATTTATCCCGCCCAGGCTCCTTCAGTCAACTCCTTTCTTAAATTTGACTATAGAGAAAATTTCTGAAAAATATAGTGGTTGGAAATATGGATATGTTTTAAAGCTGTGTTTCTACTGCCCATACATGCTCATTTTATGAAATTCTGACCTACAGTGATCCTTTGCTCACCCTTGGTAATAGATCTGTCATATCTTTAGCTTTGAACTACCATATTTTTTGGAGTATAAGATGCACCTTTCCCCGCACTAAAAGGGGGTGAAAATTTAGGTGCATCTTATACACCAAATGTAGCCCCGCCCACCTACTTGCCCCCACCCTTTGGCCTCTGCCTCTCAGCAGTTACCTCCTTGCAAGCAAACAGCAAGAAAAAACAGCTCCTTTCAGCTTCAGCACAGCCTAATTAGCACAAGTTGATTGGATCGGCCTCCCAACTCTCAGCTGATTTGTTCTCAGCTGTTTTGCGCAGGGTTCTGATGCTTGCTGCAAGGAAGAAAATTGCTGGAGCAGATTTTTTTTCTCCTTGTGCTAATCAAGCTATGCTGAAAACGAAAATGAAAGTAAAGCAGGTTGTTTGCTGTTTACTGCAACAAGGCAAAATTGCTCAGAGGCAGAGGGAGATTGTTTTTTTTTCCTCTCCAAAAAAGGTAGGTGCATCTTAGTCCAGTGCGTTTTATGCTCCAAAAAATATGGTATTTTCCCATCACATTTTTCATTTTGCTGATTCTCCTGAAAAGTAGTTCTCATTCCAGACCCACGATTGACTATTCCAGCCCAATCTCTTTTCTTGCATCACAGAATTGAAAAGTACCTTTGGAAAATTGTGATTCTTTATCAGGGAGACTAACTGATGCATTCTCCAGTTCCATAGGATCACTAATGTCTACACTTTTCTTAGAGCCGGATTCTAGAAGATACATACATCAAAGCAGAAAAAAATCATAATGGGATTTGCAATATCAGAGAAGAGAACTCTATATGATTTCCATATTTACATGTCTAGCACCATTACTGGTGATGATAACTGGTGAGAGTGACCACCATTGTTCTATCAGCACCATCCATCTGTTGCTTATCAAACATGTCTACAGCCTAAGGGTGTGATGGCAAACCTATGGCATGCGTGCCAGAGGTGGCATGCAGTGGCCTCTCTGTGGGCATGTGAGCCGTCACCCCAGCTCAGCTCTGCTGCGCATGCACACCTGCCTCCCACCATCCAGCTGGTCTTCAGGTCTCTGCTGCACATGCGCAGGAGGCAGGGTGCACACAGAGGGGCCCATGCGTGCATGCTTAGGGGATGGGGCATATCCGGGAGGGGCACACGCGCATGCACGTGGGTGGGGTGCACACACATTGCATTTTGGGGGTTCAGGCGTGCGAGCGTACACACACTTTGGGCACTGGCCTAGGGGTTCATCTTCACAACCAGCAGAAAACTTTGCCAGCATAAAATTTGCTGTCTCAACTGGCAATCACTAACTTGGCACAATTGCAATAGCGGAAAATATTGCTATGCTTATTTATAGTGGAGAGGACACATAAAGGTTTTGGTTAATTATCTTGGCTCTCTTGTTTAGGCTTCCACCAAATGTTACCAGCAATGGAGAATCTGTCCATTATTCACTTTCCTTAATATGGGCTAGCCGCTAGGATTAGTGGAGAGATGAATTTTGATCTCTGGTTCTATGCAAGGGTTTTGCATAGGTTCATTCCAAGGGAGTCTGACTACTAGCTGATATCCAGTGACAGTAGGTTAGTGGTGTTCCTGAAAAGCATTCAACCTTTGTTCAAAAAACTGATCCAGATTTGTGGCGCAGTGGTTAGAGTGCAGTACTGCAGGCTACTTCTGCTGACTGCCAGCTGACTGCAACTTCAAATCTCACCAGGCTCAAGAAAGTTGACTCAGCCTTCCATCCTTCTGAGGTGGGTAAAATGAGGACCCAGATTGTTGGGGGCAATATGCTGACTCTGTAAACCACTAAGAGAGGGCTGTAAAGCACTGTGAAGCAGTATATAAGTCTAGGTGCTATTGCCAAAATTGCAAGCTGAAACTCTTTTCAATATTGGCTGCAATTTATTGATGGATCAATGGAAGCAATAAGGGAAAAGGATAAGCAGCCATTCAAATTCATTTACCTTCTTTCTTATCTAACAAGCTCTGGCTTTCAGGGGTGCCCGTAGGGAAGATTATGGAAGAGGGCAATAGGCCCTCTCTTTGGAATTGCTTCTGCAGTTTCATCAGCTGGTGCGCCATTTTCTTCTCTAGCATGACTTGTTTCTAAACAGACCAAGAAGGGACACAATAATTATTCAAACTCTCCCCCAAGAGCTCAAAGAAAAGGCTCAAGGGCTAAGGTAAAGGGAAATAAGAATGATGGAAATGAACAGTGAGAACCTGAGATCCAACTCAGAAGACAAATCTGATGTGATAGGCATCACCAAGAAAATTCAGGAATAAGAGCACAGAAAACCTCTTGAAGGAACTTGAGTTATAAAAAAAATAGAGAGGAACAGAAGCAATACTGTGGAAGTCCGGCTGAAGACACAAATGTGGTTTTTCCCACATCTGATGACCAGGTTTTCAAACAGACATACAATAGGGATCGTAGGGGATTTAAATTACCTTTATATTTGCCAGGAATCTAACTCTGCTAAGAATCAGAGGACCAACAAATTGTTATCTTATCTCATGAACAACTCCCTAGAGCAGGGGTCTCCAACCTTGGCAACTTTATGACTCATGGACTTCAACTCCCAGAATTCCTCAGCCAGCATGCATTTGTGGACTTCAACTCCCAGAATGCTGGCTGAGGAATTCTGGGAGTTGAAGTCCACAAGTCATAAAGTTGCCAAGGTTGGAGACCCCTGCCCTAAAGGACCGTATGGCATGAACAATTACTTTACTTGACCTTTCCAACTCAGTTTCCCCCCTCCCCTCCCCCCATTCTATAGTAATACATTTTTTCTAACTAGATGCGGAATTTTACATTCCTCTCTGTTAAATTCCATCCTACTCATTTCAGCCCACTGCTCAGGTTTGTCTAGATCTGTAGAGAAGGAGTGGCAGAAGGGGGGGGGTGTCAAATTGATCAGCCTAGAATCCCCACACAGTCACAAGAGAACTAAGTCCCACCCCCTGTTGAATTCCATTGACCCAAATTTAACCCCAAGCAGGAGTTAACCATTAGTTGAGAAAATTCTTGTGCATAGGATGATTCAATAAATTAGTTCAGAGGTCTTCAAACTTAGCAGCTTTAAGATTTGTGAACTTCAGCTCCCAGAATTTTCCAGCCAGCATAGCTCAACATAGCAGAATTCTCCAGCCAGAATTCTCCAGCATAGCTGGCTGGAGATTTCTGGGAGTTGAAGTCCACAAGAATAGAATAGAATAGAATAGAATAGAATAGAATAGAATAGAATAGAATAGAATAGAATAGAATAGAATAGAATAGAATAGAATAGAATAGAATAGAATAGAATAGAATAGGAGTTGGAAGGGACCTTGGAGGTCTTCTAGTCCAACCCCCTGCTTAGGCACGAAACCCTACACCACTTCAGACAAATGGTTATCCAACATCTTCTTAAAAATTTCCAGTGTTGGAACATTTACAACTTCTGCAAGCAAGTTGTTCCACTTATTAATTGTTCTAACTGTCAGGAAATTTCTCCTTAGTTCTAAATTCCTTCTCTCCTTGATTAGTTTCCACCCGTTGCTTTTTGTTCTGCCCTCAGGTGCTTTGGAGAATAGTTTGACTCCCTCTTCTTTGTGGCAGCCCCTGAGATATTGGAACATTGCTATCATGTCTCCACTAGTCCTTCTTTTCATTAAACTAGACATACCCAGTTCCTGCAACTGTTCTTCATATGTTTTAGCCTCCAGTCCCCTAATCATCTTTGTTGCTCTTCTCTGCACTCTTTCTAGAGTCTCAACATCTTTTTACATCGTGGCGACCGAAACTGAATGCAATATTCCAAGTGTGGCCTTGCCAAGGCATTATAAAGTGGTATTAACACTTCACGTGATCTTGATTCTATCCCTCTGTTTATGCAGCGCAGAATTGTGTTGGCTTTTTTGGCAGCTGCTTGACTAAATGTAGAACCTTCCTTTTTTCACCGTTGAATTTCATTTCATTAGATAGCACCTAATGTTCAAGTCTGTCAAGATCCTTCTGTATCTTGAGCCTCTCTTAAAGTCTTAAAGCTGCCAAGTTTGAAGACCTCTGAATTAGTTCAATTGGACCTTCACATGTGGACCTGATCTTTAACGCCTGACAAGATCTTTATAAACCTCTTCTCTAAAAGGGAGGACCCATCCTTCCCAGCTTTATGTCACCTGCAAACATTGTGACTTAAACATTGCAAACTGGTGGCAAGGCTTTTAGGGGCCAGAATGCATAGTTGGAGGTCCACATTTATGTCCCTGTGGACTAATAGACTCATTTTAGTTTGATTCAGCTTGCAGAAGGAACATTTTGATTTACACTTGGAAATACCCAAAAGAACTGGGCAAGACATCCCAGGTTAAGCAGAATTTGACAATTAGGAGGTCCCATAGCTACTGTATTTCAGTTCCATGGTGGGATGACACTCTTGTTCCTTGTAGCAACTCACCCGTTTCAGTTTATCTTCCTTGCTTTTCCGTTGCTGTTCTTCAATCCTTGCTTCTCGTTTAACATCATCACCAATTTTTATTAGAAGTGACATTTCTTTTTTTTTCCATTCCTGAAAACCAGAAATTGAGCTATTGGTTGTTATCTCTCTCTGAAGGTTGCTATCTATTCCAGGATAGCTATTGTTACTGATTTTTTGTATGCTTTCTGTTTAGTAATAATCTTACCCACCAATGCCTATCAGATTTATTGGATTATAAATCCTACATATTCTGGCTAGAAATCTAGGACTTGATAAATAACAACCAATTTCTAATCTGTATAGGATTACAATTACAGTACGTTATCTATGATCTATCTTGAACAGTGGTATTGCAAGATTTGAAGACAGCTCCATAATTTTCCCTTTGCTTAAAATTTGCATATTACTACTTTTATTTTTATTTTTTAAAATAGGTATTGTTCAAAGGTTGAGCACCCTCTTAACTGAAGCCCTGAAACCAAGGAGGATCCATCATTAGCCACATCCTGAATTATGGTTTGTTTGTTTATTTAAATAAGAAATACATTTTATTTAAATAAAAACTATTAGCAGAGCCAGTGAAAGTGATGAACAATCTGACAAACAACCGATCATGTAGTCCTAATGGTAATCCCTCAGATCACTAGGCTTTTCACGGGAAAAATCCATGGTCACAAGGAAGAAATACTTAACTTCTCCCCATTCTTCCCAATGCCCAACACCAGGGGTGGCAAACCAATGAACACCAAGACATTTCGGGTGGCATGCCAACCAGTGGTGGGATTCAAATTTTTTTACTACCGGTTCTGTGGGCATGGCTTGGTGGGTGTGGCATAGCTTGGTGGGCGTGGCAGGGGAAGGATACTGTAAAATCTCCATTCCCTCCCCAGTCCAGGGGAAGGTTAATGCAAAATCCCCATTTCCTCCCAATCAGCTGGGACTTGGGAAGCAGAGAATAGATGAGGTTGGGGCCAGTCAAAATTTTTACTACCGGTTCTCCAAACTACTCAAAATTTCTGCTACTGGTTCTCCAGAACTGGTCAGAACCTGCTGAATACCACTTCTGGAGTTGATGTGTCAACAGAGTCAAGTTAGGCATTTTCCAAATTTTTGACATGTGAAGTCCAAAAGGGTCACCATAACTAAATCTAAAATGACGATTTACTTACAGGAACACCCATGCGTAAATCATCTGGAAAAAAAATTAATAGCAGCTCTTTTAAGACTAGCCACTTAAAAACAAAAGTGGCTAGTCTTAAAAGAGCCCCTATTCACTTTTTCCAGATGATTTAAGCATGGGTGTTCTTAATGGTATAATTTTTGTGCATCAGAGTATACTCTAGTACTTTTAAAAGCAGTGAGTTACAAATCTCTTCAAGGTAATTTTTGCTCCAAAGGAAAACATGGCTCTCTCTTGGAAAACTTAAATCATTTGTGAATCCTTGGAATTTGGATGCTTGAACCCTGCTAGAACAGGAGTGTCAAACTCGATTTCATTGAGGGACACATCAGGGTTGTGTTTTTGCAACAGTAACAGAGTTGGAAGGGACCTTGGAGGTCATCTAGTCCAACCCCCTGCTCACTCAGGAAATGGGCGTGGCTGGGGTGGGTGTGGCCAGCTCGACATCACTTGTGTCAGGGGCACCTATGGTGGCCCGAGCACTGCCAGTGAAAATGGGCCCCCAACCTCTGTTTTTGGCTGCGACAGACTCCTGCAATCCTGTGCCAGCAAAAACAGAGCTCGGTAGAGCTTGGGAGCCCGTTTTTGCTGGCAGAGGCATCGTGGCCAGTCCTTCGCTGTTTCCAGGCTGGTCCTAAGGGCCAGATCTAAGCACCCCACGAGCTGGGTCCGGCTCCCGAGCTTTGAGTTTGACATCCCTATCCTAGAATTTTGTAGGTGGAGTTATTCCATTTTTAGCCAATCAGCCAATATTATCAGCCAATAAGGATGTCCTTAAAAAATCAGGCTTAAAAATAAACATTGAGTGCTTACGCAATGCCGTAAAGCATCCAACATTCAACATGGCTGCTATATGAGCTTTTCCTATTCCCTTCTGCCCCAGACATATTACCTCTTCCATTTTCTTACGAAGCAGAAGCTGCTTTCTCTTCTCAGCCCCCTGCTTCTTTTTGTCCTCTTGAGCCAAACTGAGGCGACGGTTCTCTTCAGCGAGCTCTTCAAGTTTTTCCAGTTCTTGGTTAATTAGATCTAAATATCTTTATTTTTAGAAAAGAAATATGAAGAATTAAAAGTCTGAGATCCCATCTGAGATTCAAACTACATCCCCTTCTCTTAGATTTTGGAATATATATCGTAGAGAGTAGAGGATGGCCTTGAAGGAGGGTGCATCAATTACTACGGCAACGAGTAGATAAACATTCTTGAAACCTCTATGAGGACGGAGGGTTACAAAAACTTCTCAGACAGGCAATCCCTAATTCACATGATATATAAGAAAAGAAGAAGCGGATGCCTACTTGCCAGATTTTGCTACTACTGTATGTTTAATCTTAATAAAAGTAGTGTCAGATCTACATGGCATCTGTTTCTTGGTCTGATCCACCTTCTAGGGCTGACAGATACTCACCAATAGTGAGTATCTGGGGTGAAATCCAAAATTTTTCCCTACTGATTCTGTGGGCATGGCTTGGTGGGCATGGCAGGGGAAGGTTACTACAAAATCTCCATTCCCTCCCCTCCTGCGGGAAGGATTTTGCAAAATCTCCATTCCCACCCCACTCTGGGATCAGCCAGAGGTGGTATTTGCCGGTTCTCCGAACTACTCAAAATTTTCGCTACCGGTTCTCCAGAACCTGTTAGAACCTGCTGGATTTCACCCCTGCAATATTTGTAGTTCACCAAACTGTGAGGTCATTGTCCCAAAGGTGCTTTTTCAAGAGGCAAATGGACTTTCTGGTTTTTCTTTGAAGACGTTTCGCTTCTCATGCAAGAAGCTTCTTCAGCTCTGACTGGATGGTGGGGATCCTTCCAGAAAAAACATCACGATACATCACGATGCGTCATGTGATACCATCAGGTTTGACACCCGTGTTCTAAACACTTCACTACCAAATTAGGCAACATCATCAGTGCACCAAGGACCCCACAGATATTCACCCTAAATGGGCAGATTGGAATGTGGACAACATATTGAGGGCTGTATCCAAAACAGCAGCCCTTTGACTAATCATCATTGGTAACTTGATGAGATTGCTCCCTCTCACTCCCCAGTAGTTGCTCAGTTCACAATTTTCTTTTCCAGATTAGGCAAGTCCAGCTCAAAAAATGGCTGGCTGGTAGACATCCATCTAGGTCAGTGTCGGCAAACCTTTTTGGCACCAAGTGCCATCACGGCTCTAGGTGATGCTTTAACTGTATAATTTTACATTATTTTTATTTTTAAAATATCATATCTAAGCATAGAGCAATGATTGCCAAGGAATGGGCTAGGGTATGGGTGTCAAACTCGATTGCATCATGTGACGTATCAGGACATATCAAGACTTTTTGCCTTCACAGAGCTGGAGTGGGTGTGGCCTATGCATGACACATCTGGCCCGTAGGCTGCCAGTTTGATACCCCTGTGCTAGGGGCTTGTTTGAAAGGATAATTCTATTTTCTGCATAAAATAAGAGAAAACAGGTATATAGTATTTATCATTTGTGCTGGTCACCAGTGGAGACTCCTTTCCACAATAACACTGTTTCCACCTATTATCCATCAGTTTCAAACCAATTCATGACCACTTCATGGTGTTGCTGTACTCTGAAGCTGGCAGAAGTGAAGACCCCTTAAGACAGGGTTCCAGAGGTGGTATTCAGCAGGTTCTGACCAATTCTGGAGAACCGGTAGTGGAAATTTTAAGTAGTTCAAAGAACCAGTAAAAACCACCTCCCACCCCCATCTATTCTCTACCTCCCGAATCCCAGCTCGGGAGGAAATGTAGATTTTACAGTATCCTTCCCCGCCATGCCCACCAAGCCACGCCCACCAAGTCATGCCACACCCACCAAGCAATGCCCACACAACCAGTAGTAAAAAAAGTTGAATCCCACCACTGCAGTGTTCCCCAACGTTGATCAACATTGACCATGCTGGCTGGGGAATTCAGGGATTTGAAGTCCACGTATCTTAAAGTTGCTAAAATTGGGAAATACTGCCTTAGGGGTAATAAGAGAAACTTAAAAGAATGGTGTCCTATCAATTATTATATCTTCTAAGCTACCACCAGCCTTCAAGTCTGAGATTTGAAACTATTCTGTTGACCTTTACCTTACTAATACAATACTATGATTCCTTCACAAATACTTACTTATGGTTATAACCCTGTTTTATTTATGAAGTCGTTACAATTTGAAGAGTTTGCAAAGACTCTGAATCATAAAGTAATCACATGAGCTGCATTTATACAATATAGAAGGCTAAAATATCAATAGCTAGCTTGTGGTGAAATAGCCTAAGAGCCTTTCTAAACAACAAAGTGCTGTCCAGGTCTCCTGGAATCAGAAAGTACAGCAGTTCTTTGCTGTCCCCATTGCTGATCTCTATCTTGTATCTATGGTTTTTGTTCCTAGCTTTGCCTTGATTTGGGGGTGAGTTATCTGAGATAGGCAAAGATATTGGTTTATCATTCTAATTCTACTCTCCTCCCTGTTCCAAATGCACTGGCTTGTAATTACGACTGAATGATTGAGGCTTTGTTTATTTATTTATAGATAAAAGAAAGGGTGATATATGGGAAGAAGAGATCTTTTGTTGAAATGTCAGAGAAGATGATAAGTTACTGAAATTGTTTGTACTTGTTTTGATGAAGGGGGAAGTCATTTCTTTATATAGCTTTATTTTTTTTTCTCTGTACTTTTTGTTTTTTATATTTTTCTTAGTTTGTGTTTTTTTAATCTTTCTAATTGTAAACTTTAATAAAAAATTATTATTAAAAAAAAAGAGAACAAGGGTTAAAAGGACTGAGCATTTTTAGTCCAAAGAAGAGAACGCTAAGAGGAGACATGACAGAAGTCTTCCAATAATTAAAGAATGGCCACAGAGAAGGACTGGGAATTTATTTTCTGTACTGCAGGAGGGTAGGAAAAGAACCTTAGCTTTACAGAGAGAGATTCAAACTCAAAATAAGGAGGAAGTTCCTGGCTGTAAGACTTAGGCATAGTCCTAGCACATTGCCTGGATCACTGCCTTATTAACCGGAGTAACCCAGATGGCAGAATCCAACCTATTGCAAGGGGAAACCACAGCTATTTGCATTTTATTTTATTTTATTTTGCTTTTTTCCCCAAGACGTCAGTCCTGGTGTAACAAAGAGAAAGACTAGGGGAGACATGATAACAGCCTTCCAGGATTTGAAGGGCTGCCACAAAGAAGAGAGGATTCACTCATTTTCCAAAGCACCTGAAGGCAGGACAAGAAACAACGGATGGAAACCAACCAAGGAGAGAAGCAACCTGGAATTAAGCAAGAAATTTCCTAACAGTGAGGACAATGAACCAGTGGAACAGCTTGCTACAAGAAGTTATGGGTGCTCCATTCGAAGTTTTTAAGAAGAAACTGGACAGTCATTTGTCTGAAATAGTATAGGGCTGTGATGGCAAACCTATGGCACGCGTGCCACAGGTGGCACATGGAGCCATATCTGTGGGCACGCAAGCATTGTCCTAGCTCAGCTCCAGAGTGCATGCGTATACCAGCCAGCTGATTTTCGGGCCTTTTGGGCCCACCAGAAATTGGGAAACGGGCCGTTTCTGGCCTCCGGGGGGTTGGGGAAGGCTGTTTTCGCCCTCCCCAGGCACCTAAAAAGCCTCTGGAGCCTGAGGAGGGCAAAAAACAGGCCTACTGGGCCCGCCAGGCCATCATGGGCCAAAAGCGGTGGGAGCGCTGGGGGGGGTCTCACATGCATGCACGGGGGGCGGGGTACCTTGAATTATGGGTGTGGGCCTGCATGCGCTCAACCACCCGCACTCCCCCCCCCCTGCTTTTGGCACACGGCGGCAAAAAGGTTAGCCATCACTGGTATAGGGTGTCCTGCTTGAGCAGGGGGCTGGACTACAAGACCACCAAGGTTCCTTCCAGCTCTATCCTGATTAAATGGAACTAAGGAGAAATTTCCTGACAGAACAATTAACCAGTGGAACTGCTTGCCTCCAGAAGTTGTGGGTTCTCCATCCCTGGAGGTTTTTAAGAGGAGACTGGACGGCCATTTGAAATGGCCTAGGGTCTCCCACTTGAGCAAGGGATTGGACTAGAAGACCTCCAAAGTCCCTTCCAACTCTGTAATTCTGTTAAGAGTTGCAGGTAGTCTATCACTGGAGGCTTTCAAACAAAGATTAAGCCTGGGATCTCCAAACTTAGCTACTTTGAGACTTGTGGACTTCAACTCCCAGAATTCCTCAGCCAGTAAAGCTGGCTGAAGAATTCTGGGAATTGAAGTCCACAAGTCTTAAAGTTACCAAGTTTGGAGACCTCTGGATTAAGCAATCATTCACTTGCAACGGTCTGAAAGTTGCCATAGGGCTTGGACTACAAGATCCTGTGATTCTATGATATCACTGGAAATGGGGAAAGGATAGGGATTTTCCCACATAGACCAAAACACACAAGGTGCAGTTTCTCTGCATAAAGGTGAAAGGTCAGGTATTTTACAAAAAAGAAATAATAATAATGCCCCTAGAAAGAGATGCGATGCCAGAATGCTGATTCCCAGGGCAATTATCCAGGATTGGCGCTACCATTAAGCAAATTTATTTATTTATTTTTATTTATTTTATTCAATTTGTATACCGCCCTTCTTCTGCTGGACTCAGGGTGATGAACAGCCAAGAATAAAAACATACCAATACAAAATTTAAAAATTATTAAAAGAATTACACAAGTTTGGCCCAAAAAATTTAAAGCATCCCACCTAAAACCCATTGACACTTTAAAAACCTAAAAAAGGGTTTAAAAGGGGGGGGGGGTTACGCCAGCCCTGCTTGATGGAAAAGAAAAGTTTTTAGGGCACGGCGAAAGGCCCGGAGATCTGATATCCTTCATATCTCCGGGGGCAGATCATTCCAGAGAGCAGGTGCTGCCACAGAGAAGGCCCTCCCCCTGGGGGTCGCCAGCCGACATTGCCTAGCTGACGGCACCCTGAGGAGTCCCTCTCTGTGGGAGCATACTGGCCGGTGGGAGGCTATCGGTGACAGAAAGTTGTCCTGCAAATACCCAGGTCTATGCCATGGAGCACTTTAAAGGTGGTAACCAACACCTTGAAGCGCACCCGGAAGATCACTGGAAGCCCATGCAGCTCACACAGGAGAGGCATCACATGGGAGTGCCCCCTCGCTCCCATAATCCACCACGCGACCTCATTCTGCACCTGTTGGAGCCTCCGGGTGCTCCTCAAGGGGAGCCCCATGTAGAGAGCATTGCAGTAATCCAGGCGGGAAGTGACGAGTGCCTGAGTGACTGTGCGTAAGGAGTCCCGATCCAGAAAGGGACGCAACTTGCAAATCAGGTGAACCTGATGAAAAGCCCCCCTGGCCACAGCCATCATATGCTCTTCTAAAGACAGCCGTGCATCCAGGAGGACGCCCAAGTTGCGAGCCCTCTCCGTAGGGGCCAATAACTCGCCCCAAATAGCCAGCGATGGCACCAGCTGGCTATATCGGGACGCCGGAAGCCACAGCCACTCGGTCTTGGAAGGGTTGAGCTGAAGCCTGTTACTCCCCATCCAGATCCACACAATGACACAATGACTCTGGAAAACATTTTGACACAATCTGTCAAAACACAATGTGTTTTGACACAAATTGACACAAAGACTCTGGAAAACATTTGCTCAGGGAACCCAGCAAAGTGCGGGAAAAGAAAACTGTATGTACATCCTCTCTGTTGCATTCTTTACCTGTTTCTCATTACATTCTCTTGCTCCTGTATGGTAGGTCTTTCTTCTTTCAATAGCCAGTCTCGGTATTTTGAGGTTTCTGCAGCCTCTGGAAGACTATGAGTGTCTTGCAACTTGGTGACTTGTTTCTCCAGCGTTTTCTGGAAATCAGGTAGGAAACAAAAAGTTTGTGATGAAATTAAGAGTTTGTGCAAGAGGCTGCCACCATTTTGACACTGTGATAATGCCACATAGTAGCCTGGCTTAGAGCCAAGGAATATTTATGGTGTAATTTCTTCAGATTAGAATCAGAAAGTCCCCATAGGGCTAGGGTTAGGGTTAGGATGACACTGATTCTCTAAACAAGCTAAATATGTTTTTTGGATGGTTTGAGACCACAAATAACGTTCCAGCAAGGAAGGCTGTTCACCTCCCTGATAAGCAGCTATTCAGGTTTGATACAACCAATGGTGGGATTCAGCCAGTTCGCACCACTTCGGGAGAACCGGTTGTTAACTTTTTGAGCAGTTTGGCAAACTGATTGTTGGAAGAAATCATTAGGGCAGAGAACCGGTTGTTAAATTACTTGAATCCCACCACTGGATACAACCACTGTTTGGTAGGTCCTGTGGAAAGTCAATATTCAGAAAGCTGCTAGTCCTGATAATATCCTTGGGCGAGTACTTAAGGAGTATGCTGATCAGCTGGCTACTGTTCTCACAGACATCTTCAACCTCTCGTTGCATCAGGCCATGGTTCCATCATGTCTTAAGACTGCAATCATTGTACCAGTGTCCAAAAAGACTATCATCACATGCCTTAATGATTACTGTCCAGTTGCACTCATTTCCATTATGATGAAGTACTTTGAGAGATTGGTAAAGGACTATATTGTTTCATGCCTTCCCTCTACATTTGACTCATTACAGTTTCCTGTGTCAGATGAGGAGAGCACATCTTTCTCCTTCTGTTCTGGCCACTTTTTTACAAAGCACAATTGAGAGCGTTTTAACGAACTACATCATTGTTTGGTTTGGTGGCAGCAGTGCCTCAGATAGAAAGTCCATACAGAGAGTGGTAAGGACAGCCGAGAAGATTATAGGAAGCTTGCTTCCTGTTATTCAGGATACTGCTTATAAGTGCTATGTGCTTAGAGCTCAAAGCATTCTCAGAGACCTCACACATTCACTTTACCGTCTGTTTCTGTTGCTCCCCTCTGGGAAGAGGTTTTGAAGTATTTCCAGTAGGACTACCAGATTTTGTACCAGCTTTGTTCCCTATGCCATCTGTCTGGTAAACTGGCAAGATTCATTTTGCTCGCCATGTACATATCTACATCCGAACTAGACTGTGTTGTTTAATATATGAGAGTATAGGCATAATTTTGTATTTATTTATTTATTTTGTCGTGTTTATGTAGTGTATATTATGTAGTATATATTGGTGGAGACCCTTTGAGAGCTGTATGCAATGAAATTTCATTTTAATGTATGCTGATCAGTGTACATTCAAAGTGACAATAAAATTATTCTAAGTTCTAAGTTCTAAAGTTCCAAAGTTTAACTGTGGAAATCACTGCCAGCATGAGTGATGAAAACAGCCAATTTGGGTGATTTTAAAATGAACATTCATCAGGCCTTCAAAGGCTACTAATACTGATAACTGTTTATTAAGTTTTGAGTTATGGGCAACATGCTTTATATATTAGTTTCTAGGTAACAACTGCAGAAGTCAGAAAGGAGTATTGCTATTTAATCGAAGGCGATGAGGTTCCCAAATGCATCTAGAAAGTGGGAACAGATGAGCTCTGGGCCTAATCAGCTATTATTAGGCAATGATTACCAGCTAGATTTTCTAAATAGTACATATTCAGTGGATACTAAAACAAGACTTTATATTTACAACGTTCTTGTTAGCATAGGATGAAATTTCAAGTGATTCTAGGACTTACTTGTTCTCTTAGGTAGTGTTTTTCAAACTCCAGCTTGCGGGAGGTCAGATACTGTCTATATTCATTAAATTCCTTCAAGGTGCACACAACCTAAATAACAAAAGGTAAGAAAATAGCAGATTGTATTGAGCAGTTTACCAAGCTAGTTTAATGCTTATAATTGCGGGACCATCAGAAATGCAAAAGGAGAAGCCTAATCCAAAATATATCTAGGTCTTGTTTCTGATAAATACATTTAATGTGTTTGTCCCACAGGTGCTTTTTCAAAAAGGAACTGGATTTTCTTGTTTTTCTTTGAAGACGTTTCGCTTCTCATCCAAAAAGCTTCTTCAGCTCTTCAAGGAGAAACAGGAAAGTCCAGTTGTCTCTTGAAAAAACACTTTTGGGACAACCATGACCTGGATGACTGAGGAGCTCCATAGACATTTAATGTGTTTGTTTAAAATGTCGGTCTTATTTTCTTAATATATTTTGTATGCCTCTCACTCAGTGGTGGAATTCCAATTTTTTTACCACAGGTTCTGTGGGCGTGGCTTGGTGGGCATGCTGTGGCTTGGTGGGCGTGGCAGGGGAAGGATACTGCAAAATCTCCATTTCCAGCCAACTCCAGGGGAAGGATACTGCAAAATCTCCATTCCCACCCCACTCCAGGGTTTTCCAAAAACATACCTAAAACGATAAGGTGCTCAGCACAAGCCACAATTGTGCTGGTGGCTTGTGTTAAGCATAAGTGACATGAATAAGAGACAAGGATAAAATACCTAAGTATCATCTTACGTATTGTTTTCAATCTGTAAACCAGGAATATCTGTTGAGTATGTCAGAATTCGGGAAAAACAGACTTGGGTGTGTTAGCATGTTTTCTGCATCTGTTTGCAGGATTGCAAAATTGCAAGGACCTTGTATAGGAAACCTACGCAAGGTCCAATATGGGACTCTCTTGAGAATTTTCTGAGAGTTAGAAGATAAAGAAAATGTGTATGTGTAGACATTGAAGGCACCCATGGATAGCAGCGCCAAGTTCAAAATTTTATTTAACATCACAAATAGACTTCGGAATAAGACAGAATAGAATAGAATAGAATAGAATAGAATAGAATAGAATAGAATAGAATAGAATAGAATAGAATAGAATAGAATAGAATAAATTGGAAGGGACCTTGAAGGTCTTAGTCCAACTCCCTCCTTAGGCAGGAAACCCTACACCACTTCCGACAAATGGTTATCCAACATCTTCTTAAAAACTTCAGTGGTGGAGAATTCACAACTTCTGGAGGCAAGTTATTCCACTGATTAATTGTTCTAACTGTCAGGAAATTTCTCCTTAGTTCTAAGTTGTTTCTCTCTATCACAGTCTAACTGTGATATTTACGACTGTTTAGTACAGAGTCTATTTTTTCTTCTACCATGTTACTGATTGTTGCTTTAGTAACTTTAATAGAAGACAGAATGGGCACAAACTTACTTTGTTTTTGTCAGTGATCAGGCCAGACTTTTTCAGTCTCCGCAGATTGTCTTTACGCTTGTAGTAAGCACGCAAGTGGGGATCATGAAGACTTTTGTATTTGGGGGCCATGATCTTACAGTATGGGTCAGTCAGATCAAAAGTAGCTGATGGCTGGTAAAGCTGAACGAAACACAAAAGATTGATGAGAACAAAGAAAGATGGCATACCATATAACCTATTGAGACCCTCCCCTGGGAAAAAAACCCACCATGCTTGATCTATCAATTACTTTAGAGGACCTATTCAAAGAAATATTATGTTATGCTAGGAAAGAACCTATGAAAAAAGTACATATAAAAGCATGCCAATGGCCCCTCTTTGAGGAAGATGCGTGGTTTAGAAATATGATAGATGATAGATAGATAGATAGATAGATAGATAGATAGATAGATAGGCAGACAGACAGACAGATAGATAGATAAGATAGATATCCTGAAAATAAGACCTTCCCCGAAAATAAGACCTAGCCTGATTTTAGCATGTTCCTAATATAAGCCCTATCCCCAAATAAGCCCTAGTTAAGGTCATCAGCAATTGAGTGGGTGTGGAAAGCACTGGTGGCAGTAAGGGCACAGGTGCTGATGCTGTCTAGCAGCAGCCAAAGTCTTCACAGTGCAGGTGAGTTGATTATCTGTCCAAGCAGAAGGTGGACGTAGAGGTGGGGGATGAGGCATGCAATCTGGACGCACCGCACAGGATGCAGGAGAAATCTGAGTGTTGATGGGTCAGAGCAGGCAGGCAGCCACGGGAGGCTCGTCTTCATGTGGCGGCACCAGCAGCAGACGAAGGCAGAGGTGCAGGGGGGAAGGCAGGTGATCCTGGCACACCACGCGAGCAAACCAAGAAACATGAAGACAAGCCTCCTGCGGCCACCCACCCACTTTTTCCCACCATCTCTCGGCTTGCTTGCTCCATTGTGACCACGAGCAATGGGCCGTGGGCCGGCGGCCACGTATTCATGCTGGATGGGGTTGCCAAAGCCATAGCTGCAAGGCAAGGCAGGTGTCAGGGCATGGATGACCTGGCTGCGGGGCCCTGGTAAGCCGGTGCAGGATGCATGGGGCAGCTCCACCCCCTACCTCACAGCTGTGGCACTGGCGCACTGTGTGGCCTCCTGCCCCGTTGTAGCCGTGAGCAAGCAGAAGAAGTGGGCCTCCCTTACAGGGGGAAAAAATAAGACATCCTCCAAAAAGAGATGGGGGGAGGGAAGGAGAGAGAGAGAATTCCCACACTGGTTTTTACTAGGAAAGGTAGCTTCAAGACAGAGGAAAGTGGCAGGAAACAGATGAATTAACGGTTCTTTCCCACTTTTACTTCTGAATTTCTTTCTCATAATAGTTTCCTTTATTTTAAAGTATCACTGGGACACTTCTACAAGTTTTCATGCAACATGCCCCATAAAAATGGTTTCTTGTTGTATGCGTTTGTATTTTGTGTCCACAATATTTTATGGAAAGCAGAACTGAGATAGTCTCTCTTCACCTTTTCACCCAAATTTGTTCTGTAAAACATGGTATTGGAGCCAGGCAGAAGTGGGATCTTGGTAAAAAGTGGCATGTCCAGAATTTGATTGGGTCCTACCACTGGCATCTGTTTCCCAGGACCCAACTAGAAGAGAAGAAAACATAGAGGAAGCATGTTATTCATTATCTGTTTTGCATAACTCAGCAGTAATTTGCTTCAGTATTTTAACATCTCCAAGAATATGCACAAACTTTGGTTTTGGTTTGATTTGGTCTCCCCTTCCAAGCCAGAGCTAGTTTGTATGAGTTTGTTTATCAGATATATTTGCCACCATCTCGTGGTTCAGGTGACTCTGAGCAGCTTACACCAAAATAAAATTCACAAGCATTCAACAATTATATGTCATGCAGCTTGCATAACAATCTTGTTACATGTGTCATATTAGGGGCCTTCAAAACTCTCTGCACCAATGCATTCTGGATCAATTGTATCTTCCAAATACTCTTCAAAGGTAGCAGAACAGAATAACAGAGTTGGAAGGGTCCTTGGAGGTCTTCTAGTCCAACCCCCTGCTTCTTAATTCTAGGTTGTTTCTCTCCTTGATTAGTTTCCACCCATTGCTTCTTGCCCTCAGGTGCTTTGGAGAATAGCTTGACTCCCTCTTCTTTGAGGCAGCCCCTGAGATATTGGAACACTACTATCATGTCTCCTTCTTTTCATTAAACTAGACATACCCAGCTCCTGCAACCGTTCTTCATATGTTTTGGCCTCCAGTCTCCTGATCATCTTTGTTGCTCTTCTCTGCACTCTTTCTAGAGTCTCCACATCTTAGCAATAGAATGTGTTGCAATAATCCAAGCATGAGATGTCCAGGGCTAAGTGCAGAGCCTCAAAATCCAGAAAAGAGTGCAATTGGCGCACCACACAAAGTGGTATGGAAGGTCTCCTATCCATGACTGTCATGAGTCTAGGAGAACCCACAAGTTGCACACTGGGTCTATCTGGGGTAGTGCCACCCCATCCAGAACTAATGGTGATACGCCTCCAGATTCCGAGGCTCTGCATACCCACAGCCACTGCATCTCACCAAGGTTCAGTTGAAGCCTGTTGTCTGCCATTCAGGCCCCCACAGCCTCCAGGCTCTACAAATTTTCAGAACTCAACTGTATTTACTGCATCTTTTTCCCCATTTCATTCCTCTTTTCTTCCAGAAGCTCAGACAACATCCAATTTTTCCTTGTCATAGATTTGGCTGTTGGGACTTTATAAATTTTGATTATTTTTTACACATTTCTGAAAAGGCCCTATTTGTCTGGAGGTGGTGGTGGGGGAATATTTATTTCTTGGTCCCAAGTAAATCCCACTATATTTATACCTTTTATATGAATAAATATTTCAGGGGAATTTACAGAAACCTTGCTTGGTTTCTTCCAGACACCAAGTCTCACCTATTTTTTTAACATTTTCAATAGTTTTAATTAAAACAAACATAAAATCTGATATGCATCAATACACCACCTCTCAATTTTAGAAACAAAGTATACGACATACGTATCATTGTACAGAAAGACTGCATTAAACCAGAAGTTGGAATAATAGTCTATATGGCCAGATTTAACGTGTTAAAGGATTTAGCTTGTTCCATATTGGCATTTTATTTATTTATTCTACAGCTTCTGATATTTTACTATTATCTTTAATTTCTTCAAACATCACTTATTTACTTTCTATTTCGTATAGTTTTGATCATATTAGCAATGCTATATTTTAGTTGTACTTCATCATAATTGTTATAATCTACCAATAAAATATTTAAATGTAAAAAAAACAGATTACCTGTCCTTCCTCACATAGGCTTCATTAATATTCCTATAAACTAAAAGTTGTACATGGCCACATCACTGACTTATCTTTAAGTGAATGGTTATATGTTAACTAGTAACCATTCACTTAACTCAGTGATGTGGCAGGCATTTTGTGACAGCGCCCATTACACACAAACACACACACACAATCTCAATCATTTAGGATCATCAACCCTAAAGCTTTGGGAATTATTTTGAGACTTCTTTAGCTGAAGCAGCCACAAGATGTTTCTATTAAACTCAAGTCATTTATTTTTTCTTCTTAGTGCAGAGTTTCTCAATCTTGGCAATTTTAAGACATTTGGCTCTCAATTTCCTCATTTCCCCGGCTGTATGCTGACTGGGGAATTCTGTGTGTTGAAGACCATACATCTTATAAGTTTCTGAAGTTGAAAAATACTGGCCTGTAGCTCCTTACCAAAACAAAACTATGCTAGTAAATGGAAGAAGCCCTACATAAATTTATACAGTGGTTAAGGCATTAGGCTAAAAATCAGTTCATGAGTTCTAGTCCCATCTTACACATGAAGCCAATTGGGTGACTTTGGTCCCATCACACACTCATCCCTAGGAAGCATCCACATATTGTGAAAGTTGCCAAGGTTGAAGAACATAGTCCCACTGCAATAAAGAGGGAGAGTTGGTTCAACTGCAGTTTTTCCTCCCTCACTTACTTCTATTACATCCTCTTCAGGTTCCATGGCTTCAAGTGCTGTCCGGGCACTTTCTGTTAAGTAATGTCCCATGGCTGCCTTCAGGACCCCTGGGTTGGGGTACGTCATCTTGATGGTTCACGGTGAGCTGCTGCCCTTGGAGGACATAGCTTCCAACTGCCACCTTTTAGCAACCCTTCTAGAACATTCCTAGATGTTGTTAGCAACAAAGGTTCTGCTAGTTTGGTCCTAGTTGCTACCCTCACATTCTCTGTGGAGCTTTCAGCATCTCACAGGAAGGAATCTGACGTTGGAATCCCATTCTGTCAGGTGATCCTATGCCACATAATATGGAAGCAAAACTGTTCTGTGGATAGAGTAATCCTACAGCGCGGCTACTAAATGATACAAGATACATAAATCTGAGTCAGGTATTTCTTGAGTTTATTATTACTGTCAGTAATGAGCCCCTTTGTTATCTTGGATTGTCTTGTGGAGTTATGATGCCGAATTTAGGGACAAATCTCCAATCTTGACTTGATTACTTTCTGCCAGAGGCAACTATTTCTATCCTGATTTCAAGCACCTGTGGCACTTAAATAGCTTCTCCTATGTCCTGCATAAGGAAGTTTGCTGAATGAAATAAAAAGCTTCTCTAGTTTATTCCGAGTGGCTATGCAAATGCCAAGAATAACGGCACCTCCCACTTACCGTCTATTCTGCAAAAACTGGTACTGAGGTATTGGTACTCTGGATATATCCATCATGAGCAGTAGCCCTTGATAGTCTTATCCTATATCAGGGGTGTCAAACTCGATTTCATTGAGGGCCACATCAGGGTTGTGTTTGACCTTGGGAGGCTGAGTGGGTGTGGCTGGGGTGGATGTGGCCAGCTCGACATCCTGCAGCCCACAGCAGCCCTCCTGGGTTCCGTTTTCATCTGCAACGGCCTCCTGCAACCCACTGCCAGCAAATATGGAGCCCAGGAGGGCTGCATGTGGGCTGCAGGACATCAAGCTGGCCACGCCCACCCCAGCCACACCCATTCAGCCTCCTAAGGTCAAACACAACCCTGATGTGGCCCTCAATGAAATTGAGTTTGACACGTTTTCCCTGGCAGAGGCTGTTTCGCTGTTTCCAGGTGTTGTGACCCACGCCCAAATAGGTAGTATTAGATGCAAACAATTCCAAAACAAACAAATTTTATTAGAACAGCTGAGAATTCTCAGCATAGTCCAAACTAAATCAAAACAAACTCTTCATAACACAGATTCTTCAGTCTAATCACCAACCTTGGTATAATTAGGCAAACTGCCAAAGGCTTCTCTTGGCAAAAGTTCAGAAGCAGAAGACACCAACAAGTGATAAGTGCAACAAGGCAAGAGCAAGTCTATCAATGTTGTTTTCCAACAGAGCCCAAGAGCTGTTGCTGGTCTTTTAAGCCTTATGGGAGGGGCCAATCATCTTCTGGCCCTACTCTCGAGTTGTCCTCTTTGCTGTAGCTGCTCTTGCCTTCTGGCAGCTCTTCTCATACGTGCACTAGGAATAGGCTCTTCCTGTTCCTCTGCCTCTCTACTGTCAGCCTCTGGAGGCTCCGGAGTCCACACCTCACTCCCCGATGGTCCTGGCCCCATCTCTGCCTCCAAAGCAGAACCCTCCTCTAGACCTTCCCAAGCCTCCAGGACTGGCCCCTGTTCTTCCTCAGCCTCATCGCTGTCTGACTCCGCTGTCAGCTCCCAGGCTGCTGGTGGACCACAACATCAGGCTGGCTCTGTGGGCCAGATCTAAGCACCCCGTGGGCCAGATGCAGCCCGCGGGCCTTAAGTTTGACACCCCTGTCCTATATGAAGTTCTCATTCTCTTTTGAAATCACCAAGTGATTTACCAAAAATTATCACGGCATCTTGTGACAGTAATTTACACGGTCAGAATTCTACTGTATATTCTGGTGAAGCTTTTGGCGAGCTTTTGGTTTCCTGGATTGATTGTAACAGCTCATGAAACCCTCCAGAGCCCAAACCACATATACTCTCCATGTGCTAGGCCTGTGATGGCGAACCTATGGCAGCCCTATTGGTGGGCATCCAAGTGTTGCCCTAGTTCAGCTCCAGCGCACATGTGTGCCCTGGCCAACTGATTTTCAGGCCTTCCAGTCCAACCTTCCAGTCCAGTTTCCAGTCAGGAAACTGGCTGTTTCCAGCCTCCAGAAGGCCTCTGGAGGGGGATGGGGAAGGCTGTTTTTGCCCTTCCCAGGCTCCTAAAAAGCCTCTGGAGCCAGGAGAGGTGGGGAAACGGGCTTCCCGAGCCCACCGTGCCCTGCCAAAAGCAGGGGGAAGTGGAGGGGAGGGTCCCATGCTCATAAGGGGGAGGGCGGGCCACATTGAACTATGGATGTAGGCACACGCACCCAGGACCCCCCACGTGACCCCCGCTTTTGGCACGCGATGGCAAAAAGGTTAGCCATCACTGTGCTGGGCTATGACTCCATTTTTTATAATCTAGGCTGGAATTTTAGGCACCATAAACCAAGACTTGTGGGCCCTAGTTTGGAAAATGAAATTTAGCTCACCTTGGAAGTATTTCCAGTCCCATTTATCTTGGTTCACTGTTTTAATTCCTTTTCAGTTCTACAACATCCTCCTTCCTCACTACAGTTATAGGAAAAATCTTGTGTCCAACTTTGTGATGAAGTCATATTCAAAAATGACTTTTTATTTCAACCTTTCAAAACTTTCAGTGTGTTAGACTTTGCCTACGTTTTCACTGATTTATTAGCCATGAACTAACTTGTATTTCTTGTTTGGCCAGCAAGTTCAGTGTAACCTGCTATCTATAATAAAGCTGGGATCTCTTTCCTCGTGCAATCATTTTATTCACACTTATTTGAAACAACTCTTATTTGCCCATTCAGTCCATTTTGGACTTATATTTTAGGAGACTGTTACAATTCAAGCAGATTTCTTCACCATCAATAATAATTTGCCATTGTATGAGAACTTTTCGTTTGAAACTACACATAGTAGCAGCTTTGTGTTAAAGCCTGAGAAAGGATGTATGTATACATCCATGATGAAATAGATGGACTTCACAGTCAAGACACCTTGTGAGGAGATGGGACGCTGTGATGAATCTTTAGCTAATTCAACACTTCATCTCAAGTTTACATATCTTCACGGACAAAGTTAACAACTTTTGACTTTTTAAATTTTATTTTGGGTGACAGCTGTAAATCCAGATGCATAAGAGACCTAGAAAAAAATGCATGTTATTAGAAGGAAATCTTACCTTTAGATTATAATGGAATATAAGGAATACTGCCCAGCCACTAAGCAAACTGCTTCACCCTGCTAAACAAATAATTCCCTCAACACTGTCAAACTATTCACTAAGTCTGTATTACTATTAATCTTTTCATCGTTCCTATCACCCATCTCCTCCCACTTATGACTGTATGTCTGTAACTTTGTTGCTTGTATCCTTACAATTTATATTGATTGTTTCCTAGTATGATTTGATTGCTTATTTGTACCCCATGACTATCATTAAGTGTTGTACCTTACGATTCTTGACAAGTGTATCTTGTCTTTTTATGTAAACTGGGAGCATATGCCCCAAATTCCTTGTGTGTCCAATCACACTTGGCCAATAAAGAATTCTATTCTATTCTGAATATTAAGGCCTCGCTTTTGGCTAAGCCCCTTTTAAACTTAAACTATCTTCATATTTTTGCATAAAAAGTGAATTGATTTCTGCAATAGCTTCACCTCCCCACTAGCCAAGTTGGAAAAAAAAGTCAGGCAGTTCAGCTTTTACAAAAACATTTCCCTGCATCTTGTACCCACCTTAACCATGTATGGAGGGAGATGTGCAAGCAGGGGAGCAAGCTTCATGCTGGAGAATAGTTGAAGAAGTAATAGCCTCCATATACCACGATTCCAAACCACAGTATTGCTCCAAAAAATTGCATCACCGATTTGTTCATCCGCACTAAGCAGGCTTTAAGGGAAGAGAAAAATTATTTCTTTATCACATCAAATGAAATACAAGGAGCCATATATCTGCTTTCTAGTAAAACTTGGGAAACAAAAGAGAATGAAGAGGGAGACAGAGCTAGATAAGGAGGAAAGAAGATACATTTATTTCATACATATGTTATAAGATAGGCGATCAATACATTGGATAAATAAAATAAATATGGGCAAGATTTGGGTTGAAATTGACAGGAGTCCTCAACTTACGACCACAATTGAGACGAGAATGTCAGTTGTAAGTTAGTGTAGTCATAAGTTGAGTCATCATGTGACTGGACCTGATTTTATAACCATTTATTTGTATGGCAGTCATAAGGCGAATTAAGCTTCCCCACTAGATGTTTGGGTCGCGATGGCTCAGGGGCTAAGACGCTGAGTTTGTCGATTGAATGGTTGGCAGTTCAGTGGTTTGAATCCCTAGTACCGTGTAACAGGATGAGCGCCCATTTCTTCCCCCAGCTTCTGCCAACCTAGCAGTTCGAAAGCACTTAAAAAATGCAAGTAGAAAATAGGGATCACCTTTGGTGGGAAGGTAACAGCGTTCCATGCGCCTTTAGCGTTTAGTTATGCCAGCCAATGGTGGGATTCAGCCAGTTCGCACCACTTTGGGAGAACCAGTTGTTAACTTTCTGAGCAGTTTGGCAAAGTGGTTGTTGGAAGAAATCATTAGGGCAGAGAACAGTTAAATTACTTGAATCCCACCATTGATGCCGGCCACATGATGACAGAGACGTCTTTGGATACCGCTGGCTCTTTGGCTTTGAAACAGAGACAAGCACCGCCCCCTAGAGTCAGGAACGACTAGCACATATCTGCAAGAGGAACCTTTACCTTTACCTAATGCAGGGGTCCCCAACCCCTGATCCGTGAGTCAGCTCCAATCTCTGTGCATCTCCACAATATTGAGCTGCCAGGATCCACTTCTGGAAATATAGATCTGGCTTAGGGGGAAGTGTTGGAGGGGAGGGAAGACCACCAGGTCAAAATATCAAGATGTGGGCTACATCTTTGTGATGAAAGCTCTTCCCTTTCATAATGTGGTCTTGCCCATACAAAAGGGGGGGGGGGCTTCCATCCCATTGTTGTGTTTGCTCTGTTGACTATCTGCTGGCCAGTAAATATTCTAGAAAACAGTGTTAGACTGATCTGGCATTGCAAAGGGTAGCATAAGGAGCCCAGACTTGTTCAACAGGGGAACCAGGTAAGGATACTGGCTCCTTTGCAACAGATAATTAAAATAATCACTCTCTGGGTAGATATAACCTTTCCTCCCTCACACACGACCACCCTAGTGTGGCAGTGTGACTAAAACATGGGAAGCCCTCAATGGGTGTCTTTGACTGAACCCGTTATTGTTGTGTGAAGGCAGCTGGGTTTCCTGGTAGCAGGAACTTCCTGCGAGAGTTGATGTAAGTGCTACAAAGTCCCTGTACATGGAATATGGTCAGCATGAAGAGGGCCTCTGAACCGATGCATAACGCCCCAAAGGTGCTTTTTTTCAAGAGGCAACTGGACTTTATGGTTTTTCTTTGAAGAAGCTTTGCTTCTCATCCAAGAAGCTTCTTCACCTCTGACTGGATTCCCTTCCAATCCTTCCATTCCCCACCATCCAGTCAGAGGTGAAGAAGCTTCTTGGATGAGAAGCAAAACGTCTTCAAAGAAAAAAACGTAAAGTCCAGTTGCCTCTTGGAAAAACATTTTCGGGACAACCGTCACCTGGATCACCGAGAATCTCCATAGATATATGCATAACGCCCTTTCCTCAGGCTTAGGTAACCCAACGACCTTCCCTTTGCCTAACCATCTTTGCACATCCCTCACCCGATGCCCCGCCCTTGACGCGGTTGAGCTCCAGGGCACCGTCGGGTCGCCCCGGTGCGAAAACGGCCGTGTGCACCTCCATGGATCCGGCACCTTCGGACTGGAAGATCTCACGGAGCAATTTCTCGAGTTGCACGAGAGCCGACTTTTCTTCGTCGGGCCGCGGCTGCACGATCACTCCTACCAGGGCAGCCGGGGAGTCCCGGCTTTGATCCCGCACGCCCTGCAACACCTCCCGCAACCGATCGGGCCGCTCCCGCAGCGACGACGGCCGGCAGAGGAAGAAGATCAGCTGGCCCGACGGCGTGGACGGCAGGGAAGCGGGCGCGGGGAGCGGGCGCGTAGCAACGGGGGCGCAAGAGTCAGCGGAGCCGGCCGGGCTGCCGGCGGAGGCGGCGGCGCCGACCGTCGCCGGCAGCACGTGGTGCGCGAAGGAGCTGAGCACGGTTTGGCCGCCGTCGGAGCCCCACGACTCGCCGGCCAGCAGCACCACCTGCGTGCGCTGCACCACCGTCCCGTCCTCGCACGGTCCGGGTTCCTTCTCGTCAGCCACGCCGCGACCGCCGGTCCGCCGCCCGCCACCCGAGCTCCCGCCCCGCTGCTCTTTGCGCTCCATCCCGCCCGGGTCCGTCCAGCCGCTCGCCGCGGCGGCGTCGCTCCCCGCGTGCCTCTCCTGCGTCTTGCGCGGGTGTCACAATCGTCCGCCGGCCTCTTCTGGGCGTAAGGAGCAGCGTGGAGTCCCGGCCTGTGACCCCGCGTCTTTCCTGAGGCGGAGGTGGGGGGAGGCAAACGGGCTGAGCGAGCTGCCTTTCATGCCCAGAGAGGCCCCGACGCGAACGCGCTTCCTTCCTGGGCGCTTTGTTGGAAGGAAGGTCGGTCTTCCCCTTCGTTCTTCGGTTCCACTACTCGCAAGCCATGCACTAGCTAGATTTTGGTCCCCACACTATTAAAAAGATGTTGAGACTCTAGAAAAAATGCAGAGAAGAGCAACCAGGAGATGAGGCGACTGGAGGCTAAAACATATGAAGAACGGTTGCAGGAACTGGTCATGGCTAGTCTAGTTAAAAGAAGGACCAGAGAAGAGAAGGACCAGGGGAGCCATGATAGAGGGGCTGCCACAGAGAGGACAGGGTCAAGCTATTTTCCAAGGCACCTGAAGGCCATTCATGGAATAATGGATGGAAACTGACCAAGGAGAAATTCAATCTAGAAATAAGGAGGAACTTTCTGACAGAACAATCAACCAATGAAACAGAAGTTGCCTTCGGAAGTTGTTGGAGTTTCGTCAGTTGAGACTTTCAAAAAGAAATTGGGCTGCCATTTATCAGAAATAGTGTAGGGTTAGATGATTTATAAGGTCCCAACTTGGTTAATCTGTTAATGCAGCTTCTGGCCACGATCCTACACCTTCTTTTTCATCACAAAGAATGAGAAAAGACTCCATGGAGGATGTAGATAGAAGAAGCAATAGGGGCTTCCTTGGGTCTATAGAACTCGGTTTGAATGAGTTGCTTTGCGTGTGTTTCTTGGCAAATTCAACCAATTTCCTTTTCCTTGTCCCCCATAGCATACTAACCTATTTTGTTGATTGAACACCCTGCTATATTCAGTGGGATTTGTCCTCCATATAATACAATATGGTTTGAAGATGTCCAAATTCTATTGACAGCATCATATCAAATTCAATCTTAAAATGCATTGCTGTAGGACAAGGATGAGCAAATTCAACTTGGTCCCAGCCGTTGTAGGTTTCTGAACCTACAACGGCTGAACCAATCTTGCCAGGAAAACTGCAGGGACTAGTCCAGGCAGTCATCAGGAGTTAGTATTCACTTGAAGACACATTAAAAAAAGAAAAAGATCTTATCTAGAGGGCATTTGGTTCCTTAATCTTTTAATATGACATACTTATAAAAATGAGAATAAAATTAAATTAAAGATCCTCCAATTACAGTCTAGACCAGGAGTCTCCAACCTTGGGAACTTTAAGACTTGTGGACTTCAACTCCCAGCTTTGCTGGCTGAGGAATTCTGTGAGTTGACGTCCACAAGTCTTAAAGTTGCCAAGGTTGGAGACCCCTGGTCTAGAAGGCCAGCTGCTTGTTTGCCAGAGACTTGCTAATTTATTTAGCAATAAGCTAGCAATATCATCAGGAGAATACTACTAAACAACATTGAGGAGGTGCTTGGTGATTGTGCTCTGCCAAAAGTCTTATCTGCTGTGCTGAAAACTGGGAAGTTGAGTTCAAGAGCAGCTAGTGCAGTGGTCAGTTTCCATTTCAGCTCATGGGCATGCACTCGCTTCTGCACATGTACAGAGACATCCGGTCGGGTGGGCGAAGCCTCCTGCCGCCACCGCTACCCATTCGCCCAATCTGGGGAAAACCGGTAGCAACCCACCACTGAGTTAGTGACAGATGAATCTTCTTAATTATAAAATTCTAAAAGTGTTTTTGGCCTGGCTGCGATCTGTCATTTGAGGATTAGGTTATTGTGCTGGTAACTTACTTTAGAAGTCTAATAAATTTTTTAAATCCCCAAAAATGTGACCAGATAAACTGCTTAATGCATTCCTTTTTTTCCACAAAAGAAACTTTAAATCATGTACATCTTGACGAAAGCATGGCAGTTTTTATTGTGATGGTTTTATTTAAGACTTTAATTCCCTTGTAAAACACTCTTAAGCTCCTTGAGGAGGAAAAATAGTATAGAAATAAATATGTATTACAGGTAGTCTTCAATTTACGACCACAATTGAGGCCAAAAATTATGTTGCTAAGCAAAACACTTGTTAAGTGAGTTTTGCCCCATTTCACAACCTTTCTTGCCACGTTTGTTAAGTGAATCACTGCTAATTGTTAAATTAGTAACTTGGTTGTTAAATGAATCTGGCTTCCCCATTGACTTTATTTGCCAGAAGGTTACAAAGATCCCGGGACACTGCAACTGTCATAAATATGAATCAGTTCTCAAGTTTGATCACATGACCATGGGGATGCTGCAGTGGTCATAAGCATGAAAAACGGTCATCAGTCACTTTTTTCAGTGCCGTTGTAACTTTGAATGGTTACTAAACAAGCTGTTGTAAGTCAAGGACTACCTGTATTATTAGTAATAAATGAGAAGGAAAGGGAAGAAGTTTTAAAGAACAAAAGGGAAGGATGGGTTTACAAGCAGAGAAAAGTAAGCACAATGAATGATGTAACTGTACTTTAAACTAGATTTCCTCAGATTTCCTTTACTTTTCTCCTAACTTCTGCCTCCAATTTCTTTTTCTTACTTTCCCCCCACACTTTTTATGTAAATGGCTTATTTCCAAAAGGAATAGTATTCCTCCCCAGATGATGGGTGGAACTGTCTAAGAAGGAAGGGATAATCAGATTGCCTCCCATCATTGTGCATAGGCTGCAGATATGTGTGGGAAATCTGGATATGATTGTTCAAAGACTGAATAACTGGCTAACCTGGCTGGTATGGACAACCTGATTGGGATCCTAACCTGGCTGGTATGGACAACCTGATTGTATTCTTATTCCTTTGCAAACATTTCTGTTCAGTGCTCAAAACAGAAAACTATGCTATGTTTCTTGTGGTTGCCAAAAATGTCAACCACAACCAAGTCATCTAGTCCTTGACTTAACAACTAACCACTAAGCAACCTTTTGGAGTTGTAATCAACCTACCTGAGGGTTTTTATGACCTGAATTAAAAGTTATGATAGTCAGGGGGAGGCATTTTCATATGACTGCACTTCAGGCATTCAGCAACCAGCCCACATTTTGGCTGTTTGTAGTGTCTTGCAGTCATAGGCATTTATTGCTGGGTTTTGGTAAAACCATATCCATAGCAAACCACTGCTTTCCTTTACTACCATGGAGTTCGTTCAATGACTGCCACGAAAAAGGTCATAAAATCGGGTCAGTCATTATTTATGACCATCATAGGTTATGATTATGATGGGCAGGCTCCATTAGGAAGACTATCAGAAGACTATCCATAATGCACAAAAGTAGTTATTTGGAGTCCAGGGTGAAACCATTTTTCTGCAGAACTGAAATTACCACTATAGATTGGTAGTGAAAATTTTTGCATATGTCCCCATATGGAATCAAACAAGTCCATTAAAGAGAAAACTAATGAATTATCCCTTTTCACTGACATGCTGATTTTCTGTCTGCAGAGTTTTACACGGTGATAGACAAAGAGCATGCAGAATCCTGTTTTCTATGTTGAGTGTTGCCATTCATGTTTGATTTTGGTGATTGAGTCTTCAAAATGCAAAAAGAAACTGCAGGATGACTCTCTCCAGAATTCATCAGCAAGTTTGATTCTGTTTCCTTAAAGAGAGCAAAAATGGATCAAACCAGTCAGTCCTAGAGGAGATCAACCCTGACTGCTCTTTAGAAAGCCAGATCCTGAAGATGAAACTCAAATACTTTGGCCACCTAATGAGAAGGAAGGACTCACTGGAGAAGAGCCTAATGCTGGGAAAGATTGAGGGCAAAAGAAGAACTGGACAATAGAGAACGAGGGAGCTGGATGAAGTCACTGAAGCAATAGGTGTGAGCTTAAATGGACTCCAGAGGATGGTAGAGGACAGGAAGGCCTGGAGGAATGTTGTCCATGGGGTTGCGATGGGTCGGACACGACTTTGCAACTAACAACAACAATGAGTTTTAAAAAAATTGGATATATGGATTTCTCTCCCATTCCAGGTGTTATTCTTTATAGCTTTCTTATAGTGACTGTCATTATAATTCTTTTTTATTCTTCATGTGTATCAAAGGTTTGGGCCTCTTGCTTACTCTGATCACTTGATTTTACATTTTCTTTTACTTCTGTTCACCCCACTGACAAAGTGGTTTCTGACAGTAGATCTTTGTTGCAAGGCTTTGGGATCTGCTATGTTTGACTGACTTGGCTGCAGCCCATCTCAGACTTGATAGTAACAGCTAGTTCTAACTGTGATGCTCAATCCAGAAAGAATCCATCTGGGGTCCACTAGCTAGATAACAATTTGTCTTCAATCCCATGCTTAATAATTAACTTCGCTGTCGGTGGTCTTTGGGACAGGCTGATCCAGGTTTACAAGCTGAGCTTGGGCATTGTGACATCATGTGGGGGGTTTGCCTAGAGGCCTTTCAAGGTTAGTCCAGGGCAGCTGGACAGTGACTCCATGAAAGCAGGACATGACCAAGGAGGGGCAGGGCTCGGAGCAGCTTCCTGCACCAATATGCATCCCAGGCCCCGGGGAAAAAGTCTTACAGGATTTTCAGATCCTGGTGCAGAAGGTGGGGGGGAGGCCTGAAGTTCTTCTCATTGGGGAGACTCTGGAAGGCAGGGACATTCATAAGATGATGGCCTCTTTTGTTAAGGACTTGTTTTCTTCCTCCTGTCACTCAGTCCACCCTGCCGATGCTTTGAAAGAGCCTTGTGTCACCTGCCCTTTTGGTGGCAAGCAATGCCAGCTCATCTTCTTTCTGTGCCGTGCCTCCTGCATTAAGGGCAAGGAGACCGAACTGCGGAAAGTTTTGCAGCAGGTGAAGAAGTACGTCCAGAAATCTCCCTGTGCCTTAGTGGGAATCATTATGGAGCCCAAGAGAGGGGAGGCCGAGGAAGCCCGTATCCACCTGCTTCGACTGTTGCGGGGCATCTTCCCAAAGACTCCACCACAGAAACGGGGCAAACAGCCGGCTGCCAAAGGAAATCAGGATCAGGCAGGGCCATTGGAATTGGAAGATGTGGAGGTAGAAGCAGAGGTCTACGTCCCAGGTTATCCCCGGGGTAACTTGGCCATCATGAAGGCAGCCTGTCGTGCTTCGGAAGCCCTGAGCAGAGGTAGGAGACTAAATTAGATTAAGAATGGGCTACTTTTTTTTCTCGGTGGGTATAGGCATGCTTTTATTTTTGGTCTCCTAATGCAGAACGCAGTGGTTCAGTAGCTAAGATGCTGAGCATGTCAATCAAAAGGTCGGCAGTACAGCAGTTCAAATCCCTAGTGCCGCGTAATGAGGTGAGCTCCCGTTACTTGTCCCAGCTTCTGCCAATCTAGCAGTTCCAAAGCACGTAAAAAATGCAAGTAGAAAAATAGGGACCACCTTTGGTGGGAAGGTAACAGTGTTCCGTGAGCCTTTGGCATTTATTCATGCCAGCCACATGACCACGGAGACATCTTTGGACAGCGCTGGCTCTTCGGCTTTGAAACGGAGATGAGCATCGCCCCCTAGAGTTGAGAACGACTAGCACATATGTGCGAAAGGAACCTTTACCTTTACCTAGTGCAGAGGTCCCCAATCCCTGGTCCATGAACCAGCACCGGTCCACAGCATGCCAGAAACCAGGCTGTGCAAACTAGGGAAGCCCCATCCGCGGGCTGTAGGCAGCACACGAAACCACTCCTCTTCTGATCCGTGGAAAAACCTCTCTCCACATAACCGGTCCTTGGTGCTCAAAAGGCTGGGGGCTACTGTACTGGTGCTTTAAGAGATGGGACAGTAACACCATGATGTCCCTAGAAGAGGCAGAGGAGCTTGCATTTTTGTCTCCTTGCTTTAAATTAAGATTGTCTAACAGAAACCTAACTCATTTATTCTACTTGTTGCTGTTTTTAAAATATGCATAATTTTCAGTGATTAGCCACAAAGTATGGATGCTGTGATCTGGGATGGTCCTGGGGACCACAGATACCCCTGGCCATAGCATAGGCAGCAGGAGGGAATCTTAACTGACATCTCAACATGCCTGGCAAGAATCGTTTGCAGTCTTTCAGCTTGGAAATACTGTTAACAGTTTTGACAGTTCTTTTGGACTAAAAGTAATGGGATAAGACATAATGCGGATTCTTTGTTTTGTTTTGTTTTGTCTTAGCAAGATATGTGAAACCAGCATATATAGTTTGTAGAATATGTTTTATGCTTTCATCTTATATATGAGCCAGTTTGCTAAGTCTTGTCCCAACAAACCCTAGTGTGATACGAACCATATTTGTGTAGGTATAGGTGTGGATGAGCACTTAAAACATGTACTTGCTGATCCTTATGGCTGCACAGATGAACTTGTAAACATCTTGGTGGTGCTTGTTAAAAATCTCCAAAATCAGAAAAGGTTTGGAAGGATTCTCAGCAGCTCTACTCTATGATAAGCCAAAGCCTCAGTCAATAGAAATAGAGGTGATTTCCCTTCATTTGCAAAATGTATACATTGCCTAATTTGGATTAATGATTTTTAAAAAACAAAAATTGCAAAAGGTCCAAACAATATCTGATATCTGAGGCTTATTATCAACCTTTATTGCAAATAAAATGAAAACAGCTACAATAGAAGACCATTCAAAGCAGCATGCAGCAAGCACAGCCTATAGCAGTGATGGCTAACCTTTTTGCCATCGCATGCCAGGAGCTGGGGTAACGGGGGGGGGGGATTGTGTGTGCACGTGCCCATACCCATAATTCTATGCGTCCCACCCCCGTGCATGCATGTGTGACCCCTTCCCCCGCTCCTCCACTCCTGGAACACAACGGTCCGGTGGGCCCGGTAGACCCGTTTTTCTCTCTCTCCAGGCTCCAGAGCCTTTCTAGGAGTCTGGGGAGGGTGAAAATGGCCTTCCCCAACCCCCCTCTCCCCCGAGGCCTCTGGAGGCGAGAAATGGCCCATTTGCCAACTTCTGGTCCCACCTAGAAAGGCTCTGGAGCCTGGGGAGAGAGAAAAATAGGCCTTCCCCACCACCCTGAGGCCCTCCGGAGGCAGGAAACAGCCTGTTTCCCTACTTTTGGTGGGCCCAGAAGGCCCGAAAATCAGCTGGCTGAGCTCGCATGCCCACCGATATGGTTACACATGCCACAGGTTCGCCATCACGGGCCTATACAGTATGCATTTCCAGGGTTGCATTCTAGTCCACTGATGGCAAACCTATGAAAGATGTACCAAAGGTAATGCCTCATGTTTTGGGTGACATGTCAGTATTCACCAACACCCAACAACAACTATTCTTGTTGGGAGAACTGTTTCTCTCGTGTATGTGTATTGTATGTGTATGACATACCAGCAGAGTCAGGTTAGATATTTTATGAATTTTTAACATGCTGAACCCAAAATGGTGCACCATCAGTGGTCTAGTCTTTTTGCACCTGCTTTTCCAGTATGCTGTAATTGATAGGTGTCTAATATCATCAAAGAAGCTGAGATTTGTTAATGTAAGAGTCACCTTGTAGGGGATATGGGAGGCAAAACAAACAAATAAATAAGAGCTCTCATTAATCTGGGAACCACTGTTTCCATCTAGGCCAGGTTCATTCCTAGCATGTCAATTTGCATCTTTTGGCATTCAGCCTACCTCACTTCCCAATTGGGACTTACACTCGAATAGAATAGAATAGAATAGAATAGAATAGAATAGAATAGAATAGAATAGAATAGAATAGAATAGAATAGAATAGAATAGAATAGAATAGAATAGAATAGAATTTTATTGTGTGATTGGACACACAAGGAATTTGTCTTGGTGCATATGCTCTCAGTGTACATAAAAGAAAAGATACGTTCATCAAGAATCATAAGGTACAATACTTAGGGTACAAATAAGCAATCAGGAAACAATTATATCAGGAAAAATGAAACCCATTTCTTTAAATGTTGTCAAGTTAGAACCATCAGCTCAATTCAGTTAACCAGAGAATTCCTGTGCAGGTTTGCCGGAGGCGATCATTAAGGATCCCCTACCCGTTGCAGGTTCTTCCTGGACTGTCATCTTCATCAGAGGTATTTTGGGGACTTTGTGCATCATTGGCATGGCATCTGCTGCAGGATGGTATCTCTACCAACAAGGCATGATCCCACCTGACATGATCCCTGCAGGTCTGCTTGCTTTCCTTTGAGGTGAGTGCATAGTTTTTGACCTTATGGTCAAGAAAAACATGTTACAATGTTTTTAGGATAAGCCGTGGTGGTGCACTGGTTAGCGTGCAGTACTACAGGCTACTTCTGCTGATCACTGGCTGCCAGCAGTTTGGCAGATTGAATCTCACCAGGCTCAAGTTTAACTCAGCCCTCCATCCTTCCGAGTTGGGTAAAATGAGGACCCAGATTGTTGGGGGCAATATGCTGACTCTGTAAACTGCTTAGAGAGAGCATAAAAGAGCATAAAGCCGTATGAAGCGATATATAAGTCTAAGTGCTAGTGCTATAAGTAGCTGCAGTCCATTTATTTGGATTGCCTTTGTGTAGTCCAGACAAGAAGCAGCCGACAATGAACACTAGTTCTGTCTTTATTATAATGTTACATTAACAGAATCTTGCCAATCAAATAATATTTGTTCCCTCCTTTCTTTCTTAAAATTTCTTACTCCCTGGAAAACTAGAGAAAGACTTGTTTTGAAATGCTTCCCACATCCCTTCTATTTCTCTGGGTTCAGATACCTTTTGCATAATAGTTGTCTAATCTGTGGTTCTTTCTTCTGTCATTCCCACATACCATTACAGTCAACTACTGTACCCTTTTCATTCATTATGTATAGTTGTTGAGAATACATTCTTCATATTTAGTAGTGGGTTTCCTGTATGCAGCACATTAGCCCAAATGGTTGCATTTTATGCTTCCAAGACTTAAGACCATATACAGTATATTAAATAAGGATGCAGAAAAGTGATTTGCCTCGATGTTCCAGTTTTTGATAGGAGAGGAGGGACTCTGGGTAGAAAGGAACATAGTCAGATTTGTTCCCAAGAATTACAGAATAATCGAGTTGTAAAGGACCTTGGAGATCATCTAATCCAACCCCTTGCTCAAGGAGGAGACCCTTACAGAATCATAGAGTTGTAAGGGACCTCGAACGTTATCTAGTCCAACCGCCTGCTGTGTTTTGTTTTGTTATTTTATACTTCTTTAATATTGAGTTAGGGAAAAAAGAATCAAGAAAAGTCTATAAAAAGGTGAGAGGTTTCTGGCAAGGAAATGTTGCTTGACAAAAACACTACTTGCAAATCCAGTAATGGCTGTCATAAAACCTTTTGAAACTATGAACTTGGTCTTTCTGGGAGTACGTCCCTATCTCCGGTTCAATTCACCATACACCTGAGTGGCTTTCTCCTTTCCAGTACCTCCCTCGTGTTTCTTTGGATTGATTTGTTTGTTTGTCTGCCTCCATGTTTGTTTGGAATTGTTTTGGTTTGCATCCAGCCTGTAATCCAGATTAGACAACAATCAACAGAACTAATGCTTCCTTGGAATTAGATAGTAAGGAGCAGTTAGAGCTATGGCTCATCAGCATCTGATACCACCACCACCCATCTCCAAGCTTCTAATGATTTCCTCCAGTGCTTTTCTTTTATGTTAATATAAATAGGTTAAATATTAGATACCACGGATAGCAAAGGTAGAACTCTGAGGATCATTATAGGTTAATATCAGCGGTAAAATGCTCCCAAATCAGGCCGGATCGCCCAGTCCAGTAGAGATCTTGGCTGATGGTTCGGTGATGTGGTAGCGATGGTGGAGCAAAGCTCCGCCCACTCGCCTGGGTGTCATTACTTCCTGGTTTTAATCAGGAAGTCATGTTTTTTTATCTTCTGTGCATGCACAGGTTTTGTGCATGCACAGGTCTGCGTGCACGCATGGTGCACACATGAGGAAAGTGAGTGCTCACGTGGTGCGTGCACTTCTTAACCTGTAAGGAAGGTAAGTAGATTTCACCCCTGGTTAATATCCTAGATGTCAAAACAATAGTTCCCCTGCATTATCTTCTGCACACATCCTGAATAGAAGGATTGGAGCCACGGCAAAGCAGTGTCCCCCAAGGCCCTTTCCCACTACTTATTCTAGGTGTTGGGGAAAAATAATGTTGGATTCTAAAGCAAAATCAGGTTTGCATTTTTAATCAGTGTTCAAATGGTGCAATATACCAACATTTTGATATAGTCCATAAATCTAAGACCAATATCTATTGTTCAACACAGTCTATTTAAAAAAAAAAACCAGTTGTCCTAGTTTTAAATGAGGCAGAAATACATTGTACATTGTCAGACTTCCTCCCTTGCAGTCTTTGCTGAAAACAGTTAACCAAAGAATCAGTATCTAAGTGCTCTTATTAATAATATTTATTAGAAAAAAAGATTTAAGTGGACAATAACGTAAGAATTTCAGAAAGTAGTGTACCCTTCTTTCGGGCTAAGGCTCCTTTATATAGAGTGGATTTTTTAAAGAGGAGGTTATCTTTAAGTTGACTAGTTCCTGCCTGCAGCTATTTTGGCAAGGTTTCAAAAGTGGTTTACTACGGTCTCCTTCCTGGGGCTGAGAGAGTAACTGGCTCAGAGTCATCCAGCTGGTTTTTGTATCTAAGACAGGACAGGAACTCGCAGTCTCCCACTTTCTAAACAGATTCCTTAACAACTACTACACCAAATATAGGCAATTTAGAAAAGTAGAATTCTCTGTTTCTGTTCACACTTTCTATACAGAGGGAGGAAGCTTGCCTCTTTTAAAACAAAGTTTGTATCAGTTCAGTGTTCTGATACCTCATTCCTCTCAGTGTGAGAAGTAATTCTAACAAATGACTTTATTGGGAAGATTTTTTTTTCAAATCTGCTATTGTCCTATGAAAGGACTTTAGGTCAGTGGTGGGTTTCAAAATTTTTTACTACCGGTTCTGTGGGTATAGCTTGGTGGGTGTGGCATGGCTTGGTGGGCCGGGCAGGGGAAGGATACCGTAAAATCTCCATTCCCATCCCACTCCGGGGGAAGGATACTGCGAAATCCTTATTTCCTCCCGATCTGCTGGGACTTGGGAGGCAGAGATTAGATAGGGGCGGGGCCAGTCAGAATTTTTACTACCGATTCTCCGAACTACTCAAAATTTCTGCTACCGGTTCTCCAGAACTGGTCAGAACCTCTGCTTTAGGTGGACCATGATTGATCGGTCCTGTTTGAAATTTTGGGATAATATGGGGCTATTATATTGTTGTAACATTACTGAGGTTATTTTTGAAAAATGGAAACAAAAATATTTTTACAGCATGCCAATTGCATATATATTCTCTTAGTGTTTGCAAGAAAACTGTTGAAATTTTAATGAATGACCAGCATTTTTGAACCTGGGAAATCTTTTGCAATGTATGATACACACTTTGAAGTCTGACTGAATTAATTATGAAGTACATCAACGTAGGTTTAGCTAATGCTTTTGTTATATTTGTGAAAACATGATGCCGTTGTTTGTTTTTCTTCAGATCCTGAATTCATCTGGATTTTAAGCTGTCCTGCAAAAATAAAACAACAGCATGTCACACTGTGTGTGTTAAATATCAGTTGTTTACTCTTTAACTGGGAAGGTTATCATATTAGTCCCCAAAGACTCCTAAAAACTGTTATTACATATACGGTATTAGGATTGAGGACACTGAAAATAATTTGGAAGATCTGATTATGCTTTGAATTTTACACGCATGCCCCTACCTTTTGCTGCCATCTAGTGGTCGGTACGTTGGTATTGCTAATTCTTTGCCAAAGAAAGTTAAAAATAATTGTTTTGATGAAGTGCCTGGAACTACAATATAGTTAGTCCTCGATTTATGATAGTTCATTTAGTGACCATTCAAAGTTACAACATCATTGAAAAAAGTGACTTATGACCATTTACGACTGTTGTAGCTCCCCAAGGTCATGTGGCAACAAGTAGTCAAAATAAAGAGTGCCCTATCAAAACCCTGTACCAGTTAACAGTGATGTCCCCCAATGCAGCATTCTAGGACCCAGTCTCTTTCTAATATACATAAATGACCTTTGTGATCATATTATAAACAACTGCATCCTCTTCGCTGATGACATAAAACTATTTAACACCACCGACAATACTGCTGTCCTACAAAGCGACCTAGACTATGTGTCAGAATGGTCAAACAATTGGCAACTTCAAATCTCAACCAACAAATGTTCTGCCTACACATTGGCAACAAAAACCAGAACACCAGATACAAACTGGGGTCCTACGAGCTGGGGATAGGACCTCGTAGATGACTCTCACTCTCAAGGACCTGGGAGTATTCATTTCAAAAGATCTAAGCCCAAGAGCTCACTGTAACAGCATTGCCATAAAGGCATTAAGAGTTGTCAAGCTAATTTTACAAAGCTTCTTTTGTAACATTGTATTGCAAACCAAAGTTACAAAACCTTTGCCAGACCAGTTCTTGAATACAGCTCGTCTGCCTGGAATCCACACTGTATATCGGACATTAATACAATTTAACAAGTCATGAGAAGAGTACTCCACTCTTCTCGCAATAGAATACCTTATGCCACCAGGCGTGAAATTTTGAGGTTGGACAACCTAGAACTATGCCGCCTATGGTCTGACTTAAGCTTAGTACACAAAATTGTCTGCTACAACGTCCTACCTGTCAATGACTACTTCAGCTTCAACCACAATAATACATGAGCAAAGCATAGATACCCTGTTTCCCCCAAAATAAGACATCCCCTGATAATAAGCCCAATCGGGCTTTTGAGCGCATGGCAATAAGGCCAAGCGCTTATTTCAGGGTTCAAATAAATATAAGACACGATCTTATTTTCGGGGAAACACGGTAGTAAACCGCTCCAAACTTGATTGCAGAAAATACAACTTCAGCAATAGAATGGTCAATGCCTTGAATGCACTACCTGACTCTGTTGTTACTTCCTCACAGCTTCAACCTTAAACTGTCTTCTGTGGACTTCATCCCATTCCTAAGAGGGTGGGGATCCTATAAGGGGGCGTGCATAAGCGCACCAGCGGGCCTACCATCCCTGTCCTACTGTTCCCATTTATTCTTACTCATTTCTTATGTTTATCCTTATACTTATTTTCTCATACATGCTTGACAAATATAAATAAATAAATGTGATTTACAGTTATATGCTTGACAACTGACTCACATTTATGACGGTTGCAATGTCCCAGAGTCATGTGATCACCTTTTGTGACCTTTTCACAAGCGAAGTCAATGAGGAAACCAGATTCACTTAACAGCTGTGTTACTAATTTAACAGTTGCAGTGATTCACTTAACAAATATGGCAAGAAAAGTCTTAAAATGGGGCAAAATTCACTTAAATTTCTCATTTAACAACGTAAAATTTTGGGTTCAATTGTGAGTTGAGGACTTCATGTGTGAGCACTGCCTCAATACACATTCTGTATGACAATTGATGGCAACTTTTCCTAGGAAAAGAAAGTGAGTGGAACTGGAATTTCAATTCAGGGAATCACGCTAACTGTGCAGGGTGACATGACAGAGCTATATGGACAACTGCATTCAAATATTTTTCCTCTTATGATTACTAGATTTTTAGTTGCTAAGTCATGAAGTCGTTAAATGAGCCATCACTTGACAATTTTACAACCATTTTACTGTGGTCATTAAGTGAAGCATCGGTTATTAAGCAAATCCAGCTTTCCCAAATGACTTTGCTTGTTAAAAGCCACTTTGGGTCGAAAATTGCAAAATACTGCAACTGTCATAAACGTGAGCCAGTTTCCAAGTGCCCAAGTGTAGTCATTTGACTACAGGAATGGTATAGCATTCATAACTTCACAGATAGGTTATAAGTCACTTTTTCCAAGTTAGGGAGCATACAAATTTGATGATGATGTAAAGGATGTCATTGGGATGGCCATGATGGATCTGAAGGGAGTATGGAGAGCGCTGATCCATAGAATGGCCGAGGGTGGTGTTAGAAGAAATATCCTTCTGGGTTCAGCTCCAAGTGGGGAAAAAGACACTGGAAACATGAAGACTTCTTGGAAAGATGGTTTAATGGTGGACAAGATCACATGGTTTGAGTTCCTGAACAGCAAAGGGCCGAGACCTGAGTCCCTGGGTTTTATGCCCTCTCTGGCTTTGAACTTCCTGGGACCCAGAAAGAGTATCCTAATTGGTTGTCAAACTCCCAGGGGGTGGGAGTCTTAGCTAGCCTTGCTGGCTGATGTAATCTTCCCAGGTCACATGTGGTGAGTTTCTGTTTCTAGATGGGTCCTATTGTGTTGCAGATGATGGTCTATTGACAAAGATGGGAGAGAATTGAGTTTCTGCCTCTGGCCCATTGACAAAGTGGGGGGGGGCAAGAAGGTGGGAGCTGCTTGTCTTTAAAACAAGCTTCTCCATTTCTCATCCAGGGAAACATAATATTCTGCCTTTTTAATATTTCCTTAAGTATTTCATTCTTCTAGGAAAGGGGTGGGTGCTAACTTCCTACAGTGGGACACGACTTAAAGGCTGACCACGAGGTGGTTTTGGGGTTCAGACTTGCAAATACTTTTTATGTTTTAATTAACGTTTGGGATCTGAGCTTCAACCAATGAAAACAAGCCAAATTGAGTTTACATCGAAGAATCCATTCCTTCCAGAGTGCGGAAAACAACACAGTAATCCGATATATTCCCCATGATTCCTCAGGAATACTTCTAAGGGCGCTGCTCCTTTAAGGCGAGGCTGCGTTTCAGGCGTCCAGACAAAAGCCTTTGGAGAGGGCTTTTCCCCCTCCCCTCCCCCTCCCCAATTCCCGGACGAAGCGATAAGCTCCTATTGGCCGAAGAAGGCGGGACATAATAACAGCGACCAAAAATGGCGGCGGGACGGCCGCGCTCCTTTCTTGCGATTACATAACGCGACCTTTCTATTTTCTTGGCCGCGCGCGTGCGCGCGCGCGCGCGGCGCAACCTAACCGAAAAAAAAAAAACCGCCTGTTTGAGCGTCGCCCTCGCTAGCCAATGAAGATGTGCGATGTTCAGCAATCAACCAATCGCCGCCCGCGGGAAGAGACGAGGACCAAAAAAAAAAAAGTGGGCCGTGTTAAAAAAGAAACATACATATATCGGAGGTGTGTGGAGGGGGGGGGATTGATTTGCGCGCGCACAGAGAGCGTGAAGAAGGGAGGGGGCGAGCGACAGAGGCTGAGGGGCTTGCCGGCTTCGCCCTCCCGCGCTCCTGCGAGGAAGCAAGGAGGGGGATTCTCCCGCCATTTTTCCAGCGCTGCTCCTCTGGACCGACTTCTTCCTCGCCTCGGTGATGGCGCCGCTGCTGGGCCGCAAGCCTTTTCCTCTGGCTAAGCCGCTGCCGACGGGGGAGCCGCCGGGAGAGCGCTTCGTCATTGCCCACACGCAGGAGGCCTTCCGCTCCAGCGAGTATCCGATTTGGACGGTGGAGAGAACTATGCGCGCGCGGCGGCGGTGAGGAGGGAGGGGGGACTTTTTGTTTTTCAGTCACGGTGCCGTGGGGGGGGGGGATGGGTGAGAGGCAGCGAAGGAGTTGCTCTCTTCTCTTCCCTTGTCCTGGCGACTTAAGTTGGATCGGAAACGTAGGACGGCCGAGGGGGCCTTCCTTTGCTTTCGTGATTCTCTTTGTTCCCTTTTTTTTCCTCCTCTTTATTTTCCCCTCTCCCCCCCCCCCTTCCTTTCTCGGCATCTTTTTCTTCTCGGACGCAAGATGGAGCAGGACAGGACGACTTCGCTCCCTATGCTGAGAGTGCAGCGGGGCCGGCAGAAGGAGTTATCTGTGGATATCAGTAACTGTCGGATTGGGAAGAAAGAGAGGAGGGTGGGATCTTTTTTTTTTTTTTTTGTCTGAAAAGGTTCTAAGTTACTCTCATTTAACTGCATAAGTTTGGACTGGATGCTTTGCCTGCTGGGGAGCAGTTAACTTTGAAGGCCGGCTTGAGAAGGGTGTGGATACCAAGAGGAGGATTTTCACTTTCGGGTAAAGCTTGTAGTCTCTAGAGGCATTTGGGCTGTCCCTGGCAGGAAACCATTAGGTAGGCGTCCCGGTTTTCAGCAGGGCAAGACTGTTTTGTAGATGCCTCTTAAATGGTTGCTAAAAGTAGAATGTTATCCTACACAGGATCTGCCTCTGAATCATAGGAGTAAAGGGCTCAAGTCAGCAAAGGTTCACCACACCAGTGTCTCTTGACAACATTAAATTGACCAACTGGCTCAAATAGGACAGAAACTTTTTACTATGTATACAGGTAGTCCTCGACTTACAACAGTTTGTTTAGTGATTGCTCAAAGTTACAACAGCACTGAAAAAAGTGACTTACGACCACTTTTCACACTTGCGACTATTACAGCATCACCATGATCATGGGATCGGAATTCAGATGGTTGGCAGCTGGTTCATATTTATGACCATTGCTGGTGGTCTGAGGTCAACTTTTGCTACCTTCTGAAAGCAAAGTCGAGGGGGAAGCCAGATTCACTTAACAACCGGGTTGCTAATTTATCAACTGGAGTGATTCACTTAACAACTGACGCAAGAAAGGTAATAAAATGGGGCAAAAATCACTTAACAAGTGTTTCATTTAACATAAATTTTGAGCCCAATTATGGTTGTAAGTCGAGGACTACCTGTATTGCTAACTTGTCTTACTTGAGAGCTTACCAGAAAATTATCTTTCCATAATTAAAACCTAGAATTCACTTGATTGAAAGAGACTTCAAGAATGATTATAGTATTTATTAATATTTTGTGATGAGGTACGTGCATAAATTAACTTACCATCACAGCAGGCATTGACATCCCTGTCTTCGATGGCTCTACACAGCAATTTAACCCAGATGATAAATTCTTCTTGCATCCAATGTGCATCCAATTTCCAAAGATTTGTATTTCTATATTTTAGAAGTTCTGGATGATAAAGGAAGGTTAGTACTGCTTTCATGTTCTGTGTTCATCGTAGCATGTGATTAAAGATTAAATGTAAGTTTGTTTAGAATTAAATGAAGTGGTGATACTATAGTATGTTTTCTAAGCAGTTGTATATATGGTCACCTCAGCTGTCAGTATAACTGCCATATTTTCTGATGCCTAAGGAAGACCTTTCTTGTTTATATTCCAATGTATTTTTCAACCCTGTATGTATTCAAGAACCTGGCTGAAGGATAATGAGGAAGCCAAGAAGTGGACTTTACATGTCCAGTTTACGAAGTTTGTAAAGAGTTCGTTTATAGTGTTTGTTTACAGAATCTTGACTTGTCTGGTGAATAAGTACAGATTTTATTGCGTAGTTTTCCCATTTCTAACAGTTTTTTGCAATGACTATGCATGCTTTTAAAATAGATTTACCCTGAGTAGCTAAGACTTTTAATGATTAGACAGTTTGCATCAAAGCACACCATTTAGCATTTTTTCTGGAGTAAAAAATGATTAGCAAGCAAGCATTTTACTATTCTGTTTAATATTATGTGATTCGGGATGACAGTACTTGTGGTATTTACTTCATTTTGTATATGATAGACTGAAGATGTTCATGGTCTGTAAGCAAGTGACATCGTCAAGGAGGTGGGCTGCACTTGAAATATCTTTTATTAGGTCTAGTGGATATCAGTTTCTTTCCTTATATAAGTTATCTCAGACTGCTTTATTTTCAGGACAGATTGCTGGTATTTCCGTGCAAATGAATTTATATTTTATCTTTAAAAAATCTCAATGAGATAGTTTTTTTGTAGGCCTAAGCGATTACATTTAGTGTTCTTAAAGGGGCAATGCTTTGTTTTTTCACCTTCAGCGTATCTTCTTTGTCTTGTACCCAAGAGAGCCCCTTCCTCTTAACAAAACCTTTTCTCCCTCTATCCCATCTGTCAGAACAGCCTTGGCTCATTTCTGATCACCAGGCGTTTTTGAAAGCGAATCTACTTATAATATTGTAATAGATACTTTAACCTTTAGAGATTCAGTGGTAGAGAAAATGGACTTGCATAATTTATTGAATCTTCTGTTTGCAATCTAGTTAATATTAATAGATATTGTATGGTATTGGAAACAGTACAGATGCTAATCTGAAATATGTTTAAATTCTATCTGCCTGAAAAAGGCAGAAAATAAACTTCGGAACAAGAGAAACATTTTGACACTTCTCTTAAATTTGAGATCACAATTTACCACAATCTAGTTTTGGATAATTAGTTCTGTTATGTCTTCAATTGCAACTGTCCAAAATTTAGTTACCAATAGGTGTCAGGATTTACTCCTGATGACTATATATGCAAAAGATGACAGTATTTGGTCATTTAGAAATTTCATTGGTATCATGTTGACTGTCAGTAGTCTTTGTCATTAAATGCTTACTGTGATGGAAAAGTGTAGTTAATGTTGATAAAACTCAGTTATACAATTCTGCCTCAGGCCAACCAACCAGTGCTGATACCTTTTCTTGGCACCTGCAGGTTGTTGCACTATCCCCTGTAGAACCAGTGCATAAATAAGGTTCTCCTTGATTTGAAGCTCTGGTTTGAGGAGCAAGTAGCAGTAGCAATAGCACTTAGAGATATATATCGCTTCTCAGTGCTGTACAGCCATAGGCAGGAGGGCTTTTGAACACTGGTAGATTAGGAAAAAGTTGTATCCTTTTTTGGATTGGAAGACCCTGTTCATGGTCAGTCATGTCTTGGTCATTCCCAAGTGGATTATTGCAACAGACTATACGGAGCTGCCTTTGAAGAGTATTCAGAAGCATCAGATGGTCTAATGCAGAGATATTAGCAGTTCTGGACACACCTCAGTACACCCGTGTTACTTCCAGTACTGATTGTTAGTTATAAAGCCATTTTATAGCTGGGTTATTTGTGAGACTGTCTCTATACCAGCGTCAAGAAAATTCAGAAGTCTAATAATCTAAAGTTGATTGAAGATGGATGTTTTGCAGATAGGTGGAGAGTATTTTTGCTGTAATGGCATAAATTGCCTTTATGAAACCACAGTAAAAGACAGATTCTATCTACAATCTCTTTTTGAATCTACACACACACTTGGTGTGGAGCAATGCATAACTCCGAACATGATTGAAGGATATGAGACAGAAGAGTGATGTGTGCTATGTTGATTTGATATACCATAGATCAGGGGTGTCAAACTTGTGGCCTGTGGGCCAGATGCATAACACACTGGCCACGCCCACCTTCGGTTTAGTGAAGGGGGGGAGTTGTGATACATCATATGATGATAATGTAACATCACGAATTTGACAACCATTCCATAGGTACCATGTTTCCCTGAAAAAAGACCCTGTTATATTTTTTTGAACCCTGAAATAAGTGCTTAGCCTTATCGCCATGCGCTCAAAAGCCCGATTGGGCTTATTATCAGGGGATGTCTTATTTTGGGGGAAATGGCGTAATTATTAGAGATTATAGTACTGTGTAAGAATTGAGACAGAATTGTGCAGTCTTTTCTTTGCAGATGTGTGCAGAAAGGGTTGTATATGCCTTAGATTTTGAACAAATGCAGAAAAACTTACTTATTGGAGAGTGGATTAATCACCCATTTTTTATTGTAAGTCTAGAAGAATAATTTTTTAAAAGCTAAATGATACATAAATATTTGAAGGAGAGAAAGCCCTGTAAACCTTCTAAATTTTTGAGCTTTTATGCTCTTTTTCACACTGAGTCAGTTTTAAGAAGTTGGAAGTAGAATGTGTTTGTATGTTGATGGGGAATAATGCTAATGTCTCCTGTGAATTCTTCCTTTGTATATTGCCACCTGGTTCCTTATTATCGTTGCATTGTATTTTTGGAATTTTTTTACTACAGATTTAATATTGGTCCCCATATTGCCATGTGATTCCTTAGCTTTTCCATGTAAAATTTATCACTTTTGTAATTCCTAATTAAAAAATTAACATTAGTGAATATACTACTCCCAAATGAAAGTATACTGCATATTTTTGCATAAAGAGTTTAGGCTTTGGAGAATTTCTATGGAAAACAAAGTGTATCTGCCTTCTATTGTCAGAAATGTAGGCTTTAATTTAAGATTTAAGGAACATTTCTATTGTTTGCATTGTGAGTCATGTACATGAACTTACACAATGCAGTTTTATTGGCTTAAAATACATCAATATAAGTAAACAAATTTCTACCCAGAAAGTACTAGTCCTTGACTTACAACCATTCTTTTAATGACCACTCAAAGTTACAACAGCACTGAAAAAAGTGACATGAACATTTTTGCACAACCATTGCAGCATCCTACGGTCACATGATCTAAATTTGGCTGCTTGGCAACCGGCATGTTTTTATGATAGTTACAGTGTCCTAGGATCATGTGATCACTTTTACTACCTTCTGAGAAGCAAAGGGGAAGCCAGATTGATTTAATAACTGCAATGATTTGCTTAACTGTAGCAAGAAAGGTCATAAAATGGGTCAAAACTCACTTAACATCTATCTTAATTAGCAATAGAAATTTTGGGCTCAATTATTGTCATAAGCTAAGGAGAGTACCTATATTAGCTGTCCAGAACCATCTGTGGCCTTTGAACCGCGGGTTGGGCATGTCTGTTCTTCGCATGTGGCTCTTTCGTCCCCCGGCTGTGGCTCCCTACCAGCTGGCTAGCCCCACCCCTTGTTCTCCTAGTCATTCCTCACGTGGCTTGAGAAGATAAGGGCAATGGCAGGGATCAGTGGTGGGATCCTCCTGGTTAAACAATCAGTTCGGTGATCGCACAATTTGCACATGCGCCTGATGTGCACTGTGCGCACATGCACATTTTGAAGAAATCTTCACTTCCTGGTTTCTTCGGATGAGTAACACAGCTGATTCGCATGGCAATCCGCTCTTCCGTGCGAATCAGCTGAGAAGATAAAGGTAGGAAAATAGGGCAGGCAGGTGGATCTATCTGATTGTCGGGCTGACCGGTTAGCTCCCAGCTGATCGTCAGAGCTACCGGTTCGCCCAAACCGGTGGAATCCCATCCCTGGCGAGGATGGAGACACACTCCATATTCCAGAGTGGGAGGGAAGCGCCCTTGTACTTACCTCTCATCTCAAAGGCGCTTCTTGGTGCTGCACACACCTCGGTCACTTGGGGAGACGTGCAACTTTCCGCCCCGACACACCAGCCCAGCTGCGGCTGATGCTTTATGTCGTAATGGGCTCCAGGAGGAGGAGGGGATGCCGTCTGCCTCATTATGAAGTGTGATAAATTTACATGTGCTGTGCAAGGCACTGCTACAGCAGCGAGCAGGCCATCCATTCTTTCCATTTCCAAATTTAAGATGATCATATTTTTTTGTAATGTCCAAGTGGGAATTGCTGTGGCTTCTACTATTTAATTTCAAAGTACAGTTGGAAATATCTATTAAAATATGGTTTCAATTTTGTTTGATGGTCGACAACCATTTAAATACGTTTATGAATTAAATGACTGAATAATTAAAATATATGAAGAAAATAAGTAATTAAAACACAGAACATTCTGTGGTGTGAACTGGATGTGAAGCAACCTGCTAGCAGTGGCTGCATATATTCTCCCCCCCCTTTTTTTTTTTTTCCCCTGCATATCAGTATTGATTCCTGGGAACTGCTTGGATTAGCCCCTATAGTTTTCTTGGCAAGATTTGGGAAGTGGTTTGCTATTGCCTGCTTCCTGAGGCTGAAAGAGAATGACTGGCCCAAGAGCACCCAGTTGGCCTTGTGCCTAAGGTAGTGCCTCTGTGCCTAACGCAGTCTTTCAGTTTTTAGCCTGATGATTTAACCAATACATTCTCAATTATATATTATTTAGAGTTCTCAAATCATATTGCCAGTTGGTAGGTGTACTTTACCAAGGCAACTTTAACATTTTCTGTAATGCAGGGAGGAGATGAGGCAAAAATTGCTTTCCTCTGTCATATCATTATGCTAGTACTGGACAAAAAGTAGCTGTTTGCAACTGATAATCTGGTTCCATTTTCTGAAAAGTTGATCCTTTGTAATTTAAAATATCGTTTGACTACGATATCTGATTTGGGACAGTATTTATTGGTATATGAAATGTGTTTTAGAAATGTATTTAGAAAATATCAGTAAGTAAAATGCATATTAAAATACAAAATCCATGCTACTGAAGCTGTGTTTTCTCATGACGACAAAATCCTGAGTTCATAAACCCGAGTATGAGTAAGATGAACAGTGGTACTATAGGTGCAGCCCCTTTTACATTACAAAACAAAAAAATAGTACTAAGGAGAAAATTATGCATGATGCCCAATTCAAGGATTATAGTTAAATTATTCAGATGTTAAAATATTAATCATTATAAAACCTTGATTTAGTAACTGTTTATCATAATGTGTCAATGAGTCTATGTGTAAATGACAAAAAATGCTGATTTAATCCAATACTTTAAAAACTAAGTGCATCTTATTTTCCTGAGCTGTTGCTCCTTCAGAGAGTATGAAGCACGGCTAGAGAAATATAACCAACGAATATGGACCTGTAAAAGTACCGGGAGTAGTCAATTGACACACAAAGAGGCCTGGGAAGAGGAACAGGAAGTTGCTGAGCTGTAAGTAGCAATGCAAATGCTTTTGCTTTTAGGGACAGAACCTAAAGCATGAAGGGAGGGGGGGACTTTTGACAAATAATGAGCTTCCTGTGAAAATACTTGGAATGAGTCATGTCTCAAGAAAAGAGAAAGCTTTTCTTCAGCTACATAAGGATATCTAAACTCTAAAAAAATATTTCTGATTGGGTATTGCCTGACTGTGATTTTTTTATTCTAATTATACTTTGTACCTTGCAGTTCTCACTGGCCTTTCTCAAAAAAAAAAAAAATTAAATAGCATAATTGAAAACAAATATATATGTGCTGCATAAAAATACAGAATGTAAGCTATTATATGGTATAAAGTCCAAAACCTTTTTGGCAGTGAATAATGCATTCATGCTAATCAGTGCATTTTTAGTATACTACAGTTGTATATTGTTTTAAGGCATTTTTCCATCAGGAATCAAGGTTTCAGGCAAAAATTACTAGTGTTTTGATGACATGTTGAATACAAGTCATATTGCTGGTATGTAGTAGGAATGTTGGCCCCTCAAAAATTATGTAGAGAGAAATCAAATATGGGATGGCCTTATTATCTATAATTTCACATATTTGCAGTTGTAAAGACAGACCAGAAATTCAATACAGAAGTAATTCAAAAGTAGTCCTCCTATTTCCCCTAAAACAGTAACCCTGTGAGGTGGGTTGTGCTGAGAGAAAGTGACTGACGTAAAGTCACCGACTTGAGTTTCATGTCTAACTGGAATTTACAATGTTCTTAACCACTGGATCAAACTGGCTCTCATTGATGGTAAACAGATTTTGTTACACAATTCTGATGTCTATCATTTTGCCAATGTGCAGAAATATGTATCCATCCTCCCAATTTTCCAACAGACTACAATGTTCTATCCTTATATAGTCAGTGCAGAGGGTCATGCTTGCTTAATTAATTTCAGTAATACACAATTTCCTAATGTCTATTCACTCAAATTAGAGATATGGTTAAATCCTAACTAAACGCTTTTAAGTAAAGGGGGATTAAGGTAAGACTATTGATAAAGTCATATTTGTAGGCAAGTCATAGTAGCAGTTTTTGTGAATTGTCTCTTAAATGTTTCAATTCCTCTAGTTGAAGTTGATTCTTTAAATTGCTATTTTAATCATAATTATGCTTTATCATTTTCTATTTATCTTAACAGTTTGAAAGAGGAATTTCCAGTCTGGTATGAAAAACTTGTTCTGGAAATGGTTCACCATAATACAATCTCTTTAGAAAAACTGGTGGACACTTCCTGGCTGGAGATTATGACAAAATTTGCTGTTGATGAAGAGTGTGATTTTGAGGTAAGGACCAGGTTCATCTCTCAGAAACAGTTGTGGAGATAATGATGCCACATCAGAAATGTGATAGTTGCTCTATCCCTAATATAGCTGATTTCCATTTTAGACATGACGGTCTTCTTTTTTTTAAAAAAAAAAATGGAGGATATGGTGAGATCCTGACAGGATAAACAGTAGATGAACCTATGATCAATCTTGCCTTAGAACTCTAAGCATCTTTTTGTGGTCTTTAGAGTCTCTTAGAATCCTGAAGCAAACGTTTTGGCACGTTTTACAGACAGTGCATGGAAGGGTTACAATGGATGCCTTAATTTAATCCCCTTAAAATTTCTAATTTCTTCCAATTGTGATTACTTTTTTCATTTTTCAGGGAGGGTTATGATTAGGTATTGGTTTTATAGCTCTTTCCAGCTTCACAATCATCATTTTAGAGACACATAGGGATCTCTTGATGAAGAAGAGATGTTTCACTTCATAAACCTGTGTCATTATAGGCAGGCTGCATTGGTGACAATCAGTATTGAAGACCCATCAGATTGACATCTGATTTTCATTGGACTGTCCTAGGAATTCATATTTTTTTCAATAAAGATGGTTAACACTGACTCAGTGTAGGGACATGACCTAGTACACTGTTTTGTGTATTGCTTACCCAGGATTTCTATGAAATCTATGAATATAACTTGAAACTGTGAATACATGGAAAACCAAAATACTGAAGGATTAGGGATAGTTCAAAGGGTTTCTCTCACATAACCAATCACATCACCTAAGGTCTCTGTAAGCCCCAAAGTGCAGCTATGTCTTAAGGTTGCCACATGCAAAGCTTGGTGTTGCTAACGATAGACTACCTTCAGACATGATGCTCCCACCTGCGGAAAATAATTCTCTGCCTCGTTCTAAATTGTCCTTTTTTCAGGTTGGAAAAGAGAAAGTACTACGAGTCAAAGTGGTAAAAATACATCCATTGGAGAAAGTAGCAGAAGAGGAGGCTACTGAGAAGAAAACAGATGCAGCCTGCGACTCCCCATCCAGTGACAAAGAGAATACCAGCCAGGTTGTACAGGAAAATCAAAAGGAGCTAGCATTGAAAGAAGATGATAGCAGAAGAGAGAGTCTGAGTAAGTAAGCCATGGACTGAAATGAAAGGAACCAGCTTTTAAGTCTTATTTAGGAGTAAACTGCAAAATTGTCATGTATGACCAATAGATGACTGTTAAAAGCAATCTTGATCTGCAGAGAATCACTGTTCTCAAAATATATTCATTTGCTGTCTTGAGTTACTTACAAAGTAATGGCAGGACAAAAATCTAATAAATAAAAGTGTGCTGATCCATTACATATGTTACTACTTGCTATTAAGCATGTACTTTTTATGGTCACGTGTTTATGATAAGCAGTAACTTCATCTGTTTACAGTTATGCAGGAAACAGAAAAAGTGATTGGTTTGAATTCTGAAGATAAAAGGCAATTTTCTATCCAGCACTCTGCCTGAACATTTTTGACTTGCCTATGTGTCAGTAAAATAAATTTTGAAATGTTTGTCCTGTAGAAAAGATTTTTAAATGTACACTATTTCAAAGCTCAGTGTCAATATCACTGAAGAGCATACACAGGATACACTTTCAAACCACAGTTTAATGATGTAACACAGAGTTCTCCAACCTTTCTGGCTTTGTGGACCGGCGGGGTGGGTGGGGAGAGAGAGTTCTGTGTGAGTAGGTGGAAAGTGCGCTCAGCTCCATTTGCCTGAGCGGTGTGCATACGCACCCACCACTCATGCAAATAAAGTGTGGGCACACATGCTCGCCCTCTGATCATGCAAGTGAGTGTGTGCTTGCCCACTGTTTCAGCAGCCCGGTTGCAGACTTATCATGGCCCACTAGTGGTCCAAGGCCCAGAGGTTGGGGCACCTAATCCAACATATTAATAATCTTTACATTTACAGCAGCAGTAATGAAAGTATTTTTCTAAAACACAGTGGTGCAGGCACACACATGAAACTGTTAAAGCACAGAACTAATGTTTTTGCTTGCTTTCTTCATTGGCCAGGTGACCGGGCACGCCGATCTCCTCGGAAGCTTCCTACTTCTCTGAAAAAAGAAGAAAGGAAATGGGTTCCTCCAAAATTCTTACCACACAAATATGATGTCAAGTTGCAGAATGAAGACAAGGTGAGTAGATTGTTAAGTTAGCCACTCCTGTCTCAACATTTAAAGAAGCAGTTAACATAACTATCATAAACTATATTTAAATATAGTTTTGTGTGTGTATACATATGCACATATACATATAGTTAGTATACTTGTATGCTTACAAAATTGCTATTACAATATATGTATCATTTAAAATAAGTATTAAACTTTCAGTGACTTACTGGGATCTGCTCTAAACTACTATTTATTGTTTCTGTATCATCAGTTAAAAACCCTGTCTGAAACATTTCTTTTTATCTTTCAAGATCATTAACAATGTACCAGCAGACAGCTTGATTCGAACAGAACGGCCACCCAACAAAGAGATTCTGAGATATTTCATTCGTCATAATGCACTTCGCGCTGGAACAGGCGAGAATGCTCCCTGGGTAGTTGAAGATGAGTTGGTGAAGAAGTATTCCCTTCCCAGCAAGTTCAGTGACTTCTTGCTTGACCCACATAAAGTGAGAAATAAGGCAAGATCTTTCTGAGTTGTGTGATTATGAAAAATAGGAGTCATTTTCACATGAATATTTATTCTTAGGCCTTCATTGAAAATAAGGCAATTTCAGAGTGAAATTTGCCTCCTCCTGCCCTTTTTCAAAAGAATGTGCCACTGTTTGTCATCAGGCCCTGAAATAATGATTTCGAAATATATATTCATTATCTTATCCTGGGATGCATAACGTTGATGATGAACACATTTGGAATTTAAAGAATATGTTATGCCAGAATTGATTAGGATGCAAGGTTGGGCACTTTGTCTAATGACTCCTATACAGTTACAGGCAGTCCTCAACTTAACAATCACAATTGGGGCTGGAATTTCCATTGCTAAGCAGTGCAATCATTAAATGAATTTATGACCTTTTTACTGAGATCGTTAAATGAATCTGGCCTCCCTCATTCACTTTGTTTGTTGGAAGCCCGCTGGGAAAGTTGCAAATAGTGATCATGTGACTCTAGAATAGTGCAGAATAGTTGTTGCCAAACGCCTGAATTTTCATCACATTTACTGTGATACTTGTAAGTGTAGGACTGCTTGCAAGTGACTTTTTTCATCACTGTTGTAACTTTGAACAGTCACTAAATGAATGGTCGTAAGTTGATGACTACCTGTATACCCAACAATGAAACATAGTTAACTTTGTTCAAGAAACCTTAAATTCAACATAGAGGTGGAAATCAAAGTTTTAGTTATTTTGTTGGGCTTATATTTTGAAAATTCACATCTCCCTGACATTAATTTTGATCTTCAAACCATTACTAAATATCCCAGTTTCCTGCAGCACAAATCAAAGTGGGGAAAGGTAAAAGTAAAGGAACAGCAAGCACCATTCACATTTCTTCCTATCCATTACCTTTAACTCACAGATATTCCTTCCATCCTTGACTTCATGTTGAGTGTTAGGATATGTTTCAGAATAAAATATGTAGTAGGTAACAGTTAACCATTTTTCTTTTTAAGAATATGAAGTCTTGATGTGTTCTGAGAATTAAAACTATTGGTGGTTCCTGATATAATATTTTGAAATATGTATATTTTCCACATAATTTCGAAGCAAAAGTTTTAAGGCAGGAAGGTAGGGAGATTTGAGGACATTATGTCTAATGAGCTCCATGTTTGAGGTTCTTGTGCTGCCATATTCTTGCAGAGGAGAAATCAAGCTCATAATTCAAAAATCTCAATTTTCCCCTTTCTATAGAAATGCCCTCTTAATGATGTTCTGATTCAACAGCAAATTGTCTGAATTTTGTAGCATCCCACAAGTCTTGAGCTACTGCCTGGATGTCTTGCTGCAGAATGGACCATTCTTTTTTAGTGTTGAAAATAAGTGGGAGGCCCAACTCCTTCAGCAAGATCAAATGGTCCTTCCATTCATTCTAAGGCTCAGATTGTAGAAATTTCTGAAAATGTCATTTAACAATTCATATTTAATTTTTTGTAAGAATAGACTAGGATGTACCAATGTTTCAAAGGACTTTTGATAAAACATTTCAAAGGGTCTTCCATCTGAAACAGTTGGAGCACTAGTAGATTTCTTTGCTATTGAATGTTTATAGAGAAGGTATATGATGTAATCAGTTAAGAGCTCTCTGTTTATTTTGTATTTTTGGCTTATGCACATTTGGGCATAAGCCCTAGTGCAAGAAAAATCCACGTTCAATTTTAAATGCAGATAATTTACATTTTGTATTGCTTTGATTCCAGTATTTGACTCTCAATCCTTCAACAAAAAGGAAGAGCACTTCATCACCTGATAGGAAACCTAAGAAGCCCAAATCAGATTGTTCTTCCACAGCACAGGGGCTGAATCCTTCCCTTTGGTGCAGTGTGCATTTAAATAAAACAATTGTGGGCTGCCCACTGAAAATTAAGAACTTCAAAACCCCAAAATTGTCTACAGAGGATCTGGAGGAGATGATGAATATTATGGCGCCTGGAAAACTTGGCACTTTCAATAAGAAGAGGCTTGGGAAATCATTGGATCCAAAACAGAAAAATAAAAAGGTGTTGAATGGGCAGAAATCTGGAAAATCTAGATCTCCCAAAAAAGATTCCAAGATGAAAATGAAACAGATGACACTTCTAGACATGACTAAAGGTACTTCTAAAGTCCCAAAAGCACCAAGAAGCTCAGCTGGAAGTCCCAGGTCTTCCAATAAACCTCCGAAACATCTTCCACCTGCTGCACTTCACCTCATTGCTTATTATAGAGAGAACAAAGACCGAGAGGACAAGAAGAGTGCCCTTTCCTGCATAATTTCAAAAACTGCTCGGTTGCTGTCCAGTGAGGATCGTGCTCGTCTTCCTGAGGAGCTGCGAGGCATAGTGCAAAAGCGTTATGAACTACTAGAGCACCGGAAAAACTGGGCTTCCATGACAGAGGATCAGCGCAAAGAATACATGAAGAAGAAACGTGAGAAGCTGAAGGAGAAGCTGAAGGAGAAAGCCAAAGAGCGTCGGGAAAAGGAAATGATGGAGAGACTAGAGAAGCAGAAGCGATATGAGGACCAGGATATCAAAGGCAACAACATGCCTACTTTTAAGCTGGTGGATACTCCGGAAGGACTCCCTAATACCCTCTTTGGGGATGTGGCTATGGTTGTGGAGTTTCTGAGTTGTTACTCAGGGCTACTGCTTCCAGATGCTCAGTATCCCATCACTGCTGTTTCTCTTATGGAAGCTCTTTGTGCTGAAAAAGGGGGTTTTCTCTACTTGAACAGAATTTTGGTCATTCTTCTCCAGACTTTGCTGCAAGACGAGATTGCAGAAGACTACTTGGAGCTGGGGATGAAACTGTCTGAAATTCCCCTCACTTTGCACTCTGTTTCTGAATTAGTTCGCCTTTGTCTGCGCAAGTCAGATATACAGGAGGAAAGCGAGGCTTCGGAGAATGCAGAAGAGAACAAAGACTTGGCAGCTTTTGAAGACAATGAAGTACAGGATGAATTCTTGGAGAAATTGGAGGTAACGGAGTTTTTTGAGCTGACCCCCGAGGAGAAATTGCAAATCCTCACAGCTCTTTGCCATCGGATTTTGATGACCTATTCAGTGCAGGATCACGTGGAAGCAAAGCAGCAGATGTCAGCTGAATTGTGGAAGGAACGGCTGGCAATGCTAAAAGAGGAGAATGATAAGAAGAGGGCAGAAAAGCAAAAACGGAAAGAGATGGTGGCCAAGAACAAAGAGAATGGCAAAGAGGAAAATGGTTTGGGGAAGGGCGAAAAGAAGAAAGGGGAACCAGAGAAAACAGTCAAATCAGAGCAGCGTGTGGATATAGAAGCAGAAGACATGATCAGCACAGTCAAAAGCAGGAGGCTTATGGCAATTCAGGCCAAGAAAGAGAAAGAGCAGCAGGAAATGGAAATGCGAGGTAATTAAAAGAGTAGCTTTTTTGTTGTGGTGGGAGGATTTAAAGTTTCCATTGGGCTGCTAACATCCATAACTGCCAGGCAAAGGACTCTAGTCTCCAACCTGCTGTAGAGAAAGGATGTTTGCTGACAAACGCATCTGCTGCTTTTGTCTTTGTCCATACCTGTGCTAAATTTGACAGAGGAACAGGAAGATCTGAACTATTTATTCATATATTCATCTGAGTCCATAAAAGCTACCTGGGCCAGGAATAACTTACAGTTAACAATTAGTTTGGATATCAATGTTATGGGGGGCTATCAATCCATTTTAATTCAGAAGGGTAGTCTCAATGCCATCTCTCAGAAAATATTGAAGGAATGGAATATTGTGTAGTCTGATGCTATCTTTTGCCAATTTCTTTAACAGTTACTAAGCTCAAATCCTGAGCAGATTGGAACTGCTAGTTAGATGGGAGACTATATGGAAATCCCTAGATAGACAAGCCTGTGAAAACTCAAGGCACTGACATGTCTGCATTTTTGCCAAGAGCTTCTATGCAATCACTAGGAATCAATAGCAATTTGAGGGAGCCTTTGGGATTTTTTTCCTTCAGTATAAATATAAATAACAATATAAATATAACATGGGACGTGGTGGCTCAGTGGCTAAGACACTGAGCTTGTCAACCGAAAGGTCGGCAGTTAAGCGATTCGAATCTTTAGTGCCACATAACGGGGTGAGTTCCTGTTACTTGTCCCAAGTAACGGGCTCACCTGCCAATCTAGCAGTTTGAAAGCACATGAAAAATGCAAGTATAAAAAATAGGGACCACCTTTGGTGGGAAGATAACAGCGTTCCGTGCGTCTTTGGCATTTAGTCATGTCAGCCACATGACCACAGAGATGTCTTTGGACAGCGCTGGCTCTTCGGCTTTGAAACGGAGATGAGCACCGCCCCCTGGAGTCAGGAATGACTAGCACATATGTGCGAGGGGAACCTTTACCTTTACCTATAAATATAACAGCTACTCATCTGGGCCAAATTTGACTTGCAGTTGCATTGCTTGGTATCTAAGTGAATACCTGGCAAATAAATGTGTAAATGAATTCCTAGGAAAAATTATACAGCATGTTTTTAATATCAGAATGAGAAATTCTGTATTTGCCTTGCTTACAGATAGTCCTTAGCTTACAGTGGCAATTGAAACCAGAATTGGTCATAAAGCATGATGTCACATGACTGCACTGACCTACGACAGCAATTCTGGCACTCCCCAGTTACCATTGTTAAGTGAGGACCTCATTTGACCCCAGCTTCTGACTTCCTTCTGGCTTCCCATTGACTTTGCTTATGGGAAGCCAGTAGAGAATGTCAGAAATGATAATCAGGCAGGGACACTGCCATGGTCGGAACTAAGTATTCAGTTTAAGAAAAAATTAAACAAGTTTAATGCTGTGGGGAATTAATACAGTTTTTTCTGCTGCTCTGCTAGTAAAACTTGAAAAAGAAGCAGAGGAGGAAAGAGTTCGCAAGCATAAAGCTGCAGCGGAAAAAGCCTTTCAAGATGGTATTGCCAAAGCAAAGCTGGTCATGCGCAGGACACCGATAGGCACAGACCGTAATCACAACAGGTAGGAATATCTTTGTGGATGATGAGGACTGTGGGAAAATTCCCTATATCAGGACTTAATTGAAGATGCCAGGAATTGGTTTTAGACAAGTCCTTCCTCTAAGTGTTGATTACTGGTCTTGTATCATTTTTATTAATACTAGACGAAGGACCTGATTTGCTCAGATGTAATCACAATTATAGGGCACAGATAGCTGCATCTTAACACATAGAGCCTGCCTGCTCAGATACCTCCACCATACTGTATCATTCTCTGTAACTGTGTTTCTTTCCTTACAGTTCAGGAAGTCTATGGGAATCTTATCCTCTCCCAACTATCAAGGCAACATTTTGTTACTTCCTTATTACTTTACTTCTCTGTTGCCCCATTTCCCTCATGCTTTTACTCATGTTTCCTGCTTATTTGATCCTGAGTCACTTTACTGCAAGCTCTTTTGCTTTATTCATGTGCATTTCAGCTGCATTTCACATGAATGTAGCAGATCTATACCCCACCTCAAAGTTCAAAGTAGCACTTGTGCCACCATTTTTCCTTCATAGAACAATAGCACTTAGATTTATATACCACTTCATAGTGCTTTACAGCTCTCTCTAAGCGGTTTACAAAGTCAGACTATTGCTCCCTAGATGGGCATATATGGCATTCAATATGGGCCCTATAGCATACATTGAAGTGAAAGCAGAGTTTCTATGGCTGAAGCTGAGCTTGATTTTTGCCCCATTTCCCTCTTCCCCCTCAATTAGCTCAGTATCTTAGCTGCTGCACCACATTGGCTTTCTAGGAAGTTTGAAGTACTCCTATTTTTCTTCATTAAGAGTGTTAGGTAGTTAAACTTTGCCTTCCACTTTGAGCATCCAGGAGTGTTTACTGGCATAGCAATTGGACCGATTTCTGAGGATTGGATGTAGAAAACTGCTTTGCTCCCTCACATCTGATATGATCTCTTTATTTTAGGTATTGGCTCTTCTCCGATGAAGTTCCTGGCTTATACATAGAGAAGGGGTGGGTGCATGATGGTATAGATTATAGTTTTACACCTCCAAATGAGGAGGAAGAGGAAGAAGAGGAAGAAGAAGAGGAGGAGGAGGAGGAAGATTACCAGCAAGGTAAGCTTGTTTACTTTGCATCTTATTCCCCTGTATAGGGGAAACAAGTGAAATGTCTGAAGCATTGTGAATATCAAATATGAAATCTTTTATTAGATTGGTGATGCTGACCCAGATTTGTCTGTCTCTTGGATTAGTCAATTTTGGTGGAACCGTGTTCGTATCACTGGAAATTAAGCCTTTTCATTCAGCTGCATAGACACTATATATTGTATTTATGTTACAAATATTAAGTATATTTAATATTCAGTAACAACTGCTATATTCTTTAAAATAATCACTCATTAAATGTTTTTCTCTAGATAATGCTTTTTCATTAGGATCTTTTCGTTCAGTCAGTTTATCTGTACGGTAGAATTTATGTGGAAAAGAGTACTATAATCCAGGGAATTCAGATAAAATGTTGAAGTAAATCATGTTGCAGTCTGTTATCTCCTGCCCAAAAAAGCAAGCCAGATTGCCCTGTAGAAATCACAGTACAGTATCTTGTGAAGTGCAGGTATACTGTCTCTCTGATACATAAGACTCCCAATTTTGCACCATTTCTGTTTGACCTTTTGCTTAGTGTTATGCATTTTGTTAAGGAAAATACTAATTTACATTTTTTCCACACAAGCGGATGGACACACCTCCAGTAGTTTTACTTTCCATGAATTACCTGTTCAGCCACTGGTATAATGATGCGGGTTTTCTGGATAAAATTGCAGCGATTGGAATTTGATTTACATTTAGTAAACAAACTGAAGAAGCATATCATTTAAATTTTACACACTTTATAGATAGCTAAAATATATTTTTTCAACTGGCCAGAAGTAGTAAAATTGGAAAAAAATAATGGAGCGTGTAGTGTAATTTCAGTGTTTTAATTCTTATAAATGAAGTTATTTGTTAAGATAGTATTAAATATAGCTTGCTTCCTATAAATCTAATTAAAGGAACATACAAGGTTAAAAAGTGCATTAACACAATAAAGCTGTGCATGTAAACATCTATGCTTTCCCTGGATGTTACAGAATAGCTTAATGAGGTGTAGTGAGGCTTTGCTTTATTGTATGTTAAAGTAGTGGTGGAAACACTGCAAAAAAAAAACTTGTTTTGTTACTTACGTTTATAACGTTTACAGACACACAGGAACACTTGGTGGAAGGCAGTGTTTTGAATACCCCACAAGGAATCCTGCATATTCCAGAAATACCTGTTGAGACCTCAGTACCGAAACAGGGACAGAACCTGTGGTGAGATGGACTTTTCCCCATACCTATCAACAAAAAAATTGGGTGGGGAATAATATTTGATGTATTTCTATTCTCATACCATCTATTCACGATTGAAATTTGGGTATTTAGAATTTTGGAGGAGTATTCAGAATTTTCTGGATGGCTATACGCATGTTTACATTATTCCCTTTGGGAATAATGGATCATTATGCAGAATAAAAAAGAGTAAAAATAAATAATCTAAAGGAATTAAGCAAGAAAAAAGAATAACACCATTCACTGTACTTCCCCGTACTGTTTTGTCCATCCTGGGACTCCATACATCCATCTATATAGTGTATTTTCTGAATGGGTATTTTTTGCCAGAAACTGGCAAAAAAAAAAAAAAAGCATAAATCGCAGAGCACTGCAACTGGTTGTAAAGTCATGGTCGCATTACCCGGGGGTCTGTGGCACAACATTTTATAATGGACAGAAATGGTTTACAGGCTGTAAGTAAAGCAACCATTATGGGCCTGTTGTAATTTCGAATGGTTGTTAATTGATCGGTTGTAAGTCAAGAACTACTTGTCGTTTCATTGGCCATTACCATTTAATTATTTTAGAAACTGATATATTTTGAAAACAGTTTATCATGCATTGAATTTGTAATAGATGGAAGCATAACTAAGATTCAAACTAGAATTAAAGAGAAATTTCCTGTCAGTGAGAACAATTAATCAGTGAAACGGCTCTCCTCCAGAAGTGGGTGCTCCATTACAGGAGGTTTTTAAAATGAGATTGGGCAGCCATTTGTTCAGAATGGTAGGGATCTACTGCTTGAGCAGGGGATTAGACTAGAAAACCTCCAAGGTCCCATCCAACTCTTTTTACCCTATATTCTGATTGGTGGGTGTTGTGTCATAGAATTGAAATCCAAAAATCTTTAATTAGAATGTTTGGTTTAAACAACTGTTGATTCAGAATTTTGACAAAATGTAGACCACAAGACCTTTCTTTTGAAGGTCTATTCCTGCTTGCAGAACGTTTTGTTGTCTGCTGCTTTGAAGTCCTCATTTTTCCAGAGCTATGTATTTGTTACCAGTAGAGGGCAGAAATAGTATAATTTGTCCAATGAAATAGGTGCCCAAATGCTGAGTTATGTGGCTCTTAATTTTACTTCCAAAGGTCATTAAAATGCTGCATATCTAAAATAGCCTTCAATTTATGATCATAATTGGGACTGGAATTTTGTTTACTAAATGATGCAGTTATAAAGTGAGATGTTGCAAGACTGCATCACTTAGTGACTGAAACTCAGGCAATTCCTGTTGCTGTCATTAAGTAAATTTTATGGCTAACAATGCAGTACAAAGGGAAAGTTTGGTGCACTTTGGCCCCTTTAAGTTGCTTTGGGCATTTATTTGGATTTTTTTGTTGTGTGAAGCCAGCCCTATATGATTCAGCCCTATATGACTCAGTAGCCAGGCCTAGTCTGCTTTGTCAGGTGTGGGAGCAAGAAGTTAGCTCGGGCACTAGGGGTCAAAAGGGCATAGATGGAAAGATAGGTGAGTGGGGGAGTAGTTCCAGGTATCTTTTATTGTATTACTGTCAGAGTGTTGAACAAGTTATCCTGTCTTCCAGGTTTCTCTGTGACAGTCTGAAAGAGCTGGATGAACTGCTAGCCTGCTTGCATTCCCATGGGATAAGAGAGAGCCAGTTGAAAGATCGGTTACAGAACAGGTGAGGCTTCCACTTGCTGCAAAACTATATGGCACTTGTATACACCTACTGAAAATAAAATGGATTTTTGAAATTGTTGGATAAATGATTTTTGCCTTTATCTGTTAGTAAAATTCTATGGCTTTGTCAGTTCAATGCCAGCAGCCTACATAATGTCAGTTTGGAAGAAGAAATGGTTTACTGGAAAGCTGATTGTTATTGTTTTGGGCTAATGTTTGCTTGTGGCCAAAAGATTTGAGGAGTTTCATAATGATGCTTCATTGAGCCTTGGTGGCACAGCAGACTAAAGTGCTGTTAAATAGCACCAGCTGCCTGCAATTACTGCAAGTTTGAATGTCACCAGGCTCAAGGTTGACTCAGCCTTCCATCCTTTCGAGGTAGGTAAAATGAGGACCCAGATTGTGGGGGCAATAAGCTGACTTTGTATAAAAAAGAACACCGCTGGGGGCGGGGGGGGGGGAGCCCTACTAAGCAGGTATATACAAAAGTATGAAGGCTATTGCTTAACTCTCCGGAGAAGGGCGGCATATAAATTGAACTAATAAATAAATAAATAAGGATAGATTAAGTTTTTCCAGAACATTTTTAATAGTTATGGCTGTACAAAAGGATTAGCTTCTGCTTTCCAAAAGACATTTCATACTTTTTAGCAAGCTTGAATAAACAATTTAACTGAAGCGCTAGTATAAAATAACCTTTTGCAGGGCTGCAAAAACATTTAGAATTCCTAAGCGTCAGCATTTGATTTCAGGACCAAGCAGTACTTTGGTTACTCCATGCTTGCAGTTTGGATCAGCTATAAATTTTCAGCTTATAGCATTATGCAGAACTTACAACCTACATCTCTTACTTGTTTCCACTCTGACTCATGAAGGTGGAAGTTACAGTTATCTTCTCCTCTCAGGTATCAAGATATCCTGCATTCCATTCATTTGGCTCGGAAACAGAACCCAGGTCTGAAGTTGTGTGATGGCAGCCAGGAATTGCTAAACTTCTTGCGCAGTGATCTTATTGAAGTTGCCACGCGGTTGCAGAAAGGAGGTCTGGGATACATCAGTGAGGGAGAATTTGAAGCCAGGGTGAGCAGTAGTACTGATGTAGACACATGTGAATATTTGAACAGAGTGTCCAATTCTAAAGTATAGGGAATGCCTTATTAATTCCAGATCTTGTATTCTGAACATCCCTTAAAATGTACCACTTCGTTCTAAAGCTCTTCTGGAGTTTAATTTTATTTTAAATACAGGTAGTTCTCACCTTATAACTATTCGTTTAGCGACTGTTCAAGGAAACAGAAGATTGAAATAGCACTTGAAATAGATAATATACCCGTTATCTGTGGAAAGTTGACATGTTACTTGCAATAGCAAAGTTGGGTTTAAACTTGATAAAACACTGTAGTAGAGTATCTAAAGTATGCTGGGTGCCATTTAGGAGTTCTAAAGTGCTGTTTTGTATTCAACATATTTTACTATTAGAGTTTTGCCTAGAATACTGTAGCCCTATTTGCTTATGCGGTTGTTTTCTCATCTGACGAATGGAAGCAGAAGTATACGGATAAGAAATGGAAAGTCCTGCACATGCTACAAACAAATGATAGCAATGTTTTTCTACTTAGGTCTGTTCATTGGAGAGCCTAAAAGATTTTGGCGAGTGTGTGATTGCTCTGCAGGCCAGCGTCATCAAGAAGTTTCTGCAAGGCTTCATGGCTCCCAAACAGAAGAGAAGAAAACATCAAGGGGAGGATGCTGTTGCCAAGGCTGAGGAAGTGGATGAAGAGAAGAGAGTAGCGGAAGAAGCCAAGGTCTTTTATTATTGTAGATATAAGCTAAACATCTCTGGACTGAAAAGGCAACAGAACCCTGAACAGATTGCATGAAGTTGTTGCATATATAGCTGTTTGAGCTTGAGTTATTGGTGTTACTTCATGGCAGGGCCTAAGAGAAGCTGCATCTTCTCCTCTCCCACTTTAAAAAAAAACCCCAAAAACCCTCAAATGGAAGGCAGAAGCTGCTGTTCTTTATGTCTGCTACAAAAACACTCAAAGCCCATAATTTATGAAAAGCTGTCATTCTTATCTAAGATCAGTGTTTCCGTGTAGACATGAGTACCATCTAACATCACGAGATGATCATTCTTTGTGGCCATTTTCATTATATTTTTAAAGGAGAGACTTCCTTAAGAAATGGACACCATTTTCAACATATGAAAAGTACAATCTTTGTTTCAAATTTACAAACTTTTGTTTGCTTTTCAAAATGACTCCTGATTATTTTTATTTTAGAATTCTCCATTGAGAACAGCTGCTTCTTTTTGGCTGTTGTTTGCTACTATATAGTTGTCCGGCTTGTATGTTGTCATCTGTTTCTCCTCTTCCCTTACTTGGCCAGTGTTGTGACTGATGTTTATATGACCAAATGCATTGTCTTGCTGCCAAGAGAATGGAGGCTATACTATAGATTAGAAAGAATCAATGCAGCCAGGCCTGAGGGACAAAATGTTACCAACTTAACTGCCCTTTTCATTGTAGTTCCATGGCTGCAAATGTTTTTTGTCCTTTATTGTCTGATGCATATGGTAGATTAAGGTAAAGGTAAAGGTTCCCCTGCTCATTCCCGACTCTAGGGAGTGGTGCTTATCTCTCTCAAAGCCGAAGAGCCAGCACTGTCCAAAGGCATCTCTGGTCATGTGGCCAGCATGACTAAATGCTAAAGGTGCACGGAATGCTGTTACCTTCCCACCAAAGGTCGTCCCTGTTTTTCTACTTGCATTTTTTACGTGCTTTCGAACTGCTAGCTGAGACACGTAACGGGAGCTCACCCTGTTACGCGGCACTAGGGATTCGAACCGCTGAACTGCTAATCTTTCGATCAACAAGCTCAGCATCTTAGCTACTGAGCCACCGCATCCCTTAGGATAGATTACAGGACACTATAAATTGCTTCTCTGGGGGCTAGTGAATTTGCGCTATGCCATTAAGTGGTCTCTTACCTTACTTTTGAATTAGTTTGCCTTTTGACTATTCACCCAAGTCTTGATATCCTTGTTCCTCTCTCCTTTAAGACCTAACATACTGAAACCTTCAGATTGATACTGTGATTCTAGGGGGATACCACTGACCCTTACTTTATAGGAAAGTCATCCTGAGTGCATTAATTCTTTTTCCAGTTCAGGGAAGCAAAAGCTGCCAAGAGCTTCAAGTTTTCTTTGGCCCAGTATGATAGCACCAAATCTCTAGGAGTGGGTCTTTGGAAAGCTAATGTGTCTGAGAAGCAAGCATTTGGGGAAGGGGGGGAGGGAGAGGAGAAGACTATAATCCTGGCTACTTCTCGATCCAGGTCTATCCCAATGAGCAATGAGGAGGGAATTCTAGACTGGTGTGAAATTTTGTTTTCTTAGTCCTCTGGTTTACTCGGCATTTCCTTGGATTCAGTGGGAGGGGAATGTGCAACTCTGCAGAAATAGATGGTTTTATTTGGCTCCTGAACTGCTATTAACAGCAGAGCTCAGCCGTTTCTTCTGACATTCAGTTCCCTTTACTAGGAGATTATTAATTCAGGTGCCCTAAGATTTGCCCATGTTATCTTTTCTATTTAATGCAGTAACAGGTTTATATCTATAGAGAGGGATGCATATCCTCTAAGTAGCCATTAATTGGAAGTTTATTTGAATTTGCTCATTTCCATGTTCTTTGCTTGTGATAGAACTGCAAAGCAATTAGCACCTGAGCAGAGTTATTCAAAAGATCCTTGTGTTTGAGCATCTTTATTTGACAGGGGTGGCCACTGGTGCTGCTTGTCCACCATGTTTTACCCCCGTTGTTATAGTGCTGTTATATATGTTGTCATATACAGTGTGTTGTTCGAGGTCTCCACTAGAGGGCAGCCTAGCAAGTCCTTGCCTCCCCAGCTGTCTCTAGAGTTAACAGCTAAAGTTCTACTGTTTGTTTCTCTTTGATGGGCAAGAATTTAGTTCAGATTTCAAAGTCAAGAATGCAGCTGGTTTCAAGCTGGCCATGAGTTATGAGCTTCTGAGGCTGTGGGGAAGAAGAATTTTTAGTAGTGCCTAAAAGATAGCTGCTGTGAATTCTAGGGAATGATCACAAAATGCCTTCCAATTGCTGGGAGTTTGGCCCTAAGGTCCTTGTTCTACTCTTAGGTTGCTTCAGCTGTGGAGAAATGGAAAGTGGCAATCCGTGAGGCACAAACCTTCTCACGTATGCACGTGCTGCTTGGTATGTTGGATGCCTGCATCAAGTGGGACATGTCTGCAGAAAATGCCAGATGCAAAGTGTGTCGCAAGAAAGGTGGGTATTCAGACTTTGAATCAACTGCTAGAGTTCTAATATTGTCAAAGCTTTGAAAGGACGATATCCTTTGAATACATAAAGCGATTGCCCTCCCAGTCCCCCAGAAAAAGATATAGGTACCCACTGTTCTATTTTTTTCAGGGTTTCATTATGTTTTTGTCCCTCAAGGAGCTTAAGTGTACAGTATACATTGGGATAGGAAGCTTTTTTGACTACTTGATCCAACATTCTATTTGGAGTTTTGAAAACATTTTGTGATTGTGCAATACAAAATGGCTCCTATAATGAGTAAACTAGTGAGTTTCTATCTGCAATCACCTGGCTCCCCAGGATACCTTTTAACTGTCTCAGGTTTTTTTTCTTTTTTTAGTAGATGGGCAGATTTCCAAAGAATTGAACTACAGCCATCCACTGAGGACAATCCTGTCAAAGGCTGTTCTCCAACATACTTGCTTTTTTATTTCTCTTTGTTCTTTGAATTACCAAATTGTTTTTGCCCTGTTCCCTCAGGTGAGGATGACAAACTCATCCTGTGTGATGAATGCAACAAAGCTTTCCATCTGTTTTGCCTGAGACCAGCCCTCTATGACATCCCAGAAGGAGAATGGCAGTGCCCTGCTTGCCAGCCCTCAGTGGCCAGGCGGAGCTCTCGGGGCAGGTAAGATCTCTTTGGTTTGCAGGTGCCTTTCACAGAAAGGCACTTCATTTGAACATATTTGCCCATATCCTCTTACTCTATATTAGGTTCACTGAACTGGGTGTAGCAGGATTTGTATGCCATTCCTAGCTATTTTGGACATGACATTATAGCTTTTGTTTTTAAAATAAACAGGCATATATATATACACACACACACACACACACACACACACACACACACACACACACACACACTGTCAGTTGAGTGCATTTGTTATTTTGGCTGCTGCTTAGGCCAGTCCGTCTTCACTAGATATAACATGGAATGCAAACATGAAGCCTGCTGGGGACAGAGACTATGGTACAGTTCTGTGGAATGGCTGTGTGGGGAAAGCAGGATTTTGATTATCAAATCTTTCCTCTAGAAACTATGCTGAAGATTCAGTTGAAGAGGAGAGTGAAACTAATGAAGATGAATCTGAGGAAGATGATGATGATGGGGAGGAAGAAGAGGAAGAAGGCTATGAGGTTGCTGGATTAAAATGTACGTTATACTGAAATGAAAGGGCAAGAGAACTTCCCTGAGGGATTGGACAAGTTCCTATCTTGTTAGTTTAATACAGAGGCTCTTTCCTGTTTCTCACTCTCTCAACTGCAGTCAATACATGTCTTACTAGCAGTCCTGAGCTAGGAAGGTGCTGCTGATAGTTTCTGGATCAGTTTTCTGATTTTTGATAGTTCCACGTTGCTTGAAAAGTAACTAAAAATAGGTATCGCTTCCAGGGAGGAGAATGAGAAGTGAACAGTGGGCATTTTGTCTTTTAAGGCAGTGTGTAATTGCAGTAAATCTACCACAACTTCAGACATTAAATTGCAGAGCCTTCTTTTTTTTTTTCTTCTTCTTTTTTTAATTTGATTTATATGCCGCCCTTCTCTGGAGACTCAGGGCGGCTTACAATGCGTTAAGCAATAGCCTTCATACTTTTGTATATTTTATACAAAGTCAGCTTATTGCCCCCACAAACTGGGTCCTCAGTTTACCTTCCTTAGAAAGGATGGAAGGCTGAGTCAACCTTGAGCCTGGTGAGATTCGAATTTACAGTAATTGCAGACAGCTGGAGTTAATTACAATGCATTACAGTGCATTAGTCTACTGAGCTATCCAAGCTCTTACTTTAAATTACTTCTTAATTTAAAGAACCTAAAACTAGAATAGTTTAAAAAGCAAGGTTCAAATTTCTGGGAATCATGTAATCAGCATTTTGTTACTGCCAAACTTTGAAAACTGTAACTGGATTGTTGCAGAGTGTGCTTGATCAAAGTGGACTTATTCTGTGGATCCAGAATCAATTCCAGATTTTTTCTGAGATAGAGATACAGATAGAGATAGATAGATAAATTAAGAGCAAGGTAATTTTCAGGTCAGTGGCACACAAAACCCGAATTCTGTGACAACATGCAGGCCTTATAAGAGGTTCAGAAATGCCACCACTGTGAAGTTCATAACACTATATTATGGCATTGCAGTAATTACCTAGGCAGGCCAGTGTCTTTGTAACATTCCTTGTTGGCATGGAACTCTGAAAGTCAAAAATAATATTTTTCATACCAAAATTTAGCTCTTACTATGTATGCTAGAACTTTGCCTCACACATTAGGAAATGAAGCCCAGGAGAAAGAGACCCAAAGAAACAGAACCTATTGATGTCTGAGGGACAGTGTGAATCCAGCTTTCAGAGTGGCCCCTACTCTGGTGGCACCTGGTTCCCATTCAGAGCTGTCAGCATGTGAGCTTCTGCTTATAATTGCTGTCTAGATTTTTGTGGAGCCCTTTCCAATCTTGAAAGAATGCTCATCTATTACAAGTATTTATGTCTGCTTTTGAAGTTTGTTCAGGCTCCTTCCTGCCGGCCCTGGCCAGGCCCAGGTGAGTGCCACTGTCACTAAAAATAAAGCCTGCACCACAGCCACAGTTTTATGAGGCATTTAATTGGGAAAGGTCATGATGGAGAAATCTTTCATTTTGGCAGAGTCCTGTTTAATCCTTGGTACAGCGTTGATCCAAAGTATTCTCATAGAGAATGTTGGACTGCCAGATATTTAGCACATGTTGCACTCTCAACATAAGGGGACGAACCCTTAAACAGATGGTGTCCGTAACAGAAATAACTGCTGTATTGGACAGTGATGAATGAAAATTGTACCCTATTAAGTGTCTTTTCTGCTGTGGATTGAAAACTTGCTGTGAAGGTTGATTCTCCTTCATTAACCGGGGAAGGGGGGGGGGGACCCCAGCATCCGCTGCTTGACATAAAATAGTAAGAGTATTTACTGCAATGAAGTTCTATTGTTCAAACTGTCTCCTTGTCAGCTGGCAGGAGAAATCCAATACTTGGTGCATGCTGCTGAGGGGGCTTAGCAGCTGCCTTAACCCACTGTGTGGGCCACTTATGAATGCTTGGAATGATACTTAGCTCAGCCAATCACTCTTTTCTGGTGAACATATGATCAGCAGAGAAATGAAAGCAAAGAGTCTCTGGGGCATCATGCAAACCTGTTCTTAACTTCTAGCATTGAGGTCTGATCACAGGAGCCAGCTGAATTAGAGAGCTTTTGCATTGTCAACAGCGTGCCCTTTTGAGTTGAGTCAGGATGAGCAGGAGTGGAAAAAGGGGGAGGGAAGCAGAGGGATAGCCCAACAGTTGAATGCTTTAGACCATGTAATTGTTTTAATTGAATTGTGTATAAGAACATCCTTGATACCTCAAGTTTGTTTTTGGATCAGGAATGAAGAAACTTAAATTGATTGCATGTGTTTCTATCTTGGGAGAATGAGAGAGAAAAATGACCAGTGTTCAAATAGCTTTTATAACGGGTTGTTTTTTTTACTGGTCGTTTGTTTCCTATTAATTGGCAACACTTATTCCTGGTAATAAGAATATCTGGAAATAGCAGGCAATGCCTTAGGACAGTGATGGCTAACCTTTTTGCCAGGAGAGGGGGGGGCGGGGGAGGGTTGCACACGCATGTGTCTACGCGCATGTGCACGCAAACCATCACTCTGCTCCTGGCACATGATAGCCTGGTAGGCCCGTTTTTCTTTCTTACCTGGTTCCAGATCCTCTCTATCTGGGAAGGGCAAAAACAGCCTTTCCCACTCCCTCGAAAACCCTCCAAAGGCCTGAAACGGCCCATTTCCCAACTCCCGGTGCGACAGGAAGTGACATTTTTTGCTGTCCCTAGCCTCCAGAACCTCTCTAGAAGCCTCTCTAGGAGTCTCTGGAGGCTGGGGACAGCAAAAAACATTACTTCCTGTCCCATTGGGAGTTGGGAAATGGGGCCTTTCAGGCCTCCAAGGGAGTGGGAAAGGCTGTTTTTGCCCTTCCCAGATAAATAGAGAGGATCTGGAGCCAGATAAGAAAGAAAAACAGGCACCCCCCATCCCCCCAGGCCCTCCAGAGGCAGGAAACAGCCTGTTTCCCTACTTCTGGTGGGCTCAGAAGGACCGAAAATGGCCGGTGTGCGCATGCGCCCCAGAGCTGAGCCGGTGTGCCCACTAATATGGCTCCGTGTGCCACTGTGGCATGTGTGCCATAGGTTCACCATCACAGCCTTAGGAGTAGCTTGGACTCTTTCCTGGGCACAATGACTGGTTGTATCCCATTACCTTTCTGCCATTCCTCCAGTATTAAATCATTCCACCCTCTCCCTGATTTACAGTAAGACCCAGGAAAGCAGCCAAGGGGAAGCAAGGTGGCATAGCGGCTGATCCTCCAAAGCGGGGCAGGCACCAAGGCAAGAAGCGGACACTCCATGCCACTCGAGCGTCCCGACAGCAGACTGCACCTGTCGCTGAAACTGACATTGATGAGCTGGTAAGAGCTACGATAACATTTTTAATAGTTAAAAGCAGAACAGGTATCCATCCTGCCTTCCTTTTCCTAAGAAGCTCTTCCCTTTGTACGGTGTTAAGCATCTTGCCTGATGTCTGTCTGTCCCCCTCCAGCCTCCCTCCCAAGATTACCTGCTTCTCTCCGCTCCTTCCTTACTTGATTAGTGTTTAAAAGCTTTTAAATAGCTGTGAGTCTCTAGGAAGTGCTGAGGCATGGAAGCTCATTGGTATGCTGGCAATGCAAAACACCACATCACTTCCAAGGCAGCTCTTAAGGACATTTGTTGCCTGTGCAGACTGCCTGCCAAAAATTAATTCAGCTAGTTTACATTTCATTTGACATTTAAAAGAAGAAAGCATTGGGCCTTCATTTGAGAATTATTCTCTTCCCTGCCCGTCTCCTGAAGTCTTGGATGGCTGAAACTGCAGCAATAGAACTTAGCCCCACGAAAATGGAGGAGTTACCAGCTTCCACTTAGGAGATGCGATGATGTACAGAGTGGTTTATGGTATGGGTCATATTTGCCTCCTTTTGTATTTGAAATCTAGAAAAGCAAGTTTAGAAATTCTTGCCAAGGTACAGTTTAGTATAAACCTTGTCTCTTGCTTCTTCTCTCTTGAGCATATTTTCCCTGCAATGATGACAAGAAGGTAATTTTTCTCCCATCAGTTGTGCCACTTAAGAGGAGGCCTTTTGTGCCAGGAGGACGAGGAGCTTGCCAGGGCCCTTGCTTTTGTCCTTCCTATACTGGTATCTGGTGTCAGGAACATTGCTATCCCAGTTCTTCAGGCTGTTTCCCTGTTGCACTGCATGCTGCGCGCTACAAGTGAGCCATGGCTACCACCCACCAGTGTCTTGTTTGCCGGTGCCCTTCCTTGACTACCTGAAAGCCCTTTGAAGAAGCTTGCTGCCCCGAAGAATCACTGGGCTGCCTCAGAGGTATCCTGCTGGTTTTCTGATTAGGGCTCCAAACCTGAAACTCAAGCTAGGATGGAGGCATTCTTTGGCTGCCCCATCAAAGCTGCAGCAGCTGCCTGGTTTGTTTCATGCTTATTGCTGGTAGGATAGCAAGTCTTGAAAGTCTTTGTAGAATGGTTTCTCCGCTGTTTGCGGCATTGGCGTCCCATCTTCCCCCCCCCCCTCCCGGCTGCCCCCTTCCCACTGCTTTTTAATAGGAAGCTTTGCCAAGCTTCCCATAGACAGACTGCTCTCCCCAGCTAGGAGTTCCTGGGCAGATGGCCAGTAATATGTTCTTGTCACCAGACACATTTTGTTTCATTGGGGTTCTGCCGTACATCGTGAAGAGATCAATTCTTGTATGGTTTGGATCTGTGCTGTTCTGTTTTTCCTTTCTGACTGTCTTTGTAACACAGGTGCTTCAGACGAAGAAGATGTCTCGCAGGCAGACCCTGGAACTGCAAAAATGCGAGGAAATCCTAAATAAACTTGTCAAGTACCGGTTTAGCTGGCCTTTCAGGTGAGGCTTCAGGAACAAATAGCAGGTCCCCACTCCTGCCCGTGTATGCACAAACAGGGATAAGGAGCATCAGAGAGCCTGTTCTCTCCCTCCCTCCCTCCGCTACCCCCCGGTTTGTGGTCTGTGTCTTCTGCCTATTTTGTGCTAGTAGGCAGTTGAAAGAAACACGGATCATTCTTAACAGCCTCCCTCCAACTTGAGAAAATGAATCCTGTGTTTTTCACACTTTAAAATGTGCACGCTTTATAATTCCTAAAATACGCCAACCAGCAGCCACATATCTTAAATTTACCAGTGTAAGACACTCTGCTCTGAATCATACATCCCGACTTGATACTTGATTTAGAATAATCACTTGCGTGGGTACTCTGGCAAACAGGAAGGACCTCTTTGCATCCATGCAATTTGAGTGGGAAATTAAAGAAAGTGCTTTATCACATAGTTAACACCACATATAGTAATATAAGGGCATATGCCAAACAGATAACTCCTTTTTCAGAGATGGAGTACTCTCTTTTAACCATACTAAGTAGACAGTATGGCTTACTTCCTATTTAACTCTCTAGAGTTTGGGATTATATTTTGGCTGGATGATAATAGCTTTCTCTGAGTACATAGTGTATTAAACGTTGTCAGTGTGATAAGATGGGGATGTGTGGATAATATGCCAGTGTCAGAAGCAAAGAAGGAACTAAAAACAGAAGCCTAGCACTTGGTTATTGTAGATGATGCCCTAACTGACATTTGGCATTATTTTGTCAGGGAGCCAGTAACCACAGAAGAGGCAGAAGATTATTTTGAAGTGATCAGCAGCCCCATGGACTTCCAGACAATGCAGAGCAAGTGCTCCTGTGGCAGCTACCGGTCTGTGCAGGATTTTCTCTCTGATATGAAGCAGGTCTTTGCCAATGCCGAGCAATACAACCAGAACGGCAGCCATGTCCTTACCTGCCTGGAGAAGACGGAACAATGTTTGATAGACATGTTACACAAACATCTGCCTGGCCACACGTACATGCGCCGGAAACGCAAGCGATCCTTGGTCCAGCCTGGTCAGGAATTCGGGGAGGCCGATGGGGACAGCGATCCTGAGGCCCTGGAGTACACGAGGGGGCGCAGGAGGAGGAAATGAAGGGCCCGGATGGGACACTCTCGGAGCAGGTCTCAGCAGGATCCACTGCCCTGATGGAGTTCAGAGGTGGAAGCTATTCAGCTTCACACTGTCCTCCCCCACCCCATTCCTCTCACCAGCTTTCCCGTGGGCTTGTTCTAATTGCTGTCAGCAACTAATCAACCAGCTGTCAACAGAAAAGTTGGATTTCTGATTCCTCAAATGTGCACGTAGTTTGTGCAAATTAAGGAGACTCGAGGGACGTGGGGATGAGTGGATGGAACCACTTCCAGCTGGGGATGGCGCAGGTTTTATCTGAAGGAGAGCTGCCATCTTCCTCCTCTCAATTTGTCCTAAGGGCAAGTGGGAGAAATGAGCTGCCAGTGCCACATGTGTATTTATAACCTCCTACCCCACAAGCCCTCTCCATCTCCCCTGAGGAAGCCACCTTCTTCCCCTGAGGAAGCCACCTTTTAGAACAGGCAAGCACTTACCTTTCTTAGGCAGTCACCTTTCACCAGCATCTTTATGCAGGCCAGCTTTTGGGGTGCTTATCATTCTCTAGCCTCTCGATGTGGGCAGCAGGGAGAGTTGTTTCCTCCTCGCAGCACTTCCTGGCGCCAGGTGCGCAAGAACAGAGTGTCATAAAACCCAGAGTTTGGGGAAAAGACACTGGTTCTAACTTTATAAATCTTTTTTCTAGTTAAGGAAAGATTCTCCTGTCCAGCAGTGATCTTGTATAAAAACCAACCCCGTGTAAGATAAAGTCGCCTTGACTTTGATGTGCATTGTACAGTTTATATGAGGATGTGTTTGCTTTATATTCCTCCCCTCTATAACTCACTCGTTTTTTTCTTAGAGAAAGTAGTTGGAGCTGACCCAGGAAATCCGTCAGGATTGTACACTCTGTAGACTTGTTCTTGTCTCCTTTTATAGTCATATCGCCTCTAACCTGTCTCATCTCCGCCTTCCATTGCTGGGTTCCAGATCAGACCGAAAGAGAGTCTGACCTTGCACACTAATGGCCCAGCCAGAGACAGGGGTGTGTGGAAGGGGTCCCTTGGAAGCCTGGGCTACCTCATGAAGATTTTGTTCAGTTGAGGATTTCTGTTTGGCTTTCTGTCATTTCAAGACATACGTTTTTTGTTTTTGTTTGTTTTAGCTTTGTATTGAAAGCCGTAGGGCTGTGGGAAGATGGGAGTTTTCATTCTTTGAAATGAATCCTATCTCTCCAGCTTCTCTTTGCTGGAGCGAGGAGTATGTGATACCTAATAATCATAGCCTGGCATTATATCCTTATCTTTTGGATTAACGCTTTTGAATTATTCCTACCACAAGAGCATCATCAGGTCTCCCAAGGCCCCTTTTTGCTACCAACATCGATCAATGCGATCCGCCCCTCCTTTTCCCTCTCCCATCTATTACTTTGTTATTTTCCCAACTTCTACACAATGGGACATTTTTGGACTAATTTTTTTTTTAAAAAAAAGTTGTTGGGGGAGGGGGATCTGCTAAGGGCTGTACTTGTAATAAATTGGAAATACAAAAACCAAATTTGTTTTTCTGCCTGCTTGAAGGTTCCGATCCTTCTCATATACTTGCTAGCCTGAAGACTTAAAAGTTGAGGGTCTTATTCTAGAACTTTTTTTATTTATTTATTGTACATTTCTGGATAGAATTCTACAGCTGCTAAAGCTGAAGCTTCCAGTATTCAGGTAAATGCATTTTAGTTATTTGGACACCTAACCTGAAATCCTGGAGGAACGTTGTCCATGGGGTCACAATGGGTCGGACAGGACTTTGCGACTAACGACAGCAACAACTTTGGGATGTCATTGCCAATGTATATGTTAAATGAGAGAGATTCTCCTAAACCTATAGTAGGCCATAGTAGCTTTATAGAGCTTGCTGCACTAGAAGAATAATCTTTAGTTTATATGTAACTGCCATTATATGTATGTACATTATGGCACTCCATGTAGCAAAACCCCAGTTCTAAGGAGAGACAGCTGGGATACTGCATCTCCTTGTTTCAGATGAACCACCAGCAATAAAGCAATAGATACATTGATCCAACAAGCACCGGCTTCAAACACATTATTAGCATGTAGTGTTGGGCTGAACTCTGAGGATAAAGCAATCCTGGGGAAGAATTGACAGCATTTTGACTCAATGGGACAAAATTAGAACACCTGTGTAAGGAGAAGTATTCTTTGAGATTTATTTTGACCAGGATTTTGCTGAGCCTTCATGTTCTTTTAGTCTCCACTTGGCTGCACCTGCCCTTTGGACCAACTGAAACAGGTTTAGATACATTTATAAGTCTATGATTGCCTTTGCTTTTGGGGGCTCTGAATTTAGAGGCCTTGTTTCTGCAGAAGCAGACCAGCCATCAGTGCATATTTCATCCAAGCGGTCCAGCAGGGGGCAGCACAACCAAGGGTTCTTCCTGCCACTTGATGCCTTATGTAAATATTTCCCCAATTTATATTAACATTCCCCTTTTATTCTATTGTGTTGATATATTGGATAGCTTTATCGTGTGATTTCTTTCCCTGACTCAGATGCAGGACGATCTATATGTACTTATTTAGAAATAAGCTGCCTTCTGGTGTTCGTTATATTTTTTGACTCCCAGTCAAGAGGTGTAATAAACATTGTCATTTACCTATATACACAATGGCATAAAATGTAATTCTGATGCCCCGCTCTTGAAAGAAGAAATGAAGGAAATGTGACTCGGGATATGCTCAGGACAGTTTTATCAGATGCCAAATTATTTGCAAGCAGCCACTAAGATCACTCCTGGATCACTCCCCATTAAAAGAGTTTAATTTTCTGATTCTCAGTCTCAAGAGACTGACAGCTATCAAAATGAATTTCTGTGCCTTCTGATCTTGACTCAGCCTAGAAGGTAAATGCAGGATTGTTTTAATGTTCCACAAGTGGAAAGCAATCTTCAGAGTTTGGATTAATCCAAAGATGATCATATTGAAATGCAGACAAAGCATACAGTAAATGTAAGGGGTGCCTGTGACTGCATGCTCTGAAACAGCCCTTGCTTCCTTTGGCAGGTGTTGATCTTTGTCCTTGAGTTTGAATGGCTTTGATCTCTATAGCCAGGCTGTCTATTCACTGCCCTAGAATAGGTGGCTGAGAACCCCTCATGCCACAGAATACAGTTCCTTTGTTGCAGCCTATTTGCTGGTTTCTACATCCTGAGAAAACAGAATTTTAGTCTTTGAATGCTGGGTTAAATTACTAGTTCCCCTGCAAAGGCAGGCCTAGGCAGACAGAAATAAATGAGAAGGCATTCTATGTTCATTTATCAGCTCAGGTCTGCAAAGCTTTACTAAAATTGCCAGATTAAAGCAAAAAAAGATGGGGACATGGCAAACCCTGCAGAGGCCTGAGCTAGTGCAAAATATTTGGTTGGAGGCTAGACAGCATACGTAGAAACATGGAAGGATTTCTGGATGAGATAGCCTCAAAAAGTGGCCATACAGTTTAGTGTAAACAGGCAAATTATACATGTGGCTTTAAAAATCCAATTTTTTTATTTGTGAGTCTTGGGGCTGGCAGCAATTGGACAGAAAGAAACCTTCAAGTTGGGGTCGATAGTTGAAAGAAAATACCCACCCTACGTGTGGCTTGAATATAAAACTCAAATTCCAGGCTTGAAGTCATTACAACAGGAATTAAAAATAAAGCTATTGATATAAGATCCTAGTACATCTATGGAAATGCTGCAAATATTGAATATAATTCCAGTCTTCTTCCCTAAATTGGATATTGTGGAGCTGGAGAAGATTTTTTTTAAAAAAGGAAATCAAAATCATATGTTAAAGGAAATATTGTAGGAATTGGGGCTATTAGGGGCTATTTTAGAGGTATATAAGCTTATGGAAAAGGCAATTAGTTATTTTCTAACTATTAAAAGATTGATTCATTAAAATAAATTTGGGATGACACACTCAATAATAAGGTTGTGGCCATCAAAATATGATGGTCACTGTCCAAAATAATTTTAAAAGGGGACTCAGCAATTTGGGGGATAGGAGGGGGAAGGCTGTAGGTAACTGTTAACCATATCTATATACAATATTGTAAATTATGGGAACCATCCCTTAAATCGGGGGTCTCCAACCTTGGCAACTTTACGACTTGTGGACTTCAACTCCCAGAATTCCTCAGCCAGTAACGCTGGAGACCCCTGCTTTAAATCACTGCTGCAGGAGAAAACGACTGGTATTTTCCTGCCAGTGCATTTGAGAGTTTCTTTTATGTGTCATTTTGTAGCTGGGTGGTATTTAAAACTGGGCTAAATGGGTCCTTGGCAGATGCAGTTAGCACCCTTGTGTTATTAGCAGGGGCCCTCCAAGAATTTAAATAGAAGATTTCATAGGCTTAAAGATAACAGATTTTACATGCAAAAGCAGATGCTTGCAACAAAGCATCGAAATCATACAAAGTTATCTTGGAAACATTCCTCTAAAAGCTTGCCTCGGAAAACGGAAACCATCCCAGGGTTCTGGATGGCTATATCGTTTTTACACCAGAGGGCAGGGGTGAAATCCAGCAGGTTCTGACAGGTTCTGGAGAACCGGTAGCGGAAATTTTGAGTAGTTCAGAGAACCGGCAAATACCACCTCTGCCTGGTCCCAAAGTGGGATGGGAATGGAGATTTTGCAGTATCCTTCCCCTGGAGTGGGGTGGGAATGGAGATTTTGCAGTATCCTTCCCCTGGGGTGTGGTGGGAACGGAGATTTTGCAGTATCCTTCTCTTGCCATGTCCAAGCCACACTATACCCATTAAGCCACGCCCACAGAACTGGTAGTAAAAGAATTTGGATTTCACCACTGACCAGCAGTCTTCAAACTTGGCAGCTTTAAGACTTGTGGACTTAAACACCCAGAATTCTTCAGCCAGCATAGCTGTTTTCTACAGTTGTTTGGGACTTGTCCCTTTTCTTGATGGGATGGACCAGCTGAGAGTTTCAAATATTCACCCAATTTTCTTAGCTCTCCTTGGGAATTAATACTTTGAAAGACTGCAAGAAAGCAAGACGTAGTCCCAGAAATACAAATGCTCTAATCTCAAATGCTTTCTGAGGTTTGCTGGTGATTCCTGCAGCACAGATATATTGCAAATGCTGGCAACAGATACAGTGGTCTGTGCAGAGAGAGATGGCTACTCCCCTTCACTCCAGCCAGCAGCATCAACCTCCATTACTTACAGTACATGGTCTGCCAAGTGAAATCTAGGGGTATTTGGGTTTGGATTCTACCTCTTTCGGTGGGGCTTGCCTTGCCATGAAAGAATTATAATAGGGATGATCTTTATGCCTGATCTTTATATGCCAAGGGTACCAATATAAAGACCCGGATTTTAGCATATTCACTTTCTATAAAGTAGAAACTTTGAAATAAGTCTTCTATGTAAAGTTAACATTCATGGAACTGCATTATCATTCAAAAGTGCTTTGTTGATTGCAGGGTAACATATTTGCCTAAAGTGGGCACTGAGACCACAACACATCTACATCTTGGTTGTGCTTATGCAACATATATAAACCTGGTTATTGAATTAACCATTTTTCTGAGTATGCACAATATGCTTTAATATACAGGAATTTTAATGCTTTAATATACAGGAATCTATCCCGGGTGATTTTCTGGGATAGAAGGAAATGGATGACTAGATCATTATTCCAGGCATTTGGATGAAGTGAGACCTCCCTATATAATTCATCTGATATTAAATCATTCGGTTCCTTCCAATTCTTTTTGATACAATGGACATAATTTTGCAAGGATTGTCCACCACCACTGCTTGTTGTAAGCACTTAAATCTTTTTTCATTATGACACAAACTATGAGTATTCAAGTTTGTTACATTACCAGAGGTGAGTCACTTCCTCCCAGGTTCATTTCTATAAACCAGCATTTCTGAACCTTGGCAGCTTGGAGAGAATATTGGGAATTGAAGTCCACCCGTCTTCATGTTGCCAAGGTTGGTAAATACTCCAGTAAACTCTGAAATGTGGACTAATATACCATGGCTGATCTACAAAGCTGAACAAGATTGGTATGGTGTAGCACTTGGATAGAGAACTGCAATCAGGCTGTTGACTGAAGTGGGATATCAAGGGAACATCCCAGAATTAAAATTGTATATATACAACTATATTATACTGCATGCAGTAGTTGTGTACATCTCAAAGTTGAAATACATTTTATCTATTTAATTAAATTTAGGGCTCCCTCCCTCCAACTCTAGATGGCTCACAAAATAAAAATAAAATTCGGATCAAAACAAGATAGGTTGTGGTCACTATGTAGAAACATATACAAAAAATATATCCAATAAGGGGCTCCAATTTAAGCCAAGGCCGAGAAGAACAAACAGTTCTTCAAGGCCTTTATGAAATGCCAACAAAGTGCCAGGACATGAATTTAAGAGGGAACTCATTCCAGAGAGCAGGGGAGGCATGCTTCCTGAATCCTGATAGACGTTTTATTAAACATCACTGCTTAATTGAAGGAACCTGGAGCATGCTAACACTTCCAGCATATACCAGCTGGGCAAGACGTATGGGAGATAAATGGTGCTACAAGTAACAGGCCTTATACCATATGGGGCTTTATAGTATATAGTAATAACCACCATCTTGAATTGCATCGGGAAGTGTGCTGGAAGGAAAGGAAGGAAGGAGCATAAAACAGGGCTTCCAATCCTCAACTCCCACTGTATTCCAAAAGTATGCTGTAGGTCAATGGTATCAAAGGCCACCAAGGAGCAAAAAGGATGGATATACTACCTCTATCCTAGTGCCTACCATCAATCAGTGCAACCAAATGTCAGCGTTCCAGAAAAAAACCCAACTCCAAGTAAAAACCCTAAAACAAGCATTTTTCAAAGTTCTATTTACTAGAATAGGTAAACTGGCACATCTGGGAAAACCCGAATCTGAGAGGTCCGGGTTTTCCCTCAGTAAATCAAAAACCCCAAAACCATCCCCTCATTCCTCAGTCGATCACATGCTCCAATCACCATCCGTCCCATCTCGAGACAGCACTCCGACCACTCCTCCAGATGCAGGATCGGCCTGAATTTGATCGACAGGAAGAATGCTATTATGTCTAAAGACAACCCCTCTACTAAATCCTCCCTCCTACTTTCCCACACATGAGAAGGTGGCAGCATGGAAGCTTCCGGCCTAATATGGCTTCCAAAGCTGACACCAAAGCTTTCTCAGTCCTGAGCCTTGGTCTGAGCTCAACTGAATTGGATCTGGATAATCCATTTTTTCCAGGGTTTTTCTGCAATGATAGGCTAACAACAACAACAACAACAACAACAACAATAATAATAATAATACAAAAAAAACAACTTTATTATCATTGTATGTGTATACACAGCATACCCATACAACAAAATTCACTTAACACCCAAAGACCAGGTCCAACACACATAACAATCCCCACACACACTCCCACCCACCACAATTCCCCACCCCTAAGCCACCCAAACATCTACACAACAGACCAAGTAATACTGTCCAACGGCTCACTGATGGTGGCCCGTTAGTTCATTGTTGAGTGAAATTATAGCTCTGGGATAAAAACTATTCAGAAAATGTGTGGTCCGAGTTTTAATTGTTCTGTATCTTCTGCCAGAAGGCAACAATCCAAAAGATTGTAAGCAGGATTGGAAGAGTCTCTGAGAATGTTATGCAATTTTCTCAAACAGCGAGATTCAAAGCTGTTGTCTAGGGCTGGTAGCTGGAGTCCAATGACCTTCCTAACAAGGGTAGCAATTGTCTAAAAATGTTGGGTCCAAGACTAGCCTTTTGAGAAGGAGGAGCGCCACTGCCTCCTTCATGGCTGAAGACCATGCAAAGTGAGGATGATATCTCAGTATGGATCCAATTATAGGGCACCTCCCTGGCTGCTTTAATAACCAGAGTGCCAGATCTAATAAACAGGTGGCTAAACTTAACAGTGCAGACAATCCTGCCCACTTCCTCAAGGAGTCACCAATTCAAACTCATTCTAGATCACACCACAAAACTGAAATCCAAGAACCTCACAGTGATGTTATACAAATGAACAAAAGTCCTTTTTATGCTGAAATATGCAAGCACTGGAAGATTAATAAATACCGGATGAAAAGGAGGAAACTAATAGCTTTTCCACCGCAGGATCAAGCGGGCACAATTACGTGGCTACCACTTTGGATGGAGGAAAAGTTACCCCATTGTTCAACCCAGAATGATTATATGAGTACTCAGTGAGGGGACACTCAAAGGTGACCAAATTCCACCTTCCAAAACTGCAGAGAGCCCATTTTTGCAGGCAAAGTTCCTGGGGTGTTTGTGTTATGCTTGCTGATTTGTTCCTGGATACAAAGAAGGAGGGGGCGGGGGGAACTGTCACAAAGCAGTCCTTGCTTGCACTGATTTATTACTTCTTCCAATCATTGGTTTTGGCACCTTTCTTTCTTCCTTTTTTTCTTCTTCTTCTTCAAAGGCTTTGTACTGAGGTCATCTTCTAAACCAGTCAAGATTTATAGAGGCAGCATTAAGACATGCTCAGAGATTTCTGCACGTAATGGTGACATTACCTAGAAAAATTAAGGCATTGACCACAATGATTATAACCTTCCTGATTATAACTGCTTTGCCTTAGAGACTATGTCAACTTGCCAAAAAAGCCAAAGGAGAAGAGCTTTCCAAATGTGCCTTGTTTGGGGGCTCATTTCTTCTGTTCCTCTCTGTTCTGATTTCAAATGGCAGGCTGTACTTAGAGCAGTTATAACCAGGGCCCAGAAAATGCCACACAAAATCAGAATTCAGATGGCTCAATTCTGTTACTCATTAACAATTATCCAGGATGATAACATTAGATGTGTCTCGCCTTCCAAACATTATGTGCTTCCTATCAGGGGTGGGTTCTACTTATCTTTACTACCGGTTCGCAACGGGTCTGCACACGCGCGTGTGCTTCGCTCGTGCATGTGCAGAAGTGTTCTGATGACATCGGGGTTGGTGGGCGGAGCCTCCCGCTGGCTTTCCTAATGGTTCTATAGAACCGGTGTGAACCGGGGGCTACCCACCACTGCTTCCTATGCTCTACCTTTCCAGAGAAATTGCTTGCTAGAAATAACCTCTAATTCCTCTCCTACCCCCACCCCCACCCCCATGGACAATTGCCTACTCAGTGGTGAGTTTCTACCTGTTCGCCCCAATTTCGGGCGAACTGATAGTGGCGGTGGTGGGAGGCTCCGCCCACCCGCCCGGATATCATCATGGATGCTCTGTGCATGCACAGAAGTACCACGCGCAAGCACTCCCAGTTCCAAACCGGTAGCAAAGGTAAGTGGAACCCACTACTGTGCCTACCCAACATCACCACCCCGCTACTTTAGCATGCTGTAAGGATCTCTTGTTCCGTGTGGTGTGTGGACCAAATGGAGTGGATTAAAGCTTGTGACTACATACCTTCTAATTATGTGTGGTGTGTATGTGTGTGTCCTGTCTATTTCTTCTCCCTGCATTTTCTCCATAATCTTTCAGATCCTTTAGGTGGGAGCAGTCAGCATCTGTTCCAGTGGTGGGTTTCAAAAAATTTTTACTACCGGTTCTGTGGGTGTGGCTTGGTGGGCATGACATGTTTTGGTGGGCGTGGGTTGGTGGGCATGGCAGGGGAAGGATACTGTAAAATCTCCATTCCCTCCCCGTTCCAGAGGAAGATTACTGCAAAATCCCCATTCCCTCCCAATCAACTGGGATTTGGGAGGCAGAGAATAGATGGGGGCGGGGCCAGTCAGAATTTTTACTACTGGTTCTCTGAACTACTAAAAATTTCTGCTACCGGTTCTCCAGAACTGGTCAGAACCTGCTGAAACTCATCTCTGATCTGTTCTCATGCAAAGTCTGGCTTCATGCAATTCCCTTAACCCGGAGCGACCAGCAGCTGCATTCGCACAGCCTGCTAAACTGAGCTTGTGCCAACTTTAGTTTTACTGGTTGTGGCTTAAGCACATTGCCCAAACCCACATGTTTGTACTTCAATGAATTATGTGAACCCAATGACTGAGCTTGCTTCCTGAACTAACTGCTTTGACGCTTTGTGTGAACCCATCCGTTTGTCCTCCTCTGGTCTGTTTGCCAAGTCATGTGCCTTGCCATAGTTGTGCACATTTCAGTGCTAGTGAATTGGCCACAGTGACGTCCTGTTGCAAAATGCAGCACTTTGCTCCCAACAGAAACCACAGTACACAATTTGCATAATTTTCTCTCACCAAACACAGGCCTGTCGTGCAGGTCACCCCCATTTGACCATTTCGAGACTTTACCTTGCAAACAGCTAATTCTTCCCCAACTGCAGTTTGGAGCTTCCTTTTTGCACGATAATCTGTCTCCCTGCGAGTTGTTTCGAGTCCTTGTTTTGTCCCTCAGATCACCAGGGGACTAAGTTACTTTGAACTTCATCCCCTATGCTCTGATGCAGTGTTTCTCAACCTCAGCAACTTTTAAGATGGGTGGACTTCAACTCCCAGGATTGCTGGGTGTTAAAGTCCACCCATTTTAAAGCTGCTGAGAAACAGTGCTCTGATATGTTTATCAGCTGAGGGTGGAAGACTCAAGGGCAGCATATTTTCCTCCTTGGCAGCTTCCTTCCTTTGGCCTGGCTACTATAGTGGCTGCTACTTGAAATGAAGAGCAGCGGGTGGGAGTGGGCAGCTCAGGTTTGTCCCTTTGATACAGCCCCAGGGATAGTAGGCAGATATTCTTCAGGAACAGAAGGCAGTTTCATATGAAAGCAGTTAGAACAATGGTGGGTTGGAGGCAGTGGTCAAATCCAATTTTTTTTACTACCAGTTTTGTGGGCGTGGCTTGATGGGCATGGTGTGGCTTGGTGGGCATGGCAGGGGAAGGATACTGCAAAATCTCCATTCCCACCCCACTCCAGGGGAAGGATATTGCAAAATCCCCATTCCTTCCACATTCCTGGAGGAAGGATATTGCAAAATCTCCATTCCCACCCCACTCTGAGTCTTTGCCAGTTTTCCGAACTACTGAAAATTTCCGTTACCGGTTCTCCAAACTGCTCAGAATTTCCGCTACCAATTCTCCAGAACCTGTCAGAACCTGCTGAATTTCACCCCTGGTGGGAGGTCAAGCAGGGGCTTCTTTGGATTGAGGCAGGATAGCTGCTGCCTCATTGTGCAATTGCACATTTCCCCAAACTTGTAGTAGGACTTCTGGGGACCTTTATATACTGCACATTTGGGGTGGGTAGGGGTGGGGAGTGAAATCAGGGAGGGCTCTTCATTCCCGGGTCCTTTTGATTGTGTTTGATGGCTTTCCCAGGCTCTGTGAAGTTGTCTTTGGCTTGAAAGGTGGCACAGAACATGATGTTGATGCCATCCTGTTTTCTGACTGAACTCTGTGTATGCTTTGTTTTGCTCACCAGGAAAGGCCTGTATTGCATTCTGGACCAATTCAGGCTTTGATAAACTGGGGAATAGTTCTGGAAAAGTATCAAGATGGGAGACAATCTTACCTCCAGGGGAATGATGTTCCACAGAGAAGGGACCACCAAAGACCATTCTCCTTGGTCCCATTAGATGTACTGTACTTCCTAAGAGCCAGGACACACAACATAACCTGCCTTCTCACTCTGGTGGGCCAGATGGATGTAACAGGGGAGAGCTAGTCCTTTAGATAACCTGGCCCCAAACCATGGAGTCTTTTTTCACAATCAATTCATGCTGCTGGCCCATCTGTGATCAGCTACAATTCGAAGATCCTTTTTAATCTGCAGCAGTTGAGCAAACCAGAGATGTCTACAGGGCATGATCCAAAAAGTTAAAATGATGGCTACAACTGTGCAATTGAATTCAGCCCATTTTTAATATCCATTGCAACACGCATTAAAAAAACCCACAAGCTTTGTTAGCACCAGAGCTTTGATTGCAACATCATGGCTGGGCTTTATGGACCATACCTTGCCAACAGCTGTGCATTTGATGTTGTTTCCTTTCCTTAGATGTGTGAGATCCAAACCACTAAGGAGTTAATTATAACCAGCAGCAGTGCCAAACACACCGACCGAAACCTACACAAGTGCTGAATTTGGCATCAGTTTAAAGTGCAGCCTAAAAAGAAATCTGACCTTTAACAGCAAATAAATAAATTTTTAAAAATTGGTTCCTTTTAGAGCTTGACTGACAGAAGCTTCAAACTGGGCTCAGGATGACCTCTCAGAGAGACTGGAATGAGCTGCCTGCCTTGTGCCTCTGGATGGAAAGCTTTATTATTGATTGATTTATTAAATCCTTGCTATTTATTAAATCAAGGAAAGTTGTCCTTGACTAACGACCTTTGGGCATAATTTCTCTGTTGCAGAAAATGGATTTTCCTTTTTTTTTTAAAAAAAAGTTTTTTATTTTTAAATAAAAACAAAAAACCCCATCATCTTTCCATATACTTACAGACAGTAATTCAGTAGGTTAAAATCATTTTGTGCTCTCAACATTTTCAAAATTTCACTTGTGACAAGTATTCTTTCATCTAACTAAAAACAAATGTTTACACATTTTATCCAAATGTCATTTCACGTATAATACTTCATCTCCATTCTTTATTATCTACCCATTGGTAAAATAGCTCCAATATCAAATAATATTGTTTATCTTCCTGTTCTCTTATTTCAAATGTCAATCTACTCATTTCAGCACAGTCCAATATTTTTTTAATAATTTCTTCATCAGCAATTTTCTACTCTCCTTTCCAATTTTTTGCAAATACAATTCTAGCCGCTGTTAAAATATTCACAATTAAATATTGCAATTCTTTACTGAATGTCTCTGGTAAGACCCTAATAAAAATATCTCTCGTTTTAAGTCAATTTGTCTCTTTGTCATTTTTTCTAACCATGTGTATATCTTAGTCCAAAATCTTCTTGCTTCTATGCATGTCCACCACATATGATAATAAGATCCTGGGATCTGATGACACTTCCAGCACTTCTCCGATTTATTCCGGAACATTCTGGCTATCCTCGTCGAAGGTAGATGCCACCTGTAAAACATCTTATACAAATTCTCCTTATATGCTGTAGACATTGTCATTTTATAGTTATGTGACCACAATTTTTGCCATTTCTCCAAATTAATACCATAACCAAAATTTTCCCCCCACGCTATCATTGATTCTTTAACTTGTTCTTCTTCCAATTTTACCTTAGAGGTAAAATGAGAATGGCTTTTCCTTGATACAAAAGGAAGCCTAACTTAATGCAGAGTATGATATCAGAACCCTTTTGCTGAACAAAATACAAGTCAGGGCTGCAAGCAAGATATGGATGGTGCTGAATTTATAAGGTTTTGAGCTTTCAAAAATGCTTCTCTCCTGAAATACCCTCCCACTGTGATGTGGGCAACAACGGGAGAAGACCAGAATGGTACAAACCCAACAACACTGTTGTCTTTGGGCCACCATCTTCCACATCACCTTTATCTCGCAGCTCCAAAAGGCTGCTTCTACCCGCCTCCCAGATGTGACCACAGGCTTTGGTTAAAAAACCAAAAAGGTCAGGATGGCAGCCATAAGAGTACTGTTAATGAATCACCCAGTGCAGTATGTAAAAATTAGGTGAAACTGCCCACTATCTCTACTTTTTTGAGTTTGACCTATGGATACCCATGCTGTCGTCTCATCACAAGCTCAAGCAGTTCAATAAAAAAGGAAGAGCTGCTAAAACGTGCTAAATTGTTAGCGTTAACCTTGATTCTTTTTTGTTTTTCGGTTTGTTTGTGGATCATAGAATAACAGAATAATAAAGTTCGAAGGGATCATGGAGGTCTTCTAGTCCAACCCCCTGCTCAGGCAAGAAACTCTACAGAATTTCAGACACATGGTTGCCCAATCTCTTCTTAAAAACTTCCAAAGTTGGAGCATCCACAACGTCTGGAGGCAAATCATTCCATTGATTACTTGTTCTCACTGTCAGGAAATTTCTCCTTAGTTCTAGGTTGTTTCTCTCGATTAGTTTCCATCCATTGCTTCTTGTCCTGCCCTCAGGTGCTTTGGAGAATAGCTTGACTCCAGGGGTGGGTTCTACTTATCTTTACTACTGGTTCGCATCACGCACGCGTGCACGCTCTTCTACACATGTGCAAAAGCTTCACGCACAGCTGAAGCTGCATGCACAGATCACCTATGATGATCTGAAGTCAGTGAGCGGAGTCTCCCGTCGGTTTTACTACCGGTTCTAATGAACCAGTCTGAACCGGGGGCAACCCACCACTGCTTGACTCCCTCTTCTTTGTGGCAACCCCTGTTTTCATGTCATCCCTTGTCCTTATTTTCATTAAACTAGACATACCCAGTTCCTGCAAACGTTCTTCATTTGTTTGAGCCTCGAGTCCCCTAATCATCTTTGTTGCTCTTCTCTGCACTCTTTCTACAGTCTCAACATTATTGTTGTATATAAACTCAAGACTATTTATAAACTCTGATTAGAGTAGAATTCAGTGTATCGTGTGAATCTGGAACATGGTTAATTCACTGCCCAGGTTTTACAACTTGTCCAGACTTAGTCACTGAGTAGTCGTCACCTCTCTTTTGCCACACCTTCAAAGTGAGGCCTTCCCTGAGTGTGAGAGCAATACTGGTGGGCTGGATTACTTGTAAAGGGAGAAACGTTTCTCTCAGAGCAGGTTTGAGCATGTCAGTTCCCCAAGGGAAGAGCAAGTGCCAGATGTTACAGCAAACCCACCCTCTCCTTTTTTGAAAACACCATAAAAACGTTAAAAAACAGAGGGACAGATAGCTGGCAAGACTGGTGGCTAGAGCAAGGTGAGCAAAAGTACAACGTGGACTTAGATCTTGAAGTAAAAAGGGTGGTGTGGGCACAGAGGATTAATTGGAAGATGCTGGATTGGAATTGGATCCATTGGAATTTAAGCTCAGTGTTAAGGTTTAGAAGAGAGAGTGTTTGAGAATCCAGGCTCCCATCTCTTTAGCAATTGCACTTACTTATATACCGCTTCACAGTGCTTTACAGCCCTCTCTAAACTGGTTACAGAATCAGCCTATTGCCCCCAACGATCTGGGTCCTCATTTTACTGACCTTGAAAGGATGGAAGGCTGACTCAACCTTGAGCTGGTGGAATTCGAACTGCTGGCAATCGGCAGTCAGCAGATTTTAAGAGTGCACTGCAGTAGTGCACTCTAACCACTGTGCCACCATGGCTCATAGGCCAGTGTTTCTCAGTCTTAGCCACTTTTAAGATATGCGGACTTCAGCTCCCAGAATTCCCCAGCCAGTCCACACATCTTGAGCGAGAAACATTGCAAACTAGACAGTCTTGCAAAGTCCCATCTTTTGAGAGTTCTGTAAGTTGCGGTCATTGGAGAGTTTGGAAAATACAATGGGGATGAAAGCATGGGATTCATAGGTTGTGCAGAGGCATTTTCCTGACGAAGAACTATTATGAGCTGCCTCTGGTGGCTGTGGTATGGGATGGAGGCTTTCTAACTATAATCAAAGTAATTCTAGCCTCATCTTACTGGAGATGTTTCTCAGCATCTCACTTAGAGGAGCCTCTTGAAAGCCCACATCTGAGCTCGTGATGAATCCTATAGACAGAGCTGGGAATAGTAACAATAGTACTGTGCTTCATTTTAACCCACTTGAGGTCTAGATCAGAACTACTCAACCTTGGCAACTTTAGGATGTGCGGACTTCTATTCCCAGAATTTCCCAGACATGTTGCCAAGGTTTAGAAACAGCGGTAGCCCGTCCGATGATTCACTGAAAGGGACAAAAGCAGTGATGAAATCCAAATTTTTTTACTACCGGTTCTGTGGGCTGGCTTGGTGGGCATGGCAGGGGAAGGATACTGCAAAATTCCCATTCCCTCCCCACTCCTGGGGGAAGGATATTGCAAAATCTCCATTCCCATCCTACTCTCAGGCCATTCAGAAGTGGTATTTGCCCGTTCTCTGAACTACTCAAAATTTCTGCTACCTTCTTCTCCAGAACTTGTCAGAACCTGCTGGATTTCATCCCTGGTCAAAAGGCAGGGGAGCCCATCCACAACCTTAGTGGCCCTCACACCAAGGGCAAAACCAGAGGGCTGGAGGCATTGCATAGCCTTTGCGAGAGGCAATCTTCACAGCTGTTTTCAGAAGGTCCCCTCTGACATCTTCGGGGTCAGAGGGGACTGCCTCTTTTGCGACCTGCTGCTCCCCTATTGCATGAAAGCCTCTCCCTTCATCTGCACACCTTTTGGCAGTTGCCAAGGAGAGTGGAGGACAAAAGAGGTTCTCTTGTTGGGAACATCTTTGAGCCTTGTAATATCTGCATTATTATAGCCCCCAGCAGGTAAGCAAGAGGGGCAAGGATATCACCCTAACGTAGGATGGCAAAAATCCAAATTACCACTTTTTGGCAGAGTGGGGGTACCAGTCCAGATCTGGGAGGCAGCCCTTGGGGAGCTAAGCCCACGTCACACACAAAAGTGGAGTTTTATCCCAGTCATCCTCATTGTCATCAATGGCAGACTGGTTTGTTATTCTCAAATTGCAATTGATCTTCCAGTACTGTGTGGGCAATCAGAGAAGCAGAACTACAATTGTTTAAGGAAAGGGGAGAAATTAAATTAGCTTGCCCAGCTTCTCATCTAAGCTTTATTGCCAAGAAAGCCCAGGAAAACTGGGACTCAGTTCATTCATTGTGCTAGATCATGGTTTGTTTAGCCGTGGTTTACTGAATAATCCCATGTGCTGGGTTCATATGACACACATCCATTAAACATCCCGAGTCAAGACAACATGTAAGAGTCACACAACAGCCTAAGCCACGATCTGCAAACCACAATGGCTGGGTTTGCAAACCAGCTTAATCCAAAACTAAACCAATCAGTTTATGGTATCATGTGTTTGGTGACTTATGCCTGCATTTATCTGTTGGAAGCAGGTTCTTTGACACAGAGGCAGAATCTTTTTTGGACCCTCACAGGAAAGATTCCCCCATCTTTATGCTAGTGAAGGACCTGCATGAATCCTCAGGCCACCGTAATGTCTGAAAGCCCTGGGTAGTCAAATAGGTTTTGTGAACTCAGAACCCAGCGTATATCCTTCTCTGCCATACTGAGAAAGCACAAGGATTGAAATCACTCAGACGGGAAACTCAGCGTTGGCAGTGACCGGAATTGCATGTAATCCCAGTTAAATAAATAAACCCCAGCCCAGAGTCTCTGGGGATGACCCTGCCCATGTTTGCATCCTTGCTATTGCAATGTACACATTTCTTAGGCAAAGCCAAGGAAAACAGAATGAAAACGCCACACTGGGTAACACATTGCGCTCACACACATAGAACCAGGGGTGAAATTCAGCAGGTTCTGGAGATCCGGTAGTGGAAATTTGGAGTAGTTCAGAGAACCAGCAAATGCCACCTCTGGCTGACCCCAGGAGTGGGGAGGGAATGGGGATTTTGCAGTATCCTTCCCCTGGAGTTTGGTGGGAATGGGGATTTTGCAGTATCCTTTCCTTGCCATGCCCACCAAGCCACGCCCATCAAGCCACACCATGTCCATTAAGCCACGCCCACAGAACCGGTAGTAAAAAAAAATTGGATTTCACAACTGCATAGAAAAGAGTTGGAAGAAACCTTGGAGGTCTTCTAGTCCACCCCCCCCACCCAGCTCATACAATTTCAGACAAATGGTTGTCCAGCCTCTTTTTGAAAGCCTCCAGTGATGGGACCACCCACAACTTCTGAAGGCAAACCATTCCACTGGTTTATTGTTCTCACCATTGAAATTTTCTCCTTATTTCTAGGTTGGTTCTCTCCTTGGTGTAGGAAGCTGGCAGATGCCAACAGAAGTGTCTGAACAAACACTGGATCTCATTAGTGCCCTGTTGTTCACCCCTGCTTCTATAAAGCGTGATGTAAATAAGCATTTCACTTATAGATTATGGATTACCCTCAATCCTTTTGTGCCAAGGGCTAAACCACACAGAACTTAAGTAAAGCGAACACGTTGTACAAGTGAAGCCTCTAGAACCTTTACTCACTCTATTTTGCGTGGACGCAGCCATATCGCCCTCGTTTGCGCTGGGGGCTCTGGAATGACAGATTCGTTTTGGAAATTTTAGATTTTTATTAGACTTCTGCATCTATGGACTGGAATCTGCCTTTCTGTGCCCCTGAATAGGTTCTCCAATCTCTTCTCTCTCTTCTGATTGAAGACTGAGATTTTCTCTAAAGGACCATATAAAGCAGGGTTCTCCAACCTTGGCAACTTTAAGACTTGTAGATTTTAACTCCCAGAGTTCCTCAGCCAGCAAAGCTGGCTGAGGAACTCTGGGAGTTAAAATCTACAAGTCTTAAAGTTGCCAAGGTTGGAGAACCCTGATATAAAGGGTTGATTCTTTGCTTATATAAATAAATAAATAAAAATATTTTGACAAAAGGACCAGAGCTTGACATTATTTCATTGCCCATCCCTCTGTCACCAACAGGGGAAAATGCCATTGCAGTCTCTTTTCCACAAAATGGGGGTGGGTAGGGTGGGAGGGGAGGGGAGGGGAGCTTCCAAAGCCCTGCGGGAGCTGTTGGTTAAAGGATCCACCACGTCACCAGATGCCAAATGTTTGCTTGCCTCCCACTGAACCCCTCCTCAGGGCCACCAGGGCCTTGGGTGTCAGTGCGTGAGGCACCAGTTCAAATCACCTGGAAGCGCTTGGGGGAGCCTGGAAAGGATTATTCATTCCAGGAAGGCTGGCTCCTGGCAGGCCCGGACGGCGTGAGTGGGGGGGCGGGGGGCGGGTGTGAGGCAGGCGTGCCAAAATCAGCAGCTGTCCACCAGAGGCCTGCTTCCAGTCTGCCTCGTCCCCGCATGGCTGGCAAACGGTGCGCCCCCCCCACCCCCCACCCCGCTTCAGCAACTGGCTCCATCTTGGCAAGTGGCCAACTGCTCTCTGGGGAAGGGTGTGTGTTGTCCACGACTGTGCTATTTATTGGTCCTGCTGTGTGTGTGTGTGTGTGTGTGTGTGTGTGTAAGTGGTACAGGCAGCTGTGGCCTATGTGGGATGTTCTTTCCCGACAGGCAGAGAGAGAAAGACGCCTCTCTCTGGGAAGGGGAACTCAGGGAATAAGGGACTCCCTCAAAACCAACACCCTGCTCAATGCAGGAATCCAAATGGAAGCATTTTTACCGATGGGATTAAATCAGGGGTGGGCAACTGTGGCCCTTTTACAACCTGTGGACTTCAACTCCCAGAATTCCTGAGACAGCTTGGCTGTCTCAGGAATTCTGGGAGTTGAAGTCCACAGGTTGTAAAAGGGCCACAGTTGCCCACCCCTGGCTTAAATAAATCCAGCAAAGTGGAATCTACTACAGTTCCACAAACAGGTTATTTAAAAATAATAGGTCAATCAACTTTCCTGCACCTGGCAACTATTATTTCATGACTTACCTACCCCCTTTCTTTCAGGCGTTAGAGAAGTACAGGTAGTCCTCGGCTTACGACCACATTTTGAGTGCAAAATTTCCGTGGCTAAGCAAGACATTTGTTAAGTGGATTTCGCCCCGATTTGCGACCTTTCTTGCACGATTCACATGTTAAGTGAATCTGTGCAAGTGGTTATGTTAGTAACACAGTGATTAATCTGGTTTCTCCTTTGATTTGGCTTGTCGGACGGTTGCGAAAGGTGACCGCGTGACCCTGGGACACACCACCGTCATAAATATGAATCGGTTGCCCCAGTGTCTGAATTTCGATCATGTGACCATGGGGTATGCTGCGAGAGTTTTGTGAAAAACAGTTTACAAGTCATTTTTCCCCTCCAGTGCCCTTGTAACTTTGAATGGTTACTAAACAGCAATAGTACTTACTTATATGCCGCTTTACAGTGCTTTACAGCCCCCTCTAAGCGGGTTTACAGAGTCAGCCTATTGCCCCCAACAATCTGGGTCCTCATTTGACCCACCTTGGAAGGATGGAAGGATGAGTCAACCTTGAGCCTGGGGAGAAATGCCGAACTGCTGGCAGCCAGCAGTCAGCAGAAGTCGCTTGCAGTGCTGCATTCTAACCACTGCGCCACCACATCTCATTGCAATGAACTGTTTTTAAGTTGAGGATGACCTGTACTAGCTTACCTTCAATTCCCAAGCACACCCAGCTTCTTCCATCACAGGCTTTATTCTTGACTCTTGGAGCTAGATTAGAGGGCGAATGGGGAAGGGGGTGGCGGCTAGAACGGTGTCCTCGTTCCTAGCATGGCTGTGTGATTTTATCCGGCGTTTGGATGGCCGGGCTGCTGGAAGTGCCTGAAGGACTGACCTCAGACAACCCAGGTTGGCTCAGGCGAGCTCCCTGCTTCTTTTTCCACCAGGGTCCCTCAGCCAACTCCAAGAGCCGCCCCATCATTTTAAACACCACTTGGCAAAGGAGATTCGCAAACATGACCCCATCACTCTCAGAGATGGCCTAGAGCAGGAGTCTCCAACCCTGGCAGCTTTAAGACTTGTGGGAGTTGAAGTCCACAAGTCTTAAAGTTGCCACGGTTGGAGACCCCTGGCCTAGAGTCATTCTGAGTAGTAACTTTGCCATGGTAGCTACAACACAGCACTTTGAGATACTCTGCTGCCAGCCTAACCCTAACCCCCACAGGTTACCTTTGGGTTCTTGCCCTAATCGGTATCACCTGACCCCAAAAAGAGGAAGAATTTAGTGAGACCACCCAGAAGCCTTGCACGTGTGGGAAGGCATTTTCAGGCAGAGCTGCTAGAGGTTACAATTGTTTGGAATATCGATGCTTTTCCCTGCCTTACTAACCCATGAATAATAATTTTCAGCCTTTCAAGACCCTGGGAAAAATCAGGGCTTCTGTACCCGGGTCTCCAGCAGGCAAAAAAAGAAGCTTGATTGGGGTTAGCCCAGAAATTGGACTGTCACCGCACAAGAGGCTCACAAGCCCCAAGCAGCTGCCTGCCTGGATTTCAACCGTAGAATGAGCTGAAGGTCAGCATATTGGCAGCGAATGGGGTGTGTGAAGAGGGGGCTGGTTGTGCAATGCCTTGTATAGCCTTGGCACCGCCAGCTCTGCTTTGTCACTCTCCAGCTGGACTAAAAATATGTTGAGAGCCTCCTGCCTCTTTGCTTCGTCTGCTTGAAATCACTCTCCTCCCACCCCACCCCACCCCAAGCAGGAGACTTTCAGAAGGCCAAAGGACCAGTTGCGTTTTGGCTCTAGTAAGTAGTCTTGTAGCCCAACTCATCCTGCAGGATATCGGGAAAGCGGGGGGGGGGGGTGTCTCACCCCTTCCTTCCTTCCTTCCCTTCCCCTCCCTCCTGCGTAGACTTTCAGATGAGAACGGCTGTGCCTGAATGTTCTCCCCTTCCCTGGCTCCCCTTCTTTTGCAACAGCTGTTTCCAAAGCCTCTTGAATTTCTGCAAACAGCACCAACCTCAATTGAAATAACACAGCCAGAGTTTATTGGGTCTCTTTTCTCTTTCCTCTTCTATTACTTTCAGCTAATGAATTTACTTTTTAAAAAACAAAACAAAACAAAACAAAAATAAATTACAGAATTAAATAACTTTGGACAAATCCTCTCCCCAAAATAAAACATTAAAGTAATTGCTGGACTTTGGCAAACAGAGACACCTAAACTGTAACACTATGGGGGGAAAACATTACTTGAGAAAGAGGCAGAGAGGGAGAAGTGAGCAAATCTTTTCTGGGCATTCCTTGGGGGGTCCCCAAGCAAGTATAGTAGAGATGCCCTCAAAATCTGCTGGAGCCTCTCTCGAGCCACATTTGCAATCTTCCTTCCTCTTCCAGCCCCCACCCAACCCACACGTTAGCTCCATGCTGTCTGCTGAAACCTGCTAGGCATTAGGCAGATCCACAACACTGTGGTGCTTGCTCCCTGATGCTTCTGCTCTCCAGAGGTGCCTCTCTAGGGCTGGTCCAACTTCAGACATGTGTTGGGTTGTCCAGGTAAGGGTCTGTCTTGGTCATGTGCAGCATAACAGCAGGAGCTTTGTAATGGCAGTGCGCTCCGGTGCAAGTCACCCCACTACATGGTTTCCCCCTAGTCCTCATTCCCAGTTTCCTGTTGCACAGGCTCTGCCAGGTCTGCAGAGTTTTGGAGCTCCACACCCAAACACCGCTGGTGATGCCCACCACCAAGGACATGAATATCTTCAGCATGAAGATGGCCATCGTGGGCACCGAGGCATCCAAGGAACAGTCCACACTTCGATGGCCCGGAAAAGGCAAGCAGCTGTGCTCCAAGGCCTGCAGGTTCCAGTAATCCATATTCAGACGTTCATAGAAATAACAGACAATGACACACGTGGCTGGGACAGTATAGAGGATGGAAAAAACCCCGATCTTCACCATGAGCTTCTCCAGTTTCTCAGTATTTGTGCCGCCCGTCTTCATAATTTTGCGGATGTGGAAGAGCGCCACAAAGCCCGTCAGGATGAAGGAGGTGCCAATGACCAAGTAGCAGGAGAGTGGGATGAGGATGAACCCTGTCAGGGCATTGATGTCCATGCTCCCCACATAGCAGAGCCCAGTGAGCTCGTCCCCCGCCACCTTCCGCATGGTGAGGATAACAATGGTCTTCATAGCGGGGATCCCCCAGGCTGCCATGTGGAAGTAGCTGCTGTGGGCCTCAATGGCTTCGTGGCCCCATTTCTTGCCAGCAGCCAAGAACCAGGTCAAAGTCAAGATGACCCACCAGAGGGAGCTGGCCATGCCAAAGTAGTACAGGATGAGGAACACAATGGTGCAGCCAGTACTTTCCAGCCCCTCTTGGATGATGTACAGCTCCCCGTTCTCCCGGTCACAGGCAATGTTCTCAGCACCGGCCACCGAGCGGATGATGAAGGCCACCGAATAGACGTTGTAGCACATGGAGAGGAAGATGATGGGCCGCTCAGGGTATTGGAAGCGGTGGGGCTCCAGGAGGAAGGTAAGGACTGTGAAGGCAGTGGAGACGAAGCAGAGCGTGGCCCAGACGGCCATCCAGATGAAAGCAAAGTCCTTGTCTTGCCGTGACCAGAAGACATCAACTCCAGGGGAGCAGCGGGGTGCACACGACAGGCTCTTGGTGACATACTGGAACTTGTCGGAGTTTTCACACGAAGCACTGTTGCCTGGCCGGCTCTCACTGGGGCCATCCCCAGAAGGTCGGGCAGGGCGTGGTGCCACGGGTAGCATGCCTTGACCTCGATGAGGCTCAGCCGTGGTGGCGTTTTCGGGCGCCTCCATGCACAGGGCGTGCGGGTCATTCTTGGTAGGCAAGCGAGAGCAGTCCAGAGCATCAGGCCAACCAAAGTGGAAGTGCTCCATGATGGGTGCGCAGCGCTGACGCGCCTGTTCGCACATCGGCCGGCAGGCCGGGATGCTGCTGGATACCTGGTCGGTGCACATGGGTGCATAGAGCGAGCAGAGGAAGAAGCGCAGGTGGCCGTGGCAGCCGTAGGCCACCAGCGGGGCAAACTCTTCTAGCTTGAGCGCCGCCTCGCGCTGGTGCTCGTGGCCCAACAGGTTGGGCATGCGGGTCAGGTTGTAGCCGATGCCCTGGCACATGGGGATCTCGATGGCCTGGCACCGCCCGCCCCGGCCACGCTCCGCCTCGTAAACGCCGCCGCCGCCCAGCAGTTCGAGCGTCGAGCCGGCCACCACCAGCTGGCAAAGCAGCGCCGCGATCGCCCGCAGCAGCAGCAGCAGCAGCCCGGCGCGGAGGACAGGCGCGGCCATGCTCACTGCGCTCCTCGCTCCGGATCGCTGCCGCTAGCTGCGCCTCCTGCGCCGCATGGCGCGCGAGCGCGGTAGCCCGGCGGCGGCAGCTCCCCACGCGTCTCTCCTGGCGAGGCCGGCGCTTTGCTCGCGGGCGGCACTGTTGCAGCCCGCCTAAACCCCCGAGAGGCGGACCCGGCGCTGGCGGGACACACCCCGCACAGGGCGGGGCAGAGCGAGGGGAAGGGCGCGGAGCCGGCCGGTTGGGTGAGGAAAGTTCCAGCGCGCCGCCCTCGCAGTTTCCAGCCGAGGCGCCGCGCTCCAGTGCGCTTTGCCGGGCTCCGCCGATGCTCCGACGGCCGCCCTCCCGTCACGCCCGCTTCCCTCCGCAGCGCGGAGTTGTGATCGACCGACTTCAGCCGGGGAGCCACAGAGCGGCTGGGGAGCCTCGCCTTGCCCTGCGTCGTCCGGCTCCCGAGTGGATGGAGGCGGCGGTGGTTGGGGACTCGCTCGGCTGAGAGACGGACGGAACTCTTGGCGAGCAGCGAAGAGACGGCTTCTGCTGTGGGGAGCCAGAGGGGCTGCATTCTGGCCAGCTTCCTTAGGGTTGCGCTCGGCAGGATCTTCACCTGCTGAGACTGAACGGGCGGAGGTTGGTTTTCTTGGCCCAAAGGAGGCCGGCCGGCCTGCCCTGGCTTCCCTCACGGCCGACCTCAAGCCTTTCCCCGCGTGGCCTGGGGCGCTAAAATTGCCAGGTGATGTTTCCCAGTCCGGCTTCGGGAAAATCCTCCCCCCCTTCATTTTTTATTTTTATTTTTGCTCTGGTCAAGGCAGTAATAGAAGAGAAGAAAGATTGCTGTAAAAAAAAAAAGATGAAATGGAAGAAAGGCATCCCGGAACAGGTTTACATATAATAGGATAAAGAATGAATGATTAAAAATTAAAAGCGAATAGGTATGATTAAAACGGAGAAAATAGAATTTGAGGGCGAAGGAAGATGCTGTTTATAGAAACAAGAATAGAAATATTAAGATTTAAAAATATGGAAAAAGAACTGGCAAAAATTGCAACTAAGAAAAATATATTTGGATATGACAAGTTGGATAGGATAGGGTATGATGTGGTCAATACTCTGTTTCATAAAGTATGTGGGTGTGTATTGGGGGGAGGGAACTAATAAAACTTGATTTAAAAAAGCTGTAATAGTCCAGCTGAGTTTGGTTTTTCCTCTTGCTGTAGTTGTAGGTTGCAGAGGATGTCTAGTCTAAACCAGGGGTCTCCAACCTTGGCAACCTTAAGCCTGGAGGATTTCAATTCCCAGAATTCCCCAGCCAGCTTTGCCAAGGTTGGAGACCCCTGGTCTAAATAGTGCTTCTCAGCTTCGGCAATTTTAAGATGTATGAAAGTCTATGGAGATTCTCAGTCATCCAGGTAATGGTTGTCTCACTTCCTTTTTTTTCCAGGAGGCAACTGAAAAAGATGTGTGGACTTCGACGTACAGATTTCCCCAGTCAGCATAGATGGTTGGGGAATTGGGGGGTGTTGAACTCTACACATCTTAAAATTTGCAGAAGTTGGGAGAGAAAAAACCCCTAGCCCAAGCTCCTGAGTTAAGCTAGTAAAGGGAATACATCTGAAAAAAGTTTACACGGAGGACCAGTTTCTTGTAGTGGTTAAAACGTTAGCCTAAAACTGGGAGTGCTAAATTCTAGTCCCACTTTAGATGTGAAGCCAACTGGGAGATCTTGGTTCTGCCAATCACTCTCCTCCCTAAGAAACTGGCAATGCCAAATTGCTTCTGAAATCTTGCCCAAAAAATTGCAGGCATTAGTCCAGGAAGTCTCTAAGAGCCAACACTGATTCAAAGGCACCAAAATAAAAAAATAGTTTATGTTGTCATAATATTCTACCTAGGGGGTTGTCCCTACCCGTATAACATCTCTAACGGCAGTTTTCCCCTAACAAAGAAATTATAATAGTGTTCCATTTAATATAATTTACACCCAGGGAACCTACAGTTTTTCATCCCACATTATGCCACTACACAATGGTGTAACTCTTACTTCTTGCAAGTCACATTCAGTCAACCTGAATCAGACTAATGGTGGCTGCAGCCTGCAACAGATTTGTTAAAAAACTGAGGCAAAATATCTACCTGCTGGCAGCCCAAAGCCACTTTAAAGCTTGTTCCATTAATTGGGAGGAGACTGTGCCCATCTATTAGAGCAGGGGTGTCAGACTCGATTCCATTGAGGCAGTGGTGGGTTTCAAAATTTTTACTGCCGGTTCTGTGGGCATGGCTTGGTGGGTATGGCATGGCTTGGTGGGCGTGGCAGGGGAAGGATACTGTAAAATCTCTATTCCCACCCGCTCCAGGGGAAGATTACTGCAAAATCCCAGGCCAGTCAGAATTTTTACTACCGGTTCCCCAAACTACTCAAAATTTCCGCTACCAGTTCTCCAGAACTGGTCAGAACCTGCTGAAACCCACCTCTGCATTGAGGGCCACATCAGGGTTGAATTTGACCTGGGGGTGGGTGGGCTGGGGGCATGGCCAGCTCGACGTCACTCATGTTGGAGTGCCTGTGGTGGCCCAAGAGCTCTGCCAGCAAAAATGGAGCTTGGGAAAGCCGTGTGCAGCCCTCCTGAGTTTCATTTTCGCTGGCAGAGGATTGCAGGAGCCATTGCAGCCGAAAATGGAGCTCAGAGGGCTGCGCTGGCCCGCTTGGGCTCTGTTTTTGCTGTCAGAGGCATCACAGGCTGGTCTTTCACTGTTTCCAGGGTGGCCCCATGAGCCAGATCTAAGTACCCCGTGGGCCAGATCCGGCCCGCGGACCTGGAGTTTGACACCCCTGTATTAGAACCACACTTCAGCAGTCCAAGCTGCCTTAGTTGGGCCCACCCAGATGACTCAGAAGAAGTTCAGTGGAAATGAAGGACTGGAGACATGATTACAGAGGGCAGAGAGCAAGAAAAGTCTGCTCTGTGGGGTCTTGAAAACTTCTCCCATCCCAATGAAGTAAAGCAGTTGGTCTCAGGTGAATTAATGGGAGGAGGCACAATATCATGCAGATAAGATGAATTATATAATTCGTACCATGAGACAAATAATGTACAATATGTCATCTACATCACTGATAATTCTAATTTGATCTTAACCCTGAGCACCAATGTTTAAGCTGTTTCTGAATTGTCATTGCCTTGACTTGTGTGATGATCCAGCATAAATTACTAAATTTAATTAATCAAGTGGCTTGAATTTAAATAACCCCCAGGGTCAAAACTAGCTAAGCTGCACTCTTCTAGCTGCTTTTCATTACTTTGGTAAGCATTTTGCGTGGATGTAGCCTTATAGATGACACTTGCATGAGTCTTTTTTTTTTTTTTTTGGTATGGATGGAAACGCTTCCTTCCACACAGTGCTTTCTATCCCAAGTCTTTGCTTCCGCATATTAACATTAACATATTCTTCCAATGACTGCAGGATTCTCCTGGGGACTTTTGAAGCTCAAGATGCAGTCAAAGGGGTACCTTCTTTTTTCATCCACACCTTTTTAAAAAAGAGACAGACCCCCCCCCCATCAATTCTCTGCATGCAAAGGTTGATCTGAGACCTGTAGCTCAAAACCTGAAGCAGAGCTACCTTTCCCTCTTTAAATGAGAGGGAAATGTTGGGCATGTTTAATGCATTAGGGAATCTTTAGAAACTGCTTTGAAGATGAAATGTTCTCTGTTAAGTGCCCCGAATGATTATGTATGCAGCACGTGTAGACAAGGAATGGGGATGTGCAGATCTGCTCAGGAAAAAAAAAAGATAATAAACAGAATATTTAATCACCAGCCTGCCACTAGCCAGTCTCCTCCTCTTTAATGCAAATATTCTTACTAAAAAGGGAAACTTCTCCCAGCTCTAGGCGATTGCCTTGATCAGTTGCCCGCCAACTGTTCTCAGTAACTTTTCTTTCAGTGGTAGAGATGGGGGAGGGGGCGACACATTGGAAAAATCCCGGCAGTGTTATTTGGCAGGATCCCTGATGTCAGATGCTGCTTTCCCCAATTGCAAAGGCTCCACCCACTTGATGGCTTCCTGTTCTTACATCAAGGACCCCTGTGGCTACAGCCCATGTAGATGAAAGTATCTTAATTTCAGGGATCTGTATTGCTCCTTTCCTCCTTTCAGGCTTTTCTGATGAGAGACATTGCACGAATGTTAAGGCTGAATTCTTACATCATATTAAAACTTGAGTCTAGGTTCAGTTCAGGCTTGTCTGTCTCTTCATAATGGGCATGTTTAAAAAGGTACCCAAACGAAGTCTATTATGCTTTTACATTATAGCCTGATTTTCACAACATGCTGAATCACAGATACTGTTTTAGCCTTGCCTGCTATACTATTCAAATAAAAAAAATAGATTAAAGCATAAGCTACTTATGGAACTGATACAGATACAAATTAACAGAATTGGAAGGGACTCTAGATCATCTAGTCCAGGGGTCTGCAACCTTAAATACTCAAAGAGCCATTTGGACCCATTTCCCACAGAAAACACCGGGCGCCACAAAACCTGGGTGGGTGTGGCCAACTCAATTTCATTCACTTCCACCAATCACATTGCCCCCCCCCCCCAGCCACGCCTTCCCAGCCGGTCATTAGGGCAGAGAACCAGTTGTTAAAAAACACCTGGAACCACAAAATCCTTTTGACGTATCTCTCCCCTCCCTCTCCCCCCCCCCCCCCCGTATCTGTGTGTCTCTCTCTCTTTCCTGCTCTCCGTATCTCTCTGTCTCTGCTCTGGCCGCTTCTCCATCCCCCGCCATTGCTCTTACCTTCTCAGGCCAGGCGAGGAGTGACTGGGAGGGGAAGTTGAGGGGTGGGGCCAGTGAATGTTGGGATCACCTGACAGGGAGCCACAGCAGAGGGCCCAAAGAGCTGCATGCGGCTCCAGAGCCGCAGGTTGCTGACCCCTGATCTAGTCCAACCCCCCGCCCAGCAGATCCTACACCATTTGTGACAGATGGCAGTCAGTCTCTTCCCACAATGATGAAGGTCCCACAACTTCCGAAGGCAAACTATTCCATTGATTGATTGTTCTCACTGTCAAAAAATTTCTCCTTATTTCCAGGTTGAATCTCTCCTTGTTCAGTTTCCATCCATTATTCCTTGTCTGGCCTTCAGGTGCTTTGAAAAAGAGCTTGACACCTTCCTCTCTGGGGCAGCCCCTCAAATATTGGAAGACTGCTATCATGTTTCCCCTGGTCCTTCTCTTCATTAGACTAGCCATGCCCAGTTCTCATTGCCTCTTGACACAGAAATATTATTAAGTATTATTATTTTTATTATTATTATTATTATTATTATTAATAATAATAATAATAATAATAATAATATAAGTCTGCTCAACTCTTAATTACTGATGTTTCTTCTGCAGTCATAATTGTCAGTGAGTATTTAGAGGTTAGCTTTAAAAGAATAGTTCAATGCCCAAATGCAGGGGTGAAATCCAGCAGGTTCTGACAGGTTCTGGAGAACCGGTAGCGGAAATTTTGAGTAATTTGGAGAACCAGCAAATGCCACCTCTGGCTGGCCGCAGAGTGGGGTGGGAATGGAGACTTTGCAATATCCTTCCCCCAGGAGTGGGGAGGGAATGGGGATTTTGCAGTATCCTTCCCCTGCCACATCCACCAAGCCACACCATGCCCACCAAGCCACCTCCACAGAACCAGTAGTAAAAAAAATTGGATTTCACCACTGCCCAAATATAAGTCTATCTAAGCAATTCCAGCCACATTCCAGCATTGTGCCTTGTTTGCATCTTTTCCTGGAGGGATATTCGTCAGTCTAATGTGACTGCATTTACAAGCAGACAGTCTAATGTGACTGCATTTACAAGCAGACATTTACAAGCAGACAGCATAGAGCAAATGTAAAGAAAGGGAGAATCGGGATAACTGTTCCTTGCCTGACCTTCTTTAAGTAGCTGTGAGCACAGGCTCTCTAACAAGACACATGAACCACAAAGAGAACAACAGGGAGAAAGAACAGCCAGCCAGCCACAGCTTGGCCAGAACTGATCTCCTCTCCTCTCCCCACTTAAATTTGATACTTCAATAAATGCATGGTTGTATTTAGTTCAAATTGGTTTGTTCAGGTGATTTTCTTTTTTAAAAATTCCATGGATAAATTAATAACAGCCTATGGAGCACAATAATTTTATAGCACCATTCTTATAATCTAATAACCATACTTAAAATTCAAAAGTAAGCAAGATCCATTGTGTCATGTCTTGAGCCCCTTTTTGCTGCCAAAGCACTGCAGAAATCTCTGGAACAAAGTATCTCTTTAGCTGACCAGCACAAAGGAATTGACAATTACCTGTATTTTTGGAGTATAAGACTCACCTTCCCCCCCCAAAAAAGAGGGTGAAAATCTGGGTGCATCTTATACTCTGAATGTAGACCCACCCAGCTTCTCAAACGGAGGTTTCAGAGTCTGAAAAAAGCATCAAAAACAAAGCTTCAGAAAAGAAGCCTCCAAACAGCTTCAGAGGCTTTTTTTTCTGAAGCTCTGTTTCGGAGGCTTGCAGGGGGAGGAAAAATGTATTTTCTGAAAGTTTCAGAAGTTTCAAAGGCAGAAAAAAAATCAAGGCACAGAGCTCACAACCAAGGAACCTGTTGCTAAAATTCACCTCTGGTGACAGCTGATTGGGGGTATTCCAGGAGGCCGATCCACCTGCCATTCAGCTTTTTTCTTATTTTCCTCCCCAAAAACTAAGATGCGTCTTATACTCCGAAAAATATGGTATATCATTCTTCCTCAGCCTGGTACACTCCAGAAGTGTTGGGATTGCAAATCCCAAAATTTGCAACCAGGTTGGTTGTGGTACATGCAGCCCTGACACATCTGGAAAGCACCATGTTAGGGAAAATTGGTTTTCCAAAGGGCAGCAACTAAAATAAGACCGCTGTTTACCACTCTGGTCTGTTGCTACAATGTGTATGCCAGCCAGAGTCAGTATGTGTGGTGGCTGACTAGATAAATGTGATTTAATAATAAATGCACTGTGGGTGGGTCATGGATAAAGTCAGAGAATTCCCTGTTCCATAACGTTAGAAATCAGAAATTGCCCAAATAAAACCGAATGGTCATTTGCTCCTAAGTCTGAAAGAAAACCACCTAGCAACCACAGCTGTATATGCAGATTTGTGTTTCCCCTTACAACCATTACTGCTCTGAAATCACAGGATAACAGAGTTGGAAGGAACCTTGTGGGTCATCTAGTCCAACCCCCCACCCAAGCAGGAGACTCTGGCCTGCATCAGTTTTTTTAAAAATTTGATTTATAAGCCGCCCTTCTCCGGAGACTCAGGGCGGCTTACAATGTGTTAAGCAATAGCCTTCATACTTTTGTATGTTTATACAAAGTCAGCTTATTGCCCCAACAAACTGGATCCTTATTTGACCTACCTTAGAAAGGATGAAAGGCTGAGTCAACCTTGAGCCTGGTGAGATTCGAACTTACAGTAATTGAAGGCAGCTGATGTTAATCACAGTGCTTTAGTCTGCTGAGCCACCAGGCCCTTTTTGACACATGACAGTCCAGTCTCTTATTGAAAGCTTCCAGTGATGCTTCTCATATTCATCAATCAGGATAACAAATGGGTTCTTTCAAGAAAGCTGCTTGGCTTCAGCATAACTTTACAAATGTACCCTTTGCCTTGCCCTAAAGATAGATAAAGGAAAGCTATACAAACTGGAGCATCCAAAGCAGTGGTGAAATCCAATTTTTTTATTACTGTTCTGTGGGCATGGCTTGGTGGGGGTGGTGTTGCTTGGTGGGCGTGGCAGGGGAAAGAAACTGCAAAATCTCCATTCACACCCACTCCAGGGGAAGGATACAGCAAAATCCCCATTCCCACCCCACTCTGGGACCAGCCAGAGGTGGTATTTGCCGGTTCTCCAAACTACTAAAATTTCTGCTACCGGTTCTCCTGTCAAAACCTGCTGGATTTCACCCCTGATCCAAAGCATATTTAAAAGTTTCCTTACAGGCAGCTGCCATCTGGATCTTAAAGAACAATTTCCCCCATTGAAAATGGATGTGAAAATAGCTGAATTTTATCAGCTACCCCGCTCTAAAGTTTAAAGCTTTAGAGCAGTATTTTTTGAACTTGTCATCTTTAAGGGGTGTGAATTTTAGTTTCTAGAATAGCTGAAAAATTCTGGGAGTTTAAGTCCATACATCTTAAACTTGACAAATTTGGAGGAAAAAAATGGTACCAGCTACAGTTTAGAAATTAAAACTGCGTACATTCCAGCGAACAAGTCACATTCTGGCTTAGGGAAACCTGTGAAGTCAGCTACTGTTTTGTTGCTGAAGCTGGGCAGCCTTCATATTGTAGGCTGTAGCTTTAGGAGTGGAAGATGATTGACGGTTTACTGGTTGCCCATTTCTGCCACAGTCAAGTTGTGATTTTGCAGGAATCCATTGATTTAGGAAGCATGTGATGGAAACAAATGTGCTTTTTGAAATAAACAATTTGAGCAGAAAGGAAGAGAAGGGCCAGGTGAACAGACATGATTGAAGACAGAATCCATCATCATGTCTGGAGCTGGAAAACAGATGTAGGTGAATTCTTGCAAGTGAACCTGGTTGAATTAAAGCATTTTCTGAGCTTACAGAATCCTTTGAACCAGACAGTAACTTGTCAGGCTGGATTCACACATCCCTAAGCCACAATAAAATAGAGTTAAAACAAGTCATCAAATTTAGCATTATGTGTAATTCATCTCTTAGTTCTTTACTTGATACAATTAAGTTAATAATCCTTTGCTCAGATGGAAAGCCACCACTCTATCAGCCCTCGGGATTGGCCAACGGCATTTTGCCACCTACTGGTATGTATGTATGTATGTATGTGTCAGTAGTGAATTAAGAGCTGACCAGCTGCTATGATGATGCAATGATGAATTGATGTAATGAAGGGAGTGAGTCAGCAAGATTTTTGGCTGTTATCCCTTTAAGAGCCTGTATAATAAGAAGAGGCTCTGTTGGGGTGTCTCTCTCTTACCGTGTGTTCTTCCCTGCTGTAATTTGCTGATTGTTTGACTTCTGCCTATAGTACGTGTATACATCGTGTATATATATATATATTGTAGATACAACCACTATTTATTAAAAACCTCTGTTTGCTGTTATTGCTCCTGGGTTGTCTCACGTAATAAAGCTGTGTGCACTCTGACAGTATGTATGTGTGTATGTATGAAATTTATTTGTCCATCTTGTTTCAAAGTAGGCTGGGCCAGCAGAAAATCATATAACTTGGAAGAATGGGCTTTGCATATCACCACTACAGCCAGTGCCATAGGGCAGCATAGTACAGCTTTGTCCCACAACATCTTCTAGTTTGCTCACTTTTCAAGCCATCCCTGTTCATCTCTTGCTGAAACCAATCATGCCGTGCAAGTTTGTTGTCACCCCAATGCAGTGGTGGGTTGCTACCGATTCGTCCCAGATTGGGTGAACTGGTAGCAGCGGCGGCAGGGGGAAGCTCCGCCCACTTGCCCGGATACTTCTGCGCATGTGCAAAAGCATCGAATGTCCACGCGCCCATGAGCAAACTGGTAGCAATGGGTTTTGAAACCTGCCCCTGCCCCAGTGCCACTTATATTCACACCATACACTCTCAGACTAGTACATTTGTGCTATGAGCAAAGGAACTTGATTAACCTTGGTTTGTGTTTGTAGTGGGATTTAGCATGTAGTGCCTATTGGACTAGTTTACATGCATTGTATTTTTGTGATCCCAGAAAATGAGTTAATTCAAAAATGAAACATGTTGGGTCAACACATCCATGGAAACAAAATTGGGGCATTGGCATGTTGGAAGAAGGAGGCTACAAAGCTAGGGTGCAGCACCCATGCTTGTTTTAAAAAAGGAGTAGAACCCTTCTTCTAAGACCATCTTCTCAGTCTGAATTAGTTTATAGTCGTCTAATTTTAAATGACCTCAAACCCACTGACTCTGGTTAAGTGTGCTAGTTTAGTTAATATATGTTGGTTAACGTGTTTTTGTTCTTTTATTTTATGGTTTAATATGTTGCATGAATTCTGGATCTTGGATTTAGACTTGTGTATTGTTCAAATCTGGAAAATGGTTAATTCAATAAGGTTAAAGCATATTGTAATAATAATAATAATTTATTTAAATTATATGCCATTCAATTACCAGAGACTTTGGGTGGTAGTTGTCTGCTATCATAATATCATTTTATTATTATTTTTAACTCTAGCTGTCTTGAGTACTCCTTGGACATAAAGATGAGTATTGATTTAATACTACTACTACTACTACTACTAATAATAATAATAATAATAATAATTGGAGCCCTTGGAGCAATTACCAAAGGGCTACCCCGCTATTTAGAAATTCTAAATTTACTGGACTTGAACATTTTGACTCTGCAAAAAACCACCTTGCTCGGAACAGCTTACATCCTCCAATGATACCTTAACAATTCCTAGGTCCTTGGTTAAGACTCGAGTTGCTGAGCTATTAACCAGCCTCTAAGGCTGTGAATCTCACTAAAGATTAAATAATAATAATAATAATAATAATAATAATAATAATAATAATAATAATAATAATAAACAACTAGCTGTCCGGCTCAGGATGGATGGACAGGAGAAAAGGGGGCTCAGTAGCAATGGCTCCAGGGGGAAACAATGGATCTGGTACGGCACCATTTCCCAGGATTAAACTGGCCTGAGACAGGCACTTCACATTGTTATGTAGTTGTTCCACTTATAAATATTGATACAAATGAACTGGAACATCAGTACCTCAAAAGTAGAGTGGAGGCAATGGAAAGAAAAAACAATTGTTTTCAAGGTTATGGAGATGGTAGATTTTTCTGGTGGATTTTTCATCTTCTTTTTCAAGCTTGAATAATATTTCCATCAAAACATTCTAGGTACTTTATATTTTTAAAAGAAAGAAAACATCATATGAAAGGAATCTAATAGAAGCAACTCAGAAGAAAAAGCATGAATTCCATGGCCACATTGGCTATGCTCTATTTCTGCTTCTCCTGACAGGCGATGTTTTCCTTTTTCCCCCCTGTTTGTTTAGCACAGTATTGTGTAATAGTTCAAGTGCTGGAATCGAATTTGGGTGAACCAAATTCAAGTTTATTTATTTATTTAGTAAGTTTATAGGCAGTCCATCTCATATATATATATGTGGGGGGGGGGGTCTTTGGTTATTCAGGTTTTCTCCCGCGTAAAATTGAAGTGCCTTGGCGACGTTTCGACAAAGTCTCATTCGTCATCTTCATGCTGGTGTTCTCGGCTTCGTGCTTCTAGGAGCAACACCCGCGAAAACCTCAGAAAACATTATATGTGTGTGTGTGTATGTGTGTATGTATATGTATATGTATATGTATATGTATATGTATATGTATATGTATATGTATATGTATATGTACACACACACACGAGATTCTGGGCAGATTACAGTTAAAACAGAATAGAAAAATTACAAAGCAACCAGAATTAAAACCAACAAGAATAACATTAAAATTGTAGCTGAGAAAACTCACAAATATTCAAATAAGCCATAATGGGGATTCCTCCATGTGATTAGGGCCTAAAGCTCAGTAGCTAAGTCTGGTTTTCAGTGCCTTGTGAAAAGCCTGCAGCGTTGGGGCCAATCTAATTTCTGGGAGAATTATGCCAAGAGGGTGGGGCACAATGGCAGAAAAGGCTGTCCTTCATCCTGTCATCTGTTGGCGGTCCCAACAGATGACACCCCTTCGAAGACAGGATCCACAGCATGTCTCTCTTTCCAGATCTAGTGGGATGGGTTGATGCTGCTGGGTAAGATGGACTGGTAAGTAACTCAGCCCAAAGTCATGAAGGGTTTTAAAGATAAACCACAAGAACCTTGAATTGCACCTAGAGGCATACTGGTTAGCCCATATAGCTCATGGAGGTGTCACATGCTGAATGATCAGCATCCATAACACCCAGTGCCATCACATTTTGCCTTAGCTAAAGCCTCAAAGTACTCTTCAAGGGAGCCCCATGTAGATTTTAAGTGACAAAAACATAAATGACTGTGAGTAGAATCTTGAAATGGAGTCCATTGGGCGTCCTTGAGCCAGTCCCTCTTTATTAGCCCAACTACTCTACAACATAGTTGTTCCTATGGGAATAAAATAATGGTAGACCCCCCGTGTACATTGCCTTGAGCACTTAGAGAAAAAGGTAGGAAAGATGTCACAAACCCAATATTTTTTACAAATTGAAAGTCTTGATATAATTTTGCAAACCTAAGTTGGCCTGAGAAATATATTGCCTTAATATAGATTTTGGATTTATTCCCTCTCTTGCAGCCAGCTGAGATGAATTTGCTTTTATATTTTGGATAGAACGTCTATCCAAAACATCTTGATAATCTGACAAATAAAGCAAGCCCAGCTCCAACAGCCTAGTGGCCAAACAAATTCACGCCATCTCTAGTCAAAATGAACCTTGAGTCAATGGGATGGAGAGATCACTTGTCATGAGATCTTGAGATCCACTGCCAGTTCTAATAGCCAGGGCTAGGCTGGATGGATTCTGGACAAGGGGCTCTCTGTTTTCCAATTGAAACAGAAAGGGACACCTTCCAGCTGTATTATGCAGCCCCCTAAAACACTCACTGCTGAACTCTGGCTGTGTGATTCACCAATGAAATTCAACAGTGCAGTTTGCCATTAGAATTAGGCAGTCAAGCATCCTCCCTCTTCCCCCAGTCCTTTAACCATATATCAGTTTGGATTTATTCTATTTGGGAGTGAAGGGAATGGCTGGCCTTTGGTAGTCCTCCTACATTTTGGTTTCTCTGTCCAGTTGACTTGATGTAACCCATCCAGGTTTTCTTGATGTACCACAGAGGGCCAAAGGACGGTTCACAGAGGGAAAACAGTTCTGCTGGGTTAAGAAAAGGATACAGCTCGTTCTTTGGAGCTCATCTTCAGTTTACTCCTTTGCCTTTTCTGGTTGCAGCCCCATTTTGTAACGAACCAAACCTATATATAGATGTTTTATTATTATGACAAAACTCATTGTAGAAAAATTCTGAACACAGGCGAATTTGTCTAATAATTAAACTCTTGCAGCTCCTTCAACAACCAACCAGGGAGATATGAAAGGAGCCACTCCAAAGACTGGATTGGATTACTTTGGCAATTAAATAAATAAATAAAAATTAAATAAAAGGCATTAAGAGTTGTTAACCTAATTTTGCAAAGCTTCTTCTCCTTTAATGTTGCACTGCAATGCATACAAAACCTTTGCCAGACCAATTATTGAATACAGCTCGTCTGCCTGGAATCCACTGTATACCGAACATTAATACAATTGAGCAGGTCCAGAGGTATTTCACGAGAAGAGTCCTCCACTTCTCTGCTCACAATAGAATACCTTATGCCACCAGGCTTGAAATTTTGAGCTTGGACAACCTGGAACTATGCCACCTCATGGTCTGACCTAAGCATAGTACACAAAATTGTCTGCTACAATGTCTTACCTGTCAACGACTTCTTCAGCTTCAACCTCAATAATACACGGGCAAACAATAAATACCAACTCAAGAAAATAAAATTGGGCATCCCCTGGGCAAAGGTGTTATCACAGGCAAATCCTGTCAATCCAGAAGCACCCTATGGTTGGCTTTCTAGGTGCTGCTCACCACGAATGCAGGCAGAAGCAAGCCAGCAACCAATCAACCCAGCCACTCCACTGGGGATGCTCCCTCTTCAGAGAAAGCCAGAAAGGAAAGAGTTAGCAGTAAAGAAGAGCCAAGGATTTGCATGGAGGGAGAACTGGACGGGACACAAATTTTAAAAAAATACATGTCTTTTAATTTAATTTTATTTAAATATGTAAAACTGTTGCTGTTGGCTGGCAACATCAAGTCTTCGCCAAGAGTAATATGTGGTTTTCAGAGTCAAGGGCTGCTTTTAAACACACCAGCAGGGTATCAGGCAGGATACCCAGGGCACAGGCCGTCATTCTCAGGCAACACCTTCGGTTTGATCTCCTTCACAAACTATATAGAGTAGAAGAAGCCAGGAAAAAAGTTCTATAAACCCAGTTCCGGGTGTTGTTTCTGCTACCCTGTTTCCCCTAAACTAAGACATCCCCTGATAATAAGCCCAATCGGATTTTAAAGCGCATGCACTAAAATAAGCCCCCCCACCCCGAAAATAAGCCCTCCCAAAAATATTTAAATGCATGCACAGCCGGTCCCCACCATTTCCTCTGGTTTCCTCCACGCGCCCCAAAATAAGAAGACCTCCCCGAAAATAAGCCCAAATGCTTATTTCTGGGTTCAGAAAAATATAAAACAGGGTCTTATTTTTGGGGAAACACAGTATGTGTAGCAGCTTAATGTGCCAGTGGTGCAAGTGTTGGAAGAAGAAGCCATCAACGTCTCTGTTTCTCGTTCTTTTTTCAGTGAAAGGAAACTGGGATTAGGGTAATTATCAGAAGGATTGACAGGCCTACCGGAGGTTCCGGAAACGGGCTGGTTTGCAGCCTCTGGAGAGCCTCTGGAGCCTGGGGGAAGCTGTTTCCACCCTTCTGGAGGCTCAAGGAAAGCCTCCGGAGCCTGGGGAGGGTGAAAAATGGGCCTCCCAGAAACTCCAGAAGTCCGGAAATGGGCCTGTTTGCAGCCTCCGGAGAACCTCCAGAGCCTGGGGGAAGCAGTTTTCACCTTCCCATAGGCTCGAGGAAAGCCTCTGGAGCCTGGGGAGGACGAACCCCATCCCCCTCTGTGGTGCAGGTGGCTGACTAGGCCATGTCCTCCATGGCCACATCCACCCAGCAACGGGGCAATGAACCCATTGCTAAAGGATCTGAAGCCTACGCCTGCCTATTACCAAAAGCAATCAATCAGTTCTGGCATCAGACACATATCCTTGTGCATTTAGGTTTTATGCATACTGTAACTTTGAAAGTCAAGCAAGCAAGTGCTATATACTTCCTGCAATGCAAAAGTGTTTTCCTTTGGATTCATTCCTTCTTGACTGAAAAGAGGAGCCTTGGTGGTGCAGCAGACTAAAGTGCTTTTAAGTAGCACTTAGCTGCCAGCTGCCTGCAATTAGTGCAAGTTCAAATCTCACCAGGTTCAAGGTTGACTCAGCCTTCCATCCTTCCGAGGTAGGTAAAATGAGGACCCGGATTGTGGGGGCAATAAGCTGACTTTGTATAAAAAAGAATACCGCTTGGTATATACAAAAGTATGAAGGCTATTGCTTAACGCATTATCAGCTGCCCTGAGTCTCCGGAGAAGGGCAGCATATAAATCGAACCAATAAATAAATAATTGTTTGAGGGTCTTGATTCAGAGACTGTTAAGGCATTGGTCTCCTTTGTTCAATCAAGATGACCGGCCAACAGGATTGTCTAATTCATTCTTATGCCACATTAGCACCCTTCATAGTATGTGGGACAAGTAGAAAAAGTTTCTTCAAAGGTAATACTGTTTCCCAACCTGGCTGCTTTCTAGACATATAGATTTCAATATCCAGAATTCTTGCACATCAGCAATTTTTTGCCTAAAAGCTTTTTCTGGAAACAAAAACATGTTTTCTTGGTGAAAGACTGAATTGCCTTTCTTTATGGTCCTCAAAGGAGATCCAGTATCAATAGCCAGAAGAAAGAGGCATACAACTTCAGTGGAAAGCCTGCCCAGAACTTGTTCGGGACAGAAGGAGCAAACACAGGAAAAGTTGTATCTTGGGAAGCTGGGAGACTGTGGTTCCTGGCATCCTTGCAGCTATTGGTTTCCTCCATTTCTCAAACTTGGAAACATGGGATGAGGGGAAGGAGGGAGGAAGAAGTTTGGGGCTTTCTCATAGAGCAGCCTTAAGGTATTTGACTCTGGTGCCTAAATCAAAGCTAGTTTAATGAACAAAGGACTAGAGATGGTACGATAGCAGTGCTCCAACATTTGAGGGGCTGCCACAGAGAAGAGGGGATCAACCTATTTTCCAAAGCACCTGAAGGCAGGATAAGAAGAAATGTAGGAAACTAATCAAGAAGAAATCCAGCCTAGAACTAAGGAGAAATTTCCTGACAGTGCAAACAATAAACCAATGGAATGGCTTGCCTTCAAACGTTATGGGTGCTCCATCACTGGAGGCTTTTAAAAAGACGCTGGACAGCCATTGGTCTAAAATGATATAGGGTCTCCTGCTTGAGCAAGGGATTAGACTAGAAGACTTCCAAGGTCCTTTCTAACTCTGTTATTCTGCATTCTGCATTCTAAATTCCCTTTAGACCAGGGATGGGTTCTAAATTTTTTTACTACCGGTTCTGTGGGCGTGGCTTATTTTGTGGGCATGGCTTGATGGTCATGTGACAATTCTTTAGGATTTAGCAGAGATACTGGTCTACGAGGCTTTTAACTGCTTGCAGAGCTGTACCAGTCTACCCATTTATTTTTGAAGGCACTGGTCTAATGTATTTTTGCAGGCACTGGTCTACTCATTTGTTTTTGGAGGCACCGGTCTACCACCAAACTGCCTTTTACCACTGATCAGCTGTAGGGCGGCCCTTTGAAGCCCTGTGGCAAGAGTTTAAATAGTTTTTCCTTATAGCCCATCAGCTGGGACTCAGGAGGCAGCAATAGATTGGGGGTGGGGCCAAATAAAAGGTAAGAATAACGCAGGGAGGGGGAGGGAGGGTGGGGGGGGGAACCGGTTTGGTGACATCATATCATCACCACTACTGGCTCGGCGGAACCAGGCCAAACCGGGAGGAACCCACCACTGCTTTAGACCCTACTGATGGTCTAAAGCAGGGCTGTCAAACTCGTGGCCTGCAGGCCAGATGTGTCACACACTAGCCACACCTTTGTCTGGTTTAGCGAAGAGGAGAAAAGTCGTGATGTGTCATGTGATGCCGCCATGACGGTGCACATTTGACACCCTTGCTTTAAAGAATAGAATAGAATTCTTTATTGGCCAAGTATGATTGGACACACAAGTAATTTGTCTTGGTGCATATGCTCTCAGTATACATAAAAGAAAAGATACATTCGTCAAGAATCATATGGTTCAACACTTAATGATAGTCACAGGGAACAAATAAGCAATCAAATCATATTAGGAAACAGTCAATATAAATTGTAAGGATACCAGCAACAAGGTTACAATTATACAGTCATAAGTGGGAGGAGATGGGTGATAGGAACGATAAGATTAATAGTAGTGCAGACTTATTAAATAGTTTGACAGTGTTGAGGGAATTATTTGTTTAGCAGAGTGATGGCATTCGGGAAAAACTTCTTGTGTCTAGTTGTTCTGGTGTGCAGTGCTCTATAGCGTTGTTTTGAGAGTAGGAGTTGAAACAGTTTATGTCCAGAATGTGAGGGGTCTGTAAATATTTTCACAGCCCTCTTTTTGATTCGTGCAGTATCAATGGAAGGCAGGTTGGTAGTAATGTTTTTTTTCTGCAGTTTTGTCCAACTTCATCCAGACTGAATTTCCCAAGGCCCTGCTTGGTAAATATTCCTGCTATTTTACCACAAGTGCCCAATGCTGGGAAAGCAAGCACCAATTGCCTTTCTGTCTGTGGATTATCTTCAGGGACATGTGGTTTCCACTAACAGGCCTTTATGTTGATTCCCCCTTGTACTAAATACTTTCCTATTTGGAGCATAGTTCAGAGGACCTATAAAAAGTCAAAAAGACACCAGAAAAGCAAAGACAAAAAAACAAAGAGTTGTAATCTTGTTGTCACGCTAGAAGGAAAACTGAAAAGAACTCTTGTCTATTTTGCATACAGCTAGTCCTTGGTTAACAACTGCCCTGTTTAGTGATCATTCAAATTTACAATACCACTGAAAAACTAATATTACAATTGGTTTTCAAACTAATGACAATCATATAGTGGTGACATCCAAATTTTTTTACTACCAGTTCTGTGGGCGTGGCTTGATGGGCATGGTATTGCTGGGTGGGCATGGCTTGGTGGGAGTTGCAAGGGAAGGATACTGCAAAATCTCCATTCCCACCCCATTCCAGGGGAAGGAATGGAAATTGCAAAATTTCCATTCCCACCCCATTTGCTGGTTCTCTGAACCATTCCATTCCCACCGCATTTGCTGGTTCTTTGAACTAGTCAAAATTTCCGCTACCGGTTCTCCAAACTACTCAAAATTTCTGCTACCGGTTCTCCAGAACCTGCTGGATTTCACCCCTGCAGTCACAGAATCACAATTCACAATCTTCACACTTGGCTTTCAACAAGCAAAATCAACAGAGAAGCCAGCAGTAATCTCAAGTCCCATTCCCATAACATTGCTTTTAACGACTTGTGGTGAGTTGCTTAACAACTACAGTGGAACTGACATTGTAAATGCCACAGAGTCATGTGATGTTTCACTCAACAATCATAATGGAGTTGCAGATTCCAATTGCCATTGCAAAATGAAGACAACCTGTAGTTTAAAAAAGGCACTCACCTTTCATCCTTCCTTCAGTGAACTTGTAAAAACAGTGTTCACTGTGAACCAGAATAATGACCATAAAGAGAGGATGTCCCCACTATAATGTATAGAGCCAACCAGGCAGTATTACTTGAGATTTCATAAGCGGGAAAACACTATATTTAACATGGAGGAAGAAATGACAAGAGTTTCCATGGTGGCACAGTGGTTAGAACACAGTATTGCAGGCTATCTCGGATCACAACCAGGAGTTTGAAACTCACTAGCTCAAGGTTGACTGCGCCTTCTATCCTTCCAAGGTCAGTAAAAACTCCTCCATGGCTTAGGACCTGGGTATCTACGAGACCACCTTCTGCAACCGATAACCTCCCACCAACCAGTACGCTCCCACAGGGTAGGCCTTCTCAGGGTGCCATCACTAAAGCAATGCCGACTAGTGGTTCCCAGAGAAAGAGCCTTTTCTGTTGGGGACCCTTTGGAACAGGTTACCCCCAGGGATACGAATGATCCCAGATCTTCGTACTTTCCGTCGTGCACTTAAGACCTTTCTTTTTCACCAAGCCGGTCTGGCATAAATCTTTTCTTAAATCTTTAAATCTTTATGCTGAAGATTCTTAACTGTTGAGCCAAACTGGCTTAATTATTTATATTCACATTCTATATGTATGTCATTTTAACTGTTCACCGCCCTGAGTCCTTCGGGAGAAGGGCGGTATAGAAATTGATTGAATGAATGAATGAATGAATGAATGAATGAATGAATAAATAAATAAATAAATAAATAAATAAATAAATAAACAAACAAACAAAATGAGGACCTAGATTGTTGGGGGCAATATGCTGACTCTGTAAACTGCTTAGCTAATGCACTATGGAGTAAGAGCTATTGTTATTGAGATTCCTTCAGCAGTCTGGGGATGTTCCTGTGCCTTCAAGAAATTGTTTATGCCCCACAGTTCAATTGAGTCAATTATGTATTTTTTTTTATTGTGTGCACATTTACATTCACATTTTGAAAAAAACACAAAAGATAAAAATACGAAATATAAAATCTAAAATATTATAAATTTATGTCTATTACAGATATAATCTTTATAACTTTTGGAGGCAATTTGATTATGCAAATCAACCTCCAGAGCAGTGGTAAAATCCACATTTTTTTTTAGCAGCCAGGGTCTTCATGAGAACCCATTCCAGCTGTTGTAGGGGAAGAAGGAGAGAATATCATGTTTTGCTTTTTTACTCCAATGTATGATTTGTTTCAGTGCCTCTGAAGCAGGGCTGAAATCCAGCAATTCTGTGGGCATGGCTTGGTGGGTGTGGTGTGGCTTGGTGGGCATGGCTTGGTGGGCGTGGTAGGGGAAGGATACTGCATAATCTCCATTCTCACCCCACTCTAGGGAAAGGATAATGCAAAATCTCCATTCCAACCCCACTCATACCAGAAGTGGTATTTGCTGGTTCTCTGAACTGCTCAAAATTTCCATTACCGGTTCTCCAGAATCTGTCAGAACCTGCTGGATTTCAGCCCTGCTTCAGAGGCACTGAAACAAATCATACATTGGAGTAAAAAAGCAAAACATGATATTCTCTCCTTCTTCCCCTACAACAGCTGGAATGGGTTCTCATGAAGATCCTGGCTTTTTCAGCAGGCCCTTGGCCAGGTGCTTTGCAACCTGCTCCTTGTTATATGCTTTCTATGGGTTGTATCTGGTCCTGCTGTTTTCCCAACATTATGGTTATTTGTTCCGATTTGCTTTTTTTAAAAAAAAAAATATTATTTAAATATATTGGCTGCCCAACTCCAGGAAACTCTTCTTTTTCTTTTTTCCTTTATCTTTATCTTTATCTTTATTTGGATTTATATACCGCCCTTCTCCTTACGGACTCAGGGCGGTGCACAGCCAATTAAAAAACAAACATACAAAAGTTAAAATTTCATAAAATAATAATACAAATGGCCACAGAATTAAAACTAACTTCATATTAAAAACCCTAAAATGATAAAATACTATAGGAATCAGGCTAAGCCGGCGAGCTGAAAAAGATGGGTTTTTAAAGCCCGCCGGAAGGTCGGGAGGTCAGAGATTGTTCTTAACTCTGGAGGCAGATCATTCCAGAGGGTGGGTGCTGCCACAGAGAAGGCTCTCCCCCTGGGGGTCGCCAGCCGGCATTGTCTGGCTGACGGCACCCTGAGGAGGCCCACTCTGTGGGAGCGAACCGGCCGGTGGGAGGCAATTGGCGGCAGAAGGCGGTCCCGTAAGTACCCTGGCCCTAAGCCATGGAGCGCTTTAAAGGTGGTTACCAACACCTTGAAACGCACCCGAAAGTCCACTGGCAGCCAATGCAGCTCGCGCAGGAGAGGTGTCACATGGGAGCATCCCGTCGCTCCCATAATCCCCCGCGCGGCCGCATTCTGCACCAGTTGGAGCCTCCGGGTGCATCCCAAGGGGAGCCCCATGTAGAGAGCATTACAGTAGTCCAGACGGGAAGTGACAAGAGCATGAGTGACCGTGCGTAGGGAGTCCCGATCTAGAAAGAGTCGCAACTGGCGAATCAGGCGGACCTGATAAAAAGCCCCCCTGACCACGGCCGTCGTATGATCCTCTAAAGATAGCCGTGAATCCAGGAGGACGCCCAAGTTGCGGACCCTTTCCGTGGGGGCCAAAGACTCGCCCCCAATAACCAGCGATGGAGTCAGCTGGCTATATTGGGACGCCGGCAGCCACAGCCACTCGGTCTTGGAGGGGTTGAGTCGAAGCCTGTTTCTCCCCATCCAGACCCGCACAGCTTCAAGGCACTGGGACATCACTTCCACGGCATCGTTGGGGTGGTCTGGGGTGGAAATGTACAGCTGAGTATCATCAGCGTACTGATGGAACTCCACCCCAAAACCACGGATGATCTCACCCAGCGGCTTCACATAAATGTTGAACAGGAGGGGCGAGAGGACCGACCCTTGTGGCACCCCACATACCAGGCGCCTCGGGGTCGACTGCTGCCCCCCTGTCAACACAGATTGCGACCGGTCGGAGAGGTAGGAGGAGAACCACTGTAAAACGGTGGCCCCCACCCCCAGTCCCTCCAACCAGCGCAATATGATACCATGGTCGATGGTATCAAAAGCCGCTGAGAGGTCTAACAGCACCAGGATAGAGGAGTACCCCCTACCCCGGGCCCTCCAGAGATCATCCACCAACGCGACCAATGCCGTTTCGGTGCTGTACCCAGACCTGAAGCCGGACTGGAGCGGGTCTAAATAGACAGCTTCATCCAGGTACCGGGGGAGCTGCCACGCAACCACACTCTCAACAACCTTCGCTAGAAAGGGAAGGTTGGAGACTGGACGATAATTTGCCAAAACAGCTGGGTCCAGGGAGGGCTTCTTGAGGAGGGGCCTCACCACCGCCTCCTTCAAAGCGGTCGGTAGGGCACCCTCACTCAAAGAAGCATTTATAATCTCCTGGAGCCAGCCTCGTGTAACCTCCCGGGAGGCCAGCACCAACCAAGAGGGACACGGGTCCAATAAACATGTGATAGCGTTCAGTCTTCCCAGAATCCTGTCCACGTCCTCGGGAGCCACAGGATCAAACTCAGGCCAGATAACACTCTCAAGACCGGGCTCAGTCATCTCGCCTGAACTAACCCAGTCAGCGGCCAAATCATCCCGAATCTGAGTTATTTTATCATCCAGATATTGAACAAAATCCTCAGCACGTCCCTGTAAGGGATCCTCCCGCGCTCCCGAATGAAGAAGGGAGCGGGTCACCCTAAACAGGGCGGCTGGGCGATTATCTGATGACGCGATAAGAGCGGCAAAGTAATTAGACTTAGCCGCTTTTATCGCCACTATGTAAGTCTTAATATGAGCTCTTACTAGTGTCAAGTCAGATTCGGAGCGGCTGGCCCTTCAACCACTCTCTAGGCGTCTTTTCCGGCGCTTCATCTCCCTCAGCTCCTCGGTAAACCAAGGGGCTAAGTGAGTTCGGCGCCGGGTCAGAGGCCGCAAAGGCACGACACGGTCCAAGGCCCCACTGGCCGCCCTATCCCAGGCAGCCACCAGGTCCTCGGCCGAGTCGCGTGTCAGTGTCTCAGGAAATGGCCCAAGCTCTGTCTGGAACCTCTCAGGATCCATCAGGCGCCTGGGGCGGAACCACCTGGTCGGTTCCGCCTCCCTGCGGTGGGGTGCAGCGGTCAGAAAGTCGAGCCGGAGGAGCGAGTGCTCTGTCCATGACAAGGGTTCTAAGCCTATATCCCCAATATCAAGACCACTCAACCACTGTCCAGAGACAAAAACTAGATCCAGGGTGTGTCCACCAATGTGAGTTGGGCCCTGAATTACCTGGGTCAGGTCCATGGCCGTCATGGAAGCCATGAACTCCCGAGCTATCTCAGATGTTTCGCCGATGGATGGCAGATTGAAATCCCCCATGACCATAAGCCTGGGGGTGCCAATTACTACCTCGGCTACAACATTGAGAAGCTCGGGCAGGGTCGTTGCCACGCAGCAGGGAGCCAGGTACGTGACTAACAAACCCATCTGCCCACCAGGACCCCACCTCACAAGATGGACTCACACCCGGCTATCTGAGGTACAGTGGCCTCCCTCGGATCCAGACTTTCCTTAATAATGACCGCTACTCCCCCACTCCTGCCCTGAGCTCTCGGCTGGTGAAATGCAAGGAAACCTGGTGGGCACATCTCGACGAGGGGAACCCCACCCTCGTGGCCCAGCCAGGTCTCAGTAATACCGGCCAGGTCCGCACCCCCCTCTTGAAGAAGGTCACAGATGAGGGGGGCCTTATTTACAACGGACCTGGCATTGCATAACAGCAACCGGAGCCTCGGGTCCTGAGACTCCGAACAGCCTGGGGAACGGGAATAGCTCCGGGGACCGGGGCACACGATCGCTCGAAGACAGCGAGTGCGTGCCCCCATCACATGATATGGTCCCCCGCTCACGCCATATCTGCCCCTCCCACACAATGTTTCTATAGCCCAACCCTCAACAGGGGGCTCTCTAGGAGCCCTCTTACCTCCAGAGTCCCCACCCCCCATAACACCTACTGCCAAGCCTGTCCTTCTCCCATTTGGGTTCCCCCCCAAACCCTCTCCCACCCCTACCCCGGAGCCCCTTAAAATTCTTAAAAATGAATTTAAAAAACCCCTCAACCCCCTTTTTGCCACATGCCACCTCTCGGGGTCCCAAGACCCGTCATTAAGGTAGGCCCTCAATAACATGGAGGGCCAGGCCTGCGAGAGGAGGGAATCTCGCAGGGCAAGAAGCGTGGACCTAGAGTACATCCAGAACAATAAAAACAAAGAGGACGATAAAAACATGGCTTCCACAGTGATAAAACAATGTCCAGGAGCGGGCAAGTCGATCAGGAGGGTCTCGCTACCCTCCCACAGTAGCGATAGAGTCATTAAGTTCTGCCCAGTTCTGCTGGGGGGTGTCAAACCACCCTCTCACTGTGGTTCGTTGCAAAGGTCCAGTAAGTTGGAACAAGGCAGGGCCACTCTCTCACAGAGGCCCGGCCATACTGTCCTAAAAAATGCAACACCCCCTCAGGGTAGATAATATTAAGGAACCGGCTCCAACAGTCCTCCGATGACTGCCAAGGTCTCCAGTCCGGCCAGTCAACCAAATGGTCATAATAAGATAAGATAGTCACTCAGCATGATGGTCAAGCAGCAAGATAGTCTTTGTTGTTGAATTTAATTACTTTTATTTTGTAAGAGGTGCAGAGGTGCCATTGCACTTGAGGCAACCTAGCAGTCAGTTAAACAAATGGACAAAAAAAAAATCCAATCCTCCTCCATCACCAGAATGAAACTCTGAAGCAGTCATGTACATCTGTCTGCTTCTCATTTAGCCGAAGGAATGGGAAGCTGAGCTGGTAGAAAAAGAATGCTGCTCCCAAGCAGAGTAATTGTTTTAAGAGAAAGGAGAACCATCTGAAGGATGTATCAAAAGCTGAAGGAAAATGTTATTCAGGTTCCATTTTTGGGTCCAGATATGAAATAGAGGGCTGTAAGGTAAAGGTAAAGGTTTCCCTCGCACATATGTGCTAGTCAGGGGTGAAATCCAGCAGGTTCTGACAGGTTCTGGAGAACTGGTAGCGGAAATTTTGAGCAGTTCAGAGAACTGGCAAATATCACCTCTGGCTGGTCCCAGAGTGGGGTGGGAATGGAGATTTTGCAGTATTCTTCCCCTGCCACACCCACCAAGCAACATCACGCCCACCAAGCCATGCCCATAGAGCCGGTAGTAAAAAAAATTGGATTTCACTACTGGTGCTAGTCATTCCAGACTCTAGGGGGCAATGCTCATCTCCGCTTCAAAGCTGAAGAGCCAGCGCTGTCTGCAGATGTCTCCGTGGTCATGTGGCTGGCATGACTAAACGCCAAAGGTGCATAGAACGCTGGTATCTTCCCACCAAAGGTGGTCCCTAGTTTTCTACTTGCATTTTTTATGTGCTTCGAACTGCCAGGTTGGCAGAAGCTGGGACAAGTAATGGGAGCTCACTCGATATGAAATAGTGGGCTGTAAGAGCTATTCAATTAAACAAGACTGGTCCTTTTGTTCACAAACAATCTTGTTTCCCAGCCCCCACTCCCCCAAGGCAGATCGTGTTGTTTCTGCCTGCTGAAGGTGCAAAGAAGGGTAGTTATGCTGAAACACAAAGGAGGACGATTGAAAGATGATATGAAGTGTGAACTCCTGAAGTTGAGCTGCTATGGATGACCTTCCCGAACTGTTGGGTTGTCTGGTGCCCCATAAGGCTTGAAAATATGTCAGACTCTCAAACAACAACAAGAAAAAAATGTTTTGCACGTTTTTCTGTTCCCATCCTTCCTTGCCATGTCATTAACCAATCCAGGATTATATTTTTGTCAGACCAATGGGGAGAAATCAAAAGATAGGAAGTTTCGATAACCCCTTGACCTTCCAGTGCAGAGGCTGGGAACAAAAAACAAAGGTTAAAACTAACAAAGTTCAGCCTTTAATTCCTTGGTTAGAAGTGTTCTATAAACATACTCCAAGTGAAATTTTTCGCCTTTCATTTTTCAGTTCCACTTCCCACATCTGATTTTCTAAAATCCCCCCCCCCCCCGCTCAATGGTAATGTCCTTAGTAGTGTTTTAAAGATCTTATAGAATAGCATTATCTGACCATTGATGGGACCATTAGTGTACAAGTGAGGAAATAGCATTTTTCATTCAAGTCCACTCAAGGCTGTTACTCAGAACTGTACTGCAAGTTAGGGAATAAAAAAGGGTTTTTGATATTAGTTGGCATGGTGAAAGTTTGATAAAAATATCAATAATGTTAATGTTATGGGTCATAGTTTTTGATACTAAAACTATTTTATCTGATCATATTACATCATTTTTCTAACAAAAAGAAGTGTGTGCGTTACAATCTTTGCAGGTTAAAAATATACTCCCTAAAATTCATTTTGGTATGGTGTTCCTTCATTTTTGCTCAGTTTTTGTTCATCTTTTCTATGTTAGAAAAACACGGATCACATTCTTTTCCTGTTTTCCATTTGTAGTACCTTGTTCAAATATGAGGGTACTGTATGTTATCCATTCTACAATTATCTCCTTTTGCTTACCCAGCAGACAATGCCAATTGATAGCAGGCATCTCTGGAAAGGGGAGCTGGTAAGAAAAAGCTTTCAAGATTGCTGTTAACAATCAGCAGGCCAGCCAAAACAGTCACCACAGGGAAACCAGGAATATAGTAGTGAGGTAGAATAATTGAATCTTGAAAGCCTGCCCAAGTTTCTCACTGTCCCATATTATAATCAAAGTGGGGTTATTTTGAGTTTCTTTCTTCTGCTGCCTTTGTCTCACAGCTAAAATTTCTATCCACTCTTAACAACTCGCTTCTTTCCTGGTTCTCTCATACTTTTCCCAAGGCCAGTTATAAATTCCTTTACAATTCCTACACTAAGTTGATGTTCTCATCTCAGGTGTTCCAATATCTCAGGGGCTGCCACAAAGAAGAGTCAATAGGAGTATAGAACAGGAGAATAGGAGTCAAACTATTCTCCAGAGCACCTGAGGGTAGGACAAGAAGCAATGGGTGGAAACTAATCAAGGAGAGAAGCAACTTAGAACTAAGGAGAAATTTCCTGACAGAACAATTAATCAGTGGAACAACATGCCTGCAGAAGTTGTGAATGCTCCAATACTGGAAATTTTTAAGAAGATGTTGGATAACCATTTGTCTGAAGTGGTGTAGGGTTTCTTGCCTAAGAAGGGGGTTTGATTAGAAGACCTTCAAGGTCCCTCCCAACTCTGTTATTCTATTCTATTCTATTCTATTCTATTCTATTCTATTCTATTCTATTCTATTCTATTCTATTCTATTCTATTCTATTCTCAAGACGTATTTTAGGAGTGAAGAAAATTTGTGCCATTGGCTATTTAACAGTCACTTAGCATTTTAAAATATTCCCATCCACAATTGCGACAATAAGTTTAGTTACTCAACTGGAATCTCTATGAGACTCAGAACAATGTATCATGATACCAACAAGTATCCCAAGGGTTGAGTAATAATGTTTGCTGGTGGAAACATGAACAAAAAGCACCCACATGTCTGACAACTTTTATGGCTATCAACCTAGAGTTAAATGAGTAAGCTAAAGCTTTGTTGAAATCATTCCCTCTTACATAAAAAATGTCCATCATGGTGAGCATTTGAGAGAAGTCCTCACATGGAAGACTGAACTGAATCATCTTGATTCATGGAGAGAGATAGCAAGGAGATAGTGTCCTGCTTAAGCCATCTCCAGTCTAAGACTCTGTAGTGATCTTTGTGCTACACAAACCCCAAAATTGAAGGTATGGAGCCCACCTTGCCATATTTGCCAGCTCCTGCTCCAGCCTGAGATCCATGCATCAACTCGCCATGAATCTTCATTCAGACAGAGCTCCACAGCCAAGGATAAAGAGCTCATTCAAATTGATCCTTGGGAGATAAATTTATCCTCCTCTGGAATTTTACAGAAATAGATGGAGCAAAAGGCCTAAGGCATCAAGTTTCAAAGGGATACTAAAGGCAACATGGCACGTGGAGCCAACAGGCCTTTAGAAGGAGGGTAGACGAGAAAGGAGAGAGAAGGTGGGCAGATATCCCAATCCCTAAAGGTTTAGGGCCATGTAATTATCATTACGGTCAACTACACAGCCTTCCCCAAGCTGACAGTCAGCAAACATTCTGGACTGCAATTTCCATAAATCACAGCATCATAGTTTATTAGGATGAACAATGGAGAAAGGTAGCTGAATACATGAATAATAGTTTCATTTCTGACAATTGACTAGATAATATATCACTACATGAAAGGGTTAAGAATTCTGGGTTAACAATCAGTTTCCCTAATGTATTAGGTTTATTTAACTGTAGGGAAGAGTTTTGTTTGATAAACCAAAGGGAAGGGAAGGGGAGGAGAAGGTTGCATCAGGGAACAGTAAAGAAAAAAGAAAAACCCAACACCTCCTTTATGTAATTGCAGCCAATTTACTTACCTACCCTGTGCAGCTGCATATTGTAAATTAAAACTTTGACCAACTTAATCCCAAATTCAATGCAGAGCTTTGATTTACTGGATCATGAGCTTCATGCCATGCTTTTTGAAGCCACAGGAAAAACAAGGTCCACCCACCCCATGATAATCCAGAAGCCCTGCTCCTAGATTTTACACTTGTGTATACAGGATTGCTGGGCTGGAGCCAGTGGTGAAATCTAAAAATTTTTACTACTGGTTCTGTAGTAAAAAGAACCTGTGGCTTGGTGGTGGTGGTGGTAATGTGACTGGGTGGGCATGACCATTTTTTTTTTTACTTTTAAAACCATTTTTTCTACAACCTCTTCGGGGAAGAGGTTGTAAAAAATGCTTTCAAAAGGCTCTGACGATCCCAGCTGAGTTGCCTGATGGCAGAGACTCTTTTTTCTTTTAAATGCCTCTGATGATCCAAGCGGAGTTGCCTGATTGTCAGAGGCATTTAAAAGAAAAAAGGTTTTTTTTCTTTTAAAAGCCTTTGACAACTCCAGCTGAGCCGCGCAATCATCAGAGGCTTTTTTTTTTACTTTTAAAAGCATTTTTTTCGGCCAAAGAGGTTGTAAAAGTAAAAGTAAAAAAAAAGTAAAAAAAAAAGCCTCTGATGATTGTGCGGCTCAGCTGGGCATTGGGGGGGGGGCAGGGATTTTTGCTACCGGTTCTCCAAACCACCTGCCTCCATCGCTACCGGATCAAGTGATCCGGTCCAAACCGGAAGCATTTCACCCCTGACTGGAACATGTAGATGACTCTTCATGTCCAAGTATTAGGAAAGAAGGCTTCATGATCTATGATTAGTTAGGGAGAGATCGGGGGCGGCCTGCTGGGGGTTCGCAGGGGTTTGGGAGAACCTCTAGCTAAGATTCTGTGCAGTTTGGAGAAACCCCAAATCTAGAGATGGGTTCCATTTACCTTTACAGCGGGAGCATGCACACTTCTGTGCATGTGCAGATCACCCATGATGATGTCATGGTGGGTGGGCGGAGCCTCCCGCCAGTTTTACTACCGGTTTTAAACAACCAGACCAAACCAGGAGCAACCCACCACTACCCAAATCCCACTCCTGGCTGGCCCTGCCTGTCCAAGTACTGGGAAGGAAATCTAATCCCAGGAGGATGCTTTTTGAAACTTGCAATGTTTTCTTTCCAGAAATTAGGCAGGCAGCACAGCAAATAGACATGAAGGGAAGAGCTCTCCAATCCTTCAGATCAAGGCTGGAGCAAAACGAGAAAAACCTATGGGGTGGTCAATTCAATTCAAATTCAAACCTTTATTGTCAGAATACAACATGCATTCAATGAGATTGGCTGAGCCTCCCTTCGTGCACATACACGCCCCCCCCAACACATTACAACTCACAGTGAAAGACAAAAAGAAAATCCCTAACCCAGTGAATCCTACTAACAAACACTCAGTCCTATTGCACCATGTGAACTTATTGTACATCACGCCGGCCCCACAAGTCAATCATTCTATGTTGTTGTAGAGTTATTTTTCATTGAGGAGTCTGACAGCCCACGGATAAAAATTGTTCTTCAGTCTGTTTGTGTGGCTACCTATGCTTCTATATCTCCTTCCAGATGGCGGAGAATAAAGAAGGGCTGACCAGGGTATGAGAATCGTCCATGAGGATTTTCCTCACTCTTCTAAGGCCCTAGCGATGTCATCTAGTGGTATCAGGGGACAGCCCACAATGTTTTGTGCCATGGGTTCGGTGATATGATGGGATGGTTAAAAACAAGTTGGAGGAGGAAATAAGAAGTACAAGATCAAGCAGAAGTTTCCCTTTTGACCCCTGGTTCTCTGAATGATCTGAAAAGCTTTCGCCCATACTTTCTCTCTCTTGCGCTTCTATCTCAATATTGAGATGTGACCTTTCTTGAATTGGTGTCTACCAAGTTATCTCATGGAATTGCTGCCTCGTTTTTCTTGGAACCCTTCAAAGCAATCATCTCTGGAATTTCCTCAAGTCAGTGCAAAAGGTCCATGTTTGGGCCATTCAGCATCCCTTTCATGGTTCCTCAAAGTAAGTGAGCCCAGAGACTGGTGTCCTTTTATTGCAGTTTGAAATTCCAGACTGGAAAAAGGAAACTACCCAGTGGTGGTTGCTCCAGGTTCTGTCCGGTTCTGTAGAACCGGTAGTAAAACTGGTGGGAGGCTCCGCCCACCTGCCACAATGTCATCATGGGTGATCTGTGCATGCACAGAAGCGTGTGTGTGTGTTCCCACTGCGAAACAGTACTAAAGGTAAGTAGAACCCACCCCTGAAACTACTCCTTCGTATTCACAAGGCCAGACTCCTTATTTGCGATATCTAGAGATTACAGCAACAATGGTCCTTTTATGACTCGTGGACTTCAACTCCCAGAATTCCTGTGCCAGCCATGCTGACAAAGAAATTCTGGGAGTTGAAGACCACAAGTTATAAAAGGACCATATTTCCCCACCTCTGGGTTACAGGATGGCCTTTTTCTCTCCCCTCTCTACACAAAAGCACCATCTGTGGTTGGTGTCTGTAAACCTGACCCTTGGCTGATGTCTCAGGATCTCTCCCCTTGGGATGTCCTCTGCCTTGCACCTTGCTGATTCACACCCACCCTGAGGGTTGCGTTGTGAGGTTCCTCTGTGTTTCCTTGTGGCTTTGGGCATTCCAGCTGCTGTGAGAGCTAAATTGGGCAGAAAGATCAATGTGTGCCATTTCTGTGCAAAGCTCTCCCCCCCACCCCCCACAATGCCTACCACATGCTGGAAAACTTTGTGGGAAGGAGTGAACCAAAGCAAGAGCACACAATCCTTTGAGGTCGCCTGAATTTCACTGTGGGGAACTCTATGTGGGTTGGACAAGAGACCTACTTCTTTGCCCTCCGCAGCATGGCTTAGGCTCCTCCCTTGTTGTTTCTCTCTCTTTCCAGCTTTCTGGAAAGTGTGGTATTTTGCTTCTCTGGCTGCTCAGGCTTCACCTGAAAGATCGATTGTGCTATGTGGCTAGGGGGCGAAAAAAAAAATCATGCTGGATTTCATATCGCCATGCATTTTCCAAGGCAAGCTCAATTGAAAAGATTCCTCTGTCAAGGAAGTGTGCCTGCCTGCTATTTACAGAGCAATTCACTGAATGATAACAGGGGATTTCATTCCCCTCCCATTAAGGGAGTCCAAAGAGTCAAGATGGTGGTTGCAACCATGCGGAATCCTTCCATTTTCACAGGCATGCACATTTTACACCCAGGTCATCTTAGTTGTTTGAATCTCCCTGAAGATGTCCCTGCCTGCTATGTTGATATGGAGACACCCTCACCTTCCTTATAGAGCAGGGGTCTCCAATCTTGGGAACTTTACGACGTGTGGACTTCAACTCCCAGAATTCCTCAGCCAGCATGTGCTGGCTGAGGAATTCTGAGAGTTGAAGCCCACACGTCGTAAAGTTCCCAAGATTGGAGACCCCTGTTATAGAGTACTCTCAAAACTGATACCAGTTTTACCTGGAGTTCTTCTACCACAACTCACCCCTGCCTGGTTTAATCCAGTATAAATCTTATTTTATGGAATGACAATTGGGAGTTTTCATGGCATGGTGTAGTGGAGATGTGGTACATCTAATGCAGTACAGGTTGTCTTTGCTTAGTAACTGCCTCATTTAGCAATAACTAGTAGTTACAACAGTGATGAAAATGTCACTTTGCAGGTCTGTAAGGCAAAGGAAAGCTGATATACAGATAGGCCTCCATGTACGACCACAGTTGGGCCCAGAATCTCAATCTTTGAACAAAGCAGTCATTAAGTGAGACACTTAGCTGCTTCATTCAGTGACCACATTTCTGTTTCTGGCTTTCCCAGTTGAGTTGGTGCTCTTCATTCATCTGTGAATCAGCAGAAAATTGCTTTCTATTCCCACGGTTGAATTACAGTTTTCTATTGCCTCTGATAAAATTCACTGCAGCCACCTAACTTCCCATTTAGACACTGTTTCTTTACCTCAGCAGCTTTAAGATGCGTGGAGTGGGGAATTCTGGGAGTTGAAGTCAAATTTTAAAGTTGCTGAGGTTGAGAAACATCGCATTAAGCGCAGGGGCGTCAAACTGCGGGCAGGATGCATCAATGCCGCGAATGGGGAAAACATTGCGAAATGTCACATGATGGCAACATCACGCCGTGAGTTCAAGTCCACAAGTCTTAAAGCTGCCAAGTTAGAAGACTTCTGCATTAAGGTAATAGATGACCGGCCAAAAGATTTTACCTATCTTGAGGCTGCCTTTAGACAGTATTGGGATAAAAACCACTATTTTAACAACAATGCAGCTAAGGATAAGTTAAGTCTGTCTCAATCATAGGCTGGAGAGAAGTTTTTTTTTTTTAATTTGTATTTATATACCGCCCTTCTCCCTGGGAGGGGGACTCAGGGCGGTGAACAACCAAATTAAAACACATATAATAAAAATATTAAAAGAATTTAAAATTAGATTAAATTAATTGGCGTTCCAAAATAAAAGTCTCAAACCCTATTAAAATACCCAATTTAAACCCCAGAGATTACTAGTACAAAATTTTTTTAAAACCCCATTAAAATCAATCAAGCAAGGCCGGCTTGTTGGAATAAATAAGTCTTAAGGGCCTTTCGGAAAGCACGGAGATCCGGGATCAAACAAATTTCAGGAGGCAGCTCGTTCCATAGGGTGGGTGCCCGCACAGAGAAGGCTCTCCCCCTGGGGGCCGCCAGCCGACATTGCTTGGCTGATGGCACCCTGAGAAGGCCCTCTCTGTGTGAGCGTACTGGCCGGTTGGAGGTTATCGGTAGCAGCAGGCGGTCCCGCAAATACCCCGGTCCAATTGAAGGAAGTTGAAGGAAAAGTCATGGGAACATAGGAGAGAGAATATATTCTCAGGGCATGTTGAAGTCAGGGTTAGGTGTAAGTACAGAACTATCCACAGGGTAGAAAATTGCCTTTTAGTCCAACCTTATTAGGAAACTCAGTAAGATTTCTTGGAAGGAGAAAAAAAAAACCACCATGATTGCACAACATGATTCTTGGGTTGTGTGGCCTCATCCTGACTTCCAAGGTCAAAGTGAAGAGCCAAGAGTAAAAAAACCATCATGGTCAGAAATATGCTCTGGGAATTCAAAGACTGGGGAGTCAAACTAGGCAACGTTTGAAAGATCCAACGACCACAAGCAGCAAAATCATGAGCATAATTCAAGAAGTTAAATCAAGTCACATGATGCTGGCTTATAGTAGAGAAAAGGGAATGTGACCAGATTCCCTTTTGGGAATCTATGTTTCTTACTGTGGTTATCTGAAGAACAGCAGAAAAAATGTTTCTGTCTCTGTGTTAAACAGGATTGATATGCTCCTCTCCATTGCTTTTCCATGGGAAGGTTCAGTTGGGCCCCTCTCCTACAGCCTTAGGATCAGAGCAATAAACCTGAGGATTAGCAGCTGTTTGTTTCCACTCCTGGCCAAACCTGGTGAACATTAGAATCAAATATCTGAAAGATTGCCCATCCTTTGCTTTATGCAACTGGAGATATTTTACATTCAGCCCTTTGCTTTGGTTTACTCTGCCAACCTAGAGTATTTTTGTACCTTTACAATTTTCAAGGTAGATGATCTTCATTTGTACTGCATCTGGACTTGAGATGCCTTCAGATCCTCATAGGCAAAAAGCTAGCCAACTGCATCATATTCATTTTCCCCCTTAAAAAAGGAAGAATGATGAGGTATAATTGCTTCATTTCTGGTTTTGGAAGACCATTCACAAAGATTCATACAGGTGCATTCAGAGCATGGCATGGTAACTTAAGCTCAGAAAGAATAGGTGGAGTGGGGATGGTGGGGTGGCATTTCCATTAAGAGTTGCTTGCTAGAATACCCTCTTACTCATCTATGAGTCCTATTGACCTCTTGTAGGGCAATTGTTTGCTGAATTTCGCTAGGATACTATACAGATACTTGTGATCTCCCAAGGCTAGATTCCAGAGCAGAATATTCATATTTTTTTATCCCAAGAATTAGGTAGGAATGTGTGTTTGTGAGATTGAAAAAAGACTGTAAAGGCAACTGAGTCTGGGGTGGAATTCAGCACAGATTCTTCTTTCTTTGCCTACCATCACATTGCCAATCCCTCAGCCGTCCAGAGGCCGGCCCTGGCAGCAAACCTTCTTCTCACACAAAGTGGCTCCTTGTTCAGTTTTCCTAGCAGCAGGCTGCAGAGAATTTCATGGAATCAGATCCATTTCCTGAATGAGTTTTATTACATTCCCAACAAAAGTAAATAAATAGAGAAACACGGGACATTTTGGAGCCTCCACTGCATAGAAAACTAAGATTTTACGACTGAACCTTCTTATAAAATAGCCTGGTTGGGATAACGGATGGAAAGACTGAAGGATCTCAGCAGGGACATGTAGACCAGTTATGGTCAAAAAGCCTCCTGGGCCAGCAGAACCCATGACAGTTCCACATGTCAGTAGCCTTATACACACAAACTTTGTCTGCCCAGTCTGTCCACTATGGGTTCACACTGGTGGTGAAATTGTTTCTTCTTTATTCAGCACTCTTCCAATAGGCTTAGCTACTCTAGTAACTGCTCATGCACTATTTAACTTTTTTATTCATCATTCTTATTGTGTATTTTTAAAAGAATTGACTGTGCTGATGTTTTATATTTTGATACACATTTTATATGCTGTTTTTGCAAATTTTATGCACTAATGCTGTATTCTCTTACACCATATGAGATAAATGAATAAAAAGTACTCTTCCTTGGCCATAGTTGGCCACTGAATTGTTAACCCAAGTTCTGGATTCACCAGATACACTATACAGTTAAGTAACAAAAGAACCAGAGACGTAGAATAAGCCAAGCCAGAAAAAAAATTAAGCAAAATTGAAACACAAGTTTATCATAGAGTGCACAAAGTTTGAAGTTATTATATATTTATTAATTTTTTTATTTTCATTAAGAGCAGGCAATTTGATTCCCTAGAGCTGCATTCAACCCCCAGACCCAATCTTTATGGCAGAGTGTGCCCCCACCCCCAATCCTCCAAGTCTGTAACTGCCAAAATTAATGACAGTTTCTTGACACTTTGAGTGGAAAACAGGGTGTAGTTCAAATACATTTAACAGACTCCTTTCCAAAACTCAGAGTGAGGAGGGAGAAAATCCTCCTACATGTGACAGAGATCTGCCCACTATGTATCACAGCCATCTTTATGCCCTTGGCTATTCCCAAATGTTATGCAGTATGTAGTGATCAAAATCTTGCTTTCTTATTAAATATATATATCTTCAATGGAGAACAATATCAGTTTTTTTTTCTATTCTGCTACATTTTCAACTACAGAAGACTTTCTGTTCTCATTGTTCAACCTCTCCTATGTCCTTATTATAGCTCTTCTTTCACTTGCCTGAGAAAGCTTGTTCACCTGCTCATCTCATTATGTCCCTTTGGATTTTAAAACCAAGTGACATGTCCTCCCATTTTAAGATCTCAGGATCCTAGTTTTTTAAAAAATCAGCCCTCTTTCTATAAAGATTTTTAAAGCATTTCTCCAAGACAATTAACAAAAGGATAGGGATGAAATATTCCACAGACAGCTCATCTCCTCATCAATCTGCAAAGGAACTAGGTGGTATTCATAAGGATGTTGCTACAATGCAGCCAGCCCTAACTGGCCGGGCAAATATCAAAGTAGAAAGCTTTGTTAAACCACAACTGATTTGCAAATAAATTATGATACATTCTGCTAAAATCTCAGCTGTCAGCCATCCCAGGATTAAACAGGTAGGGTAATCCAGCTCAGAAGACTTGAGTTGGAAGAAGAACTTTGGAGGAAGAGATTTTTTTAAAAAGTTAGTTTTCAGGACAAATAGATACTTATCAGTTTGTCTAATACTCAGCCATCCAGTTGATCGCAATTCCTTGTATCCCAAATCCCATCTGAATAGTTCCTGGTTCAGCTTGTTACATTATTTTCAGAGTGGACACAGTTTAGAACAATGACGGTGAACCTTTTCCGGGCCGAGTGCCCAAAGCGTGTGTGTGTGTGTGTGTGTGTGTGTGTGTGTGTGAATGCATGTGCACAAACCTCCAAAATGCAATACATGCGGCCCTCCGCATACTTGCATGTGTATGCGGCCCCCACATGCGCACATGGCCCCACATGCACCCCGCCCCGTGCATGCACCCCACCTCCCTTGCATGCACCCCACCTCCCATGCATGCATGCGTGCCCCGCCTCCATGCATACATGGCAGAGACCTGAAGACCAGATGGCTGGCAGGAGGCGCACACGCATGCACAGCAGAGCTGAGTTGGGGCAACGGCTTGTGTGCCCACACATGTGCCATAGGTTCACCATCACTGGTTTAGAATCTAGGATGGCTATTTACCTTCTCTGAAAGCAAGCAAATATCGTGTTAATTTCTCTTTATTTAACTCATTCCATTTTCAGCACTGGCCATTATACCACACTCAAGCTTACAGACATTCATGCACTTTTGAAAGCAAGCTCTTCTTCCTACGTATAAGGATTGAGGTTTAGAAAGCATTGACTCAATGCTGGCTAAGAACAAGGCACAAAATCTCTGGCAAATCGTCTGCACTGTAGGAAGGAGACCCCAAATGAGGAAGCAATAAACCAACAATCTAAGTATAAGAATGTACAAGCTAACTGTGGTCTCCTCCCAAAACCACACACACACAGGAAATACACAGTAGGGCGCAGATTTTGTCTGAGGTTCCTTCTGCTCGGACATAACACACGATGATGGAAGGGAGAATGATCTACAGACTATGCTACCGATGTTCAGCATTTGGTGTGGTCTTCTGAATGGAACTGTGTTGGAATGTAGTCTGGAGTCCCAGAAAGGAGAGGCTGCTTCCCAGAAGGCAAAGAGCCAGGGGAGCTTGGAAAGTTTGGTAGGCTGGAAGAGGTTGGCCAACCCTACCCCTAGCAGTTCACAAATATATGTATAGTTTATGTAGACAGGTGCTTTAGTCCAGCATGTTTCTGTCTACAGGCAAACAACAATAAAATAATTACTCAGACTACTGTCAGCCTCAAGAACAACCCTACATATCATTTCTGGGATTGACAAGAACTCCTGCCTGCTATTAAGATGTCAATCTCTATAGATAGACATCAACTTGAAGGGTTTTGGTACTTTTTGAGCTTGTTTTCTTGCAGATGATTCATTACCCAAACTAGGTAACATGGTCAATACAAATAAAGTTTGCTTTCAGTTTATATTCTAGTGAGTTGCCCTGTCGGTATTGGTATGGGGGTGGTCTTAGAGATTCTTTGGTTGGGCTATCTACTGTTGGCTTGTTTGGCAGTTCATGGATTGGGTTATTGCTTGATTGTTGGTCTGACATTAATCTTGGAGTTAATTTATCCTCATCTAGGGAGGGAGGTGTTTTGGTCTTTTTGTTCCTTTTTTGGCTTGTTGATTGTTTCTTTTGCATAGCATGCAGATCTTGCTTGTGTCTCAGTGTCTATGGATGGCGAATTTATCAGAGTGCCAGAGTTCTAACAATTCCCTAGCATTTTTGGACTTGGCTTGGTCTACGATGGTCAGTTTCTCAGTTGAAACTATGGTTAAGTCTGTCTATGTGTTGTGAAATTAAAGAGTTTTCATCGTGTCTTCTGATTTCTGTTTGGTGTTCATGGATGCATTTTGCCAGTCTTCTGTCTGTTTTCCCTATTACAGTCATTACACTATGTATTGTACATGACTCCTGTTTTTTCTTCTGGGGTTGTTGGGTCTTTTGGTTTACTTAGGATGCTTTGAAGAGCTTTAGTTGGCTTGTCTGCTATGCTGGTTTCATATGGTTGTAGTAGTTTGTTCTGAGATATTCTGATGTATGGCAGTGTTATTCTTTTTAGGGCTTGTGTTGGTTGTGCTACATTGGTTGAGTGGTCAGGCACTTTTTGATAAAGTTGTGTGGATATCCATTTTATTGGGAGATATTGTATAGATCCATGATGGCAAACCTTTTCTGGAATAAGTGTCCAAAGCACGCACACGCCCAACCCCCCCAAATGCAATGTACGCACTGCCTGCACATGCACCCCACCCCCCGCATGCACTCCCCTCATGCATCCCCATGCATGAGCCCCACCCCTCACATGTGCCCCCTGCCCCCGTGCACGTGCCCCCCCCGCACTCGCCCCCCTGTGCGCATGCACAGCAGACACCCAACGACCAGCTGGTTGGTGGAAGGCGTGCATGCATGTGTGGCAGAGCTGATCTGTGGTGATGGCTCACGTGCCCACAGAAAGGGCACTGCGTGCCACCTGTGGCACACATGCCATAGGTTCGCCATCACGGGTCTAGAAGCTCTGTTTCCTTTTTCTGCTGTTCAGGGTTACCGCAGTGAGCTAATCCCGCCATGGTTCTAAAGGGCCTATGACAATTCAATGCGGCCAACTGGCCATGGCAAACTCATCATGACCAATTCACCATGGCCAACTCGCTATAGCCAACTTATCACAGCCAACTTGCTAAAGCCCTCTTGCCACAGGAGAAGAGTTACGCTAATATCAAAGAAATGGTAGAACAGAATCATTCAAGAAAGAATGCAAAAGGAGGGACAGAATGAAATGTGAATGGCAAAAATTAAAATAATTTTTATTTTAAATAAATAGAATTGTTAATTCTATTAACAGCGAATTATCCCGTGATGACTTGGCAATGGCGAATTGGCCGCAGCAAGTTGGCTGTGACAATTTGTTCCATTCCCGTTTCTAAATGGGGATTTTAACTGTATATTCCTACTATGCCATTTACTAATAGGAAGCAGAATAAAAAAGAGTAACATGGTTTTTCTCTTTAATTTTAGTTTTTATTTAAATCATGCTTGTTTAAGGTGATTGTACTGTTTGGGGCATTGCAATCTACATTTTTGTATGTTTAAAAAATTGCACATTACCTCAAGAATTGCATTTTTAAAATATGAAAAATTATTAAGTGAAATAAGGGTCTTCATGTTAATTGGGGGCATTGGCCCTTTCAAGGTGTGGTCAGTGGAGAGTGGGAGGCTTTACTGGAGTTGGGATCTTTGAGTTTCCCATCCCTTTCAAGCATGAACCATTAACTTGGAGAGACTTAAACTATGAGAGCGACTTTTGCTATCTCAGCAGACACACAGTCTCATTTTATAGGAGGTAGGAAACAATTTTTAGAGAGATCGTTTTCTGTTTTATTTAACGTCCCAAAAATGCAGAGAATTTCCCCTCTTCAGCCATCGCCATGACCACCCCAAATTAATACATCACTGTGGGCCACAAGTGAATTCATAGTGATTTTTTTTAATATGCTAAACCGAAATATTATTGCCTGTTTAGTTGGTAATCCTGCTCTCTACCTTGTAAGGAAAAAGGGTATGTTTTTAAAGAAAACTTGACAATTTTGGGAGTTCAGGCAGTGCTATCAGAAAAAGAAATAAAAATAGTCTTTGGAGAAGGGCGGCATATAAATCAATTTTTTTAAAAAAAAAATTATAATTATATTCAAAATATGCATGAGTTGAACCCCTTAAGTTCAATATAAACCACAAGATTTATATTGACTGTTTCCCTATGACTATCATTAAGTGCTGTACCTTATGCTTCTTGGCATATGCACCAAGACAAATTCCTTGTGTGTCCAATCACACTTGGCCAATAAATAATTCTATTCTGTTCTGTTCCGTTCCGTTCCATTCCGTTCCATTCCATTCCATTCCATTCCGTTCCACTCCGTTCCACTCCGTTCCATTCCGTTCTATTCTATTCTATTCTATTCTATTCTATTCTATTCTATTCTATTCTATTCTATTCTATTCTATTCTATTCTATTCTATTCTATTCTATTCTATTCTATTCTTAATCCAAGTTTAGTATTTGGATGTACTGTGTTTGATCTTTAGCTGACAAGAGAAGCTCGCCCCCTCCCTCCTCAATGTGGAACATAGTTGCAACTGAGCAAGAAGGTGGGTGTAATTGCTTGTAGATAATATGACCTAGGTTTGCAAGAATCTGGCTTCCTGCCATGTTTACCTCCCCTCTGCCAAAGTTTGAACAAAGCAGCAGAGCAAGCTATGAAGACAACAAGCTCCTGGAGAAGAAGTCAAACGCGGGGAATGGAGATTTATTATGGGCCATGCTTTCCTGGACCACAGAGTTCTGCCAAAGTAAATGTCTTAAGTCTTTTAAGGTGCCACAAGCCTCTTGATTTTTCTGCAAAACACTAATCCAGTTTACACCTCTGGAAAATGTCCATGAGACGGAGAGCAGCCTGACCGTCTTCAGTGTGGTTTGTTTACTCTCGTTCAGGTTCAAAGTTCCAAGCTCTGGTGGGCTGCCAGAACAGGCGTCAAACATAGGGAAGGTCATAACAATGTAGCTTTTGCTTTTTGGAGGACTGCATCTGCACACGTGTCCCTAGGTTATGGGAAAGACAAAGATGGGCTTCATTTATTTGTTTACTATTTCACCTTCAGGGCTGTCTGTCGCCATAGTGACTGTGGGCGGCTTGCAGATAACAAATGAAAAGAAAACAAAATATATCAAGAAGATGAAGATAATGGCTAACTGTGAAACTAAACGCAGAGCATCCAATAATCAACCAAAGCGGCTTCCCTTCCATTGTAAACCAGGGTCTGGAAGAACAATCAGGTCTTATGAAAGATTAGAAGGGTGGGATGGTATGAATTTCTCTGGGGGTGTCATTCCACAGGGTGGGAATCATTGCAGAGAAGTCATGCTTCCTAGGTCTGTAAGACAACCCTACTTAGTATCATCTAAGAGCCATGGTGGTGTAGTGGTTAGAATGCAGTATTGCAAGCTAATTCTGCTGAGTGCCAGCAGTTCGATTCTCACCGGCTCAAGGTTGACTCAGCCTTCCATTCTTCCAAGGTTGGTAAAATAAAGACCCCAAATTCTTGAGGGCAATATGCTGACACTCTAAACTGCTTGCTGTAAAGTTGTAGGGCTGTAAAGCACTATGAAGCATTATATAAGTCTAAGTGTTATTGCTATTAGTAGGCAAGACCTAGGTCAGAGGTCTTCAAACTTGGCAGCTTTAAGATTTGTGGACTTCAACTCCCAGAATTCTCCAGCCAGCTATGCAAGCTGCCAAGTTTGAAGACCTCTGACCTAGAGCATGCCCACTCCAGCTGACCTGACTGGACAAGTGGAACCATATGGAGTCCGGTGGTCCCTCAAGTAGGCAGCATTAGGCCATTCAGGGCTTCATAGGTGGTAACTGGCACCTAGAAGTCAAATGGCAACCAGTGCAGCTCATGAAGCAGCAGGGCATGTGCACATACCACAACACACCCGTCACTGTCCACTTCTCTGCTATGTTCTAATCTAGACCAACTGTAGATTCTGAATGATCTTCAAAGGAAGCCTATGTAGGTTGCATTAGAATAATCCAATTTAAGGAATGACCAACGTATGAATGACTATCTGAAGACTTTTCCAATTCAGGAATGGAAGGAACTGGCACACAAGCTGAACCCTGCACAAAAGCTTTCTTGGCTGCAGTTGCCACCTATTCTTGGAGCAGGTGCTGTGAGTTCAAGAAAGCCCACAGGTTGCACTTGAGTGTTGCATGGGGAACTGCAACTCCATTAAAGACTAAAGATATCTACATAACATAAAGATGGCTCAGGGGATCATACATACAAATATAAATCCATTGAAGAGAGATGTCATGAAAATATGGCCTTTCAATCAAGAAACTTCGTACAGTTCAGATTATAAGCAAGGAAAAGTACAAGCACAGAGCAGAAAAGGGTCAGGCAACTGAGAAAATGACCCGCACAGCAAGTTGTAGAAGATGATCAATTATTCCCCAATCTTTCTATATCTATAAAATATCTCATAAAGTTTGATTTTGGTAAGATCCTGAAAGAGTATTTTTTGCTATTGTACACTTTTACAAAGGTTCTCTATCTTAAGGAGAACACAAAAGATCCCTGTAACCTACAACATGCTGGAAGTTGAAGTCTACACATCTTAAAGGCACCAAAGCTGCAAAACACTGAGGGCAAAGGATGACAACTCCATTCTCAAGATCCTTAATTCACCACAAAGGGCACCCCATCAGAGGCATCACTTTCATAGTACCTCAGACCAGTGACATTAAAATAAAACCCAATTTTTATACACGACAGCTCAGAGCAAAACCAAGAGTGGCCAGCTGTGGAACTGATCAATTGCCAAGAACGTGAATCATAAAATACACTGCCGTTTCCTGAGAAAGGGTTCTTTTTGCAAACACATGCAAAAGTATTGAACTAAACTAGCTTGGAAATATTTTAGGCTCGCTTATCCAACTAGCTTCTTTCTTCTTTTTTTTGAAATGTTTTTCAGTTTTATTTCTTATACACATAATATAAAATGTACATTTTCTTATACATAATTAATCATACATATACATGCTTTCCTTAAAGAAAGCATTAAAATAAGGCAATTACATTTGGAGTTGCTCTTCTACCCTTTCTTCCCTCATTTCGCAATAAACCTCCTCCTTCTCCTCTTTCCCTTCCCTCCCTCCCCTCCTACTTTCTCCTTCCTCCTCTACCTCCTCCTACTTCCCCTTCCTTTTCCCCACTCCTCTTTTTTTCCCCTTCTCACCTTCTCTCCCACTCCTGTCCCCTAACCTTCCTTCCTCTCCTTTTTCCTTTCTTCCATTCCTCTCCCTCCCACTCCTCTTCCTACCCTCTTACTCCTCTCTCCTTTCTATCTTCTTTGATGTGGTATATTCTCCTTGTTCCAAGCAACTCCTGTATTCTAATAGTATATACTTTCTTTCCATTTCTTTTCAGATTTATTCTATCAGTATTATCATCATAATTGTACATTTATTCTTATTATCTTCTTTCTTTTCCCCCCTCCCATTCCCCCTTTTCATTTACTCTGGTGTCATCTGGGTTTCTGTTTCTTTTTTATCCTCTCCCTCGTTTAACTTTTTATTATCTAAATCATTTATCTCTCCTCTTATCTTCGTATTTCTTTTTTAACCATATACTAGCTTCTTTCTAAAGGATGAGTGGAATCTTCTACACTTTGCTTGTCTGCAGGCCTTAAGTATCATCAGTAACAGTTACTGTAGCTGCCACTACTAATGCAGAGTCACAAGTCTGATCTATGGATCATTCTTTAATTTTAGAACAGAGATTACATGGTAGAAGGGAATGTGATATTGGCTTTCAGTTCTTTTTCAGGTACTCTCTGTGGGAGGATTGCTGTGTTTACATTCCTCTCTGAGAAGATGCAATCACAGAGCTGCCATTATTGCAGAGTTTTTCCTGGGCAGTCTTTTGGAACTTAACATGCCTGAGTTATGCATATTCCATATGTTCAGAAGACGGGCTTTGAGATATGACTTTGGAAATTAAAATTTGGTCTTTAAGCCCTTTCTTCCTTAACTTTGAGCATATGTGACTAGCACTCTGAAGTCTTAGAAGTCAGGGCAGGAGCTAAGTAGGGGGTTCTTGTAATGATGATTACTTAGAAAAATGATGAGGTGGGGGGATTTCTAATTGCAGAAGTATGAAGCTAAGTCTCCTTTTTCCTTGTTGGGCTTCAACTCATGACTGGTCATCTTACAAACTCGGCTAGATGGGAATTAGTGCAGTATTTTAGGGACAAAACAGTGCCGTTGGTGACACTATTTATTGGCCAACTTTTGTAGAAGTAAAAAAAAAAAGACGAGATCAGAATGCAGGATAAGTCTGGAAGAAGAGTCTGGAAGAATAAGTAGGGCTTCTTAGCTGCCTCCTAAGAAAAAGTTTCTGAAAAAACTAGTTAAGTAAGTGGATAAGTCAAGTAAGGACTCTGCTGGACACTAATTCACACATGTATGGTTGCCCCACTTCCTACTGGACTTGAGCCTATGAATGTTTATCACAGATTTTTCCAACCTCAGTGATTCTCTAAGGATTTTGAAAGAGGTCTTGTCAGTCACATTGGCCCAGTTTATTCCAAGAGGAGAGCTGAATCCTGGATTCCCTATAGGCAAATAACGTGCTCTATCATTTTCCCCCCCTTCGAGATTCATAATTTCTTTCAATAAGGTTAACAAGAATGAATTTCAGGACATTGGTTTCCTCCTAATTATTGCTGAGGCAGAGGGAAAAAAGGGCTCTGACAAGGACAGAAAGACTGGGGTGAGTAATTCCTGTAAAGAACAAGAACTTCTTGAAGATGTGTTTGATCAGCAGAAGGTGTAAGGGAGAAAAGCTGTGCCAAAGAAAGTCAAGACAGCAATAGTAACACAGCCACCCACCACTGTTTTGCAGGTCAAGAAAAGAGATCTCCTTGGGTGCAAAAACAGGGGAAGGTTCCAGAACATGAGACCAGAATAAGGTGGCCATACTAAGAAGCTGACTTCGGGACTCTTGTCTGAATTCCTTGCTCAAAGAACACCTCCTTCATCAATTTGAAACCAAAGTGGCTTGCTTGCTTGCTAGGCTGGACAAAAGGAGCAACAATAGATGGGAGTTTGCAGCCAGCCAGCCGCAAACTGACACATTGGCCCTCTGTTCCAGCTCACTGGGGAAGAAAAGAATGTCTGTATAAATCACACCAACCATCAGGTTTCTCACTTCCTGTCCACAGGACTTCCCGGCTCCCAGAATTATGAAGGGACTTTTATATATTTTTGGAGAACAGGGAGAAGGAAAAAAAGGGAGTTATTTTTTTAAAAAAAAAAGTTTAAAAAAGAGTTTCTTTCAGCTAATAATGAACTGAACAGTATATTAAGAAGAAAAACATTCAGCATTAACCTAGAAGAGACAGAACCCCTTTTCATAATGCCTGGCCACAGAACAACAACTGCCAGTTAAATCAGCATTCATTCCTCTGGCTTTGCCAACACAAACTCAAAAGCAGGCATAGAAGAACATTTGAACCAGCCTCACATCTTCCCTTCTTCCTCACATACCCCCTTCCAGAAAAGAAAAACTCAGGAAGACTGAAAGGTGCCAGCCGGCATCTTCACAGTACTTCAGCTGGAGCCCTAGCACAAAGCAGAATTCCAGAGAAGGTCACCCTTTTCCTTCTTCACTTGCCTTAATTTTGTGCTGCCTATAACACTAAAGCGGAGCCTTGCAGAAAAAATGTACCCGAGTCTTTCTGTTCAGAAGCAGTAAAGGTGGAAAGGTTGAAACAGCTGGAAGAGTTGGCTTCTATTAGAAGCTAAAGGCCACCTCTTTGATTTCAACTCAGGAGATACATTGCGATGGGGAATCATGCTCTCATAAGAATTTAGCCATTGGGCAGGATCAGACCCAATCCAACTTCATTGATCCCCATTACCAACTCAATGAAAGGTGAGGGCAGAAAGTAAGTTACAATCACAACATAGGTACCCAAATAAGAATCCCCTGATAATAAGCCTGTTATATTTGTGGGTAAAGAGGATCGGAGGCGGCTTGAAGATGCAGGAACACAACTTTATTTAACATCACACAACTCCGCCCCAGTGACGGCTGGAAGAAGGAACGAACAAAAAGGCACAGAACAAAACTCTCTCACTCTCCCTCTCTGACAGCGCCTTAAATAACACCGGCTGTCATAGAAACTGGCCAATCCGCGAGCTGGGTTTCTCCCGCTAATTCCAGCTCGCGTCTTATCCAATCAGGAGACACTAGCAACAAATCCCGGAAGAGAGGAGTCGCTCGGCGAGGACGCAACAAAGCCCAATTGGGCTTTTGAGCGCGTGGCAATAAGGCCACGCGCTTATTTCAGGGTTCAAAAAAATATAAGACAGGGTCTTATTTTGCTAGCTAAGGCAAAGGTCTCAAACTCAAGGCCCAGGGACCAGATCCAGCCTGTGGGGTGCTTACATCTGGCTTGTGGGGCTGCTCTTGAAACAGCGAAGGACCGGCCTGCAGTGTCTCTGCAAGCAAAAACGGAGCTCAGGAGGGTTATCGTATTCCACCCAATCTTTTTCTTTGATAGGCTAGACCAGTGATGGCTAACCTTTTTGCCATCGCGTGCCAGAAAAAGGGGTGGGCGGGGGAGGGTCACATGTGCGCGTGCCCACACCGATAATTCTATGCGCTCTGCCCTGTGCATGCATACACAACCCTCCCCCCCTTCTCTTGGCACATGGTGGCCTGGTAGGCCCGTTTTTCTTTCTTACCTGGCTCTAGATCCTCTCTATTTATCTGGGAAGGGCGAAAACAGCCTTTCTCAATCCCTCGGAGGCCCTTCAAAGACCTGAAACAGCCCATTTCCCAACTGCCAGTGGGACAAGAAGTGACTTTTTTGCTGTCCCCAGCCTCTCTAGGAGTCTCTGGAGGCTGGGGACAGCAAAAAACATCACTTCCTGTCCCACTGGGAGTTGGGAAATGGGCCGTTTAAGGCCACCGGAGGGCCTCCGTGGGAGTGGGAAAGGCTGTTTCGCCCTCCACAGATGCATAGAGAGGATCTGGAACCAGGTAAGAAAGAAACATGGGCCTTTCCCACCACCCCAGCCCCTCCGGAGGCAGGAAACAGCTTGTTTCCCTACTTCTGGTGGGCCCAGAAGGCCTGAAAATCAGCTGGTTGTTGCGCGCATGCGTGCCAGAGCGCAACTGGCTTGCCTACTGATATGGCTATGCGTGCCACCTGTGCGTGCCATAGCATGCCATAGGTTCGCCATTATAAGGCTAGACAGACTTAACTACCTCAACCATTCATCCCATGAGTTAATCTCCAGATCCTTTATCATCTTTGTTGGTTTTCTCTGCATGCTAAACTCACTCTTATTTGTCTATGTCCTTTCTGAAGAATAGCACCCCAAATTGCTGACAATATTCCAAGTGGAGACTGGAAAAAACTAAAATGGGGCAATTATTTTCTATGATCGGGAATTTATGTGTTTGTTAAGTGTGAGGGAAATATATAGAATTTTAGATACAAAGTCAAAAGACTGTCATGATTACACAAAGAAGGCAGCAGCATATGTATACACGCATGCCTATTCATATACACACAATTCATTCCATAAAGAAAAGTAGAGAGGAGATAAAGGGAGATCACCCTTCTCAGTTGGCCAAGTAGATGAAAGGGAGGTTGAAGTTTCCAAAAGCTGCTTTGTGGGAGAATCTCTTCCTTTTCACATCACAATCTATTTTTTAATACAGTATAGAGGTCATGATACCTTTGCTGAATATCATGAGCGTTCCCTTTGTTCTGGTCCTGTACTTTTTCTTACTTCGTTCTGTTAGTTTCTTTTGAAGGAAATAAAGACTTGTTTATTAGTACCAGCCTTGAATTGTGATAGACATTTCCTTTCTTGTTCCTTCTTCCCCCTTCCCTCCCCCTTTCCTGCTCACCTAGTAATAGGATACACATCAAATATACTGTAGTTGGATTCAGGGAGAATAGCACATATATTGAGGGGGGAAAAACCACTTGCTCCTAAAATCTGCACCACACTGCTAGCAGATGTTTACCTTGTGGTCAACCACTCAGATCTCTTTTACATGACCCCCATTCTATGTTTTCACCTGTTTTTATTCCCAGATGCAGAACTTTACCTTGCTGTGAAATTTCATCCTTTTCATTTCAACTCACTGCTCTCAATATTTTCCTCCAAGCTGAAGTTGAGACATTAATGAATGCTTTCAGTAGTCCTACTGCCAATTGTGAATCCCTCTAACAATAATATCTTTTAATCTATATTTACCTTTCTGTTAAGAATAGGAGATATTCTGTTAAAGCTTTGTTGAGATATATTATGTCTGCAGCATTCCCTTGATCTCCCCAAACCTAATAACCCTATCAAAGGAGCTAAGTTAAGTCTGGCATGATTTGTTTGCAACAAACCCACACTAACTCCTGTAATAGGATGCTTTTCCAAGGGCTCACAAAACCGTTGCCTTTATATTCTGTTTAAGGACTTTGCCCTGTACAGAGATCAAGGGAACACATTTGTGGTTTCTTGGGTAATACTTTTCCCCCTTTTGGAGATGAGATATTTGCTTTCTCTCAATTTTTTAGGATTATTGTTGTGCGGAAAATAGAAGAAAAGTGCATTGGATATGTTCGCCATCTTAAGTAATTAGTGAAAATAAAGACAGGATAGAAAAAAAATCAATAAATATCACCAGTTCTCCAGCTCACAAAGTATAATGAAGCTGTTCTATGACAGTCTCTATTAGTTTCTTCAGGATGTATTTTCTGGTGGCCAATTCCATAGCTATCTGAACCGAATGAAGTATTTTTTTAATCTTTCCTTTAAAAAAAAGGACTCTAGTCATGACTGACTCTAGGGGACAGTGCTCATCTCTTTTCTGAGGGAACTGAAGGAGCCAGTGTTGTCTCTGGTCATGTGACCAGCATGACTATATGCTGAGGTGCACAGAACACTGTTACCTTCCCACCAAAGTGGTACCTATTTATCTACTCGCATTTGCATGCTTTTGAATTGCTAGGTTGGCAGGAGCTGGGGCAAGTAATGGGAACTCACTCTTGTCACACAGTGCTTGGGTCCCAAACACCAAACTGTCAGCTTTCCAGTTTCTTTAACCGCTGAGCCATCACACCCCTCTAATCTATCTAAATTTCCCAAACTTAGCCTCAGACATTCAAAAAACTTCATATAAATGACATATTCTTCCAACAACCCTATAAATTCACCCAGAGAAACTTCTGTTTCTGTAGAAGTTAGAAATGTAATTTTAATGAAACTTCACGAAAGTTGCTTCAACTTCAATGCAGAAATAAAACAGAATTGAAGCTCATGTTGATTGGGGTGAGGACTAAACTATGATTTAAAAACTTCAAAGTAAGAAATATGCTTTGAGCTGGATAGATTGAAGTTTTAAATATGCTTGAATACTTTTGAATTTATATTTTTTGTTTTATTGTTTTAATTACTATGAAAAATTCACAGCCACATACATGAGATGGGCAGCTATCTAATAAATAAATTAAGTACAATAGGCAAGAAGAAAGTGTCCCAGAAACTCTTAGTGGAAATTCCAAGCATAAAAACAGCAAAGCAAAAATAGATGAACATAATCTTAGAGACATTTTAGGGAGATGATAGTGCTCAAGGCAGGAAAAAATGTATGTAAGGTAGTCAAACTTTTGGTTACTTAGCGAAAAGACAACTATTCATTACACTTCCTGAAATTTTCTAGATATGTCCAACAAATAGGGAGCTGAGAAACTGCATGATTAGGGTGACACAATACTACACTATCATACTGCAATACTTTAGGATGATAAATTTAAAGTTTTAGTCCTCAGACATTCTGAACTAAATATATAAAATGGGCAGAAATTTTAATAGCCCCAAGAATATTTCCATCATGAATGTTCTTCATCCTTCTACCAATCCCCTCTAAAGTACAGAGAGGATTTCAGTCCTATATCATCTTACTAATTTTGATGCAGTCTAGCGTTCTATATTTTATAAATTGAAAGCAGTTCTTCAAATAATCCATTAAATAATTAAATTAAGTCAAACATGTTTAAATGATATATTCACAGATTCAAATTCACACAATATATTCGGTATTTTGTAGCATTTTAACCAGTTTGAGTGGAAGTAAATACATTTGAGAATATATATTAGAGCAAAGATAAATTATAATTGTGAAACCAAATTAGGAAGGGATTTGCTGCCACCTGCTGCCCCTAATTTTCACATTGCTTTTACTACAATAATATGCCCACAATTCTGCTCAAAGCAAAGTATATTTAATGCCCATCCACTGTTCTTTTTAAATAAATTTTAAAATGATTGCATTTTGCAATGCAACACAGTAGAATATTAGTACTGTATATAGCAACAGCTTTAATAGCAACAGCACTTAGACTTTACAGCCCTCTCTTAAGCAGTTTTCAGAGTCGGCATATTGCCCCCAACAATCTGGGTCCTCATTTTATTGACCTTGGAAAGATGGAAGGCTGAATCAACCTTCAGCTGGTGAAATTCAAACTGCTGAATTGCTGGCAGTTGGCAGTCAGCAGAATTAGCTTGCAATATTGCATTCTAACCACCGTGCCACCAAGGCTAATGTACAAGTTCATGTCAGTCACCAGGCTTGAATATCTAGAAAAATATGTGATGTTATATACCATCAAATTTTATCTATTATATTTCTAACATGCCCCATTCTAGGCAGCTTCACAAAAATAATAATAAATAGTATCCCTCTATCCATCCTATAGAATAGCAACTGTTAATAATCAATTATTGACATACCACTTCAAGCCCTAGGCAAAAGCCCTTAAACTCTTTTTGTAAGGCAAAAATAAGAGCCTTTGTATTGCTATGCTTTGCATCAAAAGAATTTAGGTAATGAATAGACACCAAACATGCTGGAACTTTTTCTCAAGACATATTTATTTTTTTAACTCATGAATATCACTCTTTAAGAGCATTTCAAACAATCATAAAACATAATTCTTTCAAACTTACATCCTCCTAAGGAACCTAATCCTTTAGGACAGGAAATTATAGGAAAAATAAATTTCTCTCCCAGTAATCACTTATCAATGTTTCAGTGGAGACAGAGTTCCTTTTATAATGAGTCTTTTTTTCAACATGTCACTACTAAGGGTATCCCTTATACAAAAATGGTGCTTATTTGCATATAAAACCATGTAGTTCACATTGTTTTGAATACTTCAAATGAAGTATAGCTCTTCCATATATTGAAAAAAAAAGATGCACATCATAAATAAAATGAAATGGTTTTCCTTCTGTCTTAAGTTCAGTTTTCTTCTGCACAGCCAGATTCTGAAATTACCAACATATAATGACTTAATCTCAGTGAATTTATTTTGTTGTCAACCTGTAAAAATTATATTTTATAACGATCGTGTTTTAGAAATTTTGTAAATTAATAAGTTATCAAGTTCCCATGCCTTTAAATCACTGCATTGAAGGTCTAATTATACTTTTATTTTGAAGGAAAGGCAAGGAACTAGATGAGAAGAGACAATCAAACAATGAATAGTATAGTTAATACTCTATTATACTGTACCCAATCAGGGAAAGGATGCAAAGTTAAAAGTCTGCAAACGAGCATGCAAGTTACACAGAAGGCTATTCCTACCTCTGCCCTTTTACTGATCCCTATATCTGCATTTATAAACAAATGCCTTTGTCATTTCTTACTATCTTTCTAGTACTAGACAAATAAAATTAGTTATGAAAGAAATCACTCCTCTTCCTCCCAAATATATCATGGTGGCAAATAAACCCAAGTCAACGCTTTCATTCCATCCACTGAAAAGGAGCAAAGGAATATGCAAACATGTTCACTGCAGTTATTATTATTTTTTACAACTTCTGGGAAAGTTGAATTGGGTGTTGTCCTACGGAATAAGTGGTCTTTATTCTATGTTCCTGAATAAACTGCTTTTTAAACTTAAAGGACTAGAGGGTTGCAGTCTTCTCTCAAATACTGTTTTACTTTGTCTTTGAGATCCAATTCAATTTACCCTGTCTACTTAGCACTAGTTTGTTCACAGTTCTTTAGCTGGATGACGGTTCTCCAAATATCTGAGAAATGCAAACCAAATGCATTGTTGCATACTTGGTACAAAACTACTCATGTAACATTTGCCATTTCAATAGGGAAAAAAAAGCTGAAATATATGATCTCAATTTTCATTTCCTCCAAAATGTTATGTGCTGGGACTTTTAAATGAAGTTGAATTTCAATATTGAAATCTTGTCATTTCGTTTGAATGGTTCAAATTTAAAGCCTTCTTTACATTTAACTGATTAAAAAGAAAACAGCATGGAAGAAAGCCTGAATCCATTCTGAGAATCATTTGATCAATTCATCTCTTTCATTCCCACTCAGCAATTGCACAATCAAAAAGGATCTCCAAGATATGGATGAGCTGGTTTCCACAAAATTAGTAGGAGTCCTTTTTTTGGAGTCTATCCTCATATTTCTTCATCATTTGGTGTATGTTCTCCACTTTTTCATCTGTTTTTTTCTGATCTTTGTTCAATATTTTCTGTTCTGTGTTCAATATTCTCTACTCTTGATTGTATTTTTTTAATTCCTTGCCAAATCATCTGCAATGTCACTTCCTTCTCTCGTTCCTTCTCCTTTTCCTGTTGCAACATCATCTGTATTGATCGTTGTCCTCCAGATGGAGAAGAAGAAGGAGTCAATGTAGAAGAACCAATAGCTGTTGCCTTTCTACTCATTTCTATGTAGTGGTTGAAAAAAATTCAAACAAATAGCAAATCTTCAGGTTCTTCTATATCTTAATCCACTTATATGGAGGACAGATATTGTCTCAAGTAACAATAAGAAAAAGCAAAAGCAAAAGAAAGAAAAAAAGAAAAGAAAAAAAATCTTCAGGCTCTTGTATGCCTTAATCCAATTAAGTAGAGAAATATTGATTAAATTAACACTCTCCAATCAAAAAAGAAAAAAAAAGAAAAAAGCCAAAAAAGAAAAGGGGAAAAAGACAATAGGAAAAAATCTATGTGTGTATAAAAAGTTAAAAATCCTCTAAAAGGCCACAGTCCAGCTAAGAATAATTGTGGGATTTAGTTATAGAAAACTATGGAAATGGCCATGGCTAATATGCAAGAATGTACAGCTGCCAATTATCCCAGATATTTGAAGAAACTATAAAAAATAAAAACACCGTTGGATTCTTATGTAGGGGTGATTAACACTTCAGCCGTTTAAATAGAATGGCAGGTGGTGGGATAGGGTTTTGATAGCAAAGCAACATTTATGCCTAACAGTTGAATAACTGCAGAGTAAATGAAGAGCATGCTCTTGTCAAGGAGCAAGGCACTGTCTGATCTATGCAATTGTCATGCATAAACAGGTGTGTGTATGCATAAGAGAGTAAGTCTTCAAGATACAGCCCAAATCACATAAAGACCAATACTCCAACTCTCTAAGCAATCTTATACCTTCCAAGTTTGCTTTTGATGAATGAGAATTCAGCGCAGCAAACATCTTACAGCACATCTCCTTCTCTTTCTCCATGTAATCTCTGTAACAGCTGCAAGTTAAAGCAAATGGTTTCAGCATTGGACTGCCATCAATTTGTTTTTAAAAAGCAGACATTTTAAAACAGTCTCAACATGCAACTGTTTACTCTGGAACTAGAGAACTCTGTTAGCGTGGCTAATATCATCAAGAACTGCAACTTGTCGGGTTTTGCACTTAGTTTAATGAACCTTAAAATCAGACTGACGATAATGCAATACTGATCAGGAGTCACAACAGAGATTTCCAGCTGAATATAATGAACATCATTTAATGACATTTAGTATCTGTATTGTTATCATTTATATTATCTTTATTGTTTATATCAATTAATTTTAATAATTTAACAGCTGAATATGTTGTGCATCATTTAAATTGTATTAACACATTTCCAGTGGCCAATAAAATGATCACTTGATAAATGACCATTTAAAAGCATGAAATCCAGAAGACACTCAACGTTTGTGAAGCAGAAGCAAAATATTTGCTAAACAAAGAAGCCAGTTGTGTCAAAAGCCAACCAAAACCATGCCTGTTCTCTTGTGAGTAGGTTTGCAAATACCTTTAGCTGAAAGAACCAGTGAAATTCTCCTTCTAGCATTCTGTTGAAAGGCTAGAAAGATAGTTAGCATTAAAGTGTCCTGTCTAGCATTAGGGGGAAAATGGATTTTAGTCTGTCCAAATAAAGGCATTTTTCCAGTTGTACGTTATCCAGAAGAACAACAACAAGTGAAACTGCACTTAGCAAAGAACAGAGAGGGAAATCCTCTAAAGAAATAAATAGAGAACTTCAGAGGGATGTGGAAACTTTCCCACATCCTAATAGTGTTTCCAAGTGCTGAACAACTGAAACAGATTTTTATTGGCATTTGATCAATGTTTCAACAGGCTTCACCATCTCAAAAGATTTAACCTACAAGTAGTCCTCATTTAACAACTGGTCACTTAATGACCATTTGAAGTTATGATGGATCTCCCCAGAGCAACTTACGATCTTGATTCAAAGTTCTGATGGCCACACAATCCCTCTGCAGTCATGTGATCACATTTTAGGTGCTCAGTAACTATCTCACATTTATGGTCATTTGCAGGGCCCGGCTTGTGACTACAATTTTCAGCATTTTTTTTTTGCTGGTTTCCAGCAAAAACGTTCATTGGTAAAAAAGAGTTTGCTTCACAACCACGACAAAAAGGCCATAAAATTGGGCATGGTGAATTGTTTAACAACTGCCACAACTTATGACTGTAACTATGGGTTCACTTATGGTTGTAAATTGTACTTTGTAGCAAAGTAGTGCTATTTTTCCCTATTTGGTATGCTCATTTATTCAGTCCAATATAGTTTAATCATTAGAAGTATATTGAGGATTGAATAGCTACAGGGAATAAATTTAACCATTACCATGAATCTAAGTGGTAAGTGAATGAGTATCCAATTCAGCTAATATAGCAATCAAGTAAGTGCTCTATCACCTGGCCAGCTTTTTCAACTCATTGTTAATATCTTGGTTGAAGGGCTGTTCTTTCTGAGCTTTGACCAGAAACTCTCGGGCTCTCTCATACTCTGTCAAGTAAAGGCATGCCTGGAAATTAAGAATACAGAATGCACATAAGTTGCAATTGCAGTTTGATCACTTCTCTTGAAGAGTAAAACAAGGTGAAGAATTTTCTTTTTTGCCAGGTTCACATAGCAAGCTGGAATTATTTGCAATTCTGTTTTATTGATTGTAAACAAGAAGTCTTGCATGCAAGGATAAGTTCATACAATGGACACTTTAGGACTATTATTCACATCAGTTCTGAGAGTATGTTGCAGACGCAAGAAGAATGACAGCTAGGCAGTGTGTGGAAGGAGAACTTATCATAAAATAGTATGTAGCCAGACACAATGCAATGATCTGTCAAAGTCAAATTGGTGAGATTATTTCCTTCCATCCCCTCTAGCCTATAAAACTTTCTTTGAACCATTTGTTTACCTATGTCAAATAGGATACATTTACAAGCAAAGCACAGATCTTCAGTCACTTAGCATCCATGGTCTCCATATTAGTACCCATTTTTAAAAGATGGGTTTAACATTGTGTAAAACTATCTACTGTTGTTTGTAAATCATGATTCATGGTTTAACTGGTTATACATTCTCAGAAACTGTATATAAGTAAGAATTATTTTAATAAACTGTGGATTATAATGATATGTAATTTAACTACTTTTTTTTGTTTCCTGTCAAAGATGTTAACTATATTAGAAACAGAAAAGCAAAGATATTAAAATAATTTCCAATCTGAGATTTCTGTTTAAGAAAAGCAAAGTAGAAGTAATTAGACATCACATACTAGAATGTAATTTGTAAAGAATAAAGTAGATTCTCCATAAAATTGTTTTACTGTTAAAATTATTTACTTTAAATCTCTTCATATATTGATGGCATTCACTGACACTGCCTAAGTATCCAGTGGTGGGTTGCCCTCGGTTCGCACCGGTTCTATAGAATCGGTAGTAAAACCGGCGGGAGGCTCCGCCCACCAACCCAGACATCATCAAAATGCTTCTGTGCATGTGTGCGGCCCCGTTGCAAACTTGTAGTAGAACCCATCCCTGTAAGTATCTCACGGTGAATAAACCTGGGAAACTTTTCACAACCTATTTTCACTTTCAAAGCTAAAATGAGGATTGTTATGCCAATTTCAGTGGTCAATTTACAATATGAAGCACCAAATAATTACTTTAAGATGATGATAGAAGCTGAAACATTTTAATACTCTCTTAGCAAATTATAGGCTTAGTTTACGATTCCATTAACAAAACCCACCCTAACAATTTCCTAGCAGGAAGCAAAGCTAGTCGACTTAATTAAAAAAAAAGAACAACTCAGAGTTCTGCAAGATATGCAAAATGGGGAGGAAAAATCACCCTCCATACCTGGCCACATCTGAAGAGGGCTTTAGCATTCTTTTTATCTAACTCTAAGGCTTTTTCGCCATAGGCTAGGGCTCGATCTGGACGTTCCAACTTCAAGCAAACGAAAGATAAATTCAGGAAGACCGGAAGCCTGGCAGCATCAACTTTGTCTTTTTCAGTCTCCTTGGCACATATTCGATTGAGTACTGAAGAGGCCTGGTCAATAGAAATAAAACATTAAGCTTACATCAGAGAAAAGATCTGTGATAGAGAATTGCTGGAAACGCTCGTTAGACAAATGAACTGACTGCCATATGTGTTGAGTAGCATGGATGCTGACTTGAGACACAATTCAAATACATGTTTATGTATTATTTATTAAGGATTTTATCTTACCTTCTATTAGGAGCCTGAGTAGCATAGGGGAGTAATGCCTCCTACAAAGGCAGCATTTAAGATCCAGCTGCTGCAATTACTGGCGAGTTCAATCCCAGGCAGGCTCAAGGTCGACTCAGCCTTCCATCCTTTATAAGGTGGATAAATTGAGGACCCAGTTTGTTGGGGGCAATAAGCTGACTTTGTATAAATATAAATATACAAAAGTATGAAGGCTATTGCTTAACGTATTGTAAGCCGCCCTGAGTCTCCGGAGAAGGGCGGCATAAAAATCAAATTAAAATAATAATAATAATAATAAAAAAAGGAGCCCAAGAGGATTCCACAATTTTTTTCTCACAACCACTTCATCAGGTTGGTTGGGCACAGAAAGCATAAATGGTCCAATCACCCAGTGGGCTTCTACACTAGAACTAGAGTCTCTTCAACCATCTTAATTATATTACGCAGGCTCTTTTAAATGATAATGTTCTTGTTTCTTCTGTGTAGCTGTCCCCCAATCTTACTAACTTCCAGAAAACGACTTTGGAACATTCACAAGTGGTCAAACAAAAACCATTTTTTTCAGATTCTAGTCAATTTTACCAATATTTAACAAATAATGACTCCAATTAATGTGATTTTTCACAGAGTTTTGTATTTCTAAAAGACCATGACATAACTATATTAACTGCAAGATAACATATGTAAAATCTGATAAGTTTTTTTATTAGAACTTCCAGAAAACAGCATTTTCTAGAGCGTACGTATATAGAATCATTGAGCTAGAAGCAACCTTGCAGGTCTTCTAGCTCAAACCCCCACCCCTCCCCTGCTTAATGTTCTAAAATTGCTGTCCAATCTTTTCTTGAAGACCTTCAACAAAGGAGTACCCATAACTTTGGGAGGCAAGCTGTTTCACTATTTACCGTATTTTATGGACTATAGGCAGACCAGTGTATAAGACGCACCAAGATTTCAAAGAGGTAAAGTAAGAAAAAAAATGTTTTTGTTCTCCCTGGCCCTCAGGAACACTCTGCAGGCCTCCCAAACCCTCTGCGTGCCCAGTTTTTTGTAAAAAAGGGCAAAAAATGGGCTGTTTTTTGCCCATTTTAGCAAAAAATGAGGTGCGCATAGGGTTTGGGAGGCCTGCAGAGTGCTCCTGGGGGCTGGGAAAAATGCCATTTTTGCAAAAACCAAACAACAACAACAACAAACGGGAAAAACAGGCCTGTTTTTCAGAAAAATGGAATGAGCGGGTTGGGACTTTGGGAGGCCAAAAAATGTTGTTTTCGGTCTATAAGATGCACCAACAATTCCACCCTCTTTGGGGTGGGGGGGAGTGCATCTTATACTCCGAAAAATACGGTAATTGTTCTTACTGTCAGGAAAGTTCTCCTTAGTTCCAGATTGGATCTCTCTTTAATGAGCTTGAATCCATTGATTCAAGTCCTGCCCTCAGGTGCTTTGGATAAGTTGACCCCTTCCTCCTGGGACTGCATAGGCTTAAAATTATTCACATTTCGGTGTGGATAGGAAGAGAAGATTGCTGGGCAGGATACAATTTTAAATTTCCAGATGTAGTTTGTGATTCATTCCCCTATTCCATGAATGCTACTTACCCGCTTGTACCTCTCCTTGGCATCCATGAAACGTGTCTGACGGAAGAGGTAATTGCCAAATTCACGTTCTGTTTCTGCTACCTTTATAATTTTCTCCAATGGAAATCTATCCTGTTGCTCCTATACAGAGAAGTAACTATCTAGTTAAAGAAACTAGTCCCAATAGTTATAAGTTTAAGCTAAAATGGTTATGCTGGAAAGCTACACAAGTTAGTTCTTTAAAGCCCTAAATAACTTAAGACTGCCTCTCCTACTACAAATCTGCCCAATTTTTAGGGACCTTTTTAATTATTTTCCATTACCGGAAGCTCAGTGATATTGTGGACATAGGAGAGGGTCTTGTCCAGACTACGGAATGCTCTCTACCAAGCAATTCTTCCAACACTTAAGCCCATTCTTCAACATTTAGAAAAACACAAAAAATATCCTTTTTTGTTAAGGATTATTGCTAACTGATTTGAGTTGCATTAATTTGCCTTTTTTATTGTTTGACATTTATAAGCCAGAGTGTAAATTTAGTCATGACCAATATCTGCCATGAATAAGGCTGGAAAGCACAACTATTTTAAGGGAAGATAAAGCAAAAAACTACAGTAGGGGATAGAAGAAAACGTGTAAGTAAGCATATGCAATATTATATCCTATAAACAGGATATAAAAACACACCTTAATTAGTAACATTCACCTTAGAACAGGGGTATCAAACTCGATTTCATTGAGGGCTGCATCAGGGTTGTGTTTGACCTCAGGGGACTGGGTGGGTGTAGCCTGGGCCAGCTCAACATCACTTGTGTCAGCTCAATGTCATTTGTTTTCGGCTGCGTGCAAGCTCTGGTTTTGCTGGCAGAGGCAATGTGGGCCAGTCCTTTATTGTTTCCAGGGCAGCCCCACAGACCAGATCTAAGCACCCTACAGTCCCCCATCTTTTGGAATGGTCAGGTGCCTGCTTAGTGTCTTGTACAAATTGAAAACATTGCGATCATGCCAGTTCAGGACTGAGAGCCACAGGCTTGCTACGCAGGTTAAAGTACTCTCTTGAAATCTCTTCCTCTCCAATCTCTCCACTCTGCAAGGGGGGTGAAGATGTAGCCATCTTTTCTTTGCCTGACTCTTTTCTGCTGCTGGCGCATCTGCATTACTCTTGATGTATATAACAGCATACAGCTTACTCTCTTGAAATCTCTTCTCCAATTGATGTGCTATGAAGGAGTGGAGGGAAAGGCAAAGGAGATGGCCTACAGAAATTGCTTGCTTCCCTTCCTTACTAAGCATGCAGTCATAGACTTCATGACTGCATTGCTTAGTGACAACCATCTTGGCAATCTCCACTGTCATCATTAAGCAAGGACCATGTTGGTTCTTAAGTGAGAACCTCATGCCACTGTGGCATAGGAACAGGCACTGAAACTGCCTTCCAGGCAAAAAGGCCAGTGTGGGGATGGGTACTACTGGGAGCTCCTTGGGAGAAAAAAGCCAGAGGAACTTGCAACTTCCTGCTGGCTTCCTCCTTGACTTTATGTGAAGCCAGCAAGGAAGGTTACAAATAGTGATAATGTGACTGTACAACAGACTGTGCAACTGTTGTAATAACAAGTTGGATGCCAAGTGCTTGAACTGCCATCATGCAACGCCATGATGGCTGCAACTTCACGGTCTGGCCACGAGTCTCCCTTGTTCTGTGCGGTTGTAATTTGAATGGTCACTGAATGAGTATTTGTAACCCAAGGAGTAACTGTAAATGCCCATTTGGGGCAGTTTCATGAACTGAAAAGTTTGATCACTCAATAGCAGCAGCAAAGCTAACATACATCAAGGATTGTCTGTGATTTAGTATTTATTTCCCATTAATCTGTTTCCCTCCAGCTACATTCCATACAGCTAAATGGAAAAGAAAAAACACAAGATCTAACACTATATATGAAAGACTATGTATAATAAGACTGACTGGGATTTTTGTATCCTAGCTAGAAACGGGATAATTTTGTTTGGCTCATTTTTCTTCGTGTTATCAAAATCAACATTTTTCTTCATGAACAACATGGAAAGAACTTAAGATCAAACAAGAAAGCACTAAGTATGCATGAAAAGAAAACTGCCAAGATCCACCCATTCTTAGATTGAATGTAAAACCAACAAGGTAGCTGATTTTTATTCATAGGTCAGATGCACAGAAAGCTGCCTTGTCTTAATTATTTTGGCCCTTCAAATGCTATGTCCAATTCTAATGCTTTCACTTTTCCTATAGTCATGGCAGAGAGCAATCTCCAACTTCAATAGCTCCTCAGTAGTAACATTTCTATTTAATTTATATGCTATCAATCTCACGGTTTGAGGTGACGCTGAGCAGCTTACTTGTAAAAAATAGTTTCACAAGGACCACTGCTGTACAAATTATAGTTCAAAACCTCTAATTTCAGAAGATGTAATTGGATGGTACTAATACAGACTATTAGATATAAATTTGATAACTCACAGGAGGCAGGTCAAAGAACCTATCTGATTCTGCCGAGTCCAAAAAGTCCAAAAGCTCAACTTCAAACAAGACTGTGGAATTGGGGGGAATCAAAGGAGGGCAACCCAAAGTTCCAAAGGCATAATTTGGCTTGAAGAGAAATCTTGCCAACTCTCCTTTTCTCATTGTGAGTAATCCAACTTCCAAACCCCTCAGAGTAATATCTAGGAAAGCAAAACAGAAAATCCTTATTTCCAGAATTTCTGTACTGTATTACTGTTTGTTTTGAACTGATTGCAGAAGAAAGAAGAATCGCGCAGAAAATACAGAAATGGCAAAAGAGCATGTGGCAAACTGGTTTGTTCAGAGTAACAGGAAATAATTCAAGATATGACAATGGAGATCACACTGAGGATAAAGAGTTACAATGCATTAGATCAGATATCTATGTAAGCATTTACTGATTAAACTCAAATTATATTTATATCCACTAAGTCATGTTATCTTTCACTCACCTTCACCAAGTTTCATGAGTTTGGGGTTTTTCTTGAACCAATTTGTATCAAAGGGTCTGTCCGTGTGTTCTAAATACCCTGAAAATTTCACTGAAAAAACCAGAATCAGAGGAGACAAAATAAATGTCACTGAGAAACATTGAACATATTAATTTCATTGGCATAAATGTTTTGCTATGTTTTCTTTGAAGTTTGTTGATGCTTGGCATTGTATTAAATTCCTTAATCAAGGAACACATTATCTGTTACACTTTTTTTCCCTTTTGGAACACAGAATATGGTGTTATACAAAATGCAGAAATATGAAAACAAAGACAAAGAACTTAAAAGCCATAAAAAAGGGAAAAACGTCTTTTATACTAACTTATACTTTTCCAAAACTTTATATTCTTGCAAACCATCTTGTTTGTACCATATCCACACTTTTCATATACTATGTCTTAGTCTTTAAACTTGACACCTTTTTTTGTTAATCTCATCAACTCCATCTTCCCCTTTCTTTATATTTGTTTTGTGATTTTAACCTCTTTGATTTTCTTTATATGACCAAACCACTTCAAAGTACCTGCTACTTTATTTTGTATTTCATTCACATCCATTCAGTACCCATTTATTCTTAACCTCACATCTGCAGCTTTTTCTACACACACTTCATAAGTATCCATTCCCACTGCAGTCATTTTTTGTTTCTTCACATGCTTATTTCCATATATGCATATAGGCAGAAACATGTATACACTGTCATTTTTACTTTATTCCACACATACATTCCTTCTAATGGACTATTCATTAATCAATACCGTCCTATGAGCATTTGTTTGTAAAATTCATCCATTTTTCCTCCTTTATTAAACATTTTACCATGGGATACTAATTCATATTTTATTATAGGTTTTTTTGGTCATAGATTTATTATAGTTTTGGGGTCATAGACTATATGAAATGAATACTCATTTCCTTGCCAAGTACAGTTACTATATAGTATTTTAATTGTTTATCCTTCCTTTTTAACTTTATAAGTCAAAGGAGCAAATATATGTAATACTACTCCTTCTATTTTTCTCACAACAACCACCCTATGAGGTGGATTAGGCTAAGAGAGATTGTCCCAAGTAACTCAGATGGCTTTCATGTCTAAGGCAGGACTAGAACTCACAGTCTCCTGATTTCTAGGCTAGCACTTTAACGACCCTACCAAACTGGCTCTCAAACAGTAATTTTTGATGCATTATTTTTCAGATCATACTCTTCATTGCATCATGCAATCTAATGTTTGCTGTAGATCATTCCTGGTCCCAGCTGATAACACACCTTTATCACAAGCATTCCTTATATAACTACAAATCTGTAAATAACTAAGAACATATCTTTGCCTACTTTCTACTCAATGTGAAATCGTTTACTAAGCATTCTTTTATTGTTTCTGTATGATTTACTTGCCGTATATATTGTTATCACATTCAAAATAGTCCATAATGAATAGTATTAGCTTTATTATACACTTACATTAATTCAATAAACTTTTTTTCACACATACTTGCTGAGCAATTAAAAGCCTGGACTGCATGCTGTAAAGTCACACCTCAATTTGGCTTGTTATCACTTCTCATACTATTTCAGTCTGACAGCTGCTAAACACTTTCTCAAACACATTTGATAAATTAACCCCCCTATAATGTTCTCTACAAAGGCACATATACTTTAATATTATTATCTTACCTGTACTGTTACACAGGTGCTATGTGTGTATTCTGGCATTTTTTTTTACTATTTGAATCTAAAGCACAGTGCAGCCATAAGAACCTCTTAGAAGCATAAGAATATAATTAATGAAGATCATTTGCCTAATTTTTCAGAACATATGGTCAAATATTAATTTAAAAACATGATCCATTTGCTAATTAATCTGATATTTTAATTTTTCCTTCTCTAGCTCTTAATTAAATAAGGAAAAATAGATACCATATAATATCAATATTTGATAGATCCTAAACCACAACAAATCAATGCAACTACTTTACCTAATACTGATGAATCAGGAGGGACTGTCTCACCAGAGCCATCTCGGATTATTTCTTTCAACACTCCTCTGTCACCAGTAATATTCTGCATACGGTGACCCAACCACTGGTAAGACTTGGAACAATGAACATAAGAATATGCCAAGCATATTAATCTCTTTTGCAAAACCAAATCTGTCCTGAAAGAGCTTTGCACGACTGTTAGCCTTTAATGAAGTTACCAATAAAGTGAATTTAATACAATATTTGCTAAATGTTTTACCTTTGGATAAACTGTTTGAAGGTACATAAAATATCAGAATATACTGCAGATACTGATTGTTTAGTGTATTTATTGCTATATAATCCCTATTTTCTTGAATTGGAATTGAGGTTTATAACCCTTTCGACTGATGCAACAGACTGCTTTCAGAATGCTTTAGTTAAATTCCAATTAATTTAATCTCTAATTCATGGTAATTAAACCTATTTTACTTATTGAGCCAATCATGTAAAATTTTATCATTGCTATACTGTGTATTTTGCACTTGGCTTAAATAGTAAATTACAATAAAACTACTTATTTAAATTACCAAGAAGCATAACCAAAAAGTTGAAAGAGTTTACATATTTTGATATAAAGCACATTCACTTGAATTTGGGCGAAGGAAGGGAGAAAGATTGGCCAACTCATATATTAGCTTTAATGTCATTTGTTCAGTTTTTGCTTAGGAGGCAAGAGTCCACTAAGCATGGTTTGTAAATGTTGGTTATGAATTAGTACTACAGTATTGGGGAACTGTAGGCATTTTAATATGTGAAAAAACCCATGCATTCTGAAACAGTCCCAGAAACCAATTTTACTTGCCCATAGATATTTGGTGTGACACAAGTCAGATAAAATAATTTTAGAGCAAAGAAGGGCCAGCAAAACATCAGAAGGTCCCAAGATTCAATCCTAGGAATCCCCCCCCCCCCCAAAATGATGTGACTTGAGCTAAATCTGACAGATTTGGGCCACAAAACAAAACAACCACTTCAAGGCCAGCTAGTGAGTTGTATATAGCAGGGGTCTCCAACCTTGGCAACTTTAAGCCTGGAGAACTTCAACTCCCAGAATTCCCCAGCCAGCTCTGATGGCTGGGGAATTCTGGGAGTTGAAGTTCTCCAGGCTTAAAATTGCCAAGGTTGGAGACCCCTCCTATATAGGTATAGTAGTCTGACACGAAGCAACACCGAAAGCTGTCCATTTTCCAAATCACTTTTAGTGGGCCTCCATCCCCGTCAAAGCAGAACTGAGTGGCCAGCATAAGCCGCCCTTCTTCCTTCCCGACTTCATCGAAACGCGCGAGCTGCGAGGGTGGCGCCAGCCTTTGAAGAAAGATGCCGGAGGAAGACACCAAGAAGCCTCCTTCCTTCGGCTCACCCCGAAATCTCCCACCCCGGTGCCGCCTTCTCCTCCTCGCAGGCTGCTCCCATTATCCTGCCAGCGTCGCTCGCCGCTTCGCCTCATCTCCATGCCTTTCCAAAGCGAGCAGTTGGAGCAATGGGTCTCCTTGAGCCTGCCCTTTCCCGCCTTAACCGCCGGAGCAAATGGGAAGGCGTCCACTCCGAAAACTTTGCAGCCCTCGATCAATAGGAACAGTCGAGGTCTCGGGCCACCCACCGGCGCAGTCTTACTGCGCGGCCGCTTGCTTTTTACTTTGAGGGCTTGCCGGTAATGGGGGGTGGGGGGGTGGGGGGTAGCTGTAGTATCCTGCAAACTGCAGGATACTTTTCAGCAATTAACTGTCAGACCCGGCTTCTCCTGGTGTGTAAACGCCCTTTTTATCTCATAGTCCGGTCAGAGGGACGTCTGGAGAGTTTAATGCGTTGAAATACGAGCAGAAAAGGGGCTGCCACAAAGAAGGAGCCAAGCTATTCTCCAAAGCACCTGAGGGCAGGACGAGAAGCAATGGGTGGAAACTAATCCAGGAGAGAAGCAATTTAGAACTAAGGAGAAATTTCCTGGCAGCTAGAACAATTCATCAGTGGAACAACTTGCCTCCAGAAGTTGTAAAAGCTTCAACACTGGCAGTTTTTAAGAAGAGCTTAGATAACCATTTGTCTGAAGTGGTGTAGGGTTTCCTGTCTAAGCAGAAGGTTGGACTAGAACAGTGATGGCTAACTTTTTTGCCATCGTGTGCCAAAAGAGGGGGGAGCGCAGGGGGGGTCGCATGCACACGTGCCCACATCCATAATTCTATGATGCGCAACCCCCCCCGCCCCGTGCTTCCTCCGCTTTTGGCATGCAATGGCACGGTGGGCCCGGTAGGCCCATTTTTCACCCTCTTCAGGCTCCAGAGCCTTCCTAGGAGCCTGGGGAGGGCGAAAACGGCCTCGCCTCCCCCTGGAGGCCCTCTGGAGGCCAGAAACTTCCAGGGGGCCCAGAAGGCCCAAAAATCAGCTGGCTGGCACATGCATATGCACTGGAGCTGAGCTTGTGTGCCCACTGATATGGCTCTGCGTGCCACCTGTGGCACGCGTGCCATAGGTTCGCCATCATGCAACTAGAAGACCTCCAAGGACCTTTCCAACTCTGTTATTCTATTCTAGAAAACTGCAAGATGAAACTGTGTGAAGAGTGAGGAGGTGAGGGCTTTATATCATCTTTGTAAACTTCAGGGAAGAGCAGGATAAAATAAAAATATAAGGGGACGTGATCGTGATAAAACTCTAATCTTTTTTTGATCTTGGATATGTAGTTTAATGATTGTGCATGCAAAACCCTCTTAACTAGGTTAATTACACACCCAAGGTGCAACATGCGAAACACAAACTTAGTTGTTTGTGGCTTAGCTGTACTAACGGGGTTGTGAATAGAATAATGCTTAGACTTATATATCACTTTACAGCTCTCTAAGTGGTTTTCAGTGTCAGCATATTGCCCCTAACAATCTGAGTCCTCATTTTACTGACTTCGGAAGGATGGAAGGCTGAGTCAACCTGGAGCCGGTCCAAATCAAAATCCTAGAGCAGGGGTCAGCAACCTGCGGCTCTGGAGCTGCATGTGGTTCTTTCATCCCTCTGCTGCAGCTCCCTGTCACTCAAAATATGTGTTACCCACCGGCACACGATTTATTAAGCTTTTTGAATCCCAGTAGGCCAACCATGGATAAATCCAAGAAAAGAAAACTTTCAGAAGAAAACAGAATGTTTAATTCAACTACATATGTTAGTTTTGTGGCCACTCAGGAAATAGTCAGGTATGGGAAGGGTTTTGTGGCTCCCAATGTTGTGTTTTCTTTGGAAAATGAGTCCAAATGGCTCTTTGAGTGTTTAAGGTTGCCGACCCCTGTCCTAGAGTGAGCAGTGAGTTAGCCCTGCAGTACTGCATTCTAACCACTTCACCACCATGGCTCTTTTTTAATGCAGACAGTGTCACTTCTGTCTCTTGACATTTTACATGTTTACTTCCACATTAGCACATGGCATATATTCCGTCTTCCTTGACTTTGCTTTATTGTGCTTGTGAAAATAACCTTGGAAAAGGTTTTTCAAACTCCAAAGGTTGTGTTTTGTATTCTCAGCTTCAGTGAGGCTAATACGTTGTTTCAAATGGATTGTGAGCCTTTCTCTTTCATAATCAATATGGCTTCTTTCTCTTTTCCTGCTTTATAGCACAAAATAAAGTGGACCAGGTCAGTTAGAGAACTGTTTTGTCTGAAAAACAGCACTTTGAGACTGGATAGAGCTGGTCGATCCTTTGTAACTCTGTTATGGATTGTACTCTTGTAGGAAGTTCTTGCGCCAAGAACTTGTTTCAAAAGTCACGTTTTGAAAAAAAAAAGTAGGGATTGTAGGAAGTTAGCACCCATCCCCTTTCCTAGAAGAATGAAATATTTTGGGAAATATTAAAAAGGCAGAATATTATGTTTCCCTGGATAAGAAATGGAGAAGCATGTTTTAAAGATAAAGTAGCTCCCACCTTCCTTTGTCAAAGGACCATCATCTGCAACACAATAAGACCCATCTAGCAACAAACTCACCACATGGCATCTGGGAAGATTACATCAACCAGCAAGGCTAGCTAAGACCCCCACCCCCTGGGAATCTGACTACCAATCAGGACTCTCTTTCGGGGGCCCAGGAAGTTCAAAGCCAGAGAGGGCATAAAACCCAGGGAACTCAAACCATGTGATCCTGTCCACCATTAAACTATCTTTCCAAGCAGTCTCCATGTTTCCAGTGTCTTTTTCCCCACTTGGAGCTGAACCCAGAAGGATATTTCTTCCTACAGCATCATGGGAATATATCCGTGGTGGGTTGCTCCCAGTTAGGTCCGGTGCTATAGAACCGGTAATAAAAACGGTGGGAGGCTCCGCCCACCCACAATGACATCATCATGGTTGAACTGTGCTGCGCAGAAGTGCGCACGCTCCCGCTGCATACCGGTAGTAAAGATAAGTAGAACCCATCCCTGGGTTCTACTTATGTATGTTCACAATATAGAAAACCCATAAGAGGGCCTTAAAACAACTTGTAATGAAATTCTATAACTTCTAATTTTGTATTGCAAAACATGAAAGTATATTTCTACAATAAAAAGATTGTAAAATCACTTTATTCTATATAAAAGATTAAAAAACAGTATTGGCTTTTAAACCACTAAAAGCAAATAGAAACCATTAACAGCAAAGAGAAGAGATGAGACATAATAAGCAGGTGCTAAAATTGAAAAAAAAAATTTCAAAGCAAACAAATTTAATGCATTAATACGTACAGACAGAAATTAATGAATACCTCAACCTTTTAGTTATATTTGCATAGTGATAGTGCTAAGTATTGGCTTGCAGTTTTTTACAATCTTAGTGAAATATTTACTTAACTGCATTCATTATGGTCTTACTTGAAACTTTAGAATAGAAATATTAATTTGGGCATTTTAATTTAAATAATAGTAAGAACTAGTACTGTCTAGAAAATCCAGCATATCTAGCCTTTCAGGTTTGTAAAACTTGCTAAAATGGGTAACAATGGAGGAAAAAAAGATTGAAAAGCAGAAAGAGGGGAAAAAGTGGTCCTTTGAAATCAATTGCCTGGCAGGCTTCCCAGAAGCAGCCTAGAGGCAAAGTGAGATGTTTGTTCCAAGCAATAGATTCTGAGCATCATTTCCTAGAATGACAGTGGGACTCCTCCATAGGCCACAAACAATGCATCACAAGGAAGTTATTCTACAAAAGCCCACTGAAAATAATGGAAATATAGTGTTCATTTCAACTGAGCTCTTGTAATTTTGGACTAAACTCTTCTCCTTTTGGACTTAACTGCCTAAACAGTGGAAAGTATAGATGTAATTGAGATTCTACATTTTGGCATGGAATTTGCTCCGTTGCTTTATAGGTAGTCCAGAGTCTCTGGTCTCTATGACTGTAATAAATTGAATATATATATATATATATATGTAGTCTTGATTGGCCCCTTAAAGCCAGGATGCCCTCACATAGTCAGGTGCACTAAAAAACAAAGCAGAGTCTTAAAGCAAGTCTCTAGAAATTCTTTACATTGAATGAGTTCTATTCAGTTTGATTTGCATTTATTGCTTCCATAAAGATGATAATTTGACACAATAGTAGCAAATGGAAACTTCCTATTATAACTTGGTGGGCTCATCAGTATTGGTAGAGTCATCCTCAGTCTGCAGCATTTTGGGAGTAGGTACTATAATGGGTAAGTTGTTATGGATACCCCGCTCATGCCAACACATGTCCAAAATGGGATATAGCTTGCCTTGGAATTCTGCTTGGAACGTATAGATTGGTATCAGCTCATCTGGGCTGTCAGCGTTGTAGAAGGTTAGTTCTCCCTTCTCATAGTGCAGATAGACCCCAATTCGTTGGGGTCGGGTTGAAATCGGCAAAACCAATCTGCTGGTATTGAAGGCCTCATATACTTTGCCCTCTTTTAAGCCAATGAGCCACACCCCATTTTCTGGACTCTTACTCAGTTTGCCTTTGCGATTGACTGTTCCTTTGACGATGCCCAGGCGCCAGTGACTCTTGGAGCCCACAATAATCTCCCAGTAATGCTTTCCCCAGGAGAAGCCCTTATTAGCCAGGATACAGTTGCTGTAGTCAAAGCGCTCAGGATTGCTATCTCGCCGTTGGAAGAACATGCCATATTTCACCATGGTATTCTCCTTGGACAGCTCGAGCATAGGGTGAGCACTCACCGGGTCCAGCTTCAGCGTTTCTGGAGCTATGAGAAAGGGTAAAAATCAAAGTTCTTTGAGGAACCCTGGGTAATATTCAGAAAGATCAGCTGAGGTGATCAGGCCTCTTCCTTTATGTGAACAGAATGGAATAGGCCTCAAATAGAATTATATGAATGGGCCTCAATTTTTCATAATAGACAAGTGATTGCAGAACTCAGGAAACCTAGGCAGCACACTCAAAACCCATTGCCATTTGTTAGCTTTACCGTCTCAACCCCATTCCTCTTAATTCTGATATTTGGAAAGCAGTAATGCATGATGAAGACACAGATTCACAAATGTTTAAGAGCTGTTTGTGGAAGTAGTCATGAAACAGTTTCCCCTCTTCCTCTCCTCCAACAGCAGCCATACCTGGGAGGATTTTACGGAGCAGACGCTTCCACACCATCATCTTTACATCCTCTTGGTGGAAGTCAGGCTTGAAACAAACCGCACTGTACATGCCTTCAGCTGGGTGCTGATAGGGAAGTTCAGACCTGGATATGTATTAATTTCCATTAATATTTTTCCCAATCTTACATACTTCATAAACCTTCTTTTAAAATATTCAATTCCTTTCTTTTTTTTTTAAATTAGATTTATATGCTGCCCTTCTCCGGAGACTCAGGGCGGCTTACAATGCGTTAAGCAATAGCATTCATACTTTTGTATATTTTATACAAAGTCAACTTATTGCCCCCACAAACTGGGTCCTCAATTTACCCACCTTAGAAAGGATGGAAGGCTGAGTCAACCTTGAGCAATTACTTGCAATAATTGCAGACAGCTGGTGTTAATAACAGGCTTTTAGTCTGTTGGCTCCTCTTCTTAATTGATGGGACTGAAAATTCTGAGCAAGAACTCAGAACATAAAAGCAATTACTTTATCCTTCCACAGGAAGGTGTATATGTATGACAACGTTGTGGCAGAATATACTGAATAATTCTTAAGCACATATCTCAAGAATCCCATTTAGAAGATCTGGGAAATATCTCTCCAGTCCTGAAGCCTAAAGATTACTTCATAAAATCACTCTATCTGAAAGCCATATGCTCTGGAATTAAGGAGTTTGGGGCCGGATTATACAGAAAATTATACAGTATATTCTGCCACAACGTTGTCATACATATACATCTTCCTGCGGAAAGAAAAAGTAATTGTTTTTATGTTCTGAGTTCTTGCTCAGAATTAAGGCTTCTTCAAATTCTCATAATTTCACAGCCATCAACTTGTAGGAGCCTGCAATCCACTGCATACTGTATCTAACTCATTAAATTTTGGGGAACATGGCAGAGCTTACTTTTGAGTAAATGTGCTTCAGCACATTGGAATTGCTGAAACATGTCTCAGTCTTTGCTGAGAATGTGGAATATTGTACACATACTTTGCTTTTAAAAAAGCATGGATTCTGTTACCATGCTTTTTAATAAGAATTTTGAAAAAGCTAACAAATGCATTTACTCAACTCTTCCTTTGACATTTTTTTCTGTAAAGGCATTTTTTTTTACAACACATCTTAGAATGACAATGTTTTGTTTCTCTTTCATACAATCTTATTTTACCTACCTGGAGGGAAGAGATCCATATTTCTGTAAAGAGATAGATGTAGACAGATTTAGTGCACTTGTGCTATTTAAATGTATACTAAAGACTGTGTGGAGGGGATGAAGATGGGAGAAAATGAATGGGACTACTGAGTTCTCTGAGCAGTTGGAATCCATATTTACTCCTATAAACCTTGGAATTCTTGCATGCTTACTATATACATTCCTTAACTGCAACAGAACTACAGGCCCTTATTTGCATGTACTCTTCAAAATCTAGGCTATAAAGAAGCACCTAAAACTTTAATTAAGGGTCTGGATGGGTAGGAACAGGCTCAGGCTAAACTCCTCCAAGACAGAGTGGCTGTGGATACCGGCGTCCCATGATCTAGCTTCCCCATCACTATTGATGAGAGGGGAGTGTCTTGCTCCCTCGGAAAGGGTTCGTAATCTTGGCATCCTCCTTGATTCACAGCTGTCTTTAGTGGACCATCTAACAGCCGTCACAAGGGAGGCATTTGCACAGGTTCACCTGGTGCGCCAGTTACGCCCTTTTCTAGACAGGGATGCCCTCCGTACGGTCACTCATGCTCTCATTATCTCTTGGCTGGATTACTGCAATGCCCTCTAATGGGGCTGCCCTTAGGGTGCACCTGGAAGCTCCAACTGGTTCAGAATGCGGCCACGCGAGTAGTTACGGGTGCGTCCTGCTACTCTCATATAACACCACCGTTGTATGAGCTGCACTGGTTGCCGGTGGTCCTCCGGATCCGCTTCAAGGTGCTATAAAGCCCTTCATGGCATGGGCCTGGGGTATTTGCAGGATCACCTCCTACCGGCCTCCCACTGCCCAGTGCGCCCACATAGGGCGGCCCTCCTCCAGGTCCCCTTGGCCAGACAGTGTCAGCTGCTGGTCCCCAGGATGAGGGCATTCTCTGTGGCTGCACCGAGCCTGTGGAATGGGTTGCCCACCGAGCTCCGGATGGCCCCCAACCTCCACACCTTCCGCGCCAACCTAAAGACATGGCTCTTTCAGCAACTTCTCTGATCTGCCGTGTATTTTAACTAGGGGTTTTGGGGATTTTAAATTGGTTTTTAATATTATTTAATTTTATCTATTGTCGGGTTGTTTTATTGTTGGGAGCCATCGCGAGTCCTACGGGAGAAGGGTGGCATATAAACCTGATAAATAAATAAATAAATAAATTACTATCTCGAATTAAGCCTACTCTTAGATCAAGAGTGGATGGCCTTTTTTTAATATGAGCTATAATTGATTGCTCTAACCATAATTGCAAAAGCAAACAGTAGAGTTCTCTGCCATTTTAAAGAAGAAAATATATGAAAATTTAAAATAGGTTTCATATAAAGTATAAAAAAGTAAACCCTCCAAATTCTTCCACCAAGCCTGAGGAAAATGAGAAATCCTATCCTTAATCTGTGTGACCTGTGTGATGTACGGCTGCCTACTCTGCTCTGCTACTAGGGCTCTTGGCCTTCATAGGTAGTCCTCGATTTACGATCACAATTGACCCCAAAATTTATGTTGCTAAGTGAGAAATTTGTTAAGTGGGTTTTGCCCCCATTTTATCACATTTCTTGTCATATTTGTTAAATGAATCACTGCCGTTGTTAAGTTAGTAACACGGTTGTTAAATGAATCTGGCTTCCCCATTGACTTCGCTTGTCAGAAGGTTGCAAAAGGTGTTCACATGACCCTGGGATACTACAACCGTCATAAATATGAGGCAGTTGTCAAGTGTTTGAATTTTGATCGTGTGACCACGGGGATGTTGCAATCGTTAAGTATGAAAAAGGGTCATAAGTTAATTTTACAGTGCTGTTGTAACTTCAAATGGTCATTAAATGAACTGTTGTAAGTTGAGGACTACCTGTACTGTAGTTCAATCATCCAAAGATTTAGTCTCCTAATAGGCAACACTATTCTTCCATATGCCTAGGCCTTTACGCTCCAACAAATTGTGAGACAATTTTGGACTCTAAACGCTAATGCTAAACCTCTCTAGGTTCCTCAGATTCCAGTATGCCTCTTTTGGTCTGCTTATTACTTCTGAGTAGGGGTCTTTAGCAATTTTGATTTTCTGCTACTGACAGAAAATTTTAGCCTGTCCCTGGTTATTTACAGCAAGCAGATAAACAACCATACCTGTATGAAATCCAGCTGGTCTTCATTGTTGAATTTCTCCAGGGAGTTCTCCAGCTCCTTTAGCTTCTGAAGGGTGTCTGCTCTCTGCCTCACCTGAACCTCAATAGAGGCAATGATACGGGTTGTTTTCCTTTCTATCTGCCCCAGGAATTTGGCCTTCTCTTCATCGATATATCTATGCAGATCCTGGAACTGCTTTCTGACTACCCATTTGAAGACATCAGATTCATTCTGTATGGGACAAAATATCAGAAGTATCACCAGAACAGTGCAAGACTTAGTTTGAGTTGGGCCCATGTGGAGTTGGAGTGGGCATTATTATAATACTAAAATGTGAGAAATCTGATGACCATCTCAATGTAATATCTAATGCTGTCAGCCACTCCTAGTTCAGGAGTCAATTGCTTTGCAGCTATCAGTTATGATATCTCTAATGGACAGAAATATGACAAAATCTTTATGTCAGTTCATGTCAAACTAGTGTGAGATATGTTGATCCTGAGATAAGTTGAATTTGCACACTAAAGAATTTGATAGTTTTATTTCCCTCTTTTACATACCTGTTACATGCCTGTCCAATATTCCTCCTCCCCTCAACATTTATTAATTGGATTATGGGACTAGATTGGATTTGTAATTCCTTACAGGAACAATTTGTGCTCCTTTGTCCACGCAGCCTAAACTGCTTAGCTTATGCTACACGGTTTGCACTAAAAAGGGACACAAAGACTAATGAGCTAATCTTTTGGCCAGAAAAATCTGGATGTGAACACAATCTAGTGTTTTCTTATTTCTGAATACTCTGTTATTGAGTCCAAATGTTGCGGTATAAACCATAATGTGGCTGGTTAATTTTTTGACCTAGCATATTTTGGAAACTCAACTATTATTTTTAACACATGATTTATGGATTATGCAAACAGTGATTTATTAGACAATTATGCAAACAGTGATTTGTTAAACAAACTATTATTAAATTAGTCAAAGCTTGGCATAATGTATTTCCAGTCTATGAATCTGGAGTTGCCTGCCAAACTGAATTAATAATGAGTAACTGGTGATAGAAATGAATAAGAGAGGTAGATTGCATGTACAGGTAATCCTCAATTTCTTTCTTTTTATATATATATAAATATTTTATTATAAATTAAAAACAAAAGACAGAAAGAAGACTATAACAGAACAAAATCACATACAAACGACTGAGGTTGACTCAACCCCCGCATATATACAGTTTCTAAGTAACATTACATATCATCATACTACAACTTCGATCAGGTTTATCATATTACTTCTTGCACTTGTTAGTCTTCTTATATCTAGTATTACCTTATTTATATTTAGCTTGCTATTTACATATCTATGCTACATGTTTTCCTAACATCTATCTCATGACATTTTTACTTCTATCCATTGGTACCATTTATCCCAACTTTGATTGAAAATTGATTCTTGTCTATCTTTAAGAATATATGTTAGTCTATCACATTCTGCACACCACAAAATTTTGTTAATAATCATCTGATCTGATGGTACTTCTTTCCCTTTCCAAAATTGCGCATATGCAATTCTAGCTGCAGTGGAATATGTATGAAAAGGTACCAGTCTTTTTTCCTTATGCCCCCAGGGTTTATTCCTAACAAGTAGACCTCTGGTCTCAGTTGAAAGCTGATTCCTGCAATCTCCATGAGCCAATCTTTTATCTTATTCCAATAGTTTCGGGCTTGTAGACATGTCCACCATTGGTGGTAAAAAGTACCCCTGCTGACCTACATTTCCAACATTCTGCTAAAGTTCCAGGAAACATCTTTGCGATTCTTGCTGGTGGTATATGCCATCTATATAACATTTTAAATATATTTTCTTTGAAAGGCACTGCCATCGTCATTTTTACATTTCTATTCCATATTAGTTGCCATTTTTCCAGATCTAATGAATATCCAAAGTTCCTCCCCCAGGCTATCATCGAGTCTTTAACTATTTCCTCAGCTACAGATCGGGACAGGAGGAGATTATATACCTTAGTGATACATTTCTTATCACCTTCCAGGAGGGCCTTATCGAACTCTTGTGGTGAAGTAAAAATCGCCCCATTGGCTTTATCTTTTTGGTATCCTGCTTGAATTTGTGTGTGTGTCCACCAGTCCAAATTGATTCCCCGTATTTGTAATTTGGCTTTAGATCTAAGGTTACTCCCGCCGTCCAGCAGTTCCCTGTACATCGTAGGTTTATCCAAGTTATATAGAGGTGGGTATGTAGTCGCTTCAAGGGTCACAAACCAATATGGAACTTTACTATACATCATTCCTTTGATCTTATTCCATACCTTACATAGTGATTTGTAAAATATTTATGCTTTCCTGCTTTGATTGGCCAAAGAAAATAATGCCACCCTTCCTGTAAATTGTACTCTTCAATTTTTAATATATGCTTCCTCTTCAGTATCATCCAATCCTTTACCCAAACCAGGCAAGAAGCTTGTTAATACCACTCTCAGTTAGGGAGCCCCAAACCTCCCCTTGTTTTATGCTCCTACATCATTTTCCTTTTAATAGGTGGCTTTTTCCGTTGCCTGCCCATTATAGTCGTAAAGTGGGTCACCCATGTGGTTGAACCAATTTTACGAACTTTTTTGCAGTGATCAAATGCTGCAGTTGTAAAATGATTTTTGCAGTCACAAAGTGAATGCTATGATAATAAATTGAACCCATTGTTTGCTATGGGCTGTTTTTGCCAAAAACTGGTAAGGTTTCAGGGAAAAACATCATAAAATGTCATGTGACTGCAAGACGCTGCAAATGGCCATAAATGTGGGCTGCTTGCTGAGCACCTGGTCATGTAACCGGGAGAGGGGGGGGAGGCGGCCATTGAAATTTTGGAACTAGGTTGTTCCAACTTTGGAGGGGGTCCATTAAGGACTACCTGTATTAGAAGAATTCTCATTCATCAGTGAAAGGCAACACAATAGTGCATTTAACTATATACAAAAAAAAAAAAGAGACAGAAATCATTACTAAATACGGTAGTCACTTTCATAGAGGTGGGAACAAGGAACATGCAAAAACATTTGAGTACTATTTCTAAATATAGTGTTTCTAAATATTGACTTCTTTAGTTCAATACAGATTACTTATCAGAATTTCTTGGAATTATGTGAGGGCACTTAATCATTTCCGAATATTGCCTGTTGGATGAAATGTAATATGTAGCAACTTAGCTATTTTATTCTATAGAATTGCTTCTGGGATCCTCTCCACTGTCTGCTATAAATCAGATGGCTATTTCCAGGGAGTTTTTGTGACAAGTAAAGCGACTACTTGATTGGGCATTCTACCTTATGTCTATAGTGGTCGGTTGTGCACTTATTTAGAATTTTTCAGATGTGACCTAATGTCCTCTAGAGCTAGGACCTGAAAAGCACCTAACTACTGCCACTAATCCAACAAAATCAATATTGACAAAAAATGTCAGGTGCTTTGAAAAGAATTCCAAGGGTGACTTTATTGTAAGCTAATTTCCTTGGAGGTATTTTCTTTTAAGTCTATCTAGAATTTTGTTGGCAAAGATACTGGTCAACTTACTAAACTAAATTTTTCCTTTTTCCACCTGAAAATTTTGGCTTTTCCTATTACTTAATTAGTTTGAAATTATTATAGTGTATTAAGCATACTCTCGACCTTGGCCTACCTCAGAAAAAGTAACAATTATATTTTGTTCTTTCATGTAATTCAACATTCAGCCCCAAGGTTTAGCTGAGTGCAGGAAGTACAAAAAAAGTACAATATGTATTGAATCATTTAGGGGGCGTCCCCTGGAAGTGTTAGCAATAGGAGGATAATTTTCAGAATTTAGTAAAGTGCTGGATATACATAAGGGTAATTTCACCTTGATTTGTTTGGGGATTCAGGGTGTTTTGTGTCAAAAATCTAAATGAGCAGTTAAGCAACAGTGGGGGATAGGGTTTTGGTACCTTTGAATCAATCTTGACTCCTGAGCAGTCATGTGCCCAGCATGACTAAACGCCAAAGGAGCATGGAGTGCTGTTACCTTCCCACCAAAATGGTCCCTATTTTTCTACTTGCATTTTTTACGTGCTTTTGAACTGCTAGGTTGGCAGAAACTGGGACAAGTAATGAGAGCTCACTGCCGACCTTCTGATTGACAAGCTCAGCATCTTAGCCACTGAGCCAGCCCCCCAAATGGTCAAGAATATACAGCATACAATCACTAAAATTAATTGTAAAATATTTCTAAAGATCCATACCTTCCCTTCAGTATGCTTATTTATTGTAATAATAGTGTTTATGAGCCAGTTAGGCATGGTCATTAAGGCATCAGATTAGAAACTGGGAGGCCATGAGTTCTAATCCTGCCTTGGGCACAAAGCCAACTGGGTGACTTTGTACCATTCACTTTGTACCATTCTCTTAGCCCTAGGAAGAAAAGAATAGTGAGCCACTACTGAAAATCCTTGCCAAGAAAACTGCAAGGACTTGGCCAGATAGTTATCCAGACCGATCTGGGAATCAGTCACAAATGTACAAAGAAAATAAACCTCATAATATTACCCACAGTGATGTATAAAAGTTGGATGAAAAGAAAGGCAGCCAAGAAAGTCACTGGCATAATGTGATCTGCCTGTCCAAGCTTACCGTGATGCGAGTTTTGTTATTCATCAATTTGCTGACATGTTCATCAAGGCTTCTTTTCTGCTGTTGCACATCTGTTATCAACATGGAGAGTTCCTCCTGAAAAAGCAGAATTGCATTAGCTAAATTTGTGGGGAAAGGATATAAGAGAAAAAAACCTAAGTTTATCCATTTTAATATATATTTTTCAATGATGACCACCAAATGCTTCTTAAAGCTCGTAATTATTTATTTATTGTTATTTATTATATTGTTTCCTGATTGCTTATTTGTACCTTATGACTATCATTAAGTGTTGTACCTTATGATTCTTGATGAACGTATCTTTTCTTTTATGTACACTGAGAGCGTATGCACTAAGACAAATTCCTTGTGTGTCCAATCACACTTGGCCAATAAAAAGTTCTATTCTATTCTGTTCTGTTCTGTTCTGTTCTGTTCTGTTCTGTTCTGTTCTGTTCTATTCTATTCTATTCTATTCTATTCTATTCTATTCTATTCTATTCTATTCTATTCTATTCTATTCTATTCTATTCTATTCTATTCTATTCTATTCTGAGGGCCAAAAGAAATGTGACTGCTCAATTACGGTAGCTATTAGGAGACGTTCAGATTTGAAAAAGAGATTACATGAAGCAACCTTCCACTAAGTTTTTTAATGACTATCATCAAATCCCCAGAGACTCACTCAGTCTAGGGTCATCAGATCCTTCAAACTGGATATGCAGGATTTGGACTATATTTAATATTCAAATATGCACAACTAATCTTTTTACCATTAAGCTATAGTAAATTACTATAGAATATGAATTCTGCAAGGGAGTATTTAATCAGTGGCTCTTTTTTCATAGCTTATATTTAAAAGAAAGGAAGTTTTATCTCTTATCTCACTCTGTATCAGGCACTCATAGGCACTGGGAGTGCTGCACCTGGTTTTTAGATTTCTGTGAATCACCCTTATTGTAACAATGTTATCCATTGTTTTCTATTGTTGCCCTTGATTGCAGGGTACTATCGCCCATGATCCTTATGCTTACATAATTCCCACCCTTTGAAAATATTAGCCACACAAAGAAGGATTTAGGATATATGGTATGAGGAGAGAGCTACAAAAATTCTGTTAAGGAAAGTATAGATTTTTGCCTCATAATAACTACACCAGTTTTTATTAGAATTCATGTGCTCCATTAATTTTACAAAGAACTTTCCCTTAATTACCGGTATGTGAAAATTTCTTTGTTTGGATCACACCAAGATTCACCTAATCCACTAATCAACAGACACAAGGTGGCCCATCTAAAATTGCCAGTCGTCTCGGTTCTGCCTATGATCTAAGCCCTCACTTCATCCGAGCAGTCATACACATACATACACATTCCAAGCACCTGCCTTCATCCTGCTGTAGACAGTGGAGATGGGCATGACTTTATGCTGCTGATGGGTGCCAATGGTGCCACAGAGGCCACAAATCACTTCCTGGTCTTGCTCACAGAAAAGGCTGAGGGGATTGTGGTGGTCAGGGCAAGACTTTTGGTTATCCTGTGAGGTGCCTAGGGTATGAATGGCCTCAATGATGCGAGCCAAGTTGACATTGGGTGGTGATCTGCTATAGTCCACAGCCTTTCGGCATACTGGGCAAAGGATCTGCTTCTCCAAGTCACCTGAGAGAGATACTACACAGGACTTGCAGTAAGAGTGTCCACATTGTAGCATCAAGGGCTCTTTGAAGAACTCTAAGCAAATGGGGCATATCAACTGGTCCTCAAGTTGCTCAATGCTCAATTTCCGGGCCATTTGGCTGATTTACTTCTTCTTTCCCTGGCTTAATCCTGGAAGATGAATGCCCAGAGGGAACAGACACCAGATGTAGGATGCAGCTGAGGAGAAGACAAGAGTAGCTCTTCTTTCTTATCTCCTGCAATAGGCAATAAAAGGAAGGATAAAGAGTTTAATATAATCTTAGGGCACAGGAAGAAAAAAGTACTCTAGAACATATACTGAGGAAAGTAATAATAAACTAAGTTTAAGGAATTTTGAGAACTTCTGGATGTCAAAGGTTTTGGGAGGAAGAAAGCTGAAAGTGTAATGTTCAGGTAACTGCTATTCCATAGCTATTAAGAGGAACAAAACTTCTGCCCTCCTTTGCTATTTTATTTTGGAAACATCAAAAAAATTATTTTGGGGGCTCATTGGCTATTGCTAGTTGCCAAAGAGTAATGCCTAAGTATTCTGAGAAATTCTGCAATAGGTTTGATAAAATACAGGTAGTCCTTAACTTACGACCACAACTGAACCCAACATTTCTGTTGTTAAGTGAATTTGTCCCATTTAATGACTTTTCTTGCCACCTTTGTTAAGCAAATCACTGCAGTTGTTAAATTAGTAACATGATTGTTAAGTGAATCTGGGTTCTCCATTGACTTTGCTTGTCGGAAGGTTGCAAAATGATACTTGAACACTGCAACTGTCATAAATATGAGCCAGTTGTCAAGCATCTGAATGTAAATTGCACAACCATTGGGATGTTGCAATGGTCATAATGTGAAAAATGGTCATGTCACTATTTTCAGAGCCATTGTAACTAAATGAACTGTTTTAGATCGAGGACTACCATATGTTTTTGCTTATATTGTTGATAAATGTATGATTTATTTAGGACATTTAAATTGCAGCCAAAAATATAAATGATCTGGGAGAATAAATGTCCAGAAAGGAATATTAGAGAGGAATTAGGTTCTTTTGCGTAACAGATTAATCAGGTACTAGGAGGAGATAATGTTTTAAATGTTGTACATTTTGTTGATGACCAAATTCAGTTCTGTGAATCATGCATGTGTCCTTTGCACCAAACGACAGACATATTTGGATTACATTTACTCTCTATAGATTCCCCCCCCCCCCAAAACACACACATACATAAATGTTTCTATTTATGAAACCTTGGTACATAACCACCATTGGCACTGAAAACAGTTCTTGGAACAAACTAAACTGAAAATAAATATGACCAACTTCAAAATAATAAGAACATATTATTATCAAGAAGGAAAATAGCTATTCAATATTTTATTGCAGGCGTCTTCAAACCCAGGCCATGGACCGGTACTAGTCCATGGCCTGTTAGGAACCAGGCTACATCACCGGAGGTAAGCGCTGGGCAAAACTAAAACCATCCCCCTCAACCTGTGGAAAAATTGTCTTCCATGAAACCTGTCGCTAGTGCCAAAAAGGTTGTGGATGGCTTTTTTGTTATACCATGAGGAGTGGAAGTTGAAGAAGATGCCTTCCAAGGGGTTCCGATATGACAAAAAAGCAAAACTCAACACTCACATAGACCAGATCTGCTCATAATCTTTCTATCAAGGTATCCCACCCTTTCTATTTATATTAACTCTTGAATGCTCAGAGCACATGATCCAAAACATATGCTTTGTTATATGCATCATAATTCCTAGAGCAGGCAAATCTCACTGCCTCTTTACGTTGTACAAACAGAAGACCAATATCCAAGGATATCTAACTTTTGATAATAGTTCAGGTCAGTGGTCTGAATCTATTACCGGTAGGAAGTTTTTGCTGAAATTTCAATGGAATTCTAGGAGGAACATCCATCTTCATCCATAAATCACTTCTTTTTTAATTTCCATATTTTCTAAATGCATTAAAGTAAGTAGTCAAAGAAAATATTCCTACCTTTTACGGTGCAGCTGCTCTTCTCCTTATAGTTTTCTGCCACCTCCCTTCTCCTGTAATCAGAATATTTCTAGACAAAACACTGTATATTACATTAAAACTTCCTGTTGGATAATTCTTTCACTATGGCAGATTTTGGACTTCACCACCAAAAGTGAGAAGAAAAGCGTCTCTGCCTTTACTTCTTTCAAAAAGAGAGTTTCTGGAGTGATGGCCCTCTGTTCAGGGAAAGCTCTCCAGAAAGCAAACTGGAGTAACAGCCACCTTTTCAGTCATGTGCTAATCCTTGGCACTTGTAGAGGCAACTCCCACCTATATCGCTGACTGACCAATGTATTCTTGGAAAATTGGAGATAAAAAAACCCCACACAAGTCTTTTCCTTGAATGTTCACCTTGTAGAACAGATTTCCTTGTCCTATTCACCATAATATATGTAGATATTCATACACCCTTTCTTAGTTCTCATCATACTTCTGAAGGTTGACGCTGAAAAGCCACACTAATAAAGGACTTTAATTAACTTTCTTTACATTTACATTTACAATATGTACATTCATTAAGATCCCCCTCTCCCTCACAAAAAGGGTTGATATTATCAATCCTGCATATCTAGGACCTGCCTTTTGGCTTCATAGAAATGCTCTTGTATCCTTAAATAAAACTTTAGACATATAGGAACTCTTGATGCTCTATACCAGCCTTCTCTGACTTGGTGTATTAGCCTGAGTTTGTCATTGCTGAACATTTGGGAGTTGGCCCATTTATCTGATTGGAGATGGCTACTGTATGCATATGTTCTGTCCAAGGGACCAATCCCAATTACACTGAATGACTTCTTCCTTTCCTTTATATGCTTTCATCAGTCTTTCTGACTTTGAGGTAAGCCAAGGAATGGGAACCCTCGCTATTGGATTGACAGTAGCAGAGGCATTACTGACTATACTACAGAAACTGGTAGGCTGGGCATAGTGCTGCCAACTTGCATGTTCAGTGTCAGGAATATATGCAAGAGGAACTTTGATTCCAAGTGTTTACAGGGGCACTTAGCTTATATCATGGGCAAAACTCCTTTGGTAGTTGGCACACTTTTCAATTCTAATACATGATGCAGGAGCATCCATAGGATGGGTCAAGAAAATCAAGATGACAGTCTGATATGGAATTTAACACTCATGTAGCTCTTAAAGATAAAGGTAAAGGTTCCTCTCGCACATATGTGCTAGTCGTTCCCGACTCTAGGCAGCGGTGCTCATCTCCGTTTCAAAGCCAAAGAGCCAGCGCTGTCCGAAGACGTGTTCGTGGTCATATGGCCGGCATGACTAAATGCCAAAGGCACACAGAACACTGTTACCTTCCTACCAAAGGTGGTCCCTGTTTTTCTACTTGCATTTTTTACGTGCTTTCGAACTGCTAGGTTGGCAGAAGCTGGGACAAGTAACGGGAATAATGTAGCTCTTACTAATTGTTAATCTTGTTCAATTATTATTAGCTTGCTGGTTCTTTGTTAATTATTAAATGATTTTAACAATGGCTTTAAAATGCTAAATTGATATGTCAATATGCTAATCTGTGACAGTAATAAAGATTTGATTGATTTGGTATAAATTCATCTTCATATTTAGTGTTAATCTAATATTAATTGGAATTTTTAAATTCACGTATACTGTTGGTAAATCTCTGTTCTATTTTTTTGCTTGCTCTTCTATTTCTGTTTCTGCTCCTTTTTTATTGTGTCAAAAATATCTATTAAAATGAAATTAAATATAGGACGTAAAAAGTCAAGTTGGTAGTCACCATCACACAATGGAATCCCACACACCTAGTTTATGTGCATCATACAGAACCAAAATCAAAAAGGAGCAGGGCTTCTATTATGGCCACCACATTGAATTTTTCTGACCCTTCCCTCCACAGATGCCCCTTCAGGTTGGTTTTACTTATTATTTTGGCTGTTATTGATAGCTGGTTGTGTGTGCTAATCCAGCAGAGATCAATTTTATTTATATGCTATTAAATCAAAATCAATTGTTGATTTGATGGCATTATGTGCCTGTCACAATGATTTAGCTATGTGTTGTGGCCCCGTCCTCTGAGCCTATCCCTTTGGAGGAAGGCAACTCTGAGCAGGAGGAAGAGGAGCCAGCCAGATCTCCCAGCCCTCCCCCTCTGGCACCGGCTCAGGTGCCAGCTGAAAGAGAGCCAAGTAGTGGGGAAACAGGTGTCTCAGATGAGAGTGAGGGAGAGACGTCATTCCTGGACGCACGCCAAAGAAGGCGAGAGAAAAGGGTACTGCAGCTGCGGCGTATGAGGAAATCCTGAGTCATTGGATTGGAGTCATAGGATCCATGACTCACTGGACCACACCCAGAAGCATATCTATTTAAGACAGTACAATGGGTCACAAAGTTCGTGACGAACAAAGCTAACTGCACAGCTAAACAAACGGAGCAACCTCGTAGTCTTGGAAGCTGGATGAACGGCAAAGCTACGTAGGTGATTTTCTTGTTTGTGTAAACCAATAAAGTCCTTGGCAGACGGTGTGCATATCGCTGCCAAGGTTGAGATAAGAACTGCAGAGTGTGCCAAGTGAGTCTTAACCCTCGGCTGGCTGTGTTTTTGTGGGTCTCTGAAGGGGGGGGGACAGATCATCTTGTTCGTCACCCAAAACTCCATCGTTAACCCACGATGGACCAACAGCTGCAGCAGCAGGTACAGCAGATGCTGGAGGCCAATCAACTTCTGCAACAGCAAGTAGCACAGCTAACTGCACAACTTGCTTTGGGAAATGCTCCTGTAGCAGCTCCACCTGCTCCCCTTCCCCGTCCAAGATGCCCAGTGAACATGCCAGATAAGTTTTCTGGACAGCAGGAAATGTTCCCGGCCTTCTTGGGACAGTGCCAGCTGTACATGGCAATGCGGCCGGAGGATTTTCCGGATGACCGGGTTCGGGTGGCTTTTATTATCAGCTCCCTCTCTGGCACTGCCGCCCGATGGGCCACGCCCCTGTTGCTGCAAGACAGCCCCTTGCTTCTGGACTATCAGGGCTTTTTGCAACACCTGCGCACCATGTTTGAGGACCCCCTCCGGGTGCAGACGGCAGCGAGGCGCATCAAAGACCTCCGCCAAGGCAAGCGCCCCCTGCAGGACTATATTGCGGAGTTCCGATTGCTAGGCCAGGATTCGGCCTGGAATGAGGCGGCGCTGATGGATGCCTTCCAGGACGGCCTCTGCGATGAGATGCAGGACGAGCTGGTTCGGGTGGAGGCGCCACAGACCCTGGACACGCTGGTGACCCAATGCCTGCGCATCGATGCCCGCCTACAACGGCGACGGCCCCGTAGGGCTCTTCCGGAACCACCGACAGTGCCGGCACCCCCGCGTTTCGTACCAACAGCGCCCCGGACCGTACCGCGTTTGGTGGCGACGGCTGAGGAGCCCATGGAGCTCGGAGCAGCCAGACCTCAACTGACGGCCCAGGAGCGGATGCGGAGACGCCAAGGGGGGTTGTGCCTCTATTGCGGCGAGGCTGGACATTTCGCCGCCTCGTGTCCCCGGAAGCGGAGTGGATCGCTCAAGCCTGTTCCGGAGCCTCGGCGTGACCAGCCGGGAAACGGGTCAGGCCTGGCCTAGGGGAAACTCTGGGTCAGGCAGGTGACCATGCCCCGCCGGAGGCGGCGGCTGTGGACTGTGAGCCCCCTCGGCACCTGATTTTGAACACCCGGGTGTTGTTGGCTAACCGGTCGGAGGGGCTCCAGGCGCACGCGCTGGTGGACTCGGGGGCCACCACGAACTTTATGGACCAGGCCTTTGTGGCCCATTACAAGGTTCCCTTGGTTCCAGTGGACCCTCCGTTGAGGGTCGAAACTATTGATGGGCGGGAACTTGTGGCGGGGCCCATCAACTTCGCTACTCAGCCCTTGCGCCTTGCCATTGGGAACCATGAGGAGGCGATCCAGTTTTATGTGACGGCGGACCTGCACTTCCCCTTGGTCCTGGGGATGGCCTGGCTTCGGGCGCACGACCCTCAGGTGGCGTGGTCGAGAAATGCCATCTCGTTCCCCAGCCTGCAGTGTGTCGACCACCTTCGCCACACCTGTGCCGGCCAGGACGTCTCTGCCCCGAACGTCTCCTTGCCTCCGGAGCTGACATCCTTCGCCGACGTGTTCAGCGAGAAGGAGGCGGATCGCTTGCCCCCGCACCGACCCTACGACTGCGCGGTGGACTTGATGCCCAACGCGCCCCTGCCCTCGGGACGCCTGTACTCCATGTCGGAGCCCGAGCTGGCCGCCTTACGGGACTTTCTGGACAAGAACCTGGCCCGTGGGTTCATCCGGCCTTCGACCTCCCCGCTCTCGGCCCCAGTCCTCTTCGTGAAAAAGAAGACGGGGGACTTGCGCCTGTGTTGCGACTACCGGCGCTTGAATGCCATCACGGTACGGAATCGCTATCCCCTGCCGCTGATCCCGGAGCTGATGGAGAGGTTGCGGGAGGCCTCGATTTTCACCAAGCTCGACCTCCGGGGAGCCTACAACCTGGTGCGGATGCGAGAGGGGGACGAGTGGAAGACGGCATTTGGCACCCGATACGGACACTTTGAATATACCGTCATGCCGTTCGGGTTGACCAACGCCCCCGCGGTCTTCCAGCACTTGATGAACGACGTGTTCCGGGACATGCTGGATCGGTTCGTGGTGATCTACCTGGATGATATTTTGATCTATTCCCGGACCCCGGAGAGTCACCTCCAGCATGTCTGCCAGGTCCTGCAGCGCCTGCGGGAGCACCAGCTCTATGCGAAGTTGGAGAAATGTTACTTCTTCCAGACTTCCATAGAGTTCCTCGGGCACATCATCACCCCCGAGGGCATCGCGATGGACCCACACAAGGTGGCGGCCTTGCGCAGTTGGGAACCCCCGCGTCGGGTGAAGGACGTCCAGCGTCTGTTGGGATTCGCCAACTACTACCGGACCTTCATCCCGGGCTTTGCCACCCTGACCGTGCCGTTGACCCAGCTCCTTCGGAAGAAGGTTCCGTTCCAGTGGGGGCCCCCGCAGCAGCAGGCCTTCGAGGTTCTCAAGCAGGCCTTTGTCACGGAGCCGGTCCTGAGGCACCCCGATCCACACCGTCCGTTCGTGGTTGAGACAGACGCGTCCAACGTGGCGATTGGAGCGGTGCTGCTACAGGCTCCGGTGGATGGTGGCACTCTTTTTCCCTGCGCTTACTACTCCCGGAAACTCACTCCTTCCGAGCGCAACTACACCATCTGGGAAAAGGAGTTGCTGGCTATCAAGGCCGCGTTCGAGGCTTGGCGACATCACCTCGAGGGGGCCCGACACCAGGTGGAGGTGCGGACGGACCATCGGAACCTGGAGCACCTCACCACGGCCAGGAATTTGAACCAGCGGCAGATCCGGTGGTCGTTGTTTTTCGCCCGGTTCAACTTCCACGTCACATACATTCCGAGCCACCTCAACCAGAGGGCGGACGCGCTATCCCGTAAGCCGGAATACTTTTGCCCAAAGGACTCCCTTTCCCCCCGGACGGTGCTGCCAGCGGACTCCTTGGCCGCGGTCCAGGAACCGGTGGACCTGCGGACTCAGGTGCTGGAAGCGCAGCGACGGGACGACTGGTCGCAGCAGCGGAGAGCGGACGTCGGCCCCGCGTCCCCATGGACCGTGGAGGAGGGCTTGCTCAGGCACCGGGGTCGGCTGTACGTGCCCACAAGTCCGCTCCGAGCCCTCGTCATGAACCAGTGCCATGACAACCCCGCGGCGGGGCACTTCGGCTTCTTTAAGACCTTGAACCTAGTGACGCGGACTTTTTGGTGGCCTCGGGTACGGCACGACGTGCACGCCTACGTGACGTCCTGTGTGCCATGCCGACAGGCCAAAGCCGCGTCCGGCCCCCCTCCTGGACTCCTCCAGCCGCTGCCGACACCGGAGAGACCGTGGGGAGCCATCTCCATGGACTTCCTGACTGACCTGCCCCTGTCCGCTACGTTCACGACCGTCCTCGTGGTGGTGGATGCGCTCACGAAGATGGCACATTTCATCCCGTGCCGCGGCCTGCCCTCAGCTCGTACCACGGCTCGCCTGTTCCTGCAACACATCTTCCGCCTCCACGGCCTGCCGGACCGGGTGGTTTCGGATCGCGGGGCCCAGTTCACGGCCCGCTTCTGGAAAAGCCTGATGGCTGCGCTGGAGGTGCAGGTGTGCCTGTCGTCATCACACCACCCGGAGACTGACGGGGGCACGGAGAAGGTCATTGGCATACTGGAGCAGTACCTCCGCTGTTTTGTCAACCAGCAGCAGGACAACTGGGCCGAGTACCTTCCCCTGGCGGAGTTCGCTTTTAACAACTCCCAACATACCTCCACCCAGATGACACCGTTCCATGCCAACGTCGGGTACCATCCACGTTTTTTTCCGTTGACCATCATGGACTCCCCTGTTCCTGAGACCCGGGACTTCCTCTCGGAGCTGCAGGCGGTGCAGCAACTGGTGCGGCGGCAGCTGATCCGGGCGAAAGAGGACTATAAACGGTTCGCCGATCGCGGCCGCCGGGCGACGCCACCGCTGGAAGTTGGAGATCGGGTGTGGCTGTCCACGAAACACCTCCCCACGGACCAGCCGGTGAGGAAACTGGCCCACCGCTTTATCGGTCCCTTCCCCATCGAGGCGGTCATCAACCCGGTGGCCTATCGGTTGACTCTACCCCGCTCCATGCGGCTCCACCCCGTTTTTCATCGGTCCCTCCTGGTCCCTGAGACTCCCACTAGCCGTCTCCGCCGCCCGCCGCCGCCTGCCCCCCCAGCCGCAGCCGACGAGGACGACGCCTCGACGTATGAGGTGGACAGTATTCGGGACTCCCGTTGGCTGAAGGGGCGCTTCCAATACCTCATCGCTTGGAAAGGGTACGGGGCCGAGGATTTCACCTGGGTGGACGCATCTGCCGTTCAGGCCCCTGACCTGGTGCGGACTTTCCACGAACAGTTCCCGTCCCGACCCCATCCCGACCGTCAGACCCGGGGGAAGGGCCCTGCGGTGGGGGATAGTGTTGTGGCCCCGTCCTCTGAGCCTATCCCTTTGGAGGAAGGCAACTCTGAGCAGGAGGAAGAGGAGCCAGCCAGATCTCCCAGCCCTCCCCCTCTGGCACCGGCTCAGGTGCCAGCTGAAAGAGAGCCAAGTAGTGGGGAAACAGGTGTCTCAGATGAGAGTGAGGGAGAGACGTCATTCCTGGACGCACGCCAAAGAAGGCGAGAGAAAAGGGTACTGCAGCTGCGGCGTATGAGGAAATCCTGAGTCATTGGATTGGAGTCATAGGATCCATGACTCACTGGACCACACCCAGAAGCATATCTATTTAAGACAGTACAATGGGTCACAAAGTTCGTGACGAACAAAGCTAACTGCACAGCTAAACAAACGGAGCAACCTCGTAGTCTTGGAAGCTGGATGAACGGCAAAGCTACGTAGGTGATTTTCTTGTTTGTGTAAACCAATAAAGTCCTTGGCAGACGGTGTGCATATCGCTGCCAAGGTTGAGATAAGAACTGCAGAGTGTGCCAAGTGAGTCTTAACCCTCGGCTGGCTGTGTTTTTGTGGGTCTCTGAAGGGGGGGGGACAGATCACTATGTTACTATTCTCTGCATTTTTAACTTTATGTTGAATCTTCTTCCTAGCGTTATTCCCGTGCTATGGCAGGGTCTGCTTGTCGGCAAAGCTGTCTCCATTTGCATTGATCTAGGGCATGGGTGTCAAGCTCAATTTCATTGAGGGCTGCATCAGGGTTCTGTTTGACCTTGGGGGCTCTGGGTGGGCATGGCTGGGGTAGGCATGGCCAGTTCAATGTCATTCCTGTCGGGTGGTGCCTGTGATGGCCCGAGCACTCTGCCAGCAAAAACAGATGCCCGAGTTCCGTTTTTGGCTGCCATGGCCTCCTGCAATCCTCTGCCAGTGAAAACAGTGCTCAGGAGTGCGGCCCTCCTGAGCTCTGTTTTCACTGGCAGAGGGTAGCAGGAGGCCATGGCAGCCAAAAATGGAACTCGGGAGCCCATTTTTGCTGGCAGAAGCACCACGGCCCACTTCTTCACTGTTTCTAGGGCAGCCCCACGGGCCAGATCCAGCCCCTGGGCCTTGAGTTTGACACCCCTGATCTAGGGTGTCTTCAGGGACAACACTCATGTATTTCATGTCCTTTATTTTGAACATATGAGGGAAAATAACAGATCAAAATATAGGCATAATATGACCAATCTAACTATCTGGAACAAGGAAATCTTCAGGTGTTCATTTCAAATTTTACAAAGCTGCTGAGTCTGTGAGTCTTCTTCAGGGAAAAAGATGCTACCAGCAGCAGCGGCTCATGCTGCTTGATGTTTAAAGTATCTTCTTTGCCCCATTTTTTTCTGCTCTGTTCTGATTTTTTAAAAAACCAAATACCAACCATGGGAAACAGAAGGGCTACTTGATGCAACATCCAGCAACCTTGGCTGCTGAATCAGCCTATTTACTGGTTTGAACTGTAAACCAATACATTAAACCACGACAAACCCTTATATCAAGGTGGTCACTAATCAACCTTAGTATATTGTGAAAATAAGGCACTAGGTATTTAACTAACCTGTTTGTGTGTGTTGTCTGAACAGCCACTGCATGTCAAAAAATCAGAACAGAACATTAAAGATAATAGATTACAGCTCCCACTCCCCATAGTACAGTCAAGTTATATCTCTACCACTATTGAAGATGACATATGTAATTTGTATTTAAACCTGGCCTATTTTCTCACACAACTTTGTATGCAAGAGGGAGGAACTGGTCAGTTTTCCAGGCAATTTTCTTCTCTGAAGATGGATTTGGACCTGATTACTCACCCCACTCCCTCCACTCTGACTCCCACTCCTGCTCCATCATCCTGGCTCTGGGGTAAGGCAGAGTAGCAATATTGTCTGAACATATCCTCCCATTATAAGTTGTGAATTCAGTCAAAGTATTGCAGCCCAGCGCTCTGATATTTCGATAAAGGAGAATACTTGTAGTTCTCGGTTGAAATGAGGAGCCCTTGGTTCTCTCTGATCTTGGTTGTTTTCTTACAGACGTTTCATTCCCCAAACTAGGTAACTTCATCAGTGATGTTTATGGCTGCATTATTCGCACTGAGGGGGACCAGGTCTGAGTTGCAAACATCCGATGGCCACCAGATGGGAATCAAGGCATATAGAAAAGAGAACACGCTAAATCCTTAGTGCCATCTATGGGCTTGATTCTTGTAACCAGTTCTGATAGCCTTACATCGGGGGTTTCCAAACTTGGCAACTGTTGGACTTCAATTCCCAGAATTCCCCAGTTCCAGCCGGCAGAAGTGAGAGAACTCGGGACGGCTCTCCGAACTGATTTGTCTCTCGCTCAGCGTTTCTTTCCGCTTACCTTTGTTTTTTACGCACTACGCAAAAACGACAGTAGTATAGCTCTACGAAAACCTCCCCTGCTTTGCGCACGCGCAGTTCATTTCCTTGCTGAACGCGTGCGCGCCGGAGGCTGCCAGAGTCCGGATCCAAACAACCGGAGCACGATGCGGCAGCGCAGGCAGGGAAGCGGCGCGGCGTTTGGTCTTTATGGTGTCGCCGCTTCTATCCTGGCAAAACTGGAGCGTCGCGAAGGTTCCCTTAAAACTCTCGTCTATGGCAGTCACTTCCCGGCAAGTTGGCGATCTTTGCACAGTTTAGAGTTAAAAAAATAATTGGGGTGGAGGGGAGAATAGACCCTCCACGTGTGAAAACAGACTGTCTTTTTATTGCTAGCTCCAGACACCGCGGGACGCCAGTTACCTTCGTATGTACCTGGTGTTTTAGAATAGAATAAGAGTTGGAAGGGACCTTGGAGGTCTTCTAGTCCAACGCCCTGCTTAGGCAGGAAACTACCACTTCAGACAAATGGTTATCCAACATTTTAAAAACTTCCAGTGTTGGAGCATTCACAGCCTCTGGAGGCGAGTTGTTCCACTAAGTAATTGTTCTGTCAGGAATTTTTTTTTAGAAAGTTTTTTTTGAAGGAGTTCAATGAATATTTTGGGTGTAATTTAAAAACTATTTTTTTAATGCTCAAAATGAGGAGGAAGGATGCAAAAATGCGTTGGATATACAGTAATATGCTTATCGTAGGTTAACAATGTCCTCGAATGGAATTCTGCATTTGGTAATATTATGCAGTTTCTTGGCACAGTACAGATGGTAGTTTACACTGAACTCTTCCAGGATATTTTCAACTTCTCTGCATCGTCTACAAACCTGGAATCCCTTGGTAGTCTCCCATCCCAGATGTAAACTAATCCAGCCTTGTTTAATCGTAGTACAGAAAAGATCAGCTTCCATTGTGTTTTGACGAACAACACATTTACCATACTGTAGTTAACTCAACCATAGTTTATGGAATTAATCCATTTCCCCAAATTTGCACAGTACTCTGAATAAAATATTTACTATGCATAATACTTGCAGGCTGAAGTATGGTAGCTTCTTTTTGATTAAAAACATTGCACAAATTGAACTCTTATTTTAAAAGAAATCTGCATCCATAATTTCATGTGATGAAATATATGCCTGTTAATAGGGACCCAGAAGAGCCAGATAGATTATCCAATCTGTTCTTCCTGGATCTTCTAATTGTGTACACATCAACACTACAAATGAGTCCATAATTTGTGTCTAATAGGCCGCTTCTTCTCAGAAAAGGCTTAGCATAATGTGTCCAAAATATAATTTGAGCCTGGTTATTGTACCTCAGGTGTGAATTCTGGGTTGATTTGTTCAATGATGCTTTGGTTTTGTATTTCCTGGCTATCCATGGTATTCTCCAGAATTTTGTCCAGCATCAAAATTAGAAAGTGTCAATACTCTTTCTGTCCTGTTTTTTCAAAGTCCAACTTTCACTTGCACTATTCTGATCTTTCTAGATTTTGAAAAATCACAGCAACTGAATATCTTTTTAAGGTCTTCATGGCTGTTGTACCAAGCACAAGTCTGTGCTTCATTTCTTGACTGGCTTGTTCCTTTACTATTGATTGGTCCTAAAAAGCAGAACTATCTATCAGTCCATTGCCAACTGTAGGTCTGGTTGCTGTACCTATTGACATGAGTTTTGTCGTCTTTATATTTAATTGTCCTCATCTTCTTTATATTAATCTTTGAGGGAGACGGGTGGTTCAGAAATGTGAAGCATTAAATAAATAATGTTAATCCGGTTTTTTACACTTTCACTGACTTTCCTTACAAGAGATTGCAGACCATTTGCATTGTCAGGTATCAGAGTAGTATTATCAGCATAGTGCAAGTCATTGATATTTTTTCTTCCAATTTTAAAACCACACTTGCCCCCTCCATATATGCTTAGCATATAGAATGAATAAATAAGGAGAGAGTATACAACCTTGTCTTACTCCTTTGCTGACTTGGAGTCAGTCTTTTCTGCTGTGTTCCATCTGAACTGTGGCTTTCCCAATGTTTTGGGATTCCTATTTTGCTAAGAATATTCCATAGTTTTACAGTTTATTTTGTTAGCAGGTGAAACTAAGGATACTGTGTGATAGTTTTCCATAAACTGTTAAGTCTCCTTTTTAGCTTTGATAGGTAAACTGACCTCTTCCAATATGTTTTCCACTGTGTGGTATTCTAGATTTGTTGGCATTGTTTGCTTAGTATCATTATCAATGTTTCTGATTCCATCAACAACATTTTTTTCTTTTGCAGAATACACGGCTGCTCTATGCCCTTGTTTCAGAAACACGTCGCTATTCTTCTGTACTGGATTCCATCATAGATGCTGCTGGTTTGTTCCATGCTGAAAAAAAGCTGCAGCCACATTTGGCTAAGGTGAACAGGTGTGACCATTCCTGATAAGAAGGTTGAAGCCACTTTTCATACAATCTACAACTCCTTACCTGGAGGTTTTTTTTAAAAAATTTGATTTATATGCCGCCCTTCTCCGGAGACTCAGGGCGGCTTACAGTGCATTAAGCAATAGCCTTCATACTTTTGTATATATTTATACAAAGTCAGCTTATTGCCCCCACAAACTGGGTCCTCACTTTACCCACCTTAGAAAGGATGGAAGGCTGAGTCGACCTTGAGCCTGGCTAGGATTGAACTTGCAGGCTCCATTGTTGTTTTGCATTTGGTAACTGCATGGATCATTATGCTTGGAAATGCACAATCGGTGGCTTGTAGATGACTTTAACTCCGGGCTGTTCATGTGGACAGATTTGGGGGAATCTACAATAGCAGGCCCCTTTTCTGGTACCTGGTAAGGCCTTTGGAAATGGAGAGTGGAACAATGAGAGAAGGGAAAGTCCAACAATATGAATGGGGTGGAATGTAGAAAAAGCATGCAATGTCAGTTATTGGTTTTTTCTCTTTCGCTGTTCTCTCTTGCCTTTAGAAGTTTAAAGTACACGATCCATTTTTAAAAAGAAATTAGATAGCCATTTGTCTGGAATGGTATAGGGCCGTGATGGCGAATCTGTGGCACATGTGCCAGAGGTGGCACGCAGAGCCTTATCTGTGGGCACACATGCCGTCGCCAGCTGCTTTTCTGGTTTCCAACTGGTCTTCGCAGGAGCGCCGGAAAACAGCCTGAAAACAGCCTGAAAAATGGCCAAAAACAGGCATGCGCATGCCGGCCAGCTGGTCTTCAGGTTTCTGGTGCTCCGGTGCGTGTGAAGACCAGCTGGCTCCGGAAACCCAAAGACCAGCTGGCTGGCGCACACATGCACACTGGCCAGTTAGTCTTTGGGCACACACATGCATGTGCATTCTGGTTTGGGCACTCAGTGCCGAAAAGGTTCGCCATCACTGATATAGGGCAGGGAAATGCCACACGCGCGCCCGTCAGGGCCACGCTCTGGAAAAGCTGAACTTCTGAGTTCTAGCGCGTATGCACGTCCGACAGTCAGCTGGCTGGCTCGCATGTGTACGCTGGTTTTCGCCACTGCCGCTCATGTAAGGACAGCTGATAGTTGCATGTGCATGCATCCCAGAAACCTGGAAGACAAACAGGCAAGGCCGTGCATGCTGGGCGACATAGCTTCGCATGCCACTTTGGGCACGCATGCCATAAATTCGCCTACAAGGATATAGGGTCTCCTGCAAGGTCCCTTCCAACTCTTAATATTCTTCATTCTATTCTGTATTTTCTTTCTTTCTTTCTTCACCCAAGCACTTTTCAGGAATTTGTAGGGATTCCTGTAACCCAAATTCATTAGTCTGTTTTTTAAATGTGGTGTTCATATTACTAGGAGATCATTGCAATGGGTAGAATAATTGGTGCAGTATACTGGTAAAAAGCGTTGGATTAGGATTGAAGGCACTCAACTTCAGGTCCTCCCTCAGTGATAGAAAGTCATTGGATGTATCTTTCTTTCTCCGCTCACCTTGCAATTTGAGAATACAGATAATTCAATGATTATATTCAAGATAAATGCCCATATAATATGTCTTGAGCTTGTGGAGAAAAAGTACCATTTAACTATGACAAATAAATATATCCATGACTCAAACTATGTTAGATGTGCCTTTCAATGCCTTCTTTTATTCTGTCTTACTGACATGTCTTACTGAAGACGTGCTCTTACTTCCTTGCTGATGCTGTCTAGGTGTGGCCTATGCCGCTTCTTAAAAGGTTTTCCTGGATACTCTACAGTTGATATCTCCTCAATCCAGTCCAGCTGGATATAGAGCCAGATGTTCCACTCTTAGGCTCAGATCCAAGCTGTTTTCTCCTGCTCCTCTCCTTTCTTAGGTGTTGGTATATGACTTACTCATTGGCAAGGGGCTTCATGGTGGAGGACGTGGGAAGGTCCTGGTATTGAAGCATCATGCACGTCTCCAGGCTGAGCTTGCCCGCTTGAAGGTCCAGAAAAAAGTGAGCCGCAATGAAGATCTTCTGCCACCAGCTGGAGACTCTGACAAAGGTAGATGCTTGGAGTTTTTGGAAGAGGACAGAGGGTCGAGTTTAAATAGACGGCAGTGTTACATCAGCTGCAACTGAAAAAATAAGAATAAAAACTTTGCAGCTTTTGGAAAGCCTGTCTAAAATGTTTGGCCAAATGTGTCTCTTGGCAGCAATTGGGAAGGCTTTAATGCTATGTGTCTGCAACTTAAGGACAGCTAGTCAGCCAGCCAAAGTTGGATTTGCATATTATGTTAAATCATATGAGATGTATTTGGTTTGGCTTCATGTGTTGTGTGAACCAGCCATTATGGTTCATAAAATACGATTTATGAGTTACTGTGCTGACTGAACTCTGAGAACTGGCGCTTACTCAGGCCATGATGAAACAAACTTAAGTATAATGTGCGAACGAGGGCAATGCCTGTGGACAGTTTTCTTCCAATCCGGCTACAATCTCTATTCTGGCTATGTGAGATGTTGTTCTTGCCGGATCAAAATGGATACAAAAGGCAAAGCAGTTACACGTTATGGACAACTCAGGAACTTGATTTCAGAAGATCCCTGTCTCTTTGTTCCCCAGCACTTCAGATACCACGCTATGTCCGAGTGAATTTATTGAAGACCTGTGTGGATGATGTCGTTGATTACTTCAAACGCCAGGGCTACTCTTACCTGGGCAAAGCAACACGGTTAGTATATCTCAGGAACAGGCAGGCTCTCTGTCTTGCAAACTTTTCAGGAATCCGCAATTGCTCACTGTTCCTCCTCTCCTATGCAGCCACAAGGAAGAGACTGAAAGCATCCATTTTCAATACAATTTTTTTTCCATTTTCTCCCCCCCCCCCAATCCCCCTCCCCTACCCCTCCCATCGTCCCTCCCCAACCCTTTCCCTCCCTTTCCCCCCCCTGACTTCCGCTACAAGTTTAAAAAAAACAAAATTTAGAACAAGGGAAAAAGAAAAAGATTATTAGATATTCAAATTCTAAATTAAACAAATTTCGAAAGAGGAAAAGAAAGAGAAGGAAGAAAGAGGGCAAAAAAGTAAAAAACAAACTAACAAGAACAAACATTAATATATTTAAACAATATTATAATAAAAAAAATAGTTATAATTAAAAACACCATTATAGTTCTATCCTAACTACACCCTTAACTAAAGAGAAAAAAAACCCCCCAAAAACATAGAACACAAAGAATATATATGCATATGTAGTTATAATCATACAGTTATATCATAAAAAAGATTATCTTTTATTTAATTCATTTCTCAGTCTATATAATCCAAATTTCGATCTTCTCTTCAACTTGATTGATGTCAAATATATTTCCTCTCATAAATCTGCTTCAATAATCTTCATCTTGCCGCTGCCCCCATCAGCAAAGTAAAACATTTCTCCACACAACCCCCCGAGTGACTTTATATAAGTAAAATCCAACCACGAAGATATTCACTCCTCTAGGAAAAAATCATTCCAACTAGCTTATACTATACCTAAAAATAGGCTTTTGCAGCCTTTCAAACAAAAGCTGCATTCCCAGATGTTCCTTTGAAATTAGTTCAAATCCTGCCACCCTTTGCAATTCAACCCTTCGGGTTATAAAATGTTTTCAAGTTCTTAGTCTTCTTCTAGACGATATGTTCCACCAAAATATATAATTGGGTAACCAATGATCGCTGCTAGTTTTGCAGCAATCTATCAAAACTCAGGATATCATGTCCAATCCAGGATAAACTTCATAGTAAAAGTTTTTATAATCCATTTTAATATGTGAGTTTAAAATTAATCCAATTTCTAATAGACTTTTAACCAGTTATTGTGCTTAATCCATTTTTTCCAAATCTTTCAATGCTTTCAGATTCAGTATCAAGCAGTTCACGATGCTCTTTGAATTTATCACCTGTGGTTTCCAGTCGGATTTCTTCGTTAAATTCTAATTCCTGTCGATTAGCATCAACCCCCATGTCTTGAAGAGTATTGGACCTCTGCTGCTGGTCATCTCGATATAAAACTTTGTTTTTTGAATCTTCCTCCAGCAGTTCAAGGTCTTGTAATCCCCCAGAAACACTGGGGCATTCAGTTTTCTCATCCAAAAAATCCATAATAGAATCCTCTGGTCAACCACCAAAATCTCCTTTTACTTTTAACACACTTTGATTTTCTTCTTTCTTTTCACATTTTGCAAACTCTGTTTTTGACTTTTTATTCTTGAGATGTTTCGGTGCTCCCTTAAAAATATTTTGATAAAAATATTCTGCTTTTTCAATAGTATTCAAACAATGTCTCACACCTTGATATCTAAAAATTATACCAGTTGGAAAGTCCCATCTAAATAGGATATTACTTCTCTTCAATTCCTTGACCAAAAAATCAAAATCTTTCCTGTCTTTTAAAACCTTCGAAGGTAACTCTTTGAAGACCCTGATTCGTGTGCCAGCTACCTGCAGTCTATCAGAATAAGACTTTTGTAGAATATCATCTCTCAGTCTTTTATCAGTGAAGTAGACAACAACATCTCTAGGCAAATTCCTTTGTTTAGCCAAACGTGAGTTAATCCATTTTCATTCTGGCATATCTGCAGTTTATCCTAAAATAAAACCTAAGTAGAGTCCAGCCTGGTTAACAATGGATGAGACACACAGCCAGGAAATGCGAGGACTTTAGGCTAGAACAGGTGTGTCAGACTCAAGGCCCATGGGCCAGATCTGGCCTGTGGGATGCTTAAATTTGGCCTGCAGAGACAGCCTGGAAATAGCAAAGGACAGGCCTGCGGTGCCTCTGGCAGCCAAAATGGGGGGTGGAGCAGTGGTGGGTTTCAAAATTTTTTACTACTGGTTCTGTGGGTGTGGCTTGGGGGTGTGGCATGGCTTGGTGGGCGTGGCACAGGAAGGATACTGCAGAATCCCCATTTCTTCCCAATCAGCTGGGACTTGGGAGGCAGAGAAGAGATGGGGGCGGAGCCAGTCAGAATTTTTACTACTGGTTCTTCAAACTACTCAAAATTTCTGCCACCGGTTCTCCAGAACTGGTCAGAACCTGCTGAAACCCACCTCTGATCCCCACATGTTCATGTGATCAACTGACATATTTACAATGATTGCAGTGTCCTGTGGTCATGTGGTCACTTTTTGCAACCTTCTGGCAAGCAAAGTCAATGGGGAAATCAGATTCACTTAACAACTGTGTTATTATCTTAGCAACTGCAGTGAACAAACAAACAAAACGGGGCAAAACTCATTTAATAACTGTAACAGAAATTTTCAGCTCAATTGTGGTTGTAAATCGAGGAGTACCTGTAATGGATTGCTGAAACCCACCTCTGGCGTGGAGAGCTGCATGTGGCTCCCCTGCGCCTTGTTTTTTGGCCTGGACTGCCTCCTGCAGCACTCTGTTGGCCAAAACAGGATGCGTGTGTGTGTGTGTGTGTGTGTGCCCTCTGGGCCCCATTTTGGCTGCCAAGGTGCTGCAGGAGGTGTCTGTCCCATCTCCCCCCCCCCCCCCCCGGGCCTGCAGAGGAGAACTACAATGCTGGTCCGGTCCTCAAAGACATCCAGTTTGACACCCCTGGACTAGAGGGATTTTGAGAAACAACCCAAAAGTAGGCAGCAGCACATCACCGTCAGACCATTGGCAAGGAGACAATATAGACATGCTTGTGTAGTAACTGAGGCAAACCTGGCTTGAAGGAGACTTATTGTTTGTGCAGATTGTCAGTCATCCAGGTCATAGTTGTCCCAAAGGTGCTTTTTCTTCAAGGGCCGGATCAGAAGTGAAACATCCAAGAGCTGAAGAAGCTTCTTGGATGAGTAGCGAAACGTCTTCAAAGAAAAACAAGAAAGTCCAGTGGTCTCTTGAAAAAGCACCTTTGGGACAAAGAGATTTATGTTTGTTTTAAAAGTAGCTTGTGATCACTAGCTATAATTAAGCTGAGTTTACCCCAGTAAGGGTAACATAAGATGCTGCAGTTGGCATCCTTACTTCCAGATTGAAAGTGGAATAAAGATTTAGGGTCTGGGGTGGGGGGAGATAGTTTCATCCTCATAGTACAAAATTAGACCAGGTACATTTTTGCTTGTAATTCTGCATCAATTTGTTCAAGTCTCTCTCCTCACTCCCATAAGCTGTTTCTTGAAACAATTTTTGCTGGCTCTTTTATCACTGATCCTGCTTTCCTGCTGCAGAGCAAGAGGCCCTTGAAATCTCTCCACTATCCAGCCTGGAAGCCCTCTTTTATATTGGGGCCTTCAGGCCTGCCACATTTACTGCTGTGGGAAACTGGGAGGTGGGATTTTATGGAGCAGGGGTGATATATATAGTCATAATAACCTTCCTTTCTCAGAGAGTCAAGGACATCTTGCCCTGTACCTGGAGGATTGTGGCTGGGAGGCATCTCCAATTGGGACGGTGCTTTGATTGGACCATGTGATGAACACGTGGGTGCTGGGGCAAGGACTTGGACTTTACTTTGGGTGGGGAAAAACTGGAAGCTTTCAGATTCGGGTTTTCCCAGATGTGCCAATATGACATCTAATAAAACGGAACTTTGAGGAACTTCAAGCCTTGGAGTCTTCTTTAGTTGGGGGTGTTAGTTGGAACCCTGACATCCACACTTACCTGATAGACACTTCCTTCATTGGCGGACAGGCTTACTTATGTCATGCTGCTTACATTCAGAGAGCTCTGCTTTCTGGCTCTGCACATCTAGTAGGAGAGAGGTTTTTTTAGCTTGGAGAAAAAACCATCTTTATTTCCATAAAGCTTCCCATCTTTATTACTATCATTTTCAGCATGGAAGAAGTGATCTTATCCAGGAAGAAATTCCTGCTGGACCTCCATCTTCCTGACCTGCTGATCTTCCCTCCTCAGACAGACCTTCATGAGAACCAGCTCTATCGGGCTGGGCACATCATTCTCCAGGACAAGGTGAGTGAGGCTGGGATAGGACACAGTGGCCCAAGGACTTCTCCACCTGGACCAGAGGGAAAGGCTGGTGGATCTGCTTAGCTGGTAGCTAACCAGGGGTGAAATCCAGCAAGTTCTGGAGAACCGGTAGCGGAAATTTTGAGCAGTTCAGAAAACTGGCAAATACCACCTCTGCCTGGCCCCAGAGTGGGGTGGGAATGGAGATATTGCAGTCTCCTTCCCCAGGAATGGGGTGGGAATGGAGATATTGCAGTCTCCTTCCCCAGGAATGGGGAGGGAATGGGGATTTTGCAGTCTCCTTCCCCAGGAATGGGGAGGGAATGGGGATTTTGCAGTATTCTTCCCCTGCCACACCCTCCAAGCCAGACCATACCAACCAAGCCACGCCCACAGAATCGGTAGTAAAAAAACGTGGATTTCACCACTGCGACTGACCTGCCTTGATGACGTTGTCCAACACAGTCAGACTCTTTGGTGGCCTCCCTCCAAGTGCAGCTTCTGGCTGGTTTCAGGCTTTTAGGCTTTATACTACGTTTTTGAAGTGGTTCCTATTTCACCTTGGCAGTTCGAATCTCACCAGGCTCAAGGTTGACTCAGCCTTCCATCCTTCCGAATTGGGTAAAATGAGGACCCAGATTGTTGGGAGCAATAGGCTGACTCTCTAAACCGCTTAGAGAGGACTGTAAAAGCACTGTTGAGCGATATGTAAGTCTAAGTGCTATCGCTATTTTGCGATAACTTTCCACTTTTCCTTTTGTGATAAATTCTCCAGGTGAAATACAGAAATGTCAGCTTAGCTTTAATAGGCTGTTTACTTGCCAAAAAGAGAGACAAAGAATGCTGTGGGCGTTAAATGTTTCTTGACAATATGTTTGAGAGGCTGCTATTGAGGCTGGGGAATATGGAAAGAGGGTGATGGGACTGCCATATGTGGATCAGTGTGCATTTATCTCAGGTGCGTGTATTTTAACCCTAGGCCAGCTGCCTCCCTGCCTTTGTCCTAAACCCCACTCCAGGGTCCCAGGTGATTGATGCCTGTGCTGCTCCTGGCAACAAAACCAGCCAGCTGGCTGCCATCATGAAGAACAAAGGGTAAGGGAAAGGAAGGGCAATACCATTTGTTTATGGAAATGTTTTAGACTACAGAATCCTCTGTGGCAATCTACAGCACAACAGTAATTTCTACAAAGATCTGGGTGATAAGGATAATGTAGCCGAAGTAGCATTTGCATTAGGCTCCCAGAATGATCTGGAATAGATTTTGGGAGCATCTGTTCTCTAGGTTTGCATGATATTAGCAAGCCCCCCCCCCCTCAAATTTTCACCTCTCATCTGGTCAATTTTGCAGATCTGATTGGTGAATTGAAGGTTACTCCCTCTGGTGCTACTTAACATTATGTATCTGTCTCTCCATCTTCCTTACAATTCTTTTGCTCCAGGCAGTCTCCTTCATTTCCTCCTTCTAGAAGCAGAGGTGAAGAATTTTTGCAGCCTCAAATAAGCCCCCACCCCCTTGACAATATATTCCTTTTGCTGATCTCCTTCCTATAGTTACCTAAATTTCATCCCAGTTGCAGGTTGATTTTTTTTTTTTATGAAAGAAATACTTGTGTTGACTGGTATGAGAAAGAACAATTTCAAAGCTCTTTTCTACATTTCTTAGCTGCTTTGGATCTGCTTTCTTCTTCCAGCAGCTCTCGGTTCTGCAGCCTTTTTCCTTCCATGCTTTCTTTTGGAATAATGGGAATTTTCCAAGGCAAAGTTTAATTTACTCCAAATACATAATTTAGATGTTTACAGTTAAGATAAAATAATTTCAACTACTGGAAAAATAGTACTTCTCTATATTCTCTGAATAATATTCAACTATTTCCAGTTATGTTGAAATTTAAATTATTATCTGAAATATGCTAGTGATTTTTATAGAAATTATGGCACACTGTCATAAATATTACAGTATTTTTTGTTTACTCCCAAATTTGCAGTTTCCATTTGCAATTTATTTTTTTGGATTTAGGTGAGAAACTCTGAGATAACTGTGCTTGGCTAAATAAGTCACTCCACAATTTGCAGTTGTTTGCTGAGTATAGACGATGGTCACAGTGTAATTCATGTAAATAATCATAGTTATGCAAAACAGCCTCCCTGCAAGAAATTCTTAAACAAAAAAATCATCTGTTTTACCTGCCTCTTAAAGTGTTTGATGAAATGCTTGTTTTGTAATATTCAAACATTTGTGCTCATCTGAGAAAATCACTGGATTTCGCTAGAAGTTTTAAAAATGTATCAAATAACACATAACCTTTTACTTGTTTATAAATAACAGATTAAGAGCATTAAATCAAGTCTGAGTTTGCTAAGAAAGTTTCTGTTGTTTAAATTTAACATCTTCTTCCATTTTTTTTTTACCGTGGCCTCAACATTTGTAGAAAGTTTACTTTTGTATTCTAGAGGGACTTGTGACTATAGTTGGATTCACACAAATCATTCTAAAATGTAATATAAATGTTGTTTTTCATTGGCTTAGTATGTTGCATGAATGCGGTTGTTGCATATTGTGGATTAATACTCTGTGTGAACCCAGTTGAGTATTTTCAGCAGTTTAATGACAAAAGTAACTATTAGCTGCAAAACTACTATTACCTTTTGTAATATAACCCCTGGACACCCTCCAGATAGAGGGATAATAATAATAATAATAATAATAATAATAATAATAATAACAACAACAACAACAACAACAACAACAAGAAGTAGTCACATTGTGTGGACACACCCTGGGTATGTCCACACATTGTGGGTGTGTCACATTGGTGGACACACCCTGGATCTAGTTTTCGTCTCTGGTCAGTGGTTGAGTGGTCTTGATATTGGGGATATAGGTGTGGAACCCTTGTCATGGACTGACCACTCGCTCCTTCGACTCAACTTTCTGACCGCTGCACCTCACCGCAGGGAGGCGGAACCGACCAGGTGGTTCCGCCCCAGGCGCCTGATGGATCCTGATAGGTTCCAGACGGAGCTTGGGCCATTTCCTGAGACACTGACACGCGACTCGGCTGAGGACCTGGTGGCTGCCTGGGACAGGGCAGCCGGTGGGGCCTTGGACCGCGTCGTGCCTTTGCGGCCTCTGACCCGGCGCCGAACTCACTTATCTCCTTGGTTTACCGAGGAGCTGAGGGAGATGAAGCGCCGGAAAAGACGCTTAGAGAGCGGTTGGAGGGCCAGTCGCTCTGAATCTGACTTGACACTAGTAAGAGCTCATATTAAGACTTACTTAGTGGCGATAAAAGCGGCGAAATCTAATTATTTCGCCGCTCTTATCGCGTCATCAGATAATCGCCCAGCGCCCTGTTTAGGGTGACCCGCTCCCTCCTCCATCTGGGAGCGCGGGAGGATCCCTTGCAGGGACATGCTGAGGACTTTGTTCAATATCTGGATGATAAAATAACTCAGATTCGGGATGATTTGGCCGCTGACTGGGTTAGTTCAGGCGAGGTGACTGAACCCGGTCTTGAGAGTGTTATCTGGGCTGAGTTCGATCCTGTGGCTCCCGAGGACGTGGACAGGATTCTGGGAAGACTGAACGCTACCACATGTTTATTGGACCCGTGTCCCTCCTGGTTGGTGCTGGCCTCCCGGGAGGTTACACGAGGCTGGCTCCAGGAGATTATAAACGCTTCTTTGAGTGAGGGTGCCCTACCAACCGCTTTGAAGGAGGCTGTGGTGAGGCCCCTCCTCAAGAAGCCCTCCCTGGACCCAGCTGTTTTGGCAAATTATCGTCCAGTCTCCAACCTTCCCTTTCTAGCGAAGGTTGTTGAGAGTGTGGTGGCGTGGCAGCTCCCCCGGTACCTGGATGAAGCTGTCTATTTAGACCCGCTCCAGCCCGGCTTCAGGTCTGGTTACAGCACTGAAACGGCATTGGTCACGTTGGTGGATGATCTCTGGAGGGCCCGGGGTAGGGGGTACTCCTCTATCCTGGTGTTGTTAGACCTCTCAGCGGCTTTTGATACCATCGACCATGGTATCATGTTGCGCCAGTTGGAGGGATTGGGGATGGGGGTCACCGTTTTACGGTGGTTCTCCTCCTACCTCTCCGACCGGTCGTAATCTGTGTTGACAGGGGGGCAGCGGTTGACCCCGAGGCGCCTAGTGTGTGGGGTGCCACAAGGGTCGGTCCTCTCGCCCCTTCTGTTCAACATTTATGTAAAGCCGCTGGGTGAGATCATCCGTGGTTTTGGGGTGGAATTCCATCAGTACGCTGATGATACTCAGCTGTACATCTCCACCCCAGACCACCCCAACGATGCCGTGGAAGTGATGTCCCAGTGCCTTGAAGCTGTGCGGGTCTGGATGGGGAGAAACAGGCTTCGACTCAACCCCACCAAGACCCGAGTGGCTGTGGCTGCCGGCGTCCCGATATAGCCAACTGACTCCATCGTTGGTTATTGGGGGCGAATCATTGTCCCCCACGGAAAGGGTGCGCAACTTGGGCGTCCTCCTGGACCCACGGCTGTCTTTAGAGGATCATACGACAGCTGTGGCCAGGGGGGCTTTCCATCAGGTTCGCCTGATACGCCAGTTGCGGCCCTTTCTAACTCGGGACTCCCTACGCACAGTCACTCAGGCACTCGTCACGTCTCGCTTGGACTACTGCAATACTCTCTACATGGGGCTCCCCTTGGGATGCACCCGGAGGCTCCAGCTGGTACAGAATGCGGCCGCGCGGGGGATTATGGGAGCGATGGGGCGCTCCCACGTGACACCTCTCCTGCGTGAGCTGCATTGGTTGCCGGTTGACTTCAGGGTGCGTTTCAAGGTGTTGGTAATCACCTTTAAAGCACTTCATGGCTTAGGACCAGGGTACTTACGGGACCGCCTTCTGCCACCAATTGCCTCCCACCGGCCGTTTCGCTCCCACAGAGAGGGCCTCCTCAGGGTGCCGTCAGCCAGACAATGCCGGCTGGCGACCCCCAGGGGGAGAGCGTTCTCTGTGGTAGCCCCCACCCTCTGGAACGATCTTCCTCCAGAACTGAGAACAATTGCCAACCTCCAGACTTTTCGTCGGGCTTTGAAGACTTATCTCTTCCAACTTGCCGGACTTGCCTGATCCCTTCTACTTTTTAAAATTTTTAGAGTTTTATTCTGTTTTAAATTCTCAGCCTAATTTATATTTGTTTTTAGTACGATTTTAACTTTTTTGTATTGGTTTTTTAGTCGGCTGTTCACCGCCCTGAGTCCGTCAGGAGAAGAGCGGTATATAAATCTAATAAATAAATAAATAAATAAAAATAATAATAATTTTATTTCTAAACCGCCCTTCTCCCGAAGGACTCAGGGTGGTGTACAGCCTATTAAAAGCACAAAGACAGACATGAATTAAAAATAATTAAAATTATTAAATAATTTAGCTCAGATGTAAAACCCAAAATTTAAAACACTCAATTTAAAATCATTACATTGATAGCCCTGCCTGGCGGAACAGCAGGGTCTTGAGGGCACAGCGAAATACACGGAGGTCAGAGATTCTACGCATTTCTGGGGCAGTTCATTCCACAGGGCAGGGGCTCCCACAGAGAAGGCCCTCCCGCTAGGTGTCGCCAGCCGACATAACTTGGCCGATGGCAACCTGAGGAGACCCTCTCTGTGGGAGCGGATGAACTTTGAAGTAATAAGCTTCCAGTCTTTGTAGATCTCATTTGATTCTTCCAATTAGAAAGCAAAAATTCCAAGAAGCCAGGTTAGAGAAAATAGATACTGCAGATCCAGGCTTTGGATAAACCATGGAGAGGAAGAGCTGCTTGTGGCGAAGTTATTGTTTTTCACCTTTCTCTCCTGTGGAGGTATCTGATGTGTCCATGACCACTCAAAACTTCCTTTCTGTCTCTTGAAATGCAGGCAGATCTTTGCCTTTGATCTCGATGCCAAGCGACTGGCCACCATGAGCACTATGTTGGTACGGGCAGGGGTCACCTGCCATCAGCTGGCACACCAAGACTTCTTAGCAACAGATCCCACTGACTCCAAGTACAGCAAAGTTAGATACATTCTCCTGGATCCTTCATGCAGCGGTTCAGGTGAATAAAGGGTAGAGGTGGATTTCCAGTTTGGATTTACACGCTTATTGGGAAAATGGATGAAAGACCATCAAGGTATATTTTCTCTGCAGCCTGGAATTGGAACAGTCAAGAGTATCCTAAAAGCCATGCATTGTGCCTTTTTATCCAAGATGGGAAGCTGACAGCTAATTGGAACAATTGGAAATGGTTTTTAGAAAGAGGGACATTTATCATTTGGCTCTCAGATATAATGGTGATTTTTCCAGATTAAGTGTGATAGAACAGAGCTGATTTGGGGTTGTATACATATATTTATAAGTACAAGTAAAATTTAAAAAGTAGAACAATAGGGTTCTGGAGCCAAATTTCTATCTCTCCAGCTAAGTAAAAACAGGTGCCTTTAGGTAGATATCAAGACTGAGAGCCCAATATATACCAGTGTGCTGCCTCCTTGGCGGCCAGGTTTCAACAGCTAATGATGCGTGTGATGTCTGTTTCCGTTGCAGGTATGGTCAACCGCCTGGCAGAGGAGGAAAGCACCTCCCCACCTATGCGACTGCAGGCACTTGCTGGGTTCCAGCGAAAAATGCTGGCACATGCATTGCGGTTCCCTGCCCTTCAACGGCTGGTTTATTCCACATGCTCGGTGCACAAAGAAGAGAATGAAGATGTGGTGCAGGATGTGTTGGAGCAGGAGGGAAGCGCCTTCAGGTATAAGAAGGTGGATAAATCAGGGTCTGCCTTCCTGCAGCTGGTAGAGTTTGGGCTGCAAAGTCGGATGGTTCTTCCTTGCTAGTCCCAAAGTTGCTTTTTCAAGAGGCAAGTGGACTTCCTTGTTTTTCTTTGAAGACGTTTCGCTTCTCATCCAAGAAGCTTCTTCAGCTCTGCTTCTTGGATGAGAAGCGAAACGTCTTCAAAGGAAAACCAGAAAGTCCAGTTGCCTCTTGAAAAAAGCACCTTTGGGACAACCATGCCCTGGATGACTGAGAATCTCCATAGACGTCTTCCTTGCTATTTAAGGATTGCGGGTGGAAAGGACTGTATAAAGCTAGAAGTCTCTTGGAAATCGATATAGCTCATCCTCTTCATACTTGATGCCCTCTGTGTAGATCTACAGTTCTCTCAGGTTCCCAAACATAATCAAACTAAGTGGATCTCTCCAGAGCTTTCATCTTGTTGGCAGTTCATGACAAGTACATTTGAAAGCAGCAATCTATCTTCTATTTTAGGGTTGCAGCCACTGGAGACAGGACCGATGTTTTTTGAGTTTCATAGCCATTAAGAACTAAAGCTTCTTAGTTAAACACAGTTCTTAAGAGACTTCAGGGATATTCCATGTCGATTCCTTGGCAGCAGCATAGCAGTGGTTTGCTATGGCCATTTTCTAGGACGTTTGTTTGATTTCCCAGTCTAGAGACTATCTGGTATTTCCTGGTAATAACAAAGTCTGACCCTGCTTAACTTTTGGAGATCAGCCAGGGTGTTAGATGCTGCTGTGCTGCTGATTAGACGATTTTGAAAGATGGAAGTTTGCAGCCTGAGTTCGACTGCAAGATAGTAAGGCAGCAGGGTAGAAAGAACCGGGGAGCACTGATTTCTGAAAGCACTTCTCTGCTTTTCTTCCTTGGAGATTGGTAGAAGTCCTGCCATCCTGGACCCCTCGTGGCTTACCTGTTTTTCCTGAAGCCAAGTGCTTTCTCCGAGCATCGCCAGAAGAAACACTGACTAATGGATTCTTTGTAGCAGTCTTGGAAAGGAAGCACAAAGCGTGTGCAGCAAGGTGAAAGAATGTTCTGTGTGTGTGTCCTATACAGGTAGTCCTTGATTTACAACTATTGGTTTAGTGACCGTTAGAAGTTAACAACAGCATGGAAAAAAGTGATTTAGGACCAGTTTTCACACTTAACTCTATTGCAGCATCCCCATGGTCATGTGATCAAAATGTGGGTGCTTGGCAACTGGCATGTATTTATGACAGTTGCACTCTCCTGGGGGTCACCATTTGTAATCTACCCAGCTGGCTTCCAACAGGCAAAGTCAATGGGGGCGGTGGGAGAGCCAGATTTACTTAGCAACTGCATGATTCACTTAACAATTGTCATTCGTTTTACAACTGTGGCAAAAGTCGCAAAATCAGGCACAACTCACTTACCAACTCTTTTGCTTAGCAACAGAAACGTTGGGCTCAATTGTGGCTGTACGTTAAGGATTACCTGTGTGCTGTATAGCATTTCTTTTTTTACCAGTGATGATGAACCTTTTCAGCACCAAGTGCTCAAACTGGAACACATGTGTATGTGTGTGCATGTGTGCGCGCCGGAGTGCTGGAAACCCAAAGACCAGCTGGCCAGGTGCATGTGTGCGCTGGGAATCTGAAGACCAGCTGGCTGGTGTGCGCATGCCTGTTTTTGGCTGTTTTTCGGGCCGTTTTCAGGATGTTTTCCAGACCATTTTTGGCCCAAAAAACGGCCTGAAAACAGCTTGTTTTTTGGCCATTTTTGAGCTGTCTTCCAGCACCCATGAAGACCAGCTGGCCATGTGCACGCTGGAAACCAGAGCAGCTGGCAATGGCCCACGTGCCCACACAGAGGGCTTTGCGTGTCATCTCTGACACGAGTGCTATAGGTTCGCCATCACGGCTATATATGTTCTCTGTGCTGTATATTTGTGTTATTAACAAAAAGGCATGATTCCCATCTTTCAGAAAGTCTTAAATGATTCTGGAAGCCAAACCTGTGAAATCTGTGGCTCCCTGCCCTCAACCCTGGCACCAGGATCCTACTTTTCTCAATTGAGATAAGCTTCAATTTATCTGTTTGCAGACCTGCATTGTGGGGCCCATTAAGCCTTGTGCCAGTCTTGAATGGGTCAGTCTTGAATCAGACAATAGGCACAGCGTACATAGAAACTGAGGTTTTTCAGGTGCGAGGTGATTCTGTCAAAAGCGCATCTTGTTAGGAAGAAACAGTAATTTCCATATAATACAAGACTATCAAATGTTACAGGCTGGAAACAGATTTTATTTCTAGAAATAGGAAGCCAACATCCATCTGCTTGTCTTCCCAGTCGGTCATGGGAGAGTCCTTGGTGTAATTTCACATCATCTCTGCACTAGATAAAGTTCAATTTGCATGGCCACAAACTCCCCTCATGTTATTACTTCTACTCTATGCCTAACTTTTATCTCCAGAGTTTTATTATTTTGCTTGATGGTTTTGCACACTTTGAATTAAGTGTTTACATATGTTTTAGATATTTATGTCATGATTGCATTTTGGTATGTAGGAAATAGCTTTCTGTTCTTTGTGGTTTTGCTCATAGTTCTGCAGTGCTGCTTTCAGAGGCTGGCAGTCAATTAGAAACAAATCCCAATCCAGCAACCAGGAAACGAAAAAAGAAGCAAACGGCTTTTCCAAATAAGTGAAATTCTTCAGCAGCTTACTGGTCTTTTATCAGTGGCGTTTGCAAGAGAAGGAGCTTGGATGGAAATAAAAGTCAACTTTTTAGTCAGCCAGTGTGGACATACTGAAATGGGAACTTGCAGAATACCAGGTTTTGGCAAAAAACATTGTAAACCAAGGTCATGTGACCACAGGATACTGCAATGCCCATAAATGTGGGGCAGTTGCTGAGCGCCCAAAATGTAGTCATGACCCTGGGGCTTGGGGCAGCCATCGGAATTTGGAACCAGGCTGTAAGTATCTTCGGGGGGGAGGGTGGGTGTATCTGTGGAAGACCACCTCTATGGATGTCTTAAGAGAAATTGAGCTGGAAGGTTCATCCCTATCCTGTGGGAAGAGGACCCTTTTCAATGTTTGTAGGAAACAAGTATGAAAGGAAAGTGAAAACCACTGGAACAGAGACTAGCATCTTTTATTGATCTGTCAAGCCACTCCAGGAGGCTATTTGGCCAAAAAAACAGAGTAAAAAACATTCTGGCTCAAGCAGTTTTATTTTAAATCAACATAAGCAAGGAAAAGAAATTGCACAGTCACACTAAAACCTTTGACAGGAATGATCCAAGTCTCCATTGCAACTTTTAAAAAAGCCAGCCCATTCTTTTTATTTTTACGTACTTCATTTCATTCACACACAGCAATATCTTGGTAACAAAAGGTGCTCTACCTTTATAGGGGTGGGTGGGGACAGCTGCTTCCCAGCTGGAGAAATGACTGGTTCATTGCAGATTCGGGGCGCTAAGGAAATACCTCCCCATGTTACTGGCAGAGGATTAACCACTCACCCCTTCCACTGCCATATGTGGAGAGATGAAATATGAGCTGTTATTAAGAATATTAGTTAACTGGTCAATATTAACTAATATATTAAATAATGGATGAGATTCTTGAAGATGGCCCTTTTCCCCAACAAAGTTAGTTTCTGTCCCAAGCGATCACTAAAATGGCCTTTCTTTTACAAGCCACACATCTGCCTTCCCTCCAAGTGACAAGCACCGACCCAGATTCACTTTCCCAGCCCGACTTAAAACGTGCAAGAGCTCTCGAGCTTTATGGAACAGACTGAGCCACACTCACATTATTCAACAAACACATGAAACACTGACCTGTGAAGCCCGAGGGGGTGGTGGCAAGAAAGCAGATGTTCCCCCTACTTCCCTATAAGCCCTGTTGTCTCGTAACAGCACAGGCAAATTGCTAATGAACAACTTTGTACTTTCACACCTCTATGAACCAAGCTTGAAGGAATTTAAAGGCAATTTAGCTTAAATATAAAAATAAAGTTTCACTTTGTTAAAAAATGTTTAAATATTTTTTTTTTTAAATTTAGAATTAGGCAGGCTCACGCATACATTCACACCACTGGCAGTTGGCCTGACTTCCAAGAACAAATCTGGCTGAGAAGAACCGTTTTTGTTGCCGAGCTGCTTGTCTACCCGCAATGGCTGCTGTGACTCTTTAAGTTGGGAAAAAAAAAATCAGATTTCAGCCAGAGCCCCACAGGGTTTATGATTTTACTCTTCCACCTTAGAAACATTTTTCTTCCCTACTCTAAAGCTCAGCACAGAACGAGAACTTTTCACAAGGTCCTGGAGCCACCAAACATCAGGGAGGTATGTCTTCCTCTGAAAGCCTTGGGTCCAGACCCAAGGTGGCACTTCCAGCCTTCCAAAGTTGAAGTCTTCACATTTCATTCAGCACATGTAGCCATGCAGTGACTGTCCACACCCAATTAGGCAGGGTTCGTCTCCGTTGGAGACAGGTACCCTGAAAAATGTTTACAACAAGTCCGGCATTACCAACATGCCGCCACACATACAATTCAATTCTTCCTCCAAACTCAATTCACAGAGCAATAAAAAAAGAACACAAACATACTGTGAGCAAAACACAGACATTTGAAGGGGAGGAGAGAGGAGGGCAAAGGGAAAGGAAAGGCTGCAGAAATGAAAAGCTGTAGGGGTGAATGGCACCATCTTCCTCACCAAACGGTCATGGAAGAAGCAGACCAGTGAGGGAGATTCCCCCTGGATCTCCGATACCAAGATGTTTCTCCATTTCATGTTGCTATCCAACTACATCTCTGCTGTTAGACTCTGTAGCCACAGCTAACAATGATTAACATCCCAACTCAGTGCTAATACCACATGAAGCCAAAAAGCTTTGGCAAGACAGGGTGGCTATCCCAATGGGACAGAGAGGGGTCTTTCTGTGGCTCGTGTTTTGATGTGAATTTGGATAAGGAAGCCCTGAAGATTCTCCCAAAGAGAAGAAACTGAGGATAGGAGCTAACAGTTGGTTTCAATCAGAAATGTTTATATGGCTGCAAGCCAAATATTTCCCCGACACCCTTCACTAAGCAGCCAAAAAGGAATGAAGTTAAGAGCAGAGAAAGAAGGGAAGATTAATGGGAGAGGTCCACAGGGAGAAGGGAAAATAGAGGATATATACAAATTTTTCATCCAGACTCAGCCATAGACTGTTCAAGTAAAAAGGGCTTAAGTTTCTCCTATCCCGTTTGAAGGGGTAAAAATCACTCTTTGATCCAGAATAGCTTCCCGTGGTTGTTATAGAAAAAGAGGCTCCCAGGACAGTCCAGCTGAATAAGTCTTCCTTGGGTAGTACAGTATTAGGAGGATCTATCAGCAGATCAACTGGGAGTTGAAGTCCAGGCAGGAAGCTGCTCCTGGTTACTTTTTACGAGTATGCTGCCTCCGGGCTTGCAGCCGTTGGCGAGTTCCTGTCTTGGATCCTGCTCCAATGGAGAAGGTGCCTGTTGCTGGCCCTGGAGGGACAGAAAAGCAAAAGGTCTCCCTTCAACCTTTTCACAGAGGCTGTTTGGGCATAGAAAGTACGCCAAGTAACTTGTGGGGTTTGCGTAACTTGCTACTCATGAGTGATTTTTAATCTCTGGCCTCTTTTGAAGAATGTGCCATCAACATCTGGCAATATCCCTGATAATGCCACAATAATTTTGGATTTAGAACTATGATGTTAGCCCTTCCTTGCATTAATAATGCATTTTGTTTTAAATCTTCTCATCCCCGGACCCACAAAATAAACAAACAAAAATTGTTCTGCAGCGATTTAACTATTTTACTGTCTGATCCCTGCATTTTAAATGTTACAAAAAGATTTGTAATAGAATCAAGTCCCAAATCCTTACCAAAAGCAGTAGGTGTCCCTCCTCCAAAGGTGGGGGTGATGGGTGTTCCAAAGGAAAGGTTGCAGCTCCCTACTGTGCCGCCACCTGGTGTAGGTGTACTTTGCCCAAATGTAGGCGTGGGAGTTCCTAATCACAAAATAGTAGCAAAGCAAAGTGTCTATTAGAGAACGAAGTCACATTATGGAGAAACAACATCACCAATCCCTGCCTGACATTGTCAGGCAAACTTGAATGACAGAAACCACTTTCTCTGAATGTTTTATAGAAAAATGATTGTTTTATCCCAATACAAGAACACCAAAGGAGTCTTATCAGCCCTTTCCTCTCGCCTCCATTCTACTTTCCTCCCAAAATCAGCCAAGGACACAGGCATCGTCAGCCCAGAAATGCCTGCCTTTCCTTCATTTCCTCACCTGCAACTTGGTCCAATCTATGGCTGCCTAAATTGGGCTCAAGTCTCATCATCTCAATCACCTGCACTTGAAGCAATGTTTGTGGTAGTGAGCACAGGTAAACAAATAGAGCCGAAGGAAATGAGACTTGGATTTAGGAGACAGAATGGAAACAGAATCTGGTCAGAGCTGAAAAATCTCCGCATGCGTCTTCCTGAGCAGAAATACGAATTCACCTACTCTCACGCCCTCTCTAGACAACGCCCTAGGAATCAAAACAGCCCACCAGAAGAGCAAAATTACAAAATAAAACAAAAACAAAAACAAAACCCTGAGCAACTCTACCCCCCTCCCCCCAAATAATAAGTAGGAATATTGAACAGGTAAGAGGCCAAGCAAAGGGGACTCACCTCCGAATGCTGGCTTGCTCTCAGGTGTACTTGGGATGCTGAAAGCAAAGGCAGAGTTTTGGTTCTGGGCACCCAGAGGGTTTTGTGCCAAGGAAGTTCCAAAGGGTGTCACTCCCTCTGCAGCTCCGCTCTGCCCACTGCCGAAACTGAATCCAACTGTGGGCACTCCTGTGCCTGTAGCACTGGCGCCAACGCCAAAAGCACTGCCTGCTACACCTGGGGGATTCGATACCCCAAAGGTGAACGGAGCTGGGGCTGAACCTCCAAACACAGAACTTCCTGTGCTGCTGCTTGTAGTCTGAGTGCCGGATGTAGTGGCTGTCCCAAAAGAAAAGATGGACGATGCAACTCCAAATGCTGGCTGGGAAGTACTTTTGGCTCCAAAAGATGCCAAGGGGCCCGCCCCTCCAAAAGGGGTCTGGGTAGAGCTACCAAATGCTGGCTGGGCTGCAGGTTGGGCTACTGAACCTGGAAGCTGAAAGGAGCTGAAAGGAGTCCCAAAGTTCAGGGGTCCTGCTGCCGGAGGCTTGAGAGCTGCCTGCTGGCCCTCAGAGACACCTGAATCAAAAGCCAGCTGGCTTGTAACTGCAGGGTATGGAGGGGGTGGTTTTGAGGCAGCCCCAAAGGTACTGCTGAACGCAGAGGTGCCAGATCCAAATGTCAGTGGAGCTTGTGTGGTGGCTGATGGTGCTGAAGAAGCCTGTGTGGAACTGCTGCTGCTGCCGCCACTAAAAATGCTGAAGCAAGTATTGGTTGTGGTGGTGGCGGCGGCAGCAGCAGTAATAGTGGGAGCTGAGTTAGCGGTGCTGGAGGGCGCCAAGAGATTGACAGTGGCGCCTGTAGGAGCAGCTTGCTTGCCAAACTGGAAAAGGGGCATGGCAGCTGTGCTGGCATTGGGTGCAGCCCCAAATAGCAAGGGCTGGGATGCCAGCGTGGAGACAACAGTGGCAGGAGTGTTATTGCTGCTGCTGCTGCTGCTGTTGGGGGCAGGGGCAGAGGATGGGATGCCCGGCCCAAAACTGAACACAGGTTTGCTCATGGAGACAAATGTCACGCTTGCTGTTCCAGGGGGTGACACCGAGGTGGTAACAGTGGCGTCTGGGAGAACGGGGAGCCCTAAACTGCTCGAGGCATTGATGGCAGGAAGGCCAGACGATGCTGCTGGCTGAGGGGCCTGACTGAATGTGAAGGGAGAAGATGATGTGGTTGTAGGCAGGACAGCAGTTGCTGGTGTGGACTGTGATCCAAAGATGGGTTTGAATATGCCGCTGGGAGCAACAGGAGGTGCCAAAGAAGGCACAGATTGCGCAGTGGCAGAAACCACAGTGGTGCCACTTGTGGAAAAGCCAAAGTTCTCATTTTTTGCTGGGCTGCCAAACACTGGTTTGAAAACAGGCACCGTGCTGGGCGCAGAAGAAGATGGTGTTGTTGCAGCTGGAGGCTTGTCGGCTGGAGGACTGGTGAGGATCCCGAAGAGGATACTGGGCTTTGGAGCAGACGAGGGCCTGGCTGGAGTGTGGCCCAGCTCAGAAGAAGCTGTCACCAAACTGCCTACGCTACTGGTGGGCAGGGAAGTGCCTGAAGGAGGAGCAGCAGTGGGCAGGGAAACAGGTACGTTGAGAGCCAGAGGCTTAGGGGATGTCACTGTCACAGAGGAGCTCAAATCCAGTGAGGCAGAGAAAGCTGGTAGTTGAGGGCTGCCTGTAGTCCCTGGAACTGTATTGTCTGGAGGTGAGAGAAGGGAAAAGGAAGAAAGCACTCCATTACTGTAATTAGGAGACACTGTTCCACAGTAAACCATTAAGAAAACTTATTTATTTACATCAGACAATCTGGGATACATAAATGTTAACTTCTCTCCTCCTGTATTTATTGCAGAAAAGAATTTGTTTCACTTTTTTATAGACAGAAGAAAAGGGTGAAATTGCCACACTTTAACCCTCTTAAACAATCTAATCTGTCACTACAACCAGGGGGAGATGCTCAAGAATTAAATTTCTGAAATTAAAGAATTAAATTTCTGGATACGTAAAAAAGGCAAAAATATTTCGGATCTATTGTCCAGCATGGATGGAGTGTGGAAAACATTTCTTTAGCTTGCATTATAAACATTTCGCAATCTATCTTATCCTCTCTTGTGTGATATAGGCCATTCTGTTTGTTAATCTCCAGAAAATGATCTGTAACAGCCAGCTATTTGGCATTCAGGAACTAGTTTAACAGGATTATATCTAATTAGAAATTCTTCCGATAATAAGCAGAAAGAAATAGATAAAAAGCTGATTAAAATTCTATAAAACTGAACATTAAAAACATTGTTTAAGAATTTTCCAAATTACTCTAAATGTACCAATAAAGGAGAATATTTGTAGCTCAGGGTTGAAATGAGGGGTCCTTGGTGCTCTCTGAACTTGCTTGTTTTCTTGCTGATGTTTATTACCCAAACTAGGTAACATCATGATGTTACCTAGTTTGGGTGATGAAATGTCTGCAAGACAATAATCAAGATCAGAGAGCGCCAAGGACCCCTCGCTGCTCTAAATGTCTCCTAAAAAGAACATGCTCCAGTTATTTAAAAGAAAACCAATGAATGGACTGAATAGGTCCCTGGAGGAAGGAATTTCTCAAAAGTAGAAATTTGCCAGGCCTGAGGAGTTCAAATATCTCCAACATCTGAGTAAAGAACTGAATTCAGGGAAAGCCTGCATTCTGGTCGCCAGAAACTTTGGTGGGCGAGAAGATCTCTAGTCCTTTTCTCTAAATAACCGGAAAAAATATTTTAAAAGAAAGAGAACATTTTTCCTTATGAAGAAGGTGAGGAACAACCCTTTTTCTGTATGGAAAAATGCATACTTGCCATCTTAAATTGCTTCTGCCTTTCCCCTTTGGCTAAAGAGGAGAAAGGAACAGCCTTGTCAGTTAAGCATGTTAGCTGAATAGTTCCTGCATTATAAATACAAGGAATTCATGAATTTGTGGGACCATCTGATTTTTTTTTAAAGCTAAACTTTAAGGCTATGAAGTTCAGCCTGCTTCTGGCTCTTTGTAAAGAAAGAGAGGAAAGCAAGATTCTGTATTCTGACACAGAATACTCAGAATATTCCGAATAAACTTTTTAATGGAACCATCCATATTTTAATGAACATAAATCAAAACTCTAACCCCATCCCTCTCTGGAGTCACCAGATTAGGCCTAGATTATTTACAGGAAATTTAGTCCGCATCCCCTTGCATTCATTCATTCAACATCCAATTCTATAGGAAGCTGCTAAATACTTAAGAACAGCTTCAGATCTACAAGTTTCAGAGCACAAGCCTTTTATCGCACTCCAATGTTCTTCAAAGGCAGGCAATGAATGCCCCTTTCCCTCTGAAATTGCTCACCTGCTTGTGTTGAAGAGCTCTTTCCTTCTTGCATGTTCTTCAAGCTCTCCAGAAGGGGATTGGTTGCGGCAGTAGAGATGGGCAATGACACAGGTGTTGATTTGGTGGACATCAGTGGAAAGTTCAAAGTTTGGGATGAAGAGGTGGTCTCCACAGGTGGGCTTGGGGTAGAATCTGTTGGGAAAACCATCAGAGCTTTCTGGCAATTTCAAAGTCACTAGAATCCACTATCGAGCATCTGCTGACATTAAAACTAACTAATGAACCTGACTAGCAAGAATCAAGAGAACAAGCAAAGAAGACATTTTGAGACCTAAACAGAAAGATTATCTATCATTACCCACTTTTCGTTTGTAAAGGTAAAGATTTCCCAATCAGTCGTGACCGACGTTAGGACACGGTTCTCATCCGTGTTTCTTCGATGAGGGAGCCAGTGTTGCCCAAAGACAATTTCCATGGTCATGTAGCCAGCATGGCTATATGCCAAAGATGCACAGAACGCTGTTACCTTCCCACCAAAGTGGTACTTATTAATCTACTTGCATTTGCATGCTTTCGAACTGCTGGACAGGCAGGGGCCTGGGCAAGTAACAGGAGTTCACTCTGTTGGGTCTCTGAACCCAGGTTGTCAACTCTCCAGCTGACAAGCTCAGTTTCTTTAACCCCTGAGCCATCGTACCCCCTATTTAGTTTGTATAAATCTCTTATTTGGGGGGGGCAGACTCCCAAAGGACAGCCTGGAGCAGACAACGAGAACACCTACCAATGTTTTCTTCTAAGACTTTGTTGAACCACTGTAGTGTTGCTTTCTTCTCTGCATCCAAGTCTTCTGGGGTGACTGTATAGCCCAGCTGAGGTGGTGGAGGCTGCCAAGAAAACATCTTAAGCATTTGTTCTGAAGGCGCAAAACAGCACTTTCATAAATAGCACCAAACAAAAGACAGAGATGTTCTTCCCTTAGCTCTGGGAATGTATAAATAAACCTAAAGATTTACATGAATTTAGTGCTTCCCACTTTTTTCTCAGGCATCAAGGGATGTGGCGTGTTTGACTAAAGTCAAAAGCTTAGCAACACCCATCCTACTCGATCTAACTATCTTGTCTTCTTGGCTGGATACTTTATCACCTGCCATATGGTGTCTTCCGTACGTCAACTCAACTATGTGCTCAACAATTCTTGTTCCTGGAAAAAAGGAGGAGGGAAAGAAAGAAGTCCCTGAAGAGTCATACCAAGGCAAAATTATCTCCATGATGAGCTGAAAGTAGCTGAATCTTTCGCTTGCGCTTGCCATTGCTTCCTGATGAAGATGGTGAACTCACATAGTTGCTTTTATTCTTCAAGGGTGATTCTGAAACTGAGACCAAGTTGACAAGTTATGCAAGTGGCTACCCAATCAGAAGCAGCTCAGGCTTCTGCAGTAGTAATGATCCATGTCTAAACACATCATCTTTGAAGGCTTAAAAACAGACAAGCATAATATGAACATAGAGGCTACGACAAAGTAAATAGAACAAAGCTAGGCTGGTGTACAGTAAGACTATTTATATGATTCAGTATTATCAATTAAAATTTCAGTATTTCCTCAGAGATATCAATATATTCTGTAAGTGCTCTTAACAGAACCTCCCAATTGATTAGAAAGCATTCAACAGAGGGAAGAAAAATACAGTGCTAAGATCTCTTAGCAGTCTTCACAGGTAAAGAACTGGGATTCAGAATATAGGTCTGAAATATTGAAACACTACTTTGCCATTATTGCACAGGAGATTTTTTAAAATTCTGAGCAGTTGCAAACTCATGTCAATCCATTTGTCACTCTAAAATAGCCTGTTGTGAATCAGAGGCATTCTCCTGCCTTACTGACAATGTAATTTTTATTTACCTCTTTTTTGTTTTAGGGTCCTCCTGTCACACCCCAGACTCAAAGTTGCCCCTCCATTTTGCTCTCCAATCCTTCTTGGCCCATCCCACCCCCAGAACTTACTCTTTTCTTCCAGTGTCTCTTTGTCTGCTGTCATAGGCATTTGCGAGTTGGATTTCTGAGACTCTTCTTCACTGTAGCAACAGGAGAAAGCAAGTGAAAGAGAATGCTTAAGCAATTTATTTTGAACTTCTGGCTTGAAGATTTGCAGAGGGACAGTCAGAGGTAGGAGGAAGATCTGCTTCCCTCATCCCTACCATTCTTCCTCCCATATACTATTGTCATTCATTTTATGGACAGTAGCTGGCCATCTACCCTTTGGATGTTGGTTTGAGGAGATTCTCAGGGTAATGCAAGAAGGCATCTTATGAAAGCAGTCACCTGAGCGTGTTGCTCTGAAGACCCCCTAGTAACAAAAAATTTCAAGCAACAAATTGCAAGATAACAACCCAAATCATTGCACATCCTCAATCACTGCTAGCCCTTTCAATTTATCTAATGGTTAGGTAAAGTTCAGAAATGCAGTTTGGTAAAATGTCATGGAAAATGCTTTTTATTTAATAGTCAACTCTCTTTTCAATAAATACACCCCCCACCCCATAAAAGCTCAGTCAAGATCTTGCCTATTAAAAACCACATGCAAAAACCATCTCTTTTTTGCAGAAGACTGATCTTCATGAGATGTTTAAATGCAGGAAAGATGTCTTGGTTAACTTTGCCAATTAAACAAGAGGAGGGAGGAATCATATGCTGTAGATATATTTAGAGAGAGCCAACTACTGATATAGTGGTTAAAGCATCAGGCTAGAAACCGAGAGACTCTGAGTTTGAGTGCTGTTTTAGGCATAAAGTGAACTGGATACCTTGGGCCAGTCACTCACTCTCAGCCCTAGCAAGCAGGCAATGTCAAACCACTTTTAAATCTTGCCAAGAAAACTGTATGGATTTCTGCAGGCAGTTGCCAGAAGTCAACATTGGCTTGAAAACACAAAAAAAGGCAAGTTTATGGAAACCTGAGTATCTACCAGAAAGAGGCCTCAAAAGAACTGCACCACACTTGATCCTTCCAGCTACTGATAACTGGAAGTCTAAGGAATATCAAAAGGATAAAGAAAAGCTGCCCTTACATGATGTTGGAGCTGGGATATCTTGCTTTCTTGTTAGGCCTTTCAGGTGTTTGAGACCGAGAGGATGCTGGGCTGGAAAGAGGAGAGGAACTTGGTCCCGTTCTCTTCCATAGCTAATGGAGAGAAAATAAAGCATGAAATACTATTGGAAAGAAGAAGAATCTTTTCAATATCTTATTTAGGTTTTAAGCAGAACATTTATATATAGAGGAAATTAAATTAATGTAATCCCTTTTGAGATCTACTTACACAGGATGAATGGCAAAAAGGATTTTCCATGATTAAATGCTGCCATCTAAAACCTATACAGTTATAATAAACTTGCCTTGGAATCCCTCATGCCACTTTTGTTCTTGAAACCCTATCCAACTGCTGGCCCCTGTAATATTGTTGCTCTACTAGGTTCCCCAACTCAACTGTATCTCCTTGTTTCAGTCTCTTGGTAGACTTGGTAGACTCTGCCTGGATAGATTGGCATTCAGTAGGCTTGTTTGTTTTGAGGAAAAAGTAAGAATCTGCCCAAGTATAGCCATAGCAGCTGGCTACCTTCAGGTTTTGTGGAACTGTCAGCTATATTGCCAGATTTGCTGGCTGTTTGATTCTAATGGGCTCTTCTCATTCTGTCTGTTGCCTACAAAAGCCCTGATAATTTTCTGCAATGAATGGTTGATGGGTATAAAACCAAGGGCCTTTGAACAATTCAAGATAGGCTGCACATACTCCACTTTTATTATTTGGATGGATATGTGATGAAGATATCACCATCATCAGGTATGGATATCCATATGTGCCCTGCAGATTCAGCTGCCAACTGGGACTGTCAAAGTCATTAGGATCTTAGTAAACAACCTGGGTAACAATTATCAGACTGCGTGAAAGGATTTAATGGAGTAAATGTAAGTTTCAGCATACAAATCAGTAGCTAGGTTTGTCCACCTCTAATAAATCCACCAAATAAGTAGGCAACTCCAGACCCACTTCTGATACCTTCCATTCATACTCCATATCAGATCCCATGAGAATCTTGGATTGAATTCATAGATTATTTTACAATAATTTATGAAAACTAGCAAACTAAAATTCACTGATGTGCAGTCATATTTTTACATTTTAAGAGTAAAATCCCTTTATCGCTGTATTTATTCTTCTAATTTGAGAACACAGAAACTAATATTTGTATGCAGATTAATCAAGTTTTGTTCAAGAGAACAGCAAGTTACCACCACATCTTTGTTCTGGGAAATACAACTGGGAAATACCTACAGTATCTTATGCATTAAACGAGTTAATCATCTAACAATGTACCTGTGAGAGACCTCTGGTGGAGCTGTAAGAGCTGGCAATAGCATTGCGGATGGAGCTTGGTATACCACCCACAGACAGACTATTCACAGAACTGAGGGAAGAAGTGCGGGATCTCTTAGAGGAGCAATCTTCTAGGCAGTGGGAAGGAACAAGTCCCCGCTTCAGAGAGCCAGGCCTAAGAAAAGGGACAGCTGTTATAGGTTTGCTGCAAGACAATTAGATGCATTTTGCAAAAGCACAACTTCCAAAGTGCAATGAAGAAACTTATCTTGCTTCTTATGGTTTACAAGCACAAAGACTACAGATTACATTTCCAGCAGAGCCAAACTGGAATCTTCTCTCCAGGAAAAAGCCCTTGGAATTATGTTCCAGCTTTCAGAGCCCATTTATCCAATTCAAAAGAAATCACATTCTCTTCCATAACTTCAAAGTACAGAATGCACTCTCCCGAGAGCTCAGTGAAGCTATATCTCTTTAACCAGATATTTAAAATCTTATTTATATATTTATCTTTTGTATTTCTAGACTCCCCCAATCTTTCCCAAAGAAGGACTCAGGGTGCTGTACAATATAACTGGCAAGTAAAACGACATAGTAAAATTAATATTAAAATTAAAAATCAAACCTAAAATGGCCTTTTAATGTTGGATTATTATAGGAGGGAGGGGCTCTCAAGGGACTAGCCAGCCCCATGGTTGCATAGTCCTCTGTGCCCCACCATGCAAGTTCACAGAATTTTGATCCCTTTGCAGAAGGCCAAGAGATTGGGGGCTTTCCTCATCTCTGGGAGCAGGATGTTCCATAAAGCAGGGGCAATGGCAGAGAAGGCTCTCTTCTTAGAATCTACCAGTCAAAATTCTTTGACTGATGGGGTCTGTAGCATACCTTCCCTGCCTGCCTGCGAGGGACTGATGAGATTGGGAGAAGCCAGTTCCATAGGTACTTTGGTCCTATGCCATGCAGGGTTTATAGATACCTAAGAACTTGAATTGGATCCAGAAACAAAATGGTACGCAGTGCAGTTTGCAGAGCAAGGGTATTACATGTGCTCTTCTTCAGGCACCCAGTATGGCTCGTGCAGCTGCTGTCAACCCTGAAGTGAACCTGGCTGAAGCCATCTTGGAGGCTTCAGAGTTGCCACACAATGGAGGGAGGGGGGAAATAGTTAGATGAGGTTTTGTAGCCAAAACAATAAAGTTTTCCTGTGTAAACCAAAGACATTCTCACAGGTGGCTGGCCAGAGGAGGAGCAACTAACTCAGCAACCGCCCAGCACCTGGATTGGACAGTGTGACCAGTGACTTGGGGGGAAAGGGGAAATTTTCACTTTTAATTAGGTGAATGCTGCGGGAAATTCCAGAGTCGGCTTCCACAAGTTGTGCTAATATGAAATATCCAATAAACTGTTCTTTGAGGAACCTGCCTGCCTCTGAGTTCTGTTTTCTATGGATGCGTTTCTTAGAACGCTGACAGCTGCATTCTGTGCCAGCTGAAGCTTCCGGATACTTTTCAGAAGTAGCTCCATGTAGAGTGCATTGCAATAGTTCAATCAGGACATGATCAGAAATAGAGACTCCCTGTCCAGGAAAAGGCATAACTGGAGCACAACATGTAGTTAGGCAAAGTTTCTTCCGGCCATGGCCATCAAGTCTTCAAGCATGAGCCATGAGTCTCACATTATGCATCAGGTCTGTCTGGGGTAGTACAATCCCATCCAAGACCAAAGATGATAAACTCCTGGGTCAGAGGGGCCTACCTACAGCCACTCGGACTTACCGGGGTTAAGCTAAAGTCTGCCGTTGCCCTATCCAGATCCTACAGCTTCCAGCCATTGTAAAATGATGTCCACTGCAACACTCCATCACCCAGGATGGAGATATATGACTGGGTATCATCAGTATATTGGTGATACCTCACCCCATGGATAGATGATCTCACCCAGCGGTTATATGTAGATGTTGATAAGGAGCGGAGAGAGCATCAAATCCTGTAACACTCCATAAAGAAAGGCCCATGAGTTGGAGCTTCTCACTCCCTATCAGCACCGACTGGGACCAGCCTTGAAGGAAGGAGGTAAACCAGCACAAAACTTTGCTGTCTAACCTCAACTCCTCAAGTTGGCCCAAAAGGACATCATGTTGATGGTATCAAAAGCAGTTGAGAGGATGGGGAGAATAAAGATGGAAGCATCACCTCCATCCTGCTCCCGCCAGAGATCATCCATGAGTGCAACCAATAGTTTCAGTCCTGTATCCAGGCCTGCAACCAGACTGAAAGGATCCAGATAACCTGTTCCTTCCAGGACCCTCTGGAATTGCAGTGTCACCATTTTCTCTATCAGCGTTCCTAAAAATGTCTGCTTCACCTACTTATCTAATTTATTTAACTAAATTACACACACACACTATAATCTGAATCCTTCAACTGACAGAAGTAACAAATGGGGAGAAAAGGGTTTAAACATGTCCCCCAAGCAAACATTCTGTCTCTTTTCCAGAATTTGATCATTTGTTAGCACTATAAAAGGAAAACATTTCTCATTCACAGCAGAGCTCCTGGCACTTACTTGGGCACAAGAGATGCAGGTGCTCCATTGGCTACCAAGGGCTCAAATGCAGAATGACCACTTCCAGTACTATCATGGCGCCTGCAGAAAATTAAAAAAAAATTAAAAGAATGATTTCAGGTGGGATCAAGAACACATTCCGTCTACCAGCATTCCCAAAGATCTCTGGTTCAACTAGCTCACTATAACGAGCAAGCTGAATTCTATCAATAGGGAGGCTGATCAGAGGAAGAGAAAACACATTTTGGCATTTTTTCAAAGATGAATCAGAAACAGATTACAATTTGGAAAAGTTATTTAATATTTTAAATATTTAAATTTTTTAAAAACTTTAAATGCCATGAGTAATGGTAGCAGTTCCAGTACTATTATCGCATGTGCTATACCCCTTCATCGCAGAGAAAAAAATTCTCCAAGTATAGCAGTCTTATTGAAAATAGTTTGTATAAAGTCTATGAAACAATTTATTGGCTTTATATAAATGTCCTATGATATCAAAAAATCAAGAAATACAACTGCAATTTCTGAAAATAAGTTATCTGTATTCAAAATAAAAAGAATATCCCAAAAAATAATGGGCCAAAAGGATTGCTCCAGATATTTGTTACAGAGAACATTAATATCAGATGTCTCAAACCATAATAAGGTGCATATTTTGTATATTCATTCCTGCCTGCCTTTGTTAGACTTTTCAATTATTAGCACGGTGGTAATATGGTCACAGAGTGTTTGGAGTCAAAGTGTGAGGTAATCTAATAGTAACTTACAGAAGGTATTGGAGGAAATATTGGTGCAAGCATTCTGATTCTTCTAAGCCCTGTTGCTTTGTAGAACAAGTCCTGGCTGCAGTTTATTTACATACAAAACTATATGTTTGCTGCAAATCTATTACTTGTTTGTTGTAGTGTAGACCCTGCTAAACTTCTCATGCAGAACTTTTACAAGGAATACAGAAGAATATTTATCTTGATCTGAGGATTAAAATACTAAAACATGCCCCTATGTAAATAGTACTGCTATGATCCATCTCAGAAAGTGTTTTATTCAGATTAATGTTGAGTTCCACTCAACTTTAACCAAAGCATTTAACTACTGTGCTAACTTTTCGGAGTCTTGCTCTGCAGCGTGCAGAAGGAGACCATTAGTCATTACCTCTTCTTGTTCTCTTGACCATTTGGAAAATTCTGGTCCTCCTCTTCTTCCTCCACAGCTCTCTTCCGGCTCTCTTTGAGAGCATTCAAGACAGTTTCTTTTGCACATGGATCCAGGATAGTATTAGATGCTGAAGAGAAAGCCACAGGAGAAACCAACTGCTCCAACCTGTCAGATGAAATGACAGCAGACACAATAATGTGAATTTCCTCTCATTGTTCATATGATGCCCCAGGAACTAAGTTACCCATTCTTCATGCCCACAGGACCTATCCAATGGGATTCAAGTTGAAAACTGCCTGAATATAGGCAGTCTGTTCATATCAGTTCAGGGTTTACTTGTGACCTCACAAAATACTTCTAAGGTAATATGATGAGTGGTTAAGAAATCATTTTAGGGCCAAGAATTGTGGAGGCTGATGACAGGAAGAAAAATAGCTCAGTCAGTTCCACCAATCAACTAACCAAGATGTGTCCTAAGTAACTGGGCCACAAGGAAATAGCTTAAGAGATTGCCAGGCTTTCCACAACATTTACATATATCGCTATAAATCAGGAAAAGAAATGAGATCACTCCAAGAAAAGACCCTTTCTTCAGTCAAGCCTGGAGAACTAAAAACTGCCCAAAAGCAATTACTGAAGCAAACTCACAGCGGAGAACGGCCAATGCTGCTTTCTGGCCGAGCAATCTTCACTGTTACAGGGCTGTGGGCAATACTGGAATGGTGAATGGATAGCCTGTTTTTCCGCCGATACTCATCCCAGCAAATTGAAGGCAGGGTTCCCAACGCAGCATATTGGGCTTGCTGGATAGGATAGCGCCGCCGAGGAGTCAGTGTAAAACGAGTTGATGGACTCAGGTGATCCCTAGAAAGAATGGAGAATAAAACATGTAATCAAAGAAAACGAAGAAATGATATAAGCAGCAAAACTGTTCCTGTACAAAAGCCCAGCAGGAAACACATCTCAGACTAAATATACAGCATCCTTTATATCCATTATATTCATTTATTACTCTTGTCAGCAAAGGATAGATACACAAAACCAAAATGCTTTAAGTCCTGTTTCCTCATTCAGCAATAGAAAGATATCACTTCCCATCAGTTCATAAAGTTATTTTAAAGTGCAAATAGAAAATCTATCACACTCTTCTCAATACATCAACATGATCAATAAATCTAGAAAGTGAGAGCATTATGAGCCTCAGATAGCTCAACCGGCTGAATAGCCTGTTATTAGCATCCAGCTGTCTGCAATTACACCAGTTTGAGGCTCAAGGTTGACTCAGCCTTCCATCCTTTCTAAGGTAGGTAAATTGACCCAGTTTGTGGGGGCAATAAGCTGACTTTGTATAAAAAATATACAAAAGTATGAAGGCTATTGCTTAACGCCTTGTAAGCTGCCCTGAGTCTCCGGAGAAGGGCGGCATATAAATCTAATTAAAAAATTTTTAAAAATGTAATCAAGATGGTTTGCAGCAAACTTCAGTCATGGAATTCATTTACTTATTTTTGAATTGAATTTTTTATCTAATTACCCAATTTAAGTGAAAACTGAATCACCGGAAAATACCGATTTACAATAAGGACAGAACATCTGTCGTGCACACAGAATAGCTGTTTACCTCGGCTAATACATTCAGCCTTGCTTACAACCTTGAGAAAAACCTTGATTCTTAGTTACTAGCAAGATCTCTCCGTTCCATTGCATTTGTCTGAATACAATATGAGAAAAGTGGCAAACGTGTCATAGACACATCCAGCAGCAAGGGAATTTGAGCTTCTCCACCAGGGAAACCCAGAGCACAGATGGAAGAGGAAACTGACAAGAGCTCTGATAAGGCAATAGTAATGGATGAGGGAAAGGACAAAAGAGTGTCTTTGAGAATGCAGTGAAATCAAGCTACGTTTAACATCAGAATGAACTGAGAGATCAAACATAGTAGGATGAAGATGCTATGATTAAATTATTCCTCTTCTCCAGGCAGCGTAAAGCACCCCAACCTCTCCAAACCTTTACTTTTCATTTCCCTAAAACCAAGGTCAAGCAAAACAGTAACCATCTCTGACAAACAAAATGAAACATGTATAGAGAGGAAGGAAAAGAGCCTCAGTAAAGGGAAAAGGATAGGATGAGAACCTGGCTCTAACCTGAGGGACTGAATGAAATTGTTAACAATTACAAGAAAACCCCAACCCTACCATTACTTACAGGAAGCCCATAAAATGGGAGAAGATACAAAGCAGAAAGAACAAAAAGAATGCCGGGTATGAACAGCAAAAAGTAGTCCAACTTCTATAGAAGAAATGACTCATTCTGCATATAAGAGGTTCAAATACTAAACTCAACTGCCTGGTCCAAAATATGCTTTAATAATTCTGTATGTGTATGTTTTTGTATGTATGTGTGCGTGCATGTGCATGTGTGTATTTATAGTTTTATATACACATACCCATTCAAATAAGAGCTGCGTAAATATATGCATGCAGTCTGAATATATACAGCTATGTTTTCCCATACTGTATACAAGCAGATGGGGAGAAGAGAATCAGATTCTAGCCTGATTTTTCTCCAGTGGTTCCTTAACCAAGTTTGAAGGAAGTGTAAGCGTTGTCACTGGAATATTAGCGGGTACCCAAAGGAAGGAGAAGCATCTATTCGGTCAAGTTTATGCTCTTCTTCCCTTTCACAACGGGGACGACCCAAAAAGAACCCAGGCAATGCTGTTCCAACTGCCTCCTCCATTCTGGCACCACAGGCACACAAGCATGTACAGATTGCAATGCAAATCCCAGCAAGGGCGCATCAAAGAAAGGAAGGAAGGAAGGAACAGAAAGAAAGGAAGGAAAGAAAGAAGGAAGGAAAAGAAAGGAAGAGAAGAAAGAGGGAGAGAAAGAAAAAGAAAGAAAGAAAGAAAGAAAAGAAAGAAAGAAAGAAGGAGGAGGAAGGAAGGAAGGAAGGAAGGAAGGAAGGAAGGAAGGAAGGAAGGAAGGAAGCTAGCTAGCTGAGGGGCTCCTGTACAATGAATTCCCTTACCCGCAAACCTGCCCCCGCCTCCTTTCAGGCACGAGCAGTCCGGGCGAGGAGTAGCTCATGGAGGGCCCCCCGTTGGCCAGGACCGTATCGCTACCCTTGGAAGCAAAGGAGATGCGGTGGGTCAGCAAGGGGGTCCCCCTCCGGTCCTTGCTGCTGCCGCCTATTCCCGAGGAGACTATCCAGGATCCCGCAGCCGCCGCTGCCACGATCAGGGAGAGCGCAGCTCCAGAGAGGCCCAACACGAGCACCAGCAAAGAGAGCGACGCCGCCGCCAGTCCCGCCACCGCCAGCACCGCCACGGGAAAGGCCCAGGCTCCTTCCAGGAAGCCGGAACCGGCGGCCACCCTTCTCCTGGCCCGTTGCTGTTGCCGCCCCCGCCGCCGCGACGGAGGCCACCAGCCCCAGCCGGGCGCCGAGCCGCCCCGAGACATCGAGGCCGAGACGGCTGTCTAGCCCTCCTTTCCTCTCACGGTTCCCCTTCCCTTGCCCGGCATGCACCGCGCGCCAAAGAAGAGCGAGCGACGGACGGCCGGGCAGGCGAGCTGGGGGTGGGCGTGGCCTTCGAGGTTGAAGGAATTAGCGCGAAGAGAAAGGAGGCGTGGCTCCTGGAGGCGGAGTGTCTCGTAGACTGTGGGGAGGGGAGGGGGAGAGGGAGGCGGTTGCCGGCGGCGTAGAGAGCAAGAGAGACCTTGAGGGAGGGGTGAGTGTTCACTGACTGGTGTCTGAACTAGTACCTGACCAAAAGGCGGCCTCAGTGCAGCTTCTCTTTCCGCCCATTTCCTTCTGAAGGGAAGTTCCTTAGAGATTCTCAGTCATCCAGGTCATGGTTGTCCCAAAGGTGCTTTTTCAGGAGGCAACTGGACTTTCTCGGGGTTTTTTTCTTTTAAAGACTTTTCGCTTCTCATCCAAGAAGCTTCTTCAGCCCTGACAGGATAGTGGGGAATGGAAGGATTTATATTCCTTGCAGATAGCTGGTTATTTGCATCCTTTCAGAGAGTCGTTGAAGCACTTGGAGGTTTTTCTGTGTCCTCAGGGTCACCTGAGTGGTGCTCCTGGTTCCTGTAGTCTACAAATATAAGGGGCGTGCATAAGAGCACCTCACCGTCCCTGTCCTAATGTTTTTTTCTATTTGTATCTATTTTATGTATCCAATCCATGCTTATACTTATCAAATACTTTCTTAACAAAGATAAATAAATAAAATATTTTTTTTCCTCTGGAAATCCATTCCACACCACTCAAAGGGTGTTCATCCCAAATTGTACAGCTAAAAGTCTGTTAGAGATGCTCAGTCATCCCGGTCATGGTTGTCCCAAAGGTATTTTTTCAGGAGGCAACTGGACTTTCTTGTTTTTTCTTTTGAGGACCTTTCACTTCTCATCCAAGAAGCTTCTTCAGGTCTGACAGGATAGTGGGGAATGGAAGGATTTATATTCCTTGCAGACAGCTGGTCATTTGCATCCTTTTAAAGGGTCATTGAAACACTTGGAGGTTTGGTGATCCTGAGGACACAGAGGGTTCTTGGATGAGAAGTGAACCTTCTTCAAAAGAAAAAACAAGGAAGCCCAGTTGTCTCCTGAAAAAGCGCCCTTGGGACTTCTAAAGGGAAGGAACAACCCATGTCACCCTAAAAGGGACTGCACAAGCAGAATCTCTTTTGAGGAGATCCTTGCTGCTTTCTGAGCTTGTTTGTTTTCTTTCCAGACATTTCATTACCCTAACTAGGTAACATCATCATCATTGTGAGTAAGGAGTGCTGTTTATCTCTTCTATCTCTCACTTTTTTCCAATGGGGAATACTGAAGTGATAATCTTGTATTAAACCTGCTGATAGCGCTTTATCTTAGTATAAAGAGCAGCTTATGATATTGCCAATGGCAGAGGTTCCAGTACTTTTAATATCTATCGGCAAAGTTGGCATTTTCAAGAAGTTATTGATGTGAAAGGCACTTCAACAGCAATTCAAGAATTCTCAGAGATAATAATATGCAAAGGTTCAGCGTGCAAAATGTTCAAAACTGGTTTGAGAAAACGCCAAGGAACACGAGACATTGCTGTTGATACACACTTGATAATTGAGAAAGCCCAATAATAATGCATCAATCAGATTAATACTCTGAAAATTGGGAATCCCAGAATATTTCATTGTCCTCATGAGAAACAGGTATAGGTTAGGAAGCCCCAATATGGACAGAACATAGGGAAACAGACTGACTTTATTTTGGCAAAGGAGAAAAGGCTGTATAGCCTCCTCTTGCTTATTCAATTTATATTCAATGTATATATTAAGGGAAGCTGGGATGGAAGAAGATGAGCATGGTTGGAGGAAGAAACCCCAATTCTTTGGTGATGAGACCAGATTACAACCCTGATAGCTGAAAATGTAAAGGATCTGCAAGCCCTCATAATGAAAGTCATGGAGCAAAGTGAAAAAAATGGGACTAAAATATAAAGTCTGAATTAATGATTACAGGTAGGACAGTCTGCCTTAGACTGTCAATGAAGATATTGAAGAGCTGGATAGCTTCTGCATTTTAGGATCAACCATCAATGGCAAAGGAACAAGTAAGAAATACACAACAGGCTAGTCCTTGGGAGAGCAAAATCCTTGGAAAAGGTATCCAAGTGCCATGATATGTCTATACCGACAGAAATCAGAACTGTGCAAGCCATGGTACATTGTGACACTAAGGAAACCAAGGTTAAATTTTGAAGAAGGATACAAAGATCTCCGTCTTTGAGGAAAATTTGTTTTGCATTTGAAATTTCAGGATTTTTTTAAATTGAAAAAGCATAGTTAAGTTGAAGGAATCGTTTTCATTTTTTTCCCATTGGCCTAGGAATTGGGATACAGAGACAATTATATCCCTGCTCTTAAATAGAAACAACCATTTTTATTTGTATTAAAATGGCATAAAAAGCTTAGATAGCTGAAATTCTCCAGCATATAACTGAATTGTGGCAAATAAATGGATATTTGTCAGTTGGGCAAGGACCTGGCTGTTTTAGGATTGAGTTCCATTTAGACTGGACAACTAGTAGGAGTTTCAGAAAGAGTAGCAGGAAATAAAACATGAAGATAAACAGTGCCGTCCTGGATCCAGCCCCTGCTTTGTTGCCCTTCTCTGAACCGTCTTTAGCTCCTTTATGCCCTTTTTTATGCCTGGCAACCTGAATTGCACACAGTATTCCAGATGCAATCCTACCATTGATTTCTATAAGGGCATTGTGATACTTTATTATTTAACATGCTCTTGGCCTTTTTTTACAGAAGATGCACACTGTGTTGTTACCTTCGCTGAACTGTTTACCATTACTTTCCTCATCAATCACTGCTACCTCTGATCCCATTAGTTTTTGGGGTTTTTTTAAAAATTAGATTTATATGCCGCCCTTATCCGGAGACTCAGGGCGGCTTACAAGGCGTTAAGCAATAACCTTCATACCTTTGTATATTTTTTATACAAAGCCAGCTTATTGCCCCCACAAACTGGGTCCTCAATTTACCTACCTTAGAAAGGATGGAAGGCTGGGTCAACCTTGAGCCTCAAACTGGTGTAATTGCAGATAGCTGGATGTTAATAACAGGCTATTCAGCCGGTTAAGCTATCTGAGGCTCCTATCTGAGTTTTATGAATAATTAGTATTTTTGGCACCTGTATACATCACTGCACACTTGCAGTATTGAATGACATCTGCCATTTTGATGCCCAATATGCAGAGATCCCTTGGAGCTGCTTTTATTTTTACCACTGTGTACATTTTAGTGTCATAAGCGAACTTGGCTATTCCACTAGTCATGCCTGATTCCAGATCATTTACACAGGTTAAAAAGCAAGTCCTGGGACAGAACCCTGGGGAAACCCCATTACTTACATCCTCCATTTAAATTTCCATTTATTCCTATTCTTGTTTTCTATTCTTTAGCCAGCTGCTTATACACTGTTTTCTATTCTTTAGCCAGCTGCTTAGACACTATCTTTTTATTGCATGGTTTTTAAATTTAGTAGAAAGTCAAACTCCTACCTGCAAGTTTATTAACACCCTCAAAAAATTTTAATATTGTAGTTAGGCAGAAGCTCCCCTTTAATGAAGCCATATCAGGTATCCTTGAGCAAAGCCTGTCTCCAAATGTTTGACAATTTTATCTTTAATAGCAGTCTTCCCTGGGACTGACATTAAGCTAACAGGCCTATAATTTTCTGAATTTTCCCTTGAGCTCTTAAAAGTTGGTGCTATGTTAGCTACCTTCCAGCCTTCAACTACAGAGGCTGAGTGTAGAGACAGGATGCATATTTTAATTAAAAAGTCCACAATCTCAACTTAAGCTCCTGAATAATCCTTGGGTAGATGCCACTGGGGTCTGGTGCTTTATTTATTTGTTAAATTTATTTGCCGCTCATCTCACCGTGGGGCTACTCTGGATGGCTTTGTTGAAGATCAGTTTGTCAATAAAGCCTACCACAGTTCTCGTCACCCCTATATGGCTCATTTCATCTGATCCCCTTCCGGAGCATTGGGTGTGCCCCAGTTTTTCTCCTGTGAAGATAGAAAATAAAGAATTCATTGTTTTCTTTTTTCATCTTAGCCCAAGAGCAAGGTTCAATTCCTCATCTGAACCACACACAGCTAGAAACAATATTTTAAAGCTATACAAGCTATTTCTATTCTGGTTGTCAGGCAATGCTTTTGCAACTCACTTTTCACTTTCAGTCACGGATAAGGTGTCCAGGGGATTATAATAGGTGCTGGCTTTCCATCATGCTATAACATAGGAGAACAAAATCAGCTGCTATGAATTTACATAATTCTGACTCCAATTGCATAAAGTCAATATAAATTTTTAGGTATGGGAATTGCAATCTGCAATGAGAAACTGTCACTTTCTCAGACGAATGCAACTTTTTATAGTCTAGAGCAGTGATGGCGAACCTATGGTACGCGTGCCACAGGTGTCACGTGGAGTCATATCGGTGGGCACACGAGCTCAGCTCTGGCATACATGCGCGCACCGGCCAGCTGATTTTCGGGCCTTCTGGGCCCACTGGAAGTAGGGAAACAGGTTGTTTCCTGCCTCCGGGGGGCCTCCAGGGGGGAGGTGGGTAAAGCTGTTTTCACCCTCCCCAGGAGAGCTTGGGGAGGGCGAAAAATGGGCCTACTGGGCCCACTGTGCCATCACGTGCCAAAAGTGGGGAGAGCATGCGGGGGATCATGTGCACATGCATGGGGGAGTGGGGCACATAGAATTATGGATATGGCACGTGCACACACGACCCCCTCCGCGCTTTCCCTGCTTTTGGCACACAATGGCAAAAAGGTTAGCCATCACTGGGCTAGAGATTGCCCTTGGTTTTTGAGCTATGTATTGAAGGTCAACCCTGAAAATTGGTGGGTCAGAACAAAAACGTTTGATAATCTTCAAAATAATTATGAAGAACTTTGGCATAAGATTCAAAAAGATCTTGATACATGGAAAAAACTGCAACTTTCTCTGCTTGGTAGAATTGCAGCTGTTAAGATGAATGTTCTACCTAGATTTCTGTTTCTGTTTCAAATGATTCCGGTGCTTAAAAATGATAAATATCTGATGGACTGGCAAGCAGGCTTAAATAAATTTATTTGGAGTGGGAAAAAACCAAGAGTTAAATTTAAGATTATGCAAGATGTACGTGAACGTGGTGGCCTTAAAGTTCCAAATCTACGTTTATATTATGAAGCAGCAGCATTGATACAGGTCGGAGATTGGATTGGAATAACCAAAAGAGATATTTTGAACATAGAAGGCCATGATTTGCAATTTGGATGGCATGCATATCTACTTTATGAAGATAAGAGAGACAGTGTATTTAATAGGCATATTTTAAGACACGCTTTGCTGAGAGTTTGGAAGAAGCACCAATTTCAATTGGATTACAAAATACCTTTGTGGTTGGATCTTGGGCATATTTTGCCAAAAATAAAGTCACTCGGGGGGTTGTTGTACAAAGAGATACTTTTTATTGATGGGGGCAGTTGGTGTTTGAAGTCTTGGAATACTCTGTTGGAAGATGGAGTCAATTTAACTTGGTTGCAGTACTTTCAACTTCAAGCGAGATGGAGAGAAGATCAGAAAATTGGACTAATGCTACATGAAGAGGACTTGATGACTCAGATAAAATGTAAAGGACCGATGCATATTAAACGATTGTACAATTTACTGTTGGAGAGAGATTCAGAGGGGGAGTTAGTTAAAGACTGCATGATTAAATGGGCACAGAATTTTGATCAACCAGTAATGTTAGAAACATGGGAAAAGATCTGGGTCCAGAACGTTAAATTCACGCAAGCACAGAACCTAAGGGAAAATTTTTATAAAATGTTCTATAGATGGCATTTAGATCCCAAAAAATTATCATGTATGTATCCAAATGTTCAACCCAAATGTTGGAGGTGTGATTGTTTGGATGCAACATATTTTCATATTTGGTGGACATGCAGGAAGTTGAAACCATTTTGGATTAAACTTTGGTGGGTGATGCAGAACATTTTGAAGAAGAAGTTGGAGTTTTCTCCTCAGTTCTTTTTGTTGGGAATAGTCAAGGGTTTTTCAGTAATTGATACTAGGTTAATATTGTATATGATTTCTGCAGCCAGATTACTGATAGGTCAATATTGGAAGAAAGACAAAGTGCCTACCATAGAGGAATGGATATTGAAGATGTCTAATCTGGCAGAGATGGCAAAAATTTCTGCATACCTAAAGGAAAGGACCCATGAAGCTTTTGTCAAGGAATGGAGGAAATGGGTTGATTATATGAAGAAGAAATATCAAAGCAAGAAATTTCAAATAGTGCTCAGTTGAATTAGAGTTAGAATGTATTTAAGTAAATGTATGGATAGTTACGTGGTTTATTATTATTATTAAACTGAAGAATTTATAATAGATGTAGAGTTTAAAATTTAAGATCACTAAATGTTAGTATACTTAAATAATTGTATGAAAGGTATAGTTATATGGTTAATTATTATTATTAAAATGAAGAGTATATAACTGAGGTATAGATTTAATTTTAAAGAGAATGTATTAAGCTTATTTAGCTAAATTGTCTTAATCTAATATGTTTAGATTTATAAGTATGTGAATGTTAGTGAAGTGTTAATAGTTAATTTCTTTGCAAAGGGATCTCGCCTTTAAAGAATGTTGAATATGATAAGATTAATGTTTGTCAAATAGCGGAAGTCAAGGGAGGGGGGAGGGATAGAAGGGATAGGATGGGGGGGGGAAGGGGAGGGGGAAGGGGGGGTTTTTATATTATAAAATGTAATGTAAAACTTTTTCAATAAAAAAAAAAAAAAACGTTTGATAATATATGTACATGTAATAACAATTAAATGTACGCCTGAAATATATTTAGTCATTTCTCCCACCTATTACATTAAAAATGCAATTGGATAATAAACTGAAAATCTATGGCTAAGATTTTACAGGGCAATGTGTGACCCTCAACTTGTGCCTTTCTGATCTATATAATATCTTGTTCAGCCAATTTAAATTTGGTTGCTGCTTTGTTTAGCCAATTTAAATTTGGTTGCTGCTTTTGGCATTTTGCAGGATTCATAGCTAGTTAAAAAGTATACTAAAGACAGAACTACAATTCTTAAAACTTCCTAAAGTTAAAACCCAATACGAATGGATTGAAATATTTATTTAAAAATTGAACACACACACATGTAACATATTATACAAAGAAAAATGTATTTAATACAATAATTAAAAGTTTTCTTGGAAAGAAAAGAGCTGGCTGCCCGGGTCAGTTGTTGGAGATTGGGCCCAAGGTAGCATTTTTTGTCATTTTAAGGAAAACTGTTCTAATGGAAATTTGTTCACTATCACCTGCTCAATTTAGGAAAAGTTAAAAAAACAACAACCAAGAAAGAGCAAGCACTGAGGAATCACTTTCTAGCACAACAAAACCGTTCTTATCCAAGTCTCAAATTAAATCACTCTAATTTTCTTCCTTTTTGTCCTCCACATGCATGGCCAGTCAGCCTGAAAACCTGAGGTAGTTGGGGAGGGCACCAAACGCTGAAGGGATGTCCCTGGAAAGGCTGAGCAAGGACATTTCAGTGCCATAGGAAATGCCTCATGTGCTGTGGCAACAGGATAGTACCTGATGTTTTGGAGTGAGGCAGACAGGCAGCTGATTGGCCTCATTCAAGCTGGCGGTGGGAGAAGTGCTATTTGGTATTTGGGCTGCCAGCCATATGGCAAGGCGACCTGGGGCATAACAGGCACCAGTATTTGATAGGCTGGTTGGCCTATGCAGTGCTTTTAGGAAAAGAACTTCGGGTGGGGGGGAAGATAGGTGGACAGACCCTTTGAGAAAGAAGAGAAGAAGCCCTAGGTCTTTTGCCCCCTCCCCAAATGGCAGTGTGCAATAGATAAGCTTATCTGAGTTGGGAGACAGAGTTAAGAGGTTGGCAATGAGTTAGGTATGCCAAAGGCCATGGCAGCTCATTCAGGAACCAGATTTATGAGCTTCTCTAGTTGAAGGCAAAGTCAAAACGACCTCTAGTCTCCATAAAATAGCTGATACCAGACTCAGTAGCCTTCTCATGGCTTCCTCTAATGTTGAACTTTCAAAAAACCCCAGGTCCCTTGGCAGCACCTGCTAAACATAAGCACCACTTCGGAGACATTTTAGGCAACACGAGTTAGCCAAATTATTCTACTTGGATCACATCCTGAAGGCCCCCAACCGTATGTCTGACATACATCAGCCAGCTTGTAGATATCGGGTGTAGGGCAGCCCTACCCAAAACACCAGAAAGATACATTGTTTCAGGCTGATTGCCCTATCTGAGATATGGAGCAGACTTGGTTAGATTGTTCCCTCAGCAGTCTTGCTTCACTTAGGAGATGGTATAGGTTTTGCTGCTCGTTTTTCTGTTGTCTGGCTGACAATGGTACTAATCCACACAAGTATGATGGGTGTAAATAAAATGTTCCATATCTGAAAACTACCAAGACAGCTTTGACTAATCTAATGCCAGACTATAGATGTTCTTCACTCAGGACTTCCTTTGGTATAACATTTTGCCTGATGCTGGTGGAAGAGCTTAGTCCTCAGGCCCTTCCCTATACAGCAAAAGAAGACTGAAAGGAAATATCCAATTTATAGGCAACAGCATCTTTATTCTTCTTTCTTCTGCATTTTCTTTCCTTAGAGGCTCACAGTGATCATGAGGTGCCTGAGACAGCTGTCATGGAAGGCAGTGGTATAGAAGGCAGTGGGAAGAGAAACCATATCATCTATAAAAGAATCCAGTTCACCTTCCAGGTGGCACAGCTGCCTAGTGCTACCGGTCATTTCTTAGATGGTTGAAGGAAAGCTAACAAGCTGTGCTGAGGTCATCTGGCTCTAGGCAGCTTCTGCTTTGCTCATGGAGTACAGGTGGTCAAGAGGCCAACTAGCTGGTATGTGGACTAACAGCTGATGCCCCTAACAACTGTCAAATATAAAGTCAGTTCTTTGGGCCCCTTCAGCCTCTCTTCCCCACTAGCAATTCCTACGTCTAGATTCTCAGTTCTTTATTGCTGCTCAAAGCACAGTGAACTACTCTGAGGCAATGGACAATGTCCCACTTTGTTGGAGCAAGGCAGGATGGGGCAGCAGAATGAGAAACGGAGAAGGTTGCAGTTCCTGAGATGTGGCAGACCAGGTTACATAAACCCTTCTTCTGTAGAGACTGAAGTGGCCCTCAGAGAGACTGGTACCTTTATGTGTATAGATAGACTCAGACTTTTAACCACCATCCTGCCACCATCCTGGGTCTGAGAAAAGGCAAGCAAAGAGAATGAGCAGCAAGATCAGCACTTGGTATGGTATAGAGCCAAAGTTAACAAATCAGAGGCTGTGCAAAATAAGGAAGTGACCTGGGAAGAGGCAAGAGGAAATCCAACTCTGCAGAAATCCTGTAACAGACATATGAATGCAGGATTTTTGTTTTATGGCTATGGCAGGGGAATACTATGGATACTGTTGTGGCTAGGAAACTATTTTTCTCCCCCACAGCTTTGCTGCTCTCTTCTTAGTCAACAGAGGACCCTGCAGGGCCAGCCCCAAGTATGAATGCATTGTTGATGAGCACAGGCTTTGTGGTATATTCAAATGAGTTCATCATTCATATTCAGAAGTAGTCACACCAACTGAAGGGTCTTCTTCTCTGCTTGTTTTCTCAGAGATCCTAATCTGCTCCTGAAGAACAAGAGGAACAATGGTCATTTCAGATCTATCAGAAAGGGGGCAGGTCTTCACATAGGTTTCAACTCTCTTTGTAAGCTAAGGCAACTGAAATATTTATGGAAGAATTACAAGCCTGAAATGTGCAGTTAGAAGGGTGTGATTTGTACAGTTTCCGATGAAAGTCCTTATTCAGAACTGTAGTCCTGAAATCATTATCTTTGTTTATGTAGGCAAAGAATCCTAGCATTCAGTCACAATCTACTTCATTTATCTCCAGCTTTAGTTTACATAAATAAAAGTCTGACTTTATCTCATCCCATGTTTACAGGCCAAGTTCAAGGACTCAGTCTCTATGCCTGTTAACTTGCTCCTTGTTATGGTCTTGGAATTAGAGATGTTTCGAATTGGAATGAATTATTTCTGGATCTCTGCCCTGTGTCATCTCAAAGTGTTCTAGTTCAAAAAGTTAAGGGAGAAATGCCAATAATGTTCCTTTTCCTCGTAATTTCCACAATACCAGTGGAGATAAGAATTGCAAGGACAGCTAAAGCCTTGCAACTGAAGAAGAAAACTTGTGTCTGAAGTAATAAACAAAGCCTTGTTTCTGGAGCCCCAAATTCAATACATGAGCTTGTGAATCACCCAGTCAGGGAGACAGCTATCAGATCTTACTTACCATTCTCATCCCAACCCTCAGCTACGCCTCCCAGCTCATAGTGCTTCTTACGGAGTTCACCCAGGCGCTGGCGTTCCTTCTGCAGTTGGCTCTCCAGTTCCAAGACTCGGACCTAGCAGGAAAGATATTACTTTCCATAGCACCAGGTCCTTTTCTGACCCCTTCCTATACTGTCATCTTGTCTCTTCTCCAATTGGTCAAGCATTCTTCCTTCTGTTACTTGCCCACTTTACCTGAGAGTCCATTTCTTGCCGTTTGATCTGTGTCAGTGTCATGTCAGAGAAGTCCATGCTATCTGTAGGGGAATATCTCACTATTATTTTCATTAAAAGGTGCCATTCCCCAGCCCTTCCCTCAATTGGCTAAGGTTTCTTGCTACATAGCTGGCAAGCATAATTGTGCCAATGGACCATAAGCCACTAGATGAATATGAAAAGTAATTGTATTCAGAGAGAGCCAGAGATCTTTTACCACTCACCCTTATAAAATTACTTCTCAAAAAAGGAAAGGGACTTTTGTCATCTACCTGTGCAGTGAAGAAAATTACCTTTCTCCTGTATTTGTGATTTTCCTGACTTAGTGGAAGCCACTACTCTGGCTGTTGCCTGATTGACTCCTCGAGAGGCAATCTGAAGCTTGCTGAGATTTACACTGTCTTTGTCTGCTTTTACCTGTGAGATCAAATGGGAGATTCAGATAATTCTTTCCAGGTGAGAAAAAATATTATATGGTACAAATGAGATAAAAAATAGACATTCCATAACATGTGCCTTCACAGAAAATTCAAAACCTATTAAAAGAAGGGAAAAAAAGTTCTTGCAGATGAAGATGTGAGACAGACAGGTACTGAAAATAATATTCAATAACTAATCACAAGCGTATGGGATGATATTATGGCAATACCAGGGAGATAAATCCACATCCTGACCTAGAACTGGAGATTGTCCATGACTTTGTGTATGGACAATACACAAAGTACTCGATTCAACTATATCCAATGCTCTCTTTTAGATACTGAGCTGAAGTGGCCACTAAGTTCTCCAGATTTACAAAGAGAGTATGGTTCAATAAGAAGCTGACGGAACATACAAAGATCCAGGTCTATAGAGCCTGTGTCCTGAGCACACTCTTGTACTGCAGTAAGTCTTGGACCCTTTATGCATGGCAGGACAGAAAGTTGAACACCTTTCAAATGCGCTGTCTCTGACGTATCCTTGGCTTTACCTGGCATGACAAAGTTCCAAATAGCACAGTCTTGGAACGTGCTGGAATTTCTAGCATGTATACACTATTGAAACAGCGATGTCTATGCTGGCTTGGGCCAGTCATGAGAATGACTGATAGTCGGATTCTGAAATATCTCCTGTATATAGAACCAGTGCAGGGAAAGCGCCTTAAAGGGAGACCACAGCTGCAATATAAGGATATTTGCAAGAGGGATCTAAAGGCCTTGGGAATGGACATTAATGACTGGGAAACCTTGACCTGTGATCATTCAGCCTGGAGGCTAAAGACACAGCATGGCCTTCTCCAATTAGAAGAGACACTTGTTCGGCAGGCTTAGGCAGAGAGGCAGTCCCGGAACCAGTGAAATCTGGGGGCTGGGCAGGGGACGGAATGTATCTGCCCTCAGTGTGGAATGGACTGCCACTCTCGAATTGACCTTTTTAGTCACACTAGATGCTGTTTTAGGACCTCTTTGCAGAGCATGATACCATAGTCTATTGAGACTGAAGGTTGCCAATGAATGGTCAATGATGGCAATATCATAAAATGACTAAAAAATGCTTCTGTCCATCCCAATTTTTCTCACTTTTCATTTATCTATCCCGAATTCCACATTTTCAAAATACCCAAATTGTGTTTCCAGAAAACTCTAATACAGTTTTTATTCAACAATATTCTTCAATTTTAGCAACATCCAGAACATGGGGATTTCTACTCCAAGAAGGTCTCAGTCATTATAACCATTAATGGAAGTTCTGGAGGTTGGTCCTCACAACTAAAGAATGCCTAGTTATGGAAGGCTACTCTATAGAAAACGGTAATAGCGGGGAATCCTTTCAAAGATTGGCATGGACTTATAAGACCATACTGTAAGCCAAGAAACCATCAGAACCAATTTGTTTCTGACAATAGATTAAAAAAAGAAAAAGGAACTATTGCATACTAATGGAATAGCTTGCTCCCAGGCTAAAAGTCCTTTAATGTTCAAGAAATGATTCCTTCACCTATCAATAATTCATTACTATGAATAGTCATTAATTACATCCTCTAGCAACAAATTTCAAGGGTTATCTCTGTGAAAAAGCCTACCTTTGAAGCAGCAACAAGCTGAGCTGTGCTTGCTGCAATTTCATGGGAACAAACCATGAGTTCTTCAAACTTCCCGTTCCCTTGAACTACAAGGTCAGCAGCATCTCTATGGAGACAAATACAAATGAACAGTAAATCCTTTTCTTCTACTCTTCTAGCCATGACTCAAAGCAACACTGCACAGATATTTGTACATAACTTGAATGGCAAGATGACAATGGCACAATTGGCTGGGACCATGTTGCAGAAACTTACACCATCACCGTTGCTCCCCAGCCTACAGCTTTGGAAGCAGAAATTAGGCCCTCTGTCCAACGGGAATTTCTGGCATAGAATTCTTTGGGGGATGCTGCTCCCTGCAGAAGAAAAGGAATTACATCTAAGTGTTATAAGTGAAATATAGAGAGGCAACCAGTTTAGTGGCTAAGGAGCTGGGCTAGAAATGAGGAGTCTGTCCTCCCTTAGACAAGTACTTTGGGCCAGTGCCTTTCTCTCAGCTCCATCCACCTCACAGGGATGAAGTATTTGGTATATATGTCACTTTGTGTTGACCAAATACAGATGGGATAAAAATCTAATATAAATTAAAATATTAATAAATATTTAAATTGCCACCCAATCTTATTACATGATTCAATAAACAAATGAATAGCAGGAGGTTTCATTCGCTCTCTCTTTAAGCAAGAATCAGTATGTCAGCCTGTCTTATCTTTAATCAGCACTACCATAACTGCTGGTATATTTTTTCATAGAAATATGTTGTGGTGACAGTTGAGCACAGCAGGTGGGAAGTGAAAGTTATCCTGTTACAAGACTGATAGACTCACCCTTCCACTCTCCACAATCTCTTGTTGGAGGTCCTTGGAAGCCAATACCAAAACCTGAATAGCCTGCATTAAATCTGTGCAGGACCCCAAAATCCTGCAAGATACAAAACCAATGGTAGCAGGAGAAGACAAACAGAGTAATCCCACTGTAGGATTCCCAAAAGCATTTTTCTGATCTTTTTGTGCACCTTTTTGCATCACTTTAGTAATGCAATTAACATAGTTTCCATTTTTCAACTAGAGTGACAGCAGGAGGCTTATCTTTCCCTTCTAGAACTTTGTATCCTAAAAAATGCAATTGGTAAAGCTATGTATATGTGAGTGAGAAATGAGCTGGTGATTTTTTAAAAAGTCTGCTTTAATCTATGGGAAGTCTGCATTTGTTTGACTTTTCCTTGCTGTCCTAATGCTAATATGAGAAGGAGGTTGCAAGGGCACATGTGGGTCTGCAATCCATTATACAAGCACAGGAATAAGCGATGCTAAATGGACAAAGCAATTCAGCCCAATTTTCAAATACTGTTGATGCCATGTGGAGGGAAATTGCATGGCAGATATTGCCATTCTCCCTCTAATCCATATATATATATACTTTAAAATTAGATTTATATGCCGCCCTTCTCCAGAGACTCAGGGCGGCTTACAATGAGTTAAGCAATAGCCTTCATACTTTTGTATATTTATACAAAGTCAGCTTATTGCCCCCACAAACTGGGTCCTCAATTTACCTACCTTAGAAAGGATAGAAGGCTGAGTCAACCTTGAGCCTCAAACTCGCATAATTGCAGACAGCTGGGTGTTAATAACAGGCTATCTAGCCTGTCGAGCTATCTGAGGGTCTTTTTCCCCAACATTTAAATTCACCAGGTTCAAATTTCTTTATAAGCTGCAGGAGGTACCTAGTATCTGATGGCATCTGTGCCAGCCTTTAATACCAACCTCTCATTAACCTCAAACTTGACTCCTTTGTCCCCTGCTCGTGATTTGTTCAGCATCTCCTGTTTTAACAAGGACGAGAGTTGGGTCAGAGTTCAGATTAACACATCCAATATCTCAAACAATGGAAAATCATTTCCACTTAAACCAGGGGTATTAAACTTGTGTCATCATGGCAGCATCACGTGACATAGCGGGACTTTTTTTTCCCCTTTGCTAAACCGGGTGGGGGCTGAGCCAGCACGTGACACATCCGGCCCGCAGGCTGTGAGTTCAACACCCCTGACTTAAACCTTAACCCCAGAACCAATTCTTCCAGGACATGGAACTGCAAATAAACTCTAATTTCTCCATCTAAAAATTCTCTTTCTACAGTAACTTCACATAAGGGCGTGGGGCAGAGCGACAATCTAACATTTCTGCATCTCACCTCAATCCTGGCAGCTGCTATCTCAACGGCGGCTGCCGTTGCTGCCATCTCTTCATCAACCAGATCCCCTAGTTTCTCTTCCTCAACATCCAGGCCTTTGGGCCGCAGATCCTGCAGATTGAAAGATAATGCACAAACTGATCCTCCTTTTCTCTTGTTCCTCCTGTCTTCAGATGAATCTTCCTCTGTAATGAAAGAGGAGCTCAAAACTCCCCAAAGAGAGATTTCTCTTCAGTGGATAATACGGTAGGCTCACTGATCTGGATATCTGCCCCTGGATCAGAGAAGGAATCCTGCTTCTCAGTCTTCCTTATGCCATGAGGTATCCTACCTGTCCAATTGAAGTGATTTGGTTGAGACAATTCCTGACAGCAGCACAATCAGCACTTTCCAAGGTAGCTTTATCTTTCAGCATTCCCAGGTAGTGCAAGGTCTCATTCCCACATTGCTTGCTGGTCTCCAACAGCACTGGAAGCAGGCAAGGAAAGGATTATTCTCACTGGTATGACCTAGAAGATGCTTATATCTCTCTCCCCCTGATATAAATAGATATGGATATGTGTGTATGTGTGTATGTGCATACGTGCATGTAAGCATGCAATCAGCAAGTGTGTGTGTATCTCCCCAGTCTACGACGACTCTGGCTAGCATACAGTAAATCATTTCTGATATATAATTAAAAACACATCATCTGGAAGAACAACCATTCAAAAACAATAGAACACACAGGACCCACCATTCAGGGCCTGAGAAAGAAGCTATGTTTTCAGAGTTCTTTTAAACATTGCCAGGGTGGGGGCCAGATGTTTCTCAAAAAAGATGTTCCAGAAGGCAGGTGCTGTGACAGAGAAGGTGTCAGCCTCTCAAGCTGCACTTGTGAGAGGCACTTTATTTCTTTTTAGACAACTCCGCTCGGACAGAAGGTATGTTTTCCAGGTTCTATCATGCAACACTGCTTAATGAAAAAACCTGAAGCATGCCAATTCTACCCAGTTTTACAGGCCCGTAAGAAACAATGGAAGACAGATGGCCCCTTAAATAATCAGGTCCTCTGCCATGAATACTCACAATCAGCGGATTCCATGGGGGCCATGTGCGATGTGGCACTAGCCTGCAGAATGGCATCACCAATCAGGTGAGCAAAAAGAGGCACACATGATAACAAACTGCTCACATCTAGATGGAAAAAAGAGAGCACACGAATTAAAGGCATATGAACAAAACCCTGAACCTTTTGAACCAAAATGGATAAGGGTGAAACACATGAATTCCGCTTAGGCTCACCAAGGCTTTTTAATGCCACATGAATGACAGTGACCTATGCTTTTTGCCATTTTTCATTTTCCAAATGTTACAGACAAAAGAGTCCAGCAATTCAGGAATGCATTAATTGTGTATGTTGTCAGGACTTTCTATCTGCATGCTTGATATGTCCACTGGCTGTTCAACTCAGATAGTTATGAATGTCTCACCTGACTGGTCAGAAAGGTATTGGCTACATGCTTCCTGTAGCCGCTCCACACATTCAGAAGCTGCACGGGCCCTTGATAAAAGGTAATCTATGCAACAACAAAAGTATACATTACATCAGCTCTTCTAAGAAGTATAACTTGAAGCACAATTTGATGTGATATATACACACACACAACTATATCTATTTTTAAATTAAAAATTAGACATTTTAGTAATGAAGGAAACAGCAACTGGCTCTACATGTCATTTAACCCTGCCTGCTAACCTGCAGAGCTTCTGCTACTGATATGAGTGGGGTCTTCGAGTTGATTGAGAGCATCCTGTACCATCTGTTCAGCCTCTTTCACAACACACTGAAGGAGCACAAACTGTTTGTCCAGGAGCTCCTGCTGAAGAGCCTGTGTGTTGCCTTCCTAAGAACAAATGAAGAGACACACTGATGCAAAGTATCAGTGAACCATGTATGTCTTCTGTTGCGATGGTTTGCAAATTAAATTGATTGTGGTTGGTGAGGCTCATAGAAGAGATAGAATTATACAATTGCATTTAAAACAAGGGTAAAATGCTCCTGGTTCGGACCAGATCACCCGATCCGGTAGCGATGGCGGTGGGTGGTTTGGAGAACCGGTAGCAAAAATCCCTGCCCCCCCCCCGTCCCCCCCATGCCCAGCTGAGCTGCGTGATCATCAGAGTCTTTTCTTTTTTTACTTTTAAAAGCATTTTTTCTAAAACCTCTTCGGCTGATTCTGGACTCAGTAACATACTATTCACATAATCACAGCCAACTTACTGTTTCCCCCAAGCGGTTCTGCAACTCTTGGATTGTCTTGCTGCTGTATTCCTTTTCCTTTTCAAGTGTAGCTTTTAACTGCTGTAGTTCAGCTTCCAAAGCTGCCATCTGCTGATCACGCTGAGCCATGGTCTCAATGAGAATGTCTTTCTCTTGCTTCAGGACAGCCAGATGAGTGGTGTGCTCTTCTTCAGACTAAATAGGCAAGGAAGGAGAATGGAGGAAAAATGGAATCCTCTTTTCCCTTGGAGTGTACCAGTTTTAAAGAAAGCATACAAAATGGCAGCCATAACCCTATTTATCTCCAAGGATGCCATTGGCTGTTTGCATTTGGTCCTCTCTCTCCAACTGAGTCATCTAATTTTCTATTTCATTCCACATGCCTATAGTTTTTGTTTCTGCTCATTTCTACTCTTCGAATGGTTGCTGGGGTCCTGCTCTTTTATGGCTATATTTATCTCAGAAGGGTAAGGAAAGACCCACCTGTGCAGTGGAATCAACAGTGCTCTGGAGACATTGAAGCTCCTGTTTGCTGGCAATGAGCTCTCTCTTCAATGTTTCCAATATCTCTGCCTGTTCCTGTGTCTACAGAGAAAATGATAGGAGCATCAAAAAATGATTGTGTGCTCTTCTCAAACAGCTCCCTCTACCATTTTCTGTTATTCCTACCACTGTGATCCTTCCTACATTTCATTTCTCTTCCAATAAAAATGACGATTCTTCTACTTCTCTTGGCATCTCCTTACCTTTCGCTGGGCTTGCTCACTCAACCGCTGAAAGGAGTCCTCAAGCTCTTTCTTGTCACGCTCTGTGTCACTTTGGACCTGTCTTGCCATAGTCACCTGCTTGGTGACTTCAGCATTCTAAAGGACAGAACAGGAAGGCAAGGAAAGAAAGAAAGGGAGGTTTTAGCCACTGGCCATCATTGTCCTAATAAAGTGGAGTCCTCCTAACTTATGGGACACTCTGAAGGGAGTGTCCAGTTTGGTCTAGTAGTTAAAGCATCAGGTTAGAGACTGGGATACCATCAATTATAGGGCTGCCTTAGATATCAAAGCCAGCTGGATGATTTTGATCCCATCATTCCCTCCTAATTCAACACACTTCACAGGGTTGTTGTTATAAGAAAAATAGGAGGAAGAAGGAGTGTTATGTAGGTTTGTTGCTTGAGTTATTTATAAAAATAATAAAGGCAGAAAACAAATAAACCAATTTCTCCTTGCCTCCTCACCTCGTAAAAGTTTTTGGGGAGTTCTAGCAACTCTTCTGGCTGGAACACATGTGCCATGCTGAAGATTCCTGGAGAAGCCTAGTATTCAACATAGCTTTTTCTTGAGTCCTTTTAATTTCTGATTAATACTTGGAAAATCTTGCAGATCTCTTCCAAATGGCAGGCACACCAAATAATTTTACTTAGCCCAGTTCAAAAATATATTCCTCCTTTCCATCTTTGCCTGACTGTTACTTTTCTAGACTACCTTGAACAGATTTAATTAAAACTGTAACTGGTTGTCTAAGTGAATGAAAAATATATTACTTAGTGTATATTTCTATAGAGGATGGCAAAAAAGCATATAGCTGACCCAGACAGTCTCAAATCTCTTGTGCCAGGATGGCAACTGTTAATAAGGGTTTAACCTTAGCTCATTTCAAAGGCTTTTTGCTTTGCAATCAGTGAATAATCCTATTTCAACGTGCAGAGCCAGGCAAGATGACCCCTAGTTTTCTTTTAGCATTGAATAATGGAGGGAAGTAGGAAAGCATTACCTTGCGTAGGAGGTCTGCATGATTCTGCACCAGCTCACTGTACTTTTCCTTTAGCTTTACATAGCGTTGCTCTGTGGTTTGTGCTTTCCCTATAACAGAAAGAGACAGGACCTGGCCTGTGACTGAAAGGAAGGGGGGAGGGAGGGAGGATCACTTCATAACACAAGCTGAGCCAACCACCTCCCTCCAGTGCAGCTCTCACTTCAGCCCCAAACTAGGGAGGACTGGGGCCTGGGCCCTTTTTCCTTCAGCCCCTCTGCCAAAGGAATATCTGAATAATCCTCCTCTCTCACATACTCCAATTCTAAACTGGAAGATCAATTCTAAAACTGAAACCCTGGTTCAGAACAGTTTGAGTGATACATCTGGATAGCCCAAAGAAAACTCACTGGGGACCGATTAAACTCTTATCTGGGATGGTTATTATGGCATTTTCAATCCAAATACAAGTCCTGCTTCTATAAACTGAGGCCGGGCAGCCAGAGTGAACCAGCTTATTACAGTATTTGTTAAGGAGGTTGATTTGTTAGGAGCCTGAGTAGCATAGCGGGCTAATGCCTCCTACTAAAGGCAGCAATTAACATTCAGCTGCCTGTAATTCTGCAAGTTCAATCTAGCCAGGCTCAAGGTCGACTCAGCCTTCCATCCTTTCTAAGGTGGGTAAACTGAGGACTCAGTTTGGGGGGGCAATAAGCTGACTTTGTATAAATATATACAAAAGTATGAAGGCTATTGCTTAATGCATTGTGAGCCGCCCTGAGTCTACGGAGAAGGGCGGCATATAAATCAAAAATTTTTTTAAAAAAAAAGGAGGTTGACAGATTATTAGTCTGCCTATTCTAGTACATTCTGAAATGTTCCTTAAAAATAGAGCCAAAATATGTATCAATTAGTTGCTATCATGGTCTATGTGACTTCTATAAGAAATTAATTTTAACTGCTTTCTAGTAAAATGACTGTTCAGGTGAATGGGCCACATATCTGCAATTTGTGAATGATGTCTAAACTGCAGTCTTTCTATCTCTGATGAAAAAAGGCCCGGTTGTCGAATTCTTTTCATTGCTTACTCTCAATTTCTGTCAGGCTTCGCTGGGCTTTCTCTGTGTCCTCGTGCCTCTTTTTCCATTCATCCAGTTCTGTGCGCAAGAAGTCACTCTCATCCAATGCCTGCTGCTTTAGGTGCTTCTGCTCTTCCAGCTCAGCCTCCAGCTCACTGATACGCCCCTTCAGCTGCATCACCAGGCGGTGACTCTGCAGGTACCGTGTTTAAAGTGAGGGTGTAACGGAAAAGATCACTGAGAAAACCTCATGGTATTGAAGCGATTACACTGTTCTGGCTATGTACAGTTAAGCACACACCACAACAAATACATCAAAACTGCATATCAAGTTGAAGCGTGGTCCTTGTCTTTGGACTCTGCCACCATTAGTTTTTAAAAAGTGCCACTCCAAAGCTTTCTTTTTAGAAAGGTTGACAGCACAGACAAACAGAAAAGGGTAAATACCATCAATATTTCTGGTTACTGCTTTGGAATAAGGGATGTTAAGAGGGAAATCTTAACATCCTAGCAGCCTACATGCGGGCTATCAATGGTGCTTTAGGTAATAACAAATGCAAAAAAATGTATTCTTAGCCTGCATACCTATGGATCAATTCATCCTGGTCTAATGTAATTCAGAGCAGAGAAGGTTAAAAGGAAATACCTGGCCCTTGCTTCTGATTGTTATTATGACAGCAAAAATGAAAGTTTATCTTCAGTTCTAGCTTAAGTAGCATTTTGCATTACTGGAATGCTTTATGACTTCTTTCTGGATATTAAAGCAAAGGATAGCAGATCCCTCTTTTCTGTATCTCTTGGGATTTTGTATTTTTCTGGTTTTCCTACATACTTTCATCTCCCGACTAGAGTCCAAAGCAAATGTGAGTTTCTATATCTGGGCTTAGAAAAAACATCCCCGTAAGACTTTAAATTTACCTCAGCTTTGAAGTTCTTGAGCTCATCCTTAAGGGCGTCGAGTTCTCTGTGCAGCTGTTCAATTAACCTGTCCCTGGAAGGAGGGAGAAACACTTGGGCAAATTGGATATAAATATTTTTAAATTGGATGGGAGGAAAGCAAAGTCAGACCTCATGACCACATGCAGATGAAGAAAGCAGCCGAATTAATAGCAATAGCATTTATGTACTGCTTCACAGTGCTTTACAGACCTCTCTAAGCAGTTTACAGAGTCAGCATATTGCCTCCAACAACTGGGTCCTCATTTTACTGACCTCAGAAGGATGGAAGGCTGAATCAACCTTGAGCCGGTGATATTTGAACTGCTGAACAGGCAACAGGCAGTCAGCAGAAGTAGCCTGAAGTACTGCATTCTAACCACTATGCCACCATATTTTAAGAAGAGGTTCTTGATGCTTCAAAGTAAACACATTAAGTTCTCTGTCAAAAGCAATAAAGCTTACAGATGCTTGGCTGTCATGCTATTATTTCCATCACAGTGCCATTTGTGTGGGGATTTAGAGCATGGCCAGTGCCAGGAATACTGTGCAGAAGAAAAAAAAATCCACATTCTGAAGCAAGAAAACATAAACCCAAAAACAAAACACATTTCTATATTACTAATTTGTACTTTAGAAACATATTCCATGTTGCAGAGAGGAACAGGGTACTTATTTGTGTAATTATATTTAGAAATTACTCCCATCCCAAAAGGAGGTCTTGCAATTGTCCCATACATAAAGCAGAGATTATGAAGATGTTTCCTGGTAGCTATTTTTGGTGTTTTCATTGCACTCTGTATATGAAAAAAGCACCTGTTCAGCAATAATGAAAGTAAAGTTTCCTTCTAAATTAATAAAGGGCACAATAAGAAATGAATAATAATCACTCACTTGTCATCCTTGGTCATCCCATTCTGGCTGTTAAAGTTAAAGGGATCATTGTTGAAAGAACTGCCAAAGATGTCATCAAACTTATTGTCAAAGAGACTCTGGAAGATAAGATGGAAGCAGTTAGTTTCATGAAAAGATAAACTTGCCTTGCACTCCATCCTAACTCAAGGAAAGAGGGACTTGACTTAAATTTCAGAGAATTTTCAGTAGAGTGACTAATGCGAAAGAGAGGATGGGAACAACAATTATTGATACTGAAGCATATGCAGGAGCTCAATTTACAGATAGTGGAGAGCAGGCATTGTTTCTAAATCAGCAACATGGAAGATAATCTCCCCATTATTTTGTCACTAGGAAAACCATTCAAATCCACTTGATTTCTCCACTCTGCTTCCACCCTTTTTTTGAGAGAGAGAGGGTAATCAGATCTTTATATTTCATAGAAAATTTCTATCCTTAAAAGGAACTCTGCCCTTCCGCTCACCTGCTGTGAGGAAGTTTCCATCTCAACAAGATCCATGATGGGTTCACTGTCTGGGGATGAAGCTTCCAATGGGATGACAACAACAGGACTGATGTGTTCAGAGAGTGCTGAGGCTCGCAGAAAGTTGGGGGGATTCTAGTGCATGGAATGAAGAACGATACAGAACTGTTGCACTGAAGAAGCATATCGCATATACTAAGACAATACTGTAGTGCCTAAGGTTATTGCTCATTGCCCATTTTGGCATTCCAAAACTACTTGTGGTTGGAGAAAAAAAACCACCTTTGCAAATAGATTTGCACCTAATCCATTTGCAATTATATACCAGTTAATTTATTCAAATTTTTGTTTAGACTAGCTACTTAAATTATAGACTCTCTGACTATTACAAAGCAAGGCTGTTTACACTAACCATAAAGAAAGACTGCAAATTTATGAGATTATAAACTGATTTACGAGGGTTGTAGAGGATTGTAAAACTGTGCCCTAAACTGCAATAAGACACTGAAGATTCTATTTAGCTGCAATTATCACTCCACTTCCTTCTGTGGATTACAAACTATAAAAACTACAACAGGAAAGAACCTCTTCAGTATTGTTAGATTACTAATTTTCTATAATCTTTTACACTAAATACAAGCTAATATTTCATTTTTTTACTCTCAGTTGATACTATTTTTTTCTTTTCAGCTGAGATTTTACTCTTCATCTTTTATTCATCTGTCATTTTTAATACATCTGTGGGTTACAAATTATATCTAGAGATCAACCTCACTTGCATTTAAGTTCTACTGCAACATTATCCATAGGAAGGACCAAAAGGAAAACTAAGAACTGCTTGAACTAAGGAGAAATTTCCTGACAGTGAGAACAATTAACCAGTGGAATGGCTTGCCTTCAGCAATTATGGGAGCTCGATTACTGGAGTTTTTTAAGAAGAAATTGGACAGCCATTTGGCTAGAATGGTATAGGGCAGTGATGGCTAACCTTTTTGCCATCGCATGCCAAAAGTGGGGGGAGCACGGTGGGGTCACATGCATGCGTGCCCATATCCATAATTCTATGCGCCCTGCTCCCTCCCCCGTGCTCCCCCCACTTTTGGCACGTGATGGCACGGTGGGCCCGGTAGGCCCGGTTTTTGCTCCAGAGCCTTTCTAGGAGCCTGGGAAGGGCAAAAACTGTCTCCCCCGCCCAGCGGCCCTTTGGAGGCCGGAAACAGTGTGTTTCCTGATTTCTGGTGGGCCCAGAAGCCCCAAAAATCAGCTGGCTGGCGCACACATGCGTGCCGGAGCTGAGCTCGCGTGCCCACAGATATGGCTCCATGTGCCACCTGTGGCACCTGTGCCATAGGTTCGCCATCATGGGTATAGGGTGTCCTGCTTGAGCAGGGTGTTGGACTAGGAAACCTCCAAGGTCCCTTTTATTCTGTTATTCATACATCCAACTGTCATAGTTCAGTTATGACCAGTGGTGGGTTGCTCCCGGTTCTGTCCGGTTCTTGAGAACCGGTAGTAAAAGCGGCAGGAGGCTGTGCCCACCCACCCTGACGTCATATTTGGCGATCTGACCGCACCCCCATTGCGAACCAGTAGTAAAGGTCAGTAGAACCTGGTTATGACATACAGTTCCCTTAAGTCACAGCTGAAGCAGCCTCAGCACAGATACAATGAACAAAAGTGAGAACAGCAACTCTATGGTTGACGTTTACAGAAAGTCATGGGTCCTCACCTCAGGCAGCTGTGGGATCTGAATCAGCCTTTTGAAATATTGCAGGTTGCTGGAGCGATAGAAGAGATCCTTCAGCCTGTAAAATTTAAGGAAAGATATATTAAAGTCTAGCAAACTTTAAACAATCATCTGGGCAGTCTGTCAGACGCAGAAGGAAGCAAAATGAAATGGCAATCCAGAATCAGGAGGGTCATTCAAGGTCAGAGAAGAGATGATAATGCAAAGCAATTGCCATAGAGGCATATTGACCCATCCTACCACTCACTATAATATTTAGATTCACAAGACAACTCATCATACTCAGCAAATAACAGCACTGGGCCTAATATTGTCCTATCGATAGAATGCTGTATTTATTTAAGCTGAATCCAAATTTCTGGGAATTTTTTGGACTAAATTCAAAATTGTTTAGGAAGCAGCCAATGGAAAAATGAATTAAATCCATAATATACAAAACAATGTGTGTTGGACTCTGTGCATTAGGGTGGATGTTTTTTTTTTAGTTTCTGGTGTTGTATTTGCATCTATGGCTGTTATTCTTATTTCAGTTTCCACCTGCCTATTTATTTTGCAGGTTTGTTTGTTTTTTTGCTTTTTAAAAATTATTGTTAGCTCCTCCAGAAACACTTGTTTGAAATGTGTGGGGTTATATAAATTGAATATGTGCATGCATAGGTCAATAAATAGAATCTTACAGTGCAACTATAAATAATAATCAAGTAACCAGGGAACACCATGTATATAATCTGTATATATTCATGAACACCTCTAAACTGAAAATTGTTGAATTGTAATATCATGTAATTAAATACAAACTTAATTAAAAAAAATAGAATCATAGAATAATAGGGCTGGAAGGGATATTGGAAGTCTTCTAGTCCATCCCCAAGCCCAAGACAGGAGAATCTATTTCATGCTAAACAAATGGTTGTCCAATCTTTTCTGGAAGACCTCCAGTTATGAAGCATCCACAACTCTGGGAGGCAAGCTCTTCTGTTGATTAATTGTTCTTACTTTCATGTGGTATAAACATAAATACTATAGCATATGGCAGTGATGGCGAACCTTTTCGGCACTGAGTGCCGAAAAGGGAATGTGTGTGCATCTGGGCCGCAACCTGTAAGAGGAGCTGCCCAGGATACGTGCGCGCCCCCGAAAATGAACTTCCGGTTTCAGCTACTGAACATGGTGTCAGCCAGCTACTCTTCCGGGTTTCTGGCACGCATGCGCACACAACTATCAGTTGGCCGGTGCGCATGGTCACACAGGAAAATGGAAGACCAGCTAGAAGATCTTCTAGTTTTCAGCATTGCTGCATGCAAAAAAGCCAGCTGATCATCACATGCATGTGCACGCCAGAAACCTGGAAGAGGAATGGGTGATGCCATCCAGGCGACATGGCTCCGCATGCCACTTCGGGCACACGTGCCATAAGTTTGCCATCATGGGCATAGGGTATAAATAGATATTGCTCTCCCTCTTTAATAATATTGTAATTAAAATCACCTAATGAGATTCAAGTAAATTTAAAAGAACTATAGCTTGAATATCAGCTGTCGCAATCAACAATTGTAGGTGATCATTGCCCATATATTCTGCTTATAGTTTTGTACAAATCCACATGGATTTTTACAAATCCACCAATAGCGTTTCTCTTGGGTTCTTCTTTGAACATAACTTGAATCCAAGGCCTTGCTCAGTTGGAAAAGCCCTAGTAAGCTCAGCATAGGAATGAAATTTCTAAATATGAGTAAGAACCACTATTTCTTGGTGACCAGTCAGTATTGCCTTACTCAGTCATAAAGGAACAAAAGCATATTGGTATAATAATATAGCTTAGATATTAAAGCAGAGTTGTCATTGATAAATCCTAGAGGGATGAGCCCACAATTCAAATACAGTTAAAGCATACTATTTGTTTAAAAAGGAACAGAACTAATAAAAATAAATCCTTGACTTGTCCTCCTTAAACATCCAAGTAAATTTATATGGCAGCACTGGAGAAAGTATCTAGGTTAAAATAAGTGGGGAATGAATGAAGCCATTGCTATCATACTGGTATGCCCAGTTTAGGATAAAGTATGAAGGAAACATTTCAATAATGTATTTGAAAATCTTTCAAAAAGATATAACATAGAAGTGCTAGAAAATTTTAATTATTTTGACCAGTTGGGAAACACTCTGCCAAGTTTGTCCCTCCAGGAAATTCCTGAGTTGCCTTGTTAATCATTTTCTATTTTGGAAAATAAAGAAGCAGCTATATTTGTCTTTATGCTAACACGGAAGTAACAGAAATATTGTAGGAAAGTTACCATGTAATGCTGGAGTTCTTGATTTTTAGTAGAACTAAAAAGAAGTATAGGAAAATGTGGACTTTAATAAAAACAGCAGTCACAAGTAGAATTAGAGAAACTAAATATGAAAGAGTTCAAGATATATGAGAGGTTCTAATCGTACTAGAAGCATAATTGAAAATACTAATCCCATTAAGGGAAAAAATAACAAAAGAAAAAGCCAAAAATAATATTGAAACAAAAAAAGACACATATAGGAAATGAAAAGAAGGTCAGGTCTCTAAGACATACCCAGATAACCTAGAACCATAAAGAGGATGTCAAGAAAGTGAAATTACAGAATAAGCATACAATTTCTTATTTTTATTAGATCCTATAAAAATAAGGGGGGAAAGCCAGTTTGGCATAGTGGTTAAGGCACTAGGCTAGAAACCAGGGTATGAGTTCCTAATTTAGGCATAAAACCATCAGAGTGTCCTTGGGTCAGTGACTTTCACTCAGTTCTAGGAAGAAAGAAAACAACCACTTCAAAAAATCTTGCCCAAAAAACCACAGAGTACTTTAGGGCTATTGCCAGGAGTCAAAATTGATTTGGTACTACCTTCCCTCACCGTCACTGTGAGGGGAGGGAGGACCCAGGGCAAACAGGAGAATGGAGATTTTACAGAATCCTTACCCTGCCACGCCCACCAAGCCACTCCCACAGAATTGGTAGTAAAAAAATTTGAAATCCACCACTGACACATATACCCCAATATAAGGAGGGTGGAGTACACACAGGATTAAAAAGCATAAAAGATACATCAAAGTCTAATTTGATTAGACTTTGAGGAGCCTGGTGGAGCAGTGGACTAAAGCACTATTAAATAGCACTTAGCTGCCAGCTGCCTGCAATTACTGCAAGTTCGAATCTCACCAGGTTCAAGGTTGACTCAGCCTTCCATCCTTCTGAGGTAGGTAAAATGAGGACCCAGATTGTGGGGGCAATAAGATGACTTTGTATAAAAAAGAACACCTCTTAAGGGGGGGCCAAAAGCCCTACTAAGCAGGTATATACAAAAGTATGAAGGCTATTGCTTAACTCATTGTAAGCCACCCTGAGTCTCTGGAGGAGGGCGGAATATAAATCGAACCAATAAATAAATAAATAATTTAAAAGAAAAAAAGCCATAAAAGTATAAAATGTATATAAAAGTCTAAAGCAGAGTCTAAATAAGAGTCTAAAAAAATCTAAGGTGAGAAGAATGTTAGATGGATGTAGGGGAAAGTAAAAGTTAATATACAGCAAACTAAATCTATCACAATACAAAGCACTTTTAAATAAATGCTCGTTAAGACCAATTTATGGCACAGGCTTCATCTGACGGATTTTAAGGATTGCTGTGCAAAACTTGGCAACATTATATGTTGTAGCAGGATTTGTACTATATCTTCAAGCAGTAGGGAAGTATAGAATTCTCTCCCTACTCCAAGGGAAGGTTACTAAAAAATCCCCATTTCCTCCCGATCAGCTGAGACTTCGGAGGCAGAAAATAGATGGGGGTGGGGTCAGTCAGAATTTTTACTACTGATTCTCCGAATTACTCAAAATTTCCACTACTGGCTCTCCAGAACTGGTCAGAACCTGCTGAAACCCACCTCTGATATGTGTACATTTTAATCTTTTTTAAAATAACTTCTTTAAAATTACTGTTTCTATCCCACTCTCCATATGCTGGTCAATGACCAAAATAAAGATATAACTTCAAGGCACATATTTGTTAATAGAAGATAAAAAGTCCTAACTGTTGATTTGATGCCTATAAGGAGCATACAAGGAGAAAACAAAAACACAATCAAAATGAGTAGGGTTGATCAGGGGACTTGCTCATCTGGGAATTAGTATGCAGCCTATTTTGACAGGTCTGATTCCTTCTGAAGACAGTTAAGGAGATTCCTTAATCAGATAGTGCAGGCCTGTCAAACTGGCAGCCCGCAGGTCGGATTGATCACCCACAAGCCACGCCCACCCCTGCTCCGCAACGGCAAAAAAAGCTGTGATATGTCACATGACACAATCGCGTTTGACACCCGTGAGATAGTGCTATGAAAGAGCATATCCAAACCATCAGAATTTACACAACCCATTCCCTCACAAGGCAATTTGAAATTAAACGCATAGTCAACATCATCCTCAAATCAGCATCAGCATCAGCATCAAATTATGCTGAACATTTACCAATGTTTGTGGTACTTGTAAATTGAATGATCACAGAGAACATAATCCAAAGAGTGCTCTCCCTTTTTCCTTCTAGCTGACCAATAGAAGAAAGTAAACAATATTTTTAAATTGGTGTCCTCTCCCTGAATTACCACTGGTCTTGAAAAATAAAATTCTTCTTACCATATCACACAAAAAGAAATAACCCTTCCTTCCTATCACCTCTATTTTTTGTACATATTATTTATTTATTTGGGACATTTGTACACAACGTATCTCACAATTCTATTTATATACATTTGTATAGTCTGCCAAAATAAACCAATAAATCTGAAATTGCTGTGGAGGGAAAGCCAACGTCCTTGTGATTTACAAAGGTGGCAGGACAGCATGCAGCAAGTTTTCATCCAGGTACTTGGCTATGACCAAGACTGCACATCACTCTGCCAGTTGGGGGAGGGAGGGAATATAAGTATTAAAGAATGCATATATGAAAAATGATCAGAACAGTTTTAGGAACAGGATGCTGAACCTCTATGGGGAAGAGTAGCTTTATGGCAGCTGCTGTACAATGTGTAAATTGGACTCAGGAGCTAGGAGTAGGGGGGAAATTCTCTCCAATGATAGTGTTACCAATAAGAGTGCATAACTGCAGCTGGAGATTCCTGGAAACTTTGTGATTCAAAAAAACAAAAACAAACCTGAACTCAATACCACTTTATACTCAATAACCAAATATAGTTAATATCATGACTATAAATCAGATCTTGTATGACTTCAAAACATCAATTTGTTAAGGACTGTTGTTAACATCAATGGTTCAAAACATCAGCTTGTTAAGATTTATAGTATCAGAAAGTAGAAATCTTTTTATAAACTTCAAATCCAGTGGCCAGAGTGTGTGTAACACATAAACACAGGTAGTGACCATTCAAAGTTGCAACAGCACTAAAAAAAGGTGATTTATGACTTATGTTCTTCACACTTAGAACCGTAGCTGCATCCCCACCAGTGGTGTGTTTCAAATTTTTTTACTACCGGTTCTGGGGGCATGGCTTGGTGGGCATGGCATGGCAAGGATACTGTAAAATCTCCATTCCTACCCCACTCCAAAGGAAGGATACTGTAAAATCTCCGTTCACTCCCTAATCCAGGGGAAGGTTACTGCAAAACCCCATTTTCTCCCAATCAGCTGCGAATTGGGAGGTGAAGAATAGATCGGGCGGGGCCAGTCAGAATTTTTACTACTGGTTCTTCAAACTACTCAAAATTTCCGCCACCGGTTCTCCAGAACTGGTCAGAACTTGCTGAAACCCACCTCTGATCCCCACATGTTTATGTGATCAACTGACATATTTACAATGATTGCAGTGTCCTGTGGTCATGTGGTCACTTTTTGCAACCTTCTGGCAAGCAAAGTCAATGGGGAAATTAAATTCACTTAACAACCGTATTATTATCTTAGGAACTGCGGTGATTCACTTAACAGCTCTGGCAACAAACGAACAAAATGGGGCAAAACTCATCTAACAACTGTATCACTTAGTAACAGAAATTTTCAGCTCAATTGTGGTTGTAAATCGAGGAATATCTGTAATGGATTGCTAGAGAATTCTTTATTCTTTATCCAATTTATTCAATTCTTTGGATTGCTAGAGTAGCTGAAGCAAGAGCAGGAATTATCTTGAAATGGAATAATGCTGTGTTTTAGTTCTGATTCTATGTTTAGTTCTACTTTTCACATAATATTTCCCTAAAATTCTCTCATTCTAACACCTTGCCTCCTGCAAAGTTGAGAACTGTGTCATATCCAACAATCAGACAGAACATCTGACTATTTATATTCAGTAGGCTGAATATAAACAGCGTATTGAATTTACCGTAAATGCATAGAGACCACTTTCTTACAGACATAATTCCTATTCCCTCTTCATCTCAACAAACAACTCCCCCCTCTCCACACCACTCACTTTTTGAACTGCTCCAGGAAACGGTCTCTGTGGCCTTGAAGTGTATCAGCTGGGAGACCTAGAGAAAAGGTATCAAGAAAGAGAGTGAACAGCAGAATATTTGGATGACTCGGCTATCCGTATCTGTGTGGACATGCAAACAAGAGAATCAGAGGGGGCAGGGGCACTGCCCAGCAGCTGTGACCGACATAGAGCAAGACTTGTCCAAGGAACTGAACACTGAAGGGGAAACACACTAGCAGCATGGATTATTTCAATTATCTTGACAGGATGGATAAAATTACTAATGTATATATAATGCCTGTCTTTTCAGGTTGCACAATGCCACAACGGATCTTTACATCCTTTGCCTTTAAAACCCTTTCTCTTCAGCTCAGATCAAGGGTCTCTCAGTTTACTCTGTGATATACTGTATATGGTAAAAACCATCACTGTCTCCTATTATACCTCATGTTCTAAGGCACTCATAATGATTGAATGAATGATTCCCATCATATTTAATTACATCTTACTTTATTACCTTTCCTCTGCCCTCACTGGAATTTTTTAAAAAGGAAAAAAAACAAATCCAATATGGAAACAATAATACTAGCCTATCTCAAGTGAGATTGTATTTCTAAAATATGTTTGTGAAACAATTTCAAGATTAAAACAAAACCAAAATATTATGAATTAATATACTATTACCAGGACATTTTTACTGTATAGTAATACAACCTTGTAGGTGATCAGATGGAAGTATCCTGGTCATCCTAATTACAGTAGCTAAAAAGAATGAAAGTGGTGATGGAATTCAGACCAAAAAAAGGATATATAAATTTGTACTTACAGGAGTGTAACTTGAACAGCAATTTTACTGTGTAGTCATAGAGGTGGCTGCAGTCTAGAATGACCTGAATCAGAGGGGCCAAGCGGCACTGCCCGGCAGCTGTGACCGACACAGAGCGAGACATGTCCAAGGAACTGAACACTGAAGGGGAACCACACCAGCACCATGGATTATTTCAATTATCTTGACAGGATGGATAAATTCATGTTCTAATCACGGGGAATGGGGGGGGGGGTGGAGGAACCCTCCAGAAATGCCATAAATAATATTCTAAAGAGGGCCACAGAATCTACAGAGTAGTCATAACAAAAGTTAAATTTAAGGAAAATTGCTCCAAAAAAAAAAAAAAAAAAAAAAGAGAGAGAGTAAGGGTTAAAGGTGAAGTTAAAAATAAGGGAAAAATTGACTTAGGGTGTTGGGGGGAGGAGGGAAAGAGCTAGAAATCTTACGGCTGCTTTACCTCTCTGCAAATGTTAAAGACACTTGTTTTAGCTGTCAAAGCCCTCCAAAGCAAAATGTATCGGGTCTCAATTATACACTTGGGGTACACAAACAGGTTAATGGAAGACATAGATAGACCCTGGGCCACCCAACCTGCACTAGAACAACTGAATGTACATGACAAGGAAAGCAAGAAATGAGAACACGAATACCCCAAAAAATCCCACAAGGGCCTGGAAATTATGCAGCACAAGGAGAGTCCAAGCAATGAGCTTTAAAAACGGCAACCAAGAGCAAGGATTTAATGACACTAAAAACTGAAGAACTGATTTAATTCCTAAATGGTTAAAGACAAGAACTAAATGACAAGATGTTATTAAAATGGGAACTGTCTACAGTAAAGGTAAAGGTAAAGTTTCCCTCGCACATATGTGCTAGTCATTCCCAACTCTAGGATGCTCATCTTCATTTCAAAGCCGAAGAGCCAGCGCTATCCGAAGATGTCTCCGTGGTCATGTGGCCGGCATGGCTAAATACCAAAGGTGTATGGAACATTGTTACCTTCCCATCAAAGATGGTCCCTCTTTTTCTACTTGCATTTTTTTACGTGCTTTCAAACTGCTAGGTTGGCAGAAGCTAGGACAAGTAACGGGAGCTCACCCCATTGCCAACCTTTCGATCAACAAGTTCAGTGTCTTAGCCACTGAGCCACCACGTCCCTCCGTCTATAGTACCAGAGAGCAAAAGCCTGTTTCATGAGATTCAGAGTGCTAAGTAATTTGCAGCAACAGTAGTTGCTCAAGAGAAAGATTGAAAGAATGAGGAAAGGGACAGATACTGGCCACACATCTGAAGTAGGCAAACTCTGTGTCATGAACCAAGATACGCAAGGTACCCCTCTTAGTAGCAGGAGGAGACAGAGAACAGGGGAAGGGTCCTTTTCCCAGCCTGAAGCCTACTTGATAGTCTTAAAACATCTGGACTCTTAGTCTGGACTGGAGTGTATAAAATTATGAAACACTGAGGTTACAGTTTTTCCTTCAATTTAATGGACTTAAAATATTCTTTTTTCCAGTGGTGCTAGGTTGGCACCACTGGAAAACAGCTAACTAAGCTGTGAACCAGCCAAAAATAAACCCAGGAGGAGTGGAGGAGACAATGCTGGGGACCAGTTAAAATTAACTGTGAACAAATTAAATATAAGGTAAGGAGTGGAGGTAAGCACCACTGGAAAACAGCTGAAAAGCCGCTATTCAGCTAAAAATAAACCTAGGGGTGCAGGAGAAAATGTTGGAATGCAGTTAAAATTAAACTGTGACCCAGCTAACAAATAAGGCTAGGAGTGGAAGAACATCTCTGGAAAACAGCCAATTAAATGGCAATCCAGCCAAAAATAAAATTAGGAGGAGTGAAGAAGATATCTTTGAAGAATAGTTACTGATTTTGAAATATTTTTAAGAGAGGAATAAAATATTATATTTTGATTACTAGGTGTGATTTAAAAGAAATATTGACTTGAATTGAGTGTCTGAAGTAAGGAGAATATATGAAATACTGATTGTTAAAATGATAAATGAATAATACAAAGAGCTGTTTAGATTTGAAGTTTAAGATTTAAGGTGATTACATAATAGAATGTTAAATGCTAGAATAAGATGTTAAATTGAATGACAAAAATTGGATTTAGACTTGTCTTGTTTTTTCTTGTGTTTTTTTCTTGTTTTTGTTCTTCTCTTTTTTTGTTTTTCTGTTAAGATGTTAATTGATGAAATTTGGAATTTATACTTATTGTATACCGGATACAAACCTTTGCTCTAAAAAGATGTTGTTTTATGCTTTATGTTAAAAAACAAATTAAAAAAATTTTCAAAAAAAATCCTTTTTTTAATGTTAGGCTTATCTGCAGAATAAGCACAGAAGCATCACAAAAATCTGCAGCTGAAAAAGGCTTTTGGTTATGTTGAAAAAAGCCAGACAAGATGCCATATATGCCAAGCTGTGTAATCCAACTGCCTGGCCTCAAGAGTATGTGAATTTTATTATTTAGGTTACATTTAAACCAATGAGCAGAAACATAATGGTTTTTTCATATTAGTCAGTATAATGAATTAATAACCCCCACAATGTCCCTAAACTTCTCTGGATACCTCAGAATTGATCATCTTGTTGTGGATGCTAGGAATTGCAGTTCATATGTCACATAACTAGTTTCCTAACCTCAGTTTTCTCTATCATCAACTAAACTGCTTGTTTGTCTACACTGGAAAAGTTTAGGATAACTTCTTATGAGAATAATCCCCATTAGAGATATAAAAATGAGTGTGTGTCAGAACTTACAAAGAGCAAACAAACAATTTCTGGAAAGCATCTTGCTATAATATTTAAAATTGTTGTCCTCTGTAAAACGTTACCTGTCTGAAATAGGTTGAGTTCACATTCCAAATAGTCAAACATTTCCACAGTGAGCTGGAAACTAAAATGGAAAGAAGAGACTGAATAGAGACTCCTACAAAATAAAATGAAGGTTCAACTTGGCAGAATCACTTTGTGGCTTTGTTGTCCAAGAGAGTAAACTAACAATATTCTACACAGCAATCCAACAATACTGAGAAGGAAAATTCTGGAACAGCACAGAGCAGTGGTGGGTTTCTACCGGTTCGCCCCAGTTCGGGGGAACTGGTAGTGGCGGTGGCGGGAGGCTCCGCCCACCCATCTGGACATCATCACGGATGCTCTGCACATGCGCAGAAGGTTCTGCGCATGTGCAGAAGCGCAGCAAGCAAAGCAAGTGTGTGCATGCGCACTCTCACAGTTCTGAACCGGTAGCAAAGGTAAGTAGAACCCACTACTGGCCCACAAGTGCTGTACACAACCTGATTTTTAATTTTTCTGGTTTACCTGAGAAATTAATTGTGCATCCTTAAATCCACAACTGCCCCGTAGTTCGCACCAAGTAGCACTTACAAGTTATTCACATCATTCTCGCCCGTCTCATCAAGTTGTCTGTCTGACATCTGGAGGTTTCCAGGAAATCTGGGATTCTACACAAACGGAAACTAAGATTAAGAATAGTACTAAGGAGTGGATGATATGCTCTTGCCGGATACTGTTCTCAGATTCATCTGTTTCGGTGCCCAAAAAGCAAAGAGGATAATTGGGATGAGAGTAACTCTGCCTGGCAATTTAATCACTTTGGATAGTATAAGGCAGAGGTCTTTAAACTTGGCAGCTTTAAGACTTGTGGATTCAACTCCTAGAATTCTCCAGCCATAAGCTATGTGTGGAGTTGAAGTCCACAAGTCTTAAAGCTGCCAAGTTTGGGGACCCCTGGTATAAGGCTTTATATGTAGAAGAACCGTACATATCTCCTCCCCTCACTCTACTCTTAAATTGAAGTGAGTGCAACTTTGAATGTCATTTTGGAATGCAGAGGAGACAAAAAAGCATATTTTTTAATGATAGGGAATCATAAACAGCAACTCCAAAAGAAACAAGAGAATGGTAACAACAAAGATTTGCCTACAATGCGGGCTTTAAGGACACAGAATCTCAAAAGAATTAAATAATCCAGGCAGCTGGATATGTTGGTGCTTTGCCAGAGATTCAAAAGCAGTAATTCATTACTGTTCTTCTATTCACAAGCATCCTCCAACCACAAGAGGGAATTACCTCTTCTCACACATACATGTAAGCTGCATTTTGCTAGCCTATGAAACTGTTTATAAATCAGAGGCCTGCCTTCATGAAGACACTCATATAATCCAAGCTTCCTATTCCAACTAGCCACATTCCATTCTATAAATACCTGCTGCCATCTCCACTCCCAAATGTGATACAGCCTTGAGTCAAATGGGATGGTCTGGAGCTAATCATAATATAAACTACAATGCAAGTTAAGAAGAAGTTGAGTAAAGCCTATAAAATAACATTAAGAGGGCTATATACCAATGATAAGAGACAGATAATGTGTGTGTGGGGGGGGAGAGAGAAAATCCACCCACATTGTTATGCATAACTCATATATCCTTTATTTACAAGTGAATAGACATACATACATATGGATGTATCACAATCCTCTTTATCCTCCTAAAATCAACCATTCTGACCCTAAATTCACATTTAGGAGTCACAACACTTACAGATCAGAAAATCTGAAATGGCTGATCCATATCTTCCTCTAAGATATATAGGGGGAAATATATTTGGCTGTATTAATCATGAGAATAGGCAATACTACGGTGAGAAATTTGGGGGAAAGTTTCTCTGCCTGGCAAAGAAGAAATCCTACTCAAGCAGGCAGAGATATTGATTAGACAATTCTGAAATTAAAATGCTAGCAAAACCAGCCTGTATCAAATCCTGGAGTATACTGTAAAAATAGCAATCAGATTAAAAAACAACATTTAGAATGTAGCAGACCATTCTCTCTAGGCTTGCACTTTATCTATGGGATCAATAAATTAGTACTGTACTATAAATCTTCAGGGCAGTCAAAGGAGTACCGATGCTTCAATAAAAGCAACCAGGACTACAAATTACACAGACATACTCCAGAATATTCGATTTTCTTCAAAATGAATGATACACATAAAGCCTATGATATACTCTTAAAAACTCTAGAATCTTATTTATACATTAGTTTAATTCTACGGTTTTCACCAGGGAAGTTGTTCCTACTTCTAACCTAGTTTGGACAATAAGTTCAGGCTACTGTTCATCGCATGGTCTCTACGTCAATCAAAAGTGCTTTGCAGAGAAAAAGAAAATGGTAAGTGCAGAAGCAATAAAGAAAAACTTACTTTTGTGTGGAATTCCATCTTGGTTCTCAGCAATTTGAGGTAGATGCTACATAATTGTCCATAACCCTCACTCAAATGGCCCTAAGGAAAAAAATAAAGTAACAAGGCTGGAGTAATCTCTTAATACAGGGGTCCCAAACCCTGGCCCCATTACTGGGCCATGAGCTATTCACTGAAGCGATGGGCAAGCACGTGTGCATCCCCAGTTGTACAAACAACAGGTGAACGCATGTGCCCCACTTACATGAATGGTGGGTGCACATGCCTGCTACTCGTGCAAATGGAGCAGCATGCGCTTGTGTGCCGCTCATGCAGAACAAACCCCTCTCCCCACCCCTCACTGATCCGCAAAGCTGGAAAGGTTGGAGAACTGTGTCTTAATAGCTTTACTTGCACAATGTTTTAAACTGTGGAGAATGTAGTTCATGGCCCTTTGTGTAAAAATGTATCATAACCACCTTGACCATTATTTCAGGACACATATATTAAATTTATATTTTACTTTTTCTTCTCTTATCCACACTGGTATGGCATCATTGACAGTGTCTGTCACTGATCTCCACATATGTTGTGCTGATTAGGCCATATCTGTTCTGCCCCAGCTAAAGACCCCAAAGAATGCAGCACATACAAACTCTATACAAAGCTTATTTTACTCAAATAACTCAGTCTTTATCAACCAAAGGCTGTTAATAAACTGTCTTAACAGCCTACAAGAATTCTAAGATAAGGTAATCACAGTCTTACTAGAGTTGGCAGAAATCTCAGAAGCAATTTTGCAGAGAATCCAGATGCGAAGGAGAGTGAACTGTGGTTGTTCCCTACAGCTTGCTGCAAGCGGCGTTCCTCCTTAAATAGGCTAAGGGAATGGCCAATTAGCCCCAAGCCTTACTCTCGAGGAGACCTCCTCCTGAGGAGCCACTCCTGCCTTTTGGCAGCTCTGCACGCCTGTGCATTGAGAAGAGGCTCCTCCTCTTTGTCCTCTTCACTTGAAGGAGCTCTGGAAGTTCTGAAGGCCCTGGCTGAATCCCTGCCTCTGGCACCACATCTTCTCCAGCCTCCTGACTGTCCAACTGGAGTGCCAGCTGCACAGGTTGCTGGTGCAGCACCACATCAGCCTCCTCATTGTCAGAATCAGCTACAATCTGCACAGGCCGCTAACGAGCCACAACAATATCCACATCCACCAAAGCCCTCTATTTTAATAAGGATTTATCAGCCATGTAGAAATAGTTTTTTAAGAACCTTACAAAGGTTCTGCCAGCATTTTGGGGCAAACTCAGAAGCAGGGGTCTACTGCTGCCATCAATGGGTCAATTTCCTCAGCATTTATACCTTCCCCCTTTTCAGAGGAAAAAACTACACATATTCTCCACTTAGCTACCTTTCACCCATCAAATTCTTGTGCAAGCAGCTATTAAAACTACAACAGTATGTTTTAAAATAAAGCTATACATTTTTTATTCTCCATATAATATCCTATTTAGTTATAAAAATAAAAACCTGTGAAATAGTGCTGCAACTAATATCCAGAAGGCAATTATCACTTGCAATGTTTGATAAAAGCTAACTTGGCAAACACAGACCTCTACATACCTGCCAAAAGCAGGGATAGGAAGAGAGGTTTAGAATATCAGTTCGTGCATCTTTCCAAGAAGAACTTTGATTTCATTTTTACAGGTAATAATAAACTAATCCGTTTGTTTCTAAATGTAATAAATAAATAACAAAATTTATTCACTCCTAAATTTTCAGTGCTCCTTAAAGGAAAAAACACACACTGTTATGTGTAGTCCCTTCCTTCACCTGAGTTATCATTTCTTCAGAGCTACTGAACACTCAAGAAACTGGCCAGCAAGAAAAAGATAAGCAGACCAGTAAAGCTAGGAAACTATTAGCAGCTAATATATGCAGTGTAAATACTGCTTCCCATTCATTATGGATTTAACAAAAAAGATAGCAAAAGAAACACACACCAAGAAATGCCATATCTTCCATCCGCTTCCATCCTCAACATGGCCAAAGTTTGCCACGTTTATCTAAATTCAGCTCACTGATCTGTGAACCTTCTCTAGCCTAAATTTTCAGAAAATACATTACATTACCCAAATAACCTAAAACAACTCTGTGCCCTCCTGATTTCAAAATGAACAAGAACTTGAAAGGTATGTTTATTACTAAGAGAAGCAGTTCTTTGTAGGCCCAAATAATACTTACCCACATGCGGCTCATGTCACTGAGCTCACTCTTGTATCTCACAGAATCCTTCAAGACCTGCAAAAAGAAGGGAAATAGCCTATTTGAGCAGCTATCAAATGCCCCCAGGTCAACAGAAGCACCAGGAAAAAAATGAATCTAAGAGGTTAATCAACTGTCTGGTATTGTCAACTGAAAGAAAAGGGGAGGGCATGTAGAGAGAAGAATGGTTGGCTTTGCTTCAATAACTATTATATGCCTATTACCGTATATACCCACATCTGAGCTACTGTTAAGGATTGGCTATAAACTGTAAACTGGAAAGTGGTTTTAGATCTTGCAATAATGTGTTTAAATATTTCATTGGTATATAGAAAAATGACCAGAGCACCAGCTTTGTACTTTTCATTGTACAGATGTTTCTTGGTGACATCAGGGATAGTTCTGTTCAATATGTTAAATAATGTTATTTTTGTTGGATTTGGAATTTAGTATTACAATCTGGAGTAAGACAACAACATTAGTTAGTGTTAACCGTGGTTAAACATTATGTCTTTACTGTATTAGTATTTGCAACTGTCATAAAGTGAAGTCTCAAGAATTGAAAAATGAGGTTTGTGTGGAGCAAAACAAACTGTTAAAGCAATATGGCTCATTACATTAAGAAATTATGATATTAAATCTGAACATATTCTATAAACAACAAGTTCAAAAATTAATTGGACATGTCTAGTTTAATAAAAAGGACTAGGGGAGACATGATAGCAGTGTTCCAAAATCTCAGGGGCTGCCACAAAGAAGAGGGAGTTAAACTATTCTCCAAAAGTACCTGAGGGCAGGACAAGAAGCAATGGGTGGAAACTAATCAAGGAGAGAAGCAACTTAGAACTAAGGAGAAATTTCTTGACGGTTATAACAATGAATCAGTGGAACAACTTGCCTCCAGAAGTTGTGAATGCTCCAACACTGGAAGTTTTTAAGAAGATGTTGGATAACCATTTGTCTGAAGTGGTGTAAGGTTTCTTGCCTAGGCAGGGGTTTGGACTAGAAGACCTCCAAGGTCCCTTCCAACTCTGTTTATTCTATTCCTATTCTATTCTATTCTATTCTATTCTATTCTATTCTATTCTATTCTATTCTATTCTATTCTATTCTATTCTATTCTATTCTATTCTATTCTATTCTATTCTATCCTATCCTATCCTATCCTATCCTATCCTATCCTAATCAGTATATTCCTCCTATTTGATCTAAAGATGCCCTTACTATCTTTTATCTTTTAAAGACATTTCTATTACACATTTTAGATTTTACCAGGTTTATTTAGGATTTGAATGGTGACATTATATTGAGATATTATTTCATCTTACCAAAAAAAGCAAAAGTTTTAGAGAAAAAAAGGGTATGGCTTACATTTGGGTGTCCATCACGGAGAAGCTTGTGGAAGACATGGCAAAACTTCCAGCACAGGACAGCATTGCTGGAAAGGGGTAGGCGGTTTACAACAGACCAGAAGGTGTGGGCTCCTTTTTCATGGTGTGTTCCCAGGATGCATGGTGAGAGACAAGCTAAGGAAAATGAGAGAAAAGCAGCACAAAGGATATAGAATAATGTGAAGAAAGAGCATCAATGAGCAGGAGGGAAGTGAGGCCTGGAAAATCAAGTTCTACCAGAACTGTCTTAATATTACTGAACTGAATTCACAGATATATCCTTTTCTTTCATTCTCCAGCAACATGATAAGAATTACAGAACTCCAGATGGGAAACTAGCCTGAAGATACACGGGGAAAAGCTCTGATCTATTGTAGCTATTATGTCTTCCATACCAAGCTGGAGTTTCTTTCATTAGGAGTTGTCAATTATCCTTCCAGACATGAGAAAATATCTCAGCTATTCCAGGAACTGATGGCTTCTCAGGGTAAAGACTAGGTTTGCTATACTCAAGCTAAGAATCTTGGAGAAAAATGTTGTACTCGTCTTAAATGTGTACTTGTCTTAAAACTCAAACCTTGCTCACATATTCTTTTTTGGGTGTGGGGGGCACACGTCACAGCATATACTCTTCTACAAAGAAAAGTTAGGAGAAAGCTCCTTTTCATACTATAATGCTATAAGGCAGGGATCGGCAACCTTAAGCACGCAAAGAGCCACAAAGGTCCTAACCGGAAGCCCCACATTCAATTCTGGAGCCAACCGGAAGTCTGGTTCCCCCACCATAGTCTCCTCCTAGCATGGTGTCCTTTTTCCTCTACCTGTCCTAACCAAAAACCCTATCAATTGTGGAGTCAACTGGTGACAGGGAGCCGCAGCAGGGGGATAGAAGAGCCACATGCAGCTTCAGAGCCGCGGGTTGCTGACCCCTGTTATTTTATTCCAGTCTGTCACAGGCAGGTCATGATGGAATTTGACTCCAGCCAAATATATCCCACCTTTCCAGCTTCAGCATCCTTTTTCCAGAGCTCTAATTTTAAAAGGATATTTCTGGCATGTTTCTCTTTGACAGCCACTTCCTGAGCATTAATGGCCTTGTTGATGCTGACAGTCTTTAAAAGAGAGAGAAGGAAGAGGAGACAAATGTTAGTAAGAGAGAATATGATCATATCGAGACAGAAACCCATCCTCACACCAAGCCCTCCATAATCTTGCAAATTCCTGGACGCATTTTTGGGAAGCAACTGCAGGCTGCCATATATAGCAAGTGCCAAGAAATGTTCGCTTAGAACAATGCAAAGATTCCAGTCAGAGTAAAAAAGAATTCCTAGGCTGGAAGAAGGCAAAATCAGCCCATCTTGGTTGGTGCAAGAGCATAGAGGCAAATATTTGTCAGGGTGATAATAATTATTGCTCTAACTGTTACAAATTTGTTAATTTATAGGACCATATTTTCCACTTCTTAAAAACATAAAGTTAGCTGTGTTTGGTTCATAAACTGATGAATGAATACTAATATTTTGGGGGTGCAACATGACAACCGATTGACACCAACTTCAAATTTATGGCATATTTTAAGTGGAAGAACCACATAGTAGATTGCACTAGTTTGTTTATCTACCATAATATGTAGGAAGACCTGCTTACTGGTAGTCCAATGATGTGCTGAAAACTGCCACTAGAAAGCAAGGAATTGGGTGAAGAGAGAACTATGCTGAGATATGAGAGAAAGATTCTCAATTTTGCTTATGTGTAAGCCAGCAGGTTTGGGCTTAAATACAATTGAAAGCAGTTCCAAAGAAATTTAAACTGCCTTTTTAAAATACTGTAACTTTATTTTGATAGATTTTTAAAAAATTCCTTAGTAGCTGTTTCCATTAAGAAAACCCCTACAAGAGACCTTGGACAATCTCATAATCACCTCACTTTAAAGTGGCTTACTATTTTACAAAAATGGAATGAAGAGATTTTTTCACTAGTGTAGATACTGTAGCTCCTAGAAAAAAAAAACAAATAATTTCAACAATTAGAAAACAACTCTCCTATTTGTGAGGTCTCTCAATGGAGATAAACACAGGAGTAATTATATGTTTTGCCATCTTTGTATCCTGTCAAGGCTATCACCCCAAATGACTCAGATTGTCCATTACTTTGCTCCATATTTGGATATCATAAAAGGAACTGGTGCTTGTTTTCATCTTTTGTTTAAAAAATTGCATTGTTTTAAACATCATATTGTCACATAGGATATCTACTGTTTCAGTTCACAGATCAGTAGATCTAATCTTGGTTCAAATGGACTCCCAACCTTCAATATCTGCTGTGCTAAGTTGGATCAAAACAGACTGTTCAACCATTTGTCATAGTTGGTAAGCAGAAGAACCAAGATCATAACCAGATCTATTTTATAGATCCTAAGCAGTTGCTAATCAAAAATCATTGAAAAAATGATGGCATGGTTGCCTGCCATTTAAGGAAAACATAGACAATATACAGTACATCCTAAATCAGATTTCCATAGTGAAAATGCCCCCTTAAGGTATGTATAACTAAGGAGTCAAAAAGGCAGAAAACATTAACCATATACAATTTGCATCATTTTATTGCTACACTTATGCCTTTAAAATGTCTACTCATTACTTCCTGTGCTATAAGCTTCAGTACATGGAGAATCTATTCCGAATGGCCCAAAACAAAAGGCCTCAGGAATGACAAAGATAGGATATCAGGACCGTCATGTCCTATTCTGGTATTGGGAGATGCAGTCTTTTGTTTTGGGATACTCAAAAATGATTTTAATTATTTGACCAACAGCATAGTTGGTTATAAACCAAAGAGGAAGCGGAAAGATGAATAACTGATTAATTTACAACAAAGTAAGTAGAATGGAGGGTAACTTCCCATTTTTAACAAACTTCTAGGATTCTGACGTAGGAAGAAAATAGTCATGACTCAGAAATCCAAAGTGAACATTACAAAATAACCACAAGAAGGAAAACTGAAGAACTAAAACATTTAACCAAAGCCCTCCTAATGTTGGGCCACTGTGCTTATGCAGGGAATCTGAAATGTTCCCTTGGGCATTTGCAATGTTTGAGAACCGGATCCTGCCTCTTAGGAAGTTAAGAATGTTTTTTTTCCTGGCTCTGCCAAGTAGAGTCTAGATTTAAACTCAGACGAAATATTCTTTGGAAAGTCATCAAGTTCTCTTTTTAAAACCACAGAGATCTTGATCCTTTGCCTTGTTATGAAGTATTTAAACCTCCCCTGACATCTTACAAAGGAACATTATCAATTGGAGGGGGAGGGAAGGAAGGAAGGAAAAAGGAAGTTGCATTGGTGAACCAAGTCGACAGCCAATACTGTAAATGCAACTTTGAAAAAGGTTTCCTTTGGAGGAATTCTAATCACAGCTGCAGAATTGTGAATGAGATTTCTCTGACTCAAATGGGGGAGGGACTAGGGGGTGCAAGGCCGAATTTTGAAGCCTCATTTCCTTCCTGCTGTACCAGCTGAAGAGCCAGCCTTCTCTTTCCTAGATTTGTATACAGAACTGGACATTCTCAGGGTTGAAAGCTTCCATAACTCACAAAGGAGGGAAACAGTCAATCTTCAGCCAAAAGAACTTCATTCTTTAGCACTTCTTGTTTCAACAACTCTGTATGGAACAGGTTCCAAAAAGGCAATTATCAGCGGCAACATCCACAATGTTGTGTGCTAGGTAACACACATGTACCTTCCCCTTCACCAGCTACGATAGCAATAGAAAACCAAGCACTGGATATTCCTACTTCTCTTCAATTATCTCCCCCTAAACAGAGTAAAGCCATATAAGAGTTCCTAGTATAACACAAATATGGAAATCTCTGCTGTCAAAATGCCAGCACTTTGCCTCTTTCTCTTACAGAAACATCTTGAAGAGTTGCTATTATTAATTATAAGTTCTGCAAAAAAAACACCACCCTTGTTTGGTTTAAATCTTTTTGAGTTTTAGCCATATCATGTGTATAATTTCTCATGCAACTCTGGACCCAAATATAGTATCTCTCATGGAAAGCCAACCCCCCCCCCGCCTTTTTTTTCTGCTCTGAAATCCCTTAAAATTAAGTGGCAAAGCAACAATAAACCAAGGTGCAATTTCTTACTGATTTTCAGATACAAATAGCATTGAGAAAGCTAAACCCTGCATCATCTAACCATTTCCTACCCACAGTAGTTTGGCTGCCAACTGAAAAAGGAATGTGTCTCAGTCACCAAAAAGTTGTCCACGCCAGTTCTATTGTATGGCTTACTAACTTTCCAATCAATGCTCATGAACTCTAAGCTGAAAATTAGACACTGTTGGATCAAGAAGGGACACATTTACTACTGGCTCTACACAAAGAGAAAACTCGTAAGTGACTGGCTTTAGAAGCAGACAATCTTGGGTAAGCTAATTATATCTTCTGAGGATGTCTGTAGACTCAGAAATAGTAAGGGGGAACCTGCAGAATAAATTTAAGTTCAGGGACAATAAACAGTGAACACTGCTTCCTTTTATAGAATACAGAGTACCTAAGCTATTAAGAATAGAGACTGGAACCTCAGTTGTAGAGGACTGTTCTTCAGTTCTAGCTTGGTTATACTTCCAGGTTTCATTTCTGTATAACCCAGGTCCTTTCTGCCATCTTTCCAACTGTCCAAGCAAACTGATAGAAGGTACACTTAATTTAGAAAACGTCCTTGATCAAAGAACAGGTAGAAATCCCAATCCTGCAAAAGGAAGAATTTTTCTCTCCAATGCCAAATCTGAATGACATACAAGCTCTCAAGTAGACAGCTTGGCTAATAACTGGGCTGTTAAGAGCAATTTATTTATTTATTTATTATTTATTAGTTCGATTTATATATGCTGTCCTTCTCTGGAGACTCAGGGCGGCTTACAATGCATTAAGCAATAGCCTTCATACTTTTGTATATACCTGCTTAGTAAGGCTTTTTGCCCCCGCCCCTGAGCGGTGTTCTATTTTATACAAAGTCATCTTATTGCCCCCACAAACTGGGTCCTCATTTTACCTACCTCGAAAGTATGGAAGGCTGAGTCAACCTTGAGCGTGGTGAGAATTGAACTCGCAGTAATTGCAGGCAGCTGGCAATTTAGCAGCAGCAGTTTAGTCCACTCTGCCACCAAGGCTCTTGGTGCTGTGGAAATGCACAATAAACTAACTGGATGCTTCTCTATTCTTCCAACTTTCTAATGTGATGTAGGAAACCTTTTGGAGGCAATGTTAACATTATTGGGAGTGCTTGGGAGCTATAATGAGAGGTAGACATTCACACATACAAATGAAGTCAGGGTTTTCTTGTATTTTCCCATTGGAGTTTTTGAGAGCTTTTTTTTTTTAAAAAAAACCACCCTCTATTCTACCCATTTTGCATGGTATTTTAGATTTCGTGCCTCAACTTGATGGGAAATGACTACTGATTTTTTGGTAGAACTGTCCATAGGCTGAAAAATGAGAGGACATATGTACCCCATACATACCTCTGAACCCATAAGTACATGTCACTGTACTCTCAAATAATAATGCTTGCCCACACAATAATTCATTTAGGGCTCAGATACATAGACCATAAAGTATTTGTCCAATCATCCAGCCTGAATATTTCTGGCCCAGCTTACAGTGTATCTGACAGAAGAAAAAAAACAAAATGCCAGCATGGATCCAGATTTTATGATATTAATATCTGGAAAAGTGTTTATTATGTTCCAGATCTGATTTTAAAAGACATTAAAAGCAAATTCTTTGGCAATTATTTTTGTAAAAAAATATTTCGAGGACAGACATTGTATCTCAATGAAATAATCTAAAAGGGACATAAAAAAAAAAAACCTAAATATAAAAGCAGACGTGAAAACCGGAATATTTTATTGATACCATTTAAACTAAACTTGAGTAATGGAATGAATATTCATCATGTGCCAGACAGTAAGGTTGATAAGTATGGAGCTTTTTGTGTACACAATCCACCCTCATTTCCAGACGCCTCCAGTCTTTGCCAGATGGAAGAGGCCCACATCCTCAGGATCTCCTCTTTCATTCAGGCTTAGCTCACATCACAGAGTTTACCATAGATAAACAGCCACTGAATTTTATGTTCTTATGCCCCAATGATGTTACCAAGCCTGGTAATGAAATGTCTGCAGGAAGAAAAGCAGACTTAAAGAACACAAAGAAACCAAACACAGATGGTATTGATGGTATACAAGTTTAGCTTCCGAATCATCTCAAAGATGCACCAACTCCCTAAGTATAATTTTTAGACATCAATCTTTAGAAATGCTCCTGATCCTGCTACAGCACCACAGAAAGTGAATAGCATCTATGTGAAGTAGAAATTGACCATTTGATCCAATGCAATTTATCCAGATACAAAGTAGCTCTTGCATGATTGGTATAGAGGGCTGGAATATTTAGCTCTGAAAAGAGAAGATTGAAGCTCAATTGCCCCATGGAAAGGACAAAAAGTGTCCCCCATCACAACCATCACCTTGCCTCAAGCACTCCTGTCTGTTTTGGCCATTTCATTTTGGACTAAACCCAGCAGTTCATTGCCTATTTTACAGAAGCAGGAATGCATCCTCAACTATGTCAGTGGTATTTGTTACCATGCATCTTCCAGAGCTACTGTTACCAGGAATTCTATAACAACACAATAGTTAAAATACTTATCTTATAAAGAGCAGGTTGCTTGTTCAAAACCTAGCATAAATGTTATAATTACTCCTATTTTTCTTTGTCTGAGTTAGTTTCACCTGCGATTATTTTTCTTTATAAAATCAAAAACACATTGCTTCATTATTTTCTCAGTCAAACAATTTATTGAGGAAAATGAACTGAAGGAAATTAAGAAACTTTTGACATATATGAAACATATACTGTAACACTTGAAATTTTATGTTTCCTATACTAGAACTTCATTCCTTTGTGTACATATTCACTGAATTGGAACAAGCAAAGATATTTGGAGGAAGTGAAAAGCCCTAGTAAATTATCAGCCTCCTAAATTAAACAGCAACAAAGTAATGTCATCTCTATTATTACCAGGCCTCAGAACATATTATCTAATGATACTGATCTAAAAGAATTCTTCAATTGTACCTTTAAGTTCATAATATTGAGTTGAAGGTTACTGGATAAATTGTTTGGTTTTTTTTTAAAAAACTATTCCAAAGATTACACCAGACTAAGTAATTTATGTGGCTGTACTTTTTTCTCTTGAGGAAATAATAGATACTGTTAAATCTATGAAAACAGGAAAAGGTCTTGGACCTGAGTAATATAAGACATATATGTTTTGCTTCTATACGCTTTGGAGGTTTATCATTATGGCTTTTTGAACAAAGTTTTTTTCTAGCTTCGTTTAAAGAGATTTATATAATAATAAACTTTGAAGCAGAGAAAACACATTGCAAGACAGCAACTCTGTCTTGTTTGAATTCAAATTCAGCAATTTCATCCCATCCAGATCCCAAAAGTATTCAGACATCAGGACAAAATTTCAACTGCATCATTGCCTTGACCTAGATACAACTGGGTATCATAACCATATTGATGATACCATATTCTGAACCAAAAAATGATCTCCCCTAGTGACAATGTTAAATATTAAAAATAACTCCATCATATACATGCCAATTTTTCCTGCCCCATAACTATTGCAATGGCCCATATTGTAAAACTACTGTAAATCATTGTCCCAATCCTGGTAGGCAATAATGTACTGAAAGTCACTACAGTCTCCCATCCGATGCCCAGACCTAAATTCTGATTGAAAAAATCTGGATAATTCATTTCCTCTTGGCTCCTCCCCCCTCCCCACCCCTAATTCTGTCAACAAAATTCTTCAAAAGGGTTGAAAACTAGGATTATTTGACAAATATGGGCAGATCTAGGAAGGATGTCAGGATGGTCTCTCTATCTGATAGACTGTACTACCTTATATTTACAATGCTGGGTTGATAATATGGATTCACTTTCTATTTATAAATTGGTCCTTTATTGATCAAATGGAAGGACTAATCAATATTACTCCATGTGATTAAGGTCCAATGCTGTATTTAAAACTGAGCTGTTTTTTATGTATGTATTATACTATTTTTGCTCTTTCTTTTACTTTTCTATTACAACATATTAAAGCACAGAAAAAAAATCTAGCCTTATACCAGGGTTTTTTTTCTAATTCCAACAGTTTATATCCTGCTTCATCCAGACTATGGTAAATTTAAGAAAAAAATATGCAATTAGAGAAAGCATCTCCCATATTAATTTCAACCTTTGAGGTTCACGGCTCCTAATCTGAAGATTTAGTATCAACTTCTGAATAACTGTGCTAAATTATGCTTTGAGCATAGAATAAATGATTAAAATTATCATAGAATGAAAGATTAAAATTGTCAACACTGACATGTTATGTGCCACTTACATCCATTCCTGGATCAATGGACCCTTCTCATGGTCATTCATGCTCTGGTCATCTCCTGTTTGGACTATTGTAATGTGTTCTACACAGGGCTGCCCTTGAAGAGCATTTGGAAGCTTCAGTTGGCTCAAAAATGCAGCAAGCTGCAGTTTGGCACAAGCCTAAATTTGTGCGTGTATTATCTCTTCTGCAAGAGCTGCATTGATTGCCGATTTGCTTCCACATATGATTCAAGTTGCTAGTTATCACCCTTAAAGCCCTATATGGCTTGGAGCCAGGTTATCTGAAGGATCACCTCTTCCCAGTTACATCTACCTGGCCCACAAGAATGGGAAGATAGGGCATATTGCAAGTTCCATCTATTAAGGAAGTACATCTGGTAGGACCAAGAAAAAGAGCCTTCTCTGTATTGGCTTCCTTCTTGCAGACCATCATTCCCAAGGGGATAAGATTGTTCCTCTCTCTTGCTACTTTTCTGAAAAGCCCTGAAGACATGATTCTGTCAGTGGGCCTGGGGGCCCTGAACTGATACAAAGCAGATCAAGTTGCTTGCTCCATTTTGTCTGTCACAGCTGCACTGGAGAGGGGGTTGGGTTTTTGGTTTTTTTTTTTTTAATTTTAAATTGTGGCTGGTATGCTGCCTGGAGTCAGACATATTGGGTGGCCATAAATAAAATGCCTTGTCTAAATCTGATAACATTATTGCTACGATCATTTAAAGGATGATATTTCCAGTCACCCATTAAACTCTATAGGTCCCTCTGATTAAGGCTGTGATGCCCTAAGGAAATTACATTGACAAGCCAATTGTCTATTTCTGTTCTTTAGATTTTAAGGCATTGGTGCTAACTAGGAAATCCTGAACAGCTAAATAAGGTATTATCTCTACTTCAAATAATATCCAGCTATTAAATCAAAAACAGACATCTTCCTCATTGTGTCCATATATATATATTAAATCAAGACATAGGAACGGAAAAGTACCTTTCTGGCATCCCTTTGCCAAATACGTTTTCTTCCCTGCAAAAGATCGCACACACTGCAACATCCTATTAGTCAAGTGACTTTCTGTTGCTAAGGTAAGTTCCTGTGTTACATTGTGATGTCAGCTTATAGGATCCACCTGTTTTTTAATCAGAATTCCAAAATCCAAAACCTTGCAGCTTGCACCTAGACTTTATAAACCTAAAAATTTGTATTGAGTGTCAGAGGACCAGCTGGAATTCGTCTTTTCAATAAAGAACATTGCTTTGAAAGAATCCTGTTGATATTGCTACTATTATACAGCTAATAAGAAGGAAGCATTACAGAACTACAGCAAAATATCCAGAAAGCAACAGATATCCAATTCTATCTTCTAAATTTAATAAGTATTTTTGCCTTTTGAAAATATCAGAATGTGCAAGTAGAATATGAAGCACAATGCTTTTCCATTAGCTCCACTTCTTAATGCATCAGGTATTTTGCCCAAGGTAATCCACTGAAGATACATGCCAGCAACTCACTTTCATTTGGCTTTAACCAAGACACTCTCTGCCTAGTCAACACCCTGCTGTAGTATCCAGTCATCCTTAAAATATTAATTAGGAGTATAGTTTTAATTACCACAATAGTATGATGTCACTAACCACCAATCAGTAATCTTTACAATTCATGTATACTATGATGGACAATATGAACAGCCTCCAATGCTATAAAACCTGCCTTCTTTTTGTTGCTTGAGCAGTTCTGATTCTTCCGGTTTATGTGCTATGATTGCAAGAGAGAAAATTATTCCTGTGCCCCACCCCCACTCTTTTCCCCACAAACCCAAGAAGTCTCTGGGAGCCTTTGAAACAGCAGCTCCAATCCTTGCAGAAAGCTGCAGCAGGACTCTTCTCCCATTTCTCTTAGGGAGGGGTAGGGAGATCTCAATACCTGTATTTGCATGTTGCATCCCAAAATTAGCACTGGCCTGACTTCAGTTCTAGCTTGGGGACATAGAGAAGAAAATGCTCTCTTGGGGATATAGAGAAGAAAATGCTCCCTCTGTTTTCCACAGCAGCCTTGTGTCTCAAAACGAAGGCATCAAGCAATCTTCCACTGTAGAAACAAACTGCAAACTTCTTACAAACTTCATGCCCCTATCTATCTATCTATCTATCTATCTATCTATCTATCTATCTATCTATCTATCTAAAGATAAATGCTCTTTCCATTCTAGTCAAAGTCCATTGGCAAAGAGTGAGAAAGGATGATAATGGATGTGCCAGGAATGATTATGGATAAGATATTCAACCAAGAGGATCCTTTTATAAAGAAGAAAAAAACACAGCCAGGCGTTTAGGGAGAGAAAAGCGTTACAGGGAAGGAGTGGAATTAAAAACGGTGAGTGATCCGAACCCTGGCTCAAGCACCTCCCTCAAACTCTCTCCGGGAAATGGAAGGGAAGCGACAAGCTCGTAAGTCCCTTCTCCAGTGCCAAAGAAACGGAAAAGCAGAGCGCTCCAGCGGGTTTCCGGGATTTGGTCCAGGGCCCGAAGGAACCGCTGTGGAGCGATCACACCAGGTTTTCTATGGAAAGGAGGCTCAGCTAGGAATCCTGTAGCCAGCTTAGCTGACCCTGCCTCCTTTTCAGAGCTTCTGCCTATGCCCCACTTGGGAGAGCATCCCAAAATCACCCACCTGCACAGGCAGGGCGAGTTCAAACGCCATTTATCCCGCTCTCCATTGGCCACCGGTCCTCTAGGACCGGTCCAGGATGCCCCTCTCCTGGGCCATGCCCTTAGCCTTACCATCTTGCCCACCTCCATGGTGGGAGGGCTGCTGTCGCCCGGGCCCCGCCGCCCCGCGCCTCCCCGGCCGGCGGGGCGGGTCTCTCTCGCAATCTTCCTACCGCAGCGCCGGGATAGACATGTTCGGCCCCTCCGCCAAGCGTTTCCCTCCGGACCGGGGTTTCCAGAGAGGCAGTGGGAAGGTGGCGGATGTGCGGGCGACCAGGAGGCGACCCTCCACGGCGGCTGGACTGCGACGCCTCGCCAGGCGCAGCGCCGGAGCGAGCGAGGACGCGTCTGCCTGTGTGCTCGGAATGACAAAAGGCGCTGGCGCTCCCGCCCAGCCTGAGCCTCCCTTCCTCCTCCCTCCTCCCTCGAAGGACAGGGAGGGCTCCTCCGAGCAGATGCTCAGGCGGCACAAAGGCACCGTGCAGAAGCCACCGCCGGGCGAGGCCCGTCACAAACCCGGCGGAAGGAGGGAGGAGGAGTTTTTTCTCCCTCTTTTTTTTTTTTTTGCTGCGCCCGCGGGAGAGGGAGGATTTTCCTGCCTGGAGGGCTCGCCAGAGCGGCTCCCGGTTTAATGCCACATTTAACCACTTTTGCACGCAAACGGATGGCCGTTGACTGGCGGGAAAGGAGAAGAGGACGGGGTGGGTGGGTGAGCTTTTGCCGCTGGCGGCCACTGAGCCTAAGACCTCCTCAGAGACCCGTGTGCGCGTGAGTCTTCTGGGTTTCAGAGCGTCCGAAGGGGCTAAATCCACCGTCCCGTTCAATGCTCCGTCACAGCAAACACGCTTCTTTCACATCAATTAGCCGAGCGGTCTTGGTCGCTGTCAGGAAAGGCGCTGAAATGTTTGACTTGACAAGTAGTAATTCCCGCCTCTTTTCAACACGCCCCCTTCGCGCCCATCAAATTCCAGGGCCTCTGAAGCTGAAGGGAGGGAGAGAGGGAGGGAGCCTCGGGCAAAGCCGCACCAGGCCTTGTGTCTAGATGCTCTAATGATTGTTTTGGAACAGCATCCTAACTCCCAATATAGAGCTGTCCTCACTTCACCAGCCAAAGCCTTCGCTTTCATGGATGAAAACAGAATGTGGATCATGTAATTTGAATAAAACAAACTGCAACAACTAACCCATAAGTGCCAAATACCGATTTCATACAGGGCTGCAAATTTCAAAAAAAGGGTTCATTGGATTTTGACTTGTAAATCACATTGGAAACTGAGTTTGACTAAACACAGAAAGGTATGAAAGATTCTTCAAAGTTACTTGATGAAAATTGAAATAAAGATTGGCAGCCAGAATTTTGAAGCAGCACTGAGCAGAATTGTGGAGGAAAAAGCATTTGCAATTAAGAGGCAGGACTCTTGTCTTCACAGGAAGAAAACTCCCAGGGGCTAATTCCTTTTATCCCACTGAATTTTACATAACGATTTGGACCAACAGCCCTGCTAATTATTAACTGCAATTTTTTGCATTGCAGTGACAGATTCAATGCCCTAAACTTGTTCCTCTGCTCCCATCTGTACAGATTTCCCACTTGATTGCAAAAGCAGTCTTGCAAAAATTGCACATGGCTGCTTATTTCTACTTCCTCTCCCTCATCAAATGCTAAGTCATTCTCTCCCCCCTCCCCAAAAGAAAATCTAGAAATGACAGGAAAGATTCAGGCTCTCATCCGGGCCAAAAAGAATATGATTTTGGTATGTGTTAAGCAAATTCAGTACAATTCTATGGGCTTTAATATTTTTGACTAAAAGGTTTTGGGTGTTATTTTTAATACCTGAGCATTGCTACCTTGAAGATTTGAGATTAATATTTTACCTCTAACAAAAGCAAATTGGATCTAGGAACTAGCCTTCCTCCCTCCCCCCAAAAAATTTGGGAAGCCTGCTTCCTTCATTTATTCTCATGATCTTGTAAATAAGACTTTGCTAATGAGACAAATTACACAATCTATCTTTAATCTATCTTTAAAAACATATTTCCATTATTACCATCCTGCAGCAGTAAATGAAATTTACTTGAATTTAATGTGAACGTACAAGGTAAAGGTAAAGGTTCCTCTCGCACATATGTGCTAGTCGTTCCCGACTCTAGGGGGCGGTGCTCATCTCCATTTCAAAGCCGAAGAGCCAGCGCTGTCTGAAGACATCTCCGTGGTCATGTGGCTGGCATGATTAAATGCCAAAGGCGCATGGAACGCTTTTACCTTCCCACCAAAGGTGATCCCTATTTTTCTACTTGCATTTTTTATGTGCTTTCGAACTGCTAAGTTGGCAGAAGGTGGGACAAGTAACGGGAGCTCATCCCATTACGTGGCACTAGGGATTTGAACTGTTGAACTACCAATCTTTCGATCGACAAGCTCAGTGTCTTAGCCACTGAGCCACCAAAAGGATGTTTAAATTTTGACTGACTTGTAATACGTACAATATATTAATTCATACACACACACATATAGGAATGTACAATTTTCTGTTTTTTGGTATCTTCTACAGAGCAATATTTGTTTCTTAGAAATGCTTTTACAGTATACAGTTTTACTTATTCTGACCATAAGCATCTTACTTTTTAATCAATCTTTAAAGCCTAAATTAACACAATCCACATCAATACCTGAAAATTATTTCAAGCAGAAACAGTCAGCAAGTCACTAGAACAAGTTAATAAAAAGCTAAAAGGGGAGTGGGGGGGAGAGATGCCTTACAAAAAAGAAAAGCCTTTGAAAATTTAGACTGTTATGTATGTACATTGTTTGAATTTGTAAGTCAAAACCAAAAATATGTGTATCACAGGGAAGAGAGAAGTATATGTTTTTGTCCTTGTTATTCAGAAGAGAGAGTTAAAACACATTATGATTCCATAAGTTTAAAACAGTGAAAAAGCTTCAACAGCTTTGAAGCCAGCTAGAAAAAAAGTAATACAGAGTATATGTTCATAAAAGACTGCCAACCTCAACTTGATTATTTAACTAAAGTATTAGGGTATTCAACAACATCCCCCACCTCAATTTTTCTTTATTGAAAAAGCATAGCTGGAAGCTACAATGTGCAGCAAACAGGAACAAATTGTCCAAATAACACTGAACAAGAGCAGAAAGCTTCCACAGTGCCCACGCCAAGCTGAGTTGAATGGGGGTTTGGGTGGATATGCAATTTCCTTCACAATTAAATCTCAATTGGCCAACAGCCAACTCCTCCAGAAATAGAAGCGAAAAATCTCATCTCAGTACAGGCTGATCCAAAGCAATATATAGGCGGCTTATTTTATGAAGAAACATCCCAATGTTTAATTAATTAATTATACATCAAATTTATATAGCCTATCTCCCTAAAACGAGGTGGCTGGATGGAGTCACCGAAACAATAGGCATGAGGTGAGCTTAAATGGACTCCAGAGGATGGTAGAGGACAGGAAAGCCTAGAGCAGTGTTTCTCAACCTTGGCTGCTGGACGATGTGTGGACTTCAACTCCCAGAATTCCCCAGCTGGCTGGGGAATTCTGGGAGTTGAAGTCCACACATCGTCCAGCAGCCAAAGGTGAGAAACACTGGCCTAGAGGAACGTTGTCCATGGGGTCGTGATGGGTCAGACACGACTTTGCGACTAACAACAGTATCTCCCTAAAAAGTTATTTTAGGCAGCATACAGTAAGATAAAACAGATAACATAAAAAACTATTATTAAAAATAATAAAAATCACAAAGGCTAAGATTGGACAACAGATGTTAAAAACAATGGTGCCATTTCAGCAACGCAAACTATCAAATTTTGTACAAACTACCAAAAGGGCTGGACAAATAAGTAAAGCCTAGTTACCTTAGCTCTCCAATACAAAAAATTCTTGAGTTACTGTATTTTCTGGTGGAACTTTGTGTTCATGATTAAACAAATGTGTTAGAGGCATATTTCTCATCTCTAGGCACCATCACCACATCTTGGATCAAGACAGCACCAGAGTTTTAGGAATCAAGCTTATGAATAGGCTGTGTAACACTGTCAGATTCTAATGCCTCAGTACCTGGATAAATTGACCTATCTAGATCCGTTCCAGTCGGGCTTCAGGTCCGGGTACAGCACAGAGACGGCATTGGTCACGTTGGTTGATGATCTCTGGAGGTCTCGGGACAGGGGTTGCTCCTCTGTCCTGGTCCTTTTAGACCTCTCAGCGGCTTTTGATACCATCGACCATGGTATCATGCTGCACCGGTTGGAGGGGCTGGGAGTGGGGGGGCACCGTTCTACTGTGGTTCTCCTCCTTTCTCTCTGACCGATCGGAGTCTGTGTTGACAGGGGGGCAGAGGTCAACCCTGAGGCCCCTTGTATGTGGGGTGCCACAAGGATCGGTCCTCTCGCCCCTTCTGTTCAACATTTATGTGAAGCCGCTGGGTGAGATCATCCGTGGTTTTGGGGTGAAGTACCACCAGTACGGTGATGACACCCAGCTGTACATCTCCACCTCAGACCACCCCAATGATGCCCTCAAAAGTGATGTCCCGATGCCTGGAGGTTGTACGGATCTGATGGGGAGGAACAGACTCAGGCTCAACCCTTCCAAGACCGAGTGGTTGTGGTTTCCGACGTCCCGATATAGTCAATTGGCGCCATCTCTGACTATTGGCCCCCACGGATAGGGTTCGCAACTTGGGCGTCCTCCTGGATTCATGGCTGTCTTTAGAAGAGCATATGATGGCCGTGGCCGGGAGGACTTTTCTTATCAGGTTCGCCTGATTCGCTAGTTGCGTCCCTTTCTGGATTGGGACTCATTACACACGGTCACTCATGCCCTTGTCACCTCACGCCTGGACTATTGCAATGCTCTCTACATGGGGCTCCCCTTGAGGAGCACCCGGAGGCTCCAACTGGTCCAGAATGTAGGCGCGCGGGTGGTGATGGGAACGACGTGGCGCTCCCATGTGACCCCCCCTCCTGCGCGAGCTGCACTGGCTCCCGGTGGTCTTCCGGGTGCGCTTCAAGGTTTTGGTTACCATCTTCAGAGCGCTCCATGGCTTAGGACCAAGGTACTTACGGGACCGCCTTCTGCCACTAATAGCCTCTCACTGACCAGTTCGCTCCCATAGAGAGGGGCTCCTCAGGGTGCCGTCGGCCAAAAAATGTCGACTGGCAGCCCCCAAGGGGAGAGCCTTCTCTGTGGGGGCACTTGCCATCTGGAACGAGCTCCCCCCTGAGATAAGGAGGTTGCAGGACTTACACACCTTCCGCCGTGCCCTAAAAATGTTTTTTATTCCAACAGGCTGGTCTGGCTTAAGTCTCCCCTTTTAAATTGGGTTTTAAAATGTTTTTATTTTAATTGGATGTTTTAAATTTTGTTTCTTAAGCCTAAATTATTTAATTTATTTTAAATAACTTTTAACTTTTATATGCTATTGTATTTTACTTTGGCTGTTCACCACCCTGAGTCCCTTTTTGGGAGTAGGGCAGTATATAAATTTCAATAATAAATAATAATAAATAAATAAACCACTGGCACAATTATTTGAATGAAAATTGATTGGCAGATAAGCAGGACTGATAGTTGCCTGCAAATGATATATAAGCTGCTTCAAACTGCTCGGAGAAACAACAAAATACAATTTTTTATTTATAAACCCAGTTTTTAGGAACTTGGAAATTACTTCCTGTCATGAGTTCAGAAATGAAAGCAAGATGCAAGTTGTTCTACCATAATTATAACAGAGCTTTTTCCTCAATATGATTTATGGAAGAATTGGAAAAAGCAGTACATTTTATCAAATCTATAAAACTTGTGTTTCAATTGTTCTTGAACTATGGAGAAGAGAAATCGGAAATTGATTTATCTGATAAAATATACAACTATAAAATACTGACTGACTCAATTCTTCTGCTTTCCCTCTCTATTTTTACTTTTTGCTGGCAAGGAACGACCTTCTGAAAAACTGACAATGATGATTCATGTGCCAGGTTACTTTTGAAATTATAAACCATTAATGCATTGATCTCGTTCTCTGAAATATTCACTATATCATATATAGACTTTTGAAATTATATAAGCCATTAGTGTGTTGGTCTCTTCTCTGAAATATTCACTATATCATACAGATTTAGTCTTGTCAACAACTGACCCAATAAGAATGTGCAAATAGTCCCAAATCATTCCATTTATTTATCACTGTAGAGTTGCTAATCTGCAAAAATTACAGGAAAATCTCTTCGCAAACAATAATTCTTGTTTCTCTGCCAGCCTTTCTTTTCAATGCTAAGAAAAAAAAAGCTGGACAATCTATTTTGCCCATTGTTACATGAATCCTCTTTTTCTTATTTGCCGCACAAATTTGCCTATAACCTTGATGGAACTGGTTGTGTAAAATTAGACACAGATAATTTCAGACCAAATGTAAGGGACATGTCCTCTACCCTTCTGCAATTTCATCCACGGCTGAATTTACAAAGAAAAGCAGCAGTTGCAGATCAACTATGGTTCTAAACAACTGTTGTTAATCTGTACAGAGAAGTACCTACCTGTAGCTGAAAGTCTTTGCAGTATTGTTCTTAAGATATACATTTCTCAGCATACCCTACACCAAAGGGAACAACTAAGATAGTGCATTCTTATCAAGACTTTATAGCAACTGATTTAGGAGACTAGGATCAGTTTGGATTAATGGAACCCTACCTTAAGAGAAAACAGAAAAGTATTCAAACTCTGAGCAGAATATATCCTACTCAGGCATAAATTAGTTTATTCACATTGCTTGTGACTTATACAGGTCATATTGGTACAAGGGATGAACCTAGCTAATGGATTTGGCTACTGGGACTTAGACACTCTGTCAATGTGGGAACAGATGGGCAATTTCAAATGAAAAGCAGGCATGAAATTTCTCTTTAGTTGAGACTTTCCTGCAGTCAAAATTGAGAAGGAAGAACCATCTCATGTGAATGAAGAACTAAGAATATGCCAAGAAATTGGAGTGAAAGGTCTAATGAAACATAAAGAACCACAATTATTTATTTCTCTACAGCTAAGAATAACATTCTTGGCAAAACATCCTCTCTTGGAAGGCCCAAAGACCAATGTCAGCACCGAAAGCATATTTACAATGCAAAAGCAGTACACAATCCAGAGAAAAAAATGCTTCAAATTCACAATTCTGGTGGCTTACCTTATACAATAAAAAATAGGGAAAACTACTAAATAATTCCTAAAAATGACTTTTTTTGCTTTAAAAAAATCCTCCCCAGTGTCTATATTACAATTAATATCTATCATACATGAGACAACAGAATGAAAAAATAAAGCAAACTTTAATGTTTTCATTTTAAATGGACAGTCTGATACAAGAGTAATTTTTCCTTGCAAATGCATAAGGCATTTGGATAACATTCCTTAAAATCAAGTTTACAAAATACTCCAATATATTTCAGGAAGAACTAGAAAGGCAAATGTGAGAGATTGGGGCGTTGTCTTACCTGAACGCCCTTTCTGGGGACCGCAGGGGACAGCGGTCACGTGTGGGTAGTGTGCCCAATCCAGCGCAGATCGAGTCAGGAACTGAGAAGCTCCTCCTCCTCATGCTTCTTCCCAGCTTTAGACGAGAGATGATGCCTGACGACGCACTAGCCCACTGGGAATGCCATCATGATCCACGAACTGGAGGGACTGGAGGAACTGGAAACTTAACCTGGAACGAGAGATAAACAGTGCACCAGCCAACGAGGCCCCGGCGGAGAAGGGAGGGGGTGACCGCTGTCCCCTGCGGTCCCCAGAAAGGGCGTTCAGGTAAGACAACGCCCCATTCTAGGGATCCAGGGGACAGCGGTCACGTGTGGGACGTGCCAAAGCGATAGGACTAAAGGGAGGGTCCCGGCCGGGAAGAGGAAGGCTGGTCAGCACAGACCTGTTGGAGTACCCTGCGACCAAAAGCCGCCTCCGCCGAGGCGAAGCTATCAATCCGGTAATGCCTGATGAAGGGAGTTGGAGAGGACCAGGTCGCCGCTTGGCAAATCTCCAGGAGAGACGCCTGGGTGGCCCAAGCCGCTGAAGTGGCGGCACTACGAGTTGAGTGGGCCGTGATGCGCCTTGGGATAGGTAAGGAAAGGGCTTCATAGGCCGAAGCTATGGTGGCCCGAAGCCAACGGCCCAGCGTGGGAGAGGACACTTTAAGGCCCAAAGTAGCGGGCTGAAATGAGATGAAAAGGGCCTCTGAACGTCTAAACGAGGAAGTTCGTCGAATATATATGCGTAAGGCTCGGCGAACGTCCAGGGAGTGCCAGGTCCGCTCTCTAGGGTGGGAAGGGTGGGGACAAAAATCCGGAAGCACCAGCTCCTGGGAGCGGTGGAAGGGGGAGTTGACTTTCGGTAAAAAGGTAGGGTCCAGGCGCAAAACTACTCTGTTAGGGTGGAACACACAGAGATCCGCCCGAACGGAAAGAGCCGCTAGCTCAGAAATCCGCCTCGCGGACGTGATGGCTACCAAGAATGAGACCTTATACGAAAGGAATCGGAGCCCCACCGAACGGATGGGCTCAAAGGGGGCTCGGGTAAGGGCATCTAGAACCTTAGGGAGGTTCCATGTGGGATAACGGTGGATGGGCGGGGGTCTGATGTTGGAAGCCCCTTTTAGGAATAACCTTATAAGGGGCCGATTGGCAAGGGAGTGTCTGGAACCCAGGCAGAGAATAGAGGACAAGGCGGCTACTTGCCTGCGTAAGGTGTTGGGTGCTAGTCCCGCTGCCAGACCTTTCTGGAGGAACATGAGTACCTGCTTAGTGGAGGCCAATCTCGGGTCAAACCCTTTTGACGAACACCATCTGCTGAAGGATCGCCATGTTGATTCGTATATTCGTTTTGTGGCCGGTCGGCGAGCCGACAGGATGGTGTCTACCACGTCGTCGGGAAGATGTGAATCCGTCAACAGTTGCCGCTCAACCGCCAAGCGGTTAGCTGGAGCCAGGCCACGTCCGGGTGTTGCGACGATCCCTGGCGGAGGCTGTCGTTGTGTAGAGGAAGACGCCACGGAGGAAGAACCGACAAGGCTTGCAGGTCCGCAAACCAAGGCCGGCGAGGCCAATAAGGTGCTACCAGAATGAGTTCCCCTCGTTCCTGCAGCAGCTTCCTGATGACTTTGGGCAGAAGTGGCAGAGGTGGAAAGGCATACAGGAGGCCCGATGGCCATCTGCAATGAAGGGCGTCGGAGGCCTCCGCCAGAGGGTCGGGAAACCGGGAGAAGAACCGGTCCGTCTGCCGATTGTCCCGGGTCGCAAACAGGTCGAGGACTGGTTGGCCGAAGCGGCGGGCGATCTGCTGAAAGATGAGCGGGTCCAGCTGCCATTCTGTGTTGTCCACCGACGACCGGCTCAGGGAATCGGCTTGTGAGTTGGCGAGTCCCGAGATGTGCTCCGCCCGAAGCGATCTCAGGTTGCACTCCGCCCAGGTGCCCAGCCTCAGGGACTCCTCCATGAGGGCCCGAGAACGGGTACCCCCCAGGCGGTTCACGTGCGCCTTGGCCGCCACGTTGTCCGTCCGGACCAAAACATGGCGGTCCTTGACCACAGTCTCGAAGGAGCGAAGGGCCAGGTGAATGGCCCGCAGCTCTAACCAGTTTATGTTGTGAGACTTGTCGTTGGAGGTCCAGAGGCCTTGGGCTGACAGAGACAGAGTGTGTGCCCCCCACCCCGAGAGACTGGCGTCCGTTGTGATGGTGATTTGGTCCGGCTCCCTGAATTCTCTCCCTCTGCGAAGGGCCCCGGACACCCACCACTGGAGGGACTGAAGGACGTCCTGGTTAAGGTGAACAATTTGGAGAGATGCCGAATTATGGGACCTTTGATACGGGAGAAGAAACCACTGCAGGGCCCTGCAGTGGAGACGGGCCCATGGAACAATGCCTATGCATGAAACCATCTTTCCGAGGAGGTGAGAAAGCGTGGCCAGGGATACGGAGGATCCCTGAGCGACGGAGCCGACCAGGGACCGCAAGCTGGAAAGCCTCTCCTCGGAAAGGAAGACCTTACTCTCGACCGTATCGATGATAGCCCCGAGGTGTTGGATGCGGGTAGTCGGAATCAGGTGGCTCTTTTTGAGATTGATGGAGAAACCGTGAGCCTCCAGGACCCGGATGGTGGAATCCAGGTCGTGGCGCGCCTGTGCCTCCGAACTCGACAGGATGAGAAGATCATCCAGGTAGCATTGGATCCGAATCGGTCGAGCCCGGAGGTGCGCCGCAAGAGCGGCCATCAATTTAGTAAAAACTCGGGGAGCCGAGGATAGGCCGAATGGAAGGGCGCGATACTGATAGTGGCGGCCCGCATAACAAAACCGAAGGAATTTGACGAAGTCCGGATGAATAGGAACATGCAGGTACGCCTCCGTCAGGTCGACTGACGTGAGGAAGTCCCCAACCCGTAGGCTCTCCAGAATGGATTGGAGGGACTGCATCTTGAACCGCCGGTAGAGGATCCAGCGGTTCAAAGACTTGAGGTCCAGAATGGCTCTCCAGCCCCCCGAGGATTTCTGAACGACGAACAGACGGGAATAAAACCCCTGTCCGCGCTGCTCCTGCGGAACGGGCTCGATGGCCCGGATTTCGAGGAGGTGATCTATAGCCGAAACGAGCAGGAGCCGTCTATGCCGATCCCTGGAAGTGGGACATCGGAGAAACCTGTCGGGAGGAATGGAGAGAAATTCTAGGGAGAGGCCCCACCTAACCGTCTCCCTGACCCAAGCGTCCGAGGAAGAGGTCTCCCATTGGCTGGCAAAGAGAGCCAGGCGGCCCCCAATGGGAGAAATGGACATGCAGTTAGCGCGACCTTCGGAAGGGGCGGCCACGGCTGCCGCGAAAGGAGCGTCTAAATGAACCCCTTTGGGCTTGGGGACCTTGACGGTCGGCAGCCCGGGCCCTGGCTTGAAAGGGTCGGGAAGAACGTCCTCCTCCCCAGGGGGCATCGAAGGGCCGAAAGGGCCGAAAGGAAGAGGAAGAAGGCCGGTGGTCAGACCTCCTGGAAACGTTGGGAAGGATACGCTTCTTGTCCTTTGATTCAACCAGCAGAGGTTCAAGGGGAGCCCCAAATAAGGAGGGCCCTTCGAATGCGGAGGAAGCCAGGCGCCATTTAGACTTGGCATCCGCCTGCCAATTACGGAGCCAGAGAAGGCGACGGGAGGTGACGGAGGAGCCTATTGCTTTGGCCGCAAAGCGAGACGCATTTAGAGTAGCATCCGCGGAGAACTCCAGGGCCGCCAGGATCTTGTTGAGATCCTGGTGGGTCCTGGATTCGGAGACAGGAAGCTTTTCCTGGAGCTGTTTGATCCACAGTATTGATGCCCTATTAAAGAAAGAGGAGGCAAGGGCAGACCTAGCTGCCCAGGCTGAAGCCTGGTGGTTCTTTATTAAAGACTGGTCCAGGCGCCTGTCCTCCGGCCGGAGGCTGTCCTCGGGGGGACCTGTAGGGTTAGACTGGTTAGAAAGGGCCGCTACAGGTGGGTCTACCTCTGGAATTTGAAGAAGGGAGGCCAAATCTGGGGCGAGATTATAAAAACGCCGATCCAGCAAGGAAGGGTTAGGTCCGGATGCTGGAGTGGACCACTGCTTTTTCAAAACATCCCGAAAAAGGCTGGGGCCAGGGATTTCCTCGGTCTCCACCTGGGGAACCTCAAACAAGGGAAGGGAGCCACCCGACCCCTGTGGGGGGGTGGGTAGAGGCCCTGGGGAACCCAATCCAGTAGTCATTTTTGCCTTATGTAAGAGAGACCTGAAGAGCTGTGGTTTAAATAAACCCACAAAGGAAGGCTGATCAGGAGCCAAGTCCTCATCATCAGACAGGTCACGCTCCCGGGCATCCTCCTCCATACAAGAGTGCTGTTCAGAAGGGGCCCCTGACAGGGAAGCGACCCCAGCTGGAACCTGGCCCTCCTCAAGAAGAGAGCCCTCCCCTTCTATATCAGAAAATGCAGACCCAGCCGCCCAGGATGCAGTTCTACGCTGCATCTCTGCTTGAATGCCCTGTTGAATGGCTGCCTGTAGATAGGCCTTTACTTCTGGGGCAATGGCCTGGCCTAGGTCTACTTGAGTTACCCCTGGGTTAGGGTTGGGAGTAGGGGGGGGAGGTGGGGGAATTGCAGAATTCTCAGGGCCTTCAGCAGAGGGATTAGGGAGGGCCCCAAAGAGGTCCTCACAGATCTCAGCTCGGGGGACAGGAAGGCCCTGGGACCCATCAGGAGATAAGGAGGGTAAGTTGGAAGGCTGATCAGAGGAGGCCCCAGGAGCAGGTGTGGGAGTAGAGGTTGAGGCCGGAGGCGCCTCATTTGTAGGCTGGGCTGGGAGCTCCCGAAGAGAGGTCTTCTCTAAGGCCTTTTGTATAGATCGCTCGATGGCCATGTGAAGGCGGAGCTCCTCCCTGGCCTTGTCAGCCGCTGCCCTTTCGTCCTTGGAGGCCCGGGATTTTTTTGACTTCTTGTGCTGTCCTGAGGAGGAGGATTCAGCTGCAGGCTGGTCAGAGGCCTGGCGTTTAGAAGCCCTGGGCTGTTTAGAAGCCATGGTTGTTAATAAAAAGGGCCGAAGACCGCGCTGCAAGAGAATAAACAAAATGGCGGCCGTAAATCAAAATGGCGGCCGGCCGTTAGGAAGGCGAGGGAAGGCCTCGGGATTCCCCTAAGGGCTAGAGGGAACGTCCCGGTTTCGTGGGGGCAGGCAATACTTGCCGACGCTGATCTCCGTTCGCCGCGAGTTGAAAAGGGCTCCCGAAAGCTGCTGGAGCCGAAAGGTTGCTGGGCGCTTAGAATTGGCGCCGAAACCTCCCCGCGGAGCAAGAGCGGCAAATTCAAATTGCTCCGCGATCCTCGCTTCCGAATGGAGCAGGCTGCTGGCGCGCACGCCGATAATTAATTCGGCGAGAGGTGCCTTCGGCGTGCAGAGAAAAGCTCTGCCGCCGGGAAAACGAGCCGCTTTGACAAACGCCCAGCAGAAGGAAGCCTCTACTCGAGAGGAGGCTTCCTGGGTGGAATCGGGCGTGAACCCTTCGCACCTGGGGAAAGAGGACAAGCCTCAATCCCGAAGACCATAAGGGTCCCGGCGGAATCAGGCGTTAGCCCTTCTCGCCGTTTGCACCTCCTGGGAATTAAATCAATTAATCAATCAATCAATTAGAGAGAATAAGCCAAACAGCAATTGTAATCTCGATGCCAAAGGCAGAGCACGGCTAAGTGCGTCCGATCTGGCTCAGATCGAGTCAGAAGCTGGGAAGAAGCATGAGGAGGAGGAGCTTCTCAGTTCCTGACTCGATCTGCGCTGGATTGGGCACACTACCCACACGTGACCGCTGTCCCCTGGATCCCTAGAATACAGCTAGTCCTCAACTCATTATCAATCTATGTGCATGCACACAAACACACAGAAGTAACAAAATGCTAAAAGCAGACCATCCTTTTCATTAAGTATCACTTTGCATTCCTCTCAACAAAACACAAGTAGTGAGGCTGCTGATAACAGGGAAAAAATGTCTTCTAATAGTCAGGAATTAAAATTTACTGAAAGCCCACTAGGTATGGTATTTGAGAAAGTAAGTGATATGAAGTATGGCTCATAAAGAAAACTTTGTTCTATCAGTGCCTGTTATCCACTTGACAGCATGCAAATAGTGAATTACAATTTTACTCCCCCTCCTTTTAATCTTGGATTTAGCAACTCTTTCCCTTTCACTAAGAGCCTCCTCTTTTCAAAGTCCTACACTAACTATAAAAAGTTCTGCTGAAATTAAAATGATGTCCTTCCACAAAGAAAGCTTAGTTTGTCCAATTTTACTTCTATTACTACATTCTGAATGAATCTAAGATTGCCTTCCTGCTTTATTTATTTCCCAACATTTATTTATGGAAAAAATATCTTGCTTCTTTGACAACAACTTTAAACAAGAAGGGTACTGTTAAGTTTACCAGCAAGGAAAACAAGAAATGGTCATCTTATAGGACAAATTAATTCACTCTTGAGAAAATGATCCACACGGGGACTTTCCAAGAAGACTGCCAAATTCTAAAGAAGTAGCCACTTAAATACATGTTTAAAAGCAGGCTACACTATGCATCAAAATATGTAATCACAGAATGTTGCCTAAGGCTAGAATAACTTGTAGCAAAACCAGACCTGAAAATTTAATTTTGTCTGCAACTGAAAACAAATCATTATTCACCATTCCAAAATTAATATTAATAGATTGGACGATAGTTTTCTGTTTGCTTTTGTGTTTTTTTTAAATATTTGTGGTAGTTTTTCAGCTTGCAGAACAGGACAAGAAGCAATGGATGGAAACTAATCAAGGAGAGAACCAACCTAGGACTAAGGAGAAATTTCCTGACACTGAGAACAATAAACCAGTGGAACGGCTTGCCTGCAAAAGTTGTGGGTGCTCCAACACGGAAAGTTTTTAAAAGAGGCTGGAAAACCACTTGTCTGAAATGAATGTCCTGCCTGAGCAGGGGATTGGACTAGAAGACCTCCAAGGTCCTTTCCAACTCTGTTATTCTGTTAAAATGCATATATAGTACATATTGTATTGATTATGTGCCATCATATTGATGTGCCATCTTAGCAACCACATATTTTCTCCAGAATGATCTATTCCCAACCTGGCCTTTCATATCCTCAAACAGTGCATACATTACCACTGTAATCAATTCTACCTTTCTTGTTGATCTTCTTCTTTTTCTCTTCCACCTTAGCAATAGTAATAGCACGTAGACTTATAAGCCACTTCATAGTGCTTTACAAAGTGGTTTACAGTGTATATTGCCCCCCCCCCCCAACAATCTGGGTCCTTATTTTACAAACCTCAGAAGGAAGGCTGAATCAACCTCGAGCCGGTGAGGATCAAACTCCCTGCAGTGAGCTGAACTAGCCTGCAATACTGCATTCTCAGGCGTTTTCTTCACCATAGTTTAAAAATGCCAATTTTCTTTCTATGTTCTTGTCTTTTTCTGTCCAACTTTTATTTTCACTTCCATAGTGTGTCATAGAGAAAACCATTGCCTATACAAATTATTCTGATCTCTATAGGCAAAGATATGTCAGAACATCTTTGCATACTGAGTATCTGAGTATCTTTTCCAAGGCTTTCATTGCTACTTTACCAAGTGCCAGTGTGCAGCATATTTCTGGACTGCTACTTCCTTTATTGTTAATAGTCAATCCTAAAAGGTTATCTCCCTTCTCATTTTTAATCTGGATTGGATAATCCTAAACATTATTTTTACTGGCATGGGAAATTAAAGATATTTTATGAAAGACTACGCTATCTTTTTTCTTCAAGTATTGGCATGTATGTCAGCCTTTTGAGATAAACCAGACTAGGAAACCAAAGGTTACAGTAACAGATTCTTGCAAATCTGAATATGCTACCTTCTTCCTTCCCTCCTCTTATTCCTTAAGGTAATTCCTACTGCCCATTTCAGAGTAGACTGACCTCTTCCAATCTCAGATTTGCTGACATTGTTTGATTAGAATGTTTATTGATTCTTCTTCAATGGCTTACTAGATTTCTATAGACATTGTGCAAATTCCTGTAGCCTCCCAATTGGTAGTGACTGGAGTGCTGATCTAACTTCACATCCTAGCACTAAATATTCTATCTAGTTAATACCTCCAACATTCTAAATAATATCTTCTAAAGTGTCATCTCTTCTGTTCATAATTTTAGTGTACTCCTCTCTTTAACTGATATCTGAACCAGTTGTTGTTTATCCACTTGCATCATTTAACTTTGAGATTGGAACTTCCACTTGATTTCAAAGATCTTTTGGAATACTTTCCTTGTTTTTCTGGATCTCCAGATAATCTTCTATGTTGTTGGAAGAAATATCCTTCTGGGTTCTGCTCCAAGTGGGGAAAAAGACACTGGAAACATGGAGACTGCTTGGAAAGATGGTTTAATGTGGACAGGATCACATGGCTTGAGTTCCTGAACAGAAAAATGGGCAGATACAGCGAATCTCTGGGTTTTATGCTCTCTCTGGCTTTGAACTTCCTGGGGCCCAGAAAGACTATCATGATTGGTTGTCAGACTTCCAGGAGGTGGGGGTCTTAGCTAACCTTGCTAGCTGATGTAATCTTCCCAGGTGCCATGTGGTGGCACCTGGATGGGTCCCATTGTCTTGCAGATGAGGTCCATTGACAAAGATTGAGTTTCTGCCTCTGGCCCATTAACAAAAGGGTGGGGGCAGGAAGGTGGGAGCTGCTTTGTCTTTAAAACATGCTTCTCCATTTCTCATCCAGGGAAACATAATATTCTGCCTTTTTAGTATTTCCCAAAATGGGGCGTTGTCTTACCTGAACGCCCTTTCTGGGGACCGCAGGGGACAGCGGTCACGTGTGGGTAGTGTGCCCAATCCGGCGCAGATCGAGTCAGGAATCAAGAAGCTCCTCCTCCTCATGCTTCCTCCCAGCTTTTTGACGAGGGATGATGCCTGACGACGCACTCGCCAACTGCGCATGTCTCTCTGGAACCACCACTCGAGTAACTGGACCAACTGGTAACTGAACCTGGAACGAGAACAAACAGAGCACCAGCCAACGAGGCCCGGCGGAAATAGGGTGGGGGTGACCGCTGTCCCCTGCGGTCCCCAGAAAGGGCGTTCAGGTAAGACAACGCCCCATTCTAGGGATCCAGGGGACAGCGGTCACGTGTGGGACGTACCAAAGCGTTCGGCCTAAAGGGAGGGACCCGGCCGGGAAGAGGCAGGCTGGTCCGCACAGACCTGTTGGAGCACCCTGCGACCAAACGCTGCCTCTGCCGAGGCGTAGCTATCAATTCGATAATGTCTAATGAAGGGAGTGGGAGAGGACCAGGTCGCTGCTTGACAAATCTCTAAGAGAGATGCCTGAGTGGCCCAAGCCGCCGAAGTGGCAGCGCTACGAGTTGAGTGGGCCGTGATGCGCCTCGGAACAGGTAAGGAAAGGGCATCATAAGCCGAAGCAATGGTGGCCCGAAGCCAACGTCCCACCGTGGGAGAAGAAACCTTAAGGCCCAAGGAGGCGGGTTGGAATGAGATGAAAAGCGCTTCAGAACGCCTAAAGGAAGAAGTTCGTCGAATGTATATGCGTAAGGCCCGACGAACGTCAAGGGTGTGCCAGGTCTGTTCCCTAGGGTGGGAAGGGTGGGGGCAAAAATCCGGGAGCACTAGCTCCTGGGAGCGGTGAAAGGTGGAGTTGACCTTCGGTAAAAAGGTAGGGTCCAGACGTAAAACCACTCTGTTAGGGTGAAACACACAGAGATCCGCCCGAATGGAAAGGGCCGCTAACTCAGAAATCCGTCTAGCGGACGTGATGGCTACCAGAAAGGAAACCTTATACGCCAGGAAGCGGAGTCCCACAGAACGGAGGGGTTCAAAGGGGGCCCGGGTAAGGGCATCTAGAACCTTAGGTAGGTTCCAGGTGGGATAACGGTGGATGGGCGGGGGTCTGATGTTGGATGCCCCTTTTAGGAATAACCCAATAAGGGGCCGGCTGGCCAGGGAATGTCTGGAGCCCAGGCAGAGAATAGAGGACAAAGCGGCCACTTGCCTGCGGAGGGTGTTGGGTGCGAGACCCGCTGCCAGACCTTCCTGGAGGAACATGAGTACCTGCTTGGTGGAAGCCAATCTCGGATCCACCCCCTTCGACGAACACCATCTGTGAAAGGATCGCCACGTTGATCCGTATATGCGTTTCGTGGCCGGTCGGCGGGCCGACAGGATGGTGTCCACCACGTCCTCGGGAAGATGTGAATCCGTCAACAGTTGCCGCTCAACCGCCAGGCGGTTAGCTGGAGCCAGGCCACGTCCGGGTGTCGCGACGCTCCTTGGCGGAGGCTGTCGTCGTGCAGAGGAAGACGCCACGGAGGAAGAATCGACAAGGCTTGCAGGTCCGCAAACCAAGGCCGGCGGGGCCAATGGGGTGCAACCAGGATGAGTTCCGCTCGTTCCTGTAGCAGCTTCCTGATGACCTTGGGCAGTAGCGGGAGAGGTGGAAACGCATACAGGAGGCCCGGTGGCCACCCGCAATGAAGGGCGTCGGAGGCCTCCGCCAGAGGGTCGGGAAACCGCGAGAAGAACCGGGCTGTCTGACGGTTGTCTCGAGTCGCAAAGAGGTCCAGGACTGGTTGGCCGAAGCGATGGACGATCCGCTGGAAGATGGCTGGATCCAGCTGCCATTCCGTGTTGTCCACGGCTGACCGGCTCAGGGAATCGGCTTGCGAGTTGGCGAGACCCGAAATGTGCTCCGCCCGGAGCGATTTCAGGTTGTCCTCCGCCCACGCGCCCAACCTCAGAGACTCCTCCATGAGGAACCGAGAGCGGGTGCCCCCCAAGCGATTCACGTGCGCCTTGGCCGCCACGTTGTCCGTCCGAACCAATACGTGGCGGTCCTTGACCACAGTCTCGAAGGAACGAAGGGCCAGATGGATGGCCCGCAGCTCTAACCAATTGATGTTGTGAATTTTGTCGTTGGAGGTCCAGAGGCCTTGGGCTGAAAGAGATAGAGTGTGTGCCCCCCACCCCGAGAGACTGGCGTCCGTTGTGATGGTGATTTGGTCTGGCTCCCTGAATTCTCTCCCTCTGCGAAGAGCCCCGGATGCCCACCATTGGAGGGACTGAAGGACGTCCTGGTTAAGGTGAACAATTTGGAGAGATGCCGAATTATGGGACTTCTGATACGGGAGAAGGAACCACTGCAGGGCCCTGCAGTGGAGACGGGCCCATGGCACAATGCCGATGCATGAAACCATCTTACCGAGGAGGTGAGAAAGCGTGGCCAGGGATACAGAGGATCCCTGAGCAACGGAGCAAACCAGCGACCGCAAGCTGGAGCGCCTCTCCTCGGAAAGAAAGACCTTACTCTCAACCGTATCGATAACCGCCCCAAGGTGTTGGATGCGGGTCGTCGGAACCAGATGACTCTTTTTGAGATTGATGGAGAATCCGTGAGCCTCCAAGACCTGGATGGTGGCGTCCAGGTCTTGGCGCGCCCGCCCCTCCGAGTCCGACAGGATGAGAAGATCATCCAGATAGCATTGGATCCGAATAGGTCGAGCCCGGAGGTGTGCCGCAAGAGCGGCCATCAATTTAGTAAAAACTCGAGGAGCCGAGGAAAGGCCGAATGGAAGGGCGCGATACTGATAGTGACGTCCCGCATAACAAAACCGAAGAAATTTGACAAAAGCCTGATGAATAGGGACATGAAGGTACGCTTCCGTCAGGTCAACTGACGTAAGGAAGTCCCCGACCCTTATGCTCTCCAGAATTGACTGGAGGGACTGCATCTTGAATCGCCGGTAGAGGATCCAGCGATTCAAGGACTTAAGGTCCAAAATGGCCCTCCAGCCCCCCGAGGGTTTCTGAACGACGAACAGACGGGAATAAAACCCTTGTCCGCGCTGCTCCTGCGGAACGGGCTCGATGGCCCGGATTTCAAGAAGATGATCAATGGCCGAAACGAGCAGGAGCCGTCTACGCCGATCCCTGGAAATGGGGCATCGGAGAAACCTGTCGGGGGGAATGGAGAGGAATTCTAGGGAGAGGCCCCACCGGACCGTCTCCCTGACCCAAGCGTCCGTGGAAGAGGTCTCCCATTGGCCGGCAAAGAGAGCCAGGCGGCCCCCAATGGGAGAAGAGGACATGCAGTTAGCGGGACCTACGGAAGGGGCGGCCTCGGCCGCCACGGAATGAGCGTCTAAATGAACCCCTCTGGGAATGGGGCCCCTGACGGTCAGAAGCTCGGGCCCTGGCTTGGAAGGGTCTGGAAGAACGGCCTCCTCCCCAAGGGGAGTCGAAGGGCCGAAAGGGCCGAAAGGAAGAAGGAGGAGGTCGATGGTCAGACCGTCTGGAAACGTTTGGAAGGATACGTTTCTTGTCCTTTGACTCCACCAGTAGAGGTTCAAGGGGAGCCCCGAACAAGGAGGGTCCCTCGAAGGCGGAGGACGCCAGGCGCCATTTAGACTTGGCATCCGCCTGCCAATTGCGGAGCCATAGAAGGCGACGGGAGGTGATGGAGGAACCTATTGCTTTGGCTGCGAAGCGAGACGCGTTTAGCGTCGCGTCGGCAGAGAACTCCAGGGCCGCCAGGATCTTGTTGAGATCCTGGTGAGTCCTGGAATCGGATACAGGGAGCTTTTCCTGGAGCTGTTTGATCCAGAGAATTGATGCCCTATTAAAGAAAGAAGAGGACAGGGCAGATCTAGCTGCCCAGGCAGAAGCCTGGTGGTTCTTTATTAATGACTGATCCAGGCGCCTGTCCTCCGGGCGGAGGCTGTCCTCGGGGGGGCCTGTAGGGTTAGCCTGGTTAGATAAGGCTGCTACCGGAGGATCCACCTCTGGAATTTGAAGGAGGGAAGCCAAATCCGGGGCAAGATTATAAAACCGACGGTCCAGCAAGGAGGGGTTAGGCCCCGATGCCGGAGTGGCCCATTGCTTTTTGAGGACATCCTTAAACAGACTGGGTCCCGGAATCTCCTCGGTCTCCACCTGAGGAACCTCAAATAAAGGGAGGGAACCGCTAGTTCCCTGAGGGGAAGTGGGAAGAGTCCGTGGGGAGCCCAATCCAGTAGTTATTTTTGCCTTATGTAAAAGAGACCTGAAGAGCTGTGGCTTAAAGAGCCCTACGAAGGAGGGCTGATCAGGAGCCAAGTCCTCATCATCGGATAGCTCATGTTCCCGGGCTTCCTCCTCCATATAGGACTGATGTTCAGAGGGGGCCCCCGATAGGGAAGCGACCCCAGCTGGAACCTGGCCCTCCTCAAGCAGAGAGCCCTCAGCTTCTGCATCGGAAAAGGCAGATCCAGCCGCCCAGGATGCAGTTCTGCGCTGCATCTCAGCCTGAATGCCCTGTTGGATAGCTGCCTGGAGATAGGCCTTCATTTCTGGGGCGATAGGCTGGCCCAGGGACACCTGGTCCGTCCCTGGGTTGGTTTTGGAGGTGGCAGGGGTGGGGGTTGGAGGAATTGCCGAATTCTCAGGGACCTCAGAGGCAGGGTTTGGTTGGACCCCGAAGAGGGCCTCACAGACCTCAGTCTGGGGAGCAGGAAGGCTTTGAGACCCATCAGGGGATAAAGTGGGTAAGATAGAGGCCTGGTCAGAAGGCACCCCGGGATTGGGGTTGGGGGTAGAGGAAGAGGCCGGAGGAGCCTCCTTTGGAGAAGGGGCTGGGGGTTCTCGAAGAGAAGTCTTTTCTAATGCCCTCTGGATAGACCTCTCAATGGCCATGTGAAGGCGGAGCTCCTCCCTGGCCTTGTCAGCCGCTGCTTTCTCCTCCTTAGAGGACTTGGATTTTTTTGATTTCTTGTGCTGCCCCGAAGAAGAAGGTTCAGCTGCTGGTTGATCCGGAGCCTGGCGTTTAGAGGCTCTGGGCTGCCTAGAGGCCATGATGTTAAAGGAAGGCCTCAAGACCGCGCTGCAATGAATAAACAAAATGGCGGTCGTAAATTAAAATGGCGGCCGGCAGCAAGCAAACGAGAGTAAAGGCCCCGGGAATCCCCTGGTGGCCTAGGGAGACGCCGATATACTTGCCGGCCTGAATGGCGAAGGACTCCGCTTAATTCGACGGCTGCAAGAAGCTCCTGATCGTCGCTGGAGCCGGAGGGTTGCTGGGCGCTTGAAATGGCGCCAAAACCCCTCGCGGAGCAAAAGCGGCAGATTTAAATGCTCCGCGATCCTCGCCTGCAATAGAGCGACCTGCTGGGCGTGCGCCGAAATTAAATCGGCGTGAGGTGCCTTCGGCGTGCAGAGAAAAGCTCTGCCGCCGGGAGAAAAAAACCGCTTCGCTGAACGCCCAGCAGCGGGAAGCCTCTACTCGAGAGGAGGCTTCCTGGGTGGAGTCGGACGTGAGCCCTTCGCACCCTCGGATCGAGGCAAGCCTCAATCCGCTAGACCATAAGGTCTCGGCGGAGTCAGGCGTTAACCCTTCTCGCCGTGCACCTCCTACAAGGAAATTAGAAGTATCAATTTATCAATAATATCAACAGTTAGACTCGATGCCAAAGGCAGAGCACGGCTAAGTGCGTCCGATCTGGCTCAGATCGAGTCAGAAAGCTGGGAGGAAGCATGAGGAGGAGGAGCTTCTTGATTCCTGACTCGATCTGCGCCGGATTGGGCACACTACCCACACGTGACCGCTGTCCCCTGGATCCCTAGAATATTTTATTCTCCTAGGAAAGGGGTGCATGCTAACTTCCTACAATATCTTTACAGATACCATCATAATACTGCTTATTTTCTTGTCTATCAGCTCTTTGAAATTGTTATTTTCTAAAATATCTTTCTTGACTTCAGCTTTTCCTTGCTTCTTGGGAATTCTGTTTATTCTGACATCCAATTTCCTTTCATCTATACTTTGGTTTCTGGCAATCTCTTTTCTCTTTTTTAACTTCAGAAACAATTACTTTTTCCCTCCTAATTTCATTCCAGTCACTCTGTTTCCGTCAGTGAAGTTTAGGACTTCAGAATGATTCTTCTTGAAAATGGTAGGCGTATGCGCAACATATTTGGAAACTGATTGGCCTTCTTCCACTTTAGCTTGATTTGGAACAAACATGTGACCAGTTTGTGTTTTGTTCCACAGTACACCCTTAGCCATTTCTTTGCTGTTATAACTGTGCTCTTCCACTTCCTTGTGCCAATAATATAGCCAGTTTGATTTCTGTGTACCCAACCTGGTAATGTCCATGCATATAGACATTTTAGTTGTTGGGAGATTGTGTTAGGGTTGAAGGAATTCTTGGATTGGCAAAAATCCTACTTCTTTTCAGGTTCCTAAACTCTGCAATCCAAGTATATTTTCCTTCTTAATAAATGTCATTTTCAAGGGTTATCTGCAAAGTATAATTGATAATATTTGATCGCTGATGGTATTGTACCCAAGTAGTCTTCTTGCTATATTATTCCTGATTCTGAAAGCAATACTGTTACTACATTATGTTTGTAATGTAATCAGTCTGATGTTCTTTTCTTTTCTTTGATGCCTAAGATGTCAATGTATAGTCAATGTACTCAGTCTTTCACTGTGTTGAGCTTTTCCATGTTTCCACTATGTTTCCTTTAGATTTTCTTTTTCTGACTAGCAACATCAGCAACTAATCATGTCCAATCTAACCAAGCAGTCTACCCATGCTATAAACACCATTAGTACTCCAGAAGATCTTCAGTGTCATGGCCACCTCACTCTATAATGAGTGGGGGCCCCCCACCTCCCAGCCAGGAGACACAGATGAGGAGTCTGAGTTGCCAGCTCCTCCCAGTGCAAGGGCTCTCTGTGAGGACATGAGAACAGAGCAAGGGTTCCTTGCAAGAAAGACCCTCACACTTCCAAATGAGCAACACCAGGTTGCTTCCAGATAAGAAGAGAAGTGAGCTCAAGCTCGCTTGACATTGGCAACAACCATTAGTTAACCTAGACTCCATGTGTCTTATGTCTTGATTTGAAATCTTGTGACTGTGTTTCTGGATATAGATTGGTTGATGACCCTGCTACAATATTTGGACTTTGCCTGATCACTCTTGTGCTGCTGTTTTGGATTTGGACTCTCTCTCAAGGCAAGCTTACTGTACTTTGGGGGACTTTGATTTCTTGTGCATGTGTATGCATGCATGCATGTTTGTATGTATCTTTCCTTTGCCACTTGTTCATTTGCTTGAAAACTCCCTAGTAAACTGTGCAAAATCCTCTGCATGTTTGTGAATACATGGCCTGAGATACACCACTCAGCTCTTACTCATGAGGACATTATGGACTTGACAGATCCATCATGCAGCACTACCTCGTCAATTACTTTATCCTGTCTACATATTAAGGCACATAATGTACTACAAAATGAATATCAAAATGCTTATTTTTCAATACATTATGCATGCTTTTCAAATGTTAATGTAAATGTCCTGCTGGTCTTATAAGGGAACAAATGCCTGGTAAATTCTTAAATAAGAACATAAGAAAACTTCTGTTGTACAAGATTTACTCCAGTATTTTCTCACACTGGTCACTAACTCAGGGATGCTTGTAAATGAAAGAAAGATTTATCACTCTTCGGCAACTTTCACCTGCACCTGAATTTTAGAAGCATGCTGTGCCCAACATGGAGGTAGAGTTTAGTTTTCATGACTATCTCTCTTAATAGACCTTTTCCCATTAATTAACCTTATTAAAGTTACGAGTTAATTATTGCTTTGATAGGCTACCAATTTTACAACTTAAACAGCTACCTGCAACCTTTCGATGCATGTTATCTAAGCAAACATCAAGTACACATCTGGTGTGAGTGATATGTTGTGCTTTTATTTATTCAATTTATTTGCTTCCTTTCATCCAGTACTTCAAATAATATACATAATACTTCTACCATCACAATTGTCCTATCAGGTAGACTAGGCTAAGAAATATTCTCAGGCCCAGTACAGCCCTTTGAGATTCCATAATTGGATTTTCCCAATCTTCGTCCATAATTTCAACCACTGCCAGTAAACTGATTCTATTCCTAAGAAATGCTTTGCAATGAAGCGGCCCTACTAATCTGTGTGCAGGTTGCATAATCAGGATGGTTTTTTGCCTATTCCAGAGGCTTGTTTTTCTTTTCTTTTTTTTCTCTAGAATGTCATTTCACCATTACAATACTGTATTAAAAAACAGTTATCTTGTCTCACCATCTAAACAATACTTATTTATATATAAGTATTGTTTATATGATAATACCATATATTATCTTTATGGGACCCTTATTGTATAAAAACATGAATGAATACCATTAGTTTATTTTTAATGTTACACTTATTTAGCATTAGCTACTTGCATTTTTTGAAGAACATACTTCAGACATGAGTCCTAAAAAATGGAGTTTATGGGGGTGGGGGGGAAGACATTTCGAAATAATCAGAAAGCATTAATCTCATGAAGACTGTTTCTTTATACAGCAAGTAGAACATGAGCAACCAAAATTTGTTTTTAAACAGTAATGAAAGGGCATATTCTCTTTACTATATCCCTATCTGAATTCTTCTCTTTTTCTTATTTTTTCATAAAGTCAAACTCCTGCCAAAAATATTCCAGACAATTAATGTGCTTCTAAAACAAAAGTATTAGAAAAGACTATAACAAATAAACATGAATTATATTTAATTTCCTTCAAAAGCATTAGGATTAACTTGTCAGGGAACAGATGTCAACAGTATGTGAATTCCACTCCTTAAATCAAACAAATCAAATAAAAACATTAAAATGTTATTAAGTTATAGTTGTATATTTGAGGAAAAACAAGCTTTAAGAAAAAAGTGATAGCAGAGATACCTATAGCTCCCAAATATTGCTTCTGCTTCTCAGGATTGCCATTGGCTTTTAGCTTATGTTTTATGATAAGAAATGTTCCAGATGAAAGCCTCTTTAATGCTACTTATCAAAATGCATTGGGCTAGTCACCATATTTTCTTCAATGGTCTTTTTCTGAAAGAAAAAATGACAGATGTCAAGCTGGGCTACTTGCTCAATAGAGGATGTAATGAGGAGCAAATCTGTCTTTTCAGTTACCAACCCAGAAAATCTTAGCAATTAGAAGGATCTGACCTTTAATCAATAAATCAGCAGCATTCACTTACTGCTTTTTATTTATAAAAATCAGAACCATGGACATTAATGTTTCATTAATAATGAAAAAAGAATCAGGAAGGAAAAATATATATGGAGTCTACTAGACAACTCCAAATGGTTGAATGCAGAATTTATAGGGGTTAAATGGAAACACATATAATGATTAATCTGGGGCGGGGGGGAGAGAATGGAAGAAAAGAGAGGAGAAATCTTAAATCATATTATGAAAGAACCAATTTTCAATAATTTTCTGAAGCATTTGCTATGTCTTCTATTGGGACAACGTTTACCCCCACACACTCAATTAATGAGTGTGACCAGGACCGAAGACTTATTTGTCTTGAACAAGGCAGGTTTAGTTATGTACTATCACCAAAAAAATGGGATCATCTGAAATTTTGACATTTAGCATCAAATACAGAAGTATAAAGACCGATTTCAGAATACTACAAACTCCAGCCAATGCAGCCTACTTTCAATGCATAACAAAGAAACATATATATCATGCTATTGCTCACATACTTGTCTCCATTCTGAAAGTTATTTGTACTTATTTTCTTCGCTCATCCTAGACTTCAGAAACATGAGTTTTTTTGAACAAGTTGTCCAAAAATTGCATTCTGGATATCCTGTATGAGAAACAGTATATCCCTGAATTCTGAAAAATAAGTGATCAACAGCATGCTTAAAAATTACTTATTTCTTGCATTTATATAGCCACCAATCTCACAATAAAGCTCCAATTTTGCAATCCAAAATTCTGTAGGAGCAGCATATAGAAATTCATGAAATCCCAGACTTGTTCTTATTTCTTTCTCACGGTTCTTCCATTAATGATAACAATGTAGCCTTCTTTCATGATTACAATATTCTCATTTCAGCCAAGGGACTCTCAAGATCATCTTCAAAAATCTGGTAAAAAACATGAATTGGGCATAGCTCAATTTAACCCAATAGGTTATGTATTTTTGGAACAGAAGATGGTTCAGGTTTGCTGTACTGCACATACTTTGTGGTCAAATTCTCCAGACTTTAGGGGATTAATACTGACATACTAAGCAGGCTTCTGGCAAATGTTTCACTCCATTTCCCCATGAGGCATCCTTCGAAAGGGCAGGAGGGGGATGGTGTTGTCTTGTAGCATTTGTCATCAGCATCAGATATGATCTTAGAGGAGTTGGTTGATGAACAAATATTTCCCATGAGGTGTAGATCAATTGATTCTTGGAGGTGCTGTCTCCATTTTGGTCTTTTTCATCTACTTTGGGCTTCGGGGGTGAGGCACCTGACAAGATGGTAGATGCTATTCAGCTCAATGGCTCCGTTAACAGCACATTTGTTTGAGTGACTGTGATGCTTAATGGTTGAAGTTCATTAATCATGATAACCCATGATTTGTTTACACATAGCTTGTTGAATATAAAGACACTTAACACTAAACAATTATGTAAACCATAATTGTAACTGTTAGACTTGTATTCAAGACACCACTTGACCACAGAGCTCATTATGTGATTCTGTACCAGTTATACTCTTGTAGCCCAACAAATCTCTGAAGAATAATATTGTGGAGAGGCCCTAAGTACACCCACCTTTAGTGCTCAGAAAAAAGGTATAAATGTATACGTATGTAATGAAGCTAAAGCTGAACTAATCATATTATGGTTTCTAGCATAATGAGTGAACCTAATTTTTGAATTACAGATTACTCCTCTCACTAGACCTCTAAGAAAATTAAATGAAATGCTCTAACAAGATGAAATTATACAATTATTTCCTTTAGTTTGGACTTCAATATAAAACTGCTCTTAGCCACAGTTTGATCCTTTTCTGTGTATTCCGTGTGCTGAAAATTTGACCTGTTATAAATCCACTTGGTAGTATGCCTGTAATAGCTCTGCACTATGACCATCAAGATCAGTGAGCAACGCACTCTTTCATATCGAAGATAACAAATACTTCATGTTTAACACATTTACTACATAAATCCCATCTTCTGATACAGTATTAGCTTCTCCAAATTCATTTTATTGGTTTGTTTTCAAGCAAATAAAAGTCAGAATAACCCCATGCACTTTCTAGAAAACATAGAGCTATCTTTGCTGGAAAAAACCATTAAACCCTAAGATGTTTTTTCCCTCCCACCCCTCTCTTGTTGGTTAAAAGCTGCTTTATTTCTGCATAATAAATATTTAATGTATTATCTTCTGAACACAAATTGGTGGCTGTCAATAGTGGCCACAATAATGGAGTTATTTTTATCAGAAGTTATAACTTCAGTTTTCAGAATCTGTATGCCTTAAAGGAGGTAGCTTATCTTCACATGCAATGGATTTATTATATTCACATATGGTGAAAGTCACAAAAACCGAAAATATTACTATGAGAATACCATTCATCCTTAATGAAACTATTCTTAACTGTCCTTTAGCAAGCCTGTGCCATCTGTATACCCATTCCCAATTCAGATTATTGCCATACTTCATAATTAATTTTCAGTGATATTCAAAGTAGTTAATCAAAATCTAGTCAATTGATCAACTATTTTTAAAGGCATTTCTCTTTTGGTATATTTCCTTGTGGGCCAATTAATATTTGCTTACTTAAATAGAGACACCATCTTGGATGAAGTACGTTGTGATTTATTTGTAGATGATTTTTTATTTTTAACTTCATATCCAATGTACTACATATCCTATCTTTTTATTCTAACAAACAAAGACAATTAACAATATACTGAAATAGTAAAATATAAATCAAAGTACAAACATTAATCTACAATTAAAAGCCTGGAGTTAAAGATGCAACATCCATGGAGCACATTCTATAATCCAGGAGCAATATAAGAGAAGCCAAGAATATGGTCCTTCATACTAAAAATAAGGTTGTCTAGCAATTGGGATATCTTCTAAGTAACCCGTCCTGCAGAACCTAAAGCCAGGAAAGTTCACAATGGGAAAGGCAATCTCTTGGCTGGTCAGTTTGTAAGTAGTTTAGATTTTAGGTTTGACTATATAATAACCTGTTCTAAATTGGACTGCTTGTGTTTAGCATCTGGAAATTTCAATTGATATAAAACTCAGCAACCAGATTATTCCTAGAAATAATAATATCCCATGCAATACTTTACCTAGGCATAAAGTACAGAGCTAGCTGCCAATTATTTTCTGAGCAGAATACAAAGTCTTGCTTATTACAATTAACACTCAGTATGGCTTAGACTGAGACTACTTGAAATAACATCTCTTTCTATACATCCTGTATTGAGATCTGCAAATGTTGTAGCTGGCACATCTGGTGGTGACTCTGGATCAAGCTTTCACTCTTGCCTTATCAAATCTCTGAAATGCACTCCCTGCAGAGTCGAGGAATCTTATAGTGTTAACTGTTGATTTTTACTTGCTTTGTTGTTTTGTTACTTTAACTGTTATTGTTTTGAATTAAAAGTGTTTGTTTCTTGTAAACTTCTGATAGTTGGTGGTATATTAACTTAAAGAAATATCAACATCTTAACTAATGCTTGGTAAGCAACTTACAGTTAAGGGAGGTAGATTTGTTTGTTTCTTTATGTTATTTGTCAAGGTACTGTCTGAAACCAAATGGAATACAAGTTTACAAATGTAGCTGCTGCATCTTTCACTTATTGACACTTTTAGACACTAAGGCAATATGTGATATATGTTGCAATAGTTGATGCATAATATAGCCAGGATATGAATAATTGCCAACAAGTCCAACAAGCCTAGGAAAGGACATAAGTGGTGCAAATATCTTCCTTACTATGAACCTGAGAACCTGTGACAGATGAGGACGAAGAACTCCTAGGTTATAGAACTGCTCTTTCTGGAGGCATGTAAACAGGCAAAACCTCAATTTCCAAGTCCATTTTTTTCATTTACCAACAATATCTCCATCTTGTCCAAATTTAATACTACGTTCTCCTCCTCAGATGGCTCATTACTAAACTTAGACAAAATACTAGTGTACTGATTGCTTCCTGGAATAGACCATAGTTGAGTTGAATTTCACCAACTTTCAGAATTTTGCAAAATTCCAAATTTCCTAGCAATTTTGCATTGATACTATATACCATACTGAAAGCCAACAGAATGAATTAGCAGGACTAATAAAACAAGTGACAGCAACATACTCGAACTGCCCTTTTCAGTTAGCAATCAGACAATCAATATCATTCAATTGGGTCTGAAGTTGCAAGGTCACTGCCTTCTCATTGATCTTGCCAGTAAATGGAGTATTTGAAGCTGATCTACAATCTCATAAATCTTTTGGGTAAATGTAATACATCTGCAAGAGAATAGATGGTCTCCTTCCTCAAGGGGCCAGTCTCATCTTGGTCAAATTAAACAACTAGGCAGAGAAAGTGTTGAGTAGGAAGGCAGTCCAAATTTCTCTATACACACCTCGCTGACTTCCTTGAGATTTACAAGCCCCAAAGAATCCAAATAACCACATAAGTGGTTGCCAAATTATATTCCTGTGACTTCCCCCAACATTAGACTCCAAGGCCAATTTATTCAGAATTAAATTTATTAATTTATTGGCCATGATGGATTATAAATTGTTTCAGTCCTCTGCTCTAAAATCTTAGTAAAGGAGGTGATTCATAATATGAAAAAGCAATGTCATGTTGTTCCATGCAGAAGCAATGAAGGCAGTGAAGTAATACGTTCTTCATTGCTTTCTCTATTTAAACAGCTTCTGTGCTCAATCTGCTGCATCCTGAGACAATTCACAAGTACTATAGCTGATGTTCTATCTTCCTCATTGAGGTTAGCTCTCTAGTAAAGGGGACTGGCGGAACTCTGTAAGAGGGCAGTAAATGCTTAGGAACAACAATGTCAATCAAGACTTCACAATATTGTAGAGGATGAAATGAAACCCATCCCCCACCCCCAAATGCAGGAAATCATCCAGATTCATCAGGTTCTCTGGGTCTAAAATGATTACATAGTTCTACCATATCATATTACAAGATACTCTTTTATAGTTACTTCAAATGTATGCTGAAAATGTGGAAACATGAAGGGCCATTTTAGCATGCCTAATGGACTTGCAAAAAAGCACCAAAAAAATTTGGATACAAATACACACAGTGATACAATTTACTTTAAATATTAATATTCAATTGAAAGCAGAACTTTTCTTATTGGGATTGCTGGAGAGACAATTACAAGAGAGTTATAGAAGATTTTATATATGATAACTGCGGTGACATTATTATATGCACAAAAATGGAAAGACTCTAATACCCAGAGTGGAGTAATGCCTATTGAAGACAGTAGTAGCAACAATAGCAAAATTGACTTGTTTGATTACAGAAAGGACAATTACATTTGTTAATGACTAGAAATCCCTTATGGGTTTTTTGCTGAAAAAAGAAAAACTGAACTTGTGATTTATCGATTTGAGGATTAGAAAGGATAAACTATGAAAATAAGAAAATTATATTGTAACTTTAGAAAAAGAGGGTAAAATATATCTGTACTTGTAACTGCTTCAAGAAAATAGAAAGATATAACTTTTCCCTTCGTTTTCTTCTTTTATTTCTTCAGCTTCTCTATTTCTTTGCACTTTTTCATTTATTTATTATCTTACTTTCCTTACTTTTTTCTTTCAAAATTTGTAATGTTTTTATTTTCTTAAAAATATATTGTTTTTATAAAAACCCTAAATAGCTGTTTAAAACAACCGTTTAAATGTTAGAGCATTTTAAAAGAAGCCAGATTTCTATATACAACATTTGTTTGATGTATATGACCACCCACACTGCACAAGGAGCTCAGAGCAAATCAATATATTGACAGATAGCTAGGAGTAAGAAACATGTGCCCTCAAGATTTAACACTTAGAAAGCTAAAATTTAAGCAAAACTAACAATATTATTTAATTTGTGCACGGTTTTTTTAATGCTGATATAGCAAGGGATAACACATTGGGTATCTGCCAAACAAAATGTGCATCTTGTACTGTCTAGATAAATCTAGAACAAACAACTATTGACTCCCTAACAGGGAAAAAAATCTTCAAAAATACTTGGTAATAATATTTATACAAAGCAAAATAAATTAAAACATTTTAGTTTTCCTTGTGAGAAAGGTGAAAGGATTCCTCTATTGTAGAAATTATCCCACCTATTTGTGTGGATTTTCAGGTAGCCTCTCCCCTTTAATGCATGACCATCCATGTTTATTCAATATTTAAGAAGACTAGCATGAGTAAATGCATCTATAGCATGAAAAAGCCAACCCACCCTTAAACCTTTCCTAAACTCACTCTTACAAACTTCATCTTATATTTTAGAGCTCCTTCAGAAGAGTGTATATATATATATATATACACACACACACACACACACTCTCTCTCTCAGTATACCTTCCCAGATTGCACCAAGAGAGTTGGCTCACCTCTGTGCAGTCCCTGAACAACGGCAATGATACCACAAGATGTAAACAGAATACATGTCACAGCAAACATATAAAATTCCTCACATATTTGTTATTTGGAATTAATAATCATTGCTCAAGGAAATCAGCTTGTTTCCAGCAGTTAGATGTGCTGCCAACTGAACAGCTAACTTCATATATCACAGTAAACTGTAATATAGGCTCCCACAAGAAGATTTAATCTCTGTATGTTGGGATCAAAATTTCCAGAAATCCCAAAGAACATTCCTAAATTGAGAAAGGCTGTTATAGAAATTGGTGTTTAGCCATTACAATGGTCTGTAACTTGGTGGTTTGATTCATGTTGGATTATCACTACATTCAAGTGCTGGAAATGCCAAATGATAAACACTGCATTCTAATAACTCTAAAGAGCACCTGGTTTGGGATTCCTGATCCTGCAACTTTACAATTAGGTATTCTAATAGAAAATTAGAATGTTTAACAGGAGACATGAGCAACAGCTTTCCTGGTATAAGTAAGATTCTTGCCAGCTCTCTACCACAGTTAGCACTGTAAATGAATACCTGCTTAGTTGTGAGAAACCAAGCCCTAGAAAACAAAAAAAGAAGTGTGCAACTAACCATTGTACACCTATAGAAAAGCTTTTATTTGTAGTTTCTTTATTTATAAAATTTATTTAGTTGTAGGTTTATTAATCATCTCTAGGAAGGCAACATGCTTCTATGGTTTTTCTATGGTCTCCCACTAATTATTTCCTTTGCTCAAAGGCTGAAAAGCCAAAAAGTGAAGATATGTAATACAAGAAAAGTAAACCATATAACTATAGCAGCACAACACTTCTGAATGAAGTTCCTCTGTTTAACATAAATGCCATCAGGGCTTAGCATACTACCCTATGTACTAGGAGAACAGGAAGCATAAAGTGGATTTTCTTTCATAATTTATTTCTTTTTGTTCACACACAAACTCTGAAGACTTTCTTATATGAGAGGGGGAAAAACATCAGTTATATGAAATGTTGTTCTGTAAAACAAGAGTAACCTCTACTCCCACTCTGTCAATCTGGTCTGCCAAAACCCATAACCAGCCACCTGGAAAATTTGACAAAGATACTCTCAACCTAAAAAAAAACTCAGAGCAAAGGTCTTGTGATAAACAATCCATCTTTTTATTTTTATCATTACCAGTTGTTTCTAGCCAGAAGTAGGTCATCCACATACAGACTTGTATTCATTTGTGCTCTGGTCCACAAAACTCTCTTGTGTGGTTTGGCCTTGGCCTAACTTGCCCACCAAAGTATGCTCTGAATTCGGAAAGCATACATTTCACCATTTTGGCAACTAATTTTCATAAGTAACAATATTGGCTATAGCATTTGAAAGTTTATTAGTGTTCATTACATTGCCTATCTTGGTGGTATATATTCACTACATATCACAACAGTATCTAGTACTGATTTTCAAGAAATCGTAGGCCTCTTTTTGAATTTCCGAAGCAACAGATGAATAGTTATAGTACTGTTTCAGAATTGAAACAAGTAGTATTGTTAAAATTTCTAGCCACATCCATTAATGCCTACAAATAAATGTTGTGATTTTGTTGATGCTGTACTGTTAACCTTCTTAGATAGGTTAAAACAATTTTTTAAAATGGTCTCCTTAAGTTACATCCACTTACCCAGCCCCCCGATCTTTAATTTCATGCAATGAATCCATTGCACTAAGGAGTTAGAGGCAGTCTTCGACTTACAACAGTTCATTTAATAACTGTTGGAAGTTACAATGGCACTGAAAAAAGTGACTTATGACCATTTTTCAAACTTATAACCATGATCAACATTCAGAAGCTTGGCAACTGACTTGCATTTATGACCGTTGCAATGTCCTGGGGTCATGTGATCACATTTTGTGACCTTCTGACAAGCAAAGTCAATGGGGAAGACAGATTCACTTAACAACCGTGTTACTAATTTAACTGCAATGATTCACTTAACAACTGTGGCAGGAGGTGGTAAAATGGAGCAAAATTCACTTAACAAATGTTTCACTTAGAAACAAAAATCTGGGACTCAATTGTGGTCCTCAACCAAAGATTATCTGTACAAGCCTTCTCCGCCCAGCCTTTTAACAGCGTCGTAGGACTATTTGCTTTTTAAATGGGAGAAAAAAATTATGCGATTTTTTTTACCATATTTCTAGCCATGTTCCCCCTTTAGTAAGGAGGAGCCGGGTGTCTTTGACGGGTGATAGCCAGTCTCCAAAATGACACTGGCAAAACGCACCTTCTCAGAGACAGGGAAGGATTGAAAGAGAAGCTGTTAATACTGAAACATTTCCATCCAAGCTCAGACTTGTTCTTTATTGCGGTTTATGACAAATTAAGTCCCCTTTCCCACTTAAAAATCCGTCTAAGTTTGTTACGCGCCAGTGAAACCCGAAAGTGTGCAAAAGTAACTGAAAAGTTGGTAAAAAGTTCCAACCACACCCTGATCCTTTCGGACCCACTTTGTGCCACCTACACACGCGCACCACCCTACCCCACCCCGCTTTCCCCGGCAACTTTCCCTCCTCTTCCACCCCGCTTCCCACGGCAAACTCTTTTCCCGCAGCCGGGTACCTGCCCTCTCTCGAAGGCGTCGCGCTCGGCAACATCCACCAGGGCCCCTCCGGCACCAGCCCGCGCGGCCCCGCCACCTCTGCCGCTCAAGGCTGTTGCCGAGGCCGGCGCCGAGAGCCGACGGCGGCCCCGCGAACTCTTGGCGAGCGGGTTGGAGCTGTCCCTGATGGAACTACTCGAGCGCTCCATCTCGGCGTGTAAGAAGGCCCGCTTTGAGCTCTTGACAGGACTAGCCAATGCCGCTCCTCCGGTTGGCTTTCAAAGGCTGCCATTCATTTGGCCACGCCGCTAATTGGGCTTTCAAGTCCAAAGGAAGCCAACTTTCTGGACACGCCCCCTTATTTTCCCCCCTTTTTTTCCCCTTGCCCGCTTTCCCGCTCCCGTATTCCCCCCCCCCCCCGCCCCCTCTTGCCGTTACGCCTCGTCTCCAAGGAGGAATGCTGTCGCGAGAAAGGCAGCGGTAGAGGAGCGTCTGCTCGGATGGGATTGGCTATCGCTGCAGAATCTGCCTGGTTTTTGCACGTGCGCCAACTCCGCCCACTAAGGGAGCGCTTTAAATGCTGCGGGGTGGATGTGTTGCTTCCACACAGCCTTAACGGTGGCTGTGAGGTGAGCCTGCTGTGTTTGCATGCCTAAAATAAATTACTGTTTGTGTAACCATATTCAGGGGTGAAATCCAGCAGGTTCTGACAGGTTCTGGAGAACCGGTAGCGGAAATTTTGAGTAGTTTGGAGAACTGGAAAAATACCACCTCTGGCTGGTCCCACAGTGGGGAGGGAATGGGGATTTTGCAGTATCCTTCCCCTGGAGTGGGGTGGGAATGGAGATTTTGCAGTATCCTTCCCCTGCCATGCCCCACAGGCCACACCACACCCACCAAGCCTCACCCACAAAAGCGGTAGTAAAAAAATTTGGATATCACCACTGACCTCATTTATATTGGGTTAATATGCTGTACCGCAGAAAGATGATTATTCAGTGTATTCAATACTTTATTAAAAACTATTAAGAACTCCGATTAAATATGATGAGAATACAGCTTGGGCTTGTTGTTCTTCTGCTTCTTGGATGAGAAGTGAAATGTTTTCAAAGAAAAAAAATGCAGTTGCCTTTTGGAAAAGTACCTTTGGGACAACCATAATCTGCATGACTGAGAGTCTCCATATGCAAGAAAATCCTCACATAAGAGTCCTCACATAAGCGTATATGTTCTTTTTTAAGAACTGGAGATAGTAGCAGTTATGCTGACATTCAAACATTTGTGATGACTAACTTTACTAATGAATTGCTTTGCTCTTTAATTCCATGTTCAAAATTATCACCAAGTTAGGGTTTATTTATTTATTTATTTATTTCAATTTATATACTGCCCTTCTCCCCGGGAGGGGGACTCAGGGCAGTGAACAACCAAATTTAAAACACATATAATACAAACATTAAAAGGATTTTAAAATTAAATTAAATCGTTGGCATTCCAGATAAAAATCTCAACCCCATTAAAATACCCAATTTAAAACCCCAGAAATCAATAATACCAAAATATATATTTTTTTAAAACCCATTAAAATCGATCAAGCAAGGCCGGCTTGTTGGAATAAATAAGTCTTAAGGGCCTTTCGGAAAGCGCGGAGGTCCGGGATCAAACGGATTTCAGGAGGCAGCTCGTTCCATAGGGTGGGTGCCCCCACAGAGAAGGCTCTCCCCCTGGGGGCCGCCAGCCGACATTGCTTGGCTGATGGCACCCTGAGAAGGCCCTCTCTGTGTGAGCGTACTGGCCGGTGGGAGGTTATCGGTAGCAGCAGGCGGTCCCGCAAATACCCCGGTCCCATGCCATGGAGCACTTTAAAGGTCAAAACTAACACCTTGAAGCGCACCCGGAAGACCACCGGAAGCCAGTGCAGCTCGCGCAGGAGAGGTGTCACGTGGGAGCGCCCTGTCGCTCCCATAATCACCCGCGCGGCCGCATTCTGGACCAGTTGGAGCCTCCGGGTGCACACCAAGGGGAGCCCCATGTAGAGAGCGTTACAGTAGTCCAGGCGAGACGTGACGAGTGCTTGAGTGACTGTGCACATGGAGTCCCGATCCAGAAAGGGGCGCAACTGGCGCATCAGGCGAACCTGATAAAAGGCCCCCCTGGCCACGGCCGCCATATGCCCTTCCAAGGACAGCCGTAAATCCAGGAGGACACCCAAGTTGCGAGCCCCCTCTGTGGGGGCCAATGACTCACCCCCAATAGCCAGCGATGGCACCAGCTGGCTATACCGGGACACCGGCATCCACAGCCACTCGGTTTTGGAAGGGTTAAGACACTTCGATTCCTACCATGAAGGAATAGTTGCAGAAGTAGATGGAGTTGGCTGAAATGGCAAAATTGAGTATTTTGATTAAAGAAAATATAAATATTTTTGTTTCCACATGGAGACCGCTTCTGAACTTCGTGCTTGAAATGGAAAAGAATGAAACTTTGATCTTGGGTTTTACCGATAGATCTTTATAGAAATGGCTAGTTTATATTATTATGAAAAAACAAAAAGTTGTGATTTGATGCTAATGCCTTATTTTACTGCAACAGAGTGTCAGAAATCAATGTTTCCTTTTCTTTTTTCCCTACCTTTCCTCACTTCTCTTCCCCTTCTTCTTTCCCACCGTTCTATTTACTTTTGTATTTTGTAACTTATTTTATGTTACAACTCAATAAAAATGTTAAACCAGAAAATTATTACCAAGTTAAAGTTTGCAGTTACTTGATTGTGATTTCCAACATACCTTGCCCTCACTGAGGAGCAAAGACAACGAGGAAGCCCAAAGGAAGTTAAAAGTCGCTCCTGCTCCCATTGTTTTTTTTTTTTTTTTAACTTGGTCATTCTGTTTATCAGTTTAGGTAAGGAAATACCTCTGAAAAGTGACCCAACAAGGCACGGTTGTCTAATTTATTACTATTTTCTCTGAATTTTGGGAGTGATGGTATCCGGAGTTTATCTACATCTGAAAAGTTGCAGCCCTTATTCACACAAAGTCTTACCTGCACAACATGCATACTGTAAGTATAGTTCATCTGATCATGGAGTACTAATTTGAACAGCACATATAGTAGAATCAGACTAGCTACACAGACAGGATCTACAACGTGTAAACTAAATTGTTTGTACTTCAATATGCCACGCAAGCACCTTTGTTGTGACTTGTTTCTTAAAGATTAGGTGTTGGCCCTCATTCAAGCTGTCAGCTTGAAAAGGTGATCCATGAAAACTACTATCCCTAAGGCATATTTTGCAAGCCAGTTGCATAATAAATGGGGGTGGCTGTATCTCAATCTTCACCATTATGAAACTCTTTCTTATGGGGTTAGAATATAATGGAGGTATGCTTTGAATATGATAGCCTATTATTATAATCTGAGTCTTCAGAGCTAGATCTCAGTTGGGAAAGCAGCTTTCACTTTTGAGAAAATATGAAGATATCCACAACATAGAAGCAATGTTGCCTGTTACTCATGTGAAATTCAGCAGGCTCTGACAGGTTCTGGAGAACCGGTAGTGGAAATTTTGAGCAGTTTGGAGAACTGGCAGTGGAAATTTTGAGTAGTTTGGAGAACTGGCAAATACTACCTCTGGCTGGTCCCAGTGGGGTGGGAATGGAGATTTTGCAATATCCTTCCTCCAGGAGTGGGGAGGGAATGGAGATTTTGCAGTATCCTTCCCCTGCCACGGCCACCAAACCACACCCACAGAACTGGTAGTAAAAAAAATGGATTTCACCACTGCTGTTACTATTATACATAATTACATTATATGGAAAAGTCTGATCTTTTTCTTCAGAATAGGTGGGAAAGGAGGAAGAGGAGAGGAAAACAATGAGCACCATGAGGATAGACATGGATTATCTGAGACGCTTATGAGGCAAGAGAAGAAAAGTAAAAGCCAAGCCTTTTTCTAAGCAGATCGTTCAAATCAGATTGCAGCATCTTGTAAAAAGTTCCTAACGATGCTATTGCTAAACAACTAGTTAAATTATACCCTGCACAAGGGATGGGAGGCTGAAAAGGCGCTCTCTTAGGAAAATCATCTTGATTTGACTTCCTGAGGTAATTGATAGTGCTGCTATGGAGATTCTCAATCATCCAGGTCATGGTTGTCCCAAAGGTGCTTTTCAAAAGTCAACTTTCTTGGTTTTGTTTTCCCTTGAAAATGTTTCACTTCTCCTCTAAGAAGTTCTGAAGAAGCTTCTTGGATGAGAATGAAATATTTTCAGGAGGGGGGAGGGACCCAAGAAAGTCCAATAGCCTTTTGAAAAGCATTTTGGGATTAATAGTGCTGCTGCAGTTTTCCCACTACAGCTGAAGGCAGCAGACTTGGAGATCCAGTTTCATCTATATAGTTAGAAAGCAGGAAACTATGAGTTCAAGTTCTGCTTTAGCCATGAAAGCTAACTGGGTGACATTGGGCCAGCATGGTCTCTCAGCACTTACCTCACAGGGCTGTTGTGAGGAAAATAGGAGGAATGTGTGTTGAATATGTTTGCTGCCTTGAGTTATTTGTGAAAAAATATAAGGGCAGGATATAAATAAATAAGTAGGTTTTTTTCTCCAGCACAATTCTGTTTCCTTCTGGAATTTGCATGTGCTCCACTACTTCACTGTGTTTTATAGTAGGGCTACCCCAGGGGTGAAATCCAAATTTGTTCCCTACCAGTTCTGTAGGCGTGGCGTGGTAGGAGTGGCAGGGGAAGGATATTGCAAAATCTCCATTCCCACCCCAATGTGGGGCCAGCCAGAGGTGATATTTGGCTGTTCTCCGAACTACTCCAAATTTCCGCTACTGGTTCTCCAGAACCTGTTAGAACCTGCTGGATTTCACCCATGGGATACCCCAATTGTGAAAGGTAGTATCTCCAACCAATACATTTTTCCACTGCCACATATTTTTAGTCTCCCAATCTGGTGTTGATGGCAAGGTTTCTCTTTTTCAATATTGTGCCAGACCAATTGGTACTGTTCTTAGCATATATCATAATACAGGTAGTCCTCGATTTACAACAGTTCATTTGGTGACCATTCAAAGTTACAACGGCACTGAAAAAAATGTCTTATGACCATTTTTCACACTTACGACTTTCTAGCATCCTCATGATCATGTGATCAAAATTCAGATATTTGGCAACCGGTTCATATTTATGACTGTGTCTCAAGATCATGTGGTACCTTTTGCGACCTTTTGATAAGCAAAGTCAATGTGGAAGCTGTATTTGCTTAACAACCAGGTTACTAACTTATCAACTGCAATGATTCACTTAACAACTGAGGCAAGAAAGTTCATAAAATGGGGCAAAATTCACTTAAATGTCTCACTTAACAACATACATTTTGGTTAAGTGTGGTCATAAGTCGAGGATTACCTGTAAATAGTGTTGCTTTTCATTTATATTATCTAGGACCATAGCTAATAAATATATTTGTGAATTTAGTTTAGATTTTATTGGGATATTCGGTATATTTCTTTGCAGCACTGTTTGGAATCTTTTTGCATAATCAACATTTGGAATGGGCAGCTACTTTTAAAAAGAAAGAAAACATAGCTATGTCAGTCTTCTTTGATGTGTGGAGGTTTAATAACATGTTCTGCGGTTTTGTATGTGGTACTAGGATGAGTAGAAGCAAGCTGGCAGTGTGAGGTGACCTTGGAGGAAAAAGAGACAGATAACTGAAACCAGACTGTCTTTTCTTTGGTGTGAAGAGAGGCAGTATATATGCTGTTGTTATGGTACAGGGTATTGGTATCTGTAATAGAATCCTGTTGACTGAGAGAAGCATTTCTCAACCTCAGAAAGTTTAAGACTGGAGCTGAAGTCTACACATCTTAACATCTTAAACATGCTGAGACTGAGGAGCTCTGGTTTAGGGGAATATAGAAGCGCTGTAGTAACAAGATCCCTTAAGTTGTGCGGAGCAGACATTCTTTCTGTGCCTTCAAGTCAGTGATGACTTCTGATACTACCTGGCCAAATATTTGGAGTTTTATTGGCAAGAAGCAATGGAAACTAATCAAGGAGAAAAACAACTTAGAACTAAGGAGAAATTTCCTGACAGAACAATTAATCAGTGGAACCACTTGCCTTCAGGAGCTGTGAGTACTCCAACACTGGAAGTTTTAAAGAAGAGATTGGACAACCATTTGTCTGAAATAGTATAGGTCTACTGTAACAGCACATTTGCCAAATCTTTTCATTTTTTCAGAAGTGGTTTGCCATTGTCTGCTTTCTAGGACTGAGATGGAGTGTCTGGTCCAAGGTTACCCAGTTGACTTTGTGCCTAAGGTAGGGTTAGTACTCTCGGTCTCCCAGTTTCTAGCCTGGTGCTTTAATCACTGCACCAAACTGGCTCTTGTTCCATAGTATCAACAGATGCTGTGTTCTAGTTGTATGGCTTACAATATTTCCTTTATCATGCCTATGTAACAAAACCAAGGTATATAACCTATAATCCTGTTTATTCAGATCTCTTTTGCATTCTTTTTGTCTGGGAGCCCAATGATTACTATAGTTGTGCATGCTGATAAAAGGTATTTTCTTTCATCTGCCTCCAATCTTTTTGCCTCCTTATTCAGGTGGAAAATTTACCAACACAAATCTTTGATAAGCTCCTTTGGAGGTGACATCTTAAATCTTAACATATTATTTCTTCTCCAAGGTCATGTCTTCCCAATTAGCAGCTGTGGATCCTTTTGCTAAAGGAGGTAAAGCTAATAGCTGTGATTGTCTAATGCCGTGATGGTGAACCTATGATACGCATGTCAGAGGTGGCACGCAGCACCCTCACTGATGGCACGCAAGCCGTCGCCCCAGTTCAGCTCTGCTGCGCATGCATGCGGGCCTCTCACCAGCCAGCTGCTGTTTGGGTCTCTGCCACGCATGCGCAGGGGGCAGGGCACATGCAGGGGGCTGCACGTGCATGCATGGGTGAGGCGGGGCACATGTTTGGGCTGCGCACACATTACATTTTGGGGTTCTGGGTGTGCTCATTTTTCCGGCCACTCAATCCAGAAAAATCTAATGTATCTGGAGAGAGGACCATAGTCATGAAACCAATATTGGAAGTCGAGGAATGACAGACCACTTCTGAACTCTTGTATGGACTTGTCCAGGCAGTCAACCAGGAGTCAGTACTGACATGAAGCACTCTCCCTGCCCCCCCCCCAAAGAAGGCTGAGCTTAATCAAGCCAAAACTAGTATTTATTAAGTATTGAAGCCCCAACCTCTCTAATCACCCGTGATGGAATATTTTCTCCAGCAGATGAAAAAATGAGGTTTGCAAATTGGAAGAAGAAAGATTTCCTCCTCATTTTCCCATATCTTCTATGAACAAATCAACCCATAATTGCTATTGCTAGAATTTACAAGTATGTTGCAAATAATTATTAACTAATAAATACAGTGCCTGTCTGCGGTTATTGTTGAACTACTCTTTTGGGTATCCAAACTCACCTGAATTAATATTGCTTATGTACTATGAGAAAAGCAGCATGCACCTAGCACAGGAGGAAACTGATCCTGAGGTCTTCTTCTCAGTACAGGTCATCTCAGCAAAGATGGCTCAAGGCTCAAGGACACTCAACTTACCTGCATGGTGCTTCCACTTCTCCTCATCTTGTCTATTCCCTTGTCTTTAATTTGTTTGTTGGAAAGTTGCCCCTTTCATGTGGGGCTAATGGAATTAATAATGCAGTCACAGCTGGCATAGCACAAAAGCAGATGCTGAATAATTCAAATCATAGAATGTACCAGAGGAATGAGGGAAAACAGGGTGAGGAAGTCTGCCTGAGCCTCTTGATGATATCCTACCTTAGTTTTTCAAAAGCAGGGGACTTGTGCTGCCAAGCCAGATCCTTTTTAGCCAGAACAGCTCTGCCTTTTTCTCATTTCAGTCCCTCAAAGTCTATGAAGTTTTCATTTCACCTTCATTCTTGCCTGCAGTGGCATCTCTGTTTTGAAATGGTTTTTCTCCTAATATTTAGGAGACATCTAATAATTATGCAGTGGGAAGCGGTGGCTCAGTGGCTAAGACACTGAGCTTGTGGATCAGAAAGGTCAGCGGTTCGAATGCTGCATAATGGGGTGAGCTTGTGTTACTTGTCCCAGCTTCTGCCAACCTAGCAGTTCAAAAGCATGTAAAAAATGCAAGTAGAAAAATTGGGACCACCTTTGGTAGGAAGGTTACAGCGTTCCATGCGCCTATATGTGAAGGGAACCTTTGCTTTTAATAATTATGCCTCTTTGTTGAATGGTTTTTTTCCATCCCTCCACCATAGCTTTCTTAAAATATAGGTTTAATATGAAAAAGTTTTCAATTGGTTTTGATTTCATTATTTTAATGTCCTTTGCATCAGTGGTGGGTTTCAAATTTTTTTACCACCGATTCTGTAGGCATGGTGTGGCTTGGTGGGCGTGGCAGGGGAAGGATACTGTAAAATCTCCATTCGCTCCCCAATCCAGGGAAAGGTTACTGCAAAATCCCCATTTCCTCCCAATCAGCTGAGATTTGGGAGGCAGAGAATAGATGTGGGCGGGGCCAGTTGGAATTTTTACTACCAGTTCTATGAACTACTCAAAATTTCCACTACCAGTTCTCCACAACTGGTCAGAACCTGCTGAAACCCATATCTGCTTTGAATGCAATGTAAAGTTTTGTTTTCATTTTAATTGTTCACCACTTGGAATGTGTTTTCTCATTAGAAAGTGGTCTTAAGTTATATAAAATATACAGCAATTTAGTGTCAGAACTGGAGAGAGATAATCATTTGCAACCTGCTCCTGATTAAAACAAGAGCCAGAGTGACTTAAAATAGAGTAATGAATAAAACATCTCATAACAACATGTGCCATTTATAAATGGCAATTCCTTAGGTCACTTGTAGGACAGAAGAACAATCCAGTTGCTCAGCAATTTAGAAATTGCTGCTTTGGCAACTTCAGGAGAAATATGAAACATAGCTCTCAGAGGTTTCCACATTCCCAGAAAATGCAAACTATCTCATTCTAGGAGACGGAGGGGAAATGAATAGCAAAATGGGTGATCAGAAAGAGTGGTACCCAGACATAACATCAGTTTATACTGCCATCTAATGGGGGCATCTGACCTTCACAAGGACTTTTCAAAAGATAGTTGTACAGAAAATGACTATTAAGCTGGTGCTTGTGAATAATTCATGGAGATTTTTGCTCAACATAAACATTATTTAACTGCTGTAAAATGGCCTCCCTAGTTACACAGAGAAGAAACTTATTGTGGACATTATTTGATATATTCTTTCCTGGCACCATGAAGGATAAATATGAGCAGGTGTTCAAGTGTAAAGATTGATTTAATGCCATAAACACCTATACTGGGTTTGTATAATGCCAGAAGAAAAATAATAGTGTTTTACATCTAAGTCCCTTAAAAGGAGGTTTAATGTCTCCAGTAGTACTCAAATATACAACACAGAGTTGAATTCTGGATATATATTCTAAGTTTCATTCCGGTAATTCAGTCTTCACAGTATATATAACATTGTAGTAAACTGTAAAATTTCTTACTGGCAATTAATTTAGTGTCCAGTCTTGAGGCACCGAATTATGCTTGGAAAAAATGGATGCTAGATATTATCCTGACATCTCATACAGGGGAGATATGCTTCAGGAGGGAAAAAGATAATTCAAAATGGTCTTAGTAGAATGAAAACCAAGGATGAAATAATCAAAATGAAACGCAACAGAGGTCAATACGAAGTTCTGCATTGGAGATAAAAGAAGTTATGAGAAGTTATCTGATCTTTCAATGCTAGAAATGAAAAGGATCTTTAACCATAAGCTAAACTTGAATCAACAGCAGTGGTGGGATTCAGCCAGTTCGCACCACTTCGGGAGAACCGGTTGTTAACTTTCTGAGCAGTTTGGTGAACTGGTTGTTGGAAGAAATCATTACGGCACAGAACCGGTTGTTAAATTACTTGAATCCCACCACTGATCAACAGGATGACATAGGGAGAAAAAAAATGTAAGCAGCAGATTTGTCTGCATTTACAGGAATGTATCCATCTTATTGTTACTGATAAGGCATCACCTGGAATACCATGTGTTTAGTTCTAACTGTGCCATTTAGAGGTGTATACAAATTTGTATGGCTTTAGTGCAGGGTTCTACTTACCTTTTCTACTGGTTTGCAATGGGGCCGTACACGTGTGTGCGCTTTGCTCATGCACGTGTGCACTCTTCTGCGCATATGCAGAAGCATTTTGATGATGTCAGGGTCGGTGGGCGGAGCCTCCTGCCAGTTTTACTACCAGTTCTATAGAACCGGTGCGAACCGGGGGCAATCTCCCACTGCTTTAGTGATGTGGAATGAAGTTGGTCAATCCCCTGACAAGCCCGGAATATAGATTAAAGAGTCCCCAGCAGATGGTTTTCTACTCTGTAAATACATTCCACAGAAGGGGAACCCAGCACCTTTTTGGATAACTGGTACCAGTATCAAACTGCCCTTATGTTTAGGATTTTTTTCCGAACATTCAATTGGATTTTTTCTCCCTGTAATTTAATAGCAATAGCACTTAGACTTATATACTGCTTCACAGTACTTTACGGCCCTCTCTAAGTAGTTTAAAGAGTCAGCATCAGTGGTGGGTTGCTACCGGTTCACCTCGGATTGGGCAAACCAGTAGCATCAGCGGTGGCGGAAGTCTCTGCCCACCTGCCTGGATGCTTCTGCGCATGCAAACCAGTAGTGATGCGTTTTGAAACCCGCCCCTGATCAGCATATTGCCCCCAATAACCTGGATCCTCATTTTACTAACCTGGGAAGGATGGAAGGCTGAGTCCATCTTGAACTGCTCAGAATCAAAATCCTGGAGTGAGCCGTCAGTTAGCCTGCACTACTGCATTCTAACCACTGTGCCACCATGACTCTGAAATCTATTTGTGTGTGTGTGTGTATGTGTGTTCCCTGCATCTTTAAAACAAGTAAGAACAGGTCCGGACCTTTTCTTTTCAGATATTTTAGGAGCGCTATTGCATCCTCTGTCAATTGTCTTTTCTCAGTGCTAAACATAGCCAGGTCCTTCAATAAAATGAATAAGTCTTAGTTTCTAGTTCATAGATCACCTTTTTTGCCCTTTCCAAAAATTGTCCTATTCTTTCTGAATCTTTATTTAAAATATGTGGTGCCTAGAACTGCAAACATTATTTAAAATGGAGACTACAAAAGCAAAATAAAGTATGATTTGGAAATTATACTTCCATTGATGCAACCTAAAATTGTCTTTGCTGCAGTCTCATCACTCTGCGGACTTGTATGTAGTTACAAGCAATTGTTATTTCATATTCTTTTTTTAAAAAGTACTAATATCAACTGAGGTATCTAGCATCCTACACTGATACGTTTGATTTTTATTTCTTAAAATGAAGAACTTTGCACTGTCATAAGTCGCACTATTACCTTCTACCTTTTTCTGTGCATATCAAAAGCATTTTGGATTTTAACAGTAGAAGATTGGTTTTCACAGCTGCTATTTATTGGCTAATTGACTTCTGGCAGTTGCTACCAGTTTGCCCCACATTGGGCGAATTGGTAGCAGTGGTGGGAGGCTCCGCCCACCCACCCAGATGCTTCTGGGCATGCGCAGAAGCTTCTGCACATGTGCAGAAGCGTTGCGCGCGCATGAGCAAACCGGTAGCAAACTACATTGAAACCCGCTACTGACTTCTGGGTAATGCTGCATGAAGTAATGCATATATGCTGATGTATTTTAATTTTAATTCTGCCTTCTGGGTATTAGTTATCACAAGCAAAGCCAATTTATTTATTTGTAATTCAGATACAGTGAATTTAGAACCACAAAAAGTCTATATTCTTTCTATTTGCAGAGCTTATAAAGCCATTATAGTATTGTATCACCCCACCTACAGCTCTAGAGATCAACCCAAATTCTCTCCCTTCCCCAAGGTTTGGTTGGCATATACAACACAAGGAGAATGTCTTGGTGGATTAAATATGAATTTAAAATATAGAAAGGGAGTATACACAGACTGAATGCTGTTCTTTGCATTCTCCTACTTGGGAGCAGCTATAAGCAAAAACTGATTGATACATTCTGTCCTCTGTGTTTCCAGGTCAGTGACAGTGAAGAAGGTTGCAAGTCAGCTTCAAACCATTTTTGACAGATTGGGGTGTAGAAATTAGTGAGGTGGAAATGCCCTTAGCTGACTATGCAGCCCAGCACTGGTAATGTGTTAATGCTTGGAGAGTTTGAGTTACTGAACTAAACCTTCAACTCTAAATATTTGCAGCAACTATAAGAAAGAGATCTTGCTTTTATTGGCCAATGTCTGTATTCTGCTTCAGGGATTTAAAGTTATGGTACCAATTTACACAGGTCTCTCTGTGTGTATTTTTGATATGAAGAAATACGAGAGATGAAATCTTTTCCTCTAATGGCTTATAGCATCTACTAGACAATCCAACAGTCATCATCCAACATTCACTGTGGCAATGAAGACAGAATTTATATTACCAACAATGTCTGGGTAATGCTAGTGAGCCATGTCTTTATGCCAGGAAAATCTGATTTGACTGTACGTGCTGACTTGCAGCAGCTCTCCAAGATATAAGGCAAGATCAGTGGTGGGTTGCCCCTGGTTTGGACTGGTTCACAAGAACCGGTAGTAAAACTGGCAGGAGACCCCGCCCACCACCCCAGATGTCATCATCGGCAATCTGCGCATCCCGTTGCGAACCGGTAGTAAAGGTAAGTATAACCCACCCCTGGGCAAGATGCTTTCCCAACCCTTCAGGAGATGTTTTCTCACAACTGATATGACCTCACACACTGATGATACAACACTCTGGGTCTTAGAGAGTGGCGGGATGCTGTTGGTTTAACAACCGGTTCAGTAATCGTGCGCTTTGCGTGCACACACGCGTGCACAGTTTTACAAATACCTTCTGTGTTACCACTTGGGAGTAACACAGCTGAGAATCAGCTGAGAAGATAAAGGTAAGTAAAGCACATGGGCGGGTGGGAGAGCTGACGTAATCATCGGAGAGAACTGGTTCACTCCCAGCTGATCGTTGGAGGTACTGGTTCTCCCAAACCAGTCCAAACCAGTAGAATCCCAACCCCGGTCTTAGAGCAGTCTTTTCAACTTGGACTCTTCCATAGGAGTCGAGAACCTACTGTAACTCTTAGAATTATTTGCCTAAGCAAGTAGATATCAGGTCAAGGAAGGTTATTTTTAAAGTGAAAATGAGATATGATGATTGTCAATGGATATAAATTCTGTAAAAAAGATTCTACCTTGGGACAGGCTAGGGCAAAACAAATTATATCTCATGCCCTCAAATTGCTCTTGCTTTGTTAACGTCTCTGTGAATTGATATGCCTTACATTTAAATGCTTCTCTAGGAAGGATACTCTCTTTCTGTCATAGAGTGAAACAGACATGGAGATCAAAATGTTATTTTACCTGCTGGTAGAATATTGTTCTATCAGCAGGTAAAATAACTCTGTACATACTCTGGCTCACTTCTCAATTCAGTCTGCTGCTAATAAACTCAAATCTACTTACTGGTGCTTCTGGGAGCATGGAAATGCAATGAATGAATTTTTAAAATATCACCTAGGTGTAAATAGAGTCCACACCTTTCAGGAAAACTTGCTTTTTCAGACTCCATTTCTCCAGCTGCTTTTCTTAGAGGACTAGGTTTATAAAACAGAATAACTGGTAATTAGTCTTTGATTCAGCTACAATAAATCAATTACTACAACAGACTGATCTTGTGAATTTAATTTCCTCCTGGGTATGCCTGCTTTTCGTTAAACACAATTGCTCTTTGGCCTGCTATTCCAAGTTAGCAAATGGTGGGACTGGACCAGAGGTGGTATTCAGTAGGTTCTGACCATTTCTGGAGAACCGGTAGTGGAAATTTTGAGTAGTTCAGAGAACCGGTAAATACCACCTCTGACTGGCCCCACCCCCATCTATTCTCTGCCTTCTGAGTCCCAGCTGATCGGGAGGAAATGGGGATTTTGCAGTAACATTCCCCTGCAGTGGGAAGATTTTATAGTATCTTTCCCCTGCCATGCCCTCAAAGCCACACCCATAAAGTAATGCCATGCCCACAAAGCACGCCCACAGAACCGGTAGTAAAAAAATTTGAATCCCACCACTGGACTGGACATATTGAGAATTTTGGAAGATAACAGATCTCAAAATGCCAGTTGCAGGGGGGATATAAGTGGGAGTGTCATTTGTCTCCATCTTTTGCTCAGAAGCACATTGGAAAAATTTGGTCACTTGGAGAAACAAAATGCTGACTAAGATGAGCCTTGGACTCATCCCTCAGAGCTATTCTGATGTTCTTCTGTTGTTATGGTGATGAATGCACCAAAACAACTAATCAGTTGTGCAAATGGTTTCCCCTGAAATGACTTAGTAGCAGCAGAGGGCATCAGGATGTGGCATCAAGAGGACTAATTCTTTGCAACAAACTTCCTTTTCTGGATGATTCACGGGGACTTGGTTAAGGATACGAGGGTAAAGTTGAGGAGAGGGACATGGATTAATGAGTGCATCTCCTACATCAAAAATCATTGCCCAAGTCTTGAGACTAGCACAACATTATTTCCTGCTCTTTGCAACATGAGTAATGACAAGACCGAAGCTTCTTGAAACAGTTGGCAGTAAAAGAAAAATACATAATAAAAGAATATATTAAAAACACATTCAATAAAATTATTCATTATAAAGATGACGATAAAATTCTGATCATGTGGCAAATCACCACCATGTAAACAAAGCTGAAGAGCAGACCATCCATGAACAGCCACCAGATGACAGTCAGTGGTTTTTGATATATGTCATAGTCCTTTCCTCATGTTCTTAATAACTTCCTGAGTGTATAATAATGGATGATGACAAGTATCCTGGTCCCATGTTGCTTAGGACTTTTTATAGTATGTCATATTGTCAACCCTTTGAGACAAACCAGACTTAAATACCAAAGTAGTGAATACTAAAACTACTTTTATTAGAGGATTATATTAACAGAGTTGTGCAATCTGCTTCCCCCTTTCTTGCCTTTATCCTAAAGAGAAATAGGAATAGTCAAGTTTGTGATGCTTTCTCAAATTCCACTCTTCTTTTGGGTTCAGATTTCTCTAATTGGACCATTGGCTTAGCTATGGCTCTCTCTCCTCATCCTCAAAGTTATTGTCAACGTTCCGACTGACCAAAGCAAGCACAGTTGAGATGATCCAATCTCTGAATGCAAAACTTTATTGAGTACATCATTTTGGCACTGATGAGGGCAAACCAGATCTAGCTAATTCCCACATAATTAAAGTATAGGATTCTCCTTCCCCCTATTAGTACAGGTCACATTGTCCAACTGAGTGTCATTATATTGTTATGAGAAAAAGTCTTTGGTTTTGGCAAACACCTGCCGAAGTGTCCTTATCTCTCATATCTCATCTTCTTGATGTCTGGAGCCTATATTCCATCTCACTCTTCCCTTTCCCCTGGTTCCTTGCAAGCGGAGAAGCGATAATGATTGCAACAGCAAAAGCACACTTCAAACTTGACAGTTATACTCATTGCCCATTGCCTCACTCAAACTTGAATAATTGTCAACTAGTGTAGTTGTTTCAACAAAGGCATTGGTCAAGTGCCACAGGTAACAAGCTGCTACCTCATTCTGTTCCAATGGCAATTTCCAAATTGAACACAAGAATAGTCCTAAGTGGAGTGCATTAGTACTCTAAATGTGAAGTTACCAATATATGAACAACTGTAGTTGTCCCTATCTAGAAAAGGATAGAGTTGGTATACCAGCTGATTAGCTATTCTTAGCCATGGAATGGTTAATTGAGTCTCCAATGACAGTTATTACTATAGGAACAATTGCACACCCCAATCACGTGCCTGCTCTTTTTCAAGAGCATGACATCATGAACCAAATGGCACTGACAAGACAGTCTGGTGCCAAAGCAGAGGTGGGACCAGTTCTGGAGAACCGGTAGTGGAAATTTTGAATAGTTCGGAGAACCACTAAATACCACCTCTAACTGGCCTCGCCCCCATCTACTCTCTGCCTCCTGAGTCCCAGCTGATTGGGGGAAATGGGGATTTCACAGTAATCTCTCCCTGAATTGGGGTGGGAATGGAGATTTTACAGTATCTTTCTCCTGGAGTGGGGTAGGAATGGAGATTTTACAGTATCCTTCCCCTGCCACAACCACCAAGCCACGCCCACCAAGCCATGCCACAGAACCAGTAGTAAAAATTTTTGAAACCCACCACTGTGCCAAAGGTACCCCCTCTTTCAGGCTATATCCTAACGATTGCTCCAGTAAAAGTTTGAGACAGATCCATAATCTATCATAGAAAGCATTTAAGCTTGTTCTGCTGAAGGAGCTTCAGAATGAATGTTGGGTTCTCTTTGGGCTCTCTTTGAGTTTCTAACATCACATTTTAGACCACCTCTGCCAATTTGGTGAGGAAGGTTGTTGGATAACAAAATAGACAGTACCAAGCATCCCCAGGCTGTTTCATTGATCCAGCACCAGGCGTAGAGCCTTATAACCTGTCCCAGTGTGAAGAGGTTTCTGGAGAGCAAGATGCTGCTCCAAAGGTCAAGAATGATGCCCTCCCCAGCTCAGACTAAAAAACCAGATGAGCGCATAGTAATTACAGGTAGTCAGCAACTGTTCAAAATTCCAACAGACCTCCCTAGAGCTACTTAGGACCTGATTTCAAAGTTCTAACAGTTGTCCCCCCTCCAGTCACATTATTGCAACTGGGTGCTTGGCAGCTGTCCTGCATTCATGGCCATTGGTAGCATCCTGTGGTCACATGATGGAGATTTACAATGTTTTTTGCCAAAAACTGGCATTTACTTTCTATTTCCAGATAAAAACACCCAATAGGTACAATAGGTTCACTTTATCAACTTTTGTTTACTTAACCACTGCATTAACAGAACAGAATAACAGATTTGGAAGGGACCTTGGAGGTCTTCTAGTCCAACCCCCACTATACCAGCGAGGGCAAAACTTTTCGGCACCGAGTGCCCAAGCTGAAGTATGTGTGTGCATGCACATGCGCATGCACGCACTCGAGTGCATGTACCAGAGTGTGGGAAACCCAAAGACCAGCTGGCTAATGCACATGCGGGTGCTAGCCACTTGGTCTTTGTGTTTCCGGCGTGCCGGCTAGCTGGCGCCAGAGTGCCGGAAACCCGAAGACTGGCTGATGATGGCGCGCTTGCCTACAGAGAGGGCTCTGGATGCCACCTCTGGCACTCGTGCCATAGGTTCGCCATCACGGCCTTATACCATTTCAGACAAATGGTTGTCCAATTTCTTCTTAAAAACTTCCAGTTGGAGCATTCACAACTTCTGGAGGCAAGTTGTTCCACTGATTAATTGTTCTCACTGTCAGGAAATTTCTCCTTAATTATAGGTTACTTCTCTCCTTGAGTAGTTTCCACCCATGACTTCTTATCCTGCCCCCAGGATATGAACCACAGAATTTGCTTAACAACTGCTGCCAAAAAATATCATAAAATTTGTTGCGATCAGTGGTCTGTTTAATAACTGGCATAATTTATGACTGTAATTCCAGGCTGAATTATGGTCATAAGTCAGGGACTACTCGAACTTACAAGCTTTTTCATCCATGATCAAATGATGAATCAGTGATGTTTTTAGTTTCCCCTAGCTTGATGATGATTAATGGGCTGAGCTTCATTGGTCTTATGAACCTAGAATTTTGTTCTTAATACTTAACATGTTTTAAACTGTCAAGCAAGGATTAATTTTTAATGCATGGTCTGGTTTTGGGAGAGATAATTTAGCTCATGAAGGAGATCCAGATATACATATTTCATAAGAAAACTAAATAAGAGGAATATGGATCTGTTTGACTATTTATTAGCTTCGTTCAAGTTAATTAAATTCTCATGGAGAGAAAAAAGAAATTTGATGGTTAGGACATTGCAAAAGATGATTCCTGTTCTGAAACATGAGAAGATTAAAGAAGATTATGAGGATATAGGAAATGTTCAGATAATAAATTCTGCTTGGCTAAAGACAAATGTTACTTACACCACCAGACTAACCAGCTTGAAGATTTCTCAGGAAACATAGCCGCAAGGTGGTGCTCTTGTAATTTGTTAGATGTAGGATTTCCTAAGGATCAACATTCCTTCTTTGCCTTATTTTTGGCAAGTCTTAGAAAAAACATGGAACTAAACTAGGTATTATTTTTATTTTGTAGTTCCAGGCAAACAATTATCCACTATCATCACCACACACACACACACACACACACACACATCACTTTTCACTGTAATAAAAAGTTAACCGTATCATCCCAAAGATACTTTTACAAAAGGCAACTGGACTTTGTTTTTCCTTGAAGATCTTTTGTTTCTCATTCAAAAAGCTTCTTCAGCTCTCCGAAGCAGTATATAAGTCTAAGAACTAAAAAAAACTCCTTGGATGAGAAGCAAAACATCTTCAAGGGAAAACAAAATCCAGCTGCCTTTTAAAAAAGCACCTTTAGCTTTTTTAGGCTTGTTATGGGACAAGCATGACCTGGATGACTGAGAATCTCTATAGACATTTAACCATATCATCTCAATTCACAATCCATCTTGTTCACTTAGATTGGCAATTAAGCTTCTAATAAAAAGCTCCTACAAAAAGCTTCCTATTGAATGTATCCCATTTGAAATCCTGCTTCATCCCAGTAAGGTTTCATTTGTGTTTTCTGTTTAATAAGGAACTTTTGTATTTTACTTACTTTACTGGAAATACATATAGCTTTTAGATGTCCATATAATGGATAATTAGTTATTGGACATGTTCAGAATCATAAAGCAGATGCATTTATATCAGTGTTTTCCAAACTTGGCAACTTTAAGATATGTAAACTTCAGTTCCCAAAATTTCCTTGCTGGGGAATTCTGAGAGTTGGTCCACAGATCTTAAAGTTACCAAGTTTGAAAAATCCTGATGTAAACAAAATGCAAAGCTTAGCTTTAAACTTGTTAATATGTGTATACATGTGTATCTTAAACTTACAGCAAATCTCAATTGTTTATTTATGGTTCGGTGTTTTATTCAGCCTATAAAATAGATTAATTCAATTGCTAGATTAAATGTGTGTTTCTTTGTCACATCAATCTTAGATGTAACTAATGCCATCACTTAAGCCACAGACGTCAAACTCACTGCGTCACATCGTCATTGCGTGACTTTTGCAATGTTTTTCCCATTCGTGGAGCTGGGGTGGGCGTGACCTGCATGTGACGCATCCGGCCAGCAGGACACCAGTTTGACATCCCTGACATAAGCGGTCTTAACTATCCTTCTTAACCTATTGCCTTCCAGGTACCTTCCAAAAACTTACTCAAAAGTATTCTACCATAGCTTAGAATTTAAGGAGTTGCAACCCCAAAATTTCTGGAAATAATTCTTTACAACTTGTTATAAGTTGTTTTCAGATAATAAATATAGTATTGAAGATGATACCTGCTTTGTAGTAATTAAGACTTTGCTTGAGCATCTTTAACTTATCTTTCTTTGATATGCAAATTTTAGTGATGGAAGTTGAGCAGTGAAATTCTTGCTCCTTTTCTCATTATACGTCACACATCTACATGAACCTCCTGAGAAAGTTCGTCCTTGGTTTAGGGTGAAGTGTCATCAACATGCTGATAGGTTATATGTATAGTTCCAAATTGTGTGCTGCAATGCCCCAGGCGAAGTCACAGGCATGCTGTGGGATATTTTACTACTTAATAAATGGAGCTCAGCTGTTTGTGAATTTGCTGTGCTGCCCCGGGGCTGTCCAGCACACAATTGAGATACCAGGAAGAATGCTATGAACCAAGAAAATTTCAGAACTCTGAATCATTTACATCCAGAATCAAACAGGAGATCCAGCAAATGTCCTTATCAATTGGATACTGCAAGGATCTGGATGGGACAAACAAGATGAAGCTAAAAGTTAAGAAAACGAAATCCTGACAGGTGGTTGGCTCTGGGGTGGGTTACATACTTTCTCCGAAGAGCAAATCTTCAACTTGTTTGAAACAGCAACTCCACTTAGACCAGCAGTTGGAAACTGTCCCCAGGATTGTGCTAATGCTCAGCTGTGTCCATTGTTATGCAAGAGGCCATCATTGCTTTATAATTGCGTTATTGCAAGTCACTCTATATTGGGCTGCTCTTGAATGCTGCCAAGAAAGTGGAATTGGTACAAAATATAATGGTTGGCATCGTGCAGGCCAAGTCAACAATATAACATACTTTCTGTGAATGATGCATTGGCTTCCAGTAAGTTTCCAAATACAGTTTGAGATAGTTCAAGTATAAAGACCTACAAAGCAAAAGACCAGGTTTTTACGGGACTGTCTCCTTCAAGTTGACTCTGGCTAACTTGTCTGTTCTGCTAAGAGGAATGTTCCAAATTCCCTCAGTTTAGGAGAAGGGTATCAGGGCCCAGAAGCAACACCTCCCTGTTGTTGTACCAACTATGCAATATGCTGCCCCCTTAGATTTTTAGTCACCTTACCAAACACTGTGCAAATGTGTGCTTCATTTCTGAACCTATTGGTAGCAGGCTACTTAAAATTTTACTGTTCTTTTAAGAGTTACCCTTATTTGTGGCATTATTGGAAACTACTCAAGGAGAGATGCAATCTGGAATTAAGGAGAAATTTCCTGACATTGAGAACAATTAACCAGTGAAACACTTCCTTCAGAAATTGTGGGTGCTCCAACCCTGGACTAAAAGACCTCCAAGGTCCCCTTCCAACTCTTTTATTTTGTTATTCTGTTTTTTTTATTAATTGATAGAAATAGTTAAAATACATACATCTGATGCTGCTCTGGAGAACCTGAAAGCTTTTTCAATGACTTCTCTTATTTCAAATGATTTAATATAATAAAGATGTTACCCAATAAGCCATTTTGAGGCTATTTCTTACAGATCACTGGGGCCTGGTTTGCTTTTAATCTGTCAGCAAGTTTAAGAATTTGCCCTGTGGTGAATAATATTAAGTTCTGTAGATGGTCCTTCAAAAGAATCTATAGGGGGGGAAAAGCAGCCTTTAAAATGGTAACACACTTTTTGTAAGGGAAAGCATCAAAATCCTTTGGAGAAGTGTATGGAGAAATAAAGTCTTTTAAGAGGGAATGTAATTTAAATTAATTACAAATGAGTTAGTGAGGTCATTATCAGTAATAATTTCTCTGAGAGTTAAGCCAGAGATTCTAGATATAAAAAGTACCAGAAGTGCCCATTGATTTGGAGAAATTGCAAGGATTAGAGTGGACCAATTCATGAAACAAAAACAAGAATTGTTATCAGGAAATGTTGGCTTTGGTGGCTATATGGAACCTCTGTGTTCAGAGAGTCTATCTCTAAACTAGATGCTAGGATGAGAAAAAAAGTTTTCTTCGTCTTTTGCTTGAAGGGTTCCCCCCCACCCCCCATTGGTTTTTGTGGGAAAAGAAATAGGCCCACATGATTTACTCTAGCAACTGGGTTTCTGTTAGGGTTTATTCAACCCCATCTGTTACTACATTCTCAGCCCCAAATCCTAACCCTCATATTCAGTTCTTTATCATCTATTGTACAGGAGAATTGGTATTGAGAATATCTGGTTGGTTAAATATCAATGCTCTTTTCTTAGTACTAGATACAGATAGTCCTTGATTTGTAACCACAATTGGGATCAGAATTTCTGTTGCTGAGCAGAAATTGTTGTTAAGCGAGTCGTGGCCAACCTTTTTTTGTCATGGTTAACACAAAAAGGCTAAGCAAATCACTATAATTGTTCAGTGAATTATACAGGTTTTAAGCACATTGGGCTTCCACCATTGACTTTGTCAGAAGCTGGCTGGCAAGATTGCAAATGGCAAAACAGGACTCTGGAACGCCACACTCATTGTAAATACATTTGCCAAGCACTTGAATATTGATTATGTGATTGTGGGGATGCTACGGTGGTTATAAACGCAAGAACCTGATTGAAAGTTACCTTTTTCAATGCTGTTGTAACTCTGAATAGTCACTAAATGAATGATTTTAAGTTGCAGACTACCTATATAAACGTTTTACAGATTTATATGTGTAATTTTCAAACTTTAATGACCTAGGTCCTATGCTATATGTAAAGTTAGCTGATCTGAATAAAAATATATCTTCAGAAAACCAGCATGGTAGCGCAGTAGTTAGAATGCAGTATTGCAAGCTGACTGCCCACAGTCTGGAGTTCAATCCTGACTGGTTCAAGGTTGACTCAGCATTCCATCCTTTTGAGGTCGGTAAAATGAGGACCCAGATTGTTGGGGGTAATATGTGACTCTGTAAACCACTTAGAGAGGGCTGTAAAGCACTATGAAGCGGTATATAAGTCTAAGTCCTATTGCTATTGCTGTTGTATGCTAAGAACATACAGAATAGTACCCAATTAATCAACTAATATAGCTATTAAGTACAGCTATTAATTTAACCAGGATCTAAAATGGAATGTGATCATGTAAACAGTGTGGTAGCTTATATATAGCCTTAAGATTCTGAAAGTATTCAGGCAGAGTTTTCCCACAATTTGTGGAGGAGGGTGGAAGGAAATAAGTCTTTAGAGATAAATAATATTAATAGAAAAATATTTATTAACACAATTTTTTATTCGATTTGATGTATATTACAACAACCAAATACATAAATATATATGAAATTCTTTATCTTGCACTTTTTTCATAAATAAAATAATTACTAGGAGTGAACATTCATTCCCCAAATAAAATACCTTAAATATTTTAAAATAAATTCCTGAGATTTAAAGTGCAGTTGCACCTGGAGAATTGCTTGATTAAGCAAGTATGTATGCAATTGTTTTTATGGCCTTCAGTTTTCATCTCTTCTAAGACGCCACAGTTGTGGGCACTGTTCTGTTCGCTTTCAAGTAATTCATATAATCTTGGACCCACTTCTCAGCGGGATTGGTACACATCTGTAGATTTCTCCGTGTGATGAACCTGGAGGGAATAGTAAGAATAACAAAAATTATACTTTCCAATTTTATTATCACCCCAATTGCACTGCTTTCCATTGGCTTTTTAAAATCACACATTCTACTTTACCTGAACTCTAATTTCCAAGACTTCCTAACTGTTTTCTCTTAAATTATTCCATGCAGCAATTATGCTAAGCATGGAAGGTAGCATATATGGTTTCAAGCACCTAATCCTCAAACTTTAATCTGGAAAACATGACTTCCTCCCTGAAATACTACAAATTACATAATTTCATTAGGACAACCATCCCAAATTGGGATCCTCAGCTATATTGATTTGATCTCCCAGAATCCCCATGCTTCACCATAATAGTTACTCTGGCCATTCTGATTGCCGAAAGTACTTACTGTACTTCTGGAAAGTACCATATTGATGATGAAGATGCATTAGAAAATGTAGCAACATTTCCCAGAATTAAAAAAAAGACCAAGGTTTGCTATCTCATCACTTAATTTACGTAAAGCACTAAACCAGGTATATTTCAGCCATGTTTAAAATAAACCAGTTAGTTGGTTTTTCAAAATAAACTAGGCTAACACTGTATGGATTTGAGTGTCACTGTATGGATTTCCCTGATGTGTAAACCCTGTTAATATATTAATATAGATCAATGCAAGAAATGTCTTGTTATATCTGCTTTATTACTGACCACTGGATAATACTGTCTTATATATCTCTTTTTAATACTCTTCCTGCCCTTACCAAAATAGTAGGAACTATATTCCATACATCCAGTAAAATGTAAGGTTATTTAGAAAAGCTTACGTGAAAATTAATTTCCTAATATTGTTTCTAAGTTGTGGGATGTACTTTCTTTTCACTTTCAGGGAAAAAAAAGTTTAAAAACACCCTCTTGAGCTAAGTTTTTAGCTTCTGTGAATAACACTTTGTTTTATTTATTGCTTTTAATTGATTTAAATTTGTTTTAGATGCTTAGCCCTTTATTGGTTTATGGGCAAAAAAAAAAGGAGGTTGATTATAGCAGTATATGCATATAAAAACTTGATAATAAGTCCTCATTGTTTTTGTTGCAAGACCGTAATAGAGCTACTCCCTTTCTTTTTCCTTTTTCATACTGTAAAATATTAGTGAGCAGTATATCAGCTCTTTGCCTCTAAATGCCAATGATCAAATTTCAGGAGAATTTGGAAGTTATTTGCAGCACATGGATTATGTTAATTATCCTTGCTCTAGCAGGTACATTTACAAGTAGTGGCGTTAGATCTATGAGGATGCTTTAGCCCGTACACACTATACCTGCTCTATGCCCGACTGCTGAAATTGCTGTGGAATTGATACTTACACAACACCTGGCTGAGAGCATCTGCTATTTGTTTCATAGAAATCAATCAGAAGATTACGGGGAATCTTCTTTTTAGTATAGCTGAAGCAGCAGGAGATTGGGGGATCAGATGCTATGGGAGGAAATGAAAACGCAAGTAAGTGGAAGAACAATTTTTGATTTCTGCAATAAAAGACAATAAGGCTTGTACTTGTCAAGAACTCGTTTGTTGGGGTTTTGTTTTGTTTTTTTACTCTGGAGTCCTGGGACTCCAGAATAAATGGAAGAAGAGGGCTAATTATTCAGCAATGATGGAAGAGCGGGAATGATGGGGAGCGGTTTACTAAATTAACAGAATTGGAAGGGACCTTATAGGTCATCTCGTCCAGGGGTCTCCAACTTTGGCAACTTTAAGCCTGGCGGACTTCAACTCCCAGAATTCCCCAGCTGGCATCAAGGCTTCCAAAGGGGTTTTTTCCCCCCTTTCCTTACATAAACAAGCTTATCAGAAAGTCTTCAAGGTCTGGTCAGAAGCTCTTTTCTTCAACACCATGGTAACTTCCAACAATCATTGAATGAATGGTAATTACTTGAGGAGAGGTTTTCCTGAACTCCTCCTTTGATCAATAGTTCCAAAGGGCTGCAATCACCCTGTGATCATTAAACAAGCGGGGAAGGAAATCAGTGGGCCTGTTTTGACAAAGAGGTTCTCAAACAACTTTCCCTTTCTTAGAGGCGGGGAGAAGCCGTGGTTTTTAAAGAGAAGGAAAAGTGGTTTGGGACTTGGTACTTTCAAGAAAAGATTGGACTGCCATTTTATTATTTATTTATTTATTAATTTAATTTGTATACCGCCCTTCTCCCAAAAGGGACTCAGGGCCATGAACAGCCGAAATTAAAATATATACAATACAAAAGTTAAGATAATTAAAAGATAATTGTCAGAAATAGGGTCTCCTGCTTTACCAGGGTGGGTGCGGGTTAGACTAGATCAGGGGTCTCCAACCTTGGCAATTTTAAGCCAGGCTGGGGAATTCTGGGAGTTGAAGTCCGCCAGGCTTAAAGTTGCCAAAGTTGGAAACGCCTGGACGAGATGACCTATAAGGTCCCTTTCAATTCTGTTAATTTAGTAAACCGCTCCCCGCCAGCTCAAAGTTTTCTCTTCCGCCCTGTAGCCTCGGGCTCAACAGGAAAGCGACAGACCCCTTCTTCATCCCTTCCTCCCCCTCCCACCACCTCCCTTTTTTCCCAGACTTGCCCGGACTGACCTAAAATCGAAGCACTCAGCATCAGAATCAGCAGCGCCAGAGCGCCGGCAGTCACAGCGGAAGCACGCATGGTGGCCGAAGGTATATAGCAGAAGTGAGGTCGGCTGCTGAGAGATCCTGGAAAGCGTGTGACGGTCTCCATGGTCCCCTTCGCTTATATGGTAGTTTCTGAGAGGGCGGAGAGAAGGTCGGGATTTCCAAACATGAGCTCACTTCGAAAACCCCACCTTATTCAGCAAAGGGGCGGGGCTGAGGATTTGATGAGACAAATCTGCCGACCGTCGCCAGTTCTGCGCTCGCGTCTTGTGCAATCCTGGGAAAGCGCCGCTCTCCCCTTCACTCGGGTGGGACAGCGGCTTCTCTTCATTTTGCATTCCAGGCTGAGCAATCCCGTGCGTGCACGTTCTCGGAGGGGATTTTGGGGTGGGCATTGCTGGGACTGGGGAGGGGAGGACGGGGAGAATTTAAATGGGGGAAGGAATGCTATCTAATGAGATCGCGCATTTGTCTGAAATGGTATATAGCAAGGGTCTCCAATCTTGGCAACTTTAAGGCTGGTGGACAACCCCCAGAGTTCCTCAGCCAGCTTTCCTTCAACTGGGAGTCGAAGTCCACAAGTCTTAAAGTTGCGAAGGTTGGAGACCCCTGCTATATACCATTTCAGACAAATATACCGCCCTGAGTCCACTAGGAGAAGGGCGGTATATAAATTTAACTAACTAACTAACTAACTAACTAACTAACTAACTAACTAACTATATAGAGTCTCCAGCTTGAATACGGGGGTGGACTAGAAGACCCTCTTCGAAATTCTAGTCTAGTCTAGTCCAGTCCAGTCCACCCTACCCTACCCTACCCTACCCTACCCTACCCTACCCTACCCATTACAGATCTCTTCGGCTCTTTGGCTGCAAGAGAACCTTGGTGGAGCAGCGGACTAAAGTGCTGTTAAATAGCACTTAGCTGCCAGCTGCCTGCAACTACTGCAAGTTCAAATCTCACCAGGCTCAAGGTTGACTCAGCCTTCCATCCTTCCGAGGTAGGTAAAATGAGGAGCCGGATTGTGGGGGCAATAAGCTGACTTTGTATAAATATACAAAAGTATGAAGGCTATTGCTTAATGCATTGTAAGCCACCCTGAGTCTCCAGAGAAGGGTGGCATATAAATTGAACCAATAAATAAATAAATAAATAATTCACACATTACGGATTTAACTTCTGATTAGCAAAATGCCGTTATTGTGCTGATACAACACAATCCACGTGATCTCAGGCCTGAACAGGTTTAAGTCAGTCATTCTGGTATTCCCCCCTTGTTAACGGGAGATTTTTTAGGCATTGCCTCGAGGTAGGTAAGATCACTTCAACCTACTTGGAGAAAATCAAATGATGTGGCAATATGGGAATTTGATGTGAGTGCAAGGAAAGTTTGGCAGCACTTCAATATGGCAGGTGTTTTGTTTCCTTTACACAAGGTGTAGTTGCTTTCTGGTTAAATGTGTAGCATGTGTTTAATAAAGAAGATTCAGCATTGTCAATTAAGACATAACATGGCAGTGAGAATGCCAATAAAGGATCTGGCACTGGTTGCTTCTTTGTTTCCTGGTCCATACTTTTCTAAACCTCCACTTTATTTGGTTCATTTTGGATCCTGCATGCCACTTCAGTCCTTACAGTTTGCTTATGGTTTGCTGGACTAAGCAGTAATTTCCCCTATTTCATTTTACTAAGACGCTAATCTATTCTTTTTCTGAACACTACAGAAAAATTATCTCAAGATGTTGCAATCTCATTTGGAAAATGGCAACCCATGCCTTCGTTTAGTCATACAATTCATAAGATTCTTTAAGTCAGCAAGTCAAACGCCAAATTACCTAGAATCAGAAATCATCTATAGCACCTCTTTTAAGTATCACACTCTCTTATAAAGCATAAGTTTTGGTAAACTACAGCTCACTTCCATTGTTAATTTTCAAAGATGCTACTACTGTCTTGCTTTTGACTAACTTGGACTAATATGGCTCTTTTTCTACAATGTCACTTAGTCAAGGTACCCAATTAATTTTTCCCCCTTCTATTGGCTGCTATCTAGTGGTTGCACAGAATACAGAATACAGCCTGGATATCCAAGTAGCTCTAGCAGCCTGTGTTTCTCATAATTAAATGGGAGACTTGGGGTGGGAGAAGTGGAAGGTCAAGGTTAGCATATACCCAACTATTGGCCATATGCTGCCATGGCATGGGTCCTCCTCAGGGGTGGTATTCAGCAGGTTCTGACTAGTGCTGGAGCAGAAACTTTGAGTAGTTTGGAGAACCGCTAAATACCATCTCTGACGGGCCCCACCCCCATCTATTCTCTGCCTCCTGATCCCAGCTGATTGGGAGGAAATGGGGATTTTGCAGTAACCTTCACCTGGAGTGGGGTGGAAATGGACTTATTACAGTATCCTTCCCCTGCCATGCCCACCAAGCCATGCCCACAAAACCGGTAGTAAAAATTTTTGAATCCCACCACTGGTCCTCCCCTCTAGTCTGTGGACACTGCTCTGACTTGAGTTTCAGGAGAGAATAGACAGCTGTTTCCATAAAGGCATCTACCTATCCAGTGCCTGTCCTGTAGTTCAGCAAGCACTGTTAAGACATTATGTGGGCTGCAAATACACACTGGTGTACACATATACAGGAAGACTGACAAATCTGTTCTTAAATATGAGAACTGTCTGTCAAAAGATTGAAAGAGCTGTCTGGAAAAGAAAAAGTTGGGGAAGGAATGTGTCCCAAACAATTCCTTTCCAGGTTTTCTACTGCTTTGCACAAGAATAGATCCTGTGTGACCCTTTTTATACTGACTTTATAACTTTGGGATGGAATGGGGGAACGAGGCTGGCTACTCCATGGCCAGTTTGAATTCCCAGTGGCCTATTTCTGCCAGCACCAGCATTCCCTTGCAGAATTTGGCCAGGGCAGAAGCATTTGCTTGTGGAGGCAATCTTCTCCTTATATTTGCTGGTTGAATAATTTTCTATCTATGAAAACTTGTCTGTAAAGAAAAGGATGGCTTGGCTCCTTAAAAATAGGGAAGAGATTTGCCCAGGTTATATCCCAAATGAATGTACTATAGATTTTTTTTTTTTTTTGCTTTTTATGATGAGAAAAGCTTTTGTATGCTTGTAGTTCCTACTAACTTCATTGCATTGATGATGGGAGACACTGCTAATTGGATTACTCCATCAACATCCTCTGAGGGCTACTTTCAGGCTGAGCCATGGCCTCATCACTGCCAGGGTATTTCCTTGTATTTCTCAATTTAGGTAGATGAAAATTGAGTTTAAAAAAGATGACTTCTCTTTAAGTCTGAGGGACAGGTCACAGACATAGTGGAGGAATCCACACTTGGAATACAGCTTCCAGTTTTGGTCGCCACAATGTAAAAAAGATGTGGAGACTCTAGAAAGAGTACAAAGCAGAGCAACAAAGATAATTAGGGGACTGGAGGCTAAAACATATAAAGAATGGTTGCAGGAACTGGGTATGTCTAGTTTAATGAAGAGAAGGACTAGGGGAGACATGATAGCAGTGTTCCAATATCTCAGGGGCTGCCACAAAGAAGAGGGAGTCAAACTATTCTCCAAAGCACCTGAGGGCAGGACAAGAAGCAATGGGTGGAAACTAATCAAGGAGAGAAGCAACTTAGAACTAAGGAGAAATTTCCTGACAGTTAGAACAATTAATCAGTGGAACAACTTGCCTCCAGAAATTGTAAATGCTCCAACACTGGAAGTTTTTAAGAAGATGTTGGATAACAATTTATCTGAAGTTGTGTAAGGTTTCCTGTCTAAGCAGGGGGTTGGACTAGAAGACCTCCAAGGTCCCTTCCAACTCTGTTATTCTATTCTTCTATTCTAATCCAGTTGAAGCAAGAGGAAGATCACCCTATGGTCCTCACAATCCCTTCATTGCTTTGGTGACCTATAATCAGGCTATTTCCAAACAAGGATCTAGTAATCTGTATAAAGAACAACAAAAGCCTGGCATGTCATAAGAGTAGAGAAAGTTTAATACCCGATTACACATTGCAGTCTTCTTTAATATGATTTCCACTCTTTGGGACAATTTTTAAAACATATTCCAGATGAGTCTTTTACTGCAAAATATTGTACAGTGATTAGATTTACCCTGATTTTTGTTGGTATATGAATTAAAGAGGAAAAGACAAACTGTTTTTTGATTGGTAGCACTTGAAACTGTTATTCTGGCTGCCCTCCAAATTTCTAGTGACTGCCTTGGGAATTTCCCATTCCTTCAGCAAGGGAGAAAACACAGACCCCTATCATTTTACCTACTTTGTATGCAGTATTATTTTTGCCAATGAAGCAGAAATACATTTGAACCCCTTTAAGGTTGTTATCCTTCTGAAAATAAGAGTTAAAGAAAAGGAAACTGAATACCTGAGTTTGGTAGTAGAGAATCAAATAATATAAAGGTCAATTTCTCAAGAGCAGAAAATCCTGAAACAAAAATGATCCCATACCAAGTGCTGATTTTAAAAGGTCAGGAAGGCATACAGCCAAATCAGGATTTTTTTTTAAAAAAAACCCATTTTCTCCTAGTGCTATACTTTTGAAAAACTGAAGGGTGACAAGCAAAACCTGCTTTCTCATTTTGCTACTGGTCTAGTGTTCAGCTCTTGTCTTGACCCAACGTTGGTAGCAACTGATTTGAACATATGACCAAAATTCTCAAATGGGGGTGGGGTGGGGACGGACACAGCCATCTGCCACTGTTTGTTTCTTTTGGCTGTAATGTACACCACATACTTACCTGCTGGCACAACATACCAGTATTAAGTTTGGTTAATGATACGGTTTATTGTACCAAGTGGGTGAACCTAATCTATTTGGGGTTTTGTTAGATTGTGATTTACATACTGTACCAAATCAGAAAATGAGTTAGAATCAGTAACTGTATTATATAAATGTACTGCATGTAGTCCTCGACTTACAACCATATGTTTAGTGACCGTTCAAAGTTGCAACGGCACTGGAAAAAAATGACTTATGACCACTTTTCACACTTATGACCGTTACAGCATCCTCATGGTCATGTGATCAAAATTCAAACGCTTGGCAACTGATTCATATTTATGATGGTTGCAGCATCCTGGGATCATGTGATCCCTTTTTGCAACTTTCTGACAAGCAGTCAATGGGGAAGCCAGATTTACTTAACAACTGTGTTACTAATTTAACAATTGCAGTGATTTCTTAACAATTGTGGCAAGTAATATCATAATATGAGGCAAAACTTACTTAACAACTCTGTTGCTTAGCAACAGTAATCTGGGGCTCAGATTGTGGTCCAGTTGTGGTCCTAAATCAAGGACTACCTGTATATGCTCAGAGGTGGCAGGGGGAAAAGAAAAGAGGAGAGGAGAGGAGAGGAGAGGAGGAGAGAAGAGGAGAGAGGAGAGGAGAGAAGAGGAGAAAAGAAAACTTGGCAACCAAGTTTTATCTGAAGTGGTGTAGGGTTCCCTGCCTGAGCAAGGGGTTGGACTAGAAGACCTCCAAGGTCCCTTCCAACTCTGTTATTTTGTTATTCTGGCAGCTGTTGAAGCCAACATCTTTTTTCACCATTTCTCCCACCAGCAAGTAACCCAGAGAACATTCTATACATTATATGATATGCTTCTACATTTTGTTTTAAAGGTTTAATATAACTTTTAAAACCTAGATCCCCCAGCCATTAAGGTTGGGTAGGCTCCCAGAATCTGACTAACGTTCTGCTGCTTGGAGTATTGATAACACAATTCCCAGGATTCCCGCCTGCGTTTTCTGCAGAATTATGGGGAGGAGGGGAGTGAGTTTCCAAAACATCTGGAGAGCCGACTGGGAGAAAAGCTGGTGGGAGTACCGGGAAGAAGCGATCTCTAATTTCCCGGAATTCCGGAAGGAACAATGGGCCCACTTCTATAGAAGGATTATAGAAGGGAGGGCACTCCTCATTATGAGGGCTCTGCGTCCCTCTTGACGGTGAGTCTGTCAGAAAGCCGGGTCTGTGTGAGTCACCCCCCACCCCCCGACATGGGCGCATTTTGCTCCTCCGTGGCTTTCCAGGCGCCTTTCTGTTTGCTCACCAAACGCCGATTAGCGCTGTTGAGTCAGCAAGGCACGGGATCGGCGGCCAAGGAAACGAGTCGGGGAAGCGAGGAAGTAAAGAAAGTTGAGATCCTGGACGATTTGTAATCCACAACGAGGAAAAGCTTCGCTGCTCGCAGAGGAATTCTCCAGGGGATTTCGCGCTGCTTCTGGGACTTGAAAGGCGTATGGCGCCAACGCCATAATGGCGCTTGCTTGTTCCTCGATTACACCTCTTCTAAGAAAATGAGACGGCGAAATTGCCTTTCTTCCCCCCTTCCACCCCCGGTCTGTGTCTGGAATGTTTCTCAGCGATCCTTAGGGTCGCAAACTTTTCCCCAAAGGGCGTCTGTTCTGTGGGCCCTTTTACTGCGCGTGGCGGCTGCCTCTTTAGCAAGTCGCTTCGCGGACGAAGAAGCTTGCTGCGTAAACGTCGTCCGTTCATAAGCGGGCTCAGTATTAATAATGACTTTACTTTCGTGCAGAAAATGAGTGCGAGCGTTGAGCTTCCAGTCCTCTCATTTTTTTGGTCAGAAACTGGAAAGGGAACCTGCGCAACGCAACGCAGACAAGGAGGGAGAAAAACGTAATTTACCATCTTTCAACAGTGTCACAAGATAGGATATTTAAGTGCGTCAATATGAGAGTAACTTGGAGAGTTCAAATATAAAACACAAACATGCATAATAAGAAGTCAGCAGAAATGTTTAGACTAAAGGTAAAGGCACATATGTGCTAGTCGTTCCCAACTCTAGGGGGTGGTGCTCATCTCTGTTTCAAAGCCGAAGAGCCAGCACTGTCCGAAGACGGCTCCATGGTCCTGTGGGCGGCATGACTCAATGCCAAAGGTGCTTGGAACGCTGTTACCTTCCCACCAAAGGTGGTCCCTATTTTCCTACTTGCATTTTTTATGTGTTTTCAAACTGCTAGGTTGGCCGAAGCTGGGACAAATAATGGGAGCTCACCCCGTTACGTGGCACTAGGGATTCGAACCGCTGAACTGCCGACCTTTCGATGGACAAGCTTAGCGTTTTAGCCTAAGTTCAGTCAAAAGGTTATGAAGGTTGGATATGTGCACTGGTGGGATTCAAGTAATTTAACAACCAGTTCTCTGCCCTAATAATTACTTCCAACAACCAGTTTGCCAAATTGCTCAGAAAGTTAACAACCGGTTCTCCCGAAGTGGTATGAACTGGCTGAATCCCAGCACTGGATATGTGTCAGATACGGTGCAAGTCATACTTTAGTGATATTCCAGCACCCATCTGATTCCTTATATTTCAGGTGAATCCTTTGCCCTTTGTAAATTTTGCAGGTAGCATTTCTTGGATTGCACCATTTAACATTCATTCATCTTCTTCCTCAGAAGCATTTTTGAAAAGTGAAAGCTTCCAGGGAAGGAAGGCAGTCTGATTCAGGAGCTGAGTTCAATGGATATATTGAGCTCACATTAAAAACATCTTGTGTTGGAGGTAGGAGGAGTGATGTCACCAAGCAACTGGATGGAGCCGTGATTGGACCATGTGACTGATTGTTTTGAGAAAGTGACAAATTTTTACTTATAATTAGGTGAAAACCGCGGGAACCTTCAGAGTCGGTTTTCATCAGGTCTGTGCCAATATGATACATTCAATAAAGCTATTTGAGGAACCTGCCTGCCTCTTGAGTTTTGCCTACTATGGATCCATTACTTGGAACCCTGACACACAATCAGAAAATGCAAAACAAAAGACATATCACTAGCCTCATGAAAACTTGCTGATAACAACCAGAGATTCTGACCATCCTTTATTGTTGTTATTGTTGTTGTTCTCTCCAGAAGCTCTAATATTGGCTAGATTCATACAGCATGCTCAAGTAAAGTGGGATAAAGTTGGGCAGGTTGTTGCAGGAATTCAGCTACGGTATTGTCATAATGTTCTGTGTGAATCACCAGTCTACATTAAGTCCACTAGAACAGGGGTCTTCAACTTGGTAAGTTTAAGATTTGTGGACTTCAACTCCCAGAATTCCTCAGCAAGCTTTGCTCAGAGTTGAATTCCACAAGTCTTAAACTTACCAAGGTTGGAGACCCCTGCATTAGAGAGATGTAGCACCTCATATGAGAACAGGAACTGTGATTTGTGAGTGTGTTATATAAATCCAACCTCAAGAACAACAGAAAGGCCATTTTCACATTTCATGCCAGTGGAGTGAAAACCGCACCTTCAAAAACAAAGCAAAATCCAGGTTGCTTAGTTACTGGCTACATTCTCACAGCAGACCTGCTGGTATCAGATCAAGGAAAGTTAAAAGATGCATTTGTACAACCTGCTAAGCTTGGTTAGCTTTTTTAAACAGCATGTCGTATGCACGAGAGCTGTTTGTTTACTTTAGAGCTTAGTGTATGGAACCAAAGTAAGTGCAGAAAATGAGGTCATTGAATAACCAAGTTAAACGTGTGTGAAAACAACGCAGTCACCTGAACACCTAAGTGATGATGACTCACTTCCAGATGTTGAGGTTGACTGGAGGTGATTGTGCGGAAACAGATGAAAAGGGGAAGCCTCTGAATGACTCATCAGAGCTGCTGTTGCATTCCAAAAGGCTTGTGCTGCACTGCTGTATCCAGAAGAACCCTTTGAAGATGAATTTGTGTAAAGTAATCCGGAAATGTGATTAGTGAATGCAGCTGGGTAGAGCACAGTAGATGCCAGGAATCTCATTGTATTAATGAGCATTAATTCTAAGATTTCACAATCTTGGTTTGCAACTCTTAGAACTCAAGATTGTCTGGAAATAACTGTCATTGATAAAATTTTGTCTGCGTGGTCTGGAATTTCCAACTTTGAAAGTTAAAATTAACTATTTGGGTGGCTGACTGCTCTTTTGTCAGACTAAAAATCTGACAAAAACTTGCTGCTATGGTGCAAAAAATGCAACTATATTACTATAGACATACAAGCCTACTTACATTTTTATATACTGTCATTGATAAAATTTTGTCTGTGTGGTCTGGAATTTCCAACTTTGAAAGTTAAAATTAACTATTTGGGTGGCTGACTGCTCTTTTGTCAGACTAAAAATCTGACAAAAACTTGCTGCTTTGGTGCAAAAAATGCAACTATATTACTATAGACATACAAGCCTACTTACATTTTTATATACTGTACTGATGTAGTGTGTGTTAATACAACATGTGTTACCCAGTTAATGAATCAGTCCAAGTTTGAGCCTTGTGCAGTACTTCAAAACATAACATAGGTATCATAAAGTCACATCAGGGCTAACCAAAGTTAAATCTAAACAGTTTAGCATGTTTTGTAAAACTATCCGCTAGGATTATAAGCAACCTAGTTAAAAAGTTGCATGAATGCAACTTGCATTTTCAGATAAGGAAAAGAGCAAGATTTGTTTCTATAGCTGTGCGTGGTTTGGAGAAAGCGGGCAGAGAACTATTTGTCGTCTTCTGTCTTCATACAGGTAATCCTTGTTTTATGATTGGCTCCAGACTTTCTGTTGCTAAGGAAGCTTGTTAAGTGACTTGTACCTGATTTTAATATCTTTGTCATAATTGTTAAGCGAATCATTGCAATTGTTAAATGAGTCACATGACCATTAAGCAAATCCAGCTCCCTTCATAGACTTTAGCTGGGGAGGTTGCAAATGGTGACCACATGATCCTGGGATGCTGCAAACCAGGGGTGGATTCTACTTACCTTTACCACCAGTTCGTAATGGGATCGCACGTGCACGCTCGCTTCGCTTATGCATGCACCTTGCTTCGGCGCATGCGCAGAAACTTCGGCGCATGCACAGATCACTGAAGATGACATCTGGGGTGGTGGGTGGGACCTCTGACTAGTTTTACTACCAGTTCTTGCAAACCGATCCGAACTGGGGGCAACCTACCACTGCTGCAAACATGGTAAATATACAAGACAATTGCTAAGTGCCTGAATTTTGATCACCGGTCTCTGGGGATGCTGTGACAGTTATAAGTGCCAGAACTGGTTGTAAGTCAATATTTAATGCTGCTGTAACTTCGCCAAATGAACGGTTGTGAATCAACGACTGTTTGCACCAATTTGTAGAATTTGTTTTTGAAAATGACTTTGCTACTGATCTAAATGGCTTTAAAATTCATGGAGAAAAGTTTGCCCTGTGCAATCTTCTGAGGAAAAGATTACTCTTTCTAAATGTTGGGTGCTGGCAGAAGGGTGTGCTCTTGTCTTAATTCTACCAAATAACTGGTTGATCACTGCAGGAACTAGGATGCCCGATTCAGTAGAATTTTGCTCTGTTCTGCAAACCTCTAGCAATGCTTTCCTCTTTTCCATTGTGATGCAAGTGAATGGAACAAGCAATGGTAATAGAACTAATATAAGCAAGACAATTGTATCACATCATGGGACATGAACCCATCCCTCACGGAAACATCCGGGCTCCCTCACCCTGGTTTAGTCTAGATGAGTTCCTTCCTCTTTTTGATTATTTCTGGGGAATTTCCATAGATCTCCAGAGGTTATCACGAAGCTAACATACAGATTTCATATGACTTGCTTTTTGCCTGGCAGTGAAGTCATGCTTATAATGCCATAAGTAGGCCGTTCCCTTCTTGCAGAGCTAGGAATGATGCATAGAGAAGAAGGCAATCGAAATGTGAAAGGTTACAGCACTTACCCTAAGAAAACATTTTAAAGAAAATGTCAGCGAAGGAATAAACATGCCAGCTGAGTTTCTTTAAAGTCAGTGTGTTCAATATATAGACTGCATAATTCCCAAGATTGTGCAAAAGCTGCATTATGGGATGCTTTTGTTTTTGTTAAATCTCTGTTTCTATTAAACCTCTGCTAGTTCTCCAGCCAGGAAAAACATTACCTATGCATTTAGAGTTTGATTGAAGAATGTGGATTCTGGGCCAGCCTATAGTTTCAGGGGAAATATCAAATACACAAGATTAGACATGCTGTAGGATTCAACATGTGATTCAGCATGTTGTAGGAATTTCAACCATAGGTTTAACATATGTGTATCATCAAACCATCACTTAAGCCTTAGGTGAAGATAGCAACTGTGCTTTATTAAGCCAGTGAAGGGTTTAGCATATAGCCGTGGTGGCAAACCTATGGCACGCATGCCACAGGTGGCACGTGGAACCATATCAATGGGCACGCGAGTGTTGCCCTAGCTCAGCTCCAGTGCACATGCGCATGCAGTCCAGCTGATTTTCAGGCTTTCCGGGCCCACCGGAAGTCAGGAAATAAGCCATTTCAGCCTCCGGAGGGCCTCCGGGGAGGGGGGAGTTGAGGAAGGCTTTTTTTGCCCTCCCCAGGCTCCTAAAAAGGCTCTGGAGCCTGGGGAGGCAAAAAGCGGGTCTTCCAGTCCCACTGTGCCATTGTGTGCCAATAGCAGGGAGAATGCAGGGAGTCGCCCGGACATGCACGGTGGGGCGGCGTGCACTGAATTATGGGTGTGGGTACATGCATGGGCGACACCCCTGCGCTCCCCCTGCTTTTGGCATGCAATGACAAAAAGGTTAGCCATCACTGGCATATAGTATGAATCTTTGGATCTGATTACAGTAATGAAAAGTAGCTGCACTGCTAATGTGGATGTCCTCTGAAAGGAGGAAGATGGTTTAGCTTGCTTCTATCCCTTCAGCAGAAGCTGACCAATAAAGTTTCTTAATCCTCTCAGGGACAAAATTAAAATCAGGTACTTACTGGCTTTGTATAAAATCAGGTTTGTACAATACACTAGACTCGGCTAAAATGCAGTTGAGTAATTTGTGGTTCAGTGTGCTGTGGATACCAGCCATGTCTTAACATACTATGACTCAGGTTATCATGTTAAGTCATAATATGATTTATTTAGGTGTAGCAAGCTATGGGCATAGAATAGTTGTTTTGTTGTCCTGGATTTAGCATATTGTGCAAATGAAGAGCAATCTCAAATCACCAAGATTGTTCTGCATGAGGCAGAGGAAATTATTTCATACCAAGTATGAAATAGCACGCCAAGTATGACTTAGATTGTATTTTGTGCTAAGTCATAGTCAGTTTTTCTATTGACTGAAACTAATAAAAACCAAAGCAAATCTCATTCTGGTGTATTATGATGTACAAATCCAAGCATTCTTCTTGCTATAGCCCCTTATTATGATTAAGGTGGGCTCTGGTTGGGCAACTATCAATATATCAAAAAATATTAAGAAATGGAATTGGTGGAGCGAAATTTGGACTAAGAATATGAAATTAACCCGATCAATAGGATATTGAAAAGGAAACAATAATGATATAATAAATAATACTAGAATATGATATACTGATATACTCACGTTCCTGTAATACATATATGCCTTTGTATATATGTATTATACATATGCCTTTGTATTTGTATCACACATATTATGTCTTTATATTTGTATCTCCTAATACAAACATATTCTGTTATTAGGCCTCTGTAATGTATCTGGTATTTGTCAAACATACGTCCCTGCCATTTGACCTGAACCTATATCAATCTTCTCCTTGTATTTTCCTGTGCCATCCAAGAGCATGGTACGTATCTCCAAGGGATAATTTACACCTCAGCCCTAATTTATGTTTGATCTGGATAAACTCCTGTCTTGCAAGAACCAGGGGGCCAAATGGCCAATTGAGTGAACAATGGAATGCTCAAGGATGACTAAATGGGACGTTTCTATTCCCCCTTGCAGAGCAACAAGGAATACACAAACCTAAATTAGGAGGCCAGAATTGGGTACTAAGCTGACGTCTCTGAGGGTATAAAAGGATGCCTATCTTCCCCAAGGTGTAGCTATCTCCTCGCATGCATTGTATCTGTATGTTCTGGATATAGTTCCACCCAGTATTTTGTTTTTGGCCATAAATAAAATCTGCTTTTTGCAAGCCTCGTCTTGAGTCCTTCTCTTTGGCATTCTGGTGACTCAAGTGTATTTTGGGACCTTACAATATAAAGAAAATATATATAAAATGGCATATTGATTGCATTTACCACCAGCCAGACTCACAAAAATGTTTCCTCGAACACCCTCAGTCTGTTGGAAATGTGGCGTTAAAGAAAGCACGTATTTCCACCAATGGTGCACCTGCCGAGAGGCAATGAAATTTTGGAAGAATATTCTGAAGTGGCTCAATGAAATGTTGGGGCAGCATATACAATTGCGTCCTGAAGTATTTTTATTAGGGATAAGACACGAAAATGTTAATAGAACGGCATGATACCTGCTGCTGCATTTATGTATGTATGTATGTATGTATGTATGTATGTATGTATGTATGTATTTATTTATTTATTTATTTATTTATTTGGACTTATATGCCACCCTATCTCCACAGGACTCAGGGCAGCTCACAACAATAAAGAAAGCAAACAAACCGTTAAAAACAAAGTCCATGATAAAATTGACAAAAATCCAATAAAATCCCATCAAGTTCTATTAAAAACCCCATCAGTCTAGGGCAGCTAGATGAAATAGCCACGTTTTCAGCCCACGGTGGAAAGAGGAAAGGTCAGGGGCCACCCGGAGCTCCAGAGGGAGTTGATTCCAAAGGGTGGGTGCGCCTACAGAGAAAGCTCTCTCCCTGGGGTCACCTGCTGACACTGTCTGGCTGACGGCACCCTAAGTAGGCCCTCCCTGTGAGAGTGCACTGGGCGATGGGAAGCTGTTGCTGGCTGCAGATGGTCCGCCAGGTACCCAGGTGTTGGTAATCACCTTTAAAGCGCTCCATGGCTTAGGACCAGGGTACTTACAGGACTGCCTTCTGCCACCAATTGCCTCCCACCGGCCGGTTTGCTCCCACAGAGAGGGCCTCCTCAGGGTGCCGTCAGCCAGACAATGCCGGCTGGCGACCCCCAGGGGGAGAGCCTTCACTGTGGCAGCTTCCACCCTCTGGAACGATCTTCCTTCAGAGTTGAGAACGATCTCCGACCTCCGGACTTTTCGTCGGGCCTTAAAAACATATTTTTTTCAGCTTGCCGGCTTGGCCTGATCCCTGCTAAATTTTTTAGAGTTTTTAGAGTTTGATATCTATTTTAAATTAATTTTGTTTTAATCATCAGCTAAATTTATATTTGTTCTTTTTATAATATTTTAACTTTTGTGTACTTTGTTTTTATTTGGCTGTTCACCGCCCTGAGTCCGCAAGGAGAAGGGCGGTATATAAGTCTAAATAATAAATAAATAATAAATAAATAAATAAATAACAACAGCTGCAAGATTGGCATGGGCCCAATACTGGAAGATGGATGTTAGTCCACCCGAACAAGTAGTAATTCAGAAAATAATGAATTGTGCAGAATCAGATTGGCTTATTATATTACTGAAAGGACGGGGGGGGGGGGACAGGGACACAGATTACTATATATCTTGGAATCAATGGTCTAATTGGATGTCAAATCGAGCTATAAATAGAGATATTGGATAAGCATGTCAATTGGTACTGTATATGTAATAGACTTTTTTACATTACCCTATATATGTAATGGGACAAGTTTATTTCCTTCTCGTGTTGTGATGTAGACCGCTATAGATTTAATGTTTGTTGGTTGTATAAGATAAAATAAAAAAAATTAAAAATTAAAAAAAAGAAATGGAATTGTGGAGAGATTAAAAGAAAATGGTTAAAAGGGGATAGTAGAAAGGAAATTAAAATATTAGTATGTTGATTTAAGAGATGGATAGTAGTAGTAGAAATTGTATGTAAAAAGTATGTAAAAAGACCACCCCAATGATGCCGTAGAAGTGATGTCCCAGTGCCTTGAAGCCGTTCGGGTCTGGATGGGGAGAAACAGGCTTCGACTCAATCCCTCCAAGACCGAGTGGCTGTGGCTGCCGGCGTCCCGATATAGCCAGCTGACACCATCGCTGGTTATTGGGGGCGAATCATTGGCCCCCACGGAAAAGGTGCGCAACTTGGGCGTCCTCCTGGACCCACGGCTGTCCTTAGAGGATCACACGACAGCTGTGGCCAGGGGGGCTTTCTATCAGGTTCGCCTGATACGCCAGTTGCGGCCCTTTCTAGATCGGGACTCCCTACGCACAGTCACTCAGGCACTCGTCACCTCTCGCCTGGACTACTGCAATGCTCTCTACATGGGGCTCCCCTTGGGGTGCACCCGGAGGCTCCAACTGGTGCAGAATGCGGCCGCGCGGGGGATTATGGGAGTGACGGGGTGCTCCCACGTGACACCTCTCCTGCGCGAGCTGCATTGGTTGCCGGTGGACTTCCGGGTGCGTTTCAAGGTGGGTGTTGGTAATCACCTTTAAAGCGCTCCATGGCTTAGGACCAGGGTACTTACGGGACCGCCTTCTGCCGCCAATTGCCTCCCACCAGCCGGTTCGCTCCCACAGAGAGGGCCTCCTCAGGGTGCCGTCAGCCAGACAATGCTGGCTGGCGACCCCCAGGGGGAGAACCTTCTCTGTGGCAGCCCCTACCCTCTGGAATGATCTTCCTCCAGAACTGAGAACAATCTCCGACCTCCGGACTTTTCGTCGGGCCCTAAAAACTTATCTTTTCCAGCTTGCCAGTCTAGCCTGATCCCTGTTGAATTTTTAAAATTTTTTAGAGTTGTAGGGTTGTTGTATTTTAATATTTATTTGTTTTTAATTCTCAGCCAAAGTTTATATGTTTTATAATTTTTAACTTTTATGTACTGTTTTTTATTCGGCTGTTCACCGCCCTGAGTCCGTAAGGAGAAGGGCGGTATATAAATCTAATAAATAAATAAATAAATAAATAAATAAATAATTTAGAAGAAATATATAGATTATTGTAAATGGGATATAAGTAAGGATGAAGTGAAATGTGGGTAAGAAGCAAAAAAGAAGAAAGATGCTGTTTAATGTAAAATAGATCAGTAGATGCAATATGAAAGACAGAATGGGTTATATGTTTTGCTCTTTGAAGATGTACAGATTGGAGAGAAATAATAGTTGATGTAAAGAAGAATGTGTTAAAGATGGAGAAGAACAAAGGAATTAATTGAAATTAAGATGAAAAATTGAAATGTAAAATTGAACAAGATTGAAATGTTAGTAAATGATGTAAGTAAGAATGAAATGAAATATAAGTAAGAAGTAAAATAGAAGAAATATATTGTGAAATGTAAAATAGATTAAGGGTTGGAAGGCTACTTAGCAAAGGTTTTAAGGTAAAAATGGAATAAGTTGAAATACATTGTTAATAATTAAAAAGATGAGGGGAATTTTGAGAAATATATTTAATAAATGGAGGAAAAGTCGGAGTTGCCTGGACACCATAGTGGAAAATAGTGAATTGAAAATGAATACAGCAATAGAGAGAGATGAAAGAAGGAGTAGAGGGATGGAAGGAAGGGAGAATGAGAGAGAGGAATGGGAGAAAGGGAAGAGGGGAGGAAAGAAGGGAGGGGAAATAAGAGTAGGAGAGAAGGTTAGATAGGGAGAAAGAGAGAAGGAGGGGGAGAAAGGAAGGGGAAGTAGAGAAGGAGTAGGAGAGGAGGGAAGAAGAAGGTAGGAAGAATAAAAGAAGGGAGGGAGATGGAAGAGAATGAGAAGAAAGATTGCTGTACAATAAAAAAGATGAAATGGAAGAAAGGTAACCCTGAAAATGTGTAAAAGTACCAGGATAAAGAATGAATTATTAAAAAATAAAAGAGAATAAATATGAGTAAAAATAGAGCAATTAGAACTTGAGGGCGAATGAAGATGTTTATATAAATAAGCATAGAAATATTAAGATATGATCAAAAAACATGGAAAAAAGATTTGGGCAGAAATTGTAATAAAGCAAAATGTATTTGGATATGATAAATTGTATAAGATATGATATGGCCAATACTCTGTTCATAAAATATGCGGAATGTGTGTGTGTGTGTGTGGGGGGGGGAATCAATAAAACTTGATTCAAAAACAAAAACAAAAACCCCAAAGCAAATCTGATTCTGGTGTACTATGATGTAAAATCCTAGCATTCTTCTTGCTATACCCCTTTTTACTCAGAGGTTCCTCAGAAAAGGGTTATGATTAAGGTGGGCTCTGGATGGGCAACTCTACAGTAGTGGCTGATATCGTGGAAACCTTTTGGGAAAAGTGTATTTTTAAAAACTAGCTAATAACACCACTTATTTTGGGAGTAGTACCATAAAATTATATATCAATGGAAAGATAATTTAATCAAGAATGTAATGCAATAACTTTTATGAAAGATTTGCTATTAGAATAGCAGTTACAGTATAAAGAAGAAAAGTGAAACACGTAGAAAAAACATACAAAAATTATCATATCGGAATAATAATAATAATAATAATAATAATAATAATAATAATAATAATAATAATAATAATAATAATAATAATAATAATATTTCTATACCGCCCTTCTCCCGAAGGACTCAGGGCAGTGTACAGCCACAGTAAAATAACATAGAATATAACATTTAAAAACAAATTAAAACAAATTAAATACTTTGGCCCCACAATTAAAAACCCAAAAATTTAAAACACCCAGTCCAGATTCTTGTCAAGCTAGTCCAGCTTGTTGGAAAAGTAGGGTCTTAAGGGCACGGCGGAAGGTATGCAGGTCGGGGATCATACGTATCCCTGGGAGCAGTTCATTCCAGAGGGCGGGTGCCCCCACAGAGAAGGCTCTCCCCCTGGGGGTTGCCAGTCGACATTGCTTGGCCGATGGCACCCTGAGTAGCCCCTCTCTGTGGGAGCGTGTTGGTCAGTGGGAGGCCATCGGTGGTAGAAGGCAGTCTCATAAATATCTGGGTCCTAAGCCATGGAGCGCTTTAAAGGTGGTGACCAGCACCTTGAATCACACCCGGAAGACCACCAGGAGCCAGTGCAGCTCGCGCAGGAGAGGTGTCACATGGGTGCGTCGAGTTATTAACTAAGTTAATACTTAGTTGGGTAACCTTTAGCATGAATTACGGCCTTAAAAGGTCTTCCCATGGAGTGAATCAAGTCTTTTAGTTCTGCAGCTGTTATAATGTGAAACCAAGATTGAATGATTGCTTCTATTAACTGGGTTTTATTGCTGGGTCGCTTCTGACTAATAAGTTTCTTTAGTCCGTTTGATAGATTTTTAATTGGGTTAAGGTCTGGGCTATTTCCAGGCCATTCCAGCAGTGGAATAGGATTATCTTGAAAGTCCCCCCCCAAAAAAGTGGCATTATTAGCCATCAAATCTCAAAAATACACTTTTCCCAAAAGGTTTCCACAATTTTGGCCACTACTGTAGGCTGTTTTGCTGCACTGAATAAGGGATCTGAAAAGTGGCTTCATAGGTCTATTTCTTTCCAATCCAACACAGAAATAATAAAAAGGAAGGAACTGCATGTGAGAAGGCAAGTCTCTGCTTGCCTTATCCCAAGGCTAGTAACCACTTGTTAACATTTCTCATAGGGATGTGTGCTCAGAGGCATGTAAAAGCAGATTTATGGAAGGTAGAACATTAAGGACAGTTGAGAATTAATTGAGAATTGTTGGTTGGAGAAGAAGCTGCTGTTCATAAGAGTGCCAAGATGGTGAGCTGGAGATGGTTGGAGAAGAAATGGAGAAAACAGCACAGCATTCACAAAACCCATAGAAAATAATCAATTTTAGATTCAGATGATATTCCAAGGTGATCGAGAATAAAATGATGAACTTTGGAAGGGGATCACTATTGAAGGTGTGAGTGTAATCGTAGGCAAAGATGACAGTATTTACAGATTACAGATTATTTTTTATTTACCGTTAACAGAGTTGGAAGGGACCTTGTAGGTCATCTAGTCCAACCCCCTGCCCAAGCAGGAGACCCATTTCTGATAAATGGCAGTCCAATCTCTTCTTTAAAGCCTCCAGTGATGAAGCTCCCACAACTTCCGAAGGCAAACTGTTCCATCTCTAGGAAAGAGACAGAAAGAGAGCAATTCCAGGCAAAGCTGACTTGGGAGGAAAAAAAGATGGCTGAGAGGGCAATCTTGCATTATTGGCCAGCTCTTAGCTAATCAGAATTAAGCGTTGTGGCAGGTGCTCAAGCCAGAGAAAGGAAGTGCCAGAAAATAAATGAATGGAATTTGTAAGGGATGGGAGGAAAAGGAGGCTGGAAAAGAACTCTCACATCATCCAAGAGGAATTCTCACACAGGTTGTTGGGAGAAAGATGAGAGTTGAGAGAAAGGAATGGCACTCCATCCTCTGAACTGAAGATGAGTGACTGCTGTTTTCACTGAGAGCATCCAACCTCAACCCCTTGAAGGAAGAAGCAAAATAAATAACTTGAGGGGAGTGAAATGGGTGGAGGAGAGAAGAAATTTATTTATTTATTGGTTCGATTTATATGTTGCTCTTCTCGGGAAACTCAGGGCGGCTTACAATGTGTTAAGCAATAGCCTTCATACTTTTTATATACCTGCTTAGTAGGGCTTTTGCCCCCCCTCCAAGCGGTGTTCTTTTTTATACAAAGTCAGCTTATTGCCCCCACAATCCGGGTCCTCATTTTACCTACCTCGGAAGGATGGAAGGCTGAGTCAACCTTGAGCCTGGTGAGATTTGAACTCGCAGTAATTGCAGGCAGGTGGCAACTAAGTGCTACTTTAACAGCACTTTAGTCTGCTCCGCCACCAAGGGGTGTCAAACTCGTGGCCCGTGGGCTGGATGCATCATGCACTGGTCACATCCACCACTGGTTTAGCGAAGGGGGGGTGAAGTTGCGATATGTCACGTGATGACGTGTCATCATGAGTTTGACATCCCTGTAATAAAGTAATAGAAGTGAACTAACACATTCCAGATGCTTTGCATTTTGGTTCCCATAAAGAGGGCTAATAGGTGAATAAATGAATGGTCAGAAGACTGAAGATGAGTAAGATAGTAAGATAGTAAGGACGAAGTTTAAGGTTAAAACTGAATTTAATAGAAAATTAAATTGGAATAAGACCAAAAAAGGACAAACATTTTGCAATAGAAATGAATGAGGTTTAAAAGTGATAAGTTTTAAAAGTGATAAGTAATACATTTTCAGTATATCTGTATGCAGTATATTTTGTAAATCATTGTATTATAAGGTCCTTTTTGTAAGAAGCATCTGTGTTGACTGGTTGCCACCATTCTTTAACGAAAATACAACACTTTAATTGTCTAAATCACAAAAGTTGTAAATTTTAATACAATTTACACACAGCTTGATACTTGTACATGGGGGAGAGTTTCAAGAAGAAAATTTCCAAAGAAATGCCCTTTTCCACAGAAACTATGAATACATGGAAAGTTGATAAATTTATTTGATAAATTATATGATGCACAACAGTACATAATACATTTTTACGATTAAATTTGATTGTTTCAGCCAAATCAAATGCGTCTGCATTCCAAATAAAGCAAAAACAACCCTTAGAAGCCAACTTTACTTGCTCCTTATAAGTCTTAAGATTGTGGGGCTGTGCAGCTTCTTGAAGGAAAAGACATTTATGAATTTTTAGCATCCATTTCTTTCGTCACATGATTTCCACCATTTCCAAAAAAGAAAAGAGTAATGATTTGTATTTAAAGGAATTTAAGGTAAATGAATGGAGCTTCAACCTTAGCCTGACAATAATTGGACAAATTATGTCAAAAATGAAGGTAAATATATGTGTCCTAGGATAATGTTGCAGGATCCAATCTGGGTTGATCACTGGGATCTTCTGAGCTTTCGGACTCATGCTGGAGTCCATCCTCAGGGAACTTCTCTCTAGCAGAGTGTGTGCTTTGGACTATTCTATGCATACTATTTATGTGGTACCTGGCTGTGTGTGGCTTTTTATTTGTTGATTAGGGTGTTGATGGCCAGATATTAAGTCATCCTTTCCTTGTTCTGTCAAGTCCTCAGTTCCTAAGTACTTGATAGGGTGGTGGTAAATCAGCACTCCTGTTGACTGACAAGAGGCCCATTTCCCAGGCTTCGATCATTTCTCTGACTATCTTCGTATCTGCTTAGCCAACAATCTTAGTAGCTGCAAAATTGAATGAATGTCCTTGTTCATTGCAATGTGAGCTCCCAATGAGTTCGGGTCTCCTTGTCTGACCACTCACTTGTGTTTTTGGAGTCTGATGATTAACTTCCTCCCTGTCTGTGCTATATAATCACAGGGGCAGTCTGTGCAGGGGATCTGTGCAGGGAACATTAGAAGTATCTCCTATCTCCAAGCAATCTTTGCAATGCATGATTTGTCCTCATATGGTAGCTTCTGGGGAGTGCGTGATGCCCATATTCAGATCTCGGAAGCTGTGTTCTACTGCTTCCAAAATGTTTTTGATGTATGGCAGGGGGTGTCATATAATTTCTTTCTTTCTTTCTTTCTTTCTTTCTTTCTTTCTTTCTTTCTTTCTTTCTTTCTTTCTTTCTTCCTTCCTTCCTTCCTTCCTTCCTTCCTTCCTTCCTTTCTTTCTTTCTCTCTCTCTCTCTTTCTTTCTTCCTTTCTCTTCCTTTCCTTTCCTTTCCTTTCCTTTCTTTTTCTTTTTCTTTTCCTTCCTTCCTTCCTTCCTTCCTTCCTTCCTTCCTTCCTTCCTTCCTTCCTTCTTTTTCTTCTCTCCCTTGCATGTTGTACAGGCATCATGTAATAATTGCTTGTGGGTACCCATTCTGCCTGAATGGTTCACATAGATATATGTTCTCCAGTTGTTTAGCTTGCTGAGTACTACAATGAGTTCTTACCCTGTCATACAGTATTCTGATGCAACTCTTTTTATATGACAGTGGATGGTAACTGTTGGAACTTATGTATGGTGTGTTGGTGACCTTGTGATAAACTAGGGTTTAGGGTTCCATCTTCTAGGGTTCCATCTTCCTGCCTGGTAACAAGCATATCTAAAAATGGTAATTGTTTAACCATTTCTTCCTCCGTTGTGAATTGTCTGTCTGGGAAGATGCAGTTCAGTAGGGTATGAAAGTCTTTCGGTGCATTTCTTTCGATGATGACAAAGATGTCATCCATGTAATAGCACCAAAATTTTGGTGTGTAGTTTTGAAATGTGCAGTGTAAACCTCTGGTCCCAGTGACCAAGCCAGCTTGGATCCTGCAAAATCACGTCAAGCTCCAGGTTTGAAGTATAGTACAGATAGCAGTTCTATAATCCCCTCTACTATTTCTTTCAATGACATAAACGTCATTTGACTGATCCCTGAGCCTTGAATTCATTTAAATTAGGGAAGTTCTCTTCTGCCTTTTCAGCGTCTATCCTGAATGGCAAATTTTCCTTCAACAGTAGAAGAGGCACAATAATGCTGAACTACAACTTTTTTTCCTTTCTGAGAAATGACAAATATAAAATACAAGTCAGGACATTCTGCCTTTTTACCATCATTTATTGCCAATTCATTCCTTTCTCCTTGCATCAGATCTACACCCTCTTCCACTTTCTCTTTTGTTTTTCATTACTCCAAATGAACCCTTTTTTTCCCCTGCTCTGGGCATTTCTTGTAAGGCTCAGTTCTACAGCCCAAGCCTTATTATTATTATGCCTGGAAAAGAAAAGAATGGCCACATAGACTATTTTCAAGATGGATCATTTCATGTTATCGAGCCAGATATTTATTTATTAATATTTTAATAATTATTTAACAATTATTTAATAATAATTTATCACATTTTGGAATCACCCATCTCTCTTACAGAGGAACTACTATGGTTGTCACCAATAAAGATGTGAATAAAACGTATTTCCAGATGTTAAGTAATGGATTTCAGATTGATCTGTTTTAGAAAGGAAATATTTTCTGTCAATCAAAGGATGAAGCAATATGTACTACCATGGGAAGAGATTTAAAAAAAAATAGTTTACAATAATAGTTCGTATTAATTACATGGTATTGATTAGTAAACTAGTGACTATTAATAATTTTATATATAAGGTAGTTTGTTTTTTCTTCTTTAGTCTTAGTTTTTTTAAAAAAAATACTTTGTTTACTTTGATTTTTATTAGTATTTATTAGTATTACTTACACATGATTTTGTTTAATTGCGTATGTGTTTTTTTGCGTATGTGTTTAGCTATTTTGTCATTTTTTTGTAATTTGTATTTTGAATAATAATAATACATTAAAGGGGGGAAAAAGATTGATAATATTTCAGCTGGGTTACCCTAACTCTTGGAACAGCAGTCAGGAACCTGGTGCCCTCAAAATGTTTTGAACTGCCTTCCCATAAACAGAAATCAGTTGATTCCATTTGACTGAAGGACTTCTGGGAACTGTAGTACAAAACATCTGAAGATTTCAACATACTTTTTTTTATTTAATTACTTTCATGAAATGCCATCTGTCATCTGATTTTTGCATATTTTTATTTGCCCCTTGAGCAGAGCGCAAAAGTGAAAACAGAGATCAATTGATTAATAATTCTTTGCTTTAAACAGCTGTATGATTTGTCTGCAGCCCAAAGTGATAGACTGATCATAGAAAGATGCCCCGATTTCAGCATTTATTACTGCTTGAAACGCATGTTAGTTGACTAATCTTCCTGGCTCCAGATTCTTAATTAGGCTTTCATCTGAACTGAAGCTTAGTAATGCAAACAAGAAAGATGAATCGGTGTCTGTATCAGTAAAAATTGTAATAATTCCATCATTATTACCGAACAAAAGCAATGGATGGATGGAAACTAATCAAGGAGGAAACCAACCTAGAACTAAGGAGAAAGGAGACAGAACAATTAATAAAAAGAGCCTGGTTTAGCTCTGCAGACTAAAGCACCATAATTAACATCCAGCTGTCTACAATTACACCAGTTCAAATCTCCCCAGGCTCAAAGTTGGCTCAGCCTTCCATCCTTTCTAAGGTAAGTAAATTGAGGACCCAGTTTGTGGGGGCAATAAGCTGACTTTGTATAAATATACAAAAGTATGAAGGCTATTGCATATAAATCAAATTTTAAAAAAATCAGTGGCTTATCTTCAGAAGTTGTAGGTGGTCCAACATTGGGGGTTTTTAAGAAGGAGATTGGGCAACCATTTGTCAGAAATGGTCTAGGGTTTCCTGCTTGAGTAGGGGGTTGGACTAGAAGACCTCCAAGGTCCCTTCCAACTCTGTTATTCTCTTATCTTGGGAGCCCATCAGCTATACTTTTCTGCATAGGCTTTTCTCTCATATTTTTTGCTACTTCACAGAACACACCCTACTGCTTCCATCTGTCTTGAAAGGCCTCTTCCGGGAAAATCCAGAGGAATGGAAAGGGCATTCCAGACCCTGTAACGATGCACACCTCTTATCTAAACAAATTCCAAACATTAGGCAAATCAATGGGGAGTGGAAGTGAAAGAAAAACAAAAGGCAGGCTAAGGTCCAAGAGTGAATTTTCTTTGGGGAAAAAATGGATAGCTTGATCGCAGAACTTGTGACATACCTGGGGAAAATCCCAGGCACAACCTGGCATTTCCAGGCAGGGCTAGGGTTAGTTTCAGGGATCAGAAAAAGATCCCTTTGTGAAACCCACAACTTGCGACTATGAAACTAGATATCATAGACCCATGTGATCCAAGTGTAACTATTGGAATAGCTAAATTTGCTGATAACACTATAGGTGGTCCATTTCTTTAATGATTGTTTGAAGTTTTGTTCTGACCTAGGCTTCCCCAGCAGCATGAAGCTGAATCCTCGTCCCGATAAACCCCTTTCATTTCATTTACAGTGAATTCCTCTCCAGCGAAGTCTTTTCTCTCCCAAAGTCTTCCAAGATAGTTCCCAATGACTGACCTCTATCAGGCTTGGAGAGTGGCCAGGCCGATACCTTTCAGACTCCACACTGTAACACTTGGCAAGAATGCAGGAACAGAACTTCACCCAAATGAACTAATTGTCTCCTGCAAACTGCCCTCCCCTTTGCTCCTCTTTATTCCCTATGGGAGGGGCCATTCACCGTCCACCTGTGGCTTTACTCCTGAGTCGACCCTTGTTCCTTAGCTGTTCCCTTCTCTTGGAAGCTCTGAGCATGCGCGTCCTGGGAATAGGATCCAGCTGTTCTTCTGCCCCACTGATGTCTGACTCCAAAAACAGCTGACAACTATCAGACAGCCCTGGCCCCATCTCTGCCTCTGAGGCACAGCACTCATCAGAGCCTTCCCCAGACTCCAGGACTGGCCCATGTTCCTCCCCAACCTCCTCGCTGTCCGAATCTGCTGCCAGATCCACTGGCCACTGACAGACCACAACAAGTTTCAACAGCATTGGAAAAAGTGATTTATGACCATCACAATGTTTCCTGTGGTCATGTGATCAAAATTTGGCCACTTGTCAACTGACATATACTTACAATGGTTGCAACATCCTGCTGCCATTGAGCTCCATTTATGACCTTCCCAGGTGGCTTCCGACAAAAAGTCAAGAAGGAAGCCGGATTCACGTAATAACTGGGGCAAAAATAAAGTCATTAAATTGGGTGCAGCTCATTATATTCCTTAGCAACAGAAGTCTTCAGTTGGTCTGAGTGGTAAACACAATAAGGTTTGGAGAAAGCTTCAAAGGAATCTTTGCATGTTGAGCATCCAAATGGCAAATGTTATCCAATATACCCTCATGCACATTGGGCCAAAAGTCTTGACCACTCATACAAACTAATGGGATCACAATTATCAAGGCTTATTGATAAAGAAAGAGATTTTGGAGTAATGGCAAACGGTTCGAAAAGGGATTGACACAGTGAGAACCTGCTGTAAAAAAACGACAACAGCTTCTTAGGAATCATAATAAATGGTGATTGAAAATAGAGGTGCCTATAACATAATGCCCTTATATAAACCAATGGTGTGACTGCATCTGAAATATTGCGTGTAGTTCACACCTCCCCCCCCCCAAAAAAGCAGATATAGAGACGGTTCAGAGGAGGGCAACTAAGGCAGGGGCGGATTACAAAACCCATCGCTACCGGTTCACTTGCATGCACAGAAGCATCCGGGCTTCTCACCAGCACTATTAGTATGCCCGAATTGGGGCGAACCGGTAGCAACCCACCACTGAACTAAGGTGGTCAAGAGACTGGAGGAATTTCCTTTTAGGAAAGGTTTACTTAACTGATTCATACAGCCACTTATCTTGCACTCATGACTTTGGATAGCTTACAATAAAAAGTAAATAAAACAAGTTTTGCAACATTTGGGAATTTTCAGCTTAGAAAGGAAGCAAATGGGAGGGCACACGATTGAAGTATAGACAATTATGCATAGTGTGGGTAAAGTTATTTTCCTCTTTCCAAAATGTTAAAACCAGATGTCCCCTGATGAAATTGAATCTTGGAATCAGGACAAACAAAAAGATTTTTATTTATTTTTTTACAAAGCAAATAAGTAAATTTTAGGCTTTGCTTTTGTGAGATGTGATGCTGGCTGCTACAAAAAAAAAAAAAAAAAAAAAAAAGCCAGTGGATCAATTCATAAAAGTCACTGGAATTCAATGGCTGTTAAGCCTTACTGGCAGCGTGATTGCCTCTGAGGGCCATCTGCTATGTGCAGCTGTTTGGCCATGGTGAGAACATGTTGAAGTTAAACAAGCCACTTATAACTCTAAAAGCTGCACGTGTATAATATGTTAAGTTTGGTTAGTGCTCTAACCTTAGTTGGGATTTTTGTGATTTAATATACTACAAAGCCTCAGCTGGGATCGTCAGAGGCATTTAAAAGAAAAAAACCCTCTGCCGATCAGGCAACTCAGTTTGGATGATCAGCTGACAATCCCTTTGACGATCCCAGTTGAGCCGCGCGATCATTAGAGGCTTTTTTTTTTTAGTTTTAAAAGCATTTTTTCGGCCGAAAAAATGCTTTTAAAAATTAAAAGAAAAAGCCTCTGATGATTGTGCAGCTCAGCTGGGCATGGGGGGGGGCAGGGATTTTTGCTACCAATTCTCCGAACCACCCACCACTATCGCTACCAGATTGGGCGATCCGGTCTGAACCGGGAGCATTTCACCCCTGCCTTGGAGGTCTTCTAGTCCAACACTCTGCTTAGGCAGGAAACCCTATACCATTTCAGGCAAACGGTATACTGTTTAAATCCAGCCCATTTGGTCAGTTTATGGTTGACTCAAAATTCTGAATTAACAGGAAGAAATGCTATGCACGATGCATAAATCAGCAAAGTGTCTGTGGGCTAGATAGATCATGTGCAATGACTAACTGGGACAGTGAAACAGCACTCCTACTATAATTCAGATTTTTCAAAACTTTGGTAGGTCATGTAAATTAATATGACATTTATCAGAAAGTGCTGAGAGATATTTCCCAGCTGAGCTGCGCGATCATCAGAGGCTTTTTTTTTTTTTACTTTTAAAAGCATTTTTTCGGCCAAAGAGGTTGTAGAAAAAATGCTTTTAAAAATAATAAAAAAAGCCTTTGATGATTGTGCAGCTCAGCTGGGCAATGGGGGAGGGCAGGGATTTTTGCTACCGGTTCTCTGAACCAGCTGCCTCCATCGCTACCGGATCGGGCGATCCAGTCTGAACCGGGAGTATTTCACTCTGATACAGTCCCGCCAAACATTTGATCTAAGATACTCTGAGTTCAAAGGGGTGATATTTTCATCATTCTGTAGTGACAGCAACAGCATCAACATAATTTGTGGTACAAATTTGACACTATATTCAGAGGTTGTCATTTCAGACTGAAAACAAATACAAAAAGTAAATAATTGAAACCACATGTTTTTATGGTCCCACAAAAAGGACAATAAGATAAATGTCTTTAAATATAAGACCTTAATAGAACTATCCCAATAGCACTTAGATTTATATACCACTTGACAGTGCTTTACAGGCCTCTCTAAGCAGGTCCTCATTTTACCAAACTCGGAAGGATGGAAGGCTGAGTCAACATTAAGCAGGTGAGCATTGAACTGCTGGCAGTCAGCGGAATTAGCCTGCAATACTGCATTCTAACCACTGCACCACCATGGCTCTTAGTACCTTAATACACCCTCCCCAAATGATGAAATAGACATCTTCTGCAATCAGCTTTTACTTTAATTTCCCATGGAAGAACTTTTTCTTAATCATTGTTCTAAGAAATAGAACAATGGGTTATTCAGTACTGATGGTAAATGATTGTGTACAAAATGAAATCAATTCTAAAAAATGCTGAACAGCAATATTTGCAAGAATAAATTATTGGAAAACCAAAGACAGATTTCATGTAAGCCTTTTCCTTGAAAGCTGAAGCTGTTTAACATTGAATTATATTAATCAATTGTACTGGTCTACAAATTTGGGGAAGTTATCGACCTCCATGATAAAATGTGTTAATTTTACATATTTTGATTAAATGAATAAAAAAAAAAAGAGGTGATAAAGGTGCTGGTGGGCTACAGTTTTTAAGATACTTCACAATAAAGATTTATACACAGGAGGGGACATTTGCCTACAAGGGAGAGAGGTGACTAATGACCATGATGTCTCATAACTTCTCAACAAAGTACAGTAGAACAATGAAAATGGTACCACATGGAAGTGTATAAATTTATCTTCACTTTGAGAATAGAAGGCAGATGACTATGAAAAACACGTGGAAAATTTGCTTAGGTTAAACTGGCGGCCTGTGGCTGGATGCGTCACGCGCAGGCCACGCCCATCCCAGCTCTACAAAGGGAAAAAAAGTCACAGAACATCATGTGACAGCAATGTGACACAGTGACTTTGACACCCGTGGCTTAGGTCCAAAAAGCACTCGGTGCAAACAATGACACTGAAAATTCACTTCTTACACTCGCATTTAGACTATTTCCCTTTGAATTGTGAGGCGGTGAGTGATGAGCATGGGGAGAGATTCCACCAGGATATTGCAGGCATGGAGAAAAGATACCAAGGGAAATGGAGTCCATCCATGCTTGCCAATTGCTGCTGGAATCTCCCCAGGGATGATCCTACTGCTGTTCACAAGAGAAAAGCCAAAAAGTGCAGTTTAGATACCGAATAAAGATGGAACCTTGTTGTTTAATATCACGTTACAGCTTGTCAGTTTTTCATGCAAAAAGAATGAAAATGTTACATGAAAAACCAATAAATGAATGGAAGGTTATGTTATTGGTATTAATAAAGAGATACATTTATAATTATTGGTGTGGGACCATTCTCATTGCTATATCACATTTTGTAGAAAAGATATGGAGCATAATCGCATATCCCCCTCATAATTCTGAATTATTTGGATGCCATTATTTGGAATTATTTGGCTGCATCCAATTCTGAAGCTATATCTTGGAAACTGGAGCCAATCAATACTCAGGATTTAATTTTCCTTTATTAGTGATCCAATTCTGGTAAAATTAAGCTACTTGCATTTCCCAGGCTTTCTCCTTGTAGACCAGTGTACATTGATGCCCTAACAAAGAATGTTTAAAATGTAAAATGTAATTTTTAAAATCCCATTGAAATCTGGTTGAAGTTGAATATTCAGAAGAAGTGAAGCAGCGTGTATACATGTATCTTATTCTATATGAGCCCTGGTGACACACTGCAAAACTCTGTCCACACCCTGGAGTTCGATCCTGATGGGACTCAAAGTTGATTCAGCCAACTGTAGTCAATAAAATGAGGATCCAGATAATTGGGGGCAATATGCACATAATACTTCTACATTAAAGGAGAATATTTGTGGCTCAGGGTTGAAATGAAAGATCCTTGGTGCTCTCTGAGCTTGCTTGTTTTCTTGCAGTTGTTTCATTACCCTAACTAATTAACATAATCAGTACTAGTAAGGAGTGCTGTTTGCTGTCAGTTTATAAAGCAAAGAGTTCACTTCTACATTGTAAACGGCAGAGAGAACTCTGTAAAATGCTATGGGGCAGTATATAAGCCTAAATACTGAATGCTGAATGTATATATACACTAAGCAATTTTATTCTGAAATCCTCTCCTACAGCTACATCATGCATTTTCTTCTAGTAACTGGCATCTGCTTTCGTGTTGCTTGATTAAATTAACCTGCGTAAAAAATTCCCCACTCAGCCATGTTTTTATGGGTGACACAATAAAGCCGCCGATATGCCCGTGACACTTTATTTCCAGATCTTGCTTGTTTTTATCTCCTCTTGGTAATTGTGAATGGAGGTGAAGTAATTGATTGCCCCTTCATTCCACCCTGAAGAGCTTCTTTTAATTGCTGCAGTTTTAGTTTCTGCTTTCCCGGCAGCAAGACTTTAATGAATTCTCCTGCTATAATTGCCTGGGATTTCAATTTCTATGTCATTTTCCCCTAACTGAGGCAGAGTCGTGTCTCAGTGGTGCTTGCAGACACTGGTATGAAAGCAATTCCAATTTTAATGATGAGTTTGAGGAGCAAATAACCCAGAAGACATTAAAGACATTTTAAAAAAATCTTGTGGAGGTTTTAACAAGTCCAGTCGAAAAAATTCTCATCTGACCATTGAGGTTCTGGGTCTCATAAACAAACCTAAGCAAGTCAGTTGACGGTCCAGTGCAGTGTGTCTCTCAAGCTACAGATACTGGTTTATATACATACTCTAGTCCAGGGGTGTCAAACTGGATTTGTTCGAGGGCTGGATCAGCATTCTAGTTTTCTTCCATGGGTTGGCCGGGGGGGGGGAGGGGAAGACTGGAAGGATGCCTCCTGAAGCACTTTGCTGTCCAAAACGGGGCACCGGGGGGCGGGGGGAAGAGGCACACAGCCCATTTTTGGCCTAGATGGCCTCCTGCAACACTTTGCTGGCCAAAATGGGGCACAAGGGGTGTGCTCCATTTTGGCCAGCAAAGTGTTGCAGGAGGCCATCCAGGCCAAAAATGGGCTGCACGCACCCACCCCACCCCGTGGTCCCATTTTGGCTGCTAGAGACACCACGGGCCAGTCCTTTGCTATTTCCAGGCTGGCCATGCAGGCCAGATTTAACCATTCCCTGAGCCAGATTTGGCCCATGGGCCTTGAGTTTGACACTCCTGCTCAGGGGTGGGATTCAGCCAGTTCAGACTGGTTCAGGAAAACCGGGTGTTAATTTTAATCTGGTTTGTCAAACCGGTATTTGCAAGGATTGGCTGACCCCGCCCACCCCACCAGGACTCTCCATGTGGCCCATTTTGGATGCCAGGTAAGTGCAGGGACCATGTGGAGGCTTTGGGAGGGCGAAAAATGAGCCTACTGGAAGTACCAGAAGTCTGGAAACAGGTCCATTTCCAGCCCCCGGAGGGGCTCCAGGGCCTGGGGGAGGCCATTTTTTTCTTCCTGGAGGCTTGAGGAAAGCCTCCAGAGCCTGGAGATGGCAAAAATGCTCCTCCCCCCACTGTGGTGCAGGAAGCTGACTAGGCCACACCCCAATGGCCACGCCCACCCAGCAACTGGATAGAGAACCAGTTACTAAAATTTTTCAATCCCACCCCTGCCCCTGTCTAGTCTAATTTATGGTATTTCTAGTGAATATTTCTGTTCTGTTTTTCCCTTGTACACTGCTGGAGTCTCAGTGACTGAGATAATCTACAAATACTAAGCACATCAGTAAATCGAGAACCATCCAATTAAACCTGTCACTTAAATTTCATTTTCAACACCATGAGAATTCACATGTTGCAGATCAAAAAGATAAATCTACAATATATGTCTCTCCATTCTTGCTGGTTGCACAGAACTTTGTGGGTGTTTTTTTTTCCTCTGGTGGGATTGGTCTATCAAGGCAACTTGGTCTACCCAATTATGGGACAGAGCATACTGCTTCCATTTTTGCCATTTCAGCCCCAATCTAGGAGACTTCGCAGACAAACTATTTTCGTGTTAAATTTATGTTTTACTGCTGTGGCTTAATGGTAAAATATAAATTTAGCATAAACTTTGTGTGTGTGTTTGTGTGTGTGTGTGTGTGTTTTTTTAAATCATAAACTGAGTGGTTTTATGTGTCAATTCTACAGTAATAGCAATCCCTAGTTGCTGTTCTAGAATGTTGTTTTTGAAAAGAATGTACTCATGATAGTAAGGCATTAAAATTGAGTAGATTTCCAGATAGATAGATTGTCAGGGTTCTGACCGATGCCCTAATGAAAGCATAAACCCCGAGCTATTTATCAAGAAAAATCCAGTTGTTTATTAGGAGCAACATGTTGGCACAAACTAAGTGAAGCCAACTCTGAATTCACCCAGTTCACGCTTTGCTTCTGACCTTGTTGTCCCCTCCCCTCAAGGTGTGTCACCAGTCACATTCCCCAATGAAGCAATTTCGCAGGTAGTAGAAGTCATTCCCTCCAGCCATTGCGGGTCTCCGTGGAGATGGCCTTGACTTTGGGTGGCTAGGATGTGTTTTGTTTTGACTGAGGTGTGACTTCTTCGGTGCACCTGCGAGGCGTGATTTCCCATCCCCTTCCTATCGCAACTCGGGAGCAGGTTAGGAAAGCTTTGTGAGTTGACATAGAGATAGATAGGTAGATAGATAGATAGAGAGAGAGAGAGAGAGAGAGAGAGAGAGAGAGAGAGAGAGAGGGCAATAGCACTAGCACTTAGACTTATATACTGCTTCACAGTGCTTTACAGCCCTCTCTAAGCATTTCATAGATAGGTAGATAGATGACAGAAAGAGAGAGAGAGAGAGAGAGAGAGAGAGAAAGAGAGAGAGAGGGAGAGAATAACTTTATTGTCACTTTGAATGTACACTAATTAGCATACATTAAAATGAAATTTCGGTGAATGCAGCTCTCAAAGGGTCACCACCTCCAATATACACTACATAACCATGACAAAATAAATAAATAATTAAACACAAAATTACGCATATACTCACATATATCATATGACAATGAAATTCTACTTTTAGATATTCATCAAACTATATTCTATTTGTATTCTTCTTTGGGAAATGCTGATGTGATATAGTATTTCCACTGAGGTCAGATATGCAAATTCTCTTGAATCCTGTTCACTATTGAATTTTAACAAATGTTAGTCACTCATATGGCTACTCATTTTGTAACTTGTAATGCTTCAATAAAACAATTTCCAGCCACAAATGTGTTTTCATGAGCCATGAAAGTGGCTTGTGATCTGCCAAGGTGTCAGGCAGTGAATGGAGGGACCATTAGTGCAATCCATGGACCATCCGTGGCCTCTTGACCTCTCTTTGAGAACCACTAATTTAATAGGTGCATTTCTATGACATGCAAAATTGTTTAGGTTTCCTTTGTGGCTTAGAATATTGTGCTAGCCCACACATCAGAATTTATGATTCAGTCAACTGTGTGATTTCAAAAGACAGGTTAATTTCATAACCAAGCATGATGATGAACTGCTGGACTTCTGCCTTACTGTTGCCAACAGTAAATCTCATTAGGAAATGTCTGTTTATTCTGTGTGGGTGACTGTTTTGGATACTCCTGATATCTTAATAAGGTACTTGATATTTGCAGTGGGTGGAAATCACCCATTGTAACAGGGTTACAATGACATCTGACATCTTTTTAATTAATTTATTGATGGAGCAGTAATGGTCTTCCTTTCCCCTCCTCTTTCTCTGCCTGCCTCCTTCCTTCCTTCCTTCCTTCCTTCCTTCCTTCCTTCCTTCCTTCCTTCCTTCCTTCCTTCCTTCCTTCCTTCCTTCCTTTCTTTCTCTCTCTCTCTCTCTCTCTTTCTTTCTCTCTTTCTCTCTTTCTTTCTCTTTCTTTCTTTTTCTTTCCTTCATTTATTGTTGGAACAATAATGGCATTCCTTTCCCCTCATCCCTCCCTCCCTCCCTCCCTCCCTCCCTCCTTTCCTTCCTTCCTTCCTTCCTTCCTTCCTTCCTTCCTTCCTTCCTTCCTTCCTTCCTTCCTTCTTTCCAGTGCCATTCTGGGTTGCATTAGAAAAAGGATTACATAAAAAACATGTGAAGTCCTTATTCCTTTATATTTTGCACTGGAGAGATCCACATCTGTGTGTGACTTTGGATGCCCTGTTTCTAGGAGGATACTAAGAGGTGAGAAGAGGTGAACAAAGTACATAATGACAAAGATTTTGTCTCCACTTGTAAAAATAAGGTTTTTGATGGATATAATTATTTTGTAGATGCTTTCTTAAAAACATTTTGAGGCCATGTTATATTACTGAAACTTTTATGTGGATCCCTGCTGAGAGTTTGAAGATAAAAATAAAATTGTTTGGCCCAAATCAGGGATATCCTAAAAATCTTAGGATATGATATGTCTTTCATGAAGCTTATATGACTTTCACCCGTAAGTTCAAAACTCTTTGTAAGCAAGCAATTTTTATTCCAGCGAAAATAATATGTCCCTTTTCCAACAGCTTCATATGTGAGGAACAGAAAAAAATTGAGAAAAGGGAAGAGGAGAGAAAGGAAAAAAGAACAAAGTATCACAAACAGAGAGAACAGAGACACCACTTAATGCTTAATTATGCCTTCCCCTCGTTAGCCTACAAACTAGACCCTCCAACAATTTCACCTGTTGAAATTAGGACTGTATTAGAAGAAGAAAAAATTAAACAGAAGTTATCTTTAATCTATTGGTTTTCTCAAAAGTTCAGATCAGGGGTGAAATCTAAAATTTGTTACTACCGGTTCTGTGGGCATGGCTTGGTGGAGGGGGTAATGTGACTGGGTGGGTATGGCCAATTTTTTTTTTACTTTTAAAACCATTTTTTACATGTAAAACCATGTAAAAATGCTTTCAAAAGGCTCTGACGATCCCAGCTGAGTTGCCTCTTATCATCAGAGCCATTTAAAAGAAAAAACTTTTGGTCCTGGTCCAGAAACATCTGGTCCAGAAACATCTGAACCAGGGGTGAAATGCTCCCGGTTCGGACTGGCTCGGGCGAGTAGGTAGTGATGGCGGTGGGCAGTTTGGAGAACCGGAAGCACAAATCCCTGCCCCCGCCCGCGCTCCCCATGCCCCCCATCACTATCTACTTGCCCGAGCCAGTCCGAACCGGGAGCATTTTACCCCTGGTTCAGATGTTTGTGGTTGGTTCCATTTTAGATGGAAGCTGGGACTTTAGGTATGGTATACCAAGGTAGAAATCTTGCCACATGTCAAGTAATTTACAGTAATTTAAATGACAGCTTTTTCTATAGAAAATTGTGGAAAAGAAACTTTTTGGTTGTGCAACTCCCAGTCTAAATTGAAGCTTTCTAGTAATATAAGAAACATTTCCTGTGAGAAAAGTTATTTGTAATATATATGGTTTCAGTTCTTGTTACAGTAATACATTAAAACTAATTGGCATCATGGAGTAAATCTATAAATTTCCTTATATAGTAATGACACATTATAGCAGGGGTGAAATCCAGCAGGTTCTGACAGGTTCTGGAGAACCAGTAGTGGAAATTTTGAGTAGTTTGGAGAACCAGTAGCGGAAATTTTGAGTAGTTTGGAGAATGGCAAATACCATCTCTGGCTGGTCCCAGAGTGGGATGGGAATGGAGATTTTGCAATATCCTTTCCCCAGGAGTGGGGTAGAAATGGAGATTTTGCAGTATCCTTCCCCTGCCACGCCCACCAAGCCACACCCACCAAGCCATACTACATCCACCAAGCCACATCCACAGAACCGGTAGCAAAAAAAATTAAATTCCACCACTGCATTATAGTACCAATAGCAATAGCAAGCTCACTTAGACTTATATACCGCTCCACAGCACTCTTTGAGCAGCTTACACTGTCAGCATAGTACAGATTTGAATTTTGAAATATAGAGGTTTACATGTAATTTCAAGAGTTAGGGCAAAACGTGTTTTGTGATGTTGATGCAAACCCAGCTTCTAGGTTAAATACAGTGTGAATGCAATCATAATCATGGCTTAATGAGTACCAGGGAAAACCAAACTGCCCTACAAGAAAGACTAAATGAAGAATAGAAAAGAGACAGGGCAAGACAAAGTATTACATGGCCGGTACACCGCACCTTTGCCCCCACAACAAAGCAGGCAAAGCAGATAACAAGATCTTGCAATGGCTAAGAGCAGGAAAATTGAAGAAAATGCAGAGGAGCCAATTCTGGCTCTACCCGAGACCAAAGCTGAAGAACAAAGCTGCATACAAAGCCAGAACTGAGAAGACAGCAATAGACTGCAAATGCCACCTCTGCAAGGAAGATCTAGTTAACTGCTGCAAGAAAATCACATAGACTGACTACTACAGATAAAGCATGACAAAGTAGCAACAACGATGCATTGGAAGATGCAAGAATACCATTTGCAAGCAAGCAAGAAATGGTGGAACTATAAAATAAAGAACGAAGATGCCAAAGTGCTCTGGGATTTTAGCATTCAAACAGATCAGCACTTACCTCATAGCACTCCAGACTTAACCATTGTTGAGAAGAAACACAAAAAAGTCTGCATAGTGGATGTTGCAGTACCTGGATACAGCAGAATAGAAGAGAAAGAACCAGAGAAAAATAACAAACCACAAAGACTTGCAAATAGCAGTTGAACAATTATGGTAAAGGAAAGCAAAGAAAGTGCCAATAGTAATAGGTACCTTTCCATAACAACTGGAGCACCACTTGAATACCATCGGCACTGACAAAATCACCAATTAGTCAATTGCAAAAGGTAGGTTTACTTGGAACAGTTTATCTCCTGCAGTAATACCTTTAACACCATCAAACAATAACATCTGCCTATCCCAGGTCCTTGGGGATGGATTTGATTGGTGGACAAAAATGCCAAATCAAGTCTAAATATCTGGCTGACTGCAATCAACCATAATAATAAATCTTACCAATTTGTTTTCTCTTCCTTATTATCACAATATACATTGGAATATTTTAATGATATTTTTATGCATGCTTATTAAAATTTTTCATAAAATAAAAGACAATTTGAAAGAAAAAAGTTCAAGAAAAAACTAAAGTTAAAATATATATAAATGATTTTCCATTTTCTGTTCAACAAATAATTAGAATTTTATTGCCCCTCCCACCTCCAAAATATTTTACAAATGCCCTTACCCTCTCAATGAATCTGCATCTTTGTTTCTTTCTCTTTCTCTGAATCACTGTTTCTCAGAACTGAGAATCTTTCTGAAAACCACTGAACCATATCTTTCAAACATCCTGGACCACCGGGGAACTATCTGAGGATTAGAAAAAAGCTGATGGGATTCCAATCTTTAAAAAAGGGGGGGAAAAATTGATCCGGGAAATATCAATTAGCTTGACATCAATAGTCGGGAAATCTTGGAAAAGATGATCAAGCAATGTATCTGCAAACAGTTAGAAACAAGCAAAGCTATTATTAGAAGCCAACATCTGTTTGTCAAAAACAGATCATGCCAAATGAACCTTATGGCATTATTTGACAGAATGATTAAATTTCTGGATTAGTGAAATGTTGTGGATATAGCATACTTGGACTTCAGTAAGGCATTTGACAAAGTAGACCACAACCTATTTCTTGGTAAGATAGAAAACAAATAAATTTAAATATGAGCCAGCAGTGTGCAGCAGCTGCCAAAAAAGCCAACACAGTTCAAGGTTGCATAAACAGAGGGATAGAATCAAGATCACGTGAAATTTTAATACCACTTTATAATGCCTTGGTAAGGCTACACTTGGAATAATGCATCCAGTTTTGGTCGTCACAATGTAAAAAAGATGTGGAGATTCTAGAAAGAGTACAGAGCAGAGCAACAAAGATAATTAGGGGACTGGAGGCTAAAACATATAAAGAATGGTTGCAGGAACTGGGTATGTCTAGTTTAATGAAGAGAAGGACTAGGGGAGACATGATAGCAGTGTTCCAATATCTCAGGGGCTGCCACAAAGAAGAGGAAGTCAAGCTATTCTCCAAGCAGCTGAGGGTAGGACAAGAAGCAATGGGTGGAAACTGATCAAGGAGAGAAGCAACTTAGAACTAAGGAAAAATTTCATGACATTTAGAACAATTAATCAGTGGAACAACTTGCCTCCAGAAGTTGTAAATGCTCCAACACTGGAAGTTTTTAAGAAGATGTTGGACAACCATTTCTCTGAAGTGGTGGAGGATTTCCTGCCTAAGCAGGGGGTTGGACTAGAAGACTTCTAAGATCCTTTTCAACTCTTTTATTCTGTTTTCTTTTGCAGGAGTTGGGTATAACTTGTCACATAAAAACAAAAACTAGAAGCAACATGATAGCAGTCTTCCAATATTTGAGGGGCTTTCATGGAGAAGAAGTCAACCTATTTTCCAGAGCCCCTGAGGGCAAGAGAAGAAGTAATGGATGGAAACTTATCAAGGAGAGATCCAACCTAGAACTCAGGAGAAATTTCCTGTCAGTGAGAAGAATTAATCAGTGAAATGGCTTGCTTCCAGAAGTTGTGGGGGCTCCATCACTGGAGATTTTAAAGAAAAGATTGGATAGCCATTTTCCCAGAATGGTATATAGGATCACTTGCTCGACTGGAAGGTTGGATTAGAAGACCTCCAAGGTCCATTTCAACTTCGTTGTTATTCTGTTAATGTTCAGATTCATAAATCATCAACTCATTTTTTTCTTCTTCCAGCAAAAAATCCATAGAAGGTTTCCTATCTTTCAGAAAAGTTTGTTGTTGTTTGCCCTCTGATCAAACAAGCCACTTTCATCATTTCTGCAAATGGTGACATTTTACAATGAATTCTTCTATTGTGGGGATTTCATTATTCGTCCATCATTCTTCATACAATTACCTTGCTGCAGTGATTTTAATGACAGTGTTTGAAGTTCCCAGGGAAAAGAATGACAGAATTACAGCCTTACATGTTTATCTGAAGCATGGAGCTCTGGGCTAGAGGTCTGCAGATGACAGAACTACAGATTTATGTTTAGAACATAAACATAAGGCAATTACTCTTTTTGCTAGTTATTCGAAGTGTACAGACCGAGGAAGCCTCATCATAGGACAATTCAGGCTGACCACCATGACAACTAGTGGCATAGGAAGTATATGATTGTTCCTGCCCTGAAGATCGAGAAAAGATGGACATTCCCCAATTGCTTTGCATTTCAAATAGGGACTTTTCCTCCTGCTATTCTTGAATTGCACTTCTTCATATCCAGACATGTAAAGCTACTAATCTGCCATTTGGCTTTTTCTTTCATCAATATGTTTTCTAAATCAGGGGTCTCCAACCTTGGCAACTTTAAGACTTGTGGACTTCAAAGTGACAAGTTAACTGGACAGCACCACTAGTGCTGATACATTAGAAAATACAAGACGGATTTCATGAACTGTACTTGCACTGGAGCAACCTGATATTGCAAGTCAGTGTTTAGCCAGTGGTGCAGAATAATTATTCAACTGTGATTAGGAGCAGCCAATCAGACTGGGAGATGACTGCATCCAACTTTATCCAGAAATTTAAATTACTTTAAATATTGTCTAAGTGAAAGTTCAGAGTTCTTGAATGAAGCTTTCTAAATTACCCAATTGTCTACTGGAGGTGGAAACAACATGGTGGACTAAATGAACCACTGTTTTGTTTTGGAGTATTTGGAGTCTATGAGTTGCCTTATAGGGGAGATGGGAGGCATAAATAGATTAGATGGGATAGATAGATAGATAGATAGATAGATAGGCAGATAGACAGATAGATATAGAGATGGGTGATAGATAGATAGATAGATAATGAGATGGATGATAGACAGACAGAGAGAGAGACAGATAGATAGATATAGAGATGGATGATAGGTAGGTAGGTAGGTAAGTAGGTAGACAGACAGACAGACAGATAGATATAGAGATGGATGATAGATAGATAGATAGATAGATAGATAGATAGATAGATAGATAATGAGATGGTAGATGATAGATAGATAGATAGATAGATAGATAGATAGATAGATAGTGGGATGGATGGTAGATAGATGATAGATGATAGATAGTTATAGATGATAGAGAGATGATAGAGAGATAGATATAGATAGATGATTGATAGAGAGAGAGAGAGGAAAAGAGAGAGAGAGAGAGAGAGACAGACAGACAATAGAGATTTGGCCACATCTTATGACAGTAGGCAGTCACCCTGGGAAATCACACCCATGTCATGATGTGACAGATATTTCCTTACCTCAGACAATTGCAAAATACCCTTACTCAAATAGTCTCATCAGAAGTATCCCAAATAGGCATTCAAACAGAATAAAAGACTTCTCCTTTGACATCTGTGGTTGATTTGCATAATTTCTCTTGTTCTTGATAGGCTGCATATTTTGTAGATTACACTTTTTCTTGACTTTTTGCCATTGGCATATCTGCCCATTCTCCATACTTGAATTAAATGTTGTATCAGGAATGTATATATGAATTAGATGAAATGGTAAATTTTTTATTAAGGCTATAAAGGCTAATCTAGTTCAATGATAATGGCTGAGAGCTAACTCATTGGTATTTAATTAAAGTTTTATTGTGCGGACTTATATTAAAGCACAGGTAAAGCCATAACATTACATTTCAAATCTCTGTTAACTGGCTGTTTGTGAATATATACTGTTTTATTTTGTGAAGCCGATTTGTTTTCTGGGTTACTCTAAGAAAAACCAAAGCAGGAAACATTAAGAATACAGCAGAGGTGGGTTCTGACCAGTTCTGGAGAACCGGTAGCGGAAATTTTGAGTAGTTTGGAGAACTGGTAATAAAAATTCTGACTGGCTCCGCCCCCATCTATTCTCTGCCTCCCAAGTTTCAGCTGATCGGGAGGAAATGGGGATTTTGCAGTAACCTTCCCCTGGATTGGGAAGGGAATGGAGATTTTACAGTATCCTTCCCCTGCCACACCCACCAAGCCATGCCCACCAAGCCACACCCACAGAACTGGTAGTAAAAAAATTTGAAACCCACCACTGGAATACAGGTAGTACTTGACTTACAACAGTTCATTTAATGACTTTTCGAAGTTACAACAGCACTCAAAAAAGTGACTTATGACCATTTTTCACACTTACAACCATTGCAGCATCCCCATGGTCATGTGATCAAAATTTGCACCCTTGGCAACTGACTCATATTTATGAGAGTTGCAGGATCCTGGGGTCATGTGATCCCCTTTTTTGACCTTCTGACAAGCAAAGTCAATGGGGAAGCCAGATTCACTTAACAGACATATTACTAACTTAACAATACTAGTGATTCACTTAACATCTATGGCAAGAAAGGTCGTAAAATGGGGCAAAACTCACTTGTCTCAACAACAGAAATTTTGGACTCAATTGTCATCATAAATCAAGGATCAATTTTAATTCTGTCCATTGAAGGCAATAGTCTTAACATTGGGACAAAATGTTCATATTTGTGTTGTTGTCTAGGTTGTTTCATATAACCTAAAACAGAATGAGGAGAGGTCCCATGAGTAAGAACTGTGTCTCTGAAAACTTTCAATTATTTTAGCTTGTGTTACAAGAACAGACACTGAAAATTAAAGGCTTTGACAGATTTAAGTAGTCAATTTTGGATCTCAAAGGGAGCTCTAGTCCACATCTAATTTTTACCACTGGCTGCCAAAATACATCCACGGAATTCCCAGAGACAAGAAATCCCAACATGGTGAGGCTTATATGGTGCAGAGGAATCCCTGTTTCACAGATGGAAGATAGAATTGGAAGATAAATTATACAAAAGGTGTTCTCAACCGGCATCTGTTAGACCAGGGGTCTGCAACCTTAAACACTTGAAGAACCATTTGGACCTGTTTCCCACAGAAAAGAAAACACCAGGAGCCACAAAACCTGGGTGGGAGTGGCCAACTCAATGTCACTCACTTCCACCAGTTACATGACCCCCTAGCCATGCTTATCCAGCTGGTCATTAGGGCAGAGAACCGGTTGTTAAAAAACACCTGAAACCACAAAACCTTTTTGACATCTCTTTCTCTCTCCCTCCCCGCTCCCTCTTCCCCTCTTTTCCCCCCTCTCTCTGTATCTCTCTATCTCTGCCCTGACCGCTTCTCCATCCACCGCCATTGCCCTTACCTTCTCAGCCCAGGCGAGGAAGTGACTGGGAGGGGAGGGCGAGAGGCGGGGCCAGCCAGTGGTGGGATCACCCAACAGGGAGCCACAGCAGAGGGCCCAAAGTGCCACATGTGGCTCCGGAGCCGCAGGTTGCTGACATCTGTGTTAGACCAATGCCCTCTTGTTACAAATGCCTCATGTCTGGTTAGCTTCCCCATTGGTCTGTATCCTTCCTTGGTGTATTTGATAGGAGGATTTTTTTTAATTTAAATATATTATTTAAATTATTTATTTTAAATTTATTATTCATTTATTATTTAAATTGTTTATTTAATTATATTTATTTAAATATATTGGTCCTTCTTTTGGATTTAGGGAGACTGTGTCAGCACTGACCTAAAATATAGTTTTTCTCATTTTTTTTTTCTGTGACCACCATAAATAGAAGAAAAAACCCCTTTGGAATGATTTCATTCTTAGTTCTTGAGTATGGTTGCTATGCTACCAACCACTGAGAGGTGTAGAAATAATCCTTCACAAGAAAAGTTGTCTTTGGCTACTTTCTATGGTTTCATGAGGTGCTCCCACGAAACTTCTCTTTTTTTTGTTTCCATCAGTTGTCCCATGATATCAGTTCTATTTCTCAGGACTGGTTTTCTGGTATTTTCCCTTATGAGTAAAAACACATAAGTTTCCTTATGAACATAAGCAGAAAGTTGTATAAAAAGAGAGTTCAGGAATAGAGAGCACCAAACAAAAGAGCCATCATTTTCAACCCTCCTGAGTCTGCTCTTCAACTCTGCTCATCATGAAGATCTCAGTGGTAGCCTTCATGTTTCTCTTTCTTGTGGCCTCCATCTCTCTGCCTGTAACTGATGCATGTGAGTTAACTTAGAGCTAAATGAATTTCAGTCTGAACCTAACAAATGTATAATTGTGGATGATGTATTTGATAAGATAGCATGTGAGGAGGGATATTAATTGAAATCAACACAGTTCTTCAGGAATATGTCTGAAAGTAACATAGAAACATCTTTAAATGATTAGACAGCTATTGTATATCTTCAAAATAGTGACATTTTAAAAGATGCTAGTTCATTTCAAATAGAAATCACCCAGTGGTTAGGAATCTCAGTTTGTTATACTCTGAATTAATAGATTCTACAATCAGAGTCACTAGATATATTTAAAAATAGCAACATTAGCTAGAGTTTTCACCAAGGAGAATGATGTTTATTATAGGCTAGAATGTCTGTCTGTCTGTCTATCTATATCTATCATATGTTTATCTGTCTGTTTATCTTTTATCTCTAATCTGTCTATCTGTCTGTATCAGTATCTTTCTATCTCTATGTCTGTCTATCTATCTCTATTATCTGTCTGTCTGTCTGTAACTCTATCTCTATCTCTATCCCTCTATCTCTATGTCTGTCTGTCTTCTGTCTTTATCTGTCTGTCTGTCTGTCTGTCTATCTATCTATCATTTCTCTGTAACTCTATCTCTATGTCTGTCTATCATCTATCTATCTATCTATCTATCTATCTATCTATCTATCTATCTATCTATCTATCTATCTATCTCTGTCTATATCATCTAGCTAATCAAACTTAACAATCCATCTCCCTTGTAGAGAAGCTCTGGGTGGTGATGACTAAATGGAACCACCATCTAATGGGAACAACAGCTGTCTCATATGCAGTTCTTGAAATATGTTTAAATATACTATACTGATCACATTTCCACTCTTACTATAAGACAAAATTCTAGGGATAAAGAACACCACAAAGTAGAAGGAGTAGAGTGAGTAAATCAATGAATTTATTTTAATATTAATGAATCTATTTTAAGTCATTAAACCAGGTGTCAAAACAAATAACTAGAAGACAAAAAAAAGGGAAACAAATTATATTTCCCAAACCTGTTCCATCCTTGTGATGTTAGATGATTATGGAAGGTTCCACTGGTGCTGTGAGATTTAAATGTGTTCAGTGAGTTGATGAATGGTCAACCTCAGAAAACAGGGGTCTCAAAGTCCTTGTATAGAAAAGGCTGATTTTTTATAATTGAGCAAAGCTAAATATTGACACTTTTATCATCTCTTACAGTGGGCTTTGATTCAACCATCTGCTGCCTAAGTTACACCATGAGAAAAATTCCAAAGTATCGCGTGAAAAGTTTTTTCTCCACCAGTGGGACATGCAGACTGCCATCTCTAGTGTAAGTCGGGGAATTGGACAAAAACTTAGGAAATGGTTGTCGTTTGCACTTCCTTTAATGAATTAAAGTCTAAAAGCATAGGCATAAGGAATAGAATGCTGGATGTACAGTAGAGAGATACTCTGCCTGTGTAAGGACTGAAACTTTTGAAGGTGCGCATAAAACCTACTGCAGTGTTTCCCAACTTTGGTGACTTTACGATATGTGTACTTCAACTCCCAGAATTCCCCAGTGAGCATGGCTGAATGAGAAATTGTGAGAGTTGAAGTCCACACATTTTAAAGTTCCAAGCAGTGGTGGGATTCAAAATTTTTGACTACCGGGTTCTGTGGGTGTGGCTTGGTGGGTGTGGCATGGCTTGGTGGAAGTGGCTTGGTGGGAGAGGCAGGGGAAGGTTACTGCAAAATCCCCATTGCCTCCTCACCCCACTAACCTGCTTTCCAGCTCCGTTCTCGTGTGCAAGGCAACAAAAGAAAAACCAGCAATATCAGCTGGGACTTGTGATGCAGTGAATAGATGGGGGCGGGGCCAGTCAGAGATGGTATTTGCCGGTTCTCCAAACTACTCAAAATTTCCACTACCGATTCTCCAGAACTGGTCAGAACCTGCTGAAACCCACCTCTGGCTCCAAGATTGAGGAATACTGCCCTATGTAGTATGGTATTGTAGGAAGTTAGAACTCACTCCTTTCCTAGAAGAATGAAATATTTTAGGAAATATTAAAAAGGCAGAATATTATATTTCCCTGGTTGAGAAATGGAGAAACATGTTTTAAAGACAAAGCAGCTCCCACCTTCCTGCCCCCCTACCCTTTGTCAATTGACCATCATCTGCAACACAATAGGGCCCATCTAGCAACAGAAACTCACCATATGGCACCTGGGGAGATTACATCAGCCAGCAAGGCTAGCTAAGACCCCCACACCCTGGGAGTCTGACAACCAATCAGGATACTCTTTCAGGGCCCCAGGAAGTTCAAAGCCAGAGAGGGCATAAAACCTGGGGACTTGCTGCGTCTCGGCCCTTTGCTGTTCAAGAACTCAAGCCATGTGATCCTGTCCACCATTAAACCATCTTTCCAAGCAGTCTCCATGTTTCCAGTGTCTTTTTCCCCACTTGGAGCTGAACCCCGAAGGATAATTCTTCTAACAGTATTATAAAATCCATTCATTACTCTGTAGCTAATAAAAATGGTATCCCTTAGGTTGCAGCATGCTTTTCTAAACCCAGCCAATTGGTGGTGGTGTTTTTTTGAACAAACTATATATTTAAACAAATTGTAGCTTAGTGTGCTATGTGAACCTAGCTGGTGAAAATATAGCTTAAATTGTAAAAAAATTATCTTACTTTCTGATAGGTTTATGCTAAGGAATGGTAAGCCAGCCTGTGTTAACCCAGGAGAAAAATGGGTCATGGATATTGTGACATCTCTCAAAGAAAAACGAAGATCCTAACTGCTGAGCTTCTGCCATGTTGCCATATATTGAGGTCAATAGAGAAACTCCATCTGGGAAACAGCTACATTAGAAGCTCAACTGTGCCTTCATCACTCTCCCCATCTATTCTGGCAATTTGGTGGCTGAACAGTGTCCCTCCCAGAAGATTCCAAGGTTAGAAGGCAGCAATCCCCTGGATAACCATGCTGTGGACTTCTAGCCTCAACTCTAGAAGGGCCACCTTTCTCAGCTAAATCTTCCAACTTCAGATTCTATTGTTCCCAAAATTAGTTTGAAAATTACTCTGCTTTATCCTGATGTGGCCGAAGACCAGGCATATCGTTCATCTAAAATGTTTGAAAGCTATACCCTTGAAAGTATTTGAAATGCACCCATCCCGTTCTTAAAAATTATCTCACTTTGAGTTCTAAAGGTGCTGCTAAATTAAATGTGTTATTTAACTACTGAAATTTACACCAGTTCAGGATGGAAAGTCTCAGAGCACCTCTCCAAACTGCAACTCCCAGAATGCTGTGTGGGATATCATGAAAAGAAAGATGGAAATTTAAGTTTGTTATAGAGATTTCATTAAACATAGATTGAAACTGAAAGCAGGGATTTCACAAGCTAGAGGCTTCAGTGTTTGTGAAAACTATTTTTGAATCCCGCTCTGTACCCATTTCTTTGTGTTTATTTATATACTGATGTCAGAGGCATTTCACATCCTTATCTGAAACTGAATATGTGATATTTCTATTTATATTGTATTTGTATTGATACATAGTTGTTAAAAGCTGTGTTCACAACAGTATTTATTCGCCTCCATATCCCAGGAAGATGTTTCTTGATACTTTCAAAAATAAAAATGAAATTTAATTCAGTTTTGTCCCTGTCTCTTTTGCTGAGTTTGTCTCTATACTGTGAGTCCCAAAATAATATGGTTAAAATGTAAAATTTGTTACTACCGGTTCTGTAGACGTGGCTTGGTGTAGGGGGGTAATATGACAGGGTGGTCGTGGCCAACTTTTTTTCTTTTCTTTTTTTACTTTTCAAAGTTTTTTTTCTAATGAAAAAGCCTCTGCGGATCAGGAAACTCAGCTGGGATCGTCAGAGAGGCATTTAAAAAATATCTCTTTGCCAATCAGGATACTCAGCTGGGATCGTCAGAGATTTTTCAGAACATTTTTTTTACCACCTCTTCAGCCAAGAGGTTGCAGAAAAAAATGCTTTGAAAAGCCTCTGAGGATCCCAGCTGAGCCGTGTGATCATCAGAGGCTTTTTTTTTTTACTTTTAAAAGCATTTTTTTGTTGGAAGAAGTTGTAGAAAAAATGCTTTTAAAAGTTAAAAAAAAAGCCTCTGATGATCTTGCGGCTCAGCTGGGCATGGGGGGTGGGCGGCGCAGGGATTTTTGCTACCAGTTCTCCTATAGCTACCTGCTACCATCGCTACCGGATCGGGTGATCCAGTCCAAACCAGGAGCATTTCATCCCTGGTTTGCATCCTATGAACAAGTGCAGGGAAGGGAATTGGTCCAATGATATAAAATTAGACATGGGGCAGGGATGAAATCCAGCATTATGGCAAACCGGTAGCAGAAATTTTGAGCAGTTTGGAAAACCGGCAAATACCACCTCTGGCTGGCCACGCCCACCAAGCCATGCCCATAGAACCAGTAGTAAAAAAAATTGGATTTCACCACTGACATGGAGTAGAACAACAAATGCAATTGCAGGTTCAAATTCAATGTCAGAGTTTCTTTTAGCCAAAACATTACCTGGAAATGTTCAGTGGTAGTGAACAAGATTCTTAGGTTGTTATCAGTGGTAACTAAGAAGAATCCCGTTGCTCTTGTTTCTGATTCCATCTGTAACCCACCATAAAATATTCTGACTCTTCACTGACTTCCGACTCCTGCAGTTGAATAAAGCATTAGCATCGGATCTCAACTTTTTACTTTTCCATGATAATATAAACTAGCCATTTCTAAAACAGCAAATCAATCTAACCAGTAAAACCCAAAATCAAAGTTTCATTTTTTTCCCCCACCTCAAGCACAAAATCCAGGAGCGGTCTCCATGTTGCAACAAAAATATTTATATTCTTTTCTTTGATCAAAACAATCAACTTAACCATCTCTGCCAACCCCATCAACTTCTGTAACCAGTGGTGGGTTTCAATTTTTTTTTTACTACCGGTTCTGTGGGTGTGGCTTGCTGGATGTGGCATGGGTTGGTGGGCGTGACTTGGTGGGCATGGCAAGGGAAGGATACTGTAAAATCTCCATTCCCTCCCCAATCCAGGGGAAGGTTACTGCAAAATCCCCATTTCCTCCTGATCAGCTGGGACTTGGGAGGCAGAGAATAGATGTTGGTGGGGCCAGTCAGAATTTTTACTACCGGTTCTCCAAACTACTCAAAATTTCTGCTACCAGTTCTCCAGAACTGGTCAGAACCTGTTGAAACCCACCTCTGAACACATCCAGAAACAGAACAACTGACTAAGGTTAAAACTAACCAAAACATCAGCTTCTGTAAATGTAGCTGCTGAGTTTTTAACTACCAGTAATCTCATTAAGTATGGTATGTTGAATAAACCCAGTTTCCCAAACGTTCTCTCACACACATACTGGCAAAAATTTTGCAATGAGGACACCAGGAAATCTTGGCAGAACTAGCTGAATATAAATATAATTTATATTGCATGTGTCATGCAATTGTGTTACATATAAAGTAAATACAAGTGGTTTTTTTTTTTAATTTAAAAGGTATTTGTCATTTTGCTTTTGCACTCTTTGACTAGTTCATTGTAAATCTGATGAATGCTGGGATTGGCAGCTAGGTTATAAAAACATCATGAGTGTATAAATATAAAGGGAATAAATTTTCTTTCTAATGTCTGCTATATCAAAATGGCTGCGGGGGACCCTAGAATATCTTGGAAGACAGTGGTGAAATTCAATTTTTTTTACTACCAGTTCTGTGGGCATGGCTTGGTGGGTGTGGCAGGGGAAGGATACTGTAAAATCTCCATTCCCTCCCCAATCCAGGGGAAGGTTACTGCAAAATCCTCATTTTCTCCTGATTAGCTGGGACTTGGGAGGCAGAGAAGAGGTGGGGATGGGGCCAGACAGAACTTTTACTACCGGTTCTCTGAACTACTCAAAATTTCCGCTATCGGTTCTCCAGAACTGGTCAGGATCTACTGAAACCCAACTCTGTGTAAAATCTCCATTTCCACCCCACTCCAAGGGAAGTCTCTATTCCTATCCCACTCTGGGGCCAGCCAGAGGTGGTATTTGCCTGTTATCTGAATTACTCAAAATTTCTGCTACCAGTTCTCCAGAACCTGTCAGAACCTGCTGGATTTCACCCCTGCTAGAAGAGATTTTTAAGTTCCCTTCCGCTTCCATCGTAGCTGTGTTTGAACCTTACGAGGGTGGTAAGCATCAAGGCTTCTGTTTATGGAGTTTCATTGGAAATCTGGATGTGATCATTGGGAAAGATTGTAGCAGGTCAAAGAAACAAACCCCAACTGTTTCTGGAATAGTCAGATTACCCCCCCCCCCCGGATTTAAACATTTTATTGGATTATAGAATAAAATACAAAAATACAAAAGCAAATAGTAAGGCACACTGGGAAGGAAAAGGGGAAAGACAAGTGAGGAGGGGAGGAAGAAAAAAAAAATGAAGGTAAAGATGAAACCAGAAACTTTTCTTTTGGGTTCACTGGAAAAAGACTTAGAAAAAAAAATTGGAACTTTGATTTGATATATGTTGACGGCAGCAAGACTACTGTATGCACAAAAATGGAAGGACATTCGATTCCCACCCTGGACAAATGGTTATAAATAGCAGTGGGTTGCTACCGGTTCTCCCTGGTTCTTGTGAACCAGTAGTGGAAATTTTGAGTAGTTTAGAGAACCGGTAAATACCACCTCTGCCTGGCCCCAACCCCAATCTATTTCCTGCCTCCCGAGTCCCAGTTGATCGGTTAGAAGGAATAAATCTGGGCTCACTTGACAAAGAAGAGAAAGAAAAAAAAACAAGACACCTTAGCTTTAAATTGAGAAGCCAAGAAGCCTCCCAACTGATCGGCTAGAACTGATCCGCTCCTTGTAAACCGCTCAGTGGTGGTAGATTGGCAATTGAGGCCAAGCTGCCTGAAAGTGGTTTCTGATGCTTTCGGTGGTGGCAGGGCGACAAAACACTGTTTAAACTCTTGCCGTGGGGCTTCAAAGGATCGCCCTACAGCTGATCAGCGGTAAAAGGCAGTGTGGTGGTAGGCCAGTCCGCTCCAAAAACAAATGGGTAGACTGGAACTCTCCAAAAACAAATGGGTAGACTGGTACGGCTCTGCAAGCAGTTAAAAGCTTGGTAAACCAGTACCTCTGCTAAATCCTAAAGAATTGTTTGTCACATGACCATCAAACCATGCCCACAAAATAAGCCATGGCCACAGAACGGGTAGTTAAAAATTTTAGAACACACCCCTGGTTCAAAGTTACAAGGCGACTGAAAAAAGGTGACTTCACATGGCCATTGCACCATTTCCACAGTTCAGGTGCTTTGGTAACTGGCATATACAGTATTTATGATAGTTACATTGACCAGGTGGGGGTCACATAGTAGCAATAGATCTTATACATATACTTCTGTAAATCACCCCATAGGGCTTTATAGCACTCTCTGAGTGGTTTACAGAGTCAGTATATTGCCTCCAACAATCTGAGTCCTCATTTTACCAACCTCAGGGAAGGATCACCGTTTGTAATCACCTTCCCAGCCAGCTTCTGACAAGCAAAGTTAATGGGGGAAGCCTGATTTGTTTAATAACAGCATGATTCACTGAACAGCTGGACTGTTTGGCTTAACAACTGTGGCAAAAAGGTTGTAAAATGGAGCAAAATTCCCTTAACAACCACTTTGCTTAGCAACAGAAATTCAGTTGTGGTCGTAAGTCAAGGACTTCCTATATCTTCTTTCCTTTGGGGGCAAGAGTACAGGGTGCCCACCTATTACCAAATTGCGCAGTTCTCAGCTATTCCCCAAGACCCTTAATTTTAGCTATAAACTCCGGGGCTGAAGTGCAGATGAAAACTGAAGATAAATAAATTGGCCTAAGCATACTTAAAACAGAAACTCTGAATATTTTTTTTAAAATTGAAACTGATCCTTCCATATAGGTGACATCACACTGATGGCATCCTCTGCAAAACCTCAGTTGCCGGAACCAAAAACCAAAAATGAAACGTGCAAAAATCCCACCGGCCACAAAATATTTTCTAGCTTCTTTCTTAAGGGGGTCACAGCCCAATCTCCCCATTTCTGCTCATCCAAAATGCGACTAAGCAAATTTTGTATCTGCTTCCCCTTCCTTTATCATGAAGCAGGCAGCCCCCTCCTCATTCTTCCTGTCTCCCCCCACCTTTTTAAAAAATCACCCAGAAATCAGTATTATTACATTACTGGGAAATTCCAGGCAGGATCTTAAAAAGCTTAATCAGCCTGTCATGCATTTAAACTAATGAAAGAAAGTCAGCTGCTGTATTTAGAGATATTTTTCTTTTAATTCTTTTTGTCTCTTCCTTCTTGTTTCTTTTGTGATCTATTGTGGTCTGGCCAAGAGCCACGAAAAAGAGAAGCTTATCCTACATGTGATTCGTTCTCAGACAGAGATAGATATGACCATAGAAATCCTTTACTGAATTGTGCAGAACATTATGAAATATATGAAGCCTGCTAAATGGAATATTGTCCAGAGGTTGCCTGTTAAGGCAATTCTTCTATTCTGCCACCCAGTTGAAAATTGATGGGAAGGCTCGATATACTTTTCTTGAACCTTTTCCTATTTCCCAGAATGCGAGAGTTGCTTTACAGATTCATAAAGAACTTGTTCTGTATTCTTCTCAAGAGGGATACAAAAAGAGCACTTCCTTCCAAAGGAAGTCTTTTTTTGAAATAAAATAATTATAAATAGATAAATAATACATTCATCCACAGCATTATTGCTACTTGTCCTTTTAATCTGGGAAAAGCAGAAAGGTTTTGGGCTGTTTTTCCTTCCATTCTTTCAGACTGCAGTGTAGATACCATCAATTCCCTTGAGGAGTTTGAGGAGTTTGAGGAGTTTGTTTAAACAGAGTCACAGAAGACCATGGCAAGACAGATGATATTGGGGGTGTAGTTTGGCTGCTGTTTATCGTTAGGGAGAAAAATGAGGTCAGGTATTGACTTACTGTACTTCCAAGGGGTCAAAAGTTTCTTCAGTTATTTTAACTCTTTAAAACAGGATCCAGTCTTGTTCACTGGGACCACAGGCCATGTCTTCCACACTTTCAAACTAATGTTGGAGCCCCTCCTCAGGGAATTTCTTTTGCTACTTATGACCTGGATTTGAAGTTCTGATGATTGGGACACACACACACACACACACACACACACAGAGTCTGAACTTCAGTTACTTGGTAACCAGGCTGTATTTATAGCTATTTATTTATTTATTGGTTCGATTTATATGCCGCCCTTCTCCGGAGACTTAGGGCGGCTTACAATACATTAAGAAATAGCCTACATACTTTTGTATATACCTGCTTAGTAGGGCTTTTGACCACCCCCCAAGCAGTGTTCTTTTTTATACAAAGTCATTTTATTGCCTCCACAATCGGGGTCCTCATTTTACCTACCTCGGAAGGATGGAAAGCTGAGTCAAACTTGAGCCTGGTGAGATTTGAACTCGCAGTAATTGCAGGCAGCTGGCAGCTAAGTGCTACTTTAACAGCACTTTAGTCAGCTCCGCCACCAAGGCTCTTTTGCAGTGTCCCTGTGGCCCCATGATCGTGCTTTACAACAGTTTTGATGACAACCAACATTTATTTTCCTCAACAATAATTCGCTCAACACCGTCAAACTATTTACTAAGTCTGTATTACTATTAATCTTCTCATTGTTCCTATCTCCCATCTCCTCCCACTTATGACTGTATGACTGTTATCCTGGTATCCTTAAGATTTATATTGACTGTTTCCTAATATGATTTTATTGCTTATTTTGTAACCTATGACTATCATTAAGTGTTGTTCCTTATAATTCTTTTTTAAAAAGTTTTTTATTATATCTTATGATTCTTGACGAATGTATCTTTTCTTTTATGTACACTGAAGAGCCTAAGCACCAAGACAAATTCCTTGTGTATCCAATCACACTTGGCCAATAAAGAATTCTATTCTATTCTATTCTATTCTATTCTATTCTATTCTATTCTATTCTATTCTATTCTATTCTATTCTATTCTATTCTATAACTTCTGGGTTTTGGCAAATATGCCTATAGAAAACTGTTGGTTCATTTAACAACGGAGGTGTGGATTTAACAACCATGGTATTAGCTTAATGACTGACACAAAAAAGGCTCCTAAAACTGGGTTTGAAAATGCTGTCAAGAAACTTGCTGGGACTTGTCCAGGCCATTACCACCTGTCAACAATGATCTGGCTGAAGGTACGCACAGATGCACACATAAAAGGATCTCCCAATCCTTACTTTACATACAATATTTAAAATAGAATTGTAGACTGTCCTGGCATAAACTATGAATCCAGAGAGAATTGGACAATTGGGCTGTCTTTTAAAATTCATTTGAGGACTGTGTTAGTAATAACCCCAAGTCAATTAGTTAAACAGTTTAGGAATTAGGAAGCTTAGGAATTCACACACCAGCCAGCTGATTTTTGGGCCTTCCCGGCCCACTGGAAGTCAGGAAATAGGCTGTTTCCAGCCTCTGGAGGGCCTCCGGTGGGGTGGGGAAAGCCGTTTTCCCCCTCCACAGACTCCTAGAAAGCCTCTGGAGCCTGGAGAGAGCGAAAAATGGGACTAACGGGCCCACTGTGCCATTATGTGCCAAAAATGGGGGGGGGGGTGTCATGTGCACATGCATAAGGGGCGGGGCACATTGAATTATGAGTGTGGGCATGTGCACGCATGACCCCCCCGCGCTCCCCCTGCTTTCGGCATGCGATGGCAAAAAGATTAGCCATCACAGCCATCATGGCCAAAAAAATTAGCCATCATGGCCAAAAAGATTAGCCATCAGGGCATTTCATTAAATTATATCTCCAAAAAAGAAAAAAAAATTGAGACACTTGAAAAAATAGATTTTAAAGGTTTATAACATTAGGAAGTACCCCCCCCCCCCAAAAAAAATCCTAGAAGAAAACAGTGCATCTATTTCCATAAAGTTGCCAAAAGGAACTGCACAGATATAATCATAAGTAGTAGAAGTAAGATGATTTCTGGGGGCTAAATCGCCATGGGACAATTTACCACAGGATTAATATTGAATGGTGGAATAGAATCATTTAAAAAAAAAAAAGGATGCAAAAGGAGGGACAAAATGAAATGTGAATGACAGAAAATAAATAATTTTAAAATTATTTTATATTACTTAAATTGAATTGTTGAATTGTCTCTTAGCAAGTTGTCCCACGGTGAGTTGGCCGTGGCGAGTTGGTTGCGTTGAGTTGTCCCATTCTGATTTCTATTAAACTAGATGTAAGTCCTTTTGTTATGCTGCTCCTGATCCTATCTTTCTATTTATATTGTCCTGAACAAGAGAATTCACCCTTTTTCTCAATTAATCTTTCATGACTCCAGGATTTGGATGAATCAGGGCAGGCAAGCTTCCCTGGCCAATATTCTAAGCCAGTGTTTCCCAAAGTGGGGTACACATACCCCCAGGGGTATGGGAAGAGTTTGGTGGGGGTATGCGTTGCACCGGAGTTTAGTGGGGATCACGTGGGAATATCCACTGCACCGTGCTTAGCTGCGCCCACAGAACAAAGAAAGAAATAGGCGCGTATCGCAGTTTTTACATGCGAACTGGGAAACTGGGAAACGGGAAGAAAATAACTTTTGTTTATTTTGTGTATGTACCAAAAAAATAAAAAATAAATATATTTTGATTTTTATTAAAGCATATGTTTTTTATGAGGGGTACTCAGCGTTACAAAATTATAGAAGGGGTACACATATGTCAAAAGTTTGGGAAACACTGTTCTAAGCTAAGGATCCAGCTGAGAAGTAGGTAAGGTCCCCAAACACACTAATTTAAAAGGTTGGTTTGAGAGCCTCAGCTAATCCAAACCATCTGATCAACTGAAACAGGAGATTCATTCTGACTGGTTCTTATTATAATAGAATGTGATTCATTTTTTGAGGATGGCCTGAATTGCTGACAAAACCCACAACTTTTTCAATTTATTTAAACACTTTTCTGGAAAAGTTTACAAAACTTTAAGGTGACAAACCTTAAAAATTAACAGTGAATTCAATAGTTTAGCCTTTCTTCCCCCTCTTCTTTCCTTCTTTCTTCCTTTCTCTCATTTTTCCTTTCCTTTCCTTTCCTTTCCTTTCCTTTCCTTTCCTTTCCTTCCCTTCCCTTCCCTTCCTTTCCCTCCCCTCCCCTCTTTTTTCTTCACATGACTTTTACTGGCAAACAACAGCCAGTCATGGTCAAGCCCCCAAACCATGGTCAAGCCCACAACTTTTGTCCAGTCACTCTTTCTCAATGCAATCTATCTATCTCACAGAAATATTATGATGGAGCATAACAGAAGGCGGGAATGTGATGTATGTTGCTTTGAAGTCCTGGATGAAAAGGGAGATACAAATTAAATAAATAAATAAATAATTTATATAATATTAAAACTCTCGTGTCTGTTTGTTTGTAACATTCAATTGGGCAAAATGGTGTGTCATTGGTGTGGCAACACTTTTTGACTCAATATACCTCAAATAGACTAACTTACAGAATGCATCCAAAAATCTGAGACCCATGACTCCTGTGGATTTAAATTTGGCAAAACAGTGACCAGTCCAGTGCTGTTGTGCTACCAGGTCACTGTGCTGCCATGATCAGTCACAGCCACATAATCATCTTTTCCAACACTCCCTATCAGTTTCCTGCAAGGAAAATCAGTGGGGAAGCCGGCAGGAAGTCAGAAGTTACTCCTGCTTCCTATAAGGAAAATCAGTGGGGAAGTCAGCAGGAAGTCAAATGTTGCTCCTTTTTGTTCAGCCATGGTCATTCTGTTTCTCTGTTTAAGTAAGGAAGCAATTCTGAAATGATGACACAATGGGTCACAGATTGTTTTGTAATAAATAAAGTAATATTTGTCTTCTCCTGACGCTCAGCTAACTTGATCCATTCTATTATTGAGCTCCTGATATGCTGTATTTCTGGGCCTCTACATTGCAGATGATCAATAGATGGATGCAAAGAAATATAAAGAGGAAAAAATTGCTATCACCATCAAGCAGGCATTTGGGTGGTTTGAGTGCGGTTCTGTGTTGTGGGATCTCAACTATTTCTGAAAGGGGTGTCATAGGGTGAAAGGGTTCAGGGAGTCAGACACATTTGGGCAGATAACTGGCATTCATTCTCGCTTCTGGAGAAGAACTGGATCCACAACCGAAAGATCCCTGAGCAGGAACAAGGAAGTTCAATAATGTAAACTATTGACACCTATTTCAGCATTGATTATCTGGCTGCTAGTTCTGTTTACCGCAATAGCTTTTTAAAATATTCTAAAGAGAATGTCTATCCAGGAGGGAGATGGCCAAAGCATGTACATAATTAGATATGTCCATTTCAATACGTTATCCTTTTCTATAACCATGTATTTTCTTATTCTCAAGTAGATGGGCAGTCATACTGATGTTATTGTATAAGTAAATCTTAAACTGTACAGAGTTTTTTTTTTAAAATTAGGGCTGACAATCAATTTGTGGGCTGGAATGCAAAAATCAGAAAAGTAACTTTTGTACATTGTACATTACAAATGATGTAATACAATAGTCCTAAGGACTAGGACCAATTATTTAGCTTTATCATTTTTCTCCCAGCTCAGAAACCCAAAGTATTTCATATATTGTATCACTCTATGTGTGTGTGTGCATGCATGCGCGCACACGCATACCTTTGTGTCAGTATTAACTGTTGGCACATGCCTGAACGAGACTCTGCAATTTTTTATGCAAGATTTCAGAAGTATTTTGCCACTGCCATCTTCTTAGGGTGACTTGCCCAAGATCATTTAACTGTCTTTGTGGAACCAGAACTCATGGTCTCCCAATTTCTAGCCTGATGTCTTAACCACTACAGCAATAGCAATAGCACTTAGGCCTATATACCACTTCATAGTGCTTTACAGTCCTCTCTAAGCATTTTACAGAGCATATTTCCCCCAACAGTCTGGGTCCCCATTTTACCGACCTTGGAAGGATGGAAGATTGAGTGTACCTTGAGCTGGTCAGGATTGAAATGCTGGCAGTCAGCAGAATTAGCTTGCAATACTGAATTCTAACCATTGCACCACCACCAAACCAATTCTTTTTATGACATTATATTATATGAATTACATGATGATGTATATGACATTATTGTGGCTTATAAAAATTGTTTATGTTGGCATACTAGTCGTGAAGTTATAGACCTGGGAAGAAAAGGGCTTCAAGTACAAAAGCAGTTTCCAAAAATTTATTGAAAGACGCTATTGTTTGCTGTGTGCAAGGATTAACGTTACTTTTCTTCTTACACAATCATTCAACAATGTGATGCAATGAAGTTCACTGAGGCTAGAACTGGAAGAGTTGCCTTCATTCATAGACAGAAAAGAATTCGAATAAACATTGCGTAAATAATTATTGCTGCAGATTCTCCATTTATCACAGAAGAGACTTATCACACTATGCTTTACCTCAAGGAGTTGAGAACATATGGAAAGTCCCTGCCCCAGATTACACATAAATACCTTGGTTCTAAACTGGCACTTCTGCAGTTTACTTGTATCAACTACTGCCTTCATCGCAATAAATTTGGCTGAAGAGAACGTTGCGAAATTCATACTTGGAAAAACCACTGTCAGCTCAGGTAGCTACCACGATTTGAAAGGAACCACAATAGACTTAAAGATGTCCAAAGGCTTCAAACCTCCTATGTTGACCCTAGATGCTGTCAACACAAAATCTTTCCCTTATAATAGCAATAGCATTTAGACTTACAGCCCTCGCTAAATGGTTTACAGAGTCAGCATATTGCCCCCAACAATTTGGGTCCTCACTGACTTCGGAAGGATGGAAGGCTGAGTCAGCCTTGAGCCTGGTGAGATTTGAACTGCCGAACTGCAGCTAGCAGTCAGCTGAAGTAGCCTGCAGTACTGCGCCACCTCAGCACCTCAGCGTTGGCGCCATATAAAACTATGATCTTCCTGAGAGTTAGCGATTTTCTAAGCGTTTCCTTACCTTTGATATAGGTCATGTTTGCTGATGGGGGAAAAGAAGACTGGTGGGTTATTGTGTAGGGGTTTTTTTTGGGTTTACTTTCATAACAGAACTTATAGTTTAGTGATATAAGTAAATTAAAAAAAAACAATTTCTTTTCTCCCATCAGCAAAGATGACCAAGGGGACTCATACCAAAGGTAAGGAAACTTGTAAAAATAGCTTACTTTCAGTGAATTCTATTCTACGGTATTTAAATGAAGCAAATATCCTGTGGCTATTCAGAATACTTTTCTCCAGAAGCCACAAATGGTAATTCTTGTCAGCTCAGGGTGCAGAACAGGAAGGAAAGACATCATCTCATCTCCTTCCTCTTCTCCTTCCTCTTCCTCTTTCCACCATCCGATTATGAGGAGCTCCCAAGTTTACATTTTGATTTCTTGTTCAGCACAATATCACATGAGTGTTGACAACTCTACATTGCATATCAGTGGAAGGCTTGAGTCACAATGAAGGAAAATTTTGCTCATCTATCCACTATCATCATTAGCAAGAAGAGGAAATGGGCGAAATCAAGAAACAGATTTGTGGTCAATATGATTCAATATGTTTTAGATTGAATGTGTCACTTAAAAATTGATTTATAGTAATATATATGTGTATATGTATATGTATATGTATGTGTATATGTATATGTATATGTATATGTATATGTATATGTATATGTATATGTATATGTATATGTATATGTATATGTAGGTCTTTAGTTATTCAGGTTTTCTTCTGTGTAAAATTGACCAGAATTATTGCCAAAGCTGAACACTTTAACAACAGAATAATCAGAGAAGTCATCAAGATAGAAAAATGCCCATACAGCATGATTAAGCGAGATGATACCTCCCACCTACCACCCATTTGGAAACCTGTCCTTATTGACAAATGAGTCCCTAACACGAGGAATGACACTAGACCCACACTCACGAGGGCCACACAGGATGTCATCACCACACATCCACGCGGAAAGCAAACTCAAATCCACACCGATGATGAGGCACGACCACGGACCAGATGCCAAACTGCAGCTGCAACATTAGCCACTTTAAACCCCTCCAATCCATACATGAAGCAGACTGACACCCACCATGAAGATGTAGCACGACTACAAATGCGAAGCCAAACAACAGCAATGTAGCTTACCAGCTCAAATCCCCCTACAACTCAGACTAACCCGAGCACAACCAAGCCCCCACTCAAACAGAACACACCCCCAGCCAGAGCATAGCCAACCCCCCATCCAATCAGAACACACCTCCACCCACTAGCAGTTAAAAGGAAGAAATAGCTGCGATCACACATTGCTTCTAGAAGCATGAAGCCGAAAACACCAGCCTGAAGATGATGAATGAGACTTTGTCGAAACGTCGCCAAGACACTTCCAACTTTATGCAGGAGAAAACCCGAATAACCAAAGACCTACATACAAACACCTGTGAAAACCTCAGAAAACAAAAACAAATGTGTGTGTGTGTGTGTTTCCTTTAAGCCAGATTTTTCCTATGTAACCAAGATTTTTCTGCAACCCTAGTTGAGTGAAATCACATTTACTACTTTCTGGGGGGTTTTTTCCCCCTTCTTTTCATTCTGGCAGCCAGCAGATTTTGTGCTGCATAGTGAGAGACTTATATAGCTAGTCTCTCACTATGCAGCACAAAATCTGCTGGCTGCCAGAATAAAAAGAAGGGGGGAAAAAAACCCCAGAAAGTACTGAATGTGATTTCACTCAACTAGGATTGCAGAAAAATCTTGGTTACGTAGGAAAAACCTAGCTTAAAGGAAAAACACACATAAAACCTACGAAAAGTAAGAATTTCTATATCTATATCTATATCTATATCTATATCTATATCTATATCTATATCTATCTATCTATCTATCTATCTATCTATCTATCTATCTATCTATCTATCTATTATATATTCTTACTTTTCGTAGGTTTTATGTGTGTTTTTCTTTAAGCCAGGTTTTTCCTACGTAACCAAGATTTTTCTGCAAGCCTAGTTGAGTGAAATCACATTCACTACTTTGGGGGCTTTTTTTCTTCTTTTCCTTCTTCTGGCTGCCAGAATGAAAAGAAGGAAAAGAAGAAAAAAAGCCCCAAAAGTAGTGAATGTGATTTCACTCAACTAGGCTTGCAGAAAAATCTTGGTTACATAGGAAAAACCTGGTTTAAAGAAAAACACACACACACACACGTATATACATACACACATACATACACACACACACATACACACACACAATTTTGGGGCATGATGGTCTAAAGGTTAAGATGTTAGGCTTGTTGGCTAGCAGTTCAAGACCCAAGTACCACGTAACAGGATATTCTGTGCACCTCAGTCAGTGGTGGGTTGACCCCTGGTTCAGACCGGTTCTATAAAACCAGTAGTAAAACCGGCGGGAGGCTCCACCCACTGACCCTGACATCATCAAAATGCTTCTGCACATGTGCAGAAGAGTGTGCATGTGCACGAGCGCGGCCCCACTGCGAACAGGTAGTAAAGGTAAATAGAACCCACCCCTAACCTTGGTGTATAATCATGCTGGCCACATGACCATGGAAGTGTCTTCAGACAATGCTGGATCCCTCAGGTAGGAAATGGAGATGAGCACTGCCCCTAGAGTCCAATACAACTAGATAGGAGAAACATTTACATTATTTATTTATTTATTTATTTATTTATTTATTTATTTATTTATTTATTTATTTATTTATTTATTTATTTATTTATTTATTTATTATACAACAGTATAAAATCTTGTAGTATTATATAGGAGCTTTTGTCTATTTTTGGTTTTTAATATTATAGTATTTCCTTTGTTTCTCATTTTCTTTGTCTTTTGTTTTATTTTTAGTGAAGCTTCTTTAGCATTCCTTTTAAATCCAGGGTTGGGAACGAGGGCTGAGGAATTCTGGGAGATGAAGGCCACAAGTCATAAAGGGGCTATTGTTCCCCACCTCTGCTTGAAGTATACAGTTTGCTACTGAATAGCTTGAAATGTAATTAGTAACTTCCGATTTTGGCACTTATTATCCCTACTCTTTATGAAGTTCAATAACAATTATATTAAAAAAGGCATTGTTTGTTTCTGTAACAATCTGTTATGTAAGTGATGATTAGACCCATCCTAACCTGTCTTTTCCTCAACAATACCATCCTTGTCTTTTAGGAAACTCCTGGGGTCAATAGCAATAGCAATAGCAATAGCAATAGCACTTAGTCTTATATATTGCTTCATAGTGCTTTACAGCCCTCTCTAAGGGGTTTATAGAGTCAGCATATTGCCCCCAACAATCTGGGTCCTCATTTTATCCATCTCGGAAGGATGGAATGCTGAGTCAACCTTGAGCCGGTGAGATTTGAACTGCCGAACTGCAGCTAGCAGTCAGCTGAAGTAGCCTGCAGTACTGCACTCTAACCACTGCGCTACCTACAGTATATATTCTATACAGCAGGAAGATCAATAGTGATCTTCCTGCTGAAGGTGAGTCTTCGTAGGTATCCAATAGACCAACACAAGTCCTCGTTATCAATTGCTTTTCCTTTCATAAAATGCATTTAGGACAGATACATGGGTCACGCTTGAATGATGTATAAATGTTTATGTTAAATGCCAATTCATTCAGCTGTCATAGACATACTAGCAATCTTCTGTGGAAACTCCACAGCAACACTGTCTTCATGCCAATGCTACCTACTTCTTTTTTTTTTTTCACTTTGGAAGAAAAAAATTTACTGCACCTGGTATTATCTATCTATCTATTATGGTTGATAATAGATAGATGATAGAGATGACAGAGCACAAGTTTGCCAGCTTGTATTTGGGTTGTTGCATTTGGATGGAACAACCCAAATCTGATGCACTGACTGATATTTGCCAGTATCATCTTCCTTATAAAATATATTGTAGTAGCCCAGATGCTTGGCTAGAGAGTTGGCAGGAAAATTTCCAAACAACATGAATGATAGGGAAAGCATAAAAATGACCATCAGAGACTTTGTAAGGTTTTCCTTCTTGCCTAAACCGCATCCAATTTACAACTACTACAAGTATCATCATGTTTCCCTACCGGAGGAAGTGAAAAGAGGGAAGAGGAAAGAATTTTTATCCTGAAATGCAACAGAGATGACATGAATTTCCTACATAAGGAAAGCTGATGTTCTCCAAACAAGCTTGGGAAATCAAAACAGCACCAAAGAACAGTGGGGAAAAACATTGGCAGAGCAAATACATGAGATACAGTATTTGAGATGACAGTGGAACTGAAGAACCAATTTCCAGACTCTCTCTTTAGAGAATGATGGGCCGACAGCTGAAGGACATGGATTATTGTAGAAATCACTTGGGTCCCAATGGATCAAGGGTATCCAAGAAACATTTGGAAAAAGAAGAGATGTACAATGGTGGTCATTGTTTTTCTGTTAAGAGAACTGAGGTCGCTATGTGCAAATCCAGTATGACACTGCAGGAAGTGTGCTGCCTACCAGGTGTATAGCTTCTAAGTGTATGCCCACTGTAGAACATAATGAAGAAGTGATCAAGACTATTCAAACCTACAAAATTATCCTTTCCTTTTGTGCCATGTGGAAATAAATGATACTCATAGAAAAATCATAGTAACATTCTCTGGAGACTATGAGATCTTGGACCAAAACATGAGGCAACTGAAAGCACAGGTAGTTTAAAGAAAATTCTTCCAATGGAGGGTCATAAGACAAAAAGACAACCAAGTTCCACAAGTCAAAACATGGCCATGCAAATGGTCTCACCGAAAAAGGTTGGATTTTATGACCATCCCCTCTACACGTTCATGGAGGACTACAGGGAAGAGAAGAAAATGTCTTACACACACTGGGAAGTCAGTGCTGACAAGAATCTCACCAATCTCATAAGCAGAGTATTATAACAAAAGCGGAAAGGAGGCAAAACCCCAGAACTACATATGGAGCCAAGAACTGAGGCCAAGAAAGCAGAACATTAAGGAAGAAGCATGAGGTCAGGATGGGGACTCAAGAGTTTTATTGGACTTTACAACAGAATGTCAACAGGAGGTACAGTACTCAGAACTTCAAATGTTTCTACACCAACCTACAGAGTATGAGAAATAAATAGGAAGAACTAGAATTGTTAATTCAGAGAGACAAATTATATGTGATAAGCATCAATGAAAGTTGGTGGAAAAATACTCACGATTGGAACACAGCAATGCAATGCAATGCTATTAGGTGTTTTTTTTCCTCCAAAAGGAGCAGATTGAAGAAAAAGGGGGAAGGGGTATTTCACCATGCAAAGAGAAAGAAAATTTACATGCACAAAAATCCAGGAGTCTGAACATGGACCTCCTATTGGAAGTATTTCGTTAAGGTTAAAAGGAGAGAGAAATAAGGCAGAAGATATAGTTGAGGACTTTTCACATCAAATAACCAATGTTTTAGAGAGGGTTGCAATTGCAGTAGTTATCGTGGCATCTTTGATATCCACCCAAAAGCTCATCCCTGTTTCATTGATGCCAGTCTTGAAAACCTATACTAGTATATCTTGATCTCTGTGGAAACCTGCAAAGAGCCAGTGGATCAATAATTTCTTGCCTTCTCTTACTGATAGTTTCATTTCCAGAAAATGGAAGGCAGGACAAGGGGGCATGTTAGCCTGAACCCAATCCTCACCAAAAGGAAGGAAAAGCCATACATGCACATGGTCACCATGAGGTCATGAATTCTTCCATTCACCTGTTCTCATAAACATGGAAAATGAAGTTGCCCAAAGGCAAAAGAACTCAGAGAGCAGTTCAGGAAGGATGCTACTGGGCAACTCAGCTGTCAGGTCACCAGTAGGATGACTAACTTGCCCTTATAAACTATTTTGCCAAGATTGCTTATGCAGAGATAAGTGCCATTTATTTCTGGACATTTGTTAAGGCTCTAAGTGTGTTTTTGACCCAGTTGGGCAAGAGTAGAGGTCCCTGACTCATTGCCTTGCTCTTTCCTCAGACAAGATAGGAAAAGTAGGAGGTATTTCAGGGCTTCTGGGTTTCCTCTTCAACTCTAACTCTTGAACTCTTAACACTTGATAGTTTTCCTTGCTATCTGATTCATGTTTTCTATGAGCCAGAAGTTCCTTGTCCTCAAATGTTCTCCTTTTCACTAGTTGGGTGGAGAACTGGAAATCCCATTCACCTGATAAAACTCTACATTCTATAGAAACATTCCAAATAAAAGAAATAAAAAATAGTTGAGCAATTTCGCCATAGAGTAGAATTTGCTTTTTTACTTCTCCTTCTGTTCTCAATATCAATTTTTTATTACTATCCTATAGACCAATGTATCTCTTCCCAGGAGATTGAGTTGGATGCAAAGAGAAATCCCTCGTCTCAGAGATCTCTCAACAGAAGGAGAGATGATTGATCAGTTGGATTCTATAGAAACCAGTGGGATCTTTCTTTCTACACAGGAGAACCATGATGAACTAACATTTGTGTCAAGAGAAGTGTTCTGTGTCTTTCATATTGCAAACATATTATTATTAATCTTTGTTTTTGTTTTTTTTAAATAATTTTTATTCAGCATTTACATCTTTAACATCTTTGTTACATTTTTACAGCTTTCTGATACTGGCATCTTTGGTAATATCTATTTTATCTTTTGACCAATTATATACACATACATTATATATATTACTTATTAATTCCTATATTCACTACAATATATACCTAGCTATTACACATTAACTATTTTGTTCCTCTATACTATCTTACATTTATACATTGATTTTAGATTCTTTCTCCATCCAGCTATACCATCTATTCCATGTTTCATAATAAATCGTAATAAAAGACCTCTCAGTCTTTTAGTTTCATTGTTAATTTATCTGCTTCTGCACATTCTAGCACTTTCTTTATAATCATTGTATTTGATGGAGCAAATGTTTGTTTCCAATTTTGTGCAAATGAAATTCTGGCGGCTGTAATTATGTGGAGTATGAGGTAATAAATTTCTTTTCTAATCTTCTCTTTTATAATTCCCAAGAAAAATAGTTCAGGTTTCATAATAATTTTTCCCCTGTCATTTCCTCTAGTCATTTTTAAATTTTTAATCAGTATGCCTTTGCTTTGGGGCATGTCCACCACATGTGGAAATATATCCCGTGTTGATGGTTGCATTTCCAACAATTTGGTGAATTTTTTGGGGATATCTTGGCCAGTCTTACCGGGGGTAAATGCCACCTATAAAATATTTTGTAAATATTTTCTTTATAGATGGCCCACAATGTCATCTTATAATTTGTTCCCCATAATTTTTCCCAATACTCTAATTCAATATTATTTCCAAAAATTTTCGCCCAAATTATTATTATTAATCTTTGATGCATCCTTTCCCTGCTGGAATATTTGCCAAGAGGAATCCAAAATATCTTCTGAAAAGGAAAGACCTACTCTGGCAAATGTTCAGTGCCCCACTGGGGTTTAATCTGTTTGATATCATTTCAGCATCGGCATTATTTGCTTCTACAATTAAAAGAACATTTCAAGTTCCTATAAATGAGAAATCCTGACATTTTTAATTATTCATATCATTTATTAATGACAGATGACAAATTACATTTTGGTCATTACTCATTCAAGAAAGGGACTGAGTGAAATTTGCAAAAGTCAGGAAGCTTTTTATGTATAAAGAAAATAGTGACATGTTCATATATCAGGCCAAGGATATATTGGTCTGTTTGATTTTGCTTAATCAGTTATGTGAATCTAGCTATTGTGGTTGCTTAATTATGTTTTATAATTTAGTGGTTTATTTAAGTTACTACATTTTGTTCAACAAATCATGTCTTCATGTGTTCATACTGTAGGTATGTTCATCCAATGAGCTCTGAGAAGAACCTTGAGAAACAGGAGGAAGAGCTGCAGGCTAGACAGCAATCAGGCAAAAGATATCTTAGTCCACAGAAGAAATGAAGTATGGGAAGTGTCTCAGAAGGAACCCTCCCTAGTTTTCTAGAAAGCAAAGGTGGAGCGGGAAGACTTTCAGACTTGCAAAATACTGTAACCTTCCATAAAGGTAGTGTTAGTATTAATAGTTTTAGCTTCTTGTCTGGACTGCTTCAAAGGGCTGGCAGTTCATGAAGTCATCTGGAGTTAAGCTCAACTCAAAGATCTTTTTCTCACCAGACCAGAAGTGAAATCCAACAGGTTTAGACAGGTTCTGGAGGACCGTTATTGGAAATTTTGAGCAGTTCAGAGAACTGGCAAATGACACCTCTGGCTGGTCTCAGAGTGGGGTGGGAATGGAGATTTTCCAATATCCTTCCTCCAAGAGGAAGGGAATGGGGAGGGAATGGGGATTTTGTAGTATCCTTTCCCTGGAGTGGGGTGGGAATGGAGATCTTGCAGTATCCTTCCCCTACCAAGCCACGCCCAGAGAACTGGTAGTAAAAAAAAGCCGTTTCACACTGCACCAAACCCAAAGGTTCTGGATAGGTGATTGCCACTATTCACTTGCACACTTTCCTGAAATATTGGAGAAGAAAGTTCTGTATCTCTTGATGAAAAGCTTTTCCCCCCCTCTCCAATGAATAAATTCTTTCACAGGGAACACTAGGTTCAATTATCCTGTTTCCCAACAGAGAAAATTGGTTTAGATTCAAAGCATAGTCATACATTCTCTATAAAATAGTTAATGTGTTTGAAGGAAGATCATTTCCATTAGAAATAAAAATCTGAACTTGAGAGTAACATTATGTCAGCACACGCTACCACTAAATTATTTGTTTCATTTGCTTCTAGAAACAAACTTGTACTGAGTCCAGCACATGTGTGTTGCATTTTTTTGACAAGTAAATTTGTTAACTATAAGAATGAGAAACACAATTTCATGTTTTACAAATTTATGACATTTTTCTGTTTTTAGCATATGTAAAGCATATGAACTATTTTTCTGTACAAATCTCAAATGACACATAAAATGATGTATATTCTTGTTTACATTTCTCCACGTTGGCAGCTTTGCCTTTAGCACAGTTTTTGCCAACAATTTTCTTAAATACACCAAAAGGAAACAAGAGAAACAAACACTTAAACACCATTATTAGATTCAAAGCAATCCAAACGCAGCAGGCATTAAACCCACATCAAACACTTCTAAGAAGTGGCCCTTTAAAAGTGACAGAATATTAGGAAGGGCCCAGAGGCGCCTTTTGTAGAACATATTTGGAAATGCCATATATGAAGAGGACTTTGCTCTCCACTACCTCCAATAGCCATGAATGAGCAAAATAACAAATAACTCAAGTGGATGAACGTAACAAATACACTTTCCTCCTCCTATTTTCCCCACAACAACAACAACTCTGTGAAGTGAGTTATGTAGAAAGAGAAAAACTGGCCCAAAGTCACCCAACTGGCTTTCATGGCTAAATCAGGACTAGAACTTACGGTCTCTAGCATGGTACTTAACTACTAATCAAACTAGCTCAAAAACTGTGGAACATGCTGTCTTCAAAGATGCTTAGCCTTTTCATTCTGGGTATTCCAGAAAAAAAATAGGATATTCTTTTTAAGCAGGCAAGTGAGACTTAATCTGAATGTGACTATATTATGCTTTTTGACTGTCTTTCTATTGGAGATTAGTTGGCTTGGATTTAGCTAGCATCAACTTCACATTGATAACTTAGATTTATTTGAACAGGGAATATAGACGTTTGAAAAACCAACCTACTGTTCTGCCCCAACTACAGACCCCAAAGAACGCAGCACATACAAAGTCTGTTCAAACCTTAATTTACTGAATAAACCAGTCTTTTACAACAACGGCTGTTCATTAATTGCATTAACAGCCGCTAAGAATTCAAAAAATAATAACTGAAAACTTACTATGGTTGGCAGAATGCCCAGAAGCAATTTGGAGAAAGCTAAGATAAGCAATACAAGACATGAAGGTATGTGAACTAAGTTGTTCCCTGCAAATTGCTTCAGTCGGCGTTCCTCCTTAAATAGGCTAAGGGAGTGGCCAATTAGCCCCAAGCCTTATTCTTGAGGAGATCTCCTCCTAAGGAGCCATTCCTGCCTTTTGGCAGCTCTGCATGCCTATGCATCGAGAAGAGGCTCCTCCTCTTCGTCCTCTTCACTTGAAGGAGCTTCTGGAGCTTCTGAAGGCCCTGGCTGAATCCCTGCCTCTGGCACCACATCTTCTCCAGCCTCCTCATTGTCCAACTCGAGTGCCAGCTGCACAGGCTACTGGCACCACACCAGCCTCCTTGCTGTCTGAATCAGTTACTAGCTGCACAGACCACGGACGGGCCACAACACCTACAGAAAAAATAATGCCACTTTTGAGGTGGTGAGGTTCTGCATTCATTGTCAGCCTTATGGAGTTGTGTGGGGAAATACTTTCTAGTATGAGTAGCCCTCTATTTATGGCCACAACTGAGCCCAAAATTTCTGTTGCTCATTGAGACAATTGTTAAGTGAATTTTGTCCCATTTTACGACCTTTCTTGTCACAGGTGTTAAGTGAGGCACTGCAGTTATTAAGTTAGTAACCTGGTTGTTAAGTGAATCTGGCTTCCCTATTGACTTTGCTTGTCAGAAGGTTGTAAAAGGTGGTCACGTGACCTCAGGGCACTGCAACTGTCATAAGTATGAGTCAGTTGCCAAGCCTCTGAATTTTGATTATGTGATCAGGGGCAGGTTTCAAAACCCGTCGCTACCATTTTGCTCATGGGTGTGCCCTCACACACTTGCGCACGCATGCAACGCTTCTGCGCAGAAGCATCTGGACAGGTGGGTGGAGCCTCCCACCGCCACCACTACTGGTTATCCTGATCTGGGGCGAACCGGTAGCAACCCACCACTGGACTATGGGGATGCTGCAAGGTTGAGTGAAAAATGGTCACTATTTTCAGTTCTGTTGTAAAGTCAAACAGTCACTAAATGAAATGTTGTAAATTGAGGACTACCTGTATACCGTTGAGGATCAGGTTTACTTGTATTTCAAAGAAAATTGAGTATCTTTAAATAGTGGGTTGATAGTTTTACCCATTGGAAGTCATAATGTAGCAATAATAGCCTGCTTTATGCAAGTTATCATGATTCAGCTTAAGTAGGAATAGTTGGTAGACTTCCACACAGCTGTTTTGGACTTGATGGTTCCTCTTCAATATGCGAATACATTTGTTGTTCTGGGACTTGTCAGAGAATTAACCAATTTTTAACCTGGTTCTGAATGTTAATAAAACAAAGGAGATCATTGCTGATTTTAGAAAGAGCCGGCAGAGTAGTTCTCCACTTTGTATCAAGGCTTCAGCTGTGGAGATGATCAATAGCATTAAGTATGTGGGGGTGCAGATAACTAATAATCCGACTTGGTCTCTCCACATCAAGTGAAGCGTGTAAACCAGCTTTTGCATTTCCTGCGTCGGATGAGTAGAACATATCTTTCTCCTTCTGTCCTGGCCACTTTTTACAGGGCATGATTGAGAGCATTTTAACAAACCGCCTCACTGTATGGTTTGGTGGCAGCAGTGCCTCAGCTAGAAAGTCCATACAGAGAGTGGTAAGGACAGCTAAGAAAATCATAGGAAGCTCACTTCCTGTTATTCAGGATATTGCTTATAAGTGCTATGTGCTTAGAGCTCAAAGCATTGTTAGAGACCCCACACGCTCACTTCACAGCCTCTTTCTGTTGCTCCCCTCTGGGACGAGATTTCGAAGTATCTATAGCAGGACTGCTAGATTCTGTAACAGCTTTGTTCCTTTTGCCATCCGTCTTGTAAATTCGCAGGATTCCTTCCCACCCCTCACCCCCCGTGTATATGTCTACATTCAAACTAGACTGTGATGTTTCTCTGTGTCATACACGTGTGTGTGTGTGTGTGTGTGTGTGCATAATGGTTATCTTTTGAGAACAGAATGCAATGAAATTTTGTTTTAATATATGCTGATTAATGGATGATTATTGACAAAGGATTATTTTCATTTAAAGTGACAATAGACGTTCTGTTCTGTTCTGTTCTGTTCTGTTCTGTTGTTCTGTTCTGTTCTGTTCCGTTCCCCAGGAACTGCAGGGAACTCTGCTTGCCCAGCCTCTCCAGGTGACAGCTGTGCTAAGAGCCTCTGCTGTGAAAGGCAGAGAAGAAACAGGAACAGGATTCCAGCTCAGGGAACATCTGCTGATCTGATCTCAGGTGGACCTTTGGATGGAAACCAGGGCCAAACTCAAGCCAAAGAGCAAGTTTCCCTGGAGAACTCATTTGTTTTCCACCATTGTTCCTCCATTTCTTTGCAAATCACCACTCTCAGAAATCCCCAAAGCCTTGCACCATTTTCAGATTCTGAGGCCCTAATTGAGATAAATGTATATTTAAAAGTCTATAAATGCTGCATACCTATCAGCTTATTTAAAAAGTGAGATAACTGAGTGAGACCAGACCTCTGAGGGCCCCAGCTTGATTTCCTACTTCCTTGCTTCTCACCCTCTCACACCTTGCCAGAAAAAGCTATTCTGCTCTTCTAGCATCATTCCCATTTTCCCTCCCTGCCAGGAATGTTATTTCCAAAATCCCTGGCTCAGATGGCTTAACCGCCACCCGCTTTGTAAAGTTAAAATTGCCTTTCTCTGGCAATATTTGCTTCCTCTTTCATCCAGAAAAATGATTGTAGCAGACTTTTTTACTGTTATGTCATCATTTCTCAGATATGAAGTGTGGATTTATTCCCAGCAAATCTCCACCCTCTCTTCAACAGGCTATATAAACATTAGAAGTTCTGCCTCTCAGCATGGAGCTAGGGAGGTGCACAACCTACCCCGACTACTATTTTTTCTCTCATTTGATCCAAGAGCAAATATGAACAGCTCCCTGGCTATCCTCGCCGTCTTCCTGGTTGCTGCTATGTTCTTATCCCAAGCTCAGGCTCAGTTTGGTAAGACTGCATTTTCTTCTCTTTTTCAGCATCTCAGCTACTGGGGATTCTGAGGGTGGTTAGGTGGCTCATGGTTAAAATGCTGGACTTGTCAGCTGAAAAGCTGGCAACTTAGGTTCAAGACCTGAGCACCAAGTATTGGGATGAGCTCCTGCCCTTGCCTCAGCTCTTGCCAATCTAGCAGTTTGAGAGCATGCAAATGCAAGTAAATAAATAGGTACCATTTTGGTGGGAAGGTAATAGCACTCTGGGATGTCATGTTGGCCCCATGACTGCAGAAATGTCTTTCGATTGTGCTGGCTCAATGGCTTTGAATTGGAGATGAGTAGCCCCTATAGTTGCCAATGAATAGCCGAGTTAAATCCTCAGAGACTCCTTTACCTTTTATCTACATTCAGAGTTATAACCCTTGCCATCTTGACATGGGTTCTAGGTTTTGCTCAACCATCTCTCTAGAAAGTGCTGGTCATACTACAAACAACAAGGATAGTTAGGGACAGGCAATGCTGCTCAGGGTGTAAGTACAACCTCATCTGAAAAGGGAAGCTCTGCAGAAGAATTAAGTCACTTGCTTAGAGCTGAATTCAAGATGAGAAGGAGAGAGCAGCACTCTATCCAACCCTTCAGAAGATGTATGTGGAGAGAATGAGCTCTTCCTTTCCGGTTTCAAAAGAGGATAGAGTAAATGGATATATGACATTTGTCCTTTTTACTCTGAAACACTTTTATAATTATCATAAGTCATTTCAAGGATTTGTGGGAGGGGGGAATACAGTATGAGTTGTATTAATGCATGCAAAAAGAATTATTTTCCATATTGAACATTGTCTATTGAGTGGACAAAAAGAAAGTGGATTTCCTATGTAAGAGAAATCTAAAGTTCCTCTCCAAAATAAGCTTGTTTTCCTCTAGTGCCAGGTAGAATTTTTAGGAGTTAGTGCTTTGGGGCTCACATAGTCACTATCTAGCTGTAATAGATACATACTACTCTGTTTCTCCCAAAATAAGACATCCTCTGATAATAAGCCCAATCAGGCTTTTGAGCACATGGCAATAAGGCCAAGCGCTTATTTCAGGGTTCAAAAAAGTATAAGACAGAGTCATATTTTCGGGGAAACACGGTAGTAAGAATCCATTCCATTGCGAAGGAAGGAAGGAAGGAAGGAAGGAAGGAAGGAAGGAAGGAAGGAAGGAAGGAAGGATTCTGCCTGAGTGAGACAATTCCTGCATTTTTAATTTCTGCAGAATTCATTGTTGAATTTGCCTCTGAAATTTTCACAACTAGAAGTAAAAAAATAAATCTCCACCTCTTAAACATATGGTTTAAAAGACTTTGGGCCAGTCATTCTGCCTTAGTTCAGCCTATCTCTAGGGCTGTTTTTGTGTGGAATATAGGAAGATAAAGCATTAGCTATGTATGCTACCTTGAGTTGTACAAAATAAGATTGGATATAAATCTAACAACAACAACAACAACAACAACAACAACATGATCCATGGTAAGGTCAGTCCAGGGAAAATCTTCCCATATTATATGAGGGGAATGGTAGATATTCTAAACTAGCAGGTGAGAAGTTCAGGTTCAAGACTCAACGATTGGGGAAGGGAAACCATTAAAATGACACAAGTCTCTTTTCCTGTCTTTCAGACCCCAGGCTCTGTTGTTTCGACTATGTAACAAGGCCTATTCCACGGAGGAACCTGAAGTCCTATGAACGTACAAATGCCAGGTGTTCCAAGCAAGCTGTCATGTAAGTACTAAACAAAAACCCTATCAACTCCTAAGCGATTCCTGAATATGTTAAATGTGACATTGACTGCCCTTGAAACATCTACCATGTTTCCCTGAAAATAAGACCCGATGTTATATTTTTGAACCCTGAAATAAGCGCTTGGCCTTATTTTTGAGGCGGTCTTATTATTTTGGGGTGCATGGAGGAAACCAGAGGAAATGGCAGGGACTGGTTGCGCATGCATTTAAATATTTTCAGGGAGGGCTTATTTTCAGGGGGGGCATATTTTAGTGCATGTGCTCAAAAGCCCAATTGGGCTTATTATCAGGGGATGTCTTATTTTAGGGGAAAGAGGGTAGTATCTTTGTGTGACCTTTATGGAAAAGTGCACCAGCCATAATCATCATATTTTCCTACATTGACTTTATGTGAATTTAATTTAAATGTAAAATTAGTTGCATTCCCATCCAACATATCACAATGAGGCCAGAGAGTTCTTCACTCAGAAAAAAAAAGATCTATTCATTTTTTTGCAATAAACATTAATAAAGAGGTGGGGTTTCAATGGCAAGGCCCTTGGCTGCTGTCTTGATTTATTTGTCACCCCCTCTGCAGATATCCTTATACCAAAATCTAAATTTATCTCCCTCTTGCAAGGGCCTGTGTGCAGGTTTAGTTCAACATTTCGAGTCACAATTTTCAGGCAAATCAGCCCTTTAGCTTAAATAATTAAATTAATTGAAAGATTTAGTGGACATCTGCCCATGCACCCTCTTTCATGTAATCAATTTGGAACAGGAGCCTCTTGAGGGTAACTGATGGGAGGGGCTCTTGAAAACTGAGTGTGGTGCCAATTGTAAAGAATTGCTTTCTTGCCAGCTTGTAACGAAATATGCATGTGTATGTCTCTTCTGCAGACTTATCACAAATATGAACCGACGGATGTGTGCAGATCCCAATGAACCATGGGTCCAGGATCGTGTAAAACATTTGTCCAAAAACTGACAACTTCCCACTTCCTTCATATTCACCTGGAGAAACCCCAAGAAATCAAAGCTTTTAAAATGCTTTGGATGTGGGGGAAAAAGAACATGCGTGACTTTTATTCTGACCTTGCACTCTCCTAACTTAAACTTCATTGATGGAAACTGAAATAATGTATTTTATTTAAATTATCGGCAAATATCTTATGTATTTTATATTATTATTTCTAAAAGGGAGTAGTTCATTTTGTCTACAAGTTCTGAAAAATATTTGACAGAAACGTAATGTATGAATAAATCTCAGGGTTATGGAATCCATACATGTCTCTGCTTGTCTATGTTTGAAAACTTTTCTGAGAGCTGCTTCAGGTTACACAATTCTTATTTCATTGAAAGATCGACTAGGACTCTGTCTGGGCTCTGGTTCTTCTCCTTCCCTGGGAGTGGGGATTCTTGGAGCTTCCATCTGCTCCTGCACCACCATTCATAACATCCCTCCTTTTCAGACTTGAAAAATGGGTGTCAACCTTGCAAGGTAGACTAGACAGGAAACATAATGGGATGAACTATTTTTACTTTATTGTAAGGTTCCATTAACAGATTCTTGCAAATCTGAAAATACCTTCCTCTTCCATCCCCTTATACAGCCCAAGAAACTAGGGATGGTCCCTCCTGAGTCTCTTGCCCTACTCATATTCCTGCTGCAGGCTAAATTGCCTGTTATCTGCCTCTGTCTGCCCTGACTCCCAAGGTCATTCCCAGGGGTGGGCTTCAAAAATTTTAGCAAGGGGTTCACTGCCTGGTTGTTGGGTAGGCCATGGTGGGTGTGGCCTAGTCGGACTCCTGCACCATAGCGGGGGGTGGGGGGGTAGGGTGGATTTTTGCCCTCCCTGGGCTCCAGAGGCTTTCCTTGAGCCTCCAGGAGGACGAAAACGGTCTCCTCAGACTCCTGAGGCCCTCCAGAGGCTAGAAATGGGAGCATTTCCTGAACTCCCAGTAGGCCTGTTTTTCACCCTCCCTGAGCCTCCATGTGCGCCCTGCACTTACCTACATCCAAAACGGGCCGCGTGGGGACTCCTGGGAGGGGCGGGGTGGGGTGGGTGGGGCCAGCCAGGAGTGGGATTTGTGGGCTCTCAGAACAGCACAGAATCTTAGCTAGAGATTCTCCTGAACCCCTGCGAACCCCCAGCAGCCCACCCCTGGTCATTCCCACAGACCATTGACCCTCCATTGACTGTGCTGCTGGTGCACTGGAACTTATGAGACAGGGAAGCAGCAGCATGCAAGGCAGTGGAGATACTCTGTATTCAAAGTAAAGCCTTCGAAAGCAATGAGGAAGTAGGAGTGAAAGCTATTGAAATCATCCATTGGGGCTATTTCTTTTGTCTGTTCATGATACTCACATAAGACGTGGCTCCATTCTAAAACAGCTATACTCTTGTCGGTTTTCTCTTCATTTCCAGCACTCTTATTCTTTTAAAAAAAACCCAAAACCCCACTTTATACTGCTGTTTACGTGGTTGCATGTAGTAGGGATTTTGATGCAAGATGGATGCTGTTTTAACATTGAATCCTTGCAGGTCTTCTGTGTTTGCAAGGAAGAGATAAGGGGAGGGGAGGGGAGGGGAGGGGGAGGGTTGCTTATAAGTAATCAAAAGCTTGCTTATCACAAACAGCATCTTAGCCCAGGTGACAAGAAACCTGGGAAGGAGTGTTTAAAGTCATTTAAAGCCGCTGCACTTTAATTAACTCAGTATAAATGAAAATAGGAAATTCCTCTTAGCTTTGGCATTTAGCCCAGAACAGCATTGAAGACACAAATGAAACCTCGGTTGATCTTGCACAGCTATTTTATTTATTTATTTATTTATTTATTTAATTTTTATACCACCCTTCTCCTAGAGGACTCAGGATGGTGCACAGCCAACAGTAAAACAAACCCAAATACAAAATTTAAAAGCAATTTAAAAACATATTAGACAATTTGGGCCTAATCATTAAAAGTAAACCCCAATTAAAATTCCTGCTTAGGCCAGCCCTGCTTGTTGGAATAATAACGTCTTGAGAGCACGGCAAAAGGTGTGTAAGTCAGGGATCATCCGTATCTCCGGGGGGCAATTCGTTCCAGAGGGCAGGTGCCCCCACAGAGAAGGCTCTCTCCCTGGGGCTGCCAGTCGACACTGTTTGGCCTACGGCACCCTGAGGAGTCCCTCTCTGTGGGAGTGTATTGGCCGGTGGGAGGCTATCGGCAGCAGCTGTGTCAGGCTTAGCTGTCTTCCTGCACTATTAACACGAGTATCAACCATGTGGCATTGTAATTAATACAGGTGGGAGTTTCTGCCGATCTGGGACTTCCAGCATGAAAGCATGTGGTTATTACTACCTCTACTTCATGGACAGGAACTCTTTTCTTTTAAAATATGCCATTGAATCTGTGCACAATACTGTGATTTAAACATTGTTGGACTGAGCTGTGCAGATGTGAAAAAAGCTTGTGTGAACCTGGGGTCAGATTCTGTTTTTCTAATGCTTCAATCTGCCTGTGCTATTCTGTGGACGAGGCTCCCATTACTTTAATTACTAGGATATTTTCAAACAGATCCTTTAATGGATACTGTTTGTTATGGTTATTTTATGGCACATTTGCTATCGACTAACAGTCCACAATTCTCTCTTTCCTTCTTTTTAATCTATAATTTTTATTTAAACCTTTAAACAAGAAGATAAAAAACTAAACAAATTAAGGGAGAAAAAGAAATCAAAGGAAAAGCAAAAAGGGCAAGAAAAAGAAAAGTTAAAGACAGAGAAAGTTAAACGCACAGATATATTTTTTAACCTCTCTGTAAATTTACATCACAGAATAGAATAGAATAAAATTCTTTATTGGCCAAGTGTGATTGGACACACAAGGAATTTGTCTTGGTACATATACTTTTGGAATACATAAAAGAAAAGATACATTCATCAAGAATCATAAGGTACAACACTTAATGATAGTCATAGGGAAACAGTCAATATAAATCTTAAGGATACCAGCAAACAAGGTTACAATCATACAGTCATAAGTGGGAGGAGATCGATGAGAAGATTAATAGTAGTGCAGACTTATATTTTTTCCCAAAGGACACTTGTTCCTACAATTATACTCGTGCATGCTTATGCTAAGATAACCTGTAATGTCACTTTTCTGTGTACACACTGGCACGCATTGAAATTCTGATGCCCTCAAAAGAGAGAGAGAGAGTGTGTGTATGTGTGTATATAATAATATAATTATACGTATATTTAATTATATATATTTTAATCACACATAGCAGAACAAAACAGAATTTATTTTAGAAATTATTAATTTTTAATTTAATTATTAAACTAAATAAGAGTCTAGAAAATATTAAACAAGGTTTAAAGTATGGTAATCATTTGCTTTACTTTTTTTTTCTTTTTTTAAAGAGCACTAAGGGGAATTCCTCTATTGAATTTCCTTCTCTTGTTTCCTCTCTGCATAACTTTCTAAAAAATCACTAATTTCTAGTCATGCCATGCTATTCGAGTGAGTCTCCCTATACAAAATAAATAAAAAACCATGAGTCAAATGAGGTTATGGACACAGCAGGGGAAAATATGCATAAAATAATTTTATTAAGGAGAGGCAGACAGAGAGCACATCATCTGGCATCTCAGTTATGACTTCCAAATGACTAGCAGCAATCTTTGGAGTGGAAATTGATGATCCTGTTCTCACTCCATTGAAAACAAAATGATTATGTCAGGCTGATTTTTAGCAACCGCATTGTTAGATCTTCTTCAGCATGATTTGTCCCAATGTGGTCCTTCAGGATTCCCAATGATGGAGCTAATAATGAACTTGGAGGTTTCCTAGATTTAAAAACTTGGAATCCTGCTTCCAGGGCAAAAGTGTAACATTGAAAACTACTATCAAGACTCTTGAGTAGCTGTACTGGCCAGTTATAGATTTCTATAATGGATCCTTCTCCTTAGAATAACTGAGTTAGGAGGCACTTCTAGTCCAACCCCCTGCTTAGGCAGGAAATCCTACACCATTTCAGACAAATGGTTATCCAATCTCTTCTTAAAAACTTCCAATGTTTGAGCATTTACAACTTTTGTAAATGCCGAGATGGTGCAGTGGTTAGAGTGCAGTACTGCAGGCTACTTCAATTAACTGCTAGCTGCAGTTTAGCAGTTCAAATCTCACTGGCTCAAGGTTGACTCAGCCTTCCATCCTTCCGAGGTGACTAAAATGAGGACCCAGATTGTTGGAGGCAATATGCTGACTCTGTAAACTACTTAGAGAGGGCTGTTAAAGCACTTTGAAGCGGTATATAAGTGCTATTGCTATTTTGGAGGCAAGTTGTTCCACTGATTAATTGTTCTAACACAGGAATTTTCTCCTTAATTCTAAATTGCTTCTCTCCTTGATTAGTTTTCCACCCATTGCTTCTTGTCCTGCCCTCAGGTGCTTTGGAGAATAGCTTAACTCCCTCTTCTTTGTGGCAGCCCCTGAGATATTGGAACATTGCTATCATGTCTCCCCTAGTCCTTCTTTTCATCAAATGAGACATACCCAGTTCCTGCAACCGTTCTTCATATGTTTTAGCCTCCAGTCCCCTAATCATCTTTGTTGCTCTTCCCTGCACTCTTTCTAGAGTCTTTACATCGTGGCGACCAAAATTGGATACAGTATTCCAAGTGTGGCCTTACCAAGGTATTATAAAGTGGTATTAACACTTCACGTGATCTTGATTCCTCTTTTAATTTGATGCACAAATACAGTGCTATGGGTAATCTTCAATATACAACCATTCATTTAATGACAAAGGTACTGAACAAAGTGGCTTAAAACCAGTTCTCACACTTTAATTGTTGCAGCATCCCCACGGTCACATGATCAAAATTCAAGCCCTTGTCAAACATGAGTTCACGGGATTACCATTTACAACTTCCCAAGTGGCTTCTGATAAGCAAGCAAAGTTAATGGGGGAAACTGGATTTGCTTAATGACCATGTGATTCACTTAACAAATATAGCAAAAAGGTCATAAAATCAGGCATGTCTCACTTAATGGTTGCATTGCTTAGTGATGCCCATTCTGACCCCAAATCTGGTTGTAAGTTCGACTACTTGTATGTATATGCATTGAAGAGGCAGTTCGATGTGAATTCTATCCTGCTGTGAGCACAAAGTCAACTGGGTGACCCAAGGCCAGTCACTTGCTCTCAGCCCTGAGAATTAAGCAATGACAAGTCACTTCCAAACATGTTACCAAAAGAATTGCAGACACCTGTCTAGACAATTATCAGGAGCAAAGATCCAAGAGAGAGACACACCTCTTTCCCACATGTCTACTGTTTTACTTCCAAAACAACCCTGTTCAGTTTCTTGGGCTGGCTGTTCATCAAGAGATAAGTAATTAATAAGCGATAATCCCTTTCTACTTTGCTTGCTTCTTAAATATATTCAAGTTGTAAAATCAAACTGACAGAACAATTAATCACAACTTGCCTCCAAATGTTGTGAATGCTCCCAACACTGGAAGTTTTTAAGGAGAGATTGGATAACCATTTATCTGAAATGATATAGGGCAGGGCTGCCAAAACTCGTGACCCATGGGCCAGATGTGTCATGCGCTGGCCACGCCCATTTCCAGTTTAGTGAAGGGGGGAAAAGCCGTGATACATCACGTGACGCCACTGTGACATGAGTTTGACACCCCTGGTATAGGGTTTCCTGACTGAGAATGGGTTGGATTAGAAGACCTCCAAGCTCCCTTCCAATCTGTTATTCTATTCTGTTTTGTTCAGAGGTGGCATTCAGCAGGTTCTGATCAGTTCTGGAGAACCAGTAGCGGAAATTTTGAATAGTTCTGAGAACTGCGAAATACCACCTCTGATTGGCCCCACCCCCATCTATTCTCTGCCTCCGGAGTCTCAGCTGATCGGGAGGAAATGGAGATTTTGCAGTATCCTTCCCCTGGAGTGGAGAGGAAATGGAGATTTTATAATATCCTTCCCCTGCCATGCCCACCAAGCCATGCCTACCAAGCCACGGTATTCTATTCTGTTCTAAATTCTACTTTACTCAATTCATTATCACCTCTTGCTTATTCATGGGCTTGATTTTATGTTCTTAGCTACTTGGCATAGAAAAGCCGCCCTGAAAATTTTTATGATATGAGAAGCCTAAAGCTCTGAGATATAGTGAATGTGATAGATAGGCACTAACCTCAACAAGCAACAATCATTCCTGGAAATCCAAAATGAGATTGTGTTGTTGTTGTTTTTACTCAGGAATAGGTAACTATACTCTCTCTTTATTCAGTCTCAGAATGGTTTATTTTTCCTGTATTCAAGCTTTATTGGAAACAGTAATTCCACTCTGCCATTCAATAAGCCAATGTTATTTCCCTTGATGGTGGAAACAGTAGGCTAAAAAAGCTTGTAAGAAATACAGGTAGTCCTTGACTTATAAAGTTCATTTAGTGACCATTCAAAGTGCAACAGCTTATGACCAGTGGTGGAATTCAAATGTTTTTAGTACCTGTTCTGTGGGCGTGGCTTGGTGGGCATGGCAGGGGAAGGATATGGCAAAATCCCCATTCCCAACCCACTCCAGGGGAAGGATACTGCAAAATCCCCATTCCCTCCCCACTCTGGGGTCAGCCAGAGGTGGTATTTGCCAGTTCTCCGAAGTCCTCAAAATTTCCGCTACCGGTTCTCCAGAAACTGTCAGGAACTGCTGAATAGCACCCCTGCTTACGGCCATTTTTCACACAACCATTGTAGCATCCCCATGGTCATGTGATCAAAATTCAGACACTTAGCAACTGACTCATATTTAATGGGTGCTGGGTCCCAGGGTCATGTGAGCACCTTTTGCGACCTTCTGACAAGCAGTCAATGGGGAATCCAGGTGCACTTAACAACACAGTTACTAACTTAACTGCAGTGATTCACTTAACAACTGTAGCAAGAAGGGTCGTAAAATGGAGCAGAACTCACTTAACAAATTTTTCATAAGTAACAGAAAATTTGAACTCACTTCTAAGTCGAGGACCGCCTGTAGTTAATTTTCTTTTCTAATTTGTTTCTGTTGTTTGAAATTTAAAATAAGTTGTGGGTTTATCACATTATCCAGAGTTTGCTGAACAAACTGCAATTGACAAAATGTACACATTTCAGTCTTGCGCTTCAAAGCAGCATTTTGGCTTCCGAGGACCACAAGGGGCAGATCTAATGAAGGAGGTTAAAAACGTACAGTTTAAAAAGAGTTTGGAAGTTTTAAGAGTAAAAGTGGGTGCTTAAAGCTCAGAGGTTCAGCACTTCAATTTCCATTTTTAATTCAATGTAAAAATCTCTAAAATGCCATTGAGAATCTGCCATTTTGTCATGGAAGGTCGGTGCCATGAGTATTTTCTACCCTGTTGATAAGCCATAAAGAAAAGTTTATGAATCAAAATGAATTAAGTCCCATAGCATGAAGAACACAAGGAGTGAATATGGTTAATTAACTTTCGCCTTGAATGGCTGCTTGGCTAATTATTCCCCACTTAAGATAGGCATTCTCTATTTCCAAATTTCAGTCCACGTACCTCCCTCATCAGCAGGCTATTCCATAAAATGGAATCCAGGTCAAGTCTCCATTCCCCTATCTGTTCATCCAAAACCATGTAAGGCAGGGGTGTCAAACTCAAGTGCTTAAATCTGGCCCATGGGGCCGTCCTGGGAACAGCAAAGGACCAGCCCGCGGTGCCTCTGCCCGCGAAAACAGAGCTCCATTATTGCTGGCAGAGGGCGCAGGAGCCATTGCGGCTGAAAACGGGGCCCAAGGGGGCACAGGCAGCCCATCCAAGCTCCATTTTTGCTGGCAAAGGGCTGCATGAGGCCATCCCAGCCGAAAACAGAGCTCAGGAGCCCCTTTTTGCTGACAGAGTGCTTGGGCCGCCACAGGCGCCCCGATGACATCATGAATGACATCAAGCTGGCCACACCCACCCTCGTCAAACACAACCCTGATGTGCCTTTCAATGAAATCGAGTTTGACATCCCTGATATAAGGGATTTGAAGGACATGTGGTAGCAGACAGTAAAGACCCAGCTGGATTTAGAAGTTACATTGCTTTATTTCCTCTTCTGCTTGTGTACAGTCATGGATTTGTAGAATGTATACAGTAGGAATCGATACATTATTTTTTGTGCATGAACCAAAGATGCACACGTGGAAACAGTAAGAATCACAAGTCTCAAACAGGAAGGTCTGGTGCTTTACTTCATCAGAGTGTGAAAACTGATCATTAAAACAATTAATCAGAAATCGTGGGTCCGAGCAACAGAAAAATGCTCCCACAGCAAAGAAAGAATTTAAAAAGATACAGACTGAAAGGCAAAGAAAGTGCGATACTTGACGTTAAGTCACTTAACTAATGAAATTTCATTAGTAACAGAAAATTTGAACTCACTTGTAAGTCGAGGACTATCTGTAGTTATTTTTTTTCCTAGTTTGTTTCTGTTGTTTGCAATTTAAAATAAATTGTGGGTTTATCACATTATCCAGAGTTCGTTGAACAAACTGCAGTTGACAGAATGTACACATTTCAGTCTTGCGCTTAAAAGCAGCATTTTGGCTTCCGAGGACCACAAGGTGCAGATCTAACGAAGGAGGTTAAAAACGTACAGTTTGAAAAGAGTTTGGAAGTTTTAAGAGTAAAAATGGGTGCTTAAAGCTCAGAGGCTCAGCACTTCAATTTCCATTTTTAATTCGATGTAAAAATCTCTAAAATGCCATTGAGAATCTGCCATTTTGTCATGGAAGGTCGGTGCCATGAGTATTTTCTACCCTGTTGATAAGCCATAAAGAAAGGTTCATGAATCCCAATGAATTAATTCCCATAGCATGAAGAACACAAGGAGTGAATATGGTTAATTAACTTTCGCCTTGAATGGCTGCTTGGCTAATTATTCCCCACTCAAGATAGGCATTCTCTATTTCCAAATTTCAGTCCACATACCTCCCTCATCAGCAGGCTATTCCATAAAATGGAATCCAGGTCAAGTCTCTATTCCCCTATCTGTTCATCCAAAACCATGTAAGGCAGAGGTGTCAAACTCCAGTGCTTAAAGGGGGGCCATGGGGCCATCCTGGAAACAGCAAAGGACCAGCCCGCGGTGCCTCTGCCCGCGAAAACAGAGCTCCATTTTTGCTGGCAGAGGGCGCAGGAACCATTGCGGCTGAAAACGGGGCCCAAGGGGGCACAGGCAGCCCATCCAAGCTCCATTCTTCCTGGCAGAGGGCGCAGGAGGCCATTGCGGCTGAAAACGGGGCCCAAGGGGGCACACACAGCCCATCCAAGCTCCATTTTGGCTGGCAGAGGGCGCAGGAGGCCATTGCGGCTGAAAACGGGGCCCAAGGGGGCACACGCAGCCCATCCAAGCTCCATTTTTGCTGGCAGAGGGCTGCAGGAGGCCATCGCAGCTGAAAACAGAGCTCAGGGGCCCCTTTTTGCTGACAGAGTGCTTGGGCCGCCACAGGCGCCCCGATGACATCATGAATGACATCAAGCTGGCCACACCCACCCTCGTCAAACACAACCCTGATGTGCCTTTCAATGAAATCGAGTTTGACATCCCTGATATGAGGGATTTGAAGAACATGTGGTAGCAGACAGTAAAGACCCAGCTGGATTTAGAAGTTACATTGCTTTATTTCCTCTTCTGCTTGTGTACAGTCATGGATTTGTAGAATGTATAGAGTAGGAATCGATACATTATTTTTTGTGTATGAACCAAAGATGCACACGTAGAAACAGTAAGAATCAGAAGTCTCAAACAGGAAGGTCTGGTGCTTTACTTCATCAGAGTGTTAAAACTGATCATTAAAACAATTAATCAGAAATCGTGGGTCCGAGCAACAGAAAAATGCTCTCACAGCAAAGAAAGAATTTAAAAAGATACAGACTGAAAGGCAAAGAAAGTGCGATACTTGACATTAAGTCACTTAACTAATGAAATTTCATTAGTAACAGACAATTTGAACTCACTTGTAAGTCGAGGACTATCTGTAGTTATTATTTTTCCTAGTTTGTTTCTGTTGTTTGCAATTTAAAATAAGTTGTGGGTTTATCACATTATCCAGAGTTCGTTGAACAAACTGCAGTTGACAGAATATACACATTTCAGTCTTGCGCTTAAAAGCAGCATTTTGGCTTCCGAGGACCACAAGGGGCAGATCTAACGAAGGAGGTTAAAAACGTACAGTTTGAAAAGAGTTTGGAAGTTTTAAGAGTAAAAATGGGTGCTTAAAGCTCAGAGGCTCAGCACTTCAATTTCCATTTTTAATTTGATGTAAAAATCTCTAAAATGCCATTGAGAATCTGCCATTTTGTCATGGAAGGTCGGTGCCATGAATATTTTCTACCCTGTTGATAAGCCATAAAGAAAGGTTCATGAATCCCAATGAATTAATTCCCATAGCATGAAGAACACAAGGGGTGAATATGGTTAATTAACTTTCGCCTTGAATGGCTGCTTGGCTAATTATTCCCCACTCAAGATAGGCATTCTGTATTTCCAAATTTCAGTCCACATACCTCCCTCATCAGCAGGCTATTCCATAAAATGGAATCCAGGTCAAGTCTCTATTCCCCTATCTGTTCATCCAAAACCATGTAAGGCAGAGGTGTCAAACTCCAGTGCTTAAAGGGGGGCCATGGGGCCATCCTGGAAACAGCAAAGGACCAGCCCGCGGTGCCTCTGCCCGCGAAAACAGAGCTCCATTTTTGCTGGCAGAGGGCGCAGGAGCCATTGCGGCTGAAAACGGGGCCCAAGGGGGCACAGGCAGCCCATCCAAGCTCCATTTTTGCTGGCAGAGGGTGCAGGAGGCCATTGCGGCTGAAAACGGGGCCCAAGGGGGCACACGCAGCCCATCCAAGCTCCATTTTTGCTGGCAGAGGGCTGCAGGAGGCCATCGCAGCCGAAAACAGAGCTCAGGGGCCCCTTTTTGCTGACAGAGTGCTTGGGCCGCCACGAATGACGTCAAGCTGGCCACACCCACCCTCGTCAAACACAACCCTGATGTGCCTTTCAATGAAATCGAGTTTGACATCCCTGATATGAGGGATTTGAAGAACATGTGGTAGCAGACAGTAAAGACCCAGCTGGATTTAGAAGTTACATTGCTTTATTTCCTCTTCTGCTTGTGTACAGTCATGGATTTGTAGAATGTATAGAGTAGGAATAGATACATTATTTTTTGTGCATGAACCAAAGATGCACACGTGGAAACAGTAAGAATCACAAGTCTCAAACAAGAAGGTCTGGTGCTTTATTTCATCAGAGTGTTAAAACTGAGTGTTAAAACAATTACTCAGAAATTGTGGGTCCGAGCAACAGAAAAATGCTCCCACAGCAAAGAAAGACTTTAAAAACATACAGACTGAAAGGCAAAGAAAGTGCGATACTTGACATTAAGTCACATTAAGTCACTTAACTAATGAAATTTCATTAGGAACAGAAAATTAGAACTCACTTGTAAGTCGAGGACTATCTGTAATTATTTTTTTTCCTAGTTTGTTTCTGTTGTTTGTAATTTAAATTAAGTTGTGGGTTTATCACATTATACAGAGTTTGTTGAACAAACTGCAGTTGACAGAATGTACACATTTCAGTCTTGTGCTCAAAAGCACCATTTTGGCTTCTGAGGACCACAAGGGGCAGATCTAATGAAAGAAGTTAAAAACGTACAGTTTGAAAAGAGTTTGGAAGTTTTAAGAGTAAAAGTGGGTGCTTAAAGCTCAGAGGCTCAGCACTTCAATTTCCATTTTTAATTCGATGTAAAAATCTCTAAAATGCCATTGAGAATCTGCCATTTTGTCATGGAAGGTCGGTGCCATGAGTATTTTCTACCCTGTTGATAAGCCATAAAGAAAGGTTCATGAATCCCAATGAATTAATTCCCATAGCATGAAGAACACAAGGAGTGAATATGGTTAATTAACTTTCGCCTTGAATGGCTGCTTGGCTAATTACTCCCCACTTAAAATAGGCATTCCCTATTTCCAAATTTCAGTCCACATACCTCCCTCATCAGCAGGCTATTCCATAGAATGGAATCCAGGTCAAGTCTCCATTCCCCTATCTGTTCATCCAAAACCATGTAAGGCCGGGGTGTCAAACTCCAGTGCTTAAATCTGGCCCATGGGGCCGTCCTGAAAACAGCAAAGGACCAGCCCGCGGTACCTCTGCCAGCGAAAACAGAGCTCCATTTTTGCTGGCAGAGGGCGCAGGAGGCCATTGCGGCTGAAAACAGGGCCCAAGGGGGCACACGCAGCCCATCCAAGCTCCATTTTTGCTGGCAGAGGGCTGCAGGAGGCCATCGCAGCTGAAAACAGAGCTCAGGGGCCCCTTTTTGCTGACAGAGTGCTTGGGCCGCCACAGGCGCCCCGATGACATCACGAATGACGTCAAGCTGGCCACACCCACCCTCGTCAAACACAACCCTGATGTGCCTTTCAATGAAATCGAGTTTGACATCCCTGATATGAGGGATTTGAAGAACATGTGGTAGCAGACAGTAAAGACCCAGCTGGATTTAGAAGTTACATTGCTTTATTTCCTCTTCTGCTTGTGTACAGTCATGGATTTGTAGAATGTATAGAGTAGGAATCGATACATTATTTTTTGTGCATGAACCAAAGATGCACACGTAGAAACAGTAAGAATCAGAAGTCTCAAACAGGAAGGTCTGGTGCTTTACTTCATCAGAGTGTTAAAACTGATCATTAAAACAATTAATCAGAAATCGTGGGTCCGAGCAACAGAAAAATGCTCTCACAGCAAAGAAAGAATTTAAAAAGATACAGACTGAAAGGCAAAGAAAGTGCGATACTTGACATTAAGTCACTTAACTAATGAAATTTCATTAGTAACAGAAAATTTGAACTCACTTGTAAGTCGAGGACTATCTGTAGTTATTTTTTTTCCTAGTTTGTTTCTGTTGTTTGCAATTTAAAATAAGTTGTGGGTTTATCACATTATCCAGAGTTCGTTGAACAAACTGCAGTTGACAGAATGTACACATTTCAGTCTTGCGCTTAAAAGCAGCATTTTGGCTTCCGAGGACCACAAGGGGCAGATCTAACGAAGGAGGTTAAAAACGTACAGTTTGAAAAGAGTTTGGAAGTTTTAAGAGTAAAAATGGGTGCTTAAAGCTCAGAGGCTCAGCACTTCAATTTCCATTTTTAATTCGATGTAAAAATCTCTAAAATGCCATTGAGAATCTGCCATTTTGTCATGGAAGGTCGGTGCCATGAATATTTTCTACCCTGTTGATAAGCCATAAAGAAAGGTTCATGAATCCCAATGAATTAATTCCCATAGCATGAAGAACGCAAGGAGTGAATATGGTTAATTAACTTTCGCCTTGAATGGCTGCTTGGCTAATTATTCCCCACTTAAAATAGGCATTCCCTATTTCCAAATTTCAGTCCACATACCTCCCTCATCAGCAGGCTATTCCATAGAATGGAATCCAGGTCAAGTCTCCATTCCCCTATCTGTTCATCCAAAACCATGTAAGGGGGGGGGGGGTGTCAAACTCCAGTGCTTAAATCTGGCCCATGGGGCCGTCCTGAAAACAGCAAAGGACCAGCCCGCGGTACCTCTGCCAGCGAAAACAGAGCTCCATTTTTGCTGGCAGAGGGCACAGGAGGCCATTGCGGCTGAAAACGGGGCCCAAGGGGGCACACACAGCCCATCCAAGCTCCATTTTTGCTGGCAGAGGGCACAGGAGGCCATTGCGGCCAAAAGCAGAGCTCAGGAGCCCCTTTTTGCTGACAGAGTGCTTGGGCCGCCACAGGCGCCCCGATGACATCATGAATGATGTCAAGCTGGCCATACCCACCCTGGTCAAACACAACCTGATTGCCCTTCAACGAAATCGAGTTTGACATCCCTGATATAAGGGATTTGAAGGACATGTGGTAGCAGACAGTAAAGACCCAGCTGGATTTAGAAGTTACATTGCTTTATTTCCTCTTCTGCTTGTGTCATGGATTTGTAGAATGTATAGAGTAGGAATAGATACATTTTTTTTGTGCATGAACCAAAGATGCACTTGTGGAAACAGTAAGAATCACAAGTCTCAAACAAGAAGGTCTGGTGCTTTATTTCATCAGAGTGTTAAAACTGAGTGTTAAAACAATTAATCAGAAATCGTGGGTCTGAGCAACAGAAAAATGCTCCCACAGCAAAGATATAATTTAAAAAGATACAGACTGAAAGGCAAAGAAAGTGCGATACATTACATCAAGTCATGTTATGTCAGAAGATTTTAAAAACCAGCTGAAAATAAAATAAAATACCATTTGGAAAAATGTTAACACTTCCGCCCCTCCCCCAATCACCTTTTTAAACTTCTCTGTAAGAAATTCATCAGCTGTACACTGGAAATGGTGGTTATGTGATTAAAATATTCTGACAACCTCTCTCTCTGCTGCTGGAATTTATCCAAAATTCAAAATATCACATATTCTCATATGCAGACTCGTAAGAAACAATTTTTCAGTTCAAAGCTCACATTCTTTGGCATCTCAGTGTTAGAAAGTCATTCTGTGAAGGAGATGGGCAATCTCCAAATTGGATATATAAATAAAATAATCGTACAAATAAAAATATAAATATATGGCAGCCTTCAAATCCAAGCTGTTTTTTTTAAAAAAATTAAAACCTCCAAATATAATAAATAACAAGGCCAATTTGGTGTGCTGCTTTGAGAGGCAGGTAGAATTATTTACTTTTTACCATAATCTGACTGTTCCATAAATATTTAGCTGGCTATCCATCATCATTATATACTTGATAATCCTCTGTACTGTTCATAGTTGCTCTACGTTTACCAATTCAAAGTTTAATTCTTGAAGCACCTCAGTCTTTCCAATTACGCCCTTCAACTAATCCATTGATCTCTAAATCTCATCCTAAAGTGTTTTCCAAGAGCCACAGAGCCATACAAATCTTGAGTTTGAAAACAACATCTTGAGGCCAATTCAGGGAAGCATGGTCTACTCTAGGAATCCCAGGGCTGAGAGCCTAAAATGCCTTGAAAGTAGCTTATTTGTAGTACACAGAACCAATCCAAGGATTAAATCACATTTGGAAGAGCTGATAACTAGATCTGAAATCAATATTCATAATTAACCCAGAAAACAAGAATGGGTTTTTAATTTTGCCATTTTACCCCTCGATGGAGAAAGATCAAAGTTGTTTTGTATTTTGTAATTATGGATGTAAAGAGTGACACTGATAAGGCAGGAAGCCAGAGTTCCTGGAACTATGTCACTATATCTCCCAAGGCTGTAAGAAAACAGACTAATATATGTTGACTTGGAAAGGTGGCCGGGGAAAAAATGGAATCTTGTAAATAAGCATTGATTTCTCCATACTTCAAATGGGGTATTTTTTGCTCATCTGTCTCTACTGACTAAACCAAGATTTGTACAAATCTAATTGTCTAGAGATGAATCGGCATTCCTGGCCTCGCCAATGGAAATTTCATCTCAAAAAATAAAAATATGAAAATATGTAGGATTATTAGTGCCTCAGATTATTTTGATTTGGGCCTTTTTAACATGAAGACTACCTGTTTCCCCCCAAATAAGACATCCCCTGATAATAAGCCCAATCAGGTTTTTAAGCACATGGCAATAAGGCTAAGCGCTTATTTCAGGGTTCAAAAAAAATATAAGGCAGGGTCTTATTTTCGGGGAAACACGGTAGTAAGCCAACAACTTCATGTCATCTTTCCAAGATAATTTTTTTAAAAAAATCAAAAGAAATATTAAATACTCTTGCAGATTAGTATTAAACATTTTGAACAGCAAATGTTATCAAATATGGTGCACAAATGATTTTTATCCTGCTTTCTGGGGAATTTGGTTCTTTGGAAGGTTGCAGAACCCTTTAGAATTTGGAAATTCGTCTACCTGTTTGTGAATGAAGAAATTTAGGGACCAAATGTGTTCCAGCTTTACAACAGGAATAGGAGAAACTGTGCGTTTAGCATTTTGCTGTCTGAAGGATTCATTCTATTGGCAAATATAGGAGACAGTAATAATCAGTGCACATCATGGGAGCAGAAAAAAATGTGAAATAGTAAATCTCTGCATTGCTACCTGATATTGTTACAAAACTGTCTTACTTTGCAAGAGAATGCCTTTGTAGAAGATATTCACCAATTCCAATAATGGTTCTGGTAATTGGCAGGAGACACTGCAAAGCACAAGTGCCTTGTGTAGAAAAAAGGCAAAACTCACATCTAGCCTCCTTTGAATATCATTTTCCATTGTTCTTCTCCCTCCCTTCCTCGCCACCTTGGTCCAACACAGAAGATGCTGCATTCAAATGATGGGGTGAATGATGTGGTTTTCCACCCAGTGAGGCCATAAAAAATAGGAGCTGATCTGTAAATGCCAATGAATGAGAAGAAACTTCTTATCTTTGAACATTCAAGAGGACTCAAAGACTACTTCAGAAAAAAGACACACCACAGAATATGTGGATCAAGCAGCAGAGGCCACCAGCCCAACATTTCCTTTAGTGCTACTTAAATGTGAAAGCTCAGATTTGGATGAACAATGCTACTCATACCTGGAACAGAGTCGAAGGTCTTTTCACAATGCTACAACGGAACAGCCAAACCTTGAACAAAACATGTAATATAAAAGTTAACTTCTGCTATGCAAAGTTAGCAATGGCACTGATGTGAAACACTGTACACACGTGTATGCGCACACACAGCACAACCATATACATGTCACCTCGTAACAACACACATTTTAACAAGCCACCATTGTTATTCACTGGCTTTTTTTTTATAAAGAACAAGTTCTTAAATATGAGGGAGCAGCATAAAGGGAACTGTTAACAAGGCATTTAAGAACATTAAGGTTGTCTCAGTCCTGGATGGGGAGAAAGATGATGTGTTGGTTAACTGGATACTCCTTTCTATTTATTTTCAGAAAGAGACACACTGGTGGATGGAAGTAACTTTGGGGAATCCAACAGATCATTCCTCACAGATTGAATCCAAGACCCACAAAGTGATCTATCCAAGTTAAGATCAGTCCTAACACGTAGGTTCAAACATCCATTTATCCCAATATCAAGACTGCTATTCCAAAATAGTCCACAAGTGTTCCTTCTTCTTGACTGTAATGTTTTAGAATTATCCAGATCTTCAGTTTTTCTACGAATTTCCCATCTGAATACACTTGATGCTATTTGCTTCCAACAAAACAGAACATAATCTTGTTTAAGCAACCTTTCCTATCTATGTTGTCTAGTTGCTTGTTCCAGTCTTCATTTTTTTCCAGGTGAATTCCGAAGCATCAGAAAAACATGGTACTCTCCTGTAAAACTACAGCGAAAAGTAACAGGATGTGGGTGCAGCCCACATGGGAATGGAAAATGTCAGCCAACACAATACATTCTTGGTTTTAGTGCCAGCATTTCCATATCTTAAAGCTTCAGGCCTACTTGTCCCACTTTTGGATAGCAAAGCCTACAGTATGTTGAGTCACATAAATAGCCTGGAAGTACTTACTGAGGCAATAATTAAGTCAGTGGAAGGAGAAGAATTATTAAATGTGGAGGTCCGAGATGAATTAAGAGAGGAGTGTATTTTTAAATAAACAGTACTTGAAGAAGACCAGCAGATAATCCTAGGGCCAACAAATTTGTTTTGCTAAAATCTCTTAGGTGCCAATAGATCTGACCTTACAAAACCATCTCTTGTAACATGTTATATTTAAATTGAATTACAAACCTGTTTGCACACTTTATGGATTTTCCACACATCGAGATGCAATTATTCTGTCCCATTCCTACAAACATGGAGGACTACAACACATTCAAGCATACAATTTGGGGGATATAGTCCCTTACTGTAACCATGAGCTAAAGTTGATGTGTTTAACTCTGAATTACCTGGTATATAGGACTCTACTACAATACCCTGAGGACACTCTATTTTTCTCCAGGTAGAGCAGTAGCAAAATCTCTCAATAATGTCACCCATAATGCACTGTTGCAAAATATGATTGGGAATTCTTCTTCAACCTTAACTTGCTTCATTAACTAGATGTGATGTCAGTTAAGTCATGTAGAAGCATTTATATTAGTCCAGACCCCTGGACAAAGGGAAAGTGCCTCTCTGTTCCCAAGATGCATTCTCAATTGCTTGGAGAAGATGGCCTATGCCTATCTCTTTTTTAAAAATAGCAAATTTACTCGCTAGATTACATCTAATTTGGTTTTTAAGCCCATGCTATCTGATTGAATCTTGGTGTAAGGGATGCTTATTATTCACTGGGTTTATTAAAATCACTAAACGCAGCTTACAAAAACACTACCTTGAGACATTACTATACCTAAAGAAAGAAACCATGTTAACATTATGGTCAAATTCTCACCACTTGTTAAACTAATGGCTGGATTCTCACAAAGGCCTGCATCACCGATTACCCATTTTAGCCTTACCTACCAACTTGAGGATATGCAGTATTATCAATCAAAACCATGTACTGTATGAACTTGAGCAGTTTAACAATTCTGGCAGATATGCTATCCCTACTTATGCAAGAACCAGAAAAAGGCCGATAAAAAGAATGATTAAAGAGGTATTCTTTATATAAAGGAGAACAAGAGATAAAATGAAGAAACAGCACAGTAAGAGATTCAAAGCTTTTGAGTGGTGTGGTGAGATAAGAGAGCCAAAAAAGAGAACGCCTGCCCTTTCTGAACTCAAAAATCAATCAAGGTCAACAACACGGAGGGTTGGTGTTTCAGTTTCATTGCCTGCTTCTTTTCTTTTGTCATCTTTGCTGTTCAGCATGTGATAGATAAATGGACCAATGTGATGCACACTTGGCTGGAAATAGTAGAGTTGTGGTCCCATGTTGTCAAAATCATGAAGGTTAAATAGTACACTCAATCAGAAAGCAGCTTCAGATTTATGAATATTCTCTTGGGAAACGAATGAATCACTATGGCAGAATAAGGAGACCATTTGAACATCAGAAGAAGCAAGAGATGTTATTAAATGAGTCTGATGCTCAGAATCAACCCAAACTTGAAAAGGTTAAAAATGTCCCCGTATGTCATCCTGTCATATAATTACTTGGGTACTCCATTTGTACTTCAAGCAGATAACCTGAATCTAAGAAGAATTGGGAAAGCAGATAGTTTGAAAATATAATGTCCCATGGGGAAGAGAAGCCAAAATGGACTTAGAGGCTGGTAAAAAGTTCGTACTGTTGGAGTCTAAGACTACAGGAGAAGAAGAAGAAGAAATGGTTATCAAGCAGAGATGGAACTAGCAGTCTTAGGCTGCCAAACAGATGTAGATTCAAGAGTGATCCAAAATCTCTGAAGAGCAGTTGCAACAGAAATCATTCTGAAAAGAGAATAATGCAACTGGTGCAGGTGCCCATAGGGAGAAAAGGCTTTGAAGATACAGGAAAAATCAAGATTGCATTAGCTATGAGACACTGACAGCTAATTTTTTTTACAAAGCCCTTAACTCTCTGAGGAAATTTTGTTGCTGCAGCTTAGGAAAGGTATACTGTTGTATTACCAGAAGCAGAATTATTAAAGGCAAGGAAATAGTTAATCTCAGGATTGTACAGCAATTAAGCTATGAAGCAATTTGCCATATTTCATTCTCCTTTCATCATTGCAGACACCATCTGCTTTCTAATATCATCTTTGATATACTTCACATAAAGATAAAAAGCTCAATCTATTCATGGGTAAGATTCTTGAGTGCTGTTATTTTGTCTGGTCAATCCTAAGAACTGATGACAGGCATATTTTGCCTATTATTTCTGCTATAAAATATGGGGTATTGCACTCTACTCCAATATTTAGTAGTACAATATGATTTGCTGTCTCATGACTCATTCCCTTTGCTGTTCTTCCATTGTACTTTCTTGTGATAGGAATAGCAATAGCACTTAGACTTATAATGTATACCGCTTTACAATGCTTTTCAGCCGTCTCTAAGCGGTTTACAGAGTCAGCATATTGCCCCCAACAATCTGGGTCCTCATTTTACCCACCTCAGAAGGATGGAAGGCTGAGTCAACCTTGAGCTGGTGAGATTCGATCTGCCAAACTGCTGGCAGCTGGTGATCAGCAGAAGTAGCCTGCAGTACTGCACTCTAAACATTGTGCCACCATGCCTCATTCTTGTGATGGGGTAATGCTTGACTGTGGTTGCTCAAATTCTACCAAGGTCAGGTGGATAGGGCCCAGAACAGAGTTCTCAGTCTCCTTCTCAAGCGTTGCATGGAAGTTTCATTTACTGTGTATTTTCTATAGTTACACTGCATCTGATGGTGGGAAAAACAGGTGAGAAACTCCTGAAAAGCATGTACGCTATTGCATACGTATTTACCTTATAGGAACAAAATAAACTCCCTTATTTTGAATCAGTTCACTAGTTTATTAACTCATTTAATATCTAAATCGACTAGGATTTACCAGCTCTAACTGAAGATATCAGGTTTTGTGATGGGACCCTTTCCTATGGAAAACTGATACCTTATCACTGAGTATTCGGGATACATATTTTATTCAGAAATGGCAACAGATGGATCTCTTAAAGCATTGGAGATATGGCACAGAAAATTTGTCTCTTGAAGCTCAATAGTGTGTTCAACAGATAGGACCGAACACTGTGAGTAGCAGGAGTGAAGGTTGCTTCAATGGGATTATGATGATGGTGGCAGAAGAATGCAGACAATCCCTTTAGTCTCTTTAGAAGTTATGGTTTTCTGCAAAAATACCAAAAATGCTATTGTGTGGCCACAGAAGATGGGTGCCACATCTAAAAAACAGTAGGCCTACACTGAATCCAAGGTTCAATTTTTTCACCACTGGTTTCCATATTCATGTGTTGCCTCTATTGAAGTCTCTGATAAATAAGTAAAATTGAGAGCTATTCTGGTGATGAGCCAGTGATAAGAGCTGTCTGGATGAAAAGATATTGGGCTTAAGGCACCCAAGAGATTCCCCAGTGCACAGCTATGAGCTCCTCCCTTTGATTCTTATTTGCCCCAAGAACTGCAGATGTTGCTGCTGCCACATCAGAAGGCTGCCTTTTCGAGAAGCAGATGTGGTTGCTATCAGCGAGGCCCTTTCTCACTGAGATAAGCTGGAGCTTCTCTTGCTCTGCTTTATTGCACATTTTTGTTACGAAGTAAACATTAAGACACAAGCTCATTTTCCTGTCCAGTGTCACCCCCGCAAGAGATTGCGGTTGATACAAATCGTTTTCTCTACTTTCAATGTTTCATGAGTGGATACAAACAAGAGGAACGAACAGAAAGTTCCCCTGGGGAGACAGAAGCTGCCAGAGCTTTGTTAATTCCAATCCTCTCCATCACTTTGAACCATGAAGCTGCCAAGTGCAACTCAAAGAGCAAATGCCTAAAAGCTCTTTGCGGGATGCCAGAGGCCTGGTGGTGCAATCCCAGCTCTTGTTATGGGACAGACTCAAACTTATGAACCCCCCCTCTCATCCACACTATGGAGGGCAGATGCCGGTCATGGTCTTTATCTGACTCGGGCTGGCTTTGGGCACGCTCTGGCTTGGGGGTCAAGGATGGTGGGTCAGGCTGCTGGACAGACATAGTTCTCCGGAGGTGATTCCTCTTGCGCAGGAAATCAGGTTGAGAATGAAGACCAAAGCTGCCTTTCCTTAGGATCATGCGGGAGTTGTTCTTCTTAGGCCGGGAACGAAGGCTGAACTCCAGGGAAGCCAAGTGGGCTGCATAACCCTCGCTGATAAACTAGAGGAGAGAAGGAGAACAAAGATGACAAACGTTTAGCATCATCTGTGGCATGGAGGAAGGGAGTAATGTAATACAGACGCTTCACTGCTCTTCTTTCTCCCCAAACACCAACCAACCAGACTAAAAGCCTTGCGGCCACCTGTAAGGAATAAGACAGAATTTTTGCCATGGAATTGGCCAAGGAAGTGGATTCTCCAGTGAAGGGTAATGTTTGCCTATATTTGTAGTAAGAAATGCAAAGAATGCAAGGACTTTACAGCCTCCACAGAGGGATGAGTGGGTGGGCAATAAACATTAAACTGGTTTTGGATTAGTTAGAAGAAAATGTGGAAACACAGTAGGCTACCTGAATCTGTTTATATACTGAAAATGCTTAACTATTAGAATTGATCAATTGACCTAATTGACTGCAAATCTGTTTAAAATGCAGGACCTGGAAATCAGCAAACATTAGCAGACTTAATCCAAATCATAGAGTGCACAACAGAATAAACTAGAAGTGTTGTGAAGAAGATAGGATGCACCAAGCATTCTCTTGCAGGGAAGAGAATAAATGCAACATACAGGCTCTGCACAAGATTAGCAACACACTCCATTCAATTTACTGCCTTGTCAAATTGCTAGAGATAGCAGCAAATTAGAAATAACTATGTGTGGTCAAAGAGTAGGCGGTTCCTTTCCTAAACCAATTACTGTTTGTTCTTAATAAAATAAGGAAGAAGAAACATATAAAATCGGTTTGATAAATGTGCCTGTAAATTTTGTCTTCCACTGAGAATAAACACCCTGTGACCACAGATCAATAAAAAAACATTGGAGTACTTTTCAGCTGTTTGGTTTTGTTGGCTTAAATTAGGGAAAAGAGGATTTTTTTTCATGGAACAATAGAACACAATCTTTAGCCATGTCACCTGCCAACTCCAGAAAGCAGCTGCTGCTAAATTCCTGAATGGGAGGGATGAACAATTTGTTGTTTGAACTGCTAGAAGTTGTCTTCCCTGCTATGGAGTCTAGGCTTTTATTTGCCCAATTTTCAAGTTCCTTTCCAAGTAGAACAGAAAATGTCAAATAAAGGCAATTTCATTTAAGCATGACTTTGAAACAGATATCTTTTCTTTCTTTCTTTATTAAATATGTAAGGATTTATCCTATTGATTTGATTTTTAAAACAGCATAATTCGTAAACTGTAAAATCCTTTGAGATAAACTTGGTTCTTGGACACATTCATGTAAGAATTTGGGATATAGATTTTGAGATATGAAGATTTTGAATATAACATTGATTTACTTGATTAAGGGAATATATATATAAATTTAAATAAATATAAATTAACAAATTTAATAAATAATGAAAAGATTGAAGGAACCTGGGAGATTCAGTCTGAACAAAACTGGGGAGATACATCAGTTGCATAAGAGAGCCTTACTCTTTCGATCAAGAAACGTTTTCCATAGGGTCAGAAAAAATGAGCATAACACAGAGTTCTCAAATTATGAACCTTTTGTTTAACAACTGTTCAAAGCTCAATGGCACTGAAAAAAGTGATTTATGACTCGTCTTTGCATGTTTTAAAAAAATTAGATTTATATGCCACCCTTCTCCAGAGACTCAGGGCGGCTTACAATGAGTTAAGCAATAGCATTTAAGACTGTCACAGTGCCCTCACAGCCATGTGATCAAAATTCAAGTGCTTGGCAACCAGCATGTGTATATGACGGTTGCAGTCATTTACACCCTTCTCAAGGGGCTTCCAACAAAGTCAACGGAGAAAGCTGGACTCACTTAAGAATTGTGTGATTTGTTTAATGACTTTGGCAAAAAAAAAAAAAAGCTGAGCATGACTCATTTAACAACTGCATCACTTAGCAATGGAAGTTCTGGTCACAACTGTTGTTCTAAATCAAGGACTACCTGTAGAAAAAAGAATCTGTAGTTTGGGATTGATCTGTTGAGTTCTTGGTGCTCTCTGAGCTTCATTGTTTCCATGCAGACATTTCATTATCCAGTGAAAGTTATAAAGATGTTACCTGAGGATATTATCGAGTTGGGTAATGAAGTTCTGCAAACAGGCAAGGACAGCACCAAAGACTCCAGAATGGGAATATGTTGCAGCTACCTAGGTTTTATTTAAATATAATGGGGATCTGTTCAACAGTGCAAATTTCTACTTAGGAAGCTTTGGAATTCTCTGGAGTTTTTTTAAAGAAATAGCATCTTTCAAGGATGGTTTCATTAGTTTTCTTATACACTATAGGGGTAGCAGTAAATCAGGGTTTCTCAACCTCATCAAATTTAAAATGTATGGACATTAACTTCCAGAATTCCTCAACCCACAGAGCCTGTGTAGCGTAGGGGGCTAATGCCTCCTACTAAAGGCAGCAATTAACACCAGCTGCCTGTAATTTCTCTGAGTTCAATCCTAGCCAGGCTCAAGGTCGACTCAGCCTTCCATCCTTTCTAAGGTGGGTAAATTGAGGACCCAGTTTGTGGGGGCAATAAGCTGACTTTGTATAAATATACAAAAGTATGAAGGCTATTGCTTAACGCATTGTAAGCCGCCCTGAGTCTCCGGAGAAGGGCGGCATATAAATCAAATAAAAAAAAAAACCCGTATGGAGAAACACTGGATAAGATTATCCATGCAATTCCTTCCAGTTCCACAATTCTATGATTCTAAGATTTACAATTAAGACTTAAATAAGGAGAGTGTGAATATCCTTTAGTATATTTCTATATACTAAACGTAAGATTAAGCTAAGTGCTCTGGTTTACTGTTGCTGCAGACAAATTCCATCTCGCAAGGGTTAATTGTACAATGCCCCCAGAACCCTTCTTATTTTCCAGGGCCCTTAAATCTTCCAGAAAAAGAAAAAAAATCACCTGGCACAGAGTCTGATATTTCTTTGCTGGTCGTCCAACAATGTAAATCTGAGAGGGGGAAAGACCCAGGACATTATACACAGAAATGTCCTTCATGGAGCCATATGCAGCACAAATTTTGATGTGGCACTGGAGGGAGAAATGTCAAAGGTTAGCCATGAAAATATGATACCAGTCAGAGCCTATAGCACCCATTTTTAATACCTCAATTGACTCACGTCATCAGTCTGGGTCACTAGCAATCATGAATTTGAACTATGAAGTATATGGATTAATGGGAGTCTTAGCTCACACGTGATGGCTGTTTCTGGCCATGAATCTGATCTAACTACTCAGGAAAATTAGTGTCTAATTAACCAAACTTCAAAACTTCCCCATTCGATGCTCCTAAAAGGGCAAGAAGGAAGGCTATCAACTATTACCTCTTGCACAAGATTCCGGAGAAAAATGGTTTTCTGCCTTAAAGGATCATGGACAAGACCATCAGAGAAGAAAATCATTCCTTGTGGGAAGTTGTGCTGAGACAGCCAGGAGACGACACGTTGCTTCTGCATGTCGGGACGTCCTGTGATATAGATAATCAGGTAGCCAAGATCTTGCCAATGCCTGTGTTAGAGAGAAGAGAAAAGTAACTGGGATCATCAAACAGTTTATGACTATTCTGTCTGGTAGAGGGGACAGGTTGAATGGGAGAATACCAGAAGGTGAGAAGGTAACTACAGAGGTGTCTATGGAGATTCTCAGTCATCCAGGTCATGGCTGTCTCAAAGATGCTTTTTCAAAAGGCAACTGGACTTCCTTGGTTTTTCCTTGAAGAGGTTTTGTTTCTCATCCAAGAAGCTTCTTCAGTTCATGTCTTCAAGGAAAAACCAAGAAAGACCAGTTGCCTTTTGAAAAAATACTTTGGGGATAATCATGACATGGATGACAGAGAATCTCCATAGACATTTATTTGGTCCGATATAATCCCAGAGGGGAGAGTGAGAATGGGAGAGTATCACAAGGTGAGAAAGTAACCACAGAGGAAAAACAGATGGTTAGGAAGAGGGAAGGGATGGAATTGCACATGATGGTTGTGAAAGTGAAGTTGTAAGGAGCTGAGGTCCCATGGTTATTAGCATACTATAACAGTCAGAGATAGGGGGATAAAATTATTCAGCTTACAATTGAATGCAAATGTGTAGCACTTTAAAAATAATTCTGAAACCAATAAATAAGCATGAATTATCCTTCAAAATTTTCATTTCTCTGTATTATTTAACAGTCTTCTTAATAATAAGTTCCCTCTTTTACCCCCATATCAATTACTTTCAATTTCAACTTTCTTTCTCATCCAGTGTTTCCCAACCTTGATAAATTTTTATAGTGGATGGACTTCAATTCCCAGAATTCCCCAGTCACTTCTGACATCTTTTTCTTCCTTAGATAAAAGTTTATAAATTATGCATATTAATGAAAAAAGTAAAAATGCATATTAAACATGGTTTGCAAAAGTTGTAATCAGTGATCTAAAATACAAGAAGAAAAGCAATGAAGTTTCCCCCTGACCCCACATACCTTATTTTTCAGAGAATAAGACGCACCTTTCCCCCCCCAAAAGAGGGTGAAAATCTGAGTGCGTCTTATATTCTGAATGAAGCCCCTCCCAGCCTCGCAAAGAGATTTCAGAGCTGAAAGAAGCCTCTGAAAGAAGCTTCAGAAAAAACCTTCCAAACAGAGCTTCAGAAAAAAAGCCTCTGAAAGGCTTTTATCTAAAATAATATGGCAAGCAACAAAAGAAGAATCAGTAAAGGTTCTAACCAAACTATGATAACACATCTGGAGAATGACACAATAACCAACAGATCGGTTACTCTATATACCAATACCAAAGGAAGGAGATTGAACAGAGTACAGATAGTCCTTCAGAATAAAAGCCTATGAAAGAAGCTTCAGAAAAAAAGGGCTTTTTTTCTGAAGTTCTATTTCAGAGGCTTTCAGAGGTAGAAAAAAAAGCAAGGCACAGAGCTCACAACCAACGAACCTATTGCTAAAATTCACCTCTGGGAACAGCTGATAGGGGGTATTCCGAGAGGCCATCTACCCAACAATCAGCTTTTTTCTTATTTTCCTCCCCAAAAACTAAGGTGCGTCTTATACTCTGGTGCGTCTTATAGTTCGAAAAATACGGTATATTTCATCTACCAATAAACCTGGTCCGAGTTCTCTTTCCTTCTCCTACAGTTCTACTATAGAAACTTCAGAGACACTTTAAATTAGGCAGTTTTTTACAGATAAATTATTTTACATTTGGGGCTATCTGAATACTGTATTTTTAACAGAGAGTTAACGATGAGGGTTGAATTGGATCAACCCCAATTTGCAATACATGAGGAAGTAGATAGCATGTTGGCAACAATATTTTTATATCCTTGCACAACCTGGCTTCCAACTTCTAGCCAAGAGGATGTTAGTAATTACATATTACTTAAAATTAGGCATGCCTTTCTGAGGGAAGGCCAAATGCCTCTTTATTTAAAAAGGATAGTTACTAGATCTCTTCTTAAGAAGCTTTCCACTTCTTAAGAAGACAGGCAGTTAAAAGCTAGTCTCTAATCTACCATGCTTGGTAAGGGGATTGAGAGATTGTTGGCTTATCAATTGTAGCCAGTCCTGGATGAAGCAGATTATTCTAACGACACTGCCAAAAGTTTTCCAGTTTGTGGCAATATAACAATGTGATAGATAAAATCCAATAAAATAATGATACATTTCAAACTGGCTTCAGGGTAGGCTGTGGGTTGGCTGGCCTGATGGTCTTTGTTTGGGCAAGAACAGAGGGTGTAGATCAGGGCAGGGTGTCAAACTCATGTTTTCCCAGCAGCGTCACATGGTGTATCAGGATTTCCCCCCTTCACTAAACCGGGATGGGCGTGGCCAGCACGCAACGCATCTGGCCATGAGTTTGACACCCCCGGTGGCTATAGGTAAAAGTATAGGTTCCCCTTACACATATGTGCTAGTCATTCCCGACTCTAGGGGGCGGTGCTCATCTCCATTTCAAAGCTGAAGAGCCAGCTGTCCAAAGACATCATCCGTGGTCATGTGGCCGGCATGTCTAAATGCCAAAGGCTCACAGAATGCTGTTACCTTCCCACCAAAGATGGTCCCTATTTTTCTACTTGCATTTTTATGTGCTTTCGAATTGCTAGGTTGGCAGAAGCTGAGACAAGTAATGGGAGCTCACCCCATTACACGGCACTAGGGATTCCAACCGCTGAACTGCTGACCTTTCGATCGACAAGCTCAGTGTTTTAGCCACTGAGCCACTATGTCCCTTATCTCTTTGGCTATAGATATTATCTATTTTAGTATACTAAATAACTGAGATTTAGAAATAGGAGCCACAGATCAACAATGGTTCCATCTTTAGGTTGGACAGAATTGCTCAGAATTGTCTGTCAGTCAAGGGAGGCTCAGTGATTGCAAGCTGAGTCATGGGTTCTTCCTTTTCTATATGCAGTGGAAGATTGCATGTCCTCCTAAAAGGGAAGCAGCTTGCAGCATGAAGCTATTTTCATCCTTCCGACGAAAGCACTGAGGGCCTATGGGTGCACTGCAGTTGTTAAATCAAATAGGAGCTCTTGAGATTCTATTTGGTCTCCGAGGCTTATCAATATTTACATTGAAACTGCTAAAACACCATATCAAAGATTTGGAGCGAGGTGACATTAGTATATTGAGTACACCCTTCTTCTCTGTTACATCTTCAGGAAATGGCAAGGTTTTCCTGCAGAGTTTCCTGCCTACAGTCAGTAATGGGCTGAGTGAGAGAAAAATGAACTAAATGCATCTGGAGAAAATCAATGTATTTATTGTAGGAGACCCTAATTCAAGAGATGGAAGTTCTCTCTGGGATTACATTCTCCCAGAAGGAGCAGGTAGGCAGCCTGGAGCAGCTTCTGGACAAATCTAATTTCTAGACTGAAGAGAGAGAGAAAGAAACAGGACTGCTGCAAAGTTTTACTTGAGACCTCAACTGTCCCCCTTTCTGGAAGAGAATAACTTAAAAGTGTGGTGCACACAATGGTACAATCCAGGCCATGACCATGTTAATGTGTTCTATGTGGCATTGCCTGTGAGTCTTAAGCACCTGGAGGTTTTAATTGTTACATAACTAAACAGCCAGGTGAGTCTGGGAAACAATGCTAAGAAACCAGATTACACCTGTGCTTAAAGCATTGCACTAGCTGCCAATTTGTTTCCAGGCAAAATGCAAATTGCTGCCTTTAAAGCACTATGATGTTTAACTCTGGACTGTTTGAGAAAACTCCAGTCTGACTAAAAGCATCTGAGGAAATCTTCCTACAACGGTGAACTTGACTAAACCTTCTCTGTGGGGCCTGACATCTTTAAAAGCTTTAAAAAGGGGCAATTTTTTTTATGCAGGCTTCTACCGGTTCCTTTTACAGTTAGTCCTTGCCTAAAATTGTGGGGGGATGAATGGAAACCTGCTTTCAACTGCCCCCTAGGCAGCTTTCTATTCAGAATCATGCTGTTTGGATTACAAGGGGCCCCAAGGCAGGGGTGAAATGCTCCCGGTTCAGACCCGATCGCCCGATCTGGTATCGATGGCGGCGGGTGGTTGGGAGAATTGGTAGCAAAAATCCATGCCCCTCCCCCCCATGCCCAGCTGAGCCACGCGATCATCAGAGGCTTTTTTTAAACTTTTAAAAGCATTTTTTCTACAACCTCTTCGGCCGAAAAAATGCTTGTAAAAGTTAAAAAAAAAGGTTCTGATGATCGCGTGGCTCAGCTGGGATCGTCAGAGACTTCTAAAAGCATTTTTTTCTGCAATCTCTTCGGCCAAAGAGGTTGTAGGGGAAAAAATGCCTTTAAAAGCCTCTGGCAATCCCTGCTGAGTTGCCTGATCGTCAGAGGCTTCTAAAAGCATTTTTTTTCCTGCAACCTCTTAAGGTTGTAGAAAAAATGCTTTTAAAAGTTAAAAAAAAAAAAGTTGGCTACACCTACACAGTCACATTAGCCACACCCACAGAACTGGTAGTAACAAATTTTACATTTCACCACTGCCCCAGGGGTTTTCATGCAGCTGACAAACGAGGTCCTACATGAGTATCTGTATAAAGGGGTCCTGGTTTATTTGGGTGACAACCTTATTTACAATGAAACCCTAGAAGAGCACATCAAATTAGTGTGAAAAGTATTAAGAAAATTACGCAAAGCTATATGTAAAGTTGTCTAAATGTGAATTCGATAAGGATACCCTAGATCCGTCATGGCGAACCTATGGCACATGTGCCACAGGTGGCACGCAGAGTCATATCAGTGGGCACACAATCTCAGCTCTGGTGCACATGCGCATGCCAGTCAGCTGATTTTCAGGCCTTCTGGGCCCAGTGGAAGTCAACAAACAGGCTGTTTCCAGCCTCCGGAGAGCCTTTGGGGGGAGGGGGAGGCAGTTTTCGCCCTCCTCAGGCTCCTAGAAAGGCTCTGGAACCTGGGGAGGGCAAAAAACAGGCCTACCTGGCCCACCATGCCATCACATGCCAAAAGTGGGAGAAGCACGGGGGGGGGGTCACCCAAACATGAGTGGGGGCAAGGCGCATAGAATTATAGGTGTGGGCACGTGTGCACCCAACACGTCCCCCCCACTCCCCCCACTTTTGGCACACGATGGCAAAAACGTTAGCCATCAACTGCCCTAGATTATCTTGGCTACTGCATTTCAAACCAGGGGACAGAGATGGATCCGGCAAAAGTGAAAGCATATTGGACTTACTCCCACGAGCAAGCAAACAACTGCAAAGCTTCCTGGGGTTTGCACACTTTTACCAGCAATTTATCCCTCATTTGCTGAAATTGTACTTCCAATAACTGAATTATTAAAAACGGGGGATCAGGGGGTGGGAACCAACCAAGCCAAAACCTGGACAACCCCTGAAATGGACTTTATAATGTCAAAAAGCCTTTGAATTGTTGAAAAATACATTTCGCACAGGAACCCATCCTAAAACACCCAGACCCAGATCTTCCTTTCATTAGCAAGCTGATGCTAGTGACGTAGCAGTGGCAGCAGTGCTCTTCCAGAAAAATGCGAAGGGAGACCTGCAGCCCTGTGCATATACGTCCAAAAAACTTACAGAAACTGAAAAGAGGTGGGTGGTATGGGAGAAGGAGGCTGATGCAGTCCGTTGGGCTTTACTGACTTGGACACAGTTTTTAAAAGGCAGCAATAACCCATTCAAGGGATGGACAGACCATAAGAATTTAGAAGCCCTAAAAACTCCCAGGAAACTCTCTCCAAAACAAGTTAGATGGGTGCAGTACTTCAAAATATTCAATTTCCAATTGAAGTACCACCCAGGGGGAAAAACCTATTAGCAGATGGGCTGTCAAGAAAACCCCAATTTAACAGCAAACAAGAAGAAGTGATTCACCCAATAATTCCACCTTCCCCCGAGGAGGAGGCTCAGGTGATCACTCAGGCACAAGCCAAACGACCGGAAATCGAAGATAAATCAGAAATGTCCAAAAAATTACAAAACAAACTAAGAACAGACCCTTGGCACCAAGAAAATAAAACCCTGTTAACTCTTAGAGATGGTGTAGCATGGAAAGGATCCAAGTTATATGTCTCCAAAACCTTACGTCTCCATGTACTTCAAAAAAGCCACAATTCAAAACAGGGAGGACATTTTGATTATTTAAAAACTCTACAGATGGTCAGGAGACAGTTTTGGTGGCCAAAGATGAAGCGCAACATTGAGGATTATGTAAAAAGTGCTACTGTGAAGACTAGACCAGGAAAACCTCCAGGACTGGGAGGAAATAGGAATGGATTTTATAGTGGATCTGCTGGAGAGTGGGGGAAATACAGTCATCTGGACCGTAATGAATTTATTCTCCAAACAGGCTCATTTTGTCGCGTGTCCAGAATTGCCATCAGCCAGGAAATTATCCAAACTGTTTGTTAATCATATCTATCGATTACATGGAGTACCATCCAGGATAATTTCAGACAGAGGGGTGCAGTTCACTGTAAAGTTCTGGAGGGAGTTTATAAAAGCTATTGGGTCATCTCAAGCGTTAAGGTCATCTTTCCATGATCGGTGGAACAATCTAATGTGATGACTGGTCAATATTTAAGGTGTATTGTAAATTATCAACAGTCCAACTGGGCTGATTTATTGCCTTTTACTGAAGTATCTTATAGCAGCAGAGGGTTAACCCCATTCCAGATTAGTACTGGACTGGAATTTGTCCCCATGCCAGAGTTGCCGAGGGACCCCCTCCCCCTCCATCCATGTCAGTAAAAGAATGGATGTACTCCTTAAAGGAATAGAAAAAAGGCTTTGAGTGCAGCAGCAGAAATGCACAAGAAGCAAGCTGACAGACATCATTTGCGGCAACCTCTTTTCAAGTAGGAGATAAGTTTATCTGTCAACTAAACACGTGAAATTACAGTTGCCGTCTAGAAAACTGAGTCCAAAGTTCTTGGGACCTTTTCAAATAAACAAGTAATAAATCAAGTAACTGTACAACTAAAATTCCCTCGCTTGTTTGGGAAAATACATCCGGTTTTTCACAGTAGTTTGTTAAAGCAGTTTATTACTTCTTCATTGTGGCCAGCAGACCATGTGGCTCCCAAGCCTTTAATCATTGCTGGGCATGAACATTATGAAGTTAAAAGAATATTGGATTCTGGAATTTACAGAGGGCAGTTACAATATTTAATTCACTGGGTATCCCATTTCAGAAGCCACCTGGGTAAACCTTTCTGTTAATCTGAAAAAGCTGGAAAGTTAACGCTGATAGATTGGTTTGGAAATTCCATTAAAATATCCACACAAACCCAAAGGGGATCTTGCAGCTGGCAGGGGCGGTTAAGTTTCATATGTATGTGTGTTGTTATATTTAACCTAATAGCAATCTTTTTGTATTCTGTATCATTGCAGGAGTTTCTTTTCAATTGACGGTGGGCAGCCTGTCAAGCCCAAATTTGACATATATGTAGCCACTTTATTTAGCTCTCTAGTATACTCATTTATTCCTTTTCTTTCTCTTTCCTATGTAAGGGGTTTTTTTGGGGGCTCGCCACATTCTAAAGGTGGGGGGAAGGAACAAATAAATAGCGAGGATTGTTTTGGCTAGTGGAAGGTGGAGTTTGAAGACATTGGGAAATGTGGATTGAATGTTTATTGGAGAATGTGACTTTTGAGGGACGTTTCTAACTTGCAATATTAAGTGTTGTAATTCTGGTTTGTGTCAGATCCAGAATTACAACAGACTTTGCCATTTTGATGAGTACCTAAATAAAAGGAATTTATTTTGGAAGATGGATTTTGCCTATTTCTTTTTTGAATGGGTTTCATCACTTGGAAACCTGACATTTCTATTGCTAAGTGAGACATTTGTTAAGGGACTTTTGCTCCATTTTATGACCTTTCTTGCCACAATTGTTAAATGAATCAGTTAAGTTAGTAACACGCTTGTTAAGTGAATCTGCCTTCCTCACTGATTTTGCTAGTCAGAAGGTTGCAAAAAGTGATCACGTGATCCCAGGACACTGCAAACATCATCAATATGAACCAGTTGCCAAGCATCCAAGTTCTGATCATGTGACTGTGCTATAATGATCAAAAGTGTGAAAAATGGTCATAAGTTCCTTTTTTCAATGCCATTGTAACTTTGGTCACTAAATGAATGATTCTAAGTCGAGGACTTGTTAATATTATTAATTCTTCTTGTTTTATGGATTTGTTTTCATTGCTACTTTAACCATTCTTAAGATTTTGATTTTAAATTTGTTTTATGCCACTGAGAGACTTGTTTGGTTTTGGTTTAGTCTGGAATGTGAATGTGAATGTGAATGCTATTGTGGTTTATCAAACATGATTTATGGCTTAACGTAGGAATGGTTTATGACTAAGCAGATCTAGCCATTTCTTTGTGCCTCCACAAAGTTCTCTCTGACTCCTGTAAACAAAGTTCAGTAACCAGTTCCCAGCCATTTGAGAATGGAAATACATACAAAGTACAAAATTAAACATCTCCACAGCCATATTATCAGTCAACACAGGGCTGAAAAGGGGACGGGGGAAATCAGGAAATTTTTTTCCTTGGACAAGGTGCTTCATTCCTGTTGTGACCACTTGGTGGCAGGAGAATCACAGGAAAAAGTAGGGAGGGGTCAGGGCAGGGGGCATATGATGGAGACAGGAAACACAGTTTTCTTCAAAAAGTTGAAGAATAGTTTCACAGTTTAGTATTTCATGGCGCCTGGAAGTTTTGCCTGGGGATATTTCGCTAGCACTCCTGCCACCAAGTGGTGAAAATGTAACAAGGTTATTCCCAAACAGATTACCGGTATTTCCAAGGTGCAACTAACAGGAATATGCCAATGCATATTTTATTTCAGGAATGATTATCACTTGACTGCTTTATCAGAAGACAAAAGGGACTGCCTTTATAAACAAGGTTAGGAATTCTGTCTGGAAGCCATTGACTATTTTCACTTGGATTGGCTAATTTGCCCTTGCACAGATATGTCTTATGTGGCAGTTGCGCTCTTTCCTCGCCCAGGAGGCAATGCAAGCCTCACAACTGGACTGTTGTACTGCACTCTACCTGGGGCTACCCTTGAAGACCAGACAGAAGCTATAGCTGGTTCAAAATGCAGCAGTGAAAGCAATAATGGGCACTCCTCATTGTGCCCATGTATCACCACTGCTATACTAGCTGTCATTTGGCTCCTTGGTACGATTCAAGGTGCTGATTGATACCTTTAAACCCCTTCTTCGAATAGGACTTGGTTATCTGAAGGATCATCTTTCTCAGGTACATTCTGGAGAACCAGTAGTGGAAATTTTGAGTAGTTCAGAGAACTGGCAAAAACCACTTCTGACTGGTCCCGCCCCCCCTCTATTCACTGCCTCCCGAGCCCCAGCTGATTGGCTGGGTCTTCTTTTGTTGCCCTGCACATGGAGCTGAAAAGAAGGTGAGTGGGGTGGGGAGGGAATGGAGATTTTACAGTATCCTTCCCAGGGGTGAAATGTATTTACTTTTCCTACCGCCTCACTGATGTCCACCCGCCGTATGTCATCTGCGCATGTGCAGATGGTTAAAACCAAGACATGATAATGTCCTGGTTTGTGGGGGAGGAGCTTCCCGCCGGCGGTGTTACCAGCTCTCTGAACTACCTGCAGCCAGCGCTACTGGCTTCCGCAAGCCGGATAGAATCGGCAGCATTTCACCTCTGATCCTTCCCCTGGAGTGGGGTGGAAATAAAGATTTTACAGTATCCTTCCCCTGTCATGCCTACCAAGCCATGCTATGCCCACTCACAGAACCGGTAGTAAAAAAATTTGAATCCCACCACTGCTGAGTTGGGTGTACTCCAGGTCCCTTCTATTAAAAGGTGCCATCTTGTGGGACCAAGGAAGTATGCCTTCTCTCTTGTGATCCCCACCCTCTAGAACAACATCCCCTCTCCCAACATACAGACAACACCCTCTCTCTTGGGGTTCTGAAAAGTCCTTAAAACCTGGCTGATGCTAATGTGTTGGGCATGGCGATACGCACTGTTATGCTTTTTAATAATGGTTGTTTTAGCTGGCTTGTTTTAATTTGGTATTATTTTGTAAACCATCCAGAATCTCCTGGAACAGGAGGCTATAATAAATCTAATAAAATAAACAAAAAATAAAACTTAATGTAATTGTGAGGTGCCCTTTACCTGACAACATCAACTGCTCCGGCTCTGACTTTAGGATCACTGCCCATGATGGAGACGCTGGCAGCAAAGGATCCATCAATGCTGAAGACGACACACTCCATTCCTCGAGGGAGGACAGTCAAGTAGCTTATGGCACTACTCTGATCTCCCCTGATGACCATAAGGAACACAGAAAACAATTATAACAGAAAGCCATCATGCCTTGGCCTTTTATTGAGATCAGAAGAAAAAAAACACTTCAGTTTTTCATATGATGGTCATAGCTTACTTAAATGATATAGAAATTCCAAGAAAGGTATTAGTAAAGAGGAAGACTATCAAAGTGTATCTTCCTTTTGTGAACACATAGCTTTGCATATCCCATTACTGGGGAACAGCTATTAAGAGGGAGACATAAGTATGGACTACGTCAGATTGCAGTGATCTGTCAACGTGTTCATTCTGCAAGTGAATCAGCCCAAGGACATGCATAACGAAGGAAATTTTTATTGCCAAATTCCAATAGCAAAATTCTTCCTTTCTGTGGCTCATGGTGATATTTACCTTTATAATAGTAACTGGCACTGAGTGATAAGGATTCTAAGATAGTGTAATAAAAATATTGTATTCATTACAACAGCAATGGGCAATTTGTGACCCAAGCTACAAGAAGCATCATTTAGTCCCTTTTTTGCAGCTCTTGGACCGTAACTGTAAAAAGAGTTTTACAGTAAACTGTATACTGTAAAAGCTTTGGAGGCCAAAGCTTCCTGCCATGATATGGTATGGTATGAAAACAGATGAAAATTGGAGCGTGATCCCTAAAATAAGTATATTATAATTGAAAATAAATAATTTGCCAGGATTCAATCAGAGGCTTTTTTTTATTTTTAAAAGCATTTTTTCTACAAGCTCTTTGGCTGAAAAAATGCTTTTCAAAGTTAAAAAAAAGGCCTCTGATGATCACGCGGCTCAGCTGGGATAATCAGAGGCTTTTAAAAGCATTTTTTCTACAACCTCTTCGGCTGAAGAGGTTAGAGAAAAAATGTTTTTAAAAGGAGAAAAAGCCTCTCCCGATCAGGCAGGTCAGCTGGGATCGTCAGAGGCTTTAAAAAAAAAGAAAGCCTCTGCTGATTTTTTTTTTAACCTCTTCAGCTGAAGAGGTTGTAGAAAAAATGGTTTTAAAAGTTAAAAAAAAAAAGCTGGCCATGCCCACTCAGTCATATTACCCACCACCACCACCAAGCCATGCCCACAGAACCGGTAGTAACAAATTTTACATTTCACCACTGGTCTGAAGGCTTGGAAGACAAAACCTCTGGTCCTGGTGACCCACCCAAATTGGATCCTACAACGTTATTCCGGGATACATATATTTGCCTTTGTTTGTGATAAATAATTCCCCACATCAATTCCCAGCCTCAAGCACATGTGTTGTAGAAAACTCTAATTCTAGAATTTGATTAACATTTTATGAGAGTAGGACATAATCCTCAATCTCTCAACAATTTAAGGATGTATTTATATCCTTCCAGACTTACCTGACCACCATTTTAATAGGATAGACGCCAACAGCAAGTCTTTTGTCTTTGGGGATGTTGTATGAGATTCTACCACTACTATTGGTGATTTCTGTATCAAAATAGACCCAACGTCCAGAGGAAGGTTCGGTCACGATGAAGATGTCAACCTGAAAGATGAAAAGAGAACATGCGGTAAAATTCCTTTATGGAATTAAAATGCAGGAATAGAGAAGTTCAGGTTAGGCAAACAAATTCCTGTCGACACACATACACAATTAACATCAAAGTTCATGAGGGATATTATATTAGTCTCTCAAAGAAAAACTAGTTTTGCAGCATCTTAAAGCATAAAACATTGTGGCAAAAGCTTTGAGGATTAGTAGCTATTTCAGCAGTATGACATCACTGACAATTTTAGTCGGTTTTAATAAAAGCACAAGAAAAGCTCGCTGCTCTGTACTGTTCAGTCTGCAGCTAAAGCATGTGTCCAATTCTAGGTGCCACATTTTAAGAAAGACAGTGCCAGATGAGGACAATCCAGATGGCGAGGGGCCTTGAAAGTCCAATGAGAAATAGCTGAAAGAGCACAGCATGTTTATCCTGAAGGAGAAACAATAAAGGGAAAATAATAGTAACTTTCAAACATCTGTAGGACTATCTCATAAAAGACAAAGCAAAATATGAATAACCAGTTAACAATCTTACAATGAGTAGAGCATGAGTTTGGCCCCTCCTATAATTTTAAAATACATACTTTGCTTGTGAGATTCACTCTCTAGCACCTTTAACTAAAATATCTCCAACAGGCAGACCAAAAAAAAAAAAAAAATACTTTGCTGCCTGAAACTCTGTGGACTGTTTCTAAGCAGAGTTGACACAAAGAACAAGGATCTGATTCAGAACAAGCCAGCTTCCTACAAGCATCCTCTCATACAGGGAAGGGCATAATTAAATGCTATAGAAATATTTGTCTTCAGAAAACTGCAGGCTATGGGATCAGAAGAAGCAATAGAGATGAAGTATTGAACTCATATCTAGTTTATAAGTTTGGAATATGGTCAGCTGATATGAAAATGCAGAATAGAAGAGCTTTTGGCAGTGGTGAAATCCAAATTTTTTTTACTACCGGTTCTGTGGGCGTAGTGTGGCTTGGTGGGTGTGGCAGGGGAAGGATATTGCAAACTCTCCATTCCCACCCCACTTTGGTGCCAGCCAGAGGTGGTGTTTGCTGGTTCTCCAGAGTACTCAAAATTTCCGCTACTGGTTCTCCAAACTGCTCAAAATTTCTGTTACCGGTTCTCCAGAACCGGTCAGAACCTGCTGGATTTCACCCCGGCTTTTGGTCTGATCAGCTACAGGGCTCTTCTCATGTTCTTAAGGGCTTACATGTCTTCAATGGCTTAACAGAGAAGGAGGGAGAGAGGGAAGGATATCTTTGGAATGTTACCTTTTCTCCTGTTAAAGCCACCATGTCAAGTGGTCCATACATGAACCGGCCAACTAGCAACTGAGGGCCATCTTCTGCAACAATGACATCATTCGATCTGTGGTTTGAAGTTACATTCTGAAAGGGAAACAAGGAAGGGAATGAAGTGACTGTCTCATCCCAACCATTATCCAACCTAGAAAAAAGGTATTTGTTTTTGAACATCTGAGATTAGGAGAAACAACCCAAAGTCAGCCCTTACATGTTGATATGTGGATACGCCTTCTTGATCTTTTCCTTAACTCTGCATGTGTATGTTTGTGTCAGTGCTGACTTTTAGACAAATTCCTGCAATTCAGCAAGATTTTGGAAGTGATTTGCCATTGCCTGCTTTCTAGGACTGAGAGCTAGTAGCCCAAAGGACACTCAGTTACCTAATGGTTACCTGATGGTCTCATGGCTAGCCATGTGCCTTCATCACTACACCTAACTGGACCTCTTTCCTTAATTACACCTTTGACAAATTAAAATAAAATTCCACTGAGATTCATATGCACCCTTTTTTTAAAAAATTGATTTATATGCCACCCTTCTCCGGAGACTCAGGGCGGCTTATAATGCATTAGGTATTTGTTTCAGGCAATTTCAGACTTTGAGTGCTGCTTTAATTTTTAAACAAGACAGGATGATCAGAAATGCTTCTGGCTTTCTTTGAAAAAGTACCTGGCCACAAAAAGTATTTCATTACTTCCTATCTTTCAAATGCTAATCCAACTGTTATTGTTATTATTAAACTTTATTACAGCCCTCTATTTCCATAGACTACTTGGACAAATACAAAATAAGAAAAGCAATTAAAAAGATATAATCCTAAAGACAGCCCTGTCTAAAAAATCAAGCGGTAACGAATTGAACCAAATCTGAAATGCATCAACTCATTTTGGCGGCATGACCACTGCTGCTCTTGTTTTCTTTTTCTTTTAAAAACTGGTTTAAAATGGCTTCGGTTCCTTTGAAACATGCTAAGTTATAAAGCTATAAAGTTATAAAGTGTCAGAGGTGGCACGCAGCGCTCTCACTGATGGCACGCGAGCTGTCAACCCAGTTTGGCTCCCTGCGCATGTGTGCACACTACCCGCCGGCCAGCTGCTCTTCGGGTATATGCTGTGTGTGTGTGTTTGTGGGGGCCCCGCATGCATGGGGAGCAGGGGGCATGTGGCAGGCACATGCATGTTGGGGGGGGCGCATGCAGGGGCACACTTTGGGCACTCGGTCCAGAAAGGGTTAGCCATCACTGTTATAGAGAGATTGGATAAAAGGCAATCCTGTACCCTTAGCTTGACTTGGGTTCTTTTGCGCAGCCATTTCTCTCGGGGATTTGAAGGGCTGAGAGTCACTGGATCCAAACTATTGCTTTCCTTGACATTGATGGTTTCAAATCTCATCACCTGAAATGAAACATAAATATGGGAACGGCATTCAGCATAGACATTCTGCCAAATAAGTTCAAAATTATGGCATAAATGAATCTTGGTACACAGGTTTAGAACAACAGCTTACTGCTTGCAAGAAGTTCTTGTCTATGGGAAAAATTGCATAAATCTTTCTGGCATTTCATTAGTTTAACTGCATTTTTATCTTCTCTTACACAGTTTGGTGAAAAGAAGGTCTAGGGGTGACATGATAGCAATGTTCCACTATCTCAGGGGCTGCCACAAAAAAGAGGGAGTCAAGCTATTCTCCAAAGCATTGCTGAGGGCAGGACAAGAAGCAATGGTTGGAAACTAATCTGGGAGAGAAGCAACCTAGAACTAAGGAGAACATTCCTGACAGTTAGAACAATTAATCGGTTGAACAACTTGCCTCCAGAAGTTGTAAATGCTCCAACACTGGAAATTTTTAAGAAGATGTTGGATAACTGTTTGTCTGAAGTGATGGAGGGTTTCCTGCCTAAGCAAGGGGTTGGACTAGAAGACCTCCAAAGTCCCTTCCAACTCTGTTATTCTATTCTATTCTACACTGAAAGGGTGGCTTGCCGATTTTATCCACGCAGCAACTGAATTAGTTAAATGAGGCAGAAATTTCCTGCAAGGCCATCAATTCAGTTTTGTGGCCAAGATGCACACTGTATTTGTGATCCACAGATATAGACAGAGGGAGAGCACACAAGGAAGGCATTGTTACCTGTCTCAGAATGAAAGCAACCACATCTGTTGATTCCCAGTAGCTGGCATGGAAGAGATGAGGCAAAGCCACTGTAGGAAAGGCTGTGAGGACATCCGGACAATACAAAACATAATCTATTCGCTTGGCTCCCCACCATTTGGAAGTTACTGTGGAAAACAAACAGGCATTTCATTTGTCTATTCCACATCACAGAAGCTCCACAGATCCTACCTGAGAATAACATCAGCCGGAAGGAGCAGAGTGAATTCCTCAGAAGAGAGATCCAGGGGCAAAAGCTAAGTGTAGTTGTTGACAAAGGCTTCTCTTGAGTTATTCCACCAAACTGCCAACAGTAAGCCAACCCAAAGCAGGCAGGGCTTCCCAAGGAGAAAGCTACCAATAACTACTAGTCCAAAATAACTTTCTAGTGTTGATTGCACTAGGCTAATTGCACTCACTGTTTGCTATGTTGCTGGACAATAAGCTCTCTGTTGACCCAGAGCTCTCACTGTTGCTGCTGCCCAGGCTCCCTCTTCGCATTTTCCCTTGTACAGCATTGGGAAGTGCTAAAGTCTCTTGCATGAAGGATGACTTTGCAGAACTGTCTTCAGCAAACAGGCTGCTATGATACTGGAGTGTATCAGCTGTAAGGTGGGAAAGAGCTGAATCAGATAAGGGAGAATTTTCTTTGCAAGTAAAGTTTCTGAAAAATAGTACCAGATGTATTGATCAGGATAAGCATTCAGGCATGGAAGGACTACTAAGCTCTATGAAGCCATTTAGGTACCGGTAATTTTCCCCAATCTTATTTGATATTTCAGCCACGTATGTTTTCTAATGGGCTAGATATCATATGGGTAAAGCCAGGAAGGAAGAACCACACAGATTTCAGAAAGCCAGGCCAATGAATAGGGAGTATAAAACATTCCTTTCCTTATCAAAAGAATAACAAGTGGAGTTTGCTATCATAATTTTGGGATACATGACATAGAAACACAAATCTTGGTGAAACACAGGACCTGCAAGTAAAGGGGGAGGGGGGAAAGGCTCACCCCAGAGTCTAATATTTAGGGTATTATGAGAATTAAACTCCACATCTGGAAGATAATGAGTTTCTAATACGTATGAATGTATGTATACACTCTATGTTGTCTAGAGGCAAGCTTGGATGATAAGGTGCATGGATTGAAAAAGAATCCTATGATGTCATTTTCTGGGCAAACCATGAGATGGTGCCGTGAAACTCCACAGACAGCATAAACCAATTCTTGGCAGAGAGTTATTATTCATTCATCTCTGTAAAGATCATTTTACATAATTGTCTAGACGGCTGAGGCATGCAGAAGTACTTGGAAGACAGGCTATATGACTACAACAGGTTGTGAACTGTACAAGCTAAAGATATAAATACCTAAGAGGTGAGATCTTCCATCTCCCAAGGGATATCTCTGGTACCTTGGTACAGTACAGGGAGGCAGAAGATGGAATTTATTCTCTAATAATGGCTCCAGTCTGGAGGCGGAAGGGTCAGCTGAGTGGAAGAGGCTGTAAACTTGGCTGCAGGCTGGATGTACTTGGCAGACTAAACACAGGGAGAAAGGATGACTCACAGTCATCATGAACTGTTTAGATATATCTTCAGAGTACAAAAAGAAAATACAAGGAGTTACAGACTTGTCATTAAATTTCCAAAGATGTAAAATTCCCATGGAAGAAGAGTCAAGTACTTTGGAAACAATGGAGTCAATTCTGAGCTATGTCCTTCCTTCTGCCTTCCAATCCATGGTTTAAGCAAATATATGTTAATGAATAACTTGCTAAACGAGGATTCTGTGTTCTTTCTTCCTATAAACAAAGCGATTAATTTTTTTTAAATTCAGTCATTTTAGTAAGCCATCTCTGAATCAAATTGTTTCTTAAGATTAAAAAATATTTTTTAAATCAGAGTCCAGTGTACCCAAACAAGCCACCTCCTGATATGCTGGATTTCACAGAAAGTGGGCACCTGAGTGAATACAATTTGATGGGTGTGGTACTTAGAACACATATCAAATAGAATTCCATACTTCGTACATTATTTGAACAAGGTGACTTTCCATTTATTGCATATTTATTGCTTGCTTGCTTGCATATATCTGGAATGGCGTGCAAGTTACGTTGTGATTCAGAAGACACATAATGGTCCCATTCAAATTCCAGTCCAACAAATTAAAAACCTCAATACTGTTTTCTCTCTGCACATAAGCTTGCTAGAGAGGACTTCAACCATATTTCTAATCAAACTTTTAAGATGGAGTCACCATATCTCCTTTATACAATTGTACAGAGATGACAACCAATGTTGTTGTCTAGCTCCAGTTTTTCTCTATTTTTAATTTGATTCTTCCATCTTTTTTTTTTCTTTACCTGAATAACTGGGCAAGAAATGAGCAGACAATTGCAGAATAGTAGCATAATAATTGTGAGTTTGGGGAGAGGGATCCATGCAGTTAAGGAAATGCACATTCTTGGAGAAGCTGAGTAGAAAGCATGATTCTCCTTTTTCTATTCTTTGATTTGCATTTTTTTATGGTTGTAGAGCTAGTTCACCTCCTAGGGCAAAGAGATAAGACCCTGGTCTCCTTACCGCTTGCCTTTCTTTGAAGCAATGTAAATGGAAGGCATTTGAATAGTTTTAAGCTTGTAATTCGTCCTACAGAATTCTTAACAACCTTAATTAATTGCTTTCTGAACCACTGTTCTTTTTTAGAGTAAAGGAATTGTTCTACCTCCCTCACATCCTGCTGATATTAGCTACTTAATCAACATGCTTTATTATGCTATATTCTTCTCTTTAAATGATTGTTCATTTACACAATAACAAAATGAAAATATTGGATTTCTAAAAATGGAACTGCTAAGAGACCTGAATAAGGCGAGGTGTTGAATCGCTGATAAAAGTGAGTTTTAAGGACAACTAATCAGCAAGAATATTAAGCTTGCAAGGAACCTATCTATTCTGTGAAACTGATAAAACTGGAGTTATTCATAACAATGAAGATATATAAACATGATGAACTAGAAAAGGTTTATTAAAATGTTCTATCATTTCCTAACGTCTCTTTTTTGTTCCAAAAGCAAATTATTTCTAGCCTAGATTGGCTTTGCAAGACAAAGTTGTCATTACTCAACATTCACAAAGAGACAATTCCAGCACCTGCCTATCTGTATTTCATCACTAATCAAAGCTGTTATAGCAAACTAAATAGGAAACTGCGCTTTGAAAATCAGATTAGAATTTCCCCAGGGCTAAGCAAAGAACAATCCAATAGTATTAATTGCTGTAGTAAGCCTGGCATTTTACACCAAATGTCTGCTCTGCCAGACCTGATTAATAAATCAGATAAAACTTCAGCATTTAAAGCACAGATTGGTCCACGGATGAATAATTTCCACTGGCAATGGATAGATTCTTGTTATACAATTGAAAAGACCTCTTAAAACTGATATTCAGCTTGAATGACAAGAACCCACAAAACGGATTATTTCAGAAATCTTGATACTGAACACAATGCTTGCAATGGTCTCAGCTGCCGTTAAATAAAAATCTAGTCTTTAACAAGTGGGGAAAAGTGGGAAGAAAAGCATCACCACGAGAAGGACCTTCACTGTTTTGAAAACTGGTTAAGATTTGTGGATTTTGAGATGCTGGAACTACTACTTTTTATGGAAAAATCCCTTTTCAAAAATAATTTTAGAAAAATAGCACTGAACCTCCTATAGTCTGCCCAAAGAAGTTTGTGCTCTTCAGAGGACAGAAGTTTGGCCAAAAATAGCCAAGAGTAGCTATCTGTCAACTGACAGATAGTTACCCACTTACCTTCCAGACTGGGCAGGACTGTCCTCCGCATAGCCAGCACCAAACCGAGAGGTGAACCGAAGAGGAAGAAATCAGACACTTCAAATTCAAATCGCCCCAAATTAACATCCAACGTGCTTGAAGTGTTTGTTGGGGGAAACTCTGCATCTTCATTCAACATCGTTGAGTGGATGCTGGGAAAGAGAATAAGAAGAGTGAAACAATGTGGCTCCGTTCTACAATGATGATAGACTTGAGGCTGAAATCAATTAGGCAAAGACTAAAGGTAGTCCTCGACTTACAACAATTCACTTAATGACCATTTGAAGTTACAATGGCACTGAAAAAAGTGACTTATGACCATTTTTCACAGTTATGACCCCGTGCAGCATCTCCGTGGTCATATGATTTACATTTGAATGCTTGACAACTGACTCACATTTATGATGGTTGCAGTGTACTAGGATGCATGTGATCCCCTTTTGCAACCTTATGACAAGCAAAATCAGTGGAGATATCAAATTCACTTAACAATGGTGTTACTAATTTAACAATTGCAGTGATTCACTTAACATATGTGGCAAGAAAAGGAGCAAAATGGAGCAAAATTCACTTAACAAATTCTCACTTAGCAACATAAATTTTGGGCTCAACTCGGGGCGGCTCACACAATAAAACAACAACAATAATCACAACAATATAATGTTAAAATCCAATTTAAAATTTTAAATTCCCAAATTAAAAACCCCATAAACAGTCAGGGAATTTGATGAAAAAGCCATGTCTTCAGGCCGGTGTGGAACATGCGGAGATCAGGAGCAGTCCAGAGCTTGGTGGGCAACCCATTCCAGAGGGTTGGTGTGGCCACAGAGAACGCCCTCATCCTGGAGGTCGCCAGCCGACATTGTCTAGCCAACGGCACCTGGAGGAAGGCAGTTCTATGCGAACGCACAGTGGGAGGGCGGTAGGAGATGGTCCTGCAAGTACCTCGGTTCCATGCCCATGTAGGGCTTTATAAGTGAGTACCAGCACCTTGAAGTGGATCTGGAAGGCCACCAGCAGCCCATGCAGCTTGCGCAGGAGAGGTGTTGCCTGGGAGTAACGGGAGGCTCCCGTAACAACCCCTGCGGCTGCATTTTGGACTAGCTGGAGCCTCCGGGTGCATCCCAAGGGCAGCCCCATGTAGAGGGCGTTGCAGTAATCCAATCGAGAGACAATGAGAGCTTGAGTGACTGTACAAAGGGCATCCCTGTCTAGGAAAGGCCACAACTGGCGCACTAGGCAAACCTGTGCAAAAGACCCCCTTGTCACGACCGTTAGATGATCTACCAAGGACAGCCGTGAATCAAGGAGGACACCAAGATTGTGAGCCTTTTCAGAGGGAGTCAACAACTCCCCTCCCATCATAAGTGACAGGGTGGCTAGATCAGGGGATGCCAGAATCCACAGCCACTCGGTCTTGGAGGGGTTGAGCCGGAGCCTGTTTTTACCCATCCAGACCATTACCGCCTCCAGGCACTTCGACATCACGGAAAGGGCATCCCTGGGTTGATCAATTGTGATCATAGGTTGAGGACTACCATACCTGTAATATGTTTAAGGGTTGCAAATATATTGGTAAGTGAATCAATGTATAAAAATGGGAATGGGTGCATTTCTGGACAAAATTTCAACACAGGAGGTAGAGAGAAGCAGGTTTACTTTCACCAACCAGAAGAACAATTTAGCATTCTGGGAGGGCTTTGGACTGTTTATTTTGGAAGCCAGCAAAATATTTTTGTTTATGTTTGTGAGCGTGAGCGTGCACTTTTGTGAGTGTGTGATGTCAGTTGGTTCCAAACCATCGGTCCTAAGGAAAAGACTAAAATCATTTCCTTTATTTAATCTATTCCAAATAAACAAGAATGAAAGAAGACTTTATATTTGCAAATACAAAATTCAGCTTATGAATAAATATAAAGGCAGCAACTAGAGTTTTTAAATGCAGAACTATCAGCACTAAAAACCTATAGACTTTCTAACACCTATTTTTCCATCAGTTATGAGGTTTGTGCCCTATGTACAATTTTTTAAAATCTGCAATATGATGATATACTATCTGGGAAGTAATTGGAAAATTTGATTTCATGATGGTGTCTCTCATATGGAAGGGGCTCCAGAGTATACCTGTGTTTTTTTCAAAAGCTCTCTTTGTGCAACCTGAATGAGAAGGTAGATAAATACTAAGTCCAGGCCATACAGCCGACCTGACATTATCTACTCATTGCTTAGTTCACACTAAGTCTTGCTCCTGCTTACTTGAACTGACACTTTCTTCATGCAAGGTTTTTAGTTACCTGGATAGGAAAGCATGATGGTTTGTTATGCTATCACAGTCATAGTTGGAGGAGTCACTTTGTTTCCGAGGCAATGGTTGTCTGGGCTCTTCATTCTCCTTTATTCCTGAGATATCAATATTACTTTTGCTGAGGCGCTTGAGGTCTTCTAGATTTGAATCTTCAGCTGAAACATGTTTATCCTAGAGAAAATTTATTTATATGTCTGTTTATTTTAAAGGGGAAAATTACTCTGATGATACACATGAAGGGGCTGTTGTGTTGAGACAATTTTCATTCCCAAAGTTTACTGCAATCAATAACATGAAGTTAGTTTTTAAAACTAACATATATGTGTGGCAAAATTTAGGGTCTTTGGACAATGAGAGAAAACAACAACAGAACAACAGATTCCAGAATAACAGAGTTGGAAGGGACATTGGAAGTCACTAGTCCAACCCCCTAACCCTAAGCCTTATCCGCTACTATTTCAGATATCTGTCCAGTCTCTTCTTAAAAGCCTCCAATGATGGAACATCCACAACTTTTGAAGGCAAGGTGTTGCACTGGTTTATTGTTCTCATGGTCAGGAAATTTCTCCTTAGTTCTACGTTGGTCTTCTTTTTGATTAGTTTCCATCCATTGTTTCTTGTCTTGCCTTAAGGTGATTTGGAAAATAGGTTTGTTTTTTTTAAAATTTGATTTATATGCTGCCCTCCTCCAGAGACTCAGGGTGGCTTACAATGCGTTAAGCAATAGCCTTCATAGTTTTATATATTTATACAAAGTCAGCTTATTGCCCCCATAAACTGGGTCCTCAATTTACCCACCTTAGAAAGGATGGAAGGCTGAGTCGACCTTGGGCCTGGTGAGAATTGAACTCGCAATAATTGCAGGCAGCTGGATGTTAAATGCTGCCTTAGTAGGAGGCATTAGCCTCCTACGCCACTCAGGCTCCCTTCTTTCCTTCAAGAAGGTTGATCCCTTCTTCTTTCAGGTAGCCCCACAAATATTGGAACACTGCTATCATGTCACCCCTAGTCCTTCTTTTCACTAGACTAGACAAACCCAGTTCCTGCAACTGTCCTTAATATGTTTTAGCCTCTAACCCCTTAATCATCTTTGCTGCTCTTTTTTGCACTCTTTCCAGAGTCACAACAACTGTTTTATAATGTGGCGACCAAAACTGGATGCAGTGTTCCAGGTGTGGTCTTACTAAGTTTTTATAAAGCGGTACTAATATTTCACCTGATCTTGATTCTATCCCTATGTTTATGCAAATTAGGATTGCATTGGCTTTTTTGGCTGCTGCCACACACTGCTAGCTCAAATTTCATATCAATTATATGAGATCGCTGTACACCTGTATTGGTGCATACTGTACTTATATAGTAAGCTCACAAGGGTTTTATACCATTTCACTGTCATGGCATTCCAAATAGTTCACAGTTTTTCGGTTAGCAAAACTCCTATTGTAGATGATAAACTACACAGTGGCTGCCTTCTCTGACATTCTCCCATGCATACCTGAACACTGCTGGTGCTGCCTCTTCTGCTGCTGACTTGGCTTTCATCTGCTAGTCCTGTGCTGTAGCAAATGGCATCAAAGCCCAACATTCCTCCTACACAGTCCCCCACAAGGCACACCTGGAAGACCAAGAAGAAGCACCAAGTTTGTGATTTGGCCCAATCAGAGAAGTTCACTTTGAGCCCTATGTCGTTACAGTCACATACCGTACAGTATTATGATTAACAAAATAAATATTTCATGGCTATTTTTATAGCTTCACAGGATTGTCTGGTTCACACAGCATCGTGGCGATACCTTGAACTGCAAACTTTCTAATGTTTTAGCGTTGTGTAATGTGTGGTGAGAATGCAAAGCCAGACACAGGTGAGTCACAAATCTTCCAGTCATACATCAAAGATGTAAACGCAGGAAGGAACTTACAATAGAGTATGGCTCTTTACGGAGAGAAAATATTTATTTATTATTATTTATTTATTAGATTTATATACCGCCCTTCTCCTTACGGACTCAGGGCGGTGCACAGCCAATTTAAAAAACAATACACAAAAGTTAAAAAATTTCGTAAAAGAACAAATATAAATAGCCGTAGATTAAAACTAGTTCAACTGAAAGATAATAAAACTCTAAAAGTGATAAAATATTTACAGGAATCAGGCTAAGCCAGCAAGCTGAAAAAGATGAGTTTTTAAAGCCCGCCGGAAAGTCAGGAGGTCAGAAATTGTTCTTAACTCTGGAGGCAGATCATTCCAGAGGGTAGGTGCTGCCACAGAGAAGGTTCTCTGTAGTTACCATACTCGAAATAATAAAATAAGTTTTCAAAATGTGAATTCACGTATATCAGCTGCATCGATAAAATAAGCTGATGTGGCAAGTTTACACATAATCAGTATCACATAAATGAGACATAAAATACAGAGAAATTAAATTAAGGTGTTCACATTACTATGAAAATCAGGGATAGGGATCATTCAAAATTGCACTGGATTGTAGCAATCTTAAGGAAGGTTAATTCTCCAAGCCATTTCCCTGGATATAAACATGCTTACTTCAACTATTGTTTACTTATTATAAAAGAACCTAGTATTGGTTCAGGTCTACACTTTCTCAAGTGTAGACCTTTCATCAAGTAAAGATGCAGGCTTCTACTACACCATTATGCTAATTTATCCTCTTTTTTCTAATTCCCAAGACACTATTTTTTCTATTGCTTTCCTTCCAAAGTTCTGTGAGAACTCAACCAGTTCAATTCGCAGTCCAGTCTGGCATGAAAAGCAGTATGATGTGAAAAAGAGAATCTAGTGACCACAATTACTAAGCTTTTATTTAGCGCCAGTACTGTGCAAAGTACATCACTACTCATTAGTAGAACAGAAGAGTAGAAAAAATAATGTTTTTTCCCCTTCCTTGTGGGGTTTTGAAGGAAGTTAAGGAGATTTTTTTCTCCTCATAAATTTTATCTCCTCTTCCACATAATATTTTTTCCATGGAAATGGTTTTTATTGCATTTTTTGAGGATCAATAGTGGAGGGGAGGAACGTTATGTCAAGGTGAGGCTTGGGAGGAATGGCTGATGTTGTAAGAAAACTAGAATGGGTGATTTTTGTAGGAATCCTTAAGTTAGAATTTCAGAGACGATGTTCTTAATTCCTACCTAACAGAAGAAAATGAGATGCTGAAAAATCCACTCCAATGGACTGCCCCTCTCTTCCCGAATTGCACCTATCTGACCACAAAATGACTATTTATCAAATAAGAAAGGATTTTTCCTCAGTTCTCTCTATTTTTCGATATCACATCCTCTACAGTTTCCATTTCAGAGTTATTTGTTAGTTGAAACATGAAATAAACATAGGATAAACTTTAAAAAGTCAATGAGCCAGTATAAGTAACTACAAATGGTCCATCAACCCCCGTTTACATGCCTCTAGAATCCTCCAAAGGTGAGCCAGCATCCCAATTATTACTTATGCAAATAACTTAAGGAGGCAAACATTGGATGTGGTTGCCTCCTTAAGTTATTTGCATAAGTAATAACTGTATCCAACACACCTTCCTCCTCTTATTTACTCCACAAGAACAACACTGTGAGGTGGGTTGGGCTGTGAGTTACTGGCCTAAAGTCACCCAGATGGCTTTCATGACTAAGGAAGGACTTGAACTCATGGTCTCCCACTTTCTAGCCTAGTGCCTTAACCACTAGACTAAATTGGTGGCATGATATTTCCTTTTTTTAATTTCACAATTATGTAGAAAGTTATGGCTGTTAAAATTTTTAACAGACAACACTTATTTCCTGAAACTTTCCAAGCACCAATATTTGCAAGGCTAAATGGGGAGAGGGAGAAATCCACTCCACTCTCTCAAATGACAGCACTCTATTACTATCATGCCTCTGTAGCCCTCAGAAACTGAAAATAAGTGTGGTCTCTGTCTGAAACGTAGATTTTGTCTCCATTTAGATCAGTCCACAAGCGTCATACCATCTATTTCAAATACCAAGATTTCAGGAAGCAAATTATACATGGAGCAAAAGTGCAAGGGCTAGGAGCCTGATATATTGTTTAATTTCTTATTTTGTTATTAGTAGTAGTGGAGTATTTTCTGATTAAAGAAATAAATAATGAAGTATATACCTTCTGTGCAAAAGAAATTTTATCAGTTTCAATGTACTGATATGATGTCTTTTAGGTTTTCCAGCAGGAAGAAGAGTGGTCATACCTGCCCATTAAAGCCTGCCCCATCAGGAGATCCAAGAAATTCATTATAAACTTGGTTGGCTCTGCTGATCACCATGGCAACCGCATTCTGGTACTGAGGAGAAGAGATCGCCAACAAGGGCAAGGCGGCCAGCGGGATGTGATCTTCACTGCTACTTAGAGATGTCTCATCATAACTGTAAGGATTCAGGCTAAATGGAAAGAAGGGGATGGCAATGCAAATTATCCGCAATTAAGAACAGGAGCATTATAAATATTGGGTTACATTGAGGATGGAGAAAAGATATGGCAATTTAAGATGAACCAGGACACAATCAACTGAACTGACATTAGTCACCCCCAGTAGTCCAATTTTTAAAGGTTTTGCCGCCATTATCATGATTTTCCTGGGAAATATATAGTGTAGTCTTCCTTTTGCTTTCTACACCACTGTGCACCCCCTGTTCAGGTGGCTGCCATGAACCATGTGCTGTTCTTCTGAAGCTGTTCTGACCAATATGGCCTCCTCCTTCAGTCGATACTGAGGAGCCAGCTGCCACATACCAGGCCTGTTGGTCCACAGGAGGTATTTGATTCCATCCAACCCGCCATTACAGCATATAGCCATACTGGGTAGGGCCCCACAATCTGCCACCCAGGGATGTGCTCCAGGGGGTTCCAGGCTCCCCCTGAAATGCCATGGCTTCATGGCTTCAAAATCTAAGGGACTGGTTTGGATAATTCAACAGCACTTTTTCATGCGGCTGTTGATAAAAATAGGATTGCCAACATGATCACCAACGTCCGATGACGGATATGGCACAAGAAGAAGAAGAAATAGTTCAATTCTTCAGAAGTATTTGGAAGACCATCTATTTCCTGGTAGCAAGAAATTTTACTTTTTGTGGGTAAAAATAATACATTTGCATAAATATGTTGTTAAGCACCTATTTGTTTTTAAAAATACAAACTCAAGTAAGTTGGCCATCCTCTCATGACACTCTCTTATTACTGCCATTTTTTCTATGGTCCTCTATGGCAGGGAAGGAATTATCTTTAAAAGACCAGGTAGTTTCCTTGGGTCTTTCTCCTTGAACTTTCTGGCAGTCTAAACACTCTTTACCTGTTTCTGCTTTCGAGCTTGCCTACTTTTCATACATACCATCCTGCTTGCATTTTACATACTAATGGAGAGGGTCTTCCTGGGGCTGGTTGAGATGAACAGTATCCTGACCCATGTGAGTAAGATTTGTCATGCCATAAACTCAACTTGCTGGATATTCCTAATGCACTTTGCCCTATTAACATGCAGTTGGCAACACATGGTCACGATCCTCAGCCGAACACAAGATGGAAGGAGGCAGTACACCAGGAAATTAGCTTCTCCAGCTTAAAAATGAAGGACAGAGACCCAGGCATTTCTCTGGATGTAGAGAGATGGGGAAGAAAAGTCATATTCCTGAGTTCTCAAGGGAACTGGCATTTTGGACAGTAAAACACCAGCACTGGCTTGGCGTTATCACTGTGCAAGTGTCCAACACAGAACTTAGATGTAGTCCCACGCAGTACAGTTTGAGAGGCCTTTTTTTTTATCACACCAAAACATGGGATTGACTGTTTGGAGAGACTCTCCTTATAGTTTTTCAGTAGTTGATGAAAGCCTTAATTAGGAAGAGGAAGACATTTGTTTTAACAGCATGTAAAATTTAATTGTTGTCTTATGTTTGCTACTGTCAGTCTGTTTTTTTCATTAATGCATATTATTTTTCTTGGAATGATCACTCCAACTGGTTTCAATTGTCAGCTATTCCAAGAGAAGTGTCAGCCACACTTAATAAGGGGAGAAGAATTAGTGAATTACTAAATAAGAAAATTTAAATGGTGGGAGAACAAAAAATAAAAATGAAAATGAAAGCCTGATTGTGAAGTCCAAATTTGGGTTAATTGGGAAGGGAAGCAATGACTGCAGCAGCCATTAAATCTTCCGCCTCCTTACTTTGGTAAACCTGATTAGGGTGAAAAGATGTTTACTCTTAATGTGAATAATTTTTAAGACTACCAGTAGTTGCTAAACTTTTTGACAAAACATTGTTAAATAACACACATGCATACACATACACAAAGGGAAAGGTGAGGCATGGGCAAATGAACAGTTTAGAAGTTTCCATAATAAATTTGCTAATTGCGCACTCTTTTGTGCCTTGTTCTTCACACATCTTGTACATTCTGCTTGTCAGCACAATGCAAATTCCAGATGAAAAAAAGGATGGAAGCAATCCTGCCCATATGGCTGTGCAAAACTCACCAATAAAAATATGGGTCCTCTAAGACAGAGTCACCAATTGGTGGTCCGTGAAAAAATTTTGGTGGTCCACAGAAAAATTATTTGCATTTTTCATATTGCACTAAATCGGGGTCTTCAAACTATGGCCTCTGGGCCGAAAACATGCAATGAACGTTTGTGTTGCTGCAGTCTTCCCCTTTGGGGTCTTTTTGTGTGGGGCAGAGTGGGGCAGAAATTCCGACTTGCGGTCTGCTTCAGCCTCCTGGTGCGAGCCTTTGGTGAAGGCTGGAGGGAAGCGCCACTGGTGGCAAAGAGAAAAGGGCCTTGTTCCAGTGGGACTGCATCATGGCCTGGAACTGGCTGACCATCTCCACCCCCTGTGTCTCCAGGCACCCGTACCTGGCCTTGCACTCCCACAGGTCTTCCCTCTGCTTGGAAAGCCTATGCTCATAGTCCTCAGTGAGGTGCTTCTGCTGAGCCTCCTTCTTGGTCAGATCCAATTTGAACTGAGCCAGCTGTTTTGCCAACTCTTTCTTGTGCTTTCTGCTTAGCTCCAACAACTGCTTCCTGTTGGGGCCCTAAGGAGCCTGGGTGGGCAGGCGAGGGGTGGCTGGGAGGTGAGGGTGAGTAGAGGCTGGCGAGGCACCCCTTGACATGAGTGACATCGAGTTGGCCACGCCCACCCAGTCACTTGACCACCTAGCCCCGCCAACCCAACCAGTCATTAGGCATATCATATTAGTGGTCCATGGGATTTAAAATTATGAATTTAGTGGTCCCTGAGGTCCAAAAAGTTGGTGACCCCTGATCTAAGAAGCACCCACATCAACATCATGGACATACTGAGCCATCAGTTCTTAGCAATCATGGTAAAACAGGGCTCTCTGTGAAAGAGGTCCAGGAATACCCCGCCCCCCTGCAAAAATCAAGGAGGAAGAGAAGCATTTTGCAGGCTGCTCAGCTTTGCAAGTATTAAAAGCTTTTTCTTTGGTTCAATTTACAGCTTTGGCTTCACCGTTATTCCCTAGAAAAGCATGTCTGTTTCTCTTCTACTACTTTGACTCTGTGAATGACCAATTAGATGCCACAAGGAGGCAGTATGGACCAGCACTTGTACAGGCTGGAGGATAATTTTGCTTCTGGGTATCCAAACAGAGCCTACAGCAATAGAAAAAGCTGCCTAATACTAATCCAGACCATTTATCTTGGTTTAATACTATCTACACTGGCTGGCTGCTGCTATACAAGACTGCGAGATTTCCAGGCTCTATCTTGGACTCTGGGATTGAATTGAATTGAATTCACGTGAAGTATTAGTACCACTCTATAGAGCCTAGGGACATGGTGGCTCAGTGGCTAAGACCCACAGCTTGTCGATCAAAAGGTTGGCAGTTCAGTGGTTCGAATCCCTAGTGCCGTGTAACGGAGTGAACTCCCTTACTTGTCCCAGCTTCTGCCAACCTAGCAGTTCGAAAGCACGTAAAAAATGCTACTAGAAAAATAGGGACCACCTTTGGTGGGAAGGTAACAGCGTTCCGTGCACCTTTGGCATTTAGTCATGCCAGCCACATGACCACGGATGACGTCTTCAGACAGCGCTGGCTCTTTGGCTTTGAAACAGAGATGAGCACTGCCCCCTAGAGTCGGTAATAACTAGCACATATGTGCAAGGGGAACCTTTACCTTTATCTTACACAGCCTTAGTGAAATACTGCATCCAGTTTTGGTCACTATAAAAAAGATGTTCAGACTCTGGAAAGAGTGAAGAGAAGAGCAACAAAGATGATTAGGAGTCTGGAGGCTAAAACATGAAGAAAGGTTGCAGGAATCGGGTATGTCTAGTCTAGTGAAAAGAAGGGTGAGGGGAGACATGTTAGCAGTGTTCCAATATTTGGGGGGTTGCCATAAAAATGAGGGGGTCAACCTATTTACCAAAGCACAGAAGGCAAGACAAGAAAAATGGATGGGAACTAATCAAAGAGAGAAGCAGCCTAGAACTAAGGAGAAATTTCCTACTGGTGAGAACAATAAACCAGTGGAATAGCTTGCCTTCAAAAGTTGTGGGTGCTCCATCAATGGAGGCTTTTAAGAAGCGACTGGACAGCCATCTGTCTGAAATGCTATAGGGTCTCCTGCTTGAACAGAGGGTTCGACTACAACACTTTCAAGGTCCCCTCTGACTCCGTTATTCTATGTTCTATGTTTTAATTGGGAGCTGCTGAATATAACACAGATGCTGGATTCTGAGTTGCATCCCTTCCCATTCCAAATTGAAGCTCTGGAGAGTACACAATCATCTGCCTTCAGCTGGAAAAGATACCGAAGGTTCCAGAAAAATGCTTTTTTGAGCTCAGCCACTCAAATAACTCCTCTCCATCTAAAATAGCCAAACAGCTGCACGGCTTGGAACTTGGGAAAAGTTTTACAGAGCCTGAAAGAAAAACTTTAAATTATGGTTCAAAGAAGGATGTAGATCAAGATAGGACAGCTCAGAAAAATAGCCATCAGATCAGGATCCTCTAAAGCAGCGGTGGCCCACAGGGTGCTGCGGGCCTGGCCTGGAAACAGCAAAGGATCAGCCCGCGGTGCCTCTGCTAGCAAAAACAGAGCTCGGGGGTGGGGTGGGGTGGGGTGGGTGTGGCCTCCCCATATCCCATTTTCAGCTGCAACAGCCTCCTGCAGCCCTCTGCCAGTGAAAATGGAGCTCAAGGGGCCATGTGCAGCCCCAGGGATTCATTTTCGCTGGCCGTGGGCTGCAGAAGGCCGTCCCTGCTGAAAATGGGGCATGAGGGGACACGCGCTGGCCCCCTTGGGCTCTGTTTTCGCTGGCAGAAGGCTAGCAAAATGAACTAAAAACAAAACAAAAGGAGAAATGATTCCCCTTTTGCATTTGAGCATGCAAGAATGGACAGGAAGGAAGAAAGGGAAAGAGGAAAGACAAAGAAAAAGAAGGGAAGATGGGAAGAGAGCAAGGAAGGAAAAATAAGGAAAGTGGGGAAGGAAGAAGAAAGGAGAATGAAGAGGGAAGGAAAAAGAAGAAAAGGAAGGGAGGGAGGGTCTCAGGGAAATCCTGTCTTAGCACTTGGCCACCACAGGTGCCTGCCGACACGAGTGATGTTGAGCTGACCACACCCACCATGGCCGTACCTACCCACCCACCCACCCATTCAGCCCTCTTAGGTCAAACACAACCCTGATGTGGCCCTCAATGAAATCAAGTTTGACACACCTGCTCTAAAACAAAAATGTAGAGCAGAAAGATTGGGAAAAGTTGGTCAGGCACCTTGTCAGGAACTCTCTGCCTCCCATGCTGCTGCCACAGGTTCGCAGAAACAGCTACGAATTGAGAAAACGAGCTCCAAGGAGACTAGTAAAAAACTATATCAAGCTTTTTATAGGGGAAATGATCCTCTGTCCAATGTAGAGTGCAAGCAAACTCCATCCTGCTCATAAACACTGGGCACCATTTCTTACAGCACTATTTTAAAGGTTAAACAAGAGTCATTATAATTGTAGTGTGCCAGACTGACTTGCTTATTTCAGGAAACAATGTGAATTTCAGCCTTCTTCAACTCTGCAGCTCTTAGTGCTTTTCCCTGTTTTTTTTTAATAATTTTTTTTTATTTCAAAACAAACAACAACGAACAGAACATAAAAACATTCATCATTCTATACAATCACAGACAGTATATCGATCGGTGACATTCTTTTGTGCTCCTCCCCTCTTATAATTATCATGTTTTGCTCCATCCCAATCCTTTCAAGCCTGCTGCTTTACCATTTCTGTCTTCTCCCTCCCACTTCTTTTAGTCTTCTGTCCTTCCTGTCTTTGACTTTCCTCCGCCCTATAATCAAGGGGCTTAACCGATGTCAGCAGGACATTGTTCCATTAAAAGCTTAATTACTGCTACAACGTCTCTTTGCTGCTTTCTATCAATAAATTGATAGTCTGTATTGTAATTCTGATAATCTCTCAATGATTAGTGGACTTTGAGATATCATCTGTTGTTCAAGGCATGTACCAGCTGAAATCTAGCTCGCTGAGATCTTTTTCAAGACGCAAAATATCCCTACTGTAACATTGACTAGGCAGGAGCTCAAGACCGTGCAAAGGTTTGGTGGGAAAACTGCTTATTTAAAACATATTTATTCTAGAAATGAGTCAGGTTAATAGTTAACAATTAGACTTCCAGTTAGACATTGCGGGGTGGGAAAAATGCAATCCTTCCCCGCAATAACACTCTTTCCCAAATACAGGTTCTAACCTAACTCCTCTTAATCAGAAATGGGCTGGAAATGTGAGAGTTGCAGCCACACAAGAGCATCAAAAACTGCCATTCTAGGAAAGCTATTCCAATTCAGCTAAGACCTTCTCACTTGCACTGAGCCACAGCACAACCATTACCTGACCATTGTTTTTGTGCCCCCACAATGTTGTCTTCATTTTGTCCCCAGTCTATGAGCGAGAGCTTCAATTTGTCCTCTGCTATTCTGGGGTCAAAAGTAGCATTTCCATCCTTATTTTGAAATAACCAAGAGCTGCCTTGAAGTGTAAAGGCCTGGTAGGGGGTAGAGGGAAAGGTGTGCCCAGCAGGGAGGAAAGGAAGTGAAAACTAGAGCAAGCATCCAAGGATACGATAGGTTCAAGAGGATACAGGCTCTCTGAATGCCTTATGATTACAGGTAGGAAGAAAAGGGAAAGAAGAGCTCTGTTGATGAGGCCTGTAGTATCAGGCCCAGACTTCCTTCTTCCATGCTGCAAAAGAATGGCAAAAGTTGCTAAGTCGTTTTCCACCTGATTATACAGTATTATGCCAACTCACAAGGGAAATGGCTCAGTTAGGAGCACATGCAAATCCACTGTTTCACTTCATCAGAGAATCTCTGCAAGACATCAGCCAGTCTTTCCAGGAAGTCATGTAAGGCAGAGGTGGGTTTCAGCAGGTTCTGACCAGTTCTGGAGAATCGGTAGTGGAAATTTTGGGTAGTTCGGAGAACTGGTAGTAAAAATTTTGATTGGCCCCACCCCCATCTATTCTCTTGAGCCTCCCAAGTCCCAGCTGATTGGGAGGAAGTGGGGATTTTGCACTTCCAAGTGCAAAATCCAAGTGGATTGGAGAAGGAATGGAAATTTTACAGTATTCTTCCCCTGCCACGACCACCAAGCCATGCCCACCAAGCCACTCCCACAGAACTGGTGGTAAAAATTTTTTGAAATCCACTACTGATGTGAGGGCTGGAGCAGAAGTTCCCAAATTTTAATTCTGCAGGGTTAAATGAATACACACATCTACTGCTTAAGATATGGCGAGAAACACTAATTTAGGAAGTTTTGAAAAGGGGCTTCCACAAACTCACACAGAGAAGAGACTGAGCTATGAATATCTGTCCACAAAAGTTAAATTAGAAGATTCAGAAGCAATCTTCAGAAAATCTGAACACTTACATTAATAAGTAAGAAAAGATGGGCAAAGACACTGAACTGACGAATGTTAGAAAGAGAGTCCTTGGATTTTGTTGGAACACAGCCTATGCTATCTCCTCTAGGTAGCACATTTTTCTTTGGAAAACAATAAAAAGGAACTCTGGGATAGTCTGGAAATTATTTTGGCTCTAAATGTCTCTTGGGGCAGTGTGATGATGCAGCAGTTAAGACGCTGGGCTTGTCAGCTAGCAAGCTGATAGCCCGGGTTTGAGACCTGAGTGTTGCGTAATGAGTTTGTCTAGTTCATGACCACCCAGTAATTCAAAAGCATGCAAATACAAGTAGATAAATAGATACCTAGGTGGCTCAGTGGCTAAGACACTGAGCTTGTCGATCAGAAAGTTTGGCAGTTCGGCGGTTCGAATCCCTAGTATAGGTCTCCTGTGTGAGCAGGGTTTGGACTAGATGACCTCCAAGGTCCCTTCCAACTCTGTTACTGTTACTGAAACAGTGTTCTGCAATGTCATGCTGGCCATGTGGCTGTAAAAACATCTTCAGAACACACTGGCTGATGGTCTCGAAATGGAGATGAGCACCGCCCCCTAGAGTTGACAACAACTAGCAAAGTAAAAACTACACAGATTGCTTTCCTTTCCTGAATATCCTGTATGTAAATGACAGAAGCTTAAAGACAGAAAGATTCAAAGAAATTTCAAGCCTAATAGCTCTTTTCAATCTGACATACTCCAGGAAAGTTGGACTGAAGTTTCTATTTTACCTGTACAGTATTTCTAGATGTAGGGGAATATAACAACATCAATAATAATGTATTAAATTTATATGCTCTGTGACTGCTAGAGTATCTGGAAACTTATGATTTCCTTATCCAAGAACTTTCCTCTGATGATACTCCCCATTCAAGGCAACCTGCTCATTTTAATTATATGTACAATATAGCTATGCTGAAGATTGTCTCATTTAAACTGAAGGATGAACATAAAAGGAGCGGAAAGGTTGTTTTGTTTTGTTCAACATCCTGTTAATTATTTCTGTATTTCTTTGTATTAGGTGGTGCAGGATCAATTCTTCCTTCTATTCTCTCGCCCCCCCCCCCCCCCCCCGCTTCCTTCCTGGAATAGTCACCAGGTGATGTCACAGAGACAAACTACAAAATGAATCTGACTACATGATGCTGATGACAGCAAACAATGCCAGATTGAAAGACAAATGCAAGCGAAAGACAGTGCCAATGAAACAGACAAAAACAGAAAGAGCAGTTTTGGTTCAGTTCCAATTAAATGTCAGCCTTCCTCGACCTCAGCCTTATAATTTTCAGAACATAAATGCTGCCTCTCACCTCTGAAGATAGCAGAGCATCATTTTCTCTAGGCCTCTGGTCAAACTGATCTGGAATATAATACTGACCGTTTTACAATCTCTGAACTCCAGAATGACATGTTGAAATCTAATTATTTACAATGCTATTTAACTAAATTAATGTCTCTAAAGGCACAGAAGAAAACAGCAATTAGGGCAGGAGCAATATTTTGACAGAAGAGCAGCTCACTTAGTGCCAATTATATTGTTGTAACTAATGAAGTGAAGGTAGGAGAATAGAAAGTTTTCATTCTGCTTCTGAATTCATTTCATAGTTGCAAAAACCAACATGCTGATCTTTTTGAAAATTTTAATTATATCTGATATTTTATATATTTAATCAGCAGAACTTTCATATGAACCAAAGTAGGAGGAAATATTTATTGCCCAGCAAAGAAACGCAATGTGCAACCACCAAGCTTTCAATTTTCAAGTACAACAGAAAATCTGGGTTGTGGGCCATTCAGCATGCAAGGAATTAATGAACAAGAGATTTTCTTCCATCTGCTGAAAATCACTTATGTTGTCAGCTTTCCAGAAAATCAGCAGGGAGAAGGCTGCTTCTTCTTCTTCTTCTTCTTCTTGTGCCATATCAGTCATCGGACGTTGGCAATCATGTTGGCGATCCTATTTTTATCAACAGCTCCATGAAAAAGTACTGTTGAGTTTTGTCCAAACCAGTCCCTTAGATTTTTGAAGCCATGATGTTATTCTTCTGCCTGGACATCGTTTCCCTTCAATCTTTCCTTGGAGGATTAAGTGAAGTATGCCATATTTTTCTGAGTGACGCATCATATGTCCAAAATATTCTAACTTTCACTTTTGTATGGTTTTGATTATTTCCCTTGGCTTTCCCAGGCAGCTTATCACCTCCTCATTTCTGATTTTGTCAACCCAACCTATACATGACAGCTGCCTGTAAATCCACATTTCAAATGCTTCTAGCCTCTTCAAGTGGCTTTCTGTCAGAGACCAACTCTCTACTCCATAGAGCAGGATAGAAAAGATGTAGCATCTAACAAGCCTGATTTTCAATTTTAGGCTTACGTCATGACTGTAGAAGACCTTTTTCATTTTGATGAATAGGGAGAGGGCACTTGACTTATTTCTTAGCTCCTTGCATTCATGGGGCCATCAGTCTCTCTCCTCTAGCTTTTTTCCTCCCTGAGCAATTAACACATTTCCATGCTTCTCTCATGAGTTCATTGTTCAGCTGCCATAGAGTTCAATTGCTAAGTTGGCAATAGGTACATAAGCAAATATCTTGGTGGAAACACTGTCAGCCCTTACCATAGCATGTAAAGTAACTTTAATAATCTGCATGCCAAAAACAGATTGTCTACAATTATCCAGGATACTGAAAGATGGCCATAAATTTTATTTCTACGGCTATAGGGTTTTATTACATATGGCTAATTTCTGGGAGCTTATTGTGTATGTGCAGCCTTGGGCAGCTGAATAATTAGTGCATACTACTTATCCACCTTTTCTTTGAAGGCACAAGTCGACGTATGTGGAGATCTCCTCTATGTTTATCCCCAGAACAGTTTTGTTTGCCAGGTTTGCCATGGCGAGAGTAGGAAGAAAAAAAATATATTCTTAATGCTTAGATTTACAGAGTTGGAGAGGCATTCTGAGAACTGGGTACCAATTCCAATTGTTGTCCATCTCCATGATATATGCTCCTCATTCTGTCTTTGAAAAAGAGGGAGAGGGAAGAATCTAAACTACTAATTAGCCGAGGGTCTTTGGACCCCCTTTGCTGAGCTGAAGTTAGAATACTCTTACAAGAGAGAAGACAATGAAAGGGATTCTTTTGCAATTAGAAAGAGGCATTTGGTTCTCCCTGTTCCAAAGAGCTGAAGAACTTCGCTACCATATTTTCCCTTTGGAGGGGAAGTGAAAATCCTGATCGAAACTGAGTCTTTTATGGGAGGAGACGAAACACCAGAGGAAAAGGGATCCCATCTAAAATATGGGTTGGTATTTAAAATGATCAGATACAATTAATGTATAGCTGCAAGAATTATTCCAGTATCTTAAGTTTCTCCCATGTTCATGCTGTTTGTTGAAAGCACACAAACGGAGTTTTTAAAGAGAGGGAAGGAGCACAAAGAACACTCAAGAACAAGAGGCTGAAAAGCTCAGTGTTTCTCTTCCCAAATGATCTGACACTCCAGATGAAACGGAACCGAATCCTTTGCTAAATTCCTTCTTTTCTCCAAAAAGTATTTATCAATGTATATCAATCCCCTGGACTGTCCCCACCACTCCTACCTAGTGGCTTCATGTTAAGAAGGTCGGTTTTTTCCTAGTTTCCCGCAGAACAAAATAAATATTGCCTAAACCAATCTCAGACATGCACCATTCAGGAATTTTATTCTTAGCAGTGGCATTGGAGGTTTATGTTTTATTTCAAGTGCTCAGCTCATAGCTTGAGGTACATGTAACTGTACTGAGAAAATTCCCTGTAGGAATCTCAAAAAGCCAGAGGCACTAAAAAAAGAATCAACCAATACAGCCTGAGCCACCTGTGGCCACAGCTGAAAACAGAACTTTTCTTACATTCCCATTTGTATACAATGTCACTATTTAGTATTATTGCTATTTCTTCTGTTTATTAACCTGTCATTTCTAATCCAGCAATACTTCACAATTCATACTTCTTCCACAATAGCAGTTTACAAGGCAAGCTACTATTATTCCTCAATTCTCAGATGGAAATACACATGGAGGAAGAAGAGTTTACCAAAAGGTGTATCTCATTTCCTTTCCCACAAAATTGCCATAGAAAGCCTATTTAGAGACCCCTCGCATCCTGGACATAAACAGTTTCAACTCTTACCCTCAAAATGATGCTATAGAGCACTGCACACCAGAAAAACTAGACACAAGAACAGTTTTTTCCCGAATGCCATCACTTCGCAAAACAAATAATTCCCTCAACACTGTCAAGCTAGTTATTAAGTCTGCATTACTATTAATCTTCTCATCGTTCCTATCACCCATCTCCTCCCACTTATGACTGTATGACTGTAACCTTGTTGCTGGTATCCTTACGATTTATATTGACTGTTTCCTAATATGATTTCATTGCTTATTTGTTCCCTATGACTATCATTAAGTGTTGTACCTTATGATTCTTTTTTTTTTATTGAAAAAGTTTTACAATACAATTTTTATACCCCTTTCCCCCCACCAGTTCCCCCATGATTCTTGACGAATGTATCTTTTCTCTTATGTACACTGAGAGTGTATGCACCAAAGACAAATTCCTTGTGTGTCCAATCACACTTGGCCAATAAAGAAATCTATTCTATTCTATTCTATTCTATTCTATTCTATTCTATTCTATTCTATTCTATTCTATTCTATTCTATTCTATTCTATTCTATTCTATTCTATTCTATTCTAGTTCACTGAAATATGTAATATGATAGTTAAGAGCAGGGGTGAAATTCAGCAGATTCTGACAGGTTCCGGAGAACCGGTAGCGGAAATTTTGAGTAGTTCAGAGAACCGGCAAACACCACCCTCTGACTGGCCCCAGTGGGGAGGGAATGGGGATTTTGCAGTATCCTTCCCCTGCCACACCTACCAAGCCATGCCCACAGAACCAGTAGGGAAAAATTTTGAATTTCACCCCTGGAAGGAGTAGAACTCACTTTGACATGAGGGAGAAGGCTTCAGAGCAGACGGCTGGACAGGGAACAAGTCTGATTACAATATGGCCGAGTGAGGAAGGGAAGTGGGCCTGGGTCACTTTTTCAAATACAGAGGTGAAGGTGTTGACGTCAGCCATCTTGCTGCTGGGCTCCCCTGCTCCTGTATCGAGGATGTTGCCTCCATGAAGGACAAGAATCAGGACACGTGTTCTGCAGTTGCGCAACTGACTTCCTTCCTGGAGAGGGAAAGAAAAAGAAACCAAATGATTTGAGGAGAAAGCAGCCTTGTTTTATGGTACATTTACTGTATGAATAAAAGAGCAAAGCTCAGATATTATTATTATACTTTGTCACTGCACCTTGTACAACGAAATTCAATGTCACCTTCACTATACATTATACATAAAAAATAAAACAAAAACACACATCCTTCACATACTTTACAATTGAATTGAAAACCCTTGATATTGCATTAATATTGCACTATACAATGGAATTCAATACAGTTACTGCTCTGGGATAGAAGCTGTTTTTTAGCCTATTTGTCCTTGTTTTTATTGTCCTGTACTGTCTGCCAGATGGTAATAGTTCAAAAAAAGGGTGCCCGGGATGATATGGATCTTTAAGAATGTTTTGAACTTTCTTGAGGCAGCAGGAGCTACAAGCTATTCCAAAGAGGGGAGAGGGCAACCAATGATCCTTTGGGCAATGATGTTAACCCTCTGGACCAGGGGTGAAATGCTCCCGGATCGGACCAGATCGCCTGATCTGGTAGCGATCTTGGCCAGTGGTTTGGCAATCTGGTAGCAACGGCGGAGCATAGCAATGGCAATGTACGCATGTGCGCGAGCAAAGAAAGTGAGCGTGTTGGGTGTGTGCGCTTCCGAACCAGTAAGGAATATAAGTAGATTTCATCCCTGCTCTGGACTGCTGTCCTATCTGCCACTGTGCAATTGGCAAACCATATACGGGTGCAGTAAGTTAAAATACTCTCTATGGTGCAGCAGTAGAAGATCATCATATATCAGGAGTCAGTAGTCCTAGATCAGTGGCCCCCAACCTTTTGGGCACCAGAGACTGGTTTCATGGAGAAAGATTTTCTGTAGGCCTGAGGCGGCGTGCTTTTGTGTGCTGCCTGCATCCTGCAGATGGGGCTTTGCTTGTTTGCGCAGCCTGTTGCTGGTTCAAGCACTGGGGATTGGTGACCCCTGCCCTAAATTATTCACAGGCTCTCACCCAAGAAAAAGTAGAGGGTGGAAAATATGATGACTGCAGAGAGTAATTTATTATTTTCTAGTGCATTTTGCCATATTAGAAAAAGCTCAAGTCTGAAGATTAAAAGATCATTTGAAACCACCATTAATATCTTTATTGTGTGCTTCTTAGAATTGCTTTTTTATGAGATGGATGGTTATATGATTGATAAATAAATAAAATGTTTAAAATTAAAAACAACAGAGCCAGGGATGTCTCTCTACCTTGCTTCCTCAGTAACAGAATCAAATCCCAATACATGGATGAACATTGTGATTTATAGTAGTTAGCTAAATAACAGCCCAGCAAATGTAATTTTGGAGTCAAAGACAGTTTTGACTGCTGAGAATCAAAAGATTTTCCCCCTGATACATTATAACATCTGAGATTTTGGAACATGTTTGCAGCAAAATCCTAAGAGTCACTTAAGTGAGATGGGGAGTATAAAAATATGATGATTAAAATAAACATTCTAAAAATCTGACTACTGTATTGCTATAAATCAGTGGTGTCCAACTTTAGCAACTTTAAGACCTGTGGGTTTCAATTATCAGAAACCTCCAGCCGATATTCTGGGAGTTGAAGTCCACAGGTCTTAAAGTTGCTAAAGTTGGATAGCTGAAGCTGCCTGAAGCATATCCAGGTAGTAATTTACCTCAGTGTCCTCATGTATTTCAATGCTGCCCTGTGCAGGATAGCGATGTTTCCTCAGAGAGGCTCTGTACAATTCTCCTGAAAGACAAAAGAAGAGGAATATTATCTTTTTGCTTTTAATATTCGAATTACCAACAGCTGTGAAATGGATTGCTGCTTTATTGATATGAATCTTCAGCCAAGATCTAAACAGCCATGGTTTTGTAATTTTGACACCTCAGCCAGTGAATTGACTGTACTTCAAGGGCACCCATTTCCAGTCAACGGTAATTATTTTGTCTTGTCCTCAACTGAGTTCTTGTAAAAAAAAAAAACACAACTCTAACAACAACCGGAAAATGCTACTGGTTATCGAGAGGAAGATTTTCTTTGGCTATTTATGAGTGCCTACATTATGGAACAGTGTTTTATTTATCCGTTAAATATACTGGTGTATCCTGTCTTTTTTCCAGGAGATCAAGGTATGCATAGCACTTTCTCATTTAATTTTATCCTCACTAGCTATGAAGTAGGTTAGAAAGAATGACCAGCCAAAATGAACTTAGTTAAGCAATGAACTTAGCTAAATGCAGTCTGAACTTGGACTTCCCTTGCTTTGATAGTACTGCTGTTAACCACATTTCTTCATAATCATCTGAAAGCATCAGTTTCACCAGTTCAATTTATGACCAAAAGTGGCCATAGCGTTGCTTGCTTTATTGTTTCAAACCAGCAAATGACCTTATTTAGTTCATGTAGATGTTGAATAACATAGGATAGAGACTTGTGATCTGTGGCATCCTACAAAGGAAGGACCTAGGGAGCAACCTCTCTTCAACCAACATTGGTCGAGTCCCAAGGAAATGATAGAACTATCATAAAATAGTACCTCTATCATAAAATGGTACCCCAACCTCTAGAACTAGTCCTAAAGGATATTATTGTTAATAGTATCTAAAGCTGCTGAGAAATCAAGGAGCACAAGGATAGATGCACCATCTCCATCCTGAGTCTACCACAGGTAATCTACAAGTTTAACCAAGTCTGTCTCCATACTAAATTCCATCCTGAAACTCAACTCAGTACAGATAATCTGCTTCCTCCAGAGTTTGCATCAACTGTATACCAAGTGCAGTTTTCAACAACCTTCCATTAAAAGAGAGAAGTTATTTTAAAATCTTTGGGTTAAAATATGGCCTCTTGAGAAGGGAATGTACCATTGCTTTCTTCAAGGAGGGGATACCACCCCTTCTTCAGAAACGCTGACACAATAGAAAGCATTCATAGATCTCCTCCTTGGCTGCTTTCAAACCTAGGAGGATCCTCAGTTCAATAATTAGGTGGCTAAACTGACAGCACAGAGAACCCTGTACATTTTCTCAGGAATCACTGGTTCAAACGCATCCAAAATCACATCACAAGACTGGGCTTTAGCTTCCATGGCCAGATCTGCCCGTTGGAGTTGATCTCTTTATTTACCAAGTAGCCAGAACAGCTCTGAAGATATTTCTGCCACTTCTATCCCTCCCTACCCAGAAAAGGCTGGGTCACTCTGATTAGGGCTTTCAGTCTGATCCCCTAGGTCTCTCTAGATGATTTGATGTCAACTGGTGCCAAGTTTTTGGAGATATCTATAACAATTATTGGAAAAATACATTTACTCACATACTTATCAGCTCTCCACTCATGTAAATTAGGGAGTGACCCTAATGGTTTGAGATTATATATTTTCATAACAGGGATGTTATTATTCATGATTAATGTCAGTATTATTTTTAATTTATTTGTATGTCTATTGTTGGTCAATGACCGTAATAAAGTTTTCATTATTTATACTCTTGGTGATTCAAACAAAAGATTTGATTTTTTTTAAAAGAAAGCAGATGATGTCCTTTTTTTAGAATCAGTCTACAAATGTGAAAAATGTGAGAGATAAACTCAAATTGTCCCAGACACAGATGGCAGTGTAATCAAAGAAAGCCATTGAAAGGGCTAGTACATGGAGGTAGGGGGTGGGGGAGATTAGGAGTGTAAAGAAAACAGAAAAATTTCATTACCTGCTGAAATGAAGCTGATTATATGGCAAATTATGTTTTTCTATTTGCAAGAAAAGCTTTAATGAGGAAAAATTATAACCGAGGCTTAGCGGGACTCAAAAGAACTTCTCAGGTGAGGTTTCAGATTTTTACCAGTTTTTCCTGGCAATCTTATTTATACTGCTATTACTGCAATTCATGCTAATTACATCATTAAGCAAACTATGGGAACAAAGGAGGTAAAAATCAAATCTTGCACAGAAGGTGACATTCAGCATACATAATGGCTCACTATTCAAACAGCAAGGGGTGGGTGGGTGTTGATTGGTTGTATAATTTAACAATATAGATTTGAGAAAAATCTGCATGAAAATTGGACATATTTTGAAACAAGTTAGAAAAGGCAAGATGACAGAAAATCCTATCCACTAAGAACTCTCCTATCTATATTTACCACCAAGAATCTTGTGATATTTTGAAATCTAACCCACATACTAGGATCACAACATTCATGGATCTAGAAAAATTTATGAGGTATCAAATCTGTTACTCTTTAAAATGGCATAAGACTCCTGTTTTACTCCTACCTCTCCTAAAATGGCTTTGCAATTCTTTGACTTTCCAGATGGGTTCTACAGTATGAAAATTTGAAGGGGGGAAAAAGCACCAAAGATTTTGAAAAGCAAAGCGTAGGGTAGGGGTAGGGACTCTTGAAGGGGTATGGGGCAGAATTCCCCATAAGGGAACATTTGTGCTTGTCTAAAGTTCCCTATCCCCATTATCAATATATATTTTAGGGTTGTTTTTTTTAAAATAAGGACTGATGTTATGAACTCCAAATGAAGATTGAGCTGTAGAGATCCCTTAAAATTGCCTTGTTTGAAAAGCATATATACTAACACTGCCCGGTTCTTCATCAAGTAGGGGAAGATCTCACTCGTTTTTGCAAATTAGAAGAATCTGCTTGGTTAATCTAACCTTCATGAATATCATTTTAAAAAAAAACAGCAACAGCCATAGACAGCCATAGCCCTACATCCTCTTTTGTCCAAGTAGCTAGCTAACAACCTGATCTGTCCCCCCCCTTCAGAGACCCACAAAAACACAGCCAGCCGAGGGTTAAGAATCACTTGGCACACTCCGCAGTTCTTATCTCAACCTTGGCAGCGATATGCACACCGTCTGCCAAGGACTTTATTGGTTTACACAAACAAGAAAATCACCTACGTAGCTTTGCCGTTCATCCAGCTTCCAAGACTACGAGGTTGCTCCGTTTGTTTAGCTTTGTTCGTCACGAACTTCGTGACCCACCGTACTGTCTTAAATAGATATGTTTCTGGGTGTGGTCCAGTGAGTCATTGATCCTGTGACTCCAATCCAATGACTCAGGATTTCCTCATACGCCGCAGCTGCAGTACCCTTTTCTCTCGCCTTCTTTGGCGTGCGTCCAGGAATGACGTCTCTCCCTCACTCTCATCTGAGACACCTGTTTCCCCACTACTTGGCTCTCTTTCAGCTGGCACCTGAGCCGGTGCCAGAGGGGGAGGGCTGGGAGATCTGGCTGGCTCCTCTTCCTCCTGCTCAGAGCTGCCTTCCTCCAAAGGGATAGGCTCAGAGGACGGGGCCACAACACAACCCTCAGAGAAACCCACAAGCAGGAAATGAGAGCAATAACGTCTTCCACTGTTCTTTACTAAAATGTGTCTCTGATACTAAATGATGACTGGCAGCTACTGACAGCTCTTTCTACTATGAATACAAATGACTATAGAGTAGGTGGCTATTACTACATATTGTGCAGTATATTACATAGATTGCACATTGTATGAAAAAGTTCCTTTTTTCTTATATCCTTCATTCAGGTTCACTACATAAATTCTTTTATTAATACTTACAGTGTTCTGGCCAATTAAGGTGGAACACTTAGTCCAAGGTACAACTACTCTATCAGAGAGTTAAGTTTGTCCTAAGGTCCAAACGCAACCGTTTTTGGCTCAAGCGTCAGTTCCTTATCTCATTTCTGTCAAAAAAGAAAGAATCTAAACAATCAGATGAGCACTACCATGCATATTACAATATGAAACCAGTGTGATTTCTTCTGGATCAAATGTGTTCACTTGTCCTTAGCCTGTCCAAAAGACCAGATGATTAAATTGCAGGGACATTTTAAAAAGAGGGATTAGATATCCTGAATCAGAAAGTGAAGATCCAAATTAATATTACAGGGTGAAATAAGAAACTCCAACTTCTAATGCAACTATAGATGACCAAGCATTCCATTACTAACATTACCAGAAAAGATCTCTGATATGGAGAAGAAGTGTAAGATGCCCAGAGTCACGTGGCTATAAAAGATGAATGAATGAATGAATGAATGAATGAATGAATGAATGAAAGATCTAAGCTGCTGAAAGGTAGCATACTTCCATTATTGAAGAGGCTTTAGGACTGACAAAGCCACAAGCAACAAAATTGTCCTAAGGGTTTCTGCCTCAATAAAATCCTCCAGTTATTTGGATGAATTTTAATTGAGTAAAAGCAAGGGGATCATGGAAGAAAAGGTAAACAGCCATTCACTCTCTGATTAAACGAGACTAATCTGTGCTACAAAGGAACAAATGACTGAACGAATGCCCAACATGAAAAACTGTTCAAACTCCAATTCATTTCCCTATTTTACATTATCTGGAAGGAACAATTTAGCACTGGCTATGAATATTTACTGAAAAAGAAGATTCAAACTGGAAAACTCCTACCTACTATGAATGCCATAAAATCCCATAGAAGTTATTCTTAATTGGTTGTATGGTTTGATCACTACGGGGAATCTTGTTTGGAACTTTTAGAAAACAAGACTGTATATATTAGATTACAGACTTAATTTCCTATTTTTTCCTAGAGCCTGGTCTAGAGCCATGCAAGTACTTACTCTTCTCCCTTGTTATTTCCTATTTCTCTCATTCTGTGTGCAAGACAACAGCTACTGAGGAATAAGAGATACCTGGTATTGTAGGACTCAGCTTGATGGAAATACTGGACCCTAAGAGGTATTTTCATTATTCTGGTTCAAAACTCTCTAATTAAAGGAACTCTTGACTCGCTATGTTTCATAGCAAAAATAACTTGCAATCTGAAGATACATATTTGAAAAGCTAGTTTTAGTAGGCCCAAGAGATTGAGGCTGAGACAGTTTTCTTTGTCTGCTTTGAAGCACAAATTACATTTTGAGAGCCGTCCCTCCTGTTTGAAAATCAGTTATTAGAGAATGCTGGAGTGATAGGATTTCTGTTTAAGAAATTTGAACTGATTTCATTCCAGATCATATCATATCCCAACTACAGAACTGAATGTTTTCTGGAGAATGCTCAGGAGGCAGTTCCTCTCCGTTTTGCTTATGCCAATCAAACATTCAACAAGAAGAGCTTTTAAAGGCATTTGAACACAATTGCTGGAGATCAGAAGAGATTGCTTTTTTCGATACAGGAGGTGTGTGAACAAAACATAGCCTGTTTTCCTTGAGATAGGCACAAGTTTAGATTGTGTTTTCAACAGTGTCTCCTTAAAGCATAAATGTCTGTAAGCCACCTAACATCACCTCTGGTGAGATGGGTTAGAATAACACAAGTTTAATAAATAAACAAAACAACTCAAATAGCCCTTGGCATCGCAGTTATTAATACAAAAAGGATTTGCCAAGTCAGCCTCCATGATCAGCCATGACATGGATAACATTTTAATGCTTCTTTGACATATATGTTTCTACAATGTCCTATACTTACCAAATTTTGGGAGAAAGTAGTGGATTATATAAATAAGATTGTGCAACAAAAACTAAAATTTTCAAAGGATCTGTAGCTGTGTGTCTTGATAGACGAACTTGGCTGCCTCCACTGAGGACATGTGAAAGGCAAAAATAAGGTGAGTTCTTCTTTAGAGAAGGATATGGGTAGTTTCAGAAACCTATCAAGTATTTACTGGCCTGGTTCATGCAATATACAGTAGTGGACAAAATTGTGGAAACCTTTTGGGAAAAATGTATTTTCTAAAACTAGCCGATAACACCATTTTTTTGGAGCAGTACCATAAAATTATATATCAATGGAAAGATAATTTAATCAAGTATGTAATGCAGTAACGTTTATATAGGATTTGCTATTAGAATAGCAGTTACAGTATAAAGAAGAAAAGTGAAACATAGAAAAAAACGAGATATACAAAAATTATCACGTCAGTTAATACTTAGTTGGGTAACCTTTAGCATGAATTACGGCCTTACAACGTCTTCCCATGGAGTGAACCAAGTATTTTAGTTCTGCAGTTGTTATAATGTGAAACCAAGATTGAATGATTGCTTCTATTAACTAGGTTTTATTGCTGGGTCACTTCTGACCAGAGGTGGTATTCAACTGGTTCAGACTGGTTTGGGCGAACCAGTAGTGGCCCGTTCCCCCCCCCCCGCCCTAGCTCTATGCCATCCTATTTAGGCAGGTTTTGAGGTTGGGTGCATGCACAGAAGGCCGTGCACATGCATGGAAGTGGACGGCCGAGCGCATGCGCACTCACATTTGCAAACCAGTAGAGAAAGTAATTGAATACATACCACCCCTGCTTCTGACTAACAAGTTTCTTTAGTCAGCTCCATAGATTTTCAATTGGGTTAAGGTCTGGGCTATTCCCAGGCCATTCCAGCAGTGGAATAGGATTATCTTGAAACCCCCCCAAAAAAGTTAGCCATCAAACCTCAAAAATACACTTTCCCCAAAAGGTTTCCACAATTTTGGCCACTATTGTAATAAGCAAGATATAATAGTGTAGGTTATTTTGTATGAAGACAACCAATTGTACTTCATTTAATGAATCACAATTAAACAAACTATACTTTAATGCAATATGTAGGCCCAATCATTGCATCTGAGAAGGATAAAGATCGCTTGCTATTCTTGCCTACATTTGGCACGGAGTAGCAAGAGATAATGGCTGAGAAAGCGTATGCTGTCTACTGTAAAAGGCTGCAGAATGACGGAGTCCATAAGTAGTTCTGGAAAATGACAGATGTGCTTATCTTTCATCCCTGAAGAATTTGCCAAGATGCCATATTTGATCAGAGCAACTAAGTACATTCAGGCTCACATGGGGACAAAAAATTGGGCCCCAACACCTGAATAATCTCTTTCAGATCTGTTTTTTTAAATGCCAACATCTGAGGAAGTGCCATCTCAGTAAAAGGAGAGAAGGAAAAGAGACACAGTTCCCATTTTCACATTCCCATAAAAAGTTGTCAGTTTTTATGCCATCTGTTGCACTGTTGCTAGCTGTTTATAATAACAAATCTGTTACAGAGGAATAAACTTAGGCATGGCTGCTGTCATATGCTTCCTATTAGCAAGTGATCACAAAAGTATTTTAACTAGAAAAGGATTGAGATCGTAGTAAATTTTGTAAAAAAAGAAAATGCCACACAAGAGGGCAATATATTTTAATGAGTATTAGGGCAGAGTTAAAATTACCTATTATTTGCACTTTTAGACAGTACAATAAACCTTAAATATGGAAATACATTTTAAAAGCTCCAGGACTCACGTTGTTTTTCATGTAGAACACCGGATGAGCAAAAAGTGGGGTCTTCCCCTGTCAAAGACAGGAATAGAGGTGTTAAATTTTATTCATAAATACCTATGTTTTCTGTAGACCCATTCAATTGTTATATCAACAATCAGTACCCAACCCCAAGACCCAAATTCATCTATGCAGCTCACATTAAAGATGGACCATTGTGGCTTCCTCTAATTTCATCCATCTATCCTCCATCTCTGCTTCCTTTCAGCAGCATCAATATATGGATAATGGCTTTAAAATTATGTTTACTGTGCTGGCATAACTACAATAAGTTTTATAGTGAACAAGGGCAAGCATAGGAAAACATTTCTGCTTCTTCTCTCTTGATGTTAGAATTCAGGGTGCATTATAGAGCTTGTTGCAATCAGCTATGATATCTGAACTAACAGGAAGAAGAATTGCTTTCTACCATGTCTAATTAAATGTAATTCAGACACAAAACACTAATCCTTGGCTAGTAGATCTTTAAAAAACAAATACACAGAAAATAGGATGATTAATAGTATTAGATGGCACCTCTCAGTACAGAAACAGCATATCACTGAACATCAATTTATAAGTGATGTGGATTAAGAGCACATAATTTCCCCAAATTTCTTGGGTTTTTTTATAGCAAGACTACAAAAATACAGAGTGCACAAATACAGAAATAAACAAAACAATAAATAAACAAAAGACAATAAATTACAAAACAACTCCCAAACCAAACCTGGAAAAAAAAGAGGGGGGGGGATTCCAAAGGTACCAATATAAAACATCTAATACAGTATATGTACTGTGTATATTAAGCATATAGAAATCATTGCTTATTCAAACATCTCATTGTAATAATATATTGCTATCAAATAGAAAGAATAAAAGTTACCCGCTCTATTGTTGTAAAATATAAAATGTGAAACATAGAAGAACATATTGTTTCAATTTCCAGATTTCCAAAAGCTGTAATTAATATCTGGAATAGTATCGCTATTCAAATTTCTCCAGCAACCCATCTAGTCCTTCTGTATCCTGCAAGTGCCAGACCAATGTATTCAGAGAAGCTCCCAAATGTTTACAGGAGGGAAAAATTCTAGTGCTTTTCACTGTTGCATTCCAGAAGTTATTACTTAAGATATGCTACCTCTGATTTAGTCATGAAGATTTCTGGGCACTGATGGCACAATCCTCCATGTCTTTGTCCAGTCCCCCTTTAAAATAATCAGAATTGGTACCAACTTCCAAATACATTTCGAATATATTTTGAATACAGTTCGTCTGCCTGTACTCCATCCAAAACTGGAGGATTTTAAGAAGATGTTGGATAACCATTTGCCTGAAGAGGTGTAGGGTTTCCTGCCTAAGCAGGGGGTTGGACTAGAAGACCTCCAAGGTCCCTTTGAACTCTGTTATTTATTCTATTCTACCGTGTTTCCCCAAAAATAAGACCCTGTCTTATATTTTTTTGAACCCTGAAATAAGTGCTTGACCTTATTGCCATGCACTCAAAAGCCCGATTGGGCTTATTATCAGGGGATGTCTTATTTTGGGGAAAACAGGGTATGTTGTCCACTTCCCAATAAAATATGTAGACCTCTCTAGCTGCTTTTCATCTATAATGTACACAAAGGTCCTTCCCACCTTCAGGAGATCAAACTGTACATCTGAATTGGTTCTCAGAATAGATACTATAACTATGCAGAGATCTTGATTGAAAGATGTCTTTTCCTGGGATCTCATGAGAAACTAAACTAATCCCATGATTCTACAGCAGGAATCATATAACCAGGAAAAAGTACCATTTTTTTAAGGTGTGCCCAACAAGAGCTACATCTGCACCTATATATACTCTGAAAGAAATGTTGCCATTAAATTCAGATCTCTGCATAGGTGTACAGTACAGTATTGGACAAATTATACCAATCAATTATCCAACAGAAGATGAAAGAATTTCAATTCTTCAGGTGGGGATAGAAGCAAGGGAGCTGTCCAAGGTCCCTCTTTCTCCAACAAAGAAGCTACCTAAAGCATGAGTGTCAAACTTGATCACATCACGTGACGTATCACAATGTTTTTTGCCTTTGTGGAGCTGGGGTGGGCATAGCCTGTGTGTGATGCATCCGGCCCACAGGCCGCCAGTTTGACGCTCCTGATAAAGCAACAAAAATATTACTGTACTGCTGAAATGAATATAGAAAAGCAAGACTTTGCATTTTCGATTATTGGTGAGGAGCAACTGGATAAATATAATCCTTACACTCTATGTTGACTCTATGCTATTAGCCTTGATGGCAATGTAACAGTCTCTGAATGCCATCTTCTAGGAAACTAGCCATTTCCTTCTGCAATTGGTTGGTCACTGTGAAAACTGACTGGTGGGTTAGGTGGGCTGGAAGTTTGATCAGGCAAAGGCACTGCATATGTTCTTAACTATGCATACAGATAGCATCAAATCAACAATCTGATACTACTCTAATCATAAATACTTGATTACTTTTTAAAAAGTATTTTTGCCTCTAAAATATGCTACAATCTTTAAAGCTCTAAGTACCTTTATTCTGAATAGTTTTTATCCCAGAGCTATAATTGAACTCAACAATGAACTAAAGGGCCACCATCAGTGAGTTGTTGGACAGCATTACTTGATCTGTTGTGTGGATGTTTGGGTGGTTTTGGGGTGGGGAATTTGTGGTGGGTGGGAATGTGTTTGGGGATTGTTATGTGGGCTGGATCTGGTCTTTGGGTGTTAAGTGAATTTCGATGTATGGGTATATTGTGTATATGTGTACAATGACAATAAAGTTATTATTATTAATCTTATCCTTCTGCTCTTCCTATTATCTTTCTTTCCAGAATTTGTAGCTAGCAAGCAGAGTTCTCTACTAAAATAACTCCATCTTCAAATAATACTTTAAGCCTTAATATTGCCTTCATTTCCGGCAACTGTCTGGACAAGTCTCTGCAGTTTTCTGGTTAAGATTTTCACAAGTGGTTTGCCCTTGCCTTCTTCCTATGGATGAGAAAGTGACTGGCTCAAGGTCACCCAGCTGATTTTATGCTCAAGGCGGAACTATAATTTGCCATCTCCTAGTTTTTACTCTGGTGCCTTAACACTGCATCAAACTAACTCTTACGGACACAGAAAACTGGAAAGGAAAATTTATGGGTCACAAGCAGATCAATAAAACTGCAGTTGACTAACATACTGCCATTCCCTGCAAGGAAGAACCAGTTCTGTCAATTCCAGTTGAACTTTGATAAATCAAATACAATGCAAGATTTATGATACACAATGTTAAAAATCAATTTTAAATATTTTTTAATGTCCCATGAACGTACACTGAAATTACATGATTCCTCAGAGAAATCAGATGTAAAATCTCCTTTCAGAACTGTCTATACATTTCCCATAGAATAATTCAACTCATTGTCAGATTAAATGCAATTTCCTACTCACTGTCAAGAGGAGAGATGCTCAGAATGCAGACAGCATCTTTCTCAACTCCCACTGAATCATTGGCTGTTGACTGACATAAATTAGCAGGGAGCACAAGGCAGCCCTTCGTATCACTGTCAAGAGCAGCTGTAAAACATGTTGCCGGCCTTCAAAGCCCACCCACTAATTATCTGTTTTGCGGTCTTTGAAACACTGTTTGGGTATGTGGCCACTGCATCACTCAGTTTATCAGTGTGTAGAAAAAAAAATTGTATGTGTGCACAGAATATCAACTTTTTAAAAAACCAATTAAATAAACCACCAAGACAAAAACTAACAAATTAGAAATCAGATGATTGATTGATTAATTGATTGACTGATTCAATTTATATTTCTCCAGAGACTCAGGGCGGCTTACAATGCGTTAAGCAATAGCCTTCATACTATTGTATAACCTGCTTAGTAGGGCTTTCAGCCCCCCCCAAGCGGCGTTCTTTTTTTATACAAAGTCAGCTTATTGCCCCCACAATCCAGATCCTCATTGTACCTACCTCAAAAGGATGGAAGGCTGAGTCAACCTTGAGCCTGGTGAGATTTGAACTTGCAGTAATTGCAGGCAGCTGGAGCTACTTAACAGCACTTTAGTCTGCTGTGCCACCAAGGCTCTTAATTTATGATAAACAAAAAAGCTGTATGTACAGTTTAATAAACAAAAAAGTAAAAAAAATACGGACTCAGAAAAAAATACAGAACCTTTGCACAGACAAGGATAACTTGGTAGAATGAAGATTCATTTAGCTGGAAAACAGTGTATTTGAATTAATCTAATTGTGGGTATTTTCATAGCAATTTGGGCTTGTGTGAACTTTTTAACCAAAGCAATTTCCCAAATTTTTAAGCACCACTGAACCACAGAAGCTGCTTAGTTTCCTAGTGATTTGCAATAGTGAACTTAGCTGTTTACAAAACCTGATTTAATTTGTCATGTTGCTTCAGTTTAAGAAAAACTGTACGTTCATGGGACATTTAAAAAGGCAAGATTCCTGAACAAAGATTGGTGGATGTTTTTCCCAATTTCTATAAAAAATATTCAAAAGTTTTGCATTTTCTTTTTCTTTTTAGTTTTGTTTAATTAAAGAAATAAAATTATATTTTATATTGTAAAATTACCAATTATTGTAATATATACCAGTCTACTTATAAACATAGCAATAATATTTATCTAATATAACTTTAACAGGTAAATTCATTCTTCCAACAATTTAATGTGTGTGTTGTGTGTGTGTGTGTGTGTAAACAATTGCACAAGCCAACTGAGCTTTTTCTCATCCTAACCATAGCTACTTCAAATAGATTTAGTGAAAATGGTCACCCTTGAGAATGAATAAAGAAATCCATTAAGGAAGGATACAGTTCTGCCTTCTATTTCAAGAACAGAAAAGTGTGCTGGAAAAAGTACGATGAACAAGAGGCTGGGTATAATTTGTATTTCCCTCAAACTGTGGTTAGCCAGATGCTTTGAAGGAGCACTAAAGAAGCACCTTAGAAGACAAACGTATTATATGGTACCATTCCTCAACATTTTCTTAAAACTGTTCCCAGCCAATTTGCACACATTTCTACAGATTCACAGAGACTGGAAAATCTGAAGAGATGAACAATTTAAAGAAGTAAACAGCTTTAAAATATGTCAATTCAGACAAAAATTTATATTCCTACTATCCTGGATATTTTTTCTTAATTTCTTTTTCTAAAGCTCATTTAAAAAAAAAATTTTTTTTATTGAACAAACAAACATACATATACAAACATACACATATTGACAAACTTAACAGGAACACATTTTATACATTAAAAGCACGTCCTACGATTTAGGCACTAAAGTTGGAGTAGTAGCTTCAGTATTTGTATAGCTATATATCTGTATATAAGTATCATTCGATATTCTGTATGTCTACATATTTACATATATATATCATTCATTGTATGACAGTATTTATATAACGATATTTAATTTTATTTCCCTAGTTTATGTCCTTGGGTGGTATTCCCTTTGTTCATGTTCCTTTTCTCTAGCCAATCATACCACTTTTGCCAAATTAAGTAATAATCCGAGTCCGCTTTTTCCTGTATCTCTTTGGTAAGTCTGTCCATCTCCACACATTCCATTGTTTTTTGTAACATTCTTTCCTCTGATGGCGTATCTTCCAATTTCCATGATTGTGCGAAAGCAATCCTAGCTGCTTTAAGAATATGTAATATCAAGTATTGTATTTCTTTTTTATAGTCTTTTGTCAGTATGCCTAATAAGTATGTTTCTGGTCGTAATGGAATTTTCTGGGCAGTGGTTTCTTCCAGTTGTTTTTGAATCATTTTCCAATATTGTTTGACCTTTGAGCAAGACTACTACATGTGGTAGTAGGTTCCTCTGTGTGTCTTACATTTCCAACAATTCTGATTGGTGTTAGGGAACATCTTTGCCAAACTCATATTTCTAAATAACTAAAATATTACTTAGAAAAATTGCACAAGGCATTTTTAAAGGTTCAGAGGATTTGACTGAAAGACAGTGCAAAACATGTTTTTCCTCTTTTTATTTAAACTAATGATAAAACATAGCACCAGTACAACTTATTGAACCAGCGATATGAGCTCTACCGTAGACCATAAAAATACCAGTTTTAGGTGGCATTTTGCATCAACATTATTAGCAAAAGGCACACAATCTGAAGTGAAATAATTAAGGAAGTTGGTTTATATCTTTATGACTGATTGGCAGCAAACTGTGAAAATCTCTCCAGATTTAGCATGCGTCCCCCTCTCCAATATTTTTTCAGAATGTTTTTTTCTGAACTCCAGTTTTCAGCTCTAGTCAATGTGCAAATTATACAAATTTGCCATATATTTGCTCTCTTTTAGTTCTGCACTTACCTTCTCTTCTTAATTCTAGAATCAAGGAAGTGTTTATAGGCATTGGTGGCAAGATTTCCTCTTTTTCTGATTTAATGATATGGACTGAAAACAGACCTTGATCTAGCATATAATCCTATGACAAAACACTTATCTGTTTTCTTACTTCATCTTCAAACACACCTCAAAGCTCCTTTGCAATGAATAGATAAGGCCCCATGCCAGTTCTCTTATTCTTTAGCGCTCTTTCCTCAGACTGTGCCCTTGAATGCTTATGGATTTTGTATAAATTGTGGACAAATGAGATTCAGCACTGCAATACTGTCTATTCCATTTTAAATTACTAGATTCCCTTCTGGTTTAAAACCAACAACAACTACAATCGTCTAATTCAAAGTTAGTCATTGCAGCTGCTAGTCATACATTTCTAAGCTTCTTCTGATAGTCAAGCTGTTTTCAAGAGTTTCCCCTTTGCTGCCTTTAGCCCTCTTTCTCCTGTGAAAACTATTTTCTATTAAAATTTAAACCAACACCTACTTTCAACTTATCAGCAAAATGAATACAAAACCACTTTGTTTGCACAGATACACTGACAGTCACTTAATCTCACAGTTGATCCATATTTTTCAGGGTGACATGGAGAAGGACTCACCTCAGATATCCCCAATGTTGTATACAAATTCTTTTTTAAAAACCAGTGGAAATCTGGGGCCTGATCTATGAGGATCTCATCCCTGCCTAACTGAACAGTTTAAGCCATTCATTCGGCAACAACATTTGCTATGATTGTGCACAAGAGAACTGCTTCTGAATGCCTTGTGGAATAACTGCAAATCACAAGATACACTTATTTTCTTTTGCTGACTTCAGCATTGGACCAGCTATATATAATGCAATTCGATAAAATGGAAGAGGGATCAAAGGAATTCTTTCCATGGGTGCCTTGTCTTGTTTTCCCTTGATATACTGATATGTATTTTGGGCAGGACTGACAGTTTCTCCATAATTGACCAATCTGTTTCTAAACCCCATTTAAATCAGAAGTGTAAGTCGATCCCCTTCCTTTTTCCAAAGTTTTCTTCAGCCTTAGGGTAAGCAGTGCCCATTGGCAATATAATCTAATATATACATGAATATGAATTCTCACTGAAAATACATGGGAAGGCATGCCATAGCTAGTCATTTCTTCTCCTAGTGTGCATATGGATTGGTTCTTTAGAATAGAGGCCTGTTAATAGTTCCATGGAAGAAACGGCTGGATTTTTTTCTCTGTAAAGTTGTCCTATCTTTTTCAGAAGGCCATCAAAAATATTCCTGCCAAGTGATATAGGTCATCTGATCAAAGGCTGAGGACAGGATTGCTATAGTAAGAGCTGAGGGAGTGCAGTGGTTAGAATGCAGTACTGCAGGCTAACTCACTGCTCACTGCCAGATGTTTGATCCTGACCAGCTCAAGATTGACTCAAGAAAGCCCCATTTGTGTGCTTTCAACAAACAGCAAGAACATGGGAGAAACTTAAGGTACTGCAGTAACTCTTGCAACTATACATTAAGTGTATCTGATCATCTTAAATACCAACCCATATTTTAGATAGGATCCCTTTTCTTGTGGGGTCCCTTTGCTCCCATCTCCTCCCATAAAAGACTTCATTTAAATCATGATTTTCACTTCCACGTGGTGGCGGAGTGGTTAGAGTGTAGTACTGCAAGTTACTTCTGCTGACTGCTGATTGCCAGCAGTTTTGCAGTTCAAGTCCCACCAGCTCAAGGTTAACTCAGCCTTCCATCCTTCTGAGGTCGGTAAAATGAGGACCCAGATTGTTGTTGGCAATATGCTGACTCTGTAAACTGCTTAGAGACGGCTGTAAAGCACTATGAAGAGGTATATCAGTCTAAATGCTATTGCTATATATCAGGCTCAAATTTTGCCACACTCATAATAAAAACCAGATAGCACTAATTCATTTGGACACAGGTTAAACCAAAATTGTACCTTGATTTTCATCCAGCTTTCCAATTGTCTCGATCTGCTCCACCAAGTCATTGGAATTCCACTGACTCATCCCCAGAAGGATGGCATTCTTCCCTTCGGCCACCTCCTCTGCAAAAGAGGGAAAAAAACAACCATGTAATTTCAGTGATGGTCTAGAAAGCAGAGGCAGGATTACTTCATTGACAATCAACAGAAAGTAAAATCAGCCTAAGTGGAAAATACCCAGGTTTTCCAGAGGGCTTTGCAAGGACATATTCTCCATATAACATGCCTGCCTGTAGAAATCAAGAAGGCCTAGAAATTAAATCATCTCTTTTATTTCCAGTAGTTATCAGTATATCAAATTCTAGGCAGAGCACAATGATAAAACTTAAAGGGTAGATATCCCAAGTGAATAGTGAACATTTATATGGGTGCCATTTTTGAATGACACAGCACCATCCTTGCTAATCTCCTGATACTAAAAGTATTACTCTAGCTGTTGCCAGCAATTGCTTCCCACTCACAATATGACCTCACATATTATTTATCATCGCTCCTTTCCTTACCTAGACTTGGCTGCCCCCCACTTCAGTGGGAGAGGCTGGGCTAAGTACAGTTGCCATCTAGCTTAACTAATGACCTACTCAGGGGACTGGACTGCATAGCAGCCTTCAGCAACTAAGGCTCATTAGCACTTGTTGTGTGCTTATAGAAGGCAGAGGTAAATTGTCTATCCCTAAAGGGTTTGGATTATTGATGCAATGACTCCAAGCAGTGAAACAATTTACTAAAGCAAGTCCAAATGCTTATAAGGAGTTCAGTTGCTACAAAATGTAGAGAGAGTTCAATGGCTACTACCTGGAAAAGAAGAATTCCCACATATGTACACTTTAAACAGGAAGGTGTTGAATTTAGGCAAATGGATGGCATGGGCTTCGTGTCCCACTATCTTCAGGACAAACCCATGAATGTAGCCTAAGTTGTAAGACAAGAAGTAGAGATCTGGATAATGATGGGAGAAGACAAGAATAATCTCCTTTGAGTTGTCTAGAGTAGACCATATATAATGGAAGCTTTACCCATGTTAATCATTTGAGTTGAGCACAGAAAAAAGTGAAACAAATTTACAGTCAATAAAACAGTTGTGAGATAGTCAGGTATATGTGCCTAGACAGTATCCTGTAATTATTTGCATTTGTGGAAGTTTTTGGAAGCTTGTTTGGACAAGGCCATTTTTACATGCTGTAGTATGATTATAGTACAATAATTTAGTGGACCTCCAAGGTCCTTTCCAAGTCTACTATTCCATGTTCTACTCTGCAAACAACTAAGGCATAGTTGGAGGTAAGATCTGGATTTATTAGTTATTAATAGAGGCCCAACAAAGCTGGAAAAAGCTTTGTTTTTACCGTCTTTGTCACCCAGGAGAACAAATTTGCATTCCCAAATTGTTAACATAAACTTCCAATAGGACTGCAGCCTCATCCATGACAGGCTGCACAATTATACCTGAGTCAAATTACTCATCCATCAAAAGTATTTTTTTTTTGTTTGGATTAAGCTGCAGTTTATTTTTTCTCATTAAACCTGTCACAGGTGATAAATAGTGGTTGACTGCTTCTACTGCTCCCTGAAATCAGGTAGAAGCTTAAACATTTTTGTTGACAAAGATGCGAACTATCCAGAGCAAATCATCTGATCTGCAACTAAATGTGGCACCCATTTCAAACGTGGAACCTGGTTTTGTGCCAATTTAGGAATTCCAACTTCATGAGACCTGAATACAAGGCTGCCCTCCTTTAAATCCTCAACAGTGTAAAGCACAGTGTAGAGAGGAATCTGTAAGGCTCCCTTCTTTTCTTTTAGAATAACCAAGGGAAGAAAAATTCTGCCATGAAGGTATTTACATCGAGTTCCTAAACAAAGCCTTTCCGTTTATCAAGCACACTGCCATTCGTTGTGTATAAAGTGAACTGAAATCAAATCAAGGGGAGCCATCTGCTGTCAATTCATTCATTCACTGAGGAAACATATTTATAAAATTCCTGTGTTCCATGCTTCAATAATTTACAATTTACTGGGATTGATTCTCCCTTCCAGGCAGGGGTGGGCTTCAAAAAGTTTAGCAAGGGGTTCTCTGCCCGGTTGCTGGGTGTGTGTGGGCATGGTGGGCATGGCCTAGTCGACCTCCTGCTCCATGGCAGGGTGGGGGGCTTTTTACCCTCCCCGGGCTCAGGAAGCTTTCCTCGAGCCTCTGGGAGGGCGAAAATGGCCTCCCCAGGCTTCAGAGGCCCTCTGGAGGCTGGAAATGGGCCCATTTCCGACCTTCCCGAACATCCGGTAGGCTCATTTTTTTTGCCCTCCCTGAGCCTCCTCGTGTGCCCCGCACTTACCTGCATCCAAAACAGGCCATGTGGGGACTCCTGGGAGAGGAGGGATGGGTGGGGCCAGCCAGGAATGGGATTTGGGGGTTCTCCAAACTGCACAGAATCTTAGCTAGAGGTTCTCCCGAACTCCTACAAACCTCCAGCAGCCCACCCCTGCTTCCAGACATTTCATCACCATATGCACAGCCCTGAAGATCAGGTCAAGATAGATCCTCTTGGAGTAAACAACTGTGTGCCCTTCAGATAGTTTCAATTCCTATAAACCTCAGTCTGTATGATCAGTAAACAGCAATTAAAGGGATTGTTGCTCAAAATATATGTAGGATACCAACTTGCCCAATCCCCTTTAAACCAGAATCTCTCTTCTCACAAGGGTTAAGTAGATGGTTCTAAAAATCCCAGTAGTCTCCTGAAAATCTCATATCTGTCTCAGACTTTGGGAGTACCATAGGATCATTACAACCGATAACCACTGATGGACAAATTTATTGAAAGAGACTTACCATGAAAGCAATTGTCTGTCTTCAACTGTGCTCCAGTAAACTCCATAAACTGATTTACAAATTGTATAAAATTGTGCACTGTGTTCTTGCTGTCTTAAATTTCATATCTTATATTCTTGATATACTCAAAATCTATGCATATACTGACATCAGTATTAAAAAAAAATACAGGCATATGCAGTGGTGGGTTTCAAGTAATTTAACAACCGGTTCTCTGCCCAAATGATTTCTTCCAACAACCAGTTTGCCAAACTGCTCAGAAAGTTAACAACCGGTTCTCCCAAACTGGTGCGAACTGGCTGAATCCCACCACTGGCCATATGTAACTACTGTTTTGGCAAGATCAGGGCTTTTTGTAAAGATAAATTAACTCTAGCTTCACTGTACCCATGAACCATAAGTGCTCAGTTCTGCAAAGATCCTTTGCCACCAGACATCCTTTTGAAATTGGTACAAAATATAAAACTGTGATACCTTTGATTTTTAAATGTCAACATTAGGAAATTTATTTTTAAAAGTATATACTTTTTAAATAAAAGAAGCAATACGATCTGTATTAAGAACATTTGCAGACAATGTAGTGTATGGCAGTTGTTATCAAGATATGATGAAACTGCAAAACTAATTTAGAAGATGTGCATTTACTAGATACATATCTATTACACTATTCCCTTTCGGGGAAAACAACATTATCCACATAAAAAGGAGTAAAAAACACTGAGACAAAGAAATTAGGGATGAGAGAAGAAAAAGAAAAGGAAACTAGTTTACATCAACATTATTCTACTGTACACTGCAACACATCTATCTTTGCAAATCATCCTACTATTTACCATGCCCATGTACCACTTCAAATACTGTTCTTAACATCTTTTTTCAGAATCATGTTGATTTCATCAATTATTTTCTCTGCCTCTCCTCTCCTCTAAATCCATTCATTTTTCTTTCATATTTTTTTTTGTAATTTGATCCTCATATGTTCTCTTTATCACAATTTACTTCTCTTTCATATTCAATCCACTTTCATTCTTGGCCCAGAGTTTCTTTTGTTTAATAAATAGAAAATCTTGCTTTTTACTACGTAATTTTCTTAAGTACTATATTCAATTTACTCATTTTAGATATGCATTTTCTGCAGACAAATAGCAGTGATATGTTCTACAGGTTGTTTTTAAACCTGCCAGGCTGAAATTCCACCTAATAATGTAGACACTAAAATAAACTGGATTTTTTAAAAAAAATCATGCATGTTTACTCAAAAATTGACATTTGCACTTTAAGAGAAGCTCCTGCTTGTTCCTGTGGCAGCTTCCTTTAAAGTTCACATTATAATTTTCAAGAAGTACATTTATCAGGAGGAAAAAGAAGGCTTCTTTTTGTGTTTTCTCTATTGAAGATTTTAATCTAATGCTGTGTTATCTGTGCATTTTGTTTCTGCTGTGTGTTGCAGATTTAATGCTCTAGATTCTCACTGATTTAATGCTCTAATAGATAGTACACATATATTAGAGCATTAAATCATTGAGAATCTAGACCAACCCAGGTTTTACTAATACTGTTTTTTTTAAAGAATCTTTGAATATAACAATATTGACTTTGGTCCTGTCACTATGGACCTGTGGTTGCTATGGAGAATCTGCGTCTCTGTTAAAACGTATGTCTGAGGACACATACCATTCATGCTTTAAATGACAGATCTAGCTGAGCAACCCCAAAAATAGCAGCTGCCCATTTTTTCAGCAGTGGTATCAAAGAAGAGAACAGTGATCAGAAAACACATGAAGTCACAAAAAGATGTTTATTTAAAAAAAGAAAAATACAAAAGCTTTGGCAGATCATTTTTCCACTCCCGCTTCCAAAGAGTAAAGACAATGTGCCAATATATTTCAGGTTGAAACTAGATCTATATTATTATCTGTCATCAATATTTGCAGCATATCAATCACAATAGAGTTGGAAGGGATCTTCTAGGACTTCTAGTCCAACCCCTTGCTCAAGCAAGACATCTATACCATTTCAGAAAGGTGGCTGTCCAGTCTTTTCTTAAAAACTTCCAGTGATGAAGTACCCACAACTTCTGAAGGCAAGCTGTTCCACTGGTTAATTGTCCCCACTGTTGGGAAGTTTCTCCTTAATTCCAGGTTGCTTCTCTCCTTGATTAGTTTCCATCCACTGCTTCTCATCGTTCCCATCACCCATCCCCTCCCACTTATGACTGTATGACTGTAACTTTGTTGCTTGTATCCTTACGATTTATATTGATATTGTTTCCTGATTGCTTATTTGTACCCTATGACTGTCATTAAGTGTTGTACCTTACAATTCTTGATGAATGTATCTTTTCTTTTATGTACACTGAGAGCATATACACCAAGACAAATTCCTTGTGTGTCCAACCATACTTGGCCAACAAAAAATTCTGTTCTATTCTATTGTCTTGCCTTCTGGTGCTTTGGAAAATAAGTTGACCCCCTCTTCTTTGTGGCAGCCCCTCAAATACTGGAATACTATCATGTCACCCCTTGGAACTTTGATATTATATATGTTGATGGCAACAAAATTATTTTATGCACAAAAATGGAAGGATGTTTTACTCCCTACAAATGCATGAATGGTTGCAAAAGTTGATGGAATTAGCAGAAATGGCTCAATTGACTGCATTGATAAAAGAAAAAAATACAAGAGATTTTGTTTCTACTTGGAAACCGCTTCCGGACTTTGTGCTTGAGGTGTGGAAAAAATGAAATTTCGATTTTGGGTTTTACTGATTAGATAGATTGGTAATTATAGAAATGGCTAGTTTATACTATTATGTAAAGGTAAGAAGTTCGATGTTCTTTCTTATTCTACTGCGCCAAAGGGAGTCGGAAGTCAATGCCTTTTCTTTCTTTTTCTCTTCTTCTCTTCACTTTTCTCTTCCTTTTTCCCTCCCCTACTTTTCCTACTATTTGCTTTTATATTTTCTTTTTATATATTGTTAAGAAATCTAGGAGGTTCCTTCTGGATCATGACCCTTACTCACTTGCAAACACATCAAACAAACAAGCCAGAGAGGAGTTTTAGAAAACTGAAACTGTTTAATAGAAACGAACAAACAAATAAAACAAAGCCTATAAAAATACCAGTAGTCATCTCCCTTCTTAGCAAAGGTCCATTCAACTCTCTTGGAGTCTCTCCATACGATTTGAGCCCAGCTCTTCCTTTCTTCCTTAGAAGTAGTCCGGAGTGACTTCAGCTCAAGTGTGTGTGTGTGTGTGTGTGTGTGTGTGTGTGTGTGTGTGTGTGCTCAGCTCAGCTTGCCCCTCAGTAAAGTGAGTAGGTCAGAGGCTTGCTCTGCTCACTCTGCTCTGCTCTGAATGGCCATGTGTGCTGGCAACAAGCAGCTGCTTAAATGCTGAGTCATGGTCAGTTAGGAAAGGTCCCAGAAAACTTAGAGCCAAAGGCTGCAGTCTGATTGGCTCATTCAAATGTTCAAGCCAGGATGCAATCAACAGATCACAGCAAACCTTGAGAGGAACTTACTCTCACATATTATAACTAATAAAAATAAAATAAATACAAGAAATATAAAAAGAAAAAAGTTTGAAAACAAACAAACGTCACCCTTTTTTAAAAAATTAGATTTATATGCCGCCCTTCTCCGGAGACTCAGGGCGGCTTACAATGCGTTAAGCAATAGCCTTCATACTTTTGTATATTTTATACAAAGTCAGTTTATTGCCCCCACAAACTGGGTCCTCAATTTACCTACCTTAGAAAGGATGGAAGGCTGAGTCAACCTTGAGCCTGGGGAGATTCGAACTTACAGTAATTGCAGACAGCTGGTGTTAATAACAGGCTTTAGTCTGCTGAGCTATCCAGGCTCCCTAGTTCTTCTTTTTTCTTAGACTGGCCATACCCAATTCCTGCAATGCTTCTTCATATGTTTTTGTCTCCAGGTTTTTAATCATCCTAGTTGTTCTTCTCTGCACTTTTTCCAAAGTCTCAACATCTCTTTTGTAATGTGGTGACCAAAACTGGAAGCAGTATTCCAGCTTTGGTCTTACTAAGGATTTATAAAGTAAATCTAATACTTTACGTGATTTTGATTCTATGCCTCTGTTTATACAAATAAGGATTGAATTAGCTTTTTTGGCTGCTGGCTCATAATTTTAGTTTTTATCTCTGCAATGGTCCACTAAAGCCCATAGATTCTCTAAGGCCAGCCTCAATTAAGGAGAATTAAGTTTAAAGGATCCAAAATTAATCAGGATGATTAAGTGGACCTAAGTTTAATTGGACCATGCCATTTGCATGCAGGAAGTCAGGAAATAAATAGGTCCTAAAGCAGATAAATGAAAGAAAATAATCCATAAAAGTTGTTTTGGCTGCAGATATCGATCGTCTTTGGGTAGTTTGCTGTTATAAAGTTTGCTGTTATAAAGATTCCAAAATGAGTTCCAAGTCACAATATTTGAGGCAAGCAATTAATTTGGCAATTTCTAAGATCTGGAGACAAATCTGAGTGGAAAAAAACTTTTTTCCCGTTCCATGCCTTCACTAAGATGATTCGTAGTCCAACCAAACCAAAATGCTACCTCCATTCATACACAGTTGATCACACAGTAATTCATTCCCTCACAAATCTCACTTAAATTAATGCAAGCAGCAGAAAAGTTAATTTAAAGAGATATCAAAGAGATATCATATCATTTATCAAAGAGAATCTTTGATAAATGATGTAACCCGACATTGTCCGTTATCCCAAAGCCTTCCAAAATACTAGGTTTTAAGCAGAAGGACCTTTTACATATACGGCAGAAAATTGAAGTAAAACGATTTGTTAAATGTCCAGAAAAACCCTCTACTAACAAAGCAGTGGCATACTTTTTGAGTAAGTTGAGAAGTTCCAGAGCAGGACTTTGATCTAAGAGCTTATGCCTGCTTTGAAAAGGGCATTTTTGTTTCTCTGTCAAGCAAAAACAAAATTGCAGAGAAGGATGGATTGTAATTTTCTCCTCACTTTATTTTTAGCTAACCTAAACTATGGTACGTGAGCCATCCACAGAGTCTACAGTCTAGTTTTGGCACGACATCAAATCTCAGTCCCTGAGCAAATAGATCAAGAAGGGAAAGCCATAACAAGTAACAAGCAAAAATGTACCCAACCTCTTTCAATACATGTGTATACTATGTGACATAAAATCTGCATTATCTTGCTCTTAATTGGAGAAACATATCCAGCATATTTTAACTTTAGATACAAATATTCAGCTATTCCATGCAGATAGACAATCCTCTCCAAAATGAAAAACCCCAGTTACTCAATTTCAGATCACCAGTGGCTACAGCACCTTCCTTCTTTAAAAAAAAAATTAGCCATAAATTACTCTCCGTGGAGAAATTCTCCAAGTACATTACGAATTCTTTTCTGCAAAGCCGATCTACAGGAATAGTTTTCAATCAAGCCCTAAAAGGAGAATACAACTGTAGACTTTTTCATTTTAAGAAAGCTAAACATAAATGTAAATCTTACACATAAACCATACTTGTTAAACTCCCTGAAAACCTGACAGCTCAGAACCAATGAAGAAGGATTACAAACCTCGTGCATCAAAGAATTCATCATCAGAGCTTTCCACTGAGTCGATGCCTTCCATGAGCCACTGGGAGCCAAAATGGTGCAATCCAACTGAAAAAGGGGAGAAATGCAATATTAGCAAACAGAGAATTACAAGATGGAGTCCAATCAAACATTCTGCGTATTTAAAACCTTCCATCATTCAGTCAGGAACTTTAAAATGTATATTATTAAGCATATGTGAGTCTACTGAAGTTAGGTGGCTAATAAATTCAAATAGATATATACATACCGTATACACATTTTTAAAAACTGCTGCTGTAATCTATCATTTAATGCTGTAAAAACATGCTTCTTTCTTCTATGCAATTTTGATGCAGGCATAACCAATTAATCAATGACTAGATATAACAATTTCCTAAGTAACTAAATAATCATAAGGGCCTTGGCAGTAGTCATGGGATTTTGAGGATCTCTTTGTGAAGCATCAAACATAGATTTTTATGTTTGGGAACTTCTTCATTGCTATTGTGTCTCTGTAATCAGAAATCCGATGACACCAGAGATAAAGGACATTAAACATCAAGAGGGATTTGGAGGGGACAAGAGAAACTCTGAAAGATCCATCCTGGAACAGGGGGGAAATGAAACTGACCTATTTTATTACCCTGCCATTGGGAGCTACAGAAAGGAAAAGCTGTTCATTTTCCCCTGCTGGCATAAGCTTTAGGATTTGACCCTATCAGATTGCATTTAATTCAGATGATAGCACTTAAATTGAGGGCAAGTATAATATGCTTTAACTCTAGCCTTGGGAAATCATCATATTGGCTGACATATCTCCCTTGTTTAGATAAGAGACTGCCCAGATCACTTGCAGATTTAGGATGCCATGCTACATTACGGATTTGATTCTCAGACACATAGCATTCTGAAGAAACCTCAAACACTGACATATTGTTCATTTTATGTCCTGTTTTTCAATTAGTTTTGTCTGCCAAAATAACTCAAGTCATAAAAAATATATAGACTGAGCTGAACCTGCCCTGAGGCTGAAAGTCAAAAAAGACAAGGCACATGGGAGATGAGAAACAGTAGGAAAAGGAGTCAGATTGACTGTTTGAGACCAAAATGAAGGGGTAAGCAGCAAGATGGCGTTTATATAGTGCATAGTTCAGTCTGGGCTGGTTTTAAGTTACTGAAGCTCTTGCTTAAATAGAAAGTTGTGACAGTTGTTTCTTTGGATAATAGATGGGGCCAGATTTGCTAGGGCAGATGGATAGAGGTGCAGTGTGGCTCTCCAGTTCCAGGGCAACTGGAAACAGCAAAGTGTGAAACAGATTCTCTGCATCTGCTCTTTTCTTACCACTGTAAACATGTAGACAACAACACATATGTATACCTATCCTTTGTGCCCTGATCAGTGTACACTTGAGGATTCATTGCAGCACAACAATACAATTAACGTTGCTAGTTTCTGGAAAGATTTGTTTGACTTGTACATATTTTAATCTTGTATTTTATATTTTATGTTGTATAGCGTGCTTTATTTTAATTGGGATGCTTCGGATGCAAATAAACAAAAGTCCACTGTAAACAAGCCAAATGTCCTTTTCCCATTATATATTTTCTGGAAAACCTGGATGCAATCTCCCAAAAGCACTTGACCTATTGAGGGATGGATGAAAATGGAGTGTGTGCTACCCTTTCTCTTCCCCATTCCAAGAAATATACTTTTCTCAATGAAATTCAACAACAGAACATCAGAGACACTGAGAGAATGGTACTGTAATACTTCAAGTAGACTGATGTGAGATGGCACTAAGGAAAGGACTTACGACATATTGTAAATCAGGGATGTCAAACTCATGTCATCATGGCATTGCAACTTTTTCCCACTTCACTAAACCAAGTGTAGGCATGGCCAGTTAGTGACATATCTGGCCTGCGGGCCACGAGTTTGACAGCCCTGTCCTAAAGTCACTCAGCCCAAATGCTTGGGCAATGTTCTGCTGATACAAGAGGCCCAAAGTGGAAGTTCATGGCCAAATGTATTCTTTCCTCTTCGTTTTGGTTAGGATTTTTCTTTTTCCATTTCAAAATTGCGTCAATTTGTTAAGAAATGCTATTTCCTCTTGATATTGCCTCAAACAACTATACCAACAGCCTGTGAATAAGTACAGGAAAAGAAAGGGACCTGCCATCTTTTCTCTATACTGATGTTGGACTCTTAGACCACTCTGAACTGGTGCCTAATTTATCTCTGTTTTAGTTTTCTCAACACTTCACTTTTTCCTTTGGTGTCATATCTTTTTAGTTCTCATTTTCATTAGTTTATAATTACAGTGCAGCAACATCTGTAACAAGTAACAATGACATTAAAATGGCAATATATGCATCATTATTGCATGAATTATTGGAATGACATCACAAAGTTGATATAAGTATTACGTGGTGTCATTTATGTCATGCCATTATGTATCATTTTGCCTTCTCCTTCATTGAGCCCTCAGATGCTTATACTATGTGAGCCTTTCAAACTGATGAGGACAAACTACATAATTAATAATCAAGTGTATAACAGGACAGAAGTCACACTCTGGGTGAAGATGACTTCTAAAGAGGTGTTTATATCCTGTTCAGGATATTACAGGTCACAGGCTGCTGTTGTAAGTTTATTTTAAATTTGTGTGACTCTTGTGGGCCTCTTCCTCTAATAATTAATTGTGGTTCTGTTCAAAGATCTTAACTCAATGATAAAGCACAGCTCTTCTTTCTAAAGATCTTAGTAATAGATGGCTTCTCAGCCAAGATAACCCTTAATAATAGATTCCAGTCAGAGTGCAGAGTAGCTATTATTTTTAAAATTATATTAAGCTGATTATTCAAAAATTTTACTACACTCCCAATTCCCCAAATACAGTGAAGAAACTCATGAGTCAAACTGGGCTGACATGCTGGTAGGTTAATGCTAATCATTTGCTGTTTTCTTCTGCTTTTCATACACAAACAATATGTTGGCATATACATGCAAAGATCAATCATTCAGCCACATTTTGCTATCAACCAAATCCTCTCTATTTCACCTGCAGAATCCATTTAATATAAATACAGTAGGCGATGTTTTTATAAATTTAAGATATCCAATTAAAACTAATTAATGTTGCAGTTATGAAGCCAGTATCTTGATGGCTTTGAAGACACAGAACCTGGAAAATGCTAACAACTTGGCTATGTTAAATAAAATCCACTTAATGCTAAGTGTTCTCAGACAAATAGTCTTTCAAATTAAACTACAAAATGTGACAAAAACTTGCTAATTGAGCCTAGGTATTATTAAAATAAATGTTTAGGGCTTGAAGGACATTCTTTTTACATGTCATCTTTACCTTAAAGGAAGCAATTTTCCAGGCTTTCATTTTCAAGCTGCAAACAAACTGTAATATCACTCAGGCAACAGCAGTGAAGGATCAATTTACTCAGCATACTATTTAAAAAAAAATACATTATGGACATAGCCGAAACTTACTGGGATTTAACATTTTCCTTGCTGCTTAAATCCTGAGGAAAATCTGCATCTAGATTTTCCTCAGGATTGTTTAGATTCCACTAGCCCTGATGTGACCCACCCGCAAAGCAAACACCATCTATAGAATAATTATTTCTTCAGGACATGAGCAGGGAAGAAAAAAATTAAAATCCTCCTCTATGCTTACTCAAGTCTCAATAATCATCCACAGCTGGGATTAATTGCAGTTAGGCTTCACATCTGGTTGTGAAAATGGGCTGATCAGATCCTGTTAATCTGGAATCTCCTATTTTGCTACACTTATCCAAGCTTTCTAAACCCAGTGGTTCCATGTAATAAAATTCTCTTTAAAAAAAAATCACAGTACTTGAGGACATGTAGTTGAATAAATAAATATATGTTGCTATGCTGTTGGTTTTCCAATAGCTTTACTGAACTTCATTTTACTTTCCCCCTTTTTCAAATGTTAGGTTATAAGGTTTTCATGAGACACGGTAAAGCTCCATGAATACAGAAGGTGCTATATAAATAATTATTCAAAAGACCTGGTTCACACAAGAACATATTCGTGACAGAAGCACTCATGATGCTAGCAAAGTTTGGTATATCCAAAAATAGATCCAATTCTTCTCTGCAGAAGATTAAAACAAGCATTCTTTGCCCTTGATGCTGAAATGAGAAAGAACTTTGGGGGGGAGGATCATTTGCCTTTTTCAGTTTCCTTTTATATAATATGTGCATCTGATGAGGTTTCTCAATGTTATTTCATATTTCATTTGCAATTTCCCTAAGTCTTTTATCTCCTCCTGGGAAGACATGATGGCTTCACAGGGCAAATGTCTCTTGGTTCATTTTCATGAATGGTATCTATTGTTTATAGGCAAAGAATGGGCCCATCATTATTTTCTCATGATAACAGCTTGCTTTTGCAAAATATTGCAGCCATTTGGTCAAACACAACGTTATCAAAACTCACCCATGACAAGGATGAACAACATGCAAACTTGGGCTTCTTCAGACTCACTGATTTGTAGACAATTTGGCTTCCTAAATAGGGAAGGAACTGGTAGCAGCAGGATGCCCCCACTATACAAAGTTTTCTGTCTCAGGAAAACTGCCAAAGAAGGGAGAAATGTGCAAATCAAGTTGGCATAAGGCTCGTATATTTCCATCTGTCTTAAAGAGAGGCTGCCTGTTGTAGAGACAAAATGCTAACGTTTCTAATTATCTTTCTTAATGAGAGCGACATTGCCATCAATGTGAAGGGTAGGGCTAACTGCGAATGTTATAACACCAAATAAAGACTCTCAGAAATCCTGAAGCCTTAGAGATGAATTCCTGCAGGGAACTGACCCTTTTTGTTAGTATTCTGGAGAGTGGGAAGCATTTCCTGAGAAGCATATATGTGTTTCTCTCCCATCTGTTTCCAAAGATGCATAAACATTTTATTATTGTGCATACATTTACAATACTATCATTAAATCAACCAAAATGTCTTTGGGTACTTTGCTTTTTTTTATTGTGATTTATAGAATTGAAGTTGCTTTATTTCATATTAATCTAAAAACATAAATATTGCAAACAAAAGAAAATAATACAATATGATATACATAAAGAGACCAAGAGGTCCTTGGTCCTCTCTGAGTCTCCTTATAGACCAGTGATGGCTAACCATTTTGCCGTCACGTGCCAAAAGCAGGGGGAGTGCAGGGAGGTCGCCAATGTGCATGCCCACACCCATAATTCAATGCGCCCTGCCCTCACTTTTAGCATGCAATGTCACAGTGGGCCTGGCAGGCCCATTCCACCCCCCCAGGTTCCAGAGGCTTTCTAGAAGCCTGGGGAGGGCAAAAACGGCCTTTCTCCCCCCTCCCCCGGGAGGCCTTCCAGAGGATTGAAACAGCCAATTTCCCAACTTCCAATGGGACCGGAAGGCCCAGAAATCAGCAGGCCAGCGCACGCATGCGCGCTGGAGCTGAGCTATGGCAACGCTCACATGCCCACTGATATGGCTCCAGGTGCCATCTGTGGCACCCATGCCATAGGTTCGCCATCATGGTTATAGACGTTTCATTATCCTAACTAGGTAACAGCATCAGTTACCTCAGCACCAGGACTAGCACTGATGTTGTTACCTAGTTAGGGTAATGAAACGTCTGCAAGAAAACAAACAAGCTCAGAGAGCACCAAGCACCCTTCATGTCAACCCTAAGCTACAAATATTCTCCTTTATTGGTACATGAAGAGACTTAGAGACTGATGATGTCAATCATTCAAAACTGGAGAAACAGGAAAGGATGTCATGTGACTAAGAAACCCCACACTTGGAAGACCTTTGTCTAATCCAGGGGTCTGCAACTTTAAGCACTCAAAGAGCCATTTGGACCAGTTTCCCACAGAAAAGAAAACACCGGGAGCCACAAAAACATTCCTGTGCCTGACTATTTCTTCAGCAGCCACAAAACTAGCATATGTAGTTGAATTAAATGTTCTGTTTTCTTCTGAAACTTTTCTTTTCTTGGATTTATCCATGGTTGGCATACTGGGGGTTGAAAAACTCAATAAATCGCATGCTGGCAGGTTTCACACATTGACGATTGTGACGCATATTTTGAGTGACAGGGAGCTGCAGCAGATGGATGAAAGAGCCACATGCGGCTCCAGAGCCGCAGGTTGCTGATCCCTGGTCTAATCTGACAGCCATTTTCAAACCACTTTTACTAGGATCCTAGCACTTTCACTGAGGAAAGAGGAAATAGCAATTAAGAAGCACAGCTTATTTTCTAAACACACATATATACCTAGTAGACATCTTCCAATGCAAGACTTAACAAAAAAATTATTTAATTTCTTCCATGTGCTAAAATAGCATACCGGCCATCTTTGTGGATAGACTGGCAGCCATTCCAAGCATCAAATGCCTCTCCCCCTTTTTTTAAAAAAAGAAAAGCGGAGGGGGAGCAAAACACCTTATTAATTTATAAAAATTAAATCAGCTACAAATGGGTTATTGAAAGGAAAGCTAGACTTTGATTTTAATTAAGCCAAACTGGAGGAACACCTGGGAAGAACTGGCAGCCGGAAGGAAAGGCAAGATAAAAGCAGCCAAAGGGAATAATGAGTGGGTGGGAAGGCAGAATGGATTGCACACAAAGAAGGGAGGAAAGTCTCTGGCTTTGAATTTTAATGCCAGTCCCTCAATTCCACTTCCCCCAAATGCCAAGTGACTATGTCCTTGGGGTAAGGAGAAGCCAGATCTATGTAGTGGTTAAGGTGCTTGGCTAGAAATCAGGAGGCGGTGAATTCCAGCCTTCGTCTCTTAGGAATCAAAATCACTGGGTGATCTTGGGCTAGTCACACTCTCTCAGCCCTACCCACTCAGAGGATTGCTGTTGTGGGGAACATAGATTTCATAGATTTGATGTTGTAGGTCTGACATCAAGAGACTGTCTGAGAAAAGTAGAAATTGATTTTGCAAGAGGAGATCTCTTGAATTTATAGCATCGTTCTCAAGGCCACTAACAATCTCCTTTCTCCTTTAGAGCTGTTTTTCTTAAAGTGTGGTTCTAAGACCTCTGGGGGACCCCCAAGAGCCTCTTGGGAATACATGAAATCAAAATTATTTGACAGCCTATGTGGAAAACTAATATATTAGTGCATTAAACATTAGTAAATATAATGAAAATATATAAAAAGTGAGAAGGAGGCGTGACAGAGAAAAATGTTTAAGAAACACAGCTTTAGAGCAAATTAGGAGATCTAAACTAGTGGGGAAAAATACCACATTGAAAGAAGGAATGCATATTAATGGCAGGACTGTAAAGTATAATGAATCCTGGCATCTCCACCCTATTTTTAGCCTCAAATTGCTGTACAAGAATCCTTAACACTGCTTCAGGATGGAGTAGTCCTATCCCTGTCATGAGTGAAGAAAAAAACCAGGAAAAAAGGAATGAAACAGTACTAAACTCCTTATCTTCCCACCGTTCATAGAGTCAAAATAACACAAACTGAGCCCCCGCCTCACAGAGGAAGCTAAAGCTAAAAAATTCAACTTCCTCTCCCAAGCTCTTATCTTCAGACCTATTAGATATGGCAATGTTTCTCAACCTTGGCTGCATTGGCTGCCAGTGGACTTTCGGGTGCGTTTCAAGGTGTTGGTAATCACCTTTAAAGCGCTCCATGGCTTAGGGCCAGGGTACTTACGGGACCGCCTTCTGCCGCCAATTGCCTCCCACCGGCCGGTTCGCTCCCACAGAGAGGGCCTCCTCAGGGTGCCGTCAGCCACATAATGCCGGCTGGCGACCCCCAGGGGGAGAGCCTTCTCTGTGGCAGCACCCACCCTTTGGAATGATCTGCCTCCGGAGTTAAGAACAATCTCTGACCTCCCAACCTTTCGGCGGGCTTTAAAAACCCATCTCTTTCAGCTCGCCAGCCTAGCCTGATTCCTAGAACATTTTAGTATTTTAGAGTTATATTTTAAATATGTTAGTTTTAAATTTTATGGCCATTTATATTATTATTTTATGAAATTTTAACTTTTATATGTTTGTTCTTAATTGGCTGTACACCGCCCTGAGTCCGTAAGGAGAAGGGCGGTATATAAATTCAAATAAACTAAACTAAACTAAACTTGAAGGTATATGGAATTCAACTCCCAGAATTCCCCAGCCAGCATAGCATAGCATAGCATAGCTGGCTGAGGAATTCTGGAAGTTGAAGCCCACATATCTTCAAGTAGCCATGGTTGAGAACAACAGTGATATGGCATTTTTCCCTGCTCTACTCTCTTGTTATCATTGGCTTTTTAAAAAAAATTAAAATTGCAATAAATTAACTCTTCTGCAGCAAAAGCAATCAGTTGTATTTTGGTGGCTGCAAAGTTATTGAATGTTATATTTCTAAGCTGACGTGACATTATCATGTTTTCCCAAAAATAAGACAGGGTCTTATATTTGTTTGAACCCCGAAATAAGCGCTTGGCCTTATTTTCGGGAAGGACTTATTATTTTGGGGCACATGGAGCAAGACAGGGCTTCTCTGGCCATTTTATCTGATTTCCAGCTCTGTCTCCCAAACCCTAACCAGAGGAAATGGTCGGGACCAGCTACGCATGCATTTAAATATTTTCAGGGAGGGTTTATTTTCCAGGGGGGGGCTTATTTTAGCACATGCGCTCAAAAGCCCGATTGGGCTTATTATCAGGGGATGTCTTTTTTTCAGGGAACCAGGTTAAATAGGAGACAAGTAGAATTTTTTTCTATACACTGCAGAATTGGTCACGTTTTCTTATATAGAAACAGAAAACTCCAAATGGGGCTTTACTCCCCCTGCCCTCATCACTCCATTTCTCTCCCCAAAACACATTCTTGTTCTCAAAAGGAAGAGGACACTGTTCTCAAACTTGATTCAGCATGCTCTGCAATGGTGAGGCATATCATTTTACCAGCCTAACCATAAAATAGGTAGTTAAAATAAATTAAGGGAACAGAACAGCGGTGGGCTTCACATTTTGTTGCCACCAGTTTGCCCCATGCGCATACCTTCCACGCATGCACCCAGCCTCAAAACTGCGACTAAATAGGATGGCATAGAGCCGGGGCAAGCCCACCCACTATCTCCGCTACCGGTTCACGTGAACCGGTATGAACGAGCTGAATACCACATCTGGAACCCCATTTTAATTGATTGCAGAGGATGTAGTCTGAAATTATAGCAGGTAGGGTACCTTTACTGAAAGAATGCCAAACTTAGGTGTCATTTATCACTGGAAATTTTGGATTCCAAAAATGTCCTGGCCTATGCACCAGATCCACAAGACTGATTCACTCATGGAAGAAAAAGTACAGGTAGTCCTCAACTTACAACCACAACGGAGCCCAAAATTTCTGTGGTTAAGTGAAACATTTGTTAAGTGAGTTTGGCCCCATTTTGCCACCTTTCTTATCACAGTTGTTAAATGAATCTTTGTACTAAATAAGCTGGTAAACTGGTTAAGTGAATCTGGCTTCCCCTTTGACTTTGCATGTGAGAAGGTCGCAAAAGGTGATCTCATGACTTTGGGACACGGCAACAGTCATAAACATGAACCAGTTGCCAAGCTTCTGGATTTTGATCACATGATCATGCGGATGCTACCAAAGTCGTAAGTGTGAAAAACTGTTGTAAATCATACTTTTCAATCCTGTTGTAATTTTGAATGGTCACTAAATGAACTGTTATAAATTGAGGAGTACCGGTTTCTGTTTCCTAGACTGCAGCTGCAACATCAAGCATGCTCTGATCAAGGTGCATGGGTAAAATATTCCTTCAATAATATGCCCATTCCATCTCTGCCAAGTTAAGCACAATCCCTCCCTCCCTCTCACTAATTCACTCTCTCTTTCTCTTTAGTGACAGTCATCCCACTCAGCCCAATTACTGAAAATCAATTATTGCCCTCAGATCCCACAGGGAGATGTCTGTCAAAGAGTTCTCACTTCACAGGCACATTACAGTATCATGCTGCCTCAGTAGAAAGCAAAAGAGTTGTTCTCATCCCATTCAGAGAGAAAAACACTTCTTAAAAACATGGAAAGAATGGGAAAGGACCTTTTTTCAGATACCTGGGTTTAACAGCAGGCATTGGACTGGGGACTAATATAATCCCAAGAATTTGTCTACAGAATATAGTCTACAGAATTTGTATTTATTGATCAGGAATAGCTAAGTCATCCATGGGTTGCAAGTAGCCCTCTGTGAACTTTTTGTTCCTTGGCAAGCTCACTTATTTTCAGCAATGCTATTTTCACATGTTCTTACTTTTAAGGATACTAAATGACAGTGCTCATGTGATATGCTTAATTAATCATCTTTTGGGGGTTGCACAACACACTAAAATATACCTTAATTAAATGGGCTCAATTTGCATTACAAGCTACAACATAAAAACATGACCAAATTTAACATTAAAGGAGCTTGGCATTTTTGTATTAATGTTTGTGAATACATTTTATGTACTTCCCCCAACTAAATAGGGCTCTCTTTATCATTAGCAAGGAATGTTGCATATTGCATGGATAAAATTAAAACTACCCTGTTTCCCCCCAAATAAGACATCCCCTGATAATAAGCCCAATCGGACTATTGAGTGCATGGCAATAAGGCCAAGCACTTATTTCAGGGTTCAAAAAAATATAAGACAGGGTCTTATTTTTGGGGAAATACGGTAGTTTCCCAATATGCTCTTTTTCTTATCAAGAAATCTTGATTGATCAAAAATACAGTAGATTGTGGCACTCATATCTACAGGCCTATCTGGTAAGTTATATTTTCTTTTCTCTTTTCTTAATATTTCTATTACTTGTTCCTTTCCCATGCTTATTATTCCATTTTCAACATATTATTAACTTGAAAATAAATAGTGTAATCAGGTATGTATGGATATATGTATAACATATTCAGGCTCAGGCTCAACCCATCCAAGACCGAGTGGCTGTGGTTTCCGACGTCCCGATATAGTTAGTTGATGCCATCACTGACTATTGGGGGCGAGTCGTTGGCCCCCACGGAGACGACTCGCAACTTGGGTGCTCTCCTGGATTCATGGCTGTCTTTAGAAGAGCAAATGATGGCTGCGATCAGGAGGACTTTTCATCAGGTTCGCCTGATTCGCCAGCTGCATCCCTTTCTAGATCGGGACTCCTTACGCACGGTCACTCATGCCCTTGTCACTTCCCCCCTGGACTACTGTAACACTCTCTACATGGGACTCTCCTTGAAGAGCACCTGGAGGCTCCAACTGGTGCAGAGTGGTTATGGGAGCAACATGGCGTTCCCATGTAACACCCCTCCTGCGCGAGCTGCACTGGCTCCCGGTGGTCTTCCGGGTGCGCTTCAAGGTTCTGGTTACCACCTTTAGAGCATCCCATGGCTTAGGACCTGGTTATTTACGGGACCGCCACCAGTAGCCTCCCACCAGCCAGTACGCTCTCATAGAGAGGGGCTCCTCGGATGCCGTCGGCCAAGCAGTGTCAACTGGCAGCCTCCAGGGGGAGAGCCTCCTCTGTGGGGGCACCTACTATCTGGAATGAGCTCCCACCGGAGATATGGAGGATCCCGGATCTATGCATCTTCCACCACACCCTCAAGACCTTTTTATTTCAAAAGGCTGGCCTGGCCTAACTTTCCCTTTTAAAGTATACATTTTAAATTTGTTTTAACCATTGGGGATGTTTTAAATTTGTCCTGGGCCAAATTATTTAATGTGGTTTTATATTGTTTTTAAATTTTGTAGTCTATGTGTTTTATTTCTTGGCTGTTCACCACCCTGAGTCCTTCGGGACTAGGGCGGTACATAAATCTAATAAAATGAAAATGAAAATGAAATGCTGCTTAATTGATAAAATAAATCCTGTTGTCTGAAAAAAGCCCCATGAGTTAAATAATTATCTCCACTGTTCTCAGGACTGGAATATTTGTCATTCCCCACACAGACACCACATCCCAGCTAACATTCTCTGTGGTCTGAGAAAGAAAAACAACAAATTTGTAGCTACCAACCTGACACTTTGTAGAAGCAAAGGTTGGATTTTGAAGAAGCAGAATGTCAAGTATAGTGATGCTTCTGAACTTTAATGTTAGAGAAGATTCCTGAAAATATCACAAGTGGTCCTTAAGCAAATCAACCCAGAGCTCTCACTCAAATGATCTTAATAATTTGCACAAATGATCAGCTCATTTTATCATAACTTGGACATACTTTTCTCTCTCGGAAAATCTGTAATGCTGGGAAAGATGGAAGAAAAAAGAAGAAAAAGACACCAGCAGTACTGTAAACTGAATGGATTAAATTACAGTGGTGACAGAAATACCAATGAAAAAGGACCAGATTGGAAACAAATCAATCTATGTAGTCACTAAGGGTTGAGACCAACTTGATGGCATATAATTAATTAATCACCACCAAAAAATTGTCCAAGAACTGTAGACTGATTGTGTTTTGTTTCACTTTCATTGAAATTAGATAGCTTTGTTGCATTTTTTTGACAGTCTACATTCAGTTCTGAAGATACTACTGGTATGGAATAGGACAGTCATCAGTCATCTGTCCAAATTTTACTAAAGATCAGGAAAAGTTTCTGTAGCTGAATCCTAGGCTTTTAAGGCTAAATAATGCTGTTCCATGGTCCCAATGACCTCCAGCAAGTCTTCCCCAAATTTAGAGGTAGTCTGTGCTAAGTCATGGTTTGTTTAACCATGGTTTACTTTGACAAGCTAGCCAAAGATGAAAAGATGGGTACCATGTCAGTGAATCACAGAACAGAGGATATTGTTCTGGAAACTGTCTAGAGCAGGGGTGTCAAACTCAAGGCCCAGGGCCCAGATCCGGCTAGCAGGGTACTTAGATTTGGCCTGCGGTGCCATCCTGGAAACAGCTAAGGATTGGCCTGCCGTGCCTCTGCCAGTGAAAACGGAGCTCTTGAGCGCTGCAGATGGCCCTCACAAGCTCTGTTTTTGCTGGCAGAGGGTTGTAGGAGTCTGTCACAGCTGAAAATGGAGCTTGGGTGCCCGTTTTCTCTGGCAGAGCGCTTGGGCCACCACAGACGCCCCTGACATGAGTGATGACGAGCTGGCCATGGGCCCCCCTGGCCACGCCCCACAAGCCCCTGAGGTCAAACACAACCCTGATGCAGCCCTCAATGAAATCAAGTTTGACACCCCTGATCTAGAGTGTTGACTGTTAGCAACAAATTTCTTCAAAGAGCACTATGAAATTTAAGCAATATGGCCAGAGAACTGGGCCTACTTCTGACTTTCAAACAAGACCACCAGTTTTTCCCTTCACAGAAGGTACTTTAAAGGCACCTTTTAACTCCACTTTAGTTCCAGTGAAATATAGTTTCCTAGCCTACCAGTTGCTAAGCTACCACAACATTCTCCTTTGCCTGCAACTAACCACAAGCCAGAGCTAAAGAGAATGAGCACTGAGGACAATTACTGGTCTGCAAGAGCATCACTCAAAGCTTTGGCAACCTGAACTGTGTGATGGAAAATGTATCTGCAAAAAAACTGAAACAATATTCATATTCATGTTCATATTCTCTCTCTCTCCCTCCTTCCCTCCCTCCCTCTCCCCCACACACAAAACATCGCAAAACATCTCATGTAAGTCATTCCAGCTGCAGAGCCCAGCTGTACACATACATACACTATCTCTTACTCATTCACACACACTTACAAAGAGACACAACCCATTAGAAGCTTTCTTGAGGATCACATCACTGTTTGGTGAAATGAAACCTTTTATCAGACACTCAAGAGTTGTTTTCTCCTTCAACAAGCATTCATTTCATGGAAATCTTAGATGCACTTGCTTTTCCCTTCCAGAGCGAGAGAAGAATAAAGACAAGGCATTTTTCTAATATTGCATCTTTTCCCCTGGTTAGCATCAAAAGACCACCTTCCTATTAGGTTTCACTCAAATTCAAAGTTCAGTTTTTAATATACTAAGGTTTTTATAGCAGCCATGGGGATCGGGTGTGTGTGGGAAGAAAAAAAGTTTTTCATATTAAATTATATCTATAGCCTGCTCTTTTCTAGCTAAACAATACCCAAAACTACTGTACATGAAGCCTGGCAGGAATGCCTCTTGATGAGCTGCCTCCTGGTGCCTTGGATATGCTATACAAGAAAGATTACATAGGACTGACCATTTCAGCTGTTGCAAGGGATGCTTTATTTCTTGAATAACATTTTTGAATAATCATGAAAGAATACAGTATTGATAGAATAAATGTAATACAGTATTACTTAGAGATGAGCATTCAAGATACCAAGATGGGTTCTATGTCTTCAAAATATGTATAGTATAATAATTTATGCAAGGTATAGAGCAATTTCTCTTTGTTGAAAAACCTGTGCTTGTTTTCCAGATGTATTGTAAGATGTTGGCACTACTTAGTAACCCAAGGTCAGCAAAAGATATAATCTTCCTTTCAGAAATCTATTCAATGAGTCATATGATTTCAAACTTTGGAATGCAATCTTTAATTGCACAACTCTCTCTGCTTTATTTGCACATGTTTAGTATTCACCCTGGCTAGATATTTTTGTGGTTTGGAGTATTATTGAAATCTTTAAAAAGGAAATTTAGTAACCAAATTAAACCTTGCAAACACAGCCATTGAGATTGGAAAAGATGAAAAAACAGAGATGACCAACTGATTTTGCCACAATCTCTCAACTTAGGGAAGGACGTGCATATAAAAGCTGTTAGATGAACTCCTACATACAGAGCTAATATTAAAATAGGAAAAACATGCATTCAACTCTTATAGTATATATCCTTACATCTCTCCATTTAGAGCCTCTCATATCCATCCATCCATTTTCTCTCTGTGTGTGTTATATACATTCATCCAGTGGTGAAATCCTCCAAGGTCTGCTACCAGTTAGCTGCGTGCGTGCATGCACAGTATGTGTTAAGTGCACAGTTTGCGCGCATGCGCACCACAGGTGCTACCACACAGCGCTGAAAAATGAGGCTTAAGAACGTAAGCAGAACAGCGAGAGGGGGAAACAGCTGTGCTGCACGATTTAGATTCGCTAGAAAACGAATATAAATCACGTGGCACAGCTAATTGTCAGAAATACGGGTTCATCCAAACTGGTACCATTTTTTTACTACCGGTTCGGGCGAACTGGTACAAACTGGGAGCATTTCACCCCTGCATTCATCTACATTTTACCCATCCATCCTGCCTTGTACATACATTCAGGCATGCATAGATAATGTATGAGGGTAAACAGGGAGAGCTCCTTTGTACCAATGGAACAAGACTTCTCTTTGTGGTTGTTTACTTGTGTTCTTGGTCATCTGATCAACAGGACTGGGAATAAAATTATGGGGAGCACAATTTCCTCTTGCACTCCCCTCTCTCCAATGTTGTTATTCAAACAACAACAGGAAAGAGCAGAACAATCAACGAAAAGGGAGTCATTTATGGGGAGCTATTGTCTGAAAGCATTCAAAGTCACCCAAGAATGATGCAAATGGAAGGGCAATATAAGGAGGTCTGGTGGTATTCAGGAGGTGAGTGCCAGCTCTCAGCTTCCTTCACCAAAGATAAACAATTGCTCTTAACCAGCTTTGTCCTGAAACTGTTGGATTCTTGTCTCTATGACCCTGCAAGATCCTGGTTGTGTCATCTGTCTTAGATTTAATATCAGACTCTTGATCTGGGAAGAGGAAACATTTAAAAATGTTTATCTAGCACAATAGGCTTATAATATATGCTCAGTATTGCCAATATTGCTCAATATTGCTCAATATTGCCAGAGAAAATTGGACTGAATGTTAGACTCTGAATGTCCTCATCTAGCCAAATATCTAAAAAGAGCTAAATGTTCAGGTTTGTTTATTGTTTATTTTATTTATTTCCAAAGACCCTTTACCACAGTCCCCCACCTTCTGTGTCAATGCATATCCTATGCTCTTATAAAAAGATAAGAAGAAACTTGCTGGATTGCCACGGTGGTGCAGTGGTTAAAATGCAGTACTGCAAGCTACTACTGAAGTTTGGCAGTTTGAGTCTCACCATCTCAAGACTGACTTAGCCTTCCATCCTTCCGAGGTCAGTAAAAAGAGGACCCAGATTGTTGGAGGCAATATGCTAACTCTGCAAACTGCTTAGACAGGGCTGTAAAGCACTGTGAAGCAGAGTCTATATAGACCTATACAGTCCACAATACTATCTCACATGACCAACAATCTTCTTTAGTCGTTCCAAACAACAAATGGTTAAGGTATGCTGGTTGTGATCCAGAAGGTAAAAATAGTAATCAATAATACTAGCAATTTATTCATTTATTTAAATGATTTATAGAGCTGCTCCTCTCATAGCAGTGACACATGAGATGGGCAAAGACTAAAACCACCATGGCCACCATTTATATCCTGAACTTCCATGAACTTAAGAAATTTCTTATAACTTGCCATTGCCACACAGGTTGACCATGAATTTAACTCTGCCTTGCATGAACAAGAATTTCTTGTGGTCAATCAACAGTCTGGTAGAAACAAAAGTTGTTCAGAGTCATGAGCTACAGCTCACTATATCAAGTCCTTATCTCCCTATATTAAGATTTAATGGGTGGTATTGAGTTCTAATTTCATGAGAGAAGAAACACCTCTCTCTCCCCCCACACCACCCATCTATACTGTGGATAATGTTATATTCTTCCCTCTAGTTTTCCTGATTCTCCAATTCTTCCCCAATGTCCTCACTTCTTATACTATTTCCACTTTTTCTTTGTATCCTTTGTATCCTCCTTCTGTATCTGTACTTGGTTGCTCTTGGACTCACTGGCAAATCTCAGCAGAGTTTTCCAAGATGCTTAGCTCATACTTGCCTTAAGTTTCTTCAGCACAACACACCATAAGTAGATAATAGCTTTTAGGCTGAATTTAAAAAGTTACTAAATAGGGATATGCAATTTAATTTATACCCCCTGCAACTTAATTTTCGCCCTCCTTCATCCAGGCCTGATGTAACTGATTAGTTGCCTTGTCTTTATGAGTTTAAAGTTTGATGATTCTTGATTTTTAGCCCTGATTCCCACTTCCTTTCTCCCCTACTTCCTGCCCATCTTCCCATCGCTCTTTACACGGCCAACCTCAATCTAGGAATCCAGCCCAGGATACTATGCTTGTTCTGCTTCTGACCTCCTTGTTCAGATCCAGCCCTTTTCTCTGTTCCACCAGGATCCTGGGAAAAACAACAAAAAAGTACATGGAGAAAAGAAGGAGTAACTGAGCAAAATGGTTTCTTATTTTTTTAAAGTGCTAAATCTTTTCATGATCTAATGAATCTCTCTGTGGTCAGTACAAAAGAGCAGCAGTTCAACCAAATTCATCCACATTTCCTTTCTTGATAACCAGATGCAAGTGTATGATGAGAGGAAAACGAGGACAAAAGCTTTTTTTTAAAAAAAAAATAAGCTACTCTGAAATAGAAACAACAAAAAAGTGCACCCTGTTTCTGTGCATCCATCAGCTCAGTGCTTCTCTGTTCTCCATTCTGATGGAAATAAAATTTAAATACATTTTACACCATTTGCCTACATACCAGCAATGGATGGCACTGTCTATATTAAGCTAATTAATTAGATTGCTTTGCTAATTAATTGGGTAACTGCCTCCACACAAAACTATTCAAAACTATTTGAATTATTTTTGGGATACTTGCCAAGGCATGCATATGCTACAACTATGTCCGCCTTGAGAAAGCTCTAAACATAATTTTAAAGAATTAGCAAGCACCATATATTCCTGGTGCTAAAAAGGTGGACTTATGGCACAAAATCCACATTCCATGTTTTCATTTTAAGGTTTAATGCTAGCTCAACTGGTCCTATTCCACACCCTGATCTGGACTTGCTAAGAGCAGAAGATTTCACAATCATCCAAACTTCTGCAACTCAAGTCTGTGCTTAACATTTCATAGATCAATTCTTCATCCATTTATTCTCAGGTTTAGAAACAGAAATATATGTACTATTGATCACAGAAACTGGTCCACTACATAGTCTTATGCCTGCTGTTTTTTGTTTTCCTCTGGGATAGCCTTTATAGTTTAAGAATTAAAATATCTTTGTTGCACTTCACAACTCAGTTTCTGACAAAATTCTGGTTCTTCTCTATTGCTCCCCTAGGAACTTACCATGACATTCCATTCTTTAGTTTAAGTGCTTTGAAGTTATTTATAATGTACCCCTTTGTATTCAAGGAAATAGCAGCCTGTCAACCTAGCAGAGCAGAGCCTTGGCCGCAAAGGGAAATGTACACTGGAGTAAATTTCCCCAAGTCATTTGAATTCCTGAAATGCTTTATTCTCTGAATGCAGCAAAGGAGATAATGCATACTGGCACATGTTTTTTCATAGTGGATTGAAGCTACATTCTACTAGAACAGCAAAAAAGATTTCCCTATTGCTGACAAAATCAGATTTATTAGTCAGCATCCTATAACTGATCATCCTTTATCCAAATCTATGAAATTGCTGTAAAGGAAGGAAGGTATGTGTTAATGCAAACTGTTTTCTTTTATCAGAAAAACTCTCTTTTTTTCCAACTATGCCAAAAAAAGGAAAAATAAAACACATTTGCCCAAAACAGGTTTAGTAATTTGACTGATGAAACAATGGCCAAATACTTAAATGAGAAAATCATTGAAGCAAAGGAAGTTGCTTTTTTATATTTAAAAAAAATCCTTTTGCTGAATTACAAAATGACTAAGTTGTTGAGACACATTATACATTATGATAATTGTATAGAAAAACATGAGGAATATGGGATAAACTGGACAATCTTGATTTTAATTGTGAACTTTCAAAATAAGAATGTCTATGGAGATTCTCAATCATCCAGGTCATGGATGTCCCAAAAGTGCTTTTCAAAAGGCAACTGGACTTCCTTGGCTTTTTTCTTTGAAAATGTTTCAGTTTTCATCCAAAAAAGTGCACCTAGCTTTTGAAAAGCACCTTTGAGATAACCATGACCTGAATGATCGAGAATCTCCATAGACATTTAGCTATGTCCTTTGGGATGAACATCCTTTGAATAGGACTGAAGAAGCTTCTTGGATGAGAAGTGAAATGTTTTCAAGGAAAAAAAAACCTAAGAAAGTCCAGTTGCCTTTTAAAAAGCACCATTGGTTCAGATCAGAATATTGATATAATACCCTTTTTTACAAATGAAAATAAAATATTAAAAATAGTTACATGCAGGAAAAGAAAGACCCTCTTACAAAATGGGTTCCCTACTATCAGGTCAAACAAGGCTTAAGAGAATGGACCCAATCCTTCCTCCAAGGACAAGCCAACTTCAACCCCATTTTATTCCTATAACAAACCTTCCCCAATTGTATATCCACAACTGTATATTCCCCAATATACAGATGTGACTCCAGATATGTGAACTTAAACTCTCAATTCTTAACCTAGTATTGGTACTGTTAAGAATTACAATAGTTTAAATGTATACATCTGAATGGGGCCCAGTTTTGTGAAATTGCCTTAGATTTCTCTAGATTTTCTTAGAGTATAATGCAGATTAATTTGATTCCAACTGTCCAAGATATCATTATAACAAGTTACACTCTCTCAGGTCTGGTGATGGAATGTAGTCTGGATTTCCAGGAGGAAGGGAGTGCATTCCAAAAGACCAAGAGACAACTCAGTTTAAATAATTTGTGTGAGAGAAAGAGGGTGAAGACTGTGCCTCCTTAATAGTTCCCAGAGTGTATGTTTTATGGGAGTAGTAGTTTGCTTTGGCAAGATTCTGTCAATTCTGCCGTGGCCAGGGGGGCTTTTTATCAGGTTCGCCTGATATGCCAGTTGCGTCCCTATCTGGATCGGGACTCCTTACGCACAGTCACTCAGGCACTTGTCACTTTCCGCCTGGACTACTGTAATGCTCTCTACATGGGGCTCCCCTTGAGGAGCACCCAGAGGCTCCAACTGGTGCAGAATGCAGCCGCGCGGGGGATTATGGGAGCAAGGGGGTGCTCCCATGTGACACCTCTCCTGCGCGAGCTGCATTGGCTTCCGGTGGTCTTCCGGGTGCGCTTCAAGGTGTTGGTTACCACCTTTAAAGCGCTCCATGGCATAGGGCCTGGGTACTTGCAGGACCGCCTTCTGCCGCCGATAGCCTCCCACCGGCCAGTACGCTCCCACAGAGAGGGACTCCTCAGGGTGCCGTCAGCCAGGTAATGTCGGCTGGTGATGCCCAGGGGGAGAGCCTTCTCTGTGGCAGCACCAGCCCTCTGGAACGATCTGCCCCCGGAGATCCGCATGATATCTGATCTCCGGGCTTTTCGCCGTGCCCTAAAACCTTTTTTATTTTGTCAAGCTGGGCTGGCGTAAACCCCCCCCCCTTTAGCTTTTTAATTGTCTATGGGTTTCTAAATTTTAAAATGTCTATGGGCTTTCAAATTTTCTAGGCCAAGAACTGTTCAATTCTTTTACAAATTTTAAATTTTGTATTGTAACATTTTTTATTCTTGGTTGTGCACCGCCCTGAGTCCACCAGGAGAAGGGTGGTATATAAATTTAATAAACTAAACTAACTATAATTGAGGAACAATAAAGAAATCTGCTTAGAGGAATTACTGTATTCTTCTTAGTTTTTGAGGCCTGACAGTGCATTTCCTTATACAGTAGCCACACAAGTTTCAGTAGCCCCAGTCATGTGATCAAAATTTGAATGTTTGGCTACATATATATCTGTGTATTTGCATGTATTACAAACCCTTGCAGCATCTTGGGATCATATGTTTTTCATAAATTGTAGCATCCATGAACTCATTCATGAAATTTTACCTAAGGATGGCTAGTATTCAGAGGACTTTCAGTGTCATAGGTTATGATAACAATTGTTCCAAGAGGAAAATTTGTTTTAATTGCTTTTCTTCTTTAATAACTATTTTTTATTCTTTGTAAATCATCTTGTTTTGCATTCTTTGAATACCACTCTTGACTCTTTTGGGAGGAAAAACAGAATAAAAATATAAATAGCAGTTGGACAGCACCCTTTTCATTGCCATTGAGGTTAGTGGCTCTACAAAACCACTAACTCTCAGCTAAACTATACTAGTTTTCCATTACACTGGCTGAAAAAAAAACTTACACTGAAACAGTTCTATCGATTCACAAAAAGTAAAGATTCTCAAGCTGGAATCTGTGCTATAGTTTTGCTTCACTGAAGGTCCTCAGCAGACGATGGCAGCATTTAACTGATTTGAGCTTGAAAGTTATGTAAAATTAGGATTGATTAATGCTCAAGTGGGAGAGCTCCAGGGAATAGTAGGGATGCTAAGTCTAGACTGGAGAATTTTAAACCATGTCTCAATAATAGATAAAAGCCATTTTTGTACTGCTGCCAACAAAACTACATGGATATGTTCATAAAATCACCAGAAATCAAACTCGGTAAAGGACCTTACTCAACTACCCAGTTCTTCCCCATAAAACTAACAGCAGAAACTCAGAGCTGTATTCAAGGAAGCATGGTGGCTCATGGGCACATAGAAAAACAGAAGAGGATCTGGGAGCAACCCAGAATTTACTATATTCAAATCTCATTAACATCCATTGAAGCAAGCAGAGTTACAGGGAAATAGAGAATTTTTTTTTCTTTTTAATTTCCAGCTTTCTATGTGTGAAGCAGAAAAAGTAAGATATTCCTTGAGGAGATTGTGAAATGATGCCTCTTGAGACATTCTGAAACTTTTAACACATGACTAGTGAATTAATGTTGAAAAATATTTAAATTTCAGAGCATTGATGTTTAATAACATATAATCTGTGATTCCAAGAACTTTTTCACACATTGCAAACACCAAGTTGTAGTATTTGCTATCATGGTGCCATAATACTTATGGATATTTTCAACTTAAGTGAACATTTACCAGTATACTGTAATCTCAATAATTTGGTCAGAAATTTGCCTCCGGAACTTCAGCTACTCAAAATGAAAAATGAACAAAACCTTGAGTTAAATTTCCTCAAACACTGTGATGTCATCATGGCATAATCATCTTCTTAGTGTAACAGTGATAAAAGAACTTTGTTCCCAATATGTAATGGCTACACAGGCCTACTCAATGCTAGAGAAAGATTGACTGAAGAGTTTTCCATTGTGCACAAGAGATTAGTATTCCACAGCTAGAAGGATACCTTTGCATACCTATATTCATTTGGACAATTTTCTTGACCAAAGATGAAGATCTTTAATGACTTCATGATCCATTCCAAAGTTGTCAACTTTGGAACAGATTATGAAGTCATTAAAGATCTTCATCTTTTCTTCTATGATAAGGGTTTAAGGCTCTATTCTTAGCCCTAAATAGTACAATTTTCTGTGGCACACGTCAGAGGATCAATGCTTTGACAGTCCTGTCTATTAAGAAATGAATGGTTCAGTAAGTTCCAAATTTCAGCTACTGGATAAACCAGCAGGTTCTGACAGGTTCTCGAGAACCAGTGGCGGAAATTTTGAGTAGTTTGTAGAACCGGCGAATACCATCTCTGGCTGGCGCCAGAGTGGGGAGGGAGTGGAGATTTTGCAATATCCTTCCCCTAGAGTTGGGTGGGAATGGAGATTTTGCAGTATCCTTCCCCTGCCATGATGGAAAAGGTCACAGCAAACAAGGCTAACATCAGGCTCTTAATGGAAGGTTTGAATTAGGCTGAAGATTTCCAAATACTCAAAAAAGGATGGTTAGTATAGAATCTTATACACTAGGACTAAAGCCACTTTAAACAATTCATTGACTTTTCACAGTTAAAGCTGTTGTCTGCATCTTATACTCTCTTGAGTTTAAACTCAATAAATTCTCCCACTCTTTCCAAATCTTAATGGAAATACTGTTTTATGCTTCTCATGTGCTATGTAATCAGGTGTCTGTTGTTTCTTTACATTTCTAGCATTCCCCCCCTTGGGAAACTCTACTTCTCAATATATATTCTACATCTAACATCAATACATGGATTGTCACAGGTACCAGAGCCTAATGGAAATCACACTGGCTTTCTATTGCATATTTCTTATGGTTTTTTTTAAAAAAACATTATATACTCGGGGAGGAGTACCTGACATTGCACACAGAAAGAAATGCCCATTTTTAGATTCAGGGACTAAAGTAATTTAATAATAGCACCTCTATGATAAATTACTTGTATCTCTCACAGCCACGAAGACACAAATTATATTTTGCACAATTACAAAACAAGCAAGATCCTATTAAGGCCACAGGTCAGGAAAAGTTAATGACTGAAAACTCTTGCGCCCAGCTCATTGTTGAAGGAAAGGAAACTCTACCTAAAGTACTGGAACTTATTTATATTTGTTACTAGTATTTCTATAGTGTTGTTCTCCAAAATGGCTCCAAGCAGCATGCAGCATAATAAAGCTTAGAAATATCCAAGCAATGACAATACATATTACCAAGTTAAAATTGACGTACAAGATACACAGTACAATTCTGCAAAGGTTATAGTGGCCATGGCTTCACCTGCTAAGGGTGTGAATCCAGTGAATCCCTAAATTGTGAGCAAGTTCCACCTAAAGGAGTGTATCTAGCAATAAATATAGTACATTACTAGAGTCAGAAGGTTTATATACTCACAGCTTGCTGAACTCAACTTGATGTCTATTTTCCCTCCTCCAGATCCTGACAGCCCCTACAACTGAGAATGTCCCACTATTACCTGTCTTAGAGAAACAGAACTGAATAACATCTGTATATTGATAATACCCCAAAACATGCTGACCTGTGGCACCATCCAGTGTCTTCATGTAGTTATTAAATAGTATGAGGGAAAGGACTGAGCCATGAAGTTTAGTAGCATGAGTTCAACATCTCCTTCCACTGTCTAGAACTGGCAACTCAAGGAAGAAAGCCACCAAAGCATCAAGACTTCCCTCCTAAAATTTGCAGCTGCTCTAAAAGGATACCATGGTGGATGGTAAATTAGACTCAAGCAAATTAGACTCTTCCTATTCCAGTCTTGCTAGAGGCCATCAAGCTGGGAGATCAATGTGGTTTTGGTACTTTACTCAGACCTGAATCCTTACTGACAAGGATCAAGATAATCCATTTCTTCCAGAAGTCTCTGTAGCTGTTCACACATTATCTACTCTATCAGCTTTTTTAAAAAGAGAAGGTTAAACACTGGGCAGTTATCTACAATTGCTGGACCAAGAATTGGCCTCTTGAGAAAGGAATATATCGATGCCTCTTTCAAAGCTTTCAAGAAATGCCTATCACCCAAGGATGTGTTACTATTTCAAATACCCAGCCCCTATTACCTTCTTGGATGCTTTTATTAACCAGGAGGGACAGAGATCCAGTCCACACCATGCTGGATTTAAGGTACAGAGAAGCCTGCTTCCTCAGCCTCACCGGCTCAAAACAATCACAGATAACTAAGCTAAATAATGTCTCTGTCATCTCAGTTGGATCTGCTCCATAAATAATGCAACTGCACACAAACACAAGTTAACATCCAGATGCAGAATAAATTCCTTTCAATGGCCCAGTAACAATTTTGGAATCATGGTAAAGGAGTGGTACAGGCCAAATGCTTTTTCTTCCAGTTCAAAACATTTAAACAAAAGTCAGAAGGATTAACTTTACTGGCAAGCTTGCTTTAATAGTCCAGATACTAAACTCCCTATGCTAGCATACCAACCTAGCAACAAAATGGAGAAGAGAACTTAACTTTCATTCTAGCCTGCCTAGAATTAAGAAGCAGTTCTCTGCCTCTTAATAAGACCAAATTTTAAAAAGATTTAGATAACCAATATGACTATAGCACCATCCACTTTTGAGAACTTTAAGAAAACATTACATTTGCATTTACATTGAAGAGGTCAAGCTCTGTTTAGAATTGCCTAGAAAAACTGAAAATAACCCATGGAAAAATTGTTAATAACCCTCCCAAATACCTTCGTTCAACTACTTTTGTGACACGCAACAATAATCGCCATGAAGAGGTAATGGGCTTTGAAAACCTCTCAGAATGAGATTTCACAAAATTATGTGCCCTTTTATCAGATACTCAGAGGGAAGTAGCTGCCTGCCTGAATAATAAAAGATGATTATTTAAAAAGCTGTTATAACAATTGCATTGGCTCCTAGTTTTTTTTTTTTTTTACCAACACATTTCAGAGTTCTGACACTCTTGAGCAAATCTTATCCTTAAAGGGCTGTGCAGCATGTTGCAAAAATTCTACCACAATATTACAGAAAAATACCATAAATGGCATCATCATGACAGATAACCTTGTACAGTTCAGCTATAAACACAATGAAACAGGATAGTACTAAGAAGAGTATGATTACACTATATCCTACATTCTTTTGGAATGCAACTGCAGGTTCCTTGTTGAATTTCATACCTTTCAACTCCTCCAGTTTTGACATAAGAAAAATTTACCTTCCATTGACCGATTACTGATTAATTTATTTTTACTATTAAAAACTAAAGCAAAATGTAGGAAAACATAAAATGTATTATAGACATTACTGACAGCTATAGGCAAAAAAAGATACTGTATTTACCAAAGCTGTTTGACAGCTGGACATCTGATACTGATGGCCAGTGCAATGAAATTAGCAACTCGCTTGGAGATATCCACTGACCTGTAGGCTAAGAGCACCCTGATGTAAGAGTAGGTTAGAAAATGCAATATTAAGTTGGCTGACCATGCTGAATCCAACAAACAGATGCAGTGTGTCCTTTGTGCAGGGATGAGTTCAATTTTTTAACTGTGAAAATGGCAAAATATTATAACCAACAGGAGAGAATGAAAATTCTTCTGTGGGATGGGCAAAGAATATTTTCTAAATTCTTAGCATGGGAGAACAGCCTCTTGAACCAAGGAACGGGTTTTGCACAATTAAATGTCTATGGAGATTCTCATTCATCCAGGTCATGGTTTGTCCCAAAGGTGCTTTTTCAAGAGGCACTGGACTTTCTGGGTTTTTCTGAAAACATTTCTCTTCTCATCCAAGAAGCTTCTTCAGCTCTCAAATATTATGCTCGGGTTCTGCTATATAATGGCATCAAAATTCCACATGTAGATAATTTTAGTGAACTTAAAAGGAGAGGATTGACTAACAGGGAAATAGAAGGAACACTTTGCCCACAACGGAAATACATTGCACAAGGGAAGGTGCAAGTCATCACCACATGACTGATGGTTTGAAAACATGCCTTAAGAGTTATTTTCCTAGAATCCTAATAGGCACCCTATGCAAAATATCCAGACACAAAAACCCAACTTTAACCTCCACTTCACTCTAAAGCCATGTGAACCAGCATATAGTTCTTCAAGGAAAAAATTTGCTCCAAAGAATTTCTAGTTGAGTGACCAGAGAAAGGCTGTATCTGGGGAACTCTTTTTTCTTACCTTTCCCAGTCCCCACCCACCCACCCACACATATCCCCTCAGTAGGCATTAAAAGAGTGTACAATCTTATTTTCTTCTGGGTGGGGCTCCAGGTTCCTGCTTCTCAAAACTTCATGCGCGGTGCATGCCAAACTCGCACTATGCACGCACATACACAGTGTGCACCAAATGCATGCTGTGCACATGCATCCAGTGTGTGCCAAATACAGGCTGCACGTGTGCATGCACAGTGTGCACCAAACGCATGCTGTGCATGCATGTTCAGTGCACACCGAACACACGCTTTGCCCGGAAAAAAGAGGCTTAAGAAGGTAAGTAGAACAGCGAGGGTGGGGGAACAGCTGTGCCGCGCGATTTAGATTCACTAGAAAGCAAGATCTCCTGCTTTCTAGCGAATATAAATCACGCGACACAGCTGATCGTCAGAAATGCCTGTTCAGATGAACTGGTAGCTTTTTTTTACTACCGGTTTGCCTGAACCAGCACAAACCGGTAGCATTTCACCCCTGCTTCTATCCCATGCATGTCCTGAGTCACACAATATATTAAACCATAAACTCAAGGGCAATTGTTATGTTCATATAACGTGCTAGGCCCAAGCAAAAAAATGTATAATGGTAAAAAGTGACACGTTCAATTAACTTACTGTAACTGTTAAGACGACAGCTGAGCTCCTGCAACATGCTAAATTGCAAACTACCTAACTCCACTTTGTGCTGTGCAAATTCAGCCAGTCATCATATTGCAAGAGTCTACAGTACGGATGTACCAGGGCATTTGTAATTGTTCCAAACAGAAATGCAGCTGTCAGATCAACCAGCTACCAAATACCTTCAGACAGAACAATCATAAGTATGCCTGTGGTTATACTTGCAGACCAAATTAACGCCAAGGCCAGTTTCTAGCTCACTATAGTTTAAACATAATTTAATTTAAGGGTTTTTTTTTTTGTGGTACTTCATTACCACAACAGGAATAATTAGAGGAATAACATTATAATCAATGGTGCAAACAATACAGTATGAATATCACTGTTTTAATGTGTTGTGTGCCGTTTATGCCCATTTCTGGACTGAGAGACTCTGCTCAGTCATAGTTTGTACTATTGCAATATGCTCTACATGTTGAAAAGTATCCAAAAGTTTTAACTGGTACAAATGCAGCTTCTTGAGCAATCTTTGGTGCCCAAAGAACAGCGCATATAACACCTTTGTTATGTGAGCTGCATTAGAGGCTGGTTTGTTTCCGGGTCAGATTCAAAATGTTGGTTATGATCTTTTTAAAGTCCTAAATGACATGGGCCCAGAACCATCTTTGTCCCAGCACAACGGAACCATCTGTGTCCAATCACAACATCAGTCTGTCCTACCCAGGAGGAAGGGTGTGTGTGTATGTGTGTGTATCAGAGGTGGTATTCAGCAGGTTCGGACAGTACTGGAGAACCAGAAGCAGAAATTTTGAATAGTTCGGAGAACCGGTAAATATCACCTCTGACTGGCCCCACCCTCATCTATTCTCTATTTCCTCCCAAGTCCCAGCTGATCAGGAAGAAAAGGAGATTTTACAGTATCCTTTCCTGGAGTGGGGAGGGAATGGAGATTTTACAGTATCCTTCCCCTGGAGTGGGGAGGGAATGGAGATTTTACAGTATCCTTCCCCTGGAATGGGATGGGAATGGAGATTTTACAGTATCCTTTTCCTGGAGTGGGGAGGGAATGGAGATTTTACAGTATCCTTCCCCTGGAGTGGGATGGAAATGGAGATTTTACAGTATCCTTCCCCTGCTACGCCCACCAAGCTACGCTCACCAAGCCACGCCCACAGAACCAGTAGTAAAAAATTTTGAATCCCACCACTGGTGTGTATGTATGTATTAGATTTGCTTGCCACCCATCTCACCTCCCGAGATGTTGCAGACCCTGTCAGTTAAAGGATTTTGACTGGTGGGGTACAGGAAAAGAGCCTTCTCTATCACCGCCCCTGTCCTTTGGAACATTCTCCCTCCGGAGGCAAGGCAGGCCCTGACTCTCCTGGCCTTTCAAAAATATCTGAAGATCTGGCTCTTGCCATCTCGCTTGGAGCTCATGCAGTAGGAGCTGTAGCTATGAAGATCCTGCTCTCATCTTTTAATTAATTTTTAATGTTGAGTTTTACCAGCCTTGTCTCTACTTTAATTTTTTATATTCAGTTTTTGTGTTTTTAACATTTTATTTGTACATCACCCAGAGTTCCTCCGTGAGGGAAATGGGCAGTTTCTAAATCTGATAAATAAATGTCATGCAAATAATAACTAAATTAATCCTCAGCTTGTAATGTTTGTCTTCATCCAACTCAACCCCATCTTTGGACACAATCTCCTCCTGAACTTAGCCAATCATATTAATGAGAACTTAGATCAGTTAACTAGGTTATTTTCCCTAATGCTTTTAATGTAGCTATGAAACTGCAGTGAAGGAATGATAAAGAAAGGAAGGATAAGGAAAAATCTTGAGGCAATCCCAAAATCCGCCCAAGGTTGAACCTCTCCCCCACCACCCCCAGCATAACCAATTTCTGAATCCTTTCCTCCAGAAAGAATCAAAGCCTAAGTCCGAAAATCAACCGAGAAAGATATTATTGCCAACCATACTAAAAGCCATTCAAATATTTTTCTATTCCCTACTAGGCTGACTAATTTTATTTTTATCACAAAACCAGGTTCAAAAGCACAGTACAATTCATTTAATTACAATGGTATAAGGTAGCTGGAAGTGACCTATAATCTTTCTGAAGGAAAAAAAATAAGAATCCAAAAGGTGAGGGATTACATACATCTTCAAGAATTCTGAAGAAGGTAAAGCCTACAGGATTACATCTCCAAATACTCAGGAAATGAATCCAAAGGTTTACAAGGATTTAAACCAATCTCTGAAGGCATTCTTTGGTTAAAGCTCTGTTCTCTTTCAATTCTTGCTAAACACAATCAATCTTCTATTGATCTTAGTGTTTTTTTTTCAAACATAGTAAATCAATTTTAGCTCTTGCCAACACCAATATATGCTCTCTAGAGACAAGCAAGATGGTTTTTTGAGTATTATACTGCTATAGTTCAGAACAGTAAACCTTTAGGATCATATCTACATATTACCACTTACAGCAGCAGCTGTGGGACTCACAAAATTGAAATTGCCCATTCAAAGGTATTACCACACATTGGAAAAGAAAAGGCCAGGCTAGAACCATTTCTAATGCAATCATTTTCTGTGCTCAGTAGTTAGTTTGACTGCATAATTAGATTATATAAATAATATAGTCAAAAATATCTTAAAGGCATTCAAATCTAGCCACAAACAGAATGCAAGCTTTGTAGTGCAGGATACAGTTATAATATCCTACCAGAACTTTTTAAAGTAATTTGTTCACATACAATTCACACTGTTACAGAGTTTCCCATACCATTTAACGAGAAGCTGCTTGCTTATATTTTCATCAAATATTTTCCTTATTTGTTTGTTTAATTTCTCTGCTGCCCATCTCACTGATATAAGGATTCTGGATGGCTCAGAATATAACAGAATATAAAAAATACTAGAAAATGGTTAAATAGAAAAGATTAAATAGAAAAGCTAAACACCAAGATGATGAGCAGTCTGGGTGTGGAGATTTTTTTCTACTTGGTAACTCCCAAAGGTGCTTTTTCAAGAGGCACCTGGACTTTTTGATTTTTCTTTGAAGACGTTTTGCTTCTCATCCAAGAAGCTTCTTCAGCTCTGACTGAATGGTGGAGAAATGGAAGGATTTATACTTCTTTGGGACAACCATGACCTGGATGACTGAGAAAGGGCGTTGCCTTACCTGAACGCCCGTTCTGCTGAGCTGTGGGGCCAGCAGTCAGGAATGGGTTAACTCTGTCATCTGTCCCGGACTGAGTCTGCAATTTGTGAAGTTCCTTCTCTTCCTCCTGCTTCCCAGATTTCTGACGAAGGAGATGCTGCAGACTGGTGAGCTGAGTTGAAAGGACATAATTAGTAGCAAAGCCCCCACCACCACCATGGCGAGGACCAAGAGAAATAGGGCGGGGCTGATTGCTGGCCCCACAGCTCAGCAGAACGGGCGTTCAAGTAAGGCAACGCCCTTTCTATTGGAGTGTGGGGCCAGTGGTCAGGAATGGGACATGCCAAAGGAGATCCCTATTAGGAGAGAGCCACCCGGACCAAGGCCATCTTCCCCACATGGACATGCTGCAGAACCCGATGTCCAAAGGCCGCTTCCGCCAATGCATAGACATCTAACCTATAGTGGCAGATAAATGGGGAAGGTGATGACCAGGTGGCCGCCCGGCAAACATCCTCCAAGGAGGCCTGAATGGACCAAGCCACGGAAGTTGAAGTGCTACGGGTCAAGTGGGCAGTAATTCAGCGCAGAACCAGCAAGGCCTGTACATCATAAGCCTTGGCAATAGTTGCCCAAAGCCAGAAGCCAATGGTGGAGGAGGTGACCTTAAGATCCAAGGAAACTGGCTGGAAGGACACAAAGAGACTCTCCAAATGCCTAATGGAGGCGGTCTGTTTAAGGTAAATAAGGAGAGCCCATGGACGTCCAGAGTATGCCAGATACGTTCTAATTGATGAGCCAGATTGGGGCAAAAGTTGGGGAGTACCAATTCTTGAGACTGGTGAAAAGGAGACTTGACCTTCAGGATAAGCGACTTGGCGCTCCCATGTGACACCTCTCCTGCGTGAGCTGCACTGGCTCCCAGTGGTCTTCTGGGTGTGCTTCAAGGTCTTGGTTCTCATCTTTAAAGCGCTCCATGGCTTAGGACCCGGGTACTTACGAGACCACCTTCTGCCACCGATAACCTCCCACCGGCCAATACGCTCTCATAGAGAGAGCCTCCTCAGGGTGCCGTCGGTCAGGCAATGTTGACTGGTGACCCCCAGGGGGAGAGCCTTCTCTGTGGGGGCTCCCGCCCTCTGGAACGAGTTACTCCCGGGGATTCGATTAATCCCAGACCTCCGCACTTTCCGCAAGGCATTAAAGACTTTTCTATTCCAGCAAGCCGGGCTGGCTTAACGTAGATTTTAATGGGTGAATTTTATGAGGGGTTTTAAATTTGGGGAAGCCAAAATTTGATTTAATTATGTTTTTAGATTATTTTTAACTTTTATATTGCTTGTATTTTAATGTTTGGCTGTTCACCGCCCTGAGTCTGTCAGGAGAAGGGCGGTATATAAATCTAATAAACTAAACTAAACTAAACTAACTAAACTAAAAGTAGGGTCCAAATCTAGGACCACCCGGTCACTATGAAAAATACAGAGGTCAGGTCTTGTAGAGAGAGTGGCCAACTCCGAGACCCGATGGGCCGAAGTGATGGCAACTAAGAAGGCCACCTTGTAGGAGAGGAAATGGAAACCCGCCTCCCGCAGTGGTTCAAAGGGACTCGTAGTGAGTGCATTGAGCACCTTGGGAAGGCCCCAGGTGGGGTACCAATGAATGGCTGGGGGCCAAAGGTTTGTGGCCCCGCTGAGAAATTATTGGATAAGTGGGAGCCAAGAAAGGGACCCTGTAAACCCATAGGACAGGACCGACGAGAGGGCAGCTACCTGTTGACATAGGATGTTGGGCGACAAACTTGACATCAAGCCAGTCAACTCCAGGACGTCTTCCGCAGATGCCTCAGTGGGAACCAAATTCCATCTGTTATACCAGCCGCAGAAAGAAGACCAGGTAGAGTTGTAAATGAGGTTGGTGGAGGCTCTCCTCGATGCTTGCAACATAGTTATGACCCCATGGGAGAGGTTGTGGCCTTGTAAAATCTGCCGCTTAACCACCATGTGGTCAACTTGAGTCATCCGACATCTGGGTGAAGCAAGGGACCCTGGCTGAGGGTTAGCCAGTCCGGTGGGAGTTGCCAGGGAGGGGCCACTGACAGGATCACCAGGTCCGCATACCAGGGTCACCGGGGCCATTGGGGAGTGATCAAGATGAGCTCTGCTGCTTCGTCCAGCATTTTCTGGATGACCAGGAATTACTGCCAGAGGCGGAAAGGCATAAAGGAGACCCGGGGGTCAGGAGCTCCGCAGAGCGTCCACGCCCTGACGTCTGTCATTAGGACCATTCATTGAGGCTCCCAGAAACACCGACCCTTGCACAGAGCTGGGGAGGATCACCAGCGCAGGGAGAGGCAGACTTTGGGGAGAAGCCAGATCAATCGGGCCGAGGAGCTCTTGTGAGCTCGTTGATACAGAAGAAGCCCTGCAGTGGAGATGTGCCCACGGAACAATGTCGATGCACAACACCATTTTTCTGAGGATCTGGGAAAGCAGCCAGATCGGAACAGCCCAACCCTATGCTGCCATCCTGACCAGTCCTGCAGGTGCTCCTGGGAAAGATAGACTTTGCCTGAATCTTATCTACCACTGCTCCAAGGTGATGAAAGCATGTCGTCGGAACCAGATGGCTCTTGGCCACATTGATGGAAAATCCGTGGCTTCTCAGGATCCGAATGGTGGTCTCCAGATCCCGCTGTGCTAGATCCAAATTGAATTGGATAAAGAGATCATCCAGGTAGAACTGAATCCTTATCGGCAGTGTCCGGAGGTGGCCCGCTAGCACCGCCATCAATTTGGTAAACACTCGGGGTGCCAAGGAGAGACTGAAAGGAAGAGCCTTGTACTGGTAGTAATGAAACACATGGCAGAAATGGAGGAATTTGTGATAAGCCAAATGAATGGGGACGTGGAGGTAGGCCTCCGTCAAGTCGATTGACATGAGTACATCCCCCTCCCTGATGGTCTCCAAGATGGTCTGCAGAGACTGCATTTTGAACCATTGGTACACAATCCGATGGTTCAAGGACTTTAGATCAAGAATTGCTCTCCATCCCCCCGATGATTTCTGAATGATGAACAGGCGAGAATAAAAGCCTTGTCTGTGCTGCTCTGGTGAAACCGGTTCTATGGCCTGGATTTGCAGAAGATGGATGATTGCTGATTCCACCAGAAGCCTCTGTAACAGATCCCGCGAAAGTGGGCATCAGAGAAATCGGGTCGGGTGTGTGTGTGGAGAAGAGTTCCAGGGACAGGTCGCAGGCAACCATCTCCCTGACCGAGGCGTCCAAAGTTGACACCTCCCACTGGCTGACAAAAAGTGCCAGGCAGCCTCTGATGGGAGGGTCGGAAGAGCCGTCAGCAGTATCTACAGAAGAGATGCTCCCTCCCTCCTCAAAAGGGTCTACGGGCTTGGCCTCTCTGATCTGGACCAGGCTGCCTATCCTGGAACCTATCCTATTGAAGGGAGGAAAACCTTTGAGCCCTAGAGGAGGAAAAGCCAAAGGCCGACCCCTGAAAGGAATGAAAGGAAGAAGGAGGACTGGAGTCCACCCTTCGAGATAAATTGGGAAGAATTTTCTGCTTGTCCTTGGATTCGATAAGCAGGGGATCAAGAGGGGCTCCGAAGAACTTGTATGGGGAAGATACCAGGCACCATTTATTCTTGACATCTGCCTGCCACTGGCAAAACCAAAGGAGGTGGTGGGATGTGATATTAGAGTCAATGGCCTTAGCAGCAAACCTGGAGGCATTCAGAGTGGGGTCTGCCAAGTACTCCAGGGCGGCCACAATCTTGTTCACATCCTGATGAGCCCTGGTATCTGAAACAGGCAAGCGATCCTGCAACTGTTTGACCCACATAAGGGTAGCCCTATTAAAGAAAGAAGCAGCTGATGATGCCTTAATGGCCCAAGCAGCAGCCTGATGAGCCTTAGTCTTGCTTTTAGCCTTCTCCCAGGCCTTAGAAGGCTTCTGTGACTTAGGAGTCTTAGTAGAAGTAGCCCTGCCCTGTTTGGAGGGGCCTGGTTGAGAAGGACCCGCAGGCTCCAATGAAGTCTGGCTAGATAAGGCCCTCTTGGAGGGTCGGGCTGTAGAAGTGGAGACCATCTTGTCTAGCAGTGATGAAGGCCTCTAATCTGCACAAGGCAGATTCAAAATGGTGGCCGGCACAAGGGGGCAATCTATTCAAAATGGCGGCCGCCAGAGAAGCCCTGACAGAGGCTGCCGAAAGCAAGGGCAGGCTCTGATAGCCACATGGCCCTGGAGGCCCAGGGCAATCCGAATGGGCTTACAGCCGGCGCTGTTGAGAGGCAGCTGTAGACCTCATTGCTGGCCGTGTGCTATGCCTTCGGCTCTGCTGCAAAATGGCAGTGGTTGGGAGCCTCCACAAACCACCGCTGCTGACGGGTGTGTGTGGGGAATCCCAGGGATGCCATTCCAGAGTCTGCTGGCCAGCAGACCCACCGCTGCCCGGAGCGGACTTCAGTGGGCTCCGACCGAGGCCGTTCACTTTGGGAAGTAGGCACTCAACCAGACGAGCTGAGAGATGCCTGCACAAACTGCTAATGCGGTCCTCAGCAGTATCGGGCGTGAGCCCTTCATGCTGGAAAAGGCAGGGCTCTACCAGGTCCCTGGGAGCCCTGCAATGGAGACAAGCAATAAAGGCAATTGAAGACTAGCAGCTGGTGAAAGGTTAGCGAAAAGTACTGCCAAGGCAGTCAAGAATGGGCAGCTCAGCTAAGTCTATCCGTTCAGATCGACTGAGTCTGAAATCTGGGAAGCGGGAGGAAAAGGAGGAGCTTCACAAATTGCAGACTCAGTCTGGGACAGATGACAGAGTTAACCAATTGCCCCACACTCCAGTAGAATCTCCACAGACATTTTACCTGGTAGAAGACCCATGTTGGGGGCCCAGGCCAAATGCCAGCTGAAACCTTTTGTCCAATGGGATCCAAAGTAAGCCATTTTCATTGGAATGAGTGGGGCAGGCTAATTTCATTGGGATGAAATGGTTCCTCAGATACCCTGGATCCAGGTCATAAGGGGTTTTAAAAGTAATGACCAAAACCTTGAATTGGACCCGGAAGCAAGCTGGTAGTAAGCACAGCTCGCATAACAGCACTATAGTAGTAAAATATTCAAAAAACCATCTTGCTTGAGTATATCCCCAAATTATATACCACTCAACGGGCCTCCAGAACTGTCCGCACTGCTGTGTTCTGTACCAGTTGTAGCTTCTGAATACTCTTCAAGGGTAGTCCCATGTAGAGTGTATTGCAGTAATCCAACTGGGAGATGACCCATGGGTGACTTGGCGGAGGGTTCATGATCCAGGAAAAGGCACATTTGACACACACATGAAGTTGCATAAAGTCTGTGCTCACCATGACTGCTGCCTGCTCTTTAAGGAGGAGTCATGAGTCTAGAAGAACACCCAGACTGCACACCAGGTCTGCCTGGGGTAGTGCAAGCCCCTTCAAAACTAAGGAAGATAAACTTTCAGATCCCAAAGCCCCTTGAACCCACAGCCATTTCATCTTACCAGGGTTCCAAGCATCATGAGAGGGTAGCTATAGCAATCCTTGGCTCACCAGGGAAGGAGATATAACATTTGTTATTATTTGCATATTAATGATACTTCATCCCATGATGTTGGATGATCTCACCCAGCAATTTCATGTAGATATTTAAAAAGAGTGGAGACAACACCAAGCCCTGCAGCATACCATAAAGGAGCAGCCATGAACTGGAACTCTCACTTCCTGTAAACACTGATTGAGACCTGCCTTGAAGAAAAGAGCTGAACCAGCCTAAGATGGCACCCTCCAGCCCCAGCTCCTGCAGTTGGCCAAAAAGGATACTATAGTCAATGGTATCAAAAGCAACCAAGAGATTAACAAGAGCAAAGATGGATGCACTGCTCCTATCCCGCTCCACCTAGAGATCATCTACAAGTGCTACCAATGTCATCTCTCTTCCATAACCAGACCTAAAACCCAACTGAAAGAGCTCCAGACAATCCATTTAATCGAGAATCTTCTGAAGTTGCAGTGCAACCACTTCTTCCCTAAAAAGGGAAGGTGAGAAATTAAACAGAAAATGTGCTGGCAGATGGGATCCAGTGAAGGTTTCGTAAGGTCCCAGGAATACCCCCTCCTGCAGGGAATGTATTAATTACTGCTTGGACCCACCTGCAAGTCACCCTCTTGGAGGCTTTTACCAACCAGAAAGGGCAAAGATTTAATAAACAAGTAGTTGTGCTATCCACTTTCTCAGGTCCAACAGGCTTAAACTCCTTCCAGATAACTAGAACTAAGTCTGCTCCCTAGGCATCTCCAATAGATTTGGCTCCATGTCTGGATTCCAACCGAGAACAAATTCCAGGGTTTTTTTTTTCTGTCAGGTCCTCGACAAATTCCTCCTTACATTTTCAGTGTCCACCAGAATTGGTTTGGGCAAGGCTAGCTGACTTTGGCTCATTTCAGAAGCTATGCAATCAGCTTTGGTTGATAGTGGGATGAGGGACCAAAATGAAAAGTTACTGGCAACTACTGCCAAGAAAATCACATTACAATAATTAGGAATCAAGCTCAAGTTTTGCCTTTAGTTCATCACTAGGGTTGAAGTAGGATTCAATTACCAATTCAAATGGATTGAAATACTTGTTGGTTTCTTGTAGATTCTTTTTTTTTAAAATTGGAAATCAATTGTTTGGAAACTAACAGGGGGACAATGAAATTACATATTTTATGGGTACAAAGATGTTGATTTTACAAGATTGGCAGGATTCTTATGCTCCATCAGGTATATAATGAGCTGAGGAGTCTATCTCTTTCTATATTTTATTGTGTGTTTTATCCACTGAAAGAACAATTGTATTTAACAATCTGAACTGGAAATACTAACATCTTAATTTCCAGTTTTTCTCACTGTTAAAAGAACTTACAAAATTTAACATTTATTATACAGCATAATAACATGCATGATGAACTTGGTTAGTTTACAACAAATTAATGTCTTTGTACTTGTTTCCTATTCTTTCTTTTTTTAAAATATAAATAATAACACCACAAGAATCAATCCAATTACTCCTGAAATTGAAATAAGAGAGTACCAATTTCTTTTATTTAGAAAACATAGTACCTTCCACTAACCCTGATTATGTCCCAGTGTGTAACCTGTCATGGTTACTCTGAATCTTAATTCGGTATACTACCAGGTTATCTGCCCTTGCACGTACCCTGTAGTTAGCATAAGCATCTCCCTTATAAAGTCATTTATAGAATTGCTGAATAACACGTAGCTTAGGTACAAATTGTACCATTCAAATATTTTTCATGTGTTGCTGAAAATGGGATACAGAGAACAGAATGTTTTTATGATAGGAGAAACCATTAGCTATTAAAATCAAGTTAAGCTGATACAATTTATTTTTGATAAACTCAAGCTGGCTCCTAATAATCTAAGTACGCTTTGGTAGCTACTCACAAACCACCTGATAATAGCAATATCACTTAGATACCTCTTTATAGTGCTTTACAGCACTTTCTAAGATAAGGTTTATAGAGTGAGCATATTGCCCCCAACAATCTGGGTCCTCATTTTACTGACTTGGAAGGTTGGAAGGCTGAGTCAAACTTGAGCCGGTCAGGATCGAACACCCAGTAATGAGCAGAGTCAGCCTGCAATGCCACATTCTAACTACTGCGCTACCATGGCTCTAATCAATTCTACAATTTTCCCCAGAGTGATCCACACACTAACCCACGAGAGGAATGACTGCATTCCGCAGATCAAACCCACAATCCTTCATTTTTTGACTCCAGGGATAAATCTTGCCCATCTCCAGACTATTAGTTCCTTGTTCATATCCACAATTTCTCAGGGATTAGAATAAATATCACTTCAGCACTGCAATGCAATGGGCTTCAGGAGAGATTCCCTGGGAAGATTATTCCACAATCTGGAATAAATTCTCCATTGAGAGGATCATTCCTTAATATTCACCTGCCTCTTCTCATTTGGAGAGGAAGAAACAATTTCTCTGTTCCTTTCAAAAAGTCCCTTGCCTCTCCTTTCAAAACATTTTATTGACTTCAATAAACCAAAGTGTGAGAAAAAAAGCTTCAACTCCTTTCAACTTTTTGAATGGCAGAACTAGAGTAGCATTCATTGACTGAGTCCAAAGGCAGGCTTTTTCCTTCACTTGCTACTTATAAGAACTACAAAACTCTTTCTGTAGTTTTTACAGTGTGGCTTCCTCTTATTTGTAAAACAGACATTAGCCATACAGTTGGAATCATACAAATACTGCTGTTTCCTCAAACCAGGGGTGTCAAACTCAAGGCCCATGGGCCAAATCCAGTCCGCAGGGTGCTTAGATCTGGCCTACAGGACCACTCTGGAAACAGTGAAGGAACAGCCAGAGCCCCGTTTTCGCTGCAGAGGGCTGCAGGAGCCCATCGTGACTGAAAACAGAGCCTTTTTTAAAAATTTGATTTATATGCTGCCCTTCTCCAGAGACTCAGGGCAGCTTACAGCAATAGCCTTCCTACTTTTGTATATTTATACAATGTCAGCTTATTGCCCCCACAAACTGGGTCCTCAATTTACCTACCTTAGAAAGGATGGAAGGTTGAGTCAACCTTGAGCCTGGTGAGGTTCGAACTTACAGTAATTGCAGACAGCTGATGTTAATCACAATGCTTTTAGTCTGCTGAGCTACCAGAGCTTTGATGAGTGATGTCGAGCTAGCCACGCCCATCCTGTCCCTCCCGAGGTCAAACACAATCCTGATACGGCCCTCAATGAAATAGAGTTTGACACCACTGCCTCAAACCGTAAAACAAAATACAGTGATGTTTCTCAACCTCAGCAACTTTAAGATGTGTAGATTTCAACTCCTAGAATTCCACAGCCTGGGGAGTAGAGGAAAATAATAAATGCATACAGCCAGCACATTCTGTTTGGAATTAACATGACAACATCTACAAAAGCCTTACATAAGATGAGAACATTAGCTCAAAAAAAGTGGCAATTTGTTGGGTGCTTCAACTATCCACTCAATTTTTAGACAAAACAGTCACTTTGAGGAGAATTTTACTCCTGTCTGTTCATTCCACCTGTTAATCCACCAGGCTATGCTCCTTAATCCTCCTAAATCCTCAATTCAACCAGTGAAAATCAACAATGCTGCCAATTGACACGTTTTTTTAAAACCATAAGTTAGTAATTTGAAATTCCAAACATAGGTTGAAGTGATTAATAGGACATGATCTCCCAAGATGTTTTTCAATGTATGACTGAACAAGATGAACAAGATATGTGCAAGATTACCATGTCTTATATAGTTCCTGTTCATTTCAGACTCTTCACTGGGCTGTGTCCATCTTTGTGATTCTGTCACATAATATGCTATATCTAAAACAGAATTAACAAAACACAACTGAAATGCTCTCATAGTATTACTGCTAGATATACAGTACTATATAACAATCTGGTCCTCAGAAGATATGAAAGTGGCTAGGATCCTACAACATGCTGGTTTTTACCCCATCTTATTGGTATGAATCGCATATTTCTAGAATCTTCCGGGAAATGAGAAGGTTACTGCAAGCAGCATAGAAGTAGGATTTTTTCTCAAGTTAACAATCATTAACAGATAGATCTCTACATGGAGCTGGAAATGCAATGGGAAATTTTGGATTATGTCCTGGGCCGCCTTCTCTTCAATTCTTTATAAATGATTTAGACAAAGGAATAGAAAGGACGTTCAATAAATCTGCAAATGTCACAAACTTGGTGGGGAGAATTATTAATACCCCAAAAGAGAAGCTCAAGTTTCAAAGGATCTTTATATTAGGCCCTATCCAGCCAAATGCAGTTAAAATGTTGAAAAATGAAAGGTTCTGCATTTCAGTATGAAAAACCAAATACACAAGTACAAGATAGGTAGACAATACTTTTGGGAAGGATATGGGTGGCCTGACAGATCACAGCTTAAGCCTGAGCCAGCAGGAAGCTACAACTGCTAAAAGAACCAGTGCTGTTTTGGGCCACACCAACAGGGGTATAAAGGTGAGATCACAGAAAATGACAGCTCCGCTTTACATCATATTGGTTAGATTGCACTGGGAATTCAGGGCCCCAGGTTTGGTCCTCACAATATAAGAAGGATGCCGAGCAACTGAAAAGAATGCAAAGAAAAGTGACAAATATAGTGATGGCCTTGGATGCCAAACCTTATTAAGAATAGTTAAAGGAATTATGCTCAGTCAAAATAGTAGAGGACCAAGAGAAGACACAATAGCAGTTTTCTAATAATTGAAGGGCTATCACAGGGAAGAGGGTGTAAATTTATTTGCCATAGTGAAGACAAGAACCAGTGGATAAAAATGTTACAAACAGTAGAGTGGAGTGGAGTGGGGGATGGGATGGGATGGGATGGGATCAGTGGTGGATTGCCCCCGGTTCGGATCGGTTCTATAGAATCGGTAATAAAACTGGCAGGAGGCTCCACCCATTGACCCTGACATCATCAGAAGCAATCTGTGCATGCGAACCAGTAGTAAAGGTAAGTAGAACCCACCCCTGGATGGCATGGCATGGCATGGCATGGCATGGCATGGCATGGCATGGCATAGCTTTATTGGACAAATGTGACTGGACACACAAGGAATTTGTCTCCGGTGCATAAGGTCTCACTTATTTTGAGGCTAAGGGATGCAATCTGAAAATAAGGGAGTATTTTCTGATGAGAGTTATTAAGCAATGGAATAATCTGCTTCCTAGAGTTGTGGGTGCTCCATCACTGGTGATTTTTAAGCAAATAGCCATTTGTCTGGGATAGTTTGAGAATTACTGCTATGGGCAGGGTGTTGGACTAAAAGTCTTCCATTTCATCCAATTCTATGACAGTCTGATTGCAACTTTGCATAGTATGCTGTTCAAAACCATTTCTGGAGTGGGGATTGCCATTTGGCCTAGCCTAAACCAAAATGGCACACTCACTCCTCCTCTTCCAAATACTCAAATGTTTGCAGAAGCTCAGTTGGATTGTTTTAATGAGTTGCTGCCTTCTCATGCTTCCTGTTTGCCACACGGGGTGCACTGTGCTTCTACCGAATGCTGCAGGATGATAAATGTCGAGCCTCAATCAGACAAAACCGACAAATGACAAAACAAGAAGCCTATTCACACCCAAACAGAGGGACAGGAAAGAATCATGCACATCAGCTGCGCTCTCAGAAACCCCCGCAAAATTATTTCTAGAGACAAAAAGAGGCTCACAAGATTTGCCTGTTTCTAGCCTTGCTATTGTGACCAGATAGCTAGTTAAAAGGCCCTGAAATAAAAGCCTAGCCAAAAACCTTTGAAAAATATTATTCCTGTAATCCTTCCATTATTTCCTCTGGACAGCATACAAAGCATTTGATACTTAGGGAAGAAATTAGCCAGATTAGTGATGTGGAACAAGTACAATTTCAAAGCAATGGAAAAAGTTATCAAAGCAGGGATTGGGTGGTTATTGTGTTGGTAAGATTCTTAATAACAAGGTGGGGAAAAGCAGCACATCGTAAGTGAGACAGTGTCTTTTGTTTGGACCTACTTGCATTAAAAAGGCACATTTATGGGAAGCAATGGATGAGTAACTGAAAGAAACACTGATGTCAAGCCACATGCACTTTATTTATTTTATTTAGAACCTTCCAGCTTCTAGCTGTACAGATGAAATGTAAAGATCTATTGAATGAAGCAAGCAAGTATTTTCCCATACATGCTATACCACCCCATTTCCACAAACGTAGGCTTGAAATTCATCTAGGTGACTTTGGGCCAGTCACTTTCTCTCAGCCCAACTCACTTCAAAGGGTTGTTGTTGTGAGGAAACTAGGGGGAGGAAGGAGTATTAGGTATGTTCGCCACTCTGAATTATCTATAAAAATAATAAAGACGGAATTAAACCCCCCTCCCCAAACATAAGAGCCGTGTAGTCACCAACACTCAATTAGACCAAACCTACAACGCAGATATGGGCAGTTTGATGCGGGTTTTATGTTTGTTTCCTGAAGCAATACCAAAGTTTCATTACGCTAACCAGTTAAGCAAATCATGCAGAGCATAGTTTCTCAAGTTTCTTCCAACCAACTTACTACCAGCAGCTATGGGTTTTCTGTATAGGTGAAAAACATGGGGAGGGACTGCATATGTGCTGCTCTGGGTCTAATGAGGAGGGAGGGAGCTTAAAATGTTCTCATCACTCCAAGCCACTGCCCAAAAAGGCCTCTCCCATAGGAATATTGGAGGACTTTGGGGTGGTAGGGGGAATGTTTTCCTGATCTTTCTTTTGCAAACTTCTCCTTTTCCTCCTCAAAACAAATTTCATCTTGCCTGATCAGATTTCAAAAATGTATACCAGCACAGAGAAAGACAAAACCCTAAGCCTATTGAATTATTACGTTCCGGCATTCCATTGAATTGGCAAAAATAAGCAGGTTAGGAAAAGTATGCAGAGCATGTCTTCTTGAATTCTTTCCACTCCATTTACCCGAAGTCACCATAGGAGTGTAGAAAGTTAGCACCCACCCCTCTCCTGGAATAATGAAATATTTTGGGAAATATTATAAAAAGCAGAATATTATATTTCCCTAAAGGAGAAACATGCTCTTGGAAAGCAGCCCCCATCTTTCTTAACAGGTTCAGCAGGACTGGGCCAACCTATCTACAGGACATAAGGCTTTCAGCTCCAGGATGATGGGATTATCCTTCAGGGCAAAGCCATTCAGCCACAACAGGAACTGCATTGCATCAGCCCAAGTTTCAACCAAGCAAAAAACCTACAAAGTTATCCATAGCCCCATGGGAGTCTGACAGCAACCAATAAAATACATGTCCCTGGAACAGGAAACTCAGGTTCAAAGCCCAAGAGAGGGAATAAATAACACTCATCCATGTGGTCAGCTGTTCAGGACTTTAAACCCATGTGGTCCTTTTCATCAATAAACCATCTTTCCAATCAGCCTCCATGTTTCCAATGTCTTTCTCCCCACTTGGAACTGAACCAAATGATTATTTCTTCCAACAGGAAGCACCTGTAGTTTCTTCTAAGTAACAAATTAAAGTGTTGTAAATGGGTCTTACTGCTTTTTCTCTTATGGTGCATCTGTGCACTGGGAAGATGTTCTTCTCTTGGGTCTTCTGAACATGATGGAGCAGGGGTTTAGAATGGAGCTGTCAACAACACTTCAAATTATTTCTGTTTTGTGCAGCCCGTAACTAGACCCAGCCTTTTTAAAAAAATTTTTTAATCTTCCTTTGGTGGGTTTATTTAACCATACCAAATTTAATTGTGTTTTGTTCAGGTTTTGGAGCATTGTCCTGCTGATACCCAGACAGATAGATGAGCAGGCAGGCAGATAGATGGACCGACAGAATTGCAAATCCCATTACTTAATTTCCGTCCAATATTCCATTTGTTAGAAAGGATAAAAAAAACAAGCCACACCACGCTACAGTTTGTATCTCTCAGACAAGCATCTCTTTTTTCCATGCAGAGTGATTTAGCATCCTAACCTTCCCACCCCCCTTTTTTTTTTTTTGCATAAGAAAACAGCATTCAATCAGGACATACTTTCTAAAAAGGAAGAGAGTAGTTATTCTTCCATCAAATTCCACATTTATGAGGAGAAACACACTGTGCACATGATCAATAATTCCAAAGCAATGAACTGACATTCCAAGTTGATTTCAGCCTCAGTGAGCCTAACTAAAGGTCATTCCGCAGACCTTATTACCAAGCATATAATCTCCATGTACTAGACTTGTAAGCACAACCACAGAAGTAGGAGAAAATGAAGAATCTTAATTCGGCTAAAACTTGGAAGGCTAAAAATAACCCAAGCAGAGACTTGCTGCGCATGCTGATGAGAAGGAAAGCACCAGAGAGAATGCCAATGAGCTTCTGCTGACGCAAACCAGCGAGCTGCGTTCCACAGCATGCCAAGTTCCAGAGTGATATCAGACACTAATTTGGGAATCATGGATGCAACTTTGCTACAATTTCAGAGAGGAAGGGGAGAGGGGGCAGCAAACAAAAAAGGGGTAAGAGAACCGAGTTGTGCTTCCTTAACACCTGACAATTAAGCCAAAGATCAGAAATCCTCAACCAACAGCCCTACGAGGGTTTCTGCCCAGTCACTGCAGTCCAAGCCTTGCAAGACCCAGAAAGTCAACATCTTCAGCCATTTTTCTGCACCAATTTACGTATTAAGAGATTTACTATAAATCTAGAAGTTCAACTGGCCTGCAGTGAGAGACAATATTTGATTGATTGGTTAATTTGATGCTGCATGACTCCAAACAATTCTGGGCAACCCAGAATACACCAAACAATATGGAACAATATACTATTAACAAAAACAACAGAATCAAACTTGGAAAAAGAATGACGAGCAAGATGGTGAACTCCGTGAACGTCAAACATCCCCCCTTATAACTAACATCCAACAAAGGGGGAACCAACAACCCTAGCCCTTCAGCTTTTTAGAATAAACAAATAAGCTGCAGCTATGGGAAATCTATTAATGCTTTTATCTCCCATTGATTCTATAGAAAATTGATAAGCCATTCCCCGAAAAAAAGTAGTGCTATCTACCCATACTTTGGTTGGCAGAGATATTTATTAGGGTGACATTTACTGTCCCAATTTGCTGATCCTTATCCTACTTCTAAGATTCTGTTCCCTCATTGCCAGTCATCTGAGTTTCCTCCTACGTCAAGTGATTTGATTGGATGCACCTTGAAGCTGCTTATGTTATTTAAGTAAGGGGGAAAATATTACTTTAATGTTAGCAAAGCTAAAGATAACTTTATCTTGTTTGTATCTCACTCATGAGCTAAAGATCACATGAAAGTAACATGGGGATAAGGCAGAAAAAATGTTGCCAGGCCATTTGTTATTGTGGATGGGTGCATGCAGAGATATGGCCTTTGTCCTTTTGTCGACAGGAATGAATTCTACCTTTTGAGAGAGAGAAAAATCAAAGCCCTTGTAGCAAAACTAGAAAAAATTCCTCTGCAAGAAGCTAGTTAGAGTAGAAAATATCTGGTGCAAATAGAACAGTCTCTAATTCAAGATAAGACTACATCATAGACTCACAAAGAAGCAGGAGTGAAATACAGCAGGTTCTGACAGGTTCTGGAGAACCGGTAGCAGAAATTTTGAGCAGTTCGGAGAACCAATAACAGAAATTTTGAGTACTTTGGAGAACCAGCAAATATCATCTCTGGCTGGCCCCAGAGTGGGGTGGGAATGGAGATTTTGCAATATCCTTTCCCTAGGAGTGGGGAGGGAATGGGGATTTTGCAGTATCCTTCCCCTGGAGTGGGGTGGGAATGGAGATTTTGCAGTATCCTTCCCCTGAAGTGGAGTGGGAATGGAGATTTTGCAGTATCCTCCCCTGCCACACCACGCCCACCCAGCCACGCCCACAGAACCAGTATTAAAAAAATTGGATTTCACCACTGCAAACATGTATAATGAACATATTATGGTCTGACATGCTGTCATCACAAGAAAACAAAGTTTGTGCTGTAACAAGGTTATAAGGCCAGGTAGACTGGTTGATCCAAAGGCTGCTTACTGCCAATCAATTGTACACAATTGGTTTTCCTATGGAGATGGCTGAGTACACCAACTTTTCAGCTCAAACATCAAAGCTGGTCCAGAGTAAGGGGTGAAGCAAACCAAACTACCACTGAAGTAAGTGCCAAAGAGCATAAGTAACATTGGCTAGAGCAAGATAAAGCAATGGCTAATAAAAAGACTGAACTCTCAAAATCTGTAGCTACAGTATATATTTATTCTATATAAGCAGAGGATTTACTACTCCAGAATCTGCTCCCTGGATTCACGTAACTCTGGATGTAACCTCCACCACCACCACACACACACACACACAATATTGCTAAATTCATATAACAAGCTGTACAGAAACTAATAACCCCAATGATGGCTTATCTTAATGGCCTAAGTTCAGTGGTGGGATTCTGCCGGTTCTAGGCAGTTTGGCCGAACCGTGTGTTAAATTGCTGGCTCGCCCCGCCCCTCCGCACCACTATTTATTGCCAATAGTGATGGGTGGGGCAGGGTGAGGGGCGGGAGAGCCAGCAATTGAACAAATGGTTCAGTGTTTTTTTTGTAATTTATTGGCCTCACAGCACACCAAACCGTTTGTTAAATTACTGGCTCGCCCACTCCTCGCCCCGCCTCCCACCCACCCAGCCTACCCTAGCCCATCCAGTCGCTGGGGGAGATGTGCGACTTTTGTCTGCCCCAGAACACTGGCTGCCCAGGTTGCAGCCGAATCTCCGCATCGTAATGGGCTCCAGGAGGAGGAGGGGCACCGTCTGTTCCATTGCGAAGCTCAGTAAGAGCAACCAGAACTGACTGCAGGCACAGGCGGGCAGGCGCACACGCAGTGGGGCGCAGGCTTAAGGTGCCGCCTCCAAGCTGAGGGGCGACCCAATGGTGCAGTAGGTGCACTGCCGCCGCCGCCTGAACGGGAAAGGAGAAAGAAATGGAGAGAAAGAGATGAAGGAGAGAAAGGGGGGGGGAGAAAGAGAGATGAAGGAGAGAAAGAGAGGGGGGAGAAAGAGAAAGGGAGAGAAAGATGAAGGAGAGAAAGATGAAGGAGAGAAAGAAAGGGGGAGAAAGAGGGATGGAGAGAAAGAGAGATGAAGGAGAGAAAGTGGGTGAGAAAGAAAGAGATGGGAGAGATGAAAGAGACGCACAGAGATACCTGTTTAAAAGAAAATACTGGGAGCCACAAAACCTGGGTGGGAGTAAATGATATGGAGTTGGCAATGCCTACCCAGGTTTAAGGTTGTGTTTAAGTGTTTACATGTGTTTAAGGTTGAGTATTTAAAGTTGCAGACCCCTGACCTACCCATCCAATCACTTCACCCTGCAGCGAGCCCTGTAGGTCTGTGCCCGCCTCCTACCTGGGCAGTAGTGGCCCACCTACCCCGGTTGTACCACCTTGCCCTGCAGCCGGCCCGAACGCCCGCCTCGGACTGCTCCAGCAGGTCATTTTTATTTAATTAATTTAATTAAGAATGCTGCAATGGGCATAAAGGATGATCGGTCAAATGTAGAAGGACCTGTCAGAAATTACTTTTTTCAGCCCTCTGGGTAGTCCCTATGTGTGTATGGACTACTCAGAGGGCTGAAAAAGTTATTTTTGACCAGTCCTCGCACTTTTGACCGGTCCTCGCACTTACGACTGTCCTCACATTTTACATTTTGCGCCCTATCTTTTCACCGCGGTGAAGAGTAGTAGTTGTGAAATGAGTGACCCAGTTGTTAAGAATGCCACAATGGGCATAAATGGGAGGATGGCCATAAGTGCAAGGACCAGTCAAAAGTGTGAGGACCTGTCAGAAATCACTTTTTTCAGCCCTCTGGGTAGTCCTTATGCACAGAGCCACACCCAACCGGTCACATGACCAGCTAGCCACACCCACCTGGTCACATGACCAAGCCACACCCCAACTAGGCCACGCCCACAGAATCGGTTGTTAAAAAAATTGAATCCCACCACTGCCTAAGTTCCTCCAAATGATTACAGTTTGGACCACTTCTTCTTATTTGATCCAAGTCTAAGATACTATATGAATTGAGGCTTGTCTGTTGCTTTGAGTTTGTGACTTTGAATCAATACCTGATCCATACACAAGAACATCAGAAACATACAGAATAGCAAACAAAGCAATAAAAACAAAACAAGTAATGAAGACAGTATAAAGCCAATACCCAATTCTGCAAAGACAGGGAACAGTCATCTTCAGTAAATTTAAATACAGGCTAGAATCTGCAACCACTGAAAACCTCAAAGTCAGTGAAATAGGAGCTGGCAGGTTTAGAAAATGAAACAGAGCATCAATAATTGTCCTAAATATGAGGTTTAACAGATTGTCAGCAAACAGAATGCTGTGGCAGAGAAGCAACAGAAGGCAGAGGCACCACAGGAAATAAACCAATGATAATTTTGGGTGGAATTGCAGAAATACAGGTTCAAAAGAGCAATCAATGTTTGGAAGGAAATCAACAGGATTGAATTGCAAGGATAGTTCCAATTTGCAGTAAGAAAATACTACAGTATTTCCTGGAGGGTCCACACATCTGGGGAAAGAAATTGGCAATCATTCAGGTCATCTACAGTCCTTTTCACTCATATGGTTCTCAAATGTAATATGGAATGGGTTCTCCATTAGCAAAAGTTTCGTAAGTCATTTGCAGACTCTCATCTGCCGCACAGTGTTTTTCTCAGCTTAGAGTTTTCTTACTATGCTACACAATTTGTCTTGACTTATCTGAAGTAGAATATTTTGCCTCTGGCCAAAGAATTAGAAAAGCTTAATGAAGATCAGAAACATGAGACAGCAGTTTTTTTTTTAAATGCTGTGATTGGTACTCTGCTATAAGGTAGCCACAGCCATAAACCAAAGAAAATGGGCACTGTCTTACCTGAACACCCGTTCTGCGTAAGCAGTGGGGCCAGCAGTCAGGAATGTGGTAACTCCTCTTCCCCTTGCTTCCCAGATTTCCGACGAAGGAGACTCTGCCTACTGGAGAGCTGAGCTGACAAGAGAATATTAGTAGCCACCCCATCCCAAGTCGAGGACCAGGAGAACAAGGAAGGGGCTGACTGCTGGTCCCACTGCTTACGCAGAACGGGCGTTCAGGTAAGACAACGCCCATTCTACTAGAGCATGGGGCCAGCAGTCAGGAATGGGACATGCCAAAGCAGACTTCCTATAGGGCGGGAGCCAACCCCCCATATGGACCTCTTGTAAAACCCGACAGCCAAAGGCCACCTCTGCCGATGCATGGACATTTAACTTATAGTGGCAGATAAATGGGGAAGGGGATGACCAAGTGGCCGCTTGGCAAATATCCTCCAAGGAGGCCCGAGTGGACCAAGCAGCTGAAGTAGAAGCGCTACGTGTCAAGTGTGCCGTGATATGGCGTGGGACTGGCAAGGACTGCGCTTCGTAAACTGTGACAATAGTTGCCCAGAGCCAGCGACCAATGGTGGAGGAAGATACCTTATAACCCAAGGTCGCCAGTTGGAAGGATACGAAGAGACTTTCCGAACACCTAACAGAGGCGGTACATTTAATGTAAATACGGAGAGCCCTGCAGACGTCCAAGGTATGCCAGAGACGTTCTGAACGATGGACCAGATTGGGACAAAAGTTTGGGAGGATCAATTCCTGAGACCTATGGAAAGGGGTATTGACCTTCGGGAGGAATGAAGGGTCCAAGCGAAGGACCACCCAGTCAGTATGAAAAATACAGAGGTCGGGTCTAGTAGACAGGGCCGCCAGTTCTGAGACCCAGCGAGCTCAAGTGATGGCAACCAAGAAGGCCACCTTATAGGAAAGGTAACGAAGGTTCACCTCTCGCAGGGGTTCAAAGGGGCCCCGAGTGAGTGCAGGGAGCACTTTAGGGAGATCCCAAGTAGGGTATCTATGCAGGGCGGGAGGACAGAGGTAAGTGGCCCCCCTGAGGAATTGCCTAATCAGAAGGATTCTGAGAGGGGCTCCAAGGACCTATATGACAAAACAGATGAGAGGACAGCTACCTGTCTCCACAGAATGTTGTAAGACAAACCTGACATCAGACCGGTCTGCAGGAACTCCAAGACCTGTTCTGTTGATGCCTCCGTGGGGACCAGATCCCATTGGACATACCAGTCACAGGAGGAGGACTGGGTCAAATTGTAAAAACGGTAGGTGGAGTCCCGTCGTAATGCCTGCAAGGTGTCTATGACTCCAGAGGAGAGATTACGGGACTGTAAGATCTGCCGCTCAACCGCCATGTGGTCAGTTTGAGCCATTCGATGTCTGGATGAGCAAGGACCCCTGACTGAGAGTCAGTCGGTCCCGGGAGAGTCACCATCATGGGGCCACTGACAGGGCCACCAGGTCCGCAAACCAGGGACGACGAGGCCAATGGGAGGCGATCAAGATCAGTTCGGCCTCCTCATCCAGCATCTTCTGGATGACCTTGGAGATTACCACCAGTGGTGGAAAGGCATAAAGCAGGTCCGGAGGCCACGCCCTCCGCCCCCGGTGATGGGAAGCGGGAAAAGAATCTGCTCATGACTGTTGATGCTGGAGGTGAAGAGATCAACCACCAGGGCACCGAACTGCAGGGTGATGTCCCTGATGATGGAGGGGTGGAGACGCCACTCTCCATGGTCTACCGTAGCCCTGCTGAGAAGATCCACTCTTGTGTTCACTGTCCTGGAAATGTGGGAGGCCCGGATGGACCTCAGATGCCTCTCCACCCAGAGACCCAGGCATTCAGCTTCCTGCATCAGACGCCTGGAGAGGGTTCCACCCAGGCGGTTTACATGGGCCTTTGCGGCCACATTGCCTGTCCTGACTAGAATGTGACAGTCCTGTACTGTGTCCTGGAAGGCCCTCAGGGCTATGTGAATGACCTGAAGTTCCAGCCAGTTTATTCCGTTGGTCAAGGCTGCTGGAGACCCACCATCCCTGGGCAAAGTCCGAGCCCAGATGGGCTCCCCAGCCGTAGAAGCTGGCATCTGTTGTGAGAAGTAGACAAGGAGGTTCTCTGAAACCCCAACCTTTGCCCAGAACTGGGGAGGACCACCAGCGAAGAGAGAGGCAAACTTTGGGGGGAGACTGGAACAATTGAGTAGAGGAGATCCTGCAAGCTCATTGATATGGAAGGAGGAACCACTGCAGAGCCCTGCAGTGAAGCCGTGCCACGGCACGATGCCGATACACGACACCATCTTTCCAAGGAGCTGGGAAAGCAGCCAGACTAGAACGGGCTGTCCCAATGCCACCGTTTAGTGGCACCGTTTAGTGGATTTTTAGGGGTTTTAAATTTTACGGCCAAATAGTTTAATTATTTTATTAGTTTTAATTTTTATATGTGACTGTTTTTAATATGGCTGTAAACCGCCCTGAGTCCCCTCGGGGAGAAGGGCGGTATATAAATGCAATAAACTCTAAACTCAAACTCTAAACCGTCTTGACCAGTGACCGCAAGCTGGTCAGACGCTCCTGGGAAAGATAGACCTTGTACTGGACCATATCTATCACTCCCCCAAGATGCTGAATGCGGGTCGTCGGAACCAGATGGCTCTTGGGCTTGTTGATGGAAAACCCATGGCTCTGCAGGTCCTGAATGGTGGTCTCCAGGTCCTGTAACACTAACCCCTCTGAACTGAACTGAATTGGTAGATCATCCAGATAGAACTGAATCCTAACAGGCAGGAACCGGAGGTGGCCCGCCAGCGCTGCCATCAATTTGGTAAACACTCGGGGAGCCGAGGATAGGCCAAAAGGGAGAGCCCGATATTGGTAGTGATGATCCACATGGCAGAAATGAAGGAATTTGTGGTAGGCCAAATGAATGGGAACGTGGAGATAGGCCTCGGTCAGGTCGATTGACGTGAGGACATCCCCTTCCCTGATGGACTCCAAAATGGTCTGCAAGGACTGCATCTTGAACCGTTGATAAGGAATTCGACGGTTCAAGGACTTGAGATCGAGAATAGCTCTCCATCCCCCCAAAGATTTCTGGACTAGAAACAGGCGTGAATAATAGCCCTGTCCCAGTTGCTCCAGTGGAACCGGTTCTATAGCCTGAATTTGCAACAGATGATTGATTGCCAATTCCACCAGGAGCCTGTGTGACCGATCCTGCGAGAGGGGGCATCGGAGAAATCAGGTTGGGGGGGGTGGAGAGGAATTCCAGGGAGAGGCCAGAGTGGACCGTCTCCCTGACCCAAGTATCCGAGGTGGACACCTCCCACTGGCTGACAAATAGAGCCAGGCCACCTCCAATGGGAAGGTCAGGCAAGCAGTCATTGGAATTTGCGAGAGGAACATCCCCTCCCTCCCTGAAAAGGTCTACTCCCTGAAAGGGTCTAGGAAAGGGTCCAATGCTCAGAGGCCTGGTCCCTGAGCACCGGACCGGGTTGCCTGTCCTGGAACCTATCCCTACGGGGGGGAAGAGAACCTATAGGTCTTAGAAGTGGAGTAGCCGGGGCTAGAGCCCCGAAAGGAATGAAAAGAAGGAGGACAGGAGTCCATTCTTCGAGATACGTTAGGAAGGATCTTATGTTTATCCTTAGACTCAATGAGTAGAGGCTCAAGAGGAGCTCCGAAGAGTTGGCCCCCTGAGTAAGGCGATGACGCCAGTCACCATTTGTTTTTGGCATCTGCCTGCCACTGGCGAATCCAGAGGAGGCGGCAGGATGTAATGTTAGAGCCTATAGCCTTAGCCGCGAATCGTGAGGCATTAAGTGTGGCATCAGCCGAATACTCCAGGATGGCCAAAATCTTGTTCACATCCTGATGAGCCATGGTATCAGAAACCAGTAACTGTCTGACCCACATGAAGGTAGCCCTATTAAAGAAAGAGGCTGTTGATGATGCCCTAATGGACCAGGCAGCCGCCTGGTGGGCCTCAGTGAGGGAGTGCTCAAGCCTCTTGTCCTCGGGATGAAGACCTTCCTCAGGTGGACCTCTGAGTACAGAGGGAGGAGTGAGAGCAACCACCGGGGGGTTCACAGCAGGTACCTGCAGAATAGAAGAAATGTCAGAAGCCATATTATAAAGACGTATGTCCAAGGCATTAGGGTTAGGGCCCAAGACCGGGACTGACCACTGTCTCATGATGATGTCCTTGAACAGCTTTGGACCCGGAATTTTCTCTGCCTCAAAGGTGGGTTCCTCAAATAAGGAGGCCAACATACCTGCACCCACCTTAGATGGGCCAGTTTTAGGTGGTACGGCCCAACTGGGTGGTGAGCTTGGCTTTGTGTAGAAGAGACCTAAAAACTTGAGGCTTGAAGAGACCTACAAAGGAAGGCTGATCTGGAGAAAGATCATCATCATCAGACAACCCTAGGTTCCCCTAGGTCATCACCTGCTATAGATTCCTGACTGGTAGAGGCCCTGGCATACTCCTGGTCATGAGAATGACCCAGGTCTACCGACCCCTGAGAAGGGATCTCCTGGATAAGTGGAATAACCTGGTTTGGTGGAGCAGGTGAGGACTGAAGGGTTCCAAACAATCTAGCATTGGCCTCCGCCTATTCTGAGCAGGAAGAGGCCGGATCCCCATTTGGGGACCAGGCTGCTGGAGGGGCCTGGGCAGAAGGAGTCTCCTGGAGGGGAGCAGGGTCTGGGGCAGAGGTTTGGAGAACAGGAGAGGGACTAAATTCCTTCCTGGCAGCTTCTTTTATGGCCTTTTCTATGATCCGTTTCAGGGCCTTGTGCCTCTTGCTCTCCTCTCTTTCTGAGGCTTCAGAAGACCTAGGGGCCTTAGTAAGGGCTTTGCCCCATTTGGAAGGGCCCACTTGCGAAGAGCCAGTCAGCTCAGCTGAGGAGAGGTGCGAGGAGCCTCTCTTGGAGGGTCAGTCTGAAGAAGTTGAGGCCATCTGGAATAAATTTGTCTGAAGGACCATGAGGGGGAGACAAAATGGCAGCTAAACAAAATGGCAGCCAAGACAAAATGGTGGCCACTGGAGAAACTTTGACTGAATCACTGTCTTAGAGGACCACTAATGCCTCTGCACTCAACATGGAGGCCAGGTAATTAAAGAGGCTCACCACAATCACTGGGAATTGTCTTTGTGCAAAGCACGAGGAGAAGTCAAAGTCGGTTCAGCAAGAAGGAATCAAAATAGCAGACGCTATAGAAGCCCCAGTAGGAGCTGCCGCCTAAGCTCTCCCTGCACACCTCCTGAAGTCCCAGAATAGTCAGAATGGGCTTACCGGGGCTGCAGCTGAGATCGCGATGGAAAGGCAACAGTTGGAGATCTCTCCTGGTTCCACAGCGGCAACCAAAATGGCAGCAAGTGGAAGCCTCCACAAACCGCCGCTGCTGTAAAGGCGTGTGGGCAAACCCAGGGACACTGAATAAGGGTCTGCCAGCTGGCCAGACCCGCCGCTAACCAAGGCAGCCCTCAACTGTCTCCGGCCAAGGCCATTCACACTGGAAGAGCAGGGTCTCAACCAGCTAGCCGGGAGACACCTGCTGAAACCACCAATGCGGTCTTCAGCTGGCTCGGGCATGAGCCCTTCACGCTGGTAAAGCACGGCTCTACCAGGTCCCTGGGAGCCCTGCGAGGCAGTAAATCACAAGAAATCCAGCCACAGGGAAAATCACCCTTAAAAGCTATGGGAGCTCCCTTGTATTGGAAGCTAAAAACACTGCCAAGGCAGTCAAGAATGGGCAGCTCAGCAAAGTCTGTCCATTCAGATCGACTGAGTTTGAAATCTGGGAAGCAAGAGGAAAAGGAGGAGCTTCTCAAATTGCAGACTCAGTCCGGGACAGATGACGGAATTAACCCATTCTAGTAGAACAGAAACTATAGCCCATAACTAAGGGGAACATTTGCATTGTTGCAATACAAGAGGTAAATAGGGAACAATCCTTCTGAAGACAAGCTTTGGAATTCTCAGTTAAAGCTTCTCTCAAACGAATGACAAACAAGACGGGCTAAGCCCACCTTCCCTTTATAGAAGATACCATAACATCTTTCTTTCTTTCTTTCTTTCATGAGCTCTTTTGCAACTCAAGAGCACAGACAGCTTTCATAAGAGATAAATTAGTCTATATTAGAAAAGAAGGTCAGTGCACAAGACTGAAAAGTTCAAGTCCTATTTGCAGTCAAGGGTCTCATTAAGCACTTGTGCCAATAAGGACTGCAAGTAACCCAGACAGAAGCTACATTCAACTGGCATTAAGCCATGACAACAAAACTTTTAACACCTTGAAAAATACTGTTTATTTTTCAAGAACGTCCCTCTCTCTTTCCCCCCACCTCTCCCTCTCCCAGAATCAAGCTCATGAATAGCATATGCTGTTTAAACATCGTAACTTGTGTCAAAGCCAAGAAGCCAATGGTCAATGAAAACAAGGGGAGCTGCAGGGTTTCGCCTATCAAACTCTGAATGCTATGGTAGGGGAAAAAAACACAGCAGTCCTTTTGGCTTACAGCTACAGCAGCATGGTACAAAAAGGATTATGTACATTATTGAGTCTGAGAGGGCAACTACCACAGAAAGATACGCTTCTCCCCTGTTGCTGCAGAAAACAGAAGGCACAGCAATTTGGATATTTAACAAATATTTAATGGCAAAAATCCAATTTTATATGGCATTGGGGCAAAAGAACTTCAGTTAACAAAATTATTCCACTCCTTGAATTTTTCAGGGGCATCTTCTTTTCTTCCCTAATAAAGTCCCAACTATCCTCCTCCAGCTCTTTTTCTCCTCCTTTGCTTTTTGGACAGTCTGCTTTTACATAAGCTGGATAGAGAAAGAACAGAGGTACTTCATCAGCAAAGCCAATCAAGCTGCAGATTATTCAAGTGTACAATATTGATTCTACTTTTCACGTTAAATTTTGCGTTCTATTTATAGTGACAATCATCTTTCTATCCATTCTCAAAATTCAGAGCAGCCGCCGCGGATGAGCTTACAGCTTGGACCAGAGACAGCCAAGGGATTCCTTCCATCACAAAAGGCATCTTAATACCACATCCAGTTTCACCACTGTATTGAAGGAAACTAAACAAAGTCATCTTAATGGCTTATTAATTTAACCATCCCTCACATAGAGAATGAGAAAGCTTCTAGATGATTTGGCCAGGAGTTCAACCAAAGTTGGGAGACAGGCAACATTCTCACTGTCATTTTTGATCAGAACTTGTCATTTTTTTAAAAAATGTATAAAAAAACCTCGTGAATGCTGTTTACCAAGATATGACAACAGCATAGAAGATGCATCACAAGCATTTATATATACCTCTTTCAAATTTACCCCAACTCCCTAGAAAAATAAAAGGAATATTCTGAATTAAACACGTCAGCCATCTGAACATGTTTAATGTTCATCAACATGTGTATCAATAATCTTTTAGTTACTTCTAGCTCCCTGATTAACTCCTTTAATTTCAGCACTTTCCTCTCAACATTATTCCCCATTTAATTCAAAAGGCTATATTGCTAATTAACAAAATCAAAAACATTTGGGAGCGGGAAGTTACAGATCATCTGGTCTAACTCCCTACATAATGCAGGACATCGATAAAAGATTTTCCTAACAGTGAGAACAATCAACTAGTGGAACAGCTGTCCCTTCAGAAGTTGTGGGTGCTCCACCATTGGAGGTTTTGAAGAGGAGACTGAGTAGCCATTTGTCTGAAATGGTATAGTGTCTCCTGCTAGAGCAGTAGGTTGGACGAGAAGACCTAAAGCACTCAAATGGATGGTTCCCAGGCATTCTCTACGTGATTATATTCCTGCTCTTTCTGTTGAAAAGTGTCACATCTCTTTAGATCTAAGTTGGACTTCTGGACAATAGAGAACAGGCCTTTTGGTCATATGCATGGGGTACTCTTCAATGTCATTTCTTGGTCATCTCTTTCTCCGGGTTCAGAAGCCCAGTTCTTTCAACTTTTCCTTATAGGATATGTCTTCTGTAGTCCACATCTCACTGGTTTCTTTGGAACTGTTCCAGTTTGTCTACTTGTTTTAAAAAAATGTCTGCTGTAAGCCCTCTTTTCCCTAGATGTTCCTGGAGCAAAGGAGGGAACCAAAATAGTACATAAAACCATCTGCTACAATGTCCTACCAGCCAATGAATACTTCAGTTTCAACCAAAAGAATACAAGAGCACACACTAGATACAAACTCATGGTAAACCAATCCAAACTAGACTGCAGAAAATACAACTTCAGTACAAGAGTTGTCAACACCTGGAATGCACTACTTGGCTCTGTGGTTTCGTCTCCAAATCCCCAAAACTTTAACCTTAGACTGTCTACTGTACCCCATTCCTAAGAGGTCTGTAAGGGACATGCATAAGCGCACCGGTGTGCCTACCGCCCCTGTCCTAATGTTTTCTTTTATTTGTATCCTTTTCACGTATTTATAATTATGTTTACATTTGTATCTGTCATAAAATACATGCTTGACGAAAATAAATAAATAAAAATAAAATAAAAATAAAAGACCTTGTTCCAGTGGTGTGTTTCAAAAATTTTTACTACTGCTTCTGTGGGCGTGGCTTGGTGGGCATGGCAGGAGGAGGATACTGTAAAATCTCCATTCCCACCTCACTCCAGGGGAAGGACACTGTAAAATCTCCATTCTGTCCCCAATCCAGGGGAAGGATATTGCAAAATCCCCATTTCCTTCTGATCAGGTGGAACTTGGGAAGCAAAGAATAGATGGGGGTGGGGCAAGTCAGAATTTTTACTACCGGTTCTCCGAACTACTCAAAATTTCCGCTACCGGTTTTCCAGAATTGGTCAGAACCTGCTGAAACCCACCTCTGCCTTGTTCGTGTTTTCCCTTGGGGTTTGTCTCCTTCAAAGATCATGACAGACAGAGCCCACCTCCCTCTACATTTGACTCTCATAACACTTTCTGAGGTAAGCTCAGCTGAGAGATCATGATTGCCTACCTTCAGAAATAAAGTTATCTGGAGACACAAAAAGATTCAAATTCCTTCACGTTATCTCCATCGAACCATTTGTCAGACCCTTCTCTTTATGACTCACAGAGGAAAAGCCCAACTCTGATGTCTGGCCACCATCACCGCTACATGAGAAAAATGCTGAGACTCTCTTCTCTTCTCTTCCACCCCACCCCCCACCCCACCCCCAAAGTAAGCAATGCTGGCTTGTGAAGATCTCAGAGTAGCCTTTGTTGTCATGGAAACTGCTCACTCACCACTCAATGAAGCAGCCAGTGCAACTCTTGTCCCACCCCTCTCGCCTTAAAGGCCACAGGGGCCAAAACCAGAACCCGACCATAGAGTCAGGGTGACTCTCCTAGCAGTATCAGAGCCATTTGCCCAGAGCAAAGGTTGCAAGGAAGGCAGGCTTTTTTTTTTTTTGTTTTTGTTAGAGGGAGTTGGGAAAGATTTGAAAACAGGAGTCCCTTTTAATAGTGGAGAGATGTGAAATACGATCTATACTCACAATCATCTACACCCCTTGCCATATTTTTTTCACTGCTTTTTCTACAGACATCGGTGGCTAAGGTGTTCGCTCATTTTTCTGTTCTTGACCCCATGCTGCAAGGCCAAGCTTGCACACTCATTCTGAATTTTGGTCGATGTCGGAAGAGACAACCTGACAAGAACATCAGCTGAACAACTGACAGGTAATGCTTACAAAAGTGAGCAACAGGAGCTGATATACAAAAAAAAAATATGGCTCCCTGGTTAGGATAGAAACTCTGTATTTGTTTGTTTGGCTCAAATTTTGCATCTCTTGCAGGGATACTGTTTAAAATGTAGCTGTTAGATGCCTTGCTGTGTGATTAATATCTTTGGCTAAATGTGCAATTTCCCTATTAAGCCATCCAATCTATCAAAGAAGGATTGTTATGAATGAGCTTCTGTTCAACCTATTCACTCCAGGGATAAGGTTCTTCTGAAAGGGTTGAGGTTAATTTACCCAGATGCTGTTCTCAAGTAGTCTTACAGAAGGTGCCTAAGATTGGTGAAGTCTCCCCTGCCTCTAAAAGATACAACATTGCCTTATTTCAGCTCCTGCCTGTCAAGGTTCACATGTTACTTTGCAAATCTGTGTAACATTTGCATGCATTTTCAACTGGGTATCAATCACAGGAGCCACACAAACTATAGCACATAGATATGTTTGTTCTAAATCTAACAACAATCAAAAAGGCAGGAAGGGCAAAGAACCCAAACCAAGTGAGGAACGGTTAAATTCACCAGCAACTGACAGCAGGAAGAGGGGAAGAGAAGTAATGATAAAATCCAGCACAAAATTGAGCAAGACCAAGTGGTTGTGGGCTTTGAGGTTCACTGGTTCTAGGGAATCTCCATCTTTGTTCTGGATGTGGTCACACACAGACACACCCCAGCAGACTTTCATGGCTCTTGCAGGTAGCAGCCATGGCCAACAGGTCCTCTACACAAATCCATCTTGTATGCAAACTATGCCTATTCCTGAATCAGGAGGTCCTGCTCATGGTTTCTTATGCCTTGGTCACCTCCCATTTGGACCAGTGCAACACACTCTACACAGGGTCGCCTTGAAGACCACTTGGAAGCTGCAATTGGTTGAAAACGCAGTTGTGCAGATAGTTATGAGTGCATTGTGAGCGCAAGATGGATAGATTCAGTTACAGGAATGATGAGTATGATACAACAAGTGCAGGTTGGAAGATCTGGTTAGGGGCAGATCATTGTGGAGAAAATCTGTGTGGTTAAGAGTCAACCATAGCTTGATGCAGATCACCAAGTTATCTGCAGCACTACAAACTGCACTGGCTTTCTATAGGCTACCTGGTGTAATTCAAAACATGAGTCATCAAGCTGGAAGACCTCCATGCAGTTGTTTGCAGGACTGCCTGTCTATAATGTGTCTGCTTATCCTCTGCGACTGAATATAATGGGCATGTTTCAGATGCTTTCTACAAGACAATGTCATGTAGGGAACCTAAGTAGGATGCCCTTTTTATCACAAAGCCTGCCCTGTGGAACAGCATCCTATCTGAGAGTCTGATGGCCTCCCATAAGGACCTGAAAACTTGATATGGCAGTATTAAACTTTGACTGATAAAATGAACAATCCTACTTTTCTACAGGCATTTTCTAAAGTGTTGGATGATCCTGTCTAGAAATGAGAAGTTGAATGTGAATGCTGTAATTGGTCTCAATCTTCTGTATTGGATGTTGGTGTGTTTGGTTCCTTTGTGTTTGTTTTTAGCCATATGCAAACTTCCCAGAATTGCTATGGCAAGTTGGAAGGCCAAATAAATAAAATAAAAGGACACCAGGGGCAGAACAAACCTATCAGAAGACTGGTCTCTTTAGCTTGGTTGGAAATAATTTTCTGAATTCTCACACCTGTGTTCTATTGTATGGCACACAACAAAGCACAATGTGACTTCTTGGATTTTGGCTGTGTCGTACAAATCTGCTATTGTAATTTATGAATCATGGGTTATAGTTTAACACAATGTATGATTCCAGCCAATTGTGATTTAGTCAGAATTAAACAAATAACAGCTGAGCAAGATGAGAAAACCCAATCTATCTGACAGTAGTATACATAACATCTGTCCCAGGAATAGTTATTATAATTCAACAGCAAAATCTAGGAAAGAAAGCATGATTCATCTGCATAAAAATACACATATCTACCAACACTGAACTGCAACCTACTGGTAACAATTCTATACCTTCCTAAAGAAACTATTTTTCCAGCAAGTACCTGAAATATTCCCATTGCCTCTTGCTTTGCCTCTGTGCCCTGCCCCATGGAAAATCTAAGTGATGTCGGTCTCTGCAGAATCAAAATTAACTGTCACCCAACCAGTCTTTTTCCAATACTTTTTTGGGTGGGAGGGGAGATAATGCTTTGAAACCTCTAGCACTGCTTGTTTTCTTCTTCACATATCATTCATAAGCCCAGGTCAACAAAACATAGTATTAAGTTTCCATAACATGAAGTAACAAACCTATAATCGAAATTATACCTAGTTCACACAACATAGTAAATAATTGACTTCCCATTATAAATTGGATTATCAACTGTCCAACTTCATTTTGGCTTAATCTAGTATATAATCCCAAATCTTCATAAATTTTTATAGACTGCATTAAAGACATGTACTTTGCTTGGTTTGGGGCCAAGCAGGCTCTGTAAAAACTAATATACAAAGGCAACAATTTAGCTTAATTAAGATAAACCAATATTTGTACTGATCCAGCCCAGAAGTCTGATCCTGTCTGTAGAGAAACTCCTTAGTGTTGTTTCTCCACAAATTCTCTCATCTGTATCAAATCAGTTTTGGCTTATCTGTATTTTATTGCACCACATAATTTATTGCCGTTCACTATCCACATATTAGCAATGCTATCAGCTGGGTCTTTCTATCAAACAATTTTACTCCACAAGAAAAAACAGGTTGAAAGAACCACATATTTGTCCAAAGAGGGGTTTCTTTTTCTTAGGATTTTCTTCCAAGCAGACAAATAAAAGGCAGAACTTCTTGGGAGAAGCCAATCGTCATCCTTCTTAGGAAAAACAAAATGTTTAGCAATACCTCAGAAGATCAAGCCTATTCTCCCAAGTTCATATCTAGTTGCTTCTTCTCTTACTTGCTTCCTTTTTAAAAATAATGGGGATGATGAGAAATTTATACACGGACAGGATGTTTCATCCTCTCCAGTGCTATAACCACAATGCTGGCCCTTTATTAGGAATGATGCTCCTTCCCAAAATTACTAATATTCATGTTCTGTCCATCAAATGTCGACACACATCCGCAGCCTGAAGAGATTACAAAAAAGGACATTGCTTGGGAAACCCACAATTTCCCCATAAACAGCTGCTCTGCTTCGAGGGTTTTTTATGCAGCGTAGTTCTCTCTCTTAAATAAAAAATAATACATTTTCAGAGGTTCACACCTGATCTTCAACAATTAAGCCAGATAGCTGTCATACCACAGGTTAAGTTCCCTGATTCAATTAAAGCTACTTAGCTTAATCCATTTTGTTGTTTGCTGTTAATAACAGCCTTGGAGGCAGCATACCGGGCTCCGTAACATTACTCTGTTCAAACCCAGCCTTTGTGTCACTTGCTTCCAAAAGGGTTTCATTCTCACTGGTGTTTCAGCAGCAAAGGGCTTTCCCATTATTAACTGAGTTCACAGATTAGACCAACGCAATAACACATGATGGGCTTTAACCATGATGGTGTTAATCATAGAGGCTAGCATTTCACATGTTGGATTGGGTTTGCCCAATAAGGTAATTTATATTGTTCAACTATCTTAGCTCCATCCATGGATCAAACTAGTTAATGTGGTTCTGCATGCCCAGAGAATGGCTGAGTTCACATAACAAACTATACTAAGCATAAATAGATGTGGATAGTTTGTCATGTTATGGGACTCAAGTCATTGGGCATATAACCCAAGCCATCACATCAAGCAATGATATGATTGATGGGCATAACATATGAATAGACCAATTGCTTACCCAGAAATACCGAGCCAAACTAACCATAGCTTAATATAGGTTAGCTTACTTTAAACAAAGTTTCCATATTGTGTGAGTTTGTGCTAATGCCTAAATTGCAATTAAGCAGCCTATGTCACTAATAAAATAAGATGGGGTACAGGACTGATTGATTGTAGTGCTGTTCCTATAATGGTATCTATGTTTTTCATGCTTCTATTTCAGCTCTTACTCCTACTGAAGTGCAGCAAGAGCTTTATTCCGAAAACAGACTGAGAAAAAACTAATGTTTTCATACGTCTTTCATGTGATTTTGAGACCTTGGGTAACTGTGGGCTTTAAAAATATAATCATGCAGGAGGAGAAGCAGCAGCAACATGCACCAAGTTGTAGAGATGTCTACAAAAATGGAGGGAGACTAACAAATCATGGCCAGCCAAAATTTTGTTAGGTCACATTTATTTATTTAGAACATTTATATAGCCACTCAGCTCAAACAGTGAGAGTCTGGGCAGCATACTAAATCATTAAACAAAACAAATACCAGTAAAGCAAATTAAAAAAAATTAAATGACTATCTGATCTAAAATATATCTCACAGATCAGGAACACTGCTAAACCTGACACAGAGGATATGTGCTAGATGCCTTAAATACAGCTAACATTAAGTCATACTTTACAGCTCGTAGAAACATGACTGATGTGCCAAGGATCCAAGTTTATAAACTGGAAAGCTGGTTCACACACATCAGGCAAAACAATAAAAGCAGATTATCTATGATGAGGCAATGTGTGATAAACTTAAAGTATTTTGATTAACAGAAGTACAATATTCAGCTCTGAATTCTCCCATGCTGGAAGAAAAAAAATGAAATAAATACCTATCTTCCTCCAACTTGATAAGGGGAAATGGGTATCTCCTGCTAATTAAGTCCAGAATTTATTCCTAAGTAGCAGTTGGAGTAGAGGCCTCGGAATTCTGCTGCTGCTTCCTGAAAGTGAAGAACATTTTAGAATATACTTTAAAGCAGGGGTGTCAAACTCACAGCCTGTGGAACGGATGTGTCACCCACCAGCCACACCCATGCCCAGTTTAGCGAAGGGGGGAAAAGTCACATACGTCATGTGATGAGCTTGATACCCCTCCTTTAGAGCACTATAATTTCCAGAGTGCTTGAGAAAGCCATGCCTCTAACACCTGAGGCGTGTTGCAAACATTCTGGAACAGATTCCCACGTGCTCTTATGAACATGGGAGGGAAAGTACCACAGCATTCTAAATTGCCAGCCACAGTGATTCATTTTTTTCAATTGCAGCTATGTATACATAAAACACTAAAGAGTAAGAGTCCTTCTAACTAGAATTTGACCCCAGATAATTTCAGGGACATATTCATGAGTTTTCAAGGCAACCATATGGAAGTCATTGTCACTGTTTTAATTTTTATTTTCAAGCCCAAGTATTTCCTGGTACAGCGTAAAATCGAATCACTGCCCATCCAAATGATACACCCAGCACTCTGCCTGGCACCTCTTCAGCAATCAATATTAGTGGCAGCCAGTTATGGAAAAAGGAAGAGGTCACCTCTGTCCATACGAAGTGAAAAAAGAATCAAACCCCTGCCTCCAATTGGAACCGTCCAAATGGTAGATGACAGACATCCTTCAAGACCAGACAGATTCTGCCTTCCTGTTTTCTCCTAGAAAAATTTAAAGCCCAAGTTGTTTTTCCTGTTCTGCGAGGTCAAAAAAAAACAAACCCCATTATATAAAGACTCTCCCAAACTTTTCTGAAGTCCTCAGCAAGAAACTAAGAAAATCCATCAGAAATTTTGCAATCTCTTGGAGTTCATCTCCTTAGCATTTTCTAAACAAAACTGGGAGATGCGCTTGTTTCACTTTGGAACAGATGTTAAGACAGCTTTATGAAGGGAATAAGTATCTTTAAAGCAGAATTTTTTTTAAAGGAATGATTCATGAAATAGCAGTAGAAAAGCTACCTTGGCTCTTTCCCTTTGTTGTTTTAAAGGTCAAACAGCCAGCTTTAGCAATAGCACTTAGATTTATATGTCACTTCACAGTGCTTTACAGCAGTGGTGAAATTCAATTTTTTTTACTCCAGGTTCTGTGGGCGTGGCTTGATGGGCTTGGTGGGCGTGGCTTGGTGGGTGTGGCAGGGGAAGGATACTGCAAAATCTCCATTTGCACCACACTCCTGGGGGAAGGTTATTGCAAAATCTCCATTCCCACCCCACTCTGGGACCAGCCAGAGGTGGTATTTGCCAGTTCTCTGAACTACTCAAAATTTCCACTACTGGTTCTCCAGAACGTATCAGAACCTGCTGGATTTCACCCCTGCTTTACAGCCCACTCTAAGCAGTTTACAGAGTCAGCATATTGCCTCCAACATATGGCCCCCAACAATCTGGGTCCTCATTTTACCGACTTCGGAAGGATGGAAGACTGAGTCAATCTCGAGCCAGTAAGAATTTTTGCCTCTAACAAGTAACATATTAGGAATTTTTGCTACAACACTAAAGGCATAAGGGAATTTGTTTAATTGTTCCTTATTGCCAGCACCTTGATCATCAGTCACAAATGCACACCCTTCTACAGCATTGTCACTTGTTGGAGGGAAGTGTCTTCCGTTTTCGCTCCTACGGCAATGTCTTAAAAGAAAAGCAATAACCAGGGGTGGAGACAGACTAATTAAGAGAGAAAGAAATGCCAGCTTTCTTATAATAAGGTCCCCACACCATTAATGCCAAATCCGAGCACTTTTCTCATATTCACATACATTCACATGTAATCTGGCTTCTTCTCCCCATTGACTCTGCTAGTCAGAAGGTCAGAAAAGATGACCCAGGACATTGCAAGTGTTGTAAGATGAATCAGTCGCCAAGCATCTGAATTTTGATCACAAAGGGTGCTGCATTGGTAGTAAGGGTGAAAAACAGTCATCAGTAACTTTTTCCAGTGTTGTTGTAACATTAGCCATTAAATGAACAGTTGTAAATTGGGGACTTTCTGTATTTCGGAGCTTTAGCTTGCAAAAATCTTTCTTGCAGGTCAGCTCAGTTTAATTACTACAAAATGGACAATCAATTAGTAAACAGAAACTTGCATGCCTTCGGAATGAAATGCCCACCAGAGGATACAGAAGTGAACCCAGCCTGTCACAGATCAGAGAAACAGATGGAAGTCAGCTTAGTTCATTTAAGAGATAATTCTTGCCAAGGTTTGCCCAAAGCATCCAAGGGTCAGGTGGCACTTTCTGAAAAGAAAACCAAAGAGCTTTCAGCTATCGTGGATTCCTGTTTTGGAAAACACCTATATTCTGGCACACTGTTTTTAGCTTGCAAAATAGGTACCTTAACTTCTCATGTGGCATTTAAAGAATAGCAAACCCAGAAATGGCACTACTTTTAAAATTCTAATGTTTAGGAAATGGGAGAAAATAATGAAACATTATAGTTATAAAGGCAACCCCATTCACTTTTGCATCAGGCGATGAAGGCCTGTCAGTTTGGGCTCCATTCTATAGTCATCTGAACATTTCCAAAAAGTTCAAAAGGAACCAAAGCAGAGCCACAAAATAGATGGAATGTTGTCGAAGATACCTGGAGAGAAATGAGCTTGTTACAGAATCAGAGTTGTCATGGCAAAGCTGGGCATCATGCAATGAAACCCCAGTTGGCAAGGCAGAAAGACCTGGTTCTCTGTCCATCTCTGTACATCCTGAACACACCTCCTGATATACAACATACAGTATATTCTTCCCGAAAAGGGCAACTGGCCACTAACATTTGCGTCTCTACATAAAACAATTGTGCTGAAATGCCTGGGAAACACCAGCATATACATTTCATAAGATGCTTGAGCAAGGGGGGGGGGGGGGGGGATCAACAAATTTTTGGGGGGTGGGGGGGTGGGAAACCTCATACTCTCTTTTACAACCTATGTTCATATGGTGGGGTGGGGATGTGGTTTCCTTCTGCTTTGCTTTCCCGGTAATCTGAAACTGAACACACATACCCTGGAGAACAAAATGCTTATTTTTGCCATTTAAACTTGAAGCCAAACACTAGCAAAAGCAGATGGAGGGTTAATAGAGACACATGTCATACAAGTGTTACAAAACTGGAAACTTGGCCATAGAAGAATTATTAAATATTGTTGGGGACTGCCTTACTAGTTCTGGCAAAAAAAAATTGTTTCTTTTCTTTCTTTCTTGCTAATTCTCAGATTGCTCACAATTCTTCTCTCAGCTGCCTGCAATGGAGAATTTCTTTCTGTCCCAGCTAAAAAACACCCAGGTCTCAAGGATGAGACTTGACAGCACTATGAATTCACAGTGGTGCTATTTTCTCTCTGGAAAGCTGTGATAAAGGGACAGTGGGGGTTTGCCAGTTCCCTAGGCAAAGTTAAAATATGCATTCTGTGCTGCTTAACCCATCTATTAATAAATTCGAGTGTCAGAAAACGCTATTAACCTTCGTCCACTTTCCCTCCAAAGGAAGCCCAACCTGAGCAAGAATTGCATCCAGGAAAGTGATAGGGGAGTAAAATCCAGGTTACCCGTCATGGATTTCCTTGACACAGCAGGACGAAGTGCCAGGACAATGTCTATGAAAACAGCGGGTTTTTACCGAGACCCCAAGAAATTTAAAAGAGCTTTCACTGTTATTTGTATTTGAAGCGAGTGGCGCAGTCTGCTGAACAGACCGAGAGACCGATAACACAGGAGTATAAGCAACAGAGGAACGGCGCCTTCCTGCCACAACAGCACAAAAAAAGCACTCCGTACATGTTCAGAGTCTTCGCGCTTAGAGGCCGAGAACAAGAGCCGCAATGGGATCCAGTGGGATCCGAAGGAGACGGAATACGACCACAAGGCTGCAAGTACTTAAAGAGGGCGCGCCGCTTTCATAGACAAGGCGCCCTGCCCCAGCTTTTGGCGCGGCGGGTGAAGACTCCCCTAAGGCAGAGAAAGGCTCTCTTCCCGCGTGCCGCTCCTAATCCAGAGCGCTCTGCACGTGCTCAGGAAGCCTCTCGCCCCTCTCTCGCCAGCCACCCACCCTTTCTGCCATGCCTCGGCTACCGAGCTGCGGCTCAGCTAGGCGGACGACGGGGCACGTGCGAGGGAAGCCAGAAGCCGCGCCGCAGAAGCTCGCTTACCTGGGCGCGGCGGCGGCGGCGGCGGCGGCGGGTCGGTCGCCATCGCCTCTCAATGCCGTCGAGCGCAGCGCCTCCCCGTTGGCTTCTCCTTGCCGCTTGCGCGCCGTCTCCAGCGGAGAAGCTGCGTCTCGATCCCCGGCTTGACGGAGGCTCCCGTTCAAGCGCTGGAGGAGCTGCTGCTGCTGCTGCTCCTCGTACCGCCGCCCCCCTTCCTTTAAAGGCGCCACAGCCAATTCGCGGGGAGGGTGGGAGAGGTCTCTTTAAGCGGCTGGGGAGAGGCTGCCGTGCCGACCACCCCAAGCCGAGGCCCCAAACTGATGGCACCCTCCCGGTGGCGCAGGGCTGCTGCAGCGGCTGCAGGTTTCGCCGCCGCGCAACCAGGCAGAAACATTTGAGTTGGAGAAGCTGTACTACCCCCGCCGCCACCACCCCCGTCACGCCCCTGTGGAAAAGCACCGGAAGGGAGATCGCAGCGGCTTTCCCCGCTCTGCCCCACGCGTCGTTGGGACCAAACTCGATGGGAAGAAGGGATCTTCCGTGTCCAGAGCAAAAAGAAGGTCCCGAGCATGTACAGAGCTCATTCTCAAAGGGGCTGGCTGAATTCGCACCACGGACTTTAAGTACATGTAGTGATGGCTGTACTCACTTGATATGCTAAGCTTGGCTGGAATGGGTGTGGGTGTGTGTGAAGTGTTGTGATCAGGTTATTAAGACAATTAGCGGTATGTTGTGCAAACCCAGGAAATGGGCAAATTCAGTAACCATGTTGTGCCAATGAACTCAACGCATTTATCTTTCCCTCTCCAGAATTATGGCAGTAGCCTTGAGGTAGGAAATCCCAAGAGAACCTGGGTTGTTGAAATGAAAGATCTTCGACTTAGGATCACAATTGAGCCTTCTGTTGCTAAGCAAGACATTTGTTAAGTGCATTTCTGCATATTTACAACCTTTCTTGTTAAGTGAGTCACTGCAGTTGTTCAATTACGGTAGTAGCGGGGTTGAGAAGTGAATCTGGCTTTCCCACATAGACTGTTTGTCAGAAGGTCATCAGAGGTGAGCACTGGAACACTGCAACCATCATAAATATGACTCACTTGCCAGGCATCTGAATCTGATCATGTGACCATGGGGATGCTGCAGCAGTCGTTAAGTGGGGGAAATGGTCATATCACTTTTTTCAGTGCTGTTGTAATTTCAGACGATCACTAAACAAATTGTTGTAAGTCAAGGACTACCTGTATGCTGATGGGGATATCCCAAGCTCATAAGGATCAGTGCTTTATCCTTCCTTTCAAGCAAGGAGCCTCAGATAGCTCAACCGGCTGAATAGCCTGTTATTAACATCCAGCTGTCTGCAATTACACCAGTTCGAGGCTCAAGGTTGACTCAGCCTTCCATCCTTTCTAAGGTGGGTAAATTGAGGACCCAGTTTGTGGGGGCAATAAGCTGACTTTGTATAAAAAATATACAAAAGTATGAAGGCTATTGCTTAATGCCTTGTAAGCCGCCCTGAGTCTCCGGAGAAGGGTGGCATATAAATCTAATTTTTAAAAAAAGGATGAAATCCAGCAGGTTCTGATAGGTTCTGGAGAACCAGTAGTGGAAGTTTTGAGTAGTTTGAAGAATGGGCAAATACCACCTCTGGCTGGCCCCAGAGTGGGGTGGAAATGGAGTTTTTGCAGTATCCTTCCCCTGCCACACTCACCAAGCCATGCCCACAGAATCAGGAGTTTTAAAAAATTGAATTTCACCATGGCTTTCAAGGGACAAACTAGCATCCCTGTCTTTCTGCCCTCCATAAAATAACATGGGCTGCACCTGTTACTTCTCTGAATTCAGTGATGGAGTCAGCCTATGAGTGGAGGAGGGGAGTTCCAGCTACAATGGCACAATTTTCAAAAGGCCCCCACAACACGTGGTCCTTGGCTGAAAAATCTGGGACTTGTGCCCTCAAAGCTGGAGGACAACTGATAAGGAAGGATGCACAGTGCAGGATCTGGGATGGAGACAGGAAAACTTACATTTTCTTGTACTCTGTCTATCAGGTGGGCAGGCAATTAGACCCAGATTTAAGAAAGACATACATAAAGCTGATGATCCCATCCATTATCCTTATACTAGCTCCTCTGTTCTCACCACCAATGGATCCCCAAAGTCTTAGGCAGATAGGTTTCCATCACTCAGTAATAGATTCTGTTTCAGTGTGAAGTGCTAGGATTGAATTCACGGTGTTCCATTTGCTGAAATTGTGATTACATTCCATCAGATTTTTATTATGGTCATAGACCAGCACAAAGAGAATGTGATACAAACAATTTTTAAAAGCTAAAAGGTATAAAAACAAAAGGTACACAAGATTAAAAAGCATTCAAAGTACATTTTGAAAAGCTAAAATATATGAAAAACAAAAATAATATCTACTAAAATTAAAACATTAAATATAAGGGAACATAAAAGTTAACACATGACTAATTCTATCACAAAACAAAACACCCTTGACCAACAAATTAAATGCTCATTACGGCAGGTCTGAGGCACAGGTCATCATCATCTGGTGGATTTTAAGCACTGCTGTGCAGAACCTAGCAACATTATATGTTATAACAGAATTAGTTTCTGCAAGCAACAGGGAGGTATATAAATGTCCTGTGTGCCCTGAATATTTATATAGTAATGGTGAGATGAGGCTAGTATGAATATCTCTGTAATACAGGCATTAAAGAAGTACATGCTCTGTTGTTTCTGTATGTCCAGGTCATGGACATTGTTTTTCTGAGTAACAAATTTTCTCTTATAAGCTTTCGTGGGCAGCTTCATTCCAACTTCAAAGTCACTGGAAATTGATTAAGTATGTCATGGAAAAAACATGCAATAAAGGATGGAGACCTGGCTAGGTCCAAACCAAAAGATCCATCAGCCCCCCCCCAAAAAGAGTCACCTACAACATATAGTGTAAGGACTAGAACAGTCAGTATGTAGGACAAACAGGCACAAGATCAGCCGAGTACATTCATGAACACCAACTAGCGGTCAGAAGACATGATGAAAACTCCTTAATTTCACAACACATGGATGGACTTGACCATAGTTTCAATGGTGAAACTGTCAGCATCCTAGATCAAGCCAAGTCCAAAAATGCTAGAGAATTCCTGGAAGCCTGGCACTTTGACAAATCGACCCTCAACAGGCACATATAGATAAACAACATTAACATATCATTCAAAGGAGGCAATCAACAAGCCAAAAAGGAAACGGAAAGACCAAAACACCTCACCAGCAACCAACACACAGACAAACACAAAATTAACACTAGACTAACAATCAAGAAGTAAACAATACCCAATGGAGGAACTACCAATACAGACAAACAAGTTAACAGTAAAGAATAGCCTAATCAAGGGATCACCAAGACTACACCCAACACTGACAGGGGAAACCACTAATACAGAGGTGTCAAACTGGTACGCCCACCCCAGCTCCACAAAGGCAGTAAACATCGCAATGTATCATGTGCTGTCACGTGACATGATTGAGTTTGACACCCGTACTGTGAGAGGAAAAACTTCTCAGCATGTTTGCTGCAACAAATTGATTGTTTGGTTGAACTGTTTGAATGAACCAATCAGAGTTCAGCTTCCTGGCTCTGAGTTTCCCCGCAGTTTCCAAAGGTCAGGGATGAGTATATAAGTAGCTGCAGGACCAGAGCCTAGCCAGAGAGCCTAGAGCAGAGCTGAAGTCACTACAATGAGCTGAGTCACTACCTTTCTCCTGAAGAAGCTGACAAAGAACAAAGAGAGCCTCCCACGTTTGGGAAGAAGACTAGAGCTGATGGACTTTGCTAAGAGGAGAATCTTGTAGGCTGTATGGTGCCTCTTTGTAGGTTTTGTTTTTATGTATTTTTATTACACCAAATAGTTTCTCAAGACTGCTCAATCAATTTCATGCTAGTGTGTTTGTGTGCCACAGGCCACTCGAACCCAGAAATCCTTTATCCATAACACGTACACTAGTATATAAAATATAAAATAAGAGCAAACTCCATTCCCTCCTAGCACTGATGATGATACCTAGCTTGATAATGAAACTTCTGCAAGAAAACTACCCAGCTCAGAGAGCACCAAGGACCCCAGATTCTGTTTTCAAAGCTAAAATAGAATATGAAAGTTTGCCATTTACAACTACTGTAAAAACGGGAAGCAACATCACAACAGATACACAAGCCCTGAGATGCATTTTGCCCAGCCATAAAATGGCTCCCCTTCTAACATTTTCATGCCCATTCTCCTTCAATAATCCCCATCCTCCCAGAACCAAACTTTACCATAGTGCTTTGTGGACATTTGAGTGGAATTAACTTTGATTAAGTTTTAATCATTTTAAAAACCCTGACTGTGCATGTCCTGGAGAAATTGATTCCTATTATACCTTTCCAACTTGTTTCCACTCCACTGATACTAGATCAAAATCCCTTACTCAGGCAAAATGCTCTTTAAACATGGCACAAGTTTCCTTTGTGGCACCAGTCCACATTTTCACAGCACCAGCAGTTCATAGAATAATTTATTGGCTTTCCCACAATTGTTATGATTTAACTGACACCCATTGATTATTCAAAGCCTAATCATTTTTATCGCCATAAAGAAATAATCAATTCTGAAAGCTCTGATCTTCACTGCTGCATTTTATGTAGCTTTGTAAAGAAAAAGAAAAGCATGCACAGGAAATATTTAGTAATTTATGCCATTGAAACTGTCAACAGCAATGGCTGCCCTCTACAAGTAGTCCTTGACTTTAAACACTTCACTTAGTGTCCAAAGTTACAACAGCACTGGAAAAAGTCACTTATGACCATTTTTCACACTTACAACCTTTGCAGCATCCCCATGGTCACGTGATTTACAGATGCTTGGCAACTGATACATACTTATGACGGTTGCAGTATCCTAGAGACGTGTGATCCCATTTTGCAACCCTCTGACAAGCAAAGTCAATGTGGAAGCCAGATTCACTTAACAACTGGGTTACTAATTTATCAACTGCAGTGATTGACTAGAAGGAGGAGGAGGAGGAGGAGAAGGAGAAGAAGAAAAGGTCATAAAATGGGGCAAAACTCAACTAAACAAATTTCTCACTTAGCAACATAAATTCTAGGCTCAGCTGTGGTCATAACTTGAGGACTACCTATACAAAATTTAGAACCCAACTCAGAAGGATACATGGACATTTCTTAAAGGAAAAGATATCACCACATCCTGATTCATTCTGACTCATTCTGAAAGAGTTCCCAATGTTAAAAAGTTTCTCCTAGCAGTATAGGCACAATCTTCTTTATAATTTCCCTTATAATCATTATAATGAATCTAATCTAATCTAATCTGTCACGCCCCTGAAGATTCTCTATTTTCTGTGTGACCCGCGTTTGAATATTTTCAGACTATTTATTGTGTTTCTCCTTAATCTTCAGGCTAAATCTATCCCGTACTCCAGTTACAGGAGCTATCAAAATGGGTCAGAATGTAAAACAGCTGAAAGCAAGATCCAGAAACAGTGAGTGGCTAAGTGCCTTCAAAAGATAGTGAAACCTGGAATTAATAGATCCTCATTTAGAATTCAGATGCAATGCAATGGACAAAATTTTTATTCAGACAACTCTCCTGAATAACAAACGTATTTGCTACATCCAATGTAGCTCAGATGACACAATTTTAGGAGGTACAAAAGCCTTTGTTAATTGACTTTATTTGCAGCTCTTTCTGTAATGGCATAATTATGCAAATGACAGAAATTACATCGGTTGAGTCCATTTATATATGTGTAATGCCATTAGGCAGTGATGCAAACTGTGTCATTTATGTATGATGCAAATCAATGCATTATGTCATTTATTTAATTTGCATTTTTGACATCACCACACAAATAATGTAAATCAACACGGATGATATAATTTCATCTTAATGGATGTTCAGAAAGGACATCTCTTCTCCCTGAGTGCACTGTTAAATAAAGATTTCCTTGGACTTTTGATAGGCAGAGGCAGATGTTGATAAATCCTGATTGATTTGATTTCAGGGTAGGCAGCCTTTTAGGGCAAGGGGCATATTTCAAATGATGGGAAGGGCTTTCATGAGAAAAGTGTTTACTTGCATAAATAGCCTCCATAGTTATTGGGAAAATGAGCAGACAGAAGTTGCAGAGAATTCGGCAGGAAGCAGATTCTGGACCCATTTCAGCCAAGTTTCAGCCCAAGGAGACCATTGGTCATGCTTGTCAATGACCTTTGGCAGCCCTTGGATGAGTGTGGTCAGGCCAACCTTGTGCTGTTTAATCGTTCAGTCACTTTCAATACTATCAATCATGGCATCCTTCTGGACCGGCTGCAGAGTTTGAGATATTACAGTGGTTTTCTCCTTACAGTCCCAGTAAGGCCAGAGCATGCATAAAAAATGGGGTGCCTCAAGTAGGATGCTTCAGAATGTCTTATAGTCTAAACTGAATTTGTCTATCTTCCTTTATGATTTTAGGCTACAAATACTTCATGTGAAATGTTGCTTCTTTGGAAGGACAATTCCTGATAAGTAGCAGCATGAAACTTGGTACCAGAGAACAAAACTATACCTGGGTTCTGAAGAAGCCCTTTCTCATGATGCCCATCTTAACAGTGGCGCCTAAGTCAAAACAGCCTAGAGCTGGAAGGGAACTTGGAGGTCTTCTAGTCCATCCCCTTGCTCACACAGGAGAGCCTGGCCTATACCATTTCAGCCAAGTGGCTGTCCAGTCTGTACTTAAAAACCTCCACTGATGAAGCACCCACAACTTCTCAAGGCAACTTCTGTTCCACCGATTAATTGTTCTCACTTAGGACGTTTCTGATTAGTTCCAGGTTGCTTCTCTTCTGGATTAGTTTCCATCCATTGCTTCTTGTCCTGTCCTCTGGTGCTGTGGAAAATAAGTTGACCCCCCTCCTTTTTTTGGCAGTCTCTGAAATACTGAAATATTGCTATCTTGTCCCCCTCAATCCTTCTTTTCTCTAGACCACCCAAACCCAAATCCTGTAACTATTTTCATTTGTTTTGGTCTCTAGGCTTTTAATCATCTTAGTTGCTCTTCTCTGCATTTTTTCCAAAGTCTCAACATCTTTTTTATAAGTTGGTGACCAAAACCGGATGCAGTATTCAAGGTGTGGTCTTACTAACTAAAGATTTATAAAGCGGTACTAATATTCCATGTGATTTTATTTATTTATTTATTTATTAATTAAATTTCTATACCGCCCTTCTCCTGGCGGACCCAGGGCGGTGTACAGCCAATTAAAAACCAGTACATAAACAATTAAAAACATCCTAAAATCCATATAAGTTAAGGCTGAAGGTATAAGAACCGACTAAAAACTCTAAAAAGTTTAAAATTTAAAAAATGTAGAAATATTTAAAAATAAAAGGGATCAGGCAAGTCCGGCGAGTTGGAAAAGGTGCGTCTTTAGAGCCCGACGAATTTTGATTCTATGCCTTTGTTTATACAACCAAGAATTGTATTAACTTTTTTGGCTAATACAAGACATGCAGGAATGTTCAACTGCAAAATGGGTGGGGAAGACAAAAACAGATGTCTACTCATCTGTCTGCCTTCCTCCATCTGTCTTTTGCTGAAGAACATTTCACATAGAGGACAGTTGGCTGTAAGCTAGGTTTATGTGCTGTGCTAAGACATAACATAGATTAGTTGGCTGTGGCTTAGCAGGATGTATAAGCTTCATCCTTATCAGGCTCTTATAGAGACAAGGACAAACATGGCTAAAAATTGTATTATTGCAATCCAGAAAATGTTAGCCATATTATTTCCTGGCAGGTGGGAATGGTAGTTTAGAATTTATACCTGGTCAGTAATGAAGTTCTTTGTACTCTTTTGTAGTTCCAGTTTCTTTGAAAAGGAAAATTGTGTTTCCTCTTATTTCTAGTTATAGTGTCGATAGATGTTGATTAGAATCACCTGTGGCCCGCCAGCTGTCAGCGGAGCTGATGGCAGACTTGGACGATGAGGAGGTTGAGGAGGAACTTGGGCCAGTTCTGGAGTCTGGGGAAGGCTCTGATGGATGCTCTGTGTCGGACGCAGAGATAGAGCCAGGGCCCTCCGACATTTCCCAGACATCAGAGAGTCAGCTGCCTTTGGAGGCTAAGATGAGTGAGGAAGAAAAACAGCTGGGTCCTGTTTCAGATGCACGTATGCGCAGTTAGGAGAGGTGAACAATGGAGGACAAGGAGTCGACAAGTAAAGCACATGTAGATGCTGAATGGCCCCTCCCTGGCTGGGGAATAAATAGAAGGAAAAGGGAGTGGTTGTCATAGGAGACAACAGTTTGTATTTCTGGAGATTTGGTTCATTGTGTTTCGTGCATCAAAGACTGCATGCCAGAACTTAATTTGCAGCCTTTAGGCTGGGAGCTCACAGTTATCGCAAGGAACTGATAAGGTCTGTTGCTGCCATTAATTCCTTGCAGGACTCTTGCCTGGACTTTTCAGTGGGTGAATGCAATTAATTCACAAGAGGTAGATAAAGAGGGTTTTTTCATGACAAGGAGTCTGTTTCTTGCTTCTGCTAAGGCTGGGTCAGAACAACTACTCTGATAAGTATACAAAGGCAGCAGGGGTGGGTTCTACTTACCATTACTGCCGGTTTGCAACAGGGCTGCACGCAGACTAGGAGTTGCAGCTAGTTTTAGCCATGGCTTATCATGACCTTTTTAGACACAATCTAGATAGTCCATTCATTGGTTTGTTTTTACTTCCTGTCTAAGCTATCTGCCAAAAAGCAGAAATGTGTCAGCTATAAGAGAAAATGACTGTTTAGGCTGAATCACTCCTGCTTTTACTAAATTAGCCTTTCTAATATATAGCCCCTCTTTATTTCTCCCTGAACAACCTTTCCCCAGCAGAATGCACAGCTTTCCAACTGTTGCTAAAAGAGAAGGGAATTTAAAATAACGGCAGTCAAGTAGAAGTGCCTTTACTGAGTACACTGCTGGAAATCTCAATTATTACAACCCTAAGGTGCAACATGAAGAAATGAACTTTGTTTATCTTTCTGCTTTAGTGCATATTCTAGAGATGTTTCAGAGAAACTCTAAATCCCAATCCAATAATCTTGGCCAGGAATCCCTACAAAGGGTTGCACTCTTGTGCTCCCCAAGCCAAGCTCAATGGCTCACAGGAGTTTGGTTTGTCTATACATCCTGATATATGTGTTGGGAGATACTTCAGCTCCCATCCTGCCCCATCACATAACTGGCCTTAGGTGTTCATAGCAAGCTGTGATGATGCTAAAATGATGAGTGGAAATATATTGTTGCAATAGTACCTGAATTATTATGAAACAAAACACGGAGAGATTGGATACCTAGAGCTTGACGTAATCTATTAGTAGCCTTGTTTGAGTAAAATGTCACCTGGGTAAACACATTCAGTGCATGGCTAAAGAACAGCTTTAAAATAAAGTCATATCAAACTGATAGATTCATTTGCAAACATGACTAATGAACAAAATAACCCCAGAATGAACAGGAAGCTATTTCATTCCAGACCAACCTTACTGAATCAAAGATGGCCTAGAACAGCTGAGTAGACATGAGAACTAAGACCCAATGATCAATAGCTAAATTCCCCATTCTGATAGATGAAGATGTTTTTGACCAGAAAGCACATTTCCTTTCTAAAAAGGGAATTAAATTGTAATAATACTGCAATTGGAGTAATTGAAAATGCCTGGCCAAAAATGAACACATTGTTTCACCTTAGTTCAATACATGGAGAAAAGGAGGCTAGTTAATTTAGTTCATTTTAGATCATCATTTATCCATAATCAACTCTGTGTACACTCCATAGCACTCTAACTTTCCACGTCACGTTGCTGTCACATCTTTTGCAACATTTTTCCCATTCACGGAGCTGGGGTGGGCGTGGCCTAGTGTGTGATGCATTAGCCTGTCAGTTTGACACCCCTGCTCAGCAGCATCTCCCCTTCAGCGTTCATTTTGACAGCTAGAGAACAGTGCTACTGACAATCGACTCTTTTACCTTGAACTGGTGGCTAAATTAGCTTACAGCAATGTTTCTCAACCTTCGCTGCTTTAAGATGTGTGGATTGTTGACGGGGGAATTCTGGGAGTTGAAATCTACATTTCTCTAAATGGCCAAAGCAGAGAAACACTGGCTCCCAGCCTCTTCTATTTTAATCAGTTTTGGTGGCAGCAATTAAGTAAGAGAATTAGAATCGTAAATTTGATTTTTATTTCTCTGTGTAACTTATAAATGAGCAATTATTAAGTATCCATTACAAGCTGCATAATGCAGGTGTGAATGATACATGTACGCAAGGTGGGGAAATCACAGCCTGTTAAGGATTTCAACGAAGACTGACTATGATAGTTTGACACATGATTAACCAAGCTAATTACAGCCACCTGGAGTTTGGGATATGTTTCCACCAATTTCAGGGAGAGAATTTTAAAATTCTTCTTCCTTATCACAGAAAGTGTTGTAATTATAAGCCAGTAATGAAAGCCAATGTCAAATATTTTCTTGGAACAATTGATCAAGATTGGTGGTCTACTAGATCCAGATGCATTTATATGAAAGCAATTATCTGGAAGCAATTTGGGTTGGTGGTCCATTTGAGATACACAATGAAACTGTTTTGGTAATGATATCTACCACTACAACTCTATACCATCCAACTCAAGGAAATAATCAACACCTTGATTGCCCAATCTCCATTATGAGTTTGGAGAGAGACTGGATGAGAGAAAATAAAATGAAATTAAATTCAGACGATGTGAAGATGCTGTTGATTAAAAATAAAGCAGTGAGCCAAACCGCTAACTATAAAATCACTTAATGCTTGTTTTGAAAGCTCTGTGCAGGTTGCCAGTTGCCTACTGGGCACAATTGCTGCAATTGATCTTTAAACTCGTAAATTGCTTAAGACCTAATCACTTGATGGACTTCCTTCTCCTACTATGAATGTTGGATTAGGAGAGGCCCTTTGAAAGATGCCCCTAATGCCAAAACTCCAGCTATTAAGTACAGAGGAGAGGGTCTTCTTCCATATGTCCCAAAGGTGATTTTTTTCAAGGAGCAACTGGACTTTCTGGTTTTTCTTTGAAGACGTTTCGCTTCTCATCCAAAAAGCTTCTTCAGTTCTGAAGAAGCTGAAGAAGCTTCAGAGCTGAAGAAGCTTCTTGGATGAGACGTGAAACATCTTCAAAGAAAAATCAGAAAGTCCAGTTGCCTCTTGAAAAAAGCACCTTTGGGACAACCATGACCTGGATGACTGAGAATCTCCATAGACATTCTTCTATATGATTTACAACGGTCTCCAAGGAAGTTTATTTGGTCCCCAGTCTGTCAAATGTTTATAAAATGTCAAAAATACATCTTTTTTGAGGCTATGGATTGTTTTTAATCTTACTAGCTTTAAATTTGATGGTATTGATTTTCCTTATGGTTTGTAATTTATTTTTTGCTATGTTCTAAACTGCTCTGAGTGCCTATAAGGTATATGTAGAAAGGTGGAGTATAAATTTAATAAACTCATGCACACCATAGTTAGGCAGCTTTATAAATAAAATGTGGGGAACAAATGTAATTACTGATAATGCCCTAAGTTCTGTCTACTGCTTTCACTAATTAATTATACCAGCCTTTATTATTCCAAGTTATTTTGAGATTCATGAATACGGGTAGTCCAAGGGTGTCAAATTCGCAATGACACATTGTCGTCACATGACATATCACAACTTTTTCCCCCTTTGCTAAACCGGGGGTGGGCGTTGCCAGCACGTGATGCATATAGCCTGCAGGCAGCTAGTTTGACATCCCTGGGATAGTCAGTTCTAATTCAAACTCAGTTGATCCCTTGAGGAAAACATTCCCTTCTCTGATTGGATGGACTGGAGGCTAAAACATATAAAGGTTGCTGGAATTGGGTATGCCTAGTTTGATGAAAAGAAGGACTAGGGGTGACATGATAGCAGTCTTCCAATATATCTCAGGAACTGCCACAAAGAAGAGGAAGTCCAACTATTCTCCAAAGCACCTGAGAGTAGGACAAGAAGCAACGGTGGAAACTAATCAAGGAGAGAAGCAACCTAAAACTAAGGAGAAATTTCCTGACAGAACAATTAACCAGTGGAACAACTTGCCTCCAGAAGTTGTAAGTGCTCCAACACTGGAAGTTTTAAAGAAGAGATTGGATAACCATTTGTCTGAAATACTATAGGTTTTCCTGCCTAAGCAGGGGATTGGACTATAAGACCTCCAAGGTCCCTTCCAACTCTGTTATTCAGTTTTGCTGCCATCCACTGGGGGTAGGATACGTATGGAAATGCCCCAAGAAATTTCTTCTTTAGTAGATCCACACACACACATACACACCCCTTTAAAAAAAACCCACCACTGTCCATTTCACTTTTCAAAGGAAAGAAAAAGCCCCCCTTAATTTGCAGCCTCTTGAGCACTGCCCAAAAGCCAAGGATGTCCCAGACTGTATCAACAGCAGCCAGAAGTGGCTGATGTTTGGTGACCTTCCAGTAAGGCATTAGCAATACAAGGAAGAAGCAAAAACAAGCAGTGCACCCCCCCCCCCCAAATCTCACTTCGGTCATGTTGAGACATCTCAAAACCAATGGGTTAATCATTGGTGCAACATAGTGACTGAAGCCTTTCTGCCATCCTCTTTTAAGAATTCATATTCATAAACACAAATTACAAAACAATGCAGTTAGAAAAAAAATCATTACACAAAACATTTAAGTACATTAAGCCGGTTTAATAATTTCTATGTAGAAAAACAAAGTAATCAAGTATGAATTGCATTGATTTATCGTACAAATCCCTCTGGACTGTACAAAATAAGTATGGCTAGTCAAACAGCAACAATAAAATAAATTATTTAATTTTTATTTTCAAAAGAAGTTGCTCAGTGGGACAATTCAGATTAAAATTAGTGCTGTACATGCATAACTCTTCCTTCTATACAGTGAAATACAGCAGACTGACTACAAATGATCATCTCAATAGGAAAAGACACCAGGATCAAATAGAACCCCAAATAATTGTTTGATCCATAACCCTCTAAGAAAAGGTAAACAAGGCTCACTGAAATCAAACTGAACAGAAGAGAAACAGAAATGACATCCAATGTTCAACCTGGCAATAGGGACGCCATTGGAAATCTTTCACCAAACCTATTTTGCCACTAGCCACTGACAGGGTTTTCACATTTTTCCCCACAGATTTTTGGACATTTTAGAAGTATCTTATTCATTTTCTCCAAAACTGATGTAGAATCTCAGGGTCAGCAACTTTTTCAAGTATTGGACGCCTACTTTTTTTCATTACCTGAAATACTGTAAAATGAGGTACTATGTTATCAACATCAGTGGTAGAGAATCCAGGAGCTAAACTTGTAGTATCTCTTAAGAGTGAGCTCTCCACAATACAAAGCTGGCACTTTCTGTCACTGCCTGAACTAACTGGATTCAGCCCTTGAGTAATGAGCAACCTTGTAAGATGGCTGCCACTGTAAGAACTCAGCCAAGAAACTAGTGACCCTTTCTATAAGACATAGAACTTTGGAGGGGAATAATTTGTCAAATACTCAGCCCAAATGAATCATGAAATGGACAATAAGGCTGTACATGCTTTGAAAATGATTGGGAAAAGGTGCTTTGGAAGGCACAACATCTCTTTAAAGGAACAGTGAGAGGTTTTTTTCAGGCTTTCAAGGATCAGAATTCTCCCAACGTTATTTATTTATTCCACAGTACCAGCCTTCCCAAGAAGGACCATAGAAAGTAATACACGAATTGTCAAATTTCATTCCTGAGAACCGGTCTTTGTCAGGTTCAATCTTTCCGCCGAACAGTATTCACTGAAGGGCCTGGTTTATCTGTGTTCTTCAAAAGGCCACTTACTCAGCCACCTGTAAAAACTCTGAAGTGAAGACAGCTTCTGCATAGTCCTCACAGAAGCCTTGGAGCTCAGCTGCTACATCTGTCAACATTTCCTCTGTCAGCTCCTCTGCCAGGCTAAAAAGAAAGAAATGGAAGTAGCTCAACAGCCAAAACCTGAGTTCCAAAGTTTCTACAACACGGGTGTCAAACTCATGGCGTCATGTTGCTGTCACGTGACATTCCGCGATGTTTTTTTCTTTTTGCAAAACTGGGGTGGGCATGGCCTGCGCGTGATGCATCTGGCATGCGGGCCGCCAGTTTGACACCCCTGTTCTAAAACATCCTACAACCTGATCCAGAGCAGCAGCATGTAGACCTCCCTCTCCTTTTCCACTCACTTCTCTCAGTTCTGGTTTCAACCCTTCAAGATAGGCCAGACTAGGAAAGCAAAGTCATGCAGGCCAATATTACTGTTTGTTATAAAGATACTATAACATCATCTTTCAAGCGTGAATGTGCTTCATCCCTCTCTCTCTTTATCTCTGAGAACTACAGAGAGTGTTGCATGAACTGTTTACTCATATCACTGGGCTTTTTTAAAAAAAAAATTAAATTCCACTTTTATTTTTTATAAACAACTTGAGGCAAATGTAACTAATATTCCTTCCTCCTCCTATTTTCCCCACAACAACAAACCTGTGAGGTGAGGTGAGCTGAGAGAGAATGGCTGGCCCAAAGTCACCTAGCCAGCTTTCATGGCTAAAGCAGAACTAGAACTCATAGTCTCCCAGTTTCAAGACTGTGGTGCCTTAATTTGCTCAAGTCCATTCTGGACTCAAGGTTTGTCTGTTTGTTTGTTTTTGTGATAGCAGCTCTTTTCTTCCTGTCCCTCAAAACCATTCCCTACAACTAACAAGAAGGAACTGGCAGGCCACTTCTGAAAAATGCTGCTAAGAAAACTGCAGGGGGTAGTCATCAAGACTCAAAACTGACTTGAAAGTGCCAATTTTGTCCTCTGTCACAGATGAACTGCTGTCAACAGCTGATCAGGGCATAGACAGCAACAACCCCATTTGACACCTGTTGCTAACCTTATGTCTTCAGCAGCATCCTTCTTATTGCCTATACCTGGGGGAACTGTTCCTTCAACCCTCCCTTGGTGCACCACAGTCCTGACTCTACTATAAAGGGATGCCACACATATGTGAATCAGGTATGAGAAAGAGCCTGTGTCCCACTGGGGGCGGAACAAAAACATTAGCTATGGCAATTGGGGAAGGAAGTAGAAACTGTGAGAGCAGCTACTCTTGACAATCCTTCTAAAACAGAAACGTGAAGGAAGGTGACAAGATATCCAAGAAGGTGATTCGTCTGAAAAATTAAATGATATTCCAACTAGACAAAGCAATTATTTTTTGCCCCATTGGAAAATTGTGAAAGGAGCCAGAGAAAAACAAAGGCAGAAAAATGGAAAAAAACAGAAAGAAATAGACTGCCACCTAGTGGCTCTACAAGAATCCATAACACAATTCTCTTCAACCCCTTAACTTGGTGTTTCTCAGCTTTAGCAACTTTAAGATGTGTGGACTCCCAACTCCCAGAATTCCTCAACCAAGGGAAACACTCTTTTCTGACAGTGAAGTCAGGGTTTTTGAAATAAAAAAGCAAATCCCTCCAGAAGATACAAAGAAAGCAAGCACGCCAAGATTCCCCATACTTCTCTGCAATGTTCCAAGGGTTAAACTGCCCCACTTCTTCGAGGAAAATGCACTTCAGGTGCTGCCGGTATCGGGCATCATAATCAGAGAGGCTTTGGAGAACATGTTTCGGTACTGAGAGGGAAGTGCCAGACTCTTTCTGGGAGGGGATGTGATGTGTAAAAGACTGCAAAGTCCCATTCCTGGGCTCTGACAGCTCTTCATCAATAGCGCTGAAAGCATAAATATAACCAGAATTAGGAAAAAATAAGCCCTAAAATTGGATCAGACCAAAAATCTCTACTTCACTGAGACAATCCTGTTATAACTAACATCTACAAGAAGCAAACAGGCTAGGCACGGTGGCAATTGTCTTCTCCCCCATTTCTTCCTCTGAGCCTGCTATATAAAGGATTTAGAATTCCCAAATCAAATTCATAGTTCAAAACCAATAGGATCTCACTACAGTACAGCTGTTAACTCTTTCTGTAGTCCTCTGCCTCTTTAGCAAGCAGGCTTATTCTTATCAGGTTCACTTAAGCTTAAAACAGACCATCTATTGTCCCCCAAGTTTATTTTATTTATTGATTGATTCAATTTATATGCCGCCCTTCTCTGGAGACTCAGGGCAGCTTACAATGCGTTAAGCAATAGCCTTCCAACTTTTGTATATACCTGCTTAGTAGGGCTCCCCCCCCCCCCCGCCCCAAGCGGTGTTCTTTTTTATACAAAGTCAACTTATTTCCCCCACAATCTGGGTCCTCATTTTACCTACCTCGAAAGGATGAAAGGCTGAGTCAACCTTGAGCCTGGTGAGATTTGAACTTGCAGTAACTGCAGACAGCTGGTGCTACTTAACAGCACTTTAGTCTGCTGCGCTACCAAGGCTATTTAAATGCTCACTTCCCCTAACCGTAGGTGCTTGTTCCTTTCTAACCCATCTCTTGTGTAACTTCAACCACTGATTCTAGACCTCAGCCATCTGTCTCCCGAACAATTAAAGAAAACAATAAAGGCAAGCAAGTTTCAGTGAGAAGGTGAAAAGTCAAAGAAAGAAAAGCTGTTTCTCTTTCACTTCAGCCCACTTTCCGACTTTCATTGATTTGTTCACGTTGAAAGTTTTAATTTTGCTATGCTCATAAACTTCTCTGAAGAATCACGTGAAGCAAAATGGCGGGCTAGATAGAACTGTCTCTGTCTATTTAGCCCTAACGTTCCTATCTACCTAGTTCCCAGAGTCCTTAAGCCCTCCCTTGCTTCTGTATTCTTGAAGTACTCATATTACTGCTGTCCTGTGATAACTTGATTATTTGATTATTCCTAAACACTCCATACATTCGAGCCAAGGGGGCAAATCCACTTTTAGCATCAATAAAGATGATGCTGTTTAAGCACAGTGAACTGTTAAATTTCTTACTCACCTGGCATCCAAGGGTTTTTCCAACACTATGGCTACTTGTGGCTCTTTGTGATTATCTAGTTTTGTTATCTGGATGGGATGAACAACTGCAGGTTGTTGGTCTCTCACTACAGACTCTTCCTCTAGGAAAAGGAATTGTTAGAAAAATAATTACCTCACCAATACCAGAGTAGACAAGCTCCCACTTTATTTCAAATTCCATCTTCCCCATTCAGTTAACATATTTTTATAGAAACATAAGCCAAGAAGAATCTGTGCCCCTTTCTGGAACGAGATGCCTTACTCATAGTTGCTCATGCCCCCATCACCTCTCGTTTGGACTACTGCAATGCACTTTACATGGGGCTGCCCTTGAGGAGCACTCAGAGACTTCAACTGCTGCGAGGGTTGTCATGGGAGTGCCGCTGTACTCCCATGTTACACCATTCCTTCACGGTCTGCATTGGCTCCCGGTTGTCTTCCGAGTGTAATTCAAGGTGTGATGATCACATTTAAAGCCCTACGTGGCCTAGGACCAGAGTACTTGCGAGACCACCTCCTGCCACTGGTGGCCTCCCATCGCCCAGTTCGCTCCCACAGAGTTGGCTTCCTCAGGGTACCTTTGGCTAGACAATGTCAACTGGTAACCCCTAGGGGGAGAGCCTTCTCTGTGGGAGCCCCTACCCTCTGGAATATGTTACCCCTAGAACTCCGAATAATCCCTGACCTCCGAACCTTCTGCCGGGCCTTGAAGACCTGGCTGTTCCAATGGGTGGGCCTGCGTTGATTCTATACTGATTTTGTAGCTTTTTATATTCTTAAATCTTAAATTTGAATTGGTATTCCCACGTTTAACTTTATTTATTGGATACTCTGTTTTAATTTGTCTTTTAACTTTTGTATTTTCTGTTTCTTACTGTTGTGAGCCACCCTGAGTCCTTCAGGAGAAGGGCGGCATATAAATCCAATCAATCAATCGATCGATCGATCAATCTATGGAATATTTATTTGCTGACCATGAGTTTATCTAAAAGACTACGTAATAGTACCAACCACGTCTGTTTCCTTCATTCCTACAATATACACATATTAAGAATGTAAAAATATATACTCACAACCACTGAATGAAAGAAAACCGTTCACTGCTCAGCTGTTATTTCTTAAAAATCCAAAACCAAACCAGAAGCTCACCTTTGCTCTCCTGGACCCAGAAATCAACATCAGCGTAAGCAATTTGATTGTATCGTCTGCGCACAGTTTCTTGATAGTGCTTAAATATAGAAAGATAAACCCAATATTAATCAAATATTTTAGTTAGTTTGACTGGGTTTGGGAAAGACTGGGAGACTGACAGATTAAAACACTCCTAGTAAAGGAAACGGCTCTACTTTTATGCAATGAGAAACTTTAAATAATGGAGAATTCAGAATGGGGGGAAGTTATCTTTTCTCTCTCTGGAAAAAAGTACTTTCATACAATACTTTTTGTACAGGATACAATAAATGTACAGTATTTATGTCCTGCCACAAGCTAGCAGGGCTCTGGGCAGCCTACAAAAAGACAATAAATAACCATAAACATAAAATCATATAATCCCAAAGTGTCCAATTTGGGGATAAAAATGTAATGATGAATAAAGGCAAGAGAAATGGGAGTATTGGCCAGAATGAATCTCTCTACATTTCTAGCAGTTTGGGTATCTCCAAGTAAAACCATCAGAAACCTCAAGGAATCTTCAATAAAGGGAGCAGAGCAAGCCCTAAATTTATAAGACACAAATTTTGGCAGAAGGCAGCCTTCTCCAATTAGCACTCTATGCTGGTTGAGAAGGAATTCTAAGAAATACAATCCCAATACATCAGAATAATGTCAGATTGGGAGAAGATGGAAGAAAGGATAGAGTAGAACCTGTGCTATTTCTCCCTGTTTTTCTCATGTGCAAAAATGCTAGATGGCACACAACAAATAGGTTGGGGGTTTTTCCCCTTGTAGGATGACAAAATGCAGTGCCTAGAAGCAGCAAAATATAGCAGATTCTCAAGATATTTTTTGAGCTCAGTGCTTGAAGTGCCTGATCCCTCTGAGAGACCTCAAAGCAAAGCTCAATAACCTGATGAACAGGCATAGGTCAGCAACCAACAAATGAATGCACCTCTATTTCCTCCATCCTCTTCATCATTGTCTCCAAGTCAGAGATGCTGAGTGCAGAAAGAGCCTCATGTTCCATCTTCTTGAACTGTTGCAGATGGCAATCCTCCAAACAAATACCTGGTAAACTTATTGCATCCTAACAAGAGAGGGAGGGAGGGAGGGAGAGAGAGAGAGAGAAGGAGAGAGAAAATAGCTTATTATGTTCTCTAAAACTACTTGCCCAACACAAAATATTCACTGGGAGAATGAGAGAAGCCGAGTCAAAAAGCATCTTCAGTGACCCCAAATCATGTTCCATGAATTGTAACACCCTATAATATTATTGTATTTTCCAAGGTCCAGTTCTGAATGGGTATATCACAAAGATCCCCCCTGACCAATCCTTCTTTCCAAGGAGAGATACAATTTCTAATGAAACAAAAATGTATCAGTTAGTCAAGATGGCCAACATCACCTCAGTCTGAATTAGGAATTCTGGTACCGTGTTTCCCCGAAAATAAGACTCTGTCTTATATTTTTTTGAACCCTGAAATAAGTGCTTGGCCTTATTTTCGGGGCTGTCTTATTACTTTGGGGCGGGTGGAGCAAGATGGGGCTCCTCTTGCCATCTTACCTGATTTCCAACTCTGTTTCCCTAACCCTAACCAGAGGAAATGGCGGAGACCGGATGCATTTAAATATTTTCAGGGAGGGCTTATTTTCGGTGGGGGGCTTATTTTAGCGCATGTGCTGAAAAGCCCGATTGGGCTTATTATCAGGGGATGTCTTATTTTAGGGGAAACAGGGTAGAAGGGCCAATAAAATAAATTCAGTTTAACAGCATTTATTGTTTCTTGAGCAGCTATCTTACTACTAGCTATAAAATTAATAATCACTCAAAAATAATTTATTATTGGATAATGCTAAAGTATGGTCAGTTGCTCTTTCAGAAAAACTTACTGATAAAGTTCAAATGATTTCACAGAAGTATGAATCACATTTTTATTGGACTCTTGGCAAAGCATAGAAAAACGTAATATAAAACAACTCCATACAAAAAGAAAAACACAACTGGATGAATTGAAAGAAAATAAAATTGGTAACAACTCAGATCAAGGCTCTGAAAAAATGTAAAGGCTTGTGGAAAACCAGCAGAGGGAACCAGCCTGGTCTTCCCAGAATGACTATTTTCACAATATACTGTAGATGCTGCAACAAAAAAGGATAACTGTATAACTTATGCTAACTCTTATTTTAATAAATGTTGTGTTATGTGAAAATGATGATTGAACACTAAAATATATTGTTCTGGATTATTGTCCTGTATTTTGGTTTCTTCTTGCTTTACAGAATATTAGTGAAAAAAACTAAAAATGAATATGTGGAATTGTCTCTGTGGTGAAATTTATTTGGCTTTAGAATCGTTTAAAGCACTTTTTTTTGGTTAAGATACTCTCTTGGAGCAATGTTGCAAAGCTAAATTACTTTAGGGGATAGGGATGGTTAAATACATAACCCATTTCATAAGAAAGCAGGAAGAAAAGTCTGGCACTTTTTCTAACTACTTTGTAAAGTCTGACACTTTTTGCATAAATGATCACACACTGGATGCCCAATGTGAAACTGTTTAATAATCAAGTGAGCTGAGATGGGGAGAGGTGGTTTCACACGGACTTTGTGATGTATTTCGACAACACGGCATTCAATGCAATGGAGAAAAAGAATTAAACCCGAGAGCCACATTTGTTTACAAAAGTGGAGTTTTCGTTTCACCCATAACCACATCTACTAGACAGCTGAACTTTTCTGTACCCTTTTTAAAGGTCTGCCTAAACAAGTAATGCGGGGATTGGCAACCATATTTCTACAGCATCTGTAAACTTACTTTATAGGTATTTTTGAAAAGATAGAGAGGGAAAATAAGTACCTCATAAAGAAAGGCAAAATTTTCAGACTTCCTTATTTGAGTGCTGTCGTTGCCCTGTAATGGAAGGATTGTGTCTGCTGCCTTGAGCTCCTATGTGAAAAGCAGGATATAAGTCTAATTAATGAATTAATTGTAATAAGCATGACTCAATTGTTGCCTTATAAGCAGTGGTGAAATCTAAATTTTTTTACTACCGATTCTGTGGGCATCGCTTGGTAGGCGTGGTGTGGTTTGGTGGGCATGGCAGGGAAAGGATACTACAAAATCCCCATTCCCACCCCACTCCAGGGGAAGGATATTGCAAAATCTCCATTCCCACCCCACTCTGGGGCCAGTCATAGGTGGTATTTGCCGGTTCTCTGAACTACTCAAAATTTCTGCTACCGATTCTCCAGAACCTGTCAGAACCTGCTGGATTTCACCCCTGCTTATAATAAGCCTTAACTTCTTGCATTTAGCCAAGGCAACAATTTTACTTGCGGTCCTGGCTGATAACAAGAGGTAAGACTTTGGAAGCAAGAGCTGAGTCAGATTCAACTTATGTGAAATATCCAGCCTTGAGATGCTCTTCAATAAAAATTCTGGAAAGAAAGAAGGAAGTTATTTCTTCAGTTCGTCAACAAGGAAATATGTCAAGAAAATCCAAAGGAAAAGAGGAAGAATGCGATACTCTACCTGCGCTTTTTCCAAAAGACGCTCCAGGCCCTCAGGATCACCTTGCTCCACCTCCTCTGTTGGGGAAGCCCCATTGTCCCTGAAAAATTTCAAACAACACAACATAGTAATAATATGATGAGTCATGTCACCTTTTTAAAATATGACTAACAGAACACACATCAATAATAGGACGACAGCATAATTCAGCATCTCTCCAGACTGGGCACTCTGACGCCTATGCCTTTCAGAGTGCAGGCTTTTATAATAATATTTTATAATAATACCCGGTTTCAGACCTGGGTACAGCACGGAGACGGCATTGGTCGCGTTGGTGGATGATCTCTGGAGGGCTCGGGACAGGGGTTGCTCCTCTGTCCTGGTCCTGTTAGATCTCTCAGCGGCTTTTGATACCATCGACCATGGTATCATGCTGCGTCGGTTGGGGGGTTTGGGGGTGGGAGGCACCGTGCTACGGTGGTTCTCCTCCTATCTCTCCAACCGATCGCAGTCTGTGTTGGCAGGGGGGCAGAGGTCGACCTCGAGGCGCCTCGTTTGCGGGGTGCCACAAGGGTCGGTCCTGTCGCCGCTCCTGTTCAACATTTATGTGAAGCCGCTGGGTGAGATCATCCGTGGTTTTGGGGTGAGTTGCCAACTGTACGCTGATGATACTCAGCTGTACATCTCCACCCCTGACCACCCCAATGATGCCCTTGAAGTGATGTCCCAGTGCCTTGAAGCCGTCTGGATGGCTGGATGGGGAGGAACAGGCTTCGTCTCAACCCTTCCAAGACCGAGTGGCTGTGGATGCCGGCGTCCCGGTATAGCCAGCTGGTGCCATCGCTGGCTATTGGGGGTGAGTCATTGGCCCCCACAGAGGGGGCTCGCAACTTGGGTGTCCTCCTGGATTCGCGGCTGTCCTTGGAAGGGCATATGGCGGCCGTGGCCAGGGGGGCCTTTTATCAGGTTCGCCTGATGCGCCAGTTGCGCCCCTTTCTGGATCGGGACTCCATGTGCACAGTCACTCATGCACTCGTCACGTCTCGCCTGGACTACTGTAACGCTCTCTACATGGGGCTCCCCTTGGGGTGCACCCAGAGGCTCCAACTGGTCCAGAATGCGGCCGTGCGGGTGATTATGGGAGCGACAGGGCGCTCCCATGTGACACCTCCTGCGCGAGCTGCACTGACTTCCGGTGGTCTTTCGGGTGCGCTTCAAGGTGTTGGTTTTGACCTTTAAAGCTCTCCATGGCATGGGACCGGGGTACCTGCGGGACCGCCTGCTGCTACCGATAACCTCCCACCGGCCAGTACGCTCACACAGAGAGGGCCTTCTCAGGGTGCCATCAGCCAAGCAATGTCGGCTGGTGGTCCCCAGGGGGAGAGCCTTCTCTGTGGGGGCACCCACCCTATGGAACGAGCTGCCTCCAGAAATTCGTTTGATCCCGGACCTCCGCACTTTCCAAAAGGCCCTTAAGACCTATTTATTCCAACAAGCCGGCCTTGCTTGATTGATTTTAATGGGGTTTTAACAAAAAAAATTTTTTCGCTATTATTGATTTCTGGGGTTTTAAATTGGGTATTTTAATGGGGTTGAGATTTTTATTTGGAACGCCAACGATTTAATTCAATTTTAAAATTCTTTTAATGTTTGTATTATATGTGTTTTAAATTTGGTTGTTCACCACCCTGAGTCCCCCTCCCGAGGAGAAGGGCGGTATATAAATTGAAAGAAAGAAAGAAAGAAAGAAAGAAAGAAAGAAAGAAAGAAAGAAAGAAAGAAATAAATAAATAAATAAATAAATAAATAAATAAATAAATAAATAAATAAATAAATAAATAAATAAATAAATAAATAAATAAATAAATAAATAAATAAATATGGAAGGGCCTAAAATCTTTCCCATTTGCATTCCTGAGAGATAAGATTGAAACAGCAAAATATATCCCAGGTTTTAATTCTTTCCTTACCAAATGCAAAAGAGTACACAAAAAGGGGAAATAGATCCAGGGAATGGAGCTTCTAAGTTTCTTCCCGCAGCTCAAAATCACAGAAATTGGAAGCCTTTTCCAAAAGTGAAAAGCCAACCAATGCCTCGGTCATCACTTCTGCTTCTATCCAAGTTAGTACTGAAGATTATAATATAGAACATTGTCAGAAGAGATGAAATAATGATGTCAGGTGATTATTTAGATCCAAAATTTTATTTTATTCCCCTGGGAAAAGTTGGTGAGATTTTTCTGTTGCAATATTCTTGTGAAATGTTGCTCTACTCTCGACATCTGACAAGACAAGGTCAAGTACCAAGCAGGTGCAAGGACTTAGTTAACTATACATATACTGTATTTTCCTGCGTATAAGACTACTTTCTAACACACAAAAATCTTCTCAAAAGTCGGGGGTCGTCTTATACGCCGGGTCTCATTCTCCTGTAACCAGGCAGACCAGCCCATAAGGCTCTGACGAGCCTTAAATGGCTCTGAGGAGGGTCGTCTTATACGCCCAGTCGTCTTATATTCCGGAAAATACGGTAATTTTCAAAGAAAGCAACACACGTTAAATGTATACACACAGCTTTTTATGAAAACATGGCAGTTGGGACTGCCCTATACAGGTACTTGTACTCTGCCTTCTTAGGTTCAATAAATAACAAGCAAAGCAAAGCAAAGCAAAGCAGAGTTTTTCCTTTTCTCTCATAATTTTGGGAAATCATCCCAACTGCTTCTTTTTGGTCAGGATGTAAAATATAGGGTATTGGCATATTTTTTTTCCATAGCTGGTTTTCCTTTACTTGCTATATTCTACGCTGATCTAGGAAATCAAGCCCTATCTGTTACCAAAGTAAATGTTCTTCCACATGGGCTTCAGTCCAAATTTAGAATGACAAATGATATCTGTTGGGGACAAAGAAAAAAAAATCTGTATCTATGAGAAAGAGTCACTTAGATGTAGTGATTAAAGCCTCAGGACAGAAATCGAAACTCTGTGTGTTCTTTAGGCACAAAGCCAACTGGATGACCTTGGGCCAGCCATTCTCTCTCAACCCTCAAAGGAGGCAAAGGCAAATGACTTCCAAAACATCTTGGCACGAACATTGCAAGGATTTGACTAGGCATGAAAAATTTACTTGAAGACACAGGGAGGGAGGGAGGGAGGGAGGAGAGGGAGAGGGAGAGAGAGGGGGTGGAGAGAGAAAGATTCCCAAAATGTATTAAAATCCACAACCTTCCACCCTCCCTTTCAGGCCTACCTGGGCACTTCTTTCTCAGGTATTTCTTTTTCCTTTGTCTCTATCTCTAGAGATGGCTCTGGGTTTTCAGGATTTTTCTCCAGGTGCCTACAAGAATGTTGAATTTAAGCGGGAGAAGAAAAATAACGACAGGGTCATCATAACCTTTACAGTCTCACTGGCACCAATTATAAATTTCCACATCATAAATTAATTATTGACACTGGTGTAAACATCATCTGGTGAATGAAACATTTCTTCAAGCATTCCAGAAAGAGGGAAAGGAATGAGTCTCCAAAGAACATGAGGGCCTCCTCAGAAGAGGTTGACAATTGCTATAGTATACGAGCCCAAAAGGATCTCAAAAGTGGTAACTACAGGGCCATGCCTAAGTTTACATTCAGAAAGTTCTAGGTTCATTCCATATTATCACTAGGTGATCACTGGAAATATCTGAAGTGCTGCAGAATGAAGATCATATTGAACCAAATGAATCAAATATCTGATTCATCTTAGTACACAGCAGCCCTAAATGTTTCAATCTCCAGATCAAATCTGGAGTCGGCACACCCATGAAACACCTCTCCCGTGCGAGCTGCACTGGCTCCTGGTGGTCTTCCAGGTGATATTCAAGGTGTTGGTCACCATCTTTAAAGCGCTCCATGGCTTAGGGCCTGGATACTTACGAGATTGCCTTCTGCCACCGATGGCCTCCCACTGGCCAGTACACTCCCACAGAGAGGGACCCCTCAAGGTGCTGTTGGTCAAATTATGTTGACTGGCGATCCCCAGGGGGAGAGCCTTCTCTTTGGGGGCTCCTGCCCTATGGAATGAATTACCCCCGGAGATACGTATGATCCCCAACCTATGTACCTTTCGGCGTGCCCTTAAGACCTTACTGTTTCAACAGGCTGGGCTGGCTATATAATGAATTTTAATGGATGTTTTGGTTTTTGAGTTTTAATATAGGGCCAAATTATTTAATATATCTTAAACTGTTTTTAAATTTTGTGCTATATGTTGTTTTTACTATGGCTGTGCATTGCCCTGAGTCCCTCAGGAGAAGGGCGGTATAAAAATTTAAATCAATCAATCAATCAATCAATCAATCTCAGAAGCTATACTTGAAGAAACTATTATGCCATCTGCCATAAATGAACCATCATAAGCGTCATAATCGACTGTAGATGTTTATACCCCTAACAACTGCCCTCGCAAGAGTGTTAACTTACCGCAGAGCAGAATGGAGGGGAGACTTGACACTGGGAGGCATCCATGGGGCCCTATTATCTCGGACGGGTGGTTTGGTCTCCTTAAGCCGGAATGCAATGGTGGGATCTAGAAAGCGGGTTTGTTTGGCTACAGGCTGCACTGTTTTTGTTTTGGGAGGTCGACAGCTACCCTTTAGAGAAACAAAAACATTAAAATAATATGTGTTTCCAGACACGTTTTAGCAGTTTTTCCTACACAACAACATCTATTAAAGCCTGCATTTCAATCACTGTAATTTTGGAGGAAAAGACATTACATCAGGGGAGAAAGTGTGTCTCACAGCACCTAAAATTAAGCTTGGAGACAAGGAAGAGGAGTAGAAGCTGATGATTATATAACCGTACCTGAGGTCTGAGGGAAAACAAGCCTCCCCTCTTCTTCAGAGTTCCTGCTTTCAGTTCTGCTTTCAAAGGTCCTGATCTCCTTACAGCCTCGCCCTTGCACTGTGCAACTGCCCCTCGCTCAACGGGCAGTACGTCTTCCTGGGCTCTGGCGATGCAATGATTGATTGTCTTATGTGGTAACAGGTCTGCAGATTCTCGATATTCATCTGAAATAATTTGTTACAACAATGTTACACATATCGCATCGATTTATTATATGACCATGGCACTTTACCAAAAAAAGAGATAAGAATAGTTGCATACCATAGGGCACTTACTATCTAAAATAGGGGACAAGAAAAAACAGCAGAGGTATACTAAAAACAGAGGCAAACATACTGAGTTTGACTTAATTACAGTAGGATCTAGGGATAGGAAGCAGAGGGAATAATTTTAAGAGGAAGCAGGAGTCTATTCACATAATAAACATCCAAATAACAATTTTTTCCCCTCAGCATCGTCTTCTGGAGTATTCAGTTCTGAACCTGGATAGCTTGAAAAGAGCCTGGAGAGCTCAGCAGACTAAAAGCATTGTGACTAACACCAGCTGTCTGCAATTACTGTAAGTTCGAATCTCACCAGGCTCAAGGTTGACTTAGACTTCCATCCTTTCTAAGGTAGGTAAATTGAGGACCCAGTTTGTGGGGGCAATAAGCTGACTTTGTATAAATATACAAAAGTATGAAGGCTATTGTTTAATGCATTCTAAGTTGCCCTGAGTCTCCGGAGAAGGGCGGCATATAAATCAAAGTAAAAAAAAAAACAACTCCTCAATTCTGACCATCCAATTGGACCAGAAGTTAAGTTACAATGAGTTCACCCAGAAATCCCCAACTCATCTGGGTCTACAATTTTTCCGGGGGAAAATTAGACATGATCTATAAGAATTACTAATCAAACTTCTTCCAACTCAGCACCCAGAAGACTCACCGGGAAGAAGTTTCCGAGCTACTGAAGATTTTTTTCGGTCCAATGCACAAGATTTCTTTTGTTTTTTTGGCAATCTGTTGGCACTTTTTGGTGCATCAACTTGAGAGGTATAGAGCCATTCCTGCCCTTTCCTGGGGGACTCCTTTTTGGACAACACAGAGTCCAAATCCTGCCATAGCAATTTGTATCATGTTAAACACACAAACCTCTTACCCTGAACACCCACACAGGATGCAAAGTTCAGGTGGATGTTCAGCCTTCTTAATTGACAAAAAGCAAAATCACCTCTGAATAAATTAGAAGAAAAAATGCTATCTAGCTAACATACTCACTGTCTGCTACAAGATTTAGGAATAATTTTAAGATAATGTAATTATATTTCTCATCCCGTGGTCACAATGCATTTTTTAAAAATGAGACAACCCGTGAATCTGTTGAGTCACACCCTTTTAGAGATATTTTTTCACCAGATTCCTCAATGCCTTCAAAAATGACAGAACTTCTAATCTCCTGCCTTTACTAAAAAGATATATCTGCCTTGAAAATACCCCACAATGAACTATACAGCAGAGTCAAACATCAGCACAGGAAATGTTTTCTGACATTTATGTCATAAGCTGTTTTATTATAATTTTTTATCATAACATGTTTTATAACATTTGCCAACTTTCAATTTCAGAGGAGTCACGAGTCCCAGATTTTAGATACATTCTGCAAGTTAGCTCTTTTGGGTTCCTTGGTTCAAAAACGGTTGCCCGTGATGCACCATTTTGCCCAGTTAAAAGTTACTAAATGCTTTAGTAGCATATAGATAACTTTAACATATTCTCAATTCGATGTGAAACTCAAGAGCAATGGCTCATTCCTTAGAGGCCAAATGCCAAAACATGTCACTATTTAAGACTTATTTCAAAGGGTTGTGCCTTCTCTGGATGATGGAAATCTGTTCCTCCTCAGGAAGGGTTATATTACACTGCCTTGGATGCCAAGCAAAGAAAAAACATACTCTCTCCTGACCTCAATTTGTAGCAGCAGATCTATGATGATATCAGGAATGGATGAGTCCATCTCAAGGCGAGCAGAACAGAGAGAGAGTTGCCTGATGAGATTGCCCAGCTCTTTACAATGCGCAGAGGCAGACTGTTGCTCTGACTGGTCAGCAAAATGAGTGACAAACATCTGCAGAGCTCGGATGGCACCTCTGTGAGCTGCTGCCAGCTTGGCCATAGCTCGTGACTGCATCACAAAGGAAAAAGAATTCTGGCTTGAATCAAGTAGTCTCTTGTCAAGACAGCCAGAGCAATTCCGCCTGATCTTCAAACACTAGTTCCTTGGCAGCTTGGCCAGATACGTGGATTTCATTTTCACAAACTCCCCAGCCAGAATGGGTACTGGGGAAAATACTGAGGGTTGAAGCCCACACAACCCAAGGCACCAAGATTGGAGAAGGCATTTCTAGTCTGTATCAGAAGAATGACTATAATAGAATACTGCAAAATCAGACTGCTATGACAATACGCGAAGTAGAAATTAATGTCAGGGCTGACAGGTCGCACAGCTCAGTGAAAAGCACACTGAACACGAAGTTGAAAAAGTCATCTTCTACTTGCATGCTTCTAACTATTCTCCAAAAGGACCTTTCAGGGAGGCTCCAACCTCAGCAACTTTAAGATGAGAGAACTTCAACTCCCAGAATTACCCAGCCACATCTTAAAAGTTTCTGAGGTTGAGAAAAACTGCCCTAAAGGCTCCAATCAAGCTTTTTCCTCATCACTTAGTTTTTCCCCCAAATTCATAAAGCAATTTCATCTCACCTTCTTTGTATGTTTAATTTTAAGGGGACTCAGCTTCTCCAGATCCTCTTGGATTTGTTTTACCTGTTTGATAATGCAACAAATAAGTTAACAACAGAATGCAGTTTGGAAAACTCTCTGTCTGCATAATAATTTGGAACCAAGCTATCTGGTTCAGATAGCTTGGTTCCAAATTAACCAATTAACCATTGACTTGTTCTGATTCCCCAATTTGGGTCTGAAATATCTTCCCAAAGTTTCCAGAGATTGTTCAGACCTGTTGCTGAAGGACATAGAGCACTCGGGCAGAGCGCACAGCTTGTTCCTGCCTCCGAATATGGACCCGGCGTTCTTCCTCAGGATCCAGACATATTTCACTTCTCTCTGGAGAAAAAAAAAGTTTAGGAAAACAGTTGATTAGGCTCAGTTAAAGGTAAACGTTCCCCTTGCACATATGTGCTAGACTATATGTGCTAGTCATTCCTAACTCTAGGGGGCAATGCTCATCTCCGTTTCAAAGCCGAAGAGCCAGTTCTGCCCGAAGACATCTCCGTGGTCATGTAGCCGGCATGACTAAACGCCAAAGACACACGGAACGCTGTTACCTTCCCACCAAAGGTGATCCCTATTTTCTACTTGCATTTTTTTTTTACTTTCGAACTGCTAGGTTGGCAGAAGCTGGGACAAGTAACGGGAGCTCACTCCATTACACGGCACTAGGGATTCAAACCGCTGAACTGCCAACCGTTGGCTCGACAAGTTCAGCGTCTTAGCCACTGAGCCACCGCGTCCCTTCATATGCTTAGTTAAGAACAGACAATTTGGTGTAGAAAACATATAATACATAACACAATTACAACTGAGAAGAGACAATGAAGAAAAATGTTGGTGTCACTCAAAAGCCATCATAAAGTGTTCCAAAAACTGTATTAAATGCCCTATATCCCATAATAGTAGCTTAGATCCAGACTACACAAAAGAGGTCAGCAATATTCAGACATTTCTTCACTTTACTGTCTCAAGTGTAAACCTTTAAAACTGATTTCCAAGAGTTCTTCTCTTTAATTCTTGCAGTTCAATTAATCAGCTCACAACTAGCCTCAAAACCAGCAGGCTTAAACTCAAATTATGTCACATGAGATCATTAGTCCAAGGGCACAACACTGAAGCCTTTTCATGCATTGATACAAAAATGAAAAAACTAAAAGTATCATAGTATGCTAGTAAGCATGTTGTTATTAAATTAAAAGTATTACTGCAAAATAGAGCAGTTTCAGTCTGGCCACATATATTTGATTTGTTACTGTGTTGATACTTTTTTCCCCAAGATCAGTGCTTCAGAATATCATTGCAGACTTCAGGAAATGAATAAGGGGGACTGTATGTAACACATGAGCTGCAATTTTAAGACTCTAATCAGTCTATGGGAGAATCTGGCTGCAAAGTACATATACTCTGGTTGGCAAAAATAGTCTCTGGTCAAGCACTACTATTACAAACATTTCTTTGTATTGAACTGGGAGATGGCTAGCAGAATAAATAGGTGGGATAATAGACACAGAGCCTCATGCTTAATCAAGTCTTCTTTACAAGCCTCATTTAGACTTAAGAATGTAACACAACGAAGTCCTGAAAGTTAGGAACAACAGTTACAAAGACTCATTGTTCTTTGCTGTCCGTTTGCTTGTCACAATTTTCTTTCCCTGTAAGCAGGGGTGAAATGCTCCAGGTTCGGAAAGGATTGCCCGATCCGGTAGCGATGGAAACAGGTGGTTTGGAGAACCGATAGCAAAACTCCCCGCCTCCCTCCCCATGCCCAGCTGAGCCACACGATCATCAGAGACTTTTTTTTTACTTTTAAAAGTATTTTTTCTTCAGCCGAAGAAAAAATGCTTTTAAAAGTAAAAAAAAAAAAAAAAGCCTCTGATGATCGGGCGGCTCAGATGGGATCGTCAGAGGCTTTTAAAAGCATTTTTTTACAATCTCTTCGGCCGAAGAGGTTGTAGAAAAAATGCTTTTAAAAGTTAAAAAAAAAAAGTTGGCCACACCCACCCAGTCATATTATCCCCACCACCAAGCCACGCCCACAGAGCTGGTAGTAACAAATTTTACATTTCACCACTGCCTGGTGGTTAATCTTTTACCCACTTCTCAGGGTTTGCCTCAAGAATACTGGTTTCCTTGAATTCAAAGCCTCCATTCAGTGGGAAACAGACAAAGCCCATGAAGATTCTTCTGCATTACCAGTCACAGACTTGTATGCGGGTACCTAGTTGGTTAGGCCAAGAGAGTAACCTGTATCTCTTCTACTGTCTTATATTGCATCTTCATTTAAGTCAGCTTTCCCCCTTACCTTTTGTTGCTAGCAATTCAATTTTCTGAATGTAAGTCTGAAGCTCTTTTTGTAGCCTTCTGATTTCTATGGCACATTTGTCTTCCTCCTTTTTGGGCCCAGGTCCTGGATCACGTGTTGGTGGAGAATCAGACAAAGCGGGTCCTGACTTGACATGACTTGGATCACAAAGGAGGACTTTTGCTCCAGTGCTGTTCCTCTCCATCTTAGAAGGGTTACTAAGCTGGTGTTCATATTTCAGGTGGGACTTAGATGCTTTCAGCACGGCAGCATTCCCTGATTCCTTTCCCCAACCAAATCCCACAGGACACTTATTCACCTTGGTGAGATTCTGCATCACTTGCTCTTGCAGGTGCTTTCTTTTCACATCCCTTCTGGCCAGTTGAACAGCCTGGTTGAGCTTCTCTTCAGATACAACCGAGAATTCAACAGAGCTCCTCAGATCAGCTCCATCACCAGCACCTTGGTTCTGTTGAGTTGATGATTGTTTTAACTTTTCTATGATAATTGGACAGGGATTGGTGTAATGGACTGACAGGTTTTCAGACGATGCGGGAGCATTCCGGCTGAACTGCAGCTGTTCCAAACATTTAAAACAGGCAGTGTGATACAAGGTGAGTATTGGATTAAAATCTCCTAAACGCAAATCTGTTTGCAAAAATCTCTCAACCAAAAAACCCCCCAAAACAACTGAGTTCCATTGGACAACTGAACCCATCACTCCCTAGCAGTTCGAGTGGCTTCCCAGAGTTGTGGTGAGGATTAAAGGTGGTAGTGGAGACCATTATGTATGCTAGTATACTTACTCAGGTTTCTCTGCACAAGCACAGAATAAGCAGTTTACAAGGATCTTAAATTATTTCCCAAGCCAGTTGACTAAAAGGTAAACTGGATGATTAAAAATTAATCCACTTTATACTAATATAATTATCTGACTTTAGAATAACAGAGTTGGAAGGGACCTTGGAGGTCTTTCTAACCCCCTGCTTAGGGGGGAAACCCTACACAATTTCAGACAAATGGTTATCCAACATCTTCTTTAAAACTTCCAGTGTTGGAGCAGTCACAACTTTTGGAGGCATGTTGTTCCATTGATTAATTGTTCTCACTGTCAGGAAATTTCTCCTTAGTTCTACATTGCTTCTCTCCTTGATTAGTTTCCACCCATTGCTTCTTGTTCTACCCTCAGGTGCTTTGGAGAATAGTTTGACTCCCTTTTCTTTGTGGCAACCCTTGAGATATCGGAACACTGCTATCATGTCTCCCCTAGTCCTTCTTTTCATAAGACTAGACATATCCAGTTCCAGCAACCATTCCTTATATGTTTTATCCCAGAGTCCCCTAATCATCTTTGTTGCTCTTCTCTGGACTCTTTCTAGAGTCTCAACATCTTTTTTACATCATGGCGACCAAAACTGGACGCAGTATTCCAAGTGTGGCTTTACCAAGGCATTATAAAGTGGTATTAACACTTCACGTGATCTTGATACAACAGGGATCTCTGTTTATGCAGCCTAGAACTGTGTTGGCTTTTTTGGCAGCTGCAGCACACTGCTGGCTCTTATTTAATTGATTATCCACTAGGACTCCAAGATCCCTCTCACAGTTACTACTATTGAGTGATATACCACCAGTACTCTATCTGTGCATTTTGTTTTTCTTGCCTAAATGTAGAACCTTCCTTTTTTTCAACCATTGAATTTCATTTTGTTAGATAGCACCCAATGTTCAAGTCTGTCAAGATCCTTCTGTATCTTAAGCCTATCTTCCAGAGTGTTCTGCTAGCTATTCCTGCTAGTTTGGTGTTGTCTGCAAATTTGACGATTTCCTCATCTATCCCTTGTTCAAATCATTGATGAATATGTTGAAGATCAGAGCCTTGGGGTACCCCACTGCATACTTCCCTCCATGTAGAAGCAGTTCCATTGAGGTCTATACATTGTTAGCTTCTCCACAGAGAGAGCAGTTATATAGCCCAAATATACCTTGTACTGACTTTAGAGGAGTAATAATAATTGCTTTGCAAAAGGAAAAAGACAGATGTTGGGCCATAACTTTCTGTGATTCCTCTCATATTCCTCTTAGGAACCTCCAACAATCTAAATAGGTCTTATACCTCAATTCGTACATGGAAAAATGCAAGTTTTTTAAAGGCAAAAATCATAAAACAAATCCAGACAGGATTTTACTTACTGGTTTTATGTTGATTAGTATTAAAAACACAAATCCCATTCAATATGTTTCTAAGAATCAGCACCTTCACATCACTGGTTTGTTTAAATAAAATTACAGGTTGGCAATGCTAGAATACATATTGGCAGCTTATTACATGTTAGCATTTCATCATGTAAAATCCACAAAAGATGCTGATGTTGCACAATACCTGTATCTGTGGGGACTTTGTATCACTTTTGGCCATTTGTGGGTGCGATGCCAAAGGAATAGTGGTTGTAGTTGCTTTTCGCAGCTCCATCATAATTTTCAGAAGCTCAAGCTCCTGTTGTTTATGAAGTTACTGAAAATCACCAAATATTAAATTCCGATTACCACAAACACATTCTGTTTTCTTAGCTGAAAGACACTAATTAGGCATAAGAATTTTAATTTTCCAAGCATGCTTAGAATTGCAATTCACTCATCGGCACTTACAATGCTTAGAATACAAGCGTTACTATAACCATGTTGCTTGTATCTTTCAATTTATATTGTTTTTGTTTGTTTCCTAGTACAATTTGATAGCTTATTAGTAACCTTGACTATCACTAAGTGTTCCATCTTTTTATTCTTGATGATTGTATTTTATCCTTCTTATGTACACTGAGAGCATATATACCAAAGACAAATTCCTTGTATGCCTAATCACACTTGGCCAATAAAGAATTCTGTTCTGTTCTGTTCTGTTCTGTTCTGTTCTGTTCTGTTCTGTTCAGGTTATCCTTTTTAAAAGTTATGGAATCATTTTGTTTGGTTTTATGTTATCTATGTTTATTTTTTCAATTGGTTTTGTAGAATGTTTTAATTATTGGTTTTACTGTATGCCATCCAGAATCACTTTGTGTGAGAGGAGTAGCCATACAAATTTGATTAACAAACTCTTACAATAGGTGAGTCTATATAGCCAGCTGTCTCTGAAAAAGCAGCACAAAAATGCTGTTTCCTCCAATATTAGATATCTGGAAGAAACACACAGAGAGATGAATATCAGAAATAAAGCTTCCTTATATTAAGGCTAATTTGCCATCATTCTATCATTGGTGTAACTAAGCAAAAGGACTGACAAGTTACAGTTTGCTTCTTCTTTACAAAGACTTTAAAACATAGTAGACACACAGCCAGGAACCTTTTGCAAAAGAAAAAGTTATAACCAGAAATAGAATGGATTCAACTGTAAATACCTGATCATCGGCTACAATTACTTATAAAAATTCTGATTACATTTTTAAAATTCTTAACAATCTGTAAAATCATTCATCACAGAGATGTAGAAAATTCCTCTGCAGAAAAAAATCTCCCAGAAAATATCACGATATATATATAGGTTTCATTCATAAATACTTGACTGTTACAGGGCAGAATTAAGAAAAGGGGGCATGGTTGGCTGATGAAACCTAAAGAGGTAGAAATAGATCTATTCCAGTCTCCCTCATAAATTCAAACAGATAGCAGAATGGCTGCTGTGGTGTTTAGGAAGGCCTAAAAGCTGGTGAATTGAGATTTCACTGAAAATTAGGCTATGAAACATCTTGATATACGTAGGAAAATCCCTGGCATAAAGATATATATATTCTATATCTTTAAGCATTTCAACTAACAGACTTTTAATGATGCAGGAAAACACCAGAGATTTTAACTTGTAGGTCTTTGGTTATTTGGGTCTTCTCCAGCGTAAAAGACCTGCGAGACCTGCGATCTCACATTGCTCCTGGAAGAACGAAGCCGAGAACACCAGCCTGAAGATGACGAATGAGACTTCATCGAAACGTCGCCAAGATACTTCCAATTCTATGCGGGAGAAGACCCGAATAACCAAAGACCTACATATATATATATATATATATAATATTCTTACTTTTCGTAGGTTTAATGTGTGTTTTTCCTTTAAGCCAGGTTTTTCCTATGTAACCAAGATTTTTCTGGAACCACAATTGAGTGAAATCACATTCACTACTTTCTGGGTTTTTTCTCCCTCTTTTCATTCTGGCGGCAAGCAAATTTTGTGCTGCATTGCGGGAGACTTATATAGCTATTTCTGGCTCGTTAGCCATCGTAAGCCATACCCACATCTCATGTTCCTCCCTGTAAAAGTACAATGTCTACCACTGTACCTTTACAGGGAAGAAAAAATATCACGATATCCAATATATATATATATATCCAGAGCTGAAGAAGCTTCTTGGGGAGATAGATATATATATATATATATATATATATATATAAAGTGTTTTTCTATCGAGACATCTGGTCTACCCCAACATGTGGGAGGGGGCATTCTGCTCCCTTTTGCTTTTCAACTCCAATCCTCAAGCAGTCATATTCACGACAAACCATTTTATACTAATAATATCCCCTCCCACATGTTGGGATAGACCAGGTGTCTCGATAGAAAAACACTTACTCTTTCCCCTGGCTCAAGCTGATAAAGGGAGAAATTGTGGCTCAGAAGGTTAATTCAACTGCCTAACATGCAGGAAGCCCAAGTTCAAATCTGAGTAAGGGAATGGCTAGCTGATGAAAGCTCAAAAGCTTGAAATAGATCTTTACTAGTCTCCCTTTATTTCTTTATCAGCAAAATATAAATTTGATATATATATGCATATGTACACACTCAGCCACACACCAAGCTTTGACAATCACTGAGGGATTGAAAAGCAGCCAAGACGCGGTTCAGCTTTCTTCTACTTATGACCGCCCAAATGTCACAAGCAGGGTTGGAGAAGTCTAATCAGATCCTCCTCGTATACTGTACTCTATCAATTTTAATTTTTAATTTATTTATTTTTTATAACAATATAAAAGTTAAAAACAATTAATTAATTTGGCCAATCATCTAAAATAAAATAACCCATTCCAATAAAATTTTTAGGCCAGCCCTGCTTGATGAAATAATAGCGTTTTAAGGGCACGGCGAAAGTACGGAGGGGGGCAGCTTGTTCCAGAGGGCAGGTGCCCCCACAGAGAAGCGCTCTCCCCCTGCGGGTCGCCAGTCGACACTGTCTAACCAATGGCACCCTGAGGAGACCCTCTCTGTGGGAGCATACTGGTCGGTGGGAGGCTATCGGAGGCAGAAGGCGGTCTCAAAAATATCCAGGTCCTATGCCATGTTGTAAGATCAGAGCTGAAATGAGGGGTTCTTAGTGCTCTCTGAGCTTAGTTGTTTCCTTGCAGACGTTTAGTTTGGTTAATGAAATATCTGCAGGAAAACAATCAAGCTCAGAATCTATGGAGTTTCTCAGCCATCCAGGTGATGGTTGTCCCAAAGGTGCTTTTTTTTTTCTCAAGAGGCGGTTTCTGGTTTTTCTTTGAAGACGTTTCGCTTCTTATCCAGAGCTGAAGAAACTTCTTGGATGAGAAGCGAAACGTCTTCAAAGAAAAACCAGAAAGTCCAGTTGACTCTTGAAAAAAAAAAAAGCACCTTTGGGACAATCAAGTTCAGACAGCATTAAGGACCCCTCAATGCCATCTATCTCCGAGCAGCACTTACAGCCCATACATTTTTGTTTTGTTAGCCGCTGCAAGGAGCTGGACCTTTGGCCTTCCTGCTGCTGTTACTTAGATTAGATAAGTGCAAAAATCAAAATGAGATTCCCCTTCTCTCTCCAAGAAAAAAACTCACGGGACCAACCTGACGAATTACCGGAAGAAGCTACAGAGCCATAGTGGGGGTCGCTACAGGCTGAGCCGATCCCGCCTTCTTCTTGCTTCCTTAGCAACCGGCGCTTTCAAGGACGCCTTGAAACAGCTCGAGGACAACGGGTGGCGATAATGGCCAATTACCTTCCGGGAAAATTCTCAACGCTCTCAATCTTAATCCTGAAAATTCTTTTGACAGTTTTTGGCCCAAGCGGCCACCATCCTCGGGGGCGGGGCGTGGTCCTCGCTTTTCCCTTTTCGTCTTTGCACACTTCCGCCCTTACACAAGAGGCACGAGATTCCATCATGGGTTGGGAAGAAATCTCTGTGCACGGATACGAGGAGTTCGTTCGGGTCGCCCGCGAACAGCAACAGCGCGGCCAAGTATTCGTGTATTTTAGCGGTGACAAGGATCCAGACAGCGGTACTAGTTGGTGCCCAGATTGTGTTAAGGGTAAGCCATCTCTTATCACTTATACCTATGGCTTTCTCCACCGCCTTTTCCCTGCAGTCATATACTGTAAATGTAAGCTGCAAAGGATTTTGACCAACAAGGTCTTCCTCAGGTATAAATATTTCTAATTCCTTCTGTAAAATAGTTGTTGGTGAACTGCCTTAAAAGGTTACTTGATAAATTGTCTGATAACTTTTGAGGAATTTAAAAATCGAAGTTTATTAGTCCATGCACATATACAGGTGTCACTGTGGCGCATGAACTAGTACTAGTGGAAAACCGAAAAGGATTTAACCCAGTTGGAAGGCACCTTGGAGGTCTTCTAGTCCAACCCCCTGCTTAGGCAGGAACCCTATACCATTCCAACCAAGTGGTTGTCCAAAATCTTAAAAACTTCCATGCTGGATGCTGCAGTTCAGTAGAACTAATGAAACTGGAAGAGGATACAAGTTGGAGAGGAGGGCATGGAGATAAAAGTTACAGTATAAGTGTATCTTTTGTAAGGTCTAATTGGAAACCTTTTTTTTTTATCCTAGCTGAACCCATTGTACGAGCTGAACTCCCAAACGTGCCAGATGGATCTATATTCATTTACTGCCAAGTAGGACCCAGAGACTAGTAAGTAAGACATTTTGAAAAAGGTGGTAGTTACTTTCGTTCAGCCAACCAAATAAGTATTGCATATATGGTTCGTAAGTGTTAGTAACATTTAGCCTGTTGTCAGGTTGTATGAGGGTCTTAATGTAGTGAAGATATTTAAAAATCCCTATGTGCAGAATGTCCCCTATCAGAAAAAGAAAAAAAAACCTTAAAAAGGGACTCCTAAGTTACAGAAATACTGGGTTTAATTTAAGTGCAATTTTGAGACAGAGGACTACTCAGATCAGATCCTCTGCAATCATTTCCTGCTTATACTTTGCTTTCCTTTCTGCCAGATCTCTTTATCAGCTGAACTTTGCCATTTTGAACTCTGAAATTTGATTATATAGCTGCCCATCTCATTGTTACATGATTCTAGGTAGTTTACAATAACAAGTATTACATAAATTTCTAGATCTTTCCACTCACTTGGACAGCACACAAAAATTAGAAATGGAATGAGTATTTAAAAACCCATTGTAAACAGCAGGTACTCCAACCAAGAAAACACACCTACTGGGTCCTATAAGAGAGCACTGCTTAAAAGATGGGATCTGAGCACGCCTATTCTGTTGCATTTGAATTTTACATTAACAGTTGGAGAAAGGGATTCCCTAAAATAATCAGGCCCTATGCCATGTAGAGCTTTACAGCTGATGATCAGCATTTGGAAGTATCGTGCTGTTACATACCCATAGCTTTTTTATACCGCTGCATTCTGGACCAACTGTTAAGCATTGTTTGAATCTAAAAGATTGCAAATGTACAATTGACTGCAGTTTATTTTCATGATTTCCACACATAGCAACTTTCTTGTGTATTTGCAAAATCTTGCTTTTCCCCACCTGAAAGTTGTTTTTTTTCTGAAACACAGCCATGTTTGAAAAGATGATTGAGTGCATTGTACTCATCTGTCTGGATCACATCATGTCAAGGGTAATTTATTTTTATCAAAAGTTTGCCTTTCTCAGTCTGTCAAATATGGCAACTTCCATTTGTGTGTTTTTCCACACAAAATAAAAATAATTTTTTTCCAATATGCAAGTATATTTTAAGATATAAAACCATTATTTTATTTTCTCCATAGCTGGAAAAATCCCAATAATGAATTCAAGAAGAACCTTAAGTTAACTGGTGTGCCTACACTTCTCAAATATGGAACTGTAAGTATATACATTTTCTAATTAATTTCGAAAGAGTCAAATGTTGTCAAAAGCCTGTAGTACTTAGAAGAATTGCCAAATATTTCTTCTCTATGCTTAAGCCTGGCTTTATTGCTTTCAACTAAAAATGGAAAACCTATAAATAAATTATATTTGCAAAAAATTGGTCTACTCCTGTATAAATCTCACAAGTGTCCAGAGAGTTATTTTCTGAACAAAGTGGTATCTTAATGGATAAACTATTTCTCATCTGTGGTAATTGAGTAATTTAGCAGATATAATTTTGTGTCTTCTAAAAGTCCAGCTGGTAGCCAAAAAGGGATTGTGGGAGTACTAGAAAAACTGGAAAGAGTACAATTGAGAAAAATGTATCCAAAAATAAGCCATGTAACTATTAAGTTACTTAGCAATATAACAACAGTACATAGAAAGGAATATTTGTACAAAGGACTTGGGTCTCCTACCATACTTGGAAAAGCAATAATATATCCTAACTTTTGTTTCAGCCTCAGAAGCTGGTGGAACAAGATTGCTTTAAATCTGACCTTGTGCGAATGCTATTTACAGAGGACTAAGTAATTGAAGCTATTACCAGCAGAGGAAGTGTTTTTTAGATGAAACCATTGTGTCAAACAGTACGTGAATAAATCTGTAATCTAAGCCATCAAATTTAAATAAAATCACTGTAAAACTGTACTGTGTATCAATTGAAATTGTGGCTAGTTCATATGAACCCATTTGCTGGAGACTGATTATCTACTCTTGGACTCCCTTAGTTTCACTGTCTAAGGCAAATGTATTTTAGAAAGAATTCAGGCTTCTGCAGTAATTTGCTATTCTATATACAACGTTTTAAATGAACATCCACTGCAATAAAGACTGCTGAATTTCTTTTAAAGAGTAAATTATATAGCTTCATTACTTAGAATACTATTACTTAGAATAGTTTATATTCTATATATTTTATATTGTTGTTATATTTAGTGAACTTCCAAAGTTAGGGAATACGAGGACAAGGATGAGAAAGTAATGTTATTCTATACATTTACAATAATCAAGAAAATGACTTAGAAAAAGATTTGTCTGAGGATTAGAATGATTAATAGCATAAGGAAGCAGACTTTAAATACCAAAGGAAAATCATTTGAGATTAACAAACAGAATTTTGTTAATACCAACACAGTTTAGATGTAAAATATTATCTTTAAATCATCTCTATCAGTTCTAGAGGATTCTGGGTTTCTCTAACATTTGCCAACTGTTACTGGCACATTATACCAAAGTCTCCCTTGAGGCAGGTTCAGAAAATCTAAAATGTATTTTCCTATCAATCTACAATTCAAGGAAATTTAAGTTAAAAGCTAGGAGATTCTCCACTGTATGCTATATAATTATTTTAACTGTAGAGTTGGAAGAGATTGCAAGGATCATCTAGTCCAACTCTCTAAAGCATGTAGGACAACTATTTAAACTATCTATGAAAGGTGGCTGCCCAGTAAACCTCAAGTTGCCTGGCTAAGAGTGATGCTGTAAACTATAGTTAACAAGTTTTTCCACCTGTTGCAGTTATTGCTGATGCTTTACATCCAAATCACAGGATGTAGGATTACAAGGGTAATTACTATGGATTAAGAGATAGCCAGAACACCATTTACTAACACCCACAAATTAGCATACAACAAAAATGTTTAGCCACTTTTACTTCACAGTAAATGTTCCAAAATACTCTTCTGCTATACAGTATCAGGAAACACATCTACAACTTTAAATCAGGATATAAGAAGAATCTCTTACATCTTGAAGAAATCATTTGCAGCAAATCTGAAATTCCAAATTGAAGCTGTTAAACATTCACAATATTTTACTAACACTATCACCGTTCTAAGGCATTTCAGGTAACAATGCTCCAGATTAAATCCACAGGATCCTTCTGCCCTTGCAAGGAGTTTTTGTAGCGCCTAATGGCTCACTTGACAGAGGTGCTGTTCTGCTGCTGCTGCTGCTGCTGCTCTGCAAGAGCCTGCTGGAGGCGCATCCGCTTGCGGGAATAGTGTTGCCAGTGGAGTATCTGTTGCTCATCAATGAATTTTGCACACTGCGCATTCACCAGTTCTTTACGAAAATGTTCATATTGGAGCAGTTCTAGCATATGTAGGCATTGGGGATACCTTCATAATACAAGAATATATTATAAGACACTTTTTAATGCTTTTCCTAAGTCACCAGTACTTTTGACAACAAATAAAGAATTCTATAAGTAGGAAGGAAGGAATTGAAAAATATTCTGGTCACTTAATTTGAAGCAAATTGCCACTTTTCTAGTATATTTAGTAAACAAGCATGCATATTAATAACTATTTTGCAATTACATACAAGAGGAGGAGACCGGCAAGTGTTTCATAAAAATATAGTTTTATGCTATGTGTTATATGAACTCTAGACATTTAATACAAAAGAGATAACAATATTATAATACTTACTTTAGGTATTTGGCATACTCTGGTTCCTTCCAATAAAGTAAGTATTTTAAATAATTTACAAATGCTTTGTCTTTGAAATATCCTCTCTGGGCAAGAACTAAAAGAGATATAAACATAAACTTACTTAAAATAGTTTTTCTCTGTACAAACTCACAACAATCTGTAAGGAAATTGTTAATCTTCAATGAAGGCACACAATATAAAATTACAAAACAGTACAGCTAGTCCTCACCAAATGTCCAGCTTTCAGATTTCAACAGTTCTAGTATTAACTTTGAGGGTTTTTTATTCATTTTTTTTTCATGTGTAACCTACCATACAGATTTTAGTCAAATCAAACAAACAAGATTCAACTAGCCACCATCTTTGACTCTGGCTTTAAATATTTTGCCTATGAATTTGGGTCTATTTAAGAACACACACATTCATATATTTCTGGTTACTTTATAGTTTTCAATTTTGTACATTTTGTATTGTAATTTCATATCTAGATTTCATTATGCTTGAAGTCAATAAAGAGATCTTGATCTATATTATACTTTAGATACTTACAGTTGAGGTAATTGGGGTTTGCCAGACACTGCACAAATTCCAGCTCTAGTTGGAAACGAAGTCTATTTCCAGTATCATCTGGGACAAGATAAAGGAGTGTGGAATTATACAATATATACTGCATGCATTAACTACCTGATGATGAGTAGTTTTTATACCGCTTAGAGAAAAATTAGGAAAAAATGGCAATCTATATACTTCAATCAATCAATCAGATTAGAGCTGGAAGAGACCTTGGAGGTCTTCTAGTCCAACTCCCTGCTCAAGCAGGATTAATACCAGGTGTCAAATTTGCGGCCTGCGGACCAGATGCATCACGCACAGACCACGCCCACCCCCGGTTTAGCGAAGCGGGAAGTCACAATACATCAGGGGATGATGTAACGTCGCAAGTTTGACCCCCCTACCCTATACCATTTCAGACACGTGACTGCCCAATCTTTTCTTAAAAACCTCCCGTGACAAAGCACCCCCAACAACTGAAGGCAAGCTGTTCCACTGTTTAATTGTACTCATTGTTAGGAAGTTTCTCCTCAATTCTAGGTTGCTTCTCTCCTTGATTACTTTCCATCCATTCTTTCTTATCCTGTCTTTTCGTGCTTTCGAAAATAAATTGACCTCTTCCTCTTTGTGGCAGCCTCTCAAACAGGGCTGTGGAGTCGGGAGGATTGGGACATTTAAACTTGCTTTTTTAAAAATTCCAATCTAAATTTAGTAGGAGTTGGAGTCAGTGCATTGTTTGCCGACTCTGACTCCGACTCCAGGTACCTAAAATTTCCTCCGACTCCGGCTCCGACTCCACAGCCCTGCTCTCAAATACTGGAATACTGCTATCATGTTCCCTCTAGCCCTTCTTTTCTCTACACCAGGGGTCTCCAACCTTGGCAAAGCTGGCTGGGGGAATTCTGGGAGTTGAAGTCCTCCAGGCTTATTGCCAAAGTTGGAGACTGCTGCTCTAGACTAGCCAAACCCAAATGCTGCAACTGTTCTTCATATTTTAGCCTCCAGCCTTTAATCACATTTGTTGCTCTTCTCTGCACTTTTTCCAAACTCTCAACATCTTTTCTGTAATGTGACGAAAACTGGATGCAATAATCCAGCTATGGTCTTACTATGGCTTTATAAAGCGATATCAATACTTCACGTGATGTTGATTCTATATCTTTGTTTATACAACCAAGGATTATATTAGCTTTTACTTCCAAAACACTGGTCAGATGTGTGGATTAATCCTAGAGGAACTACTACCAATCACCTTGGCATGTCTTTTAAGGTCTGTGAATAGCCAAGAAGCTGCTTTACAGATGATGTGCAAACGTGTGTGTGTGTGTGTGTGTGTGTGTTTCTTTTAGCCAGGTTTTTCCTAAAAGAAAAGCACACATAAAACCTATGAAAAGTACGAATATATATATATATATATACACACACACATATATATACATACATATACATATATATATACATATACATATACATATATATATACATATATATATACATACACACGCGCACACACACACACATATATATACATACATACATACACACACACACACACACACACACACACACACATCACCAACCATGCCACATGGGAATGAAGAGTTGCTGGGAAGCAACAGTTATGGTGGCCGCCTGATGGAGGATGGCTGCTCTCATATAATCAGCAACGATACAAAAGCAGTTCTCTCCCAGCTCCTGCAACTGCTGGGGGTCTTTTAATACCAATTCCTCCTCCTTCAAGGACACGCCTCAATCACCTTTACGATCGCCCAAGCAAGAGGCTATTATTCCGTATCAAGAGCAAGGAAGCCCCCGTGCTTTTTACGCCAGTTTCACTTATCTGTACAGATGGACTTATACGACGGAAGTGACTTTTGAATTAATATCATCAATTACATAAAAGGGACGACAATTGTTTGTTTAGACTAGGGCTCTTAAAAAAGGAAAGACAGCCCCCACACCCCCGCGTCCCGTCCCGTAATTTCTTCGGACCAGCGTCCACTCACCGCCCTCCATGGTGGCGGAGATAACACTCCGCTCTCAACGGCACCATTCACCAAGATGGCGGCGGCGATTCTAAGCCCTCCCAACGCATCTTAGTGCATTCTGGGAAATTCCCGGAGGAGGGCAGGACGCGTTGCCGTGGCAACAGTAATACCAGAAGTTAATTATCTAGCCTCATGAGGGCATTTTAAAAAATAAAAAACCCAGCCTTTTTCTCTATTTTAGCAATGGTCACATTTGCTAAATAAAGAAGCGTTTTATAGAAGTATTCCCACTGCCTCTTCACAGATACTTCTATTGTACCATAAGGCAAGGCAACCTCATGATAAAATAAAATGCTTCTAAGCACTCCCAAATCATGGCTCTTGACTATATTAAGCCCATTCTTGTGCTAAGGCTAAGCCATAATATAAGTTATTTAGTTTTAGTTTATCATGTTGGATTTTTCTCAATAGGGATTTAACATTTTGTAGTTATGGAGATGAATTTATAATTCTGCATTTGAGCCTGATCAGTAATTCAAACTCTGGCATCCTTTTTTTTTTAAATGCAGAAATTGGGAACTTGCTATTCTTACAGGTTTGTTTATTCTTTATTGTAGGGTGTTTACACATTTTAACATTTATGTAAATGTGAGAAGATTTTCATGATAGTATTTGAAAAAATATGTTTAAAACCTCATTTTTGTGCAATTGGAGACCAACTCATGAGCCACACTTAAATCATAGACTGGTATAAATGCCTTCTATTTTGCAATGTGAAATTTTTTCTTGCTTTTTCCTCAGAAACCTGTTTGTTTGTTTGTTCATTTACTTGTTTCATTTGTTTAGGCAGCCATCTCAAATCAGTAACTCTGGACGGTGAACAGTTACAAAAACAATATAAACAAAACGCAATACAAAAATTAAATACAAATAGCAACCATCATATCCATTGGTATTAACATAAACAGGAAACAAGGCCCTTTTCATACTCAGGACCCCAACACAGGTTTTCAAAGCCTTCCAGCAGGGCTATCCTAATCTTTGGAGGAAGAATATTACAGATAGTATTAAAGTGTTAGGATTATAATTAAACATAAATAGTTAATTTAGGGTGAGATGCTAGATTTTACTGAAGAAGATTTGGCATTAGAAGGATATACTTGTCAATGATTTTCCTACATAAAATTACTACAAAGATTTAAAGTAAATAAAATAAGTTTTGATTTTGAACATTGTAAGACTGAGTTTGAAATAGAACTGTGTACAAATAATGAACATGTTATTTCTAAAATGTATGCTTACTGAAATTTGAAACAAAGTATGATAAAATGGGCTGATTTTTTAGGTTACACATATAAATGGAACAATGGGAGAATATGTGGCTGAAATGGATGAAATTTATGTTATTACCTTAAAGAGAATTTTTATAAAAAATGTTAGTATATGTCAGCGGAAAAAAATCTATAATGTATAAAGGTACATTAAATTTATACAGGAAATGTGGGGACATTTTACCATGCTTGGTGAAGCATGGTAAAAAAGGTGAAGAATGGATTCAATTACATACATTTATTCAGGAGATTTTAAAGATTAATATCAATTGAAGCCAGAGGTGTTTCTTGTGAAACTGATTTTAAAAAGTTGGAAAAAAGTTACAGAACTTTATTTTTATATGTGATAAGTGCAATTAGACTATTATATGCACATCAATGGAATGACTTGACATTATTCACAATGGAGGAATGGATGGTGAAGATGATGGAACTTGCTGAAATGACTAAACTGATAGCTTTGATCAGTGAAAAGATATCAATTTATTAAATTTATTGCCATTTGGAAACTCCTTTTGGACTTTTTGTGTGAAACAGAAAAAATAACTTGGATGTTTTTGTTAACTAGAAAGAATAGAAAACATGAAAGTAATGTTGTAACCATTAATTTACATTTATATGACAGAAATTATTTATTTATCCTTTTTTCTGCATTTCTGCTACTTAGTTCTTTATTCTAAATATTACCTTTTGTTAATTTTTATCTTTCATATTTAAAACTCCATTAAAAAAATTAAATATCCAAAATAAAAGATTTAGTCTTCCTCTATCCAGCCTCTGACATGTCAACAACTGTGGAGTTGTTGTGTTTCTTTCCATAAACAGGTTCAAAGCTTGATTAGCATGGTTTTAGTATAATTCAACAGAGCCTGGAATTAGGTTGTATTGAAGAGGAAAGTATCACACAGAAAAATCATAAAATTACCCTGGTTGAAATTCACCTCTCTCCAAAAGTGCAGGAATACTGTCTGTAATGCATTAAAAGCAAATTTAGTATGCCTTTTGTTTTAGATCTCACCTTTTTCCTCTTTGGCTCCTCCTGTTTTTAAGTGTTCAAAGGGCAGAGTGATTTTAGATTTTTGTTAACAAGAGGCAATGTTAACTTTTTACTGTGACTGTGTCTCCTCCCTTTGCAATCATGTTTTTTTCATTGTTCAGGTTTTATGTATTATTCGTCCAGAGGTCAAATTCTGAACGCTTGTAGGGAAAGAGAAGCAAGAGGCAGAAATGAAACAGAGCAGAGACATACAAACCACTTAAACATATTTTATACATATATTGACTAAAGAGATAAATTTTGCTAGCAAAATTATTTGCAAACTATTTTTTTTACAAGAATTTTTGCAATCAACTTTTACTTTTACAGCTAAAAGTACTTATTTGGTGAACCTCACAAGCCAATGGCTGACCAATTTTTAAAAGATCTTGAAGATTCAGGTTTGAGGGAACCCTCTGAAATGAGACCTTTGGTGATCAAATGGATTGAAGAACGGTTTCCAGGAGTTGAGTCAATACCAACACAAACCCTCCAGCAGTGGATGGAAGATAAACCAGGAGAGCTTCTCCTTCTTGTAAGTTGCTTTCTCCTTTGCTGAATCATTGCCTTTTCTGTTGGATATGCAGAAAGTTTTCCAATGTGTTAGTAAGGTTAAGGTCATTAGGTTATATCAGTTGATAGGATAGACCTGTAAAGCCACCATGTCACATGAAATACTATGCTGGCAAATCTTCAAGGTTTTCTGATTTCTTTCCTCAGACTGATTCATATCATTTCTGTAACCTACTAGCATTCAAGCTTCCTGGTTTTATTTTCTGAGGTTTGGTAATACAATATAAAAATTGTCAGGAGAGTGGACCTTTGAGTAACTGGCAGTAGAGATAGCAATAGCACTTAGACTTATATACTACACTATAGTGCTTCATAGCACTTTCTGAGCAGTTTACAATGTCAGCATATTGCCCCCAACACTCTGGGTATTCATTTAACTGACCTTAAAAGGAAGGAAGGCTGAGTCAACCTTGATCCTGTCAGGGTTGAACTCTAAGCTGTGGGCAAAGTCAGCCTGTAGTACTCGATTCTAACCACCTCACCACCAGATACATGAGAGGCTGCAATCATATTCTTGCAGAGAAAGGATGACTTCCTTTCAAGTGGCAATCTAACCAAAGAATCCAGCTGAAAGCTTTAGACCCTCCACCCTAAAATCTTATTTTTAATGCCAGGTCAGCTACTGATTAAACAATTGAAGTAATGCATAAGTAAACATTAATATGGAAGAATAACCTACTACTAGATAAAGTAGAAAAATGTGAGTTAGATAGCATCACCATCAGATGGATTTGTAACTGGCTGACAACCACACTCAAAGCGTAGTCCTCAATGGAACTGCATCTACATGGAGGAAAGTATGCAGTGGAGTACCTCAAGGCTCTGTTTTAGGCCCAGTACTCTTCAACTTATTCATCAATGACTTGGACGAGGGAATAGATGGGGAACTCATCAAATTTGCAGATGACACCAAGCTGGCAGGAATAGCCAACACTCCAGAAGATAGGCTTAAAATACAGAAGAATCTTGACAGACTTGAACATTGGGTGCTATTTAACAAAATGAAATTCAATAGTGAAAAAAGTAAGGTTCTACATTTAGGCAAGAAAAACAAAATGCACGGGTACAGTATATGTGGTATCTTGCTCAATAGTAGTAACTGTGAGAGGGATCTTGGTGTCTGAGTGGAAAACCATTTAAATATGAGCCAGCAGTGTGCAGCAGCTGCCAAAAAAGCCAGCACAGTCCTAGACTGCATAAATGGATAGAATCAAGATCATGTGAAGTGTTAATACCACTTTATAATGCCTTGGTAAAGCCACACTTGGAATACTGCATTCAGTTCTGGCTGCCATGATGTAAAAAAGATGTGGAGACTCTAGAAAGAGTGCAGAGAAGAGCAACAAAGATGATTAGGGGACTGGAGGCTAAAACATATGAAGAATGGTTGCAGGAACCGGGTATGTCTAGTTTAATGAAAAGAAGGACTAGAGGAGACATGCTAGCAGTGTTCCAATATCTCAGGGGCTGCCACAAAGAAGAGGGAATCAAGCTATTCTCCAAAGCACCTGAGGGTAGAACAAGAAGCAATGGGTGGAAACTAATCAAGCAGAGAAGCAACTTAGAACTAAGGAGAAATTTCCTGACAGTTAGAACTGTGGAATTAACTTGAGAGTTAATCAGTGGAACAACTTGCCTCCAGAAGTTGTGAATGCTCCAACACTGGAAGTTTTTAAGAAGAGATTAGATAACTATTTGTCTGAAGTGGTGTAGGGTTTCCTGCCTAAGCAGGCGGTTGGACTAGAAGACCTCCAAGGTCCCTTCCAACTCTGTTATTCTTTTCTAAGTACATAATTTTAGAGTTGCCCAAATCTCTAAAAGAAAATTGCAAAAGAAAATGCAATGCTCCAGACAGATCACAAGATGGCAGTGGTCTACTACTATTCCCCAAGTCACTATAAAGAGTCTGGAGAAGGTTCAGATCAGATTTCCAAAAAAAAAAAAGTATCTTTATCAACATACCCTCAAAAACAATTGAACAGTGAAAATAACTTGTACAGGAAAATAAAGAAAGTAACACTTAGCACACAACAGAAAATAGAAATAAAAACTTAATTCAAATGGCTGGATTATACCAGTACATTTTATTTATTTCTACATTCCTGAAGTGAATAGCTCCTGGTTCAGTTTTCTGAGGTTCCAAATATTTATCTGTGTTTGCAGTGAAAAAAAATTGCCTCCTCCTTTTCCATCTTTTCTCCAGAGACTATTTATAAAAAGAAAATGTTCTCCATCTTCAACAGTAGGTATAACCTGTATGTGACATAGTGCAAATCTTTTGCACTTGAGGATGTGAATTGTGAATCTGAGTCTGCAGTTGTCCATGCAGGATAAATTCACAAGAACATCCTTGATAAAAATGCCATCATGTATTATAAAAACAAAGCTGAGAGGAGGGGTGGCTTGAGTTAATCCCCACCAGCTCCTCTGAATTACTCTGATTAGTGGTGCAATGGTAGTCTACAGAAACTGCATCTCACTAACCAGAAGTTCTATCCAACAATCTGCTGATTTCTCTGGTTAGTTGGATGGCAGGAACATTAACACTGTCAAAACATCTCTATCTCACTGCATAGTCTTTTTTCTGAGTTAGCCAGAACGACTTCTGACAAGACAGTTAAATATTCTGACAAGACAGTTAAATATTCTAAATTGTGCTTGTCTTGAGAGATTTCAGAGCCATCATGAACTACATCTACTGTTATCTGGCCAGCACATGCAGTAGAACCCATGCTGGATTTGATTTGCTGTTGTTAGGCCTTTAAAATAATCCAGGTCAGGAAACAGTCTGCACATGTTTTCCTGGAATTATACTTTGCTGACCTAGGCTATAGTAACAGAATCATGAAAACCTGACTGCATTTGCCCATATCCCAGTGATTTATGGAGGAGTCAGTCCGAAGCTCTTCTCACACTTAGTTTCCTGGGCTTAAAGCACATTTTTGTGACTATAGTCTCTGCTTAGCCTCTCCCAGATCATCTCTGTAGTTCTCTATACCTGTTTAGCTAGAGTCAGTGATTTAAAAGATTTCTCTGGAACTCTGTTGTCATGAGTTGATGGCTGCCATAAATCTCTGCAGCAATTGAGACAACTAAAATGGCTTAGCCCAAAAATCTGATGGTTCTGGTTTTCTAAAAGTGTTTGAGAATTTCCATTCTTGTATGTTAGTAAATGTAGGATACTGGCCGAATTGTAGAACACAAAAATGACTAGGGTAAGTGATCCTTGTAACGTGTTTCCTCTTTCTTCTAGCAGAGCTAAGTAGATGCCTTCAGCAGTATAGAGCAAAGAATGAGAGAGGTGGAAGCTGCAGCACAGGTGAAGGAACTCTTGGAAAGTCAGATCAAAAATGAAATGATGCCTATTTAAGTCTCATGTGAAAGCCTATTCCATGACAGTGGATGCAGAAGGATTATTTATTGATATTTCTATTGATACAAGCTCTATAAGGGTGACAAACTCAGGAAATGAGAAACACCAGGATTTTCAGAAAGATCTTTATTGGCAATACAACTTTGAAAGCCTGTCAGGGCAAGTGGCCTGCTCAACATATGCCTAACATTAGGAAGAAGTTACTCTGAGCCTCTTTCTCACGCTTCCTCCCCTCCCCTGTGCTGAGATGCCTCTTTTGCAATAGTCTTATTGCCTCCTCTACTTTCCCAGAACCTGTTAGACATCCCCTCATAGTTGTGTCTGCCCAAAAGATGCCAGTGATGCTTTTTTATATTGCGCAGTATCTCTTCCATCAACATGTTGCAGGGAAGGTAACAGCAAGAAGTTCACAATGAGCAATTTTCATTGTCCTCTGGGGACAAAGTTGAGCAAGATGTAAGTCAGAATTGGGGTATCAGGACAGGAGAGGGCTGTACCCACTTGCTCAATTCTTGCTCCACCCATCTGATTAAATCAAACAGTTTGTGCCAAGCTCATGGTTAATGGAGATGTGCTTCCTTAAATGTCAGATCCATTCCTACTGGCTTAAAAGAAACCTTATAATGTCTACCAAAAAAGGCCTTTATGTACCCAGAAGATCTCTATAATTATAGACCATCCTCAAATATTCCTTTCCTGAGTACGATGATCAAGGAAGCAGTGGCCTTGCAGTTCCATACACAGATAGTCCTCAACTTACAATGGAGTCTGTTCATTACAGTTGCAAGTCATGATTTCATTATGTGAGGTGTCCACAGAATCTCTTTGCTTAACAACCCTCATTCCTGCTCTCCCCAATGAAGCCATTAAGTGATCAGGTAGGTCATTAAACTACGGGTACTTCAGCAGTGGGGGAGGCCTGGGAGACCTAATGCAGGCTCAGGCTTCACTGTACCACCTCCCCAGCTCACACATTACCCAACTCACACATCCCAAGGCCTCCACCACCCCTGAAGCACACTGTGTTCCATTTCAAGCCTCTTGGGATCTTTTTCTGGAAGCAGCCATTCCATCACACAACCTTCTTACAGAGTGGAGTCTGCAGGGCTTCTTCCCAGAAGTGAGCACCGTTTCCAAATGGCTCCCGCTTCAGGGACAGCTCTATATGGCCCACATAGGGAGGCTGAGAGGCAGAACAGCTTGTTCTCCTTTGCCAATGCAATCTCCGGAGCTTAACAGTTTTTAAAAATGCATTAAATTAAGTGATTAAGGGTAACTTTCATTTTTCATTAATATTTTCCAAAGAAAGTTTTCTTTTGTCAGTTTTAAGCTAGAATTTTCCCAAAAAATCAGATTCTCATGACAGTTGTGGTCACATTTTTCTTATTCTTACATATATATTCCCCTCCCTCTCTCCCCCTCCCTCCCTCTCTCCCTCTCTCTCAAATTATTACATTTATATACTGTCCATTTCATTTTCATCCACCTCTTAATATCCTGTATCCTGTGCTGCACAGTTCCAAATATTAATCTCTTCCAAACAAGATATATTGCTAAAAATATCACCAAGGTTTTTTTTTAATAATCTGGAGAAAAAAAGTATTTCCACAACTGGTAAATACTGAATTTGTTCCCATTTTTGTATATCTAAAGTATTTACAGTATGGCTATACCATCTCTGCAAATCTAAATAAAAGGCACATTACACTGTCAATATATCAACAACTTATATTCAGTTCTTACCCCCCTGAATACATTGGATATCACCAGATTATTGTATTTATGTCAAAGTTTTCAGCACCATTATTTTATTTGACAAAAAGAAAGGACATATATCAAAATGTCATATTAACAGTATTCTGAAATGACATTTTATTGCATTTTCTTTGCATATTTGCAGTGTCAGCTCTGCTTTTTTCACTAGAGTGGGTTTCTGTAAGTAATTTCTCAAATTTCCCTGTACTTGTCAGCTTCACTTGCTTTCCCCGTTGACAGAAGAAAGGTAGTCTCAGGGAAGTGATAATAGCCACCCAGAATCAACTGACAGTGAGATGGGAGGCATATAAAATTAATAAATGAATAAATTATTGTGGGAAGGAATTGCTGCCTTCCAAACCAGACATACATATGAACTTTCCAAATGCATTCATTTAGCCATTATGTAAGACAGTGTTGGACTAGGTGGGCTAATAAGCTTAATTCAGCAAAGCTTTTCCTACATTCTTATATTTTTCTGTTGCCTAGCAGATAATTTCTATCAGCTACCATTCAGCAAGACCCAGCTAGCACAATCATGGCAGGACCTGTTTTCCTCCTGCCAACTGCTATTTTTGCTTTAATAGCTCCCCATATATTTCTTGAATTCACACAATTCCAAGTCAGATGCGGGAGAGGACAGGCAACTATCCTAAATGCAGAGAGTTGTGAAATCAGATCTATCTCAAAATGCATTGCTCTATGGCGGACACTTCCCCTGCTGGCTTCTTTAATATTGACAGGCAACAGATGTGAAAGGAGGGATATCTGTTGCAGCTGTTTCACCACACAGCCTCACTTATAATCCCTTTTCAACCCATGCCTGCAAAACCATTGTGTGAAGCCTGGAGCAAGTTTTGACAGATGGTTTAGCTTGTCAATCTTACTAGCCATCAAAAGTCATCCTATTGTCATTATCTCAAAAGTGATAACGCCATCAAAGTCCTTTATGGAGGAACAAGCTGCTTAACAAGTGCAGCTATGATGCATCACTAGCTCATTCCCTGGTGTTTATGGTATGCCAATAGCTGAGAGTTTATGGCGAGCTCCCTAGCATGCAAATGATCTGCTATTTGCTTCATGGAACATTTAAAACAGTCCTCTTCAGATTACACAAATACTTCAAGTTGTAGAGTTTCTGGACTTTGTAAAGTGTTTCATTTCCAAACAGGACATTTCCTGTTAATTCTTCACAGTAAGGTTCTCAGACTGGCTTGCTTGAATTTACTTGAATGAGATATAAACTGCAAGTCCCAACACAAGGGAAGGGATGAAGGGAGGGGATGAGAGTGTCCTCTAGTTGCCTGTAGGTAGGAGAACTAGGCTTGGCCTCGGATGCTGTAAGCCTTGGCTTACAGCATCCTGAAATGAGAAGTGTCATGAAAAGGGCTCAGTGAAAGCCACATTAAATTTGGGGGCAGTCAGATCAAAAATAGTGTGACATTCTGCCTACTGAACCAGATTCTCTTGCCTAAAGAGGTTAACACAACCCCTTTGGTTAACCACAAAGCCCAAATAGCAAAGCTTCAGTTGACATTCCTTTGCTGCATTATTTTTAAACCTTACATTTATAATAGCAGCCTTGAAATATCTATCTGGACTTTTTTTAGTAGTGGTTTTGTTTATTTTTATACCAGGAGCTATTATAAATGTTTCAACCTATAATCCTACCCAATCTATTGGCTCATTTAAGAAACAAGATACAAAACCTTCTAAAAAGGACTTATTCTTAGTTTTTGTTAAAAATGAAATTGTAACTTTTAGTCAAGAGGCTTTAGTGGTTAACAAACTGTTATTATTACAGCAAAAAGAATGGAATCCCTCCCCAGTAAACATAGCCTCTGGGTTAAAAGGAGAGAGCAAAACACAGATTCACTTTCAATCCTGGTTTCTTTTTCACATGAGAAGTCAGTGCCCTGTGGTGAAACAGAAAATAAATCTTGGCATCTCATTCCTGCCAATCAAAAGTTGGAACCATTTTGGAAAAAAAATGAAAAGAAAAACCAAATATTTAAATCTAGCTCAGTGTACAGATCTGAGATGGATCAGGAAGCATGGATGGACTAGAGGTTGAGACAGAGGCGAGTTTCAGCATGTTCTGGCCAGTTCTGGAGAACCGGTAGTGGAAATTTTGAGTAGTTCGGAGAACCAGTAGTAAAAATTCTGACTGACTCCAGCCCCATCTATTCTCTGCCTTCCGAGTCTCAGCTGATCGGGAGGAAATGGGGATTTTGCAGTAACCTTCCCCTGGATTGGGGAGGAAATGGAGATTTTACAGTATCTTTCCCCTGCCATGCCCACCAAGCCACGCCCACCAAGCCATGCCACGCCCACCAAGAACCGGTAGTAAAAAAAAATTGAAACCCACCACTGGGTAGAGATCAAGAAGTTGTGGGAGGCCTCCAGTTCAGATTCTTCCCTCCTCTAGCAGCCATTTGGGAACCATTCTACCTGTGGAAGGATGGATCTAACCAGAGGTGGGTTTCAGCAGGTTCTGACCAGTTCTGGAGAACCAGAAGTGGAAATTTTGAGTAGTTCGAGAACTGGTAAATACCACCTCTGACTGGCCCCGCCCCCATCTATTCTCTGCCTCCAGAGTCCCAGTTGATCTGGAGGAAATTGAGATTTTGCAGTATCCTTCCCCTGGAGTGGGGAGGGAATAGAGATTTTACAGTATCCTTCTCCTGCCACTCCCACCAAGCCACGGCCACCAAACCATGCCACGTACACCAAGCCACACCAACAGAATCGGTAGTAAAAGTTTTTGAAACCCACCACTGGATCTAACGTTCTTGTGGCTAAGTATGCTACGAGGAAAACTATTTTATTCCATGGCAGCAAAAAATAAGGAGTCTGATGGCCTTTTAATAAAATATGTCAGTTGGAAAAGCTGCTACAGATCTCCCTTGAATTTTTGTGACCCACTTGTGTCAATGTTACCTTCTGAGTTAAATTCAACCCTAGGGAGTTTTTAATCTTACCTTTATTGCTTTCCAGGTGTTCATCAAGATGCATTATATAAAGAAAAATAAAGAGAATATGCAATATATGCAATATTTGCCTGCCAAAGTATTCACAGAAATGAAAACCGAGTAAAGTCAAATGCCATTTTGACTGCTTAGATTTATACGCTGTCCTTTGCTACTAGCCTACTCATTTCAGTTCTACTCATTTCTCTTTTTATGCATCACACAAAGTTCAAAATGACAGTTTGGTCATATCCATCAGAATAGGGCATTTATTCCCAATTTAGCATGCTTTGAAATACTGTCTTCCTTTTTGACAGATGCCCATATTTAAAATTAACATTCTATGTGAGACCAGGATAGGTATCTCATCATACTTTTGAACTGCATTTGATTTTCAGTCTTTTTCTAGTTAACAAAACCATGACTAACTTCGTGACAGATTACAAAATTTGGCTTTTTCTGATAAGGCCTGATGCAGCTGCTTTCTTAATAATCCTGTTAACCAGAGAATTTTACTATGTATCCCTTTCCATTTTTTTTAGGAGAATCATGAACCTATTTGCATACAGTGAGCTCAAAGTTTGATATATTTCCTCCAGAATTTCATATGCACTCTGCAAATCTGATTCTACTGTGGCTAATTTTTGGTCTTCAAAACTATCAGTGATATTGCCAATTGTACCACCAAAAAAAAAAGTGTGGGGGGGGGAAGCACACACAGTCAGGATTTCCACCAAATGCTAGACTAAAGGGGTTGGATAATTTACCATTTAGCCATTGTCATAGCATGGTCATTACACTAAGCAATAATATTTTTATATATTTGGGTACAATAGTTATGCAAATACAGAAATTGTGCTTCATTAATTTAGGCTAAGTGTGTTAAGCCTCAGTGACTTTCTTCCTCGGTTTAAACCTGGGAGAATCTGTCTTCTGCAGCATTCCTTGTAAGTTTTTTCTATGGTTCATAGCAGCAAAATGCCTGGAGCAAGGTGTGGATTACTGTAGATGGCGATCACTTTCCTAGCATATGTGTGAGTATGTGTGCACTTGTGCATATGCTTATGTGAATAAACTTGGAGCAGGGTGTAACCAGCTTTCTCAAGATTATCTAGAAATCTTCAAATATATTTCTAGCATATTTCTTATATATGTGTAGAAACACCATTATTTATTTTTTTTACTTTCAACCAGGTCATAGAAGCAGGGTGTGCATACAAGATGCTTAATTATAACCACTGGGATGTAGCCTGCAATTTCTTTACTCTTCCTCTGTCATTACACATCAACAGCTGAAAGATCATAGGGAAGCGCTGCCTGAAATGATGCAGGGAACATACTTGATTAGAGATCTGAATGTTCTGCCAGTTCTGTTTTGGGGAGTCATAAGGAACAGAGGTGATCAAGCACAATTTACAAAAACTCCATTGTAGAACAGTCTAGTTTCTTAAATTGCTCTCTTGAGCTACTGTTTCAATCAGATGATTAACTATCTGTTGATTTAAGTTTTTAATCTGAAGATGAAGTGTTAGACAGCATCTGTTCACACAATATCTTGAACCCACAATTAGCCGACTACATTTTCACCAACAAGGTGGCACAAATGCAACATCGATGGTCATCTGAAAATTTGGCGGATGGTATGAACCAAGAAAATTCATTAATTATTAAACATGGATCATGTTATAAAGACCCATCTGAGCTCAAAGAAACAACCTTTTCCCCTCACATTTGTACCAGTTTTGAAGCTTTACCAATCATCTACTAACAATAGCCAGTTCAGTTTTTTTTTTAATGGGCCACTGATTAATACTTAGGCAGACTTGCTATCTAATGACCTTAAAGCAGCGCTCCATTCAGTTGGGTGATTTTGCTTCTGCTAAAATGAACCCTTCATATTCTCCCAGTTATCACAATGTCTTCCAAAATGCTGTAGTTGTAGGCAAGCCTAGTCAGTTGCTTGATAGAGAGTCCTCTCAGCAAAACCCAGTAAAGTCTGTTCAAAAGGCTCCATAACTGCCTTTTTTTAAACCTCAGTTCTCTTTAGGCTACAGGTACAATGATACAGGAAGAAGCAGAAGAAGGCATAAAATTACAAGAAGCAATACATGTGTCAGTAATATAATGTAAACAGGACTGCATTGTGTCTAAGAGCAGGAATAGATTTCCTGGGGGCTTAGATGGAATTATACTGAATTCACTTAATATAAACTGCTATCTTTATCTTTGTTGTATTGACTTGATTGTAATTTCTTTGATTGTTATGAGCTGCCCAGACTCATTGAGAGTTGGGCAGCACATATTTACTAAATTATTACAGTTGGTTCCACAATCAACCAAATATTTAGACTGGATTTGGCATTTTTATCCACCTAGCGAATCCTTCCCAAGACCTGGGATAGGCAAATGTTGTTTGATGGTGTTAAAAATATCATCACAGGATATTTATTTATTTATTGAATTTATATTGCTGCCTATTTGCCCCTTGGCGACTCAAGGCGGCTTACAGAATATAAAACCACATTTAAAACAATAAAAACTAACAAAAAGAATCAAATAAATTAATATAGTACAATATAACAAAATCACCCCCTACCTCCCACCCCCTGCCCCAACGATAGCAGATCACACGAGCCATTTAATGGACTCCATCCCACTCTGGGTTCCCTAGGCCCACTGGCAGAACTAGGTTTTCAACACCTTCCAGAAGAATGTTAGAATGGGGAGCATTCTAATCTCTGGGGGAATGATGTTCCAGAGAGAAGGAGCCAGCACAGAGAAGGCCCTTCTTCTGGGTCCCATCAGCTATATCTCCCTCGGGGATGGGACCCGCAACATTCCCTGCCTCCCCACTCTGATGGGTTGGGTAGAACTGTTATGAACTGTTCCAAGTAAAGTTGCCTTTTACAGCTGATTGATGATGATTTTGTCCATGCTGATGGTATTCAAATGGTGCTCCAGTTGATTTTAAGTGATTGCAACAAGGCACTTATTACTATTACTACTATCTTTGCTTTCTTTTGCTACAGTCATCTTCTTGCAGCAGCTTAACCAAGTGGTCACCAGTTTCTTCAGCTTCTTTGCAGATGTAGCACTTGCTGTCTGTTGCTGTCTTCTCAATTCTGGCTTTGTATGCCTTTGTTCTTAAGGCTTAGTCTTGTGTAGCCAAAATTAATCTTTTTTTTTCAATTTTCCCGTTCGTAGCCATTACTAGTTTATTAGGTATGTTCCACTATTAATAAATTATTATTATTTACAGTTTATATCACTAAAATGGAAGACTATATTACTGACTTTTGCAATAGATGCCCAAAGACCTAAAAAAAAAAAAGGTGGGGTGGGGTTTGAGGGTATCTGAAAATTGCTCTTTCCAATACAATATGTAATTTGTAAGCTTTGCCATTGTCTTAGAACCATTCTCCATTAACGTACTTTTGCTGAGTTACCTCCTTACTTAAGCAGACTGGAAGCTTCGTATCTTTGGAGAAAAAATAAAAAGTGTTATGATATGTCTTTCCTTTATTCCATCTTCTCAAGCAGTGATCCTGCTGTCAGGAAGGAACCTAAAGGAAGGAAAAAGATGGGGTGGGAATTCCCTGGGTGATTCTGCTCAGTCCTTTCAAGATTTTCGTTTGCTTATTCCTTTGGTCTTAGGATACTCGAAGTCCAGCAGAATTTGAAGTCAGCCACTTGCCAGAAGCAATCTTAGTTCCTCCTGAAACTGATGCTGTCAAGGAAATTTTCAAAGCATGGTTCAAAAAAGGTATGGTAAAAAAAATCTAGAAAATATTGGCCTGCTTTGTGAAGGTTTTCAAATGAACCAGGCTATACCAGTGTTTAGAGACATGATTGAGATATGCTTAAATACTATTGAGATAATCTTCATCAAGCAGAACTGAATTTCTCCCATAAATCATCCATGACTTTAGTTGTTGCATACTCCTATACAGCCCTTTGGCACAAAAGGCTGAGAGTTGAAAGACTTGGAAAATTCTCTTTTTCATTGCAACAATATGGCCAGGAACAAGGCTATTGGCCATGAAGGCTTCTAGCTATAACAGTTTGTTTAATATCCTATTTTTGCCCTCTCTTGGGACCTTTAAATGCAGTAAAAATTATCCACTATACTTTTCTTTTTATTTATTATGGTTCTGTCATATACAGATGTTTTCCTATTGCTCTCTCATTTCTTTCCTTTTGCAAATAATTTTGGATTGAAAGAACGTGACATTGCCAACTCTACTCAACTGGTGGGGAAAAAAGATCCTGAATTAAGTTGGCCTCCTTTAGTTTTTCACAGGATACTCTTTCTTCTGACTCTTTCCTGTTCTATTTTTGGAAATATTGGCCTATCCTTATTTCCCAGCTCCTGGACTCAAGGAAGCCATTATATCAAGCCGTTTGCTATAAAAATGTCAATCAGCATATTCAGTGGGAAAGAGGAGTACTTAAATATGTGTGTAAAGCAAGAAGACTTTGAATGGGTGATTGAATACAAATGTGAGTGACCGGTAATTAGGGTTGCTCACACATGGTCAAAAGTAAACAACTTGATATTAAATGAGACTGGGACCACACTAAAAAATGGATGAAAAGCAATGGTGGGTTTCAAAATTTTTTACTACTGGTTCTGTGGGTGTGGCTTGGTGGGCATGGCATGGCTTGGTGGGCATGGCTTGATGAGCATCGCAGGGGAAGGATACTGCAAAATCTGTATTTCCTCCTGATCAGCTTGGGAGGCAGAGAATAGATGGGGGCAGGCCCAATCAGAATTTTTACTACGGTTCTCTGAACTACTTAAAATTTCCACTACCTGTTCTCCAGAACTGGTCAGAACCCACTGAAACTCACCTCTGATTAAAAGTATATGTCTACCTAAAAAAAATAATTTCTTCTGGCTCTTTTTGTAAAGCCTTCAGAAAAAGGCACAAGTAATTTGAATACTACTTGTTATAAATTGAAGTCATATTTGATAAAGTGCAGTCAGCCGGAATTCTTTCACAATACCTTCTTAACTTTTTTAAAATAAAACTTCATTATGAGAAGTTCCTGATTTTTATGTGTCTGTTTAATTAGCTCTTGTCTAGCCTGCTTGAAGAAGCTAGAGAGAATAAATGAGGACCCAAAGGATAGAAAAGTATGGAAAGCTGTTGATATAAACTAGTTTTTAGCTATATTTTCCTTTTTAAAGATCTAATTTTACCCTTATGCTTTTAATTTATTTGGCTTACTTGTTTTTGTATCCTACATAACTTTGTTTACAAAGAAAGAGAACAGTGTAATACGTATCAGCATATATAGCCATCACATTACATATACATGTGAGTAAGATTTTTATTTTTATTCCATTTCAGAATATGAAGGGTATCATAGACACATTGTTTGCTACTGCACTGTGGGCTATCGATCATCCATGACAGCTCAGCTTCTGAGTGACTACTTGCGTTGTGAGACAAATCAAAATTTCATTACTTCTTCCATGATTTACAATCTTCAAGGAGGTCTAGTTAAATGGGCCTCTGAAAAGAGGTGGATGGTAGACCAATATAACAAACCATCATCCAAAATGCATCCCTATAATGCAGTCTGGGCAAAACTCCTAGAGCCAGAGTTCAAGGTGGAAACTGAAGGAAACATTTAAAGATGATCTTGAAACAAAATATTCCAAGCTAGGACATTAATTTCAAAACAGCTTATTTCTCTGAACATTCAATCTGAAAAAAAAAAAAATGAAGGCTCCTTAATCGTTCCAAAAGTGGTCCACAAGATAGCCACAGCTCCATAAACTTCAGAATGAAATAGTTAAAGAATTGCACCAACAAATAATTGGGAAGACTAAACCTCTGGTCCAAGTGACCGACCCTGGATCCTGCAATACTATCCTGGGACATGTATATTTGCCTTCATTCGTAATAGTTTTGGGGACTATTTCAGCCAATTTGCCTGTGACGGTTGTTATTTGCTCAGTTTGCTGCAACTGAGATACTTACGGGACCGCCTTCTGCCACCAATTGCCTCCCACCAGCCGGTTCGCTCCCACAGAGAGGGCCTCCTCAGGGTGCCGTCAGCCAGACAATGCCGGCTGGCGACCCCCAAGGGGAGAGCTTTCTCTGTGGTAGCCCCCACCCTCTGGAACGATCTTCCTCCAGAACTGAGAACGATCGCCGACCTCCAGACTTTTCGTCGGGCTTTGAAAACTCATCTTTTCCAACTTGCCGGACTAGCCTGATCCCTTCTAATTTTAAAATCTTTTAGAGTTTTTTAGATTGATCTATTTTAATACTTATCTGTTTTAAATTTTCAGCCAAATTTATATTTGTTTTTAGAATTATTTTAACTTTTATGTACTGGTTTTTATTCGGCTGTTCACCGCCCTGAGTCCGTAAGGAGAAGGGCGGTATATAAGTCTAATAAATAAATAAATAAACTCTTCCTTGATGCTGCTTCTGAAATTCCTGAAAAAAATATTTATAAAAATATGACAGAACCCTCACTTGGAGGCTACTGATGGAAAATGTTTTTATATGTGTAAAAAATCTTAGGGTGTTTAGTTTTACTTAATTTTTCAAGCAGCTTGTTGGTGAGTAGAATGCCAACAATTTTATTCTTTTTCTGTACTTCTATAACAAGTAGGTTTTTCATTAAAATAATTGTGAAAGTACTTGGAAGATTTATCAAAGAATTTGTTTGGCAATGGTCTCAAGGAGAGTTTCATTTTACAGTCCAACTGAAAAATTATCATTAAAAATTGCACATTTTTGTGATAGCCATATATCAGCCTTAGCATTTTTCTTCAGTGGTCTGATCTTCTGGAGACAATATTTCCTTGAAGATACTACAAATATTTAACTCATATTGTCTATGGTTCTCTATTTTGCAAACCTGGATAATAAGTTAAACCAGTAACTAAGTTTTAAAAGTTGTGAATACAGCTTCAATCTCCAGTTGGGAGTTGTTGCATCATTTTGGACAACTGACTAGATGAGGCTTGGACACTGCCACACAGTTGATTATATTTTGGTGTTTGTACAACATAATTGATCAGGACTGAGCTAAATCTTGGTCTCTTTTGTATTAAAACCAACTTTTTTTCCTACCCCTGTCTGGGTCCTGCTGTAGTCATACGTAGAATATACATTACTGACCTTGACTCAGTAATGTATATTCTGCAAATCTGATTTTGGCTCTGGCTGTGCCTTCTCTCCTGCTTCTGCTTTCTCTTTAGCCCCATCTTGTTGCTGGATCCTCTTTGCAGTTCTAGGGAAAAACTGCTTCTTAATAGATCTCAGTTTACAGTATTGTGCTTTTCATTTTGGCTTTTTGCACTATGTGAAGTGTCCCTCTTCAACCTTGGCAGCTTGAAGATATGTGGACTTTATGAATTCCTCAGCCAGGATGGCTTGCTTGGGAATTCTAGGAGTTAAAGTCCATATATTTTCAAGCTGCCAAGGTTGAGAAATGTTGCTTATTTTATTTGATTGAAAGAACATCACAAACATCATGACACTGCTAGGTCTATAGAACATTCTACTCCAGATCAGTTAAACATTTAGTAATGCATTTCCCCAACAACCAAAGCTTCATAATTATTAACTTTCACTAGACCTTTTATGATTTAGCATGTAGTGCAAATAGAACTGATTTCTTTCTGAGCAAGATACTGTCCTGTGTATTTTGTATTGAATGCTTTGGTGTGGTGCCTGCATTAACAATTACCAGGAACCTACCATGTGAAATAAGGGTAATGAAAGTTTCTTAACAGAAACAAAACTTTTCTACAAGAACTTTAGTGAGGCAAACATTCACAGCAAGGATGAAAATGAGACAGTCTTGGCTGAAGTTTGTCTTGGCTGGACTTTGCTGTCAGAATCTTCAATATTAACCAATCCAAAAAAATGCTGGTTTTTTTCTTGTTCAACAAACTCTTTTGTCTTTTTTTCCTGATATTTAAGAATCTGGTTATCCTTCTCCATTGCTGGATAGCTAATGGAAAAAAGTCACAAACCACTCTAGCCGTACTAAAAGATTTGCTGGTTATGGAATTCTGGGAGTTGAAGTCTAGGCAACCTAAAGTTGCCAATGTTGAGAAACATTGCTTTTACGCACCTTTCTTTCTACACTAAAAAGTTCCAAATGCTATTGGTTTTTTCCTAGATGGAGAGCAATTTTAATCCCTAACTATTTTGGTTGTCCTTTTTTTGTATTTTTTTTAAGTATACTACTGTTGACATGGCATTCCTACAATTGTTGCACTACATAAAAGTATTGCTGTCAAACTTTGGCCATATCTCAAGATCTCTCATAATGTGAAGCTGTTTCAGTTTCTTTTAATTCTGTGTTCCCAGACATTAGTCAATTTGACCACTGAACCCAAAGAATAACAGATGCCCCAGAGGGTTGTAAGCCAAACTGATGGAATGTGTTGATACGTCTGCCTACATTAAAGAAAATGACACTTGTGTTAGTTACCTGGAGCTTTCTTCTGATCCAGTCAGGGCAGAATTACCATTGTGCTAAAAACAAAAAAAAATCCTCATATATTGTACATGTAGTTGTACATTTTACAAGACTCTCATGAATTAACATCCCTCCCTTTGTGTCAGTCTCTGGCAACAGTCTTTTTTTTTGGTCTTGGATTGGGTAACGGAAGTACCCCTTAGACTCAACCAAAGGACCAAGCAAGAAACTGCCACCCCAATTTTCTGTTGCTTTATCAAATGGATTAGAGTAGTATTTCTCGAACTCACCGCCTTTAACATAAGTGGACTGAGAAACACTGGTTTAGAGGACTTTCCTCATAAAGGTTGTCAAAACCACTTGGTCTTGAATCAGCTCCTTGGAAAGAGTGAAATGTTATATGTAACCTCCAGAGGAGTCCATTATCATCACTGCTACTATAGCTATTCAAAGAACTATGAAAGATAAATAGTTAGCACTGGATTCTCCTAAAGACTTTTCCCCTTACCCCTATTGTATATAAATTCTGAGATGCAGTATAGAATCATGGTAATGGTTTAAATGCTATTTTGTAAGAGTAGGGCCTATACAAAGCCTTTAGATACTGGTGACATAGAGAAAGGGAGGGAGGAAGAAAATTGGCTGCATTTTCAAGAAGTGTTCCCAATCTTGGATTTATATTTTTTATTTTCTGATAGGAAAAGTTGTCTGTGATATTATGCTATTCTTTGAAACAGCTCAGCATGGCACAGATAGATAACAAGAACCATCTTAGGATGGTGAAACCATTAATACTTTTATTTTTTTTTATAATAATTTAGTTAGAACAACAAAATCTTGGCTACAAGTTCATGAAAGATAAAATCTTAAAAAGATAACTTTAAAAAAGGAATCTTTAAAAAGAGAACTTTAAAAAAGGAACAATTGAACAGTATCCATCAAAGTAGGCCTAAATCACTCCTTGCAAGGACAAGCTCTTTCAAGAAGACTGACAAACACTGAGACCCCTGACCAGGAGGTGGGATCCTGTAAGGTCTTCCCATTACAGTGCAGAGCCTCTAACCCTAACCCTCAAGCACCATGTAAACCGATGGTGCCAGTTCACAAAATGACTAACGAGATATGTTACAGTTGAACCTATATGAAATGGGGAATGTAGGAGGTAGCTATCACCCTTTGGTCTCTTCTCAGGAAACATATGACCAGAAATCTCCAGTCCTTGTTACCTTGGAAGGCAATGCATTCCCACTTTTCATGTAATCACTAGTGAATTTGGCCAGGATAAACTATTTCAAGAATCGTATGGCTGTTCGTGCATTTACACTGCGGGCTAAGCCACAATACTCAGATTCATTTAACATGCTATGTTGAAACAAGGCAAATCATGTGATGGCTTGGCTCAGCGTATGAATCAGGTCACAGAGTTTCCTGCCCATCCATTGCTCAAGGGTTAAACTATTCAACTTTGCCACATAAACATCTGTCAGAATTGGAAATTTAAGTATCATTGGATCTTTAACTGAAGAATAACATTTTATTTTAAAGTCATTCAAACTGATTGAAGACAGCAAAGAAAAACATCAAATGAGTTCACCAATTAAAATATTATTATTATTATTTTGTGACATTCATTCTTACAAGTTTCCAAAGTCCGGCAGGCTAATATAGGAAAAATAATTCAAACATCTGCTTTATATATTTGTGTTTCAAGTGTCCTTCCTCCTGACTCTTGCAAAGAAACATTTGAAATCATGACTTCTCATACTCAGAAGGCCAGGCAAGAATAACTTTAGCTTAGGGAATGGGAGGAAAGATTATGTATATGAGGATACTCCAGATGTTTTAAAGAAGATCTTCTCTTTTTCTTTTCTCAAGGGAAGATTTTATCCAATAGCTCACTGATCTGCTGCTTTCCAGCCACTGAGTTCAAAGGCACTGACATATAAAATGTATTTTGTCAGATGCACAAAATGCTAATTTTATTGCATTGCTTTTAAGGCAACTTAAATAATATTAAACATATTAAGCTACCTGTGTTTAGCTCTGGCTGTTTTGTATTTACTTTGTCCCTTTCAAGCCCACCCCTGCCCATCCATATCCCTTTCTGCTTTTTCACTAGCACCTGCCTAACTCTGGGCCTGCAAACGGGTTGGGAAGACACAATTCTGCCTGGCTGGGATCTACCAAAATCAAAACACAGCAGTCTGTTGTTAGCCCATGTAGTCCAGATCAATATGCCAGTGTGGAAGAGACATTCTTCTTGTCTTGAAGCATTTGCTGGGCGTTCCCAAAAAGATTTGCCTGAGTGAGTGAGTTTAGTCAGGCAGCAGAAGTCACATGTAAAATGATTAACTTGCAGGCCCATGGCAGACAATAGAGTGAATTAATCAGGCCTGCGCTTGACATACTCCCAGTTTTACCTTAATGACTGTAAGTTTACTCTGTTCTGAAGCCACTTTCTTCCTATATTTAGGCATAGCAATTTTTGCCTCCATGCTTGGCCTCTAAAGAACCCGTATTCTGCTCCTGGTTAGCCTGGAAATCCATGTGGGCAAGCACTGGCTGCAGGAGATGCCACTGAGATGTTTGCTCAGAGATTCTTCTGGAAGCAGCACAAACATGTAGGTGCGGCTGGAATACTTTCCAGGTGGTCTGCCCCAATTCAGGACAAAAAAAATGGACCTCAGTGGGTTAACTAAGGTTTGAGAAAAGATTTGGGGCGAGAAAAAACCAGGACGTCCATACAAGTACAGAATGATTTTGGCTTCATTTTCACTTCCCTAAGGTGCCATTTGCCCATGAGGGGAAAGTGTCTAAATGGAACATGAAACGACCCCAGCTGTTGATGGCCACAGTTACGCAAATGACTCCAATGATGTTCATCACAATTCCAGTTTTAACCTGGAGGGGAGAGAAAAACAAAGAAAACAATGAGCAGTCCAAAGGTTCTGTGGCTCATTCATAGAGCAAGCAAGAGGAGGAGTCATAAGTCCCATGTCAGTTTGTGATGTTTTTGTAACCGGAAGGGAATCACACCATTCTCCCTGTTCCAGGAATACATTGTGCAAGTACCCTTTGCTCCCCCTTTTGCATATTCTGGGAAATTCCAAAGAACAAAATGAACACCAACAGCCGCCCCCTCCATTTAGAACTTAACACCGTCACTGGGGGAATTGTAGCATTGGACCTTCTGAACTTCTCACGTACAAAGTACGGTAGGCTCAGATTTAATTGAGACTCACTCTTATGCAAGATTATTCCAATCATTAGAGATATATACTTATTTTATTCTAAAGAAAAAAAATCCGATGCTGCTGAATTGCTGGAATAGCTTGGACAAGCTGCTATGGGATAGGATGGGAGCTTTCAGTCCATTTTGTTATTGCTCCTTCCAGATTTGTGTTTTGCCTTCAAAGTGGGAGTTACAACACTAGTTTTATGGAAACTGGAAGGTTAGAATGCATATATCACTGAACGACCACTGAGCTTTCTGGTGCTAACAGTAATTTATTTATACCCTACTTTACAAAAAGTAAAGTATGGTATTTCAACAAGTTCTAAATTAGTAGTAGGAATGCCTCAAAATTTACACTTGGACGCCAAATTGAAACTCTAGTTTTATATTTCAAAATGAGGATAAATCCGTTTTTTTCAGAACTTTTATTTAAGTCTACATTCCAACAGAAGAAAAAAATATCTGGCTTTACAGACACTGCCTGTTGTGTGACGCTGCATACAACAAGTGTGTAGAGCTTTTTCTGACAGACACATAAGCACTTTGAGTGATGTGCATAAAGACATACTCCCAAAAGAAAGCAAGTTCAGGAGAAAAATGTGTTTTATTTGAGTGAATTTAAACCAAAATGCAATGGCAACACAACACCTAGCTTTACCCTGATGGATATTGAAAATCAAACAAAAGTCAGATCTGTTTGTTATGTCCATGGAAGATCATCAAAAAAACCCAGTATTGAAAATTAGACTGAAAAATCTTTAAAAATGGATTTCATTTCTATATTCCTGTCAGCTGGATATATCCTTGAAGTTATTATAGCATTACTAACTCAAAGGAAGCTTACACAGAATTATAGTATAAATGTGATAACTAAAATCTTTCAATCAAATAAATATTTACAGCTTTTATATTTGGGTTGGCCCTCTGGATGTTGGAAATACCTCTACTTAAAAAAAAACACCTTGCCTTCTTTTTAAAAACTTAGATATTGTAGCTTCAATTGAAAGCAAAACTGCCAGCTTACCATGTCAGATACGTGGAGATGGCCGTATGAGAATACAATGGCGTTTGGAGGGGTTGCTACAGGAAGCATGAAGGCGAATGAAGCACTGAGAGTGCCTGGGATCATGATGTACAAAGGGTTCACTTCAATGGACTGTGACTAGACAGACAGAAGCAGAGAAAGAATGGGAAAGAAAGGAAAGAAACATTTACAGTATTGAACTGATATGTAGAAAGACATACAGGTCTGAAGCAGCAAAGGAATATTTTAGAAGTTCCCAGTCTAAAACCACTACCAGAGCAGAAACACAACATAAGGGAAACAGTTGGTGGAGCTGGCCAAGCATTTTGTACTCCTTACAGAGGCTATAAACAAGAGTCAAGGTTGATGACATCATCAGTTGTGTCTTAAAGCAGGGGTCTTTAACCCCTGCCTTAAAGACAGTGGTCTCCAACCTTGGCAACTTTAAGACTTGTGGACTTCAACTCCCAGAATTCCCAGCTGAGGAATTCTGGGAATTGAAGTCCACAAGTCTTAAAGTTGCCAAGGTTGGAGACCCCTGTCTTAAAGGACCAAATTAATGTATATTGGTCTCTTGACTGCCACACCAAACAAAGAACAAAATAATTTCAGAAGCACAGGTTGTCCCATAAGAATATAGCCTTGGCATAAAAAGTTGCTGGGCAGAATTGATATGTTATTAAATGATTCTCCAACAGGTTGTGACTCAAGGATAGCTCTTCCCACAATTCAAAGCAATGGACCTCTCTCCAAGTTAGGAAGAAATCCTGAAAGCAGCAATTTCTACATCAAAAATATACCTCCTCTCACATACCACTCCCATACAGTAATAGTTGCCGCAGTTATGCACCGGAGACAAATTCCTTGTGTGCTCAATCACATTTGGCCAATAAAGAATTTTATCTTGCAATTTTATAGTGTGATCAGATTGTACTGAAAAAATGAAGCATGCCCTGGGGCAGGGGTGTCAAACTCGCAGCCAGCGGGCCAGATGCATCACGCACTAACCACGCCCATGCCCAATTTAGCGAAGGGGAAAATAGTTATGAAATGTCACATGACACGGCAGCATGTTTGACAACCCTGCTCTAGGGCAACTGCTCTGAGAAAGATAGCCTCCATATACAAACAAAGGAAACATAAATATTTAGTCATCAATTCAAAAGCTCCCTCAATAGTTCTGTCCTTTTTTATTTTCCCTTCCATTGAAATCTGCTTTACTCCCTTGTTCTTCCAAATTTCTCTACAATGCTATTGTTCTCATGGTCATGCTGGCTCAATCCTCTATTCTAACATCCTGTTCCATTGTTTTGTTCACATAACATGCTTCACCTGGTTTTTGAATTAACCCATTGTCTGAATTTGCATAAACACTGAGCCATAAATTAAATTTCACACAAGATGGAACATCACAAAAAAATTAACCAAGGCTACCTTGCTGTAAGGATGCTGTAAGAACTGTTGGCTTATTTAGTAAGCACATCTGATTATATATATATTATATGTATTCTGGTATGAACATAGCTATAAATACATAACTGAAATAAATGTACCTTCTACTGCTGTTTACCCTTGATTTTACTTTCTATATTGTGTGTATGTTACTTTAGTAATGGATCGTCTTCTTTATAACTATGCACATTGATGAAGTTATCAAAGCAACAAATCATCCATTTGGTCCTGCTGCTTTCAATTAATCAAAGAAAAGTCACCTCTTTGAGCCCCCAAACTGAATCTGATCCCATAAAAAATACTGGATGATCCCCAAGCACCTAATTCAGAAGCCTATGGATCATTCATGCACCTTGCTGGAATAGTCGTATTATGTGTTACAAAACAAAAATTTCAAAATAAAATTTTAGCCACGAAAAGAGCTTTACCAATGATGCAAAGACGGGCAGGAAGAGGGTGGCTGTGGCTACGTTACTGGTACATTCGGTGAAAATGGCGATGGCAATACAGAGAACAATTGCAATGGCCCAGGGAGGAATGGTATGCAGTGGTGTCATCTGATTCCCCAGCCATTTGGACAGCCCCGAAGCCTGTTAGATAAAAGGAGGAAAACTGAGTTAGAAAGAAAATCCCCTGAAATAAAAACATTACAAAGAACTAAATTCATATAATAAACAAGATCTCAGTTTTTAAAATAGAATAGCTGTATTTAGGAATATGATTTGCCCAAATAAATGAAGTTTTGGCTTAATGTGGTGGCATAACTTACAGTACATATTATCACAGTGGCTACAATATGCTGAGCCACCATCTACCCAACCCATTTTAATGTAAATTAATGCAAATCCAGGTCTATTCCTCTCTTGACTATGAAGACAGATTGTGCTCTGCAAAGATGAAACATAAGTCCTTATATGGTAGCTAGCTAAAAGTCAACTTCTATTTAATGGTGGGGAGATTTTTATCAACTCCCTTTCACCCTCAGATTTAAATGAAACCTCCTAATTCAGAAAAAATATATCTCTGAATAGTAGGTCTAAGGCCAAACAATTACTGGCTATCATAATATAATATTCAAATCAGAATAGTGGAAATCATGTCTGAATATGTTTAGCCTAGAATCGTGATGACGAACCTATGGCACGCGTGCCACCTGTGGCACACAGATCCATATTGGTGGGCATGCGAGCTCAGCACCAGCACACATGTACGTGCTGGCCCTCTGATTTTTGGGCCTTCTGGGACCACCAGAAGTAGGGAAACAGGCTGTTTCCTGCCCCGGAGGGCCTGGGGGGTTGGGGAAGGCTGTTTTCACCCTCCCCAGGCTCCTAAAAAGGCTCCAGAGCCTGGGGAGAGCAAAAAACAGGCCTACTGGGCCCACCGTGCCATCATGTGCCAAAAGCGGGGGGAGCGCAGGTGGAGCGCAAGCACATGTACAGGGGGCAGAGTGCATGGAGTTATGGGTGTGAGCACACGCAACACACACACACACAACCCCACGCGTGACCCTTTGCTTTTGGCACGCAATGGCAAAATGGTTAGCCATTACTGACCTAGAAGATGATTTTCAGATCAATCGCATTGGAGCAGAGGAGGAAGAATATATGTTTTTTACTGCCCCAGATGGAAGGACTAGAAGCAGGTAGTAGGAATTGCAGGAAAGCACAATTTTTAGTAATCCTCAAAAGAAATGTCCTAACACCAGTCTACTCTGGCTGTAATGGGAGATCTCTTTGCTGGAGAGTGGTTTTTTTCCTTTCATTTAATTGTGTCTGATCTTGAAGACTTCCTGGACAAGTCCAGTGGTGGGAGTCAAATTTTTTTACTACCAGTTCTGTGGGCATGGCTTGGTGGGCGTGGCTTGGTGGGCATGGCAGGGGAAGGATACTGTAAAATCTCCATTCCCACCCCACTCCAGGGGAAGGTTACTGCAAAATCCCCATTTCTTCCCGATTAGCTGGGACTTAGGAGGCAGAGAATAGATGAGGGCAGGGCCAGTCAGAGGTGGTATTTAGCAGTTCTCTGAACTACTCAAAATTTCCACTACCAAGTCTCCAGAACTGCTCAGAACCTGTTGAATGCCACCTCTGGACAAGTCCCTTCAGTTTTCCTAGCATGGTGTTTCAAAAGTAGTTTCCCATTGGTTTCCTAGGGCTGAGAGAAAGTGACTGGCCCAAGGTCACCAGGGTGGCTTTGGGCCTAAGGCAGGCCTAGAACTCTCTGTTTCCCAATTTCCAGCCTGAAACACTGCACCAAACCAACTCTCTGGTGGAGCTTAAACAACAATTTAGTCAAGGAAGAGTTGAACTGACACCAGTGGTGGGTTCCCCCCAGTTCGGACCGGTTCTCAAGAACCGGTAGTAAAACTGTTGGGAGGCTCCGCCCACCGACCCAGATGTTGTCAGGAAGCTTCTGCACATGCACAGAAGTGCACGCGCATCCCATCACAAACCGGTAGTAAAGGTAAGTAGAACTCACCCGACTGACACTTCTGGCTAATTGAGAGACTGGATGTATATGATGTGTAAGATCCCTTCCAACTCTATGGCTGCATTCATACATACATTAGAACCCCTGATTACTGAATTAACATACTTAATTCAGTTCTAAACCAGCAAAACTGTTCTTACAAATAGTTGGTGGAATTTAGCCATCCCTCCATATGGGGGATGCTCCTTTTTAGAAAAATAATGGGTTAATTTCTAAGCCACATACTTAAGGATATAACATTACGGAGACCTTGGTGGTCTCTGAGCTTGGTTGTTCGCTTGCAAATATTTCATTATCTGACTAGAAAACACCAACAATGCATGATGTTATCTAGCTGGATAATGAAATATCTGCAAGCAAACAACCAAGCTCAGAGAGCACCAAGGACCACAGTTCAACTCAGATCTACAGATATTCTATTTAGATGCATTATTATTCCATGCACCATTTTTTCCTATCCCAGCTGCTTACTTGATGGCTACAGCAAGTGCTCTATTAGGCAAACATAGCTCAGTAAAGAATCTCATGAACACTTTCCTATGTCTCATCAATATTTTTTTATTTTTATTTTTTTGCCTGGGAGAGAAAGCAACTATCCCAACTTTTATTCCACGAGATGCAAAAACGTAATTTTATATTCTTCACATATGCAAAGGAAGCCATGTCCAGTTCCACGGGAGCCACATCAAATCCTTATACAACTCTTTCCACATCCATGAGGTGTGCGCAGGAGAATTTGCCTCTTCACCTTTAAAGCTATGAGAGTAGTAACCCACAATACGTATCTGTCAGCTGTAGAGGAAAGAACTCAGTCTCTGCTTCTAGCCAGCCAGAGCTCAACTATAACCCAAAACACATCAGAATACGTGTTTCAGCAGCATCTTTTGGGTGACCATATACTCTGCAAGGCATCAACACCAAAAGAAGGGATGTGCCTGGCTGGGAGGCACAGGAACCTCTTTGTCTGGCTCCTGTGTTTCTCTCTCCTGCCAAAGGCTCTTTTGGGAGAACAAGGGCAGCCTGTTCCTTACAGTCACTGACTGCTCAATTTGAATGGCTGGGTATTTTTGTATTAAACCTACAATTTAAAATGTTGCCAGATGAACCATGCTGAATAACCAACAAGCTTGCAGCCTAACTATTAGATGCTGCTTCCCAAAAGCTAAATTTAGGTCAAGTTCTCTTAGTCCTGATGCCATCTGAATGCAAACGGCAGCTGCCTGCCATTCGGGCAGAAGCACTCTGGTTGGGTGCCAGACAGCAGGGCGGGGGGCGGGGAGCTCTCCTTTTGAACCCCACAGAACCTCATATGCACAGTCCTGAGTGGTTTGCTGTTTAGAAGCCACAGTTGCACCGGCAACCATGTTTTCTGGAAAAGCAAAGCAGAATGTGCTAATTGATCGGTGCAGTGTGCTAGCCCAAGCTACACACAACATCCCTTGTTTTGTAATCAAGGGTTCTCCAGAAAATGTAGGACAGCTTTACCCAAGGGCTTCAAAAACTTATGTCATAAGTTGGTCTTTCGCTTTTCTAAACTGTATTTAAAATCCAGGATCAGTGGTCGGTTGTCCCCAGTTCAGGCAAGCCGGTAGTGGTGATGATGTGACGTCAGCAAACCAGTTCTTTATGACTGTGAGCTAGGCCCTCCCACCCGCCCCTGTACTATACCTACTTTTATTTGTCATTTTTTAGCCCAGATGATAGGCGCAGCAGAGTGGATTGCTGTGCCTCAGCTGGGCAGAAATCAAATGCATGTGAGCAAAGAGAACCGGTGGTAACACTGGTTGGAACCCACCACTGCCCAGGATGCCCTAATATTACCTACAAACATGAATTGGGGCTTCATGAGTAAGAACAGAAATTATACTTAGTTTGTTTGTTTATGTCTTGAATTTTGAGGCCACGTGGTTGATTTATGATATTTTAAGAACTACACAAGTAGCATCCCCCCAAATTCAACAGAGGCTCTGCAGACAGCCCGATCTCAGGCCTAGGAACAGAACTAAGATACTCCTAAGAGTATCCTAAGATACTCCCAGAACGCTTGAAGAGTGGAAGCCATGGGTATCCTCATAGATATCGAGCAATCATTTGAGGCATATTGGTACCTCTTCACTGAAAACTCTACAGTAGACCAGAGGAAAATCCTGATAATCTGACCCTCTGCATTGTGCGGTCCATGGGAAGGCTTTTTTTTTTTAAATTGTTAATGGAAAATCTGCTCCTCACAGCAGTTGCTATCAATAGGGCTGCATTTGGATCCTGAGCAAGTTTTATGCAAACAGAATAACTTGGTGAGTCTAACTTAGAGATCAGTTGAAAAATAACCAGGATTGTGTACGGACAGAACCAGTGTTTTAGTTTAATCATAGTTTGAACAAGCTGCAACGGCTGAGTTTATACATCACACTAAGAAATAAAGCATGATTTATAAACCATAGTGGCTGGGTCCATCCATTGCATAAGCTATATCTCCACAATAGTTCAAGTTCATGTTCAAACTAATCATGCTTAGTATGTTCTGTGAGTGCAGCTGCCAACTTTCTAATTAAAAACACTTTAACCCAGGGGGTGTCAAACTCGCGGCCTGCAGTCCAGTTGCGTCATCTGCTGATTATGCCCACTCCCGGTTTACCGAAGGGGGAAAAAGTCATGATACGTTGCATGATGACAATGTGACGTCATGAGTTTGACACCCCTGCTTTAACCAATTCAATTAAAATTTGGCAGCTGTACTGACACAATATACCAAGCATAGTTAGTTTTAACTTTGTTTGTGTGGTTTAACTCAATTTACAAACCCTACCTGTTTGGTTAATTTATGGCTCAATGTTTGTTGAAATATAGAAAGTCTGTGTAGAAATATAGGACTCTGTGCAAATACAGAGAAGCATGTCAATTTAATCACGGTGTTATATGAGCACAGCACAGTAGGACAGGAAAAGAGCTCAGAAGGCTGGGCTCACAAAAACAACAACAACACTCAACCTGGTAACTACAGCATGAGATTTCCATCATAGATTGGATCAGGTTTGCAAAAAATGTTAAACCACAAAAAACCGATTAAGCAAGCAACATGTAATAATGCAGCCAGCAATTCTGCCTTTTTACACTGATCCATGTGTAGGTAAGGTGCAACCATTGTGAATGCACTGGTTTCCTCCTGTAGGATGAATGCTACCAAAAAGAATTCCTCTTGCAACTGAGTTTAAGCATTACAGGAAACAAGTGCCAAGGACTTACATCACTTCCATTGGCCAAAGCAAAGCCACCTCCAAGTAGCAACACAATACCCCAAGGCAACTTCTTCTGAACAGTTTTCCAATCCAGCAATGGGGCTGGGAAAAATGGTTCCTTCATATCTGTAGAAAGAATTCAAATTCAAATTCAAATCTTTATTGTCAGTGCACAACATATGTACAATGAGATTGGTTGAGCTCCCTCAGTGTACTCCCCCAACACAATACAACTCACAGTGAAGACAAAAAATCCCTAACCCAATAAATCATATTAACAAAACACCCAGTCCTATTGCACCAGTGTAAAGAGCAGGATAAGCTAGATGTGTCGGAGGGGGTCTGGGGTCAGAGGAAGAAATACTTTATTGCCAATATCAACTTCTTCTTTCCAAGAAAGTAGATGAAAGGCTTAATACCATTGTGAGGAATGCATGTTTTGTCTACACTGCACTGTTGAACTAGTCTGGAGAATGGTATCCATCTGTTCATGTTTCTGGGACACCTCTAATACAATCAGAACATTCTCCAACAGCAACACTTATAGATGCCTAGTCAACAAGGAACAGCTATTTTACATTTCTCTCTCAGCCTTTTGATCTAAAGCTAATCCTGCCTTACCCACCTCCATTCCTTCCGATTGGGTTTTTATTCTTGTCATAATATACTTGTGTCAGTAGGGAATATGCATATTTCAAAAATACTCTGGAAGAAATGCTTTGCACACAAGCAAGTACAACACCTCCCTTCAATGCATTAAAATGGCCTTTTTTTTCTTCAGCCTGCCTTATAAGTTTTGAAGCACTTCTGAGAAATTTTTGAAGTCTCCTCAACCTTGTTGAGTCCCCGCATGACTCATGTCTCCGTGTGAACAGGATCGTTCTATGCAATGTGACAACATGGAGCATCACACAACAGCCTAGGTCTCAAAAAACGTTCTGATTCCATCCTTTGAAGAGCAACCTCCTTCCTGCCCTGCTTCTTGGGAAGAAACTGCTCTTCTGTAGTTCAAAGGTGGAAGATAAGCTTCCTGAAAGTTTCCAGGACTGAAGGAGGAAAGTAGTGGTTCTCATCATCTTTACCTTCCTCAGCCTCTTCCAAATCACAGCTGTTCTGGCTGCAGAAACCACATCTGGGCTTCGTGGAAGGAAGAATGAAGAGCAGTAGAGCCACAAAAACGGCCACAGTGGCGTCAGTTACATACCTGGAATGAATTTTAGAAAAAGATAAAGGAGAACTGAGAACTGAGGCCCATCTCATTTTTTTCAGCCCCTGAAGCCACCAATCAAGCAGTGGGAAAGGTTCATTCTTCCTGAGCCCAGCTACTAAACATCTTAAAGTGCACACAAGCTGCTCTGCATGAGGGGAATCAAGATCGCCATCCCCCAGCCCTCAATCTAATGGTAAATCCAATTTTTTTTATTACCGGTTCTGTGGGTATGGCTTGGTGATGTGGAGTGGCTTGGTAGGCATGGCAGGGGAAGGATACTGCAAAATCTCCATTCCTTCCCCACTCCGGGGGAAGGATATTGCAAAATCTCCACTCCCATCCCACTCTGGGGCCAGCCAGAGGTGGTATTTGCCGGTTCTCTGAACTGCTCTCCAGAACCTGTCAGAACATGCTGGATTTCACCCATGCCTCAATCTCTCCTGGAGAGTATGTGTAATATGCAGGGGTGAAATGCTCCCGGTTCAGACCGGATAGCCCAATCCAGTAGCGATGGCAGTGGGTGGTTCGGAGAACTGGTAGCAAAAATCCCTCCCCACCTCCCATGCCCAGCTGAACCGCACGATCATCAGAGGCTTTTTTTTTTTTTTTACTTTTAAAAGCATTTTTTTTGACAACATCTTCGGCCAAAGAGGTTGTAGAAAAATGCTTTTAAAAGTTAAAAAAAAAAGCCTGACGATCAGGCAACTCAGATGGGATCATCAGAGCCTTTTAAAAGCCTTTTTTTTTAACAACCTCTTCGGCCAAAGAGGTTATAGAAAAAATGCTTTTAAAAGTTTTAAAAAAAAGTTGGCCATGCCCACCCAGTCACATTACCCCCACCCACCAAGCCACGCCCACAGAACCTGTAGTAAAAAATTTTACATTTCACCACTGGTATAATGCTCTGTTTGGTAGCGATTTAGCAAATCAATAAGATCTCCCTCAGCTTTGCCTCAATTAACCTAATGTCTGTGTTTCAACTTCTTTGAAAGATAAACAATTTCCAGATCAATTGTATGACTGACTCGGGTCAATATTTGTCGTGAGTCTGATCTTATCTCCTGACCTCTATCCCAATAGGTTAGGATGATATCCACTGGATTATCCCATAAACATCCTGCAGAGAGAGGCAGGGTTTGCCCAAGCTGTTTACTCACAGCTAAGCAGAGATCTGAATTCAGTACAGGATGACAGAATGCCACATGCTAATCATTGTACTATGAAGCCTCAGTTGCAGCAAACCTGCCTACAAATTCTCTGCTTTCCCTCCATCTGGAGTGGATGGTGGTAATTTACATTTATGTCTTCAACTTATGCCAGAGCAATGCTTTGCTGATTCACTGTCAATCATAAGCTCTGTGCCATCTGGGAAGATACCCAAAGCTCTCTCAAGATAGACTCCGTCTTTGCAAAGCAATTATAATATCCACTCACTCTTTGTCTTTATTGAAGAGAAAAGTTGCCCAGCCTGGGATGAAGCCTGGATCTCGGGTGAACCAGAGGAGGATCAGCAGTGTGAAAACCATGAGCACATTGATTTCAGCAAAGGAGATGGGCCCCAACTTTCGGTACTCCTCCTTCAACACGTTAAAAGCAGCCTTCTCTTTCTCAGTCTTTTGGCTTCCACAGCCCCAGGTTTTCCGAAAGCTGAAAGCAGAAGTGAATGGTCAAGCTAGCTGGCCAGGCTTTTCTTGCCAAGTGGGATAGAGGAGAGATTGAATTGTTGTCAGCATTCTCTGATGCTAAACTATGTACTTTACATGGGCTACCTTTGAAGATCACTCAGAACCAGGGGTGAAATGCTCCCGGTTCAGACCAGCTCACCCCATCTGGTAGTGATGGAGGTGGGTGGTTCGGAGAACCAGCTGGCTGAGGAACTCTGGGAGTTGAAGTCTACAAGTCTTAAAGTTGCCAAGGTTGCAGACCTTTGGTCTAGACCTGTGTTGGCAAACCTATGGCCATATCGGTGGGCACGCAAGCGTTGCCCTAGCTCAGGTCCGGCGCACTGGCCAGCTGATTTTCAGGCTTTCTGGGCCAATCAGAAGTCGGGAAACAGGCTGCTTCTGGCCTCCAGAGAGCCTTCAGGGGGCTGCCCCCCCACAGGCTCCCAGAAAGGGACCTGAGACTTACTCCCTCATTCCTAGCCATCCAGAAACTATTAAAAACCAAACTGTCCTGGACAATGAGTGGTTATTAAGAGAACACCAATGATTGATTAATGGATTGTTACATTGGCTTAATCTTAGTTTATGTATTTAGTATGGCCATTTTTTATTTCCTTGTGGTGCACCTCTGAGAGTTCTACATGCAGTGGGTAGAAATGGAATAACATAAACAAAGGAACTGAGCAACGTTGATAAGAAAGGACAAATGTGGACAAGACATGACAAGCCAACAGAGGTAAGGTGTGTTGGGTCACGTGTTCATACTGAGTGATTTCATTCGGAACAGGGAAAGAGGTGAACAAGAGGGAAAGGAAACACAGATAGAAAAGTGCAGGCCACAAGAACAGGGAGCAGCCAGAAAACAACAAGGAAAGAATGGAGAGGAAAAGTGAACGTATGGAGAAGGGAATAAGATGGACTGGGAAAGTAGCTATGCATGGTGCGAATTACCACTGCAGTTTGGGAGGCCTCAATAGAGAATAAAACCCAGTCTAGAAGCAAAGGAGATAGCTTGCCATAAGCCAACAGGGATTCCATTCAGTTCACGGATCTTGGGCAGTGTTGGGTTGCCCCCGGTTCACACCAGTTCTATAGAACCGGTAGTAAAACCGGTAGGAGGCTTCTGCGCATGTGCAGAAGAACGTGCGCGGCTCCATTGCGAACCGGTAGTTAAGGTAACTGGAACCCACCCCTGATCTTGGGCTACATTCATATAACTGGGTTAATCTAATTACATAATTAATTGATTTGTAGATTTACACCACACACTAAGCCACAAATAACTTTTAAAGACTTTTATTAAAACTAACCAACAATAGTATGTTGTGCGAATGTGATTGCTGGATATTTAACTGATTTGTGTACATTGTGCAAACGTAGCTGAGCCCCACACTCACACACATACTGTCCCTTGTTCAGAGGAAAGAACAATTGGGAAAAATGGACCATGAACAGATCCATTTGGCCCTAAATTTTCCCCCAATGCTGTATTGCTTAATTTGCCAACACATTGTCCCAAAGGTACTTTTTTCAAAACGTTTTCATTTTTCATCCAAGCAAATCATTTTCAAAGAAAAAAATAAATAAGAAAGTCCAGTTGCCTTATAGAAAAAGCACCTTTGGGACAATCATGAGCTGGATGATTGAGAATCTCCATAGACATTTGTCAACGTATTATTCATTCATTCGCCCCAAAACTTACTTAAATCCTATAAAGGAAAACTGAAGCCAAAACCAGGCCAGTACCAGCATCAATAACATATTGGGAAAAGCAAATCCAAACCAGGAAGCGAAATTCACGATGTCATCATTTCTGGGAAACAATCTGTTTGCAAAAGGAAAAAAAGAACAAAGATGGGATTGGGCTCTGATCTAGTGGCCTATGGCACACTGAAGGTAGATTGGGATGGGTGACAGTTAACTCCGGGAAGCCCACATAATTTGGGGTGCTAGCCACAAAAAGGATTGTGTCCTCTTTCACAAAAGGGAATCCAATGGGCAAGATTTGGGTGAAAATACATTTCTCAGTGACGGTTGACAATTACAAGGAACATAACCTCAGTTGGGATCCCAGGAGGAACGAATGAGTCCTCAAGATAAGGAAAACCACTTCCCACTCTGGTTTTAAAAAGTGTATGTCATTAGGGAACTTACTGATTCATCTGACCTTTCAGGACCAAGTTAGGACCTGTCCCTGTAAGGGTGGCTGTCCCACCAATGCTTGCTGCGTAACACACACATAGGGTCATTCCCTTGTTAGTGCGCTTCTTTGCTATCCTGTCTTGCTCTTGAGAATCATCAGGAAGGTATCCATTGCCTACAGATGGAGAAAAATAAGCACTGCTTGGCCTACTACAAATCACCCTTGTGATGAGAAGAAACAGTAGGGCACAAAATTAACAACAGAAGAACACTTTTCAATTATGCTCCCAATACTTGCTCTCAAAGTTCAAAAGCCAGAGAGATAGCTTATTCATTATCTGTCCTAAACATCTGCTATCTGGAAATGTATTCTCTCTGAACACGGAGCTTTCATTATGCATGACTGATAGCTTCTAGCAGTCTATGGAGTATACAGGTGGGTGGGTGTTTAGCCATCTACATTAACAGGCATGATTATATCTTCTGCCAGCAAACAGTTTGCTTTAGATTTCATCAGTGAGAATGTTCCCAGGCAATTGTTCTTTCCAGGCTGGAAACTGGTTGGCTGAACAGAAAGGTTTAAAATATAATATTTCAGATTTTAATTGGATTTGTCGGTTTTGTCACAAAAATTCCAACATACTTGGTATGTTAATCCACAGGGACTCAATTTACACATTGCAATAAGCCATACTGTACTATGTTACAGGCTCATAAATTATGCCTGTAGTTTACCAACTTTGGTTTATTCATTTATTGAAGTTCTGTACTGTATCGCCCAATCTTGTGATATAATGTGTGAATTGAATCGGGGCCTATTTAGACAAGCATAGTTAGCAGAATCATGGCTTAGCATGGTGTATTGCTGTAAGGAAAGAAGGTTGTGGGGTCTGTAATATTTGAGATCAATTTGTTCTCTCCTGGCTGAAATGGTGGCTGATAGCTTGGAATCTCTCCAATGTCTAGGTGGCAGTCTCCTTATCTTTGATTGCTTTATTATTGCGTTAGTAAGCAAAAAATACCTTTTGTTTATCTCCATTTATGTGATTGCTCTATAGTGATAAATTATGGGTCCAAAGGCAAAAAGATAGAGAAATTGATCCAACCACCACCTTCAATTTCAGAGGGAAAAGAAAACCTTCACAGAATTGAGGGGTAGAGGAGCGCAGAGATGAGCTTGCAGCAACTGTTAGTAAAACATGGGCATAATCTGGGACAACAGGAAAGTATGAAAAAAAAAGGTGGCTCTGCCTTGACTCGCTTTGATATGAGAGTAATGTTTCTCAACTTTGGCAACTTTAAGCTATGTGGACTTCAAGTCCCAGAATACCTCAGCCAGCCAGGTATAGAGGGTGGGAAGGAGAAACACTGTTGAGCTTTCAAAATTCTGTTACTACTATTATCTTTGAGACCGCCTTCTACCACATAGCTCCCAGAGACCAGTAAGATCCCACAGAGTTGGTTTCCTCCAGGTCCCGTCAGCTAAACAATGCCGGCTGGTGGGCCCGTGGGGGAGGGACTTCTCTCTGGCTGCCCCAGCTCTCTGGAACCAGTTACCTCCTGAGGTCCGGACTACCCCCACCCTAGTGGCCTTCCAAAAAGCAGTGAAGACCTGGCTATTCCGGCAAGCCTGGGGCCGTTGATCTTGCTGTTGCGATCATATGAGATCCAGCCATGAATGATGTGAATGGCTTTTAATGTTTTAATTTTTAAAAGTTTTTATAATGTTTTTTTTAATGCATTATAAGCCGCCCTGAGTCTTCAGAGAATGGTGGCATATAAATTGAATTAATTAAATTAAATTAAATTAAATTAAAGCAGAGTTCTAGTATTTCTTCCACCCAAAGGGCAGACATGAATTTGTTTAAAAAGCCAATTGTTGGGATTGCTCTTTATGCTCAGAGTTGATGAGTTAAAGTCTTTTAGAATAACTGAATTTATTTATGCAAGTCAAGATTTCAGTGTTCAGTAACTTGGACATGAGATAAAGACTCAGACAGGAACATGGCAGAGTTTAAAGCTTTAGTTATTAAATCACATGAAAAATGTATTCAAAAATCCTGGGAATTAACAGGTCATAGATGTTGAAATAATGTTGAAATGAAATAAAGATATTCAAGATTAGACTCACAGCATTTGCTGTGATTAGATTTTTCAGATCCACAATATGGGTCTATATTCTGCACTTATCTCAGTAAGAAGGATCTTTGGCATGAAATGCTAATAAAATCAAGTTTTTTCCTATCTGTCTCGAGGTAATTCACAAGAACAAGCTGTTGAATAGTGGTTTTTTTAGCAGCAAGACCCAAAGTACTCTAATTAAACCACTTTTCATTTTCCAGGATAGTCTGTTTAACCTTCTGTTCTGAGATGATGACATGTTTAAAATAAATTTTACTAAAAGTTTTACAAATAACGTAAGAACACAAACTAATACAGAGGAAAGAAGCAAAGGAAGGAAGGAAAAAAGCAAAAGTGCAGAAAGAAGGAGTAAAAAGAAGATTCGGCTGTCTATTGTAGCAAATATAATTACAAAATTATCTCTTAGTCCATGATTACAGTATAAAAAAAGGCTCAATCCCCCCCCTCGCCCCCATTATCAAGGCTTTCTGTTCTAATCATCAAAACTACAAGTCTAAGTGCATTTTTTATATTTCATGTAAAAAGTCTATAAGGGATTTCCTGTCAGCCATAAATATAGATACTGTCTTTTGTGTGATCAAAGAAGTTAATTTAGCCTTTCATTATCTTCAGCATCCATTTCTCTATTGTGGGTAATGTCAAACCTTTCTGGGATGGTGCAATTATTTGATCAGCAGATGGCAGTTAATTTATTGGGTTAGGATGAGCTGAAATGAACTAGCACCTGTGTGTGAGGGGTAGGTTATGTATACATTTCTGAGCTCCGTTTCCTTTCAGTTCAGGTGGAATGAGACCCTTTGCAATCCTTGCTGGGATTATGGTAAAGAACACCATATGGTAATTCTTTGAGAAAGGCAATCTTGAAAATACAAGGGTGCTGAGCCTTATAGGGCTTTGTAAATTAAAACCAACAATTGAAATTTGGCTTGGAAACCTACTATAGTGAATGCAATGTCAGTGCAATACCATTCCTCCCATTAGTTGTTAGATACTGCATTTTTAATCAACTGCAGCTTCTGAGTTGTTTTCAAAGTCACCCCTATGTAAACATGTTGCAGTAGTCTAAACAGGCAATAAGGGCATCAGAGTTACAACACTTCCATTCATTAATGAGATGGTCTAATAATTGTATTGCATTCATTAAATGTCTAGAAGAGGGATTGGCAACCCGCAGCTCTGGAGCCGCATGTGGCTCCTTCATCCTGTACCTGTACATGACAATTTTTAAATCCTTCATAACAAGAATATTCTTTGGCTAAGGGGACTTTGGATCCACCCTATACCAATTCCACCATTTAATCATTACACCGTACTCAAGATCATATTTATATGTTCTGCTACTATTATTATACATGCCTCCTTGAATTTTTTTTTTAAAAATGAACATTTGGATAATGGTTAAAGAAACTTGGAATATATAAGTTCAAGACAACCTACAGCAAAAGTACACACAGTTTTTACATTAGCCAAATTGAAATTCAATTCTCTTTCTGGAGCCAAAATTGTAGTGAATTGTACCAGTGATATTGGGAGTGCCCTGATAAAATTATTGGCTTGTTGACTGAAACAGAAACTTTAAAATAACATAATTTACCTTGCTAAGTATGTGAAAAGCAAATGACATAACGACGCTAAGAAATCAGCAAGGTTTTTTATTATTACTATTTACACTTGACCTTATAATACTGAGTTAAAGGTTAACCAGGGCAGAAATTAATTGCTTCTTGAATAATGTTGTTCTTCCAGAGATCACACATAATTAGACTATTATTTAGCTACACATTTACTTCTTCAAGAAATGATTACTGTTAAATCTATAACAAAAAAACATGCTGGAGGTGATGCTTACTTTAATGAATTGTCCTGAAATGTGTTCCCACTCTATATTGTTGGTGGTTTATAACAGTCTTTTTAAAAAAAAACAAAAAAACTTTTTTTTCAATTTATTTTAATGAGGATAAATAATTTTAAAAGCTGGTAAAGAATCTATTGGTCTGCATATCTACTGATTATACACACGATTATCTAATTCTTAGTTAAGTGCAGATGCTAAAATTTTGATTCTTGTATATAGATTACAAATGAGATTACCTTTGTTTAGTTACCCATCTACAATCTGGTTTTATGAAAGGGCAACAAGCCTAATAGTTGAGTATTAATTATGCACTTTCACAAAAATTGGAATTGGCAATAGAATTTCATTGGCAATGGAAAAGGGTCTTTTGCAGTGGTGGGTTGCTACAGGTTCGCCCCTGGATTGGGCAAACTGGTAGAAGTGGCGGTGGGAGGCTCCTCCCACCTGCCTGGCCGTTTTTGCACATATGCAGAAGCGTCATGCACGCGCATGAGCGTGCACCCATGAGCAAACCGGTAGTGACAGGATTTGAATCCCACTACTGATCTTTTGATATCATGAAGTTGAAATTTATTGACACAAGTTTTAGTCAAAATAATTGGATAAAAATGTAATTGTGCAATTCTTCAGTCAGACTAATACAAACGGAATTATCACCTCAACTACCATGAAGTTGATTAAGGTTTTCTTTATTTTCTCTTATATTTAATTTAATATTGGAACTATTATGCCTGTCTTATTAAGGGCATAAAAGCAACTAAATACATAGTTACTATATGTTGATAGATTATTTCTACTGATCAATATGAATGTTTTTGCCAAAATGTGTTGGTATAATACAAAAGTTTAATTCTCAGGCTACTCAGTTACAGTAATTGAACCATTTCATACACATCTTATTGGTTCTAATGTGTCTAGAGATATTTCTAAAAAAGTGAGTTTTACTTGTATGAATTATTTTAAATAAGAGATTAAAAATTTCATTTGTAAATGTAAATATTTTAAATTATATATAAAATAAAAATTACTGTAATTATGCCTAGTCCAAATGTGTTAGTGGCATCAAAAGTTCTTAATTATGAGTAATGAAGTACTTTGGATTATTCCAAACCTATGAGATTTTCTTTAATGGATAATTAAAGAACACATTTAGGGCACTATTAATTATTTGTAAGAACTCTGAAAGAAAAGAGTTAAAATGTACCATATTGAATAATCAATGGCTAAAAGTCTGAAAGACTATTAAGTAGGTTTCTTATAATCTTATGATGAGATTCATTCAACAAAAGGTATTTTCATATTTATTAGAGAATGTTTAAAAATTGAAGAATGTTTAAAAAGAGTTGGTTGTCAATATGTTAAAAATACAACATAATGGAGTGTGGACTAACATACTATATATGATATCAGCTTGTCCAACAACTATTCTATTTTCCCGTCACTCTCTAAACAAATAATTCCCTCAACACTGTCAAACTATTTACTAAATCTGCGCTACTATTAATTTTCTCATCGTTCCCACCATACATCTCCTTCCACTTATGACTGTATGACTGTAACTTTGTTGCTTGTATCCTTACGATTTATATTGACTGTTTCCTAATATGATTTGATTGCTTATTTGTACTCTATGATGATCATTAAGTGTTGTACCTTATGATTCTTGACAAATGTACCTTTTCTTTTATGTACACTGAGAGCATATGCAACAAGACAAATTCTTTGTGTGTCCAATTACACTTGGCCAATAAAATTCTATTCTATTCTATTCTATTCTATTCTATTCTATTCTATTCTATTCTATTCTATTCTATTCTATTCTATTCTATTCTATTCTATTCTATTCTATTCTATATCTACAAGTCTGAATATGGTTGTGGGAACAATAATATGTTTCAAGTATGTGTTGAAGTAGTGCAGGGATGTCAAACTCAAGGCCCGGAGGCCGGATCTGGCCCTGGCATACTTAGATCTGGCCTGTGGGTACGCCCTAGAAACAGCGAAGGAACCAACCCTCAGTGCTTCTGCCAGTAAAAATGGACCTCAAGAGGGCAGCCCTCCTGGGCTCTGTTTTCACTGGCAGAGGGTTGCAGAAGGCCATGGCAGCCAAAAACAGAGCTTAGGAGGCCATTTTTGCTAACAGAGTGCTCAGGCCACCGCAGGCACCCCTGACACGAGTATCATTGAGCTGGCTATGCCCACCCTGGGCACGCCCACCCCGGCTCCCTGAGGTCAAACACAACCCTGATGTGAAATTGAGTTTGACACCCCTGAAGTAGTGTAATCTATCAATATATGAAGAATTATAGTTTTAACAAGAGTAGGAAAAATATGGAAAAAATGTGCATCCTTTGATTTAATTATTTGCATTTGCTTTCTATTTGTGAATATTTTAATAAAAACTTCAATTAATATTTCTATATGTGACCAAGATGTAATGCTATATTTAAAAATTATTTCCTATAATATATGATTTCTTTGTTCTTGTTCTTTTTTCTCTCGTTTCAGATTACTCATTTTTCTTTTCTTATTGTATTTCTGGATTTCCTACTTATTTCCATATATAATGCACTCATGTACTCAACTAAAGATAAGAAGGGGCTCCAAAGAGCAGGAAGTACAAAAAGTACACAAAAAATACTTTGTTGTCCTTAGTAGCTTCTGGGCCCTACTTATGTCACCCAACTGATAATTCTGTTTATCTTTAAGAGAACGTGAGATTCTCATTTACTCTCATCCATGTCATAACTGGTCATTGCACTCTCCCCTATTTAATTCATGTAGCATTTTTGTAGCTTAAATCAATAGCCAGGAAGCAGCCAAAGATGTAAATCCCAAACGAATTTCAGAAACTCCGTTTTCTTCTATCTGCTGAGGAGGGAATCCACTCACCTTGCACTGAGGAGACTCCCGTGGCCACCTTCCCTTCCATTTCAATAGCATTGTTGACGTGTCCAGTTGATTCCATGACTCTCAGGTCATGCTCTGAATTGTTCATCTGCTCTAGAACAGCCTGGATGATGGGAACCATCATAGCAGTGGTTGCTGTGTTGCTGATCCACATGGACAGGAAAGCCGTAACCCCCATAAATCCCAACATCAGCCTGAAAAGAGACACAGTGAGGGGGAAAGGATCTCATAAGCCACAGTGGCACAGTAGTTAGAATGCAGTACTGCAGGCTATTTCTGCTCACTGCCAATGGCCTGCAATTTGGCAGTTCAAATCATACCAGGCTCAAGGTTGACTCAGCCTTCTATCCTTCTGAGGTGGGTAAAATGAGGACCCAAATTGTTGGGGACAGTAGGCTGACTCTGTAAACCGCTTAGAGAGGGCTGTAAAAAGCACTATGAAGCGGTATATAAGTATAAGTGTATTGCTATAAGTTAGAAGCACCATATCTGTATTTAAGCCTCCATGCTACCATCTGGTGGTGATCTGGGTTTTTGCTACCCAGCTCTGGAGCCTCTGTTAGCTCAATGATCTGTTGAATGAGGATTAACTCTTTAGGATCAGACTGAAAACCTATGGATGTCCTCCTTGCTCTTGTACAACCAGCATCTGCATATTCAGGAGAGGAGTCATGCATGTCTCATTTTTGCATAATAGCCTTAATCTCCCACACACATTTAATCCAGCCTGGCCTAACTCTGGGAAAAGGGAGAGAAGAGTTACTACTTACAGTGCAGGCTTCACTCCAACAATCAGCAACACCCTGAGTGCAATCCGCTTGTGCAGGTTCCAATGCTCTACAGCCACAGCCACAATCAGGCCCCCAATAAAGAGCATATTGGTGTCCTTTAGGTACTGCATGCATACCTGAGAGGGACAGAGGATGGCAAATGTAGCATTCTCCCGGCTAATGAGCATTTGGACCAGGGGTGGGTTCTAAATTTTTTTACTACTGGTTCTGTGGGTGTGGCTTATTTTGTGGGTGTGGCTTGATGGTCATGTGACAGTTCTTTAGGATTTAGCAGAGGTACTGTACCAGTCTACTCATTTGTTTTTTGGAGGCACTGGTCTACTCATTTATTTTTGCAGGCACAAGTCTGCTCATTTGTTTTTAGAGGCACTGGTCTACCCATTTATTTTTGCAGGCACTAGTCTACCCATTAATTTTTGGAGGCACCGGTCTACTCATTTGTTTTTGGAGGCACTGGTTTACCACCAAACTGCCTTTTACCACTGATCAACTGTAGAGCGGCCCTTTGAAGCCCCGCGGCAAGAGTTTAAACAGTTTATTTCCTTCTAGCCAGTCAGCTGGGACTCAGGAGGCAGCAATACATTGGGGGTGGGGCGAAATAAAAGGTAAGAATAACGTGGGGGGGAGCAGAACCGGTTCAGTGACATCATATCGTCACTGCTACCGGCTCGGTGGAACCGGGCTGAACCAGGAGGAACCCATCACTGATTTGGACACATGCAGAATACTTGTCCCTTAGCAGTAAGGGTACAGCTTGCCTCTTAGAGTTAGAAGGAAGGAAGCTTTAATACAGAAAAAAGGAACCAAGTCTGCTTTTTCCAGAAGGTAACTGGACTTTTGAACGTTTTGCTTCTTAGCCAAGAAACTTCTTCCTTCTTCAGAGCAGCTCAGAACTGAAGAAACTTCTTGGATGAGAAGTGAAACGTTTTAAAGAAAACACTGAGAAAGTCCAGGTTTTTTTGGGGGGGGGGGACATCTTTGGGACAACCGTGACCTGGATGATTGAGAATCTCCATAGGCAACTGGAAGCCAACACTATAGGAATCTTTGTTACAAAACTAGTCCACGCCCCCTCTGCTCCTTTTCTTCCTATTCACTTCTAACTGAATAGGACACCTGTGTTTGTACAAACTAGACCGGATTAAAATAAGACTGAATATTCTTGTTTCAGCATATAGTTTGGAACCCCAGACCTCATCCTAGCATACTGTGTGAATCAGTCCACCTTTTTAAGTGATGATGATTTACTGACTTGAGAATAACGTATTGCTTGAACATAACAAACAGCTGAACATAGTGGTTGTGTTCTGTTAATCCACATTTAATGTGGTTCAATGTATTGTGTGAACAAAGTCATTGTTTCTCAGCTTCTTTCCACTAGATGAGGATTATGGGATTTTGTTTATCTAAATTCAGTTTGTGATTTCATCAGGAAAGTAAAAACTAAAACTCTATGATGAAAAGGGTTTTACCATCATTGCTTTTGCTCCTACCTTTTTTGATTCCAGGATGCCAAACAATGGGAATAAAATGACTGGCAAGAGAGATGTAACAGCCAAAGGAATCACCTCTGTGCACCAATACACAGCCATGAGAATGATCACATATCCACATCTGGCCTCCTGCGGACAAGGAAGCACACATTCAGACACACAGAGGTAGACATAAATATCTATAGCATTTTAAACTCTGGATCACAACTTATGATATAAGAGTGCCTAGGACAGTGATGCCTAAACTTTTCCAGACCAAGTGCCCCAAGCGTGCACACGAATGCACGCTTGCGCACTTGAAACCCCAAAATGCAAAGCATGCGTGGCCCCTGCGCACGTGGCCTGCCCCCCTGTGCAAGCACGCATGGCCCCCTGCATGCGTGCGGGCCCCCCACATGCGTGCAGCCCCCACATGTGTGCACGCCCCCCCATGCATGCACACATGGCCTCCAGATGCATCCTGCCCCCCGCACATGCGCGGCAGAGAACTGAAGACCAGCTGGCTAGTGGAAGCTGAATTTGGGCAATGGCTCTCATGCTCACAGAGAGAACACTGGCACGCGTGCCATAGGTTTTCCATCATGGGCCTAGGACAATGATGGCTAACCTTTTTGTCATCACGTGCCAGGAACGGGCGGGGGATGGGGGGTTGCGCGCATGTGTGCCCACACTCATAATTCTATGCGCCCTGCCCCTGTGCATGCACGGGTGACACACACACACCCCGCTCCCGACACACGATGGTACGATGGGCCCAGTAGGCCCGTTTTTTGCTCTTCTCCAGCCTCCAGAGCCTTTCTAGGAGCCGGGGAAGGGCAAAAACGACCTTCCCCACACACATTTCCCATCTGGCCACGGAATTCTGGGAATTAAAATCCATACATCTTTCCCTTCTTCCAGTGGGCCCAGAAGGCCTGAAAATCAGCTGGGCAGTGCACGCATGCGCACTGGAGCTGAGCTCGCATGCCCACTGATATGGCTCCGTGTGCCCCTGTGGCATGCATGCCATAGGTTCGCCATCACAGGCCTAGGATGTATTCTCCGGATGCAAAAAGTGCATCCTGTGGCATAAAACTCATCAGCACAACATTCCTGATTCACAACTCATTTTTCAGCCTTTGTTCATTTCTGCTCATGACATGATGCATAAAACCTGGTTTGCTTTCAAGGGAAAAGATATTGGACATTCCTGCCCTAAAGAAAGAGGGTTGTGTGTGTGAGAGAGAGGGGTGGGGAGGGGACTGACTGACTTATTTACTGTACTTTTGGGATGCTATTCTAATAGGTCTAACTTCTCACACTAGGATAGTGCCCTTAAAGATTACTAGAAGTGTTTCTCAATCTTGGCAACTTGAATATATTGGGCTTCAACTCTCAGAATTCCATCTGGCCACGGAATTCTGGGAATTGAAATCCATACATCTACAAATTACCAACGTTGTGATGTGATACTAGAAGCAAATAAAGCAATCTGTCACTTTACAGCAGCCCTGATTTCCTCATCTATCAGGAACGGAACTGATTATTCCTCTGGAAATTTTGTCAGCCACTTTTGGTGCATGGAGAGGAGAGATTCCCCCACCTTCACAACTCCCTGCCTGTAATCAGAACGAAGATGCTAAATCACAATTTAAGTGCCCACAACTCAGGTAATGTTGCATACACATGCCAAATTAAACTGCTGATGAGAGAGTAAACTAGTCTGGAATTTGTGAAGTCAATTTTCTTGTGGGAAGACTAATTGAGTGGCCATAATTAGTACTTAAAAGTTCTTGGATGAAAATGCTTCATACTTGTTAATTTGGCTGTGCCCAAAATGACTATGTATAAAGCCTTACTTGAGGGCAACAAGTGGATTCATGTCCTGCCAGACTTGCAAGTTTCTCTCTGGACTAAACAAGTGATTTTCACCCATGCAGTAGAATTTTATATTAACCTTATCATGCCTAATGGGAGGAAAGATTTATTGGGTAATAACCGCAAACAGCCTTAAAGTACCTTAAAGATAACTAATGTAATTTGCCTTTAAGGTAATAAGACATTTGTTACAGACCAATACCCCTAATGTTTGTCTAGAAATTACTATGTAATATTTGTCTTGGGGGAGGGGGAGGATTTGGTATTTTCGCATGTGCAAAACAGGCTTCCATAATTTTGCCACTAAAGCAAAAAGTAGATATTAATTATGACACTTCTGTTCAGCTCTATTTTGTCTGCAGCATAGACAAGCAACCATATGCCCTTCAGATATTTTAACTTTAAAATTCCCCAGCCAACCTGACCCATGGCAAAGGGATGTGAACTTCCACACATATTTGGTAGGAACCAGACTGATTACCTATATTTCCAGATTCTCTTAGACAGATGTAGATCGAAGGATCCAATGGTTAATCAGATTTAAGGTCTGTATGTTCTGCATATTTTCAACCATTGTACAGTGTCAACTGAAAATGTCAAATGATGCCCAAGATTTCTTTGCAAAATGTTTCCCGATCTTATCTACACTTCATTACCTAGAACGGTGCTTCCCAAACCTAAGTAAATTACCCAAAATTGGGTAAAATGTATTTTCTTTGAATAATGACACAAGGACCCATTACCCAGTCACAACAAGGACATTTAAATAAGACTTTCTGATAAGCCGTAAAACAGGACTTTCTGATAAGTGGTTTTATGTAATGAAGGAAAAAGTTTGGGAAGTGCTGACTTAGAGGATTATTCGGTTAACAGCTTCCTCTGCGTGTACCAGAGAAGAGTACACTAAGATCTGTGTGCACATGCAGAAGATCTCTGTGTATCACAATCCCTTGAACCTACTCACCCTTAGAAGAAACAGTCTCCTTACTTATTTAGAGCAAATAATTAATTCAGAGGACAAAGAGACAAGGGAGGCTTAGAAATTAACAAGCCAATGTTGAGAAAAAATTAAGGAAGAAAAACATTACGAAAAAAAATGTATGGCTGTAACTTGAGTGAGAAAACACAGAACAATTGGTGATTGGCCCCCTGCTTTCTGCAGCAAAACAGAGCAGTAGTTATTAAGGAGACAAGCATAGCCCAATACAGAATACAGGTAGTCCTCGACTTACAACACTTCATTTAGTGACCATTCAAAGTTACAACAGCACTGGAAAAAGTTACTTATGATCGTTTTTCACAGTGAAGACCTTTGAAGCATCCCTATGATCACATGATCAAATCATGATCACATGATTGGGTACATACTTATGACCCAATGCTGGTGCCCCAAGGTCATGTGATTACCTTTTGCAACCTTCTGACAAACAAAGTCAACGGGGAAGCCAGGTTCACTTAACAACGAGGTTACCAACTTATCAACTGCAGTGGTTCACTTAACAGGAAAGGTCGAAAAATGGAGTAAAACTCGCTTAACAAGTGTCTCACTTGACAGAAACGTTGGGCTCAATTGTGGTCGTAAATTGAGGACTATCTGTGTTGCAGAATGGAGAGGCAAAATACCACCAGAAGGCTCAGATAGTCAAAGATCTTGTGAGCAGGATATTTTGTGTTAGCCTTCACCATGTGTTCTGCCCCAGCTACAGATCCCAAAGAACACAGCACACACAAAGTTTGTACAAAACTTAATTTACTAAAATAACTCAATCTTTTTCAAAACAAAGGCTGTTAATAAACTTTCTTAACAGCCTACAAGAAACCAAAGATAAAGTAATCACAATCTTACAAAGGTTGGCAGGAAGCCCAGAAGCAATGTTCAAAGAATCCAGATGCGAAGTAGAGTGAACTAAAGTTGTTCCCTACAACTTGCTTCAGTCAGCATTCCTCCTTAAATAGGCTAAGGGAATGGCCAATTAGCCCCAAGCCTTACTCTCGAGGAGACCTCCTCCTGAGGCGCCACTCCTGCCTTTTGGCAGCTCTGCGCACCTGTGCATTGAGAAGAGGCTCCTCCTCTTCGTCCTCTTCACTTAAATGAACTTCTGGAGGTTCTGAAGGCCCTGGCTGAATCTCTGCCTCTGGCACCACATCTTCTCCAGCCTCCTCATTGTCTGACTCGGGTGCCAGCTACACAGGCTGCTGGCGCAACACCACACCAGCCTCCTTGCTATCAGAATCAGCTACAATCCGCACAGGCCGCTAACAGGCCACAACACCATGTGCCAAAGCAGCCAAATTGCAATCTGGAGGGATCTGTAAATTCCTGGCCCACCTGTCTTTTTATCCTCTGGTGGCCAGATATAGCAGTCCAGTGGTGGGTTGCTCCTGGTTCAGTCCGGTTCTTGAGAACCGATAGTAAAACAGGTGGGAGGCTCCGCCCACTGACCCGGATGTTGTCATAGATGATCTGTGCATGCGCAGAAGCTTGGCGTGGGCGCCAGCGAAGCAAGCACGCATGTGTGCTCCCGTTGCGAACCAGTAGTAAAGGTAAGTAGAACCCACCCCTGTAGCAGTCCCATCCAGTTCCCAATGGGCCAGTGTGAATTTGGGAGTCTGCTCTTTGCTAAATCAATCCTAATAAGACTGATTCATTTGGCCAGACTTTTCACTTTGATAAATATTTCAATATTTGGCTTGTCACCTCCACCTGCCTTTTCCCACTTCTCAGGATTACTCTTAAAAAAACACTTATTCTTAGCATCACAATGCCCTTTCAATTATATCAACATCCAGGCATTAATGTGTACCTTAGGGGAGAGGGTACCACAGTGCTTATGCAGAGGACTTGTTCTGCAGTGGTTGCTGGTTCTGGAATTGCTACAGACAGACAAATTTCCCTGATGTTTTTTTCTCTACCTCCCCCCCCCCCCATCCCTTGCAGCAAGCATTTAGAGGTAGACTGCCTCTGAGCACAAGATTTAATTTGGCTAGCAGCTATGAATTTAATGTTTCAATCTTCTCCTTATCTCAGTTCTAATATCATAAGAAAAGAGAAAAACGCTTCTATCCAATTTCTCCAAACTGGCCATCCTTGTGAAATCCCAATTTCCCTGTCCCAGGCTTTCTCAATCTTGTGTGTACTTCAACTCCGAGAATTCTCCAGCCAGCCAATTGAAGCCCACACACATTTCGAGTTGCTAAAGTTGAGAAACTGTGTCCTATCCCATTAAATGAGGAAATCATCCCTCGTGCAGGAAATTTTCAACCCCCTTGACCCAGTGGTGGGATTCAGCCAGTTCACACCACTTCGGGAGAACCGGTTGTTAACTTTCTGAGCAGTTTGGTGAACTGTTGTTGGAAGAAATTATTAGGGCAGAGAACCGGTTGTTAAATTACTTGAATCTCACCACTGCCTTGACCCCTTTGCTGAGCTGAAACAGGCTGCAACCTTGCCTGCTGGAGGCTAAGCAGGCAAAATTCCTCCAGACCGCTCAGCTCAGTTCCCAGAAATCAAAACTCCTGAATTGATGGTTATCAACCTGATAGAGATAGTCTTCAACTTAGTGAGCCCAAAATTTCTGTTGCTAAACAAGACAGTTGTTAAGTGTGTTTTGCCCCATTTTACCACCTTTTTGCCATAGTTGTTAAGTTAGTAACACGATTGTTAAATGAATCTGGCTTCCCCATCAACTTTGCTTGTCAGAAGGTCACAAAAGTACTCACATGACCACGGGGACCATCATAAATATGAGTTAATTGCCGTCATAAATATGAGTTAATTGTCAAGCATCTGAATTTTGACCACATGACCACAGGGATGCTGCAAAGGTTGGGAGTGTCAAAAGTGGTCATAAATCACTTTTTCCAGTGTCGTCGTAACGTCAAATGACCACTAAATGGACTGTTGTAAGTCTGTAAGTCTTTTCCTGACTTTTCAAACATTGCAAAACAAGACAAAAATGACAGAAGGCTGATATATATTCTGAAAAGAATATATCTCATATATATTAGTACCACTTTATAAAGCCTTGGTAAGACTTCACCTGGAATACTGCATCCAGTTTTGGTCACTACTTTACAAAAAAGATGTTGAGACTTTGGAAGAAGTGCAAAGAGCAACTAAGATGATTGAAGACATGGAGGCGAAAACATATGAAGAACGGTTGTAGGATTTGGGTTTGGCTACTCTCGAGAAAAGGAGGACTAGGGGGGACATTATAGCAGCATTCCAGTATTTGAGAGGCTGCCACAAAGAAGAGGGGGTCAATTTATTTTCCAAAGCACCAGAGGGCAGGACAAGAAACAATGGATGGAAACTAATCAAGGAGAGAAACAACCTGGAATTGAGGAGAAACTTCCTAACGGTGAGGACAATTAGCCAATGGAACAGCTTGCTTTCAGACATTGTGGGCATTTCATCACTGGAGGTTTTTAAGAAGAGACTGCGCAGTCACTTGTCTAAAATATTATAGGATCTCCTGCTTGAGCAGGGGGCTGGACTAGAAGACCTCCAAGGTCCCTTCCAACTCTATTCTAATTCCAAAAAGCTTTATGTTATTACTGTCATTAGAAGTGAGCCAACAGAGACCAAAATCCACTGACTTCCTGCTGGATCACTCAGACTAAAAGATCTGCTATCAAATCTGTCCAGTGGTCAACAAGATGACTCAAGCAGTTCACACTTGGGGTATGAGGAAGGTGTATTCCCCAACTTCAATTACTATGACTACATACTGTCTGTGAACAAGGGATCCAATTCATACCGCAATGCTTAATTTGCCTCCAGCTTTTACTATTATATATCTGCTTCTTATGATTGCTATTGGTCAGTTGTTGCCTTTTCGTCAACACCTTCTCTCCGAGGTGGAAAACTACCCGTGTTTCCCCAAAAATAAGACTCTGACTTAGATTTTTTTGAACCCTGAAATAAGCGCTTGGCCTTATTGCCATGTGCTCAAAGGGCCCGATTGGGCTTATTATCAGGGGATGTCTTATTGGGGGGGGGAGGGAAACAGGGTATGTCCCCCTTTTCACCACAGAACTAGGCATTTGAAGGTAGACTGGATTTGTCCATGGAGGCTCTCTCTAGCTATCACAATTTTAAGAGGCCGCTCCGCAGAATAGGGAATTTCCTCCAATCCCTCTCTCTCTAACCGTTTTGACGACGGTTTGTGGGAGAAATAGCGCAGGCATTTTCTTCTCCTCCTCCTGGAGGAAGGAAGGAAGGAAGGAAGGAAGGAAGGAAGGAAGGAAGGAAGGAAGGAAGGAAGGAAGGAAAGAAAGAAAGAAAGAAAGAAAGAAAGAAAGAAAGAAAGCTTTCTTTCTCTTTCTTTCTTTCTTTCTTTCTTTCTTTCTTTCTTTCTTTCTTTCTTTCTTTCTTTCTTTCTTTCTTTCCTCCAGGAGGAGGAGAAGAAAGTGCCTGCGCTATTTCTTGCACAAACCGTCTGCAAAACGGTTAGAGAGAGAGATTCGCTTTCTTCTGTTTCTTCGGAGAGATCGTGGCGCTCCCTCTCTCGCTCGCTCGCTTCCGAGCTGTCATCCCGGTCCGCCAAGAAGCCAACGGCCATTCGGTTTAAAGCGGGGGGGGGGGAGCCCTTCTCTTGCGGCCGGTATCCCTTCCCGCTGCTAAGTCTGGGATCGTCGGGAGGGTCGAAGGACCGTCCGAGAGAGAGAGACCCGCGACAAGCAGCCTGGGGATTTTCACGGGAGGATGCAGAGGGTGGTCGGCGCGGGGCCCCGGCACCCCCGAATGCCGATCGTCCCTCCGTCCACCAACCGACCGACCGTGCCGCCGGGGACCTACCGGGGTGGCGATGAGTAGCGGCAGCGGCAGCAGGACGAGCGGCGTGCCGAAGAGCGCGACGAAGGCCTTGTAGCGCAGCAAGGAGCGCAGGAACGGCGGCAGCGGAGGAGCCATAACCGGGAGAAGCGGGGAGCAGCAGCTTAGACGGGACGGGCGTGAGAGCGTCCCGGTTGCGGAGCGGGCCTTTTAAACGGCGCTCCTCCTGGGCGCCGGCCCCAGTCCCTCCCTCGACCCGGCCCCCGCTGACTCTCTCCCGGGAGGCTGCGCTTCCCACCTCCGCGGGGTGTCCCTGCCGGGGACCCTTCTCTTCTTCCCTGGGCAGGCCGCCCTCGCAGCGCCTGAAAGGCTCCCCTTCCAAGCAGCCTCCCGCGGCTCTGGATCCTGCCTCCTTGCCGCTTTTCCCGAATCTTTCCAGGCCGATGGCTGGAAAGTTCCACATGTTCCTCGCCGGTCCTGGAGAGATGGAATTTCCCCAGCCAGGCGGCCCAGGCTGCCGCCGCTACAAACGGCCTTCGTAGGATGCCGAACAGCTGGAGAAGTTCGAGCGAGACGCACCGGCTACTCCGGGGGTGGTGGGATGGCGCACGTGCCACCACGAGCGGTAACTACAGGACCAGCATCCGCTGGAGGAGTCCGTTTCCCCAGATAGTCAGGGAAGGGTTCCCAAAGGGACCAACGGGGGCCGGTGCCTCTCAGTGTCTTGTACAGATGGTCCATCGACTTTACAACAGTTCATTTAGTGACTGTCCGAAGTTATGATGACACTGAAAAAAGTGATTTATGTTATGACCATTTTTCACGCTTATGACTGTTGCAGCATCCCCAGGGTCACATGATTTTATATTCAGGATGCTTGACAACTGACTCACGTTTAGAATAGTTGTAGTGTCCCAGAGTCATGTTTGGGACCTTCTGGCAATGGGGAAACCAGATTCACTTAACAACTACTAATTTAAGAACTGCAGTGGTTCGGTTAACAAATGTGGTGAGGAAAGTCGTAAAATGGGGCAAAGTTCACTTATCAAATTTCTCACCTAGCGATGTAAATTTTGGGCTCAATTGTGGTCGTAAACTGAGGACTATCTGTATTCATCCCTCCCGCTCAGAAATTTTCAGCAAGCAAATGGCGCGTGTGTCTGCCTCCTCTCCCCACATTTTGAACTGGTCCATGTGGAGTACAGCTCTTCCCTGGGGGGGTCTATGCTTTCCTGCTTCCTGTTTCTTTTCTCTCACTTCTTAGGTTTCTCTCCTCTGTTCCCTCTACCACCTTTCTCTCCCTCTTTGGTAGAATGTGAATTCAAGGCCAACACTAATTTTTTTTTTCAAAAGGTTACATCAACCAAAATCCCACTATGAAGGACATGGGTGGTTTCTAAATTTGATGAATAAATAATGTAAAAAATGGAAAGATGGAAAGAAATTATGAATTGAGATTGTTAGATCAGTGCCCAGTAATCTACATTTGGCATGGCCATTGCCTCTACAACAAAGCCATATACCTGGGCTTCTGTCTCTGGAGCCAATGAAATTGATGAAGCCCACTTTCCCTCGCATCCTGGACATAAACTGTTCCAACTCCTACCCTCAAAACGACACGATGGAGCACTGCACACCAGAACAACTAGACACAGGAACAGTTTTTTCACAAACGCCATCACTCGGCTAAACAAATAATTCCCACAATGCTGTCAAACTATTTACTAGGTCTGCATTACTATTAATCTTCTCATCGTTCCTATCACCCATCTCCTTCCACTTACGACTGTATGACTGTAACTTTGTTGCTGGTATCCTTATGATTTACATTGATATTGTTTCCTGATTGCTTACTTGTACTTGTAATGATAGTCATAATCATTAAGTGTTGTACCTTATGATTCTTGATGAACGTATCTTTTCTTTTATGTACACTGAGAGTGTATGCACAAGACAAATTCCTTGTGTGTCCAATCACATTTGGTCAATAAAAAATTCTATTCTATTCTATTCTATTCTATTCTATTCTATTCTATTCTATTCTATTCTATTCTATTCTACTCTACTCTACTCTACTCTACTCTACTCTACTCTACTCTACTCTACTCTACTCTACTCTAATCTATTCTATTCTATTCTATTCTATTCTATTCTATTCTATTTTACCAGTTAAGAGCCTCCAGAATCCATAAGCTTCAGAGTCTTGGAGTTGACTCATTATAATCATTCTTTTTTTTTAAAAAAAAAAGTTCCAAATATAGCTGTTTCACTGCATATACAGAGATCGGTTCTAATACTGCTTATAATTTTTCTATTGCTACAAAACAGCAAGAAAAGTTGTCTTTTAATTAGTCCAAAACAATGATTACTAGCTGTGGTTGATTTATTTATTTGTTGCATTTACTCACCGTCTTTCTTCTAGGAGTTTAAAGTGGTACACACAACAAAGTTTCTTACCATTTTTCCTGCAACAATAACCTTGTAGGTTGGGCTGAAAGAACATGATTGGCTCATAGTTACCCAGGGCTCCTGAATGTGTGGATTTGAACTCAAGCCTGTATAGTCTTAGGGTAGAACTTTAACCAGGACATTACACTGGCAATCTTTTTGTCAGGGGTCATTTCCAGGTGTAGGCAAAAAGTGAGTTCAGAGCGGAAAAAGACCTATTTGGGTCATAAGGAAAACTTCTCACCTGGGCTGTAAAAAACCCATAACCTGGCAGATGGCAGCAAAGTGAATAACAGAGATACAAAATAACAGAGTTGGAAGGGACCTTGGAGGTCTTCTAGTCCAGCCCCCTGCTCAGGTAAGAAACCCTGTATCATTTCAGACAAATAGTTGTCCAAGCTCTTCTTAAAAATTTCCAGTGTTGAAGAATTCACAACTTCTGGAAGCAAGTTGTTCCACTGATTACTCGTTCTATCAGGAAATTTCTTCTTAGTTCTAAGCTGCTTCTCTCCTTGATTAGTTTCCATCCATTGCTTCTCGTCCTGCCTTCAGGTGCTTTGGAGAATAGCTTGACTACTATTTCTTTGTGGCAGCCCCTTAGATATTTATTTATTATTTTATTAATCATATTTCTATGCTGCCCACTCTCCGAGGACTCTGGACGGCTTACAACAGTCGACAGTATATACTAAATAGCATATTGCTCCCAACAATCTGGGTCCTCATTTTACCCACCTCGGAAAGATGGAAGGCTGAGTCAACCTTGAGCCAGTGAGATTTGATCTGCTGATCTGCTGAACTAGCAGTCAGCTGAAGTAGCTGCAGTACAGCACTCTAACCACTGCACCACCTTGGCTCTTGGAACATTGCTAAGTGTTTTCATATTCCCTCATATTTTTCCCTTAGTCAATTCTTCCTTTCTTCTGTGTAGATGTCTGCTATGACTTTTTTGGGGTGCCTGGCTTGGCTACAAACATTTGTCTGAAACATTTGGACAACCACTAAACATGGAAGCAAAAGACTACAGTAAACATGATGGCTTTATTGCCATCTGGTCCTAAAGATATTTGCAGCCTAGAGATGGTGGCCCTATTTTGCTCCATAAGAGCTATTGAAGAAATTGGGAAGGGTTAGGATCCCTCTGCACCATTTCCTGCAGCTTTTGTTGATGGGATTGGAGGGGAAAATCTTAGGTTCTTTCAAAATCACTTGAACATATTTTATAGGCTGAGTTGTAAAGAATCATAGCCGAATACTTTTTCATTTAGCTGTTTTATTAAAGCTTTCAAATCTCTGAAAAAAGATGGCATGTAGGTGCAAATAATGACAATAGGTTGATGGAGAAGGAAAAAAACAGTATAGTACTAATGATATTGTGCATATATTTAATTTATTGCTTGTAATATGCTTCGATATGTGTATTAACATTTACACCATATTCCAAATACTTATTATTTTTTTAACAACTGTATACAGCATGAAACAACAACAACAATGAACAACAGTGTTCCGTGCACCTTTGGCATTTAGTCATGCCAGCCACATGACCACGGAGACGTCTTTGGACAACATTGGCTCTTCGGCTTTGAAACGGAGATGAGCACCTCCCCCTAGAGTCGGGAACAACTAGCACATATGTGCAAGGGGACCCTTTACCTTTACAGCATGCAATAGTACATATTGCATACTTATACAATAAACTATTTATCCATTTCAGCAAAAAGAAAATGGGGAAAACAAGATTTGTCTAACTTCCTTTTCTCTCGCTTACAGTTTCTTCTTCCTTTTCTGCATACCCTGAAAAAGATTTGTGTGATGGGTATGTCTGTTCAGAAACCAAGTCAACAAAGACTAATAATGCTTTCAGCATTTTGTTGTAATATACCTTTCAAACTTTCAATATTCTTTATAGAATAGGAGGAAGAAAATAATTGATGTTATAAGAACGGGGAATCCCCTCTGAGCCCCAGGAAATATGGAAAAAGTAATAGTGATCTGGTTTGATGTAAGGCAGCTTTAAGTAAATTATGATATATATATTTTTGGCAGGGATTGCAGGTAATTAGGAAAACACCTGCGTAGCAATCAGAAAACCCTGGTGCAATTAATCCCAGCTGAAGAAAAAAGCTGATGCTACACAACGTTGGAAATACTGAATTTGATGCCAGAAGAATCTGATTTCTTGCAAGCCAACATCCGGGTTTTTATGAAATGGCATGTTACTCCCACACCTTAGTGAAGTGTTTGAGAAAATGAAATACACAAACCCTTCTGAATCATGCACAAAAGCTCCCATCTAGTAGTAGGAGATACCTCAGAAATGTATTTCCCTCACACACACTACTCAGGGACTGTCGAACTAGAGCAGGGGTCTCCAAACTTGGCAACTTTAAGACTTGTAGACTTCAACTCTGACTGAGGAATTCTGGGAGTTGAAGTCCACAAGTCTTAAAGTTGCCATGTTTCGAGACCCCTGAGCTAGAGAGTTGAGAGGTTTGGCTGTCCTTGCTCAAAGACCAAGAGATGACAAGGCTATCAGTAACTCTGGGTGGCTCACTCTCAGGGCACAGGCCCTCTTCCTAGGAATCCCATTTGTGTACATGTATGCCCTCAGTGTGGGAGTTATCAAAGATACGGGCATCAATGAGTTACCAGAAAAACTGGCTTCTCCACATAGTTGGAGGGAAGCTGGTAAATAAATTGTGTTAAGTAATGTCCTTAATCCACTTCTGATCTCTGCTAGGAAGTTGCCTAGACTGTGGCTTAGTTTTCACCTGAACCTGAACTCCTGCCTCCTTTATCCTGCAGGCCTGGATAAAAATAATAATAATAATTTTCTTTCTGTCCTGCAGGTGATCCTGCTCTGAGGTAAAGGAGCCCCCTGCTTCTTTTCTTCAGTTTCATCACCTATATTTATTTATAGGGAGGGTTTATTTATTTATTTGATTCTTATAGCCGCCTATCTCAGTCAATGACTCTGAGTGGCTTACCATACTGCAATTAAAGCAATAAAACCATTTTAAAACAATAAAATGATTTATCTCTTCCATAAAAGCCTTTCTCAAATTAGGACTCTTCAAAAGTATCGTGACTGCAATTTGAGGGTGGCTGGGTCTGTGCCAGTGGTGAAATTCAATTTTTTCTTACTATCAGTTTTGTGGGCGTGGCTTGATGGGCGTGGCAGGGGAAGGATACTGCAAAATCCCCATTCTCTCCCCACTCCTGGAGGAAGGATATTGCAAAATCTTCATTCCCACCAGTGGTGGGTTACCCCCGGTTCGCACCAGTTCTATAGAACCAGTAGTAAAACTGGCAGGAGGCTCCGCCCACTGACTCCAACATCATCAAAATGCTTCTGTGCATTCATAGAAAGCTTATGCGCTTGCTTCGCTCGCGAGTGCGCGCAGCCCCACTGTAAACTGGTAGTAAAGGTAAATAGAACCCACCCCTGATTTCCACCCCGCTCTGGGGCCAGCCAGCGGTGGTATTTGCTGGTTCTCCGAACTACTCAAAATTTCCGCTATCTTTTCTCCAGAACCTGTCAGAACCTGCTGAATTTCACCCCAGGTCTGTGCAATGAACGCCCCATCTCTTTTTGTCACGCATTGCGACATATATAGGGCTGGAGCTTCAGTTGCCCAATTGCCCCATTATGATTTCTTTTTCTTGCATGGACAAAAACATTGTGGTGCCCCATGGCCTAAGACTGGCTTTGCCAAGCTCGTCATTCTAGAAGCAAACTACTGACAGAAATGCTTGAAAGAAGACTCATCTTCATAATCTCTGAAACAACTCGGCTCACTGTGTTGTGCAAATCTGGAAAACCCACTCTGAAGCTGATGCACCACACCTTGTACCACACGCTGACTAAACAGGCTAGGTTCATGTAACACACTGAGGGACAAAAAAGCAAACCAATGTTAATTAAATTTAGCATGTCAGAAAGCAGCTCCTCAGTCTCCAACGAATCTCTTCTTCTTCAAGATATTCACGATCCCACTTTTCCTTCACATTTATAATATTTATTTATTCAGTCAGTCAGTCAGTCAGTTTCTATAGCCTCCCATCTCAGTTCAATTGGGTGATGAACAATGTCACAGTACTGTATCACCCAGCAACTGCACTACTGCAAACTTTGAGAAATAGTGTGAAGCACAGCCTAAAATGTATTTATTAAAGTAAATAGTATAATAAGTGTATGTTTCTTGCCCAGCTTTAATCATAATTAAATCACTACTTTCCTTCATGATGAGGAAGTCATGCAAATCATTTTGTCAGTCAGAGTGACCCAGACCTTGAGAACCCTGTAGTAGGACAGAAGTAGTCATAGTGCTGCATATTTTTCAGTAAACCCTCTCAGCAATATGCGATAAGTGCACTTCTGCTAAAATATGTGCATGTATGTGTGTTTGTGGTGAAAATGTAAAATTTTCACCACAAACACACAGGGTGAAATGTAAAATTTGTTACTACCGGTTCTGTGGGCATGGCCAACTTTTTTAAAAAAAAACTTTTCAAAGCATTTTTTCTAATGCTTTGAAAAGCCTCTGCTGATCAGGCAACTAAGCTGGGATCGCCAGAGACTTTTCAAAGCATTTTTTTACCACCTCTTCGACCAAGAGGTTGCAGAAAAAAATGCTTTGAAAAGCCTCTGACAATCCCAGCTGAGCCACGCCATCATCAGAGGCTTTTTTTTTTTACTTTTAAAAGCATTTTTTCATCGAAGAGGTTGTAGAAAAAAATGCTTTTAAAAGTAAAAAAAAAAGCCTCTGATGATCGTGCAGCTCAGCTGGGCATGGTGGAGCGGAGAGGGTGCAGAGATTTTTGCTACCGATTCTCCGCTGCCATTGCTATCGGATCGGGTGAACTGGTCCGAACCGGGAGCATTTCACCCCTGGTTTGTGTGTGTTTGCACATTACTATTATTTCTGTTAGATCTCCTCTCACAAATGTATTTCCTTGGTTTTGTAATGGGTCTTTCAAACCACCATTCCATCTATGATCTGCAAATTACAAGGTGCTTCCCATCACAAGACTTTCAATTTTGGGATGCTGGCCGCACATAATCAATTAATCAGTAAAATACAGGTAGTCCTCGACTTATGAGCACAATGGAGCCCACAATTTATGTGGCTAAGTGAGAAATTTGTTAAGGGAGTTTTGCCCCATTCTACGACTTTCCTTGCCACCTTTGTTAAGTGAATCACTGCAGTTGTTAAATTAGTAACACAGTTGTTAAGCGAATCTGGCTTTCCCATTGCCTTTGTTTGTCGGAGGGTCACAAAAAGTGATCACATGATCCCAGGACACTGCAACCGTCATAAATATGAACCAGTTGTTAAGCATTCAAATGCAAATCACCATGGGGATAAGTGAAAAACGATCATCAGTCATTTTTTTCACTGTCGGAACTTTGAATGGTCACTAAATTAACTATTGTAAGTCGAGGACAACCTGTACTGGAAGAGGTGAAAAGCATCCTTTCCTTTTATCCATTCATTCTCAAACGTTAGGGTTGGGAAAAGTGGAAGTACAAGTAGTTCTCAGCTTACAACCATTTGTTTAATGACTTTGAAGTTACAATGACACTAAAAAAATGACTTACAACTGGTTCTTGTGCTTCTGACCATTATAGCAGTGGTGAAATCTAAAATTTGTTACTACCGGTTCTGTGGGCATGGCTTGGTGGTGGTGGGGGGTAATGTGACTGGGTGGGCATGGCCAATTTTTTTTTTTTTACTTTTAAAATCATTTTTTACAACCCTCTTCGGTGAAGAGGTTGTAAAAAAATGCTTTCAAAAGTTAAAAAAAAAAAGCCTCTGATCAGGGCCAGATTTAGATGAAAAGAGGCCCTACGCTATTCCACTTATGAGGCCCTTTCACCTCCCATTTTTTTCGGTTCAGTGTTTTAGTGTTCACTGTTTTTAGAATAGTGTAATTTTAATTTTGCTAACAATTTGAATGTAGGCCCCTCTTGATCTTGAGGCCCTAGGCTGAAGCCTAGTTAGCCTATAGGAAAATCCGGCCCTGCCTCTGATGATTGTGCGGCTCAGCTGGGCATGGCGGGGGGAGAGGGGGGGCAGGGACTTTTGCTACCGGTTCTCTGAACTACCTGCCTCCATCGCTACTGGATTGGGCGATCCGGTCTGAACTGGGAGCATTTCACCCCTGCATTATAGATCCCAAAAGTCAGGTGATCAAAATTCAGGGGCTTGGCAAGTAGCTTGTATTGAGGATAGCTAGGATCTTGAGATCTTGGGATCAGGTGATCACCATTTGCATCCTTCCCAGCTGGCTTCCAACAAAGTCAATGGGGGAAGCCAGATGTGATTCACTTAACAACTGTAGCAAATAAAGTTGTATAATGGAGTGCAATTTACTTAACAATGGAAAAATTTGCTCCAATTGTTGTCATAAGTTGAGGACTACATGTATGGTAAAGAGGAGAACTACTAGCAAAAGGTGAGTGGTCAGTTACAGAGGCAACGGGGAGGGAAACTGGCAAGGCAAGACATGGTCACATGATCTCTTGTTTAACAACCACAGGGATTCACTTAATGACCTCAGGGGAAAAAAGTCACATGACACTTCACTTAATGACTGCACCCGTTAACAATTTTCCAATCCCAATTTTGGTCATAAGTCAAGGACTACCTATAATAAAGTTTCTTCTGAATGAATTGTGACAGGGTCAGACACATTTAAAGTGCTTATTTCCAAAGTACCCCTTTTTAAAGTATAAAATATATTTTATAAAATATAAAATATATTTTATATATTTTATATATATATATGAAAATATGACTTCAGTAACAGAGTTGTTAATGCCTGGAATGCACTACCAGACTCTGTGGTCTCATCCCAAAACCCCCAAAATTTTAACCTTAGACTGGCTACTGTTGACCTCACCCCATTCCTAAGAGGTCTGTAAGGAGTGTACATAAGAGCACCAGCGTGCCTACCGTCCCTGTCCTAATGTTCCCTCTAATTATATTCATTTTATGTATTCAACTCATGCTTATACTTATATATATTATTTAATATGTACTCCACAAAATAAAATAAATAAAATAAAAATAAATAAATGTTGAATTGCAATTTCAGATATGAATAAGCCATGTGGTAAATTTTGGCCCCCTGTGTTGAATCTGATATGGCAGCAGAAACAAGAACTACCACTCAAAACAAATGGCCCCCTTGAGGCCTCCCTCAGCTCACAGTGTCCAACACACCTATTTTGTATTGTTCTGTTATGCACCATAGAGCTCACATAAGCCTTTGTATGAAGGAGAGAAGGTGACAGAGTGAGTGACATGTTCTTCCACCGTGTCCCTGTTTACTAAGCCATTGTGTACTTTCAAAAGTCTCCTTTGACAGCCTCCAAGGCAACAGTTCTCAAGTTCTGCTATGACTTGTATATCACCAACCCAAAGCTCTCTGGGAACCTTCAGGTTAAAAATGGTGGTTCAGTCTCCCCCAAAGACTTTACCATCACTGATGGTACAGCCTCATCTTTCCTGCCTTTAGGTAGGCAGGCACTGATCAAAAGTGGAAGTTAGCAGGGAAAAAGGTGTGTGGTGCAGTGGTGTGTTTCAAAAATATTTACTACCGGTTCTGTGGGTGTGGCTTGGTGGGCGTGGCAGGGGAAGGATACTGTAAAATCTCCACTCCGTCCCCAATCAAGGGGAAGGTTACTGCAAAATCCCTATTTCCTCCCAATCAGCTGGGACTCGGGAGGCAGAGAATAGATGGGGGCGGGGCCAGTCAGAGGTGGTATTTACTGGTTCTCCAAACTACTCAAAATTTCCGTTACCGGTTATCCAGAACTGGTCAGATCCTGCTGAAACCCACCTCTGGTGTGGTGGTGGTGTGTGGGTGTGGATGTGTGTGAGGATTTCAGATCCTTCACACTGGGAACCTGGAAGGAAATGCTCATAAGATCCTGGGGTCCACCTGAAAAGAAGACACCCCTAATTTGCCTTACACTGTGTTGCCATACAGTTTCACTGGCTTCATTCTATCATTTGTGCCCTGCTGAATCCCAAGAAAAGGATGTGCTGTTTACAAGAGTCATCCAGACATTTTCATTATAAGATGCAGAAAAAAGGAAATGGAAAAAATAGTCTTCGAACTGCAAATGTTCACAGCCGTTGAGCCACCTTTCCCCAGATAGGCAATGTTTGGTCTACCAGAATCAGTAGGGATGGTGCCGTGAAGGATTTTGGTTGCTAACTTCTGTAGCCTGATTGCTGCATTAAAGTTTAGTTTTCCTAAGTAGCAGCTACTCCATCTTTGCAGTTTGGCTTAATTGAAATTTCATTCAGGAAAGGAAGCCAAGCTTTCTTTACGAAGACAAAAAACAACAACAATTGTATCTGAAATACAATCAGACAATGCTATTACAACAGTAGTAGTACTGTATTAACTTGGTGTTTACCAACATTCATAGGACACCCATTGAATGAGGCCTGCTACCCAGATATGATCCCTGACATCTCCTGCAAACATCAAGACTTCTTCTCATGTAAAGCACATTGCAGTAATGCCTTTGGGAGGTGACCAAGACATGAGTGACCATCAACAGAACTTTCCAGTCCAGGAATGGGCTCACTTAGCACACAACATGAAATTGTGCAAAGGCCCTCCTGGCCACAGCTACAACTGTTCCTTGAGAATGAGCTATGTATCTAGGAGAAACCCCAAATTGCATGCAGGTTGTATTGGTTAATGCAACCCCATCCAGAACAAATAATGGAAAATCCCCCAAATCAGGGGGGGCCTAATATCCAGAGTAAGTCTTGCTAGAATTGATCCAAAGTCCCAAAGATGCTTTTTTCAAGAGGCAACTGGACTTTCTGGTTTTTCTTTGAAGACGTTTTGCTTCTCATCCAAGAAGATTCTTTAGCTCAAAGCACCTTTGGGACAACCATGACCTGGATGACTGAGAATCTCCAGAGACAGTTGATCTGAAGCCTATTGTTCTCCATTCTAACCCCACAGCCTCCAGACACTGAGAGAAAACCTCCATGGCATTACTTGGGGCGGGGGGCAGGGGTGCTATTCAGCAGGTTCTGACACGTTCTGGAGAACCGGTAGCGCAAATTTTGAGTAGTTCGGAGAACTGGCAAATAGCACTTCTGGCTGGCCCCAGAGTATGGTGGGAATGGAGATTTTGCAGTAGCCTTCCCCTGCCACGCCCACCAAGCCCACCAAGCCACACCCACCAAGCCCACAGAACCGGTAGTAAAAAAATTTGAATTCCACCACTGGGGTGGGGGAGGGTAGAGAGATAACAGTGCATATCATTAGCATACTGATGATATTTCATTCCATGCTGCAAGATGACCTCATCCAAATACTGTGAATGTTAAACAGGAGCCGACAAGAGTAAAAACCTCAGTGGAGCCTCACACAACAGAAACTGAACTCTTGCTCCCCACCAGTCAACAGCCTGGAACCAGCCTGGAAGTAGGAGGAGAAACAACATAACACAGTGCTAGCAACTCCCGGAGTAAATCCAGAGGGATACCATAATATCAGAAACTGCTGCCAGATCAAGAAGAGTAAGGATGGATACACTACCCCCATCCCACTCCTGCCAGAAGACACTGACAAGTGTAATCAGTGCTGCTTTGATCCTGTGTCCATGTCTAAAACCTGACAGAAAGGGGTCCAGATAGTCTGTGTTTTCCATTCTCCAGAGCTGCTGGGTGACCATCTTCTCTACAACCTTCCCTACAAAGGGAAGATTAGAAATTGGATGAAATTTGTTCAATACAGTTGGGTCTACCAATGGCTTCTTTACTCACTTTAAAAGAAGACTGAGAGTTAGGGTGAAGTTAACAGCTGAAACGCAACACTAGAATAAAACATCAAGAAAATGGTTCTCTGAGATCGGTCTCCCCATCTCCTACTGTACTTCCCTATCCGTCACCACAGAAATATTCCGGCTTGCCCTAGGCCTGCAGAAATCCCGTTCTCCCCCAGATCATATCAGCTGGCCCCCAATCAGAGGGCCATTGTCCCACAAAAATCACAAACCAAATACACCTTGATGCAGAGGTGAAATCCAGCAGGTTCTGACAGGTTCTGGAGAACCGGTAGTGGAAATTTTGAGCAGTTCAGAGAACCGGCAAATACCACTCTGGCTGGCCCCAGAGTGGGGTGGGAATGGAGATTTTGCAGTATCTTTCCCCTGCCATGCCCACCAAGCTACGCCCACCAAGTCAAACCACGCCCACCAAACTACGCCCACAGAACCGGTAGTAAAAAAATTTGGATTTCACCACTGCCTAGATGCTATCTGGATTCAGGGCAGTTCTGCTCCAATACAGTACTCCCAGTTATCCCAGTCAGCACCCACTGCAATCAAACATCCACTCTCTGCCAAACAACCTGGACATTTGAGGATACCCATTTCTCCATCTAACTTGAGGATAATCTAAATTGCTGCTCCACTCCAGGTTCTCATCCAGGAGAGGCCAGACAGCCTCCTTCAGTTAAGGAAGAATTACTATTCCCTCTACAAATCGAACCCTCGTAAGATGCTCAGTCCATATCACACCAACTACAGTCCACCACCAGTTTAATCGAATGATCTGGGTTAATATTAAAATGTATTTACATTAGTCAGTTTTAAGGCCACCACTCATGGAGCAAAGCTGGGTGTCTTGTATTTCTTAGGATTTTTTTAAAAAAAATCAGTGTATTCTAAGAAGTTAGCACCCACCCCTTTCCTAGAGGATTGAAATATTTTGGGAAATATTAAAAAGGCAGAATATTATGTTTCCCTGGATGAGAAATGGAGAAGCATGTTTTAAGGACGAAGCAGCTCCCATCTTCCTGCCCCCACCCTCTGTCAAGGGACCAAGGCAGAAAATCAATCTTTGTCAAAGGACCATCATCTGCAACACAATGGGACCCATTTAGCAACAGAAACTCACCACATGGCACCTGGGAAGATTACATCAGCCAGCAAGGCTAGCTAAGACCCCCACCCCCTGGGAGTCTGACAACCAATCAGGATACTCTTTCTGGGCCCCAGGAAGTTCAAAGCCAGAGAGGGCATAAAACCCAGGGACTCACTGCATCTCGGCCCTTTTCTGTCCAGGAACTCAAACCATGTGATCCTGTCCACCATTAAAACATCTTTCCAAGCAGTCTCCATGTTTCCAGTGTCTTTTTCTCCACTTGGAGCTGAACCCAGAAGGATATTTCTTCCTACAGTATGAAATAACAGATCCATAAAAACATACAGAATCAAGAGACAATTAAATCTAAGAACACATCCAGGCAAGTTGAAACAACATCCTGGCCCAAGTGCTGAAGGGCAGGGCGAGGGGGGGGGGTGCGAATCAGGTGTTCAAGGCCCCATCAAAGGCCATCAATGTCTCTGAACTAGACAGAAGATGAATCTAAGCATGAAATATTTTTTATCAGATTTGCATGAAAACTTACAATAGGGAGAGAGATGAAAACCTATTCAATATTTCCATTATCAGCAACATCTCTTTGTTGAATGGCCACTCTTAACCATTATTTTTCATTGTTTAAAGCAGTAGGTAATTTTCTCAAGGTAATTTACAATAACGTAATTGTCACTAACTATTCTTTGTGTTTAACGTCCCTGTTTATTTCCATATTGACTCAGCATACGTTGTTTTATACTGGTTGACTTAGTTCGTACAACGTGCTGTGTACTGGATTATCCCATTTTCTGGACCAGAATATATTGAAATATAAGCTAGGAAACCAGTAAGCATTCCACCACACACTGAGCTACACCTAACCACATTTTACATGTGCAATTACAATTATTTGTTTTTAATTGGTTTAAATTTATCCCCTGCTAACTAATTAACTCTATTGGCTGAGTTAGTAGAACATACCCAACCATAAACTAGCTAACTAGATGGGTTCACATAGCATGCTTGACCCAATCCAGTCACAATTATAGCCAACTGAAACCATCAATTGAGTCAGACTATGGATTTAGCTAGCCCAGGACTGCCAATGTCAGATTCCTCTTGACTGTTTCAAACTTGGCTGAAGTTCTCCAAACACTTAGCGTAACCCAGCTATAAAAACATTATTGTCCATTAAGAATGAAGCTATTTTAAACAGTTGACAGTCTTATGACAGTTACAGCTCCAGTATCATACCAGCTTAAGTTTAAATTCAAGACTTTGTCCTAAGTGTTGGTTTTATACTTCCTCGGTTTTGTGCTAGATGTCTGTTATTTATATTCTTAGCATTCTTTTCCTGGGAAATTAGCTTCAATATCTCCTACAGCTGGGATGTCAAGCTCAATTTCATTGAGTGCCACATCAGGATTGTGTTTAACCTCGGGAGCAGGGTGGGCTTGACGTCACTCATGTTGGGTGCCTGTGGTGGCCCAAGCACTCTGCCAGTGAAAACGGGTTCCTGATCTTCATTTTTAGTTGCGACGGTCTCCCATAACCCTCTGCCAGTGAAAACGGAGCTTGGGACAAGCTCCATTTTCACTGGCAGAGGCACCACAGGCTGGTCCTTTGCTGTTTCCAGAGTGGCCCCATGCACCAGATCTAAGCACCCTGCATGCCAGATCCAGCCCAAGGGCCTTGAGTTTAACACCCCTGTCCTATAGTCATCACCGACTAGCAGGAGTGTCCTAGAGTTTTACAGTGCTGCTTTTTTCCAGGTAACGCAAAGAGAGTGGAGTGGATCTATAGTCATATGCTTTCAAATCATGAGTTTTTCCACTGAGCTATAACAGCCCTTAACTACGAACATATGTAAATGATACATTTCATACAGTATATTAAGGAAGTGAGTTATGATCTGGTACAAGTCAAACAGGCTAATCTTTAAACTTCAACAATACTTATTTTAGTCTTTGTGTAATTATTTATCTTGGCTGGAGTTGCTTGTAAACCAAGGGTGCATTTTGGCTATGTTCCCACAACTGATTAAACTCAGCCAATTAAAGACCTACTATATCTACATTCCTGCTTTACTTGGATAACATGAGCTTTTCATATTTCTCTCTCTCTTTGTCTCTAAGCCTAGGAGGTTGGATAAACCCAATTATATTGGCTAATTTAAGTGGAATATATCACTGAACCTCCCAAAATGGCATAATTCAATAACCAGGTGAAGTGAGTTATATGGGTTCTCTGAGTCATCACAATTTCAATGTATGAGAGGGTTTCCCTATCCTAGAGTGGTTCTGAGGTCCAACATCATGATTCCAGTTTGAGCAAGCAAGGACCATGACCATGACCTGGTACAGAGGTCTCCAACCTTGGCAACTTTAAGATGTGTGGACTTCAACTCCCAGGAATTCCTCAGCCAGCTCTGGCAACTTTAAGACTTGTGGATTTCAACTCCCAGGAATTCTGGGAGTTGAAGTCCACAAGTCTTAAAGTTGCTAAGGTTGGAGACCCCTGATCTGGTAGGTTCCTCTACCATTGCATGAGAAAGTGAACCACTCTTTAAAAGACCACTCTCCAATGGCTGCTGAGTGACAGTCTGGTTAAATCCCAGAGCCACGATTGGTTGACTCAGCAGGAACCATTGTTACATTGATAGAGGGCAAGGTGATGAGCTATAAAAACATTATTTGCTCTCTTGGGGCTGGTCCAGACATCATAAGGGGCCCAAGGACGGGTAAGTTCAGAAAAAATAGAGACATCTCAAGAGCTGCCTGGTGACCTTAGCTGAATATCTGAGGTTTGGCTCTTGCTGCATCCCATCCCATAGCCCGAGCAATCCCAGCGCTGTGGGACTGAATTGGTCCCAACAGGTGTAATTCTCCTGGTTAGTCCGTTCTTCAGAGTAGAGGAAATCTGCTGAGGATCTCATCCTGGCCCTAAGGTCTTTTTCACTGTCAGATAGTTGATTAATTGTCCATCTTTGGGAAGCCACAGCTCCTTTTAGGAACAATGGTTATGATTAGCATTTCAAAGGGGAGGGCAAGGTCTGATCAGCCACAGAAAAAATCCAGAGAGCTTTCTGGGATTTTAAAAGCCAACAGGTGTATCAGGAGAGATCTGCACAAGCTTCAAATCTATCTGTTATGAAATATAAGAATGATATCGCTTTGTACGTTGGGGGATATGCATGCTGCCTCTCAGGAAGTCAGCCCTGGCAGCCAGAAGATGCCTCTTCTATTTCTTAGAGCCTTTCTTTGGTATAAAGGTAGTCCTTGACTTACAAGCGTTTCTTTAGCAACCTTTCAAAGTTAAAACAGCCCTGAAAAGGGGGACTGGTCCTTCTACTTATGGCCATTGCAGCATCCCCATGGTCAGGGGATTAACCAGTCCTTGCCTGTATGACCATTGCAGCATCCCTGTGGTCATATGTTAAAAATTCAGATACTTGGCAAGCTGCATGTACAGGTAGTCCTCAACTTACAACCACAACTGAGCCCAAAATTTATATTGCTAAGTGAGAAATTTATTAAGTGAGTTTTGCCCCATTTTATGACTTTTCTCGCCACATTTATTAACGGAATCACTGCAGTTCTTAAATTAGTGATGGTTGTTAAGTGACTTCGCTTGTTAGAAGGTCGCAAAGGATGACATGACGCTGGGACACTGCAACCGTCATAAATGTGAGTCTGTTGTCAAGCATCTGAATGTAACTCATGTGTCTATGGGGATGCTGCAACAGTCATAAGAGTGAAAAATGGTCACAACTCACTTTGTTCAGTGTTGTCGTAATTTCGAACAGTCACTAAATGAACGGTTGTAAGTCAAGGATTATCTGTATTTAAGACAGAGGCAGCATCCTTCAGTCATGTGATCACCACTTGGAAGCTTCTCAGCTAGCTTCCAACAAATGAAATCAATGGAGGAAGTGGAACTGTCTTAACAATCAGGTGATTCACTTACAGTAACAATTATAGTGATTTGCTTAACAACGAAGCCTAAAGAAAGGTTGTAAAATCATTTGTAAGTCCCTCAACAACTGTCTTGCTCAGCAACAGAAATCCTGAGCCCAACTGTCATCCTAAAGAGCTGCAGTGGCACAGTGGTTAGAGTGCAGTATTGCAGGTTACTTCTGCTGCCTGCCGGCTGCCTGCAATTTAGCAGTTCAAATCCTACCAGGCTCAAGGTTGACTCAGCCTTCCATCCTTCTGAGGTCGGTAAAATGAGGAGCCAGATTGTTGGGGACAATATGCTGACTCTGTAAACCGCTTAGAGAGGGCTGTAAAGCACTATGAAGCGGTATATAAGTCTAAGTGCTATTGCTATTGCTAAGTCAAGGCCTACCTGCAGATTCTTAATATCACTTGGCTTTTTCCCTGAGAGTAGTAGCCTACCCTTCCTCTTGTTAGCAAAACATATTCTCCTCATTGTGGGGAGCAGGAAGGATGAGAATATTTTGAGGAAGCTGACTGACTAATGAATAGCCACTCGGTGCTTTCCTTCCTATTAAGAATTAGAGCCCACCTACCTCGGGGAATCTACCAAGGAATGATCAAGGCTGATAGATAAACATCCACCATTAATCTTACATTCAATGGTGTAGGGTGATTTAAGAAGGAAAACAGCTTGCTTCATCAATGTAAGATTACTTCCATCTTGGAGAAAGACAATTTAGCCAGCATTACATAATCCAAGTAAAATATTGAGAGTTGCCAGGTACTGTTGTATCAATAGAAACTGCAAATAAGGAAAATCTTATATAGGAGAATAGTATTTCTCAACTCTGCAACTTTAAGATGTGTGGACTTCATGCTGCTGACTAGGGATTTCTAGGAGTTGAAGTCCACACATCTTAAAGTTGCTGAGCTGAGAAATGCCAATCTAGATGAGTAACTATTAGGGAACTTGCCATTTTAAACGAAAAGGCACATCAGTCTTGCAAGCCAAAGTGCCAGGTAAGGCTGACCTTTACACTTAGCAACCCTGGAAAAACGATATTGTATTTTCCCTCTGGTGGTATTTTCCCCTCACCTTCCCATTACACACATAGAAGCAAAGGACTGCACTATGGAGGAGGGTTTCAAAAAGCAGCAGCCTAGTTCGGTGGCCCAAGACAGGCCAAATACATCTGTCCTCTCCTCTTCCAAGAGAAGGGGCTGAGAAGGGCCCCCACAAGAGGAATGCTTCATCCAGTCTGTCCCACCACCTGCTGCGTGAGGTACTTTCCCTGCTATATAACCTGAGAGCAGATCTAAACAGCTCGGGGCCTTTGCGATGGGATATAGGAGGCGTTCTGGTGCCCTCTAGTGGCTTCTCAAGTTGAAAAACTATTTTTGAAATATTTACGAAGATAAACATTTCATCACTTTGTTGATTCAGCTTAGCTGCGGGCGTCTGGAGATCTGGCGGGACGGCGACGGCGATGGCTGAGGAAGGGGACGCCCTCCGGGTGGGGGGTGGGCTCCCAAGTTTTCTGTCTTTGAAGGAAAAAGAAATCCTGGCTGTTCGTCCAGTTTCTTTTGCAGCAGCAGAAGGGCTGTGCTACAGGCAGGCAGATGTTCTCAGTTTCGTTTCCGCCGATTCAGATTGCAGAAATGAAAGTGAAAGATGGAGCGAGGCCGAGCGGAGAAATGGAAGAGGAGAGACGTATCTGCAAGAACTGGTAGGGAAGCCTCAAGGCTAATCTCAACTTCTCACATAGGCTCAGAGCAGTAGCTAGAGAGGCAAATGTGCTTTGGCTTTTTGCAAAGGTAGTTTCTGTCTGTTCCAGAATCTGCTTGGTGGCAGGCTGGAGAAAGGAGAAAGTTTTTGGAAGTTGGGCGGGAGGGATGTGGGAAGCCCAGCCACTAAACTCTAGCCCAGTATTTCTCAACTTCAGCAACTTTAAGATACGTGGACTTCAACTCTCAGAATTCCCTAGCCAGCAGAGGTGAAATCTAAAATTTCTTACTACCGGTTCTGTGGGCGTGGCTTAGTGGGGGTAATATGACTGGGTGGGCGTGGCCATTAAATTTTTTTTAACTTTTAAAACCATTTTTTCTACAACCTCTTTGGCTAAGAGGTTGTAAAAAAATGTTTTCAAAAGGCTCTGACGATCCCAGCCTGATCCGCAGAGGCTTTTTAAAAACTCAGCTGGGATCGTCAGAGGGTTTTTTTCTTTTAAATGCCTTTGAGGAGCCGCACGATCATCAGAGGCTTTTTTTTTTTTACTTATAAAACCTTTTTTTTCGGTAGTAGTTGTAGAAAAAATGCTTTTAAAAGTTTTAAAAAAGCCTCTGATGATTGTGTGGCTCAGCTGGGCATGGGGGGGCGGGATTTTTGCTACCGGTTTTCCGAACCACCCCCTCCATCGCTACCGGATTGGGTGATCCGGTCCGAACCGGGAGCAATTCATCCCTGCTAGCCAGCCATATACAGATAGTCCTTGATTTATGACCACAATAGAGCTCAAACTTTACGTCGCTAAGTGAAACATTTGTTAAGTCTGTTTTGCTCCAGTTTACAATTTTTCTTGATGTAGCTGGTAAGTGAATCATTGCAGTTGTTAAGTTAGTAACGTGGTTATTAAGTGAATCTGGCGTCCTCGTTGAGTTTGCTTGTCAGAAGTTCGTAAAAGCAAATCACGTGACCTCGGGGCACTGCAACCGTCATAAATATGAACCAGTTGCCAAGCATCCAGATTTTGATCACATGACCAAAGGGATGCTGCAAGGATCATAAACGCAAAAATCAGAAGTCACTTTTTTCAGTGCCATTGTAACTTTGAATGGTCAGTAAATGAACTGTTCTAAATCAAGGACTTCCTGTATTTTTCTCTACAGCTTCAGTTGGATCTGGTGCATTTTCAAATTCTTTTTTTTTCTTTTACTGGTGATCCATAATACCAAATATCCCTTTCTGTTCAGTTTTTCAAGAATTAGCAAGTCCCAAGCCTGTGTATGTGATTTATTTCCAACATTCCATTGGGTTGCAAGGAGTAAAAAGAAGAATCAGTCTATTTATATCAGTCTTTTTACCAAAAGTGAAGTTTCAGACATATTGATGATCTTGCCAATGGCCATTTTTTTCTTTTCTTCCTAGCAAGAGGGATGTGGCTGCAGTGAACTTCTCTCTCCATGAAGCTCATTGCATGCGATTTCTTGCTGTCTGCCCCAAGTGTGAGGAACTGATTGCTTCAAAGGACATGAAAGAGCATCTTGCCAAGGCCCACCAACAGGTAAAGGTAAAGATTCCCCTCGCACTTACATGCTAGTCGTTCCTGACTCTAGGGGGAGGTGCTCATCTCAGTTTCTAAGCTGAAGAGCCAGTGCTGTCTGATGATAATTCTGTGGTCATGTGGCTAGCATGACTGGTGCATGGAACGCTGTTACCTTCCCACCAAAGGTGGTCCCTATTTTTTCTACTTGCATTTTTACCTGCTTTTGAACTGCTAGGTTGGCAGAAGCTGGGACAAGTAATGGGAGCTCACCCTGTTATTCAGCACTAGGGATTTGAACTGCTGAACTGCCAACCTTTCGATCGACAAGCTCAGCATCTTAGCCACTGAGCCACACACATACATATCCCATCCCTAGTCTTGAATGGCTTGTTCCAATAGTCCTAAAAAAAAAATTGTAGGAGCTGACCAGGCAGAGCCCAAGGGAAGGGTCCAATATGTCATAAGTCATGAGTCCCTGGACACCCGCAAGGGATCTAAGTCCAGCCCTCCTTAATTCCCACTCATTTCCCTTGGCCGTTAGTAGGTCAGATTCTTGTAGAGAGTTTAAGCTTGCAATAATCTTTGCACTCATTTGAGCTGCCTGAATCTCCTGGACTCCGTTATGCGGCGCTAGGGATTTGAACCGCCGGACTGCCGACCTTTCTGATTGACAAGCTCAGCGTCTTTTGCAAACCTTTGACAGGTGGCAATCCGTGGGCTGCTGTATCTAAGGTCCAACAGGAAATCGGTATGATGAGAGTTTGTTACATGCCGGTTGCCAAGCCACCTGAATTTTGATCAGTGGGGATGCTAAGATGGTAGAGTGAGAAAAAAGTGATTTTTTTCAAGTCTGTTGTAACTTTGAATGGTTGCTAAACAAATGGTTATAATGAATTATTATGTGAAATACAGTGGTGGGTTCCTCCCAGTTCAGTTGAGCCGGTAGCGGTGATGATATGATGTCACGAACCAGTTCTCCCCCCCACCCCACCGTTATTCTTACCTTTTATTTGGCCCCTCCCCCAATCTATTGCTGCCTCCTGAGTCCCAGGTGATCAGCTAGAAGGAAAAAAACTGTTTAAACTCTTGCTGCGGGGCTTCAAAGGGCCGCCCTACAGCTGATCAGTGTTAAAAGGCAGTGTGGCGGTAGATGGGTGCCTCCAAAAACAAATGAATAGACCAGTGCCTGCAAAAATAAATGAGTAGACCGGCACAGCTCTGCAAGCAGTTAAAAGCCTGGTAGACCAGTACCTCTGCTAAATCCTAAAGAATTGTCACATGACCATCAAGCCACACCCACAAAATAAGCCACGCCCACAGAACCAGTAGTAAAAAAAATTAGAACCCACCCCTGGTGGAACAGCTTAGAGGTTTGCAGTGTTTTGGGGGATGCTAGGCCACCATTTCCCCAATGAAAGGAAGAGTTCTTTCTATGCAACTTTTGAGCTTCGGGTCCTGTAACAGCAGCACTGGCTTGATAGATTTATACTCTAACCTTCCCTGCATGTCTCCCTGCAACAGTTTTGCTCTTGACTTCCCGCTGAATGAACATTGACACTGGTTAACTATAGAAATAATTTCTTTTGTGGGTGGGATGGAGTAATGGGCTATCACTGCTGCAGGTTTTGCAGAATTCGAGGTGGGAAAGAGATATTCACACTCCTTGTTCTGAACACCAGAGCTGCAGAAATGAATACAATGATGGATAGTCTTCTGAAAGCTTGTGGAGGGGAGACTGTGTTGAAATGGACATGACTTTCTATAGATGCATATTGGCAGTGGTTTATTAACCTTGAAGTTGATCTTGAAAATCAATAGGTAATTGACTGGAACACCCTCACCTAGCCCTATTCTTCCTAAATCCCATCTAGAAGGAAGGCTCTTCACCTTTCATTTATAAAGCTAATTTGACTAAAATTAACCTTCATATACTTTGCCTTTCCATCAGTGGTAAAATCCAGCCGAATGTATTCAGCTTGCGTGAACCGGTAGCGCCAGTGGCAGGAGGCTCCGCCCACACACCGGGACGTCATTACGTCCTGTTTTTGACCCTCTGCACATGTGCAGAAGGCTCTGCGCATGTGCAGAAGAGGCGCGTGTGCTCGCACTCCTAAACCGGTAGCAAGGGTAAGTGCATTTCACTGCTGCCTTCCATGATCATCTCCAAAACATGCATGTACATCCATCAACGCGCTGTAACATTGCATGCAACCAATAAAAAGTTTATCAAATCAGACAGGCTCTTTGGCAAAACCTCAACATCTTTGGAGCAGATCAGTGCTGTGTCCTGACTTCCAGTGGGAGGTTGTTTTCTTTGGGTATAGCAACTGATTGCCTGTTTTCCATCCTCCCTTTCCCTCTTCTAGGTCAGATGCATGCTCTGTCACCAGATGATGCAACAGTATCTGCTGGAGCAACATGAGGTAAGCAGACATTTGTCCCTGCCTTTGCACAAAGTTTGTGGGATGGGTACAGGTCCCTATTTCATTCTCACCTATGCTGGGCGAACAGCATCTTGCTTGCATTCATTTATGATGTGTAGACGGACTTGAGCAGAAAATAGTCATTATAATATCTGATTTTCACAATGGAAATAAAATGCCATAAAGCTCTTGGTAACTTCAGAACTACCTTCTCCAATAAGAATCAACCTTCCCAAGCAGGGGTGAAATCCAAAATGTTTCCCTACCGGTTCTATGGGCGTGGCTTGGTGGGCATGTCAGGGGAAGGATATAGCAAAATCTCTATTCCCACCCCACTCCAGGGGAAGAATACTGCAACATCTCCATTCCCACCCCACTCTGGGGCCAGCCAGAGAGATTTGCCGGTTCTCCGAACTATTAAACATTTCCACTACTGGGTATCCAGAACCTGTTAGAACCTGCTGGATTTCACCCCTATTCTCAGGTGAATTTGCTTGTAATTGCAATTTAAGAAGGCTGGGAAGGACTGAGACCAGAAATGCTCCTTCTGAGTGGTAGCTCTCTTCTTTGAAACAGCTTCACTCTGGAACAAGAATGGCCCTATCTGGAGTAGCCTCCAGGAAAACAATCCAGAAGGTTTGGGGATGAAATGAGATGTCATTAATAGCAACTGTGATATTGTCTTGTGCCCTGGAAGCTTTAACTGATGTAGTAGTGTTACCGCTGTAAATGCCAAGAGATGGGCGGTCCATAGATTTAATTAAAAATGAAGTAAATAGGTGAGAGGATGTTTCTGTTGTCTCTGATGAGTGTCTATTTTGTACATCACGGAGCAGTATACCAGGCTTGTTACTTAGTGTGACAGCATTTGCACATGCTTAGTACAGTTTAGTGTTAATCACAGAAAGCAACTGAGAATATAGCAGCCTAGAGAGTTTTTGTAGGCTGGCATTTTGTGGGAATTCTGTCTCTTCGGTCAAGTATGTTTCATGTAGTGGATGAACCCAGAAAATAGACCAGTTTGCATTAGTGGTTGAGGGACCAGGCTAGAAAATGGGGGAACCATGAGTTCTTGTCACACCTTGGGCATGAAAGCCATCCGGGTGACTTTTGGCCGGTCACTCTCAGCCCAAGCTACCTCCCAGAGTGGTTGCTGGGGGAAAATAGGAGGAGAAAGGACTATTATGCATGGTCATTGCCTTGAGTTAGTATAAAAGTAATAGAGGTGTGATAAAAATGCATGACTTTTTATAGACTCAGGTTTATGCAATGTACAAGACATCCAGGGTGAAATCCAGCAGGTTCTGACATGTTCTGGAGAACCAGTAATGGAAATTTTGAGTAGTTCGGAGAACCAGCAAATACCACCTCTGGTTGGTCCCAGTGGGATGGGAATGGAGATTTTGCAGTATCCTTCCCCTGCCATGCCCACCAAGCCACGCCCACAGAACTGATAGTAAAAAACAAAATTGGATTTCACCACTGAAGACATCATACAAAGCAAGATGTCATCCACACACTTCCTGTGCTCCATGGCTAATTCCGACCGTCCAAGGTTCCTTCTGCAAGCTCTGAGACCTTAAACACAACTGCAAAAACTGAATTTTGGGTCCTTTGTTCTTCCCACCCCTGCAGGCCGAAGACTGCCAAGAGCGCTCAGTTAAATGCCACTTCTGCGAGCTGGAGCTGCCATTCCATAAGCTGCAATCTCACCTGGATGCTTGTGGCAGTCGCACCACCATGTGTTGGGATTGTGGCAAATACGTCATGCACAAAGCCCAAGAGGGGCACAAACTCACCTGCCAAACAGGCAATAGGCTGAGGGCCCCTGGTGAGTTTCACACACCTATAGGTATCTTTGCTTTGTCCATTCTTCCTCCCCATCAATGCCCTTTTGAAATGCAACCTGGGAATTGATGGAGATTGCCCCATCTTTTTCCATCTAGGAGCTGTGGCTGTTTTCCCCCTGGCCTGTGATTAGTGAAATGAAAGATCAAACCTTCCCCATCTCTCTTTCTCTCTTGTGATTTCCTCTCTTCAAAATGTAGTTTAGAGAGAAGTCAGGCATTCCTATCCTCATGTATTTCTGAATCTCGCTTTTACCTCAGAGATAATGAACATCTGTTAGCATTTGCTGACAGCTGTGCTGAGCCTATAATTTGCATCCGAAGTGTCACATAATGAAGATAGTCTTTTTTTTTTAATGGGACACATGACATTGTTGCTCAGAACTCACTCAGCACTCTCCTAATGTTTGAAAGCACATCCTCTAACATGGGTTCCTGCTGAATTCAAGCCACCAACAGGAACCCATGTTTTCGATTTACCATAGATCTTGGCTTGCTCTGACAGTTCACAGGAAGAACTGTCTCCACTACTGGTAGTAAATAAATGCTGGTAATCACTCAATCAAATACATAAGCTTATTCTCTGTTTTTAGATTAGACATTTAGCAATTGGAAGGGGCCAGAATAAAAACTAAGATCCCCAGGAATGCCACATTCCTTATTGAAAGCTAGAACGGGGATTAAAGAAATTGTAAGTATTTAGGGAAGGTTGAAATGAAGTAGAATAATTTGTAGCTCAGAATATTCAGGGGTTGTCTGTAGCAAAGCAGAGCAAAGTCTAGCAATCCCTACCCATCAGTGACATCACTGCACAACCCCTTCCTTTCAATTCCTGTGTTGTGACACTGTTGTAGAGCATGGTTTGCACGCTGGCATCACTTTGCATGCTCAGACTCTATGAAAGTACATCTTGTTCCTTGCTTAGGAGTGAAAGACAGTCTGGGCAGCTTGTTTTCTACTGGTAGTTGCCAACTACAGTATTAACTGACCTCTTAGCATTTTCCCCTCCTTTACCTAGAGTTATTTTTAAAAATTCTGGGAATCAAGTTGTGTTAACTGATTTGACTGGCTTTAGTGCAGGTGCCCTATTAATCATTGCCTTAGCCTGTTGTGTGATGTTAATGTATTGATATGATTGTTTTAGTTGCTCAAATGTTGCATGAATGCAACATTGTGTCTTGCTAAGGTTTAGTGTTTTCTCTATGTCTAGATGAAAGTTAATAGTTGATCAAGGATTTAACTTGCTTTGTGAACATACTGTTGATTTTGCCAAAACCGGAGTTGTGCAACCATTTCTAAGCCTCTATATTTCCCAATTTATCCTAGGAAATTTAAGAGAGGGACAGGATGGATGGGTGAGTGGGTGGGTGGATTCATTCATTCATTCTCTACCCTTGCTAAATCTGTGTCTAGGTGATTTTGACCAATCAGAGGCTGTTGGAAGAGGCACAGACCAGTCTGAAATCTTTTTGCAGCTCTTTGAACAGAATGTCGGGACTGATTATTGTCTTCTACCTCTCACCTTTAGGTTCCAAAACAAATTTATGCCAGCACTGTAACAATTGGTTTCCAGCAGATCAATATCTACACCATCTGGTAAGAATTTTGGCCATCAAAAATCGGCTTTCTTGTAGCAGTGGAAGTGGCCGCTGATCAAAAATCTGGATATTCTGATAGTGATGGATGGACTCACAAGAGACCAGCATGGTTACTCCAAGCCTTGTTGTGTTCTTTTGTGTCACGGTTAGAGTAGAACTTGTTGGGGATGATAATCTATCTCTTGAGCTGCCAGTCACACTTTTGAATAGCTGATCTCTTTGAATCCAACCAAGTAGTAATAATTTTACTGCCAAAGAAGAACAGGTAATTTTATGAAAATGCTAGCTATATTTTCATGTTCACTGTAGCAGTTAAAGCTGAAGCAGCTGTATTTGCAGCATATGAAAAACACTATTGGCTTTAACCTTGTTCAATTTTTTTATAGCCTAGCATCCTCAGTAAATTTAATTTATGGTTCATAATATAAGTGCCCAGTAAATGAATTCAAGAACTATGAATCTAAGAACTAAGATCTCTGAGGGAAATGGGTGATTAAGAAGTATAACAAATAAACCAACAAACAAAGTTACATGTGTTTTCAAAAATACTTAGGTCTAGTTTGTCCTTTCTGATTTTATCTGATTGATGAAATTTCAATTACTAAAGGTTTGTAGGGAGATTTCAAATTACTAATAATTACAATCAGAAAAACAAAAGAGACAACAATTTAAATAAACTTAAAAGCAAACCCTTAGTCAAGCTGACTGTAAAAGAACTTTAAAAACTAGAGAAAAAAGTATGGGGCAGAGGAGGAAAAAAAACTTCCCTTCACCTTTTCTCTCTCAAGAAGCCTTCCCTGGACCCAGCTGCTTTGGGCAACTGGGTGCTCCCATGTGACATCTCTCCTGCGCAAGCTGCACTGGCTACCGGTGGACTACCGGGTGCGTTTCAAGGTGTTGGTAATCACCTTGTAATCAAGGTGTTGGTAATCACCTAATATTTTTAGAGTTTTATTATCTTTTTAAATTAATTTGTTTTAACTACGGCTATTTATATTTGTTTTTTTTATGAAATTTTAACTTTTGTGTATTTATTTTTTAATTTGGCTGTTCACCGCCCTGAGTCCGCAAGGAGAAGGGCGGTATATAAATCTAATAAAACTTAAACTTAAACAATTGGAATATTGACATTTGAACCCAGGACTGCCCTGGGTTCAGACTACTGAGCTTTGGCCTTTATTGTGGGTCAGAGCCAATTGTGGGTCAGAGCCAATTCTGGAAATGTGGGGCTGGCCATGAAGAAAGGGAAATCCTTCTCACCCAGCTAGGTGAAAAGGATGAAGATGTTTTATCAGAAAGCAAAATATCTTGTCTCCGTGTTTTGGGGCAATTAATTTATGGGTTATCCTGCTCACTTTTATGACGGCTATTCAATCTACATTAACTAAACCTTCTTTGAAACCTTTATCTCACCCACAGAATGAATGCAGTTCGTCTTCCCAGCTCCTGGGGGCTCTCGACACCCATTCTGCCGCAAGATCACGGTCTCCTCCATCTCCACAGAGCCTTCCAACTCCAGCTCCTTCTTCCCCTACTTGGAAGATGAAGGCCGAGAAGGATGTGCGGCCCAAGAGGAGGGACAGAGAACTGCCTTCTATCGAAAAAATATCTCTGAGGTCTCCAAGAAGCAAAAAGGCATCTGGCTGCCAGGCCTTTGCCTCCATCCTGACCTCCACTGGGCCTCAGGCCCACAATGACATGTATGACCAGCTAGTGACATGTTCCCAGTGCAACATCCTCCTTCCCAGCCCAACCCTACAGAAGCATGAGGTGAGGAAGATGAAGCCTAGGGAAATGAGGCAATAAGGGAGCCATTTGGAGGAGGTGGTATTATCTGAAATTGCTGCAGGGGAGAATTCACGGTGAGATCTCCTTCTCATGGGGAAGGAGCGTGCCTCCCTGGCATTTGCTGCTAAACAGCTGAAATCCTAGCCATAGCAGGGTATTAATCTCTATATTTAGAAAATGGCGGGAGAAGGGAAATGTTAGCCAAAGAAGATTATTCAAGTTTAGTGAGCTTTTTGAAATTGAATTTCTCTACAATGCCTTTAAAAAGGACATTTCAAAAAAAAAAGAGAGAGAGAGAGAGAGAGAGAGAGAGAGAGAGGTTGCAAAAGCAGAAATGTCATCAGGTCATGCATGAAATCCCGATTTCATTCCTATTTCAGAAAAAGTGCCAACGGGCAGCTTTCCTACAAGCAATTCGACAGAGCCCACGATTTTTAGAAAAAGAAGGTACTGTTTTAATTTCTGGTTTGTTCCTTTCCTGCCTAGGGATTATTTAAACCACTTCTTGCTTTTTTTTAAAATGGAGAACGTCACACAAATGTTGAAAGTATCTCCACCTGTTCAAAAAGGCTGCACTATTCCACTCAAGTACTTGCCATGTTTCTGCACTGCTAGAGATTCAGAATAAGACAGCAGCATCTGCTTCTCTGTCCTGCCACCACTGGAATGACAACAGGGGTTAAATAGCAATAGCACTTAGACTTGTATACCGCTTCATAGTGCTTTTACAGCCTTCTCTAAGCGGTTTACAAAGTCAGCATATTGCCTCCAACAATCTGAGTCCTCATTTTACCCACCTCAGAAAGACGGAAGGCTGAGTCAACCTTGAGCCCGTGAGATCTGAACTGCTGAACTGCAGCTAGCAGTCAGCTGAAGTACCCTGCAGTACTGGACTCAAACCACTGCACCACTTTGGCTCCTAAGGAAGCAACTCGTTTGTTTCTCCAGGAATTAACGAATTTAAAAAAGCGTACAGGGTTGCCGTATTGACTTCCGTCCCCAGCCTCTCGACAGCTGCCCACCTTCTGTGCCTCTCCAGACCTCCTTGTTCTCCTATGGAGCCAGCCTGGTCTTCTTGCAACTAAAGCAGCTGCTTGAAGGGAGAAGGTGGACCATCTGTTTCATTCAGCAGTTTTGAGAGGCATATGGGCCTCCTATGGTTGACCCCTGTTTGAAAATGGCCCTGTGGTGGTGACAGGATGGAATTTATACTTAACTAAGCTCCTTGTGCAAAATACTTCCACTTGAGGCTCCAGTTGTACCAGATGACAGGAGGGTACCCTGGGCTAATAAAATTAATCAAGGAGAAAAGCAGCCTAGAACTGAGGAGAAACTTCCTAACAGTGAGGAACAATTAACCAATGGAACACCTTGGCTCCAGAACAGAGGTGGGCGTCACATAATTTAACAACCAGTTCGCCCAGCACCGAAAATGTGAGTGTGTGAGCACACACACTCACTTTGCATGCACACTTGTGCACAGCTTAGAAGACGTGGCTAAATAGGATGGCATAGCGCTGCAGGGGCCTGCAGGTCACTACTACCAGTTTTCCTGAACCGGTCTGAACCCCACCACTGCTTCAGAAGTTGTAAGTGCTCCATTTCTAGAGGGCTTTAAGAAGAATCTGGACAGTCACTTGTCTGGAATGGTATAGGGTTGTGATGGCGAACCTATGGCATGCGTGCCACAGGTGACACACGTAGCCATATCGGTGGGCATGCAAACTCAGCTCCAGCGTGCGTAGGGAAACAGGCTGTTTCCTGCCTCCGGAGGACCTGGGGGGTTAGTGGGGAAGGCCTGTTTTTCTCTCTCCCCAGCCTCCAGGGCCTTTCTAGGAGTCTGGGGAGGCAAAAAACGGCCTTCCCCACGCCCCCGGAAGCCCTCCGGAGGCTGGAAACAGCCCGTTTGCCAACATCCGGTGGGCCTGTTTTTTGTGGTCCCCAGCCTCCAGAGCGTTTCTAGGAGTCTGGGGAGGGCGAAAACGCCCCCCACCCCACTCCTGACATGTGATGGCAAAAAGGTTAGCCATCACTGATATAGGATCTCCCTGCTTGAGCAGGGGTTTGGACTAGAAGACCGCCAAGGTTTCTTCCAACTCTGTTACTCTGTTAAGTGGACAAATGGAGCAGGCTGCAGTGGTACCACCAACCTCAAGCACTGGTCTTAAATAAACATATAAACCACAGAGGTTAAGACCTTTAATTTGCATGCATTTAGAATATGAATTTGTGCATGGGGGAGTTGTCCTAAGAGCCAAGGGGATGATTCCCTTTCCCCTGAGATTTTTCCCCTTCCCCACCCCAAAACTATTGTCTCCTGATGCCCTCTACCATGTTCCAAAGTATATTCTCTTTCCCCGTTTTGTATCGCAGGAGAATCCGTGCAAGGCTCACCAGAAGGAAGTAGCTGGCAATGATCTTTCTCAGCGGCTGAACTGGCCCTTTTCGTTTCCAGCAGGATCGGGTTCAGTAAAGTGTCTTGTAATACAATACCCTGATCTGCCTTTTTAAGAATAAAAGAGCTACAGTTCACAACCAAGACTGAGCCATAAGCACTATTTGCAAGCTTGCAACCAAGAGTCTTTGGAATGCAAAGAGGTCAGTGAGGTTTGGCGCAGCTGAATGGCACATGCAAAAGACGCTGCAGCAGAAGCACTGCAGATCAAGGGCAAGTCCTGCATTTCTCTTCTCAAGGAGAAATCTGTTGGTCTTTGAAGAGGAACTTGGTTGGCCCAGGAAGAAAATATGGGTTTGCTGGAACCCAGAACTTAAAGGTATATACAGGTAGTCCTCAACTTAGAACCATATGTTTAATGTTTAAAGTTATAACAGCACTGAAAAAACGGATGTGCAGTCCTCACACTTACGACTGTTGCAGCATTGCTAGTCACGTGATCAAAATTCAGGCACTTGGCAACTGGCATGTATTTACATCAGTGGCAGCATCCCAGGATCATGTGGTCCCCATTGGCAACTTTCCCAACTGGCTTCCAACAAGCAAAGCCAGCAGGGTAAGCCGAATTTGCTTAACGACTGCAATTATTCATTTAACAACTGCAGTGATTCACTTAATCGCTATGGGGGGAAAAGGATCATAAAATCAGGTATGACTCGCTTAACAACTGCCTTGCCCTGTAACAAAAATTCTGATCCCACTTGTGGTCGTTAGTTGAGGACTACCTATATAAGCTATGGGAGTCATTGCCTACACAATATCCACACTTTAAAAATTAGCCCAAGTATTAGGACTCACACAACATTGCAGAGAATTATGCAGGGGTTTTGGAGGAAGAGCAGGGAGAGAAGAGTCAAGATGGCAAGTGTGATCATTTGGTTGAAGTCACCAACATTTATGATCACTCCCATCTCCTGTGGGTGTCGCTGGTATCCTTTTTGATCTTGTGTCTCATGGATGAATGATTATGTGACCTGAATGGGGCTGCCAATTAGTAATCAGGGTCAGGATCTTAGGATACGTCTCTAGCTTCCACCTCATCCCCATTTTAGCCTATTCTAAAAGTTAATTTTTTGAATATGTCTTCTGCCTGAAGAAGACAGAACATTTATAAACCCTGGGAAAGCAATATGTTGAATCAGCAATTCCCCTTAAGTTTTTAAACTATGTCTGCACTAAAGACACTAGTTCAAGTCCTACTTGTGTTCTTCCCAGCCATCACTTTCACCCGAGTCCTTTGTCACAGGGACCCTCCAAGAGCTTACGATGAAGTTGGGCTCTCAGGTTTCACTAATTTATTATCTGGTAGAAAGTTCAGGGCAGATGTTTGGCTTCTATAAAATATTTTTTTGAAACTTTAACCCAGTGTTTCAAGATCTGTTCCTACTGTCCAGCCAAGCAGAGATTCTGCTAGGCTCATGGATCAGAAATTATTGATGGAAATGGATTCTCTCATCTGCATGCAGAGCACTTCATCAATGTAAAGGGTATTTGCTTTGACTTCAATCTCTTCCTCCAGGGAGAGTTGCCGGCGGTTTAGGCCTTTGAGTTCTATTTCAGCCTGAGCCAATGTGTCCATCAGCCTAAGGAAGGAACAGAAAAAAAGGTGAAGGCCATTACTTTCTAGAGTTTGGCAAGCCACTCCAGGGCTTCAGTCAAACAAATCATGACAACCTTCTGATTGTATGCTCTGGTCCTCAGAAAAGAAAGTAGGTTTAGTATTAATGTCACTTTATAATGCCTTGGTAAGGCCACACTTGGAATACTGCATCAGTCACCACAATGTAAAAAAGATGTTGAGACTCTAGAAAAAGTGCAGAGAAGAGCAACAAAGAGGATTAGGGGATCGGAGGCTAAAACATGAAGAATGGTTGCAGGAACTGGGTATGTCTAGTTTAATGAAAAGAAGGACTAGGGGTGACATGATAGCAGTCTTCCAATATTTCAGGGGCTGCCACAAAGAAGGGGGAGTCATGCTATTCTCCAAAGCTCCTGAGGGCAGGACAAGAAGCAATGGGTGGAAACTAATCAAGGATACAAGCAACTTAGAACTAAGGAGAAATTTCCTGACAATTAGAACAATTAATCAGTGGAACAACTTGCCTCCAAAAGTTGTGAATGCTCCAACACTGGAAGTTTTTAAGAAGATGTTGGATAACCCTTTGTCTGAAGTGGTTTAGGGTTTCCTGCCTAAGCAGGGAGTTGGACTACTAGAAGACCTCGAAGGTTCCTTCCAACTCTGTTATTCTATTCTACTTCCAAGAGATTCTGGCTCATTGGCACTAAATTATCTCCTGCAGGGAACTAACTCCATGGATTTCCTGTAACCTTGACTCTGAAGGGACAGAGTCTTTGGTATTTGCCTTGCTCTGTTATCTGGAATTATTTTGGTCTGCAGCGTCCAAGGAAGTAGATAGTGATGTCTCAGTTGTCTTTTGGTACCTTGGATCCCTGTCCTCCCAACTTGTAGAGAAAACAGGCAAGGGGTGACCATGTAGATCTAAAAAAATTGTTAACCCCTCATTGCAGAAGACAGAGCTTCTGGCAACCTTGAAAGAAGAAGTTCCCGAAGAGGGAATTTGTGGAGCCATTGGTGTTAGAGAACAACCAAGCTTTAGGGAATGTACCCAATTGTACATTGCCACTCTGAACTGGGGAGTGGGAGAAATATTCCTTCCAGCTGTCTGGAAGCTATCTGGGTCTGAATGGGAAAGAACAGTTTGAAGCTGAATCCTGGCAAATTGTTGTCAATACACAAGGTGCCCCATTGTCACCAAATTCCTCTGATGGACACTCAGAATCTGTCAGGGAACATGTTCACAACTTAGGGGGGACAGGCTTACACAACAGGCCAAGCCAAAAATATCTACTTTAACATTACCCAAGCTTGGCCCACTGAACAAATGGGCCTCTGCGAAGTCTTTACCCAACATCACTAAGCTTGTCATACAAACAGAACTTTATGGTAATGAATCTGCTCTTGTGTGTCATGTATTCCTGCTTGCCAGAATGGCAGGCAAGTGCCTCCCAACTCAGCTGCTAGAAGCACCTGTTCAGTCTCAAACAGTCTCATTTGGATCGCTGGGATTCCTAGTAGCATTGCTTGTGCATCTTAAATTTCCATTTAGAGCCAGAACAGCTTAAGGAGAAAAATCATTCCATGGACTCAGAATGCTATACACTTTCCCAGAATTTAATTCTGCTGTAGGTCATATTGATGATACCCTAGAATCAAGACTCTCTCCATTTAAAATCTTTGTCCATAGAAGAGCCACCAATTGCTCTGATCTCCCCTATGAAGCAGCCCCACCTTCACTTCTACTGGAGAGAAGTCACTCCCCAAAGCCACTGAAATCTTTAACCAGAAGAGGGAGAATTTGGTCTAGAATTAAGGCAAATGACAGGCCAACAACCAAAGGATCAATCACAAAATGAAATGCAACGATCCACCGCCTGTACAGGTTTTGCAGAACAGGGATCATCCCACACTGTTTCCTGCTCCTTCCTCACCCCAGAAAGTACTAACTTCCTGGGATAACCCCAGATTAAACTAAGACCCGTGGCTTCTGTGTTGTACTTGCCTCTGGATATTATGGTTGATTTCCTGTACTTCATTCATGAGCCGATATTGCACCATGTCTCGGCAAAGCTCTACATTTGGGCGGTGAGTCCGGGTCTCCAGGCGAGTTTGGGCCACCTTGGCTGGCCCCTTTTTATCCACGATAGCTTTCCTCAGAGCATCAATGTTTTTTGTCTGAGAGTTGATCTCCTCCATCAGCTTTAAATACAGAAGAAAGGCAGGGACACACTTCAGCTGTGTTCATACCACGCAATTGGATCCCTTGAAAGTCTAGTGGTGATCCATATAGGACATGACAACCTTAGTTCATTTTAAGCCTGGGCTTTATTCTTTTTAAACTGTTTGGGAGTTAGTTTTTTTTTTTTTTTTTTTTTTTTAGCTTTGCATTCTGTCTGAATACAGTCTGCTTGGTTACCTTGTGATTTAATGGACTGCAAACCCGGAGAATCACCTTAATTCGGTAACCAAATCAAACATATTATGCGGATTCAGTCTTTGGTTCTTAAAGACTTAAGGAAGAAAGGGTCAAAGGAGGGGTTGTTTAGCAGGAAATGCCTGCAGAGACTCCGTGACTCTCCCACATGTCCTCGCCATTTTCCTCACAACTCTTTAAAGCAAGGGGTCTCCAAACTTGGCAACTTGAAGACTTGTGGACTTCAACTCCCAGAGTTGAAGTCTGGGAGTTGAAGTCCACAAGTCTTCAAGTTGCCAAGTTTGGAGACCCCTTGCTTTAAAGCTTGTTCAGAGGAGGAACACTTGCACTTACTCGCTGGGCTGATGAACTGGGCATCCACTAAGGAAGCCTCTCCTGCGTTCTGCCAAAAAGAAAGTGCAAGTCCTTTCATTCAACTTCAGGCAGTTTCTCTGCATGTAGGAAGCCAGGATTGCTGCAGCTCAGTTGGGAAACATGTTTTCTGCCCAATATTCTGAACACACGTTAATCCTGAGCTAAACTATTTAAGGGATTCTGAACAAAATTGAAACCAAAGCTTGGTGCCTGATAACTGTGGAACTGCCTTCTTTCCATAGAAGGTTCAGGATTTGGGCACACACAGGACCGCAAATATAAGGCAATTCCCTGATCCACAAGTGAATGTTGCTTGAGGTGCCAAAGGTTAAAATAAGAAAATTCTCCATCAAAAACTGGTACTTTTTCATTAGCTGTCAGTAAATAAATAATACTGTGAAGGTGGGGGAAAACGACGGATAAAAATTTTCAAGATTCCCCTCCTATTTAGGTTTTCTGGGGAGTATAGGTGGTCCTTGATTTACAATCATTTGTTTAATGACTGTTCAAAGTTATGACCGTCTTGAAAAAGTGAATTATGACTGGTCCTTACACTAAAGACTGGTGCAGCATTGCTACAGTCGTGTGACATAATTTGGGTACTTGGCAACTGTCATATTTATGACGGTTGCAGTATCCCAGGGTCCCACGATCACCATTTGATCACCTTCCCAGCCAGCTTTCAACTTTCATGCCCTCATCACGTCTCAGCTTTCATGCCCTCATCACCTCTCGTTTGGACTATTGCAATGCACTTTACATGGGGCTGCCCTTGAGGAGCACTCGGAGACTTCAACTGATGTAAAATGCAGCCGCGCGGGTTGTCATGGGGGTGCCGCGGTACTCCCATGTTACACCACTCCTTCGCGGTCTGCATTGGCTCCCGGTTGTCTTCCGAGTGTAATTCAAGGTGTGATGATCACATTTAAAGCCCTATGTGGCCTAGGACCAGAGTACTTGCAAGACCACCTCCTGCCACCGGTGGCCTCCCATCGCCCAGTTCGCTCCCACAGAGTTGGCTTCCTCAGGGTACCTTCGGCTAGACAACATCAACTGGTGACCTCTAGGGGGAGAGCCTTCTCTGTGGGAGCTCCTACCCTCTGGAATACATTACCCGGATAATCCCTGACCTCCGAACCTTCCGCCGGGCCTTGAAGACCTGGCTCTTCCAATGGGCAGGCCTGGGTTGATTCTATACTGATTTTGTAGCTTTTTATATTCTTAAATCTTAAATTTGAATTGGTATTCCCACATTTAACTTTATTTATTGGATACTCTGTTTTAATTTGTCTTTTAACTTTTGTGTTTTCTGTTTCTTAGTGTTGTGAGCCGCCCTGAGTCCTTCGGGAGAAGGGCGGCATATATATATATATAAAGACCTACGAAAATAAAATAATAAATATTTGACTGTTACAGGGCAGAATTAAGAAAAGGGGGCATGGCTGGCTGATGAAACCTAAAGAGGTAGAAATAGATCTATTCCAGTCTCTCTCATAAATTCAAACAGATAGCAGAATGGCTGCTGTGGTGTTTAGGAAGGCCTAAAAGCTGGTGAATTGAGATTTCACTGAAAATTAGGCTATGAAACATCTTGATATACGTAGGAAAATCCCTGGCATAAAGAAATATACACATAAAGACCTATGAAAATAAAATTTTATATATGTATGTATGTATGTATGTATATGTATATGTATATATATGTATGTATATATGTGTGTACATATATATATATATATACACACACACACACACACATATATATATATACACATATACATATACATACACACAAACAAACAAATAAATAAAGTCAATGAGGCAAAGATGGATTCACTTAACAACTGTGGAATTTATTTAATGCCTGCAACAAAAAAGCTTGTAAAATCGTGCATGGTCATGTGATGACGCATTTAACAACCACACCACATAGCAAATTCTGATCCCAGATGTAAGTCCCAAGTAAATCAAGGACTACCATGTTACACCTGTGATAATTTTAAAGGATTATAGTAATTCTTAATATGGCAGATAAAAGCTATAGCTACTTCCTTTCTGATGTCTTAGCATTATTGTTTGGAAGCCTGGTAAGATGACTTTTTGGATCAAGAGTTTTATGGTCATGTGTAAAGGACATCAGATATGAGCAATGATCGACTTCCGGTGGCGCCTTCCTCGTCGGCGGCGGGCTCTTCCATGCCCGCCGGCATCCCGCCGCGTTAGAGCCGCCTCACAGCTGGCAGGCGGCTCGAGCAACCTGCTCCTCAGCGGGAGGAGCAGGTAGAGTTTCTGGGGGTGAGGCAGGGCCCCCTGAGTCGCCCCAGGATCGTTTCGTTTGTCCTGGGGAGGGCTCAGAAGGATGGCCCCCTCCATACCTCCAGAGAAGCTCCGCGACGGGACTGTCCTCCGCTAAGCAATTAGCGGAGCCAGACGTTGGAAGCAACACCACATTGTCTATGGAGTAAGCTGAATAAGAAAGAAGCAAAAGAAAAGAAAAGAAAGAAGCAAAGATGAAGCAAGTATGGATTTTTTAAACTGATTTCTTTACTGATTTTTTGGAAGAGTAACGAGAGGAGGGGGGAAGGAGAGGAAGAGAAGTGAAAGTTCCTAAGAAAGTTTTTTTTTAAAATGGCGACTGGTCTTAATTGAAAGAACGCCAGAGTGCTTGAAAACGGAAGCTTTGAAATGAATGCCTTGCTATGGGAGAGTCACTTAAAGTTAGCAGAAATTTTTTTTTTTTTCCCCCTTTTTTCTTGGATATCTTTTTGAAAGTAAAGCATGGCAAAGTGAAGTAGTATACTAAAGCCAATGAAAGTAAAATAAAGATGACTAAAGGAAGGGGGGGCTCCCCCTTGAGCCAGTTAAAGAATAAAGCTGAGATGATGCAATTGTCTGGATTGGCAGAAGGGGACTTAAAAGAACTTATAACAACTCCTTTATTGACTGTAGTTGACAAAATTAAAAACTCACAGAAGAATCTTGTGGACTTGATTGCTGGAAAGCATGACCAATTAAATCAAACTATTGTTAAAGTAATTGCAGACCTTTCAAATGTGGTGATTGAAATGGAGGAGAAAGTAACTGAAATTAGCAGTGAAATTGGCTCCCAGATTCAAGGAATACAAGAAAGGTTGGTGAAAGCTGAGATTAGTAATCAGACTATACAGAATGATATTATCATGCTTCAAATTAAAACTATGGCCTCTGCTATCAGAGTAAGAGGTATTAAAGAAAACCAGAGAGATTTAAAAGCAACTATTGCAAAGGTTTTTGCTGAACTACTAGAGCTAGAGGATGAGATAATTCTTGGTTGCATAGAGAAAGCTTACAGAGTCAACTCACGAGTAGCTAAACAAAGGAACTTATCCAGAGATGTTGTTGTCTACTTTACTGATAAAAGGTTGAGAGATGACATCTTACAAAGGTCCTACTCTGCCAGAGTGCAAGTAGAAGGTGAACAAATTAATATCTTTAAAGAATTACCATCGAAGGTTTTAAAGAAAAGGAAAGAATTTGTTTTCTTAACTAAAGAATTGAAGAAAAGTAATATCCCATTTAGATGGGACTTACCAGCCGGTATAATTTTTAGATATTACGGAGTGAGATATTGCTTGAATACTATTGAAAAAGCGGAACATTTTTATAAAAACATTTTTAAGGGAGCTTCGAAAGACCTTAAGAATAAGAAACAAGAAAGAGAGCTTGTAAAAGGTAAACAGAAGGATGAGACTCAAAAAATGAATCAAAGAATGTCAAAAGAACAAGGAGCGCAATCTGGTTTCTTGGAGGATCTTACTATGGATTTCTCAGATGGGAAAATAGACCACATCAGTGAATCTAATTTAGGAGCATCGGACCTTGAACTGCTGGAGCAAGATTCAAGAAATACTATTATTCAAGATGACCAGCAGCAGAGGTCCAATGCTCCGCAAGAAAAGGATGGTGATATCGAACAGCAGGAACCAGATTCTAACGAGGAAATTCGAGAGGTAACTAATGAGTGTTGTAAAGTTCTTTATCAGATGCAGCTGTTATCAGAAAGCTTGGACAATCTTGGATACCGGTTATAAAATTCTTAAAGTTTAAATGGATTTGGATTTATGGATTATAAAGTCTTCATCCTGACTTGGAGTTTTTTTTTTTTATTCTGAATTGGATTTAACATCTTGAGCAAGTTTAACTCTGAATCTGACTTGACACTAGTAAGAGCTCATATTAAGACTTACTTAGTGGCGATAAAAGCGGCGAAATCCAACTATTTTGCCACTCTTATCGCGTCATCAGATAATCGCCCAGCCGCCCTGTTTAGGGTGACCCGCTCCCTCCTTCATCTGGGAGCGCGGGAGGATCCCTTACAGGGTCGTGCTGAGGACTTTGTTCAATATCTGGATGATAAAATAACTCAGATTCGGGATGATCTGGCCGCTGACTGGGTTGGTTCAGGCGGGGTGACTGAGGCAGGTCTTGAGAGTGTTATCTGGGCTGAGTTCGATCCTGTGGCTCCCGAGGACGTGGACAGGACTCTGGGGAGACTGAACGCAACCACATGTTTATTGGACCCGTGTCCCTCCTGGTTGGTGCTGGCCTCCCGGGAGGTTACACGAGGCTGGCTCCAGGAGATTATAAATGCTTCTTTGAGTGAGGGTGCCCTACCGCCTGCCTTGAAGGAGGCGGTGGTGAGGCCCCTCCTCAAGAAGCCCTCCTTGGACCCAGCTATTTTGGCTAATTACCGTCCAGTCTCCAACCTTCCCTTTTTGGCGAAGGTTGTTGAGAGTGTGGTTGCGTGGCAGCTCCCTCGGTACCTGGATGAAGCTGTCTATTTAGACCCGCTCCAGTCCGGCTTCAGGTCTGGATACAGCACCGAAACGGCATTGGTCGCGTTGGTGGATGATCTCTGGAGGGCCCGGGGTAGGGGGTACTCCTCTATCCTGGTGCTGTTAGACCTCTCAGCGGCTTTTGATACCATCGACCATGGTATCATGTTGCGCCGGTTGGAGGGACTGGGGGTGGGGGGCACCGTTTTACGGTGGTTCTCCTCCTACCTCTCTGACCGGTCGCAATCAGTGTTGACAGGGGGGCAGCGGTCGACCCCGAGGCGCCTAGTGTGTGGGGTGCCGCAAGGGTCGGTCCTCTCGCCCCTCCTGTTCAACATTTATGTGAAGCCGCTGGGTGAGATCATCCGTGGTTTTGGGGTGGAGTTCCATCAGTACGCTGATGATACTCAGCTGTACATCTCCACCCCAGACCACCCCAACGATGCCGTGGAAGTGATGTCCCAGTGCCTTGAAGCCGTGCGGGTCTGGATGGGGAGAAACAGGCTTCGTCTCAACCCCTCCAAGACCGAGTGGCTGTGGCTGCCGGCGTCCCGATATAGCCAGCTGACACCATCGCTGGTTATTGGGGGCGAATCATTGGCCCCCACGGAAAGGGTGCGCAACTTGGGCGTCCTCCTGGACCCACGGCTGTCCTTGGAGGATCATACGACAGCTGTGGCCAGGGGGGCTTTCTATCAGGTTCGCCTGATACGCCAGCTGCGGCCCTTTCTAGATCGGGACTCCCTGCGCACAGTCACTCAGGCACTCGTCACCTCTCGCCTGGATTACTGCAATGCTCTCTACATGGGGCTCCCCTTGGGGTGCACCCGGAGGCTCCAACTGGTACAGAATGCGGCCGCGCGGGGAATTATGGGAGCATCGGGGCGCTCCCACGTTACACCTCTCCTGCGCGAGCTGCATTGGTTGCCGGTGGAGTTCCGGGTGCGTTTCAAGGTGTTGGTAATGACCTTTAAAGCGCTCCATGGCTTAGGACCCGGGTACTTACGGGACCGCCTTCTGCCGCCAATTGCCTCCCACCGGCCGGTTCGCTCCCACAGAGTGGGCCTCCTCAGGGTGCCGTCAGCCAGACAATGCCGGCTGGCGACCCCCAGGGGGAGAGCCTTCTCTGTGGCAGCCCCCACCCTCTGGAATGATCTTCCTCCAGAATTGAGAATTATCTCCGACCTCCGGACATTTCGTCGGGCCCTGAAGACGCATCTTTTTCAACTTGCCGGTTTAGCCTGATCCCTGCCGCATTTTTAGAATTTTTAAAATTTTAAAATTTTTAATGTTTGTAGCGTCGACGCATTTTAATATTTATTTGGTTTTAATTCTCAGCCTAATGTATATGTGTTTTAAGTTTTAACTTTTATGTATTGAATTTTTATTTTGGCTGTTCACCGCCCTGAGTCCATAAGGAGAAGGGCGGTATACAAATCTAATAAATAAATAAATAAATAAATAAACAGAGGGCTGCAATGGTAGCAGCGTTCTGTGATTATCCGATTATAGTTTTTTTTTGGAACTAGCAGCGTTCTGTGATTATCCTATCATAGTTTTTTTTGGAACTTATAATCTAAGAGGAAGGAATGGAAATGAAAATATCTCACAACCAGAAGGAGTGAATAATAACGGGTGGCAGGATTTGAAATAGTTGTTATAAGAACATCTGGGAATGCAGCTGATAGGACTTTTTTTTTTTCTTTTTGATTTTTTTGTCATCAAGGTTTGGCGGAGCTGCATTGGGGGTTTTTTTTTTATGCCGTAATAGAATACGTTAGTTTGAATGTTTCTACCTGGAGGAGTGAATATCTTCGTGGTTGGATGATATCTATATAGTAGCAGTGTTTTGTGATTACCCTATCATGGTTTTTTTTGGAAATTATTATCTAAGAGGAAAGAATGGAAATGAAAACGTCTTACAACCAAGAATGGATAACAAAGGGTGGCAGGATTTGAAACAGTTTTTAGAAGAACATTTGGATGCAGTCTCAAGGATTTTTATTTCCTTTTTTTTTCTTATTCTTTTGTTAAGGCTTGGTGGAGCTGCATCGGGGTTTTTTTTTTTTTTTGCTGAAATAGAACACGCTAGCTTGAATGATTCTACCTACAGGAGTGAACATCTTCTTGGTTGGATGTTATTCATATAAAGTCACACGGGGGGTTTATATGGAATGTTTTGTTTTACTGATGGGGGCAGACAGAAGATGAAGAGTATCGCAATTGGATATAGGTGAAGAAAGAAGAATTAACTTCAATCAGGAAGAAGAGAAGACTGTAACTTGAGTTATGGAAAATTATAACAATATATGTATGATTATATTATATTGTATGTTTTTTCCCTGAAGGGGGGATTTTTGTGTTTTTGAATTAGGGGGAGTAGTTCGGATTAAACTAGCTGGTATTATCTAATATGAATAAGTAAAGTATAGAACTTTGGAGTGATCGAGTATGGTATAGGATTAGTAATGTTAGTAATGTTTTTTTTACTTTATTTTATTTTTCTTCTTCTTTTTGTTTCTAAATTGGCTTAAATATCATAATGGCTATTTTTTTTTGGTGCCTTCTTTTATTATAATATTGTTAATTTTAGACAGATATTTATGTCTATGGGTTTCTCTTTGCATTATTTCATTTTATTTTATTTTATTTTATTTTATTTTTTTTTTAATTTTAATTCTTTTCTTTCTCTTTTTTCTCTTCCTCTCAACTTAGATCAGAATAGAATTGAGTATATAATAGTATTTGTTTTTCTGGCTGTTAAAAATTTTCGTTGTTGTTTTTCTTTTTAAGAAATGTGTAGTGGAAGTCAGGGGTGGGATGGGGAGGGAGGGGTTGGGGTTGGGGGGAGGTTGGAGGGGATGGGAGGGGGGGTGGGGGCAGGGGTGAAAAAAGGGGGAAAAATTTTTTATTGTAAAACTTTTTCAATAAAAAAAAAAAGATATGAGCAATGATCCAGATTTTAGCAAACCCAGCACTGTATTATAAAAGTTAGAACTCATTCAGCACATGATGGCTAGATGCAAATAAAATCTTATGACTAAAATGAAGATATGTTTCTCTCCTTCCCTCTTTTTCCCCATCCCAAAGTTAGATACCTCTCCAATATTTACCTTTGCCAGGTGAATTTCTAATTTGTTCTTGGCATCTTTGGTTTCCTTCACTCTGTTCTGGAACGCAATGTTTACTGTCCTGTTTTGCTTGCGCATGTCAGTTGCAGTCTGGGACAGAATGCTGTCAATCAAGGCTCTGAGGTTCAGGGAATTGTTTCGCTGTTTGTCAGCTTTTTCAACATTTGTGTTCGAGAAATCCATCCATTGTTCAGGGCTCACCGAGCTGTCCAAAAACAAGAGAAAAAGGTTGACTCCCACATGGAATCCCTGAGTATTCAAGAGTCAGGGAAAAGAATGGGAACCATTGTGAAATGTTCAAATCTTGGAGGCAAGAATCACGATCAAGGATATCCACAAGGTGGGTGTGTTAAAGTCACAAGATGGTGGTCACAACCATACAAAGTTGTGTCATCAAATACGAAGAAAATAATATAATACCAAGTATTCTGAGCAGGGATGCTATTCAGCAGGTTCTGACAGGTTCTGGAGAATTGGTAGTAGAAATTTGAGCAGTTCATAGAACCGGCAAATACCACCTCTGGCTGGCTCTAGAGTGGGGTGGGAATGAAGATTTTGCAATATCCTTCCCCCAGAAGTGGAGAGGGAATGAGGATTTTGCAGTATCCTTCCCCTGCCACGCCCACCAAGCCATGCCCACAGAACCGGTAGCAAAAAAATTGAATTCCACCACTGATTCTGAGGTTATAGCTCTATGTTAGTTATAGCTCTATGAAGGGAAAAAAGATGGATTGGTGTAGCAGTTCTGGAGAAGCTTCTTGCATGAAAAGCAAAACATTTTCAAGAAAAAACAAATCCAGTTGCCTTTTGAAAAAGCACCTTTGGGACAACCATGACCTGGATGACTGAGAATCTCCATAGACATAGGTGGAGCATGAAACCAAATGAACTTCCCTCTTGCTATTCTCACCTTTGGCAGCATCTACTACCCAGCTCCTTTCCAATTTGGCCATTGTTGAAATACACCATGGTTACAGAAAAGCTAATGTGTTCCAATGACAGGTTTTCCTGGTTCACCCATTCAGTTCCCCATGTGACACTTACTTCTCCTCAACCTTCACAACATTTTGGGCATATCCAATATCAGTAGAGTTGTTGTTCAGATTGGAGCAATAGTTGTCAATTGTGAAGGCCGTGAATTTATCCTTCAGGTCCTGTTCTAGATTGTATTTGGCTGTGCGATTAAGCCTGAAAGAGGAAAAACAGTCTTTGAGAATACATAAAAAGCTGCCCAGCCATATAGTCCTAAAATGCAGACTACACATGTATCAAAGGACTTAATACAGCATATCAAATATATTAAGAGCAGTATTGTGCATAACACAAACCCCATGGAACAGAACACCAGATTTGCAAAGAGGCCATTTTCCTCTCTCATAATTTTTGCTGTAGAATGAAGAGACCAGCTCACCTTCCTCCTGCATGTGTCTGTAGGAGAGGAGCAGGCAAAGCTGGAGGGCAGAGTTAAATGTCTTCAGTTTAGAGTCCTTGCATTGCCACAAGAGATCCAAGTCCATCCTCCCTTGAATTCGGTTGGCCCTTATCTAGTGCTGATTTTGTGCTGTTACTTGACCAGATTGTTGTATATACTGTAGGCTTCAGTAAATGGTTTGTGATGCAACCTTACAAAGGTCCTGATTCTTTGCGCCTCACATCATCAATGCACAGTCCACCCAATTTCATTCTTTGGAAATGAAGGGAAAACTTCGCTTATTTGTACCTAAGAATTTTTACATGCAGAATAGCTACTGTTCTATTAAGTCTTGACATCAAAGACTGTATGTTGGCCTTTCCCCTGCCTCCCTTGACTCTGTGGGATTAATAGCCTTAGTTCATACTATATCTCATTTTTGGCTCTTCCCTATTACCCATATCACCTTCAGAATCCACACAGCTTTCTCTTTTCTTCCTCTCTTCTCAGTGGTGGGTTTCAAATTTTTTTACTACCGGTTCTGTGGGTGTGGCTTGGTGGGCATGGCATAGCTTGGTGGGTGTGGCTTGGGCGTGGCAGGGGAAGGATACTGTAAAATCTCCATTTCCTCCCGAGCAGCTGGGACTCGGAAGGCATAGAATAGATGGGGGCGGGGCCAGTCAGAGGTGGTATTTACCGGTTCTCCAAACTACTCAAAATTTCCGCTACTGGTTCTCCAGAACTGTTCAGAACATGCTGAACCCCACCTCTGTTCCTGCCTCAGAATTTTGCTTTTCCTATCTATACCTGAGTTGCTCATCAGTTTGCTCCAGTGTACGTTCAAGCAGAGCAACAACTCCTTGGAAGACCTCAACTTCCTTGATCAGCTCCCGTTCCACTTCATCATGGACCAAGTCAATACCAACCCGCCTTTCCCTGAAACAAAAAGAAACATTATTTTGGGTTTTTTTTTTCCTCTGGCACATCAGGAAATCCTGACTCTGGGACTATATCAATGTTTGTCAAATTATGAAGAATGTCTGATTCTCCCCCCCCCCCCTACATTTTATTGTTATAAGCTACCTAGAGAAGCCCCATGGTGAAATAGGTGGCAAATAAATTTCACCAATGAATAAAAAAAAAGTAATAAAGGCACATACTCAGAAAATAAATTAAAAACATCTTAACCACTGTATAGCCTACATTTTACCATATCTGAACAACAATGTAATATAGGCAGGAGTTTATGTGCATATTATATTTTTATATCACTAAACTTCCCAAGGATTCACAGCTGTGCACAGCTAAACTTTAAGAACGTTACCATAACATAAAGATCAATATAATTCAAAACCAATAGAATCATATAAAGTATCAACCACAGATTTAAAATAAATAGGCATGAATAGATGTCAGTCAACGCTCTTCTGAAAAGCTTTTTTCAGAACTTTCCTGTAAGAATAAATGCACTGCCTGGATCTCTCATGGGAGGCTGCTACAAAAGAAGAACTCAGTCACCAAAAGACACTAATTTATCATTTTCCCCCATATCTCTTTTGAGGGAAGAACCTATAGCATAACACCCACCTTCTCCATCCCCAAGAAGATAGCTTTTTAGGTCAGTATCAACACTTGGAATTGTATCTAAAAACCTACTGGAAATCAATGCAAAGTGCACATCACAGGTATAATACAGGTAATCCTCAAGTTACAACCACCATGGAGCCAAAATGCCTTTTGCTAAGTGAGCCAGTTGTTAAGTGAGTTTCGCCCCCTTTTACAAAACTTCTTGCCACAGTTGCTAATACGGGTCATAAAATGGGTCACAACTCACTTAATATCTGTCTTGCTTAGCAACAGAAATGTTGGCCTCAATTGTGGTCGTAAGTCAAGGACTATGTGTAATACAAACCCAACTTATCAGGCTAGTTATACGCCGATGGCCTCCCACCGACCAGTACGCTCCCACAGAGAGGGACTCCTCAGGGTGCCGTCAGCTAGGCAATGTCAGCTGGCGACTCTCAAGGGGAGGGCCTTCTCTGTAGCAGTTCCTGCCCTCTGAAACGATTTGCCCCTGGAGATATGAAGGATATCAGATCTCCGGACCTTTCGCCGTACCCTAAAAACTTTTCTTTTCCATGGCGTAACCCCCTCCCCCCCCATTTTAGTTTTAGTTTTTTAAAATTGTCAATGGGTTTTAGTTCGAATGTTTTAAATTTTGGGCCAAAGTTATGTAATTCTTTTAAAATTTAAAATTTTGTATTGGTATGTGTTTTAGTCTTGGCTGTGCACCGCCCTGAGTCCACTAGGAGAAGGGCGGTATACAAATTGAATAAATTAAACTAAGTAGTTTAGGATTTCATGTATGGTGCAAACCTACAAGTAGCCAGTTGTGTTGTGCAAACATAATATATAGATTCAAACACACTATTCTGGCATAGGCCTTAAATCAAACTGTCTGGTTTAATATTCATCTATTGGTTACAATAGCTCTTTAATATTTAAAAAGGGCTTTCCCAGCCCTACCTAGCTATACCAGGGGTTAGGCTAAGATCTTCTCCATGCAACGCAGATGTTCCACTACTTACCGTGTTTTTCAGAGTATAAGACGCGCTTTTTTCCCTCCTAAAAGAGGCTGAAAATTTGGGTGCATCCTATACTCCGAATGTAGCTTTTTCAAAGCTTTTTTTCAGCCCTAAGGAGGCGCTAGCGAGTGAAGCAATCTCCATGGTTTGCCTACTTTTCTCATTGCTTCTCATTGCTTCTCTCTCTCATTGCTTCTCTCTCCAAAGATCAATTGTGCTTTAGTTGTTTTTTATCCCCAAGCAGGGGATAAAAACCAGCAAACTAATGTGCTGAAGCTGACCAGACTAAGAACGCTAGCCAGATGAATACCTGGTAGGCAGATATTTTCCCCCTATTTTCCTCCCCAAAAACTAAGCTGCATCTTATACTTCAGTGCGTCTTATACTCCAAAAAATACGGTAGCTGTTAAACCATCACAGCATAGAAGGTAACTCGGAGCTGCTCAGTGCAGAAATCCACTACTTCAGTTTCCCCACAGATGGCGAGCTAGCCTTTGTTTAAACATGTCCAGTGTATAAGTCCAACATCTCCTGAGGCAATCTGTTCCATTGCCAAGAGACATTAGGAAATTTTATTTGATGTCCAATTCAAATATACTACAGGTAGTCCTTGACTTATGGCCATGGTTGAACTCAACATTTCTGTTCCTAAGCAAGACAGTTTTTTAGTGAATTTTGCCCCATTTTACCGCCTTTCTTGCCACACTTGTAAAGTGAATCCCTTCACTTGTTAATTTAGTAATATGATTGTTAAGGAAATCTAGCTTCCGCATTGACTATGCTTGTCAGAAAGTCCCAAAAGGTGATCACATGACCCCGGGGACACTGCTACTGTCAAAAATACATGCCGGCTGCCAAGTGTCCAAATTTTGATCACGTGACCATGGGGATGCTGCAATGGTTGCAAATTTGAAAAATGATCACAAGTCACTTTTTTTCAGTGCCATTGTAACTTTGAACTTTGTAACTTAGAAATAAACGAATTATTGTTAAATCAAGGACTACCTGTGTCATTTATCAATAGAATCAGACTTAGAAGTGATCTTAGATGTCACTGTATTTAAACTCTACCGCAGGATCTACTACAGCAGGGGTGTCAAACTGGATTTCATTGGGGATCCCATCAGGGTTGTGTTTGACCTTGGGGTGGGGACAGTGGTGAAATTCAATTTTTTTTACTACCGGTTCTGTGGGCATGGCTTGGTGGGTGTGGTGTGGCTTGGTGGACGTGGCAGGGGAAGGATACTGCAAAATCTGCATTCCCACCCCAGTCCAGGGGAAGGATACTGCAAAATCCCCATTCCCACTCCACTCTGGGGCCAGCCAGAGGTGGTATTTGCCAATTCTCCGAACTACTCAAAATTTCCACTACCAGTTCTCTAGAAACTGTCAGGACCTACTGGATTTCACCCCTAGGTGGGGAGTGCGGGTGGGGGTGTGGCCAGGGTGGGCATGGCCAGCTCGACATCACTCGTGTCGAGGGCACCTGTGATGGCCCAAGAGCTCTGCCAGTGAAAATGGGCTCCCAAGCTCCATTTCGGCTGCAACAGCCTCCTGCAATCCTCTGCCAGCGAAAACATTCTTGATTGTGACAGCCTCCTACAACCCTCTACCAGTGAAAATGGAGCTTAGGAGGCTGGGTGTGGCCCACCCGAGCTCCATTTTCACTGACAGAGTCAGTCCTTTGCTGTTTCCAGGGCTGCCCTGAGGGCCAGACCTAAGCACCCCACTGGCTGGATTCGGCCCGTAGGCCTTGAGTTTGACACCCTCGTACTACAGCATCTCTAACAGATGATCATGCCAGTCTCTGATGCAAACGAGAACTTTCCACTTCATATGGCAGCCAACTTCATTGGTTAATAAGTCAGAGTTCAGGAAGTTAATTTAAACCTGTTGTTTCTTGTCCTGTCACAAGGAACAATGCCAAACAAGCCTTCTCCTTTTTGTACGTGACAGCCCTTCAGAAACTTGAAGATCACCATTCTCTTTTCTAGACTAAATAGTCCCACGTCTCCAGTTATTTCTCATAACAATTTTTCCTGCCAGCTACTAGGAGCGACTCAAGACCTTTTCTCCCAGCTAACCAGTTATGATGACATTACACAGTTTCTTAATCCAGACAAATTTATCCCACCTGCCTCCAGCAAGTAGAACCTGAAGTGGCCTCTCAAGTCCAAAAAAGAAATAATCCTCTCACCGGTTTAAGAGACACTCCTGAGCAGTGAAAAGGGGTTCTTTGCAGCCCTCCAGAGCCTTTTCCAGCCTTGTTTTGAATGACACAAGCACTTCAGTCTCCTTCACAATCTGGTCAAGCTTGTCATCCAACTGCTGCCTCCAGAATTTGATCTCTTCAAGTCTCTGTTCTGCAGAAGTGAGAATACTCCATCACCCCAAGGTAGAGGGAAGCAGCATCCAAGTCCAGCAGCAGCTAGATCTCAGGGCTTCATCCAAAAGGAGAATCTGATGACCACCCATTAGAGAACATGTGGATGAAGCTCAAGTGAATGATGCCATCAATTCAAGGGCCGAATTCACACAATATTGAATTAACCCACTTTCTGGGGTTGCGCATAGTGAAATTCAGTTCAATCCGGTAGCGCAGGTGGCGGGAGGTTCTGCCCACCCACCCGGATGTCATCACGTCCTGTTTTTGACCCTCTGTGCATGCTCAGAATGCGAGTGCGCTAACATTGCAATCCAGTAGTGAAGCTAAGTGCATTTCACCAGTGGTGGGTTGCTCCCGGTTCTGTCCGGTTCATGAGAACCGATAGTAAAAGTGGCGGGAGGCTCTGCCCACCCACCCTGATGTCATATTTGGCGATCTTCGTATGCACAGAAGCTTCTGTGCATGCTCAGAAGTGGGCGCACACTCCTGTTGTGAACCAGTAGTAAAGGTAAGTAGAACCCACCCCTGCATTTCACCCCTGGTTACGCAATATACTGAACCATAAACTAACCAAAAAACCTGGGTTTGCATGGCACAATGAGACCTAAAACTCTAAAATTGTAAACTGTATATTTTACGAATGCAGCTGTTACATCTTTACCTTTCCTGATTAAGCATCTTGGATGGATAGGTTAATCATCATACACTGCAAGGGTTGGGGGGTTATTTTATTATTTTATTTTATTAATTTATTATATGATTATTCTTTTTTATAAGTTTTATTGTTTTACGTATGAGGTTTTTATATTTTTGTAAACTGCCTTAAGTCACCATGTGTGAACCGGCGGCAATATAAATTTCCTTCAATAAATTTATTTATTTGTTATTTATTTATTTGTTATTTATTTATTATTGCGATTTATAAGGACTCAGAGCGGCTTACAAGATAAAAAAAATTGACAAATATGAGTTAAATACAAATTGAAATCCAATTAAAATTAATTAAAAATATTACAATGTAAAACCCCTCAATGGGTCAGTCCATTTGATGAAAGAGCCACATCTTCAGTTCGCGGAGAAAGGAGAGGAGGTCGGGGGCTGTCCTAAGCTCGGTGGGCAAACCGTTCCAGAGGGTCGGCATTCCCACAGAGAATGCTCTCCCCCTGGGGGCCGCCAGCTGACATTGTTTGACTGACGGCATCCTGAGGAGGCGCGCTCTGTGAGAGCGCACGGGACAGTGGGAGGATGGCAGGAGATGGTCCTGCAAGTACCCCGAGCCTAAGCCATGTAGGGCTTTATAGGTGAGCACCAGCACTTTGAAACGAATCCGGAGGAGCACTGGCAGCCAGTGCAGCTCGCGCAGGAGAAGTGTTACACGGGAATAACAAGAGGCTCCCGTAACAACCCGCATGGCCACGTTCTGGACTAGCTGAAGCCTCCGGGTGCATCCCAAGGGCAACCCCATGTAGAGGACGTTACCATAGTCCAAATAAATATCTGCACATTCATCTCACAGTTCAATATTTAAGAACTTCCTGGCAGCGTGATGGGTGAAGGGGCTGGATTTGGAGTTTTGATTTACTGAGGGGAAACCTGGAACACGCAGATTTGGGTTTTCCCAGATGTGCCAGTATGCCTACTCGAATGAAATGGAACTATGAGAAATGCCTGCCTTGGAGTTTTTACTTGGAGTTGGGGATTTTCTGGAACGCTGACAATTGGTTTAGAAGAGTGATGGACAACCAGAGTCCTGCATGAACTTCCCCCAAGCCCATTTTTGCAGCCCAACATTGTATTGCTAAAATGTGTCGACCAAATGGTACCCTCCAGCACAATAATATAGTTGTCTTTTTAAAAATTGACACTGTCAAATGGGCATGTTAACACATTTTTTCCCAGTTTCAACAATCTCCAACCTCTTTCTGTCCAGGGACAAAAAAATTTATCATTATGTCGTTGTCATGGGAAAACTACCCATTCCTTCTGCGGCTCTTAAATGTTGGAAACAGTGGGGAGAAACAAATAGAAATGATTATATATTTTATTATATTATTTTATTAATTCATTTTATTATCTTTTTATGTGATTCACTCTTTTATTAGTTTTATTGTTTTATATATGAGGCTTTTATATTCTTGTAAGTCGACTTGAGTTGCCATGTGTGAATAGAAGGCAATATAAATTTCCTAAAATTAATTAATAAATAAAATAAATAAATAAATAAATAAATAAATAAATAAATTTAATTAATTAATTGTGACAAGCGCACACCCCAGATCCCTTCAGGACAACCCCAACCAGCATGCAGCCTCCAAGACTCATTTTAAGGGTCCCTGGATCCCACATCCATTCTAGCATGGACCAGATCTTTTTAATTATTTGTTTAAAAGGTTTCTACGGTTACCCATCTGAAACAATTCTGGGTAGCCCACAACAGCAGGAAAACCAGTAACACTTAAACAGAACCATAAAACAAACGGAAACAAGAACCTTGTAGCTTAATCATCTCCTAAGGATAAGCTCCAATTACTCTTCTTCCAGACTTTCTGTTTTGGGGTGAGGTTGGATAGTTCAGGGGCAAAACTGAGACCTTGTTTTAGAGAAATTTATCATGCCCATTTAAGCCCTTTGGAAACTTCCAATATCAACCAATTTCCCCATTTTGTTTTTTAATGCTTAGCGTATCTATTTTGCCCCTCAACCTCTCTCAAATAGAATTCTTTTGGGTCCATCTACTCCTGTACATGAAGACATCATTGTCCCATCTCTTGCAGTCCTTACCCACCAATCCCTTACCCTTTGAACTGAATTTACAAACAGTCCTCACACTTACAGCCATAGCAGCATCCCCACACAAGCAATCAAAATGTGGGCACTTGGCATCTGGTAAGTATTTACAATGGTTGCAGCATCTCGAGGCCCATGTGATTGCCATTTGTAAACCTTTTTAGTACCTGACTTCTGACAAGCAAAGTCAGTGGGGACACCATGTTCACTTAATGACTGCATGATTTCCTTAACAACTGAGTGATTCACTGTGGCACAAAAGGTCATAAAATCAGGCACAATTCGTATAACAACTACCTTACCAGAATGGAAATTCTGGTCCCAATTATTGTTGTCAGTTGAGGACCACCTGTGTTTTCTGGGTGTGTATATTACAACCACAAATGAACAAAATGGGCACAAGATACTAACACCCCCCCCCCCAAAAGGCAATAAGGAAACCTAAAACAAAGCTTTGCGTGTTGTTGTACAAATACAGCAACTTGATCTTTAAATGACCTGATTCAAGCATCTTATGCAAACTCAGCCCCCCTCCCCCCTCCCCACTTTCAGACTCATGCAGGGGTGAAATGCTCCCGGTTTGGATCTGATCACCCGATCTGGTAGCGATGGCGGCGGGTGGTTCGGAGAACCAGTAGCAAAAATCCCTGCCCCCCCCCCCCATGCCCAGCTGAGCCACATGATTATCAGAGGCTTTTTTTTTAATTTTTAAAAGCATTTTTTCTACAACCTCTTCCGATGAAAAAATGCTTTTAAAAGTAAATAAAAAGCCTCTGATGATTGTGCAGCTCAGCTGGGCATGGGGGGGGGGGCGGGGGCAGGGATTTTTGCTACTGGTTCTTGGCCGAAAAGGTAGTAAAAAAAATGCTTTGAAACATCTCTGACGATCCCAGCTGAGTTGCCTGATCTGCAGAAAGTCTTTTTGAAAAATACCTCTCTGCTGATCAGGCAACTCAACTGGTATCGTCAGAGAGATATTTTTTTAAAAGCCTCTCTGACGATCCCAGCTGAGTTGCCTGATTGGCAGAGGCTTTTCAAAGCATTAGAAAAAATGCTTTGAAAAGTTTAAAAAAAAAAAGTTGGCCACGCCCTCCCAGTCACATTACCCACCCACCCACCAAGCCACGCCCACAGAACCGGTAGTAACAAATTTTACATTTTACCCCTGGACTCATGTACACATATGTCCATATAAATGCATTAAAAGCACCCATCACCTATTCTCTTGTTGACATCACTCTGGGTCTTCTGAGTGGTTCTCTCGATTTCATCTACCAGCCGCTGGCTCTCATCCACCAAGCGTTCCGAACGAGACCGCTGGGCCTCGGCACTACTGTATTGGACCTTGTTAGCAATGTGCCATTCGGGGGGCAGAAACTTAGGGGGTGCTTGCATCAACTTGGCCATTATCGCATCCAGAAAATTCTAAGAAGGAAGCAGGAGTTAAGTAACGCCTAGAAATAAAATTGGAAAAGAACAACAAGAAGAAAACGGTAACAGCAGGCAGAATAAACAGAAGTTGGTTTTTAAAAAGACATATTCCCTAAAAAATTTCCCCTTCAGCTTGAAGGAATAAGACTATAGTTATATTTCAAAAATTATTACAATGAAACGTATATCTTCACAATTCTCCATGTCTGTGTATCTATTTATTCCATTACTATAGTTGTCCATCTCAATAAATGACTGAGTGGTAAACAGTCTTAAAAAGCATTAAAAGCAATCCCAATCCCAAATACCAAACTTAAAATATACAGTAGCTGAGGAAAATATCACAACTGAAGGTCACTAGCATAGCTAGGAGGCAGGATTCTTCACACACTGAGCCAATTTACTGCTTCTTGTTTTATTTAAAACACCAAATCACCCTTTGAACATTTCATGTATTCCATTTGTGCTTCTTTCTGATCAGAAGGACATCCTCCAAGGATCAGGACTTAAAAAAATCAAAGACCTTATGATGTCATATAGCTAAATCACTCTTTCTATGGATTCATCCAGAAAAGTCAATGGCCATCTCAGATCCAAAATTCCTTGAATGCTACATTTTTGCTCAGTTTTTTAACCAGCTTGCCTGGAAAGTTTTAGGAAATATTAGGAAGACCAAACATGCATGAAAAGAAAATGAATATTTTAAAAAAATATTTCAAATACTTTTTTAAAAAAATTGTCGAGTGGTTACGGTGCCAGGCGAAAAACTGGGAAGCCATGAATTCTAGTCCTACCTCAGGCATGAAGGCTGGCTGGGTACTTTGGGTTAATCACTTTCTCACTCCAATCCACCTCACAGGGTTGTTGTTGTGGGGAAAACAGGAGGAGGAAGGACTATGTGGTATGTTTGCGACCTTGAGTAATTTATTTAAAAAAATGTATCCAGTCAGAGAGATAAAAGCCTTGCATCAAATCAAAGAAGGAGAAACTATCCCCCTTGCCTGACTAGGTGGCTCAGTGGCTAAAACACTGAGCTTGTCGATCAGAAAGTTCAGCAGTTCGAATCCCTAGTACAGGTTTTCTGCGTGAGCAGGGGGTTGGACTAGATGACCTTCAAGGTCCCTTCCAACTCTGTTACTGTTACTGAGATAAGCCAGGAAGGACCGGAGACCACTGCCTTAAGCCAGAAATTAAAGAACTGAGAAATTTCCAATGCATTTTCCCCCAAGTTCAGTACTGTAGCAGCTTCTTGCAAAATCCCCAAGAAAAGAACTGCTCCGAATCTTACGTGCAATGAGGACACGGGGATCCTAAGTTATATCCATTATCCCTATCATTAACAGAGCTGGCCGTCCCATGCGAGCCTGGCTACCCACCCTTTGGCGGTGCTCTCCACGGCAGCTCCTCTGTCCGCGAGTTCGAATTGGGGCGTAGAAAAGCGGAAAACCAGGCACAACAAAACCTGTTTCCATGGGAATGGGGGCGACGCCTCCTATGGCAACGAAGCAGGCGCTGTAGAACGGGGCCGTAATTGGCTGCTGCTCTTGGTAAGCCCGTAAAAGAGAAAGGAAGGAAGGAAGGAAGGAATGAACAGAAGCGCCAGATCAAGATATTTGAATACGTTTAAAATCCTTATAAGCCAATCCTTGATCCTTGATCCCGTCGGCAGCAATTTTAACACGAATGGATAGAAAGTTTAGCCCTGGGTGGGTTGATTCGCTATGGATATGCTGATGAAGTGGCGGCGGGTGCAAACCCAGCAGCGCCGCTTTTCTCTGATCTCGCCTTTGATGGGAAGGACGAGCAGGTTTGCAGAGGAGGGCTGCCACATCTGGCTGCAAAAATCCGGACGACCAATAGATTTCCAGCGAAGAGAATCAGAAACTCTTCACTGCCATACTCCGGATATTTGCAGCAGCCCGAAAAAGAGGGATACTTCCGGAGATTAGAATTTTCCTTAGTTTTGAAGCGTGATTTTATCTTGGCCTCTCCTTGTTCTTCTGTCAGGAATATTAGGGCCTCTTCTGTTTCAGAGATTATATTCCCAAAAATATTTACTTACTTCAACAAACTTCGCTTCATTTGGTTACTAGATTAATCCACATTTTATATTTGTGCACTTAAAGGAATCCTGTACTGATCAAAGTGTCTGGTTTGTAGCACAAGATCAAGTGAACCATCACCAGGTTTGGCATATTGTGTGGATGTAATTGCTTGTCTTTAAGCGACTTGGTTAAGTTTCACACAAACAGGTGACTGACAGCATTCACAATGAGCCTGGTTGAGGAGTTTGCAAGGTACTTTGAAACAGAAGTTATCAAGGGTGGGACTCAGGCCACACTTGGCCAATGTGTTCTATCAACGAAACAGACAATGAAAAACGCAGGTTGATGGTGACTTTTCCAATCAGGGATAGTGTGACATGAACAATTGGTAGATTCTTTCCTGTGCTTTCAAAGCTCAACATTATGTAATTAATTACTTAATTAACAGTAATTAACTCAATAACTTCTATTCCTCCCATCCTTGAAAAATCTAGGAAGGGCTGAAACTCATTACCACTCATTCCCATCCCGCAAAACCCTCATAAAAGGCTCATCCATCCCTTAACGACAAAATTCTATCCACACATAAAGCTGTCAGAATGGATTTTTCATTCCTTTATATATTTATATTGCCTCATTATCCTTTTGGGGAGGGGGCAGGCTTTCGAGTTTTGACAAGCACTTGAATAAATACATCCATGTAGCTTTTCTAAGTGTTTTCCGAAATGGTTTGCGATTTTCTTCTTTCCAAATATTGTAACAGTAGCAACAGGTATCCTTAGCATACGGAACAAGGAGCTGCCCCTTCTCCGGCCAAACTGTTATTTCTGGAAAGGTCATATAAGCTAAATTTGGTGTGAAGAAGCCTAGTACCTAAAACAGGGGTTACCAACCTTTTGGACCTCAGGGACCACTAAATTCATAATTTTAAATCCTGTGGACCACTAATATGAATCCAGCTAAAATATCTGTAAGACTGTTCTTCACGCATCTCTCACTTTTCAGAGTCCACTGGAATGGATGGCCATGTTAAATTTAATAAATCATCGTTCACACACCCTTTCAGGAAAGATCAGCTGTTCTAATGCTTATATTATCTGATTCTTATGGTTTATAATTTCATGTATTTTGCTCCTAAGAATAAAATAAGGACCAAACACAAAGCTGCCTTTATTTTATTTGTTTTATAGCGGCCATCTGTACAGCCCCAAGGCAGGAAACCACTCTGAGCAAGCTATTGACTGTGCAGGGAAATACCTTGGCAAGAAGTTGATGCAGGTCTGTAGTGACAGAGTTGTGTGGGCCAGACAGCTAAAAATCACTAATTCACCCCAAAACACACATTCCTGCTGCTTCAGGATAGCCAAATAGCTGTGATTATATAGATGTCTGCAAAAATCAGGATGATGGGACATGAGCCAGTGACATTATACAAATGGTGCAAATTCCATAATCTGTCAGTCATGTCCAATTTATATTATTTTCTTCATTTGAATAAAGTCATGACTTATGACATACACCCTACTCCAAACATACACAAGCACACATGATTGGACATGGTAGATGAAGCTAAATTAAATGTGCTGGGATCCCTGCCCTTATCTTACATTTTGTGTAAATCAGGCCACCAACCTAACCATAATTTGGTTTCATGCAAAAGCTGCTATGTGAACCCAGCAACTGGGTTTTGTTAATCTGGATTTCATGTTTAGAAAACTGCATGACCCTACTATTCAGGTCACTGTCCCTAATCATACAACACAGTTAACTGGATCAAGAGGAAATTAAAATATTGTGTAAATAGCTTAGTCTAGTCAATGATGGGTTTAGAGGAGTTTGAGCCCAAATCCAAAGGATATTTGAGACAAAGTTAATTTCCCCAGAGTACAGAACTAAGTATTTAACTCTTAAAGAGTGGCCAGCGGGGGTGTCATATAAAGCAGTTTATGCTGATACTAGGCAACTTGCTTTCATGCAAAATCTTGTGTAATACTTGAGACCATTTTCAAAATAGCTTGAAGATGTGAACAGCAAATTCCAAAACTGAGTTTAGAAGTGTGCTGCACCTTAGCTGGCTGTTTCTCTAAGGGTGTGGTCTAAGTGCAGCGTAATTTCTTATGGGTGGATGTAAACACTTTTCCCAGCTAATCTGAACCATGACTCCATTTTAGCCACGATAGTTTTGGAAGATCTGGACCCTCTTCCTTATTTTACTGAGCACAATTCTCCCACATACCAGAGCAAATGCTTCTAGGTACAGTGATGGCTAACCTTTTTGCTGTCACATGCCAAAAGTGGGGGGAGCATAAGGGAGGGGGGTCATGCGTGCGCATGCCCACACCCATAATTCAATGCCCCCCACACCCTGCCCCCCAAGCATGCACGTGCGACCCCCACACTCTCCCCCTGCTTTTGGCATGCAATGGCACAGTGGACCCCGTAGGCCTGTTTTTTGCCCTCCCCAGGCTCCAGAGGTTTTCTTGGAGCCTGGGGAGGACGAAAACGGCCTTCCCCATCCCCCAAAGTCCCTCTGGAGGCCGGAAACAGCCCGTTTCTCAATTTCTGGTGGGCCTGGAAGGCCTGAAAATCAGCTGGCTGGTGCGCGCAGGCACACTGGAGCTGAGCTAGGGCAATGCTTCCATGTCCAGATATGACTTCGCGTGCCACATAGGTTCGCCATCACGGTTCTAAGAGGACTCTTACCAATCTGGTACCATCCAGAATTCTCAGCATGCATTAAGACTGAGGTATCTGGCACCAGTTACTTCAAATACTTTGGACAAACATTTTGGACTCAGTGGTGCTCTTGCTGTAATCAGTCTCCTTTCTGGCAATCACCTCTTGGGAATTTGATGCATATCATAAAGAGCAAATTCTCCTCATTCCTTCAAGACCAGAAGACTAAGGTATGCAAGTATTATGCAGAATTTCAACTATTTGCCCATAAGAGTCTCTCCCCACAGTCCTTGTGCATCACCGTAGCTATTTGGGGTAAGTATTCTTACTCCGTTGCAGGAGTGAGCAACCTCAGGGCTCAGGGTTATGCATCCCACAACTCTCATTTCTGCCTTCCCCAGAGCCCGCTCCTACTACATCATAATGTACACCTATAATAGGTTTAATATAGTTTTTTTTTAAAAAAAAACTCCTCCCCACAAATAGGAAAAATAATATATACATTCTCCTCCAGCCAGATTGCCTCACTGCACCTTTCTTTGTGGCTTTTCTGCCTCATTTGTCCCTTTTTTGTTGCCTTTCTCTGCATCTTTCATGTGGACTTTCTTTTCCCTAAACCTCTTCCCCTCCCAATGCTAAATCTGATAACCTTTACATGGTTGCCAATACCTGCTTCAGTTATCAGATAATATTGCCTGACTGAGTCCTCATTTTTCCACTGAGCTGTTTCAGGTGGGTCCAAAGCAAGATTCAGCATGCAGCTTTCAGGTGACAGATTAACAGATATTGGGGGAAAGTAATGCTGAAGCAAATTGTGGTAAAGTGTCAGTTATGCTCATGCAGGTTAATATACTGCATTATTGCAAGAGCATTTTTTTTTAAATGTACAAGCAAGTCTTTTGGTTTGAAGGAAAACAGGTTTCAATACTGCAGCCTTTGGAAACAAGCTGAGTTCTAAAAATATGCAAGAAGGAGAAGTTGCACATTAGCCTTCAAGCTATCCACACTGGAATCTCTCTCTACGCATTAATCTATCCCAGGAATTCCAGAGCATAAGGAAGTGGAATTGGGGGAAAAGAAGAAGGGGGATACCATACGAAGCAACTGATAGCATAACTGCCCACAAATGATAGACATAGCATATATACTTTGGAGAGACATCTATGGAAGAAAGACAGGGAGCAGAAGAGGAGATCATGCTTGAATTATCCCTCTAGGTCAATTTGGTCAAATCAGCTTGCACATATAGTTAAAAGGAAATTCTTGGAACAAGAATCTCTATTCACAGCTGCCTAGAGAGAACAAGGAAGGAACTGCTGGCCTTCTATCATTTTTTTCAGCAAGAGTTCTAGCTGCCCTGGAACCTTGACTGTTTTTATCTTTTCTTTCTCTTTGGCTTGTGGCTGTGTCCAGCGGCCTGGGACTTCCCTCTGCAGGGATGCAAGCAGCTGTGTAGCAGCACCAAACATTAGCACAAAAGCAGCTGTGGAGCAGTCCCATTCTAAGAGTCATGGCCTTCCTGGATTCATTCAAAGCGCCGAAGATGGTTGTAGAGAGACTGCACGTATGTGAAGACACACATGGGGTCTGGTTTGCGGCCCATCAGCATCATGTCCTCCACTTCAATCAAGCGGTCACAGTTGGCCATTTTTCTACAAAGGGAGGCAAGGCATCAGATTTAGGAAGGCAGGCAATTTGGAAAAATTGGAAATTGAAAAATGGAGGAAAACTATCATCCAAGGCGATAAGTACCAACCCACCCTTTTACAAAACTTTCCTCAAAATTAATGTCCTCATGTTTTTCATTATCAGACATGGGTTTAAAAGTGTAGCCTTTTTAACCAAGGAAAGTTAACAGCTTTGTGCAATTATTATAAATTTAGAGCAGGCAACTGCGCCAGCAGGATGAGCCTGGTGGCGCAGTGGACTAAGTGCTGTTAAAGTAGCACTTAGTTGCCAGCTGCCTGCAATTACTGCAAGTTCGAATCTCACCAGGCTCAAGGTTGACTCAGCCTACCATCCTTTTGAGGTAGGTAAAATGAGGACCCAGATTGTGGGGGCAATAAGCTGACTTTGTATTAAAAGAACACCGCTTGGGTGGGCCAAAAGCCCTACTAAGCAGGTATATACAAAAATATGAAGGCTATTGCTTAACGCATTGTAAGCTGCCCTGAGTCTTCGGAGAAGGGCGGCATATAAATCGAACCAATAAATAAATAAATAAATGGTAGCATCCTACTTACTCAGCTGTTGTGAATGCCAATTCAAAGTTCTCCTTGCGCTTGGTGGGGTCCAATGTGTGGTATTCAAATGCTTCAGGGAAGAAGGAGTGCACCAGTGCACAGAAAGCCATCCCATCATTCCAGCTAGAGGAGAAGTTCTGCAAATCTATGTGCTGGAGGACGGGGAGGGTGGGGGTGGGGAGGGTGGTAGGGCACAAGAAGGGGAATGCAAGTACTGTAATTCAGGATAAGAACCGGGCAGAGTTGGGGTAGAGAAGCCTTAATTTAAGTATCTGCGGGGAACCAGAAATTGTACTACCTCATATGGGTTCACAAAGTGAAACAGTGAAGAAGGAGGGAAGGGATGCAGTTTACAGAATTCCTTACCTACCTTGTAGCCAATAGTTTTGGACCGACACCACTCCAAGAGGATTTGCTTGATGCTGCTGGCACTGGCAACTGCAAAACTCTGGGATCTTTTGAGTTTGGTCCGGCCTACACTCTTCCCCCTGGACAAATGAGGGACACAAAGAGAAGGAATCAATGCTGTCATCTAGAGAGGTAGTACTTTAAATGAAAAAAACAAAACAAAAAGGTCCTCAGCCCAGAATTTTCTTATTTCATCACAGAGGAATGGTCACATTTGAATATCATTATCCTGTGTATGCGATGAACATCAGAACACTGAGGGAGTGTTAGCTTTTTCCTTCCCATTCAAATCCCTTCTCTCCCATTCAATTCCTCCACATTTTATTTTAGCATAAGTAAAACTAATGTTTTTAAGACCTTTTTTTCCCTGCATACTGGTTGGAGAACATGGCAATGATTTGTGTTCTTTTGCGTTAACTAAAAATGCTGCCTGAGTAAACTGTTGAAATTAAAGTAGGAACTATACTATGCTAAGGATTAGCCAATTTTACATTTTTCTTAAAGTTGTTGTGTATCTACCAGAACAGAGCTTCTGGCATAGCCTTGTCCTGCAGACAAACAAGTGCAAACCATTAGGCTAGAACCTGTGACCTGATTTAAGGCAGCTGTTTTTAGATCCCCTGCAGGTCTTCCCTGAACTAACTCTCTAAAAGTTGAACTGGACCCAAGGGAGCAACTTACTTTCCAGTATCCTGCTCAAATTTCTCAAAGAGTGCTCTCCTAGACTGAGTCTCTGAGGTCCGGGGAAGAGTCTGAGATCTCACCAGCTCTCTTCGCTTTTCCACTTGTCGATGGACTGAAGAAGGTGAAGAGTGAGACTTTGAAGCCTGGGTTTGTTGGCTTGTGGTGACACTGCCCCCACAAAAAAAGACAGAAAATAGATTTCAAAAGAACACAGTTGCAAAGGATGACTCATTGGGTTCTCCAAAATGGATGCAATACAATAGCAGGATTCATATAGTATGCCACATCAGGTCCACTACATATTGTACATACAATTTGGATTAGTAGGCATATCTGAAATTTTAAAACCATGACATGGGCACTCCCAAAACACAGCAGCCAGGGAAAATACGCATAGTAAAAACAAAAACAAAAAACAATGGCCACTTATTCAAAGGCTGAAACTACACCTAAATAGGCTGCAGTTCCTACCATTTTTGTTTTCTGTCATTATTTATTCTTATGTAGGGCCCAGAGTTTTGGGGATGCAGTGATTCAGTGGCTAAGACGCTGAGTTTGTTGATCAGAAAGATCAGCAGTTCGGTGGTTGGAATCCCTAGCGCTGAGTTAATGGAGTGAGATCCTGTTACTTGCCCCAGCTTCTACCAGCCTAGCAGTCCGAAAGCATGTAAAAATGCAAGTAGAAAAATAGGAACCACCTTAGTGGGAAAGCAACAGTTTTCCATGCACCTTTGGCATTTAGTCATGCTGACCACGTGACCACAGAGACATCTCCCGACAGCGCTGGCTCTTCAGCTTAGAAACGGAGATGAACACCGCTCCCTAGAGTCGGGACCGACTAGTATGTATGTGCGAGGGGAACCTTTACCTTTATCTTTAGGACCCAGAGGCATTCTTGAAAATAAAGATTATGCTTGGGGGCGGAGCTATATTCTATACCATATATTCTATAGCACCAAGACAAATTCCTTGTGTGTCCAATCACACTTGGCCAATAAAGAATTCTATTCTATTCTATTCTATTCTATTCTATTCTATTCTATTCTATTCTATTCTATTCTATTCTATTCTATTCTATTCTATTCTATTCTAATTCTATGCTAGCTTCCCATTTATGTTTTTCCCAAGTAAAAAAAACCTGTGTTAAACTCAATTCCTACATTATGACTTAATGTGATGTGAGATATAGCTACAGCCAAATATAGTTTAGTTAACAAACCCTGTTTAAACAAAACAAACCTTTTCTCACTGGCCATGACCGTAGCACAAACATTTCTTCATAACATTTTCAGAGAGTAAAAGCAGAGGGCAAATGACAACATGGACGCAAAGATGTCATCATACAAACTTTGTGAACTTAGAGGGAAACAAGTATGGAACAGTGGCAATGCATATGACGTTACCACACCTGTGTTATTAGTTTAGTTTTATCTTGGCACATAATATTGCCTTCTAATAATATTTTTCTACCATATACCCATAACACTGCAATTATTTTGTCCCCTGCTTCAGAGTGAGACAGGCTTAAGGCTTCTTAGCTGTACTAATGTTGAAGCAATGTTTCCCTTCTTTAACACAAGGGTCCCCAACTCCCAGGCTGCGGCCTACTACCTGGCCATGGCCTGTTTGGAACCAGGCCACGTGAATGACTGGCTGGTGCAAACACACAGTTCAACTTGCCTGAATGGCAGGCCGGCGTGCATGTGAGAAGCTCAACTTGCCTGAGCAGCAGGCTGATTCCCCTCTACCCACCCATCCCCGCAGGCCACCAACCCATAAAGGTTGGGGACTGCTGCTTTAACACCATCCGAGGGCAGCTTCAAGATGTGCAAAATCTATAAGATCCACCTTGGTGGGAAGTCAAGAATACTGCAATGAGTGGAAACAGTGCAAGAAAAGGGAAGAATATGGCATAATAGGAAATGAGGACAGGTTTCCACAGGTCAGCAGTGGGGAAAAGGCCCAATGTCTATTCCACCCAATAGCATGTCCATGCTTTGCCCTTATTACAATAAAACCCAAAGAGCAGATACTTGCAAATCCAAGAATGTTCACCTTTCACTAGATTGGCTTCCATAGTTTACAGTCGATGTGGATTTTGTCCCCGAAGAAAATTTATCTGCACAGAAAATTAAATAAAGAAATTGGGTCTCTCCCAGATCATTGTCCTTCAGCATTTGTTTTTGAGGGGGTAGGTGGAATGCCTGATGCCAAATTTATAGGGGGAGAGGGAATCATGCTCTGAATAGAGAAGCGGCTGGGATTTGCGATTCACTGGTGCTGATGATTGATCCACCAATGTCATATGAGAGGAATTCTTTACTATGTAGATTTCACCTTTGAATTATAAACCCAGAAAGGCAAACTGATGTTTAATCTAGATCAGGATATAAAGTACTCAGATAATTTTTTTAGGATTGCTTATATTACTAAGATTAAGTACAAATGCATTAAAATCTCCTAAAAAAATAGATTCAGTTTTTTACTGGTCACCATACAAATATATTTGGACTACATCAAAAACTATGTAGTTCAGCACATTTAGGACTTCAAAATGATTCCGAAACAATGCTTTGAACTCTGGGTAAGCATTGAACCTCTCTGCTAATTAAAATAGCCACATCGTTTTCAGACACCTGCCTGAACTTGAAAAAAAGATGGCCCTAAGAAATTGAACCACTAAAAAAATCCTTAAACGGCAACATTTTTTTTCAGATTTATATGGAAGCCTAAAAAAATAAAAACCCAAGTCTATTTTGATGAATAACAGAAGGGTGCTGTGCTCATTTTCACAAGGTCTGAAGCAGTCCGCCTAATCAATTTTTGAATCATGCAGAGTCCTATTATTTCTAACAGTGACTCCTGAAGCATTTCTCTCAGCAGCATCTGGAGTTGGAGTGGATGCAGAAGAGAGTCAATCACATCAAAATAGTGGGAGTGACTGGAGATGGAAGTTCCATATCCTTTTCCACATATGCAGTGTGCACAGCGCATGATAAACAGGGGCAAGGCTTCAACTGCCCTGCTGCATCCACTTTGACATTGTGGAATCCATTGAGACACCCATGTCTGGGATCAAAGCCCATCTGAGACACATTAAGGCAGAAGTTCCTTAGCTGATGACACTATAAGAATGTGTTGAAATCAGCAAGATGGCAGTATTATGGTGAAGAGCAGCCCATGTCTTCACCATGCACCAAGTCTACCCACTTGCTAATTTTGAAGGTGAAAACTAACTCCTCCTCCAAACTCCACCCTCTTTGTTTGTGTGTTGTGATATCACATAATGCACACATCAAAGGGGTAGAGCTTGTTTCAGAACAGCATGGACTGTTTTTATCATTTTGTCAAATCCCTCTGATCTTGCGGACACCTCTGCTTCCACTCTAATCAAGCCACCTGGTTTCCATACAACTTCTAGTCCCCAGGTCTTTCAGTGAGGGGTGCCTGTTCTTCAGCCAAACATCTGCCCGATACAAATGTCAATCAGACAGCATTTGCAGAGACTATTGAACATTAAAAAATATATATTATTAAAACTCTATGCTGCCTATCATACCAAGGTGATTCTAGGTAGCCTACAATCATATAATTAAAATACAGTATAAAACATTAAAATAAGATATAAGAAATGTATTTAAAATTCAGATATTTGAAGGTAAATGTATGGAACCTGAACATGGAGGCCTTTGGAAACCTATTTATTGTGTCAGTTTTTCCATACCATGGTATAATAGCATAGAAAAGTATTATTCAAACATAATGAAAATATATGCAAACACATTTGCCAACCTGAAGTAAAGGAAGCATTTGTTGTCCTCACTGAACTCACGTTCCAGTTCTTTGCAGCGCTCACGGTTGGAATGCTAGCACCTTTCCCCTCTTTTTCTTTTTTTAACAAAGAACAAAAAATGTCATTTTGTTTTATAGAGAGAAGAAGAAAATCAGAGCTCAAAATTAGACTGTTAATCCATCAAGCCAGGTCCCTCATATCAAAAGGCTATGTTTCAATGTCAGCATTTGCCCAAAAGCCCATTTGACTAGCATGAGATTCTATGTGAGTGTACAAACCCAGAAAATGGTTTAATTTTGTAACCAAGTTAAATATGTTGTGGGAATGCATTGTGAGAGATAACACTTCCCAGAACAAAGCCCTACTTCTCTGACGTTTTTATTTAAAAGAAAAGGACCGGCCCAATTTTAATGCACAAAAAAGTTATGTTTTCCTTTCTCATATTTACCCACAGGTTTAGCTCTAAGGTATTTTTAAAGAGATGTGTGAGGAAATGGATACAATGGGACACTCCTGGGTTACTGATGAAAACCACTTCCAGTAATTCCATCATATTTGGAGTCTTGTAGAGAACTTCTCTGCTATTCATTAACGAAGCCACAGCTTTTTTTCAGGGGTTATGCAGAATCCTGAATAAAAGTGCTCCCACTTTAAAAGTTGACTCACCATATGACTCTTAGGGTAGTTTCTTAGGATATGAAGAAAAGAGAGCTGCTTTAATGAATAACAGAGAGGCACTGTATTCATGTGAAGTTCAAAAGCATTTCTTCCACATCATTTTAAAGGGTGCGTAGTGCTAATAGGTATCTTTGCACAGCTAGACTTGCACAAATGGGGATTATTTTACCTGCTTGAATCAATGTTTTGGACACAGTCTCATTATGAGCATTGCTCTGCTGTCCGCCGGGAGAGTTTGGCACAGTTGGCGAGCCAACCGTTTCTCCTGAAAACGTTTCCGATACTCTAGTTACTGCAGTAACGGGCTGGTGGGGCATCCGTGAAGACATGGCTGGAGCATGTGCCTCAAGAGGAGAATCTGAAAAGTGAAGAGAAGAGTGTTTCTTGGTTGAGACTAGCCAGAGCTAGTAAGGAAAAGAGCAAAACTACGCTGGGATCATTTTTTTAAATTTAAAATTCTACACTGCCTCAAATTTTCCAGGGAGTTCTTCTTTGTAAATACTATTTTTCTTAGAATAATATCATTTAAGGAAGGTTCAAATGCCACAAATATTAGACTCCTTTAAGCAAAGTAAACAAATGGCCAACTAATTGCCTGATTACAGCATATAAACAACAAGAACACCAATCTCCAACTTTTATCTGACAATACAGCCCAGTAAGTTCCATTTTTGATGTTTATTGGGGTATGTTCAGATATGGAACCAATAAAATTTATTCTTTCATCATAGGCTTTTTTATTACTTATTTAAAAGACATTCATGACTTTGTTTATGCTGCCTAAAGGAGAATATTTGTACCTCAGGGATGAAATGAGGCGTCCTTGGTACTCTCTGAGCTTGGTTGTTTGCAAAAAAAGATCTGCCAGAAAAAAACCAAGCTCAGAGAGCACCAAGGACTTTTCTTTTCAATAAATGACTTGTTTTAAAAATGGATCGATATTTATTTAGGAAATCATTCCTATATACCCACTCCCCATTTAATGACTAGTTCCATTCCAAAGACCAAGTTGTTAAGCAAAATGGTTGCTAAATAAACACGTAAATGTAGTCCCCAACGTAGGACAACAATTAAGCCCAAATTTCTGTTGTTAAGTGAATTTTGCCCTATTTTACAACCTTTCTTGCCACAATTGTTAAGTGAATCAATGCAGTTGATAAGTTAATAACCTGGTTGTAAAGTGAATCTGGCTTCCCCATTGACTTTGCTTGTCAGGAGGACGCAAAAGGGGATCACATGACCTTGAGACACAGCAAAGGTCATAAATATGTCCTTTCAGTTTCCGAGCATCTGAATTTTGTTTTTTTCAATTTTTATTTTTATTATAACACAATATAATAAATACAAAACATACAACATATATATATATATTACAGCTATTTCGTGGTGGTCATCCTCTAATATTTACATTCTCCCCCGTTTCCCTTTATACCAGGGGCAAAATGCTCCCGGTTCGCCTGATCTGGTAGCGATGGCGGTGGGTGGTTTGGAGAACCGGTAGCAAAAATCCCTGTGCCCCCACCCCCATGCTCAGCTGAGTCGCACAATCATCAGAGACGTGGCCAATTTTTTTTTTTTTAAAAAAGCATTTTTTCTACAACCTCTTCCGACCAAAAAATGCTTTTAAAAGTAAAAAAGCCTCTGACGATGGCACAGCTCAGCTGGGATCCTCAGAGGCTTTTCAAAGCATTTTTTTCTGCAACCTCTTGGCCGAAGAGGTGGTAAAAAAATGCTTTGAAAAGTCTCTGACAATCCCAACTGAGTTGCCTGATCGGCAGAGAGGCATTTTTTAAAAAGCCTCTTTGACAATCCCAGCTGAGTTGCCTAATCAGCAGAGAGGCTTTTCAAAGCATTTTTTAAAAAAGCCTCTCTGACGATCCCAACTGAGTTACTTGATCGCCAGAGGCTTTTCAAAGCATTAGAAAAAATGCTTTGAAAAGTTAAAAAAAAAAAGTTGGCCACGCCCACCCAGTCACATTAACCCCACCAAGCCACACTCACAGAACCGGTAGTAACACATTTTACATTTCACCCCTGCTTTATACTATTCTATTTTCTTCTTGTCGCTTTCTCTTTTAATTACACTGTACTTCTTAACAATCATATTGATTTTATACATTCTATATATTGTGATATTCATTCTTTCCATTTTCAAATTTCACCCCTATTTTTATTATCCATTATGTCTAGTCTCTAACCACTTATAGCATTTCTGCCAGATTATATAATATTCCTTATCTTCCTTTTCTTTGAGCTCTTTTGTTAATTTGTCCATCTCAGCACATCTGAATTTTGATCACATGACCATGGGGATGCTGCAAAAGTTGTAACTGTAAAAAATGATCATAAGTCACATTCTTCTGTGCTGTTGTCATTTTGAATGGTCACTAAATGAACTGTTGTAAATTGAGGACTACCTCTAATTGAGAGAAGAAGATGCTGCAAAGAACAGTGGTTGCTGGCACCTTATCCAGATAAAGTTCATGTACAGCTATGGCAGCCTTATTCTCACTCTAGCATGCATGATTGTCAGGCATACTAAATTTGGTTGTGAATATGCACATTGTTCAGAATTTTTTTTTTATTACCATTGATTTGCTAATGATTACTAAACAGAGGAAGCTGATAAATATATTAAATAGGGTACTATATATGATTGTCTTATTCACATATTTTTTTAAAAATCGCCCTCTCCTAAAACATGAAATACTATTTCAGTTTGAACCATTACAACTTGTTAACAGAATGCTGGCCATCCACCTGGGTTTAAGCTCAATGTGGTAAACGTCAAAATATTTAGTGATTTAGAAGACATTCTTTATTTCCTCCCTAGTCTAAATGGATATTTTCCTTCTTGTAATCTAGGCAGGAAAAAAAGAGTGAATCAAACTTCCAGAGCCTGTGCAATATCACTCGAAAAGCCAGTTTGACTTTCACCACATCAGAAACCGGTAAAAATTTATGTTCTCACTAAAAGAACTTCCTTTCCTTACCTCCCGACAACTGATGCCCATTCTCAGTTATGGCTGAATCAGGAGTTCTTTTGCTCATAAAGTTCTTTTCATCCTCAATGTCCAAGCTCTGCAAAGATAAAAAGATAATGCACACTGTTACAAGTATTTACTTGGGGGGGGGGGGGTAAAAAACACCAGAGAGAGCAGATGGCTATCTCAGATTGGAAACCCCCAACTTCCAAGTTTGCCAAAAAGAAGAGGGTGCATTGCACTGTTGAAAGGGAAGAGAAGTGCCTAGAGTAGACTGATGAAAATTTGCATCTGTGCTCACAAAATACACAAAGCTAAAAGAATAAACTTTATTATGGCTTAGTCAATTCTGGGAACCCAGCCAGTTGTGATTTACATACCCTGGTTTATGGCTTACAGTGGGTGTTTTATTTAATAAAATATGGGTTATACAACCTATGGATTAATGCAATATGTGATCTAAGTAAGTGGCTTAAAGCCATCCCACCAGAACTTGTATGTATGTTTTTGTAGTTACGTTTGTTTAAAAAAGATTGGGGAGGGAAGATAAAATACAATATGTATGAGTAACTAGTAATGTTATTAAATCTAAATCTATCTCCTCTGAGGCCAAGAATAAAAGCTGTTCCCCAGCGTACATTTGATTTGTTTTCCTGTAAATCAACTACTTTAGTTCCTCAGTTGTAAATTTTAATTGAATTTCATCCACTCTGCTCGAAAATACCTGTGAGATTCTTCTGCATTATCCTCAATAACATCTGACTAAAAGGATGCAAGTCTTTCCTCAAACCAGCATTGCCCATCCTAAAGGAGAGGGATTAAAGGCGGCTGGATTTTGTTATAGAGTAGCGTTACTGGCTAAACCTGGCTTAAACTCTTAAATATGAAAAGTTGTGGCATTAAAAATGAACACCTGCAGCCCGGAAGGAGTGTTGTTGCCATCCATTCATATTTTACATTTGTGGGAGAAAAGCAGGCAGAGCTGGAGGGGGAAGTGGAGTTAAGCATATCATCAGTTTAGAATCGTTAGGTTCCCACAAGTGGTCCAAAGCCAATCCACCCTGAATTCCATTGACCCTTATCCCAGTTTAGGGTTGAACTTTAGTCAGCTAGATTTTTGTCTATGGGCTTGAATAAATATTCTATGTTGATTTATTCAAATCTTCTATCTTCTAACAGACGACCCTGATTCTTTGTGCCTGACAACACTTACCACTACACCAAATCATGTCCCCAGAAGCATTGTTTCTGAAGCAGAGGCCATTTTGAAACCCCCAAGAAACAAACAAGCTTATTTCTTAATTTACAAGCAGGGGCATCTATAGAGAGAGATGAGAAAACTGAAGGTGGATGCTTTGACCAAGCAATCAAAGCCCCACACTTTTCAATAAGCAGTAATGCCTATTAGAATGGGGTGGGGCTTCAATCATACAGTCACGGCTGCAACTTGACAATTTTTAACCTCCCTCAGACAGCTTTTATAGGGCTCAAAAGCCTCTCAACCTGGGGCAATGTACAATTCCCCAAATCTACACTTGGATTAAAACAGAGAAGATTAATACAGAAGATAAACAGATCATCATTTACATAATTAAACCAAAACTAAAAACCATGAATCGCAATATAGTTATACATAAACTGATTATCTGAATATTTAAAACCAAAGAAACAATTCAATGTGCAGTAGAATACAGTAGTCACAGCAACCTTGTCTCAAAGATATGATGGAACAAACATTTGGAAACGCAGGAGAGGGAAGGGCATTTGAACACCTGGGGAGGGATAATATTATAAGGAGGGGTCAGCAATTGAAAACAAATGCTCTTACAACCTCCAATTGAACAAATACAGGAAAAGCCCCAATTGATTAGGCAATACATTATTGGGTTCCTGTCAGAAAATAAGAAAATTAATTCCACAAGCCTGGAACGGAATCTGACTTTTCAAAGTTCCAATTAGCTTGTAATCACAACTCTACAAATTTCCCTCCCTATCTACATCTCTGCAGTGGTTTTACTATCTACAAAATAAAATAAACCAGAGGAAAAACACATGTGCAAATTGTTACTAACATTATTGCTGCGATGCCCTTCAAAGACAAGTTAGTTATAGTTTATTCAATAAAACCTGATCTTACAAGCTGTGGTTATGCAGATGTAGCCATTACCTGATTTTCAAACTAGTACTCTTTATATATTTAAAAATTAATTTCAAATGCAAAATCCAGGAGTTAAAACACTTTATTCCTCTTTCTCTTCTAATTCCACCCCGAAACAAATGTTCATAAAACAACCTGCAGAACTGTAGGCTATCAGACCGAAATTCACGTCATACTACAAAAAGATATATTACTTCCAAAATGCATAAATATGGAGTTAGGGTTTGGCTTTAAAACTTGCTTCTGACATTTAGGGAACAATTACAGATCTAACTAAGCATGTGCAGAGCATTTTCTCTGTAGCAACAGCCAGGTTGTCCATTTATTTATTCATAATATCAGCTCAGGAAATAATATCCAAGTACAGAAATGAGTAGAATACGATGAAACAGAGATGGTTGTTACAGCTACATATTATGCTTCCTTCTAAAGGAGCAAGCATCTCCTTTCAAGTTGAGAGCCAGGTAAAGTAAAAGGAGCATTTGAGGCAGCAAAGCAACTGAAATTGACTGCTGACCATTGTATTGCAAGCAGCAGTTGACAGGAGCTCTGGGTAATGTCTTCTACTACCTAGAGTCATGGACTATAGAGGCAATTAATGGTGGGATCCTATTGTAGTCACAGTCGCTCATAACTCAGAGGGAAATCTCAGATGGCCAGGTCAGCTCTGAATCCATTCTTTTCCACCTAATAGCATCAAGTGAAATTGTGATGTAACAGTGAAATAAAACTTTACTCAACAGCAACATTCCTAGAACATCATAAAAACTAGTCTAGAGCCAAAATAAGCCAAGGGAACATGATTAGCTCTCCTGAAGTTATATGCTGGTTGCGAACAGGCATCCAAACCAGTCTGATCTTTTTCCTTCTTGTGCAGAAAGTTTAACTACAGCTGTTTCCAAGTGTGAAGGATCATCACACATCACGGTGAGATTAAAATGCTGGAGTTAAGCTCCAACCAACTTGGGAATCATTCACGAGACCATCATAGATTTACAGGAACAAAATACGCATCCCTCAAAAATCCTTACTTCATATCCCATTGCAGCTGTCAGCCTTCAGTGCCACTTGGCGTAACATACACCAGGACTATTCCCTAGAAAAGCCATTAATCACATTGATAGAAATGGAGAGGATGTTTATTGCACTTGATGGCAGTTCAAGGGAGCTCCAGCTGCCAGTGCTCTTTCTCTTCTCCCCAAGGCCAGGAATGGGGCCTAGCTCCTTAGGATGACATCACTGTTAAATAGTCACGACATCCACCATAGTTCCAAGCCGCAGCCACCTGAAAAATACAGCACAGAGACAGTGCACTGCTTCCCTGCTTGAGCTCAAAAAATCCACACCAGATTCTGGCTGGAGGCTGCACGAAGGAGGAAAACGTCCTAGCCAAGGAGATAAACAATGGAAGTCAGACTTTAGACTGGTTGTTCAGCCAGATTTTAGTCTGTTGACTAAAAGAAACCTTGAAAGACAACTTTGTGAAGAAGGACAGACCTGAACGCCATTCCATTTATTGGCATGATGTTGGAGGCTCTGGGCAATTAAGAGCATAAGGAAAATGCATCAGTAATGGTACTTCATCACTTACCCAGGTGGTCCAGATCACTGCCAACCATGTGGCTGGGTTTATACAATATGCTCAATATTAACATTGATTAAAGAGACTCTGTTTGAATAACATGCTGTATTCAAACAAACAAAGTGTATTATATCTTAACATAATGGCAATTACATATCAACGACACTTAGAAATAGGATTGCTATATCTGGGGTTGCAAAAGTCACAATGACTATTAGATGGCAGCAAGGACTCCAGGATCACACTGCTGCCATCCATTAGTCATATGAATTCTGGCAACCTTGATATGGTAGAACTACGGTATTAAAACAAGGACTAAGAAGACCAAAGGATAGCCTGCCTCTCCCATTTCATTTGTTTTGAGGTTCTTATTTGTTCCTCCCAGTTCCTAAAGGAAAGAAGAAATATAACTTGAATTCTGGGTGCTCAAAACGTGTTTGTTTCCAGATGTTTCATTACCCAATTAGATAACTTTCTTAGAAGAAGCATAAACGATATAATAGTATTAGTAAGTAATAATAGTATTGATTATCTTCTCACTTTTTAATTTATAGCTTGCTTTTTTGTGCACAAAACAAATTTTAATCTGTATTTTAAAATTGTATTTTAATTTTAATACAATTAAATGTAATTTTAAATAAATAAAGATCAATACACTACTTGTTAAAACCAATTCAACTAACAATTATGAGTTTGGTGAAAAAAATGAGTCTTGGTATTTTCCAGCACTATGAACTCAATTGTTATCCAGCTTTATTCTTTCAGATTCCTCAGAGCAAAGACAGTCAAATGGTGAACTTAGAACTCATATAAACTAGGAGAGTTACCACATTTGGGCATTCACACTAAAGATAATTTTGTCTCCTGGTGACTACCTGGATAGAAGTGGGATTGGGGTTTTTTTGACAATATTCTTGGAAGTAGTGGGCACTTCTGACTCCCTTAATTTTATTAACACTTCAAACAATACTGATATTGCATTTGTGAGTTACTAATGGATAGCTTGGCACATCAATAAATACTCATGGCTGAAGCTTATTCCAGGTCTTCAAGCTACCTGATCTGGGCTGCAAAAATCCAGATCTTTTAGAGCTGTGATGACGAACCTATGGCACATGTGCCACAGCTGGCATGCAGAGCCCTCTCTGCGGGCATGCAAGCCATTGCCCAGGTCATGTCCACTGTGCATGCATGCCTCCCGCAGGCCAGCTGATTTTCAGGATGCACAGGGGGCAGGGCGCATGCAGGAGATGCGTGTGCATGCACAGGGGGAAATGCAGGGGGAGGGGCACACGCGTTCTGGAAGTACGGAAACGTGCCCATTTCCAGCTCTGGAGGGCCTCCAGAGCCCGGGGGAGGCTGTTTTCACCTTCCCAGAGGTTTGGGGAAAGCCTCTGGAGCCTGGGGAGGATGAAAAATGGGCCTCCTGGAAGCTCCAGAAGTGCGGAAACAGCCCATTTTCAGCCTCCAGAGGGCCTCCGGAGCATGGGGGAGGCCGTTTTCTCCCTCCCAGAGCCTCTGTGAAAGCCTTTGGAGCCTTGGGAAGGATGAAAAACAGGCCTCCCGGAAGTTCCGGAAGTGCAAAAACAGGCTGATTTCTGGCCTCCAGAGGGTTTCCGGAGGTCAGGGGAGGCTGTTTTCGCCCTCCCTGAGACTCGGGGAAAGCCTTGGAGCCTGGGGAGGGTGAAAACGCCCCCCCTCCATAGTACAGGTTGCTAAAATTTTTGAATCACACCCCTCGCACGCATGCGGGAGGGGTTGCATACACAAGTGCAGGGGGGCATGCGCAAATGCATGGGGCAGTGCACTGCATTATGGGTGCCCGCACAGATGTGCACTGTTGCATGTGCAAGGGTGCGCTTTTGGCACCCGTAGAGAAAAAGGTTAGCCATCACTGTCTTAGAAACTCCTCAGTGATTATTTTAATTTTTTGCATTCCCACTCTAAGCAAAAAAAAAGAAACAGTCCTTCATTTCTAGGTGATACAGTGTTTCCCCGAAAATAAGACTGGGTTTTATATCAATTTTTGCTTCAAAAGATACATTAGGGCTTATTTTGGTGGGGGAATACGGTGCTAAATGCGTCTGTCTGGCTGATGATCTTAACTGGGGCTTATTTTTGGGATAGCGCTTATATTACAAGCATCCTGAAAAATCGTGCTAGGGCTTATTTCCCGTTGTGTTTTATTTTCAGGGAAACATGGTAGCTGTGATAACTGTAATTTCACAATTGCAGTTAATACTCCAACTGTGGCCCTTCCCCAGCTAGTCAGTTATCAATGATTTGATGACATCCATCTTGACTTGTACATAATGGGCTTCTCTGGGAGTTTCTAGGGAAGTGCTAATCAGTTTTTGGCCAGAGAAACAGAGAAATTTAGGAAATCCCCAATATTACTTTGCTGGCCATTCCCGAAATGTGCATTGACTGTTCCCATAATTCATTTCTAAATTAAAAAATAGAATAAAAAGGGTTAAATGAGGGGAGTCAGAACCCCTTGAAACTGGGTTATGGCAATTTTTCCCCCTTTGTCAAACACACCAGCTTTACTGAGCAGAAATAAGCAAAGATAATCTAATGCATGATTAACCTTCAGAATTCAACCACCACAAAATAGGATGAAGGCTACTAGTTGATAAGGCTTTCAAAAACATTATTTAAGGAAAGAAGGGGATCAAGTCACCATTACTAACAAGAGAGCTACCTGGAACCTACTCTCCAGAGAGTATACTGAATCTGAACAAATGAACGAACTCAGCTGCTATGGTAGGTAGGCAATTGATTTGGTTAAAGGCCAAAGACTATAACTATGAATAGTCAAACATAGTAGAGCCAAGGGATTGTTGTTTTCCTGCCTTGTTGAGGGAATTTTTAGATAAGCTTTGTGAGTTGACTCAACATCAGGGATCTTGTTACTATATATTCTCATGGTCTGGTGCTTAAATCTAGCTTACTCACGCTTGGTAGAGAAGGGTGCATATGTGGCATAGGTGCAAATAATGCTGATAACGTTCTCTACTATGCATGGAATGTCTGGTGGAACTTCTTTTAGCTATGTTTCCTTTTTTTGTACCTATAATTAATTTTTGTTATTTTTCTTTCTTATTCTTTCTTTCTTTTCTTCAGGGTTGCTTAGCCTGAAAAGAAACCACTTGATAGGTCTGTCTCAAAGATATTTTTCAAAAGCCAAATAGACTTTTTTTGTTTTTCCTTGAAGACGTTTGAGCGAACCAGAACTGAAGCTTTCCTTAGTCTTCAAGGAAAAACAAAGGAAGTCCAGTTGCCTTCTGAAAAAACTCCTTTGGGAAAACGATGAACTGGATGATTGAGAATCTCCACAGACAGACAGATCTGTCTATTTGCTCTACCAATTTAGATTTTACAAAGACCCCCCCTGCCACAGAAGTCAATTTCTAGCTATTTGGGAATGTTGGAGGACTATATTGAGATTGTGAGGGTAGGAGTATAGGTATATGAATGTTGCCAGAAAGAGAATTAGTAAATCCTAAAGGGAAAGATAAAGAGTGCCGTGCTCTCAAGTTTGAAAATTTCCAGTTTGAGAAATGTCCTTGGTAGATGATGGATGCTGGACACCATGTCCCAAACCAACACACATTCTTCTATTTATAGGGTAAATGACTGATAGTTTATGTTTCAAGTCCAAAGCTCTTTCCAATTATTACATCTGCCATCATCAGCCCAAACTTAGAAAATAAACTCACGGGATCCCACCAATCTTCATAGAGTTTAGGAGGCAGCAGGCTGCAACACCAGATCTGATTAGGATCTGAATAATATATATATATATATTACATTGTGTCCTGGAGTACATTTAAAAAAGAGAGAGAAAAATTACTTGGAGCATATGTAGTGTCTTTTTCCTATCATAATCATGACCTCCAATTCAATCTCTGGCGTTTTGCGGAGAGAATTATTTGCAAGGCAGATCTATGCAAAGAGACATCTTTGCTGTGTTTATACAGTACAGCATACATTAGGTCATTAGAAGATCTAATGGCTGCATTTATATAATGTATAAAATCTTGGTAAATGTTTTCATAGTTGTGCAAATGCAGATATTTGAGATAATTTATGGTTGAAAAATATATTTCAAACCCCCCCCCCCCCCAAAAATGAGCTCCTTTAAAAACTGGGTTGGGTGTATTGTACAAACACAGTCCAGTATGTGGTAAGTTACCCTCAGGCTGATAGGTGTGGACAAAGCACTCCAGCAGACAATATTTTTCCATTTTTGAAAAGAGGTATGTAGGAGACGTAATGGTGCAAGTCCCTTGCTCCTTTCAGACAGCTCTTAAAGTAGAGGTAAACAATCAAAGATACAAGACTGAATGTTATTTTTGGCACAGATGCACCTTCCCACTGTTCTCTAGAAACTGCACAGAAATTCACAAAACACATGGAAAATGGTATCTAAAATCTTATATAGACTTATCTTACTTTAAAAGGAAACTGAACCTCAGTCACCAGGGAAAGATGGGAGGGGGAGAAAATTCCTTTCCTTTACCATAAAATCTATTGTAGTCTTTGCTCCTTCAAAGCAAGTTAAGGGTAATTCCCAAACTACCAAAAACTACCTATCCTGGTTTTAAGTCTTCTGGTTGGATTTTTGAAGAAGCAGGCTAGGAAGGGAATTGATGCTTTTTAACTTTAATGCTGAGTAAGACTTCTGAGAATACCATGGGCAACCAAACAACTCAATCTAATGTATCATCAAACAAAGCAACCTGAAGGTTTCACTTAAGACACAAACGAATCAAATTATCCTATTTTGGACAGATAACACAAAGATCTTTCTCTCTAAAAAGATTCTAATGCTAGAAAAGGGTAGAAGGAAAGAGAAGAGGATGACTAGCAGCAAGGTAGTTGGATTCAATAACAGTGGCAATGAGGGCACTGTTGGAAGAACAGGGGTGTCAAACTCAAGGCCTGGGGTCTGCATCTGGCCTGCGGGATACTTAGATCTGGCCTGGGGGCAACCCTGGAAACAGCGAAGGACCAGCCCGCAGTGACTCTGCCAGCAAAAACGGAGCTCGGGAGGGCTGTGTGCACCCCTCCTAAGCTCCATTTTCACTGGCAGAGGGTTGCTGGAGGTCATCATAGCCAAAAACGGTGCTTGGGAGCCCATTTTTACTGGCAGAGCGCTCAGGCCACCACAGGCGCCCCCAACATGAGTGATGTCAAGCTGGCCACACCCACCCTGGCCACGCCCCCACTAGGTCAAACATAACCCTGATGTGGCCCTCAATGAAATCGAGTTTGACACCCCTAACCTAGAAGAATAAATTAGAGACTGTTTGTCATGGAGAAAATCTGTCTATGTAGGTGCTAGGAGAAAAAACTTGATAGTGCATAATCAAATCATCAAAGCTATCTCAGATGCATGGGGACTGATTATGCTTATTTGAGTGGAAGACTTTCTGATGGTCTTCAGTCATTCTAAACCTCTTCATATGGATGAACAAGTCACATTCTTGTTTTCCACTGTCTTTGAAGAGCATTATAAAATGATCTAGGTGTAATTTTCTCCCTCTTGTATAACCTACTGAACTCAGTTACAAAGTTAATCCATTCTCTAACTTCACTCAAAGCCATAACTTTTGGATGACATTATTAAGCCTCAAAATTAGCCAAGGTGAACAAAAAGCAATTTTAACATCCTGGGCAAATAAGAGCAGCCATAGCATGTTTCACCGACTTGGTGTGGTGAAAATACAACCAATTCGCAGTCTGAAAGTTTGTGAGAAAGGAGCTTGTCTGAAGCACCTATTGAGATGGAAAAGAGAATCCCTTATGTGAATTACAATAGGCCAACTCTACATTGGACAGATGTCTGCACAACTGCTTTACCCCCAGTTGGCTATGTCTCATTCAGGGGAATTGTGGGAGAAAAAGAAGAAAACCATGATTCACACAACCAGAGGAATCAAGCGTTGGAGACGGTCTCAAAGGTCATGTGTAATTAGCTCCCGTTGGCAGAAAACACTCTGTCCTCCTGGCACCTGGGTTCATCTTTAAAAGATTCTAGTGAATGAATCACCACCTTACAAGAGTGTGGCTGAGTTGATATAACATACCTGGTTAGTAAAACATAATCCTAGTCCGCAAATTCATAAAACATATTAGACCCAAACAAATAAAGCACCTGAAGTCTGGTTCACATAACCTATTGGATTTGTACAACACACTGTACCACAAATTTACAGCATGAAACAAAGCAGTCTGCTCCAATCTCAAACAGATTGTTATCAGTTAGGATCAGCTTATTTCAGAAGGAATCCAGTGGTATCTTTTCAGACTAACAGGTTTTATTGAAAGCCGAAAGGTTTTGTGATTAGCACAGCCCTCATATAAATCCTTCCTTCTAATATGAACTCACTGGTTCTGAAACACTAAGCAAATCTGTTCGTTTAGTTACAGGAAAACACTTTAAATACTTGAAGAAAAAGATTTCATTGCTTCTTATTGTCCCTTCTCCTGGCTGAACATCTCTCCTTCAACAGAGGATTTGTTCCAATTCTTTTACGGAAGGATCCTGCTGTCTTGGGAAAAGTTTCCAAGCCAGGAAGATATATTATGATCACGCTTAAGAGCACACTTATACCCGTGTCCAAAGTTTGATATTAGTGATGAAATCAAGTCTGTAATTAAGAAAAGCCTGATCCGAAATAAAATCCTGCTTTATTTGAAAGATAATCTGCTTGATTAAGAAGGATGGCTTCTTTTTGCTTGGGCGACGGCAGGCGACCTGCCCCTTCTAATTTCCTCAAATTCCTAGCCCACCATCGCCCCGCCTAGCAGTAACCAGATCGCAGCTTCGCGCAGTTTCAGACATGCGCAAGAAGTTAACGCGCTCGCAGGGAGCGCTCCCACCCCTCAAAACCGGAGGCGGGGGTGGGGGTGCAAAACGAATTGCCCGCAAACAAACCCCGTCCGCAACAAAACACCCGCAGATTCCATATACGTACAAAAATCCGCCCCAGCACGGAACCCAAAAGGGTTCCCAAGAGAACCACCAATCCAACAGCAGAAAGGGTTAGTTAGCCCTAGGGACTTCTCCCGAAAACTTCCACTGCTCCGCCCTGGACATTCGGTTAATATTGAAAGATCCAGGTTGGGGGGGGGGGGGGCGTGGCATCTTCGCGCAGCGCGGGACGTTCCCCGACGGAGCGTACGGGAGCCCCCTTCTTCCGATCTGCAACCTTCTGGGTGGAGCTGCAAAGCAGAAGTTAAATCGCACCGGGGCGCGGGTGGGAGGGAATCCTGTGAACAGGGAAGAAAGAAGAGGGAAGGGGGCGCTGGAGGTCGGGGGATGGAAGAGAAAAGCCATAGATCTGTGCAAAGCTCGGGGGCAGAAAGGCCGAGGGCAACCGACCAGCTCAACAGCGCACCAGGAATCCCTTCCATGCGGGGTAGGAGATCAAAGTTATTTCTGCATGCAGCTGTCTGACGGACGGCGCTTTCCCGCTCCTGCCACATGGTTACCTGACTCTTGCTGGAAAGAGACAGTCTAGCGTGGCTGGCAAAGCGGCTGCTGCTGCTGTTGCTGCCCAGTTTCGGCGATGCCGCGAACGCCGTCGGAGATACCGGCTTAGAGACCAAGACGTCCGGGAGTCCGGCTGCCCGGCTGAGGATCTCCACCTGTTGAGTTAAATGCTCGACCTGCGTCCGCAACTGCTGGTTCTCTTGCTGGAGCTCGGCTACGGTGCTGGCCAGCGGGTTGGCCAAGCGCAGCACTTCGGCCACCTGCCGGTCCACGCCGTTCTTAAAGACCTGGATATCCACGTGGATCTCTTTCACCGCGCCGCGAAGTGTTTCTTCGTAGCGGCCCAGCGCTTCGCACACCGTCTGGGCGTCTTGGCTGTTCAGGTCCGCGATGTCGCTCGACGACATCCGCGCCGCGCTCACCTCCATGGCGGCCCGGCAAACGGGTCTCCCTGCCCCCGGTTAGTTCCAGAAAAAAAGCCCCTTTCCTCGTCCAAAGAACAAAAGTCCCGGCCGGTCTGTCTAACCCGAGCGCCTTTATAACGCGATGCCCGCTTTCAAGCAGCACTAAAACGCCCTAGGTCGCTTCCTTCACCGTCTCTTTTTCCCAGCGCCAACCGCTCTTTTTATAGGCGGGTAGACTGGGCGGAAGGAGCAGGTGGGAGGGTGCAAAAGGAAGGTTTCCAGGGGCTGATAGGGGCCGGGCAGGAGTACACCGAGCAAGCGGTGCTGGCCGGCTATTTCCCCTTGCCTAAGCAGACCGCCCCTTCGGAGGAGGAGCTGGAGAGGAGGGGAGACCGGCCGTGTTTGAGGCGGGGGCCGAGCTGGTAGCTGCGGAAGGAGTGGCCGCCTCGCTCCATTCTGAGGCGCCGCCAAAGGAATCAAAACATTCCCCAGTAAGGTTGTAAGCTTTGTTCCCCCAATGTCTGGCCAGGTCAGGTAAACACATTGTCCCTACATTCACACACCATGCCGGAGGGGTAACCTTGATTAGTCTTTTGTGGGTAACCTGTTGAATGATTCAAACTCATTTAGTTAATTTATGTTCGGTGTGTTGTGTGATTCCAGAAAATGGTTTATTTTGAGTCATTCAAACTAGGCTGTAGGCACTGTTTGGTTCACCCTGCCACCCTGTTTGGGAACCTCACCAAAATCGAGGTTCCCAAACAGAGTTGCTGGGCTCACTTAACTGTCTCTGCTAAAAATAAATCAAGTTATGATTTAATAATAGCCCATTTCACACAAGATGGTAATGCAACGGCTGGGATCCAACAGCGCACTAAACTGCAACCCTGTTTTGGCCTAGTTTAGTGGATTGGGATGACTAGGGAAGGCACGGTATGGACAGTTACCTTATATGCAAAGCTAAAGGCCAACAAGAGATTGAAAGAAAAGTGTAAAAGGAGCTAAATCTATTCACAGCACCAGGTGGTTCTTTCAGGTTTATTCTATAGAGGAACAAAGGGTCAACCAAATTCAGGAAGAGGCCAGCAGGGCTAGTAGTGTTCAGGAAACCGTAAAAGATAAGCGTTTTCTTTCAGGAAGTGGAAAACTTGTCTTAAAGAAGAGAACAAATTGGAATACAAACTTGGCAAAAAAAGGGTAAAGTGATCAGGAAAACAAAAGGAAGAATGAGGAGGAAGAGGACCAGGAAGAGAAGAATTATATAGAAGCGTTGTTTTCTGGTTCCCTCAGATTTAAAAGTTGTTGAATAGGAATATAGTTTTAGACCATTGAAATCACCCTCAGATTCATGCTTCTGTGGTCTTGAATTAAAGAATTCAACTATGAAATATTTGGGCAAAATATAGTTGTTGTTACTAAATTTAGTTTTGGTGCTGGAGAACAGGAAGAACTGACACATTTTTTAAAAAAAGGATCCAAAGGAGATAACTGTGGGTAAGTGGATGAAAGTGATTTTGTCAACATAGCAACTTGAATTTAAAAACCTAACAAAGTCCCTCATTCTACGTTTTACATATACAGTTCTACATTTAGGCAAGAAAAACAAAATGCACAGGTACAGTATATGTGGTATCTTGCTCAATTGTAGTAACTGTGAGAGGGATCTTGGAGTCCTAGTGGACAACCATTTATATATGAGCCAGCAGTATGCAGCAGCTACCAAAAAAGCCAACACAGTTCTAGGTTGCATAAACAGAGGGATAGAATCAAGATCACGTGAAGTGTTAATACCACTTTATAATACCTTGGTATGGCCACACTTGGAATATTGCATTCAGTTTTTGTCGCCACGATGTAAAAAAGATGTGGAGACTCTAGAAAGAGCGCAGAGAAGAGCAACAAAGAGGATTAGGGGACCGGAGGCTAAAACATATGAAGAACAGTTGTAGGAACTGGGTATGTCTTGTTTAAGGAAAAGAAGGACTAGGGGAGACATGATAGCAGTGTTCCGATATCTCAGGGGCTGCCACAAAGAAGAGGGAGTCAAACTATTCTCCAAAGCACCTGAGGGTAAGACAAGAAGCAATGCGTGGAAACTAATCAAGGAGAGAAGCAACTTAGAACTAAGGAGAAATTTCCTGACAGTTAGAATAATTAATCAGTGGAACAACTTGCCTCCAGAAGTTGTGAATATTCCAACACTGGAAATTTTTAAGAAGAAATTGGATAACCATTTGTCTGAAGTGGTGTAGGGTTTCCTACAGGGCAGGGGGTTGGACTAGAAGACCTCCAAAGTCCCTTCCAACTCTGTTATTCTATTTCTATCAAAAGTTATTTGACTCATTGCAGTGTTATATTTTTAAGCCTGTCCTCATTACTGTTAGCTTGTTTGCATTGGTAGTTCCTTCATTGGGGTGTTGTTTGCTTCTTGATCGTTGGCCTAATGTTAAAACTACTAATGCAGACAAACAAGCTTAACAGTACAGTAGTCCTTGACTTACAACAGTTCATTTAGTGACAATTCAAAGTTACAACAGCACTGAAAAAAGTGACTTATGACCGTTTTTCACACATAACTGAACTTTGCATCATCCCCATGATCATGTGATCAAAATTCAAATGCTTGGCAACTGGGTTTATATTTATGACCATTGTTGTGTCCAAGGTCATGTGGTCACCTTTTGCGACCTTCTGACAAGCAAAGTCAATGGGGAAGCCCGATTCATTTAACAACCAGGTTACTAACTCACTTAGCATTTAAATCTTATTTAGCAACAGAAATTTTGGGCTCAATTGTGGTCGTAAGTTGAGGACTACCTATAAACAGCAGCCTAATTAAGAAACTACCAAGACCACTCCCACCAACACCAAAGGGCACACCACTGAGAGCAAATGAATGAGAGCAAATCCCATTCCCTTCTCATGTGGATTATGATGTTCCCTAGTTTGGTAATGAAAAGTCTGCAAGAAAATAATCAAGCTCAAAGAGCACCAAAGGCTCCACCGTTCAGCCCCGAGCTACAAATATTATCTTTTATCAGAAAGCAGAATAGGAATAAAATGCCAGTATTCTCAGTGAAGCGACGTGCATAGTGGAATCTCTTAAAGCAGGGGTCCCCAACCTGTGGGCCGTGGGGTATTTGCAACCGGGCTGCAGAAATGGCTGGCGAGCACAAACATGTGCACACATCCTCACTTGCGCGAGCAGTGGGTGAAAGTGTGCACTCTGCGTGAGCAGCAGGCACGCATGCACGCCACCTGTGCAAATGGAGCTGCATGCGCACGCATGCCTGCCGGCCAACTCACAAAATCATCCTCCTCCTCCTCGCTGGTCCACCAAACCAGAAATGTTGGGGAACTCTGCCTTAAAAGATCACTGCTGGGACCAGTGCTTTTTGATTTGTTCATAAAGGATCTTGACTTAGAAGTAAGCGTTATGCTGGCCAAGTTTGCAGATCATACTATTCTTTGTGGTAAAAAATAGAAGTGATTGTGAAATGTTCCAGAAGAATCTTTTTAAATTGGGTGAACAATCAACCGCATGCAAATCTAATTCAATTTAAGGAAGCGTAAATTTGTGTACCCTGGGGCAACCCAAACTAACCATGTATGCACTAATGGAGTCTGAGCTGTCTTTAATGATCTTAGTGTCATATTAGATAGGTGGATGATAATGACTCATTGTTTAGCAGCTGAAAATTCCAACCTAAGAATTAGATATCCGCAAAAATTGTCAGTATGGGAACAAAACATTACATTTCCATCTGAACCACATCTCAAAGTTCCTCCTGGACAGTTCCAGGGACAGTTTTGTAGTTTCTGGGAGTAAATATATTTATCTGTTGGATTTATAGGGCTGCCCAACTCAACAGTTTAACTGGGGGTGGTATACCAACCGAAAAAAAGAACAAGAAAGCAAGAGAACCACACAACATTAAAGCATATATAATGTATAAATATAAACTGTGAAATGACAGCCAAATATAATAAAAGAACCAAAAGGGGACTCCACTCAGCTGGACCTAAATGCCTGAGGAAAAAGCCAGGTCTTTAATGACTTTCATAAAGGTGAGCAGAGCTGGGGCTTGTTTATTGAGGGGAAATTGTTTCAGAGGGATCTACAACAATTCGTCGCAGCCAACTGATGTAACAGTGTTACATGGGCATATCAAACTGGCCAGAACTACCCATGCTGCTCCATTCTAGATTAAAGGAAGCTGGATAGTCTTCAGGAGCAGCCCCGTATAGAGTGCATGAGAGTAGTCCAATTGAAAAATGACTAAAGCATGAATGATCATGACCAGGGCCTTCCAGAATGGATACAATTGACGCATAAGATGCAGTTGTGTAAATGTTTTCCTGGCTATAGATATGGTCTCCTTTTTGAACAGGAGTTGTGAGTCCAGGAGAAGTGCCAATTGTGCACCGAGTCTGAATGGGGGTAGTGCTGCCCCATCAAGAACCAAAGTTGGAAATATTTTAATCTCCAGACTCAGGGGACACCCTCCCCCCACTTAATCTTGGCAGGGTTAAGCTGTAGCATGTTCTTCCCTATCTAGGCTGTCAGTCTCTGAACACTAGGGCAGGACCTCAACAGCTTCACTTGGATGGACAGGAATAGAGATGCATAACTGGTCCAATCTGCATATTGATGACACCTCATCCTCTACTGGCAGATGAACTCACCCAGCAGTTTCATGTGGACATTGAAAAGGCACCCACAAAACAGAGTCCTAGGGTTCAACCCTTTCCACCAATCCCATCTTAAAGCACCCACAGAGGAAGGAGGGGATGCACCATAAAATCATGCCTCAAGATTCCTTTAACTAACCCAGAAAGTTACCATGGATGAAGATATTGAAGGCCACCGAGAGATCAAAGAGAGACAGAATACCCGTGTCTGAGGCTTAGAGTGCCACCACCTCTGTTTCAGGCTCAGCCCAGAAAGGGCAGATTTGTGACTAAATGAAAGTTGGTCAGATCAGCTGGATCCAAGAATGGCGTCTTGAGAAAACACCCATCCCATCACCTTTCACAGCCAGCATAATCACCCCTCTTTCAAAGAGGCGTTTACCATCACATTGTGTGTGATGGTAAGTGCCTGTATGTAATTAGCAAACATTGTATTGGTAATTAGAGCTTATGAAACTTAATGCTAGACCAATCTTAAAGTATTGTTCAACTGTTTGGAATCCTCATCATATATCTGATATCAGTACAATCAAGCGGGTTCAGAAGTATTTCACAAGAAAAGTTTTGCCCTCTTCTGTACACAACACAATTCCCTATGCTACTAGGTTCGAAATTCCCAGTTTGGATAACTTAGACCTATGTCGCTTGCGGTCAGACCTAGGTATTGCATACAAAATTATACGTAGTAATGCTCTACCTGTAAATGATTTTTTCTGTTTTAATTGCAATAATACATGCGCGAACAACCGCTTTAAACTCAATGTAAATCGTTCTAAACTTGACTGTAAAAAATACGGTTTCGGTAATAGAGTTGTCAAAGTCTATTACAGAAACAAAGTCCAGTTGTCTCAGCTACAAATTTCCACAGTTTCAGTCACAAATTGACTTCCTTACGTGGACCTTACTTCACACTTAAGTGGTCAGTAGAGGGGGCGTGCATAAGTGCACTAATGTGCCTATCGTCCCCGTCATTGTATTTCTTTTTTCTTTTATTCTTGTTCTCGTTTTTGTTTGACAAATTCTAATAAATAAATAAAATAAACATGGATTTAGTAAAATGCTCCCTCCCTGGAGGCTTTGACCAACCAGAAGGAGCAGGGTTGTAATACAGGTCGCCATACCTACATCTCCAAGGACTCTGTCCACTTCCTTGGGACGAACAGGCTTGAACTCTTCCCAGATAACTTTATAAGACTGCTTTAGACATCTCTATAGGATTTGATGGAATCCAAGTCAAAGTGAAGTTTGAGGTGCTATGGTTCCTCCCAAACAAGCCAGTTTCATCTGAAATGCAGGTCCAGAATATCTTGAAGGGTAGAGTCATAGAGTACAGTTGGAAGGGACTACAAAAATCATCTAATTCAACTCTCTACCATATACAGTTTTACTGGAACCATCCCTGAGAAGTGGTTTTCCAGCCGTGTCTTGTCCAAATGTTAACTTCCTAAAGTCCTGAACTTTGATGCAAGACAACCAGGGATGCTGACCAGTCTCAGAACTTGTGAGAACTCTTGTGAAGGGGAAGCCCACTTGAAACATGATGGAGACTCATCCTAACTATGATGCAGCATAGGAGATGATCAAGTGGGTCAAATGCTTTCCACTCAAGGCCCAAAATTCAATCCCTTAAAACAAGAGCTTGTGAATTAATTTTATTCACTTTAGCAGCCTTGCAGGAAAGATGCCCATGGCTTCTGTGCAGGGGCCAGTGGTGGGTTGCTACCAGTTCTCCCCAGTTTGGGAGAACCAGTAGCGAAAATCTTGATGTGAGAGTGAACTGGTTCGCTCCGACTGTCAGCTGACCCCTCCCGCCCACCCCCACGCTATACCTACCTTTATTCCTTCGTTTTTAGCCCAGCTGTAAGGCGCTGCAAAGTGGATTGCCCTGCCTCAGCTGTTTTGAAATTGAATGCACTTGTGCAAAGTGCAAGTTTGGTGTGTGAGCAAAGCGAGCACGCATGCGCCGATCACGTGCAAAGCATGTGCGTGAAGCGAACTGGTGGTAACACCGGTTAGAACCCATCACTGGCAGGGGCCTGGGCAGAAACAGCTGACAGCCTTTCAGTTAAACCAAGGGCAACTTCTACCCTGCTCACAGAACATGCTTCTCTTCCTTCTCTGGTTTGTCTGTCACCCTTAGTGGAAGGGCGCAATGGGGAGGGAGAAGCAGGGGAGGAGATCTCCTTTGTTGCCAGTTCTCCAATCCTTTGGAGTGATCAGTCCATGGGATCAGAGAAAAGACCAAAGACCTGCAGTCTTCTGCTGCCAGAAACTAACACCAAAGGAGGCATTTAGCCGTATCTTTCCCCTTACCTTGGAGTATAAACAGAACCCCTATTCTGCTTTATTACCAAAGCAAAGTAAAGGCTAGGAGTCCACACTTCTTTAAACTGGCATGTTTTCTGCAACTCTCACACTGGAGAGCAGCAACTTAGTGCTGCCCTGCTGAAGAGCTCCAAGATGCATTTTGGCCTGATCCCACAGGGGCGTTGTGTTAAAGATGTAATTCATTAAGCATATTCAGTTGGAGTTTGCCATGTTTGTACAGGACCTATGGAGTATGCAGTGTGAAATTGCTGGCAACTGAGAGCATATAGCACATTGGAGTCCTGTAAGAGCATTGCTCTGTTATGTGATCTGTTGCTTCTGGTGAGTCACTGTTTTCAATTAGGGGGATGCTTAAAAGCAAGGCGAGGATAGTCATCCAAAGCCTGTGAAAGGATCAACCTCATGGATGGACAATTTTTTTTTTCAGGGATCATTTTTGCTGGGAGTTCTGACTCATAAGGGAGTATTATAGGTAATCTTATTGCTTTTGGGCTAATTTCCAATTACAATTTTGAAAACACTGGTTGCGGATAAATTATTCCACATAATAATGGCTAGTTTATTACTTTTCAGTTTATTAGTGGAGAGGAGGGGTCACAGTATAATCTATAAAACCAGTCTGTTTGTTTAGGATTCAGTATGTTGGGAGATCCTTGAAAACGAAGCAAGCCAAGGAATTAACTGACCATCACTGAGACTCATATTTAGCTGCAAGATCTTCCAATGTTTCTGGATAGGCTCATATTATATTCTTAACCTAGTTAGCCTATCGTCCAAAAGTTACATTTGTACTGCAAGCTAAATTTGCTTGGAGTTAATCATGGTAGATTTGATTATTTAGTGGGTACAGCATGCAAACCCATCTGAGTTGTGATTCAGTGTACTGTAACTAAGTTAAGTATATTGTGGAAACAAACTTACTGAGACTGACTTTCACGTAAGCATCTACAACATTAATTATAACTCCAAAGGTGGGTGGGTGGGTGGGTGGATGGATGGATGGATGGATGGATGGATAGATAACTAGATAGATAGATAGATAGATAGATAGATAGATAGATAGATAGATAGATAGATAGATAGATAGATCAGTGATCATAGTCCTGATATATGTGTGTGTGTGTATATATATATATATACACACATATACATATATATATACATATATATACATATCAGGACTGTGATCAGTGATTTTTCAACACCTTCCTTATATTTACTCTGGAGTTTGATCTGGAAATGTAAGGGAGTCCCTAAAATGTCTCATGAGACTGAGAAGTTTGGCAATAGATCCACAAGATAGGTTACCAACTTTGCTAAAAGAATGATTGTGACATTGCCATGTTAATGGACTGTCACTAGATTCTCCTGGATAATATTCTCAAAAATAGTCTGAATCTGCCTTCAAAAGCATTCTTGCATGTGGGTATTTCCCATTGTTGTGTTGCACAGCTCTGGGAAGCATGCAGCAATGCAAGACACTCTGTACGCTTCAGAACAGGAAAATTGGACCAACACCATCTTTAAAATAGATGTGTACATCCATATATCATGGTGGAAAAAAGAGTATGCAACAACACTCAGCCAAATAGTTACTGTACAGCTGTTGCATGTTCTGATGAATGTGTTCCTTTTAGACACATAGAAGAGCATTGATGACAGAAATTGCTGTGTGTGGAGAAGCTATAATTTTAAAAGAGCTTGCTTACTACTGGAGGAAAAACTGCATTTTACATAAGGAAGGGGGATAAATAACCTCTTATTGACCTTTAATTTGCCTGCCTGGGAAGTAAACAATTGAAATTTAATGTAGCCTAATGTAGCTCATTGGAATAACTATTCAAATGTTATCAAATGCCCTTTGCGAGGGCTTTCATTATGTTAATTTATACTGCTTGGTTGAGAGAATTAAAGGGCAAAGAACTATTACATGAAAGGCCTTTTAGAGAAGTAGTAAAGTCAGACTTAGTCCTGGTTATTTTGTAGGCATAGCCATGTGGTTTTCTTGGCCGTTTACCATCCTTTATGCAATGGTATTTTTTGTTTTGTTTTCTCCAGTCTCCAGTGTAACCTACAAACCTTGGATTCGCGGGTGATGCCTCATCCAAGAGCTAACTAGTCCCAATCCCACTTAGTTTCTGAGCCAGCATAAGATTGGCCAGGTGCTGCCACTGCTGAGATCACAGGGAAGGATCAATGAATCATAATTAAGAACTGAGGCTTTGAGTAGGATGGGGATATTCCCAGTGGGTTCTCAAGAATCCAAGCAATGACTCCGTTGAAGCCATCAGTGAAGAGACTGCAATATGTTCCCGCTATCCTTTTTTAAAAAAAACCCAAATATAAATCCAGAAAAAGGAGATGGGGGGAGCTGGAAGAGTTTCAAATGGATTTTCTCACCAGTGCTCCAAAGCAGAACTGCCATTATGCCAGAAACGTTAGGAGGCCCTATAAAATGTTAGACCTTAAATTCATTCCACATTTCTGGGAGACAGCTCTATTCCAGGTGCAACATGGATGCAAAACCTAGCTTTTGCAGCTACACATTGCAGTACATAAACCTGGAAGATAGCAGAAATTATTCCATTGTATCTTGACCTATTAGGTAATAGAAAGCCTCCTTGGTTAAGTAAAGAGCTAAGGTGAGCAGTTAAGGCTAGAGGCAAAGATTGATGTCAAAGACATAGGGTTCATAAAGACCCTACGTTAAAAAAATTGTTGCAAGCTATAACCAGAAATGAGAATGGATAGACAGAAAGACCTGTTTGAAGAAAGGGAAGGTTTTTTAAAAAACAGGTATAAGGATGACTTTGGCACAGATCCAACCATTTTCTTTCAGCCAAGCACTTCATCCTTCCACAAATTTCTTTGCACTTCATATGTCAAGTAACACCTTCCAGTTTCAGCCTTGGGGAGGGTCAAAATAATGTCCCAAACCAAAGACACAGAATTGGAGAAATGCCACGTTGCCTAGAAATTCAATTTTTAATTAGCTTTCAAGTGGTTGGGATTGAAACCGTTGGCCTGAAAACCAAACATTTGTTTTAAATAGATTCTTAGTGCTTGTGATTATAAAATTTTTAAAAAAAGATGCCTAGGGAATGATATTTACAGATTATAATCTCTCATTTTCTCGGTTTGCATAATATATTGAGCTATAAACTAACAAAGCAGGCTGACATGTGTGCAGTATTCTCTGCCCCAAGAAAAAAATATAACCAACATAGTTATAACCAACATTATAACTAAAGAGACTTTGTATGTGATGCCCTCACAGCTGCTCGGTAATGTAAATGATCTGGTTTAGCGGGTCGTGGGAATGCAACAAAAGGCAGTCCTCTGTACTTAAATTCTCAGTGCTGGCCAAGGGGGTGGGAAGCTTCTGTCCCCTTCTTTGGCCTCTGAGAGGAAGGGGAGACCTTTCTGCTTCCCTCAGCAAGTCTATTATAGTCATCATTTTCAAGAGGGGGAAAAGGGGGATGTGAGAACAGAGAGAAAGAAATATCCTTATGACTCAGAGTGACTTTGATCACTGGAGATTCCATAATAAAGACCCCAGAGAGCTACTTGCTTCCCCCTCGCTCTCTACTTTGGTGCCAGCAATACTCGATGACAGACCTGAGTTGCACATCCTTCCCCTCATGCCAAGCACCTCTGTATCCTTCCAGGAGTCAATATTTACCAGCGGTTGCTATGAAGGACTTCTTAAAAGTTGAAATTTGCTCATTGAGTGTCTGGAAGAAGATTTGGATTCCAGCAGGTCTTGTCCCCCTTCAGCTTGGCAACCTGGATTCAGATGTCAATTCCAATTGAATATTTTTCAGACAAGCAGCTTATTGGCTCTTTTATGGTCCTTGTGACCATATGATGCAAGGTAAAGGTAAAGGTTCCCCTCACACATATGTGCTAGTCGTTCTCAACTCTAGAGGGCAGTGCTCATCTCCGTTTCAAAGCAGAAGAGCCAGCGCTGTCAGAAGACGTCTCCATGGTCATGTGGAAGGCATGACTAAACGCCGAAGGCGCACAGAACGCTGTTACCTTCCCATCAAAGGTGGTCCTTATTTTTCTACTTGCATTTTTTACGTGCTTTCGAACTGCTAGGTTGGCAGAAGCTGGGTCCAGTAATGGGAGCTCGCTCCATTGCACAGCACTAGGGATTCAAACTGCTGAACTGCCGACCTTTCGATCAACAAGCTCAGCGTCTTAGCCACTGAGCCACTACATCCCTAAATGCAAAGTACAAGGGTTCATTTCCAGGTTGTTTATTGGTTTGATTTTATTTTATTGGTCCGATTTATATGCTGCCCTTCTCCAGAGACTCAGGGCGGCTTACAATGCATTAAGCAATAGCTGTCATACTTTTGTATATACCTGCTTAGTAGGGCTTTTGGCCCCCCCAAGAGGTGTTCCTTTTTTATACAAAGTCAGCTTATTGCCCCCACAATCCGGATCCTCATTTTACTTACCCCGGAAGGATGGAAGGCTGAGTCAACCTTGAGCCTGGTGAGATTTGAACTTGCAGTAATTGCAGGCAGGTGGCAGCTAAATGCTACTTAACAGCACTTTAGTCCGCTGTACCACCAAGGCTCCTTATTGTTGGCATATGAGACCTCGTCTCCCATATGATAGCAACTTCACAGGCCACCATTATATGAGTTGAGGTTTTTCTTTGTGAGGAATTAGGTGCTGGGTGGAATATGCTGAGATTGGAGGTAAATTCTTTGCTAGGGAAGGATAGCGACTATCGGTTCGGTGATAGCTTTTCTTTAAAAGCCCCTGTTTATTTAGGTTGGCGAGACAGATGCTAAGTGCAGAGGACGTTAATATTGATGTTGATAGGATAATAGTTTTTTATGTTTTGATTTTGTCTTATTTATTTAATTGATTTATATTGCTGCCCAGCTCACAAAGGCATCTCCAAGCAACAAGCAACACATTAAAAACAGTATAAAATCTGGTAACAACAAACACATAAAAAAACCTGTAATGATTGCCAAAAGCTGACCCAATAAATACCCAATGACCATAACACCTCATGGGCCATCCAACCTCCTGAACCCCATGCCCTGGAGCCAGTGGTGGGATTCAAATAATTTAACAACCGGTTCTCTGCCCTAATGACCGGCTGGGTGGGTGTGACCAGGGGTGTGACAAGCAGCACCCAGCCTCCTGCACCCCCCCGGGAGCAAAAACAGGTCTTGGGGGGGGTGCCCTGTTTTGGGCCTAGTAGGCCTCCCTGCAGCCTCCTGGGAACAAAAACGGGCCACGGGAGGTGGCTGTGCTGCACCCCGTTTGGGCCTAGTAGGCTTCCCTATGCTTAACTGGGAGCCAAAATCGGGTGCATGGGGACTTCTGGAAGGGGTGGGGCGGAACGGGGCCAGGCAGCAATTTAACAACCAGTTTGGCCGAAGTGGTGAGAACCGGTTGAATCCCACCAGTGTCTGAAGCACATCCAGATCTTCAGTGCTTTCCAAAAGGTTTGGACGGTCAGAACTAATGTCCTTTTGTTGTTGTTTTTCTTTCTGTAACGTCTACGAAGATTCTCACTTAATCCAGGCCATAGCTGTATCAAAAGTGGTTTTTATTTTGAAAAGGCAACTGCACTGATTTTAAGGAAAAACACGATGTTTTGCTTTCTATTCTAGAAGCTTCATCAGTTGCATTGGATGCTGTGGGAGATGGAAGGACAGTTATTGATAGTTGAGATTAATTGGTGGAGGGGGAATGATAGGTTCTGACAGGATGGTGGTGGTGGGAAAGGAAATGGAAAGATTGTGTGTGGGATTCCCTTTAAAGTCCACTGGTCTTAACTCTCTGAGAGCCATTGTAGTTACTTGGGGTTTTATCTGTGACCACAGGTTTTATCTGTGACCTCCAGGGTCACCTGGATCAGAAGTGTGGAATCTTTTGGAACAGCCAAAAGGACGACATTGTAAATTGGGGATATGTGGTGCCTTATACCTCCTCCTCTGTTGAGAGAGGGCTGCTCAATATTAACACAAATGGCCTCTTTTACCCCTCTTTCAAACCAATGGTGCTCTCTGCCCAAATTTTTCTTTCTGTAGATGCTATTTGACGAGATTATTTCTTGCCTAGAGGTCTGGAAGAGGGTTTAGTACAGCATATGATGCTTCCTCCTCTCTTAACCTTAACTATGAGTGGGTTTGGCCATTCTGCTATCTCTCTGTCCTGACAAAACATACCTGGTGTGTTTTGCTTCTAACACCAAGGAATCCTTGGTGTTAGAAGCATGTTTTGAACTTTACCTGTATGTTAGTATCAACATAACCATAGTTTGAGATTGCTGCCCAAGGACCTGTCTTGGTTGAGAGCCAGTCCCCCTCCACTCCCCCTTGTATCCTCCTTTCCGGATGGTGTCCTGCAGTGTGCAACAGATAGCAATTAAGGAGGAAAACAATTAGGTCACTGCCACTGCCGGCTTTGTCTTGCAATCGGGCCCTTTGGAGGGATGCTCTCTTTGCCTCCCTGCATCCTGGCACTTATCTTGTTCCTGCCAGAGCCTTACATAGAGCAGGCAGGAATGATGAGGCATGCATGGCGCCATGCGTTCCGAGATAACAACTGTAGGTGCTCAGAAGGTTCCCAGAAGACAAGGAGGGGGAAGGCACGGAATGTGGCTTGCACTGGAGAAGGAGGGGAGCCGCTTGTTCTGAGGGAACTGCCAGGGAAACCAAGTGGATCCTCAAGTAGCCATGCTGTGCTGTGGTCTTTTTCCAGGTGCACTGAAAAAAGGAGGGGCAGGGAGATGACGCCCTATCCCCCTTCTCATACTAGCAACATCTGATTAGGTCCTCTCCTGGAGTGGGAAGAAGAGGGTTGGATACTCTATTGGAGGAGGGCTTTTTTAAAAAAAAATCTTTTTTATTAGCTATCTATTTGTTAGGGACACTCACTGAAGAATCAAGAAAAAAAAGCACCTGGGCCATGGCCAAACAACAGAAAGAAAGAGAAAAAGTGAAGGAATTGGAAATAACAGATAACAGAAGGGGAAGCAATTTCTAAATATAATATAGAGCAACCAACACAGGAAGGGGTTCAGAAATCCTCTTGCACTTGTACAGGCAGTCCTTGACTTAACAACATTTTGTTTAGTGACCGGTTCAAAGTTACAACATCACTGAAAAAAAATTACTTGGGACCGTTTCTCTAATAACTGTGGCAAGAAAGGTCGTAAAATGGGGCAAAATTTGCTTAACAAATGTCTCACTTAGCCACAGAAATTTTGGGCTAAATTGTGGTCTTAAGCTGTATTTAGTGGTCTGTAAGCTAGAACTGGGGATTCACCAAGAAGGTTTATACTGATTCGGGATGAAGCAACTGTTCCTCACTCATCCCTCTGAAACCAACTCTGCTGCAAAATACTCACTTCCAAAATATTTATAAATTCCCATATACCCTTGGCAGAATAAAATGTGAATAAATGAGATTTATTTTCTAGAAAAATTAATGCCCAGTGCTTTCTGTGTTCCAAAGTTCATGCTAGCTCTGGTAATGCAAGGTCAAGACTTTTCACATTCCAAGATGAAACAGGCTTTGGACCAGGTAGTGGCTTTGGATGCATGGAGCTTCTGGATCTGGAATGTTAGCATCTTTTAATTCTGGATGGGGTTGCACAGCCCCAGATAGACCCAGTATGCAACTTGAGGGTTTTCCTAGACTTGCAACTCCTGCTCAAAGAGCAAGTGGCAGTTATGACTATGAGAGCCTTCTTTGTTGTGTGCCAGTTGCATGCTGGATCAGGAATCCCAGCATTCGGTCACTCAAGCCCTGGTTATCATGTCTAAACTATTACAACACTCTCAACTTGGGGCTACCTTTAGAGAGTATTCAGAAGTTTCAGCTGGCACAGAATGCAGCCATGTGAACAATTCCTGGGGCCCTTTGGGTGGACGATTTACACCGCTGTTGTGTAAGCTGCACTAATTGCCAGTTTGCTTCCAGTTCCAATTCAAGATGCTGGATCTTACATTTATTTTTATATATATATATATATATATATATATATATATATATATATATATATATATATATATATATATATATATATATATATATATATATATATATATATATATATATATATATATATATATATATATATATATATATATATATATATATATATATATATATATATATATATATATATATATATATATATATATATATATATATATATATATATATATATATATATATATATATATATATATATATATATATATATATATATATATATATATATATATATATATATATAAAAATAAATGTAAGATCCAGCATCTTGAATTGGAACTGGAAGCAAACTGGCAATTAGTGCAGCTTACACAACAGCGGTGTAAATCGTCCACCCATATATATATATCAAATTTATATACCACCCTACTCCCAAAAGGGACTCAGGGTGGTGAACAGCCAAAATAAAATACAATAACATATAAAAGTTAAAAGCTATTAAAATAAATTAAATAATTTGGGCTCAGAGAAGAAAATTTAAAACATCCAATTATATAAAACATTTTAAAACCCAATTTAAAAGGGTAGAGTTAGGCCAGACCAGCCTGTTGGAATAAAAACGTTTTTAGGGCGCAGCGGAAGGTGCGTAAGTCTTGAAGCCTCCTTATCTCTGGGGGAGCTTGTTCCAGATGGCAGGTGCCCCCACAGAGAAGGCTCTTCCCCTGGGGGCCACCAGTCGACATTGTTTGGCCAACAGCACCCTGAGGAGCCCCTCTCTATGGGAGCGAACTGGTCAGTGAGAGGCTATTGGTGGCAGAAGGCGGTCCCGTAAGTACCCTGGTCCTAAGCCATGGAGCGCTCTAAAGATGGTAACCAAAACCTTGAAGCGCACCTGGAAGACCACCGGGAGCCAGTGCAGCTCACGCAGGAGGGGGGTCACATGGGAGTGCCATGTCGCTCCGATCACCACCCACGTGGCCGCATTCTGGACCAGCTGGAGCCTCCGGGTGCTCCTCAAGGGGAGCCCCATGTAGAGAGCATTACAGTAGTCCAGGCGTGAGGTGACAAAGGCATGAGTGACTGTGTAACGAGTCCCGATCCAAAAAAGGACGCAACTGGCGAATCAGGCGAACCTGATAAAAAGTCCTCCCGGCTACGGCCGTCATATGCTCTTCTAAAGACAGTCGTGAGTCCAGGAGGACGCCCAAGTTGCGAGCCCTATCCGTGGGGGCCAACAACTCACCCCCAATAGTCAGTGATGGCGCCAACTGACTATATCGGGACGCCGGAAATCACAGCCACTCGGTCTTGGATGGGTTAAGTCTGAGTCTGTTCCTCCCCATCCAGATCTGTATGGCCTCCAGGCACCGGGACATCACTTTAAGGGCATCATTGGGGTGGTCTGGGGTGGAGATGTACAGCTGGGTGTCATCAGCGTACTGGTGGTATTTCACCCCAAAACCACGGATGATCTCGCCCAGCGGCTTCACATAAATGTTGAACAGAAGGGGCGAGAGGACCAATCCTTGCAGCACCCCACAAACAAGGGGCCTCGGGGTCGACCTCTGCCCCCCTGTCAACACAGACTGCGACCGGTCAGAGAGAAAGGAGGAGAACCACCGTAAAATGGTGCCCCCCACTCCCAATCCTTCCAACCGGTGCAGCATGATACCATGGTCAATGATATCAAAAGCCGCTGAGAGGTCTAATAGGACCAGGACAGAGGAGCAACCCCTGTCCCGAGCCCTCCAGAGATCATCAACCAATGCGACCAATGCCGTCTCCGTGCTGTACCCGGACCTGAAACCTGACTGGAATGGATCTAGATAGATCGATTCATCCAGGTACTGAGGCAGCTGTCACGCAACCACACTCTCAACAACCTTCGCAACAAAGCGAAGGTTGGAGACAGGACAATAATTTACCAACATTGCCAGGTCCAGGGAAGGCTTCTTGAGGAGGGGCCTCACCACTGCTTCGTTCAAGGCAGCGGGGAAGACACCCTCACTCAAAGAAGCATTTATAATCCCCTGGAGCCAGCCTCGTGTAACCTCCCGGGAGGCCAGCACCAGCCAGGAGGGATACGGATCCAATAAACATGTGGCCGCACTCAGGCTGCTCAGTATCCTGTCCACGTTTTCAGGAGTCACAGAATCAAACTCTTTCCATGTAATATTCTCAAGACCTGCCCCGATCACCTCCCCTGGATCTACCCAATCGGAGTCAGAGTCCAGCTGTTCCCGAATCTGAGCGATTTTGTCATACAGATATTGTACAAAATCCTCAGCTCTACCCTCCAAGGGGTCCTCCCGCGCCCCCTATTGGAGCAAGGAGCGGATCACCCTAAACAGGGCGGCTGGGCGATTATCTGATGACGCAATAAGAGCGGAAAAGTAGTTTCTCTTCTCCGCTTTTATCGCCACTAGGTAATTCTTAATATGAGCTCTTACCAGTGTCCGGTTGGATTCAGAACAACTAGCCCTCCAACTGCTCTCTAGGCATCTTTTCCGGCGCTTCATTTCCCTCAGCTCCTCGGTGTACCAAGGGGCCAAGTGAGACCAGCGCCAGGTCAGAGGCCGCAAAGGCACAACTCGGTCCAAGGCCCCAGCAGCCGCCCTATCCCAGGCGGCTACTAAGTCCTCGGCCGAGCTGTGTGCCAGATCCTCAGGAAACAGCCCAAGCTCCATCTGGAACCTCTCAGGGTCCATCAGGCACCTGGGGCGGAACCACTTCATTGGTTCCGCCTCCCTGCGGCGGGGTGTGGTGGTTCGAAGGTCCAGGCGAAGGAGGGAGTGATCTGACCATAACAAGGGTTCGATCACTATATCCCCTAACTCCAGATCCCTCAACCAGTGTCCAGAGACAAAAACCAGGTCCAGTGTGTGTCCTCCCGTGTGAATAGGGTCATGAATTAACTAGGTCAGGTCCATGGCCGTCATGGAAGCCATGAACTCCCGAGCTGCTTCAGACGCCTCGCCAACTGATGGCAGGTTAAAATCCCCCATGACCATAAGCCTGGGGTTATCAACCGCCACCGTGGCTATAACGTCAAGCAGCCCGGGCAGGGCTGTTGCCACGTGGCAGGGCGCCAGGTACATGACCAGCAAGCCCATCTGCACCCTATGCCCCACTTCACAAGGAGGAACTCACATCCGGCCATCTGAGGAACAGTGGCCTCCCTTGGACCAAGACCCTCGTTTATAACAACCCCCCCACCCCTCCCCTGTGACCTTGGCTGATGAAATGTATGAAAACCAGGTGGGCACATATCAACAAGGGGGGCTCCTCCCTCCTGGCCCAGCCAGGTCTCTGTAATACCTGCCAGGTCCACACACCCCTCCTGAATAAGATCACAAATGAGGGGGGCTTTATTTACCACGGACCTGGCGTTGTATAGCATCAGCTGAAGACCCAGGGCCTGAGGGTCCGTGCAACCGGGGGAACAGGAGGAGCATTGGGGGAACGGGAGGAGCTTTAAAGCCCTTCATGGCATGGGTCCAGGTTATCTGAGGAACCATCTTACCCAATGGGACTGGCCCACCCCACCCAGTCAGCAGAAATGGCATGTTGCAGACCCCATCTGTCAAGAAATTCTGACTGGCAGGTTCAGGACAAAAGCCTTTTCTACCATGACTCCCACCCTCTGGAACATTGCGCCCCCCTGAGGTGAGATCCACACCCACCCTTTTGGCCTTCTGAAGTGCCCTAAAGACCTGACACTTACCAATTGGCCTATGCCCCCAAGGGGGGCGTGTTATAGTGGAGGTGGGTAACAAGACAGAAATAAGACCCCGCCTCCTCTCCATGTGCCTCTTGTTCCCTTCCTTGCCATCTTTGTTAATTTTGAAGTCAATGTTAATCTCAATATTTATTGTTTTAATATTTATGTTGTCGCTTTCATTGGTTGTAAACTGCCTAGAGTCGCCTCTGAATGAGATAGATGGCATATACATTTAATAAATAAATAGCCATTGGACATTGAAGCCCTGTGGCTTTACCAGCCCACCCCATCTAGGTGAATATTCTTATAGATGGTTGAGGAAGCAGAAATTAGGGTTAGTATTAATATGGAGCACTTCCACTGGCTTTCATCCCTCCACCCCCAGAAGCAGTTTCCACCTCATCATCCTGAGGACATCCTTACTGTTGCTATCTTCATACTTAACACTCCCTATTAACCAACCAACACGTTCTCCATCTGACCAACAAGGGAATGCAAAAATTGACATTTAGCTAATGCTGCCCGCTTCACAATTGTCTATTTGTTTTTAAAAGGAGGAGGGTGGGAGAGTCACTCTGTTTAGAAAGCATGGGAAAACAAGAGGTGACAACTGAGGTCAAGATGAGGCAAGAATAATTCTTATCACTGCAAAGCAATGTACTTCAGTAGTCCAGCATTATCGCCACAGAAATCTCTTCGCAACATTTCCTCATGTATTGCAGTTGAGTCAGATGCTATTGTAATTGTCTTGGCTGCTGAAAAATTTTAAGTCATGGGAACATAGGCATGCTGTGGTGTAAATGCCCCATATCCACTGTTCCGAACAACTTTATTCTCATCTGTTTTCTTTAGCAGTCATGTCCTTACGAATCATTGCCCTCTCTTGGTAACTCTGGCTGGTAGGGCCTTCAGATTAGCGCATCTTGCTGGAATAGCAGCAGTTTAGAAACCAGCTTCTCAAGCATTCATTCCAGGCAAATTTTTCATCAATATTAAATAGTGAGAAAGTTCTCAGTGGAGTATATTCAGCTCATTCCCCCAGGTAAGAAAAGCCCAGCTGAGTAACACCATAAGTCCATCTGTTCAGCATTCTGTCCAATACAGGGCCAGGTTATCTGTGAGACTGCCTTTCCTTAAGGACATCTGTCCTACCAGGTCAGAGTGGGCATGCTTCTAGTCTCTTCCTGTAAATATTGCCATCTGATGGAAGCTAGGAAGCGTGCATTTCTGTGGGAACCCTGCCTTATGGAATACTTTGCCCCCTTAAGTTTGGAAGACCTCTAGCCTCTTAGCCTTCCATAAAGCTTTGAAGACCTGGCTTTTTCCCCAAGCGCTGGGGTAACGTTGGATAATTGCACAAAAGAAAGTTGACCTGGCATTAAGCCTTCATTGTTTTTTAAAATTCTAATGTTTAAAACTGTTTAGTTTTATAGTTTTAATATGATTTATAGGTTGTTTTGATTGGGAGTTGCCCAGAGTTGGTTTAAAGATGGGCTAAATCAAAGTTTTAAATAAATAAATTCTGTACCACATAGTGGTTAACTGGATGCATAGGGAGAGCATTCAAGTCTGGAGGGTAATCATAGCATCCTTCCACTGTAGTTTCCCAGCAAACCAATGTTTAAAGTGTGTTGCCCATGATTCAGGGTATTGTAACTTTCACTAATATTAGTAGACATTGATAGCCTGATACTGCATGAATTTGTTCAGTCCTTGTTTAAAACTTGGCTGCTTTTACCAATGAGTACCACAGTTTAATTATGCTCCTGCATTTAATTTAATGGATGACCTCAAGTCTGAACAGTAAAGATAGGATGATAGGTTTTTTTGTCTAGAGTGAAAAGGATTTTGCAGAACTGCACGGAACAATAGGATGCTGTAGCATCTTTTGTACCAACGTTGGCAAATAATTTTGTTATTGCTAACCAGGATTCCAGCTTTCCTCATAAGTAAACAAAGAACTAGCTACAGGTGGAAAATTGCCTCAGATAAAAGTGAAGGCTAGAGGAAGACATGCCTTGCATTTAGCTTATAGAGTAAGCCATATTGAGCCCCTATTTTTAGCCTCTTATTTGACGGAATAGGGAAAAATTTTAAGAAAACAAAGCAAGGAAGAAGCATCATGCTCAAATATGCTTTAAGTACTCCAAAAAGAGAGAGAGAGACCTCCCTCCCTCCCTCCCTCCCAACTATCCATCCATCCCAAAGTAACAATTTTCATCTGTTCCCAAATTCATTCAACCTACAACTTGTCCTCAGGAAATGGTCTCGACTAATGACCATTGTCTAAGGGTGACTATGTTCTATCATTTCTGAAGCTGGGAAGAGCTAACTGTTATTTCTGTAGGTTTCAGCTCTCATTTTGCTTGTACAAACTCTTTACCCAGCCACTGAATAAGAACAAAAAAAGTCTTGCTTATTATTTTATGTCATTCACAATTGTGTCTGCTTCCCTCCTCTGGCTTTTTAAATTTCCTCCTAGCTTTGAAAAGCAACCCGAGACTCGAGATAGGCAAGAACTATGTTGACCAGCATGAGTTCTTGAAGCTGTTTAGAAGTTGTGAAAGCAGAAAGGAGCTGAGTCTGAAAGGATACCGATCTCTTATTAAATTATTCATGTCATCTAGTTTGTATTTACTCAACAAACTATTCATTTTGTGACCTCCCGTATTCTTTCACATGGAGGGGGCAAATTAACAAAGCACCTCTGACCTATATGGATCAATGTGTGCAAGGGTGAAATGCTCCCAGTTCGGACCGGATCGTCCAATCCGGTAGCAATGGCAGCGGGTGGTTCGGAGAACCAGTAGCAAAAATCCCTGCCCCACCCCCATGCCCAGCTGAGCCACGTGATCATTGGAGATTTTTTTTTTTTTTTAGTTTTAAAAGCATTTTTTCTTTGGCCGAAAAAATGCTTTTAAAAGTAAAAAAAAAAAGCCTCTGATGATCGCGCGGCTCAGCTGGGATCATCAGAGCCTTTTAAAAGCATTTTTTCTACAACCTCTTCTGCCAAAGAGGTTGTAGAAAAAATGCTTTTGAAAGTTTTAAAAGAAAAGGTTGGCCACGCCCACCCAGTCACATTACCCCGCCACCAAGCCACGCCCACAGAACCGGTAGTAACAAATTTTACATTTCACCACTGAATGTGTGCCATATGAGGTGCTGTTTGATGCCATGTAAGCCAGGGGTCTCCAACTTTGGCAACTTTTAAGACTTGTGGACTTCAACTCCCAGAATTCTCGGGAACATGCTGGCTGGGGAATTCTGGGAGTTGAAGTCCACAAATCTTAAAGTTGCTATGGTTGGAGACCCCTGATCTAAGCAGCATGCCAGGAGGTTTCGGATATTTAGAGTTCATGACGTGGGAAGTAATTATCAGTGATGAAAACAGGGTGTAAAAGAGAAAGTACAGGTCCTCAGTTAACAAGGTTTCCTCTCTCGATCCAAATCAGCGGGTCCAGGTTTCTAGGAGAATGAAGCTTTTTAAAGTTGGCATTCTCCCAATGTGTCCTCCCTGCCTCCTCCACAGAATGAAGTAATGAGAAAGGTGGCAGAGGTGTGAAGAAGGACTAATTGCTTTGGCATGGAAAAAATTTCTTTTCATTCTGACCTGCTGTTAGGAAGATAGCCAGTGTGTTTTCTCTGGTGTTGCTGTGAGCAATGTCTGGTAGCTGGTGCTTCTCTTCTTCCACAAGCCGGCTCACATTTTCCATATCTCCCTGTAGCATTTCTCATGGCCTCTTTGGCAGGATAATCTCACAAGAGAGACAGTTTATCTTCTGTAGGAAGGGAAGGGATACTGCTCTGCTCTGCTCTGCACTGTACGTGTCATGGAAAATCAGAGCTGTCCTGAAGGAGAGGTTTTTTTTTTATGGACTTGCCAATTTAAAAAAATACACACACAAAACCCAGGTCCTGTCGTAGTAAGAATATAAACTGACATTTATATTATATTATCAGGCTGGGAGACCAAGTTATGGGAAATGAGCTATGCTTCAAAAATATTTTTTGAAGAGAGGAAGCAAATTTTATAATAAATAAAAAAATTTAAAAAGCGTCACCAAAACTAACAGCAAGTAACAGCACTGTCATGGCTGCCATCTTGACTTCATAGTCTGCTATAAAATGCTTAACATTTTATGCTTAGCATCATCCTCTAATTTCAGCCTCCATTTTTGAATCTTACCATGATACTGTGAAAAGAACAAAAAGGTCTTATGGGCATAAATTGTAGGACTAAGAAGCAGGTGCCATGTATCAGCTACAGATTTGAGACAGAACAAAAATCCCCTGTCTTTCATCTTATTTCCATGGATAGAAATTAGGCAACTTATGGGGCAGGGAGTAATGGCAGAGTCTAGGATTCATTTCTAAATGTGAAGGCTATCAGGACCCGGACCATGATTCGAGTATTAGCACTCCCTAGGGATGGTTCCAGCGGTGGGCTGCTGGGGGTTCGTAGGGGTTCGGGAGAATCTCTAGCTAAGATTATGTGCAGTTCGGAGAACCCCCAAATCCCACTCCTGGTTGGCCTTGCCCACCCTGCCCCACCTTTCCCAGGAATCCCCATGCGGCCCACTTTGGATGCAAGTAAGTGCAAGGCGCATGCAGAGGCTCAGGGAGAGTGAAAAACAGGCCTACCGGACGTTCAGGCCCGTTTCCAGCCTCCAGAGGGCCTCCAGAGCCTGGGGAGGCTGTTTTTGCCCTCTTGGAGGCTTGAGAAAAGCCTCCGGAGCTTGGGGAGGGCAAAAACACCCCCCCCCCGGTGCAGGAGGCCAACTAGGCCACGTCCACCATGGCCACGCCCAGTCAGCAACCAGGCAGAGAACCCCTTGCTAAAATTTTTTGAAGCCTACCCCTGGATGGTTCTCTGTGTGTCGTGAATATATTTAGCTCTACTCCAATGTTTCTCAGCCTTGGTGGCTTTAAGACGTGTTGGACCAACTCCCAGAATTCCCTAACCAGCTTCCCAAAAAAAGAAGCAAAAGCATCTACAAAGTGTGGTCAAAAAAGTCAAAATGGCAGCCACAACAGTCTAATCAAAGCACATAAATGCACATAAAACTAGGCAGAGCTTCAATTCTACTGTCATGACTGCCATCTTGACTTCAGTGGTCTGCTATAAAATAAGATACTCGGCTGCTGCAACTGCAGTTTAACTCAGCTTAAAGGACACCCCATGCTGTTGGGGGAATTCTGGGAATTGAAGTCCACACATCTTAAAGCTGCCAAGGCTGAGAAACACTGCTCCACTCCATTTCCTACAAGTAGATCTTAGCTGTCAGGGTTTCACTTGAGGAATGACAGTATCTGCAAATGCCTTCAAGGACATGTTCTCAATGGGGTGGAGCATCGCTAAAGGCAGGAGATGCAATTCTGAAGAGTGGCTGATGTGGGATTCTATTTGTAGTGTTGGTTTTCTGTGGCGGCAGAGAAGATGAAGCTTGTAGCAAATTATTTTGGTCTGTGTGAAACAAGGAGATCCCTCCTTGAAGTAGTCCATTGGAGAATAGCTGGGAAGTTGAGATGCCATGATAATATATAGGAATAATGAGCGCTGGAACAAAAATCTTCTAGATGCTGATGCTTCTTCCAGTTAAAACATGTAATTTCCCACTGTTTAAAGTGCCCAAAGCTGTTAGGAAAACTGCACGCTTTTCTTCCATAGCCACAACTTTCGGGCTGCTGGAATTTTGCCTGCAACAAAAAGTTGGGGAGAGAAGAATCTTTGCATGAGACAGCTCTGCATCTTCCTCTAATTTTAGCTTGTGATTACAACACAGTGGGGGTTACTGCCCTCTCTGTTTTACTGCTGCCCTGCAGTTTTAGCTATGGAGCTAAAAATACCCCCGTGTTGTGCAGCCCAAACATTATTTGGCTCCAGCTGTAAGAATCCCAGGGGGTGTTGTGAATCATGTTTTCTTTTCAGAAAAGGGTCGTGGGGAGATCCTATTGATTGTGCATCTTCTTTTGTGGGAAGTCCCATTGGTCTTTTATGCCCCTTTGCCTAATCCCCAGGGAAGAGCCTATTTCTGTTCCATGATGAAAGTCCTATTAAATATGAGGATAAAACTTTGATTTTTGTCATGCAGAAGGCCAAAATAATTGTATACCTTCAGACTGCTTGATGTCCAATTTCCTGATATCACTCTGCTCCTAAGGCTGTATACACAGTTTAGGGGGTAAAGACACCTTGGGAATTTCAAGGGCATTTAGAGGACATACTTATCACCAAACCTCTGTGTGCCAGAAGGCTGACTAACCACAAAGGATGCTTTCCCATTAAGAGTTCAATGGAACCTGAAAGTATAATTGTGTTGGATTTTTGCTGCACATGAGCTTCTTTACTTATTTTCTAATTAAAGGACACTTTAAAAGTCAAGTGGGGCAGGGAGTATTAAAGAGATAGTTAGTGCCCATATTAAAAACTCAAAAACCATCCCACTCCTAAAAGGGCCTAACGGGAAAGATTAATGATGAAGCGTCAAGGCCATCCTCTTCCAACACTTTCTTCAGTTCAGTCTTTATTAACAGCAATGGCTCATGCCTAGTGGTGAAATCTAAAAATTTTCGCCACCAGTTCTGTGGGCGTGGCTTGGTGGGAGTGGCCTGGTAGTCATGTGACCGGGTGGGTATGGCCAACATGATGTCACTCATATCACTCTTTCTTTCTTTTCTCTCTCTCTCTCTCCCTTCTCTTTCGGATGGGAAGGCAAGCGGGCAGCAGTCGCCCAAACACCCCACGGAAGCCATGAATGCCAGGCCCAAAAGGCGAGCCTCGCCTCGCCATGTTCCTCTGAGGTGGCTCTTTGGCCAAGCGCAGAGGGTCTCCCTTCCCCACCGCCAGCATCGGCCTTACATCTGCCCACCCTCCCGGGACTGCCCATGCACATCCCAGCGGAGCAGCAGTCTTGGTTCCAGCGGCAGTGATGGAAGAAGGAAGAAAGCAAGTGGCTCCTCTCAGCACCAGTGCTGCAGCCCCTCTCAGCCCCAGCGCAACGGTTGCATCCCCCCCAAGGGTCGCCAGGCCAGTGGGACTTCTCCCACGCAAAGGCTGGATTCCCGCCGCGAGTGACAAGAAAATTTAATCAGCCTTGGGTGGGATGGGGAGGGTTTCTATTCCTTCTTCATGAATTAAAAACTCACGTTAAAGCAGAGGAGGAGGAGGAGGAAAAGTGGGGTTTGCTGCACAAAAGCTCCAAAGGCCGTGCAAAGTTGCAAACCTTGAGCAAGTTTGCAAAACAAACTCAATGCTGCAAGGGTTACACAAGCAGAGAGACAAGGTGGGGTTTAATCTTAGTTCATCAAAACTGGGGAGACCTGGAAATATTAGTCTAAATCATGATGAAAATGTCAAATGGAACAGGAAAACATTTTCATTTCGGACTTGAAGTAAGGAGGCTCCTTCTTCTGCAGTGTTGCTCAACCCCAGCAACTTATAGAGGTGTGGACTTCACTTAGCAAGGGGAATTCTGGAAGTTGGAAGCCCAACTTTAAGTCATCAAGGTTGCGAAAAAGAAACAGTGTTCCAGTGTGTCAAATCACAGGACCAGGTAATTAAGGGAAAATATATAGAGGGAAAGGGTCAGGCAAGAGCCTTTGGCAATCCTTGGGATTTAGTCTCTTGATAACAGCCAATCCAATTGGATCTGGCCATCCTGTCCTGCTTTCTCTCTCCAGCAGTGAAAAAAACAAGCAGCTATTCCACAGAATCTGCACTAAAGATGAATGGTCTCATTCATATTTGTTCTCACCCAATCTCTGTTATGTTCAGGGTAGACTTGGTTTCACTAACTTAACTAAGTGTTCTGACCTAGGCTTCCTTAGAAATTAAACATCACAACTTAGTCCCGGCAAACCTCTTCAATTCATACGTATGTAAATTACTTTCATTTACAGTCCGAAAGGCTTGATAAATAGTCTTTCAGATGAAGGTTATCAACACCCGTCTATCTCACGTGGAATGCTGCCAAAGAGCTAATTTCCAGATGCAGGGCAAGGCCAAACTTGGCACAGAGTAACAAACAGAATTTTCAAATCTTGAATCGGCCAGATGAACTAACTGCTTCCTGCAAACGCTCACATCCCGTTTGCTTCTCTTTTATGTCTTATGGGAGGGGCCAATCATCTCCAAGCCTTACTCCCAAGTTGGCTGTTTCCTTAATTTTTCCTGTCTCCTGGTAGCTCTGCGCATGCGCACACTGGGAACAGGCTCACACTGTTCTTCTGCCTTGCTGATGTCAGACTCCAGAGGCAGCAAAGAACTTCCAGACGGCCTTGACCCCCTCTCTGCCTCTGACTCAGAGCCATCGTCCGAGCCTTCCCCAGACTCCAGGACTGGCCCACATTCCTCCCCAACCTCCTCACTGTCCGAATCTGCTGCCAGCTCTGCTGGCCGCTGGCGGGCCACAACACTAAGTCCAATTATTTGTGCTTCCATAAAACTGTAATCTGGATGTTTGTAGTCCAGATCTGGCAGTCCTAGTTTTCACACAAGACATTTTATTCTATCAGTTCAGGATCTAATGGTTGTATTCAACTATTCCCAAGCTCAATTAATTCTTATGTGTAATTCTTTTGTGTAAACCGAACCTATTAGTGGGTTTAGAATTCAATATGCACTGTGCATATTGATAAGATGGGTTTAAACAAGAGCCTTGTAGGTTAAGGAAACAAGAGTCACTGTCTTTATTTAATTTATATTTTAATTAACTCCCCCCACCCCCGCCATCCATTTGCTAGACTATGGCTTGGTATGCTATTCAAAAGCAAAATGCAACTCTTACAAACTGTTGTAGTTTAGCTCTAAGTTCCAAGCAAAGTCATCCGGACAACATGGCATGGGCCCAGATTGGGGAACCACCTCTTCCCAATCACATCTCTCCACTCCATCAGGTCCAGCAGGAAGGGTTGTGGCTCCCATCTGGCACAGAGCTCCATCTGGCGGAACCCAGGCAGCATGCCTTTTCTGCTGTGGCTTCTGCTCTCTGGAGCATCATTCCCAGAATTTTTTCCTGAAGCCCTTGTGGCCTTCTAGACCCATCAGTTAGGCAGAAGAAGAGGGGACATCAGAGGCATCAGGAAAATTCTGACTCAAGGCTACTGTTCCTTGTCTGTTATTACTAAGGGGGGGTTCTGTAAACTGAAGTCCTTGTGCTAAGCTCAGGAGTTCATTGGAAAACAGCTGAGTGAGATAACATACTGTTCAGACTGGCTTGCAGCCAAATGCCTTTCACTGGTTAAAATAGTCAAGAGACAGTTTTTCAGAGTCATTTATATTTGGCCAAGGCCTTGATGGAAGAAAAGGAACAGACCTTTCCTTTGGTGCTACATAACTGAGAAAATGAAATAATAACAGCAGCATGGTCCAACATCAAATTTTTGGAGATGTGGCTTTATTTTTATTTTATTTTTTTGGTTAAAAGTGGTCTGTTCGCAACAAAATTAGTCTCTTATATTGCGAGTTCTTTATAACGACCGTCTCATTAACTCTCACCAGAATCAAGGTTCCATTTTGTAATGTGTTCATACAGGGTAATTTGACAAAGTGCACCAGCACTGCTCATACACTGTATCTCTTACCTGGGGCCATTCCAAAGGAGGAGAATGGCTTGATTTTCATTTGGGGATGTGTGTACCACAATTGAAATGCATCATTCATGACAAAATCAATAGAAAAATGACTTGGAAACAAACCCAACAAACGAGTGAGCGAGAGAAAGGTCACAAAATCTCTAAAACAATATCAATTTTTCACCCTCGGTGCCTTTTCTGCCTACAAATGCTTGCAGAATACTAAAATGGTGATGCCTCTTCCTGCCTTGAAATGTCATGATTCACCGCTGCTGCAAAGCTTTTCAGATTTTATTCATACAACATACAGCAGCCTGAATCTCATTACAGAAACTAACAATGGGCTCATGTACATGCATTAACCCATAACCTAACCTAAGAAGTTCACATGACATTCTATGCCACAAAAAATAAATTGGCTAGCACTAATCAAGGTAACGTGTTGTGTTAATGTAGTCTACTGCTACAGTAGACCATTAATTGACCTGGTTAAGTGTGTTGGGGAAAATACTTGTGTTTTTCTCTATCCATATATCTTCATCCTCCAGTGAAATAACTCAAACCACATTCTCTATCATTGAATTCTTATTAGCTCTTGTTTCTCAAAGGACTACCTTCTTCCAGTTATGTCTGCCTACAGACAGCTGTAGGCAGACAACTGGAGCTGAGTGGTCAAGCTTCATTTCCATCCTTAAAATTGTATCATCTTGTGGATGATTTTGGAGATATGCCTTTCCTATGTCCAGCCCTCTGTGTGGCACAGTATCTCCACCATGTACACATATCCCCCCACTTTATTAACATTTAGAAACGTACTTAAAGAGGTGACTGTTTCAGACCATGGCAATTTAGCATCCTATATTATTAGTATTTTACCCTTGAATGCTGTATAATGTTTTCTTTCCAATATACTATGGTAATATGTATTTTCCTTATTGCCCATATTGTTTATTCTCTTTGAATTTTTAATTTGTGTGTCACCTCTAGAGACCCTTGGAGAATTGAGACATCTTATTAATGAAATAAATAAGTAATTAAATTCCACATGCTGTTATTTTTCCAGTTTTCCAAATTTAGATTGCAAGCACCGGGGGATGGATTTGATGCCTGCTTTGCTTATGAATGTTTCAATGAATGCAACCTAATGGTGTCATTGAACTAACCATTGTTCATATCATAGCTAGCGCAGTGCTTGTCTGCAGGATGCGTGTTGTACTTGGTGAGTAAATATTTTGCGGGTCTTCCTGAACAGGTAAAGTTCATAGCAGAGAGTTCCTAGTTAAGTTCAGGTCTTCTAAAAGAGGACTGGATTACTTAAACATGTTCTTCACACTTTCAAATCAACACTCTGTTAGAAAAGCAGTTTTGAAGCATTCCATTAGTATTTTAAATATTCCACATCGGGACTGCCAGCAATCCCCTGGCAGTTCTCAGCCAGGAGAAACTGGAACCCTGGGTTTTCTGAAAATGGCATGTCACAGCTCAAGCCGCTGCTATGGATGCAAATGTTGTTTCTCTAATGTTGACTCTCGGCAAGATTTGGGACTGACGGAGGCCCTTTCTGCAGCAACAGATTGGTGTCATCTGAGCAGGAGATGGCTGGCATTCTCTGGGTGGCTTCCATTCTTTCCAGAGCAAGGTCTCGCTTTGTAGAGGGTAAGGCAACATGACACCCTGCAAGCAAATTACAGAAAAGAGCACTGAGACCTTGAGCTGCGTGTGTAATGGTGGTCACACAAAATGCTTAATCAGAACAGGTAAAGACATATTACAACCTACATCTTATGCTTATTGGTAGTGTGCTAAGTGAACCCAGCCTATACAGCAGGGGTGTCAAACTCGATTTCATTGAGGGCTGCATCAGGGTTTGACCTCAGGGGGAGGGAGCGTGCTGGCTGTGGCCAGCTTGATGTCACTTGTGTCAGGGGCGCATGTGGTAGCCCAAGTGCTGTGCCAGCAAAAACAGGCTCCCGAGCTCCGTTTTTGACTGCCACGCCTCCTGCAACCCTCTGCCAGTGAAAATGGAGCTCAGCAGGGCTCGCAGTGCTTCTGTCAGTGAAAACGGCCCTCCCAAGCTCCATTTTCACTGGCAGAGGGTTGCAGGATACCGTGGCAGCCAAAAACAGAGCTCAGGAGCCCTTTTCGCTGGCAGAAGCACCGCGAGCCAGTCCTTCACTGTTTCCAGGGCGGACCCGCAGGTCAGATCTAAGTACTCCATAGGCTGGTTCTGGCCCCCGAGGCCCTGAGTTTGACAACCTTGCTTAGGGGGGTCCGAAAGCCCTACTAAGCAGGTATATACAAAAGTATGAAGGCTACTGCTTAATGCATTGTAAGCCGCCCTGAGTCTTCGGAGAAGGGCGGCATATAAATCGAACTAATAAATAAATATAGTAAGTTTAAGTTCCATGTATTGTTTAAATCAAAACAATGAGTTAATTGAAAATCCAGCTTGGTGAATATAGCCTAAATAAATCCTAAATAATTGTCACATGACCTTCAAGCCATGCCCACAATATAAGTCACGTCCACAGAACCGCTAGTAAAAAAATTTAGAACCCACACCTGGTATGGAGGACTATATGCATTTGCTTGAATGTTGTCCCTTTCCATGTATTGTGTGCCTGGGAGGGAGGGTTACAAACTGAAACAGAAATGAAGATGGAATGGCTAGAGAAATCTCATCCAGATCTCATTCAGAGTTTGTTTATTTTATTTTGTTTTGTTTTGTTTTGTTTGTCAAACATGTATGAAATAACATATAAGTATAAATATGGACATGAGCATAGGTAATGAGTACAAATAAATGAGACAGTGGGACAGGGATGGAAGGCACGCTGGTGCGCTTATGCACACCCCCTTAGGGACCTCTTAGGAATGGGGTGAGGTCCACGGTAGGCAGTTTGAGGTTGAAGCTGTGAAGGTTTGAGGCTGTAACCACAGACTCAGGTAGAGCATTCCAGGCGTTGACCACTCTGTTGCTGAAGTTGTGTTTTCTACAATTGAGTTTGGAGCGGTTTACCTTGAGTTTGTATCTATTGTTTGCCCATATATTATTGTGGTTGAAGCTGAAGTAGTCGTTGACAGGTAGGACATTGTAGCAGATGTCTAGGGAAGGTTAGTCCCAATTACACAGTTTTCATGAAATGTTGGCGAGTTACTTTTCTGGGGAACAGTTTACTCCAAAGAAGTGGCCAAATCTAAGCCCCTCTGAATTAATTGGCTGGATTTAGAATTTATATAACACACCTTCCCTCTTAACCTTTTAATCATACTGTGCAAACAGGACCACTGACTTTATATATTGACATCTACAAATTTTAAAAATACATAATTCATATTTACACATGAAGACACTTCTTTAAGATATTTTTTCCAGCCACTTGTATGTTATTTCAAATAATGTTTGACAATGGGTGATCTAGAGACGGCTTCAATTGTTCCTGTCACCTGGAGCTTCTCACAGCTGCCCTCCATCTATGACTGCAGTGTTGATCATCCACTTTGCTATAAGCAATTTCCTCTTGGATCCTACCTCATGAAATACAGTATAATTAAAATACTGTAGGTGCCTATATGAGACACATCGTATCAATAGGATAACAATTTCCATACATATTTACAGCCTTTCAAATAGTGCTGACACACAGTTCTCAAGAGTCAAAGCTTGTGTGTGCAGTGATTAGGAATACTGGGAGTTGTAGCTCAGCAGCATTTGGGGAAACTAGGTTTTCGGCTCATGGTCAAGGCATTATTTATGGAAAATCAATCTGGGTTTTGTCCTTTCTTCCATTTTAGAAGACACAGAATGCCTTCTTTTTATTTTTATTTTGGGAATCAAGGTAGCTGTGCAGATGAGAATATGATATGACTTGAAATTTAGAAGGCTGAAAATTGCAGGTAGCATTTAGAATCTAGGGGACAAAACCAAATGAAGTGTAGAGAAAAAGTTTCTAAAGGTGGAGGGAAAGGAGACATTACAGAAGGTAACGAAATTACACATAATATAGACAAAACAGATTCAGAGCCTTTTTGCAGTAGCATACTTTAACAGAATTTACTGTAGGCCTTTCTTTCTATGTTGATCAATAGAGCTGACAGCACAACTGGGACTTGTCCTTCTGATTCTCTTTGCTGTAATTGTGGTTTTGGCTAGTGTATGTTATGCTATGGAAACTAGCAAACTTCATCATGGCATAAAAAAAGTCAAGGCCAGCATCATGGAGCTAGCAGAATATTAGGTCAACCACAAGACTCTATAACTCTATAATAAAAAATGAAGGCACAAAAGTAGTTTTATCTACTTTTCTCACACTAGTATGCCACCAATGCACAGAGGAATAAACAGGGTGAATTAGAAATTCAATAGAATAGAATAGAATAGAATAGAATAGAATAGAATAGAATAGAATAGAATAGAATAGAATAGAATAGAATAGAATAGAATTTTTTATTGGCCAAGTGTGATTGGACACACGAGGAATTTGTCGGTGCATATGCTCTCAGTGTACATAAAAGAAAAGATAGGTTCATCAAAAATCATAAGGTACAACATTTAATGATAGTCATAGATTACAAATAAGCAATCAGGAAACAATATCAATATAAATCATAAGGATACCAGCAACAAGGTTACTGTCATACAGTCATAAGTGGGAGGAGATGGATGATGAGAAGATTAATAGTAGTGCAGACTTAATAAATAGTTTGACAGTGTTGAGGGAGTTATTTGTTTAGCAGAGTGATGGTGTTCGGTTCTTGTGTCCAGTTGTTCTGGTGTGCAGTGCTCTATAGCATCGTTTTGAGGGTTGGAGTTGAAACAGTTTATGTCCAGGATGTGAGGGGTCTGTAAATATTTTCACAGCCCTCATTTTGACTTCTGCAGTATACAGGTCCTCAATGGAAGGCAGGTTCGTAGCAATTGTTTTTTCTGTAGTTCTAATTATCCTCTGAAGTCTGTGCCTGTCTTGTTGGGTTGCAGAATGAGGGCAGATATGATATTGTTGCCATTACGGAAACCTGGTGGGATGAAATCCACAAATGGAACGTACAGCTAGAGGGTTTTATGTTATTTAAAATAAATAGACCAAATAAAGGAACTAGCAGATGAGATCTCAGAACCACTGAACTTCTTTCAAAGATCCTGAGCACTGAAATAGAGCTGATGTAGTTCCCATCTTCAAAAAAGGAAAAAAAAAAAAAAAGATCCAGGAAACTACAGATCTATCAGCCTGACCTCAATACCAGGGAAAATTCTGGAAAAGATAATCAAGCAACGAATCAGCAAACACCTAGAAGCAAACAAAGTAATAACCAAAAGCCAACATGGGTTTGTCAAATACAGATCATGCCAGACCAATCTTACTGCATTCCTTGACAAAGTGACAAAACTAGTGGACCAGAGGAATGCTGTCGATATAATTTACTTGGACTTCAGTAAGGCATTTGACAAAATAGACCATAACCTGCTACTTGATAAAATAAAAAAATGTGGGTTAGACAGCTCACCACAAAAGGGATTCATAACTGGCTGACCAACCGCACTCGAGGTGTAGTCCTCAATGGAACTGCATCTACATGAAGGGAGGTATGCGGTGGGTTACCCCAGGGCTCTGTTTTAGGCCCAGTACTCTTCAACATATTCATCAATGATTTGGACAAGGGGATGAATGGGGAACTCATCAAATTTGCAGACAACACCAAGCTAGCAGGAATAGCCAACACACCGGAAGACAGGCTCAATATACAGAAGGATCTTGACAGAGTTGAACATTGGGTGCTATCTAACAAAATGAAATTCAATGGTGAAAAAGTAAGGTTCTGTGTTTAGGCAAGAAAAACCAAATGCACAGATACAATATATGTGGTACTTTGCTCAGCAGTGGTGACTGTGAGAGGGACCTTGGAATTCTAGTGGACAATCATTTAAATATGAGCCAGCAATGTGCTGCAGCTGCCAAAAAAGCCAACACAGTTCTAGGCTGAATAAACAGAGGGATAGAATCAAGTTCATATGAAGTGTTAATACCACTTTATAATGCCTTGGTAAGGCCACACTTGGAATACTGCATCCAATTTTGGTCGCCATGATGTAAAAAAGATGTTGAGACTCTAGAAAGCGTGCAGAGAAGAGCAACAAAGATGATTAGGGGAACGGTTGCTGGAACTGGATATGTCTAGTCTTATGAAAAGAAAGAGTAGGGGTGACGTGATAGCAGTGTTCCAATATCTCAGGGGCTGCCACAAAGAAGAGGGCATCAAACTATTCTCCAAAACACCTGAGGGTAGAACAAGAAGCAATGGGTGGAAACTAATCAAGGAGAGAAGCAACTTAGAACTAAAGAGAAATTCCTTGACAGTTAGAACAATTAATCAGTGGAACAACTTGCCTGCAGAAGTTGTAAATGCTCTAACACTGGAAGCTTTTAAAAAGAGATTAGATAACTATTTGTCTGAAGTGATGTAGGGTTTCCTGCCTAAGCAGGGGGTTGGAATAGAAGACCTCTAGGGTCCCTTCCAACTCTATTATTCTATTCTATTCTAGTAGAACTTAATGATTGAAGATCCAAAAAAATAGGAATAGGTTTAAATAACGTATACCTAAACTGATGATTTTCCTGTTACAACATGAGGCAATAACTGAGCACAGATGACTTTAAAGCAGGAGTCCCCAACCCCCAAGCTGTGGCCCAGTATGGGCCAAAGCCCATTTGGAACCGGGCCACGTAAGCTGTGGGCAAGCATACACACAAAGCTCCATTTGAGTGAGTGGCAGGCCGACATTTCCATCATTTGTGCAAATGGAGGTGTGTGCGTGGGCACTCACCCACTATCCCTTTGCCACCCCTCCCTCCAGTCCACAAAGCCAGAAAAGTGCTTTAAAGGAATAAGACAAATTCATGGAGGATAAGGATTTTTCCAATGGCTATTAACTGTGATAAAATGTAGAACTCAGGTTCAGAAGGAATCTGTGACTAAAATACTGCACTAATGGGAGAATAGTTTCTGATTGGCCAGTGAGAGAAGTAAGATGTTAGATTTATGGCAGCTTTTATTCAATGTGATTAAGGCCTTAGTAGACACAGTTGGAAGTACTAAATTCAGTTAGTGTTAGCCTTGGGTGGTGTTTTTGTGGACTCTTATGTTGTGAAGATCCAACTTATTGGTTACTTTATGAATTATCATATAATTGGAGCCCAGACAATGAGTTAATTTGATAAGTATCATTTGATAAGACATGTTATATGAATACAACATATGGGCCATAAGTCTAATATAACAAGACATTTATGTTCTTATGAGCCATGATAGCGCGGTGGTTAGAATGCAGTATTTCAGTTTGACTCTGCTCACTGGCAGGAGTTCGATCCTGACCGGCTCATGGTTGACTCAGCCTTCCATCCAGGTTGGTAAAATGAAGACCCAGATTGTTAAGGGTAATATGCTGACTCTGTAAACTGCTTGGAAAGGACCGTAAAGTACTATGAAGTGGTATGCAAGTCTAAGTGTTAGTGTTAATGCTATTCTTAAAGTGATGTTCTCTGCTTACAATTTTATTCAGTGATGAACGCTAAAAATATGTCACAATACCACGGCTCAGTATCTAGAAGTCTGAAATTCCCAACAATGGGAATGTGGCCAACCTCCAAGTTCCATGCAATTCCTACAGTATAGATGGAAAATAAATCTCATAAGCTTTAGTTGCATTATTTGCATTATTGCATTATTTCTAAGCCAGAAATAAGTCACCTCAGTTGCTAAACAGGGAAAATGTCGCGTGATCACAGGCATGGAGATTTTCTGGGAACAGTACAAACGTTATGCCTACATCTGCATTAACTGAAGATAGATGATCAAGGCCCTCCCTTTCTCTTCCACTGAGCAAGTAAACATTTCGGGTTGTTTAACTATGATAAAATCTAGGGAAAACAGCATCAGGGATAGGCTTACAAAAAGTAAAGGGATATCTGTACTTTATTTCCTATTTTCACACTAGTAGGAACAGAATCAAGAGATGCAAAATGCTGTAAATACAGGTAGTCCTTGACTTACAACCATTCATTTACTGACCATTCTAAATTATGACACTGAAAAATGTGACATGACCTTTTTTCACACTTATGACCTTGCAGCACTCCATAGTCATAGTGATTTGAATGCTGATTGAATGCTGGCAACTGGTCATACTTATGACCATTGCAGTGTCCCGGGGTTATGTGCTCCCTTTTTGCAATCTTCTGACAAGCAAAATCAATGGGGAAAGCAGATTCACTTAACAACCATGTTACTAATTTAACAATTGCAGTGATTTGCTTGACAAATGTGGCAATAAAGGTCGGGCAGAACTCACTTAATATATTTCTCATTTAACAACATGAATTCTGGGCTCAATTATGGTTGTAAATCGAGCACTACCTGTATGTGACTAAAGTTATTATATAGGTAGTCTTTGACTTACAACAAAATTGTAATTCTGTAATTCAGAATTCATTTAGTGGCTGTTTGAAGTTACAACGGTATTGAGAAAAGTGACCTATGTCTGTTTTTCACACTTATGACCACTGCAGCATCTCCATGGTCACATGATCAAAATACAGATGCTTGGCAATTGATTCATATTTATGACGGTTGTAGTGACCTGGAGTCACGTGAATCGCCTTTTATGATCTTCTGACAAGTAAAGTCACTGGGGAAGTCAGATTCACTTAACAACCATGTTACTAACTTAACAATTGCAGTGATTCACTTAACAACCGTGGCAAGAAAGGTCGTAAAATGGGGCAGAATTCACTTGACAACAGACAAATGGGGCAAAATTCACTTGACAAATTCACTTAGCCACATAAATTTTGAGCTCAATTTTCCGCCAATGTTTCTTTGAGGACACTTTTCTTAATTCTTTCACATTTCTCTTCCTAAACCATCTTTTCCATGATATTTTGGGCACAGTTCCAAGAACAGGCCAATTTTAACTTTATCAAATGGACCAAAGTCACCCTTAACAGCTTGGGAGAGAAAGGTGAAGGGCCACAAGTGGATGGGGTCAAATTACACAAGTGCCAAGATCTTGGAAGGAGTTTTTGACATTTTATTCTTTTTAGCTATGATATACCTATGTGAGGCAACTGTTTGCATCCATTTCCCACTTCAAAAGGCAGGAAATTATGCTATCAGTTTTCAGCAGCCACAATCAGAAAGCTACATTGTGCAAAGGGAGCTTGGGAAGGAGCCACAGATTCCTCACCCCTGCCTTAATCTCATCACCCTATTATACCTATGTATGCCTGATACAGTTGTGTTTATACAGATGGGACATATTTTCACTTTTTAAGCACAATATTGGTGGTTTAACCTGGGTAATGTGGAATTCAGGTACTGTATCGTCATTTCTTCTTTCCACCATCAGCCCAGGAGGATTCCTTTTCTTGTACTTCCTCCTATTCTTAGAGGCTTTCCTTATCCTTTTCCTTTGAGATTCTCCGTAGATATGTGAATCCGGCAGCTGCTGCCTTAAAGAAGGCTATCAAATGTTTCTATACTGGCCAATTTCCTTGCATTTCTCTTGCATTGCGGAATGGGAAGATGGCAGGAAATTTATATATAGCCACTGAAACATTGGATCCTGTGATTGTGTTTCAATAGACTTCCATAGGATATTTGACACGCATCTCTTGCCATGTACCAGATCAAGACTGGCCGTGCCTACGTGTTCATACTCGCCATTGGTATCCCTATGCATGTGGTTGCTTTCTGCACCATGCAGACAAGGCTACCATGCCACTACTGGGCAGCTGTCTTTATACAAACCAAGGCATTTAAAGATGTAGGCAGAACAGTGGCTCAGCCATCAAAACACTGGCCATCAAATAGACAGCCAGCAGCCCATGTTCGAACCCGATCATCATGTGATGGGGTGAGCTCCCATCCTTGCTCTGGCTCCTGCCAACCTAACAGTTTGAACGCATGCAAGACTTAGACTTAGAATAACTTTATTGTCACTTTGAATGTACACTAATTGGCACACATTAAAATGAAATTTTGTTGCATGCAGCTCTCAAAGGGTCACCATCTCCAATACTATAAACATGACAAAATAAATAAATATAAATAAATACATACATACATACATACATACATACATACATACATACATAATACAAATACGTGCAAATGCGAATAGGTAAATAGGTACCACTATGGTGGGAAGGCAACAGCACTCCGTGACATCATGTTGGCCACATTACCACAGAAATGACAGCTCAATGGCCTTGAAACGGAGATGAGCATTGCCTCCTTTAGTCGGCAATGACTAGCTGAGTAAAATCCACAGGGACTCCTTTTTTAATGTAATGATCCAGCAGTCACATTTGTACAGTATACTAAATTTGAGTAGCGTCTATCATGGACAGGTTAGGGTTTAGGCTTAGCACACTGTGTAAATCCAGTCCTTTTGGTTTGTTTAGGGTTAGCTGTTTAGGGTATTGGATGAGCTGAGAAGACAAGTTAACCCTAATTAAACTAAATGTATTGTGGAAACATTAAGTGGGCTCCTGAAGATAGCTGAGACTCATAGGAATCCTCTGGTTTTACACGTGGGTCATCTAGCAAAGGAGTCCCCTTATGGGAAGTATTTGTTTCTCTTCTTCAGGAGCCCTTCCTCATAGTTTCTTTATCTTCCTTCTCCAGCCTTCCTGGCTTCTACTATATAGCATTGCACAGGTAGGCCTTTCACAAACAATTAACATGCCATAAGTGGACATTCTCAGAAGTTATTTAAGTACGCTCAGGCCTACTCATGAGAACAGAATCTCCTGCTTGATGATAACCAACTGATAGGTAGACTGCTCTAGGAGGTCTGACTAATCCTCCCAACACATTCCTGCAAATGCTTGACCTCCAGATGGGGCCACGGCCAATCCCTTCATCCTCCTCCCATCTTCTTCCTTGTCTTTCTTCCTGTTCTTGTTATAAGATCTTTTTTTTTTTTTTTTTTTGAAAATGCCAGCCAGGGTTTTTAGGGCCTGCCCCCCACAGGACATTTGCAGGATTAATTCTGTTTAGAATAATGGCTGGTTTATATGTGGGCCTTTAAAAAATAGCTATGACAAATCCAGTGGTGGGATTCATCCAGTTTGCATTATTTCAGAAGAACTGGTTGTTAACTTTCTGAGCAGTTTGGCAAACTGGTTGTTGGAAGAAATCATTACAGCACAGAACCGGTTGTTAAATTACTTGTCCACCACTGGACAAATCTCATATTTGCTAGAAAGCCATGCCCTGCACCCTTCAGCTAAATCCAAGAGGTCATTCAAGCTAGACTATAAGTATGGTACAATCAGATGCACGTGCTCAAACATCATAGCAACATTCTGGTCACACAAAAATAAGACGTGGGTTGGTAGAAGGAGATCTAACAAACATTCCCCTCTTACAACCTTAGCTGTGCCTAAAGGAATCCCTCTTCACAACAACTCCTCATCCTTTCACTTTGCTTTCCCATTTCTAGGAGCTGAATTGGATACATTGCTAAAGATGTTTGATATCCAGCAATTCTATTCTTTGTGGCTGAAGGTAACTTCCCCGCCCCTACCGACTGGCATTTATTAAAGATGAAGGCTGGTTAACGGAAAGGAAGCCTCCCCTGCAGGCATCTGCGGCTAAGGATGGAGCAGTCGTGGGGGCAGAGAGGAAAGACTGCATGGGAACTGAATGAGCCTACATCCTCACAGAAGAAAATAACTGGCTTTCTCAATCCCAGCATGAGGAAGGGGAATACAGTCTAACAACAAAATCCTATTGTCTATAGCCAGGATCTTTGTTGCAATTGTGTTTGTTGTGACAAGGATGTTCAACTGTTGAAATTAAACCAGGTGTTTAGGAGACTGATTGACCCATCTAGAGAAATCAGTATACTAATGAATAGAGTCAGATCATTTTCCCAGGAGGGCCAATTAAAAAACAGACCTCAAAAACAGAACCACAGATTATCACTGGTTGGCAGGCACAGCTTATAGTTCACTCAACTCAAAACACATTATTAATAGACAGAAGTAGATTCTCATAAATAACCAGAAACAACAGGATATGTTAATGTGAGAACAAAATCCTGCAACAAACCCAGATGTCTACTTTGCCCATATTTACCCCAACATCATCATCATGCCATGTGCTCCAACAATTTTCCACACCAGGCTAGAGGTGCCTTAACACGTTCTTCCTCTAATACAAGGCTTCTGAAATCTGCAAAAATTATTCAGAATTGGGTAAAAGTGTTTTTTTAATTTTTGAATAACAACCTATGAACCCATTATCCTTCACAACAGGGATATTTACATTTAAATTGACTTAAAGATTGCCATGTGTGCTAAAATATATTCAGAAATCTCCCAAAGTATTACTTTTAAGATGGTACTGTCAATGACTACTTCAGCTTCAACCACAACAATACAAGAGCACACAACAGATACAAACATAAAGTGAACCGCTCAAACTCAACTGCAGAAAATATGACTTCAGCAACAGAGTGGTCAATGCTTGGAATGCACTACCTGACTCTGTGGTTTTATCCCAAAACCCCCAAAATTTTAACCTAAGACTGTAATTTGACCTCCATACAACCTTCATAACCACTCTGTATTCCCTACCTTCCCCCTCCCCATTTCATCCCAATGTAGTTAAGTCACTCCATGCATTTGATGAAATGAACTGCAGCTCATGAAAGCTTTTAATACAATGTCTGGCCTCAAAAAGTGCTACTAGACGCTTTCTAATTTTCATAACCAGAGATTAATCTAACTATCCTTCCACAATAATGCTGCAATTTATCTCTGCAGTTTTATTGTTTGTATTGCTTTAATTTCATTATGTGCTGCAGCATGACTGTTGAATTGAAAAATGGTCTGATGCATCTCCTTGGACTGACATTTACCAGGGCATGTTCATCCTCAAAATGGGATGGACAATGTAAGACTTAAAGGCTGGGAAAGAGGGAGGAGGCAGAGAGGGAAGGAAAAATAAAGAAGGCATCTGGGGATAGAAAAAATAATTTTAGCAATGGGATATTCAAGGCTACCTAGTGAAAAATAGCTTTTGTTGGGTAATATGGAATGGGGAGGGGAGTAAATAATAATAGTAATAAACTTGTGTACTGTTCAACTCTCAATGACTTTGATTCACAACTATCAAGAAAAGAAATTAACATAAGAAATAAAGAAAAAATGGCAAATACGATAGAGTGAGAGGTCTCCATTTTCCTTATTGAAGGGCTGGATGAAAACAGTGTGGGGACATTCAAATCTCAAGGGAAATCTCATCCAGGCACTGCTACAGAGAAAAAAAACAGAAGGCTTCCTGGAAAATGGGACTTTAGTGCATGCGCTGGTATCTCTCCAAAGCAAATAAAGAAAATCTGCATGCCAAGATGAAAAGGAGGAATGAGAGGTCATGTGTACAAGTGTACGTATAAATGGGACCTGATGAAAGCTGCATAAGGGTTTCATAAATTGCTATGGTGAAGGGTGAAGAATGTAAAGTCTGCAGTGGAGCCATAGCAGCTTTTTCAAAAGGAAGAGGATGGAGGTCTCCGGGCTAGGCCAGTTGAACAAAGATCATCGTTGAAGGCTTATCCCAAAAGACAAAGCACTTGCCAGCTTGAAAGGCCATTTCACCCAATTCTAACCATTTCCCCAGTAGCAAGGAGTCAAGTGAAGAGGTGACATTTCTATTGAGAGGAGCAGCAGCAGCAGCTTGGCCGTATCACCATACAGTCTTAAAATATCATGCTAAAAACATTTCAGTGGGGAGGGGAATGAGAAAGAGGGACAAACTTTTCCTAGCCTAGAGCTCAAAGAAATCTGGGATGGAGCCAAGAACAAGAGCCAGACAAATGTCTATGAGTAGAAGGGCCAGCAGATGCAAGTCCCAGCTGCATGGCCTATTCCCCTTTGTAAGAAAATCCAGAGCAGCAACTGGAGCAGGCACTTTCCTTTACCAAGAGAGAGCTGGATATTTCAAAACAAAATCATATCATCATGCATTTAAGCTAAAAGAAAAACACCCTCAATAAGAAATCTGTTGCTCTTAATTAGGGTTACCAGATCTAGACTACAAAAAGCAGACTATTCAGAAAATGCTCTTTGTTGCCATCCAGTGGTCACCTGGATCATCACAGCCCACATTTGTCAATCCTACCTTTGAAAGGAGCCATTCAACCATCATTTGAAAACCTTCAAAAATACCTCACGTTTTGCCCCAGTTTATTAAGCATTAAAGCAGTCTGCAAAATTAATCATATAATTTCAGTCCCAAGGTAACTGAATCTCTTTTCGTATCTTAAGTCCCAAATCATGTTGTCGAAGAACTTGAATCTCATTGTGATAAAAAGTGAAAAGATCTTTTTCTGGGACTATTTGTATGTTTATGGCAAGTAGTTGTTTTATTTATAATTTGCAATAAGCCTTAACATTTTGAAGTTTGCACGACCCGTGACTTGTATCAACTTAGTTATACTTCTGAATCAGTGGTGAAATCTGAACCAGTTTAAGTAAGTAAGTAGAACAGCACGCGAAGGGTGTGTGTGATCAGCTGTGGCACACAATCTTTTTTTTTTTACTTTTAAAAGCATTGCTTTTAAAAGTAAAAAAAAGGCCTCTGATGATCGCGCTGCTCAATTGGGATCGTCAGAGGCTTTTTTTTTACCTTTTAAAAACATTTTTTCTACAACCTCTTCAGCCGAAGAGGTTGTAGAAAAAATGCTTTTAAATTTTTTTTTAAAAAGCCTTTGATTATTGCGTGGCTTAGCTGGGCATGTGGGGGGGGGGGGTCAGGGATTTTTGCTACCGGTTTTCCGAACCACCTGCTGCCATTGCTACCGGATCGGGTGATCCGGTCCAAACCGGGGGCATTTCACCCCTGTTCTGAATCCCACCCATCCAGAACCACTGTTGGGCAGATTTTTTTTTACAACCCGGGGCTCTCTTACATGCATTGAGATTGCCATTCCCAGAATTGCACTGCTAGCAAAATACTATCCCTGTAAGCAAGTCACAATTAAAATAGGCATTGATCATTCTCCTGATAGAGAAATGAGTTCTGCCACCTATGAATTTGCTAGTTCTGTTCCAAATGAATGAATTACAAATTCTCTGCTACTTCTGCTGAAAAGCAGTTTCATAGAACAGAATAGAATATCTTTATTGGCCAAGTGTGATTGGAAACACAAGGAATTTGTCTTTGGTGCGTATGCTCTCAAGTGTATATAAAAAGACAAGACACACTCGTCAAGAATCACAAGGCACAACACCCAGTGACAGTCATATGGTACAATAAGCAATTGAATCATACTAGGAAATAATATCAATATAAATTGCAAGGATACAAGCATCAAGCATATGGCCCTTTTTATGGCTTTATTTTTTTTGCTAGAGTGACACATTTTGTATATTTCTATGCTATTTTATCTATTTTACAGGCTACTTCTGAGTGTTGGCAGCTGTCAGCATTGCTGCTTCCTTGAGTATTTGTCAGTTTGGAAGATATGGTAGCTGCACTTAACAAGATTCCTTTCTAGGAATATAGAAAGGAATATTCCTTTCTATACATTGTCCCAGTGACATGTCATTCTGGCTAGTTTTGGAAATGTGTCTATATTCTTTTGGAAGAATCCATGTTCAAAAAAGCAGTGTTTAATTTTAGACCTCTTCCAGGAGAGTGCTACACCTGTGTTCAGAAACACAGGTCTACCACAAATTACTAGCATGGATAACTTTTTCAACACGGGTAACCTGTCACTTGGGAAACTTGAAACATGAAGTTGGATCTTAGATAGCCATCCATAATTGGCTGAGCTCACCCAATAACATTTTAAGAACAATGATTGGTGGTTGTGTTTCCTATCCACTCATGACATTGAGTGGAAAGGGAAATTGTTCCAATGGAATCTACCAATTGTAGCTTAATTTTTTAAAAAAATTTGATTTATATGCCGTCCTTCTCCGGAGACTCAAGGCGGCTTACAATGTGTTAAGCAATAGCCTTCATACTTTTGTATATTTTATACAAAGTCAGCTTATTGCCCCCACAACTGGGTCCTCAATTTACCCACCTTAGAAAGGATGGAAGGCTGAGTCGACCTTGAGTCTGGTGCGGTTCGAACTGGTGTAATTGCAGGCAGCTGGATGTTAATTGCTGCCTTAGTAGGAGGCATTAGCCTCCTACGCCACTCAGGCTCTTTCAATTGTTCCACATTAAAACCATCAGAATCAGCTTTATTATTTGTGTATTTGAAATGAGATGCTGTATAAGTTTAATTTGCATGACCAAGCTGCAAAAAGCAAGGAACTATATGAAAGTGAATTCTTTAAACAGAGCTAGTTTGCTGTAGTGATTAAAGCAGCCAGCTGTAGGGGACCATGAGTTCATCCTGCCTTAGGCACAAAGCCAGGTAGGTGATTTTGAACCAGTCATTCTCACTCAGACCTAGAAACAAGGCAGTGGGAAATCACTTTAAAAAAAACTTGCCAAGAAAACTGCAGTAGTCCAGGTACTCACCAAAAATTGACTTGAAGGTTCTTGAATATTGACAGTGATAATCAAGTTGACACTGGCATTTGGGGCTAGAAAGGGGAGAGAGGATGTTGAACTTGCACAGCAGCATATTTAATCATTATGTACTTTTGTTGAGGCAGTTTGGAATTTGATAATGATAGTCGCGTGATTGCAAATGACTATGTTGATATAATGCACTTAATTAATAAAATACCTGATTGCGTCATTCACATATTAAGCTATGTGTAGGCTAACAGACTTGGACTGCAGAAATAACAGCTTTGTCCCTCTGATGTAAGAGTAAATGAGTTGGAAGGGACCTTGGAGGTCATCTAGTCCAACCCCCTGCTCACGCAGATCTGTACTAGGGATTCAAACTGCCGAGCTGCTGACATTTCTGATCAACAAGTTCAGTGTCTGTCACTGAGCCACCTAGTCAGACATGTATGTATGCCAGGGGTGAAATGCTCCCAGTTTGGACCAGATCCCCCGATCCGGTAGCAATGGCGGTGGGTGGTTCAGAGAACCGGTAGCAAAAATCCCTGCCCCCCCCCCATGCCCAGCTGAGCCGTAGGATCTTCAGAGGCTTTTTAAAAAAAACTTTTTAAAGCATTTTTTCTACAACCTCTTCCCACGAAAAAATGCTTTTAAAAGTAAAAAAAGAAAAAGCCTCTGATGATGGCGCGGCTCAGCTGGGATCATCAGAGGCTTTTCAGAGCATTTTTTCCTGCAACCTCTTGGCGGAAGAGGTGGTAAAAAAATGCTTTGAAAAGTCTCTGAGGATCCCAGCTGAGTTGCATGATCGGCAGAGGCTTTTCAAAGCATTAGAAAAAATTGATGCTTTTGAATCAATTTTGAAAATTGATGCTTTTAGAAAAAATGCTTTGAAAAGTAAAAAAAAAAGTTGACCACGCCCACCCAGTCATATTAACCTCCCCCCACCAAGCCGTGCCCACAGAACCGGTAGTAACAAATTTTACATTTCACCCCGATGTATGCTATGTATATATGTATCAGACCTGTATGTGCTGATGGAAATTCTCTATTTGCTCAGTTTACCGTTCAATACATTGTGACAACATTAATAATTATCAGGTTCGCTTAACCTAAAGAATGTACTTTTTCCTATTTTCCTGCAACCGCGAGGCAGGATAACGTCAAATCCAATCTCCTGAGGCGGGGCGACAGATAATTTCTCAAGTCCCCTCCACAGTCCGCCCCTCTGATGGGCGGAGCACCTCCTTCGAATGGCGCTCTGCACAGCCGGTGAACGTGTCTCTATGACTTCCGCCTTCTCTGTTCCTGATTCCGGTCTCGCCCTCCTTTGGCGGCGGCGGCGGCGGCGGCAGGGCCTGTGGGGCGATGGCGGCTGTACGGGGCCTCCGTATTTCGGTGAAGGCGACTGAGCCGGAGCCCATGGAAGTGGAGGAGGGCGAGCTGTTGCTTCAGGCCGGAGCCCCTGCTACCACCTCGCCTCAGATAGCTACGGCATCAGCAGAGGAGCTAGCCGTGCCTGTGGGGTGCTCGCTGAGGGAGCTGCTGCCGGTAACGGAGCCGGGGAAACGGGCCGGGTGGAGGGGAACACAGGAGGCCCTTAAACACATAAACCTGGATCCGGAGGCTTGAGAGACAGGGCACTCTTTGCGCATGTGCAGCCTGCGTGTCCCATGACCAAAGAGGGACTGAATTCGCTGTGTCAGGGATGAATGGAGTCACCCGAGATACGCGGATGTTGACAAACAGGCAGGGCGACCCTGTTTAAAAGATCTCTTTTCTTCCCTCGTTCCTTCTTCTGCCTCCAACTCTTGTTTGCACGGCTGCCTGGCCCCAGATAGAAGCTTTCCCGAGATTTGGCAGATTTGCACTAAAAGGGGAGTTTTATTTACTGATTACTTACTTGGGCTTCGTCTTTTCACAGAAAATGCAGTGTAGCTGAGGAGGTTTCTCTTGAGATGTCCCATGGGCTCTTGGAAGAGCCCTGTGTGGAGGACATGAAGGCGGCTTGCTCACAAGTGCCCAAAGCTCTTATGGAGTGGGCACTCCCAATAGGCTGGTGAGGAATGGTAGACATTTACCAGTCCTTTACTTTGGGCTTCAAAAAGAAAAAAAAAGTACATTAGCTCAGTTTAAAATTAACAGAAAACAAGAAAGAGCTACTGATTTTTTTATTTTATTTTATTTTATTTTATTGGTAGCTTGGATGGCCCTTGCTTGGATCTTTGAGAATTGAGAAATGACCAAAGGTTGAAACAAGGTTTCTTGGAGAACTTCAGATTAGGAAAATATAACTTTCATCATTAATTGGGGACGCTACCCTGCCGAAAGGCAATTTGTTCAGTAGTTATATTAATGATTGTTTTATTTCAGGATACTAGCAGAAGATATGAAAACAAAGCTGGGAGCTTTATCACAGGAATAGATGTGACTTCAAAGGTATTTACAGACAGTGATGTGCTTTTCATTCACTTTGGAAACCTGGAAAATGTCAAATTTCAGATTCATTGATGTATACATATACATGCGGTAAAATCTCTGAAAGTTGAAGGAAAGTGATCAACATATGGAGGTGGTCAACCTACAGAACTACTGATATATACATGTGCCTCATTTTATTGTACAGCTTTTATTAGAGAGTGTCATACAGAAACACACATAGGGAAAACAGGCAAATCATTCTTACAATATTTTATCATACAGAATTAATGCATTTATGTATGTATTGTTACCTCATGGTTTGATCTTTCTTTCTGAAAAAAGTCAATTTTAGTTTGTTTCTTATTCTTTTTATGAAGGAGAAAGCATACTCAGCACTGGCTATACCATTCAGCCTATCATGGCACTTTTCCACAACAAATGACTAATTCCATTATCAAATGACTAACATCCTCCTCTTTTGGAACATCTGGAATTTCTGTGTCCTCAATTGTTCTGCTTCACTAATTGCTTCCAGCGCTTTTCTGCTGGGTTGTACTGTGGTCAATACTGATTGGAAAATTGCTTCTGGATCAGGTTCATCGCACATTGCTACATCATCATCCATTGCAACAAAATCTTCAAAATCTGCTCCCTTGAATTCTGCCATGGGAGGTAGAGCAACATCTTGCTCTTGGGTTGTAGCAAATCCAGCTTTCTTGAAGTACTTCTGTATTGTTTCAGACTTCTTCATTTCTCGGTCAGTACCTCTTATCCATTCCTCAAATAGGGCACCAGTCATTCATCCAGATTTGTTAGTTTTCCAGGTGACAGGAAGGTCTTTGGGCTGCAGAGTTTTGAATGAGCGTGGTTTGCCAGTTTACCAATCACCAAGGATTTTAGCTTCTCTCCGGTTAAGCTAGCGCACAGCAGAACTACAAAACGTTCTTTAGAAAGTTTTCCACTCTGAACATTTGTCACCCCTCATAATAAGGCTCCTGTCAGGCATTGCCTTGAAAAAGAGTCCACACTTGTCAGCATTAAAGATGTCATTTTTGAAGCCACTGAGGAAGTCTGGAAACTTTTCAATGAATTCTACAACAACTTCTACTGGGACTTAGATTCACCACACAATACTTTCTGGGAGATCTTGTGTCATAGTTTAAATTTCTCAAGACAACCAGTTGATGCTTAGAAATGTGATACCCTGAACTCCTTCATAAATATTTTAGCAATTTCTTGGATCATTGGCCCAGAGATTCTGGCGTTAACAGCCCTCATTTGTTTAAACCAACATAACATGGCTTCATTGACTTCATCCAGCAAAGTGTTTCTCTTTTTGCATTGTAAATTTCTGCATTCTTTATCGTATCTCTCCAGGTATACATCCTTACATTTTTGGATATTGCTTACTATCATCTTGCTGACACCAAAATGTTCCGCCATCATTCTTTGGATACTGTTTTCCAGAAAATATAAACATAAAAAAGATCAAACTTCTCCTATGTCAGTTCTTTCAATTCCTTCTTTTTTCCATTATGACTCAACTTGCATAGAGAAAAGACAAAAGTTTTTTTAAAAACAAAAAAAACCCTGATTCTTTCTCATACAACTACTTCATAATTGTAGCTAAACATTGTTTGTTGCACTTTAAAACTGTGCTTTTTTTTCACAATGGTTAGGTCCATTGTAAATCGCACACTGTTGTTGGCACTTTGCTTTGATGGCTGCCGCATGGTAAAACAAATAAAACTGCTTGCATATGTCTGTGTTGTGGGTGTATTTGTTTCATTTTACCATTGGCTATTTTTTAATTGATCCTGAAAAGGGGAAAATAATTGATGTGGAAAAAAATTAAGCCTTTATGCAATTTGTATTAGGAAATAAATTCATAATTATCATTGTTAAACTGCCGAATCAAAGTCAAAAATATTGTATTCTCTGATACTCTTCTTGAAAAAATTCATTGCTACCAATTCTGCATTTCACTTTTCTTGCCCTTGATGCAGACTAGACTCAACAGGTCAAGTTATAGAGAGTAAATTAATACTGTGTGTCAAGGTCCAGGTGGTCAAGATACACTATATACAGAAGGAGTCAGAAGAGGTTGGCTTTCTATTGTGTACATATAGTGTATACCCCGACTATGAAAATTAGGTCAATTTAGGGGGAGGTGGTCAATATAGAGAGGTGATCAACTATGGAGGTTTTACTGTATTTTTATATGAATGTATATAATGTGAGTTTCACTCCAGTGTATAGGCATATTTCTAGAGCACGACCTTCCCCCTTTAAAAATAGCGGGGAGGGTGTTGGCAGGATCCAAGTAATGTGTTATTTGCAATTTTGTAAATTATGTTCTTTAATAAGTATATATTGGCAAATGTAATAGTTTTCATTATTTTTTTTCTCTAGAATCTCTCAGTGTGAGCTTCCCTTCATAGTTGACTCGTCTCCATACATAAGTCTGAGCCTGAAGAAATATATTTCCATTCCCCAATACAATCAGTATTTAAATGGGACTGTGATATTCGAATTATTGAAAATAACATTTGACACAAGAACTTGGTCTCAGTATGCCTGCACTGGGAAATTGTTGCTTTTTTCTGTCATCTATCATCAGCTTCTCTGATTAATTACTCTAATAGTTATTTCAGAGACTGGGCTATGGCACTCTGGACTCATCCCCAGTTTTAGCAAAGCTGTTGAATACAGCTGATATTTTATTGCAAGAAGCAATTTATGGGAAGATTTTGTATCCTGAAACAATCAGGCTTCTGCATATTTTTCTTAAATGGGAAGCTACCTATCTTCCTGCTGTGAATGTGAAAAATTGTAACTGTCTAAATTTATTCAGAAGCTTTTTGAATGGTGGTGTGGATTTTATTTCCCAATTGCATCATTCCCTTCTGTCAGGGAGAGCAAAATGTTTCTGCATCACATGGAGACTTGATAGAAGGAGCAAGTTGTTTTTCCAGTTATACTGCATAAAGCATCAGGCCATAATTTCTGCTACTGTTCCATACAGGTAATGTTGTAATACTGCAGAGCAGCACACACACAAAAAATGAATTTAGGTTTTAAGAAATATGAGTGTCTTTTCTGTTTTTTGCAAAGCAGATATCAGCTGTTGTTACTACCAGTCACTTGGATGTTCAATCACCTCTTTTTTCCATTTTGTAGGAAGCTATTGAGAAGAAGGAGCAGAGAGCAAAACGTTTTCATTTTCGTGGAGAAATCAATCTTGCGCAAAGAAATGTAACACTGGATCGAGATATGATGAAGAAAGGTACTGAGAACTGTGTGCTCTTTAAAAAAGCAAATCTTCCTATTTGCTGTGAGCTTTGTAAAACTATGGGTGTTTTGGTCTTCCAGGTTGGATGAAATGCACAACTGATCCTCCCTAATGAGTGTATTTTTCAGTGGGTAACTTTGTATACATGAGGAAAGAATCCAAATGATACATTTCTTAATTTCAGCAAATGAATTAGTAAAGTAGAGCAGTTGTGCTAGCAGTTTGGGAATCGGGCACTTTGTGTAGAAACAGTATGTCAGCTGCCACCCCAGAATGATTGTGCTTCTCAACCATTCAGTATCAGTTGCCATGAACTTGGGAATGGGGGGGCTGGGTGGGAGGGAAGGATGCTTTGGGGAAACTAAACTTCATTGTATCTGAGATGGGCTTCAAGGACAACTGGCTGGGAACGGAATGCAGCTGCAGACCAAACCTATGTCTGAAGTGACTGTTCTGAAAACATCTTGTCTGAGTTTGATAGGACATGGGGGCCCAGTAGGAGCAACTGAGGGAGGGAAAGGTTAGATTTGGGGAATTTTGGCGCACGATTCTCAATTCTGGCTATGCATTACTGTAATTCCCTTGACCTCTAGTAAACTATCTTTCTCAATAAATGGAGGTAAGGATCATTCTTGCTTAGGGGTTCAAGCTGAGGCAGGTCTGACACAGTAGAATAAGTGTCAATTCTAGTACACAGTTATCTGCTGTGTACTGAGTCAAATCATTCGTCCATCTAGGATTGTATAATAGTGGAAGATGTCAGAAGTGAACTTCAGGACATATAATTTTACATGGAAATATGCTCACATTGAAAAAGCTAAAGTCTTGTTTCTTTCTTGTTCAGCTGTTGGTCCTGTGATCCTTAAATGAGAACAAATAACTGTTGAATTTAATGGGATTTATATCTGAATAGATTTTTTTAAATGTGCATTATTCACTGTTTTCAAAAGAATGATGACCCCCCCCCCACCACCACCTTCACTCCTTTAACCTTGTTAATGCCTACATTAGGGAAAGAATGTCCAAGATGGACTATGGAAAAGAGAATCAAAGGAATCCTTTTCCAAGGTTTTTCATCTAAATAAATCTCATTGATGATAGAACAAAGCAGCCTTTCTTCCTTTTTTGAGCTGTGCTGTGCTTTCTTGAACTTTCAAAAAAGTGATGGGAAGCTGATTTATTTGCGTTGTTGCCTGATGTTTTTTGTTTTGTTTGCCTTATTTTTCTTTTGTTAGTTGCTGACACTTAGACTAGATTTTGAATTTCTTGCAGCCATTCCCAAATTGCGACTAGATACCATATATATTTATGGTGTTGATGAAATGAGCACTCAGGATATTTTTGCCTATTTCAAGGAATATCCCCCTGCTCACATTGAGTGGCTGGATGACACATCTTGTAAGTACTTGAGACCAAATAAACTACAGTAAATTTGTTTTAAGCAGAAAGATGATGTATTCTATGGGGATTGTCACCTCGGTATGCCAATGATACCCAGCTTTACATCTCCACCCTGGCCCAACCTAGGGATGCCCTTTCCATGATGTCTAAGTGCCTGGAGGCGGTGCAGGTCTGGATGGGTAGGAACAGGCTCAGACTTAACCCCTCCAAGATGGAGTGGCTGTGGATACCGGCATCTCATAGTTTAGTGCCCCCATCACTTCGGATGAGGGGGGAGTTACTCACTCCTTCTGAAAAGGCTCGCAATCTAGGTGTCCTCCATGATTCGCAGCTGTCCTTGGTCAATCATCTGACAGCTGTGACAAGGGGAGGCCTTTGCATAGGTTCACATGCTGCGCCAGTCGCGCCCTTTCCTAGACAGGGATGCCCTTCGTACAGTCACCCATGCTCTTGTCATCTCTAGTTTGGATTACTGCAATGCCCTCTACATGGGGCTACACTTGTGGTGCACCCGGAGGCTCCAGAATGCGGCCGCGCGGGTTGTTACGGGGGCTTCCCGTTACTCCTATATTACACCTCTCCTGCGTGAGTTGCACTGGTTACCGGTGGTCCTTCGGATCCACTTCAAGGTGCTGGTACTTACCTATAAAGCCCTTCATGGCATGGGCCTGGGGTACTTAATGCATTGTAAGCCGCCCTGAGTCTCCGGAGAAGGGCGGCATATAAATCAAACTAATAAATAATAAATAATAAATAAATACTTGCAGGATCACCTTCTGCCTACCTCCAACCGCCCAGTGCACTCACATAGGATTGCCCTCCTCTGAGTCCCATCGGCCAGACAATGTTGGCTGATGGCGCCCAGGATGAGGGCGTTCACTGTGGGCGCACCAACCCTCTGGAATGGTTTACCCACTGGGCTCCGGATGGCCCCCGACCTCCGCTTTTTCCACGCTGACCTGAAGACATGGCTTTTCGAATAAATTTGCTGATCTGATGGGAGTTTTAACTAATTTTTTGGGGTTTTTAATTGAGTATTTTGGTTGTAATTTTAATGTTTTATTGTTTTATTTTTGTGAGCCGCCCCGAGTCCTTCGGGAGAAGGGCAGCATATAAATATAAATAAAGTAAATTAAACTAAACTTTATTTTCTGTTAAACTTATACTGGGAATGGAAAAGTTTTTCCTTATGACATTTCTCTCAGACTTGAGACAGATTATTGCATTTTTCATTATGTGTTTGTAGTTTAGGAACTAACTGATTTTTTTTTTCTTTTGAGGCAATGTGGTTTGGCTTGATGAAGTAACAGCGACGCGAGCACTCATCAACATGAGTTCTATGCCTAGTGAGGCAAAAATGAAACCCCAAGAAAACTGTAAGAAAATAGAAGACTCCACAAAGAAAGGTAAAAGACACTTTATTCCTTAGCCAGAGGATTTTGGATTTTGTACGGTACACCTAGGCACATGTTAATTGGTGTTACATGGGATTCTGAAATTCACTGCTGAAACCACCAATGCGATTCCAGTGACAGTTTTGCTTGCAGAGATCATAATATGAGCTTCTATCTATAAATGTTGTACATATATTTCATTTATAGAAGGTTCTTTCATCACCAGTGTGAAAAGGCCTTAGATAACAAGACTGAAAAGGATTTTCAAGAAAACTACGGATCATAATAAAGGAGACTGAACATGTGAAACAATGGGCATGTTCAAAAGAATCAGTTCAGTTGCAGGGCCTTAGTGCTAATCAGACTTAAGCCGTTATTCCATTTTTACACAAATAGCAAAAAGAAGAGAGAGATTTCTTGGTTGTCTTTTTGCTTTTGGTTCAGCTCCTTCTCTTTATAATTAAATATTTTTATTTGAATCTCCTGAGTTTTTTATAAGTTTGTGACACGATTCTCTGTTGAGCTGGATTATTGGTTTGGCTGAGCTTGTACAGATAGTCATTGACTTACAACAGTCCATTTAGTGACAATTCAAAGTTACAACAGCATTGAAAAAACTGATATATGACCGTTTTTCACATGACCATTGCAGCATCCAGATGGTCATGTGATCAAAATTCAGGCACTGACTCATTTATGACGGTTGCCGTGTCCTGGGGTCATGTGATCACTTGTAACCTTCTGACAAGCAAAATCAATGGGGAAGCCAGGTTTACTTTAACCATGTTACTAACTTAACTGCAGTGATTCACTTAACAACTGTGGCAAGAAAGGTTGTAAAATGGGGCAAAACATGCTTAACAAATGTCTCAGTAACTGAGATTTTGGGCTCAATTGTGGTTGTAAGTCAAAGAGTATCTGTATTGTCTATGCTGTGGAAAGAACTGTACCTAATTAGTAGAACACATTTTGTATACAAAAAGTTTTAACTTCAATTCTGACTATACTAGAAAGATACGGAAAGACTCCATCCGGGTTATCTCCAATTTTTGGTTGATCAAACTACAGCAAATAGTGAGGCAGTCATTAACTAATAGAATTAGAATTAGAATTCTTTATTGGACACACAAGGAATTTGTCTTCGGTGCCTATGCTCTCTTGTACATAAAAAGAGCAGATACATTAGTCAAGAATCATAAGTTACTTATGATTCTTAATGATAGTCATAGGGTACAAATAAGCAATAAAATCATACTAGGAAACAATATAAATCAAAAGGATACAAGCAACAAAATTACAGTCATGCAGTCATAAATGGGAGGAGATGGGTGATAGGAATGATGACAAGATTAATAGTTGTGCAGACTTAGTGAATAGTTTGACAGTGTTGAGGGAATTGTTTGTTTAGCAGAGTGATGGCGTTTGGGAAAAAACTGTTCTTGCGTCTAGTTGTTCTGGGCGTGCACGGCTCTATAGGGTCATTTTGAGGGTAGGAGTTGAAACTGTCCAGGAGCCCTCTTTTTGACTCGTGCAGTATACAGGTCCTCAATGGAAGGCAGGTTGGTAGTAATTGTTTTTTCTGCAGTTCTAATTATCCTCTGAAGTCTGTGTCTGTCTTGTTGGGTTCAGAACCAAACCAGACAGTTTTAGAGGTGCAGATGACAAGACTCAATAATTCCTCTGTAGAACTATTATCAGCAACTCATTGGACAATTTGAGCTTCCTGAGTTGGCGCAGAAAGAACATTCTTTGTTGTGTTTTTTTGAGACGTAGGTAATGGCTCTCTCTAATGCAAGAGCGTTTCCTATGCTCTTCCATGGTTTCAAGCCAACTAATAATTCCAATGGCATTACTGTCTGAAAAGTTTGTAACCTTGAATGCTTTGGATTGATATTGGGATAATCTGCATGCAAATCAGGGTCTCTATCCCTGAGCTACTTGGTACTAGGTAGAAAATGTATTTCTTTCATAAGAAGTGTGGCTCATCTTCCTCTTCCTTTTCTGAGTCCTATGTGGCTTTACTGCTGGGAACCTGGAGAATCAATATTAGAGTGTAAAACAGTCAGCTAAGTTTCATTGTTGTGGAGAAATCCTGCTTCATCTCATGACTTCTGCCTTTGGCACTTCTGGATAATCAACTACCGTAGGGCACTGTTTACTAAGTATAGACAAGAAGGTAATGATTGTAAAGTATATATTTTGTTTATTTTAGAAAAACAAGAGGAAAGCTCAGATGATGAAACAGAAGAAGGTGAGGTAGAAGATGATCATCCAAGTGATACAGAGGTTAGCGCAATTACGGTGCAAGCTGAGGGATTCTGGGATACGTTCTGCATATCTAAGACTGCCCGTATTGGGGAAAGAGAAATAAATAACAGAATATGATTAATGAGTATCTGCAATCTAATTTGCCATGGGGAGGAGTGGGAGTTTTATTGACAACCTCCAATAAAATGTAATTATAACACAGGAATTGTGATTGGTTGTGTACTAGATCAAAACAGGCCCCTTGAGCTGAGCTTTGTGCTCCTCTCAAAGACATGTATATCATTTCGCAATTTCATTGAACTGAATAAAAAGTGAATGCAGAATCAAAAATTGGGCTGGTTTCTTCAAGCAGAGAGATCTTGAGTTGAAATAGAACAATATATTTGTGGTTATCAGGCCCTCTTTTGTTATCATGGTCACGCCTGAAATGTGTGGTGTTTTTTTTTTTCTACAGCTGGACACTTTATCCCAAGTGGAAGAAGATTCCCTTTTGCGTAATGACCTTCGTCCAGCCAGTAAGCTGGCCAGAGGCAACAAGCTCTTCATGAGGTTTGCCACTAAAGGTAAAGAGCTTGATCTATACAAAGAGTCCATTGCAACGCAGTGCAGTTATGGCCCAGCATTTGTCTTAATTTTATGATCCACAGAAATCTTTCATGGACCCTGAAATATAATAAATTAGCTATTTCCCATCTATATAGTAATTAACTGAAATTTTCACAGAAATTTCAAAAGAATTAAAAACATTTGTACATTTGTAAAATATTTTAAGAATTTAAAAAGCTTGGTAGTAAGATGTAATGTGAAATAAAGTATGGGTGCCAAGTGATCCTTTCTGGAAGGCTCTGCATAACAAGAATGCTACTGAAAAGAAGTCAATCTCTTCATAGTCACCAAGTGTATCAGAAAAAGTTTTATCTAGGTAGATTTTAATCTCATTTTTTAATCTTAACTAATGCTTTCCGCTTTGATTCAAAAATTTCTTTGTAGATCAGGTATCAGCTGTCTGTGGACTGCATGAGACCATAGCAGTGAAATGTGATTGTGATTTTTAAAAAAATTTTCTATGTATTTTAAAAATATTTTTAGAGAAATAACACTCCTTTTTAGATAGGAAGCCTCTACAGCCTTAACCCATCTGTTTCAAGTTCAAAACAAAACAAAACAAAAAACCCCACAATATTAAAAAAGATTAGGGTTACATTTTAGCCATTGAAATTGATCCCCACTATGGAAAGAATTTGTAACTGGTTCCCTAGTTCCAATAGTGTAGAATGTCCCTACATCCACTTAGCATTTGTGCTACTCTTACAGATGACAAGAAGGAGCTTGGGGCTGCCAGGAGAAGTCAGTATTACATGAAATATGGAAATCCTAATTATGGAGGCATGAAAGGCATCTTGAGCAACTCATGGTGAGCTGGGGAGAGATATCCCTTGGAAATCGCATTATCCAAAATATGAGCTATTGTGTTAGCCTGATTCCTTTTTTGAAAATATTTTTCATTTCCCCTCCTCATGTCTCTTGTCAGGCCAGGAAGATGTATAGGAAGTATCTTCTCGGTACGCTCTTCATTCTGTATCACAGCATTGGTTAATGCACTGGGCTCATTAAGGGCTGCCTTTAGTCCAGGCCCGTCCATATTGGGATGTGGAATTAGGTACATGCTTGATTACAAGAAGACATTACAAGTAGAAGCACTGCAGCAGACAGCACAAGAAATAAATACTCAGGAATACTGAAAATAGGAATGTTCTTGGATTCAGGAAATATCTAGAATAGTTTCCTAGACTCCATATAATTTTGAGTAGTAATTTGAAAAGTTGGCATATCTGCAAGATCAAATTAATATGTACAGTATATCTGAGAATGGGTTGTGGGGGGAAACAGGTTTCTTAGTTGTAATAGTTGACACAATATGCTAAGGCTAATCCTGATTTAACAAAGTACAATTGCTACGTTCGTAGCAAACATAGCATATTTGCCTAACATGCTATGATTAAACAAATGTAAGTTGTGTTATGGTATAACACACAGTAGTCTGGTTCATATGACCCATTAGAACGCTTTCTGGATTCTCATAGAACACTGAACTATAACCATAATCAAGCTTCATTTTTATTTTTTGTCGTGGTAGTGACAAAAGAGAATGTAAAAGATCATCATTTTTCTGGGTCATTTGCAAATTGAAGGGGGCACAACCAAATCATCCCTTATCAAAAATTCACTGATTATATCTACAAGGCCAGTTTTTAGTGGAAGGTTATAGGAAAAACCAATGTTGGTGCACATGTTATCTGTAAATCTTCTGTCTTTGCAGGAAGCGGAGGTATCATTCACGTCGACTTCACCGGGATGTAATTAAAAAAAGAACCCTCATTGGGGATGATGTTGGTCTGACACCCCCTTATAAACATCATCATTCAGGTAGGTGAAAAACATTTTGTAATGCAAGCACATTATAACTACTTCCAACACAGTTGGTCTGTTGTACATTATAAAACTGGAGTATGTATATAAAACTGGTGTATGAATCATATGTATGTGTACATTTTTTCTTCTGTCATAAAGGCTTCACTACCTAATTTTGCATGTGTACAGTATGGACTCTCCAGTAAAAACAGTTATCTGCATTATAGAATAGCATTGTGAAATCAAAATAGGAAGGAAGAACTGGTTTTTGGGACTGTACTTTCATTCCTCTCTAAAAGCAACAAAGTGTTGTGCCTGAAATGTAGGCCAAGATAGTTTAAGAATCCAAGTAATTGTATGGAGCAAATAACACAAATAGGAAAAAAACACTAGATTTTTTAAGGGAGGAGTTGGCCTCATCATTTAGCCACATACTCAGATAAAACTAATTATATTGTTTCAGCCTTTAGAATTTAATTCTTGCAAAACAAAACAACCAAGAATCTGCGCATACAAATGACATGTACTGTATGAGCAAACTAAAAACAAACCAACCAGAGAACAAACTTTACTTTTTTATACAGAAAAGTTAGACTGAGACCTTTATACTGACATCTGGTGACCAGTCTTGCACTTTTTAAGCTCTTTTTCAAGGTTTTTAAGAAACTTTGTTATCTTTGGAATGGTGACATTGTTTGGTGGATGGCGTTTTTTCTTTTGAGAGTGGGCATCGGAATTTAATTTTAATGTATGCCATTGTCTATACAGAAAAACGACAATAGAGGTCATCTTCTTTTCTCTTCATTAGAAGGTGGTCTATTCCCACATTAACTTGCCACAATCATTACTGGTGTAATAGATACGCTCTTATTTATTATCATAATTCATGATACAGGGAATTCTTTAACACGGAAATTAGCAAAATAGATTTCTAAGGTGCTTAGGTATCGACAGAAGTCATTTGGGAAAGAAGAATTGCACTAAACCAGCAAAATATTTACTGAATTCTTATTTTTTGAGATCATGTCTGGCTTCCTTTGCAGGTAACTCCCGGTGCCACTTAATGAAAGACTTTTATTTTTTGTATGCAACTGTTTTCACACATTAAATGCTGGGTGCAGTTTTAGCCTTTTTAGAAAGATCATTCTTGCCTTCCAGGATTAGTAAATGTTCCTGAAGAACCAATTGAGGAAGAGGAGGAAGAGGACCAGGATGATGATGATCAATATATGGATGAGGATGATCGTGTAGTTGTGGAATATAGAGATGAACTGCAAGCTTACAAGCAGTCTCGTGAACGGAGTGCTCGGCGTTCCAGTGCTAGCGAATCTGATTCTGATGAAATGGACTATGATCTTGAGTTGAAGATGATCTCTACTCCTTCCCCCAAGAAAAGCATGAAAATGACTATGTATGCAGATGAAGTAGAGTCTCAGTTGAAGAGCATTAGGTAAGGCTGGTTTACATTGAAAAAGCTGGGTACCTCTTAATCCTGAACCAAGAAAATTGGTTCAGGTTAAGTAGGTTGGGATTATAGGCACACTGGTGATATGGAAAAACAGACATGAAATAAAACGATCAATTTAAAGCAGAAAAAATGAAGCAATTAGAATGTCACTGACCACAAGATTATAGTAAGAGGTGAATCAGAAACTATTTGAGGGTAAAACAAATTTGGAAACGATGATATTAAATTCAGAAGATGAAAGAGTATATTCAAATATATTTTCTTTGTCTGTTCCATTAATACTGTAAACACACATAAACATTCTAAATATTGAAATGTAAATGCCGTTCCAGTGGAAGCTCAAGATTGTTAGATTGTTCAGGTTCACATAAAGATAACAATAGCACAAAAAATTAAGACAGGTAAGGAAAGAAGTTGTGAAGGGAAAAGGGTTTCTTTAATCAGCTAGATTAAATTCTAAGAAAGAATAAAAAAGTCTACCTCTCCATCTTCAGAAAAACTAAAAATTTGGAGTTTGAAGGAATTCATCAGTATCTTTTCTAGCATCCTTAAATAAGCCCTTCTTGTTTGTTTTAGCACTTTACAGACACACGTATGAATGACATGAGTATGACATGATCTATGTGTTTGATGCCACTGCCATATTTAATTGATTTTCTACTTTAAATTCTCAGTTGTTGATTCTACGCAGGGATATTTTCAATGTGACAGTAAAGATAGTCCTCCAGCTACTATGACAATTGGGACTAGGAATTCTGTTGCTAAATGATGCTGCCATAAAATGCAATATCATTTGACCGCATCACTTAGCAGAGGTTGTCCGCGTTTCCATTGTTATATGAGGACTTTGTAACCATAACATGGGTAGAAATAGCAATAGCACTTAGAGTTATATACCACCCCATAGTGCTTTATAGCACTCTCTTAAGTGGTTTGAAGAGTCAGCATATTGCCGCCAATAGTCCTCATTTTACTGACCTTGGAAGAAAGGAAGGCTGAGTCAACATTGAGCCGGTCAGGACTCAGCTCTTGGCTATGGGCAGAGTTAGCCTGCAATATTGTAATCTAACCACTGTGCCACTGCGGCTCTGAACGCTGAAACTGTGTTCCCAGAGAAGCAGGTCAGTGGAAAAGTGTTATGGACAGGCCAGTGGGTGCTCTGGCTGGGCATTATGGAATATAGGCAGGCAGGCACTAGAGTACAAATTCCCATGCTGCCCAGATGTGCCTCAGGAGAGAAAAGAGCAGAAGCGAATGCCAAACACACAAATCACAATCTCATGACCATGGGAATGCTGTGACTTTGAGGAGACATAATAAATCCCCCTGATTCACTGCTATTATAATCAGTCACTGAAGAAATAGTTATAACTCAAGAAATACCTGTATATGGATTGATTATGTTCCTATATTTCTGGACTTTGAAGATGTCAGTAATTTCTTTGATCCTGTGTTCCTCAATTTTCGTACATCTGAACTTTCCTATCAGTAACCAAATCATACATTTGCTCATACCAGAAGTTTTGTCCATGGTACTAAAGGTTCCATATTGGATTGGCAAGACAGACTATACAATTTTCCTAGAGTTTCCAGAAATCATCTCATAAAAGTTAAAAATAAAATAATTCTAACAATATGTAAAAGAAAGCAGGTCCTTCATGATCCAATGAAGTATTAAAAGTTAATGTAACCATTTTAATAATTCACTTTTATAAGTTTTATAAGAAGGAATGTAGATTTTTACTCTCCAAACTTAAAATAGCTTCTAAAGCATACATTTTTCTGTGATTTTTTTTTTCATCCAGCAAACCTTTTCATTAATTTAGACCAACTTTTATTTTTGTATTTTATGCATCTTTTTGTGGAAAAGAGAAAAGTCACATATGGATTCTGTAAAAACAAAAAAAATAGGTCAATTTAAAGCAATTTTTGAACTAAGCCATGCTCCAAACAATGTTTTTCACACCAAACCAGGGGTGAAATGCTACCAGTTTGGCCGAATCACTAGTGATGGCAGCGGGTGGTTCGGAGAACCGGTAGCAACATCAGCGCGAGGCTCTGCCCAACCGCCTGGTCGTCGTTAACTTCCTGGTTTTAACCAGGAAGTAACCTATTTTTTACCCCCTGTGCATGCGTGCGTGTACTTCTGAATTGGTAGGGAAGGTAAGTAGATTTCACCCCTGCACCAAACCTACCCAATTCAGACTTCATTTGATTCAGATTTCTGATGGTTACTTTTTCCACAGCCTTAGAGAATGGTGAGACATGGGCAGAACAGCAATTGCCTGGGAAGTCTCAAACATCTTATTTTGGTCAAGATACACACACATCATTATAGTGCCGAGGCTCCTTTCCTCTCACATTGATTATCATGTTTGGGAAATCCTTGCTCATGCTAATATTTAGTCTTCCGTGGTGTTAAGGACTTCAGCTAGCCTGTGGGTGATCTTTTCCTGGCTTTGAGATGTTCAGCAGAACAGAGATTGGAGCACCATCTCACTCCAGAGCAACTGGAACCTTCATTTTGAAGTACAGATTTACCTATTCTCATTAAACTACACACTTTTTACACAAAAAGGTGTTCTGGGGGAGTTCGTAGAGCTTGCAGTTTCCATTTTGATTCATGGAGAATTTTTTTTTAAATGTAGAAATTCAATGAGAGCAGACAGTGTCGCTTCCAGCAATATCAAGAATCGTATTGGAAGCAAAGGACCCTCAGAGAAAGTTACTGATGTGAGACTGCTGTTGGAAGAAAAAAGACATGGGAGCCCTGGCCTGCATCAGCCCCTGAGCTCTGTGAAATCAGGTAAAGGATCCTTTGCTGTTGATTTACTTCTGCTTTGGAGGAGCTGTTTTGTAACATTGTATTACTTGTATAATTCAGAATAAATAGGATGAACAACATGGTTATTTTTCAAATGCTAGATGCCCCTGAGATAGAATTGTTGGTTTGGCCCACCTTTATGAAGTTTCAGATCATCCACCCTCCTGATACCGCATGTACATGTACACATACACCCCACCCACAACCCCAGTTTTCTTCCCATCAGGCTCTAGGATCATGTACTACCACTGGTATACTTAGCTTAATGTTCAGAGTCTTCATTGGGATGATGAGTGTTAATAAGCAGAGTAAAATTAAATGCATAATTATCCATGTATTGTTTCCAGATGTCCGACAGAGGCTTGGCAAGAGGCCACATTCACCAGAAGCACCTCAGCCCAGCAATATCTCTTCATCTCACCGTGAGCCTATGTCCGATGTTCATAGTCGTCTAGGAATCCCCAGGCAAGAAGGGAAAGGCCTTTATTCAGATACCAGAGAGAAGAAATCTGGTCAGTTCTGTGCAGGGTTCTGTCAGTCAACTTTTTTGTTGCTTTTAGAAGCAGTGATGGCCAAAGGGTGTAAACAGAGCGTGTAATTCACCACTAGTTGTTTCCTCTTTTTTTATAATAATCGTGAGTAACTCCATTAAGGTAGACAGCATGCGAAGTAATGTCATGCAGTAGCTTCATTATTGAGCAGTGATCTGGGAAGCATAGGTTGAAATGTGTGCTGAACTCTGATGCTGATTGAGATGTCATTGTTTCTTCAACTGCAGGGATGCTATGACAGCCATAGGTGCAAGGACTGATTGTAAATCATTTTTCAGCACCATCATAATTTTGAACGGTTGTTAAATAAATGGCTATAAATTGAAGACTAGCTATAAAGTGCTTTTGGTTCTCTGAAAGATTAAAGTACGTTCAATTAGTTCTGTACAATAAGCAAATCTATCTCAAGAAAGTTTATAAAAACAATATGGCTGAAGTTACTAATTCTGTACATCAGATCAATTCATTCACTGCAAATTGGAGAAACCACACTTAGAGTCATTGGCTCCCTGGGCAATTTGGATTCTTTAGGTTTTTTTGGCTATTCAGATTCCTTAGGCTTCTTTAGCTATTTGGATTTGAATAAAACAATTTTTAAAAAATAGCATTTTCTATACTATATCCATGTTGGTGACCTTGCTTATGGATGAGAGCCCTGGGGTTAATCTTGCTCAAAGGGAATGGTTTAAAAAATTCATTTACCAACATCTGGCTCTTCAGAGAGATTCTGGGGATAGTAATACCCATTTGCTCTCCATGTTTTAGCACTACCTTCTAAAGAGATCTGTGCTTCGCTGTTTAAAGAATTGCATTTTGCCATTTTATCTGGAATGAAATCAGAATGAAAAACTCTGATCCTTAAGTTCTCTCTGTGGTAAATAAAAGTGAGAGGTGGGGAAAAAAAGGTTATCAATGACTTAGGCAGGAATTAATATGTAGTGGTAAGAATAGAGAGAGAAAAATGTAAAAAATGGTGGATATTATGTAAAACCACTCTGGAAGTCTTTAACAGCTGTAGGTTGAGATACAAAGTACATGAGGTATTACCCCAGGAGAAGCCATATGTACATTGTGAATGTAAAACCTTAGTTTGGATTATATCATTGAAGACTTAACACCTGTTTGAGAGCATGGTTTTTCTCTGCATACAATTCTTACTACATTCTGCTCTTTGTACAATGACAGCAAATCTACGGACACGTTTGGGATCTGCATCAAAGACACAGGAAAAAGTCCCAGAGAGAGCAGAAAAATCATCAGCATCACCAGAAGATGACGACTCTGAGCTCCAGCGGGCATGGGGGGCTCTCATTAAAGAAAAAGAAGAGTCACGTCAGAAGAAAAGTCGACTTGATAACTTGCCGTCACTGCAGATTGAAATTAGTCAAGAGAGCAGCTCAGACTCGGACACAGAATCATGATGGCTTTTAGTGCATCCTTGGAGACTCTTCTAATGGCTCCAAACTGACTTGTCTGGCCTGGGCCCAGGAGCTTTCCTCTGCCAAACCATCCAATCCATGTTTTCAAGGAATCTCTAATATGAGATGTCCTTGCATGGCAGAGGTGACTTCAGCAGTGTGTGTGTGTGGGTGTGTAGGTTGTCCCCTTAGGAAGCAGTCAAGTTTTGTAGAAGACTTGTATCTTTCCCTTACGTTGGAAACAAGATTCTGATACTCCAAAAACGATACAGAACTTTCTGGGTTGATTAACTTTGCCTTTCTGGTTTTTCTCTGGTTAGCCATTAGGGCTGGCTCTGCTTCTGCTTCTCCCACTCCAGAATGACCATGAATGTAAATCCAAGAAAGGACAATGAAAATCTTTTTTCTGTTAGTGTCAGCAGTTCCTGAATGTGATTCCATTAGAATTGGCTTTCTATGTTGGAGAGAAATTTCTTACCTAAAATGAACAGATGAGAAATCCAAAATGGCATACTTTTTGTTCATTATGGAAAAATAACTTAAAAAATAATATCCATGTGTATAATGCTCAGTGGGAATATTAATTTGTGTGTGAGTACATACACATGTACAGACATAGACACATATCTATTTGTGGCAATTTTGTTGGTTACAGTAACAGCTACTATTGTGGTTTTATATATGCAGAATGCATTATATATATACTGTATATATACATATATATATATGCACTATATATATATAGTGTGTATGTGCATGCGCACGTTCACCCACGTGTGCATGTGTATAAAATAGATTAATGGATCTCAGCATAGCATCCAATAAAAGCCTATGCATAAGGCCTTTTGAGGTGAGCAGAAGTGAAGATTAGCTTCTGGTGAATCATAGCCCTGTTACTGGAGGTGTGCATATGTTTTGTCATTATTGCTGTCATGATATAGATATCTGTAGTAGGGTCTCCTCTGTATCCCCTAAATTGTATTTTCTTTGACGCTCTTACCTTGACAGGTAAGTGATAATTTTTATCTGGGCAGCTTCCCATATCCCTGCTTCTTCCAATGCAGGAAACAGGTGTTTTTTTTTTAAAGTTTCTGGCCAGTAAGACATGTAGCAAACATTCTTCCCAACCTGCTAGACTTCGGCAGGGAATGTACCTCTTTAGTGCCATAATATTTAATACATTACTTGGGTCTTCCGTCTTTTCCTTTTGACAAAATGGGAGCTCTCCCCAATCTACTCTGCAACTTGGGGGGTTTGGATCATTAGTTTGGAGTTTTATGACACAGAAGAGCAGTATATGACTTAGAAACTATTTCCATGAACAAACCTTGTAAGGAAGTTAAAAGGTCTTGAAGACTTTCCTGTTTTGTACTGATTTTCATTTGTTTAAATGTGGATTCTAAAGATTATAAATGACAAAGTAAATGTGACGTTTGATTATGAACTGTTCAAGTGCATACTTTCCCTCATATAAAATCCAATTATTTGTGTACACACACACACACACACACACACACACACTCACACTCACAGAGTTAATATAACAAAGATTTGTATTACAAATAAAATCCTGATACTAACTGTAGTATATCTCAACATCTCTGCTATCTGATAATCAGTTTCAATTCTGACTGCAAAATAATATGGAGAGCTGAACAAAGGAAACTAATTATATTGTCACATTGTGATAAACCAGAATTCCAGACTTACTGTGATCCATGAGCAGAGTGCTTAATGCATGTGCCTGTTCATTCTGATGTAATAAGAAGTGCTTTCAAATAAGACAAAGTCAGTAAATCAGTAACACGTGGAATTGATAGGCCTAACAAAGCAGGTTCACGCTTTAAAGCTATCATTTTAACTTTCATTTGTTACTCTATTATATAGACTAATGGTGGTTAAAAAAAAAGATCTACAAAACAAGACACTGCATTCTTGTGGAGACCAGAGGATCACTTAAACTGTCTTTTGTGTTTAGGTCAATAGTAGATTGTTTCAGACACAGATAGGTGAAATGGCAAGAGAATTTAAGATTATAATACAATATTGTAAAGATACTCCTCAACTTACAACCACAATTGGGACTGAAATCTCTATTGCTAAGTGATATCATTAAGTCAGTTGCGTCGGATTTTATATTTTGGGGGGGATCATGGTCATTAAGCAAATCATGGATGTTGCACCAATAACAGAAAAATGCCTAGTCATATCCTCACACTGTTACCTATACCACCTACCACTTTAGCACCGATGGGAGTTCCCCTGAAGAAGACTAAAGCAGAAGTGACAGAACTCAATTAACATGGACATTAAAATTATCCAGTTGGACCCGGTTGCTGCATTTGATCCCATAAAATGGTATTTGTTGATCTGAAAAGCAGATCCTGTGTGTATAGGAAAACACTAGGATGAAGAATAAGTTCAGTGAATCGCAGCAATTAAATGAATCTGGCTTTCCCCATTGATGTTACTTCCCTGGGAAGGTCAGAAATGTTGATCACATAACCCTGGGACACTGCAACTGTATAATAGCAATAGCACTTCTTAGACTTATATACCACTTTATGGTGCTTTACAACCCTCTCTAAGCAGTTCACAGAGTCAGCATATTGCCCCAATAATCTGGGTTGTCATTTTACTGACCTCCGAAGGATGAAAGGCTGAGTCAACCTTGAGCTGGTGAGACTCAAATTGCAGGGAGTTAGCAGTAGTCTGCAGTACAGCATTTTAACCACTGCGCTACCACAGCTCAAAGGGCCCAAAGTTAGATCATTTGACCATGGGGGTGGGGGTGGGGCACTGCAATGGTCATTAAGTGTGAGGACTGGTCATTTTTTAAGTCACTTCAGCACCATCATAACTGGTTGTTAAACAAATGGTTGTAAGTTGACTGTAGTTCAAGCAGTATGTATTTTTTGTGTTTAAAGGTTTTTCTCAAAGATCAGTTTGGTGGCTAATGCTGAAGTGTGTCTTCAAACTTCCATTTTCCTTTAATTTTTCAACAGTACATTTTAGGTATGTTACCAACCTTAAAAATGAATTAAGTTTCACTTCCAGCTGAACAAATCATAGGTAACAGCTCTTAATATACGTGGAATGAGGGAGAAAAAAATATAAGAAACATGGATCAAAACAGCCTAATCAGAACATTTCATCAGAATGACAGAGGAAGACTTGAAAAGTTCTAAGTGTTTTGTCATAGAAAAATAATGGGAATGTCAAAACGTTTTTTGCGCCCTCATTTTTCTTTGGACTGGGAAACACATAGGTCTTGTAACCCACACACCAGGAGTGAAATCCAGCAGGTTCTGACGGGAAATTTTGAGTAGTTCAGAGAACCGGCAAATACCACCTCTGGCTGGCCCCAGAGGGGGGAGGGAATGGAGACTTTGAGATATCCTTCCCCTGGAATGGGGTGGGAATGGGGATTTTGCAGTATCCTTCTCCTGCCATGCCCACCAAGCCACACCCACAGAACCGATAGTAAAAAAATTTGGATTTCACCACTGCCATATACACAGTGCTCTCTAACACCAGCCTTATACAAAAGTAGCCAAGAGGATTTTAAAAAACATTTTAAAATGTATTAAACTTTTTATGTGCTGGTGTAAAGTCATGTAGTGGTGTTTTAACAAAGACATAACAGCTGCTTCTCTTCAACATATTCTGAGCAAATTAAAATAAGCAAAATTGAACTTCTCAGTTAAGGCTTTGTTGTGCATCATGCATCTTTCTTGCATTAATGAAAGGGGATATATGGAATGGTAATGAGAAAGCTGCTCGGAAAAGAGTGAATAGAATATTATGAAATACCACAGAAAAAAACCATGATTAGGAAATGAAATGAAAGACTGTGAATGAGAAAAAACAGCATGTAAAGACTGATCGCTACAGAAAAATGAGGACAAAGAAATACTATATTATGTATACAGAGAGAAAAGTTGTGAAGAATATAGTCAAGAAAGCAAGGCGTTTTAAGATTAAAAAATGAAAAAAACACTGTGTGCTTTTTATTAATTCTTTTTAAAAAATATTTTGGAAGTGTGTGAAAACAGAGCCTAAAATAGAACCAATGGAATTAAAAATAAAAGAGAAAATTATTTAGGATGATAGCAATATATTGAAGAGTGGAATCAAAGGGAATATATAAAGGCTGGTATCCAGGGAAGCAGCTAATAAAAATTAAATTAAAAAATATGAGATTTTTAAAAAACAATAATGCCTGTTTTAGAAAGTGTAGTTGAAGAAATAATTAAATTAGTTATGTTTTGCTTATGGGGTTTCCATATAATTTGCTTAACATGTATGTATGTGAAGAATGCATCTGTCTCCCATAACTGGAATAAAGCCATAACTGTTCCACTAGAGCTATGATGGTAAACTCATGCTCTGTGGGCATGCGAGCCGTCACCCCAGTTCAGCTCCACCACACATGGACGCGCACCTCCCGCCAGCCGGTCTTCACATCTCTGTTGCACATGCACTGGGGGTGTGGCATGTGCAGGGGGATATGCACACATGCACGGGGGGACGTGCACATACATGGGTGGGGCATGTGAGAAGGGTGTGGCGCATGTATGGGGGCCATGCATGCATTGCATTTTGGGGGTTCGGGCGTGTGCACATGCATTCATGAGTGCATGTGCCTTGGGCACTCGGTCTGGTAAAGGTTAGCCGTCACTGCCCTATAGAAAAGGAATGGGAACAAAAGTGAATGCTTCCAACAGGCCAAGTCAATGGGGGAAGCTGATTGTCTTAATGATATTATGATTCACTTAACAACTGCAATTATTCACTGAAATAATCATGGCAAAAAAAGCTTGTAAAATTGTGCAAAACTCACTTAACAACCACCGTGATTAGCAACAGAAGTTTGTGGTCATAAAATGAGGACTACCTGTACTTTTCCTTGAAGTTCTGTGGACTCAGGGAGATTTGCACTGAAATAATTTGTATGAAAGAATGTTGAATTGGTTTAGTCATACAGAAAAAATGAATGAGAATTGAATCAATATGAAGTTTCATGGATCATATCATGGAGTTCATATGATCCACAAAGAACAGACATGCAGACATAATCCACAAAGAACAGGCATGAGAAGCTCAAAGAACAAAAGGTAATGAGGTAGAAAAAGGATGACTTCCAAGGACAGAAAGATATGGAGAGATAGAGTGCAGGGCACTAAACTCTACATATGTTTTAATTTTATTGAATTGCTTTTTCTCATTCTTTTTCTGCATTTTGTATAATCTATTTGACCTGGGTTGCTCAGTGGCTAAGACACTGAGCTTGTCAATCAGAAAGGTCGGCAGCTTGAATCCCTAGTACAGGTCTCCTGGTGAGCGGGGGATTGGACTAGATGACCTTCAAGGTACCTTCCAACTCTGTTACTGTTAACTCGGTTAACTTTCATATACACAGCAGGGAACGTAGGTAGCTGCTTATTTTGATGTCTGTCCAATAAAGTTTTATGAGGACACACCGGATACAGCCGGTGTATCTTGTGTGACCCAGGCAGAACCCAGCAGTATGATTCCAAAATGTTTCTCTGGTGCAGAATGGGGAATCAATGGCTGTCATATTCTGCAGAAAGAAGGATATTTCTCAGTCATCACCAGCGGTACATTAGGAAAATCTAATATCACGTGTTTGTCCAGCACTATGTCTCATATCCTATATTAGTATATTCACCTTCTGTAATTCTTCTTAAATAAGCAGGCCTCAGTGGAGGGGGCAATATCTGTGGGGAGGAGAACATAGATATTAGTTGTAGAGAAATAAGAAGCAACAATGGAGAAGATCTATCTTTTCACCCCTCTTAGCTAATCTGTATACTGCTTTACTAACTAAATGTATAGGACTAACCTTTTCTCATCTTGCTTCATGGAAGCAGGGAAGTGGGCAGTGGATATTCTCAATTTCCATGGTTTGGAAGAATTACAGTAAAAAACAAAACAGGTCCATTATAAGACATCAAAACACTGAAACAATGCTGAATTAAATGCTTCATTTTTTCTAAGTTTGACGTTCTAGAAAATTGTGACATCTGAACATTTTTTGCTTTCCCACTAGGCTACATGAAGAAGCGATCTGGGATAGGAGGGCCTGGCTTATTTTTCATGTTTGGAAATTTACAATAACCACGGCTGATTTGGAATAGGTCTTATTTAGGGGGAATGGAAGGATTTATACTTCTTGCAGACATTCTTTTAGACTCGTCAAGGCCACTTGGAGGCCTCATCTGTGTCATCAGGGTCATCTGAATATCGCAAATCCTTCCATTCCCCACTATCCAGTCAGAGCTGAAGAAGCTTCTTGGATGAGAAGTGAAACATCTTCAAAGAAAAAACAGAAAGTCCAGTTGCCTCTTGAAAAAGCACCTTTGGGTTTCACCACAAGACATTGTGCATGGTTGATTTGTATGATTATAAAAGCCATGGTGGCGCAGTGGTTAGAATGCAGAAGGCTACTTCTGCTGCCTGCTGCCTGCCTGCAGTTTGAGTCTCATCAGTTTAAGGTTGACTCAGCCTTCCATCCTTCAGAGGTCAGTAAAATGAGAACGCAGATTGTTGGGGGCAATATGCTGACTCTATAAACTGCTTAGAGAGGACTGTAAAGCACTGTGAAGCAGTATATAAGCCTAAGTGCTATTGCTGTAAATCATATCTAAAGATTTCCAAGGACTGAGACAAATTGAACCCATCCCGGACGTATTTACAGGTCGTCCTCAACTTACAACCACAATTGACCCAAATTTTATATTGTTAAGGTGAGAAATTTGTTAAGTGAATTTAGTCCCATTTTATGACTTTTCTTGCCACATTTCTTAAGAGAATCACTGAATAACACAGTTATTAAGTGAATCTGGCTTCCCCGTCGTCTTTGCTTGTCAGAAGGCGGCAAAAGATTATCACACGCGTGTCATAAATATGAACCAGTTGTCAAGCATCCAAATGTGACCATTGGGCTGCTGCCACCATGGTTATAAGCCTGAAAAACAGTCATAACATAAGTCACATTTTTCAGTGCCATTGTAACTTCGAATGGTCACTAAGTGGACTGTTGTTAAGTCTAGGACAAGGTTGTGACTCGACACTCGGCGCCTTTTGTTTCGGGGAGACTCCCTTGCGGAACGGAGAACTTTGAGAAGGGGCGTGCAACTTCGCAAAGGCTGATGACGTCAAGACTCTGATCCCATTCTCGAGAAGTTGGGCGGGGGGAGGAGGGCGGGGCGAGTTGCGTTGCCAGGCGCGGAGGTGGGTGGAAGAAGTTTGTCCCCGCGGCGCCGCCGTCGTCGCCTCTTCCCTGTAGGCAGGCTCGCTGGCAGGCCTCGCGGCGTTTCCGCTATTAGGGCGAACAGACGGCCAAGGATCATCGAGGGATGCGGCAGCCTCGGCGCTGAGCTCGGCCGCAGGTAAGGAAGGGAGCAGAAACCTGCCAGGCCCCAAGGAAGTGGCGGAGGGCTCGTCCGGTGATCATAGAGAGGAAAGCCCACTCTTGGGGTGGGGTGGGGTGGGGTGGGGGGAAGGGCTTCAGGCGAAGGCGGCTGGCTGCTCCACTCGTGATGCCCCTCGAAGGGGCGGGGGCGAGGCGCATCCCCCTGATACGGAAAGGGGGGGGGGCTTTCTTTCGTCCGTTTTGGTGAAAATCCTCCCATCCCGACCTCCCAAGGGACGGGGGGGAGGGCGGTGCAGGAGGTTTGGGGGTGGCCAATGTGGCCAGTTTCCTCTTGGGGTCTTTCCTGGTCTTTATCTTTCCTGCATCCTCCTCCTCGTCTCTCTTTCTCTTTCTTTTGCAGCCTCAGGCCTGGAATTGAAGCGGCCCTCGGAGGAGCCCTGCCTCAAGAACGGAGAAGGAATTGCTTCCCGGGTCCTCGGAGCTTCTTCAAATGGTGCTGCAGGCTTAGGTTGTTTTTCCCCCCCTGTAGGCATTGGGCCAGCCAGACTTGAGATGAAAATCTTTCTGCAACAGAAGACTTGGGTTTGGTAATTTGTTTGCTTGTTCTTTTCATGGGCAATAAGCCAGCCAGGCGTGAGATCAGAAAATCTTTCTAGGACAAAAGATTTGGCACTTAGACTTATAGACCGCTTCATAGTGCTTTTACAGCCCTCTGTAAGCGGTTTACAGAGTCAACATATTGCCCCCAACGAACTGGGTCCTCAGTTTGGTTATTTATTATATGTTTATTCTATCTTCTGTATATTGTACATTGTCAAGATGGCAAACATAGCGAATACTCATTCCTCTTCTTATTTTCCCCACAACCCCCCCCCCTTTGAGGGTTGGATTGAAAGAGAGTGACTATCCCAAAGTCACCCAGCTGGTTTTTCATACCTAAGATGAGACTGAAACACTCACAATCTCCTGCTTTATATGACAGCACCTAACCCACTACACCAAACCACTTCTACATCAAGTACAGATAGTCTTCGACTTAGAAGAGTTCATTTAGTGACAGTTACAACAGCGCTGAAAAAAGTGATGTATGACTGTTTTTCACAGTTTGATCTTTGCAGCATCCCCACGATCACATGATCAAAATGCAGATGCTTGGCAACTGGTTCATACTTACGAACATTGCTGTGGCCAGTGTCATGTGATCACATTTTGCGACCTTCTGACAAAGCCAAAGCCAGGTGACTGACTAAATAACTGCAGTGATTCACTTAACACGTGGCATGAAAGGTCGTAAAATGGGGCAAAACTCACTTAAATGTCTCACTTAACAACAGAAATTTTGGGCTCAATTGTTGTCTTAAGTTGAGGACTACTTGTAATGCCAACTTGATCTTGGAAAACTGGTTGCATTTATGGGTTGCCTTAAATAGGTTTGTTTTATTTTTCTGTAACTTCAGTGGTTGTGAAGAAGTATGTCAGGACTGAGAGATCTGTAAGTAGATTTGATTAGTGGGTTTGTTAGGAGTGAAGGAAAGTTTGCAAGGTTCCATGTGCAAGAAGGGGAGGAAAGGATGCAAGGGTATTTTGAGATGTTTATATAAACTCACCCTGGTTATTGGGTATTTTCTGAAATTGGATTCAGAAAAGTTGGAGAGGCTCTCTTGTTAAGCATTCATTGCTAAGTTTCATAGCAATAAAGGATAATATTTGATTGGTGCGGATGGTTTTTCGGTACACCAGTGCTTCTGGTTTGCCATTGTGGTCTCTACTGATCAGAATATCCATGAAGGAGACTGAGTTGTTTTCTTTTTCTCTGATAAAGTAGATTCCTTTGAAGATGTTTTCGATTGGTTTTGTGGGTGTTCCCTAATTGCTTCTTTTTTAAAAAAATATGATGTAGGTGTTGTCTGTATCTGATCCATATTTTGGATCATATTTGTGGGGGTGCTATTGCTTGCAGATGTTGCATTATCACTTTCACAATAAGTCCTGTAAGTAGTGATCCCAAAGGAGTATCCTTAATTTGTTGATAAGTTTGTCCGTTAAATTAGAAGTATGTAGTTAAGCAGAAGTTTATGAGATCCATAATTGTGAGTGTTTTTATCTTCATGTATTTGGTTAAGTCTGGGTCTGTGAATGTGAAAAGGGCTGTGACATCAAACGAGACCAGGATTTTTTCCTCATCTATAGTCACATCTTTGATTATTTGAAGGCATGTAGGGTGTTGATTGTTTCCTTTGTGAGGTGGCCAAGCTTTTTTGTTAATTCTTTTGTGATGTTGTAAGTAGGATCCCTGGTAATGATATAATTGAAAAGGGAAGTTTGTCAGGCTTGTGTATTTTGGACCATCCTTAGAAGTGTAGGAGGTTGACTTCACTGCTTCTCATCCACCACTTCTTTGGTGAGAAACTTCTTTGGTAATTTGGCCTTTCTTGATATGGTCACTGAGAGTTTCCTTGATCCTGTTGTCTAGTTTCTGTATTGTATTAGTGTTCACTGGGATGTAAGTTTCTTTATCTTCTAGTAATTGTTTTTGTATATATATTTGTATATATTATGATCTGTCTATAAGAATGATGGTTCTGCCTTTGTTGGTAGGAGGATGATAGTCTGGTTTCTGAGGGCTGCTCTATCCTTTGCTGTGAGTTAATTTTGTTGTCATCTTTTTCTGGTCTGTGGTATGATAGTTTGATGTTTTCTTGGACTCCATGTGGGAAGTCCAGTAGTTGCAAGGCTTCACAGAATTCCAAGTAATTAGCATTATCTGTGTTATAATTGAGATCTTTCTGTAGAATATTGCATTCTGCAATAGATAGTGGACGGCTGGACATGCTGATCACTCGTTCAGGCTCTGGTGCCTCTTTGATTCTGGGGTTGAGTTTGAGGTTTGGTTTGAAGTTTTTTTTTTCTTTTTCCAGCATGTCTATGAGAAGCAGTCATGATGGAGGTGGTGTGTTGGTCAGTTCCAGCTATTCCTTGTGTTTGCTATGGTGGGCTGATATTTGTTTAATCTGAGGTGTGCATCTGTGATCAAGAGCCGTATCCAGGGGTGAAATGTAAAATCTGTTACTACCGGTTCTGTGTGCATGGCTTGGTGGTGGTAGGGTAATGTTACTGGGTGGGCGTGGCCAACTTTTTTAAAAAAAAACTTTTCAAAGCATTTTTTCTAATGCTTTGGAAAGCCTCTCTGCTGATCAGGAACTCAGGTGGGATCGTCAGAGAAATGCCTCTGCTGATCAGGGAATTGAGCTGGGATTGTCAGAGACTTTTCAAAGCATTTTTTTTACCACCTCTTCAGCCAAGAGGTTGCAGAAAAAGATGCTTTTTTTTGCGCTGAGCTGTGCGATCATCAGAGGCTTTTTTTTTTTACTTTTAAAAGCATTTTTTCATCGGAAGAGGTTGTAGAAAAAATGCTTTGAAAAGTAAAAAAAAAAAAAAGCCTCTGATGATCATGCGGCTCAACTGGGCATGGGGGGGGTGGGGAGGGCAGGGATTTTTGCTACCGGTTCTCTGAACCACCCGCCGCCATCACTACCAGATCGGGGGATCCATTCTGAACTGGGAGCATTTTACCCCTGGCCGCATTATTTTCACCCACTTTCTTGGGCTATTTATCATCCAGCTGTGCAGTTAATTGGAGGTTTGTATCTCACACCAATAGATTGGACATGCTGTCGTAGGTGTTCATGTAGGAAGGAAAGTTGTTCCTTGGTGGAAGTGTGCGCCTGCAGGCAAATATTTCCCTTTTGCATGCTTTCTGAAGCATTTGCCACCCATATGTAGTACCACTAAAGGAGAATACTTGCAGTTCAGGATTGAAATGAGGGATAATTACTGCTCTCTGACGTAGTTGTTTTCTTGCAGATGTTTAATTAGCCAAACTAGCTAACAACATCAGTGCAGTAAGGGGTGGTAGGGTTTGCTCTCAGTTTATTTTCCAGTGGCTTGCCCTGCCTTTGTTTGGTGAGAGTTTCTTTGGTTGGGCTGTTTACTGTTAGCTTGCTTGGCAGTTCCTTGATTGGACTATTGTTTACTTGACTGTTAGTCTAATGTTATTCTTGGAGTTAACCTATGCTCTATTGGTAATCTGTTGATGGTTTCTGAAATGTTTTTTGATGTATGGCAAACTAGAAACACAGGTATACTGAAAAGCCACCCATAGCAATCAAATGCTCCACTATTAAAGCAATAAACCAAACTTCCACAAGAAAAGCTACGGCAAGTATTTAGATGAGCACAAGCACACTGTAGCAATGCTGAATAGCAGAAAAAGGAAAAAAAGCATCTATGCAACATCTTCCAATAAAATGGATATCCACAAAACTTCATCAAAAAGTGCCTGACCTCTCAACTCAATATAGCACAACCAACACAAGCAGTAAAAAGAATAAAACTGCCATACATCAAAAACATCTCAGAAACCACCAATAGACAGTCACAACCACATGGAATCAGTGTAACACACAAGCCAAGTAAAGCCTCCCAAAACATCATCGGTAAGCCAAAAGACCAAGCAACCGCAGAAGAAAAAACAGGAGTCATCTACAACATGCAGTGTAATGACCGCAACAGCTACTACATAGGACAAAGAGGCAGAAGATTGGCAGAATGCATCTATGAACATCAACTAGCAGTCAGAAGATATTTATTTATTGGTTCAATTTATATGCCACCCTTCTCCGAAGACTCAGGGCGGCTTACAATGCGTTAAGCAACAGCCTTCATATTTTTGTATATATCTGCTTAGTAGGGCTTTCGCCCCCCCCCCCCAAGCAGTGTTATTTTTTATACAAAGTCATCTTATTGCCCCCACAATCCGGGTCCTCATTTTACCTACCTCGAAAGGATGGAAGGCTGAGTCAACCTTGAGTCTGGTGAGGTTCGAACTTGCAGTAATTGCAGCCAGCTGGAGTTACTTAACAGCACTTTAATCTGCTGCACCACCAAGGCTCTTTTGATATGATAAAACACATTAATTTCATGACACATGGATAGACTTAACCATAGTTTCAACTGGGAAACTATGTGACCATCCTAGACCAAGCCAAGTCTAAAATCTCTAGAGGATTTCTAGAAGCCTGGCACTCTGACAAATTAGCCATCAATAGACACATAGACATAAACAATGTCTACATATTATGCAGGAGACAATCGACAAACCAAAAAGGGAACAAAAAGACCCAAACACCTCCCCACCAGCAATCAATGCCTAGATAAGCATAGATTAACTCCAAAGTTAACATCTGACCAACAGTCAAGAAGTAAGCAATACCTCAACCAAGGAACTGTCAAAGAAGCTAACAGTAAACAGCCCAATCAAAGAACCTTCAAGACCAATCCCACCAACACTGACAGAACAAGCCACTATAATATAAATTGGCAGCAAACCCCACCCTTTGCTAGCATTGATGATGTTAGCTTATTTGGGTAATGAAACGTCTCCAAGAAAACAACCAAGCTCAGAGAGCACCAAGGACCTCTTATTCGTTGACATTTTTCGTATACAATAATACTAAACTGCCTGCCTGCCAGCTTATCATTTATTCAACAATTACCTACCTGGACTTATTTTATTATAGCCATTGGTCAATATTGTGTGACTCCTGCTTGTATCATGAATGTACAGTTTAGTATTTGTGCAAAGATTTAAAAATTGCATTATGTAGTCCATGGCTGTTTGCCTGGAGTATGTGTGTAATGTGAGCTCAGCTAATGTCACATATTTCATTTCTACCTGTAGGATTGCATCAGAGCGGGGCAGTGGGAGATCTATTTGAATCTATGGTGCTTGTATTGTGGGGGCTTTTAGATTCTGTTCTTATGTCCAATATCTGTATGAAACCGTTGAATCTGAACATCTGGAGATTTGAATGCTATGGCATCAGTATGTTGATGTGATTTGTCTCAAACGTCATTGTGGGTTCTTGAAAATTGTATAGACATGACAAAATGAATTTGAATATGACTAAGAGAATAACAGAGTTGGAAAAGAACCTTGGAGGTCTTCTATTTCAACCTCCTGCTTAAGCAGGAGACACTATACCTATTTCAGATGTTTAATCTCCTCTTAAAATCCCCCAGTGTTGGACCACCCACAATTTCTGAAGGGAAATCGTTCCACTGATTAATTGTTCTGTCAGGAAATTTCTCCTTAGTTCTAGGTTGCTTCTCTCCTTGATTAGTTTCCACCCATTGCTTCTTGTTCTACCCTTAGGTGCTTTGGAGAATAGGCTGACCCCCCTCTTCTTTGTGGCAGCCCCTGAGACATTAGAATATGGCTATCATGTCACCTCTAGGCCTTCTTTTCATTAAACTAGACCAGGAGTTCCCAATCTTTTCTATACCCCACACCCCTAGAATGCTTCTGATATATTCTCACACCCCTTACAAAAGTAAATAAGTATATGCATACATTTATGCATATATACTATAATTTTGAAACTTCTAAACCCAAGTTTTTGCACCCCCTGCAATATTGTCTCACACCCCCAGGGGGTGCGAGCATCCCCGGTTGAGAAACCCTGAACTAGACACACCCAATTCCTGCAAGTGTTCTTTATATGTTTTAGCCTCCAGTTCCCTAATCCAGTTCCCTAACTTCCTGACAGTTAAAACAATTAGTGGAACAACTTGCCTCCAGAAGTTGTGGATGCTCCAACGCTGGAAGTTTTTAAGAAAAGATTAGGCAACATTTGTCTGAAACGGTATAGGGTTTTCTGCCTGAACAGGGGGTTGACCTAGAACAATGATTTTCCAGATTGAGTGCCCAAAGCGTGCGCCCAAACCCCCCAAATGCAATGCGTGCATGCGCATGCGGCATCCCACATGCACCCCACCGCCCCGCACATGCGTGGTGGAGACCCAGAGACTAGCTGGCCGGTGGGAGATGCATGCGCATGTGCAGCAGAGCTGAACTGGGGTGACGGCTCACATGCCATCAGAGAGGGCAGGGCGCTGCATGCCATCTCTGATGATACGGGGACCGTATCATGTGATGGGGGCACGCGCTCGCTGTCTTCGAGCAATTGCGTGCCCCGGTCCCCGGAGCTATTCCCGTTCCCCAGGTTGTTCGGAGTCTCAGGACCCGAGGCTCCGGTTGCTGTTATGCAATGCCAGGTCCGTTGTAAATAAGGCCCCCCTCATTTGTGACCTTCTTCAAGAGGGGGGTGCGGACCTGGCCGGTATTACTGAGACCTGGTTGGGCCACGAGGGTGGGGTTCCCCTCGTGGAGATGTGCCCGCCAGGTTTCCTTGCATTTCACCAGCCGAGAGCTCTGGGTAGGGGTGGGGGAGTAGCGGTCATTATTAAGGAAAGTCTGGATCCGAGGGAGGCCACTGTTCCTCAGATAGCCGGGTGTGAGTCCATCTTTGTGAGGTGGGGTCCTGGTGGGCAGATGGGTCTGTTAGTCGCGTACCTGGCTCCCTGCCGCGTGGCAACGACCCTGCCCGAGCTTCTCAATGTCATAGCCGATGTGGTGATTGGCACCCCCAGGCTTATGGTCATGGGGGATTTCAATCTGCCATCCATCGGCGAGACATCTGAAATAGCTCGGGAGTTCATGGCTTCCATGACGGCCATGGACCTGACCCAGGTAATTCAGGGCCCAACTCACATTGGTGGACACACCCTGGACCTAGTTTTTGTCTCTGGGCAGTGGTTGAGTGGTCTTGATATTGGGGATATAGGTTTGGAACCCTTGTCATGGACTGACCACTCGCTCCTGCGGCTCGACTTTCTGACCGCTGCACCTCACCGCAGGGAGGCGGAACCGACCAGGTGGTTCCGCCCCAGGCGACTGATGGATCCTGATAGGTTCCAGACGGAGCTTGGGCCATTTCCTGAGACACTGACACACGACTCGGCCGAGGACCTGGTGGCTGCCTGGAATAGGGCGGCCGGTGGGGCCTTGGACCGTGTCGTGCCTTTGCGGCCTCTGACCTGGTGCCGAACCCACTTAGCTCCTTGGTTCACCGAGGAGCTGAGGGAGATGAAGCGCCGGAAAAGACGCCTAGAGAGTGGTTGGAGGGCCAGCCGCTCCGAATCTGACTTGACACTAGTAAGAGCTCATATTAAGACTTACATAGTGGCGATAAAAGCGGCCAAGTCTAATTACTTTGCCGCTCTTATCGCGTCATCAGATAATCGCCCAGCCGCCCTGTTTAGGGTAACCCGCTCCCTCCTCCATTCGGGAGCGCGGGAGGATCCCTTACAGGGACGTGCTGAGGATTTTGTTCAATATCTGGATGACAAAATAACTCAGATTCGGGACGACCTGGCCGCTGACTGGGTTAGTTCAGGCGGGGTGACTGAGCCAGGTCTTGAGAGTGTTATCTGGGCTGAGTTCGACCCTGTGGCTCCCGAGGACGTGGACAGGATTCTGGGAAGACTGAACGCAACCACATGTTTACTGGACCCGTGTCCCTCCTGGTTGGTGCTGGCCTCCCGGGAGGTTACACGAGGCTGGCTCCAGGAGATTATAAACGCTTCTTTGAGTGAGGGTGTCCTTCCGCCTGCCTTGAAGGAGGCGGTGGTGAGGCCCCTCCTCAAGAAGCCCTCCCTGGACCCAGCTGTTTTAGCTAACTACCGTCCTGTCTCCAACCTTCCCTTCCTGGCGAAGGTTGTTGAGAGTGTGGTTGCGTGGCAGCTCCCCCGATACCTGGATGAAGCTGTCTATTTAGACCCGCTCCAGTCCGGCTTCAGGTCTGGGTACAGCACCGAAACGGCATTGGTCGCGTTGGTGGATGATCTCTGGAGGGCCCGGGGTAGGGGATATTCCTCTATCCTGGTGCTGTTAGACCTCTCAGCGGCTTTTGATACCATCGACCATGGTATCATATTGCGCCGGTTGGAGGGACTGGGGGTGGGGGGCACCGTTTTACGGTGGTTCTCCTCCTATCTCTCCGACCGGTCGCAATCTGTGTTGACAGGGGGGCAGCGGTCGACCCCGAGGCGCCTGGCATGTGGGGTGCCACAAGGGTCGGTCCTCTCGCCCCTCCTGTTCAACATTTATGTAAAGCCGCTGGGTGAGATCATCCGTGGTTTTGGGGTGGAGTTCCATCAGTACGCTGATGATACCCAGCTGTACATCTCCACCCCAGACCACCCCAACGATGCCGTGGAAGTGATGTCCCAGTGCCTTGAAGCTGTGCGGGTCTGGATAGGGAGAAACAGGCTTCGACTCAACCCCTCCAAGACCGAGTGGCTGTGGTTGCCGGCGTCCCGATATAGCCAGCTGACTCCATCGCTGGTTATTGGGGGCGAATCATTGGCCCCCACGGAAAGGGTTCGCAACTTGGGCGTCCTCCTGGACTCGCGGCTGTCTTTAGAGGATCATATGACAGCCGTGGCCAGTGGGGCTTTTTATCAGGTCCGCCTGATTCGCCAGCTGCGACCCTTTCTAGATCGGGACTCCCTACGCACGGTCACTCATGCTCTTGTCACTTCCCGTCTGGACTACTGTAATGCTCTCTACATGGGGCTCCCCTTGGGGTGCACCCGGAGGCTCCAACTGGTGCAGAATGCGGCCACGCGGGGGATTATGGGAGCGACGGGACGCTCCCACTTGACACCTCTCCTGCGCGAGCTGCATTGGCTACCGGTGGACTTTCGGGTGCGTTTCAAGGTGTTGGTAATCACCTTTAAAGCGCTCCATGGCTTAGGGCCAGGGTACTTACGGGACCGCCTTCTGCCACCAATTGCCTCCCACCGGCCGGTTCGCTCCCACAGAGAGGGCCTCCTCAGGGTGCCGTCAGCCAGACAATGCCGGCTGGCGACCCCCAGGGGGAGAGCCTTCTCTGTGGCAGCACCCACCCTTTGGAATGATCTGCCTCCAGAGTTAAGAACAATCTCTGACCTCCCAACCTTTCGGCGGGCTTTAAAAACCCATCTCTTTCAGCTCGCCGGCCTAGCCTGATTCCTATAATATTTTATTATTTTAGTGTTGCATTTTAAATATGAAGTTAGTTTTTAATTCTATGGCCACTCATATTATTATTTTATAGAATTTTAATCTTTGTATGTTTTGTTTTTTAATTGGCTGTACACCGCCCTGAGTCCACAAGGAGAAGGGCGGTATATAAATTCAAATAAAGATAAAGATAAAGATCTCTGGCACATGTGCCATAGGTTTGCTATCATGGACCTAGAAGATCTCCAAGGTCCCTTTCAACTCTGTTATTCTGTTAATCATCTTTGTTGTTGTCCTCTGCACTCTTTCTAGAATCTCGACAACTTTTTTTATATCATAGTGACCAAAACTAGATGCAGTATTCTAGGTGTGGTCTTACAGAGGCATAACAAAGCAGTGCTAACACTTCACGTGATCTTGATTCTATCCCTCTGTTAATGCAGCCTAGGACTGCATTGGCTTTTTTGGCAGCTGCAGCACACAGTTCAGGTAACATACAGACAGCAACGTCTGTGGGTAGGGCAGACAAATGAAAGCAGTATTGTGTAATTGTGCTGCAAACCCCACCCCTTTTATATGTGTGTCATGAGCTTGTAGTGCAGTGGGGTGGAATTTGCAGCGCAACATCATGATGCTGTGCTCACCAGAGGGATAAAAGAGCATATTCCTACCAATATTGCTTGGTGTGGAGATTATAAATACAATAGATGGTTCTTAAGACTGAGAATTAAGTAGGCCATTTATTCTGGAGGAAGCAATATTTCCTCTAAAGCAGGGATTCCTAAACTTTTTGCCATTGCCCCTCCTTTTGGTGTAACCTTACTGTGCACATTTCCCCTAAAAACTCAAACATTAAAATGAACTCAAATGAACAGTGAAAGCAATACAATGAAGGTTTGGGAAAGGTGGATTTATTGTAACTATGCAGCTAAAAGATTCTTCAAACCTCCCCTGGATTGCCTGCCCCTCCCCTAGGGAAACACATCTTACACTTTGTCTTTCATTGTAGTCCATGCGTCAATGCTTAATGCCCCTGGTATTCCAGCTATAATTCTGTCTAGATCAGGATAGCTTAACTTCAATGATCTATGCCCTAATAGACTTACCGGTATGATTGGATTACTTCAGTAATACTCTGTGTTAGACTGTCCAGGAAGACCGAAACTGTAATTGATACTTTAACATCTCTTTCCAATTGCTACTAAAATTACACAATGACATGTATTGATAGCCTGTAGTGACTTTCTGTGAGTTAGTGAATCCAATTTAAGGTAAATAGATGCCCAGAAGATTTAGGATCAAAAGATCATTTTCCTCAGTACCATCTAGTCTGTGTACCCACTCCTTCTGACTGAATTTTATTTATTTAAAACATTTACAGAGCCATTGTATATAAATGTACAATCATTCATTTAGCAACCTTTTGAAGTTACCAGTGGCACTGAAAAAAGGATTTACAGTTGGTTCTCTCAAGACCATTGCAGCCTTCCTACAGTCAATGATCAGAATTTAGGGTCCTTGAGAAACAGTATGTATTCACAATGGTTCTAGTATTCTGGGGTTGTGTAATCCTCATTTGAGACTTCCCCAGTCAGCTTCAGACAAATAAAATTAATGGGGAAACTGGATTCGCTAAAACAACCACTGGATTCATTTAACATCCATGACAAAAAAGCTTGTAAAATCAGTCACAACTCACATAACAACCAATTTTCTTTGCAATGGAAATGTTTGCTTCAGTTATGGTCAGTAGTTGAGGTCTACCTGTAGGATGTTGGAAGAAAAGACTGGATAACCCAGAGAAAAGATAATAGCAGCCCTATTGGTTAATTTCTAACTCTACCCCAGTAATGTTACTTAATATAGGTCACATAGCTTCTGTCTAAATTGCTTTAATGAGACCTGAAGAGTCTTTGCAAAATTGGGGAGGGGGGCAAAAATCCCACCTCCAATGGCAAATATTGGCATTTCCTGAGGGAAAAAGCTCATCTTTTTGGATATATCCTGGGAGAGATGAAGTTTAGCACTGTTATCTGTTCATTGGTCTCTGTCTCTTTTCTCGTAAATCTTCTTAATATATACCAATTATGTGGATGACCAGTTTGGAGTATTGCTACTATTTTACACTACTTCCCTTCCTTGAACTAGTAATTGCTTGTTCACCAAGCTGGTTTGGGCAGTGAGTGATAGCCTGCTTGCATATTTTTGAGAAGATCATTTATCTTAGAATGCAATGGATAAGAACTTATGCCAAAATTCAGTAAGATTTTCTCTTCCATGCTTATGTGCCTTCCAATGTTGTAGTAATTTAATATACTTGAATATTTGAACACTAGGATTAATTCAGAAAAGGTTATCGTCAAGGATGAGGTTCCTTTGCTCTGTACTCAACTTAAATAATTAGCTTAAGGAAAACATTTTTGCCATTTTGCAGACTGTCAACGTATCTACAATTTATTAATCTGCTTATGTGACATTGTGGCAGACGCTTTGAAATTTACATTGAATTTCACATTGGGGAAAATAGTTTAGTGTTTATTGTGTATTCTATTAAAATACCTACAAGCAGCACTAAAATAGCCAGGATTTTGATACTCTCATCTACAGTGTTCATTGTCAGTGGGCACTATTGGTGCTTGTGCTTTCAAAATTGTATATTTCCACAGAATGCTCATCTGGCCTTAGGGAAGGGGAGATTGGCCTGTAGAATGCTTTCTGCAGCTCCCATTTATCCTTTAATTCTGGGAGACTTCAGCCTGCTTACTTGAAATATATTGTGTGGGCGGAAGGTAAAGTTAGGTAAAACCAGACATCAAGAGTGACATAGAAAAGGAGACAGAATTGTTTTCTCTCTTTCTTTTAGCTTTCAAGTCATTATTGACTTTTGTTGACTACACAGATTTGTTCCTGCAGTTTTCTTGGCAAAATTTTTGGAAGTGGTTTTCATTTGCTTTCTTCCAAAGAGCTAAGAGAAAGTGTCCCAAAGCCTCTCAGCTGACTCAATTTTTAATTTGTTTATTTATATTTATTTATGGCCCACTTTTATTATTTTTATAAACAACTCCTATTTTCTCCACAACAACCTTGTGCAGTGCGTTGGTCTGAGAGATAATGACTGGCCCAAAGCTGCTGTTGCCCTGCTGATTTTATGCCTAAAATAGGACTAAAATTCACAGCCTCCCGGTTTTTAGCTTGGTGTGCTAAGTGTATACCCACCGACCTGGCTCACTTTTTGGATGATAAAGTTATTCCAATGTGACATTAAGAAAGACCTGATTCTTAACAGGGCAGAAAGTGGAACAAGATGAACTGCAAGGTCATTTCCAATCATTCCGTTCTTACAATTCTTTGTCCCATTTTATTTTAAATTATTGACTGAAATGAAAGAGAAAAGGGACTTTTTAGTGGCTATACTAGAACTCTGAAGGATTTATTCTTTGAAGTTTACTTCCTTAATGGTCTTTCTTTGAAGCATAAATACCTTTCTTTCAGAAAAGGTTTATTTAATGATCTTAGAACTACAGTTAAAATGGAGTTTTAATCCCCCGCCGCCCTGCCAGCCATTTGTTAACGTCTTGCCAGGGATTTTAGTCTGTTTTATTTGAATATTTGTTTTGCTTTTAGCTGTCATGAACTTGTTGATTGATTGAATTTTGAGGCTGTGTGATTCCAAAAAAGACTCTGGGCCTTTTAAAGATATTTTAAAGAAACATGGCTGCTTGGACAAAACCACATAAAATTCAAAAAAGTTGACAGAGTTTCTTCTAACATAGCCTAAACCCAGGCCTGGTAACAGAGCCTGAAATGCTTGAAGAGTGGGGGCAGTATTTGTCTCGGGGGGGGGGGGGGGATGCCATTCCAGAGAGCAGAGGATAGGATTTTTTTTCAGAATGGTAGGCTAAAGATACAATAAAGAATCACATGGCAAGGAAAGACCTGGCCATCATCACAAGCCCCAGGATGTGTTCCAGGCGGCAGATGACAACCTCTTCAACTGATCTTTCCTGTTTGGCAAGATTTGAGTCTCACTGAACTGTTTGCTTTTAGCTAATAGTTGACAGTAACAGCCAGAGAACACAAGGTGTGAAAGCTCCAACCCTGAGGGAGGAGTTTCCCCATAGCCCAAGCAAGTAGCTTTATTACCTGGAAAGCTACGTTAGTTCTGCAAAAAAAGGGCTGGTTTGGGTTTTGAAATGGGTAGGAGAGTGAAGAAGCTTCTTGGATGAGAAGTGAAACATCTTCAAAGGAAAAAACCGAAAGTTCAGTTGCCTCTTGAAAAGAGCACCTTTGGGACAAATGAGTAGGAGAATGGAAAAGGAACAGGTGGAAAAAGAAAACAAGAAATTGCATATGTGAAGGAAGGCCTTGTTACTCGGTTGTTACTCGGTTACTTATCCTTAATGTGCAATTTCTAAAGTATAGCCTTTTCATTAGCGTTTTTTATTTTTTAAAAATGTGTTTATGCATATATTTGACTTAAATTCAAGCAGGAAAATCATAAAACATGTGGAAATGTGTTATACTTCATGTCATCATTTGATCCATATTTCTTCCACGAGTCATTCATACAGTCTTAGAATTGCAACATATGTCAGAGGTCATCTAGTCCAACCCACTCTTCGGTGCAGAATTTGCTACAATGTTTTGGACAAGCAGGGATTGCAGTCTCTGAGGATATCTGATGAAAGTAGTGGTGGGATTCAAATTTTTTTACTATTGGTTCTGTGGGCGTGGCTTGGTGGGTATGTGGCTTGGTGGGCGTGGCAGTGGGAGGATAATGTAAAATCTCCATTCCCACCCCACTCCAGGGGAAGATTACTGCAAAATCCCGATTTCCTCCTGATCAGCTGGGACTTGGGAGGCAGAGAATAGATGGGGGCGGGGCCAGCAGAAGTGGTATTTACCAGTTCTCTGAACTACTCAAAATGTCCGCTACTGGTTTTCCAGAACTGGTCAGAACCTGCTGAAACCCACCTCTGGATGAAAGGGAACATAATACCTATTGAAGCAGCCTTCGAATAGCTTTCCTGATAGCTCTCACTGTCAGGAAATTGCCTCAGATTATGTGACACCTTCTTAAGGTTTCTTCGCTGCCTTTTGAAATTTTAGGAGGGAAAAGGGGCTGCTAAAATCAGAATTCTTTGGTATAGCTTTTGCTTAGAAGTAACATCTTGAAAGTCATGTGTTTTAACTTTTTTGTTTGAGGAACAAGGTGCCGTATCTCTGGTGCTCCTCTGAAAGCAAAAATTGTCTTCCGTAGTATTCTTTAACATTTAAATACACATTTCTCTATTTGGCTTGTGAATGAAACTTCTCTCCAGACCAGGAGTTCTCATCAATCCTCCTATCTTTTACATCAGTCACCATGAACTGCTGAGTTGATAATAAAGCCCACAAGAAAACTTGTGCTCCTTTGCTTGCTTTGCTGAGTTGAGTTCTGAGACAAAAATGGAAGAGGGCCAGGCACAGATATTGTGCCTTTCTGAAAATAAATACAAAACTTTTATTTTTTTCAGTCATATTTCAGGAGAGACAGGCAGTAGTGGGACCTGCGTGATTTGGGGGCAGGCAATGAAATTTCAGATCCGTGTTTGACTTTGTTGTTGTCTGAGGGGTCTTGAGTTCATCAGAGTCTTTTAACCAGTATAGATATTAGTTTTCAGATTTAAAAAAAATACCAGTGCTGAGTTCTAGGAAGGTAGGGCAGAATTTTAATGCTGCAGAGTAATAACTGCCCTATTTTTCAGTTGAGTTAAATCTAAAACAAAACATATGCTTCGGTTTGGTTTATATGAAAACTACTTGTTTCTGCCTTGATTAAAGCATGATCGAGTCCTGAATGTGGACATTGGGTGAGAGCCTACATATTTCTATAACTATAAAGGAGGCTTGTGTGTAGCGTTGCATTTGTTCCTTGGCTGAGTGTGAGCTAACAAGCTGCCTGTAATGCCCTTAGAAGAGCCCTGGGAAGAGGGTGGGTGTATCCACAATATTCCCCTTGGGACGGTTCAAAAGATTTTTTTTTTAATTAAAAATGAACCCAGCCAGTTGGCTATGGGTTGGAGCAAGGATTCAGTCCAATCTAGCTACACAGACAAAATAGTGTTTGCCCATTGTGACTCAGCTGATACCCTCGCTGCTGCCAATTGTACTGAACAGCTTGCAAGGCAGGAGACTTCCTCTTTTCTAGTTGCCAGCAACCTCAGCACAGATTGCTAGAGTCCCAACTTCCTTCTCACCTTTAATAACAGAAACAAACGTTGCAGTAATGGAGATGTCAGAAGATTCTCTCTCACATCTTATTGATCTCAAAGGCCTTATTTTCTGTGATGCTTTTTACAGTTTGTGTTCTTGCTGTTCTGCAGGTGGGCCTGATCAGAATAATGTTCAACATAAACCCTCTGGAGAACCTCAGGGTTTACATCAGCAGCCGCCCACCTCTTGTGGTGTTTATGATCAGTGTCAGCGCAATGGCCATCGCCTTTCTGACTCTGGGTTATTTCTTTAAGATCAAAGAGATCAAGTCCCCTGAAATGACAGAGGTAAAGTACAAATCGAATGTATAGCTGAATATCTACTCTCCAGAAAGGAATGAATAAATAGAATGGAACAAATTCTGTAGTTTAATGAATGGGAATTTTGTTCAGGATGGCACGAGAGTGGCTTATTAATCAGGAGGACTTCTCATTATGAGTGTCTGATGGATATGGACAACCTTGGGCTGAGAAAGGAGCACTCAAAATGTTTAAGATGGCACCTTATTTTAATGAGCCCAGTCAATCTTGCCTCAGAAGTAAAGGCCATCTGTTTTGTTGGTGTCATTCTTGAATTGATTTTAAACTGTTTAGCAATTCAGATTTAAAATTGTAAAAATGGAAGGATACCTCTTGCACAGATTAATAGCATTCATGGTTTTAGCATTGTGCCACATATTGTTTTCCTAGATTACTTTTCCCCATAACTAATTAAAGGGTAGTTGTTTCAGATTGTAATCTCATTCAAGATGCCCCCTTTAGCCAGAAGTGCAGCATCTTGACATGGCTGTATCTCTTAAGTCATTGCTGTTATTGAGTGAGATTGAGCTCTCTTGAATTAACCTTGCTATTTGTTAGTATAGGAACATATATACACTTGGTTGGAAGATAGAAAAGGAGGGAAAAAAGACTAGGAAGCAATTAGTGTGACCTAATATAAAAATAGGAACATAAATTATTAATGCAGGTTAACAGTGACCTACAAAGTTAGACATAAGAGAAAGCCCAAAATAAGGAGGAGTCAAAAACACAAATAAGAATATACAGTAGATTACAGTTGCAATAACTTTGACAAGATGTATACTTGACTTTTTGTTTACATGTTCTGTATGTTTTGTTTTTACTTGTTTTGTTCTATTTATACTTTTAAATAAATAAAATTTTCAAAAAAAAAAGAACATACATACTGGCTTTGTGAGGACTGTAATTCAACATAAGGCACTAAAGATCTCTTTATGTTTAAGGACTGGAACACTTTTCTTCTACGATTTAATGATTTGGATTTCTGTATTTCGGAGAACGAAACATTAAAGCACCTCATAAATGACACCACAACTCCAGAGAATGCCATGACCAGCAGCCAAGCTCGTCCTTCCACGCCGTCACCACAAACGCTTGAAGATTCTGGTCCTGTCAATACTTCCGTTGCCATCACTTTGACACTGGACCCCCTTAGACCCTTTGGTGGCATTTCCCGGAATGTCACAGGTTTATCTTCTACCATTTTTGGTCATCAAATTGGACTTTCAGGTACCATTTATTTCAAATGTCATATTTAAGGGCCCAAAGCCCTGTGGGAGAAAATAGGAATAGCTAAAAGCAAATGAAGACCGATCCATTTCTGCATTTCTAAATGGATGTTCTTTATCTAGAAATCAACTTTCTGAAAAGGTTAAAAAAGGAACAGCTTTTATTGAACAGTTTGGCATACATTTTTTAATTTTTCCTATAGACATCCACTTCCATGTATAGTGGCTTCCATAATTGCTGAGGTGGGGTTGGATCAACTACTTCATAGTAATTTATTGAAAGTTCTTTGCAGCCTTAATTTTCTCCTAATTTTAAATGATGGAGGTAGTTCTCAGCTTACAACAATTCTTTTAGTAATTGTTGAAAGTAAGAGGCACTTGGAAAAAAGTGACTTACGATCCTTTTTTACACTTTTGACTGTCACAGTATCACCATGGTCATGTGATCAAAATTTGGATGTTTGGCAACTGACTCATATTTATGATGGTTGCCATGTCTGGGGTCATGTGACCCATGCTTTTGGTGACCCTCTTAAAGCAAAGTCAATGAGGAAGCCAGATTCACTTAACAACTACCGTATTTTCCGGCGTTTAAGACGACTTTCTAACACACAAAAATCTTCTCAAAAGTCGGGGGTCGTCTTATATGCCGGGTGTCAGTATCCTGTAACCAGGCAGATCAGTCCGAAAGGCTTTGACGAGCCTTAAATGGCTCTAAGGAGCCAAGCTGAATTGCCTGCTGAGTTGCCGCTAATCAGCTGAGTTACACGCAAGCCCCGTGTAAAAGGGAAAAACTTTCCTTTTACACAAGGCTGGCCATCCCAGCTGAGTTGCCTGATCGCCAGAGCTTGGATGGCCAAGCCCCGTTTAAAAGGGGAAAACTTTCCTTTTATACAACGCTGGCCACCCCAGCTGCTAATTTTTGCCTGCTAATTGATACGTAGCAAAAATCCCCCCCCCCCCCCAGCTTGCTTACCTTAGCTGCTAGCCGCAACGCTTGCCTTGCTTTGCCTGCAATCCATTGCATCAGCAAGCAACTAAATCTCCCTGCCTGCTTGATTGCAGGCAGGGAGATTTAGTTGCTTGCTGATGCAAGCAACTTGTGGACTTCAACTCCCAGAATTACTCAGCCAGCAAAGCAAAGCTGGCTGAGGAATTCTGGGAGTTGAAGTCTACAAGTCTTAAAGTTGCCAAGGTTGGAGACCCCTGTTCTATTGGGTAAGTTTTTTTCCCCCTTTGGGAGCTTTAAAAAAATAGTTAATTGGGGGGTTTTTTAGTTGTTCTTTTTTAGACCTAGCCATTTAAAGGCTAGGTCTAAGTTTTAGGCTAGGAAGTTTTAAATTTAACTTTCATATAAAAATAAAAATAAATAAAAAATTAAAAAAAATAAAATAAAAATAAAATAAAATAAAATAAAATAATAAAATAATAAAATAAAATAATAAAATTTGTGCAGCTTTCTGAGATTTAGTGTGTTTCTGTAGAGTTTCACTCTAACAAACGCACAAAATCTCACAAAGCTACATGTGGAATTTTGTGTGTGTAAAGTGTGAAAGTTGTTTTTTTGGGCTTTTTGTGGCTGTGTGAGGTTCCTGCTTGTTGCAGGGGCCATTTTGGGTCTAGCACAGCTGCTTTTACATTGTGGGTGAGCCAGTTGATGTTTTTTAATTTTTATTTGGTGTGCGTTGGAAGAGGGGTCATCTTATACAGCAAGTATAGCCCAAACCCTATATTTTTACAGGAAAAGTCAGGGGTCGTCTTATACGCCCAGTCATCTTATACGCCAGAAAATACAGTATGTTACTAACTTAACAACTACAGTGATTCACTTAGCAACTGTGGCAAAAAGAAAGTTGTAAAATTCACTTAATTGTCTAACTTAGCAACAGAAATTTTGGCCTCAACTATGGTCGTACATTTGAGAACTACCTGTACTTAAATATTAAATTCTTACTGACATACTATGCTTTCTCCCTTTCTTCCACTCGCTCCACTCCAAAGGCAGAGAAGCTCATGAGGAAATCAACATCACATTCACCCTACCAACTGCCTGGAATTCAGATGACTGTGCTCTGCATGGCCGCTGTGACCAAGTTGTCTTCACGACTTGCATGACAGTTACAGCCGCTGCAACAGTTTTTCCAGTCACAGTGTAAGGCTCTAACCAATGCTTATTCCTCCCAGGGAAGCTATTTTCATGCCTTCAGGTTTGCCACTTTAAGAGACATGGAGGCAGTTTTTCCAGTTTTAAATTTTTAAAGAAGAATTTATAATGTGTTCCTAGAAGTCGCAAATAGGAACTTCTAGTTTATTCACCACCAGTTTTCCCTCAAATAGTGATAGATATATTTTGCAGGAGTGGGAGAAATGGAGGAGGGTGGAATGTGGAAAAGGGGGAGCCATTCGACTTCAGGACAGTATGCGCTTACAAACTGGAAAGCAATGGGAAGGGGATAGTTGACCCAAGAGAAAAAGATGGTGGACGTGAATACACAGCTCAAAATTATGTGTTGCTTTACAGTCAGCCACCACACTGTATTCCGGAAACATATATTAATGCAACCTTCTGGTACAAGATCGTGACAACTGCAAGAGATTCCAACACAAAATATGCCCAAGACTACAACCCTTTCTGGTGTTACAAGGGAGCTATTGGCAAAGTCTATCACGCATTAAATCCCAAATTGACGGTTATTGTTCCAGATGTAAGTGATTTTTCCCCCCCACTTTGCTGTGAACTGTGATTGGGCTTGTATAAGCAAGATTTGGACATGTTCTCCTTAGAAGTGCACATGCTCTGTCCATTGTGTCATTGTTCAGATCTTGTCTTAATGTATGTGTGGGGTGAGGGAGTTGTTTGGAATTGTTTTGCCTCAGCAATGTCCCTGCACTTTCCTTAGGCAGTTGCATGTAGTTTCTCCACAGCCTTAGGAAATGCTGTCTCTTTCTCCATTCAGGATGACCGCTCCCTAATTAATCTGCATTTAATGCATACCAGTTACTTTCTTTTTGTGATGGTCATCACCATGTTCTGCTACGCAGTCATCAGAGGCAGACCAATCAAATTGCGACAAAGCAGCTCAGAGTTCTGTCCTGAAAAGGTAAGCGCAAAGTTATTTGTGGAGGAGCTAACTTGAGGGAGGAAGTCTTTGCTTCCTTAGTAACTATTGTCATTCTGGGAATTATTCATAAACAGCTCTAAGCCCTAATGTTACATTCATTGCATTGGCTGAAATGCACTGGCATCTCCATCCTCTCGATATACTGGAATAGATTAACCTCTTAAAAATAGGAAGACCAGTAGCAGACTTGACAGCTATTTTGTCTTCCAAATCCAATGGAAGCTACTTGAGGCTTCTCAATTTTTTGATACTTGCCTATTTTATTTTGTTTGTGTTTTATACAGAATTATAGAATTCTGTATAGAATCAGAGTTGGAAAGAAGCATAAAGATAACTAATTCAGTTTTTTTGTTCCCTGTCATGCAGAATTCACTTCAGCTTGTTTATATACCTTTGACTTCTATCATACAATTTTATGTTCTTCCCTATCAAAAAACACAAGGTGACTTACAAATGTGTGCTTGTTTTAATTTCATCATAACCTTGTAATGTAGGCAGGCTAATAGAACATGACTTGCCTAGGAGCATGCTGTGAAACGTATCGATTAATCTTACGGATTTGAAACCTCCTACCTAGCATTTCCAAGAAAGACCCATGACTGAAAATCTGAAGAATCTTTGCTAGGCAATTCCAGAGGACATTTCTGTAATGTTGACTGCCACGAGCTGCATCACCAAATATCTGCTATGTGCAAAAAATGTCTGCTGTGATGGGTGAGGCTAATTATAAACATCATGAAAAAGAAGCACTATTCTGTTGCTCCCTTTGCTTCCAGGGGTATATGAGACAGGGAATATTATGTGGAGTTAATTCTTTTCATTTTCTGGCTGCCTGAAAGGAGTATATTTAAATTCAAAATTAAACCACAGCTTTCAGCAAGGAACTCTACAAATATAATAGGCTATATCATGGGGGCGTACAGAATGTGTGTATGAGTATGAATATATGATGTATCTATTCAAGGGGACCATGTTGTTTGGTGACAGCAGAGACAGTTACAGAGTTCGACAGGTCAAGATCTGACTTAGCTTTATAGCAACTCCATATGTCAAAGCCCATCTAAGAGGCATTCCATATGTCATCTCTCTCTCTCTCATCATTTTCCCAATTCAGATCACACAGTGACTTCCTATGACCTTATACAACTGATAGCTGAAATCTGACCATATGGTCTTCTTTTCTCCCCCACCCCCCAACTCCAGGTTGCTTTCTCAGAAGCATGATCCGTTGCCTCCTTCCTCCAAAAGTGACCAAGTCTGCAATCATTGCCTGCTGAACCCAGAAATGGGTCCTGATTGGTTATGGATTTATCATGAGACGTTGGATTATTCCAACCAAAGACTTTTAAAGTGCCTGTAATGGTTATTTATATAAAGAGTATCCTTGGAACAGATTATGCCAGTGCAGCTAAGATTATTGGGAGCCCTTTTACTGTTTTCATTGGAATGTTTTGTGTCCGTGTGACTCTACATCAGAAGGATCGGAAAGATGTCTTACTGCATTGGGACGGTATAGATGCCTTTGCAGGTATCTAAAACAAAGCACCTTATTTCTCCCAGTGATCTATCCAGCGTTCCAGACAGTGCACATCTCTACTATGACAGTACAATTCCAAAGTCACTGATGGTTCCACTGAAGCGTACGTGTGTGTCTGCCTGTCTGTCTGTGTCTGTGTGTCTGTGTGAAAGAGAGAGGGGGAGGGTTGCTTTTTCTTTCCATTTTCACCCTGCTTGCAAAAAGTTACCCACTTTTATAGATTTGTTTTAAAAAAAACATACACAACCAACCAGCATTCAATCACATTTTAATACTAGTTAAGAAAGATAATGATGCTTATAATTTTAGATTGGAAAAAAAAACAAGAAAGGCAAAGTTCCAATTCATGTTCTCTTTCTTTTGAAGCAGCAGTAAACTTTCTAAGTCAAGAGTTGGCCGACTGTCCATTGTTCATGCTAGATCCCAAGTTGGGGCTATTGTCTGCAGAGAAACCTTTTGTGTTGGGTTGCATATACTAATAAATTACATAGTTGGGGTATGTCAACGATGAATAAGTTTTTCCTTCACTAGAATCTTTCAGGTTATGGAACACAAAGTGTTTGAATGTCCAGATATTTGCACCATTTGAATGTAGGAAAGCATTTGGAAATGAAACTCTTCTATCTACATATGTAGATTAGCTGTTGCTCTCTAAGACTACAATTTGGCTTTGGGAGGTTCTAATGATGTAAAAGGGTAGGTGGTCTCTTGGATGGCCCAAACTATTGCCTTGATGCATCCTGAAGCACTCTTCTGCAGATTTGTTTGTGAAGACAGGTGACAAACTCTCTAGAGCTACGGAAAACAGATGAACTCTGTTCAGCTCTGGATATGCACAGGTTTTACTCCTTGCAACTCTTTTCAGCCCCCATCCTGACTCTCTTAGCATTCATAATTTTGGCCAGCTTCCTTCTTTCAAGGAATATAGGATATTGTATCTTGACATTACTTGGAAAACACTGCTAATTGCCTTAATGACTTTTCCATTTTCTTCTTTGGTAGCAGCATCTTCCCGCATTGGCAATTGTTTGCACTTTCTGCTAAGATGATTCTCACAGTAGATGTCCTTTTCAAATGTCTCAGTCAAATAACATGTTGCTTGTTTTTGTTCAAAAAAAAAAGATTCCTTATTAAGTTGATTTGTTTGCTTGGTATCTTGATATATTTCCAAGATGGGGGAGATGTCCACATTCTAGTGTTGAATAGTGAATGGGCTTGAATAAAGAAAGACGGCGTTGTGTTTTTTAATAGAATTCCCTTCCAATGGTTTTAAATGTGTTAGCTTGGGAAATAGATTGTGGAATTGGGGGAAAAAAACAATGCTATATTTCTACTTTTTGCTTCTATGGTCCATTCTAGATAGGAACTACTGACAGTTCAGGAATGATTCTCAGGCAGTGGAGGGCTACAATGGGTTATAGGGTTTGGGTGAAAAAAATCCAGGCAAGAGGGTACAAATGGAATATTGCAGTGGTTGTTTGGATCATATTGATCTTGCCTTTTTTCTTTTTTCATGTTCGCTTATTACTTGAATCAGTTTGATTCTCTTTGTTTTCTTTTAGAATCTGCCGTTTCTGTTGGTCTCTGGCCAACAGTATATCAGGGTTTCCCAACCTTGGCAATTTTAAGATGCATGGACTTCAACTCCCAGAATTCCCAGCATCGCTGGCTAGGGCATTCTGGGAGTTGAAGTCCATACATCTTAAAGGTGCCAAGGTTGGGAAACCCTGCAGTATATGAAGGTTCCCAATGTTAGTTCCCTCCCCCTAGCCTCCCACTGCAGGTTACAGACTTCTTCTTAGCAGCAGAATTAAAATGGCATTTAATTTGTCTCTGAGCCTGGTGGTCAGTGATTTGTTAATGCAATTTTTCTCCTAGGTTAATTTTTTTGTGTTTGTAAGATGTGGATATTGCTTTGCAAAAATAAAGTTTATTATCAATCCTACTGACAAAATGGGAACCTGAAGCATTTTATTGAGTATGAGTGGGCTCATTCTTTTTGCCTAGGTTACAGTCTACTCTTCATAGTTGAGAAACAAATGAATCTCCTTAGAAGAAATTTAGGTCAGGCTTGTTGAAAGGAAATCTTACGTCAGATTTCTCAGTTACAGAAACGAAAAGGTTTCTCAGTGTTTATGTTGTGCTTTTTTACCATGCCATGACAGGAATTCTCTGGATATGATAGTCAAATTATTATAAAAATAAATCTAGATTAAAACAAGATTAAAATGAGCAGAACTATGAAACATAAATATTAGGAATAGCAATAGTAATGATTAATTCAATAGAAATCACAGAATAGCAACAAAACATTAAAATTCTAAAAAAAAACAAACCACCCTAGCGATCATTCCCTATTGAGTTCTGACCAGCACTGTGTACTTTGCCACAAGATATATATGGGAATTCAGTTTTCAGATCTTGGTTATTATTCACTGGGGGGAAAATACTTTGAATGGATTGGACTTTTACAAACAAAGAAGATATCCAAAGTGCCTTTTTGGATACCTCACAGAATAGTGAGGTATAAATGTTGAAAATAAACAAGGCAGTTGAGAATTTTTTCAAAGCCGAGAGTTATAACATCTACTTCATTGCCTGCAGCATTCATGGGTTGCAAGAAAGTGCATGATTCTTGGTCTGGAACAATTGGACAACTTTGTCCAAGTCCCAAATTTGCTTAGTCAGTGACCTAGGGGAATAGGAAAAATCAAGTTAGTTAGTTAGTTTACTTTATTGTCATTGCACATGGTACAAAGAAATTAAATGCCATCTTCAGTGTACATTATAACTATAAAAATAAAAACAAACATACATCCTTTACATTCTATATAATTGAAATTGAAAACCCAATATTGCACTATACCATAGAATTCAATATGGTTATTGCCCTGGGATAGAAGCTGTTTTTCAGCCTATCTGTCCTTGTTTTGATTATCCTGTACTGTGCATGAAATGGGAGGTTCCAATATAAACCCCTGATTAAGAAACATTGCTACTTTGGAATTTTTTAACCCACCTACGGGTTTGATCCAGATAAAGCACCTTCATAATATTCTTTCAGTAGTTTCATCCAATTGACTTCCTAATTCAAACACTGGACTGATGGTGGACATCCAAATATCATCTACTGGGGTTGTTGGTTATGGCTATGGAAAAAGAACCCATATTGTTGGTCGTGGGAAATTATTTAGTCCCTTTATAACTGCCCCCTTGATAGGCAATTCAATGTGGTATACAATACTACAAAAATATAAAAAACCGGTAAAACCAAACAAAAAGCGTATTTTGCCGGATGCAATCCAGCAACCAAAAACAATCCAGATGGGTTCACAAGACCACCTCATCCAATGTCAGCGGCAATAACCAAGTCTTCAAAACCTTACAAAAATCAATGTTGGGGCCTTCTGGATGTTATGAGGAATAGATCCCATAGTGCAGGTGCACCAACAGAGAAGGCGTGTCTTTTAAGTCCCACCAGATGACATTGCTTGTGGAACAGGATTCTGAGCCAGTGTAGCTAACAAAGTAGCAATGCTATGTGGGTGTACCAAGATACTGCCATAACTAATTATGCTGCTGCATTCTGGACCAGCAGTAGTTTCAAAGTGGTCTTCAATATACAGCACAAAGGAATCCAGACAATGGAACTGACACATGAGGGACTGTGAGTGACAACCTCCTGATCCAGGAATTGGAGTAGCTGATGCATAAGATGGATTTATGTGAAGCCATGATTGCCACTTATCCTTCAAGAGGAACTGAGAGATTAGGAATGCCCTCAAAATGTATAGTAGATCTATTCGTGTAATTAATGGTAAGGCCAATGGAGTGTACAACTACATTCAGAACCAAGAGTAGAAAATCCCTGGATCCAAGAGTCCGCAAAATTCACAGTTATTCAGTCTTGCTAACTTTGATTCTCAGTCTGTTCTTATTTATTGGTTGGTTTGTTTGCTTGCTTGCTTGCTTGCTTGCTTGCTTTATATGCCGCCCTTCTCCCGAAGGACTCAGGGCGGCTCACAACAATAAGAAACAGAAAATACAAAAGTTAAAAGTTTTTAACTTCTTGATCAATATTCCTTGACATACCTAGACAGTCTGGGTATATCTGATGTTAACTAACATTATACCAATGACCTCATTCGGTGGTGTCATGTACTGTAGATGTTAAGTCGGCACAGAAAGAATCAAACCCTGAGGAATCTGTACCCACAAAGCAAGGGTCAATGACTCTCATTTCTCCCCATACCATGAACATCTGGAATCAACATGAAGAAAAGGAAGCATATCATGTCTCCCACTCGTAAAATCAAGCACATCCAGAAGGATACCATGACTGATTGTATCAAAGATCAACAAGAAATCAAAAGAGGGCCAGGATGGCTGTACCACCCCCACCCTAATCCCACCATAGGGGTGATCAGTATTGTTTTGGCCCTATACTCAGTCCTGAAACTCAACTGAAAGAGATCCAGAAAACCTTGAATTTAAAGTGTTCTGAAGCTGCAGCCTGCCCATTTTCTCCACAATCATGCCCAAAGGAAAGCTGGAAACGGCTCAGAACTGATTTCCTAAGGAGGTAACCTCACTCAAGTATGAATTCACCATGACTAGATAACCTCCTGGGAGGCCTTGAGCAACCCAGGAAGGATATGGATCTGATACACACTCATAGTCTCAAGAATTCTGTTCATTCCTTGGGACAAATAGGCTAAACTCCTTTCAGATAACCACAGGATGTGGATGGGTAGAGTTCAACTCAGAGTAAATCCAAACAACCTTATCCAATAGATTTCTCAAAAAGTCCTTTCAAAGGTCAAATGATCTGACCCACTCTTATCTAGGAAGAATGGGCTACCTTAAACAGGACTGCCAGAGAGCAATTTGTTGATGCAAATGGAGTGGAAAAATACCTAAGTTTTGCCTTTCTTATTTTCATGATATAAACCTTAATGAAGTTTCTTAATCAATTCCTGGATGAATTTGCCCTTTTTCTTTCTCTAGAAGTGTTCTAGGTGTCTTAATTTTACTAGGTTCCTCTGAAAACCAGGGGGAGAATCCTCTGGGATCTTGGAATTAATTTGGTATTAATGTTTTTATACCTCACTATAATTTCATAATTGGTTACATAGTTGTACTTGAACCTCAGAATACTGTCATAGTTAAAATCTTAAAGGATCAAATATTCATTATGACATAACAGTTTATAATTGCAGTTTTGTGTCAGCGTCTGAGTATTTTGAGACGTTTCTTGCTAATTTTGAAAATAATTTCTGCAGGTAAATTTGACATTAGAATGGGGAGAAGATGCCAGAATTGGAAGCTTTTGTCCTATAAAGATGTATGTTTCATAAACATGAAATGTATGGTTATGTACCCATGAACACAGCTATTTTGTTTCCAAGGACCAACACGGAAGTGGTTTGCAATGGCTTGTTCAGATGCTTTTTTAATCTCTGTTTAGCTAAGGTTGCTGAGTTTTATGTAATTCTCTTATCCTAGTCCAATACTGCTTTCTTTCTGACATTACTCAAGCTTGGTTACGTCTTTGTTAGAGAAGAGGCAGAGCCTGGAGGCAGGGTCAAGAGAGGAATCAGCCTGGAGTCCTTGTGTTCCCACATGCAATCCAAGTCCAGCAGCCCCTGAATTTCATTAACTTATCTAACACCAATTTAGTCCTGACTGTTAGTTCACTAGATTCTTGTGTATAAGAATGAGCAATAAATTAGCTTATCTGGAACTTCACATATTGTCCTATTCTTCACGTCTGACAGGCTTGATTTCATGAACAAATGTTGTAGTACAGATATTAACAGATATGTCCCTTCTGATAATTTTGATTGTCTCAGCTCTGTATAATTGGGAGTGTTGTTGGGTTGATTCAAATAATATTTCCCAGTGGAAAATCAATTCATAATATGTATACTGTTCATTATTTCTGGCTCAGAAAGTAAAAGGAGGTTCCATGGTATTTGGAATAGCATTTTTAAGTGAACCTCGGAGAAGCTGAAAATCTGTAATAAACTGAAGAGTAAGAGAAGTATCTTCTCTAAGACTTGTTGTAATACTACAGTTAGAACACTAAACCACACAGCAATGCTAAATGAACTCTTCTAAGACTAGTTAGAAGAATTTTAAAAAACAACAACAAACACCCTATTCTAAAGGAAAACTCTTTGGTTGTAACATCCTGAGTTATTTAAAGGGCCACAAATAGAACTTCTTAGTTTTAAGAGATAAGAAATAGCAATCTGCCCACAAAATTGATCTGATTTCAGCGAATTTCCCAGTCAAAGTTACCAGAGAAACTGATCGTAGCCGAATAAAACTAGTCAAGACGCCAAGTACCCAGCACTCAGGTTCTGAACAAAATTTATAGTGATGCATACAGAATGGGTAGCCTGAGTTCAGTAGGCTAATCTAGGCTAAAACAAGTTTGGGTAATTTTGGTTATCTTGCAGGATACCAAAAATAGAATTTTTCATTGGCCAAGTGTAATTGGACACACAAGGAATTTGTCTTGATGCATATGCTCTCAGTGTACATAAAAGAAAAGATACGTTCATCAAGAATTGTCTTAACAATTGAACCAAGCGGTTCAGCATAATGGGTCACGCAACCAAGTACCTATTTTTCTACAACTCAGAGTTCATGGGTTTTCTGAATTCACTGGACCTAACCCAAAGTCCTTTTTCAAAAGGCAACTGGACTTTGTTCTTCCTTGAAGACGTTTGGCTTCTCATCCCAGAAAAACTTTTGTTTTTCCTTGAAGCTTCTTCAATGGGATGAGAAGCCAAACGTCTTCAAGGAAGAACAAAGTCCAGTTGCTTTTTGAAAAAGCACTTTGGGATAAACCATGACCTGGATGACTGACAATCTCCATAATCACTGGCCAATCTCCATAGTCACCGGACCTACTCAACGGACCACCTCTTGTCTTGAGGTCCCTTGACAGGCCGTTCCCCAAGATGATGAGAGATCACAAAGTCCTTGCGACGTCAGAAGCCTCAACCTCTTTTGTTCCTTTTAAAAAAAAAATCGAAGGGCGGGGCTGGACAGAAGCCGCCGCTGCTCCAAACCAACCCGCCTCCCTTGCCAATCCGATCCACACGGCGGGAAATTGGCTTCGGGTGGGGAGTTCGAGAGGCAGAGCGTGCAGCGGCTGTTCCAGACGGTACTTTTCGGAGACAGCGAGCGGCGCGCAGCCAGAAGGCATTCGCTCGCTGGAGGCAAGAAGCGGAGCTGGGAACCTGCTCGGTCGGTCCCTCTCCCTCCCCCGCCTTCCCGCCGGCGATGTTTTTTGGCTCCTTTCGCGCCAGAGACGACGCGCGCTCTGCACGTGCTCAGAGAGACACTCGTCACGTGCTCCCGGGCAAACCAGGAGGCGGTGGCTGTGCGTTTTCGCCCCCTTCGGCAGGCGGAGCGAGGAGGATCGCCAGAAGGACGGGCGCGCGCAGGCAGCAGGCAGGCAGGCAGAGACGCGACCAGCCAGGAAGGGGTTGTGACTGGCCCAGCCCAGTTGCAGCTCGAGGCGGATCGTAGCGGAGGAGAAAGGAGGAGGGAGACGGCCTGGCTCGTTCGCCGTTGGCGGCTCGAGACGGCTGGGGCTGCGATTCCCCCTCGGCCGGCCCGCGCATACCTCCTCCCGATTCCGGCGACGCCCATTCTGCGCTCGGTCCGGATGTGCAACAGTTTCCCTGAAGTTGCGCCCGGAGCTAGCAGGCGGGCGGGCGGGAGGTTTTTGAGCGAAAGGGTGGAAGGACGAGAGCAGCCAGGCTGGTAGGCAGCTCGCCCCGCGTGAAGAGCCAGAGAGGGCGTCCGTCCATCCCTCCCTCCCTCCCTCCCATCGGCTGTGCTGGCGGGAGATGCTCGGAGACGCCGTCCTTTCTGTCCTCTCGGCGCTGCGGCTGCTGCTCCCGTTAGCCTCTCTCTCTGGGCAGGAGCCGAGGATGTCCTCCTGAAGGCCGGGAGAGAGCGAGGAAGGGTGGGCTGTGCTCCAGTATGGGCGCCAAACAGACCAAGGGTTGCTCGCTGCCCGGCTCTGCCGGTAGCAGTAGCAGCAGCAGCAGCAGCCCCCAGGGTCCTCTCTCCGCCGGCCGCCGACGGCTTTTGCCTTCACGGGAGCGCGGAAACTTCTTGGCGTCCCTTGTAGTACGATCGAGTGAAAAGTTTGGCAAGGGGTCTGGCGGCGGCAGCCTCCCCCCGTACCATCGCCGGATCGTCCTCATCCAAGATATGCTGAGGATGGTGAAACAAGGCAGGCACGAGGAGGCGACTGATCTGTTGAAGTACCTGCGCCAGGTAAGAAGGTGGGATCGCAGCTGGGATCTTGAAGGGAGGGGTGTAGCTGACATTCTCCAAGAACAGTAGCAGATGTCTGGATGCATGTGCTAGACCTTACTTAGTTCCTGCTGGGCATATTGGGAATGCTTGGCTTCTTAGTATTTACTTAAGGGAGAAAGCCAGAGAATTGTTCTAACCAACTAATGGAACTGGAGTTTGACCCACTGAAGTGGAGGAATTTGGAAATGAGAATTTAGGCTGGGTTATGGTTAAGTTGGCATAGCTGCTGGCTGAGAGGCATTAGCCAATTTGAACTTTACATCCTAAACTGGATGATTGGTAAAGTTCTCCATTTGACTTTGAGCCAGGGCATAAGCCAAGAGATACAACTCTTGAAGGAATTTTCAGAGGGGATTTCAATGTTTATTTATTATTTATTTATTGGTTCAATTTATATGCTGCCCTTCTCCAGAGACTCAGGGCGGCTTACAGTGCGTTAAACAATAGCCTTCATACTTTTATATATACCTGCTTAGTAGGGCTTTTGCCCCCCCCCCCCAAGCGGTGTTCTTTTTTATACAAAGTCAGCTTATTGCCCCCACAATCCAGGTCCTCATTTTACCTACCTCGAAAGGATGGAAGGCTGAGTCAACCTTGAGCCTGGTGAGATTCGAACTTGCAGTAATTGCAGGCAGCTGGCAACTAAGTGCTATTTAACAGCGCTTTAGTCCGCTCCACCACCAAAGCTCAGTTTGAGTGAAGAAGAGCTGGAGGTCCCTGAAAAGAATGTCTTCCACATTCTGTAAGATCAGAATACAATATTGTACCACAGTGAGCAAATAAAGAATAGATGTTTGTACATAAGTCTCTTCAAAGCAAATTTTGCACCCATTCAGTTCTCAGTTCTGTCACAGCACAGTCATTTTTGCGTTTTCTTGCTCTGCAGAGAAACTCAGGAGCTGACTGTGGTCCTTCTCCTGAAGGAGCCGGTCTCAGTTATGGTGAAACTCTTGCTAAGTCACCTTAGGAGATGAAAAGAAGATTCTTTTCAAAGTTGTGATAGAGTTCAGTTCTTTGACTAAACCAGTAAAAATTGCAAACCAAGCTTTTCTGATGTCTAAAATCTATGGCACAATAAAGCATGGTTAAGCAAATTATAGCTCAGTCATTATTTTTTTACCATTGGTGGGATTGGGATTCCCCTGGGAAGAATTGTATGGCATTTAAGGGCTGTGCAGAGATCCAGATTTGAAGAGAGAAGTGATTCAAAACATCAGTGGGTGCACACATGTAGCACCTGTTGGCAGCTTCTTAAAGGTGCTGTATTTTTTCCTGGGCTTACATGGCTCCCCTCCACAGCTGTTGCATGATTCAAGGAAAAGAGAACTTGAAGGGTTACCAAACAAATGCTACATGCATGTTTATGGGTCCTTTGGATGACCTTTTTTCTCTTCAAATCCAGACCTCTGCACGGCACTAAAAGCAATAATAAAGGAAGTGTCTAGATTTAGAGCATAACATTTTATTAGGCAGAAGGATGGGCTGAGAACAGTTGGACTGCAGGATCTGCTCAATGAAACTCCTACATGTAACCTATCGATGTATATCAATTAACTGGGTATGTGAAAAGAGTAGCAAGGATTATTTGATTTGACTTTGTTCTGCGTCTGACAGAGAGAAATTCTGGCACTCACTACTCTATCTGATGCGTTCAGGTTTTTCTCTCTTATCTAGAGGTGTTGATTCATAGCATGCACATTTTTCTTCAGTAGCAAAGGTAGCCGAGTTTGATTTGCAAGTGTATATACAGGAGAAAAAAGACTCTAATATGAAAGATTATTTGTATATTAGCTATAAAGATGGGGGGGGGGATTGGAGGTCAAGATCAAATGCAAATGCAAATGCTGGTATAATTGTTTTCTGTTTTGCTTTGTTTTTTGCTACAGTATAGAGATTAACAACATGTTTAAATCCGCTGCCCGATGTTTCTTGGCAGTAATTGAATTACATTTGCTGAGAATTAATTAAAGGGAATCTGGACTGGCCTAGTGAACCCTGTGGATTACTTGGCATATTTCCTTCCATCATTGCAGTGCATGGAGGAGTACATTTCATTTAAGTTGGATTAATAAAATTAATTTCTCCTTTTTAAAATTAACCTGAGCCCCCAAATTTATGGAAATTATCTTTTTTGTGTACTGAGAATTCCCAGCTAGATACTGTTTCTCCCTCTCCTATTACAGTTTCCAGCTTTCCCCCAGAGCAGAAATTGTTTTTAATTTGTTATGTTCCTTTGGGAGATCTTAGCCAAAGGGTCACCAGCTTTAGCTGAATTGGATGTTCCAGAGAGGGAATATAAATGATAGTATTAACAAAATAATCTCTGTTCTGGTGGGAACCATAATAACGGACAGTATCAGAGACATCCAAATCTCTTGATTGTCTGGCTATTAAAACCCCTTTCCGTGGGTGGTTTCTTGAGCTCAGCTTGGAAATTGCTCCTTAGGAAGACTTCTTATTTATCGAGTTTGTTCTAGGATAGATTTTTCCCCCTCCAGACTGCACTAAAATGCAAAAATAGGACTGAAGATTGGAAAAACAGTCTGAAAAAGGCAATAGGAAATCACTCCTACATTGTTATAGAAAACTACATGGATGTATCTGTGTTTTAGTCACTAGGCATCAAGTTCCATTTAAGGGAGTTTTTATTTTAGAATCATAAAAGCTGTAAAAAAAAATCCTAGAAAAATAACAGGCTGTTTAGAACTTGGGAAAACTATAATGCCCACTGCCCCAGAAGAACACTTTCCAACCCCCCCAAAAACATCTCAGAGGGCCCTTTCCTCCAGTTGTCTTCCTTTGGTTGGTTTCCACTGATTATTACAGCGTGCAGATATTTTGATATGTGATAAACATTTGCTCAGCTATGCTGGTCTCAAGCCATGGAAGACCTATTGCACACCACCATTCAGAAATGAAATGTACTAGCCAAGACTTCGAGGAGAACTGACCATTGTGGGGATTGTATTGTGGGGTCCAATAGTTGGAAAGAGTGTCATCAATGATTCTTCTTTGAGCCTATGAATTACTTCCTTGTTCAGTCTTTATGCAAAAAAATTAATCCCTTTCTTGGAGCCAGTTGCAGATGTATGGTTTTCTTAATCTAAGGCTGTGAGAGATGTTTGAATAAGTGTGTTTCCTTTTATGAATTTTTATTACATGTATCTAACACCTTTTACCTTGAGAACTTGTTGTACATGAAAGTCCCTCTCATTTTACGGTCATAATTATCATGGGAGGTAGGTTGGACTGAGGGAAAATGACCAGTTCACTCACCCTTGTGAACTTTGTACTTGAATTTAGACTTCCTCCTTGTCTTTCAAGTCCAAGTTTCCTGACACTTTAAACAGGGATCCTTAGAAGATGGATTCTATAGAAATACTTCTCTTTTCGTGGAGAAGTATTTCTATAGTATTTCCAGTCTAGAGAAAAGAAGGACTAGGGGTGACATGATAGCAGTATTCTAGTATTTGAGGACCTGCCACAAATAGGGGGGGGGGGGGGTTCAACTTATTTTCCAAAGCTCTAGAAGGCAAGACAAGAAATAAGAGTGGTTAATGGTCCTAAGAGTGAGGACCATTAACCAGTGGAACAGTTTGTCTTCAGAAATTGTGGATGCTTCATCACTGGAGGTTTTTAAGAAAAGACTAGACAGCCACCTGTCTGAAATGGTATAGGGCAGGGGTCAGCACCCTGTGGCTCTGGAGCTGCATGTGGCTCTTTCACCCCTCTGCTGTGGCTCCCTGTCACTCAAAATATGCGTCACAATTGCCAATGTGCAACACCCACCGGCACACGAGTTATTGAGTTTTTCAACCCCTGGTAGGCCAACCATGGATAAATCCAAGAAAAGAAAAGTTTCAGAAGAAAACAGAACTTGTAATTCAACTAGATATGTTAATTTTGTGGCCGCTCAAGAAATAGTAAGGCACGGGAAGAGTTTTGTGGCTCCCAGTGTTTTCTTTTCTGTGGGAAACAGGTCCAAATGGCTCTTTGAGTGTTTAAGGTTGCAGACCCCTGGTATAGGGTCTCCCGCTTGAGCAAGGGGTTGGATTAGAAGACTTCCAAGGTCCCTTCCACCTCTATTCTGATTGATTGGGACCAGAACCAAGCCTTGGATTGTAACAGATGTGTTAATATTATTGCGACGAAGACTAGGAAATGGCTGGATAATGATAACATGTGTTAATAAAATACCTCCATGAGGGAGAGATGTTGGGGCATTTGCAGAGGGGCTGTCATAGTGAATGGGGCCAGCTACAAAACATTAATTTTCCAGATGAGCACACTTCTCAAGAAGAGCACTAAGCTGCAGGCATTCATCGGTTCTATTTTCTAAGAATTCCTGTGGGGACCCAAATGTCTGTTGGAAATAATGCTGGATGCAGGGACTTTGCTTTGCAATGTGCCAAATTTCCATTTCTTTAAAACTGAACTATTTAGGAAAGAAATAATCTGAAGCAAGGAGCTTAGAAAATACCATAGAAGCTGACTGTGGGCAAATTGGTGCCCATATGCTTAAGTTGCTTTCTCCTCACCTTAGCTGTTTAAAATTCAAAGTATATGTGTCTATGAATGGGGGGGGGGGTAGGAGTATCTTTTAATCTTATTTTATTCTTCAGCCCACCAGTTGCAACAAACTCCATACACAGATGCCCCTTTTGCAAAGTCCTTTTCCCTTTATAGAGTAGCCATGCAGTTACTATAATTTGGTTTTATGGTTCCTGGTGTTTCGATTGTTGCTTGGAAGGAATAGTCCCCATTTGGGAAAACTCTTTCATGTATTGCAGATCTTCTTATACCTGCCGTGATTGCATTAAATTATTACTGATTACAGCACAGCAGTTTGCCAACGTCGCATTTGAAATCTCACCTCTGTATTCAGTGCTCTTCAAATGCTGTTAGTGACACAGGCTAGCTACGGAATTATTTGCTTTATTTGTTGGAGATTCCAAGGTGTGGAATGTTCAAAAGTTTGCAAAAACTGACCCATCCATGTGAAGTAGCATCCTTAGAAGCAGTTGGCTCATTTATTCTCAATTTTTGCTAATAAACTGGGCAATGTCTATTCCAAATGCTAGGACAAATGTTCTTTCTAGGGTGCTGAACCTGACACACTGCAGGCTACTTTCTTCTCTCATCTCTTGGGTAGGCAAGAGTTTAAAAGGCCCAGCCCAGAGCATGTACTATGAAAGTTGGAAAGCCTGTATACTAGAGGTGGGTTTCAGCAGGTTCTGACCACTTCTGGAGAACAGGTAGCAGAAATTTGGAATAGTTCAGAGGACCGGTAGTAAAAATTCTGACTGGCCCCGCCCCCATCTGCCTCCCGAGTCCAAGCTGATCAGGAGGAAATGGGTATTTTGCAGTATCCTTCCTCCGGAGTGGGGGGGGAATGGTGATTTTGCAGTATCCTTTCCCTGCCATGCTCACCAAGCCACACCCACAGAACTGGTAGTAAAAAAATTTGAAACCCACCACTGCTGTATACCATTGTGCAAATTTGCCCTTTGTGAAATCAGATGAAAATGAAATATTAATTCTTAATAAAGTGAAGGGGCGGTGAGCAAGAGACTGCATAAAAATAATTAAAGGAGGAAAGGGATTTTTGTGGGTTTTATTCCATTTTGCAATTACATAATGTGAGACACAGCAGGGAAATCCCATCATCTTCCAGATGCCTGTCGCAAGATGCTCACACCATCTTGTGCATTAATTCTTTGTGTTCTTGGGAAGAAATGCTGATTTTTGGGGGGGGGCAGAGATCAGAAATCCAGCTTGCCTGTTGCTAGGTGGACTGGTTTTCTACCAGCCCATTCATCGGTCATGTGAAAGTGAAAGCATTTGAAAGCTCTTAGAGGAGTATAAGAGAGGATCAACATGGAGAGAAAGCCAACGATGGAACCGTTGAAGCCTCAAGAAACAAAAGGATCAGGCACTTAAACGAGTCAAATAATAAAGGAACGATGCTGTGGAAGAGACAGGAATAAATGTCCGTTCCAGGAGAAGGATTCAGAATTCAACCTAAGTGAAGAAATAATAGGAGCAAAGCTTTGAGATGAGCGGTGATTTCAGATGTACATATATTCATATTCTGTAGCTAGACTTTCAGCCATTTGTGCTGTGAGGATTTATGTTTAACGCATAGCCCTATTGCTCAGCAAACCCACAAGTACAAATGCTAGCCTTGAGGATTAGACTGCAAGCCATAGAGGGCATAATGTGAGTTTTCAGTTCAGCTCTGGAAAACAGTGGCAAGTTGAACATTAGTCAGGAACTGTTTGGTGTGGGTGTGCTGTTTGGACAGATTGTACAATTTTTCTTCCTTCCTTGGAAGTTTTTCATGGAAGCTATTTTATCTCCCAATCCCCTTATGTTTCTACAAGGAAATGCATAATATAGAATGGGTAACTATAAGACTGGAAGGGACTTCGGAAGTCTTCTAGTCCAACCTCCTGCTCAAAGCAGGACAACTTATATCATCTCAATCAAATGGTTGTCCAGTCCATTCTTGAAAACTAGGGGAGGCAAGCTTCTCTATCTATTAATTGTTCTCACTGTCAGGAAATTTCTCCTTAGTTCTAGGTTGGATATCTTTTTAACAAGCTTCCACTCATTCATGTTCTGCCCTCTGGTAACCCACTTCTGTGGGAGCCCTCTCTTCTCTGTTGTGGCAGTCCCTCAAGTACTGGAAGACAGCTATTATGTCACCCCAATCCTTCTCTTTGATAGGCTACACATACCTAGCTCCCTAGCTGCCCATCATACGATTTAGCCTCCAGAACCCTTATCATCTTTGTTGCTCTTCTCTGCACACCTAGGACAGGGGTGTCAAACTTGATTTCATTGAGGGCTGCATCAGCAGGGGTGAAATCCAGCAGGTTCTGACAGGTTCTGGAGAACCGGTAGCGGAAATTTTGAGTAGTTCAGAGAACCGGCAAATACCACCTCTGGCTGGCTCCAGAGTGGAGTGGCAATGGAGATTTTGCAATATCCTTCCCCCAGGAGTGGGAAGGGAATGGGGATTTTGCAGTATCCTTCCCCTGGAGTGGGGTGAGAATGGTGATTTTGCAATATCCTTCCCCTGCCACGCCCACCAAGCCACTCCCCCAGAACTGGTAGGGAAAATTTTTGAATTTCACCCCTGTGCATCAGGGTTATGTTTGACCTCGGGGGCTGAAGTGGGTGTGGCCAGGGTGGGAGTGGCCAGCTTGCTGTCACTCTTGTTGGGGGCGCCTGTGGTGGTCCGAGTGTTCTGCCTGTGAAAACAGGCTCCCAAGCTCCGTTTTCGGCTGCAACACCTGCCTGCAATCCTCTGCCAGCAAAAATGGAGGAGAGGCAGTGGTGGGATTAAGCCAGTTCGCACCACTTTGGGAGAACCATTTGTTAACTTTCTGAACAGTTTGGTGAATTGGTTGTTAGAAGAAATCATTAGGGCAGAGAACCGGTTGTTAAATAATTTGAATCCCACCACTGGGGAGAGGGATGTGTAGGATGAACTATGTTATTTTGTCATTCTGTGCATTTTTACAAACATTTTATCTTATTTTCTGCAGCAAAGTCTGAACTATCGCTTTGGGAACCAACTCTGAAATGAAATTTTCATGTATTAGATTTATAAACCATTTTTTTGTTCAGGTGTACATTGTAGTCTTTCCTCATATTTTTCCACACAACAAAAAATCTCTGAGAGAGCTGATTACTCAGTGTGGTTCTGTGGCCTGAAGATGGACTACAGTCTACCAGTAGTTCTTTCTGCAATTTGCTATCTTAACATGCGCTGGCTGTTTTGAGAAGATATATAGAAATGCTACATTAAGAGCAGAAAGTTTAGACTTCCAATCCAAAATTTGGTACATATAGGTTAAACGATGGTATTGAGAGATTCATCTGAGACATATTTTGATTCTACAGGATGGTGAATGTCTCAGAAGCATCTTAGATGGAATAACTGTATTATATCATTTAATAAAAACACCGTCAAAAATCTAGTCTGTTACCCTAGAACAGTATTCAGAAGTCCAGTAAGGAACCATTTACATATTGTGATCAGGAAACTAGGTATATATGTCTGTATAGTCACCTGAAGAGAAGTTCAAATTGTGAGCATATGTACCCTGTATATATCACCTATAATTTAATGAAAACTTGCCAATTAAGATAAGGGCAAGGAAACTCATAAATTAAAGGATAGCAGCATTCTGTCAGCAACATCCAAGCAAGAAAAATAGATCTACATACTTGGATCTGCTGCTAGAATAAAGAGATAAAGAGGGACATGGGGAAGTTCCCCCTTTTCTTTCAAGAATTTTGTTTTCCAAATTTAGAAATTTGAGAAAGTATTGGCAGAAAATCTATGTAAAGTTCTTTTCTCCCTCTCTATCCTATGAATGACATTCATATATGGAGTTATATTTACTCTTAAGTGGATAGAACTAATTAACTACTGTGTTTCCCTGAAAATAAGACCTCCCTGGATAATAAGCCCTCCCTGAAAATATTTAAACCATGCGCAGCCGGTCCCCACCATTTCCTCTGGTTAGGGTTAGGGAGACAAAGCTGGAAATCAGGTAAAACAGCAAGAGGATCCCTGTCTTGTTCCATGCGCCCCAAAATAATAAGACCTCCCCGAAAATAAGTCCAAGTGCTTATTTCGGGATTCAAAACAATATAAGACAGGGTCTTATTTTTGGGAAAACACGGTATAAATTAATTTTGCAATTCTGGAGATCATTTCTTTTCACTTAATATATTTTCCTGGGAATAAGTCCAGTAGAACTAAACAAGACAAAATAATGAGTAAAAGATTGACCTTCTAGGTATTTACTTGAATTATTTTCTAAGTAGGAGTGATAATGCAGTTTTATCTGTTGTGTCATGAATTATTTTTTATGTAATAAGTAATAAAAATCAAATTTAGGTTTGTAACTATATTTTCATATCCTCCCCTCAAAAAGTGCTTGGTATCCTTCCTCCACCCACTCCTTTTCTCCCTAGTGCCAAAATATCAGAATAGGTTATATTTCAGTGCTGAACAAACTGAACCTACTTTGCCTGGATGCCATAACAGATAATAAGGGGGATCTAGTGGAATTTCTTAACCCCCCCAAAACCCAAAGTCTTGGAGAATCATAGCAAATAAATTTATTTTTATGCAAGCTTTTAAGGATCGCAGTCCACTCTTATCATATCGGAAAGTGAAGTTGTGTGAATGAGATTTTACCTGTTACTCATCTGTGTCCATTCCTTCGTTCTTAATGCCTGTGGGGGGAATCGGCAGTGATAAAATATGGACCACTTCAGTTGTTGGAGTAGATGTGTTTGAGATGGTGGCGTGAGAGCCTCAGTAAGGATCACCTTAGATTTTGAAGAATTCCTGTTTTTTGTTTTTGTTTTTGTTTTTTTTTAAAAAAAATCTTCATCTAGGCATATTAGTTTTCCACAGGCCAGAAAGAATCAGTGTAGGGAAGAATTTATATTTCCAAGCTGTCTGCTTGTATCTGGAAATAATATAATCCCAGAACAGAGTGGACCATATGCCTTTTTCTACGTCAGATCTAAATCTGCTTTAATAAACATTCTGCTAAACTCTGCCTGAAAAAAAGGATTTGTAGGAAAACCTTATCTTGCTTGGAACTTTTTAGAGACATTTCCCTAAAATGCAGGACAAAGTTTGTGGCAGGGAATAGGGAGCCATTGCAAATTTCAGTGGCAACCATATACTACTCTCTGCCTTCCATGGCATGTTCATTGCTCAGCTATAAGCAGCAGCTCTTACTAAAGAAGTCCTTGATGATAAAATGATTTGGGATTGTAATGAAATATGATACAATCTCCACCCTCAGGTGGGAGAACCCCTTATTAGACTTACATTAAGTAAAATAATGGATAAGCTAGAAAATAGCAGGGGATACAGTTAGGCTGCACAAGATGCTTAATTGGGTCAGGTAAAGCCTAGACATTTTCACACAAAATGTTAAACATGACAACGTTATTCTTGGTTATTGCTATGTTTGTGGCTTAATGTATTGCTCAGATGTTCTCTTTGTGAGGTTATGGCTTAGGAACCTATTTCAGTAATATACAGTAATTGAGTGGGTGATATGAATACAGTCATTGTTATGTCCAGCTACTGTAATCTGAAGTGGTGGTCATAACCTTTTTCAAGTCATAATCAGGTTTTTAAAGCATTTTGTGGAACTCCAGGCATGTTCCAAAAACTACTGGAGGACTTTGTTCTCTAATTGGCCTTTGGACACTCAATATGACTAGAGTGAGACATAGAAAACTTGGGGAAGAATTGGAGCTAAACCTTTTTCAGGAAATTAGAAATTAAGTAAATGTTCCTCTTAGGCTACCATTGATTGGGAGGACTCCTTTGAGAAGTTTCAAGAGTCCTTGAGCTACTTTCATTTGTACTTCCTGCTTCCTGTTGATTAGTGCAGTGGGGTAGCAACACCATCTGCCACCTGGCAACTTCTGACTTTGCTGTGTGTGTGTATGTCCAAAATACGTTCTTCCCTGCCTCATATGACGTGGCTTGTTACCATGAATTCTCTGATATCCTTGCTCTGCATTATATCTGCGATAATACATCTATGCCTCCTATGGAAACAAATCTGAGGCCTTTTAAGTATTGGTGGGAAAGTTCTGTTTGCCTTCATCTACCTTCCACTTTGTCCTTTATGATTTCAGAAAGAGCTGTTGAGGCTGTTGGAAGAAACCACAAGGGTAGGGAAAGGCCTGGTTTCTGGCTTCTTTGGCTCAATTATCCTGAAGAGTTTGTATAACTAACAATTATGTCTTTGTTCAGAGTTATTTCAGAGATAAGGCCAATGTGCTTTTCCTCCCCAGGCACTAGATCAAATAAGTGACCCAAAATGAAAGTCTTTCAAATGGAAGAACAAAAAGAAAAGCAAACTTTGAGAGGGGGAAAAATGCAAACATCCAGTAAAGGATATATTTGAGTGTTTGCATTTCTGTGCATGTGCATACACACACACACACACACACACTACACACGAACACCACTCCCCCACACAGACATACAATAAATGTGTGGTGCATACACATAAACTAGCACAACAGTGGTGTGCAGTAAATAACAAGCTTGTAGAAGACAAAAACTCTGAACTGGGCACAGGGGAATCAGAGGCTATAACCTGGTACATTCCAGGCTAAGCCACAAGCTTGTTCTGTCATCCAAATGTACCCACCACAAACACATCTATCCCTCTAGAATTGGTTACTATTCTCCTCCTATCCTAAAGTCTTTTATATATGGAATGATTCTGCTTTGCCTTGCAGGAAGTTAGCACCCACCCCTTCCCTAGAAGAATGAAATATTTTAGGAAATATTAAAAAGGCAGAATATTATATTTCCCTGGTTGAGAAATGAAGAAACATGTTTTAAAGACAAAGCAGCTCCCACCTTCCTGCCTCCCCCACCCTTTGTCAATGGACCATTATCTGCAACACAATTGGATCCATCTAGCAACAGAAACTCACCACATGGCAACTGGGAAGATTACATCAGCCAGCAAGGCTAGCTAAAATCCCCATCCCCTGGGAGTCTAACAACCAATCAGAATACTCTTCCTGGGCCCCTGGAAGTTTAAAGCCAGAGAGGGCATAAAACCAAGGCACACTCAGCATGTCTGCCCTTTTCTGTTCAGGAACTCAAACCGTGTGATCCTGTCCACCATTAAACCATCTTTCCAAGCAGTCTCCATGTTTCCAGTGTCTTTTTCCCCACTTGGAGCTGAACCAAGAAGGATAATTCTTCTAACAGCCTCTAAACATCTAATTAAAAAAAAGAACCAGAATGAGATTTTCTGTTATATCCATGTTGTGATCTCTAGGAAGTTAATCATATGTTTTAAAGTTTAAGATGTTCTTATGAGAAAGTCAGTGAATCAGGTTCCAGATGTAATTCCCTCTAGCAAATAAATGCACACATAACTTTGAGATTCTTTGTTTTCTTGCATCTCCTTCCGCTCCATATATTAATGGAAATCCTGAAATGTTGCTGAGTGAATTTTTTGGCAATTGAAAATACTCTGGGTTAATTCATTAAACCTGAATTTAGTAAACAGGCTATCAGATCTGCTACTGAGAAAGTCATCTGTAGGATCAGTTAAGTTTTTAGTCTAGTATTTCTAATAGTTCACTCAGCCACTTCATTTGCATTCACTGATATAGTCAGAGACCTAATTCATATTACACTCTAATCATGTATACTCTTGGTGTGAATATGCAGATCCTGGTGTGATGTGGCGTGGCGTGGCATGACTCATCTATTGTGAACATTCTCAACCTGCGATACTCTCCAAATGTGTGGTTTTCTACTCCCAGAATTCCCTCTTAACACAGTTATTGCAGAGTATGTTGGGAGTTAAAACCCATACACAGTATATGGCAGGTGCTCAAGCTGAGAAAGCCTGTGTTATCCCGTAGTAGTGTTAATTATTGTTAAGAAGCCATTATGACATGTAAACTTGGCTAAAAGTTGGCTGTCTGATATCGACTCAACAAGCTGGTTTTAAGATATATTCCAGAAAAGTAAATTTGCTAGTTTTATGCTCTCTAATTTTATATGCTTTTTCATAAGACATATTTCTTCCAGAACAAACTTGGGTATTGAATGTAAAGTGTAATAATAAAACAAGATGGGCCTCCTAATTTGATATGAAAGATATGTTTCACTTTAATCCTGAAGCGAGCTGTTGCTAATAAAGACACTGTGCCTACTCTTATCTATTAGGCACTGTAGAATTTGTAGATTTTTTATAAAAAGGCAAGAGAACTACTGAAAAGCTTTTTTCTCCTTTGTTTTAACCAAAGCCATGGAATTTTATTTATTATTTGCCAACTTTATATTCCACTTTTCTTCCAGGAGCTGAAGGCAGTTCATACATATAGAGACATTCCTTCTTTTTATTTTACTTGATTACCATAAGAGTGACCCTGTGAGACAGGCTGGTTGAGAAAGAGTGATTGGTTCAGTCACCCAGTGAGTTTTCATGGCTGAGGATGGATTTAAACAAGTCCAGTCCAGTCCCTGACTGGGCAATGTTTTGCCGGCTGTGGGTTTCTCTTAATACTTACTAGGAGCCCAATTATATAAATTGGGTGGTGATGGGAAAGGGGATGTTCCTTTCCGGTTTTTTTCAAGATTATGTTGTACCTAATACATCTTTTTCATTAGAGATTTATGTCTTTCTGGATTTAAAATGATGAGAACTTGTGACACCAATATTCACCACTAATGGTCAGGGGAGGATATACCTTCTTCATCCTTGTTATACAAGTTGTCATATGAGAGCTGCTTTTTCCCAATCTAGCAGTTCACTCCCTGGTGCTTAAGAAGCACTTAAAGGTCATGATGACTGAAGTGGTTTTATGAATATGTTCTTACGTCTTTTCCCACAGTTCAGAGCATTTGGTTGTTGACTTGCGTGAGAAAAAAATCAAAAGTCTTCAGTCTGTTGCATCAGAGATAATTAATTTAATAGAACAGAACAGAACAGAATTCTTTATTGGCCAAGTGTGATTGGACACAAAAGGAATTTGTCTGCAGTGCATAAGCTCTCAGTGTACATGCAAGCAACCTGATAAATCATGATCATAATCATAAAAAACAATCCTAAATCATAAGATACAACACTCAGTGATAGTTGTAGGAGAGTACATAAAGCAATCAACATAAATCATAAGATACAAACAACAAAGTTATAGTCATAACATGCTAAGATAGGTACCTAGGATAGGTGGAAAGATGAGAAGGGTAATAGTAATAGCCCTACTACATGGTTTAACATCCTAGCCTAGAGCATAAGACAGTGTTGTGGAAATTAGTTGTTTAATGGAGTGACGGCATGGGGGAAAATCTTTCCTTGTGCCTAGTTGTTTTGGCATGCAGCGCCCTATAGTGTCGTCTTGAGGGAAGAGGTTGAAACAGTTTATGTCCAGGATGTGAGGGGTCTATAGATATTTTCTCAGCCCTCTTTCTGGTTTGTGCAGTATACAGGTCCTCAGTGGAAGGCAGGCTGGTTGCAATTGTTTGGTACAATTTCAGTCTTAGATGGCAGGCCATTGCTTCGTATTACAGAGCTGCCCTTTTCATAGTTTTGGCCATTTCTCTTGGTGTCACTTCCACCCTTCTCTAACACTATGTTCCCATGCTTAGCTGTTGTATAGTATTTATGTTAGGAGCATCTATTGAATTGAAACAATAAATACAAAGTTGTTTGTTTATATCTGATTTATACACCGCCTTTCTGCTCTGGTAAGCACTCAGTATGAATGCTTGCCAAAGCATGATTAGCTATTATGGAAGTAACCATCATACATCTACTATAATACTGAGCAGCTGGTGAACATTGGAAAGCTTGGTACAATTGGTGTCCTTTATGGAACTTCTGTTTTATGTTTCTGATTGACAATTTAGCTATCCCAAATTTGTAAGGAAAGTCATTGCTTGTGTATGTAGAAAGGCAGGGTGCAATTAAGCTTGACTCCCTTGGAATTTAATTAAAGGCATGTTTTAAAGTGTCTTAGTGTCCTTCAGAGTAGCCCAGCTTCAGTGTTTCTTGTTAAAGTGCCCTCCCATCTATGATTTTGTTTCCTAAATGCCATTTTAATTTAATTATATGCCTAAATTATGTGTCTGCTCAAGCATTTAAAAACTTGTGGGATGAAAATTTGACTCTCTGTTGTCGTGTAATTGTTTTGGAAGCTTTGAAACAGCTCAGAAGAAATTAATGAAAGAGACAGTTTAGGAAACATTATCTCTAACTTTGTTTTCTTTCAGCATTTAGTTTGTGCTCAGTACCACACAATCCTTATAAGCTCTTCTAATTATAAGCCTGGATGTGCTTTGAACAATAATATTTGTCTTCTCAGAATAGATTTTCCGATCTAAACTGATAGGCTGGTCATCTGAGATTTCAATTTTTTAACAGGTTTTCTTTCTGATAATAGAGAGATGTGCTGTTGCAGCTTGCCAAATTATAGAGTTGTTACTCCTTTTTTTTATTTGTGATCCTCTGATTTGTTTTATTTTGTTACTATTTATTAATTAAATACATTTCTATCCCACTGCATTAAAAAAGACCCTTGGTGAGTTGCATAGATTATAAAAAGACAATTTAAAACATACATACACAGTAACATCACTACACTGAAACTTCATAAATAACAGCAATAAAAAAGTAGTCCCAAAGCAAAAGACAATACAAGTGAAAGTTAAACATGGCATCATAAAATCAGGGGAAGACACCGAAACAATTCCCTCTGCAATAACTTTTGAACCATTAACAAAGAGTGGGCTGGTCTAATCTCCACCAAGAGGATGATCCACAGCATCAGTGCTGCAAAAGAAAATACTACCTTCTCACTTCAGCTCCTTTCACCTTGAAAATGTGAGATTTGTAGCAGTTTCTCCTGTTTGATCTGATCAGCTGGGCTGATACTGATTGTTGTAGGTGGTCTTGCAGATATCTTGGTACCAAGTCATAAAAAATTTCATAGGTCAAAAATTGTATCTGGAAACCAATTGGCAACCAATGCAGGATCTGCAAAACTAGAATTATGTGTCCCCAGTGCCAGGAACCAGAAAGTATATGATCCATTCAGCGTTGGATCAATTACAATTATCAAGTAGTCTTTAAGGACAGCTTCAAGTAGAGTACAAGTAGTCCTCAACTTAGAACACGTCATTTAGTGACCACTCAAAGATACAACAGCACTGAAAAATGTGATTTATGCTGTGACTGAGGCCCAAGTAGTGATTACCAAACACAATTCAGTCCTCAACAAACTTACTTTATTAAAACAGCTGAGAATTAATTCATTCTCAGCTTAGTCCAAAACAAAATTCTTAATAACCAGTCTGTCCGACCTTATCACCAACTTTTGATGCCTTTGGCAACCTGCTAAAGGCTTTTCTTGGCAAAAAACCCACAAAGTTCAAGAGACGCTGATAAGAAGCACAGGAATCTACGTTGCTTTTCTACAACGAACCCAACGGCTCGTTGCTGCTCTTTTAAGCCTTATGGGAGTTGCCCATCATCTTCTGGCCTTACTCCCGAGTTGTCCTTTTTTCTTCAGCTGCTCTTGCCTTCTGGCAGCTCTTCGCATGCGTGCACTAGGAACAGGCTCCTCCTGTTCCTCTGCCTCTCTGCTGTCCGTCTCTGGAGGCTCTGGAGTCCGCACATAGCTCCCAGATGGCCCTGGCCCCATCTCTGCCTCTGACGCAGAGCCCTTATCCTGGCCTTCCCCTGACCCCAGGACTGGCCCAGCCTCCTCAGTGTCCGACTCCACTACCAGGTCCACAACAACTTATGGCCATTTTTCACAGCTATGACCTTTGCAGCATCCCCATGATCATGTGATCAAAATTCAAACACTTGGCAACAGGGTCATTTTTATGACTGTTGCTGTGTCCCAAGGTTATGTGATCACCTTTTGCGACCTTCTGAGAAGCAAAGTCAGAAATTTTGAGCTGAATTGTGGTTGTAAGTCGAGGACTACCTGTACATTGCAGTAGTCTAGCTGGATGGATGGGTGATGAGGGCAAGAGGACAGGCATAAGAAATTGGGGGTCAGGGTTAGATGTTAGAGGGTTAGAAGTTTATTCCATGCATCCTCAAAACAAGAATCTGAACTTCCAATGATCAAGTCAAATTGGCAGTAAACAGCATTCAAAGAGGACTGGACTCTTTTTTGTGGGCACAAAAAGACTCCAAATTGATAACATGCTTGATACATCCCTTGGCCTCAGCCTGGTCATCTCCTACACTTGAGTCATTGTAACCAAGTCCTCCCGCCCAGTACTGTCACAACTGGTACTTCAGCAAAGCTGGACATAGGCCCTTCTGGGAATCACTTCATTTTGCTGGTTCAGTGGGAGCCGTGAGTCTAGAAGAAACCTCAGTTTGTGAACCTACATCTTCATGGGTAAATGTTGTCCACCTAGGAACAACAGCAGGGGTGGGTTCTAAATTTTTTTACTAACGGTTCTGTGGCTGTGGCTTATTTTGTGGGCGTGGCTTGTGGGGGGTAGGGTGACTGGGTGGGCGTGACCAACTTTTTTTTTTACTTTTAAAAGCATTTTTTTCTACACCCTTAAGAGGTTGCAGAAAAAAATACAAAAAACATCCATAGATACACTACAAAACATTTAATCACCTGTCCTTCTTTCACCCCCCTTTACGTACCCAGGACCCTATTACAGCTGCAGCCTCTGGGTCCCGGCCGGGCAGCCAGCAAAGCCTCTCCTGCCGCTTCCTCCTCCTCCTGCTGCTGCTCCAACGGGGAAGCCCCGTTTAGGGGAAAGCGAGCTACCCTAGCCTGCCCATCAGTTCCTCCCCTTGGTTTACCCGGCTCCATCAAAGCAGTGCCGGAGCCGCCAGCCTGGCTTTTATCTGGTGCCTCAAGTTTGCGCACTGAAAGGAGGTACACTCAACCCCTGGTGGGCGTCGAATGAAAACCCTAGCCGGCCTCCCCACCCAAGCTCCACAGCCTCAAAGACGGAGGCACTTGTCCGGGGCCGGCACCACTGCCCGCAGAAGCCGAGGGGTGTCAAGGCACCAAGGCGAACTCCCACATCCTATGCTCCCCCAAGGCACTCTTTCTGTCAGCCGCCTTTCTCCCCCTCCCTTAACAACTCCTTGAAGAGAAGCTTGGTGCGTCTTCCTCAGTCCCTACAGAGGGAGTGGGATGGGAAGTCCTTATGCCTTGCAAGAGGTAAGGGATAGGCATGTCCTCAGCTCCTCTGTGGACACTTTTGTCAGCCAATCAGGCCTCCTTCCTTCCCTCCCTCATCTGGGGATCCGCCAAGCCCCGTGTCTCCCACATCGGCTGAGTGAAGCTAAAGATAGCCCCGGGCCTCTGGAGGGAGGGAGGGAGGGAAGCCCTGGCTTGCTGCTCCTGCTGCCACCACCCTCTTGCCCCCAGCAAGAGCGGTTCTCATGCTGCCGCTTCTCCAGCAGCACCAGGAGCAACTACCGGGGCAGAGAGGGCAGGACAGGCTGTAGTGGCAAGCCATTCTCCAGCGCGCTGCTTGGAGAATCCAAAGCGTGGGTTATCACTAGTGTATTAGCCAGAGACTGAGTGTGTATTTCTTTAAATTTTTCCAAGGTCCCGCCTCCTTCGCTCGACTGGTGTCAGTTTTATTCACTCAGTGGAGCTGAAGAGACTGATCCTTGGCTTGCTCTGGAAAATACATTATTGATCTTCGCTTTGGATTCTTCAATTTTTCTCAAATTTTCTCAATTTAAATTAATCCTTAACTTCTTACTGTGGATGGTTGGAACCACGTTAATCATCAGGTGGTGAGTCTAAAGGGCTTAGCCCGGAGCCCCAGCCACAATTGGTCAGCTTGCAGAGATTCCCTTCCTTTGGGATTTCTCTTGAACCCATTGCCGCCGGTGGATGCATCTGGTTTCCCGGCTTGCCGGTACAACCGTTCTCCACCACTGCCAAAATACCGCTGACCTGCCAGGCGGCCTAGAGATACTGCTACCACAAGGAGCAGACTCTAAATTCATCATCATTATTATTTCATCATCATTATTATTTCATCATCATTATTATTTCCCCGTCTGAGCTTGAAGCCTCTGCCTTGCTAGCGGGTGTGAAAAGAGAGAGAGAGACAGGAAAAAAATCCTAAATAAAGTCTCTCGCTGATCGGGTGTTGTTATTGCTGCCTTTTTCTCACCATTTCGGCCAGCAATTACCATTGCGGTGATCTAAATTGCCTCACAGACCGCTCTCAAACATTCAGCTGAAAAGTGACAGTTGAGCGGTTTTTTTCCCGCCTGCCGCCATTTTGACCGCAAATTCGCCCGTTAAAATCAGCGTTGATTGATCCTCGGAAATTGGGACAATCGCAGGGTCAGGATTTCAGCAGCCGAATTTTTTTGTTAAATCTGTTGTTTTTTCGCTATTTGTGTCTTATCCTCGTTCCGATCTCAATCTTACAAGCGCATTGCCAGTCGGAAGTCTTGCGCATGCGCAGTGGATGCTGAGGGAAATCCTGAGGCAACGGGCGCCATTTTGAGTACTGTTCTGGGCAATTTAGCGCAGCCGCCCTTCAATACTTCTCGGAGGCAGCAAGTTTGTGCGCAAAGGCGGTGGCCATTAAAGGCTCACTTTTACGTCATTCAACAACATATTTAATTTGGGGATCTCTTCCTAGCGAAAGTTCCCTTGGGCACATTGGAACCTCTTGGACCTGAGTTCTTGCAGTGAATTAAAAAAAAAAAATAAAAAAAAATTAATACAATATTAATAATAATAATTGTTTTATTATTGGCCTAGCTTGATTACTCGCTCCCAATGGCAGAAAGAGAGCTATCATCTGATCTGGAACAGTCTGATGGGCAATCAGCACCAGTTGCCTCCCCACTTAGAAAAGCCAAGACTTCCAGGTCCAATCGACACAGGGCATCTTCGGCCCCTCCGCCTTCTTCAGGGGCAACTCAGCTGGAACCGGGCCCTTCTATGACCAAACAAGAACAACGCAGGCATAGGGCCCTGGAACGACAATGGGACCTTGCGCACCAAAAGGCCCTGAGATCCGATGGTTCGCGCCCCGTTCCTAATCCATCATGTGAATGCTCGGAGCCTTCTCATTCTTCCCAAGCTCGCCCTCCCATACCTGTGGAAGTCCAGCAGACTCAATTGCCTCCTGCAATGTTTGTCCAAACACAATTGCCTGTGCTTCGTGCGGTCCCAGAGGCAACATTTACGCCCACGGCTGCTGGACTGCGCAACACAGAAGGGTGGCAGCCCAACGCTCCAATGGATGTACAAGCCATTGTTGCAGCTACCGTTTCTAGGCTCCTAGCTTCTGGTTCTGTGACAACAGCTCAACCAATAGCGCAGCAATTGCCCGCTTCAGCCAGGTTATTGGCAAACCCTGCAACTACCTATCAGGAATTTGACTATGATCGTGATTCCTATCATAGCGATAATTCAAATTGGGATGAGGAGGATCATAGGGATTCTGAGTTCTCCGAGGACGAAGCTCCTCTTCCGGACAGACCTCCTCCATCAAGGCTTTTCAGGCCATCATTATTCAAATCCTTGCTTCACAAAGCAAAATTGTCAACCAAATTGACATCTCCCTCCGAGCAACCCGCATCCACATCTGCTCTTCCATCGGATGGCCTTTTCGCGGTCCAAGAGACACCGCAGGACTCGATCCCTTGTCCTCAACTTTTCTCAGACATCATTCAGAAGCCATGGGGTCTACCTGGCTCCTTATCGGCGCCCAACAACCTAGATAAGAAACTTTACTGTTCAGCACCAAATCTTCAAGAAATGCTAAAACTTCCGGAGGTAGATCATCCAGTGGCCCAATTGTCGTCCACTTCTCTGATTTCTAACGATGCGGCAGATGGATTACGAACTGAGGATCGTCGCGCTGAAATGCTCCTGCGCAAAAACCATCAAGCAGCTGCGTGGGCTATTAGGGCAGCCACCTCTGCTTCATTCTTTAATAGGGCTTCCCTTATTTGGCTACGCCAATTACAGGATCGCCTCCCACCAGATGACAAACGCCTGCGCCAGGATGTCAACAAACTGGTGGCGGCTGCTGAATACTCAGCCGATGCCTCCCTGGATGCGGCCAAGTTTGCTTCCAGGTCACTTACTGCCACGGTAGCATCTCGCCGACTCCTATGGCTCCGTCAATGGAGAGCCGACTCTAAGTCAAAATGGCAATTGGCCTCAGTGCCATTCAAAGGGGCGAAGTTGTTCGGGGATGCTCTTGATCCCATTCTTGTGGAGGATAGAGACAAGAGGAAGGTTATGCCTTCCTCTTATCGGAGAGGTTCAAGGCGTTTTACTCCATACTCACAGAGGCAGCCCTTTCGGACTGACCCTGGACCCAGCGGGTCCTTCCAAGCTCGCAGTTCCTCTCAAGGTTTCTACCGCCCTTATGAGAGACCAGGTGCCCGCGACAGAGGCAACAGGCAAGCAACTTACAAGAGATCCCTCCGTGGTTCGGGATCCCGACCCTACCGCAGAGGAAAGTGACAACCAACCTGTTCCTCCCATTGGTGGGCGTCTTCATCTATTTCTAGACCAATGGGTAAAGACTACATCAGACGCCTGGGTCTTGCAGACTATCCGCTTGGGTCTTACTCTGGAACTCAGTTCTCTACCTCCCACCAGGTTCGTTCAATGCCCGGTTTCTCCCAACCCCACAAAGAGAGATCTGATGGAGAAAGAAATCAATCATCTCCTTCATATTCGGGCCATAGAGCCGGTCCCAGTGGAACATCAGGGATCCGGTTTTTACAGCATATTCTTTCTAGTGCCCAAAAGCTCGGGGGACTGGAGGGGCATATTGGACCTGAAAGAACTGAACAGATTTATTGTTTATCACAAATTCAGGATGCAATCCCTAGCATCAATCCTGACGTGCATCCGACCCAACGATTTGATGACCTCTATAGACCTGAAAGAGGCATATTTACATATACCAATTCGTTTGGCGCATCGTCGATTCCTTCGATTCACGTACGCCAACAGACATTTCCAGTACCGAGCCATGCCGTTCGGCCTATCCTCGGCTCCTCGCATATTTACAAAGATACTGGCCGCAGTAGCGGCTTCATTGAGACAGATCCCAATTCGTCTCTACTGCTATCTGGACGACATTCTTGTCCTTTCATCATCTCAGACCCAGGCAGATCGGGACCTGGCTACAGTGATTCGATCCCTACAGCGACATGGCTTCACGTTGAACACCAAAAAGAGCCATTTACATCCAACTACCCGGATTCTTCATTTGGGCGCAACCCTGGATTCTCGTTTAGGCAGGGTTTTCCTTTCAGAGGACCGCCAACTCAGCATCAAATCAATTGTATCCCAGGTCCTGTCGCTCCAAAAGATTCCTCTGTCACTTCTATCAACACTTCTTGGGAAAATGGTATCTTGTTTTTCTATAGTGCCTTGGGCGAGGTTCCATTCGAGACAGCTCCAATGGTTCCTCCTACCATATCAAAAATCTCATCAAGCCGTCTCCAGGAAACGGGTTCGCATCTCAAAGGTAGTACGCAAGTCTCTCCCTTGGTGGAACTCACCGGCCTTGAACAACGGTTGTCTGTTCCAGAGTCCTCCGCAGATGACTGTCACAACAGATGCAAGCTTGACAGGATGGGGGGCCCACCTCCTTTCGCATGCGGTTCAGGGGAGCTGGTCCTCCGAGGAGTTAAGAAACGACATAAATTGGCTCGAGCTCCGAGCTATCAGACTCGCCTTACGCAAATTCCAACCTCTGGTGGAAAATCTACATGTGAGAGTCCTAACGGACAACATGACTGCGAAGGCGCACGTCAACCGCCAGGGCGGAACAAGATCGTTGCCCTTGATGGCAGAGGCCACACTACTCTTCAACTGGGCAGAGCGCCACACGAAATCAATAACTGCAGAACACATAGCAGGGACCGACAATTGTCAGGCGGACTGGCTGAGCAGACAACAAATCGACCAGTCGGAATGGAGGTTAGATCCGAAAATCTTCTGCCAGCTATCAACCATATTCGGTCATCCAGTTCTGGACCTGTTTGCGACTCGAAGCAATACACAGCTACCAAGGTTCATTTCCCGCTACACATGCCCAGAGGCAGAAGACGTAGACGCCTTGAACTGTCCATGGCCACGGGGTCTACTCTACGCCTTTCCCCCCATGGCATTACTTCCGAGAGTGATTCGCAAAATCATGACAGAGAGAGCAAACGTCCTTCTTGTTGCTCCCTATTGGCCTCGCAGACCGTGGTTTGCGGATCTCGTGGAACTCTCAGTCGAACCTCCTTGGAGGATTCCAGAGAACATGGTGTCCCTAAGCCAGGGGGTCATACTGCATCCAGAACCTCAATGGATGCAGTTGACCGTCTGGCATTTGAACGGATCATTATGACTAAGGACAACCTTTCTGGCGGCGTGATCTCCATCATTCAGGCCTCTAGACGTCCATCCACCACGAGAATTTACAATGCTACATGGCGATCCTTCTGCACCTGGTGCGCCTCGCAACACAATGATCCAACTTCGGCCTCGGTAAGAGAGGTTCTTGACTTCCTTCACTCGGGGTTTCTGAAGGGTTTAGCACCCAGTACCCTGCGCAGACAGGTGGCAGCTTTGGATACTGTGCTTTCTGATACTTCGAGAGGCCGTCTCTCAAATGACGAGAGAATAAAGAGTTTTCTACGAGGAGCAACTAATCTTCGCCCTCCGATCGTGCACAGATATCCCACGTGGAACCTTTCATTAGTCCTACAGGCCCTGACGTCTCCACCATTCGAACCCCTTGGGTCCTTGTCACTTCGCTTGTTAACACTCAAGGTGGCCTTCTTAATAGCGATAACTTCGGCAAGGCGCATTTCTGAACTCGCTGCCTTATCGGTCAGAGCTGATCTGTGCGTCTTTCATGCTGATCGTGTGGTTCTAAGGTTAGATCCATCATTTCTACCAAAGATTAACACTCTATTTCACAGGGCACAGGAATTAGTCCTCCCGAACTTCTGCCCCGATCCAAAACATCCTTCAGAGAAATTATGGCACACTCTGGACGTTAGACGTGCTCTTCGTAGATACATCAGGCGAACAGCTTCTTTTAGGCGCACGGAAGCCTTATTTGTTTCATTCCTGCCAGCCACTCTAGGCAAGAAAGTCTCGTCCACAACTATTGGAAGATGGTTGAAGGCATGCATTTCTAAAGCTTATACTGCAAAAGGGAAACCAGTTCCAGGTCATATTCTACCACATTCGACGAGAAGCGCTTCGACTACGGCAGCTTGGGGTACACAAGCCTCCATTTCAGAAATATGCAGAGCAGCCACATGGACAACTTTGTCGCCATTTATTAGGCATTATAAAATAGACTCCTTCGCATCAGCAGAAGCAGCATTTGGCCGCAGAGTACTACAGGCTGTTACTGCCCCTGTGTCTTCACCGGACCGTTCTTCCTGCCCTCCCTAAGAAACTTGCTTGGGTATATCCCACGCTTTGGATTCTCCAAGCAGCGCGCTGGAGAACGGACATTGCTTACCTGAATGTCCATTCTGAGCGCGCTGCTGGAGAATCCAACCCACCCATGATAATTCCGGTCCGGACTTTCTTCTATACATAGTAACTTACCTGTCTCAACTTACCAATGGAGCTTTCGAGGATTCTTCTTCCATCTTCGTGAACAAAACTGACACCAGTCGAGCGAAGGAGGCGGGACCTTGGAAAAATTTAAAGAAATACACACTCAGTCTCTGGCTAATACACTAGTGATAACCCACGCTTTGGATTCTCCAGCAGCGCGCTCAGAATGGACATTCAGGTAAGCAATGTCCGTTCTCTCTGGGTAATAAACAGGCTGCTCCTGGAGCAGCCAGGAGAAGGAGAAGCTGCCAACGGGGAGACGAGTTGCTGCAGGAGGACCGGAGGGGAGCGCAGCTTCTCACTCATGGAGATCTACTGGTGGGGAAGTGGGTGCGGTAAGAGGTGCGCTGGCCAGGAAGCGGTCATGCTCCCTGGCCAGAGAGTGTTGCATAAACCTTTGCTGGAGTGAACGTGCAACCCTCTCAGGCCATGGAGCATGACCGCTTCCTGGCTCTTGCATTTCTTACCGCTTTCCGCGACCACTTCCCCGCTAGTGGATCTCCATGAGTGAGGAGCTGCACTCTCCTCCAGTATTCCTGGGGCAGCTCGCCTCCCCGCTGGTAGCTTCTCCTTCTGCCTGCCTGCTCCAGAAGCAGCCTGTCTTTTACCCGGCGAGAATGGCCTGCCACCACAGCCTGCCCCGTCCTCTCTGCCCTGGCAGTTGCTCCTGGTGCTGCCAGAAAAGTGGCAGCACGAGAACTGCTCTTGCTGGGGGCAAGGGTGTGGCGGCGGCAGGAGCAGCAGGCCAGGCCTTCCCTCCCTCCCTCCAGAGACCTGGGGCTATGCCAGAAGTCTGCTTGGGTGGGGAGACAAGGAAGCCCCGGACGGCCCATCCTTGCCAACACCACCCCCTTGCCCTTGGCGGCAGCGGTTCTTGCACAGGAATAGCTGGCAGGGTAGAGGGGATGGTGGTAGGCTGCAGCAGCAGACAGTTCGAGCCGGCTAAGAGACAACATTCCTCCTCCTGCCAGCCTTGAGCTCAGGTCTGGGCAGCGTCCAGCCAGCCATATCTGGCTTCTCCCTGCGGCAGCCCACGTGGATCCCAGGCAGTGCAACTTCAGGGTGTTTCCTCATGGTGGCGGTGACGAGGCAGGCAGGCAGCTGGGTGCATGGGAGCAACTGACGGCAGTGCTCCTGGCTGACAAAGGGTGGAGTCCCGGGGCTGCATGCGTGCAATGACAGTGGGTGGGGTAAGAGAGCAGCAACCGGGCTGGGGTTCGGGGGCGTGGCCAGCCAATGTTTTTACCGGTTCTCTGAACTATTAAATTTTTTTCTTGCGAACCAGGAGCAACCCACCACTGAATAACAGTGGCTGCATCTCAGTGTAAAATTAGCAATTTATCATGGATCAGTTTCATTCTGTTCTCTCTCTTCCAGACCCTGACAGTTTCTAAATATCAGAAAAGAACTTGGACAGTGTCTTTCATGGTCTGGAGTAGCAATATAGGATTGGGTGAAATCAGCACACTGTTGTTGCCAGATCTCAAACTGTCGAATGACCTCTCTCAGTGGCTTCATATAAACCTTAAAAAGCAGAGGAGAGAGAACCAATCCTTGAGACAACACGTAGGTCAAGTGAGGTTGGCTGACTTCTCCCCAATCTTCTCCCCCTGACTTCAGGAACTTTCTACTCCTTCCACGTTAATGGTCAGATGACTCTTCACTTTCAACATTGTATCTGCAGTTTATAACATACTGCTACAGGTAGTCCTTGAATTACATCCACCATAGAGCCTGTGTGGATCTTAAGTGAAACAGTCCCTAAGTGAGGTATTATGTGACTGCCGATGTGACTGCTTGGTTTAATGAGTGCAATCCTAACATTGTGGTTGTTAAATGATTGTGTGGGTTATTAAGGGGACAGAGTCCCAGGAAAAGAGCAAGGAGTACCTGGGGGGAGGGGAAGGGGGAGATCCTGCAAGGTTCCACTTAGGAGCTGAAAATCCTCCATCCCAAAATGCAGGATGTTGAGCCACTGAATGAAGGGAGACTCACATGTAGGCTTCCCAAAGCCTTTCCTACCCACCTGAGGAACCCTGTGCTCCTTACCTTACTGTACTACCTTTCCATTCTCTGCTTGAATTTCAGCTCCCACTCTTCACTAGAGGCTCACTGAAAGAGCTGATATCCTTGTCTACCAAAGGATATCAGCTCCCCTCTGTGCATTGAAGGAAATGCCTTTGATGGGGTGCAGAAATGGGGCTCAGGTCTTCATGATCCATTTCTCCACCCTGCCAAAGGAACATGCAGAAGGGAACTCCTTCCATGGGAGTACAGAAACAGAGTTCAAATCATCAAGATCTGAACTCCGTTTCTCATCAAGATCTGAGCTCCGTTTCTCAGCTCCCCTTGGCAGGCAGCTCTTTCAGCCAGCCCCAAGAGATGAGAGGAAGTCCTCTCAGCAGGTGGCAGCAGCTTGCAACCTTCCATGCTGGCTTCCCCACTGATTTGCTGGGGAAGCTGACAGAGAAGACTGCAAATGGCCATCACATGATTGTAGGGCACTTGACAACCAGTTGTAAGAATGAATAAATTGCCAGGCATCGAGATCATGATATGTGACTGGGAGTGGCCCTTTTTATGATGGCCAAAACTGCTTTATGAGCCATCATAACTTCCAACAGTTCTTAAACAACCAGTTTTAAGTCTGTTGTTGGAAAAATTTGAATTGAAAGTGCTCTCAATAAAATCAAGCTAATTTTCAGGTGAAATTTACATCAACAATTTGCCACATATACTTTCTAAGGATAACCACTTATGGTTAATAATTGTTTAAAACTGCTATCTTACCTAATATTGTATTTGTAATTGCCATCTGTTACTAATAAACTTAGTGTCAGCTTTGGAAGCCATATTAGGCCAGAAGCTTCCATGCTGCCACCTTCTCGTGTGGGAAAATAGGAGGGGGGATTTAGTAGAGGGGTTGTCTGTAGACATAATAGCATTCTTCCTGTCGGTCAAGGTCAGGGTGATTCTACATCTGGAGAAGGAGTCGTCGGAGTGATGTCTCAAGATGGGATGGCGGTTGATTGGAGCATGTGATTGACTGAGGAGTGAGGGGATGGTTTGGGGGGTTTTGATTTACTGAGGGAAAACCCGGATCTCTCAGATTCGAGTTTTCCCAGATGTGCCAGTTTACCTGTTCTAGTAAATAGAACTTTGAAAAATGCTTGCTTCAGAGTCTTTACTTGGAGTTGGGGTTTTTTCTGGAATGCTGACATTTACGAAACATAGAAAATATTTTGGCTTCCTTTGCAGTTGGTTGGCCATCATAAGAACTGTCTGCTGGATTAGATGGGCCAGCCAGGGGTCCAATCCAACAGCATACTGCTTATGTTCAAAAAGCAGCCTGTAGAACTTCACTAAGTAAGTGAAGTTATCATCATTCTCTTCTGCTTTATAGAACGGTAACCTGATGAGACCGTTAAACGCAAGATATTTTGTAAAAAGATAGCCTCCTGATTGCTTTTTTCTAGTACATTATGGGAAGAAGCAAGATTTTAGGCTGTATGTTGTTGTTCCTGTTGAATAACCTCAATTTCTGAGAGTTTTTGTAAATAAAATTGACTTGAAGCAAAATTGCTTTGCCTAAAAAAAAAAAAAAAGGAAAAACAATGGGCCTCAAGGGCTTGCATCAATAACTATAATGTTGCTGAAGACTTCCATAAAACTACTGCATCTGTCAGTTATACAGGCATAAAAGAAGTTGCTTTTTGAATCTTGTCCTTATACGTTTTTCATTTTTAAATGTACCAAATAGTCATGAAGTGCAACAGGGGAGTCTGGCCAGAAATGATGGCTTATGTACTCACTCTGGAAGGCAAATTGGCCCATTCAGGTCCGATTTGCTTTGTATTTTACTCCATGCTGGAGAGGGAAAATTTGCCAGAATGAGTAAGGATGAAAATGGAAAGGATCTCATTGCTTGATGGATGCACAGCTATTTCCAGCCTTGACTTGAATTCATGTCATTCTTATTGCTAAAGTTTTAGATATAGTACTAGTAATATAGAACTTTCAGACTAAAAAGTTCAAAAAGTTGAATAATACTGAATTTCTTATCAAAAATATGCTAGGCTATGCAGTTCTGAAGGAACTCTCCAAGCACAATCCCTGCCATGAATTAACACAAAAACTGTTTATTTTATTTATTTACTAAATTTATATGCTGTTCGGCTGATTGTTGAAATGACTCTGGGTGGCTTGCTAAATGATAAAAGAATAAATAGAAAAATAACTAAATAAGTCTGGCTAGGACTCATGTTGAGTGTGAGTCATCCTGCCATGAAAAAGTTCCCCATTACAGGAAAAACAGTTGTTCTATGCAGAGCTCTTATCTTCTTTCGGTGCCTGTTCGTGTACTCTGTGCTAGGGGAACAGCCAAATTGCTAGGAGAGCCAGATGATTGGGTATTAATGCATCCCATAAAGAAAAGTGCAGTTATTATGTTTTTTTCTCTGTGAAGCTAAGGGGTATGAATGATGAGGGAGGGAAAAGCCAAGGCATTCTTTGTTCCAGACAATTCCAATTCAGCTACACTGAAGCTACATTCATACAACATCCTAAAAACTAGGTCATTTATTGTGTTGGTTCCTTTCCTATAGATTAGTATGTTGTGAAAATCCAATGTAATGAGTTTATGGTTTGGTATTATGTGACCAGAATATGTGTTTCTCCAATAACTAGCATAACTGCAACCTGAGTTTCATCTATGCAAGGCATCTCCAGAGGTCCCAACTTGGTGGATTGATTGAACAAAGCAGTAATATATGACTGTTTCCCCATCAGCTTGTGTATATGCACATATATATATTTGTATAAGTTCTTAATTTCTGGATAATTTCAAACCTTAAAGATGATAGAAATGATACTGAGATGGGATTGTTGCCTGTTTGCAGGACTGTACCCATCAATACATCCAGTCACTGAGGAAGCTAAGTATGCATTGATGTCTTCAAAATGTTTGTTTACTTGTTCCTCTGCAGGATTTGGGAATGGAATCAACTTCACTGGATGATGTCTTATATCGCTATGCCAGCTTTAGAAACCTTGTTGATCCAATCACCCATGACCTGATCATCAGCCTTGCCAGATACATCCACTGCCCTAAACCAGTAAGTGCTTGCTTGCAGTTGTTTCGGTTTGCTTGAGGAAATAGTAAAATTGCTACCTATAACAGAAGGGTTGCAATTCCTCTTATAAGGAATTGCTAACTGAACCTTCTGCGAATATTTCAGCAGCCACTGGTGGGTGTAATGTTGGGAAACAAGTATTTGCAAAAAAAGGCTGCTGAGTGTGAAAGTAGTAGTTAGATGGGGGCAAAATGTTTGGGCTTGTGATAGAAAGTCTGTTGGACCAAAATGGATGAAAAAGATGAGCTTATGTTAAAAAAAAACACCCACTCATTAGCACAAGGGAGGAAAAAACTCTTGCTGTCGTAGCTAATAAAAACTAGGTTGCATCCACAGAATTTGCTTAAACAGGTTAAATGAAGAACTACTAGTTACATTCCAATAACATATTATGTGCAGTTACCATAAACTTTAATTTTATATATGGATTGTTTTTCATAAAGTGAAAATTCAGTCTATTTTGTTAGTTTATGGTTTGGTGTATTATTAGCCAGGTTAATTTATAAATCAGGATAAGTGTATGTGAACTCAGTCACTGTGTCATCTTAGTAATCTTTTTAATCTGATATCTAACATTTATGTCACAATAAATTTTATACAATCCACAGAAGTTAAGTAGGTGGAGTATCTAGCTGACCTTGGTTGATTTTGAAAAGTTGAGCAAGGCCAAACCTACTTAGTGCTTAGATGAAAGATTCCATGAAATCAAGGTTGTACTGTAGTTAGTTAGATCATTGGGAAATGGGGGGGGGGGGGTCTTAAAAGGAAGAAATTGGAAACCACTGTTGTATTGTTGCCAAGAAAACTACATGAATGTTCCATGAAGTTGCCAGATGTTGAGCCTGACTTGGAAAAGAATTTGCCTTTGTCTGAGCTGCAAAATATCTAGGAGTGTATGCAAGGCACACAATTTCTCTGTGGCTCTGACTGAATGGTTAATGCAGAAACAGGCATAAATAGGAACGTTCCCTCCATTTTCCTCCCCATCCTTCAATATCTGATTCTAGGACTGTTCTTGAGCAGAGTATTGTAGTTCTTGTTTAAACAGAACTGCATACTTATTTGCCATTGGGAATTCCTTGCTTCAATTTGTTTTGTTAATGAGCTTATTTCCCTCTTTTTGGGATATTGTGTTCCTTTCTCTGGATACTCATTGCTTGTTGCTTATAATGAGATTATATTTGTCACTGGAAATTTTTCAGCTGCCTGCCTATAAAGAACAGTCTAACATTTATGGTGGGGATTTGGCCTTTTTAATGCAGGAGAGAGAATCCAATGGTTTATTGCAGCCTGGCTCCAATTTTTTGATGCCTTGTTTGGGCCTTGCTCATTCAATAATTGCTATAATTCTACCCATAGGCCTCCTTAGAAAACAAAACTAGTAATTGGCTGTAGTCTAATGCTGTTGCTGGAATTGTTCTCCCTATCAAGACATCTAGGCAAAGATAAGCTCTGGGGCTAGGAAGCAATGTTGCCAATTTCTGGGAAAACACCACTTTGTCAAGTCCAGTCTGGCCGCTGTTTTGTGACTAGGTGTGCCTGTGACTAGGTTTCAACATCCTCGGAATGTTTGCCAAGATCAAAACACAGCCTTAAACCAAGGAAGTGTTCTTACTCAAATAGTGGGGTATCCTGGCTTTTTTAGAATAACAGAATAACAAGAAGAGACCTCGGAGGTTTTCTATTTCAACCCCCTGCCCAAGCAGGAAATCCTATACCATTTCAGACAAATATTTGTCCAATCTATCCTTAAAAATCTCCACTGTTGGAGCACCCGCAACCTCTGGAGGCAAGTCGTTGCAGTGATTAATTGTCTTGTCAGGAAATTTCTCCTTAGTTCTAGATTGATTCTATCTTTAATTAGTTTCCATCCATAGCTTCTTGTCTTCTGGTGCTTTGGGGAATAGCTTGACCTCTTCTTCTTTGTGGCAGCCTCTGAGATATTGGAACACTGCTATCATGTCACCCCCCCCAGTCCTTCTTTTCATTAAACTAGACATACCCAATTCTTGCCAACTGTTCTTTGGGGGAGGGGTGAATTGTCAACTCAACCCCTGTCATGGACCGACCATTCCCTCCTTAAGATAGACTTTCCGTCCGCCAACCCACACCGCTGGGAGGCAGAACCGACTCGTTGGTTCCACCCCAGGCGCTTGATAGATCCTGATAGGTTCCTGACGGAGCTTGGAACATTTCCCACTGACCTTTCCCGTGATTCGCCAGAGGCCTTGGTGGATGCCTGGGAACGGGCTGCCACCGGGGTGCTAGATCGAATTGCCCCTTTCGGCCTCTCCACCAACAGGGATCCCGGTTTGCTCTGTAGTTTTCCACGGAGCTGCGGGAGATGAAGCATCGGAAGAGACGCCTAGAGGGCCATTGGAGATCTTCCCATTCCGAATCCGACTGAAGACAGCTAAGAACCCATATTAGGTCTTATCTTGTGGCGATGGAAGCGGTGAAATGGAACTATTTCGCTGCTCTCATTGCATCTGCAGAAAATCACCCAGCAGCCTGATTTCGAGTGACCCTCTCTCTCCTAAATCAGGGAGCAAGGGTTTACAAGGCAGCGCTAAGGATTTCGTACAACTTCTGCAAGACAAAGTTGCTCAGATCTGGATGGGGTTAGACTCTGACTGGGCAGAGTCCGACGAGGAAATGGGAGCTAGTCTTGAAGGTGACATCTGGGTTGAGTTTGACCCTGTTTCCATAGATGAAGTGGACAGGATTGTGGGCAGATTGGGAGCCTCCACATGTTTGCTGGACCCATGTCCCTCCTGGTTGGTTGTGGCCACCAGAGAGGAGACTGGGGACTGGATCTGGGCGATTACCAACGCTTCTCTGAGAGATGGGGTCTTCCCCGCTGTACTTAAGGAGGCGGTGGTACGTTCCCTCCTCAAGAAGCCAACGCTGAATCCAGCCTCCCTAAGCAATTTTCATCCTGTCTCCAACCTTTGCTTGATAGCGAAGGTTGTTGAGGCAGTGATGGCTTACCAACTTCCTAAATTCCTGGAGGAAACTGATTACCTAGACCCATACCAATCAGGCTTCAGGCGCGGCCACAGCACAGAAACGGCATTGGTCGCCCTGGTGAATGATCTCTGGCGGGCCCAGGATGAGGGTTGTTCCTCCATTCTGGTGCTACTTCACCTTTCAGCGGCGTTTGATACCATTGACCATGGAATCCTACTGTGACGGTCCCGGGGTTTGGAAGTCGGGGGCACTGTTTTACAGTGGTTCTCCTCCTACCTCTCGGGCCGTACGCAGTTTGTGTGGGCGGAGGGGTCAGAGGTCCTCCCTGAGGCCCCTCACATTTGGAGTGCCTGAGGGGTCGGTTCTCTCCTCCCTGCTCTTTAACATCTACATGAAGCCGCTGGGTGAGACCATTGTAGCTTCAGGGTGAGGTATCATCAATATGCTGATGATACCCAACTGTATATCTCCACCCCGGAGCAAGCCAGGGATGCCCTTTCTGTGATGTCGAAGAGCCTGGAGGCAGTACGGGTCTGGATTGGTAGAAACAGGCTCTGGCTCAACCCCTCCAAGACTGAGTGGGTGTGGATTCCTGCATCCCCTGATCTAGCCACTGCATCACTTATGATGGGAGGGGAGTTGTTGACTCCCTCTGACAAGGCTCGCAATCTTGGCATCCTCCTTGATTCATGGCTGTCTTTGGTAGATCATCTAATGGGCATGACAAGGGGGGGCCTTTGCACAGGTTCGCCTCATGCACCAGTTGCGGCCTTTTCTAGACAGGGATGCCCTTCGCACAGTCACTCAAGCTCTCATTGTCTCTCGATTGGATTACTGCAACGCCCTCTACATGGGGCTGCCCTTGGGGTGCACCCGGCGGTTCCAGCTGGTCCAAAATGCAGGCGTGCGGGTTGTTATGGGAGCCTCCCGTTACTCCCGGGCAACACCTCTCCTGCGTGTGCTGCACTGGCTGCTGGTGGCCTTCCAGATCTGCTTCAAGGTACTTACCTATAAAGCCCTACGTGGCATGGGCCCGAGGTACCTGCAGGACCACCTTCTACTGGCCTCCCACCGTCCTGTGCGTTCTCATAGAACTGCCCTCCTCCGGGTGCCATCGGCTAGACAATGTCGGCTGGCAACCCTCAGGATGAGGGCGTTCTCTGTGGTCGCACCGAGCCTCTGGAATGGGTTACCCACCGAGCTCTGGATGGCTCCCGATCTCTGCACATTCCACACTGGCCTGAAGACATGGCTTTTTCATCAAATTCCCCGACCGATTATGGGGTTTTAATTCAGGGATTTTAAATTTTGGACTGGATTTTAATATTGTATTGTTGTTACCATTATTGTTTTTATTATTGTTTTTATTGCGTGAGCTGCCCCGAGTCCTACGGGAGAAGGACGGAATATAAATTTTAATAATAAAATAAATAATAAATAAATATGATTTAGCCTTCAGTCCTCTAATTGTCTTCATTGCTCTTCTCTGTACTCTTTCTAAAGTCTTTTCTTTTTTATACTGTGGCAATCAAAACTGTGTCCATATGCTCTCTTCTTATGTGTCTCATAAGCTGCTCTTCCATGGAGAAGATAGTCCTTTCATAACTACCATTGTCCCGTGGGAGTTAGGCAGCATAGAAATATGATTAATTAAAATTAAAATTAATTAAATTGTTTATTGATGATTTGGAAGAATAATTGCCATTTGGGTTACTTATTGTAAACTTCTAAGTTGGGGAGGTTGTACTGATTCTTTCCCTCTTGAACAATCCACAGTTTTTATACATATAAAGAAGGATGACAGGAGCTTTTCTTCCTGACAATAGTGAGTGCAGATTACATGGAAATGAGCTTTTCCCTAAATGCTTGAAATATTTTTATTCTGCTCCATCACAAGGACCAAGCGCATAAACTGCTGAAGAGCAAATTGAATTGGGGATAAATGAATAACTTAATATAGCAGGTGCATTTCGATGCTTTCCAGCAGAGGCGAAAATGCAAAAGGAAAGTTGTGTGTGCTGGGTGGGGGTGGAGGCACAAAACATCTAGGGCATGATTTTTACAAATAGGCATGCTCTGGAGAGACATATCCAAGCTAAGGCATATGATAAAACTTGATTGCTAGGCAATCCAGTGCATTCCTTAAGCAGTCATTTATGATAATTATTGCTAAAACTCCTTGGTTTAGAAATCAATTCCACTGTTGTTGTTTTTTAATGGGCTTTCTTTATTGAATGGTTAAATCACTATTTATTTGATAGTGTTGGTTTCAGATGGTAACTAGAAATTAATTGCACCGTTGCAAAACTCTCAGGAGGTTGAATACTACAGCTACCCTAAACAAAGTCATCAGTAGATAGTTGGGTTCTATTTAGCTTTAGAAGCACTCCAGTTTTTCCTAACAGCATGGATAATAGATGTTTGCAATGTGAAAATGACATATTGCAATACTTGAGCAGCTGGATTATTACTCAGAATTCAGGGCTCTCCAATCTTGGCAACTTTAAGTCTTGTGGACTTCCAACGCCCAGAATTCCTCAGCCAGCAAAGCAAAGCTGAAGTCTGCAAGTCTTAAAGTTGCCAAGGTTGAAGACCCCTGACTCAGATGACAAGTTAGCTTCAGAACAGTACTTTTCTTTGAGCCTGATGTTGATAGTTGTCTCTGTAGTAGCATAATAGTATTTTTACCATGCTTGACCCCAATGCAGATTTACTGTAACTCCCCCCCACCATGGTTATTTATGTTAAACAGACTAGCAGACCATAAGGTTTTTAATTTTTATTTTGCCTTGGGTTAATTAAGGCATCGTTTTAGAGTATGTGCTCTTTCCCACCTCCTCCCTTTTTAGGTATACTATGATCCACATATGAGGCTGGTGGATCACAGTATGGTGATCTATAGGAAACAACAACTGAATGAAAAACTGCTGGTGACCTTCTACCACTGCACCATAGAGAGTATTTTAACTTACTGCACCTGTGTATGGTTTGCCAATTGCACAGTGGCAAATAGGACAACACTCCAGAGGGTCAACATCATTGCCCAGAGAATCATTGGTCGCCCCCTCCCCTCTTTGGAAGAGCTTTATAGCTCACGTTGCCTTAAGAAAGTTCAAAACATTCTTAAAGATCCATCTCATCCTGGGCACCCTTTTTTTTTTTTTGAACTATTACCATTTGGCAGACGGTACAGGATAATAAAAACAAGGACAAATAGGCTGAAAACAGCTTCTATCCCAGAACAGTAACTATATTGAATTCTATTGTATAGTGCAATATTAATGCAACATCAGGGGTTCTCAATTCAATTGCATAGAATGTGAAGGATGCATGGTTTTGTTTTATTTTTTATAGTTTTCTTATGTATATTGTACAGTGAAGATGGCATTTACTTTTGTTGTATGAGGTGCAATGACAATAAAGTACTAACATATGGATGTGGAACTAGAAACAAATGATTATGCTTTGGCAGAATTAGGGAAAGTAGGAAAAAAGGGGAGATGGGTGGAGGAATAGAATCAAAGACTGTTTTGGAAGCTCTTCAAATTAGTGTTATATACTACAAACAGGTTGATTGTTTGCCGATTCAGTCACCAGAGGTAGAACCCAACTTAGTGATGTCTGCTTAATTATACTGTTTATCACCTTGTTTAAAAAAAGAAAAAAGTATATGGAACCTTCAGTAATTTTTTGTATCTATTCACAGAAGCACCAGGAATTGATTACACCGCAGTTTTAGAATCAGCTTTCTAATATGATAGGGCTTGAACCTGCTATGGGTACAATATGTCTACCTGCTGATGTTACTGGCTGAACTATTTCTCTTTTGCCCTTGGATACTCAGAAAGAGTTGCTTCCAACTTTTAAACTGTCATTTCTAATCATTGTTCTGCTTGGCAATTTTCTAGCTCAGTGTTTCTCAAACTTAGCAAGTTTGCAATGTCCATATTTCAACTCCCAGAATTCCCCAGTCAGTTGCTTGCTGGGGAAATTCTGGGAACTGAAATCTATAAATCTTAAAATTTTAAGGTTGAGAAACACTGCAGCGATGGCATGTAGAAAAATGTAAACACAAATAACAGAGTGAACTCATCTCTTGGTGGCTACATGAACCCTCCATACTGTTTGCTTGGCAAGTGGCTTGCCATTGGTTTCATTTGGGATGTTTGTGTCTCTCTAGTCTAGTCTAAAATTTGGGAATTTCCTGATCAGTTTCTGTCCAGTTATGACTAGATTTGGTCCTGTTTAGTTTTTTTCAAAATCAGCCAAAATCGGTTAAATGTAGCCATCAGACCTGATTTAATCTTGATAGGCATCAGATATTATAAACTCTTCCCCTTCTCTGTATTCTTAGGATTTCCTCCCAACTGTGAAATATTAGGTGCTTGTTCAGTGAAGGGATGTTCACAAGGCTATTGTTAATAAGAGGAGATGGTTGTGACGACATCTTTATGCTGATATATAGTAGCAGGTTCCTAGCTGTTCCTGGTAAATAGAACTAAATCTGTGTTAGTGCCCCCAATAAGACATTAACAGAATAGGAATCTGGAACTTTTTAAAGTATCTCCAATCTGGTTGGCTGCTCTAATTAGTGTTAACACAGGCATTTGTAGAAACTATTTCCCAGGAAGTGATAGAGCAAAGCAGCTGTATAAAATACAATTGCATTTTGTGTGTGTATCAAAATGCATTTCAAGTTGCTGGTATATTAATTAGCTTTGTTCCTTTATGTCATTGTTCCATGACAATTATACAGTGTAACAAGAACGTATTGAATAGCTTTGGTGATAAGTTTAACAACTTTTCTTGATATAATATAGGAACATGGGAAACTGCTTCATGCCTAGTCAAACAATGGTCCGTCTTTGTCTCTGCTGATTAGAATCAGTTAATCCAAAGTCACAGACCCAGCTCTAATCTGGAAAGGACAGGCATTAACCTGAGACCTACTGTTTGCCAGGAAGTATCTTCGTCACTGAAGCAAAGTGCATTCTGAGAATCTCAGGCAATGTTTCCTAAAAAAACAACTATCTTTTGTAATGGAGAGGAGGAGAAATAACAAGTTTCCCTGCAAATACAACCTACCCCGAAAGTAAACCCTAGCTTGATTTTTACATGTGCGCCCAATATAAGCCCCACCCCCAAAATAAGCCCTAATTAAGACCCTGCTTACTCCAGGGTGCACGGCTAAAAATTAAGCTAGGATGGGGGTTGGCGGGTTGAGCTGGCCTACTACTTACCTTCGGACAGTAGCAGCCAGGCCTCACACACCCTGACATCAGCCTTGCCAGCTCATTTTTTCTGCGGCCGGCAAGGCTTTCCTGAAGGCCTCTGTAGCCGATAACAGAGCTCCGGATCGAAAAAGCCTTGCCAGCCTCAAAAGAAGTTCCTGAAGGCCTCTGACAGTGAATAGGAGGCTAGGGGTGATACGTGCAAGTGAGGTGTGTCAGTGGACGATATCCCCCTGAAAATAAGACCCGGTGCCTTTTTTGGTGGCAAAAAATATTAAGACAGGGTCTTATTTTCAGAGAAACATGGTAGATAATAGACTGGGATTTGGAAGGCATATTGAAGTTCACAATGATCAACCCATTGTTGATCAGCTATAGTTTCTATACGAAAACTAAGTTTTTCTCCAAATATTTACCTGTGAATTGAAGGAGAAGGAATCTTTCACTCATTGAGAAAAAAGAGAAGAATACAGGACAATCTCTAATGAAAACAAAGGGGAGGTGAAAGTGACTGTAGACATTATTGCTCAAAAACCTGGATGCATTTGAAGCACAGTCATCCTTAGGGAAAGCTGGCTTGCCTGCTAAATTTTAACACTTTCTTCTTCCATTACAGCCTCCCTGAGTTTATATTCAGCATATAAATTGAATAACTAAGGAGAGAGTATATGATACGCACAGTCACTCAAGCGCTCGTCACTTCTCGCCTGGACTATTGTAATGCTCTCTATATGAGGCTTCCCTTGGGGTGCACCCGGAGGCTCCAACTGGTGCAGAATGCAGCCGCGCGGGGGATTATGGGAGCAACAGTGCGCTCCCATGTGACACCTCTCCTGCGGGAACTGCATTGGCTACCGGTGGACTTGTTGGTAATCACCTTTAAAGCGCTCCATGGCTTAGGACCAGGGTACTTACGGGACCGCCTTCTCCCACCAATTGCCTCCCACCGGCCGGTTCGCTCCCACAGAGAGGGCCTCCTCAGGGTGCTGTCAGCCAGACAATGTTGGCTAGCGACCCCCAGGGGGAGAGCCTTCTCTGTGGTAGCTCCCACCCTCTGGAACGATCTTCCTCCAGAGTTGCGAACGATCTCTGACCTCCGGACTTTTCATTGGGCCTTAAAAACGTACTTTTTTCAGCTTGCCGGCTTGGCCTGATCCCTGTAAAAATTTTTAGAACTTTTTAGAGTTTCTGATATTAATTTTGAATTGAATTGTTTTAACTATCGGCCAAATTCATATTAGTTGTTTTTAAAATTTTAACTTTTGTGTAGCTTGCTTTTTATTTCTGGCTGTTCACCGCCCTGAGTCCGCAAGGAGAAGGGCAGTATACAAATCTAATTAATTAATTAATTAATAAATAAATAAATAAATAAATAAATAAATAAATAAATAAATAAATAATAGGTTTCACTTCTTTACTGATTTAAAATCAGTTTGTTTCTTCATGTTCTGTCTTGACTATGGCTTATTGCCTGACACGTACGTAATTTTTTGGTGTATTTTTTGTATTTTCCAAAAAATATTTTCCAATATTTATGGAATCTGGATTGGAAAAAGATGCATTTGATTTTAAAATTGGAGGAAGAAATGTCAGTAACCTGCATTACACTGATGGTGTTAGTCTGATAGCTGAAAATGTGGACAATCTGCAAACTCTAATGATAATAGGAGCACCATGGAAAAATGGGACTAAAATTACATATAGTATAATGGAACTAAAATTGAATATAAAAATATCAGACAAATGACAACTTCTTTTTTAAATTTTATTTATTTATTTATTTTTTAATTTGATTTATATGCCGCCCTTCTCCGGAGACTCAGGGTGGCTTACAATGTGTTTAGCAATAGCCTTCATACTTTTGTATATTTATACAAAGTCAGCTTATTGCCCCCACAAACTGGGTCCTCATTTTACCTACCTTAGAAAGGATGGAAGGTTGAGTCAACCTTGAGCCTGATGAGGTTCGAACTTACAGTAATTGCAGGCAGCTGGTGTTAATCACAATGCTTTAGTCTGCTGAGCCACCAGGCCCCTTTCTAATACTAATACAACAACTAGCCTTGGAACTGACAATGAAGATATATCGAAGTGGTAGACAGCTTCTGCCTTTTAAGATCAACCAGTCTAAAGGAAGAAAAGTCAAGAAATACACTATAGACTAATTCTTTTAAAACAGCTATGAAGACCTGGGAAAAGATATTCCAAAGATGCCATTATTGTCTATAGAGATCATAACCTTGCAAGCAATGGTATGCTTTGTGACACATTATGGAAATAAAAATTGTAGATAAGAAGTATTGACACTTTTGAACTTTGCTGTGGGGGAAGCCTGCTGAGAACACAGTAAACACACATGCACAAACCAAATGGGTCATCAAAAAATCAGCCCAGAATTCTTACTTGAGGTACAAAACATTGGGTTCAAATTATCCCACTTTGGACATATTATGTAAAGATCTAGCTCTTTGGAGAAGGCTGTAATGGTGGAAAAAGTCGGAAAGAGAGGTATAACCAGCAACAAGACGGATAGACTCAGTTACAAAGGCGATGGGTATGCTGTTGGAAGACCCAAAGGATGAGTTAAGGACAGATCCTCCTGGAGGAAATCTGTCTATAAACTGCCTTTTCCAGCAAGTTTGAGAACATGACATGGCTGAAGCAAGTAAGACAGATTGGTTTTTATTTTGCCTTCCAGTGATCTGCATGGTTTTATATGCTTCAGTATTTGTTTCTTTGTCACCTTTGCTGTCTAAGGAATGTGCAGGAGCCTTCTCCAACACCACAGCTTGAACAAATTTTCCTTCTGTCTAGTTTTTTTTTTCATGGTCCAACTTTTACAATCATCGGTAACTATGGAAATATGACAATAGAGACTAATCTACTGATAGAATATTTGTAGATCGGGGTTGAATTGTGGTGTCCTTGCACTTTCTGGTGGTTTTCTTGCAGACGTTTTATTACCAAATGAGGTAGCATCATCAGTGCTAGAAGGGAGTGGGGTGTGCTCTTATTTTCATATACTAATGGTTGCCCTGTCAGTGCCGAAAGGAGTGTTCTTAGTGGTTCCTTGATTAGGTTGTTGTTTACTGTTAGCTTGTTTCTCCGCATTGAGGGTTCCTTGATTGATTGTTGGTCTAGTGTTAATCTTAGTGTTAATCTTTGCTCACATGAGTGTTGATTGCTGGTGAGGAGATATTTTGGTCTTTTGGTTTCCTTTTGGGCTTCTTGATTTTCTCTGAGTGGTATTGGATGTTGTTTATCTCTATGTGTCTTCTGATGGACTAATCTTCATTTAGTTGCCAAGCTGACTTGCTTTTCAATATTTGATTTATATTCTTCATTGCTGTGACATCCAGTGTGATTCAGTGTTTTATTTCTGGACTGCAGCCACTGCTTTGATAAATCTGTGATCCTAGGAAGGTGAATTCTTACCCACTTTCAATCTCTTTCATCATCAGTTGTTATTTTGACATTTCCATTCCTCACACTGGTCATAAGCTCGGACTTTTTGATGTTCAGGCTTACTTTGGTTTCTGAGAGGAGAGTTGTGTTGTCAGCATATTGAAGATTGTTGATGTTCCTTCCTCCAAGTTTCCTTATGATCACTTTAGCATACAAATTGAATAAGAAAGGTGAAAGAATGCAATTTTGCTGTATTCTTTTATCTTGAACCAATTGTCTCTGTATAGTGTTCACAGTGATTTTCTGATACGTGTAGAATAACTGCACCAAGTAGACCAGATATGTTGGCACTTCCAGGTCTTCTGGGGCTCTCCACAGGTTGCCACAAAGTTTTCTTGTAGTCAGTGAAGCAGGCGTAGATGTTCTTTTGATAAGCCTGAGAATTTTCTATGACCCAGTGTAGATTTCCAATATGGTTACTGGTGTCATGACTCCTTCTGAAGCCATTTTGAACATCTGGTAATTTTCTTTTGATGGTCAGTGCCACGTTGCTGTATGATCTTAAGGAGCATCTTGCCAATAGGATGAGGATAATTATAATGAGGTAATTGGAGCAATTTTTGGAGTCACCCTTTTTTTGGGAATGGAATTAACATGGATCATTTCCAATCCTATGGCCAAGTATTCGTTTCTTAAGTTTTCTGGAACAAGGGTGTGATAGTCGTGGGTGATACAGGCCTCAACAGTTCTGTGGGGCTTGTATGAACTCTTGAGGCCTTGTTCTTTGGCAGTTGGCTCATTGCCCACAAAACCTATTCCTGAAGGATGGCTGGTTCTGCTTCCCTTTCTTCATCATCCTGAAGAGACTGGATCTGTTGCTGGCATATAGCTCTTCTGTATATTCTTGCCATCTTGTTGGTCAGACAATTCTTTCTGTTACTTGCTTGTGATGATGTTTTTATGAGCAATAAATGGCGTTCGAATCTTTTTGATTTGTACAGATGTTTTCCTCTTCTTTTCTTCCTGCTTTTTGGAAATCTGTATTCAGTCTCCTTGTTTCCTCCCATTTGTCTGCTGCTTTGGCTGATTTTCTTCACTCAACTATTCTGATGGTTGCATCTGAAAGTCACGTTCTCAGGCTTTTTGTATAGGTTGTATTTAACTGCTGTTTCAGTGATAATCAGTTGAATTTCTTGCCACAGTTTGTCAAATAGCTTCTTAGCAGTGTCCAGTAAGGTAAAAGTTCCCCTTGCACATATGTGCTAGTCATTCCCAACTCTAGGGGCGGTGCTCATCTCCGTTTCAAAGCCGAAGAGCCAGCGCTGTCCGAAGTCATCTCTGTGGTCATGTGGCCGGCATGACTAAACGCCAAAGGTGCACGGAACACTGTTATCTTCCCACCAAAGGTGATTCCTATTTTTTTTACTTGCATTTTTTACCTGCTTTCAAACTGCTAGGTTGGCAGAAGCTGGAACAAGTAACAGGATCTCACCCTGTTACGTGGCACTAGGGATTCAAGCTGCTGAACTGCTGACCTTTCGATCAACAAGCTCAGCATCTTAGCCATTGAGCCACCACTTCCTTAGTGTCCAGTGTCCAGTAGCTTAAACCTATTTTTCATCTCAATTGCATAGATGGGTGGGATTTTGGTGATATCAAACTTCTTTGGTGATGGTGTCTTTTTGGTGTTTTGACTCTGCTCTGAGCCATCAACTATTCATGATTACTGCAATCAGCAACTGGATATGTCTTTAACAGTGAGAGCTGAGTTGGTTCATCTATGGCTGTAGAGGACAGTCAGTTGGATTACACTGCAGCTTATTTGGTGAAGTCCAAGTGTATATAAGCCACACTTGTGCTGTTTGAATCTGGTATTCATGATCCAAATTCAATTTTCAAGGCAGAATTGACCAAACTACTGCCTGCATCATTCTTTTCCCCAAATTCAAAGCTGCCAGTGATGCCCTTTTTCTGCTTGGGTGCCAACTTTACATTGAAATCACCCAGTCAGTATGGAAATGATATCTTTTTTGGTAACTTGCTTCAGAGGGTTTTTTTTTTATGCTGGCATAGAAATTCTCTATTTCAAGCTCCATTGCGTCAGTCGTTGGGGCATAGTCTTGGACAACTCTGATTCTGAGGGGTTTGGCACAGATTCAGATGGTTATAATGCGATCATTAATCGTGAAGTAGCTTTTCACTGCTTGGGTGAGTTTCTTGCTTGTGATAAATGCCAATCCATTTGTTTTCCTGATGTCATGTCCTAAGTAATAAATAGTGAATTCCTCAGACTAGAAATAGCCATTGTCTATCTAGTGTAGCTCACTGACGCCAAGGAAGTCAATTTTCCACCTGGCCCTCTCCCGTTTGATGGTATCCAATTTATCCTGGTACATTCCTCAAATATTCCACATTGCTACCCAATGTGTTTTGTGCAGCTTTACCAATGCATTTTAGATTTGCCCCAGGTGCATCAATGATGCCCTGACTACTCACTGCAGATGCTTGCTTCTCTAGTAGCTTGTTGGATAGCGGGTCGTATCATTGACACCATGTCTGATTCATTTGAAAGGCTTTCTATAACATTTTTTGGGTGAGGTTTTACAAGATAGATTGCCAGGTCTTATCTCGGCCATCCCCATTTATCCAGGCTTGGGACCGGCAAAGAAATCCATGGTTCAGTATACGTCTGTCTGTCTGTCCATCTGTCTGTCTGCCTGCCTGCCTGTGTGCCTGCTTGCATGTCTAGAGCTTACCAATTAGGTGGCAACACTAAGTTGAATGTCACAGCCTTTCAGGCTGGACCATATTTGTACTAGTTGGAAACGCATCCTGTGGATGTGTATCAAACTGGAAGCTGAAAAAATTGAGAAATGAAAGTAACAATAAATCTACTTCCACATAATTCCTGAAAATAATGTGAGAGGGAAGAGGAGGAGGTGTAGGGTCTCCTGGTTGGGTGGGAGGCTGGAGTAGATGACCTACAAAATCCCTTCCAACTCTGTTAATCTGTAAATAAGAAGGAGGAGAAGAAGAAGAAGAGGAGGAGGAGGGAGAAGACGGAGAAGGAGATAGATATATGAATTTTTAATCCTCAACCTTATCTCAGATATCTTGTAGTATTTTTATAATGCTAGGGCTTATACTGTTGTTTTCATCTGTTTCAGACCTCAAAAACTCTGGAAGACACTACCCTTCAATATCTAGTAACCATAGACAAAATAAACTATTAGATCTTTAAACAAAAGCTTCTGAGCCTCTAGTTGACCACAATACAGTCTAACCCTCTGGCACTTTGCCCTCTGGCCCTCTGGCATGTTTTGGACATACTATGTGGAAATACAACTCCCTTGAGAAGTCCATTATGCTTGGAAAAATTGGGAGAAAGAAGAGACAAGCTACAGTTTCAGCAGCAGTGAATGCATCAGTGAGAGGCCAAATTGAAAAGAGATAATTCTGGGCAGATTCTGTGTATGTATTCAAATTTGAAATGTATTTGTCTGTCTGTCTGTTTGTTTGTTTGTTTATGAAATTTGTTTGCTGCCCATCTTGCCACCCATTTTGGCTGGATGGACACTTAATTAAGTGAAGTTGTGTTATTTGAGTAAAATAGAGCAAGTGGGCACTAGGAGGGACAAGCTCATATATGATGAATAGGAGGTCTTATTTGGGAGACTTACGATTAGCAGCTGTGCCAAATGCCTGAAGAATTCTGTCTCAGTTGGCACAGATGCTTGAACTCAGTGGCTGAAGGACTTTGAAATTGTTTAGGATCATTACAAATGTAGGAACAAGTGACAAGTATTTATGTAAGAAAGATTAGTGAGTGGCTGCTTACCTTAATTTAAAAAACTGCCAGTAACAAACAAACCTTCAGAATAATATTGGCACACTTTATAATGGTAAACCAAGTTCTCCAAAACATCAATTCCCTTTCTCTAAAATACTTTTCCAGATCAGGTTTACAGCCCATAGGTGTATGCTGCTAGGCTACCTCCAGCAAGGGCCTACTTTGTTAAGTAAAATAGGTCACCATGAATATTTCACAGCATCTGATAAATAATTCATGCCCAAATTCAGTAGGGGGTTGATCCTATAGAGTAATTAGTTAACTTCCCTTGGAGTGGATGTAGAGTCAAGGGAGCCTGGCTTCACTAGCATCTCCTGCTCATACTTACCCCTTCCACCCGGGGTTTAGAAACAGACGGAGAAGCTGCCATTGAAGTTGGCTTTGTTGTTTCTGCATGAAGCTCAAAGTAAGTCAGCTCTCAGCTCTAGACCATGTAGTTTTAAATCTTTGAACATGTTATAGAGCATTTCTGGACTTAAACCAAAGCTCTTCTGAGCAGCCAAAGTACCCTCCACTCTCTCTCCTGGGATTAGCATTCCAGGTTCCCAGAATGAATTAAATTCACTAAAATGACCTGCCAAGGAGATTGCTAGCATAGCAGGGACTTTTAAAGCCTTTCTATGACATCATTTTCTTTGACTTGAAAATAAAGGCAGTGATTAATTTCAGCTTTACAAATTCCCTGCGATGAGAAGTAGGATGGACCCAGTCCAAAGTAGAGGAAACTAATAACAGGGTTTGGTACTAAAGCCTGTGTTCAAACAGCAGAAATGTTGCTGAAAACCAAGACATTCTGTAATGTTCATGCTCCCCCACTACCCAGACAGACAGCACGCTACAGTATAAGAGCAAGGATATGGGTATTGCAATTAGTTGTTGCCAACCTAGCAAAAAGATGAGGCATGTGACTAAATCTGGGTGGGAGATGTTCCTCTCTACCCCCTAATATGGAAAGCCAGACAGACTTCAATGCATGCCTGGCATTTTACTGGCTGCAGCTCTGCTGTATTGAGTTCCAAGGACTGATAACATTCCGACAGCCATCTTTAGTTGTGACACTTGAACATGATAAATTAAAGGAGTGAAGGAAGGCAGTTTTGGAAGTGAGTTATAGACTGGGAGGTATAGAACTGGAATTCCCTAGGGGCCCTTGGTTGGGGTTTTATCTCTGCGAATTTCAAGTCTTAAATGACAAGTTCTGTTGTGCTACCCATTGAGCAAGTTGGAAGCAAGCCAAGTAGTTATAATCTTAACTTTTAGATTCAAAATTCTGTAATCTTAACTTTTAGATTCATATTCATCCATAGTTCGACATGGACTGCCCTGGTTTTCCTGGAAGTGTTCCAAAACAGCTTCGACTCTTCCAAGAAGAGTTATAGGAGCCTCAAATGGCCCTGTTTTGAGCGTGAAACACTTCCAGAATAGTGAGGACAGCATTGGAAAACTTCCAGTAAGATTGAAGCAACTTGACGTAAAATCAAAACAACCACAGACAACATGAAAGTTTACAAATGTTTTTCACATTCCCAGGGATTAGCATTTGGCAGCCATTGCGCCCCCACTTAAACTTTTTAATTCACTTTGAAGACTCAGCTCTGATTCCTTGATTAAAATAGGAAGCATTATCTCCAGGCGTTATTTGGACATGGGACAGTAAGCAGAAATGGATGCAGTAAGAAGATGATGGCTACTTTGGCAAGAATAATAGTATGTGTAAATCAGAGAGGAGTGTCAGTATTGGACAAGAATCTGGGAGGCCCAGCTTCAAATCCACACTCAGCCATGGATCCTCTTGGGCAGCTTGTTCTCTCAAACGAACAGGATTGTTGCAATGGTAAAACAAATGTACGATGCTTAGGCACTTGGAGGGAAGAGAAATAAATAGTAAAAAATTGTCTGCTTTTACCTTTGGGTAAAAGCAAGTTGTGTTGGAGGAAGTTGAACTGAATCCTCTTTCAATACTGCTCTGCTGTTTTTTTCTTCTGTCATTGACTTTAATAGGAGGGAGCTTTATGCCCATTTGCTTAATCTCAGCTTTGTACTATTGCAGAGGTGTCAAACTCAAGGCCTGCAGGCCGGATCTGTTGCCTTCTGGCAGAAGATACAGAACAATTAAAATTTGGACCACACGTTTTCTGAATCGTTTTTAATCCCAGAGCTATAATTGCACTCAACAATGAACTAAAGGGCCACTATCAGTGAGCTGTTGGACAGCATTACTTGGTCTATTGTGTGGATGTTTGGGTGATTTAGGGGTGGGGAATTTGTGATGGGTGGGTGTTTGGGGATTGTTATATGTGTTGGACCTGGTCTTTGGGTGTTAAGTGATTCTCCTATCCTGCTGCAGAGTGGGTCGTTAATGGGTTGATGGAGTCCAATCTCTCATTCCGTCTGAGAGAGACATCTTTGGCAGTTGCTTTCCATTCAACTCATTTTTGAATCAACGACAGGTTTTATCTTTTATTATATTTATTCTGGGGGCTAGTGTGCTGGCCACATTAGTTTAGTCTGAAAAGCCGCCACTACTAAGAATAAGGGGGTGGCTGTCCCTGGGGCCCAGGCCTCACAGGCCTTGCCAGTTTTGCTTGGCATTCCCCTCCCCCCAAGAAGCTCCCCCCTCCCTCCTCTGTTCTTGCTTCGCTGCTGCCTCCTGCATTAGCAGCCATGCTATCAGCTGCAAGGCGGCCATTTTGCCACCGAAACTATTTGAATTGAACAGCTGGGAGGAGGCTTGAAATTCCCTGCCAATTCCACCACTGCCGCCACCACCATCGTACTTGAATTGATGCTGAGACTTCTCAGAGGAGAAGCAATCCTCAGCAGTTGAATTTGCCGCATTTTTCGGGGTGCCCTAGTGTCTCAGGAGCCTTCTCCCTTATCTTTGTGTGGCGGCAGCCGTTTTGGGCAGGCCACGAGGCTGAATCAGCTTTGGTGGCCATTTTGGATTCTGGAGGTGGCCATTTTGGGAGGCTGTTCTAGTCTATAGAAGTGCCTAGTCTTGGGGCAGCCATTGTAAAGCATTGCCAGTGGGCATGTCCAAGGCTGCGGTGGCCATTTTATTTTCACAACAGCAACAGATCTTCCTCCTAACGTCTGCAGCTCCTGGTGGTGTCAGTTTAAAGCCTGTTTTTTCCTTCTTCTGCAATTAATTGGCTGTTCACCGCCCTGAGTCCCCCTGGGGAGAAGGGCGGTATATAAATTGAAATAATAAAATAAATAAATAAATAAATTTGGCAAGTATTGCCACAAAGGGGGCTGGCACATAGTTTGGGGGGGGGGGGAAACTAGGTGCAGGCAGTACTCAGATTCACCCTGAGTAAGCCACCCTGTAGCAGACTCCCATTGTTGATCTGCTTAAATCTGTTGGTTAACAATTCTTACACCAGCTTGTTGATCTGCCTTATATTTTAACATGGCAGATAGGTCACAAGACAATGTTGGCATTACACCCAGAAAAAGGCTGCTTGCAAATCTAAACATGGATGCAGGTCCTCTCAACAATCCAGTGCTTAATTAAAGGATACGGAGCGCAGACAAAAAGCCTTGGAGAAACAGTTCTCTGTGGCAGAGAAGAAGCACTCCCAATTAGAAGCTATGTCCAGTTCTAGTGATCAGCTTGCTCAGACATCTTCCCAGATCTCTCAACAAACGTCTCCCCAGCCTTCCCTTCAGGGTGAAGTTGGAAGACTTTCTCCAAGTCCCACTATTTCTGAAGCACAAGAGCTGCTTGTTGCCAGGGAGCAACCTAAGCTGCCCAATCCATTTATTTGTGATTCTCAGTCTGAGAACCCTAGGTCCAGCAAGGCTCCAGAGCCTGCTGAGTTTCAACTGGACAATTTACCAGATAATGTTCAATTGTTAATATCTAGAGCCATTTCCTCGGGCATTGCTGCAGGCATCCGCAGCCATAGATCCTCATCTGTGGTTTCTGAACATCTCAGTAAGCAGGCTCATTCTTCTCCCCAAGCCAGTCTTACTGAATGTTCCCATCACTCTCATTCTCGTTCAGAAAGCGGTGGGGAACTAATTTTTGGAGATGAGATTACCAGAGATCCTGACTTGTCTGAGGATGAGGATTCAGCCTTACCAGATTCACCAGCCTTCACTGGGCTTTTTCCAGCTAGCCTTTTTAAGTCCTTACTACACAAAGCTATGGTCACAGCGGAACTTCAAGAAGAAGTTCCTAATGAGCAAGTTCCTGCTCCTGGAAAAGGCCATGGCATTTTTTCAGAACCTGTTTTAAAACAGTTGTTCATACCAGTCACCAAGCTTTTTGGGGATGTGGTACAAAATCAGTGGAATAGCCCTTCCATTCTCCCCACTCCCAGTACTTCAGATAGAAAATTTTATAACATGGCCCCTTTCTTCAGTCAACTACTACAGATTCCTACTAGCGGCCCTGCTATCTCCAGCACCTTATGCAACCGGAGATCCATCTGAGGCTCTCAAGCCAGAGGATAAAAAATTTGAGGCTTCATTCAAAAAAAAACCATCAAGCTGCCGCATGTGCCATCAATATGGCTACTGCAGCCTCGTTTTTAATCGTTCAGCCATCCTCTGGATACAGCAGTTGCAGGCCAAAATACCTCCTTTGGAGGTCTGGGTCCATCAGGACCTTATTAAGATCCTAGCCACCACTCAGTTCTCAGCTGATGCCACTCTTAATGCAGCAAAATACTGCTCTAGGGCCCTAGCTTTCTCCATCATCTCCAGAAGGTTTCTATGGCTTAAATCTTGGCCAGCTGACCTTAAGGTAAAGTGGTGCTTGGCCTCAGCCCCGTACGAGGGAACCAACTTATTTGGGTCAGCCATAGACCCTCTCCTTACAGAGGACAAGGATAGACACAAGATTTTGCCTTCCATCATTAGAAGGGCAGATAGGAGAGCCACTCCTTATTTGCACAGGCAATCAGTTCGTTTTAACTACCAAGAAAACCAATTGTCATAACGTTCATACCAGCAAAGTCAGTTTAGGCAACAGGACATGCAGTCCTCTCGTTACAGGGGCAGACGGGGGATATCAGCAACGCCCCTCCCGTGGAACTGGCGGGTGCCAATTCTGTAAACAGAAGTGACTCGTTTCCTCCCCCCATAGGAGGTCGCTTGCGTCTCTTTGTAAACCAGTGGGCCCAGACAACAACAGACCCTTGGGTCCTCTGGTCCATCAGATTTGGTCTCCATTTGGACTTACTCACCAGCCCGCCGAACCACATTGTGCCATGCCATGTCTCCAGAGACCAGGCCAAGTGAGCTCGCATAGAAGAGGCCATTAAGAATCTCCTGCACATCAGAGCCATAGAACCTGTTCCTCCAAATCAAAGGAAACAGGGTTATTATTCCATCCACTTCGTGGTACCGAAGCGTTCAGGGGGCTGGAGGGCGATCCTCAATCTAAAAAACCTAAACTCCCACTTGGTTTACAAGAGATTCAAAATGTGTTCCCTTAAATCCATCCTGGAAGGGATTCGCAAGGGGGATTATCTGGCCTCAATCAACCTCCGAGGCCTATCTTCACATTCCGATTGCCCAGGCACATTGGAAATATCTAAGATTCAGTTATGCGGGAAGACATCTGCAGTACTGTGCCTTGCCTTTCGGGCCGGCCCCCTGCTGTTTCACAAAGATCCTTGCTGCCTTAATTGCCCATTTAAGGTCAAAACCAGTAAGGCTTCAGGCGTATCTAGACAATATCCTAGTTCAGGCCCCCTCCCTTCAGAGGGCCTGAAAGGACATCCAGTTGACACTTCACATCTTGAAAAGCCATGGCTTTCTGACCAACTTTCCAAAAAGCCAACTAGAACCAGTCACGAGCCTGGTTCACCTAGGCGCTCTCATAAACACCACCACGGGGGAAGTCTCCTTGTCTCACGACAGGAAGATAGCCATCAGGGAGCAGGTAGCTCCGGTTCTATGAGATCCCTCGGTCCCTCTGGCGACAGTGTCGTCATTGCTAGGAAAGATGGTTTCGTGCATCCAAATAGTGCCCTGGGCCCGTCTACACCTTGGCAAGTTCCAGTGGTTCCTCCTTCCCTTCCAAAGAGTCAAGGTTTCCAACTCCCGGACTCCGGTGCGGGTTCCTCTTGCAGTTCGACGTTCACTTCACTGGTGGGCATCCCCCAACCTGAACAAGGGGACGATATTTCGAGAGCCCCAAAGACTTCAGATGCCAGCCTCTACAGATGGGGAGCTCACCTTAACCACCAGGTGGCTCAAGGTCACTGGTCTTTACAGGACCTTCGACACAACAATAAACTGGTTGGAGCTGCGGGTAATTCACCTTGCCCTGCGCTACTTCCATCACCTGGTACAGAACCAGCACGTCCTTGTGTTGACAGACAACACCACTGCGAAAGCTCACGTCAACCGCCAAGGGGGCACTCGGTCAAAGCAGCTGATGCAGGAAGCACTCCGCCTCGGGAGATGGGCGGAGGCTCATCTATCACTGAAGGCGGACCACATCGCCGGCGAATCCAACACACAGGCAGATTTCCTCAGGACCGCAATCGATAGCTTCGAATGGCATCTCCATTCAGACCTCTGCCTGGACATCTGCAGACACTTTGGTCAACCGCAAGTAGACCGCTTTGCATCTCATCTCAACACGCACCTACCTCGCTTCTTCATGAGGTTTCCAACTCGGGGCGGAAGGAACCAATGCGCTTCGCTGCGAATGGCCCCCAGGTCTCCTGTAAGCCTTTCTGCCCCTGCCTCTGATACCAGCAGTCATATGCACGATCATCAGTGAGGAGGCAGAGGTGATCCTGGTGGCGCCACATTGGCCTTGAAAACCGTGGTTTGCAGACTTCGTCGTTCTCTCAATTTCCCAACCATGGAGGATTCCCCCTTGGAGGATGTCCCTCAGCCAGGGGGCTCTTCTGTATCCAGAGCCGCAATGGCTCCATCTGACCGCCTGACACTTGAGGGGGTCATCTTGAGGCAATGTGCTTACTCCAACAGGGTCATCCATACCATGCAGGCAGACTGCAAGAAGTCCACGATCCGGATTTACAATCACACCTGGCGCTCACTGGTGCTCTGCGCGCGGGACTAATCCTGTTTCAGCTTCTGTTCTACAGGTGACGGAGTTCCTGCAAGATGGTCTGGATAAAGGGCTGGCTCACAGCACCATCAGGCGTCATGTAGCTGCCCTTGCCACAGTCCTGACGGGCAGGGAAGGGGAATCCCTGGCCTTACATCCCGATATCCGCAGGTTTCTTTGGGGAGTCAGTAACCTTCGCCCCCCTGTCATTCATTGTTACCACACGTGGGACTTACCTAAGGTCCTGAGGGCGCTCACGGAACCTCCCTTCGAGCCTCTGAGAATGGCTAGCCTTTGCCATCTCTCCCTTAAGTCGTCTTCCTGGTAGCTATCACTTCGGCAAGGCATATCTCAGAATTGGCGGCCCTTTCTGTTAGGTCAGACCTCTGCATTTTCCATCCAGACAAGGTAATTTTGTGTTTGGATCCAACCTTCGTTCCCAAGGTTAAGTCCTGGTTCCATAGGGTACAGGAGATTATCTTACCTGATTTGTGTCCTTGGCCTTCCCAGGCCTTGGAAAGACAATGGCATACCTTGGATGTGCAGAGAGCCCTAAAAATATATATCTCCCGCACTATGCCTTCCAGGAAGACGGAGGCTCTGTTTGTCTCTTTTCAACCCACTTCCCTGGGGACCAAGGTAACCTCTTCCACTGTTGGCCGCTGGATCAGGACATGCATTGCCCGGCCTATGAGAGCAACGCTCTGCCACCACCTAGATGAATCACAGCTCACTCCGCTCGCAGTGCAGCAACCACAGCGGCTTGGGCCATGCAAGCCTCCTTTGAGGAGATTTGTCGGGCGGCTACCTGGGCCTCTCCCTCACCCTTCATCAGGCACTACAAGCTGGATGTTTTTGCATCAGCGGAAGCATCATTTGGGAGATGAGTTCTACAACAGGTGGTCATTGCCTGAGGTGATCCAGGTCCTTCTCGCCCATGACTCTGCTGGCTTGGGTATATCCCATTAATGACCCACTCTGCAACAGGATAGGAGAATTGGCGTTTGTCTTACCTTAAATGCCGATTCTCTCCTGGCTGCAGAGTAGGTCAGCCCCACCTTTCCGCCGGGGCCTGGATCAGGAATTACTGATGTCTGGTCCAGATTTTCTTCCAGGTCATTCTTCGCCAAAAACTAATAAATCTAATTAATTAATAAATAAATAAACAAACAAACAAACAAACAAACAAACAAACAAACAAACAAATAAATAAATAAATAAATAAATAAATAAATGATAAATAAATTTCACTGGCAGAGCACTTGGGACCTCACAGGTGTACCTGACACGAGTGGTTTCAAACTGGCCACACCCATCCTGGCCCCACACACACACACACCCAAGGTCAAACATATCGCTGATGTGGCCCTCAATGAAATCGAGTTTGACACCCCTGTTCTATTGTCATAACCATTGATAAAACAAATACCATGTTAAAAAGTAACTTCTGTATGTTCTTTATCATTTATCTTTAATGTCAACCTATCCTGTTCTGCACAATCTAGTATTTTTAAAATTATATTTTCTTCTGTAGGTGTTTCCTCATTTTTCCAGTGTTGTGCAAATACAATTCTCGCTGCTGTGAAGACATGTAATATTAAAAATATTATCACATTTTTCTGGTAGTATACCTAGCAAAAATATGTCTGGCTTTGAATCTATATGCTGCTTTACCATCTTCTCTAACTGTATGTGCATTTTCATCCAATTTCTTTTGCTTTGAACATGTCCATCACCTACCACATATTCTTGAGTAACTATTATGTACCAGTCAAAAGACACAGTTGGGCCCTGCTAGCCATGTTCCTGCAAATATCTGATGTGGTTTTCTTTTCTTGCTTTCTTTTTGGTAGAGCATCGTTAGGAAAAGGTTAAAAATATGATCTGATCTGATATTGTTACTGACAGCAGGGACAGAGTTGATACGGACAGTAGTTAATGGAAGAGGAAGCTGGGTCAGCATATGAGAGGCATATCCCTTCTGGCTCTGCTCCAGTGCTCTGTTGCTACTTGTTTGGCAATGAATAATGGGGGCTGCCAGATGAAGATGCCCGCCCAGGTGTGCCACTGGCAAGAGCCTGTGGGTGTATGCAGCTTGGAAGGGGTGCATACCCATCCATCCCAAAGCCTGCCTAAAATAAAAGGGTTTGCCATTTGATCTTGCGTACATGTGCGGTGTGTGTTTTGTCTTTGATCTACTCTGTTTCCTTTGCCTGCTTTTTTGCAAGGATTGTGAGAAAATGTACTGCTATTTGCAGTGCAGCAAAGCGATGGAATCTTTCTATAAGTAAATGAGGCTGTTTGGTTAGCAGATTTGCTTTGCCCGTCTTTCTGTTGTGCTTTTGCAGAGATCTGCAAAGAGTCCCTCATTGCACGCAGAGGGTGTTCTCTGGCATGCAGAATCCACCCTGTGCACGACCCATAATAACAGCAATGGTTGGTAGCAGGGTGAAATCACAGCAACTTCTGTGTGAAAGATAGCAAGCCAAGCCAAGTAATTGCACTTCCTGAGTCATTGCTCAGGCTGTGGGCTAGAGTTCTTCTCCAGTGGAAACATGTTATGCATACTAACCTCGCTGCAGAGCACCCTGAATCAATGACAGAACAGAGCTAAACATTTTTCTGTTGCATGCTTCACAGTGAGTGAAAGAACTAGATGGATGTGGATCATTCTAAAAATCTTGTGTCATCTTAAGGTAACAATTATGGAAGCAAGTGATTGTCTGATCTATAATGATGCTTGAAGGTTCACCACTGCCTGGCTGTATTTCACTGGGCTTGTCTGGAGCAATCTGAGGCTGCTGTTTAGCACACTAAGAATCTTAATTAACAGTGTTTACCCTTGGAAGAAACAGTAGTGATAGTGAGAGATGGATCAATCATGTTGGCTTAATTACTCCACCAGAGTTTTGAGTACTTGCAGTAAAACTGGGGATTTGATATGTTAACATTTTAATTGGTCTGTAGAAGAGTGAGATTCATCACAAGAGGAATAGAGGACTTGCCAGCTTCAAACCCTTTTCCTCCCCATTCAGTCAGCTAGGAATTGGTTGCTTATATAGAGAGGCCTCAGTCTTGCAGAATCTATTCCATGCTTAGTCTCCTTTTTCTCCAACTGGCTTCTCAAGAGGTCTTGCACGTTGTCTACAGACAATCTCCTTCAGGCTAGTTCCTTGCTATGGCTTCATTGTCAATAATGATTCTTCCTCTTTTGTTCTTGCCGCAGGAGGGGGATTCACTAGGGACTATGGAGAAGCTCTGCAGGCAGCTGACATACCATCTCAGCCCCCACTCTCAGTGGCGACGCCAGGGCATGGTGAAGAGGAAGTCGCAGGCTTGGTGAGTAAAAGTGGGACCGCTGGAGACCATCTTTCTGGTCACAGCAGCAAGTTGGAACCTGTGAAAAATACAAGGGGTAGCATCTATGTGGAGAGAGGAATTCAAGACATTTTAAAATAGTCTTAGTTGGTCTCAAATGCAGCAGCCTGAAAGTTGGTAAATAAGTCACATATCCAAATTATAACTGTGTTGCGGGCCCTGCACTGGTTACCTAGATGTTTCTAACTGAAATCCAAAATCTTGGTTTTACTGTATATATAAACTGTATATATAACTGTATATAAACATATACTCTTTAGATGGATAACGCCAGAAGGAATGCTGGTAACGTGGCAGGGAAAGAAAATAAAAATAGACACCCAAAGTAAAGCAAGAGAACTATATGATCAAATGATGGGTACTGAGACAACAAATGGTAGCAGAGAAGAGGGAGGACGGAATACCAAAGGGAAACAGAGGCAAGAACGTGAAGGAATCCTACAACAAGGAGAAAGAGAAGATGAAGAAGAGATCCAGGAAGAAGAGGGAATACAAACAAGGGGGGAAAAAAGAGAACAGGAAGAAGCAAAGAAGAAACAACAAGAGAGTTAGTAAAAAATGGAACAAAGTTTAAAAATCTTATCGCTGAATGTGAACGGCCTCAATTCACCATCCAAAAGACACCAAATTTTTTAAAAAATTGTGAAACAAAAACCAGATATTGTGTGCCTCCAAGAGGTACACATAAAAAAACAAGATATAAAATATGCACAATACAAAAAATTAGGTAAATTATATTCATCATTGGCAGAAGAGAAAAAAAGAGGAGTGTTGGTGTACATCAAAGAAGGAATAGATAGTGAAGTAAGATATGTAGACCTGGAAGGTAGAATAGTGATGATAGAGTTAAAATTGGATTATAAAAATATATTATTGGTAGTAGTATATGCCCCAAACAGTAGGCAATCAGAATTCTACAAAAAAGTACATCAGGAAATTATTGATCAAAAAATGGAAAATGTATGTTTAATTGGAGATCTTAATGCTATTTTTGATGTAAGAAAAGATTATAAAAGTAGTCGGAAAAATAAAAATAAGAAAAATCTATTGCCCAAAACTTTTATGGATATGGTGGAAGAATTAAATATGACAGATAGTTGGAGATTTCATAACCCTGAAACTGAAGGCTTTACATATTATTCGAATCCACACAGATCTTGGTCAAGGTTAGATATGGCATGGGTAACCAATGTGTTAATGACAGAAATAGAAAATGTACAAATATTACCAAATAACTGGGCAGATCACAACCCAATAATGATAACGTGGAAGGGGCAACAGAGGAAAAAGAATAGATGGACAATGAATACACAGGTGCTAAAAGAGAAAGAATATAAGGAATACATGGAAAAAGAGTTAGAATTCTTTTATAAGGAAAACACAAAACAACAAACATCTCTACAAAATTTATGGAACACAACCAAGGCATATATAAGAGGACTCACAATAGCCTACAATGTAAAACGGAAAAAAGAGAGAGAGAAAGAATATAACAAATTACAAGAAGAGGTACAAAATTGGGAAGGTAAATTACAAAGGAACCCAGGGGATGAACAAATAAGAATAAATTGGATAGCAGCAAAACATAAAATCAATATATTAGAACAAGAGAAGTATGCAAGGTCATTAAAATATATAAGGCAAAATTATTTTGAAAATGCAAACAAGCCAGGGAGATGGATGGCATACAGGCTCCGGAAGGAAAGAGAAAAAAGAACAATCCAGAAAATATAGGATGAAGAGGGGAAGATTCAATATAGTTTAGAGAAGAAAAAAGAGATAATAGCCCAATACTATCAAAAACTTTATGAAAAAGAAATAGTAACAGAGGAGGAAATTGAACAATATTTCAAAGAGAAAGGATTGAAAATGCTAACGGAGGAAGAAAAGGACCTATTAAATAAGGAGATTGCCATAGGGGAATTAAAAGAAGCCCTGAAGAGACAAAAAAATAATAAAACCCCTGGGACGGATGGGTTGCCAATGGAGTTTTATAAAACATTTGATGAATCACTAACTGGAATCCTATTAGAGGTATACAATGAAGCTCTGATGGAGGCTAAGCTACCAAACACGTGGAAAGAAGCGTACATTTCCCTGATACCTAAAGAAGAAGCAGATACCACACTAATAAAAAACTATAGACCAATTTCTTTGTTGAATACCGATTATAAAATCTTTACGAGTATAATTGCTAATAGGATGAAAAGAGTAATACAGAATAAAATACACCAGGATCAAAATGGTTTTTTGCCCTTCAGACAAATCCAAAATAATTTAAGAATAGTAATAGATGTTCTAGAATATTACGAGGTGCATCCAGAGAGACAGGTGGCACTGATCTTTCTGGATGCACAGAAGGCTTTTGACCAAGTAAACTGGACATTTATGATCCACCAAATTCAAAATATGAACTTTGGAGATAAATTTACAAAAATGATAGCATCAATATATCAGAATCAAAGGGCATGCATCCTGGTAAATGGGGATCAAACAAAATTTTTTGGAATAGATAAAGGAGTAAGACAGGGATGTCCATTATCGCCTTTACTGTTTATTTTAACCTTAGAAAACTTGTTAATTAGAATTAGGGCAAATGAGGAAATATTAGGACTAAAGATTAAAAAAGAAGAATACAAGGTCCAAGCCTTTGCAGACGACCTTGTCTTCTTCATAGAAAATCCAATAGAAACAACCCCAAAATTAATAGAAGAGATCGAAAAATTCGGAAAAGTAGCAGGATTAAAAATTAATAAAGAAAGACGAAAATGATGACGAAAAATATGACAGCTAAACAAGTAGATAAATTATCAAAAGACTCAGGATTACAGCCAACTAAAAAAGTAAAATACTTAGGGATAAATTTGACAGCTAAAACTGTGACAATAAAAGAAAATAACTATGAACCCTTAGTCCAGAAAATAAGGGAAGATTTAAATAAATGGGGGAAATTAAATTTAACTTTGTTGGGGAGAATAGCGGCGATAAAATCGAATATACTTCCAAGACTCCTTTATCTATTCCAAACGATTCCAATAAAATTAGATAAGAAATTCTTTACCAACCTGGATAAAATAACTACAAAATTTGTGTGGGAGGGGAAAAAAACAAGAATAAAACTAAAGATATTACAAGATGATAAAACGAGAGGTGGATTTGGGTTCCCGGCATGGGAAAAATATTATAAGGCGGCATGTCTATCATGGATCAAGGAATGGATAACCTTAGATAATCAAAGACTTTTGAATCTGGAAGGACACGATCTAATGAAGGGATGGCATGCCTTTATATGGAGCCCCGGAAATAAAACATACAAACATTTCAATAATCATACCATCAGAAAATCTCTAATAAATACATGGCAACAGATTAAATCTAAACACTATATGAAAATCCCTGGTTGGCTATCAACAATAGAAGCAATAACCTACCCTAATACATTAACACAGCATAAAATTCTAAGATACAGAGAAATATTAGATGTACAGGGACAATTGAAATCAAGAGAAGAACTTTATGATCAAGGAATAATAATTGATTGGTGGCCCTATTCACAAATAAAGATAAGATATAGAAAAGACCAGGAGGAAGAAGGAATTGACATAAAACAAAATCAATTGGATAAATTACTAGAATCTAAAGAAGCGAAATTGATCTCAAGAATCTACAAATATTTATTGGAATATGATTTGGCAGAAGAATTGGTCAAAGGTCAGATGATAGCGTGGGCGAGGAATATAGGGCATAATATACAATTAGAGGAATGGGAAAGGGTATGGGAAAGCAATTATAAGATGACAAAATCAGTAGCCTACAAAGAAAATCATTATAAAATGTGGCATCGGTGGTATCTGGCTCCTGTAAGACTAGCCAAAATGTTTCCAAATGTAAATCCAACTTGTTGGAAATGTAAAAAAACACAGGGGACTTTTTATCATGTTTGGTGGCTCTGCCCAGTAGTTAAGAAATTTTGGAGCAAAATAAAAACATGGATAACAGAAATAACAAAATGCGAAATTGAATTAGAACCTGAGGTTTTCCTATTAGGCATGATCAAAGGAAATATTAGAAAAGATATCAAGTATTTAATTTTACATATAATCACGGCGGCTAGGTTATCATTAGCGCAATTGTGGAAATGTGATCGCTTGCCAACAGAACAGGAAGTAATACAGAAAATATTTGCATGCGCAGAAATGGACAAATTAACTTTACAATTAAAAGATAAGGAGGACTTAGATTATTATACTATATGGAATAAATGGTATCAATGGACAAAACAGAGGAAGAGGAATAGTGAGTAAGATGGAATCTAGAAGAAATTGATGCAATTAAAAACAGCACTGTCAGATGGATATAGTTGGAATAGTGTATATATGTATATATGTATATAAAAAAAGATATAGAAATTAGTTTAATATGTGAACTTGAGTAATAGTATAAGTACATTTGCCTTTTGTTTTTTTTTTGTTTATCTTCTTTTGTTTGACTAAGACATTTGTGTATTTTAAATGTTTGTTTTTTAAAGTCTTAATAAAGGTTTGTTTTTAAAACTATAAAAAAAAACTGTATATATAAACTAGTTACTTATATCTCGAGGACTTCTTTTCCACATAGAAGTGACCCATGCAGTGCATGCTCCTTGGCCAAATTAATGGTACCAGGCGAAGGAGGTAAAGGAAATGGGTTGTAACTTTTTTCAACTTTGTTATAACATTGAATGATTGTTAAGCAACCAGATGTAAATCAAGGACTACCTGTACACTATGAATCCCTTGGATAACACTTTATTGTTTTTAATAGGCTTTGTAGCTCACAGTTGAATTGTGGGTTCCTTGGTGGTCTCTGAGCTTGGTTGTTTCTGATGATGTTACCTAATTTGGTAATGAAACGTCTACAAGAAAACAATCAAGTTGAGAGACTGCCAAGGACCCAACTGTATTACTTATAACAATTTATTGCTAAAACCATTGCGAGTCTGCGTAGTTTATGGGAGTGGTACATATGATCAAGTCTTAGTCTTTGAGGAAGAAACTTTTGAACATGAGACTTGGAAAAATGTTAACTAGATTTGCAATAGGTAAAATGGACTGGATGCTTTGAGTTTCATTATGTTATAAGAACTATTAAGTTGTCATGTGGCTTGTTTATTTGAGGATAGCATAAGCATACATTTCTGCAGGTATTAAACCATATCAAGTTTCAGGTGGTAGTAAATAGCATAGCACATGAAAACAGGACAAGGATGACAAAGGGCATTTGGGAAGTAGCCAGGTTCTCTCCTCCTCTACATTTCTCAAGTTAAGGAAAGCTGTACAGTTTTCTGGGCTAGACTTAGTATTTTGCTATTACTGGGAAAGTATTATAAGGTCCTTCTAAGAAAGAAATTTACTCATGTGGAACCAGTTGTTTGGAAACAGCTCAGTATGTCTTGTTTTACTGCAGCATCTATAAGGATATCTGCAACACTTAATGTTGTACTTGTGAATGTTTTGTTTTGTTTCCTAGTGTTTAATATTCCTGCCTTGGCCACAATAAAAGAGGAGGAGGAGAATAGCGTATTATGTGAACCCAACAACCATGATTTCTTAACCCAAATTTGAGATGTTATGTGAATACATAAACTATGTTTAAACGATCCAGGAGAAATTTACAGTAGCAAAATAGGCAGAAGAATGACTTGGGAATGGCTTCCTTGCTTTTTATTTCACCTCATAATTGACTATCACCTGTTAACATGGCTGAACATAACAGAGAGCAAAGCTGTGGTCCACTGCCAAGAAAATTGATGTCAGATGCATGAGAAGGAAGGCATGTGTTAGGCTGAGCACATCTCCTTGAGTCTACTTAAAGCTGCTTCTGTTCTCTGTTTTCCTGTTTTCAGGCCACATTATCTCCTGAGATCGGATGGGGGGAACAATTCCTAGTAGAATGATGTCCTCATTAAAGGAAGCCTAAACATTGGCTAAGTTGGTGGTAGGATACAAGTAATTTAATACAGACTAAATAGATCCCCAGGCAATGCAAAAGTACCAAATTCTCTTCACATTCCAATTTTAGAATAGAAGGGTTACCAAGGATTAAGATGGAGATATGTGAGAAATTGGAAAATAGCTGCCGTGGTGGCGCAGTGATTTGAATGCAATTTTGCAGTTCAATCCTGACCGGCTTAGGGTTGATTTAGCCTTCTAGCCTTCTCAGGTTGGTAAAATGAGGATGTGGATTGTTGGAAGTAATATGCTGATGCTGTAAACTATTTAGAGAGTTCTGTAAAGCACTATGAAGTGGTATATAAGTCTAAGTGCTATTGTTATTACTATTGTGAAGCTTTTATTGGGCATACTGTCAGAGTGATAGTGAGCAGGTTTGTCTCACTATCTTGTCTTGTTTGTCCCAAGTGAGACACACACAAAAAAAAGAATGGCAACACATATTTTCAACTCATGGACCATTATGAACCAATACACTGAGCAGACACTTCTCATCATTTCCTGCTAAGCAGCAAGTGGGCATTTTTATTGGTATTATCCTTTGACAAAGTGAATTATGTCAACAGTATTAAGTATCTGGGAATGCAGACAACTAACAATCTGAACTGGTCTCTCCACTTGTCATCCTTAGTGAAGTGTGCAAACCAGCGTCTGCATTTCCTGTGTCGGATGAGGAGAGCACATCTTTCTCCTTCTGTCTTGGCCACTTTTTACAGAGGCATGATTGAGAGCATTTCAACAAACTGCATCACTGTTTGGTTTGGTGGCAGCAGTGCCTCAGATAGAAAGCCCATACAGAGAGTGGTAAGGACAACTGAGAGCTCACTTCCTGTTATTCAGGATACTTCTTATAAGTGCTATGTGTTTAGAGCTCAAAGCATTGTCAGATACCCTACACACCCACTTTACGGCCTGTTTCTTTTGTTCCCCTCTGGGAGGAGGTTTTGAAGTATTTCTAGCAGGACTACCAGATTTTGTAACAGCCTTGTTCCCTATGCCATCCATCTGGTAAACTCGCAAGATTCGTTTTTCTCGCCATGTACATGTATACATCCAAACTAGACTGTGTTGTTTCTCTGTGTCATATAATATATCTGGGTATATGCATATTTATTTATTTATTTATTTATTCATTCATTCTTTCTTTCTTTCTTTCATGGTGTATATTGGAGGTGGTGACCATTTGAAAGCTGTATGCAATAAAATTTCATTTTAATGTATGTCGATTAGTGTACATTCAAAGTGACAATAAAGTTATTCTATTCTATTGTCAACTAGGCTGAATTTCCCAGCTCCGCATTCTTTATATAACTTTCCCAAAGCCTCTTGATTGATGCCTGTCTAGGTGGCATTAAAGACAACAAGTAGACTAGGCAAGGTCTTGAACTGGGGCCTGGGAAAATCTGATCTAAATCTGAACAATCTTGAGCTTGTTTGGCAATTTTGGACTAGTCACACTCTTTCAAACCTTACAAGATGGTGATTTGTCAGAATAAAATTAGGGAAAGAACCTCATACGTGATGCCTTGAGCTTTTAGAGGAACGAAGTACAAACAGAATGACCATAATAACTTAATAAGAGACTAAAAGCAGCCAGATATCTCCCCCTGCAGGCTGTCCACTGCTGATTAAATACAGACTTTTCTTTCCTCAACTTCTGACTTTTTGCCAGAACTTGTTTTTTTGTCCATTGCCATGATCTGCATAGCCTTTGCCAGGCCAGGAAAGTTTGTAGGTGGCTGCCGTATCCTGGCTGATGGAGTGGTCCTACCTGGCATTCACCTCCCTGTCCCCATTTGAATGGCTTGAGACAATGGCCATCCAAAAGTTTCTGCTGCTCTTGCATCCAGCAATTAACCGTTTCGGTTAATTTGACATCTAGCACAAGGAGGAAAATGCCTAACGAAGACTAGCCTATTATGGAGATCTGGCTGTGCTTTAATCTTGAGGAAGCCTTAATGAAAGAATTGTGTTTGTGTGTTTTTAATTACCAGTCTCACTGTCAGTTCGCTGTTTTGTCAAATTGTAATGGATTTTATTATTTCCATTTGGAGATGCAAGTAAATCTCCTGAAGGGCTTCTCCCTGGAAGTTGCTAAAGCCAGTAAAAAATTAAGCCTAGGCAACCCCATGCCTCTAGGGAGGTGCTTCGGGCCACAGAGTTGTTATTGCCTCATCAAGACCCTTTGCTTCTCTCCATATCCAGTAGTCACAGGTGGCTTTTGCGTCTATGTTGACAAGTGGAACTGCCAAAGGGAATTACAAAAGCACTGTGAAGAGGAGGCTGTTGGCACCTTTGCTCCTGGATGTGGGGTGGAGAGCTAGGGCACAAAGCTGCTTTGAAGAGATGCTTTGCATGAACCTTCAAAGGAAAATATCTCTTTGAAGCTTTCCCACAGCTCTATGAGAGGCTTAATGGCTGCATTCACACAGCATGCTGAATTAGCTTTAACCTTGGTGATTGGATTGTTGTTTAGAATATTGTGCGGTCCCAGAGTCTTTGATTAGTATATAATTTCTTGCATTGTTTAAACACAGAAAATAGGTTAATTTACTTACCAGGTTATGCAAGCTGTGTGAACCCAGCCCATAAGTGCTTCCTGTATATCCCCCACCCCACCCCTTAAAGGTAAACGTTCCCCTCACACATATTTGCTAGTCGTTCTCAACTCTAGGGGGTGGTGCTTATCTCCGTTTCAAAGCCAAAGAGCCAGCGCTGTCCAAAGATGTCTCCGTATTCATGTGGCTAGCATGACTAAATGCCAAAGGCACACGGAACGCTGTTACCTTCCCACCAAAAGTGGTCCCTATTTTTCAACTTGCATTTTTTACGTGCTTTCGAACTGCTAGGTTGGCTGAAGGTGGGACAAGTAATGGGAGCTCAGCGTCTTAGTCACTGAGCCCACCCCATCCCACCCCTTACAATATTGTAAAATAAATTCATTCCCAGCATTTTCAATTGCTCTTCTTTTTAAAATTATAAGTAGCGATGTCCACATGGCTTGTTTTAAAAAAGACAAGATGCTGCTGTAGCTGCCATCTTTTTTTTTTTTAACCATATCTTGTGGCACTTCTGCTTGTAAGTCTTGTTCAGTAGAAATGAGCTGTTAAAGGAACTTGATATGTTTAAATTGCAGAACAGAAGGCTAGAGGGAGATAGGATAACAGCCTTCCAATACTGTACATAATGGGATGAAGGAGTAGATTTATTCTTTCTAGCACCCGAGGATAACACAAGAACCGGGAGAGGAAGTTTACTGTGAGAGATCCAAATTTGTATTTAGGATGAATTTCCTGACTGGGAGAGCTATTAAGCAATGGAACAGCTTGCCTCCTAAAGTTGAATTGCTTCATCATTGGGATTTTCATGAAAAGACTGGGCAGAGGGTAGTTCTAGAAGAGTCTAAGGTTTGTTCCAATGCTATGAGTACAGAGTTGTTAAGGATTTTCTGAAAGGTCAGCAGAGTCAGCACCACCCTAAACTTAGTTAGTATATCCCAAAAGCCAAACGCTGCAACAGAAAAGGCACTTATTTTGTACTCCCTGAGCTAGGAAGCACTAGAAAGCATAGAAGACAAATGGCAATTAAGAAACAGACTCTGCCAGTCAATGGCAATATGAAAGCGGTTTTTCCCCTTTCTGCCAGAATTTACTGAATTGATTTTGGGGGGGGGGGGGGGGGGGGGCGGGTGTTTTTTCTGGAAGAATGTTCAAATGTCATCTAATTCAACCCTCTTGCCAATTAAAGATTTCTAGTACTATAACATTCCTTGAAAGTTGGCAATTGAGCCTTTCCTTTAAAAAACCTACAATGAAGCCAGAACCATTCATTTCAAAGCAACCTGCTCCACTGTCAAACATCTCATATTGTGTGAGAGCTGTTCCTAATGTCTCCTCTAAATCCCTTCCCATGTGAACCCTTAGTTTTAGATATCAAGCCTAATCTTTTGGAATAACAGAAAGTAGGTTTGTCTCATAATCTGCATGAAAGCTTCTCAGATATTTGAAGATGTTTATGCCTGTTAATCATGTTTTCTCTAAATTGAATTCACCTGACTTCTTTAACCTTTCCTTGTAGGACTTAATTTCCACTCTCTCCAGCTACACTGACCATCTCTGAACAATCCACCTTGAGAATACTCTTCATAAATGGTAGTGCCTAGAATATATAATACAGGTAGTCCTCGATTTATGACCACAAATTGATCCCAACATTTCTGTTGCTAAGCGAGAGTAGTTAAGAGGGTTTTGCCCCATTTTACAACCTTAACGGTTGTTAAGTGAATCACTGCAGTTGTTAAATTAATGACACCTAAATGAATCTGGCTTCCCCATTGACTTCACTTTTCAGAAGGACGTGAAAGGCGATCACATGGTGGTAGGCGCGCGGGGCAGATTGTAGGAAACAAAGAACAGCTGTTAACAAATCCTGTTGGCTGCCAGAATTCATTAAATGTTTTCATAAACTAATAAAATAAAGAGCTCACTTGAAGGTCATCCAGCCCAAACTTCTGCTTTACCTATGCAGGAGGTTTTTTGGCATCCAAAAGGGAGGGTGGGCTTTTCAACAATGAAGTGTTTTTGAAGAAAATGGAAATATTAAGCTCCTTCCCTCACAACTCTCTTTTGAACTGAGAATCCCATATCTGCTTTTCTTTGAAAAAAGAAAAGAGACGGATTGGATTGGATTTACTTTTACTACAGCTGCAATTTCAAATACACAAATTTGTTGAGCTGCACTCAATGGGATCTGCAAAGGCTAATTATTTTTTCCCCACCTGCTCAAGAATGTACCAACAATAACAACAGTTGTACAAATCAACACAGACGCTTAGGGGCTTCATTTTTGGAGGATGCTTAATAACATTTCTTCATCATGTTTAACATAGTTAAATATTAATTATGAGTTTAAAAAACTAGGAATATTATCCATTAAATGCAATTAATAAAGGTATTAATCTTGTAGATCAAGGGAATGCCAAGAGAAAAATATATTTTAGTCTCATGAAGACTTTGAACAAGTTTCCCCATGATATTGTTGGCAATCTTGTAAAATGCTGATTAGAAGTGGTAATGTTGAATAGATTTATAGCTGATGACAGATTTATTTATTCAGTTATTCCATTAGTTTATGTAGCCACCCATCTCAACAACAACTCAGAGCCATGAGCAATAAAAATTATTGTATTTTTAAAATGTTCAGAAATGGCTCCACAGCAAACCAAAATTCCAATGTTGGATTTGTGTATAAAAACTAAATATTATATGGATAAAAGAATGTAATGAATGCTCATTAAAGTTACATATAATACCAAGCTGGAAGAGTTTAAAATACTTTAATACTGAAAATACTTTGTGTTCTTCATGAACCACAGAACTGGACAAAATCTAACAGGTTCTGCATCCAGACAGTTGCATTAATTCAAGGAGAGTGACACCTGTTCTGAAAGCAGTACATGTAGAAAGGTTGTAGTGGTTTTTACTGAACACAAACTTGACTTGGAAAGATTCTTGGTGAAGCAAACAGAATAACACTGCCCATACTATGACACTTGATTCTGCTTTGGTCAGACTTCAATGCAATACAGTTAAGAATAGAATAGAATAGAATAGAATAGAATAGAATAGAATAGAATAGAATAGAATAGAATAGAATAGAATAGAATAGAATAGAATAGAACAGAACAGAACAGAACAGAACAGAACAGAACTCTTTATTGGCCAAGTGTGATTGGACACACAAGGAATATGTCTTAGTGCATACACTCTCAGAGTACATAAAAGAAAAGATACATTCGTCAAGAATCATAAGGTACAACACTTAATGATAGTCATAGGGAAGCAGTCAATATAAATCTTAAGGATACTAGCAACAAGGTTTGACTTACAACAGTTTGTTTAGTGACAGTTTGAAGCTACAACGACACTGAAAAAGTGACTTACAACCATTTTTCACACTTCTGTTGCAGCATCCCCATGGCCACATGATCAAAATTCATGTTCTTGGCAACTGACTCATGTTTATGCCCGGTGCAGTGTCCTGGGGTGATCACCTTTTGCATCCTTCTGAAAAGCAAAGTCAGTGGGGAAGCCAGATTCATTTAAGTGTCACTAATTTAACAACTGCAGTGATTCACTTAACAATCGTGGCAAGAAACATTGCCACGAAAAATGAGGCAAAACCATCTTAACAATTCTCGCTTAGCAACAGAAATGTTAGGATCAATTTGTGGTCATAAATTGAGGACTACCTGTATTATATATTCTAGGCACTACCATTTATGAAGAGTATTCTCAAGGTGGATTGTTCAGAGATGGTCAGTGTAGCTGGGGAAGTCCTACAAGGAAAGGTGAAAAAAGTCAGGTGAATTCAACTCAGAGAACAGATGATTAACAGGCATAAACATCTTCAAATATCTGAGAAGCTTTCATGCAGATTATCACATAAACCTACTTTCAGTTATTCCACCACGTACTAATCAATTCTTGCAGTTGAAAGGATTCTTTGTGCCTATTCAGCATTCAGCAATATTAGGGTATATCTATAAATAGGGCAGAATGGATGTAAAGTAGTATTTAATTTGCTTTTTCTTGCCTGGAAGAAAGCAGTGCTATACAGGTTGAGCATTATTTTTCTTCAAAATGGTTGTCTCTTTCTGTTTTGTAAACCAGTCAAAGCCTATCCTACTTCTACATTACAGTGCAGATTGAATCTGTGGAGACAAGGATCATAAACCAGTTTGGTGATGTGTGGCTTTTTCAATGTTTGAAAATATTTATGTGTTATGTCATAACTATCTTATTTGTGCGTACACACTATTTTAGCCTTGGATATAATGGATTCACCTCTCATAAACCTGAAGGTTTTTCTCCCAACAGCTATTGCTCTGTGCAAAGGAAGATTAAAAAGGAGAAATGAAATGTGCCGGTTTAGAGTTGTAAAAATCAAGTTTATAGAATGTAATATATACACACAGTAGTTCTCTCTCTTTTTCATTGTTATTTACTGGGTAAAATGTAAGAGGCCAATGGCTCCTATGAGAATGATTATTTTATTTATGATTATTTTTTATACCTACTTCCCCTATATTATTTTAATCATAGTTTAGATACATCAAAGATTAATTTCTATTTGCTTTTAGAAATCACCCTTTTGCTCTTGTAATTGCAAATGTTTTACAATTCCTCCTGGGACAATACATTTCTAAATATTGGCAGAATATGGGGTTGCAGATGTTTCACAGTTTTGGTATTTAGTTTTTAGTTGTCAACAAAGTGATATTGTACTTTGTTTTAACAATAACACTAGCAAACAGTTCTGTTTCTATAAATTTATAATCTAAGCCATAAATACAGCAGGAGCTTTATCCAAAGTTTCAACATATTTCTAATTAAATACAAAGTTTTAATATAAACCATACACATTAACTAAACATGTTTATTGTATATAAGAAATCGAATCTAGAAAACATTACTTTGTAATGTTTCATTTTAAACTGAAGTCCAGGATTCCTCCAAATATTACTAAACTACAATTCATAAAACCCTAGCCAACAATGAAAAATGTTAGAAATTGAAGTTCAGTTAATAATTTAGAGGGTTATTGATTCCCTATTTCTACTTTAATCAATATTTCCATGTGAATAGTACTACTCATTAAACATTCAATACTGTATAGTAAATACTTTATAAAAAAACAAAAAAAAACCCTATAAGAACAAAAACCATATAATGAAATTTGAGAATTACATTATTATATGGTGACAAAACACAAAATACTATACTATGTTTAAAACCCTGCTAGTATCTAAAAAAACAGAGAAGGTTTTACAGTCATGCTATCAAAGATCCTTTTTCAAGCACCTGCCAAGATAATCTATTAAATTGATAGAATTTATGACAATTTATGATGACAGTCATAAATAATAGGCAGATTGATATAGAACAAAGTGATCCTTTTAGATATCTTAGTCTCATACTGGATGTCTGCCAAAGAACAAACTGGTGAAGTTGATCTACAAAATGCCTCTGAGGTTAAGTATTATTCCAACAAAGGAATAAATAGGAATCTAATGTATCAATGAAATGACCTTCTTTTTGACCTTACATATCCATAAATAATACATAATTTATAGTAATTTACTTATAATATGTGCTTAAGATTTTTATATTTGGTACAGTAATATAGATTTTTTTTAAATTATTTTTTTTTATTTTTTTATTTTAATTAAAAAAATTTAATTTTTTTAAAAATTCAGGTTTCTGAATTTTAGCATATTTTTGTAGATAAACATAAATATGTATATTGCCTTCTTAAGAGTTTTACTATAGTACCTAAGTATATTGTACCCCTTGTCTTAGTTTGTAAACTAAGCAGGGTTGGGCCTGATTAGCATTTGTGTGTGAGACTAGAAGATAGCAGTAGCAAAACACTGTATTGCTGAAAAGAAAAGCACATGTATGTCTCCAAAAATCCACTAGGAGTCAGGTTTGACTTCAAGGAAATTTTATTGTTGATCTGTACAGATACCTGTCCCATCTTTTCAGTGACTTGGGCTATTCCTCCCCACCCCCCACTTTAAATTGAACCGGATATACTTCAGACAGTAATTTTTTTTCACTTCATCAGATTGTACCAAAATTTTGAAATTGTGAAAAACCTATAGAAATAATCAGAAGCTATTTCTGTGAAGAAATTTTTGCATTCATTTTCAATCAGAAAATATAAACAGGAAAGTTGAAAGAAGAGAAAAATCCCTTCTGCTTTGGTACCATTCATTATAAATAATTCTATTTCTTATTGGTATCATAACATTAATGAGATAAATATCTTAAACCTATCTTTTCTGATCCTTTTCCAGGTTTCAACTCTGTGTGTGTATGCACGCGCATCTTTGAATCAATTCTAGTTCTTGCAGTTTCAACTTTGCCAAATTAAAAATAGATACGAAGCTGTACTTACATTTTAATATTGGTGTTTCAGATTGGCACAGCCTTAAATTAGCATGAACCTACTTTTGGCCTATTTACTACTAGGATACACTCGTCAAGAATCACAAGGTGCAACACCCAGTGACAGTCATACGGCACAATAAGCAATCAAATCATACTAGGAAACAATCAATATCAATAAAAATCACATGGATACAAGCAACAAAATTACAGTCATGCAGTCATAGTGGGAGGAGATGGGTAACAGGAATGATGAGAAGACCAATAGCAATAGTAATGCAGCCTAATGTGAATAGTTTGACAGTGTTGAGGGAATTGTTTGTTTAGCAGAGTGATGGCGTTCAGGAAAAAACTGTTCTTGTTGTTTTGGTGCATCATTTTGAGGATAGGAGTTGAAATTGTTTTATGTCCAGGATGCGAGGGGTCTGTAAATATTTTCACAGCCCTCTTTTTGACTTGTGCAGTATACAGGTCCTCAATGGAAGGCAGGTTGGTAGCAATTGTTTTCTCCAGCGCGCTGCCTGGAGAATCCAAAAGGATGAGTATTTCCTCAGCTTGCTTGCTAGACTGGGTGAATGTTTCTTTAAGAAACTTCCTTGGCCACTCCTCCCTCGCCCGACTGAGCTCCAGTTCATTCACTCAGTCGAGCGAGAGACTGGGTTTTTTCCTTGGCTCTAGCAAACTTGAGAGAAAAAACTGAGAAAATAGCCTTCCCTTTGATTTTTACCTGATTTTTCTGCATCCACGAACGGGCGGTGTGGCCGATTGCTTGTTTGATCAGCTGTTCGTCGGATTCTCAGCAGTTTGGACTTGGCGAGCGGTGGGTGAGTTCCCTGGAGATCCAGACGCTCCCCTTCGCTCCGCTTAAATTCCTCGGAGCGATACCTTTTTAGGCATCTCCGAGCGATCTTTCTGCCGCCGGCGGTTGTGTTGGCTCCGGGACTTTGCCTTTGCCACCTCCGCCCGCCACACCGCTCCTCCGTTAATTTGGCGGCCAGGGGCCTCTGCCTTTCAATCGGCAAGCTCCTTTTATTTTTAGAGCTTCGCGGCGCTTTTGGCAGTTCCCCTAGCCAGCGCCTGTCCTTGGAGACCGTTCTCGTCAGTTTTGGCGCTTGGCGGCATTTTTGAGCCGTGCGCCATTTTGTTTCTTCAAACGGACGTTCCTTTATTGTTTGCCTCACGGACCGTTGATCGTCGGGCGACCGCCATTTTAGACATCGGCGCTCTGATTACTGACTGTCTCCCAGCGAAGCGGCTAGCTGAGGTGTTTTGACACCCCCTCGCCATTTTCTGACCTTCCTGCCTCACTTCTGACTAGAGAACATTCCCTCGTTAGTTGCTGTTTTCGTTCAGTTCCTTTTAATATAAAAAAAAAAAGAAGAGAAGAAAGAAAGTTTTTTATTACAAAATTAATTGTTAGAGACATTCATTTCATTTATTGATTCCGAATTTTTATCTTCAATCAAAAAAAAAAATTATATTTATATATTTATATATACAATTCAATAAGAATTAATAAGGACATTAATATTATTAACTAATTAATTGATTAATTGATTAAAAAAAAAAGGAATCCAGGCCTTAGAGTACAAGCCATCCTTCAACGCCTCCTCTAACAATGGCTGATTCTGATTTGTCATCGGATGTGGAACGTTGCAGCCCCCCTGAGGCCAGGAAGCGGTCCAAGGCACCTGCTCGTACCACTAGGCACAGTTTGCTCAGAGCTCGTTCGGCCAGCCCTAATGCTACCAGGCGCACTTCTGCCTCTGACAGGGCTGAGGAACGGAAGCGTAAAGCCTTTGAGAAACAATACCTCTTTGCCCAGCAGAGGGCCAAAGCTTCCACACTTCAGTTGTCTCCTGACAGGAGGTCATCAACTGCTCAAGACCATTCGGCCTCTACTCACGAGTCTTCTGAAATGGGGCTTCTTCGGGATGCTGCCTTCCCGTCTGCTGTTCCACCTACTCATGCTCAAGCTTCACTTTCTAGGGGGCGTGCTGCCCCTGAGGCCACGTTTACCCCTACCGCTGCTGGTCTCCGCCCTGCTGAGGGTCTGCAACCAACCTTATCTAAGGATATCCAAGACTTGGTTTCTCAAACCATGTCCAGAATCTTGTCATCCAACTCTCAGGGCTGTTACGCTCACTGTATGTCTTCTTCACATCCTCATGTGCCCCATGGGTATGTTGACCCTCACCGTGACTGTTCGTATCATGCTGATTCCGTTTTAGCCGATGACTCCGTCTGGGACGAGGAAGAACCTGATGAAATGGAGTTGTCAGAAGACGAAGACCTCCCCCCTGAGAGGCCTTCCTTCACTGGTCTTTTTCGCCCGTCCATGTTTAAGTCCTTGCTCCACAAAGCCAAGGTCGCAACAAATATGGGATTGTCAAGTGCGTCTTCTGCTCAATCGGCGGAGGCTCAACCTCACGGTGATTTGTTCCAACTGAACAAGCCGGAACAAGATTTTATTCCATGCCCTGATTTATTCTCCGACGTAGTTAAGATGTCCTGGTCCCAACCGGCGTACATTTCAGCCCCAAACGGGTTGGACAAGAAGCTTTATTGCTCAGATCCCTCCTTGCAAGATCTGATCCAGCTTCCTTCTGTTGATGGCCCCGTGGCTCAGCTGACTTCTTCTTCCGTCATCTCCAACGATGTTCTTGACAGCCTAAAAACAGAGGACAAGAAGGCTGAGCTGTCTCTCCGGAAGACCCATCAAGCGGCCGCCTGGGCCATTCGGGCTGCTACATCTACTTCTTTCTTTGCTCGAGCTAACCTTATTTGGCTCCGCCAACTGCAGGAGCGATTACCACCTGACGATAGCAGGCTTCACCATGATGTTAATAAAATCCTGGCGGCTACCGAATACATGGCTGATGCATCCTTGAATGCGGCCAAATTCGCATCACGTTCCCTGGTATCAAATGTTACTTCATGGCGCCTCCTTTGGCTCCGTCATTGGAGAGCTGATCTCAAATCCAAATGGCGCTTAGCCTCCGCTCCGTACAAGAGAACTCTTCTCTTCGGTGACGTCCTGGATCCCATACTTGTAGAGGACAAGAACAAATGAAAGGTCATGCCGTCCTCCTTTCGGCGTCAAGACAGGAGGTTCTCTCCTTATCCTCCGAGACAGCCCTTTCGGATGGATGCCGGACCCAGCGGGTCCTTCTTCCCCAGGCAGTTCTCCCAAGGCGGTGACAGATCATCTGACAGGCCCACCTACCGTGATAGGGGCAGGGGACAGCCCTCCTCCCGGCGACAGTTCCGAGGCGCTCCCGGAAAATCGTTCCGTCGGGGCAAGTGACTATCACGCAACCCTTCCCATTGGTGGTCGTCTCCTTCATTTTCTGCCCCAATGGGTTTCCTCGTCAACGGATGCTTGGGTCATCCAAACTGTGACGTTCGGCCTTACGATAGACTTCCTCTCCATTCCTCCCATGCGCTTCCTTACCTGTCCGGTTCCCAGCAATCCGGAGAAGAGATCCTTAATGGCTGCAGAGGTTCGTCACCTCCTAGAAACCTGCGCTTTCGAGCCTGTACCTGCAGGGGAACGGGGCTCGGGTTTCTACTCTCGGCTCTTCCTAGTACCGAAGTCCTCCGGGGGCTGGAGGGGGATTTTAGATCTAAAGGCCTTAAACCAATTTGTCAGACTTCATCATTTCAAGATGCACTCTCTCAAAACCATTCTGCAAGGGATCCGCAAAGGGGATCTTATGACATTGATAGACATCAAAGAAGCTTATTTGCATGTTCCGATCCGTCAATGCCACCGACGCTTTCTTCGGTTTGCCTACTCAAATCAACACTTCCAGTATCGGGCGATGCCCTTCGGCCTCTTGTCCGCTCCTCGGACCTTCACAAAGCTCCTGGCTACCATTGCGGCTGCCCTGCGACAGATCTCGATACGAGTGATGTGCTATTTGGACGACATCATTGTTCTGTCTGCTACCCCAGATCAAGCGGTTTCCGACCTCTCCAGGGTGACCCTCCTGCTGCAACAACATGGGTTTCTCCTAAACTTGGACAAGAATCAATTAGTGCCCACCACTCGAATCCTTCACCTTGGCGCTGTCATAGATTCTGTAAGCGGTCATGTGTTCCTGTCTCCCGACAGAATTCACAGCATTCGCTCTCTGGTGAAACGTGTCTTGTCTCTCAGGCAGGCTCCCCTGATCACCTTGTCACAGTTGTTGGGGAAACTGATATCGTGCATCGCAATCGTCCCGTGGGCTTGGCTACATTGTCGTCCCCTCCTTCCCTATCAGAGGTCTCACCGAGCCAGCTCCATCTCCAAGGTAGTCCTTCCTGCAGTAGTTCGTCTGTCCCTGAAGTGGTGGATTTCTCCGGCCATCCTAAAAGGCTGTTATTTTCAGGAACCGTCCCGGATAACCATCACAACAGACGCGAGCCAGTTCGGCTGGGGAGCACATCTACAGTCGTCTGTGGCTCAGGGCCAGTGGTCCCCGAGGGACTTGAGGCACGACATCAATTGGTTGGAGCTTCGGGCTATCCATCTCGCCCTCCGCCATTTCCAACCGGCCGTGGAGGGTCAACACGTTCTAGTCCTCACGGACAATATTACCGCAAAGGCCCACGTGAACAAGGAAGGAGGGACCCGTTCGAAGGCTCTGCTGGACGAGACTCTGCGGATGCTACACTGGGCGGAGAGACATGTCCTATCCCTAACAGCGGAGCACATCTCGGGGGTGGACAACGTCCAAGCAGATTGGCTAAGCCGGACACAAATAGATCAAGCAGAGTGGCGTCTCCACCCAGCCTTATTTCGCGAGTTGTCGAGGAGGTTCGGCCGTCCAAAGGTCGATCTATTTGCCCAGCCACGGAATGCTCAACTGCCCCGGTTCTTCAGTCGTTATCCTTGTCCGGGGGCAGAAGCCTGCGACGCCCTTCGAAGCGAGTGGCCTTCGGGCCTTCTGTACGCGTTTCCCCCACTACCACTCATTCCCCGGGTGATTCGCAAGTTGCTGACGGAGAAGGCAGATCTCCTCCTGGTCGCTCCGAATTGGCCTCGTCGAGCCTGGTACGCGGACCTCTTAAACCTGTCTGTCGAGTGTCCTTGGCACATCCCCAACGATCGGATATCTCTCAGCCAGGGGGTCATACTGCATCCAGATCCTCAATGGTTGCAGTTGACCGTCTGGCGTTTGAGAGGATACGTCTGAGGAAGAACAACGTGCCTGCCAATGTTATCCACACTATGCAGTCAGCCAGGCGACCATCCACTAATCGCATATTCGACGCCACTTGGCGCGCCTTTTGCTCCTGGTGCTCCAAGACACATCGGGATCCCACGGCTGCAAGTTCCATGGATGTCCTTGTTTTCTTACAAGGTGGGTTTGACCGGGGTCTGGCTCCCAACACCTTGAGGCGTCAAGTCGCTGCTCTTAGCACCATTTTATCTGAGGCTGGCTGCAGGTCCCTGACTGTTCATCCAGATATCCTGACCTTCTTACGAGGGGCTTCTAATCTACGACCTGCTACGATTCACAGGTATCCCACATGGGATTTGTCGTTGGTCCTCTACGCTCTGATGTCTTCCCCGTTTGAACCTCTGGCTTCAATCTCACTTAGATATCTCACACTCAAGGTTGCATTTCTTATCGCAATTACCTCGGCGAGACGAGTTTCGGAATTGGCTGCATTGTCGGTGCGAGCCGATCTTTGTATTTTCCATCCAAATAAAGTCGTGCTTCGTACCGATCCATCCTTCCTGCCCAAAGTGAACTCCACCTTTCATAGGGCTCAGGAGTTGGTCCTACCTGATTTTTGCCCGGCTCCTAGTCATCGTCGCGAGCAACAATGGCATACCTTGGATGTTCGAAGGGCTCTTCGACGGTACATAAAACGAACATCTTATTTCCGTAAATCTGAGGCCTTATTTATTTCCTTCCATCCTGCTACATTAGGCAAGAAGGTCTCATCATCCACCATCGGACGATGGATTAAGGCCTGCATCGCCACGGCTTATCACTCACAGAAGAAAGTTCCACCTCATAGAATTTTACCACATTCTACTCGGAGTGCAGCCACTTCTGCGGCTTGGGCCACCCAGGCCTCTATACTAGACATATGCAAAGCTGCTACGTGGACTTCACTTACACCCTTTGTGAGACATTATAAAATTGACTCCTTCGCTTCGGCTGAAGCCTCCTTTGGTAGACGTGTGCTGCAGTCTGTTTTGGATTTTAATTCCCGGGACGACGCAGCCGCCCACCCTTCAAATGACTAGCTTGGGTATATCCCATCCTTTTGGATTCTCCAGGCAGCGCGCTGGAGAACCAACATTGTCCTTACCCGAACATCCCTTCTCTGCGCGCTGATGGAAAATCCAACCCATCCCTCCGGCTGCTTTCTTTTTTCCCGGGATGTTTGTTTGATTTTTTCGTTTTAGGTCAGCACCGTCTTCTAGCTAACTTCGTGAATGAACTGGAGCTCAGTCAGGCGAGGGAGGAGTGGCCAAGGAAGTTTCTTAAAGAAACATTCACCCAGTCTAGCAAGCAAGCTGAGGAAATACCCATCCTTTTCGATTCTCCATCAGCACGCAGAGAAGGGACGTTCGGGTAAGGACAACGTCCGTTTTCTGCAGTTCTAATTATCCTCTGAAGTCTGTGTCTGTCTTGTCGGGTTGCAGAACCAAATTAGACAGTTATAGAGGTACAAATGCCAGACTCAATAATTCCTTTGTAGAACTGGATTAGCAGCTCCTTGGACAATTTGAGTTCCTGAGTTGGCGCAGAAAGAACGTTCACAAAATGTCACAACCATTTTCCTTATTTTTAAATGTATTTTAGGCAGACCATTTGCATAGTGCTTTAACTGATACCTTGTTTCCCCCAAAATAAGGCATCCCCTGATAATAAGCCCAATCGGGCTTTTGAGCGCATGGCAATAAGGCCAAGCGCTTATTCAGGAGTCAAAAAAATATAAGACGGGGTCTTATTTTTGGGGAAACACAGTACTTTTATTTTTTTTTATTCTATGATTATTCCATTACGATCATTTTTACTGTGAGACAGTTTAGTACTTTATTTAAAACCAGGAGATAAGATGCAACTTTTAGAAGTCTCAAACACTGAAGAAACAAGTAAAATGAGAATTTGCTCCTATTAACTAGGTCTCTGAGTACATTTACTAAAGCATCTAAATAGATCCCTCCAAGAAGTGCTAGTAAAACTGTAGAAATTTGTTATGAATCAGAACACTGAAGTCTAATTGATCTTCCTCGTGCTATTATATTTTCTACACTTGAAGGTCTCTGCTAGTATCAGTTAAAAGATTTTAGAAAGGTTTTCATAACTTTTTTTTCTTAATGTCCTCTATTTGCATTTCTGAATTGCTGCAAGCAGAATGTTTTATGATCCTCACCTTGTTGCAATGCAGTGGTTTCACTCCTTTCGGTGTGAGTCACTAAGAGTTTTTTTTCTCCCCACCAAAGGAAGGAAGTTCTGTGCCTGCCCATGTGCCCCTGTACAATTTATTGGGGGGGGGGGGCTGATTTCATATTTCAGGTGGTAATTTCAGATTTCATGACTCAATAAGTCTGTGATAAAATAACAAGAGAAAAGGGGAACTAATCTCAGCAAACCTTGCACTCCCTTACTCATAGAATTGGACCTGTGTGTCCACCCTCCTTCAACTGTTTAATCAAAAATCCAAAACGAAGCATTTTCAACACATATTTATCCTGATTGTGCTTGGATATTCAGCGATGGGCGCTCATCTTTGCTTTTATGTTCAAACTCCTGCCCTGAAGTTCTTAAAATTTAGTGGGAAGCTATCATAAATAGCTTATTGTGTGATACAGCACTTGTATTATTATGAATCCTACACTCTAGGATAGGGAAGATACTTTGAATTTAAAATATCACCTTTTCAAGTATTTGACACCAGTGTATCTTACCTGTCTTCTCAAGACAATAAAAGCCATCCCTTTTATTGGATGTTTCTTATGCTTAAGTAATCTTGTGCCTTTGTTAAGCTTTATATTGTCAGTTGCCCTTTAAAAGTATTAGAGACATAATCTGCTTTCCTTGTATGGTTCCCTATTACAGCTTTGGATATGTGGGTTGCCTGTTATATAAATATTGTTTATAGAACAAATGTTCCCCCAAAGACCAAATGACTATGGATTTTCATAATATAAGCATAGTTAATTTTAATGCTGCTTTGTATGAATGACTTGCCGTAATACAAATCCAGCCTATTCGCTTATTAGCTCTGTGTACTGTGCAAACCTCCAAAATGGGCTGGTAATCAAGTAAATGATATTGATGTAGTCATTGAGTATTGTATATTAACAAATTTGACTGCCGTATCCCCTAGAAAAATTACTGTCTTGGATGGATTCATTCTATTTACACCCAGCTGAATTATTAAGCTATTATCAAAATAATTTTCCTAGTCAGAACTGACAACTTTTACAGCTGTTACGATAAACTGAAAATGAATCAATAATTTCAATTTTTCATTGTTTTGCAGTTTGAAAACAATCTTGGTGGGGAATCCTCTGGACAATACAGTGGACTTGTCTGGCATCCCTTTGACCATGAAGGAATTAGACCGGGTTATCTCGTATCTCCAGCACAGCTCTGAATATATTGAAAATGTGGAGCTTTGCTTCACTGAGATGACAGATGAGATGTTCCTCCAGCTATTGCCAGTTCTCAGTGCCCTACCTCGTCTCACAACTCTTTCCCTTAATGGCAACAGGCTTACAAAAGCCGTCCTCCGGGACCTGACTGAAACTTTGAAGGACACCAGAAACTTCCCCAGCATGACTTGGATTGATCTGGGCAATAATGTGGACATATTCTCCCTGCCACAGCCCTTTCTGGTTAGCCTTAAGAAACGAAGCCCTACCCAAAGCAATCTCCCAACTATTCTTGAATTTGGTGAAAGTCAGGAAAGTCAGGTGAGTGACCTTGAGAGCCAAGAAGGTCTTTCCTCACAGGATGAAGACCAAAATGATGGTGGCCTGGAAGACACGAAGACCAGGCAGGTATGGACAGGTGAAGGTATTGAGGTTAAGCTGCTGCCAAATGAATCTACAAATGAAGAACAGATTTCTACCGGTCTGTTTCAGACATGAAATAGAGTTCTCTCTCATTTGCCTAGGATGTGCCAAATGGATCCTTTATAACCACAAAGGATCTTGGCTAGTTTATGCTAATGAAGCTCTCTTCTAATAAAAAACTTTTAATTCCTTAACTTGCAGGACCAAAAAGGGAAGGCCAAATCACAAAGTTGGCTGCAATTCACATATTAATGATCTGCTACAATTTTGAACCATTATATAGAATTATACTGGAAGGGATTATTTATGCCAATCTCAACTACTTGTTCAGTGCAGTATCCAAATCAAAGCATCCCTTTAATTCCTGAAACTTTGTAGTTATCACAGGGATAATTGCTAGTTGACTGTTCAGTGGAAAGTATAAGAAACACACAAAAATGCAATGCCACTATTGAGCCTGCTTTTTCCCCCCAGGTTAAACACTTTAGTTAAATACACTAAATTTTCATATTAGGTACAAATAATTCTGTATTCATTATGGAGGAGTTTTTACTTTTGAAATGAATTACTTTGAATAGAAGTTTTAGGTGGAAAAATTCCATGCTTGGATAAAAACAAAATTAATCCCATGGATTAGAAACATGTTAATCGACTCACCAAAACAATTTTGAATGTCTCACTGAATAATCACTGCCAAGAAGGTAACCATCACTACTATACCTTCTGCATTTCATCCTTTCCCAACCAATTTATTGTCTCCTGTCCCAAATAAGCCATGGATGTGTACCTATCTCAGGTTATGCCATGAATCTGATGAAGTTGGCTGAAATCCATGAGTTTTATTTGTAAAGTCTTAAGGTGCTACAAGATTGCTGGTCTTCAAATGTAATTTTTATAAATCGAAAGCAGTGCGAGTCAGCAGTGCTGAAAAACTTGCACCTTCTGAAGTCTGTCTCTAGAATGAAATAAAATTTAAATACAAGAGAAGTAAGACACTATGCGTTGATAGATGACACAGATTACATTGGTTCCTAAAGCAAACAAATCGGTATAAATGAAAAACTCCCCATTCCCTTGCTTTAAGGAGTGTGAATTTGTGGTACTTAAAAACATGTGCCTTCCTGGTGTGTCGGGGGTGCCTTTTAGGGTTAGCAAGGCCTCGCTCTAGACACCAAGGGATGAAATGTGGGTGATGGCAACCCCAGGCACTTGTTGCAAGTTGCTATAATTATACTTTGTGGAAAAAGTGCAGCTTTCAGTTACTCTGGATTTCATCACTGTGGCGCAGACAATAGAATCAATTCAGCTTGATAGGGTCAATTTTTCCTGATGTTTAGTACCTGGATTACACACTTAAGGGAGCTTTAGTCACCAACCCTTTGCAGCACTTGACTGTCATGAAGTAAATGCTGGCTTTGCTGTTTTTCTGAGCTACCCATGAAGAATCTTGCCCAAATTAACTATCACGCCAATCTCGTGTGAGCTTTCAACACTATAGTTTTGGTACATCAAAAGCACTTCATCCTGGCAAATTTGAAGAGCATCCAACAACTGATACCTTTCAGAGTGGGCTCTGATTGCAATTGCTAGGAGTAATCTACTTTAGGGAGGAGGTGTGGCTCATCATGTGACCAATTTTCAGGATCAGTGTTTTCCCTTAAAACCCCACTGCTGTTGTGCCCATTTTGAGTACTTGTATGTTTTCAGTAGTGTCAATCTGGTACTTCATAGAAATCCAGCAGCTCCATATTGTCCTAGTTTGCATGTAGCCAAAGTCTTTTATATGCTTTGTCAAGAAATAAAACTTGTTTGAAAGATGGCTGTTTCTCCTAGTGAAAATGTATTTGCAGATATGGGACGCTAAATCTTGTGCAACTGCTGAACAGGGCTGGGCAGTCATTACACTGAATTATACAAGGAAGTGGGTAGTGAGCATCATCATTCCTGGAATGTCAAGTTATGCTGTCACTTCAACCCCATTAATCCAATACACAATACACAGGGTTGGTTAAAGTTTTGTTTTTTTATGTCAAATAAACAGCCTGAATATAAACATAGGGAGACTTTCTTAAAAGGGGGAAGATACAAAAAGTAGTATTTTACTTTTTATATCCCTCAATTGCAATGATCAGGAAACTAGGAACTCACATAAAATGTAAAGCAACTCAAATCTGCAACTGGAACTAATTCCTTCTTCCACGGAGTTGATCTAATAATGCAAAAGGAACATTCAGGTAACAAAAATACATCTTCTAGGGAACCTCCCTTCATAACCTTGATAAGCATGACAGAAGAGATGCCATAATCTACATGAATTTCCATTAGGTACAAAATCGACAGAAGCAAAACAATACTGGTGTCATGAAACTAATGTTAATAGTTCATTTTTCATGTAACTTCAATAGGCATTTTAAAGGACAGTTTATCTACAGGCTTAAGTAAAAAAAATCTTAAGAACTGCAGAAAAGTAACGGAAATTGTTGAGAGATGGAACAGGTAAGTTTCACTTTTAGGTGCATCTGTATATCAGTGTTTTTATCTCCTTCTGGCCTAACTACAGGTAGTACCACTCATTTTCTATATAGCCACCCAGAACTTTTGGCTAGGCCAGTATTTCATAGACTTGGAGTATATTTAGTTAAGACTCCCTAATACTGTTTAGGAGCTGCACTGGCCACCAGCTGGCTTATGGATGCAATTCAAAATAATGTTACCTCCAAAGTCCTAGATGGCCCAGGGCCTGGATACCTTTGAGATTGCTGTCTTTAAGAGATGCAAGAGGAATTTTTAAGAATTAGAATTCTTTATTGGCCTAGTGTGATTGGACACACAATGAATTTCTTTGGTGCATATGCTAAAAAGACAAGACACATTCATTAAGAATCATAAGGTACAATATTGAACGATAGTCATAGGTAAATAAGCAAAGGATCCCTTCTCTGCCATCTGTAGGGCTCTGAAACTGGACCCATTCAGTAATTGTGTGCAACAAAGGGAAGAGAAGTTAGCCTTTAAGTTTACTGCCACAATAATGGGGGAATCGCTTTGCCCCAATATATAGGTCTTCATAGGGTCAAAGGAAAAATTGATACTTTCAGTAGTTTTTAAAAAATATTTTTATTGTACATTTTCCTTCATTTTACATCACAATTTCGCAACGACGATATCCTGGTTGTATCAGCACATTTTTAAATATATTGTAGTTATACATCCTAGTTCGGACTATTTTTCTTATTCATATAGTCCATAGAATAAAAAAAACGGTATTATACAACATATCTATTGTACCCGTGGTTATAACATACTTCTCTATACATTTATTACTATATATTTTGATTCACAATTATGTAGTCTAGTACCAATATTGTTTACAATACATGTTCTTCTATATAGCTTTATACCTGTATTTGTTTCTAACTTGTTCACCCTCTTTCATCATCCCATTTTCTAACCTTTGCACCTAGCCCAAGTGGGCAAGTGTGGCTTTTACAACCTGTGGACAGCCAAACTGTCTCAGGAATTCTGGGAGTTGAAGTCCACAGGTTGTAAAAGAGCCACATTTGCCCACCCGAGCCAGACAGTTGTACCAGAAGTCCCATATCAGGTAAGTTTCTCCTGTCTTTAATTTCCATTGTTAACCTGTCCATTTCAGCATTATCTAATATTACCATTTCCTCTGTGGGTATACTTCCATTTTTCCAATTTTGTGCATACATAATTCTAGCCGCTATTACATGTAACATTAAATATTGCATTCTTTTATTGCATTTCCCTATTGCTATGCCTAGTTCTGTTTTAGGTCTATTTATTGTATTATCATTTCCTCTAACCACTTTTTTATCCTTGCCCAATTTTTCTACCTTGCCCAACTTTTCCAGATGGGCAGTCTACATATGGTAAGATCCCTGTGCCCGTTTGCATTTCCAACACTCTGGTGACATGTTTGAAAACATTTTTACCAATCTTGCTGATGGTAGATGCCATCTATAGAACATTTTGTGCATTTTCATATGATGCTGACATTGTTGATCTATTTCTTTCCCACAGCTTTTGCCAATTATCTAGTTTTATAGTATACCCAAAGTTTTTTGCCCGTTGTTTCCTCTATTGATTTTTCTTCTTTGAAACTCAATAGGTAGTTGTAAAACATCAGTTTTTCATCTGTCCCCTGCAATCTTATCCAATTCTTGTGGTTCACTATAGAAGCCATATTTATCTGCATCCTTCTTATATCGTCTGTATTGGCACATAAAGCCACCAATCTATGTTGATTCCAATATTTAGTCCGTTTTTTTTGTTTTTAACTTCCCTTGTTCATTTAGTAACTTTGTATCTTACTATTTTATCCAGATCTAACATGTTAAGATATATTAGTGCTTCCATTGTGGAAAAGTATTTTCATATAGTGATTCTATTTAATTTTTTCCCATACTAACAGAGCATTTCTAACCTGGTGTCTTTGGAAGTAGCCATGTGCTGTTTTTCCCACCCCGTATAAATGCATGCCATCCCATTTGTAAGTAATGTCCCTCTATGACCAACATCCTTTTATTCTTTTAGGTTCAGCCACTCTTTTAGCCCATATAAGCACTGAAGCTTGACAATACAGCTCCCAATTTGGTAGCCCAAATCCTCCCTTACTTTTAGTGCCCTGTATCATTTTGATTCTTGGTTTCTTTCCTTGCCAAATAAATTATGTTATTGTTCTTCAAAAGTCTCCCCCTAGTTTTATCAGAATTACTTGAAATAAAAGTAAAAATTTCGGTAGAATATTCATTTTAATTGTGGCTGTTGTTCTGATCAACGAATTGTAGATTTTTCAATTTGTCCAAACCTGTCTTTATTTGCTGCATTAATTTAGTATAGTTATCTTCTTTGATATATATACATCTTGCTGTTAGCCAAATTTGAGAACAGTAGTCTTGAGTGCACTGAATTGTAGTAATATTTGTCCAAGCCTGAAACAAGATTTTGCAAATTGGTTAGCAACATAGAAGCACTTTTTACTTGTATTAATAATGGCTTCTTATATGAAGTTTGTGAACATTTATAACAAACTTGAGGGAGAAGGGCAATATCCCATATTAGTATTCCTGGCTGAACAGTGCCCTTTGAAAATAAGATGCAGAAATCAATCCCAGCAAAATATTTAACATTCCAACATTAATCTACCGTTAATAACCGTTTATCTGAAAACCACTTTCAAGTTGTCAAGATTACCAGATGGGATCTCAACTACACAAAGGGTGAACTAGATACATACCCTACTACCTCCATGCGTCTTAGAAGTGTATTCTTCTAAAATCTTCTTTCAGTTCTCAATTTTAATGCAAATCTGGTCTGATTTAAACCGTGTTCACAGCAGTACAAATAGTGTGTATCTAACAAGGCTCTTCAAAGAAATCTGGAGGGACTTCCTTCTTTGAAGATTGGGTAGATGAGAAACCTAAAGAGAGAAAAAGAATTGGGAATTCCTGCTGCCAAGCTAGTTTGGTGTAGTAAGTTAAGATGATGCCTAGAAACCAAGACAACTAAATTCTAGTCCCAATTTAGGTGTACAAGCTGACTGGATGTTGGGCTAGTCACTCTCTAGGCACACCCCTCTCCTCACAGGGATATTACCCATCTCCTCACGGGGATATTATTCTGGGGAAAATTGGAGGAAACATCAAGTATGTTTGTCGCATTCAATTTATAAAGTAATTATTTAAAAAATTAATAGAAGTCATGTTTTCTCTCAAATAGGAAAGCCAAGAAAAAAAATCTTGCCTTATCCAGATTATGAGTTCTAATTTTATTAGTCCCAAGGCCAGATACAAGTAATATTGAATAAAAAGGTTTACATCCATGTGTGCATGCATGTAAGAGAAAAACATTAAATATAACTGAGTCTAAAATTAAAAACATGGTTAATGAACCCAAACAAAATAAGCTCCAATCCTAAATAATGGTACATTTTACTGTAGGAATGGTAGCACAGAAATTAAGAGATTATTTTCACATCCTTCTCTTTGATTACTAGCATTAAATAGAAATTGCACTTCCTACGTGGAAATTTTTTCAAGGCAGGATATGTAAGGGTCTATCTAGATACTTTATATAGGGAACAGTATAATACTATATGGCCTAGAATTTCTACTGAACCATCACATGGACATAACCAAAGAATCTAGGAAGGACTGCTTAGAGCATAGTATCCAACTTGGCTAAAAGTGAAGGACTTACAAAAAATTAAAAATGGATTTTAAATATGTAGCTGGAAGGACTTTTTTGGGAGCAAATGATAATAGGAGTGTGACACCTTACTTAGGCTTATTTGAAAAGCATATCCCAAATTTGTTACTGGGCAGTTCTAGCACCTAACATGCAAACTTTCCACAGAAGCCCAGCAACTACATTTTATCTTGTCCAGATTCTAAACTGCCCGAAATCTAGAACCAAACTTTGATATAATAGTTTGTTCTGGATTTGAAATATTTTTGCACATGGCACACACCCTTACAAACCAAGAACTATCCATTTGACTTACATCTTTTCCAGTTAAGAATCGGCATTTCAATCACAATTGCTCATCTTGGAGGGCAGCTTCTGGCTCCCTGAAGAAAGAAAAAACGAGAGGCTTGTAATAAGAGAGTGTTTGGGAGAACGATGGTTTTCCCTCCATAGAGGCTCCTCAGAAAGAACCATCTCAACAGCAAGAGTCTGCCGGTAATTCCAGCATATATAAGGTTTTATATCATCACAGTGAGCCTTCAATACTATCCAACTTCAGAGGCTTTTGAATGTACCTTTGGATGTTTCTCCCGCAACTCTACACATTGATCCTTTCTGTAGCTTTTTGAAGTCAGATCCCACATGGCAACGGCAGAAAACCTGCAACACAATCCAAGATTAGATTAACCTAAAAAAAAGGAGGTTTCTGTAATGTTGGTGGGAGGTTGGGCCTATCTCCTCTTCCTCCCTTTTTTTTTTTTTTTTGGTCCTGACTGAACCTAGGCCTGTCTCGGGAGGGAGAAATAGTGGCAGGGGAAGAGAGGGCAACTTGCGGTCAGCCACGAGGAGTCTCTCGTCAGTTCTCGCATCTGACGGCACTTCCTATCTCGGCTCATCATCCCGCGAAGGGAAAAAAATAAAGGCCCACGCGAGGCGCCGTAGGCCACAGGGTACCACAAACAGCAGGAAGAACGTTGGCTCACAAAACGGCCAGACAAGGACCGACCCATCACCCCCACAATTCACACCCTTTTTCTGGGGGCACCCTGAAATCTCTCACCTCCCTCCGACAACACCTTCAGTAACGTCAACTGCGAAGCGCGGAAAAGAGCGAGCATCCTCCACGCGGTCTCTTTTAAAGCCGGGGGACAAACCATTCGGACGGCGGGTGGGTGGACCGGGAAAAAAGTGGCTGCTGATTGGTTCGAATATACCATTTCGCGCCTGCAAAATCGGGGGGAGGAGAACGGAAATGGATTGAAAGCGGGAATATTTTGGGAGATTTCCGGGTCAATAGTATGGGCGGGGGAAGAGGGAGCGAGATGTACCTACGAAGGCGAACAGCCGCGGTTTTAAAAAAGGGGGGTTGATCTTCTGAGATGTGCTTTTCACTACGGAACGTTGCCGAACGCGAGAGGAGCGCAGTCGCTAATAGTTGCAACATAATGGTTGGGGCTGGGTGGGATTACTGGTGTCAAATTAAAAATCGGGATTTCCCATATTAGAGGGAAAAAAACCAAGCGTAACTTAGAAAAGCAAGCGACCTCAGTTGTCTGCATCTGCACATAAAATGCGGCTATAATCACGGATCAAACATTTCTGGGTGCAGCCAAATAAAATAGGCCTGTTCCCTGCAAAGTGTCTGTTCACCCAAGATGGATCTGATTGCTGGTGATAACCTAACATCATCTTACTGCAGGAAGTTAAAACCCACTCCTCTCCTAGAAAAATCAAATATTTTAGGAAATATTAAGAGGGTAGAATATTTCCCTTAAAAGGGAGGCAGGAACTCGGCTCCCCACCTTTGTCAATGGGTCATTAAGGCCTGGGCCAGTCCTTAAAAGATGTATCTCCTTCAGGCAAAGCCAGTTAATTGCCCTTCATTGCATCACCCAACAAGATTCAACCAAACTTAGCACACAGACAACCTACAAAGTTAGCCATGAGCTCTGACAGCAGCCAGTTAGGTAGGATACTCTTCCTGTGCCCTAAGAAGTTCAAAGCCAAAGAGGTATAAAACTCAGGGACCCTCAGCATCTCTTCCCTTTTTTTGCCCAAGATCTCCAAGGCATGTGATCCTGTTCATCAATAAACCACCTTTTCAAACAACTTCCATGAATCCAGTGTCTTTTTCCCCACTTGGAACTGAACCCAGAAGGATATTTCGTCCAACATTACTAAAAAGCAGATTTTGCCACTCTGCTGTTTCATTAACTGACTTTCAATGAGAGAGGTCTAAATTAAGTTATATTACAGTTCAATTAGAAAGTGATGTAGCTGTAAATCAGCCTATGCCACATAACAATGGGACGGCTCAGTTTTCATTTTAGAGCATAAACATTTTCTAGGTAAATATAAAGACTCTTACTAAGCCCTTCCAAAGTTGGGACTGTCAAGTGCATCTTTAGTGACCTCATAAGTCCTGTCCAAAGTGCCATTCTCAAGCACTAGAAGGCAGAGCCAACCAGAAAAGAAGTACCCTGAGGGTGAGGGGAAAAAAGTTTAGGAAGTCTTGACAGAACATAGGCTGCCTCTGCAAATTCAAACTTGTCTTCTTATAATGTTTCATGAGGGTTGATGCTTCTGACCATGTCACCGTCTATGTCTAACAGGAGAGCCCTTGGTGATAGGGCTAATATTCCTCTGCCCAATAATAGCCCTGGGTAGCTGACTTGCTTAGCTGAATAGGCCAGTGTGATGCATCCCTTAGCTGAAGGAGAAGGCTATTACTCATCTTCCTAAAACATTTGCCCAAGAGGAAATGAACAGATTCTCTGCCTTCCTGTGCCCTTGGATGTGCTTGATGTAAATTCTGATGGTCCTATGCACACCTAGAATAGAATAGAATAGAATAGAATAGAATAGAATAGAATAGAATAGAATAGAATAGAATAGAATAGAATAGAATAGAATAGAATAGAATAGAATAGAATACTTTATTGGCCAAGTGTGATTGGACACACAAGGAATATGTCTTAGTGCATACGCTCTCAAAGTACATAAAAGAAAAGATAAGTTCATCAAGAATTATAAGGTACAACACTTAATGATAATCATAGGGTACAAATAAGCAATCAGGAAACAATATCAATATAAATTGTAAGGATACCAGCAACAAGGTATCATAAGTGGATGGAGATGGGTGATGGGAAAGATGAGACGATTAATAGTAGTACAGACTTAGTAAATAGGTTGACGGTGTTGAGGGAATTATTTGTTTAGCAGAGTGATGTCTAGTGACACTAGACTTGTGTCTAGTTCTGGTGTGCAGTGCTCTATAGCGTCATTCTGAGGGTAGGAGTTGAAACAGTTAATGTTGAGGATGCGAGGAGTCTGTAAATATTTTCACAGCCCTTTTTGACTCGTGAAGTATACAGGTCTTCAATGGAAGGCAGGTTGGTAGCAATTGTTTTTTCTGCAGTTCTAATTATCCTCTGAAGTCTGTGTCTGTTTTGTTGGGTTGCAGAACGAAATTAGACAGTTATAGAGGTACAGATGCCAGACTCAATAATTCCTCTGTAGAACTGGATCAGCAGCTCCTTGGGCAGTTTGAGCTTTCTGAGTTGGCGCAGAAAGAACCTTTCTGCTTTTGAGCACTTTTTTGAGCACTTGAAAGGATTTGGAAGAAATTTGGAACCAAAATTAATCTTGGAATTCACCATAGACACAGAAAAAGGTTTATATGGAACCCTGTGCCTTATCAAAATTGGAGTCCACCTCAGGTCTGAGGGATGATTCTAAACTTAACATCACCTTAACCTGGTAAAAGAGATAAATCTTTCCTTACAGAGCTGTTAATTTCCTAACTCTCTTGGCTGAACTCAGGAAACCCATTTTCTCACCAGGAATGTTAATTGAAAACTGTTTAATGGACATAAGGGAACATGGTCGGCTCCTTGAAAACTGATGTAAAACCCAGTGAAGATAATTCATTGGAGATGAAACTTGTGCCTTTAAGAAATCAGCACGCATAGGGCTGAAAGAAGCTCTCCCATTTGTCCAGAAGAATGAAGCACAAGTCAGTATTCCACAGGATATTTGACAGCAGCTCCTTGCCTATCCAGCTTGAAGAAATCTCAGAAATTCCAGTTTCTTGTGTTATTTCTATAAGTTTCCTTTTCTACACCACCATTCAAATATTGTTTTCTCTGATATAGCTTCCTTGTAGTGGGATTTCTAGTTACCAAAACAATCTCTGCTTTGATATGCAAGCAGAGAACCCATGCCTCCTCCAGACACAGCTCATAACCACTCTGGATCTGGCCCTTAGGCTTAGCAAATGTTTTGTGTTCACACATGCCTCAAGGCCATTGCCTCGTCTCCACACTAAGATTGAATGCCATGACCTCTTGGATCAGATTACTTTAACTCTTGAGCATCTTTATCTTACATGCTGCCCTGGGCAGGTTTGGTGTTGACAGGAAAATGTACAAAAGGCCACCTTGCATAATGTAGACAACACATTATTTCCCTCTTCCCCAGTGTTTCCCAACGGTAGCCATTTTAAGATGTCTGGACTTCAAATCCCAGAATACCCCAGCCAGCAATGCTAGCTGGGGTATTCTGGGAATTGAAGTCCAGATATCTTAAAATGACTACCATTGGGAAACACCTGTAGTCATAAAACTTGGGGGGGGGGACAACAGCTGGTCTGCTGTCAAAAACAGACTGACAAAGATCTCTCCCCTTTCCTGGAGTTCATTGGATGTAGTATCCATTTGCAGAGATAAGAGGAAAAAGACCTTGAACGAAAGAGGCCAGATCCATTTCCAAAGTCATACAAGGAAATGTTCGTGTTTTCAAAGAAAATGTTCCTCAAATTGATTCCATCAGGTCCCAAATGAATTCAATTCGTGTATTCATTTTATTCCATGTATACTACCCATCTCATTGTTACGATGACTCTAGGTGGCTTCTAAAAGATAATTGGGACAAAAAATTTAAAAATTACTTTACAGCTAAGAAGAATGAAGGGCAAATTCACTGCGGAGTCCATGCACTAGCACCAGCACAGCCATTCTCCAATCCCACTAGTGTTCTCAAATCAGCCCTACCTTCACTCTTTCTGAATGTTGAATACCATATTATAGTGAATACATTACTATGCTGTGAGCTGATCAGAGCTCCCTCTAGTGATGCCATAATAGATTTGCAAAACTTATCAGCCAATACCGATTTCTGAGCCACAGCAGGTTCTATAATATGTAAAAATCCCTAAATATCTACTATCCACGTTTTTATTCTGCAAAACACAAATTACATTAAAGGGCATTACCCCATCTAATTTTACTGAAAAACAGAAGATGGAAAGAATAATAGCAAAACAAAGCCCTATGACTTTTACCCCAAAGTGAAAGAAACATAAAAGAAGCAGGTGGTGCCTGATGCACATCAATTTATGTATGCATGTATTTATTTGCATCCCTTTATTACTTTCACAAGGTGGCGAACATACACACCTTCCTCCTATTTTCCCAACGACAACCCTGGGAGATGAATTGAGCTGAGAGAGAACGACTGGCCCAGCAAGGTCATCCAGCTGGCTTTCATGGCTAAGGTGTGATTTGAACTCACGGGACTCCTGGTTTCTAGCCTGGTGCTTAAAGCGAGGCTAGAACTCTTTTCCAATCAAGGGATGTTTCAGGGGAAAGAGAGAATAAGTGTTTGCACACATACACACACACCAACAAACCATGTCTTGAGGGGGCAGCAAAAGGATTCTCTCGGGGATCCTTCAGCCAGTTCATAGTCTGCTAGCCTTTCTGTCTCCCTGGGCCAAGGCAGCGGCTGGCTTTGGAAGGGCGGAGGGTGGTCCTCGCAAGAAGGGCAGCGCTGCCCTTTGCCTTGCCCTATAATTGGCCGCTCTTCCTTTCCCGCCCCCCCCCCCCCCCCCCCCCGGTAGAGCGTGTAGAGGGAACCAAAGCAGCCGTCAGGAAGAGCCTGCAGTTGTTGCTGCGACCCCGCCTCCTCCGTTCTGACCCGGGGGAGCGAAAACTCTGCCTGCCCGCGTTGGCCTGTCTGTGTCCCTCCACCAACCAGGGAAGAAGGGAGACTCGAGCTGCTGCGACCGGGCTACAAGCGGTGAGTGTTTCCGCTTTGGGGGCGGCGACAACGACAGCTGAAGAATCGCGCGGGCGTGCAACACAAACAAAAAGCCAAAACTGCCCGTCTTGGTTTGCACTTTGCAGGCATCGAAAAGTTCCCAGCTCCGGACGAGGCCCCCTAATGAATCAGTGGAGGAGCTGGATGGGCCAGACGCTAGCCACACACCGGTCGGAGTGTCATTCTCGGCCCTGAGACTCTCTTGGGCAGCTAAACGCGGAACTTTGCAAAACGCTTGGCTGGCCCACTAAATACTAGGGTTTCCTCCAAGCTGTCCCTCTGCTGGGGCTGCCAAAGTTGGAAGGACCAGCTCAGGAGAACCGCTGGGAGTTGAGTTCCAGTTCTTGGTTCAACTGTGAACCAACAATTCTACCAAATTGTCAGCTGGCTCTGATCTGCGCAGAGCAGGCCCAGGGTCCCTCCTGTCTTAATTTGAAAACTGTCTGGACAAGCATCTTAATCCCAGGTTAATAAATGCAATTGCTGTATCTGCAGCACACGGTCTGTCCAAAGCAGTGAGCTACATTTATTTTATTTATTTATTTATTTATTTATTTATTTCAATTTATATACCGCCCTTCTCCCCGGGAGGGGGACTCAGGGCGGTGAACAACCAGATTTAAAACACATATAATACAAACATTAAAAGAATGATAAAATTAAATTAAATTCATTGGCGTTCCAAATAAAATTCTAACCCCATTAAAATACCCAATTTAAAACCCCAGAAATCAATAAGAAAAATTTTGTTAAAACCCCCATTTAAAAACAATCAAGCAAAGCCAGCTTGTTGGAATAAATAAGTCTTAAGGGCCTTTCGGAAAGCACGGAGGTCCGGGATCAAACGAATTTCAGGAGGCAGCTCGTTCCATAGGGTGGGTGCCCCCACAGAGAAGGCTCTCCCCCTGGGGGCCACCAGCCGACATTGCTTGGCTGATGGCACCCTGAGGAGGCCCTCTCTGTGTGAGCGTACTGGCCGGTGGGAGGTTATCGGTAGCAGCAGGCGGTCCCGCAGGTACCCCGGTCCCATGCCATGGAGCGCTTTAAAGGTCAAAACTAACACCTTGAAGCGCACCCGAAAGACCACCGGAAGCCAGTGCAGCTCGCGCAGGAGAGGTGTCACATGGGAGCGCCCTGTCGCTCCCATAATCACCCGCGCGGCCGCATTCTGGACCAGTTGGAGCCTCCGGGTGCACCCCAAGGGGAGCCCCATGTAGAGAGCGTTACAGTAGTCCAAGCGAGACGTGACGAGTGCATGAGTGACATGATGTGAGCTACATGAGACCGGAATCACATAATTCATCCATCGGAACCACGCTAACTGTTTTAACCAAGTTGTGGGAACCCACTCAAGATTTTCAAGCAAGAAAAGAGTTTCATAGATTTGGTCTGGTGAGAGACTGGGGACATGGGACTGTTCGAAGGAGGTGATTCACACATCATATAGACAGTTGAATTCAGTATGAGGGACAACCTCCCAAGCTATATCATCCAGGTGCTGGCTGTCCAGCTCTCAAAATCTGTGACTCTCAGAACCAGTTATGGGGGAACACTCTGGTCTCATCCTCTCTTCTCTCTGCATCTGCTCTTAAAGAGAAGCACTTTTGCTTTGAGGCTATTGTTGCTGGACTTCAGCTACTAAAGACCAAGCATATACAGGCAGTCCTTGACAGTTCATTTAGTGACTGTTCAAAGTTACAACAGTACTGAAAAAAGAGGATCATTTTTCACACTTACATGGCAGCATCCCTGTAGTCACATCAAAATTCAGACGCTTGGCAACTGGTTCATATATGATGATTGCAGTGTCCTGGGCTCCTGTGATCACGTTTTCCAATTGACATGCAATGGGGAAACCGGATTCACTTAACCGTGTTAAAACAACTGCAGTGATTCACTTAACAATTGTGGCAAGAAAGGTCATCAAAATGAAGCAAAACTCACTTGAGAAATGTCTCATTTAGCAACCAAAAATTTGGGCTTTATGATGGTCGAGGACTACCTATACTTCTTAGCCCAGCCAGTCGATTTATCCCTTTGATTAAAAAGAAATTAGTCCTGAGCTTGCAAAGAGCTGTCCCAGGCAAAAAAATTGATAAGCTAATATTATTAACTCTAATTGTCAATCATTGCCAAAGACCAAACTATCAAAGTCAGTCACGTGCCATCACAGATTGGCTTATACATTATGCTTAAATTAGCTACTGAAGTAATTCATTTTCTGAGCTGACGTGTTGAAACATAAATTAACTAGATAGACAGAGTTTGCACAACAGACTGAGTCACCCTAAAAGATAATCCAAATTAACAGCAATCAACCTTACCTTACTGTGTGATTGCAACTGTACGGTCTTTCACTGAGCCAATCGTGAATGTTGTTCAACTTCAGCCAGAGATTAATGCACTGTTCATTTCAATGATATTTAGGGAAATAAGCAAAAGGATGAGTCCTTGTAAAGCTTACAAAGAGAAGGAGCTCAATATGGACAAAATTAGTGCTGGCAGGGAACCTGAACTCTTCAAAAAGGAGAGACAGATGAAGTTAAGCAAAGCAGGAGAATGGCATCCCACCTTAGTGGGATGAAGAACTCGAGGCTCAGCCTAGGCCAGTGTATCTCTGCCTTGGCAGCTTGAAGATGTGTGGATTTCAACTCCCAGAATTCCCCAGCCAGTAAGCCTGGAAATCAAAAGTAGCCTGTAAGGGCTTATTTGATTTCTCACTGCCTACACAGTATACCAAAGATCAATGCTTTGAATGGAGGAATTCTCATGTTGCAACTATAAATTGCTTCCAGAGGTTAATTTATTTATCTTTTTTTCCAATGTCTTGGTCTTTTCCCAGTTTTTCCCTTGCAGTTTTATTGGTGAAAGGAACAAAGTCAAAGGGGAGAGGAAAAGAATAAAGTCAAAGAGGAAAGCAAGTAAACATGATGAGGCACATCCAGTTAATCCACAAGCTAACTATTTAATCATCACCATGTTGGCTTGTCCCTTTCAGAAACGAGGTACAAAGGGCAATGGAAATGCTAGGTGGAGAGGATTGGAAGCAACTCTTATTCCTACAACCCTAAAAGCACAGTTAACCTGTTAGAAGAGACACGGCTTAGCTCTATGTGCTTATGCAACAAATGTATATTCAGAGGTGAAGTTCTGAATTATTTTTGATGTGCTTTTCATCAGCTTAGCATCAGCAATGGAGCAATGGAGTTATTGGAACAATGCTTTGCATCTTGCTTTTTTTGTTTATCTTTCTGAGATTAAGTGCCGATACTCATTCCTAGGAACACTACAGTGTTTCTAGCCCAGACTAATTCTATTTGTTTTATAGAAAATCTCAAGGGTAATGCCTCCTACAAAGGCAGCATTTAAGATCCAGCTGCCTGCAATTACTTGCGAGTTCAATCCCAGCCAGGCTCAAAGTCGACTCAGCCTTCCATCCTTTATAAGGTGGGTAAATTGAGGACCCAGTTTGTTGGGGGCAATAAGCTGACTTTGTATAAATATAAATATACTAAAGTATGAAGGCTATTGCTTAACGCATTGTAAGCCGCCCTGAGTCTCCGGAGAAGGGCGGCATATAAATCAAATTTTTTTTTTAAAAAAAAAGTTCTGTTATGAAACAGACTCTTCTTTTTCCTTAGTTTATATTACACACACCGACAGAGAATTCTGAGTTTATTGCATTTTAGTTAAATACAACCAAACAGACTTCTGGTCTCTGCATATTGTATATTCCTGTAATTCGAAATGATTGTTGTCTCAGGAATAGCAACAGAGTTGGGCATAGGCCTCCATGGTTTGAGATCTTGTCTCTTTCTGGGAATATGACCTCTTTCTATCCTATGCTCAAATATCTCATCTATTTCTCCCTTCCGGTTAATTCTTAACAAATTATTCTCTAAAGCCCCAAGTTTTGCCAAAACCAGTTATTCCAATGATGATCTTTTGGCCTTTTGAGTGTGGTGACTGTTTTGTCTTATCCCGTGGCATCAGAGGGAAGACTGCCTGCCCAAGTTTCTTCAATCAACATCCCTGGAGGGTTTATTTGCAATGTTTATTGTAGGTATCTTCTACTTTTCCCCTGCAGATCCTTTTTGCAAAATGGTACCAACAAAACTGCGTGTGGCAGTAATTGGGGCAGGAGCGGCAGGACTGTGTGCTGCCCGGCACATCCTTGCCTCTTCTGAGACCTTTGCTCCACCCGTGGTATTTGAGTCCTCGGATCGCTTGGGAGGCACCTGGATTTACACAGGGGAGAAAGAAAATGCCATGGGAAGAATCATCCATTCCAGCATGTATCGTGACCTCAGGTAGTCACTCAAGAGCGCTGTGCTTCGGGATGGGCTCTTTATGCCAATGTTTACCAGTATATTAGAAAACATAGGAGGAGGCTTCAAACAACTATTCTTTAAATACAAAAAAAAAAAAAAAGGAGTCTGAGCAGGGGAGAGTAGTGGAATGCAATGCAGAAAGGGTGCTTTATCCTGCTTCTGTTCTTAGGACCAACCTGCCCAAGGAATCAATGGCCTTTCCAGATTTCCCCTTTGACCCATCACTGCCTTCATTCCTGCACCACTCGGATGTTCTGGCCTACCTGGAGAGCTATGCAGAGCAGTCTGGAGTGTGTGATCATATCAGGGTGAGAGATGACGGGGCTATTAGCAGCAAGGGGTGGCAGAGCAAAAATTGCCACATGCTCCGGGGGTGGGGGGGTGGGGTGGGGGAAATGGGAGCACAGTAAGTTGCCAAGGTTTGCCTCTAGATCTTTCAATGCAATACAGAATAAATGCTGCATCTGTTTATGTAATTATTATGATTGATCACACAATCAGTCAGATGTTTAGAAGGGATTTGGTATTTTTATACACTTATCAAACCCTTCCCAGGGAGCTGAAATTATTATTGTTATTCTGAGATAGGTAGATATGCATGGAAGGGAGGGAGGGAGGGAGGGGGAGAGAGAAGGAGTGTGTGTGTGTCAACTTATGATAGCAAACTTATGTAATATTCCTGCGTCTTATTTTCCCCAACAATAACAACCCTCTGAAATGGACTGGGGTGAGAGAGAGTAAATGGACCAAAGTCACCCAGCTGCCTTTCATGTCAAAGAGAGGCATATAAGTCACAGTGTCCTGATTTCTGGCCTAACACCTTCACTACTACACCATTAGTTTTGCTGTAGAATAATCACCGCTTACAGACCGGAGCTAGCTGGTTTCTGGAACTCTCCTGTTTTCTTCCATTTTATTCCACCAGTTCCAATGGCAAGTGGAGGAGGTCAGGCCTGTCCAGAGGGATGCAGGCAGCCTAGGTGCCTGGGAAATCACAGCAACAGTGCAGCACCCAGAAGCAACTCAGCAAGTCACAGAGCACTTTGATGCCATCATGGTCTGCACTGGGTGAGTCCTAGTTGAGCTGGGATGGTGCTTTTGATAAGAAGAGAAGGAGCAATAAATTAGTTGTTTCCAAGTTTAACTTCCAAGTGTGAAGTTATTGCTCTTATTGTCATTGCTTTGCGGAGAGCTGAAAATTCAAAGAGAGAGTGCAGAGTGTAGATGACTAACCTCATGATTAGGTTAGCACAATCATGTTAGAATGAACGAAAAACCAGGCAAATCATTTGATGCTTTTGTAAATCAAATAAGAAAAGGGGAATAGACTCTAATGCTTGACATGTCTCTGTTCTCCAACCTCCATGCTAATAGTTTTATTTCTGCAGCCATTACACTGTCCCATTTATACCTTCCATTCCTGGGTTGGACACTTTCCAAGGTAAGCTTTCAACCTTCCTTTCTCTTTAGAGACAAGGGTGAATTTGTGGCTGGATCAGGCTAAAACCATCAGGCTCAGCATTTTACTTCCCCATCATCCAGTCAACTGAAATAGTCTAGACTCTAGAGACTTATTTGGTAGACAATTTACTTAATGCATTGTTCAATTTACTTAATGCATTGTTCAACTAGGAGCTTCTGAAAAATACCCAACCAGAAAGAAGGCAGTAGCCTTTTTTTCTGGTGTTGTTTCCCTACCACTGTTGTTTAGACGTAAGCTGCCTCTAAATGTTGATGTTCATCTGTCTGATGTTCATGAAGCACAGCCCACTACCTAATAGCCAATAATACATGCATCTGACATGAATGTGCTTGATATTATTTAAAGCCAATGGCTACCCTCATGTCTTAAGCAGCCAATTCCATGAACTTAGTTCTGCCTTGCATGTTCATGCTTTGATTATGGATTTTTGTGTGTGTGATCAGTTTGTTTGGTTTTTTTGTTGCAGTGCAGAGTTACACCAGACAACCATTTTAAAAATGCCATCATTATCTTATCTTAAAAATTGTTTTAAATTTATTATGCTACATAATACTTTTTTATACATTGTTACCATAAGCTTTCCTGTCTGAGTGAATGCAGAGAATGTAAAGTGTCTACTTCAGGGCCCAGTTACGTAGTTGAGTAGCTCATTTATGAAAGAATAAGTAAAGAAGCAAACTGCTCCCTTTCCCTTTAATGGAAAGCCTTAAATTCTATGTTTGCAACCAAACAGCAAGCAGTAACCCCTCATTCTTGTTGTATCTCAATGCCCCCTGGAAGTGCCACAGGCATTTTACCAGGCTTGGATTTCAAAAACAAGAACCAAGAGGAGGAAATTTCATTAAATTAAAGCCATTTAGCTTCCCAAAATTGAATACAATGTTCCAGAGACAGCGCACAGAGCCTACTTAAATTCTGGGAATAGGCCAGGAGGAACACTTCAAGAGAAGGACGTTCCCACATATCGCTGACTGAGAGTACCCAAGTATCCAAAGGGCATGATAAGGAGAAGAAGTTAGAAATGTATCTTGTAGGCTGCATTCATTTAACAAGATCAGACAAAGATATAGCAGATACCTTTGCACAACCCATAACCTGTATCTTACAGCCAACAGAGTCAAATCCAGATATTTAATGACTGCAAACCTGAGTGTTATGTGGTTTAGCATTGAGTGCAAATTCAGTTTATTTGTTGACTCCATAACAATAGCACATAGACTTATATACCGCTTCACAGTGCTTTACAGCCCTCTCTAAGCAGCTTACAGAGTCAGCCTATTGACACCAACAATCTGGGTCCTCATTTATAGTTCCAGTGTATTCGGCAGACCCAGAGAAAGGGTTAATTCAGTAATCAAGCACATCTTGTGAAGAAAGTCAGACCCTCCCTATTTTGTGGGGGATTGCAGCATTGTTGGTTTCTGGTTTCTGCCCTTCTGTTCTAAAGAGATCAAGTGAGCAAAGTCACTTTCATTATGCACCACCTCATCAAAGGACCAACAGGTAAGGCAAATGAGCAAAAAGGTCCAGGCAAGAGGAAAGTAGAATAGTGCCAGCCTTTTTGAGGTAGTCCAGAAAAAAAAGTACAAACCATCATTACTATTACTACCTGTATTGTAAGCTTAGAGTAAGGGAAGCGGTGGATCAGTAGCTAAGACACTGAACTTGTCAATTGAAAGGTCGGCAGTTCAGCTGTTCAAATCCCTAGTGATGCGTAACAGGGTGAGCTCCCGTTACTTGTCTCAATTTCGGCCAACCTAGCAGTTTGAAAGCACGTAAAAAAAATGCAAGTAGAAAAATAGGAACCACCTTTGGTGGGAAGGTAACAGCATTCTATGCGCCTTTGGCATTTAGTCATGCCGGCCATTGACCAAGGAATTGTCATCAGACAGCGCTGGCTCTTCGGCTTTGAAATGGAGATGAGCACCACCCCCTAGAGTTGGGAACAACTAGCACATATGTGCGAGGGGAACCTTTACCTTTTTAAAGCTTAGAGTAACAGTCTTTCATTGCTCACTTCTTTTAACATCTACTTTCCAGAAAACTAGGGAGGGTCCCTTCTGAGCTGCTTCCCTTGTCCCTTAGATACCTTTTCTGTGGTAATTGGCTAGTCTTTTGGCTGTTCCTCTTGTCTCCTCAAACCATTACATGGAGACAGAGCAATAGGCACATATCTTGGATATGCATTGTAACCTCTTCAAGAATGCCTGTGATGAGGTGGAAGCTATTGCTTGCCTTGCCAACATTCTCTCTCTCTCTCTCTCTCTCTCTTTCCCCAGGCCGTCTTCTACACAGCCACTCTTACCGCTATCCAGAGCCCTTTGCCAACCAATCTGTAGTGCTGGTAGGGGCTGGTCCATCAGGAGTTGACCTGGCCTTGCAACTCTCTAATGTAGCTGCTCAAGTAGTGCTCAGCCATAAAAGGCAACATGTGTGCGGCCTGCCCAAGAATGTGATACAGGTGCCCCCACTTCTGAAGGTGGGGCAAAAGACGGTGGTATTCACAGACGGTTCCAAGATGCCAGCTGATGTCTTGATTCTCTGTACAGGCTACAAGTACAGCTTCCCCTTCTTGGACTTGGCTCAGTTGGGCTTACAAGAGACAGATTATGGAGTGGGGCCCCTGTACCAGCATTTACTGCCCCCCCAGCACCCGTCGCTCTTCTTGATTGGCCTTTGTCAGCAGATCTGTCCTTTTCCACACTTCTACTGCCAGGTGCTATTTGCACTGGCTGTGCTAAGTGGGCGCTGTTCCCTCCCTTCTGTGTCCGACATGGAGGCTGAAGTCCAAAGACAGCTGGGACTTCATTTGAAGAATGGAGGGTTGGCTCGGTACTTCCTGAAGATGAGGGAACAGCAGTGGAGCTATATGGAGGACCTAGCTCATCTTGCTGGATTCCCACCTGTGCCACCTACTATCCAACAAATTTATGAAGATACCCATGCCAACCGTCTCTGCAATGTGAGCACCTATCGTAGCAGAAACTATCGGCTATTGGGCCCAAGTGCTTGGGAGTTGGTGTAGGATTGGGGTGAGAATTGCATAAAGCCTGGAGATGCAAAATAAGGACCCTTCGTTCCCACATGGCATCCTTCTCTCTTCCTCTGTGTGGTTTTCCTTCTAAGGCCCAACTGCAGTCAGGAGGAGTTGGACCAAGAATTGCTGGGTGAGATAGAGAAAGAACCGAGTCCTCCCATGGCATCATTGAAATACAAGCAAGAAACTTGAAGCAGATCATAATGTATGAAAAATAATAATAATGAAAAATAATGTTTATTCCATCTGTAAAAGAAAGGGGGGCTAGATTCACACAACATGCTTAATCCTAAATCTGGTTTTAATTTTTAAAAAAACACAGTTGGTCTGCCTACGTGGCTCTCTATGGCCAAACTAACAAACTGACAAAGCTAAGTAACAACCTCCACCCAGTTTAGGAACATCCACCCAGGGGCATGTTAAAAAAAAAGTCAGGAAGAAAACTGCAACTGTGGCTAGTTTGATTGGTTTTGCACAGCTAACCAATCCCAGTTTCGATACTACAAAGTGTCCAGCCCAAGCTTTCTGGTGTGCTGTATGACTGGGTGAAGCTAGAAAGCCAGGTTTCCTTAATTGACAATTCTTTTTGACTGTGCATCACACTTTATAATCTACACTGCTTATCATAGTCCAGAAAATATCTATCCTTTGTGTGCCATGTAAATAATTAAAAATAATGAGAACCTGATTCTAATGAAAACGAGGAAAAAAAATCCAGTAAGCTTCAGTCCTTAATTTAAGTTTCCTTTGGTGCAACACAGAGAGAGGAAGCATAGGAGGGAAGAGGCAGATCACAGCTAGTGTTTTATACCAATCTGTTTTCTTATATTTGCACTATATGTATCTTTGAAAGAAATGAATGGAAATTCACAGCGGTGTTTTAATTTGGGAGCTAGAAACTTCTTCTGTCCAATTGAGGGGACAAAAAAAAATAAACCAAAATTGTAATCTATCTGAAATGAATGCATTTCATATTTTAACCAATTCCTGTTTCAAAAGACCTTAGAGCCATTACAGAATACTTTTAATTAAAAAAAGAGAAAAATGTATCTGGGCTAGGTTCATATAAGTTCCTGGTTACTGAACTGAATCATTTCTGGATTTGCACCAAACAGTACCAAACTGTAAACTAACCACATGTGGGGGCTTTCTATACCATGGTAACCCATGGAAAATTAATGGTTTCACAACAGCCAAACTTGGTAATGTTATGCAAATGAAGCTCCAAGATCTTTAACAGACCTCATTAAGCCAGTGTACAAATACAAACATTGTCTGAGCTTTTGTGAAACTTGTCTTTTGCGTTCATGCATGGACAAGGTTGTTTATCCTGGACAAAGAAAAGAGAAAGAACATCAGTGGCAATATTAAAAGAAGTCAAGTGTCTTTTGTATTATGCTTGAGCCCTGGTCCCTAGTTAGTTTTTGACTAAAAATGTGGAGTTGCTTTTGTATTGTCATCTGCTAGGGCAGTTTCCCATTTCCAGTTCATAATGTATATCTCAGGATCCCAGACAGCAGCGCAGCGAAAAACCAGAACGTAAAGGCTTCAGCTCTTTTTGTAACGTGGTTTATTCGGGCTTCAGCTCCGGGTGATCACTGTGACTTCGTTTGCCGAAATAATAACAGCGCTACAGCTGATAGGCGCGTGTGCCTTTAAATAGCCCGCGCAGGCATGCCTCGCCCTCCCAGTCTGTTATAAATCACGCCCTCCTCCCGGTGACGTCATCAAAGTCGGTCATGGTTCAATCAGTCTTTGCAGCGGCAGGGATCAACACTGGGGGGGGGGGGGCGCGGGCGTCCTGCTCCCGACTTTATGGTGCCTCTAAAGCCATCTCCCATCCGCCTAATACCCTGTGCCACCTCCACCAGAATGCAGGTAAGGCTACCTCCTCCCCCCCCAACGTGTGCTCAGTTGTCAACGCCTTGGCAGCTTGACAGGCGGCTCCCCTTCACCACGGTTCTCTCTGCAATGAGAAAGTAGACGGATTAGTTCTCTAAGGAGGTTTTAGGCGGTTTCTTTTGTGGAACTGCTTAACCAGCTGTGAGGCTCGAACATCGTGTGCCGGTACCCACAATGCTTCCTCAAAGGGATAGCCCTTCCACTTGACCAAATATTGTAACTTCCCCCTGCTTACTCTAGAGTCTAATATATCTGTGATTTCAAAGTGTCCCTCCGTAACCGGACCGGGCCGTTGCTTGGTGTCTCTAGGCACAATTACCAGCTTTAGTATACTACTATGAAACACCGGGTGGATTTTCCCCAGCAGTGGTGGTAGTTTTAGCGTGACCGTGACTAGGTTTATCACTTTCACCACAGGAAAAGGGCCTAGGTATTTTGGTCCAAGTTTACGGCTGAGTACCCTTAATTTGATGTATTTGGTGGACAGATACACTAAATCATCGACTTGCAAGGGGCGCATAGGTGCCCTCTTTTTGTCAGCCTGTAGTTGGTACTCTCGGGCCATTTTGTCTAAAGCTTCCCTTATTTGGGGCCATACCACTTGGATCCTGTCGCTCCATTCGTGAGGTAGGGTGGTGCCATCCAGAGGTCACTTCAACTCTGGTATTGCTACGAAATCCTGACCCGTAACTATCTGAAAAGGTGTGTTCCCTGTACTGGCATGCACAGTATTATTATAGGCAACTTCTGCCAGGGGCAATAAAGAAGCCCAGTCATTTTGACGGTATGAAACATAACACCGGAGATAGCGTTCGATCATGGCGTTAGCCCGTTCTGCAACCCCGTTTGTACTAGGATGGAACGCCGTACTGAGGCCCTGGGTTGAACCGATGTCGTGCATGAACCGTCTCCAAAACCGGGCAGTAAACTGCACCCCTCTATCCGTGATGATCCGTCGGGCACTCCGTGTTGGCGATATACATGCTGGATGAACAGAGTGACAAGCTTCCTAGCGGAGGGGAAGCCTTTACAGGGGATAAAATGAGCCTGTTTCGAAAACAGGTCTATCACGGTCCATATGACAGTATAACCGTTACTGTCTGGCAGGTCCACCACGAAATCCATCCCAACATCTTCCCAAGATTGATTGGGAGTAGCCACGGTTTGCAGCAGGCCACGAGGTTTCCCGGTTCCCGGTTTGGTTCTGGCACAGATGGAACAGCTTTGCACGTACTTGTTGATATCACGTCGCATATGCGGCCACCAAAACTGTCGTCGGGATAGATGGAGCGTCTTGAGGAATCCAAAGTGACCCACGGTCTTATTGTCATGACAGCGGTGTAAGACAGCGCCCCTGATTGCTTCGGGAACATACAATTTATCCCCCTTCCAGGCCAGCCCATCCCTACAGATTAGTAGCTGTCTATTGCGTTGGAACCACTCATCTTGTTCTAGTCCACTCCGTACCCTCTCTTCCCATGGGCTCTGCATGGCCACTGCCATGGGCATCTCTTGTTTTCCTCTCCCACCCTCCGGAACCATGGCTTGCACCACATCATCACGTCTACTATTGAATTGGGGCATACGGGATATAGCGTCAGCTAGGAAGTTCCTCCCTCCTGGTACATATTTCAACCGGAAATCAAACCTCTGGAAATATTGCGCCCACCGTACTTGTTTGGGTGACAGCTTTCTTGGGGTCTGTAGAGCCATGAGGTTTTTATGGTCGGTCCATACCTCAAAAGGCACCGCCACCCTTTCCAGCAGATGGTGCCAGGTAATGAGAGCCCAGCGAACGGCAAAGGCTTTCTTTTCCCAGTTGGCCCACCTCCGTTCCGTGGGAGTGAATTTCTTTGAGGTGTAGGCACAAGGGTGCAACCGGCCTTGTGCGTCGGCCTGCAAAAGAACAGCCCCCACGGCCATGTCACTGGCATTGGCTTGCACGATAAAGAGCCTCATCTGGTGAGGATGTTGAAGAACAGGTGCCTCAGCAAAACACCGTTTCAGTGCTTCAAATGATTGCTGGCACTTGGACGACCACTCCAAGCACTGCCCGGGCATCGGTTTGTCTGTTCCCTTAGTTCGTAACGCATTTGTCAATGGCAACGCTATATGGGCGAATGTCGGGATGAATTGATGATAAAAGTTGGTGAAACCAAGGAAGCTTTGCAACTGTCATCTGGTTTTGGGGGCCTGCCAACCCATTACAGTGGTCATCTTATTAGGGTCCATTTCAAGGCCATCTTTGGATATACGGTACCCGAGGTAATCCAGAGCCGTTCAATGGAATTCACATTTAGAGACCTTGATGTATAATTGGGCTTTCAACAAATGCTCCAAGACCTTACGAACGAGCTGTAAATGTTCCTCCATAGTCTTGGTATAGATTAATATGTCATCAAGATACATCAAGACCCCCTGATAGAGATAGTTGTGGAGTACCTCATTGATGAGCTGCATTAAGACGGCCGTGGCACTGTGGAGACCGAAAGGCATGACACAAAACTTGTAGCTACCTAACGGGCAGTTGAAGGTGGTTTTCCATTCATTGCCTGGTTTAATCCGCACCCGGTAATAAGTCTCCCGCAGGTCTAACTTAGTGAAATAAGTGCCCATGGCCAGTGCGGCTAATAGGTCTTTCATTAATGGGAGGGGGTACAAGGGTTCCACACTGACCGCATTCAAACTCCGATAATTGACACACAGGTGTAGCCCACCATCCCTCTTCTCCCTGAACAACACTTGGGCGGCCGTATGCGAACGGCTGGGTTGTATGAAACCCCTGGCTAAGTTCTTGTCAATATAGGCGCGTAATTCCTCCACCTCCTTAAGCGTCATTGCATACATCTGAGGTTTGGGCAGCTTCACACCGGGCAACAATTCAATAGCGCAATCTGTCGCCCGGTGGGGTGGTAAAGTGTCACACTCTTTGTCGTCGAAAACCGCTGCGAGATCATCTGGTACCCCGGGTATTGGTATGGCTTGTCTTGCCATTGCCCCTCCCCTGACCTGCGGTGTCCCAGCACTGCTTGGTTCGGGCCCTAAGCCTAAACACAGCTTTCTGAACCCCCCTTCCCACCAGATGGTGGGCTTCCACTTATCAAGCCAAGCCAGACCCAGAATGAAGGGTTCAATCATCTTGTCCACTACTATGAATCGTAACCGTTCCCAATGATCCCCGATTTCCAGTCTGACCCCCTCTGTCCTGTGGGTTGTAGGAGCCCCTCCGAGGGTGGATCCATCTACCTGTTCAAAGGCTATGGGTGCTTTCAAGGGGAATAAGCGTAGGCCTAACTGTGCTGCCAACTCACGGCGTATCAGACACCGAGTACAACCCGAGTTTACGAGTGCATTCCGTTGTAGCATGAATTCTGGGTTGCTAGGTGACCTTAGTGTAACTGGGATTAGGAAAGGACGGATGGGGCCACTTACCATCGGATCGTTAGTCCCCTCCTCTTCGTCGCTTTCCTCTATGACTACTGGGACCACCCCAGGAAGGGTAGCCGGGACCGTCCCGCTCTGCGTTGCATTGCCATCCGGCCCGGGTTGAGCTGCCCGTCTCGTTCTTTCCTGGTTAAGCCGTGCGCGTCCCTGTCCGCCCGTGACTGGTGTTTTTGGACTCAGTGGTTGGGCCGGTGGTAGAGGGCAATCCAGAGCCCACTTGGTTGCACCGGAAACACCATAGCGCCCTACGTGTCGTCTCTACCGGCTTGGCCTCGCGCTCCACCCGTTCTGCGGGTCTAAACTGCAGGGGTCATTCTGATACCTTCTGTGGTTGCATCGGACCCGGAGGCCCCCTTATACGGAACTCCCGTAGACTGACATCCAAGTCGATGGCCGCTTTGCACCAGTCGGATAAGCGGGGCGATAACCCCCGGTATACATAGGCTTGTCTGAGGTCACGGTCCAGGCCAAGGTGAAACTGGTGGACCAGCATCCATTCAGGCCACCCCCTTACCCATCCAGCCAACCTCCAGAACTCTTTTACATACTCCTTTACTGGCCGTCCCCATTGTTTGAGGGCGATCAACTCCCCTTCCGCTATCTGGGTCCCGGTGTAATCCTCAAACCGGATCCGCAACCTGTCCAGGAACAGGCCAACATCAGTCAATTCCCTAGCGTGGTCGCTATGCAGGTCTGCCACCCAATCAGCCGCTTCCCCCACCAATGTTGTTGTAATGGCCACTACCATGGACCATTAGGAAGGATATAAATGGCCGTAAAGGTCGACATAGCTTAAGACCTGACTCTTAGAGGGTGTCCTAATCTGGATTGCCATCAAAGGTAGCTGGAAGGGGGGAGGCCCCCAGACTGGCTGAGGCCCGCATACCCCAGTCGGCACCCCTGGTGCCGGGCCTGTGGCCGGCAGGGATGGAACTCCCTGGGGCCCTTGGACCCCCGCCCAGTAGGCGTCAGCCCCTGAACTCCTGTTATCGCCTTGGGGGGGAGTGGGGCAGAGGGCTCCGGGACTGGAACCTATGCCGCTGCCCCTGGATATCTCGGTCGTTGGGTGCACGGCAGACTGTAGCTCCATTGTCTTGGGCCTTCCTTGTGGATCTCCTAGTCTGAGTTTGGGGCTAGCTAGCCGAAAATGTGGGCCGGTCCCGGTGGATGACGCCCGCCAGGTGGTGCTTTGTTCCGCCTCCTGCAACCAGGGCTGCCACGCCTGGGCGTCCTTGAAACTGGCCTCTCCGAAGTGCTCACGAAAAACGTCCATTGTAGTTTGCCCGGGGCCAGTCGAATAACTCCACTCACCGTCCTCATCTTCCACCCAGCGCCTCTCTCTCCACCGGAGAAATCGCTCATCGTAATGGGGTGAAGAGGGGCGGTGTAGAACGCTCCCAGGATCGGTGATCGTGGGGCTTGGCCACCAGCCTTTGGACTGAGGGGTGGGCACCTCCTTCCCCCCTCCTGCATCCTCCTTGTCAGCCCCCTGGCTCCGAGCTTTCGGACGGACCACCGCTTGTGCAGCGTCCTCGGCGCATCTTTCTTGCGGGGCGTCTGACATCGCCCCCTCAAGCGCCAACGCCTCTCCTTCCATCCCTTCTGCCATCACGACCCAATGCGGGGTGGGGGCGTTCCCTCGAAGCAGCCCTTAGCGTGGAAATGGGTTGAGGGGATCGCTGTTATCCTCTCAGGATCCCAGACAGCAGCGCAGCAAAAAACCAGAACGTAAAGGCTTCAGCTCTTTTTGTAACGTGGTTTATTCGGGCTTCAGCTCCGGGTGATCACTGTGACTTCATTTGCCGAAATAATAACAGCGCTACAGCTGACAGGCGCGTGTGTCTTTAAATAGCTCACGCAGGCATGCCTCACTCTCCCAGCCTGTTATAAATCACGCCCTCCTCCCAGTGACGTCATCAAAGTCAGTCGTGGTTCAATCAGTCTTCGCACCGGCATGGATCAACACTGGGGGGGAACCGCGCGGGCGTCCTGCTCCCGACCTTATGGTGCCTCTAAAGCCATCTCCCGTCCGCCTAACACCCTGTGCCACCTCCACCAGAATGCAGGTAAGGGTACCTCCTCCCCCGCCCCCAACGTGTGCTCAGTTGTCAATGCCTTGGCAGCTTGACAGTATAGCCTTAGAATTCTCTGGTGATTGTCTACCATGTATTAACAAGTCCTGGCCCTGTTCACTTCCCAGTAAATTTCCTGGTGATCTTTCACTTGTGCTTTAACAAGGCCTGGCCCTGTTTCACTTCCCATTTTTGATGAGACTAGCCAGCATTTTCTGAATACTTAACACAGTGTTTCTCAACCTTAGCAATTTTAAGATGTGTGAACTTCAATTCCCAGATCTCTTTTCCAGGCTGGAGAACTTTGGGAATTGAAGTCCTCACATCTTAAAGTTGCCAAAGAGGAGAAACACTGATTTAAATACATAGCCAGTACTAAAGGTAAAGGTAAAGTTTCCCCTTGCACTTATGTGCTATTTGTTCCTGACTCTAGGGGGTGGTGCTCATCTCCGTTTCAAAGCCGAAGAGCCAGCGCTGTCCAAAGATGTCTCTGTGGTCATGTGGCCGGCATGACTAAACACCAAAGGTGCATGGAACACTGTTACCTTCCCACCAAAGATGGTCCCTATTTTTCTGCTTGCATTTTTTACATGCTTTCGAACTGCTAGGTTGGCAGAAGCTGGGACAAGTAACGGGATCTCACCCCATTATGTGGCGCAAGGGATTCAAACTGGGGAACTGCCGACCTTTCAATCAACAAGCTCAGCGTCTTAGCCACTGAGCCACTACATCCCTTTCATAGCCAGCACTACTGTGGCCTTAATGAGAGTCACTATTTCATTCCATTTGTCCATGTGCGTGCATGCACATGAATGCAAGATGACAAAAAGTAAATTGTCCTTCATGCCTGATGCCTTACCTGAAAACATCCATGCACCTCTTTGGCACAACAGTGGGTTCCACAGTAATGCCCGAAAGCAGTCTATAGAGCTCATCTGTTCTACCCCAGCTACGGACCCCAAAGAATGCAACACACACAAAGTCTGTACAAACCTTAATTTACTAAATTAAATCAGTCTTTTTCAAATAAAGGCTGTTAATTAACTTTCTTAACAGCCTACAAGAATCCAAAGAATAAATAATTGTAATCTTACTATGGTTGGCAGAAAGCCTAGAAGCAGTTTGCAGGAAACTGATAAGAACTAAGATCAGGATGTGAAGGAGAGTGAATGAAGTTGTTCCCTGCAAATTGCCTCAGTTGTCGTCCTTCCTTAAATAGGCTAAGGGAGTGGCCAATTAGCCCCAAGCCTTACTCTCGAGGAGACCTCCTCTTGAGGAGCCACTCCTGCCTTTTGGCAGCTCTGCATGCCCATGCATCGAGAAGAGGCTTCTCCTCTTCTTCCTCTTCACTTATGGGAGCTTCTGGAAGTTCTAAAGGCCCTGGCTGAATCCCTACCTCTGGCACCACATCTTCTCCAGCCTCCTCATTGTCTGACTCGAGTGCCAGCTGCACAGGCTGCTGGCGCAGCACCACACCAGCGTCCGTCCCCGCTGTTGGAATCAGCTACTAGCTGCACAGGCCACCACATAATCTGACTTTTGATGAATAGGAGTTTACAAACTCTACCCATTACAAGCAGCTACTTTTGCAAATGGAGAAACCTCAAAGCAACTGCTGCGTGTATCCATTATATGTTCTCAACTTTTCCCTTAACTCAAAAATTGTCTATCCTTGATTTAAAAGCTCCAGCCCTTCTCTACTTCCCTAATACATTTTTAAAAAAAATGGAAGCCATTGTGTGCCCTCGATCTTACTTCTAAATTTGACATCCAGGTTCATATCTCAAGTGTATGATAAAAAGGAGAACCTTAAGGCTTTTATTATTCCAATGACTTCAGTCAAGACATGTACTGAATACCATTTACAATGCTTTAAACTGAAATGAATCAGTCTTTCTGGTCATCTCATCTTCCATATATGTGAAAGCGGTCAATCTTCCATGCATTACAGGTACACCGTGATTTGTTGTGTAGGCAGTTTACTTTATCCTCTACAAACATTTGGTTTTGGGGAAAATGTTATTAGAGCCAGAAAACACTTCGGCAATTTCCGCAAGAGATGCTGCGTGCAGGATAGTGGAAGCAAATCAGGTACCTAAACTAAGAACATCTGGGGGCATCTCAGATATGAACAAGAAAACTGGGCTCTTTTTTTTTTTAATTTGATTTATATGCCGCCCTTATCCGGAGACTCAGGGTGGCTTACAATGCATTAAGCAATATGTCCCCGCTCTCTGAAAAATATGTTCCATAGAATTGCATTAGAAGCTAGAGCTTCCTTGAACAGGAATCTAGGAACAGGTACTAGATGACAATCATCTGTCATCTAGTACCAAGGCAGTGGTGGGTTGCTCCCGGTTCGCACCGGTTTGTGCAAACTGTTGGCGAAAATTTGGCCAAGGTCACAGAACCAGTAACGGTGGCAAGCTGGCCACACCCCCGAACCGGTTCCACCGGTCACCGGTCGCTTGCCCGACTGCTGTGCTTGTTGCCGCCATGTTTTTCACACACGCGCATCCCATTGCCTTGCAAGTCCAATGGGATGCACATGCGCGAGGAACATGGTGGCAACAGCAGCAGCTTTTTCTGCCGATATGTTTTGGCAGTCTGCAGAGAAAGCGGCTGCCAAAGAAGCCTTTTCGGAGGCTTTTTTGCCTGCTGCTTTCCAGCAGTTGTGGCTGGCTGCCGAAAGCTACAGTCAGCTTGCCTTCTGGACTGTGGACCAACCATAGAAGGTAAGCATCCTAAACAACGAGGCAATAGTGGGGGAGGAAGGCGGGCAAGCAGGCCTGGCCACGGGAATTCTGGGATGCTGCTCCACTTCTCCCGTGCCACTGATGCCTGCAGCGGCAAAAGCCGTGCAGGAAAAGTCCCTGGGAGTTCCGGGACCCCCCCACAGCTGACGATCTCAGCTTGGATCGTGAGAGGCATTTTAAAGAAAAAAAACTTTTTTTCTTTTAAATGCCTCTCACGATCCAAGCTATGACGATCCCAGCTCAGTTGACTGATCGGCAGAGGCTGATGTATGCATGCAGACTACTTGTGTGAGCAACGGGAGAGCATGCATACATGCAAAGCTCCATTTGTGTGGAGCAGTGGTGTGTGCCTGCACGCACACATGCTCACCTGCCGCTTGCTTGGAATACCATCCCCTCTCCCCCTACCGGTCCACAAAGCCATAAAGATTGGGGACCCCTGCACTGCGTTACAGATAATCCTCGACTTACAACCATTCATTTAGCGACTGTTCAAAGTTACAACAGCACTGAAAAAAGTGACTTATGACCAATTCCTGCCCTTAACGATGATTGCAGCATCCCCCTGGTCGTGTAATCAAGATTCAGGCACTTGGCAACTGGCATGTATTTACAAAGGTTGCAGCAATCCGAGGTGATATCGTCACCATTTGTGATTTTCCTAGCCAGCTCCTGACAAAGTCAATCCAGAAAGCTGGATTCATTTAATGACTGCCTGATTTTCATAACGGCAGTGATTTATTTATTATTTATTTATTATTGCGATTTATATGCCGCCATTCTCCCCAGGGACTCAGGGTGGCTCACAAAAACAACAATATCCAATACAAATCACAATAAAATTAAAATCAACAACCCAATTAAAACAATTTAAAATTATAACAATGTACACCCGTAACAGATCAGTTAAATTGACGAAAGAGCCACGTCTTCACCTCACGACAGAAGGAACGGAGGTCGGGGGCTGTCCTGAGCTCGGTGGGCAAACCATTCCAGAGGGTCGGGGCTCCCACAGAGAACGCTCTCCTCCTGGGGGCCGTGAGCTGACATTGTTTGGCTGAAGGCACCCTGAGGAGGCCTACTCTGTGAGAGCGCACGGGACGGTGGGAGAACGGGTGGAAATGGTCCTGCAAGTACCCCGGGCCTAAGCCATGAAGGACTTTATAGGTGAGCACCAACATCTTGAAACAAATCCGGAACGCCACCGGCAGCCAGTGCAGCTCACGCAGGAGAGGTGTTACACAGGAGTATCGAGAAGCCCCCATAACTACCCATGTGGCCGCATTCTGGACTAGCTGGAGCCTCCGGATGCATCCCAAGGGCAGCCTCATGTAGAGAGTGTTACAGTAGTCCAACCTAGAGGTAACGAGGCATGAGTGACCATGGCGAGGGCATCCCAGTCTAGAAAAGGGCTCAACTGGCGCACAAGATGCATCTGTGCAAAGGCCCCCCTGGTTATGGCCGTCAGATGGTCATCCAAGGACAACCAAGAATCCAGGAGGACACCCAGATTGCGAACCCTATCAGAGGGAGTAAGAGTCTCCCCCCCCCAATCACTAACGATGGAACCTCTAGATCCTGAGATGCCGGCATCCACAGCCACTCAGTCTTGGATGGGTTGAGTCTGAGTCTGTTCCTCCCCATCATGGAAAGGGCATCACTAGGGTGGTTAGGGGTGGAGATATAAAGCTGGGTATCATCGGCATATTGATGATACCTCAACCACTTAACAACCATGGCAAGAAAAAATATTATAAAATTTGGGTGTGACTCACTAACAACTGCCTTGGCAATGGAAATTCAGGTCATAAATGGTCATAAATGGTTATGGTCATAAATCAAGGATTACCTGCACACACACACGCCAATGTGTCTTTAACTCAAACAGTTAAAGAGCCCTTTTCCTGAGCCCTTTCTGCCAGGGTGCAAGCCTTGGAAAAGGCAGAGCTTGTTTAAGGATCAGCGAGGGGAAAGAGGATGCCCATGAAGATTCAGTGCACTGTTTTGCTTCAGATCTGAACCCCATGCCCTTCCAAGGACAAACAATTACTTGAAATGGCTTCATTCAAGCCTGAAACAAGGATCCTTATCAGTGGTGAAATCTAAAATTTGTTACTACCGGTTCTGTGGGCGTGGCTTGGTGGTGGGGATAATGTGACTGGGTGGGCGTGGCCAATTTTTTTTCTTTTAAAACCATTTTTTCTACAACCTCTTCGGTGAAGGGGTTGTAAGAAAATGCTTTCAAAAGGCTCTGACAATCCCAGCTGAGTTGCCTGATCAGCAGAGGCTTTTTTTCTTTTAAATGCCTCTGCCAATCAGGCAACTCAACTTGGATCGTCAGAGGCTTTTAAAAGAAAAAATGCCTCTGCCGATCAGGCAACTCAGCTGGGATTGTCAGCTGATGATCCCTTTGATGATCCCAGCTGAGCCGCATGATCATCAGAGGCTTTTTTTTTACTTTTAAAAGCATTTTTTCAGCCAAAAAGGTTGTAGAAAAAATGCTTTTAAAAATTAAAAGAAAAAGCCTCTGATGATTGTGCGGCTCAGCTGGGCATGGGGGGGCAGACATGCTATTGGTTCTCCAAACCACCCACCTCCATCGCTACCAGATTGGGCAATCCGGTCCAAACTAGGAGCATTTCACCCCTGATCCTAGCTGTGCCATAGTCAAGTATTAACACATTGTAAGCTGCCCTGAGTCTCCGGAAAAGGGCGGCATATAAATTAAATTTAAAAAGAAAAGTATTTGGGAAGCTTTTGCCAGGTTTGTTTATTCATTAAATTTACATTTATTGACTGCCCAAGTGGACTCCCCAATTTGAACTTTATAATTTTCCAAGGAAAGAGCGAACTTCATCAGTCTGTTGTTGAATCGGAATGTTGTCCTAGAATTCTTATCTGAGCAATGTAATTATACCAGACTACCTGTAAAAGGGCAAATGCTTGGGTGGAAAAGCTGTCCTGCTCCAGTGGCCTCTTCCTCCTTCAAGATGCAGGAGGGGATTGTGTTTCCAGGGACTGGCCAGGTAGCATTATTCCTTCCACATAGTCACTGTGGGAAGCCCTGGTCTTAAGAAAGGGCTCTAGGGGTACTTGACGTTGGAAGGTCTCAGTAGTAAAATAATAGACCAGAGGATCTAGGGCAGCATTCACACAGGACAGGAGCAGAACATATCTGTACCCCTGATCTAATGAATACTCTCCATTCAACCACGGTACAAGATAGCAAAGTACTGTCAAATGGTAGGGCAAGAAGCAACCCAGAAAGATGGCCACATTCGTTACTACCATTAATCTGATCTTGGATATATTGATCAGCTTCATCTCCACGCTTACGCTCCGGTGGAAAACCTGGAGCAGACTATAGGAGGAAGTTACCATGACAGCCAATGTAATGGCATAGCATAGCACCATAGTACTGGAAATACCAACATTCGTGATATATTGAGGATGTTCATCAAAACAGCGAGTGCCGTTTTTGAGAGTATTCTTGCCAGCAAAGTATGTGGGAATGGTTCCCCCAATACTCAAGGTCCATATACCTACACAGATGTACTTGGCTTGTCTGCGTATGGCCTGTGACCACAAGCTGAGTGGAAAGCGCGTAGCCATCCAACGGTCTGAACTGATGCAAGTCAGAAAGAAGATGCTGCCATACATGTTAACCAAGAGCAGCAGGCCTGCCATTTCACATGTGGTTTGTGATAGCTGGGGTTGCCAGCCATAGTAGTATATCCTCAGAGGCATTGACGCCAACAGCAAAAGATCGCAGACTGCTAGGTTCTTCATGTAGATGGTGGTGATGGAGCGGACAACATCTCTGAAGATAAAAATGTACAGAGCTGTAGAGTTCAGCAGGAGGCCTATCGTAAAGATTAGTGAGTAGCTGCTGGCGAAGACCAGCTCATGTACCCTGGAACAGTTGTGGCAGTTGCTGGAATTCATCTTTAAATGTCTAGCAGCAGATCCACACTTTGCAGTTTTTTAAAATTTCATATATCCTGGCTAGCAGGAACCAGGTGATGCCTTCCTCCTAGTTTAAAAAAAAAAAAGACATTTGCAATTGATATTTGTGAGACTACAGTTGCCACGGTGAGATATTTCTTTTTTATATACTGTCTGTGTAAGACACTTTACAAAGTTCCATAAACTATATCAGGATCCCCTAGGGTTTTAGTCTAAAGTTCCATACAAGCAAATCCTTCCTGACTTATAAATATTAGTTTTCTTTCTCATTCTGCTTGTTTAAGTCCAATCTATTTAAAGCTAAGCTCCCTGTAGCCTTACTCATGTAACAACATTGGGGCTCAGTGGTGGGCTTCTAAATTTTTTACTACTGGTTCTGTGGGTGTGGCTTGGTGGGTGTGGCTTGGTGGGCGTGGCAGGGGAAGGATACTGTAAAATCTCCATTCCCACCCCACTCCAGGGGAAGAATATTGCAAAATCTCCATTCCCACCCCACTCTGGGGCCAACCAGAGTGGTATTTGCTAGTTCTTCGAACTACTCAAAATTTCCGCTGCCAGTTCTCCAGAACTGGCCAAAACCTGCTGAAACTCACCTCTGCTGGGGCTAAGGACAATCAATTTTCTGCAATTTATGAGAAATTCAGCCGAGGTTTCAAGGTGGAACTCCTGTTCCAAAATAATGGTTTTTCTTAGTCATTCCCCAACTGCTCTCTTTTAGGCTTTACTTCTGAAACCTGAACAGTCTTTGGACTCCTTAAAACAAACCCTCTAAACATCATTGATCAAACAGGAAGCTGTGGCATTGTAAATGGAAATTTAGCTAACTGCCATTAGATTTTAAGAGCAAAGTTCAGCACAGACCAAATCTTTTTGCTGCAGAATGATGCAGAGGAAGAAGTTAGCTAGAGGTGGCATTTAACGTAGCAAGGAAGGAAGGAGAGGAAAAAGAAAGTGAATAGTTAAAGAAATTTAACTATTAGGAAGCAGCAGTAAACAACAAATATTCATATAGTCTGACAAAGAATCAAAGGCCAATCTTAGTTTATGGTCCCTGATCTATAAAGTAGGGAGAAGCCAAGGAAATGTTTGGTTTTAGTTCTATCTCATGAAAGCAGTAAAGCTTACATATTCTGGGGCTGAGATCATGCAAAGGGAGCTGGACACCCACACATTGCAGCCAGAATTTCTCAGTGGGTAGCTAGGTCAGAAACACCTGAATTCTTTAGCTGATCTAGAATATGCCGAGAAGTTTTTGCAGAGATGCAACAGAAGAAGGCAATGGGGTTTAACTGCCACAGCCTCATAAAGTTGGCTATCCAATTGGTCCATAATATTTGGTGAATAAATTCAATAGGGTTCATCTATCTTGAATTTTCTCCCTGACCTTCAGTTAATCACCGTAAAAAATAGGAACTCTATTTTTTATCTATTTTACTCATAACTCTATTTTATCCAAACTCGATTGCAGAAAATATGACTTCAGTAACAGAGTGATCAATACCTGAATGCACTATTTGACTTTCTTCCCCAAACCCCCAAAATTTTAACCTTAAACTATCTACTGTTGACCTCACTCCATTCCTAAGAAGTCTGTAAGGGGCGTGCATAAATGCACCAGCGTGCCTACCATCCCTGTCCTAATAGTCCTTTTTACTTACTCTTTTCATGTATTCAAATTATGTTTATACTTTTACCTGTTATCTTATATATGCTTGACAAATAAACTTACGATTATGATATGATGATTATGATTATTCTCATTCTTCAGATAATTTGGAAGATTTTTAAAATCCAAAACTTCAAGCACCTTTTCAAAACAGCCATGTTTTGGGTGCCATTGCATGACTTTTATTATAAAAACTTACCGGTTTTCACTTCATATGTTCAGGTAAAAACTGGTTGGAAAATTGGTTCAATTTATAAGCCCTAAGTTACCACCCCAGGTGTTGTATATTATTGTAAGTTACAGCATTCAGTTTATAGTGAACAAATTTGATGGTCATTTCAAGTTTAAACAACATTTCAGATTTTTAAGAAGAGCCATTTTTCTGGAATGGTATAGGGCAGTTGTTAGGAAATGATACTTACCTAACTTGTTGGGTTGGCAATATATAAACCAGCATTATAGCTTTAAGACTATGGCCTGATTGGTTAGCTCTGTAGCCAATGTCCTTAAGAGGGAGCTTGAAACAGGGTTTGTTTTTCTTTGATGCTCTTTGCTGATGGTTACTGCTCTTTACTGCTCTGTGCTGTGTTTGCTACTGTTTGCAACTGTTTATTGTATATGACTACAACGACTGGTAAGAAGACTTTGTTATTGGAATATCCCTGGACTATTGTTTTACTATCTACTGCGTTATCTGTGTATGACCTGGACTGTTTATTGGACTGTGCCTTATTACTATTTTTCTAAAAGTAAACACAATTAGGTGTATCTGTGTGTTGGCTGTGTTATTTTGCAACTGCTCTCAATTTTTTTCGTATGCACACCCTTGCTACTCAAGGGTTGCTCTGCAAATTCCTCAACAGCAGTAATGGCTAACCTTTTCTGGACCGAGAGCCCAAAGTGCGTGCACGCATGCACAATGCGCAAGAGTGCACCTGAACCCCGAAAATGCAATGCGCATGTGGCCCCTGTGCATGCTCCCCGCCCCGTGCATGCACACCCCCACATGCTCCCTACCCTCCCGCATATGTGCGCATGACACCCCCACATACCCCCATCCCCACACATGCATGTGTGGCCCCCTGCACATACCCCACCCCCTGTGCATGTGCATGTGGCCCCCCGTGCGCACCACAGCCACCCATGCATGCACACACGGCCCCCCACATGGAGTTCCCCATGCATGCGTGGCAGAGACTCAAAGACCAGCTGGCTGGCAGGAGGTCCGTGCGCATGGATGGTGGAGCTGAACTGGGGCAACAGCTCGCATGCCCACAGAGAGGACACTGCATGCCACCTCTGGCACGCATGCCATAGGTTCACCATCACGGGTATAGGGTCTCCTGCTTGAGCAGAGAGTTGGACTAGATAGAAGACCCCTTCCAGCTCTGTATAACATGTGTGGAAATGTAGAAGATGGAAGAAGGATAAATATTTACCCATATGTAACTGCTTTGCAGATATAAGGAAGTTCTCAAATCAGCGCAGTTCCCTATACTTGCTTTTAGAAAGGATCTTCCACCATGCAGTTAAATAAGATTAAAGAAGATAAAGAGGATTTTAATCTTCTTGATTCATCATCTGCTAATTCTATTTTTAAAACCAAGTAACCCTTTTTCATTACTTGGTAAGCTTAGGGATGAAACCCGCTTTAAAATGGAAAGGGCTTCTGGCTGTTGATTGCTAAGTCAAATGTATCACCTTCAAGTCCTGTAGGCCTCTGAACCTGTGCAGCTTTAGTCCACATCCATGTGATTTATTTTAAAAATAAATAATGCCTGTTTTAAGTCCTAATATATCCAACCTAAGTTCTCCCTTTTCACAGAGAAAAATGATGACTCGGTAGCAAGGCTCGCCAATTAACCCAACTGGCCAATTTGACCCGTGACACTTGGGGATGGGGTTATTTCCTACTGAAATAACAGTTTCATACTGAAACTGAGGGAAAGGTTTATATTTGGTTTGCCACTAAAGCTGTGCCGATATGATATTCTCATTAAAGAAGACATTTGAGAAGGAGCCAAGTCTCAGAGTTCTGATTTACTTGAGTTCGTTAGTCGGAGCCTTGACAGAAACATTACATTATGGTTTCTAATTGGTTAGATGCAGTCACAGAAAGTTAACCTGTAAAATAATCCCTAGAGCACAGCTCCTAACTCTGTATAGTGTGAACATGCTTGGAGTAAAACAAGGATGGCACCTGCAAATGCTGACATAGGTAGTAATGACAATTTATATAGTTCCGTTCAGTGTTATAATACAGTACAGATAGTCCTTGATTTACCACCACAATTGCGCCCAAAATTTTGGTTGCTAAGTGAGACAGTTGTTAATTCAATTTTGCCCCATTTTACAATCTTTCTTGCCACAGTTGTTAAGTGAAACATTGCAGTTAGTAACACAGTTGTTAAGTGAATCTGGCTTCCCATTGACTTTGCTTCTCAGAAGGTTGCAAAAGGTGATCGCATGATCCCAGGACACTGCAACGGTCATAAATGTGAGTCAGTTGCCAAGCATCTGAATTTTGGTCATGTGACCATGGGGATGCTGCAACAGTCGTAAGTGTGAAAAACGGTCATAAGCCATTGTCTTCAAGTCCTCAACTGTTGCAAGTTGAGGACTTCCTGTATATCATTACATTATTTGGGTTGTGATGTTAAGAAACACGTCATCGTTCTGTTTTGCTGTTGCAAGAAATTGTGGCTTGCAACAGATGCTTCTCCCAATGGTGCTTTTTCAAGAAGCAATGTGACTTTCTGGTTTTTCTTTGAAGAGGTTTTGCTTCTCATTCAAGAAGCTTCTTCAGCTCTGAGAAGCGAAATGCTTTCAAAGAAAAACCAGAAAATCCAGTTGCCGCTTGAAAAAGCACCTTTGGGACAACCATGACCTGGATATTTGAGAAACTCCATAGAAACAGATGTCTATGTTCTGTGTTATGGTTGCACCAAAATTAATAGCCATTCTTGCTACGACTGAAATACTGCAGGTGCTACCAATATAACTGAGAAAAAGAAAGCTTAGATCAGATCTCGTGAAGTTGATGAAAACATGCAGAAAAATTAAAGAGATAAGATAGTGTGAAACAGTGTCACATCTAGTTTACAGGAAGTCCTCCACTTACAATATATCTACAATTGGGACCAAAAATTTAGTTGATAAGCAAAGTCAGGGGTGCCACCCAGAGATGTGTTTCAGCAGGTTCTGACCAGTTCTGGAGAACTGGTAGCGGAAATTTTGAGTAGTTCAGAGAACTGGTAGTAAAAATTCTGACTGGCCCCCATCTATTCTCTGCCTCCCAAGTCCCAGCTGATTGGGAGGAAATGGCGATTTTGCAGTAATCTTCCCCTGGAGTGGGTAGGGAATGGAGATTTTACAGTATCCTTCCCCTGCCATGCCCACCAAGCCATGCCCACCAAACCAGTAGTAAAAATTTTTGAAATCCACCACTGGTGCCACCCTGAAAACAGTGAAGGACCGGCCTGTGGTGCTTCTGTCAGCAAAAATGGAGCTCAGGAGGGCCGCACGCAGCCCTCCTGAGCTCTGTTTTTGCTGGCAGAGGGTTGCAGGATGCCGTTGCAGCCATAAATGGAGCTTGGGAGCCCATTTTCGCTGGCAGAGCACTTGGGCCACCACAGGCATCCCCCGTCATGAGTGTCTTTGAGCTGGCCACACCCACTCTGGCCACGCACCCCAGCCTCCCGAAGTCAAACAGAACCCTGATGTGGCCCTCAATGAAATCAAGTTTGACACCCCTGAGCAAGATGGTTCTTAAGTGACACACACTCAATTTTATGATCTTTTTTTGCCATGGCTGTTAAGCTATTCACCGCAGTTGTTAAATGAATCACACAATCTTTAAGCAAGTCCAAACTCCCCCATTGAGTTTGCTTGTTGGAAATTGGCTGGGAAGGTCACAAATGGTGATTACATGACCCAGGACATGCCAACCATCATAAATGCTAGCTAACAATGCCCAAATTTTGATCACATGGGGATGTTGTAACACACAAAATTTGTCAAATTTTTCAACTTTCAATTTCCAAACATTAGGGGTGCTAAAAAATTGTGACCTGCCTTGGGGATTGTAAAGATATTTTGGTTACTTTAATATAATTTAGATGTGCTTGGTAAGTAACTACATAAATATCATAGCTTTTAAACATTTTGTTTGTTTCTTTTGACAAGTCTTAAGTGCAAGTAAATGATCGAACTGATCTGGGCAAGCCATAAGGAGAGAAACGATGAATTCTTCCTAAATCCAGTCAGCTTGTAGTTCACAACCTGCATTTATCAACATGCTGTGGCTATATCTTACAGCAGAGGTGTCAAACTCGATTTCTTTGAGGGCCGCATCAGGGTTGTGTTTAACCTCGGGGTGGGTGGGTGCAGTGGGCATGGCCAGCTTGACATCACTTGTGTTGGGAGCACCTGTGGTGGCCCAAATGCTCTGCCAATGAAAATGGGCTCCTGAGCTCTGTTTTCAGCTGCAACAGCCTCCTGCAACCCTCTGCCAGTGAAAACGGAGCTAGTTTTCTCTGGCAGAGGCACCAAGGGCCAGTCTTTCGTTGTTTCCAGGGCAGCCCCACAGGCCGCATCTAAGCACCCTGCAGGCCGGATCCAGACCCCGAGCCTTGAGTTTGACACCCCCGTCTTATAGCAATGCAATTATTAAGACTTATTGCACAGTCAGCCAAATGTTTAGGTTGAGTTTGGCATTTTTATCCATCTATTATTATTATTGGTAATTCATGATTAAATTCACAATCTGTTGGAAGCATAATAATTCAAATCCTAACCAATGTCCTAACCAGGGGTGGATTCTACTTACCTTTACTACCAGTTCGCAATGCACCCACACCCGGGTGCTCACTTCACTTGCACACATGCACGCTCTTCTGCATATGTGCAGATTACCTATGATGATGGGCTGAGCCTCCCGCCAGTCTTACTACCAGTTCTTACAAACTGGTACGAACCAAGGGCAACCCACCACTACTCCTAACCTATTACGGTAACATCTGAAAATACAGGCAGTTCCTAACAGTGTCTTTTTTGTAGAATTATGGTATTCAGGTCTAATGTATTCAAAATTTCCAAATTATCCAAATTATCCAGCAAGCCTGGATAGCTCAACAGACTAAAGCATTGTAATTAAACACCAGCTGCCTGCAATTACTGCTAGTTTGAATCTCACCAGGCTCAAGGTTGACTCAGCCTTCCATCCTTTCTAAGGTAGGTAAATTGAGGACCCAGTTTGTGGGGTCAATAAGCTGACTTTGTATAAATATACAAAAGTATGAAAGCTATTGCTTAACGCATTGTAAGCCACCCTGAATCTCCGGAGAAGGGCGGCATATAAATCAAATTTTTAAAAATATAAATATCGAAGGAGTCCCTTAGGTATTTCTCTGAAGGCTCCAATCATGATTGGTATAACAGCACATTTCTTTTCTATAAGCATTCAATTGTGTGAATAATTCACACAAGAATATACAGCAAAATTGAGGAGTGTCTAAGTAACACGCAGTTTGGTTTCAGAAACAATCTTGGTACACAAGATGCCTTCTTGTTCAGCGCTGTAGAGATGTCAACCACAGTGTTTACATGTGCTGCATCGATTTTGAAAAAGCATTTGATAAAATAAGACACAGCAAACTATTACAAATCCTGAAACAAGTGGGACTAGATGACAAAGACATCTGAATCATAAAGAATCTATATTGGCATCAGGTAGCAAATGTGAGACTAAGCCAAAAATACTCAGATGATGCAGAAATACGAAGAGAGGTCAGACCGTGCTGTATTCTCTCTCTGTTGTTATTTAATATCTACTCTGAATCAATTTTCAACGAAGCACTGGAAAACATTGATGCTGGCCTCAAAGTAAATGGTGTTCAGATCAACAATTTAAGATATGCTGATGATAAAGTTCTGCTTGCCAGTAAGCATGAAGACCGTCAGCTCCTTATCAACAGTCTCAGAAATATCTGAAAAATATGGCTTGAAGCTTAAAACCTCAAAAACCAAGATCATGGTCGTGGTTGATCTAGCAAACAATCCATTAATTTACCACTGATAAATTTGGAAGGAATACCATTAGAAAAAGTTGAAAGGATAACGTACCTCAGTTTTAATTTACATGAAAGCTGGGACATGATCAGTGAAGTAAAGACAAGGATAGAGAAAGCTTGAACAGCATTCTTCAAAGTGAAAAAGGTCTTCTGCAGTTACGATATAAGCCTAAAACAGAAAATCAGGCTTGTCAGATGTTACATCTTTTCTATCCTGCTCTACAGAGTAGAGAGTTGGTCTCTGTCAGAAAACCACTTGAAGAAACTAGAAGCATTTGAAATGTGGATTTACAGACGACTGTTACGTATAAACTGGGTTAACAAAATCACAAATGAGGGGGTGGCAAGCCACCTGGGAAAGCAAAGAGAAATAATCAAAGCAATTAAAAAACAAAAGTTAGAATATTTTGGACATTTGATGCGACACCTAGAAAAATACGGCATCCTTCACTTAATCCTTCAGGGAAAGATTGAAGACAAATGAGGTCTAGGCAGAAGAAAAACATCATGGTTTCAAAACCTAAGGGACTGGTTTGGACAAAACTCAGCATCACTTTTTCATACGGCTGTTGACAAAAATAGGATTGCCAACATGATCGTCAACGCCCAGTAACAGATATGGCACCAGAAGAAGAAGAAGCATTCAACTTCAATCTACAAGTCTTGGTATTTTTAAATTTTTTTTCCAAGTTACATTTTTTCCCTCAATCCGAGCATCATTTGTTATAAGTGATATCAATGAATCAGGCTTTGTTTTCAATAACTTGTATAGGCATGTTATCAACAAGTAGCCTGTCTATTTGGATCTTAAAATCCACAAGAGCTCATCCATTTTTCAAAAACCTCTCAAATTGATGGTCCCAATGGTTCTTGCTATATTCAAATCCAAATTGTGGGAACTTGGGTCATGATGCTTCTTGTAATCAGTTTATGTAATTTTGGTGCAACTGCTGTTCGGATGGTTAGTTGTTTCACCCTTTTTACCACAAAGGCGACATTTGCCTTTGTTTCTTATATGCTCAATGTTCACTTTCATGGAATTAGTCAACAGAGCTTGTCCTTGAGCTGCGAAAACAACCCCTTCAGTTTCTTTTTTTTTACACTTATATTAACCAACCTCTTATGCGCTTTTTATTGACTTTTCAGTGTATTGATCATCCATTGGCTTGTCCTTCCACTTAACAAATCGGTTATCAATTGTTTCATTTCGATATTAAACCTTGATTGGACTGATTCTGTATTCAGCAATGACTGAAGTGATTGAAACAAGCCATACAGAAAGAAGCAGAATAAATTCTGCCTAAATCCAGAGTTCTAACTCCTTTAAGCAGCCTGTGTAGCTGTGTAGTAGTTCCAAGCCTGCGCCCCTTCCCTGTGACTCTTATTTTTTCCTCACATTGTACATTATCCTAGAAAAGGAGAAAAGCCTGACTCCATTTTTTCCTCTGTTATGCATAAGCTTATCTCATATCCCAACCTTTCCTTATCTTTAAATTAGAAGGTTTAATCTTTCTTGGAATTAAAAATATAAAAATACTATAGTTACTGTACACTTTTCTGTATCTTTCCCAGCTGTGCTAGATATTTTTTTCATAATTAGTCATTGCTTTATTTGTGGGTTGTTTAGCCAAAGGCTGACAAGTCAGTTAACCACCATTACTCTAAGGTAGTTTGTTCCTCAGATACTTTAGTTTTTCATGAAGAATCACTGGAAAATCCTTCTCCAACGTTCAAGAGTTTCCTGGATCGAATCACTGATATTTTCCCTATTCGGCTATATACTGGTTTCAACTAATATTAGAATTCTAGAGCAGAGCAAGATATTTTGAGCTAACTTTCTTTGACCCCAATAGTGCCTATGAGTCAAAAATCTCCATCTGGCTCACACATCACAATAAACAGTAGAATACAATTTCTGCAATGTAATGACAGAAGAGCATGTAATATTAGCTATAGCTAATGCAATTACAACACAGTGGCATAATAACATATAATATTAACAATAGCATGGCTTAATATGAGTTGATCTGAATAACATGCTAAGACAGTAGTTTGGTTTTGAACATCAATGCTGTATCACAAATTCCTCAATTCCATTTTAGCTTAGACTTAGAGCATTGGAAAAAGACAGCCAGTCATTTCTGAAGTAAACTGTCAAAAAGGCCCAGTCTTAAATCTTTTATTCTGAGCAATTCTGCAACCCTATTTTGGGAGCCGTATTAGTTGGCTTAATCACTGATTTATTTCTGGGGGAAAAGCTAATTTCTGATGCTCCCTCATATCCCTCAAGAGACATCTTTACTCTTTCTTAGCCCCTACTTTCTTTGCATAGAATCTCTCGGAAAGGAAATGTTTATGGAGATTATCCATCATCCATGGTGATTGTCTCAGTTGAACTGAAGAAACTTCTTGAATGAGAAGCAAAATGTTTTCAAGGAAAAAAACAAGAAAGACCAATTGACTTTTGAAAAACATCTTTGGGTACACTCAAGGTAATCTGTCTGAAATTTGTTATAGATAATCTGCACCATTTGGACTGCTACTACTAAACATTTCATCTCACTCTATTTCAACTTGAAAAAGTTATGGTATTACACCTCTGATTATGAAGGAATGGGGAGGAAGAAAAAACATTTAAGAATAACCATTACAATTCAAGATATCTGTTTCTTTCTATTTAACACGGAGTAACTGTATACCTCAGGATGGGAAATTAATCTATGGATCTTCTACCCAGCAACCTCTCCTCCACGTATTCCCTTATTCAGAAGGTCTATTTCCTTCTCTCTTTCCAAAGAACTTACTCACAGAGAGTCACATCCTGGAATGACTGATCATAAGAGCAAAGAGCTGCTTGAAGAGATCACCTGCCTGTATGTCTTCAGCACAATCATCTTCCTTCCTGCTGTTTAAAATTTAAAGCTGAAGAAAACCACACTCCACCTCCTATGATACCAACCACATTCTCAGAAGTCATCTCCTATTTGCACAGCTTCATGCTGCCAACTGAGTTATATTTTTCAAAATATGTTCTGTAAACTATTCACTGGTGGGGGACGGTAAAAGATCTCCAGATTGAAACTCTGCAATGGCATCCAGTTAAAACCATTCTGTTAATAGGAAAGGATTCTTTCTTCAAGAGGAACCTTAAGAGTCACACAAGCTTTTCTAGAAGATTTACAAACCCTCATCCTAGACAGGAATCTATCTTCAAATATTCAGTGGCTGAATTTGCACAACCTGGTTTCTAAACCCAATGTTATGATAAGTCCACTAAGTCTGATGTGGGCATAGGGGGATGCCATAATGTGCATGACACAACTCTGCCTCTTTTGTACATCTTACGTCATTGTCAGGTGCAAAGGAGCAGGACCAGGGGTGAAATCCAGCAGGATCTGACAAGTTCTGGAGAACCGGTAGTCGAAATTTTGAGCAATTCCAAGAACCAGCAGTGGAAATTTTGAGTAGTTCAGAGAACCGGCAAATACTTCCTCTGGCTGGCCCCAGAGTGGGGTCGGAATAGAGATTTTGCAATATCCTTCCACCAGGAGTGGGGAGGGAATGGGGATTTTGCCGTATCATTCCCCTGGAGTGGGGTGGGAATGGAGATTTTGCAGTATCCTTTCCCTGCCGCGCCCACCAAGTCACACCACACCCACCAAGCCACAGAACCGGTAGTAAAAAAATTTGGATTTCACCACTGAGCAGGACTATACATTAAATTGCAATTCAGAAAGATTTACTGCTTACGTTTATACACAAGAATCTAGTCAACTCTAGTTCACATCTGAATTGGTGCCAGATACTTGATTGGAATTCAAGAAAGGCTGGACTTGAATAGTTTGTGGCAATGTAAAGGTTTTAAGTTGATGATACATTTAACTCTGACACGTAGCTCTGCCTCCACTTCTGCTATAGTCATTATTTGTAAGCACACAAGGGGCAGAATTTGCACCGTAACGTTATGATGCATTTTAGTCATTTTGATGAAATTTCAAATCACCTATGAATCACGTATTAACTAAGGTGAAAATTAACTATGCTTAACATGTTAGACAAATACAGCATGACGCATGTAAACGTACTGTTTTTAAATAACTTTATTAGATTTTAAAATCAAGAGATAAAAACTAATGAGAGCAAATTATAAAGGTGGGATATAAAATAAATATAGAGAGTAGACCAAAAAAAGAATGAAAACAGAAGCAAAAGTTGCAGAAATAAAAAAATACAAAGAAGTGATGTTTTTATTTTACAACAGATATAACTATAAATGTACATTAAACATTCAAAGTTTACAAGTTTATTCATTTTTCCATTATCTATTATTATTTCTAATTGTCAAAACCATATATCATAATACTATTTTCTGTTTTACAGAGGGAGCTTACACAATTAAATGTATTGCGAGAATGCAGCCATTATGCATTTGCTTAAAAGAGGATATGCTTCATTCACTTTCCACAGTATACCGTACTTTTGCCAGCATTCAGTTCCAAAGAAAGGTGGATAAAATGCAACGGGGCCTAAATAATCAAATGTTAATTCAAGAACCTCAGAAAGATACTGATTTGCAGCATCTAATACATCACACCATCTCCCCGAACAATAGTTGCAACAACCATATGAATTCCTTAAATATTCTTATTAAGCTGTGAAATTTTCACCAACCTGTAAAAAAAAAAACAACATTTTCTTAAAATTTTAAAAAGCAAGTGTTTTTCCTCTTGTTATTGTTATTTAAACAACTGTCACTTCCTTCTGCCTACAGGGATTGAATGCAAGCAGAGCGGCTTTTCAGAATCAGCATTAATCGCTCTTTAATTTACTATTAAAGAGCGAACTAAAAGATCCAGCCATGATTGTAAGTCAGAGAAAGCAAATTAAAAATACACAGAATATTCAAAAAGCAAAACCATTTCCTGTCAAACTCAAGATATAGGATTTATTTATTATCTTATTCAAAGGGCATCCAAGATGTGGCCAGATAACAATATGAAGTCATATTTCTCATAATCAAAAGCTACTAGATTTGGGCTGCAAAAATCCATAGCTTGCTAAATGGTAACAAAAGTACAGTGGCCCTACTATAGCCTGGTCTCCACCCATTTTAGGGGGAAACTCTCATTCAGGAAAATTGTAAGCTATGCAGTAGAAAAAAATAACATACTATGATCAAAAACACAGTCTCAATAACTTTGGACCAACCGAAGTTTTTGGACTATTCTGGACTAACAGCAGTCCAAGATATAAATATATGCAAAGTTAGGATACATTATCCAAACATGGACAATTGTGGCCAATCCATCTCACTCCAGATCACTAATTTTATCAGCTGAAAAGCCTGCTACATAAGGAGTTGCAGGAGACACGAGGATCCTTAGCCCATTTGAAAGCAGCTTGATGCCTCTGTACTGCAAAACTGAGTTGATACAGAGTATATTCACAGCTCAAGCTGTGGTGTAGCTGAAACCATTTTAGAGCTATGGTTTTTTTATCTGCAACCATTCTGCATCACCTTTCCTCCCCGGTCCTGAATTTTTGATTATCCTGTAAGCTTGATTCTCACTTTGAAACCTAGCTGTGAAGTGTCAGGCTGCTTGGTTTCCTTTGCCTTCTCTTCTTTTATATATACAGGAGGCAGAAGGAGGTTTTTATTCTAGAGAACCTGCAGGTCTGGAATTTGGAGCGGGTCTGTAGTTGTCAACCCTTTGAGGCAGACCAGATCAAGAAGCAGACACTGCAGGAAGTAATAAAGCTACTTTATTGTTGTAGGACAGGGGTCTGCAATCTTAAATACTCAAAGAGTCATTTCTGTTTCCCACAGAAAAGAAAACACCGGGAGTCACAAAATCTGGATGGGCGTGGCCAACTCAATGTCACTCACTTCCACCAGTCACATGACTCCCTGGCCATGCTTATCCAGCTGGTTATTAGGGCAGAGAACCCGTTGTTATAAAACACTGGGAACCACAAAATCCTTTTGACATCTCCCTCTCTCCCCCCTCTCCCTCTCTCTGTCTCTCTCTCTCTGTCTCTCACTCTCTCTGTATCTCTCTGTCTCTGCCCTTCCGCTTCACCATCTCCCACCGTCGCCCTTACCTTCTCAGGCCAGGCGAAGATTGGGAGAGGAGGGCAAGGGGTGGGGCCAGCCAGTGGTGGGATCACCTGACAGGGAGCCATAGCAGAGCCGCATGCGACTCCGGAGCCGCAGGTTGCTGACCCCTGTTGTAGGATATATTAACAGGGAGAGCCAGTTTGGTTGTAGTGATTAAGGTTAAGAAATCAGGAAACCAAGAATTGTAGTCTTGCCAACTGTGTGACTTGGAGCTAGTTACTCTCTCTCAGTCCTAGGAAGGAAGCAAGCAATGGTAAACTATGTCTGAAAAATCCTGCCAAAAAAACTGTAAGACTTCTCCAGAGCAAGACCCAATTGAACAAAAACAAAAACAAAAACCCAATATTAAAAGAATTTTAAAAGCCTGCCTTTTTAAAGGACCAAATAGGTCAAGGCAAGGCTGTTCTCTGTCTCACACCTTCTATTTTCTCAGGGCTAATAACATTTTCTTCTCTGGCAACCCTTTCTCCAGGACACAAATTTCCCTAAGGTGATTTTCACCTCTTCTTCTCAGCTCAGTTTCACAGGAAGTGAAGATACTACTGTCTTCACTCATCTTCAAATTGCATTTAGGAAGTGAAAATGGAGCCAGGGTAGAAGGTCCTTTGATTTTAGTCAAGACTGGAAATTACCATGACCAACATTACCAGAACTCACACAAGAGAGATAGTATTAAGGGTGCATGAAGTGTTAGATCTGCTTTATATTGCTTTGGTAAGACCACATTTGGAATAGTGCGACCATTTTGGGCACCATAATACGAAAACAGTATTGCAACTCTGGAAAGAGAAGCAGAGAAGAGCAATAAAGATGGTTGCTCTAAAACATCCAATGAATGGTTGCAGGAAGAACGTGTGTTTAGTCTAATAAAGAGAAGGACTGGAGTGATATGGTAGTAGTCTTCCAATATTTGAGAGGCAGTCATAGAGAAGAGGGGAACAATCTTCTCTCCAAACCATCTGAATGCAGGACAGGAAGTTAATGGATGGAAGCTTGTCAAAGGGAGATCCAAACTGGAACTAAGAAGAAATTTCCTGACAAGAAAACAATTGATCAGTGCAACAGCTTGCCTCCATAAGTTATGGGTGCTCCATCACTGGAGATTTTTAAGAAGAGATTGGACAGTTATTTGTCTGGAACAGTATAGAGTCTCGTGCTTAAGCAGGAGGTTGATCTAGAAGACCTCCAAGGTCCCTTCCAACTCTGGTATTCTGTATTCAGAACTGGACATTCCTTTTAGACATCTCTTATAGAGGCCAACATAGAATGCAACCAACATTATTAAGGTCTTTTGCATGTATAATTTTAAAATGATTTTTACCTGTATATCACCTGAATCATTTAGATAGTGAGATGGGCAATGCTTAAATTTGATAAATAAATAAAATAAAAAAATAGTAGGCTACTGTGAAACAAAGGAAAAATTCTTCCTCCCCTCCATTACTTTCACAGAATTACCTCAGTCATGGATTTTAATCAGATTGGTGGGTTTTCCTCCACCTGTAATCCATGCACTTTCCTGTTTCCTTCATCTTAGCTCCAACATCAAGGCTGATAATTAGCTTTTTCGTGATGCATTTGCTTTTTACAAGAGTATGCTAAGTTTCTGTTTGAAGATTTTGCATAGTGATCTTTTGTAGACCAGTCCTACCTAACACTTGTTTAAAATGAATTTTACCTTCAAGTAAGGCTAAACTGCTAAACTGCTATTTGGGAGGATTTAATACATATAATTGGATCCTGCTGTATTTTCCTTCCAAAAGAAAGAACTATCTGTCATTTTTCTTCTCCTGCTAAGACATAGCTGGCAGAATTCAGTGTGTTAAAGTTATCGAGCCCAACTCTACCATTGGATTAGGTCTTAGTGTATGTTGGCTTAAAAATGCAATGTCTCAAATGCATTTGCAAAAATGGATAGTTTTGTTCCCTTTTATGCTTACATTGAAGGAGGAAATGACATTAGTGAAACTAAAAAGTTAATACACACTGTTTACCTTTTCTAGCTCTCTTAGGGAACCCATAAAAATGCCAATACAGCCATAATATAACATTATACAACACTCAGGAAAGTCATACCTTCCCCGCCTCCAAGTGAAATCTGCACTCACCTTTTTGGCTTTCTGAAAGACCTGGCTCTGTCAACTGGTGTGGGGCCCCAATGGGAATGTGTCATTAAGGAGATGATTAATGGACTAAGACGCCACCTCCTTCCTGTGTACCTCTTGCTCCCTTCCTCCCTATCTTTATCAATTTTAAATCAAAAGTAATGTTACTACAGGTATTTATTGTTTTAATGTTTTATATTGGTGTTTTATTGATTGATGGTAAACCACTTAGAGTTACCTTTCACTAGGTGGGTGGTGCAGAAAGTTAGAACCCACCCGTCTCCTGGAAGAATGAAATATTTTAGGAAATTTTAAAAAGCGAGAATATTATATTTCCTCTAAAAGAGAAATAGAACTCTTAAGGGAGACAGGAACTCAGAGCTTCAGCTCCCTGCCCCCAGAAGACATTTGGTGCCCACTGAGAAGGACTGGGCCAGTCTATCTACAGAACAAAAGACCTTCAGCTCCAGGGTGATGGGATTAAGACATGACCCTCCAGGACATAATAGGATTAACTAGCAGCAGGGCTCACTGCATTGCAAAATCACCTGGGGACATTGTATCACTCTCCAAGCTTCAACCAAATTTGATTCAGACAAACTGACTCCACATGGCCCCATGGGAGTCTGACTACAGCCAATAGAATACATTTCTTGCACAGGAACAGGAAGCTCAAGAGCAAGGCCCAAGGGAGGATATAAATAACCTCACTCTCCAAGCCATGTGGTCAGCTGCCCAGGATCTCAAACCCATGTGGTTCACCAATAAATCATCTTTCCAATCACCCTCCAGTGTCTTTCTCCTCACTTGGAACTGAACCAAATGGAAATTTCTTCCAACAATGGCATATAAGTTTAATAAATATATAAAATAACAATGCAAAGCAAAGGAATGTTAATAACAAGGAAAGTGGGTAGATGGAGATGAAGAAAGCTATAGTAAATAGGACGGGAGAAACCAGGCAGCTAACAAGAATAGATATATCAGACAGAATAACACACAAACTCTGATATTCTTAATATAACTTTTGTGTTTGTAGTCTCACCTTCATTACTCACTACCTCTTACTTTTGATTTGCATAAACCTCCAGAAGTTGCATTCCAACTCTCTTAGATTTGTTGGTGCAGCCTCCAAAATCATAATAAACATGACTTGTAGTCTATTCAACTTCTATAAAATGGATGCTCGGGTCTCAATGATTAAACAAGCCCACAAAAGGGATTTTTCTTTTAAAATCTATACCGTGATAACTATCTACAATACATCATGTCTTACAAGCAAAAGCAAAATGGTTTCTTACTTCTATGGAGTTTTTGAACTACATTTACAAACAAGTAAACTCTTCTAGAAAAGATCTTGAGTGCCTAGCTTTAAAAATCCTAGTGAACACTAGATGGCAGTAAGGAGATACCAAAAATTCTCTACTGCCATCAAATGGTTATACAGATTTATTTCTGTAAAAGCTATTTGGTCTTTCTGGACTATCTCTGTTACTTTGCCAGTCATTTCACTACATCAGTGTTTCTTAACCTTAGCGCTTTAAGATATGTGGACTTCAACTCTCAGAATTCCCCAGCCAGCATGGGAATTCTGGGAGTTTAAGTCCACATATCTTAAAGTTGCTGAGGTTGGGAAATACTGCATTGTCCCTTTGGATGTCACTACAGAAAGCTTTTTTTAAGAAAAGAAATGGTGGCAAAGCCAAATTGGCTGACATATGGTAAAATTTTATCTTTTAATTCTGGTGACCCAATACTAAAGCCAAGGGAAGAACTTGAATCAGAAGGTTCACAACTTCTGCAGACAAGTTATTCCACTTATTAATTGTTCTGTCAGGAAATTTCTCCTTAGTTCTACATTGCTTCTATCCTTGATTAGTTTCCACCCATTGCTTCTTGTTCTACCCTCAGGTAGTTTGGAGAATAGTTTGACTCCCTCTTTGTGGCAGCCCCTGAGATATTGGAACACTGCTATCATGTCTCCCCTAGTCTTTCTCTTCATCAAACTAGACATACCCAGTTCCTGCAACCGTTCTTCATATGTTTTAGCCTCCAGTCCCCTAATTATCTTTGTTGCTCTTCTCTGCACTCTTTCTAGAGTTTCAACATCTTTTTTACATTGTGGCGACCAAAACTGAAAGAAAGGCTCAAATTGGATAAAAAGTGCTATGGATTTGACTTTGTTAAAAATGAATTGGAACTTTCATTATGTGGCAATGATGAACATATTATTGCTAAGATTTACAAAATGTTATTGAAATTTAATCTGGAAAATGAACATGTATGATTCAGTGGGCAAGGAATTTTTGATATAATAAGATGCTTGAGCAATGGGAAAATATGTGGACGAAGAGTTTAAAATTTACATTAAATTGTAATCTAAAAGAGAATTTCTATAAGATGATGTATCATTGGTATTTAACACCAGATAAGATAAATCAAATGAATGTTGGAAGTGTAAAAATAAAGAAGGGACTTTTTGTCATTTATGATGGACATGTGATAAAGCAAAAAAAATTTGGAGTATGATTCATATTTTAATACAGAAAACGGAGATAAAAATGAAACCAGAACATTTCCTTTTGGGTCTGATAGAAAAAGAACTGAGAAAAAGAATGGAATTTTGTTACTATATATGTTGACAGCAGCAAGACTATTGTATGTGCAAAAATGGAAGGACACTTCGATTCCTACCATGGAAGAATGATTGCAGAAGTTGATGGAGTTCATGAAATGGCAAAACTGACTGCTTTGATTAAACATTTGATTCCACATGGAAACCGTTTCTGAACTTTATGCTTGATGCAGAAAAGAATGAAACTCTGACTTTGGATTTTACAGATTAGACTGATAGATCTTTATAGAAATGACTTGTTCATATTATTTTAGTGTTAGAAGAATTATCCTTCTGGGTTCAGTTCCAAGTGGGGAAAAAGACACTGGAAACATGGATACTGCTTGGAAAGATGGTTTAATGATGGACAGGATCACATGGTTTGAGTTCCTGAACAGAAAAGGGGCAAGATGCAGCGAGTCCCCGGGTTTTATGCCCTCTCTGGCTTTGAACTTCCTGGGGCCCCAAAAGAATATCCTGATTGGTTGTCAGACTCCCAGGGGGTGGGGGTCTTAGCTAGCCTTGCTGGCTGATGTAAACTTCCCAGGTGCCATGTGATGAGTTTCTGTTGCTAGATGAGTCCTATTGTGTTGCAGATGATGGTCCATTGACAAAGATGGGAGGGAATTGAGTTTCTGCTTCTGGCCCATTGACAAAGGGTGGGGGTGGGGCAAGAAGGTGGGAGCTGCTTTGTCTTTAAAACATGTTTCTCCATTTCTCATCCAGGGAAACATAATATTCTGCCTTTTTAATATTTCCTAAAATATTTCATTCTTCTAGGAAAGGGGTGGGTGCTAACTTCCTACAATAGAAAAGCAAAACACTGTGATTTGATGCCTTATTTTACTGTAACAGAGTCAGAAGTCAATGCTTCTTTTTCTTTCCCCCCCACTTATCTTTCCTCACTTCCTTTCCCCTCCCCCCTCAGTGCTTTTCTATTTACTTTTGTATTTTGTATTTAATAATACTCTACAACTTAACAGACATGTTTTTTTTAAAGAGAGAAATACTGCACTACCGTACATCAATATCTCAAGCAATCCATATGGAGATGCAGGCTGCTTTCAGATGTATCTATCATCTCTTCTGTTGCGATATAAAACGGATTGTCTCACCTTATTTCAGACCCTGTTCAGAATTTTTGTCTTGTGGGTGCAATTCAGGACTTGGAAGCCTGGCAGTGTCACACAGCCCCTTTGTGCCAAGTCAGCCTGTGTGCCACGATTCATGCGCCGCACCAAGTTCTTCTCAAAGAGCAATGGATGGTAAGCACCCAGTGTGCAGGCATCATCAAAGAAATCCTGGTAATAGTGGCACAGATGGGATTGCCGTTGAGATGGTAGGAATTCATACACATGGACAAGTTCGCATAAGGACATCATTAGCACTGTTCCTAAAGATTGAGCAGAGAATGAGAGAGATAAGGAAATAAAGTGACTAGTACACAAGGAACTCCAGGGCTGGGAAGTTCATTGCCAAGATAAGATAGAGTTCTGTCAGTTATGGCAGTCTCTTTATCTGGTTTGAAATATTGATGAGAGATCCTGTGAGCATATGCAGAATGACTCTTTCACTGGCTAAAGAGGCAGCTGTAGAATCCAGTGCTTATTAAAAAGATGAATGTAAGGTTATACCCTGCAAGCTCCAGTCCTTTTGTTGATATGTACAATATCATGACCAATATACAAAAGGGATGCTGTGGGGTGTGGCACAGAGATGGGTTTCAGCAGGTTCTGATCAGTTCTGGAGAACCAGTAGCAGAAATTTTGAGTAGTTCGGAGAACCGGTAGTAAAAGTTCTGACTGGCCTCACCCCCATCTATTCTCTGCCTCCCAAGTCCCAGCTGATTGGGAGGAAATGGGGATTTTGCAGTAACCTTCCCATGGATTGGGGAGGGAATGGAGATTTTACAGTATCCTTCCTCTGCCACGTCCACCAAGCCACGCCCAGAGAACCGGTAGTAAAAAAATTTGAAACCTACCACTGGTGTGGTACCAACATGATGCTGCTTTCACCATTTGAATCCTATCCCATGCTGATGTTTCCGATTAGCTTAGTGCACACAGTGTGCTGGACTAGATCAAAAGTGGGTTACATTCAGCTACATGTGGAATCTAGCAATAGAGGTGAATTACTATATAAAGTTAATTTGTTTGGATATAATTAAGGCCAGCAGATCTTAGCAATTAAAAATCCTTGCAACCTTTAGATGGCAGCAAAAATATAGAAGTTGTCTCTGTTTGCTGCCTCTAATGGTCATCTGGATTTTTGCAATTTGAATCTGGTAATCTTAGATTGGCATATTATGTAAATATAGCATCTGTGTTTTGTTAACCCAGATTTAGAGTGTTATGTGAACTCAGAATAACAGAGTTGGAAGTGGTCTTCAACTCTACTGTTGAAGCAGGAAACCCTATACCTCCAATAATGGAGCACCCACAACTTCTGAAGGCAAGTCATTCCACTGGTTAATTGTTCTCACTGTTAGGAAATTTCTCCTTAGTTCTAGGTGAATTCTCTCTTTGATTAGTTTCCATCCATTGTTTCTTGTCTTGCCTTCTGGTGCTTTGGAAAGTAGGTTGACTCCCTCTTCTTTGTGGCAACCCCTCAAATATTGGAACACTGCTATCATGTCATCCCTGGTCCTCATTTTCATTACATTAGACATACCCATTTCAACTACTGTCACTAAATAATTTCAGGTTTACCCCCAATTTTCCCCAAATTGTAATTAGCAGAAAAAGTTTATTGGGACTAAGGAAGGAATGGCTTCCATTTGAGCCACATAATCTCACTCTAGGAAGTCAACAGGACAAGCTTCTTGGCGGTTACAGAATCTGGTTTTCGGTGCAGTAAGTTTGATCAAAATGAAGCATGGGACAAGGAATGCAAAATAGTAACTTTATGGCCACACTTATAAAGGGAGAGATTATTTTGAAACAGCAAGTGTAGAAAGCCGTTGCAAGCAAATAGAAAGGATGTAGCAGTTGGGGCTACAGAGAATAGGATAGGTTGAGAGAATTTCCTTTCTTACTTACCCAGCAGGCCTGAAGATGGAGGGTTACGCTGCACCTGCTCATCTGCCCCTTCCTGCACCAGCTCCCAGAGCTCCCACTGTAGCCGTGGATGCAACAGATGGAATAGCTGCCAAGGTCTTTTGGCCCGCAAGGTACGGAAGGGTTCAAAGAGGGGATAATCAGGAGACTTGTACCACTGGGAATGAAAAAGACAAATCTCTCAGGATAGGATAGACTAGACTAGACTAGACTAGACTAGACTAGACTAGACTAGACTAGACTAGAATTCTTTATTGGCCAAGTGTGATTGGACACACAAGGAATTTGTCTTGGTGTATATTTAAAGGTCCACCTTTAAAGCGCTCCATGGCATAGGGCTGGGTACTTGCGGGACCGCCTTCTGCCACCGATAGCCTCCCACTGGCCAGTACGCTCCCACAGAGAGGGACTCCTCAGGGTGCCATCAGCCAGGCAATGTCGGCTGGCAACACCCAGGGGGAGAGCTTTCTCTGTGGCAGCTCCAGCCCTCTGGAACGATTTGCCCCCTGAGATCAGTATGATACCTGATCTCCAGGCTTTTCGCCGTGCCCTAAAAACTTTTTTATTTTGTCAAGCTGGGCTGACGTAAACCCTCCTTTTTTTAGTTTAAAGTGTTTATGGGTTTTAAATTTTAATTGCCTATTGGTTTTTTAAATTTTTGGGCCAAAAATTGTTTAATTCTTTTACAAATATTTTAAATTTTGTATTGGAGTGCTTTTTATTCTTGGCTGTGCACCGCCCTGAGTCCACTAGGAGAAGGGCGGTATATAAATTTAAATAATAATAATAATAATAATAATAATAATAATAATAATAATAATAATATGCGCTCAGTGTAATAAAATAAAAGATACGTTCATCAAGAATCATAAGGTACAACACTTAATTATAATCATAGGGAACAAATAAGCAATCAAATCATATTAGGAAACAGTCAATATAAATCTTAAGGATACCAGCAACAAGGTTACAGTCATACAGTCATAAGTGGGAGGAGATGGGTGATAGGAACGATGAGAAGATTATCACTGCCTAACCAACCCCACAGACCAAAGTTATACTTCATCTCCAGGTTTCCCCAAATTCAGTAGAGAGGTTCAGCAGCTCATAACAATGCAATGGCTGCAATTGCACCACACTCTTAACCTAGTTACTGAATTAACTGAATTTCTTGGTGGATTTACTTATTACCATAGTTGAGCTCAACATTTCCATTGCTAAGCAAGACAATTGTTTTTTTAACAGTTAGTTTATATATTTTCTCTTTACATACGTAAGTGTTTTGTGAACAGCGTATTGTCTGGATCAATTTGCTTACATAATAGTACTTTTCCAGTTCCTAATTTCTACTTCTATTGCCCAACCATTGATAAAACAAGTCTCATGTTTGCAAGTATTCTGCATCTTCTTTTTCTTTGATGCTTAATGTCAATCTATCCATTTCTGCACAGTATTTTTTTAATTACATCTTCTTCTGTAGGCATTTCTTTATTTTTCTAGTGCTGTGCTAATACAATTCTTTGCTGCTGTCAAAACATGCAATATTAAATATATATTCCCTTTATCATACTTTTCTGGTACTATACCTAACAGAAATATTTCTGGTTTATAATCTGTATGCTGTTTTAACATTTTTTTTCTAACCATGTATGTATTTTTGTCCAATTTTTTTTTGCTTTTGCACATGTCTACCACATGTGATAATACGAGCCCTGTAAGCAAGACAATTGTTAAAGTGAATTTTGAGCCCTTTCATGACCATTGTTAAGTGAATCACTGCACTTGTTAATTTAGTAATACCGCTGTTAAGTGAATCTGGGTTCCCCATTGACTTTGCTTGTCAGAAGGTTGCAAAAGGTGATCGCATGCTCCCAGGATACCGCAACCATCATAAATACATGTCAGTTGCCAAGCATCCAAATTTTGATCACGGGACCATGGGGATCTGCAATGGTTATAAGTGTGAAAAACCCTCATAAAACATTTTTTTTCAGTGTAAATTCAAACAGTCACTTAAATGAATGGTTATAAGTCAAGGACTATCTGGGCTGAAATATAGCCCAACAAAATGGCCTGAGTTCACAAAGCATCATAGTTTCCACAAAATAACCCTCCTACAAAATTTTTTTTTAAAATTTGATTTATATGCCGCCCTTCTCCGGAGACTCAGGGCGGCTTACAAGGCGTTAAGCAATAGCCTTCATACTTTTGTATATTTATACAAAGTCAGCTTATTGCCCCCACAAACTGGGTCCTCAATTTACCCACCTTAGAAAGGATGGAAGGCTGAGTCAACCTTGAGCCTGGCTAGGATTGAACTCAGAGAAATTACAGGCAGCTGGTGTTAATTGCTGCCTTTAGTAGGAGGCATTAGCCCCCTACGCTACACAGACTCCATTTAGCATGTTTTTCAACAATGAAAGTTTTCTAGTTCTTTCCTGGAAGTGGAGAGAGTGTATTTGCAGAGGACTTTTGGGGACATCTCAAAAGCACAAGGGAATGGGAAAGGCTTTCTCAGCAGGAACACCCCATTTCATTCTGATTGAACCCCATTTGGTTTACTTTTAGAAAGAGTTGACATACCTCTTTAATTTAGCTTTTTCGGTATCATTTTGATAGTTTTAACTTAGAGACTTTTGAGATCTTCAATTGAATTATGTCTGTATGACACACTGAGTTAAAAAAATAATAATAAATGATACATGCCGCTATTATACCCTGTTTCTCCGAAAATAAGACATCCCCTAATAAAAAGCCCAATCGGGCTTTTGAGCGCATGCGCTAAAATAAGCCCTCCCTGAAAATAAGCCCTCTCCAAAAATATTTAACTGCAGAGTTGGAAATCAGGTAAAACGACAAGAAGTGCCCCATCTTGTTCCATGTGCCCCAAAATAATAAGACCCCCCAAAAAATAAGGTCAAGCGCTTATATTGGGGTTCAAAAAAATATAAGACAGGGTCTTATGATGGAGGAAACACGGTATCCTCCATCTAGTATGATAAATCAACCTTTATTGCTCTCTGGGTCATTGGACTCACTTACCACAATAATTTGAGTTTCCAGAAACTGGGATTTATATTCTAGGTTTGTTAATAGTTATAAATGTGGTTTCCAGAAAATCAAAAAAAGGCAGTTTTCATCTGTAGGGGTCAAAAGGCAGTACATGTGCTTATTAACTGAATTTTTTATCCTACTATGTCATTGAAATACAGTTCTATGTCTCTGAAATAGAAAATTATCCTTGGTACATCCTGCAACTATGAATGAGCTGCTCTGGGGAAGAAACTCTAGACTTCAGATATGGTTTATTAATATGTGTGTGTGTGTGTGTGTGTGTGTTTGTGTGTATGCATGTGTGTATAGAGAGAGAGGAAGAGAGGGAGGGAGGGATGGAGAGATGCCTGAGTTTTGTGTGTATAGGCACCACTTTCACAAATGCAGCTTTGTGCACATGTATTAACCCACCACTTTCATGGCCCAGTTTCAAATGGGCCACGGCCCGGTACTGGGCCATGGACCGGGGGTTGTGGACCCCTGCACTATATGATGCAACCGGAAGCATGGATGTGGAAATTAAAGTATCAAAGACCAAAATAATTGTATTTTATATACCGTATTTTTCAGAGTATAAGATGCACCGGACTATAAGACGCACCCAACCTTTTTTGCTGAGGAAAACAAGAAAAAGAAATCTGCCTCTGCCTCTGTCTCCCAGTAATTTTGCCCCATTGCAGCAAACAGCAAACAGCCTGCTTTACTTTCATTTTTGTTTTCAGCATAGCTTGATTAGCACAAGGAGAAAAAAAATCTGTTCTAGCAATTTACCTCCTTGCAGCAAACAGCAGAGGCCCATGCAAAACAGCTGAGAGCAAAACAACTGAGAGTCGGGAGGTTGATCCAATCAACTTGTGCTAATTAGGCTGTGCTGAAGCTGAAAGGAGCTGTTTCTTCTTGCTGCTTGCTGCAAGGAAATAACTGCTGGGAGGCAGAGGCCAAAGGGTGGAGGCCAGTGGGTGGGCGGGGCTACATTCGGTATATAAGACGCACCTCAATTTTCACCCCCTTTTAGGGGGGTGGAAAGGTGCATCTTATACTCCGAAAAATACAGGAAATGTCTCTCCCATATATTCACCCAGACAAACACATTTACACAGGAAATACAAATCTTGCCCTAAATGTATATGTCAATTAAAACTCTGGCTAAGTTGAGTTTCATGCCAATCCATCAGAAAGATAATAGTACTTATATCTAGGTCCATTTTCAATCATCATACAGTTCATTCATTCTATTTATAGGTTGCTTAACTCAGTGACTCTGGATAGCTTACAACTGAAAAGTAAAAAGCTGCAAAAGACTGCTTTTAGTTGTGTTTCCCCCAAACATAAGGCTGGGTCTTATATTAATTTTTGCTCCAAAAAACACATTAGGTCTTATTTTCTAATTAGGCCTTATTTTCAGGGAAATGTGGCACTAAATGTGTCAGTCTGGCTGACGATATTAACTGGGGTTTATTTTGGGCGTAGGACTTATATTACGAACATCCTGAAAAATCATCCTAGAGCTTATTTTCCGGTTGGGTCTTATTTTTGGGAAAACCCGGTATATACCTCTAATGGAAAAAAAATATTTAGAGGATCAAAGAACACCATACTCCATTCATTCTCCTTCTATAACTTGCTGGATCTCTCTAATCCTCTACAGAAAAGGAACATTTTATAGCACAAAGTTCTGAAATCATTCTTAGACTTTGGGCCTGATTTTTTTCATCCTTGGGTTTATCGTTTTTAGGATAGCAATCTGTTTTAAGTGTTATGTTTTGAAGGAAAAAAGTAAAAATTCATTGCAGTAGCTGCTGGATATTAGTCTTTCTTGAGTGCTCTGGTATTCTGGTACAAAATTACAAAGACACTGAAAAAAGTGACTGATGACAGTTTTTCACACTTATGACCACTGTAGCATCCCCATGGTCACATGATCAAAATTTGAATGCTTGGCAACTGACATGTATTTATGACGGCTGCAATGCTCCAGAGTCATATGACCACCTTTTGCGACCTTCTGACAAGCAAAGTCAATAGGGAAGCCAGATTCACTTAACAACCATATTACTAGCTTAACAACTGCAGCAATTCACTTAACAACAGTCTCAAGAAAGGTCGTGAAAGGGGGCAAAATTCACATAGCAACTCTCTCTTAGCAACAGAAATTTTGGGCTCAATTTTGGCTGTAAGTCAAGGACTACCTATATATTATAGCTTAAGACAGTGATGGCTAACCTTTTTGCCGTCGCGTGCCAAAAGCGGGGGAGCGCGGGGGATTTGCGCGCGTGCATGCCCACACCCATAATTCAATACACCCCCCCATGCATGCACATGTGACTCCCCCATGCTCCCCCCACTTTTGGCACATGATGGCACAGTGGGCCCAGTAGGCCTGCTTTTCGGCCTCCCCAGGCTCCAGTGGCTTTCTTGGAGCCTGGGGAGGGTGAAAATAGCCTTCCCCACACCCCAGAGGCCCTCCAGAGGCCGGAAATGGCCCATTTCTGGACTTTCAGTGGGCCTGGAAGGGCTGAAAATCAGGTGGCCAGTGTGCACATGAGTTCTGGAGCTGAGCTAGGGCAACGCTTGTCTGCCCACAGATATGGCTCCACGTGCCACCTGTGGCACGCTTGCAATAGGTTCGCCATCATAGGCTTAAGAAGTCAGCCTGGCTCACCCAAGATGCTGTGATAACATATGAGAGCCACAGGTTACCTCAGTGTCATTTCAGCCTAGGCTAACATATAATGTGATCCTAACTAGAGAATCTCACCTCTTCTAGGTCCCCAGGGTAAGGGGCTGGATCCCACGCAACCAGAGTTCCCTGGGCATAGAGTTGTCCATCTAGAAAATGCTGCTCTGGAGAAGCCATCAGCTGTGAAGAAAAATGTGGATGAGAACATTTTTTTAACCCACAAATTCAAGCCAACCATGCAGCCACAAGGGAAACAATCTAGTGATGTTCATGGCGAGCCTGGCCAATTCATTAGAATAAGAGTACTTCCCCTTCGTTTAGAAATAACTCAGAAACAATCAGAGTAATATCTTACATTTTACAAGAATTGCCCAGAAGCACTTTATATATTTGCATAGAGGGAAAGCCCCAAATGTCAGAGTCTACTTCTTTCGTGGTATGCATTTTTTCTCTCTACCCTTTTATATTTGTACTGCTGCATTCTAAGCGATTCGCCCTAATGCCTTTGGCTGACAATGCTAAATGCTGACATCTTTGCAGATTTGCTGGCAATGATCTGACGAGATCCAAATTACACAGAGTGTCATTCAACTTCTCTTAAAGATGCCTTTAACTCCTTAAAGGAAGCTTAATAATTAATACCAGGGTGAAATCCAGCAGGTTCTGACAGGTTCTGGAGAACCGGTAGTAGAAATTTTGAATCGTTCAGAGAACCGGCAAATACCACCTCTGGTTGGCCCCAAAGTGGGGTCAGAATGGAGATTTTGCAATATCCTTCCCCCTGGAGTGGAGTGGGAATGGAGATTTTGCAGTATCCTTCCCCTGGAGTGGGGTGGGAATGGAGATTTTACAGTATCCTTCCCCTGTCACGCCCACCAAGCCACATCCACCAAGCCACACCACACCACACCATGCCCACCAAGCCACGCCCACAGAATCGGTAATAAAAAATATTGGATTTCACCACTGATTAATACATATTCCTGAAGGCTGCTACTCCGGCTATTTTCTGGCCTTGATATTTGACTTTGAACTGAGGGTTAGATTCCAGGCATATTCAGCAAAATGCCAGGCAGGAATAGAGAAAAACATCTCAGCACTATCTCCCAACAATCCACCTGACCGGCAGCTAGTGAAGAATGTCAAAATACAGTACGGGGTAGTCCTCGACTTACGACCACAACTGAGTTCACTGTTGTTCAGTAAGACATTTGTTAAGTTAGTTTTGCTCCATTTTATGACCTTTCTTGCCACAGTTGTTAGGTGAATCACTGCAGCTGATAAGTTATTAACATAGTTATTAAGTGAATCTGGTTTCCTCATTGACTTTGCTCGCCAGAAAGTCACAAAAAGTGATCACATGACCTTGGGACACAGCAACAGTCATAAATATGGTTCATAAATATGAACCAGTTACCAGCATCTGAGTTTTGATCACATGATCAGGGAGCAAAGGTCGTAACTGTGAAAAACGGTCATATGTCACTATTTTCAGTGCCATTGTAACTTTGAACCGTCATTAAATGAAGTGTTGTAAGTCGACAACTACTTGTACTAGCATCAGCAGCAAACATTACCAATAAAATGTAAACCATCTCCATTATGATAGAAGTTAAAGGTATTCATATGAACCCTGTGCAGTTATCTTTGCCATTAAATTGGAACTAATACTCTAATAAATCAATTATGGAGTTGAGTTTCATTTTTTTCCAAAAAATGTGTAGTAAGAATGATCAATGGAAAGAATAAAAGTCAATACAAAATACACAAAATTTTAAAAAAGGATGCGAAAGGCAGAAGAAAAAGACAAGAAAAAGAAAGAAGAAAAAGTAATTTCTTCCTTCTTCCCAACAAGAAGCAATTTTAGTAACTTATCACCATCTCTAAATACAAAGTGAATGTTGAATTTCAGACATCCACTCTTGATATGTGAGACATAAACATCACCAATGACCGTTCACAAATATCTTAAATTACAAGAGGTTTGAACACAATGGTGGCAATGGTTGCATGATCAAACCCCTGAGTCTTTTTAACACATTTGTGTGTAATGCATGTAAAAATGGGCAGGGTTTTGATCATGTAGTCACAGCCGCCATCCTGACTTTTCTGACTGCATGGATATCCTTGGATATGGAAATTTTAGCATCTGTTACTTAATTAAAGATTATTTATTGGGGATATATTCTAATTCTTTTCCAATAGCCAGATCAAGGTTTATGTTAAGAATGCATGAGGGAAAATTAGCAAAGGTGGGTTTGAAGTATCAGTTCATGTAGGTTAACTCCAGATAATGCAATCTTTACCCGGATGGAGAATCTCTGCCAGGTTTCGGGAGGTTTTATAACCCCACAGTTATCCCAGTAACCTAGCAACCAGATCCCAAAACACAAGCCTCACAGGACTTTCTTTATATCAACTAAAAAACAAATGCAGGTAAGCGAATGATAATCTCAATCCCAAAGGTGCTTTTTTCAGGAGGCAACTGGACTCTCGTTTTTTTCTTTTGAAGATGTTTCGTTTCTCATCCAAGAAGCTTCTTCAGCTCTGACAGGATAGTGGGGAATGGAAGGATTTATATGCCTTGCGGACAGCTGGTAATCTGCATCCTTTTCATTGAAGTCATTCAAGCACTTGGAGGTTTATCTGTGTCCTCAGGGTCACCTGAGTAGTGCTCCTGGTTTGCAATTTCTACAGACTTTTAGCTATACAATTTGGGATGAATGGTGTGGGAGTAGGAATGGATTTGCAGAGGAAAAATTGCAGACTACAGGAACCAGGGGACCCTGAGCGCACAGATAAACCTCCAAGCGCTTCAATGACTTCAGTGAAAAGGATGCAGATTACCAGCTGTCTGCAAGGAATACAAATCCTTCCATTCCCCACCATCATGTCAGAGCTGAAGAAGCTTCTTGGATGAGAAGCGAAATGTCTTCAAAAGAACAGTCCAGTTGCCTCCTGAAAAAAAAACATCTTTGGAACAACCATGACCTGGATGACTGAGAATCTTTACAGACTGATAGGTCTCAATGCCAGAAAGAAAAATCCAGCACAGGCAACTGAACCTGGGCCTGTATTAGAGAAAGGCTGGACAAAGCCCCAAACGTGTCCTTGAAATCATGGCATCTGTTAAATGAGCCATCTCAGTTGGCCTTTGGGTGCTTCAGTAATGATATCTCACTGAAGGATACGGATGATGATGGATTGGTACAAGTCATTTATCCTTCCATAACTCTCTGTGAAAGTTTTAGGATAAAAACTTCACTGTGGAAAAGCCAAATTTAAGACCTCAGAGCCTCAGATAGCTCGACAGGTTAGATAGCCTGTTATTAACACCCAGCTGTCTGCAATTATGTGAGTTTGAGGCTCAAGGTTGACTCAGCCTTCCATCCTTTCTAAGGTAGGTCAATTGAGGACCCAGTTCGTGGGGGCAATAAGTTGACTTCGTATAAATATACAAAAGTATGAAGGCTATTGCGTAACGCATTGTAAGCCGCCCTGAATCTCCGGAGAAAGGCGGCATATAAATCTAATTTTAAAAAAAAAGACAAAGAGGAATTTCTTGATCGTCATCAAAAATAGGCTGCCTCCTGTAGCTGTACATGTACCGCCACAGGAGGTTTTCAAACAAAGGTTGAATAGCTTATTTGTCTGGGACAGCATAAGGATTCCTGCCCTGGGCAGGGAGATAGACCAGAACAGTGTAAATCAAACTTGGCATCTTTTAAGAAGCATAGACTTCACATAGACTACAATTTCCAGAATTCTCCAGTCTGCATGCTGAAGTAGGAGATCTCTGAGTCTTCTGGAGTAGAAGCTGTTCTGAGATCTTCTAACCTTAGGAGCTTAGGCACCTCACTTTTTCTCTCAGGACAAAGCTATGCACATTCTACTTTATAATTAAAGGTGCACGGTGCAATTTGCCTATTTCTGTCATAACAGCTGGGTCTGTAATTGTCTGTAATTATCTGTAATTGTCTATAATAGGTCTGTAATTATCTGAATCAGATTTCATATCATTCCTATATATTGATATATTTGAAGACAATTAGCCAAATATATTGAACTAACAATGTAAGATATAAAATATGGTGCATATAAAAATGGCTAGACCTTCAATCACATTGGTACCTGACCCCATCTTCAGAGGTGGGTTTCAGCAGGTTCTGACTAGTTCTGGAGAACCGGTAGCGGAAATTTTGAGTAGTTTGGAGAACTGGTAAATACCATCTCTGACTGGCCCCACTCCCATCTATTCTCTGCCTCTCGAGTCCCAGCTGATTGGAAGGAAATGGGGATTTTGCAGTAACCTTCCCCTAGAATTGGATGGGAATGGAGATTTTACAGTATTCTTCCCCTGCCATGGCCACCAAGCTATGCCATGCCCACATAACCGGTAGTAAAAAAAATTGAAAACTACCATTGCCCGTCTTCACTTGTTTGACTATGTAAAGGATACCTCTGATCTAACAATGTAAAAAACTGAGGTTACTGTCTGTTTCATGGCAAACAAATGAAATTAAACCCTTGGATTTTCCCTACCTTTTCCCCGTTTAGCTTTTAACAGGCTTTCTTTCTTATATCCACAGCTCAATATGGCCCTCCAAAGTTTATTACCCACCTGGGAATTCACAAGGCGGAGTGTTGTTTTTGTGCCCACATCATGTTCATACCCAGTAGTTGGAGCACCATTGAAACGAAGGACAGCATTATGGGAATCTGAGAAAATGAGACAATAAGGGTGAGAGAGAGTAAAAGCAGGTAGATCCTGTCCCGGAAGCGTTGTGGCGAGACAGACAAGAAATAGCGGGCTCTGATGAGCCTTGCGAAATCCTGGGCTGACAAACCGCTGTCAAGTGGTCTTCAGACCAGATCTGTCCTGTAGGGATGGAGAAGGAAAGGCACCTCAGACAATCAAACAGGCAAGTTCCTCGGAGGTTGGAGGAAACTCTTCGATTCGGTGGCAGGGGCGGCGGCCATTGTGGCCGTCATAAAGCTGGAGCAACCAGACCAAGTTTTGAGCAGGAGCAGGGATTTGAACAGAGTACTGATGCCAGGTGAGTGATTGCCAGCTCATAGGAAAAAAGAAATATTTTTAAATTGTTAAAAGGTGCCCCAGCAAAATAACAGCAGCTGATGGGCGTGGAGGAAATGAAGGAAGAAGAATAAAGTGGAAATTTAAAGTGGCAAAGCCGGAAACAAAACTTGATTTTTGGATTAAAATATGTGGAGATAATTAAAAAATTAGAAGATGAAAAAAACTCATAATAGGTGTGAAGAGGATTGGAAAGAATTTAAAAAGATTTTTGTTGACTGCTGAAGAAAGAACAAAGAAAAACTTAAAATTAAAGCCCTGTAACAGAAGATTTTTTTTAAAAAAACTGGATTTGGAATTTGGATTTGGATCCTAAATTGACTTGGGGAAATATAAAATTAAGAAGAAAAAGATAAAAATTGGTAAAGATTGGTAAGGTGAATTTTAAACAAAATGGATACTTTCTTAGGCTGTTGATTGGAATTGTGGATTGGAGAGAGACATCTACAGGTGAAAAAAGAATGTTACAACATTGAAATTTTTTTTGAACAAAAAACGTTTAGTGATAAGAGCAGTGGGAACTTTTAAGGAGGATCTGTTTGTCTGCAAGCTGTTCGACCTTGACAATTGAAGAAGGTGGATTATAACAAAACCTAAAATTGGAATAACAACCCAGAAATAACAAAATGGCGCAGAAACTAATTGAAATGATTAAAAGGATGTGTATATCATTGAAAATGAAACTAAATGATTATAATGATGCATTGAAAACCTAAACCTGATGAACCAAAAACTACGTTAGAATACACTCAAGTGAATAAAGAAGCTACGAATGAGAAGCAAGAAAGTGATACTGAAGGCAAAGATAAAGATAAAGATATTGATTATGAAAAATTAAATGATTATGTGGGAAGCAATAATGAAAAGGCGAAGAGAACTGGGAGAAAAGAGATAAGTTTAGCAATAAAGGTGAACTTTAAAGATTACATTAGGATTAATAATGATAAAAATAGAGAGGATGAAAAGAGACAAGGAGAGAAAAAAAGGGGTAATAGAAAAAATATAAAAAACTTAAATAATTACACTGGGATTAACAGTGGGAAAATAAGAAAGAGGAAAAGTGGATGGAGAGTAATTGGAAATACAGGGCAAAATAGAAGAGTTCAGGATTTTAAAATGGAGAAAAAAGGGGAGAAAAGAAGAAAATTTAAAAAATGGGAGAAAGGGAGAAAGAAATAATTGATGGAAAGGGAAAAGAGAAATATGTTGTATAGATTTAGAACTAAAAATGAATTGAAATAAGATTTATAGATATAAATGAATTTTAGAAAACTCAATAGCTGAGATTGTAATACTTGGAATGTCTTTAATTGTAATAAGGAAACTAACCAAAACATTTGAAATTAAGCTGAAAATTAATTCTGTTTAAATTATATACAAAGCAATGGATAATTATTTTGAATTATAAATGAATTGAAATAAGATATATAAATAGAAATAAGTTCAACATATGAGATAATAATATTTGGAATATTTTTAATTGCAACTTTGGAATTTAACTAAAAAATTACAAATTATATTGTATTACTGTTTAAAAAGAAGAGATTAAGATATTGTTGAAGAGGTATAGAAAATATATATATTTGAAAAAGCAATCAAAAATTGGATTTATATTCAAAAATAATGAGAATTGAGAAATAGAATTATAAATGAAGTAAGATTTATGAATATAGATAAATTTAATATATGAGATTGTAATATTTGGAATATTTTTAACGAGGGAATTCAGCTAAAGCATTGGAAATTATAATGTATTGTGCAAAGTAATTTGGTTTATCACTTAATAAGAGATTACATATTTATTTGAAAAAGCAATGGAAAAGCAATTAATGATTGTAATGTGATATATTTAAGTGACTTTTAGTAAGATATTGGATTGTAATATTTGTATAAATTGACAAAGAAAAATATTTGTGATTGAAATAAGGGAATTTAGGGAAATACTGGAAATTATATTATGTTGTGAAAAGGATGCAATGGGGAAATATTTGAATAGGATGATTTAGAGTTAAGGTTAATTAACTGTATAAATTTGTGACTCGGCCAATACTCTGTTCAGAAAAAATGCATTGTTTGTTTGTGTCAAAAATAAAAAAAAACTTTTACAAAAAAAAATAAAAATAAACACACTCCCATCCATTCCTCTTATTTGTTTATTCTGCCCAGAGCTAATGATTAATATTCAGAACAGCTTCAGGAGCTCCACAGTATTAACAATGTGCCAGTTTGTATAAACTTAATGTTGTTTGTATGTTGAGGATTGTTAATAGAATCTTTTATTTGCTTATATTATTCTGTATCAGAGGGAAAAAAAACTCTTTTCTAAAACTTTCCGTAACATTTTTCTCAGGAAAAATCAGGGACTGTTCTCTCTTAACTCTATAACTCTCATGGTATTCACAAGACACTTCTTTGTTTAAACTTTTTCCCTCTGTTTCACTGTTGTTTCTCAGTGACAGAAAAAGCACACTTTTTTTCACTTTATCCCCTTGAGATATTCTTGCAGATTAGCCTGCTGCCTATCTGCAATTAACTAATCTTGCAAATCTTTCACCACCCACAGCCCGTTCATAGAAAATTGCCGGTGCTGTGAATTCACACCCCCTACCCAATGCCCTTGACGGCTTTCAAGCCCTCAGAAAGCTCTAATACCTCCTGATCAGTTTGCAAACATGGTTTTTCCTTCACAGCAACTTTACACACCCCACAATATAACAGACAAGAAAATGATAAGACAACATTTGTCCACCCTAGGTGAGTTCAAATCACTAGGACCAGATGGATTACATCACAGAGTTCTGAAAATGCTGGCAGATGTGATCTCGGAGCCATCAAACCATATTTTTCAAAGATCCTGGAGCACCCGGGGAACTACCAGAAGACTGGAAAAGAGCTGTGGTGGTTCCCATCTTCAAAAAAAAAAAAAGGGGGGGGGGAAATAGTTCCAGGAAACTACAAACCAATCAGCCTGACATCAATACCGGGGAAGATCCTGGAAAAGATAATCAAGCAGCGGATCTGCAACACCTAGAAGTAAACCAAGCTATTACAAGAAGCCAACATGGGTTTATCAAAAACAGATCATACCAAAGAAATCTTATTGCATTTTTTTGATAAAAATGACTAAATTAGTGAACTAGTGAGATGCTGTGGACATATACATGGTAAGGCATCTGACAAGGGAATCCACAACCTACTTTATTGGTAAGATAGAAAAATGTGGAATAGACAGCATCACTACTAGTGGATTCATAACTGGCTGACAAACTGCATTCAATGTGTAGTCCTCAATGGAACTAAAAAAGGCATTGATCCTGGTTTGGGCATTCTTTGCTAGTTCTGGACCTAGTCATATATTTTGAAATACTTTCTATCTCAGAGTTTTGCCCAGATTCCTACTGATGGTGGTGGCAATATCATATTTTAGACCTGTTTTGTGCCTCTGAACCAAAATGGCACACCAGTCACTGAAAGCAAAGATTCAGATACTTTTTCACATGCAAATATGAAGTTTTGGATGATTTTCCTCAATAAGTAAGTGAACAAGAATAATGTTTTTATGCATTTGTTTGATTGAGTTCCCTTTATCTGCTAGGTTTAGGATTTATGTTCATATTTATGCATAAATATATTCACAGCCATTATTAAGTGCTAGGTTCCCTTAATGAAAGAAAGAAACCAATAATCTTAACCAAGATTAGCTTATTGTGCAAAAGCTACATAAATATTTACCTAGTCTGCTACAATAGCTCATGAGAAGATAAGCACAGATTCACCTTAACTGGTTAAGTTAAAAGATCTCAATACGTTGATGAAGAGTTTTAATTATGATGAACCAACTAGTGCTGTATTGAAAAATATATAATAGTTTTGATATTGAATCCGTGGGGCAGGGTGGGGGAATCTAACTGGACCTAGAATCACCTACTGTATTTTCCTGCGTATAAGACTACTTTCTAACACACAAAAAAGTTGGGGGTCGTCTTATACGCCGGGTCTCATTCTCCTGTAACCAGGCAGACCAGCCCATAAGGCTCTGACAAGCCTTAAATGGCTCTGAGGAGGGTCGTCTTATATGCCCAGTCGTCTTATACGCCGGAAAATACAGTATATCAGAAAGAATAATCCCAAAGAGATGAGAATGACTTTGATCTTCCAAATAGCAATGACCTAGAAACAGCTTCTCTATTCTTTGCAAGGAACAAGCTAGAAAGCAAAGGTGAGACATCTTGTATAACATACAATTGTATTCCTTGGCTCTTCCATAAAAAAAAAAAATAACATTTTAATACAAGCAGGAATTATAGCATTTGTTTAAGAATAATATATTTAACAACTCTATAGGGCAGATTAAGTAGACAACCACCCCATGGGAATATCTGATTTTTCCTTTAACACTCACCGATCTCATTGCCCAATCCTGACCCCAACATGGAGCCAGCTGAGCTCACAACTGCACATGTCTTCAAGTGACCAAGTTCTTCTGCCAAACTCCTCTGAGGCAGCATACCTCTCCATATTGGTTCTGCAAAGGGTCCTTCATCACCCAACACAGTGGACACATTCACGCGGCTTTTGAGCTGGCACAAGAGGTCCATCCCAGTTAGGTGTGGATTGTTTAGGCCCTGCCCAGCACCTGAGGGTACCTGATACTTGTTCATTGATTGATAGTGCTGGAAGACTTGTCGAAGACGAGGGCTCAGTACTTGGGATGAAAGCTTTTTCTGCCACACAGGCCATGGTAAGGGCCGTGCTGGGAAGATGGAATGAGAAACCTTTATGAGTTGTTGAAATCCAGCAAGCACCTTCTCAAGACGCTGCCAGAACTTCTTGATTCTGGAGAAGAAGGAATCTTCTGTCAGAGTCTGTGTTGTAATTTCTAAGTTTTGGTTGACAGATCCAGCAGCTGAGGGGAGCTTCAGAGTTTTGTTTTTCTCTGAGGAAATTTGGATGTCCTGGAAGAGTGTTCTTATAAAGTTGGAGGGCACTCCTGGGTCACGGGACCCCAAATGTAGCATTAGCCCTGTCTGTAGACAAACTAAGCTCAGCATAGTCAGACATAGCACAGCAAAACTCAGCCAAATGCAGTTTGTCCCCCATTTCCAAGGTGGTCGTACACACCATAAGGTATGCCCAGACCTGTGGAGAGATGGGCAACACAAGATTAGCCAATTTTGATTAGCATCTGGTTGGTTCTACTACCACAACATGTAGCACTGGCCGTTTTTATAATGTAGTTTCAATTACAAAATAGACTATGATAAAAATGACCTGCTAAAGGAGATGAAAATAAGTTCAACTCATCTTAGGGACCACTAATATTCCAGTGGCCAATCAGATGGATTATGGAAGAGAAAGTGCCAAAATTGCAGCCCAGAAACCATACGTGACACATCATCATCATCAATCTGGTAGCCTTCAGAATGGATGAAGCCAAAGAAAACTCTTGTTTCTCCTCTTTTTTTGCATGTTGGAGAATTTAGAGAAACAAAATACAAAATGGATGTCATCAGCTTCACAGATACTTAAGGTACATATTTCATATCCACCAAAAAAACAGCACTAGGATCTGCCCACTTTTGGTTTACAAACCTCTACATTCAATGCAAAACCTAGCGTGATCTTTAAGCCAAGAGATATATGCTCACCTCTAGCATAAACGCAACTACCCTTCTTTGATTGATTTTCCTGGAACTATGCTTCCTGTATGAGCAGGTTGATTCCAGTTAACTAAAATGATTAGATTTGGATATTTAGTGTAGTTTGGATGGAACACATTGCCATATATCTGAGAGGAAAGAAAATGGTTCCAAACTGTATGGTTTAAAATGAAGGCTTTTCATGAAGAACTGGTCCCATTTCATATTCCTAGTGTTGCAGCATGCTGGAAACAGGAATAGCGCAGGGACCATGCTAAAAATGATTCCCCTCTCCCCCGTTCCATTGTTTGTGTGAAATGCATGCTAGACAAAGTTTGGTTTGGCCAACAAGGCTAGTCAGAAGGAAAAGGGAGAATAAGTCTCCAATTTTGAGTGTTAAAAATTACTTGCCTATGACAAATCTTGCTAGATTTAGACACTGATTTGCAGACTGATTTGAGAGATTGGGGTTTCTAACATCAAACATCCCAGTTTGAATTTTATCAAATAATGTTATCCTTCTGTTTCTTCTTGCAGAGGAGTATCCAATTCCCCTTGAACAATTTTTGTCACCACTAGTGGGGAGGGTCTCTGCATCCTCAGGAGTTGTGTCAGAAGATTCAAACGGAAGAATGAAACTGGTAGAAGAGTCCCTGTCGTGACTGAAGCTTCATTTTTAAAGAAAACCATTGTTTCGAACAGGAAATGAATCAAAAGGTACAATCTATGTCTCAGTCTTCTATTTGTGGATTGGAAAACCCCATGTTTTTTGGTGGCATTTTGATAATTGTAGATAGTTATGCGGCTGAAAAATTAGATATTAATTTTTTCACTCCTGAAGGTGGTCAGAATTGAACACATATTTTAGTTGCTTTTTTTTTAATACAATGAAAGGCCCCAATATTTCCAGCCTTTGCGTTAGCAGTTTGAATTTATATATATACATATATGGTTATAGTAACAAGTGGGAAGAGATAGATACTAGTAAGGAAGAGAATCATAATAATACAGTCTTAGTAAATTATTTGACAGTGTTGTGGGAATTAGTTGTTTAACAGAGGGATGGCGTTTGGGAAAAAAATGTGTCTAGTTGTTCTGGTGTGCAGTGCTCTATAGCATCATTTTGAGGGTAGAAGTTGAAAAAAATTATGTCCAGGATGTGAGGGGTCTGTAGATATTTTCACAGCCCTCTTTTTGACCTGTGTAGTATACAGATCTTCAATGGATTGGTAGCAATTGTTTTTTCTGCAGTTTTAATTATCCATTGAAGTCTGTGTTTGTCTTGTTTGGTTGCAGAGCCAAACCAGACAGTTATGGAGGTGCAGATGATAGACTCATGTATGTAAGTGTTTATGTATGTATGTCTATGTGTGTATGTGTGTGTGTGTATGTATATGTATGTATGTATAGTAAAGGTTCCCCTCACACATATGTGCTAGTCGTTCCTGACTCTAGGGGGCGGTGCTCATCTCCATTTCAAAGCCGAAGAGCCAGCACTCTCCAAAGACGTCTCCATGGTCATGTGGCCAGCATGACTAAATGCCAAAGGCGCACAGAACACAGTTACCTTCCCACCACAGGTGGTCCTTATTTTTCTAACTGCATTTTTTTGTGCTTTTGAACTGCTCGGTTGGCAGAAGTTGGGACAAGTAACGAGAGCTCACCCTGTTATGCAGCACTAGAGATTCGAACTGCTGAACTGCAAACATTTTGATCAACAAGCTCAGCATGTTAGCCACTGAACCACCACATCATTCATACACACACACACACACACACACACACACACACACTCCACTTGTGGTTCAGAAATATTGACTATGGCTTTTGCAAAAGATAAATCTTTTCTCATTAATCTTTGGAGGTGGTGTGATTTGTTTGTGTGTGTGTGTGTGTGTGTGTGTGTGTGTGTGTGTGTGTGTGTAGAATGTTAACAAACATGTGAGATTGTCTGGTAGCCATAATGTACCAGAATGTTTAGAAGAATAGAATAGAATAGAATAGAATAGAATAGAATAGAATAGAATAGAATAGAATAGAATAGAATAGAATAGAATAGAATAGAATAGAAATCTGGAAGGGACCTAGGAGGTCACCTGCCCTCTGGTGCTTTGGAGAATAATTTGACCCCCTCTTCTTTATGGCAGCCCCTCAAATTTTTGAATACTGCTATCATGTCATCCCTAATTCTTCTTTTCTCTAGACTAGCCAAACCCAAATCCTGCAGCTGTTCTTCATATGTTTTAGTCACCAGGCCTTTGATTGCCTTAGTTGCCCTTCTCTGAACTTTTGCCAAAATCTCCACATCTTTTTTGTAGTGTGGTGGTGACCAAAACTGGTTGCAGTATTCCAGGTGTGGTCTTACAACTAGGGTTTTATCAAGCGATGCTAATACTTCAAGTGATCTTCTCCAAAGCACTTTTGAGGTCTCCGCTCCACCCCTCCCCTCCCCGAAAGGATTTTGAGCGAGAAAAGTCCCGGAATAAGAGGAGGGAGAGCCGGCTAAGAGGTCGCGAAGCCGAAACGAGGATCAGATGTGAGACCTCTGGATGGTGAGATGGAAACAGCCAGCGCTCTTTGGTGAGGGATGCGAAGGCTCGAAGGGATCGCAGGCGCTGAAACTGAGGGCTGTGGTAGGGATCGCCTCCCACTCCCCTCCCCCGCCCCTTATTCTTCTTACTCTCGGCAAGTCCCTACCCAGAAGGATGGGGGTGGGGTGGGGTGGCGTCCGGGAGGTTTACTCTCCGAGGAGCCGCTGCACCGGGCTTGTCCCCTCCGGAGTTTGGGGTGGAGGTGGGGGCATAGAAACGCAGCCTGGCCTTGTTGGGATGCAGCAGAGGTGGGGCTCGTTGCAGAAGCTCGCTCAGCCCCAAACCAGCACTCTTACAGCTCGTCTCCTTCGGGAACCATCTCTGGTCTCCAGCTCAGGATAACGGCGCCCAACGCTTCTATTTCGGAGACGGGGGAAGAGAGGCCATCAGCTCACCGGAGACGGCAAAGAGACGCACCTGCCCTCCGGGCCCAGACAAACGCTCCCACCAGGTCTTACTGGCATCCCGTGTTGCTCAGGCGGCTACGGGGACCCTCTGGAAGGTCTCTAGGCTGCAGGGACAAGGAATGGGCTCCTCTGGGCTGCTGGCCTCCTGGTCCTTTGGGTTTTGCTCCTCTCCCTCCTAGGGTCTCAGGAGTTCCCCTTGTTGATGGGAAGCGGTCAACGGCTCTAAGGCTTACCTTCTCTGTATCAGCATCTCTCCTTAGTGGCCCTGAATCGTAATGTGTCCAGAGGGAATGTTTCTGGGTCACAAGGAGGTACACTACCAGGAGACAAGTGGCGCTACTGAGAGTCAGCTGCTGCTCCTCTCTGACTCTGCAAAGTCACCCAGGATGTCAGCTGGATCCTCACTTCTATCAGGAACAAGCAGAATCTAAAGATGAGGGTGAAGGTTCATTCTCCAAGCTTGTGGGTTGGTTTCTGAATCTTTCAATTTCCAGGCTAGATAATATCTTCGGGTTTTTAGGTGATGTCAATGTTCTTCCCTTTATAAGGGCTTAATGTGGTCAGTAGATCTTGGGAGGGGCCAGGTGTGAGTGTGTTAAGTGAGGATCTTGAGATAGGTCTTGTGGTGGGTCAGGTGTGAGTCATCAGTGACAATTTTGTGATGGTCTTGTGATGGGGAGGTTACATCAGTGCTGGTATGTTGGGGAGGGGGGGGAAGGGTTGCCTGGATTTGGTTGAGTGTCGTGCTGTCTCCAGTTAGCTGTGTGTGGTTGATTTGGGTTCTGGGGGGTTCATAGGGTGGTTGTAAGTCAGTGTGTTGATGGAATTGATTGCGGAATGCCAGGCTTTGATGAATTCACGAGTGTGGCAGGTGAAAGCATAGCTGATTATTTTTGTGTTGCTCCAATCGAACTGGTGCTGTTTGGTGTTGGTGTGGATAGAGATTAAGAATTTGGGATCGTGGCATTTGACTGCCAGCCAGTGTTCATGGATCCTGTTTTTTAATTGATATGATTTTTGTCCCATGTAGAATTGGCTTTGTAGTATACATTGCTTCTTTTATCCTTTTATCTTATCTTGTTTTTGGTTCTGGCTAATTCCTGCAGAGTGTGGGTGTGGGTTTGTGGGCTATTGCTATTCCTAGAGGTTGGAGAATTCTGGCTGTAAATTCCTACATCCCTTTTGTGTATGGTAGGATTAGTTTTTTGTGTGGTGGTTGGCTGTGTGGTGTAGTTCGGGTGTTGTGTGTCAGAATATAGAATGACAGAGTTGGAAGGGACCTTGGAGGTCTTCTAGTCCAACCCTTGCTTAGGCAGGAAACCCTACATCAAATGGTTATCCAATCTCCTCTTAAAAACTTATAGTGTTGGAGCATTTACAACTCCTGGAGGAAAGTTGTTCCACTAATTGTTCTATCGCAGGAATTTTCTCCTAAGTTCTAAGTGGCTTCTCTCCTTGATTAGTTTCCACCCATAGCTTCTTGTCCTGCCCTCAGGTGCTTTAGAGAATGGGTCAACTCCCTCTTCTTTGTGGCAGCCCGAGATATTGGAACACTGCTATCATGTCTCCCCTAGTCCTTCTCTTCATTAAACTAGACATATCTAGTTCCTGCAACCGTTCTTCATATGTTTTAGCCTCCAGCCCCAATATGAAGTTTTTGAAATAGCTGTTATGGAGAAAGACATCGAGCAGCCATTTCTCTTGTTTTTCTTAGTGTTGTGGTGCTGCAGTGTGTCCTGGCCCTTCTGAACAGGGTCTGGACACAGCTTCTTTTGTGTGCTGTGATGTGGTTGCTTGGGAAGCTAAAGAATCTAAAGAGCCTGGAGACTGGTTGGCATCCAAAGAAAGTGATCCTTCTCAGGGAAGGCTACAGCAACAAACTTGAAAATCCTCCCCCCAACCCAAGAAAAAAATTGTGCTGAGGACAGGTGAGCAGCTTTCATTCAGTGTTCAAGTAACATATTTAGGAATACTTAAACTATAGCCCTAGTTTAATTTCCAGTGTGTATTTCACTAAGAAGTTACGAAGCTTTGCCACTATTTTCTGGAAGCACCACTGCAATGGGAATTCCCTCCACTTGCAAAGGGAGGGAGCAAGAGAAAAAGAATCACTTTGTTCCTTCATCCAAGCAGCAAAGAGACCCTTTAGTGGACAACGTACATATGAAAAGACAGCAATAAGAAAAGGAACACTCTTGCAAAAAAAAAAAAAAAGCTAAAACATAAAACGTATTTCACTAAATCTAATTTATATGAAGCGCTATCATTCAATAGAGCACTCTGTATCTTTCTATTTGCAAATTTTATCTCCGCCATATCCATGCCCTGCTTTATAAATTGCCTTTTCCACTTTAAACTTTTTGCCTGCTTCTGAAGATGCTATAAAACATCACCACTTTTGCAACCTTCTCCTTCACTATTTTGGTCTTCCTTCATATATTTGATTCTCATTCATTTTGCCTAAATAATTGCACTGAATCTACATTCATTCAGCACCGTTTAGTTCGGAGCCTACCTCTTTTGGCGTTCTCAATGGATTGAAATAGTCCGTTCCCACTGCAATCCATCTTCCTATGTATCAAACTCTCACTTCCATATTACAAAGAGATTGAAGTATACTGATGTATACAGTACACTTTTTTCCCCAGTATTCAGTCATAACTCAAACCTCATACTTGTAGCATTTCATTTTGTAATCTTTCAAAGTTACAACACTGAAAAATGTGACTCATGACCGTTTTTCACATTTACGACTATTGCAGCATCCCCATGGTCACATGATCAAAATTCAGATGCTTGGCAACTGACTCATAATTATGACAGCTGCAGTGTCCTGGAGTCATGTGATCCCCTTTTGAGACTTTACTTCTGAGAAGCAAAGTCAATGGGGAAGCCGAACTCAGTTAACAATTGGGTTACTAGCTTAACAACTGCAGTGATTCACTTAACAGCTGTGGCAAGAAAGGTCATAAAATGGGACAAAATTCACTTAGCTGTCTTGCTTAGCAACAGAAATTTTGGACTCCGTTGTGGTCATAAGTCACGGACTACCTGTAGACTCTTTGGTCTTTTCTGTGAAGAAATAAACCCCCTGCTTCCATCCTCCTTTTAACAGAATCCAGCAGAAGTATTTTATGTTTGTATTTACAGTTTTTGGAAGAACTCTGCATCTCCATGTGCTTGGGTAAGGATGTACAGGGGACTCACATGACCAGAAGTAATTCTCCAGCTTTTTTTGTGCTGATTTTTTCAGTGAATGCATCCTCAAACTGCTTAGCAAAATGACCCCACCTCTCATCTCATGTTCAACTACCATGTCAGTTGGGTCTTCTCTTATTCCAGCATATACAGGTGGGAAAAAAGTGAAGTGTCAATCATTAAGCTAGAAGAAAAGGTCAGCCACCAAGATCATGTAGCAGAATAGATATTTGCTAATAATTTACAAAACAGAAACATACATTATAGGTAAAATTCACAACAGAGACAACAAGATCCCTCAAAGTCATATTCTTTTGCCAACAAATGATTATTTCTCATCTGTGAAAATGACCATCCGGTTCTGGCCAACTGCTTTAGTCTCCCACTGAAAAAAGTTGCCGTAGAAAGAACTCGGTAGCCTTGAGTCAAGGGGGCCAGAACAGTTGCCACAGATGGCAAAGAGTTGGGGCTGTTTCATAGTTCTGGGCTCTTCAGTTTCTGCATCCAAACATGCAACTGTCCTTGTTCTCTTCTACTGGTTGCTTCTGGTCGAATAGTGCAGCTTAGCTTCTTGCAAGAAGTTTTGGAAGGCAGGTTCTTCATGGCTTTCCTCCGTCACTATAGCAGAAAAGAGAAGAGATGTGTTAGCAAAGTGGGTCTCACTAATGCCTTTAAGGACCTAAAATGCCCTCATAGAAACCAGCATCACCACAATCCTTTGCTGGATTGTATAATGCTGGATATAAAACAGAGTTTTTATTTATTTATTGAATTTCTACGCTGCCTATCTTTCTAATACAATAACGCTGGGTAGCTTACAATATAATAAAAGTTAAAAAGTGCAAAAAAGAATTAAAAAGTTACAAATTAAAAACCAAGATGATGGGCAGCATGGGACAGAGAATCTTCTCTAGCCCATCAGCCACTCCCAATGTAGTGGGTCCCTGTAGAAGGCCCAGGCCAAGCAGCAGAGCCAAGTTTTTAGGCCAGGAGTTTGGAGGTAGATCTTACCTCTGATAGGAGAATATTCCAGAGGGCAGGGATCATAACAGAAAAGGCTCTTCACCTAGACTCCACCAGCCAAAATTTTGGGGCCAATGGGATACAAAGTAGGCCCTTTCCAGTGGAACAAGTAGGGCAGGTTAATGCCAACCCCAGATACCCTGGACCCATGCCTTAAGTGGGCTTTAAAGTAATGGACTTTACTGTTAGGAACTCCATGTAAAGCAACTGATGGAAAAATGCTGCCACCCTCCTTCTTGGCTTGCCTCTTGCAATTTTTAATTCCTCTTATTTCTTCAGAGCTTTAATTACCTTCATGATCAATGTCATCAGTATCACTGTCCTGGGCCTCTTCCTCTTCTTGTGGATCTAAGGTTCCTCGTGTCAAAATCAGTTCTGATGGGCCTAATGAAGATTCTGCCGGTGAACCTTTGAACCAAAATCAAACCAAAAAGCAATTTTTCAATTTCGTCCTGTGCAGTAGGATGTGCACCCTGTCCAGGAGTTCCATGCCAGGAGTTCCTCAAACAATACAAGGTCAGAAGAGGGTGTGTAAACATGATGCCTAACTGAGGCTCTGGGCAGCTTTAGAAAGTTAGCAAGCTCGCAACAACAGTTGCTTAGTCCTACAGCATAACATCTTGCCTGATTTCATTTATTGGATTTGTATTGGATTTGTATAAATCCAATAAATGAAATGATGAAGTGCCATACCCCACTAGGTAAGTGCCATAAGTGTATCCAAATTCTACCAGCAGACTTTCCTTTTCATCTTTGGCGCTTCTCTGTGAAACCCAACTATTTCCCATATCAACCACTATATCCTCAAATATTTAGTGGAGTGGATAAAATGATGCTAGCTGTGAACCTGAACATACTTCTAAATACTGCTCGGTGGCTTGTTGGTTTATTTATGAATCAACGTTATATAGGGTCCATCTCACCAAAGGTGATTCCGGGCAGCACACAACAAAATAAAAGAATGTAAAAAATTACAAATATAAGAATCCATGCTAATAAATATCATAAAAAATAAGATACAAACCCTAGGTGATAAGAGGAATAAAAATGCTCACCACAGCATTTGAACCATGTCAGCAAGTCTCCTGTACCGTGGGAGCCCCAGGCTTGATAACCTAATGAGATCTTGAGGCCTATCAAAAGGGATGGAGTTAATCTCATTTTTTGGGGGAAGGATGTTCCATAAGGGAGCCCATCATGCCATGATGGCACATCTCTCCTTGGGCCAACCAAATGTAGTGGGGCCCTAGTTGATGGGACCCACATGCTATATCTGCTGGGAAGGGAGGGGCTGACATAACCACGGAGAGGCAGTCCTTCAGAGAGCCTGATCCCATGCCATGAAGGACATTAAAGGTTAAAATGAGCGGTGTATATGGGTTTTTAACATCTCTTATTATTGTTTATACTGTCTTTGTTGTAAGCCGCCCCCTCGGAGAGTTGAGCGGCATAGAAATACAAATAAATAAATAATAAAAGTGGCCCCTTGAATTGGACTTGGAAGCAAACTGGCAGCCAACACAGCTCGCGTAGTAGAGGTGTAGCATGCTGTTCTAGGAGTGCACATAACTGCCCAAACCACTGTATTCTGTACCAGCTGAAGCTCACAAATATTTTTCAGGGATTGCCTCTGTCTCTGTAGAGATTCTCATGTACCTGAAACTGCTGGGCTGTTCTCCATAGCAACAGGCCCCATATCTCTCCGTAAACTTTTCAGTTGTTCTTCCTGCTGCTGCTTCTGAGCTCTTTCCTGTAAATGAAGAGAGAGCATTCCAGTAGCACCTTTTTTTGCCTATGCATTTGTATCTCAATTTGCTCTCACACTGGAACTGCATATATGAACTGCATATATGAATGACATGAATGTAGTTTTCACATAACCTCCAAGCTTTTTAATTTCAGTAAAATGCTCTTGGCCCTTCAGAGGATGCTTTAAATTGTAATTATATCCCATCCCCTTTCAAGAGAGGCAAAAAATGAACAGAAATTCAACCCATGCCTTAAGGACTAAGAGTAAGAAGGAAGATGTATGGAATGGTTAGGGAGTTGTCAGTCAGAAATGGCGAGAAACGCAGACTTGCCTCACGTACTGCATTAAGCATGTTACTTTGATTTTTGGTTTACAGTATTGTTCAAACTTAGCTAATTAGGTTTATTTAATAAATCTACATGAAATGAAGAACTGTGGTTTGGTATGTTTGGACTCAGCCACGATGGTTTATTTAGTATGTCATGAATAAGTAAATAACTGCTTACCACTAACTTTTTATTATTCATAGAAAAAAAATCTTCCACAATTGTACATTAACCCTCATCACTGCTTTGAATTCATTTAACAATGGAAAAAGAAAGGCTCCTGGGCCTCTAACCCTCAGAGATTTTGATCTCTTCACCATGGCCCTAGGATTACCTGCTTGGTTTCCTTTTCCCACACTTCTTTTATCACCCGATTGATGAATTAGTTTTTACATCTGAAGAAATGCCTTTTGGAACTGTCTATGGAGATTCTCAATCATCCAGGTCATGGTTGTCCCAAAGGAGATTTTTCAAGAGGCAACTAGACTTTCTGCTTTTTCTTTGAAGATGTGTTGCCAACTAGAGGAGCTAATAAGATGGTTAAATACTTTGCAATGCTGTAGGCGATATAGTTGATGCTGCTGCCAATTGGAGCTGAAGAAGCTTCTTGGATGAGAAGCGAAACGTCTTCAAAGAAAAACCAGAAAGCCCAGTTGCCTCTTGAAGAAAGCATCTTTGGGACCTTTAAGAACTCCAATGTCAGATGGGAACAACCAGACCCATGTAGAGCTCAAACTAGCTACTCAATGGTTCTCTGCCTATCATACAGAATCTCTCCAGACTGGCAGCTTTTGTCTGGGAAAGCTGAAAGGTATTTGGGTGTGTGTGTGTGTGTGTGTGTGTGTTTCAGACCTTTTATGTTTATATGGCAAGTCCAAGCTAATTCCCCACTTGAGCTCTCCTTCCAGCTGGGGCAGTTGCTCTCCAACATCCAGCAACAATACAGCAACAAGTATGCAGACACAATTGGGGGCGGGAAGGCTTATATCAACACAGCCCAGAACATCAAAGTATATGCATGTACTTACCAACTGCTTTCTTAGGCGCTCATATTCTGGTCGATATTCTCTGGAAGAAGGAAAAAAGGGGCTTCATGTATTTACTCCTAAGCACTATTATATATATTGTTGTAGAATACAACGTGTGTGTGTGTGTGTGTGTGTGTGTGTGTGTGTGTGTGTGTATAATGTATTTATTTGTTAAATGTATATGCTGCCCATCTCATCTGGTGGCAACTCTAGACAGTTTACAAACCATTAAAAACCATTTCATATAATAAAGTTCTTCTTGCATGGTCAGCAGTACTGAACGGACATCACTGTTACAAGTAATCAGTGTGTGTACTGACAGTTTTATTTAATGCTATAGAAAAAGAGAAATGTTTTCCCTATAAGCTTAATATCTGCACCAAGAATGAATTATTTGGTGCTGCCCCGTGAAAACCCATTGGCTCTATAGCAGGGGTGAAATGCTCCCAGTTCGGACCGGCTTGGGCGAGTAGGTAGCGATGGCGGTGGGCAATTCAGAGAACCGGTAGCAAAAATCCCTGCCCCCGCCCCCCATGCCCAGCTGAGCCGCGCAATCATCAGAGCCTTTTTTTCCTTTTAAATGGCTCTGACCAGCCACGCTCTGACGATCCCAGCTGAGTTGCCTGCTAACCAGTAGCAAAAATCCCCCCCCCCACCCCCAGCTTGCTTACTTTAGCTGCTGGTCGCCAACACCTACCTTGCTTCACTTACTGTAATAGCTGCAATCCATTGCATCAGCAAACAACTAAATCTCCCTGCCTGCAATCAAGCTCATCAGTGAGCAGCTCTATCTGCCTGCCTGCCTTGTACCTTCTATCGCAGGGGTCTCCAACCTTGGCAACTTTAAGACTTGTGGACTTCAACTCCCAGCAAAGCTGGCTGAGGAATTCTGGGAGTTGAAGTCCACAAGTCTTAAATTTGCCAAGGTTGGAGACCCCTGTTCTAGTGGGTAAGTTTTTCCCTCCTTTGGGAGCTTTTAAAAAAATAGTTAATTGGGGTTTTTTTTAGTTTTCTTTTTTTAGACCTAGCCATTTAAAGTTTAGGAAGTTTTAAATTTAGCTGCTTCTATATAAAAATAAAAATAAATAAAAATAAAATAATATTTGTGCAGCTTTCTGAGATTTAGTGTGTTTCTGTACTGTTTCACTCTAACTACATAAACACACAAAATCTCGCAAAGCTGTATGTGGAATTTTGTGTGCGTAAAGTGTGAAAGTTGTTTTTTTGGGCTTTTTGTGGCTGTGTGAGGTTCCTGCTTGTTGCAAAGGCCATTTTGGGTCTAGCACAGCTGCTTTTACATCGTGGGTGAGCCAGTTGTGTTGTGTTGTGTAGGTTAAAAAAGGGCAAAGAAGTGACATTAACTTGGCCACGCCCACCCAGTCACCTTACCACCAAGCCCCGCCCACTAATTAAGCCACACCCACAGAATCAGTAGCAAAAATTTTTAGATTTCACCCCTGCTCTACAGTAACATCAAAAGATGCGATATAGAACTGCTCAACGATTGAGGTCTCCAATACAAACATTTCTGAAGATTGTTGTGAAATCTAGTATATCCACAGGGTACAAATAAACTTAACTGGAAGCATTATTTGCCTAAACATAACCTTTCTTTCTTTTTGTGCCTTTGAGTCAGTATTACTCCTGGTGACTGCCTGGACTAGTCCCTGTAGTTTTCTTGGCAAGTTTTTTTGGAAATGATTTGCCATCACTTCCTTCCTAGGGCTGACACAATTTGACTGGCCTAAGGTCATCCAGATGCCTCTATGCCTACAATAGAACTAGAACTCCATAATTTCCCAGTTTCTAGCCTGATGCCTTAATCATTACAACAAATTGGCTCTCTCTCGAGTTTCTACGCAACCTCAAATTCAGTTGATTCAGGTGACCTAAGGGCACAGATAAAACCCCAAGAGGCCTTAAATGGCTCTCAGAGAGTGCTAATGACCAGATGACTGCAAAGAAATATGATCCATTTCCTTCCCCCCATCCCAATCCCTTCAGAGCTAATCTTTCCATCCTCACCATCATGCCAGAACCAATGAAGCTTCTTGGATGAGAAGTGAAATGTTTTCAAGGAAAAATAAAGAAAAGCCAGTTGCCTTTTGAAAAAGTATCTTAGAAACTCAAATTCAGTATGTCCCAAAACTCAGATATCCCTAAAGATAATGCATCGCATGCCGGGTTGCTCTTGCTATTTTCCTTCCTTTCCTGAAAAAGCCTCACCTTTCATATTCATCAACTGCTTTGGATAAATGTTCAAAAAATTCATCCATCCCTGTTCCTTGTACAGCAGAAACACCCACCACCTGCAAGAGAAAGTTGTTGATAAAATTGGGTGGCTTTAGAAATGTGGATTTAAATGAATTAAAAGCTCTGTCTTGCTCGATTTGCTTAACTTTAACCTATCTCTTCCCATTGAGCACCAAAAACTACCATTACTCCGTAAGGCGGGTTTGTTAAGGGTGCAGTATGTTCTGCAGACAGAACATACTGCACCCTTTGCAGTACAAAAGAGAGCACCCACCTGAAGTGAGTTGTAGAACTCATCTAAAACAAGACTCATAGACCGAGTTAAATTACTGGCATAGCTGGTTTCCTGACTGAGGGCATCTTGAAAAGCTTCAAAGTCCTGCATCCATTCAAGTGCAAAGCTGTGGTCAATGATGTCTGTCTGAGTTGAAAAAGAAAAACAGGTAGGGTGTCTAAAGTATGCATTTAAGCAAATATAGAAACAGCTTTGGTCAAAGAAGTCTTGCCAGAATCTTATCCATTATACCTTGTTACCTACTGGCCCAGGAAGAAGGACCAATGGCCTCATCATTACTGTTGGTTCTCTAGAGGTGGTAGGGAAAGCAGACTGATGGCTCTTCATTTCATTTGCACAGAAAACCCATGATAAGAAATGAAAGACAGCAATATTATCAAAAACCCAATAGGCCATCTATGAACCATTCAAAACTTCATCTTTTTAGAAGGAAACGAACATGTTCTGAGGAGCATAAAGAAGATACTGGGAAGCCTGAAAGTTCACTTTTGTAAATAGTGGTAAAAAAAAAAGATAAGGTTATTCAGCACAATCAGGAGAAGCAAAATTAAACCATCGGAAGGATTGACATTGGGAAACTTTGTCTCTGTGCCCCAAAGGATAGCGCTAAAGATTTATGGTTGAGAATCTCAGATGATTTTAATGGAATATTAAGACAGTGACTCAGCAAGCTTTCAGGGCTCTAATTATATCTGAACCTGGGTTCTTCAGATACTTGATCATTTTAGTATCATTTTTTCAGATCTTCAATATTCCTTATGAGATGGATAGATGGATTGAATACATTTAGTATTTCAAATTTTATTTATTTATTAAATTCATTGGCTGCCCATTTTACCACAGGGTAACTCTGGATGGTTTACAATATTAAAAGGATAAAATATATAAAATCTGTTCGCAACACAAACAAAATACCATAAAAATATACTCAACCCTAACTAAAGATGGGAAGGGAGGAAGTAAGATGAGCGCGGGGGGGTGGGGAGTCTTCGTATGTAATCTGTAAACCACTCTCCAATGTGAAGCCCCCTCCCCAAGCCCCAAGCCAACTGGCAGAGGCAGGTCTTTAAGCTCTTTTGAAAGATCAGGTGCACCAGAGCTCACTCCGGGGGGGTGGAGGGGGATAAGATATTCCAAGGGCCAGGAGCAATGGTAGAGATGGCTCTTCTCCTGGACCCAACTGCAGGAATACCCTGGCCGATGGGGCCCACAGCATGCCTTCTCTGCAGGCATGGGTGTGGTGAGCCAATCCCACTGGGATACAATGGTCCCTCGAATGTGTTACCTAACAACATTGTGCTACTGATAATTTAATTTTCTGTCCCTGTTCAAATGTTCCTACTCCAACTCATGAACTGTTTGCCATTTAATGACCATTTTAACTGTGTAATTTCTCTTCAAAATCATTTTCTTTTTATTGGGAGATAACTGAAAACATGAGAGTAACAACAACAACAACAACAACATATCATACCCTAAATAATTTGGGATATCACAATTTATCCTTACAATTCTTTGTTGCTTCTTTGAAGAGAAAAGTCACAGCAAGTGGCAGCACCTTAGCTGAATTTAGCTGATCTCAAAAAAGCTAAACAGGACTTAATCTGGTCAATATTTCAATGGGTGACAACTGGAAATCCCATAGCTGCAGTTAAAATAGAAAGTGAAGGTTCCCACCCCCCTCAATTCTGGAACAAGGCTATAGCATATCTATTATGCTGCCAAAACTATACAGACATCCCCACATCATCATGAGTTGAGTTTCACTTTTTTAAAAATAAAGAAACAAGAAGGTAGGGCAGAAAGACAAGTGTTGGTTTAATATTAAGAGATTATCTCATTGATATCTAGCATGTAATGTGGACTATGGAACATCCCACTCACCTTGTTCATGACCACTATGAATGGGAGCTTCGTTTTGTATAAGATGCTGAAAAAAGAATGGATGATCAGATACAAAAAGGTGGCCCAAGCATGAAATAGTTCGTTGCTTTAATACTTTTACTGAAAGAGAATTTTACACAACATTCAAAACTACAGAAACATAAGCAAAAAAGGAAAAACGATATGAAATAAAAGGTTACAGACAGCAAAAGACAAAGGAAAGATAGGTAACGAAAGATAGCTAAGGAAGTGAGGAGCCTGGATAGTTCAGCAGACTAAAGCATTGTAATTAAACACCAGCTGTCTGCAATTACTGTAAGTTCGAATCTCACCAGGCTCAAGGTTGACTCAGCCTTCCATCCTTTCTAAGGTAGGTAAATTGAGGACCCAGTTTGTGGGGGCAATAAGCTGACTTTGTATAAATATACAAAAGTATGAAGCTATTGCTTAACGCATTGTAAGCTGCCCTGAGTCTCCGGAGAAGGGTGGCATATAAATCAAATTAAAACAAAAAACAAAAACTGCAGTACAGGCGTAATAATTACCATCTCCATCCTCCAAATTATATACCACAATATCCTTCCTCCCATAAACAATCCTTTTTAATCAGTTAATCCCAAAATCAACATTTTTTGTCCATTTACAGCAAAAAGTTTATAAAGGGTTTCCAATCTTTTACAAAATTGTTGTTCCCTCCTTAATCACAGGCACGCAACTGTTAATAGTCTACAATTCTGCCTTTTAATACTTGAGGCTAGAAAATGGGGGATTTCATATTTGGCAAACTAATGGTAACTAATTATGTACCCTGAAGGCAGATGATATAGCAACTTTGATGAACTTCACAAGTTCTGATCTTGGTAAACCCTAGCCCAAAGACTTCCTGCAATAGCCATGAATAATGCTTTTGGTTTCATGTTTATGGCACAAATGAAAAAATGGCAGATGAACTAACAATGAAAGTTGCTAATCAGAATATAGGAATTTGCTCAATACACAACGGCTTTCACTGAAGCACCACTTGTGAGAGTTACTATTAAATATGTTAAAGATAACAAATTGTGCTATAATACTTCACCGCATTCTGTTCTTAACTACAGTTTAACATGTTAACTTGGCTCTGTCTTGTGAAGGGCTCTAGAATTATTTTAAAGATTAATCCCTCCCACACAACCCAATTTACACCTTTCTCTGCCAGATTCTTCTGGAAGACCAAAATTAGGAGGTTTTGGGGACAGCACACACTCTGAGCAACTCCCCCCCCCCTTTTGAAGTCAATTTTCCTGGTGTAGATGCTTGGATTTTCCCTGGCTTTTAAATTTATAATATACTTTTCTAAATCATCTGTTGTAAGGTGATTTACATTTTGTTTAGGAAACCAGATATAAACCATTTAAATACAGTGAAAGTTTGTGCTGGGAAAGCAGTTGATGAATGTAAATAAAAAGTCTGGGAGAACAAGAACTACATTAGAATTTTAAAAACATCCAGACCTTTATCTCACAAAGAAAAAGAGGAATTGTAGGGAAAGTGCCTCCTACCTGCAAGCATACAGCATGTTAGACATGAAGGTGACAGGATTAGTGCTGCGAGATGTGTCCATCACATAAACCACCACCGATGGGAAAGAGGAAGCCTAAATAGACATATCAGGAATATTGTTAACAAAGCAAAGTGTGTTTTCCCCATCCTTAATTAACTCCCAACACCAGATGAATAGAAGTCACTAACCAAGGCTTCTGTAATGATAGTGCCAGAGGCAGACCAAGTAAACACTTCAATCTGCCCAGGTGTATCTATTAGGACATATCTGCAAGAGAAAAGATTTGCTCTCTCACACACTCAGAATATACAGAAGCCATTTTATTCAGATTGTGCACAAAGGAGCTAGACCACAGTGTGCACTTGTCCATTGCTCTCTCTGAAATTCAAGCCAGAGCCACTATCCAGAGAGACAAGAGCGGAGTCCAGGTTTAATTATTTCTTTTCAAAACAAAGGATGAATTTGTGAACCAGTTTCCTTATCAAATTAATGCAAATGACCATTTCAGTCCAAGACCACTGTTTTAGGAGAGATGAGGTATAATTAGTTGCCCAAAGGAATATTTCTAAAATATTTCATATGCCACTTCCAGCCCTGTTTAAATCTTTTTTTTAAAATTCATATTCCAAAGCACATACACACACACAAAAACCTCCACCCACCAAATGTTTACATCTGTGTGAAGAAAATGGGGGGGGGGGGAGGCGGGGAGGGATTACTCTCAGTATTTTGTGACTGAATATACAATAATGTTCATAACTTCAAATGCGTCCATAGCTTTCCAAAAAGGTTGGAGAACCGCACCACTTGTTAAGTCATCACAATTGATTACTAGACCAGGGGTCTCCAATCTTGGCAATTTTAAGCCTGGAGGACTTCAACTCCCAGAATTCCCCAGCCAGCCAGGCTTAAAGTTGCCAAGGTTGGAGACCCCTGGACGAGACTGCTTCTTTTCCAAAGAGGACTTGCCACATGCTTTGCCAGTATTTAAATCTCATTTTAAAATAATGAAAATGAACACCATTTTTTAAAATCACCATGCCCTAGTTTTAGAACCCTGGATGCCTTTGATATACCCATCCAGTAGGCTTTTGACATGATGGGTATTTGAGTATGTATTTTAAATTCTAATTTTAGACCTAGGATTCTGAACAATACCACTTGATTATTTCTTCTCATTTATTGTTTTGTCATTTTGTGAGCTGCACAAGTTAAAAACCAAAATGATATTAACAAGATATATAAAGAAAAATAGGTAATTTTTCCTTTGTAAGGAGTTCTGTTTAAAATAAGGAATGCATATATGTCCCTTCTTAAAAAGGGGCCTCCTGGTGGCCACCTCCCTCCCTCCTTCCCGACATCAGATTTATCATTGACTCACTGGGATGCAGTCTGTCTTCTTTCAATGAACTTCATCACCTGATAAAAATTAAAATAGTTTGCATACAGAAATATAACTGGAGTTTGCAGAAGAGCTACTAAAACAAGGGGTTGTTAGTATCACAAAATTAGTGTAGTGACATTCTTCAATTTTACAGCTATAGCAATTACACTTATATACAGCTTCAGTGCTTTATAGCCCTCTCTAGGTGGTTTACAAAGTCAGTATATTTTGGACACATTTTGTAAGTTAGCACATTTGAAGATATTCAAAAATTGTTGTCCTATGAAACAGATTATTGGGGACAATAAGCTGACTCTGTAAACCAGGGGTGTCAAATTCGTGTAGTCATGATGTCGTGACATGACTTTTTTATCCTTTGCTAAACCAGGCATGAGTGTGGCCAGGCTATGACGCATCTGGCCCGTGGGCCGCGAGTTTGACACCCCTGCTGTAAATTGTTTAGAGTGTGCTGTAAAGCTCAATGGGAAAGCTTTGCAATTGCTAAATGTAGTCCAGAATACTTAAATTTTCAGAAAACAATATTCATCATGAATATTGGTATACTGCATACCAGCAAAATCAGTTAAGCAAACACGTACCTGGTCAAATCTTGTAGCAAAAAGATTGAGGGATGTCACAATGCCACCATTTGGGCCCAGTGCATATCTGGAGCTAGGTCAGGAAAAGTTGAAGAACTCCAATTCACTGGGTCAGCATATTCCCCAGCGCAATCCCACAAGAGATCAATAGAAAGCTATACTACAGAGTCAACCACGAATGGAACAGCATGTATATAGCAATATACACACAAATAAATAAAAAGTGGTAGTACTACATTTTGAAGAAATAGCCAAATAAGGCAAGGATACTGCTTCATGACTTCTTTGTAATTCACTGTGTCCCGGATATCTTAAAAGGAAAAAAAAAGGAAAACAGAGAGGATGGAAATTATACAAAGCCTGATTTTAAAACAAATTCAAAAGGAACATATCTTATTGTTGGTTTACTCTCCTGCTTGAATAAACAAAACATAATTTACCTTTAAATGTAAAATCCTCCCTAATTTTTTCTACTTTCTCAACACTTGTTCATCTTCTTAAGTGCAGCTCTAATATTTCCTTAAGACTCTCTAGGTAATTTCATCTCGGGTAAATATGGAAATCATAATCTAAACACACAGGTTTCCAATCGATCCTAAGCAACTTTCAGCAATTATTTAAAATTAATATTATAGACTAATGTATGCAAATCTAGTCAAGTTTAGTCATCCATTCCAGAGGTGGGTTTCAGCAGGTTCTGGAGAACCGATAGCAGAAATTTTGAGTAGTTTGGAGAACTGGTAGTAAAAATTCTGAATGGCCCGCCCCCATCTATTCTCTGCCTCCCAAGTTCCAGCTGATCAGGAGGAAATGGAGATTTTACAGTATCCTTCCCCTGGAGTGGGGTGGGAATGGAAATTTTACAGTATCCTTCCCCTGCCACGGCCACCAAGCCACAGCCACCAAGCCATGCCACTCCCACCAAGCCACACCCACAGAATCAGTAGTAAAAACTGTTGAAACCCACCACTGATCCATTCGTATTAATATGATCCAGTTCAATGTAATCAATTCCTTAAAACAGAATAAAATCTACCATTTATTCCTTGTTTTATACAGAACAAGCCTGCAAATACTGAGCTGCTCCAATTATGTTCTGCAATCATAAGGAGAGCTATTACCTTCTCATATCTTACAGCAACTCCATTCAGTTGGCAATGGTAAAGGAATCCCTGTGTGGGATACTGAATCTATGGCATCTACAATTGGGGAAGGCGAAGGAGCAACCATGCCCATATAGGTGGCCATATGGGCTAAACATGTGGCAGCTTACACAGTTTGAAATTGCTTGGATATCTGCAGTCCCCAAATTTTACTCTGAACCAAAAATTTACAGACTTCAACAGATAATTAGAACTGCAGAAAAAACAATTGCTACTAACCTGCCTTCCATTGAGGACCTGTATAATGCACGAGTCAAAGAGGGCTGTGAAGATACCTATAGACCCCTCAGATCCTGGACCTAAACTGTTTCAACTCCTACCCTCAAAACGACGCTACAGGGCACTGCACACCAGAACAACTAGACACAAGAACAGGTTTTCCCCAAATGCCATCACTCCGCTTAACAACTAATTCCCTCAACACTGTCAAATAATTTAGTAAAGATTGCATTACTATTATTCTTCTCTTCCATACTAGCATCTATCTCTTCCCACTTATTACTATAACCATGTTGCTTGTATCTTTCAATTTATATTGTTTTTGTTTCCTGGTACGATTTGATAGCTTATTAGTAACCTTGACTAACACTAAGTGTTGTATCTTTCTATTCTCAACGTATTTTATTCTCCTTTATTCTCTTATGTACATTGAGAGCATATACACCAAGGACAAATTCCTTGCGTGTCCAATCACACTTGGCCAATAAAGAACAGAATAGAACAGAACAGAACTCAATTCAGTCAAGTCAAGTCTCTATTCTATTCTATTCTATTCTATTCTATTCTATTCTATTCTATTCTATTCTATTCTATTCTATTCTATTCTATTCATAAATACTCTCATATTTTTCTGAAGAAAATAACTTTGGCAAACTATCACCGAATGTACTCACCGATATTGGCCTGGAAAGGCAGCTCATAAACTGCGGGGTCCAGATTGATGACATACGGAGGAGAATTCTTACTATGTAGGTAGGCAATCAGTCTCTATGGAAAACAAACCGTAGGTCAGCTCAAAGGAAGCCAGCAAGGGGGACCAAGGGCCTCCTTCCCCCGGGCCGATCCCCCCGCTTCCCGCTCCGCCCGCACCTGCACCAGCGCCGTCTTTCCGGAGCCAGCCATTCCCAACACCAGGACGCATATTGGGGCTCCGGATGCAGAACTAGCTGCCCCACCGGCAGCTGCCATTTTGCCGCCGTCTCATCCGTTTCCTTTTGACTTCCGGGGCTTTCTCTGGCTCAAAAAAAAAGGGGGGGAAGGAAGCTGAGCTTTTTTACCATAGAGATGCGGAGAGAGAGAGAGAGAGAGAGAGAGAGAGAGAGAGAGAGAGAGAGACGTTGGAAAAAAAGAACGACTCCACAGACATCGCCTCCCTTGGTGGGGCATGGGAATTATTCGAATAATTTTCCTCAAAAACCCTCCACTGAACGGGCTTCTCCTCTCGGAAAATTAGGCTGCCCGAACAAACAACACCGCCGTATTCTTCTTCTACCCTTAGAGAACATTTTCAAAGATGCCACCCTGACATCGGCACCGGCCTGAGTTTTGCTACACCTCATTCTTCCCCGAGAGGAGATAACCGCCTTTTCTCCGTCCACAGCACAAGGGGTGGGGGGAAACAATGGTCCCTATTATTGACTTGTGGAACTTCAACTCCCAGAATTCCTGAGCCAGCCATGCTACTATTCCATGCTGGCTCAGGAATTCTGGGAGTTGAAGTTCCAACAAGTCAATAATAGGGCTAATGTTCCCCCACCTCCGCACAGTATCCCTGATGAACTTTAACCCATCAACGTTTTTTCAACATAGAGCTGCGATACTTTAGAGTGGGCGATTCTAATGTACCATCGTGTGTGCGGGGGGAGGTTTCTAATCGTAAGAAACCCCCCGCCCTTCTAAGAAAAGGCTGCGGGCGGAAGAGAAATTATGTTCTTAGAGAAGGGGGAGGGGGCAAAGCGGCGCTTGCGTCATGAAACTTCGCGTCACCTAGGCAACCAGGAAGGGGAAACAACCGCCTCTCCTCTTTCCGCTTCCTCTGTGGCTCGAAAGGGGAGGACTTGGTCGTCGGGCTGGGTGCCGTTTTTTTAAAGGACCTCCTCCTTTTGCGTGGCTCTCTAGCTTCAGAGATCCCATTTCCTGGATCCTCGGGATCCCGCGCCGCGATCGCCGCGCGGGGAAAGCAACCTGTCGCAAAGGTGAGTCATACGGGGGTGGAGGTGGCTGCGGCTGGTGGGAAGGAGGTCGGAGCTCCGCATGTTCCCTGAAGCGAGGAGTCCGTTAGAGACAGAGAGAGGCTCGTGGCCCTTTTGGAGCAAAGACTGCGTAGTTTTAGCCTGCCGGCCTCCCACTCGTTTCTGCCCTGCTGGGACCGTCGGTTTCCGCGGTGTTTCCCCTCTTGGGTTAAGGACGGTTCGCTGAGCGCGTTTGTACGTTTCCAGCTATTTAACCGAAGGATTAACCTGCGGTTGGATTTCTGCAGCTTCGGGGTCTCTAACGTATTATTTACACGGAGTTATTTTGTTTTCTTCGGGTTGGTTTTTGATTCCTGGAGCCCTTTTGTGGCAAGGTTTTTCCGGAAGTGGTTTGTGATTACAGGTGGTCCTCAACGGTTCGTTTAGCGACCGTTCAAAGGGTGACCACAGCCCTGTGTGAAAACGGGATTTATGTGACCATTTCGTCACAGTTCCGATTTTTGCAGATCGATTAAAAATTCAGAGGCTTGGCACTTGATTCATATTTATGACGGTTGCAGTGTCTCCGGATTGCCTTTTGTGACCCCCGGACAGGCAAAGGGCGATGGGGAAGCCAGGTTCACTTAACAACCGGGTGACTAACTTATGAACTGTAGCGATTCACTTAACAAGTGTGGCAAGAAAGGTTGTAAAATGGGACAAAACTCACTGAACCAATGTCTCACTTAGCAACATAATTTTGGGACTCGATTATATTGAGCCTTGGTGGCGCAGCAGACTAAGTACTGTTAAGTACTGTTAAATAAAACCAGCTGCCAAGTTCGAATCTCACCAGGCTCAAGGTTGACTAAGCCTTCCATCCTTCTGAGGTAGGTAAAATGAGAACCCGGATTGTGGGGGCAATAAGCTGACTTTGTATAAAAAAGAACACCGCGGGGGGGGGGGGGGGGCAAAAACCCTACTAAGCAGGTATATACAAAAGTATGATGGCTATTGCTTAACACATTGTAAGCTGTCCTGAGTCTCCGGAGAAGGGTGGCATATAAATTGAACTAATAAATAAATAAATGTTTGTAAGTTGAGGACTACCTCTGCTTCTTTTCTAGGGCTTAGAGAGAGTGACTGACCCAAGGTTACCCAGATGGCTTTGTGCCTGAGGTGGAATTAAAATTCATGGTCTTCCCATTTCCATCCAGATGCTGCATCCTTGGATGGTGCATCAAAGTGGTTCTTCTATCGCATGTAGCTCTCGAAATTTTAGGTAATGTGCATAGAACAGTGTTTCTCAACCTCAGCACCTTGAAGATGGGTGGACTTCAGCTCCCAGAATTCTCTCACCAGCTAGCCTGGTAGGGGGATTCTGGGAGTTGAAGTCCACCCATCTTCAAGCTGCCGAGGTTATAAACACTGGCATGTAAAATGGAGCAATCATTGGATGTATTCAGGCAGTGACTGGATAGCTATCTGTTAGGAATGCTTTCATTTTGTATTAGCAATATAGCAATAGCACTTAGACTTATATACCGCTTCATGGTGCTTTATAGTCCTCTCTAACATATTGCCTCCCCCAACAATCTGGGCCCTCATTTTACTGACCTCGGAAGGATGGAAGGCTAAGTCAATCTTCCTCTGTTCTTAATGATAATTTTCATAGCTTGCCTTTCAGCAAGGTGCACAACATATAGCCAGTTGAAAAATAATTAAAACTTAAGACAACTAATAATTACAGACCTTTGACAGTAAAAATTTAGAAAAAGCATACTTAATGAAATCAATCAATTTATGGCTACCAAAGCTCAGGTTCCATGCTCTTCCAAAATTGCCAATAATATACATTGTTTAAAAAAATCTGTAAAATAGTAACAGTTAAAATCTATGTGTAACCAGATGATTTATGTCTGTCAAATAGGGGATGGGACTCTGTGGTTAAAAGGCCTCTCTCAGTTCAAGGATTACATCAGTAATCAGTTCTGAAGGAATAGCATTTATTTAACTTCAGCTTCAATTTGAAGTGCTACTTAGTTAGAAATCCGTTGTTTCATTGAGAGGGTGGGGGGCACTATGGAAAGGTTTTTTTTGAAGTCACCAAGGAACTCAGTAAAGGATTGGAGAACTCAATTTCTTACAATTTCTGCTTATATGCTCTTTCTAATAATAAACACACTGATTTATCATCTGAAGTTGTTTTGACACTTTGGCTGCAATTTTTACTGGTCATTAAATTAAACCATTTTTCTGAGCTTGCATGATAAATAGAACCACAAGCTGACCACATAGGCTTAGTTTGCTTACTCTGTAGAACGCACAAAAAAAGCAGACCCAATATTAAAAGTAGTGAAGCTCAGCATGTGCAAATGGCATCTGCCAAATTTATATGTGGCTTGATGAGGTACTGTATGAATAGTGATGCTTTCTCCTCTTCTCAGAGCCAGCAATTAGAGGGACAGGTCTTGGACATAATGAAGCCATTCGTGGGCCAGGTACTGATTTGAGATGAAAGGGATGAAGCCTTCTGCCAAGGCTGTTATGGAAGAGGAGAAGAAAGGTATGGATGAGTTTTGAAGATAAACAAAATAGTGGGCATAATGGATTTTATGGGTTTTATTTATGTATAACATGTACTAGTTTTATGTTTTTATTGGCTATATTGTAAACCATTGGGAGTGTTTGGGAGAATCTGGTGGTAAATTAGAACCATAAGTGAATGATGATGATGATGATGATGATGATGATGATAATAATATAACAAATATATTTGGTGTCTCTCTCCTTAGTATTAGAAAGATATTTCTCCATAATTAAAGAGTTGTAAGTTTCTAACAAATTGTTAAAATCATATTCATATATAATAGTCCCATGTAGGAATAGATACTGTTTATAGCATCCTTTGTCTGTGAGTGCAAATGACATATTCTGTCACTGCTTCTTTGACTATCAGTAAGTGTTCTTCTTATGTTTCTTGATGAACGTATCTTTTCTTTTATGTACACTGAGAGCATATGCACCAAGACAAATTCCTTGTGTGTCCAATCACGCTTGGCCAATAAAAAAATTCTATTCTATTCTATTAATTTAGTAATGTTAAACTTTAATTATGTGTCAGAATCTGATTATAAAAGGAAAAAGGAAAGGAAGCAAAAGAAAATAGTCTATGCCTAAAATTGTTATTTACAATGTAACTGCAGCGATGGATACTTTAGCTGGCTAACTAATTGACCCAAACTTGAAGTCATGAGCTCAGATAATAAGATTGTTTCTTCTTGGCATTTTGTATAGCCACTTTGTAATTAGTCTTATTTTATGTTAAATTCAATCTTTTTAAGAGAGACTAGGTAAACAACTACAAAACGTAGGTATTATTTGATTGATGTTTTTATTAGGAGAGTTGGTTTAATATAATGGCTGATGTTAGGGTTAGTTCTGTCAATTCTATGCCCATCTTGGGCATGATGCCACCTAAGTGATTTTGGGCTAGTCACTTTCTCTCAGCTGTAGCAAAGGAGGAAGTGACAAGATACTTCTAAAAATATTGCCAAGGAAGGTATAGGGACTAGTCCAAGAAGTCACCAAAAGTCAACATTGACTTGAAGGCACACACATACACAAAATCATTTAGGTTATAGTTGCATATGTCTTGAATCTATATTTGCTTTTTAAAATCTATAAACATAAAAAAGCTATCTTGGATCTCTCCCAAGCTGGAGATTCCCACTCCAAGGCAAAGCATAAGATGGAACAAGATGATGAAGAAGACTATAAACAACTTCCCAAAAAGAAGCAAAAAGTTTCTGGTGAGTAGTATTCCCAATTTTCTGTTTGGCATAGATTAGGAGACCACAAATATTTGTTTCCTTTGATGGATTCTCATTTGATCCAGTCTGTGGCTGCTCCTTTTGCATTTTCTTCTATCTTTCCCTAATGCCAATTTGAGGATCTTCAGTATTTAGGTGAGTTTTTCTCAGGTGTAAATGAAAAATCTCACAATTGCTTGCCTTTCTCCCAGGAAAAAGACAGTCAGTGGGAAAACAACCTAGTCCAAAATCCAAAAAGTGCTCTAGAAAGTCAGAACCATCAACATATGCAGCAGGTAAGATGCAGAATCCCATAAAAAATTATTGTAAGAAAGAAGATATGAGCATTGTAGAAATAACAATTAAAAGTTATCATAATTTAGGACTTAACAGTATTGGAAAAAGGCTGATACAGCTTTCCATTTTCCAGTAGAATTGGAAAAGGAGACTTGGCCTTTTAAATGTGCAGCTAAAAAAGGATTATTATACTGCCAAAGTCTTAATAATAGTATCTATATAAATGCAATACTAAAGGTAGCTACATAAAGCTATAAAAAGAGAAATCTTACCTAGTGCTTTTCAGGCAAAGGTCTATGGAGATTCTCAGTCATCCAAGTCATGGTTGTCCCAAAGGAGCTTTTTTTCAAACAGCAACTGGACTTCCTTGATTTTTCTTGAAGACATTTCATTTCTCCTCTAAGAAGCTTCTTCAGTTCTAGCTAACTGGTGGAAAAGGAAGGATTTATGATGCTCCTTCAATGGAATGAAATGACAACGTTGCTCCTCTTCTCTGTCTGTAGTGAAAGTGCTCCTACTGGATCTTTTTGTGGATTTGACAAAAGGCCCAGTTGAGACAGTCGCAAGTTTTCAGTGCTTTGTTGATGTGTTTTTGTTCTCTTTCCTTTTGCTACGAGAAAAGAGGTTGTCCACTCCAAAGACAAAACACCCAGCGAAGTATTGCATATGCAGTGTAATGCAGTGAGGCATGTGCAGACCTGTACATTGGGGAAACAAAATCTCTTGTTTACAATGCAGTCCTTTCAACAGTCCCAAGATGGTTCCATGCTCATTTGCTCTCTGATTCAGGTACTCTGGAAACACATATTAAACCCCAAGTGATTTCAGTGACTCTCACAATGTTAACAACCGGCTGATTGAAACGAGTATAAATCCTTCCTTTCCCATTTAGAACTGAAGAAGCTTTTCGGAGAAGTGAAATGTCTTCAAGAAAAAGCAAGGAAGTCCAGTTGCCATTCAAGAAAAAAAAAAGCACCTTTGGGACATTTTTCAGGCAAAGCTATTTTTGCAGATAATGGCAAAGCTATTTTATTTTGGAAAGAAAGATGTCCTAGAGCAGGAGTGTCAAACTTGATTTCATGGAGGACTGCATCAGGGTGTTTTACCTTGGGGGGCCAGGAGGGTGGGGCGAGCTTGACGTCACTTGTGTTGGGGGCAGCAAAAGTGCAATCCTCCTGGGCTCCGTTTTCGCTGACAGAGGGTTGCAGAGGCTGTCGCAGCCAAAATCGTAGCCCTCCCGAGTGCCATTTTCACTGGCAGAGGCACCACAGGCCGGTCCTTCACTGTTTCCAGGGTGGCCCCCTGGGCCAGATCCAAGCATCCCGTGGACTGGATATGGCCCGCGGGCCTTGAGTTTGACAGCCCTGCTCTAGAGGCAAATGGAGCCAACACAAATCTTCTCTGATGTTCATTAGAACCTATTTCGCTGCCTAGCAAATTGCAGCCCAAATCTTTCTGAGAGAATAGCCTCACTTCTAATCACCTTGTAGCTGACTTAAACACAAGACATATCGAGTCCAATAATGCTTTACCATATTCTTGTTTGATAGAGGAATACATTGGGAGATACTGGGTTGTTTTGCTGGAAATTATTTGACAAAAACTGGCTGGTTGTCTATTAATAATGCTCTAAATTGGATCCTGTATTCATCAAGGTTTGATCTAGATCACTTCCAAGATCATTCAAAATTCATTGGCTCTGCTTCCATAAGCAGGATATGAACTTTGTTCCTCTGCAGTGGCTGGAATGTAGAAGTACTTTGCCTCTAATCCAGGAAGTAGCCCATTCAAGTGAATATATGCTTCCTTTGCCTGCCCTCGATGTCCCAGTCTACTGCACCATGCCTGATTTTGTATTCATAGCCCCCTCTTTACTCACCACTTCTCTAAACTAAATTGCCCTCCCCTCCACCATTTTTATTGTGCTGGAGGTGCTTTAAGCCTGCCATTTTGGTGGTTCTGTTCTGACCTTGTCGCTCTTCAAAAGGAAGGCCCAGTTGGGTTACCTACAGAGAAGATTAAAATGTTGAATCATCACCATCCTGTGCTCTGGCAGGAAGCTTAGAAGAGCAGTGGTACTTGGAGATTCTGGACAAGGGCCGTGTCACTTGCCCAATCTGCCGATGTGTAGTGAGGAAGACGGTGGAAGGATTGAAAAAGCATATGGCAAATTGCCACCAGGTGAGGAGATGGGAAATGCAGTCCCTGTGAATTCTGTTAGGACATCCAAAGAAAGTCCAGCTATTCCAACATTTCATCTTTAGTCTTTCCTTTGTCTTTTGAAGTTCTGGTTAGGGCACACCAGCTTATATACAGTGAAATAGTCAGAATGAGATAATATATTAGAATTTTATATGAATTTCTGTTGTGACCCTTCCTCTTTATTGATTTTTTTATCAAACCAAAAAATACCAAATACGTATTTCCTCATGCGGAAGAGATCCAAAAGTTGATCATTTTGATTTCTTAGTTATTTCCAGTTCTATACTATTCTTTTTACCATAACTGCACAATGTAAAAAGTGCAATTGCATAATAAACATGTCTCAAGATATTAGATTTCAGCTTTATTTTAAATAATTCTTCCTTAAATATTTAAAATTTCTCCAAAGGGAAATTCTATTTTATTGTTACTGCGTATTGAATGAATATTCCCTGGTAAGACATCATTAGTTCAGATTCAACAATACAAATGTAAGACCAGGATTTTTTCTCTTTAGGTCCTGTTTCTTTATTGAGTTGCATTTGCCTTTTAGTTTAGTTCGAAATCCATATTTTGAAACGTATACATGTGTGCAAGAAAGGTGTTTTAGGTGAAACTCCCTTAACTGTATAGAATAGGGGTCTCCAACCTTGGCAACTTTAAGTCTGGCGGACTTCAACTCCCAGAATTCCCCAGCCAGGCTTAAAGTTGCCAAGGTTGGAGACCCCTGGTATAGAATGAGGACATTCTATAATGCTAAGATCAAACATCGTTCAGTACCATTGAATGGAGGGAGAACTGGGCTAGCACATAACCATTTCAGCTTAAACTCTTGGCTGTCTTAACACTTTCTATTCCTAGGAGATGTTCACATGTCAGCACTGTGGGAAACAGCTGCGATCTCTTGCAGGAATGAAGTATCACATCATGGCGGATCACAACAGCCTGGTATGGTGCAAAAGTATATATCTATCTATAAAAAGTCTTGTCTAGGAAGGACCTTGAGGCTCCCAGGATAGTCCGCTTGAACATTTAGGCTACCTAGCACTTGGAAATTGGGTGTGACCCCTCTGCAACAATGTGTTGCAGTGCTAAAACAATAGCTCAGCGCTTTGTTCCGAAACCCCTGTCAGGTCCCATGCCGCAACAGCACTGAAAAACAAGGAATTCCTCATGGAGCCCAGTTGGGAGAATGGACTGAGATCCAAGGTCCTCCTGTGACTGACTTGCAGGATTTTAAACCTCCATCTCTTATCTTGTCTGTTCTTTGTAAGGTAAACTTCCTTTGATTTGCTGTAAATAATAGCCTTGGGTTAGTCTTTCTCTTCTCTGCTTTTATGTAGCCAATTAGGAAGGAAGCCAGCCAGTTGGATAAGCAAAGCGAGCGAGAGTGTTTGCGGAGAGTCCTGAAGCGCATGGGGAAGCTCAAGTGCACAAGAGAGGTAAGTTTCAGCTGCTAAGGCTGTGGGACATCTTTACAACTCGGATGGAATTTCCCAAGTCCCAGGAAGAGACTTTGCCTGTTCTTGGGCTGTGGTGGGCCAGGGGATTAGATTTGCCTTCTGGATTTCTGACTATAAGAAGGGGAAAAAATAATGCATTTATTTTTTTTTCCCTCTCTATCTTGGGACTCAGGAACTGACCACTGTTTTTCTCTGCCTGCTTCTACAGGGATGTACAGGCAGCTTCACCAGCATAATGGGGTACCTCTACCACACACAGAAATGTGGCAAAGCAGCTGCCGAACTGGAGAAGATGGCCTTAAAATGCCATCACTGCAATAAAGCGTATCGGTCCAAGGCAGGCCTTGTTTACCACTTGAAATCTGAGCATGGACCTGTGAGTTCTTTGGGTACTGAACCAAGGGAGAATGGCTGGGGGAGGAACAGATAAGCTTCTGCGCATCCTTTTAGACTGTCTCTTGACTTTTTCGCCTTTACAAGTCATCTTCACGAGAATTTCAAGTCTTTTTTTTTTCTTCTAAAAAGGACATACTAAAAAGGGCACAAAGTAATTGTGGCATTGGGAGGAAAAATCCAAGGCCCACGACAATATTCAGAAATGTGTCATAGTATTTCTGATTCTATAACACAGGTGTCAAACTGGCCATGTCACGTTGCCATTACATGACGTATCACGATGTTTTTTTCCTTCGTGGAGCTGGGTAGGCATGGCCTACGTGTGACACATCCGGCCCGCAGGCCACCAGATTAATACCCCTGCTCTATAATAAGAATCAATTTTTATCATTCGATTCTCTTCCCAGGTCTTTGACTAGTGTAAACAGGCAGTGACTGAAAAAAAGGTTACCTTGGCTTTTCCTGTCAGGTGTCATTTCTCCATGAAGACAGCAGGACAACTCCTCTGAAGGACCCAAGCATGGAATCAAGCAGCATAGGCAGAATCCAGAGAAAGTCTGCTAAGGTGGCTGCCTACTACCTGCATGAATTGGCTAATGAAGAACTTGTAAAAGAGTGGCCAAAGAGGAAGGTCTTGCAGGATCTTGTTCCTGATGATCGGAAGGTACAAGATTTGCATGTTCTAGAAAGGGGGAAACGTCCAAGGTCTCTGTAGCTAAGAAATGAAATACCACAAGTAAAAACTCTTTAACTGTTTGAGAGGAGCAAATCGGTGCTTGGGGCACCTAGTTTTATTGCAGTTTTGTTACTTCAGATCAGTGGAGCATCCATCCATGGCAACAATTCTGTTACTAGCTATGACTGTATATAAAGTTCTGGGAAGAGCTACCTTTCCTTATTCCTTCAGACAATGATTGAGCCTTTCCAGGATGAGAGGGACATTTCCAGTTCTTGAGGTATAATTTGCCCTGGTTTTGAGATTACGAAATAATCCCAAATCTTTGTTCATGACTGGGTATCCAAGCTGATTTATTTACATCCTCCTTGGAATGTTGCATACATGGAGAGAAGCAAAGAAGCACTGTGGATTTGCTATATAATCCTCGGGAATTTATACCTGAACTAAATAGAAGCAACTGGAAGATTGTTAAATTATTAAATCAACCCAGTGTTAGTGCAAGCCATGCTTTGGGGTTTTTTTTGTTTTGTTTTTTTTTAAATTTGATTTATATGCCGCCCTTCTCCGGAGACTCAGGGTGGCTTACAATGCGTTAAGCAATAGCCTTCATACTTTTGTATATTTATACAAAGTCAGCTTATTGCCCCCACAAACTGGGTCCTCAATTTACCCACCTTAGAAAGGATGGAAGGCTGAGTCGACCTTGAGCCTGGCTAGGATTGAACTCGCAGAAATTGCAGGCAGCTGGTGTTAATTGCTGCCTTTAGTAGGAGGCATTAGCCCCCTACGCTATTCAGGCTCTTAAATTATATGTTTAAATTATATGTACAAAAGCAGCTCTTCTATGAACTTGATGTAACATTTTCCATGCTTTCTTTGGGATATGCAAGACTATTTGGGATGTTTATGATTAAAATATGTCATTGGAAGGACTTTGTGCATCATTCCCAAGATTTTGGTGACCAGAAGTTATCTGTCCCTTTTGTAGAGGAAATTGGAAGTTCTTAGTATGATTTTGTCTGGGTACTCACGGTTTTTTGAAATGTTTTTTGTTTTTTAGAATTGTAAACTATCCAGAGTCTTTTTAGAAGTTGTGCATCGTTGACATGTATTCAATATAACTCATTCCAGTTGGCTTTAGCCTTGCTAACAGTTTCTGTCTTCCATGTTAGATTTTTCTAACCCTAACTCTAACCCTAATATGTATAGTTGCTGGCAAATTGAGAGTCGTCTGCCTGAATATACGCTGTGAGCTTGATTAGGTATTGATCTTGCCTGACATCAAAGCTCTTTAAGAGCGGATGATTGGCTCGAACACCGGAGGTAGAAAGGGCATCTTCGTTTAAAAAGAATATATACAGATGACAGCACCAGCTCCTGAACTCTAGTTTTTGCTTTTATTCTCCTATCTCAGCTCAAATATACTCGACCGGGGATGCCTGCTGTGAGCCAGGAGGTTCTGTGCAAGTGGAGGTCAGAAATAAAGACGTACAGACGGGTCCATTGCCCCAACCAGGTAACTATAGCCCCCGCCAGGTAAGATTGGATTTGGTGAGCAGGGAGTATGGTTTGCAGTTAATACTCCGTAGTTTTCGGAGTATAAGACACACCTTTTTCCCCCCAAAAAGAGGGTGAAAATGTGGGTGCGTCTTATACTCCGAATGTAGCCCCACCCAGCTTCTCAAACGGAGGTTTCAGAGGCCGAAAAAAGCATCAGAAACGAAGCTTCAGAAAAGAAGCCCCCAAACAGAGCTTCAGAGGCTTTTTTTCTGAAGCTTCATTTCTGATGCTTTCAGAGCCAGAAAAAAAGGTTATTTCTGAAATGGAGTTTCAGAGGTTTCAGAGGCAAAAAAAAAAAAGCAAGGCATAGAGCTGACAACCAAGGAACCTGTTGCTAAAATTCACCTCTGCGAACAGCTGATTGGGGGTATTCTGGGAGGCTGATCCACCTGCCAATCAGCGTTTTTCTTATTTTCCACTCCAAAAAACTAAGGTTTGTCTTTTACTCCAGTGCATCTTATACTCTGAAAAATACGGTAGTTCTTTTCCCCATCCTTATGTCATTAGAAATGTGGTCCTGATTAACTGCAGTTAATGGGACAATTTCATCCTATTTCCAAACTGGCCCAATATATAAGACAGATCTGTGAAGGGCTCCTTGGAGTCTGTTGCACAATCTGCAGATCTGTGAACCTTTTTTTATCTTTCTCTCTGTCATATATCCTCTACAAGCACAAAGTAAAGCCTCTTTCGCAAAAGCACACCAACTGATGAATGGTTTTGATAGCTTGTGTGAAATCCTTTTTTCCTCATAGCTATCGGCTTAGGTCACTCGACCTTTACATAGTGACCCTTATTTCTGTTTTGTTTCTCTCAAGGGTTGTGAGTGTGTCTACGGCAGCATCTCTGGTCTTAAGGCCCATCTGGGCAATTGCACCCTGGTATGTATCAGTTGACAAGCTTGTATGGAGGTCTTTCAGTTGTTGCCAAGAAAAGTCCTAGGAAGCAGGGGAAACTAGGCATACGGTCAATTCCAACGTATTTTCTACCAGACCTGTCCTCTCCAAAATATTCATATTTTGTATGTAAGACTTATCCCCCTTAAGTGATATCAGCATGGCTCCCTCACTTAGTTTGTGGAAAACATTACCTTTGAGCAGGGGTCTCCAACCTTGGCCACTTTAAGCCTGGATGACTTCAACTCCCAGAATTCCCCAGCCAGCTGGCTGGGGAATTCTGGGAGTTGAAGTCCACCAGGCTTAAAATGGCCAAGGTTGGAGACCCCTGCTTTTGAGGACAGAAAGAACATTTTGTTTTTCCTCCAGACCGTTTCATTGGGACTTTTCCATGAATAGGAAAAGGATTATGATGTTTTAGACGTGATCAGCATCAAGAGGAAAGCCACAGTATTATAAAATTCCCCCAGAATAAAGCCTCTTGCTTATTCTCACTTCTTTTCCTTAATGGTCACTGTCATCGCTAGAAATGCTCATGATTTTGTCTTTCCTTAATTACAGGGCGAGTTTGTGGCTGGGAAGTACAAGTGCTTGATTTGTGAGAAGGAATTTGTGTCTGAGAGTGGGGTCAAATACCATATAAACACTGTGCACTCTGAGGTGAGGAGCTGGTCTCAGAAGCATGGATCTGTGTGTTTTCGCACACACTCCAATGGTTTTAAGCATTTTTTCTGCCTATTCTTCACGGGTGGGAGAGGGACAAGTGTTCAAAGACTTTCCTGTACTGAGAGTCAAGGTCGGGTCGGCTATTGTGGGTTCGCAGGGGTTCGGGAGAACCTCTAGCTAAGATTCTGTGCAGTTTGGAGAACCCCCAAATCCCACTCCTGGCTGGCTCCGCCCCACCCCCCCCTCCCAGGAGTGCCCATGTGGCCCATTTTGGATGCAGGTAAGTTCAGGGCGCACACAGAGGCTCGGGGAGGGCAAAAAACAGGCCTATCGGAAATTCAGAAATTTCAGGAAGGCCTATGGAGCCTGGGGAGGCCGTTTTCGCCATCCTGGAGGCTCAAGGAAATCCTCCGGTGCCCAGGGAGGGCAAAAAAGCCCCCCACCCTACCCCAGTGGTGCAGGAGGCCGACTAGGCCATGCCCACCATGGCCATATCCACCCAGCAACTGGGCAGGGAACCCCTTGCTAAAATTTTTGAAGTCCACCCCTGGTCATCAGTGTGTGTCGAACATTTGTATTGTACCTCTTCCCCTCAGGACTGGTTTGATAACACAAACCCCACTAAGAGTTTTGAAAAACTGGTGAAGCTGCAGCAAAAGGAGGCTGAGCAAAAAAGGCAACGCAAGAAGCACACCTCCAGTCGGAGCCGTAAGAAGAAACTGCGGAGCGCCACCGCAAAGAAGTCACCAAGGCTAGGACCAGATCAGAACCAACGGCAGGGGGTCAAAGTCAGCCATTCTAAGATGGCAGACTGTGAAACTAGGAGCCTGGAAGAAGAGGATTCTCTCCCTTTGAAATACAGTCATAGAAGGGTGAAGAAATAGCCTCTTGCAGGAATTTCTGCTTTGCAGGACAGGTACAGCAGGAGTATCTTATATTTGGGGGAGCATGTAGTTAGCAAAACTTGGGTGGAGGAAGAGAGAGGAGAGAGGGGATTGGTTTGAGGAGTGAAATTGAACTACTAGTAGTCCTGCTTGTTACTAGTTGGCAACTTTAAGAGTTATGGACTTGCTGGCTGAAGAATTTTGGGAATTGAAGTCTACCCCTCTTAAAATTGCCAAGATTGAAAAATTTTGTTCTAGATTAGGGGTGTCAAACTCACATCATCACGCAGCATCACGTGACGTATTGGGACATTTTTCCCCTTTGCTAAACCAGGTGTGGGCATGGCCAGCATATGATGCACGTGTTCTAGATGAAATCTGGCCAGTGGTGGGTTGCTCCCGATTTGCAAGAACCAGTAGTAAAAATTTGTAGTAGTTCAGAGAACCAGTAATAACATTGGTTGGGCACGCCCCCGAACCGGTCCCCGGCCCAGTCGCTGCTCGCTTACCCCGCCTACCTCATCAGAGGCTTGCTTTTTTTTTTACTTTTAAAAGAATTTTTTCTACAACCTCTTCGGCTGAAAAAATGCTTTGAAATGTAAAAAAAAGCCTCTGATGGATTGTGCGGCTCAGCTGGGATCGTCAGAGGCTTTTAAAAGCATATTTTCTACAACCTCTTCGGCCGAAGAGGTTGTAGGGAAAAAAATGCATTTAAAAGCCTCTAGCGATCCTAACTGAGTTGCCTGATTGTCAGAGGCTTTTAAAAGGATTTTTTTCTGCAACCTCTTAAGGTTGTAGAAAAAATGCTTTTTAAAGGAAAAAAAAAAGTTGGTCCCGCTCACCCAGTCATATTAACCCCTATCAAGTCACGCCCACAAAATAAGCCACGCCCACAGAACCGGTAGTAAAAAAATTTAGAACCCACCCCTGAATCTGGCCATTTGGACATAGGAAGTTTTCCCAAGTTTTTCAGAGTCATTCCACTGCATGCTACAGGAGAAAATGTATTTAAGTTCTCAAATGTAATATGTAAGAATCTAGCAGGGACAGGACTTGGGAGTCAATTGATCTTAAATTGCTCCCCAAATCCTGACTCAATTATTTGAGGCTTTTTTCCTTTGAAATGTTTCAGCATCTGCAATTCCAAATCTTGGGAAGGAGAGGGGGGATTTTCCATCTTCCCTAAGAAACAGATATCAATAAATTGGAACAGATATAAGATTTTTCCATGGCAAACAGCCCACATTTTCTTTTTAAAGGATGGTAAAAGTGACTGCATCTTTAGCTTTTTCGCTTGGAAATAAGAAAGACATGTTTCTTAATCTCAGGAAACAGGAAAGGGAAGAAATTCTTGGCTTGAATTCACCTCTTGCAAGTTCAGTGAAGATGAAGAGTGTCTGGAAGAAGAATTGGTCAACAGCATGAGTAAGAAGACTTTCCTGAAATTCCACTGTTCCAGTCTAGTTGCAGTAAAACAAGATCTGTTATATACTGTTACATACTGAGCCAAGTGCTTGCATAGGATTAAGTTGCAACATATGCTTATGAAATATTATACCACATAGAAAATAAAGTTACTAATCACTCTAGTTGTGTTTTTTTTAGTGTCAAAATTATCATTTACTGTTACTATATAATAAAAAACAAACAAGAACCGAATTCTTTCCAGTGAATTTAACACAAGAGTGGAGAACCTGCACAAATGGGCTGGACTCATATAGTGAGCAATTATATTTAACTCAAATTGATCTGGCCTTGCTTGTGGCTAAACTAAGAATTAGAATTAGAATTAGAATTAGAATTAGAATTAGAATATAGAATATAGAATAGAATAGAATAGAATAGAATAGAATAGAATAGAATAGAATAGAATAGAATAGAATAGAATAGAATAGAATAGAATTTTTTATTGGCCAAGTGTGATGGGATACACAAAGAATTTGTCTTGGTGCATATGCTCTCTGTACATAAAAAGACAAAATACATTCGTCAAGAATCATAAGGTACAACACTTAATGATAGTCATAGGGAAACAGTCAATATGAATCTTAAGGATACCAGCAACAAGGTTACAGTCATAGGGTACAAATAAGCAATCAGGAAACAATATCAGTATAAATTGTAAGGATACAAGGAACAAAATTACAGTTGTACAGTCATGAGTGGAAGGAGATGGGTGGTAGGAACGATGAGAAGATTAATAATAGTGCAGACTTAGTAAATAGTTTGACAGTGTTGAGTGAATTATTTGTTTAGTAGAGTGATGTCATTCGGGAAAAAACTCTTCTTGTGTCTAGTTCTGGTGTGCAGTGCTCTATAGCGTTGTTTTGAGGGTAGGAGTTGAAACAGTTTATGTCCAGGATGTGAGGGGTCTGTAAATCCCCTTGTATTGTGCAAAAATATTCCCTGAATAATTGATTGATTGAGCCTTTTTAGGAACTCCTTTCTCTTCCCATCTCACTGGGGGGACACCCTCCTCCCCATCCCTCTTAACATGGCTCAGTCATTTTTTTTATAGATCTCTTTCAGGAAGCAGCCAATCCACAGCATGGCCTTTCTATGTGGAAGCCGTGTGGTGCCAACCTGGAAGTGCTGCCATTTTGGAAGCTGGCCCCATGTCAAGTGGGAAGATGCAGTAGGCCCCCCTTGATTTTCCCCACCATCAAGGCACCCCATGCTCCACCTAACAACCTGCACAGTTGCTTAACAACCCCAATAGCAAAAGCAGGGTCATAAAGTAAGGCAATCACGTGAGCACCTCACTTAATAACACAACCTGCAACCATAATTGGCAGGTTCCATTATGGTCATATTCGTATGTAGCAATGCTAATAAAGCTTCTCAAGGGAGCATACAATGGGATTACCGTATTTTTCAGAATATAAGATACACTTTTTCCCCCCTGAAAGAGAGTGAAAATGTGGGTGTGTTTTATACACTGAATATAGCCCCGCCCACCCACTGGCCCCCACCCTTTGGCCTCTGCCTCCCAGCAATTTATCTCCTTGCAGCAAACAGTAGCCAGCCTGTTTCAATTTCAGCACAGCCTGATTAGCACAAGCAGTTGATTGTTTGCTGCAAGGAGGCAAATTGCTGGGAGGCAAAAAGATTTTCTTGTTTTCCTCCCAAAAAAGGTAGGTGTGTCATATGGTCCGGAGTGTCTTATACTCCGAAAAATACGGTATTTTTCTGACATCATTGTAACTCTTAAAGAAGTTTTTATTCAGGACCGCTTGCAGATAAGGATTGAGCCTCAAGGTAAGGAGTTCCAAACACGTGGGCATTGGGAAGGTCATCGTTTGGGATGGTTAAAATGTCATGAAAGCATTAACCTCACTCAGTAGGTCTGGCATTACTTTCCCCTTTCTGTAAAATGGTCCCCAACAGGACTGCTATTTTGGCTTTATCCCTCAGCCTCCATGGATTATATATTAAGCTGTCCTCTGTATACCAAGTCCTTCTCTGGCAATGTGAAACTATAGTCATGCAGTAGGACAAATTCTCTTGGGCAAAGTATTCAGTCAAGCCCAATTGGTTCATATTAACATTTTATTAGCCTCAGGAAAAGAAAATGATCAGACAACATAAAATAAATGAACAAGTTAAACGCTAAATGATCTAAAAAGCAAACAGCTATTAAATCTATTCGTATATGCAGGCTACACGAATCGGTGTCAATACTCAGAAGAATTCCACTTAAAAAAACGACTCCTATGATGATGGGAAGGAAGAATTTGATCCCCACTCATATTCACACATGCTTAGCTTGATTTCTGAATGAATCCATTTTTTAAGTTTGTATAGTACAAGCTCTCGTCAATTGGCCAAATACGCTACGTTTAGAAAGCCTAAAGTTGATACCACATACCGTATGCTGTGTCAAAGCATTTTCTAGTCTTTTATTGACTTAATAGCAGCTGAGATACTGTTTTGAAGGGCAGGTTTCTGAAATTGAGATACTTGCATGTTATACTATTTGACATGAGAGATGAAAAGCAATGATCCTCCAACCAGGGGTGAAATCCAGCAGGTTCTCTGACAAGTTCTGGAGAACCAGTAGTGGAAATTTTGAATAGTTTGGAGAACAGGCAAATACCACCTCTGGCTGGCCCCAGAATGGGGTGGGAATGGAGATTTTGATATATATTTCCCCCAGGAGTGGAGAGGGAATGGGGATTTTGCAGTAACCTTCCCCTGGAGTGGGGTGGGAATGGAGATTTTGCAGTATCTTTCCCCTGCCATGCCCACCAAGCCACACCACACCACACCCACCAAGCCACACCCACAGAAACAATAGTAAAAAATTTTGGATTTCACCACTGCCTCCAACCATATAGAAGGGATAAATTTGGGGATATTTTCAATGCTATCCTGGTAGAAGATGCTCATCCTACTTGGATGCTTGGTAGTCTGTCTTTGTTTGGGTTTAAGAATCCTAAGTGAAGGAATGAGAGGGCTGGTTTCACTTAGCAGTTATGAATGTGGGTGGTGATCCACATTCCAATCACTTTCTTTGGTTTTATTATTATTATCATTATTATTTATTGGATTTATATGCCGCCCTCTCTTCGAAGGACTCAGGGCGGCTCCCATCAAACAAAACAATCCCAATAAATACAGATTAAAACAGACTAAAACAGACTAAAACCAATTTAAAACAGTAGACCCCATCAGTCCTGGCTAGGGCGTTCAAACAGCCAGGTCTTAAACTCACGGTGGAAGGTACGAAGGTCGGGGGCCAGCCAAAGACCCATGGGAAGTTGATTCCAAAGAGTGGGTGCGGCCACAGAGAAGGCTCTACCCCTGGGGGTCGCTAGCTGACATTGTCTAGCCGACGGGACCCTGAGTAGGCCCCCTCTGTGGGAACGCACTGGGCGATGGGAAGTCAATGCTGGTTGCAGGTGGTCCGACAGATATCTTGGACCTAAGCCATGAAGGGCTTTATAGGTTAACACCAACACCTTGAATCTCACCTAGAGGGCAACCGGCAACCAATGCAAGTCGTGCAGGAGAGGTGTAACATGGGAGCATCGGGATCCTCCCATTACAACCTGCGCGGCCGCATTCTGCACCAGCTGAAGCCTCCGAGTGGTCTTCAAGGGCAGCCCCAGGTAGAGAGCATTGCAGTAGTTAATCCGGGAGGTAACTAACGCATAGGTGACTGTGCATAGGGCATCGTGGTCCAAATATGGGCGCAACTGGCATACCAGGTGAATCTGGGCAAATGCCCCCCTGGTCACGGCTGTTATATGCTCCTCCAAACCCAGCCGTGAATCCAGAAGGACACCCAAGTTGCGTGCCCTGTCTACAGGGGGCAACACCTCACCCCCTATAGTCAGGGATGGAACCTCTCGTTCGGTCCGTGATGCTGGTATCCACAGCCACTCGGTCTTGGTCGGGTTGAGCCAAAGCCCGTTCCTCCCCATCCATTTATATCAAAGTTTATTATAAAAAAAGTTATAACCTCAACTTTTTGCTTTACATTCCTATTAATTCAAAACATTTCTATAACAACAAAGTCAAAACTTAAAATCAAATTTTCATTATTTTCTATTTTGAGAGTAAGGTCCAGAAGTAGTTTCCAAATGGAAACAAAGCTAGATAAATTCTTTTTAATTAAAGTAGTCAATTAGTTGCCTCCAGTTTTGAGGCTCTAGAAAGAGTGCAGAGAAGAACAACAAAGATGATTAGGGGGCTGGAGGCTAAAACATAAAGAACGGTTGCTGGCATTTGGTATGTCTAGTTTAATGAAAAGAAGGACTAGGGGAGACATGATAGCAGTGTTCCAATATCTCAGGGGCTGCCACAAAGAAGAGGGAGTCAAGCTATCCTCCAAAGCACTGAAGGCAGGACAAGAAACAATGGGTGGAAACTAATGAAGGAGAGAAGCAACCTAGAACTAAGGAGAAAATTCATGCCAGTTAGAACAATTAACCAGTGGTACAACTTGCCTCCAGAAGTTGTGGAAGTTCCAACACTGGAAGTTTTTAAGAAGAGATTGGACAACCATTTGTCTGAAGTGATGTAGGGTTTCCTGCCTAAGCAGGGAGATGGACTAGAAGACCTCTAAGGTCCCTTCCAAATTCTATTCTATTCTATTCTATTCTATTCTATTCTATTCTATTCTATTCTATTCTATTGTCAATTTTGTCATCTCCTCAACTCCATCACTTATTTACCATTTGTCCTTTGATTGTGGGAATTGATAGATCTTTCCATCTTTGTGCAAATAAAAGTTTTGCTGCTGTCAACATATATAGTAACGAAGTTCCATTTTTCCAAGTTCTTTATCCAGCAAACCAAAAGACTTCTGGTTTCAGTTTTATATTTGTTTTAAGAACCTTCTGAATTAAAACAAAGTTCTGGTCTCAATATTTCTTTGTTTTGTCATAGAGATGGTAGAAAGTATCCTTTTTACAAATACATTTCCAACATACATTTGAAATTTCTTTATACACATCTTTGACCATTTCTTAGGCATTAAGTACCAATGATGCATCATTTTAAAACAGTTTTCTTTCAGATTGTAGATGAATATAAACTTCATTTGCCCACATTTTTTCCTATTGATCAAGTATTATATTGCAACCAAAGTTCTTTGCCCATTGAGTCATACAGTCTTTTCAACAGTTCACATTTTGGTCACTTTCTAATTGGATTACTACAAGGGTTTATAAAATAATTACTCCTTCCAAAAATAATCTAAACCACACCAACTAATCAATGCTGCGCCAGTCCCTCTGTTAAATGTTCAAGTGTCCTAGTTGACTGTCTTGGCTGAATGCAGTTTCTCTGGCCGTTGCATTTCACTCCTCCTGCAACGCAAGGCCAGACCCTCTACCACTCAACCGCCCACGCAGATGGGCCAAGTCCTGCAAACAGCTATGCTCCCGCCACAGCTGCTCCATTTGTTTCTGCAATCGGCACTTGTGCTCCTGCAGCTTCTGTACTCGCTGGACCAGCTGGTGCAGCTCCTTCTTCAGCTCCTTATTCTGTTGGCAGACTGTCTGGCTGTGCTCCTGCAGGCACCTCAAGGCCAACTCTTGCACCTGCTGAGCCAAGCCCTCCACTTCCTGCCCTGCCACCTGTTCCTGGGCCATCTTCTCTTTCAAGGCTCGTATCTTGGCTGCCTCCAGGTGCTGCCTATGCTGCTTCTGCGCAGCCGCCAACTCCTTCTGCAGCTCCCGAATGTGAGATGTCTGCTTTAGTTTCAGGGCTTGGACCTCATGTAGACCCTCCAATTCAGAGCTGAGGCGGGCCAGCTCAGCTTCCTTCTGGAGCAGCTGTTCCCGCAGAGCTGCCTCTTCCTCCTGGGAATGGGCAATCACTTCTTGGTGCTGCTTCTGGATTTGGCGCAGCAACTCCTGATTCTCTTCGCTTAGAGAAACCACAACACCCTGGCGCCTTCGGGCACGCTTGGCTAGGTAGCTGGCAAACTCCCGGCTCTCATTCTGGAGATCTTGTGCCTCTTGCTGGAGGAAATCATATTGTGCCCTCAGCTGTGCCCTCCTCCCTCTTAAATCCTCCAGGTTTCGGCAGATGCTCTCATATTCCTGTTGCACTGGCAGCAGCGAGGCATTGTCTGACATGGATTCCACAGTGTCCTTGGGAGTGGCCCTTGAAGCTGTACGCTTGGACCTGGCTGGCTGTGCTTTCTTTTTCTTTCGGAGCTTCGGAGCCATCACTGGAGATCTGGAAAGCAGATGGACATTATGTTAAGGTCAAGAGAGTGTTGGAAGGAAAATCCATCTGGTACAGTTCCAAGCTGGGAGAAAAATGCTGGAAACAACATGGAGGCTGACTGGAAAGAAATGTTCTGTTTATTGATGAAGCAGAACCACCAGCCTCATGTGATTCTGGGCAGCTAACAAAATGGAGTTGAGAGTGGGTGTGTTTTATACCTTCTTTGGGCCTTGTATTTGAGCTTCCTGTTCCTGTGCAAGAACATGTCCTTTAATATTCTATTGGCTGTTGTCAGATTCCTATGGGGTCATGGCTGGCTCTATAGCCAAAAGAGGAAATGCAAATCCTAGGCACTTGTCTGAGGTAATCTGGTCAACCTTTTGTTTATTGCTTATCTGAGTTTCTGTCTTGACCCAGTCTTTCTGAATGGATCACCAAAATTGCATTTTTAAAAGCTGGCCTCCTCAGTTTCTGCTTGGGGCAGGGAAACTGGGGCTGGTTTCTGCCTCCCTTCAGATTTTTAAATTTCTCTTTTAGGGGAAATATTTTATCCTGCCTTTTTAATATTTCCCAAAATATTTCATTCTTCGGGGTGGGTGGGATTTCTACAAGAGAAAACAGAGAAAAACCTTGTCCGAGATTCCCTTAAGAGAAGGGAAGAACAAGGGCATTTGCTCCAACCACCTTGAGAGGCCAGATCAACCCAAGGCTCAAGCTCATGCAGAAATCCTTTCCTAATTTTTTTGTGGGATTCAGGCTCAGCGGTGGAAAAGCTGGGCCAGGCAGAACTAAAGGGATTCTAAAGACGGAAGAAGATGTGAGTGAAAATCCAGGGGGCTTCAGTAGCTTAAGAAGGAGGCAGTTAGCGTGAAGGAGGTGATACAGAAGGGGGTGTTCTACTGGGGTGTGGGGCAGAAGAAACTCAACAAAAAGTGTGTAGGGAGCCTACCTGAAAGTTCTTTTGCCGCTTTGAACAAATCCCTTGTGTGTTTTCTTGTTGCTTAGTGCCTGGGAGTGGGTGGAGTTGGGGGGAGGAGGGAAGAGTGGCTTTCTTTCATGCCCATCTGGTGACTCAGGAGCTAAGACTGAAAATGCATCCTTCCAAGCAGTCTGGCTTGTCACAGCAGCTGCTGCTAAGCTGAGGAGTTGGGTGACAATACATTTCTGTACATACACAATAGATATTCAGCCCGGCCAGCTCTTACTGCCGATACAACGTGGAAAATGAAGCCTTTGTCGGCTTCTTGAAGCTTCTCTATTTGAGGGGGTCTCAGAGCTTGGTTGCTTTCTTGCAGATGTTTGATTATCTAAACTAGGCAACATTGTCAGTGCTGCACTGCACAGCCCTGGTGATGTTACCTAGTTTGGGTAATGAAACTCCTGAAGAAAGGACTTTATTTCAGCTCTGAGCTATAAATATTATCCTTTATTGGCTTCTCCATTTGTTCAGCCATTTGGTGGCGTGAAAACTCTCAGTCTTAGTCATCTTTGATGAGGTGTTGCCAGTGAGAGCAAGTGAGTGCATTGTTTATATTATATACTGTAATTATTTAATCAGATCAGCTTACACATATCCATGATCTCCTCTCTCTCTCTCTCTCTTATCTCTCTCTCATCTCTCTCCCTCTCCCTCTTCTCTCCCTCACTCTTATCTCTCTGTCTCTCTGATCTCTGTGTGTGTTTCTGTCTCTCTCTCATCTCTCATCTCTCTCCCTCTCCCTCTCCCCCTCTCTTATCTCTCTGTCTCTCTCATCTCTGTGTGTATGTTTTTGTCTTTCTCATCTCTCTCCCTCTCCCTCTCCCTCTCCCTCACTCTTATCTCTCTGTCTCTCTGATCTCTGTGTGTATATTTCTGTCTCTTTCTCATCTCTCCCTCTCCCTCTCTCTCTCTCTCTCCCTCACTCTCTGTCTCTCTGATCTCTGTGTGTATGTTTCTGTCTCTCTCTCATCTCTCATCTCTCTCCCTCTCCCTCTCCCTCATCTCTCTGTCTCTCTGATCTCTGTGTATGTTTCTGTGTCTCTCTCATCTCTCATCTCTCTCCCTCTCCCTCTCCCTCATCTCTCTGTCTCTCTGATCTCTGTGTGTATGTTTCTGTCTCTTTCTCATCTCTCCCTCTCCCTCTCCCTCTCTCTTATCTCTCTGTCTCTCTGATCTCTGTGTGTATGTTTCTGTCTCTTTCTCATCTCTCCCTCTCCCTCTCTCTTATCTGTCTCTCTGATCTCTGTGTGTATGTTTCTGTCTCTTTCTCATCTCTCTCTCTCTCTCCTTCTCCCTCTCCCTCTCCCCCTCTCTTATCTCTCTGTCTCTCTCATCTCTGTGTGTATGTTTCTGTCTTTCTCATCTCTCTCCCTCTCCCTCTCCCTCTCCCTCTCCCTCACTCTTATCTCTCTGTCTCTCTGATCTCTGTGTGTGTTTCTGTCTCTTTCTCATCTCTCCCGCCCCCTCTCCCTCTCCCCCTCTCTTATCTTTCTGTCTCTCTCATCTCTATATGTTTCTATCTCTCTCTCTCATCTCTCTCTCTCTCTCTCTCTCTCTCTCCCTCCCGCTCTTCTCTGTCTCTCTATCTCTTTGCTTCTGGGAGGTGTTGAGAGTAGAATTTAGGGCCCCTCTTGCTTCCAAGAGGCACTCTATGTTGCAGGACCTTTTTAAATATAGATATTAAGACTCCCATGAATATTTAGGGTTCAATTGACTACTGGAAGAAAAACCGTAAGCCCCAATAACTGTGGAGAAAAGACGTGTGCAAAGTTGGCAAAGGGATTTGAGGGGCACTGTCTGTCACAATAGGTAGTGGATAAATCAATATAATCCTTCCAGGTTTGACATTTACAGCCTTGGACTGCTGTGTGTTTTTCCTTTTTGCTAAAGTGCTGGAGTTCGGCTCCATGTAGGCTGGCAGAAGAGATATTCCATTTGCAAATTGCAATTATTCTATCCACTGGGTGATAAGTCTTATAGTTAATTTATATTTCTGTTCTAATTTATTCTTAACGGGAGATTACGCATTTTAAGGTAGGATTCCTCCCCCCCTCTTTTTTTTCTCTCTCGTTATTCATTAAGAGCTTTGGCATTTTCTTAGGCTTGTTAGCAACATTATCTGATTTAATATTTGATGTAATTTTATCTAAGCCTCTTTCATGGTGGTTTTAATCAACCTCCAGCTATTCAGGAGAAATGTCAGTCTTTTAACTCTCCTTTTCTTTCTTTTGAAGCAAGTACTTTAAGAAGTTTCTTCTAACTATGATTAGCAATCACATTAATAGTGGCTGGTCCCATCCTGGGGTGGCAAAGATGTCTTCTAGTAGAAATACTTAAACAATTCCATGATTAACTGATGCAGTCATCAAAGACCTTCCTGCCAAAACTTCCATCTGCTGTTTCAGCAGAACCTATGTGTCCAAAATGAGCTTCTAAACCATGCCCACAAAACCGGTAGTAAAAATTTTTGGATTTCACCACTGATACCAACTCCTTCTGGGCAACACCTCCCCCATTACCTACACTACAAACTTCATCAGAAAAGAGATATTGGAAGTTAGGTGGAAAGTTGTCAGGAATGGCTGAGTCCATGTAGGGTTTTTCAGGATGTGTGCTAGTGTCTCCTCCAAGGCAAACAATATTATTCAAAGAAGCATTAACAGCTTCCTGAATCCAGCTACACACACTCTGCCCTAGAAGAGACAAGAAAGGCAAGGGTCAAGCCAAGTTGAATGTGGCAACATTCAAACCATAGAAGAACTTCTCCACTTCTTCTGATATTTCATGTTCAAAAGAATCACAGATAATTCTACATGACATTGCTCCATGCATCACAGTAGACTCTATCCAGCTGGTTTCCAAATGAGAGTGGCTATGAGCATCTTTATTTTCTAAGAAACTGGCAACATTAACTATGGTTTGGAATTGTGGTTTGCCCATCCTTCTCTAGAAGGGTCTGGGTTTCATGGAACAGGTTTGTGGGTCCAGAGTCCGTGGATGCAATAAGTGGAAAGAATTAATATGTTTTGGTCTTATTCTACTTTATAGATTCAGACATGAGCTATTACCAGTGTTCAGTGTCCACTTCTGATTGTACAGAGTGGCACAGAGTGGTTAGAATGCAGTACTGGAGGCTACTTCTGCTGACTTCTGGCTGCCAGCAGTTTGGAAGTTCAATTCTCAGGGGCTCAGGGTTGACTCAGTCTTCCATCCTTCTGAGGTGGGTAAAATGAGGACCCAGACTGTTGCTTATGCTGACTCTGTAAACTACTTAGAGAGGGCTGTAAAGCACTGTGAAGCAGTATATAACTAAGTGCTATTGCTACATCTGGTTTGATGCCCACCTTCAAAAATCTAAAATTGTCCAATACCTTACCAAAGTCACATTTTAAAAGAAATCCTTTTGCTTAGAGCTTAATAGCTCACACAATTCTGAATCCGCTTTGCATAAATTTGCAGTAACATTTGGTCTTTCTAATCAAGAGGCATACAAAGGAGGCTAAAATATTCTCAGACACTCTCTCTCCTCTGCAAGGAACTCTGTATATGCACCACAAACCAAGTTTCAATTCAAGTAGCTCATATGTAATTAAATTTCTTTTCTGTGTGCTATTGTCTTTTCCTAATTCTCCTGCTTTTCCTTGTTTTCTGTAGGAAATGCCTTTTAATATTTGGACTTATGCCCAAATCATTTCAAGCTAGGTAAAGGTAAAGGTAAAGGTTCCTCTTGCACATATGTGCTAGTCATTCCCGACTCTAGTGGGTGGTGCTTATCTCCATTTCGAAGCCGAAGAGCCAGCGCTGTCCAAAGATGTCTCCGTGGTCATGTGGCTGGCATGACTAAATGCCAAAGGCACACAGAATGCTGTTACCTTCCCACCAAAGGTGGTCCCTCTTTTTCTACTTGCATTTTTTATGTCCTTTTGAACTGCTAGGTTGGCAGAAGCTGGGACAAGTAATGGGAGCTCACCCCATTATACGGCACTAGGGATTTGAACCGCTGAACTGCCAACCTTTCTGACTGACAAGCTCAGCGCCTTAGGCACTGAGCCACAGCATCCCCATTTCAAGCTAGAATTCCTTAAATTCAGGAAGACCCTCTCAGCTGTGGCTGGAGCAGCATCCATAAGGACAGCATGATACAGGCAGCACTGCAACATATAAGACGCTGAAGCCCTGGCTCTTTTATGCTTTGTTTTGTGACACCATCCATATATACGAAAGGGATAAAGCTTGCAGCCCATGACTTTCTTTCATTACTCTGAGAAAATTAGCAGCTCCTGCAGCTTCCCATGCAAGGCAGTTCATCGGGATGATTCTTTTTTTTTCAGCTTCATTTCCAACACAAAGTGGTTGTTATATGGATCAAAAGTGGAGGAGTGATATTATACAGGTAGTCTTCATTTACCAATGGTAATTGGGACCAGGAATTCTGTCACCAAGTGACACAGCAATAAGGTGTGTAATGTCACACACACTTGACAACTTGTGACAGCAGTTCCGGCAGTTCCAGTTACCATTATTAGAGAATCTTGCATGGTTGCAACCTCCTGCAGTAACATGATTGCTATTTGCAATCTACTGCTAGCTTCCCCCTTCATTTTGCTTGTAAGAAGCCGGCAGCAAAGGTTGGAAATGGCAATCACATGACTGTGGGATACCATGAGGTCATGAGTGCAAGCTGGTCACCAAACCCAATCACATGATCAAGGGAATGCTGAAATAAATGGCTGCAACTATAAGAACTCACTGTAAGTACCACTAATTCAATGGTTTTTTTTTAACTTGAAACGTTCAGTAACTGAGGGGATATTGAATGAGGACAACCATATATTGTAGATGTCTTAAAATAGCATACATTCTGCTAACAAAACAAATGCACCCTATATCACAGCTATCTCTTGTATTTTTAAGGTATTTCCTAAAACTTTATATTCAGTTATATACATATAGTTTTGGACATTCGAAACATGTATATTTTCTGGGCTGAAAAGTTGGTACGTTTGTCGGAGGACTTTGAACCAAGCAACTATTATTTGTTTGTTTATTACATTTATATAGTTTGCCATCTTTTAAAAAACTCTGGGTGGCCACCAATTAAAAGAGCAGACCAGTTTAGGGTATTCTGGCAAGAATTGGCCTATAATAACAATTTATGAATAATCTGTATTCAGGGAATTCTAATAAATGAAGAGCTTATTAATAAGGTAATAATTACCGGTAAGATCCCACAGAGTTGGTCTCCTCCGGGTCCCGTCAGCTAAACAATGCTGGCTGGTGGGCCCGTGGGGGAGGGCCTTCTCTGTGGCTGCCCCAGCTCTCTGGAACCAGTTACCTCCTGAGGTCCGGACCATCCCCACCCTATTGACCTTCCGAAAAGCGGTGAAGAACTGGCTTTTCTGGCAGGCCTGGGGCCATTGATTTCACTCTTGTGCTCTGGCAAGATCCGGCCATGAATGGCGTAAATGAGTTTTTAATGTTCTTCATGTTTTTAATTTTTAAATGTTTTTTATAATGATTTTTTTAAAATGTATTGTGAGCCGCCCTGAGTCTTCGGAGAGGGGCGGCATATAAATTGAATTAATTAAATTAATTAAATTAAAGGTATTTGTCACATCTGTAATGTAAACTCAGAACCTGGGACACTTTTATGCCTAAAAGAGAGTGGCAAATGGTGTCTCTATCCCTCCAACATTAAAGTAACTAGTAACTGTAAAGTTACTAAATATAATAATTTCTTTCATATCTATATATATTCTGAAAGAAATTTTTATATTTAGTAACTTTACAGTTTACAATAATACTGAGAAACAAAGAAAGCAATCTAATAATTTTAATGCTAAAAGCAACCAATGGTGTAGGGTTTCCTGCCTAAGCAGGGGGTTGGATTAGAAGACCTCCAAGGTCCCTTCCAACTCTGTTGTTCTGTTCTGTTCTGTTCTGTTCTGTTCTGTTCTATTCTATTCTATTCTATTCTATTCTATTCTATTCTATTCTATTCTATTCTACTCTACTCTACTCTACTCTACTCTACTCTACTCTACTCTATTCTATTTTTTTTTAAATTTAATTTATATGCTGCCCTTCTCCGGAGACTCAGGGCAGCTTACAATGTATTAAGCAATAGCCTTCATACTTTTGTATTTACCTGCTTAGTAGGGTTTTCGGCCCCCCCTAAGCAGTGTTCTTTTTTATACAAAGTCAGTTTATTGCCGCCACAATCTGGGTCCTCATTTTACCTACCTTTGAAAGGATGGAAGGCTGAGTCAACCTTCAGCCTGGTGAGATTTGAACTTGCAGTAATTGCAGGCAGCTGGTGTCACTTTAACACCACTTTAAGCTGCTGCGCCACCAAGGCTCTTTTTCTATTCTATTCTATTCTATTCTATTCTATTCTATTCTATTCTATTCTATTCTATTCTATTCTATCTTATGCTTTGTTATTTATATTCCTAAATTGTAATTGTGGTATACATAATAAATAAATCAATAAACAAACAAACAAGCAAGCAAACAAACAAATAAATAAATATTAAATGCTTAGCCAATTTTATCATGATGAGTTTGCAACAAAACAAAGTACCACAAACCCTTCACAAGGGAATCTTGTACTGCTACTGGACAGTCAGCACCACATGGTGCCCTGATTCCATAATGCACCAAGAGGTGATTTGAGGCAAACAGCATATTATAGAAATTGGGACTTCACAGAGACATGGAAGTGTTATGTAAATATAGAAAACCCAAGAGGCATTTTTGCCTTTTAAATTAAGTATAATTGCAACAAAGTCATAATTAACCATTTGCTGTCTTTTATCTGTGATGTCCTTCATTACGCAAAGTTTTAATTTTAATGTGTCAGAAGAGGGGAAAGTATTAAATACTTGTGGAGTATATTAACTCTATTAAGAGAGCCTGAGAGGCCATGGAGCCTTTCAGTCTAGAAGTAACTTTTAGCTTTGCTAACCTCCTTAAAGCTTTCCTTGATCACTGACAGATGCTGACACAATATCTTTTCCAATCATTCCTCTCATTGAACTCTCCAAGGTCCTGAAAGTGTTGCCTTCTTCTGAATACATTTTTATTTAAGCCACTCTGTGGCTGGGTTCCCATATATTACATCCTGAAACTGGCTGAATGAAACACTTTATCTGTGTCAATATAACAAACTAAGTCACCCCCTAAATAATTGTAATAGCGGCTTGGTATATACAGCATGTCAAGGTAATTGCTGGATTCTCACAGCATATTGAGTCATGAACTACCCAAACCCATTTCAGCCTAGTCTCATGTGCTGTGTAAATCCATGATGCAGGAATCCAAATTATAGATAGCTGAGCTTCCTCTGACTCCTCAGCCACACCAGGCCCTTATTTCTTAATGACGTCTCTGCACCAGCTTGCTAATTTAACTATTTTTGTTGTTGTCAGCAGAGGGCGCAATATACCCAAAATTACTGTTTTCCCAACAAAGTAGGATTGATCAGGAGAGAGAATGAAAATGATTTGAGCAATCAGAAGGAAGGAAGGAAGGAAGGAAGGAAGGAAGGAAGGAGGGAGGGAGGGAGGGAGGGAGGGAGGGAGGGAGGGAAGGAAGGAAGGAAGGAAGGAAGGAAGGAAGGAAGGAAGGAAGGAAGGAAGGAAGGAAGGAAGGAAGGAAGGAAAAATATAGAACTATTATCATGTCAGTCTTTAGAGGGCACAGCATTTTCTGTACCTCCAGTCAGCTGACCAAAGAGATAAAGGATCATATCACTAAGCCACTTCTTGATTAATCATTGATGGTTTGAAAGACACAGATCAGAAACCAGGCCCTTTCAGGTGCCTCTTAAAAGGAGGATTGGGCAACTGAGAAGACCTGTGGAAGCAAGACTAAATAAGACAATGGCTTTTAAATGTCTGATTTGTTTGTTTGTTTGTTTACTTACTTACTTACTTAATTTGCTTTAGCCTAATTATTAGTCTGGCATAACATCAGTTGCTGAAACTTCATTAGCAGCTCAATTGCCTCTAAGCAGGAAACAAACTGTACTGATGGAGATCTGAAAAGTCATGTAATAGTTTACATAGGTGGGGAAATGTATAAATGTATAATATCCAGGAGGATAACTGCTGGAGGTGAACCACATTCTGACAAGAAGCAAATGTACATAACACATTTATGTACGTGCGTACATACACCAACCGCCTTCACACAAATATACATATAAAACTTTGGAAAGATGTGTACATGTGTAGGCAACATCTTTTAAAAATAAAGTTGCTATAAAATGGGTATAGAAAGATATACACTCATCAAATGTAACAAAGAACAGGGTTCTTCATTGAGAAGATTGTCGGAAGAGACAAATGTGTTTTCATGAAGCTTTTCACTTACAGCATAGGTCTTGAATTGTTAGGGTAACTTGCGTCAAGTTATTTCATTACTGGATATAAATGTTTTCTCTGTTACAATACTTCGCATGTTTTTCTTTTTGCTGATTTTATTTCTCAAATAATGCTATCTTATTTTATTTCCTTACATGTTTGTGTCTATGTATGTAATCGTGTGTGTTTTTTTTAATTCCTCTGTAGTTCTCGGCCATCTCAGAAAAATCTAGTGTGAGATCAATAGAGAACATGTGTAGCTCAATGCGAGATCGTTGGGGCTCTCTGAGCTTGGTTGTTTACTTGCAGATGTTTCATAACCCAACTAGGTAACACGGTGTAAATCTTTGGTGTTAAAAAAAACCTGTGCTTTTCTTTCACAGTTTCCATGCAACACCTCCCAATAGGTAATAACAGCTACAGAGGGGGCAGAAGGAGATGGTAGGGCATCAAGGTAAAGACAGACAGACAGTCTGCCTCTTTTGCCCCCTCCGGGTATCTTTGCCTTCCAGAGTGCATGTCTCAACAAGTGGGCCTCCCCTGACAGTTCTCTCATCTTAAACGTCGCTCAGGATTTCTCCCCATTTCCGATGCCTACTCCAGATGTGCCCTGCTGCAAAAATACTCCAAGAACGCCTCAGGCATGATCTGCAGGGGTCGCCCTGCTCCATAGACGGCGTCTTCCAGTGCAGCCCAGCCTAGCCCAGCCCTGCTTGCTCAGGGACGGGCTTCTGCCGCTTGGCTCTCCCGCAGACTCAGACCAACCATTGTTCCCGGGGGGCCGAGGGCGGAGCGCCGGCGCGGGGCCAGGAGGAAGAGGGGGGCGTCCAAAACGACAGGATTCAGCGGTTCATGACTTGGCGTGGCTGGCAGGAGCGGCGGGGTTGAGTGGACTCTGCCGCCGCCTCCACAGACCTGGTAGCGGATTTGGGTTGCAACAGCAGCATCAACAGCAGCAGCGCGGAGCTGATTCCCGGCGGCGTTGGGCCCGCCTGATGGAACCGCCAAGCGGCGGCGGAGCAGGTGGCGGTTCGGCGCCGAGCTCCGGCGCCGCTGCTAGCTGGGGGAGCGTGGCGCTCGTCCCTGCGGCGGACACTGCGGTTCCCTCCGCGCGTCCCTCGCCACCTTGAGCGCCCCGGAGACGGCCGTCAAGACCCCTTTGTCGCGGGGGGCTCCCGACGAACCCGAAGCCGCGCCGACACCCCGCCCGACTCGATGAGCAGCTGCTGCATCTGGCCGCGGTCATGGCTCCGATTCCCACGTACCTCAATCCGGCCGCCGTCCTGGTCCTGGTCAGCTGCGACCTGTGCCTTGTGCGCGCAAGTAAGTGTAAGGGGTGGAGGTGGGGGGGGGGGAGAGAATCTCCCCAGTGGATCCAGACCAAGATCCCCACCCTGAGATTCCACCGTCCCCCCCACGTCCATGGCCACTTCTTTCAAAGCTTCCTCTTTCGGCGCCCTTTCGGACCAGCCCACTTCTCGGTCACTAGCCTTGGTGCTGAACTAGGTCTCTTGTGCCTTCCCGCTTCAGGGGCCACCTATCCAGGAATGGTGTGACTCTGGTTTAAGGAGAGGGGCTCGGGGCTGCCCGGCTGCCCGTGCTTCTACAGTGGGATGGAGAGAGACAGCTGTGTCACTGGACAAAAGAGCAAAGTCCTTTTGGGACAATTCAGTTGTGTGAGGTTTGGAAGCAAGAAAGACCCTCAACACTTGAGTTGCCTTGTTCTCTTTTCAGAACTTCCCCACACAACCCTTCCTTTTGCCCAACATCAAAATCCCAGCCAATTTCATTAGAATAAAAGCTTGACTCTAGGTTGCTGCCATTTGGCCTTGCTAGGTTTTCTCTGAGGTCCTCATCCAAGTGCTCTTGCCCTGCCAGCTGCAAAGTTGTTTTTTTTTAGAAGTATGTACTTGGCACCTTGCAACAAACACCAAAGCCCATTCCCCCATTCATTTCAATTCTTGAGACACCCAGAGTAAGAGAATCTGGCACTTGAGAGAAATGAAGCAATCATTTGCTCAACTCCACTAGCCTGAGATGCTAGCTCAAGGCCCACATGAATCATAACCCCACTCACATACACATACTGGTGATGACTAACATATATTTGCTGATATTTTCAAATGCTATTCGCTGCCTTTGAAAGGTGGGGATGGGGTGGAGTGAGGCAAACAGAAGTATATGCTAACTTTATAGCTCAGGCAGTGGAGAAAAAAGTGTCTAAATTGTATATCAATGCATTCCCCCTATGTAGGGACATAGGCGTTGAGGCCAAAGTCCTGGCTCTGTCAACAGATGGGTCATGCATAGCCTTTTATATCTCAGAGCAGCATTTGGCTTAAAGGGTGCCCACTCCCATTCAAACAAATATATTCTGGAGTTATTCTTCTTGTTTGTTCTGTGCTCATTGCCAAATATATCTTCTTCACAGTGTTAACATTTTTATGAATTCAACTAAGGTAGAGTAGCACTATTCATATGGTTTTATAGCTTACAATAAACCATATGCAATCTTCTAGGAAACTATTGATTTTGGTTTTCTAGCATAGCCATGTGGAAAGGATTCACACACATTTAGATAAAATTGCAAAGCATCTACATTAGCAAAGCAATACTACCCCTGGCTGCTGCCAGCAAGGAACCTAGTACAATTTTCAGGATTTCTGGTCCACCTTAGCTGGCCAAAAATTCTGGAAGTTTTAGTAATACACATCTGGAGATCACAATGTTGCAGAAATAACTGCATTGACAGTAAAAAACTAAGAAATCTAATTCCCAGTTATTTATTTTGTAAATCATCATGTTGTAGAGATAGCTGCATTGATAATAATAACTCCTAGGTATTAATTTTTGGATAGTTATATTCCTCTTTACATTTGGTCTTCAAAATACATTTGGTCATTATAAAAATAGAAAGCATCTGAAATAGAGTTAAAAATGAGACATTTACAAGCCTTTCAAATGTGGCCAGCTAAGCCAGGGATTCAGTGAAGATGACCACATGGTGAGATTGAGAAATTCAGCTGGACAGGAGCAGGTAATTTAAGTGATTAAGAAAGGCAGGTCTGTTGCTCAAGGAAGAATAGGACAAGCACCCACAAAGGGACAAAGCCAGACAGAATAGTGATACAAATGGCTTTGTTAATGAAACGTGTGAAATATGAGAGTGTAGCAGAGTTCAAGTAACAGAGCTAATGGGTGTGTTGCCCCATTTGTCAGAAAATCAGCAACAGATAATAAAGTGAGAACAGCTGATGCAGTAAATGTCTACAGGCCAAATTTGCAAGGTTCTTGGTGTTAGTATATTTCCATTAGGAGGTCTGGAAAGGATCCAAACTAAGAAGCAAATGAAAAGAGGCATTTCTAACCAACATACTGGATCTCTCCCTCCCTCCCTCCCTCTCTCTCTCTCTCTCACACACACACACACACACACACACAGAGTGTGAAGCCTTTATATAGTTTCCTCCCAGCAGTTCCTTCCTTAGCTTTCACTTCCCTCTAAAGCAGTGTTTCTCAACCTTGGAAGCTTGAAGATGGGATCCAAACTAAGAAGCAAATGAAAAGAGGCATTTCTAACCAACATACTGGATCTCTCCCTCCCTCCCTCTCTCTCTCTCTCTCTCTCTCTCTCTCTCTCTCTCTCTCTCACACACACACACACACACACACACACAGAGTGTGAAGCCTTTATATAGTTTCCTCCCAGCAGTTCCTTCCTTAGCTTTCACTTCCCACTAAAGCAGTGTTTCTCAACCTTGGAAGCTTGAAGATGGGTGGGCTACAACTCCCAGGATCCTCTAGCCAGCAGCGCTAAAGAATGTTGACCTATGCTGTATTTGGTTACTCTTTCTGTCTTTCCAAGCAGATGAATTAGAAAACAAAACAAATATATCACAAAAAGCAGCTAGAAACATTTTAATCTTTGGCATTCAATGATACAATATGATTCATAGGATACAATTTTGAAGGATACTCTTAAAAGGACTGTTCTGATTCAGGGTTCATATCAGACAGATAGTCAGGCTCCCCTCCACCCACCAACTCTGCCGCCAATCTTTTTTTTTTTTAATTAGATTTATATGCCACCCTTCTCCAAAGACTCAAGGCGGCTTACAATGCGTTAAGCAATAGCCTTCATACTTTTGTATATTTTTTATACGAAGTCAGCTTATTGCCCCCACAAACTGGGTCCTCAATTTACCTACCTTAGAAAGGATGGAAGGCTGAGTCAACCTTGAGCCTTGAACTTGCAATAATTGCAGACAGCTGAATGTTAATAACAGGCTACTTAGCCTACTGAGCTATCTGAGGCTCTTTCTATTCATATTCTATTCATATTCAGGTTTTCAAACTGATACTGAACAATATGATTACTAAGCACATTCAATGCCCATCATTTTTTATGAATTTAGGAAGAAAAGATTTTACTGGTTCTATCCATTTCTGCTCTCAATAGACAATGTTCTTACTCAGCTTCTATGTTTCTAAATGTTCATCACATTAATCTACTGTTAAAGGGATATATTTAAATAATGTGACTTGCTTTTAAAGAAAAAATGTGCTGTTAAATGTATATCCTGGATTTTACAGTCATAAAACAGCCTTCCTTGTAACAAAACAAACCTTTTCCACTGAATATCTACCCTCTGGAATGATCTCTCCCACCATCAACCCAAATAGGCTTTAAAAAAAGATTAAAAACTCAGGTTTTTCCTTGGCATTGAGGCCAGGTTGATTGGACATATTGCTGGAAAGGTGTAATGTATCTTGTGGGTTCCTGATTACCTATTAATTACAGGTGGGTTTTAATGACATTTGTTTGGCTTCTTGTACATTGCCCTTAGTTACAGTTGTCCAAGTTGACCAGGCATATAAATCCCTTAAAAAATAAAAAATGTAACTTAAAAAACAAAAACAAAATGCCCACAAAAGAAGGAAATCCATTCCATCAGGTTTTGCCTTCTCCCTCAGAAGTTCCTTCATGGGCTATGGCAGGGGGAACTCCATTACCTTGCTTTTAAGGCAGTTTGATCAGACTTTGCTTCTTCTCTCCAAACTCCGTCTGCCTTTGACAAGGAGGTGGCAGAGGAAGAGATGCAATTCATTGGGACATTAAGAATGGGCATCTGCATATTTTTTGTATGCCTCATAGAAGCCTTTTGGCAGAAGGGTAGAAAAGAAATGCGGGAAATAGAAACTAAATATTCAATATGACAATATTAAATGCAGTACTATTTATTGACGTTCATAATAAATTCCTGTCACTGCTATTTCCAGGTGGGCAATATTCCTGGAACTCAGCTTCACACCTGCTCAAATGGCAGAAACTCCTGAGGATGCCTGGGTGAGAGACATCTAAGAAAGGCATCTATGTTCTCCCTGGAAACAAGGGAGGGGCACCCTCCTCTGTCCTGGATTGGCTAGTGAAGAAAGCCCCAAAGGGAGCTGGGAAGGGTCCAGGCATTCACCAGTAGTCTCACTTCAGGTTCTCAAGGTCAGCAGTGCCATGTCCCAAGAAGCTTAGCATTCCTTCTGTGAAGAAAAATCTCCTTGCCCTTTGCCTTAGCCATGCATCTTTTTCATCTGAAAAGAGGGGAGAAAAGGAACAGCCACCCAGGCCCAGTGAAGGCTGTTGGTACAAGTTGGCTGCCGGCACTGCTGCATCCCTGGCTGGCACACCATATGCTGCTGCCAGCCTCCCATTAGCAAATTAACACTTGCCGGAGAAGAGAGTTGACCCCACCTCCATCCTTGGCCTGGCAGGCTTGCACTGGGCTGCTATGGGCTCCTAGCCAGGCTGATGGCTCTTGGCCATGTGCAGAAAAGCTGAATACCATGAATACCAAGTAACTTTGATAGTAGCCAGATGGGTGGGATCTTTAAAAACTTTCCTTAAAGCAGGGGTCTCCAACCTTGGCAACTTTAAGACTTGTGGACTTCAACTCCCAGAATTTGCTGGCTGAGGAATTCTGGAAGTTGAAGACCACAAGTCTTAATGTTGCCAAGATTGGAGACCCCTGCCTTAAACAATGAGGCCAGGCTTTACTTTTGGATCAGTTCAAAAAAGCTGTGTTTGCATATCTTGCTAAAATTGGCTAGTGGTAGTCTTGGTTAGGCTTTTTTGTGTCTTATTGTGTTGTGCAAACCCACTCTGTTTCATTACTTTATAATTCTGCAAATCTAGAAACTGGGTTAATCCAATAACCAGGTTACGCATGCTGTGTGGAATTGCATGGGGCAGAAAGGAAATTGCGTCTTTGCTCAGACTGCAGCATTCTGAAGCTAAATTGAGCCATGGTGGTGCAATGGTTAGAGTGCAGTACTGCAGGCTACTTCTGCTGACTGCTGGCTGCCTGCAATTTGGCAGTTCGAATCTCACCACGCTCAAGATTGACTCAACCTTCCATCCTTCCGAGGTCAATAAAATGAGGACCCAGATTGCTGGGGGCAACATACTGACTCTGTAAACTGCTTAGAAAGGGCTGTAAAGCACTGTAAAGTGGTATATAAGTCTATGTGCTATTGCTATTAATTATAAGTCATGAAAGAGAGCAGCCTGTAAGGGATTTCCACCAATAACTTTCTTGCATCCCTTAGATCGGCCCCCATCGCCTGTCAACGTGACTGTTACACAGCTCAAGGCAAACTCAGCCACCGTCTCCTGGGATGTGCCAGAAGGAGACGTCATCATCGGCTATGCTATTTCACAGCAGGTGAGCTTGCGTTGAGGCACTCCCAGAAGAAAGCCTTTCATTCCTCAGGGGACCAAGTAGCATCAAACCTTTACACCCCAACCCAGCCAGGACCTCCCATTTCTAACCCCTCTATGGGCTATCACTTCCTTCCATTCAGATGCATCCCTCCCAGATTAGGACTAAACAGTCCCTTAGAGTAGCAATAACTCTCCTTAAGCCGCCTGGTGGAAGTAGGCAAGGTGAGCCTAAGGGCTTCTCCCACAGCCTGGCTGGCCTCCAGCTTTAACAACCTTCCTGGTTCTGGCAGCGACAAGATGGGCAAATGCAACGATTCATCCGGGAGGTGAACACCACAAACAGGGCCTGTGTACTCTGGGATCTGGCAGAGGATGCAGACTACATCATCCAGGTCCAGAGCATTGGCCTCCACGGAGAGAGTCAGGCTAGCAAGAGAGTCCATTTTCGCACGTTAAAGCAAAGCGACCGACTTCCATCCAACAGCTCAAACCAAGGTAAGCAAGATCCTTTCGTTAATTAGTTTGGCGTCATCAACCCAGGCTTTACTCGTTATAAACAACTATCTGCCCTATCAAACTTAGTCCAGCAACCCCTCTGACCTTTTCCAAGAATATTTTAGTAATTCCTTTGATCCCATCTGTCCATTTTATCTGTTGTCTTCTCTGTTTTCTGTTTGCTTCAACTTGCTTAGCTTTTCTTTGTCAATCATTACCCATTTGCTAAAGTTGGCCATGTGGCTTTGAGAAGGCCAGTCTCTGCATTGGATTCTTTCACCAGCATCCAGCTCATCCCAATTAGAAACAAAGCCGAACAATGTGAACCTCCTCCCCTCCATTGGCTACCTTGTAATGTTCCTATCAGTCCCCAGTTGCATATCTGTAATTCTTACAAGCCAAAAGATAATTAGTGAAAGATGGTCTTTCCTAGCTCCCTGTCACTCAAGAGAGCCGACCGGCTCTAAATGTGAAACAGAGCAACCATGGAGGTGCTGAGGAATTCTGGTCTTACTTAGTAACATGAATGATCTTGCCAAGTTCCCTTGCCAAGTTCCAGCCTTATGTTTCTACAGGAGACATCACAATGGAGGGGCTGGACAAAGAGCGGCAGCTGCAGACCGGGGAGATTATTATCATTGTGGTTGTGCTGCTTATGTGGGCAGGTGAGTTCTCTTGGGTTCTCTGGATTTAGGCAGGATTGTGGCTGGAAGTCAAGTGTTTACTTGGCAGGCACAAAAAAGTGGCTTTTCTACAGTATTTTCTTTAGGATTGGCTATTACTTTGGTCCATGGCTATTGGAGAAGGAAGAATGTCTTCTACAAGTTCCTGATGGCAAATGTTTGCAAAAATTATTAAGATATTCGATGTTCAGTACAGGTAGACCTTAAATTATGACCAAAATTGAGCCCAAAATTTCCATTACTAAGCAAGACAGTTAAGTGAGCTTTGCCCCATTTTATGACCTTTCTTGCCACAATTGTTAAGTGAATCACTGCAGTTGTTAAGTTAGTAACACGCTTAAGTGAATCTGGCTTCCCCGTTGACTTTGCTCATCAGAAGGTTGCAAAAGGTGATCACATGACCCTGTGACACTGCAACCGTCATAAATATGAGTCAATTGCCAAGGGTCTGAATTTTGATCATGTGGCCAGAGGGGTGCTGCAATTGTCGTGTGAAAAACAGTCATAAGTCACTTTTTTTCATTGCTATTGTAGTTTCAAATGGCTACTAAGTGAATGGTTGTAAGTTGAGGGCTAACCATATCAACATTTGATATCTTGTGAATTTTGCTCAACCTGCCACATTTTTTCCACGTTTTTTCCACATTTATCGTTGGAATGTGTTCTGGTCCATCAGATACTCATGGCCACATTTAAAAACTATAACATACCATAGAAACTTTAGATCAAAGGTATCCGAAGGTTTAGATTATTCAGAATACACTGAGAAAAATTATCGCAACTATTAGATGCATTTGACCAATTTAGATGTGAAACCTAGAAATATAAAACCCATTATTAAAGCACAAGAAACAAAAAGGAGTAGCTGATTGTCTGTTAAATAATGAGTTCTCGTTATTGTGTTCTATACAAATTCCAGCTCTTTTGTAGATTTAATTCTATGTCATACTATAGAACAGTGGATGATATTGTTTGTGTATGTCCGTGTGTGTGTGAGAGAGAGAGAGAAGGAAAAGGAGAGGCTTAGATGAGGAAACCAAATCTGCTCAGTTAATTTGTGGTTTAATGTATTGTGCAAAACCCAGAAAAAAATGGGTAAATTCAGTAATGAGGATAAGGACATTGATAAGGAATGTTTTTCCATGCTGACTACACTGCTTTAATTCAGTGCATTTTTTTTCAAGGAGTATTTTTCCATAACATGTTTAGATTACTGCTTATTCATATACTTAGTTTGCAAATTAAGTAATTTGAATTCTTGAAGCATCTCTTTTGTTTTCCCTTACTTGCTTAATTTTCCCCCAAACTGTCAGATCCTATTTGAAGAGCATGTTTGTTCTTTTCCTTCTAGTATGTGGTCCTTGTACAGCTTTTTGCATATTTTTACCCTTATTTATCATATTAGCCATTCTTATATATAATTGTCTGTGTATGAACAACAATTTTACCAGTCATGATCAAACATTATTTAATGTTTATCTGACTCCTGCTAAACATTGCAAATGTTATTTTTATAGCAAATCATTATATTTGCATTTTGAAAGAAAATGAATAATTTGAAGAAACACTGTTGAATCTTGGAAATTGCACGTGAATCCCCAGATCCATCTTCCATTATTTCTGCATGCTTTTCGTATTATTTCTGCATGCTTTTCGTGCCTGTTCAGTACTTGCATCCTTGTTCCAAACATTAATCCATTGTTTACATTTCTATTACACATCCTTTAAACGGGTAAATTATTATTGAGATAGACATTAGCAACTCTGTCCAGTATATGGGTGAAATCTACTTACATTCCTTACTGGTTCGGAAGCGCACACCTTCTGCGCATGCGCAAAACCTTCTGTGCATGTGCAGAAGATAAAAAACCAGGAAGTAATGACAACCAGGCAGCGATCGCTACCGGATTGCCGAATCACAGGGAAAAATCGCTACTGGATCGGGCGATCTGGTCTGATTCGGGAGCATTTCACCCCTGGTCCAGTACAATACTTCATGACCTGATATCTTGTGATTGCAGCCACATCACAATAGGCCTTATTTGGCTTCCCCAGTTTTGAAGGGTGACATTTTCCTGTGTCACACAGTTCATCTCTGCAGACGTTGAATATTCAAAGCAGAGGTAGTTATTCAGCCAGTTCGGAACGGTTCGGGCAAATCGGTAGCGGAAATTGCAGTTGGTAAATTAGTAGCGGAAATCGCAGCCCATCAGCTCGGGCTCTATGTCATCCTATTTAGGAATGTTTTTTAGGCCAGGCACATGCATGAAAGGTGCACAAGCGAGCAAAGTGCATGCGTGGAAGACCTTGCACATGCGTGTATGTTCACATTTGTGAACTGGTAGGAAAAATGAATACTACCCGATTCAAAGACTGGCTTCTTCTGATAAGTCTGTATCTTTCTCCCTCCCACCCTCTCTTCCATCAATTGTGTTCCTTAATCCTCTCCCCACCCTTAAAGTCCAATACAATTGGCTATTCTTCCCTATTAATTGACAGGGAAGAAGCGTCTGTTCAGAACAGAGGTCTTCACAAGTCTTAAAGCAGCCAAGTTTGAAGACCTCTGGTTCAGAATTTTCATTTTAGAATATTTTAAGTAATAGAGTAGCCACTCTTGGAATCAAATGCTGTAATAACTAGTGGTTCACTGTGATCTAACAGATGTTAATGGGGAGTGGATGATTGGATACTGTTGTGGAAGCTGACCCCTAAGGAAAGGGGCCCTTTCAGCTGTGATTGGTGTCTACAGCATTCAGTTTAGGAATGGTTCATAAATTGCTTAATTTCTGGAGATGTTAATATTTATTATAAAAAGAATGGAAGCCAGAATGGAAATGAAAGAAATGTATGCTTTTCTTCAGTTGTAAATGTAAGACTAAACATACATTTTTAAATTAATCCAAACCCAGATATTTTTTTTCTTGTCCAAACAGAAATATAGTACAGATAGTCCAAGATTTACAGCCATTAGCCAATTGACTGTTCGAAGTTTCAATGGCACCAGTTTTGGAATTCAATTTTTTTTACTACCGGTTCTGTGGGTGTGGCTTGGTGGCCATGGCAGGGGAAGGATATTGCAAAATCTCCATTCCCACCCCACTCCAGGGGAAGGATACTGCAAAATCTCCATTCCTACTGCACTCTGGGGCCAGCCAGAGGTGGTATTTGCCAGTTCTCCAAACTACTTAAAATTTCCGCTACTGGTTCTCCAGAACCTGTCAGAACCTGCTGAATAGCAGCCCTGAATGGCACTGAGAAAAGTTACATATGGCCATTTTCACATGACTGTTACAGCATCCCATGGTCATGTGACCAAAATTCATCTGCTTAGAAACTCTCATGTATTTATGACAGTTGAAGTGTCCTGTGGTCATGTGATTCTCTTTTGTGACCTTCTGACAAGCAAAGTCAATGGGGAAGCCAGATTCATTCAACAACTGTGTTATTAACACAACTTAACTGCAGTGAATCACTTATGAAAGGTTATAAAATGGGGCAAAACTCATTTAACAACTGTACTGCTTAGCAACAGAAAATGTGGGCTCAATTCTGGTCATAAGCCAAGGACTACCTGTATGCAGATCATGCTTCTAACTTTCAGTACTGCACTCTAAAAGCTTCTTTAAGATGTCATCAATTCATTTCCCAGGTAACAGAGACAGGGCAAGAGAAAAGCTAGGCTAAAGGGTTTTTTTTTAATTTTTTTTAATTTTTAAACAAAACATAAAAGCATCCATCATCCATTCTAATTACAAGCAGTGTGTTGTTCGGTTACAAATCCTTTGTGCTTCATCTCATTTTCATCTTTACGAATTCTCTAATTTCTCGTATTATCAATCTAACATATATCTTTATATCATTATTCTCATTTGTCATTCATTTAATAATTGCATTTTCATCCCATTAAAATCAATTCCATAAATTATAACATCCGTTTCATATTTCATTTCCATGTTTTATTATCTAACCATTGATAAAATAAATCCCATTTCTTATAGTATTGTTTATCTTCCTGTTCTCTAATTTCAAATGTCAATTTGCTCATTTCAGCACATTCCATAATTTTCCTAATAACTTCATCTTGTTTAGGTATTTCTTCATTTTTCCAATTTTTAGCAAACACAATTCTAGCCGCTGTCAATACATTCACAATCAGGTAACTCAATTCTCTGTTATATGTTTCTGGTAAAATCCCTAATTAAAAAAATCTCTGGTTTGAAGTCGATGTGCTTTTTAGTAGGCTAAAGATTTTGAACTCATAACTTGGTAATGCATAATGGAAATAAAATGAATACAAATGATAATTCCCCATCTCCTTATTCAAGACCATGCCAATTTTTTATGCTCCAAGATTCTCTTTAAATGAGAAGCTAAACAATTCTCAAGCACTTTAGAAACAGATGGATTTTATTCTTCTAAAATATATTCAGTTTAAAAGGAGAGGAAAAAGACATGTGATGATGGGGGAAGGTATTTCTTTATCACCTTTCAATTTCTGTTTTCACATCATTCATCCGCTGCTCCGTTATAATACTTGGATACTTGCCCCTTGAAAGACTAGTTTGGCTCTATGTAAAACAGGGGATGAAGATAGGGGAATCATGCAGAGTCAAGGTTTGTGTTTCTCTCTGCCCATTTCTAAATAGTTACTACAGGATTTTTAAAAGTATTTAAAATCAAGATCACTAACCTCTACACATCTGTCTAAAAAAACCTTAGGTTCATAAGCAGTTTTATAAACATATTTAATCACTTCTAATTATATTGTCTGGTTTGGACTTTTGATAATGTATGCCTTCGTAAATTTTTGTGTTTCTGCTTTGAGCAAATGCTTAACAATTTAAAAAGAAGAGTAAAGCAAGAAATACTCAGGTAGGAATATACAGTATGTGATAAATGAAAGTTCAAGGGAATCAATTATCAGGTTTTGCTCTCTCTATGACACTGTTCTATCAATGAATACCCTGGATGGCATGATTGCACCTACTCTTGACTGGCAACCTTAATAGAAAGAAACATGTGAACTCTCAAAAGAGCTTTCACCATTTCAAATTCCTCACCTGAGACAAGCTCAAGTGTCCATGCCTTTCCACATCGCACTAAGCCATGCTTAATATTGGCTTTGAACATCTGGAGAACCTGGCCATTGTAGTTGGGACATGTTGGATGCAAATGTTAATAAATCAGGGTTAAAATCATAATTCAATGTAGTACATGAGTCCAGCCACAGTTTGGCTAACATTCCCTTGTCTTCACTACATGACTGCTCCACTTGTCCCCGGCTCCAGGCATTCTTAACAAATCGTACACACATACACAAACATTTGGGGATAAAAGAATTACTCCAAAATGGGGGATTGTATTTGTGTGTGTGTGTGTGTGAGTGAGAGAGAGAGAGAGAGAGAGAGAGAGAGACAGACAGACAGACAGACAGACAGACAGAAACAGACACAAAGAATCAGAGAGACATTAAAATATTTTAAATGAAAGAGCATAGCTTTTCAAATGAAGAGAATGCTGGAATTTGAGTTGCCCATGTTCATCTTTCCTTCCTTCCTTTCCTCCCTCCCTACCTCCCTCCTGCCTTCCTTCCTCAGCTGTGATCGCACTCTTCTGCAAGCAATATGACATCATTAAGGACAACGATTCCAACAATAATAAAGAGAAGACCAAGCCTTCCTCAGAACATAGCACTCCAGAGCGGCCCACAGGGGGGCTACTACGTAGCAAGGTAAATACTGTTACTGGGCAAAGGAAGGGTGAGTGAGGGGTACAAGACTGATCTTATTTCAGATGGGCTGAAACTGGCTGGGAGAGGTTCACAAGCACACTGGACCATGAAGAGGACCTGTGACATAAGGTGAAAGCATCATAGAGGTACCAGCATCATTCTTTACTACAATTATTATATGCCACATTCTCAATCCTCACTTAAGGTATAATGCAGCTTTTTTTCCACTTAGGATGTAATATGAACCTTATTGTTTTAAAGGATACAAAATTTTAAAGTTTAACATTTATTAACTGTCAATTAAATCTGTATAGCCGCCCATCTCACAAAAAGTGACTCTATCTATGCCAATTCAAGATCAACTGCCAATTGGTGCCTAGAATTTCAAAGAATATAATAATGATAATAAATAATAATATGCACCAAGACAAATTCCTTGTGTGTCCAATCACACGGTCAATAAAAAATTCTATTCTAGGCTGAAAGGAAAGAATGGCTCAAAATCCCCTAGTGAATTTTTATAGCTCAGAGTGAAACTAAGTTGAACTCAAGTTTTCCAGTTCCTGTTCAATAACAGAATTATTTTTTCCATGCCAAGCCCTGGTTGTCACATTCTTTTTCAAACTCTAATGAAATCAGAAACTACGGTAAATACTTGAATGCTTGAAAGCATTTTACACGTATTTAAAAAGTTCTGCTAAATTTTATATAAAAGTATTAAAATGTAAATATCTGGTTATGTGAAATGATAGAGGCATTTTAACATCAAATGGAGATCTGTCAGTAAACAAAACAGATTGTTGAAAGAATATCAATCTACATATGTATATGAGAGTGAGAAAGAGAACACAATGGTTAATGGTCTCATACATTAAAAATGAATTTGAACATTTTTAGTCCTAGGGAAAAATAACTTTGAATGGGAATCCCACCATTAGGAGAAGTGGTAGACTAACCTTGATTCATAAAACAATCACAAGGGGGAAAAATAGTGCAACAATTTAACTCTCTGATGAGCTTAATTTCAATACAAAGAACTGGTGTATCTAGGAAATGTTTTTCTAAAATGAAGACAAAATGACTGCACTCTGCCTTTTGGCAGAGAAATTTGGGCCTTTGTAGGAGAATATCTAATCTGAGATTAATGCATACAAAGAGAATTTTGTTCCCTTTCCCCATTCCCTGACATAGAAAATAATTTTTAAGAAGTTAGTTCAATTATTGTTGAGAATCAGCAAACATATTTAATATATAACGATTGACTGCAGTCAACCAGATGTTTAGAATAGGTTTGGCATTTTTGTCCATTTATTAGGTCCTTTCTACAGATTTGGGATAGGCAGATGGTTAATAATATTAAAAGTGCCATCACGGAAACTAAGTAAATCTGCCTTTACAATTGACTGATGGTGATTTCTTTCAAGTAGTGCCCCAGATGTTTTGGAATTGCACCAAAGGCACCTAATACTATTGTTATTACCTTTGTTTTCTTTTGCAATAGTCATTCTATTTCTACCTTTATATGTTTGGTGATATTTATCTGTGTTTTCTCCAATTCTTTCTCTTCTATTATTATTCAGTTGGAAATATGGTATGATATGTTGTAGGATGTTGCCTAAAAATGAACTGTCGGAAAACTTCTCTGGCCAACCTTAGAGCAAGCAATATATGGTTAAATATTATATCATATGCTGATTTGGAGAGTTAAAAAAAAAGAATATGTTATCAGAGTAATTACAGAAATACAGGAAATGGTGTTATATCAAGGCAGACTGTTGTGTTGCCGTTGTGGTTAAACATCTGAACTGACACTTTTCAGCTTGGATGAGTCCTCCAGTCATTGAGCAACTTCCCAGTGATAATAATGGGTGGTAAGAGTTGCTCTGGTATGAAATGGACATAGTTGAAACAACTGAAGAATGGGAAGAGATTTAAAGTAAGAGGAAAGCATGATCCTTAGTGTAAACAAGGCAAGCGTGTGTTTAGTTCTAAGAGAATATAATAAAGGGTTCTCTGAAAAGATGAATTTTGAGAAGGAATCTGAAAATAGGAAGGTAACATTTCCAAACCAATATGGAGTGAAGGAGAAAAAGTGAAATCTCAACTAGCAAGTTTCTGGAGTAATTATCCAAACAGCTCCCACAGATTGACAGTAGCAGTATGATGGAGGAACAGATTTTTAAAAATGTCAGTTGTAAATAATTTACAAGTTTCCCTCCCCATCTTGAAGAAGTGTTTGATTGATCATGATACTGTAACATTAAAATCACAGTTTAATTAACCAAATATAATTAATTTTACCATTATACAAAAAGAAAATCATACTTTACTCAGTTGCATTCTTTCGTTACCTTCTTGCATCTTGGAAGTAAGAAGGAAAAAATCTTTTCAATTCAGCTAGAGAGAGAAAAGGACAGCGAGATGGATACTTACATGTACCAATGGAAGATAAGAAAATGTATTATAGGAAGAATTGGCAAAGGAGAGGAAAAATAATAAAACTACTAAGGAAACACTTCTTTTAACATCGCAGGATGAGAATGTACTCATAGAGTGGAAAAACTGTTATTCTTATCTATTATTAAATATTATTCTTTTTAATTCTAAGATTGTCTCAAGAGAATTAAGAACCTCCAGTATAGGAGAATAAAGGATAAGTTTTTGCTGGCACATAATTTGCCTCGTATTTATACCTGTGGCCCATGTTCAGCCTTTCAGGTTAAGATAGCCTCTTATTCATACTTTTATACAGTGTTGAAATTTGTGCAGTCACTTTCCATTATCTATCATTAGTTTTGTATTATTATATATTATCTATTATATCATCCCTCATTATCTTTACCTTATTTTACCCTGTGTTGTTCTATTATTTGAATGCCTTGAAATGGTGCAATATTTTGTATCGGCCCAGAGAATATTAGCTATTGGATGGGTGAATAAAATAGCATGAGAGAGAGAGACTGGGTCCTATTAAGAGCCTTTTGTCCTGCATTCTCTTGCCAGAGCACCCAGGCGTATATATGAAACTGATAGCAGAATATGAGACAAGCAAACACACTCTCCCATTCATTTGAGTATACTGCTTCCCAAACTGGTTAGTTAGGCCATAAGTTTAACATCCATGAATATATAAAACCAATTTTATAAGTAATCTAGGTTGGTAACAAATTGGTTTATATTTGTTTGAAAATTCCATGTTTTCATTTAGTATCTAGTTAGTTAAGATAGTCATTCAACTAGGCTTGACTTCCTCTAGATATATACAAAAACATTCCATACCTCAACTCGCTTTTAGTAATGGCATTCACATGATCCAGGTACAACATTGCAGCAAACTACAGTCACGTGATTGTCATCTGAAACCTTCCCTGTCCGCTTTTCATAAGTAAAGTCAATGGGGAAGCTGGCAGGGAAGGCCATGTTGGTCCTATAAGTCACTCCCACCACTTTTTCTCCCAAGGACACCCACCATGGAGTACAAGATCCTAGGGATTCTCTGCCTGCCCACACTCTGTAGCAGCCCCTGGCAGCTCAGCCCAATGCTCAGATGTGCCCACCTACAGTCCCTGCCAGCCCACCCATGCTTCGCAGTGTTCAGCTACAGCATCCCCCCCTCCATGATCCATAGTGTCTGCCCATGGAACCCCTTCGAGATACATGCAACCCCCATACGCCTTGCTTGAGACTCCCACCTTTTCCTACTTAGCAAGGTTATGATGGCAACCAGGACTACCAGGATTGCTGTCACTAAGCAATGAGGTGCTGCATCATTGAGGTTTATGACTACATTACTTAGCGATGGAAATTCTTGTCCCAATTGCCATTGTAACTGAAGGACTCCCTCTATCCTACAATAAGAGTTTAGGTGGCTTTGACCCTTTGACAGGCTCTCTTCGTTCAAAACTCTTCTCTTGTTGAGCGCAACAGAGGAACAGAATAAAAGAAATCAAATGGACAGAAAGGGAATAGAAAATAAAAGTTTAGAGGAGAATCAGTTACCACTGCACTTTTAAAAAAAACTTATTAGCATAAACATCTCTCTCTCGTACAGAAGAAATCACCATCTATCAATATCATTGAAGTATAGCTGTTGCCACACAGGCTCGAAGCACTCCAGAAGGCTGCTGGAACATTGCTGGGCTCTGGGTCTGGCTCTTCACCTGCATGCAAAGAATTAAAGCTTCTTGCCCTGAAGGAGGGATCTGCATGGAGCCAGCTGCCAAGACAAGGTGCATGTAGAAGCTGGCCTCTAACTAACCTTTCGTCCTAAAGTTGTAACAGAAACAAGCCTGGGCCACAAGGAACAGCCAGCTGCAAAGCCTTCAAACCAGCAGCAGGAAGCACTATGAAGTGCTAATCTGGGAACAGACTTGAGTGAAGACTTCCTTCCTGCTGACGTGGGAAGCAGCATTATACTGGGCCACGTTTTCCTTCAACCCTGAATGAGAACCTAAAGCATGGACTGCAGTCCTACAAACCCAGGTTCCATGTCTCCAGCAAGTGGCAGAGAAACAAACTGCATCTTGAAATGAATGACCAATACAAGGAACCCAAAAGTTTTCAACCTGTCCAGTAGTCTGCTTTCATCAAGGAATGGAGAAAAAGATGAACTATATAGACTGTACTCACACCCCATACCAACCATTAGTAACAGTTTAATTCCAGACCCTATTGGGAAAATATCATGTTACTCTGAAGAGCAGTAGAAGGAAGCAGCATCACTGTGAGCTTCTAGAGCAGAGGTCTTCAAACTTGGCAGCTTTAAGACTTGTGGACTTCAGTATGCTGGCTGGAAAATTCTGGAAGTTGAAGTCCACAAGTCTTAAAGCTGCCAAGTTTGGGGACCCCTGTTCTAGAGTTACTGTACCTTCTCTTTCAGAGTATACCTACTATCAGAATTGCCCTAAGCTGCTATCAATTCTTTGTAAAGTCTTTTTGCTTCTGTAATCTCCCTTGTGCCAACAACTCTTCTGCCATCGATGTGCCAAACATCCCCAGATCTATACCCCAATTGAGAAGACTATTCCCTATTCCTGTCCCTCTATCCCTCACAAGAACCACAAAGGCAGGAGCTACAAGAATGTCATCTTATATATTAGTGAGAGAGCCACATTTATGCAATGTTCTCACCAGCCAGCATTTCCTATCTGTAACAAGCTCTTAGTCAACTTGTTTATGCCAGCGGAGAATTAGATCTCATTCCCAAAACCAAGGCCGAAACCAGGAAGCAGCCACATGAATCACCGGTGGCACAGAAATACCAGCAGCATCCTTTGTCTTCCAGGAATCCTAGCCTTTCCTCAGCTATGAGATTGTGCTCTAGAGAGTAGAGCAAGGCATGATTGCATAGGAGACCAGAAAAGCTATGGAGCCAGCATCCACTTATCCACATGTTACTGACTGTAGGGTCAGGAAAATGTGCCATTCAGGTATTTTCCCATAAAAAGGCTATCCTTGCAGCTGTGAAAAATGAGGCAGAATTACCTTGTACATTGGTAAGAGTGGAAATTTTCACTGCTAATGAATTATCTGGGTAATGGTCATGGCTGGGCTGGTATTTGAAATCGTATCAACATTTGACAAAACTAAGACAGTTGCATTGCCATAACACCCAGAATGATCACACATTGTTTTTTATAGCACTGAAGCCATGGACATACTGTTATGTTATACCGTTATACTGTCCCATCATCTCTTTTGGCTACAAAATACTGAGGAAAAAATTCTAGTGAATTTAAAACCTAAGAAATAAAACCCACATCTGTGTTTACATAACAGACACCGAAAATAACCAACAACATTTCATCCCAATCATTTATACAAAGTCAGGTGATCAGTTTGTGGTCCACCAGGAAGCGCAAACCCTCAAAAATGAGACTGAACCACAGTTTGCTCAATCATGGATGATCATATTCTTAGAACATATTTAATATAGATTCAAATAACTTTTATTTTCAAAAGGCAGGAGAAACTTTGGCTTTGGCTAGAAGAGTCTACCTCAAACAAGTCTCAAAACTGGAAAGAAAAAGTATATTTATTATCATGACCATACTTGTGTGCACACACTCTTCTCTAGGAATTGCTGCAAATGGTCCAACTGAAATGTATTGTAGTAGACGTAGGGGGGAGGGAATTGCTTGGTCCACAACATTTCTTTTAGTTCCAAACAGCTTGACCGAGCATCTCCTTTTTGGCCTCAAGTGATGAGAATGATTTGAAATTGAGACTTGATAAGGATGTTCATTAACAAACCCCATTCATTGTTTAATTGCTTCAAAATACCCAGTAACATATAGCATATGTTACTTGATGATTCCCTCCTGGAAGGAGGTGTCCATGCTGAGACTAAAGGATTTATCAGGACTCTGAAAGACCCATAGGTTTCCTCTCATGTAAAGGCTCAGAAGACTGCTACCTAAGAGGAGCAATTAGAGAGGGACTGTAAAAAAGAACTCACAGAAGAAGAATCAATTCTGCTTGGAGACCCTAACAAAGACCAAACAATTTCATTTCATGTCGACCAAGACATACCCATGACACTGTCAAAGGCCAGATGCTGCTGCTTTCATTAGAATGGTCAAGAGACTAGAGAAGGGGGAATACATCCCTCAATTTGGTTTAGGGATAGAAAGCAAACTTTGTGATATGGAATATTATGCAGGAATTGACTCCCAGGAGACAGTCTTCCCGACACCTCCCTCTCCCTTATTCATCGATCTAAGATGAAGCGATTGAAAGAAAAAAATGCCCCAAAATACAATTGTAGAAATATTTATTTACCTTTAAAAATGACATTAAAAATTAAATCTTTTGCTACAAAGCTGTGGTTTGGCAGTGATGAGTAATTGGGGGCAAGGGATCACCCTCTCAAGTAAAACAGAAGCCAGAACTTTTCTACATCCACAAGGCTCCCCACCCCAACGAGGCAAGAAATGAATTACAAATCTGATTGCTTTTGCTACATAGCACCTACCTCTGCATTCAGGGCAATGCCCTAGTATAAAAAGTGTATCTATTGCCTTTATCAAGCACGGGAGTCCTGGCATCCTTGTAGAATATAGGTTTTTGAGTAGAACCAATGAAGTCCCTGGAGAACTTTGGGCACCTTGATGCTTTTAGGAAGTATTGACTTTTAAGTTCTGAACAATACAAAGTTATTCAAGGCAAGGGGGGTCTGTGGCTGGAAAGAAGGAAATCAGCCTTGTTCTTTATGCATTGCAGATAACAAAATGGTGCTGGAGATGAATAGTGATGGCAGCAACAGGTGATTTAGAACAGTGTCCCTGGAGGCAGGCAATTGCTGGGAGGACTGCATCCCCAGGCTGCCACTGAGTGGAACTGTGTGTCTGGGGAGCTCCCAAAGGTAAGGCTCCCTGAATCTGAAATACAAAGTTAGCAGTAAAACGACTGAGGGGAATCATGCCCTCTTCCAGTTCGGGCATACAGTGAGTAATACAAGGAAGAACAAACTCCAGAAAAAGAGATTAGAGCTCTCTCACTAAAGCCAAGGAAAGCCAATTACGTACATTGTGGACATGACAAAACAAACATTAGCAGGTTTCCATACTCCCAATTGTTATAGAAGGTAAACCTGGGAATGTGGTGACAGCAAAGTTAGTCAGAGAGATTATTACCTGTGGTGGGGCAGCCACCTTCCTCCATGCAGCTTTGAAGTGGGAAACAAAGACATGTTAGGTTTAAACTACTCCTATCCACCAAGGCTACTTAGTGTTGCAGCCACGGGGGGTTCCATTCACACATTTCCCAGCCATGAGACATCCTGGGCACTGGCCTCCCCGCCTGACCCTGGCACGGGCTTCAAATGCCTACCTAGAGAAGGTTTCATTAAGATCTCCTTCCTCATCATCTTCATCCTAGAGAAAGAGATTATTATGAAACTTGGACTCTTCAGTTCTCCCTACGAGGTGAGTATGACTATGGATCTGATGTGCTCACCTGTTTCCAAAGCTGGGAACCTTTCTTGGCCATCATAGCCAATACATTGCATGCAAAATAAGGGGAAAACGAGCTAAGGACATACAGTACCTCGAAGTCTGTTTTGAATGGGGGACTGCCCAGAGGTGTCCTGACTGGCTGACAAGTGGTTTCTATGGGGCACATTGGCCTTGGAAGATGCTTTTCTTCCTCTCTGGAGCCTGAAGAGAAAAGAAACCCTGCAACTAATTTTCATTTCCACCTTAATAATAATAATACTGAAAGTTCCTTTGAGGATGTGAAGAGTCCCCCTCCTCTCAACTCTGTCCATCCTTTGGCTAGCACCATCTAAGCTTCACAGGCTAGCCAGATCTTACTCCTGCATCTCACTTCCTTCTGCATTGGAGAAAGGCAAGGAGTTCAATCAAAATGGGGGGTGGGGGGAGACAATTATAACTACAGGAATTTGAATCTATCAATCATACCTGCCTGTGTAGCTTGCCAGAGATCCAAGGCCACCTGGAAGGCCTGTGCCACAGTGAGAGTCACTGCTTGGGCCTACAAAGTGAGATGAGGAGAGAAAGCATGACAAGAGAAAATACACAGGAGGAGTAAGTCAAACAGAAACTAACATAAAAATTTTCCCCCCTCCTGAGGCACAGGCAGCCAGGTGTTGTCTCAAGGCAAACCACAGAATTTGGATGAGCCCCAAAACAAATCCTCCTCCCTCCTCACTGAAGTCACAGAAACTCACAATCTTTTTCTTAGGTGATAGAAAAGCATGACATTCAAGGGCACCGCTTTGCGGGTTCTGTGCCACATAGGCGAAGACTTTGTTCTGCAGCTTGTCTGTGGTACAATAGGAAATCCTGCAAAAAAGAAAAAAACTTAGGTTTTGTTTCTTAAGAGCCTGCACAAAAAGGGTAGAGGCAGTCTATGCCTAAGATCAGGAAAGGGCTCAAACGAAAAATATTTGCTAATGAAGACACAATCAGAATAGGAAGAAAGAACCACATGAATTGACGGGGGGGGGGGGGGTATGGATAATTTGCCAGTTAGGCAAGAACAAAAGGCAAGGCTTCCAGAGCTGATATGAAGCCCAATGGTTTGTTGCAAGACTGTTTTTGAATTGCTACTGAGGTCTTGGGGGCAAACATCTGGGAGGGGGTATTTGTGGCTTTTTAAAAAATACATTAAAGTACACTCTGAACCTGTTACATTTAGTTGTGGTAGAGGTTAATACCATGGAAAAGGGTTCCTTAGATTTTAAATATATTTTGGTAGAGTCTTGCCTCTATTTCAGCCCTGGCTTGACCCACTTCTCACAGCGCATCTCCTATTATGCCATTTCAACATCAAATACAGCCCTCAGCATAAAAAAAGTAGGTCAGTTCTTGCAACAGCAAAGGATTCCTAACAGAAATGAGCAACAGAAGTTGAAATGCAGAAAGCCAGTGAAAAAATGGAGAGGGAAAGAATTTCCAAGTACACAGATATAAAATTAAATAAATTAGCAATAAGAAAGGTGGTAAATCTAGCCAGTAAACTCCTCTGCGTAGAAATGCATTTTTTAATGGAAAGGATATGCTTCTGGGCAGGCCCAGGAGAGCTTCCAAATTAGCCCCAATTTAGTTTCTGCATGCACCTTTGCCAGTCACTGATGCTTCTTGATACATCATACAGGAACAATTAGAACAAACGAGCCATTTAGACATTCCTCTGTCCATCGGCAGTGTTCTATCAGGAATTCAGTCTTCCTCCATGAACCCATACCTGTAAATGGAGATGGTTTCAATTGTTTCCTTGGTCTCAGCATCTTGCAAAGAGAGGCCCCTGGGCGACACAGTCAGAATCATCTTCTGGAACTTCTTCGGTCCCACACGAGCCTAAGGATGAGAAGAAGTAGATCAAGAAACAACTGTGGATCTGAACATAGAATTCTCTCTTTCTGGGTCAAATCCAGAATTCAAATCCAGCAAACTGTTATGAAGTTATGCATCCACAAAGCCCATGTCCAGATGTGGATTACATTTACAGCTAGTCAATTTACAACTGATCCTTAGTGACCATTTGGAGTTACAAAGGACCCCGAAAAAGGGACTTACGATCCAGATTCGAAGTTCTGATGTCCACCCCCCACTATCACAGTCACGTGACTACATTTTGGATGTTCAGCAAACAGCCTGCATTTACAATCATTTCCCACGTTCTGCAGCTACATGACCACAATTTATGTTTCCAGCAGAAAATGCTCCATAGTGAACAATGGATTCACTTAATCACCATTTTGTTCGCTTTACAACCACCACGTTCGCATAACAAGCACCACAAAGAGCATAAAATAGGGTGCAATCATGCAGTGACCCACTTTACCACTATCACAACTTAGTTACGGGCTCAATTATTTATTTATAAAATGCATTGGCTGCCCACCTTACCATAAGATAACTGTGGGCAGCTTACAGACATAGAAATACATCAAATTAAAACAAGAGTAAATTAAATTATGAGTGTAAGTCGAGGACTTCACAACTAACCTTCAAATTCTATTCATACATTATATGTGAATACAGATCTGTTTAGCTAATATTTTGCCTCTAAATAAAGAATTTAAAACATCAAAATAGCAATCTACAAAGCTGATAAAAGGAATGGGACCTGCCACCCATTTTCACAGTTTTTCACAGTTTGAAGAGTCAAGCTTTAATCATCCCACCTCTGAGCACTGCTTGTTTATGAAGTCCTGAGACATAAAAGTCTTCGTAATTCTGCAAGCCTGTATTACAAGAAGAGAAGAACATGATAAGAAGAGAAATACATCTTTTACCATGGCAATGATCCGGTGGATGGCAGCTGCTGCCATGTCCTCCCCTTTGGGTTTCTCCACCAATGTCATGCCTAGGTACTTCAGGGAAAAACTCATGCCCTCCAAGAGTGGTTCACGCATGTCAGCCCAGGATTCTGGGAGTTCTGCAAAGCAAGGCAAAAATAATTTAATAGAAATGGAAGAAAAAGCAATGTCATGCCAACCTCTCAGTAGCAGCAGGTATTTTATCACAACTCTACATATAAAATGAAGAGAAATAAAAAGCTTTCTCTAGACTTTCTGGGTTTTGCAAACTTTTGGGCCCTTCAATCTTCCTCATATGTAGATGGGGCTGCAAACAGAAAAACAATTATATATTTCTTGTACAAATCATGTCCAGTTGGAACTGAAGGCTTCTGTAGAATCCACCATTTCCCTCAAAATAACAAAAGTAGTCTCAGGTTGCAAGGTCTAGCTTCCAACATTATGCACAGACGAAATGGATGAAACTCACAGCACATCAACACATGCTGCTTTTGACATCTGCACATATCCACCTTGTGAACATCTCTGGTTGGAAATAACTAATAGCTGGACCAAATCAAAAGCATTTTAGGGGCTGTGTTTCTGTTTCCAAAACTTGCAGGCCCATTTTCTACTGTCCCCCTCACTATGAAGATATAGGGCAGATGAAGAGGCTCAACCAGGCATAGCTACCATTCGTAGATGGAAGCACTATCATCAATTTTAAAAAGTGGAAAGCATCTAAAACAAAATCTTCCCGCCTTTGCTCCTACCTCCCTCAACTGCCACTCCACTGAGTTTGGTTCAACTCTAAAAAATCTTTTCCTTGGTCCAAGCTGGGCACCAAAGTCAGTCTTGACAGGAAATTTTGAAGGATGCCATTTATTCCACTGTTTAGTTTATCTAGCAACAAATATTAGTGCCTTTTGGGTGTTAAAGTCGCAAACATGACAAGATAATAAAGTAGGTTATATATTAGTATTAAACCGTGGTTTTCTTTAAAAACGAAAGCGATTGTAGATCAGAAGGGAAAGTGATTTGAAATCAAAACTAACCAAACTGTGCCTACTGTGCAAAAGCATCAGTTATGTCCTGACTGGGATGATGTTGTACACACCTGGTCCAACACCTAGAGTAGCCCAGCTATCCAGCCCACTAGGATACCGAATATTGAATAGGATCTGAATCCCCAGCACAGGGTTAGCCCCCACTGTGTTGGGGAGGAGTCTGCCTTGGTTCTTCCATTTAGGGGACCCAAGTGGGGGGGGGGTGTTACCGTCGGTAAAGTAAAACGCCTCCTCCCTACAACCTCCTTCCCTCGGGGCTGCAGCTCAGCTGGGGAGGATGGAGCGCCACTAATTAATTTCGCGCTCCAGAAAAAAGCAGCGCTCCCCCCCCCCAACTCCAGTCTCCACCTAGCAACGTTCCCCGCCCTTCCAGTCCCGTGGACATTGGCGTCGCCGGGGCAGGCGCTACACGCGCGCGGCTGAGAGTCCCCGAGTATCCCACGAGAAGGGAAGCAAGGAAGAGCGGCCGTGGGGGAAGGAGGAGCAGCAGCTTCGTTGCGCGTCCTGCTGTCTCCTAGCAACCGCGGCGCTACACCTGCAACGCCCAGTAAGGCGCTTTTCTCGCACTAACCTTGTCTGTGGCGACGGAGGCGGGCAACGCCCAAGCGGTGGCGGGCGAGGCTGGGACTCCGGAGCACCGCTCGTCCCGCAGCCCGGAGCGCTTCCATCACTAGAAAGAGAGGAGCCTCGGGCTGGGTCTTGGACGCTCTACCGGCGGTGGGTGGGACTTCTCTACGTCGATGCACCTTGCCTTCGGGTAGAGCCAGCACGCATGCGCCGCGATCGAGACCAGGCGACACAGATACAGTAGTGGTCTATTAAAAAGCACCTGGGGAAGTTGTAGTTTCGTTTCCCCCCCCCCCCACTCCGCCCCCAATGAGATCGGGAAGTAAGAACTGCATTGGGAGCAAATGGCAATTTTAGTGCTGTGATTTGGTTAACAACGAGCAACCGGAGTTGATGTTTGTTGTATTTCACTCGCAGTCTTGTCCCATGGAATTTAAAGAAGAATGTAACACTCGGAACGTATATCTTGTTCCTATTAAAAAAATACAACACTTCCCAAACTAATAATGCGATTGTTATAAAAAGGCTTGCTGTCGCAGAATTGGAACATGTCATTTTTTTAGGCCATTATTTCTAAAGCAGGTTAACTTTAATATGGGTGGACTTCAACTTCCAGAATTCCCGTCAGCAGGTGGATTTAGGTCATCCATTCCAACACCTTGCTTTGGACAGGAATCCTCATTAAAGCATCCTGAAGGGTCTAGGAGCATCTTGACTCCATATGAACAAATCCAGTGAAGGGGAGTCCATCAAATTGGTTTCTATCAAGCTTACTATTAGGATGTTTTTCCCCCAACATTTAATCAGAGTTTGCCTCCCTGTAACTTAAATCCACTTTTCTCTGTGTTGCTCTCCAGAATTAGAGATAACAAATCCTGTCTCTAAGCTTCTTTTATATGATGTCCTTTCAAGTATTTGAAGAGTGCTATTGTATCTCTTCTCAGTCATCTTTTCCCTAAGCTAAACTGTGTTCAATTTTTCCCCATTCAATAGTTTCTCATCTCTTGGCTATCTTTGTTTCCCGTTTGAAATGAATCCATTTCAATTTCTCTGAATATAAAACTGCACTCTCTGTTTCAAGTAGGATCTTACCTAAGTAGAACAGATAGTTGGGGTTTAAATTATATTTTAGAATTTTAGAATTAGAAGGGAACAATCAAGTTTTGATGGCATTGTTTTCTGTAATGTAATACAGTTAAGGTTAATATAGACTTCAAGAATCACTATATTAGAAGTCTCCTATTGAGAATATGGAAGAGATATAAATTCAGATCATACCAAATACTTTTATGGGTTCTCAGCACAAGAAGCATTTTATATAAAAGAAATGGTTGGTAAAGAAAAACTTATGAAAAGAACAGCAACATGGAGAATATAAGATGAAACCAAAATAGCAAATTTCTGAGAAGGATTTAGTTTTCAATGGCACACAATCAATGTCCATATGCCTATGTGAATAATAAGATATCTGGAATTGAACAGAAAACAAAATTTAAAGTTGAACTATGTACAAATGATGAACATGTAACTGGTAAAATGTATAATTTTTTATCAAAATTTGAAATGGAAGAAGTAAAAGATTGTATGAAAAAATGGGCTAAGAACTAGAGGAGATACATGAACCAACATCTTCAAAGAAATAAAATTCAGAAGGGAAGAAGAAAACAACATTAACCTTTCTAGATATCCTAATCAGCAGAGGAAATGGCAGCAAATTAGAAACAGAAGTCTGACTCACATTAGCCAAGCGCTCCATTACCAAAGCAGCAACCCAACTTCTAACCAGAAGAGCTGTATAAGAACATTATCTGGACAAGCACAAACAGTGCAGCAGCCAAGAACATCAGAAAAAGTAAACAGACTCCTTATGCAACATCCTCCAACAAAATGGATACCCACAAAACCTTACCAAAAATGCCTGACCATTTAGCCCACTATAGCACAACCAACAAAATGGAAGAGAATATTTGTAGCTAGGGTTGAACTGTGGGATGCTAGCATTGATGATGTTACCTAATTAGGTAATGGAAAGTCTGCAAGAACAAAGAACTTCAAGGACCTCACAACAGAGGTGGTATTCAGCAGGTTCTGTCCAGTTCTGGAGATTTTGAGTAGTTTGGAGAACTGGTAAATACCACCTCTGACTGGTCCCGCTCCCATCTATTCACTGCCTTCCAAGTCCCACCTGATCGGGAGGAAATGGGGATTTTGCAGTAACCTTTCCTTGGAGTGGGGAGAGAATGGAGATTTTACAGTATTCTTCCCCTGGAATGGAGTGGGAATGGAGATTTTATAGTACCCTTCCCCTGCCATGCCCACCAAGCCACGCCCACAGAACCAGTAGTAAAAAATTTTGAATCCCACCACTTCCCCACAACCAATGCAAGCTATGGAAAGGATAACAATACCACACATCAAAAACATCTCAAAAACAACCAACAGACTATTATAACTACACATCGTCACCACAGCACACAAACCAACTAAAGTCCTCAAAAACATCTTAAGTAAATGAAAAGGCCAAGTAAAAGAAAAAAATAGGAGACATCAATAAAATACAATGTAAGGACTATAACAACCACTGTGTAGGACAAATGCACAGAAGATGCTGTGTAGTTGTCATCACTAACAGATGCAGTAGTAGAGTGCATCTATGAACACCAACTAGCAATCAGAAGATATGATGAAAACTCCTTAATTTCACAACAGATGGACATACTTAATTATAGTTACAACTGGGAAACTATGAGTATCCTAGAATACGCTAAATCCAGAAATGACAGGGAATTCCTGGAAACTTGGTACTGAGACAATTGGATTTCAATAAACATATAGAGATAAACTACATTTACACACCATTCAAAAGAGATAATAAAAAACTAATAAGGAAACAAAAAGAGCAGTACACATCTTCTCCAGCAGCCAACCTAGATAAGCAGGTGTAACACATCAGACAATCAAGCAGATTAACAAGCATAAAACAATAAACTAATCAAGGAAGAACCATAGAGAAAACCACACCCCCATCAACCTGGTAGGACAAGCTACTGTATATAAACGGAGTAAACCCTGCATTCACTAGCACTGATGATATTACACAGTCAGATAATGAAATGTCTGCAAGCAAGTACACTGAACTAGATACATTATCTTCTATTGATACACCTTTGCCTAATATTCCTGAATGACAAATATCTTGGAATCATATTTATTTATTGATTGATTGATTGGTTCGATTTATATGCCGCCCTTCTCCGGAGACTCAGGGCGGCTTACAATGCATTAAGCAATAGCCTTCATACTTTTGTATATACCAGCTTAGTAGGGCTTAATAGGGCTTTTGCCCCCCCCCCCAAAGCGGTGTTCTTTTTTATACAAAGTCATTTTATTGCCCCCACAATCCGGGTCCTCATTTTACCTACCTTGGAAGGATGGAAGGCTGAGTCAACCTTGAGCCTGGTGAGATTTGAACTCGCAGTAATTGCAGGCAGCTGGCAGCTAAGTGCTATTTAACAGCACTTTAGTCCACTGCTCCACCAGGCTCCTAAGTAGGATATTATCCCAACCTTTCTTTTTCTGATAGATAACCCTAACCCTCAGCCATAGAAACCCATGGTTAGGTACTCTGCCCCAGTCAATCTCCTTTACAGGGCTATAAGGGGGAAAAATGGAGGAAAGAAATGCTATTTTCAGCTCTTGGAAGAAAGGTGTGATATAAATCTAATGAACAAATAAGTAAATGTCTCAATTATTTTCAGGATGCTTACACATTGATCCCTTTATATTACTGGATATATTATATTGTAAGTAATATAACTAGTAATATACATAGTGATGTTAGGCTGGTCTATAGTTTGCAGAATATTCCTCTTTGCTTTTTGAAGATAAACATTAGCTCTCCAGTCATTTGGTACTTCAACAATTTTCCATGGTTCTCAAAGATTATACCTAAGGAATGCAGCCAAACAGACCATTAGCTAGTCCCTTCCTGCCTGCCTGCCTGCCTGCCTGCCTGCCTGCCTGCCTGCCTGCCTTAACATATAAGTTATAACCCATGATAATAGCTACAAGCTAAAACAACAAAAAGCAAAATCACCAGCAGAGTTTGCCTAGCTTCCTGACCTAAATGCCTGGGAGACCCACCAGGTCCCTTATGAAAAGATAAATCCGTTAGGTTCATCTGGATCTCCGAGGGCATGCAATTCCACAGGATAGGCACAGTCACAGAGAAACCATGACTCTGAGGTTTAATGACATGGCGTTATTTAACAAAAAAGATCCTGGACCTGCCTTCCTGGCAGAAACAGTGGAAGACAGCCAGGCCTACAAGTATGCCATGTAGGGCTTTATGGATGGTAACTAGCACCTTGAGTCAAACCTGGAAGTCTACTGAGAGTTGTCACCCCTCCCAAGTAAACCAGACAGGAAACATATTTGATTATGTTATACTAGGCTATTATTAGTATAGCATACTATAGTCATTACTATAGTATGCTATAGCAATTCAAATGGGAAGCATTGTGAACAAGATCTCCCAGTCCAGAAATGGCCACAATTGATACACAGGATGAACTTAGGTTAAGCCTCTCCTAGCAACAGCTTCCATCTGCTCTCTGAACATGAGCTGTGAGTTCAGGGACTAAATTGTGCACTAGCTCTGATAAGGGAAAAGCATCCCAACTTAAAGATGGAAATATCTCCAGAGCCAAGGGGTTGAGCCAAAGCTTGTCCTCCTCTACCCAGATCCTGCAGCCTCCAGGCATTGGGAAAGGACTCCAGAGGCATTGTTAGTTGGCCCAGGCCAGAGATGTACAGCTGGTACTGAAGACCACTGAGAAATCAAGGAAACAGAATTAATGCATTACTTCCATCCTAAAATAGTCAAAGATTATCAACAAGCACAATCACCCTATGTTCTATGGCCAGACAGGAAAAACTGCCTACAGCAATGAAGGGCTGCTGTTAATTATTGAAGACACTACAGAATGAGAATATCTGGCTTTATATATAACCGTTTCCAATGTTCATATTTATCTCTTTTTATTTAGAGTCATGAAAGCTAGGATTTAACTTTCTGGGGAAATTCTCCCTTAGTGATAGAAAAAAAAAATCTGCTTTGTGGGTTTTGGAGAGTTCAATCCTGGGCATCTCCAGCATAACTCAAACCCTAGTTTGGTCAGTGGCAAACAACTAAGAAATTATTTGGAGGGTAGCTGCTCCCTATTCTGAGGGAAGATGAAAAGGGCTGCTTGAAGGCTGGGGAGCCTGTCACTCAAGGATAACAAAATTGGGTAAGGACTACAGAATAACAGAATAGTGTTGGAATGGATCTTAGAGGTCATCTAGTCCAACCCCCTGCTTGAGCACGAGATCCTGGCCTACACCATTTCAGACAAATGGCTGTCCGGTCTTTTCTTGAAAACTTCCAGTGTTTGGGCACTCACAATTTCTGATGGCAAGCCATTTTACTGGTTGGCTGATCTCACTGTTAGGAAATTTCTCCTTATTTTTAGGTTGCTGCTCTCCTTGATTAATTGTCATCCATTGGTTCTTGTTTTGTCTTCAGGTGTTTTGGAAAATAGTTTGACCCCATTATCTTTGTGGCAGCCCCTCAAATATTGGAACACTGCTATATCTCCCCTCGTCATTCTTTTCACTAGACTAGACATGCCCAAACTCTATGACTGATTTTCATGTTTTATTCTCTAGCCCCCTAATCATATTTGTTGCTCTTCTCTGCACTTTTTTCAGAGACTCAACATCCTTTTTTATATTTTGGTGACCAAAACTGGATGCAGTATTCCATGTGTGGTCTTCTAAGGCTTTGTAAAGTAGTATTAATATCTCACATGATCTTGATTCTATCATTCTATTAATGCAACATAGAATTGCATTGGTTTTTTTGGCTGCTGCCGCAACACTACAGATAGTCCTTAGTTTATGACCACAATTGAGTCTGTTGTTAAGTGAGACATTTGTTATGTGAGTTTTGCTTCATTTTACTACCTTTCTTGCCACAGTTAAGTGAATCACTGCAGTTGATAAATTAATAACACAGTTGTTAAGTGAATCTGGCTTCCCCATGGACTTTGCTTTTCAGAAGGTCACAAAAAGTGATCATATGACCTTGGGACACAGCAACAGTCCTAAATATAAGTCAGTTGCCAAGCATCTGAATTTTGATCACATGATCATGGGGATGCTGCAAAAGTCATAACACTGAAAAATGATCATAAGTCACTCTTTCCAGTATTATTGTAACTTTGAATTGTCACTAAATGAACTGTTATAAGTCGAGGACGACCTGTATAAGCTCCTATTTAAGTGATTGTGCACTTGGTCTCCAAGATCTCTCTCACAGTTACTGGCATTAAGCCAAGTATCACTAGTCTGTACCTGTAGAGTTGGCTATACTGAGTATATCTATCTCAGCATATAGCAATTATATCTAGCTCAGTATATCTAGCTCAGCATACAGCAATTATATGTAGCTCAGTATATCTTGCTCAGTATGTAGCCATTATAAGTTTTCCGCAAAGTCCTAAAAGACGAGATGGAATTCTTTAAAACTAAATATCCAACGGTTCAGTTTCGTCCCTCCGCCTTTCCTTAATGGAGACTACTCCCACAAATAAGCGTCTATTTAGCGTATCTCTATGGTCCGCTTGGCTTTCCTTTACGTTTCACGCGGAGCCCGTGACGTCATCAAGAGGGGACGTTACTCGGGTAACAGGAGGAGACGCGGCAGCCTCCGGCGGTGGCGATGCAGCTGCGACACGTTCGGACTCTACTTACTCCACAGGTTACTTGAGCCGAAGAAAAAACCAGTTTGGGGAAGGAGAAGTTCGAGACATGGGGAGAAATACCACACCTGCAGTCCCTTGCCCATGCCCTAAACCGTAGTATAGCTTTACTTCCCCGGGGAAGAAATTGGGCTGGCATCGGGTCATTTAAATCTAAAGAAGTTCTCATCTGACGTGCTGGAAGTCTGCCTGTATATTCTACCTATAACTTTCCTTGCGTTTCTTTCTTCCAGGATGGGGCAGCCAAAGTTACCTGCATGGCCTGGGCCCCAAATAATGCCAAATTTGCCGTTTGCACAGTGGATCGCGTGGTTCTCTTATATGATGAACAGGGTGAGCGTAGGGACAAATTTTCCACCAAGCCTGCAGATGCTAAGGTAAATTGTTATTTTGAGTGGTCGAGCTGTATGAAATCATATTTCAGAGTTGGTCCAAAGTTAAGATTTGAGAAAGGGTTGCTCAGTTGTTATGTTAGACTCAACACATTGATTCCCTCTCATTACATGCTGCCCTTTTGGATGAATCAGTGTTAGTTATTTAGTACTTTATTGTTGTAGACTTATGTGTTAAGAGCGGGAAAATGTACTCTATTCTATGAAGACTTATCCTGAACCTATTTTCAGAAGTTTTAAAAAATGCATTTACTTTGAATTGCCTGAGTAATATTTTACAAGATATTCATGTGACACTGCCATCAGATTATTGTTATACAAAATACTTGTTAGAAATGATGAATACAAATATGAATGGAAGAGACAAATTTTTGTAACTGCAAGTAGCAAGTAGCTTAATTGGATATACCAAGCATCATTTATGTATTGTGAGTTCTTGTACAGAAGCTCAATTAACTTCCAAGGCTTTAAAAATACAATAAAACTAGAATAAATCATTTCAGGAAATAATTAAAAATCAGTTTCACAATGTTGCAATGACGCAGAAACCACCCTAAACCACAACTAAAGGACGGAAGGACGGAAACACTACTTGTTCTTTTTCGTCGGAGACCCAGCCATAACTCAAACAAATGCCGATTTCTAACTTCTACAGTTGATTTTTTTGAACTAAAAGCACCACTCATTTACATATTTATATATGTATGTCAAAATCTCAGTCCCAGAAAAACTGAAGATGCCCATGACTCCAAAGCACTACAGTTTCCACACATTTTTATATTTTTTAATGATTTGACCAGTCCATTAAATTGGGCCAGTTTCATTTTGCCATTTATCACAGATCTGGCAAATCTGTGCCAGATCTGTGATAATCTCGCTGTGCCAAGCGAGACAACAACAGAGTGTTGTTGTCTCGCTTGGTTCTAGAAAATAATTTGTGGGAATGATATAACTCCACAACTTTTGTCCTGAATAAACCTTTTCACATTTTTGGCCTAATTTGATGGATTTCACATATTCCAGCTTCCATGTATGTCCATAATATATGGCATAAAGGTACACATTATTAGTGACACATTGGTATCAATATACTGATACATGATTGACATGTTCTAGATATATTCTCAGCCTGTAGTAAATTGTATAACCTTATAGCTGTTTTTTTTTTGTTGGTCTTGTCTCCTATCTATATTATTGATATTATTTTTAAAATGCTCCAGAAATTTATTTCATCTCTTAGTGTTTTGTTTGTATTTCTGTTTTGCAACTCTGGGTTCCATTTTGCCTGCTTTGTTTGCAAAACACTTACTGCTTCTTGAATGAAATCACCTTTACTTCTAATAGTTTTCCTGGTGCACTGCATTGATGTGAATGACTTTTTCAGACATGATGATGTCTCCTGATATACATTTTATGGATTATGATTTTGAATAAACACCGGGCACATTAAGTTACAACCTTTATCTATCTTCTCTTTCCAGTATGGCAGGAAGAGCTATGTGGTAAAAGGAATGGCATTTTCCCCAGATTCTACTAAGATTGCTGTTGGGCAGTCAGACAACATAATCTTTGTATACAAAATTGGGGAAGAATGGTAAGTGCTTTTGGGTAGGATAGGATGAAAACAGAAATTCATTCTTTTAAAATAGCAACAGATAGTTTTGAATTGATAGTCCTTCAGTTCCACATCTGGTGTTAGTGTGGAGATGGATGAAGATGGCAATATTCCTATATTACTTCATCCAGTTGGATCTCCTAGGGGAGCTTTGTAATATTTGTTGCTCCTTGACAGTAATATTGTCTCTGTTTATTCCTGTCCAGGGGTGACAAAAAAGTGATCTGCAACAAATTTATTCAGACGGTAAGTGTCCTTGTAATAAGAGGCCTTATAAATCCTTGCATACTGTCAGATCTACTTTTCTTTTCGATTAATAAGAGAAAGGTGCCTGAATTGACATTTGGGAGGGAGTGAGGGAAAGAGTTGGATATTGGATTAGCTACGCTGACCAAGATTTGTGAATGGAATAAACAGGAAGGGAAGATCAGAATAGCTCTGCCTAATAGTACTATCATTTTTCACAGCTGCTAAAAGGAAGTTCAGCTATGGGAGGAGTCAGCATTGCAACTCGAATTTCAGAAACTGGGCATTCATTTGACAGATTTCTTTGTGTTCATGCAGAATAACTGTTTTCTTCTGCTCCTGATTATCCTGTTTACTTTGTTCTTTATTAGAGCGCTGTGACATGTTTGCTATGGCCAGAGGAGAATACCATTGTGTTTGGGCTTGTTGAAGGCAAGGTGAGAGAAGCTGAGTCATAGAGCTCTTTTTGAGAATTACAGTTCAGGAGTTGGGAAAAAATGCACCCACATCTAGATGCTGCTGCAGATTGATTCATCTTGGGTGTCATTGGCTGTCCCCAAATTCTCCCCAAGCAGTACAGATATTGAGGGGTGTCTATTCTGATTCTCTTCATGCTCCCTGATTGTTGGGATGACCTGATTTTTCTTTCCTGAAGATTCGTTTAGCTAACACCAAGACCAACAAATCCTCTACCATTTATGGAACAGATTCCTATGTGGTGTCACTGGCCTCCAAGTAAGTGAGAGAATGGGAGAGGTGCCTTAGTTGACTGCCTAGAAGTTGCTAGCCCTGGTTCCTCTCCTGGCCAGCTGGCCAGGAGCATAGAGCACGGGACCCCAATCCCTGGTCTGTGGACTGACACTGATCTGTGGCATGCCAGAAACCAGGCCGTGCAACCAAGCGAAGCCCCATCGGCGGGATGCAGGCAGTATGCGAAACCTCGCACCTCTGCTCTGCAGAAAAACCTCTCTCCACGGAACTGGTCCCTGGTACCCAAAAGGTTGGGGGCTGTGGGCATAGAGTACTTGTTTATTGTGAGTACCTGTTTTTAGGCTGCAGTTGAGTAGATTATCTACGTAATACTTATCCTGAGCCTGATGGCTGCACTGCTCTAGCCTACATCATTGTAAACAGAATTGCAAATGATTGTGGAGAAAAGATTCTCCACAATAGGTGAGTGGCTTAAAGAAATGATCCCCTGCAATGCCATATTGATCACTCCTTATATATCCCCTGTGCAGTGTCTCTGGGAAGGGTATCCTCTCTGGACATGCAGATGGAACCATTGTGCGTTACTTCTTTGATGATGAAGGTTCTGGGGAATCACAGGTACGAAAAAGTTTGTCCTCTTCTAACCAAACTAAGCCTGTAAAGAGGTGAGTGTAACATGGAAAGCAGTTATTAGCAATAGCAATAGCACTTAGACTTATATACCACTTCATAGTGCTTTAATAGCCCTCTCTAAGCGGTTTACAAAGTCAGCATATTGCTCCCAACAATCTTGGTCCTCATTTTACCCACCTCAGAAGGATGGAAGGCCGAGTCAACCTTGAGCCTGGTAAGATTCGATCTGCCAAACTGCTGGCAGCCAGTGATCAGCAGAAGTAGCCTGCAGTGCTGCACTCTAACCACTGTGCTACCTCGGCTCTTATTCCTTCAAGATATAGGGTTATTCAGGGAGTGGCAGCTTTTTTTAGCCTTTCATATTTCTGGAAAAGATAGATACTTCCCCAACAAGAATTTCCACTAAACAGGAGAGGTTTGGAATGAGGTGAATGGAGCACCTCTTAGTTGGAGACACGAAGGTTGCTGGGATAATCTTCTTATAGAGAGAGATCTTTGGGTGCATACACACACTGTACATTTTCTTTTCTATTTTGTGAACAATTTTGTATACTGTTTTACACTTACGTATACTTCAAAGGCGGTGGAATTGTACAGTTCACAGTCTTCATTCTTTCTACCAATGTCATCTCTTTTCCTGATTTTCTGCCTTTCTTTCAAGATGATGCACTCTCCCTGCTCTGCTTCCACTGGCAAGAAGAAAGTAATTAAAATGATCATGGCATCCCCCCACGCCATCTCCTCTACTTTGCCTTTTCCCTGCTGTACTAGGTAGAACAGGAAAGCCATTTGTGTGTGCTACTATATGCAGAAAAGGATATTTGTATGAGACAGAAAATGAAGGAAAGATTTTCCCCTGGTATTTTATGTTATGAGCAGGAAGTTCTCCTTAAAAAAGGTTATCATATATTAAATTCCTTATTACATCTATCTAGTTTGTTATATTGGCTGTGTTTGTTTTAGAACAAATCTGCACTTGGAGCCCAAGCTAAATTAGGCTGCTGAAACTCCCCACAGCAAAAAAAGTATTGCATTTCCTGTGCAGATTAATAAATTTATACCTGGAAGTTAGCAGAAAGAACAAGACTGCCTTTTTAGGCCAACCTGGTTACCAAGATGTGGAATTGGTCTTAAGAGGAATTCATCTGATTAAAATAGTTTTTCAGTATAAATGTCCAGAAAAGGCTATCTAAAATGCCGTTGTGTATCCAGTTAATGGATAGAAGAAAATATCATGGGTCTTCCCAGCAGCATGATATTTTCATGTATTTGCACAATCTTCGTTGAGAGCACTGTGCAGTGTTTGCTGTCTGTTGCCACCTGCCTCTTTCAACTCTCTGATTTTTGCTTCTGGATTTTCAACAGGGCAAATTGGTGATGCACCCCTGTCCCCCTTATGCCTTGGCATGGGCATCCAACAGCATTGTGGCTTGCGGCTGTGACAAAAAGATTGTGGCCTATGGGAAAGAAGGGCATGTGATCCAAACCTTTGACTACAGTCGAGATGCTTCAGAGAAGGAGTTCACTGTTGCAGCCGCCAGTCCAGGGGGCCAGTCAGTAGTAATTGGCAGTTTTGACAGGTGTGATGCTTGAGGATGGAACAAGGGAACAGATTGAAGTAGGGCAAATCTCTCCTGGCTACTCACTCCATCTTTGATCTCCCAGGCTAAGAGTGTTGAACTGGAGTCCTCGTCGCAGTGCATGGGAGGAAGCCAAGCCCAAGGAGATTTCTCATCTATATACCATCACAGCGTTGGCCTGGAAACGAGATGGTTCACGACTCTGTGCGGTGTGTTTCCCTTCTCCGTATCATGCCCGTGGATACAGTTCCTGGATGGCCTTGTGTTCCGATCTCATATTCTGGGAGGGCTGGTATACAAAGGATACCTGAAGGAAACTTTTGTTTGCACAGGGTACCCTGTGTGGTGGAGTGGAACAGTTTGACTGCTGCCTTCGCAGGAGCATTTACAAGAACAAATTTGAAATGACGTATGTGGGGCCAAGCCAGGTATGAGTGTTAAGTTTGGAATACAAGACCTTTGCTCTTGAGCAGCTGGCGTCAAATACCAGCAGAAGGGGAACTAAATAAATCACAAAGAATTGTTTTCCAAGTGGTATGGACAGTGACAGTTTGTTAGTCACAAAATAGATGTTATTGCCTTAGAGAATTAATGCATACAGTGTTATAACAACATATATGTCAATGTTGCATATGTACCTGTTTTATAGCAATAGAACTTAGACTTATATACTGCTTCCCAGTGCTTTACAGCCCTCTCTAAGTAATTACAGAGTCAGCATATTGCCTCCAACAATCTGGGTCCTCATTTTACTGACCTCAAAAGGATGGAAGGCTGAGTCAACATTGAGCTGGTGAGAATCGAACAGCTAGCAGTTGGCAGAATTACTTTTCAATGCTGCATTCTAACCACTGCACCACCACAGTTCTTTTATGCCTAATATGCGCAGCACATATTTATGTTGTAGCAATGACAATAGCATTTAGACTTGTAGAGCGCCCCATAGTGCTTTAGAGCACTCTCTGGCTGGTTTACAATATCAGCATATTGCTTCCAACAATTTGATTCCTCATTTTACTGACCTCAGAAGGATGGAAGGCTGAGTCAACATAATACTAAAAACACATAACAGGACGTATCAATTTCCACCCTTACCCAGTACTTCCAGATTCTCCCCCTAAACTCTGAAACTCTTAGATTTCACCTCCTTTATTACGCTGCCATATCACTTAATATATTCTGATTCCTACCTTTGATCAGGAAAAAAAGTTGTCTTTAAAGTATTTCAGGCAAACTAATGATTTGTGGAGATAAAACTTGAAAATGTATTATTGGAAGGCAGAGGCAGAAATATTAGCATGGTGTGAGGTTGTGCTATTGATCTGGATAGCCTTCCTAAAGTTAAATGTAATAGTGGGTAAATACAAAATGACAGAATTTAATGATTGCAACAATTTAGCTAATAATGCTAGGCTTCTTAGCCTCCAGGAAACCAACTTGACTTTCTTAGGACCAGCTAGTCTCTAATGAGCTGTCTTCATCTTTTTGTTCTACACATTATTCTACAGAATACCAATATGCATGTAGGTATATGGGTTGGGGGAAAGAGAATCCTGCTTTGCTATGATATCTTTTTATCTATATGCCAGGTCATCGTGAAGAATTTGTCCACCGGTATGCGAGTAGTTTTGAAATCTCACTATGGCTATGAAATTGATGAGGTGAAAATCCTGGGAAAGGAACGCTACCTTGTTGCCCACACCTCAGATACACTGCTTCTGGGTGACCTGAGTTCCACCAAACTCAGCGAGGTAACACGTTTCACATGTAAGATGGTGGGCTGATAGAGGTTGGGAGGCTGGTCTGCATAAGGTCTGTTTCTGAATTAGTGCCCGTTGCCCGTTGCATTCAGTTAGACACAGTGATTTCTTCAAGCCATAGATTTAGGCTTCACGCATAGAAAACAGGCAAGGCCTTGATCATACCGTTGTGGCTGCCATTTTGACTTTTTTGACCACACTCTGTAGACATCCCTGATTCAGATGTCTTTTTGGATTCCTCCAGCCAGGCTTGTTTCTGTATCTCCAACCATGATTAATGGTAAGAGATCAAAGCTGTCCCTGAATGCCTTTGGCTGTTCAATCCCCCTGAGATCTCTGCTGTTTATCACTTTGCCTTGGTTTGGCTTTTCTGCAGCTTGTTTGGCCAGGAGGACGGTTGTTCATCCAGTTTTGCTGGATAACCTTTAAAGAAATAGATTTGAATCTCTTTTTCCCCTCCCTGTTCTTTCTTTTTCCAAATGTCAATCCTCACTGCCGGGGACTTCACCATTTTCCTATGATTTCCCAGAGGGAGACAATAGTTTATAAAAGTCAGCTTAATCTTTTTGAATACTGCTGTCTCTTTTCAGTCATTGCACCTTAAATTATTGGCAGTTGGAATATAAAGCCAGTCCTGACACTGCTTGAACAGGCTTAGCCTGGTTGTTTATGTGGTGAGAGTCTGCAGACTAGGCTTGGCTGGCAGAACTTAATCACTTTGTAAAACATTATAAATGACGTGAGCAGCATGCATGCTGAGAAATGCAGGCAGGGTGGATAAAAGTCAATGTTTTTTTAAAAAAAATAAAAAATCAGATTTTTAAAAAATTTAGATTGAATTTTTTAAAATTTAAATTGGATTTTTTTAAATTTTTATTAAATTTATTTTAACAAAATGCTTTTCAAGTAAAAATCTATCTAAAGGTAGTTTTCTATTTACAATACATTAATTATTTAGTTTATTCATCATGAAATGGAGCTTAATTATGTAACAGGCTATGTAGCATGAGGCTGTATATTTTGCAATATTGGGACTGTCAGTGAGTCAACAGCGGGTCAGAGGAGGAGGCGCTGTGGGACAGAGATGACAGTTGCTCTTTAAAAATTATGATTTAAATCGAGTTGATTTAAATCAAGTCTTTTTACTAGTGATTTAAATCATGATTTAAATCAACTTGATTTAAATCAAATCCACCCTGAATGCAGGGATGTCAAGGTGGCTGGCAAAGTGTTGCAGGAGGTCGCCCAGGCTGAAAATGTGGCGCAGGGGTGCCCTGTTTTGGCTGCACCGCGGGTCGGTCCTTTGCTATTTCCAGGCTGGTTGCGCGGGCCAGATTAAAGCGCATGGGCCTTGAGTTTGACACCCCTGTGCTAGTGGAAGCATGTTATGTAAAAGAGCAATCTTGTCAAATCGCATCAGACAAGTGTGAATGGGGTGAACATGGTAAGATTGTCTGATTTCATGCACGCTGTCTATTCTTCTCAGGTGGCCTGGCAGGGATCTGGTGGGAATGAGAAGTTTTTCTTTGACAATGAAAATGTAAGTGTGTGCATGCTGCCCGTTCAAATCTTGCCAGTATTCCTCTGTCTTAGCTTGCTTTCTGCAAGAGTGTGTTCTACTCTTCTAGTTGGCATTTCTATAATATTGGAAGGGGAAGAAGTATGAGAAGCCATGACGTTTGAAGGCCCTATTATGCCCCTTTTTCCTTTGCCATTCAGATTGCCATGCTTCCCATCTTACTCTAGGTCTGCATGATCTTCAATGCAGGAGAGTTGACTGTAGTGGAATATGGGAGTAATGAGATTTTGGGTTCTGTGCGCACCGAGTTCATGAACCCCCATCTCATCAGGTGAATAATGAGCCTTTTTCTGCTGTTGGAACTTGAAGAGTAAAAGCACCTGCCCTCCCAACATGCACATACCTATTCTCATTTTTGAACTTTTTTTAGTGTCCGACTCAATGAGAGGAGGCAACGAGGAACTGAGGAGAACAAACGACTGGCTTATTTAGTTGACATTAAGACCATTGCAGCAGGTGAGTGAAGTTCCTTCTTCTTTTCTACCCAAGCTTGGACTGCTTGAAGTTGATCTCAACTTCAATTCTGAGCCTTGTATCTTTTGTTCCTGACTTTAGTGGACCTTGTGGCCAGCTATAATATTGGCACTATCAGCCATGACAGCAAGATTGACTGGCTGGAGCTGAATGAAACTGGTCATAAATTGCTTTTCCGGGATAAAAAGATGAAGGTAACAGGAGGAGATAGAAGGGGAGGGAATTATGTTGTGTAGGGACCCTGAATGGAAGGAAAAAGAATGATAACATGAAAAACATGCCTCTCTTGATGCTGTGTTTCTTTTCTCCCACCACCTGTTCTAATTCCCAGCTGCATCTCTATGACATTGACAATGCTGTAAAGACCACCATCCTTAGCTACTGTTCTTATGTACAATGGGTTCCAGGGAGTGACGTGGTGGTAGCCCAGAATCGAAACAGTCTCTGTGTGTGGTATAACATTGATACACCAGAACGAGTGACCATGTTCCCCATGAAGGTAATATTTGCTCTCCACCCGCTGGTATCAGACCAGTATCTGGTTTAAGTGCTTAGTTGGTAAAGATTAGCTGGAGTTTGCGAGGCTGCAGATGGTCACAATCTCTCAGCTACAGAAGAGAAGACGAGCTAGCCTGGCAGATTATATAGTGTGGGAAAAGAACTAAGTTTTAAAAAATTGTGTCCTGCAGGGTGATATTGTGGACTTGGAGAGGAGCAATGGGAAGACAGAGGTGATTGTGACTGAGGGTGTAAATACCGTGTCCTACACTCTGGATGAGGGGCTCATTGAGTTTGGCACAGCAATTGATGATGGTGACTACCACAGGTGAGAGGCTGAAATGGATTCCAGAGAAGTTTACATTTCCAGCCAGGTAAGAATCTGGAACCAGCCACCAAACAACCTCCAGAAAAGCTTTGGTGGGAATCCATGAGCAAGCAAAGTCGGTCCTCCCTTGTTCTTGAGGGGAGGAATCTGCCCTTGCATGTGAAGCCTTGGCGGAGTCTACGGAGAGTTTGAAGAAAATCTGATTCCTCATCCTTAATCGTTCAGTGTCCCATTGCCATGGGTGACTGCTACTCAGCCCCTTTGCTTTCTGCTTTTAGAGCTGTAGCTTTCTTAGAAACATTGGAGATGTCTGCTGAGACAGAGGCCATGTGGAAGACATTAAGTCGATTAGCATTGGAAGCCAAACAGCTGCATATTGCTGAAAGGTGAGTGATTTGGTCTGGCAAGATCCCCAAAAGTATCTGGTAGAATTAATCTGGCACTGTTAGCCAGAGAATCAGGAGTCTGGTTTGGACAAACACATTTTCTAAACAGGCATAAGCTTCTGTCAGGTATATTCCATTTCAGCTACTGACATGCATAGTGGCTAGACTGATGTAGGATTGAAATTGGGATGAAGCAAAGGAGGTGATGGTGAAAGACAAATTGGTTATATGGATGCAGGTTATAAAATTTATTAGTTGGAAAAGATGCTGACAGACTGTTTTTTTGATACCACAGATCAGGGATGTCAAACTCGATTTCATTGAGGGCCGCATCAGGGTTGTGTTTGACATTGGGGGTGGGGGGCAGGGTGGGCATGGCCAGCTTGACGTCACTAGTGCCAGGGGTGCCTGTGGCAGCCTGAGGGCTCTGCCAGCAAAAATATGCTCTCAGTCTCCATTTTTAGCTGGGACAGCCTCCTGCAACCCTCTACCAGTGATAATGGAGCTCGGGAGGACCACATGGGAGCCCGATTTCACTGGCAGTGGTACCATGGCCCGGTCCTTTGCTGTTTCTAGGGCAGCCCCATAGGCCAGATCTAAGCACTCTACGGGCCAGATGCAACCCGCGGGCTTTGAGGTTGACACCCCTGCCATAGATTAACCTAATTCTCCCACAGGGTCACTCAGAGAGCAATCCACTTAAACCAAGGAATTCTTTTTGATTCAGTCTGCCATCTTTTGTGAAATACCTTGATTGGGATGGTCATTTCTGCTTGTTAAATCTTGCTCACTCACCACTAGTTATATTTTTACGAATTTCCTTTAGATCAGTTATGAGCTGGAAGATACTTTATTCTGTTTCCTATCCACTTTAGACCACAAAAATCTGCAAGCCTTTGAATTTATATATTTACTGTTTTCTGTTTGTATTATTATGTGTTTTTGTTGTGCACCATCCAAAAATCACCCTATTTTGAATTGGGTGTCCTTATAAATCTTGAAATAAATAGAAAATTTAAAATAAAATAAATCCTAATAATATTTTCTTCTAGGTGTTTTGCTGCTCTTGGACAAGTATCCAAGGCTCGGTTTCTCCATGAAACAAATGAGATTGCCGACCAAGTGGCCAAGGAATACGTGAGTGAAGTGCAGAGCTTGCTTTTGTTCTTTTAATTCTCCTATCTCCTAGGTTTCCATATCCATATTCCTGTAATTCCCTTTTCCTTCAATCAGGGTTTCCCAGATTGGGAAGGTACAGGTGGCATTTTGGGATGGGCTGAAGAACCTTTTCGTTACATTGCTACTATAAATCCACCTTTCCCAAAGATTAATTGTATTGTTTACATTGGTCATCAGAGTTCATTTCGGTGTTTGGGTCTTTAGGTGAGGGATCTACATTAATATTACATTAAAGGGAGGTGTGATGGCAATCATGTCTAGGAACTGTTGCCTCAAAGGAAAAGAAGAACCTACTAATCAAATAGAACATTTGTCTCGTCTGGGTTCTCCTTGCACTTGGCTAGTGCTTAACTTACAGGGATGGAGTTGGAGGGGGCAATCTATTTTCCCCACAGCTTGAGAATGACATTTCCTCCTCTCTTTAATTGTTCGCTTCAGGGAGGGGATGGAACAGACTATTATCAGGTCCGAGTCCGCCTGGCTATGTTAGAAAAAAACTACAAGCTGGCAGAGATGATATTTCTGGAGCAGGTAAGTCTGGGAGCAGGGATTGCTTCTGTCCCTACACCTCTCTGTACCCTAACCCATTATTGTTACTTCCCCTCTTTTAGAATGCTGTGGAGGAGGCCATGGAGATGTATCAAGAGCTTCACATGTGGGATGAGTGTATCTCAGTGGCAGAGGCAAAAGTAAGCGAGGCACTAAAGACTTAAGATCACGAGTTTCTGGGATGGTGTGGTATGTCCTCCTCTGTTGAACTCTCTCTCTCTCTCTCTTAGAACCATCCTGCATTAGAAAAATTGCGTCAAAGCTATTACGAGTGGCTGCTGCAGACACAGCAGGAGGAGCGGGCTGCTGAGGTGCAGGAGATCCAAGGGGACTTGCAAGCAGCCATTGGCCTCTATCTGAAGGCTGGGCTACCGGCTAAAGCAGCACAGCTGACCATGGACCGAGAGGAGCTGCTGGCTAATACTGACCTCATCAATCGTATTGCTACAGCCCTCGTTCGAGGAGAACTTTTTGAGCAGGTGACGCATCTATTACACTTCAGAATGTTCAGTAGATATACAGCCCAATGGGGAAATGTAAAATTTGTTACTACCAGTTCTGTGGGAGTGGCGTGGTGGTGATGGTGGTGGGGTGGTGGGGGTTTAAGTGACTGGGTGGGCATGGCCAACTTTTTTTTTTTTACTTTTTTAAAGCATTTTTTTACAACCTATTTGGACAAATAGGTTGTAAAAATGCTTTTAAAAGGTAAAAAAGGCTCTGATGACCACAGCTGTGGCACTCGATTGTCAGAGCCTTTTTTTTACCTTTTAAAAGCAGGAAGTAATGACACCTGGGCGGGTGGGCGGGGCCTTGCGCCGCCATCGCTACCGGTTCTCTGAAACACCTGCCACAATCACTACCAGATTGTCCAATCCGGTCCAAACCAGGAGCATTTCACCCCTGATACAGCCTCTTTAATTAAGTTACATTCCTCTTTTGAAGGAGACGTGCATCACCCAGTGGCAATGGTGGGTATGTTTGTTACCTTCCTTTCATTTTCTTCAGGGTTGTAGTTGATAGCATCTTGGCAGATCTTCCCAATGTTATCTAGGCCATAGATGATAACTTACACAGCAGTGAGCAGTAAGATGAGACTATGAAAGAGTGGTAGGCATTGCTAGATTGGCAGAGTTGGGAAGGGGATAGGGCTTACAATAAACAAGTTCATTGCTTTTAGAGATTGAAAGAAAAAGGACTTGTGTGACTATGAGGGTGATGATGGAATAGGAGAATGGCCTAGGCCAGTGGTACCAAGCCTTGGTGGCCTGGCTGGGGGGGAGGAACGGAATTGGGCCGTGTGAGCGGCGGGCTGGCCCATGCGCAAATGCTCTCAGCTCGTGCGCAGCTTAGCTCGCAGACAGCTCAACTCTTCGTGTGGCTCAACTTGCGCAAATGTGTGTGTGCATGAATGCATGCCACCCTGCCACTCGTACAAGTTAAGCTTGCGCATGGGTCAGTCCATTACTTGCGTGGCCCAGTTCCAAATAGGCCACAACCTGGTAGTGGGCCGCAGCCCGGGGGTTGGGGAATCCTGGCCTAGGCTATCAGTTGCTTTTGCCTTCAGCTCATTAATTTCAATGTGTTTCTAAGGACTACACATATTAGTGTCTTTTTGAGGGTTCACGTTTTGCCTCAAGATGAAAAAAAAGAACCTTTACTAAAAGAAAGGAAAGGTAAGTTCTTCTACGAGTCAGGCTATTAGAAGTTATACTCTATATTTTAATTCATTAAATCTTGCAATTACTTTCTAAATTTGGTTATTCTTTTCCCCCAAACATCCTTTTTTAAAATTATAAATGGGCTATTAGTATGAGGCCACAAAGTTGTTCAATTTTCAAGGCACTTCAAAGTCTCCAGTTCCGCTGCAGTGATTTTCAATCTAAAGACTTTTGCAGGGATGCCTTGGAGCAGTGAGATGTCCATTCCATGAGAAAAATACAGCGATGTAGGGAGTCATTTGGGTCGTCTGACTGCAGGAGGGAGCTTGATAGACCTCACTTTGCTTACAGAATACTTCCCTGCATAAAAAGTGGAAGGGGATGTCCCCTTTGAACATTTGGTATTGTTGGACAGTTTTTCTCTGGTAAACTTTCAACTGATGCATTTCTCCCCTTTTTCAGGCCGGAGAACTCTTTGAAAAAATTCGGAACCCACAAAGAGCACTGGAGTGCTATCGTAAGGGCAACTCATTTCTGAAAGGTAAGAGAGAGAGAAAAGAGGGCTCTTCTGAGGTTGAAGCTTGACTATAAGTTCTCAAATGTTGTATTTTCTACATTTTGTATTGGATGTTTATTTAAAAATTTTAATATTAGAAGGCAAAACAAAGTCATTTATAGGGAATCCTGGTTTAGCAACCGCAATTGGAACCAGCAACTCAAGTTATTGAAGCAGTCACTAAGTGAAAATCATCTGATTGTGAGCATGCTTATGGTTTTACTTCAGCTTTCCTTTGCTTCTTGCTACGTCCTTCGGCTGAACTGGGCTTCTTTCTCCTTGAGGATATTTTGGTATGAGATCAATAAGCAAGTAAAAATAAGAGCAGAAAGGCAATGTGAAGATCATAAATGGGTTGTTTTAGCATTGTTGTAACTTTGAATGATCATTAACAAGGCAATCACTAAGTGAGGACTACTTACTATATTTTTTGCACTATAAGATGCTCCAGACCATAAGACGTACTTAGCTTTGGGGAGGAAAACAAGAAAAAAATAATCTGCCTGCCTCCTAGCAATTTGCCTCCTTGCAGCAAACAGCCTGGTCAGCTTCAGCACAGCCTGATTTAGCACAGGCAGCTGATTGGCAGTTGGAACAGCCTCCAGAAAACCCGCTGGTCAGCTGTTCAAGGCTGTGGGGATGGCCACCAGGCATCACCGCTGTCTATTGCTGCCTCAACACTCCCTACTTTTGGCATCCATGTACTCTGTTTTTGGCGTGTTCCAGGTGGCCAGGATTGCCGTCGCCACAGCAGCATCAATCCCACTTCCTGGAACAGGCTGAAAAAGAGACACATGGAGACCGAAAATGGGGTGCACGGAGGCCAAAAATGGGGCATGCGGAGTCGGCAATAGGCAGCAGTGATGGGTGGTGACAACAGTGATGGGTGGCGGCAATCGCCCGCAGCTGATTGGTGGTATTCCGGGAGGCCAATCCAACCACCAGTCAGCTGCTCGTTCTAAATCAGGCTGTGCTGAAGCTGACCAGGCTGTTTGCTGTTTGCTGCAAGGAGGCAAACTGGTGGGAGGCAAAGGCTGAAGGGTGGGGGCCAGCGGGTGGTCAGGGCTTCAGCAACATTCGCTCTATAAGATGCATAGACATTTCCAGCCACTTTTTTTGGGGGGGAGGCTGTGTTTTATAGCGTGAAAAATATGGTATATAGCAAATCTTGTTTATGGAAAAAATTAAAAAGGACGAAGGGAAGAGATATTTAGAAAAGGGTTTATACTGTTTCCCCCTCCCATCCTTGGATTGGCAGATTTAGGTTCTGCACACTTCTTAAAGAGACTTGCTTGTCCCAGATCTGGTCCCTTTAGTTCACCTTACATGCTCTTTGTTGTTTCTTTCCCTGCAGCTGTAGAACTTTCTCGTTCAGTTTTTCCAGCAGAAGTGGTAAAGCTGGAGGAGGGCTGGGGAGACCACCTTGTACAACAGAAGCAACTAGATGCAGCTATCAACCACTACATTGAGGCCAGGTCTGTGGAGGGCATACAGCCTTTTTGGGACTTCCTTCCTTGTAGTTACTGGTACCCTGAAAGTTGTATGTTGGACTGGCACCCAGGATCAGGGTAGGTCCTGTGGTAGCCTTACTCTAAGACAGGGATGTCAAACTCAAGGTGCTTAGATCTGGTCCACAGGGCTGCCCTGGAAACAGTGAACAACCGGCTCGCAATGCCTCTGCCAGTGAAAATGGGCTCCCAGTCTCTGTTTTCAACTGAGATGGCCTTCTGCCACCCTCTGCCAGTGAATGCGGCCCTCCCAAGCTCCATTTTTGCTGGCAAAGTGTGGCAGGAGGCCATCCCAGCCGAAAACAGAGATTGGGAGCCCGTTTTTGCTGGCAGAGCACTCGGTCTGCCACAGGTGCCCCTGACATGAGTGATGTCAAACTGGCCACGCACCCTTGCCATGCCCCCCTCCCAGGTCAAACACAACCCTGATGCACCCCTGAAATTGAGTCTGGCACCCCTGATCAAGGAATGTGATCTTTTCTAGGTGTGCTATCAAGGCCATTGAAGCAGCTATTGGGGCTCGGCAATGGAAGAAAGCTATATACATTCTTGATATGCAGGATAGGAAAACAGCAGCCAACTATTACCCCAAAATTGCCCAACACTATGCAGCCTTGCAGGAGTATGAGGTAACAACTTTCTCCCTCCACCCACACTCATCCATTGACACAATGGAAAAATAACAAGCTGTTTGTCCCTTTAGATAGCAGAGGAGCTGTATGTCAAAGGAGATCATATCAAGGATGCCATTGATATGTACACCCAAGCTGGACATTGGGAAAAGGCTCATAAGGTAAGAACATTCCAGAAAAATGCCCTTGTGTGTTCAGTGAATGCCAGAAGAGCATAGTAAACAGCTCTCAACCAATTGTTTGTCCCGTCCAAAAAACCTTCAAGAAGTCTAATGTAGGAACAAATACAGGTTGTCCTTCACTTACCATGCAGTTGGGACCAGAATTACAATTGTTAAATTGTGGTGGTCATAATTTGAGGCACTCATATGACTGAATCCACTTTTACAACTCTTTTTATGGTGGTTGTTAAGCGAATCACACAGTCCTAAATCTAATCCATTCTCCCAAATGGGCTTTTTTTAAAACTATAAATTGGCAACAACTGTTGCAAACTGTGGTCATAGAACCACGGGACGTTGCAACCAGTCAAAGAGCCTGGAGTATGGTCATGTGGCAATATTTTACGTTTTACAATGGCCAGAAGTGCTTTATGGTCTGTAAAGCACCTTTTCCAAGGCCATCATAACTCCTGACTGGTCATTAAAGGATTTCCTTACTGATGCCAAACAGCAATAGTCTTCATCATATTTTAAAAGTATTGTTTCTTCCCTTTCCTTCTGGAATAGCTTTGAACTATTATGTCCTCCCTCAGTCTTCTAGTTAAACATAATTAATGCCTCCAGCTATTACATTTAGTCCTTGACTTACAACAGTTCATTCAGTGACCGTTTAATGGTCACTAAATTACAACAGCACTGAAAAAAATGAGTTACAACTGTTTTTCACACTTATAACAGTTGTAGCATCCCCATGGTCACATGATCAAAATTCAGATGCTTGGCAACCGACTCATACTTACGACCGTTGCTGCGTCCCAGAATCAAGTGATCCCCTTTTGTGACCTTCTGACAAGCAAAGTTAATGGGGAAACCAGATTCAGTTAACAACCGAGTTACTAATTTAAGAACTGCAGTGATTCATTTAACAAATGTGAGAAAAGTTGTGAATAGAATAGAATAGAATAGAATAGAATAGAATAGAATAGAATAGAATAGAATAGAATAGAATAGAATAGAATAGAATAGAATAGAATAGAATTCTTTATTGGCCAAGTGTGATTGGACACACAAGGAATTTGTCTTGGTGCAAACGCTGTCGGAGTACATAAAAAGAAAAGATACATTCGTCAAGAATCATAAGGTACAACACTTAATGATAGTCATAGGGAAACAGTCAATATAAGTCAGCAACAAGGTTACAGTCATACAGACATAAGTGGGAGGAGATGGGTGATAGGAACGATGAGAAGATTAATAGTAATGCAGACTTAGTAACTAGTTTGACAGTTTTGAGGGAATTATTTGTTTAGCAAAATGATGGCATTCAGGAAAAACCTGTTCTTGTGTCTAGTTGTTCTGGTGCGCAGTGCTCTATAGCATCATTTTGAGGGTAAGAGTTGAAACAGTTTATGTCCAGGATGCGAGGGGTCTGTAAATATTTGTACAGCTCTCTTTTTGACTGGTACAGTATACAGGTTCTCAATGGAAGGCAGGTTGGTAGTAATTGTTTTTGTGCAGTTCTAATTATCCTCTGAAGTCTGTGTCTGTCTTGTTGGGTTGCAGAACCAAATCAGACAGTTATAGAGGTGCAGATGACAGACTCAATAATTCCTCCTTAGAACTGTATCAGCAGCTCTTTGGGCAGTTTGAGTTTTCTGAGTTGGCGCAGAAAGAACATTCTTTGTTGTGCTTTTTTGATGACGTTTTTGATGTTGGGTGTCCATTTTAGGTCGTGAGATATGGTAAAACCTAGAAATTTGATGGTCTCTACTGTTGATACTGTGTTGTCTAGTATTGTAAGTGGTGGTAGTATGGGAAGGGTGAAACTAACTTAACAAATTTCTCACTTAGCAACAAACATTTTGATCTCAATTGTGGATATAAGTTGAGGACTACATATACTCATAGATTTTTCTTTCCAGGCATCTTATCTGGACACATTCTCACTAGATGTATTCCAGCTTGTCAATGTCCTTCCTAAAATGCACCTAGAATTGGATGCAATAATCTACTGTAGGTGTGTTCTGGTCAACCCAGAGCAGAGAGGAATGAGGCATCAAATGGCCCATGTGTTCCCAGTTCCAGAAAGTACATTTGAATAAAGTTTGCAATGGGAGGGTGTGAAGCAATTTGGTTTGGTCATCCAGAACAGTTCAAAATGGGGTATCGTACATCTCTTGTGGGTATTTGGAGAAGGAGAGTTTATCCTTTCATGCCCAGACCCTGCTCCCACTTCTCCTTGCAGCTAGCATCAAAATGTATGAAGCCAGAGGATGTGTCAGTGCTGTACATTACACAAGCTCAGGAGCTGGAGCGGCAGGGAAAGTACAAGGAGGCTGAGAGGTGAGAGGTGTTTCAGTTCTATATATTTTAAACCAGAAGAATGGAATTTGTAACAGAGGCTGGGGGAAGAAAGAGAAGAGAGGCTTCCAACTGGTGTAAACAAATTATTAAGTAGAACTCTTGGGGACATGTTCCACAGGCTAAACTCTTTTTGCTAGTATGTATCACCATGGTAGTTCTAGATAGGATCCTTATTTGTGGGTGCAACATTTTCAGGGCCAAGTTATTGCTTTTTCCAGGCTCTACATAACCGTGGATGAACCAGACTTGGCCATTACGATGTACAAGAATTGCAAGATGTATGACGAGATGATTCGTCTGCTGGCGAAATACCACAAGGATCTGCTGAGCGATACACATTTGCACTTGGGCAAGGTAAAGCATTTGAGGAGAAGTAACAGAAGAAAAGCAGGTTTGGTGGTGACCTTCTGACTTATTTTTCAGGAACTGGAAGCTGATGGGCATCTGCAGGAGGCTGAATATCACTACCTTGAAGCCAAGGATTGGAAGGCAGCTGTAAACATGTATCGTGTGAACAATATGTGGGATGAGGCCTACAGGGTAAGAGCAGCATACATAAATTCCTTTTGGTGCAACAGCTCTGGCATGAGCTCTCTAAGCTGTTCCAGGCTGAGCTTAGGAGCTAAGTATGTGGTCCAGAATCACATTACTAGCATACTTCCTTCCTGTGTGCTTACTACACAGCCTTAAAGAGTAGAGCATTAGGGGGTGCCAGAAGAAGGCATGCACAAAGAAAAGACTGAAGGATGGACATACTCATTAGTCATGGAAAAGTTATGTTTGATGGGCAGCAACAGTAAATTGCTTTAGGCCCAATTGTCCTTTCATCTCTGTTTTGATTGAGACAGGTGGCAAAAGCTCACGGTGGAGCAAATTCTCACAAGCATGTGGCCTTCTTGTGGGCAAAGAGTCTTGGTGGAGAGGCTGCTGTGAAACTCCTCAACAAATTTGGACTTCTGGAAATGGCCATTGACCATGCAGCTGACAACAAGTGAGCAGCAAGGAGAGAAAGACTTACCGGTGTATCCAAATAAGGTCTCCCATTAGAAAGGAGGCAAGATCCGCCCATGCCTTGTCTCATACCCGAGATTTTCAAGGGGTAGAACCTGCCCATGAGGTTCCAACAAGGCACGGGGTTCTGCAATAACTACAGGTGCCCTTTATTGTGTGTGCCTTGAGTGGGTTTTCTTGCTGTGCTTCTTTTGTAATCAGGTTGGTTTTAACCTCATGCGACAGTTGCCTGATAGTGGTATGTAGTTTTCACTCTGCTGAAATTGAAGTGGTTTGGGATGGGAGACATAATTCTTCCTTCCACCTCCTTTTCTTCTTCCGTAGCATTTTTGATTTTGCCTTTGAGTTGGCTAGACTCTCCCTGAAGCAGAAACTACCTGAGATCCACTTCAAATATGGCTCTTTCCTGGAAGATGAGGTAGAATCTCTTGTGTTTCTTAATGGTTGCTCTCCTTCCTGGAGTAATGCCGTTCATGTGGTAAATATGCCACTCTTGTTAAATGCAGGGCAAGTTTGAAGAGGCAGAGGTGGAGTTTGTGAAGGCCGGGAAACCTAAAGAGGCAGTTTTAATGTGAGTATACCTCCATCCTCCTATGATACTCTTGCTTTCTGCCTCTGTCCAATTCCAGTGATTTAATGTGCTCCCCACTCACTTAGGTATGCTCATGCCCAGAACTGGGCTGCTGCCCAGCGAGTAGCTGAAGTCCATGATCCAGAGAGTGTAGTGATCGTGCTAGTTGGTCAAGCTGATGCTGCCTTCAAGCAAAAAGAGTTCCAGAAAGCAGAAGCTTTGTTGCTGCGGGCTCAGCGACTTGACCTTGCTGTGAAACACTACAAGGTAAATAGAAAAAAAACAAAACATCAGGACTGCTCTATTTGGAAAAACATTTTGGTTGGGTAGGGAGATGTTTAGTAAATTCTGGTCCTGCATGAAATTCACTGCAGATGGCTTTAAAATCCCAAATTGTTATCCAGTTGTTAATTCTATTGCTCTGAGGAAGCCATTCTACTCAGACCAAATACCATCTTATTAAAACTACTTAGGGATTTCCAAAGAATTCGAGTTCTATTTGACATTCTCTGCAATCAGATTGTGATCGAAACATGATAGCATTTCTTTGGTGATGGGAGCAGTAGATGAAATGGAATTTCATAGAAGATAGAATGGAATTTCCCTGAAAAAAAGACCGTGTCTTATATTTTTTTGAACCAAGAAATAAGCACTTACCCTTATTTTCAGGGAGGTCTTTCTATTTTGGGGTGCATGGAGGAAACCAGAGTAACTGGCAGGGACCGGCTGTGCATGTGTTTGAATATTTTCGGGGAGGGCTTATTTTCAGGGTGGGGTTTATTTTAGTGCATGCGCTCAAAAGCCCGATTGGGCTTATTATCAGGGGATGCCTTATTTTAGGGGAAACGGTACTAGCCAGGAGGGGGAAATGCTTCCTCCTCCTGTTCTCCTTAGCAGTGTCAAAGATGCTGGTGGCCAACAACATGGGCATTGGCTTAGTAAAACAAACCATGCTAGTTTTAAATGATCCATTGCAAATTAAATACGGCCTGATATATCCTGCAGTGGTTAGGCAAGGCTAGGTTCTGCTGGCTTCCCACAACCAACCTAATGGAGAAGCCAGCAGGAAGTTTTAAGTGCCGGGTAGGCAGGCAGGCAGGTAGGTAGGTAAATAGCTGCTGCTGGGTGGGGGAGGAAGTGATAGGGTGCATGGGAAAGGCACCACAAGAGTTGGGGAAGGTGCACAGGGGAGTGCATGAGTCAGGAAGGATACGTGGGGGTGCAACACAGGTCAAGGAGGAAGCATGATGTACAGCACCACTCCATGAGGGGGTGCAAATAGCTGACACTGCATGAGCACAGATGGGCCGGGGGAGAGTGGCGGAGACTTAACTACAGTGACCTGCAACCTTCCTGCTGGCTTCCCTATTGATTTTCTGGGGAAACTGACAGGGAAGATTGTTAATGGTGATCACAGGGCATTGTAATTGGTTGTAAGTGCAAAGTGGTTGCCAAGCACCAGATTGTGATCATGATCAACCAAGGATGTTAGGGCAGCCAGAATGTGTCGTAATTGCCATTCATTCAGCACCATTATAACTTCAAACAGTGGCTGAACGAATAATCCTAAATCAAGGACTGTCTGTAGTTCCCAAGGGTAGAAGTTATAACAGTTATACAATTGTTCCTTTTTTCACGGGGAAGAGGATAATTCGAGGAGCTTCTCCTTTTCTCCTTTGCCAAGTAAGGATACTTTCATGATTCTTTTCCCAAGGAAGCTGCTATGTGGACTGATGCTCTCCGAATATGTAAAGAATTTCTACCTGGAGATCTGGAGGCTCTACAGGAAGAGTATGAACGGGAAGTGGCTAAAAAAGGACCCAGGTATATAGGTCATGAGAGGTATGGGAAAATTTCTGGAAGCTGGCTTGCTGATAGGCAAGTCACTTAGCCCTAAGATTAAGGCTGGGTTTCTCAAAGACCTAATCACTTAGCCGTCTTTTATTGAGGTTTCTACAACTAATTGCTTCAAAGGACTAGGATCTTCTCAGTCTTTAAGATATCTCTGGGACTCTCCTTCTAATTCTATGGGATGGAATAGATAAGAGTTTCAACATCAAGCTGTAGGGAATCTCGTGGTCCCTTTCTGAACATTGACTAAGATTCTGTTGATTGCAGGGGCATTGAGGGGCTCCTGGAACAGGCACGTGAGTGGGAGCAAGCAGGTGAATATGCCAGAGCTGTGGACTGCTATCTCAAGGTCCGGGACCCCAGCAATACTACACTGATGGAAAAATGTTCCATGAAGGTAGGAAATTGCTCAAGGGCCACCTTGGCTTTCCCACTTATGGAATTTTAGGCCAGTTGGATGCATACAATGTACTTGAAGGAGAGAAATGGAGAAAAGTTGGAAATCGAAAGAAGTGTCTGCGTGGGAATTCTTTTGGCAAGTGAGACTTTCTAAATCAGTTGTGCCTCTGCTTCTTTGTTAATTCAAGCTATATTTGCCTTTTGTTGTTTTTTTAAAAATAATTTTTATTAAACAGTTTGTCTTTAAAAACAACACAAAAAACAATCACACAGATATAAAAACAAAACACATCAAGACATAACATATTAAACATTACATAACCATTAATGGTAATTTTACAGCATTCTGTATCGACATACGTATTTTGCTTTTCTAGTTCTCTATTATTTTTATTTACTACTCAATAGTGAGATAGTAAGGAGCCTGGATAACTCAGCAGACTAATGCATTGTAATTTAACTCCAGTTGTCTGCAATTAGTAAGTTCGAATCTCACCAGGCTCAAGGTTGACTCAGCCTTTTCTAAGGTAGGTAAATTGAGGACCCAGTTTGTGGGAGCAATAAGCTGACTTTGTAAAATATACAAAAGTATGAAGGTTATTGCTTAACACATTGTAAGTCGCCCTGAGTTTCCGGAGAAGGGCGGCATATAAATCAAATTAAAAAAAAAAGAAAAGATAATCATTTTATTCCGATGTATGTATGTGTGTGTGTGTGTGTGTGTGTGTGTGTGTGTGTATATATACACACACACACACACACACACACACACACACACATACATTATAATATTTATTGTTCTTATCTACACATTTATATTCACTTATATTTACATCTCTTTATTTAATGTTATTCAGTTACTCCAATTTGAGTTTCATCAGTATTAAGTTAAACATTTCTTGTTCTGGTTTCTATTTTCGAGCCAACTGTACGTTTTATTACATATTTCATAATAGTCTGAATCCTCTCTCTCTTTCAACTCCATAGTCATTATGTCCATCTCTAAGCATTCTACAATTTTCCTAATTATTGTTTCCAATTTTTTGCGAATGTGATTCTTGCTGCAGTGAGTATGTGTAATGTAGTAAAGGTTTTTGTTCATTTTCAGATCCAGTATTCCTAATAAAAACAGTTCAAGTTTCAAATCTATTTTTTGCTCTGTAATTTCTTCCAAAACTTTTGAATTTTACACCAACCAATACTTCCTTGTGATGGGGCACATCCACCACATATGGCAGAATGTTCTGGATTTATGGTTACATCTCCAACAATTGGGTGATAAATTTGGGTACATCTTGGCCAATCTCGCTGGTGGCAGTAGATTTGCCTTTTGATTGTTGTTATTCAGTTTTTTTCCCAAAAGTACAAAATTACCATTCTAAATGGTCTCTGATGGAGTATTGTAAGCTGTAAATCATTATGGCAAGAGTCTCTGCACAAAGAAAAGAACACTGTACAAGGGACATTTTTTCATTGGTGAATGCTTCTTTTCATGTCAGGCAGCTGAACTTTCTATCAAGTTTCTTGGCCAGTCTCGGAGCATTGAGGTGATGAGGACAGTGGGACCCCAGCTCGTCAGCATTGGCAAATTCGGCATGGTAAGAGTAAACTTCTGAAGGGCAGTTTAGTCTCATCTGTGTTTGTACAAACATTTATTTCCCAATTGTTTTTTAAGATTGGAAAGAGAACAAAGAGGATAAAAATATTCCAATTTTCTTTTAGAATACTGAAAAAAAATTATACATTTTTTTTTATTTTAAAGGAAGACTTTTATGTATACAGAAGACAAGCTGTGCAGTCCAGTTCTCAAAGCTAATACAAAATGAATTTCTGTCCCCACAGGGCAAAATACTATTTTTACCAATTAAGAAAGGAGAATTCAGTTTCTGTGAAACAGTCAGTTTCTGTGAAAAGTCAATATCTATGGCTGACATTTACATAGAGATTGATGGGTCTGTTCTTGACTAGCCTCAAAGGATGGAAGAATAAAGGAATGCCAAAACAAAGTTTTAAAGATCTTTAAAAGTAAATTCAATTATTAAAAGTAGCCACTGATGAAATTAGTTTTACATTTAATAAATATTCCAAGCATAATTGTATGCAGAAACATGTCATATATATTCTCCTGCATGTTTTTAACTTAGCCAAGTGAACTTAAATTGACAAAATGTGGCATGCAAATAAATATTGCATATATTTTAATTTTCCCCAACATTTCTATTTTTAAAAATGTTTTTTTCTGTAGTTTCAAAATTCCTGGTCTTCTCAGGCCAGACATGCAATGAACCTTTCTGTACAGCCTTACACTTCATATCTACTTCTATTTTAATACATGATAGAAATTTCTCATTTCTATCCCATCCTCAGGCAGTAGAGCTATACCTCAACCTTAATCTAATCAAGGAAGCCATCGATGCCCTCATGGAGGGAGAAGAGTGGAACAAAGCTAAGTGCGTGGCCAAAGAACTTGCCCCCAGGTACTAAACTGAGAGTGATTTGCAAATAATAGACTTTGAATAAGAATATATAATGCTGCTTAGGTGGAAGGCTGTCAGTTTCTCAGGCCTCCTGCTGCATCACCTTATTACTAAGGTTGCCTTATTACTAGGACAGAAATGACAAACTTTCTTTGTGGCAGATATGAAGAATATGTGGATCAACACTATAAAGAATATCTCAAGAATCAAGGCAAAGTTGATTCGGTGAGAAGGAATCTTGAGTGGGATGAAGGGAAAAGTGGGAGGCATTGAAAGTTGGGAGAGAACATTAAGTAAATATTTGAAGAACCTTTACATCTATATAAATAGAAATGAGACAGATTTTTAAGGTGCAGCTTAAATTGAATACATCTGTCATTCTTCTATCAATAATTATTTTGGAAAATGTTAAAAACTGTGACTGGGGAGTCAAAAATCAAAGTTTTAGGAAAAAGTAGTGAAATTTAAATCAAAAAGTCTTGGTACAGCCAAGCATTATTTGGCAATTATAGAAGGGGACTAGAGAACAAAAGATAGAACTGCCCAGGTTGGTACTGCTGTATCATTATTGTTTAAAGTGACTGACTTATAGCTGATCTCTCTTTGACAGCTTGTGGGCGTGGATGTTATGGCTGCCCTCGATATGTATGTGGAAAGGGGGCAGTGGGAAAAGTGCCTGGAGACAGCTGCCAAACAGGTATGTAAAAGGCCCCAAGTGGTTCTTCTATGAAAGGAGCCAAATGTTGTCTGACAACACATCCTAAGCATCTTAGCTTCCTTTACGTGCCTAAAACATTGAGTTTGGTAGGTCTATAAAGCTACGGGAATTGAGTCCATCTTCTATTCACCACTGCTTTAGTTAGGAGCCAAAGATCTGTCTGCTAAAGAAACTGAAAAGAAATTGTCATTCCACTATGAAAGCCAGTTTGGTCTAGTGGTTAAAGCACCAGAATAGAAAGTGGGAGACTGTGAGTTCAAGTTACGCTTTAGTCATGAAAGCCAGCTGGGTGATCTTGGGCCAATCACTCGCTCTCAGCCCAACCACCTCACAAGGTTGTTGTTATGGGGAAAATAGGATGCAGGAAACGTTTTGGATATTTTTGGGCTTTCAGTTATTTGTAAAGATAATAAAGGCAGCATAGAAATAAATAACAAGCATGAATTGGATAGTTATATAAACCAAATGTATAAATAAATAAATAACATCCACATAGCTATCACCCTGCTGGCACTCTAGAAAGCCTTAAAAGACCAGGCTGCTCTCTCAGGCTTTGGGTTTGAGTGATTGCCCTCACTCCCCAAGATTGTGTGTACTTAGAAAAACACACCATCACTTCTTGTTTTATTTTTATTCTGTTGGTTGTACGGTATATTGCCCTGAACCAGTTTGGAGATGGGTATTAAATTCATTTAATTTAATAAATTAAATCAAGGCATCGTGCTTGATCCTTCAGGGGAAATGATTGGCATTTCTATTGGACTTATACTGACATTGCTGCCTGCACAGAATTGATTGGGATAAAATTGGATTTCAGAACTGATGAATGGAATATCAATTTGGACAGAATGCAAACAAAGGCATGGTTATTTTGTTTCACTAGGAAATGGGGAACACTAAAGATATATAGTTCACCCAGAAAGGAATCCTCCTACTTAACCAGATCATTTTTCATAATGAAAAACTGCTATTTGTTTTACAGGCTTCCATATTACTTTGTTCCTCTTTTGGCTTCTTATAGAACTATAAAGTGCTGCATAAATATGTGGCTCTTTATGCCACATATTTGATCCGCGAGAACAGTTGGGACAAAGTTTTGAGCCTCTATGTTCAGAATGGTGCTCCCGCCAATGCCCAGGTAAGATAAGAGTCCCGGCTGGCTAGAAAAAATTGCTTGCTTCTGTTTATAGCAAAGCTCTTCCCACATTTTCTCTTCAGAATTTCAATATTTATAAACGACTATTTGTGGAGATCGTGAATGCAGCCAATATGAATCGGCCAGAGGCTTATCACAGCTGGGCTGATTTGCGGGATGTGCTTTTCAACCTGGTGAGTAAAGCTTAAAATAAATGTATGATGTACCATTGAATGTAAAGTGCCTGATCTTCATTTTACTCCTGTGTGTGTTGCTGCTAATACCACATATGTTTTCCTAAACAAAACTGCAGTGCAAAATATCTGCGTGGCACCATTCTATATTTTCAGATAGAGCAGCTTTTTCGTTATTACTCAATCTCTTTGGTGGGATGAATGAAGTGTTTAAATAGCCCTACATGAGACCACAATCTGCTGTGTTTCTTTCTTTTTAACGAATATGTCAGAGAAAGGTAATTTTTTTTCCAATTTCAAGTGATTTAAGATTCCAGAAAACTTACACGATCCCCTTTCGTACAGTGTGAAAATTTAGGGAAATCAAGTGAAGCCAACTCACCAGCTCATGAGGAATTTGAAACCATGTTGCTTATATCCCACTACTATGCTACACGATCTGCAGCCCAAAGCATCAAACAGCTGGTAAGAGAAGGGTGGCAGCAGGTCAAAAGGACTTAACCGGTTTACTAGTCTCTGGCTTGTTTCTGAACCCTACATTTCTTACTATTTCATTTTTCTCCGCATGGAGTTCTGATTGCATGATCTTTGATAAAAAAACAACATTTGCTTTGTTAATACTGCTTCAGATTTGGATGGCTACAAAGTCTGTGGGCCTTGTGCAACTGGCAACCAAATCTGTTTGTTTAGGTTTGTCAGTCATGAAAGAATAGTTCTTATGACATCTTAGTCAACTGCAACTTAATTTTCTCATGAAGACTCCTACTTTCAGAACTTTTCTTTTTAGATTCATTGTATATTTCACTTTGCGCAAATATCAAATTGCAATCCTGGATATCAAACTTCTTTTTCTGAGACTTTGGAGGGAGCGGGTGATTCTCTCTCTTAGCTCATTTAACTCATGACTTATAATTACAGGCAGTATTTTTAAAAAGAAGGCAAGGGTGGGGCAACTAGCTCCACTTGAACAGACTACTTTTGTCTAAGAAGGGCTGGTTGACCTGAAGAAGTGCCATCTCTTAACGGAAGCTAGAGAGCAGAGTTTGAGTTTGTGGTTTTTTTGCCACCCCCCAGGAAACTGTGGCAGCCAAGCTCTCCATCTCTTTGTTGCGCCATACTGAGATCATTCCAGCAGACAAGGCCTTCTATGAAGCAGGGACAGCAGCTAAGGTGAGGAGCAGAAAGCTCGTTTGTAGGTCACATCCAGGTAGTTGGGTGGGGAAATTTGTGGCCAATTAATGCCAAATAAGGCAAAATGGGAAAATGGCTGGTTCCTTGTATGCTTTGTAGGAATGTGAGAAGCATGCTGTCAACTCTGAAGCTTACCTGGCTAAAGTAATATTTCTCCTGCCTCAGAGTTGCCACGAACTTTGAAAGGGGAAAGGGAGGGAGGAAGTAGATAGACTGGCTACCTGTCAAAACAAAAAGTTTTCTGTGGGAACCAAGGTCATCCCAGCAGATGGCAGAGGAGTGACCAAGCAGCCTTCCAGTTACCTTCATTGAACAATGTGACCGGTGACATCTGGGGAGGGAATATTCATTTGCTCTTTTAATTAGGGGAAAAATCGCAGGAACCTTTAGAGTTGGTTTTCACTAGCTGTGCCGATATGGTGTGTCCAATAAACATGTTTTTTGAGGAATATACCTGTCTCTGAGTTCTGCTTTTGGTGGATGCATTACTCGGAACCCTGATACTTGCATTGACTTCCGGAGGATTCCACCTCTTACATTCAGAAACCCCTTTAGATTTTACCTTTCAAACAAATGATCTCTAGAAAAATCTTTAAAAGGATTAAAGCATTTTACAGTATAAGAATGGCCAAATGATCAAGAGAACTAAAGCAGTGTATCCACTATCTCAGTCCAGATGGACTCTAGGCTCTAAGGAACTCTAAGGAATTACAATAATTGGATTCTTGAGCATGGTAAAAGGCAAGATGGGATAAATACAATATACAACATTAGTAAAGTGGAGAATAATTATTGTTTTCCTTTCTCAAAATATTAGACTCGTGGTCATCTCATTAAAGTTAAATGGTGGCAGATGATTGACACAGTACTCATTTTAACTCTGGAATTTGCTTTCACACAATGTAGCAAAGCCTGCCAATTTAGGTACCTTAAAAAGAGGATTAAACAAGATAATACCGTATATTGTGATGTCTCTAAGTTTCCCAGTCAGTGACTTATACAGGTCTTACAGAAAAAAGTCTTTATTGTTCATATTACGTTTTGCCAGCTTTATAGTTGCATCTATTCTACAGATTACCATTGAATGAGAACATTAGATTTTCAACTCTTCATCTAATCCCACAGATAAATGTGAGAGAGTGATTATCTGTCTCCTTTGATTCTAATTAAACATTTTTTTTAAAAAAATAGTAGTACTTTTGAGTAGGATATTGGAAATCATGCTCCACAAAAGTCCAGCAATCTTAGCTTGAAAACATTTGAACACACTTGCCATGTTGAACTGAAATCAGTTTTGACTTTTGGCAGAGAACTGGGAAAGATAGTTCATCCTTCTCTTTCATCTTTGCAGAGTGTTGGTTGGCAGAATATGGCTTTTATCTTCCTAAACCGTTTCCTTGATTTAACTGATGTAAGTTTTATCTGGGACTCTTGAGAGTAGTGGGGAGGGAAAAGGACTCCAGGTTTGTTCTTTCTGATGTTATTTGCTCTCCTAGGCAATTGAAGAGGGCTCCCTTGATGCTCTAGACCACTCAGACTTCCAGAATACAGATATCCCTTTTGAAGTGCCACTGCCTGCCAAGCCACATATCTCAGTGAGTGTGTTGTCGTATGCATGCGCAATTTCAGTCCATTTCTATTTTGAGCAGGGGAGACAGTCGTTCTAAGGGGCCTTGGAAAAGGATATTCCTTGCCTAATTCCCAGTCCAGTTGACTCATACACTTCCACCACCCATTCCAAGTATTACTACTGCTGCCACTTTTCATTCATTCTGAGTGTCATATGTCTTATCTGTGCTAGGAAGACCAGCGTGAGGAGATCCGTGACTGGGTTCTCACTGTCTCCATGGATCAGCGGTTGGAACAGGTACTGCCACAAGATGAACGTGATACTTATGAAGCTTCTCTGGTAGCAGCGAGCACAGGTGTGCGCTCCCTGCCCTGCCTTATCACAGGTGAGCAGAGCAGAGTGGCATTTTAGCATGGCTGAAGCTATAATGGAACATATCCCATCTTCCCTCCATAAGATTTTCAAATGGTGCCTCTTCCCCACCCCAATATAAACTTGTCCATTTTTTCAGACCCTATTCTCATCCACTGTGGGAGAATAAGTATAGAAAAAGTATTTTAAACTGTCCTGAAGTTAGTTAGAAAGTCCCTCTTCCAAATTCCTGACAGAAAAATATATGGTGGTGCTTTGCTTATGTTCAGAAGAATGTTAAACTTAACTTCTACTCTGCATTTTATTTCTTTTAATATACCCTTCTTTTAACTAAGACATTTATCACTATTCAATTTTTTGTTTTGCCTATTATATTTATATTTTAGCATTTACTTCTGTACATTTTAACTTGTAAGTTTTTACCTTGAAAGATTATCATTTTAAGCATTTCATATTTTTAAAATCACATCCACAGTTCTGACTAGTGATGAAGTTTCTTCACTAAAGAAAGCTAATTGTCCTGGTTGAATCCATGAGTCCATTTATAGTTATCTGCAACTGCTCTACTTCTCTTTTTTAAAATAGTTCATTGCTTTATGATAGGCAATAAAAACAAGACAAACAATTACGGCATTCAGAATGAAATAATCTAACTATAAGGATTACTCACAATCTTTCAAAACAAAGATATAGTAGAGTAAAATAATAAAACACAAGGCACCATGTATAATTTGGGGGAGGGGTGAATTCCAGAACATGTGAGTAACCATGGAGAAGACCTGACAGACCTTATTCACACCCCATGAATTTCACCACACGGAGAGAATTTCATCAGGACATTTCTAAGTGTTTGAACTGGATTGGATGGAGTCCATTTTGTTAGGTTCATGTCTGATATAATTTTGTTTGATGTCTTAATCATTACACCAAACTGGTTCATTAGTCATGTCTGATATACTTTGTTTCATGTCTGATATAACTTTGTGCTATACCATATACTATAGCATATGTATATACTAAGGCTATAAGGGCATATACAGCTAGTCCTCAATTTACAACACTTCATTTAGTGACCATTCGAAGTTACAGCAGCACTGAAAAAAGGGACTTACAACCTTTTTTCACACTCAACCATTGCAGCATCTCCCATAGACCCCATGGTCAAAATACAGATACTTGGAAACTGATCCATATTGATGACGGTTGCAGTGTCCTAGGATAATTGATCATTTTTTGCAACCTTCTGAAAAGCAAAGACAATGAGGAAGCCAGATTCACTTAACAACTGTGGCAAGAAGGATTGTAGCATGGGGTAAAACTCAGCAGCTGTCCTGTTTAGCAATAGGAATTTGGGACTCAGTTGTGATCTTAAATTGAGGATTAAGGCATTCTATATTTAAAATAGTCCAAATTAATCTCTAGTATGATCAAGAAGCTACCCTGAGGTTCAACAGAATACATAGAAAGATTTTGTGTTTGCCAAAATTTGAAGAGAGAAATTATTTCCTGGGCAGGAACCTGCTCCTTCAGCTGAGTTTTACAATATGTGAGCTCCTCTTTATGTCCTTTTAATATGTTTTGTTTTCCTTCTCCCAAATCAGGCTATCCGGTACTAAGAAATAAGGTGGAATTCAAGTGTCCTGGCAAAGAGGCAAACAAGGAAAGCTGGAACAAGTTTTTGATGGCAGTCAAGGTGAGGAAGAGAATGAAGGTATAAGAAAGCAAGCTAGCAATCATAAGTAGAAGAGGGCAGAGGGCAAGAAAAGTAGGCAAGCTTGCCCTATAGCCTAAATCTATCAACTTTGATCTCAGCCCTAGTTTTACTCATGCCTTCCTTGCAGATGTCACACAGCCCTCCCTGCCAGGATGTTCTCAAATTCATCAGCCAGTGGTGTGGAGGGCTGCCCAGCACCAGTTTCTCCTTCCAGTGACCAACTCAGCCAGAGCATTTCCTTAAGTCTTCAACCCCCTTTAGATATTTATTCTCCTATATTAAATATCTTGTTTATATAATGATATTGTCTGCCTTCTTTAATTGGTGTGGCATTTATTATCCATTATGTCAAATGTCCTGCAACTTTAGAGACAGAAACTCAAGGGAGGTGACAAAAGACAATAGTATGAAAGGGGAAGCTGTGGAAAATTGTATTATAATGGTCATGCTGCATTGGAACAAAGCTCACTTTGGCACAGGATTGCATTTCAAATGGAGCCAATAGGCAACTGCCTCCAATCTGTAATCATTTGGCTAGTGTGAGCTATATGCTAAAGTTTGCTATTTTATTCCAATGGATCTAAAGGCATTAGATCAGGAAGACTATTTTAAAGACTGTATATATTATCTAAAAGCCAACCAGTGTCAAATCTGTTTGGTACTTGGAGTGGAGGCCACTAAGACATTTCAAGGCTTGAGCTAACTTGGATTTTTTTTTTTAAAAAAAAATCATCCTTCAAGAATGCATTAGTGAATGAATTAATGAAGGCATCCGGAGTTGAGTTCAATTCAGAGACTTTTAACTTGACTTGAAAACAGAAACACTCATAATTAAAACTATAATAACTGTAATTTTAGTGTGTAATATATACCATGCAGGAATAAAAGGAAGTTAAACCAATAATAAAAATGAAAGAAAAAGACTTTCAGGGAATAATAAATTAAAATATCACATTTCTGATGCTACCTTGCAAATTGCCTGGGCCCATGGCCCGTTGAAAAAACAAGATTTTAAAGCTTCCCTAAAGGACAAGAAAATTGGGACCGTGCAGGTATCAGGGGAATGCTGTTCCAAAGGGCAGGAAGAACAGAGACACATTTCTTGAGGTTCTCAGATGGACATTATTTTATTGATGGGTCATGTAGAATGCCAATCCTACTAGACTTTACAATATAGGCAAATACAATTAGAAAGGTGATGGTGTAGCTATCCATGCTCTAAGCCACGTAGTCATGATGTGTCCATATATACAAAGATCAAACTTGTACAGGACATGGTATTCCCTATGTCACTCCCTGTGTTCCATTCCCTGTGGAACTGGAAGTGAAACTTTGAAGAATCAAGATAGGAAGAGTTTGAACTTTGATGTTAGAGAAGATTCCTGAGAAAATGGTGGCCAAGAAAACAAACCAATGGATCATCGAACAAATCAACCAAGAGTTCTCACTTGCACAAATTATCCTAATTTTGACATACTATACAAAGATCTACCTCTCTGGAGAAGCTCTATCTCTGAGAAAGGTGGAAGGAAAGAAGATGACCAATAGCAAGGTCAATGGACTCAGCTACAGTACTGATGAATGCACCTTTGGGAGTTCAGAAAAAAACAGGCATGGGTTGTCAGGGAAAATGTGGTAATTAGGAGTCAAAAATGATTTGATCAATCAATCAAAGCCACGTAGAATCAACCAGCACCATGAGTTGCAGTGGGAAGCTAAGTGCAAAGACATAACATAAGCAAGGGTCCTTCTGGCATGGTTTCTTAAGAGATGCAAATTTAGAAAGAGCTTCAGATGACAGTTTTTTCCCTCTGAGGAAGTGCAACACTATCCAGATCTAAACCTGGAAAGCTACTGGAAATAAAAGAACTTGGAATCCATATCCATAGTGTTGCTTGGGTTGAGTTCAAACCTGCTCCTCACTATTCAGATCTTAACAACCTCCCAGCTATGAGAGAAGTGTGAGCTGCTTAGCTGAAGCTACAACAATTTCTTAATTATTTTAAGTCAGGCATTGGAAGCCTTATCTGTAACATTGTTTAGTCCCCACAACAGATTTTCATGCCTCCTGGTGAGGCCAGTTAATCCTTCAGAAAGTTTCAAATTACTAAGAATATTATCATTGTGCTATTCTTAACATGGCAACAAAGTGCTTCCTACTGGTTGTAGGTGGTTGGAGAATGATGATGTGCTAATGAGAGTTAAGGCTTTTCTGTAGTTTCAAGGTACAGAATGCAACAACTACTTTTCCCCCCCATGCTTAAATACTTCACCCATTTCATTTAGAAAGCAGTGATTATCATGCTATGTAGAATAAGTCTGAATTCAGCGCAAGTGTTTACATTCAAAATTCATTTTTTTCATTCCAATTTGACCATGCGCGTCAACCTTACAACACTTAAACTTGCTCTTTCAATCTTGAAGTCACTTAAATTCAAACTGTTTTGCATACCAAGTGCTGATGCAATACTCCTAAGCCTCTTACACTAGAATGAAGCTTCTGTTCTTACCTTTGAAGTTCCAATTAAACAGAATGATACAGGTAAGGAGCTGATACCTGGTCCCCAAGTCAAATTCAACTGACTGATGCAACCCATGTGATGCTGTACATTAAAAGGGAGCAAGAGCCTGCAACTTACAGTCTGCTTATTCACCATTAGATAGATAGAATTATAAGTACCTTTTATCTGCATCAGGAACTGCATAAGATAAAAGTAATCAGAGCTGAGGACTTGGCAGCACAAGGAAACATCAACCAATCGCCAGCCATCAACATACCAATCAACCAATAGGAAAGCACCATAAATAGGAAACAGAATAGCTCAAAGCACATAGCACATAGCAAGAAGTTCCCCGAGGATGGGCTCTAACATGAATCTGAAAGCTCGGAAGACTAAACCTCTGGTCCCAGTGACGGACCCAGATTGGATCTTGCAATTGTCCTGGGAAACATATATTTGCCTTCATTCGTAAAAGCAATCAACTCAACACTATGGAAGGTTTTTTTCCTGTTCAACACAGAATTGTTAACACTGGAAGGTCTTCAGGTATCAGCCTACATAAAAACTTAGTACTAGGATCTTTTCCAGATGTTACCTAAACATAAAACGTCTGCAAAATAAACCCAAACAAACTCAGAAAACTCATAGAAACTAATAATATTTGCTATAGAACATAGTTCTCAGAAACCAAGGGAGCATTTTTCTTTCTAAAGCAAAAGCAATTTTTTGGTGAATAAGCAGAAGCCAAAATGAGGTTCAGATTCAACCTAGATGCAGTCAGTGGATGAGAGCATACCTTGAAAAATATGAAAGAAGAGATCAAGAAATTTCAGGAGTACGAACAGCCCAACACCAACCACTTTTGCCCTTTCCCAATGAGCAGGAGAATGCTCCTTTTACCTCTGTGATTCCGATTCCCAGATTCCAATCACAAACAGGTTGCAGTTAATTATTTACAAAACAATTTATTAAAAATAGGAACAGAAATGACACTTGGAACAGCTCCAGCACAGGAAAGGTTGAATTTCTCTGATAAACTGGCCCCAAGCCTGCAGGCATTAGATAATATCCTAAAGGAAAAGATGGTTTAACATTGCCACCTGCTATCTGAACTGGAACTTCCTATCTACTTCCTCTATTAACCAGATGGAACCCTCACACCACACAATAGATGCAGCCAAGGATATTGGAAGCAAGGCTGGTGCATGAAGCAACTGTGGAGAGGAGAAGAGTCCATCTGGAGGGGATAAGGCAATGACTGTGGGGCTAGAGAGTGCATGTGTAATGTGGAGGGCCAGCATGGGATGGGGTAGAACTTAACTTCTCCGTTCCCCCCCCCCTTTTAAATAACAAGACAGACATCTGTGCTGTGCAAAAAAAAAAACAAAACCTTTGTACAATTCAAGCAAAAGAAAACTCCATGCATGTGAGCCCAAAAAGAGGGAGAGGGAAGGAAGGCCATTGGCCACAGGGAAAATAATACTGACAAGGCACACAGCCCTCCCCCCCACACCTTGCCCCCCTGCCTTTAAGACTGGCAGCGATTGTCTGCAGGACCTGGCTATAACACATGCGGGAGGCACATCCAAGCTGGCAACGGTGGTGGCAGCGGCTTAGAGTAGTACCCTACACAGATGCAGAGCAGGTACACCTGCTAGCAGCAAGATGGCCATTATGATGATACAGTGACAGCTGCCAGTGCCCCATTCCGCGAGTAGAAGAACTTGTTGAATGCCTCTTCAAGTAAACAGCTAAGACGGCTTTGATCAGCCTACAAAACAATGGGGGGAAAAACACGGTAAGAAAACCTGTCCCTATACTCTTACTGGCTACAATGAAGTTCCCCAGAAAGAGAAGAAAAAAAGTCTTTTGGTGAACAGGACTGAAACTTACCTCACTGATGAATCCTAACTGAACCAATTCAGCTGCCAGTTCCTGAATATTGTCACCTAAGGAAGGAAAATGAGAGAATTGGTATGTTCTCTTAAGATGAAAAAAGAGAAGAGAAGAGAAGAGAAGAGAAGAGAAGAGAAGAGAAGAGAAGAGAAGAACACGGACTTACTGGGCAGTAGGTCACAGCTCAAGTGCCGATTCAATTTGTCTTCCAGTTTCAGCAGCAGTGTCAACTGAATGAAAGATGGGGCATAGAAGAAAAAAGGAAATTGCATTTTCATCTTCAACACTACAACAATCCCCAAAAGGGAATAGGTCATTGTAGGCAAATGGAAGCCCTAGACTGGTATAAGTCACCCAGCTTGAGGCGGATACATACATGGTGCTTCACACCCTCCTCCACTGATTCAATGTTGCACTGCATCAACAGCACCTGGAAATGACAAAGGAGAGCGATAAGGCAAGGCTTTGCTATTATCGGCCAAGGAGATGTGGATTAGAGACCAGCTACTCACTTTGCGAGTCTCCACTTCTGCTGGCTCTGGTGTTGGAGTCTTTACTGATGGGGGGGCAATGGGAGATTTCACCACCTCCTGCTGTGGCTGCTGAGGTCGGGGCAGGCCAAAGGCAGTAAGTGGATAAATTCCATTTCTGTGGAACCACAAATGGAGTAACTCAACTCTATGTATTGCCTGCTAATTCAGTGAACTAACAATGAAGGGGCCAGGTTGGCTTGACCAGGACATTAGCTAGCTTCAGTAACAGAATCCCACTGAGAGTCATTATAGGAGAAAGGAGCATACCTCACATCTTCCAAGAATTTGTCTAGTTCCAGCGCTGGGGACTGTGAGAATCTAGGGCAAGACAGAGCACCAATTTAATTTTTACAGCATAAAGTACATCCACCCTTTAATGAGCCAACTATCAATTGCTTCCCATTCCATCTAATATTCTGCTGACCTCAGTTCATTGCATAGAACCAGAGAAACTCAATTCCAAAATTCAACACTTCACCTCAAAGCTCTCTCTTCCCCCATCAGTTCCCAACAATTCAAACTCACATCATACGGACACCATCGCGGTCAGCATGGTTGATTTCAGCCAGTACAGCACTCATGTCCAAATTCTTGGTCATTTCTTCAAGTGCATTTTCAGGGATCATGTCTATCACAAAATAAAAGGTAAACATTACACTATTTTTCCTTTACTAACCCACTGTTATAACCAGTGTGTTTCCTAAATATGTTTTCCATTTTTCCCCTGAAGAGTTTAAAAAAAAATCGGAGATTAAAAAAAGATTTAAGAAATACAGCAAAGGACTAACCATTCTTGTGAGGAAAGAGGGGAAAAAAGAAGCATGGCTACCCAGAATGATGTACATGTGCCATAGAAATTTTAAAAGAAATAAAATATAAATGGAATGATGGAATGAAAATGATTTGTAGGTGGAGATCTAACTATTCAGTATCATGAAAACTTAAGCAGACTTTAAAATTATGTTCTAAAAAGATGTCCACGTGAGGAATGAACATGTTAAATTCAAACTGGATGCATAATTCTAAATTTTGGTATAATTTTAACATCACACATAAACTGAGGGAAACTAAGTGATTACAAAGATTTTAATTTTGTACCAAAAAGTGCATTAATACTGATAGCAATGTAACCTTCTACAAAAACAAACTATTTTTAGTTTAGAAAAAAAATGAGAGTCAGCTGAATGACTTTGAGTCAATCTCGCTATCTCAGTCCAACCCACCTCAGGGTTGTTGTTGTGAGGGAAATAGGAGAAGGAAGTTGTGTTGGATATGTTACCACCTTGAGTTTATTTGTAAAAATAATAAAGGCAGGATACAAACAAATAAAAAATAAAGGATGGGCAGACATGTGCCACAGGAAGATTTATAAAACTGCACATATAGTAGTTACAAAATACCCTACTATCAGGGTATTTTATATTCTTAGGAAGAGGTCGATCTCACTGAGGTAATAGACATTACCCTAGCTAATTTAATCCTTTTAACTGAAATCATTATCCGGAATTAACCTGGGACCCTCTCCATGCAAACTGATACTCTAGAGATAAACTACAATGTATTTAATATTATTTTTGTTGGGGCTTTTTACTACTATCCAAATGAAGAGAGCTGGACTGAAGTCCATCCACATTTATGTATATGTTTTTCGTATTTCAGATCCATTACATCTCCCTCATTTATATATTATGATAATGGAAACTCAATCTTGAGAAAGTAGGTTGCTAATTCTGAATATTAGGAGGCTCTAGGAGAAAACGTGAGAGCATCCAAAAATCATTTGTCAGGCTGATCAATCTTGCTTAGATACAAAGAAAGCTATTATGGACTTCTCTGTTCATCCTGGCTGCCTCCTTTTAGTAGATTTGAGTTTTTCTAATTTCATTTGTAACTGTAATTTGTAATTTCATTTCAGGGGATTTCTGGATATATTATGAAGCATTAGTTACTGAGCTACACATTCATTTCATACAAAATATTATTTTTACACACTAGTGAAGGGTTTTGCTCTTAGCAATAGTCCGCAGACTTCTGTTGGCTATACTCACGCTGATGGCCCACAATGCAATGGGCTGCCAAAAGTTTCAGAGAGGGTACTTCAAACAAAGCCTGATGGAAAAGAAGCTCACGAGCTGTGGGTCGTTTGCTAGGTTGTGGCTCCAGGCACTTCTGAATAAACTCCTAGAAAGGAAAAAGGAGACCAAATTTTGTGCTAATCCTGAGAGCTGGGAAAAGAATGGAAAGCAAAGAAAAGAATTGAGGACAATCTTACTCGTTGTAATGGATCCTCTAGCAATTGGATGGCATTGTTAATAGCTTCTTGTGGCACATAGGAAGATTCGCCATTTCCCTGGATCTCGAGCACTGCCATCTATCAGTATAGAAACAGATGTCAAGGGGTGATATCTTTAGATCACCAGAGAGGTGCACCTTTTATCAGAAAATTTCATCAGCCACCACAGATTTTTTTTCTCATCACCCTATATGTGAATCAAAGCAACACCCCTATTTTTATCTTTTCACTAGATTTTTACTGTCAACAAAGAAATTGCTTTCATTTCAACCATTTAATTTTATTAGTCATACTATTCTTTCAGACAAAAGCGTATCAGAATTCACATCACATAAGGAATTTAGAAACAATCTTAATTGGAAGAGAACAAGAGAAAAAAATAATGGAACCCTCTTTAGGCCTGTTCTCCAAACCCTGAAGTTATAACAAAAACTATCCCATCTTCTTTGTTGGGTGAGGAAGATGACCTTGATAGAAATACCGATAATTTCTACACAAAGAAGGCTAAAGCATTCTATAAGTCCCAAGAAACTATATTTGGAAGAAGCTCAGATAAATGGTTCACTGAAGTACAGGTAGTTCAGATTAACAACAATGTGAACTCCTTGATTCTGTTGGGGGTGCTACTTGGAACCCTGACCCAATGATTGGGAACAAGCAAGGGGTTGTAATGGGCAATGTCATGTGACTGTGCCAATTTACAACAGCAGCTCTAGCTGCAGACATTAAGCAAATATTAGGTGGAACATCACATGACCACCACTTGCAACCTCCTGACAGCTTCCCGACTGACTTTGCCTGTGGGAAGCTGACAGCGAATTTGCAAATGGCAATTGCATGACCAGAGGATGCTGCAGCTGTCAAAATTGCGAGGCAATTGCCAAGCACCCAAATTAAAATCACACTATTCCAGGGGATGCTGCAATGGCCACAACATCTAGGACTGGGCCTAAGTCTTTCCATTACGCACCATTGTAAATTCAAACAATCACTGAATAAACGGTTATTAACCAAGAACTACCTGCATAAGAAGGAAGATAAAGCACAGTCCAATTCGCCAGATAAGTCTTAACATGTACAGGTGGGGCTGACACCTTCATATACTAATTGCCCTCCATCTTACCTCTAACGCACACATTCCAAAGGAGTAGATGTCCACTGCTGTAGTCACATGTGCAACTTCTGGAACAAAGAATAATAATTAGAAGCTATCTCTAAGGCAGAGAGAACAGACTGAACACTTTTTCTGCAGTTAATACAGAACTGCAGGTCCCAATACCCTCGTATTCGTACCGCCATACTCTGGAGCAAAGAAATGCAGGTTCTTCTGCTCCTCACGACATGTCTTCACATGATTGTTGATGGTATCTGGGGCAACTATAAGAGAAGAGAATTGTAGGAGATCAGAGCCCATGCCTCTCTTTCCTTTCTGGTGTATGGGACTTGAGGCAGCTTCCATCTAGTTCATCTCTGCAAGGAACCCCAAACAAAGAAGCACTGCTCTTGTCCGGCCTCCCCAGCTTTCAGGCAGCACCACATCATAAGCGAACTCAGAAGCAAAAAGAAGGGATGCCTACATTCTCTTCCAGAAACCCCAGGTCTTTTCTGCGTCAACTCAAAGCCAGGCAAAGCAATCATCTGATCTTTCTAAAGAAACGGACATGAGAAGAAACTAGATTCCGTATGTGTACACACATATACACACACACGCTATTAGAATAGGTAAGCAGCTTTTGTCCGCTGATGAAAGTAAAAGAGCCCATTCTCCCTAACATTTTTTTTATTTTGGATAGTTGCACCAAGCCACTATTTTTCCAGGCAGGCACAGATGCAGGCAAAGCTCAAAGTAAATCCCAAAATGCTGGTACTTTACCCATCACCTCGCAGTCTTATGCAAAGAAAGCAACTTCCCAGTAACATGCCCAATTGTTCAACAGCACTTACCCCCTATTTTTTTCACAACTTTCTCAGTTGATACCGCAAACAAAGCAATGCTTCTGGCAGCACCTGAACATTTATAATTTCTTTTAAAATATATTTAATTTGCTTATTAAAACAGTCCCTAAATTGACCAGTAAATAAAGATAAACAAAGCGGTCAGTGAATGACTACCACCAATTCTTAAGAAGCTCCTGGCACAACAAAACTCATTATAGCCAAGATACAAAAATCATCCTGAGAAAATTTGGAAACCAATAAAGATCCACTGCGGACAGGGTATAACTTCGGCTGACATAAAAAAAGAAAAAAAACCCTAAGCCAGACTATTAACCATAGAGAACTGTTCGTCTGCTATGTTCTTCCACTATTAATTAGCTCAGTTAAAGACCTAGTAGATGCTTTTATACAATGTACAAAGCTTGACTTTTTTTGCTTTTTTATGTGTGGCTTAGATATTCTGCAAAGTTAGTCCGTGTATTTAGTTTACTGTTATTTATATTACATAGATCCAGGAAATGGTTAATTTATTCACTAAGATACATCTATTGTACAAATCCAGCCTTAGGCTCAAGGATGGTGCAAGCTAATTCACTCTATTTAAGCAGTGTTAAGAGATTTTACTTCACGCCTTGCCTTTTGATAAGCAAGAGGAATAGACTGAAAACACCAGTTCTCAACAGCTGTTAGACCCTATTGACATGACAGAAAATCAGCACGTGGAAGTCAAGCAGCAGAGGGTGCTTAAGACTAACGAGAAAGGATAACAACTTCCGATGGAAGAGAGTATTTGTAGCTCAGAGTTGAACTGTGGAGTCCTTGGTGCTCTGAGCTTGTGGTTTTCTTGAAAACATTTAATTACCAAACTAGGTAACATCATCAGTAATACAAAGGAGTGGAGTATGCTCCCATTTTATATACCAGTGGCTTGCCCTGTCAGTGGTCTTGGTGGTTCCTTGATTAAGCTATTGTTTACTGTTAGTGTTTTTGTCCATGTTACTTCATTATTGGTGTAATCTTGGTATTATCTCTGTTCATCTGGGTGTTGATTATCAGTGAGGAGATGTTTTGCATTTTTTGGTTTCCTTTTTCGCTTTTTGATTGTCTCTTTTGAATGGTATGTAGATGTTGTTTATCTGTATGTGCCTGCTGATATGTCAAGTTCAGAGAGCACCAAGGACCACAAACAACTATTTCCCCCAAGCAGAAAAAAATGCTGGCAGGACCAGACTGAGCCTGTATACCTTAAACCACAGCCCAGAATAAAATTGATCTAGTAGCAACACTACTGAGGTCAAACAAATTAAAAACATATCAGCTTTAGCTTAATGTAAACGTCTACTCTCTAATAAAGTATTTCCAGATATTTGCTCCTATCTGAAATTTTCCTGCAGTACGTTGCTTTCTTTACATCCATACACTTTCTGTATCAACCAAAAATCTGGTAAGTGCTTGAAAATGCGTATTTCTAACAGTGATCATTGGCAGGAGCTACATTTACAGTTTCTCATTCTGAAAAAGATTTTATTTAATGAGGACCTAAAATGGGTTGCCTGGTAAAAAGCTTTTTCAACTTGTTCTATGTATGTACCGATACGTACTATATTGTTTATCAAAATAGAGATGGATATAAATAACAATGAAAATAACTCATTTCCCCATATTATAATTATTGTTATTTATTATATTAATTGCTTGCTAATAATTTGAATTTATTAGCTGCCCAAATCCAGTGGATTCTACTTGTTAAATAAGTATGGTATTGTAGGGCATTACAGTTATTTTGGTATAAACTTTCATGTACTAATCTTCATTAATACTATTATAGTTCTTTAATTTGTTATACTCATGTTTCAATTTACTTCTATAAAATTATTAGTTTCATAACTATCTTTCTGTTCATTAATGCTAAGGTTTACATACAGTTTTAAATTAATAAGATTACTGGTGTTTTTCAGTATGCCAATAGTTAAATATGTACAATGTAACTATGTTCTCAACAGCAGTGGTGAAATCCAAATTTTTTTACTACCGGTTCTGTGGCCGTGTCTTGTAGGCGTGGTGTGGCGTGGTGTGGCGTGGTGGGTGTGGCAGGGGAAGGATACTGCAAAATCCCCATTCCCACCCACTCTGAGGCCAGCCAGAGGTGGTATTTGCCTGTTCTCCAAACTACTCAAAATTTCCGCTGTCAGTTCTCCCAACTGCTCAAAATTTCTGCTACCAGTTCTCCAGAACCTGTCAGAACCTGCTGGATTTCAACCTTGTTCAATAGACTAAAACTCCATCTCTTAACACTGCTTAGAGACTAATAAATGATTGTGGATTTTTAATGTTGTAAACTGCTCAAAGTCACTGCGTGTGAGTTGGGTGGCCATATACATTTATTTAATAAAATAAATATAATAAGGTATTGTAAATATGCTACTTATTTTAATAAATGTAAGCTAGGTTCACCATATCTCATTTTGTTACTGATTACGGATTAAGCTACAACTAGATTCAGGAAATCTAAAATAAACTATTATTATTGCTTAGCACAATGTGTAAATCCAGATAATGAAATGGAAGTAATTCCATCTTCGTCCTATCATATGCACAGTTTAAGCAAAAGAATAGTATTCCTTTTCACATGCTGCCTCCATTTGGCAGCCATCACTCTCCTCTCAGCAGTGCATGGCATCTGTTTTTTGCAATCTTCTGAACTTCTAGACCAAGGACCACATGAACTTGGTACAAGATTCTTTTCGGTCCTCATTATTGTTGGACATACAATTATCCCAAGGGTTTCTCTCAGCTGGAAACTCAAAGCCACAGTCTCATCATCAGCATCTCTCTTCCATCCAAGCTTTTTCTTTCTTTTAATCAGGCCCCAAGGCTTCGTTTTGCCAGACTTGGCTAAAGTTTCACCAGAAGTTCATCTTCTCTAGATGCTCTTTGCTGGCAACCTGTCTTATTGTTCTGTTTCAATCACTCTACTCTGCCATAAACAGAAAGGCTTGCTTATCTGTTATACCTAGCACTGGGATAGGGAAGGCAAGCAAATCCCCAAGGGATCCTTCTATAGCTGAAGGGAATTGAATAGTTCCAAAATAAGAGCATTCAAAGCAGAACCTAATTTTCTGATTCAACTAAAAACCCCAAAAGGAATTCAACATATGTCACTAAACTGGACAACATTTCAGCACTCTTATACGCCTCACCCATTATCCCTATAAACAGTTGGCCACAGCTCAGGCCACAAGCAAGCAGCAAGCAAAATCCCAATCATAGCCGCAAGGGAAGGAGGTAGCAGCCGCTCCTCAGACAAGAGCAGTTCACATGCAGGAGGAAGCATGCAGCAGGACAGCAGAGAAAACACAGACCAGAAATGAGAGAGAAGGGCAAGACTCCTCTCCAACCAAGAGCCAAGGGCAGGCGCAACTATACTAGAGTCATAAGCAAGGGACACTGAAGGGAAAAAGGAGCTTTTGTATATAATACATATATATATATATATATGATGCCATTTATGTGTATATATATATTATTATTATTATTATTTTTAGAAAGTCACAGTCACATCACAGAGCAGAGAGATTTGCTCACCATTAGCAAAAATCCTATGAAAGACTGTTGGCAAAAGAGAAAGAAAAAGAGAGAGAGGCAGCCCATCAGCAGGAAATAAAACTCAAGAATTGATGGAAGAGCCAGCCTTTCAGCTAAGCCACTGTACCTCCTGTAGCAATGGGACAGACTGTGTTTGTCTCATCAGGACAGAGTGAAGGTTTTTTTATCCTGAACCTCTATAAAAATCCACAAAGGAGGTCAGTGCTCAGCTGTTTTGGGTACACAGTCTCCACGTGAAGTGAGACAGGAGCCTACATTTGGCCATCCATCAACTGCAAATTATCTTCTACTTCTCAGAATCTACTTCTTAGTCCACAGCCATCTTTCCGCCCTCTACCACTACCCATTCTTTCTCTTGACTTGCTGTTGGGTGGCCAATGAAACAAACAAAATGTTAAAGTTTTGATATTTGTGTAGTTACTTACCAAGCACATCTAAATTATATTAAAGTAGCCAAAATATCTTTACAATCTCCAAGGCGTGTCACAACTTTTGAGCACCCCTAATGTTTGGAAATTGAAAGTTGAAAAATTTGACATGCCCTAGATCACTGGCCAAGTGTCTTTCCTTGGAGGAGGAAAAGAGAAAAGGTTCAGATTGAGAATCTGCCTGAAAACAGAAAGCCTTTCTTGCATTTCATTTGCATAGGATACTACACCTCTGGGTGGTTGGTTAGAAAAAAAAATGCTGTTCATCTATCTCCAAGCCTTTTGGTTTTCAAAAATAAATGTGGATTTTTAAATATTTTAGTATTCTTCCAACTATTCCCAAGGAAAGGATATGTTCAATGAATTGCTATTCTCTACCTGATAAAGCCCTATCAGAGATTTTCTAAGTTACATTCCAACCATTTTCCTTCTCCCTCCCTTTTGGACTACACCTCATGAGAGCTTATCCTCTGAGTTAGTTATTCAATTTCTCCAATGTCACCTCTGTACCACTGTCTCTGGACGCCTCAAGGGTAGCCTCTGATGTTGCTGAGTTTGGAAACCTACTGGGATGCATTTGCCTGAACTATGATAATAGAATGGGGAAGAGGAAGAAAAGGCAGAACAAAGATTGGAAGAATGGGAAGAACTCTTAATATTCAAAGAAACAAAATTTGTTTTAAGGGGGAGAGAAAGAATGGAACAGTATTTCTTAATAAATTAGGACAAAGATAGAATTAGATCCTCATTCACCCAATACTGCACTTATGCTTCTATAAAGCAGCTAGGGAAGCTAAGTGTAATCCTTTAGATAACTCGAGACGGTTCCATGCAGGATGAGTTACTTTTCCTGCCATTCAGAACCCTGGCTTCCTTCTCCTCCCTATTCTTCAATGGAGTTCTTGCAGGAAGTCTTCCTCGTTTCTGAAAGTGACATGTTTCTGCTTGCTTTCTTCTCAACGTTCCATCAAAGAGGCAAAAGGTGAGTGCATTAAATTTCCTTTCAAAATATTTAATGAGATTTCAATGGCATATATCATTACCAGCTGTGATCAATTTTTCATCATTATAGTATTTTTAATAATTGTTACTAGGATGCTGAGGAAAGAAATGAAAAATCAAGTGCTTATTTCAAATAGCTATTTCAAGAATTCTAACTTCACACAAGAGTTCTGGGACAAACATACAGAATTATTATTCCTTATTCCCAGGGAAAAGCAGTCCTGGAAGCATAGCGCTCACAAAGCTACTTAAGATAGCTGCATGTCAATTTATTTAAGCTGCCATTAGTCACTGCAAAGCAAACTCTGCTCAGTCTGCTTATTCTCAACTCATGTGAATTACCTGTTCAGAACATGCAGATTCTAATCCATGCACCCTTTCCTCAGATCTACAGAACTCTCCATCAAGACACAATACAAACTACACATAGTGGCTTGTGTTCTAGTTTTATTCTTCTGTAAGAGATGGCCAGTTAGCATGACCCTCTATTCAAACAGTGTTGAGCTAGATTTATTTTATGTTCACTTCTTGAGTTTAATTGTGTAGTAATTCTAATAGAAGATAATTACTACAAAAATGTCCTTCAGATGCAGTGATAGATGTCTGTGAACCTAACTGCAAAATCAGTAACTTTTTAATCCAGTAAAGATTCTTCCTCTATCTCAAAAGGCAAGGAAACAATTACAAGGTCTTTCTCTCAATTAATTGTATCCATAGTAAGATGATTAATTTCAGAATTAGAAATCTTTATTTTTTTGAAGAACTGTTCCATTACATATCTCTTGGAACTAAGTTTTTGTTATTTGGAGGCTTGAGTTGTTCCAATTTCCACTTCTTTCAAGAAGATACATCGCATGTAATTAAGACTGACACTAAGATCAGTTAATACAATAACTCATTTCAAGAACTATGTTCATTTTACTATTGATGCTTGATTCATGGAGTGTGTGTGTGTGTGTGTGTGTAGTGTGTGTGTATATACACATACATACATACATGCTTGATTCATGGAGTGTGTATATACACATACATACATACATATATATATATTATATGTATGTGTATTTATATTTCTATTTTACTTGGATTTTGCAAGATTTGAGGGGTTCTCAGAGTAGTTTTATTTACTTGATCCATTCTGCATTAAACCCAAAGACACTAACATCATAAAATATTATTATTAATTCTTTATAGTATGAGGAATTTGATTCCAATATAGTCATTATGCCCCCCTCCAAATACTTGGAAATTGAAGTTTGAAGGGATGCTATGAGGTAGTGCCAACCACCTATTCTTATGGCATTAAAGGTAATCAGATAAATGTATGAGAAATAAAGCTTTTTAGTTACTAAATATGACAGCATTGTATTATTTTGGATACTGGGGTATATATTAGCATATATACATAAAAAATGATGTATATTAATCACTAATTTCTGAGAGTTTAATGGGAGTGTGGCAGGATATATAAATGTAATAAATAAATAAAGTAATATGAGAAATAAAGTGCTCATATTATCCAGTTTATGCTTCCCTCTGGCATCTAAATTGGCTATTGGGGAAACAGAATTATGGGTTTCTGAGATCTTTGATTTGTTCCAATACAACTATTATGTTTGTATGAGTTTTGTTTTTTTCCACAATTGACTATCCAGAAACTATGTTTTTATCAATTAAATTGTGGCATTAACATGACCATGGTTAAATCATGATTAATACTGTCCCATAAGCTTCAAAAGTAATCTTGAGAATTTTCATGAATTAAACCGGCATAATTCATTGAATAGGACATAAGCAGCACAAAAAAAAAATATGAGATGAAATGCTAAGCATATATTTGTGAAAAATGGAGCAGCCAACAGCGATACTTTGCTTATTTACTAACAGCTCACTAACTAAGACTGGCCACAAGAAACTGACAGCCCAAGAAGAAGCGAAACAAAGAGCTCTGCCCATCCTGCCTTCCCCTACAATTCTGATGAATCAGTGTGTTCAAGTGTAAGATTGGCTTGGAAGCAGCCAAGAACAAGCAGCGTCCCCAAGGTTCCAAATGTTTGAATGACAGAGATAAAAATGAGTTGACAGGAGTTTTTTCTGCTGCAAAGGAGTAAACAGAGACTCTACAAAAAGAGGATAGAGCAGCCTGCAAGTGGCAAAAGGTCCAGAAAGTTTCCAAAAGGTCAACAACAACAGATGTAAGGTAGAGGCACCAGTTGCAACACAGAGCCCTGCTATACAGACATAACAATGTATGTGCCAAGCCCTGGAGATTTCCTTGGACTAATATAAAGTTTGAACCAATGTCAGGGAACAAAGCAAGCCAAGAATGAATTGTAGCATACATTAAATCACAAACTAAGTCCACAACAGCCTCACCTGATCCAATCTTAATAAGTCCATTGTGCTGGATGAAGATGGTATCACAAGTCAAGTTTCCATGAATGATAGGAGGATCACAGGAGTGAAGGTAACTGGAACAGCAACACAACAGAGGTGAATCACAGCTACCAAATATACAAATGCAGAGTTTGAAAAGTCAGTTTGCAGGTACAAGGAAAATACATTTTTTAGTAACAGAAAAATAACATCTTCCTCATTTCTATTATTTCGAGTATCCAAAGAATGTAAAGTTGTGTTGATAGTTTCTGTTTGGAATCCAAGTCTTTTTTTTTTCTTTTTTTGAGCTTTCTAAAGAAAACTTTACTGTGCTGCTGAAACCATATCATATAGTATCCCGGAGGCTCTGAAAACCAAAGTAAGCAATAAAAAGCAAAAGATTCTTCTCTTTACTTTCTCCAAAAACCTTTCTTATACAATAACTAACTATATATAGAGAGAGAGATTCCACTGAGCCTCTGAAAAAGTGTAATCATTTGTACACCAACATTGTGCTCAAGACCATCCACCCTTTCAAATATGTAAAGGCACATACCTGAGGGCAGAAAGGATTTGGGTGCACCAACGCTTCCATGCCTGCAATACAAATGAAATATCACCAAAAAGCTTTCAACATCTCCTGCAAAACTAAGTCATCATTTGGTGTCTCTATAGTGCCATTTCTATTCTCCTGGGCACTCTTGATTTGCAAATCACAGCTGGTTTCCTTTTACTTTGCTCCAGAATTAGATGGATTAGCTCAGGACTCTCAGGCAGGAATCAGACTTACTAAATAGTTATAAGCTAGATAGTCATTTTTCCCCTCATGGTCTTTGGCAGAAAGGGAAGCAACAGTACCTTGGCCAAGGGCTACAGACACACAGATAAAGAGAAAGAATAGCACAAACACAATTTAGGGAATTGGGAAGAGAGTACAAGGTTGGGAAGGAGTTACCTTTTCATTCATGGTCTTGTGGTTCTTCTTTGTTTTCTTCAAAAATTGCTTTAGGCTACCAGAGGACATGTATTCCGTAATGAAGATAACCTAGTAATAGTGAAAGCTATCAACTGCTGGTGCTTCATATTTTTCCACACTAAGATAAATGACAATCACACACAATTCTACTTACCCTGGCTTTATTTTCTTTCACATCTGCCCAGTATTTATGGAATTTCACAATGTTCAGGTGCTCCAACTGGATCAGGTTGTCAAAGACAGCTTTGACCTTTTCCTGCAGCAGCAGCAAAGCAAAGTAGTGTAAACAATTCAAGAAAAAGAAAATGCCATTAGCAGAGTTTCAACACAATCTGAAACTGGACTCATTTACTTCATACACAGCTCTTCATCCACATTTACTCCCAGGCTGCAAGATGGGGACATTTGTTAAATTTAAGTCAAGCAAGCAAGACTAGCCAGCAATATAAAATAATTCTACACTCTTCATTCTCCTTGTCTGCTTGATTTCAAGAAACTTATTCACACCAAAATTTGAGCACTCATACAACAGATATCTTGTCTGCCTTTTCACAAATCTTCATTCCAGTTTCACCAACCTCTTGAAGCTTAAAATTCTTGCGTTCAGAGAACTGGACCTCATTCCAAACAACCTCCACACCTTCTTCTGTATCCATTGCCAAATAGGCACTATCAATTCCAGGAACATTGCGTTGATTAACCTAGATGGAAATAGACAAAAATAAAAGCCAAATTTCAGGCAGACTAGAAAGGTTGCTGTATCTGCAAATTATTACTATTTGACCTAAAAATGTAAGATGAATCCTGTTGGGTCTGAGCAAAAGCTATCCAGACGAATCTCACGAAACAAATAAACAGATGAATTTAATAAGATAAAAAGCAGGACATGATAAATGTACACCTCTTTTGCTCCTCCACAACTAGAATTTGTCTCACTCCTTGAGGAAGATGGGGGATCTAGTAACACATGGATGGATAGATGGTTACCCACTACAGATATATACATCACACTATTTTCTTTCAGGATCAGAATGGAATATATAGTATACCAAAGAAATTTTAAAAAAGATGGGAAAACACAAAAGCCAGCATAGCTAGAATTAATTTAAATGAACACAATTTACTTTATTTTTCCATAATTTTAAATCTATGCAAACCATCCGTGTTTCCACCATATCTATACTCCACATCATACTTTCTGTGTTATTTTACCTACGCATTTCTTTTTCAGAATCCCATCAACGCTGTCCAACATATCACCTATTGAACTTCCTCGTCCTCTTAATCCATTCACTCGTTTTTCATATTTTGTGCAATCTGATCCCCTGTCATCCTCATCTCAATGTCTTTTCATAGTGGTCACTCATCATATTCATTCATTACCTATTTATTCTTGGTCCTGTTTCTTGTTTCACTATATAACTTAACACCCAATTCCACCACGTTCAACTTACTGTTACATTTGTTTTAATATACCAAACTCTCACTTCCATATAACAAAGTAGGGAGAACCACTTATAGCTTATGAGGAACTGTGAGAAGAAAAAAGAAGGTAAGGAGTTTTGGTTTATGTGAGAAAAGACATAAAGGCCTGCATAGGAGAGATATGGGAAGAAAATGTAAGAGAGACTTTAACTTTCTGTAATTCTGGCTAGAAATTTATTCTCACAGTTTTAAATATTACCTCACATTAAGGTTAAAGTATTCGCCAGAAACCTATTTTGCTTTTACAGGTAGTCCTCAGTTTTCACAATTGGAACTGAGAATTCCATTACTAAGCTACATAGTCGCTAAGTGAAATATCCCATGACAACAGTCTTATGTCACCTCCCATTCATAGCTGTTCAAGAGAGTCACTGTTGGCTGATAAGCAAAACATCACATGACTGTAACCCAGGGGTGTCAAACTCGCAGCCCGCAGGTCAGATGCATCAAGTGCAGGCCACGCCCACCCTAGCTCCGTGAAGGGGAAAAAACCCACAAAACGTCACGTAACAGCAACGTGATGCCGTGGGTTGACACCCGTGCTGTAACCTGCAATTTTATTGCTGCCACTGTCAGAAATTGGTTGTGAAGCTCCCATATGTCAACCATGTAACCTCAGGGATGCTACAATGGTTATAAATGCAAGGATTGGTCATAAAATTACTTTTTAACACTCTCATAACTTCAAAGAGTTGCTAGACAGGGCAATTGTTAAGCAAGGACTACCTGTATATTACTAGTTTGCTATCTGCATCAGGCTGAACACAGCTATAGACAGGATTTTTTAAAATGGGTTTAAATTACAAGAAAACACATTTTAACTAAAGATCAAGAAAGCGTCCCAAAATGAAGAGCTGTTCAGTAATTGAACAGACTATCTTCAGATTCACCTTCCCTAGCCCCATACAACAGTATATCTGCCAGGTTATGTCAGGGATTCCTGTATTAGACAGGTGACTAAACTACCTCTTCTCTTTTTTAAAGTATCAAAGATTCTTTTCACAATCTTCACCAACTTCTCCTCTTACATTCCACATCACAATCTTCCATGCGTCATCATGGTAACCAGATAAATTATTGATTTCCGCTGCCCATCATGGCTCAATCAGTCATGAATTTGTCTAATCCCCCTTTGAATCTATAAACTGGTAACTATCTCCATATTTGAATTCAATTATTGGGCTCATATAACACCTTAAAATAAAAAGAGATTATAACTCAAGATCAAGATGCGCTGTGTGAAACAGTAAACTAATTTTGTCTAAACCATGCTGTATATCTTGTACAGATCCAGTCAACTGTAATTTGTTCAGTAAACAATGGTTGTACCTTAACAATATTTCTAGTTTTGATCCTAAATCACCTGCATTTCACTTCAATATAAAGACCTCTACATTTCTTACCAACTCTAGGAGTCTCTTATTCTACCCATGCTTGAGATTTTCTGAATATGGAAGGTAAGTAAATTCTGCCATCACAGAGCTGCTGGAGGAGAACTGTGCCTATGACAGAAGTCTTCTTAGCATTATTGTGTTTCTGAGCCACTCTTATTTTTAGCATTCCCTTGACTTTAATTCTAAAGCTCAGAGTAGCACCTATTCTTAAGGCTTATAATTCTCAACTCTTCTAAATTCAAGCTTCCAGTACCAGTTGTTTCTTCAAATTCCCACTTTCTTTATAATGGTTAAATCCAAGAAAAGGCAGCCTGTAGTCTTAACCCCACACGTTGAAGTTGCCAAAATTCAGTGGATAAAACCAAAATTACAGTATAGAGAAATGATTTTCATTTTTAAAAGAGTACTAAAATTTATGTATTAAATTTCAAATAAGAATGCAAGTGTTGTACTAAGGGGCAGGAGCACAAGAGACAAAAAATTTACTCTGACCCCTCCAATGATATCACCAACACATTCCGTACAGCTCCCAGAACTAAAAGAAGTCATTAAAAAAACATTTCCTAGCATAACTATTCTAGTCCAGTGATTCCTGAAATCTTAGGTAAGGCAGTATAACAAAAATTACCCAACCACCCATGTTAGGGAATCACGTTTCTTTGTTGCCCCTCCCTTTTCTTGATGTGTAGCCAAATCATCTTGTGGGTCAAACCAGCGAGTCACACATCATTACCAAGCCAAGAGTCAACCTCATTATGATCTCAGAGATATTTAAAAGTATACACTGCTCCTGAAAGACAGGGGGATGGGGAAAAGTGAGATCAAACAATGGCATGACCTAGAGAACAGCTGCAAACAGCAGAGGATATTAAAGTGCTGAGTCAAAAATGTGTACAGAAAACCAGCAATACAAAATCATCCTGCTAAAGTGCTGGTGGTATGGTTAGCGGGCTTTAGCCAATCTATTTTAAGAAAGGAGGAAGAAAACAAGGCAAAAGACAAAGCAACCAAAGCTCAACACCGGACAAAACACTACACTCAGTTATGGACCATAAGAGGGGAGGAAATAAAGAGTGTTAAACAAAGGCTACAAAGAGAATCTGTAAAGGAAGCTAACTTGTTACTAAGGAGCATATTAACCTTAACTTTTTAAGATGAAAAGAAATTGAAAATCTTAATAAAGCTGCTATGGTATATCAATGTCTATGTATAGTTCACAAGTAGGAAAATATAAAAGCTGTCTCCTCTTCATGTTCCCTACTCATATTGTTAAATATATTATTCATAATAAAGATATATTCATCCATAATGGTTAGCCATTAATAGCCTAAACCAGAAGCAATAGATCTATAGCCTTCTTTTTCTGGCCTTCGGGTTCCTCTAGGGTGACTGCTGCAAATTTAAGGTATAATTTTCTATTTTGAAAAAAAATACTATACTGTACAAATATGTATTTGTTTATAAAAAGAAAAACTCCTTCCAAAACTAGTTGTATTGTGCTCCTACCCATTTGCAAGTCTTCAGCTTCTTCTGAATGCTAAATACCTGATCAACAAAAGGCCATCCAGTCCAGGCTTAGTTCATCAGTAGTCACCATCAGTACATTTTCTGACAGAAAACTCCATAGTAGAGATTGTGTTTTCTTTTATTTTAGTAACAGTGACACTCACAGAAGGAGAAGGGAGAATCTTGTCTTTCTGTATTGAGCATATCTAAAGGTTTATGGACTTGCATATTTAAAGGAAAGTCTTTCAAATGCATCCTACACTGGATTTAGGGTTGAATTAAAGAGAAAAGAATCCAGAATTAGCCAAGAGTCCCTCACAGCAAAATTTTTGAAATAGGGGCTAGTAGCATTCAATCTTCATGACAGCTTATTGAAAATAAACCATCAGGACGACTAAATCAAGCCTTTCAATACACAGAACAGAATAACATTGTACTTATCTAAACTAGCCCAGCTAAATCAATTTCTCCTCAAAATCAGCAATGATCGCTATTTTTTCCCCTAGCCAAATAAGCCATTATCCCAACACTCTAGACTTCAGAACATTCAGGACAACAACACATTAGTGTTTTCATGTTTTCACAAAACAGGAAACAGCCTCTATTCAAAAGGCAATTCTAAAATCTTCAATATAAAGCTATGATCTTATTAATCTGCCAAGTTAAATCACCTAAAATTATCCAAAATATCTTCTAACTCACAAATAACTTCCTTAATAGCAAGAGATATTGTCCTATATTTAAAATATCAAGGAAGAGAACATTTCCTCAGAACACACCCAAAGCAAGTTTCAGTCAAGGAAACGGAATAAAACCATTGGTTCTAAAGGACTGAATCCACATCAGAAAACTGAAGACGGGATCATATCCAGAGCTATGTATTACTTAAAGACCATTCAACAATTGCCAGGCATATGTTATTCCCATGCTATAGACTACATGTTCTTGGAGCTGTGGCCAGATTATATTCCTTTCAGGAGTGGAGTGAAGGTTTTTCTTTTTAGTCATGTCTTCAATTAAAATCCCCTTCAAGTCAAAACTCAAACTTCTGGTGATTTCATGGACCTGTTTGTGCTGTTTTCTTGGCAACAGTTTTAAAAAAAGGGAGGCTTCCGGGACTACAATCTACAATCATGGCATTAAAATCAGTTTCTATGACTTTGATTCTGAAATTTCAAGTGTTTATTTTGTATTAGCAGTCACTTTGAAAATCATCTGGGGAGAACAATGAAACAAAAACAGCAAAGTAATAAAACCTCAATACATTTCTCAGGATGTCTTTAAAAACTGTTTTTGTCTTTCAGCAAAAAGAGTTTCTTTATAACAACTGTAAAGAATAGAATAGAATAGAATTCTTTATTGGCCAAGTGTGATTGGAGACACAAGGAAAGCACATAATTTTCAGTCAAATTCCTTAATCCAAGTCCCATTATCGATTGGTAAATTTGGAAAAAGACATCCTAGCAATCAAAACAGACAACTGACAGCTAGCTAGACATACAAGCATTACATAAAGGCAAAAGCCTCAGATTCCTAAACAAGAAAATATCACGACTGAAATGCTGTCTGGAATACCTTGATTATAAACAGAGAGGCACTTCACCCCAAACCTACCACAATATTTAAAATAACTACTCCTTCTCCCGTCTTGACTCTTCCAGATCTATGGAAAAAGGGGCAACTGTCTTAAGTCCTAAAAACCACTTATGACTAGTCAAATCTCAACTTCCACACTATAGGTCCCAACTGGCCCTCTCAGGGTCTTTGACAGCTGTTCCATCTACAAACCTCTGCAGCGTGGATCCCAGAACGAGACACCCAGAGCTCTGGGGAAAGGGAACTTTTTCTACAGCCCCAGCCTCCTCAGGATTGCTCTTTTTTGCCCAGGCCTCCGAAAGGCGCCAGCTTCGAGCCAGCCAGAGACGGTGGGGAACGCAACCCACAGGCTTCGTCACCTACCTCTTCCCGCCTCTTCTGCCAACGCCCGCAAGGTGATTCCTCCAAGATTTCGGACTCGTCTTCGGACTCGTCCTCTTCTTCCTCCTCTTCCTCCTCCTCTTGAGTTGCCGTCGCTAGCGGCGGCGAAAGGGAGGTCATGCCGGATCCCGCAGACGCAGCCTCGGGTTTCTGGTCGGAACCGATATTGCCGGATATTTGCTTGGTTTCGCCCTCGGACATCGCCGCGACGGAGGAGGCGACCTACACGTTGGAAGAGAAGAGAGACTTCTCTCAACAGGAGGGCAGGCGGGGCGGAGGCCGTTCGTGACGCAGCACCAGGACGACGCGCTTCCGCCAGAGTTACGCAGGCCCGTCCCCCTCCCCAGCGCGCGGGGCAAACGGGGGAGCCGCCGGCCCCTCACGCTCCGCCAACCCGGCGCCACAAGGCCTCGGCGCGTACATGGCGATCACCCCGGCGACGGGAGAGCGCTGTCCCCAGCCACGACAACGCGGCAGAACTCACCGGGGCGCAGACCAACCTCCGCCACAGCTCACAACCTGAAGCCAACTAAATAGCCGACAAGCCGCTCTGCGACCGGGAGGCGCTCCAGGGATGGCGGAGGCAGGATTTAGTCGAGCCAATAAGAAGCCGACCTGTGCATCAAAGACGCGTTCGGATTGGACGGAGTGCTGCAAGGCGGGCCCCGCGGCTGTTCTCATTCAACTCCAGCCGTCCGCCGAGCTCCGGTGGGACAAGGCGATAGGGCGGGGCCTTTTACGGCTGCAGAGAATGGAACGAGATATCCCTGCGCACGTTGATGCTTTTGAGTGCGCGGTGTTTGCGTGACTCACAAGCAGCCCGAGTAGAGCTGTTCTGTTATTTCCAAGCGGTCTGGGGAGCCAGCGCGAGAAAGTCTGCTTTCTGATCGCTGCGTGAAGCAAAGGAAGAATTGGCTGCGGTTTAGCTCCTCTTAGATCAGGGGTCTCCAACCCTAGCAACTTTAAGCCTGGAGGACTTCAACTCCCAGAATTCTCCAGCCAGCTTTGCTGGCTGGAGAATTCTGGGAGTTGAAGTCCTTCAGGCTTAAAGTTGCCAGGATTGGAGACCCCTGTCTTAGATTCATCATTGAAATGCCGCTGATCACATACATGGCTATTAAAGCTCCCTCTGATCGTGTATAGAGTTTCTGAATCGGGAAGAAACAGCCCTTGATAATAGTTTTGAACATTGGTAATGGAGCAGAAAACTTACCCACGAATTAACACCTGAAGATAGTCATCGTACACTGAATCATAGTTGACTAAATCACAGTTTTGCTGGCATTGGCCGAAAACTACACAAACCTTGATGTATGTGATCATCTCAGGTGTGAGCTAAATAAGTTAGCATATCAGAACTTTCCTGATTAAGCTAATTCTCCAGCTCCTGGTACTGAGATACACATTATTCCCAGCTGGTGGTTGTCATTTTGGTTAATAGGGAATATCATGAATTTGTGTAATCCCTATCTCAAGCCAATCAAAACTAGTTTGATTGCTACAAGTGTACAGCCTAAAGTAGGGGTGTCAAACTCAAGGCCTGGGGGCTGGATCCAGCCTGTGAAGTACTTGGATCTGGCCCAAGGGGCCGCCCTGGAAACAGCAAAGGACCGGCCCACGGTGCTTCTGCCAGTAAAAACGAGCTCCTGAGCTCCGTTTACCCAGGCAGAGTGCTTTGGCCACCACAGGCACCCTTGACAGGAGTGATGTCAAGCTGGCCACACCCACCCCAGCCCCCTGAGGTCAAACACAACCCTTAGGCAGCCCTCAATAAAATCGAGTTTGACACCCCTGGCCTAAGGTCACCGAGTCAGTTTACACAGTTGATTGTAGACTTGAACGTGAGTCTCCATTTTTTATTACAAGTATTTGCCATTAAATTGCTGTCAACTCCTAGCAGCCACAGATTTTCTTCATGACTATCTTAACCACTCCATCACATTTTATTACCCTAACTCTACAATATCCTTTTTGAGTTATAGTGGATACAATTGCACATACTCTTCTAATGTAAGTGCACATAAAGTTGTGTAAAGGTATTTATTGGCTGTTTGATTTTCGATTCCAAATGATTCTGAGCACATATTTTCTTTCAAATTATATTTATTGCCTTAAAATAGTTTATTAGCAAATGTGACTATATAATTTTCATACCTTTTAACTGCCATTTCCCTAATATAGGGAATCCTTCATTTTTAATCCTTCTCTTGAGCGTACAGCTCCCTTAAATACATAATGTAATGTCTGTTAAGCAATCTGACAAATTACCATCTTGATACTAGATTGACTATGCCACGGACTTCTATTCCCCGCTTGAATTGATGGAAGTGGCTCTGTTTTGAAAAAAGCACCTTTGAGAGAACCGTGACCTGAATGACTGAGAATCTCCGCAGAATATTCAGTACCGTGGACTCGCGTAGGAAATGCAGTACTTGCATAGAGTACCTCTTCAGTAAATGGAAATAAAATACCTTCCAGGCCTTCCCTCCCTTAGTTGCTGGGCAACTAGTAGTAAGCCCTTTCTTCCTCATAGTCTATGATTTTGCAATATCCCGTTCGATTTCCTCCCCTCCCACTCTCTCATTCATTCCCCTCTGTCCAACGACGGCCTTCTATTTCCCTCGCTCTCTCTAGCAACCGCTCTGCTCGGAAACGTCTTCCTTTTTTTTTTCTTCCTATCATTCATCGGCCTCACATCCGGTTCCCGTGGTTCCTCGGCGGGGACTCTATGGTGTCTGTTTCCGGTCCTCAAATCGCCTTCCCTCTGTCGTTCGCTTTCAGTCTTTGCCGCTCTTCCTTCTTCGGCTCGGCGGGGCCCGCGCCTGCCTTGCCATGGGTGCCTACCTGTCGCAGCCCAGCACGGCCAAGAGCTCCGGGGATGGTGTCGGAATTGGGCCGCGCCCGCTTCACTTCGGCTACAGCGCCATGCAGGGCTGGCGGGTCTCCATGGAGGTGAGGGCGGGACGGACGGACTGAGGGCGGGAGAACGGTGTCTTGCTGGGCGATTCTGCCCTACGGGAGGCCGCAGCCTCGTTTCTTATGGCGGCTTTCAGTGGGAAAAGCGCTCTGATTATTCTCAGGGCTAACGGCTAGGAACACCCCCCGTCATGGAGTCCCCTACGTTGGCGGAGCTGTTGATAGTTCGGTGCCTCAGTGGCACCGGCACCCCTGCGCTTGTTCTATCTGCCTGCTTTCTTGGCCTGAAACTGCTGGGAGTTTCCAGAGCTTGGTCCGTTGTAGTCGCTGTTTTCCCCCTTCACCCATCCTTCTCTTTTTCAGGATGCTCACAACTGCATTCCCGATTTAGACAGTGAGACTGCAATGTTCTCTGTATACGATGGTCACGGAGGTAAGGGTTACACAATAACAAAAGTTTCCACTAGTTTGGAAGTTTCCACCCCACATCTGTTGGGACCGGGCCTTTTGAGAAGACTATCTTGTGGATCCTTACATACCGGCATCACATTCTTAGTTTCTAATTGAAACTGACTAGGGTGACCAGTTTACAGCTAGTCCTCAATTTACCACCACAATTAGACTCAAAAATTTATGTTGTTAAGTGAGACATTTGTTAAGCGAATTTTGTCCCATTCTACCATGATTCTTACCTTGGTTGTTAAGGGAATCACTGCAGTTGATAAGTTAGTAACCCGGTTGTTAAGGGAATCTGGCTTCCCCATTGACATTGCTTGTCAAAAGATTGCAAAAGGGGATCACATGTTCTTGGGGCGCAGCAACGGTCATAAATACAAACCAGTTGCCAAGCTTCTGAATTTTGATCACGTGATCATGGGGATACCGGAAAAGTGGTAACTGAAAAACAGTCATAAGTCACTTTTTTCAGTGCCGTAACTTTGAACGGTCACTAAACTAACTATTCTAAATCGAAGACAATCCGTATTATTACAACATTGCCTTTGTTGGAAGTCTTGATGGTCTGCCTGATTAACCTCTCTGGATTTTGTAAATGATGGATTTGTCAATGCTGGGGTCCTAACTCAATCCTAACTCCTGTGTGCCTAATAAATGAATCTTTGAGTTATTTTGGTGCTATCCAACTTGTTCAGCTTGATGCTAATACATATTTTCTCTGAAACAAACATTGTTAGATGAAACAAGAGACTGTCAGTTTCTAACTGTTGGCCTCTTTGCTGTAGGAGAAGAGGTAGCCCTGTATTGTGCCAAATATCTGCCAGAAATCATCAAGGATCAGAAAGCATATAAAGAAGGCAAACTACAAAAGGTAAGATAGAAAGGCTATCTTTCGAAACTATAGAAGAGCACACCAAAGAAGTACAGCTAATTCTGTGAAGGATTTTGTTTCATGATTCCATTCCATCTTTCCCCAATCATTGGCATCTTGATCCTTTTAAGATATTTTCTTTGACTATGTCATAAAAAATCTAAATTGCTTCTTAAAAACTAGAGTTTAGCATAAATATGAAGCCAATTCTGGTTAGAAATTGGCTATTTTTTTGCAACAGCGAAAGTGACAGAAATCTTTTTGTCCACTGGTATCAATTGTGGTACGGTGTAGTATTAACCTGTTTATTGGGGCTATTAAGAACTGTATCATACATCTTGAATAAGTTGCTATTTAAATAGTTTCTAATATTAATGGTGGTCACAAAGAAATCCTCCTTTATTTTTTCTTATTAGGCACTTGAAGATGCTTTTTTGGCCATTGATGCCAAGTTGACAATGGAAGAAGTGATCAAGGAATTAGCACTGATGTCAGGGCGGTCTCGAGATGAGGGTGATGAGAAAGAGATGAAAGTGGCAGATGAAGATGATGGTGAGTGAAGCAGCAATTTGCAGTCCAGTGCAGATCAGAGGCAAAAGCCAAGTACCAGAAGGGGAGCTCTTATATCAACCTTGTATATAACAGATTAAATGCCTAAAGTGGAAGGATGTCTGAGATCACATTCCCTATGTTGTGTTAAATTTGACGTAATCGACTATGCCAACTTTAAGAAAGAGCCTAGACAAAACCAGAGGTGGAGAACTATCAGTTCTAAGCCAGCATTGCTGATGATTGGGTTAAAGGGAATTGTAATCCAACATCATGTTTGCACTTACACACCCCAAACAGTTGCAGCTTGGTAAAAACAGTTTATATGATTAGGAAAAGTAGTGTCGGGCTCAGTTATAGTGACATGTGACCTTAGGACCGGCAATTTGTAGTGAGAAAAATGATTCCATCTGTATTTTAGTAGGTAGATTAATGTCATATGTGTAAAACTCCTGAGCTATGATTTTAAAAAGGTAGGTAACTGGATGTGACATTGAGACTGGCTGCACTTTCTCCCCCAATGCTCCCATGCAGTGGACAATGAGGAGACTGCCTTGCTGCATGAGGAGGCTGCAATGACCATTGAGGAGCTTCTGACTCGATATGGGCAAAACTGTGTCAAGGGCAAGCTGGGCCCACCAGGCAAAGATGTAACCCAGGAGGATGCCCGGGAGCCAAGTTTGAATGGTGAAGTAGATGCGGAGGAGCCCTCAAGGCGTCATAAAGAGAGTGAAGAAGAGGAGAAAAATGGCAAATTGTGCTCTGAGACCATCAGTACCTCCCATGGTCCAGATGTGGCTGGTGGAGGTGATGCTGCTACTTGCCAAAAAAAGACAGCTGAAGGAGCATCTCCTGCCAGTGGTGAGATGGAGCCATCCTGCTCGTCTGCAAGCAAGAGCCAGCAAGTGATCAAGTCAATGTTCTTTGAGGACAGTGAGGATGAATCAGAGGATGCAGAAGAGGAGGAAGACGATGATAGTGAGGTACCATCATCATTTGGGCAGTGGGGGGAGGGGCATTTTGTCCTTCAATAGCTGAGCTGAAAAAGCAGAACTTAGTCTTCTTTACAGATGAAGGCTAAGAGGAAGGGACTCCAGGTCCTGCATGCAGGACAGCAGCTAGAGCCATGGGGTCCATTTTATTTCTGTTACGGGTGGATGTATTACATTTTGATTAGGAATGCAGTGAGGATGAGGATAGCTACAGCAGTGAGGAAGAAGAATATGATACTGAAGAAGCAGAAGAGGAAGATGATGAAGACATGATGCTCCCAGGAATGGAGGGCAAAGAAAAGGTCAGTGTTTGTGAAGAAAGTGGGGAAGGAATAGGGGCACAGTGGTCCTTACTGAGATTTGCTGAGCTTCTTTTGCTCTTACCCTGGTTTGAGGCCCACTTTTTCAGTAAGTTTTGTGCTTCAGCATGGACTCTCCTCACAGTTCTTTTACTCTCCAGCCTGGCTCAGACAGTGGCACAACGGCGGTAGTAGCACTTATCAGAGGCAAGCAGCTAATAGTAGCCAATGCTGGAGATTCCCGGTGTGTGGTGTCTGAAGGTGGAAAGGCTGTGGATATGTCCTATGATCATAAGCCCGAAGATGAGGTGGAATCGGCCAGAATAAAGAATGCTGGTGGAAAAGTAACCATGGATGGTCGGGTAAATGGTGGCCTCAATCTCTCCAGAGCAATTGGTGAGTAAACAGGTATGCATGTACTACAGTTATGCGGCAATAGCCATTAGTGACAATGAACACCAAATCTCTGACTCCGTCTTCAAATGACGAAAACATCACACATGTAATCTTTCAGTCTGCAGCCTCCTTTTCTCTGAAAAGGGGTCATCTGACCTGGAGCTATTGAAGTGCCTTAAGTACGAAAGAAAAGGAGTTATGTCATAGTATAAAGAAAATAGGACAATCGAAAAATAGTTTATAATGCTTCTTGTTTGCAAATCAAACCTTGCACTAATGGGATTCATTTTCAACAGTTGTCAAAAACCAGCTTTTGAAAACTCAAAAGCAAAGGACTGACAACTTTTCCCATTGAATGCTCCAGCAACAATTAGAAACTTAGGTCCATGCTAAATTTTAAAGCTAGCTTAATTGTGAACATGCCCATTCACAAGAATAGGTTTTAAACATGTTACATATGGTTGATGCCAACTCTGACTTGGCCAAAAAAAATAGCATTATGTGTGAATGTGGAATGTAGAGTGAAGCAAGAATTTGTTGCCAATAGTGAATCCTTTAATGAATCCTAAAAGTGGCTTAAATGTTGTAGATATGGTATTCTAAATCAGGAGTCCCCAACCCCCAGGCCACAGCCTATTACCGGGCCATGGCTGGTTTGGACGTGGGCTGCGTGAGCAGCTGGTCAGTGCGTGCACTCATGCAGCTAATCTCACATGAGCAGCAGACCGACACGCGCATGCAACTCAACACACGTGAACGGTGGGCTAGCACACAAGCACCAGCCCAACACTTGCATGGACCACTTCCCCCACCAGGCCATGAAGTTTGGGGACTAGATTAAATGGGTCTTTTAGCTCACCCACCCACATTTGGGGGAGTTATTTTCAGGAAGATTTACTTTACTTTTTTGGTTTATCTATGGGAACATGAAGCTCAAATTCTAGAATCTCCTCAGTGAATATTTGTTATTAAGTCAGTTTGACTCGATCCATCATGGAAGTGAATCCCCGCTGCTTGATTTGGAAGAAATGGCATGTGCAGCTAGCTTCGTACAAACCGGAAGTTAATTTAAAAAACTGATACGTCATAGGTGTATTTGTGTTTGAGAAATGACTTGAATGTTCTGTTACTTACCAGCGGGGCTGGGGGTGGTGGTATTTTTTTCAGTTAATGAGCATAGCCCAGCTTTCTCCTTGTTGCTGCTCTTTTCTCTAGGACAGTGAATCCTCAAATAAATCTCTTGATCATTTTTGTATCTTAGGAGATCATTTCTATAAACGTAACAAGAATTTGCCCCCAGAAGAACAGATGATCTCAGCGCTGCCAGATATCAAGGTGCTGACAATCAACGATGACCATGATTTTATGGTCATTGCCTGTGATGGCATCTGGTAGGTGGAAATTGAGTTTTGGGGTATACAAGAATCCTTGCTACGGTACTCAGCTGAAGTTTAATTTCTTTCAATATATTTGAGAGGTAGAGAGTACTGATAACTTATACCAGGTAAAGACCTGGAAGGGACTATAATTGCAAAGCTGAGGGCAGATTGATGTAATTGTAACCAAATCTTAACATTTATTTTTCATGATCTCTCTCTTTTGCTCCTAATCCAGGAATGTCATGAGCAGCCAAGAGGTTGTGGATTTTGTTCAATCCAAGATCACACAGAAGGGTGAAGATGGAGAGTTGCGATCTCTTTCATCTATAGTAGAAGAAGTGAGTTGGAGACTGGGAGACGTGACCGTTGAAATTAAGTATAGGAATATTTCTATAGTATATAGAGGAAAAAAATTAAACTCTCAGGTTTAGCAGATTTTTTTTAGGCTACAAGATAACAGTTCTATTTGATATAGTAAGATTGCCAGGAGAAATGATCTCTTTGGGGCTCTAAAAAATTTCTCTTTGAAAGCACCTAAGAAGGACTACAACTTGGAATGCACCAGGCATGCACTGACTGGGTTCCCATTGTTTTAGCCTGGGGAGCAGTTACTTGTCTTGATAACAAATTATCTTCAGGAACTGAAAAACATTACAGGGTAATCATTGTTTGGTTTACACAAAGATTCCTTCCTGCACATCTATTTTCAGGCTACTGGCAGGTATCTGAAACCATCAGACTATTTCCTGATATTTCTCTGTTCTTCAGGTTTAATGAGTGTATGGCAAAAGCTGAATTTCATGCTGAATTCATTCTCTGATTTTTGTCTAAACAGCTCCTAGATCGTTGTTTGGCTCCTGACACATCCGGTGATGGAACAGGCTGTGACAACATGACTTGTATCATCATCTCTTTTAAACCACACATCAATCAAGGCTCCCCTGCTGAGAGCAGCAAACGGAAACTGGAGGATAGCACAACAACTAGCCCCACAGAAGAGGGTTGTAGCAAGAAGGCCCGACAGGACTAGCAGCCAAGTTGGGTAGGGAATTGCCCATGCTCTCACTGGACTCTTGTTTTCTAAACAAAGCTGAACTTTTGATGCCTGTTTTAGGCTTTTTTATCCTTAGGGAGGCCCATTTTGTCTTTATTATTTGGAGGGGGGAAAGGGATTCAGGGTGGGTCCCATTGGTCTTTGAAACCATTCCAAAGAGTGAATGGCAGGGAGGGTCATAATCTGACCAAAGCTCAGAAGGCAGTCTACCTGCTCAAACACTCTGTTTCACGCACACATACAAACATACACACACACACACACACACACACGGAGAGACCACTGCAGTGTCTCTGTATGGTTGTTGCCATTTCCATGCCTGTGATTTTTCTGTTGGCAGGAAGCAGTTTTACAATGTGGAGATTTCAGAGCTGCAATTCTATTTAAGGCCTCCACTTTTTTTTTTATTATTTGTGGGACTGATTGCCATACCCCTCGCCCCATGGCTACCAAGCCCCAACTCTGTGTCATTCATTTTCAACTGAGATTTTTTTCAAACTAAAAACTAAAACTCTTTATCAGTGACTGTGTACTTTTGTAAAATTGTGAGGGAAGTAAGATGAACTGAACTATTATGTAATTCATTGATTCTGTTGTCTCTTCCCTTTTCTTGCTATTCCAGTTTCTTCCCAATTCCAAATCCTTTCCCACTGTGAGTTCCATGTCTATGACTTGCAAGGTCTTATTCTGCCCAGGCGAACTAGGACCAACCACACCTTGTCTTGTCCGTGGAAACTTTTATCTAAACCCTTATGATTTCCCCAGGAAAAGACTGATGCCCCCAATTCAGTTTTTGGGTTTTTTTATAGAAAAGTAGGATTCTTTTCTCTGAATATAGGGGAACCTAAATTTAGCCGCATGGTTTTTATTAAGACTTGAGTGCAACCCTGTAGGCCATGAAATATAACACTCTTATTTTACAGTCATAAATTTCAATTTGAACTTGAAAAAAGTGGGAATTGGAAGCCTTTGAGAGGCAAACCTTTGGCTTCCCTTACCACCCTTAAAACTCCCCAAACATGAAAACAAGTTGGGCACCATTATTTTAGCCTCCAGCAAATGAGCCAAAATTGCAGATGTCACTGGAATACCTCTTCCAGCAGGTTTGCCCTTTTTTCCAAGATGCTTTTTTTTATAACCGCCTTTTTCCATTTTGTTGCATCTATTGTTCCTACACCATAGATTTATATAAGGCTAACCCAAAGTTGATTTTCAACCTTTTTTGCCTCATTCCTATGGAATATAGGACCATAATACTACCAGACATTGAAGGTCCTTCTTTGGTTTCAATATTGAGGTGAAAATTTCAGTAATCTTTAATTACTTGCTACTTGAAGTGCTGCTGTTCCAGTAGATTTCTGAGGAATTCCTTAAGCGATCACTCAGATAAAACTAGCATGTTTTAAGGTTTCAGGAATTTCATAGGAGCTTATTTTATAATAATGGCTTTAATAGCAAGTCTCCTGTGGGACTTGTTATAAAGTAATCCACAATGTAGTCCAGAATCTCTCATAAGTTCTAGCTTGGTTGCATGTGCATCCTTTTTCCTCCTACCCATACTCCCTTTCTTTGATTCTCTGAAATTGGCATTAGGCTTTCACTTGAAGGTTTTCCAGTTTCCCTAAATCTCGATCTTCATCCAGAAGATTAACATATGTAGCTGTCCTATCACAACTGAAACTCTGGCCTATTTAGATCAGTGCTTTCACCTCCACAAGTACTCTGCTCAAAGTGGTTACTTAAAATCATTTAATCAGAGGTAGGAAATCTATGATTCAGGAGAACTAATCCATATGGCCAATTATGAGTGATGCTTGAAGTTGTGATTCAACATCTGGAAGATGAGAGGTTTCCCAAGCTTCCTTTAATGTTAATCTGGCCTCACACTTGTTCTCTCAGTGGTTGTTCAGCAGTTTAGCCCCATCTGACAAGACTTCTTCCCACCGCCTAAGTAGTTAACACATGGAGTTCCATCCCTACATATTAAAAAGGGAGGATCCATTAGACTCCTCTGATAGCTGCTATTTATTATCTTGAAGCACCAAAGGTCTTAATCAAGTGGGAGGCAGAATGGGGGCTAAAAGATGCCAAGTGTTTGGGTAACAGAAGTGAGCAGTGATGAATCTTGCATGGGCTGTAGACAGACTTGGCTTTCAAGCTAGGAGAGCTTGGATCTTCAGTCCATGGTTGCTTCTGTGTGTTAAGTTGTTTTACTCTGTCATCACTCCTGCCAAACTGCAGCCATCACTTATATAGGCAAGCGAATCTGCTGAAAAGCTGTGGCCTGATGCAGCACTACAGAGACTGTGCTCACCAGCAGCCTGTGGCTGAGTTTCAATCTCCACTTCCACTTCCACCATATTCAAGCCATCCCTGCACAGGAGAAGAACAGCGCTACTTGTGAACCGGGTGGAATATGGGTCAGAAAAACAGGGTAGAGAGTTATCATTCACAACATTGCACTATGAGACAAACTGGGAAGAAGAAGATTATATGTTTTTGTGTTTCTTCCCTCTGCGCTACTGTATTGTTTCTGAACTGAAAACAGAAATGAGGATGTCTGCCATGACTGGCAAACTGGAGGAAGCAGTGAGATGGAGCCTCTCCCAAACTGGACGTGCAACAGCCCAATAAAGCAGAGCTGAGCCAACACTGCTTGTTCGATAGGTCTTCTTTCTCCGCTCTTCCGTTCCATCCAGAGATTACTTATAGGGAGTAACTTTCCTTGGGATGCCCTCCAACCCCTCCAAGTCCACTAGACTGACCTGTGAGAAGTTTCCACAGCTTCACTCAGCATGCTGCCTGCCAAGGCTACAGTGCTGGCAGATTCACTTTTCCGATCTTTTTGGCATGGCTCTTCACGTTGGCTGTTACTTGAATGGGGGATGGAAGCAGAAGCCCCCTTCTCAGACACCATGGGGGTAGGCAGCACAGCCAGCAGTTCGTTCACTGGTATGAAGAAAGAAAGGGTAAACATGGCAGCATCCCCTTTCTTGGCATCAAGAAATATCTTCACATATCTAAGTAGCCTCTGCAGGGTTTCCTTAATGGAAATGTTGATCCCATGAAACCTAATAGAATAAAACTGTCTGCAAGTGCAGAGATTGAGCAAAATTTTCAAATGGTACTAAAACATACAAGAGGAACAAAAGGGTTTATTGTTACACAGTTTTTAAAAAGCTCATAAGTTCTGAATAGTAAATGTCAGTTTTAGAAAGCTGCTCTGTTGTGGTATTTCCCATTTTGTTACAACTCATATCTTTTAGCAATTGGAGACAATACAAGAATGAGATACTCGTATCTAGCTATTATACAAAGGGAGAAATGCAAAAGTTAGGGGAATTCCTGAGACATTCCTTGATTATTTGAAATAATTAAAAAGAGAATCACTTCGGAGTTTTCTGGGACAATTAGAAAAAATGGCATTTTAAGAATCCTTGCTGTGTAATCAAATGGATCAGTTAAACTGGTTTACACACAAAGCTATCAGAGCTGTCAAGACTGGAAACGGGCAAGGGATGGAACTCAGTGGGAATTATAACACTATGACAGTTTTGAAATAGTACAAATAATACTAGCTATATAAAAAACATAGGCAAATAATGTCAAAGAATTGAGAGCTGGGTGGCTTTCATTCTTTGATAACTAAATTTTATAGGAACGCCACCTGAAGCTCAGATAGGAAGCTGTAACATAACTCATCAAACTGACATGACAGCGTTCTTCCATAAACAAAACCAAGCGAAATATTCCATTACCAGAATGGCTGCAAAATTTAAAATATTGTTCCAATGTAATACTATTGGAACTATATATAATCCCAAGACATGCAGGTTCAGAAACAATGGACTGATGTATCTGCCATTGTAGACTCTTCTCTCACACTTCAAAGTGAGACATCAACTTTCTAATGGCAAAATTAAAATAAGTTATTTTATGGAAGGAGGCTTAAAGGGCAAAGCAAGAATATATTAAATGAGAGCCACTTGTGATGCATCCCTCCCCTGGACTAAACTACTTTACCTCTCTGACTTCAGCACAACTCACAACAACTCACGTACATTTGGCGAGGTTCTCCAGTTCCACTGTGCTGAGCTCCCCAGCTTGCTTTCGGGAGCTTCCACACCCCCAGCGATTCCGGCACAGAGAGAGTACCACGACCCCATACACGTAGGTGAGCATCAGGGGCACGCCCACCCCTGCAGGCAAAGAGCCTGTTATAAGAACCACCTCTGTTCAAGGACAGTTCATGCAGCCATGCAATTCACGAAGGGCAGAAGATTTTCCTTTCAGTATGAAAGCAAAAAAACCCTTGTGGATCCACACGCACCCTCCCATCTCGGTCTCCTTGTGGCTCTTACCAACGGTGACAGCTGTGATGACAGGGGACACAAAGAGAGAGAGGAGAATGCTGCTGGCAACAGAAAGACACTGCTGGCAGCTTGACAGTTTGCTCTTCCGCCCATGGCTCAAAACCTGGAGGAAAAGGAAAGAAAGAATAAGAGAGCCCCAGAAAAAACTTCTTAATTTGGCCTAAGATGCATTTCCCATGAGCCTACAAGAACATCCTGTGCATATTTTAGGGGCCTCTGTGATTATGAAATGGCATGGCCTCCATGCAAGTCTCCTTACCTTCTTCCCTGTGTAAATGGGTATGCCCAGGGTGATGACCGGCACTGCAATGCCAGCAACAATTGAGATCACCATTGGGGCACCCAACACCATGCCCAGCTGCCATAGGAGCTTCCGGGTTCGAGACCAGGGCTTCTTTCCCCAAAAGGTGCAGCCAGAAGGACTGAGGAGAAAACAGGAATCCGTTATGAAAACAGTGACATTCAGAAGTACAAACTGCAGATACCCTTAAGTTTTCCTTTTGGTTAACACAGGACTTGCCTCAATGCATTTCCAAAGCAGTTTTTGCAACGTCAAAAATCAGGAAGTTGGATTGGAACTTCTGAAAACCAAAGTCCCTTTCCCAGAATTAAACACACGCTCGTGAAATCCACTACTGTTGCTCCCTAACCTCCACTGGACTTGATGTAGCCCAATCTCTTTGTATTCAGTATGTACAAGATGTGGATCTCACTCATCTAGAGACAAGTATAAAGCTATTATTTCAGAAGTTCAAGGCTTTCTGAAATTCTTAGTTCATAAAATATTCTTAACCTGCTGCCAGTAGTTTTTTATTTATTTGTTCTCAGAATTCTATTAAACTTGTTATCCACTTGACTGTTTTTGATATACGCAATTTTGTTGTAAATGTCAATGTCACAATGTGACTTTCTATGGTACAATAGTGATAGGTAAGTTTAATGTATGGCATATTTATAAACATAACTTTATATTAATTTTATTAAAATTGTAAGATGAAAGATTAAAAACTAAGGTATTTAGAAGAAAAAGAGAAGAAAAAAGACTGGAAATAAAAACTAAGCCAAAAGTGCAGGAGATAATAAGTATAAAGAAATGACTTCCAATTTTCTTTTACAACAGTTAGAGGTAAATTAACCTCTTACTTTAAGTTTATAATATTTTTATTTTTAAAATGGTGTGTCTGTATAAATAAATGGTGCCCTGGATTCTAAGTCAATCATAAAACATTCTTTGCCTTCAGTGGCTCATCTTATCCATGCCTACATATGCATACAATTTAATTTAGTGAGGCTTACACCCCCATAAGTAGTTATGAGATTGCAATCTCATCATCTAATTCATACTATTCAAAGTGCTTCTTTGAGCTCCCATAGTTTATTTCCATCTCTACCAAGCTTTGATCTGCAGCTCCATTCCCTGAAAGTCCTGATGGATAAGAATAAAAGCCTAGAGTGGCCAGGCCCACTCCCATTTCCTTGCAACACCTGAGAAAATGCACATCTGTGATTTCTTGCATGCAGAGCCAGCAGAAAAGGCAGCCACAGACAGTGCAGTTCATACGGTTACAGCTCCCATCATTGATCTTCATGATGAAGGCACCACAGCGGGGACAGACCTTGATCGTGTCGGGGTCTATGGAAAGCAGAAAGAAGAAAACAGGGCTTAAACTAATGCAGTTGATTAGGCCCCAACAGATGTACTTAGGGGCAGAGATAGGCGGGTCCCGACAGAAAAGATACAGGCAAGGAAGAAACCCAGTGCTGAGAGAAGGCAAAGAGGTACCATTGCCTCAACTCACTGTGGGCTGCTTCCTCTTTCCAGATCAATTGCGTGGAGGGTTCCACAGCTCCCAAAGGGCTTTGCTGCTTCCACTCCCGCCAGGCCTGCTCACAGGAGGAATTGGGGTGCCAGGGCTGCCGGCAATGATAGCAAAATTCTGTCTTGCAATCCTGACGACCACAAACAAGCCGGGGGCATTCAGCACAGCCATATGCAATTACAGCATAACTGGAGGAAGAAGGGAAAAAAAGCAGGAACATCAGCTCAAGAACTCAATAGCGCTCACAGAATTCATTCTCCTAATTCAAGCTTTATTTTTAGAATAGAATAGAATAACAGAGTTGGAAGAGACCTTGGAGGTCTTCTAGTCCAACCTCTTGCTTAGGCAGGAAACCCTACACCACTTCAGGCAAATGGTTATCCAACATCTTCTTAAAAACTTTCAGTATTGGAGCATTCACAACTCCAGGAGGCAAGTTGTTCCACTGATTAATTTTTCTAATTGTCAGGAAATTTCTCCTTAGTTCTAGATTGCTTCTCTCCTTGATTACTTTCCACCCATTGCTTCTTGTCCTACCCTCAGGTGCTTTGGAGAATAGCTTGACTCCCTCTTCTTTGTGGCAGCCCCTGAGATATTGGAACACTGCTATCATGTCTCCCCTAGTCCTTCTTATACATTTTTATTTATATTTACATCTAACCTTTCAGCAGCTGAAAGCAACATACAGTGTGCTCCTCCTCCAATTTTCCTCATAACAACCATCTTGTGAGTTAGGTTGGGCTGAAAAAGAAATGTCCAAATTTACTTAGTAAGTTTCCCAGGCTAAAGATGAAACTAGAATCAGGGTTTCCTTAGTGCCAGTTCAATACGTTAACCATTATACCGTACTGATTCTTTTAAGCTTTGACATTTGGCCTTTTATTATTTATATTATTTATTTTATTAATTGATAAGGCTGCCTTTCTTGTCCAAGCGACTCTTGTGAGTTTAAGGATTAAAACTAAAACAGAACAAATCTAAACAAATAGGAAATGGCAGCTGAAAATAAAAATCTCAGAGTAATAACAATCCACCTGAGTTTTGCTAACTTCCTGACCTCCAATGCCAGGGCAAACAGCCAGGGTCTTAAACAATTTCTGAAAGGCCAGAAGGTTGAGGCCAATTAGATCTCTTGGTAAAGGTGTTCCAGAAGGCAAAGACCGTGATTGAAAAGGTGTTATTTCCTGGGTCTCACAAAATGGCATTTTTTAAAATTCAGGAGTCCTGTAACATGTTCCTCCTGCCAGATCTTACTATAACTAGTCCTCAGTTAATGAGAATAATTGAGACCAGAATTTCTGTTGCTAATTGAGAGTCATAAAATGTGATGTCATGTGACCATAACACTTGGCAACAGTCCTGGCAATCCTTGTTGCCATTGGTAAGCAAGGACCATGAAGGATGTTAAGGGAGGACCTCACATGCCTGACTTTGCTAGTGGGAAACTGGCAGGGAATGCCTCGAATCATAAAGTTGTTGTGGGACTACAACAGTTAATTATGGATTGGTCACCAAGTGCTTGAATCTCGTGATTGCACGGCTATCCTTCTACTGCTGTGTCAGCCCTCCCAGGTAAACCAGACAGGAAATATGACCAGATAAGCTAATTCTATTTTATTTTGCTGCTACATTAACAAAATCTTGTAAGTCTAAAGATACAAATTTCCTGGCACCATTTTTAGCCATCGGATCAACTAGGATATGTCCTTCCTAAATGTCGTCCGTCCTTCCTCTGACTGTTTTTTTTTTAATTAGATTTATGTGCTGCCCTTCTCCGGAGACTCAGGGCGGCTTACAATGCGCTAAGCAATAGCCTTCATACTTTTGTATATTTTATACAAAGTCAGCTTATTGCCCCCACAAACCGGGTCTTCAATTTACCTATCTTAGAAAGGATGGAAGGCTGAGTCAACCTTGAGCCTGGTGAGATTCGAACTTGCAATAATTGCAGACAGCTGAATGTTAATAACAGGCTATTAGTCTGTTGAGCTATCCAGGCTACTCTGTCTTGTCTGATTGTTTCCTAGGCACCCTTGCAACATACCATTACAAGCTAAGTATGAGCACCAGATTGGTGACGAGGACCAGTTGTTCAGTACCAATATAAGTTCAAAGAGTTGCTGAATGACTGGTAGTTATGCAAGGACCACCTATAGAGTAGTAACACAACTGGTAAAAGTGGTCCTTCAATTATCCTGGCCACTACTACAAAATGCTTTATAAATAACAACCAGCATTTTGAGTTGCACCTGGAAGCCTATTAGGAGCTAGCGCAATTCATTTTCCCATTCAATCCACTTCCTACAACTTAAAACTTCTTTTAGAATTAAGAGTTTTATGATGGCAGCCACAGTCCTGCCACCACCTCTATATAACATTTCCATTTTCCATAGCACCATATCTCTTTATCAGTTGAGAGACATATGAATATTACATGGCTGGGAATCACCGAAAATTATCTGCAGGAGTGAGCATGGTCTGTAAATACTTTTTGTGGCATCAATGGGATTTCCCTCTGTAGTGGTTCACTTAGCTTCAGCATTCCCAGTTTTTAATCAAGCTTTTCTATCCTATCACCTTAGAGTAGGGGCTGACAAAGCAAATCTATCAAGAAAGCTTTATGACTTGTTCTCCCCAATACCTAAATAAGCAAGGTTGCAAAGAAGGGTTTTTTAAATCTTTAAAACACTGTTGCAGAGTGGTTACCTGATGCAGTGGTAGCTGATTACCTGATGCAGGTAATCAGCTACCTGCATCAAATCAAATGCAGTATGTGCACTTGCAACTGTGTCTTCATAAAGAAGGAACACAACCTGGTAAGATGTGAAGGAGAAGAGTGAAGTCAGGAAAATAGCAGGGGAGAACGAAAAAAAATCTGATCTTAGGAAAACAGATTTGCTGGCTAATGTACGAGTAGCAACTATGGAATAAACAGGTACCGGGTCTCTCTGGGTACTCTCATTTATTTGGAATCCTCAACTTCAGGTTCCCATTGAAGTTTTCACTTAAATCTACCATGTAGATGAAATCACTTTATTTAGAACTGGACCTCCAATCCAGTCTTACACTAACAGGCCAATTAATTAAAATGTCTTCCAAGTCAAGTCACAGTGATCTAAACACCAATGTTTTGAAATTGAAATCGTCTGCAGGTTCAAGTGATGCCCTCTCTCAATGAGCTCTGCATCTCTGCATCAGTCTCACCAGCATCCAGGATGCCAAATAGACCCAGATCTCTCTGCAGCTGGAAAGGGAAAGTTGGTGCAAAAACTGAATAAATGAACTAATTGAGAAAAGGGATATACGGAGGTCAACAACGGCTGCCCAATCTCAACCATCTTGCAATATATTACCGATAACTCCACTGCGTCTTTTCTCCAGCAAACTGTTTACCCTTTCCTGCAGGCTCAATTTCAATTTAATGCAAAACTTCTTCTCCCTCTCTGGCTGTTATGCACTCAACATATTTAAGCACTGTGGGTGGACTTACCAAGGGTTGCCCATATAAAGTTGACAATAAACAGAACCAAATATTGTAAGCCAACACACCAGGAACATGTACATTCACACAACCCGCTAACTTGGATCAATTTAAAATGTGGTTAAGTAGTTTTGGTTTTTATGTTTGTTTTGGGTGAGTTAGCCTGATGTAAGATGCCAGTTCATGCTTTTAGCCCAGGAAACGGATCAATTTGGTTAGAAGACTGGGCATGCTTTTTGAATGCAGCCTCTGAAAGCACTTAAAAGAGAGAGCACCAGGGTCCCTTAACCCAGCTCAGCCTGAAGCATTTCTCTAGTCTAATAGGTCAGATTTCTGCACCTGTTCAAGGTTTCCCCTCCTGCCCCACCACAAGGCCTCTGTGCCAGCCTGCACCCCACCTGCAATCAGGGGCCGGGCACCAGCGCGTGCCAGGGTCGGCGACTAACAGGCGTCTCAGCAGGTACTCCTCGTATTTGTCACGCAGGCCGGCCTCAGGCAGCAGCTGGTGGATCTCGGCCGGTTGTAAGAGAGCCGGACAGTGCGGACAGGCCAGCTGGACGCGGCTCTCGCTGATCTCGATGCGCAAATACTGCTGCAAACAAGTGAGGCAAGATAGGTGGGCACAGGAGGAGAGCGCGGGGAAGGCCGCCGCGGGCTGGGCCAGAAGGCAGAGCGGGCACTCTACGAGGTCCTCCTGTCCCTTCTCATCCTCTGGAAGCATTAAGGCGACCCGGGTCTCCTCGGCGCGGTCTAAGGGGGGTCCCTCCGGCTCCCCCAGCGGTTCCGACATCGTTTGGGGTTTCCGTCCAAAGAGGCTCATGACGCCGAGAGAGGAAGGGCCCACCCTGGGTCGCTTCATCTGGGCTGAAGATGCTCTGAGTCGGGCGGAGGCGTTCAGCCCATCGCACTGCTCAGCCCGCAGAAAGGCCGGGGAAGTGGCGGCCGAAGGGCCTCCTCCTCCATCCCCAGGTGCAGAGTCTCCGATCGGCCGCGGTCTCCCTTCTTTTCAGCTGCGCTTGGCCATCATCGGCTGCCTCCTGCTCCGCGACGCCTCTAAATCCCCTTCCAGGAGGGCTGGAGAGAAGCCAGCAGGGGCGCAAAAGAGTCCAAGGCAAGCCCGCTTTTCCTGGGCTCCCCCAGGAACACCCCCCCCAAAAAATTACGGCGCGCGGGAACGAAGGAGGCTATTCGCGGGGCTATTGCGGAGCCGGCGAGCTTACCCCAAGAATATCTAGCTAGCCCCTCAGCCAGTTTCCCCTTGGAACGGCCAGCGAAAGGCGGGCTCTGCGCCTGATTCGCTTCTGCCCCGCCGTGTCGCCACCTCTTGGCTCCTGCTTTAGCGCACTCGCCCCCACCACCCTCCACCCCCGCTCGGCAGCCTGGGAAGTGTAGTCCTCTCCAGGAAGACGGAGCGAAACAAAAAGGAGAGCCTTGCGATTCCTGCTCGTTCTTCAAACTTTTTCTCTTCGGCCCCTTTGTGCGAAAAACACTGAATCGTCACACCGGGATGAAAGCAGAAAAAAGCACGTCAAAGTCGCATAGAGACTCAAGATTCAGGAAGACCTTGAGACGGGACTTGAATAGTGCCCCCCCCCATCCAATGAAATCCAATCCCAGGGGTGAGAAAAGTAACGTCCTACCCATTAGACAAGAAAAAAACCAATTGCGCAGGTATCGAATAAATGGTACCTGGCTCAACAGGAGCAATGGGCGAGAGGGATCTAGGTGTCCTAATAGATCTTCGCTTAAGCATGACTGAGCAGTGTGCTGCAGCTGCCCAAAAAATGAATGCGGTCCTTGGTTGCAACAACAGAGGGATAGTTTCAGGATCACCTTTGTACCCGCTTTATGCTGCGCTGGTGAGACAACATTTGGAATGCTGCGTCCAATTCTGGTCAGCCCGATACAAAAAAGATGTTGAGAGGCTAGAAAAAGTGCAGGGAAGAGTAACAAAGATGCTAAGGGGTGTAGAGGCTAAACCATGAAATTAAAAATTAAGAGAACTAGGTATGTCTAGTCTAGCAAAGAGAAAGACTAAATGGGATATGATAGCAGTCTTCTAGTAGTTGAGGGGTTTCTCACAGAGAAGAAAGGGTCGGCCTATTTTCCAAAGTACCTGAAGGCAGGACAGGAAGTATTGGGGGGAAGATCATTAAAGAGAAATCCAATTTAGAATTGAGGAGCAATGTCCTGACTGTGAGAACAGTTAATCAGTGGAATGAATAATCTCCAGAAGTTGTGGATTACTCCATTACTGGAGGTTTTAAAGAAGAGGCTGGACAGCCATTTGTCTGGAATAGTAAGGTCTCCTGCTTGAACAGGGGTTGGATTAGAAAATCTCCGAGGTCCCTCCCTACCCTATTATTCTATGTTTTAAGAGTCTTCTCCAGTTTATGGATTTAGCCTCTCTATGTCATCTCAGGGGTCCTTAAGAGATTTTTCAGTTATAGAATGAAAAACATTGGTGCTACTTTTTACATGACTGTAGCTGACCTCCCATAACATGTTGAAGTTAATGTTTCTCAACCTTGGCAATTTTAACATATGTAGACTTCAACTCTGGCTGTTGAGGTCCACTCCACATATCTTAAAAGTTGCCAGAGTGAGTTGAGAAAGACTGTGCTAAAGTCTCAGACTGGATGAACAAACTATTGTCGTCTTCATAAGTCATTCAGTGTCCAAACTAACCAACCAGATTGTGGCTTAAAAAGGATAGCAAAGTTCTCACTGGGTGCTAAAATTATAGTTAAGTCCTTACTACATGCCAAACATATTGTTTTCTATGGGCAAGAAATACTGTTTTGGAGGGTATACAGCAGATAACTTGCTGTATACCTTCCTTCAGAAATTTTTATCTTCAAGACCTGTGAGTCTTCTTCGTTGTTGAAAACTGCTGGTTTTCTGACAAACATGAAAACAGCATGGCAAATTAATTGTCTAAAACTCCTAACATGTTGAGGAATTCTGGGAGTTGAAGTCCACTCTTTTTAAAATTGCGGAGGTTGACAAATACTGGTCTAGTACAAAGGTTACAGATACTTCCTGTTAGCAGATAGTGCTGGAATGAAGTCAATGGACATAGTGCATATTAATACCTTTGCAAAGGAAAATATGGACATGAAATTCTGGAATTTAAGTTGCTAGTGAATATGCTGAAAGCCAGAATCTCCCAAACTCCTCTTTATTTGTGCAAAACCAAGGGACTTCAATGTGTGATAATGAGGTTAGTGCATGAATAAATGTGTTACTCCAGTGCAAAAAAAGTTAAATATCGTCAACATTGATTCTAAAGAAACTACAACCTGCTTTTCTATTTCTGATATGCCATTCATTGATAAGCTACTTGGAGGAAACTTACAGGAAGATATGTGGGAAGGCCCCGTGTGAAGATCTAGGCTTGAATGTTAGAATTCAGGCTTGTGTCTAAAATTATTGTACATATAATCCAGTTCTTACGCAGCAATTCCCAGCCTTCTCCTGCATCATAATTAAAACCTTTGGAGAACACCAGCTAGGATTGGCACTTGCATACAGATTAGCCTATGTCATTCCTTCATCTGGCATCCTGAACATTTATTCAACTTTAAAAATACATAAATATCATGTATTTTTAAACTAGAATAAATTTTCAGGATGCCAGATGAAGAAATGACATAGAGATAGATAGATAGATAGATAGATAGATAAATAGATAGATAGATAGATAGATAGATAGAGGTGGGTTTCAAAATTTTTTACTACTGGTTCTGTGGATGTGGCTTGGTGGGCATGGCATAGCTTGGTGGGCATGGCAAGGGAAGAATCCTGTAAAATCTCCATTCCCTCCCCAATACAGGGGAAGATTACTGCAAAATCGCAATTTCCTCCCAATCAGCTGGAACTTGGAAGGCAGAGAATAGATGGGGGCGGGGCTAGTCAGAATTTTTACTACCGGTTCTCCGAACTACTCAAAATTTCTGCTGCCGGTTCTCCAGAACTAGTCAGAACCTGCTGAAACACACCTCTGATGGATGGATGGATGGATGGATGGATGGACGGATGGATGGAGAGAGAGAGAGATTGCTATATCTTTTCCCCTGATAATTTACAAGAATTTAGGTGAGAAGAAAACCATCATTTTGTGAGAATTTGTAGACTCCTGAGTTCTAAATACGTCCGTTGGGAATTTAAAGTATGAAAACTTATGGTGTTAACCCCTCTCACCTCTAACAGGCAAAAGAAGATCTCGCATTTCATTATAGTACCTGTCTCTATCCAGAGAAAGCTTATTAAAATTAGCAGCTGCAGCTGTCTTTTCTCAATTATTGCTAAAACTGTTTCTATTTTGTTTTGTTTTGATTTGATTTTGCTCTTCTGTCCTGGGCAGCTGTGAACATCTGACATTTAAGACTTTTTATGTTCTATGTTTTCCCATGATTACCTTTAGAAACATTTTGTTGTTATTTTTTATTCATAGGTAAGAGTTGCTGGGAATCAGGTGGGATATAAATCACCACCACCATCATCACCATCTAGAAGTTAGTGGTTATTTAGTTTGCTTTTCTCACTAAAGGCATGTGTAGGAGAAATTCAGTGGAAACACAAGCAGGAAAATCTTGTGGGGGGAGTTTCAATTCCAGGGTTGAAATGCAAGGAGGAAACCTGTGGGAGTCACAGTACTTAATTATCTTCACTAAAAGACATTATAGGAGGACAGCCATGTTAGTTTGTAAAAAGTTGGCAAAAAAATCAGCAATAATCTGATAACACCTTTTCTAATGTAATTAAAAGCTCTAAGCATTTAATTACTAATAAGCATAATAGAGAATATTTGTGGATAATGGTTAGAACAGATCCAGGATGACCTTATGGTCTGTTACCCTTTTGAGGTAGCCCAGACAAAAGGCACAACAATGCACACTGGATCTATCTTTATTGTAAAGTTTCATGACAAGAATCTTGCAAATCTGAAAGTATTCTTCTCCTTCTTCCCTTTTACTCTTTGGAAAATTAGGGAGGGTTCCTTCTGAAACACTTTGCACATTCCTTCTATTTCTGTGGACTAAGCAGTAACAGGAACAGAGTTGGAAGGGATCTTGGAGGTCATTAGTCCAACCCAGGGGTGATATCCAAATTTTTTCCCTACCGGTCTGTGGGCGTGGCTTGGTGGGCATGGCAGGGGAGGATATTGTAAAATCTCCATTCCCACCCCACTCTGGGGTCAGCCAGAGGTGATATTTGCCGGTTCTATGAACTATTCTAAATTTCCACTTCCGGTTCTTCAGAACCTGTTAGAACCTGCTGGATTTCACTCTGGTCCAACCTCCTGCTCACACAGGAAACCTGTACTAGGGATTTGAATCGCCGACCTGTCTTAGCCACTAAGCCACCTAGTCAGGCTAGAATACCTTTTGCATGATGAACGTCTGTGGCTCTTCCTCCTCTTTCCAAAGGTCATTCCCACATACCATTACATGATCAAAAAGGTGATGAAACAATTTTCGTATCAATCGCAGAGGGCAGGGAGGAATAAGAAGAGCAGGGAATATCCAGTCAGGAACAAACATCCCCAGAGAAAATGGTAAATCAAGTAACAGGCATATGTTCTTCTCCTTTTGATTAATATTCTCTTGATGTCAGCCCTCTGAGAGAACCCAAATCTGGAAACAGAAGACATGCAAGCTAATACAGTACTGTTATTATTGTAAGATTACATAGGTAGTCCTTGACCTACAACCACAATTGAGCCCAACATTTCTGTTGTTAAGCAAGACAATTGTTACATGAATTTTGACCCATTTTACTACCATTCTTGCAACAGTTATTAAGTGAATCACAGCAATTGTTAACTTAATAACACGGTTGTTAAATGAATCTGGCTTCTCTATTGACTTTGCTTGTCAGAAAGTGGCAAAAGGGGCTCACATGACCCCAGGACACTGCAAGTGTCATAAATATGAGTCATTTGCCAAGCTTCTAAATTTTGATCACGTGATATTGGGGAGGTTGCAATGGTCATAAGTGTGAAAAATAGTCACTTTTTTCAGTGCCGTTGTAACTTCAAATGGTCATTAAATGAACTGTTGTAAGTTGAGGACTACCTGCAGTGGTGGGATTCAAGTAATTTAACAACCGGTTCTCTGCCCTAATGATTTCTTCCAACAACCAGTTTGCCAAATTGCTCGGAAAGTTAACAACCGGTTCTCTCAAAGTGGTGCAAACTGGCTGAATCCCACCACTGACTACCTGTAATAACAGAATCTTGAAAGTACTCCTCTCATATCATGAGCTGGTCTCCAGACATCATGAGATAGTCGTGTCTGAGATGCTTTCTCAAATTACATTTCTGCCCTGGACTCAGATTTCTCTTATCTGACCATTGTCTTGGTTATAGCTCTTCCTCCAGTTCAGTGGTAGTCAACCTGGTCCCTACCGCCCACTAGAGGGCGTTCCAGCTTTCATGGTGGGTGGTAGGGGTTTTGTCCCTACTTTATAAATCACCAATACTGTGGAACCGGTGGGCGGTTAGAAAATTTTACTACTAACCGAGGTGGGTGGTAGGTATAAAAAGGTTGACTATCCCTGCTCCAGTTCCTTAGTTATTCCATCTGCCCATTACATAAGATAAATATTGAAGGATGAAAGTATTTAGAAATGGGTATTTACAAATTGACAATTACCTTTAATTCTGAGCATCACGATAAAAAAAATTACAGAGAAACAAATTAACAAAAAAGTTGTCTTTGCAGGATCAGAATAGTTGAAAATCTGCCCTGGCATTATGCATTGGTGATAATACTGATTAATTGATTATATGCCATCAAATCAGTGTTGACTTTTAACAGATAGACCTTCTCCACTTGGCCTTTCATTGTCTTCCCCCAATGTACTCCTCACTCCTACAATTGCATCCATCCAGCTTGCTATAAGTCATTCTCTTCTTCTCTTTCCTTCCACCTTTTGCACCATTATGGATTTCTTAAGGGAGCTGGGTTTTCACACATAATATATCCACAATATATTAGTGACAGTATACTGGTATTAATATACATAATTGATTAATTAATTGGCTTATACATAGTTAATATAGTCTACTATACTATTCCCTTTTGGTTACTTGATATATAATGATATCACTATGTCAATCAATAAGAGTCCTTTCTACGGGCTGTTGCATAAAGCTTATGTTCTAAGCAGAGGTGGGTTCTACTTATCTTTACTACCAGTTCGCATCGTGCCCGCATGCGCAGATTAATTTTTATGACGTCTGGGTCAGTGGGCGGAGCCCCCTACCAGTTTTACTACTGGTTCTTGGGAACCAGTCTGAACCGGGGGCAATCCATCTAAGATATAAATGCTTTATTTTTGTTTGCACAGCAATAAAATGATTTCAGTATAATATAGTATGTATAGTATAATACATATTATACAGTATAATATAGTATGTATAATATAGTATGTATAACAATATTCATGGGTTTTGTAGCAGAGACTAACTGTTGTACTGTTTTTAATTAAGAGACTTAGCAATATCATTCTTCATAGTATTTACACAATCTAGCAAAGCTTTGTTTAGGCCATTTCTCCTGGATCTATGACAATGGCAGAGTTTTTTTCCCCCTGTATTGCTTTTGGTGCTCTACCTTGAAAGCATATGTGCCCATATGTTTATTATAGGGACTTCCCAAATTGTAATAAAGTACCTATCTTTTGAAGCACTGTATTATTTTATCTAAAGGTAAATGCCCTGCAACTTTCTTTTAACATGCTTAATTTCTCTTATATTCTAATTTTCATCAATATTTCAATTTTATATATCTATGTCATATTCTTCTCATATTCTTATCCATCCATAATTATCTTATAAGAACCTCCTTTTTATTATTACTACCACCTATACATTATTTCATTTTTAATCACATTGTTTTAGTTCTTTTTTCTTTTTCCAGCCGTGTCTACTTCATTTCTTCACTTTCTCGCCTGCTTGCATATATTTCCTTCCATTTTCAAAGTCTTCCAATTTTGTCCTCCATGTGTCATATTAAGTCTTTTTCTTATTTTTAATCCGGATAAATTGCATCAAGTTCCCTTCTCTTGAGCCTGCGCTAAATCCTTCTTTTGTTCCTGCACCAGTTGTTTCCTTTTCTTTTCATCAAAGTCAAGCTGCCTGGAGACGAGGAAAAAAAAACCTCCTACACAAAATCCCATGACTGTTATCTGTAAAGTTCAAAATTTTCCATGACAAGAATGAGTTACAATGTTCCTTTTTAGACCAGAAGGTGCCCCTCTACAATCCACATTTTCCATTAGTTATACAAGTATCCATTTTGTTGCAATTATATAACAGTCCAGTTGAATTACACTTCTTCTTTTGATTTTGAAAGCATCAAATCTTCTTTTCTTAAAAAAATCCGAATTCCAGTTTTAAAATAGCCAGTCTTTTCACCATATCTCGATATTTAATTCCATTAGTTCTGTTCTGGAGTTAGTTGTTTGTCGGGTCTTTGTCTCTTTAAGATTACATTTTAAACTTTCCATAGCCCCTTTGTTATTCACCTGCTGTTTTAAGGCTAGGGGTCTTATAGTTAATAATATTGCTCTAAGCTTTGTTGCAAGTCTAGGTTGGTTGTCACTCACCCGGCTTCAAAATGCTCCGTTTCAATCCACTCTCCTCCTGCACATCTCTTAGCCCGGTTGTCCCAGCTTCGTGGCAGCCACCCTGGATGTCGCCCCCCGCCACCAACTCACAGAGGGTTCCCTCTGATCTCCGAGGAACTTGCCTGTTCCTCTTGGTCATCCGAGGTACCCCTCCTTTTCCCCCATCCCTGCAGGACGGTAACAATCTGAAGACCTATCAGCAGCAGTTCGACAGCCGGGGTTTTTGTGGCGCTCATCAGAGCCCACTATTTCCCCAACTGTCTCGCTGTGACGCCAAACCGGAAGTCTCTCCACCTTTGTGCTTTCTTAATTGCTATACATTTCAAATAAGTCAAGGAGAACTCAAATTAACTCTTGCCAAAACAAAAGATTGGAAGCCTGGACTCAGTAGGAAAAAAGCATTTGTATTTTTTTGCAAACCCTTTCATAAAATCCCCATTTATTCTGTCCAGGTCTAAAATAACTTGTGGGAGTCGATCATAGTTCAGTTTTTCCATGGTTGCCTGGCAATAATCCGTCAACACTGTTGCCTGGCGATATCCAATCCACATAGTTTTTAATATAAATGAACTATAAATCATATGATGTAGTATAATAATTTGCAATGTAGTAATTGATAGCCTGCAATTCTTGCATACGAGAACTATTCAATCCTGCATAGCTTATGTTAGCCATTATACATGGGTTTTGTTTAATGTTTGTGTGACAGGTTAAGGCCCCCCTCCACATTGTTTTATTTATTTTCCTAATTCCTCTGGGTATGAATATGTAATTGCCATGACTTTGCAATAGGTAAAAATATAAAAAAATAAATGTTTGAAAACAAAAACCCTGTACTCTTTTTATGTTTTATATTTTATCTCTCCCACCCCTGCAACAATTCCATCAACACCTATGCATGAGAAAAATAATACACTTCTAATAGTTATCAATATAGTATACTTTCCAAAATAGGGAACCAGACAGTAGCCCTGGTCCTCTGATGTTATGTATGGCTTGTTGGGCTTCCTGCTGTTGCCCCTATTTACAATTAGGACTTTTTCTTTGAAAGTCATGTTTAACCAATCTGGACTCCCCGTGCCCACCTCTCATGTTTCTACTTGAGCTCCTCTTTAATGTAAAGTCCATACTTATTAGGCTAACATGGGTTATATGGAGAACTTTCCCCATGCAGAAGTTGTATTTAAAAGGAAAATGATTAGTTTAAAATACATTATTTCTTGTCCTATTATAATTTTTTTAATATTTCTAGAATCCATACTGCAGTCAGACACTGCTATTTACAATAACGGCCTATACCTTTTTTTTCAGATTCAATCATAATTTCACTTATAAGCTACAGATATACATTTTTCCATTTCATTTTTAAAAGATCACTGCACCTATATTACCCCTACTATAACCAGTGTCTGATAGAAAGTTCTCTCTGAATGAAATTAATTATTTGGATTGTTTAATTGGGATTTTACCTTGAGTATCATACTGTGATTGACTAGCAGCAAGGTGGATGGACTCAGCTACAGTGATGATGGGTACACTATTAGAAGACCAGGTTAATCTATCTATCTAGTTGAGAGGTCTTCAAACTTGGCAGCTTTACGACTTGTGAACTTCAACTCCCAGAATTCTCCAGCCAGCATAGCTGCTTGTAGGAGTTGAAGTCCACAAGTCTTAAAGCTGCCAAATTTGAAGACATCTGATCTAATTGTTAAGAGTCTATGGAGATTCTCAATCATCCAGGTCATGGTTGTCCCAAAGATGCTTTCCAAAAGGCAAGTTTCTTGGTTTTTTTTCCCCTTGAAAACATTTTGTGTCTCATTCAAGAAGCTTCAGAACTGAAGAAACCTTTTGGGTGAGAAGTGGAACTTTTCAAGGAAAAAACCAAGAAAATCTAGACACCTTTTGGAAAGCACCTTTTGGGATAGTTGCTAAGAGTTAACATTGGCTTTATGGTACATAATAAATTGTATATTCCTTATATAGCAAAGAACTGGAAAATGACCAATGTACCATTGTCAATCTGGAGGGAAAAAGTCTTGTTTTATAAAAACTCATTAGCTTGGCTTCTAATCTGGATAAATATCCATTTTATAAAAGCTAAATACATACAAACATCTACATATTGTCTGTGTCTGTCTGTCTGTCTGTCTGTCTGTCTGTCTGTCTGTCTGTCTGTCTATCTATCTATCTATCTATCTATCTATCTATCTATCTATGAAATTAGCACAGTCGCTTCTATTAAATTAACACAGACCCAGATTTTGGGGGGCAATATGCTGACTCTGTAAATCGCTTAGAGAGGGCTGATAAGCACTGTGAAGCAGTATATTAAGTCTTATTGGAGCCTGGGTAGCTCAGCAGACTAAAGCCTGTTATTAACATTCAGCTGTCTGCAATTACTGTAAATTCGAATCTCACCAGGCTCAAGGTTGACTCAGCCTTCCATCCTTTCTAAGGTGGGTAAATTGAGGACCCAGTTGTGGGGGCAATAAGCTGACTTTATATAAAATATACAAGAGTATGAAGGCTATTGCTTAACGCATTGTAAGCTGCCCTGAGTCTCCGGAAAAGGGCAGCATATAAATCTAATTTTAAAAAAATATTTTTTTTTAATTGCTATTGCTATCTTCAAGCAGAATCTTTAGGCAGAATGTTACTTGTCTTAAACAGAAGGAGTGTTATTTTCTATATGCTCTTGTGTTCCGTGAATATGTGGTTAAGATGTACCTGCATAGTTATATGTATGAAGCATAACTCTACTAAACCTTTCATTGTCTTATATAGGACATTCTCAGCTCTGCTTTTGGGAAGATGATAAGAGGAATTGCTATTATTTCTCTGTGTAGCTCATATCTAGATGGGAGCTTTGAAGGAATTTTATCCATAGCACTTTTTTCTAGCTTTTTGTTGATACAGTATGGGTAAGGAATATCAAGAGATATTTGAATACTGGATGCTTTTAAGAAAAGATTGGGCAACCATTTGTCTGAAATGTTACAGGTTTTCCTGCTTAAGCAGAGGGTTGGACTAGAAGACCCCCAAGGTTCCCTTTCGACTCTGTTATTTTGTTATTCTGAATGGAAAAACCAGAACACATACACAAAAAGATGACTATGAGAGGACAAGAAAGAGATTGAGAACTAATTCTGTGCTGCCATGTATTGTTGGTCATCCAGATTTGTGCAGTTCTCACAGACCTAATATGGGTGTATTTCTAAAGATAGAAATTACAATGTGCAATAAACTTCATGAATTTCAGAGGAATGAGAAGAGAAGGGAAATGGCTATTCTTGTTGCCCTCACTTTTTTTTAGACTTTTATTCACCTTTTTTATATATGCAATTCAAGGCAGCATATATACTAGTACTCCTTCCTCTTCCTCTTTTCCCAACAACCCTGTGAGATGAGTTGGGCTGAAAGACAGTAACTGGCCCAAAGTCACCCAGCTGGTTTTTCATGCCTAAGGCAGGACTAGAACTCACCATATCCTGGCTTCTAGGCCAGCCCCTTAACCATTACACCAAACTGGTTTCTATAATTGACTCAACCTTGGCCAAAAAGTAGCAGTAGCAACAGTGTTGCAAAGTAAAGCTATTTGCTCTTTTACAGTGTACTGTTTGTGTTCAAGATAAATATAATGCTTGCTTTGCATTTTTAAAATTTGCCAGTGCCTGTTCATGCAACTTAAGTTTTCATTCAAATGATTAGGGAATTTTTGTTTGCTTGTTTAATTTAGAGGCACTCTTCAGACTACATTAAGAATATAGTTCCATGTTTTCATTTTAAAAAGTATTCGCTTCATAATACTTTTCTGGAAAGATCTTAATATGATCTTAATAAGTTTTTTTTTTTATTTAAACATTTTGGCAGGCAGGACTTAGAATGAGCTATTCCATTACAGATTTGCTGAAATCCTTGGTCGGGGAGGGGGGGGGGGAATGGAGCAGCAGGAAGATACCACTATCCAATGATGGCAGACAGAAATTTAAAATAAACGCCCAATTAAGCTGCAGTTATTTGTAGAACCAATTGTCACAGAAATTGTCGCAGAAATCTCTGAAGATAGGTTTATAAAGATGGATCTAATTATTAGAGTAATGAGGGGTGGGGGAAAGGATGTCAGGCTTCTTGCGGCCCTTTTTGCCCTTTGTAGTTCAGAGGAAAAGACTCCACATCCCGTCATGCAGCACGGGAGAGACCGGAGCCGGAAGCGTTGGCTATTCTGCCGTCCGCCCCGCGGATGGGCGGGAGCGCCGGAGGAGCGGCGGCTGTCGGGGCGTCGCGAAGGAAGAAGCGGCTTCACCGGTGGCAATCCAGGCCGAGCGGCCAGGAGGGGGGAAGGTATCCAGGGCTGGAGCCGCTCCCAACCCCCCGTGCTGCGGGGCAAGATGCCCCGCCGGAAGCAGCGCCACCCGCAGCCCGTCAAAGGTCAGCGCCGGGTTGCCGGGCTCACCCCGGGGACGCTGTGCCGCATCTCCGTCCGCCTCGTTTGATGTCTGGGCGGCGGGGGGCTCCGGCTGTTACGTCTCTTTCTCTCTCTCTCCGTGCCCCGAGGCTCCGGCCTGTTGGGGCTTCTGGGCGATGGACTCCCCGACCCCTGGTCTAAGCTGACCGCTGTGCTGGGCAAAGGGAGGAGTCCCGCCTCTTCGGAGTCCTTCCTCGTTCGATGGGTTGGCTCCGGCCAGAATTGGGGCAATTAATTCGCCCTCCCCTTCGAAAGGAAGGCAGGGCGACGCCGTTGGGGGTGTCCGGGCGACGCCAAGCAGTTTCTGCGGAGCATTAGCGGGGGGACCCCGATTCTCATACCACCGCATTCTGCTCTGTCTATTGTAGTGGACGTTCCTGGTGCTCCGGCCGAGCCGTCAAGAGAGGAGAGCCCGGCGCCGCAAGCCAGCTTCCTCTTAAAGCAGGAGCTGTCCCTGTCCCTGGAGGACGAAGAGGACAGCAGCGCTCCGATTCTGGCCTTCGAAAAGGACTCCGAAGGTGGGTTCGGGTCCTCGCTTGGGCGAATCGGAATAAGGGGTGGTGGGGTGTAAGATGGGGGGGCGGTGTTGGGTGGGAGGAGGAGGAGGTGGGGAAAAAGAAAGGGCCTCTTGGATCCTCCCATTTCGAGTTGCCAGGAATTGGATCTAGTCAGTGGGTCTAGTATGCAAAGCCAGCACAAGTCTCTCCACCATCTTCTTACTTCTTCAGTGCTTCTTTGGGTATCATCTTTTCTGAGTGGGAAAGTTGGGTATGTTTAGTACCAGGCAGAGCATCCCCAGCAGAGGGACCTGTAGCTAATAGAAAGGCTTGTAAGTGATGGCAAGGATTTTAGTTAGGAGGAAAAGGGTCCTGGAGTTTAGCCTCCCCTACACATGGTAACCCCCTATTGTACCAGCAGGCGAGGGAGAGGACAAAGTGAGGATTCCCACAGCTGCCCACCTGATGTCCCCTCCTTGTGTGCTGCAGACTCCCTCGGGGGGACACCTGGACTGCCAGCTTACACGCTGAGTGATGAGGATCTCCCGTCTCTGTGCCAGGCCCAGGACGAAGATGGAGAGAATGAAGGGCCGGGCCGGGCTTGCCAGCATTGTGGCCTGCCTAGTCCTGGTTCTACTCCCTGCTGCCCCTCTGAGGTAGGGGATGAGGAAGGCTCCCCTAAGGGGCGTGTAGTCTTTTCCTGCCAACTGTGCCCCTTTGCCTCACACTACTCCAGCCACCTCAAGCGGCACATGAAGACTCACAATGGCGAGAAACCTTACCGCTGTCCGCATTGCCCGTATGCCTCAGCTCAGCTGGTTAACCTGACACGCCATTTGCGAACCCACACTGGTGAGAAGCCCTACCACTGCCCCACCTGCCCCTTCGCTTGCAGCAGCCTTGGCAACCTCAAGAGACACCAGCGGGTCCATGGCCAGGAACGTCCAGTGCGCTGTAGCTCCTGCAGCTGCCACTGTGTCCAGGGGAATTCCCTCCAGCACCACAGCGCGGGGATCCAGGGGGAATCGGAGGCAGAAATGGAGGGACCACCCATTGCAGATCAGGAGACAGGTACATGATGGAAATGGCAAGGTAGAATTCATAGCCTTGCAAAGGGAGGGAATATACATAAAACTTTCAGTGGGGGGGAAGAGGGAAAAACTTTACAAATCTTGATACACTGATAGTTCTCAGCAGCTTTTGGAGTCTAGCAGAATTGAGGATCTGCAGCCTGATAGAGACCCTTTATGTCTGCCACGTTGGTATGCATTTATTAGCCTAAACCGGAGCATGGAATTTGTGTGCCAAGGAAGTGTACTGACGCTTACTCTCTAGGGGCTTGGTTGCCCCTCCTCTAATTTCAATTGTAACAGCAGTATTCTACATTGGGCTTGTAGTACATCAAGAGTTGAGGATAGAGGATTATGCAAATTGGTCTGCGCTCTGTATGACAGTGGATGAAGTAAGTTACATGTGGTTCCAGTAGTATCTGTTTAGAGCATTTCTGCTTATTGCTATTTTTCTTCCACAGAGCCACCACCATTGCTGCCTAGCTCCCCATTTCTGCAGGCGGAAGACTCTAATACGGTTCTTCCTGAGCTGCTCTTCCCGTTCACGTGCAGGGCATGTGGATTGGTGCTACAAGCTGACGAAGGCTTGGGTGAGCCAGTATGTGGGCGTTGCAGCCTGGCGGTGCTGGGGGCTGAACCAGCCTCACCAAAAGGCTTCTCCTGCCAGTTATGCCCCTTTATTACCACCTATCCTAACCATCTGGCCCGTCATATGAAGACACACAGTGGAGAGAAGCCCTTTGCCTGTGCGCTCTGTCCATATGCCTCAGCCCATCTGGACAACCTCAAGCGGCACCAGCGGGTGCACACTGGTGAAAAGCCCTACAAGTGCCCCCTATGCCCATATGCCTGTGGCAATCTTGCCAACCTCAAGCGCCATGGACGCATCCATTCGGGGGACAAGCCTTTCCGCTGCCGTCTCTGTCCATATTCATGCAACCAGAGCATGAACCTCAAGCGCCATATGCTGCGGCATACAGGTGAAAAGCCCTTTCAGTGCCGCATCTGCCCCTACACTACTGGCCACTGGGACAATTACAAGCGTCACCAGAAGGTGCACGGGCAGGGCCTGGCAGAGGAAGGAGGGCCTGGTCCAGACAGTAGCCTGACCTAACGATGCTGAAAGACTCCTTGAGCTTCCGACTCTCATTATAGTTGCCTGCTGTCAAGCCTATGTAAAAGATTGACTGGGATGTGCAGGAGAAGGAACTGTATGTACTTGCAGGAGCAGCAGTACCACCTTACTTTTTAAGAAAGTATTATTTCCTTTGCTGAGAAGTACCTCGGGGGGCCTTGCCCTATCCAGTGCTTCTGTCCATAGGAAGAAAAAGGCATCTGCTCTGCAGACCATTCTCTGAAACTGTTGCTCTGTGGGACAGCTGAAACCTGCAGAGAGGAGCTCCTTTGTCCTCTTTTGTCTTTTTTGTGCCTCCCCTCTCTAGTCCTTTAATTGTGGTTGCTGCTTGAATCTGTGTAATTTATATGGTGTATTAATGCATTAAACTGTTTTCTTATCTGGCTTTATTTTGGCTGGCAAGAGCAGCTGGAGACTAACTGGCAAACCTGATCACAGTGCAGTTGTGCTACTGCTGAACTGGCCTGTGTGAGCATGTTTACAGCAGGCATACTGTATGCCCTCTTTTCGCCATCTTATTTTCAGCAGGAGAGGAAAACAGATATGGTTTCAGTAATGTGGCCTCCACTGTGTCCATAACCGTTACCTTATCATTTTTGCTTGAGTACTCGGTTCTAGTGCCAAGATGTTGGAGCAGGAAATTGGATGCAGTAGAGAGAAGGGCTCACAGGATTTATTTCCAATCATGGTTTATTTAATCATTGTCACAAACATTAGTTAATGTTCAAATGTAAACAGCAGGTAGATAAACAAGATTACAAGTCTAGCGGTTATAGTTAAAAGTCTACTGTGAGCATCAAGAGTTGTGTTTGCTCTTTGTGCAAATGTCCACTCTACCCTAGTTTGGCATGTATGAAGCTGAAGCTTACTAGTCAGCTCTGTAAATTGCCTCTGCAGACAGAGGCTCTGGCAAAGGACACACAGCCAGCTGGGGGCTGAGGCACATCAAGATCAACCTGCAAGCAGGTCATACATTCCACAAAGATCTTTTGGGCAAAGCAGGACATTTAAAGGTCCTCATCACCAATGCCCTCAAAGGCATAGTTTCCATGGAAATCATTCGCCCCAATGTCATTTGAAGAGCTGGAATGGCTGATGGCCCGTAAGCTGACAGAGCCCAATTTGGTCTGGATAAGGGAGAGAAGAGGTGCAAATTAGCAAGAGCCATGCCATAGTAGATCATGTTTTTCCATAAGGATAAGAGGAGTAATTACTCACCGAGACTTTTGTAATAGGGTCCCTACTACCATCAGGGGAATCCTAGCAAAACACACAGGTATGTTAAAGGAGAAAAACCAATTGAAGGGAAAAGGAAGAAACAGAGATGACAGGATCTACCTACCAAAAGAGGAGGTGATTTCACTGCTTGCTGACTGTCTGAACGCTGTAAGGCTCCAATGGTTCGTCTGCGGAACATCTATGAAAGGAGAGTATCGAGATGCTGGGAGGCACTCATCCTAACATACTGGTTTTGTACATGACCAGGAAACAAATTTGACCTAGCCATCTCCACCAAAGGGATAAGGAACCTGAGTCTCACCTTGCGTATGCTTCCTCCAGATTTCTTCACCATCAGCTCATCCACCATGGACTGCAAGCAGATGCTCAACATTATAGCCTAAGATATGAGAGAGAAATGTTCTTACTTCTCTGCAGTATTATCCCAACTGATGGAGCCTTGATTTTGTAAACTTAGGATAGGAAAAAAACAAATTTGATACTGGAGTTATGATTGGGAAGCAAATAAGAATAAAATTGAGCTTGTTTCCATTTGTGATATTCAAAGTGCATTATTTGTAAGGAGAATAGATTAGATCAGTAAAGGAACCTGCATTGTGTGGGGTAGAAGATCAGATACTCATGCAATTTATTAGTTTCAAAGTTCAAAATGTAAGTATTCATCCAGGATATAATCCGTCCCCTCAACATGCACACACATCCTACCTGTGGACTGGTAATGGTGACCCACTGCAGTCGGTCCTTGCTCATCAGGTACTCAAAAGCTAGCTCCAATTTCACCTCTGATTTGCCAGAACTTGTGCCTGATGTCCCGTTCACTGGGACCTAAAAAAAGAGCAGTCTAATTATTGCTTATTAATGAAGCAGTGGGAGGTGGATATTGAGGCTGGAAAACTCTTGGTTTGCCTGCAAGTGTCAAAACTTCTTCTCCAGCCTCTAAGAAATTCCCAGGCAGAAGGGAGACACAGAGAAAGTACTCCTCCCACAAAGCAGAACAGGCCATTCTCAACAAGGCAGAAACACAATCTGATTCATGTGTTTAGCTCACCGAGGAAGTAACTCGCCAACAACGCATTCGTGTCACTTTGAAGCTCCCTTCCTTGATCTGGTCATTGGGCAGCTTGACCTGGAAATTTAGTTCACTATTGCCTGCTCCAACAATGACATGACAGCCTTTCTCAGGGAAATCCGTAATACAAGGGTCAAACTTGAGATAGCCGTAATACTTGAGGGTTTGTGCCAAGCGGATGAACTATAACAAAAGAGAGAACATTCACAGGGAAGCTTGTTATTTTTGGATGTATAAATACAGATAGCTGGGAATGAAACAAGGTAATGTAGGTTGACTCACACTGCATAGGTAAAAGAAAAATGGAAACCTACCTCTTTCTTAGAGACTTTTTCCTGTAAAGATTTAAGCTGACGGTGCTGTTCCTTATTGGCAAGGATCCAGCCCCGCTCAATATCTGCAACTGTCTGTGAGGAAACAGAAATAGAGGAGGAGAAGGAAATGCTGCTTGCTTGCCCACCTCCCATCTTCCTCCCTGTCACTCAACCTTATGCCTGACCTGGGCGTATAGCAGATTTAGTCCTACCCGCTGCTCCATGACATCATCATCAAAGGCAGAGTCCCAGTAGCTGGGGTGGAGGAAGAGAAAGAGATGGCAGAGGCAAGCCATTAATGGGTCTTCACTCAACTATTATTTGGGTGGGATTGATTATATTGACTTCTACCCTTTGCACATTTTTTACCTCTTGCGCAGCAGAATTTTGTATTCAGGATTGTGGAGGCTGGTAACTGATACATAAGGAAGCTCGAATTCCTGCAATTTCCGGATGACTGTAAAAGATTACAGTTCACCATACAACATGCCTCAAACTTATCCCTAGACACACAGACAGAAACATGCCTGCCCGCCTTTCTTGGCAGGCAGACTGGTTTTTCTCTGCCATTGTAATGCAGCAAGAGGTTAACTCACAGGAAAATGCTCCGTCCTTGGCTTCGCGCACAAGGAAGAGATGAAAGTAGCCAATCAAATCCTCCGGCAAGTCCAACTTCAAGGCCACAGCCTACAAACAATAGAAAGATAAGCCAGATGCTGCATTCTTCTTAACAGCAATTTAAGGAAAGGCTACATTAAATATTGCCACTACAGGGGGGCTTCTTGGTATAGGCCATTAGTTCTTGAAATAAAGTAATCTGTCACACTGAGTCTTACTGTTCCTTTCCTTAAGAAAAGGAATGAAAGTACTGTGGGCATATAATCTCTCCTCCATTTCTTTCTCAACATGAGCCATTCTTATTTCTGGGAAAGCCTTACCTCCAGAACATCTTCTGTTTGGTCTGAGGTAAGAATTGTGACTTTCACCTTCTGCCCATTGGATAAGAGCACATCTAGTTGTACCTCTTCAGTTGGGATCTGCTGGGTTTCCTGGAAATACACACGACTCCAATCATTTTCTCCACCTCGCATATACTTTGCACTCTTCATTTACCCATTTCCTTACCTGCTGGGCTTTTCTCAGAAAGCTATTGAAGATCTCACTACCTCCCAGCAAGGGGTCCTGACGTACTATGGATTAATAACAGAAATAATATCAGCTTTTTTAATATTTATGGTTTTAATATTTTATTGTAAATAGTTTCATTCTTTGGTTGTGAACACTCAAGAGTTTCGTACTCTTTCAGCCAAAGCTCACTGCCTGTGCATAGAGAACATTTGCTTACAGATGCATGCATACTATTTTTCCTTGATTTGCCCAACAAAACTTACCAGCTTGCATATATTTTTCTAGTTGTTCCCGCCGCTGCTCCACTTCCACTGGAGTGAGGGTGAAAATCTTTTTTGGAGGAAAGGTTGGTACCACATTAGCTCCATATTCCTTCCTTAGCTGCAGAAAGAAAAACAGAGTTCATCTTTAGGCAGCAAAATCCCATTTTGCTATTACCAGAATTTTGGTGAGGAGATATATACACCCATTTTTTCTTCCTAGTGTTTTTCTGCAAGTGTAGTTTTTCCTTTTTTCAAATCAACGGCCATTCACAGCCAACCTGTATCATTGGCTATGACAGAAATTGACCAACCAGACTATTCACCCAAGCCTGATGTTGTGGGTTGAGAGAGAGAGAGAATGACTCAAGGTCACCCCACCCAGCTAACTTTCATGCCTAAAATGAGACTACAACAATCTCCTGGTTGTTGGTCCTTAACCACTTGACCAAACTGCCTTAGTTACATACATTAACTGAATTAATAAAATACTACTCTAGTAGTAGTAGAGTAGTAGTAGAAAGGCTTTTAGTGAAATACTGCTAGCTTTCCACAAAGGAGCAATTCTGGCAATTTCTTACATACATGCCTCCATGCCTCACCTGTTCATGCAAACCAAGCAGCTGGCTGTATCGCACCTGGCAGTGCAGAACACCATTGACATGAATGCTGTAGGCCTGTTGGGGACAGAAGAAAAAGGCATCATTAGGGAATCTGTTTATGAGAAAGCCCTTAAGCTATCTCATTCCCAGAGATACAATGGGGAAACAGACTATCTGGTATGAATCACATAGTACTAATTCCATAGCTGCATGAAGATTCAAAGAAGGAACAGGTCTTCTAAACTAAGATTTCACTAATCTCTTTCTGGTCCTTAAGAATCAATTATAAGGCATTAACACTACTACTTATTTCTACAAGGGGAGGTGATTGCCTAAAATAAGAAAAGGTTGCAGGTGCTGAAACAAAAACAGCCTCTTAAGTTATCCACCATCCAAAGCAAAAAATCTGCACGAAGCTAAATCTTAGTGAAGGAGCATCTAGGCATGAAATAGATATGCCTTTCAATAACATTTAAACTAAATGTTGTAACCACGATTTGCTAACATGGTACTACAAGTGTACTATAAACTGCAAACCTTAAGTTAAAGCCTGGATTGCTCAACAGGCTAAAAGCAGACCAAAGCCTGTTATTAACATCCAGCTGTCTGCAATTACACCAGTTCGAATCTCACCAGGCTAAAGGTTGACTCAGCCTTCCATCCTTTCTAAGATAGGTAAATTGAGGACCCAGTCTGTGGGGGCAATAAGCTGACTTTGTATAAAATATACAAAAGTATGAAGGCTATTGCTTAATGCATTGTAAGCCGCCCTGAGTCTTCAGAGAAGGGCGGCATATAAATCTAATTTTTTAAAAAAAGAAATGGGTATCAATATGATGTATGAGCCCATTGAGTTCTATAGCTTTCCACTTTATTCAACAGTATCGAACAGAAAAGACAAATTGCACCTACAATGAAAGGGATACCTAGGTTTGCTTTTTAGTACCCAGGAGTAGTTATAGAATCCATACTTCCTGGTTATGCAAGGAATCTTTCCCATGCCAAAAGACTGTCAATAAAAAGTATCTCTTCTTAAAAACAGTGTTTATAATTATTTCTCTGAAACACCCAAAGCCTTTTAAACAGAAACAAATGATGACTTGTTTTGAAACACCCAAAGCCTTTTCAACCAGGAAAAAAAACCCCAAAAGAATTCAAGGAGAGACTCTCTAACTGAAAGAAGTGCTCTTCAGTGCCAAAATGCCTCTACTGTACTTCCCCCTCATTTTTCTCATTATGGCCTTTGCATCCTCCTTGGGGAGTCCTAAATCACATATATATTTGATTTGAATTTGAGTTAGAGAAGAGACTTGAATTTGAATTTGAGTTGGAAAGAGAGGAGACCGAGATCTGGGTCGTGGCTGCCTCACAGCTGGCAGCTACAACTTCCCAGGGGCCAGTGGTGAAATTCAAATTTTTTTACTACCAGTTCTGTGGCCATGACTTGGGCATGGTGTGGCTTGGTGGGCGTGGCAAGGGAAGGATACTGCACAATCTCCATTCCCACCCCACTTCAGGGGAAAGATACTGCAAAATCTCCATTCCCTCCCCACTCCTGGGGGAGGGATATTGCAAAATCTCCATTCCCTCCCCACTCCAGGGGAAAGATACTGCAAAATCCCCATTCCCACCCCACTCTAGGGCCAGCCAGAGGTGGTATTTGCCAGTTCTCCTAACTACTCAAAATTTCCCCTACCGGTTCTCCAGAACCTGTCAGAACCTGCTGGATTTCATCCTTGCCCGGGGCCCATCCTGGCGCCTGCTGTTATCTGGCTTCAAGACTCAGCGGGGAGGGACAGCTAGACTGAGCAGAGTTTTTCCGGCGGAGAAGCGAAGTCACCCATTCCAACCGGTCGCTCTTCCCACCCCCTCCGCCTACTCCGGGTTCTCCCTAAAGAGCCCGAAGGCGCCTGAAGTTGCTGCGGAGAAGCAGCCGAAAGGCACGAGAGCGAGTCGCCAAGGGTGCAAAATCGCACTTCGATGCCCTTTCCAGATGTTAATCCCAAGGGGAGCCCGGGGAACTCTGCGCCCCGCCTCCAGGGGCTCTGACACTCGCCACGTAGGCCGCAGCGTTGCTGCCATCTCCGGCGCGGGTCTCGGTCTCGGGGATGGAGAAGTGCATGGCCGCTTCCACCTCCGTCTGCAGCTGCTGTCGCTGCCGCCTCCGCCACCGCCGCTGCTACCTTCGACTCGGGCCGGAACTGGACTCCGACGTAGCCGCCATCTTGCGGGCGGAGAGAGGGAGGGAGGCACCACTGTGGGCGGAACGGAAGGAGGAGGACCGGAGAAAACACACACACATTTTTTTTTATTTTTTATGGCCACTGGTCATCCCCCGGCCCTCTCTGTGGATGGTCTGACCCAGGAAAGACCAATGCTGGCCAGAGAGGGAAATCATATTGAAAGCGAAAATGTCTCAATCTTGCCCAGATTCAGTTTTACCTCCACAGTTCGGAATCCTCCCAAACCCCCACCCCCACCCCATTTGGAATAAAGGAACTGAACCGCCCCACTCACGCCTCCCCCAAAGGCAGCTCGTGGCACGTAGAAGTTAAGCCAGGGGTCTCCAACCTTGGCGACTTTAAGACTGGTGGACTTCAACTCCCAGAATGCCCCAGCCAGCTTTGCTGGCTGGGGCATTCTGGGAGTTGAAGTCCACCAGGCTTAAAGTCGCCAAGGTTGGAGACCCCTGAGTTAAGCGATACAAGCATAACCAGAGGGCAATATTGGTCGCTAAGAAGTCTCGGAGCCTGCTTTACCCCGCAGCCGGACAAGGTATCTGGGGTGTCCAGCCGCCCCTTTGTCTCCTCACCTAGTCGCACTACGCTGTCCGTCCAGCGAGGTGGGTTTAGCAGCGGAAAGAACAAAGCCTCTATTAGGGACGGGCGGACTGAACAGGGCTACCGGCCTGCAAAAACCCGGTCAAATAATGGCCGTCCGGATTTTTTTGCAGCCCGCATCTGATTTCCCTATTTTTTATTTATTTATTTATTTTGCCTGTACGTGGTAAATCAGGTTAGTCGCTCCTGTCACCTGCGAGCTGCAAATCAGCAAGATTGCAGGGACCAACGGGTCTCTCCGTCTGATCTCCCATCAGCTCGCGCCTCTGAGAGCGCGAGTTAAGATTGCACCGCGCTCCGAAGACGTGATATCACGGCGTCGGTCGGGCTCCTTCAGCAAATCGTAGAAATGCGGCGGCTGTCTTTCTATATAAATACGTGGTGGGGAGCAACAACATGAGAGCTCGCTTGGTCCTGCATCATACCCGAACATAGCCATTGTGATGCATTAGCCCGAGCCATTTGCGTGGCGTGTGGAGCGAGGCAAAGATACGGCTGCCCATCAGCAATTATCCTCCGCATCGCAGTTGCAGAGTTGCCTGCGGGGTGAAATCCAGCAGGTTCTGACAGGTTCTGGAGAACCGGTAGCGGAAATTTTGAGCGGTTCGGAGAACCAGCAAATACCACCTCGGGCTGGCCCAGAGTGGGGTGGGAATGAAGATTTTGCAGTATCCTTCCCCTACCACGCCCACCAAGGCACGCCCACTGAGACACACCACGCCCACCAGGCCACGCCCACGGAACCTGTAGTAAAAAAAAATTGTATTCCACCACTGGCGGAAACCCTTCGGTTCGCGGACACCCACGGGACGAGCTGCCCACCTCCCTCCGCGCTCCTGAGATGATGTTTTCCCCCCGCCGGATAAAGGAGGGGGTGGCTCTTCGGCCCTCTGCCCAACCAGCTTTTCCCTGTCCGTCCTCCGTGAGACCACAAGCTAAGTCACTTGGGTGCCCTGGACAGTGGAGGGAAGGCGAGATGTTCCCTGCCGATCCCCGCTCTGAGCAGCAGGGGGCGCTGTCGCTACCGGCTGAAATCAGGGCGGAGCCAACGGAGTGGCTATGGCGGAGCCGGGGCTCCGCGAGGCCCCTGAGCGCAGCCAGGTACTTGGGGTGGGGAAAAAGGGGGCGCGTGGTGGGATCGGAGGAAACCCTGGCTGATGGCAGGTTAGGGGAAGACGGCAGCTCTCTCTTTTCCCCCTAGCCTCTTGCTCCCTCCTTATCTTCCGTGCAGGCGCTCAGCGCGGAGGACAAGTTGCAGCTCCGGAAAGAGAAGAAGCAGCAGAAGAAAAAGCGCCGCGAAGCCGAGAAGGAGCCCAAGCCGCCCCCCGATGGGCTCGCCCACCCCGGTCCCGCGCCTGCTGGGCAGCTGCCTCCGCCAGGTGCCAGTGGGGCGAAGAAGCAGGGTTGGAAGGTCTCCCCTCCCCCCTTTCTTTCCCTCTCCCCGCAGTCAGAGCTGCAGAGGGAGACGCGTCGTCTGAGCTCCCGGGCGGAATGGACGGCTGGGGTAAAAGCAGCGTTGGCCTCCGCTTACCTCGTCATCATAATCATCATCTTCTTCTTTGGGTTTAGGGCCGGAACCTACCACGCCGGCGGGTCCTCATGACAAAGCCTGTGGTGGCGAACGGGCGGGCCCGGGCAAAAGTAAGGCTGAGCTGCGAGCTGAGCGCCGGGCCAAGCAGGAGGCCGACCGGGCTTTGAAGCAAAGTCGGAAAGCTGATCCGAGTCAAACAGCTGTGCCTCCCAAGCCTCGGGTAGGACCCACTGAAGTCCAGCCAGGTAAGGCTCTGGCATGAAGGAAATGTTGCTGGTGACCCAGCTAGAAAGCTTCATCTTCTGAGCTTTGGCCCCTTTCTCTCCCCAGCGGTCAAGAGGCTCCCAGAACATGTGCAGGTGGATGATCCAGCTGCCCAGAAAAAGCTGGCCAAAAAGTTGGAACGTCAGCAGGTAGGACTCCAGTCCCCATGAAGAATAGTGACTGGTGGAGGTAAATAAGCTTATGCAAGTATGTCTTGACTTATGACAATGACCGTTCAAAGGTACTTACTGCCAGTTTTTGAAGTTACAAGAGCCACATCCTGCTGAAGTCATGTGATCACATTTTGGGAGCTTGGCAACCAGCTTTTACAACCATTTGTAGCATCATAGTCACAGGACTCCAATTTGCAATATTTTTGCTGGTTTCTGACATTTATTTCTAATTTCCTTCAAATTTCCATGCTTAGACTGGCTTACTCCCCATGTCTGCAGGTCCCTATGAGGCCAGATTATGGTGCCAAAGTTAGTCTCGTCTCCCACTTGCATCAATATAGTCGCAAAGAGTTGCTGACACAACAGATGAGGTGAGTGCCTGTGAACCAAGAGAAAAGCATTGAACCCAAAGGGGCTTTGTCGTGGCACTTTGAAATGTTCATAAATGATGTTGGGAGGACATTTTCTAGGCCATTCCCAGAGAAAAGAAGGAAGAATAGAAGTCACAAAACCAAGAGCCTTGTTCTGTGCTCAGTGAAATTGGCCTGGTTAGATCGCAGCTCTGTTCCTGCTGCCCTGCCTTGGGAAGTTTCCATGCTTCGATTCCATCCTAGTACAAAGTTTTAAGGCAAAGTGCTTTGGTTAAAGTTTATCTTCCCCTTTTCTTCCTCTGAAAGTGTTCTTCAGCTATTTCCGGATCTATACTCATCATTCTTTATAGTTTTATTCAAATCTCTTCTCCTTTATGGTATTTCAAAAAGATGGGAGAAAAAGATGAACAAGAGTAATATTTTCTTTCTTGAAAGTAACTTGTAGTTGGGCTTTGGTACGATGGACAATGTGCAAGAAGTGTCAGTTTTATTGGGGAGTGTTGAGATGATATGTAATAACCCGGAATTTTTTCACCTGCAGCATCCCAGTCTCCACCATCCACCCTGCAGTGGTGCGTCTTGGCCTTCAGTACTCTCAGGGCATCATCAATGGCTCCAATGCTCGGTGTATTGCACTCCTAAAAGTTTTCAAACAGGTACTGCTGAAGAAGGGAGTTGTTTGCTGCAGTGCTGTTTAGACCAGTCTGGATCTCTTCCCATTGGAAGAACTGGTACTGAAAACAGCAAATATTTGTGATAAATAGGTATGAAGCATCTTTCCCTTCCTTAGTTTTACCTAATGTGGTGGACTGTAAGAGAGTCTCTCTTGAGTCAAGATCCATTTCTCTTGACTGTATGGTCACATGATGGCACTGACACACCTATGTTGTCCTCCTGACAACAGCATCAAAGCAGTGTGTCAGCCACCTTCTGCATTTTGTTTTTATATTTATTTCATTTCCACTGCTACCCATCTCAGCAAATGACTTTGGGTGGCTCACAATTTGCTCGCTGCTTGCACAAGTGAGAATGCACACACTCCCCTGCCACAGCCTCGGTAGCCCAGTTCCAATCAACTCAAGGCCTGGTAGTGGGCCACGGCCCAGGGGTTGGGGACCCTTGGATTAAAATCCCTGAGTAGATAAGTATATTCTCAGAAGAAAATGAATATACCAGACATTCAGCAGGTGGAAGAGTCATAGGCTTAGCTAGTTGAAAATAATTTAATAAATTCTTGGAGAAGGAAGAGGTCAATGGCTATATATATAGCTTCTCAGGTCTAAGTGAACATGTTTTGCTAGGGAGCACAGATAATACTCTAGAGGATAGCAGTTGTCTCTCTTGTTTTCAGGCAGGCTCCCACAGTAGCCTCTGATTGGCTAACATTTATTTATTTATTTATTTATTTGTTCGATTTATATATGCCGCCCTTCTCCGGAGACTCAGGACGGCTTACAATGCATTAAGCAATAGCCTTCATACTTTTGTATATACCTGCTTAGTAGGGCTTTTTGCCCCCTCTCCCCCCCAGTGGTGTTTTATTTTATACAAAGTCAGCTTATTGCCCCCACAAACCTCATTTTACCTACCTCGGAAGGATGGAAGGCTGAGTCAACCTTGAGCCTGGTGCGAATTGAACTCGCAGTAATTGCAGCAGCTGGCAGCTAAGTACTACTTTAACAACAGCAGCTAAGTACTACTTTAACAACAGCAGCAGTAATTGCAGGCAGCTGGCAGCTAAGTACTACTTTAACAACAGCAGCAGCAACAGCAGTCCACTGCGCCACCAAGGCTGCTGTAGGACTCCTCTGCTGTTCATGTTGGAGTTTTAGCTTTGCAAGTTTGCAGCTTCTCTTTTATCCTGTCCTTCAGGTGATTAGAGACTATACCACTCCGGCCAACGAGGAACTTTCACGGGACCTTGTAAACAAGCTGAAACCGTACATCAGGTGATTGGGAACAAGGGATTTCCCCCTTTGGACATCTGGAGATGGAAAGGTGCTTTGATGCTGAGCTGAGTTTGCCTTTCTTCTGCAGCTTCCTGACCCAGTGCAGGCCGCTCTCTGCCAGCATGGGCAATGCCATCAAATTCCTTAAGAAAGAGATATCCTCACTGCCAGGGACCATACGAGAAGAGAAGGTGAGTTCAAACTTACAAACTCGGATGCTGGTTGAAATTCCTGAATGTAGCATGCAATCCATGATGTGCAGGGTGATGGCTTTTTTCTTCCACTTTGCTCTCTTTCCTGGGAATGTCATAAGTTTAGGTTGGCATAGATAACTAGCCCTTCATCTTGCCTATGTTTTGGTCTTTTCGGTTATTGCCCCAAAATTTATTGTCCAGGCTTATCTCTTTCATTTTTCAAAGAGATGTTACCATGCTCAATAGCACAGGGTGGGAAAGCAGAGTTTTTTTCTTAGTCTCCAAGGGATAAAGAGGAGATACTGTGGGAGAGATTCATTTATCTACTGACAATTTCAAAATAATAAAATAGCAAAAAATAACATGCCCATATCAAACAGTTATAGGAAGTTTATCCATTATATCAACTACAAGAAAGGAATCCAGCTGAGCATGCAGGGAGGGGATTGACCACACATGACCAACTGTCTCTTGGGAATAGGCCAAGGAGCAACTTCAGGAGACAATTGACAAATATGAGCGGGAGAAGATTTTTCTGGCAGCTGAAGCCATTTCCAAATTTGCCTTTGAGAAGATCAATGATGGCGACGTCATCCTTGTCTATGGATGGTATGGAGTTATGCTTGGGATGGGGGAAGAAAAATAAAATTGTTCTTATCTGAATGATGTTTTTCAGAATCTAAGCTGCCGTCCTGGATGTGAAATGGTGGTGGGAATGAAGAGAGAAAGGGGTCTGGCAGGCTTGCAAGATAAAGCAATAGTACTGTTGTGCAAAAAATGTGTGATCGTAGCCAGGATGGCAATGCCAGAAGATGACAGATTTATTTATTTATTTATTTATTTATTATTTATTTATTAATTTATTTATTAATTTATTAATTAATTAAATTTATATACTGCCCTACTCCCAGACGGGACTCAGGGTGGTGAACAGCCAGAATAAGATACAATAAATACAAAAGTTAAAAAATCATATTAAAACAAATTAAATAATTTGGCTCAACAGTTTAAAAATCCAATTATAATTATAAAAATTTAAAAACCCAATATAAAGGAGGTTAAGCCAGCCCAGCTTGTTCAAATAAAAATGTTTTTAAGGCGCGGCGAAAAGTACACAGGTCCTGTAACCTCCTTATCTCAGGGAGGAGCTCGTTCCAGATGGTAGGTGCCCCTACAGAGAAGGCTCTCTCCCTGAGGGCCGCCAGTCGACACTGTTTGACTGACGGCACCCTAAGGAGACCCTCTCTATGGGAGCGGACTGGTCGGTGAGAGGCTGTTTGTGGCAGAAGGCGGTCCTGAAGATACCCTGGTCCTAAGCCATGGTTGCCTCCTGGGAAGCTTCTGTAGAATTCATAACCTTACCTGGATCTTATGCTGTGCTCCCCGCAATCAGGGCAGTTCAGAAAACTTTATCTGTAAAGCATAAAATGACTTTGGGGGAGATATGGAGGAATTGTTACCTCAGGAAAAGAAGCTAAAGCATTTTTTAAGTCCAAAATGAGATAACATTCAGAAGTCGTTCAGGTAGACATCTGCCTAACTCACAGAACTATAAAAGGGGTAAGGGTGGGGGTATAGCACAATCAGATTTGGAAAATTGTGTTGTTATAGCTAGTCTGAACAAAAGCAGTTTCAACTTTCCTGATTTGATTTACCTAGAGGGGCTAATACCACCTTATATTTGAGTTAAAGTAAGGGAAGACGAGACAGAGATTTCCAAGTCTGAGAGCAAAGGCATCTTGGGTTTCTGAAAGTTGGCCAAGTGAAATGTTGTCTGGGTTCAGTTCCTCATCTGTTTATCTCTGCTCATGTTTGCTTGGTAGCTCATCTTTGGTGAGCCGCATTCTCTGTGAGGCTCATGCCAATCGTGCCTTTCGAGTGGTGGTAGTGGACAGTCAGCCACGGTTAGAAGGCCGGGAGACACTGCGCCGCTTGGTGAAACAAGGAGTCCGCTGCAGCTACGTGCTGATTAATGCCATCTCCTACGTATTACCTGAGGTAGGACCTTTGAAATGTGATGTGGGTAGAGGAGTGTTGGTAGAAGAACTGAAAGGGGAAATCTGTGGGGTACAGGCAGAATCTGGAGTCTGAAAAGAGATCTATCAGACCAGCAGGTTCTGATTATTATTTATTAAATTTATATGCTGCCCCACTCATCATCCTTTCCTCTGGTTTCCACGTTACCAACATGTGTCTTAACTAAGCTGGGGATTCCCTGGGAGTTCTTAATCATTGAGAATAGTGACACATTTTCTGCGTCGGATAAGAAGAGCACATCTTTTTCCTTCTGTCCTGGCCATTTTCTACAGAGAGCATTTTAACAAACTGCATCACTGTTTGGTTTGGTGGCTGCAGTGTCTCAGAAAGAAAGTCCGTTCAGTGGTAAGGACAGCCAAGAAGATTATAGGACACTCGCTTCCTGTTATTCTGCTTATATGCGCTATTTGCTTAGAGCTCATTGTTAGAGACTTCACAGACCCACTTCACAGACTGTTTCTGTTGCTCCCCTCTAGGAGGAGATTTCATTGTATTTCTAACAGGACTACCAAATTCTGTAACAGCTTTGTTCTCTATGCCATCCGAACTAGACTGTGTTTTTCTCTGGGTCATATATGTGGGTATATACATAATTTTGTGTTTATTTATTTTACCATGTTTATATTGTAAACAATATATACCATATATATATGGTATATATTGGAGGTGGAGACCCTTTGAGAGCTGTATGCAATGAAATTTCATTTTAATGTATGCCGATTAGTGTACATTCAAAGTGACAATAAAGTTATTCTAAATTCTATGTTCAGTTTTAAGAATTATGGGGATCTTTTTAGTAAATAAAGGCTACCGGTGGTTATAAAATAAGTGAATAGCCCTCTCTCTCTCTCTCTCCCCCTCTCTCTCTCTCGGCAGGTTTCCAAAGTGCTGTTAGGAGCTCATGCACTATTAGCCAATGGGTCAGTGATGTCACGTATGGGCACCTCACAAATTGCACTGCTTTCCAAGGCCTATAATGTGTCTGTGTTAGTCTGCTGTGAGACCTACAAGTTCTGCGATCGGGTTCAGACCGACTCTTTTGTCTCCAATGAACTTGGTATGTGTGGTATCAAGCCTCAGATATCTTTTTGGATGACAAACTTTATTGCACCATGTTGCAAATGCCAAAAATAAAGATTTGCCCTTTTTAATTTTAAAATATTGAATTATCTGGAGAAAGCAGATTTAACTATTTTGTGGAATGTTAGCCATTTTTCATATAGATTCCTGGAGTTTGTAGTCTTTTGTTGATCTCAACATTTGAACTAATACAAGTAAGAAAACCAAAAACCGTCCCTTTAATGGGAAAAGCTTGCCTAGAAAAGCCAGGTGACCATGTTCCATTTTGTTTCATGTCACTTTCATTCTTCAAGACCACTGAGAATTGAAGCATATGCTTATCTCAGTTCAACTTTATGAGCTAAATTGGCTTAGGGGAGTGAATAGCCCATGATTAGTAATTGAGCTTTGAAATATGTAGAGGAAACTTGACAGATATTGGAATGCTGAAATTGCACCCACTGCTTTTCAATGCAAGAAGTTACAAAAACACAGTGTAAGCAAAGTAAGCATCGGAATGTTCAGAAGGAAAGTACAGGAAACAGTAGCTTCTTCAGAACTTGTCCAACGTAAGGGAGAAATCTTGGCCCATACTGCTTTGAGAAAGAACCAATACTTTTCTAACTGGTCCCTATTCCTATATTTGCAGATGATCCAGATGACCTGATTGGGTCAAAAGCAAAGAACGGTCCATTATCCAACTGGCAGGAAAGCAAATCGTTGCGCCTTCTCAATTTAGTCTATGATGTGACCCCTCTAGAATTGGTGGATCTAGTCATTACAGAGTTGGGGATGATCCCTTGCACTTCTGTTCCTGTTGTTCTGCGTGTCAAGAATGTAGAGCAATAATATTGGAAGAGTGAATAAACCTGTGTGTCCCTGTCCCATGCCTCTGTTTATATATGACATTGTGTGAACTTCTGAGTGAAACACGATTCCCAACTCTGGGAGAATCAACTGAATCCTTGTCCAGGACTTAAGTAATTTATGTTCATCTGTTTATTTATTGGGGGCATCTTTGTTATCAATCTTTTGCTGCTAGAAATGGAGTCCTATTATAGAATTTATCAATGCCTTTCTGTTTATTCCAACACTCAGTTTAGAGCTAGAGATCCAATCTAGAATTTATTCTAGTAGTAATCATTAGATACATTATCTCTCTTTATCCTTGAGTGTGTTATATGTTCAAATAGACCTGAGACCCAGAATCTTTTTTCCTAGCAACTAGGGCATTGTGAAATATCTAATTTTCTATTCATTTCTTGCAAATGTATAGATCTGTCCAAAATCCCATTGCACTGATTTGTGTTTTCTTACATGGAGTAGTTCTGAAATAGCTGAATTGATGTCAGTGGGTTCCTACATGATATTAAGCCAAAATATTACTTGTTTGGTTTCATCTTAAAACAATGTGTGAATGTAACTAGTAAAAATAGTTAAGTGTGATTATATAATTTAACATCCATTAGCAAGCCAACTTAATTAGCAAACTAAGTTTAAAATCAGTTATGGCTTAATGCAGTGTGCAAACCAAACCAATGTGAGGACAATTGGAAATTGATCTTTTAGCAACAGTAACCTGCCTGCATAATATACCTTATTCTCCCCCTTTTAGGTAACTACTAGTCCCTATCATACACAGGATGTTACTTGGTGCCTCATGGGCGGGTTCCACTTACCTTCCCTGCTGATTTGCAATGGGAGCTCGCGTGTGACGCTTCTGCACATGTGCAGAGCATCCATGGTGATGTCCGGACAGGTGGGCGGAGCCTCCTGCCGCGGTTAGTACTGGTTAGCAACTCATTCTAGCCACCCCAGCGGTACCTGTCATGAAGTGAATCATATTTAAAATATTTCTTAGACTTGTTTCTAGATATTTGGAGATTAAAGTTTCCAGAATTCCCAAAATATTGCTGCAGGTATTTGAAGGGTGAAAGCAGCTTCAGAGCAAAATATAAAGGAGTTTGATTCATTTATTTCTATTTATTGCCCCCACTGCTCTCCCTAATTTGGGGGAAATGACACTGGGATATCCTACTGCTTCAGGTGGAGCAATAATTGTGCAAAAAGAGTTTGGTCACTCATGAAAATGCCCAAAATTATGAATAAAGGAATCCAGTAACCGGCCTAACATGGCCTAGCATTCTGACCTCTATATTATTTATTGCACAACTTGTATCCACCATATTCAATACTCTCTAGGTATACCATTTAAAATCAAAAGCTGCATACAACAGAATAGCAGTATAAAAGCTGATGCTAATTATAAAAATTACATTCAACAAAAATACATCCTTTGTGTTTTACACAATTTTCTTGAGTCCTGCGCAATTTGTTTTCTTGGATATTTTCTTCCTATTTACACAGCAATTTTAATTACATTAGCACCCATTGTTACCATATGACAACAGTTTTTTTTATTGTGTTCTTCAGCAGCCTTGTTTTATTTTAGCACTGCTAAAATTTGGTATCCCAAGATTGTTGCCTTTTTGATCTTAGCTTAAGCCATTTTAAACATCTTAAAGTTGCTAAGTTTGAAATACACTGATCTAAATCCACACAGAGGTAATCTAAGGGAGTGATCAGTGCCATTTTTGTCAAGATAAATTTCTTCAGGTTTCAGGATTGAGACAGAATATTCAAAATATTAACAATTCATATTGGCAATTGTTTTTTCCAAATCTAGTATTGTCCTCAAGTTACGACCACAATTAAGCCCAAAATTTATGTTGCTAAGTGAAACATTTATTGAGTTTGCCCCATTTTACGACTTTTGTTGCCACAGTGAAGTGAATCATTGCATTTGTTAAGTTGGTAACGGTTGTTAAGCGAATCTTGATTTCCTATTGATTTTGCTTGTCAGAAGGTCGCAAAAGCTGATCAAATGACCCCAGAACATTCCAACCGTCATAAATATGAACCAGTTGCCAAGCATCTGAATTTTGATCACACGATCATGGGGATGCTGTAATGGTCTGATGGGCATTATGCTAAAACAAAGCCATGCCATGACACACACTTGAAAGTAAATCAGGAAGCCTGTAATTGCTGAGTGTGTCTGGCAAGAACAAAGAATGTTTATCTACAAGAAATATGCATGTGTAAATCTTGTAATAATTCTGAGTAGTTAGAAAGCTGATAAAAGTAATGAGTTAGAAAGCTTGCAGGCCTCAGCTAAAAATTAGGAATACAGATGGCCTGCAGCCAATAAAATGTGTTTTATTGGCATTCATTAGCCAAGGTTAAGGAATAGGGACAGCTAGAGACCAATAGAACATATTGTAGAATTATTACTAAAATGTTTATTAGATGATGTCCTGCCTTCTCTTTTAGTGAAAATGTATAAAGCTTTCTTAATCCATGGTTCTTGGTTCTTGGCATTTTGGCCAGGAGCTTTTTTCCTTGGAGTACTCCAATAAAACGCAATGAGAAAACCTGCACCTTGTGTCTGGCATCCATTGTTGGATTTGGCACCAGGCTCGGACCCGAATTAGGAACCACAGGTCATAGGTGTGAAAAGCAGTTATAAGTCACTTTTTTTCAGTGCCCTTGTAACTTTGAACGGTCACTAAATGAACTGTTGTCGATTAAGTACTGCAGGGGTCTCCAACCTTGGCAACTTGAAGACTTGTGGACTTCAACTCCCAGAATTCCTCAGCCAGCTTTGCATTTAGTGACCGTTCAAAGTACAGTACAGTATAGTACAGTACAGTACTGTACAGCTTTGCTGGCTGAGGAATTCTGGGAGTTGAAGTCCACAAGTCTTCAAGTTGCCAAGGTTGGAGACCCCTGCAGTACTGTACTGTACTGTACTGTACTGATAAGGAAGCTGAAACTTAGACCTTTTGGGCGGATAAGGAGAAGCAGGAGTCTCTGGAGAAAATCCTGGTGCTGGGAAAAACTAAAGCCAACAAGAGAAGAGGCGGAGAGCAAAACATAGCAGCAACCGCCAACAGAGTAGACAATCTTGGCGAAATGACACCCATCACTAAGAGAAGACCGCAACATCCTACGAATGACTACTGTACTGTAACCTCTTCTGGGCCCTAGCGCCCTCCAATACTCCGACAGCGGCATTTCCCAAAGTACATCGCGGGGCAAAATTTTCACTCGATTCTAGAGTTCAGGCAGGGGGGCGGAGCCTGAATGGTTTCGTCACCAGCTGAGGGAAAAGACCAGGTACCGGAAGTGACGCCAGAGCTTGGGGTCATCGCTATTATCCTTGTAGCGTCCGCCATCTTTGCTGCTCCGGCCAGACACCGGTTTCCATGCGGGGAGAACAAGGTGAGCCTGAGGCCGCCTGCAACTGGCAGGCCACCTTTGAGGAGCCTTTCGCTCGTCACTGCGGGGAGGGGTGGCTGCCCATGATACGGTCCCTTGTTGTCACCGCCGTAAGGGCGTGAAAACGCCGTAAGAGCGTGAAAGAAGGGAACAAAAGACAGTCAAAAAGACACTCTTCCCTGGAGCCCCCACCCCGCTCCCCGCCTCCCGCCTCTAAGTGCGAAAGCTCAATTTCCGCCTCTGGAGAAAAAAAAATACCCTCCGCGCCAGCGCCTTTGGGTGGAGGAAAGATCTGGGTCGAGTCCCGGCTGTGCAATGGACGCTTCTCCGCCCTTGGATGATTTAAATTCGTGCTTTTTCTTCTACTACAAGCAGATGGCAACTCTCCCTCCGTTTTATCCACTTTAAAGTCTTGTAGATTATCATGGTGGGAAAGATTTTGTAAAACCATCATTGAAAGCATTGCAAAAGCCAGAAACCTAAGCAAATTGCCCAGAGATTTTGAAAATGGCAGAATTGGAGAAAGTTCAGCAATTTAGAATACTGTTGAAACGTGGCTTAACATAAATAGAGTTTTCAAGCCAAATGAAAAGAAATCAAATGTTGTTGGGTTTTTTTTGGAAAAAGCAGCTGCATCTTTTAACGGCAGAACCATAGATTTTTAGCAGCGGCATTCGGCAATAGGATAGCCTCAAAACTATTAACAAAAGCTCTGCAAGTCCTTTTGTTTACTACAATTCTGCCTTACTACAGTCAAATATGACTCTTGAATTTTTACATAGCTAAAACATCCACAGTGTCTATTTTAAAATATATAAAATAAAAAAGAACCTGATCGATCAATAGCATACACCATCATGTTGATTCACCTATTGGTGTCACTGGGTAATTTCCTAAGAAGGCTAGCTAGCCCAAAGAGCTGATCCCGCTATGGACAAGCAGCTCTTCCCAACTTCACTCCTCTTTGCTTCCCAGTAGTAGACTCTTAGCTGCTGGCCTCAGGATGGCCAGTCAGGCCAATTGCAGTTGACCTATACAGTTCATAACTGAATTATGAAGAGAATTACATATTTTAAAATATTTTAATTTCATTATTACTGGATTGTATTGTCCTGGAGTATGCAAAGATTCTGATAAAATACTATAATTAATAATATTACACTTCTTTCAACTCCCTTTTTTACCCATGTTATTCAAGCAGTTAACTATGTATAACAAACTATTGAAATTATTAGCAGTACTCATTGAAAAACCTGCTCAAAAGTCTTAGCTGTTTACCCCAAAACAGAAATGGACAATAAGTACAATTCCTACAGAGATGCATATTCCATAGCTTTAGAATAATTCAAGAGAAGACCAAGTAAATCTGATAAAGAGCCCCTGAAAGCATGGACATCTTTAAGATACTTCTGCTGTTCTTAATAAGGAGATAGATTCACAATTATTTCAAGCTGTAGAAAGCAACATTTGAACTTTGCTCTAAAAGCACTTGGCAAGTAGTGCAATCTTTCATTATGGACGTAATATGATACCATATTCCATATACCTGTATTTGATAACAGTGTACATTACATTTCTCTTCCAGCACCCTGGTTTTCATTGATTTGGAAGAACTGATTTAAATAATCAACTCCAGCCCCTTGCTTAGCACAAGAATCCAAATAAAGCACCTATGATAAAGGCTAGTCGGCTTATGCTTTAGCAGATACAAATAAACAAAGCTCACCTTTAGTCATTAGTTCCACTGTCAACCTACTTTTACTGTTAGGAACTCTCCCCCCCCCCCCCAAATTCAATGAGAATCTGCCTTCTCATAACTTAACTGTTCTATGTCTTGCTTTCTGGGATAATATAAAATAAATAATTATCACCTTCTATGCCACATTTGTAGAAAAATGTTATTTTATTCCCTCTCTTGTTTTTCATGGTTAAAGTATCTATGGTAATTCCTCAAGCTTTCTTCCCTAGTTTTCTTTATGGCCCTTTTTTGAAACTATTTGAGTTAGCCTAAATGTTTTTAAAGTATAATACCCACAGGTAAATTGGAGTTTTGTTAATGGAGAGTATTGTGGAACTATTAGATACTGAATTTGGGAAATCTATTTCTGTTGATCCAGTCAGAAGTTATGTTTACTTTTGCCTCCATGCTACATTGTGGATTCATTGATAGTTTTTGGTCATCTACAATTAAAAAGTACTTTTCACAAGTATGCTGGGCAACCCATTATTCTATACTTGTATTCTGTTAATTGGTGAAGAACGTTGCATTTGTCTATTTTATTCTATTATTTTCAGTCAATTTCTCTAAACTCAAATATTTTAATCCCTCCATCTTCTATTAATTATTGTTTAATTGTAGCTATTAAAGCTGTACAGCAGCCTGGATATGGAAAAAATGATTTAGGTTTTGCAGATATGCAATACTTAGTATTGCTTGTTCTTGAATGCATGCAGTAAATCCTTTTGGCGATAGCTTCATCTTTGTCCAACTCCTTACAGGAAAAAATGTAACTGATACATTTTCTGTGTTTTAAAATGAATAATTGACCATTTTATTTACTTGATTACACTGAACTTCTCTCATTTAAATCAATGGTTTAAAAGTGTTCTGTTTTCATTATATTATTGGTTTTAAATAATATGATTATGATTATTGACTTTGAGTCTTTTAAAAGTATATAATTGTACAAATAATATAGCTACAAAATATGCAGTGCTTATGCTATGCTGCTTTTAGCCAGAACAATAATCCTGAATTTAATCATATTTTCTAAAACCCTCTGACATATTGTATAGTACACATACCGTATTTTTCAGAGTATAAGACACACTTTTTTCCCTCCCAAAAGAGGCTGAAAATTTGGGTGCATCTTATACTCCAAATGTAGCTTTTTCTAAGTTTTTTTTCAGCCCTAACAAAGCGCTAATGAGTGAACAGCGATCTCCGTGTTTGCCTGCTTTTCTCATTGCCTCTGTCTCCAAAGATCAATTGTGCTTTAGAAGCTGTTTTTTATCCCCAAGCAGGGGATAAAAATCAGCAAACTAATGTGCTGAAGCTGACCAGACTAAGAACGCTAGCCAGATGAATACCTGGTAGGCAGATTTTTTTTCCTACTTTCCTCACCAAAAACTAAGTTGTGTCTTATACTCCAGTGCGACTTATACTCTAAAAAATATGGTAAATCTTTATGAACTCATCACCCTAACTATATTTATGGTATTTTAAAACAATAAAACTTTTTTTTAAATTAGATTTATATGCCGCCCTTCTCTGGAAACTGAGGGCGACTTACAATGTGTTAAGCAATAGCCTTCATACTTTTGTATATTTTTATACAAAGTCAGCTTATTGCCCCACAAACTGGGTCCTCAATTTACCTGCCTTAGAAAGGATGGAAGACTGAGTCAACCTTGAGCCTGGTGAGATTCGAATTTGCAATAATTGCAGACAGCTGAATGTTAATAACAGGCTTTTTAGTCTGTAGAGCTATCCAGGCTCTTTTGTTATTGGAACCACAATTTACCTCTACTGTGTGACTGTCTCAATTTCTATTCATAGGATTTGAAAGCCAGGCTACTTCCATTTCTTTTGTCCTTGTACCAATTGCCAAAATATATATTTATATAGGCTTTTTTTACATAAATGGAATGATTGTCAACTTGTATATTATTTTGCCTTATGATGTTCTTACTAATTGAGACATTCATTAAGTTTCAGATGAGATTCTATTCCATTTTTGGCTATTTTTGATACTGGTTTTGAGAGTGCTGCAATTTTTTTATGTTCATGTGAGTAACAAGGATTTCCGTCATCTGTTTGTTTTTATTTTTTTGCTTTTCTCATCCTATTTTTGCAGGCTAAGCGATGTGCAAGATGAAAAGAGTGGCACCTGTCTGAAGAGTTGTGGTGTCTTCATGGAACCTTGTCTCACACCAAGCTGTGACATGGGAATAGTGAGGGAAGCCATAGACCAACAGGATGGAAGTATCAGTCAGACTCTGTGCACAGCATCTTGCTTGAGAAAACCTCACTGGGATGGGCAGAATAATACAGTAGTGGAAGGATTGGCTTCAGCAGATATAGATTTAAGCAACACAGAACCAGCAGTTGCCCCTGAAGTAGAAACCTATCTTCAAGAAGAGTGGCCAGAGCAGCAAAGCTCTTGCTGCAAGAAAAGACATCTAGAAGACTTGGAAGAAGAACTGCTTCCTAAGCAGCTGAGAGGACAAGAAGGAGAGATAGGTCACATCGAAATGCTTGGTATGTTTTCAGATGCATTTTTGGCTGCATTATCTTGGCAAGTGTAATATGACTTTATTTTAGAGAAATGCAAACTAAAACAACTCATTTTTCCCCCTTTTTCTTTCTACATCAGTAAAGAAACCTCTTTTTGGTATTGGGAACCTCATTAGATACAAACGGGGAACAGGGAAGCCATAGCACCAGCCAATGACATTGAGGACAGTACATCCTTGATTTCCATTTCTCTGAACAGAAATTAATGTGGCACATCTCATTCTTCAGTGATGTACATACCTCTGAGCTAGAGAAAATCTAAAGAGAAATCTAGTCTGCAAAGAATCAAGAAAGCTTGGATATCTTCAGTTTCTTCAAAAGCGTTTTGGCCCATTAGAATGAAAGGAAGGGTCTGTGGAACTGAGCTCACCAGGTTCTTAAGGTGATTTGGAGATTGTCTCCAAGGGCAAAAATTTTGAAGTATGGAATGTAGCCAAGGAGCGTGTCAGGGTGCAGGATGATCTGGAAACAGTTGCGGGATTTTGCAGTGGGTCTTTCTACATAAGAAATAGAGGATGATAACAATTAAGTTGTGTTTCAAGCTGGCCCATTGTATTTTCAGCATAGGAGGGCATCTAAGACAATACTTTTTTCTTTCTTTCCAAGCAGATGAACCATGTCCTTCCCCAGTTCCAGTTTCCACTCTTTCGAAAGAGGTTCCGTCAGCTATCCCAGCCATAAAGAAGCATTCCCGTGGGCGGAAACCTGGAAAGAAAGTCTCTGTCCGCAAAGATTCCATTCCCAAGGGACCAAGCGAAGGCCCCGGGCCATCTGAGAATGGCTCCTCTCTTCCTGTTAAAGTGCCAAAGAAGCGAGGACGCAAGTCCAAAGAAGAGCTCCTGTTACTGAGGCTAGCTCAAGGACTGGACAGTCAGTCATCCGAGTCCCTTTGCCAGCAGAAGTCTCTATCTAGCAATGAGAACCTTGATTCTCTTGAGACCATGCCTGGTGGACGACCAAAGCGCCGTGCAGCTAAAGCGTAAGTAAGAGAAGGAACCTATCACTGAATTCTGCTGGGTATAGCATATGTGTTACACAGTTATTTTAGCTAGCTTGCTTTTCTTTAAAAAAAACACCCTTCTGGAACATACAGAATAGAATAGAATTATTTATTGGCCAAGTGTGATTGGACACACAAGGAATTTGTCTTTGGTGCATATGCTTTCAGTGTACATAAAAAGACAAGATACATTCGTCAAGAATCATTTATTTATTTATTTATTATTCGAATTTGTATACTGCCCTACTCCCAGACGGGACTCAGGGCGGTGAACAGCCAAGATAAAATACAGTAGCATATAAGAGCTAAAAATTGTTTAAAATAAATTAAATAATTAGGCTAGGAAACAATTTAAAAATCCAATTGTATAAAACATTTTAAAAACCCAGTATAAAGAGGAGGTTTAAGCCGGACCAGCTGGCTTAATCATAAGATACAACACTTAATGATAATCATAGGGTACAAATAAGCAATAAAATCATACTAGGAAACAATATAAATCATAAGGATACAGCAACAAGTTACAGTCATACAGTCATAGGTGGGAGGAGATGGGCAACAGGAACGATGAGAAGACCAGTAACAATAGTAATGCAACCTAATGTGAATAGTTTGACAGTATTGAGGGAATTATTTGTTTAGCAGAGTGTTGGCATTCGGGAAAAAACTCTTCTTGTCTCTAGTTGTTCTGGGGTGCAGTGCTCTATAGTGTCATTTTGAGGGTAAGAGTTGAAACAATTTATGTCCAGGATGTCGGGTCTGTAAATATCAATAGTTAAAACAAATTATACTAATAATTAGTATAACAAATGTTAATCAGATGATTATTGAATCAAAATGTATAAAACAAAGACAGGCCAATCAGCATTGTAAACCCCAACCACCTCTATTTGTTAGTCATTATCAAATTCAAATAAAATTGTCAACTGTCTATGAAGAACTTTTCCTCTTCTGGGTACTTATAAGAGGTACAGAATAAGTGAATTTGTTATGCCAAGGAGCTTGATGCCTATGATTCTGTCCTATCCACCACTATTCTTTTGGAGATTTGGAAATGATTATATCTGTTCCTGTCCTTAAGACATTAGAATAGAGCTGATTTTTAACCACAGCTCAGTTCATGAATTTACGTTCTCCTCCCTTCCTCTTTCCAAGAGCCCTTCTGTATCTACAGGAATTGGCTGAAGAACTGTCATCTGCTTACCAGGCTCCTCCTTGTAATGAAACCCCAAAGGATACCCCTAAAACTGAGGAGCCCAGTAAGAAACGACGAGGCCGCAAGCCAAAAGAACAGAAGCTGGAAAATGAAGATGTGGACTTTGTCCCCTCAGAAGAAAGTTTTCTGCAGGAGGAGGAGGAAGAAGAGCATTATGACCTAGTGATGAATGAGGCTATGAAGTCTGAGAGGGAGCCCAGCTCATGCAAACCAGTGGTAACCCAAACCTGAGATGGCTTCATTGTATTTCTGGGGGTATTGAATTTTTCACCTGGTGGTATGTTGGAGGGAACACCACCTGAAGAAAAAGCCCTGTTCTTTTGGAATCAGTTGGCTGAGATTCTTGTTGCCAGAATTTGAGAGGGTGGGCTTTGGGGCCTCATGTTTTTGACTTCCTTTTTTCCATAGAAGTCCAAAACTCAGCGTCGAGAATTTGGTTCCAATGGCTTGTACAATTCCATGATGGGCCCTATATGGAAGTGTCTCTCCATCACTCACCGCTTGTGAGTATTAGACTTCCCTCAATGATTGGGAGAGTTGAGGATCAGGAATGTGGTTGGAGGGAGGAAAGGCAGGTTTCTGCTGCATTATTTTGTTTCCTGAAAGTTCAGTGGTTCAACTAGTTCTGGCTGGCTGAAGTATGCGTGACTGCTTTTGAGTACCTACCGTCACTGTTTTAAAGAATGAGCTCTCCAGCAATCACCATATCTTGTAGTTTAAGTCTAAATGAGTGTGGATTGGGCAGTGATAATGAGGCCTCTGGATGTTCAAGCCTGGCTGGCTTGTTAGAAGCAGAACCACATTAGTTCATGAAAAAATAGTTTGCCTAAGTGAATGAAGAGATGCTACTTCTTTGAGGAAATAAAAAAGTTGAGCCAAGTTTGACCATGGGTGGTAATGCTTTAAAAATCTCTTTGAAGGTGAATTTAGCCTGTGATAAAAAGTGAACATAGGTCTAAAGTGTATCCTTCATGTAAATAGACATGAAGATATTTTTTTTTTAATTAGATTTATATGCCACCCTTCTCCGGAGACTCAGGGCGGCTTACAATGCATTAAGCAATAGCCTTCATACTTTTGTATATTTTATACAAAGTCAGCTTATTGCCCCCACAAACTGGGTCCTCAATTTACCTACCTTAGAAAGAATGGAAGGCTGAGTCAACCTTGAGCCTGGTGAGATTCGAACTTGCAATAATTGCAGACAACTGAATGTTAATAACTGGCTTTTAGTCTGTTGAGCTATACAGCCTCCTATAATAATATAATAATGAAGGTGTCATCTTCGCTGAGTTTTCACGCCGGAATTGGGTCGGCACTCAGGGCTCAGGACCCCGGACAGCGCCCTGGAGGTCAGGAAACTGGTTGAGGTTTTAAAGGAGATTCGGGTTAATGTCAGGGTTCCAAGTAACACCCCCAACGGAAGAAGACTCCAAGGCTAGAAGTTCCTCAGAGTTCCATTTTATTAGAGATGTCATATTAGCACATCTGGGAAAACCCGAATCTGAAGCTTCCAGGTTTTTCCCATCCAAAAGAAAGTCCAAGTCCCTTCTCCTGCACCCACGTGTCCATCACATGGTCCAATTAATGCACCGTCCCAACTGGAGATGCCTCCCAGTCACGCCATTCCAGGTGCAGGCTGAATGTCCTTGACTCCCAGAGGAAAAAATGTTGTTATGGCTAGATATCCCTACAACTCTATGCAATACCCCCTCCCAATTTCCCACAGCACTAAGTGTGGCAGCCCTGAAGATCCAAAGAAATCCTCCAGGGCTGACAGAAGGATCTTGAAGAGAGATCCAAGAAAAAAAAACAAGCTAATTCCTTTTAAGATCCAATCTGGGTTGGTCACCAGGACCAAAATTGAATTTGTTTAAATTTTGACAACATGTTTTAAAATCTCAGAAAGAGAACTATGACAATTCAGTTGCTGATTTGCAAGAGTCAAGACTTTTATGACAAAGTGTATGTGCGCAAGACAGAGATATACTAGTTTTGCCTGTGTTGGCTTTGTTTAGGAAAGTTGAAATACTTGGAAGGGTCTGGGTTCTGTGAGATCTGTGTTCCTTCAGGGAAGGATGCAGCTTCTTGGCACTTTACTAGATAGTTGGGTAAAGATTAGACCAGTGATGGCTAACCTTTTTGCTGTCATGTGCCAAAAGTGGGGATCATGTGGACGGTTCGTGCATGCGTGTGCCCATACCCATAATTCAATGTGCCCCCACCCCCTGCACATGCACTCATGACCCCACCCCCCGCACTACCCCCACTTTTGGCACGCGATTGCACAATGGGGCTGGTAGGCCTTTTTTCCGCCCTCCCCAAACTCCAGAGGCTTTCTTGGAGCCTGGAGAGGATGAAAACAGCCTTCCCTCCTCCACATGGGAGGCCCTCCAGAGGCCGGAAACAGCCCATTTCCTGACTTCAGGTGGGCCCAGAAGGCCCAAAAATTAGCTGGCCAGTGTGTATATGTGTGCTGGAGCTGAGCAGAGCAACACTCGTGTGCCCACAGATATGGCTCATTTTGCTGTGCTCACTGTAGTATTCAATCAAACCACAGACAGCTTGGTTGTTGTACTGTTCTATTGTTACACTGATTCCTGTTACATAAATTGCATTTCTGTGATGCAGTTGCACTTCCTTTGTCCCTTAGACGTGAGCAGCACCATTCCCACTGGGAGTTTCCAGAGTGGATTCCCTCTGCCCAAAAGTGGATTTTTCTCTCAGAGAGGTGAGTGGCCTTCTGGAATAAAATGTGACATACCTAGAAACAGATAGATAAGGGTGCATGTGCCTATAAATGATAAGGATTCCTTTAAGTTGACTCAATCCTAGCGATTTCATTCATATATCTATTTAGATTCTTAGGTATAATACAGAAATATTTTGTAATTGTCTTATGGAAAGTTTGGTTTGACTTTCCTGTCATCTCCTACATTTCCATTCTGATCTTTAGTCCTGGTAATTCCTTAAGATTTTGAGAGAGAGGCCATTGGTGATCATTTTCTCTACATCAAGGGTGTCAAACTGGTGACCCACAGGCTGGATGCATCCTGCACAGGCTACGCCCACCCCGCTCTGCCAAGGGGAAAAATGTCGCGAGTTTGACACCTATGCTCTACATCAGTGGAGCATAGCACGTAAGACAGCATGGCAAAATAAAAAATATTGCCACCAGAAAGATTCCGTGTATCCCCCTGCCCCGAAGAAATCTTTGCATCCTAATCTGCTTTCAGGGATTTAAACGCTACTGATTTCTTGTAACAAAGTGAACATCAAATGAGTTTCCATTCTGTTCTTTATCATCTTCCATAGTGAAGCAGATAAATTCCTTCCTGCTGAGCCCAAGTCCCCACTCTTCTCTATCAAGAGAGAAGGTTTGCAAGAAAGCAGTGTCTTGTACCGGATTAACAGGTGTGTGCTTCTGCAACTAATTTTGTCCATGAGGGAAAGTTCATGGGACATACTACATTTAGGGAATCTCTGAGGAAATGACCGATGGGGGCAGTTAAGGGGGAGGAACCTTACTTTGAAGCCCCATGAGATGAATGGGGTACCTGAGATTCCCCATGCTTGCTTTACATCAATTATAACAATTATTTGTTCTATCTTGCTGAAGAATGTTATCTCTTTGGTTTACGCTACAGTGATGTCTTTTTTTCCTTCCAAAGTATCCAGTAAACTTTTAAATGTTAGATGCTGCTTTCAAGGTCAGCTGTTACGCAATGGTTCCTTTCTTTTCCTACCTGGTAGGTTTAATGCCTTACAACCTCATGAGGACCGCTTAGACATGACTTTCTTTGTTGGGGGTCCTGTCTGGGCTTTGGAGTGGTGCCCAACCCCTGAAGGCTCTGTGGCATCCCAGTATGTGGCTATCTACTGCAATCCCAGCATGAATGTTCAGCATTCTTTGTCACAAATCCATACAGGACCAGCTCTGCTTCAGCTCTGGGAGCTTGGACCTATCCAGGAAGACAAAGGGTAAGTTGTAAGCAAACTTTGTGTCTGTTGTAAAAATATAATTTTCATTCCTATGGAGGTCTTGTATCCTGCATTATAGCTGAGGGTTAAGCAGTGCAGTAGGAGTTGTTGCTGTGTTAACTCAGATTCCAACATCACTAGCAATTAAATTGGGGCATATCATTAGGGAGTTTCCTGAACTAGGGTTCTATGGGCAGAGAACAGCTGTATTAAGATACATTGCTTCCCATCAGGGTGGATTTGATTTGATTTAAATCAAGTTGATTTAAATTTAAATCACAATTTAGTGATTTAGTGACTAGTAAAAAGGCTTGATTTAAAGCAGATCAGATTTTGATCTTTTTTAAGATCAAATTTTTCTATTTTCATCCACCCTGCTTCCTGTAAAGCTGATTTTCTGCCTTTCAGATATGTTATATTTGCTTTATGAGATAGTACAAGAAGGAGCAAGACACATCTAATAAACCAGGAGTAGCCAAGGTGAAGAAGAATCTCCTCTTAATTATCCTTTCAGACTAATCTTCAAAGGTCTTTGTATTTTCTGCACTGGGGAATATGCAAAAGAATTGTGCATATCCTGTGACCTGGAGGAATGGCATGACCCAAAGGCTTTGAATTTTTTTCCTGCATTCTTTTTTCCAGGTCTGCTACCAAGCCAGGACTTGCATATGCAATTGCCACTGATCATGGTTGTATTTGGGACATGAAATTTTGTCCCAGTGGAGCTTGGGAACCCCCTATCACTCAGCGCAAGGTGAGAATTGGGGCCAAGAGATTGTCTGGGCCAAAAGTTTGCCTACACTTTAGATACTCAGTGTATATGCAGGGTTAGAATATCGTATGATAGGGTTTTATCTTCAATATTGATATTAAGCATTCTCTTTCTGTTAAAATTATTATCAGATTCACAGATGATACAAAACAGGGTGAGATTCAATAGACATTAACAGATAATTTCACCAAAAACAAAAGCCAAGTTCAAAAAGATCTTGATAAATTAAAGAGTTAAGCTGAAAATTACAGTGAAATTTAACAGAGTCTATATTCTTCACCCAAGAAGTTGAAGGAATGTCACTCAGAAGAAGGGTATGACATGTTCTCTATTGTCTAAGCATGAGGATACAGATAGTCTTATGTTATATGAAGGAAGCTTTTTGTTGAATATTATATAAAACATCCTATTGGTAGGACCTATTATTGAGGGAATCATTGAAATCCTCTTTGCTGAGTGTACTTCAGTCTGTTACAAGTGCTTTAAAGTGGAAGCTTGCACTTAAATGACTCTTCAGTTCAGTTCTTCCATATTTGTGGCTGGGGAAAATGGAAACTTCCCAAATGGGACATGAAGTATAATTATCTTTCACTTTGGTTTATATCCCATGCAGCTCCCTCACATGAGTCGGTTGGGACTACTGGCTGTAGCCTTTTCTAGTGGCAAAGTCTTGCTGTACAGCCTTCCCCATGTGGAAGACTTGAATGCCTACCGAAGAACACAGGTAACAGGTAGGAATAGCTATAAAAAATGGGAAGAAGACAGGCAGGTACCTGCATTGTTGGATGTTGTCTGTTCAGGATGTCTCATCCAAACAGGAAAGGAGGGGTACTGTTAGAAAGACCAGGTGTCCTATCCAAGTTAAATGATTGGAAGAAGAGTTAGTATTAATTATTACGAGAGGCTTTGTCCTACCATCAATTGTGAGAGAGGTTATTCTTTGTGGTGCCTTAGGAAATAGCCATGTGCTACCCATAAAGTCTTGTTTTCATATTACTAGCACTCTTTGCCTAGAGAACTCATTCAAATTTTAGTCCAGGAAAATACAGAGCTAAAATCATTTAGGAAAAGCTAAATGCTTTTCTTCAAATGATCATGAGGAGATTTGCAAGTCAAAGTTGTGCGTTTCTAATTATGATCTTGTTCTTTCTAAAAAAATCAGTCCTTTTTGTTGAAATAATCTTTACAGCTCTGTTGAAAAAAGTCCTAATTTAGCTTTTGTTGTTCCTGAGGAGATGTATGGTCATTTTTGTTCTCGCATGCAGGACAGGGAGCTGTATGGGCAACAAAAGGCTACTCCACGTCCATACATGCTTTTTGGGGCCTGGTGCAGGGTGTGCAAGCTGTGTGCTTAGTCAACCATATCAATTAATGGTGCTTGTAATTACATCTGTCTGCAAGAATGATTGATGATCATGAGGACTGGGTGTGCAGTACTGACCTTTTCAAAGATGATAGTGGGAAATTAGTCCCAAGAGTGTCGAGTTTGGATTCTACTCCTTTTTTTCCATTCCTTGGTATCAGATTATGTTGAAAGAAACACAGTCATTTTGTTGCACTAACCTTCTATTTTTCCATTTGTCCCTGTGATTAGTAAAAACAATTCTAAAGATGAACAACTGACTGACATACCCATTTATTACTTAGTACTAATAAATTATTACTAATTTATTTGTTTACTATTCTTCTTTAAAAAACAGAAATGATTTTACAGAATTAGAGATTTAGAACATCAGTGATTAGAATAAACACACACACACACACACACACCTCTGTATGAACAACTCTATCTGTTGCAAAACACATTGAAACAAACCTTATCTTTTATTTGAACTCTGGAAGATGCTTGCCTTACAGTGAGGGCAGCACAACACACAGCTCTTGCTTGGGTACAGCCCTCTGAGATGCTGCCTATCAATCATGCCTTGGGCATTCCCCCTGCTGCTCTTCAGAATCTGTGCATGACTATCAAAATTCTAGGTCCAAGTGTCTTGTAAGCAAGTAGTATTTTGAAGTAGGCTTGAAGTCAGATAGACAATAGGAGCAGTTATAAGATAATAAGTGTAATGTGATTCTTTGTGTTTCATTCAGTAATAAAATTGTAGCATTCTGCACCATGGTTCTCCAAAACATTTTAATAGCAGCCTCATTACTTTCGCTGTGTGCTAAGAAAACTATCCTCATTCCGTATATCTAATTAAAAAAACAGGAAAAACTTAAATATTCTTAATAAATATCAAAACCGTATAAGTGAACACCCCACAAAAAATTCATGGCCTTGCAAGCCTCACCTTCAATCAAAGCATACCATCCTTATATGCTAGACAAAATTTATAGGTCTTGACAGTTTTGCCAGGAATGATTGATTATTTGGAACCAAGCTTTTTCTGTGGAAACTGCCTTGCAAACAGCCTTAGCTACTCTATTCGATTAGCTTAATTGAGAGATCTTGTTAATTTACATTGATGCTTTGATAGGTTTTTATTTAAGGAACTATTATACTTTTACTTTGCAAGTCAGAATTTAGAAGGAATAATGGTTCTACGATTGTGTGTAAGTTTTATGCAAGTTGAGTTGTGAGTAGCACTGTCGGCTGTCCCAACTTGGTCAGTTAGGAAAGAAAGACTCTCGACTCCATCATTAGTGAAAGTACACTTTACTAAAGCCAAATGATTACAGCGTAGCAAATCCAAATCTGGTTTTTCACGCTCAAAGCATCTGGTTAACTTTTTCCTTCTCCCCCACCTTTCTCCCTAGATATCTCCCCTTGTCCAATTATATTCAAAGAGAAAATGCAGAATGAGGTATAGATATTTCTAGTACTATTTGATTGTCCTCTCTTCTAGGTGGACCTTCCCCTCGGCATGTCATCTGCAAGGTAACTTCTATTATTTCCTTGGGGGGGAGGGGGGGAATCATTTAAAAGCAGGGTATATACTATATTAAGTTCCAAGGTGGATCCTTCAGATTCCCGTTTGTCAAGGCAATTTTGAAGGCTTCCCAGATCTGAATCCTTTCTCATTAGATACTTATATAAATACTTTCAAAAAAAGATGCTCTGAAAATAGCTCATTTTCATTCCCCCAGCCCACCCAAGAAGTTAATGTAAGATATCACTAAAGCCCACTTTCTACTCTTTGATATCTAGCAATTTTATTTATTCTGATTGACATTAGTTCTGTAAGGCCTCAGATAAACCAAATTGGCTTTTTTCCCATTACTTGTAACATTGAAAATGAGATGTGTGAAATTAGTTATGGAATTTTATGCATTTATAATAAGTGATTACCATGGCTTAGTAATGTCTTTTCTTAATATTAACCTTATCTTGTTCTCTATAGGTCCAGTATGTGGCCACTTTGCAGGTAGGCTCCATTCAGGCTGGGAATTCCTCCGAATGTGGGCAGTGTTTCAGCTTGGCCTGGATGCCAACGAAGCCTCATGAGCATTTGGCTGCAGGTTTCTATGATGGTAAGAGGGGTGGAAAATCCTTGGAATGGAATAAACCTAGAGAAGTTGGGGAATAATAATTATATTGGTTCACAAATCTAGCATAATGCCTATAATCCCATCTCCTCAGGTACAGTGGCTCTCTGGAATCTGCTCACCAAGTCTCTGTTACAAAGGGTACGCCAGCCTGATGGCTCCCTCAAACTGTATCCATTCCGTTGCTTCCTGGCCCATGACCATGCTGTGAGCAACATCCAGTGGTGCAAAGCAAACAGGTGGGAAGGATGTGAAATATCACTTGACTGAAAAGAACTAGTCTCTCAGTTTCTGGCTCCTTTCTGAGCATCCTGGGCGTGCTTTTTTCCTTCTCCCTTCCCCACAAAATTTATGGATGCAGATTGGACCAGACAACTCTCATTGTACATGCTGTTGGTTGTTGGGTCACAATCTTGGGCCAAGGCTTTTACTTGGTGTAGTTTGACGGATATTTCTGCCAGGGATCCGGGACTTGTGTCAGATAAGTTCTGCCAGTGAGCTCTGGCCTGTCTGTTTTATTCCTAGCAATTTCGTGGTGACTACAGGCAATGATCGCAAAATCAAATTTTGGGACTTGCGCCGACTGCATGAACCTATCAACAGTATCAAGCGTTACTTGAGCACAGAGATTGCCTGGCTGCTACCCTACAGTGGGATCACAGTTGCACAAGATAGCTGCTATGCCTCGTGAGTGTGTGTATACCTTGTTATTCTTAAAATAATGGACTAACTGTTAAGTATCCCAATTCCAATTTGCCTTGTTACCAAAGTTGATGTGATTTTGCTTCTGCAGAGTATCAGATAGATGGACTTAACACAGTTTGGGTTCCTTGAGGATAGAGAAAGAGTAGATAGAATTATCAATCAGTTCATGAAGTCTTTTAAAAACTTGCATTAACCAAATCCTCATGTGTCCCACTTCTCTTTATTATTTTAAATCAAATCAAGATTCAATAAAGGGTCATGGCTTGTTTAATTCATTACCATTTTCAGTTCTAAATTACCCTTTGATCCATTTGCAGAACAATCTGAAATGTCACCTTGCTGTCATATTGTCCTTTGGCATTCTGATTACCAAAGTATCAGTCATTACTGGATTCTCCAGATGACCAGTCCTATCAAACCATTTGGCTTTCTCAGAACCAGACCTGAGTCTTTTTCATCCTAACTACTTGCAGTTCTTTTCCTCTTGACTATTTGAATAATAACATCCCACTCTGTTTATATTTCTCTTAGAAGAAAATTAAATGCTTCATTTTGGAACTGATTTATATGACATTGGCCTTGATTTCTTGATACTTACAGATGTTTAACATGTTTACTGTAGAATCTGGCACATATGACAACTTACTGACTTTCAGATCTTCTCTGATGTGGTAAATAGCTGCTCTGGTCTCACAAAATGTGATTTCCAAAGAAGAGGTGACTTGAAAAATCCTGCAACAACATCCACTATTCTAGTATCACATTCTAGCTTGTAACGTTTTGATATTTTTACATATGCCCAACTTGATTTGGGCTCATAACTTGGAAACTATGAGGGCCTTGGGCCATTTGCTAAATAATGCAGAATATATTTACCTATCGCAGTAGCAATTCACCTGGTCCTTTAAACTATTTTGGGACACATCTTAAATGTCAATGTCTAAGTTGAATTATACATCATGCATTTATTAATTGTGGCAGGAAAGATTCTGAGCAGTGGACAGGTAACCAGGAGTTAGATGAGACTGTGATGGGTTTTCAGATATAAGTATCTGAAATTGAGATTCCGGACATTCAGATCTGTCAACTGACCAGGATTCATTTCTTCTTACAAGAAAAGCTTAAGCAGCAATAGAGGAAACAGCAAATCCAGAGAACTGGACAAACAGTTTTTCCACTTTGTCAATTATATTTCTAATTCAGGAATCTTACATTGCAGATCAAATGGCACTATTGTTCCCTAACGTGTTGTATTACTGTCTATGGCAACATTGATGCTGCTCTTTATTGCAAGTGTCAGAGTTGTGCTACAGTAACTTGGAAATATATCCAGGTATCATGAATTTTTTTTGCATTTCTATGCTGCAGGTTTGGACTAGGTGGGATCCATTATTTGGATGCTGGCTATCGTGACTTTCGAGCCTATTTTGTGCTCCCTCGCAAAGGCACCGTATGGGTAAGTTATGCATCCCCAAGTAAAGGAGGAGGGGATATAGCGTATGACCTATCCCAGGGTCATTGAAAGGTGGAAATGAGGCTCATGATTCTATCCCTTTTGCAGAGTATCTCTGGATCTGATTGGCTGAACACAGTGGCTGCTGGTGATATCGCAGGGGAATTGGTGGCTGCAGTGATGCCTGATCTTTCAGTCAACCCACAAAATGTCAAGCGGCCATCTGATCGTCGATTTGTAGGTTTTGCTGCCACTTGAGTAATGGGAAGGCTGTGCAGGCCCATAAGCTTCATCTCCAACCAAACAGGGTAGAAAACAAGAATGGACCCCTCTGTCAACTCTCTAGATCAGTGATGGCTAACCTTTTTGCCATCATATGCCAGGAGGGGGAGGGCAGGGGATGTTCGCATGCACATGTGCCCACATGCATGCGAACTTTTTTGCTGTCCCTAGCCTCCAGAGACTCCTAGAGAGGCTGGACAGCAAAAACATCACTTCCTGTCCCACTGGGAGTTGGGAAATGGGCCGTTTCAGTCCTCCGGAGGGCTTCCGAGGGGGTGGGGAAGGCTGCTTTCTCCCTCTCCAGATGCATAGAGAAGATCTGGAGCCAGGTGAGAAAGAAAAACGGGCGTCCCCCACCCCAGGCTCTCCAGATGCAGGAAACAGACTGTTTCCCTACTTCTGGTGGGCCAGAAGACCCAAAAATCAGCTGGCTGGCACACACATGCACCCTAGAGCTGGGCTGGCATGCCCACTGATATGGCTACGCATGCCACCTGTGGCACACACGCCATAGGTTCACCATTACGGCTCTAGATCCAGATTGGATCTGAGTGGAGGAAAGGGAAGCTTATTGGTGCATTAACTGTAGCCAGTTGTGCAAAGTGAGGAATGTCTTCCAGGAGAAGCACGTCGTTTGGGTAGAAGCATATTCTCTTATTAATTTTGAAAAGAAGAAAGAAAAACAGAAACATCTTAGTTGGTATTAATAGTGTGGGTATTTAGTTTCCTGAGAAAATTAAGAGCACATAATTTGGGGATGTGAAGAAGTTCAGTTCTGAGCTCCAAATCACAAATATTAGATTTGTAATGCCTTTGAGACTTGAGAAAATTAATGAATGCATATGAATGAGCCAAAAAAACCCCACCCTTCCCTGGATTTAATGACAATGAGAACTTCAGTCATAGTAGCAAAGAGGTTTATGGTCTCTGAAACTTTGGGTCAGATCAATTCCTTCAGCTGTTCAATATCTAGGTTTAGGCTTGGTATCACTGCTTCTTAATCGTCATTGCATTGTCCTCTGCGTTAAACCATTGACTGGAATGCAACATTTCTTGTCTCTGAGGCCATTGTCTTCTTATCCTTAACACCTATTTCTCTTCATGTCTTCAGCTCATCTGCAAAGCAGTTTTACAGCCCAATGACCCACTTAACAAGATTGCAACAGAGGCAACAGCCTGTGAGAAGCCACAGGCAGTGGGCAAAACGTGCAATGAATCGGTAGCCCAGAATTCCATTCTTTTCCAGGATGCTGATTTGGTGAGGGCTTGGAAATAACAGAATTTTGGTTCAAGGACAATAGCAGTTACAACATGGGAACAGAGGAGCCCGTTTCAGCTTCATAAATATTCCAGGCAGGACCCTTTATCTATCTGACCAGAGATAACTATTGATATGGATCTGGCACTGAATATATTGAATGCTAACAAAGGCAGCAGAAACTGCGGTTATAATTATTCTACTCTCCTCCCTGTACTGACATCAAGATGCAGAGTTCCCACTTCCGATTTCTATGTAGTATTGCTTGTATCAGGCCCATTCTGTGGTGTGTTTCAGAGTGATAAGGCTGCATCCCAAGCCAATAAATCACTACTTGACAACTAATCAAAAAGCCTTAATGGATGAAGTGCTTCATTTTCTTGATTTACCCAGGCCTGCTTTTAATTCTTATTTTCCCTGTCCTTCTTAGACCTCTTTCAAGAGCCTCTTTAGGCAGAAGCCCCTGAAACGCATGCCAAAAGAAGTAAAAGAAGGAGCTGTCCTGGGCCGGATGCAGCTAGAGACTGTACATAAGGTAAACATAAAAGGGGGAAAGACTCTACAACTTGAGAGGAAAGAAAAACAAATGCTCCTTCACAGTATCTCTTCTTTTGTGTCAAACTGTGGCTCCCCCATCCTCTCTGAAGCTTTATGGGGGAGATATATCTGGATGGAGTTGGGTGGGTTAATGGTTAATGTTGTCTTCACCCTCTGTTTCTTTTCTTGGCAGGTGCGCTTCAGCCCAAACCTTGACAGCCATAGTTGGGTAGCGTCTGGTGGTCAGTCTGGCCTTGTGCGACTTCACTGTGTTCAGGCATTGGTTTTCCCCCGCGGCCACAAGCTTCTCCTTGACTGTCAGGCCCATTTCAGTTCCATGTTTGATTCAGAGAGACAGACTGACTGCCCCACAACCATCTCATCTGCGGTGCACAGTGCTGTCAGCTGAATATCACCCGGGGCAGCTCATTTTGGGGCATCAGCATACATGGCTGACAAATTGAAGGCCTTTTGTGAAAATCCTGGAATTATCAGAATATACAGAACACAACCAAACATGAAATTACAAGAGGATGTTGGCCACATGGAAACAGATAAGCTGAAGAGAATGACAAAGGCAGGGTTTGGCCAGATGAGTGGAATATACTTCTAGCAGCACCGGAAGTCTGCTCCTGTTGTGGGAGAAAGGGCAGTGACGAGGAATAGTCCATCCTGCTGTATCTCTGCCATGTGGTGATACTTCTCTCTCTGAGTGCTCTCCTGAGATTCTCCTGCATGGCACAAAGTTCAGAAGGAAGGAGGGATTTGATCTCCCTCTAGCTAGTCTGGTGGAATAGTACCCCATATTCTTCCTACATAGATCTGGAGAGTTTCCTGAAACCTAGGTCTGCTCTGATTAAAGCATCAACAAGACTTTCTTGCCCCATTGCTCATCCTGCTTCTCCCAGTCTTGTTGGTGACAATAATTTTGCTCACATTGAGCCATTTTGTTGTCTTAACCATTATTAAAATGTGTTTTGATTTGTAAAAGCGCTTTCTTTCTTTGGAAAGGGCTTCACTTGCCCCCTTCCTCCTGTGGTGATAAATAAGGAAATAAGCCTAAGGAGTCCTTGGTGCTCTCTGAGCTTGGCTGCTTGCTTACAGATGTTTCATTACCTAACTAGGTAACATCATCAGTGCAGTTGATAAGCCTATGTGCATCTTTGTCTTCAAAATGAGTTAAGAGTAGTGCATTTTAGATACTCTTAGGAATCTGTTTTAGTTTTAAAGAGTAAATTTGTACCATTTCCTTTATCGTGGTAAATTGCACGTTTGTAATATATTGTTTCTAAGGAGATATTGGACAAGACTCAATCCATGTCCTAATCTGTCTTCCATGACAAGTGCTACTCACATTCCTCCATCAGCTGTCAACACGAAGGACTTCTTTCAAACAACAAAGTAGGTATTCCTAAATCGTATAGAAACTCTTCAACTACGCTGCAACTTTTAGTGGTTGCCCATAATTTTCACTCTTGTGGAAAACTGAGTAAAAAGGCTATTTGAACTTTTGAGTATTTAATAAAATTGATCTCTTTCCCCTACCACCACTAAATTCTTGAAAATCTCATCTTTGCCAACTCACGTGATATGGATCTTCTCACTCTGCTTTACCATAATTGCCTGTTATAGTTCCAGTATCAAACAAGCTGTTAACCCTAGCTAGCATAAAGAGATGAGTCAGCAATAGAATACATTCACACAAGCTGTTTTAAGACCTCTGAGCCAAAACTACAGCTCTTTAGGGTTTGTTTGACCATCCCATTTCCTTCAACCCCTTCTTGCACAACTGACATGCTTTTTCCAAGCCCCAGTAAACTAGCCTGGTATGGTTGAGCAGGTTACTTTATTGGAATCACAGATATTTTCAGCATTGAATTAAAATAGTTAAAATACCATCTGGACACGCTGTAAAAAACACTGTACAGTAAAAAATACACACTACACAGAAATACACAGCACAAAATAATAGACTCAAATTGTGAATGCAAAAATGACTTGGGCTGAGCATATGGTGGTAGTGTGGAAATAAGTTCAGATAGCAGTAGCAGGAAGCTTTTTCTATTGGTCACTAAGATTTTGGAGCCCTTTACTTGGCCTCTGGAACAGTTGCTGTGAGGAACAGCTTTAACTTCTTTAACCACCGGTATCAGAAACAGTGCATTTCTGATACCAATTGCTAGTGAGCAGTCAAAAGGATACTTTTAGACTCTACTATTAAGTTGGGAATAGAATATTGACATCTTTTCAATATTAATGTATCCTTCAATTTGCTTTAACTTTGAACTATGGGAGGGAGGGAGGGTCTCTTCAGCAAGGTTTTTGGAGGTTTTAGTGGTAGCTGCCTGGAGAACACATGGGTACCTTGAGCTACTTTGCAGAAAAAACAAACTGCCATGGGGACTAAAGTAAACATTCTCAACTAACCAGCTACTTTACTCTGTCATGCTAGATGAAGACTGGAGGGTACATGATTTCACTTAACTATCTCTACCCTTGCTGCTGAGATCTGCCTGCCTGTTGAAGAGCAGCTGCAATGACCTTAATTTTTTCCATGCCCCCACAATCTTTCCTGAAACTTAAAAATGGATAGTAACTGTAGTCTTCCAAGTCAAATGGTTTTTCAGGCATCCTTTCATTTGGTATATTTATATTATATATACAACATTACCACCAGTCTGCACTTAATTCCTATTTTTCTTGTTCAGGTCAATAGAATAACAATCTTAATAGAATAGTTTTGAGAATCTACATTTTTGCTCCTCCAAGTGATGCTTGGGTCACCATAATCTATAAGCAAATACAGCATCCTGGCTGTCATAGCATGGTAGTGTCTATATGTGCATAGGTTTTGAGGTCAGTTCTGTTTGTTATTTAAATGAGAAACCTGTGAATACCAGAGAGAAGAAAAAAAATCCTGAAAGAAAACAGACATTTCTATACTGTGGCTAAGAAAATGACAGAGATGGATCCATGGAGTCACCAGGTGTTGAGATTGACTTCCATGAGAACTGACTTTTTAAAGCTTGGTTTAGACAGCAAAGCTATGCAAATATCAACTTTTCTCCAGGAAAAGGAATAAAGATAACTTCAGCTGGGGTGAGATGATGAGAACATTGGGACAGAAGACATTTTTGTGACTAATTTTGTTGCTCCTTTGTTCTGCAGGCAAAATTGGGCTTGCTCTACTTCTGCGGTATTAGTCACAATAGGTGGTGGAGTGGAATAATGTTGCTCCACCCATGCTTTCATCATTCACATTCATTTTGAAAAGTTTAGTTACTCCTGCAGCACATGCAAACACTGAGATGGTCACAATAAAAGCCCTGAACAAGCACCAAGCTACCCAGATTGAAAAAAATGACTGCTTTTCATCTCCGAGCAAAGATGTTTAAAGGCCTTGCCACCAGATCCCCATTTCTGTTGGATCTGTACATCAATACAATTAGCAAATGAACATGGGAAACAGTTGTGGCCCCACATGACTGGAATGCAGTGTGAAGAGACAAGGCTGAGCTTGGAACGATGCTCAACCACCAGCAACTCTTCCATGGAGACTTCCTTCGCTGGGCAGACAATTATCCCTGGTGCTCTGCCATTTCCTGCATATGCTGGTTAAACATGCATTGGGAGGAGGCTTTTGCTGTGAATGGCAAAAGAGGCTGGTCCCTGCTTTCTGGCCCTGGATTTCCAGGCACCTCCTGGGACTGGCAGTTGAAGAGAAGAGAAGGGTAGGCAGGGTAACACTTTCCCCTTAGTCCTGTGGGTCCTGGCACTGGTGGCAGGTGACCATGTCATCCAGGTAGTGCTCCACCTGAATGGTGCATGAGAAGAAGCCAAACTTGCTTTGTAGCAGAGCTGTGGCTTCTTGTAGCACAGCCTCCATGTCAGCATCAGATTCTGGAAGCAAAGGTCAAAGTAGGGTCAGTTGTAAACTGGCTCAGTCTATCTCATGCATTCCCCTACAGGGGAAATATAAGCTACTATTTGTAGTTCCCAGGTCAGAGTAGCAAAGATCCTATTTCACATCCCGAGTTCAATCCTCTGCATCTCCAAATAAGACTACAAAAGACAATTTTCTGAAAAAGCTCAAGGACACCACAGGCTTGGGATAAGATATATAGTAAAGGGTTCCATTTTATAAGGCCAGGAACCACCAAGTGGGGGGTGGGTGGGTTGTTGTTGTTGAAAGTTTTAAAGGTGAAATGAGGGCCTTACACATCTGCAAACAAGGTTTGAGATAGTTTCAAAACTTGAAAAAGAACCTCTAAAGTATTAAGATATTTGGTTTTCCTGGAGGTGATGGCAATAGTAGCAATAACACTATCACAACCACCCACACTAGGAGAAAATAAAATCTTAAAGGCTCTGTCCCAGTGGTGGGTTGTCCCCGGTTCGCACCAGTTCTATAGGACTGGTAGTAAAACCGGTGGGAGGTTCCGCCCACGGACTCCGACGTCATCAAAATGCTTCTGTGCATGCATAGAAGAGCGTGCACAAGTGAAGTGAGCACATGCGCACGGCCCTGTTGCGAACTAGTAGCAAAGGCAAGTAGAACCCACCCCCACTCTGTCCTTGGTCATGCCTTTTTTTTTAAAAAAAAAAGGGGTTTCTTCCACTCTGTCTTTCCAGGGTTCAGAAATGTGATTCTGCCACAATCTGTCTATTTTTAAGCCTGTATGCTCCTTATAAGCCAAGTCTGAAAGCCCATGAAACACTGCAGATTTCCTGCATGATCTACAGCTGCTCAGAATGGAGGGGAAAAAGTACTTACCAACAGCTAAGTGTACAGCCACAACATGATGGCTGAGCGTTAAAGCCCAAAGGTGCAGGTTGTGGACCTGCTTCACACCTTTGACAGAGAGCAGGGTTTCCTTCACTGCTTGGAACTCCACACCTCGTGGTGTCCCTGAAGGACAGAGAAAAAGGCACACATTTAACTAGGCCCAATTCAATCCCCATTTAAGCCTCTCATCCCTGCTTGAATTGTGCAAAGTGACTGCCTCTTATGTAATCCAAACATACCATAAAGCAGTCATTTTATGCACAGATCCTGGGAGGAAGCCACAAGATGCAGAAGAAGAGTGGTATCTTCTATGCAATTTCCCCCTAAGCTAAGGAAAGCACTGTCACATCAGTGGTGGGTTGCTCGCGGTTCTGTCCAGTTCTTGAGAACAGGTAGTAAAAGCAGCGGAAGGCTCCGCACACTCGCCCACACGTCATAAGGTACGATCTGCGCATGCGTGAGTGAAGCACACTCCTGTTGCGAACCGGTAGTAAAGGTAAGTAGGACCCACCCCTGTGTCACATCAACTGTGCAGCTCAGCACGGAGACATTATTCCAAAACCAGTCTTGAGAAAACACAGTTCCATTTATTTTTGTACTGAAATTTGAGAGGACTAGTATACATGTTACATCATTTTATTTTTTTGCCTTGATCAGAAAAATCACTTTCCAGTTCTGCCTGCCCCGCCTCCCCCCCAAATAGAGAACATAACCACTTTCTATATATACAAGTTGCACACAGCTTTTCTCAGACCGCTCGGCAGCCTGGGCACTCCAACAAACCATGCTGAGACAAGATGCTCGAGCAAACAGAAAAGCAGTTTATTTTCGTCTTCCAGGAAGCCGTAGATTACGCTGAGTTCACCAAAAGGGATAACACAAAGTCGGCGTTGGGATTCCCTCACCCCAACTCCGTTTAAATAGCCACATTGTACAACCAGCCAATCAGCGCTGCTTCCAGGTTCCACCCCACCCATTATGCAAAATTGCAATTGTCTCTCATTAATCATGGTTAGCCTAGCCCGTCCGCAGCGTGACCGACCGCCTAGCTCGTGACACCCCCTCCACCATTGTGCCCATGTGTTTTCTCTTGATAGCAGGTGTGTTCTCTCCACCCCACCTAGCAGGTAAGTCCTTTGCCCTGATGTGTCGAGCTGGGCAGGCTTGACAGGCGGCTCCCCCTACCAGGAGTCCCCCTGGAAGACAAAAGCATAAAGTTATAGCAATCGCTAACAAACCACCCCACCCAGCTTGCCAGGTTTGTTGGGATATTTTTTATGAAATTGACGACGTAGCCTATTTGCATTAAGGTTTTCTAATGGAACCCAGGTTGCGTCTTCCAAGGGATAGCCTTTCCATCGTACTAGGTAGTACAGCTTATTTCTGCGAACTCTGGAATCTAAGATCTCATCTATTTCATATTGATTCGTGTACAGAGGTCCAGGGCGGGTGAACAGGTCTCGTGTTTCTGTTACCGGTTTGAGGAGACTACTATGGAAAACAGGGTGGATTTTGCCTAACAAGGGTGGTAACTTCACCTTGACAGTTACTGGATTTATAACTTTTGTGACCGGAAAAGGGCCGAGATATTTAGGGCCCAATTTTTTGCTGGGTACCTTCAACTTGATGTATTTTGTGGACACATACACCTGGTCTCCACCTTTGAATGGTGTAATGTCCTGTCTCTTTCTATCGGCATATTTTTTGTACTCGTCCGCCGCTTTTCCTAAGGTTGTTCTGATGGTTGGCCATACTTGACAAAGCCTCTCCCCCCACTCCTTTGGAGTTGTTTGGGCTTGACTAGTTTCCTCTAACTCAGGGATAGCGGTGAAGTCCCGCCCATGCACCACTTGGAAAGGTGTGACTCCTGTGCTACGGTGTACCGCGTTGTTATACGCGACTTCAGCAAATGGTCAGAGTTGTGACCAGTCGGACTGCTGATACGAAACGTAACACCATAAGTATTTTTCTACCATCGCATTGGCCCTTTCTGCAGCTCCATTGGTACTTGGGTGAAACGCGGAGCTGAGCCCTTGCAACGACCCTAATAAGGTAATAAAATCTCTCCAGAACCAGGCCGTGAATTGTACTCCTCTGTCTGATATTATTCGAGTCGGAGCTCCGTGCAACCTATATATATGTTTCACGAACATGTGTGCTAGTTTTCTCGCGGATGGGAGACCTCGGCAGGGGATGAAATGGGCCTGCTTTGAAAAGAGGTCAATCACGGTCCAAATGACCGTGTACCCATTACTGTCAGGGAGGTCCACAATGAAATCCATTCCTATCTCCTCCCACGGTTTGTTGGGGGTCGCAACAGCTTGTAATAAGCCCAACGGTTTACTAGTGTTTGCTTTTGTTGTTGCACATATTTTACACCCTCTGATATACTGTTCTGTATCCTTTCGTAAGCGAGGCCACCAAAATTGTCGTCTAACGAGATGCAACGTTTTTAGGAATCCAAAATGTCCTCCTATTTTTGCATCGTGACATCTGTGCAACACCACTGGTCTCAATGGTTTAGGAATGTATAATTTGGACCCTACCCAGACAAGACCATCCCTCATTGTTAGTGTTGTTCCATGTTCCTTTACCCAAGGGTCATGGCTTACTTCCCGTTGCAACTCGACTTTTAAGGTATCAGGATCTAAGGAGGTAGCTTGTGTTCGTGCTGCTTGTTGTGGTTTTGGGATGATAGCCTGAACTACTTCGTTTCTCTTACTATTGAATTGTGGCATGCGTGATAACGCATCGGCTAGAAAATTCTTCCCGCCAGGAACATATTTGAGATCGAAATTGAACCGGTGGAAATATTGTGCCCAACGAACTTGCTTTGGTGACAACTTTCTCGGTGTCTGAAGGGCCTCCAGATTTTTATGATCGGTCCACACTTCGAATTTCTGCCCAGCCCCTTCCAGCAAGTGGCGCCAGGTTAGCAACGCCCACCTTACCACAAAAGCTTCCTTTTCCCAAACAGCCCAGCCACGCTCAGTTGGTGTAAGTTTGCGTGAAGTGTATGCGCACGGTTGTAACTGTCCAGTTTTTGTTCGTTGCAGTAGCACAGCAGCCACGGCTACATCGCTGGCGTCTGCTTGTACAATAAATTGCAACATCGGGTCTGGGTGTTTAAGTACTGGCTCATGGGAAAAGAGCCGTTTCAACTGCTCAAAGGAGCGTTGATACTCCGGTGTCCACGAGAGTGGCTGTCCTGGTTTTACTTTCCCTATGATGTGTTTTGTTTTCAATAACTCAGTCAAGGGAAGGGCTACCTGAGCAAAAGAGGGTATGAATTGGCGATAAAAGTTGGCAAAGCCCAAAAAACTCTGCAACTGCTTTCTAGTTTTAGGTGCCTGCCATTCTAATACTGCCGCTACTTTCTTGGGATCCATTTCCACCCCTGTGCCCGAGATGCGGTAACCAAGATAGTCCAAAGAGGTACGGTGGAACTCACACTTGGACAGCTTGACAAACAATTTTGCTTTCAACAATTTTGTGAGAACGGTTCGTACTAACTGTATATGTTCTTCCATCGTGTTCGAGTATATAAGAATGTCGTCCAAGTAGACAAGAACTCCTCTATATAAATGCTCATGCAAAACGTCATTAATAACTTGCATGAATACAGCAGGTGCCCCCTGGAGCCCAAACGGCATTACGCAAAACTTAAAACTGCCTAACGGGCAATTAAAGGTGGTTTTCCACTCATCTCCAGGTCTTATTCGCACCCGGTAATAGGCCTCCCTCAAATCGAGTTTCGTAAAGATCTTCCCTGTGGACAAGGTAGCCAGCAGGTCTTTCATTAAGGGTAAGGGGTAGAGGTGTTCTACACACACTGCGTTCAGCTCCCGGAAATCAACACATAAGCGAAGACCGCCATCCTTCTTTTCTCGGAATAGTACCGGCGCTGCCATACAGGCACGACTCGGTTGAATAAACCCCCGGGCTAAGTTTTTGTCAATGTACCGCCGTAGTTCCTCGAGCTCAGGCTTTGTCATTGCATACATGCGTGGTTTGGGTAATTTAGCCCCAAGGATTAATTCTATGGCACAGTCCGTAACCCTGTGAGGAGGCAGTATTTCACATTCGTCTTCAGCAAAAACAGCCGCTAAATCCCTATAGACGTCTGGATATCCCTCCTGTGGAGGATTGTGGTCAACCCCCCTATTCCCAGTTCCCTGGGGTAAGCGCTCCTGTACCATCGGTTGCGACTGAGAGCCTACTTCCAACCGCATCTTCCGAAACCCGTCCTCCCACCATATGACTGGCCGCCACTTGTCTAACCAGGCTAGACCCAATATCAGGGGTTCTACCATATGCTCGATTACCACAAAACAAAGCTGTTCTCTATGTGCCCCTATCCTTAGCTCTACGGGTTCTGTGACATAACGAGCTGGCTCCCTGTCTAGGAGTGACCCATCCATTTGTTCAAAACGAATTGGAGCCCTCAGCTTCCTGATTTGGAGTCCCAATTCTTGGGCCACAGCTTTTCGCATTAGGCACCGGGTGCATCCAGAATCTAGCAGAGCACCATGATGGGCTTCTGTTAGGGTGCGTATGTTTTGTAACACTACCGGGAGTACAAAGGGACTTATTGGGTCACTTACCATAGGATCCTCTGGTGCACTATCGTCACTGTCCTCCGACCGCACCTCGTCTCCCCCAACCGGTCTCCTGTTCTCCAACAAGGTGGCACGGGTTCCACGAAAGGCTGGTGTGGGCATCGGTGGCTTTGCCCGTTCTGTAGTTGAACGGACTCGCTCTCTACTCCTGACCCCAGGAGATGGCCCTTGTGTGCGGGGCGATGACAGGGGGGCCACAGGGCACTCGGCAGCCCAGTGCCCAACTTGGTTACATCGAAAACAACGGAACGAGGTAGCCCGTCCTCCACTTGTGACCGGTTTGATTGTAGGTGAACCTCCTGGATTCAGCTCTTTTATGGTTGGGGGTTTAGTCTCAAATCTTTGTGGTGGAGTAACCCGTGGTCGGAACTCACGCAGCCCAACCCCCAATTCCACCGCTGCTTTACACCATTCTGCCAATAGGGGTGGTAAACCACGATAGACACATGCTTGTCTCTCCTCTCTATCCAGACCAGCACGAAAGTGGTGGACTAACAATCGTTCGGGCCAAGAGCGGAGTCTCCCAGCCAGGACACGGAAGTCTTTGACGTACTCTTTCACCGGCCGGCCTCGTTGTCGAAGGGCTAAAAGCTCTCCTTCCGCCACCTGGATTCTAGCACTATCCTCAAAACGGATAGGTAGAGCGTCCAAAAATAGCCCCACATCGGCCAACTCATTGCATGCTCATTATGCAGGTCCGCAACCCAGTTTGCCAGTTTGCCGCTTCGCCCTATAGCACTGCTGTGACAGGCTTGACAGCTTTGCTTTAGTTAAAATTTGTTGAGTAAATCCAACTTAGGTTGGCTTCACATAACACATACTTCAATTGATGATTAATGAGTGTATGAATGATTAAAACTGAATAAATGATTAATGAGTGTGTTAATGATACTATCTAAAACACACACCTGGTTCTATGTGGCTCTTTTATCAAAGACAAGTACTGGTAGTTACCTGAGACTCTGAGCATCCAGCATTGCTAAATTGTGGATATTAGAAATCTTTGTTTCAAATTCTAGTTTCCATGAACTAATGCTGGCTACATAGGTTTGGACAGCATAATAAGCCTCAGGTATGCTATTGCCTGTATTTAAAAAAATGTGGCTCATACACATTTTAACAGAACTCCCATAAACAGCTTGCATATTCTAACTGTGGTAATTGTAAGTATAAGTATAAAGAGCTGCCTGCAGTTACTTCATGTTCGAATCTCACCAGGCTCAAGGTTGACTCAGCCTTCCATCCTTTCTAAGGTAGGTAAATGGAGGACCCAGTTTGTGGGGGGAAATAAGCTGACTTTGTATAAATATACAAAAGTATGAAGGCTATTGCTTAACACATTGTAAGCCGCCCTGAGTCTTCGGAGAAGGGCGGCATATAAATCAAATTTTAAAAAAATGTTGGGAAAGCATTCCAGTGGGATATCATCACCTGTAATGGTCTTTTTATCTAAAAACGCTGAACATAGGGTCATTGATGCTGTTACTAATCTAAAAGCCATTATACAATTCTTGGTTTGTTACTGCAATTTGAAAAAAGCCATAGCTAATAGTCAGACTCTTAGTGTTTCCTTGAAACCCAAGCCATATGTTTTGGTTGTTTTTTTTAAAGGTATGCTAGAAATATAGTAAGAAAATGATGGAGGAGGAAGTACAGAACACAAAATATGTACCCAGATGACACCCTGAATGATTAATGATGTATTGTTTGTTTGTTTGTTTAAAAAATTTTTAAAAACTTTTTATTAAAAAAAACCCCCAAGCCATATGTGAGCCTCCCTTACCCTGATATGAGGTCTTGGCCATTTCCAGTATGTTTATTTATTTATTTATTTATTTGTCAGATTTATATGCCACCCTTCTCCCGTAGGACTCGGGGCGGCTCGCAACAATAAAACAACCCGACAATAGATAAGATTAAATAATATTAAAAACCAATTTAAAATCCCCAAATCCCCAAGTTAAAATCCACGGCAGATCAGGGAAGTTGCTGAAAGAGCCATGTCTTTAGGTCGGCATGGAAGGTGCGGAGGTTGGGGGCCGTCCGGAGCCTGTTGGGCAACCCATTCCAGAGGGTCAGTGCAACCACAGAAAACGCCCTCATCCTGGGGACCGCCAGCCGACACTTTCAGCCCTATGTGAGTGCACTGGGTGGTGGGAGGCCGGGAGGAGGTGATCCTGCAAATACCCTGGTGCCCATGCCATGAAGGGCTTTATAGGTGAGTACCAGCACCTTGAAGTGGATCTGGAGGACCATCGGCAACCAGTGCAGCTCGCGCAACAGTGGTGTTATATGGGAGTAGTGGGTTGCACCCATAACTACTCGCACGGCTGCATTCTGGACCAGTTGGAGCCTCTGGGTGCACCCTAAGGGCAGCCCCATGTAGAGGGCATTGCAGTAATCCAACCGAGAGATAATGAGAGCATGAGTGACCGTACGGAGGGCGTCCCTGACTAGAAAGCAGCGTAACTGGCGCACCAGGTGAACCTGTGCAAATGCCCCCCTTGTCACGGCCATTAGATGGTCCATTAGAGACCCCATCTCTCAATGAAGCGTTGATAATCGCCTGGATCCAGTCTCCAGACACCTCCCTGGTTGCTGCAACAAGCCAGGAGGGACAAGGGTCCAATAAACATGTGGAGGCCCCCAGTCTACCCACAATCCTGTCCACTTCCTCCATAGAAACAGGATCAAAGTCAACCCAGCTATTACCTCCAAGATCTGCTCCTATCCCCTCGTCGGATCCTGCCCAGTCAGAGTCTAACCCCATCCGAATCTGAGCGATTTTGTCTTGCAGAAATTGCACAAAATCCTCAGCACTGCCTTGCAAGGGGTCCTCCCTTGCCCCTTGATGGAGAAGGGAGCCGGTCACTCAAAACAAGGCTGCTGGGTGATTTTCTGCAGATGCAATGAGAGCAGCGAAATAGTCACATTTCACCGCTTCCATCGCCACAAGATAAGACCTAATATGGGTTCTTAATTGTGTTCGGTCAGACTCGGAATGGGAAGACCTACAACGGCCCTCTAGGCGTCTCTTCCGATGCTTCATTTCCCTGAGCTCCATGGAAAACCATGGAGCTGTCCAGGATCCCTGTCGGAGGAGAGGCCGCAAGGGAGCAATTCGATCCAGCGCCCCGGTGGCCGCCCGTTCCCAGGCATCCACTAGGGCCTCTGGAGAATTGCGGGATAGGTCAGTGTGAAATGTCCCAAGCTCCGTCAGGAACCTATCAGGGTCCATCAGGCACCTGGGGCGGAACCAATGAGTTGGTTCTGCCTCCCAGCGGTGGGGGTTGGCAGAAGGAAAGTCTAGCTGAAGGAGGGAATGGTCCATGACAAGGGTAGCACAGAAAGGTCACCCCTACCCCAAGCATTTATCCACTGCCCAGAGATAAAAATCAGGTTGAGTGTGTGTCCACCGCTGTGAGTTGGGCCCTGTACAACTTGAGTCAGGTCCATAGCTGTCATGGAGGCCATGAACTCCCGCACCAACTCTGATGTCTCGCCAGCTGACAGGAGATTAAAATCTCACACAACCATCAGGTTGGGGAGCTCAACTGTCAGTTCAGCATTTTGCATAATGCTTTCAGAATTTTTAACTGTAATCATGCCATCTGCAATCCAGATGGACTCAGTTATGGGTGTACCACTGGAAAACCTGAAAAATCAGGCTAGGGACAGATCATTATGGAGAAAACCTATCTGTGTGGTTGCTAAGAGTCGACACTGACTTAATGGTACCTAACCAATCAATCAAATCAATGCCATATAAGTGCAAACATGAGTGGCAAGTGTAAACAGGATTTGAGCCAAATCAGGACAAATGTAAGATAAGAGGAGCCCTTGAGAAACTTCAAGGTTTGCAGAAGGATAAAGGATTTTTTATTTAAATGGGCAATCTCAACTGTCAGTACCTATCTTTCTATTTCTGCCCCGCCGCCATCACAATTGATGAAGTTTTTCGAATGAGAAACAAAACATTTTCTTATTCTTCCTCAAGGAAAAAACAGTCCAGTTGCCTTTTGAAAAAGCACCTTTGAAACAACTATGACCCGGATGACTGAGAACCTCCAGCAATATTTAAATGGACAAACCAACTAACGAACAGCACAGCAAGGACCGAATATCCTTTGGTACTTCAGAATGTCAAATGCCAGGTGGAAAATTAAAAAAAAACAGGAAGCAGGAATAGACTGCCAGTTTGATTGTTTTGCAGCCTATAATATCTTGCAGTAGGTAGGACTAAGTGCCAAGAGCTCTAAAGTGGAGCATTTCAACTGGACTTCTGTGCAGCACAGATGCAATGATTTGCTATACATCCCACTGGAAATTGGGATGTATAACAAAACATTGCATCTGTGCTGCACACAGTTACCACTTATCGTATGGTAACTAACTGTAGGTAGTTGATCACCATCATCATCAAGATAATTTCATCTTATTACTTTGATCAACACAGACTCTGTCTAGGTTATTTTCTTATTTCAAAAGTCTTAACAGTTTATTTCTAAACATTTGCCACCTGAGACAAGATATCTAAAGGCCAACTTATGAGCAGACCCTCTGGTGCTTTCTCATTTCTTCAGCCTTTAATATACGTAACTAAAGAAACTTGTGTCATTATTTTCTTCCTCAATGTACAAAGGAAAATTCCTTTGCTCTTGCCATCATTGCCCATAGCTTTAAATGCATTTATACCATCCACTTACACTGTTAATTATACATAAACCATTGTTAATTAATAACTTCCTTTAATAAAACAGATTATCTGCAAGAATCATTGTAGAATTATTTTAACAATGTCCGACCCCCTGTAATGTAGCCCCCTTGCAGCTGTGAAAAACAACTTACCTTCCATCAGCACTCGAAAGACATCACGAAGGATAGTTAAAGTGGAGCCCAGCACAAAGACTGAGAACAGGAAAGTACTCACTGGGTCAGCAATCTTACATTGGGGCTGCAAAAAAGGAGACGGAATGGCAGATAGTATGAAGCATCCTGTTACTTATTTCCCAACTGTCACACCCTAAATTGGTTTTGCAAAGTAAAAGGACAAGTAGTCACACAATCCCCCTTTTTTTATAGCCAACGTTTTCAGTAGAATGTTTATATATTTTGATCTTTGTTAACATTGTTATATCTGAGCTATAAAAATTTATGTGACCATTAAATAGCTGCCATTCTGATGGACTGGTACCCCTGATAGAGTACAGTAGACCTAAACTTAGCACAAACAATTCCTCTGAAGGTAACCAGGTTTTTTATGCTACATTAAAAAAAAATGTTATGGTTATTTTAATTCTGGTTAAAAATATTTTGCTCTTTTTAAACACACATCCATCATTAAATTCATTGGTAAGGTTGTTTTCTTTTAGATTTCTTTTCTGCAATTTTTTTTTAAAATTTGATTTATATGCCGCCCTTCTCCGGAGACTCAGGGCGGCTTACAATGCGTTAAGCAACAGCCTTCATACTTTTGTATATTTATATTTATACAAAGTCAGCTTATTGCCCCCAACAAACTGGGTCCTCAATTTACCCACCTTATAAAGGATGGAAGGCTGAGTCGACCTTGAGCCTGCCTGGGATTGAACTCGCCAGTAATTGCAGCAGCTGGATCTTAAATGCTGCCTTTGTAGGAGGCATTACTCCCCTACGCTACTCAGGCTTTGATATTCTGTTACTGGTCAGCCAATCATGGATGCACAGTTTATAGGAGTACTTTAAAATTCCAAAAGTATCCTCTACACACAGAGAGAAAGTATTGCCATTATATGACAATGAGTATAATTCTAGAAGTTTCTGGGTCCACCTTAGCAGTGAAATGCTCCCAGTTTGGACTGGATCACCCGATCCAGTAGCAATGGCGGTGGTTGGTTTGGAGAACCGGTAGCAAAAATCCCTCCCCCCCCCATGCCCAGTTAAGCCGTGCAATCATCAGAGGCATTTTTTTTCCTTTTAAAAGCATTTTTTCTACAACCTCTTCGGCCAAAGAGGTTGTAAAAAAAATGCTTTTAAAAGGCTCTGACGATCCCAGTTGAGTTGTGCGATCATCACAGGCATTTTTTTTTTTACTTTTAAAGGCAATGCTTTTAAAAGTAAAAAAAAAGATTGTGCGCCACAGCTAATCAACCACCCTCACACGCTGTTCTACTTATCACATGCCTCCTTTTGGTGTGCACTGTGCGTGCGCACCTCGAATTTGGTACGTGGTGCACACTGCACATGCGCAGCCAGTAAACCTGTAGTAAACCAGTTCAGATTTCACCACTGGTCCACCTTCTCCCCAAAAAATCTGGATAGGAACTTGGTATCTCTTCCACTGAACATTTGCATGTACAGCAAATGAAATGGAGGTACGTTTTGGAAGAAAAATGTGCCTTGTTCAGACACCTGCTTCTCTGTTTCCCCAAGCTTGATCTCCCAATCAGACTCACCATTAGAGCAAAGATATCCAGCCCAACCATAGTTCCTTTTGCAATGTGTGAGGAAGAGCTACTTCTTCCATCAGTTGTTTATTTACAGTATTTTTTTAATTTAATTTATATGCCGCCCTTTTCCGGAGACTCAGGGCAGCTTACAATGCGTTAAGCAATACCCTTCATACTTTTATATATAAGTAGGGCTTAGTAGGGCTTTTGGCCCCCTCTAAGCGGTGTTCCTTTTTATACAAAGTCAGTTTATTGCCCCCACAATCTGGGTCTTCATTTTACCTACCTTGAAAGGATGGAAGGCTGAGTCAACCTTGAGCCTGGTGAGATTCAAACTTGCAGTAATTGCAGGCAGCTGGTGTCACTTTAACACCACTTTAAGCTGCTGCTCTTTATCTCCTTAGTGACTTTAGTTGTGCTGGGATTCCACATTTACTTTTCTGAACAATTACTGCCTCAGGCTGGGGGGAAAGTAGAAGTAATGGAGGGAAATGCTCATAAGGGAGGTCTTCATTTAGAGAACAAGAGAAACGACATATTGTATTAAGCAAGTATCATACCCTGATCCTTCATACCTTGAAATAGATGACAGTGGCAGCCACAAAGACCCCAATGCTTTGAAGTAGGTCCCCCACCACATGTACAAAAGCCGCTCGGACACTGGTGTTGTCATGGGTGGGAATGGAGGGGCCATGAGGGCTGTCCTCAATCTGTTCATAGCCTCTTGTGCTGAATCCATGACTGTGTGCAGAGCCTGACTGATGCAGAAGGTAGGCCATGCTGTGGAGAATTTCAAGAGTGGTAACTAAGGTCATCTTTGTCTCTTTCTCACCAAATAATTCTAAAAATCCCATCCATCACAGCAGACCCTCTTCTACCCATAGTTCCTATTTCTTCACCAATCGGTACAGACAACTGGATTAGCATACATATCATATTCATAGTGGTGATATAGTTTAATTACAAAATAATCATAACCAAAATGTAGCAGCTATAGTATAGATCCTTAAGGGCATCTCCTAATCAGTGCTTTTAGGGCAACCAAGCAAAATAGAAAATCTTTCAAATATGCACATATTTTATTTGAATTGCTCTACAGGAAGACAGACAGGCTAGGTAGAATCCTGCCTGATAGGATCAGCAATGGTTTCCACATAATCTCCAGCATCTTGAAAGATTAAAAAGCAACAGCTTTGGGAAAAGTCATTTTGTAAAGATGACCAGTGAAGGGAAGTGGATTCTAGCAAAATCAGATCAAAAGATCACCTGAAATAGAAGTTTTTTTAAAAAATTTGATTTATATGCCGCCCTTCTCCGGAACAGCGCTTTTAGATAAAAAGACCATTACAGGTGATGATATCCTACTGGAATGCTTTCCCAACATTTTTTTAAATTTGATTTATATGCCGCCCTTCTCCGAAGACTCAGGGCGGCTTACAATGCATTAAGCAATAGCCTTCATACTTTTGTATATTTATACAAAGTCAGCTTATTGCCCCCACAAACTGGGTCCTCAATTTACCTACCTTAGAAAGGATGGAAGGCTGAGTCAACCTTGAGCCTGGTGAGATTCAAACTCACTAATTGCAGACAGCTGGAGTTAATCACAATGCTTTTAGTCTGCTGAGCTATCCAGGCTCTGATTTTCAATCAATTGATTCAATCAGTTGATTTTCAATCAACCCAGCCAAATAATTCTGGAAATATCAACAAAACTCTTCAAATACAGTGGCATCTTAAAGAGAAGTAGAACAAAATTCTTAAGGCCACAAACAGGACCTGTCTGCTCATAACAGACCCCTTCAACATGCGATCAGTGGAAGTATACGGCTGACAGCTTGCAATAGACGTTAGCTTGCTTAATCGGTCCCACATACTGTAGACACTCTACCTGATAATTAAAATTACCTCCTCAGAGTTAATATTCAAATATTTTCCCCATCCTAGTAATCCTTACATGATGTTCACTCCCACTGCACAGGCTGAAGTGCCCAGCATCACAGAAGCTTCAATCTCATAGTCGTTGCTAATTATGCGGGCTGAAGCTAAGTAGACCAGCACTCCTGTAACGATCCAAATAGAGAAGACAGAAGCCAAGGCACCCAGGGTTTCTGTGAGAAAAAAGAAAACTGCTGTTCAGGTTCCCTGACCATCTTGACAATTTTCTTCCTGATCTTTCTTTCTGCTCAGGGAATAGTAATGCAGACTGGCATTAGACTGGCATTAATTGCACACCAAAAGGGCAAAACCTAGATCTCATCTTGGCTCTCTTCAAAATTATTTGGAGAAAATTTGGGGAGAATCTACAGGCTAGTTTAAATTTTCACAGTGGCCCTTTCCCAACTTGCATTTAGAAATGTTTTATAGTGCTCTGACAATTGCCATGCTCTCCTTATAGATCATTAATTTTGCATGATATTTTAGTGTCACCTAGTCACAATGTCAAAATAACAGTGAAGTAGACAGGCTTTACATCATTTCTACAATGGCTGGGTGATGCTACCAGTATAATCACATAAAAATGACTGCTCATTTCATTACTACCCATAGTTGAAGATTTAAACGGCCTTGTGTTGTGATTTTCCTCTTTAACCTTACATTCTCTAATCAGTTGTATTTAGTGAACAGTTGCATTTATTAGGTAATTTTCAAGATTTGAAATCTGAGTTTCAACAATATATGGAATGAGAACTGCCAGATGTATAATTCAGAAGAGGCAGGGGTACTTGAGTTTACACTGATAATAACTGATAGCAAAAAAGGCAAAGGAGCTCCAAAAAGATAACCGTTTTGGCATTTTTATTATATTCAGGCTTTTAACTGCACAGTTCATAACAAAATGTATATATAGATTTTAAAAATATAGATGTATTCAGCCATCTCACTTGGCTATTTCAGAATTTATTTGATAATTAGGCAGTAACAATTAAAATAGAATAAGGTGCAAGTAAATGATTCAATATTGGAATAATGGAGAAAGGAGTGTTACCAAGTACTAGACTTTATTTAATTTTCATGCAGAATATATCATGACAAATGCTGGACCAGTTGCAATAGAAATTGAAATTCAAATTGTTGGGAGAAACATCAACAGCGTTAGAAATGTTAATGATACCTTGAGGTCTTGAAATGAGGAAGACATCTCTTCTTAAATCTCTTAAAGATGAAAAAAGATGAAAAAAAGAAGATGAAAGATGAAAAAAAGAAATGCAAAAGCTGTCTCGATGCTCAATATAAGACACCCCTAAGGTTTTGTCAAGAGGCAATGCTAACACAATGAAAATAGAGAAGAAGCTGAAGTAATAGCATATTATTTTCCTAGGCTCAAAAATGTACAGAGATGGTGACTATAGCCATGAAATCAAGAGATATAACCTCCTTGGGAAAAAGACAAGTTTAGGCAAAATATTAATGTGAAGAGATAACAAGTTTGCATTATCAAGCCCATAGCTCTCCAGTGATATGGCTATGAAAGCTGTAAAAATTGATTGGGAATACTTTGAGTAGCAAGAACAGATCATTCAATACCACAGGAAGTAAAATCAGACTGAACGCTGGACACAGATTGAGAAAGTTAATGTTGAAACAGATAACACAATGTGAAAAGACTTTTCTCATACTGGAGAAAATCCTGATAGTTGGAAAAATCAAAGGCAATAAGAAAAAACAAACCAAGAGAAAATAAGTTATCTAGATACTATCATTGGTATAACTATATACGTGCAGTAACTCAAAGAAGCAGTTATTAGTAATTTTAGGGAAGCCACTATAGAGTCCCCAAACTGCAATAGGGCATAGTGACACCAGATCTACCCTATTCATGCCACATGAGTTAGTAGATGATGTTCCAAAAAGGAACGATAAAAACCCGAGGAGAAAATAATTCTGAGGCCCTGTAATAGACACACTCCCACAATTGAGAGGAGCCTGGTAGAGCAGTGGACTAAAGTGCTGTTAAATAGCACTTAGCTGCCAGCTGCCTGCAATTACTGCAAGTTTGAATCTCACCAGGCTCAAGGTTGACTCAGCCTTCCATCCTTCCGAGGTATGTAAAATGAAGACCCAGATTGTGGGGGAAATAAGCTGACTTTGTATAAAAAAGAACACCACTTAGGGGGGCCCCAAAGCCTACTAAGCAGGTATATACAAAAGTATGAGGGCTATTGCTTAACGTATTGTAAGCCGCCCTGAGACTCTGGAGAAGGGTGGAATATAAATCGAACCAATAAATAAATAAATAGGGCAACATATTTCAGTATTGACTCTATTGCCATAATAGAATCACTCTCTGAGATGGGTAGTTTGATAAATTTGATAAATAGAAATAGAGATAATAGAAATAGAAATAGAAGATGGATTGGTGAGGAAGCCAAGTTTATGATATCATTGTTTTGTACTGACACAAGAGTGGGGAATAGCGGAGAAATAACATTTATTATAAATCTGAAATTGAGCCCATCCACTTTCTTCAGCCTATAAAGTTGATGTGAGATAAAATAGAAATCACTTTTCTTCAACTTAAATTTATTCATTTTAAATCCTGCCTTTCAGAATAACAAGTCTCTCAAGCATCTTGTACAGTAGGTAAGCCTTTTTCCTTCTTCTGTTCAATCATGACTGATTTTTGGAAATTACCTGGAGAAGTCCCTGCAGTTTTTGTGGCAAGGTTTTTCAGAAATGGTTTGCAATTGCTTCCTTCCTAGGGCTAAGAAAAAGTGATTGGTCCAAGGTCATCCATCTAGCTGTAAGCCTTTGTCTCTTCAGAACTTAAGAAGCTTATTGGATGAGAAGCGAAAGTTTTCAAAGGAAAAAACAAGAAAGTCCAGTTGTCATTTGGGGGAAAAAGGCACTTTTGGAACAACCATGACCAGAATGAGAATATCCATTGACATTTTGTTCCTGAGGCAAGGCTACAACTCACAGTCTCCTGTTTTTAACCTGATGTCTTAACCAACTGGTTTTCAATACCTAATTTATACAATTGTAAATAAAAACAAAGTAATAATTACTTAATTACAAATAACCAAACTGTAGGGTAACTGATGGTAATGATCTTGTGAGCAGATCAAAGGAATTCAGCAGTTCTGATAATGAGTTTCTTGCCTTCCTTCCCTCATCAAAGATGATATGCCTATCCATTCCTAGAAGTTCTTTGGGCTTCTAACTGCCATCAGAGTACCCAGAGTAAAGTTGAAGGAAGGGATGGAAAAGCAAACTGTAGGGAAGTCTCAGGCAATGGACAAGTACACCTCACAGATACCAGATCAAATGTTCAAAATAGGCACCCCTGAAAATGGATGCTAAATGGATCCTAAACAAGGATGGATGCTAAATGGATCCTAAACAAGGATATTCTTGTTTAGTTTTGCACCTGATTCTCTGCATCAAAAGAGACTCCACAAGTCCCCTGCAAATCCAAAGAAACCTTCTGATTGTCATCAAAGATCTAAAAAGGTAAACAGGTACATAAATCTTTTACCTTCAGTCAGCCATTTTGCTTCCTTACTCCCTTCCCTCTTGGAATTCTCTGCATGCAGCATTTAGATAAGCACTTAAATGCTAAGCCCAAGCCTTAGGCTAGGGGAGAGGACCTCAAACTTTAAAACATTGTAAGAAGTATTGCCACATACAAATTCAGCAATTATAACATGCTGTAGGTCCTATAATATCTCCAGAGACCTTAATCACAGTGCACATAGCTCTACTTCATTTTTTTCTAAGCGTTTTGCCCTCACACTACTTTGCAATGGTTCAAAAGGGAGAAGAAATTCATTCCTTCTAGTCTTTCACACAAAGATATGTTTTGAAGATGTCTCTCAGTATGTTCAAGTGCTATTTTTTATTTTAATTGATGTAATTATTTTGTCAGAAAACAAAGAAAAGCAGAGGGAACAATAGGGAAAAAAGCATTCACAGAGAAGTGAGTATCATAACTGCATATATTGAGACACTGTATTGACATGCATTTTTTAAGAAGGGGACAATAATCTCAGACCCCACACATGGGAGGGCAGTACTCACCAAAAATATGTTTCAAATGGATTTCTATTATTGTTCAAGGAAGTAAAACAAATAAATGTAAATATATGCTAGACTATTAACTTCAATAGATACGATGGCTTTACCTTAGCATAGGCTATCATGAGAAGGAAGAAATAGAGCAAATGTTCTGTCCCAAACCAATGCCTATCTTAAAAAAAGACTCTGATCAGAGGAAAATCTTATACCACAAGATCAGAAGGATTATCTTTCAGCATTAATTCATTTTGTCAATGGAAAACAGGCACAGGTTGGTGTGAATAGCCCTCAGATGTAGCACAAATGAAATCAGGGACAAATGTCATGTTGTCTAAGGACTTTTTCAAGAACAAATCTTTTAGAATTTTCTAGAAATGTACATTCCATCCATTTCCTGTAAAAGGCCAATTCAGTTATTCTAATGTTCTCTCTAATCTCTTCAGGCCTTAATTCTCAGGACATGTGCTGAAAGCCATGTGTAGCTGCTTTATTAATGCAACCATCTCTCCATGACTCTGGTTAAACCTAAACTATTCTAGATTGTGTGTCAATTTGTGGAGAAGGGCTCTAGCTTCCAGTGTAAAAAACATGCTTCAGCTTTCTGCTAATGTCAGAGAAGGGTTCTAACCTGTTTGAATGTTGGGAGGTGAGATGCTATAGGAATGTTTTAATTGGTCAGCTATTGAAAGAACCTACCTGAGCGGTGCCAGCCGAAGCTCATGGTTTTGGTGGCTGGGCGCGTAGAGACCCAGAGTGAAAAGAGGCTGACACCCATGCTGCCCATATCTGTCAACAGGTGGGCTGCATCTGTCATGATGGCCAGGCTATGTGCCAGGTATCCACCTGGAAAGCAAACAGACAGACCCCCGGGGATTTTAAAAGCATAGATAGAGACAGAGCAATTAAAACCTAGCATAAGTATGTGCACAACTTGTTAAACTGGTTGATGATAAGATAATCATGGTTTATTATATATCACTTTGAGTGTGACACAGACAGAAGCCTTTTAGTCAGTTTATGGTTTAATGAGTTGGATGAATCCAGAAAAGGAGTTAATTCAACAACCAGGTTAAGTGTGTTTAGATAAAATGCAGATGATTAATAAATTAATAAATAAGGCAGATCTATTATATCTTTTTGACAAAACTGACCTATAACTTCTCCAACCATGAAGAGAAAACAGACCAGACAAGCAATGCTGAGTTTCCGCTGAGCCTGATGTTTCTGTTGACTTTGAGTGGTGGAGCATGGCATAAGATGACAGTGGGGGACCACACATGGCTCCATCTTGAGTCCCACCATGGATATATTTGCATGGCCATTTTCTGAAGGCAGGTTGGGAAAGACATCTTGAGAACCTGCAAACAAACTGAAAAAATATTGGGCCGTCAGAAGAACCCTCCATCTGGGTCAGATGCCAGAAGTACTAATACAGGAAAATATTTGTAGCTCAAGGTTGACATGAAACATCTGGAAGAAAACAAGCAAGCTCAAAGAGCACCAAGGAACCCTGATGCCAGCAGTCCACATCAATTCCTGCCCCCTCCAAGGTTGCAATTGTGTTAATCCAATATCCAGCAAGAATAAAAAAATAGCAAGGAAAATATGATAAAGGCTTGAGCAGAAATCATGAAGGTGCAGCCCACCGGATTCTGGTGAGAGCAGTAAAGATACATGTTCACATTTTGGTTTTATGGAGAAATAGCTGTGTCAATTAAAACCAAGAACAAACCATAAACAAATGAGCAATACAAAACTATCCATCTGGGTGACTGAAATGTATTATTATTGGTTGCACAGGTTAACCTGTTGATAGAATTAACTTATTTTATGAGATTGTATAATACATGAAATAAACTAGCTAAAAGGGTGGGTTTGAATAACATACTGCCCCCTTTCCTTCCTCCCTCCATCCACAGATACGTATACAACAAGTTTATAAGTTATAATGCTCTACAAACTATATTAGATCTTGAACTGCCTTTGTTTGTTTGTTTGTTTGTTTGTTTATTTATTTATTTATTGTCAGATTTATATGCCGCCCTTCTCCCGTAGGACTCGGGGCCACTCATAATAATAAAACAACTCAACAATTATTTAAATAATGTTAAAACCAAATATAAAATCCCCCTGCCCCCAAAGTAAAACCACAACAAAATCAGGGAAGCTGGTGAAAGAGCCATGTCTTTAGGTCGGCGCAGAAGGTGCGGAGATCGGGGGCTGTCCAGAGCTCGGTGAGCAGCCCATTCCAGAGGGTCGGTGCAACCACAGAGAATGCCCTCATCCTGGGGACCGCCAGACAACACTCTCTGGCTGAGGGGACCCGGAGGAGGGCCGCCCTATGTGAGCGCACTGGGCAGTGAGAGGCCGGTAGGAGGTGCTCCTGCAATTACCCCATGCCCATGCCATGAAGGGCTTTATAGGTAAGTACCAGCACCTTGTAGCGGATGTGGAGGACCACTGGCAACCAGTGCAACTCAGGCAAAAGTGGTGTCACATGGGAGTAGCGGGACGCACCCATAACTACTCATGCGGCCACATTCTGGACCAGCTGGAGCTTCCGGGTGCACCCCAAGGGCAGCCCCATGTTGAGGGCATTGTAGTAATCCAACTGAGAGATAATGAGAGCATGAGTGACCGTAGGGAGGGCAACCCTGTTTAGGAAAGGGCGTAACTGCCGCACCAGGCGAACCTGTGCAAATGCCCCCCTTGTCACGGCCGTTAGATAGTCCACTAAAGATAGCTGTGAATCAAGGAGGACGCCAAGATTAAGAACCCTTTCAGAGGGAACAAGAGACTCCCCTCCCATCAATAGTGATGGGGACGCTAGATCATGGGATGCTGGTATCCACAGCCACTCTGTCTTGGAGGGGTTGAGCCTGAGCCTGTTCCTACCCATCCAGTTAAGGTACCAAGCAAATTGAACCAGGAAGGAGATGGATGCACACCAGAAATTTATTTATTTATTTATTTATTTGGCTTATATGCCGCCCTATCTCCCAATGGACTCAGGGCAGCTCACAATAATAAAAACACAAGCCACAATACAAAATAAAATCTAAAATCTAAAAAAATTAAAAATTAACCCTTCAAATTTACTAAGACTGACCTTCCTGATCTTTGGCAGTGGAGTGACCAAGGAGGACCAACAACATATTTTTAATGCAGTCTAAAACTCATTGTGACAGTTAAACAAACCTGTTATGGTAATGATTGCAATTTGCCAATCCCTATTTCTCAGTTAATCTAATTTGGTGAGTTCACACAATATATTGAAATTTAAACTAACCAAATGGATTAGGTTTGATCACTATACTAATCTACAACAAAAAATAAATACTATTAATATTTATGTAATGTGGGCTTGCATCTTAGATCTTTACTGAACTGTTTCTGAGCACAGCAAATTTGCCCTTGGTTTTGAGTTGCTTTCAAGAAACAAAGAGTGAGGGACGGTTCTTGACTTCCTGCCCTGTTTGTGAGTCTCTTGGAGATATTAGCCTGACCACTGCAGGAGGCAGAATGCTGGATAGCATGGAATGAATTTGGTCCGATCCCTCCAGAAACAGCGATATAACACAAGTGTAACTCAGCTCTGATATTCATCACCCTATATTTATTTGGAACTTGGCAGTGTCTTTCATAAGCACTCAGCCAGTGAAAACAGATGCTAATAATACATTTCAGTCACCCAGATGGATAATTAATAGCAAGGGATGGCTCAGTAAGCACTGAGCATCTTCTATCAATTTTGAGCCAACTCAAGTTCTGTGCCCCAACAAGAGATGAAAATCCCCAATACATCTCATGAGGTTTTGCCATGGCAGCTGCACATGACAAGGGCTCTTTTAAAGATAGTTTGTTTGACTCAGGAGCAGATGCAAGCAAGCCTCTAGCAAAACTCACAGCTGGACATGCTTCACCAACAGGCCACCTGAGCAGTCAAGAAGGCATGGAAGGACTGAAGCCAATCCTTATCAGAAACCACACATTTTGCATTCCTCTGTCTACTCTCCAATAACTTTCACGCCACAGGAAGTTCTAGGCAACCTGAGTAAGGAACTGCAACTCATATGCTCCTATACTAAGGGGTAACATCTGAGGGATCCTATCTCATAATACCTATGCGGTCAGAAGATTCACTACATTTCAGGTGTGTCACTTAGAAATCAATAATTAGAAGATGTGTAGCTCAGATAGGTTTTGGATTAGCTCCAACAGCATATTCGCATCATGTGAGTAGATGTCTGTCCAGGACTTTCTATGGCCATGAATCAGGCTTAGGTGGACCTGATTTAGTTCATATTAGCTTGGGCACTTCTCCCACCCCGCCCCACTTTCTTCTTGTTGACTCTTAGGGTAGGCTTTGGATTAGTTCCAGCTCCTTTACTTGCATTGAGGAGGATGAAAATATGTTTAGTATGCAATTTTTTTCCTCTTTCATTTTGCCCTGTCCCCATAACTTTGCGTTCTTTTCTCCTCAGTGAGACAGTAATCTTTAGCTGGAACAAATTAAAGGAGCATTTTCTCCGTTGTTTAAACAACTAAAAAAATTAGACTCAAGACATGGTATTTGCTAGGATTTTTTTGCCCAGAACTTTAGAGGGAGAGAGCCAGTTTGTAGAGGTTAAGGGACAAGACTAGATCCAGTGCTTGGGCACAAAGCCAAATGGGTGACTTTGAGCTGATCACTTTCAAGCAGGCAATGGCAAACAACTTCAGAAAATGTTCCAAGGAAACTGCAGGGACTAATTAATCCAAGCAGTCACTAGGAGTCAACACTAACATAGAGGCACATGCTGTACACATACACTTTAAAGCAGGGGTCCCCAAACTTGGGAACTTTAAGACTTGTGGACTTCAACTCCCAGAATCCCCCAGCCAGCATGTGGATTTCAACTTATGGATTTCAACTTGTGGACTTCAACTCCCCGTGGCTGGTTGGGGAATTCTGGGAGTTGAAGTCCCCAAGTCTTAAAGTTCCCAAGTTTGGAGACCCTTGCTTTAAATGGAGCTGGTACACAGATCAACAACGAAGACCAAAACTGTCCTGCTTGTATTGGTTGCTGGGGGCTTCTTGCCCTTTAGCAGGCACATTTTTTCCTTCACCTCTTTTGCCCCTCATTGTCATGGTCCAATAGTAGGGAATCTGTGGAGAAATACTGAAATGAAACTTGTCATTTGATCTTAATGGATTTTTTTTAATTGATCCCATTCTCTCGGATTATTTCAGATAATTATACTTCGGAAGAGGCCTCCTCCCTGAGTAACCCTGGAGCAAGTTCGTCCCTTTCGTTCCCTCAGGCTTCGCAGCTCTTTCATGGAAATTTTCATGGGCCCAGCAGGGCCCAGGGCCTGCGTTCACGGGCAGAGTGGCCTAGTGAAGGGAGCTGGAAGTCCAGGTTCAAATCCTATCCTTGCTCTCACAAATGTTCAGAAATCTCAGTGGCAGGTTAGCCCAGTTGCACTCCGTCCTCCTGCGCAACCGAGGTCCTTTTGCATCGAAGCTAAACATCCAACGGGCAGAAGAAGCCTGGCTTGGGGACTGGAAAAGCTCCATCGCCGGTTTCGGTCCATACCAGCTGAGGTAAAAAGGCGAACCCCTCCTCCCCCATCCCGGTTTGTTGCTCAAAGCTGCGAGACCGCTCCAAAAAATGAATAACTGGCGGGTAACTAGTGAGGCCCTCCTGCTTCTCTAAGGCCAGATAAAGACCTGGCATCAGCTGCATCAGCATATTAAACTAAATAGGATAGGGTTTAATAGGATTAGTTTTGGTTAGTTTTGTGCGTGACAGTGTTTGTTTATTTTTAAGTTCTGCTTACATTTAAACTTAAAATTCGCTAATTTAGGGTTCACATACACGCATACAGTAGATGAATTCCATTGTTGGTTGTGTGTCTGTAGCCAAAAAGTAATAGAAGTACATAGTGCCTAAGGTATCAAAATTCCATGTCCTTCAAAGCACCAGAATAGTTTAAAAGGCTGATTCGGGTTACTTCCAAGTCCATAGTTTAGTTTTTCCTCATAGTTACCTGGGCGTAAAAAATTCAAATAAAGAAATGCACCAATTATCCTGTTCCTGAATTAATTTGTTTTTGGGGACAGCCTCATATATTGGACCATAACTGAGCTCAGTTGGCTGAGTTCACAATTTAATGCCCAGGAAGTTTTAAAAACAAATTAACCAAGGTTAGAAGTAATTAAATGTAGCCCTTGAAGTTGCCTGATTAGGTTAAGCATGACCTGTGAAAAATTCATATGATTGCGTACGCGGGAGGGAAAGAAAAAATATTATTTGAGGTGATAATCAAGGGGAGCTACACTTGTAGACATTGTTGTTTTTTAAAAAACTTTTTTCAACCCCCCCCCCCAACATCTCCAATGCTAGCATGTGCCTAGATTCTAATGATCCAATAGGCCCTATGCGTTAATCGGGATGAGAGCTGTAAAGCATAACTTCTCAGCATCTAATTAAAGGCCGTGGCTTGCAAATTGGTCACATTCTGTTGCAATTATGTCAGCGGCTCAAGACATCCATAAGGGATAGAAAATATTCAACATTTTCCCCCAGTAGAAGGGAGCAAATCCAGTCTGGGATTTTAGTACAACTGGAAGAGGGAAAATAAGGCAGAAAGTCAATGTTACTTTTTGCAGGAAATCCTAGGTTCCTAATGGATTCTTTCCAACTATAATTCATATGTTCTGCATAGCTTATAACAATGGGAAAATAATGAATTTTATATCATGGAATCATTGTGGTTGTCTCCCCTAAAGGGATTGGATAGCTGGTAGTTCGGTGTACAAACCATTACCTTCATGTTTTGTAGAGCTTCCTTTTTTGTGGCTCCCTGTAGTCATTATTGTTGGAAACCAACCATTCAACTTGCCCCTACTTTGAGGTAGGAAGTTACAAAAATGGCATTAGTTATTCAAGGATTTAGAAATCGATAGAGTTTTCCTCAGAACACCCTGAAAACAGAAAATGTCCATGTGTGTGATGTGGCCTACACAATTTGCCTCCTCAGCCTGAGCCACAGTCCATTTTTCTGCCTCCAAATGCGATTCACTGAGGAGATGGAAGAGATGGTCCTGCCCTTCCAGGACAATTGACCCCAATGCCCCCAATGACCTTCAGAGCTTTTTTCTCTGACTAGGCCTGGCAAATCTAAAGGAAGGATGATAGTTGTTGTTGGGTTCAAGTGCCTGCCCCCTCCTCATATGCAAGTAACAAAAGAAGGCAGAAGGGAAACAGTGACAGTCCCAAAGAGCAGACTTTACCAGCCCACTGCTCAGCTGTGCCTGGCATCCAACAGAAATATGGAGGCAGATGGATAGAAAGCTAAGCAGCTACCCCGCCTGCTAAAGGAGCAACCAGAACAGCAAAAGAAGGGATAACAAGTAAGGGTCCAACTCACTAACCTCCTCCCCAAATTTATCCCTGCAAGCCTTTCCAGGTGGCCTTCCATTCCAAAGTAGTTATACTGAAGGTCTGTGTTTACAGTAGCCGAAGCAGATTGAATTAAAAGAGAATGACTGCATTTGGGCAACCTATGGAGCTTGGTTACTTTACACTTGATGTTAATGTTGCTTTTGTTTTTGTTTTGTGCAATCTTAGTGTATTATGCAAATATAGCCCCTTTACACTTCTAGTATTGCGTGACTCAGAAAATGGGTCATTTCAGCTGGTCCAGCTAGTCAGTGGTTCCTCTTCTCTACCATGCAAACAGCATGCAAACAGGAGTCCTCCTTTCCTCCCCCATCCTCATCCCAGCTCAGTCAGCAGCTCCGTTCTGGAGCTGTGCCTGCCAAAATCTTAGATGAGATTTTTGAAAGGGGGGGGGGGGTCTTGTCCACTGAAGTGACGGCAGAGAGGCAGGGAGAATCCATGGCTTCCTCCCACCCACCCCACTGCCGGTTCCACTGAGCAATAATCAACTGCTTTTGGTGCAGCAGCCAGGGCAGGAAGGATGAGGGGCATTACTGCAGCAACTGCAAGAAAAGGCCCCTTGGAGCTTCTTGACCCCACACTAGGAGCAGATTCATTTTGCCCCTGCCTTTCCAGGGGCCCACGAGGAAGCAGAGAAAAGGCAGGCAGGAGGGGAAAGGGAAACGCAAGCTGCAGACCAAACCATCCGCCCAAAGCCGCCTTCATCTCCAAAGCCCTCCTCCCTTGATCTCTTTCCTTCTAACTGCCTGGACCAGTTCTTCTCCCACCTGTAATGAAATGATGCTCCCTTCCCTTGCATCCCATAAGTAGGAAGCCATCAAGGGAGGACGGGGAGGTGGGGGGGATTGGAACAGCAGGAATCGAAAAGCACGTCCTGGCTTCCGAGGGCTGCAGGGATCTCAGAGGAGGAAAGGAAAGAGAGCAAGGGGAGAGGGTGCGGGGGGGGGGAGTCAGCTGCCGCGGCAAGAGAGGAAAAAGCTCTGGGCGAGCAAAGTTGTCTTTAGCCGTCGAGGAAAAGCGGAGGGGGACCAACCGCACCGTAGAGGCTGGAAGAGAGGAGGGGGCTCAGAGCGAGGGTGATGCACGCACGGGGCGGTAGAAGGACAGGAGGAAGCCAGGCTTGGATAACCGACCGCTTGTTGGAAATCACGACCCTTCTGAGGGAGCGATGCTCCCCCGAACAAGAAGGAAACCCAACGTCCTTCAGAGAACTCCGGGCCTGCCTAAAGATCAAGAAGGGCTTTTCCGTCCGCTTGGCTCCGATGGGCCCCCCGAGGAGTCCAGGGCTCTCTGGCAGGGCAGGGGGAGGTGGGGGAATAGCGGGAAGGGGAGGAGAATCGGTGGCAGAAGGGGAAGGGCTGCCTCACCTCTTCAGGCGAAGACTACTGGAGCTGCGGCTGCTTTGGCTGCCCACCAGGCGGGCGGTCTCGGAGGGGTCCCCACTGGCTAAAGTAGGGGGCTCCATCGCCAGGAAGGTTCGGCTGCAGCGAGCTGAACTTGACGGACCCTCAACGACAGCTCTTCCCGCTTGGGCTTCTGCTGCCGCTGTTTTCGCCGTCGAGAGGTCCGGACTACAGCAGACACAGGTGGGTGGAAAGGAGGGCTGGGGCTGGCCCCGCCCAACGCCCGCAAACTCCTCCCCCTGCAGGCAGTCCTCTGCTGCCCCCCCCCTCCACTCCGGACCTGCCGTTTCCCATCTAGGGCAGGTGATTCCCAAGGAGCCTGCCAGAACTAACGATCAGGGAAGAGGGGGAAGTTTCCGACCCAGGTTGGCACCACTCGGTGCCTTCCTGCACCCGGGAAGCGTTCGGACTATCCTCTAAGCCGACCTTCCGTGGTTTGTGGGGCAAAACGGAGCAATATCCTCTGCAGAATGAGACCAGCCCGGCTGCGAAAAGGCTTCCCCGGAAAAGCGCTCCTGTTCGATTCAGCCGAAGGGCATCCGTGAGCGCACGGAGAGGCTTTAAAGCCATACCCCGATCCCTAGATGGATGCAGCCCTCCAGATGCAAAACAACATCGCAGCCTTTCCTCGGCGACGGACGGCCGCCTATCTTAGAGGGCTGATGGGATGGGAAAAGTCGCAGCCGCGGCCGCCGTCTTCCCCAAAAATAGCGGAGAACACGAGGAGTGCCGGCTGGACAGGATTAGCTATGAACATACGTGTCTTCTCACTTTCATTGGAACCGCAACGAGACCTACCAGAAGAAGGAAAAGGAAAAGCCAAGGGAAGAGCTAGGACTAGTTGGAAACCAACCGACGATCGTTGAGAAGCAGATCCCATTTTGTATAGTAGATAAATCAAGGGGATCGGGATTTTTTCAAGTTCACAAAGCGAGATTTTTTTCTGAGCCAAAGAGGAATTCGCTGGAGATGCCTTAGGACGCAGGAAGATTCGACTTCTCTTGCCTTTAAGCTTTCCGGCTGTCAGCCCTGCGAGGTAGACCAAGACAGGAAACCTTCTGCACAAGTTTGACTAGAATTATAGAGTAGTAGACTATAATAACAGAATCTTGAAAGTCTGACTGCGTTCGCCCTTCCTACCTCTGATACTCCAGTGAATTAGGGTGAAACTCTATTTTATTTCTGGGGCTTAAATCTTCTTTTGTTTCTCTAACGTCTCTGCATATTTACAGTACTCCAGGATCGTTTCTGCGGTTCTCTGCACCAGGCGGCTGGGGCAGTAGCCCTTCCTCTCCAGGAAACAGAGCTGCCTGGCTGGGCTCCCCTTCCACATGGGCCCTCTTGGTGCTCTATTTCCAGCTTAGTTGATCCAGAAGCCCCCAGCTGGGTCGGTTACGGTGGGACACGAGAAGGACAGGCGGTGGTGGACGAGCAAGGCTTCGTTTGCTCTCTGGAGGAAGGCTGAGATGAAGGGAGCATTCTGGCACTGGGGGTGCTGGCAGATGCAAAGTTGCTCGGTGGTCTCCCTTCCCAGCTGCGAACAAGGGGCACGGATCATCGGGCACCCACGAGCAGGATTTCCATCAATCCTGTCATTCCGCTCGGTGCCACGAAGCCCTTCTTCCAGGATTTGGAGCGTCGGGAGGCTGAGTAGGAACGCCAAGCGCTGGGAGAAGAGCCGAGCATCCGAGGTGAGTAAAGGATTCTTGCCACAAAAATAGAGCCGGCCGATCTTGCTGGGAAGTTGCTGAGCGGTTGCTGGCACTTGGGGCCGAGAGCCGTTTCTGAAAAGATCGGACTCAGGCGAGGACCAGACGGGCGCGACAGAGAAGGGTTTGCTGATGGAAAGGCAGCAGTGTGGTACCGCAACCGAGGCCATTGACGGAAGAAGCGGGGGGGCTGGGGCGGTGGGGAGGGCCTGGAAATCAGGGGACCGTTGTGCTTCGATTAAGCCTCCCCCCAGTTCTGCATGGCTGCTGTGGGAGATGGCTGGATCTCTTTCTCGGAAGGCGTTGCTGCGATAGTTGGTGGAATTAATGGACCAAGAAATCTTCCACTGACCGGAGCCCTCCTTTTGTAAGGCAGCCGCGCTGGATGAAGCCGAGCAGTCGATGCCTCCTGGGTGGCTGCATTCCCACAGCAAGCTTAACCCAGTCCAGAAAAGACTTAGCAGCCTTATTGGCAGAATATGCTGAACTTGATTGGCATAAGCCAGTTATTTTGATTTTTTATTTATTATCGTCCTCGTAAGTACTTGGTGTGTGGTGCGAATCTAGTGTGCGTAATGTTTTTTAATGGTTCAAGCAAGGCCTTGAGCAAATCTAGAGGTTCGGTTGATGCAATAACCAGGAAGATCGCATTATGCCACCGCGCCCCATGATAGCAGGCAGGAAAGACGGTTTCCTTTTTCTACAGCGATTTTTAAGTCAGATCAGTCCTGATTTCTCTACACCCTCCCCGCCACGCCGCCCCTCCAAAGAGGCCGACCCTCCTTCAAGGTTGGGACTCAAACAGGACCAGCCCTTGAAAGTTGACCCAGCTTGGTAGACAGAAACCTTTGGAAATCTCCTCCCTTTGGGCAGCGGTGCCCAAACCCAAGGCTTTTGAGGGCTTTCGGCTGATTCCTCTCGGGAGTCTACAACCCTCAGTCTGATTGGACTTCAGGAGCGGCCGTGAGGAGCAAGTGCCAGGAAGATTCCTGCAATAAGGGGCTTTTTTTTAAGGCCGCCCGTCTAAAAGAGACTTCACATTGGAGAGAGCCAATGGGGACTAGGAGGACAACCGCAATCGAGGAAGCCGAGCGCCTGGAGACCTGGCTGGCCAGGGCGGGGAGGCCTTTCCAGAGCCCGTGTGGCGCGAACGATCCGGGCCACCTCTGCTGCGGTCACGGGCGACTGGGTTGCAGAAGCGTCTCGGAGAACGAGCGCATTGTCTTTGGCACTAAAGCCATTGTGACTCCCTGCCCCGGCGAGGGCGAAGAAGACGAGAAGCCCGGCTCTGGATTGCAACCCCCGGGGCTCGGCTTCAGCACAGCAGCCTTTGTCCTCCTCCCTACCTGGGGAAACCCGACGTCCGTCGCCATCGGATAATAATTCTTTATAAATGAGGAAAAGAACAAAAAAGAGATTTCTCCGAAGAGGAATGTCCTGCCCCTTTTAAAGCGAGTCTTTTTTTTCTTGCGACCGAATAACGTAGGGTCTTTATCTGTTAACACTTTTTGTTTGTTAATGAATAAAAACCTACAAGCAGAAATTATTATAGTTCATCTGTAAAAGAATAATTTAACCCAACTCCTTTCAAAGGGGTGACAAAAATCATACCTTTAGTTAAATAAATGCCAATCTATTTAAGCAATTTGTTTAATTCCTCTTTTCCAGAAATGTTTCTAGACACAGATCTTGTTCCTTACAAGTGAGGTTCGGATAATCTTTTCCCCCTGAGAGACCATGAGAAATTTCCATGCTTTTGCTGATAAAAGATGGAACATAATTTATATATATTTTAACTTAAAATATTGTTGAAGCCTATGACATAATTCCAGAAATAATTTTAATGTTTTTGTCCTAACATTTGTTAGGACAAATGACATTCAAGACTGTTGTTCAGCCTGGGAATATTTTTAGCAAGGAAATGTACTTCTTTTTTTTTTTAAATACTTTTGCATATTATTATATCTAATGGGGAGCAGCTCCCTGGAGAATCTGTTGTGGTTCCTATAGTTATTTTATATACTGATATAAGTACTAGTTACATTTACCTAGAAATTCAATCTTTTAAAAAATATCAGTAATCTACTTGTATTTATAGTTTATGCAACATTTTCATAAAATACCTATTTTTTACATTGCAAAATAAATTGATATATATTCTGGTTATATGATAAAATTATATCTTAGACTATGAGCTTCCTAAAAAAATAATGACAATTCTTTTCTCCAGTTACTGAAACCTCCTTGATATCTTATTTTTTGAAACTCTTTTCCAATTCAAAAGATGGCTTCCAGGTCCGAAATAGAGTATTAGTGACACAAGGGGAATGCCTGGCAATTATATTCTTTGTGCTTTAGCAAATTGACTGCAATTGTATTTTTCATCTCATTAATTTGAACCCTTTAAACATCTGGCCATTTTACTGTATCTTGTCACATCTCTTCTGTAGTGACATAGTTTGATATAGGTAAACTATTCCACCAAATCTGAAGCATAAAACAATATTACATTTGGTATTTTTTTCTTATCCCAGAATGTTTTCTGTCTGTGACTTCGGAATTGGAATTCAGGATTTTAAAGTTCAATATCTAAGCAGTAGTATTTGACTGGGCTTCATTCAATGTATTTGTGAAAAGCTGTGTAAGAGAAATATAAATATTTTCAGGAGCACTTTTATTGGAATTCATGGGATCCTAGTTTAAAATAACTGAGAAATATTTATCCCAATGATAGAGAATGCAAGGAAAAAAATTAAATAAACCCATTCTAAACACCTGCATTTAAGATGCCAATGTCTGGATTGCTCTCTTACAAACACCCATCTTAATAGGTGATCTTTTAGATTTTCCTATTATTTATATCCAGAAAGCTTGCTGAAAATATCTGGTTTGTAATGAAAGATACTATACAAGTAGACATATTTTTATGTTCCATCCTGCCTTCTCATAAATGTGAAAATACTAAAACAAAATGTATTGTATTTTTTAAAATCCCTTGAAATTATCCACTTTAAATATTCCCCTGATTTGTGCATGCATTCATTTGAACACTGAAATCAGGAAGGAAGAATTGAATACAATAAAAGGAGCAGAGTGAATTCTGTTATGAATGAAGGGCAAAACTTACATCCATTACACTGGTTATGTGGGATATTAAAGGAGTGTTGGACTACCAAATCAAATTATGTTGATGCAAACTCCTACTTATTACATGATGCCTGCTCCTTTAATGGTTAATAGAATTACTCTGTCTTGTTCCAAACAATAGTCAGCATACTGTAAAGACAAAATAAGCATAAAGCAAAGGAGGAGGGTATTTCAGATCAAAATTATAGTTCACACCCATTCATGGCTGGCTGCCTAATCTTATTGGAGAAAGGCTTCCAAAATGCTTTTTAATATACAAACCGGCTGCGGGTAATAATTCATTTGGGAAAGGTCAACACAGGACAGCAGAAGGTTGGGAACAGTTTCCAAACTTTGGACAATAATGACAAATCTACCCAGGCAATACAACTCAGTCAATGCTCAATTCTGCAGAAAGATCTATTGACAGATTTAGATTAAAGTTATTCTCCCTTCTGCAGGGATAAAACCTGCCAGATACCAGATAGATAATTCATGGAGTTTTATATATTTAAAATAAACTTTAACAATTATGTATTTAAAGTAACAAATGCCAGGATGGTGAGCACTTTCTAAGTAAACAACTGACAAATGACAGAAATATAGATCCAGAGATATCAAACAAAAGCCCAAGTAAATTAATCATGATGTTTGCAAGAAGAATCAGAACATGAATGAATCAGTTAAAATGAAAAAGTCTAGGACTACGGGTGACATGATAACAGTGTTCCAATATCTAAGGGGCTGCCACAAAGAAGAGAGGGAGTCAACGCATTCGCCAAAGCACCAGAAGGCAAGACAAGAAGTAATGGATGGAAACTAATCAAGGAGAGAAAATCAACCTAGAAGGGGAAATTTAGAACGACTTGCCTCCAGAAGTTGTTGGTGCTACAACACTGGAGGTTTTTAAGAAGAGATTGGACAACTATATATCCGAAAATGTATAGGGTTTCCTGCTTGGACAGAGTGCTAGACTAGAAGACCTCCACACTCCCTTCCAACTCTTATTATTCTGTTATATATTAAATTAAAAACATCACAAGTCACTTACTGGTTTCATTGTATCCTGTCTGCTATGGCACAAAGAGACTTTACTAAAATTTTCTGAGAGACCCATCCTTGTGATGTTGCTGCCTCCTCATTCTTAGCCAGCTACAGAGTCAGTCAAGAATTGTGTTTAGTTTTTCCACTCTGGAACCCTGTTTCCCCTTCTTCTCCCAACACAAAACCTTCCATGCAAAGCATTTAGGATGTTTCAGGGATGAACTTGAGGGTGCTGAAGCCATGGACAGAGATGTGTTCAGCTCTTATTTATGCATTTATTTGATATTTATATGGCTGCCTATCTCACAAATGTGACTCTGGGTGGCATACAATAAAATCAAACCAAAGAAAGAACAACCTTTTTAAAAATCCATAATTAAAAAACCTGATCAATATTATTAAAAAGCTAGCAGAGAACATATTAACTATCTCATCAATTCACCACTTCCTTGAGACCCCCATCCTGTTGACACAGCAATTTTTTTTAAAAAAATTGATTTATATGCCGCCCTTCTCCGGAGACTCAGGGCGGCTTACAGTGCGTTAAGCAATAGCCTTCATACTTTTGTATATTTATACAAAGTCAGCTTATTGCCCCCACAAACTGGGTCCTCAATTTACCCACCTTAGAAAGGATGGAAGGCTGAGTCGACCTTGAGCCTGCCTAGGATTGAACTCGCAGGGAGGGACTTCTGGAATGTTACTAAGGATGGTAGTAGACCATAGTAGATTGGGAGAATGATGTTTTACAGGGTAGGTGCCATGGCAGAGAAGGTGCATCTCCTGCGTCTCATCAGATGTAACTCTTTAACAGATGGGGCCTGCAACTTACCTTTTCTGCTAGATCTAATGGGATGGGCAGATGTAATTGGAAAGAGACAATCCTTCAAATATAAGTAGCCAAGACTGTGGCAGAAATGCCTTCAACCTGTCTAGTTGCTGAACACTGTAGTCCTATGCCCCTTTTAGCTTTGGTAGGAGAGATCTAGCCTTGTTCTCTTTGCACTACAATATCAAACTCCCAGATACATCTGTCATCAAGGAATTCAGCTCTTTGGGGGGGGTGTGTGTGTGTGTGTATTATATAATAATAAAAATAATTAATAATAATAATTTTATTGTCATTCTACATGTATACACAGTATACCCATACAACGAAATTCACCTAACACCTAAAGACCAGGTCCAACACACATAACAATCCCCAAACACACTCCCACCCACAATTCCCCATCCTTAAACCACCCAAACATCCACACAACAGACCAAGTAATACTGCTCAACAGCTCATTGATGGTGGCCCTTTAATTCATTGTTGAACTGCAATTATAGCTCCAGGATAAAAACTATTCAGAAAACATGTGGTCCGAGTTTTAATTGTTCTATATCTTCTGCCAGAAGGCAACAGTCCAAAAAGATTGTAAGCAGGATGGGAAGAGTCTCTGAGAATGTTATGCAACTTTCTCAAACAGCGAGATTTGAAGATGTCATCTAAGGCTGAAGTCCGATGATATTCTGGGCAGTTTTAATGATTTTCTGTAGAGCTTTTTTGTCCGCTACAGAGCTGCTCCCATACCATGCAAGAATGCCAGGACACTCTCAATGGTGCTGCGATAGTAGGACAGAAGTAGGTGCTGAGATAGATTTATCTTCCTGAGTATTCTCAGGAAGTACAGCCTCTTCTGTGCCTTTTTCACAAGCATGTTAGCATTCATAGTCCATGAGAGGTCCCTCGAGATATAAATGCCCAGAAATTTAAAACTACCCACCCTTTCCACCTCCTCACCATTTATGTACAATGGTAAATGTACATCTCTCTTCTCCTAAAGTCAATTATAAGTTCTTTAATTTTTGTGGTGTTAAGTGTGAGATTATATATGAAAGTTGGAGAAAGTAAAATGTGAAGAGTGTTTGAGACATACACAGAGATGCAAAATGTGAGTGGATGGGTGAGGGCTATTTTCCTGACCAAAATCAAAGATCCAGAAAATACTGAGAGCTTCCTATGCTTTACAATCAGTAGGGCTTTTGGGGTGGCAGGTTGGCATTCAGAACAAATATATCCATCTTCTATTTTTCTGATTGGATTATCATATGAATAAAACCAGCAGGAATCTATCATTGGCAGCAGTCAGCTGGGTGATTTTGGGCCAGTCATGCTTTCTTAGCCTAACCCATCTCAGAAGATTGTTGTGGGTAAATTAAGAGATGGGAGCATTTTATTATTTATCAAATTTATATGGCCACCCATCTCAAAATATAATGCATCAAATATATACAATATGCCTTGAATTGGCCAAAATCAATGCTCAAAGAAAATAAAATACAGTAATCAGTGAAATCCCAGGAGTCCTATCAGAAGCAGCAGACAGTAACTAATTTCTTAAAGCTAGATAAATTTTTTAAAGAGTTGAACCCTCAATGTTACCCTATCATACATTGAAGGGAGCAATTAATGACTGGTTTTCCCTTTGACAAGTAATGCAGGGTTGGAGGGTAGAGGACAGCAGTGAATCTATCAATTGCTAGTGTGAAATTAAATTATGTGAGTCCAGAAACACTACTTGGCTTGGTGCTGAGGTGCAGTAAAGATTCTGAGGCATGGCAATTTATGCCGATATAGTTTTCTTTTGAATGAAATATGGAAAAAAAAACACTAATCTGACTCTGAGGAAGACCCCACTGATTTGTTCCATTACCATGATCTTGCTCAGATGAAATACTGTTATTTATTTAAGTTCATTATACAGTGACAGCCAAAGTGAATAGCATCACGCATCCCCTGGTATTAAAGATCAAGTTTCGCCCACCAGGCATTGTACCTGAGAGTGACATGACCTCTTGTATTTTTTTTTCCTGGTACTTTATGTATAGGTATTAAGCATAGGTAAATACTTAATAGAATACCATTAATAACAATAGCACTCGGTTGCTAGACAAAAGGATTTGAATGTGCTTTGAATATGTATGATATGGTAAATATTTTTGTCCAGAAATGCTTTTTTAATACAGTATTCAAAAATGTTGCCAATCAATGTTTATTAATCTTATTTGGTCCTCAAAAAATCATATCTAGTGACTAGCTTCAGATAATACACTTAATCAGACCAATACAAAACCTAATAATTGTATTTGCATTGTATATTTTCTTTACTTTAACCTTCTCATAACACATTAAACCCTATTCAGTCACAGACCCAAAGATCCATCTATGTTGATGATCAAACCACTGACAACAAAAGTTCTTCACTCCATTCTGAATTTGCAACAGTATAAAAATGCAAATGGGTTTATCCCCCAAAGCCCAATTCCTTCTGCAAGAACCTCTTTTATCCTTGAAATTATGTCTTCTTCTCTGGATCTCATGCCCACTCCTATTTTTCTGAGTCAGTAAACATGTGACTACTAGTTTACCAACCTCGAAGACTTGTTCTAGTGCCATCTGTCCCTTGTTTACAAAATGGTTGTCACTAGTGTGAAAATTAGAGATTTCTACCTAATCAGCTTCAACATTAGAGGAATAATAACTTCTTTCAATATATTCAAAGCATAAATCTAGGCAGAAAAACTGGTTAGATACTAGATGCTGCCTGTGCCTTCAAGTCAGTGCTGAATCCTGGTGACTGCCTGTACAAGTCACTGCAGTTTTGTTGCAAGATTTCAGAAGTGGTTTATCACTGCCTCCTTCCTAGGCCTGTGAGAGAATAACAAGCCCAAGATTACACAGCTGGCTTTGTGCCTAAGGTAGGACTACAGGACAATACCAGTTGAGACAGATATTTCCATTGCTAAACAATGCAGTCCTAAAGTGTAGTGTTGTGTGATCGCATTGCTTACAAATGACAATCCCTGCAGTTTCTGTGCTACTATTAAGCAAATTAAGGGAGGATCGTGGTTCATTAAGCAATAATTATCTCACAACTTCTTGCCATTTTCCAAGAATCAAAATCAGTGGGGAGGCTAGCAGGAAGTTGCAAGTCCAAACGGTTTGCAAGCATTTACCAAGAAGTTCATTACCTTAGTAAATTCTAGCTAAGCCTTTTTCTAGATTGGCACGTACAAGAAATCTTTGGAAGATTATTGTTCATCATGTATAGGAAAAGCCACTTCTTCTAGTTAAAAAAAACCCCAATCTCTTTAGAGATTTGTATGCATCCAACAGATCATGGTTGTCCCAAATGTGTTTTTGAGAAGGCAACTGGGCTTTTTTGTTTTTTACCTTGAAAATGTTTCGCTTCTCATCCAAGAAGTTCAGAACATTTTCAAAGAAAAAACAAAAAAGTCCAGTTGCTTTTTGAGCAGCACCATTAGGATACCAATCAATCTTAACAACTTCATTTAACTATTAAAAATATGGAGGATAGAAATAAACCTTGTGACACTTAACAGCTCAATAAATGGAACACAGCCATAATATTCAAGACAATGTTCAGGAAACAACCTTTGAGATGGGAGTAAAACAAAAACAAAGCTGCACCTTCAATGTCCAACTCCTCAAGACAGTGCATGAGAATAATATAAAATGGCAATTAGACATCCAGAGAAATAAGCTTTGCTGAAAGAAAATTGGAATTGTATCCAGGAAGGAAAAAATCTTGTCTCACCAACCTTTAGATTTAGAATGTTTTGAAACTGTTCCCAGGAATATATTTTTTATACAAAAATTATCTAGGAATATAGATGGACTAATTATTGGTACTGAAAATTCAATTTGACTCTAGTTTAAGGCCAGCATGCCTTAAACCTGGGGTGTCAAACTCATGGCCCATGGGCCAGATGTGTCACACGCTGGTCATACCCACTCCTGGTTTAGCAAAAGGGAAAAAAGTCCCGATACGTCATGTGATGATGACGTGATGACATGAGTTTGACACTTCTGACTTAAACAATTAATTGCAAGACAACAATTGGTGGATAGGGATATATCTCAGTCTGTTGCTTGCAGATACTCCAGAGGTCATTTAGTTGGCCAATGTGAGAATCAAACCACTGGACTTAGATAGGTCTTGCCCTGCTTCATCATGGCTAGTATGTAATGATATGGAAGCTCAAGTCTTGTTTAAGAAGAATGAATATGATTTTTCCAAAAGTATCTTTTCTTTTAATCAATTGAAATATTAACAAAAATGATATTGGATAAAATCATACACTGTGCTATGCCATAATGCAGTGCTGGCTGAGGGATTCTGGGAGATGACACATCTTAAAGTTGCTGAAGTAGAGAAACAGTGCCCTAATACATTTGCTTGATGTTAGTTTAAATGTTGTGTAATTTAGGACATTCTCCCATTAATGATTCAATGTTTGAAAGAATACTTTGTTGTTGTGCCAAAATGAGGGGAGACTTTATAACACTCTATTATCTGTGATGGCGAACCCATGGCATGTGTGCTGGAAGTGGCACACAAAGCCATCTCTACAGGCACGCCACCTGTCGCCCGTTGCTCTTCTGGGTTCCAGTGTGCGTGCCAGCCAGTTGGTCTTTGCGCATGTGGGAGTGCCGGAAACCGGAAGAGCAGCTCCCCGGCATGCATGGGCGCGCCAGGAAGCTGACCTTCCAGTTTCTTGCATGCGCATGTGCACTGGCCAGTTGTCGTGTGCACATGCGCATCAGAAACTAGAACACCATGTTGCCAGTGTGCATGCGCACGCCAGAAGATGGAAGCTCAGCTTCCTGGTGCGCACATGCCTGTTGGGAAACTGCTCTTCTGTTTTGCGGCGCTCCTGTGTGTGCACACTGCAGAGCTGCTCTTCTGGTTTCTGGCGCACCCCCCTGCTCCTTTTTCAGCACTGCTCTATATGACTGGATGGTGCTATGAAGGCACAATAAGTTGCCAGCAGGGAAATAGCCATAGTTACATTGTTAGAAATTTATATAATTATCATCAAATCACAGCTTTTGGGTTTTCCATAATAATATGAACATGTCATTTCTATAAAGGTCTATCAATCTAATCTATAAAACCCAAAGTCAAAGTTACAGCTCTGTTATAACTCTATCTATCTTAGCACTCAGATACCTGCAGGATTATCTGCCTCAAATAATCAGGGGAGATGGGGGACATTTATACTTTCCCCTAATTTATAATTTCCCCTAGCAACTACCATATGGGACATTTTTCCAATGAAGATTTGGATGGCACAATCCCGCCTTTCATGAAAGCAGTTAAAATGGAGAGAATGGTGAATATTTCTTATTTTACTGATAACTACATCACTTTATGGCTGTCACGACAGATACCTCTTTCATACCTAGCTGAGACATGCCTTCTTCCCCCTCCCTTTTAACACCTAGCTGTGACATTACACTTTTTAAAAAAATGTTTATTCCGTGAATTATTAGACGAAGCGGACGATGAAAGTTACACCATGTGTTGATGTGTTCATTTTGGCTGTCCCTCGGATAGTCGGCAGATGAAAAGGGTTGCTTATTTCAATCCCCCTCCACAACGAGCGTCTTGCCTCTCCCCACGGATCTGGAAAATGGCTTCCCCAAGGGGGAAAGCTCGGAGCCTCCACAATAAGATCCGCCCCTCCCTCCCTCCGTCCCTCCCTCTCTCTCGTCTTTTCTTCTCTATGGTCTTCCTGGACCTTGACGTTTCGCAGTGCAGGGGCGGTGTCGGCAGTGCCAAAAAGGCGAGCCACGCCTCGGCGTTCTCCCGGCAAGCTGTGCGGCTGCAGGCAGAGGACTGGCGGGAGCGTGGCCGAGATGGCGTCTGCCGACGGCGTGGTCGAGGAAGCTGTTCCGGCTGCGCGGCGCAGCAGGTGAGGAATCAAGTGCGGGTAGGGCGAGCACAGGCGGGCATCGCAGGCGGATTCCGAGCGAGTTCGGGGCCGTCCCTTGTCCGCCTCCCCTTGGAAAGTCCCGTCCGCCACCTCCCGGTTTAAAATTTCCTCTCCACAATCACGGCCACGTACTTCTTCCGCCTCTCGTTGCATTGCTTAGTAGCTCTTCCTAAGCTCGGAGAGAGACGTTGGGATGCTTCCGGAGACGTGGGGCATGACAGGGCGGCGCGGATTGCAGGGTGGCTGGGATGAAGTGCAGGAGAAGCTGCACCGTGCATGCTTTCTTTTGTCGGGCGGGGCGAGATAGTCTTCCCTAACAATGTGTCCCGTTTTTCCCTCCGGCTCAGCGGGAGCAAAGGAGCCGCCCTCAACAGCCTTGTCGGCCGCTTGCCGCTCACGCCGGCGCTTTCCCCACGGAAAAGGACCACCAGCCAGTCGAAAACGGAGCCGCCGCTGCTTCGGACCAGCAAGCGCACCATCTACACGGCTGGGCGGCCGCCCTGGTACAACGAGACTGGCACTCCTTTCAAAGAAGCCTTTGTCATTGGTAGGGGAATCGGTGGCTGTTCCTTTTGTCCTGTTAGGTGGGGGGAGGGTCTGCTTGAAAATCGTTATGAAATTTATCCAGCAACTGGGAGCTGACAGCTGGAAGTGCCAGTTTCCCTACTGGTTTCTAATTTTCTGTACCATATTTCCCCTCCCTCCTTGAAAAGTTGCAGCTTCTTGCATAGAATGAGAGTATTGCACTGAAACAAGGTTTTTTATTTTTTATTTTAATTTAAATTGGGTACTCTGCTGGTTTTGGTCATATTGGTAGTACCACGCCTGCTGGGTTTAGTTGTAAGGTGCTACGTGGGCCACATCTATGACTGCCACTCTGAGTAAGGCTGTTGGTGAGATCTGCATGCTGGCTTCTTTCCCACTAGGGTGGATGAAGTGGAGATCATTGGAAATCCAGGCACATTAGACAGTAAAGAATAAGAGGTCTTAGGGCGGTTCCTCCAGATTGTCCTCTTCTTGTTAGCTTGCGTTAGTAGTGTTTTCGTCTTTCTCAGGCTTGTGTGGTGGCAGTGCATCTGGCAAGACTACAGTGGCCAACAAAATCATTGAAGCACTAGATGTGCCTTGGGTGGTGCTCCTCTCCATGGATAGCTTCTACAAGGTGGGCTGGTTAAAATATCTTGGCCCAACTCCCTCAACTCCACCCCTCTCAAAGGCAGAGATGGGAAGAAGTAAGAAAATTGAAGTCTAGGAAACCACCTCTACAGAACTGATCCAGTCTGTTCTCTTCCCTGTTTTCTGATGTCTCTGGTGCTCTTCCAGGTGCTGAACAAAGAACAGCAAGAGCAAGCTGCTTGTAATGAATACAACTTTGACCATCCTGATGCCTTTGATTTTGACCTGCTCATCAGTGTTCTACAGAAGCTGAAAGAGGGCAAGAGTGTTAAAGTTCCTGTTTACGATTTTACCACACATAGCCGAAGCAAGGAGTGGGTATGTAGGTGCAGGAGGTCCCGCTATTCCTGGCAATTTTTAGAAATTAAAAGGCTTCCCCTTCACTCTTTTCTGTGAGGCTGTATTAGCTCCATAAGGTATTCGTGACCTGGTATCCTGCAGTTGGCTAAAACTGTACAAATACATAGAATTTTGGTTGGAAGGATTGTTATGGGCCAGATGCAAGTCACCCAAGCTCCTCTAGAGAGTGCAGAATCATGGCTCCAAGGATCACCAATAGTGAAAATTTCTAGGTGTGTTCACATGTGGAAGCCTTAGATTCCTCAATCATGAGGTAGGTTTTCTATTCTAATGTGGAGCTGAAATATCTCCCTAAAATGACTGTATATTTTTTACACAAAGACATTAAATTGATCTGCCTCAATGTTTCTCAACTCTGCGGACTTCAGCTCTTAGAATTCCCCATTCATTTCACGCATTTTCAAACTGCTGAGGTTGAGAAACTCTTGCTCTACCTTATCAGTTTAGTTTCTTCGGCTATGGGAAAAAAAATAATGCAACCTGATTCTGGCCCTGTTTTTATAAAAAGGACTATTTGTGCACTTCCCATTTATTTCATTACAACTTCTTTCAGTTGATGAAAATAATGCAGTGTTTAAATTAAAAAGATGTTCTTTATCTTAGCTATTAAATTTGCCTGAACTGGCAGACATTTCTGCTTTTGGAGCCTGATGAGGTTCAAATGCTGCAGGATCTTTGTAAGGAAAACTGCATAGGGACGCGGTGTACACAGTGTACCAGTGTACGCGGCACATTAGGGATGCGGTGGCTCAGTGGCTAAGACACTGAGCTTGTCGATCGAAAGGTCGGCAGTTCAGCAGTTCAAATCCCTAGTGCCACGTAATGGAGTGAGCTCCTGTTACTTTCCCAGCTTCTGCCAATCTAGCAGTTCAAAAGCATGTAAAAAATGCAAGTAGAAAAATAGGGACCATCTTTGGTGGGAAGGTAACAGCGTTCTGTGCGCCTTTGGTGTTTAGTCATGCCGGCCACATGACCATGGAGACGTCTTCAGACAGTGCTGGCTCTTCGGCTTTGAAATGGAGATGAGCACTGCCCCCTAGAGTCGGGAATGTCTAGAACATATTTGCGAGGGGAACCTTTACCTTTACCTATTCACAGAATGACTCACTTTGTATCTTCTGTTCTAGTTCACGAAATGAATTCCATCTTGGATTTTGAAATGCAAGTTTTTCTAAAGCAGTTTCTAAGTAAAATCAAAATAGAAGAATAGAATATATCTGAATAATATGATCTGAAAAGAAAGCAATATTTTTCTGATGTCATTAGTTAATATTCTGAGTCCATCTGGAGTAGGCTATGCTGTTTTTGCTATGGTAATGTAGTATTCATTGAATAACTGATCCATTTCATTTTGGGGACTGAAGACAGCTAATAGAATTATATTTCTGCTCATTAGTCATATTTCACATGCTTGCTAGTGTAGGGGGTCTATAGATGGAGGAAGTTAGCAGTCCGAGGATGAATATATTTCATTAACTACAAGAAAGGTGGCCAATAAATAATATTTCTGGAATACAGTGGATTATTCCATTTTTGTTTAGGAGAAATGAAATGTCACCCTTTCCTGAAAGCTGATGGTCACAGGATGAAAATGGTGCTGCTAGAGGCTTTTTTGTCTCCATAGTTGATTTGAGGGCTGTATCTCTACTCCATTAGCAACTATTACATTTAAAATTGTGGAGTCTTGAGGTACAAGAAAGAACTTAGTGTGAAAGAGAAGGCATCATATTGGATTTGAGCTTGGTTCCTTGTAAGTAAGAGGTTTCCCTGTACCCAGGAACAGTGTTTTAGATCTGACTTACTTCTGGGTTCTGATTTCTCTCCCTGGCTTTGACACATTATTTCTCTTTTTTTTTTTGCAGAAAACTATCTATGGGGCCAATGTAATTGTATTTGAAGGTATCATGTCATTTGCCAATAAGGAGCTTCTACAGGTACTAAATGGGGCAAAGATAACACACATGAGTAGGATATGGACCAACTTGGGTAGATGGGCTCCCTATTTAATTTGTATCATAAATGCATCTATTTGTGGGAAGCAACTTGTAAATGAGTCCTTCAAAGATGCAGGCATTTCAATAAGTTCTAAGATAAGGCTTTGGCCAGATGCCTGTGTCTCTAGTTTTTCCCTTCCTTGTGACTTCTGCAGCTCCTGGACATGAAAGTTTTTGTGGACACAGATTCAGATATCCGGCTTGTGCGGCGGTTGAAGCGGGACATCATGGAACGTGGGCGGGACGTGGCAGGTGTCATCAAGCAGTACAGCAAGTTTGTGAAGCCAGCCTTTGAGCAGTACATTGAGCCTACAATGCAGGCAGCAGACATTGTGGTGCCTCGAGGTGAGAGGAAGAAGAGGAATGGCTGTTGATTTGTTCAAGTTGCAACATTGGGCTGTGTTATGTGCCAATACTCACTGTAGGATACTCAGGAATTTTGAGCATGAACAAAGACAGAGTGCCCATTTCATGTCTAAATATGAATTATTTATAAAGCAATGCCGACTAGTGGTTCCCAGAGAAAGAGCCTTTTCTGTTGGGGCACCTACCCTTTGGAACAGGTTACCCCCAGGGATACGAATGATCCCAGATCTTCGTACTTTCCGTCGTGCACTTAAGACCTTTCTTTTTCACCAAGCCGGTCTGGCATAAATCTTTTCTAATTTTTTAAATCTTTATGCTGAAGATTCTTAACTGTTGAGCCAAACTGGCTTAATTATTTATATTCACATTCTATATGTATGTCATTTTAACTGTTCACCGCCCTGAGTCCTTCGGGAGAAGGGCGGTATAGAAATTGAATGAATGAATGAATGAATGAATGAATGAATGAATGAATGAATGAATGAATGAATGAATAAATAAATAAGACTACAATTTAGTATCTTGGTTTCTAGTCCAGTACCTTAGCCACCACACCAAAAATGGTTCTCATAAAAGGTCTGAAAACTAATGAGGTTAAAAACAAATATTAATCTCTATGACCAAGGGAACCATTTGCACTTTAAAGACCTTTAAGGAGCGTTAAAAAAACCAGACTGATTGATTTATGGCATATAGGAAATTTAAAAAAGATGAGACCTGCCATTGAGCTATGAATGGGAATGGTGAAATATTACCTAAAGCAGAGGTCTCCAACCTTGGCAACTTTAAGACTTGTGGACTTCAATTCCTCAGCTGGAGACCCCTGACCTAAAGTGCAGATATCCGTAGTTCAGAACCTCTTTGGTTTTTCAAATTTTTTTTCCCCTCAGGTGGAGAGAACTTTGTGGCTCTGGACTTGATTGTTCAGCATGTTCATAGCCAATTGGAAAAGGTGAGGAGAAGTAGTCTTGGGGAGGGAGAAAACGTCACTGCTGCAGAAAGCCCCATTCCCACATGGTTACTCCTCCTTGTTGCCCAGTATCTGCTTTTTGTTATTATAGCCCAAAGGATTATTTACTCCCTGCCAAGAACTTATCCTTTCCCCATATCCTGGAAAGGCATCCAATTCCTGGCCGTGGCTCATGGGTGTCCCTAGAATTCTTCCACTCCCGATGGCCCCACCTACCACATGGTTTTTGTTCCCAAATTAGTAAGCAATAGGGAGATGGGGAAGTATGGCGCCACCATTTTATTATTTTAGGCTTGGCCTTGGGGCAAATGTTGCTGTGTGCAGTGACCGGCTGTTCTGTTTTGTTTCACTTCCCATTACTCCCTGCCTTGTAATACTGCCTCCCGGTGTGGGCTCCTCCTCCTACCGCCCAGCGTGAAATCACAGTCAGGTATGGTGGCACCCTTAAAGAAATAGAGCTAGATCCTTCCTCCTCTTCTCTTCTCTCCCTCACCTTCTTCATCTTAGTATTGTTCTCTGACACCCATCAAGCCAGCCAGTGGGAGAGCAGCTGGGTTGGGGAAGAATTGCTGGCAGTATGTGGTGTGAATAGGCAAGGAGGTCAATACAGGCAATTGTTTAGGCTGAAGATTCGCTAATGGGCATGTGCAAACCTCTGGCCACTTTGGAACCTCACTAGAGCATGTTAGATTTGTGCTCTTTTCACTGACAGTTCATCTTTGCTGTCTTTCTTTAGAATCAGACTTCTAAGTAGAGCTCTCAGGAAGGGTGCTGCTTGATAGTCTCACTTTCTCCTCCATGTCAAGGAAATATTTATTGCCAACAATGTTATTTTGTGTATAATAATATACACAATAATATATGGGGCTGCATTGAATGGGGTTTCGGTACATTTTACATTCCAGCCACATTTCCACAAGTGTAATTTGCGTACCAAAATGGTATGCCTTTCTAGCGAGGTTGGGATAGAGAAGAGGAAGTTCATTCAGTCGTTTAAGACTACTTGCACTGAGCTACTGGATCCCAGCTGCTCTCCCTGTTTTGGTACTGTGGGAGCGTTCTGCTGTTCCTCTGCCCCATGTCTCAGGCAGGAAGCTGCTGCCTTGTTGCCCCTCCTAACACACTCTGTCTATCTGTCTCTCTTCTGTCCTGCTGGGCCTGGGCACCTGCATCAGAGGAAGCTACGCTGGCATATGTGAGGACACTTGGTCTCCTTTGGCTATTTCCTGCTGCACCTTCCTCTCCTTGTGTACTGTGTTTCATTTTGAGGGGATGGTGGGAATGGAGCCAGGTTGGGGGAGGCGTGTCTTTCTGCTCCTGTGCTCCTGTTTTTTATCCAGTAGTAGAAAAATAACTTAGCTGTGCCTGACTTTCAAGAGTGGGCATTGGAAACTTTGGCGTGCTGTAATTGTTGAGTGAAGTTAGAGCAATTTATAATTGCTCGTAAGCGGTTTCACCTGCTCGTCCTAGGTTACACTATCTGTCTTATTAGAAGCAGGGAGGGGAACCTGAATTTTCAGAATTTATTTTGGATCCAATTTTGTTTCTTTGTGCACAAATGTTGGGGGGGGGGAGGGACCATATGAGCAGAAACGATGTTTTGCATGCAGAGCTGTTATTGTAGGGCCAGCAGATATATTGGTTTTTTTCTTCCATGTGACTCATCATTCTTATTTTTGCACAGAGCAGCCTTGGCCTCTGCTCATCAGGGACAACCATTGCCAACAACCTTAAGTGTCTTGGAGAGCACACCGCAGGTTCGGGGGATGCACACTATTATCAGGTACTAGGCAAAATATATCAGTGGGGTTATGCTTGCCTCTGAGACAAGCAATAGGCCTTTGGAGAGGGAAAACAGTTTGTGTTTTAGCAGCTACAGAGGAACATGAGAGCGGCTTAAGGAAAAGACGGTTTCATGGGCGAATTCAGAGCTGTCAAAAGTCAATGGGGACAGGCTTGCTTTAGATAAAGACGTTTCCTGGGATGGAATCCTAGCATGGAATAATATTACTTTTACTTCTGTTTGCTTTGCAGGAACAAGGACACCAGCAGGGATGAATTCATATTCTATTCCAAGCGCCTCATGCGGCTGCTGATTGAACACGCCCTTTCCTTTCTACCACTCAAGGTATGTGCTTCTCCCACTCATTTAAGATCACATACAAACACTTATCTTACAATTGCCAACAGAGATGCCAAGACCATCTAACCTTCTATCTGCATATGGGGTGATTCTTGTGTTTTTTGGTTCAAGCATGCCTCAGCAAGTAGCCTTGCGTGGTTGCCGATTTGGCCTTGTCAGCTCCTACTGCTCCTACCGACAATTGTCTTGACTTTTTCAGCCGGTAACTGTAGAGACACCACAGGGGACAATTTATGATGGAAAGAGATTTCACAGGCAGCGGGTGAGTGATTTTTTTCTTTAATTGCCTCAAAGGGGTAGTATCATTGTAGGACAGAATAAGGAAAAGATGGCGAATAGACTAATAGAATAATAATAGAATAACAGAATTGGAAAGGTCCAATCCAACCCCCTGCTCAAGCAGGAAACCCTATACAAGTGATGGCGAACCTTTTCCAGACCGAGTGCCCAAAGAGCACACACGTGCGTATGAATACACGTGCGCAAACCCCCCAAATGCAATGTGCATGTGGCCCTCCCTGGATGCACCCCACCCCTGCACGCATGCATGCCCCGCCCCCTGTGCATACGCAGCAGAGACCCAAAGACCAGCTGGCCGTTAGGAGGCATGTGCACATGTGCGGCGGAGCTGAGCTGGGGGAATGGCTTGCATGCCCACAGAGAGCGCTGCATGCTGTCTCTGGCACATGTGCCATAGGTTTGCCATCACTGCCCTATACCATTTCATACAAATGATTGTCCAATCTCTTCTTAAAAACGTCCTGTGTTGGAGCACCTACAACTTCTGGAGGCAAGCTGTTCCACTCATTGTTTTGTCAGGAAATGTCTCCTTAGTTCTAGGTTGGTTCTCTCCTTGATTAGTTTCAAGGAATTGCTTCTTGTCCTGCCTTCAGGTGCTTTGGCGAGTAGGTTGACCCCTTCTTCTTCGTGGCAGCCCCTTAGATATTGGAACACCGTTATCATGTCACCCCAGTCCTTCTTTTCATTAAACTGGTGAAGATCAGTCTGTTTTCTACATATTAGGCCTTTCAGCAAGTCTTGCTTAGAAAAGTCTACTTTGGTTAGTAGCTGCTGGAAATGCAGCTGGGATGTTCTTCATGCAATCAAGGCCTCCGTCACTGTGTTACAAATACATAGCAGTGTTTTGCAGCATTTGATTTAAGTGGTTGCTTATTGACAAGGATCTTGAAAGAAAGCTGTTTTCCCCTTTTATAGATCACTGGAATCTCCATCCTGAGAGCAGGCGAAACCATGGAGCAAGCTCTTACAGCTGTTTGCAAAGATATTCGCCTGGGAAAAATTCTCATCCAAACCAACCATGACACAGGGGAACCTGAGGTGAAAAAATGGAAAGGGGTCTTTTGGGAGGGAGTTAGATAGTTTTAAAATGAGCTGAGTTGTGGATAAGATTCTTCTTCTGAATTTTTTTCTGCTCTTGCCAGCTGCATTATCTCAGGCTGCCCAAAGAGATCAGTGAAGACTACGTCATCCTGATGGATAGCACTGTGTCTACAGGAGCTGCTGCCATGATGGCCATTCGGGTGCTCTTGGTATGTTGAGGCCCTGTTACATGAGATGAGTAGTTGGTTGGTTGGAATTCTTCTGTTCTTGATGTTGTAAGCCAAGACAGACTGATGAATAATATGGATTGCATACATGAGATTGATGGTTAAAGGTGTCACTGAAAACGGGTTTGGAAAACAATCTGACCTGTAGTCTGGATGGAATCATATATTGACTTCTCACAAGTGCTGTATCCCACAGGATCATGATGTACAAGAGGATAGGATCTTCTTACTGTCTCTGCTGATGGCAGAGATGGGAGTCCATTCTGTGGCATATGCTTTTCCCCGTGTGCGTATCATCACTACAGCTGTGGACAAGAGAGTCAATGAGGAATTCCACATCATCCCTGGCATTGGTAAGCATTGCATTGTGGTTTTCTGACACTCTGTTTTGCTCTAGCTGGTTTGTTAAGTTTTAATGGCACAGATCAGGCATTGTCTATTTGTAGCATTCATGTTTTGATAAGTGATTTTGTTCGGCTGATTTGTCTTACGTGAGGACACTGTAATCTGCAAGATTAACACTTACTGCTTGATGCGGTATTGTGGGTATTTCCATGGGCTAGAATGCATCTATTAAAAGCATGTAATTCATGTTTTATTAGGGAACTTTGGAGACCGTTATTTTGGCACAGATGCCACCATCCCCTGGTATGAGAATGACGACATGGATTGCTGACCTGATTCTGCTGGACAAGGCTTTATTTCTTGAGTATTGGGTGTCTCTTCTTGGCTTGACTACAGGCATAATGCTATTGCCCTGGTCCTTTCTTTTCATAACTACAAGCTTTACTAGACTTCTCAGCAGTGGTGCAATTTTGATAGCACTTCCTGCTATAATACCTATAAATACCTATAACAGTAACGAATGGAAACATTGCTGCTGCTGCTACTACCTTCCCATTCAGTCTCCTTCATATTTATTGGTATTTATTGCGGCATTTACTCCACTGTAGTACTGCTTCCCATGCTTTCTTTTTTTTTTTTAAATGCAATACCATTATTATAAAATAGCATAAAGAATATAAGAATTCGTATGAAATGTGACTTCGCTGTGGGCAGCAGCATCATAGGCGCAAGCGGTGGAAGAGAGATGAGGCGTTGTTCTGGGAGGCTTCCAAGGCGTCTGGCTCCGTTCTTCCTTCAGGGACCTTTCTCCTGGATTTGACTTCAGGAGGCTCCACGAAAGGATCTCTTGGGGTCACCTGGTTGTTTCATCCAGCTTCCATGTGTAGCTGCAGCAGCATCTTGTTCCCCTATCAAGGATGCTGTAAGAAAGTATATCCCTGCTAATCCACTGGATTTTTTCACTGACCCGGTGAGCTACTTGTGCCCTTTTGTATGTGTTTCCTCACTGGCTGATGTGCAATGCAAGCAGGCTTCTGCACGTTGGCCTGGGGTTCCTCTTTAAAATAATTTGATGCTGACTTATTCAGGATCCTGTGATCGTTTACAGCTGTGTATAAATTGCACTTGTCCTCCCTAATTCGTGAATGCACAAGCATTTGGGACCATAGTGTTGCTATAAGGGACCTCATGCTAGAGGCAAGTGCTCTACGCCTAAAGTCAGTACTACTATTAGTGAAAGCCAGAGCTACATTTGCCTTCCAAACCAAAAGTGGCTACTGGCCTAACATTAGTTCCCCAACCTGCATTCCCTTCTCCTGATCTGTTTTTCAGTACTGTACCCAGCTGACTTGCTTTTTTTTTTTAAATGCCACAATAAAAGATTTACAGCGCGACTTGGCTTGATCTTTTTGTAATCGGGATCTCTTAGTTGGATGTTTTTCAGGTGAAGAGAGGGAAATACGGGGATGTCATTTGCATCCTATTTGCTCAGTCTATTTAATTTCATAAAAAAAATTGAAAGAATCATAGTATCAGAATAAAAATTAAATCATGCAATACAACTAAATTATAGAATATCTTAAAAGAGCTACAAATTATAATTAGTACCTGAGTGAGGTGCTGTACTGTTATCCAGTGACCAGGAGATGAGCTCAGCTCTATGTCATCTAACATTGCTGCCAATATTCAAGGTTTGGTAAACTGAGGAGAGAAGGACACAAGCACTTGGTTACTAGATTGACACTGGCAGGATCTGTTGTTCAGTAGGAACAAAACCATTGCAAAACAGTATCTCCAATCCCTACCCTCTTGGTCCAGAAGGAAATCATTGTATGAAGTGCCAGGAAGGCAATACCTCTATTCAAGTACAGACGGGTAATTCATTGGAGCAACAAATATTTTCAATTCCATATCCAAATTGGGAAAGGACCAAAACAGTCCACTTCAAGATTATTTACAGATGCAATCTTTATGACCTCAAAAAGAGAGACTTTCAAAGCAAAGCCAAAAAAGAGACTTTCCAACCTGTCTTCAAAAGGGGGTGAGGGATTCATCACTGTTGTTCTCAAGACAGAAGTAAATGCTCAGATATTTAAGGTTAAAAAGGGTAAAGTTGTGTCCAGTTGTGTCTGGTGTGCGGTGCTCATCTCCATTTTCTAGCTGAGGGAGCCAGCATCATCCAAAGATGCTTCTGTGATCATGTGGCTGGCATGACTATACGACAAGGTACACAGAAAGTTGCTACTTTCCCACCAAAATGGTACTTATTTGTCTACTTGTATTTGTTTGCTTTCAAACTTGAGGTATTTAACCACTTCTCAAATTCAACACACACATCTTAGCTGCCTGAAAAGCCAAGAGCAGCACAGGTCCATCCCACAGTAGCAGAGCTGCTACTACTAAGAATCTTGTCCATAAGATCTAAAGAAGCCAAAGTAACCCTACAAGATGTCCCAGTTATGCCACTTGTTCCTGCTAATGTAAAACAAATGGTCTTGTCAGCAAATGGCATGCAAAAATGTCAAAGCATCTTGAAGAGATATTGGTCACCACCCATTCTTTTCTAGTAAGGTATGAGGGATCTTAATGTGATAAGATGGCATTCTACCAACGCAGTAAATGGAGAAGTATGGGTATTCAATTGCTCTTACCTCTACAGTATGGGCCTATACCTATATCGGGTGAAATGCTCCTGGTTCAGACCGGATCGCCCGATCCAGTAGTGATAGCGGTGGGTGGTTTGGAGAAGCAAAATCTTCTGCAACCCCCCCCACCATGCCCAGCTAAGCCACACGATCATCAGAGACTTTTTTTTTTTACTTTTAAAAGCAATAACTGCTTCTGACGAAAAAATGTAAAAAAAAAAGCCTCTGATGATCGCGTGGCTTGTCAGAGGCTTTTCAAGGCATTTTTTAGAAAGCCTCTCTGACGATCCCAGCTGAGTTGCCTGATCGGCAGAGGCTTTTCAAAGCATTAGAAAAAATGCTTTGAAAAGTTTTTTTTTAAAGTTTTTTTTTTTAAAAAACCCACGCAGTCACATTACCCCCCACCACCACTAAGCCACACCCCAGAACCGGTAGTAACAAATTTTCCATTTCACCCCTGACCTATATGTGTGTTTCATCAAATTCCAGTTTCTGCCAGCAATGTTCACTGCATCACTTCTGCTGCTATGTATCCCAGAGCTGCTCAGTAAAATGTGGAACCTTCTAGGCCCGTGATGGCAAACCGATGGCACGGATGCCAGAGGTGGCACATGGAGCCATATCTGGGCACGCGAGCGTTGCCCTACCTCAGTCCAGCACGCATGTGCGCACTGGCCAGCTGATTTTTGGGCCTTCCTGGCTCACTAGAAGTCGGGAAACGGGCTTTTTCTGGGCTCCCGGAGGGCCTCCAGGGGAGTGGGGAAGGTTGTTTTCGCCCTCCCCAGGCTCCTAGTAAGGCTCTCGACCCTGGGGAGGACAAAAAAATGGGCCTACTGGGCCCATTGTGCTATCGCTTGCCAAAAGCAGGGGGAGAGGGGGGGTCACATACTCATGCATGGGGAGACGGGGCACATTGAATTATGGGTGTGGGCACGCGTGCGCACAATCCCCCCTATTACCCCCGCTTTTGGCACACAACGGCAAAAAGGTTAGCTATCACTGTTGTAGGCTCTGCAGTTGAGAGGCCACTGGGGGGGCAGATGCATCTGACATCCTCATAATCACATTCTAGTGACTGACAAGTCTTGTGATGGATCTGCCCAAATTTTATGGGATAATTACCAGGCGGATGTTTAAAAAAAAACCATAAAGTGACTAGAACAAGTTATTCATCTTCAATCTGCTCTTGTGAAGCCAGTGATAACTGATAAAATGGATCTGACAAAAGTCAAGCCGGTTTCCTCTCTTTGCCCAATTCCATCAGACCCAAATTGACCCACCTTGTCCCAGATAAAGGCCCCCTGCAATTCCATTTAACCAAAGAATAGAACCAACTCTCAGGAGTAACCCTTAACAAGGGAATTGCAAAGTAGAAAAATCCCAACTTGCCATTTTAGCTGCTAATGACCTCAGCATTCAATCTCCTTCCCAATGGACTTCCCCAGCTACGTTCCCCTCCTGAAAGGCCCACTGTCTAATAGAAGATCTAACTCCAGAGACAGGATAAGGATCTACTTTGTTTTCCAAACTGGACAGCCAGCCAGATCTCCGCTTCTGAGATTTCTTCACCTTCTATAAAAATAAAAAATTTCCATTGTTCACAATCTTCCTCTTGTAAAGCTGCTTCCCAATTATCCTTACAATAAACATACAGTAGTTCTCAATGTGCTCCTTCAACAGACATCCACAACATAGTGAAGATGATTTAACCTCATGCTTTGATACAAGCAAATATACCTACAATTATAGTTTATAGCAGATGATTGTTTCCTTTGGGTTATAACTGATTTATTTTGCTTATAGGAGATCTCTAACATACAGTAAAAAGGTTGGTGCAGTAGTCCTCGATTTATGACCACAATTGAGCCCAATATTTCTGTTACTAAGTGAAAATTTTGTTAAGTGAGTTTTGCCCCAATTTTTTGCCACAGTTGGTAAGTGAATCACTGCAGTTAAGTTACAATTTATAAGTGAATCTGGCTTCCCCATTGACTTTGCTTGTCAGAAGGTCGCAAAAGGTGATCACAAGACCCTGGGACACAGCAACCGTCATAAATATGAACCAGTTGCCAAGCGTCTGAATTTTGATTTTTTTTCTGTGTCGCTGTAACTTCAAACGGTTACTAAATGACCTGTTGTAAATCGAAGACTACCTCTATTCCACAATGTTACAGGCCTACAAAGTTATAATGTAGGGAAGCCGCTCTCTGGAGTAAACTGAAAGTTCACCCCATTTGGATTTGCAATTTCTCAAATCCGAACGCTGTTAAATGTCCATGGAGACATGATACATCCAGTCATCCTGGTCATGGTTATCCCAAAGATGTTTCTTCAGCTTCTTCAAGATGAGAAGCTAAATGTCTTTTTAAAAAAACCCAGAAAATCCAGTCGCCTCTTGAAAAAGCATCTTTGGGACAGTGGGGAAATTCAAATTTTTTTTATTACCGGTTTTGTGGGCGTGGGTTGGTGGCTGTGGTGTGGCCCGGTGGGTGTGGCTTGGTGGGCATGGCAGAAGAAGGATACTGTAAAATCCCCATTCCCTCCCCACTCCTGGGGGAAGGATATTGCAAAATCTCCATTCCCATCCCACTCTAGAACAAAGTTCTAAACTAACAAAAGCAGTCTCATCTTTCTCTCTCTCTCTCTCTCTCTCTCTCCATGTCAGCTTGAAGCAAGAAAAAGAGGTGATATTTGCTGGTTCACCAAACTACTCAAAATTTCCGCTACCTGTTCTCCAGAACCTGCTGTATTTCACCCCTGCTTTGGGACGAAGGCTGTTACCATGTTTCCCTGAAAATAAGACCCTGTCTTAGATTTTTTTGAACCCTGAAATGAGCACTTGGCCTTATTTTCGGGGAGATCTTATTATTTTGGGGCACGTGGATCAAAACGGGGCTCTTCTTGCCATCTTACCTGACTTCCAGCTCTGTCTCCCTAACCCTAACCAGAGGAAATGGTGGGGACCGGCTGCACATGCGGTTTAATATTTTCGGGGAGGGCTTATTTTCAAAGGTGGGGATTATTTTAGTGCATGTACTCAAAAGCCTGATTGGGCTTATTATCCGGGGAGGTCTTATTTTAGGGGAAACAGGATAGTAGTTTTGATTGTCCACACATGCTAAACCAGGGTTTTAACCACAACTGAGTAGACCACGATTGGTTGAATTCATAGACTGCGGTCAGCCAAAATCAGATACCTATAACAGTAACAAGAGTTGGGAGGGACCTTGGAGGTCATCTAATCCAACCTCCTGCTCACACAGGAGACCTGTACTAGGGGGATTCGAACCGCCAACCTTCCTGATGGACAAACTCAGTGTTTTAGCCACTGAGCCACCTAGTCAGGCTAAACCAGAGGTCTTCAAACTTGGCCGCTTTAAGACTTGTGGACTTCAACTCCCAGAATTCGCCACTGAGCCACCTAGTCAGGCTAAACCAGAGGTCTTCAAACTTGGCCGCTTTAAGACTTGTGGACTTCAACTCCCAGAATTCTCCAGCCAGCATAGCCACTGAGCCACCTAGTCAGGCTAAACCAGAGGTCTTCAAACTTGGCCGCTTTAAGACTTTTGGACTTCAACTCCCAGAATTCTCCAACCCGCATAGCCACTGAGCCACCTAGTCAGGCTATACCAGAGGTCTTCAAACTTGGCCGCTTTAAGACTTTTGGACTTCAACTCCCAGAATTCTCCAGCCAGCATAGCCACTGAGCCACCTAGTCAGGCTATACCAGAGGTCTTCAAACTTGGCCGCTTTAAGACTTTTGGACTTCAACTCCCAGAATTCTCCAGCCAGCATAGCCACTGAGCCACCTAGTCAGGCTAAACCAGAGGTCTTCAAACTTGGCCGCTTTAAGACTTGTGGACTTCAACTCCCAGAATTCTCCAGCCAGCATAGCCACTGAGCCACCTAGTCAGGCTAAACCAGAGGTCTTCAAACTTGGCCGCTTTAAGACATGTGAACTTCAACTCCCAGAATTCTCCAACCCGCATAGCCACTGAGCCACCTAGTCAGGCTAAACCAGAGGTCTTCAAACTTGGCCGCTTTAAGACATGTGAACTTCAACTCCCAGAATTCTCCAACCCGCATAGCCACTGAGCCACCTAGTCAGGCTATACCAGAGGTCTTCAAACTTGGCCGCTTTAAGACTTTTGGACTTCAACTCCCAGAATTCTCCAGCCAGCATAGCCACTGAGCCACCTAGTCAGGCTATACCAGAGGTCTTCAAACTTGGCCGCTTTAAGACTTTTGGACTTCAACTCCCAGAATTCTCCAGCCAGCATAGCCATTGAGCCACCTAGTCAGGCTATACCAGAGGTCTTCAAACTTGGCCGCTTTAAGACTTTTGGACTTCAACTCCCAGAATTCTCCAGCCAGCATAGCCACTGAGCCACCTAGTCAGGCTATACCAGAGGTCTTCAAACTTGGCCGCTTTAAGACTTTTGGACTTCAACTCCCAGAATTCTCCAGCCAGCATAGCCACTGAGCCACCTAGTCAGGCTATACCAGAGGTCTTCAAACTTGGCCGCTTTAAGACTTTTGGACTTCAACTCCCAGAATTCTCCAGCCAGCATAGCCACTGAGCCACCTAGTCAGGCTATACCAGAGGTCTTCAAACTTGGCCGCTTTAAGACTTTTGGACTTCAACTCCCAGAATTCTCCAGCCAGCATAGCCACTGAGCCACCTAGTCAGGCTAAACCAGAGGTCTTCAAACTTGGCCGCTTTAAGACTTGTGGACTTCAACTCCCAGAATTCTCCAGTCAGCATAGCCACTGAGCCACCTAGTCAGGCTAAACCAGAGGTCTTCAAACTTGGCCGCTTTAAGACATGTGAACTTCAACTCCCAGAATTCTCCAACCCGCATAGCCACTGAGCCACCTAGTCAGGCTAAACCAGAGGTCTTCAAACTTGGCCGCTTTAAGACATGTGAACTTCAACTCCCAGAATTCTCCAACCCGCATAGCCACTGAGCCACCTAGTCAGGCTATACCAGAGGTCTTCAAACTTGGCCGCTTTAAGACTTTTGGACTTCAACTCCCAGAATTCTCCAGCCAGCATAGCCACTGAGCCACCTAGTCAGGCTATACCAGAGGTCTTCAAACTTGGCCGCTTTAAGACTTTTGGACTTCAACTCCCAGAATTCTCCAGCCAGCATAGCCATTGAGCCACCTAGTCAGGCTATACCAGAGGTCTTCAAACTTGGCCGCTTTAAGACTTTTGGACTTCAACTCCCAGAATTCTCCAGCCAGCATAGCCACTGAGCCACCTAGTCAGGCTATACCAGAGGTCTTCAAACTTGGCCGCTTTAAGACTTTTGGACTTCAACTCCCAGAATTCTCCAGCCAGCATAGCCACTGAGCCACCTAGTCAGGCTATACCAGAGGTCTTCAAACTTGGCCGCTTTAAGACTTTTGGACTTCAACTCCCAGAATTCTCCAGCCAGCATAGCCACTGAGCCACCTAGTCAGGCTAAACCAGAGGTCTTCAAACTTGGCCGCTTTAAGACTTGTGGACTTCAACTCCCAGAATTCTCCAGCCAGCATAGCCACTGAGCCACCTAGTCAGGCTAAACCAGAGGTCTTCAAACTTGGCCGCTTTAAGACATGTGAACTTCAACTCCCAGAATTCTCCAACCCGCATAGCCACTGAGCCACCTAGTCAGGCTAAACCAGAGGTCTTCAAACTTGGCCGCTTTAAGACTTTTGGACTTCAACTCCCAGAATTCTCAAGCCAGCATAGCCACTGAGCCACCTAGTCAGGCTATACCAGAGGTCTTCAAACTTGGCCGCTTTAAGACTTTTGGACTTCAACTCCCAGAATTCTCCAGCCAGCATAGCCACTGAGCCACCTAGTCAGGCTAAACCAGAGGTCTTCAAACTTGGCCGCTTTAAGACTTGTGAACTTCAACTCCCAGGATTCTCCAGCCAGCATAGCCACTGAGCCACCTAGTCAGGCTATACCAGAGGTCTTCAAACTTGGCCGCTTTAAGACATGTGAACTTCAACTCCCAGAATTCTCCAACCCGCATAGCCACTGAGCCACCTAGTCAGGCTAAACCAGAGGTCTTCAAACTTGGCCGCTTTAAGACTTTTGGACTTCAACTCCCAGAATTCTCCAGCCAGCATAGCCACTGAGCCACCTAGTCAGGCTAAACCAGAGGTCTTCAAACTTGGCCGCTTTAAGACTTGTGAACTTCAACTCCCAGGATTCTCCAGCCAGCATAGCATAGCTGGCTGGAGAATTCTGGGAGTTGAAGTTCACAAGTCTTAAAGCGGCCAAGTTTGAAAACCTCTGGGCTAAACTATAACAAAGTTCTAAACTAACAAAAGCAGTCTCATCTTTCTCTCTCTCTCTCTCTCTCTCTCTCCATGTCAGCTTGAAGCAAGAAAAAAAAACCCACAAAAAAAGACCTCAGCTATAACGAAGAACGTGCGAGCTTCTTACCGGACGCCTACGACATACGAGCTCCAAGCGGAATTCCTCCCGCTGCGCAAACTCAACGCTCGGCACGCCTTTCATCCAAGCACTTCCGCGTTTGCGCACTGAGCACCCTGAAGGCCGGTCGGGCCGGTCGCTTTCCGTGAGCGGAAGAAACGAGCCAGCGGTAGGTGGGTTCGAGGGCCGGCCGGCCGGCGCGCGCGGGGTGGGTGGGTGGGTGGGTGGGGGGAGTTGTTAAGCAGCGAGTGGCGGAGGGAGACGTGGCTTGAGCGTCCCGCTGGGCCTTCTCTGAATCTCCGGGAAGGAGGAGGACCTATATTATTATTATTATAATTATTATTACTTTTTTTCCCCCTTGTCCGCCGTGCAGTTTAGGGAGTTGCAAACTAAGTCCATGGGCTTTGGTTGACGGGCGGAAATAATAGGATTTTCTGGCAGTATTAGGCCCAAGAGATTAAGCGAGCGCCTTACGAAGGAGTGACGGTATAGCGGCTTCTGGGCTGTAGGTAAAAGGTAACAGTAGGCTTTTAAAGGACGCGACTGAGGAGAGAGGAGAGGCGGATCCAGGGCGAAACCCAGGAAACCCAGGTTTGTAGTAGGACTGGGCAATTGTGGCTTCCCCACCCTATGGCTGACGAAAGCGAAAGTGGGAAAATGCCGCTTCTCCTGATTGGATTGATTGATTTACTTGCTTTCTATCGCAATACCTTGGCGCTGAATTTAACAGGTCAGATGTTGTGAAAGTGAAATGGAGGAAGATGCGGGTAGTCCTCGATTTATGACCACAATTGAGTCCAACTTTTGTGGTGCCCTGCAAAGGAGACCCTGCCAGAGCATAAAAAAACAGGAATCGGATAAGAAAAGTTTATTTATTTGCTTGATTTCTGTCGCGATACCTTGGTGCTGAAAGAACGGATTTAACAGGTCAGATGTTGTGAAAATGAAATGGAGAAGATGCAGGTAGTCCTCGATTTATGACCACAATTGAGCCCAACGTTTCTGGTGCCATGTAAAGGAGACCCTGCCAGAGCATAAAAAAACAGGAATCGGATATGAAAAGTTTGTTTATTTGCTTGCTTTCTATCGTGATAACTTGACACTGAAAGAACGGATTTAACAGGTCAGATGTTGTGAAAGTGAAATGGAGGAAGATGCAGGTAGTCCTTGATTTATGACCACAATTGAGCCCAACGTTTCTGGTGCTGTGCAAAGGAGACCCTGCCAGAGCATTAAAAAACAGGAATCGGATATGAAAAGTTTGTTTATTTGCTTGACTTCTATCACGATAACTTGGCGCTAAAAGAACGGATTTAACAGGTCAGATGGGAAAGTGAAATGCAAGGAGGAAGGCGACCTGCCAGAGCATAAAAACAGGAATCAGATACCAAAAGTTATTGAAGCTGCAAACAACAGAAGTTTAAGATAACCGGGTGGCGGAAGAATAGAGTCTGGTAAATGAGGGGTTTTCCAACTCTTTTTTAAAGACTGTGGAACCTGTTCTGGAAATCAAAAAACCTCAGAACTCCTGATCAAAAAACAAAGCTCCAGTGATAGAAAATTGCCTGTTTCGGTAAACTTTTCTTTTTGTTACTTTAATCTCCAGTGGAAATGCCATGGAACATAAGTTTGAAAAACTGTACCATAAATTATGCCTTGGAGCATAATTTAAATAGTTCCTGACTTGGAGAATGAGCCGGGAAGCAGGTTGTCCAGGAGGAACAGGCACCAAGACTTTCCATTGCTGTATAATTTACTTTAAGAACAGTTTTATAGCTCATCTATTTTCAACCTATTATGAGTCAAGCCATTGCCTACCTTGCAACCAAAATATTGGAGCTCTCTATGGAGTTGGTGTAGCAAATGGGGAATTTTGCATATTTTTTTCAGTGTAATGGATAAACCTTTCCGGTCTGTAATTACAGTTTAGAAGCTAATCGCTTACAGTTTAATTATAAAGGCTGCATAATAACTAATCAATTTGGGATATCCTGAACAAGCAGGTTAATCATGGAAATGTCTGATTCCTTTGGGTAGTGCCAGCAAGAAAGGAAATAAAGATTCAGCTGCTTTGGTGCATCCCCTTTTCTTACCAAACTAAGGAGGGCTGATAACAGAACATGGATGTTTTATTTTGCGTTAAATTGTCCCTTTAAGAAATTCAGCTATCAAACATAATCTCTTTCAGCATCTTTATTAGGTAAATTGGGCACTGTTTAGATAATTGAAGATTGGTTTATGATGTGCTTATTTCTATTCTTTGTAATCTTATACAGGAAATGATGGAAGAATATATTTTTTGGAGTGGTTGCTGTTTGTCAGTTTTGGGTTTTAAAAAATCTATGTATATTGAGAATGTGATGGTTTTGGAAAGTGTGATATGCAGAATTCCCACTTAATGGGAACTTGCTATTGTTTAGGTGCAACCTAGCAAAATTGTTTAAATGCTAGAAACTTAAGTTTGCAATTCAGTCTAGATACGGAAAGTAGATTATTTTATTTCCTAAATAGACAGGGCCTTCTCTGGGAGTAAATGTGAATTGTTTTAACAGGAGGCAGGAAATGTTTTCGGCATGCAGAATGCAAACATAATTTTTTGAATTGTTATTGAGGACACCTCTATTTATTTAGGCAGCTTTACAGAAATAACATTTCGAATACTGAGTGCAGCTTTTTACATAAGTCTCATTTGGGGATTTGTACAAGTTCTCACCAATGTGATCTACTGTAATGTATACTTTTATTAAATAAAACTATGGGATTTTTAGTAGATGGCAGTAAGGTTTACTGTATATTGACTACTCTGGAATAAAAGAGGAGGAGGAAGGAAGGAAGGTACATAACCCTATGTGGAGATCTCTTGCAGTAGGATGATGATGATGATGATGTTCCTCAAGTGAGACCCATCAAGTGATAGGATTGATTGTATCTGTTCGGGACACACTAAAGCTTCTAAACAGAGAATGCCTTGTCACATTGCTAGTTGTGTTTTTGTTTGTGGTGGCAGGGAGCAATTTGAGTTATGCTGTGTCTTTTCTTAAAGGGGTTGTTAAGATAAAGTAAGCTCTTGAGGTTGAAAACACACACAGGATGAACCTAAAGGTATATTACTTCCTTCTTTGAGTTTTGAAACTGGAGCTGTTCTGGAAAATGAAGTCAATTGGAAAGCTTGTAACCTGCAGATCTTGATTTTCTCTCTCCACAAGCTTTTGAAACCGAGCACCAACATTTTATAACGTCGGTTCAAACTTTGGTTTGAAGAAGAAAGGATACCTATTTCCCAGGACCTTTCTGTTTGGTTAATTATATAGATTTCTGCTTGTGAATAAATATTTTTGTGGCCCATAAATTAAAGGAAACAAGCTACTTTAGATATACTGATTAAACAAGGCAACCAGCAAAATGTCTTGAAAGTTGTTAGACACATATACAGCAACTCTTGCATAGGAAGTTAAATAATATAATCTTACTTTCCTTAACTTCTGTTCAGCAAACACTCATTGTTTACTGTTCTGTTGGCCAGGAACTACTAGCAGAATTCAGTGATGGCTAATGGCTATTGTAGAAAACTCACCCAACCCTATACCTGGTGCAGGACAGCCTCATTCCATTGGCATTTCAAATGAAATGACTCAGCCTTTGGGGGATTAATCTGACTAAGACATTCAGTCTTGCAGAGCCTGCTCAGGCTGTCTTAACTTTGCTGGCCTGGTAGCACAACAGGAGAGCCTTGCTGTGTACTACAAGGGAGGCTGGGCTCAGAGGAAAGTCCTGATTTAAACCAGGTGAAGCTGCAAGACAGTACTTGGAGAAAAGCTGAGCCACTGCCCTGCAAGGTTAAGAAACAATATCCATTTTGGCCCCAAATAATAACCATTGCCATAAATCAGATCAGCTGCTTCTGTTGATTCAGATGGCCAGGTCATTATTTTCTCCATTGAGAAAGTTCAACTGAGGCAGAAAGACCAAGGCTAGAACCAAAACTGAACCTTGCCCAGTTTTGTCATCTGGTTCTACGAATAAGCAGCCTCAAAGCACCAAGAAGAGCTGAAGCCTTATTTGAGGATTAGGCAATGAATTGAAGGTTTCTGTTCTTATAGCTGAATGAAATGAGTTTCCAAATGCAGAGGTTCAGTGACTTAAGGCAAAGTCTTTATTTACCAAACAGGGAGGGCAAAACATACATATCTTCCCTCCTGTTGGCCTGCATTGCTTTGTACAAGCAGCAGGGCAAAACCTGGCATGGTTATTGCTTCATATTTTTCTTCACTTTTTGGTGAATAAGGTATCTCCTTCCCATTCTGCTTACAATCTTTTTTGGACTGTTGCCTTCTGGCAGAAGCTACAGAACAATTAAAACTCGGACCACACGTTTTCTGAATACTTTTTATCCCAGAGCTATAATTGCACTCAACAATGAATTAAAGAGTCACCATCAATGAGCTGTTGGACAGCATTACTTGGTCTGTTGTGTGGATGTTTGGGTGGTTTAGGAGTGGGGAATTTGTGGTGGTGGTGGGTGTTTGGGGATTGTTATGAGTGTTGGACCTTGTCTTTAAGTGTTAAGGGAATTTCGTTGTATGGATATACTGGGTATACTGGGTATACCCGTACAATGACAATAAAGTTGTTGTTGTTATTATCTGTTTACTTGGCAATTTCCCCATTTTTTCTCCTCATACCAAGGCAGTTTACTAAGAGCCACAGAATTAGGTTCTCTTACAATAAGGTTTCTTTTCTCATCCTTTTAGCAGACTAAGATATAATTCTCAAGCAAAGGATATGAGCAAGAGTTCTCCACAGCACAAGAGGCATACCCTGAATATTACGCAGATTCTTTGCTTCCTTTACAGTGGGATGTAGAGCAGGCATCTGCACCCCTGTGTAGCAACAGATATTCTGATCAATAGGCATTTACTCTCTTTTACAATGACACCCTTTTTGTGCTATAACTCAGCTCTTTGTGTTGCTGCTTAATTTAGAACAAGATGGCGGAAGGAGGCCGGCCACAGAGGAAGATGTCACGGGCAGGAGAGAGCTTATACCACATCCTGGGCTTGGAAAAGGGTGCTTCCCCAGAAGACATCAAGAAAGCATACAGGTCGGGTACCTATTCTGTGTTACTTGGATTGGGTTTTAAGTTAGCTTTCCTTATGTCCAAGATGTTTGATGTCACAGGAGTCCCCTTGCTTTGGTCCTTTTGATAGTTGGAGGCAACCAAAAAACTGCATATAAAACAATGAATAAATAGTCACAGAGAAAGTGCCCAAGAAAGAAGCCAAGCAGGGAAACTTCCATCATCTAGCATCAGAAGTCTCTGATAACCCATTAGCAAGCTAGCATTGCTAAAATCTGCGCGTATATTTACATTTTATATATTTACAATTTACAAAATTGACTAGCATACTCTTGGTTAGGGTGTTAAATAAAAATCAAGTTTCTGGGGTGCAGAAAATGTATTTTCTGCTATTCTACTCATTAAGGATTACACTTTAGGACACGTTACATTATTCTACAGGCTGGACTTCTGCAGGGTAGTCATTCATCTAGTAGTCCTGGGGTATCAGCTGTATGATGATGCAAAATGCAGCAGCACTTCCCAATTATCTGTGCTCCTAGAATGCCACATATTATACCTTGCTCTGCAAGCTGCATGCAGAAACATCCCCAGTCTTTCAGTTTCCTTCCATGCTTGGAGGCAAGCTCAACTCCTTTGGCAGGCAGCTCTTTCGGGCAGCCCCCAGAGACAGAAGCAGCTGAAACCCATGCAGAGAATGGAGAGTCAGTGTGGGAAGGTAAGGAGTGCAAAGTGCCTCAGCCAGGTGGCAGACACCTGTGCAAGCTGCACGTAAGTGTCTTTTTTCTCAAGGGCTGAAAATCTTACTTGGCTTTTAGCAGGAAAGAGATTCAGCTCCCAAGTGGATCTTTCCAGGGCTTACCTGCTCCCCTGAACACCCTGCACTCCTTACCTGGGAATCCCCTTAATGAACCATGCAGTTATTTAATGAAAAAAAACAGGAATGGTGGAATTTTGGTCATTGAACAAAGCAGTCATGTGGGCAGTTGTCTCCCTTAAAACTGTTTTGCTTTGCAACTGAGATTCTGGTCCCAATTGCTGTCATAAATTGAGGATTATTTGTAAATTTAAAAAATACATTAAAAATCATCCTCCAAATCATACACATCGCAGCCATAAAAGTAGATCATACTGATCTACTAAGTTGTAGATCAGTGTTTCTCAACTAGGGCATCTGTGTTCAACTCCCACAGCCAATACAGCCATTGATGAGAATTCTGGGACTGAAGACTATACATCTGGAAGTTTATTTAAATTTATTATTTTACTCCATACATTTACTCCATACCAACTGTTCAGTTTGTATGGCTGCCCATCTTACCAACTAACTCTAGGCATCAAAAAGAAATTAAGTATATAGAACAAAAATTAAAATACATAGCAACCAAAAATAAATCACATAACATAATCATTAAATGCACCAAGAAACCAAAAGGACCTTAAATATACCCATTCTGCATAATAGGATTGGTTAGCTAGAAACCATTGGGGAGAAATGGTCCCTCAAGTAACCTAATACCAAAAGGTGACAACCAGCACCTGGAATTGCACCAAAAACCACACTGGCAACCAATGCAGTTCACAGAAAATAGATGTTGAATGCACCGAATAACTTGTGCTGTTGCATTCTTGCACCACTTGAAGTTTCCTAATGCTCTTCAAGAGCAGCCCCATGTTGGGACATTGCAGTGGTCCAGATGGAAGATCAAGTTGCTAAAACTGAGTCATCCTGTCTACTGATGGTATTTGAGGATTCTGCTGTTGCCCACAACACTTTTTTCCTAAACCATTTGATTCTAGAGCCTCTTTCTGTGACCTGTTACTGGTTTTACTAAGAGACAGAAGGAAAGACTATGAGCCCAATCAATAGCACTTACTATAGAAGGATCTGTTGACTTCCCTGAGCTTTGATGGCTCATAATCTATTAACACTGTGGAGGATGTTTGCTGATGTGGCCTAAATATGTATTCCTACACCTTTCTTCTCCAGGAAACTGGCTTTGAAATATCACCCAGATAAGAATCCTGATAATCCAGAAGCAGCAGAGAAGTTCAAGGAGATCAATAATGCCAATGTAATTCTCAGTGATGAGAACAAGCGGCGTCTTTATGATGAATATGGCTCCATGGGACTCTATGTGTCCGAGCAGTTTGGGGAAGAAAGTGTGAAGTATTACTTCCTCATGTCCAAGTGTTGGTTCAAGGTAGGTGGCTCATAGAAGAGGAACAGACAGTTTTTCCCCCTTTCTCCAGCTATTTTTTTTCTGCCAGCTATTGCTCTGACAATGAGTGTCTGTTATTGACTATTTTTAAGAGGAGGCTAATTTTATCATTTGCACCCCTTTTCCAGACAATAGTAGCGTGCTGTGGCATCTTTACATGTTGCTGTTGCTGCTGCTGCTGCTGTTTCTGTTGTGGGAAATGCCGCCCGCCTGAAGATGATGAGTCCTACAAGTATGTCAATCCTGAAGACCTGGAGGCCCAGATCCGTGCAGAAGACAATGGTGAGATTGTTATGGCAAATACTGGGATGAGGATGGACTTCAGTTTCATGCACTTGCTGACCCCCAGAGCCAAGGGAAATGTTAGAGGAGTTTTTAGCATATGCAGCTTTTTCTCTCCCAGAGCCGCGGTGGCGCAATGGTTAGAATATAGTGCTGCAGGCTAATTCTGCTGGCTGCCTGCAATTTGGCAGTTCAAATCTCATCAGGCTCAAGGTTGACTCAGCCTTCTATCTTTCTGAAGTTGGTAAAATGAGGACCCAGATTGTTGTGGGCAATATACTCACTCTGTAAACAGCTTAGAGAGGGCTGTAAAGCACTATGAAGTGGTATATAAGTTTATGTGCTATTGCTATTGCTATTTCTAAGGTATGTCAGATGCAGCCTGTATGTCTCTTCACATGCACAGAGCATGTTCACATGAACTCTGCCCTTTTGTTTCCTCATTTCCTGTCTCCAGGGATCTCTTGCAAGTACTGACTTCTTGCTAGCTTCTGATCTCTTCAGGAGATCAAGTATTTAGCTGACTGGGCCTATTAGGCAGAAATTAATTAACTTCTGCAATTAATGACAGGAAAAAATCAATAATGTTTTTCTGCTGGGTTTTCTGCTAGTTTTCTGATTTAATAGAAAAAATGGGAAATATTCTACACAGACTGTGCTTTGTATGACTGAAAATGGCATACAGTGCTGACCCAAAATTATCAGTGATATGAACAGGAAGCGCACAAAAAATATCTGCATTAAGACAGCGGTATAACAAATGCAATGTAAACCCTCATGTGGTTTGCTCATACTTTTTATATCTCCTCAGAATGTGTTGATAAATATTCTTTTTTACTTAAAGAAATCTGGGAGGAGTAAAAACTGTACAACAGTACAACACTCTGGCTACTGACATTGTGGGTGTGCCATCCCTGAATATTTTAAAGAAGAGGCTGGATAGTCATCTCTCAAATATAGTTTAATTGGTTTTCCTACACATAGCACAGGGTTGGACTGGATCAGGGATGTCAAACTCAAGGCTCTTGCTTAAATCTGGCCCACGAAGCCAGCCTGGAAATAGCAAAGGACCAGCCCATGCTGCCTCTGGCAGCCGAAATGGGGCACAGGGGTCCTCACATGCCCCCCTGCCCCATTTTTGGCCTGGGTGGCCTGCAGCACTCTGCCAGCCAAAATGGGGCACGGGGGTGGACCGCAAGGCCCCCTGTGCCCCATTTTGGCTGGCAGGATGGTGCAGGAGGCCACCAAGGCCGAAAGCAGGGTGTGGGGGAGCAGTCTATCCAACATAGTGACAGAGTGCCAAAATAAAGCCTATAATGGAGACGTTGCTGATTTTCTGGCTACAATAAATGAAGCAAAAAATTGTATCTGTAGTCTAGACATACATTTATAATATTTTAGATTTTATGTTTCATATTTTTATCTCTTGGGGGTTTTTTTGCATCAAAATGTAATGTGAATGTTCCATACAATAAATAATAACCTGAAATTCCCCTGTCCCCCATCCCCCCATCCTATTAAGTTCAGTCCCTCTCCCCTCCCCCTGTAAGGTAGCCAATTTCAGGTCTAGGGCATAGACAAATGATTACTGTTAATGGAATGTTGAGGGTTGTGTTTTCCTCCTGTTCCTCTGCTTCAAACTCACAAAGCTGAGTGACTATGTTATCCTCCCTAGGTGGCGATGCTATCCGAATGCAGCCAACAGCAAATACAACATTGCACACTACAGATGAGAATCAGTCCCGCAAGCCATGACCTTGTAAGCACGGCTCGATCACTGGTGTGTGGTGGGGAAGTCATGAGGAAGCTACAGGAATCTTTTGGCAGCTGGTGTCCAGATTTAGAAGGGTCTAAAACAGTGTTTCTCAACCTTGGTAGCTTGAAGATGGGTGGACTTCAACTCCCAAGAGTCCCCCAGCCAGCGCTGCTGGCTGGGGGATTCTGGGAGTTGAAGTCCACCCATCTTCAAGCTACCAAGGTTGAGAAACACTGGTCTAAAAGAAGCTTTTTGCTACTAGAGTTTGTGACCCTTTTCCTCACCATCATCTGCTACTGTGAAGCAGTCCCTTCAGTCGAACCCCCTCTGTTTTCTGAAAAGTAATACACCCTTGGCTAGATCTAGGATCTTTTTGCATCAAGGACGAGCTTTTTCCAGAACATCACTGATCTGGGGAAGAGCTGGTGGATTAAAATCTGCTGTGGAATGGACTTCTGCTGCTTTCTATACTAATACAGTCAGTCCTCATCTTAAGAGCCACAATTGAGCCCAACATTTCCATTGCTAAATGAGACGTTTGTTAAGTGAGATTTGCTCCATTTTACGAACTTTCTCGCCACCGTTGTTAAGTGAGTCATTGCAGTTAAATTAGTAACACGGTTGTTAAGTGAATCTGGCCTCTGCATTGACTTTGCTTGTCAGAAGGTTGCAAAAGGGGATCACAGGACCCCAGGACACTGTAAGTGTCATAAATGTGAGTCAGGTGCCAAGAATCTGAGCTTTGATCACGTGACCATGGGGCTGCTGCATTAGTTGTAAGTGTGAAAAGTTGGCCCATTGGTCACTTTTTGATCACTTTTTCTAGTGCTGTTGTAACTTTGAATGGTTGCTAAATGAACTGTTGTAAATTGAGGACTACCTGTACTATAACCTGAGGATACACACTCAGAAAGTTACTATTGTAATGACTGGGCTTGTTGAATACACTTTCAGAGAACAAATCCCTTGCCAATCAAAGGCCATGTGGATAGATTGAGTTGGCTAGTTGTTGCCCAGTTCACAAAGTGATAGTTACATGCCTGAGATTTATCTGGAGGATTGATGCAGCTGACTGCACGTGGAGATGGGCAGAGTAGAAGGCGAGGGAGCCATGGCCAAAAATACCTGAAGCAGATGCAGTCATTCCACATTAGTAGCAATATTGATATCTGCTTAGACGGAAATGCTACTCTAGACAAGCCTCTATGGCTAAGGCCACTCTGAACAATTGTCTTATTTTATGTGACGGTAGTTGCTTTGGCAGTCTCAGTCTCTTCTGTTTTGGTGACTGATCCAGTGGTTAGCACTGGAAGAGATTATTCAGAAGAAGAGGAGGCATCCTTTTCTCCTGATCATGAATGCTGTGCACAGACCAACAGCAGACATTTCTTAAGCCCAGTACAAACACCTGTCCATTCTAGTAGGCAAACTCGCTTTAAAGCATTCTATCTTGCTCCTTCTTTTCTAACCTCACTTTCTCTTCCCTCCATCAGAGTTCGGTTTCCAGTCACAGCACAGTTCCTATTCCAGCAATCATTCCAGAGACATCCTGCCCAGGTCTGAATTACCAATCCTTTGGACTCTGGACAAAGAGCTCCCTCTCCAGTTGTGATGCTGTGCAGTGACTTTGGTGAGGGTGCCTGAATGCCTGCTTCGGAGTCATAAATCTTCTCAGGGAACATGGCCACAGGCATACTCAGACCTTGCAAGGAGCTGGTTTGAAGGAAAGAGAGACACTTTAGCTCCGCCTCTTTAGGCCCAAGGAACAGCTTCCCCTTCTCCAGCAACAGAACACTTCTTTGTTTAGCCTATATTCCCACAGCAATGAAGGAAAAGAAAATGGACGAATGTTGCCAGCCCAGCAGTTTTTATCCCCAGTCATTCTTTCTCCTTCCAATCTTGGTATTTTGTCTTTTTAAGCCAGCCATATTGTGCCCTTGTCAAAGCCCAACTCATGATGGAGGAGGGGATATTGGGCTCCCTGCCTCCCAGTGCCAGGGAGGTAAACTGCCCTGCTAGGGCTGTCCCCTGGCAACTTGGACTGCCGTTTCTGACCTATGCATTGGTGCCAAGCTGCATTTCAGGGTGTAGTGTGAAGTGTGGTGGGATTTGGAGTGCCTGCCTGGTAAGTTGGTTTGCTCATCATCTCCCACGATGAACTGCTGCTCCAGAGAGCTTTAGTTGCTGTGTAGCATCCTGCCTCTTAAGCTGCCCCGAATCCTTTTCTGTGGGGCAGTACTGGGCAAGGGCATTTTTCACACTGTGATTTAAAAAAAAATTGTTAGGATTTTATCAGCACAATTAAATATTTCTGAAGGAAAGAGCTGGTTTTTTGTTCATGTTTCCTTAGGATGTATTCATTCATACATTCCTGGGAATATTGGGGTAGGTCTTAATACTTTGCATGCAATCTCTACTTGGCCCTTCAAGGACATCCTAGTTTTCCCCGTATGCTGGAATTTTTTAGTAGAACAAGGCAAGTAACAAATTAACTATTTTTAATATATTTGTGGGCTGTATTATGCTATTTAAGGATCAATAGCTGTCCTTGCAACCATACCAACCATGAATTTTTAATTTGCACATTAACTTGGATGGGAATGTGTGAAGTATGTTGAGTTCCGTCTTAGATCTATCTTATTCAACATTTTTATAAATAACTAGGCCCTAGAGAGGAATAAATGTTGGGGGGTACATTGGAAAACAGAATCGATATTTAAAACCATATTTAAATATTGATATTTAAATGATCAAGAGCTCCAAATCAAATTACAAGAAATACATAGCTATAGATCAAAATGTATATAACTGATAGGAATGGTCATAAGCTATAAGATCAGCAAGTGATACTACAGAAATTTGTTTTTTTGGGTTTTTTTATCTTTTGTCATTAGACAGCACAGGTTGTAAGGGCCCTTCTCTCTTGCACACATTAGGGTGGAATAAGGTGCCCACAACAAATAAATAATGGCAGCAGGAACCATCATATGAGCCAGTACCAGTATGTAAAAATTCAGGCTTCTGAGGAAGTTTGACTTCCATTCTTCCATGTCTGACTTGTTTTGCTGCAGTCATCTTTTATTCTCTAAATACTTCAAGATCATTTTAAAAGACACTCACATAGGAGATGAAGCTAATTTGTTTCATTGCCTCAGAGCAGTGTTTCTCAACCTTGGCAACTTTAAGATGTGTGAACTTCAACTCCCAGAATTCCACACTTTTTAAAATAGCCAAGTTGAGAAATCCTGCTCCAAAGAATGTATCTTAATCATATGAACTCTTTGATAATAGAATAGAAGCAGAGGTTGAATTATTGTCAAGAGAAGTATAACAAATGGGTATCTGTATGTACAGGAACTTGAACTTTTGAAATTGTATGTTTTTATAATTTAATTACAAATGCGCGCTATTCTAGAACCTAACATGTTTGGCCCAGCCTTGCCTAAAAACTGCAGTCTCTTCAGTCTTAATGGTATTATATGGCTTAAGAATAATTACTTTAGAACTAATTTGACTCCCTGCTTTAGCAGAAAAATAAGTATTAAGAAGTGACTATTCTTCACAGTTGGGAGAATAATAAATGGGTCAGGAAGATATAATCAGATACACATTTTTGCTTTGAGAATCAGATCTAGGTCCAAGCTATTCCAAAAAATGTTTTCTTTTATATATCTTTTTATTAATAATATTTTAAAGAATAGAAAAAGCTAACATAATCTAATATAAAAAAGAAAAAGAAATCAAAGATAGGTGCAAGAAAAAAACATAGAAAAAATGTAAAGCAAACGCTTAGGCTGTAAAGCACTGTGAAGCAGTATATAAGTGCTATTGTTATAACTTTACCTCTGTGGTTACAACATGCCTCTCTTCTTTCTATATCTATTCTGTTTAATCATCAAAACCATAAATCATGTCTATTTTTTCTATTTCATGCAAAAAGTCTGTAAGGGATTTCCAGTTAGTAATAATTGTAGATATTTCTTTTCCCTAACCAAAGAAATGAACTTAGTCAGTTATATCATTTTTACCAACCATTCCTCCATTGGGGATAATGCCAAATTCTTCCCATCTTTATGCATACAATAATCTTGCTGCATATATAAAGTTCCATGTCTTTTCCAACCCTTTGTCCATCAGTCCCAAAAGAAAAAAAAACACTGGTTTCAATTGTACATTAATCTTTTAAGATTATCTTAATTGATGTATGTATTTTAATGCAAACATTTCTAGCTTTTTCTTGCATATCCCAAGCATACTTTAGGCTCTGTCCATTGCACCAATATCCTGCAGTGTTTAATAGTGATTATTGGTGATTTTTTTTGTGCTGTTCTGGACATCTGTGATAAAATCTTCTGTTTCTGTTGTAAACTGAAAGCCTTTTAGCTGCTGCACTAAATCCACACAAATCTTTTCTAAGAAACCTTTCCAAGTATTCTAATCCCATGTAGCATTTCAGTGGGATGGATTCAGTCAGTGGGTGAGTGCTTTTCCTGCAGAAGCCACAGAAATCCATCTTTTGGCATTTCATTTAAAAGGATAATAAGTAGCAGGGCTGGAAAATCGAAATCCTGGAGAAATATGATCCATCTGAAGAGGCAACAATGGATGGAAGTGATGTGTTTCAACCTGAGACAATTAACAAATGTTTGTATAGGTATTAATGTTTTGTTTTTTTAAAAAAATATATGCGGAAAGAAGAAAACCTATACAAAAATAAAATTATCCTATACTGAACATAATTACTCAAATGTTTATTCCATCCATCCATCAGGCTTTACAATTGAAGTCAACTTACATTTAAGTCAGTTAGTAATAAAAACTTTGGGAAATATAATTAGTAATCTATAGCCAATTTTCCAGTTGGTCTCCCCAGTAAAAAGTTTATTCAGATAGAAGCTTAAAACTATTGTGCAATTAGGAAAGAATACTTTCCTCCCAAACTACACAACGTCCATTTTAATGAGTAAGAGCACACAATATTGATTTCTGTTTCTTTATCCTAAAGATCCCAATTATTTTTAAGCAGCCTTCACGCTCCAACCCCAGTTGGAAACCATCCAGATCTGGATTTTGACTGCAGGAAATCCTGTTTGGAAGGCTCCAGGATCTGCAAAGCTGGTTTAGATATTAATGTTGTTAAGATTGGTTGGTGTGATTCAAAGCAGTGGCTTTTTAAGTATCCTTGGCTAATGGCTATAAATTGCTTTGAATGACAAAGTTGTAAGACTTGTTTATTTTGCAAAGTATTTACGAAGGTTACGTTTAAGTCTATTGTAATTTTACATGTTTCTCCTTAATATTTTGATTCATTTTGAATGTTGAGAAGAGTATGCTGCTTAATGTGTCGAGTACAATCAAACCAAAAGCCAACAGCTTAATTGCACTTGCAAAAAAGAGAGAGAGAGAGAGACTGAGCAGTCACTTACATATTCACAGCATTCCTTGACTCCATAATTGCAAACTCAGTTTGTAATATTTCATGGAACCTGTCTGAAGAAATGCAAATAAGAGAATTCATTTTATTCCTTAGTAGACGCTTGCAATTCGAATTATTTGGTTCCAGCCACTTACATAACATCCAATTATACTTTAGTGGAAGGTCTTTATTTTCTTACTGTTCTTACTGTTTTGGATATAGCATAGGAGTATGCCACTGACTGCTTCCCCCCAGTCTGACAGCCATCTTTTGAAAAGTGTCATAGCTTCTTGTGGAGTAGTGACTAAGTGTCACCTGATCCCGTTGACAGCTGTTGCTTTGCCCCCGCACCCTTTACTGTGACAAAAATGGCAGCTGGGATTCCATTGGGGTCATGTGACCTACTAAGAATAGCCTTGTAGGCTCAGGACAGGGAATGATGTCAGAAAGAAGTCAAGATCTGGACAGGCAAACTAGAAAAAGAGAAGCAAGCTTGGTGGACGGAGGAAAATTCCCCAAGTGAAAATAAAAGAGGAAGAGGCGTAAAAGCCAGGAAGGAGAGAGGATACACTGCCAAGGCAGGAGAGCTGGAGCAGGCAGGCAGAACAAGGCAGAGAGAGCAGAGATTGGCAAGGCAGGCATTCAGACTTAGGGAAGGCTGAGTAGGTCATCCATCTAGCCCATTAGAGTGTGCGGTGGGCAAGAATTGGTGCTGCGGGGATGAACTTTGCCGTGGGCTTCAAGCCGATGCTGGGGACTTCACAGAGCATGGATAACCTGGAGAAGCAGCTTATCTGCCCCATCTGTTTGGAGATGTTCACCAAACCAGTGGTCATCCTGCCCTGCCAACACAACCTCTGTCGTAAGTGTGCCAACGACATCTTTCAGGTGAGCAAGAAGCCCAGGAATCAATGCTCTGGATAAGCATAAGGTGAAAGGGATTCAGGTCTGTCTGGGTGATGCCTTTCTAAAATCTGAGCCATTTCTGAGCGAAGGAGTTCATGATAATTATGTAATAAATGTTATGATGTTTTCTCTGCTTATAGATAGCCATTAATATTCATCGCACTTCTTGAGTAACATAAATAAAGGGAATATCTGCCTCCCAAAATTTAAAAAGGCCAATGAGAGAGGGGGATGGAGGAGCAACAGAGAATTTGGAAGTATGAAGAATAGCAATGCCAATTACATCTTGTTTCATGGAAAAGGACTGAAGTATCAAGGTGTTTGTTGTTTAAGGGAGGGTTTGGAAGGCAGGGGATAGGAAGGACATTGTGTGTTGTGTTGATCAAGTGCTCCAAAATGGGAGGAATACGAGACTGGTTGTGAGATTCAGGATAGGATGGCAACACCTTGTATTAGCCTGGAGAGGCCATTACAAGCAGAACTGAAGCAGGAGACAGCCTATTGCCTTTGTATGTATCATCAGTGAGGGGAATAAAATTGATGCAATGAAAGGCCTCTTCCTACAGAACATTTTCTATACATTCCAACCTTCTGGAGACATTAACAATGAGATATTGCCATTTACCCTGTACTCACATGGCTAATAGGAAAAAGATGACAGAAATGGAGCTGGATGATGAAATGGAACATATATGGAGGAAAATACCCTACTGATTTAAGTAGGATTTGTGTATGATGATTTTTGTGAGTTGTCTAAATAGGAGGTAGCTGCAGTTATCACTTGTTCTGTTACACAATTTGGCAGTTTGATCTAAAGAAAGTGTAACAGAAGGTGGGAAGTGAAAGTTTTAACCAAAGGAAGTATCTTCAGTCTCATTTAGTTACATGTTGACTACATTTATACAACTATGCTGAACTTGGAGATAGTTTGGTCTAGTGCAGTGATGGCTAACCTTTTTGCCACCATGTGCCAAAAGCTGGGGGAGCATGGAGGGTTGCAGGTGTGGGTGCCCACATCTATCATTCAATGTGCCCCCCCTCCCGTGCATGCGCATATGACCCCCACACACTTCCCCCTGCTTTTGGCACACAATGGCACGGTGGGCCTGTAGGCCTGCTTTTCCGCCTTCCCCAGGCTCCAGAGGCTTTCTAGGAGCCTGGGGAGGGCAAAAACTGCCTTCTCCATCCCCCCGGAGGCCTTCTGGAGGCCAGAAACAGCCAGTTTCCTGACTTCCGGTTGGACCGGAAGACCTGAAAATCAGTTGGCCGGTCCGCGCATCAGCCCTGGAGCTGAGCTAGGACAACACTCGCACGCCCGTCAATATGGCTCCATGTGCCACCTGTGGCACCCATGCCATAGGTTCACCATCACGGGTCTAGTGGTTAAGGCACCAGGCTCAAAAGCAGGACATCTTGGGTTCAAGTCATGCCTTAGCCATGAAACCCAGTTAGGTGATTTTGGGCCAGTCATTCTTTCTCAACCCAACCCACCTCCCAGGGTTGTTGTGGGGAAAATAGAAGGATAGTGTGTTGGATAAGTTTGCCATCTTGAGTTATTTGTAAAAATAATAAAAAAAATTAATCCCTTTTCTGGGTTCACACAGTACTGCACTCAGATGGATTAAGTTTGTGTATCCTGCTAACCCACAAGAAACTAACCCTTAAAACTAGCCTATATTATGCAAATTCATCTTTAAAGCGCTCCATGGCTTAGGACCCGGGTACTTACGAGACCACCTTCTGCCACCGATAACCTCCCACTGGCCAATACGCTCTCATAGAGAGGGTCTCCTCAGGGTGCCGTCGGTCAGGCAATGTCGACTGGCGACCCCCGGGGGAGAGCCTTCTCTGTGGGGGCTCCCACCCTCTGGAACGAGTTACCCCCGGAGATTCGATTAATCCCAGACCTCCGCACTTTCTGCAAGGCATTAAAGATTTTTCTATTCCAGCAAGCCGGGCTGGCTTAACGTAGATTTTAATGGGTGAATTTTATGAGGGGTTTTAAATTTGGGAAAGCCATAATTGGATTTAATTATGTTTTAGATTATTTTAACTTTTATATTGCTTGTATTTTAATGTTTGGCTGTTCACTGCCCTGAGTCCGTCAGGAGAAGGGCGGTATACAAATTTAATAAACTAAACTAAACTAAATGCAGCCACTTTTACCAGAGAGCAGCAGAATGGAAAATAAGACCATAACCAACTGTTGCCCTTCCAGATGAGAAGAAAGGGTGGTTTATCTGGAAACTATATTCTACAAAGAATGATGGAAAGTGCTAAGTAGCTTGGAGAAGAAAAGACTATGAGGAGATTTATAATGTCTGCAAATATAGTATAATGATTTACCACACAGAAAATGGAGCAGGCCTTTTGAAGTAATGGGATGGTTGTTATGATGTCATAGATTTTTATCTCAACCTGAGGAGAAATGTTCTAGTAAGAATTATTTCATAGCGCTAGGCTCTCTTTCAACGAAGACAAGCATTTGTCAGGGATTCCATAATTGGACTGATCTAAACCAGATGGCTTCCTAATGGAAAGCTATCCAAGACTTAGTGATTTCTAAGATAACAGTTCTAAATATCTAAGAGAGGAAGACACTATAGTTACTTTACACTGAAAGACATTTTTTCACTAGCTCAGAGAGCATTTATTTTGTTTTAAAACTCAGTCTTGACACCAGGGGTGAAATCTAAAATTTGTTACTGCCGGTTCTGTGGGCGTAGCTTGATGGTGGTGGTAGTTAATGTGACTGGGTGTGTGTGGCCAACTTTTTTTTTAACTTTTAAAACTATTTTTTTACAACCTCTTCCGATGAAGAGCTTGTAGAAAAAATGCTTTTAAAAGCCTCTGATGACCCAGCTGAGCCGCGTGATCATCAGAGGCTTTTTTTTTAAAAAAATTTAAAAGCGTTTTCTTGGCGGAAAAGGTTGTAGAAAAAATGCTTTTAAAAGTAAAAGAACAGCCTCTGATGATCGCGTGGCTCAGCTGGTCATGGGTAGGGTGGGCGCAGGGATTTTTGCTACCAGTTCTCCGAACCACCTGCCGCCATCGCTAGCGGATCGGGCGATCCGGTCCGAACCGGGAGCATTTCACCCCTGCTTGACACTGACAATTGATGTCAGTTCTGAGTCCAATATTTATTTAGTTGTAAAACTCTGGAAGCGATCATTTTCATCAAGAAGAAATATGCTTGGCTGTTAATGTTTGATTTGAGCCAAGCCTGGCAAATGGAGCAAGCTTGCCCATTGCTTTCCTGTAAAAAATACTACTGTTGGAGGAGGAGGATTCCTGCTGTCTCTGCCTTTAGGAAGTAATACTGTGTTGATGGAGTGATGGCTTAGTACTAAACGATTGGTGTTTGCTATCCCAACAGAGTTCTGTACTGTTTTTTATTAATACAGCTTTCTTTACTCACTGGGAGAGACTGAGAGCCATCCGAATAGATTCAGCTGCTATGTATAGGATTAACGGCATCTTGTATCTCTAAAGATAAATCAGATTTAGGATGTTTTGTGCAATACAGATATCCCTTGGCCAGTGGTGGGCTGCTGCCAGTTGTAACAACCGGTTTGCCCAGCACTGAAAATGCATGCATGCCTTTTGCGTATGCTTGTGGCCTTCCGTGCATGCGTGCAGCTTAAAAAACACGGCGATATAGGACGGAATAACACCAAGGTGGGGGAGGCAGGCCCACCCACAGGTCACAACTACTGGTTCGCCCGAACTGGTCCGAACTGGCAGCAGCCCACCTCTTCCCTAGGCTTACAAACATTTGTTTAGAAACTGTTCAGAGTTACAAATCACTGAAAAAAGTGACATACGACCAGTCCTTGCACTTATGCCATCGCAACATCTCTATAGTCATGTGATCAAACTTTGGATATTTTATTCACAATGGCTGCAGCATCACAGGGTCATGTGATCACTATTTCTCGCCTTCCCAGTTGACTTCCAACAAGCAAAGTCAATGGGGGAAGCTGGATTTGCTTCATGGCCATGCAATTCATTTAACAACTGTGGTATTTTGCCTACTAACTGTGGCAAACAAGGTCATAATGTTGGGTGTGCTCACTTAACAATCATGGTCCTAATTGTGGTTGCAAGTCAATTATACCCACCGTAAAACAGCCAGGGCTTTTCTTCCTTACTTAAAAGGGAACACTCTACTTTAAGCAGCAAACAACAATTTAAATCTGCCTTGAGTATGGGTGGTGTGTGAGATGAAAGCCACGTTACGGGGACACAACAGAAAAAGAGGTTAGCTGGCATTGTTTATGGCTAGATTCTAGTAAGGAAAAGCCATCCTTACCATCATTGCTAGGATTTTGTATCTCTCTGGACAAATTCTAGAAAATCTAAATCTTGATTCTTTAAAACCTGTTGTGTACATGCCCATCGACACCATCTGAGTTGTGGGATCCCTTTAAGGCTAAAGAATTAAATCCTTTTTTTTTTGAGAAAACTAAGCATTCTAGGCCATCTCTAAAGGCAAGACACCAAGATATAGTCTTTAAGTTCACAAAATAAAAAACTTTAACAAAACTAACAAAAGTGCATGTTTTGCACTTTTACAAAAGTAAGAAGGAAAGAAGTGGTGTTAATTAGAATGAGAGTAAGGTTGCCTCTCTGCAGAGGAAGAATAACCTGTGCATGAGTAGTGCCATCTAGAGGCCACAAATAAAATATATTGTGTAAGTTTTTTAATTTACAAAACCCATCCATTGTTGGGTCCACTCCACAAATAAACCAAATTCACTGTGTTGCAGGAAGAAATGCTAGCTTTTTTGTTTTATTTGCTTCCTTATATTAATATGCCCAATTCTTTCAAAGTTGACTTCTGTATTCCAGTCTCTGTTTTTTAACCTATTCAAATATGTTGCCTTCTGCTCGAAATGCATTCCAAGCAACATGAGTGGACTACACAGAGCAAAGTCGAACTGGTCTGTGATCTGGACACACAATAATCTTTTAAAGCTTTTTTTTAGCAGCTGTGTGACTTTACTACTCATCTTTGGTACTTTTACCAAACCAAATCCCCAATTTCTTATAACTTTATTCCTTTGCACCTAAATGCAGTACTTTAAAGATCTGGTGAATTTCACTCCGTTGGTTGGGACCTTAATTCCTTGTCTATGCAATACCTCTCTGAATCAGAATTCTGGTTTCCCTAGTATCATCTGTTCTCCTCATCTGTGTGAAGATCCGCTTTGATGACAGCTTCTTGCTCAATCTCTAGGTTAAAGACCTTCTGAATGTTCTTTTTTTAATGTAACAAGGGAAAATTGAATATACTGAACATTCTTACGCTCATTGCACTTAATTCACTTTTAACTACATTGTGTTAAAATACAATGAATTGACTACCTGCTTCCCCACCCACCCCCAAGGGCAGTCCCTATTAAAGCATACACAAGTAAGGAAAATCCTCATAAAGTTTCCTTGCACTTAAATAGGCCCTCAACACATGAATTTATATAAAAAAGATTGAATTGCGTATTGCCCAGGAAAAAGTCCTACAGCACTCTTTCAATATCTTTCCCTCAGAAGGAAAATGTATTAATTTGTTGTTTTGAATTAAATGGAGTCCTATGCATTTTACCTAAAAAATATTCTTACAGACCTCAAGTTGACAAATCAGTGCTTTTGTTCTGTAGAAATCTGTTTCCTGACTCAAGTTTCACTTCAATGTTCTTTGCTCTAATATTGGAGCAGGATAGTCTATAGAAGCCAACTCACCCCTGAAGGTCTGGTATGGCATCCAAGAGTTTTCAGTGTCAACAGCAACAGTTGTGATTTTCAGACTAGCATTTTGTTTTTAAAAGAAATACATTTTATTAATTTTTTTCAAAAGCTCCCGTAAACATAAAAAATGAAAATAAAAATTGCATTAAAATGTTTCTCAGGATGTTCCTATTTGTTTATTTGTTTTTATATTTATTATTTATTTATTTATTATTAATTATTTATTATTTATCTTATGTGCTGCCCATCTCATCAAAGATGATTTTAGGCAGCTTACAATCAATGAATAAAAATGCCATATAAAACATTGAAACAATAAATAGATATTTTAAATTTAAAAGTCAGCTAAAATTAAAGTGACCAAGATGGATGGAGAGCAAAGAAGAGAGCCAAGTGCCCACGGGGAGGAGATGGGATGTTATCTAATTTAGACGTTTATTTATTACTTAGAGGAGCTCTCTCTTCAAGTGGCTGCATTTTATCCAAAATTTTAAGAACTCTATTGGAGGAGTGAGGTTGTCCCATTTAACTTTTGCACCTCTTAGTCACCTGGCTAGACCATCATTTAGCTGTCTGAATATAACCTAGAACTCATATGTGAGTTGGCGAATGAGTTACTGTGCTATGCATATGGTGAGTTACTCTGGCAAATTGGATGTGGGATGGCTGGGAATAATCCTTTGCCAACGTCTGCCTATAGCAATTGCCAACTCTGGAGTTGCCAACTCTTGTAATAGTAGCTGGTAGGGGATCTATTTGTATGACCTGTCCTGGGGCAGAGGAATGTCATTGGAGTTCAAAATGCCCTCCTGGGTTTCAATTACCGCTTCCTAGAAGAGCTACATTTCTAACAAATGGGTAAGTAAGCAGTACTGAACCTCAGCAAAAACCTCAACTTTCCCATCGCCTCCTTGTCAGGCCTCCAACCCCCTGTGGCAATCTCGTGGATCTACTTCAGTGTCCTCAGGAGGCCGATTCCGGTGCCCATCCTGTCGGCATGAAGTGGTGCTGGACCGGCATGGAGTTTATGGCCTGCAACGCAACCTTTTGGTGGAAAACATAATTGATATCTACAAACAAGAATCCTCTCGGTAAGTTATGTGTAGACTCCCATAATTTCTGTTTCAATACTTGGTGGTTGCTCATCCTGCACCTAAGACATGCATGTGTGCTCACACATTTCTGTTGCTCCAAAATCTTTGTTTTCCAAATGAAGAAGCAGAACCAGAATGTTCCTTCTGATTACTTCAACTCTCTTTCCTCCTTCAAGGCCTGTCAGAAATTGAATCCTTGCCCGGACCTCTCAGGTCTTATCCTTTCTATTTTCTCATCATCTTCCTTCCTAAATGCTTTTCTTGCTTTCATGTGCATTTTTCTACTTAATACATCCAGATCAGGGGTGGGTTCTACTTACCTTTACTACTGGTTCGCAACGGGAGTGTGCGTGCTTGCTTTGCTCACACATGCATGCTTCTGTGCATGCACAGAAGTTTCTGCACATGTGCAGATCATCTATGATGACGTCCGGGTGGGTGGGCGGAGCCTCCCACTGCTTTTGTTATTGGTTCTCAAGAACCGGACCGAACTGGGAGCAACCCACCACTGATCCAGATGTGTGTCAACCAGTACATCTAACACATCGTTGGGTTTTTCTAGAGCAGTGTTCAAAGTCTGCAAGAGTTAGACAGAGTCATCTCCCCAAAGCTAGAACTTGTTTTTCAGAAAGGTATGTTAATAACTGATATCATTTCTCAGTTCTTTATTTGCATAGTATTTCAATATTATTGGATTACTGTATTCATAATCTCTGGCGGCAAGACCAATTTAAAGGTTAGGCTCCTCTCACATTCCTGGCAAGCAAAATATTCCTCTCACTTTTGCAAACATATTTTCTCTCTCATACACTATTCCAAAAAAGGGAGATACCAGCAATAATAACACAGCATAATACGTGATATTTTTTAAAAAATGAAGGCACGCTTCTGTCAGCCCTTTGTCATGTTAATGATGTATTACAAGGCTTTCTTTTTTTGAAAAATAATTTCATTAAGCATTACAATTCTATAAAAACTGACTATCAGAACTTAAAAGAGTGAAAAAAGTAGAAAATGCAGAAAAAAAAAAAAATAAGAATATAGCAAAGAAAAAAGAAACATATAAACAAGTGCCTTCCCCTCTTGTCATAATCAGTGTAAACAATTTTAATAATTTATTGCCTTCTCTTAAAACACAACAAATAATCTCTTCATTCCAAAATTCATCTCATATCTGTAACAAATCCTTTGGCCTCATCATTCACTCTCGGATAGCAAAAGTCCACCAAGGATTACCAGAAATTACAATTTATCTCTTGTTCAGATAAATCTATTTTATTTATAAACATATCCTTAAACTTTGTCAGTCAGTCCTAGTCAGCAGAAGTCCATTAAAGATTACAAAAGATAACAAATCTATTTTAACTTTGATCAAATAAAACCCTATATTCCATTCATTTTACTTTTAACAATCTTAATCTACAATCCCATCAGACAATGTCCTATGGCTTGTTTTTTTTTTCTTTGTTGCCTCTCATAAAACCCTTCAGGTCTGTTTTGTAATTCCAATATAAGAAATTTATCCAAGTTGTTTTTTATTTACCATTTGTACATCCCTTTTAATTATTGAGAAACTGAATTAATTTGTATATCTGATGTAATATTTTCCATATATTATTTTAAAATTATTTTAAAATCCACTTTCAGATCGATCTCAATCTTGTCCAGTACAACTCGTTCCTCTTCCTTAATATCTGAACACAGCCTATCTATACTGGCAGACACTTCTAAAATTAACTTCTGCATCCATTGTTCAAAAATATTCCAATGGATGCAGAAGTTAATTTTAGAAGTGTCTGCCAGTATAGATAGGCTGTGTTCAGATACAAAACGTTATTTTGTATTTTACTCCATTCTGAGCCGTGATGGCACAGTGGTTAGAATGCAGTACTGCAGGCTAGTTCTGCTGCTCGCCAGCTGCCAGATCAAATCTCACCAGGCTCAAGGTTGACTCAGCCTTCCATCCTTCTGAGGTTTGTAAAATGAGGACCCAGATTGTTGGGGGCAATATGCTGACTCTGTAAACCGCTTAGAGAGAGCTGAAAAAGCAGTATGAAGCAGTATATAAGTGCTATTGCTATTCTATGTTAGTAAGTCAAACTGAAGTATTCTTCTCCTTTAATTATAATCTTTAGTTGCCTTTGGTTTCCTCTAGTGTCCCTCAAGTTCCTGTCTTATCATATTTTCTTTTAAGAATTTAAAACAACAGTATTTTCTCATGGGAAGGATTCTGATAACTAATTTCAAAATCTGATTTCAAAGCCATCTGGACCTTTAGTCCATTCACTGTATAACTTTCTAATTGCTGTTCTCCTGATTATCCCTCCTCCCCCCACCCAATATTTATGTTCTTAAATTTATCTTTCAAACTTTTTTGCTGAGGATTAAAGGGAACTCCCCCAGTGCGTGTTATAAGACTGGAAGGTTCTTAATGGTTGAAAAGCAGTAAAAAAAAAAACAATTTTCATAAGTGTTTAAGAATGAGCTTCGGCAGAAATTTGTGTCCATAACATAGACTATATTCTGGCTCTGAGCTTGGTGGAAATCCCTCAATTCCCAGCCACTCAACTTGTGAGGTAACTGAAGAAATCTTAGTTGCTGCAGTTTACTCAAGAGGAGCAGCTGTCCACAGTGGTTGATGTGGCAATCTCTTTGTCTCCAGGGAGATTTTGCTGGCTAGAATTCAACCTCTGGCTGCTGATATGTAATATCATCTCCGATCCTTCATATATATCTAGTTTGCGATGTCCTCAATGGAACTCATCGCCTACCACCAGGCTTACATAAAATGCTGGGCAGGAAGGAGAAGAGAGCCCATGTTTGTGGGTGCTCCTTTTTGAAGGAGCAGACATTGTGATTTTCAAAATTGCCTTGGGACTTGGTCTTCTTTATGCACTTAAAAAGAATATAATTCTTTAAATGCTTAACCTAATCTAAACACAGTATCAAGAAAACGGTTAATCCAGAGGTGAAATCCAACAGCTTCTGGAGAACCAGTAGCAGAAATTTTGAGCAGTTCGGAGAACTGGCAAATACCACCTCTGGCTGGTCCCAGAGTGGGATGGGAATGGAGATTTTGCAATATCCTTCCCCCAGGAGTGGGGAGGGAATGGGGATTTTGCAATATCCTTCCCCTGCCATGCCCACCAAGCCACACCCACTAAGCCACACCATGCCCACCAAGCCATGCCCACAGAACCGGTAGTAAAAAAAATGGATTTCACCACTGGGTTAATCACATCAATAATTTGAATCACATGAAGCTACCATGTTTCCCGGAAAATAATACATCCCCTGATAATAAGCCCAATCAGGCTTTTGAGCACATGCACTAAAATAAGCCCCCACCCCGAAAATAAGCCCCCCCCCCAAAATAAGCCATTCCCGAAAATAAGCCTTCCCCGAAAATATTTAAACACATGTGCAGCCAGTCCCTGCCATTTCCTCTGGTTAGGGTTAGGGAGACAGAGCTGAAACTCAGGTAAGGACAAAAGAGGAGCCTCGTCTTGCTCCACACCCCCCAAAATAATAAGACCTCCCCAAAAATAAGGCCAAGAGCTTATTTCAGGGTTCAAAAAATATAAGACAGGGTTTTATTTTGGGGGAAACATGGTATTAAATATGCTGATTACGCTAACGTTGCCTTGCTATCATTAACCAAAGGAAGGATCATGATAGCTGTGTGTTGATGGTAAAACCAAAGGTTGGTTGTCTCTTGGTCACTGCATGTCTTTCATTGAACCAAGTTGAAATCCATCTTCATCTCAAATCCTAAGGCTTCCTTGCTGCCCACCTTTACCTAAACTTCTGTTTGGAACACAAGGAGCTAAAATATTTTCCTTTGGAAATAAAAATTGGGCCTCTTGGCATGCTGTACTATATTTCAAAAAGGAGCACATCTGTTCTCATTTGACATGATGACCGTAAGAAAAATAGAAAGGTTTTTGAGCCAGGGTGGATCATTTTCTGGGGATTCAACATCTTTCTCAATATCTTGTTTATGCTGTGGCCAGGCCTCTCCATGCCAAGGCAGAGCAGCAGCTGATGTGTGAAGAACATGAAGAGGAAAAAATCAACATATACTGCTTGAACTGTGAGGTTCCAACCTGCTCTATGTGCAAAGTCTTTGGAGCCCACAAAGACTGTGAAGTGGCTCCTCTTACCAACATTTATAAGCGCCAAAAGGTACAAGGAGTGGTGGTGGGAGAGAAAGAATGGAAATGAAAGAAGATCCTGTCTTCTTTCTACTCATAGTGTTTATTTTGGACAACTAGAGCAAAAACTTGAGTTGTGCAGAATCTTGTGGGAGAGACACTGTTACACATGTTAGATGCTGGTGCCCAATTTAACAACAGCGTTGTGATCCTGGCCTGATATTACAGCTTAGAATGTTGGTTTCCAAGTCAGATGTCACACAGGGGAATTGCCGGCATCACAAATGACCTATTCATGTTTATGTTTATGTTTATGTTTATGTTTATGTTTATGTTTATGTTTATGTTTATGGGTCTGGAAGAAAATGCCTGGATCATGAGCACCTAGAGTTGATTGGGGTTTTTCCTCTTCTCTGCTGCTTCCCTTCCATGATAGTTCCTTGTTTTCTTGGACAAGAGCCCATCCAGGGTGGGGCTTTCAGTTGCCTTATGACTTGCATTATCCTCTTCCTTGATCTAGATTCCCTAGAATTACTTCATTTGACCGGTTAGTCATTATGTTGGCTGCACAATCATGCAATAGAAGCAGAAACATGTCCACAGGCACTGCGTTGTAGCTATCCTCTCTTCTTGAAGATCTACATAGAGGTTAGACTTCGGAGGAAATGGATTTTGAGACTAAGCCCTGATGAGCCATAAGATAAGTTCATGCAGCATGTGAGTCTATAGCTCATCAAGGCTTAGCCTCAGAGTCTAGTCTCTATGTATATCTTCCAGTGAGACATTTCAAGTCTCAAATGAATTTGAGTAGTTTGTGGTTTGGAGTAGTGGAGTAGTACTGTGTAATCTATATTTGCTAAGGCATGACAGGCTTTATGAATACCTGTTTTCATCATTGCATTAACTTAAGTAGTGCAAGCCCAGCCATTATGTTTCACCTTCCTATTTCTGCAGGGGGAGCTGAGTGATGGCATTGCCATGTTAGTGGCAGGGAATGACCGTATCCAAGCCATCATCACCCAGATGGAAGAGATCTGTAAAACTATTGAGGTGAGCATAAAATCATTCAATTTGTTTTTGGGATGCTCTCAAGTGATGTTTATTTCTGCAGGATATGCCAATACAGGTAATTTTTGACTTACAACTATGTATTTGGTGATTGTTCAAAGTTACAATGGCACTGAAAAAGTGACTTACGACTGGTTATGGAGCATCCCCACGGCCACATGGTCAAAATTCAGGTGCTTGGCAACTGGTATTATTTATTCATTTAACAACAGCAGTGATTCAGTTTAGCAAAAAAGGTTGAAAAATGGAGCGCAACTTACTTAACAACTGCCTTGCTTAGCAATAAAAATGTTGGACTCAATTGTGGTTGTTAAGGATATTCTTGGCTCATAACCGATGTTATGGGTTACTGAGCAGACAACCCCTTGAGTATGCACATGAAAATGGCTGAGAGTGAATAACCACAGTCAATATACTGATACACTGAGTTGTGGTAGTCTTTTACTTTTTTAAAAAAAGTAAAGCGAAGTCCAATAACAATCCAAGTCATACACAGATTTATTTATTTATTTATCTATCTATCTATCTATCTATCTATCTATCTATCTATCTATCTATCTATCTATCTATTATATTTCTAACCGCCTTTCTCCCTCAGGACTCAAGGTGGTGTACAGTCAAGAAAAAATAAAAGATACATAAACATCATAAAATTGATAATTAAAATTATAACATAGTTTAGCCAAAATTAAATAAAACCCAGAATTAGATAATATTTTAATCATTCCCATGATAAGGCGATAGTTAAAATATTAATTCAGGGATATTCCAAGTACAAAGTCTTCTTACCAGTTGTTGTCATTATACAATAAAACAGTTCTTCTTGAGTTTCAAACAGGAACAAGATCAGTATTAAAACATTCAATAAATAGTAGAAAACAACAAGTAGCAATGATCAAACAGTGATCATACAGAGAGAACAGGTAAAGAGTAACAGCAAATAAGCAGATAAAATGGTGTAGTGTCCATAAGCCATGATTCAGGCTTCCCCTTAAGTACATTGGCTACAGAACTTAGCCAATCAGGATACAGGATGATGCAATATAGTCTTAAAGCAATATAATACCTTTTGACAAACATGTATTGATAGTTTATATATTGCCTAACCAACTAGGTAGACAATAGCCATTTCCTAACAGTGGTCATAAGTTGAGGACTACCTCTAAGCTTCCTTCTTTCTCCCACATGAAAATTGGAGAAAAGTTGGAGCCTTCTGAGAGCAAATACTGTAGAAGGAAAAGCATGGAAACATACACCTGCAGTACTTATTGATCTCATTATACCATTTAGTTAACTTTAATCTCTGATGGAAATAGTACTTTTAAAATAATAGCTCACCTATTCCCTCCCTGGCAGGATAATGCTCGGCGACAGAAACAGCATCTTTGTATGCGCTTTGACTCTTTGTACAGCATCCTGGAGGAACGCAAAAAAGAGCTGTTGCAAGAAATCGGACGAGAGCAGGAGGAAAAAGTCCAAAGAGTGCGGGGGCTCATCCGGCAATATGGAGACCATCTAGAGGTCTCCTCTAAGCTGGTTGAGTCAGCCATCCAGTCCATGGAGGAACCCCAGATGGCCCTCTATCTGCAGGTGCATACAGGTGTGACAAGACAGGGTGGGGGAGCAGGGTAAGCCTGGAGCCAGTTTAAATTGATCAGCAGGAAGCAGGATATACTGTCAGCTTTCTTAAGGATGGACAAGTAAGGAGAGGAGAGAAGCAGGAACCTGCTTGCAACATGTAAGATTCAGTGGTTTAAAACTTGGGGATATAGTTGTTTTCTGCTTCGTGGATGCTGAAGATTCTCTCTTTCTTTCCTGCAGCAGTCAAAGGAGCTGATCAAAAAGTGAGTAGAAGTAACAGGAGCAAAGGTCCAGGCCTTGAGCCTTAATATCAGCCTTCAGTGGCCCAACCGGCATTCAACAGCAGCACTGGAGATATCAGAGATCCACTTTTTCTTGCATATTTTTTATTTTATTCCGAAGATTAAAATATAAAATCCCCCCCCCCCAAATTAACCCAGTCAAAACAAAACTAGACAAAAGCATTTTAAAAATGGGAGCTAAATGGACAGAAAAACAAAACTACATATTATCCCCTCCCAGTTGTACACTGACAAATATATTGCAACAGAAATAGTTTTCCCTCTTGCGAAACAGGTTCAAGATTTTATACACTTCCGCATCTATTTGCAACCCAATCTGATGTGTCATACATAATGTACATGAAGAAAAAATAGTTAATAGGTTAATCAACAGCAAAGTTAAACAAAGATTCACTTCTGATTTATCCACACTCAGTTCTTTGACCCAGTTAGGCTGGTGTCTGTTTCTTCAAAACCCACAAATTTGTGATTTGTTATTTTAGGCTCTCTGGAATCTTCCTCTTTTTCTTAAGCAACCACAGCAGTGGGATTCCTTCTGGATTCAGGATTACAGTCAGTGCTGTAGATTTTTCAGATTGATGTGTTAATGTTATTCCAAATAATATCCATGCTTAGAATTGTGGAAGCCAGTTTCTGAGTCATACAGGAGTCTTTCTCAACATAGATTTTGTCACCTAAATTAAGCCCAAAACTGAAGAAACAGCTTCTGTTTGCTTTCAGTAAGATGCTGCTGTAAGTTAGTATTTAAATCAAACCAAACAATTTCTCTATAGGACAGAGCAATGAAAACAACAGCAGAAAACACATTTTCTTACAGCTTTCAAATATTTGTATCCTACGCAAACACATGAACATATACTTTATATGTTTTGAAATAACAGAGAGCTCTTGCTTGTGCTTCTTCCCTACCTCAGTTTAACTTTACTTGGATTTATAGAACATTTTGATGGAAGTCACAATTGGCAGCAGTAAGCCATGATATCTGGCCTTTTCCTCAATTCCTCAAAAATGCTATACACAGCTGGGATGCATACTTTCCAGGATCTTGGTGGGGACAGTTTTGGAAGCCATTTAATTCATTATTTGCTGGAAGCAGAATGGACAAAGAAGGGAGGAGACAAAAACAGCCAAACACATTCACACTGTTGTCTCATTTTGGAGAGAAAAGAATCTTCTCCTGCTGACTGCCGATTCCCATCTCTATTTTTTTTTTTTTTTTTTTGGTGAAAAGAGACATGCATCAGATAGATTTCATCATGCATCTTATTTTCTGCAGGATCACGGACATGTCCAAGGTATCCATGAGTAGCCGGCCTGAGTCTGGCTATGAAAACATGGACCATTTCTTTCTCAATGTAGATCACGTTGCTGAAATGCTGAGAACTATTGAATTTCAGACAGGTGAGGAGTGGCTGGACTGAAACATCTTGCTGGAGTGAAGGGAGAGGATGCATCCACTGCTGTTTCTCCATTTGGGTGCCATTCTCTTTAATTTTTTTCATTAACTTACACATCCCCTGTCTAAGAAGGAATTTGACACTGAGGAGCTGAAACCCTAACTCTTAACTATGTAGGGTGGAAAAGCTTGTAAGGAGGCATTGCAATGAAGGGTATTTGAAGAGTGGAAAAGAAGAAGCCATAGTATTGGATGGGGTGTGGATGGGGATAGATGGAATTATTTATATTATCTCAAAGAGAATGACCCAAACTATTCTGAACTTGACTCAGCAAAATCCCTCATCCTCCTAAGTAGAAATAGCATAAAGTGACAAGTCATTGTCTGGACTATTCAGTGGTTAAATAGCAGGCATTTGAAAGCAAGACTGATGTGTTATCAAGTAATTCTGCAAACCCACAACATTTATATAGTTTGGGGTTTGAAGGAAATACATATTTGGCTCATGGTGCAAAAATCATGGGGCAAAACTCAACAGCAACATCCGCCCAATAAAGAATTTTGTGACTTGTTCAGACAACATACCTGAGTCAGCTAAAAGCCTAATGTCTATATGTGCACAAGATATAAAGCTAGCATATTATGCAAATCCAGAAAATGGATCAGTAACCAGGTAATATATGCAGTTTAAATCCTTAGTGCTGGTGTATTTGGGAAAAATATGAAAAAAATATTTTACTTTAAACTTTTTGGGGGGAAATTTGTACCACATCTCTCTTAAAAGTGAATTCCTGCATGTCGTGAAAGGATATTATTGAGCTAGTTAGAATATTAATTTGGAGAACAAATTTATACTAAGACTAAAGGACTTTCTTTACTCAGAAAGATTAAAGGATTTGGTTTCCCTTTTGCTTGTAGCTTAGAGTTGTTTTCTGAAAAATGTATTTAGAATATGTATGACTTTGGAAGGAAATTATACAAAACCTATACAATAATTATGCATCATGTGTGGGGAACTGCAGCATATTTTTGAAAGGTCTGTCTACATAATGATAACATTCAGAAAGCATATTGGAAAATCTGTATTTAGAGATTCAAGATAGATGAATAACACAAGCTTGTCATTTTCACATATGCCTGCTTCCCCCCCCCCACACCCCCCCCCCCACTCTGCTTCCGTCTCAGATATTTCTGGAGAGGAAACTGAGTCTGAAGGAATTGTCCCAGAAGGAAGTGGTGAAGCTGGAGAGGAAGACCATCCAGAAGGATCGGAGGGGCCTGAAGGAGCAGAAGGTGAGTTGAAAAGCTGAAATGAGAGATGGGTAGAGTTGTAATGAGTAGCTCTGACCTGGCTGGGGATGTATTGAGATTTTGCCACTGCAAGACCTTGAACAGAAAATCCAAATATTATTTTCTTCCCACCTGCTCTATTTGAGCCATAGTTTTCATAGAAATGTCCTCCTTATAATCTACTCAATATTAAGAACTTGCAGAAGAAAACATCTTCAGAAATTATTTTAATATATTTAGCTCACTTAAGCACAAGTGAGCTAATAGATTAAAATAATGCCTGAGGGATCGAGTCACACATAATGGAAGTGGGGCTATTTTTGCCCGTGATTTTATAATCACAGTTCTGAGTACCTACTTCTGTCTTTTCCTGTTGAGCTAACCTCAGCCTTAGCTGTGAAATGTAGAATCCTAATGTCATGTATCTCTTTCTCTCTAGATGGAGAGAACCTGTCTCGATTCAGACCAAAGCCACCTAATATACCATCTCGGGGTAAGTCCCCCTTCTCCTGGACAGTTTCTTTAATTGGCAGAGAATGAGAGGACCAGGAAGAATATGAAAAGGGATCTTCAGGAATGAGTCCCAACAACCAGATGTTCTCTTAATGGGATGCTTACATTGAAAGTTTCTAGGGATGATCTCAATGGAATTTTCTGCCATGCTGTTGATTCTTTTGTGTACTTTATCTGGCACTGTGTTATAGAGAAAACAATAGCCTAGCTTCTTTTATCACAATCTTTTTCAATGACATGAAAAAGGGTGAGGTGGAAACACAATGAAAAGAAATACACCTCAGCCTGAATTGGAGGAAGGGAATAGAACAGGTTCTACTGATTCCAAAGCAGCAGGAAATAATTTAGCTTCCTAACCCAGAAAAAGTGGGCAGAATTCTATTAACTTATGAATGTTGATCTTCGGCTATTTTGGATCATCTTTCTTGTTCCTGAGCTTCTGGGTTTTCCCTGGCAAAGTTTCTCCCAGCGTTCACCCTCTTGTTCCCTCCCTCAACTCTTAGCTTTCAGAGTGTATAAATGAATTTGAGGATTTGTTACCAGGAAAGGATAGTGTGCCCATTAGTGAGCTTTCCTGCTTTGACTGGGACATTCACAAGACCTGGATCAACTGGGGAGCACTCTGGCACATTTTATTTCCCACTAGATGTGTATCTTATTTCTTCCATCAGGACAACACTGAAAAGTCACTCTGAAGACAGAAGCAACTGGAGAATGTTCTGGTCAGCCTCATCCTGTGCTTCTCCTCTCCAGCAGAAGTTTTTCTTGCTTCCCACTAAGTTTTCTTTCTCTGTGCATCTTTTTCTTGCTTCCTTCTACACTCCTCTTCTTCCTATAGTACCGTTTGGCTTTTTAATTTATGGAGATAATAAAGTTGTGAGTTATTTGCTAACAGCAATTCTGGCAAGGTTCATTGGGTAAGAGATTCTGTTGGACCCCTTTCTTTGGAGGAAAAAAAATGAGATCCATAGGCATGGTTGGTGAAATTTTCCATAGGATGCTCATTCATAAACTGCATTTATCATTCACAGAGGCTACCTGCACTAGTTCTTCACTCCCTACCAGCAGTTGGGGGCTTTAAAACCACAAACAGCGGCTTTTTCCCAATTCATCAAGGGCTGGCTAAAATGTTTTCTTGTGCTGGGAAAGAGAGGGTCAGCCATAGGCATGGTTTTTGCCTAGTTTAGAAACACTTCACTCTCAACCCTCCCATCCTATTCCGGGGTTAAGGAAAGGGTAATTTGTCCCATCCTTTGAACTTGGATGAATCTAAATATTAATTTGACCAGTTGCAAATTTACACTGAGTGAGGAAAAGTGGTATCTCTACATTTTGAGCACTGACTCTAGGCTGCATGTACTGGAGGTGGGAGGACAGAACTAGAAACAAAGAATTAGGACACCAGAAGAGCAACAGAATTCCTTGTCTAACTGGGCTGGAACTGACTAAGGAAACAGTGATGGAGTATAAAAAAGCAAACATAGGAAGAAGGAGCTGGCAGTCTGCCAAAGGGAAAAAAGACCTCATTTTGCTAGAGAAGTCCTGCTCTGCTTGAAATGTCTTCTACCTGGCTTTAGACCAGTGGTTCTCAACCTTCCTAATGCCGCGACCTTTTAACACAGTTCCTCATGTTGTGGTGACCCCCAACCATAAAATGTGTACCAAACGTCCGAGCGTGTGAGTGCTCTCACGTGCTAGCACCTATAATGCAATGGGCGCCCCCATTTGCACATATGTGCATGACCCCCATGCTCCTAATGCACATGCACCTCACATTGAGCATGTGCACATGCAATCCGCACTGTGTATGTGCGCACCCTCCATGCATGTGCCCCCACTTTTTCCAAGAGGGCCGGTGCGCCTCTTACCGGAGGACAAACAGTTACTGGCCCGTTCCCTGGCGAGACAGGTGTTCCTGAGCTGAAAATGCAGGCATATGTGTTTTCCGATGGTCTTAGGCGACCCCTGTGAAAGAGTCATTCGGCCCCCAAAGGGGTCATGATTCACAGGTTGAGAACCACTGCTTTAGACAGAAGGAATTGGTGGAAAAGTCCAATTCTTCCATGAATGGGAGGTACGTTGGTGCAGGAAAACATCAAAAGTGGAACTCCATCTTCTGTAGATACAACTTTAGTAAGATGAGTGACCATTTACATTAAAAAAAAACCTAGGAAATCTAATCTGCCGTCCTGACCTGCTGTTTTCAACTAATCAGAGCACCCTCCAACTAAAACATTGCTCATTGTTAGTACCAGCAACCAGCTCAACAGCATCAGTGAAAAAATTGGTTTGGAAGCGGCTTACATGTCAAGCCTGGAAGCCATCTTTTGCATTGGATCTTTTTAGTGGGTCTCTGCAGTGTCGCTGTCCATGGTGCTACTCTTGAAGTTGTAGTACTGTACAACGAGTGCTCCACGGCAAAGGAGTCAAGGAAGTTTGTGGAGAGGGAAGATCAATGGTGGATTGAGACACCCCCTATAGCTAATATATATGGTGCTTCCATCTCCTAATCTAGTTGACATGAAAATGCTAAATTCTAGCCTATATTTCGGGGTGCAATACAGTGTTCCCTTAGATGGAAAGAGTACCCTGGTTCTGAAAGCATTTGGATTTTACTTGAGTTTAGCTTTGCATAGGGTCTAACCAAAGTTGACCTGGAGAATCAAAGATCCGATTGAGGCTTCCTTTGGCCTCAAGACCCACGTTCTACCTGCTTTCCTGTAAAGCAGATTGAAATAGAGACACATCTGAATTTGTAGACCTGCGGGAAGTTTTGTTAGCAAGACTAGCATTTTACTTTCCTCTATCAGCATCTCTTTACTTCTCCAAAATTGATTAACTTTTGGTAGAGTTGACCTACAGTATGGGGAGATCAATTAAAGTTCATAATACAAGCTCATTTAATTTTGGTTTGTTTGATTGCTGGGTTTGCCATATTCGAACCCAGATGATTGGTTAACATCGGTTATGTAGTGTGCGGACCACAGAAAGCATGTTAATTCAATAAATCAGCGCAGAGTACTACAGTGTAAACCCTTCTACTGAATTTCTTGGGTGAGAAGCAAAAGGTTTTCACGGAAAAGGACCAAGAAAGTCTAGTTGCTTTTTGGAAAAGTACCTTTGGGACCCTCTAGTGAATCCAACAGTTGATATCAAGACAACAAACCCCTGACACCTCACAGCTCAGGTAGGACCACCAGTGCAGCCCAGGACGCAACCTCGCCCCTTTCCCCACCCTAAATCAACAGCCCGCACTCGGAAACTGTTTGACGCCCAAGAAGTTTTATTTCATAAACAAATGTCTTCTGCGAAGGCGCCGGAGTTGGGGCAAGCGATGCCGAAGGAAGTGCGGGGCGATTCAGTTGCTGGATTTGGCTCATAAAGGCGAGGCTCTCTTGCGCGCCCTCGCTGTCGGCTTCACTTGCCTACCGAGTCCAAGAGTTGACGGTTCAACTCTGCCTGGGCTTGCTGGCTCTGCGCCCGGGAGATCTCCATCATGTGGCGGAGGAGGTGGAAGGTGAGGTCGATCGAAAGCGGCGGCTCGTGGCGTTTGAGCCGGTCGCTCAGTTCGGCGAGGCGTCGACGCAGCTCTCCCTCCGGAGAGAGCCGGTGCAGAGATCGCAGCAACAGGCTCGCCACGTCTGGCTCGGGAACAGGTTGCAATGGCTGGCGGGATCCGGCGCGGTTTTCCTCGGGGAACCGCAGCCTCAGGGTCAGGTCGCTTTCTGCGCTGCCCTCGAGGTCGACCGCTGGTCTGGCTCCGAGGGACACTTGCAAGACCAGAAGGAGCAGCGAGGCCAGGAGGCTGGGCAGCTGCGCCCGCCTCATGCTGAGGCGGTCCGGGCCTGGTAAAGGAGACAGGGAGGTCTTGGAGAGAGCGAGACCCGGACAGCTGGTACTGCCAGGGTCACCCAGGAAAGGGAGCAAATAAAGCCACCGACCTTCCCCCTAAAGTTGAGGGGAACCTGGCTAAGGTCTACTTGAGAGATGCTCTCCTAAGCAACCGGACGGAGGACAGCATCCCCAGGACATCCCCAGCCCTCTCTTGGCGATCCAGTGCCAGTAGGGGGTGACACTGAGCTGATAGCCGCAGCACCCGAGGGCTGACGGGGTTACCCGGAGGATCGTCTTAGCCTCCGCTTCTTTTTCTCTTCCCACCCGCTCCCCTCCTGCCTCAGCCTCAGGTGGGAAGGGAAGCAACTTACCGCGATGTGTCCTTGCGGAGCCGGGAAAAGGGTGCTCGGAGTCGCTGGCGGGTTCTTTATATATAGCAAGCCGGGAGATCCATTGACGTCAGTGAGGAACATGGACTGATTGCTGATGGTGCGGGCGGTGTCCCCCGATAGACCCTCTTGGGACCTGAGTCTGGGTGGGAGAAGGTGTCCTTGTGCTTTGTTACTGAGTGCCTCCGGCTCCCCTCACCCCCGGATTATTTCAGCACTCCTGCAAGTCGTCTCAGAGTAAATTCACTCTTTACGGACCTAGTTTTTCTCACCTGCTTCCCAGGTTTTCAGACTCTGGTCCTAAGAATGCTGGAGCCATTATTCTCAAGGTCCCTGAAAGTGTTTGTGATTCCCTACCCCCTCCGTGTGTGAACTCTTATCATACAGCTTTTAAATATATTTTCGTGTTTTTTTCTCTTCATATAATCAATACAAAGCCCCTATCTTCAAACATGCATGAATCTCAACCTTGAGTTTAGAAGATGCTGTCTCTATCACTTAAATGAATTAATGTAAGCCAAAGTTGTGATGAAGTTCAAAACTGGTTGTCAGACAAGTAATTCTCCATAGGAAACTCCATAGGAAAGGATCAGGAAGCAATAGGTAGGAATGGAGGTGGACATGTCAGCTTTAGTTGGTAATCTGTCCAGCATCTTTGAAAAACAGGATCTTAATATACCAACCACAGCCCATACAAGGGAGGAAGAAGTTGTGACTGGTAAGCAGATCTGAAGAACTGGGCAGACTTGGCCAGCCAGTTGAAATCTCTTGAGGGACAGTAAGGTAGGAATGGGCAACAGGTGAAGGAAGACAAACACATAAAAAGACTCCAAATTATGTCTGAAATTTTAATTATTTAATAAATGTATTAACAAATGTATATGGCTATCCATTTGCCAGACTGACTCTGGGTAGCTAATAAAAAAAACAGACATACAATCCAGCTATCAAACCACTTCATGTTTCTTCAAAACAGGCACATCTAACATCTCACCCCAAATTTATAAAGGAAAAAAACGTTTTTAATACCTTATGGAAGGTAATAAGGATGGGGAGGGGAAATTATTTCAGAAGAAAAGAACTATTATGGAAAATATACATCCATGACCTTGAATTGCATCTTGCATGGTATAAGAGCAGCTCTGTAGCGGACAAAAAGGCTCTACAGAGAATCATTAAAACATTAATCATGAAATTGAGCTCCAGCTACCAGCCCTGGATGACATATTCAAATCTCGCTATTTGAGGAAGTTGCATAACATTCTCAAAGACTCTTCCCATCCTGCTTACAATCTTTTTGGACTGTTGCCTTCTGGCAGAAGATTCAGAACAATTGAAATTTGGACCACACATTTTCTGAATAATTTTTATCCCAGAGCTATAATTGCACTCAACGATGAACTAAAGGGCCACCGTCAGTTAGCTGTTGGACAGCATTACTTGGTCTGTTGTGTGGATGTTTGGGTGGTTTAGGGGTGGTTTATTGTGGTGCGTGGGAGTGTGTTTGTGGACTGTTATATGCGTTGGACCTGGTCTTTGGGTGTTAAGTGAATTTCGTTGTATGGGTATACTGTGTATACTTGTACAATGACAATAAAGTTATTATTATTATTGAAGCTTATTAAGAGATAGTGCAGTGCACAAAATAGTAATGTTAAATGGGCAAAGTGTGGTACATTTGACCCACTGCATTCTGAACCAGTTTGTTTCTGGATATTCTTCTAAGGCAGCCCAATTTAAAGTGCATTGCAGTCGTTTAACCAGAAGGTACTAAGGTCTAAATGATCAGGAGCAGAGACACCTGATCGAGGGGCAGATACAAGTGACATATCATTTGACACATCAACAAGTCGGACAATTTATCCAAACAAGCTAACAGTAAACAACAGTCCAATCAAGGAACCACCAAAACTACTTCCACCAACATTGGCAGGGCAACTCACTGTATATAAAATGAGAATAAACCCCACTGTCTACTACCACTGATGACATTATCTAGTATGATGATAAAATGTCTGCAAGAAAATAACCAAGCTCAGAAAGCACCAAGGATTCCATCTAGATACATATCCAGAAGCTCAAATTATCCTTCCGTGGACACTTTATGTGAAGATCTAGTTTTCTTCTCTGAGAAGGCTCTAATACTGACAAAGGTGGAAGGAAAGAGAAGAGGATGAAAAACAGCAAGGTGGGTGAACTCAGTTACAACAGTGATGGGGGTGGCTTTGGAAATAGTGAAGGACCAGTTTAGGGACAGAATATCATGGAGAATTGATGTCACTACGATCTGACACCACCTTAAGTGCACAAAATGGTGGTTGGACATATTGTGGGAATCTAGTCATTATGTCTTAACACAATTGAGCAACAATGTAGTTTATTTGCTTGGATATTGGTTATGCGTGCACAACAATTAACAGAGTTGGAAGGGACCTTATAGGTCATCTAGTCCAACACCCCCCCACCCCCCCACCCCCACCCCCGTTCAAGCAGGAGATCGTACACTATTTCTGACAAATGGCAGTCCAATCTTTTCTTGAAAGTCTCAAGTGTGGGAGCTTGAAAGTCTCAAGCTCCCACAACTTCCAAAGGCAACTTCTGTTCCACTGGTTGATTATTCTCACTGTCAGAAAGTTCCTCCTCATTTCTAGGTTGAATCTCTCTTTGGTCAGTTTCCATCCATTATTCCTTGTCTGGCCTTCAGGTGCTTTGGAAAACAGCTTGACCCCTTCCTCTCTGTGGCAGCCTCTCAGGTATTAGAAGACGGCTATCATGTCTCCCCTGGTCCTTCTCTTCACTAGACTAGCCATGCCCAGTTCATGTAATTGTTCTTCATATGTTTTAGTCTCCAGTCCCCTAATCATCCTGGTTGTTCTTCTCTGCACTTTTTCTAGAATCACAACATTTTTTAAAATAAAATTATATTTTGTTAGGCTGTTGTGCTTGACCTTTAACACTTTGTGTTGAATCTGACAAGCGACCCAATTCTCGGATGTGATCGCCTTGTAATAGTAGGCACCTATTGCCTCCGTCCTGCTATAGAAACTGGCAGGTCCTCTACATTTTGTTTTCAATCCCCCGTTATTATTTCGGGCTCCCTTCCATTGGCTGGGGCACACAGACGGCTGATTTGGTAGCTGATTAGCTTCTCTCTATTTTCCCCTCCCCGCTTCCCATTCATCTCCTCGTGCTGCTTGGCCCCAGTAGGAAAACAAACATCCGCTAGCGAATGCCATCCTTTGGGCAAACACCGACCAGGTCCGCCGCCGCGAAGCGACGATGATTGGCTGGCGAGGCGGCCCTGCAGAGAGGCTCGACTGCGCGAAGGCGAGCGAGCGAGCCCTTTCCAGCGAGCGTCCGGTGCTCTGAGCCTGCGTAAATAGCGGGCATGAGAAAGAGCGCGCTTGTGACTTAAAACTCCAACTCTGTGAGGAGAGACGGAGCTCTGCTGAGCAGCTTTTCCCCTCATCCTCGGAGGGTAGAGGGCAGCCTGGCACCCACCTACCCACCCATCCACCCCCCCCAAAAAAAGGGGGGGGAGTGAGAAGCCTACTTTCTTTTGGACGCTAAAGCAGAAGAGGCCCTATTTCAAGAATAATAACAATAACTTTATTGTCATTGTACGTGTATACACAGTATACCCATACAATGACATTCACTTAACACCCAAAGACCAGGCCCAACACACATAACAATCCCCAAACACACCCCCACCCACCGCAATTCTCCACCCCTAAACTACCCAAACATCCACACAATAGACCAAGTAATTCCATCCAACAGCTCACTGACGGTGGCCGTTTAGTTCATTGTTGAATGCAATTATAGTTCCAGGATAAAAACTATTCAGAAAATGTGTGATCCAAATTTTAATTGTTCTGTATTGTCTGCAGAAGGTAACAGTTCAAAAAGATTGTAAGCAGGATGGGAAGAGTCTCTGAGAAGAGATTCTTATGCAACTTTCTCAAACAGCGAGATTTGAAGATGTTGTCCAGAGCTGGAGTCTGATGATATTCTGGGCAGTTTTAATGATTCTCTGTAGAACCTTTTTGTCCGCTACAGAGCTGCTCCCATACCATGCAAGAATGTCATATGTCAGGATACTATCAATGGTGCAAGAACATGGAGGTGGCCTGTTCCTCTCTTGTGGAGGCCAGGCAAAGCAGAGGGGCTGTATAGGAGTTCATCAAGGTCTTGTCAATGCTGAGTTGGGCTATTTTGGTTTAAATGCAGACCCTCTGGAATGTTGGTCTGTTCGAGCACCATGTAATAGTTTGCAAAGGGCCAGTGTGGCTTTCCTATATTACCCCCAAAATACAGGTAGTCCTCGACTTACAATAGTTCATTTAGTGACCATTCAAAGTTATGTCACTGACAAAAGTGACTTATGACCCTTTTTCACACTTACAACCGTTGTAGCATCCCCATGGTCACGTGATTTACATTCGGGTGCTTGAAAATTGACTTACATTTATGACAAAGTTGCAGTGTCCAGGAGTCAAATGATCCTCTTTTGCAACCTTCAAGCAAAGTCAAGGGGAAACTAGATTCACTTAACAACCATGTTATTAATTTAACCATTGCAGTGATTCACTTAACAAATGTGACAAGAAAAGTCATAAAATGGGACAAAGCTCACACACTTCTCACTTAGCAACACAAATTTTGGGCTCAATTGTCGTAAGTTGAGGACTACCTGCACAGCCATCAGTGTTTCTCAGTTGTAGTCACTTCAAAACCTGTGGGCTTCAACTCCCAGAATCCCCCAGCCTTCGTGTCTACCCATCTTGAAATTGCTGGGGTTGAGAAATACTGAACTATTAGAATAAAAAGTGAACGGCTATTCGCCATATAGTTTTCTCCATGCATTTGTTGCATTCTTTTTAAAAGCCTGTTGTCAGCAGGATAGGGACTTCCACACCAACAGTACATTAAATTAATTCATTCTGAACCAGTTTTGAATCTGTCACACTGAATAATTAGGGGTGCAATTGTCATTATGCTATCAGTGCAGATGCACCAATTTAGGCTTGTAATTCAGTGCTCCAGAGCTTGCAAACAGTCTTTGCTTCTTGAGGAACAATAATACTCAGGGCTTACTAGATCTGACTTTACTTAAATTCAAAGTGAAAACTTTTATGTTTATTCATTTGATTTATATATCACTTTTTGCACAGAAGCTCATTATAACATACATAGTATTCCTTCCTCTTTTCTCCCATAACCAAAACCCTGATCAGTAGATTGGCTTGGATGAAAGTAACCAACCTAAATATCACTAAGTGAGCTTCCATGGCTGATATCAGATTAGAAATGGGTCTCCTTGATCTAGTCCAAAACCTTAACTACTGCACCATATATGTATTCTATATGATTGCCTACTTTGTAAGAACTAATTCCAGTTGGATTGGACTAAACATCCTATTTTTCATAGTGGTCATTTTGATTCCTTAGACTCAACCAGAACCTAAAAATCAATCATTCTTACATGCTACTCACCAACAATGGACATTATTTTGGCTATAACTGTGGTCCCTGGACTTTCCCTTGAGCTTTAATTTGTTCCTTGTCAGCCAAATGAGTCTGTTAACATCTATCCAAATGAGTACCATAACATCTATCCTATTATCTATGGCCAGTCTGCTTAGGTACTCACATTTACTTCTACTTAAGCCTTCTATGTTTAGTTGCAAAATATAGATCTGGAGTCCAATATATTTAATCAGCGAGTTCTTAAAAAAACTGTTAAATATAAAACACTATCCATATATCTTTTATATATATATAAAATATAAATAAAGTGTCAGCAAATACATATATTTGCTGACACTTTAAACTAAATTAATTTGTATATTGGTGATTGATGATCTCTGTAGATGCCATACACATCTATTACAAATAAATAAATCAACAATAGAAGCTTCCTAAGAGACTGGTTCAATATATGGATATATCCTCTAGTTATAGCAAATTGCCACTAATAGATTTCTCCTTGATCAATTTTCCAAATTCTTTCCAAAAATTAACTTAGCTGTGTATCAGTTGGGCTCCCAGCATCCCAATATTTCAAAAGTGAGTTCAGCAATAGACCCCATGCTTTGCATTCAGGTGGCCTCAGATCTAGTTCTTGATATGCCAAAGCAAGAGCAGAAAAATAGCCTTAAAATACTAAAAAGCCACTACAGTAATTATTTACAGTAAAAGGCAAAATGGACCAAATGTCTTATTCCATGGCTCAGTTACACAAGATGCTTAGTCTGGTTACTGAATTCTCACCGAGTTAAAATAATGCATTAAACCATAAACTAATTGAAAATTGGGTTATATGACACAGTAAGCTACCAAAGAGCTAAATACAGGTAGTTTTCATTTGGTCCCACACCTGGGACTGGCAACTTGATCATTAAGCAAAGCAGTTGGTAGTGAAACTGCAATTGTAGTTATGATCTTACTTCAGCTTTCCTTTGCTTTATAGACCTGTGAAGTTCATAAATGTAAGGATTGGTTGCAAATTTACTTTTTCATTATTGTTATAACGGCTAATGGTTACTGTATAAGGCAGTTGTTAAATGAGAACTAGCGGAAAAGAGAACATTGACGTTTGCTTATGCTAAGTGTATCCATTAGAGCCAAGTGTATCTTGGCCTGAGCTTCTTATGTTCCTAAATAGTAAACGTAGCTCAGAGAAATTAGTAGTTTTCCTACAAGGCCCTACCAAATACTCTACAGTCAAGTACCTAGATGATTGCAGCATTTCATGTGTTCCATAACACAGTATATCTACAGTTCCATCAAGCAGCTGTGATAAGCTGGTCTGATTCTTCAACTGTTAATAGCAGAGTATGCAGCAGAGGTTTATTTTGCCCAATTCTCCTTTTCAGAAAACACTTGGAGCTTTTTCACGAATATGTCTTTGTGCAGTTGCATATGCTGGTTGATTGGGCATCCTTGTGGTTGGTATATGGTATGCATTCGGGGTTATTCATCTGTTTGCATTTCATGAAGAACAGTGAGTAAAGAGAATCTGCAGGTGTTCTAATAGGATTAAGCATAGTTCTCACGTCTTCCCATGCCAGGTTATAGTTTATTGGCTTTCCAGGAAAGATAACTGTTCCAAATAATGGCAACACACTGGACCACAGGAAGTCTGAGATGGAGAAAGAAGAAAACGTCAAGGACAGCAACATTGCCAATTATGGATTTGAGTGTTGGTGTATATGCATGTAGGCAGTGTCAGAAGTAAAGGAATTTAGGGAAGAAAGGCAGTTTATACCTGTAGTTCAAGGGGATGAAGTAGAAGTTGGCAACCTGCACTGCTGGCCAAATCTGAAAGACAGAGAAAGCACCATTGTAAAAAGGTTTGATGAAGAACAGCCACCCAACAGGAAGCCACATCTGCTTCATCCCACCCACCCAATAGGAAAGGAGAATCTGACGTTTGAAGCAACCATAACAGGGCTGGATCAACTGAATGGCCAAGCAAGTCTATAGGGTCTCTGGAAAATATGAAGATAGTCTTTTCTTCCACCAATCTGCCTAGACAATCTCTCTGCAAGGCTATCCAGAAGAAGGCTGTCAAGTCCCAGCAATAGTATCTGATGGCCACTCACATAGTAGTTGGTGATCAGGGCATCAGGGTAGTCCTGCAAGAAAGCAGAGAAGAGACAGGTAGGCAGGGTTGTTGTATGTGTCCAGCTTTGAAGGCCTTATACTGACAGTCCTGAAAGAGAAAAAAAATCCCAGGGAGAAATTTTTTGAGGCTCTAAAGCAGGGCTGTTAAACTCCTGGCCTGTGGGTAGAATAGAATAGAATAGAATAGAATAGAATAGAATAGAATAGAATAGAATAGAATAGAATAGAATAGAATAGAATAGAATAGAATAGAATAGAACAGAGGAGAGGAGAGGAGAGGAGAGGAGAGGAGAGGAGAAGAGAAGAGAAGAGAAGAGAAGAGAAGAGAAGAGAAGAGAAGAGAAGAGAAGAGAAGAGAAGAGAAGAGAAGAGAAGAGAAGAGAATTCTTTATTGGCCAAGTGTGATTGGACACACAAGGAATTTGTCTTGGTGCATATGCTCTCAGAGTACACTTAATGATAGGGAAAAAGTCAATATAAATCTTAAGGATACTAGTAACAAGGTTACAATCATACAGTCATAAGTGGGAGGAGATGGGTGATAGGAATGATGAGAAGATTAACAGTAATGCAGATTTAGTAACTAGTTTGACAGTGTTGAGGGAATTATTTGTTTAGCAAAGTGATGGTGTTTGAGAAAAAACTGTTCTTGTGTCTAGTTGTTTTGGTGTGCAGTGCTCTATAGCGTCATTTTGAGGGTAGGAGTTGATACAGTTTATGTCCAGGATGCGAGGGGTCTGTAAGTATTTTCACAGCCCTCTTTTTGACTCGTGCAGTATACAAGTCCTCAGTGGAAGGCACTGAGGCATTGAATACGTCATACGCTGGCCACACCCATGCCCGGTTTATTGAAGGGGGAAAAAGTCCCAATAGATCACATGATGATGCCATGATGACATGAGTTTGACATCCCTGCTCTAAGGCCGGATGATAGTTCTTCCTAAAGTCAAGTCTAAGTCAGCCTCCCTGAACCATCTAGTTTCTCACTGCCTGAATTCACACACTGCATTACATTCCCACATTTTGTTAAATGGGTTTGTTTTACCCCTGTGTAAGGAATCACTGGCCTTACTCATACAACATACTGACAAGGCATGCATTGAGTCCCGTCAATAAAATTGTGTCATCTGATGGGGCCCAGGAATGTGCCTTCTTTTGTCATGGTGCCTGTTCTCTGGAAAAAAACACTTACCCTGAAATTGACATGGTTTCCACCCTAACCTTACTTAAACAAGCCTTTAAAACTTGATTCTACCGCAGTCTTTGGGCCAGAATAGGTAATGCCCCTTCATGGGATGTTTGGTGGCTTAAATTACATTGTTTTTTTTCCTGGACTTTTTCATTCTCAGATTATGTATTTTTTTTTACTACTTTAATTTTACAAAATGAAATGGTCTTGAAGAAATAATCGCTAATCCATGCAAATGTGTTCACAATAACAATAAGAAAACCACACCCACATGTCCACAGATTACAATGGCTGGAGTTTCTACCTATCACTTTTCTACCATCATCCAAAACATCTCAGACAGATTGGGAAGAAGTAAGTGTATCTGGGGTAATTACTCCTTTTAGATCCTGCCTTGATTCAATATTTCTAAGCTATAGGTGGTCTTTCTCAATCAGCTCTTTTCTAAGAATGGGTTCCATCAAACTTCTTGACAATGTATTCTCCATGACTCATCATTGCTTAGCAAACAAAGTATTATAGTACATGCAAACATAAGACATGAGAATTCTTTGCTGAACAAGGAAGAGCAAACAGAAAGAATCTTGCTAAGGCATCGTCATAACATGCTGGAAGACGCGTGGCCCCTTAACCAAACCTGCACTGTGTGACTCAGCCACCCTGAAAGGGGCAGGCAGGCCTCTCACATTGCAGAATATGACGGACCACTAACCAAGGAACAAAAATAGACATTAAAAAAGCCATTCAAGAGTATGACAGAAATTGGCACAGTTCAAAAGACAGAATCTTGTCTCCGAGGCAGGCTTATGGGAATGAAAACTGCTATGGAAGCTGTGCATCTCTGTCTTTTTGAATTTCTATCCATCAGATATAAAGAATATTGTAGATAAGTTAACTTTTGTTGTGTGGCTGTTAGTACACGGTGATTATTGGCAACAATATTTTCTTAAATTCTCCAGAAAGATTTTCAATGTAAACCAAAATATTTCTCTAACATTCTGCTTCTACATACTAATGAATTAAACAACTTTAAGGTAAAGGGTAAAGGGTAAAGGGTAAAGATCATGAAAAGATAAATATGTTACTATTGACTAGTAATAATTTGGAAATTCATAAAGTAGAAAGCAATTTGATGGCTGTAGAGGAAAATTAAATTACTTTTCTATGAATTGAATTCCACAATTTAATCATAGTAGTTTCTTTTGTCTATTTGAAATCTCCCTCATTCAATGACATGGGATAATAAAGTACTATATTATGAGATACGAGTGCACAAAAACCTAGCTGGTGGCCCAGTTTTCCTCTTCTTGCTACATTTCTGTTTGCGACGACTCTGCAAAATGTTGGGTAGTGCTGTCTTTGAAAAGGAGATTGACCTAGAGCAGTTTAAAAAAACAAATGAAAAACCTTGACAACTTCTAGCTGAGAAATTCTGGAAGTCGAAATCTACACAGCTTAAAGTTGCAATGTTTGAAAAAACACTGACCTAGAGAATTTCTTCTATATTCCAGATCAAGAATGCTTATCTGCTTTTGTAGCAAATTTAAGAGCAGCAGCTTTCTTTACTTTGACTTTGTGCTACGTTCAAAGAATCATTTGCATGGATGGCCAATTAATTCATTCAGCCAAGTGAATATACAACTACAGCTTTTCAGCTTCCCAAGAACATGCAAAGCTGAAAAGTGACAATGAGACAACATTGTGGAATTGCAAAGTAGCTTTGCAACAGGGATACTATGAAAATCAGATTTTTGCTTTTCACAGAGTCACTGGAAAATGTATGAATGTGATAAAGATGCCTACTGTAGGTTTGTTGATTTAGAGAAAATAAATAGACTTGAATTAGAGAATGTTTTGCACAAAAACACAGATGGTTGGTTGCTAAATACATAAGATTAGTATATGATGTGAGTAAACCATGGATAAAAATAAATAAGTTGTCTGGATATGTCATTTGTTTATTCCTTTACCATATTGTATTGCTAGTCATTTTGTTGTGTTAGCATTTGTTGTGTTTTATATTGTGACTCTGCCAGAATTGGCCTGGAGTCAGGTCATGCCAAAATATGTATGTATGCCTTGAACTTGAGATGGGCAGCAAATAACTTTGATAAATAAATATGTATGTATGAATAAATAAGTAAAACTATTCACTAAGTACATTTAGCATAAGATAAAGATGTGTGATAACACCTTGGCTGGAATGTATTTATAGATACAGATAAATGCATAAGGAATGCTTGCATAAGATTAGATTTAATTATAGTATATTTTCTTTTCTTTCCTCTTACCTCTAGCCTTTAGTTTCTTTTGAACACTTCTTCTTACTCTTTTCCTGCACTTTGTATAATGCTGTCTATTTGCAATGGAACAGCGTGGATAAACATGCATGTTTTTGCACTGTTTCTTTAAGACAAATCGGCTGAAGAAATGGCAAAGGTTTTAAACGCAGTAAGCAATGCTTCTTCTGCTTCTTTGAAATCTCTGTACCCACACATCTATCTTGATGCTAAATTTGGAACGTACCTCCTTGAGCTTGCTCCAGTTCTCTTGCAAGGATAGGCCGTTGAGTGTTCCCGCCAGAGTCAGAAAACAGGCCAGAAAGCAGGGTGCAAATCCAACCTGTGTGAAATATAGACAGGAATACATGAGAGATTCAGGAAAATAAGTGAAGTATTCTTGGCCTATAAAACAGAAAAGGAGTAGAAAAAAGATCTCTCAAGGTGGAAGATATAGATACCATGGGGCTCCAGTAGATCTTGGTCTTCCCCACCCAATACAAGAAAACTAGACCCAGAATAATGATGATAGCTGAGAACCTGTAGCTTAAATACTTGACATGCAGCATTTAGTAAACTGTAATATAGGGGATGGAGCTATGTGTGCACGTATCAAGCAAGAAGGGAAATCCTGCAAAAGGTAAGTTGCAAAAATGCAGAGATTGCAATTTAGTCATGGTTTGCTCTTTCGATTCTCAAAATCTACAGAAAAAGAATTAACAAGCAGTTAGGCAGCCATTTTTTGGAAGGATGCTTATGTGCACCCCTCCCATCACTTGAATTCATGAGGATTTCCCTAACCTGATCCAGCAGCATCTTCTGGAGTGCAGCCACTCTGGTTTTGCCTAGCACTATACGATCCAGGATCTGGTACCATCTTCCAATGACTGGGCCCTGAAAAGGTTTGATGGAAAGCCGTCAGAGACGATATTGAAGCAGCTTCTGCACCATCCTGAGCGTAAGTATCCGATTTCTGTTTTCCATATGTCTCAGAAGAATCAACTTTATTGGCTCAAGGAATAGGTCCGGTCACTGCACATATATCAAAACAGCTGGAGCAAATGTCTCCAGCTGAGCTCTAAGATGAGTGCCCCTCCCTCTCAGTACCCATAATTTTCACTTACCACAAAGCAAAAACCAATGCTCATCATTTTTAGGGTCCGCCAGCCACTGTGCCCAGACAGCCCTCTTCTTTCAATCACCTGCTGTGAAATCACATCTCCAGCACCCATGAGGGTCCCTATAATACAGCATTAATTCAGTATTGATCCAATCAATATTCTGAATGCCAGAGAACCTTAAAACGTAAGATAATATCTGATTTCATTTTTTAAATGTGTGTGCGTGCGCGCATGTGTGAGGGCATACAGGTGTCTATGCTTTTGAATCAGTGTTGACTCCTGGCAACCGCCTGGCCAAGTTCCTGCAGTTTTCTTGGCAAGATTTTGGACTTATCATTGCCTCCTTCCTAGGGCTGAGAAGAAGTGACTGGCTCACAGTGACTCAACTGGCCCTGATGCCTTCACTACACCAACTGGATCACTGCACCAAATTGGCTCTGACTTTTCCTTTATCTATGCTATCTCTGCTGTCTTCTCATTTCATGTACTCTAATTCAATTAGTTGCTACTTGTTTGGGGAAACCAGAATTTGCCAGTACTTTTCAACTTTCTAACTTGAATCCTAACAGAAGATTCCTAATAGTACTTTTGTGAGTTCCTAACTATATTTTACTCTCCATGTTTCGAAGTCCCAGACACAGCTGAATTCTTATGCCTAAATAAGAAAATGGGAATGAATAGCTCAAGCAATTTCTCTTTGACAGTCAGTTGGTAGACAGGGGGTTTTGAGATCCTATCACAAAAAATGTGCAGGAGTATCTGATTAAAGCAACTCTCCTTTTGATTTTACCTAAGAGACATTAAAAGGCTCTTCCTAACACCCAGGACTAAATATGGGAAGCTACTCATTGCAGAAGTTGAGACAACAGACAACATGAGTCCAAATCACGTCTTTTTTTTTTTAACTGAAGTCTAGTCTGGGGAAGGGGGCAGAGCATTTGGTCCGCTGACTTCCAAAAGTCTCTGCCAACAACTCTTGACGTCAAGCCTCCCTCCTTGGGTAAGACTCAGCCAGCTGGCAGAGAAATAAGCCACAATGCTTGGAAGAGCTGTCAGTCTCTCCTTCCCTTGGAACTGACTGAAAAGGTGCAGCAAGTGCTAAGAGTCAAGGGCAAAAGAGGAGATCCAGCTAGAGTACCACTTGTACAGAGGCTGTCCTCTATGAGTTTCCAGACTCTCAGGAATCTGCCAAAAATACAAAGTGATTTCTTGGCTTTCCAGATGAATGCATCTGTTTCAGTTACTGATCAGCTCCATTAAATGAGAGCCATCACATTGCAGAAAAACAAACCCAGAGAAAAATTGTTAGGTGCTGGGTAATACTTCAGAAAGCTTCTCCAGAGGATGTAACACCACACACAATTTATATCACACAGGGAAGTAACACCATGTATATGACTATGAAACCATTAGAGACAGCCAGGGCAAGTTTCCTCCTGCACAGTAGAAACATATGAGGAAGTAGAGTTAAGTTAACGAAGAAGCCATATACTGTCGGGTGAAAAAAAATGAAGACAAGGAAATTTGATTGTTGCTAGGAAACTAACGATCAGTCTTTCAAATATTGACCACATGAAGGACTAACTCTTGGTATTTAAGATTCTCTTGTTCAGGTGCGCAAATTTCCTTGGTTGAGATATTCCACCCTAAAAGATAGGAACCACTTTCTCTGGCTGAAGTATCAGAAACATCATAGCGCTGGCTCAGCTTCTAACTCATTCATTGATAAATACTCAGCTACTGGAAGCAAATGCACTTTCCCTCATCCATTCATTCATTCCTCTATACAAGGTGGGATGGCACTGGAATGATGCAGTTGGCAAGCTTGCGGAGTGTAATGGGATGAGTCTCTCTCAATGCCAGCTATATCACAGAGATTGACGACTCTCTGGGCGATGACTTCACCTACATGGAACTTTGGGGGTCTGCCAACTCTGCTTGCTAGTCCCCCCTACAACAAACAGGCAGATTCCATTACACCTGATGGATGGCCCTGGGACGGAGTTGTCAGCAAGAAAAATTAGGGAGGGGAAAGATGCAGGAACAAGTACACAAGCATTAGCACAATGCTTCCAGAACTTGTTTAGTAAAAGCAAATCCACAATGGCTGCGTATGTTCACATTTAATGAAATTAAATGTAATAAATTAAATGTGCAAATTCAAAGCTAATCAGATCAGGAAAAGACCTAATTTAATGAAATTAAATGCAGTAAATTAAATGTGCAAATTCAGACCTAATCAGATCAGGAAAAGACCAAGCACATAGCTTTATAAAATGCTAATTTTTTAAGTTAACGTTAACCTTGGTTACTTGTTTTTGCTTAGCATACTGCGGGAAATCAGTTCACTGGTTAGTTTATAGGTTAGTGAATTATACAACTCAAAAAATGGATTAATTTATTAACCAGGTTTGCATGTACGTAGCCACTGAGGACCCAACAAGTGCAATAAACTAGTATTGAGGACTGACCCTGCTTTGTAAGGAACACCATATCCGTCCCAAAGGTGCTTTTCTTCAAAGAGCAACTGGACTGTCTTTTTTTTTTCTCTTTGAAAACATTTCACTTCTCATCCAAGAAGCTTCTTCATTCTAACTAACTGATGGGGAATGGTTTTGTATTTTTTTCAGTCATCCAGTTATTAGCACTCTTAGAGTTGTTGTGGCCCCTTGGGGGTTCAGGGTCACCTGAATCAGAGTGCAAACAAGTGTGGGACTTTTTTGGGACTGCTGAAAGGACTGTGTTGTAAACAGGAGATGGGTAGTATGGTATTGTTCCCTCTCTGTTGAGGGAGGATATTAAAATAGATGGCCTCTATGACTCCTCTTTCAAACCAGTGGCCTTCTCTGTCCAGAATGTGACAGAGAAGGCCACTGAACTTGGTCTTTGGATGCTGAATTACGAAAAATTATCCATATTGGGGATATTTCTCTCAGTTCCAGTGTTCTGCTAGGAGTAGTGAGAGATTTTGCAAGGGGAATATGAAGAACAGCATCCTTGACATAGGTCAAAGCCATTTATGCAATGTACTATAGAAATGTGGCCCCAACAAAAGGCATCAGAAACTCTTTCAGGAGACAAATCCTAATGATTCAGCAATTTTCATTTTCTGTGTTCATACAAAACATGCAATCATAAACTGAAGAATGATGAGCCTACAAAGCACAGCATGCAAAAGAAGGAGAGTGTTAAAACTAACCAAGCCTTCCATGGTATTTACAAAAATCTGCTAGAATTTAAATGACCAGATTAAGTATGTTCTTAGATACAATCAGCAAAATCTTAACATCAGTCTTTCGGAAGCCACAATCAATTCCTCTTGGGTTAACTTAGTTTCAGGATTGTAGGATAATCTTAAAAATAATTATAATTTTACTTTAGCAAATGCCTGAAGTGGTAGTAACAAAATGACTCCTCAGAGGAATGACTCCTCAGAGAAGTGGCAGAAAATCAGTATAATAATTAGAGAACTCTTCTCAATTTCAAGATCCTAATTTCCAAGTTTCAGACCCTGCAAATCTTTAAACTCTGAATAAGCCATGAAGTGAGATCCCATCCTTAGAAAAGGCTGAGGAAAAACCATTTAGGTTTTTGAAATAGCAATGTCTTTTTCCTGGCTCTTCAGAGTTTGCGAGCCTCTTCTATATTTTGCAGTAGATGTCATTAGATGTCTTTTGAAAATTGTTCATTTTATTGGCTTACTAAGAGCTTTATTTGCCTGTTATATTATGTTTGTGATCCCAGTTTATTGATGTAATAGTTAACTATATACCAGTTACTGTTTTATTGTATTATGATTGCCTGCTTTTCACTTTAGCAATTGTTAAATCATTTCTTATCCAAAGGTGCTTTTTTTCAAAAGGCAACTGGATTTTGTTTTTTCTTTGAAGATGTTTCACTTCTTGGATGAGACATGGGACAACCATGACCTGAATGGCTGAAAGCCTCTAAAGACATTATGTGTCTTATGTAACTTATTTAGTGAGAAAGACATTCCGAAAATGAATATAAATGTAGAAACTAACAAAAATGTTGTTATGCTGCTGTCACTCTCTAGAAGACAGAAGCATACAAACTTTTCAGTTGATACATTGGAGGCACGTTTATGTATGTTAGATTCTTGTTATGAGAACTACCACAAAAGGAAGTGACTGTGATCAGCCAGCGGTAGTGAACAACTGGAGGAACAAAGGAAGACAGCAAGCAGCCAGAGAAGTAGGGAAGCACCCTATTCCTTTCCCAGGGCTAATGTGCCTTAGCTCCTCTTACCAGCTGTGATGATTTGCACCTTCCAGGGGTGCTGGACCATCAATCTCTGGTAGGCTCTCCAAAAGGTTGCCATATTACCTAACACAGCTTCTGTAGTACAGAGAAGTGAAAAAGACATTGGAGCACAAGTTCTGCCCAACAAGGCATTATGATTAGCAGTACCATTCTCTATAGGACTGAAGAAATATTAGATGATCAAATAGGCCTAAAAAAGCTGCCTTTTTTTCAGAAGGTCATATATTTTACTTCATATTATTGGAGCAGTAAAATGACAGTGGAACTAATGAGCACAACCAGTGAAGCAGGACCCAAGAAGAAGCCAAACAGCTTCACTCTGGATTCTTCACTGAGTATGACATTTGTTATAATGACTAAAATGGCTCCTTCCCACTCTAGGATTCTATGAAATGCTTCTCTTCTGTCTGTAATGCCATGCTGTTGCAGTTTACATTTATCTAATAGTTACACTAGTTCAAATATTATGAGTGTCTGCACTTTCCATACATTAAATGTGTTTAAACAGCATGATTATCATGCCTGCATACATAAAAAGTGTTATTCTTGTTCTCAGGAAGCGTGTTGATGGTATGTGTATTTTCTTGGGAATAATTATATGTTTATTAGAAAATAAATTACCACAGGAAAAAGACAATTATGACATGCAACAGCTGACCGACCCTGTCACTGATGCTCCATCGGGCTTGCCTCAGTAACTCAGCTCTGCCTTTGCATGCTGTCAAACAGGCTTTACCAATACAAGAGACTAGTTGTAGCTTAGAGTAGAACTGTTGGGATCCTTTGCAGGAGTGAAATCCAGCAGGTTCTGACAGGTTCTGGAGAACCGGTAGCAGAAATTTTGAGTAGTTCGGAGAACTGGCAAATACTACCTCTGGCTGGTACCAGAGTGGAGTGGGAATGGAGATTTTGCAATATCCTCCCCCCAGGAGTGGGGAGGGAATGGAGATTTTGCAATATCCTCCCCCCAGGAATGGAGAGGGAATGGGGATTTTGCAGTATCCTTCCCCTGGAGTGGGGTGGAAATGGGGATTTTGCAGTACCCTTCCCCTGCTATCCAAGCCACGCCCAGAGAACCGGTAATAAAAAAAAATTGGATTTCACCACTAGTCCTTTGGTGCTTTCGGAGTTTGGTTGCCGATGTTTCACTATCCAACTAGGTACCTAGCTACTAGTTTTCAGGAATCATCTTGAGATGGTACTAGTTGGGTAGTGAAACGTCGGCAAGAAAACAAACTCCGAAAGCACCAAGGACCCCACAAATAGGCTTTTAAACATGAAGAAAGAAAACGAGCATCTCACGTCATTCTTATTTTAATACATTGCACCGGAAGATGCTAACTAGGATGCTTTTTTTCTGTGCGCAATCGCCTCTTCTAATTTCCCTTCCAGTTTCATTACGCCTCTGAGAAAGTTAACCCATCACAAGGCAGACTACAAACCCACCGCGAGGCTAGGCAAAGGAAAACATCCACTCCCCCGCCCGCACCTGCAAAATCAGCCGCCGGAGGCCGCACAAAAGAGACTTTTCTCACGCCTTCCCGGTTGTGAATAATCCCAGTACGGGCAGGCACGTGGCTTCACCGACCTCAAGGCGGCAAGTGATGACGCACAACGTTCCTGAAGCGCCTATTGGTAGAAAGAAACAGAGGGGCGGAGGGACGAATATACACGCCTCGCAACCCAAGTAGAACTACGAATTAAAGAGACCTCTCTTTAATTCGCTGGCTGAGGAACTCTGGGAGTTGAAGTCCACCAGTCTTAAAGTTGTCAAGGTTGGAGACTCCTGATCCAGGTTATGGTTGTCCAAAAGGTGCTTTTTCAGGAGGCAACTGGACTTTGTTTTTTGTTTTGAATATGTTTTGCTTCTCATCCAAGAAGCTTCTTCAGCTCTGACAGGATAGTGGGGAATGGAAGGATTTATATTTCCTGAAGACAGCTGGTAATTTGCATCCTGGAGAAGCGAAGGTCTTCAAAAGAAAAAAAAACAACAAGAAAGTCCAGTTGCCTCCTGAAAAAGCATCTTCAGGACAACCATGATCTGGATGACTGAGAATCTCTACAGGCTTTTAGCTATACAATTTGGGATGAACACCCTTTGAGTGGTGGGGGAGTAGGAATGGATTTCCACAAGAAAAATTGCAGACTACAGGAACCAGGAGCACCACTCAGGTGACCCTGAGGACACAGATAAACCTCCAAGGGCTTCAACGACACTCTGAAAGGATGCAGATTATCATCTGTCTGAGAGAACCATTAGATTTTTGACCAATTTGATAGTGATTAAGGCCGCTAGAAACTAGATGACTATGTGTTCTAGTCCTGGTTTAGGCATGCAAGCCAGCTGGATGACTTTGGGCAAATAGATTTGGCCAAATAAATAAAAACAAATAAAATTCCTTGATAAATAATGGGAAATATGTTCGTATAAAACAGTCTTTCTCAATCTTAGTAACTATAAGATGGCTGAGGAACCCTGGGAGTTGAAGTCCACATCCTTAAAGGTTGCTTGTAGAAGTACATAATTCCTATTGCACTGTTGCCATCACTAAATCTTCTGAAACTCCAGATTTGTTTATGAACATGGCTTAGTGGAATATGTGGAGAATATAACTACAATTCAGTAGATGGGTTGTTTAGAAACTATGAAATAATATTTATTGCTCAGAAAGGTCATCTGAAATTAGCATTTTTTTCTAAATTAAACAATCTTGCTATTGAAAAATTTCAACTTTGATGCACCTTTTTAATTTTTCAAAAGAATCATTACCATAATCTTATAGAAGTATTCAGATTTAGCATTGTATTTGTTGTGATTTAAATTGCCTAGTGTTACAATATTAAGTAAATTCTTGGAAATGTCTCTCCTAGCCAAAAATTAGCTATATGCTTCTCATTCCCAGCAGTCTTTCATCTAACTAACTCAGACCAGGGACCCAAAAATTAAATTTCTCCATTAACATCATGAATCATTGACTTGCAGTATTCTTTTCCTTTCCCTATGGATTGAAGGATGGATACCAACTGAGCCCCCAAGGTTCTGAACTTCCTTCCAAGAAGGTTAAAACCTATGCTGATACAGCAGGAGTGAAATCCAGCAGGTTCTAACAGGTTCTGAAGAACCGGTAGCGGAAATTTTGAGCAGTTCAGAGAACTGGTAGCGGAAATTTTGAGTTCAGAGAACTGGCAAATACCACCTCTGGCTAGCCCCAGAGTGGGGTGGGAATGGAGATTTTGCAATACCCTTCCCTGAGGAGTGAATGGGGATTTTGCAGTATCCTTCCCCTGGAGTGGGGTGGGAATGGAGATTTTGCAGTATCCTTCCACTGCCATGCCCACCAAGCCACACCCACTAAGCCATGCCACACCCACAGAATGAGTAGTAAAAAAATTTGATTTCACCAGTGATAGTTTTAGCTGTTTTCATGCAGTATCATGCGTTCACATGTGTTATCAGGATGGGATTATAATCATCAATACACTTGATATATCTTGAAAACTGTCACATCCTTGATAGCTGTTCTTGGTTAAAATAGCACACCTTATGAACCAGTGAGTTTTGTCAGCATGCTGCGTTTCCTTAGCACAGGAACTCAATGGGTAACTGTGGGCCAATTATTCTCTCTTAAACCAGCCTACCCACTCCATATGGTGCAAATAGTTATTGTGAGGAGAAAAGAGAGGAGAGAGACCTTGGATACCACCTTGAATTACTATTTGGAAAACAGAATATGACTGCATCTAATGAATCAATCAGTAATACATTTTCTTCCTGTTTCTTGCATCAGTGAGTCATCAATTGTGATTCTTCTCTTTTTCTACTTATAAGGTAAGGCTATATCCTGTTTGCCCTTCAGGGATCCAATGTGCTGCTGTCCATCCAGCAATGTTTACCTGCCTACCTACCTACCTGCCTTTCTTTGCAAGAGTATCTCGGGGTATGAAAGGGTTACCCTTTCTCCTTTCATTGATTAGCAGTAGGACATGTATTCAATTTCTTTTTGAATAGTCCCCCAAAATACAAGCAATCAGCACAGGTTGTATTCAATACTTTTAATTTTTCTTTAAAAAAATCCCAAAGGCGTCAGGTTTGGTTCACAGATGAGAAGAATGCTCACACGATAGCCAAGTCTGCTTTCTCAGCTTGGAAAAACAATTGTAGTGGTATTCTGCATAGCCACTGACAGACAAATAGCCCCCCTGCCCCTCCTTTTGCCTAATGGATAGGATCCAAATGAGAGGAGCAGTAATTTGAGAGAATTCGGACCGACCAAAAGTAGAACTAGAGAACGAGGAATTGTATCGGACAAAGCATCTCCCTAGCACAAATTCCAGAAATAGGGCTGTGGAAGACAAGAACCGAAGAGAAAGAAGTAAGCTACCTTTCCTGAGCTTCTGATTTTTGCTCTGTCACTCCTGATGTCCTTGGCAGAAAGCCTGCCCCACCAAGAGTATTATTTGGTCTTTGGTAGCACAAAGTGAGCATAAACCCAGTCAAATAGTATCAACTTGCATATGAGGTGAGACAGCTGACCGAGGGACGAAAATTTAATCCCTCTTCATGTCCAGTCTGGGCTGCAACAGACAAGGATCAGTACCGACCAAGCACGGTGGCCAAGAGTGCCATGCGGATATACATGCCGTTCTCTGCCTGCCGGAAGTAGGCTGCACGGGGATCCGAATCCACCTCCACGCTAGAAAGAGATGCCAAGATAAGGATTATCATTCACCACCACCACCAAATTTACAGAAGCTTTCCCTCTCCTCCCATGCCTAGTCTCGTAAAAGAGACCATTGCTTTATTCGATAAGAATGGTAGTTTGATCAAACAGAAGTGCTTGTTTTTGATAGGACGTTCTGAATTAAGGGTTTTGATGTCCATAAGAACCTTAATAACCCAAGAGTTTTAACTTGACCAGAAGTAACATTTTGTTCCACTTTTCAGATGGAGATAAATCAGGGGTGAAATCCAGCAGGTTCTGGAGAACCGGTAGTGGAAATTTTGAGTAGTTTGGAGAACTGGCAAATACCACCGCTGGCTGGCCCCAGAGTGGGGCGGAAATGGAGATTTTGCAATATCCTTCCTCCAGGAGTGAGGAGGGAATGGGGATTTTGCAGCATCCTTCCCCTGGAGTGGGGTGGGAATGGAGATTTTGCAGTATTCTTCCCCTGCCACACCAACCAAGCCATACCATGCCCACCAAGCCATGCCCACAGAACCGGTAGTAAACAAAATTTGGATTTCACCACTGAGATAAGTGTGAGCTGCTGCTTACCATTCTCCCAGCATCAAGGATTGAGCCTGTTGTGCGTACAGGCTGGGTGGAAAACTCCTGGAAGAAAGTCTTACCCAAGTGTAGCATATTTTGGATTTCAGGAGGAGATAAATGAGCTGAGGTAGGATTAGCTAATTCGCACCTGATTTCATTGACACGGGGCATTGGATGCATCACCACCATCTTCTTCTTGGCCCGGGTCATAATATGCGGTGTCAAGATAAACTGCCCAAAACACTAGAGAGAAAAGACTTGGATGAGTTCTTCGTTGTTAGCAGCTCTATCCCATGCTCAGGGGAACTGCCCATTTCTGCAATGCCAATTTTCAGGTGGTTTCAAAGTACTCAGCCCTTGTGTTGCTCCAAGTAGTCAGGATCCAGAAAATGAATTTAGCTAGAGATTCCACATTTTGAGAAAACATTGATTCAACCCAGTGGTGGATTGCCCCTAGTTCACACCGGTTCTATACAACCGGTAGTAAAACCAACGGGAGGCTCCGCCCACCGATCCCAACATCATCAGAACGCTTCTGTGCACACGCGCGGCCCCGCTGCAAACTGGTAGTAAAGGTAAGCAGAACCCACTCCTGATTCAACCCATTGAAGTGACCAAGCCTAGGATTTGCCAAACTGACATACAAACTAGGCAATTTTGTATGTTTCTCAAATAAATTAAAAAAATAAGAGGTCTGAAACAACATAGTAAAGTGAAACAAATTAGCCTAGTATGTTATGTGAATCCAATATGTGTGTCCTTAGCTAAAAGGGACAAAACAGGATTTTCTCTTTCTTTCTCTTCTACTAGAATATATTCTGATGCTGAAGGAAAACATAGCATAACATTGTCCCAACCAGCAACCAGTCGCTGCTGGTTGGGACAAAAGACATATTACATATAGAGTTATTTTCTGAGGTTCAGAAAATAATTCTGGGAGCCATTTAATGATAGCTTGTACAAGAAATGAATGCTGAAATAAACCAGGATTAAGGGCAATGCGTGAATCTAACCATTTGGTGTAATGACTTGGAGGACAGTTCATCTGGGTGCTTTCACCTACCATCTCATATTCCTGGACTGAAGCAAAGCGCTCCTTCTGGATGCGAGTCATGTAAAGAACATCTGTGTCTGGTAGAGCCTCTTCAATGTTCTCAAACTCCTCCTGGGAAAGAAGAGCATAAGAAGGAAGCAGTCAACATCAGGATCCAAGCAATGGAACCAAGAACCCATGATGGTAAACTTCCCCCTTCCCATCTTCACCTGCTTGATTCCCTTGGAGGCTACGAAGTCGAAGATATCAGAGGGCATGCGCAGGTTGGGTGGAGTGACATAACGCAAGCTGACACGGTACAAGGTCAGAAGGCGGGCCAGGGAATGGACTGTGCGCCCGTGCTTCAGGTCTCCCACCATGGTGATCTGGAAAAGAGGGAAGAAGGTCATGAGGTTTCCTGATCTGTGGAAAGTAAGCATGCAGACAAAAGTATTGGAAATAAGCCCACAACTTTCCTTACCGTCATGCCGTTGACAGTACCCAACTCTTCACGGATGGTGAAGATGTCCAGCAGACCTTGAGTTGGGTGTTCTCCAACTCCATCTCCTGCATTGATCACAGGTTTGCGGCAATGTTTGGCAGCCAGCTGGTATAAAATGGGACGGGAAGAAGCCATTAAAGTGAGCAGATGATTCATTTCTTTATTCAGTCACTTCATAAACCTTTTGTGGCTTCCCTATATTGTTCTTAAAGAGAAACCAGCAAATCTGCCTCAGTGATTCCCAAATATTTTCTTCTGGGAAACTAAACTTAAACTGCCTGGAATCATCTCCCTAAAATCACAGGTGGGGTTTGTTGCACACTAGTACTTTTAGACCCAACCTCAGGTCTCCATGTTTTGGTCATGCTATCCAAATTTCCACCCACACCCAGCTACATTCAGCAAGTCAAGCTTCTCCATTCTTTGCCAATATCATAATTTTAATGATTTGGATGAGACCATAGTCCTCTGAGACCAAATAATTGATGCAGTTGGCAGAACCATGTTTTCCCTACGACTCTATGAATTGTATCAAGAGGAAAAACTATATTTATATTTAGCACAGTGCAAAGAAACAGAGAAATAGATCCTTGCTGCTCACAGATCAGATGATTTATTGGAAACCAGAAGATGAGATCAAGCAGTCCAGAGAAGTACAAAAAAAACAAAAAACAAAAAACCAGCTTCTACAGAAGGTGTTTTTGCAGGCATCTTGAGAACCAGAAGCTTGAATTTACAATCAATAAAATTGGTCATGGATTTCTGAGGCATACATTTAAAAGCTAAGAAAATGAATGGCCTCTATCATGAAGGCAAAAAAACAAACCCAGGTGAGAAAGGGAAGGGGAGACAGGAGTGCTAGTCCCTCTGAACTTGTATCATACCATGAACCCACCATCACTTCTTCATCATACAACCTCTTCTTTAATCCCTTGCCCATCTTTACCTCCACTGCACCTGGCTGGGGGTGCCTCAGAACAACAACGTCAGCGTAGCAGGTCATGGTCTGGACCGAGTCTGCCAGAGATTCTCCCTTTTGGCAGGATGAGGTGGCCTCGGAAAAGGGGAGCACAGAGCCACCCAGACGATACATGGCTGCAGAAAATGAGCTGCTGGTACGTGTGCTTGCTTCGTAAAACATGGAGGCCATCACCTTCCCCTGTGAAAAAGTAGCTCTGGTTTTTAGTATTGCTGTTTTTCCTGCCCTCCCCAAATCTCATTCCCATTGTCCCAATTCAATCTTTCCCTCACCTTGAGGATGTCAAGACTGCGCTCTTTTTGCACCAACATGCGCAGATTGTGTGCGACGTTAAACAAGTGAGACATCTGTACAAAAAACAGGAGCACGTTGTGGAGAAGCAGCTTAGGAATTTGAGTACAGGAATTACATGAGCACAGACACCAGAATGTAGGAGGGGGGAAAAGGCTAGTATGCAAATACCTGGCCCTTTGTGAACTGTTTGACTGACAGTATATGTTGCCCCACAAGAGGATGGAGTAATGGTGAGGTTTGAGGATGTGGCAGACTCTGAAGAGATGTCTGTTTGGGTAAGGGGCCAACAAGGTATAATGGGCCATCCTGGATCATGGACAAGTCTGAAGGGATAAAGAAAAAAAAGATTAGTACTTGAAGAAGAAGATGTAAGAGAAGATGTAAGGAATCTGTCTCTGTCTCTCTTGCCTTTTTCTGATCCTGCTCTATTTTTGGGGTTGTTCCTCTAATTCTTTCCTTCCATAACCTTGTAAGCCTTCATTCTAAGCCATTATCATTCATTACAGTAACCAGGATAGAAGCGACTGTTTGCCCAAACCCTACATGGGCACAGGTCTCCCGCCAAAAGGAGGATAGGAAAAGTTTGGAATAAATTTTTCGGTAATAGGACGAACACCAGCAGAATAACTCTTTAAAACCTGAACTTTTAAAAAGGCAGAGCCAAATGGTGTTTTGCCTATATTCAGACTAGGTTCAATTAACTGATGCAACAAGCAAAGTATAAGAAATAATCAAACCTGAAATATTATTTAAAAATTAAAATGTCAATTTTGAAATTTGATCATGATAGCTAAACTAACTTTGTAAAATGAGATAGTAGACAATGGGATACATTTAATGGATTGGCTTCATAAGAAGAGGAATAAGGTTGTTTTAACCAGGCCAGGATTAAAAAGATTGTTTTAAATTTATAGAAGATTTCTACTAAATCAATGGTTTTAACTAGTTTGTCTCTCATTAGTTGATATGCAATGTTGCACAGATAAAACATACCTTACTGTTATAATCAACATTTTAAAAAAATATTAATACCATTGGCCCTTAATACCTTGGCTTTCCTACCTCACAGTCCCATCTGATATAAAATCCAAAATGGAATTCCTTGTCTACAGCAACCAATTTTGCCCCTCCCCATTTCTCCTTCAACAAACTTGGCCCATGGAGAAAGGCTGTAAGCGACTGAAATCTACATGGCCATATCTGCGCACCTTCCGTCGCGCGCTCAAGACCTATTTATTCCAACAAGCCGGCCTGACCTAAGTTATTTTCTCCTTTTAATTATGAATTTTAATTTGTTTTAAATTATTGGGGTTTTAATTATCAGCCAAATTATTTAATTCGTTTTATTCTATTTTAAACTTTTGTATTTAAATGTTTTATTTATGGCTGTACACTGCCCTGAGTCCCCCAGGAGTAGGGCAGTTTATAAATCTAATAAATAATAATAATAATAATAATAATAATAATAATAATAATAATAATATCTGAATTTAAACAAGAAGCTCTTTCCATAAGGCTACTTAGAATAAAAAAAACGATTTGAAAATTAAATCACAGAGAGAGGGTATAGCAGAAAGAAAAACTCACCTGGCTCAGGTGCTTTTTTGATAGCTCTTTCTCTGAGATCATCAGCTAGTCAAAGGAAGGGGACAAGAATTACGGACTAACAGAGATAGCTTGCCATGGTTCAGCCCTCCTTCCCTAAACACCTGCCCCAGAAAGGAATCCATTCCAGGTACCCTTTCATCCATCACCTGGCAGCCCAGGATCTGAAGCACGATGGATGCGGGGGGCCAAGTAGAATCGTGCCTCTCCCACTGGAGCAGCTCGCCGAGGACTAGATGCACGGCCACGAAAGATCTCTGTTTGCACAGTGGTATGAGGACGCTCAGGTGTCTGCAAGATGAGAGGAACTGAGCCACAGAAATTTAGGGAATAGTTTCCCTTTTCACTAACAGCATCTCCCAAATTTCCCACCTTTATCCATTTATCCATCTATTCCCAAGCATCCTCCTCCTTTGTCCCTTCTTAGTTGAGCTCCAGTACCTACCTTCAGGATCTCTTTGGCTGGTGCTGGGAGAGGTACTGAGCATGGCCACTTTCGCACATCCTGCCCGTAACCTGGGGATACGAGAACCTACACAACACAAAACGCTCACATCAGTCCTAACCCCTTTGGCATCAAAACTTCATAAAAAGGAGGTAGCCAAAAGACCCATAAAGGATTACTTTAATCAGATAAAGGGAAAATATTTGTTTTCTACACTCCTTCCTCAGCTGCTTTGTATTTACCTGTCCGTCAATATAAGCCACTTCTCCACGGAGAATAACACGACGTACAGTCCCCTTCACTCGCATCCCTTCAAAAGGAGTCCACTGGGATTTGCTGAAAGCTGTATGGGTTGGCACCAGCCACTCCTGCTCCAGATCCACCTGCCAGAAGATATAACAACTTAGAAAGATCAGCTGCTGGTATTGATGGTGAGAGGTCTATGCCATGGAGTAGGCAGTCATGGCTTTGTGGCCAAAGAAAGCTTTCTAGCAATAGTTTTTCTAACAAAAGAGAGTTAAGGCAAGGATGCCAGTTTGGACGGGGCTCTTAGATTCTCTCCTCAAGACCAGGGGTGGGCTGCTATAGTTTTGCCCGGGTTCGGGAGAACCTGTAGCTAACATTATGCCTTGGAGAACTGCCAAATCCCACCCCTGGCTGACCCCTCCCACCCCTCCCCTCGCCTCCCCGGAGTCTCCATGTGGCCCGTTTTGGATGCAAGGAAAATGGGCTCCCAGAAGTTCCGGAAGGCTAGAAATGGGGGCCTCCGGAGCCTGGGGAAGGCGAAAACAGTCCCCCGCCGTGGTGCAGGAGGCCGACTAGGCCACGCCCACCATGGCCACGCCCACCCAGCAACCAGGCAGAGGACTCGTTGTTGAAATTTTTGAAGCCCACCCTTGCTTAAGACCCTTTTCCCACAATAACAGCCCCACCTCAATGTATGTGTCTTCCTGTACAGGGAGTCCAAATATGCGCCGAGGATTATCATAAAGGCGCTTGACAATGTCTTCCACGGTGAGGCGCCCTTCAGAAACTGCTGTAAGCAACAGAGGCAGCATAGTCTCCAGACCTGGGAAGCCTGGGGGAGGTTCCTTTCCAAGCTTCTCCTCCAATGTGTGTGGAGCTGGAAGGAGAAAAGGAAAGATATGGCAAAGGAAAAGGTTTCATACTGCAGTTGTGCCAACTGGTACTGGGTATAATAGGCAGGCTTGCCTTCTCTGCTTCTAGTCCCACACATTCTTCTGAACTCTCAGAAATAATGGATAGGGCTACCAACCATTGAAACGTTTTTTGTCATGTCCTGATGCTGAAGCTTTCCAGCAATCTAAACTGAAGCCACATTTACCATGGTCTGTAGCAAAGCAGTCCACGGTGTCCAGGTTGTCCCAAAGGGCCTCCATGTCTTCGCGAGTGCCCAACATGGGGCGCACCTGACCCCGGCCTTCCCCAATACGCCTCAGATCTTCCTGGCAGAGAAAGAGGTGATGGGGAGCCACCTCACAGGTCACCTCAATGCCCTTCTGTTTTGCTGCTTTGATGATCAGGATCTGTGAAGAGATGAAATGTTACTCTCGGAATTTTCATCCAGATTCGTATCAAGGATTTTAATAAAGATACAGGAAGTCTTGCAAGTCACTTGCTAGTTATACCAGAGATTAGGCTCTATTTGGTTGGAAGAAGAAAAATCTTAGAGATTTCCTTGTTTTTGGTTCATGGACCTTCCCTAAACTTGCACCCTTATCTTTTAAATTTTTTCACAAAAATTACTTACCTCTTCCTTGCGGGCCACATGGCAGATGTGGACAGGACGCTGGTATAGCTGCGCTACCATCAAAATGGCTGCCACTGTCTGTTTCTCAGCGTGTGCTACAATTGGAAGGTGCTTGGGCCACTTTTCAAAGTGCTGGAGTGGTTTGGAAAGATGAAAGAAAGATTAAATACAGCGGATAAATATGCACTAACATAGGCCAGAGCGTGTTTGAATGCCTTCTAATAGCCTACCCATTAAATTATTGAAATATTGGCAGATGGGATAGTAGAAATTCAATTTCAGGGCTGTAGTAAGGGAAGAGAATAAAATCTTCCACATCAACACAATTTCCCCTTTCTTGCTAAGGAAACAAAGCACCAGAGATCGAACAAAATAAAACACACCTCCATCCACAGAGAAACGTTGTCCATCTTGAGGTCAGAGAAAGTGTCATTCAAGTACATCTTTAGACCAGCAGCAGCTCCAGCCACTGGTCCCAGAGAGCCAGCATTGTCAGACGAAGCTCCAACATACAGCGCAAAATCACAGCGGGCTCCAGCCTCAGCCAACTAGAGGTAGGCAAGGATGGAAAAAGAAAAAGTCAATATTTGGATTACCAAGGATATACCAAGATGAGAATTGCCAAACTCAGAACAGCTTCATCTTGACCAGAAGAGCATTCAATAAACACATACTTAACAAAATGCATAATGACAACAAAGCATTAGTCCAAGCAACGATCAGACCATAATTTGAAATGCTTGCTGAGAAATGCGTTAAACATTTCCATGCTGACGTTTTGCTAGTTTTAACGTGACTACAGGTTAAGTCATGGGAAAGACAACTTTCTTCTAGATGGTATTGGCAACATGATTTTAATAATTAATTCCACTTGTAGCAATTAAATTATTTTTTTGACTGGTATTGCCTTTCCATTTGATTACAAACTGAATTGGTAATATTCCACTAATTTAACAAAAAGAACATCAGAAGTAGCAGCAATGTGCACACTGAACATTCTTTCCTAATACAAAAGACAAGTAATAAAGAGCCAGATATCTTTCTTCAGAAGTCTTTTGCTACTCTGGACACCACTATCAAAAAGTCTGATCTTTCCCTTGCGCCCATTAGCCACAATCTGGGCAGCCCGTACCTTCTGCACTAGGGCAAAAGAACTGGTATCAGTGATAGCAGGTGAGGTGTTTGGCATCGCACAAACCATCGTGATGCCGCCAGCTAGAGCAGCAGCTGTTCCAGATTTGAAGTCTTCTTTATGGGTGGCTCCTGGTTCTCTCAAGTGCACATGGATATCTATTAGACCTGGAGGAAGAGAAAGAGGAGAAATCAGTGGCGGGAAAGGACTATTCTTGTTTTTGATCACACAGTGATATTGTGCTCAAAGCTGCAAACTCCAGTTGACATCAGGAAGGGCATCCAGTCAGTAAATGCTCAGCTCCATCCAGTCGCCCCAACTCTACTTCGAATTAAGGGGATTACAGGGTCATAAAAAGGGAGTGTTATGCTCACAGGAAACCATGCAGATGGAAGGCAGGCCTATTTCAGACCCACTTTAACAGAAGATGGCAAGCCTAAGGATAAACTCCTTTACACAATGCTTGTGCTTTAGAGCACAATAGTTATGTTCACAGATAAATGATAATAAACTACGTTAGATCTGAACATGCAATACACTGGGTTCCAGAAGCCCACTGAATTAAAAAACAGTCAATCTCATTTTAAGCCAAATCTAGCCTATTGTACAAACCCAGATATTTACTATAGAACAGTGTAAATGTGAACCCAGAGGTCTCACTTTCTTTAAGGTTCACTCCTGAAAACGCATGTATAGGGCTGCTGCTTGTATATCCCTACACACATCGCGTGAAAGCTGTAGTTCATGTGAAGTGTGTAGTTTCTGTATATCTCATGTCCACAGTATAGGTGTACCCAGCCTGAAGCCAAAATTGATTATGGTGCCATAAGGACCAAAAAAGGAATACTCTGCAGCTCTCAAGGATTGAAAGAGCCAGTTTGGTCTAGTGCAGGAGTCCGCAACCTTAAACACTCAAAGAGCCATTTGGACCAGTTTCCCACAGAAAAGAAAACACCGGGAGCCACAAAAACCCTTCCCGTCCCTGACTATTTCTTGAGTGGCCACAAAACTAGCATATGTAGTTGAATTAAACATTGTTTTCTTCCAAAACTTTTCTATTCTTGGATTTATCCAAGAATACGGGGGATTTATCCAAGAATCTCCTCACACATACACTCAAGCAACAGCAGGCTCTGCGGGACAACAGGGCCTCTCATTTTTCCCATGGCGTGGCATACGCTTGCTACCTTTACTTGTCTGCTTGCAAGTGGCAATCTTCTCTGCTTCTTTCAGGATACTGGTGTGGGCACCATGCATCGCTTGTCAGGACTGAGCAGGGAAGCTGCTGTCATGCCATTCCCCCTTGCTTCCTTGAATGCAGAGCTGAGGCCGTGTGCTTGCTCACCAGCCTGGCCATTGGCAAAAAGCCATGCAGTCAACAGCCCCTCAATGTCCTGCGTGCAGCATCACCCAGCCACAGGAAGGATTCCCATGGACCCTGCTGCTGCTTGAGCAGGGAGGATGATGCTGAGGAGGAGAAAAACCACAACACTGGTTTCCCTGCTCAGCCTTGACAAGTGATGCCTGGTGCCCACACCAGTGTCCTGAGAGAAGCAGAGAAGATTACCACTTGCAAGCAGACAAGTATTGGCCTACCGGGGGTTGAAAAGCTCAATAAATTGCATGCCGGCGGATGTTGCACATTGGTGGTTGTGACATATATTTTGAGTGACAGGGAGCTGCAGCAGAGGGATGAAAGAGCCACATGCGGCTCCAGAGCCGCAGGTTGCTGACACCTGGTCTAGTGGGTAAAGTGTCAGAATAAAAAGTGGGAGACTGTGAGTTCAAAGTCCTGCCTTTGCCATGAAAGTCAGCTGGGTGACTTTGGGGCAGTCACTCTCTCCCAACCCAATACACCTCACCAGGTTGTTACAGGGAAAATAGAAGAAGAGAGGTATGTTGGATATGTTCTCCACCTTGAGTTATTTGTACAAATAATAAAGGTGGGACACAAATAAATAAATAGAAATAACATTGAACAAATTAAATTCTTACACTTTCAGCAACTAGGAAAGTCATTTTCTGTTTAACTCCTCTGAGCTCATTCATGCCTTTTAATAGGGGAAAATGTGGTTATTTTCAGTCAATCTCTGAAACAGGAATTTCCCATGTAATAAATGAACTCAACCCACAGTCAATGGAAAAAACTCTGATAAACTGCATCTGCAGTCCATGGGCATCTGCAGTCAATGTCCAGTGGTGAAGGCACCAGGCTAGAAATGAGGAAACGGAGTTCTAGTCCCATTTTAGGCATGAAAACCAGCTTAATGACGTTTGCTTAATGACTATGGTGAGGGGTCCTTGGTGCTCTTTCAGCTTGCTTGTTTTCTTGCAGAGGTTTCATTACCCAAATTAGGTAATATCATCAGTGCTAGTAAGGACTGTTTGGGACCCATTTCAACCCTGAGCTACAGATATTGTCCTTTATTGGTGGACTGTGGTGACTTACTTTACAATCATTGTAAAAACTGCTGTAAAAATGAGTCTGGTCACATGATGATTTGACTTATGATCGCAATGACTTATCAAAATGGCAGATACAATTGTGATCGTAAATAGATGACTGCTTGTAGCAAGTTCAGCTTTCTTGTCCATCAAGCTCTGGACCTGGACTCAGTTATAAATCACAGATCCCCAACTTTACACAGTTTAACTACGTTGTTAATCTTGAAGTTGACAGAATCTCTTAGACTCTCATCAATAATATTTATTGCAATTGGTCTGAAGCCATATTAAATAGCTCATAGCTATTTTGTCACCTATCCCCTCTCCTTTGACTCAGTCATCTTTTTTGTAATAGCCTTGCTCTCCACTCCGGTTCTCAAGGGCTGGCAAATGAACAAATCCTACCTCGCAGGGCTCCAAATTCAATAAGTGAGCCTTTCTAAAAAGGCAAAGATCAAGTTGGACCAGCTAAGTGCATTCTTTTCTCTAGATAAATCTTCCCCCTATGCAAGTGCTCCAACTTTGATCTACCTGGCAAGCGGATGAGTTTCTGTGAGGTCATACAGTCCACATGCATCTTCAATGGAGGGGGTCCTCCAATTTGCCCAAGAGCCTAATGGAGAACAGAAACAGAGAAAAAGAGAAGGACTCAATCTCTCAGAATAGCAAAGGACATCCCGCATCCAACAGACGCACAATGCACACTAGAGATCTGAGCATTCTTCTGAAGCTGGATCCCATGTTTCTCTTCATCAGTGCCCAATCCCTCTTCAGTTCATTTGGTCATTGCCACCCTTCACAAACCTCAACAAAAAGCTTGGTGCACTTGATGTCTATGATAAGGGGCACTGAGTAGTCAACTGCCAGCCGTCGTGTTCGGTAGCCCTTCGTGACAAATGAAGACAACCTCCTTCCGCCAGAGTTGCGCATCGACAGATTGATCACCAAATCGAAGTGATTTTCAGCCAGATAATCCAAAATGCTGCGCTGTTGGTTCTCCTTGCATGGCATTTCATTGCCATCTGCCTCTTCAAAATGCCAATCCACAGCCATCACCTGCCACAAAAAGAAGCAGCAAGCCCTTTAGCCATCAGGATACAAAACACTCAAGACAATGCAAGAATGCCAGTCATGGTCTTGGCAGATTAGCCCAAACAACTGCAAAATAGAGACGGAGTCATCAGAACCTTTTGAGTCACACATTCCATAAGTTATATAATGATGGCTCTGAAGTACAAATGTGAATTAGGCTGGAAGAACCTGCAAAATTGCTTAGACAAAGGGGGCTAAAGCATTTTTAAGGCCAGAATGTTCACATAACATTTGGAAGCACCTCAACCATCCCCCAATTCATTAAACTATGAGAAGGAGGAGATTCAATATAGACTTATAAGATTCTGTTATTTTATTTTAACTGATCTCAATAGAAGTAGTTTTAGCCTTTTTGTGGAGATGATTTCCTGGTCTGGTCTATCTAGTGGAGCTGACTGTATGTACCACTGGGTTACATCAGTATCACCTTGTTAAGGTCAATTCTCTCATCCAGTCTGAACATCACAAAAGGTCTACTGAAAATTTCTCCTTCTTGGGAAATACACGGAACCTACATGAGGCAACAGGCCTTCTCTGGAACAGCCTATGGTGGAATTCAATTTTTTTTACTACCGGTTCTGTGGGTGTGACTTGGTGGGCATGGCAGGGGAAGGATACTGCAAAATCTCCATTCCCACCCCACTCTGGGGCCAACCAGAGGTGGTACTTGCCGATTCTCTGAACTACTCAAAATTTCTGCTACCAGTTCTCCAGAACCTGTCAGAACCTGATGAATAGCACCTCTGCTATATACTATGGGATGGGATATGCTTCCCTGTTAAGGTACACGTAGCAACCTCTCTCCTTGCTTTTCCTTCCACTGTGTGTTTGATCTTAAACGAACTGCTTAATATAGACATTCCATTGTATGCAAGTTTTGTTCCATTTCGGTATTCCTGTTTGCTTGCTTAATTGTTTTATTTGCTTGCCTTATTATATGCTGCCCAGAGACTTACAACTGGGGCAGTCTACAAATATTGTAAAGAAATAAACATACTTTCAGAATTCCCAACCAGCATTCTGGGAATGTATTTATTTATCACATTTCTAGGTCACCCAACTTCTGAAGAACTCTGGTTTGAAAGATTAATTAATTAATTAATTATTATTATTATTTCAACGGCTCCAAGTTGACTCAGCCTTCCCTCCTTCCGAGGTCAGTAAAATGAGGACCCAGATTGTTGGGGGCAATATGTTGACTCTGTAAACCACTTAGAGAGGGCTGTAAAGCACTGTGAAGCGGTATTGCTATGAGTTATTAGCCTAATTATTAACCTAATTGACTTGCCTTTGTAGCAGAGATACCATGGGGTGTCATGACGATCCATGTACCTACCTTAATGCCATGCTCTGTATAAAAATCAGCAGTGCCCAGACTGGCATAGAGATTATAGCCTAAGCCTTCCAGGGTACGCACTGTGGACAGCAACTCACTCTTGTTCTAAAAGAGATGTGAAGTAAAGAGGCAAGGCACACCTGTTCAGACTTCAGACACATCATAAGCATGCTCGCTCTTGCTATAAGCCACCTTCCCCAATTCTTCCCATTCATTTCTTTGCATTCTTGCAATCTCTGCTCTCTCACCCAGTTCCCGAAATCCAATCTTACCACCATTTATTACAACAAGAATACTTGGGTTATTTTTCATTCCATATAAACCCTTAAAGCAAACCTCAAAATAATCTAGAAGGGTTGTAAGAAACATTACCAGTTGTTCTCCTGTTACAACAAAAGCATAGATAGTGGGACATTTAAAATTAGGAATGTTTAACCTGAAAAAAGGCTTTGCAATGGTGACACCAACAGGGCTATTCTGCTTTTCCTCCTGGCAAAAGTCATCACCCTTTCTACCCAACTGACCTTGTAACTCCCAATAGTCAGCAGGATGTTCTTCTTGGGAATCTTGAAGCCAGTGCTCAGCATTGCTTTCAGGTAGGCCTCACAACGATTCTCCCCAAAGCAGGCCACCTCACCTGTGCTGGTCATCTCTACCCCCAGCACCACATCGGCACCTGCCAGTCGTGAGAATGAAAACTGGGGCACCTGAGTAAGAAAACAAGAGAACAAAATTAAATGGTCAAGTCATTCATATCCCAAGCTATAACTGTTCTAAAAAGCATAGAAAAGGTATATCAGGGCTGAAATCTTCACTATCTACTGTATGTGAATGTAATTCCCTCTATTAAGCTATTCAGCTGCTTAAAGATAAAGGTAAAAATGTTCCCCTGTGCTTAGTCGTTCCCGACTCTAGAGGGTGGTGTTCATCTCCGTTTCAAAGCCGAAGAGCCAGTGCTGTCTGAAGACGTCTCTGTGGTCATGTGACTGGCATGAATAAATGCCAAAGGTGCATTGAACGCTGCTACCTTCTCACCAAAGGTGGTCCCTATTTTTTCTACTTGCATCTTTATGGGCTTTTGAACTTCTAGGTTGGCAGAAGCTGGGACAATTAATGGAAGCTCACCCCGTTATGCAGCACTAGGGATTTGAACCGCTGAACTGCCGACCTTTTGATCGACAACCTCAGTGTCTTAGCCACTGAGCCACCACGTCCCTCTGGAAATATTATATCAGGGCTCAAATCTTCACTGTCTACTGTATGTGAATGTGATTCCCTCTATTAAGCTATTCAGCTACTTACCTTGACACCAACAATGCCTGTGCCTGTCATGAGTCCAACGGACTCCACCTCTTCTCCCATGATCACTTGCGTGGCCAAAGCTACTAGGTCAACACCCAGCGTCTTGGAGACAAACGGAAAGGATCGAGAAACTCGCACATTGCATTCAATCACCTTCAGCTGGTCATGCTGCAGGAAAGAGAAGCGGGTTGGCAGGACGGCTCATGGAGCACCAGCCACGATGAGAGGGTGTTAGCTCCAAACCATACTAGAGACTCTGATCTACATCACATTTTTCACATTAACATTAGAAGATATACAGTACCTCTCAATTAAGTAAGATCAATCTCTGTTATTGTTCAATTAATAAAGAAAAGTGACAAACCCTCTGAAGTTAACTCAAAGATTCCTTTATTAAGAAGCCCTGGCAGCCCCAGCAAAATGTTTCTCTCTCACCAAAAGCTAACAAGTCTGTCCCAGCCAGGAGATGAATAGTTGTCTGCCACATCTATTCATCTCCGCCCCCTGCCTTTTATCCCCCGAGCTAGGGTGGGGCTTTGCTAACAGTGGTGGCTCTTCCGTCCCAAAGATCGGCCTACAGATTTCCACTGCTCTCCTCTCCTCTGCGCATCAGGAACTGGGCCCAGCTGTTCCTTCTCTTCCCCATCAGCCACTTCCAGACCTGGGGGTTGTTGACTCTCCATCTGAGGGCCCAGGCTCTGCCTCTGTCTCTCTCTCTCTCTGCCAGCTGCGTTTCCTCTTTCCCCTTGGAGCTCTCAGGTTGCCTTGATGCTGACCATGACTCCCACGCCGCCTCCTCCTCTGAATTGGCTTCTGGAGTGGCCGGCGGCCAACAGGCCACAACCGAAAGTCAAACACACAGACAGCATGTGTGCACATTAGAACTGTTCTGCCCCAGCTATGGACCCCAAAGACGGCAGCACACACAAACTCTATATAAAGCTTATTTTACTCAATAACTTTGTCTTTATCAACCAAAGACTGTTAATAAAACTGTTTTAACAGCCTACCAGAATTCTAAGACAAGTTAATCACAGTCTTACTAGAGTTGGCAGAAAGCCCAGAAACAATTTTGCAGAGAATCCAGACACGAAGGAGATTGAACTAAAGTTGTTCTCTACCGCTTGTTGCAAGTGGCGTTCCTTCTTAAATAGGCTAAGAGAGTGGCCAATTAGCCCCAAGCCTTACTCTCGAGGAGACCTCCTCCTGAGGAGCCACTCCTGTCTTCTGACAGCTCTGCGCGCCTGTGCATCGAGAAGAGGCTCCTCCTCTTCGTCCTCTTCACTTAAAGGAGCTTCTGGAGGTTCTGAAGGCCCTGGCTGAATCCCTGCCTCTGGCACCACATCTTCTCCACAGCAGTCTGTGCGCTCGCTGTCTGACTCGAGCGCACAGACTGCTGGTGCAGCACCACACCAGCCTCCTCGTTGTCGGAATCAACTACAATCTGCACAGGCCACTGACGGGCCACAACAAGAGCTGAGAAATCTGATTCTATTCATAACTGCTAGACTGACTTCTCACTTCCACTTCCTATATTACCTTGGCAATGAGTTGGAGGTTGAAGGGTCCTGTGACCTGCAGCTCCTGTCCAATGGCGTGCACAATCGTCTTGATCCGCTCCAGTGTCTTGGGTGTAATGTCCTGTGGGGGCGTCACTAGTGTGGCATCCCCTGAATGTACACCAGCATTCTCCACGTGCTCGGAAATGGCAATGGCCACCACTTGTCCATCACAGGCCACAGCATCGACATCTATCTCCTGTTGGGAGGCAAGTACAAGAGCCTCAAACACCCTGTCAATAACGCCCCCCTCGTGCCTGTCTTCCTGAATGTCAAAGAAAGCAGGGCGTCCCCTTTTGTGATTTTCCCAAGCACACAAAGAGTAAGCCCCCGGGTTGAACAGATGAGCATCATGGGACTGCTTTCAAGGGTGACCTTCTGCAACAGTCCTGTGCTTGTTTTGATCAGTTGAGCCCGTCACATTCTCCAAAGTGACTGTTTGGCATGCAAAACCCACCCATCAGCCCTGCCCACCTTGGCCTCTTGGATGAACTTGGAGATAACAACAGGCTGCTCCTTGGAAACAGCAACAGCGTTGCTAAGGAACCTCTCCAGGTCGTTATCCGTGTAAGCCACGTTCATGGCCGCACCGCTAAGCACGTAGGAAGGACGCACCACGCAAGGGTATCCCACCTTGCAGCAGAACTGCTTGGCTGACTACAGAGGAGAGATATCAAAGGGTTACAAAGGCTATATCTGGAGCAACAGCCCTTCGGTCTCATCTTTGGCCATTGTTTCCTTTGCCAGTTTCCCAGGATGTACCCGAAATTCCCAGCATCAAACCATCCACATCTTCCCTTTCCTAAAATGTGTAAACAGGTTAGTTCCAATGACCAATGGACTTTAATTTCCTATCTTACCCTAAAATGCCAGTCTGCAGTTCATTACAGTAGCAATTAGAAAAAAGTAAAACTTCCAAAGAGGTGGACACTGGGAATTTGCTATATTTCCTCATATATTTGCCGTGACAAAACCAGCTCTATAGCTCCTTGACTTTACATGGTTTAAATGGAAAGAGACCTAATGGTGGTCTCACTTTGAGGATTGCCCCTTATTCCCACCCATTCACTCTCTTTAGTTGGAGCACCTTCTATTCACCTCCATATCTGAGAGCTCCTTCCAGAGAGGCTGGCTGATATTGATGGTATCCAGAAGACGGGAGAACTTGAAGCGGTTCTCAGCGGAGTCAATGGCTTCAGGGGAAGTGCCCAGGATCCGGCACTGCTGTCGGTGTAAGGCCATGGCAATATTATTGGGAAGCTGGCCCCCCATGGACAGAATTACACCCTCAGGGTTCTCCAGCTCATAGATGTCCATCACCACCTGAAGAGCAAAATTGAGAATGGGGAGGAATGGTAGGAAAAAGAGGATGTCATATGATACTTCCTGGAGTTGAGGACAGGTTCTGCCCCCTCCCAACATACCATATTTTTCAGAGTATAAGACGCACCTTTTTCCCCCCTAAAAGGGGGTGAAAATTTAGGTGTGTTTTATATACTGAATGTAGCTCCGTCCACTCACTGGCTCCCATCCTTTGGCCTCTGCCTTCCAGCAATTACCTCCTTGCTGCAAGCAGCAAGAAACAGCTCCTTTTAGCTTCAGCACAGTCTAATTAGCACAAGTTGATTGGATTGGCCTCCCAACTCTCAGCTGTTTTGCTCTCAGCTGTTTTGCGAGGGCCTCTGCTGCTTGCTGCAAGGAGGAAAATTGCTGGAGCAGATTTTTTTTTCTTCTGCTAATCAAGCTATCGTTGGAGGGAGGAAGGTTGGGGGGGAGGAGGGAAGGGGAAGGGGAAACATTTGTAAAATTTATTAAAACTTTTCAATAAAAAAAAAGCAGGCTGTTTGCTGTTTGCTGCAACGAGGCAAAATTGCTGGGAGGCAGAGGCAGATTTCTTTTTCTTCTTCTCCTCACCAAAAAAGGTAGGTGCGTCTTATACTCTGAAAAATACGCTATCTATGCTTCAGCTCCAGATACCTTTTTCTTGTGGCAACCAAATAAAGAGACAACTGCTGCCTCCCTTATTCTGTCTGTTTGCTGCAACCACACCATCCAGGTAAATTACACTCCATTTCAATTAATCAATCACAGCTAATGACACAAACTCAAGTCTAGTGGTAGCAGTAATGGAGTTACTGCCAAGGGAAAAAAAACTTTCTGGTTCTGACTCTACGGTGGACTTTAAATGGGTGGACTCTACGGTGGACTTTAAATGAAACAACTTTGTTTCTGCTTTTATTATATCCTGCCTGAAGGAAAGTTGCCCCAAGTGGCAACTTATAAATAACTTGGAAGGCAACACACATTGATCCTATTTATTGGCCAAAGAACAGGGGCCTGCAAGAATAAAAGTCTGCATCTGCTTCCCAAGAAGACAACCATAACAAAGGGAGGAATGGTTAGAGGAAGCTTGCCTTGCCTCTCCCTGCCAGATGTAAAGAGCTCCCTGAGCTTCAGCTGACACTTGGTATATATTGATTCATTAGTCAAAATAATTCTGGGCCTATTATTAAAAAAAAAATTCTGTTCAGGAAAAAGCTCAAGGAACTCAGGAAATGCAGTTGATTGCCAATGCATTGCAGACCATTGCTTCCTTGACTTGAAGATTATCCTCCTCTTTCTTCTTGAACCTTATTATTTTGAGGCCCTGAGCAGAGTCTGATCCTTTCTGTGATCGTAAACTGCTTGACAGAATATTACTGTCTAAAAATCAAGGAAGAGGACAGGTGTAAGAAAAATGCTGGTGTATTTGTGGAAGGGTGGTGGGTTGCTACTGGTTCGGTCCGGATCTTGCGAACCGATAGTAATGGTGGCAGGAGGCTCCACCCACCTGTCCAGACATCATCACGGACGCTCTGTGCATGCGCAGAAGTGCTACGCATGGACAAAGCGAGTTGAGAACTGGTAGCAATGGTAAATGGAACCCACCCCTGGTGGGAATGGGGAAATAAGTGCTATCCTCAAAGAAAGAAATGGCCATGTGAGGAATATCTGAAGTAAATGATTTCATTTCCACCATTTCCCCCACACACACAGCAGCAGGCTCAGAATTCACTGATTTGAGATGTGCTGCAATGGTGGGTTGTTCCCGGTTCGCACAACCTCTTCAGCTGAAAAAATGCTTTTAGAAGTTTTAAAAAAATCCTCTGATGATCGCGCGGCTCAGCTGGGACCTTCAGAGGCTTCTGAAAACATTTTTTCTTCCTTTGTAGGAAAAAAAATCCCTTTAAAAGCTTCTGGCGATCCCAGCAGATTTGCCTGATCATCAGAAGCTTCTAATAGCATGTTTTCTTGCAACCTCTTAAGGTTGTAGAAATAATGCTTTTAAAAGAAAAAAGAAAAAGAAAAAGAAAAAAAAGTTGGCCACGCCCACCTAGTCACATTACCCCCTAAGCCATGCCCACAAAATAAGCCATGCCCACAGAACCGGTAGTAAAAATTTTTAGAACCCACCCCTGATATGCTGGTAGAATCTTTCACGACGAGCATTAAAGCCCATAGACCACGGGTGTCAAACTTGATTGTATCATGTGATGTATTGCAATGTTTTTTTGCCTTTGTGGAGCTGGGGTGGGCGTGGCCTGTATGCGATGCATGCAGCCTGCTACCCGCCAGTTTCACAGGCCTAAGGTTCTAACTAAGGTTCCTAGAACATCTCTTAAATATAAATACTGTAGCTTAAAACTCAGTGCTGTCAAGAAAAGATCAATTCATCCTAGAGTTCCCCTATTGTTTAGCAGACAAAGCCATGACTTCTATTTCAAAAGAGAGAGCTGAAAACAGACTTCTGATTACCATTTCCATGCCAAGAGTCCTTCCCTTTTTAAAAACCAAATCTTAATGCAGCACCAGCCCAATCGTATAGGACCCACCTCAAAGGACATTTCATCGAAATAGAGCCGATCACACATGTCGTAGTCTGTGCTTACTGTCTCTGGGTTGTAATTCACCATAATGGTTTTGTAGCCCATCTGTTGAAGAAAAGCACATGGAGCTTACATCTTCTGAACTCACACCTATAGCAACATCTGCCTCATTATGGTTTTGGGACTCAACAGGTGATTAGCAATCCACAAATCTGCAGGTATATTCGGTGACCTGCCATTACTTCAGAAGAGTTACCTGGAGCTCATACTTCATGCAGTCATTTGGATGTTGACTGCATGAAATACTCCAGTACCAGACCATATGGCCGCCTTCTACCACTGACAGAAATCCTATCACCCATTTAGAGAAGAGTGATGCAATAATTGTGAATAGCAGAGGGGAAAGGCATAAGGAGGAACTGAAAGCTCTCTGTGATGAGCCAGGCGTGGCATGAAGGCAACACAGCCAAAGAACCAGCATGAATCCCTTTATTGGCCTGGTCTGGAGAAAAGCTCTCCCACAAACCTAAAGATACTCCAGTCCCAATGCTGTAAACAGAATGACTGCAATCAATCACTCCAGCAGGGCAAGATAATGAGTCCCAGACAGGAAGAATAATCCAAGCAAGGCAAGATAGGCACACAGTAGCACGGCAGTAATTCAAACATTCAGGAGGGAATGCCAGGAATGCAGGCCGCAACTCTTAACACCAGATTAATTCAGAGTTTGTTCCCAACAAACACCCCTCCCAACTGCCTCTCCTTTAAACTCCATCCCCAGGTGTGCCTTGTGAAGGTAATCAGGGCCCTTTCCTTCCTTGTAAGCCACACAACCCACATTGCTCTCTTTTGCATTCTTCCCTGTGTGCCCATGGGGGGTGGGGGTGGGCCTTGGTCTTCATCTGAACCCTCCTCCCTTGTTCTACCTCTCCCCTGCTCTGCCCAGCCCGACTTTGCCCTTCCCCAGTTTTCTCCACAGCCAACGGAGCCACTCTCTCACTCTCTGTCAGCTGTTCGTCTTCCATCTCAGATTCAGACAGGGCATGACACTCCCTGTGATAAAAGGCTAACAAGGAAAACTCAGAGGTGAAATGCTCCCGGTTTGGACCAGATCGCTCTCGATAGCAAAAATCCCTGCCCGCCCCCCCCGCCCAGCTGAGATGCGCGATCGCTTTTTTTTTTACTTTTAAAAGCATTTTTTCTTAGCTTGGAAAAATGCTTTTAAAAGTTTTTTAAAAAAAGCCTCTGTTGATTGCGTGGCTCAGCTGGAATTGTCCGCAAAAAAAATGCTTTTAAAAAAAAAACAAAAGACAATAAGGCAACTCAGCTGGGATCGTCAGAGCCTTTTAAAAGCATTTTTTTACAACATCTTCAGCCCAAGAGGTTGTAGAAAAAATGCTTTTAAAAGTAAAAGTAAAAAAAAAAAAAAAGTTGGCCACACCCACCCAGTCACATTACCCACGACCACCAAGCCACACCTACAGAACCGAATTTACATTTCACCACTGGGAAAAGTCCTAACATGGCTAGGAAATGCCTTTGAAGAAGCCTCTAAGCATTCACCTTGCGCAGTTCCTGGATGCACCCAACAGCACACCAATCAAATTCCACACTGCTGCCAATACGGTAGACACCAGAACCGATGACCATGACATGTGGTTCAAGGAAAGTCAGGTCATGCTCGGTGCCATTGTAGCTGAGATACAGATAGTTGGTCTGGGCTGGCCATTCTGCAGCCACCGTATCAATCTGTTTCACCACTGGTAAAATCTTCAGGTCATGCCGCATCTTCCTCACTGCCAGTTCCGTGCTAAAACAAAACAAGCTTTTGTTTTTAATGTTTTAGTGTTTTACAGGTAGTCTTCAACTTACGACCACAACTGGGCCCAAGATTTATGAGTTTGCCCCATTTTACAACCTTTCTTGCCAGAGCTGTTAAGTGAATCATTGCAGTTCTTGAATTAGTAACATGGTTGTTAAATGAAACCGATTTTCCCATTGACTTTACTTGTCAGATGGTCGCAAGGGGGGTGGGGAGGGTCACATGATCCCGGGATCCTGCAAACGTCATGAGTTAGTTGTCAAGCATCTGAATTTTGATCATATGACCATGCTGCAATGGTCATAAGTGTATAAATGGTCATAAATCACTTTATCAGTGATGTTGTAACTTTGGTCACTAAATGAACTGTTGTAAGTTGAGGACTACCTGTAATTTGTTTAGTTTTATAGTTTTAACATGATTTTATCTGTTTTTTGGTCTCTGATTGGGAGCCATCCAGAGATGGTTGAAAGATGGGTGGCCATATAAATGTTTAAAATGAATTAAGTAATGAACTTAGCCAAAATGGCAAAAATCTCGATATATTAGAAAGACCGTACACAGGAAAAATATATTTTGGAGTGGAGGAAATGGATTGACTACATTCGGAATAAGTATCAAATAAGAAAACATGAAATTGCGTATGAATGAAGAAGGATTATAGAAAAGTATTGTTAACTATACTGGAGTTAAGATTACAGACGTGGTTTGTAAACTGGAAGTCTGAAAGATTAATGTAGAAAATTATTGTTTTTCTTTTTTCTTATACCCTGTATTTTACTCTGGGAAGTCGGGGGTGGGGAGGGGGAGGGATGATGAGGTGGGGGGGATGGGTGGGAGGGAAGGGTTTTATATATTTTGTATTGCTATAAAACTTTTCAATAAAAAAAAATGTTTAAAATGAATTAAAATAACAAAATAAAATGGCTGTTTTATGTTGAGTCAAGGTACTGGCTCCAACTGACAGATGTTTTCCAGGACTTCTTTTAAACAGAGACTGAACTTCAGGTTTTACACACAACTGCTAAATTCAGTTAACATGATAGCTTATGATGTGAATTGCATATTTATGTGAATCAAGATAAAACGGCTGGGTTCTCACAACATGCTGAATCAAAACTAGCTACCTTATTTTAGCCTGGACTCAGCATGTTGTCAGAAAACAAGCTACCAAGGGACTGTTGTTGACTTTGGAACAGCTTTTCGCCACATATCCAATCCCTCTTAATGGTCTCCATCCCTATAGCCTGTTCTTAGTAAACAGATGATATTATTTTGCTTCGTTTTTGACGAATGGTTGGGACCACCTAGAACCCTTTGGCAGAAGTGGGATTCAGAAATTTTAGCAACCAGTTCTGTGCCCGGTTGCTGGGTGGGCGTGGCCCTGGTGGGCATGGCCTACTCGGCCTCCTGCACCACAGCAGGGCGGGGGGTTTCACCCTCCCCAAGCTCCAGAGGCTTTTTTTGAGCCTCCGGGAGGGTGAAAAACAATATCTCCCAGGCTCTGGAGGCCGGAAATGGGCCCATTTCCAGACTTCTGGAAAGCCTGTTTTTTGCCCTCCCCAGGCTCCAGAGGCTTTTCTCGAGCCTCTGGGAGGGTGAAAATGGCCACACCCCCCAGGCTCCGGAGGCTGGAAATGGGCCCATTTCCAGACTTCCGGGAGGCCCATTTTTCGCCCTCCCGTAGCCTCCACACGGGACTTACCTGGCATCCAAAACGGGCCGTGTGGAGACTCCTGGGAGAGGAGGAGGCAGCCAGTCCTTGCAACTACTGGTTCGATGAACCCGATGTATAATTAGCATCCAGTTCTCCCGAACCAGTCTGAACCGGCTGAATCCCACCCCTGCCTTTGGGTTACTTTTTATTTACTCATATATTAAAGATAATATAAAACAACAGTCAAGGAGTCAAACCAGTTTAGACAAATGATAAACATGCCGATGCTTTGATCTTGTACCTGAGCACAGCCTGAGCCACCTGCTTATCTGAGAAGCCCAACTGCTTGGCCAGCTTCAGCACATGAGGTGGCATGGACCCCGGCTCTGCCTGGCGATATGATTCCAGGCAGAGTGTATGATCAGTTATGTTTTTCATCTTGTGCAGGAACCAGCGATCAATCTTGGTGAGCTCATAGAGACGCTCAATGGAATAGCCGGCCCGCAGTGCAGCTGCTAACACAAAGATCCGCTTGTCGGTGGGAGTCTCCAGCTCCTGCAGTGATGGGGAGGGAACAGAAAATTGTGGACAGCACAGCCCTGAGCCTTAGTCCAATGGGACTGGGGACAGCAGCTACTGGAAATTCAGCATGTTTTCATCACCTCAACAGGAAGGCCTACCATGTCAGAGACTGGTTTTACTGTGGGGTCAAAGCCCACACAATTCTCATCCACCATGCGAAGTGCTTTCTGAAATGCCTCCTCAAAACTCCTTCCAATGGCCATGACTTCACCTGAAAGAACGACAAGAACAGCAGTAAATTTACCCAGGGGAAAATGACTAAGTTTAGATTTTTGTACTAAATAAACAAACAAACAAGGCTTCTTTCAAAGGCAGATAAAATTAGCATGTAGAAAGAAACACGATTCAAGCATGAGAAATGAACAGGCCATAACTCAGGGTATGCCAGGAACACTCAAGCATTGGCATGTCTTTTTTTTTTTTTAGAGACATCCACAACTGTGTCTGCAGTATAGTCTCAAATCCATCCTAAATGTTTGTGTGTGTCAAAAAAGGGGAAGTGGCAGAAGTGGTGTCAAAATCAAGTCTTACCATGTGATATTGACACATGCTTAAAAAGGACCCAACTGTCTGGGATTTTTGAAGGAAAAATGTAAAAAATAGGACATAATTATCAACCTCAATTTATAGTTGGCAGTGGAAGAACAAAACCAATTTGATAGTATATATTACTACATAAGGTAAAGATAGTTTCCCCTCGTACATATGTGCTAGTTGTTCCCAACTCTAGGGGACGGTGCTCATCTCCGTTTCAAAGCCGAAGAGCCAGCGCTGTCTGAAGATGTCTCCATGGTCATGTGGCCGGCATAACTAAGTGCCAAAGGCGCATGGAATGCTGTTACCTTCCCGCCAAAGGTGGTCCCTATTTTTCTACTTGCATTTTTTACGTGCTTTTGAACTGCTAGGTTGGCAGATGCTGGACAAGTAATGGGAGCTCACCCTGTTATGCGGCACTAGGGATTTGAACCACTGAACTGCTGACCTTTTGATCAACAAGTTCAGCGTCTTAGCCACTGAGCCACCGCGTCCCTTCTATATTACTACATAGGTAAGAAAAGAGGAAACAGAAAAATAGAAGATTGTTAGCTGATGGAATACCCAAATCATGGTATCCGAATACCTAGTCTGCTGCCTGAACCACACAAAGCACAAATGAAAATCAAACTTGATTGCAAGGGGAGCCTGACTCCAATATGCACTTCCCACCATATTCTTCCTTTCACACTCACCCACACTCTTCATGGAACTGCCAATCTTAGTGCTTACACGCAGAAACTTGCTGAGGTCCCAGCGTGGAATCTTGACTACGCAATAATCGAGGCTGGGTTCAAAGCAGGCTGTGGTGGAATTAGTGACTGAGTTCCTGGATTGAAGTGAAGGGAAAGAGAAGGCTAAGATGGAGAGCCATGAATCTTTTACTGAATCTATGATCAGCATAGTTGCCATTCCTTTAGAAAGAGTGTATAAGAGATGGCAAGAATCCAAGGTGGCAGCAGTTGCTAGGACACAATTTATCAGTCACATACTTTAAGCAAAACTAAAAATACATAGGGGATTAGATAGATACTATCTAGTATGGAAAAGGTAGTATTGTTGGTTGGAAAAGAGAAAAGAGAAAAAGAGTCAGGAAGTAAATTGAACTACCAAATACAGAAAGAGGAAAACATAGTACACATACAAGTCAATAATAAACCAGAAAGATAGATAGAAGGGAAAGACCAAATAAGGAGGAGTTAAATCATGAAATAAGTTTACAGACTACAGTTGTGATAATTTCAATAAATATTTGAATTTGTGTTTATATGTTTATGTTTTGTATGTTTTCCTGTTTTATTGTTGTTTGTTTTCCTGTTTTATTGTTTTGTTTAGTCTGTATATATAAATAAAAATTGAAAAAAAATACATAGGGGATTGGCTCCATAAAAACCGAAACAATATTGAAGCAAATAATCTGTTGACACAGTGGGGACAATGAGCAAGCAGACCCCTCCCCAGATAGTTCTAGCAAAGCAATGCACCCTGCACCCCAGACCATGCAGGCATTACCTGAGGATAGGCAACGGGATGCCCAAAGCCAGCTTAGCGGCAACATAGGCCAAGGGGTAGCCAGTAGCCTTGCTTGCCAGAGCCGAACTCCGTGAAAGTCGAGCATTCACCTCTATGATGTAGTACTGTGGGACAGGAAAGAGAAAGATGCAGCCCAGCCAAATATTTCCACCATCCTTTAGGATAGCAAGCAGAATGAGAAAGTTTCCATATTTCCTGGGAATGAATGATGACTCAGGACAGAGCATGTGGTTAACAGGCAGAAGGTCCCAGGTTGAGTTGAGCTGGAAAGATTGCCTTGAAACTCTGGCAAGCCAATCCTAGCCTGTGTTGACAATACTGAATTAGGTGGACCTGATCTGATTGAGCAGAAAGCTGCTGTTAAGCAACTGCCAAGTAAGCTCACAGTGTCAGTATACACTGCTCAACAAGGACAATCAGGCATAGGTTCCCATACATTTAAAATCTCAACCCGAGAGCATCTCACCTGCTCAGACTCAGGATTCAGTGCATACTGAACATTACATTCTCCAATGATCCCCAGGTGACGGACCACTTTGATGGCTGTAGTGCGCAGGAGACTGTATTCCCTGTCGTTGAGTGTCTGGCTGGGGGCCACCACTATAGATTCACCAGTGTGGATGCCTAACGGATCCAGATTTTCCATATTGCACACCTGTTCAGGATTGGGAACCGAGAAGGTCAGCTAGATGAGAAAGTGGCCATCATTACTGCTGCAATACCAACCTGCAAATCCATGCCTCCAAGTTCTTAGATCCCAGGTTAGGTCTCGTGCCTCACTAACTATTGTGGAAGGATCTTTCGTCATGATCCTGTTTTTTTGTCTTTTCATTTTGCCTTTCACTGAGGCAGTTTACATTTGTTTTAACTATTCCAGTTAGAAGTTTTTTTTATCTCTGCTCCAAATCAATTCCTTGCATAGATACGATTTGCAATGTGCTTGTTGGCAAATTCAGAGGTTGAGAACTGTCCAGCTATCTTGGACACCCAGCAGCAAATAGCAATCTGCAATCAAAAATTGCTAAGGGAAGCAGTGGCTCAGTGGCTAAGATGCTGAGCTTGTCAATCGAAAGGTCAGCAATTTGGCAGTTCGAATCCCTAGTGCCAGGTAATGGGATGAGCTCCCGTTACTTGTCCCAGCGTCTGCCAACCTAGGAGTTTGAAAGCATGTAAAAAACACAAGTAGAAAAATAGTGACCACCTTTGGTGGGAAGGTAATAGCGTTCTGTGTGCCTTTGGTGTTTAGCCATGCCGGCCACATGACCACAGAGATATCTTTGGACAGCGCTGGCTCTTCGGCTTTGAAACAATGATGAGCACTGCCCCCTAGAGTTGGGAACGACTAGTACATATGTGGGAGGGGAACCTTTACCTTTACCTTTAATCAAAAATTTGGCTGCTTAATTTTAATGTAAGAAAGTTTTGCCCACCCTTTTTCTGGCACCCAAAACAAACTTAAATGTGCCCTTCTGATGATGAACCTCTCTCTATCCCTTTAACCCAATTGGCTTACCGTGACACAGTTGTCATAGGCATCACGCACCACCTCATACTCAATCTCCTTCCAACCCTTGAGGGACTTGTCCACCAGCACCTGTGAGGTGTGGGCAAAGGCCTGGCTCACCAATGCCATCAGCTCTTCCCGTCCATTTGCAAACCCAGAGCCCAGCCCGCCCAATGCATAGGCTGAGCGCACAAGCACTGGGTAGCCAAGTCGTTCTGCAGCAACCTGTGCCTGTTGGGAGAAAACATTTAGGAAATCCATCATCCCTAGTGGTGGTGATCAGAAGACATCTCAAGCCTTTGGCCAGCAATTCTGGCAGATCCAAGTGGCCAGTATGAGGTTCACTTCAGAAATCCCAATTTCTTTTCTCTGTGTCGGTCATAGAAAGTTCCTAACCATGTTTCACTGAAAAATGAACCACTGATTCTACCCTGCAAACCCAGTCCTCTTCCCATATATTCTTGCATGGATTCTTCTAGTGTTGGAAAAGAAGCACCATGTTTAAGAGGATGTTTTACTCAAGAGCTGGGTCCACTGGAACCTGAAGGAGAACTCTACCTCCACTGTCTTGGGCTCCCCCCAAAAGAGGTATGGCTATAATTAAGCAGAATGACGTACTTGTTCAATGGAGCAGGCAGCCTCACTAGGTGCCACATGTTCCCCTATCTCCTCCATCTTCTCCACAAAGACTTTGCGGTCCTCTGTCATCTCAATAGAGGCCACGGGAGTGCCCAGCACACGCACATTGTAGCGCTCCAGCACCCCAACCTTAGTCAGCTCCACACCACAGTTGAGTGCTGTCTGTCCTCCAAATGTCAGCAAGATCCCATCTGGGCGCTCATTCTTTATCACCTGAGCATAGAGAAGAAAGTAGAACGCTGAGAATGTCCCCGTCACTCAGTTCCAGTCAGTTCCAGTTCCACTCAGTCCCACCCTTGAATTCGGTAAGGAAAGTAGAGAGGTTTCCCAATACCCCTAACTGTTCAGGTCAGTTCCCGGTTCGACCATATCGCCCGATCTGGTAGCAATAGCGGCGGGTTGGTTTGGAGAACCGGTAGCAAAAATCCCTGGCCTCCCCCATGTCCAGCTGAGTTGCGCGATCATCAGAGGCTTTTTTTTTTACTTTTAAAAGCATTTTTTTCTACAACCTCTTCGGCCAAAGAGGTTGTAAAAAAATGCTTTTAAAAGGCTCTGACATCCCAGCTGAGTTGCCAGATTGTCAGAGGCTTTTGTTTTTACTTTTAAAAGCATTTTTTCTTTCAGCCGAAGAAGTTGTTTAAAAAAAATGCTTTTAAAGGGTAAAAAAAAGCCTCTGATGATCACAGCTGAGCTACCCGATCGTCAGAGGCTTTTTTTTTACATTTAAAAGCAATGCTTTTAAAAGTAAAAAAAAAAAAAGATTTTACGCCACAGCTGATCACCCCCTCTCGTGCGCTGTTCTATTTTCCGCATGCCTCCTTTTGGCATGCACTGTGTGCGCGCATCTCGCATTTGGTGCGTGGTGCGCACTGCACATGCACAGCCAGCAAACCGGTATCAGATTTCACCACTGGTTTAGGTAGTCCTCGACTTGCAACCACAATTGAGCCCAAAATTTCCATTGCTTAAACAAGGCAGCTAAGTATATTTTGCCCCTGTTTTATGATGCTTTTGTCACAGTTGTTAAGTGAATCATGTGGTCATTAAGAAAAACCTGGCTTTCCCCCACTGACTTTGCTTGTCAGAAGTCAGCTGGGAAGGTTGCAAATGGTGATCACATGACCCTAGGATAGTGCAGCTGTCGTAATACATGCCAATGTAGGATTTTGATCATGTGACCATGGGGATGCTGCAACGATCATAAGTGTGAAAATCGGTCATAAGTCACTTGTTTCAATGAAGTTGTAACTTCGAATGGTTACTCAACAAAAGGTTGTAAGTTGAGGGCTGTTAGGACATTCATGGTTACCAAGTAGAACAGGAATATTGAGTGGCAGATGAGCAACAAGGAATCTGGGGGAGGGAAATAGTAAATTCACCTGGGTAACATAGTCAGGAGTAATGGGCAAGAAGTAGACCTTGTCAGCCAAACCTTTGGAGGTCTGAACAGTGGCAATATTTGCGTTGATGAGCACCGTCTGGATGTTCTCTTCTCTCAGAGCTTTGATGGCCTGGGAGGGTAGGAAGTGAGATTATGACTGAATAAATTGTCATCCTTGCAACACAACACCAGTCACGTCAAAATATACATGTAGGCCTGACAATGTAGTAAAGCCACTCACAAGGCAACACCATCAAAACAAAAAATGTATTAACTAGGTCTATTAAAGAGTTAGTAATTGAATTGGCACACCATGGGATATTTGGCTAATGTGAATTTGGGCCCAGTGTGTTGGGCAAACTCAGTCCATTTGATTCCTTTACAGTTACTTTATGGCTAAATATATTATGCAAAACCAGGAAATTAACTGTTGTGAATTCAGTAATCAAGAGAAATGTGTGAATACAGTTTTAGAATGAAGACATAGTTCTTTTTTGGGAAAATAATTTGCTGAAATAAACCAAGATTAATCCTGACCCATTGCCTTCTCTATTTTTTTTTTCATTTTTATGATATGAACGGACAACAAATGCCACCAAATTGCTACTGTCTACCCATCTCCTTTTCTTCCCTTTCCTTGTTCCCATTGTTTTCTCCGCCATCTTTGTTTTGTGCTTCTTGTGTTATTACTTTTTAAAAATGTTTTTAACCATTTGTAAACCATCTAAAGTTACTGGGAATTATGAAACATAAACAGTAAAATAATACTGACTCAATAGGTAGATAAAAAAGCCAAGTCCTGTGTGAAACCTGTACAACCAACCATAATAATGATAAAAGAAAGCAAAGATAGTACTAACAGTAATGGATGCCTTGGGTGCAATCCCAAAATACCTTAAAAACCATCAGCACGGACAAAATCACCCTCAGTCAATTACAAAAGACAGATTTACGTGGAAAAGCTTACATCCTGCTACGACACCTTTAATACCATCAAAATAACTTCTGCCTATCCCAGATCCTTGGGAAGGACTCAAAAGATGGATAAAAATGTCAGTTCAGTCATCTGGCTGACTGTTCAACCAACCATAATAATAATCCTTGCTTCTCTATGATGCAGCCCAAGGTTAACTGAGATTAGCTATTGCCCTGTATCGGTACAAAAGAAATGATTCCTCCATAACAAAAATACCTGAAGCACACTAGTGACTTTGCCATCGACAAAAGCTCTCAATTCTTTTTGCTTGTATGTATTCCACTCAACCCCAACTCCACTTCGCAATTTTCCCCACTGCCTTTTGACTTCCATTTCCTCACTCACTCACCTGGGAGCCAGAGTAGTCAAACTCACCTGCCTGCCCTATAGAAAGGCCCCCAGAGCCCAGGATGAGTACTTTGTGAGGGCGGGGCAGGTTGATGGCAGGCAGGACTTTTGAATCGTGCAGGCAGTCCTGCAGTCGTTTACACACTAGAGGTGGGAGAGAAGAGAAAGGGATGCCCAGATGATCACTGCAGTAATTTCAGCCCATAAGTGGACCCACTGAAGCTTCAACCCTGCCAGGAGATAGCAAGCACCCTATAGAAGGAGCACAACCTGCTGACTATACAGGGCAGCATGGAGGTAAAGCCAGGCCTGTATCTCCAGGCTTGCAGAAGCCAACTCAGTTACAGAGCTCCCACCTGTTTTAGGGCTCTGCCCTCCAGCAATGGTGTCCTGCACTGTCTCCAAGAAGACATCAAAAAGACATTCAAGATCCATCGGCCCTGCATTGTGTTCTGGGTGGAATTGTACACTGGGATCAGACAGGGGGAGAAAACAAGGAGGGAAATGTTACAGGTGCAATCCAAGCCCCTTAAGACAATGCAATGTAATACCATTCTCTTCAAAGGAATGCGGTGGCTCAGTGGCTAAGATGCTGAGCTTGTCAATCGAAAGGTCGGCAGTTCAGCGGTTCGAATCCCTATGCTGCGTAATGGGGTGAGCTCCTGTTACTTGTCCCAGTGTCTGCCAACATAGCAGTTCAAAAGCACGTAAAAAATGCAAGTAGAAAAATAGGGACCACCTTTGGTGGGAAGGTTAACAGCGTTCTGTGCACCTTTGGCACTGAGTCATGCCGGCCACATGACCATGGAGACATCTTCAGACAGCGCTGGCTCCTCGGTTTTGAAACAGAGATGAGCACCATCCCCTGGAGTCGGGAATGACTAACACATATGTGCGAGGGGAACCTTTACATTTACCTTTACCTTACCACTCTCTAGTAGTCTATCAAAATTCTTAGAGCAGCTCTCCTATAAGAAAAACCTACAGCAGTTGGGGCTGTTTATTTAGAACAAAGGCAGATAAGGGGAAACATGATGCAAGGCATACGAAAGTGTGCACATTATGAACCCAAGGTGAGAATTCCAAGTCTCAACCGAAGTAAATGAAGGAAGATTTTTGGCTGATAAAAGAACCTGGAATTCTTTGCCATCTGGTAGGGAGACGGACTTAGATTAGATTGGATAAGAGCCGAGACGGCGCAGTGGTTAGAGTGCTGTACTGCAGCTATTTCAGCTGACTGCTAGTTCAGCAGATGAAATCTCACCGGCTCAAGGTTGACTCAGCCTTCCATCTTTCCGAGGTGGGTAAAATGAGGACCCAGATTGTTGGGTGCAATATGCTATTTAGTATATTGTCGATTGTTGTAAGCCGCCCAGAGTCCTCGGAGAGTGGGCGGCATAGAAATATGATTAATAAATAAAATAATAAACTGATGGAAGACTGGGCTACTAATGGCAACTAGATCTGATAGTTACTTACTGTCTTTGATCTAGTGATTAAGGTGCTAAAAGAGTAGGGGAAACTGAGTTCTAGTCCTGCCTTAGGCACATAAGCTAGTTGGGTGACTTTGGGCCCGTCACACTCACTCAGCCGTAGAAAGACAATGGCAAACCACTTTGGAAAACATTGCCTTTAAAACTGCATGTAGTTGCTAGAAGAATTTGACAATACACACACAAATCATAACCAGCACACCTTAAATATCAAATTTTGGGATGCAACAGTGGAGAAGAGTATCACATTCTTCATAATGCTTGGAGCTTCCTGAATGCACCAGCTTGGTCACTATACAATACAAAAGCCTGGAAGAAATGAACCCTTGAGCTGATCCAGAAAGGCTCTTCTTAGGTCTCCTGTATGGGTCCATCAAATCAGCGGTGAAATGTAGAATTTGTTACTACTAGTTCTATGGGCGTGGCTTGGTGGGGGGAGTTATTTGACTGGGTGGGCGTGGCCAACTTTTTTTTTTACTTTTAAAAGCATTTTTTTCAGCTGAAGAGGTAGAAAAAATGCTTTTAAAAGCCTCTGACGATCCCAGCTGAGTTACGCGATTGTCAGAAGCTTTTTTTTTTACTTTTAAAAGCATTTTTTTCGGCCAAAGAGGTTGTAGAAGAAATGCTTTTAAAAGTTTAAAAAAAAAAGCCTCTGATGATCGCGTGGCTCAGCTGGGCTGGGGGGGACAGGGATTTTTGCTACTGGTTCTTCGAACCACCCGCTGCCATTGCTACTGGATCGGGCGATCCGGTCTGAACCAGGAGCATTTCACCCCTGCATCAAATCAGAATAAAGAAGGGCGCCCCAACTCACTCATTTAACCTCCTTTTCTCTTGCTTGCCCTTACCTGAAGAATGGCTTTGACTCATGCACCAGTCCCTCGTTAGAGTGATCATTTGCATTGGTAAAGAGAGGAATCCAGCCGGATGGCAAGCTAGCTGGATCTACTGCAAAGCCATGGTTCTGCGATGTGATAAAGCAGCGCTGGGATCCCTCATGCAGGCAAGGCTGGTTGTGTCCACGGTTTCCGTATCTGAGGAGGAATTCGAAGGGGAATAAGGTTTAACTTAGGAGAAAAAAAATATTTCTCTGTTTCAAGCTACAGGTAGTCCTCCATATCCACCCAGAATCTCAGTTGTTGGGCAAAGCGATTGTTAAGTGAGAACTACATGACTTCTTTGCTCAATGACTGCCATCTTGACTGGGCCCAGGATGCTGGCATTCGCTAGCATTTAATGCTGCTAGAGGGGAAAACACTAGCAAACACCAGTGTTTTCAATACATTTCAGGTCTGGTCTTCCATGTGTGTGTGATCATGTGACCGGGACAATAAGAGTGCTGCCATGATATTTTACAACAGCCAGACATGCTTTATGTTAAATGACCAGTCATAAGTTGAGGACTATCTGACATTTACTATAGTACTGAAGAATTAGACTGCTCAACATCATTGAAGAGGTATCTATTGGTTATTTAAGAACTGTGATGGCGAATGCTTAGAATGCACTATTGCTGGCTATCTCTGCCCCACAGCCTGAAATTTGATCCTGACGGGCTCAAGGTTGACTCAGCCTTCCCTCCTTCCGAGGTCAGTAAAATGAGCCAGATTGTGGAGGCAATATTCTGATACTATAAACTGCTTAGAGAGTGCTGCCTAAGTGCTATTGCTATTTCAAATATCCACACAAACACTTACTTCATCTTGTAAGTCTTAGCTCCAATGGCCAAAGCCAGCAGCTGATGACCCAAGCAGATGCCAAAGCAGGGCTTTGGAGTTGGCAATTCCAGCACGCGGTGCAGACTGGAAATAGTTTCTTGGCAGAATTGTGGATCTCCAGGACCATTGCTAACAAACAACCCATCAAATTCTGGGGGAAGAAATGAGGTACCAGAAAGCATTATCCATTTATTTATTTCATTTTTATCCTGCCTTTATTACTTTATAAGTAATTCAAGATGGTGGACATATGTAACCCTCCTTCCTCCTCCTCTTTTTTCACACCATACCAACCCTGTGTGGTGGGTTGGGCTGAGAGCGACTGGCCCAAAGTCAGCCAGTTGGCTTTCACATGTAAGATGAAACTAGAACTCACAGTCTCCTAGTCTCTAAATCAGCACCTTAAGTACCAGACCAAACTGGCTTTCTTTATGAACTTAACTGTTATTACTTTTCCTCTTGAACTAGCCAGTTGGGCTTCACAAGTATGAACATTCTTTGCTCCCAAAGCTGAAACAAGCCTGGGGCTTGTGAACTCCATACTCATCACTCAGTTTTGCTTACCCGTACTATCCAAATGATGATCCCAGGGCACCACAGTAACAGCTGCCCCACGAGCACACAGGCACCGGATCTGGTTGTATTTCAGGCCACAGTCAATTGCTGTGATTCTCACAGACCCACCAGGATTGAACAAGCAAGGTTTCTATGGAGTCACAAGGGAGAAAGTAGATATGCTGAAATTTATAGCACAGTGGCCAATAAATCACATTTAATCCTATACCTCTACTGTTAATGATACAGATGAAGTAAGAAACGAGTGATGTTTTGGAAGATTGTAAACTCTTGGGATAATCCCCTTCCTCCTTAAGATCCTCCAGTCATGCATGGCTTTTCCCCAAACAATTTGCATATCTAATTTAAATTCCTGTCCAAGTATGGTACAAAGCAGAGGTGGAATCCTGCAACAATAACAAAACTGATTGGTCTTTATGATTTTAATTGCTTTTATTACTATTGTGAGCCACCCAAGGTTATGCCATATAAGTTGTGTGTCTATAGAAACCTTATAACATAATAACTTTTTGGTGCAGAAAGGTTCTATGAAAGAACTGAGCCACTTGGAAGCAGTAGAGTGTATATTTTTAGGCAGAAGAAGGGAATTCACTGAATCAGAGAACTGCTTCTCAAAAATAATTCATTACGAATAGGATGTTAAATGGACTTTTATTTTTTTCCAAACCATGTGTTAATGCAATAGTTAAAGAAATCCCTCTCCTATTCTGAATGTAATACAGTATCTCCATTGCTGTTGCTTGCCACCTCCAATTTGTTTCGCCCACGTTGTTCCTTCCCTTCCAACCTACTTTCAGCGAGACTTCCTTCACCAAGTTCCGTGTATTTGGATCGTCAAATGGCTGGTGTGAACTATGGACACCCTCTGGTATCAGTTTTCCCAGCATACTCCCTTTTTCCCGGATCCGCTTGGTTAGTGCTCGTGTATCAATTCCTGCAGGAGAAATGAATTATTAGAAAGGATGGACTATCTCTGTAGACTATGTGGTTCTGTGATCACTGGGAGAATTCACAGACAAGATAATCTCCAGTTCTATCTATGCTGAGACTACCTTGGGAACTTTGGAACAAGCAAACCATCCAGACTTCACAGCCTCCAGGCACTGGAATAGGCATCCATGGCATCCATTCAGGTGGCTTGGGATAAAATTATAAATCTGGATATCATACTGATGACACTATCTTACCCCAAACTGTCAGATCACCCCACCCATTAGCCCCTCAGGTAGATATTAAATGGGAAGGGAGAAAGGACTGAGCCTTCCAGCACCCCACTATGGCTTTCAAGGAACACATAAGAGAGATATTGCAACTCAACTTGCATCTCACCAGGTCCTCTAGAGGCAAACCCTAGCACACAGGTCTCCAACCTTGGCAACTTTAAGACTTGCGGACTTCAACTCCCAGAGTTCTGGGAGTTGAAGTCCACAAGTCTTAAAGTTGCCAAGGTTGGATACTCCTGCCCTAGCACAAGTCTTTCTGATAGGAAGTGCTTACCTTCCAAACCAGGAATCCCCTTTTCTTTCAGCCAATGATCCAGTGAGCGTGTAGCACTCCAGTGGCTGGGATTTCTAGAGCATTCATCAACAATCAGTGCGGCTACATGAATGCCACTAGATTCAAACCACTAAAGGAGGGGAAGCAGAGAGTTAATAAAGAAACATATCTCATCATCACAAGAATTTCCTAATCCCCTTCTATTCAAGTCTCCAAAACATTTTATTTATTTATTTATTTAAAATATGTACATTATATACCATATTTTTCAGAGTATAAGACGTAGTGGAGTATAAGATGCAGCTTAGTTTTTGGGGAGGAAAATAGGAAAAAAAAATCTGCCTACCAGGGATTCATCTGGTTAGCGTCCTTAGTCTGGTCATCTTCAGCACATTAGTTTGCTGGTATTTTATCCCCTGCTTGGGGATAAAAAAACAGCTTCTAAGGCACAGCTGAGAGGAAGCAGCAATGAGAAAAGCAGGCAAAGGAGGGGGGGGGGGGAATCGCTTCACTCAGCTAGCGCCTAGTTAGGGCTGAAAAAAAGCTTCTAAAGAACAGCTGAGAGTCGGAGCAAAGCATGGCGATGCTTGCTAGCACCTCCTTAAAGCACAGCAGAGAGTCAATGAGCAGGCAAAGCTGGGAAGATCGCTTGCTAGTGCCTCATTAGCGCGTTAGGGCTGGAAAAAAGCTTTGAAAAAGCTACATTCAGAGTATAAAACCCACCCAAATTTTCAGCCACTTTTGGGGGGGGGGGGAAGGTGCGTCTTATACTCCAAAAAATAGGGAATATATATTTATATCCATCATTTGTTTCAACAATTTCATTAGAAGAAATTCTGCAGCTGACTTTCAGCTGTCATTCCCAGAGCCAAAAAATACGTTTCTCTCCTCTTCTTAGAAACTCTCCACAACTTCAGGGATATATGGTAGTTAAGAAAGACTACAAACTGCTCTAATTCAGCAAGCAGATCAGAAGTGCATGAACTTCTAATCCAGTTCATTTCATCCAATCAATTCAAAGGTATCCAATGTGTTTTGATTATTTGGTATGAATCATTAATCTAATTCAGGACAATGGATTATTCTGGAAAACAATCTAATCTTATCACATATGAATCAAATCAAAGCTCTACATCTAAGATGCAGATAACCCAAATTTAGATATGTTGTTATACTAACAGAGCAGATGAAGTATGTAAACACCAAGCTGGCCATGCTAGAAATTCCTAGAACTCTTCAACTAGGCCAGGATAATTTCTGGCACTTGGTCTCCAGGCAACCAGAAATCAAATCTCAATGCTAAGCCATCTGAAATGTTTATTGCAACATGTAAGAATGGGTTTCTTTCTGCCAATGCTATACTTACCTGGCTGAGACCGTATTCATCCAGCTCATCTGGAGGAACACCATAATTCCCAATCAGTGGGTAAGTCAGTACCAAGATCTGGGATTTATAGGAGGGATCTGTCAGTGCTTCAGGATAACCCACCATGCCAGTCTGGAACACTGTAGATTACAAGAAACGATACAAATTGGATTAGTGATCCTGGCAAAAACCCATATTGGTTTTGGCAAATGACTCTGTCCTGCAAACCAGGCCTAAGAACTGAGTAATCTTTCTCCAGCCCATTCGTAGTTGTTACTTCAGCCCTTTAGCGCTCTGCTGCATCTGGCAAAAGGAGCATTTAAGGGAAAGAAATCAGATGCGACATCAGCAGCCTTTCCAGAAGACTGCATAGAGTGGACTGCTGACCCGTCCAAATTTCTCTAGGAAACATCAAAGCAAATGCTGGGATCTATGTACTGAGCTCGTTATCTTTTTATCTCTGTTTGCAGTTTACCCAGTGTGGAATCCCAGACCATATTGCTATATTCACTTCTACAGCTGCACAAATATTCCTAACATAAAAAAGGCAGAGCCAAGATAAGCAATTATCAGCAACTGCCCCATTCTCACAATTTCCACATCCAGAAAACCCATCTTGAACATGTTTGTTGCATGGAGCAATTCAATACTAGGTTTCTAGTGCCATAGACCTTTCAAAGATGGAAGAACACTTTATTACAGAAGCATTAAGAATGCTGCTGCTACTGTTTAGTACAAAGTTTTTTTTTCACTGAATAAGCTGAATTCTCATGATTGTAAGAACTTGTAGGATACATAGCCTTCTCAAAGCACCTCCTACCCATTTGGCACTCTCTTCTATCCATGTCCGCTTTTTCCTCAACATACTCCTGGTATGAGCTTTCTACTACCAGCACAGCTGTCTCCTTACCAGGAGAGTATGTCCTCCATGCTATAGCTTTTTATTAATAAGATACTGATACATGGGAGGAGCTGCCGCTGGATTAAACTAAAGGCCTAACTAAAATTTATTCTCTGAAGTACCAATATTGACTATTCTTAGTGAGCAATCTGTGTCCCTCCAAATAGTGCTGAATTTTTAGCCAATATGAACATTGGCTAGAGTCTAGAGTCTAGATCATGATTGTAGAGCAACATTCAAGGGCTTCCAGTTTCTAAATTCATCCATGCAAGACTGCTTTAAGGATTACAACTAAATAAATCATATAATGTGCTCTGACCACCTACTACACAAATGTGTATTATTGTGGTCCTGTTGTTATTATTGCTGAGTCCTATAAAAGCTTGGGTTATTCTCTTGGTAGTGACATGTTCTCAGATTCTGGATTTGCTTTCTTCAATAGAAAGGGTATGAGGAGAAGATCCACTTTGATTCACTGGCCTCAACAAGATATTTTATACTTTTTAGCAATCAGCAAACCAGATATGGCTACACTCAGCAATATAAGAACCATTCTATTGGATGAGGACATTGATCTGTTAAGCCCAGCAGCCGTCCTCAAAACAGCCAACTAGCTGGTTCAATGTCTTTTAAAAGTCTGACACAACAGGACATTTCCCTTGTGTTATCCATCACATGGCACTGAGTGGTGTATGTTGCCACTATTCCCAAAGCATAACTGGCATAATTTGAAGCCAGCAAGAGCCTTGATCTTCATGAATTAGCACTTCTCTTTTCTTAAAAGATTTTTTTTTCCTGGAGGGCCATCATCATCATAGGGCATAGAATAAGGAGTGACAATTCCTTATTTGCTCTTTTGAAACCTTTCAGGTGATCATGTTTCAAAAACACCTTGGGAACTACTGGTGTAGGCAAGCAGAATGATGAACCCAGACAGGATGATACTTTAACTGAACTGGGAATGAGCCTGATCTAGTTCCAAGATCAGCAATGTAACAAGCAGGAGAAAAGTCTAGAGGCCTGACCAGGCAAGAACAGATGTGGTTTTATCAGGTCTATTACAGACAGCTGTGCTACCAAGTCTGGGCATGTTTCAAAGGCACTCTTCTACAAGTAGCCTGAAGCACATTTGGGGATCCAACAAGGGTCAAAGGCGCCTGCTGAGCAAATGGGCATAACGACAGAAGACAGGACCCTCCCTACATTAGACGGAGGAGGGGAGCATCGCCAGCCTTCCTTTTGCCGGAAAGGCAGAAGTCAAGCAAAGAGCTTTCCTTCTCTTTCTGCCCCACTCTGGTCCTGCATAGAAACTCACCGACTTCACCCGCAACTGGAGTCCCCACGAGTCCAAAGGGACGCCCACGCAACACCGTCCCATCCTCCAGCACTAGGCTGCCCATAGCTCGCTTTTAACACGTGGAGGACGACGGCGGGATGTGATGGCTCGGAATTCCCGGCGGCGGGGAGCGGGATGGGTGGGAAGAGAGCGACAGAGAGACACCGGGAGACAAGAGCGGGAGGAGGAAGGGGGGGGAAAGCAGAGGATGCGGCCGGCGCCGGACGCACGAGGGGGAGGTGATGTGGCCGAAAGCGATAAAAAGCGCGGTACTGGGAGGCGGAGCCGAGCGGGTGAAGAAGGGAGGAAATGACCTGTCGAGGGGCGGCGCAGCACGAACCGAGCCGGGCACATTTTTCTTTCAGGCTCCGCCCTGGTGGGATTCTTCTACCACCGATTCCCTTTACGGTAGTACCGTATCTGCGCCTCGCCAGGCCCGGTCGGCACGTGCTGCAGAAGGAAAGCGCTTGCCAAAAAAAAAAAAAAGAGGGGGGGGGAATGCATTCCGTGGGCAGATTTATTTGCCAGCGGGCAGTTGCATTTGGCCCACTCAAATAGTAGTTGCGTGAGGACAAAAGCTACCGATAGAAGAAAATATTTGTAGCTCAGGGTTGAACTGTGGGGTCCTTGATGCTCTCTGAGCTTGGTTGTTTTCTTGCAAGACATTTCATTATCAAACTGTAAGGTAAGCACTCATGCTAATACTGATGTTATCTGGTTTGGTAATTTTATTTATTTAATTTATTTAAAAGATTTATATGGCTGTCAATTCACTTTCAGTGATTCTGGGTTGCTTACAAAAAATAAAAGTCTAATCTAAAAGAATAAAAAAAATACGCCCACCCCCCTCCATGGGGGTGAAATGTTTGCAAGAAAACAACCAAGCTCAGAGAGCATCAAGGACCCCACAGTTCAATATATTAATAGGAACACATTAATATTCCTTCCTCCTATTTTCCCCTTCAACAACAACCCTGTGAGGTTGACTGGCCCAAAGTCATCCAGCTGGTTTTTCATGCCTAAAGTGGGACTAGAACTCCAGGCTCCTGGTTTTGATATCCAGGGGGAAACCCATGCAGAGTTCAGTGTTTTACACTCAGTTGAAATTAAAATTGCATTAGTATGTGTAACACTGCTGCTTAAATAAGCAACACCATTAGAGATGGTCCAGTTTCATCAAGTACCTAAGGGTTTGACTAGAGTTTACCTCATGATGTCATCATACAGATTGGATCAATTGCCTTCTGTTCAGAGTAGATTCTGAGCCTGGCCATGTTCCCAGCCAACCAGTATCGAGTTGAAACATACATTCACAGAGATAAGGCTGAATTTTAGGCCTATAAACAAAGAGGTTCCCTGTAATCAGTGGGATTCAGGCAGTTTGCACCTCTTTGGGAGAATCGGTTGTTAACTTTCTGAGCAGTTTGGTGAACTGGTTGTTGGAGGAAATCATTAGGGCAGAGAACCGGTTGTTAAATTATCTGAATCCCACCACTGCCTGTAATCCATTCTTCTAGCTGGGAAAAAGCTTTGTTTTATGTAAAGACAAAGGGCAGAATCCTGAAGATGCAGACTAGAAGTTGCTATGCCTAATCTGGGATAAATGATATAAAACAAAGTAATTCTGATATATGTTTGAATTTACCCCCCAGAAATTAGGGCAGATCTACAGAAATATTTTGTTTCAAGATTCAAATTATTTGTATATAAATAAATGTTTTTAGCTAGGAATTGTTAGATGTTTATTTTTTTTATGTCTATTAAAAGCCATCTGATTTTTATTTCTCTGCAAATGTAAATTCATAATTTAAATGCAGTGTCCCTCAACACAAATTATAGCACTTCAGCACCATCTTGTGGCGTAGCAAGAACTTTGTATTTTTGCAAATAGGATTCATGTACTGTTGCTTTTGAAATTGGGAGATGGGGGGAGACTTTATTTTTTGCAAGATTCCTTATCATCCAAAGAATGGTAGAAGAATGGAAATCTCTATAGCCACCTGTGATTATGCCACAGTGTCAGGAAGCTATATTATAGAAAATTAGATTTCTAGCTTTTCTGTTTTTGTACTTTCCCTATCAATTACTGTACAGCATTTGTAAATATGTAGAAGCCAGACTGTAATTATATTTACCATGTTGTGTGATATATTGTGTGAATGGAAGCCATTCTTCTTTAAACTTAAACTCTATTATGCTGCTAATTTTGTCATTACTGCATATTCTCTGAGTTTAAATTCCCAGTTAAATATTGTCAGGATTATATCTTCTTTCTAGTAAATTTTGGTCAAAATTTATTCTTACCGCTGTGAGCGGTATATATATCTCATCAAATTGTTTTTTGTTGGAGTTTTGTGAAATTATGTCTTTTAAAAAAAGTTTGATTTCAAAGTACATCCAAATGTTCCTAATAGCTGAAAAGCAGCTAACCAATTTCTGAAAATGATTAGCAAAATGAAATATATGAACCTGGTGCACGTTAAAGGCACCATCCATGGTTTGAACAAGATGGTCTTCCAGAGGTCTAAACCAGCAAGAGACTTCATTTTGAAGCCTTTTCACAAGGAGAATGTACTTGCTGGCTCTTCATTCCGCCACAGTTGTTGGTACTAAAGTATATTCATTTTCATAATTGTAATTGATCTTACACAGGATACCATTAAATTCTTCCATTTTTTCAATTTCTTGCCATAATTTGACATGGTTATTTTGTTATATTTCTTTCTTGTTGACTTTTCAAAATTGACTACATTTACATCTGACCTTCTCTGTGCATACTCAGTGAAACCAAATTCCTTGTTTATCTGAGCACATTCCTAAGCCTCAAAACTGAGTGGATGGAATGTAAAACAATCCAGAGCAGACATGCTATGAAATCTTCTCTGGCTTATTGATTAACTGAAGCTGCTTCTTCCTTACAGTGCTGCTGCCTTGATTCTATACATTTCTGCCTAACTCAGCAATCTCCAGAGAGCCAAGGTTGGATTTATTTATTTTTGCAAATGGGAAGTAGATGTGGATCAAATCCTTGGAACAATGTGTCCCAAAAATACATATCCCAAGGAAGTTTGATGATTTAAAAAAAAAATCAGTTATTTATTTAACAGTTTAAATCAGTTATTAATTTGATAAGCTAATTGTTTAATTTAAACAATCATAGTTACTAAATGAATCGGCTAATTCTTCAATGAAAACAATGGTTTAAAATAATCACATTGGGTACTTTTCAAATACTTGGCATACAGCATTGACGTGATTTAAAAGCTTAGGGAAACTTGCGCGAACAGAGGACAGTGGGCTGAATAAACATCAGTCTTTTAAAAATGAAGGAGAGAAAGAAGCAAAGCATCCAAGGATGAGCATTGTTCAAACTCAGAATCACATTACTAGTTCAACTTTGGCATGGAATGCAGACAGTTTTTCCAACGGCTTCATGTTTTGTAGAAGACATTTGAAGAACGAAAGAGGGCAAAGTTGCAAGCTTTCTGTAACAGGCATGGGGGGAAAGAACAGAGCAGGTGATTTGGAGTAATCGGGTCCCAGAAAAGAGTAAAGGCTAGAGAAAGAAACATGTTTCAGTTATTTATTAAAATAAGCCTTTACATTTTAAGGCAGGAAAACAACTGGGTACATTAATGGTAGAATCCAAGAGGTGTCCTGAAGTAACAGGAACAAGGATGGGGTTGAGTGTCTCATAAGCTCTCTCTTGAACATTCCAGATCCAGAAAAACTTCCCCTGAAAAGGAGCAGCCATATACTACTTCCAACTGGCACTTTTTCTCAGGCTCCCTGCTTCTAAGAAATCTGGATTAAGCCCTAAGGAATCAGGAATCACGCACTGTTTTCTGTCATATCCAGACACAACCCTGATTAGTTGTATTTACTTTATTAGAAATTAAATGTACACTCCAAAGAATATCAAACATCCAATAAGACATTAATTTCCCCCAGTTCTCTTTTTATAGTTTATTGATAGTCCCAATTTGTATGCATTGGCAAAGCAATGGGTCTCACTGAAAATATGTTCCTGTACATTAACTGCTACAGTGTTCTCCCTTGTGTCCGAACATGTAACAGAGTGTAACCACTCTGACAGACTAATCCAAAAATTATTTCCCCCAGAAAAATTGGGAACCATCAGTTCCAAAACCAAAGGTTTTGGACAGCAGACAAGACTTGTAAACTAGCACCTCCTTTGTGCAGTGTTGGTGGGCCTGGAGAATGGAGAGGCCACTAAAAGGTTTTGGCTTTGTGCCGCTGGGTGATCCAAAGGAAGGTGGAGAGAGTAATAGTGATGGCTCCCAAAGTTCCGAAGAACAGCAGGTATGGAAAATTGCCCTGAAAGATAAAGGTAAATTAGAAGTCTTTTTCTAATTTGATTAGCTCACAAAGATTCCTTTTCATCAGCCTCAAAGGCTTGAATCAAATGGGCTCTAGCACAGCTTTTACCAAACTGAAGTCCTCGAATGCTGTTGGATGTTAGTGTCCAACAACCTCAGTGAGAAGAAAGCAGTCCTAACACAATGAAATGATTATTCCCAGTTGAAGTAATCTATTTCAGTGCTGTTAAGCTCAAGGCCTGGGGCCGGATCTGGCCCACGAGGTGCTTAGATCTGGCCCGTGGGGCTGCCCTGGAAACAGTGAAGGACTGGCCCACGGTGCCTCTGCCAGCGAAAATGGAGCTCAGGAGGGCTGTGGGCAGCCTTCTCAAGCTCTGTTTTCGCTGACAGAGGGTTGCAGGAGGCCATCACAGCCGAAAATGGAGCATTCGAGGGGCGTGGGTGGCCCTTCCAGGCTCCATTTTTGCTGGCAGAGGGTTGCAGGAGACTGTCAGAGCCAAAAATGGAGCTCAAGAGCCTGGTTTCAGTGGCAGAGCACTCGGGCCACCACAGGCGCTCCCAACACGAGTGACATTGCGCTGCCACGCCCACCCTGGCCATGCCCCCCCAGGTCAAACACAACCTTGATGCGGCCCTCAATGAAATCAGGGCCGATCTATTTCATTAAGAGCTCTTATTTTGCCCAAGAGCCCCATCTCCTTGTACCAGAAGAAAAGCATATGGAGCACAAATCCCATCATAATCAAAGACCAACTTACCTGGCGCAAACATTTATAGCCATGGTACGGATCTACACAGAGGCACTGGGACAAGCCGGGTCCATCAGAAGTACAAAGCGATCCCTCTGGGCATACCCAAACTGTAGAGAAAGGGGGTGGAGTGGAAAGGGTGAGGATATCCTCTCACTTTTTAAATCTCATTCCACAAACAGCACAACTCACAGCTGCTTGTCTTTAGTTTTCTTTCAGTCTCTTCCACACCATTAATACTTTGCCTTCCATTTGCAGAGCTGACCTTATTCTGCCCACCTTAAACCTTTCAGCCAAAACCACCTATTTTTATCTTCCTAAGATTCGGGACATGAGGACCTCGCTGCCCTCACTTCAGGTCTTTTGCCTCCTACTACTATTGATGATATCTTTTTGTACAAGGTGTGTTTCATGTAGCAAATATTTTGCTCAATCTACTCAGGATTAGGACTAGCCCATAAAATGCTAATGCTAAAATCAGAAGTAAATTCCACTGGAGAAATGTGTAGAAAACCCACCTCTTCTCCCAGCTGCAGTTCATTTCTGAAAAATAAATTTCAGAAATAATAGCTAAGAAAGAACACTGATATCATGCAAAAGAACTTCCTGCTGGATAGTCCTTTGCTGCCCTTAACAGAACTGCCGAAGGCAACTGTGCTGTTTGATAGTAATAATTAAGAGTTACATGTTATCCATGAAGAAATAGAGAGAGATGAAAAAAGTCAAAACCTCAACAGCCAAATTCAGAACTCAGATTAATATCATATAGTATTTAGCTACCTCATTGACACCAACATACAAGAGATAGTAGAGTGGAAACATGAAATTTGAGAGTTGCTTCGTGTTTATTTCTGTTTGCCTTCCTGTAGCTATTTCACTGCAGGGGAATTCTAGACTTTGTTCTGTTTGCAGACTGCAACAAAACATACAGTGGTAAGAGTGACTCACACCTGACTCACACCTTTACTAATTGATCGTTAGGCTAATGCAGTGTAGTAGCCTGTGGGGCTGCCTTTGAACATGACCAAAACTGCAGTAAGTCGAAATATATTGGGTAGGATTTTAGCAGATAAGAACCATTACTGTAGAACTAAATTCTATTCTTCAGTCACTGCACTGGCTGCTAAGAAGCTTCTAAATCAATCATCTGGTTTTGACCTTTTAGTACCACCTCCTCCAATATGATTGTGGCGGTCTCTCATGCTCTTCCAGGAAGTGGATAGTAATGGTCCCGTTCCTGATAGACTTTCAGTAAGTAGCCCTGGAGACAACCATTCTCTGAGGGTCCTCAACCCTGTGGAAGACCTCGGCTCCAGAGGTCCAACAGGCAACCACTCTTCTTTACTGTTTTTTCATAAGACTGAACATAATTTTGTTGGAGTTTGGAGGTAAACAACTTACTTTTAGGGTCCTCATCACCAATCCCCACCTTTCTCTACCTCTTCTTAGGTGTCTACAGCCCAAGCACACAAGATCTTGCCTAACTATATCCATACCAAGTCCCAATGAGCCATTGCAGGAGCTCCTCTGGTTTTGACAGATACGATTGTTCCCTTGGATGGTGATATTTTTCCATACTTCACTGCCTCCAGGACAATCCAGATTCTGGGGCAAAGCACTGGGGATCAACATAAATTATATCAGAAACAGGTGAGAGGCAGATGCAATAGGATCCCCCCCCCAAAATAAATAAAACCTCAAAACTACATCCCAAATGCATAATGTTGCGAAAATAGCCAAGAAAAGCTATTTTCACAACATTTAATGAGAATGTGGCAGAAATGCATAATAGGCAAGGTTATGCTACAGTTTCCATCTCCTGGTGTACCTTCCTTGGTGGGCTCCAGGAGGTAGGTCTTCTCTGTTGTGATGCCCACACTTTATGGTACATTCTCCCCTTATGAGTCAGTTTCATTCCTCCTTATTTTTTGGAAGTCTCTCAAGAGCACCAGTGACATCTTGAGGTGGCTCTGTTGCTGATCAAATCTCATGTTGTATGTGTGTGTGTTTTGTGTGTCTTGGTTTGACATGTTTTCATACTTTTCTGCTATATGCTAGCCAGAATCACTTGTGAGGTGGATATAAATTTGATAAATGAAAAGTCAGCAACCTCCACTCATTTTGCATCTGTCATCATTTACAATACTCACAGGGTCTGCAGCTGAGTGAATCCTCGGAAGCGATCTTCAGGGAGACTTTCCAATGGATTGTCAGTTAGATCACTACGTTAAGAACAAGAGAATGAAGAGAATACATTCAAGGCCAATGTTGTGCTTCCTCTATGCTGTGAATGATGTTTAGTGTAATACATCACTCTGATATCATGTCTGCTATAGTGGGACAATTCACATTTAAAAACAAGTATTTCAATCTTGAGGCTTTCCTTCCTTCCAGCTTAAAGACAGATATTACATGTGCAATTCAAATGCCCAAATACAGAATTAAAACACTCCAACAGCTGCTCATACAAAAAGAACACACATTCCATGGCTGTTTACATGATAAATGTAATGACTCACATATAAACCATTAACAAGCATCTGAGCACAAATTACTTGCAATTATTGCTGGTATTTCAGAAAGGGAAGCCAGAACCCATAAGCTGACTTTTGTCTCCCCTAGCCTCAGAGTTCAGGGTGAATAAAGAACCACAGTGTTCTACTATTTTTTAAAAAAGCCTTTCAGTTCTATGTCTTGTATGGGGAATTATGAACATGATGGTACCAGTAATTCTGTCAGCTGCCACATTATACTTGCTTGTGCTTCACTGTGGTGACAGACTGCCATGAATTGAGGGGAGGGGAGATGAGGGGGGGAATGCTTTGGGAAATGAACTTAAGTGTGGTATCTCCACAAGACTGCTGCCTCAAGGTCACCCAGATGGAGAAAGGAGGGGGCTGCATACCAATCTGCTTGAACTGACCGTTAGGAAAACATCTTGCCTGAACCAGATTGGTTACACTGGAGGGAGCAATGAGAGACAGTTTCAGTTCTGGGTTTGCTTTACTACAATACATTTGACCTCTAATAAACTATACCTTTCTCAACAAATGGAGCCAAGGATCATTTCTAATTAGAGGTTTAAACGGTGGCAGGTCCAACAAATTAAACTTACATGACGAAAGCTGTATTCACTTCCTGGAAGCTAGAGCACAGTTGATGCATTGAGCAGTTTCCATAATCCAACCTATAGATGAAGAGAGATAAGCAGCTCTCTTACTTCTCGTGTAAAGGACTGGGTCATTTTTATATTGGGGAGTAATAGAAAACATATTTCACAATAGTTAGGTAAGACATATCACAAACCTCAGTTATGGAATGTTATATTTCTGTTGGTATAACATTTTTTGAACAGATGCAGTAGTCAATTACACTGGTTGACTGAGTTCCCACAACATTTTTGATTCTTTTGGTACATTTATTAATTAAAATGGAACAAAGGAAAAAATAAAATGCTGAATTCAACAATCCTAACATGCTGCACAAATCCAGATATTGGGTGGGTGACATATCAAATTGCTTGTAAAGGTTGGCTGTTGAGCAGGTATAGGGGAAATATATCAATGTTCTTTATACTCCCAGCATAAAGGAGGAAATATCAGAATGTTCTTTATGTCTCATGACAGCTATCCCCCCAATTTTATCCTTCACCAAAGTTCTGATCCTATCTCCTAAATTTTATCCAATGAATGATGTTGAGAAAAAATATTTCAGGATGATACTGTACCATAAAGTTCATTCATACATTAATGTATTGAATAAATCAACTTGGGAAAATGAAGTGATAAATAGAAGGTACGCTACTTAACATTTAACTTCAATTCACATTATCCTGTCATCATAGCCAATACTAAGAGAATGTGGAAATTATCATTCAGGATATAACAACACAGAGATTTTGTTCTAATTAATATTTCTCAGATTACTATCCTAGGAATCATGCATAATGATTATAAATATATTTATATGTATATGAAATCTTAATCTGTTCACCGCCCTGAGTCCTTTGGGAGAAGGGCGGTATAGAAATTCAATAAATAAAATAAATAAAATAAATAATGAAGTGCCCAGCAATTCAGGAAAAATAAAATTAGCATACAAGTTCAATAACCATATATTTAGAACTCTCAGTAAGCAAAGTATATTTACTTTATTTTACAGAAATAGAACATACATTCATAAGACTCAACTCTCAGCAAACCTTAACATAAAACAATTAATATCCTATCAACTTCACTCCATTATAATCATTTTAAAGTAAAATTAAAACTAGATGCCCATATAAACGTAATGCCAGAACTGTAAAAGGCAAATACATTTAAGGCAGCATTTTCCATAGAAAGGGAGGACCTGCCTTCTATTTCACACCCCTTACTTCCTGGGAGAATGTTTGCAATGTTGTCATATTTTCTCCCATTTAAATAATATCTAGCTATGTCACTGTTCTCACCATTGAGAAAGAAAGAAGGAAAGATAGAAGGAAGGAAAGATTGATTGTGAAAACAGCAACAATAATATTTTTTTTTGAAAGCTCATTTTATACATTCTCTTAATATACTTTTAGTTTTAAAAAAACAACAAAACGAACTAAGCCTCCTTAATCAGATCACATCTCTTCAGGGCAATGGCACATTTAAAATACATTTCTAGGCAATGCATCTTGGAATCCAAAACCAGATACAATCATCAGATGCCAAGGGCTGCCTTTTTACCACGGTTAAGCAAAAGATAACGTACTTGGCCTCAAGCACTGTATTACAGAACATATTTTGCTAAGCTGCCAGCTCGCGTCAGGCGCTGAATTATTTTCCCTATAAGCGCGCGTTGCAATTCCGGGGTGTAACCAGGCTAACCCCAGGCGGGGAGGCACCCGAATAAAGGTTAGAAACTGATCATGTCAGCTCGAATCGACTCACCCCAAGACAATCTTCTTGTCCCTCTCTAAGCAGCAGCGGCCCCGCCGAACCGTACCCACCCGGGAACCGCAGAAAACGGCTGCTGCGGATTCATTTCGCATGGGCCCAGCACAGCAGCCGCAGACCTGAAAGGAAAAGGTAGATGGAAAGCATGAAAGACCCCTCATATATCTCCCCCCTTCCGGACAAGCCTCCTCCGCCTTTACCTGCTCTAACGTTTCTACCAGGAACCCGGCGAACGAAGGGACTACCCAATACAGGAACAGCTGGGCAACCCAGAGCCAGCTGGGCCCAGCCATGATGTGTCACATGATCGCAAACGTAGTCACGTGAACCTGAATAAAAACAAGCACGGAAAGCGCGTTATTCTCTCCCAAAGAGACACAATAAGGATACATGTGCAGTTTAGACAGTAAATTAGTTACTTTAAGAATTAAGAGCTGTCTCCTTAAGAGATTGTATTGTGGGGGATGTAGGCGGAGATTGCATTATGGGAAATGTAGTCCATGACATGTTGACCATATTTGTGTATCTGATTGGCCACTGAGGTTCTCTGCCTGGGTGTAGAATAAAGCCGGAGGAGAGAAACATGCTTTCTGAATATGGGGACAGAATCACAGATCTACTGCTCTTTTATACTAGGAAGTGGGACAGGTTATGAATAATCGGATGAATCTCATCTTGTCTGTGTTTTTCTCTTATTTAGCTCACTTTTTGAACTTCTTCCTTTTTCTGGCTTCCTTCATGGCACAGGGCAAGATTAAGGCCTCCTGACGCCCTAAGCGCCACAGTGGTATTTTTTGGCTCTTCCATTGGTTAACTCAAGACATTAAGATTCACTCAATAAATGCTGGAAGTGAAATAAGAGATTAAAAATTCAGCTTTATTCCAGGCCATGGGGGAAACAAACAACTCTGTAGTACTCGCCTTCCCTTGGTGCCCCAAGTGTTTGCTTATTTTGCTTGATGGGTAATGGTCTGCATTCTGTCTATAACCTTATTTTCATGATGTTTTTGAATTGCAGACCCTAGGTCTTGAACATCAGGCTTATATTTTTGGCTTTCTTTCTTCTTCACACGCCTATTAATTGTAACATTTTCTGATTACTTGCTTTGAAGAACTTTCATATCCTTTTGAAAAAAAATGGGTTGGTTTTAATATTACATAACTATGGATTTTAGGATTTCCCCTCCACCACACAGCTGGTTGCTATTTAGGAGTCTGAAGGACATTCGTATAATCCCTCTTTTAAAACCATCTGAATAGAGACGTAAAGCTCTTGTGTATGTAGAGTTGAGTGTTATACAAAAATTGTTTAGTAAACGTGCATATCATTTGACACGAGGTTAAATGCATGAAGCAAACCATATATTATTTCCAAGAAAATTGTAACTATCTCCTTGGAAAGTATGTGAATAAAGCATAAAGTATAAAATACTAATTAGCCCCAGCACTTAACTCATACAATTTTTAAAATCATAATAGATTTTGTTTGGTTTAGACTCAGTTAATTATATAAACTCAGCCTTTGTGATTTGTAAATCACAATTTATTGCTTAGTATTTTATGTGAATTTAGCTTTAGATTTATTCAGTACATCATGGTTAAATTGAACTTGATTAGAACAAACCATTCTTATTCATTGAAGTCAAAATTACATTTTAATGTACAAGGTTTAACCAAGCTGTTTGTTGTTTTCGGAGATAAACTAGTGGACTGATAATCATTTTCCCAAGGATGTCTCCCTCTCAAAAGCCACTGCATTTTATCACCTTGACCTTGAATGCCTATAATAAACTGTTAAAGACACATAATTGCACCAATATACTTTCTAAATTCTCCAGGAACATTCCTTGAAAAAGAGAACACTAAGTCCAGACCAAAGTGCATCTAATATCAATTCAGCATTTCATCTCAGTGATCACAGCAGATTTATGAAAAATAATGTTAATTGGTGCATGCTTTTGTTTACTGTGTTAAGCCATCCACTTGCTCTTGTGACATTTGAGATCTAAGAAATTGCTATGACTTATACTTGCAACCTAGATTGAAATTCAGCAGTAAATTTGATTCTGTAGAAATTTGCCGCAATCAAGCCATAAAATAAATCTAGAAGTTAACACTGAAAATGAATGAAAAATATCAGTTTTAAAGGATTCAGCAAAGTTTGGACTGTAATTCAAGTAGATTATTTTCACATTCATCTTCAGGATCAAAACATGGAGGAAAGAGTGGTTAAATCAGCCACCACTGGATCTGAAAAACACAAAAAGAGTTTGACATTTCACAAAGCAATTCAGAGATGGAAATATGTTAAAGATAGCCAATTGTCTGAAATGCTTTATTTCTCAGTTACTATATTTTATTAACTATTTTAGAGAAAATGTATAAATGAACTGATAAAAAGTTAAATAAAACTTAATCCTATTATGGCTCAATGTGATAGCCTCGGTGATAAGCCTAAGTCAATGACTAGGTTCCACAACATACTACAACGTACACTGTAGTTCCCACAGTGAACTACAACGTACCCGACCTCATGCTAGTCTACTGTAGACTAAAAATGTCTAACCTAACCACAGTATGTTTCTAAGAACAAACCACAGTATGTTTCTAAGAACATTCCAACATTGTTCTTAATAAATGTATTGGCACAATCCATCCACTTTGGAATGGCAAATGAAACAAACAAAACGTTAAAAAGTTATGACATTTATGTAGTTACTTATCAAGCACATCTAAATTATATTAAAGTAACCAAAATATATTTATAGTCCTGAGGCAGGTCACAACTTTTGAGCACTCCTAATGTTTGAAAATTGAAAGTTGAAAATGTTGACGTGCCCTAGATGGCATTTACAGTAATTGGTTCTGGCAGTACCTATGATCTAAATTCAGCATATTTCCAGTTTAATAGAAATAGATCTGATAAACAAATAGTTCAACCATTTTTGCAAAAGTTAACTGCATGTCACCATCTGAATTTTATCTTGTCCTTTAATAAAAAATAATCCAAAAATCAAAAATATCAAGCCCTCTTAGATGAACTAGGTTTCAATCAGCTTTTGAATTTTCTGTCAACTCCACTTGCTGCTGTCTTCTGTTCCGACTTGGAATTAAGGCAACCACCTTCCTCTATATTTCCCTGGTTGCAACCTCTTATAGATTTAATCACTAAGAGTGCAGTTCAAGTCCAGATTTTATTTCTAATTTTCTAATGATGTAAAGGTCTTAATATGATTGTGATTCCTTATTAATAGTAAAGTTCTACAGTGCTAATGTACTCCTACAAACCATTGTTTTTAGGGTCAACAGTGTATTGCTGAAATATCAGTTTGGGCAATTCTGGGGAAGGGTGTTTACTTGGAATAAAACAGACTGTATTTTGGGTGAGCAGTTACTAAATCTCTTGCCTTTTTAAATGAGTAGGGGAAAAAAAGATGAATATCAGTTTCCACAAGCCACGCCAGTTCATTTAAAATTCAGCAATTAGTTGTAGTATCAGCTAAATACAGTTTATTTAAATATAAGTTATTTAACTTATATTAGCAAGCTACCCATTCTTTTGTGTGCAGGAAGAAAGTGAAAGTCAAACATTGAGTTTCACAAGGACCTCGATTATATGCCATGACCTTGGATACTCTATATGAAGGCCTAAAGCCATTATCATGCCCAGCATAAGAGGCAGGGAATTCATTTTAGGGAATGAAGTTATTAAAAAACAGTGTCTCCCCAAGTACAGCCCTTTTCCTTGCAGAATTGAAAAGCAATTATCAATTTTTTTGGAAAAAAGGATCTTAATGTTCCTAGTGGCTCAACAGCCTAGCTAGAGAAAGTCCACACATCTTAAAAATTGCTAAGTTTGAAAAACACTGGTCTAGAATGAGTGAACCAATTGTACTTAGTTTCCAGCTGTTTTTGGAAATCTGACATGGTTCAGTAAAGTGAATTAGCAAATCTAGATATCTCACTGAGCAATATCTGATTGCTCACCTGCTATAAATAGTTATTAACCTGAAGGTTCTGTAACTTGAAAGTTGGGGAATAAATAGATGTCAGCTGAGTACTTCACTGTACTTGGCTGAGAAAGACCCTGCTTCACCCAGAGAACCTGTTGGGCTGAAAGACATCATGTGCTGAATCAGGTTTCTTAAATGGTTACTGTTAAAACTTGGTTATGGCTTAGTGTTGTTGAAAGAAAAAGAAGCCTTTCCCTTTAAGGATTGTTGGAAGGCTGAGTTTTCCCTTTTTGAATTCAAAACTTTATAAAGGGTCACATACAAAATCAAAGGACTTTTTAGGATATAAAAAAAGGTTTTTCTTATAGTTGTTCTGAAATTCTTTTGATTTTGCATGTGAATCCTTTGACTTGTGTGTGTGATTGTTTTATGGAGTTTAAATCTGCTTTTTGTGATTGGGTTCTTCCATCCTAGATCTGGCAAATAAGTAATTGTTTTATAGTCCAATCTCTGTTTTTCCTAGCCCTTTGTCGTTGTTTGTTCCCTATAATTAATCAGTTTGCTGTTACTGTGTTTTAGTAAATATCTCCTTTTGTCATGTGTTTAAAATTCTAATTACTTTGACTTTATTTCTTTTTCTTTTTGGGTGTTCACTTTTTTCTGTGTCCCATGCTTGTTTGGGTGTTGTGGGCTGCTGCAATTTTGTCCTTTACTTGTGGAAAATAGTGGCTTCAGCTTCTCAATGGCCCATTGACAAAGGTGGGGGCTGAATCTCTGCCTGAGTTTCTGTTTCTATTTTCTTCTAGGGGAATTTTCCTGCCCTTTTAATCTCTTTTAAATTTCTTTTTCTTCTCCTAGGAGAAGAGTGAACCTTAACTTCCAACTGTGTTTTGCAAACTCCTCTCATTAGATTCGTTGGCTTTTCAGCGTATTTTGCTTATGTAAAAAATGAGCTCATTTAAGCAAACAGGTTAAATAAGGTGTGTTTGCGTTTCAGGATGCGTTTGTCCATGGTTAACAGTTTAGGAATTAATACATTCTCTGAGTGTACATGCTTCATGCAACTATAAAGGAACAGCGCTGGTTGGGTTTTCGTAACATGCCGGGCTGAACTCTATGAGGCTAATCTGTAGTTTAGCGTGCCTGCACTAGAAACGCAGCCCAGTGCCAGATATTAACATGGCGGTAGGCGGCATGGGCGGCTTGATGTCATCCTGATGCGCGAAGTGGGCGGTGCTTGTCCTTGGGAATGTCAGCCCAGCGGTGAGACCTGAAGTGTCGGCAGCAGCAGAGCTGCACGTGGTTACACCGCCGAACTGCGGAGAGGTTATCTGCAGTTACCTCTCATCCATCGCTGGCCTCCTGGTAAGTAGGAGAAACTTCTCCCCGGCCAGAAGCTGCTTTTCTAGTGTTAGAGCAAAAAGCTTTCGCCGCTAGTTCCCTGATTATAGGCAAAGATGCTACACGTGTTTAGGGCTGTTTTTCTTGGAGCGTTTCTCATGAGCAGGGAATTTAGGTACATCCCTCCCCTACCTTTTGCTTCCTCGCACAGGTAGAGCTATGGGGAGGGGAGATTGAGAATTCCATCTAGATGAGAGGCATTGTTTTTCCGTTCAGCTACAAGGAGCTCCAGGCAAAGTTGAGTAAGCAGATCGGTTTGCTGAAGATAGTGTGGACCCCTAAGTGAGAATCTATGCAATTGCCTGGATCCCCTGAGGCTACAGAATATATGTCATTCCCGTTCTGTGGATAATCTGCCTTTTCTGGCTGAGTGCACATGGGGTGAGACTGTTGGTATGCCAAACTTTTCCTAAGACACATATGAAATACACTGCCATTAGACATATTCTGATTAGCTCAGATTGTCTCTGCTACATCTGTAACCTGTTTGTCCTGTAATTGTGTCAACAGGTGTAATTTTTTTTTGAGATGAGCACAGAAGGAGATTTCCACATTTGCTTGCAATATCTCTAAAATAATTTAATTTTAGAGAAGGATATACAGTAAACCAAGGTCATCCAGTGAACTTGTAGGGGAGAACTTGATTGAGATTCAGGTTTCATTGGCCAGCAAGTTTTTTCAAATTCAAACATCATAGAGGAGAAGCTCTGTGATGTTTGTGTTCAATCGTTTGTGACTCATTGATCACAATCCAGAATTCAAAGAAGCAATTACTGACAGGTAATTCTAACAAACTGAATTACCTGTTAGTAATTGCTTCTTTGAATTCTTGTAAGCTCATATTTAAGCTCATGTCATCAATAAGATCTAGCTACTTATCTCTGACAATTATTTCTGATATTTTTCTGAAATGATGATCTTCTCCCCTGATCCCAAATTTCAGATTGTGTGTCCAAAATATTTAACCTTTAGTTTCATTGTTAATGCTTCCAGCAATCAGCCTGGAATTATTGCATCTGATATGGAATGCCTAGAATCTTGCAAATCTTGAGATATAACTGAGCCAGATTTTGATTTGGTGGCTAGACTTGTAGCCTAATTTTGACAAACAAAAGGGAGCTTTGGTATCCTCCCCAATGAGTTACCATCCCCTTTATATGTGATTTGGAGCTTGCAAGATGACGCTTCCTGGTCAGAGGGCAATTGTGAGAGTGAATCTCTGAGAAGGGACACTCTTATCTAAGTCAGCAAATGATAGAGGTTTCTCAAGAGAAAGCCAGCATATCTCATGCCCTAATTTGTTGACATGTTCAGTGTAGATGGAAAGTTTTGTGTAGAGTGCCCTTGACTAAGAACTTGCAGCTTGTCTCCACCCGAAGTTCCGTATTTTGGCCTATGTTATCCTTAGAATGGGTGAAAGTAACCTATGAACTTAATTCAATGGGTATCAAGGCAATTAATCTACTGTAATATTGGAGATGCTATGTGACATTAAAAAAGGATGTGGCTATTCCTAGTGTAGTGGACTTACGCGGTGTAACTGGGCATAGGTTTGGCATTATCAACCTAAAATAGTGTTTATGGCTGTGAGATTAAAAATTGGGTTTTCTTGGATGAAGGTCAGTCTACTGAGAAGGGCAGTTTGGAGCATCTGCCTTGAAATTCTTCAACTGCACATAAACAAGTTGGCTATGTATCTGGCCACGTGCTGTCTTTGGAAGAAAACCAGTTCTCCATCTCAGAATATGTAATTTAGTAGAGAGCAAAATGATCTAGGGATTTCTTGAAGCAACTTATTGAGAGTAAGGGGATTGATTTATTCTCAATAGTACCAGAGGGCAGGACAAGAAGTAATGTGTGGAAGCTTGTTAAAGAGAGATCCAGCCTAGAAGTAAAGAAAAATTTTATGACCGTGAGAACAATTAATCAATGGAATAGCTTGCCTTCCAGAGTTATGACAGCAATAGTACTTAGACTTATATACCACTTCACCGTGTTTTACAGCCCTCTCTAAGCAGTTTACAGAGTCAGCATATTGCCTCCAACAATCTGGGCCCTCATTTTACTGACTTCGGAAGGATGGAAGGCTCTCAACCTTGAAGCCAGTGAGAATTAAACTGCCAAACTGCTGATAGTCCGCAGTCAGCAGAATTAGCCTGCAGTACTACATTCTAACCACTGTGCCACCATGCTCCATCACTGGAGGTTTTCAAAAATACCGGACAACCATTTGACCAGGATGGTATTAAGTCTCATGCCTTGAACAGGTGGTTGGACTAGAAGATCTCTGATGTCCCTTTCACCCTATGACTAGGATCCTTCCTTGGTGCTTTCTCCTTGATCCTCAAACTTTCAGTCTTTGGTTGGCAAGCCTTAACAAGCCACTGCCTATTTTGCAATTGCCTTAATCCCACTAACTATGCATTCAATATCCCTAGCCAGAATTAGCTACTGATCCTGCTTATTTTCCAGACTTTCCTTCATGATATTTTCCCTCCCCAATTTTGTTTGCAGCATCAAAGCCTGCTGATACTTTCATATAAAGAGAAATCAGTTGTGTAAATTAATTTTCTTTTTGCCTTCTTTTTTTTTAAATTTGATTTATATGCCGCTCTTCTCCGGAGACTCAGGGCGGCTTACAATGCGCTAAGCAATAGCCTCATACTTTTGTATATTTATACAAAGTCAGCTTATTGCCCCCACAAACTGGGTCCTCATTTTACCTACCTTAGAAAGGATGAAAGGCTGAGTCAACCTTGAGCCTGGTGAGATTCGAACTTACAGTAATTGCAGACAGCTGATGTTAATCACAATGCTTTAGTCTGCTGAGCCACCAGGCCCACCAAGACCTTTAAAGGTCTTGCTCATTTAAGAGCTCTTGATGATTTCACAAAGTAAAAGCCCTTTACAGAATAAATCTATTTCTCTGCAGTCTTTCTGAGTCTTCATTAATTTCCAAGGGAGCCTATTTTTGGCTAAACTTGAACTGCTAGATCACTGAGGCGATTTGGATTTAAGATTTTTCAAGCTACTAAGCCATTTCCATTTACTTGGATTTTTTTCTCTATTACTAGCATATTATGCTTCTACTTTCTTTTCTCCACCTTTTGTCATTATAGTTTGTATGCCTGTTGGGTCAGGCCTATCTCAGTTTACTTAACAATTATTAATCATGCCTAGATGAGAATGTACCCAAAGGCCAAAATAACAAAAGATTCAGTTAGCTGTTAACACTTGGTTCATATTCTAAAATGCCAGAAGAACAAGCTACATAAATATTAACTGTATTGGAACAATATGGTTGTGTTTTTCTTCATTTTGTCATTGGTTTGGGAGGCTTCAGGGTCAGGCAGAGGAACCACTGTTTGTGGTTTTCCACAAAGGATAGGATGTTATCTACTAGTTCTGCAGTCAATTCACTATGACTCTTAACATCCACACTTGGCAAGCTTGTTTTCTGCTGATAGAGACTGGTAGAACAATAGCTGGCTGGCAAATTCTGTCTGGTGTCCTTAAATGTTCTGCAGTCAGACCACGGAAGCCACAGATTCTCTCCCATACAAGGAACCTGTGAAGTTCTTCACAATGTAGTTATAAAAAAGAAATCTGTAGTCTGTCTCTGCCATGTTTGGACTGCTGTACCATTTGGGGCTCAAAATTGCTAAGGCAATTGTCTTATAATGAATGGGCAGAGGCTGTGATTTCAAAGGATGGCAATTTCAGATACTTTTCGACTTACAACAGTTGGTTTAGTGACTGTTCAAAGTTACCACGGCACTGAAAAAAGAGATTTATGATGGGTATTCACAATTGATCATGGGGAATGACCGTTGCAGCGTTCCCCATGATCAAAATTTGGATGTTTGGCAGCTGATTCATATTTATGACAGTTTTAGTGCCCAGGGGTCATGTGATCACCTTCTGACAAGCAAAGTCAATAAGGAAATCAGATTCACTTAACAACTGTGTTACTAAATTAACAACTGCAGTGATTCCATTAACAACTGTGGCAAGAAAGGTCGTAAAATGGTACAAAGCTCACTTAACAACATATATTTTGGGCTCCATTGTGATCATAAATTGAGGACTACCTGTATCCCATTCACACTGAGCTCTTGTTTCTCCTGGTCTTTCTTACATTACCTGAGAAGGAAATTTGGGATATAGATTAAGCCCTACATTTAAAGCTTTCCTATCTTTGCTTTATACTTTTTTCTGCCTCAGTCATTTTTTTCACTGTCTCTTATCAATCTAGTTTCCTTCAGCAGCAGTTGTCTAAGCCTGGATCAGGCCATGCTTTTGTCTCAATAATGTTGCACGTCATTCTTCAACATCTCAAGGGTTTCTTGCTTGGGTTTCATTTGACTGCATATTTCTTCACTCATGCTGAGGGATTGCTAATGGCTGAGGGAAATTTGCCTGGTTTTTTTTTTGTAGGCCCCAAGAACCATAAATGACATGAGTTATTTTAGAATAGTTTCCTTTATTGTTCTTCACCTATAGACAGAATTTTGCCAGACTAAAGCAACTCTGAATAACTATAAATATACTCTGGGAAGTGCTAGAGAGAAACTGTTTTAACCTCTTTCTGCCAACGCTGCCTCTTTATCCTCTGGAATGTACCCCCCTATATTCCATCACAGTTTTTCTGTCCTGAATCTGCTGAAGGCTTTTAAAAAATTCTGGATATTCCTTTTCTTTTTTGAGATTGAAATCTCTTCTATATTAATGAACTATCAGGTGAAAGTTGGCTGAAGAATAGGCTTTGGAGAATGGCTTCAGAAAATCTCCTGCTATCTGGACTCACAGAATAATTCAAAAAAGGTTTTTGTGATGGGATTCATAGAAGAAACAGTATGGAAGAGAATGATGGATGATGAAATGTTTTGCACACCACTGAGGTCAATCATATGTCCCTCAGTGATAAAAGCTAGAGACAAATTGGCTTTTCAAACAGGGCAATTACATTCAATGTTTTTACACATTTTTTTACACATAAGATATATTTTCTTGTAGTTATTAAAACTACAGTATACGGTATGCGTATAAAATTTTTTGACATCTCTTTCTTTGGAACCTATCAGATGAAGTGGTAATTGTGGTAATTGTGTTTCACGGCATACAGATTGAAGATGGAGGCTCCCATAATTTAATATTTATTCATCTTGATTGAAGCAGTAGGCTTATACACAATCTATTAATACTAGTAAAACTTAATTGGTTTTTTGTTTTTTGTTTTTTTGCTTACAAGGAAAGTATTCAGAAAACTAAAGAGTATGGAGGGATTAGAGAGATGCAGTTGACAATTTTTTATTTATTTGACTTGTTCTTCTCCCATATATGATTCTGGATCGTTTGCTACAATTAAAAGCAACCCAAACAATTAAAATATTAAAATAGAAACAGCAAGCATACAGCATTTTAAAACCAATGTTAAAAACTCAGTTCAACATAATCATAGCAGGTGACTATAACCATATATGTAGACAAAGGAGAAAAGGAAACACAAAAAGATAAGCTGTGTAAACTGTAGAAAAGAAAGGAACAACATTCATGGTTCTTATGCCAACCTTTCTATATTAAAGACTTAGGAGAGATTTATTCATCTGCCTCTAAACTAGAAATAATTTTTATCCTATGCTAACTTTGCCTACAGTATTATTGCTATAGGGGCCTGGGCAGACTAAAGCATTGTGATTAACACCAGCTATCTGCAATTACTGTAAGTTCAAATCTCACAAGGCTCAAAGTTGACTCAGTCTTCCATCCTTTCTAAGGTAGGTAAAATGAGGACCAGTTTGTGGGGGCAATAAGCTGACTTTGTATTTATTTATTTATTTATTTATTTATTAGATTTATATACCGCCCTTCTCCTGACGGACTCAGGGCGGTGAACAGCCGACTAAAAAACCAATACAAAAAAGTTAAAATTGTACTAAAAACAAATATAAATTAGGCTGAGAATTTAAAACAGAATAAAACTCTAAAAATTTTAAAAAGTAGAAGGGATCAGGCAAGTCCGGCAAGTTGGAAGAGATAAGTCTTCAAAGCCCGACGAAAAGTCCGGAGGTCGGCAATTGTTCTCAGTTCTGGAGGAAGATCGTTCTAGAGGGTGGGGGCTACCACAGAGAATGCTCTCCCCCTGGGGGTCGCCAGCCGGCATTGTCTGGCTGATGGCACCCTGAGGAGGCCCTCTCTGTGGGAGCGAACCGGCCGGTGGGAGGCAATTGGTGGCAGAAGGCGGTCCCATAAGTACCCTGATCCTAAGCCATGGAGCGCTTTAAAGGTGATTACCAACACCTTGAAACGCACCCTGAAGTCAACCGGCAACCAATGCAGCTCACGCAGGAGAGGTGTCACATGGGAGCGCCCCGTCGCTCCCATAATCCCCCGCGCGGCCGCATTCTGTACCAGCTGGAGCCTCCGGGTGCATCCCAAGGGGAGCCCCATGTAGGGAGCATTGCAGTAGTCCAAGCGAGACGTGACGAGCACCTGAGTGACTGTGCGTAGGGAGTCCCGATCTAGAAAGGGCCACAACTGGCGTATCAGGCGAACCTGATAGAAAGCCCCCCTGGCCACAGCTGTCGTATGATCCTCTAAAGACAGCCGTGGGTCCAGGAGGACGCCCAAGTTGCGCACCCTTTCCGTGGGGGCCAATGATTCGCCCCCAGTAACCAACGATGGAGTCAGTTGGCTATATCGGGACGCCGGCAGCCACAGCCACTCGGTCTCGGAGGGGTTGAGTCGAAGCCTGTTTCTCCCCATCCAGACCTGCACAGCTTCAAGGCACTGGGACATCACTTCTACGGCATCATTGGGGTGGTCTGGGGTGGAGATGTACAGCTGAGTATCATCAGCGTACTGATGGAATTCCACCCCAAAACCACGGATGATCTTGCCCAGCGGCTTTACATAAATGTTGAACAGAAGGGGCGAGAGGACCGACCCTTGTGGCACCCCACACACTAGGCGCCTCGGGGTCGACCGCTGCCCCCCTGTCAACACAGATTGCGACCAGTCGGAGAGGTAGGAGGAGAACCACCGTAAAACGGTGCCCCCCACCCCCAATCCCTCCAACCGGCGCAACATGATACCATGGTCGATGGCATCAAAAGCCGCTGAGAGGTCTAACAACACCAGGATAGAGGAGTACCCCCTACCCCGGGCCCTCCAGAGATCATCCACCAACGCGACCAATGCCGTTTCAGTGCTGTAACCAGACCTGAAGCCGGACTGGAGCGGGTCTAAATAGACAGCTTCATCCAGGTACCGGGGGAGCTGCCATGCCACCACACTCTCAACAACCTTCGCTAGAAAAGGAAGGTTGGAGACTGGACGATAATTTGCCAAAACAGCTGGGTCCAGGGAGGGCTTCTTGAGGAGGGGCCTCATCACCGCCTCCTTCAAAGCGGTCGGTAGGGCACCCTCACTCAAAGAAGCGTTTATAATCTCCTGGAGCCAGCCTCGTGTAACCTCCCGGGAGACCAGCACCAACCAGGAGGGACACGGGTCCAATAAACATGTGGTAGCGTTCAGTCTTCCCAGAATCCTGTCCACGTCCTCGGGAGCCACAGGATCGAACTCAGCCCAGATAACACTCTCAAGACCGGGCTCAGTCACCTCGCCTGAACTAACCCAGTCAGCGGCCAAATCATCCCGAATCTGAGTTATTTTATCATCCAGATATTGAACAAAGTCCTCAGCACATCCCTGCAAGGGATCCTCCCGCGGTCCCAGATGGAGGAGGGAGCGGGTCACCGTAAACAGGGCGGCTGGGCGATTATCTGATGACGCGATAAGAGCGGTGAAATAATTAGATTTCGCCGCTTTTATCGCCACTAAGTAAATCTTAATATGAGCTCTTACTAGTGTCAAGTCAGATTCAGAGCGACTGGCCCTCCAACTGCTCTCTAGGCGTCTTTTCCGGCGCTTCATCTCCCTCAGCTCCTCGGTAAACCAAGGAGATAAGTGAGTTCGGCGCTGGGTCAGAGGCCGCAAAGGCACGACGCAGTCCAAGGCCCCACCGGCTGCCCTGTCCCAGGCAGCCACCAGGTCCTCAGCCGAGTCGCGTGTCAGTGTCTCAGGAAATGGCCCAAGCTCCGTCTGGAACCTATCAGGATCCATCAGGCGCCTGGGGCGGAACCACCTGGTCAGTTCCGCCTCCCTGCGGTGAGGTGCAGCGGTCAGAAAGTTGAGTCGAAGGAGCGAGTGGTCAGTCCATGACAAGGGTTCCACACCTATATCCCCAATATCAAGACCACTCAACCACTGACCAGAGACGAAAACTAGATCCAGGGTGTGTCCACCAATGTGAGTCGGGCCCTGAATTACCTGGGTCAGGTCCATGGCCGTCATGGAAGCCATGAACTCCCGAGCCATCTCAGATGTTTCACCGATAGATGGCAGATTGAAATCCCCCATGACTATAAGCCTGGGGGTATCAACCGCCACCTCGGCTATAACATTGAGAAGCTCAGGCAGGGTCATTGCCACGTGGCAGGGAGCCAGGTACGTGACTAACAGACCCATCTGCCCACCAGGACCCCACCTCACAAAGATGGACTCACACCCGGCTATCTGAGGTACAGTGGCCTCCCTTGGACGCAGACCTTCCTTAATAATGACCGCTACTCCTCCACCCCTGCCCTGGGCTCTCGGCTGGTGGAATGCAAGGAAACCTGGTGGGCACATCTCCACGAGGGGAACCCCCCCCTCGTGGCCCAACCAGGTCTCGGTGATACCAGCCAGGTCCGCACCCCCCTCTTGAAGAAGGTCACATATGAGGGGGGCCTTATTTACAACGGACCTCGCATTGCATAACAACAGCCAGAGCCTCAGGTCCTGAGACTCTAAACAACCCGGGGAATGGGAGTAGCTCTGGGGACCGGGGCAAGCAATCGCTCGAAGGCAGCGAGTGCGTGCCCCCACCACACAATATGGTCCCCTGCTCTTGCCATATCTGCCCCTCCCACATAGCGTATTTATCACACAACCCTCAACAGAGGGCTCAATAGGAGCCCTCTTGCCTCCAGAAACTAAACCCCCTATGGCATCACAGACTGCCGGGGCTGTCCCTTTCCCCCCCCCCGGGTTTCCCCTCAAACCCGCACTCTCCCCCACCCCAGAACCCCCTAAAACACCAGTTAAAAAAGCACTTAAAAAATCCCTCAATCCCCGTTTTGCGACATGCCACCTCTCGGGGTCCCAAAACCCATCATTAAGGTAGGCCCTCGATAACGTAGAGGGCCAAACCCGCGAGAGGGGGGAATCTCGCAGGGCAAGAAGCGTAGACCTAGGGAACATCCGAACAGATATGGGCAAGAAAATGGGGGCATGGCATAGGTCCATAATCATAGTTCAAAAATGTCCTGAAGCAGGACGAGATCAGTCAGGAGAAACGCCACTACCCTCTCACGGTAGCGGCTAGGAGTCTCTGCGTTCTGTCCAACTGAGGGGATGTCCAGACCACCCTCTCACGGTGGTCCAACCATAAAAGCAGGCGCGTTAGAAAGTCCAAGGCCACTCTCTCACCGTGGCCCGGCAGATTCATCAGTAGTATAAATATACTAAAGTATGAAGGCTATTGCTTAACGCATTGTAAGCCACCCTGAGTCTCCGGAGAAGGGCGGCATATAAATCAAATTTTTTAAAAAAATGCTGAACCTGTTTTAATTGTTTATAATTAATTGATCTTCTGAATAAAGGATATATAATAGTGATGGCAAACCTTTTAGACACCGAGTGCCCAAACTGCGCGCCCGCGCATGCCCAAACTGAAAGGCGAATGTGCACATGCGCAGACATGTGCATGCACAGACACACGAATGCGCAGCAGAGACCTGAAGACCAGCTGGCTGGCAGGGGGCGGGGCATCCCAATACTGGCAGCATGGTGTTTGCAAAGAAACAGAAGCTCACGAAAGAAACATCTCCACCCCAGACCACCCCAACGATGCCGTCGAAGTGATGTCCCGGTGCCTGGAGGCAGTACGGATCTGGATGGGGAGGAACAGACTCAGGCTCAACCCTTCCAAGACCGAGTGGCTGTGGTTTCCGACATCCCGATATAGTCATGTCATCTCTGACTATTGGGGGCGAGTCATTGTCCCCCATGGACGGGGTTCGCAACTTGGGCGTCCTCCTGGACTCATGGCTGTCTTTAGAAGGGAATATGATGGCCGTGGCCGGGAGGAGTTTTCATCAGGTTCGCCTGATTCACCAGTTGCGTCCCTTTCTGGATCAGGATTCGTTACGCACGGTCACTCATGCCCTCGTCACCTCATGCCTAGACTACTGTAATGCTTTCTACATGGGGCTCCCTTTGAGGAGCACCCGGAGGCTCCAACTGATCCAGAATGCGGCCGCACGGGTGATGATGGGAGGGACGTGGCGCTCCCATGTGACTCCACTCTTGCGCGAGCTGCACTGGCTTCCGGTGATCTTCCGGGTGCGCTTCAAGGTTTTGGTTACTATCTTCAAAGCGCTCCATGGCTTAGGACCAGGATATCTTTGGGACTGCCTTCTGCCACCAGTAGCCTCTCACCGATCAGTCCGTTCCCACAGAGAGGGGCTCCTCAGGGTGCCATCAGTCAAACTGTCGACCTGCGCCCCCCAAGGGGGAGAGCCTTCTCTGTGGGGGCACCGGCCATCTGGAACGAGCTCCCTCCTGAGATAAGGAGGATACAGGACCTGTGTACCTTCCGCCGTGCTTTAAAAACATTCCTATTTCATCAGGCTGGTCTGGCTTAAACCTCCCCTTTATAATGGGTTTTTAAATGTTTTATATGATTGGATTTTAAATTTTTCAGCCTAATCATTTAATTTATCTTAAATATTTTTAACTTTTGTATGTTCTGTATTTTATTTGGCTGTTCACCGCCCTGAGTCCCTTCGGGGAGTAGGGCGGTATACAAATTTGAAAAAATAAAATAAAATTTAAAAATGCCATAGAGATCTGACCTGGGGCGATGGCGTGCATGCCAGCAGAGAGGGCTCTGTGTGCCACCTCTGGCACATGTGCCATAGGTTTCCAATCACAGATATATAATATAACTTCCTCCATTTCTAGACCACACCCAAGCTCCGCACACAGGAAATGAATCTGTCAGGATTAGTTTATCCTTTATACCAGTAGCTGTTTTTTCTAATGGAGCGGGGGTTCACTCTAGGAAAGAATATTTTGCAATGCAAACTCGAATATGCATTTCGAAGTGTTATAGTTCAGGAGGAGACTCTCTGTTTCCTCTGCTTGTGTGAATGAGGCTTGAGAATTGTGTGTGTGTAAGAGAAAAAGGGAGAAAGAGAAAGGAAAGGAAAGGAAGGAAGGAAGGAAGGAGGGAGGAAGAAGAAAACATTCTAGGGCAGGGAGCCTTGATTTGATAGGGTTATAACCTCAAGATAGTTACCTCACACATGCAACTAAATGGTACACCAAAATACCAGTTGTCTATTAATTGGTCTACTGGATCTAACTCTCAGCATCTGGGTTGCTAGTGTCATAGTTGGCTGCCTTGGTGTGTGTACTGGCATATTTTATTAGGAAAAATGTGTTGAATGTATCTCCTGCTGACTCTTCTGACTGCTGTTTTTGGCTTGCCTAGACTGAGTACTTTGCTCTGACGCCTTCACCCCTGGTGTTCAAATTGTCAACTCCACCCTGCCTCTACTGTTGGGAGATGGATGGACCTTTGTGCAAAAGGCCAAAAGTGTTTTTGATTTGAAGGGGTTACAGCTGGTTGCCAGCATTTATCCTGCTTGGAAGCCTGCCAACCCTTGCTGGGTCAAGAAAACTTTCCTTGCTCAGTCCTAGGCCTTGAGATTCTGAGATGACTGAATGAAGGTCATAACAGTGCGTAAGCTGAGCTTTTGTTGGTATTTGAGATGAATGTCTCCTTGAACATTGTATGCTCTGGCATTCTATTCACTTGCATTTTCTTTTCTTTCCTCCAGATTGGCTCTTCTTGATCATGCCAGCCTCAACAGGATCCTGGATGTAAAGTACTTGCTTGGCACTTTGGTGATGGGGTGCTGTCTGCATTTCAAGCAGTGGACAAAACAGAGCCTGGTGCTCTGATAGAATTCAGCTTAGCCATTTGACCCATGATGGGTGCTTCTACATTATGAACAAGAGTTATTAACAAGCTGGACTCTCCAACAGCTGGACTTGCCAACGGTTTCCACCAGCCACTTCTTTTTCAAAGGTGTCAGCAATTGTACCACACCAACAATGAAGTTTACTGTGGCAGACTATGCTATTTTTGTGCTGCTGCTAGTCTTCTCTGCAGGGATAGGACTCTTCTATGCACTGAGCGGTGGGAAGCAGCGCACTGTCCAAGAATTTCTACTGGCCAATCGTAGCATGACCTTCTTACCTCTGGCTTTTTCATTACTTGCCACTTTCCAGTCAGCTGTGGCCATTCTTGGCGTCCCCGCTGAAATCTATCGCTTTGGGACTGAATACTGGTTCCTTGGTTGCTCCTATTTTCTGGGTCTTCTTATCCCAGCTCATGTCTTCATCCCAATCTTCTATCGCCTGCGACTTACCAGTACATATGAGGTAAGTGTTGGGCATGGATTCTATGGACATAGAATATGAGAATTGGCACCAGCATGTTTAATATATTGTATTTTTTAGCTTTACAGAAACAAATAATATTTTTAGAGTATTTTAAGCTGCCTCAGGAAGAGAAAGGTTTGAAAAGGTAACATACACCACTTCAGACAAATGGTTATCCAACATCATCTTAAAAACTTCCAGTGTTGGAGCATTCACAACTTCTGGAAGCAAGTTGTTCCACTGATGAATTGTTCTGTCAGGAAATTTCTCCTTAGTTCTAAATTGCTTCTCTCCTTGATTAGTTTCCACTCATTGCTTCTTGTCCTATCCTCAGGTGCTATGGAGAAAATGTCCTGCATTCGACTTTGCATGCTCTGCATGCTCTGAAGCATCTGTGGCAAGATTTATTTAATATAGCAATGACAAATACCATAAATTTATTCTGTTTTATGGCCAAATTACATGTGAAAGCTGCCAAGCTATAATATGGGTCTTGATTCTTAAAAATGATGACAATTTTGCTTCTTCCAAGAAATACCTATAATATATTTGCCACAATTATCAATGAGAATAAGAATATAAGTTGATTACTTTTAAAATGATTATGATCGTTTTTTGACTTTTGTGTTAGAGTTAGACAATCAGATTTGTGCTTGAGAATCTTGCTCATCCTTATACATGACTCCTGAAATTCATTAAGTGTGAGGCTCTGTTCCCTGAGCCATTATTTTGTATCCAGCTGTGTTCTTTCACTGGTGGAACTCGGTATTCTTCATTTTTTTTAAAAAAAGTAGCTCCTACAAGTTTGAAGATTGCTACCTCGAATGTTACTTTGCCTAATATTACAGAACCACAACTGGTTCTTAAACCAAGCAAAGCAGCAGCAGCTCCTCCAGTTTTCCTAGGGCAGGGGTCAGCAACCTGCGGCTCTGGAGCCGCATGTGGCTCTTTCACCCCTCTGCTACGGCTCTCTGTCACTCAAAATATGCATCACAACCGCCAATGTGCGACACCCACCAGCACGCAATTTATTGAGCTTTTCAACCCCCGGTAGGCCAATCATGGATAAATCCAAGAAAATAAAAGTTTCAGAAGAAAACAGAACGTTTAATTCAACTACATATACTAGTTTTGTGGCCGCTCAAGAAATCATCAGGCACGGGAAGGGTTTTGTGGCTCCCGGTGTTTTCTTTTCTGTGGGAAACGGGTCCAAATGGCTCTTTGAGTGTTTAAGGTTGCAGACCCCTGTCCTAGGGAATAGCAGGTTCTGGGCCAAATACTGCAGGTTCCCTATTTGCAATGGAGTTTTTTTTATCCCTATTGTCAAAGCAGCTCAAAAGGAAAAATAAAGCAAATATGGACGGGTTTGAGATTGAATTTATTACTTAAGAAATCACCTTTGGACCCAGTCTTTGTACATTTTGCTATTTGACCTCTTGATATGAACAGGCTTGTAGGAAGTTATTTAATTAATTACTTGAAGGTCTATCTGTATGGTTAATAAGAATCAACACTGGCTGGATGGCAGATACCGCTGATCAAAAATGTACCTAATTAAATGATTTATTAAACTGCCTCTCACAATTTGTGACTCTGGATAGTTTACCTTACAAAAGGGAAAAATTGAAAATGATAGATAGTGTAAAAGCAGCAGTGTAAAAAAGCTTTCAGTTCTAGTCTTTTCCTTGCAATCTGTTCGAAATTGAACACTACTAATTTAATTTTCCCGAAACAGGACATGAATTCATTTGCACATAGCTTTTAAGTTGAATAGCTTTTGTACTTTTCCACTTGCTTTGGAGACCATGATAACAGAAAATGTTTAAAATAACTGAAATCCTGATTGAAAACATTGTTTTTAGACTGAAAGCAAAATTCAGCCTGGGGAAGGATGCCATGGGCTGTATGTCTAAAGACAAACTTACTCCCCTTCCCATCTTCACAAACCTAATCAAAATATATTTCCCTCTCCCTCTAGGTAGGGAATATCAGAAGAAGTAAACCGTAATTTGGGTTTGGGAAGACAAATGTGGGGCAATAGCAACTGCACCAAATAGCAAAATTTTAGCATGGGTTAGGACAGGGGTCAGCAACTTGCGGCTCTGGAGCCACATGTGGCTCTTTCACCCCTCTGCTGCGGCTCCCTGTCACTCATAATATGTGTCACAACTGCCAATTTGCGACACCCACCATTTATTTATTGAGCTTTTCAAGCCGCAGTAAGCCAACCATGGATAAATCCAAGAAAATAAAGGTTTCAGAAGAAAACAGAACGTTTAATTCAACTACATAAACTAGTTTTGTGCCACTCAAGAAATAGTCAGGCACCGGAAGGGTTTTGTGGCTCCCGGTGTTTTCTTTTCTGTGGGAAACGGGTGCAAATGGCTCTTTAAGTATTTAAGGTTGCAGACCCCTGGGCTAACAAGAATGTCAGGAGATATAGTTATATCCCACCCACCCAAGAAGTTTAGGCATTTGATCACTGATGAACACCTGTATTTTGATCTTACCTTGTTTTCCATGGAGCCAAAGTCTTGACCAAGAAAAGTTGAGGTAGATTAGGGTTGCATCTACCTGTCTTTCTACAACTTCATCATGCTGCCTGTTCTGTTTGCCCTCCCAGTATTTGGAGCTGCGTTTCAACAAGGTGGTGAGACTATGTGGAACAGCCACCTTCATCTTCCAGATGGTAAGTACAGAATTTATCTACATTGTTTTTTTGGGTAATGAGAACAATATTTTCCTCTTTTTTTTGATCTAGGTGCTAGATTTCCTGCCTAAATCTGTGTTTTAGCTCTTTTCCCCTCATCTCCTCATTTCTTATTTCCCTCTTCACTTTGTAAATTCATTTGCATCTCTAGCCAAGGATAGGCTTCCTATCCTATTCAAATGACACTCTTGCACATTTTTTGAGTCCAGATATCAAACGTTATTTCCTTGTGACATTTTTGGCTTCATCAAACTCTTTCTGGAGTACCAAGGCCTCATCCTCTTCCTGTTGTCTTATGTTCTACAGTATAGGAAATATGTGGATTCAAATCTGCCTTGCTGTGAAGGTCACTTTGTTTATTTTATTTGTAATCCATCTTCGTTATTTTTACAAGTAAACAGAAGTACAAATAAAAGGAGGTATGGTGGTGCAGTGATTAGAATGCAGTATTGCAGGTTAACTCTGCCCACAGCCAGGAGTCCGATCCTGACCGGCTCAAGGTTGACTCAGCTTTCCATCCTTTCGAGATTGGTGAAATGAGGACCTAGTTTGTTGGAGGCAATAGGCTGATTCTGTAGAGCGCTCATAGAGTGCTATAAAACACTATGGGCTGGTATATACCGTATTTTTTGGAGTATGAGACGCACCAGACTATAAGACGCACCTACCTTTTTTGGTGAGGAAAACAAGAAAAAGAAATGTGCCTCTGCCTCCCATTAATTCACTCCTTGCAGCAAGCAGCAGAGGCCCATGCAAAACAGCTGAGAGCAAAACAGCTGAGAGTCGGGAGCTTGATCCAATCAACTTGTGCTGATTAGGCTGTGCTGAAGCAGAAAGGAGCTATTTCTTCTTGCTGCTTGCTGCAAGGAGGTAACTGCTAGGAGGCAGAGGCCAAAGGGTGGGGGCCAGTGGGTGGACGGGGCTACATTCGGTGTATAAGACACACCTAAATTTTCACCCCCTTTTAGAGGGGAAAAAGGTGCATCTTATACTCTGAAAAATAAGGTAAGTCTAAGTGGTATTGCTATTACTAACTTGTAACCGTAGTGTAGCATATGGTTTTTTAAAATCTCTCTTTTATGGCATTTGAAAAACGCTCAAAGTATAATTGTTATGAAATGACAACCATTTCTTGACATTTTGAGGTAGAGAGTAGGTAAACATTACATAGTAAGTTCTACATAGCATAATTTAACAATTATGCTATGTAGAACTGAAATCTCTCACTAAAATTCTAGGGCAAGTCACTTTCTCAGTCAAATAATTGCCTGGCTCTTGTGAGAGCAAAAAGTAAGACTATTTGATGGAAAAATTGCACTAAAGTGCATTAGATAATAATATTTTTTAAATGGTCCCTGACGTCTGTTTTTCCTTCTCCTGTCTCTAAATCTCAGGGAAGGTACACCTTGAATATTATTTGAATAAAGAACTTATATAGGTATTGGAAGGAGAAGGCAATAGACACGGGTCTCCTTATTTGTCTTTCCTTCTACCTTCCTCTGACCTGAGGGTCATAGAGCCAGCTGTGGTCCAGCAACATTGGTACTGATTTTGTCCCCATAGGTGATATACATGGGAGTGGTCCTCTATGCCCCAGCCTTGGCTCTCAATGCAGGTGAGTAAAGTGCCACATTCTTGAGGGTCCAATGAGGAACATGATGATCCATTTTCACAATGGGAATTTAGGGTAGGAAGTTCTTCTGAGCTATGAATGGGGGACAAAGATCTGCTCAAAGAGAGCTAGCACTCGTTGACCCAAAAGCCTGGTTTGGCCTCAATGTGAACAGATGAGGAACATTTCTAGCTTGCTGGGAAGAGGCTTTCAGCAATTAGGCCCTTTCCTGACAGTTCTTTCTTGGTTGCAGTGACCAATTTTGACATCTGGGCTTCAGTGCTGACCATAGGCATCATCTGTACCCTCTATACTGCCCTGGTGAGTAATCTCTTGAAGAAAAAGGGATGGGACAGTTTTCCCCCTTACATCACCCCAGCTCCTTGCTATTTGTCCTTGATGAAGATCTATCTTCTGTGTTGTGAGGATTCTAGATTCTCACTATTTTCATTTTGCTACCCTTATTGACAGCAGATTCTTTCTCTTTGTAGGGTGGACTCAAAGCTGTGATCTGGACAGACGTGGTCCAGACATTTGTCATGTTTGCAGGACAGGTGGCTGTGATTGTAGTGGGTACTATTAAGGTTGGCGGCATAGGTCGTGTTTGGCAGCTGGCTGATGAGAAGGGCAAGATATCAGGCATTGAGTAAGTGAGGGACAAGTTTTCTTTCCTGTCTACAGAGTAGTAATTGAAGAGCTCCCTCTCAGCACTCATACTTATGCTCCCCTAGCTGCAAGCAATTTAGTTCATGTGCATACACATGCCTGATGTTCCTATGACCCTTGACTTTTCTCTTCAATAGTCTGAATCCTGATCCTTATGAACGACACACCTTTTGGACTCTGGCTTTCGGGGGTGTATTCATGATGTTGGCTCTCTATGGGGTAAACCAGGCTCAAGTCCAACGGTATCTAAGCTCCCGTTCAGAGCTCCAGGCTGTGTTGTGAGTATGACACTTGTGGACTACTGGGAGGTTTGGGGAATTACAGGGCTGGGTGTCTCAAGAAGCTCTGTAGATGCTTCACTTGGCTGAGTATGGAACCAGGACTTGGGGTGGGAAGATGATACATTTAGCCAAGATGGTTGAAAAGTGTAACTAGTTAAATTAACACTGTCTCTTCTTTTCTTCTTTTTTTCTTCTCTTCCCTTTAGGTCCTGCTATGCAGTGTTCCCTTGCCAGCAAATTGTGCTCTGCCTCAGCTGCCTCACTGGCTTAGTCATGTTTGCTTACTACCAAGACCATCAATTGACACAGGAGCAGCTCAACGCTTCACCTGATCAGGTTGACCAAATTCTTACATGTGCACAATTTGCAGCTAGCATGTGGGACAAGGCTTACGTTATTCTCTTACTCAAGCCTTCCTTTCTGCACTTGCTGAAGGGTGTCTTCCTTCCATTCCCATATTCACACATCTGCATGCAGACCTCCAGCCTAACGGGTAAGAGAAAATGTCTTGTTTCACAAAGACTGGCAAAAATCCATGCATGATGAAAAGTGAATGTGTTCACCCTGAAATCTGATGATGGGTAACATTGATATCTTTAGGTATTTTGCAATGTCCTTTCTCTTGTGTGCGCTCCTCAAAACATTTTGCTTGCTTGCTTTGCATCGCATAATGCCTGTGGCAGTCCTTTGCACTGATCTGATCCTCTGTCCTTTCGTCTTTTTTTCTCACCCCACATCCTCCTTTTTGCAGATGGTCCTCTACTTTGTGATGGATGTCCTTCAAGATGTGCCTGGCTTGCCTGGTCTCTTTGTAGCTTGTCTCTTCAGTGGTTCTCTAAGGTAAACAAACCCTCCTTTCCTTTTTGGACCTAGGAGCTGGGCTTGATGTAAGGGGGGCTGGTTTACATAGTTCTCCTATCTGTCTCAATCCTCTCATCTCAACAGCACCATCTCTTCAGCCTTCAATTCACTGGCAACAGTGACCATGGAAGACCTGATTCGCCCATATGTGGCCAACATTCCTGAGAGACGTGCCACACTCTACTCCAAATTGTTAGGTGAGTCATCAAATGTCAAAGTTGGTGGTCAAATGCAGTCTTAGGGCATCCTCTACTTGACAGCATTCAGTTTGGCTCCACTGTCTCGAAATTTTCTCTTCCCAGCTCTGGGCTATGGTCTTCTCTGCCTGGGCATGGCTTATATCTCCTCCATGATGGGTCCAGTGCTACAGGTAAGGAGTGATCATTAGACAGGAAAGCATATGGAGAAGAGATATGTGGCATTATGAATTGTTAGCTTTACAAGGTAGACCCGATCAGGAAGACTAGAATTATGCTTTACTGAGATTAGGCTATAGCAGTGATGGCTAACCATTTTGCCGTCACATGCCAAAAGCGGGGGTCGTGTAGGGGGTCACAGGTGCGTGTGCCCACATCCATAATTCAATGCATGACCCCCCCTTGCGCTCCCCTGCTTTTGGCATGCAATGGCACGGTGGGCCTGGTAGGCTTGTTTTTCCCCCTCCCCAGGCTCCAGAGGCTTTCTAGGAGCCTGGGGAGGGCAAAAACAGCCTTCCCAATCCCCCCTAAGGCCTTCTGGATGCCTGAAACAGCCAGTTTCCCGACTTCCAGTGGGAGCGGAAGGCCTGAAAATCAGTTGGCCAGTGCTCGCATGTGCACTGGAGTTGAGCCAGAGCAACACTCACGTGCCCACCAATATGCTCCGTGTGCCACCTGTGGCACCCGTGTCATAGGTTCGCCATCACGGGGCTATAGTAATAGATTCATGCAAGTCTGCCTGTGTTTTCTTTCTCTTTGTTATAATCCAGGAAGTCAGGAGGGACCCAGCCTTTTTTTTAATACTTTCTCCCCCACTCCTTAACATCTGCTTCTTCTGCTCTTGTTGTTCTGATGGCTTCTGGATGCCTTCTCCAAGGTCATCTCAATGACTTCAAAGCAGTTCATTGCTTTGAAGGTGTTACAGAAATGTGGTTCTTTCCCTGGGATAGGAGATTTTCTGTAGCTTTCTTTTTTGTGAGTGAAAGAAACCTTTTGTAATTATGGTTCACAGACTGATAAAGGTCACATAATCGGCCACCTGCAAAATTCTCCATTATAAATATGTATATACTTTATTGCAGTCCGTGACCAATCATACACAGGAAAAAAAGATATAAAACAATATGAAAGGCATAATTTTTTCATAGATACAAAAACTGTATCTAAAACACTGTAAAATTGACAGAGTTTTTCTTTGTGGTAGCTCTAAGAAATTGTAGTTCTTAAACATTTTTAGAATGCTAAAGTTCCAACCTAATAATATAAAGCAAGTTAAATCCTCAGAACAGCATGGAATGTCTGTTAACAAATAATAAAATTAGCTAACTCAACAGTAGACAATGCCCCTTTGGAGAGCTAGCTTGCTTTAAAGGATGTGTTCCTTCTATAGCAACTTGCACTGTATCTGTCCACATAATCTATCTTTGTTAAGATAACTCCCATTATAATTGAAAAGACCTTCGCCTCATTGGATCATAAGTTGTAGAAATAAAATTAAAACATCTTCACTTAATGTACATATGGATAAATTTGTTCTCCAAATAATAGGATTGTTGTAATCCTAATCTCTTCTTCTTCTTAAGAAATCTTGGTAAAGAGAACTGTGGAAACTGTTTGAAAACGATCGCTTTTAGGCATCTGTTTTAGGCATCTGTCAAAGAGTATGATGTTTTTTCTCTGTTGGCCTTCTGTTGTTGGTGATATCATCTGCAGTGCAGAATCAAACTAAACTCTGGCTTCTTCATCAAGAGGATTTTATTGTAATGCAGTCCCAGATCATTATCCCAGAAAGGAGAGAAGCATTTTAGCCCTATCCTATCATCTGCTTTTTAAAAATAATATATTCTTCATTGATTTTCCTCTTGGATGCTGATAGGCAATATCTTGTCAAAGTAACAAGTCAATCTTCTAGGCCCCCTTTTTTTTCTCAGAACATAATCCTTGCCCCACCCTCCCATATTTTTTCTTTTCTTTTGCCTTCCTTTGTTACTTGCTTTTTTTATTTTTTCCTTCTCTTTTACTTTTAGTCTTGCTCTTCTTTGCCTTCCGCCCCCCTTGGCCCTTTCTGGGTTGACATGAAGGACCTAGGGGCTGAACAACTGGCCAGCTACTTGACGCTCTTCATCTTTTTCTTCCTCCTCCTCTGTTGCTATTCCCTGAATTGCCCAACCACATCTTTACAATCTACTTTCTTGCAACTTTGGGAAAGAACTACAGCAGCATGAGCCTATTACCACATAGCAAGTGCTTGCAAAATCTGTGGCAATTAAAAGGTATGGAGGACTCTATCCCAAAGATATAATGCAAGTATAGCAAATTACATTGTTTAACATATTTTACAAATTACATTACATACTTTTTTTCAGTGCAATCACCATAAATTAACTACATTTGTGCCCAGTGTGCCAAATTGATATTTTACCTGGAGAGTTATAATTCTGCCTTCTCTGTCTGTGTAGCTGCCACTGTATAAAGATGGTTTCCCAAAATTTGTTAGGTGTAACCCTTAACCAGCTGGGCCATGCTTGAAAGTTCTGAAAATAGAAGTTCCATGTATTTGGAGGGCACCTAACATGGGGAAGGTTGCTGTATGGAACATAGATGACATCAAATGCACCAAATGCATCTTAATCAAATAGAGCTCTCTGGTGATATTAGTTGCCAGAATTTTTAGGAGGTAAGGAGGGAGTTTATCCTTCCTGATGCCCTTTCAAAACATTGTGCATTGAACAATTTTTCTGGCTCAGCCATTAGAACTGTGGGCCAGACTGGATTTGCTTATTTTAACAAAAGTATAGCATTTTTGTACTTCAGATATCTTATCATATTTACTGAGGATAAGCAGTAAAGGGAAGTGATAGCTCAGTTAGCTGCGTTTCATGCAAGTCCCAGATTCAATAAGGAGCACCTGCAGGCATCATTAGATAGACCAATTATCTGATTCAGCAGAAGGTAGTTTTTCATGGGAAAATCCCCAAATCAGACTCCTCATTTTTCCTTCTTCTAAGGCTGCCATCAGCATCTTTGGCATGGTGGGAGGACCACTGCTGGGACTATTCTGCCTGGGCATGTTCTTTCCTTGTGCCAACTCTGTGGTAAGTGTTGCTACCCAAGCGGCTGGGCAGATCCTCATATCTATGCCCAATGTCAGATTCGGCATACCCACGCACATACATGCACCCTTCACCTGGCAGTACATCTGATGGAGAATGATGGCAGGACAGGTTTCTAACAGTATTGCCAAAGAAACAAGCTTACAGAAGTGCTGACTTTGGTGTATATTATGCACAACTGATATACTCAGGGAACCTGTTTGCTACTACTCAAGAGCGAAGTTAGTGTGTGATGCAAAGAAAAAAAGTTGAGTCAGCAATGGGGCAAGAGAAGATCAGTATTCATCTAGCTGGAGTTGGCTTGGATAAAACTGCCCTGTCTCAATGATCTATGTTGTCTTTACAGAGGATGTTCACCTTCTGTCCTAGCTGCTGATCACAGAGGCAAGAGCCTAGAGCAGCCCTATAGAGCAGTCCTGTCTGGGAACATTCTATTAGTTTTTGTTTGTTTTCAGCTCCTGAAGGGAGAAAAGAGGACAGAAGGCGAATGTCTTTCCTATCTGATTTGATTATCATTGCTGTTTATTTTTAGTTTTTTTAAACTGTAAAAAATAAACCAGGACTTCGCCAGCCTCTTCAAGGAAACTGGTGAAGATGGCTGCCCCCTATTTAACCAGGGCAATTTTTAATTCTTTTGAACATCTGCCACTGGTTTATGGGAATTATTTAGGGATTGCAGTAGATTCAACCTGCCATATTGGGTGAACCCAGCCAGTTTATGTTCCGACCTTTTGGGGAATAAGCCTTTTTTTTGCATGTGGGAAAGCCCCTCATACTTTACTCCTTGTTTCTCCACAGGGTGCTGTAGTTGGATTAATTGCTGGGCTGGCCATGGCATTTTGGGTGGGCATTGGGAACATGGTTATCAACTACCAGCCTGTGTCTCCTGATCCTACTGTTTTAGCAACTGATGGGAATCTAACTACTGCGGTCATGACAACATTGTTGACCTCAACAACAGCTCCAGAAAGGTAAAACAAGAAAGATGTTCTATGGTCCAACATCTTCTGGGCTGAAGTAACAGGTTGGGAACTTGCTGCAAAGTCCAACTTTCATTCTCAATTCCTGTCAAGTAGCGTTTGCCTGACTCCAGGAATCTTTTTTTTTTTTAATTTGATTTCTATGCCGCCCTTCGGAGACTCAGGGCGGCTTACAATGCGTTAAGCAATAACCTTCATACTTTTGTGTATTTTTACAAAGTCAGCTTATTGCCCCCACAAACTGGGGTCCTCAATTTACCTACCTTAGAAAGGATGGAAGGCTGAGTCAACCTTGAACCTGGTGAGATTCGAACTTACAGTAATTGCAGACAGCTGGAGTTAATTACAATGCATTACAATGCATTAGTCTGCTGAGCTATCCAGGCTCCTGGATCTTAGGTGGTTCACTGCAAAATTCTATATTGTTTTAGCTAAGTCTATAGAGATTCTCAGTCATCCAGGTCATAGTTGTCCCAAAGGTGCTTTTTCACGAGGCAACTGGACTTTCTTGTTTTTTTTCTTTTGAAGATGTTTTGCTTCTCGGATGAGAAGATGTCCATATTGTTTTGTTAAGATAGTGGTAATAGAAGAAGCCTTGCCTTGAGAAGCAGTTGTTTAGGACATGTAAGGAGGAGATTTCTCTCCAAAATGTTACTCAATTTCTTAAGTTTCATCAAAGGTCACAGCCTGAACCTATTTGCCTTTTGATCCTTCTCCAAGAGAAAGTTCTCACCTTGCCCTTCTTCATTTTTTTTAGCAAGTACTTCAATTGTTGATTTATTCACAGTTCAGAACATTATCCAATGTTTAACTGAAACATTCCCTCCGCAAGATGTTTAGCTGTCCTGTGCCTATGCAGTATCGATTGCAAGACATGTTCCTCTTGGACTTTCAACAATGCTCTTATTCCTTTCCTAAAATCATGTTTACACTAGTGAATGCTTGAATTGTTGATAGGTTCAGACTAGCCCTGACCTCAAACATATTTGCACTTTACAAAAAGTAACTTTTTTTTTTACTTCTCCAAGCAATGCTTCAACTGTTGGAGGTGCTTGCAAATATTGGCTGTTTCTTAATCCATTCTCTAGCTAATTCTTTCTAGTTCTTGCTATCACCTTTTCCTATATTTCTTTCTCTAAAGTCCATTTTTTAATGTACTTTTCAGTGAATCATTTTTATTATTTTCTTTTATAATTGTTAGACTGTCCATTTATGAGCAATAATTAAACACTGATATAACTAGCTTAGAGAAAAAGCCTTGTGAGCAGCATAGGGAGCTGGTTTCAAACCCTCCCTAGCTATTTATTTATAAAGCTTTATAGGCAGCATAATACCAAGATAATAAATTATCAGTATGGTATTGCACTTAACAGAATAGCAAAACAGAACAATGAAACATTCCTTAGGGGGGGACTTGTATAAGTGAAAGTATCATGAATTAGGGTTAAACATCTCTTTTACCATCTTTATCATAATTACTATCCACTTAACTTCAGGCTTGAGAGGCCAGAATCAAATGAGGAGATCTGGAAGACAATTGCATTGATCAAACTTTATGGAGGAAAGAAAGCCTTTGACTGCTTTTCTTGCAATATATAAGTGTTAGCAATGGTAATTTTATAAGATCATTGTAAGAATTGGAACATGTTATTAAAAGTTGCAGTTGGACCAGATTAAAGAGTCATCTAATCCAACATCTTGTTTTTCACATTCACTAACTGAGAAAAATTCAACGATAAGATGGACCAGTGCTCTCTTGTATATTTGCTCTGCAATAACTGGTTTCAAAACATTTCTCAACTTGGAGACTGCATCTATCACTTTAGCTAACAGCCACTGATAGATCTGTTCCTTTTGAGCTTCTTTCTCTTTTTACTGTTAAATCTGTGTGACTTTCATTGAGCATGTTGTTTTCCACTCCCCTACTGCATTTCAAAATCAACCTGCCTTCTTTGAGCTAATTGCTGTTCAAATGTTTGTTTTGGGACATTAATTCTTGAGGGACAGAAAACCAGGGGCTGCAATGGAACTGAGAGAATGCAGTGATTACTGTATAACCTAAAAGAAGCTTGCGGAACTGCCTCTTTGGGATTCTGGCTTTGTTCCACCACTTAGCCTGAGGAGATGTTTGAATGAAATAGCTCTTGACATGTATTTCTTTGAATTCTTTCTAGGCTGACAGGGTTGCGGAAGTTTTACAATTTATCATACATGTGGTACAGCGCACACAACTCTACCACAGTTATTGTGGTAGGACTGCTAGTCAGTCTTCTCACTGGTACGTAACTTGTTTAAATACATAGGATCTAGAACTACCATCCAGAACATAAACAAGCCCCAAGTTATATGTATATACATGCATTTTGCATGGAGAGGCCATCAAGAGTAGGTCTTGCTGGGAAATTGAGCTTGGATATTCAAACATGGCTTGCCATCGTTTTACACAGTATCATTACATCTGCAGAGTGGAGAACTTGATAAGAGTGAGGAAGTATCTCCTTTTATTTCCATGTGTAAACTGCCATGACTGCTTATGAAAAGAAAGGATGCAAATGTCAGTAATAAATAAAATCAATAAAATCAGGTTTTGATATTGGTAAAGATTGGAGTCAAATGTTTGCAGTGCTAAGAGATGGCTTAAAAAGCAAGGAAGAAGGGTTTGGTCTTGCAGTCAGTGCACCTTGTTATAGGAAAGCTAGTGTCTTCCACCTAGCTGGTGTACAACTCCCACAAGCACGGAAACGGCATTGGTTGCGTTGGTTGATGATCTCTGTAGGGCTCGGGACAGGGGTTGCTCCTCTGTCCTAGTCCTGTTAGACCTCTCAGCGGCTTTTGATACCATCGACCATGGTATCATGCTGCACCGGTTGGAAGGGTTGGGGGTGGGAGGCATCAGTTCTCCTCCTTTCTCTCCGACCGGTCGCAGTCTGTGTCGACGGGGGCAGAGGTTGACCCCAAGGCCCCTTGTATGTGGGGTATCACAGGGATCGGTCCTCCCACCCCTTCTGTTCAACATTTATATGAAGCAGCTGGGCGAGATCATCCGTGGTTTCGGGGTAAAGCACCACCAGTACGCTGATGACACTCAGCTGTACATCTCCACCCCGGATCACCCCAATGATGTCCTTGAAGTGATGTCCCGGTGCCTGGAGGCCGTGCAGATCTGGATGGGGAGAAACAGACTCAGACTCAACCCATCCAAGACTGAGTGGCTGTGGTTTCCGATGTCCCGATATAGTCAGTTGGTGCCATCACTGACTATTGGGGGTGAGTCGTTGGTCCCCACGGATAGGGCTCGCAACTTGGGTGTCCTCCTGCTGTCTTTAGAAGAACATTTGGCAGTTGTGGCCGGGAGGACTTTTTATCAGCTCCGCCTAATTCGCCAGTTGCGTCCCTTTCTGGATTGGGACTCGTTAGGTACGGTCACTTATGCCCTCGTCACCTCACACCTGGACTACTGTAACACTCTCTACATGGGGCTCCCCTTGAGGAACACCCGGAGGCTCCAGCTGGTCCAGAATGCAGCCGCGTGGGTGGTTATGGGAGGGACGTGGCGCTCCCATGTGACTCCCCTCCTGCGCGAGCTGCATTGGCTCCCGATGGTCTTCCAGGTGTGCTTCAAGGTTTTGGTTACCACTTTTAGAGCGCTGCATGGTTTAGGACCAGGGTACCTACGAGACCGCCTTCTGCCACCAGTAGCCTCTCACCGACCAGTACACTCCCATAGAGAGGGGCTCCTCAGGTGCCGTTGGCCAAACAGTGTTGACTGGTGGCCCCCAGGGGGAGAGCCTTCTCTGTGGGGGCACCTGCCATCTGGAATGAGCTCCCCCCGGAGATACAGAGGATCCCAGATTTAGGCACTTTCCGCCGCGCCCTCAAAACATTTTTATTCCAGCAGGCTGGTCTGGCTTAACTCTCCCTTTTAATTTGCTTTTAAGTTTTATATAAATTGGCTGTTTTTTTTTTAATTCGTCTTGGGCCAAATTATTTAATGTACTTTTAAAATGATTTTTAACTTTTGTATGATGTATTTTTATCTTGTGGCTGTTCACCGCCCTGAGTCCTTCGGGGTAGGGCAGTATATAAATTTAATAAAATATAAAAATATAAAATATAAGTTCTGCAAAGAGTTGCTCCCCATTCCTTATAACCTTACTAATGCTACTCCTGGACTCAGCAGGCAGAGGAACTGCCCAAAAGGTTTCTGCTTTCCCTCATTTCCCTTGCTAACACCATCTTCTTTCTCTCACAGGCCCAACACATGGGAGGGATGTAAATCCCAAAACGATTTTTCCAGTGCTGCCGCGATTACTTTGCTGTTTGCCTGCCAAATACCACAAAATGCTCCGTTGTGGAGTACGTGACCCTGCAGAGGTGAGATTTAAGTTTTTTAACTCAGAAGACAAGGAACAGTGGCCATTATGGAGGAGCAAATCTTAGTTCCACATTAAGAGAAACATCCTATCATGTAAATATAATTTGGCAGTCAAATGCTGAGAGAGCATTTAAGCAGAGGCTGGATGGCCACTAATGGGGATTCTGTCATTTCAGATGATGCATTGAGCAGAGACTTGATTAAAATTAGGCTCAGGGACCTAGGCATTTGGTGTGTTGATGGATACATTTGGAATTTTGAAAGCATGCTGTAGGTGCTCTCAGAAAATGGCTGTCAGTTGGGTTTCCCTACTAGGAAATAAAGTAATTACAAAGCATCAATTTATTAGAATGTGGGCTGTAGAAGTGATGTGCCTGGGATGTCCTCTCCTTTGGAGTCCTGAATACAATACAGTGTTTTTCTTCCACATAACCCCGTTAGTGGATAAGGTTAAATAAAGTACTCATTGCAGAAAAGCTTTAGAGCAGGGGTCTCTAACCTTGGCAACTTTATGACTTGTGGACTTCAACTCCCAGAATTCCTCAGCCAGCTTTGCTGTATGAGGACAAGCAAAGATAATTTTCTGGGAGTTTCCTAAGACAGTTTTTCCCAAAAAAAGGGGGTTCTGTCCAAAAATTAATCTTCCTTGGTAGTTTGGACAACATCTGTTCCTCACCTGGTTTCCCTTTTTCATTTCTTCTGTGCTCCATTCAGGATAGGCTGTCTCTTCTCCAGCATACTGTAGTGCCCTCCTGATCCTGCAGCCTTTCTATATTGAGCATCCCAGCAAATTCTTCTCTTGAAACCTCCAGCAATTCCTATCTCCTCAGACCCTCCTCCTTTCCAGCAAAACCTTTTCGGATCCTGTAACTTCTTGATTTAATGGCTGCATACCTCGTTTAGTCTCTGCTTGTCTTTAGCCTTGTTTCTTCATATTTGATCAATTCCTGCCATTTCTCTGTGGCAGGGATTTTTAAAATAGTTTTGTACAAGTTGGAGGATGGGGTATGATAGTGCAGTGGGAACGTTACGATACTAGTGTGTTAAAAAGCAGTGCTCCAGAAGCCTTGAGGATAGTTGATCTTTGCTTTCTAATTTTTTTAAAGGATGCTAGTTGCTCAGAGCCAACCTCTTTGGGAGTGGAGAAAATCAACAATGGTGTAGCAAATGGATTGACAAAAGGCCTGCCTTCCGGACTCAATACAGAAGAAGTTGAAGCATCTGAAGGATTCCCCAGGATAGATGGAACTCATACTTATGTCTTTCAGGAGACTGCCCTGTGAACTGTATGGAACAAAGAGGCTAGTGGGGAGGCACAGCAGGGATCTGTTCTGATCCAGGTGAGGAATCTTAGAATTCCTGGTACTAAAAACATTCCAACTCCTTGTCGTCTTGGCATATCAACTACTGAATCCTGAGTTCTCTTATAGAACCTTGGATGGTTGTCAGGCCAGTCAGTCAATCCCTTTTGGACAATGTCCTCTCCTGCTTGTGGAATGTTTTTTCCAAGCTTTTTCTCCTGCTCTTTCCATCTCATGTGCATGTGCCAATTTCTCTGAGAGATAGCTAGGTACTTCTTCCCCCATTGGACACTTCATGTCCAATGAGCCATGGGTGGGGTTTCCATGGTTTATTGCCCCTATTATTATAGTTTAGATCTCTTTTTTCTACCTGTATTTATACCTTTTGTCAGGTGTAAAATGGGGCTCACCAAAAAAAGCCATTTGACCTTACAATAGGATCAAGCTGCTACTGGGATCCCAGTCCCATCCCTCTGTCCCTTGAAATGTCTTGCAGCATCAAGCTACCAAAGGAAGGGCTGGAACTAGCCAATACAGGCTAGTACAATACAAGTCCAACCAGCAGGGACAGGAAAGCCTACATGGATCCATTCCAAAGTCTAGCACTTTTGTGGGGGTATTTTGGGAGCGTAGACATTCATATGTTCCTGGTGTTTCTTGTCACAAAAAATGTGACTCTTGTCTTTAAGGTTTTGCCTGAAAGCCGGTTTGTTCTGTTTCTGTACTCTGTAATTTATGTCTGTGAGAAATGTCTATTTTCCTAATAGTTGTCTTTCTGATACTCAGCAATTATTTTTGTGGTTAGTAAAAACGATTATTGTTTTATGTTTGTTGCTTCATATTTGCAGTTTGCAGAGTTTGTCATCTCACTTGCCTCCAGCTTTCTCCACCCCCCCCCTTTTCCATCTCAGGGGGAGGAGTCACTGTGCTTAATAAATACCACAAAGAAGGGCTGCAAGTGAGGTTCTACTACTGCACTCATTTCTATTCTCTGAGCATCGCATATATTTTATCTCCTGGTAAGAAATAACTTTTTGAAGCTCTGCACCAAATTAGTGGTATCCATTGCAATGGGAGAAGCTTCCTAGGCAAAATTTCTAAGAACAGGCAAAGCAATGAAAATTCTGGATGGATCCATTTTAAGGTGGAAGGACCATCGGGAAAGCTGCATCTTCCAGACACCATGCCTCCCACCGAGACTTCATTCTCTGGAGCTGCTGTAGTTAGTTGAAGAGTTGTCCTTCTGCCCAGTTTTTGCATTGCTATGAATGTACCTCAGGACCACTTTATACACTAAATCCTAACAAAAACCAATTGCTATTTTTATATATAACAAACCCATATTATGGCTCAAATGATGGCCTAGTTCCGTGATGGCGAACCTATGGCATGCGTGCCAGAGGTGGCATGTGGAGCCATACCTGTGGGCACACGAGCATTGCCCTAGCTCAGGTTCAACGCACATGCGTGTGCTTGCCAACTGGTTTTTGGCCCTTCCGGGCCCACCGAAAGTCAGGAAACGGGCAATTTCCAGCCTCCAGAGGACCTCTTGGGTGGGTGGGGAAGGCTGTTTTCGCTCTCCCCAGGCTCCAAGAAAGCCTCTGGAGCCTGGGGAGGGTGAAAAACGGACCTACTGGGCCCACCGGTAACCTTTTTGCCATCACGTGCCAAAAGCAGGGGGAGTGCGGAGGCGGTTACATGTGCATGCGCGGGGGGCATTGAATTATGGGTGTGGGCACACGGGTGTGTGACCCCTTGCTTTTGGCACGCGACAGCAAAAAGGTTAGCCATCACTGGCCTAGTTCATACACAGCATCTTAAGACAATGTTCCCATGGCTTAGTCTAACTTAGCACAATATAGAAACCTAGTCTTTGAATTAGGTGAAAAGCAGTGAAGATGCTTGGATAAATGTGATCTGTTCCAATGAAATGAAGTCAACAGCTGGTCTTTTTGTTGACCTTTCTATTGCTGTAGGCAATGTGAGAGTCATAACTGGATCCTGTACACGAGTGTGCTCTAAAGTACTTCCAACAGAATGTTCCAGACTTCTGTATCAATACCGAGAGGACCTGAAACTGCTAATGCCTCTTCATTATCAAATGCTCTTCAGAAGTTTAGTTTCAGTGTTTCAGCTTCAGTAGATCCTGGCTGATTTTGGAAAGCTACCTGGAGTTAGACCTGTTTAATACTTCAGTGGATTACAATCACTGTAGCCTGAGTGGCGTAGGAGGCTAATGCCTTCTACTAAAGGTAGCAATTAACATCCAGCTGCCTGCAGTTATACCAGTTCGAAACTCATCAGGCTCAAGGTCGACTCAGCCTTCCATCCTTTCTAAGGTGGGTAAATTGAGGATCCAGTTGTGGGGGCAATAAGCTGACTTTGTATAAAATATACAAAAGTATGAAGGCTATTGCTTAACGCATTGTAAGCCGCCCTGAGTCTCTGGAGAAGGGCGGCATATAAATCAGATTTTTTAAAAAAAATCAGGAAATATCAGGACTGTAGATTAAACTGAGAAGTTAAGGAAACATACCAGAAAAAAGAATCCTATTTATTAGCTGTCCAACTCGAGCTATATTCAGCATTTTAATTTAGATTCTTGCATGGAGCAGAACACTGGATTTAGTGACCTAAAACAATGCTTTCTGACTTATTCTATCCTAGGTTTCAACTATCGCAACAATTTAATTTATTCAGCAAAGCTTCAGGCCTCTAGCCTGTCCCTGTAGAATTTCTCCCTCACCCATTCCACAGTCCCATGACTAAGAGTGACTTGACAAACCTCTGAGAAAGTAAAAGGTGATTTAATCCTTTAAAATAAGCTTAGAATGCGAGGATGGAACATTGAAATACAGCAGGGATGGAGTTCCCTCCCTACAAAAGGTTTTGTCTGCACCTCAATGAGGTCACCTTGTTAATGCTGCAACAGGCTGTAGTGCAGCCCAAAATGGATTTATAAATACAGGTTTGGCTGCAGCTCCTTTCCCAAAGATGCTCCATTATTAGTTCTTCATCCTTTTTTCTCCACATCTGAATAATGGAAAGGTGAGAAGGCTGGTTGTTTTCTCTCAGAAAACCAAGGAAGACATGACAACCAGAATTATCAAGAATCCAAAAGGTGAAAAAAGCCACAGATATTAGTTTTCTAAGGTGATGATTATTGAAAGATATGGCGAGAGCCAGTATCCTTCAGATTTTGAGGCCAAAATCACTGAGAATTGTAGGGAAAAGTGAGGATTCTTTTTTCTGTGTAACATTAGGGACCATTTAATTATGCTAAATGATGGATATTATCAAGTTGTGGCCTTCAAAATAGGATTAGGCAAACTCATGCAGAAGAATACATAAGTCTGTGACCTAAGAATACTCATAAATCACAGATTTATGACCACAAATGAGCCCATTTTCATTGCTAAGCAAGACGGTTGTTAAGTGAGTTTTGCCCCATTTTACCCCTTCCTTGCCACAGTTGTTAAGCACAGTTGTTAAATTAGAAACATGGTTGTTAAGTGAATCTGGTTTCCCCATTAATCTTTGCTTGTCAGAAGGTCTTAAAAGGTGACTTGGGACACTGCAACTGTCATAAATACATGCCAGCTTCCCAGCGTCCAAATTTTGAACACATGACCATGGTGATACTGCAATGGTTGTAAGTGTAAAAAACAGTATAACATTTTTTTCCAGTGCTGTTGCCACTTTGAACGGTCACTAAACAAATGGTTGTAAGTCGAGAACTACCTGTATGTTATTCATACTTTGGAGGCAGCTGGGGCGCAAACAGTGCAATGCAGTGTTCATATTCTGCTTGTGTCTCATACATCTGATTAAGCAGTGTGGTGAGATAGTGCCAGGTTAGAAGGCATGACTTTTCATATATTGGTTAGGAGTAGTCACTTTTTAAGAACTCTATAAAGACTCCTGTGAGACTATGGGGGAAAATTACATCTCTCTATGAGGGTCCCAGTCTTTGTCCCTTGCAGATGTTTCTTTCCTTCTTGGTCACTAAGGTGGAGAAGAAAGAACAGAGATGTTAGCTGATATTAAGAATATTTAATCAGACATTCACCAAATTTAATCAGGGAATCCAGGGTATAACAAGCAGGTTTCATTTCACAGCCTGAAAAGGTTTGAAAAACTCATTAATAAACTATATTTGAGAAATATGTTATTTTAAAAAATCTTTTATGATTTGCAGGGGATAATTTTATGTAAGTCTATTAGCGTGACTTAGATTAACTGTATTTTTATACTATGTAGGAATTGAAATTTTTTGAGCTATTTTACAAGGTCCCAAATCAGAGAAATAAAAAATATTGAAATAACACATTTTATAATTGTAGTATGCATTCTAAAGTCTTGGCAAAATAATTTTAGTAAAATAAAAACAGACAAATAATATCCTAAACAAATCCAAGGTTGCTGTATATTACACAAAACGGGGGAAATTATTTGCCTGGAACTAAAAACAGATACATAGATTCAACCTTTGAAGGACAGTATTTCACTGAAAAGCTTCCATTTCCGATAGCTGTCTAGTAATCTGGATTTGCATACAGGCGCTTCAATAATTATCACAGGATGATGAGTATTAGGAATATGTGAAAAATACTATTCATTTAGGATACATAATTTTTATAAAATCAACAATTTTAATTGAATCCTGAAATGGACTAAGAGATAGAGTTTAATTAGAGTGTCTGATCTTGCTCTTATATCATAACAAGACAAATCTATTTTCACACACAGGAGGAAAAAAAAGCCCAGAAATCATCAAATAAGGCAATCAGCATAGCTTATTTTAATGAAACTTTTTAATTTGGAGTTTGTTATGCCCCTTTAGAGAATTGAAATTGCTGTATGAAATAGTAATGTGATATAACTATTAGGTATATATAACCCATTGATAATGCTGAATATACATATGAAAACACATCCAATTATTGGGTGTGATAAACCACAGATGTTTTTTTATAGCAAATCGGAACACTTGTATATCTAAAGGTTCTGTGCCTCTGATTTCATCAAAATAAATTTGGTTGCCATTCATTTCCCCATCACATTCTTATGACTGATGAATAGCTGGATAGACAGTCAAATTGCTTGCATCTTGACTCTCCAGTAGATTTTATTCATTCAGATTATTCCTATGTGCCATTTGGATGATGACAGCAAAGTGCTTCACAGAGGCAAATCATTCCACGCATGTGAGTTAATGTCCAATCTACATGGCCATTCAGACTTACCAAATACGTGATAGGTATAAACTGTCTAGTATCTCTTAACCTCTCATATTCAATTAACAGAAGACACTTCAGAGACTTGATATGGCTGAATCAATTTATTACAGAAATGAACAAGTCATATAGATGCAGATGTACTACTGCAAAATGCAGGAAGTTAACCATATACACACATGTATGTCAGTAGATGCTTGGTTATTCTTTTCAAATGTTTACATAATTTCATCTGTCTCGAGAAGCAATGATTTCTGCTTCCCAACTATCAGCCCTTCCATGGCTGATACTGACTGAGGAAGTTGACCAAGGGAAGTGGTGAGGCCAAGTAGTTTTTAGGAAAAGATCTCCAAAAAAGACTGGACCTCCATGGGCTATTTCTGCAAAAAATAAACTAATTGTTGAGCAGAAACAGAAGCCTAACAATCTAATACTATTGTGCTTAGGGAGGGAGCTGCTTTTGTATTGGGAATGGATAGATGGCTGTGGGCCAAAAACCAATTTATTTGGTTTGTCAGTTTGGTTTAGTGGTTAAAGCATAGACTACAAAACAGGAGACCTTGAGTTCAAATTTTGTCTTAGCCAGCTGGGTGACTTTGGATCAGTCACAGTCTCACACCAAGCCACCTCACAAGGTTGTTGTGAGGAAATTAGGAGGTAGGTGGTTTGCTGCCTTCAGTTATTTGTAAAAAATAATAAAGACAATACAAATAACAGTGTTCTGTATATCTTTAATGTATAGCCATGCTATACATGGAAAATGTATACACGACCACACGACCATGGAAAATGTCTTGAGGCAAATCTGGTTCCTTCAGCCAAAAAACAGAGATAAGCACCATACTCGAGCTGGACATGACAGATACTTTTATCTTTTTAACAAAGATAAAAAATTGGTAATTTCTTCTCAGTTAAATTTAGGAATAAATGAGTATATTTGCTACTATCCCACAATGATAAATCCAGAATCAATTTATTTGCATGGCTCTTTGATTAAATATATTTTTCTTTCCCTTTCTTTTCTCATCTTTCAGCCTTACATAAAAACCAATGTAAGCCTCATTTATTTATTTATTTGTTTAAATTTGTATACCACCCTACTCCCACAGGGACTCAGCCAAAAATAGAATACAATTCACATACAAAAGTTAAAAATTATTAAAAAGATTAAATTTAGGCTCGAAAACTTAAAACCACCAATTTATATAAGCATTTAAAAACCCAATTTAAAACCAATTTAAAAGGGAGAGTTAGGCCAGCCCCGCGTGTTGAAAAGTACGTAAGTCCTAAATCCACCGTATCTCTGGGGGGAGCTCATTCCAGATGGCAGGTGCCCCCACAGAGAAGGCTCTCCCCCTGGGGGCCACCAGTCGACACTGTTTGGCCAACGGCACCTGAGGAGCCCCCCTCTATGGGAGCGTACAGGTCGGTGAGAGGCTACTGGTGGCAGAAGGCGGTCTCGTAGGTACCCTGGTCCTAAGCCATGCAGCGCTCTAAAGGTGGTAACCAAAACCTTGAAGCGCACCTGGAAGACCATCAGGAGCCAGTGCAGCTCGCGCAGGAGGGGAGTCACATGGGAGCGCCATGTCGCTCCCATAACCACCCGTGCGGCTGCATTCAAATAATGATTAAACACGCCAGCCCCGCGTGTTGAAAAGTGCGTAAGTCCTGAATCCACTGTATCTCTGGGGGGAGCTCATTCCAGATGGCAGGTGCCCCCACAGAGAAGGCTCTCCCCCTGGGGGCCACCAGTCGACACTGTTTGGCCGACGGCACCCTGAGGAGCCCCTCTCTATGGAGCGGACTGGTTGGTGAGAGGCTATCGGTGGCAGAAGGCGGTCTCGTAAGTACCCTGGTCCTAAGCCATGGAGTGCTCTAAAGGTGGTAACCAAAACCTTGAAGCGCACCCGGAAGACCACCGGGAGCCAGTGCAGCTCGCGCAGGGGGGGGGTCACATGGGAGCACCACGTCGCTAGTGAGGATTTAGTGACTCACTAGGTCACTTTAGAAGATCATTCACTCATTTTTAACCCAATCTTACAAATGGTTGTGAAAATGGATCCCATCTTGAGCTCTGAGAAGAAAGGATATAAATCAGATATATACATTTTTAAAAATGGTCCACTTAGTCCAACTGTACTTGGGCCCTATTGATAACCTTGGAGGCTGTTGGCAATCCTGACTAAAGTGGGGTTTTAGAGCTCTCTGGAGGGTGTTTTGGGGTTCTTAGGATGGTATTATCTCCTTGGCTCCTTCCATCTCTTGGGTTGTGATTTAAATGCATCTTTAAAAAAAAATTACAATAGCTATTGTAGGAAGTTAGCACTCACCCCTCTCCTAGAAGAATGAAAAAGTTTAGGAAATATTTAAAAAAGGCAGAATATTATTGTAGGAAGTTAGCACTCACCCCTCTCCTAGAAGAATGAAAAAGTTTAGGAAATATTTAAAAAAGGCAGAATATGGGAAATGGAGAAACATGTTTTAAAGACAAAGCAGCTTCCTGCTTCCCCACACCTTTGTCATTGGGCCATTAAGGCCTCAGCCAAGCTCACTCATTTCTCCCTACCTTTGTCAATGGGCCATCATCTGCAACACAATAGGACCCATCTAGCAACAGAAACTCACCACATTGCAAGACTCAGGCAAGTTTGAAAGACAACCTGCTAAGTTAGCTCCAATCAGGATACATTTCTTATACTGGAACAAGAAACTCAGAGGTGGGGCCCAACAGAGGGCATAAAACCAAGCCACTCCCAGCATCTGGGGCTTCTTTGTTTTCTACTCAGGAACTCAAGCCATGTGATTCCTGTCCACCATTAAGCAATCTTTCCAAGCAGTCTCCATGTTTCCAGTGTCTTTTTCCCCGCTTGGAACTGAACCCAGATGGACATTTCTTCCAACACTACATCATCCTAAGGTCCAGAAACAAAACTCAAATAAATATATGGTCTAAAACTGTCATAACATCAGGAAGAAGACTAAGGAAAGACTACATGGAAACGCTGCGGAATATTCTCCAAGATTCATTATGTATAAACCCACGGCCATACAACAGAAAGGATGCTTCTAATTCCACTCATGGGAACGTTTCCTAGTACCCTGAGCAAATGCATTTCATAAAATGCATAATGCGCAGGCGCAGAAGTTAGCATGGCGGTAATTCCAGCAATCGCCCCGTCGCTTTAAGACGTCTGAAGCCTCTCCTGAGGAAGAAAATGGAGCACAGCTCGCTAACGTTGCTTCCGCCTCTTAAACACCGCGTGATTTGCCCGGCTTCCGCCCTAACTACAGACGCCAAGCGGCGGCGGCGGCGGCGACGTGGATGTTTCTTTTGACTCTTAACGCGACCGAAGGTTTTCTCGCCGGCCGGTCCTCCTTGTGCCGACGTGTGCTGAGAATTCTGCGCCTGCGCCACGTCAAGGAGGTCGGATCTGCGCATGCGTAGTCGAGATCAAAGTGCTGATGTACCGTGAGCTACGCTAGAGGAGGGGAGCCGAGGAAAGAACAGCTTAGTGCGGAATTGGCATGAGTTGACCTTTGACCCCGCTGATCCCGGCTTCGCTGATCCAGTCATGCCCCCTCGTCGGCCGCCCGAGCTCTACCGGGCTCCGTTCCCGCTCTATGCCCTCCGCATACACCGTGAAGCTGGACTAGCGCTGATCGCGGGGGGAGGCGGCGCTGCCAAGACGGGGATCACGAATGGCTTGGTATGGAAACTACGGGAGCAGGGCACATACCCCTCCTCCTGCCCTCGGATTCGCCTTCTGTGCGTTGCCCGGGATCTCCCCTCCTGCCCCTAGAGCGGCACCCCATCACCCAGTTAGGGGAACTGGGAGGGGGAGGGGGGGATGTTTGCTGCAACTGTCAGAACAAGATTTCTGCAGCATTGGATGAAGCTGCTTTTTGAAGTGCACCGTGTAAATAGTGCATGAAAAAAAATAATGAACCTGGAAGAGTTAAGCATGCCTCCTTATTCTGGGCTGGGGCACAGGGAACATTATATGGACGCCAAAGGAAAACATGAAAAGGACTACCAAGAGGGAAGAGTGGCTACGCAGGAACTATGGTTGTCCTTTCAGGCAAGCATAAAACCATGCTTGAAAGAAGGGGCCAGTTGTGCCCTCTGTGTACCCACTCTTTGGCACAATGATAAGGAAAGACAAATCTTGTCAACCCTGGCAAAATTTGCCCTTGGGTAGATAAGGAAGAAGGCCGTTTTGCAGGAGTAGTTGTGCATCATCCTTCCTTTCTCTGTTTTGTTCCCCAAGCATTTCTTGCAGCTGCACTGGAGAGATGGCAAGTTATCTGCCTCGCTGCTACATGCTCATGACACAGAGACCCGGGCCACCATGACTATGGCGCTGGCAGGAAATTTTATTGCTGCAGGGCAGGATGCTACTTGCCATATCCTGAGTTTCCAGCTCTTTAAATCTGGGCAGAAAACAGGTGGCAGCAGCGGCGATAGTGCTAAAGCAGGTAAGAACCTAACATTTATTTAGCTACAGAATTGAATTCCTAATATATTAAGGCCCAGAACAATAGCGGTCTAAAAACTAATGTAAAAGTGGAAACAACAATACTTACAAATCTTGCTGATGCTGAAAATGGACAAGATCTGCAGAAGAGAGAAGAATGTTGGGAGCTGTTGGTCAGAGAGGTTTATGGAATATTTCCTTATGTGCCATTATGCCTTTAGGAGCTGGTGATAAGGATCTACGGAGACGCAAGGCCCCTGTCCCCAATGAGAAAAGCAATGGCAATATACACAGGGAGATGACGGAGGTGGCAGTGGAAACTTTGCACTGTGTCCAAACAGACACCAGCCCAGATACTCTACAGAAGGCTGTGTGCTTCAGTGATGATCATACCCTTATGGCTACTGGCGGCGTGGATGGTTTCCTGCGAGTCTGGGAGGTACACCTGTATGGGGAGATGAAGAAATGGCCTGTTGTGTTGTTGGGGAGCAAGGTTTTGGTCTGGAGCTACAATGGCGGAGAGACGAAGAGGAAGACTTTTGGGTTGCAAAGCACTCCTTTCGTACATTAGGAGCGTGGACATGGAGGTGATGGTAAATCTCTTCTGTCTTACATCTTCCACAGTTTCCCAGCATGAAGAAAACTCTTGAATTCCAGGCACACAATGGTGAGATAGAGGATATAGCACTGGGTCCTGATAACAAGGTGAGAAGACTGGGATTTATTTATTTCTGCTGCTTATTAAGGGAAGTGATCTAAGGTGCCAATGGAGAAGACAACATTGCACAATCTTCCCAGATTATATTCCAGCAGGATGAAAGAAGAGAAGGGTTTGGGAAGAGCAAGTGATAGGGCAGAATTGAAGATGGCCCAAGGAGACAGGGATAGAAATAGTTTCTGGAGAGATAATGTGGTGGAAGACATTATCAGGACTTAGATAATTTGCACAATAACAGTTTTTAAAAATCCATTTCTTTTTAAAGGTATTTAATAAAAACTAATTTTTTTCTTTGCTATCCTGAACCTTCCCCACATTTTGCCATTACCTTCAAGTCTGAAAGGATTTGCTAACGGGTTTAGTAGTGGTAGTGGAATAATAGGATACTTAGCAAAAAGATTGTCACAAGGGTAACATATGGCAATCCTCCCCCAACATCCAAACGGGGAAAAACCCTCAAAAAATATTCTTTTTTCAGTTTGCCCAAAGACACCCAGCCAGCTTTCATGTTGATGTGAATCTAGGCAATTACAGATTATTCAGTTAACTGTAATCAAATAAATAATGGTTAGCATTATAGATGAATAGCCTTTGTTCAAAAGAGTAATGTGAAAGAGTATGTGAAGGAATTATGTATCATTCTTCATCTAGGTAAGTTGAATAGTGTTGGAATAGAGGACCACTGAATTATGTAGCCGCCTCTGACAGTCCATAGCATTTTCTGCTGCTTTCTGGAGTAAGGAAAGGCTAATAGAGAAAAGAGACAGAAGGCATAGAAAGCAAGAAAATGCAATATTTCCATATTGGAGCATGCTTTCCATTGCACAGAACAGTTTCTGAAATCAAAAGAAATAGCTTTTTAAAAGCAAGGATTGTCAGACCTATCACAAACTCCTTGCTGCTGTGTATGAAATATGCATACCATTGAAAACTGGGAAGAGATTTCAAATCCAACAGGGACCAGTACAGTATCAGATTTTTGGTTGCTGCTAGCTTTGATAGTTCCCAGGAAAGATAGAAGGAAGGAAAACATTCAGAGACAAATAAATATGTCAGAACACAGAGCACCCATTAAAGATGCATAAGATGGAGAACAGTTTGACTGTAATGGTCGCTCATATGCAAAAAGTTTGATTAAGCACAGTGGAATAGTTGAAACTCATCTTTGGGTAAAGACTGGCTGGCATTGTTTTTATGGGCAAGAAATAGTAATGGTGGTTGGGGACCATGGCTGCTCATATTGCATCTCTCCAGGTGGTGACAGTGGGACGGGATTTCCAGTGTTGTGTGTGGCAACGAGATCAGATGGTGACGGGTCTGCGTTGGAATGAAAATCTTCCAGGCATTCCAAACAAGACTTACCGCTACCAGTCTTGCAAGTAAGGGAAATACATAGACAGTTGGTATGGACCATACATGTGTACTTTCTATTTGGATGTTTCTTCCTTCTTCCACAGGTTTGGTACAGTTGAAGACCAAGCCAAGGCATTGCGACTGTACACAGTGCAGATCCCCTACAAGCGTGAACGGCGTCCACTTCCCTGCTACATCACCAAATGGGATGGACATAGTTTCCTGCCCCTGCTCACTCGTCCCTGTGGCAATGAGGTCATCTCATGCCTCTCTGTAAGGTGAGAACTTCGTGCATGCTTGATTTTCCTGTGTTCCACCTTCACAGAAGAAACTCTGGTTCTGTTTTGCATACAGCCTTAACCTAACAATGACTAAATAGTGGTTTTCTGCACTTGCACTATATTTAACCATATAGACTGGATTTACACAACATGCTAGCTATAGCACGCTTGGGCCACTTGTGGTTCATTGTGTCATACGCACTTGGTCTATATGTTGTAAAATGGTGGTGTTAGATGTGTGCCTGAATAGGAGCTGAAGCTCCGTAATAGCAAACTGTAGCCTCTTAGATCTAATAGCCAGTAGGGTTAATGAGAAAGGACTTTGCAAATGTCTTGAAGAGTTAGTTTGGGTATTTCAAGACTGGAGCCTGCTTGCCCTTCAGAGGAAATGCTAGTCCTCTAAAACACAATTGTCTATGTATTAGTGTATATGAATGTTATGGGGAACGCACATGGCTCTCTTTCTATGCTTTCAGTGAGACAGGCACATTCCTGGGTTTGGGCACTGTCACAGGCTCGGTTGCCATCTTCGTCGCCTTTTCTTTGCAGGTATGAGTTTACCCCTCCAAGATTGTGTACACATAATGTTCAGCTAGCTGGGCCAACCCCAGCACACACAAAGCCTGGTCAAGGCACAAGCCATTGTTGGAGTGAGGGGTGAAGATGTTGATACTTAAGTGTTTCAAACTCATGGTTGGCGTAGGGCTGGTATGCGTACGGTTGCAAGATCTTGCAGCAAGCTCTATAGGGAAAGAAAAGGATTACCTTGACCCCTGAGAGTCACTGGCAGGTTGCCTCCAATTTTGTGTTTCTTTCTACTTCTCCAGAGGCTGTACTATGTGCGGGAAGCACATGGCATAGTGGTCACTGCTGTGGCCTTCCTGCCTGAGACTCCAGAACTGCTCAAGAGCAACGAGGCAGCCCTGCTAAGTGTGGCAGTTGACAGCCGCTGCCGCCTGCACCAGATTGCCTGCCGGCGTATGTTCAAAGCTGGGGTGGTGGATTTAAATGTGGGATAGGAGTCCTGTCCTGCCAATATAGGGTCTCGTACAACTCTTGGTGATTCAATGTTCTTTCTCTTCCCAGGGAGTTTCCCCATCTGGCTGCTGCTGCTCTTCTGTGCTGGGCTGATTGTGGGCACGGTCCTGTTACTACAGTTGGCCTTCCCAGGATTCCTCTAATCTTTCTTCATGGTGAGGTTCCTGGAAAGCTTGGACCTTCTCTGCCCTTCCTGTAAGGGACGCATCTTCTCCTTTCTAACCTCAGAGACTGGAGAGGGGACCCAGAAGCAAGGGCAGTGGTTGCCCTAGTGAAGTACGTGGTCAGGTGGACTTGGCCAAGCTGGAGGCTGGACCTCACATTGATCAGGTTTTGGCCTTGAGCAATTCTTGTCTTAAGCCCATCACACTGAATGGGGATGAAGGAACTCTACTCCTCCATTTTTGACTGATCTGTGAGAAACATTCCAGCATTATTTGCTCTGAGCAAAGATTTCCTGTTTAAGCTCAGGTCTTAAACCTTGTATTATTAAACACAATGATGGAGCAGAACTTTTCCTTCCTGCCTGCCTTGTTGATTACTTCTCCATTTCCTTTTGGCTTGGGCAGAGCTGGAGGTCATAATAGTAGAGGGGTTCTTTGGGGCCAGAAGTGAAGGAGGCTGCAGCTGTTCTATGAAGACTCACCAAGGGACTGTCATTTGGAATAGCTTTGCCGTATCAAGTCTAACAGGAATGAAGCTATGTTCTGATTTTTCTGCCATAGCTATGTAAGAGAAGGGGGTGGAGAAGATTAGGGATTTGGGGATTCCCTTCCCTCTTGAGCAAGGCTTCAAGAACATCTACAGCTTGACTCCCAAGAATCTCTCTAAAATACTCTGAATGTATACAGAGCAGAGATGCTTGTGTTTGTGTTGATGCACATACCTTGTCTGTTTACAGTTTGCTTATGTCAGCAAATCATGGCTGTTCTCATGGAAAAACTAAGGATTTTCAGCAATTAACGGTCCCTCCGGACATCGGGCTTCAAGCATTCTCCAGTATAGATTTTTTCATGAAGTGTAAATTTATTTCCTCTCTTTCCTTAGGTTGATTTCTTATTTTGGGACTTGGAAATATGTCAGCAATATCATACTTGTTCAATTATTTTCAATTCCCAGAGTTTATTAGGTCACCACTTTTTTGTAGAAGTGAAAATCATGATTGCTGATACAGTATGCTGGCATTTGCCAATCAAACAAGTGAAAATGGTCACAATCTGAAAAGGTTAAGATAGATTGTTCTGCATCCTGCCATTTTTATCAGGGAAGCAAGAGAGGAAATTGATCTTCCTTGATAGTCCAGGTACAATGTCTCAATTGAGTGAGCCATTAACTGAGAAGATGAATTGGAACTTGAAGTTTCTTGTCCTTAATTGTAGGGAAAGCCTTGGGTCTAGTAATGCATTTTGTTGGAGTAGCCTTTGAGGGTCAGCCATAGTTGGTCTGTTGCTACATGACCTTCATATATATTATTTTTATGGTAGTGGCAATCTTTTTTGGCTGTCTTAACATGTTTAACTAACTAGATGATGACTGCATTAAAATAACGTGAAATTTTTTAGGGGATTTTTTTTTTGTGCTCAGCTTATTTGGCTAGATAATGGTTCAGTATAGGGCAAAAGCAAAAGGTTGCTTATTTCAGTCATTGGGATAAGCATGTTAATCAACAGTGCATTGAATAATAGTTTTGACTTTCATGTCCTTGGTGATGTTTAATTAATTCATTATTTTATAACAAATATATTTCTGCATCAAAGGTTTTATGGTGGGGAAAGTAGGACCGTTGGGGGAAAATCTGGATTTGGCAAGATCACAGAGGCTTTCAGACCGTTTGAAAAGTTCTACCACTCAGTGCCCTAGTTTACACATTACACCATACAGTTTCTTTGGTTTTTCTCTTAGTTTGAAACCAGACATTCGTAGCTTGGTAAATCACAGTTCAGCAACATATTATCTAGAACCATGATGGCGAACAGGTGGCACGTGGAGCCATGTCGCCTGGCACGCCAGCTTAGCTCCGGGAGTCTCTGGAGGCTGGGGACAACAAAAAACATCACTTCCTGTCCAACTGGAAGTTGGGAAATGGGCCATTTTGGGCCTCCGGAGGGCCTCCTAGGGGGTGGGTAAGTCTGTTTTCGCCTTCCCCAGATGCAGAGAGGATCTGGGGCCAGGTGAGAAAGAAAAACAGGCCATCACGTGCCAAGAGCGTGGGGTGGGGTGGGGGTCACACACGCATGTGTGGGGCAGAGTGCATAGAATTATAGGTGTGGGCATGCATGCGCGCGAACCACCCCTGCCCCCCCCCTTTCCTGGCATGTGATGGCAAAAAGGTTAGCTCTCACTGAGCTAGAACAATGTGTCTGCAATTAAATCTACATTTGCCCTGATACCTAGCTTGGCTTTGTATAATGATGGTTTGAAATTGGTTTTTGTTTTTTTTAATTCAGAAGCTACTGAGAGAACGTAACATTGTCTGTTAAGCAGTCAAGTAATCTATCACAGCTTTGTCTGCTAGCAGACGATTTCCAGAGTTTTGGTTGGCAGATCTTTCATTGGCCCAATATTTAACAGTTGAATCTACGTAGATTGTTCTATAGCCATTCTTGCTTGCAGTCATATTTCCTGATTGGGAGGAACTTGAGCAATAAGTACCGTATGTATTGTGATATAGTAGTACTATTTTTCTGTTCTTCCCTTTCCTGAGTCTGCAACATGCTAGCTGAAAGAAGGATAAGGCAGTAACTTCTCTTTTTTCCCCCCTAAATGACCAGCTTTTATGACTTCATTCTGTTTATGTCATCTTTTCAATTGTATGATAATGAAATAGCCCAGTTTTTCATCTTATTGGGAAAAATATGTGCTTTTACTAGATATGGTCTAGATACCAAAAGTTATTGTAGAAGATGGCAGCAACTAAACATTGGCTGATCTTGACAGATTGAATGGGGACATGGATGAGACCCCCTCCAGGAAATTGCAGTGGCTGGCTAGACCAGGAATTTGCAAAATCACACCAGAAGAGGGCAGTGGCAAACCACTCCCATTGTGCTGCAAGATTCAAGCTTGACCAAGAGAACTTTATTTTTACCAAAACCAAAATAACGGCCCCTGTCCTAGGGTCTCCTCTCTTGGGGAAGAGTGATCCAGGTTTCATTCAATGGAAATACTGTAGCTGATTTTTCAGAGGAGGAAAATGACCACACACGATTAACTGTTCCTCAAGGCAGGAATAAAAAGAGTTCTAGAAGACAGAATTAAAGTATTTCACAAGTTACCTTCTCAACTGCAGCAAACGCTGGTTGGGAGAAATTCAGACTGAAAACGGGGAAGGGAATTGTAGGATAAAGTGTCTGGTAACCATCTCCTTTTTTGCTGAGTGCATTCTAAGATGTGGCATCAGGTATAGCTTACAACCCACTATTTTACCTGTGGTTTGCCTAAATTTTTAGCCAAATATTTTTGTAGAGAAAAGTACCCAAAACTCTTCTCCATAAGAGAATCCAGGATGGAGGAATTAAAACAACAGGGAACAGCTAGTGTTTTCTTCATAAATGGAACAAACAACCATATGTCCAAATGCTAGGAAAACAATCCTGTATTCTGCTGATCATCATTACAGCATCTTCATCTGTGGTTGCCATTCATAGCAGCAGATTCTGGCCAGGAGTCCTTTGGGTACCCTAGGAGGACGGAAAGGATGTTGTGCATGGTGGCGTGATTAGTTTTGCCTCAGGGGTTTCATCTCTCTAAGGGAGATCATATTCACCCTTCTGTATAGTAGACATGACTCTTGATCATGTGCTGACCATATTTGTATTTACGTTCTGTCCAAGCTGTTGGCTTCTCATGGCTACCGTTACAGCTGCCAGCTCCTCCTGATGTTTGAAAACAGCATCCATAAATTGAGTAAAGACACGGTCCATGTAACTCTGATGGCGAGGTAGGAGTCCTTCTAGGAAGCCAATATGGCCACCTCGTGCAGTCACTAAGAGAGCGACGGTGGGCACGTGCTGTGCTGTCTCTGTGGGGATAGCTGAAAGAAGACGGAACAGATCAGAGCAGGCTCCGTAATGATCTTTCTCTGCCCCAGAAAAAGTATAAGACTCACCATGTTGAGGAGAGAAGGGGTCATCTGAAGCATTCAGGCACAACACTGGCACTTGTAGGTGACACACCTTCTGGGAAGGACTGGCTTCCTGGTAATACTCCTGGCATGACTTGTAACCAAAGACCACAGACGTATAGCGCTCATCAAACTCACGGATGTTGCGAGCCTGGGAGAGCAACCCAGCGGTGGGGAAGAAGAAAGAGAGAGAGAGCACAATAAGAGTCAAGGCATGGAGCATAACTTGGGTCTAGAAAAGGTTGGGAGGGTGGAGTGATGGTACCTTCAGCACATGGTCCACATCCAATCTCCCTTCAATGACCTTCCTATGCCTGGAAGGAAAAGAGTGTTATGATGAGAGACAGAAAGTAGATTTTCTGGAAGGTAGTTGTGATACCTGCCTGAATTGGCAGAACTGGGACTCTCCTATCTTAAGTTTTCAAACTTGAACTAGGCAAGGTCCCATTATAACATAAACTCACCGTTTGACCAAGTTGCACAGGTTGGTTGTGAGGTACTGGTTGAAGAGGAATTGGTTGAGAGGCCGCTCAAGGGAATGGGTTGTCTCAAACGAGTCCCAGCACACTGAGCAAGTCATGGCAGCCACCAGTCCAGCTTTCTGTCCCTTTTTCCCCAGATAGTTGAGCACCACGATTCTGTCAAAAGAGAGTCTGAGTGGCTTTGGGCTGGGTTGAGCACAAATGGACATGGTTCCTTCCTTCCTGTCCCTTCTATGGCTAAATCAAAAGACAGCTGGAAGCCTAGAAAATGCCTGCCTGAAGCTTTGCCTTCTCATTCCATTCAGGAGTCATATTATAAATGCTACACCTTCCTAAAGAAATTCCCATCCTGGAATTTATTAAAAGAACATGTTTTGCTGGATCAAAGTTCAAGACAGCTTTCAAGTGACACAGAACCCTTCACAAATGAAAGATGCCAGCTAAAAACTGTTCCTCCTGTTCTAGACAGTTTCAAATATCATCCTCTGGAACAGACCCCTTTCCAGCGGAGAAATGAAATCCCTAAGAGATTATTTGGACTGAGAGCTACTTTTAGAGCAACTCTCTGTACTAAGTTCCCACTGGACAGCTTCCCTCAATCTGATGCCCTTCAGAAGTTTCCATTCTCTACAAGCTTCCCAACCAGCTTGGCTACAAGTACATAATCACCTCTCTTGACTTCCTGGCTATTCATTTAAAAACATTTCAGTCTTAGCTCCTTACTGTTGCAAAAACAAGCATTATGAAAAGATTCAACTGCATCTATTTCTCATGGAAAAAAACAAGACAGATTTAAAATATTAAAGTGGCCTAGAAATAAATGATGGCATCTTCAGAAGTATATTCAGTTGCTTTTTCAAAATTGTGCAGGCCTCAGGGCCTTTTCTGTAAGCAAGTTAGGGTCAGTGGTGAAAGTAGATCTGCAACACCAAAGCTTGCCTTTGACCAAGCAAGTTGCATCTGTGATTTTCATCTCCAACTAAAAAAGATATATATATATATATATATATATATATATATATATATATATATATATATATACACACACACACACACACACACACACACACACACACACACACACATACACATAATACATACATACATATACATATATATACATACATACACTGAAATGCTGCCCAGATGCCTCCTTAAATAGTTAAGAGTAAATGCTTCTCTGAATATAGAAAAGTTTTTACCCTAAGAGGCAACTGTTCCATAAGAAGATAGTAGAAATTGCAATATCAGAGGCAAGTTCCTATTTTGCATTACTATGTTCTAGAAAAAGTGTGTGTGGTGCCGCTGACTCATATCTACTGCCAACATGACTGAGCAAACAAGACATCCGGGCTGCCTTTCACCTAGATTTATCTATTGGGGACAGAGTCCTATCTCAAATGCTTTGCTTTAGCTCTGTAATTGATTCCAATATGAAAGAACAGGATGAAACTGATTTGTTCTGTGAAGTTGTTTTCTGGAGCTGTTTCACTGGTTCTCTTTAGCCTCTTGGACTCTGAGATAAGCAATCAGACAGTCCATGAGCAGCTGGGAAGGGAAAAAAAGCCTCCGTGGAGACTTTCATCTCTAGTTTTCCACAGAGTATCTACATAAAGAGTAGGCAGTCTTTGACCTACGTGCTGTCAACTTGCAAAGCTTTCAAGTTGCCATGAGCAGGAAGGAGTGAGAACTGATAGAGCTGATTAATTTCCCTAACTGAAACTACATTCCACAGATGTCCCCCCGCCCCCCCCCCCCGCCCCCCGCAATCAATAGAGTTTGGGGTTTCACAGCCCGCCAAAGTAGTTAATTGGAGAATGTGATTTATGACATGGCCAGGGAGGAGGGGAGAGACAGGGTCATAGGGGAACGTAAATCTACATGGGATTAGTTCTAACTGCATCAGACTATTGCCAAAATGGTGCTCCTAATAAATGACTGTATTTCTTTTGAAGTTTGGCTCGTGGCTCATGAATTAATTAGGGCATCTTTTGGAAACTTCACCCATGCAGTCATCCATACTCATCTGTAGCCCACAAAACATTTGCTTTTATTTATTTTTCCCCATGGGAGGGCTAAGGGTTGAAATGAGTGCCACAAATATATCTTTATTCCTCAAAAACTCATGAATCACAATGATGTTAGCCTGATCCTTGGAAAGATTAAGGGATAAAATGCCTTAATGCCTCTGGTTTAGAACTGATTTTTCTCCCAATTGTGCAGAAAAAAAAATCCCCAAATCGATCATTCCTGCTCCATTGTCATTAAATTATAAAGCCACAATGGTTGCACATCTGTCCTACAATTGCAGTCTGGCTTTTAGACTACATGTGGTAAGGAAAGGTCATTAAAACTAACCAAAACAACAGCAACACCACCAACACCCCAGTTTACTGGGCTCAATCAGTAGGAATATAGTGTGTGTGTGTACTGATGCAAGGGAGAATAAGATTTACATTTTCATTGGGAACATTAAATGACTACGCTTTACAGCTTTTTTAAAAAACGAACTTTGTTCTGCATTCCTTCCTACCTAAATAAAGTGCTTACACCAGTTTCTAAAAAATGATGAAATCAGGAATTAAACAGTGCTGCTGAAGTCATTCTCTTGTCCACACCTCACAATTTGTGATGCACTTTGTTCTATTGTATATGGCTTCTCACCTAAAAAGGGGCTTACAGCAATTTATAAAGGCTGATGAAATCCAGTGTGGTTGAAGTCATACATTTGCACATGCCTTACAAACGATCAAGGAATTATACAAGTTATGGGGTAAGAGCATAATCAAGCAGCATTGTCCCAAAGGAAAAAAGTAAAACTACTATCAGAAGGTTGAGGGAAAATGTATGTCTGTAGGGAAAACCATATTTAGTAGAGCTTGGTGCCTTATATGAGTGTTCAGCTAGGTTGAAGATACAGCCGAATCAAAGCTTTTGTCCTATAATCATTTTAAGGTTATTAGCTTTTGGCTCTGTTGGGGTTGGATTGGGAAGCGCCCAGTAGATGTAACAAGTCTTCATGCACACATGGTACCCCTTATTTTAGCAAACTGCAGGAATTCAGGCTACTGAAAATTGTGGTGCTAAATATATTGGTGATATAATCTAGGAATGTTTAAGTTCATGAAATAGGTGAAACAAATCACACTGAGGATTGCTCACCCTGAAGCAGGGGTGAAATCCAGCAGGTTCTGACAGGTTCTGGAGAACCAGTAGCGGAAATTTTGAGTAGTCCGGAGAACTGGCAAATACCACCTCTGGCTGGCCCCAGAGTGGGCTGGGAATGGAGATTTTGCAATATCCTTCCCACAGGAGTGGGGAGGGAATGGGGTTTTTGCAGTATCCTTCCCCTGCCACACCCACCAAGCCACGCCCAGCAAGCCAGACCACACCACACCACGTCCACCAAGTCATGCCCACAGAACCAATAGTAAAAAAAAATGGATTTCACCACTGCCTTGACCTCTGTGTGTGAGTATGTGTGTCTGTGTGTGTTTTAGGCGACGCAGATGCGGCCGAAGAATATGTCACTGGTAGGATGTAAATTGAAATACACTGGTATGGTTGGGAAGAAGAACATGATAATGATAAAGATATCATCATATTTAGCACAATATTTTTAACTGATTTGATTTTCTATCTTTAAACGAATCTATGATAATGTGAAATACAGAACCAGACTGTCTCTTCCTGGCATGCTCCTTGGGAGTCAGAAAATTATGCTTCCTCATTTTCCCTTCCTTTGCCGAACCTAAGTCTCACCCGCCAAGAGAAATGCCAACTGCCATCAGTGGTGCACAAGGGAACCGGCGCTTGATGTGGTCCACTACCAGTTCCAAGTCCTCAATATTGGTTGCAGAGAAAGCCCGGTGGGTCTGAAAATAAGGGACATGGATGGGAGACCAAAAAAGCAGTCTTGAACAGCAGCAAAGAGCTGCCTCTTCTCAAAGAGAGGCATGTGTTTGCATATAGATTACCTGTTAACAGACAAACCCTGCCCTCCTTTCCCATGTAATTAAAAGGATTTGTACCTGTCTCAGCTGCCAACATGTACACACCAGAGGTGGGTTTCAGCAGGTTCTGGAGAACCTTCTGACCAGTTCTGGAGAACCGGTAGCAGAAATTTTGAGTAGTTCGGAGAATCGGTAGTAAAAATTCTGACTGGCCCCGCCCCCATCTATTCTCTGCCTCCCAAATCCCAACTGATCGGGAGGAAATTTGGATTTTGCAGTAACCTTCTCCTGCTATGCCCACCAAGCCACGTCCGCCAAGCCACGCCCGTCAAGCCACACCCACAGAACCAGTAGTAAAAAATTTTGAAACCCACCACTGGTTCACACAGACAATTTTGTGCTACACTGCAATAATTCTTACCAGCAGCTTTTCTCCTCTGCATCCTCGATTATTAAACACAACAGCCCTGGAAGGGAAAATGGTAAATTTCCATAAGAAGACATCCTTTTCTTTTTAGCTTTCAAACAGAACTGAAGTCCCAAACGAATGTGGCACTTGATCTAAAGTGAAACAAATCCAGTTCTCCAAATTTCAAAACATTGGGTGGGGGTTTTTTTTGTTTTTTGTTTTGTTTTGTTTTGTTTTTTTGTGATTCTGACCTGTAGCCGTGGCTCTGAGTGCTGCGTACCAAATGCAGAATGTATGTCTCTTGGCTGTTGCCGGTCAAGCCTGGCAAAAACAGGACAATGGGGCAATTTTCTGGGTCAGCATGGGTCCCATCATCAGGATCAGCCCAATCCAAGAACAGCTGCCCTCCATCTGCAGTTTGCAGTAATTCACTGAATGAGGTGTAAAAAGATGAGGCAAAATGTGAACAGAATGGCACTCAGTGTCATGTCCACTGCCACAACCCAACAATGCCCAGAAGTAGCAATGGCCTCCTTCCTTCATAGTGGACCCACCTGTGGTAGGAGACAAATGGGCAGGATTTGATAAAGGCACGGACAATGGTCTGAAGTCGACCTTCAAAGCACCATGGTGTAGGGTAGAATGTCTCCTTCACAATGGGGCAATACTTCTCCAAGAAAAACTGGAAAGGCTGACAAGCCACCAGGAGTGGGCGCTGTAAAGGAACGGGTGGAATTACAGACAGTGAACTTGAAAAACAAACTCAAGATGTCCTCTCCTGCCCTTCAGTAGAACCATTCCTCTACTTGCTTGTGGAGAAGGTGAATCACCCTGAGGCGACAAGGCAGGAAAGTATTTGCAAATTAGAGGAAAGTCTCCCCCACCCCCACCACACCCAAAAGCTTCTCTCAATACCCTGAGAAGCCAATAAAAGTGTTATTTTAATTATAAAGTATAACAGAGCTTCAAAAAGTACAGTAGAAAGCAACCCTATTTATCAAAAGACTGAAATGCCTTTCTCATGAAGTCTAGAATGGCTGGGACTCTGTAGCTTCGAAAAATACTGGGGGGGCGTGGGCGGGGGATGAATAAAGCAGATAAAATAATGGATAAGGATACATTTTCTTCCTCTCTCAGAATGCTCAGACCATTATGACCAGAAGCCATCTAATGAGGCTGAGTGGGAAAAGATTTAGAACAGATTAAAAAAAAGGAAGCACTTCTTCACCCAGCGGATAATGGAGGTGTGAAATTCATTACCACAGGATTTGGTGATGACAACTAATGGATGGTTTTCAAGGGCAACTGAATAAATTCATGAAGGGAAGCCTGAAGATTCCTTGGACTGAAAGACTTAAGTGTTATCTCAGCTACTAACCAGTAGCTGCAAATAAATGATGGCTGAGAGAGGTATATCTGCCTCCTTGGCTCGTGAGTATCTTAGAGGCAACTGGTTGGCCACTGTGGAAAACAAACTACTGGATGAAGATGAACATTAGATCTGATCCATCAGGTTTGTTCTTGTGTAATACAGGTATACGTAGGCAGGCAAGCTAGCACATCTAGATTACAGTCAAAATAATCACCTGTGGAATTATTTTTGAAGGTTATTGTTCTGGCAGGTTTCTGGGAGGGAGAAATTGGAGGTAAATTGATCCCTCTAAAGGATGGGAATTTTGCAATCCTAGAACCAAAGCAATGAAGGCACAGCCCAGATTATGCATAGGTCAGAATTTGTAATAGGATCCAAGGATCTGTTTCTAAGCAGGCAACTTGTCTGTCCTCATACGATAAACTACTGTTTCTTAAAATTCAGCTTGTAATGAAGTGTGAAGTTTCCCAAAGTTCCCTAATTAATTCATGAGCCTCGAGCCAAGTTTCAACAGAAATCCAGTCATTTATTAGGAACAACATTCCGGCAATTACTCAAGTGGAGTCAGCTCTGACCCCATGTAAAAAAATGCCCCCCAATACCCTCTCTTCCCCCTCCTCCCTGGGCATGTCATAAATCACATTCCTCCTCCCTGGGCATGTCATAAATCACATTCTCCAATGGACCAGACTGTAAAAACCCCACCCTTCCTGCTGATTCTGGTAACCTAGGATACAATCTGGAGAAAGGCTGTCCAGGCTAGCATGTTCCCTAGAACCAGTGTGGTGTAATGGTTAAGGTGCTGGAATAGAAATTGGAAGACTGAGAATTCTAGTCTTCCCTTTGGCCTTGAAACTGTCTGACCAGGCACTCTCTTTCAGGTCCGCCTACTGCACAGCATGATTGTTGAGGGGCAAACAGGAGAGATATTATGTATGCTGCCTTCAGTTGTACAAAGTAAAAGCAGAATATAAATTTAAATGAACTACAGTGGGGCAAAAAAGTATTTAGTCAGCCACCAATTGTGCAAGTTCTCCAACTTAAAAAGATGAGAGAGGCCTGTAATTGACATCATAGGTAGACCTCAACTATTGAGAAAACAAATCCAGACAATCACATTGTCTGATTTGGAAAGAATTTATTTGCAAATTATGGTGGAAAATAAGTATTTGGTCACCTACAAACAAGCAAGATTTCTGGCTCTCACAGACCTGTAACTTTTTCTTTAAGAGGCTCTATCCTCCACTCATTACCTATATTAATGGCACCTGTTTGAACTTGTTATCAATATAAAAGGCACCTGTCCACAACCTCAAACAGTCACACTCCAAACTCCACTATGATGAAGACCAAAGAGCTGTCGGAGGACACCAGAAACAAAATTGTAGACCTGCACCAGGCTGGGAAGACTGACTCTGCAATAGGCAAGCAGCTTGGTGTGAAGAAATCAACTGTGGGAGCAATAATTAGAAAATGGAAGACATACAAGACCACTGATAATCTCCCTCGATTTGGGGCTCCATGCAAGATCTCACCCTGTGGGGTCAAAATGATCACAAGAACGGTGAGCAAAAATCCCAGAACCACACTGGGGGACCTAGTGAATGACCTGCAGAGAACTGGGACCAACATTAACAAAGGCTACCACCAGTAACACACTACATCGCCAGAAACTCAGATTCTGCAGTGCCAGACGTGTCCCCCTGCTTAAGCCAGTACAAGTCCAGGCCCATCTGAAGTTTGCTAGAGAGCATTTGGATGATCCAGAAGAGGACTGGGAGAATGTCATATAGTCAGATGAACTGTTTGGTAGAACAAGAACTGTTCTACCAAACAGTTCTACAAAGTAGAACTGTTTGGTAGAAACACAACTTGTTGTGTTTGGAGGAGAGAATGCTGAATTGCATCCAAAGAACACCACACCTACTGTGAAGCATGCGGGTGGCAACATCATGCTTTGGGACTGTTTCTCTGCAAAGGGACCAGGACGACTGATCCGTGTACAGGAAAGAATGAATGAGGCCATGTATCGTGAGATTTTGAGTGCAAACCTCCTCCCGTCAGCAAGGGCATTGAAAATGAAACATGGCTGGGACTTTCAGCATGACAATGATCCCAAACACACCGCCCAGGCAACAAAAGAGTGACTTTGTAAGAAGTATTTCAAGGTCCTGGAGTGGCCTTGCCAGTCTCCAGATCTCAACCCCATAGAGGTTGCATGGAGGAATGGGCCAACATACCAGTAACAGTGTGTGCCAACCTTGTGAAGACTTACAGAAAACCTTTGACCTCTGTCATTGCCAACAAAGGATATATAACAAAGTATTGAGATGAACTTTTGATATTGACCAAATACTTATTTTCCACCATAATTTGCAAATAAATTCTTTCCAAATCAGACAATGTGGTTGTCTGGATTTGTTTTCTCACTTTGTCTCTCATAGTTGAGGTCTACCTATGATGTCAATTACTTTTTTTAATTTATTTAATCCCACTTGTATACCGCCCTACTCTGAGAGGGACTCAGGGCGGTGAACAGCCAAGATAAAAAACAGATAATACAAACATTAAAAATCCATTAAAATTATTAAATATTTTGGCCGAAACAATTTAAAACACCCAATTTCCCAACAAATTAGCACTTTAAAAGTTTAAAAAGGAGAGTTAGGCCAGGCCAGCCTGCTGAAATAAAAATGTTTGAGAGCACGTCGAAATGTGCGCAGGTCCGGGATCCTCCGTATCTCCGGGGGTAGCTCGTTCCAGATGGTAGGTGCCCCCACAGAGAAGGCTCTCCCCCTGGGGGCCGCCAGCCGACACTGCTTGTCCGACGGCACTCTGAGAAGCCCCTCTCTATGGAAGCGTACTGGTCGGTGAGAGGCTGTTGGTAGCCGAAGGTGGTCTCGTAAATACTTTGGTCCAATGCCATGGAGTGCTCCAAAGGTGGTAACCAAAACCTTGAAGCACACCCGGAAGACCACCGGGAGTCAGTGCAGCTCGCGCAGGAGGGGAGTCACATGGTAACGCCATGCCGCTCCCATAACCACCTGCGCGGCCGCATTCTGGACCAGCTGGAGCCTCCGGGTGCTCCTCAAGGGGAGCCCCATGTAGAGAGCATTACAGTAGTCCAGGCGGGAAATAACGAGGGCATGAGTGACCGTATTTAATGAGTCCCGATCCAGATAGGGACGCAACTGGTGAATCAGGCGAACCTGATAGAAAGTCCCCCTGGCCACAGCTATCAAGTGCTCTTTTAAAGACAGCAGTGAGTCCAGGAGGACACCCAAGTTGCGAGCCCTATCCGTGGGGGCCAATGACTTGCCCCCAATAGTCAGTGATGGCACCAACTGACTATACCGGGATGTCGGAAACCACAGCCACTCGGTCTTGGGTTGAGTCTCCAGATCCGCACAGCCTCCAGGCACCGGGACATCAATTACAGGCCTCTCTCATCTTTTTAAGTGGGAGAACTTGCACAATTGGTGGCTAACTAAATACTTTTTTGCCCCATTGTATTTATGTCAGTTAACCAAGCTGCAAAAGCATCCGCACACTAATTCTTGACAGCCAAAGCAAAGCACATCTCCACCCATGGGAAGGGTATAATTGCAACAAACTAAATACTTGGAGAGCTTTTGGCTGGAGGAGGTATGATAAAACTCAACAAAAAACCATTGTATAAATCCCTGAATGAGAAACATATTCCATAGAAAAAAGAAAACGACATAAAGACAGTTGTATTATGGCCAGAAGATGCCAACATTTGGCAATTAGAATGAAGGCGAAAAAAACAAGAGTGGGCAGGGGAAAGCAAGAAAGCAGGTGAGGAGTTTCTGTTCCTGATTATTCCTGTAGCAAGAGCAGAAACAGCAACCTGTAAGTGCAAAATGCTTCAGTTGAGTGGCTTTCTGGCAATCCTCCGTAGGGGCACTCCTGGTAGTAAGGCAGTAGAAAGCAGAAAGGATGGAAACCGGGGTCAGAGGAAGACCAACAGAACGAGAGAAAAACATTGTGCGAAGTTGGCTACCAAAGTCTCTATGCCCCCTTTCGCGGGTTCCATTTTTGGAGTTTGGTGAGAACCCTCTGATAAACTTCAGGGAAATTAAATAAGAGTCATTTTTATTTTCCATCGCCCCGAAGAAAGAAAGATTCAGAAGCCGCTCCGCTCATCGCTTCGCAAACAGGCTCGCCTCGAAACTTTTCCTGCCTCCCCTAACCCATCCCTTAAGCGTTGCCCGAAGAAGCTGCAGTACCGGTGCTTAAGGCTGACCTTGGGGACGCGCGCCCAATAGTACAGGAGCCAACCGGTGCTGCAGCCCACCAACAGCGACAGTCCCAGCATCGTCTTGACTTTGTCCTCCCTCGTCGGCGGAATCAGGCTCAGCCGGCGGGCAGGCAAGGAAAGAATGGCTACAGCAAACAAGGCGAATACAAAAGTCAGACACAGCCCTGACAGGCAGGCCCCGCCCCCTTTGCGACGAGCAGGCGCCTTTACTCCGTCAGCCGCTTGCAACCATCTTTGTGATGGGCTTTCCCGTTCATCAAACCCGGCACCGGGCGAAAAAGTGGCTGGAAGTCGGACCTCCCGTGTCAGACAAGAGATCGGGGTTCAGACGTGTTTGCTGAGCAGAGCATCCTTGCACTTCTGCCGCCCTTCGTGCCATTTCAGCGTGTCTCTTTCTTTTTTCTGGGGAGGGAAGGGAAAAGTCCCCGGCGATCTTTCCTAAGCACTTCCTTGTAACGGGCTAACTTACTTTATTGAATCTACATTCATTAACATCCCGATCGTGTCCGCTCCGGTCTTGCTTTGCATGAAAATGAGTCTAGGAGACAGACCAAACTTCCTGAGATGGTCAGTTGGTGGGGATGAATCGGGAGAATGAGTAGAGAGAAAAATGAGGAAAAAAACCCCTCTAAGCTAAGGCAATAAAAGGGAGAAGGAGCAGAGGAGAAAGAAAACATTGGGTTACTGAAAAAACGATTGTTAAGAAAGCATTAAACTGACAAGATTGTCCACACCAAGCTAATCGAGGCATCAGGGAAAATAGAAGAGGAATGATAAAACGTGGGACTTTTAGTGTATGATTTCACTTCCAAGAAAATAAACAGAACTTCTGAAGATTCTGAACATCTTTGTCATGTTTGCCAGGTGAAGCTTCGACTTCCACACTAATATATGAGTATAAGATGATCAAACCTTTGTTTTCATTGCTATTAAATTTATTGATCACAATTAAAGCAATGTAATTGTGCCCATTTCATCCAACACAACTATCCTGTAACAGGAAGAGTAGGCTGACACTGGTGGTTAAGGACATCACACTGACGTCAGTTGAAGCACTAGGCTAGGGTGTGCATTTTGCACATCTTAATTTTGGTTACATAAAACTAAATTAAGCTTGGGGGTGTAGTGTTTATGCAACCCACCCCTCCTAAATAGATTTTACTAATTAGATTAAGTGGCTGTGGGAATCAAGCCATTGAGTTCAAATACTACATTTAGTTATTAAAGACTTTGAAGGAGATCCCTATTCACATTGGTGATCAAAAATCAGAATTTTGCGACTCTTCCCTCTCCTTAATACTATAAAGGAATGAAATGATTCCGTTCACTTGATGTTCTGATGATGTACCTGATGAAATGAGCTGCAACTCATGAAAGTTTATGCCATTTAATAAAGTTTGTTAGTTGAAAAGGTCTTACCAAACTTTGTCTAATGTGGGTGTTACTAAATTAACCCATTTTCTGGAGCCACATACAGTAGGTTCACACAACTTGCATAGTTACATACATACAAAAGCTAATTAAGGTTTAAATTAATCAAGCGTGGTATATTATGAAAATGCACCTAATTAAGCATGCTGGGCAAACACAGCCGCTAAGAGAATGACATACTTCAATCTCCTTAGCCAAGACAGATTCAGAATTCTGCCTCTTAACTGTTACTCACACACTGGCTGGGTTCAGCCAAAATGTGAGGTTTCTTGTTTCTAACTTGGTGCATTGGTGTGTTGAAGCAAACAGTTATTGTAATTTATAAACCCACATAAATATGGGTTATTCAGTTCACCACAGACAAATAAATAGCTTGATGTGAACATGACTGTCAACAATTTCCAGAACCATACAGCAATAAAAAAATCTTAGTGGAACATTTAAGCTTGATAGCTGTATTGTGAGAGAAGTGTCAGCCAATTCTGTAAGTTCAGTGAAAAATTCTGCCTTAGTCATCTACCATAAAACTGTTTTTTTCTTTCTAAGGTTTCTAAACAGATATTCCTAAGAAACTAATCAGCCTGAAAATAATTCATTTTCTTGGATAATTGCATTTCACATTGCAAACAAAACCTACTCTTTATTTTATTGTAGGAATGAAACCCAATCTTGGAATTTATTCAGCAAATCATTTTGTCATGAAGCTTCCTAAATGTAGATACCGTGTTCTCCCGAAAATAAGACCCAATCTTATTTTCTTTTGGGCCACAAAATAAGCACTTTTGTCTTATTTTGGAGGTGAAGGTACCCCACATGCCTTGCACATGCTTACCTGGTCACGCCACTTGAAGCATTCTGCCGTGAGCAGTTCCATTGGCGAGACGAGCCTCGCACTGTTCTGCCGCAAGAAGCTCCATCGGAGCAACAAAGTAAGCAGGTGCGGGGCGCGTGGGACACCTCCCCCCCCGCCTAGCTTGATTTTTACACCTGCGCCTCACCCCTTCTCCTACAGCCAGACAGTAGGCTGTCTGGCTCTAGGCAGGGCTTAACTAGGCCTTATTTTGGGGGTGTGGCTTATTTTAGGCGCAGGCGTGAAAATCAGGCTAAGGCTTATTTTCTTGGTCGGTCGTATTTTGGGGGAAACACGGTAGTTAATGTTTCACCATCTGCCAAAATATGCTTATTTATTACTGATTATGTGCCATCAAATCATTTTATTGCCCACTCATTTAGATTTAAATGACTGAACAGAATTTCTTTTCAACAAAATAAAATAAATAAGAATAGAATTAGAAAATGTCTCTACATATGTTTTACAATTTGAGCATAGCTGTAAAAATTAAAACTCTAATTATTATTTAAGTTTAAAATATTTTAATATTCTTTTATTTACATCTAGCCAACTTTGTTTCTGGGGGTAAAAAAGAATTAAGAAAGTAATACTATCTCACTGTCACTAGATGGAAGCATATCATAAACACAGGGTCATCTTAAAATAGGATTGAATGAGGTAGCCTTTTAACAGAAGAAAGAAATCTCAGAGTTGGAGGCTAATTGGGAAGGGGAAAACAGCAATGACAAACTACTTTGTAGTATTGCCAAGAAAGCCCTGTAGATGGTCCATGAAATCACCAGGAATGATTTGAAGTAGGCAGATATTCTTTTATTGAAACTGAATTTCCAGATAGCTGTTGGCTTGCTCAATTGTTGCAAATAAGAGGACCACTGGGAAGTGCCAACAGAGTGATTGGCCATAATTTTATAAGGGACGAAGCATGAGTAACATACTATCTTCCTACATCACTGGATGGCATAGTTGCAGGATCACTTCCTCCCCATTTTTTCTTTCAAACACTTTAAAAGTTTGTAAAGGAACGTAATGCAAACCTAAGCCATAGGTAGATAGATGGATAGATTAGATGATAGATAGATATTGAATTATAGCTTAGGTTTGCATTATATCCCTTTACAAATGTATCTATATTCATATATTTGTAAAGGAATGTAATGTATAGTTTAATATATATAGGGAGATTGAACTATACACTATATATATAGTGTATATAGCATCATCATCATCATCATTTTAGCCACTGTCTATCCACTGCACGATGAAGGTCTCTTCCGCCTGTTTCCAACCAATATGGTTCTGAGGTTTCTTTTGCCAATTGGGCCCTCAATACTTGCTGATGTTTTCAACCCATCTCGTTTTACGTCTCTTTCGTAGACATTTTTTATCATGTGGGATCCATTCTATGACTGCCTTGGTCCACCTGACATCAATTCTTCTTGCTATGTGTCTAGCCCATTTCGCTTTCAATTCTTTTACTCTCTTGATGATATTGTATACTTTTGTTTCTTCTCTAATCCATGTGCAGGTCTTTCTATCTTGTCCTGTCATGCTGAGCATGTATCTTTCCATGGCTCTTTGTGCCACTTGTAGCTTTTGTATTGATTGTGAGCAGTGGTGAAATCCAATTTTTTTTACTATCAGTTCTGTGGGTGTGGCTTAGTGGACGTGGTATGGCTTGATGGGCGTGGCAGGGGAAGGATACTGCAAAATCTCCATTCCCACCCCACTCTGGGACCAGCCAGAGGTGGTATGTGCCAATTCTCCGAACTGGTCAAAATTTCCACTACCGGTTCTCCAGAACCTGTCAGAACCTGCTGGATTTCACCCCTGATTGCGAGGTTAGTGTCCATGTTTCACCCCAAAGGGACTTGCTTTACCCAAAGGGAAGATATATAGTGCATAGTTCAATCTCTCTCTCTCTCTTCAATATATATCATAGAGCTATAGCTTAGATTTGCATTACATTCCTTTACAAATTTTGTAAAGGATGTGGATATGGCATAGGATATGTATGTGTAGGGATTCTGAACACGAGCCAGCCCTCCAGCCCTAAACAGCACTATTACTCAAAAATGAAACTTCCTTTCTTCATTTCATCCACCCACCCGTGGCTCCTTGAGTTCAAAAGCAGAGGAACTGCAAAAGGAAATCTTATCAGTGCTCCTTCTGTAGGGCACTACAGAATACCCCGGAGTGATGATCTCAGGAGCTCTGTGGAACTGGAAAGAAGACGCTCCCCGCAGTTTTCTCCTTCCCCCATCCAGGATTCACGACACGAGATCCTTCTGAAGGCCCTTTGGGAAGAAGAGCGATTCCCTTTGAGGTTCCCAGCGCTTTGTAGATCCTCCCCAGTGAGCGACTAGCAAAAAACGCGGGGAGCAACAAAGCAAACCTGCCCTAGAGGAATACTAGATACTCGAAAGGGGGAGAGAGGCGGGAATGAACGTGTCAGCCAGCACCCGCCTTTCCGCCACGTGGCCCCGAGACTGCGGCCGATGGGCACCAACCGGCGCTGCCAAGCGACTGCGCCAGAGAAGAAAGAGAAGGCCTCTTTCTGCGCCCGCCCAACCCCCACCTTCACCTCGCCCAAACCCCACTCGCGGATCCGCGCTGCCTGGAGAATTTGGTAACTGGAGGAGGAGATCCATGCTCAACGGCGTTGCTCCCTGCTGCTGTGCCACGCCCTGCCCCGCAGAGGGTGAGGGCTGTCCTGCAGAATGGGTGTGCAACGGACAAGGGGAGGGAGGATGTATGGCATCACCGGACTCTCCGGCCCGAAGTCCTTGAGGGCAGGAGTGGAGGCAAGAGCTGTTGGGCGCTAGGTTTTTTTCCCCCCCTCGCTGGCTGCGTTCCCTGCAGCTGGAGTACTAGCAGTGGGAAAAGATAGGGAAGACTGTGCCACGTCCACCTGCAGGTCAGACATGCTTTTTAACCATTTCTATCTACTTTAAAGCAAAATGTAGAGAAATTAATGGAGTAAGTGACGGGCTCTGTTGCAATCTGTCTCTCTAGTAGCCGGTTAGTTTTCTATTTGACGGGAGAGAACATCCTGGGAAAATGTATTTCCCCTTAGCTGCAGCTGAATGTGGTAAAGTGTGTGCTAGAATCTGTGGTACAGTTGCACCCCATCTTCTGACAGGTAATGTGTGGGAGCAGCATGAAAGGGGTGAGCTGACCTGGAATGTAGAATGATGTGTGGGAAGGAAGAATGAAATATTGCTTCCCTGCTTGATTCAGATTAGTAAAAGGTACTAAGGAGGTGAATTATGGGCAGCATAGCTGCACTTGGTGGCAAATTGGACCAGATTGGCTTTTCTTCCAGATGGACGGGTCATACTGTCTGTCTTCTGTGGCTGGAAACTTTGATTTTGCTAGCCCACAGTGTGCAACAGGAACCTCAGTGTTCACGGGGTACCATAGACATCTGTCATTGCAGGGGGCGGTCTCCATTCCAGAGAAATATTGCTACCTCCAGTGTCCTGCAGAACGTGAACTGAAGTGTCTCGTCCCTACCCATCAGGACCAGAATGAAGGGGCTATTTCTAGCAGTTTGGCTCTTCATTGTGCCGGCCAGATGGGCAGCACCAAAGAACAGCAGTGGCAGGTACCACCTAGTTGTAAGGGATGAGGGTTTCTGTGAACACAGAGGCGGACAGGTAACTGTCTCCTAAAGGAGCCTTCAAAGCTTAAAATGGGTCTGCAATCCATTTTCCATTCAGCAGAGGTGATTAGCCATCTTTATACCTGCCCCACTCTTTATATGTCTTCTAGGCCTGAGATCCTCCACGATTCCATAGATCAACCTATCCTGAATCCTCTGCACCCAAGCCAAGTTTCTCTAAAGTAAGTACATGTCATCCAATAGATGTGCCTCTCCCAAAATTCAGCCCTTTTGCTACATAGGATAGACTGAGGTCCAAAATATGGAAGATGGTTGGCTGATTGTCTTTCTGTCCCTTTCCCTTTCCATCCCAGGACATTCCATTTCCATTTTCTCTCTAAAATAACAGGGAAAGATCCCATCACTACATTCAAGTAATTTGTGTATTCCATCTGAACTTGGAGACCTTTTAGATCTGGTTTGCCTTGGCCTTGGCCTACCAACATGTTAATGTTCATAATCAATCAGGCATATACTAGCTGGATTTAAACTACTTACTAGCCTACGCCAAAATGGGAGCTTGGGAACTTATAGTTTTGCAAGTTGTAGGGCCTCAACTATTATCTTAGGTATTAGGAACACATCATTTATTTATTTATTTGAGCATAGCATGAGGTATGAACATAGCAACTGCATTTTGTTCCTTCAGATTTAGGATTTAGTATGTTGGCTGAACTCGGGGATTAAAAACTTATCTGACCATTTGAAGAATGTCCTCTTTGCACCATTGAGACTGGGCAGGTGTCCAAAAAAAAAAAAAAAAAAAAAAAGGATTGGAGGCCCTAATGATTTTGACTCCCCATCTTTCCACTCACTGATTCCGAGAGCTACATTATTCTCTGTTGCAATGGTTGCTATCTTGTCCTGCAAGTCGATCAATGTTTCTGTGTTGTGGTTTGTTCCATCATGGCAACATAATGTTTGATGGCTTGGTCTCTTCTAGAGTGCTCCAAGACTATCTGGAGAACATTGGGCAGTTGAATGGGGATGCTGCTACCATGACAAGGGAACAGGGTAAGAACTTTACTACATAATGTTTGTTGAGTGGGCAACTGATAGCTCCTTGCTGTAGGAAACAAGAGAATAATTTTAAGCACACATTTAAAAGTAGGGATTCTGATGCTAGCAATGCAAGAGTTCCCTTTTGAAGTTGGAAAAGGTGTTCCAACAAACAAATATACAGGATTATCTGAGAAAACCACACCACCACATAACAAAAACAACATAAAGTTTAGAGTCCACAGCAGCTAATTTTACAGATTGAGAGAAACATTGTCAGAGCAAATAAAAAAAGCAAAACAAATTATATAAGGTGCCTGGATATCTTTCACCAAAGAAAAAACATCTTTTGAAATCAGACGGCTCGGCTGCAGAAAAGGTGCAGCTTCTCTTATCAGTTTGTCTCCTTAAAATTATTCTGCTCAAAGGCAGAGCTTTTTTTGAGTCAGTAATTATTTTTCCACCTTCTTTGAAGTTAACCCCTCAAATTTCATTAAAATGCAAAGGATAATCAATCACCCATTTCCCTCTTAAAAATACCTTTTTGATCACAGCAAGCCTGGCCCTGACAGAGAAGTAAAAGGTGGTGGTTTCTTATGCAATAGTTCGAGATTTTATCTGATTCAACGTGGCCATCTCTGATAACGAGTATTTTGCTTTCACTTTTTAATCTTGTGGTCAGTCTGAACTCACTCATGCAAAGTCTATTATTATGTAGTAAAACTGGAGCCTAACATAAATCCCCAGTTTGCCCCATATAGTTAGATGACTGAGGTTGTGCTGGATGTTTTCCCTTTCTTCTGTTCTCCTCAAGACAGAAGAAAAACAATCCAGTTTTGTTTTTGGGATCTTCTTTACATGATTTGCAGAGTACTGGAGACAGTTCAGGGTTTTTAGAACTCCCTTTCCTATGCTTGTTCTTCCAAATAGAACCAGAATACTTTAAAGACCATGGAGACGTCTTCGGATAGTGCTGGCTCTTTGGCTTTGAAACGGAGATGAGCACTGCCCACTAGAGTCAGGAACAACTAGCACATATGTGCAAGGGCAACCTTTACCTTACCCTTTAGCTCTCTTTGGAAATGTATCAATGGCTAATAAATGTTAGACAAGAAACAAGTTATGCTAGGCACAGATTTTCTGTGGCAGAGAGTGCCCAGGATCACTGGAATTCAGCAAACCCTATGCAGAGGTACACAGTTTCCTCTCCAGCAATCAGAGATGTTACTAGACATGGACAAAATGAAATGTTCTTGTAATGGGTTATAGGTTTGTTTCTGTTGTTGGTGCTGATACGGATATAAATGCTGCCTTTCAGGATGGATTCATTCTGTTATGCTAAATTTGGAAATTGATGCTTGTGATGTTTACAGCCTGCCTTGCTCCTGTTATGCCAATTAAGCAGTAGACAGACAGGCATGGAATATTTCCAGGCATAAATTCCCACTCACGAACCAGCAAGTCCAACTTTGCTTGGCATCAGAAAATGCTTGTAAACCTCATAGTTGGACTATAAGAACCTGAAAATGTAGTAAACTTAATCTTTTATTTTTTTAAATAAAAGATTTTTCTTTTATTTAATTTTTTTAGCAGATATCAACAGGAAATGAGCCAAGCCTGGTCCAGCAAGTGTTAGAGCAGTGATTGGGTACCAGGGTTTTTTTTTTTTTTTTATGGATCCAGAGAAAATAAGGCCATCAGTAAATAAAGGGATTTTAAGCTTGATTAGCTCAAGCAACAGATTTAAAGGCATAATATAAAAAGCATACATACCAAGGAAGATGAAACCCAGATCTCTTACAAACTGAACCATGAGATGGGCAGTAAATACATTTGATATTTTTAAAAAAAACTTAGCAGGAGCTCCTTAAAAACAACAACAGAGATAGCATGAGGGCTGCCAGTTTCCACGGTACCCAATACTAGGTTCTTGCAGAAGCTCCCAATGAATAACAGCAACCTCAAGGTTTTTATTAGTACCTGGCATCATGATTTCATGGCCCTGCTGTGGTCATGAAACTAAGACCTGACCTTGGCTGGGTGGCACGACTCTGGGACGGGAACTGAAATTCTGAGATTTTCACAGGTTTGCAGCTATGTGAAGATTCTCTCTTTGATTCAGCAAGCAAGAGTGAAAAACAACCAGCTAAGCTCAGAATGAGCTATACACTTCTAGATTTTTTTTAATATGAAGAAGAAATCAAAACATGTTGCTAAACTCAAAATAAGAATGGTCTTTAAACTACTCAAGAGAATCTGGGATTGCACTGTGGGAGAGGAAACTGTAGATTCCTTAGCCACTCCACCTCCCAGTGATCAAGAAACGTGGGTTTTGGTAGGAATATTGTTTAGGAAAAACCATCAGCATTCATAGAATCATTGAGTTGGAAGTGTCTCTTAGGTCCTAGAATCAAAACACTTTGCTCCTTGCAGGAATCCAAATGAAAGCATTCTTATCAGATGACTGTCTAATCTCACAGAAGAATCCCCTCACATCTCTACTGAATTGGATCTACTGTCAGATGCTCTTATTACAGTATTAAGAAGCTCTTGCTGACATTCATGGGGAGTCTGCTTTAATAGGCTGTGAGAATATCCTTGAGGACAGGGGGAAGAGCCACAACCAAGACAATCGACGGATAAAAGAATCTGAGTCCAAAGAAGAAATGTAATCTGAGAAAACGTCTCAGAATTGACCTTTCTTAGTTATCTTATAAATAATGGCAGGGTGGGAGGGGCACTTTCAGGCTTGCAAGATTGTGTTACAGGTAGTCCTTGATTTATGACCACAATTGGGAGTAGAATTTCCATTGCTAAGTAAGGCAGTTGTTGAGTTGTGCCCAATTATATAACCATTTTGCTACTGTTAAGCAAATCACTGCAATTGTTAAGTGAAACATGCAGTCAATAAATGAATCCACTTCTTCCCCTTGACTTTGTTGTTGGAATCTGGTTGGGAAGGCCAGAAAAGACGATCATATGATCCTAGGATCATACGCAACCATTGTAAATACATGCCAGTTGCCAAGTGCCCAAATTTTGATCATATATCCATGGGGATGCTATGACAGTTGTAAGTACAAGAACTGGTTGTGAATCACTTTTTTCAGTGCCTTCATAACTTTGACTGGTCCCTAAACAAAAAGTTGTAAGTCAAGGACTACCTGTACTATAAGCCTTTAATAAAAGTAGCGCTAGTTTTCTAGTCTAGTCTGCTGCGAAGATTGACATCAGCTATGCTTTATCTTAAATCCATTGTTCCACATCCTGCACCCCGATACAATGGAGAATAGCTCCCATCAGTAGCTTCCACTAGGAACAGTGTTGGCCTCTGCTGTTTTTTGGTTCACTATGTATTACTTCTCCATTCTGATTCTTTCTAGCACTCTTACTTCTCTTTGCTCTTCATGACTATGACAAAAGTGGGCACTTGGATGGTCTGGAATTCATGAGACTGTTGAGTGAATTGGTGTCCCAACAGGCAAAAGGACAGCCTGCATCAGACACGGTAGGCACATTTTATTCCTCACTCTCTGGTAAGGTTGTCACCAGTGGTGGGTTGCCCCCGGTTCGGACCGGTTCGCAAGAACCAGTAGTAAAACCGGCGGGAGGCCCGCCCATTGCCCCGGATGTTGTCATCAGTGATCTGTGCATGTGCAAAAGCTTCTGCGCATGCGCAGAAGCAAAGCATGCGAGAGAGCAAAGTGTGCATGCACATGCGATCCCATTGCGAACCGGTAGTAAAGGTAAGTGGAACCCACCCCTGGTTGGCACACTTGCCAACTCTTTTTTAAATAATAATTTTTATTAAACGACAATTAAAGATAAAAACTAATGCAAACTAAAAAAAATAGAAAGTGTAAAGAAGGAGAAACAAAATACGAACAAAATTAAAACTATAAGGATATAGAAGAGAAAAATAAAAAAATATACTTTATGGACAAATGATTTCCCCCTAAAATTGTTTATAACAAGTATAAACAATTTTAGAAAGTTATCACCTTTTCTGAAGATACAATAAATGATATCTTCCTATATTGATCTCTTATCTATAAACAAATCCTTAAAGCCTCGTCATTTATTCCCGGAACACAAACGTCCAAGAAGTCCTACCAGAGTTATTATTTGGTTATCTATTTTTTACTTTGATCAAATAAATCAACTGTATGTTCCTTCCTTTTACTTTTAACAATCACCATCTTTAATGCCTTCAAATAGTGTCATAGAACTTGATTTCTTATTATTTTGCTTTGTCACTTCTTACAAAACTATAATAGGTTTCTTGTAAACCTAATATAGCAAAGTTAATTCAAGTCACACTTTTGGTTATGTTATCTGTTTATTCCTTTTAATCATTAAAGTATCAGCTGGTGTCATCTGCATTTCCAGTGCAGCATCTTTTTCCATATCATTTTTGTAGCCTCTCATCTTCAAATCCACTTACAAATCAGTCTCATAATTGTCTGGTAAAATTTCTTCCTCTTAAATAACATCTTTAAGTCTATAATTATTTATTCCAACAAGCCGGCCTTGTTTGATTGATTTTAATGGGGTTTTTAAAATTTTTGGTATTATTAATTTCTGGGGTTTTAAATTGGGTATTTTAACGGGGTTTGAGACTTTTATTTTGGAATGCCAACGATTTAATCTAATTTTAAATTTTTTAATATTTGTATTATATGTGTTTTAATTTGGCTGTTCACCACCTTGAGTCCCCCTCTCGGGGAGAAGGGCGGTATATAAATTGAAATAAATAAATAAATAAATAAATATATATATATATATATATATATATATATATATATATATATATATATATATATATATATATATATATATATATATATATATATAATGGTAGACACTCTTAAAAGTAACTTTTGGATCCATTATTCACCAGTGTCCCTCAGTATGTCTTGTGTCAAAGTATTGCTCTATTCTAAATTAGTTCATCAAATGTAAATGTTCTTCTCCTTTAATTATAATATTTAGTTCTTTCTGGGTCCCACTGTAGTGTCCAACCTTCAAGGTCCTATCCTATCAAGGGTTATTTAGAATTCAAAATAACAGCATTTTCCCATCGGAAGGTTTGTTATAATTAATTTTAAAATCATGTATCAAAACTATCTGAACTCTTAGTCCATTTGTGATTTTTCCAAATTCAATGTTCTAATCACCCTTTTGCTGTTTATTCCACATTTTTTAAAGCTTGTATTTAAAACTTTTGTGAAGGATTGAAGGAAACTCACCTGGTGCTATAAAACATGCCAAACCATTGGTTCCTAATAGCTGAAAAGTAGTTAAGTAATTTCCAAACATTATTATAGAAATAAGACTTAATGGACTTCGTGTCCACATAGACTGTATTACAGCTGTGAGCGTGATTGAAATTCCTCAACTCTCAACCACTCAAGTCATAAGTCAACCATAAAATGTCAGTTCCTACACTCTACTTACGAGGAGCAGCTGTCTGGATTACAGATAGGCAATCTTACAGTCTCTCCTTTATCCAAAGAGACTTCACTAGCCAGAATTTGTTGCTTGGCAACCAATCCCTGCTGCAATGCCATTCCACTTCTATTGGGATGACTAGTTCACCATGGATCCTCACCAGAAATCCCCACATTTTTACCAACTCTTGAGTAACACAAGAGTTGCCTCTAGCTGTTCTCACTCTTTGTCTGGTTGAACCTTATCTGAATCCCTATATTCAGTTGATTTTTGTGTGTGTCCATTCTGAGATTGCTTGAGCTAGTCCCAGTAGTTTTCTTGGCAGAAATCAGATTTCCAGCCTGATGCTTTAACCACTACACCAAACTAGCTCTCTCTCAGTAGATAATAAGCTGCATGTCAACTCGCAAAGCATCCCTGGCCTGTTCTTGAGTTGCATAGCCCAGCGGGGATGGGAAACCAGTGAAATGGCACAGCAGCCAAAGACAGATGCACATTACATGTGTATCTCCCTCAAGACTGTATCCCAGGGTTACATACAGCAGTGAGGGGAGTGACCTCTACAACCTGGGAAATTGCTCCGTTGGTGAATGTGATTAATGACACACCCTGGGGGGAGGGGAGAAACAGGGTCATATTGGAGCATAAATTACGTAGGGTCAGAGCTGGCTTCACTTAGGAACGTGCCACATGAACGTGCTGACATGTACTGTAGCTCCTAATAAACAACTGGATTTCTTTTAAAGCTTGGCTCCAGACTCATTTAATTAGGGCATCCATGGGAACCCTGACACTGCAAATTGTGTACACCTGTTTCTATTCTAAAAGTATCTTGTTGGAAGCTAAAGTAAACTTGGCCTGATCCGTTTTTTATCTTGTGTCTATGGAAGAGGTCAGTTACATTGTTCCTTATCTTAAGTTTATGCTGATAATTGGAAAGCTTTCTTGATTCCCTCTGCTATTCTCCTTTCAGGTAGTGCCAATGGTGGACAGTATCTTGGAGACTCAGGATTTCAACTGGGATGGTCTATTGGAGCCTTCAGAGTTGTTTCTTCCTCCCCGGCAAGGAGAGAAACCAAACTTCCTTACTGCTGTCAGTGAAGAAGATGGTCCAATCCTGTGGGCACTTCCTAAGCCAAATGAACCAGCCATTGGCTTCCCAAGTCCCTCCGACCAACAGAGCAATGGAGACTCCCCACCTGCACCAGAAGTTCAGGAACAAGACATGATGGGTGACCAGTTGTGGAGCCTGGAGAAGCATGGGGGAGAGCTCGGCCAGGAAACCGCAGGAGACCCAGATCAACAAGGGAAAGAGATGCCTTCTGCTCCAGGAGATTGAAATACACCCTCTACAGACTTTAGGTGATTAACCAAAAAATGAGAACTGGAAGCCATTTCAGAAATGGAATGCAGATAATTACCGCTTTCCGAACATTTTCTTTTGTGCAATCTATTCTGGGTTTCCAAGTCTTCTCTTTACCAAAGCAAAACAGAATAGGATTCCCTGTTCAATCAGCTCTGCACTCTGTTATCTAAGGAGATCCCTTTTCCAGCTTTCAAGGGATACATACTCCAAATCTAAAACTTGAGAAACAGAAGTCACTAAAAACTTCTCCTAACACAATGGCTCCACTTTCTCCTCAGTGCACCTGAGTGCACCATACAGAGTGACATAGAAACCTCTTCCCTCCCTCTCCCAGTACCCAGGACCACACAGCCTTTCCAGGAGGTGAGGCTACATAGGCAGGAAAGATTTTTCTATAAACTGAAAAGCCTGTCTCAGCAGGTTGTCTTCCTGAACAGTTTCTCTCTTCACAGAGCAGGCTCCCGATTCTAGAGTGTCTATTTAGGGTCTCTTGCTCTGCCTTCCTCAAGTAAGAAACTGCTGCACACAGACAGGACAGAATTTACAACTATAACTTCCCAGTCTGGCCAAGGATTTATCTGTGCATTTCAGATGACCATTCTGATCACTCTCAGCAGAGAAAAGCCTACCCAACACTGCAGAAGGAATCACGTATGTCTTTTGCCATGGCATTTAAATTAAACTCCCCATCTCATAACAGTGACTCTGAAATTAAAACAAAAACCACAACCCATGATTTCCAAGGTTAAACTGGTAAATTCCAATCACAAAGGAGAACACATCAACAACAGCATAGCTCACCCAACCTCCTGGTCCAAATCGTAAGGAAACAGCCAGAGATGCGTATGCTTCTACTACACTTCTGCTTTTTCAAATCTGCCAATAAATCATCTTCAAACTGAATATGTTTCTGGACCATATAGGAAGAGGAATCTTAGCAGCTTAGAGAGGAAAAGGGGGAACTTCCCTTTTAGGGTTAGGGGAGCTGATAATCCAGGGGTGGGTTCTACTTACCTTTACTCCTGGTTTGGGAGTAATGGGAGCATGTGTGCTCACTTTGCTTGCTTGCACGGGCTTCTGCACATGCACAGAAGCTTCTGCGCATGCGCAGATCACCCATGATGACGTTGTGGTGGGTGGGCAGAGCCTCCTGCTGGTTTAACTACTGGTTCTATAGAACCGGACTGAACCGGGAGCAACCCACCACTGTGATAATCATGTGGCAAAGAGGAAAACTTCAGACTGTCACATCAGATTAATCAACTGGGCAACTAGCTATTTGTACTGTGTTCTCCCTCACATATCTTCAGCAGGAAGAGAAGTAGGCTCAGTTGTGGGGAGGGGTGTTTTGGCTGTTGTTGGGTGGCATGGATTAGCATTCTCCTTTTCTCTGTTACTTTAAAGTCTTTTAAATCACTCCCAGCCTTGGTGCATCAAATAGCAACAAGTACATAAGCAACATCTCAATTCCATGTCTCCTCTCATTCCTTCTGGCACTCCTGGATCTGGCTGGCTGAGGCGCAGCCAATCCCTTTCCTTCAAGGCCCAGCTGTGTATGTGTATGTCTACACACAAACCTTGACTGGAATTCCTTGTGTAATCAACCAGGAGCAATCAGTAGCTTCAAGTATTTTATTTATCTTATGGTTATACAGCGAAACCTCGCTTCCTCCTGGCAAGAGACAGGAGCATCTGAGCCAGCTCAGCCAGACTGCATATGGAATGTGTGGCAGGCAGCCTGACATGTCTTCCCACCTGCAGGAGATGCCAAGGGAGCAGTGCCAGTGCCACTAGCAAATAGAACACTACTGTGAGGAATACAGTATTAGTCCATGGTCCAGTGAAATCCAGCAGGTACAGCTTTCATCATGTTGCTCACACGATCCCATCGTACCCGTGAACCCCACACTTCCGGCCTGCCACTTGGCATCCATAGGTTAATGCTGCAGGAAGTGTTTTTCCTGCCACAGAAAATGAGAGATCAGTTTAGCTTTAGGGCAGATGGGTATAATCGCTGTTCTTTAAAATACAGGAGGTGGATGGATGACGGTCAGGAGTTTCCTCACCATTCAGATCTGCTTCTTGATACTATTCGGTAGGGGTTTGTTCAGCTTAAAAGTATTCTGTACAGAAGCAATTGCAAAGAGTTCTGGCATTCATGCTATACCTACAGGAAAATGAGAAGCACCCCGAACTTACCCTTGCTCAGAGCCAGGATTACAGCAGCATTGAATGTGTCTCCAGCCCCCAGAGTGTCCACAACAGTTTCAGGGGAGAATGCATCTGAATGCACCAGCAGCCCATCTGGTCCCATCGCGTCAGCTCCATATTCAGCCCAAGCACAGATCAAGGTGGCTCTAGAAATGGAATACAGAAACTAACCTGTGTTTTGGATTCATCAAATGAATAAATCCAAATTACTACACAAGCATGCAAATGCTTGAATGTATTCCTTGTCTGCAATATTCCAAACCAGGAAAAAGTAAAGATGCTTCCAGGTGTTGCAGAAAGGTGGTATATTTTCAGCCCTGTTTGCTCCATAGTATTTTTGCGGGACTGAATCCAAAGCACTGGATAGCACTAATAGAACCTTCCCTCCCTATTAACTTCCATACAAAACATTCTCTGTTCCAGTTATTTGGGACCTCAATAGCAAATCTGAAGGAGTGTAAGTTACTGCTAGAGACTTTGCCATATAACTGGGGAGGCTGACTCTGCTGATTATCCACCCATTCCAATAATGTGCCTGGGCAAGAAGCTGAACCTGTCTGGGCTTTCCTTTTAGCTCTCAAAAGGGAAGTCTGTGCAACTCAGCCTTTGGCCTAAACAGAAAGAAAGATAGAGGATAGAGCTTAAGGGAACACTAGATAGGAAGGTGTGATATGAATTCAATCAATAAAGTATTAAAAGAATTGTGCTTCTGATATCGAATTGCTGACTAAAGCTGCTGCAAAAGATAGTGCCCTGGATTGTGCTATCACACACAATAAGCATTTAATCAGATTTGAGTGCATTGGCTTGTAGCACCAATTCAACCATGATCAGTACAGTTCTGGCTTAGCATGGTATGAAGCCAGCCTATTGCAGTTTATTCAACAAGGCCCAGTTATACATGGTTTAGCACAGTCTGTGTGTGACTTCAGTCTGAATTTAGCTGCTAAGAAATATCTTAAAGTGCTGGAAAAGAGTATCATCTCCAAACCATTAAATGACTTGTGATTTGAGGTTTCTTACAATTGGTGAGGTTGGTTGAGATGACCTCTAAAGGGCTCCCACTTTTGCCTCTGAGATTCTCTTCAGTCTGCTATTCTTATTTCACACCACCCCTAATAACTGGTGAAGGATCCAGATTTGTCCTCATGTTTTGGTTCCCTCCTACCCTGGTTTCAAACGCCCGTAGAGCCCCTTCACAGCCTCAGGAGCCGAGTAGAATCCAAATGTCTTGGCCACATCTTTGCTGACAAAGACCTAGAAGAAGAGAACACAACAAAGTTACCATTTTTTTGACTGGGCCTTATGTAATATCTCAGGGTGTTCAGATAGTGAGTGTCTCAGAGTGCTATGTATAAAGAAAATGATTGTGAGTCTCAAGAGCATTGGGCCAGATGTTTAGAGAATTTCACTTCACAGCTGTAGAAATCCCCCAGGAATATTGTTGTTTACCTCTGTGTGAACACAAAACTCATCTGCAGAAAATCTCTGGAAATGAGTGACTGAAACAGTACTATTAATTCAGAAAGTGAACTCAGAATCCTTAATAAGGATTCTAACGGGATGCCAATACATCTTCAGTAGCCACAGGAGGAGGAGGAGATGGCAAAGTTTCTCAGATCTATCCTATGAGAGGAATTTAACTGAAGGGCAGGTTGCTCTTCATCACTGTGCTTGCTTTCTTGACCAGCCATGGTTCCCACCTACATCAAGCCTTTACCTTTGACCCCTTACCACATCTCCGTAGCAAAACAACTGGTACAATTCTGGCCTGGTCTTTTCCACCTCCACAGATGTGGTCACTCGCTCAGATGGTGGGCAGGTTTGGTTATACTTTTTCACCTGTAGCAACATTTTAACCTGTTCCGAAGCATTCCTACCCTGGGAAAAAATACTACTATTAGTGACACAATCTGAAATGTCTGGATTTGATATTATTCCTGGAATTATTGATAGCCTTTGTGACTTTAGATGCTTCACCACTTATAGTAGTTGGGCCATTTGTACCTGCTACTTCCGGCTGGGTATCTATTACTGGGTAATAGATACCCAGCCACTTATGGTTTGGATAGTGGACTGTGGTATGTTTGATGATCCAAGAAACTCTAGCGAGTATGAAATACTTTCTTTCTCAACACTGAATAGGCACGGTTGGTATGTATTTTGAAAGTTTTGCATTAACTGTTCAGCCTATTGCCAGGTACATCTCAAGTTTTTTTAGTTTTTTATTATAGGCTATGTTAACATAAAATACTTAACTTGGTTACCTCATTAACCTATTTTCTGATTTCACACAATGCACTGAACCATAAACCAACCAACAGGGTAGGCTCACACATGATAATTTACAGAACAATTTAATAAATCATCACATTGTGGAAACCCATTCTATGTGGTAAACATATGGTCTAATCCTAATCAAGTGTAATTGTTTGTCCAGTATATTACTCTTGGTTAGGATTAAATCATTCCTTTGAATTCGTTAAAAGTAGATATGAACACGCCATAGTTTCTGCTTTTCCTTTCTCTTATTGTTGAGTTATTGGCTTCACTGGGTATTTGGATTTTAGTAGTGATTACTATTTACTACATTAGATTACTATTTGTTTTATATTAAAACATCTCAAGTTTTCTTTCAGAAGTACCATTATACTGACTCAAACAAACAAAAATAGCATGCAGGAGATAGAAATTAGGGAAAGGAGGGAAGAATGAAAGATAGACCCAAATACAGAAATAGAACAAGACACCCATAGACAAATGCTCAAGAGACATGGGCACAGTTCAAATTGCTACTGACAATTCACTGCCATGAAACATCACCTGCCTATGTGTGAAAGCGTGTCCACATATTATGGAAGGATAGTAAGTCTGACCACCACCACCTTATCATATGGACAACTGAGATCGCCCTTCTTTCCAGTCAAGGCCTTACCTCCCAATGGATCCACTTGTATTGAGACAGGTCAACTTTTTCAAAATCAGCAGCTGTCACATCTGGCAGATTGCTGCAATTGGGAGAATGGAAAGTGGAAAGAGGAAGACAAAAGTTTAATTAATGCAACAAACTGATTTCTCTTCCATCTTAAATCAGTGAAACGGTAAGCATATAAGTATATGTATATATTTAATATGTATATATTAAATAAAACAGGAAACAAACACTTATTGACTTGTTAAGCTCAAAATGTATCCTGTGTAGCATCCTGGCTTTTTTTGGCACCAACCTAATAATCTAGCCAATCCAAAGGGGACATGAATTGTTTTCTTATTGCTTGTCCCAAGTTTCCAATGAATAAATGTATTACCTCTGAATATGGTGGTTCAGTTATATGCAGAACTGATTTTGCAAGCTTAAAGTTAATTTCACCTCCTACTGGGAGCAATTCCAAAGTACTTTGGAGCTGCTTTGAGCTACATATCCAAAGGCTTTAAGCTGCACAGGCAGCAATCCCACGTATGAATGTCTCTATAACTTCATTCTTTTTTCCCCAAATTTGCCGAAAAGACATATGAAGCAATCTCTTGATAGATGTATCATGTACAACAAGTATGGAATTTATTTACTTTAGAACTGTACCTCGGCATCTAACTGAATCATAATAAACTATAATATGCCAACCTCTTTCTTGGTTTCCATGATAACAATCTGAATTTGGAGCCATTGCTTGAGATTAAATTGTAATGTACTGAGAATAAAGAAAGCAGACAATGTATACACATAAACTGTGCAATACATTATCATAGAAAACAATAGTGGCCATCAGTCTATACAGTGTTAAAAATACAAAACAAACATGAAGAAAAAGGCTAATCTCAACTGCTTGCTAAGACTGCAATAATTGCATATGTAGTCCTCAGTAACAGTGAGATTGACCTGCCTACCTTTGTTCTGCGTCTATGGACTGTCCTGGACTGTCCCTCCTTTCCTTAAGTTATTATGGCAGAAAAAGAATGCTTGACTAGAATTGAGTTTGATCCATTCTCAACTTGTTCCTTTTATTTTATAGTTCCCTCACTTTGAAAACATTGTCTTAGCACTGACTAGGCCATACTCAGAAGCTTCATCTGGAGATATTCAGCATGGAAACGGATGACATTTAATTCTCAATCCTCATTTTTATGGATTAACTGTACCTGAAATGGATTAGGTTTTAATGATTAACCCACTAGCCTAGGAGACACAGAGACTGCTTTGATCAAAGGCCACAAGAATCACATTCAGAAAGATGACAAGCTTGGGCCTTCTGCATGTCCCCAAATAATTAACTAGGCCTTGACACTCTATTGGTAACGAATGGGAGACAGAAAGCTGCACACTTCCCACCACTTGAGAAAAGCTAAGGTAAGTGGGGGGAGGTGTCACATAAGCTTTTGTATATATTTTTTATTTGTTCTTTCATTCAATTTCTCTAGCCACCCATCTCAACAAGTGACTGTGAGTAGCAAACAATTTTAAATGAAAAGCAATTTAACACCCAGTTACCCTATGGTAAAATGGTCGGCTAATAAATTTCATAAATAAATAAATTCCCATCACAAATATAAAAACTAAAATACACAGAAAATATCACAATTAACAGTTCCTAATACAGTCAGGAGATGAGAGCCTTCAGATACTTGGCTCCCCAAGCCAGATGCAGCACCAGGAGTTTAGGGCTTTATGAAAAGCCAGCAGGGCCCTGGAGGGAGAATATAGCCACAATATAGAGCTTGGCTGTAGACACAAAACACACTTAATTTGGTCAGATAACGACCAGTACATAGAAAGATACAAACTTGATATAGGTTACCCTTGGATATTTATTTTATTTTATTTTATTTTTTTAGTTGTGCAGACCCTAGCCTGTACAAATACTGTTGTTGATTCTTGTATCCCCTCATGACTGATTTGTCCAGCCTACATCTCACCTGCTGTTGTCAAAAGCTCAGGTTCTTTCCTGCTGTGAGCTGGTGGGAGTCACACTTGAAATTTCTCACTCTGTGAGCCAAAAAGCTTCTTGGGGAAGGGGAAGGTCACAAGATGGCACAACCATATTTGGGAAGGATAATCAAGAATTAATATTGGCAGTGGTGATTGGCAGCAATCTGGACTAAATCAGCAATTTACCAAGAATTAATAATAAATCAGATTTTAATAGCTCATGCATGGATGCTTTTATTCCTCTCCCATTGGGTGGCACCTCTGGAGGAATTGGAGAGGCATTTTAAGTCCTATTCTGACCTGCTCAAGCAACTCTTATTTTCCCCAATAAATTGAAATAAGAGCTGTATTAATTCCTCTGTGGTTCAAGAAATGAAGAACTGGCTATGCTATTTCTTAACAAAGCTATAACCATTACGGATGTGGTCCTGCTCTGAATGTAGAGAGGGGAATCTATTCATTTACTGGATGTTATTCTCTGATTAGGAGGGAGTAGTTTTAATATATCTTCCTGTTATCTTGGTTGGTTTTAAAAGAACAAGTCAGGTTCTTTTGGGTATCAAGCTGACCCATAAGTATAACCTAGTCAGGGAAAAAGAAAGCAGTGAGAAAGAACTGTCATTCTCTTGCCTCAAGTCACATGAGTCTTTACTTTTCAAAATGTTTATTGCTTCAAAATTATAATAAAAGATAAGTCAGCCAATGTGACTCTGGATTGCTTGGTTATTCAGCCAGACTATCTATTAGGTGATACCTATTTCTCTCAAGATCAGGAATCTCAATCTGTAAAATGGAATCAAGCTATCAGGCAAAGAAAAGTTCAGGCAATGGCACCCTGCTTACTGCATGCAAAACAGAGTTTCTCCTTACAAACACACAATAAAAACAAGTGACTGTACTTAGAATTGGCTAGCACTAACTTCAGTATGATTTTTTAATGGCTTAGTATATTGTACAAATCTGCTATATTTGGTTAGTTTATAATACAGTGCATTGTGTCAATCCATGGGTTGAAAATAAGTTGATTCAGTCATCTCATTAAGTGATACATGAATGTTGTGTAGGTGTTAAAGCCTTGCTAGGCAAAAAAATCAAGTTATTAATATTTGATAACCAGCTTGATAATTATTCCTTATGCACTTTGGAAGTACAAAGTGCTTTTTAATTTATATCCATGTGGCTATCAAGTAATTATGAGATCAATAATTAATATTAGCAAATAATAATTAGTAATAGAGAGGAAGGAAGAAAACATTGTACATACATACATACCCACCAGGCTATTCTTTATCAGGGTAAGTGACATTACACAGAACTTAGAAAAGAAGTAAGGAATAGCAAGGCAACAGTCTTAAAGGCATGAGATTAAGAAAATAAAAGGAACAATAAGTAAATCTAGTTTTCACCAACATCATTCTAAATACCACTCTTGACCTGCTTTAAACTGACTATTCTCTAAACATTCCATTTATTTTCATGCATATTTTATTTCCACTTCACTGCACTTGGTACTCAACTTTCAACATCATACTTGCTCAAAATTCTATAATGAAGTCCTATTCTTTGTATCTTACAACAAGAAACATATAGGACATTCAGTTTCTGGTACCTACTTCTTTCAATGACCTTTTGAGGGGGGGAAATCTGGTTTGCACATCCTTTTTCCACCATAAAGTTGCATTGCACCTGTGAAATTATGCACCCTGATATTACTCATACTTTTTCTAACAGAATTCTACCAAATTCTTACTAATATGTTAACACACTTGAATCTTTTTGCATTGTTCATTCTTGTTATCTTTCAGCTAGGGTAACAGTAACAGCATGCTTCCCATCTTAAAGCTCAGTAATAGTCTTCCAAAACATTAAATAAACTACTGTACAATCATTCCATAGATAAAATAATTATAATAATCTACAACTACACACTATTTCCCAACATTCTTGCAGAATTAATGACTACTTAATCATTAATATGTTCTTGAACACTAGCTTTTATAGCATACAACTCTCCAAAATACTTTCAAAATTTTCCTAATTATATTTTCATCCCAAATCATTTTATCACTTCAATTTCATAAACACATTGTTGGTCTTTGTTTAGTTCTCTTTGCTTACTGCACTTCCAAAACAATTATTATTTCCATACAAATTGCTTAATAACATGTCTCTTTTCATTGTAACTGTTCCTTGTTCTCTTCAACTATATTCTTTGTGATTATTCTTCCCCATGCAGCATCTTAACTCTCATTCAAATTTTTGAGCAGTCTTTGTCTTATACACATCTATTTCTCATCAATAGCCTTGTTTATCACTCTACTAAATATCCTTTTTCATATTTCTCATTTTATACTTCCCATTCTTTATACTGGGCAAGATCTTCAAGCAGATTTTAAACATCATGCCTATAAGCACTTAGCAGGAGTGCAAGAATTAATAGCAGCCAGCATGAGCTTGTCATAAACAAGATTAACCATATCTCCTTTTCTCACAGAATTACCCCATTTCTCACATTTGCTTAATAGATCTGGACATCAGGATTCCATCTTCATGATATTCTCATTAATAATATGGTATAATATGGACTAGATGATGCAGCTATTAATCCGGTAATTACACCCCAGTAGTACTCATAACCAGCTCCTAATCAGCTTGGAGAGTAGTATCAAGTCAAATGCCATGCAGCGATTTCCTGAGGTCTCTACCATTTTTATTAATAACTTGGATGAAAGGGGAGAAAGAGCAGTTTAGAAGAGAAAGAAAGATATGAAAATCTAGACAGGCTTGAACCATAAACAAACAATGCAATTTTATGAACCTCCTTCTCCACTGTGTGTGTGCAAGCAGCTAAAACAGAAAGCTAGGGAGGGCCTATTAAACCATTTATGGTAATAGCATAGCATAGCATAGCATAGCATAGCATAGCATAGCATAGCATAGCATAGCATAGCATAGCATAGAATTCTTTATTGGCCAAGTGTGATTGGACACACAAGAAATTTGTCCTGATGCATATGCTCTCAAAGTACATAAAAGAAAAAAAAACATTCATCAAGAATCATAAGGTACAACACTTAATGATAGTCATAGGGAAACAGTCAATATAAATCTTAAGGATACCAGCAACAAGGTTACAGTCACACAGTCATAAGTGGGAGGGGATGGATGATAGGAACGATGAGAAGATTAACAGTAATACAGACCTAGTGAATAGTTGGACAGTGCTGAGGGAATTATTTGTTTAGCAGAGTGATGGCGTTCGGGAAAAAACTGTTCTTGTGTCTAGTTGTTCAGGTGTGCAGTGCTCAATAGCGTCATTTTGAGGGTAGGAGTTGAAACAGTTTATGTCTGTTTATTATACTATTCTAGTATAAACATAGTCCTAGTTATATTCTTTGCAATCTCTTCCTGAAATAAACAGTTGCTGTAGCAGGCCAAATCCTCACCCACCACACAGCAAATAAGGCCGCCTAGTCTCTACTGAGGTGCTGAGAGTTCTTTTGTGCCACCCATTGGTCGGGGGGGGGGGGAGAGTTTGAAGGCAGCAGAGCCAAAGTGGGCCAGGTCTTACGTGTCATAAAGAGTAACTGTCCGAGAACCGTTGCGGCAATTGATGAGGCAGCAGGCACATGGTGTCTCCCCCTGGCTCTGCCAGACCAAGTGGGCAACTTCCACTTTGCGCCGTTGGAAGTCAGACAAGATGAAGCTTGGGGCCAGGGAAGAGGAGAGAGAAAGAAAACATTAGACTTCACTGCGAGGAATGTTCAACCTACGCACCTAGCAGCGTGCAGGATCGTGCGGGTGCCTGTGGCTGAGTTGCTGATCACTGTCGAAATGGGAAAGCTGCATGCCAGATGCAAAGCCACATGGGTGAGATCCACCTCATAGCGTCGGAAATCATCGCGGACGAAGCTGAGAGGGTAGAAAACATGAGCATCTTCTTGAGGTTCTCAGTCAGGTGGAATAGAAGGCAGATGCTCCCAAGCTTCTCTTCAAGACAGTAGGGCCGTTATGGCCACTTGGCAAAGGTTGTCAGTGGGCTAGAAGCTACGAGGACAAAGGGAGGTAACTGTCTGAAGAAAGCAGATAAAAATGAACTCTGCAGTTTGGAAGCGAGAGCTCTGATGCCCTCAGTGCTTAGTACTTATTTTAAAAAATCTCATTACATTTACTCCGGAGCTCTACTCCCTGAAGCATATGCTGCTCAGGAGTCAACAGACAGAATTTATGCTATAGTAAGCAGAAGAAATGGGAATACAATGGTCCTTGATTTGCCTCAGATCAGTTCCATAAAAATTCTGTTTCCTGAAAGCAAAAGATCATAAATTTAGAGCTTGAGAATATAGACTATCTTCACCAACTTGCTTCACCAATTCACTTCAGGATCTAGCAGATGCATTTATATAACATGCTAAGTTTGCTTCATGATTGTTTTGATTAGTTATTTTGTGGCTTAGTGTGTGTGTGTGGGGGGGTGACCTCATCTGTGTCATTAGTTTGTTTCAATGTATTATGTGAGACTAAAAGATTAATTCAGTACCCAGATAAACCATATTGTGCGAATCTATCCATAAAAATCTGACTCCCAAAATCTTCAGGTTAATTGCTTTGAACAAAAGCTACTAGAAGTTGGCTCCTTCATTACCTTTTCCTTTGAAAGTCAGCTGTCTCTTAATCCATCTGATGTCAGTAACCATTAGCAGCCCATCCATATTTGTTAAACTCTTCAGGTGATATTGTATATATTCAGTACATATCAAAAGAGTCTCTTGCATTTATTTGTATGGATTTTCTAGTTGGGCAAATAATTAAAACGGGGCTCCATAACTGAAATAAGGTGACCACACATCAACGGAAGTTTTGGAAAGCATGTACAAGAATTGATGTTGGTCTATGACTATAATGAAGATTTAATAAAGACTAAAATAAGAACTACAACGAAAGTGAAAACTCAGCACTGTTCGCTCTATAGCCATTCAATGAGACATCATGACTTACTTGCCTAACCAAATCAGCTGTGAAAAACTGTTTTGGAAAACAATGATTTAATATGATTATTAATAGAGAAAACTGAAAGAGTATTGTCTTAATAGCACATTCTAAATTTGTCAACAGTTTTACAATGCCTAAAAAATTAATTAAAATTGGCAAAATAATTTATAAGTACTAAGTGCTATTGCTATTATATTCCAAGGCATACTTGGCAATAAATATGCTTTGTATTGCCCTGTTGATACGTTATAAATGTTATATATGAAGACATTTTGTGTAGCAATGCTCTTGGGGTAAGATTATTTTATTATTTTAATTAACTTTGTTTGCCGCCTATTCACCTCAGGGCACCTTATAACATTAACCCCCCCCTCCCTTTTTATGATCCTGTAATCCCTTAATTCAGGATAGTCGGGGCAACTGGATGGAGCTGAGTGCTTACTAGCCAGATGCCTTTCCTGATGCCATAAGAGTTCACAGCAGATATTTTTTCTTTGTGTCCTACGATAAAAACATCTGCTGATACCTAGTACTGAAGTTTCAATCTTCCAAATGAGAGGCGAGTTGTCTTCACCTCTAGGCCACTACACTGCTTGGTGGCTTACAACTTTAATGATAGCTTACAATATTAAAAGCTATAAAATCATAAAATATAAATATTTCCAAAATCAATTTAAATAAAATAATCAAAAGCAAGATTATAGTTTTCATGTGTTTCCTATCTAAAAACAGGTAGAAAATTGTGCCATTACTTTCAGTAATCATGGTTGGAATTAACTACAAGGGCCATAAAAAATGAAACTCAGGGACGACATGAAATTTGCAAGTGCAAATTCCACATCTCTCAAACATGGAATGTTTAGTGTAATATAAACTATAAGGTCAGGTGATAATAAAATTAATAGTCTGTGACTATTTACTTACATAAACACACACACACTCACATACTTATAGACATACATAATGGCCATTACTTAGTACTGGGTGCCAGTGATAAGATAATCATGATAGCCTCACTTAGTTAATTAACCATTATCTTTGTTCTTCCAACAGGTTCTGTCCCAGAGCAAGTGTTAATTAATTTAGCAATGCTAGAATAATTCTGTGCAATTGCCAATTACTGACAACCTGGATGGTCATTGTGTTTGTATCGCAAGTAATTTAAGCTTTAATTAAGTTATCAGACCATACATTTTGCCTTTCCTTAACTGTTTACTCCCTGTTTTTATTTTTTCTAGCCATACCTCAGAAAGACTGGTTAATTGAAAGTAATAATTCATACATGAAGTAGAATATAGTTCACAGAAACTTCTATTATAATACTTCATTTCTTTGCTGTAGTGTTAGGCTTGCATATTTAGGAATAAGAGCTAATTACTCTGAATAGGCATGTCAGATTACTCTATTATTAACTTTAAGAATTTCGTAAGACTTATTCATTGTATATAACATAATATGATTAGTCTTTAAGTATCACAAGATTCCTTGTTGAAATTAATTATTTTAAGGGAAGGGATTCTTTTGTAAAAATAAGGTAAAGGTAAAAGTTCCCCTCCCACATATGTGCTAGTCATTCCTGACTCTAGGGGACGGTGCTCATCTCTGTTTCAAAGCCAAAGAGCCAGCGCTGTCCAAAGACGTCTCCATGGTCATGTGGCTGGCATGACTAAACGGCAAAGGCACATGGAACACTGTTACCTTCCCACCAAAGGTGATCCCTATTTTTCTACTTGTATTTTTTACGTGCTTTTGAACTGCGAGGTTAGCAGACGCTGGGACAAATAACGGGAGCTCACCCCGTTATGCAGTTACTAGGGATTCGAACTGCTGAACTGCCGACCTTTCAATTAACAAGCTCAGCATCTTAGCCACTGAGCCACCACATCTTTGTAAAAATAGAACAATATTAATGAAGCAGAGGCAGAAACATGCCTGGCATTTGTGTTTGAATCTCATGCCAAGTCTGACTTGTTGATCATCTGACTATCACCAGCACATGATAGACTTTCATTCCAAGGACATGGCTTGGAACATCCCAGCTTGGAAGAAAAACAAAGTTAAATGAGAAGACAAAAATAAATAAAGACAAAAATCAGGCAGATAGTCAGGGAGATTTTTATCAGGGAGCCAGAAGAAAACTAGTTCACCATCACACTGAAATGAATCCCCTGCAGCTTGATTTGAACCTTACTTAAAATCATTGAAATCATTGAATTATATTCAGGGTTGTACCAGCAACACAATGAACTAGAAGTTAAACGGACTGCATTCACACAACTTGCTGAGCCATACAAAACAAGTTTTTAAAATAATTAACCTTAATATGAATCGACCCCCAAGTCTTTATGTAGCTTGGTTTAACATGTTAAATTAACTCTAACATTGTGTGAACTTTATAATCACTTCATACAGAGTACATACTGGTATATCAGTGTCTCCTTTCTGTCACAATCAAATAACAGCCCAGTTTAAATTTGCACAACATGTACAGTTTGTTTACTGAATTAATCCAATTCTCTTGATTTGCACAATATTTTAAATTATAAATGACTAGGTTTATTTTTTTAAAAAAATCAAGCCACAAAATAGCCCCCAAAACACAGCGTGCTGTGAAAACAGAGTCCACTTATGATGCAAATCCATTACAACTTTCTCAATTCCAGGCAAGGAGCCACATCAGTGGACAAAGAAAAAAAGTCTGCAAAACACTTTAGACTGGGCACTGAGAAGGAGAAACATTTGTACACTGTTGGGCCAGTCACTTTGTCTCAACCCTAGAAAGGAGAAAATGGCAAACCACTTCTGAAAAACCTTGCCAAGAAAACTGGAGGCCCTTCTCTAGGCAGTCTCTAGACGTGATTGAATTGTGGGGAGGGGGTGGGAGGAGGGAAGTGTAGTAAAATGGGATATACCTGTAAGTGCATAGAATGTTTTTCATGGAGACACACACACACCTGCCCTTCCCCTTCTAATTCTCAGTGTGTGGCGGTGGGTGCGGGTGTGGGGGTGAGTGTTAGTCACAACCCCCTGTCTGTATTCAGCTGGCACTTACTTTGCAGCATGACCAGGAGCTAACGAACCCATAAAAGCACAAGGGGCTCCCAGCAGGGCCAGAACAGTACAGGTGTTGGAGGCGTTCCCTCCACGTTGCCAGCGCTGCGACAAACATCTGGAAAGAAGCACAGTCAACAGCAGCCTCAGCGTCCCATTCTGACAGGCCCTTTTAGGCAGCCAAGTTATCCGGGACTCCGGCAAGGGACCGAATTGAGCCGCAACATTTCAGGGCTTTGCATTTATGGCAGTCTCTTCGAAGGAGCCCTCAGATCATGAAACGGACAAGAAGTTGCTTCGGGACCCAAAGGCAACACTTCCACCCTCCCTCCCTCCCTCCCTCTCTCCCCACCCCAGTTCCACCAGCTATGAGTGCTCTGAGCCCCGGCCGGGAGAATCTGAGCCTCGAAATTGCGAACTAGTTCCTGGTTATCACAGGGCTTTGGAACACGGAACTGGACAGAGCGGAAAGCTCTCCATCCGCAGCACGGACCAGAACGGGTTAGCTGCTAACACCCCACCCGCTCCTTCTCCTCCGCAGTCTGCACCCAGCTGTATCTCTCATTGCTAGGCCTTTGCTGGGGTGAGATGGAGGGACGGGAAGCAGCAGCGGTACCTGGTATCCGAATCCTCCTCCGGATAATTGTCCACCACGCTGATTATGTCCAGGCACACAAGTCCGATGCACAAAATACGCTTCTCCTCCATGGGTCCAAGTGGGCGTCTTCCACTCTACTCTATGCTGGTCCCAGCCGGGGCTCAGCGCTCTTTTCTCTTCTGTTGATGTCACCCCAGGATCGGCGGACGCCTCCGCTCGCTCCAGGCACTCGCACAACCATTGGCAGAAGCGCATGACGGCCGGTTCCGATTGGCTCCCTCCACGGTATGCAAATCAACCCTTACCCTTTGGTTCAAAGTGAATTCTTTCCCTCTTTTTCGTGGGACTTCTCCTCCCAGCCCTGTCGCCCAGGAAGTACAGCTGCCAGTCTGGCGGGAGCCCTGTCCAGTGCCACCTACCTGCCTTTTTCATCTTTGGAGCTCAACGTCCCATTGACGCTGAGCTCGGTCGCTGAACTCCTGGCGGAGGAAGTAAGGCTGGCCTGAATCGTACCTGCCTATAACACGAATAGGACAGAATTAGAATTAAAATTAGAATTAGAATTAGAATTAGAAATATATAGGAGCCTGGAAAGCTCAACAGACTAAAAAGCCTGTTATTAACATTCAGCTGTCTACAATTATTGCAAGTTTGAATCTCCCCAGGCTCAAGGTTGACTCAGCCTTCCATCCTTTCTAAAGTAGGTAAATTGAGGACCCAGTTTGTGGGGGCAATAAGCTGACTTTGTATAAAATATACAAAAGTATGAAGGCTATTGCTTAACGCATTGTAAGCCGCCCTGAGTCTCCAGAGAAGGGCGGCATATAAATCTAATAATAATAAAAAAAAGAAATAGAAATAGAATTTGAGTCGAGACCTTGGAGGTCTTCTAGTCCAGCCCCCTTTTCTGGCAGGAGAACCTGTACCATTTCAGATAAGTGACTGTCTAGTCTTTTCTTAAAAACCCCCAGTGATGGAGTGCCCACAATTTCTAGAACTGCTTTCTAGAATGATATCTAGAACTGCTGTTTGGGGGAAAAAACTTGGGCAGTCCCGTTGCAGTTGAAAAGGTTACTTTCACATGACACTAGTTATTGAATATTAACATGCTTTTGAGATGGTACAATAGATTAATCGTAAAGAGGCTGGGTTTACCCAATAGCCTAAATTGCAGAAAACCAAACCAGGGATGGCATGAGGTGAGAATGCATTCCCTAACTGATTGCAATTGAGGATTGTATAAATGGTTGTTCTATGCATGGCTTGCCCCGGTTGGCTACTTTGTGAAAGTTTTGACCCAGATCACAGGCTACCATAAAGCAAGAGTTCGAAAGAAGGAATACATATCTAGTCAACCAGTGTCAGGGTCCGGGATTTATTCCAATTTCAGTGGTTTAAAAACAGTAACAACCACTTCTTCCTTATTTCAGAGTTTCTGTGTCTAAAAACAGCCTGATTTGAATTACAGAAATTGCAGAAAAGTGGGATGGCACTTCTGCACAGCTGACATTCCAGCAAGGAGCCTTCTATTTTGGTGTTTGTTGATTGTTTCCTTTCATGTGAATCTAAACATAAATGCTTTCCAGGGACCAATATCCATAAGAGATTTGGAGCGTAATGGACATCCTGTTCTGCTTCTTCTACTATGCTGGTCTCAGCCATGGTTCAGCCTTCTCTCCTCTCCTGCTGATCTCATTCCAGAAAAAGAACTGAAAGTTAATGTAACCATCACAATCTTTATTAAATACTTGCAGGAGTAAACATGCAGTGCTCTCTGGGACAGACACCAGGTATGTATGCAATGTTCTGGCATGGCCTGTCTGCGCAGGGGGTGAGTTTGTAAAGCTTTTATAGCCAACGCACTGAGCATTCTTTAATCAAAGGTGCAAAACAGACTGTCTACTAAAAATCTGTGGGAAACTAACTTATCAGCCTGTGAAATGGCTTCCCGCTCTGCACCTGTCATTTATCTCCCCATGTACATCCCATTATGCATCTACTATTTTTTATTCTAAAAGCAGATGCAGTGATGAAATATGGCCCTAGCTTGATCCAGGTACACTGATGCAAGGTGAATGTGTAGACTTGAACAAATGAATATAACAAACAGATTATTTCAGTTTCTTTTTGCTGCAGCAGACAAAAACATTTGTTCCCATATAAGCAATGACAGCTGAAAATGTGCCTCTCAGGCTGTTTTCTCCCCACATGCTTGTTTTGAATGGCAGGAGAGATATCCAGCTCAAGGTGATTTAGGATTCTTTGCTTTGAAGATTAACAGCTGCACATGCTCTGGAAAGAAGGAAGAGAAGCAACCCTGGAGCCCCCATGAAAATTGGAAAGGGGGCAGCACTTCTCCAGAAGATCTTGCAGGTTTCCTTGTGAGTTATCTGCTCACTAAGTAAATGTGGCCAGGGTACTACTATCAATGTTTTGTTTGATTAGTTACACCAATAAACATACTGAAGCTAGCCTTATTGTTAAAAAAAATCTACTACTCTATTGGCAGTTGTTCTCTAAGGCTGGAGATATAAGCCATTCCTCCACTGTTGATTTATAGTGTTTTCACATACACTGAAATGATATAAGCCCTGTCTTCATTTTCTTTTCTTTCTTTCTTTTTTTTTTTTTGGCACTATGATGGTTAGGTGACTCTAGAAGATGCTATAAATTGCTAGTGGGAAAATGAATAGAAAGTTCCTTTTCATTCAGCTGGCTGAGAAAAGGTCTCCTTCCACTCTGCAGGTAAAATATGTGTCTCACCTCTCAGTTTGATCCCTACTTCCATCGTCTACTTCCATACATTGTGCTCTTGCTAATAAAGCAGCTGCATAGGGGACCTCTCTGGGAGGTTGTAATGTTCCACGCTATTTCCAAACAACTATTTTTTATTTGCAGTCAACTGAAATTATGCAGAACCTGTACCAGGAATTTCCCCCTCGATCTTAGCAAATAGTGGAGCCTGAATTTGGTCCTGAATTAGTTGTCAGACAGCGTACATTAGCAAGTAAAGGAGTCTTAAGTAGGCCACAGAGTATTACCTCTGGCACAATTTTCTGTAGAGGCAGGTACTTTAAAAGTGCATTACAAATGTTCAGGCAAGAGACTCAGTCTGAGAGGAGGGGCATAGATTTCTTTTTAGTACAAGTTTACTGTAGTTAACAGTCAAGAGGGGTTGACAGTAAATAACAATAACAATAGCACTTATATGCCACTTCATAGTGTTTTACAGCACTCCCTAAGTTGTTTACAAATTCAGCATATTGCCTTCAACAATCTGGATCCTCATTTTACTGACCTTGGAAGGCTGGAAGGCTGAGTCAAACTTGAGTTGGTCAGGATCGAACTCCTGGCAGTGAACAGAGTTAGCCTGCAATGCTGCATTCTATCCACCATGTGGTGCATCTAAATCAGATGCTTCGGTAGCTATTGATTTTTATAGTTATTTTTGTATCCTGAATCATAGATGTTAGGACTACAAAGTACTTCAATTTTAAAATAAAAAAGATGTATTGAAGCATGCAAGGTTGTAAGAATAATGTGTGTCCATCCTTTTCCCAGGAGCAAAAGTACCAATTACAAGCTACATTGCTTATGCTTTCATGAGAGCTGGTGTGAGGTTACTAAGGTTCACTAGAAATCAGACTCCTGCCTTAGCCACAAAACTGGCTGATTGTCTTTGGACCAGTCACATACTCTCATCCTATCATATCAGCCTCGGTTGACAAGCCAAAAAGTCAAATTCTTATCACAAGCAAAGGATCAACACCAGATTCATCCAAAAAAGTCGACCCTGCACTTGTAGAAAAATGCTACGAAGAAAAAATGTTTATGGCTAGCCTTATCAGGATGTCCCTGAACAGGAAGAAAGTCAAGAAAGATCTCCAAGAATCTGGTCAAAATCCTAAAATGGGATTTAGTGAAATGAATCCAACTGAATAGGATGAACAACTATTGCAAACAATTCTATGGATGTAATATCTTATGGGGATCAATTAAGAACAACTTTTCAAATTAGTTCTTTGCCGGACGTGTGAGATGTCCATCTCTGACGTAGATTTTAAAGTCATTATAGAGTAATAGTGTCATTGTTGATGTGTCACAATGGTGAAAATAAAGAAAGGATATTGGCAAAAAATGATTGGATGACACAATAAAATGGCATAAATCAGTAGTTGAGGAAATGGCCTTTCTTTGTTAGGGGGAAACCCATCACAGTGTATATTGGTGTGTGTTGAGAGGAATTTTTGAGAGGGCAATTTGGATCCCATTCGACAATATTCCCTTAGTCTTTATGAAAGGTTAACATGGTCAAGGCATCTTGGTCTCCAGAGGGATACTGTTCCATGGGGTTGGTGCTGCTACAGAGGCCCAACAAGATAACATTAATGGAAAGGACCTGGAAGATGGGTTTAATTAGGGTTTAATAGGATTTGGCATGAAGCTTTGACCCAAATGGGGCTTAATGTTGAGTAACAGTGATCTGGGGCAGCCCAGGAGATCATGGCAACCATGGCAACTAGAGATCTGTCCCAAATTATTAAGGGCCTGATACATACTGGAGGTGACACATTCATTTTGGGTTTTTTTTGTTCTGTTTTGTTTTTTTGCCTTGGGGCAGTTGTGATGAAATCTGGAGGATGTCACTATCAGTCCTTTGTCATGGCCAGATCACTTTTTGATTTACTACTGCTATCCTCTGCACGAGGATAGAACCCTATCCATCCCAGATCCTAATGGATCTAGAAGGATTCTATAGCACCGGGAGTCGATTGGTTGCATTTATTAATGATGATAAGGAAACTGGGAGCTGAGATGTGGTTGGTCCTGCCACCCTGATCTTCCTAGATCTCAGCAGCTTTTGATACCATCAATAATAGTATCCTTATGGACCCATTGTAGGAATTTGGAAGGGAGACATGATGTTGAGGTGGTTCTCCTACCTTCTCCATGGTCAGTTTTAATTTTAATCATATTGGTAGGAGGATGTAGTTGGGCCCAGAGCCCCTGATTTGCAGCATGTCTCAAGGCTCACTTTCCCCCCCTCCTATGTAATACCAACATGAGGTTGTTGGGGGAGGTCTTCCATTCATTTGGAGTCACGGTATCATCAGAATGCAGATGATATCCTATTGCACATCTTGTCCCTCAGCAACTAAGCCATGTGATCGAGGTCTTGTCCCAGTGCCTGGAGGAGTTTGGGGAGGTTGGCTGTTAATGGGAAAGAACTCTTAATTTGTGATGGAATGTGTACCTGGAGAAACTGTGGAGGAGAGCTTTCCCAGGGAGAAGGTAATATACTCCAAAGAGAACTCCAAATTAAAAGATTGGGCAATCCTGCATTGGATGGGAGAAAGGGAAAGAGGTTCAGGGTAGCCACACCTGGAATCTCCCAGGATATATCTATTAGGGTAGGGGTTTGGCAAGATTCTGTCCATTAGGTGGAAGCAAGTGGAAGCAAGTGAAAGATTGGACTTGACTGGATTTCATGTCATTTTTGAGTTTGGGCCTGACCAGGGGCGAAATGCTCCCAGTTCGGACTGGCTCGGGCAAGTAGGTAGCGATGGCGGCAGGCAGTTCAGAGAACCGGTAGCACAAATCCCTGCCCCCATCCCCCCATGCCCAGCTAAGCCACGTGATCATCAGAGCCTTTTTTTTCTTTTAAATGGCTCTGACGAGCCAAGCTCTGATGATCCCAGCTGAGTTGCCTGATCGGCAGGCAACTCAGCTGGGATCGTCAGAGCCTTTTGAAAGCATTTTTTTACATGGTTTTACATGTAAAAAATGGTTTTAAAAGTTAAAAAAAAATTGGCCACGCCCACCCAGTCACATTACCCCCACCACCAAGCCATGCCCACAGAACCGGTAGTAACAAATTTTAGATTTCACTCTTGGGCCTGACACAATCCTAGCAAGACTGAGCAGTTGTGCATCTTGGTCTGTCAGGTTCTATTGACTTTACACACTTGGCTTTGAATGGGGCTAGACTACCCCATTCTGGGGTAGGGGTGGGTTCTATTTACTAGCGGTTTGCAGCGAGAGCACGCGCACTCCCTCACTTCGCATGCACAGATGACCCATGATGACGTTGTGGCAAATGGGCAGAGCCTCCCGCCGGTTTTACTATCGGTTCTATAGAACCGGGAGCAACGCACCACTGATTGGGGGGTCTTCCTGAATTCTCAGCTCCTGGTTGACAAGAAATTTACATGGAAGCCAAGGATTCAATTTGTGTGTCAACTGTGCCTTTTGTGGATGGAGAGATCCTGTTTTGTGAGCTACGTTAGTTGCTAGTTGGCTTCCAAGTGCAATTCAAGATAGAGCAAAAAAGTTGATCTACCTGAAAGATCTCCTGTCTCTCATAGTATTTGCCGTTTCAGTTCAATCCAACAGAATCAGTTTGTTTAGATCCCATCAATTCTATAATTTCATCAAGCAGCATCCATGGAAATGGATCTTCTTTGTCCTACATGTGCCCCTCTAAAACAGTATTTGCCCCAAAGATCCTTATAGCCCCCACCTTGCCTCCCTTCAAATGATCTTTAAAAGCCTGTTATATTTTGTGTTTTTTTTCCGTTAAGCCTTGAATTAGGATGTTTCAGGCTGGTCCCTTTTAATGAGTGGATGTTGATATGGAAATGTGTTCCTCCTCAGACTATTACTGCTTTTTATTTCATGTTTTTTCTTTTAACTTTGGAATTGGGTGACCTAGAAATTTAACAAACAAACAAACAAAAAAGCTACCCCAGTTTCTTTTTTCTATGTCTGGTTCAATTGGCTTCCTTGAAGCTTTGCTGCCAGAGAGTTCTATTGAACCAAGATAAGTTGTTGTCTATTAAGAGGATACTGATAAGCATTGACCTCAGAGAATTCTGGCTATAAAATTAAGCAGGTCAGGGTAGGAAAATTAGGCCACTCATTGAACAAATCTTATAGAGCGTCTTCTTGAAGTCTGTTATGATATATTTTTTTAGTTTATACAATCATACTAAAACACAATTTATAAACCATAATGAGATGGCTGATAAAATAGGTTAATTAAAAACTAAACAGACTACATCAAGGCTTATTGCAGGAAAAGGCAGCTTTTCTGCAACCATAAGTCACATTTTGCATTATAATAAAATCAGCCTTTGGGAATTACAGCAGATGTTACCAATACAACAAACTGCTGAAATTGAAAAAGAAGTTGATACTAGATTGAGACACATAAATATCAGAAAGCTAGAAAAACGAATTCTACAAATTCTAGTTAAGGAAATGTTAGAATATTTTTATACCTAATAAAGGCTAGTGTATTACTGGGGCATAGGTTTACCACAAAAGCTCCAAAATTTCTTCTAGTAAATCCTTCTCTTTTAAAGACAAGCCACTATTTATAGTAAAATTTAATATGTTTCAGGATTCATATCAAGTTGGAAAAACATTTCATCTGATCCATCTATGAAGAATTTAGTAAAGTCATTTCATAGCATCCCTTTCTGCAGTTCAAAACTTGACTGTCAACAGCTGTGCTCTAATTTCTTTTTCTCAGCAATCAGCCTGAATAAACACATTCTCATGTTAACATGCTGGATGGCATACAAAATAAATTGTTAATGTATATTTGCTTTGAATGTTTCATAATCTGACATCTTATTACAGTGTTGGTGAACCTTTTTGGCACCGAGTGCCCAAACAAGAATGCGCGTAGGCATGCTGAAGTACCGGAAACCCGGAGACCAGTTGGCCAGAGCGCATGCACACGCTGGAAACCAGAAGAGCAGCTGATGACAGTGTGCGTGCCCACAGAAAGGGCTCTGTGTGCAGTGGTGGGTTCCTCCCAGTTCGGCCCGGTTTTCCCGAGCCGGTAGCGGTGACGATATAACGATATGAAGCTGATTTCATTTCCCCATTGTCTCTATGCACAAAATCCTTCTAATCAGATATCTTTTTTAAAATTCTATATAAAAAAGTGATCTAAGTTGGTCTTTGCATTGTTATTTGTATATCCCTTTTAATTATTAAGACATTAGACATTTTCATCTGTATATCCAGTGTAACATCTTTTTCCATATTCTTGTAACCTGTCATTTAGAAATCCACTTTCATATCAGTCTTAGTCTTGTCTGATAAAGCTTGTTTCTCTTCCATAACATCTTTTAAATGCTGTCTTCTATGTTTTTTTAAAAAATGACCCTTTAATCCCTTTATTCCAGATGGCACAACTAAATGGAACTGAGGGTTTACTGGCCAGATGCCCTTCCTGACGCCTACATGGTGTTCACAGCAGATATTTTCTCTTTGTGCCCTGATAGAGAAGCATTGGTCACTGCCTAGGATTGAACTCTCAATGTTCAGAGTGGGAGGTGAGGATCATCACCTCTAGGCCATCAAGCTGCTCTCAGTCTGTCTATAACAGTGCCACTCTTAAAAATAACTTCACATTGTTGTATGTACATTGAGAGCTTATGCACCAGAAACAAATTCCTTGTGTGTTCAATCTCACATGGCCAATAAAGAATTCTGCTCTGTTCTGTTCTGTTCTGTTCTGTTCTGTTCTATTCTATTCTATTCTATTCTATTCTATTCTATTCTATTCTATTCTATTCTATTCTATTCTATTCTATTCTATTCTATTCACAAATAATGTTCGATACGTCAACACAGAGATGGGTTTCAGGTTCTGACCAGTTCTGGAGAACCGGTAGCGGAAATTTTGAGTAGTTTGGAGAACCGGTAAATACCAACTGACTGGCCCCACCCCCTTCTATTCTCTGCCTCCCGAGTCCCAGGTGATCGGTAGGAACTGGGGATTTTGCAGTAACCTTCCCCTGGAGTGGGGTGGGAATGGAGATTTTACAGTATCCATCCCCTGCTACGCCCATCAAGCCATGCCACACCCACCAAGCCACGCGCACAGAACCGGTAGTAAAAAAAATTTGAAACCCACCACTGATCCAACAATAGAGTATTTTGTCCATTCCAAATCAGTAAGTTAATTTAAATGTTCTTCTTTAATTATAATCTTTAGTTCCTTCTGGGATCCTTTTTGTTCAACCTTCAAAGACTCAACCTATGATGTTTTTTTTTAAAGAATTCAAAATAACAGCATTTTCCCACAGGTAAGATTCTTATAATTAATTTCGAAATCTTACTTCAAATTCACCTGAACCCTTAGGCCATTTGGAACTCTCCTAAACAAGAATTTTTAAGTTCTTAAACACGTATTTAAAATTTCTTTCATGAAGTATTGAAGGAACATTCATTTACCATTTCAAAGGTTCCTAAAAGCTGAAAAGCAATTAATAAGCAATTTCCAAAAGTGATTAGAAAAGGAAGTATGTAATACTCTCCGCCACCTCATGAATATAAAAGCACCAACTGTGGGATTTGGTGAAGATGGAATTCCTCATTTCCCATTGATTTAAATCAATCTGAGGCCACTTTCTTGTGGTCTCCTCATGAGGAAGATCATGAGGAAGATCACCTAGATCCCTTCTGTCCATGTTTTGAAAGGAATCCTGAGGGATCAGTCCATTTGCCATCTTATTCTATCTACCTACCATTCTAATTTTTTTTTTTAATTTGATTTATATGCCGTCCTTCTCCGGAGACTCAGGGCGGCTTACAATGCATTAAGCAATAGCCTTCATACTTTTGTATATTTATACAAAGTCAGCTTATTGCCCACACAAACTGGGTCCTCAATTTACCCACCTTAGAAAGGATGGAAGGCTGAGTCGACCTTGAGCCTGGCTAGGATTGAACTCAGAGAAATTACAGGCAGCTGGTGTTAATTGCTGCCTTTAGTAGGAGGCATTAGCCCCCTACGCTACACAGGCTCACAGGCTAATTTCTACAAGTTGTTGGGTCTACTCTCAGTGGAGCCATCTTCTATTCACATTTTCCCCCTAGAAGTCCCAGAAACCCTCTAAGATTAAAGATAATAGAAGATTTAGGCCAATTTTGTGCTAGGAGTATTGCCTTCTAATGTGCACTTAGCTGAAACAGCTGGGTCAAAGATGATATAATTTAATCACATGTATTGGAATGAAGTACAATTAACTAGTGAACTTAAGACAAGGTCAGAATGTTTCAGGAAATTAAGTTTTGTTGAGAAAAACACACTGAAGCATCATAATTATAGGTAATAAAGAAAATAACAATAGTTAACTGGCAAGACAATAGGGGTCTGTAGGGTGCAGTACTTTAGAAAAAAAGGCAGGAAATTACTTTTAAAAAAGGCTTGGAAAGAAAAGAAATAAAAGACTACCCAATAACTGTTTTGTTGATTTGTTCCTTCCTGTACATAATTTTCCTTTTGGAACACTTTTCCAGAATGCACAATAATAGGCAGGGTCACCTGATGATACGCTTTAAAATGCCCTATAATAGAAGACTGTGCTCCAAAAATCTATATGATGTTGCATGTAGTAAATAGGTAATTTCTAGTTACATTCAAAAAGTAGCTTCTAAGAGCAGACAACTATGAGGAGATATATACGATGTTAGAAGAGCCTTCACTTTCCATTTTCTCTTAAGATGGCGATTAAAGTCAAGAAACCCACCACTCTTGACAGCGCTTTAGTTGATGGCCGATCATCAGAACACTACACAAAAGTGGATGGAAGCGTGGAGTAGCTATTCCCCCCAAGATATCTCTGAGCATATTAATCCTAATAGTATACCTCCAGGATTTAACCTACCCCGACACACATGGGTGACATATAACAGAATTAGAACGATTCATGGGGTGTGTGCCAACTCCTTGTATAAATGGGGAAAGATACCTTCAGCACAATGTGATTGCAGGGCCCCTCAACAAACTATCCAATATATAGTGAAGGAATGCTCTAACAGAAGGTATCCAGGAGATTCTAGGGACTTCCTCTGCATAACAATGACTGGATTTCCAAACTCGACATTAAACTCTGAAATGTTATTTCTGTTTTCCTTTTAGGTTTTCTTACTGCTTTTTTTATTGTTTTAATTATTTTAACCTGTGAAAATGAAATGTTTTAATACTGTGTGTGACCAGCCATACACTAAATAAATTTCCATTTTAAAAGGTGAAATGGATCTAAAGTCCTTTTCGCAATCCCTGCCTTTTGGAATCCTGATACCATGAAAATGTTGTGTTTTGTGCAAAATGCCACATAGTTGTATTATGGACCAGGACAACTGTGAGTGACTCTCTTGTAAGAAACCGCCTGACAGAATCCTTTTGTTTTCATCCAGCTCTCTTCAGCAGCATCTTCTAAGCTTGAGGTGAACTTGAAAAATCACTTACCGTATTTTTCAGAGTATACGACGCACCTTTTTCCCTCCCTAAAAAGGGGTGAAAATTTAGATGTGTCTTATATACCGAATGTAGTCCCACCCACCCACTGGCCCCCACCCTTTGGCCTCTGTCTTGTAGCAGTTATCTCCTTGCAAGCAAACAGCAAGAAAAAACACAAGTTGATTCGATTGGCCTCCTGACTCTCAGCTGTTTTGCTCTCAGCTGTTTTGCGCAGGGCTCTGCTGCTTGCTGCAAAGAGATAAATTGCTGGAGCAGATTTTTTTTCCCTTGGGCTAATCAAGCTATGCTGAAAACGAAATTGAAAGTAAAGCAGGCTGTTTGCTGTTTGCTGCAAGAGGCAAAATTGCTCAGAGGCAGAGGAAGATTTCTTTTTCTTCTTTTCCTCACCAAAAAAGGTGCGTCTTATAGTCCGGTGCGTCTTATACTCTGAAAATACGGTATCATCCCAGTGGCTTTCATTTGGTGATTATTGCATAATGTCTATGTAGTTCAGCAGTATCTAGAGGACAACAGGTTCCACCCTTACTCAAGGGTCTTACACCATGGATGTCCGACTTTTTGGCTTGTCTGGGCTGCATTTAAATTGTTTCTTTACAGCACTGAATGTGACACTTACATGTAAGTCCTAAATATTTAGCTCTGTCTCTATACAGCTGTGATAGCGAACCTATGGCACATGGGGCAGAGGTGGCACGTGGTACCCTCTCTGTGGGCACGCAAGCTGTCACATGTGCCTCCCACTGGCCAGCTAGTCTTTGGGTCACTGCCGCACATGTGGGGGGGCGGGTTGCATGCGGGGGGCAGATGTGTTTTGGGTGCTCAGTCGGAAAAGGTTAGCCATCAATGCAATATTGCAATTGGATATCAACCGTTAGCAAAAGTAAATACAAAACCAGCAACATGGTGAGCGATTCACTTAGAAATATGGTAATGGTGGGAAGACACCATCAAACAGGATGGTGCAGAAGAGCTTCTGCAAACCTTGTAGGCAAGGCTGAAGTTCTCTCACTCTGTTTCTGGGTTCGTACCACATGCTGAATTCTAAACACATGCCAATAAAACACATTTGCTGTGTTCTCTTAATATTCTATGCCATTATGGCTTACTATATGATCTAATTCACATATCATGCTAGACAATAGCTGGGTTCCCACAGTACACTGAAAAACTAATTACCAATCCCACTTCAATTTACTGCAATGTGTTTTGCTAATCCATCCACCTGTGCTATGAGCTGCTAAATCTTATTCAGTAGTGACAGAACCTTCCTAACTAGTTTTCTTTATAACATTGCTTGGTCTTTTCACATTTTGTAAAGTGTATTTATTTATATGCAATATTACTAACATACATGGTGCTGTTCAAAGTTACAAGGCAAAACAGGCTCTTGTTTCCAAGGAGCTTATAGGTAAATGTTCCCCTCACACATATGTGCTAGTCATTCCCGACTGTAGGGGGCGATGCTCCTCTCCATTTCAAAGCCAAAGAGCCAGTGCTGTCCAAAGACGTCTCCGTGATCATGTGACCGACATGACTAAACACCAAAGGTGCACAGAATGCAGAACCCACCAAAGAGGGTCCCTATTTTTCTACTTGCATTTTTTACGTGCTTTCAAACTTGCTAGGTTGACAGAAGCTGAGACAAGTAACGGGAGCTTACCCCGTTAGGCAGCACTAGGGATTCGAACCGCTGAACTGCCAACCTTTCAATTGACAAGCTCAGTGTCTTAGCTACTGAGCCACCGCATCCCTTATATATAAGATTGTATATAAAATATCATTATGAGGTTATATGATATAACCTCATAGTGAAAATAAGGGAAGAATGGATATGAATGAAAGGTATCACTGATCAGTTTGATTCCAGTTGGACACAAAATTAATGAATGCACTAATTGAAGTTAAATGTTAAAGGTCAGTGCCAACTGACTGTTTTTTAGTTGTGTCTTTGATAAAGACATTTTGCAAAAATGATGATTTAATTATCGTAACCCAATTTATCATTCCTTCTGCTTTACCCCTAGAGGGAGCTCTCTACCTTCCTGGGTGTCATTCATTTTGTTCCTATTTCTCCAGTGGGGAAGGCACAGACCAGAGGTCTTCAAAGTTGGCAGCTTTAAGACATAGCTAGCTTGCTGGAGAATTCTGGGAGCTGAAGTCCACAAGTCTTAAAGTTGCCAAGTTTGAAGACCTCTGGCACAGATGGTTTACCCAAGATCAAAGGGGATCAACTTTCCCATTTCTGCATGTCTTTTAGTCAGTTGGTGTTGCATAATCAAGCAAGTCATTTATATTTTACCTTCTGCTCTTCGTTTACACGCTTGAAGTCAACTCATTTGTCTATGTTTCCACATGGAAATCACTTTTAAACTTTTTCCTAGAAACTGAAAGGAATACTACATTATTTTGGGATTTGAAAATTAGAAATGTTTATAATTATAGAAATAGTGTGTATTATTAAATTTTAGATCAAAAGATTTAGGTATTTTTTATTTCTAACCGTGTCAAAGAAAGTAGGGAGTTATGCCTTCTGTATTTCTTTTTGTTTTTCTTTATTCCTTTCTTCCTCCTTCCCCTCCTCCATTTTTTTCCTCAATTCTTCTTTGTTCGTTTTTATATTTTACCTTTTGTAGAAATTTCACAAAGTATATTTTAAAAAAATGAACGCAATCAAATCACAGAAAATAATTATTCTTTAAAATCATTGTAATCATGGCAATATCATGAAATAAACAGCATAAATATTATTTTGATTTGCTTCCCATGGCCACATCAAACAACGTTTGATATTAAGAGCACATAGTGTAAGTAGCTATATTTGTGGGAACACATAAAACAATAGGGAACAATAGGAATCTGCAATCCCATCAAAACCATATCACAATAGTACAATAACAAGCGCACCAGCTCACCTCCCCCACAGATTCAAGTCACCCGCAAACATTCCCTCTCCAGAATAATCATTGCTAACCTAAGAAAACATCTACAAAAAATTAATTTCAGTGAATCAGCAAGAGAATCAGACAACTAATGTTTCATTCACTGAGTCAGACATAATTGAAACCAAAGTTGTTAAATTGTTATGTCTTATTTTATGTGGATTGAGGAATGGGTTCTATGTATTTCTGTCCACATACACATAGGACATTAATATGGCTGGCCATCTTAAGCCAATAACACTGGGTTGCTCACAATGCAAAACAATCGAAAATAAATATCGAAATACAAAATACAAAAAAACCAATGCTGAGGCATCCATTCATAATGTTCAGTCACAAATTAATCTGCAACTCAATGCCTGGGTTTTGAGTAGATAACAACTAATAAATCTGCCACAAACATTTTCATGACTAATTAAAGCAGAATATTCAAACAGTTTCCACATACAATATACACACCTCTAGCATTAGGAGAGACTGTAGTCAGAAGCTGGGTTACCCCATTTGCTTAGCCTAGTTCTTGTGCAAATCTGTTTTCTGAATTTTCACAATACACTAAACCACTTACCTTCACTACCAGTTCGCAAATGTGAGTGTGCGTAGGCTCAGGGCCTTCCGCGCATGCGCAGATCGTAAAAAACGGGACGTGATGACATCCAGGCAGGTAGGCAGAGCCTCCCACAGCCACTGCTACCGATTTGCCCAAACCAGATAGAATCAGCTGAATACCACCACCGCACTAAACCAGAAGCTGCCACGATAGTGTGGTACACACGTAAAGCTAATCCACAAAATAACATACCAAACATGCTTAGATTGTTCTATGGATACAGCCTCTAAATCTGTAACTGAGCTAATTTAGTATCTACTCTGAAAACAACCTAAACACAGAAGAAGCCAGTCTCACTCTTGATATCAATTTTTTCTGTCCTTTTACCTTAGTAGAACTGTGCCCATCACTGTTGAAGCAGTTGATGGTCTTTTGGACTGAATTAGGAGTAATTTTTACATAATCACTAAGCAAACAAATCCAATCCTTTGTTGTGACTCCCAGAGCTTTCTCCATCCAGAATTGTGAAAATTAGCAGCTTTGTTTCCTGCTGTTTTGAGATGTGAAATACTATGGTGTTTTGTGACTTAAAATAGGCTTATAAATCCTCAACCCCATTCAAAAAGAGGAAATGAACTTTTACTTCTCAATAAATATGAAACATCATTGCTAAATCAGCTGTGATTTTTTTTTTATCCTAGGTAGGAATCCAATTATAGTATTTTTAAAAACTTTTGTTTGGCATTTCATACATGAACTAGCAATATATATATATTAACATTTCACCAAGATTAGTAAAACACAATGAATGTTAAAAAGTTCTATGTTCAAATACCAGTGTCTAGGCCATGTTGTGGTCCATCAGTGGCCTGTGCAGCTAGTAGCTGATTCAGACAGCGAGGAGGCTGGTGTGCTGTGCCAGCAGCCTGTGCAGCTGGCACTCGAGTCAGACAATGAGGAGGCTGGAGAAGATGTGGTGCCAGAGGTGGGGATTCAGCCAGGGCCTTCAGAACCTCCAGAAGCTCCCTTAAGTGAAGAGTACAAAGAGGAGGAGCCTCTTCTCGATGCATAGGTGCGCAGAGCTGCCAAAAGGCAGGAGTGGCTCCTCAGGGGGAGGTCTCCTCAAGACTAAGGCTTGGGGCTAATTGGCCACTCCCTTAGCCTATTTAAGGAGGAACACCGACTGAAGCAATTTGCAGGGAACAACTTAGTTCACATACCTTCCTGTCTTGTCTTGCTTATCTTATCAGCTTCCTGAAAATCGTTCTGGGCATTCTGCCAACCATAGTAAATTTTCAGTTATTATTCTTTGAATTCTTGGCAGCTGTTAATGCAATTAATTAACAGCCATTGTTGTAAAACACTGGTTTATTTAGTAAACTAAGGTTTGAACGGACTTTGTGTGTGCTGCATTCTTTGGGGTCCGTAGCTGGGGCAGAACAGGCAAGAGGTGTCAAACTTGAATTCATTGAGGGCCACATCAGCGTTATGTTTGATCTTGGGGGGAAGGCAGGTGGGCATGGCCAGGGTGGGTGTGGCCAGCTCAACATCACTCATGTCGGGGCCACCTGTGTTGGCCCAGGCGGGACTGAGGGGATCCTCCTGCAGCCCTCTGCCAACAAAAACGGAGCTTGTACCCCTCCTGGGCTTTGTTTTTGCTGGCAGAGCCACCATGGGCCAGCCCAGGGGCAAGATCTAAGGACCCCACGAGCCAAATTCAGCCTGCGGGCATTGAGTTTGACACCTCTATCTAGGCCACCTAACTATTGAAGCACACCATCGTTTATATTTAAAAAATCAGATTCTGCATTGGTATATGCCCTCATTTTACAGCTCATCACTATGAGATCTACAGTTTGATGTGGGACATCACAGTCACACTGAGGGGAGGATACTACACCCCATTTATACAATGAGTTGTGGCAGATGCCATGTGAGGTATGAATCCTATTCAGGATTGTCCATTGCTGACATGATAGTTCAAAGCCTGACACATTTTTTGTGGGGTCATTTATGTCTTCCTATGTCTGGGCATCCAGAGACCGATTTGGCTTTCCATTGGGAATCATTGTTAAAGTTGTTGAGCAGATGTTGTGCAAGTGCCAGTGGAGGCTTCCTGGATTTGAGACTTCAGGCTGATAAGATTGGACAGATTTTATCTTTTTAAAAGGTTGGTTTATACAATAAATCATAATTAGAATTAAGAATGAGGTGAAGCTAATAATGGGAATAATAATAAAATAACATTTTTAGATATGTAAAAAAGAAAAGAAAAACACTATATCAACTGCTCAGTTGGCAAAATGCTAACAGGTATAAAGAAAAGATAATGCTTCGCAACTCCTATTTTTGGATGCTTTTTCCCTAACAACAAGAAAAAGAAATGTTTCATAGGAAATCTTGTGGAGAAAGATAAAGAGAAAAGATTGAAGCTTAAGATTAGTTGAAATGTTAGTTTTCCTCCTTGAGTTTAAATCTTCCTGATTAAATGCATCCAATTGTAGATTACTGAAGGAATTACTGAACTGCTGAAGCTTTATTTATTGTCTTCCAAAAATTCTGAAGAACATGAAATACCCTGTTTCCTCCCAAATAAGACATCCCCTGATAATAAGCCCAATTGGACTTTTGAGAGCATGGCAATAAAGCCAAGTGCCTATTTCAGGGTTCAAAAAAATATAAGACAGGATCTTATTTTCGGGGAAACACGGTATTATCCCTATTCTCCAAAAATGAAAGATCTAGCAAATTAGAGGCCAATCAGCCTAAGATCAATATGAAAAAAGCTTCTAGAGCAGTTCATAAACAAATTGATCTGAAAGCATCTTGAAAACAATCTGGTAAATACCAGAACTCAGAATGGATTTGTCAAAAGTAAATCTTGCCAGGCTAATATTTCTCATGTTTTGATCAAACAACTAGTTTAGTGGATTGTGGGAATGCCGTAGATATTTTATCTAATACATATTGAATTCAGCATTGTATTGCATTTGTATTGAGAAAGTACTCCATCTTGTGCTGATTAGCAAGCCAGTTAAGTAAGTATGGACTGTATGGCATGACATGGATACATGTCTATGTAAATGGATACATAGCTGGCTCAAAAATTATGCCTTAAGAGTGCTTATAAATATTTCTTTATCAAACTGGAGAAATACTGGGTGTCTGCCCTAAATTTCAGAGCCAGATCCTCCTATGTTAATATTTTTTAATGGTTTGGATGAAATAGAAAATAATTTTTTTACCAAATCTGTAGCTTATCCAAAATGTGTGGGAGAACTATCTTAGAATACTTACAAAATTTGGAACAATCTCAATAATTTGGAAAAATGATGCACAAATAAAAGAATAAAATTTATCAGAGACAAATGCAACATTTTTCAGTTAGGAAACAAAAATCAAATCCAGAGGTATAGGATGGGGGATCCCCAATTAGGTTATAATAGTATTTGCAACTGAGTAAGCATTGTGATGTGACTATAAAGAAGGCAAATACAATTTTAAACTGCATCAACATTAATATAAATTTCTAAATCACAGGAAATAATTATTCCATTCTATTTTGTTTTCATTAGGTTCCAATTTGAGGGTTTTTTGGGGGGGAGTTGTGGGGGATAGGCTTATTTCTTTACTCCTTGTAATTTCCTGGAAAACTCTTTTCAATTTCCTTGGCAACTTTTTGGTTGTGGCTTGCCATTTTTTTCTTGCTAAGGCTGAGAATGTGACTGGCCAAAGATTACCCAGTTGGTGTCAAATGTGAAGCAAGACTAGACTCAAAATTTCCCAATTTCTAGCCCTGGTGCCTTTAAGACCAGGGGCTCTTATGTATTGAGTACTGTATCCAATTCTGGGCATCACACTTCAAAGATTCAGAGAAACCAGAAAAGGTCAGAGAAAGGTAAAAATCTTATCGGGCAACAAATTACTAAGTAGTGTAAAACCAGGGGTGAAATCTATTTACCTTCCCAATTGGTTCGGAAGTGTGCGTGTGAGTCACATGCAATTTTGGATCCTCTGCACATGCGCAGAAGGTAAAAAAATAGGTTACTTCCTGGTTTTAACCAGGAAGTAACAACGTCCAGGCGGGTGGGTGGAGCCTCGCGCTGCTGCCACTACCAGTTCTCCAACCACCACCTGCCGCAGCTACCGGTTCACCCAAACTGGTGCAAACTGGTAGCATTTCACCCCTGTATAAAACATTGAAGAAGCTAGCATATGATAGAACTTTTCAAATCCCAATGTCAGATAGAAGAAGATGAAGACTTATTTTCTGTCATTTCAGAGTGCAAGGCACAGAATATGTATTATACGCTGTAGTATAGAAAACAATTGTGTTATAGGGAAAAACGGTACAAAAAATTAGACAATGGAAACAATTAGTAGAGAAAATTGGGCTGCCCTTCACACTAAATTGAGGTTAAACAACCAGCAATTTGGAAGGGCCTTGGGTTCCTGCATGGAGCACAAGGTTAGCCTTGATGGTGTAAATGTTAACTCTGTCCTCCCATGAGTTGTTTCTGTTTTGAAAAGGAACTGACATTCTCTTCAACAATTTCTGTTCTTTAAAAAAGCTTGTGTGAGAAAATTAAGGGAGCTATTCCATCTCTAGTTTCTTCCTGCACCTCTTTGATTCTTTCCTAGAACTAGCAAAATCAGTCTCTTTGTCTCAAGGCCATGTAATGTACAGTGTACATGAAAAGGGGGGTCAGGGAAAGAATAATCCTGCTGGAATAATCCAGTTCCAATCATGGTTTTTCCTGCTCATGTGTAATTTTTCTTTGCGCTTTCAATATTCAGATTTTTAATACTGTTTCCTGATTGCTTATTTGTAATCTATGACTATCATTAAGTGTTGTACCTTATGATTCTTGATGAACGTATCTTTTCTTTTATGTACACTGAGAACATATGCACCAAGACAAATTCCTTGTGTGTCCAATCACACTTGGCCAATAAAGAATTCTATTTTATTCTATTCAGGTTTTTAAAATAATTCAGTGCTGCCTTTTGTTTTTTTTGATTAACATCCATAGTATTTTTTAAACCTGGTATTATTCTGGTGACCAGAAAACCACTCAGTTATCATCTGAACTTCGATCTGCTGTTTCAGTCTCATTAACACAACATTCCAGAGGGTCTAACTCTAGGACAACTCATCACCGTGGCCAACTCACCACAGCCACCTTGCCGCAGCCAACTCGCCACAGGACAAAAGTTACCCAATATCAAAGAAATGGTGGAACAGAATAATTAAAGAAAGGATGCAAAAAGAAATGTAAATGACAAAAATTAAAATAGTTTAAAATTATTTTTAAATAATTAAATACAATTGTTGAATTGTACCACAACAAGTTGTCTCCTGAGTTGGTCATTGGGAATTGGCAGCAGTGAGTTGGCCACGGCAAGTTGACCGTGGCGAGTTGTCCTATTCTGCATTCCAGAATGGATGGATTCACGTGTGAATGTTTGTTTAGACCAAAAGAAATAAGAGAGCAAAAAAGGAGGAAAAGTCCTGTACACTTTTTTGTATTTTCCATCATTTATATGGGAAGTACTGTAGGCAGTAGAACTACCAACACTGATCTCTGCTCTTGGTAGGTAGTTTTCAAGGTTTGGCTCTAAGTGGCTGTCTTTTCAGGGCAGACAAGAGGCCTCTTGTGGAATCAGACCTTCCCTTCAATCCCTGATACCTGTTCCATTCGTGCCCTTGCAATAAATCTGTTTGCTGGCCTGCTTCTCTACCCTCTCCTTTTATAGTCACATAAAGTCTTTTGTAATCGTGGGACTTTGCACAAGGCAGAGGCGTTCCTGTTTGTGAGTGTGTATAAATATGGGCCGGGTATTTCAATTGCTTCATTTTCTATCGCAAACCTTTTTCTGCATTTGCAGCATGAGGACACCGTGGCTCTGAAGAAGTCCTGCTGTGAGCATGGCTCCCACCCATTTTCCTTCTTGTCAGCAGGGAGCTGGGAAGGCAACTTCAGGCTCTTACAGGAGAGACATCTTGTGATGGGGGGCGGGGGAATGCAGGGAGGAGGATTAAGCAACACACGGATTAATGTGTAACTGACAGGCAAGGTGTGGCTGGCAGCAGCAGGGAATACGCAAGGCTTCCAGAGCTGAAATGGATCCCCACAAGGGACAGATCTGTTCAAAGGTGTTCTGGGGAGAATGGAGGTAAGCGTGTGCATAGCCCTGATGTTCTGCACCAGCATAGACTTCTTGATGGGGAGAGAAAGGAAAGATGCAAAATCTATCCCAGGTCAAAGCTTAAAACTGGGCATCAGATACATATCCCATATTCCATTTTCTGAAAATCCCTTGGAGGAAGGAGACAGACACACAGCTCATTCACCCATGAACATCAACACAGATGTCTGTGGTTTCCTTGTCTGTTTTTGTAGTTGAGTGGCTCTGAATCTGTCAATCTGTTTTGGCAAGTATTATTCCTCAGATGCGGATGCCAGTAAAAGTGTATTTCATGGGAATGTATGGTGAAGCTTAATTAACTGCAAAACTCACCTGATAATCTTTCTTTAAAACCAGATCTGTGTTCTAAAATAACCGAAGCAAGTAGGAGAATAGCTCTGAGAATGTGCAAAGTGCCTACCAGTTCCCACTGGACTGTTTAGAACCAGCTAAGTCAGCTATGCATATGACTAGCTGGTATAAAAGGCTATAACATTGGCTCAGCATTGTTCTTTTAAGGCTCACAGTTTTCAGCTCTTGAGCCAGGTTGTGCATTTTCAAAAGGAAAGATAAGTTTGATTTTTTGGTCATGCTTTTTACCCTTCCCTTTTGCGAAGGATGTATTCTCAAATTGCTAGCTGCATTAACAAGTTGCAGGATTGTGGGTCATTTTTGCACAAATGTGAAAGTAGCCATGTGAAAAGAAAATCACCATGTTAAACATTTCCACCCGCCTCCAGCTGAACCAATGCCCAGACAAAATAGCTCATCAGCAATTGCACATGGTATGGCAATGTTTTTATGGACTAGTGAGTAGCCAACGAGGCATTGATCCTTTCCCTTGCCACATTGCAGGCCTGCCCTTTTCAGACTGCACATGCCATATGGAGAGCATGGCACAAACTCAGTGGGCAGTGTTCAGACAAAGGAAGTTAATCAATGTTCACAGAGAGTCTAAGGATGGGGTCCACAATGCTTTACTGCTTGAAGCAGAGCAGAAAATGGTATCCTCTTCCAGATTTATGCTAGCCAATTTATTGTAATACATGAGAAAGAACATTTCTCAAGCTCTTTTCCCAGTCTCTGACAGTACAATCCCAATATAGCAAATGAAAACAGTAGGGTTTTTCCCCCCTCTTCTTTGTGACACTTAACAACCTGCTGAGACAGACACCTTATTTTGCTTTGCCTTAGGAACATACCACTGACTAGTTGGAAACTGTTTTCCAGCTCTCTAGAGCTCACTTTAACCCGAAGGCTGGGAAATGACAGCACTTTTTAAGCCAGGAACCACATGAAAACTATAGTATAGTCCAGGAGTAAGCAATCTACAGCTATGGAGCCACATGTGGCTCTTTCATCCCTCTGCTGCAGCTCCCTGTTGCTCAAAATATACATCACAACTGCCAATGTGCGATACCTCCGCATGTGATTTATTGAGCTTTTCGACCCCGGTAGGCCAACCATGGATAAATCCAAGAAAAGAAACGTTTCAGAAGAAAACAGAATGTTTAATTCAGTGGTGAAATCTAAAATTTGTTACTACCAGTTCTGTGAGCGTGGCTTGGTGGGGAGGGGGTAATGTGACTGGGTGGGCATGGCCATTTTTTGTTTTACTTTTAAAACCATTTTTTCTACAAACTCTTCGGCGAAGAGGTTGTAAAAAAATGCTTTCAAAAGGCTCTGACGATCCCAGCTGAGTTGTCTGATCGGCAGAGGCATTTTTTCTTTTAAAAGCCTCTGATGATCCGAGCTGAGTTGCCTGATTGTCAGAGGCATTTAAAAGAAAAAAAAGCCTCTGCCGATCAGGCAACTCAGCTGGGATCGTCAGAGCCTTTTGAAAGCATTTTTTTACAACCTCTTCACTCTGAATAAGTTGTAGAAAAAATGCTTTTAAAAGCCTTTGATGATCCCAGCTGAGCTGCATGATCATCAGGGGCTTTTTTTTTTTTAACTTTTAAAAGCATTTTTTCGGCTGAAGAAGTTGTAGAAAAAACGCTTTTAAAAGTAAAAAAAAAAAAAGCCTCTGATGATTGTGCGGCTCAGCTGGGCATGCGGGGGGTGAGGGGGGGCAGGTATTTTTGATACCGGTTCTCTGAACCACCCGCCTCCATCGCTACCGGATTGGGCGATCTGATCCGAACCGGAAGCATTTCACCCCTGCTTTAATTCAACTACATATGTTAGTTTTGTGGCTGCTCAGGAAATAGTCAGGCATGGGAAGGGTTTTATGGCTCCTGAGGTTTTTTTTTCTGTGGGAAATGGGTCCAAATGTGGCTCTTTTGAGTATTTAAGATTGCCAACCACTGGTATAGTCCCTTTAGTGGAATTACTGTAAAAAAAAACCCAAAGAAATCTCCACAAATTATCCCCCTCAAAACCAGCAGATATACATATGATGTGGCTTTCCATATTTTGTGGTCTTCTATCACTCCAAAAATAATAAACATAACCCTAAACCACCATCTCTGGCCTAATTTCCATTTGTACTCTTAGGGGAGATGGTTCTAGAACGTAATTCAGCAGCCTCATTTTTATTTATGCTCAGGTCTCAGGAAGATATGACTTGATCTCTCCTTAGGTTGCTTGCTGAGTGTGAAGGAAGAAGGCTTCTCTCAAACTTACAGCCTTCTCTTTGGCTACCCAATGATGCAATTACGGCTGGGTCTCGGGGTCTAACACAGTGTTTCTCAACCTTAGCAACTTTAAGATACCTGAAGTTAAAATCCTGAGTTGCTTAGGTTAGAAACACTGATCTAAGGACTTGGCTTGATAACCAAGGAGGGTTCCAGAGCAGGGGTCTCCAACCTTGGCAACTTTAAACCTGGCGGACTTTGAGTTGAAATCCGCCAGGCTTAAAGTTGCCAAGGTTGGAGACCCCTGCTCCAGAGGACCCCTAAAAAAGTAGGGGATCAAGAGGCAGCAGTATACAATCCAAATGCCATTAATTGTGGGCTGTGCAAATTAAGTTTAGGAGGCATCACTTTGGCTCGTTCTCTCTCCTGTAGATCTTTTTCAGTATTATATATCCTTTATGTAGCTTAGGACTTAAACTGTTGAGCTAGCTAGGGTTTATTGCTATTTTATATTGTTATGTTTTATAAGCCAGCCAGTCATGTGGAATTGGATAGGAAATATAGTTGTTAACTTTAACGGCATCTAAAGCTACTCATCGTAACCTTCTTCCTCTTTTTTTTTTCTGAAACACTTTGTGCAGACAGTTGGCTGAGTTTTAGATTCCAGGCGACCAAATAATATTTGTTTCAGAAAGAGACTGCTGTTTATTCTAAAATAAAACAGGGACAGTCTGAGGTGGAAAGACCTTTAAGACCTGGATCTAACATTATCTCCTGCAGACTGGCTCCTACTTCTCACGATTTAGGAGGTTTTATTTTGTTGGAATGTGCGTTGGGATGCGTGTGTGTGTGTGTGTGTGTGTGTGTGTGTGTGTGTGTGTGTGATTAAACCCTCATTTAAGTCCAGGCTTCTTGTGCTATTGGAACCAAGACAGGTGAAGGGAAGGAAATAGAGCCTGCTGGTCTGGTTGGTGTAGGACCAAAAGCGAGGCTGGAGGTCGCTCACTCAGGCCTCGTGAGCACACAAGTGCAGGTGTGACCCAGCAGACCCTCACGCTGAGTTTCCACCACTGAGGGCGCTGCAACTGCCCCCCAACTTCCAGAAAGCTACAAGCCGTCTGCAAAATATGGAGATCTATTCAAATGTGGCTGCTGATCCCACCCTTCACAGACAGTGGTGTCTCCTGGGTCGACTGCGTCATGCGTCTTTTTTTTGGGCAGCCGATGAAAGGAATTTGTTGGCTGTGTTCTCACAATAGTCTTGATCCGGTGGGAAAAAAGACCTAGAGGCTATGCCTGCGTAACATTCTAATGGTTAGGGTTAACTATGGTTAGATTTGGGGAGGGGGCAGTAACAGCGTATTGTGATTACTTCAGGGGCCAGTGTATTATGTGAACCCAGTCAAATGCGTTATTCAGTACCAAGTTAAGCGTATTGTGTGAACGGAACAGCCATCCTTTAGACTTGATTTCACTTTGGACTCTCCAGGGAATGTGGCACCGTGGCTGAGCCTTGCCCCAGGTGACCTGCGCCTCTTGACCCCCTTCTCACGTCTGGAGGGAGCGCCAGGGGGCTCGGACACCTTCGTCTCCTCTCCAGACCTACTTGGCGCGTTATTCCTCAGGGAAACCCTGGCCACGGACTGTGGGAAAAGCCAGCGAGTTGCCCGACCTGCATCGGAGCCTGCCGGTTGCCTAGTAACAAGTTGGCATCAGGAATGGCGGTGGAGCGCCGAGGGCAGGGCAGCTCGCCGGGCCCAAGCCTCGGCAAAGATGTTGGCACGCCCACCTGCCCCCTCCCCCCACCCACGGACACCGGGGTGACTCACTGCCTCCGCCCTCCCCTCTCCGACAGGCAGCCCCTCACTCCGCAGTTGGAGCGGCTGGCAGCGCGGAGTGTGGAGGCGCCGCAGCACTTCGCAGCACTTTGGAGCGAAGCTTCAGGTGCCGCCTGCGCGGGCGGGCGGGCGAGCGGGCGGTGGGGCACCTCGTGGGGAGATCCCAGGAAGTCACGAGCGGGATAGGACCGTGCGGAATGGGAATCGGAGCGAGGGGGCACAGAGACGCTCCCGCAGCCGCCGTTGCTTCAGGCAGCTCAGCCGGGTGCAAGATCCCTCAGTCTCCCGTGGTCTTCGGCGCGTTGCTCTCCTGGAGGGGATTGGCTGCTCCTTTTCGCGGTGGGCAGCGCAGCGAGCTGGATCGCGCGATCCGTCAACTGTTGGTGACTTTTTAAAATCTCTCCTCCTGTCTCTTTGCAGACCCCGGAGCAACTCTCCGCTGCAGCCTGACTCGCGAGTCGACCCTCTCTGAGATCAACCATGGACCTTCGGCTGCGGGATCTGCGCCTTCAGGAGGAAAGGGAGTTTCTGGAGAGCGTGGCGCTACCCCAGCCAGGTAAAGCGATCCAGCTCAGAAGTGGGGGTGGGTGGTGGGTGGGCAGATAAGAGGAACCCCATCCAAAGTCCCCTATCCGCCGCGATCAGAAAGCAGAGCGCCTGTTCGAAAGAGAGGAATCACCGCCTCAGGCCCTTTGCGAGCTTCTCTCTAGATGTCGGGCTGGCTCGAGGCAGGCTGGTGCCCAGGCAGAACAATCACATTGCTCTTCCCGCGAATGGAACGGGGTTACAATCGGCCACACTGATGCGCAGCTCCTATTCATTAGAATGAAGCTTGCGCAGGAGATTGTAGTTAGGAGGGGGTGTCAGATATTGCCCTGGCCCCACATATGGTCCACTTCCACCTGCTACTCTTATCTCCAGGATGAAGGGTGTGTGTGTGATGAGGATGTCCAAATTCCTTCTAGCAAATCTGCCCTGTTTTTCGGACTATGTTCTATGTTGGCAGAGATCTGTTTGTTCAGCCTTTGACAGGGTGCTACTTGCTCCCACCTTCCACTCCCGAGGCTTTTCAGTTCTATTTTACAATCACTAGTCCTTTCTCCTCCAAGACTGGCTGCGTGTTCCCACACCAAAGGGAACTCTGCAACAGTTCAACAGGTGTCCCTGAAGCTTTTCCTGACTGCTAGTTAGGAGCTTCCTCTTCCATACACTATTGCTGCCAGGACACATCTTGAGGAACCCAGCTCCTCACAGCTGCAGAATGGAGGCAGTTGTGTTGACCACAAGCTCTGTGTCAGGCTGGGCAACTTCCTGAAATGAACCTTCCATTGCCATCAGCTGGGGCATCCCATCAGGCAGCGAGGAAAACAATGCATTTCAGCCATTTGCTTAAGTGCTTTCTTCAGAGAAATGACAGTGATCTACCTGCTTTCCCTTTTAATCCTCAGAACGTTTTCATTTGGTTGGTTGATTGGTTTGAGGGGAAAAAACAACAACTGACTCAAATTTACTACTGTAAGTAGCTGTGTTCACACAGCATGTTTAAGCAGATCAGATAAAGACCAAGCAGACACTTTCACACAATAAACTACACTTGGTTCCCGCTAACCTTAGATTAGGGCTATTTTTGTGTCGGTGTGGCTAGATGTGAATTAATTTATAGTTCATTATGTTCTGCTAAATGCAGAAAATAGATTAATCTTGTAAGCAAATTAAGTGTGTGCAATCACCAACCCCAGGTTTCTTCCTTCCAAGTCCAATATTTTCAGAAAACTTTCTTCAGTTAAGTATCACCCAGATTTGTTAGGATGACAGAGGATTAGGGTGGTTGAGAGAAAAAGGGGAGATGTTTAAAGTTTCCAGATTAAGGTGCTTTTTTGGTTTGTTTGTTTCTCTCTTCAATCACAGTTAATTCAGAGCATGCTCCAGGGCCAATGAATGAGAGTGCTCTGGATCAGTCCCCAATGGAAGAAGCCAGAAGAGGCAGTAGGGGGAAAGTCATTGTCCCTGAGCCCCTTATTACTGATGCTGATTGGCAGATGCCATGTGTCCCCAAATCCCCAAGGTAACACATATTGTCTACTTAAGTGGAGTATCTGTCCTCAGGGTTACAAGGGGGAGGTAGAATTTGGAACCCCAAATTCCTTAATTTGGGGATGTCATGTGACAGGTTGGGATGGGGTGTGGGAAAGAATACGCAAGAATATCCATTGGGTCTTTTTCTTCCCTTACCCCAGAGATGCCAGTCTAATTCTGGAAGCAGTTAAACGCAATGAATTCCTGCGGTGTCTGGGTGATGGTCAGAGCCAGACCTTAGTGGAGAGCTTCACTTCAGAGCAGCGCCAGCCTGGCGACATTGTAGTGGCTGAAGGCGATGAGGGTCATGCTATGTACATCGTGGCTGGTGAGGGAGCTATGTGGCAGGTGGGAGGGGGGGAGAGAAGGGATATTTGCTTACTAGCCAGTTCCATCACTTATCTCCACCTGGGTGATCCATGGGGGGGAGCCCTTCTCTCTGCCTTCCCTACCATGGCATTGTTTACAACATTGTTAGCTTCATTCCAAACAGGTTCAGCTGATATTCAATTAAAAAAGGAGGTGCTTTTTTCTATTCATTATTTCACTCATTTTGCTTTGCCTTCCGTTAACTGATTACTGCCTCTTATGAGAAATGCAAAACCAAAAAAAAGAGAAGACCATTTAATTGCATTTTCCCAGGAGGGGAAGAAATTCTCCTACAATTTCTCCACAGGAGACTTAGGGCTTCTTTTTCTTTGTTTGCCCTAAAATTACTTTTTGTTAGTTTTTGTTACCAAATTGTAAGTGTAGGCTGATCTTCTTTCTATGTCTTTCAGAAAGGAATGATGATCTCTGAGGGCATTTTGTTTGTGTTTTGTGTGTGGGCAGGAGTAGAATAGACAATGATAATTGCCATCCCCCCCCATCCCGATAGGGTTCCTGGAGAAAATTCTATAGTGACCTTTTTCAAAAGGATGCATGTAAAAAGAAAATGTCAAAATGTGAGTCTTTTCTCTGATAAATGTCTTCTGAGAAATTTAGTTCTGCTTTTGTATTTGACAAGGAGACTGTCCAGCTTTCTGTTGTCAAAGGCTCAGGGTATTGTGAATTTACAGAATTTACCAAATCAGGCAGGGCCATAGTGCAGCCGAAAAAGATGGAAGTCACCCCTGCACCCCCTTTTTCTAATAGTATATGATGATTTTTCATGCTTTTCGTGCAGGAAGACTCAGAGCAGAGAAGAGCTTATGTGAGATAATGACAAGTATTCATATCACGGTCAACTGAAATTTGAAAAATAAAATGTACCAGCATATTACGTTATCTCAAAATTTCAGATTGCTAGCACGGTTTATGATATACAAATTCAACCACTTGTGATTTACTAATTAACCTAGGCTTAAGCAAAGCCACTTGGAGAAGATGAGAATATCTCTGAGCCAGTATGGAGTACTTATTCTTAACTACTCAGGAATGACAGTCTGCTCTTGATAGGTATTTTTCAGTATCATGGGATGTGAACGGCTTCCCGTGATCCCTTTTGCTGAAAAGGGAGCTTCTCCCAAGTAGTTCCTGCTCCTTGGCTGTTCAGTGCGAAAGCAGTTGACCACTTGGTTGCCAAGGAGCTACAACATCATTTGTATTGAAGCTGTTTTTCTAATGCAGTGGGGTTACATTTCCCTTGAAGTTTGGCAGGGAGGTTGAGCCCCCAGAGAAAATCAAACTAACACAAACCACTGTTCAAGGAATATTGATAAGGGGGAGAGAGAGGTGCAACTCCAGCAACTGACAGCATCTTCTTGCTTTCAGCACTGGAGTGAAAGTTGAGTTGAGAACTGATGGGTGGGGAGAGGAAGAAAGAATGGAGTAGAAAGGCTAAGCATGAAAGGAAACTGCTACCAGATGCCTTCTGCTTTTTTTGCTACCGTAGACTAACAAAGCTCTCCTTCTCAGTGATGTGAAATAAGGACTTTCCTATTTTTTTCTGTTTCAAAGCATTTGTGAATGCTCTTTTTTATGCAGCCTAGATCTTTTGAATTCATGGGATATTGGAGTATAACAGAATAACAGAGTTGGAAGGGACCTTGTAGGTCATCTGGTCCAACCCCCCACCCCCACCCAAACAGGAGACTCTACTACACCACTTCTGACAAATGGCAGTCCTGTCTCTTCTTGAAAGCTTCCAGTGATGAAGCTCCCACAACTTCTGAAGCCAAACTGTTCCATGGTTGATTGTTCTCTGCACTCTAGAATCTCAACATCTTTTTTCATAGTGTGGTGACCAAAACTGGATGCAGTATTCTAGGAGTGGTCTTACTAAGGTTTTATAGAGTGGTATTAGTACCTCACTTGATCTTGATTGTATTCCTCTGTTAATGCAACTTAGAATTGCACTGGCTTTTTTGGCTGCCACTGCACACTGTTGGCTCATATTTAATTGGTCTTTAAACATCTTAAACATACCTATTGAAACCAGTTCCAACCTTTGTTAGCAGTTTTCTGGCATTGTTTCTTCATGTTGCCACAGAAGGCATGATTGATAACCAATTAGGTAGACAGTAATTCTGAAGATCAGGCAGCGTCCCGGAGCAAGATAATGCTTTGAAACAGAAAAAAATGTTACTTTGTCCTTTGGTGTTACAGTGCCACCTAATCCAGAGTTTAAGAAACTAGCAGTTGGTTTTCACTTGTTTCCCTTTGTATGGAACATTCAGCTGAAATATGAAGTTGTGGAAACCTAATCTAGTTCACATGTTATGGGAACTAGATCATCATTATTAAACAATCACATAGTTTATTTGTTTGGGCATACTACGGTATGGAAACACAGCAATTGTTTGTGTTAGACCAAGACCTTGATCCCCCCTTGTGCCACGGGAGAAGCTAAACTATAATCAAGCTTTTATTAGCTTGGCTTATTACTCACTGGGGAACCTTAGAAGTGCTGGCCACATTCCAGGAACCCTTCCACTCACATGAGTGAGCTTTAGAAAATGAAGGCCATTGCCATAGAGCGTGAGGCTGATAACACTGCCTTGACTCCCAGACACCATTAACAAAATTGGATAAATTATAACAGTGCAGGGCAGGTTGGAAACAGATGCTCTGTGTATGCCGTAGACATACACAATGCAATAACTCTGCCTACTAACTCTCAAGGAGCCTGTGCTTTTCTATCAGCCCATTCTTGGAGTCTGCAGAAAAGATACAGGAATCTTCCTGATATCTAAATTGGTCAGCCTCCCTCATGCTTCAGAACTTTGTTCACCTTCCAGCAAATTGCTTGTCTCATAATTTAAGCATGGGCCCAGGGTATCTGAGGAGCCACCCTCACCCCAATGGGATTGGTCTGTCCCAGTCGCTCCAGTGAAAGAAACCTACTTTGAATCCTGTCTGCCAAAGGGTTTCCAGGAGACGAGCCTTTTTTGCTGTGTCCCCTGCCCTTCAAACCTGCCTCTGCCAGCTGGCCTGGAGCCTCAAAAGGGTGCTCTTTGCTGGGGGTGCTAACGGTAGAAAGAAGATCCCCAACCCTATGTCACCTATCCTCTTGATTTTTAATCTTTATTTAATCTTTCTTAATTTTAATCATTTTGTTTTATCCTTTTTACCTTTTTCACATCCAAAAGGCTCCCAGAGTCACTGCCACAGTGAGATGGGTGGCATATAAATTTCACAAATAAACAAATAGTCTGTAAATATAATTTCTGTGGCTAATGGTAGTGATGAAACCACATAGACTGCTGAACTTACTCGTACGACGTTGCCCCACTGCTGTGTGTGGGCATGGGAAGAATTAGTGTTAATAACAAATTACAGGAAGGTAGCATTTTACTAGCATGGCTAATAGCCATGGAGAGATCTCTTCCTCCTCCATGAAATAGTTCAGCCTGTGTTTATCTTGGGTCAGGGAGTTAATTCCACAAGTGATGAAGCTGCAGGTGGCAATGACACATCTTCATAGCCCTTATTCTCATGTTGCAGAGGGGGAGCTTGGTGTGACGCAGAAGGGGCGCCATCTCCGCAGGCTGCTCCCAGGGGATGTGTTTGGAGAGCTGGCTGTGCTATACAACTGCCAGCGCACGGCAACTGTCATGGGTAAGGAAGGAATTGTGGTGTGTGTGTCTGCTTGTCAAAATTCTCTGCCACTAATGTCAACTCCGAGTTTGATCAGTTATGCCTCTCTTCATCAAAAGAGTCCCAATAACCCGTGCCCACCAATTGCTACACTTCCTGACACCTTTGTGTCTTCCTTGGGGTCAATGAGTAATTCTTTTCGGATTGGGTTAGTTCAGAAGTTGAAAATGGAGGGGGATAGGAAGAAATGGAAGAGAAGAAACGATAGCTAGGGGTTGATGTATTCTTAAAGAAAACAAATATGGCAAAACAACGAAGACAACAAATTGAACCAACACATTGGGGGCAGAAGCTTTCGCACACATGGAATTCATTTGTCTTCACATTGCTCAATCTCATTTGGCTTTTCCATAAAAGGCTATCACAATTACGCCTCTGGAATGTTATGCAATAATTTGATAGTAGTTATTCATAAGATGTAACGGCTGGGGAATATTTTCACCCATCTAAAATAATTAGCCTGAGAACTGAGAGAGGAAGCTTTTATATTTTACATAAAGTATTTATATTTAGCCTGACATGTCTAAGACTTCACTCATCGGCTCCTCCCTCCCCACTAATGAAGAGCGTGCCAAGAAGGGTAGCTTCCTATGGCAAATGTTCTGACCACCAGGGGCATCAAGATGATTCTGACTTCTTGGACAGGGGAGATGGGGCAATTCTGGTATTGAAATATCCCTTTTCCCACGATGCCCACCAACAGCACTCAGGCCTTGGTGTGTCCTGCCTTTGCAAGTCATGCTGGGCTGGGGCATTCTTGATTCTGTTGCTATGGCAATTGTACAATTGCATCCTTTCCCTCTACTTCTGGAACAGAAACAGAATCTGCTTTCCTCTGTTTTCTTCGTTTGCGAATGGCTAGTTGCTGATAATGTATCTCAATGCGTTCGCCCTATTGGGATCTGTGTATGCCTTTGAATATTAGCTCTCTTATTTGAGGCACCATAGCATTAATTTCGATATCTTATTTAAACGAGCACCGGGGGGGAAAAAATGGAAATATTACAGGATTTTGAAGGCTATGTGCGTCAGTCGCAATGTAGAAGAGTGTTTCAGAAAGTTAATGGCGAAGGCTGCCCACGCCGCTTTTTGAAAATTGCAGTTTCCTTCTGAAATACCCTTTCTAAAATGTGGCAGTTCTCTGCGAGAGGTGAAAGAACGGTGTATTTTTAAATCAACTTTTTTTAGCATTATATAGGAAGGGAAGGGATGCTGTCGGGGGCCACGCCAACGGTTTGCTCGCTAGTGTTGCGATGACAGTAAACAAACCCAGAAATAAAAACATTTGTTGTTACTACCAAATGTTAAAAGATTTATGCTGGAAAAGAACTAAAGCTAAACTATAGTGAAACCCTCTTTCTTGGTTAACCGTAACTTCTGTCTTCTCAGCTCTCACTGTGGTGCAGTTGTGGGCCATTGACCGACAGATATATCGCAGCATCATCACAGAAAACGCCAAGCGGAAACGTGCTTTCGCCCTCGCAGGCTTGCGAGGGTAAGTAGCCAGGGGACAAAAGGAGGGGAGGATCAAGAAATGTTTGGAGAATGGAAGGAAAAAGAATAATGAAAGTAACTTTTGTTCACCAGAGGTCTGGTGCGGTATAAATAAGTAACTAAATGTAGGCAGGACAGGTGTATTGGGTTTGCAATGAACGAATTCCCCTCTTGATTTCTTTTATGATTTCAAAGAATATTGGCTGGGTTTTGGAAAAAAGAAGTGGTGGAAAAAACAATAACCAACATTGCCTCTAAAGCAAGATCTCAGTGGCAGAGCCAGTTGGGGTTTGAGGCAGGGGTAAAATTCAAAATTTTTCCCTACCGGTTCTGTGGGCGTGGCTTGATGGGCATGGCAGGGGAAGGATATTGCAAAATCTCCATTCCCACCCCGCTCGGGGGCCAGCCAGAGGTGGTATTTGCCGGTTCTCTGAACTGCTCAAAATTTCCGCTACCAGTTCTCCAGAACCTGTTAGAACCTGCTGGATTTCACCCCTGGTTTGAGGATCTGTGGAATTGAATTTTGGATTAAAAAAAAGAAAAAGAGGGTGCCAGGAGTGCATTCTCCAATACTGCTGGATTACCATATCTGGAATGAAGGTATGGGGGAAAAGCAGATGCCAGAAAACATTCCAAATTATTATGAGCAATTGGGAGAGAGTCCTGCAGCTCCTGTGTCATAGATTTTCAAAGCATTCCTTGTGTGCGCTCCCTCTCCCTCTCCCTCTCCTTCTCTTTCTATTGCCATCCCAGGGTGAAACCACTCCAAGGCCTGTCCGATGCCGATCTTTCACAACTGCTGGACTCTGCAGAAGAGGTACCGTAATTGCAACCATAATAAAGACTCTCTCTGATTCAGGGTTGGCTAGAAGTGTGCAGTAAAGGGGGGCGGGTAGCACTGAGATAGCCCCCAGCACTTTTCAGGAGACTGAACATTAATCTGTACATTCTTTCAGCGCACCTTCATGCCCAATGAATTCATCATCCAGGAAGGAGATGAGGGGAGAGCCTTTTTCTTCATTCTCACCGGAGAGGTGAGTGTCGGAATAGTAAAATTAACAATGAAGAGATTTTGAGAAAGTGAAGATTTTCTCACGTTTACCATTCTCTTTACAATTAGCTTTCACCGTGTGTTGGGTGAAGGCACAAAGCTCCAAGTCAGGGCGTGTGCCTGGCAAACAACCTTAAAGCAAAGCCCTCTCTTTTTAATAGCATTCTTACCTGGAGCTGTGCTCAGTGGTGGGATTCAAATTTTTTATTACCGGTTCTGTGGGCGTGGCTTGGTGGGTGTGGCATGATGTGGCATGGTAGGCGTGGCTTGGGGGGCATGGCAGGAGAAAGATACTGTAAAATCTCCATTCCCACTCCACTCCAGGGGAAGGTTACTGCAAAATATTGTGGGGGGGCAATAAGCTGACTTTGTATAAACATACAAGAGTATGAAGGTTATTGTTTAACGCATTATAAGCCCCCCTGAGTCTCCGGAGAAGGCATATAAATCAATTTTTTTAAAAAAATCCCCATTTCCTCCCAATCAGCTGGGACTCGGGAAGGAGAGAATAGATGGGGGCGGGGCCAGTCAGAATTTTTACTACCGGTTCTACGAACTAATCAAAATTTCCGCTACCGGTTCTCCAGAATTGGTCAGAACCTGCTGCAACCCACCTCTGATACTACATCTACATCTCTGGATATAGAATTTATCTGATATTTTGAAGACTTTTTGCTAGAGAACCTCTGCTTTCCTGCTTCTTTAATTATTTTGGGAGATCCTTCCACAATCAAAAGCAAATTGCTGATTTCTTCTGCCTACATCCTTGACTTCTGGAGTGCTCAGTATGCTTCTCAGAATCAGAAAGAGCATTACAAAACATAGTAATGTAGCTACGGCCAGTGGTGGAATTCAGCCAGTTCGCACCACTTTGGGAGAACCAGTTGTTAACTTTCTGAACAGTTTGGCAAACTCGTTGTTGGTACAAATCATTAGGGCAGGGAACCAGTTATTAAGTTACTTGAATCCCACCACTGGCTACGGCCGAAGTTGAGTTCAACTCTTAAGAATTTCATGGATCCAAGTGTTCTTAACAACAGCATGAAAGTGGTTTGCCAAACTAGGCTAAAATGGGATTTGGTGGTTTGTGGCTCAGCATAGAAATTTAGTCACTATTTTAGTGTGTTATGCAAACCAAGCCATTATGTTACTTCATTTTCTTGGGCATAGCATGTTGTGTGAATACAACAGTTGCATTTTGTCAACCAAAACTTACAATTTAGTGTGTTTTGTGAATCTAGCCATTCTGAGCTTTTTTATACCTTTCTCATCTGCCGCACCTAGTACAAAAATAGCTTTCCCTGTCTTGCTACTCCCCAAGTGCCAAACTGGGGACCAGTCCCCTCCTTCCCTGCTGCCATGCTGCCTGTCCTCATTTCTTCCCTGGCCTCTGCAGGTTGACGTGACCAGGAATGTGGATGGACAGGAGGAGCACATCCGAGTGTTAAAAGCTGGAGACCACTTTGGGGAACTTTCCCTTATCCGGTAAGTGTGGGACACTGGCAGGCTTTGTGCACTGGTTGATACAGATGCCCACTGGAGGTGACAGAAATATCTTAGTATCAAATGTGCATATTGATGTAACAATTTGCTAGACAGAGTCCATAGCACAGAGAAGTTGACTGAGCCAGGAGGCCCCCAGGGAAGATCCACATGGGTCAAAAGTTTTGGACATGTATCCAGGGATGCGCTTCTGGGGGTTCGCAGGGGTTCAGGAGAACCTCTAGCTAAGATTCTGTGCAGTTCAGAGAACCTCCAAATCCCACTCCTGGCTGGCCCCGCCCACCCCACCTCTCCCAGGAGTCCCCACGCAGCCTATTTTGGGTGCAGGTAAGTGCAGGGTGTGCACTGAAGCTCAGGGAGGGTGAAAAACTGGAAGTTTGGGAGGGCCTCCGGATCCTGAGGAGGCCGTTTTCAACTTCCCAGAGGCTCGAAGAAAGCCTCCAGAGCCCGGGGAGGGCAAAAACACCCCCCTGCTGTGGTGCAGAAGGCTGACTAGACCACCCCCACCCTGGCCACGCCCACCCAGCAACCGGGCAGAGAATCCCTTGCTAAAATTTTTGAAGCCCACTCCTGCATGAATCCCACTGAACCTCTCCCTTGCAGGAATCTTTTCTTGCTCCAAATCAATCTTTTCAGGGAGGATCCTTTTGCCGGTGTATTTTTGAATGAGGAATTACAAGCACATAGCACTAGCACTAACACTTAGACATATATACCACTCCACACTGCTTTGCAGTATTCTCTGAGTAGTTTACAAATGTCAGCATATTGCCCCCAACAATCTGAGTCCTCATTTTACTGACCTCAGAAGGATGGAAGGTTGAGTCAACCATCAGCCGGCCAGGATCAAACTCTCGTCAGTGGGAATGCAGAATTAGCCTGCAATACTGCACCCAAGCCACTGTGCCATCACAGCTCTTATATGTCCTTGTATATCCTTGTAGAGGTTAGAGTGCAGTACTGCAGACTATGTCTGCTGATCACCAGCTGCCAGCAGTTTGGCAGATCGAATCTCACCAGGCTCAAGGCCTTCCATCCTTCCGAGGTGGGTAATCCCCCAGATTGTTGGGGGAAATACGCTGACTCCGTAAACCGCTTAGAGAGGGCTGTAAAGCACTATGAAGCGGTATATAAGTAAGTGCTATTGCTATTGCTATTGTATATCAATACAACCCACACTGTTATTAGCTGTGGGCTGTAGTCTTATTAATCAGAGATCACAACAGGGTAAAGTATAAATTTTCTTTTTTGGACATTTTTTCACTTTTCCACACTTGCAGCAACATTCGCCGGACAGCCAGCTGCCGAGCACAGGTTGAAGTAACCTGCATTGCAGTAGCTAAAGAGTAAGTAATGTTGAGCTCTTGCAGATATGGAGCCTGAATGTGCAAAGATGTATCACGGAGCCTCTTCTCAGAACTGGCCGTAAAAGATCTTATGATTTCTCCCTAGGGTCAGAAATACAAACTCCCTGAAGTAACATTGTAGAGGCTGCTTCTAACCTAGCCTGCCTCATTTTCCGTTCTGTAGAAAACATTCACTGATGATGGGCTGGTAGAAAAGGGAAGGGAACGGTGACAGGTATGTTAGCTCCAGAGAAGCAAAGGCACTCAAAAACTGTCCAACACCTCACAAATCAAAGAATACACAGAAACTGAGCAGTAGAAAATGTACAGGGTGCTTGTGGGAAACTCTTGAGTGTGATATTGTTGCAGCCACAGTGATGGACTCAGAACATTTCACTGGAAGATTATCTTCAGTCGGCATATAGAAGCAGAGGGTACAAAATTAGTAGCTGTGAAACACAAGAGGGTTGAACATTTTTAGGTTAGCTTTCAGTACAAATACAAGAGTCAACAGTTTCGTGGAAAGCTGAAGAGCCATATCAAAGGGGCTTTTCTTCCTTGGTTTGAGGTAGACAATTGAAGGGTCATCTTTGCTTTAAAACTGTTCTAAGCTTATGCTTCCTTCCTCAAATGCTGAGAAATTATGCCACCAGTTTTTAGCAGTGATCAAGGGATACTATGGGGACACTACAAAAAAGCTTAGAGGAAGCCCATGTTGTTTTGGGGATGTAGTTATCCACTCAGAATATAAATTAGGGATAATCTATGGCTCTTTGCTATCTTAACTTGCACAGCTTTACGTCAATGACTAAAACTTTTAATAACTATATAATAACAGGACAGCCCTCTGCTTCAAAGTTTATTGTTTGAAATATAATGGCTGGATTCTCACTACATTCCAGGTTGAAATGACTTTGAGTAATTGGTGGCTCAGACTATTATAGGAATCCAAATTTTAAAATGAAGTAGGGGTGTCAACAATCACTTTCACTACTTGCCTCTCAAGAAGGGTAGAATTGGCTGTTGTATTATATTAGTGCTTATGCTCCACTTTTGAAACCAATATTCAAATAGCTTGCACTATAATGATGATGATGATGATGATGACGACGATGATGATGTTTATGGCAAACTTGTTTCTAATGGAAAAAGGAAAAATATGTCTTTCTTCCCTTTTAGTACATTGTATGGTTATATACTGTTTCCATTCATTGATGTTTGCATAATATGTTAAAGATTATTGACATTCTATTATTTAAATAGCTTAGAATATTGAGGATAGAAAAGAGAGAAAAACAGTATATCAATGTTAATTACAGTTTAGACTGGCAATTTTACAAGCATAAAATTATTTAGCATTTTCATCCAAAATTCATTGTAACAAAACCACTACAACTCACATCAAAATAATTGTTATACTAGAGGTTTTAATAGCTGATTACTTATTAAAGTTTCCCCTATGTTGTTACTTTGTGTGTGTGTAATATCTATTAATAAAAGGAAAAAGTAGAGCAGATTTAACAATTTGCTAATTGTATGAGTTGATGCCCAGGCATCTTAGGGTGGCTGAGGTTGAGAAACAAATTTAATTAGGAGAGAGAGGGAGGGAGGGTGAGAGAGACAGGGAGGAAAAGGAAAGTAATAAAAGAGAACTATTGGGTTTCTGACTCCCCCTTATAATACATCTAACTGATTTGCAATATTTGTAGACATTTAGGCCCCCTTAGAAACCAGACTAAAAATTATTACATTTGCCATGCTGCATGATGTGTTTCAAATTGCCAAATCTGGAACCAGTTATCAAGGGAGTTGCTGAGCTTTTCTTTTCTTAATGTATCTAAACAAAGGCTGAACCGATTATTTCTTGCAGATGCTTTAATCTGAATTCTTGCACTGAGGAGATTTATTTATTTATATTTATTTATTATTGCAATTTATATGCCGCCGTTCTCCCGAAGGACTCAGGGCGGCTTACAGAACAACAATTGATAATACAAATCACAATAGAAATTAAAATCTCCATTAAAACCAAATAAAATTGTTACAGTGTACAAACCCTCAAGGGATCAGTCCATTTGGTGAAAGAGCCATGTCTTCAGTTCGCGACATAGTTGACCTATGTGGCAACTCCTCTTATAGTGGGGAGGGGGATATAGGTAATCCTTGACTTACAACCATTTGTTTACAATGGCACTGAAAAAAATTGACCACTAGTCCTTGCACTTATGGCCATCCCAGCATCCCCACGATCACTTGATCATAATTCAGGTGCTTGAATTACCAGCAAGTATTTACGATGGTTTCAGCTTCCTGGGTCCTATGACTGCCATTTGCAACCTTCCCAGCTGGCTTCTGATAAGCAAAGTCAATGGGGGAAGTGGATGTGTGAAACAACCACATGATTCATTTAACAACTGTGGCTAGAAAAGGCGTTAACATAGTGCACAATTCACTTAACAATCACCATACTTGGCAACCAAAATTCTGCTCCCAGTTGGGATCATAAAGGCTACCTGTATGGGGGCCTGTGAATAGTTCCAAACCAAATTTTCATTACTGTCTTCTCTTTTCTGAATCCACTCCCTGCCCTTTTCCAGGGATTTCCAGGAACTGAGTCCAATGTGTGCTCGTGAGCCGTAAGTATTTCCTTGTTTCTGGGGTGGGTTGAATGGGGTTCTGTATTGCGATCACAGAGGCGGTTCAACAAAAAAACCCAGTCACAAGTATGAGCTTTCAATTGTTTTTGGAAGGCAGAAATGGGCAATAGAGTCCTCTACCCATCCCATACCCACTGCATGTGATTCCCATCCATGTACTCGTATTCCATTTTTCCTGTTCGTGCAGTCACAGGATTTGTTATCTGATTTGCCTGCTGTGCTTTACTTTCGTTGAGGCCCAGTATTTCTCAGCTTTGTTGACTTTAAGATGGAGTGTGGACTTCAACTCCCAGAATTCCCCCCACTAGAATGCAGGATGAGGAATTCTAGGAGTTGATGCCCATGCGTTTTAAAGTGGCTGAGGTTGAAAAACATTGCTATAGGCAACTCTGGCACTTTGATTTATTACTGCATGCAGTGGTGGAAATGTTCTTTCAGCTGGCTTATAGGGTTGCTGCCTTGCAACTCTCTGATCTCTGTTGCCAGTGGTCTCCCAGCAGCATTTCTCTGACATGCAAAGCCTTGCTGGTTCAGAACCTGGCACAAACACATTTTTGAAATTAATATTGTTTCCCTGGAGCTACCCACTTTTCCACCAGGCTGTTTTTTAAAAAGTTCACTGGTGCACCATTGAAGCTTTTTTCATTTCTTTTCTTTTCTTTTCTTTTCTTTTCTTTTCTTTTCTTTTCTTTTCTTTTCTTTTCTTTTCTTTCTTCCTCTTTCTTTCTTTCTTTCTTTCTTTCTTTCTTTCTTTCTTTCTTTCTTCCTTCCTTCCTTCCTTCCTTCCTTCCTTCCTTCCTTCCTTCCTTCCTTCTTCCTTCCTTCCTTCTTCCTTCCATCCTTCCCTTCCCTTCCCTTCCCTTCCTTTCCTCTCCTTCTTTTTAATCCTGTTCCAAATAGCCCATATGAATAAGAACTACGAAGTCCTTATTTTGGAGATGAAATAAAACCTTACTTTCTGTAGTATCAGGAAGAACATGAAACAATATCTTCTTTCTCAGCAAAGCATGCATCTTGAGTGGTCTTTGGTGCTCTCTGAGCTTGGCTCTTTTCATACAAACATTTCATTACTCAAACTAGGTAACATTTATTTATTTATTTTATTTATTTTATTTATTTTATTTATTTTATTTGTCAAGCATATATAAAATAACAGATAAAAGTATAAACATGATTTGAATACAGGATAAGGATACAAATAAATGGGGACATTAGGACAGGGACGGTAGGCACGCTGGTGCACTTATGAACGTCTCTTACAGACCTCAGGAATGGGGTGAGGTCAACAGTAGACAGTTTAAGGTTAAAGTTTTGGGGGTTTTGGGAAGAAACCACAGAGTCAGGTAGTGCATTCCAGGCATTGACCACTCTGTTACTGAAGTCATATTTTCTGCAATTGAGTTTGAAGTTGTTTACTTTGAGTTTGTATCTATTATTTGCTCATGTATTGTTGTGGTTGAAGCTGAAATAGTCATTGACAGGTAGGATGTTATGGCAGGTAATTTTATGTACTACGCTTAGATCAGACTGAAGTCGGCATAATTCTAAACTGTCTAAGCCCAAAATTTCAAGTCTGGTGGCATAAGGTATTCTGTTGCAGGTAGTGGAATGGACATCATCCTCATAATCAGTGCACTGTTCATGTTACCTAGTTTGGGTAATGAATCATCGGCAAGAAAACAGCTGAGCTCAGAGAGCACTAAGGACCATTCAGATAACAAATTAGGGAGAAAATACCCCTAATAATTAAAAAAAAATCCTGCTGGGTTTCAACCAGTGACCTTCTGTCAGGAAAACATTACACCCACTTCATTTGAGAGGCTCCTGCAACAAGAATGGCACAGAAATTATTGAGCCAAATGGAAAATGGGGGGGGGGGGGTTTCATTTTAAAGATGCCTAGATTCATTTATATTTGAATGCCTTAATTTTCTATATCTAACTTTAATTTTAATTTTACAGAAAAGCATTTTTATATGTGCATATAAAAGTAGGTATATCTGTTTAGTAAGACCTGCCCAGAGAAATATGATTGGTAATTGCTTTCCTGGCATGGAAATATGGGAGGATACAACATTAAGGGAGAAAGATGGGTGGTTTTTAAAGATGAGAAATAAATAAATAAATATTGTCTGTTATCATGAAAGACAGCAGTGCAGAATGAACACCCATCAAGTTGCTGCCGAAGCATCACAATCCAGAAAGAATTTTCGTAAATCAGTTTAGAGTTCAACTAGCATCAGCATGGGATAGGAACAGCTTAAGGGTACAGTAGTGGTATGCCCCAGAATCACCAGGTAAATATAATTATTGCCTTCTTATTTCCCATGCAAAATCATCCAAACCTAGGCCCCAAGACCTATATGTGGAAGAGCCACATAAAATTGGATTTTATATGGTCTTGATGGTTGTAAAGATGAAACTATTTGTTTTTTTTTAAAAAAATGGTTTTGTATAATGATTCTGAAGGTGGGACTTATGCTGTAGCTCCAATTTTTTATTTGCACTGTAATTTGAAACAGTATAATTAGTGAACCAAATTAAATCTTAAAATGTCTAATACTCTGCACATAAGAAATAACTCTGTTTTCACGCAGTGTTTATCCTGTGTGATGCTTTTACCTACGTTGACCACTGGGAGATAGTATATAATCGGTTATGGGCTGCCTTCTATTGGCCAGTATAAATAAAAATCACAAAAATCATATTAGTAGCCTTACTAATCCTAACAATATATCTCATATATAGACACCTATAAGGGCTTTTAATTGCTCCAGTGTTATAATAATATTTTTTTCCTTTAAACAAGCAAGACATCACCCCAGAGCAGGGGTGAAATCTAGCAGGTTCTGATAGGTTTTGGAGAGCTGGTAGCAGAAATTTTGAGCAGTTCAGAGAACCGGCAAATATCACCTCTGGTTGGCCCCAGAATGGGGTGGGAATGGAGATTTTGCAATTTCCTTCCCCTAGGAGTGGGGAGGGAATGGGGATTTTGCAGTATCCTTCCCTTGCCATGCCCATCAAGCCACGCCCACCAAGCCACACAAAACCCACCAAGCCACGCCCACAGAAACAGTAGTTAAAAAAAATTAGATTTCCCCACTGCCTCAGAGTTATTATGGGTTCCTTTTGACATCTTTACTGTCTATTTAGTTAATGTTGCAGGCAAGCAACCCATAAGGAATGAGATAAACTTTTGATCTATTGGTCAGTTTAGGCTGAGGTGGGCATGCTTTTTCCCATCTGGCCCCTGGGCATTGTCTTTTGGAGTAGTTCTGACCAGTAGAATTGTGCAGAGAAGTGTGTGCCAGAGAGTTCTCTTCTAGATGCTTTGTGTCCTGGCTAATCCGTGTCTCTAAACCAGGGATCAGCTGAGGGCCTGGCAGGTAAAATGCTGAAGGCATCATTGGTGTCTTCTGTATATCATCAATGATCAGGTCTGGTTTAAGAGTTTAGTAGGGGTGCAATCAAAGGAACATGGGGTTAGTGTTATTTGAAAACAACACTGTTTTAGAATAGTGTTTGTCCACCCATGTCCAAATATTCTCTGAGGCCAGCCGATATTTAGCCTTTCTTTGAATGCCTCTATGCAAAACAGCACCAAACCAGAATGAGTTGTGACAGAAGACTAAACTACTTATTTAACCATCTGTCAAAATTTTCTTCGTCCCCTATCATTCCATATTAAGCAGAGTAATTGGGGGATGTTTTCCCACTGGCTGCTAACATATGGAGGGAGGGGAGAGAAACAAAGCTGGAAGAATCCATCAATCTCTGTCCTTAGTGTGCCCTGTACACTGTAAATGATGACAACACCATTTGCTGGTGTTGTGTCTATGATAGCATAAGGCTAGCCAATGGGGACAGCAAATCTTATACTTGAATTTTATTGTTGGCTCAGTTAGTGATGATAACACTTTAAAGTGGAGTCCTAAGTATGAATCTGCATTGATTAAGTATCATCCCAGTACTGTAGGTACAAGATACATTTGATTCCCATAAAGATGATTTTTGCTGTTTTGTTGTATTTTTGTAGCTGTCTGCTTATGCAATCCTTGCTTCTTTTATTGTTGTTCTTTTTGTGAACCACATACAGTCATTTCAGAGTAGGGCAGTGTACAAATTGAATTTGATAAATAATTGGGAAAATGCCTATGGAAAAAAAAATACAGGACTGACTATCCTGTTTGATAGCCCACATAAAATTTGACTCAGTGATCTTGTGAAAAATATTTACCTGGCTATCATTTGGGTTGGTTCAAAATATATACTAGCTATGTTCACAAAACATGCTTAACCAGATCAATTAAAGATCAACCAATTACATTCATTTAATATATGTTGAGCTTGTTTAATTTTAAGCAATCATAATATAATTGTTTGTTGGATTCATTATTTTGCTGGGAATAGCTTAGCATGTTGCACAGACTCAGCTAGTTTGGTTAATTTATAATTCAGTATATTTTGTAAATTCAGAAAATGAATGTGGTGAGTGAAAACATAGTATGCAGTTTTCTGTTTTGTTCATGTGTATAATCAGGAGATGATAATTTTTAATTTTTCTCTCATCCATTCCTACCGAAAGACTTGGTCCTTTAGCTGGAATCTCCTAGGTGATCTTGCCTTCTATTCTATTAATTAAAAATGAAGAATGCTTTGTTTCTGCCTGCAGTGTTGGGCCTGGGAAGATCTTTCTTCTTGCCAAATAAGAGCACAAATTATGTTTATTTCTTCTTATGGAATCCTAAAAGGAAAGGATCTGGTTTTGCCTCCTCCTGTGATTTCTGCAGGTGTACATTTTGTCTTAGGCTTCAATCTGAGAAATGTGGCTTATTCTTGCTTTGGTAACTTGCTCCCATTCTGAGAAAAACCTCCACACCCATCTGTCCAACATCCACTATAAAGCATCCTGTTAGTGAATTATTCAGAACTGAAGAAGGATGATATATATATATATATATAACTATGGGTGGAGGCCTCAGTTAGCCCTGGAAAGCTCTGTGTGTGAGAGAGAGGGGGGGAGAGGGAGAGAGAGAGAGAGAGAGAGGGAGAGGGAGAGGAAGAGAGAGGGATGGAGAAAAGGAGAGGGAGAGGAGGAGAGGGAAAGGGAGGGAGAGGGAGAGAGGGGGGGAGAGAGGGAGAGAGAGGGGGAAGAGAGAAGGAGAGGGAGAGAAAACAGGAGAGGGAGAGGAGGAGAGGGAAAGGGAGGAAGAGGGAGAGGGAAGGAGGGAGGGGGAGAGAGAGGGAGAGGGAGAGAGTGGGGTAAAGAGGGAGAGAGAGGGAAAGAGGGAGAGGGACAGGAAGAGAGAGGAGGAGAGGGAGAGGGAAGGAGAGGGAGAGAGAGGAGGAGAGGGAGAGAGAATTTTTTTATGCCATTAATGTCTTCTTTTTCTTCTCCTTTCCCACCCTCTCAGGGAAGTCACGGTACAAGAGGATGTCCCTCTTTCTGAAACGAGACGGTCAGTGTTAAACCTTCTTTATGAATATACTGGTGTGTCATTGCTGGGTATCCACCTCAGCTGCTGATGCTGATCCTGGGAGCACATTCATGGAAAAGTGATCAAGTAAGGCTGAGAGCTGTCAGGACAAGTAAAACCTTACTTGGCTGGTTTTTGCACTGATGCCAGGCGACAGGTTGCTGTTCCACAGCTTGCTTAGCAGGCATCCTCTTTTCCTGTGGTTATAAAAGTCACAAAAACCAATGGAAGGCAACACCTCAAACACCTGTTTTTTGTTTAAGTCTAAGCTTGTTGACAATATTCTCAGGGGTTACTTTTCCTACTGAAACAAAGTTCTAGGTTTTAAAATTCTAGGTTTGCCCAATTAAAGGATACATTGGGATTTCTCTTGTTGCTTGTAGCCTCCAGGATTTTATCAAAACTGTGCCTTTTTCCTGCCAGTTCCAGTTGGGGGCGGTAAGAAATCGAGAGGTTCCCTAGACAACAGTAGTAACAGCAGTGAAGTTATTCATAAAAACAGACCTCTGCTAACAGTCCATTTGTCTTGTTGAGATCAGCATATCACACAAGCAAGGGAATATTTTTCTCCGGTGCTAATCAAGAAAACATCATGGCCATAATCTGGAACATTTCCACGAAGTATCACCTTTATTTTCTGTACATTTTACAGATTAAATAGCACTCGATAGGAATGATAAAGGAGCAAATTTAGGGACAGAAAATCCTGGAAGCTCAGTTGCCTCGCTGTTCTGAAGAATGGTCATCATTAACCTACACAAGTCAAAAGTTGGTAGGCTGCAAGTGGAAAGCAGAGATGCCAATGGCAAACCAAAAAGGATATAAATGCAGCTGTCTCAATTAAAGAGGTCAAGCAACACATGTAGCCAATGACAAGAACTGTCAGCTCTTTCTTTGCAGCCTCAGGACCCTGGAGGAAATGCAGACACTGATCAGTTGTATCTAAGTACAAGCAATGCAGGGACTCTTGATTGAGTGAGGCTTGTTCAACTGAATCAGGATGAATCTGTTTTATGATGAGGGAATCGTTTTCCTTTCAGGCTGCATTTCAGTAATGTTATCCTTGGTAGATGAGACTGTAGGAAACAGTGGGTTTAAATCAGTGGTGAAATTCAGCTGGTTCTATCTGGCTCGGGCGAACCAATAGTGCCATTGGCGGGAGGCTCGCTCACCCCCTGGGACATCATCACGTCCCATTTTTGACCCTCTGCGCATGCGCAGAATGCTCTGTGCCTGCGTGGAGGAAACGCATGCGCATATAGCAAAGGTAAGTGGATTTCACCCCTGATTCAAATCGATGTTCTGCAAAGGACATTTGCAACTACTGTTACTACATGAAATAGCTAAAGACTATATATTGTATGGTTCTAAGGTTGCTGGTAGCCCACCCTGGTCTACCTAATCCGCCACCCTTTTTCAAAAAGGAGTCACCCAGATGGTTCTGGCATGCTACCTAAAAGTGAAGGTTTTTTTCTGCAATAGATTCTCCGTGGTCCACCATGCCATTCATTTTTCCATCTCCAGTTGAGGTTCCAGAAGGATGATAGCCATGGATGAGAGATTCCTGACTTAAGCAGTCAGAGAAGTTGCTAGGTTTTATATATTTGTCCTGCTGTTAAAATAATATTTCAGCTTATATTATTCAGATGGCTGTCTAATATTATTCTTCACTTTGAGAACTCTTGTGGGTTGAAAAGCTGACAATAATAGATAAATCAAACTGCAGCATCTAACTAGCAGGTATTTCAGAAATGACAAAGGCACGTTAGCAATGACTATTTTTCCCTTGTGCATTGAATAAGGTAGGAGGAGCTGATGGCTCCAAAAACTTGTGCTAGATTGTCTGTTCTGCTGAGAATAATCTTCTGATGGTAAGGCTGAAAAGGGAAACTTAAATCCATAGAGGTCACAGTCACAGTGGGGTTTCTCTATGCTTACAGAAGGTCAGCAAGTTTGCGCACTCTCAGAGAAGCATCTCAAAATTAGGAAAAGCATGTCTTGAAAATGAACAGCTTATTCAGAAGTCTGGCAAAAGAGTTTGTGGGGTGTAGAAACTTTCCTAAGCTCTGCATTGCAAACCCCTGGCTGGGTTTGAAGTACATCCTAGTCTATGATAAAATGGGGTTGGGTAGTTTGTAAGTCAGCATGCTTTAGGGCCCGATTATTTTCTTAGCATGTTTATATCTTGTCAACCTCAATAGGATTTAGGTTTAGTATACTGTGGATTCATGTCCTGAGTAGGTATGGCAATTTGCCTTGATCCTATAGCTAAGGAGGGAAATATATCTCTTTTTTCCTCATTAGACTATTTTTCAAATTTGCTCTGAACATGGACCACACAATTAAATAATCCCTGTGTTTTTGTGTTGAAGAACATAGGTGTTCACATTCATATTTTTTTTGGCAAATGGGATGATTATGGTTGGGTTGGGTTGGGTTATGTATGCCTTCCTATTATCTCAATTTTAAAGGTTTTTTTTAATATGAAATTTTGTATCAAAAATTTCAATCCTAAATTAAGGCTTTATTTATCAATTTACCAAATGGGTACCACAGGCTAAAAGAACAGAATGTATAACACAAGCTTACTGATCCAAAATGTTAGAAATCCCTCAGTGCTATTGAAAGTCATTCTCCAACTCTATGAAATCCAGTTTTTCGGTATTCATTGTAACAGTGTCTATTTGCACTTTTTCTGGTTGCCTATGAGAGATCTCACATCCACTTAGCATTACACATGCCGACTGACAGCTGCTAACTGAACTTGTTCATTATTATTGGATTTGTTGAATATTAATCTCACGGTGCTACTCACATTATTGCTTGCAGTTTTCAGCCTCTGATCCATCCACTGATTGCCTGGCACATGGGGGGACTAAGTGTCAGCATGCAGAGGAAAGCAAGGGCTGAGACAATGAGTGGGGCTCTGACCCACACATATGAGGAGGCTGTACTGGACCGCACTTTGAGAGTCACTGCTGTGGAAAGTATTACCTTTTCAGCTGCTCTTTGCTTTGAGAAGGAAGGATTGCGCTGCTATGATTTTTTTTTGCTCCACGATACTTTTGTTCCTGGTAATGAAAAGCCATTCCCTTACCCAGAGACTGTTATTTGCATTTTTACAACATTCACGTTGAATACAAAGTCACATTTAGGTCAATCATATACACCTGCCCCCGCAGAAGAGGACGCAGCTGCTGAGATTCAGCTAACTTCTGGGAAGGAAAAAATGAGGCTGCTGAGAGGAACAAGCAGCTGTTAAGGTTGGGGGCTTTGTGTGTGTGTGGATTGCTCTTATTTTGCTAGGCAGCTGCTTTGAGCAAGGTTAATATCTGAGAATGGAGTGCATCAAGTGACCAATTAAAAACCCGGTCCTAAGGAAGGCCTTCCTGCAGCTACATTCACACAAAATGTTGAACAAGGACAATTGGCAGTTTAGCATCCTCATTGACAAGCATGTTATCCTTGGTTAGGTTTATAGCATCATGTGTGAAGCGCACCTATTTGATTCAAAGCACAACGCAGTCTTTGAAATGTGCAAGTGGCTATTTTTTAAATTCAAGTAACAAATCTAATGAGCTGAAATATAATAGCTAAAAGTATTCTGATTTTGCAGATTTCGGGAGACAAACCTGATTATTACGTTACTGACTTCAGTCTATATAAGCAATGGAGAAAAAAAATGCATACCCTGTTTCCCCCAAAATAAGACATCCCCTGATAATAAGCCCAATCGGGCTTTTGAGTGCATGGCAATAAGGCCAAGCGCTTATTTCAGGGTTCAAAAAAATATAAGACAGGGTCTTATTTTTAGGGAAACACGGTAGTACTGTAGACTTCATTAAGAAGAAAGTAAAGGATAGGGGGATGTTCAAATAAATAGCCAGATCTGGTCCCTCAGATTAAAGATATTGTGTTTTTCTGCACCACACAGAGAATTTTTGATGTTGGACTGTTAGAGGAAGAAGATATTTTTTTCTGCCGGTTTCCTGGTCCATTTTGTAGCAGGCTGATTGTTTGCTGTCTGTGGAAGAAAGATTGATTACTAACATTGGTCTTGGGAAATCCTGAATCTTCATATTATTGATGGGCAACCTCTCTTTCTTCCCCTCCTTATTCTTTCTTCTTTCCAGGGGTTCCTTCCTAGAGGGCCCTCCAACTCCAGTGCGACTCCAGGATCTTCTGCCTGTTTACTATGAGGATGGGGAGCAGAGAGGGAGGCCAGTGGTTTTGGGCACTGGTGGCTTTGGCACTGTTGAGCTGGTAAAGAATGGTTTGGGTGTGGGTAGATAGGCTAAAGCTGTATCTAGTTTGATTTATCTCACAGCTTAGATGGCCTGACACCAGAAATCTGCTTTTGGGTTCACATTACAGCTTTCCTCCTGAGACTCAGGATTGTGTACATACTATTCCCACCTCCAGTTTTTCCAACAACAGGAAATTGGCAAAGTATGTTTTACCAATAAAGGAGAAAATGGTTCAAACTCAGGGCAGGGGTGGGCTTCAAAAAATTTAGCAAGGAGTACTATGCTTGGTTGCTGGCTGGGTGTGGCAATAGTGTGCGTGGCCTTGCCGGCTTCCTGCACCATGGCGGGGGATGGGGTGTTTTGGTCCTCCCTGGGCTCCGGAGGCTTTCCTTGAGCCTCCAGGAGGGCAAAAACACCTCCCCAGGCTCCAGAGGCTCTCTGGAAGCTGGAAATGGGCCCGTCTCCAGCCTTTCTGAACTTCTGGTAGGCCTGTTTTTTGCCCTCCCTGAGCCTCCCCTGCGCTTACCTGCATCCAAAACGGGCCATGTGGGGACTCCTAGGAGGAGCAGGGTGGCAGGGCCAGCCAGAAGTAGGATTTGAGGGCTCTCCAAACTGCACAGAATCTTAGCCAGAGGTTCTCCTGACCCCCTGCAAAACCCCAGCAGCCCACCCCTGGCTCCAGGTTGAAATGAGAGTCCGTTGCTGTTCTCTGAACTTGGTTGTCTTCTTGTAGCTGTTTCATTACCCAAACTAGATAACATCATCAGTGTTCTGATGATAGCACTGCCGATGTTACGTAATTTGGTTAATAAAACATCTGCAAGGAAACAACCAAGCTCAGAGAGCACCAAGGACCCCTCAAGATAAGTTTTGCTGAGAAAGAATAACTGGTCCAAGGGGACCTTGTGTTTTCCATGGTTGAGGAAGAACCTGAGTCTGGGTCTCTCTAGTCCTGGTCCAACTGCATTATTGTTATATCATTTTAGGTTATTCCCAACTATCTTCAGCCTTGCCTCAATTTACCATAAAATAGCATTGTAGAAATCTATGGGATATATGTTTTAACCAGGAATACTGTGTGAAGTTCTGGTGTCCATAGTTGAAAGGGAACAGAGTGCCCTGTTTCCACAAAATTAAGGCATCCTCTGGTAATAAGCCCAATTGGGCTTTTGAGCGCATGTGCTAAAATAAGCCTTCCCCGAAAATAAGCCCTTCCCAAAATTATTTAAATGCAGAGCTGGAAATCAGGTAAGATGGCAAGCGGAGCCCCATCTTGCATCACATGCCCCAAAATAATAAGACCTCCCCAAAAATAAGGCCAAGTGCTTATTTCGGGGTTCAATAAAATATAAGACAGGCTCTTATTTTCGGGGATACATGGTAGAGATGGAAAAAGTGCAGGACTACAAAAAAAAATCCTTGAAACTTGCCTCATGAGAACAGGCTAGAATATTTAGAACTAGTTAGCTTAGAAAGAAAAGGCAGTAAGATATAATCAAGATGTATGAAATCTGATGTGGAGAAATTTGTTAGAGAAGAGTGTCTCAATGTATTAGGATCAAAGGTTATCTGATGAATAATTGGAAGTAGCTTTAGAACAGGAAAAAAGGTATTTCTTCACACATTACATAAATGACTATTTGAATTTATTACCCAAGATTGTGGTGATGGCCACTACTTCGGACAGCTTTAAAAGGAGATTAGATAAAGTCACAGGGACAAGAATTTCAAGAGCTATTCATTTTTTAAGATTTTGTATGAGGTACAGCATGCCTACAAATGCCATTTGCAAGAATTATGAGGACTCCAAAGGCATTTGACTGAAAAAAATTGAATTAAGATAAGTCTTGGTTGGGTTCAACCAAGGGTTAGAAAAGGTTTGAAGGAAACTGGCTGATCAAACTGAAAAAATGCCTTCAGTGTGACAGCTGAGGGTTAATGGAAAACCTGTTTTCAAAAACTTAACAAACTTAACATTAATGAAGTTTAATATGCTGTTCATGGCAGCATGATGTCTTAAATTGACCTGTTAAGTGTATTGTATGAATAGAACTACCCCTCCAAGCTACCCCACCTCACAAACTTCATACAACTATATTCTCATATATAGAACTATTGCAAATAAGAGTGATCATTAAATAAGTGCCTGCAATCTAAAGAACAATTGAGGTGCCATCAAGAACATTTGGAGAGAAGAAGGCTCTTGGAACACCTTGGACATGCTAGTTAGGCTTTGCTCATCTCACTCCTACTGGTTTATGCCAAGTGAGAAATCAAATAAGTTCCTAACCAACTTAAAAGGTTGCCCAAAAGATAGAGGACGGAACTAGAGGGACAGCCATACTGGACTTAATTTTTACGAACAGAGAAGAAATGATAGAGGGAATTGAAACTGCAAGAACCTTGGGTGAGAGTGACCATGACATACTAGAATTCAACATAACACAAACACAAACAATAGTACATAATGACACCAGAGTCTTAGATTTTAAAAGAGCTGATTTTAATAAACTCAGAGAGAACTTGGGAAAGATTCCTTGAATGAAAATCCTAAAGGAGAAAACAACGCAAAAATCTTGGGAAACTGAAAAATATGATCATAAAAGCCCAGACCAACACAATACCACTGAGAAATAAAAACAAGAAATCCAAGAAGAAACCAGCATGGCTGCACAAAGATATCTCTGACAAATTGAAAGGCAAAAAGGACAAGTACAAAAAATGGAAAGAGATACACACAACTAAGGCAGAATATCAGCAGATAGCCAGAATCTGCACAGAGGAAGTCAGGAAAACAAAGGCTCAGAATGAACAAAGGCTTGCAACAAAAGTGAAAGATAATAAAAAACGTTTCTTCCAACATATAAATAACAAGAAAAAAAATCAAGGAAACAGTTGGTCCACTAAAGAGAGAAGACGGCAAGCAAGTAACAGGCAACAGAGAGAGAGAGAGCAGAGCTGCTTAACTTATTCTTTGCATCGGTCTTCAGGCAAAAAGAAACTATAACCCAACCTACCAAAAACATAACTGTAAAAGACAGACTAGAAATAAAAGTTAAAATAAGCAAAAAAAAAAAAAAGTAAGAGAACACCTGTCTGATCTTGATTAACACAAATCACCAGGACCTGACGGATTACAGCCCAGAGTTCTAAAGGAGCTGGCAGAGGTCATCTCAGAACTACTGCACCACATCTTTCAAAAATCCTGAAGTAGCAGGGAACTACCAGAGGACTGGAAAAGAGCTGATGTGGTTCCCATCTTCAAAAAAGGGAAAAAAAACTGACCCAGGAAATTACAGATAAGTTAACCTAACATCAAGACCTGGGAAGATACTGGAAAAGATAATAAAAAAACAGATCTGCCAACATCTAGAAACAAGTAAAGTAACAACTAGCAGTCAGCACGGGTTTGTTAAAAACAGATCATGCCAAACCAATCTTATTTCATTCTTCATCATAGTGACCAAATTAGTAGACCAATGAAATACTGTGGACATAATACACTTAGACTTCAGAAGGGCATTCGACAAAGTAGACCACAACCTACTTCTTGGTAAGCTAGAAAAAAATGGGATAGATAGCATCACCACCAGATGGATTCGCAACTGGCTGACAAACCATACTCAGTGAGTAGAACTTAATGGATCTAAGTCTACATGGAGGGAAGTAAGCAGTGGGGTGTCACAAAGTTCTGTCTTAGGCCCAGTGCTCTTCAATATCTTCATAAATGACTTAGGTGAGGGAAAAGAAGGGGAATTTACCAAATTTGCAGATGATACTAAGCCGGCAGGAATAGCTAACACCCTAGAAGATCCAGATGGATCTTGACAGACTTGAACAATGGGCCTTATGATCTAACAAAATGAAATTCAGTGTAGAGAAAAATAAAATCCTACATTTAGGCAAGAAAAACCAAAAGTACACATATAGACTGGGTGTAACCAGGCTTAATAGCAGTAACTGTGAGAGGGATCTTAGAGTCTTAGTAGACAACTAGCTAAATATGAGCCAATAGTGTGCAGCAGCAGCCAAAAGAGCCAATGCAATCCTAAATTGCATTAACAGAGGAATACAATCAAGATCAAGTGAGGTACTACCACTCTATAAAGCCTTAATGAGACCACATCTAGAGTACTGCATCCAGTTTTGGTCACCACACTAAAAAAAAGATGTTGCAACCCTAGAAAAAGTGCAGAAAAGAGCAACCAAGATGATTAGGGGACTGGAAACTAAAACATATGAAGAACGGTTACAGGAACTGGGTATGGCTAGTTTAGTGAAGAGAAGGACCAGGGGAGACATGATAGCAATCTTCCAATATTTGAGGGGCTGCCACAGAGAGGAAGGGGCCAAGCTATTTTCTAAAGCAGCTGTAAGCCAGACAAGGAATAATGGATGGAAACTGAACAAGGAGAGATTCTGGAAATAAGGAAAATTTTTCTGACAGTGAGAATAATCAATCAATGGAACAGAAGTTGCCTTCAGAAGTTGTGGGAGCTTCATCACTTGAGACTTTCAAGAAGAGATTGGACTGCCATTTGTCAGAAATGGTGTAGGGTCTCCTGCTTGGGCGGGGGTTGGACTAGATGACGTACAAGATCCCTTCCAACTCTGTTAATCTTTTAATGTGTAATGTCAGGAGCTTGCTGCCTTCTGGCTGTTTAAGGGATACCTTAAGGATCTGCTACTCTTACAATCTTCCCATATCTGCAGCAAAGTGAAGATGCTCTTATAACAGTGGGGGGTCAGTTTAATTGGGAGGAAGCTGGTAATGGAGTAAGAAATATGTTCCTAATGGCGTTGGGGGAATAGAGATTTGATGATCTGACCTTCATTACTGTCCTAACCAGTTAACAAAATGAAGTAGCCTCATTGGTAGTGGGGGAATTTTTTTGAACAAGGTAATTACATGAATTTCCCACCTTGCCGCCTAAGAGAGCTACCCCTCTGGGAATCTATTGATGGATGATAAAAGCTGATCTGGTCACATGAACACCTCTTTGCAAAAAAGGCAGCAGAGTGCTATGATGAAGTTACAAATCTAGCTTTATGCAAGTTTAAGCAGGAAAAAAATGAGCTTGCGGTATAAAAAGTATTGGCACACGATGTTTAAATCTTGGGCTAGATTCAAAATACAGCTGCTGTCATGAACTGAAGGGGGAAATATTAAGGCTGATAGGATATGGAGCAGGGGATAGGATAGGGAGCAGGGGGCCACATCGTGTTGTAGGGGCACACACCTGCTGTCTTCAAGCGGAGGCGTGCCTCGGCCCCCAAGGCTCTTCTCGTTCCCCGGGTTGCCTAGAGTTTCAGAGCCCAGGCCTTAGGCTGATGCTGTGCAATGCCAGGTCCATGGTTAATAAGGCCCCCCTCATCTGCGAGTTAATTCAGGAGGGGGGAGCGGACCTGGCGGGTATTACAGAGACCTGGTTGGGCCAAGTGGGGGGGGGTTCCCCTCGTAGAGATGTGCCCACCAGGTTTCTAAGCATTTCATCAGCCGAGGGCCCAGGGCAGGGGTGGGGGTGGGGGGGTCATTATAAAGGAAGGTCTTGATCCGAGGGAGGCCACTGTATATCAGATAGCCGGATGTGAGTCTCTCCTGGTGAAGTGGGGCCACGGGATGCAGGTGGGCCTGCTGATCACGTACCTGGCTCCCTGCCATGTGACAGTGGCCCTGCCCGAGCTTCTTAACGTTATTGCCAGAGTGGTGGTTGATACCCCCAGACTGTTAGTCATGGGGGGCTTCAACCTGCCATCTGCTGGTGAGGCATCTGAGGTGGCTCGGGAGTTCATGGCTTCCATGACAGCCATGGACCTGACACAACTAATTCATGGCTCTACTCACACGGGAGGACACACTCTGGACTTGGTTTTTGTCTCTGGTCAGTGGTTGAATGGCCAGGATATAGGGGATATAGCTATTGAACCCCTGTTATGGTCGGACCATTCTCTCCTGAAGCTGGACTTTCTGACCGCTGCACCCCAATGCAGGGAGGCGGAACCGATTAGGTGGTTCCGCCCCAGGCGCCTGATGGATCCGGATAGATTCCAGAGGGAGCTTGGGCCATTTCCTGAGACTCTGGCTCACGACTCGGTGGAAGATCTGGTGGCCACCTGGGATAAGAAGGCCACCGGTGCTTTGGACTGAGTCGTGCCTTTGCAGCCTCTGATCCGGCGCCAAACTTGCCCAGCTCCTTGGTTTTCCGAGGAGGTGAGGGAGATGAAGCGCCAGAAAAGACGCCTAGAGAGTGGTTGGAGGGCCAGTCGTTCTGAATCCGACCGAACACTAGTTAGGTCTCATATTAAGACCTATTTAGTAGCGATAAAAGCGGCAAAGTGTAATTACTTTTCCGCTCTTATTGCATTGGCAGATAATCGCCCAGCTGCCCTGTTTAGAGTACCCACTCCCTCCTACATCAGGGAGCATGGGAGGACCCCTTGCAAGGGCAGGCTGAGGATTTTGCACAGTATCTGCACGATAAAATCTCTCAGATTCGGGAAGGCTTGGACTCTGACTGGGTAGATTCTGGCGAGGTGTCTGAGGCGGGTCTTGAGAATGTTATCTGGGACGAGTTTGATCCTGTGACTCCTGAGGACGTGGACAGGATTCTGGGGAGGTTAAATGCAACCACATGTTTATTGGACATGTCCCTCCTGGCTGGTACTGGCTACCTGGAGGTTACACAAGGCTGGCTCCAGAGGATTATAAATGCTTCTTTGGGGGAGGGTTTCTTGCCGTCCGCCTTGAAAGAGGCGGTGGTGAGGCCCCTCCTCAAGAAGCTTTCTCTGGACCCGGCTGTTTTGGCAAATTACTGTCTGGTCTCCAACCTTCACTTTATTGTGAAGGTTGTTGAGAGTGTGGTTGCGCAACAGCTCCCGCAGTACCTGGATGAAACTGTCTATCTAGATCCATGCCAGTCTGGCTTCAGGCCTGGGTACAGCACGGAAACGGCATTGGTCGCGTTGGTTGATGATCTCTGGAGGGCTCGGGACAGGGGTTGCTCCTCTGTTCTGATCCTATTAGATCTCTCAGCGACTTTTGATACCATAGACCATGGTATCATTCTGCACCGTCTGGAGGGATTAGGGGTGGGAGCCACCGTGTTGCAGTGGTTCTCCTCCTATCTCTCTGACTGGTCGCAGTCCGTGTTGGCAGGGGGGCAGAGGTCGACCTCGAGGCCCCTTGTTTGTGGGGTGCCACAAGGGTCGGTCCTCTTGCCACTCCTGTTCAACATTTATGTGAAGCCGCTGGGTGAGATCATCCGTGGATTTGGGGTGCGGTGTCATCTGTACGCTGATGATACTCAGCTGTACATCTCTACCCCAAACCACCCCAACAATGCCCTTGAAGTGATGTCCCAGTGTCTTGAGGCCATGTGGGTCTGGATTGGGAGGAACAGGCTTTGACTCAACTCTTCCAAGACTGAGTGGCTGTGGCTGCCGGTGTCCCGATATAGCCAGCTGGTGCCATTGTTGGCTATTGGGGGCGAGTCATTGACCTCCACAGAGGGGTCTCGCAACTTGGGTGTCCTCCTGGACACATGGCTGTCTTTAGAAGAGCACATGACGGCCGTGGCCAGGGGGGCTTTTTATCAGGTTCGCCTGATACGCCAGTTGCGTCCCTTTCTGGATCAGGACTCCTTATGCACAGTCACTCATGCCCTCGTCACTTCTCGCCTGAACTACTGTAACGCTTTCTACATGGGGCTCCCCTTGAGGAGAACCTGAAGGCTCCAACTGGTCCAGAATGCAGCCGTGCGGGTGATTACGGGAGCAACATGGTGCTCCCATGTAATACCTCTCCTGTGTGAGCTGCACTGGCTTCCAGTGGTCTTCCGGGTGCGCTTCAAGGTACTGGTTCTCACCTTTAAAGCGCTCCATGGCTTAGGACCAGGGTATTTACGAGAGCGCCTTCTGCTACCGATAATCTCCCACCGGCCAATACGCTCTCACAGAGAGGGCCGCCTCAGGGTGCCGTCGGTCAAGCAATGTCGGCTGGCGGCCCCCAGGGGGAGAGCCTTCTCTGTGGGGGCACCCACCCTCTGGAATGAGCTACCTCATACGACTGATCCCGGACCTCTGTACTTTCTGTAAGGCCCTGAAGACTTTTTTGTTCCAGCAAGCTGGCCTAGCCTAAATAGGTTTTTATGGGTTAGTTTTTTAAATTGTACAGATATGGGGTTTTAAATTGGGGAGGCCGTTTCATTTAATTTATTTTAGCTATCTTAACTTTTACATTGTATGTATTTTAATTTCAACTGTTCACCGCCCTGAGTCCCCAGGGAGAAGGGCGGTATACAAATTCAATAAATAATAATAATAATAATAATAATAATATTCTTATACCATTGAAATGGTAAATGAAGAAGGAGAGTTAGTTTCCCCTTACCTGTCCAGGCAACTGGAAGTTGGATTGCCAGCACTTTCCTTCCAAAGGGACAGAATAAGGTTCTCAACCTCCCACTTATGGATAAAGCCTCTCTGTCCCACCTCTGTTTTATCTTCCCAAGCTTAGATCTTCCACTTGCTCACTAAGAGGAGGCCATAAAACACATCTGGGTTTACAGGCACCTTGCTCTTTGGGTCATAGGAGTGAGAATTTCTGAGCTACCTTCCTTCTTCTACAGGTCCGAAACACAGTGGAGGGCCAGGACTATTTCTTTGCCCTCAAGCGCCTGAGGAAGGACCATGTGGTGCAGAAGCGACAGCAGGACCATGTTCTGATGGAGAAGAAAGTCCTGCAGCAAAGCCGCTGCCCCTTCATTGTCAGGTTGGAATTCCCATGCTGAGGGAAGGAAGGAAAGGAAGGAGGGAGGGAGGGAGGGAGGACCCCCTGGGGTGAGGATGAGCAGAGGGCTGGAATTATGGAGATGGCAACAATCATGGTCCAGGTTTCAATGGCCAGACTTCGGCTTTATAGCTGCCTCGATGAAGACTATCATAAATCTGAATGACCACTAGCACTTGTTTCTGCTATTTAGAGATTTGTCCAAAATTTTGAGCCAAGGTATTGTAGCCCTAGCTGCTATGACCCCAAATGCTAATACCATTCTCAATGATGCTAACTGGACAAGAGAACTGAAAATATTTAGCAAGGACCCTGCAAAGATCTTGCCTAATAGGCAGTGGTGAAATCTAAAACTTGTTACTACCGGTTCTGTGGGCGTGCCTGGGGGTGGGTGGGTAATGTGACTGGGTGGGTGTGCCAATTTTTTTTTTTACTTTTAAAACCATTTTTTCTACAACCTCTTTGGCAAAGAGGTTGTAAAAAAATGCTTTCAAAAGGCTCTGACGATTCCAGCTGAGTTGCCTGATTGTCAGAGGCTTTTAAAAGGAAAAAAAAGCCTTTGCCGATCAAGCAGCTCAGCTTGGATCGTCAGGCTTTTAAAAGCATTTTTTCTACAATCTCTGAAGTGGTTGTAGAAAAAATGCTTTTAAAAGCCTTTGACGATCCCAGTTCAGCCACACAATCATCAGAGGCTTTTTTTTTACTTTTAAAAGCATTTTTTCGGCCAAAGAGGTTGTAGAAAAAATGCTTTTAATTTTTTTTTTAAAAAAGCCTCTGATAATTGCATAGCTCAGCTGGGATTGGGGGGGGGAGGTCAGGGATTTTTGCTACCAGTTCTCTGAACCACCTGCCTCCGCATCGGGTGATCCGGTCCAAACCGGGAGCGTTTCACTCCTGCTAATAGGTAAAAAGCAAACATCACTCCTCCATTTTGAAAAAAAAAAGGCCCAAATTCATAGCTGGATAATATCTTTAGCAGAGCCATCCACACTGAGTGGGCAAGGTTCTAGAAAGTGTCATCATTTCAAGAGAGCCCAAAGATGGGTGCTAAGAAAGAAGTAACAAAAGCTGGGCTAGGTATTTCAGTCATGAGATTTGTAGCATAAAATCAGCCTCAGAATCAAGGTTTTATTGGATATATTTTTGGTAGTTAGTCTCATTAGACTACATGTAACATTTAAAGATGAGTAATGGTTGCTATATCAGTTCTGAAAGTACAAGGCCGTTCGTTAGCCAACACCGTTTCTGACTTACTTGATGTGATCTTTTTAATAGGCTGCTTGGGTGAGCTTGTAAGAATCTGAAAGAAAGCAGCTAAGAAGAAAGAGAATTAAGATAAAAATCAATTGATTTTGTAAAAAAGCCACCCCCTTGATTAATAGGACCCCACAATTCCTATAGTGATGAATGAGATCAGAACCAGGGAAACATCTAATGCAGTGTTTCTCAACCTTGGCAACATTGAGATGTGTGGAATTCTACACCTAGAATTCCCAAACCAGCATGCTGTGAAATTCTGGAAGTTGAAGTTCACACATCTTGAAGTTGCTAAGTTTAAAATGTTGAAAGACAAACCCTCTAGTTGGAGAAGATGGACTTCTGTTAATGATTGATCAACTGTGCCTTTTTCTTATTGTCTGTTACTATCAGGGGTAGGCCTCAAAAATTTTAGCAAGGGGTTCTTTGTCCGGTTGCTGGACGGGCGTGGCCATGGTGGGCGTGGCCTAGTCAGCTTCCTGCACCACGGTGGGATGGGGGCATTTTTGCCCTCCCCAGGCTATGGAGGCATTTCTCGAGCCTCAAGGAGGGTGAAAATGGCCTCCCCAGACCCAAGAGGCCCTCTGGAGGCCAGAAACAGGCCTGTTTCCGGCCTTCCTGAACTTCCAGTAGGCCCGTTTTTCATCCTCCTCGAGCTTCTGTGTGCACCCTGCACTTACCTGCATCCAAAACAAGCCACATGGGGACTCCTGGGAGGGGCAGGGTGGGGTGGGTGGAGCCAGCTAGGAGTGGGATTTGGGGGTTCTCTGAACTGCACGGAATCTTAGCTAGAGGTTCTCCTGAACCCCTGCGAACCCTCAGCAGCCCACCTCTGGTTACTATGTCCTTTTTTATTGAGCAGCTGGCATATCTTTTGTTTTCCTTCTATTTTTAAGTATTTAAGGAGGTATTTGAATCATTCTTAGCATCATTCATCAATCTCACCATTCCAAAATTTAGCTTTCCTACAAATCTTCCTACAGTTCTAAACCCAAGCTAGCTGACTGTATCTGCTGGCCTACGTGTCTTACTGCTTCAGTTTGTGTTCTTTTATTTTCAGAACTTCACAAAGGGTTTTTTGTTTCCTGTCCTTAATTTATTTCTCAATATCCTGCAGACGCACTTTAAGCATCCTCCATTTAGAGAACCTCTGATCTTGAGGTCCTTTTTGTTAGCCCATTACTGTTGTTTCTCTTGCCACTGGACCCTATTTATCATTGCTCTGAGTATTTTAAAGTTTCAAATATGTGTTCAATTGCATCCAGCTTCCATTTCCCTTAAAATCAAGCTCAAGCATGGCAAAATTAGTTTCCTCAAATGTTTCTGCTATTTTCCTCATTAATGAATGGCTTTCCCCAAAGGAAAGTTAAACTACAATCTACTTGTCCTTGAGTTCACATAGAACTCTTTTGTCTTATGTAGGACATTTTTCAAAGTGATTGAGTAAACTCTCTGACTTTGCTACCGTCTTTTCAGGACATTGTCAAACGGTGGGAAACCATCCACCAACCATGCCAGAAATTGATTCAAATTGAATTGAAATGAATAGAGTTGGATGAATAGAATTTTGAAGAAGCACTAAATAAGTACTGATCAAGTAGGGGAGAACTTCTCTTTCAATCCTGGAATCTCCATAAACCCGGTGATCAACTTTTCAAACATGTGGATGTTGGGGCTATAAAAGAGCCAGAACCTCCTATTTCAGAAGGCCTCTAGGCTCAAGCCTTTCAACTGTCTGCAGGGTTGGAGGAGGAAAAAAAAGGGGTTGTGGAGCAGCATACTAGAGAATTGAAGAGGAAGAAGACATGCTTATACCAGGGGTCAAATTCAAACATTTTCCCTACCGGTTCTGTGGGTGTGGCTTGGTGAGTGTGGCAGGGGAAGAATACTGCAAAATCCCCATTCCCACCCCACTCGGGGGCCAGCCAGAGGTGGTATTTGCCAGTTCTTCGAACTACTCAAATTTTCCGCTACCGGTTCTTCAGAACCTGTTAGAACCTGCTGGATTTCACCCCTGGCTCATACCTGCCTAAACTTGCCAATAGATGCCAAGTTGATCCTACCTCCTGTGAGACATTTGATTGGCCTCCAATCGTATGCTTGGTTAAGTGTGCCAGATTCAGGGATGAAATGTAAAATTTGTTACTACTGGTTTTGTGGGTGTGGCTTGGTGGTGGCTTGGTGGTGGCTTGGTGGTGGGTAATGTGACTGGGTGGGTGTGGCCAACTTTTTTTTTTTAACTTTTCAAAGCATTTTTTCTAATGCTTTCAAAAGCCTCTGCCCGTCAGGCAACTCAGCTGGGATCATCAGAGACTTTTCAAAGCATTTTTTTAACCACCTCTTTGGCCAAGAGGTTGCAGAAAAAAATGCTTTGAAAAGCCACTGACGATCCCAGCTGAGCCACACGATCATCAGAGGCTTTTTTTTTTACTTTTAAAAGCATTTTTTTGTCGGAAAAGGTTGTAGAAAAATTGCTTTTAAAAGTAAAAAAAAAAGCCTCTGATGATCCTGTGGCTCAGCTGGGCATGGCGTGGGAAGGGCAGGGATTTTTGCTACTGGTTCTCCGAACCACCCACCGCCATCGCTACTGGATCGGGCAGTCCGGTCCGAACCGGAAGCATTTCGCCCCTGGTCGGATTCGATACATTTTGAAATTGCTACTGGTTACTGTCCATCTAACTGGAACACACAAGTTTTCACAAGTACTCCACCCAGACACCCCTTTAATCCTACAATAACTTTATAATTTAACATAGAATGTCATATTTATCTACCTTGCATTCAGTCTTGTTGCTTGTAAGATCATTTCAAATCCTAATTCATTCTTCAATAAAACTCTCAGAATTGAGGGGTCCTTCGTGTTCCCTGAGCTTGGTTATTTTCTTGTCGATGTTTCATTTTATCCAAATTACCCAAACATCATCAGTTCAAGTAAGGAGTAGGGTTTGAATTCTGGGAGTTGAAGTCCATATGGATTAAACGTTGCCCAGGTTCTTCTATAACCAGGTGTGTCAAACTCGCATTGTCATGATGTTGTCACGTGATGTATCATGACTTCCCCCACTTCGCTAAATTGGGTGTGGCCAGTGTGTGACGCATCCGGCCTGCAGGCTGTGAGTTTGACAGCCCTGTTCTATAATATTGACTGCCTATCTCAGCTTGAGAAAGAACAATAAAATAGGGGACTATGGGGGAAAAGCCCTCACAAGCTGAAATTATTATGGCTGCAACTACCTTGGCAGTTGGAAGACAACTTATGTTCATATGGCACTTAGCATTCCATTGGATTTTTCATGTAGCTAAATTGAATTAATCCTGGGGTTCTGTAGAATACTTAATGTATTATTTACATTCCACCAAGGAGCCTTGGTGGTGCAGCAGACTAAAGTGCTGTTAAGTAGCGCTTAGCTGCCAGCTGCCTGCAATTACTGCAAGTTTGAATCTCACCAGGCTCAAGGTTGACTCGGCCTTCCATCCTTCCGAGGTAGGTAAAATGAGGATCCGGATTGTGGGGCAATAAGCTTTGTATAAAAAAGAACACCGCTTAGGGGGGACCAAAAGCCCTACTAAGCAGGTATATACAAAAGTATGAAGGCTATTGCTTAACGCATTGTAAGCCGCCCTGAGCCTCTGGAGAAGGGCGGCATATAAATTGAACCAATAAACCAATAAATAAATATATTCATTTACATTCACATAGTGGCCAAGAAACTCAGAACTTACCCTATTCAGCAAATGTGATCTTAATAGTGTTGTACTTGTGCATTTTGCTCTTTTTATTGCTTCATCCTGGCTGGGGAAATCGAGGAGTTGAAGTCTACGCATCTTAAAGCTGCCAAGGTTGAGAAACACTGTTGTAGTCGAACACCCAATTAAACAAAACACCACAGTCTGTTCCAGCTGTAGAGCTGGACAAATGCTTTTGCAAAGCAAAAATAGCCTGAGGAGCATTCTCTGCAGGAGCTGAAAAAGCGAAGAAGGGATTGTTTTTGATCATGCTCCAAGATTTAAAATGACTTCCTCTTAAAGTGCCTTCTCTGAGCTTGATGGCTTTAGTGAAGCGATGCTATTGCAGGGAGTTATCCTGAGGCCTAATAAGGCAAAGGGGCTTTGAGGAAGAATGTGGATTGTCCTGTCCACTCTTGATTGATTTAAAGTGCTTCAGTTCTCTTTGATACCACTGGGACTAATTCTGTCCATCTCTCTTCACCCTCTTTTATCCTCCCTAGGCTTTTTTCAACCTTTCGAGATAGCCGTCATGTCTACCTGCTGCTGGAGTTCTGCCAAGGAGGCGAGCTATGGGCCAAGCTGCGTGAAGTGTATGAAGATGCAGCCATGGGACTTGGGCAGTGTGGGGCAGGATGGAAGGGTGGGGAAGAAAATGAACACCTGCATGTCTATACCAGTTATTCCAGGGTCAAGGAGGTTATGGATCATACATTTTGCAAATTTCTTGGTCCACAAAATATACCTTCCACTTAGGATACACACTTCTGGCCCAATGCTCCAGTGCCAAGGATGAGTCCCAAACTGTCCTCTCTATGGTGCCCTCAATTACCACCATCTAAGTTTTGGATGATTTCAAGCTTCCCATGTAGATATTGAATGGGTTCACACAACATACTGAATCTTAAAATTTGGCTAATAAAGCACAATGTCAGTATGGTATCCTTAATCAAGTCGGATAAAGAACTAACATGTGACTCTTAGTGTGAACTTTGGTTAGATTTTTTTTTTAATGGCTTAGTTTGTAGGAACAACTGAAAATGTTGTGGGTATGCAGTCAATTGCTATCTTCCAGAAACATGTTATACCCCTAAAGAATTATATTATGGTTTAATGTACTCATAAAACAACATTCCAAAATAATAGGAAGATCAACACAATTTGCTTAATTGTGAAAACTCAGCTCAGCTGTCGAAGTGTGAATCAGCCTCGTTTCCCCCCCGGGGAAACTCTAATTAATTAGAGGTGAATGGATCTTGTTTTCCATGGTGTATACTCTCAAAGAAAGAAAACCCAAAGTATATATTCTAAAAAACATTTTATTATAAAAGTAAAAAAAACCCTAGCTAACTATATCTTACCGGCAGTCTTATCACAGAGAGGACAAAGGAAGAAGTAAATCAGGAAGTTAGAAAAGAAAGAATGTAGACATGCGCAGTAGTTTCAAAAATCACAAGAAAGTCTTCTCTCTGTTGATAAAGTTCTCTGGCAAGCTACCGTAATGTTCAGAATGGAAGCTCAGCTGGCAAATACACAGAACGCAGTGACACACTTTAACTAGTCTAATCAGTGGGGTGAGTCCTGTCATACAATTGTTTGTGAGTGATGGGCAGTAGAGAAAAGATGGAGCTGATGAAGCGGCTTCCCACTCCATCCTGTTCATGAAGGAAGCTGCTTAAATTACCTCAAGTAGCAGCATCCCAGAAGGTACATAGAGGTTTTCCTGGCCCAAATTGGAGATAACATGGATTGAATATGGGATCTTTTTTTTTATTATTGAAAGATTTTTCAAAATTTTACATACATAACATCCCCATCATTTTTATTCAAATTGTGTTAACATCACCTGGTTTCTGAACTAATCCATTTTCTGGATTTGCAGAATATATGGAATCAAATGCAGTCACTAGATCTACCCTGTTTCCCCGAAAATAAGACATCCCCTGATGATAAGCCCAATTGGGCTTTTGAGCGCATGCGCTAAAATAAGCCTCGCCCCCGAAAATAAGCCCTCCCCAAAAGTATTTAAACGCAGAGCTGGAAATCAGCTAAGATGGCAAGAGGAGCCCCATCGTGCAATAAGACCTCCCTGAAAATAAGGCCAAGCGCTTATTTCAGGGTTCAGAAAAATATAAGACAGGGTCTTATTTTCAGGGAATCACAGTATGATTGTTCTGGGTTAAATATGTTGTATGAGAACAGCCAATAGATATAAATTCTACCACTTAAGTCCTTTTTTATTTCCAGTCGCTGCTTCTCAGAACCCGTGGCCATCTTCTGTTCTGCTTGTGTGGTTGAGGCTCTGGACTACTTGCATGGACAGGGCATTGTGTATCGCGACCTGAAGCCTGAGAACCTCATGTTGGATGCCAAGGGCTACATAAAACTGGTAACAGAGGTTGAAGAATAAAGCATTTTCCACACAGCGGCCCTAAGCTGCTTATCTGCCATGCTGAAAACAGCTGGGAATGACATTGCAATCCAGATTTCAAGCTGTTCTTCAGCTGTGGCAACAGTGCTGTTCAGCCCAAGTGTCCTGTCCTAATGGTGATATCTGTGGGTCCACCTGCTGCTTTACCCCTCCAACGTGCTCCTAGAAAAAAATACCAGTGACTTTTCTTTCCATGAGCTCATGAGGATGTGAGGGTTTCCATTGATAAACTGTGGTATGAGGCAGTGATGGGTTTCAAATTTTTTTACTACTGGTTCTATGGGTGTGGCTTGGTGGGCGTGGCATAGCTTGGTAGGCGTAGCTTGGTGAACGTGGCAGGGGAAGGATACTGTAAAATCTCCATTACCACCCCACTCCAGAGGAAGGATACTGTAAAGTCTCCATTCCTACCCCACTCCAGGGGAAGGTTACTGCAAAATCCCCATTTCCTCCCGATCAGCTGGGACTTGGGAGACAGAGAATAGATGGGGCGGGGCCAGTCAGAATTTTTACTACTGGTTCTCCGAACTAGTCAAAATTTCTACTACCAATTCTCCAGAACTGGTCAAGAACCTGCTGAAACTCACCTCTGATATGAGGCCTCCTCTATTGCCATCCCCATTAAAATATCGCTGAGATTGATTGTCTTATCCATTGGATGTTTGTGACTTTTTTGTAATTTTTTTTTCCTGGATCCTTTCTGAAAGTGGGTTTGCCTGAGAAGCAGCAAGCCAGCTATAGTATACAGTATCTGTACTACAAGTCCAGAAATGTACATTTTGAGGTTTCAGGGCACATACAGTCCAATCTCAGCCTGGAATGTAACTCCTAGTGACCGCCAAAAGCAATTCCCAATTTTTAATTTGCAATGTGACAGACAGAAAAACATTATTAAATACACACTTTGAAAACTATCAACTATTTTTAATTACACCTAAGTATCAATGAAATAGAATTAAATGTAGTTTTCATCGTGACCCTATCAATTATTTTTGGAGGTTCAGCTTCCAGTTCTGGGGATGGTACAAATGTGCTATCAGCCACTGTACTTTCAACAGTGGCCAGGTGTAAATCTTTCAGGAACGCTCAAGTATGCATGGAGAAAATCGCTTTCTGTTTTGCTTTTTTTCACTGCTGCAGTTAGGTGGGTTTTTTTTTTTAAATGTCAGAGTATCTCTAAATAGAAAAGTTTACTTTCCCACCAATGCCTAAACTCACTTCCTCCTTTTATTTTTCTAATATTTTTAAAGCCATGCAGATTGTTGGCCATCCGTAGAATTCTGCATTGTTTTCTGAATAAAATGATTTTGGGACTCGAACATTATATACATATAGATTGATGGGGGCAGTGGGACTCAGCTGAAGAGCAAGGGTCATTTTTCTGTCCTCCATTCCTACCTACTATTCCCCCCCCACCACTTTTTTTATAGGTGGACTTTGGCTTTGCCAAGGCACTCAGACGTGGGGAGAAGACTTACTCCTTTTGTGGGACTCCTGAGTACTTGGCCCCTGAGATCTTGCGCCATGAAGGACATGATTATGCTGTGGACTTCTGGACACTTGGTGTGCTCATCTTTGAAATGCTTGTAGGACGGTAAGTCTGTCTCTGCATTTCTCCAGGCATTCAGCAATGGATCACTCACACTACTTCCTGGTGCATCTTCTTCCTTTCTTCTCCCCTAAAAGCAGTGGTGAAATCCCAATTTTTTTATTACCGGTTCTGTGGGCGTAGCTTGGTGGGCGTGGCTTGGCGGGCATGGCAGGGGAAGGATACTGCAAAATCTCCATTCCCACCCCACTGCAGGGGAAGATACTGCAAAATCCCCATTCCCTCCCCACTCTTGGGGGAAGGATATTGCAAAAATCTCCATTCCCACTCCACTCTGGGGCCAGCCAGAGGTGATATTTCGAGGTAGGTAAAATGTGGATCCGGATTGTGGGGGCAATAAGCTGACTTTGTATAAAAAAGAACACCGCTTGTGGGGGGGGCGAAAGCCCTACTAAGCAGGTATATACAAAAGTATGAAGACTATTGCTTAACGCATTGTAAGCCGCCCTGAGTCTCCGGAGAAGGGCGGCATATAAATCGAACCAATAAATAAATAAATATTTGCCAGTTCTCCAAACAACTCAAAATTTCCGCTACCGGTTCTCCAGAACCAGTCAGAACCTGCTGGATTTCACCCCTGCCTAGAAGTAATTGGTGAGGGAGGAGAAGTTGGGGGAATGGGGATTGGCAAGAACTGGAGAAAGAGAAACAAAGCATCAACTATGCACCATAGATTCTGAATGGGGTTCCAGAGCCATTTATTGGATTTGCTTAGAGTCCATTTGACCAGGCTGACAATATAGGCAGAAGTGATAGAGATTCAGTTACAGTTGCTGTTGGGACATATCAAGGATTATTCCTTCTGGTGATGCTATTTAGACAAGTGGAAGAGTGAGTATCACTGACGAGGGACTTCTGGCTGTGAGGAAGTGGCTGGGTCTGTCCCAGAGTAGTATCTATATATCCATGTTTTTCTGTTCTCTTCTTCTCCTCCTTCTTAGACCCCCATTCCACAGTACTGAACCTCAAAAGATATACAGCAGGATCATGGATGGTGTCTTCTCTTTCCCTGCCTTTGTCAGTGAGGCTGCATGCTCCCTTGTAGCCAAGCTTTGCAGGTATGACTCCCTGATGACATTCATTCCAATCAATATGAGTGCAGACAGGGCCCTAAATAAAAATGAAGAAAGGAATCAGGTGGGTAACCATGCTCAACCTGATTCAAACTAGACAAATTGGCGTAGTGAGAACATAGTGGAAAGTGTAGATGAGGGCTTTAATAACGGTACTTCCCCTGCCTGCAGATTAATCTGTGGTTTCTGTGTCAACTGCAATTTAGCAAAAGCAAAATAACTCCAATAGTGTGAACAGGCTAGGCCTCTGGCCACCTGTTGCAGGAAGCATGAACATAAAAAGAATTGGTTAAATGCCCATCATTCCTCTGAAAAGCTCCCATGGAAAACAAGAGATAATAATTTATGGGTGATATCCAGAGACATCTTGAATTTCTTACTGTCCAGCTAAAACAATCTCCACTTCTAGTAGTATAACTGAGAGGCAGTTTGGTATAATGTTTAAGGCATCACTAGTTTGGGTGATGAAACATAGGCAAGAAAACAAGCAAGGCTCAGAGAGCACAAGGATCCCCCTCACCAGTGGTGGGTTTCAAAAAATCTTATACCAGTTCTGTGGGTGTGGCTTGGTGGGCTTGGCAGGGGAAAGATACTGCAAAATCTCCATTCCCACTCCACTCCAGGGGAAGGATACTGCAAAATCCTCATTTCCTCCTGATCAGCTGGGACTCGGGAGGCAGAGAATAGATGGGGGGGGGGGCAGTCAGAATTCCACTACCGGTTCTCCAGAACTGGCCAGAACCTGTTGAAACCTACCTCTGCCCCTCATGCTAGAAACCGTGAGACACTGAGACCCACCTTAGGTACAACGTGGGCAAGGGAATCCTGGGCCAGTCATTCCCTTTCACCCCTGGGAAGGAGGCAATGGCAAATCACTTCCAAAAAACCTTGCCAAGAAAACCATAAGGACTTTTCCAGGCAGCTGCCGGGAGTCAGAAACTGAGTGGAAGATACACATGTGCTAACATTGTAAAAGTGGGAGGAAAACATCACTTCTGTCTATTCTAATCATTTTATACACTTCTATCCTGACACTCCCCAATCCCGTACCATTACCTCCTTTTTTGATTTGTAAATGAAAAAGTCATAAACGTGGGTAACCTTTTCTTGTAAGAAAAAGAATCCAATCGTTTCATTACCTGTTCTATACCAATTTATCCCACCAAACGTATGCTAAGAAAACACTGTTGGTTTTTTCTTCCCTTCCTTTCCCTTTGGCAGGCGTCGACCAGGGCAGAGACTGGGCAATACCAGCAGTGGGATTCGGGGCATTCGGAAGCACAGGTACGTTCATAAGGAAGGATCCTGGACAGAGAAAAGTTGTAGAACCTGTCTCTGCCAAAAGGTGGCACAGGAGTAATAAAAAAGGACCATATTCTATAGAAAAATAGGATGGACTTGAGGAGTAATTCAAAATGTACAGAAATTGGTAAGATCGATGTATTTCCAGACGTTCATCTTCCCCATTGTCACTCAAAGGCATAATACTCATTCGAACTACTGAACTGTTTTTGAGAACTGTTTGAGAACAATGATCAGATCACTTTTCTTTGCATTGTGGTGGTTTCTTATTTGCATATGGCCAACCGGCTAACACTAAATATCCCTACAGAAGTGAATATTTGTAGCTCAAGATTGAACTGTGGCATCTATGATGCTCTATGCTCTTGGTTGTTTTCTTGTAGATATTTCATTACCAAGCTAGGTAACATCATAGAGAGTGCTAGTACCCTCTAGATAGTATTAGTCCTGTTTTTTGAACACAAGTCTGCAGCTCTAGTGCTAAACTCAGAAAATTAATCTAGCCATCTTCCAAAGGAGTGCTAAATCCAGAAGTATAAAAAGCCTATGAAATATCTGGCATTACATGAACAAGTGCCCACTTTTTCTTGAAGCTTGTATCAAAATGGCTATTGGGGACAGAGTCCAGAGTTAAAAGGAGAGGGTTCAAAGGGACCAATAATATCTGAGGTTCTGGAGAGTGTAAGCAATCATACTGGTGATGAAGTATGCTAGATTGCATCTATAGCAAAAGGTCTATATCCACTTTCATTTATCTGGCTTTGAATCCTAGTACTCTAGACCAGTGTTTCTTGGAGGACTTCAACTCCCAGAATTCCCCAGCCAGCCATGAAAAACAGTGGTCTAGATCAGGGGTCTCCAACCTTGGCAATTTTAAGCCTGGAGGACTTCAACTCCCAGAATTCTGGGAGTTGAAGTCCTTCAGGCTTAAAGTTGCCAAGGTTAGAGACCCCTGTCTAGATGTTTGCAGTTCATAGCCACTTCTATCCTCAGGTGGTTCAACTCCCTTTCCTGGAAGAAGCTGGCACTGCGTCAGATTGAGGCTCCCACCACAGTGCTGCTCAAGCAGGTATGAAAATGGCCTTCAAGGGCACTTCCCTTCTGCTTTCCCATACCAAACAGGTTGGGAAGCTATTCCTGTTCTTACTATTTGTTTTTTGTTCTTCCTCCAGGGTTTTCCTTACACCAATTTCAAGCGGTACTCTGTTTCACGCCAGCTGCCTGAGGAGGAGTTCTCTGGCTGGGATGAAGATTTCTGAGTTTCTGGGACTGCAGGGGAAAGGCCTGACCAGAGGCATCTCCCTATAGGTCCCATGGACTGGATGGGTATTTGGAGGCATAGCTGAGAGACCTGAGTCACCCCAGCAACTTCTCCCACTCCTACAACCAGATGCCCCTGAAGAGGGGTCTGTTGCCTTGCTATCCTCCTGCCTTTCTACCTTTCTCTTCAGTGCTTGGCAGACACTAGACTGCCCCTCCTGTTGTCTCGCTCCCCACTGCTCTTCAGGTTCACCCGACAGATTATTGCACTGGGCAAAGTCACTGTGAGTGAGGATGGTTGTCTTCCTGTGTTGTGCTGCTCAATGTGGGGAATAAATACATTCAGGGGACAGCCTGAGCCTCCTTTCTATGAATCAGACATGGCGGCAACATGTGTGTGTGTGAGTGTGTGTGTGTGTGTGTGTGTGGTGGGGGAGGGGAGGGGAGGGGAGGGGAGGGGCAACGGACTGATCTCCAGTCTGGATTCTAATTCTTTTCTACTTACAGTCCTTAGATTTAAAGATGGCTCCCTCTTTAGATGGGCAACTTTTTTTGGCTACATTGTCTTGAAAGAGATTGAGGGGAAGTAGGGGGATGCAGAGCATTGATACTGAAGAAAGAGTGGAGCACAGTGGTGAGTTACCCCCGGTTTGGACTGGTTCGCAAGAACCAGTAGTAAAATTGGCAGGTGGCTCCGCCCACCGACCCGGATGTCATCATCGGTGATCTGCGCATGTGCAGAAGCAAGGTGCGCGAGCAAAGCAATCGCACGAGTGCGATCCCATTGCAAACCGGTAAAGGTAAGTAGAACCCATCCCTGGTGGGGCAAGAGTTTAGGATGAGGATACCAATTTTTTTTTTTTCTGGCAGCATCTTCTCTGTCTCTCTGTCTCTCTCTTTCTCTCTCTGTCACACACACGGTAAAGATCAGAGATCTGAATTGATGCCTTGCACATGAAGGAATTTGAAATTAGGCTGAGGGGCTTTAGTGGGCCCGTATGTTGCCCAAATCTGATCAGGCCTTTAAATTCATGAGAAGTACACCTATATATTGGAGCTCTATACTTGGAATAATAAAATTTCTGCTACCAAATTAATGATAGATTGGTGTTATTACAAGTAGGACCTCTGCACTAGATGTTTATTTCTCAGGTTTCTATGCAGCATGCATATTCCTTCCCCTGAGCGTTAGAAATCACCAAGACCAGATTCTGAATAAACAGTTCTTCAAAGGGGTGAGAGTAGTTACATAAATGGCCCTAGTGAGTGTTGTCTTGCTGTTCTTTTCAAAGAACTATACTAGTATTCCTCCAGTTCTGTAAATAACCTTTCTGTGGTGTAGAAAAATATTTTTTTTTAAAAAAATATCAATAGGAGCAGGGAGGTTGATAAAGACATGTTCGGTTGTTCTGATGTCAGTTACTCTGAAACAAAAGCCTCCTATATCCATGCTGTTGTGTTCATTTATTTGCACGGAGCTGAGCTAATCCCAGCTTTTCTCTAAATTCGGAAGCTAAACTCTTGAAATGTCTGGAATACGTCTTTACTTACATGAAGCTGCAACAGAGAACAAATAGCATATGTTTCACCTCTTCCAAGAGAGAGGACAAACATGTCAGCATGCCTGAAGATACTGTCTCTTATCAATCACTCATTTCCCAAGTGAGCATTTTAACTCTAGTGGTGCCTTTCCTTACTATAGTGTCTTTGTCATTGTTGAATGTCATTTGCGGTGGTGGCACAGTAGTTAGCCATGGTAGCGCAGTGGTTAGAATGGAGTATTGCAGGCTAAAAATGCCCATAGCCAGGAGTTCAATCTTGACCAGCTCAAGGTTGACTTAGCCTTCCTTCCTTCCTAGGTCAGTAAAATGAGAAACCAGATCATTGGGGGCAATATGCTGACTTAGAGGGATCTGTAAAGAAGTATGGAGCAGTATAAAAGTCTAAGTGCTATTGGTATTTGTACTTGCTGGCAAGCCCAAGAAGGCCACCTTTGACCTGAATTATCAACTACTGCAGAAAGAGCTTGATTATTTACTAGCGATTTCTTGAGGTCCCTTGATTAGTGGACTAGTAAGTCTTAATCTAAAACTACAATTAGTGAAGCAGAGGTGGATTAGAGATTTGCTGAAATGAAAGGATGCCATTCAGCTAGATCTCTGGTCCAACTCTGCTCCTTTCTCACTCTGGACCATTAACATCGTTCCTGCTGCTTCACTTTGTCCACTACAATATAATGGGATAGCATGGCCTTTAATAAAATCCCTATTACAAAATCAGGCTAGAACAAAAACGGGAAAGCAATTGTTCAGTATGGTGAAAGCAATATTGTCCATAAAAAAAGGAGTGAACAAGGAAGTGAGTTTTGGAAGAAAGAAATAATTTAGCTGTGAATATGCTAAGCTTAAAACAATAATGAATAATCTAAACTGAGTATTAAAAAAGGATTGGGAGTGTAGAATTAATGAGAGAAGAACAGTAAAGATGGCAGATAATCAATCATACATATGCAGATGATTGCCTTCACAGAGACAAAACAAAATCACTGAATTTTCAGAGGCCGTCAAGAATGATCTGCAGAGAAAGAAAAGTAGAATAACAGCTGCTCTCTGAGGAGCTTCAACGGAAAGGAAGAAAGTGAAGGAATATGTTTCCCATTCTGTGAATATTAAAAATCCAATTAAGGCAAATACGGCAAATAATAGAAGCTGGAATCATGGAGTGTTAATGAATTGATAGAACTGAGTAGAGAAAAATGATCAACAGTACCATCAATAGGAGAACACTAAGAAATATAACTGCATAGAGCCTTCTCAATTTGCACTAATGATTAAGTCATTGCTGAGTCTCATGAGGAATGTTTCAAGGCCTGAAGGAAGCCAGAGAAAAAGTGCTGAAGAGCAGAGATAGAAGAAAGAGCATTAAAAGAGCAAGAATCAATAGTGGCACATTTCTGGAATTTAGAGGAAAGGAACAAAAGCTGATGGATGATAGAAAAAATGGGTAGCATTGGAAAAGAGAATATATTTGCATAATTGAACATGCCAAGAAGAAAGAGGGAAGAGAAAGGTTGGTCAAACGTGGAGAGAAGCTAATGGTGGTAGGACAAGGGAGGAATGTCAATCAAAATTAAGAAAGAGATTAGGAAAGTACATAAAGGGCTTTAACATAAAGGGTATTGTGACTGAATTCATCTCAAAATTTCCTCCAAGAAACAAACACTAGCTACATTCACATAATGTACCTTGATTATTGAGCTAACCAATTTTCTGGGCTCACACAATAATTTGAATCAAAAATCAATGGAACAGTTCAGCTTTGCACAACACACTATACCACAAAAACCTGAGTCGTGTATTATAAGAATACAGCCTTGGTTGGTTTTAATCTATCCTCATTATACAAATCTCAGTCATTGAATTCCAATCTGTATCTTCTGCCCCAGGTGTCCGTTAATATGGTCATACATTCTGATTCCTAATATTGCTAAGAACTAACAATAATACATACTTTGATCTATTAGATTTTTTTTTCAACCAGTATCAAGAAGATAAAAAGGGCTGCTGGAGTGAATTAAGAGTCCTCTTAGATCAAGTTGAAAATCTGTTTGGTTCAGCACCTGTGTGAAAATATATGGCATCATTTCTCCCTGAAGATAAAATCTCTTTCAAGTCAAGCCCGACTCCTGACATTTTCACTGACATATATATACATATATATTAATTTTTGGCAATATAGTGGTTTTCCATTGCCTTTTTCCAGGATGTTTTCTAGACTTCTCAGCTGAGCAGTCAACCCTGGTATTTTCTAGTGGACTGATATTCAAGTATTAATCAAATCCAACTTCACTTAGGTTTTTGAGATCTGAAAAGATTGTCTACTGAAATGCATAATAATGTATTATGTTCTGTGTGCAGTAGCTGACCTTTTGTCTTTTTAGCTCCAATGAGCAGACGGAACAAGCAGAAATGTATTGTTAAAACTGGATTTATTTCACACTCCAGATAATATGCTATCTGCTGCATGAGGAAAAGGAGTCTACCTCACTCAGAGGCATAAATCTGAACTTATATTTCTTTATCTTTTAATAGATTTATATACCGCCCTTCTCCTTTCGGACTCAGGGTGGTGAACAGCCAAAGTAAAAACATTTGTACACAAAAGTTAAAATGATTTTAAAAGTAATTAAATAAAATTTTGGCCCATAATTTAAAACATTTCAATTAAAATCAATATCAAAACTTTAAAATCTACATAGAATCAGGCCAGCCCGGCTAACTGAAAAAAGTAAGTTTTTAGGGCCCGACAAAAAGTCCGGAGGTCTGGGATCGTTCGTAACTGAAGGCTCTCCCCCTGGGGGTCGCCAGCCAACATTGTCTGGCTGATGGCACCCTGAGGAGGCCCTCTCTGTGAGAGCAAACCGGCCTGTGGGAGGCAATTGGTGGCAGAAGGCGGTCCCGTAAGTACCCCAGCCCTAAGCCATGGAGCGCTTTAAAGGTGATCACCAGCACTTTTAAGCGCACCCAGAAGTTCACCAGAAGCCAATGCAGCTCGCACAGGAGAGGTGTCACGTGGGAGCGCCCCATCGCTCCCATAATCCCCCGCGCGGCCGCATTTTGCACCAGTTGAAGCCTCCGGATGCACCCCAAGGGGAGCCCCATGTAGAGAGTGTTACAATAGTCCAGACGAGAAGTGACGAGTGTTATCTGTATTCTTCCCTTGTTCTCTAAGCATTTAAAAACTGAACCATAGCAGACAGCTGTGTAAACCAATGGATTCCTGAATTTGGTCCTTTAATCTATGGTATCAATAAAGATATCAGGCACTGCCAGAGGGCACAATTCACACAACACACTAGACTAGGCTAGAAAGCAATTGTATGTTATTTTATTTACTATACAGATTTATATGGCTACTCAACTAACACAGGTGACTCTGGGTGGCTTGCAACATTAAAAATCCACACTATCTGTTTCCCCCATCGCAGCAGCAATGCAGTCAAATCAGTCACTTGATCAGCTACATCTCCATTCGTGATTCCCAGGTTCTCTGACAAAACAATATTTTTAGGACCTCTCAAAAAAAGCAACAGGATGGAGGCCAATCATATGTTGGGAGAATGATGTTCCATAAAGGGCCACCACCAAGAAGGCCTATTTTGTGGTCCCACCAGATGTATATCCCTAATATATGGGACTACAACATAGCCTATCCAGGTAAGCTTGGTGGATATAATAGGGAAGCATTTTTGTTAGGCTACAGTTAGAGGCTGGTTTATTTTTAACCTTACTGGTATTGTATTGGGCTACATACGGTTCCTTTCATACCAAAACAAGGAATCAAATTTACCTCTCCCATCAGCAACAATTCCCCATCAATAACCTCATCAGAAATGTTAAAATCAATCAACATGTTTTCTTAAACTCTGTGTCTGATAGGTGGTCCCACATCTTTCTCCATTGATTGATAACTAGTTGACATCTGTAATGTTATAGCTATCTGACCACATACAGCCATGATGGCGAACCTATGGCACGGGTGCCACAGGTGGCACGAGGAGCCATATCTGTGGGCACGTAAGCGTTGCCCTAGCTCAGCTCCAGTGCACATGTGCACACCGATCAGCTGATTTTTAGGCCTCCCAGGCCCACTAAAAGTCAGGAAATGGGCGATTTCCGGCTTCCGGAGGGCCTCTGGGGGGTTGGGGAAGGTTGTTTTCACCCTCCCCAGGCTCCAAGAAGGCCTCTGGAGTCTGGGGAGGGCAAATAATGGACCTACCGGGCCTTTTGGTTAACCGTTTTGCCATCATGTGCCAAAAGTGGGTGTAGCACAGGGGGTCACGTGCATATGCGCAGGGGTGTGGGCATGCGCACACACAACCCCCCCCCCCGCCACGCTCTCCACGCTTTTGGCATGCGATGGCAAAAAGGTTAGCCATCACTGACATAGAGGTTCTCCAGTTTGTATTTCAGGTCTAATATATACTTGGAAAATTCAAATAGCATGGTTTCAGGACTCTCAAATAAATTCTAGAGGCTCTCAGGTGAGGAGGGAGAATTTTGTGGGATTAAGAGGGCAAGTGGGATGAAAGGCAATCAGCCATCTTTACAATAATTCCCTCTTCACATTTTTTCCTCCCATGAAGATAATGCTGGTTTCTATCCCTGGGCCTGTGACTTGGTTTATCCCTTCAATCCACCATTCAGTCTCTTTCCGCAATAACTCATGGTTGAGAGCTCTAATCTAGTATGTATATAGTCAGACCAAGGGAACAGTGAAGAGTAACTTTTTCTCAATTTATCCCTTCTGGCTATCTTTTTTATTGTTCTGGGATATATTTTTTTTTACTAAACAACCACAGTAGGAAAGCATAGCTAAAACCTATTTCCACAATTGTAAAAAAAATTTCCACAAAGAGAATCAGAAAATGGTAAACAGGAGAAAAGAAAAAAAAGTAATGCTTTTATTTTGGTGGTACAGACTTATTAACGACAAATAATTGCCAGGAAGCAAACCATTTAATATATGTTATCCAAAATCACATTTATGTTGCTGGAATACACATGATTCCTAACAATCAATGCAGAGTCCACCTGGAGTGGAGGGGCAAGAAGGGGAATTGTTGAGGTATATATAAATATCAACCAGAAGCCCTGCCACAATTTATGGCCTGGTGGCCAGATGTGCAATAGCCCACCAAGAGGCTTTATGAAGCTCACCAGCAAAGTTCACTCACATCTTCTTTGAAAACTCAAGAAATCTATCACTGCCAAACATCTCTGCTGTCAGGAAGGATCCGTTGCCTAAAAGATGTACTGGAAAATTCTCTAGAAAGAATGCAGAGAAGAGCAACAAAGATGATTAGGGGACTGGAAGCTAAAACATATAAAGAAGGGTTGCTGGAATTGGGTATGTCTAGTTTAATGAAAAGAAGAACTAGGGGGTGACATGATAGCAGTGTTCCAATATCTCGGGGGTTGCCACAAAGAAGTCAAGCTATCAAGCAGTCAAGCTATTCTCCAAAGCACCCGAGGGCAGGACAAGAAACAATGGATGGAAACTAATCAAGGAGAGAAGCAACCTAGAACTAAGAAGAAATTTCCTAACAGAACAATTAACCAGTGGAACAACTTTCCTCCAGAAGTTGTGAATTCTTCAACACTGGAAATTTTAAAGAAGAGATTGGACAACCATTTGTCTGAAATGGTATAGGGTTTCTTGCCTGAGCAACGGATTGGACTAGAAGACTTCCAAGGTCCTTTCCAACTCTTCTCTTCTCTTCTCTTCTCTTCTCTTCTCTTCTCTTCTCTTCTCTTCTCTTCTCTTCTCTTCTCTTCTCTTCTCTCCTCTCCTCTCCTCTCCTCTCCTCTCCTCTCCCCTCCCCTCCCCTCCTCTCCTCTCCTCTTCTCTTCTTCTATTCCATTCCATTCCATTCCATTCCTCCATGCCTCAACAACATTATCAGCTTCATTGCTGCCAGCATGCTTCAAGCCACCAAACAGCAAATTGACATGCCAGCTATCCCTTTGTGGCCAATTCTTTTGATTTATTAATGTATCTCTTTCCATGTGTATAGTATAGGTCTTCTACCAGCTTCAAGTCTGTTCAAGTGCCAAATGAGTGCTTTTATCTTGTGTGGGTTGGGCACCAAATTACTCTCTTCCAACCCAATAATTAATTGGCTCAATATGTATGATGAGATGGGCCTTTGACTTAATTTTCTTCACTGGGCAGAATCTGAAACCGGGTGGAAATTTCTACTTTCTTGTGAAGATTAGATATTTCCTACTAAAGTTTAAATGCTTTGGACCCTTCTGCTCTGCAGGTGAAATTAAATGTTAAAATGTCTAATAGTTTCCGTGGGGCTCTGAGGGATTCTTTTCTGCTGGTAGATCTGTCATCCTGCAGTGCTTTTCTGAGTGATTCAGTCTGCTGCATCTGGGCTATGGAAAAAAAAATAGAATCTCAATTACATGCTGTGAAGTTTGAAAGGCACTTTGAACAGGAAATGTTTTTTCATCAGTCATGGCTTTTAATCTATAATTAATGCAATCTGTTTATTTTAGTTTTACCAGGTGACTTTTAATCGTTCACCCAAGAACATTACTTTGTTCACTTAAAACATTTGTATACAGATAGTCCTAGATTGATACCTGGCATCTCTGTCACACGGTCATTAAGACATCAGACGACCACAATGGGTTTATGATCACACTTCCACTGTGATTGTTAAGCAAATCACTCAAAGTCATTAAACATCAGAAGATCACAATTTGCAATGTTACTGCTGATTTCTCTATTGGCTCTGCTTATTGGAAGCTGGCTGGTAAGGTCACAAATGGCAGCCATGTGATTGTGGGACACTCATAAACACCTGCCAGCTGCAAATTGCCTGAATCCCGATCATGTTTTCATGGGCACTCTGAAATAGTGTAAGGACCATCATAAAATTCCTTTTGCAGAGCCATAGTAACTTCAAATGATCGATAAACAGGATAGTCATTAAACAAACGACTTATATTGCTATCTTGAAACAGTTTAAAGCCATATGTAAAAATGCTACTAAAACAATCATGCTAATACTAAATGTTAATAAAACAATTAACATAAGATACAGTACATACGTTAAAATAGATGGAAGTACATGAGAAAGAAAACTTTGTCTCTGCACTTCACCGAAGGGAAAATTTGGGTGAAGCAGTGGATCTTTAATTATATGAAAAGGGTTCCTTGAATAACAGAGATAAAATCCTTTTAAGATCAAGTGCCTCCAGGGAGAAAGCTTGTCTATTTATTGATTTATTCTATTTGTATAGCCAGCCACCCCAAATATGTGACTGGGTGGCTTATGATAAAATAAAAATAAAATATATAATGTAAAACAAAAACATATAATATCGGAGCATCATAAAATAATAGAATAGAATAGAATTTTTTATTGATCAAGTGTGATTGGATACACAAGGAATTTGTCTTGGTGCATATGCTCTCAGTGTACATAAAAGAAAAGATACATTCATCAAGATTCATAAGGTACAACACTTAATGATAGTCATAGGGTACAAATAAGCAATCAGGAAACAATATCAATATAAATGATAAGGATACAAGCAACAAAATTACAGTCATACAGTCATAAGTGGAAGGAGGTGGGTGGTGGGAACTGCTGTGAGTAGCCACAAGATTGCAATCCACTATTTATGGTACTCCTAATAGGATCAACCATCGTGATAAGTGAAGAAATACATCACAGCCTAGCACTTGATAGATGTCATGATGGCCTTGGAAAACGTATTCAGATAGAGTGATGGAGTGTAGGTATAACCTACAGAAATCAGAATTGGGCAAGCCATGATATTTCCTGTGACTAATCCCGGTACAAGGTATAGTTGTGCTTTGAAGAAGCAAGATATGAAGAATAATTTCTGCTTTTGACCTTTTGTTTTGGAGAAGACTCTTAAGACTCATTGTCATTGACAACTTTCAGTCTCAAAAGACTATGGTATCGTGCTCTGGAAAGAGGTCCTAAAACAGCATCTAGTGTGACTAAAAAAGCCAATTCAAGAGTGGCAATCCCTTCCACACTGAGGGCAGATATATTCTGTCCCCTGCCAGCCCCAGATTTCACTGATTCCGGGACTGCCTCTTTGCCTCAGCCTGCCGAACAAGTGTCTCTTTGAATTGGAGAAGGCCATGCTGTGTCTTTAGCCTCCAAGCTGAATGATCGGAGGTCAAGATTTCCCAATTGTTAATGTCCATTCCCAAAGCCTTTAGATCTCTCTTGCAGATATCCTTATATCGCAGCTGTGGTCTCCCTCTAAGGCATTTTCCCTGCATTAGTTCTCCACACAGGAGATCTTTCGGAATCCCACCATCAGCCATTCTCACGACATGCCCAAGCCAGGGTAGACGTCACTGATTCAATAGTGTATACATGCTAGAAATTCCAGCATGTTCCAAGACTGCGCTATTTGGAACTTTGTCATGACAGGTAATGCCAAGGATACATTGGAGACAGCGCATATGAAAGGTGTTCAACTTTCTCTCCTGCCGTGCATAAAGGGTCCAAGACTCACTGCAGTACAAGAGTGTGCTCAGGACACAGGCTCTATAGACCTGGATCTTTCTATGTTCTGTCAGCTTTTTATTGACCCATACTCTCTTTGTAAGTCTGGAGAACGTGGTGGCCTCTTTGCCAATACGTTTATTCAGCTCAGTATCTAAAGTGAGAGTATCAGATATAGTTGAACCAAGGTACACAAAGTCATGGATGACCTCCAGTTCTTGTGCAGAGATTGGACCCACAAATCATGGGTCAGGACGTGGATTTACCTCCCTGGGTCAGGACAGGGAAGTAAATTCCTGTCCTGACCCATGACTTGTGTCTTTTTAAGGCTGATTGTTAGCCAAAGTCTTGGCAGGCCTTGCTAAAACAGTCCATAAGTTATTGAAGGTCTTCGGCAGTGTGAGCAGTAATGGCAGCATCTTCAGCGAAGAGGAAATCTCGTAAGCATTTCAGCTGGACTCAATTTAGAGAGATTAAACAGTTTTCCATCTGATCTAGTCTGGAGATAGATACCCTCTGTTGCAGTTCCAAAAGCATTTTCCAGCATGACAGCAAAAGAAACAGGAAATAAAGGGATTATTCAATAAATCAACCCAGAGTTCTCACTTGAGATACAAATGAATAGACTGAAACTGACTGATTTCAGACACATTAGGTGAAGACTGAGCTCTCTGGAGAAGACCCTGATGCTGGAAACATTGGAAGAAGAGGAATACCAGCAGCAAGGTGAATAGATTACAAGTGTACCATTGGATGATAGGAAAGACTAGATTAGGGACAGATTGTCATGGGAAAAATGGTTGCTAAGAGTGATTTGATGGCATATAATCAATCAGTAGGATCTTCCCAAGCAATCATATAGCTTTATATAGGGAAGGTGATCTATGAAGGTATGAAGCTGCAGTTATAGACATTACTTCCTGGGTATGCACCTGTATTATGGAATAGCTTCTAATGGAAATTTGATTGGCCCTTATATCATTGACTTTCCATTCAATTTTGGACCGCTTTCAGAGGCTCAACTGATGCCATCAATGTTTTGTGTTAGAAGATTCCTTTATATGTAGTGCTCGCCTAGTAACTGCTTCAATGACTGAAGTTAACAACAGTGCTAAAAAAAATAACTTTACAAGCAATGCTCACAGTGATGACCTTTGCAGCATCTCTCAGTCATATGATTGTCATTACAATCACTATACACTGCCCTGACTTGTTTTCTTTCCTTCTCTACTTGCAGAGACTGGAAAGAAAGAGATTACAAGAGACTAAGCAGGTGCACAATGGGGAATATACATCAAAAGCAATGTGATGTTGCTGGCAAGTCCAAGCACTCTCAGATCTCAGGCTGGGAGCCATGAACATGCTACAGCCTGATATATTTCCCATTGTGAGCCTGTTACTCTCTTGTAATCCCTTCCTCTCCAATTAATGTAAATAGACATATTATTTCCCTTCTTCTTGATTATCCCAGCAGTGAGGCAAGCATCCCAAAGGCTGGGGAAAGGAAAAAGAAAGCAAAGTCATAGTCACATGATTTCTCACTTAACAACTGCTTTTCTTACTGACAGAGCTAAGCTAAGATAGTCAACTGTGCTAGCTAAATGAGGACTATTTGTACTGTTTTATTACTTTAATATTTTAATTGTACTGTAGTCAGTTTATTGTTTGGGGGTTTTTTTGGTATTGTGAGCAGCTGAGTTCTTGTTAATTCTGACAAGAACAAATAAAGTAAAGAAAGTATATTTAATAACGTATCTGTTTAAAAAATTATAAATAGACCACAGCTTTTATAAAGCTCTAGAGTCAGGATGGGTTCTTATACCAAGTTGCTCATTTTAAAGTTGCTTGGACAAACCTTACTGATTATCTGTGAGATTGATCCTTGCCCTTTGTTACTTATGATATGTGATGTCCAGCTGTGTTCAGGAAATGATACATTCCTCCTTGGTGAGAGGTAATAAGACAGACTTTTGAACAAATGGCATAGTTAGACCTGTCTAGGATGCACAAGATCTGAATTAAAGATCTTCTTGATGAAATGTTTAAATCAACATCCAACTCCAGACAGTTAGTTTTAGAAGAAACTGGTAATATTGTGTTTGAATTTTCACAGTATGTTGTACAGTGTGTTGTCTTTGAAAATACTAGAAATTTCAACAGACTTAAAGTAAGTCAGTGAAATGGTTAATAGGAACTGGCTGATATTATGTTATGTCAGGTCTATGCCTCATGATACACGTTAAATTCATTTCCAGACTCAGCTCAAAGTGTTAATACTCCCCTTAAAACATTAATCAGTCTGGGACCACACTTTCGCTTCACACATTCTTGCCCAGATGTTAATATAATTTTCAGAAGTCTCCCTTAAGATGCATCTGCTGAGAGAAGAGATAGATGGCAACTAAAAAAGGCCTTTTATTGGCCTCTTTATTGCAAAAAAACAACAACCCCCAAAACCAAAACCATTTAACTTCTTAGCAATCATTCCAATAGCCTTACCCTCAGAATATTTGAACTAAAGCACAGTTTTATGTATTTACAGACCAACTGTATTGTACTGTATTGTCAATATATTTTGTACTGTATTGTCAATATATTTTCCATATGCAATTGCCAAATCAGAATTCTTATCAGAGAATGGGGAGAACTATTTTTTCCATTACATTCTACTTTGCCTAGGATTATCTAACCTCCAACTGTTTTACCATTTAAGTTTTAAAATAATTTGAGATTCCCCAATTGCAAAGTTTTTAAATCTACTCTCTCTCTTTCATCTATCTATCTATCTATCTATCTATCTATCTATCTATCTATCTATCTATCTATATCATCTATCATCTACCTAATCTATCATCTATCTACTGGTATCTATCATCTATCTATCATCTATTTATATCTATCATCTATCATCTATCATCTATCATCTATCATCTATCATCTATCATCTATCATCTATCATCATCTACCTCTATCTTCTATCTATCTATTATCTATCTATCTGTCTGTCTGTCTGTCTGTCTATCTATCTATCATCTATATAATCTATCATCATCATCATCTATGATATCATATATTATATTTATAATCTAGCCAATTTCTAGAACTGCCTGTCTCAGCAGCTGACTCTGGACAATGTACATCATAGAACATAAAAACAAATAAAGAACAATTAAAAAGATCTTGTAACTATTACCACATATCTATCCAAAGGCTACCATAGGCTATGCAATAGCATATGGAAAACTGTTGATACTATATATATATATATGATACTATATATATATAGTAACCATAAACTGCCCCTCTGAAATTTTCCTAGGACTAGAACTCACAGCTTTCCTCAAATCTATCATTCCATTTACATCTCCCAAATCCTCCTCTCTAGAATATAATCTGGAGGAGGAACCCATGTTTTGATTGACAGTTCTAACACCGAATTGTCACAAGAACCAGGGAAAATTCAGACCTGGGCTTCATAGGATAGTCCTATGCTATGGGTATGCAGAGAACACTTATCTTTTATAGCAGAGAACAGTGTTGCTTTTTTCTTTTTGAACTCACTTGCTCATTTCTTAGCTGCAGTTTCAGAATCCTAATAAATCAAGACAACCTGCTATATCAGATTATTTCAATGATCAAATTACAGAAAATCTTAATTGGGGCCTATTCATGCACTGTTACAAATGATACTAATTTCACACACTGATGCACCTACAGTGCATTCTATGGGAACTTTCCTGCTTCATGCTAATCGGTACCAAGATTATTATTATTATTATTTTTGCTGAAGTAGAACAACAAATGACTCATAAACAACAGCCATAGCAAGCTGTATGCTACCTAAAGCCACCCAGACTGATTAAAAGTCTGTCTGTCAAATCAGTAGTAAAAATCGAGTACTGTAGCAACCAATCATTTCGGACTCACTTATATTCAAAATCAGTCTAATGGTAGTGCTTGTTATATATGCTTTTGCTCAGCTCTTATCCATTTACTTCAGTTGGGCTGACAAGAAAGTAATCCGCAGCTAGATTTTTTTAAAGTTCTCATTTGAGAACAGTCTGTTTGCATGGGCAGCCTGGAGTTCTCTTAGTCAATTGGAATCTTTCTTGATTAAGAATATTAATCTTTCTTCTAAACGACCATTTGACTGATGCAACATGATCTTTCTCCTGTTGGCCCATGCCCAAAATGGTACCAAAAGATTCTATGTGTATATTTGTACTTGCACATGTTTATTACTAAAGAGAGCCAACATCTTTCCTGCCCTACACAATCCAGGCAGGTTTACTCTTATTCTAAATCTTTACTCTGCCTTTCCCTCTTATCCACAGGAGACCACTTATGAGGACTTAGGACTCCCACCTTAGGAGGTCAAGTATTTCATAATTTGGTTGGTTACTTGTCCGAGGCAGCTGCATCAGGGAATGTCAAGTGCAAGCAACCAGAACCACTTGTGAATTGTCTCAAGCAGCAGCTTTATTGTTAAGTCATCTGTTACAAAAAAACCTCACCCCAGATTGACCACATTCCCTTGGGCAAAGCCAGATAAGCCTTCACAGATTCAGAGGTAGGTCAGGCCTATGTTGCTTTCTGCAGTGCAAAGACCCTAAGCTCAGCCCCCTCTTAACTCCTCCCTCCAGTGGTGGGATTCAATTTCTTTTACTACTGGTTCTGTGGGCATGGCTTGGTGGGCATGACATGGCTTGATGTGCATGGCAGGGGAAGGATACTGTAAAATCTCCATTCCCACCACACTCCAGGGGAAGAATACTGTAAAATCTTCATTCCCTCCCCACTCCAGGGGAAGGTTACTGCAAAATCTCCATTTCCTCCTGATCAGCTGAGACTCAGGAGGCAGAGAATAGATGTGGGTGGGTCCAGTGAGACGTGGTATTTACCGATTCCCCGAACTACTCAAAATTTCCACTACCTTCTCCAGAACTAGTCAGAGCTTGCTGAATACCACTTCTGCCTCCAGTCTGTCTTGAGATGCCACCCCAGGGGAAGAATGAACAGTAATCTTCCTCCTCCTTTCTTATATGATTGAATTAGCCACACACCACACAAATGAAAAGAAAGGTGCTTCCTTTTTTAAAAAAAAAAACTTTATTTAATAATTATATCATTAGCTGAGTTTAGCCATTATACAGCATATACATAAGGGATGAAACAGAGAGAGGTGGGAGTTCTTCCATTCATCTACCACCTTCCTCTGCTTATAACTCTGCCAAAATCGCTGCAAAAGATCTTTTCTTCCTCGCTTCTTGTAGAAATTAGTGGCTTCATGGCGTGGAAATTCAGGGCTCTTAAATCTACAGCAAGTATGTAGCCTGGTTTTTGACAGCTTGGCAGCGGGCATGATTAGATGAGACAGCTCAGGTTGTGAGAAAATATGGGCAAAGCAGGGAGTCAGTTGGTGAGGCAAGAGAGGAGCAGTGGGCATTTTCTCTGGGGAATGACAGACACAGATAAATAACAAAAAGGATTCTTCCCTCCATTCCATGGCAGGTAAGGAAGGGCTAGTTACTAGACCAGTGATGGCGAACCTTTTGGCTCGACATGTCAAAACTTCAGAAAATACCTAACTTGACTCTGCTGACCTCTCTCTCTCTCACACACACACACAGAAATAATTCCCTACTCCCATCTAGGCCACTCTAAATATTAGCCCAGGCCTCAAATTTATCCCTAGTACCACCACTGCCGCTAATAAGGACTACCTTGCGCAGTTCCCAAGGCACAAGAGCTTCAGGCTATGGCAGAATTGCCCTCGTGGCCCAACATTCCCCTGGATCTACTATGTGCTACTTACCTTGAAAGGATGTTCTCCTTCTGTTAACAGGCTCTTGCAGCCTACCTGACTTTCCTTCAGTCAAATGAGGCTTTAAAGCAGTGGTGGGTTTCAAAATTTTTTACTACCGGTTCTGTGGTGTGGCTTGGTGGGCGTGGCAGGGAAAGGATACTGCAAAATCTCCATTCCCACCCCACTCCAGGGGAAGGTTATTGCAAAATCCCCATTTCCTCACGATCAGCTGGGACTTGGGAGACAGAGAATAGATGGGGGCAGATCCAGTCAGAATTTTTACTACCGGTTCTTCAAACTACTCAAAATTTCCACTACCGGTTCTCCAGAACTGGTCAGAACCTGCTAAAACCCACATCTGCTTTAAAGCGACTTTAGAGAGTGCTCTTCCATGGCTTTCAAAGCCTTCAGAAACCACACAAAAACACCACCTGTTCTTGCATGATTTTCAGAGGCTTAGGAGGCTGTGACAGAGGGTGACCCTCTTGGCTTGACTTCTGGAGGGTCCAGAGGCTGTATGAAAGCACACTTCAGTCCTGCTTGGCCTCCACAGTCTCTGAAAATTGCAGGAGAATGGGGCATGCTTTTGAGAATAGTTGTTGAGTGTTGGCATAAACTCTGCTGTGTTACTCAAAATGTTGTGGTGTGTCAGCTTTGACATGCATGTCATAGGTTTGCCATCACTGTCCTAGACAATGTGTTCTCTTGGTTTAGGCAACTGCACTTTCTGGCTTTTTTCAAATCCTGGGACCTAGACAATGCAGAGGGTACTAATACACCTATAGAGTAGCCTACAGGGCTTTAGGGAGGCAGGCTCTCCCCATGGTTCCTGCTTTGGGGCTGGCAGGAGGGAAATAGGAAGTGCCGGCAAAAAGTTTGCTTGAGACTACTTAAGTCCTCAGGAACTCAGCTGACAGCTTCAACTGTGGGGTGGCAAAAGCTGCCAATTTATTAGATTTATACCTTGCCTTTCCACCAAGGTTCAAGGCAGCTTCCATGGGGAACTCCTGTTGTTTTATCCCTACAAAAGCAACCCTGTGAGGTAGGTTGGCTTGAAAGAGAGTAAATGGCCCAAAATCACCCCGTGAATTTCCATGGCTAAGAGAAGACTTGGCCCTGCTTCTTCCTAGTCCTAGTCCAATACCTTAATCACTCACTATACCTCTGCCATCCTAGTTGTCACTGGGTGACACTAGCCCAGAAGGGAAGAACGGAGGCGTTATTGGGGTGCAAGTTTGGGGTTCCTTGGTATCCTTTTTTCCTGATGGGCTGTGGGCTGCTTTGGGTTGCTCCTACCCCCACTGAGGAACCATAGGGACCCCCAAATCTTCCTCATAAAGCAAGGCGGCACTGAAAACTGTCAGTGGCTCATCTGGAGAGTGGGCTAGCTGGCCAGACACAAGGTCCACACAGAGGGTATCATCGGTCTCCATTGGGACAATGAGAGTGAAGACTGCCAAAGCACCAGCGCTTGGTTGGCTCTCAGCCACTGGTTTGTTCTCCAGTCCTTCAGGCTGATATCCAGCTGAGTCGCTGCGGGCAATGGCCTTGTTGGAAAGCGAGAGCACTGCCTCAATCTTCTCACCTCTGTGCCCAGTCAAAATCGCGCTGACCAGATAGCGGCCAGAAACAGGAGCTGTGAAAGTTCCTGGAGAAAAAGCACAGAAGAACCATTGAGCAAAGAAAGAGATTTTGCTTTTAATCCTTAAATCCTATTTAATTATAGAGTATACATTAAGAGCTGGAGACAAAGTCTTAATTTCAGAGATGGCTAGGGGATGATCTGGCAGAAAAAAGAGCCCGAAGAAGAAATGTATTGTTATCAGCAAGTCATAGTCACAACGGCAAAATGCAACTTCAAGCAGTGGAGATGGCATGCTGAATTTTAGTGGCTGGAGCACCGTAGTGAAACAAACGATTGCAGCATTCAGGTTCATCCTAAAGTATCTGGTAGGTTATTACCCTTCCATGGGAAATTGGGTGCTAAATGAGTGGTCTGACCCAACTGCAGACTCCTTCATACTATTATGACAACCATCCTATCCCATACATTCTTTTCACCTTATGTTCACTGACCTGTATTTGGGTCATAGAAATTGCCATCGTTCACCAGCTCCTTGTCAAAGATGATGGTTCCAGTATTGACATGCCAGTTTGTCAGAGCTGCTGAGAAGGAGACTTTGGGCATTCTTCCAGGTGGACCTGGTGGTCCTGTGCAAGAGAATTGGGAGGAGAAAGAATCACCATCTACCACTTGCTTGCTTTCTCTCCCTACCCTATCCAATCTAGCAGATTTTCAATTTACCAGTAATCACATTGGTCCATTTATAGAAAACATGGCAATCAAAACTGTGATCTCCCCTAGTGTCTATAATCCAAGCAACAGCCTGTAAATATTATCCTCTGTTTTTCTCCATTACTCCATCCCTACCCCATAACATTACAGAAAGAAGGGAGATGAAATAAACGGTCTGAAAAGCAGTCTTCCATTTATCATAGTGCAGTAGTAAAGCATACAAGCCATCCCACTACCAACCAAGTTTAATACTAAACCCCTTTTCTACTACAGATGTTAGAGCACTTTTGCTACCAGTTCTAAACTAGATAGAACACAGGACTTAGTAGTTCCAATTTCCTAGGTTTAAGCCTTCAGTTTCCTCCAAGAATAGAAATTACTTCCCTTCCACATCTTGTTATCTAGTCTTTATTACCTTGTTTTCCAGGGAAACCTGCAAAAGAAAAAAAAAGGAGTCACATGAATACAGGTATGGCATTGTCTTCCTACTTACTATACACTGCAGGTCAAATAAGGAGAGAGTTTGCCCTTAGATGCATCAAGATTGCATTTAGCGATATCTAGTTAAGTTCATCGTTGAAGGTTTGGCAACTGTCACTTCCGTTCACTGCACACCCACAAGAGTATTCTGGTTAAATTCTTCCCATTATCAGCCTAATCTAGACCTTCCTTGTTTTTTAAGTCTTATCCATTATAAAAAAAAATATCCAATCTCAATTTCCTTGTAAGAACATCTGCTTAATCAGAGAACTAGACCTATTGCAGCTGTTTTTCTTCTGTCTGAAAAATCATTAATTGGGTAATCCTAAAACTCTTATCACTAACATATTTGGCAAGGATGACTATGGAATGAAAGAGAGTTTGAAGAGACACAGCATTTACTAAGCAGTAACACTGATCTTTTTGGGAGCATTGCATATTAAAGGTATAGGCTACACCACCAAGAGAAATTGAACAGTTTCTCACCTGGAGGTCCCTCTATGCCAGTCTTTCCATCCTTGCCAGGAGGTCCCATCAGCCCTGGAGGGCCCTGTTTTCCCATGGGGCCTGGAAGACCCGGAGGGCCTGAAAATTAGAAGAAAGGGCAGTCATTTTAGATAGTACCTCATAAAGGGGTACTAGAGGAAAGGGGAAGATGGTCAGGATATTCAGGTAGTCCTTGACTTACAACAGTTCATTTAGTGACTGTTTAAAGTTCCAACAGCACTGAAAAAAGTGACTAATGACCGTTTTTCACATTTACAACCGTTGCAGTATCCGCATAGTCATGTGATCAAAATTCAGATGCATGGCAACTAACTCATATCTATGACGGTCTCAATGTCAGGGGGTATCCTTCTGCAACCTTCTGACAAGCAAAATCAATGGGGAAACCAGATTCACTTAACAACCCATATAACTAACTTAACAGCTGCAGTGATCCACATAACAACTATGGCAAGAAAATCGTAAAATGGGGCAAAACTCACTTAACAAATGTCTCACTTAGCGAATCTTGGGCTCAATTGTGGTCATAAGTCAAGGACTATCTATATATGATTATACAGGTATACCCTGTACTACACCAACCTTGATTCCTTCCTTAGCTGAAACCCTACTCTTCCTCCTAGTCCACCTTTCCCCATCAGAGCTGCTAAAAGTACCTGTGAAATCCTGCAGTGTGAGGTCATGCAGCTGACCCTTCAGGGTATGAAGGGAGCCATTGAGTGTACTGAGGTGGCGGTGGATGGTGCCCAACTGGCTGCCATGGATCTTCTCTAACAAGGCTCCGTGGCTGCGCAGAGTCCCATTCACTTCATGAACGCAGCCCCACAAAGCCGAGATGTGCTTGTCCAGCCCTTCCTTAATCTTGCGCAAGCTCCCCGAGACATGGTCTAGCCGTTCACAGGTGCCTTCCAGCTTAGTCAGTCGCTCTGCCAGACCCCCAGAGGCCCTCCGACAGTCTGATGCCTCCACTTGTAGGGTACCGCTGAACCGTTGAACCTCATGACCCAGGTCCTGGAAGCGCACATCACTTTCGCCCACGTGCTCCGTCACCTCCTGCTGCACCCGGTTGATCTCTGTGATGATGCGATCCTTGGTCGTGCCCAATTCATGGATGTCCGTTTCATGCTTTTCCACTGTGGCCTGCAGCCCAGCCAGGGTCTCATTGAGCGAGCTGAAGCCCAAGATCACCTCGGAGAGCTCTCCCTGCAAAGACTGAAGGTGGATGCTAGAGCTGCCACCAATCACACTGAAGCCATCCAAAGGTTTCGAAGTCTCCCCTTGCTCGGTACCCAGTTCTGGCTTTTTCCCCATTGGCCGGCAGGCTGTTTGACAGCTTTCCACCTGCTCCCTGAGCTGCACCATTTCTCCCCATAGCTGGGAGCAGCTCTGACTGCAGGGATGGTGTTCCAACCTCTCGACCCCTTGCTCCAATTTCTCCAAGCGCTTATTGGTGCGATTGGAATAACGTATCAAATCCGGCGGCCCCGCACTCATGGAAATCACCACCCGGTTCTCAAGCTCGCCAATCTCTCCGGCCAGCTTGCCAAGGGCTTCGCTGTTCGCCCCCACCAAGCCTTGCAAGTTGCGCAATTTCCCCGACACGTCGAGCTGGTGGAGGTTGGAGCCCAGCAAGCGCAGTTGGCCCTCATTGTCCAGCACGCGCCGTTCCAGGTCGCTTAAGATGTTGCTGATCTGCGAATCCTGGTTGCCCGGTTCGGTGCAGATCTGGGTGCAGGCGTGAACGGAGACGCGGACCCGCTCCAGCGCCCCCTGCTGCTGCAGGCTGCTGTCCTTCAGCCCGCCGATGTCCCGCGAGAGATTGGCCAGAGCTCGGCCCACGTGGCTCTGGAAATCGTTCAGCCGGGAGAAGAGGAAGTCCAGCTGCCTCTCGGCTCGGCCGAGCCGATCGCCCGCTCCGTGCAGCATGACCTGCACGTCCTCCAAGTGCTCCAACAGGCCGCGCTGCGTGGTGTTGACGCGGCTCTCCACCTCGGTCATCCGCCTGTCCACGCTCCAGGGCGCCTGCGGCTGGGCCGAGGGCTGCGGCCGGCCTCCCACATGCTCGTTCAGGGCGGCTACCGAATCGGAGACGGTTTCCAAGCCGCGCTCCAGCTTGCCCACCCGGCCCTCCAGCTGAGGGCAGCAAGCTTTGGGCAGCTGCTCGGCCAGGCGGTTCACGTGCTGCTGGATGGCGCTCACGGCTTCGCGGTTGCGCTGCTCCAGGGAGGAGACCAACTTCTCCAGAGCTCGCAGCCGGTCGCGGTCCTCGGCTTGCTGCCGCTTCAGCTCCTCCGCGCCGGTTAGGCAGGAGGCGCAGGAGTCCTGCAAACGCCGCTCCACTTCCCGCAGGACCTCGCCTCGGACGTCCGTCCCGCCGCCGCCGCCGCCCGCGCCTCGCCCGTTCTCATGGTTGGCGATGCGGTTGTCGAGGCGCTGCAAGTGGCGCTGGATCTCGTTGAGGGTCTCCTTCATCTCCGGGTGGGCGGCGGCGGCGTCTGCTGGCTGCTGTTTGCCGTTCTCCACTGCCTGGCGCACATCTTCGGTCAGCTTGGCGTTATTGGCCTGCATGGTAGACTGCAAGTCTTGCAGTTGCTTGGTCAGGCTCTGCACTTTTTCTTCCAGCTGTTGGACTTTCGCCGAGTCCCTGTGTCCTAATGGAGAGATTGAAAAAGTGCATCAGGGCGCTTTGGCTTGAATTGATCGGCTTGACAAAATAGCGGGGAGCTCAAACCTGAGTGGCTTGCTTTCACTCTTAAGGCAGCCCTCCTCCCCCCCCCCCACCCAACCTGCTTCTCCTCTTCTTGTTTGGAGGGCAGCATGATCAAGCCCATGGTGGAAGTTTAATCCAACTCTTCTATTTGAGATGCCCTATATTGGGAAAAACCAATAGAATATATGGAGTTCAGGGTTGAGCAGTGGAATCCTTGGTGCTCGGCTCTTTTCTTGCAGATGTTTCGCTGTGTCTGCTAAACGGAGCAAGCTCACGTTGCACATTGCACTGGTGTTACCTAGTTGAATAATGAATCATCTGCAAACAACTAACCAAGCTCAGAGAGCGCCAAGGACTCCAGACTAGGAAAGGTAGCTGGAAGGGTCTGTGAATTAAGTAAATGCTTAGATCATTTTCCCCGAAACCAAAATTGCATTAAGCAAAGCTTAAAATGATTCTTGGAATATTCTTGCACAAATCACATAAGCGGTTTCCTTACATGCAGTTTTCATTGGCATCTCAATGCTCTTTGATATCATGTTACACTGGTCCTTTGCAGAATGTGTAAACCCCCTTTTTTCCCCCAAATAGAACCATAAGATGCTGATATTATTGTCCTCCCCCCACCCCAATGCATATGTTAATGCAATGAAACCAGCTTTTATCAGTAATTATAAGATGGAAGTATTTTAGCATGATTCTATTTATTGCATTTATATGCTACCCATTTTGTGATTAAGTGATTCTGGGCAGCATGAGTGAGAAACATGTCATTGGCTATTCATCAACCAGCATGTTTTCATTGTAATCACCAATGAGAACAATACATTTTATTAACTAGCCAGGAAAGCATGTAGCTTTAAATTATTCTAGAATAAAGTTATTCTGTACCCTAATGAAAAAAAAGTTCCTTCCTGGAGCTTAATCTGAAGAAAAGAAAAGATTAATAGCTTTTTTCAGCCTATGGCCAAGTAATGGGTAAGTAACCCCAGGATACAAAGTTTTGCTGGATTAGGCCCAAGCTCCCTCTCATTCAGCACTATTTCTTCCAGTAGTAATGGGCTAGTATGGGAAGCTGATGATGGCTTCCCCTATAACTTGCCTCCAAAAGCTGGTCTTCCAAAATGCACTGCGTTTGAATGAGAAAAAACCTAAGGGCATCTCTTCTCTCCATGCATTTATTGAGTCCTCTTTAAAATCATCTCCTTAAGCCTCTTTAGAATAATCTCGTGAGAGACTGAATCTCCCCACATCTGGCACTTATCTTCCCATCAGCCTCCTTCAACAATGAGCAGCTGCAAAGATGCTGGGTAGATTGAATAGTTTTTGAAAGAGATTTGACAGGTGCATCTTGTCACAGGGTAAGAAAAAGAGCCCGGCTAAAATGCCATATTCAGCCATTAAAGATCGAAGAGCTCCACTGCTCTTCATGTCCTCTGACAATTTCATGGAGATTCTCCCAGGGGTCAGAAGCATGAGAAAATACCCAATGCAAGGAATCAAATTCATGCTAATGTACATTTAGGCTGAGAAAATCTGGGAAGAAGTTTGTGGCAAGGGAAACCAGAGTGAGGACTTGCCGGTGCTGGGAGCCAACCAAGTGAAAATCTGTGAAGATGTGCTGCAAGATTGCCAAGTTAATAAACCCAGAGCAACCATCAATCTTTCAAAAGGCAATCTTTAAAGAGTCAATCTCTTAGGAAGCTGGCAAAAGGCTATGATTTGTGCTCCATATGCATACATTTGCATGTGCTGATCACATTCATACAGGGGTGAAATCCAGCAGGTTCTGACAGGTTCTGGAGAACTGGTAGCGGAAATTTTGAGCAGTTCAGAGAACTGGTAGTGGAAATTTTGAGTAGTTTGGAGAACCGGCAAATACCACCACTGGCTGGCCCCAGAGTGAGGTGGGAATGGAGATTTTGCAATATCCTTCCCCCAGGAGTGGGGAGGGAATGGGGATTTTGTAGTATCTTTCCCCTGGAGATGCGTGGAGATGGAGATTTTGCAGTATTCTTCCCCTGCCACGCCCACCAAGCGAAGCCCACAGAACCTGTAGTAAAAAAAATTTGGATTTCACCCCTGCATTCATAGCTATGCTTCACCTCCCTGCCTTCCTCATCTCAGAGCTTTTCTTTTTATGCTAGGAAAACCGTAGGGGGTGGCTGGGAATTACCACACAAGAGGATGAATGTAGATTTTTTTTAAAAAAAGAGAGCAGTCGTACCACCACAGCAAACTGGAAACTTTATTTACACCTTTTCAGTTTACCTTCTCCACCACTGAGTGGGTTGCCAAAGCCAGATAAGTTGGGTCGACCAGGCTGAGGTCGTGGTCGGTTGGTAGTAAGTAGCGTCACGCTTTCAGCACAGTCGTCACCTGAATAGCCAGGGCAGCAGCGCCACTCCAAGTCTGAGACCATCTTGTAGGCCACCTTATAGCGTGGGCGCACAAAACTCCGGTATCTGTCAGGTAGAAGAAAGAGCCAAGAGGATTTGTGCCTAGAGTAAGAAATGGGGCAGGGGTCTTTTGGGGGTTAGCTATTTGCTTGGAGAAGTAATAATATTCTTGGCAGGCAGCTGGTAAGCAAACTGCTGGCATTACGTATTTCCCTTCTTAGGCTGAGGTGGTTATAGCAGTGGTCACCAACTGGTGGTCCATGGACCACTGGTGGTCCACGAAAAAATTTTGGTGGTCTGCAGAAAAATTATTTGCATTTTTTATATTGCGCTAAATCAGGGGTCCTCAAACTACGGCCTCTGGCACAGTTATGTTTAGGTTGCTGCAGAGAGTCTCTCCCTTTGGGGTCTTTTTGTGGGGGTCGGAGGGGGGCATGCAGTCAGAGCTGCTCCCAGCTATGGGGAAAAATGGTACAGCTCAGGGAGCAGGTGGAAACAAATCCTGACTCAGGGTCTGCTTCAGCCCCCTGGTGCGGGACTTTGCGCAAAGGCTGGAGGGAAGTGCTGCTGGTGGCAAAAAGCTGGAGGGCCATGTTCCAGTGGAACTGCCTCATGGCCTGGAACTGGCCGACCATCTCAGCCTGCTGAGCCTCCAGGTGCCGGTACTTGGCCTTGCACTCCCGCAGGTCTTCTCTCTGCTTGGAAAGCCTATGCTCGTAGTCTCAGTGAGATGCTTCTGCTGATCCTCCTCCTCGACCAGATCCAATTTGAACTGAACCAGCTGTTTTGCCAACTCTTTCTTGTGGTGGCTGCATAGCTCCAACAACTGCTTTCTGTTGGGGCCCTAAGGAGCCCAGGAGGGCAGGCGAGGAGTGGCTGGGAGGGGAGAGGCAAGAAGAGGCCAGCGAGGTGTCCCTTGACGCGAGTGACATAGAGTTGGCCATGACCACCCAGTCACATGACCACCCACCCACGCCCACCCAGCCGGTCATTAGGCAGATCATATTAGTGATCTGTGGGATTTAAAATCATGAATTTAGTGGTTCCTGAAGTCCAAAATGTTGGTGACCCTGGCTCTGTAGAATTCTTTTCACCCATTGACAGGCAATGCTCACTGCATATATTCCTCAGAAAAAGCTAAAAGCTCCTCTTGTTTGAACAAGCATTGGTCTCTGCCTGGACAATAGGCTTGACAATGACTGATCTAAAAAAACCTAAATTGGGTCAAACCTGCTTAATGCTTAAGTAGGAGACCACCAGAAATCCTTCTGTCTACACTGGGAAATAAAAAGTTTGCAATTCAAACGATTAGCACTAGGAGGCAGCAGATCACTTCCATGTGCACGGCCCATTAACTTTTATTGGCACTGGGATCGGTGCCATTTCCCTGATGGACTGGGCACACGCCAGGCAACAGCCACAGGCATCCAGCCTCTCTTCCCCATTTGCCCAGAAAAGTCATGACCTCTTACTCCACCCAGCTAGCAAGCTAACCTGCCAGTGAAGCTGGGATCAATGCGATTGAGTAGGGGACAAATGCATTCTGTATGCCCTATTGGTGTTTTCAGTCCAAACCCAATTCTACATGTTCTGCAATGACTGAGAATTGTAAGAAATCTACAGTGACTTATACAGCTGTTCCAGAGGTGGGTTTCAGCAGGTTCTGACCAGTTCTGGAGAACTGGTAACGGGAATTTTGAGTAGTTCAGAGAACCGGTAGTAAAAATTCCTATTGGCCCCACCTCCATCTATTCTTTGCCTCCTGAGTCGCAACTGATCAGGAGGAAATGGGGATTTTGCAGTAACCTTCCCCTGGAGTGGGGTGGGAGTGGAGATTTTACAGTATCCTTCCCCTAACACGCCTACCAAGCCACACCCACAGAACCGGTAGTAAACAATTTTGAAACCCACCACTGACGTTTTCCCTTTTCCCTGCTTGCCCCTCACTCACGTGACAACACGAGGACACTGGAGCTGTCCCCAAGCACATGGCTGATAATCTGGTTTCACATATGTGTCGACTCCATCCTCCACCACACAGCTCACACTCCGGGATACCACATAGGCACACCAATTCCTGCAATGGTGCAAGAAAGGAAGGTTGGGTTGATCCACAACCGAATGATTTTGTTCTACTCCAGCCCACACAGTCAGCTTACTTGCACAGCAAATGGTAGCGAACCCCAAATCTACCCCACTTCCAGATTCCCACATACGAGAGATGCTCTAATTCAGGTCTGAGGCCAGGACCTAAATGGCTTCATTTTCAGGGAGATTCTTTGAGCGTCAAGTTTCTAACTCCTGCCTATTCCACATTGCTAATGATAAAGAGTAATGTTGCTTTGACAAAAATATGGCACAATGATTCAGCTTCTAGAGAGAGGTTGAGGATTTGAGAGAGGCCTTAAATTTTAATGCTTGTTTTAAATAAATCCCCCAAAACAAAGCATGGGATTCAAGCGAAAGCCAGAGGCAGATGTGCCTAGGCATATTTTGATGTTAATCTAAATTAAGAGACTCCTCTTCATTGTTGCTATTGTTGCTTTAAACAAAGAGATGAAGACCAAAAATGGTACTGAGTGGAGAAACTTGGTGCTGAGCTTCAGAACTGGGGCATGGCTATACAAAGACAATATAGGATGGGGGCGACTTGGCTCTGAAATAGAACATCTGAAAAGAGTCTGTTGCTATTGACCATGTTGAGCCAGCAATGTGATGCAGCTGCTAAAAAGGCAAATGCCATCTTGCATTACATTACTATGAGTGTAGAACTCAAATCGTAGGAAGTAATTGTTCCTTTCCACCGACTCCATTTGGAGAGTTAGTTCAAAAAGACAGTGACACGTTGGAGCAAGCTGGGAACTGTAAAGGATCTGAAAGCCAGCCCTATTATGTCCCAAGGGTACTTTTTCAGCAACTGGACTTTTGTTTTTCTTGAAGACATTTGGCTTTTCATCCAAGAAGTTTCTTCAGTTCTGACTCAATGGTGGAGGATCCATTTGAAATACTCAAGTGGCCTTGAGGGCACAGATAGAACTCCTAGTGGCCTCAATGACTCTCAGAAAGAATGCTAACGACCAGATAACTGCAAGGAATATAAATCCTTCCATCGTCCATGATTCAATCAGAACTGAAGAAGCTTCTTGGATGAGAAGTGAAACATCTTCAAGGAAAAAGAAAGTCCAGTTGCCTTTTGAAAAAGCACCTTTGGGACAACCATGACCTGGATGACTGAGAATCTTCATAAACATTCAGCCCTATGATGAGCAGCAAAAGAATCTGGACAGAAAAAAGCAAAAGACTGAAGGGAGAAATGAGGGAAGTCTTCAATTATCTGAACAGCTGTCACAAGAAAACAGAATAGATTTATTTTCCATTGCCCCAGAGGGCAAGACCAGAACCAATGGGTTAAAATTACAAGGAAGGAATTCAGTCTTTATGTTAGGAGAAACTTCCTGACTATATGTGTTATCAGCCAATGGAACAGGCTGTCACACAAAATAATGAGTTGTCTTTTCAGTGGAGATCTTCCGGCAGGGGGGAGATAGTCAGAGAGGCTCTAAGGGATCCTGTATTGACTAGGGTGTTTGACTAGAACAATGCTTCTAATGTCCTTTTCTGTGATTAGACTACTGAGAATCATATTATGGCACTATAAAAATCTGACAGATTAGAGAGGCAGTGATGCCATGTGCCCAATGGGCTGACAGATACACTGTAAGATGATCATGATCTGTGGAATCCCACTGCCCTAGTGAGAGAAAATGTATTATCTCCCACTACTGTAGCGTAGTAGTGAACCCCTCAAAAGTAACAGTAAAAGTAATTGAGTAACAGAGGAAATGGCACCAAAACAATTCCCTCTTCATTTGTCTCTTGGCTATGCACTTAATGAAGGAATCCTAACTCCCTACTTGTTTACTTTCCTTGCCACCAAGACCCCAGTTGCAGTATACATTGGATGCAGGTGAATTGCCTCAAGAATGCTTTTCACCTTTGCTCGGACAGAGCCTTAAGGCCTAATGGCCTTTAATCAAGTGGGAGTATGACCTGAGAAGAGATATTCTACTAAAAAAGAGCCAGGTCAAAGGCCAGGCAAGGATGCCTCTCTCCATTATTGGAAAAGATTAGTCTGAACTAACAAGTTACTTTCCTACTGGTTAATATTTGCCCAGCTCACCTTATCATATTTCCCATCCTCACAGAGGAAGGTTAGGTATTTCCTGCATGCCAGGGTCAATTTGAGAAAGGAATTCATATGAAATGGTAATGGATTGATCCTCTTAACATTGTGTTGAGAATCTTTCCTGCACAATAATTACTATGGCAAGATTTTGAACAGGGGCAGTTCAAATCAGGCTTCAGTACGTATAAATAATCCTTTTCCCATTATCTGGTGCTCAACATTTGTGCCTCCACTGAGAGCCGCCAGAAGGCCCCACTCTGTTGGGAATTTCCAGCAGATGGCAAAACTCATTGGTTTTGACAGTTTTTGGAGATCTGAGATAATATGTTGTTTCTGTCTGGCTGCTATTTTTGTGTAATGTTTGTGCACTGATTCAGTACGTTTTCATAATGGATGATTTTAGTCTTGGTTGTTATAAGCTGCAATAGATGTGCGGCTGAAGAACTGCCTATAAATCTAACAACAAATAAATATTCTCCAGACCTCCAAAGCCAGCCCACGAGAAGAGGCCTAACTAGGAAAAAGTGAGGGCCTATTCTGGGCAAATTATGGAGTAGTTAAGATGGGAGGAGGAAGTGAAGGGTGATTGTATCAATGAACAAGGCTTGTATTACTTTGCTTTTCTCCTCTAATCTACAACTCTTGTCAAGATCCATTTCTTGTTATTATTTTCTGGAGCCCCTTTCTGCCTCTGTACAATGCTGCTCCTATTTCTCAAACTAGCTGCAAATTTACCCTGGAATCTAATTCCCCCTTTAAAAAACAATATCCATTGAAACCTCAACTGCTTTTGTTATTCCTCCCCCATCTATCCCACCCCATCCCACCCCACATAATTAGCTTATGAAAAATTCTGAAATACTGGAGAAAGCAGCAACTTCTTTCTCTCACCCTAAGGACCGCTGTCTCCTGTTTCCATTATATGATTCTTCAGCACTTATCTCAATTCCTCAACATCCCACAAATATTTTGCGGTCATCTTGAGGCACAGTCCTCTCCCCCATAAAGACAACCCATTCCCAAGTCTTATTCTCACAAATATTAACAGCTTACAATACATCTACGGTAGCAAGCAGGACTCTCCATCTCAAGCAACCACACTCACCCCGCATCTGTGGGAAAAGATGCCCCCATCCAAACAAAAAAAGAAGCTGATGGGGTGGGTAGCTAGACCAATTGTTTAGGAAAACGTTGGGCATGGGATAGTCCTCAGCCCTTAATTTGCATCCAGAGCCTCTTTCCACCTTCTGTTGGGAAAGATAAGCACATGGACAAGGATTGAAGTGTGTTGCTATGGAAACACCATTGTCACCACCTCTTTTCCATGTTCACTGTCAGGCATCTTTCTTGGGATTTCAAGCCAGTGTATAATCAATCATTCATAACAACATATAATATAACAGCACATAAAGTCCATTACAGTAAATAGCAATAGATTATGAGGCTATTCATGGCTTGCCTCTTTTCAGTTTTAAAATTTAAAACTGACATAGTGTGAGTCCAATTTCTCCCCCCTCCCACCACCAACCCCATGGTGGGATAAGCAATGGGTACTTTTAAACCTGCAATCACATGCAATGTAGATTTGCCACTCCTAAGATGGGCAGCCAGCCACATCTAAATATGCAATGCTTTAGCAAATAAGGCCCTTCTCTTGGGGGGGGGGGGTGTTCAACCTTCCATCCTCTTCTAACCAGCTCCTCCATATCCTTTAAACCTCATAGGAACACAAAAGCTATCTTTTCCAGTGCCCTCCCCTCAGGCCGGTGGCAGTAACCAGCTTCCCTGAAGCTCAGACGCAGAAGTGCATAATGCCTGTGAAAGTCTGAATTTCTTCCTTTTGCCCTTCCATTTCTTTCTGCAGGATCCGTATCCGGATGGCTTGATTTTGCCCCAGCCCTGCATCTGCCATTGTCTGTAGAGTCAGCTGTCTTACCTGTGGCGACTGGCCACTCGGGCCCCATTGGTTGCTTGTGCTGTCCCTTGGAGCTGTGTGAAAGGCAGGTTGTTTCCTGTGTAGAGATTGTACCTGGGAGGGTAGTTCATGCCCCAGACTTCCCTGGCCAGGAGGCCCCACCAAATGCAGAGCCATGCAGTGGCCCCAGGGCTGGCCATTCCCAGTTCTTGGTGATCCTCTCCCTGGGCCCCCGGGTCAGCTGCACATGGCCTGGGCCCCTAGGCCCTTGGCAGCAGGGTCAGTGATGATGGCAGAGGAGGAGCCTTCCTTTCTTTCTGGCCCTCTCCCTGACGCTCAGCCTGCAGGCACCGGCGTGGGCCGAGAGGGCTCTGTGCAGCCGCTCACTCCTCACACACTGACAGCTTTGCAAACTTCCCAGAGCTGGCTTGCTCACTCCCCCCAACTTCCTGCCTGGCAGCTCTGAGCCCCAGCGCCCTGCTCCCCCCCCCCACTTAAGCCTTCCCTATCCTGGGCTTCCCTGCTCCCTGCCCAACCACTGGCTCCCTCACCCCTGGGTTGGCCTTGGCCCTCTGAACATCCCCTCCACCAGCCAGCCTCGTTCGAAATGGGGATTTTTTGCAGCCTCAGTTCCTGCTTGGCCATCCCCTCCCTCCTGTGCTGGGTTTGGGCTGCTTGCTCACATCTGCTTCTCGTTACAGTCAGGACGGGAACGGGAGGGGGTGTGTGTGGAGAGAAGAGTGTGCAGGAATGGGAAAACTGAGAGGGGTTGCGCATGAAGCCCGACCAGCCCAAGGGAGTCGGCACAACACTGCTACTGAATGAGGTCCCTGCCATAGGGCAAGAGGCCACGTACCCACCATGTGTGGACCCTGTGCTTCGACATGCCACACTTTCCCCCCCACATCCCATCCCAGAGCTGGGGAAATGATCTCAGCTCTGGGTCCGATTCATGGGCCTTGGTGTCTGCTGCCCCTCCAGTTCTCCCACGTCACTAGCCAGGAGAGTTTCCAGCAAGCAGCCTGTCTGGCTGGTCCCCAAAGAGATGTGTGCATGTCTGTGTGTGAGAAAGGAACAGATCTGAGACAGGGGAGGCTTTGTTTCTGAAAAGTGGGGTGGTATTCTCTGACTCGTTTCTGTAGTCCTGCAATCTTGCTGCTCTTCCCTGGCCAGTCTCACCTGCTCCCCTTGACTACAGTCCAGCCATCCCACGCTGGGATTTCTTTCCAACGTCCCAAACAGGATTGCAATGAAACGTAGAGCCTGCAACTATTGGAGAGGCCTGATTTTACACAAAGGGTCTCACTCAGTCCATCTGGGCCTAATGGCGCTACGCCCTTAGCCTCTAACTTTCCTGTTATATAGGAAGTTTTTGCCTAGAAGGCTCAAAATGCCTGAGGGCTTCCAGACAGGGCTAAAAATCCTGAGCAAAACAAAAAAGGCAGATACCAAAGTTGAATCTCCCTTAGAAGGACTTGAAACTGAATTCCCCATTCCCTTTATATGGAAAACAGAACATGTCAGAGTGAGATATCATCAAGTAAGGCTGATTTCATGGGCAAAAGCATATTATTTGACCTCTCTACTAACAACTTGTAGCTGTTCCCAGGACCGCCTAGAAACCTTACATCACATGACACACATACATACACACACACCATCTTGGAAGGAAGAAGTATGTTTTTTTTTCAAGCTTCTAGAAGGACATCTAGTCCATGTGCATAACAATTCCTGTTCTGGCTACAGTAGTTCCAGAAAGCCAGTCTCAATGCTATGTTCTTATACCTCAGTAGAACTGGCAAAAGAAGATGGTATGATATGTCAGGGCAGCAGCCCTTATCTCAACCTTCCTGAATCTGTAGATGTACCTATATCCCTCATCCTCAAGAGCTGGAAATGCTGGGTAGGGCTTCTAGAAAGTTCCGATTGGAAACCATGGAACTTTGCATTTTCCAAAATGGCAGTTGACTAGGAAGAATTGTCTTGTTTCAGATGTACTCATGTGAGTATATCCAGTGAGGTGGCAGCACCTAGCCAACCTTGGCTAATCTCATAAAAAGCTAAATAGCTGATTAGTATTTGGATGGGAGACCACCGGGAAATTTCAGGGCTATAGAGATTGGGCTGGAATTTAAAACAAAATCTTGGAAAAAGGCACCAGGGAAGTACCCCTGTGTGACTGCCAAAAATCTGTATTGCTATGGCCAGGAAGTCCCCAGGAGTTGTGCTCAGCTTGACCCTAACCCTAACCCTAACCCTAACCCTAACCCTAACCCTCCCAAGGCCCTCCTTAACTTCTGGTAGGCCCATTTTTTGCCCACCTTGAGCCTCCATATCAGTGGTGGGTTGCCCCCAGTTCGCACCAGTTCTACAGAACCGGTAGTAAAACCGGCAGGAGGCTCCACCCACTGACTCTGACGTCATAAAAACACTTATGTGCATGTGGAGAAGAGTGTGCGTGTGCGCAAAGCGAACACACGGCCCTGGTGCAAACCAGTAGTAAAGTAAGTGGAACCCACCCCTGCTCCACATGCGCCCTGCACTTACCTGCATCCAAAACGGGCTGCGTGGGGACTCTTGGGAGGGAAGGGGTAGGGTGGGTGGGGGCCAGCCAAGAGTGGGATTTGGGGGTTCTACGAACTTCACAGAATCTTAGCTAGAGGTTCTCCCGAACCCCTGCGAACCGCCAGCAGCCCACCCCTGAGTACAGTCCAATTTTCCCCTAAAGACCCTTGAGACCCCACAGACAACAGATAAACTTTCCTGTTCTTCTTCTCTGCAGAGACTAATATCTTTGCCTCCCCTTTCCTGTTGTTTTGTTCGTCCCTATGCTGAGTTAGTATCTGGTGCTGGCTGGCCTTTCTCTCTGCAAAAGCCATCAATGTGAGGAAAGCAAACTACCATCAGGGGGAAAAAAGTGGTCCCTCACTCCTGCCTTCAAGAGGGGGAAGAGAGGAACAAGACATGCAAGCCAGAAATATGCAACACACAACACATGGTGCAACTTCCAGCTGGAAATTGCTAAGGGATGTGAATATGACTTTTTATCGTGGGGCAAAATATTTGGCCCAGAGTGAGAGGAAACAATCTTCTGTCAGATCCTTTTGCATGGAACAGAGCTCAAATTACAAATGATTATTGGGAGGGGGGGCAGGAAATCCAGTACCCCTATTTTTTGCAATGGGCCCCTTAACTCCTGTTTTCTTAGCATGATTTGGCTAAATTAGGAGGAGTCAAGCAAGAGTCAGGCTTGTGGATTTCATTACAACTCTCCCCCCACTTCCTATATAATCAAAGCATTGTGCATGAGTGATGGGTGCCCTGGGGGAGGGAGAGATTTACATCTGGTAGTAGATTCAGAATGAGAAGCTCTCTGACCTAAGAACACACATTCACTACATCAGCACATTGGGCAGAAATTCAGTGAATTTTGCTTTCCCATACTGATGTGTTCCCATGCTCACAAAGTATACTTTTCTGTTTAACGTGCATTTAGTGGCATATGAGAATTGCCCTTATCTCAGAGGAAGAAGAAATAGAGGTTGCACAACCTTTCTATGTTCAGTGGATAATTTCAATGCTAAACACTGAAAACTGCCATCCAGCACAAGCCTTGGCCCTCGCTATTCAAGACTGTGCAATGATCTTGGCCCTCAGATAAAGGCTTGGTCTAACCCAGTGGTGGGTTTCAAAGTTTTTTAATACTGGTTCTGTGGGTGTGGCTTGGTGGGCGTGGCAGGGGAAGGTTACTGCAAAATCTTCATTTCCATCTGGTCAGCTGGGACTTGGGAGGCAGAGAATAGATGGGGGTGGGGCCTGTCAGAATTTTTACTACCAGTTCTCCGAATTACTAAGAGCCAAGGTGGCGCAGTGGTTAGAGTGCTCTACTGCAGCTACTTCAGCTGACTGCTAGTTCAGCAGATCAGCAGATCAAATCTCACCGGCTCAAGGTTGACTCAGCCTTCCTTCCTTCTGAGGTGGGTAAAATGAGGACCCAGATTGTTGGGGGCAATATGCTATTTAGTATACTGTCGATTGTTGTAAGCCGCCCAGAGTCCTTGGAGAGTGGGCAGCATAGAAATAATAATAATAATAATAATAATAATAATAATAATAATAATAATAATAATAATAATAAAAATTTCCGCTACCAGTTCTCCAGAACTGGTCAGAACCTGCTGAAACCCACCTCTGATCTAGCCTTCCCATGATTCCATTAATCAAGGACCTCCCATTCCCACCAAATCTTCCTGTATTGATGCCAAGAATGGAACTGTATGAGGCCTCTCCTCCCAACTATGTCCCTTGTAAGAACCTCATATCAGGGCTTTAAGTGCAGGGTGCTCTATTTTCCCTCCATAAACAGACTCCAGGCTGTGAGTTCATTGTTTGCATTAGGTGGGGGAAGGGGAATAAGTATCTTGGAGGCACCAGCAGATTTTGGTGTACAGGGAAACAGCAAGCAAAAAATAGTCTAGAGAAGGAGAATGTTTAAATGAAGTTGCAATGAGTATCATGGGGAAGAAAAACCTTGGCCCATAGTTTTTGCATATCCATCCCTGCTCCAAGTCATCCTAATACGGAAGGAGAACCTTGTGTGGCCTTCATCATTTGCATTTCTTGCTGTCCAGAATAAATAAAAACAGACACACATATCTACCTCCAGAGTCTAATAACTCCAACCTTGGCTGACTTAAGTAAACTAAGGAATGCCTTTGGTTCCTGAACAAGGAAGATTGGCCACAATAATCTTATGGTCCAGTAACTTCCCAGTTAGATTCCTGGAACCCACTTTATATGGATCTGCCCTTGAAGAGAACGCGGAAGTGCAGCATATGGCAGAAAATTGCCAGTTGGATTATTTCATAGAGATCATGTAACACACTTCCTAAAGGATCTGCTCTGGCTACTAGTTGGACTTCAGTGTTTAGAAAATGAAGTCAACAGCTCAAGAGGTTTAAGGTTTCTATTGATAGAATACCTCTTGCAGTGGTGGAATTCAAATTTTTTTACTATCAGTTCTGTGGGCGTGGCAGGGGAAGGATACTGCAAAATCGCCATTCTGACTGTATTCCAGGGGAAGGATACTGTAAAATTCCCATTCCCTCCCCACTCCTGGAGGAAGGATATTGCAAAAACTCCATTCCCACCCTACTCCAGGGGAAGAATACTGCAAAATCCCCATTCCCTCCCCACTCTGGGGCCAGCCAGAGGTGGTATTTGCCAATTCTCCAAACTATTCAAAATTTCCACTACCGGTTCTCCAGAACCTGCTGAATAGCACCCCTGCTCTCTTGGTAACTAATTGCACATTGAGATCAGCTGGTGGGGTGCTCATTTGGCTGATAGGCATGATGTGAGGTTGTGTGATAAGGTTTTCTTTGTTGTTGTGGACCCTTACCTTCAAATGCCTTTCTCTACATGACAGACAGCAGCTAACATTTTTTGCTTTGGGGACCGGCCCACGTAGCAGTTCGAAAGCAAGTAGATTAATAGGTACCAATTTGATGAAAGTGGTACATGCACTTTTGGCATATAGCCATGCTGGCTCCATGACCAGGGGTGGATTCCACTTACCTTTAATACCGGTTCACAGCAGGGGCGCGTGCGCTCCTGCGCATGCACAGATTACCAATGATGACATCATGGCAGGTGGGCAGAGCCTCCCACCCGTTTTACTACCAGTTCTATAGAACCGGACCGAACCAGGAGCATCCCACCACTGCCCATGACCACAGAAATTGTCTTTGGACAACGCTGGCTCCCTTGAAATGGATATGGGCACCATGCCCCAGACTCGGACACAACTGGGTAGGGAAACCTCTACCTTTACCTTACAAGATGAAGAGTTGATTTTACATTCTGGCCGTATCATTTGTTGTGAAAGTTATTGCTTCTCAACTCGCTGCAGCTGTGATCTATTTTTATGACTTTTTTTTTATTTTGTTAGCTTATTTATTTGTCAAGTCAATTACAAGTGTTACTGTTGATAGTTCCAGAGTGACTTAGGATAGCGTGTGCAGGCTATAAATATAAGACATTGTTGGCATGTGATCAGGTACACATAAGAAATCAGGGATGGCTTTCTGTGGCTTAATTTGCCCCTGTAGAAATGATGATGTCATAAATCGAAGAACAATGACATAATCAGAGAGGCAGCCAGCCAGCTAACCAGTCAAATCTTGCTGACTAGCAAAATGAGCAATCGTATCGTGTGGGCGATGGGGAAGGAAAAGACCACTGATGTCTTTCTTCAATGAAGATGCCTAAATAGTTTTAAACTGGTCTTGTTTGCAGTGCAGTGTGGGGCTTTTGTAATTCTTCGGGCATTTAAACAAAACATAAAATCACAACTCTTTTAAATGTGCCTATATTGAAATAAGATATTACAAGCAAACGGATATACATACAGTATGTGCCATCCATGGCTTGTGCTACTTACCCGCAGATTGAAGGAAACACCCAGCCTGGCCTCCTACCACAACTTTTAATATTATTTGGGGGTGGAAGACAATGGACTAAGGAAGTCACAGTAATACACATGATCTCAGAAAAGAAAGCAGTCACGGGGCAGTGTTGCCTTATTCCAAGGTCACCGAATGTGAAAGATCCTGCCAATTCTTCCCACTGCAGCAAATGGCAACCACAAGCAGGCAGAATACCTGGAGCAGCGGCAGAGTTGCTCTGGGCTTCTGAAAGAGAGCCCTGAAACTCTGGTGGATCATAGCTGTCGGTGGCTTCTGTAGGTCCAGGGTCCTGGTTCTTCTAAGACAGGGTTCTGCAACCTTAAGCACTGAAAGAGCCATTTGGACCCATTTCCCACAGAAAAGAAAACACAGGGAGCCACAAAGTCTGGGTGGGCGTAGCCAACTCGATGTCACTCACTTCTACCAGTCACATGACACCCCCCCAGCCACGCATACCCAGCCGGTCATTAGGGCAGAGAACCAATTGTTAAAAAACACCGGGAACCACAAAATCCTTTTGACATATATCTCTCTCCTCTCTCTCCCCCTATCTCTGTATCTCTCTGTCTCTGCCCTGGCCACTTCTCCATCCCTTGCCGCCACCCTTACCTTCTCAGGCCAGGCAAGGAGTGACTGGAAGGGGAGGGCGAGGGGTGGGGCCAACCAATGGTAGGATCACCCGACAGGGAGCCACAGCAGAGGGTCCAAAGAGCCACATGCGGCTCTGGAGCCGCAGATTGCTGACCCCTGTTCTAGAGCAGTGTTTCTCAACCTTGGAAGCTTGAAGATGGGTGGACTTCAACTTCCAGAATCAGGAGCTGGCTGGGGGATTCCGGGAGTTGAAGTCCACCCATCTTCAAGCTTCCAAGGTTGAGAAACACTGTTCTAGGGGAAAAAGGAGGGAGCTGTGCCCAGAGTCATTCTTTTCTTTTTTTTTTACAAAAAATAAAAAAATTTTTTTGCAAGACTGTGCCCAGAGTCACTCTTGATATGATGGACAATGCTGTGGGCAGTGGGCTATAGTTCAAGTTATGGAAAAAAAGAATGAAGCCCTTTAAACCTGGCCCTCTCCAGGGCCTCTGGCCAGGAGGGCGGCTAGTTGTAAGCAAAGCTCTTTCTTTTCCTGTGGTCACATTTCCAGGCTAGGATTCAGTTGCAGAGCACTGCGATTCTGATTAAATCCAAATGTTCAGCTCTGTCTGCAGGCTGAATATCTAAGATATCTAAGAGTTTCTTTTGAAGCATTGGTGGGCAGGGGTTTATGCAGGGTATAGTTAAAAAAATAAATAAATCAAGATGACAACTCCAACAGTGAGATCAAAACTGTAGTGACATTGTATGGAGCTTCAAATGGAGTGTTGGCTACCAAGTTCACTGTTTTTTTTTTATCATACCCTGTGGACACCCCTGCTACTTGATAAAGAGAGAGACAGCAACACAGAGTTCGAAATAACAGAATAACAGAGTTGGAAGAGACCTTAGAGGTCGGCTAATCCAACCCTCTACTCAAGCAAGAAACCTTATTATAACCATTTCAAATCAAGTTGCCCACCTCAGCATGGTACATGTCTACGATGAAATAAGATGGGCTTCCCCCTAGGTGCAGGCATGGGAGATTTTAATTCTGACTGGAGATTTGAACCTAATGCCATCATAAAATGCAGGAGAATCAAGAGCTCCTCTAATCACCAGTTGTTGCTTTATATACCCTTCTCATTCACTCTGATTAGGTGTTACCTTGGGATCTTTGGATCTCCTCCTCTGGGGATTTTTATGATGTAGTTTTACGATGATTATGATAATGAATTATCACTTATTGCTTGTATGTACACTGAGAACTTATGCACTGGAGACAAATTCCTTGTGTGTCCAATCACACTTGGTCAATAAAGAATTATAATTCCAATTCCAATTCCAATTCTAATTATGTTGTTCAAAATGCCTTCTGCATTTACTGAATAGAAAGTAGGGGGCATTTTCCAGATATCTTGCAAGCGTTAGCTTTCTAGTATTTTCTGACAGCATCTATTTATTTTCACTTTACTCAGGAAAACTGCTTTTGGAATAGTAATTGTCCACCTGAAATCAACTTGAGATAGAGGGCTTCCTTTTACTGCTGAGTGAAACACCATCTACCTGTTTTTGAGTTGGCGGGAAACATTTCTTGCCTCCATTGGCAATCCTTATGCCGGCTATTTTTGTTCTAAATCACATTAAATGGTGCTATCCTGATAAGTCGGTAATATGTGATACAGACTTTGAAGAAACAAGATAGAGTATTGATGCCTTTGAACTTTGTTTTTGGGGAAAGTTGAGAATACAACGGACAGCCAAGAAAGCAAATAAATGGATCACTGAATAAATCAACTCACCTTAAGTTCTCACTCAAGGCACAAATGATCAGGTTCGAATTATCCAACTTTGAACAATTACGTGAACTCTCTGAAGAACGCTGAGAAAGGTGGAAGAGTTGAAAAAAGGATGACCATCAGCAAAGTGGATGGACTCAATTACAGTGGCAATCAAGAAACGCAGGGAGAACTGAAAGACCAGGTTAAGACAAAATCACCATGGAGCCATGTTATCACTAAGAATTGACAATGATTTAATGGCACATAATCAACTACTCAAACAAATGTGATATGCAAAGTATTTGGTCGATTCTTCTGGCTTTGTTGCCATTACTCTTCATCATGTCATTACCCAGTGAGAAGAAACACCTGCCAATCATGCACTGCAGCAAAAACAGGGTAAATCTGACTCTTCATTTCTATAACTCCTCCTCCCAGATGATCACATTTGAAGATAATCTGAGCTGAATTGGGTTTTTTTTTCCCTTAAAATATCAGCATCGCAAAGAAAGATAAATCTCCAGTGCTTTTATTTATGATTTAATTCTTTTTATGGATTATTTGGGAAGCTGGCTAAGCCCAAGCAGGCACTGGCCTAGGGCATCAAAGCTTAGGGGGTGCCAATGCCCACCCCTCCTCCTGAAACATTCTGAAAATGAAAATGGTTGCATGGGAAAGAGACAGCGGTGCCATCTGTCAGTGTAGCCAAGGAGCATTTGCACCAGTGGTGGGTTTCAAATTTTTTTACCACTGGTTCTGTGGGTGTGGCTTGGTGGGTGTGGCATAGCTTGTTGGATGTGGCTTGGTAGGCGTGTCAGGGGAAGGTTACTGCAAAATTCCTCTCCCTATCAACTGGGACTTGGAAAGCAAAGAATAGATGGGGGCGGGGCCAGTCAGAATTTTTACTACCGGTTCTCCAGAACTGAGCTGGAAAGCATGGAAGTGAGTTGCTCTCATCATTCCATGATTACATTTTTTTTCCCAGCCTGCATTCCATGCAATTAGAATCTTCGCAATCTGGTCAGCTGAGTAGCTTAGACTTGTTGCACAATTTGGGTTGACTGTGATTTAAACGTACCAGCTGTTTCCCGCCATTCTTTGGAGGATGTAAAATGGTGATAGGTGGTGTCAATGTGACAAAAGACCTGTGTTATGTTGTGCTACGTGGCAAGTTGGTTGCTTGAGGCAGGGACGTGTTTACAAGCAGCTCAAGGAATCCCTCTGCTAAACAAATAGGACTGTCAAACTATTTCTCCAGCTTGAAGTGTCATCAGCACTGCACTGCTACACCCAGATCTTCAGGGAAACAACGGCGGATTGGCAGCAGACAAGACTGACCAGGGAACAGAATAGAGGACGTGTGTCTCCATAGGCCTGAAACTGTCAGGAAGGCCTTTCTCATCCCATTTGGTAAAGGTCATCTGATTTCCACTCCGATGTAATGGGTAACAAAGCATAGCAGATTCTACACAGGGCTGCAGTAGCTGCTGGTTGTTGTTGACGATGGAATGGTGGTGATGGGGGGCGGGGGGTGGTGGTAGGTGGGGAGATTAATGCACTACTTCAACACCAGTCCTTAAGCTATCTGGTTCCTCACTCGTAGACTGGAGATAAAATGAAAGCAGAAGACACAGCAGGACAAAGTGTTTCCTGGTATATTTGTATCTTGGTTTGGTGCAAATGAGAAGTGGCCAGAAACTATGCTGATTGCCTAATCTTCTTTTTTTCCCCTTTAATGAGATTGGTCTGAGCTTTTAAAACTTCTGTTTGCAAGCCATCTGCTTTGCCAAGAAGCAAGGAATACTCTTTAACATAAAGTTCCAGGCTGCTCCTGTTGACTCGCTTCCAAATTGCATCTTCTTTACCAACTTCGCTGTAACTCTTCCCAATCCAGCCTGGACTTCATGAGTGTAGTTATGGTTGTGCTCTGCATCATATCTTGTGTCTCTTGACAGACCCAGGAGAGGAGAGGAGGGATGGGGAAGGGAGAAGAGGGGAGGAGATGGCTTGATTTTGCAGGTGCCTGAGATGTACTAGCATAACTCCCAACTGGATGTGATTTGTAAGGAGCATTGGATGTACTCAGAAAAAGGGGAGGGGAGGCTTTGTCAACTAGGATGATGGCCAACATAGGATTTCCCTTGCTCCTTTCATCTTCATTTTTGCATGCCAAGAAAAACCTCGCAGCCCATTCTTCAAGTTTGGGATCCAGTAGAGTACAAGGGATGTGGTGGCTCAGTGGCTAAGATGCTGAGCTTGTCGATTCGAATCCCTAGTGCTGCATAACGGGGTGAGCGCCCGTTACTTGTCCCAGCTTCTGCCAACCTAGCAGTTCGAAAGCACATTAAAAAATGCAAGTAGAAAAATAGGAACCACCTTTGGTGGGAAGGTAACAGCATTCTGCGCGCCTTTGGCGTTTAGTCATGCTGGCCACATGACCACAGAGATGTCTTCGGACAGCACTGGCTCTTCGGTTTTGAAACGGAGATGAGCACCGCCCCCTAGAGTCAGGAACTGATGAGCACATATGTGCAAGGGGAACCTTAACTTTAGAGCTTCCTTACAGTGGAGGATTAATTGATGATATAGGGTTTGCCCTTCCAACCTTCCCAACCCACTTTTCTAAAGGTGAAGGTGATGTCCCAGCAGAACTATGGAATGTCCTTCTCAAACACAAACACACACACACATACTCCCGCCTCCAGTCCTGGGGCTGGGGACATTGCCAGGTAGCTCAGCCATAGATTGAAAATATGCTCTGGCTGCACTCCTGGCTCTGTCTTTCTCCCTTGCTATTTTTAGCTGCCTCCAAATAACTTGTTTTTGTCCTGGAAATGGAAAGAGACACCCCTCCCAGAGATAGAGAATGGGGTGGTGCCAATTTTTAGGCGCTAGGTTTGAGGGCAGAAGCTGGGTAATTATTAATCTTTGAAAACCTAGTGGTTTTGCCAACTTAGGTGGGGTATGAGTACCTTAAATAAGCAAACACAATTTCTGCTTCCATCCCTCCTTTGTCACTGATAGTTACAGCATGCAATGGGATAAGGAAGATTTTTTTCTAATAAAGGGGGAAAGGAGAAACAGCTTTCCCGATATTGGAACAGAATGTTTCTGTGCTAAATCAGTAGCTGAGTCAGATGTCTCTGGTCATCTAGTGGGCTTATTCTTAATCAAGTAAGATTGGGTCTTGTAGTGCAAATCAGCATGTGAATTCACAAATATAAAGTGTTCGTGCAAAAACACAGCTTACGTGGGCCAAGCCACTGCTGAGGGGGCCATCTACTGCATCCCATGCTTGCAAAGCCAGGGCAGCCCCACACTCAGCCATATTCCACTGCCCTAAAATGCAGAGTAGCTCTAGGCTAACTTCCTGCCTATTTCTTTAGCCAGTTCTGACCAGCCTTTCCTGATCTAGGCCTCCATCTCGCTCTCACAATGCGAACTCAAATGATACGTCTCTATGTTGTGTGGATTGTGGTTGTGGTTATGACTGTGCAATGCAAAGAAAGTGGGCCAGTTATGGGGCCGAAGTGACTGCTCTGCTAACTCTCTGAATGTATGATTTATTTTCTGTGGGCACAGAGATGGCTGCCCTCCCGTCACTTGCAAACGTAGGCATCTGTTTCATCTCCCTCTTCTCTTCACTCCTCCCCCCAAAAATCAGCACTAGACTGGCTCCCATTAGTTCGAGCAGCTCCTTCCCAATAAAGACACTTTTCCTTTTATGGCAAAAGCATCTGGAAAGTGATGGAGGGGAGGAATGGGGGGGGGGGACGCAGCCACTCCCAGTTCAACAGTCCAATGGTACTCTCTTGGCAAAACCTGGAGAACAGCCCGAGACCTTTCAGTGAGAACTGGCTGGCTGATGGTCTTGGGGGTGGGACAGGGCACTTTTTCCGCAAGAGGGTGCTGTCCCCAACTCCTTCTGGGTCTGTTTGACAGACTGCTGCTCACCATTGAACAGAATTAGAAGCATTCAAAAGAATTCAGAGTGAACAGAATGCCAAGCCCTTCCAATTAGAGTTCTGTCTGCTGCAAAAGCTTTCAGCAAAGCTGAGATGGTCAGGCATTTCTTCTTCCCCTGGAACATGCTAAATCTCTAGAAAGCAGCCCCCTTACATGCCTCTTTGAAGCAGTGGCTGTGGCTTGAAGTGGCCTTTAGATGTTCATCACACCATGACTACATTCAGGCAACATAAAACTACTTTTTTTAAAAAATTAGATTTATATGCCGCCCTTCTCCGGAGTCTCAGGGTGGCTTACAATGCATTAAGCAATAGCCTTCATACTTTTGTATATTTTTTTATACAAAGTCAGCTTATTGCCCCCACAAACTGGGTCCTCAATTTACCTACCTTAGAAAGGATGGAAGGCTGAGTCAACCTTGAGCCTCGAACTTGCAATAATTGCAGACAGCTGAAGTTAATAACAGGCTATTTAGCCTGTTGAGCTATCTGAGGCTCTTATATTAACAAATCTCAATGCCTACTAGGTTCATATCGTGTGCTTTACTAAAAACAAATTTTATTTTATTTATTTATTAATCGAATTTCTATACCGCCCTTCTCCTACCGGACTCAGGGCGGTGAACAGCCAGTTTAAAACCAATAACAATATAGTAAGTTAAAATGTTCTAAAAGTCCATATAAATTTAGGCTGAAAATATATCAATAAAACACTAAAACTCTAAAAATTTAAATAATTTAAAATAATTTAAAATTTTAAATATTTAAAAATATTTAAAAATAGGAGGGATCAGGCAAGTCCGGCAAGTTGGAAGAAATGAGTCTTCAACGCCCGACGAAAGGTCCGGAGGTCAGCAATAGTTCTCAGATCTGGAGGGAGATCGTTCCAGAGGGTGGGGGCTACCACAGAGAATGCTCTCCCCCTGGGGGTCGCCAGCCGGCACTGTCTGGCTGACGGCACCCTGAGGAGGCCCTCTCTGTGGGAGCGAACCGGCCGGTGGGAGGCAATAGGTGGCAGAAGGCGGTCCCGTAAGTACCCTGGTCCTAAGCCATGGAGCGCTTTAAAGGTGATTACCAACACCTTGAAACGCACCCGGAAATCAACCGGCAACCAATGCAGCTCACGCAGGAGAGGTGTCACGTGGGAGCGCCCTGTCGCTCCCATAATCCCCCGCGCGGCCGCATTCTGTACCAGTTGAAGCCTCCGGATGCATCCCAAGGGGAGCCCCATGTAGAGAGCATTACAGTAGTCCAAGCGAGACGTGACGAGCGCCTGAGTGACTGTGCGCAGGGAGTCCCGATCTAGAAAGGGGCGCAACTGGCGTATCAGGCGGACCTGATAAAAAGCCCCCCTGGCCACAGCCGTCGTATGATCCTCTAATGACAGCCGTGGATCCAGGAGGACGCCCAAGTTGCGCACCCTTTCCGTGGGGGCCAATGATTCGCCCCCAATAACCAACGATGGAGTCAGTTGGCTATATCGGGACGCCGGTATAAATAAAACTGTATCCTGGCTTAATATGATGCTCTAGTTTGCTCAACATGTAAAGACCACTGCTGATTTCCTATTCACACTCTCAGCATCGGATCTCCTTCAAACAGAGCTCAGTTCTCAATAAATTCATTGATATGTCCATGTAGTGTTCTTGGCACGATACTGGTGATTTGCCATTGCTTTCTTCCAGGATGCTTCTGCTTCTCAGGATAAAATTATGGGATTTATTGGTGGTCTCCCATCCAAGTGTTGACTTGATTCAATCTTTCTTACTTATTATCTAAAAATCAGCCAAGGTTGGCTTGGAGCTACTACTAGCTGGGTAGTAGATTTAGCCAATCTCTACTTTAGTCTTGTCCAGGGGTGAAATGTAAAATTGGTTACTAACGGTTCTGTGGGCATGGCTTGGGGGGGGGGGGGTAATGTGACTGGGTGGGTGTGGCCAACTTTTAAAAAAAAAACTTTTCAAAGCATTTTTTCTAATGCTTTGAAAAGCCTCTGCCGATCAGGCAACTCAGCTGGGATTGGCAGAGAGGCTTTTTAAAAAATACCTCTCTGCCGATCAGGCAGCTCAGCTGGGATCATCAGAGACTTTTCAAAGCATTTGTTTTTCCATCTCTTCGGCCAAGAGGTTGCAGAAAAAAATGCTTTGAAAAGCCTCTGATGATCCCAGCTGAGCCGCGGGATCATCAGAGGCTTTTTTTTTTACTTTTAAAAGCATTTTTTTGGAAGAGGCTGTAGAAAAAATGCTTTTAAAAGCAAAAAAAAAGCCTCTGATGATCCCGCGGCTCAGCTGGGATCATCAGAGGCTTTTCAAAGCATTTTTTCTACAGCCTCTTTCAAAAAAATGCTTTTAAAAGTAAAAAAAAAAGCTCAGTTGGCCATGGGGAGTGGGGCGCAGGGATTTTTGCTATTGGTTCTCCGAACCACCCGCAACCATCACTATCGGATCAGGTGATCTAGTCCGAACCAGGAGCATTTCACCCCTGGTCTTCTCTCATATGTCTCTGAGCCTGGTTGTTTTCTTGCAAATGTTTCATTACCCAAACTAGGTAACATCATCAGTGCATGGATGATGACCCCTCAGTCCTTATTTAGCAACTGTCTCATTTAGCGACCATTTGAAATTATGACGGTGATGAAAAAGTAACTTTATCGCCAGTCTTCATGTTTATGACCTTCTCAGGTCTGTAAAGCAAAGGAAAGCTGAAATAAGATTGTAAGCAGTTTCACTTAGCAACTCTTCTGTTTAATGACTGAGATGCCAGTCTCAATTGTGGTTGCTAACCAGTGGTGGGTTGCCCCCAGTTCGGTAGTAAAACCGGAAGGAGGCTCCACCCACTGACCTGATGTCATCACAGGTGATCTGTGCATGCGGGCACGATGCGAACCGTTAGTAAAGGTAAGTAGAACCCTCCCCTGTTGCTAACCATTCCAAATGCCTCTTCCCAAAGCTCGAACCAGAAGGGTAGGAGTCGGACTCAGTTCTACAGACACCCATTGGCTATTTCCGAGAAGCCCTGCATCTCGTCTAGCTGACAGTGAAAGCTCATCTGTCAGGAATGTGATTGTTTAACAGTGGAACTAGTTACTCAGAGAGATGTTCAAGCAGGGGCTGGGTTGTCATTTTTTGAGGATACTTTAATTCGGATTTCTAAATTTGAGGAGAGGAAATCAACTCCATAGTCCAAGTGCGTCTCCCCACTCTTACTACTAAGCCATCAAACAATCTCCCCCACCCCTAGATGCATGTTACACAATTGCAACAAATATGACCCCTGATGTGTGAACAGAGTCAAAATTTCTGTCATTGTTTAAGTTCTGTTTAAACCAGACAATGTGTAGCTCTCAGTTCTCATGAATTCCACATTTGAAATTCCACATTCAAACAAAATGCTGTGTGAAACAAACCCTCCTTTTATTTTCTAACAAACATAAAGTTCAAAAAAACAACCGAACTCCTTCCAGCTTTTTTGGTATTAGAAAAGAGGGGGCAAAAATCTATCTCTCCAGTTGTACTTCTTTCTCCCATATACAGTATCACTTTACATCTCTCCGCAAACATGATGACATCTCTTGTTCACATTTGAACTAAAAAGCCCCTCATAGTAACCTCTTGCTTCTGCTCAGACCAGAGGTGGGTTTCAGCAGGTTCTGACCAGTTCTGGAGAACCAGTAGCAGAAATTTTAAGTAGTTCAGAAAACCAGTATTAAAAATTCTGATTGGCCCCGCCCCCATCTTTTCTCTGCCTCCCAAGCCCCAGGTGATTGGGAGGAAATGGGGATTTTGCAGTAACCTTTTCCTGGATTGGGGAGGGAATGGAGATTTTACGGTATCGTTCCTCTGCCACGCTTACCAAGCCACGCCCACCTAGCCACACCACAGCCACCAAGCCATCCCCACATAACTGGTAGTAAAAATTTTTGAAACCCACCACTGGCTCAGACCCTTGATCATTTGGGTTTTCCATATCTCCACATTTTCAAATTATCAATGCCATGTTCAAAGTGCAGCAATCAGAACAATATGCAATATAATTTTGTTAAATAAATAAATACAAATGAAAATTAATAAATATTAAATGTTTTTGCTATATTCTGTATTCAGGCAATACAAAAGGAGAGGTCTAATTTTCGATGACTTTCTTTGTTTCCAAAAATGAAATCTGGGGATGGGGATGCGTTTCCTAGCAGCAGCACCCTGACAGAGAGATTCTCAGCAGCATCACAACCTCAAGCCCCTTTTCCTGGTCAATGCAGCTTTAAAAATTAAGTGCAATATTTTATTTTAATTTCCCCTTTTTACCACTTTCCAGACATTTTATTTTCCTGATGAATGCTCTCTTTTTGGGGGGTGGCAATTGATGTACTTTTGATTGCTGTACGCTTGCTTTTCTTTGTGTATAGCATTTTTATGGATGTATTGTTTTTAATGGATGGTATTAATCTGACATGTATTGATTTATGACCTGTTTTGGAAGCCTCTGAAGTAAGTGACCGTAAATATCTGAAGAAAATTAATGTCGAAATAATATGAGAATTGGCTCAACTATCCATGCATAGTCTCAGAAACTGTGAATGCTCCGTCTTGGATAACAGCACAACTGCATTGGCAGAGTGACAAAGATATAGGGCAGCCAGAGGGAACATTCACGATCTCCGCATATGTTAATCTTTTGAAATTGGTACATAGTTAATAAAGGGAAATTTGTGGTGGGTTGCAATTGATTGTTATGGCTATTTTCCTTCTAGGATCAGAGGCAGTATATGAATACCAATATATGAGGAAAGGAATAGCCTGTGGCTGTGCTACAACCTTCACATCCTCCCTCCATGAATGGGCTGCCATCTGCCCTCCCCATGTTTAAGAGGCAAATTCCAGGAAATTTATGAAGTTGCATATCTTGAAAGTAAATGAGGACTCTGGTTGGTCTGATCCAACTCACCTCTAGGCCACACTTGGAATACTGCATCTAGTTTTGGTCGCCATGATATATATATAAAAAAAGTGGAGACTCTAGAAAGAATGCAGAGAAGAGCAACAAAGATGATTAGGGGACTGGAAGCTAAAACATGAAGAATGGTTGCAGGAACTGGGTATGTCTAGTTTAATGAAAAGAAGGAGTAGGGAAAGACATGATAGCAGTGTTCCAATATCCAAAGAAGAGAGAGTCAAGCTATTCTCCAAAGCACCTGAGGGCAGGACAAGAAGCAATGTGTGGAAACTAATCCAGGAGGGAAGCAATTTAGAACTAAGGAGAAATTTCCTGACAGAACAATTAATCAGTGGAACAACTTGACACCAGAAGTTGTGAATGCTGCAACACTGGAAGTTTTTAAAAAGATGTTGGATAACCATTTATCTGAAGTGGGGTAAGGTTTCCTGCCTAAGCAGGGGGTTGGACTAGAAGACGTCCAAGGTCCCTTCCAATTGTTATCCTGTTTTTCTATACTTACAAAGTTCTGCTGCTTTCTTCTATCTTCTTGAAAGAAAAGCAGGATATCTTATTTTGGATGGGGTTGATGGCTTCCTGAGTTTTAGAGAAAGTCTTCGTTTTTTTCAAACCCCATCACACTGTCATTCTCTCTGTTTATTTATTAGTTGGTATATCGTCTGATTGGTTTCTCCTCACTCTCCCTTCTAGGGAAGGAAGCTGAGGATAAAGGGCAGAAAGCAGAAGACAGTAGGTCTTCATTCACACAATACAGCAGGGTGTTACCCCAGATGCTTCCTCCTCTGGGGCTGAACTTCTGGTGCAGAGACCAACTGCTCCTGTCCCTGTCAGAGAAGATTCCTAGCATTGCAACAAGGCATAATTTTCATCACTGCCTGAACCCAGAAAAAAAATCTTAGGGGAGCATTTACAGAAGCAATAGAACCCACAAGATTTCTGATGACAGGCAAAAATGGAGCCAGTGGTCATTTGTGGGCAGATGGCTGAGCCAGAACATGAAGCAGGCCCTACACCCCAGTGTAGCTGCTGATGGTTGGTAAACAGAAGCCAGGCATCTGGACTGTCATAAAGATTTGTGTCTTTTCTATAAAGAGTAGAGAACAGGCACTGACAAATATCTACATATAGAACACAGAAGACCATCCTGAAGCTGGGGCAGACATGATTAAGAGTCCAGCAATGGTCATATAGGTGTTGCACTTGCCATCAGAAGATTTTTTTAAAAATTTGATTTATATGCCGCCCTTCTCCGTAGACTCAGGGCGGCTTACAATGCGTTAAGCAATAGCCTTCATACTTTTGTATATATTTATACAAAGTCAGCTTATTGCCCCCACAAACTGGGTCCTTAATTTACCTACCTTAGAAAGGATGGAAGGCTGAGTCGACCTTGAGCCTGGCTAGGATTGAACTCACAGAATTACTGGCAGCTGGATGTTAATTGCTGCCTTTAGTAGGAGGCATTAGCCCCCTACGCTACTCAGGCTCCTAGAAGATCATTTAAACATTCTCATTCCTCTATTGTGAAATAGCACAATTACATGGGATGGTAGGTGATAGCAGAAGCTGTTTTTTCAGAAAAAAACTCAAGAAGACAGTTTATCAACTGACCTTTTTTATTGCTGCATGTTCATCTTAATATACCAGTTCTAGAGAACCGGTAGTGAAAATTTTGAGTAGTTCGGAGAACCAGTAGTAAAAATTCTGATTGACGCCACCCCCATCTATTCTCTGTCTCCAGAGTCCCAGCTGATCGGGAGGAAATGGGGATTTTGCAGTATTCTTCCCCTGGAGTGGGGTGGGAATAGAGATTTTACAGGATCCTTCCCCTGCCACACCCACCAAGCCACGCCCACAGAACCGGTAGTAAAAAAAATTGAAACCCACCACTGTCAGTCCCCAATACTGATTTTATTAATTTAAAAGATTTGTTTGGCCAGAACATCTAAACAAACAATTCTGGGAGGCTCACAACAACAGGAAAACCCAAAACTATAAAAATAATAAAACATAAAACCATCAAGCCAAAACAAAACCTGGCACCGCAATTATCCTCTTGGGATGCCTCACAACCAATTCTTCATTCTATCCCAGTGCCTAAGTAAAAAACCAGATCTTGATGGCCTTCCAACAAGCTTGAGGGCCCACAGAATTATTAGGGGGTGTGTGTGTGTGTGTGTGTGTGTGTGTGTGATGCATGCTTGCATTCCATTAGGTAGGGGCAGCCATGGAAAAGGCACACTTCCAAGGTCTTCTGAGAAGGCAAGATTTCAGGGAAAGCACCTGAAGTGGGCCTACCATATCCAATCTGGTAGGATAGGCAGATGATCTCAGGAAGAGGTAGCTCCCACAAATACTCCAACAAGATATTCCATAGCTTCTAGGCTGGATATGTCTTACTTGTAAACCTTCTGAAGACCTTCATTATTGATCACACCATTAGCCTCTCTCCTTCTGGTAGAGAAGAGACCTGCTGAACATTTCCTTCAGGCAACTGCTAGGTTCCTCTGAGAGAGAGAGAGAGAGAGAGAGGAACATAGCAGTTGCCTGAAGGAAACGTTGCCATGCGTACCCTGCTTTCAGCAGGTCCCTTTTGTTGCAATTTTTATTTGCAAAGAACCTTCTTTCAGAGAAAGGCTCAGAGTCAAATCACCACAATGCCTATTTTTCAGATACAAAATGAATACAGCAGATGTGATTAACTGCATTTTGGACCACAGCAATTTCTGAAAAAAAGTAGAAAATACATTTTCACATGACTTCTTCTTGGAATTACCAGTATTGTAACCTTTGTTCCTGTATCTATTCAAGCAGGACCAATCATGTCATCTACAATATTATTGGGCTTTTATTCCCTGCTCTGTTTCCACCATGACATAACTCATCATCTATCAACCGTGCCCTCCTGCACTCTATATAGGCCATAGCATAGCTTTTTCTTAAAAGAACAAATGGCCACACACAAAGCTCACTTCACAAAAGACTCAGAAACTGACTTTCCAGTACACTCTGTTACTCTGTGAATTTAAACTAAGTACAATATCTCCTTTTCAAAGGAAGATTGCATGGCAAAGTTGCTAGGCTATATTTGATTTGAAAAGTTTCAGATAGCAAGATGCGTGGCATATACATTTAATAAATAAAATTTTATTTATTTAAATATTAATTATTTATTTCTATTTGTTTGTTTATTTATATCTCTACTTTGGAAAGAATAGAAATTACATGGTTTTGGCACACTACGATTGGATTAATATCATATATAATATCTTATAAAGAGCCTTGGTAGTGCAGTGGACTAAAGTGCTGTTAAAGTAGCACTTAGCTGCCAGCTGCCTGCACTTACTGCGAGTTCAAATCTTACCAGACTCAAGGTTGACTCAGCCTTCCATCCTTCCGAGGTAGATAAAATGAGGACCCGGATTGTGGGGGCAATAAACTGACTTTGTATAAAAAAGAAAACCACTGGGGGGGGGGGGGCAAAAGCCCTACTAAGCAGGTATATACAAAAATATGAAGGCTATTGCATAACGCATTGTAAGCCGCCCTGAGTCTCCGGAGAAGGGCGGCATATAAATAGAACCAACCAACCAACCAACCAACCAACCAATAAATAAATAAATAAATATGCTAAACCCAGGTTAACAAATGCAATTGTTTTGTTCTACTGATATCTCATAAACTAAAACTTAATACAAGACCTGATAGAAATAGAGACTAAAGCAAAGCTTAAGCAACTCAGATAAAGGCCTGGTAGCTCTATTTATTCTATATGCTAAATTGGCCTTGTTTTGTGACTTAGCATGCTATATAAACACAATTGACTGGGAATGTTTATGGTTCTGTATCAGAGGTGGGTTGCAGCAGGTTCTGACCAGTTCTGGAGAACCGGTAGTGGAAATTTTGAGTAGTTCAGAGAACCGGTAGTAAAAATTCTGACTGGCCCGCCCCCATCTATTCTCTGCCTCCTGAGTCCCAGCTGATCAGGAGGAAATGGGGATTTTGCAGTAACCTTCCCCTGGAGTGGGGTGGGAATGGAGACTTTACAGTATCCTTCCTCTAGAGTGGGGAGGGAATGGAGATTTTACAGTATCCTTCCCCTGGAGTGGGGTGGAAATGGAGATTTTACAATATCCTTTCCCTGCTACACTCACCAAGCCATGCCACGCCCACCAAGCCATGCCATGCCCACAGAACCGGTAGTAAAAAAAATTGAAACCCACCACTGTTTTGTATGTTGTGCAAACATGAAGAAACGGATTCGTTTTGTAAACAAATTAAACGTATTTTTAAACACAGCTTATGTGCCTGTCAATGAGTTGCTCATGAAAGCTTATGCCTTTTAGTAAAATGTGTTAGTCATAAAAAGTGCTAGCAGACTCCGGATTTTTTTTTTCCGTGTGTGTGTGACCACTCTGGTTATCTGAACAGACGGATTCCAATCCAAGAAAGCTGACGTCATACAGCATTACGGAACTCTTTCTGTGCAAGAGGCTGACATGTCTGTTTCCTGGGAAATGCAGGAGAGTGGGAGGAATGGGGAGAAGTGAATCCTTAATCACTCAGAAAGACCAACGTTAACATATCCCACCACTTAGTCAGTTAAACTGCAACCAACCAGAAGGAAAGGAAGCCGCCATCAATTTATCCAGATATTTAGATGTTTAGTTATGTCTCCATACTTTTGGTCCCCCCCTACACACCAGCCCATCCAACCAGGAAAGAAATGCTACTGGTTCGCTCCGGTTCGGGCAAACCGGTAGTGATAAAAATTACCAGTTTGAGCAAACCAGTAGTAAATAAATGCTTTAAAAAGTAAAAAAAAAAAAAAAAAGTTCTGATGATCACAGCTGCGCAACTGCCGGAACCTTTTTTAAAAAACTTTTTTAAAGCATTTTTTTACTACCGGTTTGGGCGAATAAGTAGTAAAAAATGCTAAAAAAAGTAAAAAAAAAAAGTTGGCCACACCCATCCAGTCACATGACCCCCCACCAAGCCACGCTCACCAAGCCACACCCACAGAACCAGTAGCAAAAAATTTTGCATTTCACCACTGCATCCAACACTTTCTACACAAACACATATACACCCACACACATTTTATTCATTATCAACTGTACAACAAGGCATGGGGTGAGGATACTAGCACTGATCTTTAGAAAAGAGCAAGGGAAAAGCAAGGGAAGATCATATGAAGGATTTTGTCCATTCTGGAATTTATTTATTTATTCTTCTCTCTTCATCTCTCTTTCTTCCCTTTCTTCCCCCCACCATTTCATCTCAGAAAGGCAGCCTATTGTAGTGGTTAATGCATCAGTCTAGAAACCAGGAGACCATGAGTTCGGGTCCTGCCTTAGCTCCAAAGCCAGCTGGATAACCACCATGTTAGTCACTTTTTTTTAGCCATTGATCAAGATATTGGAAAACTAATTCAAAAACTGATGCCAAGAAAACTACAGAGATTAGTTCAGACAATCACCAGAAATCAACATTAACTTCCACGTAACACGTTTTCTAGAACCTCCCAAGCCTGCCTTCCCCTCTTTGCAGATAACACAACCATTTGTTTAATTAGCCAATAGCCTCACAATCCACACAAGACTGTCTCATGAAACCTGATGCAGCTGATTTCTCAGTAAAATGTGCATACAAAAGCAGATGAATGTTTCCTATTCCAAAAATGGGCTTAATATTAATTTTAAATTTAAATTCAAAAGACATCACTCTTGAACCCTACTGTAGATCAGGGGTGTCAAAATCAGGGCCCGTAGGCCAAATGCGTCATGCACTGGCCACGCCCACCCCATATTAGCTAGGGGTGGGGGGGAAAGGGGGGAAAGTTGTGATAATGTCACGTGACAACGTGACAATGCGAGTTTGACATCCCTGTTGTAGACAATTTCAGGAATCTACCATTCATTATATCCCTCTGAAGCGTATTTTGTTTGCAGTGGTGCAGTGGTTAGAGTGCAGTACTGCAGGCTACTTCTGCTGACTGCTGGCTGCCTGCAAATTGGCAGTTCAAATCTCACCAGGCTCAGCCTTCCATCCTTCCGAGGTGGGTAAAATGAGCACCCAGATTGTTGGGGGCAATAGACTGACTCTGTAAACTGCTTAGAGAGGACTGTAAAGCACTGTGAAGTGGTATATAAATCTAACTGCTGTTGCTATTGCTATTGTCTCTCTTCTGCCACACAAATTTTCTCCTTCTTCGGAGCCATTCTGATCTCAACATCCCAGAATCAAAATGGAGCAGTCACTTGTTGAGAGGCTATCTTTCAATTAGCCCTCACAATCACTGATATTTTCTCATGATTTCAGAAATGGCAAGTTTTCAACCTCCCTCCATCCCCTCCTACTAGTTTTTAGCCTGATGCCTTCTAATCCCACTTTAGGAATGAAGGTAGCTGGGTACATTCGAGAAAATGGACAGCTAGAGGGTTTATCCGGCCAGGCCACTCACATGTGGCAGCACCCATGTTGTTCCGAGAGAAGAAGGATCAAGTTCCTAGCCAGTCACTCCCTCTCAGCCCTAGGAAGGAGGCAGTGGCAAATTACTTCTGAAAAACTTTCCAAACAGAATTGCAGCAACTTGTCCAGTTAGTCTCGAGGAGTCAACATTGAAACAAAGGAACCACCAACAACCATCACCATCACCACTGGTTCTCTTCCATTTCTACTACTCAATGTACAAATCTTCTGTGAAATAACTGAATCTGATATAGCAGAGGCCCTATTTTGTCAACGTATCTATGATTGTTGATGCTCCTTCCAGCAATTTAAATTCCAATTTTTATTTCTTCTACTCCAGTGTGCATAGCAGTGTCCATTCCATGAATCACTGAAGTCTGAATTTCAAAATCATGAGCTTTACCTTACTTACATAAAAGATAAGTGCAACTGTTTGGCAGCTGGCACATTCTCTACCAATTTCAGGCAAGAGTTCTTCAGGTTCTCTGTTGATCACATCTAATCCATAAAACATATTTCTCTTCCCCAGATAATCTTATAATTTTATATTGTGTATCTGATTATTTTATTTTCTTTGGTTTAAGTTGCAATTTTGCAAAAAGGAACTGACAATCTGAGCTGCAGCCAGAATCAGCTCTTGCTTTTATTGACTCAACAGAGTTCATTTGCTTGCAGAAAATACAGTAAATGTAATGTTGGCGTTTTCCATTCAGTGGTATCCATGTGGAGAGTGAAAAATGACTTTCCACATGGTTATCAGAAGATGGTATTTATTATAAGCACATAATTTGCTTGCTAGAACTCTCGTTAGAATGCCTCATTCCTTTCATATGCAGGTTTTCTATAATTTCAAGTAGCATTTTGCTTTCAACATTAGCATGTCAGGTTCCTATGTGTGTTGATTCATACAGTGTTAACAAGATGTTGCAGATTACTATGAAACTAGTTATGGTCTCTGCATCTAAGACATTGTTGTGGCCCATGCTGCGTTCTTTGGGGTCCGTAGCTGGGGCAGAACAGACATAGACTAGGAACACAGAAATAATGGTAGGTTTGGCTTGGGCTCAAATTGAGATTACTATAGCGTTTTGGGACTTGCATTGGCACGTTTTATGATGGCTACTATGATTTTGTGAGGGCATAAAGCTGGGGTTGCTATCTGCATTTGGGAAAAGCAGCTGAGCCCCACAGAAAATGCTTCCCATCCCAATTTAGCTAACCGCAAGAAGTTCATCAATCAAAAAAGAAAATTATGATAAATTGGTTTGGCAAATTGAGAAGGATTTAGAAAATTGGACAAAGCTGCAAATTTCATGGACAGGAAGAGTGGCGGCAATAAAATGAGTATTTTGCCCAAAATATTATTCCTCTTCCAATCGGTTATACCGATTAGAATGGAAAAATTTTTTTTGACGTATTAAATAGAATGACTACAAAATTTATTTGGCAAGGGAAGAAAGCCAGAATTAGACTAAAAGTACTACAAGACACAAGAGACAGAGGAGGAATAGCTTTCCTGGACTGGGAGACCTATTACCAAGCAGCTGGCTTAGTCTGGATAAAGGAGTGGATAGAATTAGAAAATAAAAGACTCCTAATATTAGAGGGACACGATCTTCATGTAGGGTGGCACGCATTTCTATGGGGCGGGGGGGGGGGGAACAGAGCACTCATGGATACTTTAAAAGACATGTAATTAGAAACTCACTTTTAACAATATGGAATAAAATTAAGAAATATCACTATATAGGAGTACTGCCCTGGATCTCCCCAGAAGAAATATTAACACACCCAAACTTAGTAGACTGGTCCAAAATTATTAGATATAGGGATATTGTGAATGAGGGGGGGGACTCTAAAAACAAAACATGAGTTGGCTTAGGTAGGGAAATACAATGGTGGTCATACCTACAAATAAGATCAAAATATATTGAGGAGAGGAAAACTGATCAAATTAGAGTAGAACAATCTGACCTTGATAAAATTCTGTTAAGGAATGAACAAAAACTAATTAGTAAAATATACAAATTTCTATTACAGTATAAATGGAAGAGGAAACTGAAAGAGGCGATGATCAAATGGGCCCAAAATTTTAATTACCCGATAGAATTGGAGAAGTGGGAGAAGATGTGGAAAACAAATATGAAATTAACAATCTCAACTGCATACAAGGAAAACCAGATGAAAATGCTTCACAGATGGTACCTTCCACCAGCAAGAATAGCGAAAATGTTCCCCAGCAGTTCTCCGAAATGCTGGAAGTGTAAGATTAGTTATGGAACTTTTTATCACCAATGGTGGACATGCCCGGTGGTGAAAATTTTTTGGAAGAAAATTAAAAACTAGATTGAAGAAATAATCCAGAATTCAATAGAGGGAAAACCTGAACAGATTCTTTAGGGATGTCAATAGAAAATTATTCTAAAGAAACACAGTCTCTCATATTACATATATTGACTGCAGCATGTATCATATATGCGCAATACTGGAAGAAAGAAGAATCACCACCAGATAAGGATATAATCAAAAAGATTTTGGAATGTGCAGAACTGGATAAACTAACTAAAGAAATTCAGGGGAAAGAGGAAACCAAATATTATAAGGTGTGGAATAATTGGTATGAATGGCTGAAAAATAAGGAAAAAAACTAAAGGAATGAAGAAGGGAAAGAAGAAAATGTGATAGATCAATTAACATGTTAGTAAAATTGAAATGTAACAGGAGAAAAAGGTTGAATAAGTTAACATTATAATATCTGTAAATATTAATATATAGTAAGAAATGGATCACTGTTAAGTAGCTGAAAAAGAAACTAAGATTATTGTATATGTTGTATGTCTATGTATGTCTTTTTAACTATGTTTAAAATAAAAAACTTTTTTTTTAAAAAAAGAAAATGCTTCCCATCCCTACTCACCTTTCTCCCAAAGGGCAATAAAAGTTTACAGCCCCAGAAACTTGAAAGGAGATGGCTTCTTAGTTAGTTTGTTAGTTACTTAGTTAGTTTGTTAGTTTGTTAGTTCGTTAGTTGGTTCATTTGTTCATTCATCTGCTCATTCATTCACGGATTCATTCATTCATTCATTCATTCATTCATTTGCTCATTCATTCATTCATTCATTCACTCATTCATCTGTTCATTCATTCACGGATTCATTCATTCATTCATTCATTCATTCATTCATTCATTCATTCATTCCATGACTTACACAGTTTACTCATATTGCTGAAATCTAGAGGTAACCTCGCTCCACTCAGGCCTATAGCCTACAAATGTCTGGGTGTGCAAAAGAGAAGAACACAACAAGCAGCCAAGGGAGTGGGAAATGACATCTGGGAATGTATAACTATTACAGGCAAGCAGTTCAACACTACAAGCTACTGCCAAGACTACAAGCTACAGTAAGCAGCCTATTATGATGTGATTCCTGCCTGGAGATTGGCTTAGAAATGGCCTGGAGCTCGAAGCAACCAAAAGAAGATCAATCATGAGGAGGCAGCACCTAATCTCAACAAGCACAAGAACTTTAAGACTTTTATTTAAAGGCCAATCATCAAAGATTTATTTTTGTAGCTACATCACTTGCAAAGCCTAGGAGGGTGGAGCTAACTCAGAAAAGGTATGTGCTAAAATAAAGCATTTTGTGCAGTTATCTTCCATACTATTCTTGGAAAATAAGAAGCCTCGCAGGCTTGATTATGGTTTACCCATTTTCTCTTATTTTCTTGCTCAAAGTGGAGGAATTGATGTTCCTCTGCTCTGATGTGAAGTGACTTAGTCCAGTCCATCCCAGAGTGTCAATTTTCATTCTTGTCATTTTTTTCCTCTGACCACATCGAAGTTGCCAGGATAGTTCTGACATTCCACAAACCAATTGTGTGTGTGTGTGTGTGCGCCTGCGCGTGTGGGTGCATGCATGCTGACATATTTATTTATATATACTATACTGCAACACTGGATTTTCCTTTTGCCAGTGGCCACATCAGCAGCTAGACATCCTTTTTTGACTTCAATTCAGCCACATCATAAACACAGTCTTGTCTTCTGCTCATTCCCAGTAGCTCAATGGGCTTCCAAACTGGGGTTGAGGGGTGAGGTGAGGTGGGGGTTCATTTTACAGGATTATAGTGACATTATCTGTCCTACGAATATCCGTTCATTTTTCCTGCTGGAATATTGGGAGTGGATTAGATGGCAGCAGAATTCCTTATTTAGAGGAATTAAGGCACCCTTTTGTGCAATAGAAGTCATGCCACAAACAAACCTTTGTTAGTTTTGGTGTACTGCTTTGCCTAGTCTGACATAGATACGTGTGAGAATGCTGAGGATCATCTCTGATGTTTTTTTAAAAATGTTTATACAGATAGGTAGAAAAAGAAGTCAGTACCCATGTTCCTACAGTGTACTTAGGTCAATAAAAGTTTTAGCGGTGTACGTAGATGATAAGCTTGACTGATTTTTATAATGACTTAGCAATTGTGTTAATTGGTTAGTTATGGTTCACTATATATTATCCAAGCCCAGAAAATATACTAATTCAAGAACAGGCTTACATATATTGTGAGAATTCAGCGTATCAGCAATTATTGTCCATGATATCTACATGAAACCTTTATAGTCAGAGATGGTCTATCTCCAAATACTAATTCTAAAGATATCTAGCAAGAAAAGTACGGTGTTTCCTTCACTTGGCCCCATCTGAGTTTTAAAGTATTTTTCTTGACTATGGCAATGGTCTGATCTGAGCCATGCTAGAAATGCTGGTTGCATCAAATATCCAATTAAAACAAATTCTTCTAGTATTGAAGAAGAAAGAAGAGGGGGACAATCTATTCTCTAAAGCACCTGAGGGCAAGACAAAAAGTAATGGATGGAGACATATCAAAAAGAGATGCAATGTAGATTTAAGGAGAAATTTCCAGACAGTGAGAAAAATTAATTAGTGGAACATCTTGACTTCAGAAGTTGTGGGTGCTCCAACACTGGAGGATTTTAAGAAGAGATTGGACAGCCATTTGTCCAGAATTGTATACGGTCTCCTGCTTCAGTAGCAGAGGTGGGTTTCAGCAGGTTCAGACCAGTTCTGGAAAACCGGTAGCAGAAATTTTGAGTAGTTCAGAGAACCAGTAGTAAAAATTCTGACTGGGCCCATCCCCATCTATTTTCTGCCTCCCAAGTCCCAGCTAATAAGGAGAAAATGAGGATTTTGCAGTAACCTTCCTCTAGATTGGGGAGGGAATGGAGACTTTATAGTATCCTTCCCCTGCCACGCCCACCAAGTCACGCCCACCAAGCCATGCCATGCCCACCAAGTAGAACGGGTAGTAAAAAAATTTGAAACCCACCACTGTGAATCAGTAGGGATGGGATTAGAAGACCTCCAGGTTCCCTCCCAATTTTGTTATTCTGTATTTTGCAAAATGAAAATACCGAACAAAAGTAAGTGGCAGCAAGGTAGTCATTTAAAATCTAAAACAATATAATTAAAACACAATTTCAAGCCAGTTAAAATCATAGGAAAACAGGAAGGCCTTCAAGCTAGTATTAACATTATACTAATGTGTGGGTGGGGGATTCCATAAAAGAGTTGCATGCATAGAAGCTCTCTCCCTTGTAAAGACCCACCTCACTTCCTTTGCCAGTGGTGGGGTGGGGAACCTGGAGGATTAGAAGATCCTAAGGTGTGGGTAGGTACATTCAGGAGGAGGCACTCATTCAAGTAACCTCATCCTAAACTATTTAGGGCTTTAAAAGTCCAAATTAACGCTTTGAATTAACTATGATACTAAGTATACTGATCTTCAAATTAACATATTTTGCTTAGAAACATTGTGTGACTGTTAGAACAGTTGAACTATATGCTGTTCATTTATGCCCAAAATCCAAATGTATCCATGGACTTCAACTTTAAGATTGCACAATACCTCTTGAAGATTGAAGTCCATAGATACATCTGGATGTTGCACACAAATGTGTATAGTTTGCTTGTGTCTGAAACAATCGCATCCCAAAAGGCAAGGAAATGATCCACAATTGGAGCTTGTGGTGACAGCTGCAGCTTGCTTACTTTTGACAAGTTTATATGGAAAAGAGGCCCTATTGTCTACAGAAAGAAATGAGAGCAAAATTCAGAGGCCTAGCAGAGTTTTTCTATGCTCAGATTCCAAAAGGCAGGAAGGCTCAGAGTCCACTGACAGAAGAACAGAGCAGTGTAAGAAAATCTTCCAAGGTTTATTCCTCCCTGTGGGCGAAGATCCAGGAACCCAGTCTCCTCTTATCTGTTATGTCCTTATAAGGACATCCGCCGGGGATTGGCTGAAGCATTCCCCGACGGGAGTTTTGAATCCCTGTCAAAGGGGCGGTGCGCCTGCCGGAGCGAATATAAGGAGAGCTCCGGCAGCGCCGCCTCAGTTCTGTTTCCTGTTAATAAACGTTTACATGAACTCCGCTGGTCTCATCTTCATTCCTGCGCCGATCTAACACTGGCGACGAAGGACTAAGAGGAATCGACCGCGTGGCACAAGCGCCATCACCTCCGAAGAGACCGCCGCCATTCAGCACGATGGCGACACAGCAAGCGCTCTTCTCATCCATCGCTCCATTCAATCCCGGACGGGAAAAATGGAGCTCGTACATGATTCGGTTCCGCCAATTCCTCCGCGGAAACGGCCACAGCAATCTCGACGACGAAAGGAAGAGGGCTCTCTTCCTCGCCCACTGTGGATCCGAGGTCCTGGAGATGGCGGTGAACCTCGTCGCACCTCAGGACATCGAGGAGATGTCCTGGACAGACCTGCAAGCGGCTCTGCAAGAACATTACGCGCCCACGGGCACCCCCATAGCGAACCGGTTCACGTTCCATCAGAGGAACCAGCGCGAGGGGGAATCCATTAAAGACTTTGTTGCCGCACTCCGTCAAATCGCAGCCAACTGCGAGTTTGACCATGTAGATAACGCCTTGAGAGACCGCATCGTCTTCGGCATGAGGGATGCAGGCCTCCAGAAGAAATTCCTGAGTAGGAAACGCATCCTACTAAAAGATGTCCTCGAGGAGGCCACCGCTGCCGAGTCCTCGGAGCACGCGGCGGCAGAGATGAAAAAGGCGAAGGGGATCCACAAGATCCACCAGTCGACCCCCGAATCGTCCGAAGACTCCACCACACCATCTGACTCGGATGGCGAGATGGCCATCCACAAGGTCTCTCAGCCATACCGGCGGGAAAAACCCCAAAATGGCCGACGCGGGGAACAATGCGGCAGTTGCAGAGGCGACCACCCCAGGACATCCTGCAAATGGCGGGACGCGACCTGCCGCCGATGCCTGAGGAGGGGGCACATCGCAGAGGCATGCCGAGCCACCGAACCAGCCCCTGAACCACCCAGACCACGGAACCGCGAAAATCGGCGCGACAACCAGAGGACATCCAAACGGTCCTCACACGAACCCAGAGGCGACGGCTATGAAAATTCCCGGCATGGCGCGGTGAATCAGACCACCATAGCACACACCAGCGACAACAGCGCCACCAAGTTCACCGTGACGCTGTTGGCCGAGGGCTCGCCCTGCTCCATGGAGGTAGACACCGGGTCCGTCTACACCATCATCGACTGGCAGCAGCTGAAGAAATTCAAGCCGCAAATCTCCAAGAACCAGCTCAAACCCCTGCAGTCCAGACTGGTGGATTTCGGCGGGAATCCAATCGACGTCCTGGGCAGAACCACCCTCAACATCGCGTTCAAGGAGTTCAAGGGCCAGCTGCCGGTCACAGTCGTGAGGAACAGCCGCCCGAACCTGCTGGGCATTGAGTGGTTTCAGCCGCTGGGGCTTTCCATCGGGGGCATCCACCAGATTAGGGCAGATGAACTCGACGCCATCATCGAAGAATTCAGCGAAGTCTTCGATGGTAAGCTGGGGAAGTACATAGGGAAACCCATCTCCTTCAATCTGGATCAGGGGGTAACCCCCATTCGGCTTAAGCCCCGCCGGGTTCCGTTCGCCTTGAGGCCTAAAGTAGACGAGCAGCTAGATAAGCTGATCGCCCAAGGCGTCCTGGAACCCATCGATCATGCTTCATGGGAGACTCCCATTGTGACCCCAATGAAGCAGGATGGATCGGTGCGCATCTGCGCCGACTATAAGGTGACGATAAATAAGGCGTTGCAGCAGAGCGCATACCCGGTGCCAGTGGTGCAGCACCTCCTGCACTCACTAGGCAAGGGCACCATATTCGCAAAACTGGACCTGGCCCAGGCTTACCAGCAACTGCCAGTGGACGCTAAAACGGCGGAGGCTCAAACTATTGTCACACACAGGGGGGCCTTTAAGTGCAACCGTCTCCAATTCGGAGTCAGTGCCGCCCCGGGGATTTTTCAATCAATGATGGAACGCCTTCTCCAAGGCGTTCCAGGGGTAGTGCCTTACTTCGATGACGTGCTCATCTCCGGAGACTCTAGAGCACAACTTCTTGAACGGCTGAGGCTTGTCCTGCAGCGGTTCAGGGAGAAGGGCTTGAGAGTAAGACGGGATAAGTGCATCATCGGAGTCCAGGAAGTCGAGTTCCTGGGCTATCTCATCGATAGAAATGGCATACACCCCACCAAATCAAAAGTTAAAGCCATCCATGAAGCCCCCAGCCCCAAAAATAAAGGGGAGCTTCAGGCATTCCTTGGATTGCTTAACTTTTATGCAATATTCCTCCAACAGAAAGCTACAGTTGCTGAGCCGCTTCATCGCCTGCTGGGGAAAGCGGTTTCCTGGAAGTGGGGTGACAAAGAGGAAACGGCATTCCGAGACATTAAAGGACTATTAACATCCAACAGCGTCCTCATACAATACAACGAGACGCTGCCCATCCGGCTAACCTGCGACGCGTCGCCATACGGGGTGGGGGCAGTCCTGAGCCACGAACTACCCAATGGCACAGAAGCCCCCATCGCCTTCTTCTCGAAGACCATGTCCAGCGCTGAACGCAACTACAGCCAGCTGGACAAAGAAGCATTGGCAATCGTCGCAGGGGTGAAGCGCTTCCACGAGTACCTATACGGAAGAAGCTTCACCATAGTCACGGACCACAAGCCGCTCCTGGGCCTCCTCGCCGGCGACAAGCAAACACCCACATTCATGTCGCCGCGAATGACACGCTGGGCCATCTTCCTCGCCGGCTACACCTACACCCTCATTCACCAACCCGGAAAGGCCATCGCCAACGCGGACGCGCTGAGCAGATGCCCATCCACAGATGCCGTGGAGGATCCCGCCCCCACCCTCGAGCTCCTGCACATCGACCACGACAGCAGCTGCCCAGTCACATCTGCAGACGTGGCCGCGCACACCAGGAGAGACCCAACACTCCGGCAAGTGCAATCCTGGATCCTGCGGGGATGGCCGGCGCAGCCTGGCGGAGAAGAATACAGCCCCTTCAGTCGCAAGCAGAAGGAGCTGTCCACGATGAAAGGCTGCCTGCTATGGGGAGATAGGGTGCTGATCCCCGCCGCTCTCCAACGGAAGACGCTCGAGACGCTACACAAGGGGCACCCGGGCATCGTCCGCATGAAGGCCCTGGCACGAAGCTACGTCTGGTGGCCAGCACTGGACAAGGACATTGAGCAATGGGTCGCCGGATGTAGCCAGTGCCAGGAAGTCCGACCAGCACCCCCTCAAGCAGAGCCCACACCCTGGGAGATGCCCAGCAGCCCCTGGTCTCGGATCCACATCGACTTCGCGGGTCCGATGCAGGGGCGCCACCTCCTCATCGTGGTAGATGCCTTCTCCAAGTGGCTCGAGGTGGTTCCCATGGCATCAACCACATCGGAAGCCACCATTCGCGCCCTCCGCCGCCTCTTCGCTACGCATGGACTCCCGGACGTGTTGGTTTCCGACAACGGTCCCCAACTTACGTCCGTGCCCATGGAGGCATTCTTAGCGGGACTGGGCATCCGCCATGCCCTCTCGGCGCCGTACAGACCGGCCGGAAACGGCCAAGCCGAGAGGATGGTGAGGCTAACCAAGGAAGCGCTCACCAAGATGGCACCGAGGGACTGGCAGGAGCGCATAGACACCTTCCTCCTCACACAGCACATAACGCCGCACGCAACCACCAAGAAGTGCCCATCGGAGCTGTTGATGGGCAGAAGACTCCGCTCACCCCTCGACAGGCTGCACCCCCAGTACCACTCGGACGTGCCCGCAACCGCCAGCCGCCAGCTCCGCAGCTTCGCCGTAGAAGACCCCGTCTATGCGCTGAACTTCCACGGCTCACCAAAATGGCTGAAAGGAAGGATTCACAGCGCAACCGGCCCGAAGTCCTATCGGGTAGAGCTGGAAGACGGACAGGTCGTGAGACGTCACATCGACCAGCTCCGCAAAAGGTGGAGGGGAGTGGACGAACGACAGTCTGGCGAGGTAGGCCTACCACACCCCGAAGAGGTAGGCCTGCCCGCCCCCGACGAGGTAGGCCTACCACACCCCGAAGAGGTAGGCCTGCCCGCCCCCGACGAGGTAGGCCTACCACAACCCTATGAGGGAGGCCTACAACACCCCGGGAGAGTGGACGCCCCGGGCTCCGCAGCAGCCAGAGACGGAGCTCAGCCAGTAGACCGGGGACAACGCCCGAAGGGAAACCCGAAGCACCCAGGGGTGGACCGGGATCGACCCCCCGAGGTCCGAGACCCAGCCACTAACGAAGGCGGGCAGGGGGACCGAAGCCCAGACGCCCACGACACCCAACAACACCCCGGCGAGGTCGGACCGCACCAGTCCAACAACAGACAGGACTCAAAGAAAGGGCCAGTAGACCGGGGCCAACCGAGCGGGGGAGACCAACAGCACCCCCGCAAGGACGGCCTCCGACTCACCGGTGAGGGAGACCTCCACGCATCACTACAGGGGTCTCCCCAACAACACCCCAACCACAACAAAAACCAACCCTGCGAGGAGGGCCTCCGCCACCCCAGCAGAGGAGGCCAGCGCCAACCGAGCCGAGACGACCGACACCCAGACGGCGAAAGGCGGCGACCGGGGGAAACACACCAACCCCGCAGAGAAGGCCTACGCCACCCCTGCAGAGAAGGCCGCGAGAGTCCTCAGCCGACCCAGCAACGCCACCCCGGCGGAGAGGGCCGTCGCCACCTCCGCGAGGTAGGATAGCACCACCCCGGCGAGGGCGAGACCCTGCGACCAAACCAGCAGCGCCAGCCCAGCAGAGAGGGACTACACCACCCCTGCGGAGGAGGCCTGCGACCCACCGGCGAGGAGGAACCAACGCCAAACCAACCCACCAGCAGCCCCGGGAGGGAACCGAACTCACCCGAGGGACCCGAGGGGGCGACCCAGACGCCGCCGCCGAACCAGCACCCACGACCGGACCCGTCCAACCCCGACCCGGTGAGGACCGAAGGGCACCCCAAGGGCTTACCGTGGCTCAGGAGTTCCGGACCGGGCGAACAGCGGAGATCCAACGATCGGAGCAGCGATGGGGGAGACCAGCGTCGCCCGCAGGCGGAGGTCAGCGACCTGGCCGGAGGTGCGGGAGCACCGCCCGCACCCTCGACGGCCAGATCCAGCCCGACTCCCGAGACGGCGACAGGAACCGCAGAAGCACCCTCCGACCAGGAGGGCGGCCAGCCAACGAATGGACTGCGCAGGTCTAGTAGACTACGCAATCGGCCCGCCTACTTACGTGACTTTATCGTTGATGGACAGCTCAAGATCTAGGGGGGGAGGAGTGTTATGTCCTTATAAGGACATCCGCCGGGGATTGGCTGAAGCATTCCCCGGCGGGAGTTTTGAATCCCTGTCAAAGGGGCGGTGCGCCTGCCGGAGCGAATATAAGGAGAGCTCCGGCAGCGCCGCCTCAGTTCTGTTTCCTGTTAATAAACGTTTACATGAACTCCGCTGGTCTCATCTTCATTCCTGCGCCGATCTAACACTATCCTTGATAAAACCTAAATTTCTACCAACTCCATAAAAACATTGGAAACCATTTTTTTATCTTCCAGAACAAACTAGAAGGAGAATCATTTGAAGCATTAAGAAATTGACAAAAAAGTTCTTGGTATAAAATGTATAAAATGATAGTAAAGAAATCTAAAAATTTAGAAACTTCTTTTTGGTACCATCCGGTGGTCATCTGAATTTCAGTATTTAGATCTAAATGGCTGCCTTAAACTATCCCTTCATACAGGAAAGGACTTTACTTGTTTATTTTAATATCTGTTTTAATATCATTTTTGTTGATTTTTTATGGTTTCAGCAGAATTTTTATTTGTTTTATTTGTTTTTAATTCTTTGAGAGAGAAAAAATAAATTCAGTGGTGTGAATTGAGTAATTTAGCATCTTAAGAGTCCCATCTTAGCCATGAAAGCCAGTTGGGTGACCCAGAGCCAGTCATTCTCCGCCCAACTCAACTCACAGGGTTGCTGTTGTGGGGAAATAGGAGGAGGAAGGTTATGTTCATCACATTTACAAATGTTCATCATTTGTAAAAAATAATAAAGATGGGATATAAACAAACAAACAAAGTTTGAGAAACACTAATGCAAACTGTTGCCTGTTGTTTATGTTTCTCTCCTCTCTTTTTTTGCATTTTTGCTATCTATATACTACACCTATATACTACTAAAATTCTCACTGTGTTTATCTATTGATACTGTCAAGGTAGCCAAAATAGTGCATTGTACTGCAACAATTTTGGAATCAAGATACCTAAATATCTGTTAACTTAAAGAATGCGTAAAAAGTCCAGGACCGTGTGTGGAATTAAAATTTCCATGTCGTTCAGACCAATTTTATTCAAAAAGTTGTGACTGTTGCAGTGTTCTTGTGGTCATAATAGTTGGAAGGGACCTTGGAGGACTTCTAGACCAACCCTCTGCTCAAGCAGGAAACCCTATACTATTTCATACAAATGATTATCCAAACTCCAATCTCTTCTTAAAAGCTTCCACTGTTGGAATACTCACAACTTCTGGGGGCAAGTCATTGCACTGATTACCAGTAATTGTTTTTGCTATCAGAAAAATTCTCCTTAGTTCCTGGTTGGTTCTCTCCTTGATTAGTTTCCATCCACTGTGCCTTGCCTTGCCTTCTGGTGCTTTGGAAAATAGGCTGACCCCGTCTTCTTTATGGCAGCCCTCAAATATTGGAAAACTGCTATTATATCACAGTATATTATTACATGGAATAACTTGTCACTGAGTACTGTAATTTATTTATTAATTATTATTTATTTTATTTTGTCGCATTTCTATGCCGCTCCACTTCGAAGGGACCCTGGGCAGCTTACAACAGAGAATAAAACAATGCAAAAATATGGAGTTTGTTTCAATTTTTTCTTAGTAAATTTCATCAAAATACATTTATATATATTATCTACTGAAATCTTTGTGTGTTATGGCAGCACCATCTTGTGGTTCAATATTGTAGGTCCCCTTTTTCCTGTCTTGGAAAACAATGCAGTCTTGTTTTTCCTCTCATGTAGCATATCGTATCTTAAATTCTCATAAACCAGAATGTATTCCCCACTTTTCTGCTGTGAATTTGAAACAAAGACTTCAAGCTATTTATTATTTTTTTTTACAGAACTGTAGTTCCAAATAATGCTGTAGAGCTAGCATAATTTTCATTCCCCAAACTGTGCTGGAATGTAATCCAAGAGTTATATCTAGCAGCCTACACCTAGCATCCTGCAAGGGGACCCCAGGGAAAGAACAATTAACTCATTAGTACTAGAAGCAGTTTCAGTGACCTAGCCAGTTCTGTTGAAAATCTGAACCATTCAGCTTTTCTAAGACAGTGAAAGATATCCCAAATCCTTTGGCTTGCTACTCTTTTACTGTATAATGCTACTGTAGATAAAACTGGAAGAGATCACCAAATACCACAACTTCAGGTCACTCATTTTTCCAGTTGAGTCAAAGCAGAAACAAACCACACTACTGCGTATAATTCTAATACCAAGAATTATGATTGAGGCTTCCAAGCAATGTGGTATAAACATGCATGGAATGAAAGCTCAATAATAATAATAATAATAATAATAATAATAATAATAATAATAATAATAATATCATCATCATCAACAACAACAACTTCTTTATTGTCATATACCCATACAATGAAATTCACTTAACACCCAAAGTCCAGGTCCAACACACATAACAATCCCCAAACACACTCCCACCCACCACAATTTCCCACCCGTAAACCACCCAAACATCTACACAACAGACCAAGTAATGCTGTCCAACAGCTCACTGATGGTGGCCCTTTAGTTCATTGTTGAGTGCAATTATAGTTTTGGAATCAAAACTATTCAGAAAATGTGTGGTCCGAGTTTTAATTGTTCTGTATCTTCTGCCAGAAGGCAACAGTCCAAAAAGATTGTAAGCAGGATGGGAAGAGTCTCTAAGAAACTTATGCAACTTTCTCAAACAGCGAAATTCGAAGATGTGGTACAGGGCCGGCAGCTGGAGTCCGATGATATTCTGGGCAGTTTTAATGATTTTCTGTACAGCCTTTTTGTCCGCTACAGAGCTGCTCCCATACCATGCAAGAATGCCGTATGTCAGGACACTCTCAATAGTGCTGCGATAGTAGGACAGAAGTAGATACTGAGATAGATTTATAAACACTTCCAATGAAAAAAGAGTTGCTTCCAGGCTAACCATTTTCTCCACAATTGCCATAATCTATTTTCTGTTTTTTAAAATGAAAATCCAGATGACATGGTGATCAAATCACTACTTTCTCTTCCATTTGGCAGAAAAATTGATCAACTTCTCTGTTATCAATTAGTTATTTTGCCCTTTAGAAAAAAGGGTGAGGAAAATATGGAAAGAGAGTGGGAATTAAAGCATTGCCTCCTACAAGGCACAAAAGCTGGGGGAAATGTGAGGCAGCTCATCCCCAGTGCTGGATGTGAAGCAATAAAAAGAGCATAATGTGCAAGTACAACACCATTAACAAAAAAAATGCTGAATAGGGCAAGTTGTGAAGTTTCTCAGCCCCTGGGGAAGGGGTGATATAATATATGAATTTATGAATTTAAACAATATATTAAGCAGAATCTGTGTTAATCCAATTACTTCTGAAAGTCCACAGCAACTTTAGCTTCTGTAGGATCACACAAATGGTCTTCTAATAGTCAAAGTAGTTGCAGCCATAAGCACTTCAGTCTGTGAGACTTCCCCCCTCCCCCCCCCCCCATAGTCGCCCATTTTAATTTTTCTTCTGAAGCTGGGATAGACAGCCAATATTATAGGAGGAGGACCTGAGCATATTTTTAAATGTGTGGACCAATTCCCAGAATTCCCTATCCAGCAGCACCACTGCTGAGAATTCCGATAGTTCTATAAGAAGAATGAATTAGGGCTTAAAATAATATAATGAGGCAGAAACCACAATAAAACCAACAAGACTGAATGCAAGGTAAATAAATATGACCTTCTATGTTTAGTTATAAAGAGAGCATAGGATTAAAGGGGAGGTGCCGGGGAAGGAGAGGAGAGAGTACATGTGTAAATGTGTGTTTTCCCCTTAGGTTGATAGTAACCAGCAGCAATTCTAAAGTACCCGTATTTATCGGAGTATAAGACACACCTTTTCCCCCCCTAAGAGGTTGAAAACCGAATGTAGCCCCGCCCAGCCTCTAAAATGGAGGTTTCAGAGGCTGAAAGAAGCCTCTTAAAGGGAAGTTTCAGAGGCTGAAAAAAAAGCAAGGCATAGAACTCACAACCAACGACTCTGTTGCTAAAGCTCACCTCTGAGAACAGCTGATTGGGGGTATTCCCAGAGGCCATCCACCCACCAATCAGCTTTTTTCTTATTTTCCTCCCCCAAAACTAAGGTGCGTCTTATACTCTGGTGCGTCATCTGGTCCGAAAAATACGGTATATCAGATCTGACACACTTCACCAGACATGCTGTTGGAGGCCAATCAAAAGTTCCACAGGAGGCAGGATCAGCTTGGCATCTATTGGCAATTTTAATCTGTTATGAGCATATCCTCTCCTTCTCAATTATCTGGTTTGCTCTTCTGCTATCCTTTTTTCCAGTGGTGAAATCTAAAATTTGTTTCTACCAGTTCTGTGGGCGTGGCTTGGTGGGGGGGGTGTAATGTGACTGGGTGAGCGTGGCCAATTTTTTTTTTAACTTTTAAAACCATTTTTTCTACAACCTCTTCGGTGAAGAGGTTGTTAAAAAATGCTTTCAAAAGGCTCTGACGATCCTAGCTGGGTTGCCTGATCGTCAGAGGCATTTAAAAGAATTTTTTTTTCTTTTAAAAGCCTTTGACGATTCCAGCTGAGCCACACAATCATCAGGGTTTTTTTTTTACTTTTAAAAGCATTTTTTGGCGAAGAGGTTGTAGAAAAAATGCTTTTAAAAGTAAAAAAAAAAGCCTCTAATGATTGTGTGGCTTAGCTGGGCATGGGGGGGGGGGGCAGGGATTTTTGCTACCAGTTCTCCAAACCACCCGCCTCCATCGCTACCGGATCGGGTGATCCAGTCCAAACCAGGAGCATTTCACCCCTGCTTTTTTCCTCCCAACCCTGCAGAAAGCTGAAAGATCTGTGGTCTTAAAGAGGAGATTTTGGCTCTTTTAAAGTCCCAACATTCACACGTGTGAAAAGCTGATTATCAGGTTTGTGGAGATCCTACGTCATGAGCACTTGCTTCCTCGAAACTCCGTACTTCCCAAATTCAACTCAACCCATTTCAGTTTGCTTCAAGAACGTACAGGTAGTCCTTGACTTATGGCAATTGAGCCCAAAATTTATTTTGCTAAGTGAAACATTTGTTATGACCTTTCTTGCCACAGTTGTTCAGTGAATCACTGCTTTTGTTAAATTAGTCAAACTGTTAAGTGAATCTGGCCTTCCCACTGACTTTGCTTGTCAGAGGGTCGCAAAAGGTGATTGTGTGACCCCGGCGTGATGAAACCATCATAAATGTGACTCAGTTGCCAAATGTCTGCATTTTGATCACGTGACCATGGAGCTGCTGCAATGGTTGTGGTCATAAGTTCTTTTTTTGGTGCCTTTGTAACTTTGAATGGTCACTAAATGAACTGTTGTAAATCAAGGACTATTTGTAAAGAGATTTGATACAGCACTAAAACCTCGTTTCTGTCGTGATTGGTGGGTGATTTCCCACCATCTGGCATACGTAAAAGGATGCTGGTTGAGGTATTCTGAGAGTTGAAGTCCACACATCTTGTATAGTTATGAAAAGGAGAATGACAATGTAGTCTTCTATGGGTCTGATAGAAACAGATCACAATTATCCCCAATGGCATCTGCATGTCTCGTTCATTTTAATGTGGCAGACAAGTGTCTGCTCCCATCTCTGAACCAATGCCATCTGAGGAGACCTCTGGAATGACAACTCCCAACCCACCCTGAATATGTTTGGCGGCAACATATTGTTGGCCATTAAAAAAAGCTTCAAATGCCTGGCTCATTCAGTGGCAGCCAAAAAAGCCAATGCAATCCCTGTTGCATTAACAGAGGGATACAATCAAGATCAAGTGAGGTACTAATACCACTCTATAAAACCTTAGTAAGACCACACCTAGAATACTGCATCCAGTTTTGGTCACCACACTATAAAAAAGATGTTGAGACTCTAGAAAAAGTGTAGCGGAGAGCAACCAGGATGATTAGGGGACTGGAGACTAAAATATACAATGAAGAGTTGCAGGAACTAGTGAAGAGAAGGACCAGGGGAGACATGATAGCAGTCTTCCAATACTGCCACAGAGATGAAGGGGTCAATCTATTTTCCAAAGCACCTGAAGGTCAGATAAGGTATAAGGGATGGAAACTGAACAAGGAGAGATTCAACCTAGAAATGTGGAGGAACTTTCTGACAGTGAGAATAATCAACCCATGGAACAGAAATTGCCTTCGGAAGTTGTGGGAGCTTCATCCCTTGAGACTTTCAAGAAAAGATTGGACTGCCATTTGTCAGAAATGGTGTAGGGTCTCCTGCTTGGAGGGGGGGGAGGGGGGATGGACTAGATGACCTGTAGGGTCCCTTCCAACTCTTGTTAATCTGTAAATCTTTCCGCCTGCGCTGGGGACCGAGATTGTCTCTGCCTGGAGGAGGATACTACTATCCTTACTGCCTATTAAAGAGTTTGCTTTTATTTTTAATTGGCTGGTTTCTGTAAACCGCCCGGAGTATGTAGATGCCTCATCTAAATAACACGCCTTTTTAAAGGTAAATTTAGATGCGCGTGTTGCGTTTTCATTCGACGCATTTGAAGGCTGGGAGAGAGGGGGTGTCAAGGAGAGGCGGAGCAGACACCAGCCGGGCTCGCGTACAAGATGGCCGTGGGGGCGACGCTTTTCCTTTCCAGCCGCCGGGGGGCGCCCGATCGCGCGGTCCCGGCGCAATTCGACAACCCTACGCCGAGAGCGGTGCGCGGCGACACGAAAGAAAGCAGCGCCTCCTCAGTACTTCCGGAATTCGGTCGGTTCCGTGCCCCGCCCCCACCGCAGTTTTTCTAGCGAGAGCGGAAGGGGAGAGCGGCGTGCTTTGACGTCGCCTGCTGAGTCTTCGGAACAGACAGGCAGACGGAAGGAGGACGGTGGGGCCGCTGCCCAAACCGAGAGGTGAGTGGGCTTGGCTCCCGGGCGAATCGGCCTTGCCACGTCGCTTTCTTCTCGGCGAGCGCCGCGGAGAGACTCCCAGGGCCCCTTGCTGCCCCTTCAAGCCCTTCCGCGGCCGCAGTGCTGCCCGTGGCGGACTGACCTCTCTGCTTTTCTCCCGCAGGATGGTAACGGACGTGCAACTGGCCATCTTTGCCAACATGCTTGGGGTCTCGCTGTTTCTCCTGGTCGTCCTTTATCACTACGTGGCCGTCAACAACCCGAAGAAGCAGGAGTGAGCGAATGACTGGAGCGCCCTCTCCCGACCCCCCACCCCTACCCCAAAAGGTAATTCAGTTCCCCTTGTTTTCTGACCCCCCCCTCCCGTCCACCCATGGATCCAGAGGCAGTGATTATCTCACACCCACCCCTCCTTTTCTTTTGACAGAATGCAGAGCCATCAGCACATGAAGGCCCAGATGCCATAGCTGTACTTGGCTTTGTTGAAACCTGAAGATAATAAATGATTAGAGAATACACTTCATTTGCTGTATCAGAGACTTGTTAACGTTTGCATCACTTTCCAAAGCAGATTCCAACCGTCAGTCTCTCTTGCACACACAACACACATACAACACACAACACACACACAAAAAGCAGTAGGTTTTCTTTTGTTTTTTCTGACAAATGAAATTTATTAATAGAAACATGTTATAAGATAAACTTGCTTCAAAAATAGCTTCCAACCCAGTAACCAATTATGTACAGTGGTGGAAATAACATTGGAGGAAGGGTCTTGGCCACCGCCCTGGGCTGTAATCAGACCAGGAGGAGCTGGTCACATTATGGTTTCCACGTGTCCTACATGCACCTACACAGCTGCTTGCAGTTAGCCTGGTTTGCTTCTTTTTTGAAAGGCACCTCCTTCACAAAAAATGAATTAGGTGGATTTCCAGATTTAGATGAGGATTGCTGGGAAACCTTAAGCTTTCAATGTCTTGTGCAGCTGGCTACAAAAAAAGGATGTGATGTGAGGCCCTTATTTCTGGTAAAGTCTCAAAGTCAGAACTACTGGCTGCTGTCCTAAAAAGCAGCTTTGGTTTAAGAGAGGAGAGGAAGGGGGTGATTGGATCTGGAACTCATCAAGTGCCAACAAGAAGGGTCTCAAGAGGTTTCTTCCACACCAAGGGATGAGTTGGAGTCAGCTGGCATGCTGTGGGGTGGTGGCACTTGAAGAGCTAGAGCACAATGGCTGCAGCTGTTGTGCCCCCACTGGCAAGTCAGGCCTCAGTGCAGAAAGACAGGATCTTGCGGTAGGTGAGTTGGGGGGAATCTGGTCGCCCAGGGAGATGCTGCAACAGAGAGAGCTGGCTCAGAGGACTAATGATGTCAACTGCAGCTATGCTGCCCCAAAGTTTCAATAAGGAGGGTGGCTACTGCCTATACAACGGTAAAGGCGTTGCTTCTTCTTCTTCTGTCTACAAGACAAGGGTTCAAGGGGATGGCAGCGGCTGCAGGTAAGGGTTGCAGCAGCAGCTGGCTTTGCAGAGCTCCCTCCTCCCCATACCTCGTCCAGCAAAACTTTGGGAGGGCACAGAAAAAGTGATTCTTCCCTCTGGCTCGTTACTGGCATTTCCAGTTGAAATTCTGTAGGAAGAGAAACAAGGTTGTATCTGTTGCCACTATCTAGTATGGGAAATCTGAGGGACTGTTTAAAAAAGACAAACGGCAGCCTTGGTAACAGTACAGAATGCCCTGCAAGAACCTACCTGGCAAGGAACTTTGTGCTGGTATCTCGGGGGCTGAATATTTCCACACCTTGAGGGAAGAGTCATCACTGCAGCTATGAAATCTGAGTAAGTGCTGGGTTTGTCCTACTGCTCTCCTGCGTATGGGGATCCGGCTCGGCCGAGGCATCAGTATATCTAGACTGCAAGGAAAACACTTGGTTGGAAATTGTGCATCATAGTCAATCAGTAATAAAGAACCTTAGGAATCCTAAGAGAATGCTGGACAACACTAAGAATATGCACAATTTCTAGATTGGTATTAACTTTCTTGCTTACAGATGACTAATATGAAACTTCCAAACCTGGTCCTTCCATGTTAGTGGGCACAAAAGGGGAAATTGTACCGATCTTTCCACCTCAGTTTATAAAACTACTATTTGTTACCTTCTAGTTGCTATTACCTAGTAGTTTCTGATAATTTTTCATTGTTCAGCCGTCTTGAAAAGTTCTGCATGGAGAAAGAGAAACCAGTTGGGATATTATCGGCAAGACAAGGATTGTCTGTAAAGCCTGTACGTCCAATGCTACCATAGTATTGGTACAGAGGATATTGATAAGAAATTACTGTCCCACAATGTGTTTTTAAAGTTTGGTAATGCCAGACAACTAACAGCCCAGTGATTGATCTCTAGTGTAAGGAAAGTCCTAAACAGACTGGCAGCCCAGGGGGATGGTATTTACCCATGAGAGTCAAGCTCTGTGTACCAATGTAATCACTGCCTTTTACCTGTAGCAACGCTAGGCCACAAGGTGGAGGCTTCAGCTTCTCGGGGACATGCTCAGTGCTAGCCTTGGCAGTTTTATGTAGGCTGTTGCAGCTGGGTCCTGCATGATCAATGAGAGAAAGGTAAATGAGGAAGGCAATACAAGCTTACACTGAATTCCCCAGACTCTGATACTACTTAGTTGTGATTTGATTGGCAATCAGATGCAGAAAAGGCAATACTAATACCAAAACTCCAGTAGATTTTGCTTCTGTTTGGAGCAATGAGATCCATCATATTTAGCAGTGACAGAATGATATCCCTAACAGAAACGTGGAGGTTTGTTGTATCAGAACCCTCAGGATAATATTGAGTTGGCTGTATTGTTTGGGGCAGAGACTTCAGTCAAGATCCAAAGGGACTGGGATTGAGTTTTCATAGAGACTTGCTGAAATCAGGACAGCTGCTCACTTCAGACACATTAATTCCATCACCATGGAACACCATGGAACCACAAACTAGTAAGATGCTATTTAACCTGGCATGTTATGTAATTTCTGCTTATATAATTAGTTTGACATGTTGAGAAAAGGTAAATTGAATAAATTAGTTTAAGTTGTGGGAAAGTATCATACAAACACAGCCAATATTTAAAAAAAAATGTATAAAAATTTTGGCTGGATACTGAATTTCTCAGATGTTTAATCCTTCCTATTCAGGTGTCAAATCTGATGATTTTATATTTCTTTTATCTGCAAATAAAATACCATCAATATTTTTTAAATGTGACAATGCCTATACATATGGAGTCGAGAAATTGGGAGAGATGCTGTATCTTCCTTAGTGAGCAGTAAAAAAAAGTCAATTTCTGGATAGAATCCTTAGAAAAGTTGTAGAAGCAGATTTGAATAAATCTTATTTTCAATCAAACCAGAATAAATGCAAAAGTTCAACGTTGTATTTTAAAAAGCAGAGGTTCATCGATGATTTGTTTCTTTTTCTCAAGTTGCCGAGTCTTTGATATATACACCTCCATCACTGATTGGATCTAATTTACTGGTTTGTCTATATATTACTGCCACCTAAGACTAAACTGATGCAGATTTGGCTCAAACAAGCAAAAAAGCCTCCATGTCTTCCCTCCCTTCTAAGACTTTTAATTGTTTGAGCTTAAATATATATATTACTCATTCTGACTCGTGTTGTAAAAGCAAAAACCTATTTGAGAAATGCTAACATTTCTTCCAAATGACATACAGAGTAAGCTGAATAAGTAAAACTGTCCTGGCAGTTTATAGTGAACTTTTAAAAATCATGCTGCTTTTATCTACCATTAAAATCACATGGTGTTAGTTCCAGTTTAACTGCAAGTACAAAAACCATCTGAAAACAGCATTCAAGAATCTGCTCAAGAATAACACCCTTCTCTGTCTGAATATTTTTTTCTTTGATTGGAACAGCTTGAGTGGGTGGATGGGAAGAAGATAAATAGGCCCCTATAAATGGACTGGTCTGCACTGCTCCAACTTCAATGTCAAATCTCTCTCTCATCACCAAATTATGTTGAGTGTCAGTAAACATTTTTTTCCAATCTATCTTGCAAGAAAGAAAAAGGATAGCTAGAGATTAGTTCAAGGAAAGAAGAAACTCCCTGAATTTTCATGCTTGTGGCCTACTGTGAGTCAAGTGGCTATGCTTACACTTTAATTACTCAGGTAATATAGGTGCAACTGACATCTGGAAGGAACAGATCAACAGTATGTGACCTGTTACATCACTTACATCTCTTCTGCTGGCATACTTCAATAGTCTGTTTAATTTCTGTTGTAGAGGCACTCTTTGGCAAAGGGGGAGAGGCAAAGTGGCATACAAACCTGGTATGTTGATAGTAGTTGGAAGGGAGCAGGAGCCTAGGCTGGGAGCCAGCTGGAGATGAGAGGTGTTTCTGGTGGAACAAGGGAGAGAGGGTGCCTGGATGCTGCTCACAGCAGCTCGTAGCAAAGTCTGGTGCTGATGGCGTCTCTTCTCCTGAACTCGAGGTTCTAAGTAGGATGAGGGACAAGCAAAATGCCAGCTCTGAAAGGTCTTGGTATCACCATCCCTTAGGTTCTACTTATTCCATTACAGAAATTACCTATGCATCATTCCTTCAGTGAAAGCTTATCTACAGTAGCATAGGAAGATGAGAGGACGCTATTACCTTCTTGTCAACTAAGGCCAATTCCATTGTTTCAGAGTGTATTGTACTATAGACCATCTGTCCTCAACCTTTGTGGAACCCGGAACCGGTTTCATGGAAGACAGTTTTTCCATGGACTGGTGGGGAGGCATGGTTTTGTGTGCAACCCAGGTCTCGTGCGTGAAGCTTTGCTCGTTTACCAGCTGCTTGCGTGGCCCGGTTCCTAACAGGCCACTGGCCAGTACTGGTCCGTGGCCTTGGGGTTGGGGATCCCTGCTTTAGACAATTACACGATGACAAAAAGGAGAAGTGATTGCATACTTAGTGCTACTGCAAGCCATGGAAAATATAGCTGCAATGTGTGTATGTGCATGGGCACATGCCCAGACAAATGTGTAAGATTAGGACATGCTGTCCTGATATTTTCAGGAACAAGACAGAATAACCCAAGGTATTACTGGAAAGCTCAAGTTTCAGAAAAGCTGACATTTCACCCTTGCAAGGATGTCAATTTCTTCTGCCCTCCGCCACATGTGGAGATTGGTGCTTATATTGTACTGCAGGCTCTTGAGTCTGGGGAGTCTGAGGGCCATCTTCACTCTACAGCCAGCAGAGTGTTGCTTGGGGAAGGGAGTCAGTTATAGAAGGTACAGACATATTTGCTGAGAGACACACAATGTAAGTTTATATATATTCACTGACTCCTCCCTCGTTAAGACCTGTCAAATGTTGACATATTTCTTTTGCAGCAGTAGCAAGTAAAGATGCCAAGAAAGTAGAATTGCTGAGCATTTGTCTTCTCTATCTAAGCTTTACCAACAGAGTTTAATTGACACAATGATGCAGTCACATAATTCAACAGTTACCGAAGTAACCCATCCTCTGGGTTCATTTAATACATTAAACTACAAATTATCTATGGTTATATTGTTAATGCCAGGCAGAATAATGTTTATATACTCAAATATTTGTTTTCACCCAAGAGAAAAGACCATCATGAGTATGGTATTCATCCACTGACTGGGTCACCTTGGAGCTTACCTGGTTTCGTATTAAGGGGGTATTTGTAAACATCTAGTATGATACAGTTTGCTATCCCTCACTATATATCTTACCGGTAGGGATTTAGAGCTGAAGAATTCAGACTCAGATCCTTGCTTTATGAATTGATCACAGGTGTCAAACTCACGTCGTCACATGACGCTTAGCAACGATTTTCCTTCATGGAGCTGGGGTGGGCGTGGCCTGCGTGTGACACATCTGGCCCATGGGCTGCCAGTTTGACACCCCTGCTCTTGATGAACTTTATCCCCTCTTAATTTAATAAGTTATACTGAGGACAAAATTTATTGGCACAGACAGTATGCTAAAGCTTCTCAGTAGGTGAAATCAATTAATACAAAACAACAGCCTGAATGGTTGGAACAGTGTATCTCATGAGAGGTTGAAAAGAGGAGGCTCCATAACCTTTTTCCAACATATTGCTAGAGAACATCATTTTTCCTGCAATTGTCTCACGAGGCACAACTTATCAAGTGATATCTCTGTCCAGTGCTATATGCAAGTACCACAGAGGCCATCTGAAGTCCGTGAAAGGGATCTTGGATTGACACGGGGGAAACTTGTGCAAGATTCTTGTACGTGTTTATTTCAAAAATTAAGAAATAACGTTCTTTTAAGGCTGCCTCTTTCCACAGCACATCCATTCCCAGATCCATCTGAATGCTCCCAGCACAGATTCGTTAGGCAGCTTACCTCGCACAAGGGCCAGCACCCTTGAGGCACCTTTCCGAGGGCTCTGCCCCAACCCCCCCGAGGAGGCAGGGGTGTGAGAGGAGCTGAAGGTGAAGCTGGGTGAGATCTTGACCTGAGGGGTAGCTTGTTGATTGACGCTACCATTACTGAAGCTTCTGGCACGGCAGAGAGAATTCTCTGAGCTGGAAGCAGAAATCCCACTGGGAGAAAATAGAAAAGAAAAGAATCAGAGACAGGGCAGCTCTTTCCACAATGCCCCTGGCAAGAGTTATTTTTTTGCATCTGAGATATAAAGACTTATTCTAAAGTAGTCCTTCTGAAACCTTTTGCATGGTGCTTAAGCACAAAGTTCTTCATTCCTATATACAACTGTAACTGTTAGTCTATTCCTCTCCTGCTCACCTCCTTTCTCTTCCCTTTCCTTCTGAAAGGATATTAAACCTGGCTCTTTATCCAGGCACTGGGCACCCTGGGAGGTTGATTTTTGGTTTTTAATTTTTATATATCCTTATAGTTTTATTATAAGCTGCCCAGAGCTGTTTTAAGATGATCAGACATATAAACCTGAAAAAAATTAACATAAAATAAATTCTCTCAGCCCAACTCATCTCACAGGTTGTGGGGGAAATAGGAGGCAGAAGGCATATTAAATATGTTCATCATCTTGCGACTGTTGTTTTTTACAACTCTGTAATCTCTTAATTCAGGGTAAAGTCAGAGCAACTGAACGGGGCTGAAAAAAGCTAAACCTAAAATGAAATAAAATATACAGTGATAGCTAGTTTGATGTGTAGTTATAGATACCAGGTTAGAAACTGGGAGACTGGGTTCTAGTCCCACCTTAAGCACAAAGCCAAATAGGCAACTGGGGTGGTCATTCAATCTCAATCCTAGGAAAAAGGAGTGGGCAAACCACTACCAAAAAGTATTGCCAATAAAGTTCAGGGAGTTATCCAGGCAATCACCAAGAGTCAAAAGGAATCAGATACAAAACAAAATACAAAGCAACATATCTGTTAACATTATCTGTTAACATAGGATAAATTTGCCGTGTTTCTTAATCGTAGTTCCATTAATTTTATTGCTAAAAACTATATTGCAGTGTTCTCTCCAGTGTACATATTAGAAGAAAATAACACTGATCACATATAATCCTTTCTTAAAACAATAGAAGAGAAAATAGCACTAGAACAAAGTACCATTTCTTTGTTCTTAGGCCCTTTTCTCTGAAATCTGAATGGAAATGTTCTTAAATTAGAGGAGGAGGCATTCTTCCAAACTGAATATAAATCAGTGGGGATTTATAGTTTATCATTTAACCTTCTCTTTTCAGAATATTAGCCTTTTTTCTATTCTCCTTCCAGCTGTAAGAAGGATCAGAACTACAAGGTAGTATGTGCAATTTCAAATACCACAAACACCTCTTCTCTCAAAATTATTTTTCTAAGAAGCTTTTGTGACAAAATATCTACCAGTAGAAAGATTCTATTCTATTATGAGGACTAATTGAATGTAATACAAGGGAAGGGTATAATAACCCTCCAGAACGCAGGTATTTTATGCAGGCAGATATACTTTCTATGCAGCAAAGCTGCAAATAAGGAGATTGTGGCAATCCAGGACTAAATTTTCAGGGAAAGATTTGTGAAAAACAATCCTGAATTCCTACTGATAGTCTTTTGTCTGTCCCAGTTGCATTTCCTATGAGCTTTACTTTTTTCATTGAACCTACAACCCCATCTGATCACGTACTTGCCCCCCTTGGGTGGGGTTTTGGTACCCTTCCTCTTGAAGTAGCCTGTCACTCCTCTCATGCTGCGCACATGTTTCAGCATCCAGGCACGCAGATTGCTAAGGCAACTGTGTTCAGAGAGGACAATCCGAGGCCAGGGGTTGCATTCTGCCATATCCAGTGCTGCGACTGCTAAAGCCCTTCCAACCTGTATATGGAGGATGGCAGTAGATTGTTAAAATTCAGGCCTTACTTGTGTTTTTCTGATTGTTTTTAAATCTAGAGCAGGATTCAACAAAAATAAACCAGAAAGACTCCTACCATAAACAATTGCTAAGTACACCCCTAAAATAAAGGGTGATGAGTTTTATCAAAGGCCTCAAATATGGTAATCAGATATGCTTCCTATCATGTTGATCAATGAGCTAAGAAGAGAAAACAATACTGAGGCATCCTGTCACTGGCATCAATTAACCTGAAGACGAAGCCAGTCAATCTCCAGCCTGGCAGATATAAATTTGTATCCCAACTCCATGATTCCAAATTTCTTTTGTGTACTGCATATTTGGTTTATATATTTCAGAGAATACACAAAAGCAAAAACTTGGAGAAAAGACCCAGAATGTTGGGTAGAGCACTTTAACAGACGTAGTGTGATCCCTGTGCTATTGGGATAAAACTGTAAATCAGTTTTCCACTTAAAGGCATGGAAATTTCCCCAATTTTAAGATAAAGGTAAGGGTTTCCCCTTTCCAGTCATGTCTGACTCTAGAGGGCAGTGCACATCTCTCAGCTGAGGTAGCTAGCATTGTCTGAAGACATTTCCATGGCCATGTGGCCAGCATGACTATACACTGAGATGCATGGAATGCTGTTATCTTCCCACCAAAGTGGTACTTATTTATCTATTTGCATCTGCATGCTTTTGAACTGCTAGGTGGCCAGGAGCTGGGGCAAGTCACAGGAGCTCACTCTGTCACGTGGCGCTCAAGTCTTGAAACTGGGCTGTCAGTTTTCCAGCTGACAAGAACAGTGTCTTTAACTGCTGAGCCATAGTTATGCTTGCCTGAGAATGGATAATCCCAAAGTAAATCACTTTACATTTCACAGCACCATCTGAGCAATGTTCCATCACCTGCCAGCATTCAAGGAGACCTCACAATGAGTTTAGGATGATCAATGCCTGCCAGGTAAATGATTTTTCATGTGGCTCTACTTTGCAATCTGTGATGTGCAATTTGTTGGCATCCAAGAAAGAACAGTATCTAAGCAGACATTTAGTAAACTCTCCTCTGAAGAGCCAGAACAAGAAAGTCTAAAAACACATCCTCAGCACAGTTCCCTGAAATGCTGAAATTCTGGGAAACTCCCAATGCTTTTGCCATGTAAGAATCTGCCACTTGGCCAACTTTATAGCCCCACAATCCAAAGGCTATGGATGCTTTTCTTTGAATTAATCATGGTATGAGGAGTTGTCTGTGTGTTTAGGGTTTGAGCAAGATAGAGTAAAGACATTGTGCCCTCTTGCATATAGACTAAATAAATAATCCTGAAGGCTCTTTGTAAATACTGATTCCACTTCTCTCTGGATAGAAGGATATTTTCCAGTATAGGAGTGTAGACTACTCTTCCACATGTCCTAGAACATGATGACTTAACACTGAATCTGGGGTGGGGGTGGAGTAGCCTGAGATACCTGCTCAAACAGCTCCACAGTATATTTGGATGGGAATGTTGGGAGAGGAGGAGGTGTTGCCCGCCCATTATCGTGACATGCTGCCGGAACAGTATTGACTGATCTTCCTGTGTTGTAATTGCACTCCAGTGTGTAACTAGGAAACAGATGGAAAAGGTTACCAATGTTAATGCAAATTATGAACTAATTCTTAGTTTTTAATATTTAACATTCTGTAAACCTCTGATAGGTAACTCCATGATGAAAGGTTTCAATACACTGAATTCATAATTTTTTTTCTCCCAAAAGATGTTCCGAGACATTTTCATGCAATAGCACGATTGGTTAAAAAAAAAACACCTGGTGGTTTTATTATTCGACTACGCATTGATAAAAAGACAGATTCAGGCACCAAATAATATTATGGTTTACTGTTAGACTCTTGACATCAGAAATGGAACATTCTGCTTGATCTGATTAGGAAAAGCATCCATTTCTCTGCACAAAGCAATGGATTGAACTGGATGATCTTTGTGATCTCTTCCAATTCTGTGATTCCCAAAGAAGCCACCTTTCTTTTATTCTCTGCATTGTATCTTCCATACACCTGGAATAGCATTCAAGCAACAGGAGGAAAAAGAGAATACCTTTAAGGGGCCCCAATGATTTATTTTCATCTATTCTCTTTGCAGTGAATTTTAATCATATGCTGAAATCCAAGCTCTGATTTGGGCTAATTATTAGTAGTTAATTCAGCTAGATTAAGTGTACTCATGGTTGTTGCTTAGTCTTCTTTTTCTGTATTCGTCTTTTTCCAGTAAACTTCTTTTTATAACTAAATATTTTGTTGACTGACTTAAAAAAAACCAGAAATGTTCTTTAACCTTTCTCATCTGCCAGGTCTCAGTGCTGTATAGCTGCCACTTGTATTTAGCACTGATAAAATTCTCTGCCTTCTGGATTTCTCAGAGCTGGGCCTAAGAGAAAGGTCCTAGGTGGAAAAGTTAAGAACACCCCAGATAGACAAATTAGAACGTATCAGAAAAGTCACTCTAATTGGTAGCAACCTATTATAACTCTCTTTTACAGGGAAACTTAAGAAGCCTGGCTGAGAATTCTGGGAATTGAAGTCCATACATATTAAAGTTGTGAAATTTGAAAACACTGTAACAACTAAAATGCTAATGAAAAGACTCTTGGCCTCATGTTATTCCTAGATGAAAAAGAGATATGTTGGTAGCACCAAAAGGATCAGCATGAAATTATCCTAAACTATAACATATGCCTCTGCTCAAAGATGGATTCCTGTCATATTTTGTTAGATAGAACTTATTTTTTATACAAAGCCAAATGTTTATACAAATTCTAGCCTTCCTTTGAAGGCCAACTATTTAGCTCTGGGAAATTCACTCCATGGTACTAGAGTTATTACATATGCTGCCAGGATTCCCTAATGAGCTTCCTCTCAACAGTTACTCCACTTGTGGGAATTTCTTCTCTCTGGCTTCGATTTGATCTACCAGATTCTTAAGGTGGCAGGAACATTGTAGATATTGGAGATTTGGGAATGGGAGAAAAGGAAGACCTACAGAACCAGTGGTTGCGATCATGAGGCAGTATCTCATTGAAGCACATACCTGTGAATGATGCCTGAGGCCTTGTAAATGGCCACACGCCCACTGCCCTCTTTTGATTGTCCATCCCGCTTGTCTTTAGCATACATATTCTTCTCTGAAAAGTTGCACCCCGTGAAATCAAAATGAGCAGAGTTCAAGGAGATGAGCTTAGGAAATAGCATATTTTCAACCTGTAAAAACAATTAAGAGAGTGGAGACTCAAAGCTCTTCCTATTTCAAAATGCTAGAGAAATAGGCAGTTTTGCTTCTTGTCAGACACTGGCTGGGAAGCAACAATCTAGCCAAAGAAACTGAAGACAGTAATAAAGAGATTCAGCCTACTAGAGAAAGCAATTCATGGTGATTAGGTTTAACAACTGAACAGAACAAACACAGTACATGAAATGTACTTGCCATGGTCAAACATAATCATCAGCATGGAAGTTATAAAAGAGAACCAACACACATAGGAACTTGACCATTGTTTGGTCTGAAAGGCACCTGAAGAAAATATTTAGCACTTTAGTCAGAAAATCTCAGTTGAGTCTTCTGTAACCCTCCAAACCCAGTCCTACAAAGAAATTAACGAGAGAAAAGTAAGAGAGGCATATATAAAAACATCCCTTTTGTTTTGTCCCTGAAGCCACTTCATCTCTATCTGTAACATCCTTAAAGTCTAAACTCATCTTGGAGGAGCCAAATACGGGACTATTTTATCTGCCTCTAATCCCTTCTGCTCTGCCTTTGGGATTATACAAGCCCAATACTGTCTGTGTTGTCCAGGGCATTACTAAAGGGGCCAAATAAGTCTCACCTGGCAGTTCTCATCAGAAATGTTGTTCCCATACATGAAACAGCCACGCTTAGAGGCATGTCCATGCAGATCAACATAGTAAGCCAGACCACTCTGTTGAGGTGGGATGGTTTCTGGGGCTGGTGGTGGAGGTTTCTCAACTTCATTCTCACAGTGCTCAGATAACAGTTCTTTTGAAAGGATCCAGACATCAGAGTCATTGCTTCCTGGTACCTCTGAAACCTCAAGGTCCTGAGATGAGGTGATGCAGGAATCTCTGGAACAGTTGCGAAGGTTGTTTGTTTTCTCCAGCTCAGAAAGAGGGATGTCTTCGCTGTGGGAACCTTTGCGGGTACAACGCTGATTGGCTATTTTTGTGTTGAGTGGAGGGACATAGGTTCGCCAATCAGGAGAACCAGGCTGCATCCGGCTGTGAACATGGTGATAGAGCATGACAGCCTTGGCCCCATACACAGCAGGATGCAGCTCTGCATCAGGGTTCAAATACTGACGATTCAGATTAACTCCACGAGCATCTGTCCTGTGGGAAGCAGAATAAAACATGATGAATGGGACTGGGCAAAGATGTCTCTTGTGGATCTTGAACACAGCTACGCTGTATGTATGTATGTATTTCCTACTTTTATTATTTTTATAAATAACTCAAGGTGGTGAACAAATTAAGACATTCTTCCACTTGTGAAGGAAGAGAAATTGCAACTATTGTCTTGTGCATATTGTGCAGCCAATATTGCCAGGTCTCACGTTATTTACAGACTGCTCACTTAAATGTTTATCCTAGAGGTCCAAACAGCCCTTGTCACCTGCACATATGAAGCTGGGAGGCAATTATTTATTTATTTATTTATTTATTTATTTATTTATTTATTCATTCATTCATTCATTCATTCATTCATTCATTCATTCATTCATTCATTCATTCATTCATTCAATTTCTATACCGCCCTTCTCCCGAAGGACTCAGGGCGGTGAACAGTTAAAATGACATACATATAGAATGTGAATATAGATAATTAAGCCAGTTTGGCTCAACAGTTAAGAATCTTCAGCATAAAGATTTAAAAAATTAGAAAAGATTTATGCCAGACCGGCTTGGTGAAAAAGAAAGGTCTTAAGTGCACGACGGAAAGTACGAAGATCTGGGATCATTCGTATCCCTGGGGGTAACCTGTTCCAAAGGGTAGGTGCCCCAAAAGAAAAGGCTCCTTCTCTGGGAACCACTAGTCGGCATTGCTTTAGTAATGGCACCCTGAGAAGGCCTACCCTGTGGGAGCGTACTGGTTGGTGGGAGGTTATCGGTTGCAGAAGGTGGTCTCGTAGATACCCAGGTCCTAAGCCATGGAGGAGTTTGAAGGTAAGAACCAACACCTTGAAGCGCACCCGGAAGACCACTGGAAGCCAGTGCAGCTCGCGTAGGAGTGGTGTCACATGTGAGCGCCATGTCAGTCCCAATATCACCAGCGCAGCTGCATTCTGGACCAGTTGGAGCCTCCGTGTGCACTTCAAGGGGAACCCCATGTAGAGAGCATTACAGTAGTCCAGACGGGAAGTGATGAGGGCATGAGTGACTGTGCGTAAGGAGTCCCGATCTAGAAAGGGCCGCAACTGGCGAATCAGGCGAACCCGATAAAAAGCACCCCTGGCCACGGCTGTCATATGCTCTTCTAAAGACAACCGTGTGCCCAGGAGGACACCTAAGTTGCGAGCCCTCTCTGTGGGGGCTAAAGACTCGCCACCAATAGTCAGCGATGGTATCAGCTGGCTATATCGGGACGCCGGCATCCACAGCCATTCAGTCTTGGAAGGGTTGAGTCGGAGCCTGTTCTTCCCCATCCAGATCCGCACGGCTTCGAGGCACTGGGACATCACTGCAAGGGCATCATTGGGGTGGTCTGGGGTGGAGATGTAAAGCTGAGTATCATCAGCGTAAAGATGGCATTGCACTCCCAAACCACGGATGAGCTCACCCAGCGGCTTCACATAAATGTTGAACAAAAGAGGTGATTATAACATATAATTATAACGTATTATAACGTATTATATTATAAAATTATAACGTATCTATGAATCAGAACAGACATTGCTGACCATCAAACTATCCTAGTCAATGTTTTCTGTTCATTAGCTTAGTGGCTAGGCAGCCTCACAGGCTCAGAGATTTGGACTGGCTGTTTTTTTTTTTTTTTAAATTTGATTTATATGCCACCCTTCTCCGGAGACTCAGGGCAGCTTACAATGCGTTAAGCAATAGCCTTCATACTTTTGTATATTTATACAAAGTCAGCTTATTGCCCCCACAAACTGGGTCCTCACAAACTGGGTCCTGGCTGTTGTTTTGAGAGCAGAGCAGATATTGCTTGATAAACTCAATGATCTCATGCGAACACTTCAAGTTTTAGATCTTAATCTACTACAATTCCCTTATAACTGGAGGAGGGCAAACAGGAAAAACAAAGATCTACTTTCCCTCTACACCTATTGGCCTTAGCTACCGTTTTTCTTTCTCAACCCCCAAGCAATAGTAATCTGCTATAGAAGCTAAATGTGGATAGATTACACTCAGCCACAAGGAACAGAGCTTCTTCCTGTCTAACACCTATCCTCCAAAGCCTAAATGTCTGCACGATATTTACCGATAGTGTCCTCGCATCACTCCATCTGGATTTAGCATAGGGATGAGCTTAAAGACAAACATACGACGCAGCATTTGGGCCCGAGGATCCTCCTCTCTCAGTATGAATTCCAGGAATCCATTGAACACAAAGCTAGAGGGTGTTTCCCCAGGATGTACTCTGCTGCTCAGAAAGAATACCTACCACAGGGTGAGGAGGGGTGGGGAGTCAGGAAGAGGAGAAATGCAAAAGTATTAGTGATTTTTCAAAATTGGAAGCTTTCTAGCTTTTCTTAAAGACCGCAAGCCCTAAAAATATTTTTGTTTCCCATCTATTTATGACATCATAATTAGTATACCAGTATACAGTACTGCTTTAGTGTTAAGTATTAAGCACAGAATTAAAAAGAGAGAACTCCTACCAGTATCTTCAGGATCACCCTAAGATACAAACAGAAAAGAGGAAGAGAAGCAAAAGGAAATAGTTTGAACCCTAAAGTTATTGGAAAAATTGTTTGAGCAGGATAAAGTTTTTAAAAGCAGGCATTGCTAAAGACAAATAGAAAGTCACAGACCACCAGAAGAACAAAGAATGTGAAAGAAAAACGGGAGAGAGAAAAACAAGCAATTACTAAGATTTTTTTTCAATTAAATGAGGAAGAGGCAATTAGAGCGGAAAAAAGCAATGTGAAATATGAAAAATCGGGGGGGGGGGGGATCAGATGAAAAAATAGAGGAAGAGCAACCAGAAGAGAAAGCAAACTAAGGGGAAGGATTATCTTGATTAATGTAGACAAAACAATGCCTCGGTAATGTCAGAAGACACTTGATGGTTTATCCCACATTGAAATGAGGATGGGCAATCATAACTGTCTTCCTATCTCATCCATAGCAATTGTATACCGATGGCTCTTTCTGAATAACTGATTACATGACAACCACTTCAACAGCTTCTACAGCAGCATTTTCTACATCTCACATGCATCAACTAACTTACTCTCTTCCCCATAAAACAGTGTGGTCGGGGTGTGTTCTTGTCCGGGAATAACTTCTCCAGTCGAGCCTCTCGTGTCTCCTGCATGCCATGGCATGATGTGATGGTGAGCAAGTCAACACGTAGCTTATCCAGGGAATAGCACAACAATTCCCGATGATAATAGATAGCATCCAGATAGCTGGAGATTAAAAGAATAGGCAGGCCATTTCAGTGTAGTGTGGTTTCTAATTTACTCCAACAGCACCACCCTTTAGTTCTGTCCAAGGATCCTCATACTGGCTTCTGCTTCCTCCCCAAAAAGAACTTCACACAAGTCTCCCCCCCCCCCCCCGCCCATATTCTTATTTTAAGGATTTTACTTTGGAAGAGAGAGGAAGGAACGTCTAGAGAATTCTCTCTCTTGCCAATTTTCATTCCTTATCTTTGTCCATTTTTCTGTTGGACTTTGACCCAAGAATCATTCCCACACTCAAGTGGAACTATTTCAGCTATCTGGGCCAACTTGTTATCCTTGTGCAATAAAGAGCCATTCCCGCAGTTTTCTATTGGGTGTTCTGAAAACTGATATGAAGTAGAAGACCAGAGGAACTTTCTGGTAGCCTCAGCCTTTCAATAGACCCTCGTTTTGAGATAAGCTTATTTCTAGAAGAGATGAAAGAGGGAAAAACTGATCATTTAGATCTTGAAAAATTATCCCAAAAGATTTCAAATTATTTCACAAGGGCTGCCTGGGGGCCCGATGAAAAATCTTGCCCATCAGCTACCTCCCACTTGAGATCAGCTAGGCCTGGCAAGGGAATCAAAGCAGTCACTTACGGTGTACCCCTGGGTGGGGCCGCCTCCTTTTTCCCTTTTCCACGTCCTCCTCTAGAGTACTTTCTTGTTCTGTGGGTGGTGGAGCGCGGCTTCCCCTCAGCTTTTCTAGAGTCTGCGCCTGCCCTCCGACTAATTGTGCCATAATGTTGGACACTAGTTTAGATGGGCAAAGAAGGGTCTAGCTAAGTTTTTCTTTTCCACTTCTCCAGACCATTCCCCCAGCCAAGTCCTCTTCATTAATTCAATCTTATCATCCCAGCTTCTTTGAATAAACAAGCCCAGTTGTTTCCAAAGAGACAGAGAAATAAGAAAAACCAAGTAAAAGGCAAGAATTTTATCAAAATGTGTTGGAAAGAATAAGGTTAATATGGTGAGGAATTTCTTTCCATTTAGATATTTCATTTTCTTTATCCTCTTCCCTAGAGAATCAGTGTAGGATCACAGAGATTTTTAATTGGACTCCGAAAGAGCTATTTTTACCTTTTTATCATTGCCATAGCTGCAAGTACATTCAACAATAGGAAACAACAATGATTGAGGAAGAATAATTAACCAGTAAGAACACAATCTCATCATGCTCCAGAAGAATTCCTGATTGTCATGTATTTATTTTAACATATTTATACCTATTCTTTATTTAATATAGCTGGATACCCATGCTTCACTATGAAACTATGTGATGGGGCCTGATAAATTGACACTTAAAGCTTGAAAATTAATGAGTAGTTATGATCAACCTCTTGTCTCTCCTTCTCTCCCTTAGCCTTGCCCCACAGAAGCCTATCCTATCCTATCCTATCTCCCTTCTCTCCCTCAGCCTTGCCCTACAGAAGCCTTCCCTATCCTCTCTCCTTCTTTCCCTCAGCCTTGCCCCACAGAATCCTCCCCTATCCTATCTCCTTTTCTCCCTCAGCCTTGCCCCACAGAATCCTCCCCAACCTATCCCCTTCTATCCCTCAGGTTTATCCCACAGAAGCCTGTCCTATGCTAACCCAATCTCTCCAGTTATTTTCAAGTTGGGAGGGGAAGTAGAACGTCTAACTAACTAGCATCAGAGCATGTAAATAATAATATAAGAAATACTAATGATCTGATGGTCATTTCGAAAAATCCTTTCTTAGTGAGCACCGAGAAGCACCTAGAAGCCAAGAGGAACATATGTGGCAAATTTCAAGTTTGTAAGCTTTATGGTTCTGGAGATTTCATGATTATGGTGTGAGTGGTTTTCTCTTTTATATATATAGATTATCCACATTATCCTACAGAAAACGAAGCAATAAAAATATAATGAGACTATTTTAAGTGACAGGCAACAGAGGAAGAAATGATCAGAGTAGAAAGTAATGCAGATAAAAACACAGAAGAGTAAAGCTCCTCTCCAGCAAAATGTTTTGAAACAAATATGTTTTAATGCCAAGAAAAAGAGAAGGGGCCAAATAGATCTCTTTGGGAAAAAGCTGTAAAACATATCTGGCAATCATTCCTTGGTACAAAGATGGGAGAGAATCCAATGAATAGCAGAAAACCTATTCTGTCCAATAAGAAAGAGGATATTCTAAGAAGGGGCTTCTTCCACCAAGGAAATAGTTTTGCATGCATATTCTGGGACTGGGCTCTCACAACACATTTAATTTGGTCACTAAGTTAACCCATTTTGGGGATTTGTAGGATAAACAGATACACCAAACTGAATGGAGTATTTATTTATAGCAATAAACAAATGAAAATGAAATAAGTTTAGCATGTACAAATGCAACCACTAGCTTTTTAAATGACCTGGTTGGAGGTGTTGTTCTTTGTTTACAGCTAATAATTACAGATCTGCCATACTCTTTCTGTAATAAAGCTTCATTTCTGACTAGAACCTGAATTGTATTTAATTTGAATTGAATTGAATTGAATGCTTTATTGACCTAGTGTAATTAGATACACAAGGAAGTTGTCTCTGGTACAGATGCACTTAGTGTACTTACAAGGCAACAGAGGACAACAACAACAACAATAATAATAATACCATCACCATCAATAAAAGGGGGAAGTAAAGAAGATACTAAAAGGAATAAAAAATAACACTACTGCCACACTCTATGGGACACACACTCTATTGAGAGAAGAGATGGCCCTGCTTCTATAACTGGCTTTTATAGTAATAGACTAGGACTTTTAATACTGATGAGCCAAGCCATGAGATGCCTCCTAGAGTTAAAAAGTTCTTAAATGGTGATTCAGGGACAGGACTATAAGTCATTGATGCAGCAGAAGTTTTGCATAAGGAAAGAAGATGGCACATTAAAGCCTTAGCAACTCCAATAGGATTGGAAAAATCAGTCTGAAACCATTTGGAACATTCCCACTCACTGTAACTAACATCAAATTGGAGACACCCTTGGTTACATTCAAGAGAGGCACTTTTTGATATTCATATGAGCAGAAAAACACTCTTAACTAACAAAAAATTATTAGATTAACTAGAAGCATAAACACAAAAGCACTTTCTGGGTGGCTCTTGATGGCTTTTTTTGAGAGCTGAATGACAGCAAGGATATTCCAAACCAAGCAACACTCTGGTTATTTATATTATAAGATAATGTCCATTTCTGACATTTTGCATTACTTATTTCTATTTGGTATCCCTGCATATCTGAGTTTAGGTTCTGGGTTTAAGGAGAATTACTGTAATAGTTATTTTGTGCTAATAGACAGGAAATAGGAAAAAGCTTAGCATTCGGTATCTATTCAATTTACATATGAACTGCTTTCACACACACATGATCTAAGAGATATGAGTGACTGATGTAACACCTAAAATAGAGTCTATAATAACTCTTGTTTGGACAGAGCAATTTTTATGCATATTAGAAACCCACAACAGTAAACAAACATGAGGTAGAAAAGTTTGCTCAACCATCCCCAAACCTAAACTTGGTGATCAAGCTCTAGCACTATTCACAGAGGAAGGCTTGAATATCACCAAGACCCAGTCTGAACAGAACGATGTTACCCACTCTGTTACCAAATGGTTCCTTCTTCCTTATTGTTTACACAGGTAACTTCAGGTAAACAATCATTTGTATATATGCTTAATACACAAAATATTTCTCCTAGCTGACTCTACACGATATAAGACTTGCTAGGAAGGGAATGGTAGCAGTGTATGAAAACTAGAATTACCTGCTAGGAGAGAGATGTCTGCACTCTGCAAAGTGGGCATCCAGCTGTGTCAGCATGTCCTGGCATTCTGTGTATGAGAAGGGATAGCAGAAGGCAAAGTATGTGGTGGCTCCTCGACAATCCAGGAATCGGTGCACAAAAGATAGGACAAACTGAGTCTCCGCCATCTGCATGAGTTAAAATGCCCAAGGATGATCTCCAGTATAAGTTGAAGCATTACAGACAATTTAGGACACAAATAAACACAACGTTCTTCCCGCCTGCTGCAATTCTGGTTTGCACAAGATCCTTAGTTTTTTAGTATTTCCTGGATCTGATGTTCAGCTCTGCCAGATATATCACTGCTTTTATCATCTTAACTGTCACAACACAACCCACCTGTTGTGATATGTTAGGCAAATAAGCAGAAAATATTGTTTGCACCATGATGTTAAAATAAGAATCTAGAAAAACTGTGATATGTAGACTAAATTCTTTATTCTTTTGGGCAGTGTAAGCACACGAGTGAAGGCAAGTATACCTGTCCCAGCATAATGTTGCAGGATCCAATCTGAGTTGGTCACTGGGACCAGAGATTTAGTATTTCCAGCTTTCGGACTCATGCTGGAGCCCATCCTCAGGGAACTTCTCTTTCACCAGAATGTGTGCTTTGGACTATTCTTGCATAGTATTTATGTAGTGCTTGATTATGTGTGGCTTCTAAAGTAATGATCAGAATAGGCTTCTAAAGTGAAGTATCTCAGATGATAGTTTCAACTCTTCTATTGCTGGCTACACACAACTAGGTACCACATAAATACCATGCATAGAATAGCCCAAAGCACACATTCTGGTGAGGGAGAAGTTCTCTGAGGATGGGGTCCAACATGAGTCTGAAAGCTCAGAAGACTAAGCCTCTGGTCCCAGTGACCGACCCAGATTGGATCCTGCAGCATAAGCACATTGTTAAGTAGTAAGAAGAATCATATATGCATGCATCTGTGACTAGCTAAACAGCCTGAAATTAAACCAAGATGATATTGAATCCTGGAGATGGAAGAGGAGAGAATAAATTTAGTGTATTCCAACTTTTTGAAACATGGAAGAAACAGTCCAATAGAAACAGAAAGCAGATAATATCAGGACCTAATAATAATAACCTTTATTGTCATTGTACATCTTGTATACAACGATATTGAACCTCTTAGTCAGCACTCAAGGCTCCCCTTTCTGATGATTAGATACTGCCTTTGCCATTCCTCTTTTATGAAGCCCAAAGTTGGCTCAAATAAATTCACTTTTCTACCCACTCCCACATTTAAGAAAGTCAGGTTCATGTCATATGTTGTTTCTGGAAGCTATCAGGATACAATAGTACATTTAAGCCCAACCTCAACATATCTTTCCTCAAAATACATGTTATGCAGATACCTCATAGGCAGGTCGCTCACGAATGCGTTCCCAACGGGGCTTGACAGGTACTGTCTTGACTAAAGGTGTCATTCCCTGGGAATAAAGTTTGGTCTGCTTGTTCATATTCACAATATGAATCTTGATCAACTTGCCAGGCATTCCTCCCCTCACACTAAAGTAAAACCAGGATCTGGGAAAGAAAGAAGAAAGGGGAAAGACAAAGAGTTAGATAACAGCCACTCGTTATTTACACTTCAGATCCCAGAAACTGCATTTCTGCCCAGAAAGACCAGGCACACTTGGAATTGGGAACTGTCCTTTTCACAGTTGACCTCCATTCCTTTTCTCTTTAAAGAATAAAATACAGCATATCCAACTGAAAGTCATATACTTTTCCTGTATTTTCTGACTGAAAGTCATATACCAACCTGTATTTTCCCTTTCCCTGGTATTTTCCTATGCCTATTTTAAATTGTGACACCATTGGAATAAGATTTTGTTATACTATATGTATAATCTATACATGCATGTGTGTGTGTGTGCATAAATATATGTACCAATATATAAATCAAATTAAAAGTGATAACTTCTGGTCTCTGTTCAGAATAGACTTCTAAAGTAATGATCTCAGATGATAGGTACAACTCTGCTATTACTAAATGGAAAAGGATAGAAAGCTTGTGTGATAAAAAGGGTTATGAATAGCTTCCTTGACAGTTCTATACAATCAGTAGATAAAATAGAAAAATGGATGTTGTTTCAATGGCCCTTTTACCTGTTCCCATTCTCATATTCTGTGTCACCACAATCTGGCTTGGTCCACACATTGAATTCATAGTCTGCAGTGGGAAGGGAATTGCCAAACACCACTGAGGCAGAAGAAGTATTGATGCTGCCACTGCCATTCAAGCTGTTGTCACCATCACCTTCCTGGTGTTCCACCTTCTCAACATGAGCCAAATTGCCAGAGTCAAATTTGGAGCTGAACAATAGGCCACCACAGCGTATTTCCATCGTAATCTCGGTGACCAGAGTGATTTCATCCTCCTACAATATGTTGTCTGAAGTACTTCCTAAAGAACAAAATGGAATGGCGACATTTTTACCTAAAATTCTTCTTCACCTTTACCTATCATATCATACTGATAAGAACACACACACAAAAACTCTTCAGTCAATACTGACTGAGCCCAGGTTTATAAAAACAAACTACTGGATTACAAAACCTATATTCTGAACTTCCTATAAGAATATCATTCAAATTCCTTGATGTGGAAACATTTAACATTTTTTCATTCAATCCAGACTACTAATATCATTTTTACCAAACCCAGTATGAAAGTTGGCCCTAACCTGCCTTTGGAAAGTTGTCGGATTTCAGCATCTTGAATATAATCTGAATATCTGCAGTCATTTACCAAAGAAGATATCCTACTTGAGACAGAGCTGTCCACAAGCAGCAGCAATCAGACTGGATACAAGTTATACTACTTGATTTAACTAGCTGTCAGGTTCCAGATCTCTTTATACAGTGCTAGCTTTAAATTCAAAGTTATTTGTAAATAACTTTGGTTAATTTTATTGGCTTTGGTCTGGAGACTTCAGGAAATACCTGAATTATAATAACTCTAGAAATACCATGCCCAGATTGATATTTGGAATATTTGGAGTAAAGGGCAACACAAACCTATCAAACTGAAGTAAGTATATTTAGAGAAGTTTGCAATATTTGCAGGATTTTTATTTTACAAAAAAAAAGCAAATAAGGCTTTTCTGTGGTAGTTTAAGAAAATGTTTTTAAGACATTTTTCTAACTCTTTCACAGAGAGCCAGTAGAATGTAGTGATGAAAGTGTTGGACTGGCACTCGGGAAGACACGAGGTGAGTTTGGGACAATTCTGAGCCTAATCTCACTAGGTTGGGGGGGGAATTAAGGGGGGGGGGACGCTACATGTAGATCTTAAACTTTCAAATGAAATGGAGGTATAAAACCAATAAATACATGCACAAAATTAGAAGTATAAGAATTGCTGACCCAGTACCCTAGCCAGGCTAAGGCATGTTTCAACATAACATAGTATGCAATACATTATTCTGTAATTTTGAACAATATCAAGGCTCAGTTCACTCCTTGCATCAAGCCACAATGCAATTGGTTAATTGTGTGAACCAGGCACAGTATTACTCTGGATACTGTTGATTGGCAGTTATAAGAGGCTGCTATTGCGCTCATATTCCTGAAGAATGTTTCTATAGTAGAAAGCTACATAACGGATATAGTAGAGTAAAAGGCTGTAAAAACAACAAAGTCTGAGCATGTTTTTAGTCAGAGTGGGAGGAGACAGATGAATCCGTAGGGCTATTACTATCTTTTGCCTAATGGCTCAGAGGATACCTGAGCGTCACGCCCCCTCCATTTCCTTCCCGTTAGTAGGGGCCGCCTGCCACATGGAGTCAGAAGTCAACCAGGTAGACGCAGAAGGCCATTATTTTACTTGTCCCCTTTATTCTTTCCGTCCCCATTTCCGGAACCGACGCTTCGATGGAGAGGCAATGAAGGGAAGGTCCATAAACTATTTTTTAATTGTATATATTGGACACACACAGGTGAGAACAAGAGGGTAACACGGATGCAACTATTGCCCCAGCGAGGCCCACTCTCCTCCCCTCAAATCTACCAACCTGCTCCCGTCGCCGCCGCCAGGGGCACCGGGCCAGGCCAGCCCTACCTTCGGCCGATTGCCCAGGCAACAACAACGCTTTTTATCATAGGCTATGCTTCTTTAGCTGGAGCAATCCAGCTCCCTATTGGTCCGCTGTACCTCTCCATAGCAACACGACGCACCATTGGCTAGCCGCGTCCCTTCCATGGTGACATGGTTGCTATGGTAGCCGACGGGGCGGGAGCGCCGCCAATTAGTAACTCGTTTTCGTTGTAAAGTGGGTGAAGCCACTGGCCAATTTCACGGGTGGACCGCGGTGTACAGAGCGGGAGATGATGCCAATGAAGTGAAAAAAAATATTTCAGCGGTCGGGGCGACAGGCAAAACAGATCGAAGCAGTCGTCGCCCGGCCAAAAGCGTCTCCGTCGCAGCCTCAACAAAGCCGGTTGCTCCCCTCAGCGGCTCAGTTGCGTCCCGACTTCCATGGGAGGTGGGCGGAGAGTCCTAAAGGCCCTTGGTTTTGGCTTAAACCGAAACAATCCCCGATGGATTGATTGACCTCCTGGATCGCTCAAGGAAGTTGTCCAGGATTTTAAAATTTTAAAAGTTGCCTCAGGCTGCAATCCTCCTCTTTGCCTTCGGAAACACCCTTCATTCGTTGGAATCCCTCCCGTTTGGTGCGCTGGATGTGCCGTAGAGCTGATTTTTTCCATAGCCCTCCCATCCTCGTCCTCGAAAAGCGTTGTCCCTTTGGGAACCGGATCGAAGGGCACAGTAAAAAGCTGTAATAAAGAAGATTTACACCATTAATAAGCGGAAAGACGTTGGCTCAAAATCTTGAGGCAATTTTTTTTTTGATTAAACAGCATCAAAATTGGAAGTGGAGGATGCGGGCATCGATCCCGCTACCTCTCGCATGCTAAGCGAGCGCTCTACCATTTGAGCTAATCCCCCTGTTGTTTTAAGTTCCTTTTTCTCTTGGTAAGAAACTATATTCATGAAATTGTTCCATTGTAAGGATTTTTTATATATATAATTCACAGTTATGGTTTGGTTTTTGGCAAGCTTTGCTCCTTTTTGGAGATCCAAAATTAAGCTTCTCCAATTGGCAAAAAAGGAAGATATTGCCAATATTTGGAATTTGGAGGGAGTAGCACAAATATTTCTCAAGTAAACGAGCCCAAACTCTTACATTTAGGAAAAGCTGCACACTGAGGTACCCAAACAAGAAACTGCTAGAACTCAAACGGACTACTTGCATCCAGAAAACCACAAAAGTAATGGTCTGTGACAAAAAGATTGCAGTTTGTGCACTGTTAGGGCTACAGTAGTTGACCGGCAAACCAGCTGAATAATTACTAGATGGCAGCAAAACAATATAGAAAAGTGGTGCCATCCATCATTAATTCAGATTCCTGCAGTTCATACATAGCACAGTAGCTGTTTTCTGCTAGAATTGGGAGACGGATGGGACCAATTCCAGAAGGTGCTCAGACTAAAGGAAAAAATAGTCCAACCTATCAAAAGCAGTATTGTAAAAGACAGATTAGGATAAGACTGCAAGTTAAAATAGGCAGGAAAGTGGAAAGGCAACACCTATCCACTCTAGATGAGTACAAATCAACAAAACCAGATGGATTACATTCCAGAGTGCAGAAGGAACTAGCAGATGTGATCTTGGAACCACTGAACCATATCTTTCAAAGATCCTGGAGCACCAGGAAACTACCAAAGGACTGGAAAAAAGCTTGATGTGGTTCCAATCTTCAAAAAAGGGGGGAAAAGATAATCCAAGAAACTACAGACCAATCAGTCTGACATCAATACCTGGAAAAGTTAACCAAGCAACAGATCTGTAAACATCTAGAAACAAGCAAATCTATTATTGAAGCCAGCATGGGTTTGTCAAAAACAAATCAGCCAGGCAAACCTCATTGCATTCTTTGACAAAATGACTAAATTATTGAACCAGTGAAATGCTCTGGACATTGTGTACTTGGACTTTAGCAAGACATTTGACAGTGTAGATCAGTGTTTCCCAAAGTGGGGTACGCATACCCCCAGGGGTACGGGAAGAGTTTGGTGAGGGTACGCGTTGCACCGGAGTTTAGTGGGGATCACGTGGGAATATCCACTGCACCGTGCTTAGCTGCCCCCACAGAACAAAGAAAGAAATAGGCGCGTATCGCAGTTTTTACACGGGAACTGGGAAACGGGAACAAAATAACTTTCGTTTTATTTTGTGTATGTACCAAAAAAAGAAAAAATAAATATGTTTTGATTTTTATTAAAGCATATGTTTTTTATGAGAGGTACTCAGCGTTACAAAATTATAGAAGGGGTACACATATGTCAAAAGTTTGGGAAACACTGGCGTAGACCATAACCTATTTCCTGGTAAGATAAAAAAATATGGGATAGACAGCATCATCACCAGATAGATTTGTAATTGGCTAATCAACCAACATGTAATCCTCAAAGGAACTACATCTACCTGGAGGGAAGCATGCACTGGCATTCTCCAAGGTCTTAGCCCAAATGATTTAGATGAGGTGAGAGAAGGGGAACTCATCAAATTTGTACACAACACCAAGCTTGGGGGGTGGGATATAGCCAAAGATAGGCTCAAGATCCAGAAGGATCTTGACAAACTTGGACACTGGGCTCTATCCAACAAAATGCAATTCAGTGGTGAGAAAAGTAAGTTTTTAGGCAAGAAAAACCAAATGCACAAGTATAGAGAAAGTAGTACCTGATTTAATAGCCAACTGTGAGAGGGTTCTAAAAGTCCTAGTGGACAACCTTTTTAAGTATGAGTCAGCAATGTGCTGCAGCAGCCAAAAAAGCCAATGCAATCCTAGGCTGCATCCAGAGGGGAATAGTATCAAGATCATATGAATATCACTTTATATTGCTTTGGTAAGATCACACTTGGAATAGTACATCCAGTTCTAGTCCCCACAGTACAAAAAGATGTTGAGACTCTGGAAAGAGTCCAGAGAAGAGCAACAAGTATGATTTAGGGACTGGAGGCTAAAATATACGAATCATTGTAGGAAGAGGGTATGACTATCTAACAAAGAGGACAAGGAGCGACAATAGCAGTCTTCCAATATTTGAGGGGCTGTCACAGCGAAGAGGGGTCAACTTAGAAGAGCCTTGGTGGCACAGCGGACTAAAGTGCTGTTAAAGTAGCACTTAGCTGCCAGCTGCCTGCAATTACTGCGAGTTCAAATCTCACCAGGCTCAAGGTTGACTCATCCTTCCATCCTTCCGAGGTAGGTAAAATGAGGACCCGGATTGTGGGGGCAATAAGCTGACTTTGTATATATAAAAAAGAACACTGCTTGGAGGGGGGAGCAAAAGCCCTACTAAGCAGGTATATACAAAAGTATGAAGGCTATTGTTTAACACATTGTAAGCCACCCTGACTCTCTGGACAATGGCGGCATATAAATCGAACCAATAAATAAATAAAACGTACTCCCCAAAACATCTGAGGGCAGGAGAAGTAATGGATGGAGACTTATCAAGGAGAGATCCAACCCAGAACTAAGAGGAAATTTCCTGTCAGTGAGAACAATTAATCAGTGGAACAGCTTGCCTCCACAAGTGGATGATCCATCACTGGAGATTTTAAAGAAGATTGGACAGCTATTTGTCCTGAATGGTATGGGGTTTCCTGCTTGAGCAGGGGTTAGGACTATAAGACATCTAAGGTACCTTCCAGTAGTGTTATTCTGTTAAAGCAGGGGTATCAAACTGGCAGGGCTGAATGTGTCACATGGTCACGCCCACCTCAACTCCGTGAAGGGAAAAAATGTCATGATATATCACATGACGGTAATGTGATGCCTTGAGTTTGACATCCGTGAGTTAAAGGTTCTAAAAATGCACAACAGTATTTGGGTTCTCATGCACATGGATGCTACTGCACGTCTCTCTTCCTCCAGCAAGAACAGCATTGAGATTTTTTCCCCGTAAAATGTAAATTGACATAGCTCTGCAGAAAAGGGAGAAGTAAATAATGGCCAAAGGCCATGTCATCACTAGTAAAATAATGTCATGCTCCAACTACAATGTTGAAGGACTGGATTATCCAAGAGAACATCCTAAAGGAAGAACAAGCTGGTTTTAGATCAGGTAGACCAATTGGTTTCAGACGGGTCACTTTTCTGCATCTTTATTAATTTCAGGGTGGCTTCTGGTTCAGTATAGCAGAGTTTATTATGGTCCAAGTTGAATAACTCAACAATTGCTAAATGTTTTCTGCTATTTATTGCTGCACGAGGGATCTTCCTTGCAGATCAGGACAATTCTCCACTTAAAATACTGTACACTCCAACTCTGTTCAACTTATATATTTTTGATCCAAGACAATGCACATCTGTGACCCTAAATTGACAAAAGAACATCTCCCAATTTTGCTATAGGGAGATGATCCTCTTAACTCTATTCTTAAGGCATGTCTGAAGAGGCATTAACTTCTTTGCTTCAACATTGCCAAGAGGAACAGTTGATCAATTATCAAAAAGCCTCAAGATTTTTTTCTAAAAGACCCACAGCCATAGGTGAACTATCAACAACTAAATAATTGAGCACCTTCAAATATTTTGGGGTTGCATTTAAAGCAAGGCGAGTCACTCATGCAACTTACATTGCCCATCTTACACAAGGAGTACCTCAGTCATTTTGTTATTTCATCATATGCTAAGTAGTTCTCTGTTGCCTGCTGTCATCAAACTTTTCCAGGCCAACTTCTTGGGCTCTAGCCCAACTTCTAATTTAGACCAGCATTGGGCCAAATAGTAACTTCAGACCCACTATTGATCATAGAGTCATGGTTGCTCAGTTACATCTAGCACTCCTAAATTTGTTCTTAGGTTAAAATTCATTCTTATCACAATAGAAACTACAGCATGGATACCAGCAATTAATTTAAATTAAACCTAACTTTTTTAGGTTGCTCCACCTCACTGAGAGATCATTTTCAATCCAGCAGGAAGGAGGCTCCCTAGCATTTTGCTGTCAACTCCCAGTTCATTTATGCACATTATATAAGGACCAGGCCAGAGAACCTATCACGTGCCACTTCCTGGTTAGACCTGAACAGATTATCCAGTTCTGTGGGAGCCCATCTATATTTATTAGAGTCCTAGTATTTATCTTTATGCATGTCTACTTTTTTCTTTACCCCTTGAATGTGGCTGCTTGTGCCTTGTGTATGGAAGAAATAAAATGAATAACACATGCTTTACACTGTAGCTTTTATTTGGCCCGATACCAGAATTTATCCTTTTCATAAGAATGTCAAGGCAGTAAGAAATTTTAATATATAGACTTGTAAGACATTTCAAAAGGGGCAGATGGCATAGACAGACATGAAAGCAAGTAATGTAACCAAATACACTGTCCTTTATTGTACATGCCAAGAACCTCACACAATTGTCATGACCAAGTCCACCATTATAAGCTTGCTGAGCTAAAGGGAGATAGGTGCTGCACAGGACTCACTTTTACAGCTGACTCACTTTTACAATTGAAGTATTAATGCACAACCAACTTTTCTTTGTGCATCCCAGATATACAGTATTTAATTACAGCTCCAGTCAACATATTTAGACTAGAAATATACAACCAATTGATTCATGGGTCTCAGAAACCTTGGGGGTTGTAGTCCCTAAAACATGTTAAAAATAATGAACTTACTAAATATACGAGCTGACATATTAAGTATAGCTAAATAAAACCAGTGTCTTTGCCTTGGTGGCATCACTTCTTTGTCCTGGTCTGAAGTATTTTTTGGAACATCACTCAGGGCTCAAAGGCTTTGGCCCTTCATCCACAAAAGATGCTCCTCTATTCTAGGCAATGGGAAGTGTGTATCAGTACATCCAGAGGATAACCAGTTCAGGAAAGGCTGAGATATACCATCTGCTCAGGTAGGAACAACAGGCCAAAAAGAACCAGTATCTAACCTATTATTTCCCCATTGCATACTTTCACACATACAGATATATCAAACCTCTCAGCTTAAAGAGCGCCAATGGCTCATCAAGATATTTAGGGCAGAGTAGGGTGTATAGGATAGGTCCTACTTCAAAGCTAAAATGGCATTTCCAAGCCACTAATTCATCTGAAGAGACTACAGCAAAACAAAGCATTGGGGAAGGAATAAGCATAACAAAATGCCACTCATAGACTGCCTGGGAGACTGACCTAGCTTATCCATTCCTTCTTTTTTTTTAGTTTCAACTAAGACCAGGAGGTAAGGAATATCTGGCCCTCAGCCTCCATACACCTCAGAATTCAGACCTCAGTTGAATGATTTACTGTACCTCAGATTTCTTGCAAGAATAATCTGTCTTGTTTGGGAATGGGGATAGAGATAGAGATAGAGACACAAAGCTAGAAGTTAAGTGTTGTCAAAAGGTAACAAGTGGCCCGCCCATGTTCATCTCTAGGTCTACTACTAAAGTTTCATCCATTTCAGACTGCTACACATTCTCAGAGGAATGTGGCTCCCAAGAGAAGAAAAGCCCCACTCCCTCCACATCAGTAGATGTGTATTCCAAAATGAATTACCCATCCCAGTTTGCATAATCTGTTCCACAATACTGTAAGGCAAACACATTTTTGGGGAAAGACCAGGACCCTTTGCTTTTGGTATAAAGAAATTAACATATTAATTGTTTTGAAAAGTGGTAATAGTACAACCTTGGGCAATGTACCAGAAATATTTCAGATCCAATAAAGATGGGAAGTAAACCAATAAGGTAGCATTCACTTTGAGAACCAGACTGTAGAACTGGCTGTAAACTTCAGGGGGCACATTTATGATAAAAGCTAATAATAAAAGGAAGAGCTCTGTGTATAAAATGGTAGGAAGTCACTGACCCAGTAACCAATTTATTTGAGATATTACTGAAAGAGGAAGTGCTTTTCCAAAACCATTACTGGGATACACCTTGCTCTCTCAAAGACTGTTATTACCATTGTAGCCTGGGGCAGTCATATCAAGGAAACAGCCTGCCAACAGTTGCCTGGGAGCTCAGTTGAGAAAAAGCCTGACAGCACAGCAAATTGGGAGCTTGGAGACATCTGGTCTGGGAAGTTCTGGGCTTCTGCAACAAGTCAAAGTTGTGCTGTTCTTTGTTTTAATGGTCAGACTAAAGAATAAGCAAATTGGTACATCCTGCTTTAGCCATCCAGAGAGCAGTAGCCTAAATTTCATTTTCAGCTTCTGAGGCTAGGATCACTGCTAGTGCCTAGAGATGACGGAAACAGCCCAGTCCTTAATGGCCACAGTTGCATCCTGCAGGTATGTCCAAGAAGATTGGATGAGGTTGGTCAGATGAATTTTCAAGCAGGTCCAGGACCCTTCACCACTAAAAGAAGAAACAAAAAATGATTGGAAGCTACAGAGACATAGCATGAGCCATTCAAAGAACTGAGATAAATGCTGATATTGATTTAACTGAAAGTAAGGTGAAATTTAGATGCTCCATAAATTCCACAACCTGTATATTAGATTGCTGCAAGCATACAAAAACCCTATATTTTAAAATACAAATGGGGAGCCTTCCTCAGAAATGTACACTTTGGTCCTGTCATCTTCTCAGTAGCCAGATTTTGTTCCACAACCCCTCCTAAAAGAAGGCATGACTCAGTCAAGATAATCCAGAATTACTATTTCCACTGGAATGCCTGCAATTACATTCTGTTTCTACCATGTGGTTTCCTTAACTTCTGACATAATTCGTATTCTTTTTATAATTGGAACAATGCTTCCACCTCTGCCTGAAGGAAAACTGGGTTCAATATTCTTGCTGCCATAATCTGCCTGGAACACAGCAAGCATGGCTTGTTCCCTCCTTAGGATGGAGAGTAAGCCTGGGCCTCATATTTCAGTTAATGACTATTTTTGGTAACTTTTTTTTAGTATAAGCAGCTGACTCTTCAGTTATACTTTACAGTTTTGGTTCCTCCAGATCAGAGGAAAGGATAACATAGCTCTAGGCTTTCTTAAGTCATTTTTAAAGATTTTTAAAAATCACATCTTTATTATTTTTATAAATAATTCAAGGTGGCAAACGTATCTAATATGTCTTCCTCTTATTTTCCCTATAACAACAATCCTGTAAAGTGAGTTGAGTCTGAGAGAGAGTGACTAGCCCAAATTCACCCAGCCGGCTTTCATGCCTAAAATGGAACTAAAAGTCAATCTCCTAGTTTTTAGTCTGGTGCTTTAACCACTAGACCAAACTGGCTCTCTAATAGTGATCTAAGTTTTGCCAATTTAGCCAGAAGACACATCAAGCTCACTGCCAACCATCAAGAGAAAGAGCAATTTCTTTTTAACTGGCCCTAACGCTAATTAAACCTGAAATCAGAAAATCCTTCATTTCTAAGAGCTATTCTGTACTATAATTAAAAGAAACATATTGTTACCTTAACCAGGGTGGGAGGCTGTGGGGGTGGTGATAATCTGCAGACTTTTAGTTGACATTGGATTCCATCTCCCAACTGTTTTTACCATGGGCAATGTTGGTTAGGACTAATAAGAATTGAGAATTTAACATTTGGAGGACTATAAATTCACCTCCCCTACTAAACAAAGTGAGATTATGTGCCACAAGCCAATATGGAATGTCTGTGTACCATCCTGATAAATTAGCAGGCCAGAAGCTCAACTTTACTAATCCATATGGCTAAACAGATTGATGACACAGAGACAGAAAACAATGCAAATCTGTTTCTTTATGTTCTTTTTGCACCATTTATTCCTCTCATGACAAGGAAATTCCTCTTATGACAGTGCAAAGAAAAACTGAAGGCCACCTCTAATAATCGCCATTCCAGAGAATTAAAGTCAGCTTTTGAGGTCCTGCCTCAAAACATCTCCAAACTTTGCCAACTCCTAGCCTTAGAAGCTAGGATACGTTAAATAATTAAACATGGGAATGCACAGGGCACCAGATTATTTTACTAAACCCACTTTGTGTTCAAGTTCTGTAACAAGAAACTCATGAGCCTGTGCACATTAAGTGCATTCAAAGTTCACTAGTTACCATCATATTATAGCTATAATCAATCTACTGTTTCTCCTAAACTGCCCTTTTTTCAGTGCTTCTTTTGGGATACATTGAGGGTCTGTCTTGTGCATCACTAAGCAGATAGTCCTCTAATTGGGGATCCTCGCAGTTCTCTTTCAGCGTATGCATACAGACTTTAATATTCTTGTATTCCTATTTAGCTTTAGCATATAACTAACCATGCCAAAGTGAATTAAATTCAGTTCTGCCCGGGGCCCAAAGACACGTAGACAATGCATACTTGCAGAAAGCTAACCACATTTTCCAGGCTCCGTCCAATGACACAGCAATATAGTCCACAGCAGGCAGAAAGCAGTTTCGCATGAGGAACAGCAGTAATTCTCTGAGGTATTCAACAGCATGCAGCACAGAATCTGGCAGTTGTGTCTGAAGCTACCGAGAAAATAAAGATGCTCAGTGGAGACATTACAGGACAGGCTTCTAATCGACTAGCTCCTCACTGGTTTAACATGCTACTAAAATACACATCACTTGATAAGTTTGAAAATGACCATGTGCCAAATTCCTATTGTTCAACAGGCTGCTTAAAGGCCATTGTTTAGATTTCTATGCCAATGACAAAGAGCAACCAACAACAGATGGTTACTGTGTCCAATATCCCTTGGCAGTATAACAATAAAATACAAATCAACCACAACCTAAAGTCAACAAGAAGTGCTATACTATAAATTCCATCATTTTCAGTCAATATTATCAGCAGCCAACACTCTAGGAACATCAAACAAAGAAAGATATAACATAACATGCAAGTTATCTCATCCAGAGAGAGAGGAGGGCAAAGACTCCAACATTCCCTTCAAGACATTTCTTTGCAAAAGGAATGGAATCATGGAAGGTTGTAACTCCTCTCTGTCACGAATAGGCATGACAATGGACTCTTCATTGCTGCCTATGATGCTTCCTCCTTGTCTTCTATATGGTTTTTGCCGTTTGGTCTCTATGTGGTTTTTGTTGTTTTCCTAATTTCAGAAATTTCCTAATTTCTGAAATCCTCGGTGCATCTGGACATTAAAAAGTCTACATTTCTCCCCTGTTCTCAACTCCTAATTTCCAACTTCTGCCTAACAAAGCTTGGCTGTCCAGCTAAAAGTAGCAGCATTCTTACCCATTCACTGAGCCTAAGGAGGTTATTGCTGAGCCAGACTAAATGAGCAGAGCACTTCCCAGAGATGTAGATAGCAGTTTCATTTGTCTTGGACCAGGCCAGCTCCAAATTGGGTCTGAGCACCGTTGCCACTTGGGAGTAGTAGATTGGTATATTTGCTTCTAGCCAGCTGCAGGGAGAGAAGGGGGATGGAATGAGGTTTTGCCTTGAAAAAGAAATTCCCTCAAAGGCGTCACCCAGCCAGATGGAATAATCTCTGAATTATTTGTGGTTCTGAATACAATACAGATCTCTTCTGGATGCTCTTTTAAAGTGCTCCCTTTGCTAAAACAGATTACCGACCTGTATCCTTTTATAGAGAAATGGGAAACTTTGTCCCAGGCTTGCTCAGTTGCAGACAGGATGCCAGAAGAACGAAGGACATCTGCAGAGGCAGAAGCTGCAAAACAAAACAAAACAAAACAAAACAATGGATGAAAGATTTCCATTACAGTGAAGCCCGTGTATTTTTCAGCCTTATTATGGGGAGAAAAGAAGCACCATCTCACATGCCTCCAGAAACAAATCCTAACCTTGGAAGGAGCCATGAGTCTTGATATCATATGTCAGAAATCCAGCAGTAACTATAAGGAGGACTAAAATCAGCCATGGCCAACGAAACTCACTGGCTTTCATCTTGAGCAGCAGGTTCTAAAGAACAGAACCAAAGAAGCAGTGCTGTAAAGCAGAGTGAAGCAAATAAGCATCCATATAGGTTTGCTAACTCGTGTGCCATTCCATAAGCAAATAAATTACCTTGCATGCAGCTCTACAAACTGCTACATCCTGAACATTGTTTGGTCCTTTCATAGCCAGCTCTTCATTTATGACACTGAATGAATGAACTGTTTCCTGTAAAGATTTTCGCACCTAAGAAAGAAAAAGTCCAGTAAAGTACAGAAGCAATCAGCCCTTTGCCTAGCGTTTATTTCCTTTTTATAATATTTATTTTTATATTTTTTTAATGTCTGTTATTTTTATATCTGTTGCTGTCTTTTATTGTTGTGCACCTCTCTGAGTCACCTTTGGTGAGATGGGAGGCTATATAAATTAGATAGATAACAAACAAACAAACATTTTCATTAAAGCTCATCTGCATAAAGCTTTCAAGATTCATCACTTTGTTTGATTTTAGTGTCTTTGAGTCACATTCACAAGTGGGCACAAACAGAATTCCTTCAGTTCAGTTCATCACAAACTACAGATAATATATCTTTTCATTTTCTAATCTGTTTTAGCCATATGTAAAACATCATACTAAATTTTAGTATCTCAACAAATACTTCCTGGTATGTTAAAATAATAACTTCCTTTGCATTGAATCAATCTGCCCTTCAGGTGCACATATATATATTCTCTGATATTTATTACCCTTCTGACTTTGCTTACTCATGAAAAATCTATTCCTTGGGGGAAAAAAGAAACACAAACCTTTTTGGTAGTGTTGCCCCAGGTCTCCAAAAAGTGATTCAGGAGCAAGCTGAAAAAATGAAGCAAAAATATTAACAGTGAGGTGTTTTAAAGAACTCTATCTCCTAAACTTAGATATTGGAACAGAAAAAGTGTGGAAACAGGGGAGGCCCATTCATAACTGTGTATGAAAAGGAAGAAATTGCTATGCATCTTAATGATTAAGTCAGCTAATAGCTGGCAGTTGCTTACCATGCAATTTGATTGATTTTATCTTGATTAATTTTGATTTTGTGGCACAGTATTAAATCAACCCATTGTATTAATTTATACTGCAGTGTATTATCCTAATCCATTCAGCAAGCAGATCTAACTGCATTATGTGAATATAATAACTGGATTTTCCTATCTCCTCCCTGCCTCCCTTCCCACTGAATATGTGAAGAATGATCCATTGTTTATTAGGGCAAATTAGCTTTATATCATGCAAAATACAACATGGCTGAACTGCTCAGGTGATCAAAGTAGCACTTTTTTCACTCTTACCTTGACTGTGGGAGGTGTTTGATGTATAATTGTCTCCACACACTGAAACTGAGAGGATCAAGATTGAGGCACTGGGTCAAACAGTTCAGGAGCTGCAGAGGGCAAGTCAGAATAATTCTCAGAGGGCTAACACTGGACATTTCCAAACAGCACTGATAGTGCAATCATAATATTACAGGTTTTAAGACAGCAGATTTAATTTATCAAGTTTCTCCATGCTTTCCCCATTCAACGGAAAAAAAGTTCCCTGCCTTTGGGACATTGAAAAAGACATGGGTATCTTAATGTTACTTCTTGAAAGGCCTCTCTTTAACATGGGAAGCCTCATGCCTGCATCAGAGCTTCAGAGAGATATCTTCCCAAGTCTAACAGTTCCATACCAATGCCTGCCCCAAACTTATGGATGCAAAAAATACATTTGAATCAGGAGAACTCAGCTATGGAGTTTGTGCATGCATCCTGTGATTTTTGCAGGCATCTCATTCTTACACATCTACCTCTCTGTGGAAACAAAGGGAGCAAAGCACAGAGCCATTTGATTTTACCAGTGAAAGAAAACAGTCATAGCTTGAAAAGAACAGCAAATACTTCACACCAAGAAAAGATGCTTGCCCCATGAACATCTTGAATTAAAAGAATGATAGCCCTGAACTCTCAAGCCACAACCACTTGAGTAAATAAAACAGTCTGGCTGGAACAACTTGACTTCATTTAAGATTAAGAGTCATTGACTGAGATGGGTGGCCATAGAAATTGAATGGAATGAATGAATGGAAGAAACAAACATTTCATACTGTAGGTTTATCTTGAACCTCCCTGAGGTTGTTTCTGATTCAAAAAAGGGGATAACCATCTGTATGAATTTTAAAACCTGTAAAATCTACATTAAAATAAAATAGTTTTCTATTAAAAATGAAAGCCAGTGTAACATAGTAGTGAAGGTGTTTGAGCAGCAGCTGGGGACAGAAGATTCACTCACATCTATGAAAGCTTGCTGGGTGAATTTGGGCACATTTTGCAACCTAACCTATTTTGCAGGGAAAAAAATAGGGGAAACATTATGTTACCTTGAGCTCCTGGATGAAAGGTGGGCTATAAAAATAAAAATGAATTACATATTGTAGGCCAACTAAGACAGATACATCTTCAAAACCTTAAAAAGATGGGATTGGGGGACACTGTGCTACAGTCAGGCTTCTGCTCTGTAAGTCAGCCTCCTTCTTTTCAGATTATGATGAGAGAGGAGAAAAGGTCAGCTCCTCAGACAGTCCGGTTAGAATAGTCCTGGACTCAGCCCTCCCTCCCTTATCAACATCTATGTGGGCAACTGCTTGTATGGGATAACATATCTCCCTCTTTGGTTTGAGCGTAAAATGAACTCCCTACCCTGGTGCTATCAGGATTGGAAAAGGAAAAAAATAAACAAACACCACAAGTCCAGGCTTAATCCCAGCAGTATGAAATGGCTGTTGATCTGGAAGGCCTTAAAAACATTTACCCAGATGTACAGAGTAAAGAAGATGATGTGGACTATTCTATTACTGAGGTGACGAGAGGTGAAAAATATTTTAAGTCACAACAAAACAGATAAAGAGTTCATAAGAAGTTCAGACAAAACATTTCCCTAACTCACTGAAGTATGAGAAGAGGGAGGAGGTACAATACAACCAGACTTGCAAGATTCTGTTATTTAGCCAATCTCAAGAAAAAATAGTTTTAACCATCCTGTGGAATTGATTTCTTGGTCTGGCCTACCTAGAGAAGCCGACAAAAGAGCATATGGTGCTCTTCTGTTTGTGATGTTTGCTTTGCTGTTGGATTGTTATCTTGGAATTATTTTTGTATTTGTTTTGATTACCTTTTAGTGTTTTGCTGTCTTTATTATTTTATTGCTCTGAACCACCCTGAGTTGATTTGAATGGGGTAATATACAAGAACTATTACCCAGGTAAAGAGGGCTGGTGTAAGTCCAACTTTCACCAAGCAGTGGTCCAAGAAAATAAGGTTACTCCAGAGGGTTTCAAAAGCAGAGTATTATTCCAGATACAGCTAAAGAACAAAAGTATGTAACCAGCAACACACGAGAGCTAAAATCAACTGTGTTTGGCCTAGAATCATAGCTATTCTAAATCTAACACAGCATGTATTAGCTGCACCAGACAAACGAAGTTCAAAGTGAAATATTGAAACCTGGATAGCTCAGCAGACTAATGCACTGTAATTAACTCCAGCTGTCTGCAATTACTCTAAGTTTGAATCTCACCAGGCTCAAGGTTGACTCAGCCTTCCATCCTTTCTAAGGTAGGTAAATTGAGGACCCAGTTTGTGGGGGCAATTAGCTGACTTTGTATAAATATACAAAAGTATGAAGGCTATTGCTTAACGCATTATAAACCGCCTTGAGTCTCCGGAAAAGGGCAGCATATAAATCAAATAAAAAAAAATACTGAAATCACCTTGCCTTAATAGCTTAATTTGATCAGCTCAGCTCAGCCAGGGAGTTTGCAAGACAGGGAAGTAGCTAGTATAGAAGCTACATTTCTTTTTATACATTTTTTATACATTTTATACATTTTATATTCCTTGTTACTATTCTCAAGGTCACAGATTGCATAAGGTTGAGCTCTGATAAAATTTCTGGAACCAATAATGTCATTCATATGGACTAAAATTAGATTGTCTTCGTGCTCATTTACACTGCTGGATAGCATACCAGTTATTTCATCTATTACCAAATCACAAATAATTTTAGTTTTCTTCTTTCCTGATTTACCAGATACATAAGCAGATCTAAACAGTTAGGATTAGTTACCCAGATACAGTTGATAGGGAAGCAGGGAGATATCAAATGTTAATAAAATACTCACATTAATAGAACTAACATAATTGATTATCTAAATGATCAAGTCAACAATTCTGAACTTCCTAGTGAATATTCTGATTGGATTGGTTCTGCAGAAACAGCAGACTTCCTCTTTATAAGGCTCACCCTGTCATGGAAAAGATTGCCCCTTGTACGAAGAGATGTAACACTGAAGGGTTTCAGGTTAACAAGCTATTGTGACCTAATTATTGGGTGCCACTTTTTAATGCAGATTGTTTGTTGGCTAAATGTTGCAGCCCATCAGACTGCTTAAGAACTATGTTTGTTCCTTCTGATCCTGTCCCCCTCCCAGCCTCACCTCTTTCTTCATGTCATGGGGACAGCTGGGCATGGTCCTGGAGAGGAAGGAAGGGAAATAAGTATGCAGGGAAGTTTCAGGATTAGCGCCAAAGGCCAACACTTTCAGGCGGGGATACAATTGCCGGAGCTGCTCCTGCAGACTGAAGAAAAAAGCAAATTATATCAGTCCAACCATGTCCCAAAATAAGAAAGGTGCATTACTGCTACAGACATCTTCCAAAGATACCAGGAAGAAAAACCAGATAATGGGCTTAAGGATGTTGCAATGACTCTTCATTTGTTGCACCTTCCCTCATTCATCAACCCTGCCAAAAAGTTTTTTGTGCTCAACAATGGTGCAATCATTCCCTCACATGAAGGAATGTTGGAAAAATGCCATGGCCTCCATTCTTCTAAAGGAGTGTTTCTCAAACTTGGCAACTTTTAACAGATGTGGACTTCAGCTCCCAATATTCCCTTAGCCAGCCGTGTTAGCTGGGGAATTCCAGAAATACCCTTTTAAGGCTACAGAAATTGTGTTCAAGAGAAAGTGCTGGGGCACTGTGCTCCACTGTCTAAGGCATAGAAATACCCGTCAACAAACTGGTGCAAGAGAAACAAGGGCAGGAAAAGGAGGGAGAAGAAAACAGGCAGGTGCTAAAGAACAAATGGAGTGACTGTTGCTTCCTTTGCCCCCCATTTTTAAAAATTCATGTAAGAATAATGCAAGAAGAAACAAATGACTGTAAAAAGTACTGGGTTTGGTGGACTATAAAGTCACCAGTAATATATTGTACATTATTGGCACCTGACAACTCCTTCCACCTTTGTGCTTGTAATATTTTGCAATTAAAAAAAAAACCCTGAACAATATGCGTAAAATTTCTGTGTGTCAAAAACTGAAGTGGGAATAATTCATCTTGCTATGGAAAAACTATCAAAAAGAAAAAAACAGACACACCTGGCTGCAGAAAATGATGGGCGTGTGTCCTTTTTACTTTTTGTTACTTTTATTAATTACTTATTACTGCTGCATTTGTGCAAATATTGTGGCCTTTTTGCTTTCACTTCTACCTTACATTTACCATTTCCTCCTTTGTCTGTTAATCTACCAAGGGAACAGCTGCCATTAAATAAATAATAGAACATATCTGGTTTGCAATACATGCCTGCTCCTATATAGGATAAATGTTGTCCTGACCCAGAAATTATTTGCCTCAGTCCCATTCCCCCCACCCCCCAGGCCCCGCTGTTATTCCAAAGTTCTTCCATGTATAGAAGAGGCATTCCCACAGCAATATTTTCTGAGACAGGAGAGGTGGATTGATTGCATATGATTCTACTTTTGCTGACATACCTGGAGGATAAAGAGTTGTTGGTCATGAATGCAAAATCCAAAAGAGGGAAGAAGTCTTTGGGCCCTAACATCCCAAACCCTTTTGTCAAATTAGGATGTATCCTGCCAAAGAGAAAGCATGGTTAGTCTGTCCTCGGATTCCTGGCTATCAGCATCAAGTGAATCTCATTCCAAATTCTTCTTCCACACCTAAATTCTTTCATGATCACAATTATTCCCAACAATACATATACAGAGAGGCTTTAGTAATCTGTAGCTTAATTATCAGAGCTTTTAGTATCCTGGTCTCCCTCCTTTTGCATCACAAAGATTCACTTCTATCTGTGAAATCTGTCCCAGCCCTCCTAGTACAGGAGTAAGACTTGACTTCCTATAGAGCAAGAGATGACAACCATTTAAGCTGTGATAAAACAGACAAAACATAGCAGAAAAAGAAACAAGTGGACCGTAACTGATAAAAGCTCAAATACACTATTTTAAATCTGTACTTGAGATTAAAAAAAGGAAAGGCAACGTGGACTAACAGTTCTTCAGTTATTTTGCTGCTTGCGAAGCCTCTTGGAAAGTGAAACTGATTTATGAATTATAGTCTACCCTCTTAGGGCACCGATGGTAAACGGAAGGGTTAAAAAAACCTGATGGCAAAGTCAACATGCACAAATGTTTCCCAATAACAGCACTCCCCATTACACATGAACTCACATCAGCAGCCGATCCAAGTAACTGATGGCATATGGAGAGAGAGATTTGATGCCCAGAACCGGAAGCATGATGCCAAACCACACTATGAAGAGAAGGGACATAACAGTACTTTTTGGGGGAGGGAGGGGGGGAAACATGCTGCACTCATAACTTTTCATTCCTCCATGAAGGAGTTCAGCACTGTCCACTGAAAAACAGTGGGATGTGCCTAAGCAATTTCCCTCCCGGGTATGGACTAATTCTGTTTCCAAAGGCAGCTGCTTTATCCACATTCAGCAGGTTACTTGCCAAAGAAAGAGGCTGAACATAAGAGAATCTTATCACCAACACTGACATTCTCTAAATTCCACTGATGTTACCTAGTCTGGTAATGAAACGTTCAGAAACCAACCTACAAGCTCAGAGAACGAACCTCCACTCTCAGGGTCTTATCACTTGCCGGGAACAACTTTGCTCTTCCCGCTTCTCCTGCTGGGCGTAAGGCTCCCCTAAGAACATAGGCAAGCATAATTCTAAAAGTTACAGATTTAAGATGCTTGACCTGCCTTTAAACAGCTGTTATTGAGGTACCAACTTTTTCCCTGTGAAAGCTGAAAGTGGAGCATAGCGCTATTTCAGCAGAGGCACTTGAAGTACCTATTTTTGAAGGAGTTAGCACAGGGATGAGACTCAACTGGTCAAAGTTATGGCACACTCAAAACTTTCCCACATTTATTCTAATGTATGAGAAACTTCAATAGGATTGTCCCACTCAATGTGTGGGAAGATGTTTATGAACATGAAGAATACTTCTTTGGAGGACTATAAATTCAGCTATTATTAGATTCCTTATCAGATACCACTTTTTGGATGTTACTTACAAAACAAGTTTAGCTAGTTTGAAAATCTTTTTTTCTTTACTCTGAATTAAGCATGCAAAATTCTTCAAGTTTCATTCCCAGACTTTTTTTGAAGGGTGCTTTTTATTATTTCAGTTGACATTAGGTACATTTAAGAATGTGTAGGCAAGTAGGATTTTCATAATACATAAATGCAAGTGGTAAAATAATGGCATGTGAAAAATATTAAAACTTCAAAGGTTGCCATGAATTTCAGGACATTAAAAAGCAAACATTACCAATGAACATAAAAATCCTGTTGTTCTCACCTTTAAGCCCTTCTGTAAGGTCAGCAAAACCAGCTTGTCCCAAGGCCCACATAATGGTGAGACATTTAGCTGGTCGATTCTGGTGGGATCTCAACAGCTCAAGATACTGAAACAGAAAAGGCAAAGGCAGTTTAATGTAACCTTCGTAGAAAGAAAGAATGCGAAGCATTCTGCCTCACAGGGCTCCTTGCTAACTGGTCTCATCCAAAATGGCATCCTCAGACATAAAACGGTTAGTTCATTTGGCATTCCATGGATCACAATGCAGTTAGTCTTCCAATATTCAATTTTACAAAGATGATCTTGAATATGTTACTCATAACTTCTTTTTAGAAAAGTAGACCTCCTGTCAACTTACCTTGCTCAAGTTTGCTGTAGCAACTTTAGGTTTGTCCAGTAATATAGCCTGTATGCAGATCCTATAGCTGTGCAGTGACTCCCCTGAAAGGTAAGGCAATTAGGTTACTGCCAGATAGGATATATTAACTTGGACATCAAGTCCTTACAGTCCATGTCAAGCCTTGCAGAAAAAAAATCTGTCTGAATTTGGGATGTGAATCTTGCTTTCCTAATATGTGAAATGTGCTATTTCTGCCAATCACTCTTTCTCCATTAATTTGTCATAAAAATAGTGAAACTTTATTTAACAAAATAACAGAGTTGGAAGGGACCTTGGAGGTCTTCTAGTCCAACCTCCTGCTCAACCAGAAGACCTATACCATTTCAGACAATGGTTGTTCAATCTCCTCTTAAAAACCTCCAGTGATGGAGCACTGACAATTTCTGGAGGCAAGCTGTTCTACTAATTAATTGTTCTTATTGTCAGAAAATTTCTTTTATCACTAGGTTAGTTCTCTCCTTGATTAGTTTCCATCCCTTGCTTCTTGTTGCTTCAGGTGCTTTTGAAAATAGTTTGACTCCTCCTCCTTTGTGGCAGCCCCTCCAAAACTGGAACATTGCTACCATGTCACGCCTAGTCCTTCTTTTCATTAAACTAGACATATCCTTTAACTGTTCTTCATATGTTTTAGCCTCCAACCCCCTAATAATCTTTGTTGCTCTTCTCTGTACTTTTTCTAGAGTCTCAATATCTTCTATGTATTGTGGTGACCAAAACTGGATGCAATTCCAAGTGTGATCTTACTAAGGCATTATAAAATGGTACTAATACTTCACATGATCTTGATTCGATCCCTCTATTAATGCAGACTAGGACTGTGCTAGCTTTTTTGGCAGCTGCAGTACACTGCTGGCTGATATTTAAATTATTGTTTACTAGGTACCTCCTATTCTATACCATAATATAGAATATTGGTTATTCTTACCCAAGTATAAAACCGTACTTTTCTTATCACTGAATTTTGTTTTGTTATAGGGCCCAGATCATCCTTTAAATTAAATTAAGGGTCCACTGTGCCCTTTCCTCCTCCATTAATTCTTTGTTAGGAAGTTAACTTTATGCTTCTATTTCTTTTACAACTGATTTTCAAAATGCAAAGTTTTTGAAGAAATGACCTGTCTCCCATTAGCTACATGTAAAAGAAACTATCATCCTGTTCTTAATCTTGCTTAGTGTATTCTGCCTACATGGCAGAAGCTTTGATTCCAAGATGTATTAGCTGATCCATACTTTACTCTTATCTTACCAGGAGTTTTGTCCAACTCTTGTAACATTGTGTAAATACAATGGTCAAAGAAAAGCTCCAGGATACCTCCAGCTTTCAACAGTAGGGACTTGATAATGCTCCTTAGTTCTTTATTCACCAGACAGTAGGGATAGTCTGCAGCCAAAAGTATAAATAGCAAGATCAAGATTTTAGTCAGTATCCACTTGGTCAGAGCACTGCTACTACCACATTTCCACACATCTGCTTAAAACAAGCATCCGAGGTGGGGTATGATCAGGAGGCCACTTCTGAAAAAGAGCAGCACATCCCTGAGCGTGCTAGGATGTTATAATACAGATTATTACAGTAGAACCTGTAAGTATAGTTGCTACTTCAGCAGGATCATACCACAAGTCGAGGAAAGAGGCCTAAACGAAAGTTGTGCAATATTTTCACTTCAACGACAAAAGACGTTCAATTACAGCAAAGGCCCTTACCCCCTAAAATAATGTATCTGTGGGGCCTCTTCCAAATTAAAACTGTCAGTATGCACTCTGAAAGTGCTTCCATTTAATCTCACTTTTTTCCTCTTTGAAGGGTAGCTCCTCCTGGGTTTTTTGGCGGTAAGGCTGGCACTCAGGCTGCCCAGAGTGGGTATGCATATTTATCATCGGAACCACATGAAACAGCCCCAGGAACAGCTGCTCTTGAAAGAAGGTAAAACCTGGCAAAAATGCCTTGATCCTGGCCAAGTCACCTTGCATAGAGCTCAAAGGCAGATTTGAGGCCATTGCATGAGCTGTTGCTGCAAGTGCAAAGACCACTAACATATCCCAGAGTTTTGATCTCAGATATCACAGCCCCAGCAGTTCATCACAAACAGCACATATCTAGGCAGAGTGAACCAAGTGGTGTTCCCCCACCCAACTCCCCTTTCCTCCCCAATTTGAAAACCCCTGTGTTCCACTTTCCTCTGTGTACCTCTAGGCAAGATAATTCAATTGCAAGTATACTAAGGCATTAACTATTATGGCCAGGCTGTCCTTTTAAGAGCTGGAGAGCCAAACAAAGCTGATGAAAGATAATTCTATATGGCCTAAAGTAATCTGACTAAATAAAGGAATAGCTCCCAGAAAGGGCAACCTCAAGTAGGACAATTTAAATGGCTACCTCTAGTACATGCATGCTTATTCTAATAACAGTACTCCCATTCTTGAATGACAGCAACATTATCCCCTTGGTGCTACCAACCATGAGGGTGCTGACTGAGGGTGGGCTCACTCTTCATGGCCTGCAGCTTGTAGTTCAAATATCCAGCTAGATCTTTGACCCACACAGAAGGGTTCTCTGGGAACAAGTTCAAGCTTTTATCAAGCTCTCTCTGGAGTTCTGATAAATCCAGCTGGAATTGAAAAGAAAAAGGTACAGTGAAGAACTGGAAAGATGAGAACTGTCAATCTAATCTCAGCCTTATTTGCAGATCAGGTGGGAGCTAAAATTATAATGGAAGCTGGCAGCAACTACAACTGTTTTATGGAATGAGAACTATATGTGACTTTTGAATATTATCGGGAGGTGATAATTAAAAAAAGTCAGGGCAAGAACAAAAACTAAACTTAACTCTGTCATATTTATACCGCAGCCCATCTCACAAACAACTGACTCTGGGTGAAGTAAAACAAAGCTAAAAAAAGATCCCTATGAATATTTACAATATTATTAAAAGCTCTGAATTATAACAAGCAGAAAGCTAAAAGAATTGGGCAAAGAACAATTTATGTATATATTATTATAACAAGTTTAATTATGATTTCCTTTCATGTGATTAGTAATAATATTCTTTGGTCCTAATTATACATAACAGTTTGGTATCAACTTTTCGAACAGCTGTGGGGCATGCAGGCCATACAGTTCTTAAATATGTAACCTATACCAGGGAGAAACAAGGAGAGTTTAAAGTGTGACTGAGTTTGAGAATGGATTCTTCTGAAAACAATAAGATAAATACACACAATGTTAAACTTTTCCTAAATAAATAACATTTGTCTGAGAAAAAAAAAGTCACTACAAAGTACTGGTAACCATACAGTGATACCCAGATAAAAATTTACCTTCCCTCTGCAGAAAAAGAGCGATGTTAAGTTCAACTTAAATTGCACAACAAATAATTGCATTCAATAATTCTTGGGTCAACTACTGTTGTTTCTACCGTACATAGTTGCAATTAAATACTTTTAGATAATAACATTACTAGATAAAGAATAAACTTTCAGTACATTGCCTTCTCTGTTCAGAGGTAACCTCTAATTTGCAATATAATACAAAGATACAAAAGAGACAATTTTTGGGAAAATGACACTGACTGCTTTCAATGCATCCTCCAGAGTCCGGTTTTTGATTTGCTTGTTCTGTCCGCTATCTCCAGCTGTCCCTTTCTTAGCATTTTTTCCAGGGTTTTGCTTTTTCTGCTGCTGGCGTCCGGGTGGTGGAGGCACCTGTTCTTTATTCTGCTTCTTTGTTGATTTCTCAAAGCCAAGTTCAAAGAGAGTTTCTGAAGTGGCAAGAGGAACTATGAGAATAGAAGAGAGACATGTGAAACCTGACTACTGAAATGGCCTGTGTTGATGCAACACATTTAACAGTTACAGAATTAACCCACTTTCTAGATTTACACACAATACATTTTTAAAAATGAACTAGTCCTAAACTAAGCCACAAAGTGGGACCTAATGTTAACTAACTTTGTATGTAACCTAAATACTTTTCTCCAGTGACTTATCTAATTTGTTAAATGCATGATGTACATGGCTAAAAAATAAAACGGCATAAAATAAATTAGCATCATTAAAAGACCCAGCTTTTGAAAAAAAGTGCTTTTGTTACAGAGCAATGTTGTATATTACACACGCCTATAGATCCTAGAATATCTCACCATTGGGCTCAACAGTAGAAAGAACAAATCTGTAAAAAAAAGTATAGCCAATTTTAAACAGAGGGGAAATGCTTCTGAACATCCAACTAGAGATCCGATGTTTCAGAGTCATGTGCCATCCAGACCCACACTATGAGAGGGGAGGAGTGGTCTCCTGCGTGAGTAGGGGGTTGGGCTAGATGACCTCCAAGGTCCCTTCCAATTCTGTTACTGTTACATTCACTTGGTAACTGGAAGGGTCTCTAGATCTCCGCTAGCTTCCCTGCTTTTCCAGGCCACCCCGTCTGTTCGGTGGCAGGGAATTTGATTGGGCTTAAAACCCCAAAGCAGAAAAGCCACGGGAAAACCATAACGTGTGTTCCAGCACGTGGGCAGACTCCTTTCTGCCCACTGACAAGTCCTTCCCTTGTCTGCCACCTCGAAAGGGGGAAAAAAATCCCCTAAAACGGAGGTCTATGTAACCGGCGCAGGTAGTCGACGCCTGCCTGCCTTCCTTCCACTTGCACGGTAGGCTACCGCTGCATATGGAGGCTCAACTGTCTGTCTGTGCTCCTCACTCACTGGGCGAGGCCAGACCGCGTCCTCCGTTGGCGTCTCCAAGCGCCTTTCGCCCCATAGAGCCGCCGCCGCCGCCGCTCGCTCCCCTGCGGGAAGGTTTCCGCACCACCTCCCAACGTGCCGTCGCAGCCATCAGCCTTCCCTGGCCCGCTTCCTACGCCTTCGCCTCCTTCGATCATCGGCGCGCGCGCCTGCGTGAGGGAGAAAAGACGGGCCCGCGCGCTGACTTTCCTCGCTCGCGCTATTACGGCCCCACCCCCCCGCTTCGGCTTCTAGGCCACGCTCATTGGGCGAGACGCCCCTTCCGCGCGACTCCGCGGCGAACGTTGCTTCTGCCACGTCCTAAAGCTCGCCCGGCTCCCCGGGACGTGACACACGAGTGCCGCCCCCCTTTCCCAGTTTGGATCGAGGAATGCGAAGCCTCTTCCTTGCTTTCTGGAGTCACTCGCCACGCCGTCGAACTGGGGAGGGGAGGGGCCGGCTACTTAATAGCGTCTTGTCTCGGCAGTCGAGAGAATTCAGCTACAGCAGGGGTCTCCAACCTTGGCGACTTTAAGCCTGGCGGACTTCAACTCCCAGAATTCCCCAGCCAGCAAAGCTGGCTGGGGAATTCTGGGAGTTGAAGTCCGCCAGGCTTAAAGTCGCCAAGTTGGAGACCCCTGAGCTAGAGAAAAATCGCTTTGGAGACGCCTGAAAAGTCGGATTTGGACTCGGATCAACACGGTTCTGCCTACATCCCTGCGGAAGACCCAAGAAACAACCGAGCCGTTCTTACTCACTGGCCTGTTGTGACATCGCCTCTGAATTAAGGAACTGTCGGCCTTGATTTTCTTGCCAAACAGCCCCTGGTCGAGGAACGCCCGCTCATTTATTTGACGCCCCGTACAAATTTGACATGGTGGCTGAGCTGGTCAATCGTTTGAATCCCTAGTGCCGCGTAAATGGGGTGAGCTCCCGTTACTCGCCCCAGCTTCTGCCAACCAACCTAGCAGTTCGAAAGCACGTAAAAAAATGCAAGTAGAAAAATAGGGATCACTTTTGGTGTGAAGGTAACAGCGTTCCGTGCGCCTTTGGCGTTTAGTCATGCCGGCCACATGACCACGGACACGTCTTCGGACAGTGCTGGCTCTTCGGCTTTGAAACGGAGATGAGCACCGCCCCCTAGAGTTGGGAACGACTAGCACATACCTGAGAGAACCTTTACATTCATTGTCATGTCTATGGAGATTCTCGGACTTTCTGGTTTTTCTTTGAAGACGTTTCTCTTCTCATCCAAGAAGCTTCTTCGGGTTCAACTGGATGGTGGAGGGGAATGGATGTCAGAGTTGAAGAAGCTTCTTGGATGAGAAAGTCCAGTTGCCCCTTGAAAAAAGCACCTTTGGAACATTCATTGTCACGTTTATGTAGTGCATATTGGAGGGAGTGACCCTTTGAGAGCTGTATGCAACGAAATTTCATTTTAATGTTTGATTAGTGTACATTCAAAGTGACAAAGTTATTCTAGGTATAAGATTACTCTAAGTTCTATTCTTTTTACAAAAAGCTGGATGTGAAACAAGACTTGCTCCCTTGGGCCACTCTCCCGTGTTGTTTGTTGTGCAGTCACTAAAACGTGTCAGACTGCGTGACGATGGGCCATGGCACTCCAGGCCTCCCCGTCCTCCACTGTTCCCCAGGAGTTTGCCAAAATTCATGTTCATCACATCGATGACACTATCTAACCCTCTCATTCTCTGTAGGCCCCTTCCCATTTCTGCCTTCCATCGTTCCCAACATCAGGGTCTTTTCCAATGAGTCCTCTCTTCTCATTGGGTGGCCAAAGTATTTTGAGCTTCAGCTTCGGTATCTCTCCTTCCAAACAACGGTCAGGGTTGAATTCCTTTAGCACTGTGCATAAATAAGTAAAGGTGGACTAGCAAGGCGGCCTAAAGAAGGGTGCATTAAAAAGTTTGAATGGGCGATACTTATTTGGCTTGACTAAAATTGTTGCAGCTAACCACTTTCTTCCATAATAGACTCCAACTTGCAGAATTACAATTTGGTTCAGCAAAACTATGTTGAGACTTGTGGTTAATTAGTCAAGAGATAGCCCTCACTGGGGAAGAATACACTCGAGATGTATTGGAAGTCTCAAAGCAGTATATGTGCAATAGTGTACTTGTGTGTTACCCAAGATCTCTCTACATCTCAGATTAATAATATGCAAATCTCATGAATAACAACTGCTGTATTTTATCCTTACACTCCCTGAATTGATTTAAATTATTTTTAAAGCAAGCCATTGCTCCAGTTTCTAATAGCAAATTCCAGCTCAGTTGAGCTCTGTATAAAATGCCTTGTCTTCACTACCACCACTGAGTTTCATTCAATCATCCTGCATTTAAGGATTTATGAAAGGGAAAATGTTATTCACTATGACAGTGTGTATAATTTTTGCTCTGTATCTCTATCATGTCTTTTTTCTGCTCTATATCACTCAAATGTCCCTATACAGTAGAATCTCTGGTCACGACCATAATTCATTCCTATAACTTTGGTTGCAAACTGATTTGGTCATGACCCGAACCTAATTTTGGAAATTTGGCACTTACAAAAAAAATGGCGCAGAAGGGGAAATTGGCCGCAAAAATAAATAGTGAATTTTTTGGTCGGAACCCGATTTGGACGTGGTCAGAAGCGTTCATGATCAGAGGTTCTACTGTACAGGAATTTCTCTAGACTGCTGAGTGCATTACAGGTAGTCCTTGACTTATGACCAAAATTGAACCCAGAATTTATGTTGCTAAGTGAGACATTTGTTAAGTGAATTTTGCCCCAAGGTCTCAAAAGATGATCATGTATCCCGGGACACTGCAACTGTCATTAATAAGAACCAGTTGTCAATCATCCAAATTTTGATGTGACCAAGGGGATGTTGCAACAATCATAAGAGTGAAAAATGGTAAGTCACTTTTTTCAGTGCTGTTGTAACTTTGAACAGTCACTAAATGAACTGTTGTAAGTCAAGGACTATTTGTATCTAGCTTATTCTTACGATTCACCTTTATTTGGGTATTAAGCACATCTCATAATATGGCTTTTGTTTATTCCATGATCAGTCTTCAAGCTGTGGCCAGAATTTTAATTGCATGATGTTACAGCTGTCAGAGCTGTTTTTACAAGTAATAGACAAATTAGCATTTGTAAACGTAGAATACTGTTCAAATAATATTTAGGCACAGCAAGTCTTAAAGGAAAGGGTGACTTGATCCAGTGTGGATTTGGAAAGGCTTTGCAGACACAAAAATCCCATAACGAATACTGCCTTCTGTCTCCTGTGTGTAGGTGCATGTCTCCATCTCTTTGGAACACTTTACCCCCAAAAATGAGGCAGGCGTCCATTCTTTGGCCTTCACAAAGAGTGTTAAGACCTGGTTCTGCCAGTTGACATGGGAGTTAGACTGATGCAACATTGGGGATAGTTTCCACCTTTTTAACTCTTAGTATTTTAAGACGGACCTTTTAAATTCTGTTTCAAATTATACTTTTTTGTTATAAAAAAGTACCTGCTTTGCCTGGGAAAATGGGAAGAATTTGTTCAAATGAAAGTACTTGGTGAAATATAACAGATCACCTCACCTGGGAAAGAGATGTCTCTTCTAATTTCCTCCCTTCCCTCTTCTTCCCTTCCCTTCCCTTCCCTTCCCTTCCCTTCCCTTTTCTTATTTCTTCCCTCATTATCTAGCAGTCCTCAGCTTCTTGGCCGCCAAAAAGAAAAATCTTCTTACATAGAAACTAGAAAAGGGCCTGTCAAAGTCAGGGACTATTGGTCTGCTCAGAATTGCCATGTTCATCTGATTCATCATAGGTTTGGTGCTTCAGGATGTTGTGGCCTGCCAGCTGCCAGCAGAGCTGGCAACAGACTTGGATGATGAAGAGGTTGGGGAGGAACGTGGGCCAGTGCTGGAGTCTGGGGAAGGCTCTGATGGATGCTTTGCATTGAACGCAGAGGTAGAGCCAGGGCCGTCCGACATTTCCCAGCCACCGGAGAGGCAGCTGCCTTTGGAGGCTGATATGAGTGAGGAGGAAGAACAGCTGGGGCCTGTTCCAGATGCACATATACGCAGAGCAGTTAGGAGAGGTGAGCAACGGAGGACGAGTCAACGTGGGAATCAAAGCACATGTGGACGCTGAATGGCCCTTCCCTGGCTGGGGAATAAATAGAAGGAAAGGGGAGTGGTTGTCGTAGGAGACAACAGTTCGTATTTCTGAAGATTTTGCTCATTGTGTTTCGTGCCACAAAGACTGCTTGCCAGAACTTAATTTGCAGCCTTTCAACTGGGAGATCATGCCTAAGGTCTGTAGTGCAGATAACTCCTTGAAGGACTATTGCCTGGACTTTTCAGTGGGTGACTACAATTAATTCACAAGAGGTAAATAAAAGTGGGTTTTTTTGTGACAAGACTGTTTCTCGCTTCTGCTAAGGCTGGGTCAGAACACAGGACTTGGTGCATTGATCTTTTGGCAGCAACCATATCTATCCATTCAAGTGGAGATGGAGGTTATGGCACACACATCAGGACAGATTTTAACCACACAAATTTATTTTAAATAAAATGCAACACAGATGCAGGCTTTGCACACCAGTGTCTGATTGAACAGGCAATGCAAACAGGGAGTGGGTCAAGGCAGAGTCTGTGTGGCAAACTTATCCAAACAGCATGAACTAAACCTTGGTAGGGTCAGAACAATAAGTGAAGAGCAAACGTCTGAGCCCTTCCCAATAGCAGGCTCAATTGTAACCTGTGGTGTTTGTGGAAAACAGAACGTTGTTGGGGAGGTTCCTTTCATGCTTCTTTTCCAAACAATAGCACTGCCATGTTCCAAAATTATCTCCCGTAAAACCCCAAAAAGAAAAAGCCACCATCTAGTAAATTCTCTTCTTCTTGGATCTACCTGATATATCAAGTAGAGTGGCTGGAAAACTCATATTCTCAGCAGCATTATTAAAATCCCCCCTACCCCCAAATAAATATTCCAGTCCATTCTCTTCCCCCTCCCCCTGCACCCACCCACTGAGCGAGCTTCCAGTACTGAGCTTGGCCTTTAGGCTCACATGCTCCCAAATTTTCTGAAGCCAGGAGGGGTGCCAGAGCTTGGCTCAGCATGAATATGACAGGCAAAGTGCTAGTGAAATCCAGTACGGAAAAATATACAAAGAATTTGTCTCTCAATATAATACAAGGGATTGCAGCACTCACACCCAAGACAACTGAAATCAATAAATAGAGGTATATGGGATGGACCAGGAGGAGGAAAAGGAGCCAGGCCACCAATCTAGGAATTTTACCCCACTACAAGGTATTTATAGTGCTGCTCTTCGCCACCTACTGATGCCTATTTTTACCATGTAGCTCTGGGCTTCCTGTGGGCTCTGCACAACATACAGAAACCACTGGGGGCCTCTTGTCGGTAGAAAACCTGTTATAATGTGAGACTGTGGAGGATGAGGCTGTACAATGCAAAACCTTAAATGTCCATGGTAAGTGAGGAGCATGGGGTGATCTGTCATGGCCAGACAGCGAGAAACCAAGTGTGCTTTCGCACAGCTAATATTCATCCTGATCTTCTGGATGTTGCTCTTCCAGTTCATCATCCTCTGGAGGGGCAAAGCCTTCCTGTAAGAACATGGTGAGAAATAGTGAGATTATCATAACTATATAGTGTGTGCTCTCTCTATCCATGCATGCAAACCACATGGCTCATGCTTCAGACATTGATAAGCAAGCCCCAAACTCCAACTCCCTGGAAATGGTGAACAAGGCTGGTCCCATATTGTACTGACCTCTGTTGCATACAGGATGCTTATGATGCCTGAAATGATGGGGCTGTTCTCACTCTCGTGCTCCTGGCAGATCAGCTCAATGTCCCGCAGTTTGCTAAAGTAGAAGTCACGCTCTTTCTCCAGCCCATCCACTGTCAATTTCAAATCCATTAACTATCGAAATGAAGACAACCAACAAAAATTGAACAAGAGAATGAGCATCGTAATGACAGCCCTGATATGTCTTTCATCAACTCATATCCAGCACACCAGGCAAGCGATCTCTGCAACTGAGAGGTACCCAACCATTGCGGCACTAATGTGTGGGCATTAAGTGGTGTATAGAAACAGCAAGAGCCTTTAGAAGCAATTGCAGGTCATTGGGAGAGGAGTTTTATATTCTGAAAGAGAAAACCATTACTTGTTTTGTAGACAATTAATTTTTCTCCTGAAATTCTCAGGTACGGGGCAGGGGAAATAGTGTTTTATACTAGGTTACACAACAGGATCTGCTTTAATAAAACATCAAGCCTCCCAACCTCAGCAGGATATTACAGGTTTAATGTATAAACATATTTTTAAAAAAATATCTAAGATTGGGAAGAAATCCAAGTTCTAGCTGATTCTTTTTTATGGCCACTTAACTGTATGGTGTTAACTATTCCCCTCTTAAGTATAGCTCAAAACACAAGATGCTTCCTATTTAACAGTTCAGTTTCTGCCACATTCCTTCACTAAAGCAACTGGGAAACTAAAGCAAACTAATAAAGCATATTTGTTCATTGATTCTAAAAAGCAACTGGACTTCAAAACAGCACTTACACTGCTTTAATGACTCCTATTTTAATGTGGAAATGAAAAGTTCCTTTCATCTAGAATGAAAGAGAATAGTAGAGAATAGCCAAAGAAAAGTAGCCGAACAAAATTTAAGACAGTTTGAATATTGTGCATTTGGTTTCTGACTGAAAAGATTAGAGATTTTCCTGGAAGAATAATCTCATATGCTATAAATATTTGCATGGAGGAAAGGTAGTGAAATGTCCTGATTACCATTTAGGCAAGGAGAATCTGGATTTGGATCATTGTCAAACACAAATGCTAGATCAGGGGTTCCCAACCTTTTCTATATCCTGCATCCCTAGAACGCTTCTGATATATTCTCGCACCCCTTATAAAAGTAAATAATCATATGCATATATATGCATATACACTATAATTTTGAAACTTCTAAACCCAAGTTTTTGCACCCCCTGAAATATCATCTTGCACCCCCAGTTGGGAACCCCTGTGCTAGATTGACCCAATCACTAGACTGACTAGAACAGGTTGGGTAGTTCATCATATGAGAACCAACCAATTTTTTTCTGTAACATGAACCTGGGCATATTATTATAATTAAATGTATTGGCTCCCCACCTGGGCAGCATACAAAAGTAGAGTAAATATAAAAACAGCTAAAAATATTACATTATAATATGACTGATTTGAACATAGCATGCTATGTAAACAAATGTTTTTCATTAATTCACATTTGGCACGTTGTGTGAGCTCAGCCAAAATGTACTGTGTGCCAGTTACTATCTGCATCATGGCTATATAATAGATGTTACAGCCATTTCAAACTACTGGATAGATTGGAATTTTGAATTATAAAATGGCAGCCAGTGGGAAAATCTCAGATAGATATAAAGAAACGGTTGTCGCTTTACGTCTTCTTAGAAACCAATTAGGCAACCCACCAAAATAGTGGGTTTCTGTCAGATCTTTGTACTTCCCTCCATCTAATCTATAGCATAAAGCTGTTCGGAGAATGAAAAGAGTGCAGAAGGAGCTGGAGAACCTTCAATCAAGCCCAACCTTTATCAATTTCGTGTCCTCTAGACATGTATTTCTTTATTTAAATAAATTGGCCACCCAACTCCAGTGGACCCCGGGCAGTGTACAAAACTAGAAGAACATAAAAAAGTTAAACACATAAAATCAGATAGGTAGTCCATAATAAAATAATCTGGTAAACAAAATCAACAAAACAACTCAGGGCTTTAAACAAATCATAAATATCAACCCCAGTCCTGGGACCAAAGTCATGTTTTCAAAGCTTTACAGAACCCAAGGAGAGAGAGTGCCATCCTGGTCTTGGGTGGATGGGATGTTGCTCCAGAAGGTGGAAGCTTCAACTTTGCTTCAGAGTAATAGATCCTTCTTCAGAGTACGAACCAGGATGAATTTCCTAAGGAAAAAGCAAATCTACTTCCACAACACCCAACACCATAGCAGAGCAAGAGGCAGAACCTCTCCAGCTTGTGACATGAACAAGATAATAATGAATGCAGGAAAGATCTTTGTAAATATTGGGGTTGCCAAAGGAAGAAATTCCATTTTCTCTTTTTCTTGCCCCACCTGTTGGTTAAGCTCCAGGATCTGGGCATCAGCTTCACTGCCCCCATTCCGGGCCAAAGGAGGATTTTTCCGTACAATATTGCTGGAAGTGATGTTCATTCGGGCTGGATTCTGTATGTTCTTGGGGCCTGTTGGGGAGGTTCTCTGTGGAACTTTATGAAGTAAAAAAAACCCAAAACTTTAGTCTATGTCCTCTCATCAAGGGACCCACCCACCATTGCTGAGGCAGGCCAAATGAAAACCTAAAACATAATGAATGAGCTTATACGCACAGCTAGAGTCCCAGTACTGTCTGCCAAGACTTCCTGGACACAGAAAGGACCACTCAAAATCAGAGTTCTTGTGCTTAATAGTTCCAGAGAAAGACAGACTCTGGAGAAGCCAGGCATTAAGCCTTTCTACTTATGAACACAACTCAAACAAAGATGGCAGCAGCATAAAGCTACATGCAGCTTTCCCTCAGCCGGTTGCAAAGCCATCCCAGCATGTGCTGCTGCCCCTCAGCAAAGCAAGCAAGCCCAGCTGGGGAGAGACATGCAGAACCAGAAGGTAGCCTTTGGACCCCACTCCCTTCTCAAACAGTCAATGTGGGCATTTTTATCATTCTATCTGGCGCCTCTAGTTCAATGTTTCTCAGCCTTGGCAACTTTTCAGTCATGTGGACTTCAATTCTCAGAATTTCCCAGCCAATCATGGGAGTTCTAGGAGTTGAAGTCCACACCTCTGAAAGTTGCCAAGGCTGAGAAAAATTGTGGAACTTTCTGCTCCATATGGCTTACACCAATAAGCAGATAACTCATCTCCCTCTTAAGCAGGAGATTCAGTTAGAAGAAAGTTAACTATCATTGTTAACTCATTGTTCTAGGATCCAATCTGGGTTGGTCAATGGGAAGAGAGGTTTAGTCGGACTTGTGCTGGAGCCCAACTCCAGGGAACTTCTCTCTACCAGAATGTGTGCTTTGGGCTATTCTCTATGTAGTACTTATGTGGTGCCTGATTGTGTGTGGCTTTTTAATTGTTTATTGGAGTGTTGATGGCCAACTGTTAAGTTGTTGATTGGGGTATTGATGACTGGCTATTAAAATTACTTAATAGTCAGCCATCAACACCCCAATCAACAACTAAAAAGCCACATGCAACCAGGCACCACATAAATACTATGCATAGAATAGCCAAAGCACACATTCTGGTTGAGAGAAGTTTTCTAAGGATGGGCTCCAGCTCCATCATGAGTCCGAAAGCTCAGAAGACTAACCTCTGGTTCCGATGACCAACCCAGATTGGATTCTGTAACATTATTCTGGGACACGTATATTTGCCTTCATTCCTCATTGTTCTGCTAAATTCTTTCTAAAACGCTATTCATTTTTTCTTCAGCTGCTTGCCGATACATCAGAATTGGTTTCAGTAGGACATTAAGATTAACACTCTTGCAATCCAGCAGGAGTTTTAATACTAATGTGAAATGAGAGTTTTTCTCACTTCTGCTGAAAGCATGGACTCTGATTAAAAATCCAGAAAGACAACACTTCCTAAATAGCTCTACCAGCAAGCATTTTGAAGACAAGAGGAGAGCTTAAATGCAGATAGCCAGGTTCAGAACTTTTTTTGGGGTATAAAAATGGGAAATCTATTGCTCTTCAGATGCTAATAAACTATAATTTCCAGGAGCCCCAATCAATATGGCCATGAATGGGGCATGCTAGGAATTATAGATAGTCTTACAACCATAATTGAGCCCAACATTTATTTTGCCAAGTGAGACAGTTAAGTGAGTTTTGACCCATTTTACAACCTTTCCTGTCACAGTCATTAAGTGAATCACTGCAGTTAAGTGAATCTGGCTTCTGCAATGATTTGGCTTGTCAGAAGGTTGCAAAAAGTGATCACATGACCCTGGGACACTGCAACTGTTATCAGAACTATGAGTCAGTTGCCAGGCATCTGAATTTTGATCACATGACCATGGGGATGCTGCAATGGTTCTAAGTGTGAAAAACGGTCATAGGTCACTTCTTTCAACTAAACGAACTGTTGTAAGTCAAGGACTATCTGTACAGTTCTGCAATCCTTGCAACACTAGTTCCCTATCCATGCAATAAAACTTTTATAAACAAATTATCCTCTTCCAGACTGCTAGGAGGATAGTAACAAGGTTACTATCTGGCCAATAATGGGAAGGCCCCTCAAATAGCTATCAAATTAAATTTTTGATGTAGGATATGATATGATTCCAAGGCTCTGTTGATGATCAGAGGAACTTGAACATGTGAGATCTGGATTTATATAACTGATTCCACTTCTCTACTTAACTAGTAGAACAGGAGCAAGCAAGAGTAATTCTAAGCAGAATGAACGTTTTGGTCAGATTTGCATAGCTTTCTCCTACGAAGGCAAAGTCCTAGCACCGATTTTCTTTTGAAAAAAGCATCTATGTTCCTTGCCTGGTTATACTTTTGCTGAAATGAAAAGTTCCACACTGCAAGGCAGCCAGTCCCCACCAAAATCACATCTATATGCTAGAATATGTAACTTTCATGGGAACAAGAATGCAGTGTCTTGTCAACTGGTTTGATCCTTGCTCATTTCTACTTTTACTTACTGCCATTCCAAAATCCATGTATTTTCCACTAAGCATATAGCTGTCTCTCAAATCAGTAAGGATTTGGCTCTTCTCTCCTTCCCTCCCACTGCTACCCGGGAGTTGCCAAGCTGGATGCCATGAAGCTGAGGTCATGCTAGAGGCGGGATCCTGGGGTCCCAACTGTCTCTAGCAACATTACCTGCAGTGCCAATGGGTTTCTTGTGTTTGTTGAAGATGTGATCACCTGGGTTTGGAGAGGGTGTCACTTCCTGGCCTTGCCTCGCCAATAATGGATTGTACTCCTTTCCGTCATAGTTGGCATCAAAGAATTTCTTAAACCACTGAATGAACTCAAAGTTATCTTGGAACTTTCCTTTTACCAACCTCTCCACTGGGATGATCTGTAACAGCAAAAGTCCATGAAAAGTAACGTTCTTTGTAAAATTCATATTTCCGTCACTCCTCAGTATTTATACAGTATAACATAACAGATACTCAGTGGGCCAGAGCACAGGCATACTTGAGGAATGGTCACTGTGTTAGTAAGAAATCCAACATTGCTAATACAGGTGATTTATTTTAATATAACTTTAAAATGGGAAGTTGCTAGTTATTATAATGTATAAATCTGAGTGGGTGTCATAATGGAATTTACATACTACAAAGCATATTCAAAGTATGCAAGTCGTATTTTTAGTCTAACAAACTGTTCTACTGTAGAAAGCTTTGTACATTTGCAGTTCCTACATTTAAAGACTCTTATTTATTGAACTCCCATGCAACAAACTGAAAAGTCTCCAGTTATACAGGAACACCATGCATACACTGAAACTCCAGAGTAAGTTACTTTTTCTCTCTGCCTATTGCTGGAGTGGATGTAATTTTCAAACAGGTTAATCATCATTTCTTTGGAATATTAGTACCATACTTTCTTCAAACTTCTCAGTAAACAGACTTAGGATCATTCAACAGTCAGCAATTATATGATTAGTTTTAACTATTTTAATTTATTTATTCTATAATACAGTGTATATTTTACACTATAAGCAAATGATGTTTTGTTTGAATAAAAAATTGTTATATTTAGTAAACAAACGGATCAATAAAAAGCTTCAATTTGTAAAAAGCTGCTAAACATGTCTGTTTAATTTATGGTGCCTTTCCAACCATTCTACATGATCTTTCACGAACTTATATTAAATGGCTCTATTAGGACTAGCAGTTCTGGGATGCAAAAATCCAGAAATTATTATCATCACTGAGTGATTGATAAATTTGTGCAGCCCAGAATTGAATCCTTGTATCATTGAAAAAGGTATGAAATTAAGATGCCATGGCTACCTGATTTTCATGATTTTCATGCACATTTCTTCAAAAATACATAGCAAAAACCATGAATCTTAGATGCAACTCAGGTTGTTAATCCTTAAAATTAAAACAGGGCCAACTCCTTTCCAGGAACTGGCTACCATGGCGAATAGGATATTTGATTACATGAGTTTTAGGTATGATCCAGACAAAGGGATTGATATGCCTAAAAGCTTAATATGCCAGGTTGGGATCCTGAGTCTCGTGCCCGTTTAATTAGACAAGTGACCCCTCTGAACCAAAATTTTGCTTACTACTAGGGTAACAGGCTTAATTAGTTTGTGAGAATTATAAGCAAAGAATAACTTAATATCCTGGGCAAGTATATCAATCAAAATTGGCCAGATTTGGTGGTAATCTGCATTACCACATAGGCATTTTACATATGGTCACCATCTTATCTTGAAACTTCCTACAGCTACAGCAAGGTTTTTCATCAAACCTACCATCATCTCCAGATAGTTCATTTTAGATCCATTCTTCCATTTAGAAGTTCTGATATTTGCAGTAGAAAAGTGGTAGATTGTATGCGTTTATACAACACTTCAAGAACCATAATAACTGTCAAGCAACCTGCTCACCCCCTCCCCGACATAGCATATTGTTCCATATAAGGAACAATAACCAGCTAACGTACTAAAGTAAGTGTCCCTAGAATAAACTCTTGTGCCAAACAAACAAAAAGGGGATTGTAACAGTGCAACAGAGTCAAACAGTGCATCAAAGCTCCAGACATTCTTTGTTGATGTCTATATTCCAAAAGATGAAAAAAGCCCTGCATTATCTACAGTACAATATTTAATTTGACTGAAAAGAGTTTCTACAGAAGGAGGGTAAATAAAATATTTACTGGAGCATGTATCAATCTCACAGCTGTAGAAGTGGAATGAACATCAGAAAGGGCAAGAATAAAAACAGATTTGGCCTCAACATCTGCTGCTAATAAATCATGTTTTCAAATCATCCCTTAAATTCTGACATGTTGACTACAGAAAGTACTTTCCCAATTCCAGAAGGTGACTTTCTTCCAAACAAAGATGACAGAGATTATACCTATCAGTACAAGCTGCAAATTTCTCAGAATCAGTAGAAGCTCCCTTCTACAAACAGAGTAGAGAACTCTTAGTACTGTTTTGAGAGGAACAATTTGAGGAAAGATGGGAGGTGAATCCGGAAGCACATGAAATTAAGAAAGAAAATTAATGCAAAATGGAGTCCAAATGTAATAAATTACTGTATAAAGACTAGAGAAAGATAGTTTAAATAGATTTAGCATCTTTTGGTAGCATCTTTTTGTTTTATATCAATGTCTGTAAACCACAATTTGAAGTTGGTAGAATGTGTATGGGTGAGCATGTATGAAAAAACTGCCAGCCTAATAAAAGAAAAGATGGCAAGTGCAACAGACTGGAAGGAATAAAATGAAGAGTTCCTCATCAAAAGCCTTGGAGTGCCAAATATTCATGGCTCTTCTCAACAAAAGGAAAGTGAGGGACATCCAGATCTTGGGGAGTGAGGACCTCATTTCAGAAGGCAGGCACTGCTACAAAGAAGCTCTGCTTCTGGGGTTTAATTGAAGAAAGCCAGAGCATACCAACCTTGCAAGACTGAATTATCTAGATAGATACTATGGCAGATAGGCAGTCCCTCAAGTAGCCGGGCTTTATGCCTTGTGGGGGCTCACACTGTATTTAACAACCAGCATCTTGAATCACACCTAAAAACAAACTGGCAACCAGTGCAGCTCACAAAGCAGAGGTGTCATGTGGGCATACCAAGGCATGCCCATCACTTCTCCCATCACTACATTCTGGATCAATTGAAGCTTAAAGAAAATGTCTCTAACAATACTAATGATGCAGTCGTTTATTTTCTTGAGCAACTATTTTGAGAGGATAGGCCAAGATGCCTATTTATTTTGTACATTTATATACCTTGTGCTCTCAAGCAATAAGCTGGCCCACAGCACTTGAGATTCTACTCTGACTCCAGGAACGTATAAAAGTTGCCATTCTGGAGACAGAACATTCATCTCCCCTGGAATGCACCGTGCATTGGCAATTCCTATTTTGGAAGACTGACTTCTAGAAAACTATGGGACACCAACTATCTATTTCTACATGGAACTGCAAAACGACACAGTACATTAGTTACTGCACAAGCCAGCCCAGCCAAAAGTTGAAGCAAGAGAAAGAAAGAGGAACTACAGAAGCCATCCACTCTAGTGGGTTTAGCCTATCTAACTATGCAAAGGCAGGTCTATTTTAGCTTATGTCGGGGAGCCACAGCCACACACTGACGATACAAAAAGAAAACTCTTATCTGCCTGCTGTCTAGCAGAAACCCACCTTGTCCACACCCATCTTCTTGAATGCAGCCTGCAACACCTTGAAGTTGTGTATATATTCATGCTCCAATTTGGCCTGAAACTTCACCTTCCTCAAGTGAATGCAGCCAGGGAATAGCATGTCCATGAACTGGCAATAGGCAGCCCCTGTCAAGGACAGAAAGACACATACAAACTAGTTTCCACTTACACCTGCTGCCTCTTACAACTAGATCAGAATCCTTTCATCTACAACAATTAGATTTTCAACTCCCTTCCTCTTAATTCTAACAAGCACAACCCAGGCTTTTTGAGCCCTAGTCAATTTCTTGGGGGAGGGGGGGGGGGGGGGGGAGGGCAGAGAACTGCCTGGCCAGCAAAAATCCCAGAAAATGTTCCAGGCATTAAATAGTATGAGCTCACAAAGACTGTTTTGTGTTTAGTGTATCCAAGCTCAGAATAAAATGGGCAGTTACATCCATTTTTTTAAAAAAAGTCTTACAAAATGAATGGGCTTTAAGCTGTGGAGGAAAAAATGACTGCATTATCCAGTGATAGGTAAAGATTCTACCACCTTTCCTATGGACTGGAGTTAATTGAGGAGATAATACAGACCAAAAAGAGTTAGCTAACCTCATGCTGAGAGATGGAAAGAATAATTTTGAACTGCTTCCTCATGGAGAGAAATGCACTTTGGAAATGATAAGACATACAGATTTCAAGTATTGCCTGAATTTAATAATACTGTGTATTTTTAGTTATGCAGTATTGGAATTAATTGAAAGGAGAAACAGGGAAAGTTACTTCAACTTTTCATCCCCTTAAATGCAATCTTTCTCTGCCTGCCCTCTCTCTCTCTCAACAAAACATCATCACCACCCCAATCAAAGTCTATATGTTTTATTGGGAGAGAAATGACTTACATCAATTAGATTAGAGAGTGTAGTTATGTGAAGTACAACATTCTCTGCATCATGCATATACTAACATGCTGACTAGATTTATACAACATGCTAAGCTAAGTTAAAATGGGTTTGTGTAATTTGCATTTCAACATGTTATGGGACTCCATCTTTATCCATTTTGTATAAATAAAACTATCCAATTGAGCCATATTCTGGTTTGTCATGTTATAGTATTTTTTTAACCTAGGAACGGGATTCAGTATGAAGTATCAACCTGATTATTTGTGCTGGACTCTTCTAGCTTAGTAATGGCAAGTGCCTATATTAGTTTCTTCCCTCAACCTTCAGAGAAATGACAGCCTGAGCCCACATAATGGGGCTCTTGATAAAACACTGAGCTGAAAACAAACTGGACATTAAAAAAAAGATGTAACCTGTCTGATATGTAAGTTTGTAGCTATTTTAATTTTTTTTGTTAGTGGATGGTTGTTGTATGTCATATAATGTGTATTTATATATTCTCTGATGTGGGCTTTCATTCTCAGGAAGGTTTCCAAATGCATATGCATTGTGCATATATATTAAATATTTTGTACTGCAACTGAACTTTCAAGTTGTGCAACCCAACAGCTGTGTTAGTCTTTTCACTGAGCTTTACAGGCAGATTGCTAAATGCATACAGTATGCATTATGTGTATTTTAAGTAGTAGTTTTAAGACTTTATGTCATTTTTTCCCTAAATATTGGACAGCAGATACCACCCCAAGTATTTTTAAAGCTAATAGATCTTGTTGCAAAAATCCAGACTAACACTAGAAGCTGACAAAAAAAAACCCCTCCATTATTTTAATTACTTCTTTGCTATCATCTGGAGATCATCCAGATTTTTTTCACTCCAGAATTTTCTGCAAAAATATACAAGAGGTATTGCAACAAGGTATAAACTCGATAAATAAATAAATCCTGCTCTTCCAGGGAACATTTAAGCTATTATGAACTTGGTTCCAGTGAAACAGTTTTCCAATAAAATGTTTCACTAGAGAGTTTCTTTCCTGTCACAGTACCTGAGCAAAGCTGCTCAATCTTGGTGTAGCTGAGCTGTAGAGAGTCATTGACCCATGCTAGCATGTCATGACGACTCAGGTTCTCACTAGTCACAGACGTGGAATGCACATTGACGGCCATGCCCCAACTGTAAAAAGAAGGGAAAGCAGGAGTTAATTCATCACAAGGTTACCAGAAAGCAAGAAACTAAGTCAAAAACCTTAAGCTTTGCCATAAAGACAAGCACCTAGTCCCTCAAGTACCTCAATTTGAAATGTCATAGAATTGAGATTTTGCACATACATTTATGCCATGATGTCTCTGCACTAGTCTCTGAGATTTTTACATAAGCAAGGAAAGGAAATAATAAGTGGCCAGAAGTCTTCCCATCCATGCTATGTCATTAATATATTGATCCTAAGGGAAAGCTGGAAGAATTTACTTGCATGTCATTTCACAGCCTTATTTTTTGGCTGTGGCATTTAAAAATCAACCAGAGAAAGAGGTAGTCAGATGGAGATTAGTGTGAAAAGGATCGCATCAAGATTCAGAAGCATCATTTTAAGTGCTGTAGAGACAGGCCAAGAATTTTTTTTTAACTACATGTAAAACCCAGATAAAATAAAACAGAAAGCTCACAGCAGTGATCCCAGAACATACCATGTGGAAATCAGAACACATAACCACTAAAGGTGAGTTCGTGTCTTCAAAACTGTAGCAATCACCACTAACACCTCTGATTCAGTGCAAGTTCTGTTCATCAGACTTACACTTGACCATTCAACATGAGAAGGCTTCTACTCCTCTGCTTTTCACAAAGGAAGCTGCTTCTGTAGATTTGCAAACAACTGCAGATGCATCCCACGGAGTCACACACCTTGGGCCAGCATTGCCCAGTTTTTGTCTGCACACATTAATTGGGCCACCAGAAGGCACTAGTGTGTACTACGCTGGTCTGTTGGTCACAAGGTATGAATACAATGAGGCTGAAGAGTGCACAGTTGTTCTTTGAGATCAAATATAAGACATGTTTAGGCTGTCCTGCAGAGTGAAGTAGTAATAGCAGTTAATGTTTAGTGGCTAGGAAAACACAGAGGGATCTTATTACAGGTGAAAGACAACCTTCCACCCACTTATCCCTCTTGAGATTGGCTCAAGTAAACCTATTTATTCACCTATACAGAGGTTCTTACCAAACCTATCTCCAACCACCATGTAGTTCGAGCAAGACTAGTCTAGGAAAGTGATAGCAAATTCCTGGGTGTGTCATAAAGCCTTTCACCTGCTTAGCCAATCAAATGGCAGAACTGACACCTCACTACTAAACACTCAAAAATAGCAAACAAGTTTCTCTTACTTCTGGAATAGCAAAAATTAAAAATTAAAAAAATCCTAGGAATGGATGTCCATTTCATTAATCAGGAAAGACTTCTAGATCTGACAGTAAGGTGGAATTCTCTCTTTTGCCATTTCAGATTCCCAATTTCCAAGAATAAATGGAAGTCTTTCTCCAAATTTACAGCAGACTAAACATTACTGGTATCTTGGCTATGCCCCAGTAGAAACAGCTGTCTCTTTGCAGCTACTCCACAAGTCAAGCAGGATAAATAAATGCTGCTTGATCCCATTCCAAGTTTCTACAGAGGTACCATTTCTGTTCTACCCATTTTGGCAAAATTGGCAAAAACACCCCATTGCATGCAAAAAAAGGGGGGAAATTGGTTTCAGAATGCTAAGCCAAAAACTACTTACCCAAATGCCCCTGGGCAGAGTCTCATTATACTATGTCCTTCATTCTAGCTCATCTTCACAGGTCAACTATAGGCTGTTGGCTTTCCACCATCATTAGCAGTGACAAGCAATGATCTGGTCCCCCACAAATAGCTTATAGCAGCAGAAAAACAGCAACTTCTTCCTGAATGACAGCTCATCACATTTTCTAGCAGCTCTTTTGTTATCAAAGTGTATTTTTTTTTAGCTTAAGGCCTTCCCAGAACACAACTGTTTCTATAACTATTCTCGGACAGATATCTGTCACCAAACCTTGAAGGAAGGAGGGGATTTATTAGAATGATAATACACTTTATTTTTTACATGATTAAAAAAAGCAAGAACATGATGTAATGAAAAGTTGATCCCTGTTACTGTTTTGGAAATAGTTCAACAAATATTCTCACACTGTCACGCAGCAAGAGAAATTGACCTCAGCATGTTTGTTATGGGGAACATAAGAGAGACCACTGTCATAGGAGTATTAATGGTATTAGGATAAATATCCAAAACAGCTTCCCAAAAAAGTGCTGAAACATGGGAACATTGAAACCATATCGTTATGCCTCAAAAGAAGGACATTTGCTGTTTTTGCATCTGCTCAAACACCAAGTGTGGTGGAGCAGTATTTAACACAAACAGTATTCTCATTCCTCAGTGGCCTAGTGGTGAAGAAACTCCCCTCCCGCTTGGAAGATGGAGAGTTCAATCCTAGGTAGTGGCAGATGCTTCTCTCATAGGGCACAAAGAAAAAATATTGGCTGCAAACTGCATGTGGTGTCAGAAAGGGCATCAAAAGGTATGAGTGCAAGGCACTGACTACACTTGAAATCTATAATCAATTACTTTAGGCACATGCAGAACATCTCTGTCCAGCATGGGCCAGTGGCAATCAATAAGGTACATTTGATCTTCTAGTCAAGACTTTACGCAACCTCATAAAGTAGGAAATCCTGATTCTTTTTAATATACCAACAAAATTCTTAGAACTTTTCTTGCTTCTATATACCTGCCCTAATTGATTAATTAATTCTGTGCCATTGGTGTCAACTCCTAAGCAACCATATAAACAGACCTCCTCTATGCTTACATTGATTCATACATTCTTTTTTCTTTAAAATTCTCACTTTCCTTTTTAATGATCTCATCAATTTCATCCAATCACAACAGACATACCCACTCTCACTTTACATTACAGAGTTGGCAAAAGCAAATGTCTATACATTGCCATTTTCATTTATTTTGACAAATAGTCATTTCTCGGAGCAAATATTAGCTTGTCTATCTACCACTTTTCGGCCAATGTTTCTATTTCTTAAAAATGTTCTACCAAGTTATATAAATTTATCTACTTGCTGCACTTCGTTGTTTCTAAATTGCAATAAATTAATCCCATAAAACACAATTATCTTGGTTGTTGTTGTTACAATCCTTCTCAGATCCATTCTCACTGTTGCATCATTCAATCAATCTAATATTCATTGCAAATCATTCAGGTTTTCAGCCAGCAAAATGACATTGTCAGTGCAAAACAGAACATACCCATTTACATTCCCCACCAATATATAGCCTTAACACCACCACAAATGGTGGTGTTGATGCATTGTAATCCACCCTGAGTCTCTGGAGAAGGGCGGCATATAAATCAAACTAATAATAAATAAATAAATAAATAATCATAAATTAGGAGAGAGGTTGCACAGAATCCTGCTTACAGGTGTATCTAAATATAAAGATATGATGAACCCTCTGCTTTATTTTTTACATGACGTTGTAGGTAGAACTATCTTATGATAGTAGAGGGCCCTGAAATTATCTTTTGATTTATTGTAGATACTCAGATACTTTTTACACTCATTAAATGTTTAATAAATGTTGCAGAGTTCTGTGATCATATGATTGCTATACATGATGGGCTTCTACAAACAAAATCAATAGGAAAGTGGCAGAACATCACAAATGGTAACCAAGTGATGTCCTTCTCTTAACAACCCAAGATTTGCTTAATGATGGTGACTGGAAGTGCCAGAATTTCCATTGCTAAGCACTGCGGTTATATGACATCACCCTTTACAACTGCATTGCTTAGTAATGGAAATATCAGTCCCAATTACCAAGTGAGGACGTACTTGTATATAGAATTAGTGTTTCTTGTAAGGGCAAACTCAAAACACAAACTGGCTTGCAATGAAAGAAAGCCACTGGCTAAGTCCATAGTCCATACCTACCATCACCATGCTTTAAGAGCTCTCTCTAGAAAGTCACATAACATAAGACAACAATTTTCACACATCTGATGGTTGACATAGATGGATACAAATGAAAGCAGAAAACAGAGGCAAAGGAATTTTAAAGACAGCTGCTGTGATGAAAATAATTTTATGAACACTTTACAACTACTTGTAATCCTGCAGTACTATAATATACGTGATCTGAACTTCCTCTGCATCCTATCAGTACATTAACAGATTCTGATTAAACTATACCTAACAATGTACAATATCTTAATCTTACTGAACACACTGCATCAATATTGACTCAGTCAATACTTTCCCTGTTGAAAAGGGTGGGTGAAGCCCTATAATAATCTTGGCGTGAGGGTGGAGTAAACTGAATAAATAAGGTGGTAATCAGGTGTGAATTTAAGATGGTTTCATTGATCAGTCAGGTTCTTCTAGGGTGCTTAAAAACAGCAGAGATATCTCTTTCTGACAGTATTTTTCTGCAACTGACATTCGGCAGCATCAGCAGAATAATATATCAGGTGAAACAAACTACAATGATTTGTAACACAAGCCTGTCTGTTTTGTGAAAGTGATTCTAGGAGAAAAACAGCAGTTTGGGAGAGTTCAACCCAAGCTTTTCCACAGCAGAATAAAGCCGGGGGAAATCACTAAGAGATAACTACTACAATATAAACAATTCCCTTGGAGCCATTCTCTAGCCTGCAAAAGGCTTACTGTACTTCCACAGAATGCCATTATGCAAAAAGGAAGCACAGTATCGCTTTCACACAGCCTCACTGTTATTTCCTGGTTAAATAGATTCAGTACAAAACATCCTAAGTCTGGTTAAAATACAGGCTATTGTAAAAAAACAAAAATAGGAGGAGGAAGCAATATTAAGTATGAGGGGTCCTTGGTGTTCTGTAACCTGTTTTTTTTCTTGCAGATATTTTATTACCCAAACTAGTATAGCACTGACGATGTTACTTAGTTTGGTAAAAGTATCCATATATGTTCACATATGCCCTAAATTATATTAGATGCAATCCAGGATTTTCACTTGTGCATGCCCACTAAAATGGGATGAAGGTAACTAAGAAAAGAACTTTGTAAGGTTCCCTATCAACTACCGTATTGCATGTATAAAAAACTTCCTTTCAATTTTAGAGTGTCTTCTGCTCTGTAAGTCTTGGCAGTGAAAGTTCACCATGCAACCTTGACTTATTGTACTGAGGATTAAGTGGAAAAAATCAAATATGAATAGTATTTTCTTGAACAATTTTACCAATAGCAATAGCACTTAAACTTATATACTGCTTCACAGTGCTTTTACAGCGCTCTCTAAACTGTTTAGAGTCAGCATATTGCCCCCAACAATCTGGGTCCTCATTTTACCCACCTAGGAAGGATGGAAGGCTGAGTCAACCTTGATCAGATGAGAATTGCAGCTAGGAGTCAGCTGAAGTAGCTTGCAGTACTGCACCATCTCGGCTATATTTAAACCAGGGTTGTGGAGTCGGAGTCGAGGAGCCGGAGGAAATTTTGGGTACCTGGAGTCGGAGTCGGCAAACAATGCACCAACTCCAACTCCTACTAAATTTAGATTGGAATTTTTAAAAAAGCAAGTTTAAATGTCCCAATTCTCCCGACTCCACAGCCCTGATTTAAACTTTAACAGTTTAGATAGTTAACATGTTGCACTGAATGAGCCACATAGCATACAAGCTTAAGAACATTACAAGTATTGTAGGCACTTGTGCAGTCTTGAAAAGTACTACAAATTGAAACAGATGCTTGGCTGAGTTTTTTTTCATTTGAAAGGAGGTGGCTGGAATCTGTTACAGATGAAACTATTTTGGAACCTGAGCAAAATATTCAAGCATAGTTGGCCGTCCTTTAGAATAATAGCACAAACTTTCTTTCTTTCTTTTTTTTAAGTCAAGTTTTATTGAATTTCCCCCCCACATTCACCCACATCTTTTTTTTGAACAGAATATTGGCCATATCTTATTTTATACAATTGTTCAAGTTCAAATACATTTTACTCAATTACAATTTTACCAAAATCTTCCCTTTTTTAATAGCACAATCTTTCAAAGCAGCAAACAAACACATGGGGAACGCTACACGCTTTTTTAAAAAAGCAGAATTTGACAGGAACTTTTAGAGATATTACTATACAAGGACTGCATAGAAGAGAGGTTAGAAATTGTGGATGAAATGCATTAATTGTTTAGCATCTATTACATAAGTTGGCAAAAGGAAATATGTTGTTAATGAATAACAATGATACAACTAATCTTTGCTTAACAGCTGGTTGCATAATGACTATTTGAAGTTATGGCCTCGGAAACATCATATCGCCCACACACTCCTGCAGTCATGTGATCGTGATCAGGTTGCTTGGAAATTTGTGCACATTTACAACCAATTGCCAAGTGCCCTGCAATCATAAAATCATCCCTTAATTTTCTCTGCCAGCCTCCCCAGAAAGTCAGTGGGAGAGCCAGCAGGGTTGCAAGGTGTTGCTACCTGCCAAGAGTACTCCCTCCCTCTCATCTCTGGTGGCTGGCGGAAAGAGCTCCTACCTATCCATGCCTGCTTGGATCTCTGCAATCAAAATCCAAGCAATCCAAGATAAATAAGTAATCCCAAAATACTCTCTTATTTGATGGTATTCATGAAAGAAGTAAAACCTGTAACATATCTCTACCAACAGCTCCAGAGGATATTTAAAGTTCTGGAAATGTTCTGTAATGCCCCATCAATAATTTCATCTCTTTTAAAACGTTTGAATGGTATCAACAGATTAAAGTTAATTTATCTAAAAATGCATTCAAAAGATATTGGATACCTCCAAAAATGTACTTCAGAGGATAGACATCAGATTTGCTTTGTTGGAGTTGTAAAAATTTGGGGTTTCATTGACCCATATGATACAGAATTTAAAAACAGATAAAAACAATTTCCTTAAAATAATAAAAAAAACCCAGAAAGGACAATTAGAATACATCCTTTAAAATATAGAATTTTTATTGAAAGTTTTACATAAAAACAAATATATGCAACTTTCAAAAGAACATACAAAGTAAATGTTTATTATAGCATATTTTCATTGTTACAAAATCAATATCTTAGATGCCCCTTCCCTCTATTATGAACTATTTAAAAAGTACCACAAACTACTTACTAACAAGATAGACATTACTCATTTTTACAAAAACAGTGCCATCTTATGAAAATCATAGATTAGGCAAAGATGCTGTTAAAGGGCTCTTTGTAAGGATTATTTTTCACACTGATAAAAGAATTAGCAGTTATCAAAAAACAATGAACAGATGTTCATCTTTCATAAAAGAATCCTGACTATAAGAAGCAAAATCTGACACTATTTAAAACTGATTCTAGTTAACACTTTAGGATAAAATGGGCGTTAACACTCGTGCTGGATTATGAAAATTTTAAACAAATTAAATTAAAGCCCATTAATTTGCTAGATACTGCAGTGGAAATGTTAGGATGTCTGACTAGGACTTTGGAGGTCCAAATGCAAATCCTCTCAGCCCCGGAAGCTCACTGAGTGATTCTGGACCAGTCACTTCACCCCTAGCCTATGCTACTTCACAGTATGATTATAGATAGTCCTTGACTTATGACACAGTTGAGCCCAAAATTTCTGTTGCTAAGTGAGACATTTGTTAAATGAATTTTCTCCCATTTTATGACCTTTCTTGCCATAGTTGTTATGTGTATCACTGCAGTTGTTAAATTAGTAACATGATTATTTGGTTTCCCCATTGACATTGCTTGTCAGAAGGTCACAACATGGGCACACATGATCCTGGAACCCTGCAACCATCATAAATATGAGCCAGTTGCCAAGCATCTGAGTTTTGGTCATGTGACGAGGGGATGCTGCAATGTCATAAGTGTGAAAAATGGTCATGAATCACTTTTTCCAGTGCTATTGTAACTTTGAACAGTCATTAAATGAACTGCTGTAAGTTGAGGATTACCTACCTATATTATGAGGGAAAATTGGAGGAGGGAGTGCTGCAAATGACATCTCAAACCCCTGAAAGAAAGGCACAGTAGTTTACCTCAATCATTTATTCATTTTTTAAATCGGAAATCTAATTAGTGATTGAATCCACCTTGTCCAATCATGCTGCTATAGAGCATAATGGGTTGAAGATGAGCTTGGTGCTTGTTTGTACTGGACAGCTGCAGGCACTGCCATAGCTGGAATTTTGCCACTATTATTCCCAGCTGTGGACTCAGAATTGCTGTAGTTCCCATTCCTTCATTCACTCACTCTCTCCCCTATTAAAAGCAAAGGGGAGTCCTAGTTCATCACACCAATTTCCTTTGTGAAAACCAAGCAGAAATGTTCAGCCAAGAGAAAAGGTGAAGTACCGTATTTTCCGGCGTATAAGACAACCCCTGACTTTTCCGGTAAAAATATAGGGTTTGGGCTATACTTGCTGTATAAGACGACCTCTCTTCCAACGCACACCAAATAAAAATTAAAAAACATCAACTGGCTCACCCACAATGTAAAAGCAGCTGTGCTAGACCCAAAATGGCCCCTGCAACAAGCAGGAACCTCACACAGCCACAAAAAGCCCCAAAAAACAATTTTCACACTTTAAACACACAAAATTCCACATACAGCTTTGTGAGATTTTGTGCGTTTGTGTAGTTAGAAACACTACAGAAACACACTAAATCTCAGAAAGCTGCACAAAGATTATTTTTCTTTTTATTATTTTTCTTTTTATTATTTTTATTTTTATATTTGAAAGCTAAATTTAAAACTTCCTAGCCTAAAATTTAGACCTAGCCTTTAAATGGCTAGGTCTAAAAAAGAACAACTAACCCCCCCCCCAATTAACTATTTCTTTTAAAGCTCCCAAAGGGGAAAAAAACTTACCCAATAGAACAGGGGTCTCCAACCTTGGCAACTTTAAGACTTTAACTCCCAGAATTCCTCAGCCAGCTTTGCTTTGCTGGCTGAGTAATTCTGGGAGTTGAAGTCCACAACTCCCTGCCTGCTTGATTGCAGGCAGGAAGATTTAGTTGCTTGCTGATGCAATGGATTGCAGGCAAGTGAAGCAAGGCAAGGGTTGCGGCTAGCAGCTAAGGTAAGCAAGCTAGAGGTGTGGGGGGGGGGGCGGATTTTTGCTACGTACCAATTAGCAGGCAAAAATTAGCAGCTGGGATGGCCAGCGTTGTGTAAAAGGAAAGTTTTTCCCTTTTACACGGAGCTTGCGTGTAACTCAGCTGATTAGTGGCAACTCAGCAGGCAATTCAGCTTGGCTCCTTAGAGCCATTTAAGGCTCCTCAAAGCCTTTCAGGCTGGTCTGCCTGGTTACAGGAGACCGACACCCGGCGTATAAGACGACCCCCGACTTTTGAGAAGATTTTTGTGTGTTAGAAAGTCGTCTTATATGCCGGAAAATACGGTATTACTTCTTTTTTGGGGAATAGGAGAGGCCTGCTTACACTTGGCAATGATGTGAAATTTCCAGGGGAAAGTTTCTACAAATTATTTCAGAGATACAGAAAAATTAGTGCTTTGTTCCTAAACAGCTTCTCAGATTGTTTTACTCATGGAGATATCATGCCTCAAAAGAGACTCTAGCCTGCTATCTTTCCCTTCAAACACAAGTAGTACATACAAACTTACAAAACTCTTATCTTACAGCAAAACTGTATCTCTATTTAATTTTATTTCTCTAGCCACCCATCTCAATATGTAATTCTATACATAATTGGGAAGTACAGGTAATCCTCAACTTACAACAGTTCATTTAGTGACTGTTCAAGATTACAACAGCATTGAAAAAAGTGACTTATGACCATTCTTCACTTAAGGCCTTTGCAGTAGACCCATGGCCACGTTATTTACATTCGGATGCTTGACAGCTGGTTCATAATTATGAGGGTTGCAGTATCCCAGGGTAATGTGATCATCTTTTGTGATCTTCTGACAAGCAAAGTCAATGGGAAAGCCCGAGTCATTTAACAACTGTGTTACTAATTTAACAACTGCAGTGATTCACTAAACAAATGTGGCAAGAAAAGTCATAAAATGGAGCAAAACAAACTTAACAAATTTCTCACTTAGCCACATAAATTCTGGGCTCAATTGTGGTTGTAAGAGGTTTAGCTCTATATAGTAATTGATTTAGATGATAATTATGTTTTCCCAGGACATAAAGGTACATCTAAGGATTAATGTGAGTGGCAAACAAATGAATGTCCTTTTTGATTACAGTTGTCAACATCTGCCCACCTTAACAAGTCCTAGTACAACAGCTGAGAGAGACTGAGCAAGTGCCTTGAATATGTCTTACCATAAATGTTCAAAACAATGGGAAATATTCTCTTAACTATATTTTAAAAATGCTTGTTTTGTGATTTGCTGCTACTAAACCACAATCTGTCCTGAAACTTAGTCTGTTTAAATTCAAGTTTAAACCAACAAAGCAGAATTTTATGTTGAAATTAAAAGAGCTTTGATGACTGGTGATAGCATGTACTGTATCACATTGGAAGGCAAGCAGGAAAATGAATCATTGCTCATGAAAAACAATTGTTAATTCCTGATGATGGTAGTGCTGCCTATTTAATTATTATGGGGACAGAAATAGAAGTTGGAGTTGGCATTTAAAAGGAGTAGGGATAAATCCTGCAACAGTTCATAGAATTTTCATTTGTTTCATTTAATAGGAATTTAGGAATTTGATTTATTTACACATTTGCCAAATTATGGAGTAGATTCTATTCCATAAAATTTCATAACAAATTTGTCTATAGAATTTTGCTTTTGTTTAAACAACTTGTAAAAAGATATATCATCAGTCCAGATCCCAGGCACCCATTGGTTTGGAGCCAGAGGCTACTGAATGATGTCTATTAGCATGGCTTTCTCCTACCTTTGTCTTCCACTGCTAACCCAGTATATAGTAATAGATCATAAAAGCAAGAGAATGCTAGGTGCCACACAGCAGAGGCTTTTCAGTTAGCATATTCCAAGCCACTCACTCAGTTCCTGTATTCATTCCCACTCAACAATGGTAAAGTTTCTCTTATTAGTCAGCAGTCACATATTTTGTTCTGTCCTGCTTATGCAACTCCCAAGACAAAAACATTCAAATGGTGGCACAAAGCAAGAAATGCATTTTAACAAAGGAAACCAAACAGAATTTGGCTGTATGCCAGAAATCAATCTCACGGGGGAGACCAAGCACTATTACATAGTTATTCCAATTAAAGGCTCAGGAAGGGGAGCAGGACAAGACAATAGCAGCTTTAGAAGAAAGACTGTAACCTTCAATCACTTTCTCTATAGATTTTCTCAGCCGTTTTTCAGGTCAGGCAGTTGGAAAATAATGACCTCCTGTGTTTCTAATCAGTGTTGTTCATGAAATGTCTGGAAAAGACTAACATTATGCTCAGAAAAGCAACCTCTGCAGATCTCAGGTCAGAATACTGTCCAGCGTGACCACTTGATCTGCACACTGAATGTATGCCAACAGGGACTCAGATCGAAGTACGTTCTACTCCATACACTGCGGTCATCCTCACTAGACATGAAATCAATTGGCTTGGCATACAGAATATGATCTTCCTACTCGGAAGTAGTAGCCCTACCTCACAGTCATTTGTGCTTGTTGTGTACCATCCAGAATCATTTTCCATTGAGAAGGGCAGCCATATAAATTTGATTATTAGGATTGAAGTTTTGGGCGTCACTTGAACACTATTTCTTTTGCCCAGCAATTCAAATTTGAATTTCCTGACTATGTGTTTCATGGCCATGTTTTTTACAGATACATTCTGTCTATGATGTAAAACAGACATATTTTTGTGGCTCGTGGATTGTCAGTATTTTGTATTATTTTAAATAACCATGTTGGTAACTGGCCAACAAATATTTACAACATGTTTATTTTTTTAATATAAAAACAATTGAAAAAACATGAGGCCCAATCAGGAGCAGATACACAGAATGGGTAAAGGCTGAGTCTTTTGAAATCATTTATATTCCTAATTAACCTCATTTGTTTATTATTTACTAATTTATTCTGTACTCTGCCCATACCCAAAAGCTTTGGAACTTATAAAATGGCAGGGGAATAACAATTCAGAAAGTGCTTTCCATTCTCGCCCATCCTTATCCTCTTGGAGTACCAATGGCTGTTTAACCAAAAGATAGCCATCAGCCCAGAGTAGACAACATGCTATTTATAATAAACTAAAGAAGACTAAGACATGACCTGTAATGACAAACTGCAGACTGTAAGATAAATATGATGTTATAAAGCAACCAAAGAAAATTGTTTATTTGTTGGAGGAGGAGGAGGAGGCATGTTGCAGCACTCTGAACAAAGAGAAAACATATGGCTGGGAAACAATTTGTTACACCTATATGCCGTTAGGCAGGTGAGGCATGTTGCAGGTCCTGTTAGCCAAGGAAAGCTGGCTGGCAGGAACCATGAGGCGTGCCTTCTCTTCTGTATCCCCTGCTGGAATATTCTCCCTTCAAATACGCCCCCAACACTGTTAACCTTTTGTAAAGTGTGAAGAATTGGTTGTGGGCCCAGGCCTGGGCCCCCAAGTGTGTTAAGGGCCTTATTTCCTGGCTGTATTAGGGTAGGAACAGCTTTACTTGACGCTATTTATATTGTACTCTTTTAATGTTTTATGATGTACACAACCAAGAGTCACTTGTTGAAATGGGCAGCTATATAAAAGTCAAATCAATACATGAATAGCATATTTTATTGTCACAAGATTATCACAAAATAATTTCAAACATCCATGTGGCACCAATTAAACCTTGTATAAATAGACATCTTGGCAAGTTCAAGGCACTGAAAAAAAAGCAGGGTTGGGGGAGGACCAATAACACAATGCGTGCAAGATTTTATAAAAGGTGGCTTGGTTTTGCTCCAAAGCTTAAACCACTTAAAATATGAGACAAGTGGCCTGTGGAAAAAAAGTAGAAAAGGCAGTGGTAAGCAGAGAGTACGGCTACAGAATGAACAGGGATTGAAAAGGTAATACATAACTTTTCATCCTCTGTTCATTTTCCATTCATACTACATCATTATTTACATTTATTCCATTTCAATTATAAGCAATAACTTAGAAACCATAAGAATAAATAACGGATAATAATTAGAATATTACGAAGGGATAGATATATGTCACAAAGACATTTTATACTGAAACTGTAAATGTTATATTTGATATCTACAATCAGAAAGAGAGATTTAGGGACATCGAGTCCAAATCATTCAATGCAGGAATTCAGTTAAGGCATCCCTGACAGATGGCTGCCCAGTTTTTATTTTAATATATCCTCTGAATGTTTGACATCCTTAAGATATTTCAGAATAACTATTATAGCTCTTTCTTGTCATTTCCCGATGTAAACTTTCTTTAATTTTTGAAAAATGTAATTCATTTTTAAAGTGGTAGAAACATATAAAATAAGGGGAAGGATTACTAGATATGTTCACCACCTTGAATTATTTATAAAAATATAAAAATAAAAATAATAAAGTTGGGAATTTTATACCGTGTTATCCCAAAAATAAGACCCGGTCTTATTTTCTTTTGGGCCCCAAAATAAGCACCAGGTCTTATTTTGGGGGGATGTCTTACCCGCTTACCTTAGGACCACTGCAGCCAGACCTTTCATGCCCCAACACCTGTCGCACTGCTGCCCAACTTCTGTGGCTGCTCGCGGCCAGATGCTACGTGACTCATCGTACCAGTGATACCGCTCATGTGCCTCCTGCTGCAAGCAGCACCAGAGCGATACATCACATGGCATCTAGCCACGAGTGGCAGCACTGGCACATGCACCACATGGAGTCCAGCCACAAACGGCCACAGTAGTCAGGCAGTGGCACACAGGTGTCGGGGTATGGGAGGCCTGGCTGCAGCAGTCCAAAGGTAAGCGGATGCAGGATGCGTGGGGCAACTCCACCCCCGTTTGATTTTTACACATGCATCTCACCCCACCTTGTAGAACCAGACAGTGGGACAGAGTGGGTGGGAGTTAACTAAGGCTTATTTTTGAGGTAGGGTTTATATTAGCTGCACAGGGAAAAACCAAGTTAAGGCTTATTTTTTTTGGATAGGTCTTAATTTCAGGGAAACACAGGTATATACAGATACACACACAGACACACACACACAGACACACACAGACATACATATAAAATCTCAATATGTATCCCAACTTTATTTACACACACACAAACACTATAAAGAGTGAGAGAAACTGAAGGACAAGGCTTTTAGAAATGAGAAAAATTACAGCTCTTTGAAGGGACCTATTTTTTGATAGATAAAGAAATAATGAATTAGCTTAGGTTTGAGATTTCAGGCAAGTATCACTAGAGGCAAAAGTATATATAGTGGAATGATATAACACAGATTGTTTATTTGGTCTTCTAAAACATTTTGACTCCTGAGCAAATGGGTCTCTTTGGTGGAAAATTAGCTACAGAAATAGAGTAAAAATAAATGGTCGTTATTATAACAGAGACACTGCCTATGCTCTGAATCTGAGCTGATGGAGACTCTCTTAGAAACAGATATTGGGGTTACAATTGATAGTTTAATTAAATTTAAGAATGAAGGCAAATTAACCTAATCCAGAGTGTAATTCTGTGTATTTATCATATATTTTATCAGGCTCTCTTCAACTGCCGGGAAAGGAAAAATCTTCTCAGACAGGACTGTGGGGTAAGACCAAGCATGTTGTAATTAAGAGACTATATAAATAACTCAACTGTAGTAGTAACAGTAAGGAACAGGAATTTTCCCAACCCATGCAGCTGTCTTTAGAATTTTTGTATAAGGCCACAGAACTTCAAGCTCAACTAAGCAACTGCCGTGGCCAAAATGGTGTGTGCAAACTGTTAACTGGTTTTGTTCAAAAATTGCTGAATTACATCCTTCAGACAAAGATTGTAGTTCTTTTCGTATGGAACTACAGGTGAGCAGCCACATCTTAAAATGAAGCCTGAAACAACAGCTTTTGCGATGAATGTATAGAAACATTGGTAGTTGATTGTCTATGGAGATTTTCAGCCATCCAGGTCATGGTTGTCCCTAAAGTGCTTTCTTAAGAGGCAACTGGACTTTGTGGTTTTTTCTTTGAATACATTTCTCTTCCCATCCAAGAAGAAGCTGAAGAAGCTTCTTAGTTGAGAAATGTCTTCAAAGAAAAAAATAGAAAGTCCAGTTGCCTCTTCAGAAAGCACCTTTGGGATTGGTAGTTGATTGTCCTGCTTTGAATTAGTCTTAGAATTAACCAAAGTGCCATCACTGTGACTTTCAACAAATTGTAACCATTGATTCTAAAATTACATTAACATTTTCAAGTAGATCTCTCCACATTATCTTATTACAATCAAGTGAATTGCCCAGGTAATAATCTACCAAGTAAAAATTTAGAATGTAACACTTCGGAACAGAACTCAACTGAAGTGAAATTGGAAAGGATGTTTAGCTATGATATGCACAAGTAGAAAAGGCATCTAGCATTTTACCATAGTGGCAATGGCCTCACGCATCCAGACATTCTTTTCTTCTGTGTTCCGCCTCTTCTCCAGTCTTGCATGATAGCTTGAGAAAATATTTCTCAAAATAGAAGGCCCACATTGCAGCCGCAGTGGGAAATAAGAAAAGTCTTCAGATCACTCCTTAATAGATTCCACAATCATACAGTCCAGAATATGTCCTTCACAATGACATCACTGCCCGGGTGTCAGAACTGACTTGCAACCAGCTTGAAGAAAGATGAAAAAATTCCAGCACCAGTAAATCATGTAGACAGCTTAGCCCAATTTATACTGTCAGCATTTCTCTCTTGAGGTCAGCACAGAGTAGAAATGAACCACATTCTTTAGTTGTTCATCTCTCAGTGCCTTTCCCATTAAATTTTACTTAATTACTACCTCCAAAACTCAAATTCTTTATTGCAAGATGTGCTTAATTTTGCCTATCCCAAGTTTTGAAAACATTGCTGAAAAAGAGGCAGAAACTGAGGATGAGGCAAGGATTGGCTGAAGCAGCTGCCTAGGGAGGTTGAGAAATTTCTTGAACATTTTTCAAAAGAAGATCAGACAGATATTTATTAGCAGCTGTTTAAAGTCTGAGCTAAAAAATCTACAGCTGCCTTGAAATCTGAAATTACAAAGGCCTGTTCAAAGATAGAGCATACAACTCTTATGTTACTTTCTTGCAAAGATATATACTTCAGCAAGAAACGTAGTGCACCTTCCAAGCTGTATTTTAAACTGTTTCAAAATTTTATGTTCCTTTGTCCAGTTTCCTCTTCCTTTTGTAAGTTTAATGTAGTGCAGCAAACTCTAGTTTTTCAAGCAACTATATCTGATACCCACATTTTAAAAACCTACTTCATTTTCTGCTTTTTCCTCTCTTTCTTTAATCTTCTGTTATTAGGCTGTATCAGGTTAATGAGAATTCTTAGCGACATCATCAAATGGAGTCTAGTCTCAAAAACTGGTTAAGAGGGTACATCTTTGGATCCAAGAGAAAATAACTAGCCAAATATACACAGAGCTATTTATCTCCAAAACACTAAGTGCCATGCAAAGTCAGGAAGGCTCATTTAGGAAACACCTCAGTTTTAAATACCAATTATTCCATCAACCAGTCTCATAAATATTTATGGCAGCTCAATACTAGGGTGATCAAGACTGAGTTTTAGACAGGTCATACAGAATAGTTGGAACCATTTTACAGCAGGGTACAAAGCCTTTCCCTATCACCATTTAAACATAATTGAAGCAAGAACCAATTATCAAAGGACAGCAAGAAGTCAAAGGAGAAATATAACAGCCACACATATAAATGAAACCATTGCAAACCTCTCACATCAGTTTTTCAGAAGTGTGTTTATATACTAATTCATATAGTCACATCAGAGACACTCAACAGAGGAGATTTACTTGGCTACTCAAATACTGTATTTGTAAGTTAAGTTTACATCGTCCACCCAAGGAGGATTAAAAGACCTCTTGGCCTCCATTCCCTGTCCAGCAGGGAAACGGGTAGCCTAAATCGGTCTTATCAGGAGAACCTGGTGTATCTTATGACACAGCACAAAGAAAAACAAGTGCCAGAAAAAGTACCAGACACAAACAACTGAGAGAGATATATCATGAAAAATACAATTAAAAGAAATCTATAGGAAGGCTAGAGCCACATCAAATGGGATCTGACAGGTAATCATGACCATGCTTTTTCTTGATTTCTGCACCAAGTACAGAGAAGACATGCCGGAATTCTAAAATAGGTCATTCACTCAAATAAATTTGCAGAATTTATAAGAAACAATGTTCTTGTCATGAAACCTAATCTACTTACCACAGATATCAGGTACATTGCCAAACTGACCAGCGTATGTAGCATTTGTTTATGATCATTTGTTTAACACCTGTTTGAAGTTATGATGGCACTGAAAAAAAGTTACTTATGACCAGTCCTTGCACTTATGACTGTCATAGAATCCCTGTGGTCATATGATCAAAATTTGGCTACTTGACAACCAGTATGTATTTACAACAGTTGCAGCATCCCAGCTTCATGCAATTGTATCTGCAACCTTTCCTGGAAGCTTCTGACAAGCAAGCTGGGAGAAACCAGACTCACTTAAGAACATTTGCTTAACAATCATGGCAAAAAGGTTGTAAAATCAAGCATGACTCATTTAACAACCAGATCACTTAGTGACGGAAGTTCCAGTCCAAATTGTGGTCATATGGACTATCCGTATTGTAAGCAAATACAGTCCAGAAATGACCAATTCCAGCTTGTAATGGTGCTCCAGCTCACAATCTGCCATAATATGCCAAAGATAGGTAAGATATACCACCTCCCCCACACCCACCCCAAAGTCAGCTAGGTGATTCTGGGCCAGTTACTCTCTCTCTGACCTAGGAAGAAGGCAATTGCAAACAATGTCTGAAATTTTACAGGAACTTGTCCAGGCAATCACCAGGAGTCAATACTGATTTGAAGGCATGTTTGAGTGCACACACACATACATACACATGCAATGACACTTCATCAAAAAGTAGAAAACAGTGAACAATATTGGATAAATTCATCAACAGATTACTTGGTTTTCCTCAATTCCCAGAGGCCGTATTCATGTAAAAACAAAAATACAAAAAACATGCATCAGAGTCATTCACAAAAATTATCATTAACTTGCTTCAGTGTTTGTATGATTTAGCATATTAATTAATCCCAACCTGTCAATTAATTTATGATTCAATACATGAGAATCCAGAAAATGTATTCATTCCATAACCAGACTATACAGTATTTACTATATGTACCCAGAATATCTCATAAAAGATCTCCATTTCCAGATGTTGCATTGCTCTGAATATTTCATTGATGTGTGTGTGTGTGCGCGCATGCATAAATGTGTATTTTAAATAAAATTATCATGCCTATAACAATTTAATATAAGCACCTATTTTCCAAGGGGAAGATGGTATTTATTACCTTGGATTTGGGAAAATGGGATTTTTTTTTTTTTACTTTAGGATGGATGAAATTGAACCAGCACCTCCTAAAATATGTGACTCATCTGTCTGTATCTGTGTAGCACTATCCTGATGAGTGACCTGACAATCACAAAAGTAAAAAGCCATTTTCTAGGCCATCCAACTCAGTGGACCAGCCATTCTGCATTCCAAAGGTCTAAAGAGTTACTCAGTGACCTCTGTACCTATGCGCTAGATCATGTATGAGTCTATGTGCTCTATACACAAGTCCTTACTGAGCGGACTGGTTAATTACACAAGGCATATATATACACGTATTTCTAATCAAGGCTAGGAATATAATCCTATCCCAAAGTGGGTGATCGATCGATGGTTAAAAAAAAAAAATCACAAATGGCCTGGCAAAAACCAAGTCACTGGGACGTTCCGAACCTACTCAAGTTAATTTGCACCCAGTTTTGCAGAATGCCAGGCTTGGGACATTTCCTTTTCCTGACTGACAGACTTTTTTTTTTCCCTCCCCAACTTCAATCTTTCTAAATTCTCCTCTTTAGTCCCGGACATTGGCGAAGAAGTCAGTGCAGGGAGACAGGCAAAGAAACTCCTGAGCCTCCAACTAGAAATCCCCGCATGGTCCACACCCCAAATTTAGAAACTGCCGACAGAGGCTGAGCTCGGGAGACACGCAAGGACTCAATTTCCCGGCTTCCACGGCAAGAAGTCCGAGTGCTCCTTCTGCAGCGACATCCATGGCGCAGCAAAGAAAGCTGGTTCCCCCCCCCCCCCTCCCGCACCTCTCCCTGGCAGCGGAGGCTTCTTCCACGGCTGCCCGGGGACGATCGCGCCTTGCCACCTTCTCTCTCTCTCTCTCTCTCAGTTCTCAAGCATCATCCCCATCCCCGAGGACGCTCTGCCGAGTCACGGCGGCCTGTAGCGCGCAAGCAGGTCCCCACCTGGCGAGGCAGGATCAGGACGCGGCCGGGACGTTTGCTCCAGCGGACAGCGCGCTTTCGCCGCCGCCGCCGCCGCCGCCTCCGAGGAGCAAAAGCGGGATGAGGGCGAGCGGCAGCGCGGCCCCTCATTAAGGAAAAGACCACAGCACGCCGGTCCCTTAAGAAAGGCGAGCTGCGGCGGCAACCGCAGCCTCAAGTAGCATCCCTTGCCCCGATCTGCCTCCGCTCTAGGGAAGACCCTCGCAAGCGGCGGCCCTTCGGGAAAGGGGACCGAAAAGGGTCCCCCGAACAAGCGGTGAGGGGCCATGACGGGGCACTTTCCGCCTCCCCGATGCCCGCAGGCGGCGGGAAGGGGCTCCCTCTTGTTGTTCTCGCCCTCCCCAACCGCCTTCCCTTCACTCACGGCGGTGCCGGCGGCGCGGCAACGGCGGCTGGCTGGCTCCGTCTTTGCCCTCCCGCCGACCGGCCTGACTTCTTACGGTAGCAGAGGCGGCGGCGGCGGCGGCTCCTCCTCCGAGTCCGCACCGACTGGGTCGGCTTTGCGGGGAGGGGGAGGAGGCTCCCACGCATGCGCCGCCCCCTAAACAAGCACAGGATGGCTAGGCCTCATCTTCAACCCCGCCCTTCCCGCTGTCATAGCAACTACAAGGTGGGGGGGAAGAGTGAGTGATTTCCTGCTGCTCCCATGACAACCGAGGCGGGAGAAGTCCCGCCTACACGCTGCCCTCACAGTGCCCACCTCTTCGCGCAGTGTCTCTGACAGCTTGAGAGAGATCGCCATCCCGGCTGTGGCGAGATCTATCAAGTGAGCCCTTGCGCACAAGACCAACCCGCTCTTGTCTTTTGTAGCGGCCTCTTTTCGGAAGAGCCTCCTCTTCTCTTGCGTTTTAGCAATTTTTCCACGGATTTAAACAAATAAACACTGAGAACTTGCGAGTTTTGTACTCTTGACACCGTCTATTTTTTTAAAAAAATACTTCCAGACTGCATAACCCTGAAAAAATTATCTAATTGGAAGATATATACTCTGTTAATTCAACAATAGTTAAGCCTTCTTGGAATTTGTAAATCCTCAGTTTGAGAGATTTTAGTTCATTGTACTGCAATGGGCATTGTAATGCAATAGGCAAAATACTTCTGTATACTGTATGCTTCTGTACATATGTAAATTCTATTGAAATCATGTTCAGTTCATCCTATAAGTTATGAAATGCTGTTCAAAGACATGGCTTGATTTAGCCTTAGTACACCTTGACATCTGCAGTATCTTTCTTAGCTGCCAATGGAAACCTCTTTGGGAAGCACCAGCCACTGACCTACAAACATTAAAAGAAAAATTACCAGCAGCCTAGAGGAATGTCAGATAATGTTCTGTCCCTAAAAATGGAAAAAGTGGAATTAGGATATGTCATTTCAAACTTGGAAAGAGCAAAACACAATCTATGCATGGCTGAAGTTAGAAACAAGAGGAAAACAAGTTGACTCTTGGCCACCTTAGACTGTGGCAAAAAGGTTTTTTTTCATAAAAGCTATGTGATGATTATGATGATAATGTTTCATGACAGTCCCCTCTGTTAAAAGCCTTTTGACAAGACAGCTCACATTTTTTGCCTTTTAAAAGAACAATTGTAGAAACCTATGTTGCATACCAATGCCAGGGTAGAATAGCTCCCACCTGATTACCTTACGAATTCTGGGCATTGTCGTCCCAAAACATCTGGAATGTATCTTGTTGAAGGCTGATGTATTACATCATATACCATGATAAAATAAAAAAAGTTTTTATAACTTATTCAGATATTAGTGAAGTCATGCTAATCTAATCCTGTTAACCTTTTTTGTTTTTGGGACAGGACAGCTATCTTGGTTGAGAAAGATAACAAGGATTATATATTAACCATTTCACTGGAAGCCAATGCTGGAAGGACCAACAATTTCATATTCAGAAAGAGAATTATCAAGACTGGTACAGGTAGTCCTCAACTTAACCACCACAATGGGAATAGAATTCCCTTTCTAATTGAGGAGGTTATTAAGTGAGCTGCACCCAATTTTTCAATCTTTTTTGCCTTGGTTGTTAAGTGAATCATACTGTCATCAAATTAATCTGACTTTCCCCATTGAGCCACCTGGGAAGGTCGCAATAGATACCAGTTGCCAAACACTGGAATTTTGATCATATGACCACGTTCGAGGCTCAAAGTTGACTCAGCCTTCCATCCTTTCTAAGGTAGGTAAATTGAGGACCCAGTTTGTAGGGGCAATAAGCTGACTTTGTATAAATATACAAAAGTATGAAGGCTATTGCTTAATGCATTGTAAGCCGCCCTGAGTCTCCGGAGAAGGGTGGCATATAAATCTAATTTAAAAAACAAACAAACCTTGTTTCCAGATCAAAGATGGGATGTGGCTATTTGTGTGGGGAAGGCAAAGGGCTTTCCAACAAGCCGGCCTTGCTTGATTGTTTTTAATGGGGTTTTAACAAAATTTTTTAATTGATTTTTGGGGTTTTAAATTGGGTATTTTAATGGGGTTAGAATTTTATTTGGAACGCCAATGAATTTAATTTAATTTTATAATTCTTTTAATGTTTGTATTATATGTGTTTTAAATCTGGTTGTTCACCGCCCTGAGTCCCCCTCCCAGGGAGAAAGGCGGTATATAAATTGAAATAATAAAATAATAAATAAATAAATAAACACTGCACAGAGGCATATATTCTTGTTGACATTATTTGCCGTTATAAGCCCCAGTGCCAAGTCTGAAATCTGGAACAAAGTTCATAGTTTGAACCTTTTCTAATTAAGTTATGCATAGGCGGGTTCACAGTGATTAGAAAGCTATAAACAAAGGTAATAAAGCCAGCAGAGCATGAGGAAGGACAATCTGGAGTTCAGTGCAGTGCAGCTTTTTTAGAATTATGTCAGCTGAGGAGGAAAAATGTTTGTGACATTAGTGGGTGAGACATATTGGAAGGAATTGCAAGAACCTTTGGACTGAAGACAATGACAAGAGAGCCAGTTTGGTATAATTGTCAAGGCACCAGACTAGAAATTGGGAGACCGAGTTCAAGACCCACTTTAAGCACAAAGCCAGCTGGGTGACCTTGGTCCAGTCATTCTCTCTGAACCCTAGAAAGAAAGGAATACAAACCACTTCTGAAATCTTACCAACAAAACTGTAGGCACTTGTGTGGTCACTTTCCAGGAGTCTCCCCCTCCTCCCTCCCTCCCTCCCTCCCTCTCTCTCTCTCACACCCACACACAATTGGCAATAATATTAAAGTATGGGATGCGGTGGCTCAGTGGCTAAGATGCTGAGCTTGTCAATTGGAAGGTTGGCAGTTCAGCAGTTCAAATCTCTTAGTACCCTGTAATGGGGTGAGCTCCCGTTACTTGTCCCAGCTTCTGCCAATCTAGCAGTTCGAAAGCACGTAAAAAATGCAAGTAGAAAAATCGGGACCACCTTTGGGGAAAGTAACAGCATTCTGTGCGCCTTTGGCATTTAGACATGCTGGCCACATGACCATGGAGATGTCTTCGGACAGTGCTGGCTCTTTGGCTTTGAAATGGAGATGAGCACTGCCTCCTATAGTCGAGAACGACTAGCATATATGTGCGAGGGGAACCTTTACCTTTATAGAACAATAAAAATTTACACTGCAGCTAAAGAAGGGATGGAATCCACCTTAAGCTTTCTTTTCTTCAAAACTGCTACTAGAAGATCATTGAACATTGCAAGATTACACAAAAGTCTGGTCCCCTTACTTTATGTTACATAGTTTTCTTATGAATTTTCCTAAGACTTCTATAGAAATATGGAATATTTTTTTAAATGTTTGTAATTTCTCTTAAATTATGTAGGAGTTTGTGGGTATGCCTGCACAATATTTTTATTCTGCTTGTTTCCTCTTTTTGCTGCCTTTTCATTAATTTTCGTTATCTTTCTGGTTTATTTCCTACAGAGTTTTATCTCAGTGTGTTCTTTTAAAAAAACAAAACATAAAAGATAACATATTGGATTTTAGGAAGTAGAACTAAAGGAAGTAGAAATAAAGGAAGTAGAAATAAATGTAGGCACTCAACTAATGGAGGAATCCTGGAATGCATTTGAATGAAGAGGATGGGCCTGATTTGTTAGCCCCGTTTTGCAAACTAGCTTTTTGGCTTCTGCCTGAGTTTTGCATTCATTTGTGGGATTAGGGGATAAAAGGCAGGGAGACCCCGAGTAATCCACAACCTCCAACTCTTTCTCCTCTTAGTAACATTGGAAACAACACAGGTCCTTCCTAAAGAAAACACTGAGTCTGGTCATTTCTATTCTCTTGTAATTTGAGCTGAGATATAGATGGAGCTGGACAAGCTGGGTGAGCTTATACACAACTTTAGTTTAGAACTTAAGATCTAGTTGCCCTGCTCACTTGAAACACAGCCACCAACACTCCTGATGCAGAGACAGAGACCATAGAGCAATGGGGTCCCTGAATAAGAGTGGAGGAGACAGTCATACTATCTATACTTCTGGAAACAGAAATTGTGAGAAGCAGAATTTTCATCCCTCAGGCCATCTCTTCATGTCTCTTTTATCACCAATAAGCACAGCAAAACAAAATTGAACAGAAGGGCAGTGTTAAAAATCAAGCCCTGGTTCTTATCTAACTCAGGTAGTGCATCATTAAATATCTGTAGTGGAAGATAAAAGCATTCTCTTCATTAAGACGTGGAAGGCAACTGCAATCCTCTCTTTTGCCTATCTACACCAAATAGAACAGGAAGAATGTTTGTGTGTGTTTTCTCTGCAATCTTGCATGTCCTTGGGCATGGTTTCCCCATCAATATTTTGAGATACCAGGAAAATACTTAACCTTAAACATCTCCATTTGAAAGACTACTCAGAAGTGGTGTATATCAGCCTGTTTCTCTCTCTCTTGAACAACAGATTTGAGTATAACTTACCAACACTGGAATTGTTTGGATTCAGTCTCCAAATAGTGCTTCAGAGTGTGAAGGAATACAAACACCACACTGTCTAAAACATATGCACAGATGCAGCTGGTCCTGAGCTCAAGCAGTTTCCCTCTATAGTTGCTGCAAGATCCTGGGAAAGCATGAAGCTACTTTAAGGTGTTGCAGATAGGAAACAGGTTTGCAGCCCGAAGCCTGTAGATTACAGACAGTGCATAGCATAGCATAGCCATAGCATTCAAAACAGTGAACACCATTATTAGAGAAAAAGTTACAGCGGCAACAAAAATGAAGGAGGTTGCTTGATGTTCGTAAATGAGCTGGCAAAATTACGTTAATGTCGTTTGATGGATCAGTGAGACAGAATGCTGAGAAATATGCTTGTTTCATGGAGATAAAGTTAATCTGACTATTTAAGTTTGGAGGTAAATATATCAGGCACACCGAAAGCTGATGGATTTTCCAAGTTTGCATGGGGTCACTGTGACATTTTATTAGGGCTATAATCCCCAATTACAAATATCTAGATGACCAAGCAGATGGGACCAAAACATGCAAAGTTTTATGCACTTCTTTGCTATCATTGATGGTCTTTGGGTATTTGCGGCCCAGATAGGCTAATCCTAATAACACATCCTGATAATATCCTGATAACAAATTCTAATATTGCACATGAAAGCCATAGTGGCACAGTGGTTAGAATGCAGTACTGCAGGCTACTTCTGTTGCCTGCTGGCTGCTTGTAATTTGGCAGTTCGAATCTCACCAGGCTCAAGGTTGACTCAGCCTTCCATCCTCCTGAGTTTGGTAAAATGAGGACCCAGAATGTTGGGGGCAATATGCTGACTCTGTAAACAGCTTACAGAGGACTGTAAAGCACTGTGAAGTGGTGTGTAAATCTTATTGCTATTGCTATTTTACTTAGAACTTTGAAGAAATGCCAGGGCTGATAATGGAGAAGGATTACCATTGTTTCCATGTTGAACACATCTACTTCTTTTCATGCTTAGGAAGAAGCCCCTGAAGCAATCTGATTTCTGAGAGGTATGTCTTATGCTCATCCACTTTATTGAAAGAGAAACAATGGACAGAAAAAAATTGCTGTTATTTAGTGACTTCTCGTGATGATTATGAAGAATGAGTTTAAAATAAATATTTCCTGAATGACAGGCTAACACAGATATTTCCGGTTACAACACAGCAAGCATATACAACTAGACTTTCACTTCTATGAACTCATTGGAGGGAAATGGAAAGGTCAAACTTGGTATAGAGCCAGATTTGAGACACTCAAAGTTCAGTGTTAGTGAAATTATCTGGCAAAAGGGCAGCAACACTTTTCTAGATGTCTATCAGCCTTTAAAGGTTAACTAGGAAATCATAATCATGTGGTACTTTTATTATTACTTTTATTGTAAAGTTATACTAACAGAATCTTGCAAATCTGAATGTGTCAGCACAGTTCCACCCTTTACTTTCGTGTGAACTAAGGAAGGGACTGTCTGAGTTGTTTATGCATTCTGCAGTTTTGCCCCAAACTTAGATTCCTTTTATCTGGCCTTTGCCTTAGTAGCAGCTCTTCCTCTTGTAACAAATGAAGGCAAATATATGTGTCCCAGGATAATGTTGTAGGATCCACCCTGGGTCAGTCACTGGGACCAGAGGTTTTGTCTCCTTTTGTGCTGGTGCCCATCCTCAGGAAACTTCTCTGTGTGCTTTGGGCTGTTCTGTGGTGGTATTTATATGGTGCCTGTTGTGTGTAGCTCTTTAAATGTAGATTGGGGAGTTGATGGGTGGTTATTAAGTCCTTGGTGGTTGTTTTCTTGTGCTGCCAAGCCCCTGCCTCCTAAGTATTTGATAAGATGGGGGTAAATCTTCCTCTTGTCTCCCAAGGCCATTTCTCTATTCTTTACAGTGGCTGAATTCATAGAATGAGATGGAGTAATGCTACATCAGGAGCCTTACGGGGAAACTGAAAACACTGTTGCTGAGCACCCAGTTGCTTGGCTGAATACGTAGAAAGGATGGAAAGAATTCATTAACAAGACCTACCCAGACATGCAAGCTGTAGCTGTCCAAACAGAGAGCACTAATCAGGGTAGGCAAAGTACAAAAGTACAAAAATATGTGAATGAATGAGAATACTTCTGAATTCTTTTGTTTTCCTATTTAGGTTTCTTTGAATTTTCCATTTGGCAATCTTTGTTTTGCATAGTATAAAACCTGAACATATAAAGCTCAGGGCACATTCACACAGTATGTTACTTGGTGGGAGGTAGGTGGGGCATAAATTTAATAGAAATTAATAAAAATATGCAGTTTGGTTAGTATTAACTTTGGATTTTTTGTCCGTCTTAGTGTGTACATGTTTTATTTGATTAGATTATGGTTTGTTGTGTTGTATGCTCTCAGCAAATCGATTAATTCAGTAGTCTAGGTTCAATATTTTGTGAAATATTTTGTCATTTTATGGTGGGGAAATAACATTTAAAATTGGAGGTGGGGGAGTGTTTACTGTTTGGTGATGGAAGGTAGAGATCCACATAGACTGATTGTATAGAGATCTTATGCTTAGTGTAGCACAACATAGATAGTTCGGAGAGTTCTACTGCCTTGGTCTGCCCTTGGGATTCCAGAATATTTCATCATAACAGCAGAACCAGTGAAACTTAAACCTAAGGAAAAAAAAGAGAAAGTGAAAGAAATTTCATGCCTTTCAATCCCAAAGAGGCAGTACTCGTAGGACTGAGACCATTATGCCCCTGATGAACTCAGGTATTCTAGTCACAGAAACAGACTCTTAACTTCCAATTATTAATGAATAGCTTAGCTGCGCTCTCTCACTTGGATCTGCTTGGAGGACTTTTTGATGTTTTGTGCATGCATGTTTTCTTTTATAGTTGTTTCAGAATAAGCCAGACTCCCACTTAATTATGCTATTCTGATCGTATTTTAAGAGCATGCCTTGAGAAAGCATACAACTGCTGCCTCATTTTTGCACTGAGGTCTCCCATTCCTTCTTAAGAGTTCGTATCATGGAAGGAGACGCTCTATGCATGATCTTCTAAGGGCAGGAAAGATAGAAGGATGAACAGAATTATAAATGCTGTGTTTTCTCTCTAGGAAATGAACCATAGAAAAGAACATTCTCCTGAATTCATCAGACCAAAGCAGAGCCAGTGGAAGGAGCAGCAACCTTTCTACATATAGGGGTGTGTGTGTGTGTGTGTGTGTGTGTGTGTGTGTGTTTCTGAATATATAGGTGATCAGCTTCTGCCCTCTGTTTGAAATCACTCAATTTCAAAGACACTTGCACAATTTGGCTCAGTGTGTGGAATGCACTTCTTTGTTCCCAATTGTCTGGGGCTCCACAAAACTATAAAAAGCACTGTTGTAAGATACAAAGATTTTCTGAGGCAGAAACTTAGAATGTGCCATGCTACAGGCTTTCCTCCTTGAGAAGAAACCATCTTGTCTCTTCTGCCTGAGAGAACTGAGGATTATTGAGTCTGTCATCTGCACCTCTATAACTGTCTGGTTTGATTCTGCAACCCAACAAGACAAACACAGACTTCAGAGGATAATTAGAACTGTAGAAAAAACAATTACTAACCAACCTGCCTTCCACTGAGGACCTGTATACTGCACAAGTCAAAAAGAGGGCTGTGAAAATATTTACAGACCCCTCACATCCTGGACATAAACTATTTCAACTCCTACCCTCAAAATGACACTATAGAGTACTGGACACCAGAACAACTAGACACAAGAACAGTTTTTTCCCTGAACGCCATCATTCTGCTAAACAAATAATTCCCTCAACGCTGTCAAACTAGTTACTAAGCCTGCATTAATATTAATCTTCTCATCGTTCCTATCATCCATCTCCTCCCACTTATGACTGTAACCTTGTTGCTGGTATCCTTAAGATTTATATTGACTGTTTCCCTATGACTATCATTAAGTGTTGTACCTTATGATTCTTGATGAATGTATCTTTTCTTTTATGTACTCCAAGAGCATATGCACCGAGACAAATTCCTTGTGTGTCCAATCACACTTGGCCAATAAAGAATTCTCTTCTCTTCTCTTTCTTTTCTCTTCTATTTGTTGCAAACCCATCAACTTTTACCTTATTATTTACCTGGGCGGGGGGATCTAGTCCCCTTCTAAGGCCATTACTACATGGCAATCCCAGATGAGAACCTTAATTATTTTCTGAGGGGAAATGCTTGAAAAATGCCAAGCAATCAATGAATAATACATTGTCCAGCCTGGGAACCTATAATTATGAATCAAGTGGTCAAAGTTTCCACATTTTAAGGAAGTTTCCACATTTAAGATATACTTGGGCGGAGGGCTGGAGCAAATGTCTACATGAGATTGTAAATCAGTTTTGGATTATGGATGTGTAGAGAATCTGGTTTAAGAATCATTTCCCTGATCTAGTACGCATATTGACAAGATATTCCGGATTTAATTGGACAAGCTTAGAAACTGGCAATACTATATTGACAAGAGAGCTTTCAAGCTGGCAAAAGATCTGCCTCTATATGTATATGAGAGAATAACAGAAATTAAAATGCAAATATATTTATAAAATTCTAAGCGGCATGAAATATTATTTGAAATATTACCATTTACCACACGTGCCCACCCAATTTTAAATTAGTATCAAGAAGTTTTCCTCTTGATTCGCTACCGCTTGAAATGCACAAGTCTACAGAAAGTGGTCTAGATTGTGGTACTGTGTTAGTGGTGATCTGTTGTTCTTAGAAAAAGTACCTGTTTTGATTGTTTTGGTGGGAAATGAAGGCAGTTTTAAACAACTCCAAGATTTTAGCAGGTTGCTATAGCTGATGCTTCGGTAATTATATAATGTTTAAGGCACCAGAACTTGCAGCACTTACCAATTCACTCCCAAATGCTAAAGGAGCTCAGAACTGGTTGTTACTTGGATGGGAGATCAACAGCAGGAAATCCTAGGAACCTAGGCTACATTGGGAAAAACATTCTGGCAGAAGGCAGTGGTGAACCACTTCTGTAGTCATTAAACATATTTTTCTTTTTAAAGGCTCCTTCCAACTACAAGTACTAAATGTCAGGTGCATGGTTTCCATGTTGAGGTTCATCTTCTCCTTCCCTGCGATGCCAAAAGACTGCTTCTGAAGCACAGACCCAAAAGCTTTGTATCATGAGAACAATCTTTAATGAGGAAACATATGCACTGCAGGTGCTAAAACAGTCATTACAAGACTATTCCAACATGTAACAGGGCAGGGCTGGCTGCGTTTACAAGCCGAGTCCTCCATCGCGGTCCTGGGAGCTGAGGACTCCGTCACGCCTGGCCACCCAGCTTCATATACCTATGGGTACCAACTATTGAGGGAAAAGTGCACAAGGAACAGTTCACATTTCACGCTATTTCAGAGGGAGGCATTAATGGGCCGAGGATGGGGAAATGGAGGCTTCATGAGCCCCAACAGTCAGCCAGGTGGGAAGGTTAGCACCATCAGGTTGGGAGAGGATTGGAAGGATGTTTCAGAGCACACATGCTTCTCTCAAGATATCCTCTGGCTTGAAAGGCCAGTGAGTAGTTCAGACAGGAAATCCCTCCATCCCTCAACATGGAGAGGAGAAATACTCTGCCTCACTGAGTATTAAAGGAATCCTTTATCCCCAAGCTCAGAGTAAAGGAGGTGGCTGGTGTGAGAGGATGGAGAAAGCTGATTCAGCCAACCCACACCAATCCCTTTCTGTTGACAGGGCTGATGGGAATCAATTTCTGCTCTGGTAGCAGCTCCTTTGCAAGATGAGGAGAAGAGGCACTAAAGGGATAGGGCAATTAGGTTCTGCTGCTCTTTTGCCCTACCTCCAGGCAGTAGGGGTTAGGATTATGGTCAAGAGGCTGATACACTTGGACAGGACAAGTTCTCTCCCTGGACAGAGACGTCTAAGAGATTGGGAACAGAAAAACTTCAGGATATTCCAGTACTTTAAAAGAAAAAAAAAGCTACAAAGAATGAGCCATGAAGACAGTTGCTGTTTGATATAGGCCAATGGGAAGAGTAAGACAAAACTTCTTGGCTACTATCCTCTTCCCACTCTAACTGTAGACTGTATTGTCCTACAGAAACCAACAGGACAGCTCTTTCTCCTATAACTGAGTGTGTGCCCAACATTCATTTTTACTTGGGATACGGAAGAAAGGGGTATCATTTGAACTTGGCCATCTTTTATACAGTCCTCTTAAGAGCTTTCAGTTGAGAATATGTAGCAAACCCAAACAAAGGGGCAGAAGCTCACAACTGTTAGCGACATTGTCCTATGAGACAACAGAGATAAAGGAGGTTTGTCTACCCTTGGGTAATTCTTGGCTGACCCTCTTCCCTTGCACAGTAAGTACAATGCCTGAATGGGGACCTCTGTCCTCCAACCCAGCTGAGCCCCACCCTAGCCTGGCCCACACACCTCCCCCTTCTATCCTACTGCTAGCACACAAAGCACCTTTATTTCAGTATTTTTTTCCACGTGATGCACAAACAAGTCAAAATGTCACTTATCCAAAAACCCAACGTGCAAAACAGAAAGGAACCGGCACAGACAGGCCCCCTTGGCCCTGTCCCCTCCCCAGGGCCGCCCCCTCTTCCCCCACAGTACTTGGGGGAGCTCCCACCTTCTCTAGGAACAAAGGCAGGTCCTCCCTCGGTGCATCACCCGGCACTTAGTGCAGCTGTGGGGTGAGGAGAGGGATAGGGCCCTGTCATCTCATTCCCAGAGGGGAGCAGGTGGCTCCGCAGGGCACGGCATTGGGTGCAGGCAGCAGAGCGCTTGCCCGTGTCAGTGGCTCCGGTGAAAAGTGTGGCTGCCATGAGTTTGCAGGGTGTTGGTGGCAGCCAGGCAAGTGGGGGTGGAGATGGTGTCCTTAGTTGGGGGACAAGTCTGGAGGGCAGCTACCAAATGCCACTAGACCTGCCTCCGGGGGGAGCGAGAATCCGGGCCGAAGCTCGCTTTGGAACATGGTCATCGATTTGAGAACCTGTGGCAAAAAAAGGAGACACAGAAGGTGCAAGGTCAAAAGCAAACTGGCAAGGAGAAACCACATCCTATTCACCCTGTCCCTACAGGGTCATTACAAAGACCAGGAGAAATATCACCCTGCATTTATCATTTAATTTTTGTAAAATAATTTATTTGAAGTCATCTTCAGTAGAAAACAAAATAGGACACGTGTGAATGAAAGGATAGAGATGAGTTGGCAGTCTTTCAGATTAGCTTTGCACAGCAGATACTCCCTCCTGTGATCCACGAAGAGAGATTTCAAAGAGTTCCTTAACATTATTAATAAAGTTTTGTGAAAGTCCTCAATTCTTAATTGTGGAATTTCCAGCACCCAGCTCTGTAGAGTAGAACCCATAGATTCCCCCTCCCCCAGTTTCATAAAAAAGGTATTGCAAATAATATATATGATCTGGAACTGGAGGAACTCTCTGTGAGTCTCTTGTCATGGTCAGATCATGCCCTGATAACCTTGCTGACTAATGGACCCAGAAAGGCTCCAGAGGGAGCCAGGGGTTGTCCTAGCAGTCTACTGCACTATGCAACTGAGACCTTAGAGCCGCTTGGAATGAGAAGGCGGTTTTGGCCATGGATTGGATTGTACCCATGTGACCTCTCCTTCCCATGGATCCCATTGCTCTCTGTGGTTTATGAAGGAGCTGAGGGAAATGAAATGAGAGAAGACAAAGCCACTGTAGGACACTGAAGGATTAATTCAACCAAACAGGGATAAAAAGCCTCTATTGAGGCCTATCTTGTGGTGGTAGGGGCAGTGAAACAAAATATTTCTCTGCCCTTATTGTGTTTGCAGACTGCCTTGTTTTGGGTGACCTGAAACCTTCTAGAAATGGAGAACCCAGAGATTAATCTGTAAGGTTGGGTGGAAGAATTTTCAGAGCCTCTGTCAGACAAAATGGCTCAGATTCATTCCCAGTTAGATACCAGTTTTGGTGCAGATCTGATGAAGATGCCTAGGGCACAGTCTTTCTTATTCTGGGAATAAAAATCTGTTGGGCCTGACGAAGAGGACAAGGACATTTTAACTGCAAGCTCAGCCACCTGCTCCCTCCTGCTGCCCCTGCCCCTCCCATCTACCCATCCCATCAGGTACAGCTGGGTCCCATCTGCGAAAGAACTCCTATCAGATGGGTCCTAGAGCCTTTTCTGTTGCAGCACCTGCCTTCTCGAACACCATCTCTCCTGTGGTTAGATCAGCCCAACCCTTATGGCCTTTACAGAAATCCCTCAAAATGGTTTTTTTTTCCAGCTAGCCTGGGGACCCCTGGTATAGTGCTGTCTACATTTTACTGTTTACATTTTTCTACTTGTGGCCTTGTTTTATCTGTGTTCATTGTTTTGATTGCTTTAATTGTTCTTAATTGTTTTAACTGGTTTGCATTGTTGGTTTTATTGTATACCACCCAGAGTCATTTCACGTGAGATGGGCAGCCATATAAATTTGACAAATAAATAATCTGGAAGAGAAAGAGATGCGCTGAAATCTAATAGGCACCATAAGCAGCATATTGCAAATAGTTAACCTGAACATTTTATTTTGTATAAAGTACCAGAGGGAAACCTGAACAGTGGCCATAGTCTAAGTGATGGTGAAGGATAAACTTGTTTCTCTTTTCCGGCCTACCTAGGGACTACATCTTGGAAGCAATTTATATTTTGATTAAATATTAATGGGACATTTTTATGTAATAAAAATAGCAGCTTTAGAGAGGAGATTTTTTTTTGGAATATAACAAGAAATGAGATAGTAACGTCTAAACAATATTAATTGTTATGAAAAAACCAAATAAGGTCAGATCTGTTAAGAGCTTGGATAGGACTCCATCAAAAATCCAAAGCTTTTCAAAAATCGAAAACATCCTGGGAAAAAACTAATTTTTTTTTTACATAGTTAGCAAAAAAAAGTACATAGATGTGTCCATGAAAACAGAAAAGAACTGAACTGGAATTGAGGGAGTCTTTATTCTTTTAGCAAAAGGTGATGCAAAAGCAGTTTCTTCCATTCGTGTAATTAGTATCGTGTGATGTACTCAGTTATTAGGCTTTCCGAGACATGGGTAAAATAAGACTGCAGCCATAATGTTTGGCAAGATCCCTTTATAATGAGCACAAACTACATCTTTGCTTTCCATTACAGATTATAAATCCAGACTTGCCAGACTGGACCCATCTGGCTTCCAAGGAGGATTGAAAAAAAAGGGCTTTTCCCAAAGCTGATGCTATTATGCCTTTCAGTGTCCACAGTTGGTGGTTGTGCTGACTTCACTTCAGCTACCTTTTTCCTTTGGACCTGTTAGGTGCATATGAACCAGCCAGAAATGTCAGTTCCACTTTAGTTGTTCTGCGCATACCAGAAGGGGAGAGCTGAATTTGGCTCTCGGACAACCATCATTTTACAGAGCTATAGCCAGTAGCACTTAGACTTACATATTGCTCCATAGTGCTTTACAGCCTTCTCTAAAAAGTAAAGGTAAAGGTTCCCCTCGCACAAATGTGCTAGTCGTTCCTGGCTCTAGGGGGCGGTGCTCATCTCTGTTTCAAAGCTGAAGAGCCAGCGCTATCCAAAGACGTCTCCGTGGTCATGTGGCCGGCATGACTAAATGCCAAAGGTGCACGGAATGACGTTACCTTCCCACCAAAGGTGGTTCCTATTTTTCTACTTGCATTTTTTATGAGCTTTCGAACTGCTAGGTTGGCAGAAGCTGGGACAAGTAACGGGTGCTCACCCCATTATGCAGCACTAGAGATTCGAACCGCTGAACTGACTGAGCCAGTCAGGATCAAATTCCTGGCAGAGAGCAATTAGCCTGCAATGCTGCATTCTGCACCACCATGGCTCCTTATAGCATTGGCATATGTTTTCCTGAAATTTTTGGCTTGGTTCACATAATACATCAATCCTAAATTAGCAAAATTGGCATCTTCGTGTAAGGTACTATGCTGCAACAAAATACATTTATAGCTGGTCCACACAAACTGTTAAGATTATAGCTGGATTTGTTGACTGTTGAATCCACAAACTCTTCAACCCCATTTTAGCTGCTGCTTGTGTATGATGTGAACATAGTCCACTAGCCTTGAAAGGCTGCTAAGAAATGCTTTATGCAAGGAAACATACAGCTTGCTATTTAATACTGCAACAGACTATTCTTTCTTAAACTCTTGATTCAGTCTCCCTACATATAGTTGTAGGCACCTAATTTTATTCCTGCCCTTTCCTCTTTGACACATATCATCTTCCACCTGGTCTTCCAATCCTCCTTCTTGTCTCTTTTAGTCAATATACAGTAGAAGCCCTCCACCCCACCTGTCCACCCATGAAAAGCATCACACATTCTCTAAAAAAAAGTCAAGATGAGACCAGGAACAGGCAGTGCAGGCATCAAAGTAAATCAGAATGGGAAGTAGCTGTTTAGAAGCAAAGGCATGGAAGGATGAAGGGGGACGGGGGAGCTCAGGACCAGATCCCAGTCCTAACAGGGAAGTCTGGTCCCATAGATAGGCTTTATAAAATCAGCCAATTTTTCTACAGAAGGACTTAGAAAGTAGCCCTGTGAAGACGGGGAGCGAGGAGGTAGCAAATAATACACAAGGCAAAGACATAGAGGAGGAAGAGAGTAATGCTGGCAACCTGAGTCAGAGGAGCAAGAAGGGTGGGCAGGATCTGCCATTTTGCTATCTACCCCAAAGAAGACTTGCTCCAGCCCCCTCCTTACCGGAAAGGCTGAAGCCGGACTCGTGGAGGTCCCTCATGCCCCCATGTCTTGTGGCCGGCCGAGTGGGGGTGTCTGCAAGTGGTGTCCCCGTCTCTTTTTTCCCAGCGTGCACAACCATGGCTACGTCCCCCAGATATGGGGTGCGGTCCACGCCTTTAAGCTTTAAGCTCTAATTAAAAAAAAAAATACACAAAATAAAAGTCAGCTTTGGCCCTCCCCAAAATACTATCTATGGAAACTCATAATCTTTGGAGAGCCAGGCCTTAAGGAGTTAAGACGCCTAGTGTGAGAAATACAGATTAATCTTTTGGAGTGGATGGTGGGGTTAAGACAAGTGTGAGCAAATGGCCCAGCCAGGCCTTCTTTGGCTGGATGAATGTTAGAAGCCAGCTGTACCTTTGGCCAGAATCTGACATAGTCAGCTGGATCTTGCACATGCCTGATAGTTTTGGGATGGGTTTCATTTGGAGAGGTAATATTGCTGAGTTGCAGGAAACAAGCACTACCATGATGGCAGGATCTATGCTAGCTTCCTCCAGAAATATTTTTTCTCTAAGATCCCTCACTTTTACCTGATTTTTTAAAATTTATTTTTAATTATGAAGAAAATTTATATGGCTGCCCAATTCACAGTACTTCAGGCAGCTTATGGAAGTACATAATTAATTAAAGCCCATCCCTATGGTGATAACAATCACTTGACAATAATTATTTTCCAAAATTAACACTTCTTATTCCCAATATATCTCTCCTCACTTCCTCATCCCTTGAAATTGTCCCCTAGCTGGTCCCACTCCCTCTTTCCATAATTGTATTTCTCTTTCTTCCTGCCTCCCCCCTTCCCATATGCAACATGTGATTTTTCCTTATAAAATTAAAGCTAATTTTAAGTGGTGGAGAAAGAGGTGACCAGGAAGAAGAAGGCTGAGTTCCCTCTCTTTTCCCTCCCATTGATCATACTAAGTTTGTTCTGCGTTGCACAGCCTCATTCTTTAGATTTCTTCACTGCATTTCAGAACACCTGAATTTTGGAAAGACAGTGGCTTTTAGCTCTGTGTTTGAAGGTGTAGAACAGGGCTATCAAACACCCAGCCCATGGGCTGGATGCGTCACATGCTGGCCATGCCTATGCCCAGTTTAGTGAAGGGGGAAAAATGTGCCAATATGTTACATGATGCTGCCATGACGACGTGAGTTTGACACCCCTGGAATAGAACCACAGGGCACAGAACTCTGCCTCCTCACCTGGGCAATCAGAGAGATTTCAGAAAATCTAATCATGGTTGAAGCTTGCATTTTATTTGAATAAATACTGATATTAGAACCAAGGGGTACCACACCAATCATGCCCTTCACCCTCTGATCTTCTGGGAATGTAAATCATCCCTCCCAATGAAATCTCTTCCTCCTCTTGAGTCCTCCTTTGGCTTAGCAAGTACCTAGTGAATTCCTTTTCTTTTTCCCTCAATTTCTATCAACTCACTATCATTAAACTTCAACATTAAACATTCAAATCTGGTCATGGCCAATTTTCTTTTTGTAGGAAGAAGACTATAACTTTATTTTTTTAAATCCCTTGAGGTCACTTTCTGCAGCTGTTCAGAAAATGAGAAACTCCAGTGGGATGCACACAAACCTGTCCCTCCAAATGGTTATTTCCACCCCCTTTTTCCTGAAATCAATTACTGTTCCAGAAACCAATATCCATACTACTTCTCTAAACAGAACCCTCCTCATTGTTGGAGAACTTGCTCTGCTCAACCACCTCTGCTTCCCCCAAAACCATTCCTAGTTTCCTTAGCTGTAGGAAGTGCTTTGGGTTCTGTCGAATAATTCACAGATGATTTAGTCACTAATGTGTTATGGATTGTAATGTGTAAGGTTTATGTGTTATGGATGACTACCAGTGTTAGGGGCAACATGCTTCTGAGAAGCATTTGTTGGGGAACATGATCCATTAGATGTAACTGCAGTCATGGACTGTTGTGTCCCCCTTAAAGTTATTTAATTGGCTGCTGTGGGAAACTGGATGTTGGCCATATAAGCTTTTGACTTACTCTGTGTGTACTTACTGGTCTTTGGCCATTGATCCTTTAGTATAATAAAAATGCATTTTTATTTGCAATTATATTGCTCCATCGCTATGCCTTACTGTACATATATGGCCTTGTTTTGTAACCCTTACCTCATTTTCTATTACAACTGTTCACTATGCTAAGTGAATTATTTTTGTAATGACATCTTTATTCACCAGGCACTTTTCTGCCCCGAAACAACTTTTTCATATTGTTGCTCTTCTGTCATGCTGATTTGCTACCATACAGTGTGAATTTATGGAAAAGGGATAAGCAGTACAGTGAAATCCCTCCCAACCCCACTTAGTCACATGTCTTTTGACTGCCTTTTTCCTTGTCCCTTTTGGTACCTTTTCTCGCTGTACCAGTTTCTTGTACACAGAGTCTGGAAAGGAGCGGAGAGGGCAGAACTTTCCGGTGCCTTCAGCACACATAAAGACTCCATTCTCGTAGACGACACGCCCGTGGCTTATAGTAACCAGTGGTACCCCATGGCAGCGCATGTTCTCATACAGGTTCACATCACCACCCTGGACCTGGGTACTGGCTGAGATGGTCCTAGGAAAGAGCAAAGAGCAGTGAGATCTGCAGCGAACTGGCTCTACTTAATATAAAGTTGCTGGTTTCAGTAAGTTCAGGGAACCAAATCAGATCTTCCTTTCTATTGACTTAAACATCTGGTGAATTTCAAGGGGTCAACCTTTAACACCATTTGTCCTGAGAACTTATAAAAGAGAAAGTGGCTATGCCTATAGAACACATTTAATCAGTTCAGCTGAAAACTTAGATGGCTTAGCTAGTTTTTTAACACGACTTACTAGATCTTTAAAAGACACTAGATCAGGATATTCATATTATGATTTTATATAACAATATCTAGATATTATTATTTTGCTTTAATTCCTTAATTAACTGTATTTTCTATATAGAGTTTACTTCCAGTGTGATTGCACTGAATATTTATTTTTTTTATTCATGGTCCTTAAATTTAGATTATGCTGACTGCTGCAAATTTAGAAAGCTCCATCAGATGATACAAGATGACTTAAGTCTAAATAAATATGACACTTGCAGCTTAATCCTATTACTTACTCTTATTTAGATTTATTTTGTTTTTAACATCTTTCTTTAATAATATTTATTGATTTTACATGTTATTCTCATGAAAGCCATTGTATACATCTTAATTTAAGGAGAGAAAGGTGTAACAAATAAATAGATAAGTAAATGCAGTATCTTCCTGGAAAAAATAGTCAGCAATTCTGTCAAATGGAGTACCTCAAAGAAGAAACTTCATTTAATGGCTCCATAATCTAGTATCATCATTAATCTAGTCTGACAGTTTTCTGCTTTTTGCAAATAAGCAGCCTGGTCTAACCTATTGAAACACCATCCTTGACACTGGACTAATTCATGTGGAAGAATCACAGGTTTCTGGCTTTATTTTGACTGTTACTGGAATATGGATTAAAATTCCGTTCTATCTGCAACTAGGTCCTGGAAACCTTAAATAGATTAAACTACTTAGGGATTGTTTTTGAATAAGAAATGCTATACAAAAGTTTTTAGTAAAGTAGTTTTCAATTTATGCCACATAGTCGATAGTCTTTTGCTGTGCCAGTCCCCTATCCAATTGATTGGGGAGTCCTCTTGTCTAGTGATTAGATTGACATAGGATTGGTTTTTGCATTCTCCATAGAAACACTAACTCAAATATTTATGGCATCAGGTCTTACCTTAATACTAAGCTGTGAGGTTGCCTTGAGGGCAAATATTCTGCCCACAGGCTCTGCCTTTGAGGGAATCAGGTAGCAATTTTTTTCTGTGGCTTTATGGTTTTTGTTATCTAGCATACTGAGATCCTGTGCTCACATGACAATGTGATGTGGTAATTAAAGTGTTGGATTGGCACTGTTCAGACCTTGGTTTTAGTCCATTCTCAGTCACAGAAACTCGCTGGGTGACTTTAGATCAGTCACTTTTTTTCCCCAGCTAAACCTACCTCACAAGATTGTTGGGGGGGGGGGGGATCAGAGGATGGAGCATTATGTATGCCACATTGAATTCTTGAATGAAAAGTGGGGTATACATTGGTTAATGAAATGATGGACAGTTTGATCATTCAATCAATATTTAGATACTGTGGTTAATATCCTCTCTCCTAGCACATGTTCCCAACTACCTATCCATTCATACCCTTGGATATTTTCAGTGGTATAAATAGAGTTAAGTCAGGAGCTGCAGCCACCTTGGGGTCCCTGGCACAAAGGGCTTTACTTGGATTTTCACTGTTTAAAAAAATCAAACCTGACTGTGGCCTGCTCCTAGGCAACATCTCCCCATACAGCAATCTAAACATCTTATCCTGCACAATGGATTAAGGCTAGCGAGATAGGAAACAGGGCAAACAGGGCAGACAACGTAGCCATCTCTCCGCACAGCTGAAAACTGTCAAAGTTGAGAAACACTGAATTAGAGGGACAGCAAATAGCCACCAAACCTCTCTTTTTCTCCATCTAACAGTCATCCAGACTCTCGATCTGCCCTAAACCTGCTGGTGCTATCCATTGGCAAAAGAGCGCTCACTGCTGCCATTCCTCCCTGAAAGTGATTTTTGTGTATAAGCCTTGGCATCAGAACCAAACCTAGTGGCTTCTCTAATGATTAACGTTAGGATGTCCCGCCTCTGAAATTTGCACAGACATTTCTCTGTGCTAGGACTCTGGCTGTTCCCCTCCTCCCAATCCCATCTTCCCCAATGCCTACTTGGTGGCCTCAGGGTCCCACACAACTACGTCTGCATCGGCTCCAGGAATGATGCGGCCCTTGCGAGGGTACAGGTTGTAGATCTTGGCAGCATTAGAGCTGGTGATTGCAACAAAGCGGTTCTCATCCATCTTGCCCCCTACCTGCAAAGGAGCAGAGTCAGAAGATTCAGTTCTTGCTCAGGATGAGGTTTAGAGTCATAGAGTGGTGGTGTTAAAGAATTTTGTTTGGGTAAAGGGACTATAGTCTCTGGGGGGGTAAAAAGGAAAATTGGTTCGGGGGAACAGGTAGTAAAAAAAAGCTACCGGTTGATGTGAACCGGTATTTCCGACAATCAGCTGTGCTGCGTGATTTATATTCGCTAGAAAGCAGGAAATCCTGCTTTCTAGCAAATCTAAATCGCATGGCACAGCTGTCCCCCCCTGCTGTTCTACTTACCTTGTTAAGCCTTCTTTTTCTGCGCAAAGTGCGTGTTTGGCAAGCAGTGCGTATGTGTGCGTGTGCAGTGTGCATTTGGTGCGCACTGCGCATGCATGCACACGCAGCATGTTTGCTATGTAATGCGTATGTGCACGCAGCATGTTTTTGGTGTGCACTGTGCATGCGCACGCACGCAGCACACATTTGGCACACAGCACGCATGCACAGGCAGTGAACCGGTAGCAATCCACAGAGGATTTCACCACTGGATAGTAACAACAACTGTCTGCTGTTTCCTGCTTCCTCTCTTATATGAACCGTCGCTTATTGCTCAATTGTTCATTTGCAGTTTATTTTTCCTCAAATGCTGTGTTCTTTTCTTCTTTTCTTTTACTAAGGCCCAGCTTTTAATTTGGATGATAAAATGATATGCAAGTGTGCAAGTATAAGGCTACAGAAGCCACTCATTTGCCTCAGAGTGTGAGATGGATGGCAAATAAATTTAATAATAGTGATAATAGTTACAGGGAACTGCCTTTTCATGAAGATTGTGACCAAAGGATAGATTTGAAAATATCAACCTGACAGCCATTGTTCTTATGCCCATTGGGGACAAATGGCTTTGAAGACTGTGCTTGTGATGGAAAGCAGGAAGCTATAGAAGAATGGCATAGAAACACTAGGTAGGAGTCTGCTATACTATAAGATGAAAAATAGCAATTATTTATTGAATGCATTTGGAATCAGCCAAAATACTCTCGGGTGATTGCCAATAAAAGAAAATAATTCTTTTCTTTAATAATAAAATACAAAGAGTATAGTGGTTGCAATGCACAACTTGAACCACAGAGCTCCCTTCTAATTTTTGGACCAATCACATTTTCAGCCTGACTACTTCTCAGGTTTGTATTGAAAAAATTGAAAAGAACCAATTATATAAGCCACTTAAGCTGTCAGAGAAAAGGCAGAATATCAGTGAATGAATGAATGAAAATATAAACAAAAGCAGTAACAAATCTAGCAGCAAAAAAACCCAATCCAATAATAAACACTCTTAATAGGTGTTAGCATGTATTCATAAATAAAATTATTTTTATCAACTTTCAGTAATGTATGAAAGCAGCTCAGACACATAGAAGATATCTATTTCATATGGTAATTGGCTGCCTTCCCAACTATCAGAAAGAAAAGAAAGCAATGTAATTATCCTGAACAGGCTTCTTTTGAAAACAGAGAATTTCCTTGGGAAACCAAAGCATAAGATAACAGCACCTGATAATTCTTTATTTCCTAGAGTAACTCCCATTCACAACTCAGTGTATTTTCCCCCTTAAACTAGAGAATTTAAGAGAATTTAGCCATTGCTACTCTATTTACAAAGCAACTTATCTTCTCTAAGAGTGTAGCAACGGGAGCTTGCCAACTAAGAGCCATTGGGAGGAATATATTATCAAGATAAAAATGGAGGCTGAGCATTAAATTTATGTGTGTAGCTTCAACTAAGACCCAGAAAAAAAACACTCCAGAGAGGGAGAATGGAGTAAGAAACAATTTCAGGAAGCATAGAAAGAGAGGGAGAGTCATTTGAGCAACACAAATCAGATCTAAGGAATGAAATAAATCCTTACCAAACCCATATAGAATCTTAGAGAATCTGTGTGGAAAACCCTAACAAATTTCTTAGATTTCTAACAAATATTTCAACTTTTCTCCGTTAGGACTCTTGGTCTCCAGAACATTTTCACTTCCAGTTCTATAAGGAAGAAGTTATATTGCAAGTTAACTGTCATAAGTTTTAAAGATTATCATAGAACCACAAAATATGCTTTGATTTTTTAAAAATGTGAAGTCCTAGGAAAGTGTATTCACATAATGTTCCAAAGGCTACAGTTCAGCTTCAGAGATACTTTCTATAGATGACATTCCACAATAACAGCACCACAGCCAAAATGGCTCTCTTTTACGCCTTGGGTAACTGCTTCTCTTTGGGATAAGCCATTCAGAAAAGTCCTTTGGAAATGACCTCTATGTCACAACTATCGCTGGCTCTGAGAGCAAAAACTTCACTATTCATATCTAAACCGTAATCACCTGGAGATTGAGTATTTTTTTTTTAATTTGATTTATATGCCACCCTTCTCCGAAGACTCAGGACGGTTTACAATGCATTAAGCAATAGCCTTCATACTTTTGTATATTTATACAAAGTCAGCTTATTGCCCCCACAAACTGGGTCCTCAATTTACCTACCTTAGAAAGGATGGAAGGCTGAGTCAACCTTGAGCCTGGTGAGATTCGAACACAATAATTGCAGATAGCTGGTGTTTAATTACAATGCTTTTAGTCTGCTGAGCCACCAGAGTTCAGCCACCAGAGTATTTGAATAGAAAGAAGAGCAAAGAAATTACAAATATGTGGTACTGCTTCCTCAACACAGTATCAGGAAAATGGATATTGGGGAAATTCAATACAAAAAAAGACCAATATTCTCTCAATGTTAAAAAATGGATTGAAGGAAGTACAGATAACTATTGTACAGATCAGTTAGTTTAATTTTTTTTCCTCCTGATAAAAAGCATTAACAGATAGGTATCAGAGATCCAGAAGAACAAGTCCTGATGAAGAAAATCAGCACAGCTTTTGAGAAGCTAACTCTTATTACACTATTCTGCTAGATTTCTTTAGGCATATCAGTAAGTAAAGAGATTGGAGCAAACTGATATTACATATTTGGAGTTTTAAAAAGCTCTTCATCAAAGGCTCCAATGAAAATAACCTATTGGATAAGAGCACAGGTCTTTTCATCTGGCTAACAAATAGTAAACAGAGCCTAGAAATAATTCTCAAAATAATCTTCCTTCCTAGAAAGATCTATGTAAGGTGAGCTTCCACAAAGTTCATCATTGGGAATCTGTTTTAGTATTTATTAGGAGTGAGCAGAAAAAAGGCAATGTTGTTGATATCACAAGTAATTCAGGATAGAAAATGGAGGAAAAAACAAAAGATTACAAAGGGCTTCAAAAGGGTATCTTCACATTGGTTTAATGAGCTTTAAAATGGCCAATGCAGTTCAGTGTAAATTAGTGCAAAGCGTTGCATACTGAAGGAAAAGCTCACAAGTCTGAATTAGCAAATAGTTACACAAAAAGGGTATTGCATTTTATAGCACAGTGCAAAGTTCAACCCAGTATACAACTGCTGCAAATAAGGTGAATTCCTAATCTAAAATCTCTAGCAAAGGTACTGAAATAAAACTGAAGTATGGTAATGTCCTTGTAGGGCTGCATCTGAAGTATTGTCCCATTCTGGTCCCTTTAAAATGACATCCAAGAACTGGTACAGAAACAGGCACTGAAAATGATGAATGGAGTAGCTCTTCTAAGAAGGAAAATTGATAGCTTGATTTTTCAAAAGAAGATAGGTACTGTAAGGGATACTATACTATACTTCCAAGTTGGAAGCATTGAAGTGCTTCTGTGGTGAAAGGGTCAGCCGGTGACATCACTGTTGCCCGGGGGATGCCCAGTTGAGGGCTCCTTTCATGTCCCTGTTAAGTTGTCCACTGAATAGATGGTACCCATCTATCTACTCATGGTTGCCCACTTTCAAACTGCAGGGTTGGCAGGAGCTGGAGTGAATGAGAGCTCACCCTGCCATGCAGCAGCAACCGGGTCTTAAATGTGAGCCTGCCGATCATCAGCCCTGTGTCATAACCACGTGAGCTACCACGCTCCTAGGTAAGAGATGAATGTGGTAAAGATATATAAAGTTGGGTTTTTCGTGAAAAATGTGGATAGCAATTTTTTTTCATAATATTAAAAGTTGGATCATCCACAGACACAAAAAATGATAATCTCATGATTTACTCCTGCAGAAATCTTATTTCTGAGATCAGTAAATTCTGCTTATGGGATGCGGCGGCTCAGTGGCTAAGACACTGAGCTTGTCGATCGAAAGGTTGGCAGTTCAGTGGTTCGAATTCCTAGTGCCGCATAACGGGATGAACTCCTGTTACTTGTCTCAACTTCTGCCAACCTAGCAGTTTGAAAGCACGTAAAAAATGCAAGTAATAGGGACCACCTTTGGTGGGAAGGTAACAGTGTTCCTTGCGCTTTTGGTGTTTAGTCATGCTGGCCACATGACCATGGAGACGTCTTCAGACAGCGCTGGCTCTTCGGTTTTGAAACGGAGATGAGCACCGCCCCCTAGAGTCAGGAACGACTAGCACATATGTGCGAGGGGAACCTTTACCTTTACCTTAAACTCTGCTTCCAGATACAAAACAAGTCTTTATTTCTCTACCAACTTAGTATACTTCCCTGCTCCTATTTAGGAAACCAGAATGGGCATCCTTCTTTCTTAACAGCCACATTCTCTTTGATACTATTACTTACCACTCCACGTTCCCAGATGACAGCCATACGGTCCTGTACCCCACTGACTCCATGGGGGATCTTAGTGAAGTCTTCCTTCCCCATTGCCTTCTGTTTAGTGGTGAAAGGGCAGTGATCAGAGGCCACAACATTCACAGTGTCACTGAGGATAAAGATAAAGGAAGCCATAGGGTAAGTCCTAAGTACTATTTGTTGTGCTGATATTTCACCCCAAATTTCCCATGAGTCATAGGGTTGAGTCATCTAAAATTTTCATAAATGAATGAATGAATGAATGAATGGTCACAGACTTTCCCTTTCAGATCTGTCCTTTTCTATCCCTTTTAGATTACATTACAATTGGTTCTTCAGGTATTATCTATAGTTAAGTAATCCAAAGCTTCTTACTTGGCAAGCAAACTCATGAGGTAGGCGGAAGTGTTTGTATCTAGCCGCAAGGGTGGCACCGTGACATAGGCTGCTGCATGGGACCAGTCTTGGTGATAGTAGTGTAAGCCTGTTAGCGTAGTATGTGCTGTGGTGGTCTCTGCATACACAACCTTCCCTGCAGGTAAGAAAGGGGAGAAACCATTGACCCCCCAAAGAGTTAGATCCAATCTTTTTAGAGTTCAATACCTTATAGGGTGATAAATAGATGAGGCGACACATCAGTCTTTATCTGATATTGAATTATCTGCATAGGGTGGGCAAACCCCTTTGAGGAAATTGAGGGTAGGAGATTGGAAGAGGAAAATAGCACTCTTTATAGTGCCACATTTAAATATATAGCTATTAAAATGTAGGAAAAGTCTTTGGAACCAGGATGGGATAAATGGAAAGGTAGGATTCAAAGCCTTCTTTGCAGCTGTTCTAAAATAATAACAAACACCATGTATTTTGCATTAAGTGGTGGTCTTTGCACTCAGATTCAGAAGTTGGCTCTCACCTTGCATTTTGGCTGTAGCTATAACATCCCCAGCTGACATGCTAGAAACGTTGACCAGATAGACAGGGCAGTGAGTCTGCCAAAAGGAGAAAAAAGGGGGAAAGCATCAGATTGAGCTGTGAATTAGGTGTCACAGTAGAATATATACAGAAGGGTGCCAAACATTCTAGCTTCTTGGATAATGAAAGTAGCCTATGGGAAATTAGGGCTCAAGTGGCCTGGTGTAGAATGAGACCAAAGAATCCACCTAAGAAATTTCCTTGAAAAGAATAAGTTTATAGTGGATATAAGGGCTCAGCCATTAGCTCTAAGGTGGGTAAAATTGGTTCCCCAGGGAAGAATGGGTAGAGCTGGCTCTTACCCGATTAGCAATGGTGATGACACGATGTGTAGCTTCAGCCTCTAGCTGCAATGAGAAAAGGACATGAGAAGTGTAAAATATAATGCATGTTACTTCTCTGCTATTAGTAGCCCATGCGTGCTTAAAAACTTTACCACATCCCTGTCACTCAAGCAATGTTAAATTATTTTAAAGTCAGCTTGAACAATTGATAGCTTCATGGTAAGGTGTTCTAACTACAATATGCCAATAATAATGTGCTACAAATAGTAATTAAGTCAGTGAGCAGAGATAATCATGTCCTGACCTGTCGACTGGGGAAGGAGATTCCCACCCCCACCCCCATATCCAATCACACAGGTTCATGAGAAGAGGGAAGAAGGAGCAATTTCTGACTGGAGGATGCATGAACATATGTACATATACCACATGGCATCTTTACCTCTTCTGGTCGGCTGATCTCAATTCCCTCTGGACCAGTGATGCCCAGATCCAGAGCTTCTCTAGCCCCCTGTACAGAGAATCAGAACAAAAAGTTCAGGATTGAGACAGTGGTATCCTTTTTTTCTTCTTGATGCTTTTAATTACACATTTTGAAACCAACTTCATAATCTGGAATGCCGATGCATGATCTAAAGGTTGTGTGAAGTGTCTCCCACTTCACATTTTCAGTGAGTGTGGTGAGTGACCGAGATGGTGATTCCAATCCATAATTCTTACTATATGTGAAAATTTAAAAAAATGATGATACTGGATTGAGAGCATGACTGCATGGGTAGTATAAATTGCTTGTGGAAACACATCCAATTGTTCAGATGACACTAATGATAAGAATGAGAGTATGTGTGGGACGAAGCCAGGCTTTGCAACATTCAGAAAAGGATGATGGAGAAGATGATGTGCCCATCCAAATAACTTTCATCCTGGAAAAGTGGCAACTGCACTTTGAGACCCTCCACATTCATGAAAACAGTGGCGCTCAGACCCATCTAAGTTGGCATTGTTGGACCCACCCTACCATCCTCCAAAGCAGCTTACCTCAGCCACTAGCTCGCCATTCTCAGCATGAACACGTGCAATAGCTCCAATATCTTTGCAAGCACGGAACACCTGATAGAGCTCACTGTCTCGGAGCATGTACAAGTCTTTGTATGTCATGAACATCTGGAACGAGTTGACACCCTTCTCCCGAACCAAAGTTTCCATTTCTGATTTTACCTAAGACACCAGGGGGAATGGGGTTAAGAAAGAATACATTAATCACTATTTGAAATTTTAAAGAAGTCCTGCAGACAAAAATATCCTGTCCATCCACTCGTAGTCAGAAAGGATAGGAGAATGCAGCATGTCTGAAACTCAGAATTCAAGGTCTCTAGAACTGCCAAATAAAAAGGTAAAGGTTCCATGATGACAGGACAGAACCTGCATTTTAAAATTTGCCTTCATGCCGCCCCACATTGCATCCTAACCAGCTTATCGCTAGCTCTGAGCAAGAAACTTCATAGCATATTGGTGCATAGTAATTGTGTAAAATCACCCAAACTTTTGCTTCAAGGATAAAATTTTAAGACTTAGCTCTACATATTTGCATACTAGCTAGACAAGCTCTGTGATACAGGAAAGCCATTGTAACTTTTGTTCAGGGGCCCTGAATCGCAATCTGAGTTTTTCAAGAATGTCCTTTCACAGATTCATCTGCTCTGCTTGAACCTGAATGTTTCATGGGATGTTATAAAGTGTCAATCATCAGCACAAAAGGTAGGATATAAAACAAATCATATATATATATATATATATATATATATATATATATATATATATATATATATATGATTTATATGATATATATGAAAACATATATATATATTTTCTGAGGTTTTCGCGGGTGTTTATATGTAGGTCTTTGGTTATTCGGGTCTTCTCCCATGTAGAATTGGATGTGTCTTGGCGACGTTTCGACGAAGTCTCATTCGTCATCTTCAGGCTGGTGTTCTCGGCTTCGTGCCTGGAAGCACGAAGCCTGGAAGCACGAAGCTGAGAACAACCAGCCTGAAGATGACGAATGAGACTTTGTCGAAACGTCGCCAAGACACATCCAATTCTACGTGGGAGAACACCCGAATAACCAAAGACCTATATATACATATATATATATATACATATATATATATACATAATATACATACATATACATATACATATACATACATACATACATACATACATACATACATACATATATATATATATGTAATTGTATATATGTACAATATGGTTGTCAATGGTTGACATGCAGCCCAAATGTCTAAAGGAAAAATATTACATGATATTCTATAAACACAAGCCCTAAAGCAGCTACAGCATGCTCCTTCCTCCTCAGTCACCATCAGAAAAAGGACATATGATAGCCCAGAAAATTGTACAAGAGGGCTGAGCCAGGCCCTCCATAAGGGACATAGGGACAGCTTTCCTTAGGATGTTAATGAAGTCTTTAAAACAGGAGTCCTGATACTGACAATATTTTTTAACCAACTTAGTGAAATGCCATATGCAAGGGAAAACCATGGTACAGCCTATTGCCTTGCAGAATTAGAAGCAGTACAGTAATGAATGAACCCCCCAAAATGGGTAAATTGAGTAACTATGTAAAGTGTGCTATATAATTACAGTCACTAAAAAGCGATTTTGGAGTTACAAATTGAAGCATGAAGTGAATAAAGTGTTTCAGATTTTTCTGCTTACTACTTCACTATTCCATACTAGTGTTTCTCCATCCATCTCTTTCCAAATGTACTATACTACAAATCCATCGGAGTTCGTGATTCTGGGAGTTGTAGCCCTGGGCTCAACTTGGGAGAAAGCTCTTCCTTCTGGGACCAGACATAGAGGATAAAACCAGCAGAGAAGAAAATTCAGAGCAGAGTGAACAGAGTGAAAGAAAAAGAGTTCAAGCAGAGTGTTGTCAGAAACTGAGGGTGGTAGGAGGATGGAGAAAAAAACCACTGAGCCGCAGAACCCAAACAAAAAACTACTGTATCCTCAATCACCCAACCTGGACAAGATGACCAGAGAATGGATGTATATAATCCAGTAATCAGGGTCTGTAGTTCCTGAACAAGTTCCAGATGTTACATACTTTGTAAGAGGAACTGCACAAGGGCCTGAGTTGAAGTAGACCCCAGCAGATGATAATGTGAGGACAGGCGAATGGATGGAAACCTGTACGCAACATTGGCAGAAAGCTGGGCTGTTGGGCGAAGGTGATCATTATCCTGGATGAACAGGGCAGGGCCACAGTTCAAGCTCAATTTTCGGTAGGATTTGATAGGGTACTGCCAGCTACTTTAGAAGGTCACTTCTTGTCAATTTAGAACAGTTTTCAATGTTGGACTTCCGGGTGGGACTTCGTCGTCGCCGGGCGGCTCCTGTGTAGCTGCCGGCTTCGACGCGCGTTAGAGCCGCAAAACAGCTGTTGAGCGGCTCGGAAAATCCCCCTTTCGATTTAGGAGGGGGCAAGAGCCGGCGAAGTCTAGGTAGAGCCCCAGAAGCACCTCCAGGGGTTTTTTTTTTTGCCCTGGAAGGTGCTCTGTGCGAAGGCTCCCTATCCACTTCGCTGAAGCTCTGCGCGCCGAGGGACCTCTGTCAGCGGCAGAGCGAGACGACTGGAGTTATCCCATCCTCTAAAGATAGATCCTGTAACGACTTGAATTGGTGAGAAAAAAATTTTTTTTAAAGGGGAATTTTTTAAAAGAGTTTTTAAGCCTGCTGAGAGCTAAAGAAAAAGAAGTAGCAGTTTAAAATCTGGAGTGAAAGCAACAGAAAATGGCACTTGGCTTAAAAAGCAGAAACGAAAGTAGAAAGTGAAACTGATAATTAACAGCTTTAGCCTGCCTGGTGTTAATTCAAAAGACTTTAAAGATCTTAAAGTGGAAAATAACTTTGGCTGTTCCCCCTTCCTGCAAAACTGGGGAGAAAGACTGGACTTTTAGGGAAGGGAGGAAGATTTTCTTTTTTTAAGAAATTAAGGTGTTTCCCAGGCATGGCTTCAAAGAAAACTGGTGGGGATTCCCCTCCTCACCAGACAAAGGAATTACCAGCCAAGCCATTAGCTCAGCCTCAGAGTACAATGCAAGGAGGAGGGAATGAGGATTTGAAAGCTTTCATGGCCAATTTAACAGCAACTCTTGCTAACCAGATTAAAGATTTGAATGTGAAGATTGAAAATAATCAAAATGAAATGAAGCAATTTGTAAAGGAAAAAAGTGATAAGTTGAATCAGAATGTAACTACAGTAGTCACGGCTCTGACTGATGCTTTGGTGGTGGTTGAAAAAAAAGTGGATGACCTAAACTTAGATGTGCAAAAGAATAAGAAGAGAAGAGGAGAAATTTTTTAAGGTGGACCTGAGGAACCAGAAGATGGAGGATGAAATTACCATGCTACAATTTCGAAATATGGAGTTTGCCATAAGATTAAGGGGTCTGAGGGAGAATAACAGACAGGACTTGAGGGCTGCTTGTGTGGACATATTGGTCAAAATCTCAAAAATGGAACCCGAGCTAATTGAGAAAAGAATTGACAAGATTTACAGGGTTAATTCCCGAGTAGCGAAACAGAGGAATTTGCCCAGAGATGTTGTGATTTATTTTACTGACAGAACGCTGAGAAATAATATTTTGCAAAGTTCTTTTCATACCAGTATTCAGGCGGAGGGCAATCAAATTGGAGTTTTTAAAGAGCTACCACCCAAAATGTTAAGAGATCGGAGAGACTATGGTTTCCTGGCGAATGAATTGAAAAGGCGACAGATCCCATTCAGATGGGATGCACCAGCTGGAATTATTTTGAGATATGAGGATGTTAGATACCGTTTGAATTCGTTGGCAAAAGCAGAACATTTTTACCACAACATTCTTAAAAGATCCCCAACACCACCATGTTCATCCACATTGTTATCAGTTGAAGGAGCCTTTCAACATAAGGATTATGAGGAAGAGATTTTAGAACTTCCAAGGGAACAAGAACAACAGGCACTTCAAGTAATGGCAACGGAGGAAGTTTTAGGAGCAGAAGGTGGTTTAACAGAGGACTTTTTTATTGGCCTCCCAGAGCCAAGAACAAAACATTCCAGAGCGACAAGAGAGGTGGATCCGGACCTTGAATTGTTGATGCAAGAACCAAAAGACCAACGTGTAACTCGTGCAGTGGAAAAGCAGAGACAAGAGAAGCAAAAACAACAGAGGTCCGAGGTGCCACAAGAAGTGAAAGGGACGAATGAGGCATCACAAAAATCCGAAGCAGTGGGAGGAGCAAGACCCAAGACTTCTGTTGTTGAACAAAGTCTTAAACAAGTGCTCGGCAAGCTTCGTGAATCTTCAGATGGCAGTTAGATTCTTATCGTGGAATGTGAATGGTTTGAATTCCCCACAGAAAAGAAGGAAAATATTTCATTATTTGAATCAATATAAAAACGAGATTGTGTGCCTCCAAGAAACTCATATTAGAACCCAGGACCAAAAATATTTGACAAATTCAAAATTTGGAGCACATTTTATTTCTTCTAATTTGGCAAAAAGGAATGGACTAGTGTTGTATATTTCTAAAAGAATACCAGCTAAACTTGTAGAATCGGATGATCAAGGAAGATATATTGCGGTTGAAATAAATGTACAGAATGTTCAGTTCCTTTTGATAGGAATCTACGCCCCTAACCAGCAGCAAGAAACTTTTTATAAATTACTACACAGCAAAATACTGCAATGGAATTATAAATCCCTTTTGATCATGAGAGATTGGAATGGAGTGATTGATATAAATCTTGACAAGAAGACATTGGCTAAGAAGGGGAATAAATTACCACAGACTTTCTTTGTATTGAAAGAAGAACTACAACTGAAGGATGTATGGAGAATACATCATCCGAAGGAACAGGATTTTATCTTTTTCTCTGACAGACATAAATCCTTTTCTAGAATTGACTTCATATTGGTTTCTACTGATTTATTTGCTAACACGATTAAGACTAAGATTTTTCCAAGAACTTTGTCTGATCATAGCCCTGTATGGATGGAAATGGATTTTGGTAAGAGGGAGAGAAGATCCTGGAGACTTAACGAGAATTTATTTAGGTACGAGAAGAATATAGAGGATCTTAAAAAACATGTGAAGGAATTTTTTCAGCTGAATTTGAATAAAGGTACACCTATTGAAGTTGTCTGGGATGCAAGTAAGGCTTATATGAGAGGTGTACTGATTTATATGAATTCTAAGCAAAGGTCAATACGACAAAAGACAAGAATAGAATTGGAGGCCGAAATAAAGGGAAAAGAACAATTGCATATAAAAAATCCGACTGATGAGAAGCTACAGCAAACTATAAAACTTCTGAAAGACCAATTTCAAACATTGATAGCTGATCAGACGGCGACTAATTTGCAATTTGCTAGACATAATACCTTTTGCAATGCTAACAAGCCGGGCAGATGGTTAGCATATACTTTAAGAAAGAAACAAAGTTCTCATATAATAGAATCTATTGAACACAAAGGCAAACAGGTCTTTCAACAGACGTCAGTTCATCAAGCTTTTTTAGATTATTATTCTAATTTATATCGTAAAGATAATATTCAAGAGGATCTTATTGATGAATATCTTGGAAAGATGAGAGTTACAAAAATTTCACTGGAACAAAGAGAAAGACTTAATTATTTAATAACTTCTGAAGAGATTTTGTTTGCAATTAAACAACTGAAAACAGCTAAAGCTCCTGGGACGGATGGCTTGACAGCAGTATATTATAAGAATTTACAATCAGAATTGGTAGAGCATCTTAAGGACTTATTTTGTAGTATACAACGGGGGGGTAAAATACCCCCCTCCTGGAAGACGGCCTTTATCTCACTTATACCAAAGGAAGACGGTTCTTCAAAACCAGAAAATTTTAGACCAATATCTCTCCTGAATACGGATTACAAAATTTTTGCTAAAGTTTTGGCCAACAGACTGATGCCAGTTATTCAAGAGGTGATTCATAGTGATCAAGCAGGTTTTATTGAGGGGAGATATATGAAGGATAATGTGCGGCAAGTCATAGATTTACTGGAATATCTTGAGAAGAATAAACAGATCCCTGCGGTGCTGGTATTTTTGGATGCGGAAAAAGCCTTTGATCGAGTCAATTGGGACTTTCTAGTAAAGACTTTGTATAAAATGGATTTTGGAGATCAGTTTGTACAAGCAATTGAGGCAATCTATCAAGAACAGACAGCACAAATGGTTATTAATGGAAGTTTAACTACCAATTTTCAGATACAGAAAGGAACTAGACAAGGTTGCCCGTTATCTCCATTGTTGTTTATTCTAACCTTAGAAGTCTTGTTGAATTCTTTACGGGATTCAAATAAATTGAGTGGAATTGTTGTAAGGCAAAAAGACTACAGGACGAAAGCATTCGCAGATGATCTGGTTGTAACCCTAACACGACCTTTGGAATCAATCATTCAGATGAAAAAAATTATTGATGAGTATGGTTTGGTCTCAGGTTTTAGACTAAACCAGAAAAAGACTAAGATGATAGTTAAGAACATGTCGGAACCACAAAGGACTGAACTGGAAAGGGTGGCAGGTTTTGAAATAGCTATAAAGGTGAAATATCTAGGAGTCCAGGTTGCAGCGTCTAATATAAAACTTTTTCAAAATAATTATGAGGTTTTGTGGCATAAGATACAAAAGGACCTTGAAATATGGAAGAAACTGCAACTATCTTTACTTGGAAGAATAGCAGCTATTAAGATGAACGTTCTACCTAGATTTCTGTTTTTATTTCAAATGATCCCAGTGCTTAAAAGTGATAAAATACTGGCTGAATGGCAGTCAGGTCTAAACAAATTTATTTGGAATCAGAAAAAGCCAAGAGTTAAGTTTAAAATTATGCAAGATGTTCGGGAAAGAGGTGGCCTTAAAGTTCCAAACCTACGTCTATATTATGAAGCTACAGTGTTGACACAATTGGGTGACTGGTTTGGAATAACGAAAAATGACATTTTGAATTTAGAAGGCCACGATTTGGATTTTGGTTGGCATGCATATTTGTTTTATGAAGATAAGTTGGATAATGTTTTCAAAAATCACATATTGAGACGGGCGTTGATGAGAGTTTGGAAGAAGCACCAGTTTCAGTTGGATTACAAAATACCTTTGTGGTTGGATCTTGGGCAGATTATGCCAAATATAAAGTCACTCGGGGGGTTGTTATACAAAGAGATACTTTTTAATGATGGGGGCAGATGGAACTTGAAATCCTTTAAAACTCTGTTGGAAGATGGGAAGAACTTAACTTGGTTGCAGTATTCTCAACTTCAATCGAGATGGAGAGAAGATCAGAAAATTGGATTAATGCTACATGAAGAAGATTTGGTGATACAGATGAAACAGAAAGGACCGATGCATATTAAGAGGGTGTATAATTTACTGCTAGAAAGAGATTCAGAGAGTGAATTAGTTAAGGATTGTATGATAAAATAGGCACAGAATTTTGCAGAACCAGTGATGTTAGAAACATGGGAAAAGATCTGGGTCCAGAATGTTAAATTTACGCAGGCACAGAATTTGAGGGAAAACTTTTACAAGATGTTTTATAGATGGCATTTAGATCCTAAGAAATTATCATGTATGTATCCAAATGTTCAACCCAAATGTTGGAGGTGTGATTGTTTGGATGCTACATACTTTCATATTTGGTGGACTTGCAGAAAAGTGAAAGCTTTTTGGATTAAACTCTGGTGGGTTATGCAGAATGTTTTGAAAAAGAAGCTTCAATTTTCTCCGCAATTGTTTTTGTTGGGTATAGTTAAGGATTGTTCACCGAATGAAACAAGATTGATTTTATACATGATTACCGCAGCTAGGTTACTGATTGGACAATATTGGAAAAAAGATAGTGTACCTACTATAGAAGAATGGACTTTGAAGATGGCTAATTTTGCGGAAATGGCAAAGATTTCTGCATATCTAAAAGATAGGACCCATGAAGTTTTTGTTCGGGACTGGAAGAAATGGGTGGACTATGTGCAGAATAAATATCAAATTAAGAAGTATCAGTTAGTATTTGATTGAGGATATAGGGGTTAGTTGATGTTTGGGTATAGGTATTTGGGGGATGTATATGTTGATATTTAGAAAAAATGGGTTGATTATGTGTAGAATAAGTATTAAATCAAGAATCTTTAGTTAGCTTTTTGATAGAGGTTGAAGAAATAAAGGATTATTTTTATTGTTATTACTATGTTAAATATATATATTATATTGTTTTCTAGATATTAACTTGATATAAATTTATATACTTTGGTATACTTTGGTTATTCTGCTGTCTAACAAAAAGAAGGGGGAAAAATTTTATGTTTGTGTTAGGTTCAAGGGGGCATTTATAAATTTTATAAACTTTATTTGTTTAAGTTCTCTTCTTATTAGTAAAGAATTTTGGATTTATCTTATTTTTGTTAAATTTATGATATATATTGTGGATCTCACCTATATCTAATGTTTAATAATGATTGATATATACTTATGATTTGTATGTAATGGAAGTCAGGGGGGGAGGGTTGGGGGGAAAGGGGGGGAGGGGGGAAAATGTGGGGTTAAAATTGTATTGTAAAACTTTTTCAATTAAAAAAAAAGAACAGTTTTCAATGTTATAGTATTAAGTATTATTTAGATTCCTAAAATCTCCAATCAGCATGCCCAATTATGGCTGTCGCAGCATGGAGAACCACACTGAAGGCTAATTCTGGAACACATATGGTGACATTACAATGCAAATCTTACATATTTGCATTCACATGTTGTACCTACATAGGAATCCAGTATTGGGTCTTACTGATTCTTAAATACACAGATCTTAACTGATGGGTTAGAACTGCAGTCAGACCAAATGTGGATTGCATCAGCAGCACACTCACTGTACAAAGACATGGAAGAAATTGTGTGCTTTTAAAGCAATATTAATTCCTGGTGACTACCTAGATTAGTTGCTGCAGTTTTCTTGGCAAGATTTTCCATTGCCTTTTTTCTGGGGCTGAGAGACAGAAAGTAACCCAATTGCCCAATTGGTTTTGTGCCTAAGGTGGAATTAGAATCATGCCTAAATATTATGCTTGCTAAAGAGGATCTTCGACCTAAAAGAATGAAGACTAGTACTTTGTTTCCCCAAAAATAAGACATCCCCTGATAATAAGCCCAATCGAGCTTTTGAGCGTATGTGCTAAAATAAGCCTCCTCCTGAAAATAAGCCCTCCCTGAAAATATTTAAACACAGAGCTGGAAATCAGGTAAGACGGCAAGAGGAGCCCCAACTTGCTCCAGGTGCCCCAAAATAATAAGAGCTCCCTGAAAATAAGACCAAGCGCTTATTTTGGAGTTTTAAAAAATATAAAACAGGATCTTATTTTCAGGGAAATACGGTAGTACAGAGGATACTAAACTAGACAATTTTTTTTAATTGTTTCATATTCCCTACCAGGTTCATCCCTCTTACCTTAGGTGCCCACCAGGTGATGCCCATATGCAGGGCATAATCACAGCACACTTTTGGGTCAGCCAAGCTGCGACATTTCTCATAAGCATCTAGCAGGGAAATTTCTTTATCTGGAAGTACGTGTCCAATAACCATAGTGGTTCCCCCAACCAGGGCTGCCTACATGGAGGAAGAAAACAACCCTTTAGAGATTTATTATATTTATATACCTGAAATTATTTCTATTCCTTTCTTGTATCATTTTTATAACTTTCAGGGAGCTAAATATCAATAACAGTAACTATCTCATATTAGAAAAGGATGGTAATATATTACAGGCATTAGCAACAGTAGGATATTAAATTATTTAAAATCCTCCCGACACAAGAATCACATTATTTTAAATAACTGAACAAATAAAAAAGGCCGTTCACTTTATACTGAAAGTGTAGCCAGCTGATACCAGATAAAGACTATATTCAATAGAGAATAATCACAACCCATCTTGCCTTCAATAGCAATGCAAAAAAAGTTTTTAGATAACTTAAAAATTTTCAGATACAAAAATAAAAACTAACAAAAACTAATAATTGACGTAGAAGAATGAAAAAAGAAGCAAAGCTAAAAGTGCAGAAAAAAGAAAAAGAAATACAAAGAAATGACTTTTATAGCAGATATGTATGAATTTGCAGTTATTAAACTCTTATTCTAGGTTTACTACATAACTGTCATTTTTTTTCTATTATCTAACTTTTTTCTAATCATCAAATCCATGTCATAGTTTTGTTTCTTTTCTGCTTCATGCAAAACGTTTGAAAATACAGGAAAAAATCTTTAGCTATTAATAGCTAAATCTTTAGCTATTTTTCGGTTTTCTGGCAGTTAGCTGATTTAGAAAGCCAATGGGAATTTTGCATGATTTTAGAGATAGAATGGTAGACTCATTTGTTCTGCTTTTCTGTTGATTTCTCTCCACTTCTTAAGAACAAACTGCATTCAAGGAAGTCTTGAACAGATTTCTGCAGGTCAAGAAGTGCTATACAGAAAAGCAAAACATTTTTATTTTTATTTCTTTGTTGCTGGAGGTAAGCAGAGTTTGTATGGTTAGTATTTATCAGGAATGTTAGAGTTGTGTCATGCCTTAGATTTGTGGTTTGTGGAGGTAGACAAGATGGCCTCCAAAATCATTCTTATTAAATGTATTAGAACATCTCTGGTCCAGGCATGTCTCTAATGGGACATCATTGTTTATATGAATTTTTTTTACTAATTCCAAGAAGCCTTTAACTCTTCATCCTCCAACTTTAGAAGTGATGAGATAGGCATTCAATGATGGAATGATGAGATAAGCACTCAATATGCTCAGAAATACTCTTTTAAACGGCCAGAGATAGGTAGTTCTACTTAACAATCCAGAAATAGATAACGGGAAATCCCTGATTAAACCAAGCCTAATCAATTCAAAGAATAATGCCTTCTAGCCTCATCACCCCTTATGACCCCAAAGTGTGGGACTATAAGGATGTTCTAACAGGTCATGAAATACAGAGTGGAAGGAGTCATCCTGCAAGTACCTAAGTGCTACCCAAGTGCTATAAAGCGTTTTATAGGTTAAAACCAGCACTTTAAATGTACTTAAACTGAATTGGTAACCAGCATAGTATCTATGGCATTAATGTTACATGTTTCCAACACTGGAAACCATTAACAATTAGCCTGCTGTATTTTGTAATTTTTATGTAGTCTTTAAAGACAGCCTCATGTGAAGCATCTTATTATAATCCTCATGGGTGGTAAGAAGGACACCAGTTAATTATGCCAGGTCCTTTTGCACCAGGTAAGACTGCAATTAGCATACCAGCTGGAGCTGGTGGTTCTTGCTTCAGTGATTAAGCAAGAACTGAGTGTACAAAACAACCCTCAAATTGCGAATCTGCTTTTTTACAGGAAGTACCTGCCTGAGAGATGGCTTTGGTTGCTCTTCCAGGTTATTTTTGTTGGGATTGGATGGGGGTGATGTGCCTCTTCTGTTGCTTTTAGATTTCTTGGTGGGTTTTTTGATACTGTTGATATAGTTTAGTTTTATTGGATTTATATACTGCCCTACTCCCGAAGGACTCAGGGCGGTGTACAGCCAACAATAAAAATACATACATACAAAATTTAAAACCAACTAAAAACAGATTAAATGAATTTGGCCCGGACAGAATTAAAACACCCCAATATAATTTAAAAAATTTTTTTTAAATTTGACACTAAAAACGGGGAGTGGTTAGGCCAGGCCCGCCTGGCGAAATAGAAAAGTCTTAAGAGCGCGGTGGAAGGTGGGCAGATTCGGGATTCTCCGTATCTCTGGGGGTAGCTCATTCCAGATAGTAGGTGCCCCCACAGAGAAAGCTCTCCCCCTGGGGGCTGCCAGCCGACATTGTTTGGCTGACGGCACCTGGAGGAGCCCCTCTCTATGAGAGCGTACTGGCCGGTGGGAGGCTATTGGTGGTAGTAGGCGGTCCTGCAAGTACCCAGGTCCTAAGCCATGGAGCGCTTTAAAGGTAGTAACCAGGACCTTGAAGCGCACCCGGAAGACTACTGGGAGCCAGTGCAGCTCGCGCAGGAGAGGTGTCACATGGGAACGCCATGTCGCTCCCATCACCACCCGCGCGGCCGCACTCTGCGCCAGTTGGAGCCTCCGGGTGCTCCTCAAGGGGAGCCCCATGTAGAGAGCGTTACAGTAGTCTAGACGGGAAGTGACAAGGGCGTGAGTGACCATGAGCAAGGAGTCCCGATCCAGAAAGGGACGTAACTGGTGGATCAGGCGAACCTGATAGAAAATCCTCCCGGCCACGGCCGTCAGATGCCCTTCCAAGGACAGCCGTGAATCCAGGAGGACGCCCAAGTTACGAACCCTCTCCGTGGGGGCCAGTGATTCGCCCCCAATAGTCAGTGATGGCGCCAACTGACTATATCGGGACGTCGGAAACCACAGCCACTCGGTCTTGGATGGGTTGAGCCTGAGCCTGTTCCGCCCCATCCAGATCTGCATGGCCTCCAGGCACCGGGACATCACTTCAAGGGCATCGTTGGGGTGGTCTGGGGTGGAGATGTACAGCTGAGTGTCATCAGCGTACTGATGGTACTTCACCCCAAAACCACGGATGATCTCACCCAGCGGCTTCACATAAATGTTGAACAGGAGGGGCGAGGGGACCGATCCTTGTGGCACCCCACATATAAGGGGCCTCGGGGTCGACCTCTGCCCCCCTGCCAACACAGACTGCGACCGGTCGGAGAGATAGGAGGAGAACCACCGCAACACAGTGCCTCCCACCCCCATCTCTACCAACTGGTGCAGCATGATACCATGGTCGATAGTATCAAAAGCCGCTGAGAGGTCTAACAGGACCAGGACAGAGGAGCACCCCCTGTCCCGAGCCCTCCAGAGATCATCAACCAACGCGACCAATGCCGTTTCCATGCTGTACCCGGGCCTGAAACCCGACTGGAACGGATCTAGATATGTCGCTTCATCCAGCTGCTGGGGAAACTGTTTCGCAACCACGCTCTCAACAACCTTCGCCACAAAGTGAAGGTTGGAGACCGGACGATAATTTACCAACATTGCCGGGTCCAGGGAAGGCTTCTTGAGGAGAGGCCTCACTACCGCCTCTTTCAAGGCGGCAGGAAAGACACCCTCCCCCAATGAAGCCTTTATAATCCCCTGGAGCCAGCCTCGTGTCACTTCCCGGGAAGCCAGCACTAACCAGGAAGGACACGGGTCCAATAAACACGTGGTCGCGTTCAGTCCACCCAGTATCCTGTCCACATCCTCAGGGGTCACAGGATCAAACTCAGTCCAGATAAAATTCTCAAGACCTGCCCCGGTCCCTTCCCCCGAGACCACCCAGTCGGAGTCCAAATCTTCCCGAATCTGAGTGATTTTGTCATACAGATATTGAACAAAATCCTCGGCTCTACCCTCCAAGGGTATAAAACCATTGTGGGAGATTATGTAACAGTCTGAGGCGTGGTATTATTTCATTGTAGGCTATCCTACTGGGGATGCCTAGAATGTATAGAAAGGCCTAAGAGGGAGAGAAGAGATCGAAATTGAAACAAAATGGAGTTGTTGTTTGTATATCAGGATTCTCCAATACTAGCATGGTTGGAGAACCTGATATACAAACAGCAACTCCATTTTACTTTGATTCAATTTCAATATGTTCCCTCCCACCCAATTTCAATAAAGATAATCTGGAAGAATAACCAGTCATCTGTACCTGAGCTGAACTCTGATTGAAAAGGGTCAAGATTTCTAGAGTGATGAGGTTTGATCTGCCACAATTGTCTGAATAATCCTTCTCACAAAAGGAAGCTTTAAGCCTGGTGGTAGTCTTCTAGGAATATAGGATCCAGAGACGGCCTCTTCAAAAGGGGGCATACCACAGCTTCTTTCAGGGCTGCTGACAACTCCCCCCTCAAGCAAAGGGATAATTAACAATCTCATGAATACAGCAGTGACTTATCCTCCTTGCAAAAGCCAGGATATTAGCTGAACAAGGGCTCCATGTTCAGCAAAAGAAATATTGGCAGGGAATCAAAAGGAGAAAGCTACTGCCCATATGCTTTCCTTTGGAACTTCCTGATAGGAAAGCTAGGCCGGAGCCAGCAGAGCTGTTTGGTAAAAAATAAAACCGCCCAGCTTCAAGGCCACTAGAGACCATGCCAAGAATCTGGAATCTGTTAATTTAAACCACTGCAGGGTCATAATAATTGTTTGTACCACTGCAGCAGGGCAATCAGCTGTTTTGAATGCCTTTGTTTTTGTCTGCACTAAATAAATCTTATCTGAGACTTTCATGTGTCTAGATAAAGAGCTGAGCTGAAGCAGGAAGTATCTATGATTTATTGCTAGCTCCAGAGAATACAGCCTGACAGCTGACAGCTAGGAACATCTGGCTAGTTTCTAGAAGAAACAGGATGTAAAGTTCAGATCAGAAGTGGGGATTTGAGATGCTAATGAATTATATTACATCTCATCCCTGAAAAAAATGGATATTCTGATAGGGGCTACCACTCCTCTCTCCCTGGACAAGGCAGATGTTTTATTGGCTCCACTATTACAAATTAAACATGCCAATAACCTATCTCAAATAATCAGAAAGTTGGTATAATATATGTTAAGTAGATATACAATAACTTATTCAAACAAAAGGAGTTGCTTTGAATACTGAATAATCCATGTTTCACTGCCTGGATTTTTATGAATCCCACCCTGCCTGAGACTCAGGAGATGTGTTTCTGCTAGGGCTAAACCATCAATCTGACCCGACATTGCAGGCAATTGCACATAGTGTCTCGTGAGGACTGTTTTGAGCAGAATAATTTCTGTCATAACAACCACTTCTGGGTTCTTGCCAGTCTAACCTCATCATTTGCATTATTGCTTTGCTCGGTTAAAAAAGAATACATGTACCTCATTCTGTTTTTAGGTTTTGGCTCTGCTTTAACTGAAACCTATTCATCAGGCACTGCAACTCCAGAAACACTGGAATGGAATGCTGACAAGCCCCAAACCAGTGGTGGGTTGCTACTGGTTCGCCCAGTTCGGGTGAACCAGTAGCAGTGGCGGCGGGAGGCTCCACCCACCCGCCCGAATGTCATCAAATACGCTCTGCGTATGAGAGTGAACCAGTAGCAAAGGTAAGTGAAACCTACCACTGCCCCAAACCCAATGATATTGTGCGATGAAGTTTCAGGACAGGTATCAACATATACAGTATGGGTACATGCACAAAAGCTGTTGCAGACAGGCTTCTACATTATCCCAGACCAGAAGGTTCAAGATCAGGTGATAATTAAAGCATAGAACCAAGGATCTCCTTATTATGGTTTCTATGGATGCCTGTCCTCAACTTACACCATGAGTGGACTGATATATGAGGACAGGGTGTTGACAGCTATTTGTTTAAAATCTGCAGGCAACAAGGTTTTTTTAGGACAATCTCAGTTTTTGTCAGGAGATGGTCATCACTTCTGATTTCTATTGGCAAGCAATATATCAGATAGGACCGTTTATTACTGCTTAACTTCAAGAATCTAATTACTAGCAACCTTTACTGTATATTTCTTTTGGAAGTCTTCCAGGAAACTCCATTACTCTCCACTTCCATTCAGGAAAAAATGGGACTGATAACTTCCTTCAGTTTTCTAACCACATGGAGAAACTATTAGAAATTGAAGCAGAAACCAGCACAGATACTGGGACAGAGTTGCTAAGAAATAAATTTTAGATAAGCATTATTTTGAATACAAGACTGAAGCCTATTGAATATGATGTGTGAAACTAATTTCCCTCATTTATTAGGCTAGAGGTGAAGTGAAGGAGAAATTTCAGCAAATACTGGGGAAAGAGAAAATGGAGTAAAAAAAAAAGCTTAATGGTGTTTGGACCAGGTTGTAACATAGCAGCCCCAAATTATGAGCTGGCATTGTAGCTTATCTATCTCTCTTTTGTTGTTGTTGTGTTGTTAATTGCAAAGTCGTGTCCGACTCATCCCAACCCCATGGACAACATTCCTCAAGGCCTTCCTGTCTTCTACCATGGAGTCCATTTAAGCTCACGCCTACTGCTTCAGTGACTCCGTCCAGCCACCTTGTTCTCTGTCATCCCCTCAATCTTTCCCAGCATTAGGCTCTTCTCCAGTGAGTTCTTCCTTCACATTAGGTGGCCAAAGTATTTGAGTTTCATCTTCAGGATCTGGCCTTTTAAAGAGCAGTCAGGGTAGATCTCCTCTAGGACTGATTGGTTTGAACGCCTTGCAGTCCAAGGGACTCGCAGGAGTCTTCTCCAGCATATCTATCTGAAGTCATGCTCAACTATATAATAAATATATTTTTTCTGAGTTTATAAATGGAGTTAGTATATTATAATAATATTATTACAATATAATGATGCATTTATTTGGTATTGTTGTTGTGCAAGTAATTCTCAAATAGTAGAGGGGTTGGTAAATTGGCATTCATGTGAAATTGACTAAGAAATTTCACTAAGAAATTGACTAAGAGATTTTTTTAATTTTTAAAAAAGGTGATGTAGTCAGTGTTCTGTATTAATAAAAGCTAGGAGCTTCTTTTATTTGCAGTAAATGTCATTTTTACTCCTAAAAAAAGAAAACAGGGAATCTTTTTAAATTGATAACCAGAAGAATAATTTGGTGTAGTCACAACAATCTTGTTCAAATCCAATCATTTGCTGCCTCTCAACTACCACCTTCCATCTGAGGATCATTCTCCAAAGCTAATTGAAGGAATTGTACTTCTTCACATGCTCACAGCTAGTTTCCAGTAACAGAATCAATAACACCCAACATTCAATCTGTTGCAATGTTTGGGCATGTGTCCAAGGAAGAGCAACTGCAGATCCATATTAAGCTTCTTCTTGAAACATGAAGCAACCAGACATTAATTTACACATCTTATGAAAAGTAGCCAGATAGGCAATAGTTGAGTGTATATGTAATATGAGACAAAAAGTTAAATAGTAATTTCATATTTTTATTCTTAGTATTATAAAAAGCTTATAATACTGACCTTATAGACATAGACTGAGTTACATTAGTAATACATAGAGCATTTTTGAGAGTCTTTTCAACTGAGTGACAGTTGATAGAAATTAAATATGTTCCACATAACTGCCTTTGTCATTTAAGAAAGTAAGTTGTTGGTGAAAGACCTGAAATAAATCTTTCCTGTGGAAGATAGACTTCAGAGAAACTCATCTGTAAAGTTAGCAAGAGCAAGAGCACTTAGATACTGCCTCATAGTGCTTTACAGCCCTCTCTAAGCAGTTTACAGAGCCAGCATATTCCCCCCACCCAAAAAAAAATCTGGGTCTTCATTTTACCAACCTCAGAAGGATGGAAAGCTGAAGTCAACTTTGAGCCGTTCAGAATCAAACTCCTGGAGTGAGCAGTGAGTTAGGCTGCAGCACTGCATTCTAACCACTGCGCCAGCACTGCTCTTAGTTCAGTCCATAGCAAAAGGTCTGGGGATATTATTGAGCAGCTTTTTTCAGCCTGTGCACCTCCAAGCATGTGGATTTCAATTCCTAGAATTCTCAGTAACGATCATTCTGACTGGATAATTCTGATAATGGAAGTCACATTTGCGTAATCTTTCATCCTCTAAAATATATATAGACAAATTGATTTGAAGTTTAATCTACAATTAATCAGAATTCAGGTTTCATACTAAGGCTGTAAAAAGCTAAGGAAAAGGACATAATGCCCCAGTTTCATTCCACTACTAAGATTCATAGCAACTCATGTTACATCTTGCTGTTGTCTAGTGAGTACAAATGGATTCAGCACCAAGAGCCTGGACAGCTCCTGCCAACCTCAAGAGAAGATAGCAGCAGCAAGAGATGAGCTTCAAACTATTTAAAAAGGGGGCATTTCTGGCAAAAGTTGCTTGCTTGTGAGATGTGTAGCTATATAAATTGATTTAATAATAATAAAACTATCAGATACTCTATTTTATAAGGTAGCATTTGAACTTGGGCTTTGGCCAGGCTGTGCTCCAAGTTGATGAAAGCTAAAGCTATTTCTGTGTTGGTACACAACCAGTGGAATCATATGAAAGGCCATTTTCAGGCAATTTTTTGGGCCATTTTTGGGTGTTTTCAGGGTGTTTTTGGCCTGAAAAACAGTCCAAAATGGCCAAAAAGCAGGCCAAAAAATGAGCAGGGGTGGCACCAGCCAGCAGTGGGATTTGCCGGTTTGCCAAATTGCACAGAATCTTAACTACCGGTTTGCCTGAACTGGTGTGAACTAGCAGCAACCAACCTCTGCCTCTACTGTCGCCACAGAAGCAGGTTGGTCTCCTGTAAGACTTACATGCAAGAGATGGATGAATATGAATAATTCCCTCTTGAGAAGAAAGGAAGTAAAGGCTTCACAACAGCTCATGCAATCTCCCTCAACCAAGGTCCTAATTTACTGTATGAAGCTACAACTATGAGAACTTCCTTTCATGGACTATTTGACACCTTAAGGATTAACTTTATTTTGGAGCACAAACATTCACATACAAGAAATTCCATCCATCATTTGACATAGAAAATGATGGTTTGGGAACAAATAATGTGAAAGATTGTGCAAACCCCAAGAACCTGTTCTGTTAGTAATTTGTTCCTCAAACACAAGTCAATAATTATTGAAGGATAGACATTTAAGATTTAATTGCAGTCCATAACTGAGTCCATAGCCCACACCTGAGACTCAAATACAGAAATAGAAATGTTTCAGCATGGCTGTTTTCTAAAGGCCTTGCAGCTAAGATTCCCTATTGGTGTACCCCAGTTTATTCCAGCATGGTACCAAGGATGCAGAATGCTCCACCACTTAACAAATGTAGGCTCCTGGTCTTCTTTTGTAAAGCCAAGCATCATTTCTGTCCCAGCCAGCTGTTCATCCATTCTTTTTGGCTGGCTGTTTACTGCTTTGCTTACTTATTATATTATCTGTACTCCAATTCTTCTTTCTAGGAATTCAATACTGAAGTGGATTCAGTTGAGAATGAATGACTTTTGATAACCTGGTAAAGATTATCTAATAATAGCTAATGAGAGATGTGAATTTGGTAAGCAACACACATAGCAATTCTGAATCAATTCATTTCTGGTTAATATAATGAATGATAAACTAACTAAACTGGGTTCCCAGTTTACGGAATGAATAGGTTCTATAGCCTAATAAAGATTAACATTGCACAAGCTTATCCCCAGCTCCCATAATTTCAGGATCAACCAGAAATTTAGAATTAAGCCAGTACTGTGAATGTCAACTAGCATCGCAAACAGAATCAGACATTTGGTTTGCCTTCTGACACAGAATCATTTTCTTCATAAGGAAGAAGTACTCTCTCTCTCTCTCTCTCAGTAGGCAGAGAGATAATCTCAACTCCTCCCTTGGCTGGGAGTAGGTATGCAGGTCATATAAAAATTTTTTCTAGAAATAAATCAAAGCTCTATACTAACATAGTTTAGAAGTTATGAATATAAACATGAGGTTACATCATTTAAACTATGCAGAATAAACAAAAATATCTGGCGTCTCCTATATTGTATAATCTATTCTGACACTTTGAGTGCTTTAAAAACAAAAGCCTATTCAAGATGAAGGTGCATGCTAGAGCGAAAAAAATAATTAAACTTAGAGCTGTCTTCTCCAGACTCTGATCAAAGTAGACTTTTCAAGGAAAAGACATTCATTGGTAATCTACAGAAGGGACACATTTTAAGAGTTTTCTGCTTTTATAGGCCTAAGTGAATGTCCATCTAGAGAATGTTCTAGGATTCTTTGAATCCTCACCCAAGGGTGGCTAAGTGTTTCTGTTTTTCTGTACTACTACAGGAAGTTGTATATCTAATCTTAGCTTCTGTTCATCCTGTCTTTGCATATTAATTTTATTTGGAATATTTTCATAATCTGTATTATTAAAGGTAGCATCTCTCCTGTTTCCCAAAGGAAATTGCACCATTTGTAGCAGACCACTGCCATCTTGTGGTCCATCTGAAACATTGCATATACTTTTGTAAACACAATTTTAATAAGGAATTTTATGTTTTAAAATAAAATTTGCTTTTTAATAAAATTGTTCTACTTTCTAAGGAACACCTGAACTTCTAGTCACATAACTATACATGAAGTGATCAGGAGGTTACACTGCAAAAATTATTTCAATTTTTATATTTTTAATAATCACCAAAGCAGCAAGATTTTGGGAGCCTTGGCTCTCTTATGCATCAGGATCAGTGAAGTATATCAGATAAGGTGCCCACCAGAAGGCAAGTGGCCACAGGATTGGAAAAGGTCAGTTTACATTCCAATTCCAAAGAAAGGCAATGCCAAAGAATGTCCATTGCATTCATTTCACATGCTAGTAAGGTTATGCTTAAAATCCTACAAGCTTAGGCTCCAGCAGTATGTGGATTGAGAACTATCAGAAGTACAGGCAGGATTTTGGAGAGGCAGAAGAACTAGAGACCAAATTGCCAACATACACTGGATCATGGAGAAAGCTAGGGAATTCCAGAAAAACATCTACTTCTGCTTCATTGACTATGCTAAAGCCTTTGACTGTGTGGATCACAACAAATTGTGGCAAGTTCTTAAAGAGATGGGAGTACCAGACCATCTTATTTGTCTCCTGAGAAACCTATATGCGGGTCAAGAAGCAACAGTCAGAATTAGACATGGAACTACTGATTGGTTCAAAATTGGGAAAGGAGTCCGACAAGGCTGTATACTGTCGCCCTGCCTATTTAATTTATACATCATGAGAAAAGCAGGGTTAGATGAATTAAAAGTTGGAATTAAGATTGCCAGGAGAAGTACCAACCTCAGATATGCAGATGATACCATTCTAATGGCAGAAAGTAAAGAGGAACTAAAGAGCCTCTTGATGCGGGTGAAGAAGGAGAGTGAAAAAGTTGATTTGAAACTCAACATTAAGAAAACTAAGATCATGGCATCCAGCCCTCTCAATTCCTGGCAAATAAATGGGGAAGAAATGGAGGTAGTGACAGATATTATTTTCCTGGGCTCCAAGATCACCGCAAATGGGGACTGCAGCCAAGAAATTAAAAGATGCTTGCTCCTGGGGAGGAAAGCTATGGCAAATCTAGACAGTATACCAAAAAGCAGACACATCACTCTGCCAACAAAAGTGCGCATAGTCAAGGCTATGGTTTTCCCAGTTGCAATGTATGGCTGTGAAAGCTGGGCCATAAGAAAGGCTGAGCGCCAAAGAATTGAGGCTTTGAACAATGGTGCTAGAGAAGACTCCTGCGAATCCTTTGGACTGCAAGGTGAACAAACCAGTCAGTCCTAGAGGAGATCAACCTTGACTGCTCTTTAGAAGGTCAGATCCTGAAGATGAAACTCAAATATTTTGGCCACCTAATGAGAAGGACTCACTGGAGAAGAGTCTAATGCTGGGATAGATTGAGGGCAAAAGAAGAAAGGGACAACAGAGAATGAGGTGGCTGGATGGAGTCATCGAAGCAGTAGGTGTGAGCCAGGGGTGAAATGCTAATGATGGAGGCAGGTGGTTTGGAGAACCAGTAGCAAAAATCCCTGTCCCCCCCCCACATGCCCAACTGAGCCGCGCGATCATCAGAGGCTGGTTTTTTTTTACTTTTAAAAGCATTTTTTCTGCACTCTCTTCAGCCGAAGAGGTTGTAGAAAAAAAAATGCCTTTAAAAGCCTCTGGCGATCCCAGCTGAGTTGCCTGATCATCAGATACTTCTAAAAGCATTTTTTTCTGCAACCTCTTAAAAAAAAATGGCCACGCCCATCCAGTCACATTACCCTCTCCACCAAACCACGCCTACAGAACCAGTAGTAACAAATTTTAGATTTCACCCCTGGTGTGAGCTTAAATGGACTCCAGAGGATGGTAGAGGACAGGAAGGCCTGGAGGAACGTTGTCCATGGGGTCGTGGTGGGTCGGACACAACTTCACAACTAACAACAACCCGTCAAATTGTAAAAATCTGGAAGATTTGTGGCAGAGAAAAATTCTTGTGTATATTCACACATGCAAGTAACAGGTGTGATACAAACCAAAAAGATCATAATTAATGGAATATAGTGATTCTATTTTAAATGCATTGTGGATGTTTTAATAATTTCCTACATCACTTAAGCCACAAACAGCCATTAGTTTAGTGGGAATATAAATGTAATCAATAAAAAAATAAACTGCTGAACTATTGCTTATTTTTAAGATAATGTATATATTTCAGGAATATCTACATTGGGGATTTTTAGCTCCCAGGACTTGTTGTGCCAGCAATTTGTTGTTTTTTTTATATTTTTGGCATTCAGATGATTTTAAGGAGCAAAATGAATTAAGGCACCCATTTCACTGATCCCATACTTTTGGAAGTCAGCCCTCAGATATCACACAAAGCCCAATGAGGTCACTGAAGCCATAGGTTGTTTTGCACTCTTGATCTGCAGGACAATCAAACATATTTCTCAAGAAATGGGAAACTAAGAGTTGATCTCCTTAAGAATAATAGGTTGAACAGATTTCACAGCAGCCAAATCCCAAACATTTAAATTCTGATGCCTCAGTAGCACAAAAGAAGCAGTTACAGTTTATAATGGGTGATATTCAAGGCCACTTTTATGGTACTGTATTTCACCTCTGAAAGTCAGAATGTAGCCCACTGCCCCCCAATTACAGTTTGCAGTAAAAGAAGGCTCTCTGAGGTATTTCATGATATGAGCCAGCAGTGTGCTGCAGATGCCAAAAAAGCCAACACAGTTTTAGGTTGCATAAACAGAGGAATAGAATCAAGATCACGTGAAGTGTTAATACCACTTTATAATGCTTTGGTAAGGCCACACTTGAAATACTGCATCCAGTTTTGGTCGCCACAACATAAAAAAGATGTTGAGACTAGAAAGAGTGCAGAGAAGAGCAACAAAGATGATTAGGGGACTGGAGGCTAAAATATATAAAGAACGCTAGCTGGAACTGGGTATGTCTAGTCTGATGAAAAGAAGGACTAGGGGTGACATGATAGCAGTCTTCCAATATCTCAGGGGCTTCCACAAAGAAGAAGGAGTCAAGCTATTCCCCAAAGCACCTGAAGGTAGAACAAGAAGCAATGGGTGGAAACTAATCAAAGAGAGAAGCAACTTAAAATTAAGGAGAAAATTCCTAACAGTTAGAACAATTAATCAGTGGAACAACTTGCCTCCAGAAGTTGTAAATGCTCCAACACTGGAAGTTTTTAAGAAGAGATTGGATAACCATTTGTCTGAAGTGATATAAGGTTTCCTGCCTAAGCAGGGGGGTGGACTAGAAGACCTCCAAGGTTGCTTCTAACTCTGTCATTCTATTCCATTCATGATTTTGCAGGTCAACTGCCCTTTCTTTTTTCAAACACTGCTGCTTCAAACACTCAGGATACAAATACTTGGCAGCTTCTTTAGGACTTTCTGTCCAAATGAATTAATTCATAGCAAATATCAAGACAGCACAGCAAAAAGTAGGCAAGCCCTATAAAATAATCTTGCTCAAATTTTTATCTGTAATATGATCCTGCTTGAAAAAACCCAAGAATACAACAGAACATTAACATTTGTCTGAACATGGTTTGTAAACTCTTATCTGATCCAGTTGACAAATGAATTTATTTCAACTGCAAGGCTGATCTGGAACCCCCAGGCTTGTGGTTTGCAAATCTTAATACAATCTCGTAACTAAATGCAGGCTGAGTATTTCTAAGTAATCCCTTTGAATAGATACACAATTCTTCTTTGTGGTTTTTCTAAACACATACTTTCTGAATTTTAAGCTTATCTACCAAATTCAGATTTTAGGAATGTGCTTAGCCTGTCTTCAGAGATTATACTGTTGACTTGAAGAGGAGAGGGGAGGGAAATGGAAGCAAATAAGTCCTGTACTTTGTGTGTTTGGTTTAGCTTCTGACCCAAAGCAGACTACCATGGAAGAGAGAGATCAGATCTAAGTCCAGCCCACCTTGAATTCCTTCTACTCTTATCCCCCACTAATTTCCCTTTGCTTCTAGTAGTTCAGATTCTTGTTGACAGCTCAAGCTTAATACCAGTAGTGGGTTTCAAATCCCAGTGCTATCAGTTCACTATTGGTAGTACACAGGTGCATGTGCTTCCTTTGTAAGCGTGCACGTGGTGCTTCTGCCCATGTGCAGAGGCTGCTGAGCATGCACAGAACGTTCTTGATGATGTCTGGGTGGGTGGGCAGAGCCTCCCATCGTTGCCGCTACCAGTTTGTCTGAACTGAGACAAACCGGAAGAAACCCACCACTGCTTTATACCCATTTGAACTGTCTAGATCTCCTGATTTTCCTAGTGTTTCACACTACCCTTAAAAATATATAGCAAGCAGACCACCATATCAAGTCTGTGATTCTACTGTAAATGCCAATGGATGTCCACTGTTCAGGACTGGGGTAGTTTATGAACTAATCAGAGGACATCTATGACGGTCAAACATTTCTCTGAAGTTGTGGAAATTGAGACAAAAATGTATGATCTCAAGAGAACAGGTGCACACAAAGAGGCAGCTGATTATTTTGATGAATCATGACTATTCAAGAATGAAGAATTATACAGGTATTCACTCCTAGAATATTCTCATTTTCACTATATAAGAAGCATGGAGGGAGGTGAGAGGGGAATCCTCTGGAAAAGAAATCATATAATAAGAAATTCTATTAAACCCCATTTGCATTACAATATTTTGATATGAGTGGATATATTTTGAGTTTTGGCAAAAATGGCTGCCATGAAGGCACAAGTGGTTGCTATATTTCCACTTCACAGAAAAGCATACTAATGGGATCCGAAGACAAGTAATCTGCCCCAAACTGTGAACATATGTCATATCTTAAAACAGAAATCCATATTTCTGAAACAGAAATCCATACCTCTGAACACATAATTTTCTGCTCCAAAAGAAACAAATTTAACAAAAAAGCAAAGCAATGAAGCCAAAATATAAAAAAATAAAAGTATAAAAAGTAAATGTAGTACATGATGTTGGAACATAATCTAGTTTTTATGAGTTCCCTCTTACAGGGTGAACTTTCAATTCATACACCATCATAATAGGAAAGTTATGCTCCTTTTTCCTACTACACTTTGGTTCTTTCCTGACTCTTCCCTGGATTATTTCCAGTCTTTTTTTGTTCCCATTCGTCATTCCTATGTATCCTTCTTGCTATATAAAGAAACAAGAGTTATTCACTGAGGAAAAGTGAACAGCCCACCATCACCTTTGAAAAACTTTAAACATTCAGTTAAATTAAAAGTAATAGATAAATAAATGAGATAGATTAGCACAACATTGTGAATGCAAAGAGATGTTCCACAGGAACTAATTATCTTTTTCTTTTTCAAATTTAGAACTATGTATCTTACAAACGATGTTGAATTGCTGTTTTGATATCATAGTGGAATATCATGCAACTTCTGTCTGACCTTTCCCATAAGATGCAAGAATGGATGAGCTAAAGAGATATTAGCCTGCTGGCTCCACAAGGGTGCAAGTACAGTATATAGAATTGAAGGATTAAAGGTGACTTTCATATTCTAACAGCCTCTGCTTTGCAAACAAGTTTAAGAACAAGAAGATATTTCTTTTTGCCTAAAAAGATGTCTGAAAGATTCTACTTGCCAACTTCTACGCAAATCAAAACAATAGAAATTGTGATAATTCAACAGTACCTGCAGAAAAAAGAGCTTTGATAAGTAAAAATAAAAATAATTTATAATCATTACGAAAATAGAAAGAATAGTTTTTTTTTAAAGTTGGCAATAAAGTTGTTTGAGATTACTGTTATAGGGGTGAGAAGGGAACTACAATGGGCAGAAGCAGATAGGTTTTTATTACAGCCTCAAACCTGTATTTAAAACTTCTTTTGCTAAGGATTAAAAGGGGCTCACTTGATGCTTTAAAACTTGTTTGTCATTAAGAGATGACAAACAGTTAAGCAATTTTCAAAAGTGATTAAAAAATTAGGTTTGTAGTTATATAGGCTACAATATAACTGTGAAATTAATTGAAATCCCTCAACTCCCAGCCACTTGACTCATGAATCAATCAAAAAAATCTCAATTTCTGCAGTCTACTCACAAGGAGCTACTCTCTAAAATACATGTGAGTGATACTATAATCTCTCCTTTTTCCAGAGAGAATTCGCTATCCAGAATTTGTCAATTGGCTGTCGATCTCCACTGCAAGGCTGTCCCTACTCCTTCAGGGACTTATAGTTTGCCATGAGTCCTCACGGGAAGATGACAAGGCACACAGTTGTTTTGTTCACTGTGTCAAGATCATTCTCATCAAAATGTCCATCTTCAAAATGAGCAATCACCAGCTAGTCATATCCAGCAATCCAAGTGGTTTTGAAATTAGAAAGGAAATAAATTAACACATAACCTCAATGAAAAAGCAGAAGGCTTCACTGGAAGGCAGATACAATAACATTTCATAAGAGTGAACTCTTACAGTGAACTCCCTCCCTCCCAAACTGTATATAATGGCATTATCTGCAATAGAAATTGTGAGGTAAACCTTGATTCTGTACAAATAAATATCCCCTCCCTGCCAGGAGTGGGCTGCTGGGGGTTTGCAGAGGTTTGGGAGAACCTCTAGATTCTGTGGTTTGTTTTTTTTTTTAATTTGATTTATATGCCGCCCTTCTCCGGAGACTCAGGGCGGCTTATAATGCGTTAAGCAATAGCCTTCATATTTTTGTATATTTATACAAAGTCAGCTTATTGCTCCCACAAACTGGGTCCTCAATTTACCCACCTTAGAAAGGATGGAAGGCTGAGTCGACCTTGAGCCTGGCTAGGATTGAACTCAGAGAAATTACAGGCAGCTGGTGTTAATTGCTGCCTTTAGTAGGAGGCATTAGCCCTCTACGCTACACAGGTTCTACACAGGCACAGGCACAGTTCTGAGAACCCCCAAATCCCACTCCTGGCTGGCCCTGCCCCATCCACCCTTCCCCTCCCAGGAGTCCCCACGTGGCCCGTTTTGGATGCAGTTAAGTGCAGGGCAAGTGCGGAGGCTCGGGGAGGGTGAAAAATGGGCCTACCGGAAGTTCAGCTCCAGAGGGCCTCCGGAGCCTGGGATGGCCGTTTTTGCCCTCCTAGAGGCTTGAGGAAAGCCTATGGAGCCCAGGGAGGGCAAAAACGCCACACCCCTGCCGTGGTGCAGGAGGTTGACTAGGCCATGCCCACTATGGCCACGCCCACCCAGCAACAGGGCAGAGAACCTCTGCTCCCTGGTAAGCAGAGGCATTCATTCTGAAATAGGAGGTCAAGACAGTAGATCAGCTGTCTCCCAACTGTCACAGTATGATTAGGATGCAAGGAGCTAGATCATTAAGAATATATTGAGTTTCTTTGGAAATATAGGAATATGGTAACTGCAGACTGTCTCATCCACAACCTTACTCTGCTCTAGTACTGAAGATACTACATACTTTCTGGTAAAACAAAAGAATTAACAATAGCAGGAACTAGGAATGGGTCACAGCTGGATTAAACATCCATTTACAAGTCTGCCTGAAGAAACCCATTAAGCTATTGTTGAAGCTGATAAAGTGTATTGTCATTAAGAAATAGTATTCATAAATATACCAAGCTAATTAGATTCAGGAGTGTAAGAGAATGAGTCCATCTTTCATATTTACTTAGAACACTACTGTAATATTGTCTGTGGTAGAGCAGATAGAATCTCAAAATTAGGAGTGCTGGCACTGTCATAAGCAGCAGCAACTACAAAAATTATGAATATCTGAGTACACTTGAACCTTTGTGAGTTATGAGAGGATGATATTTTTCTGAATATCATCTGAATATTTTCTGAATATTCTTGACACGGTAAAGACTAATGAGGAGAGAATGGAAGTGGGGACTTGCACATCAAGTATTTTCTATTATAATACAGAGCTACCCAATCATAATATGGAAATATATGTCCTTAAGATCAACTTCTTCATCATAGTCTGATATTCAGTATTCAAGTCTTTCATTAAGTTATCCCCATTCCATTCTGCAGGTATTAATTTTTTTATTTTTCAATCATCTCAAGAGTATCACCCATTATGGCATACTGAAATTATTCTCAATAAAACCAAATGTATTTTATGTGACAGTTAGTCTTCTGCAAAAGATTCAGCCAGAACAACTTTTTTTTTAAAAAAAAAATCTTCAATTGCCAACGGACATTGATTATTAGTTTACTGTGAAGATGACTAAATTAAAATTCAGATTTGATATCTCAAAAGCTGATATTATATCTTCCAGGTTTAAATATTTGTAATCTTCTTTAAAAAGACAATAATTCTTACATTCCATAGCATCTCTCTGGCAACAGATGTAATATAAGATTGAATAAGTGGTGATCAATAAAAACAGTATATGAACAGTATATGACAGTGATGGCAAACCTTTTCAGCACTGAGAGCCCAAACTGGAACATGCATCATACATGCATGTGCATGTGCGCACACCAGGGCGCCAGAAACTCAAAGACCAGCTGGCCAGTGTGCGTATGCCTGTTTTTTGGCCGGTTTCAGGGCCAGTTTTTGGGCCAAAAACGGTCTGAAAACAGCCTGTAAAATGGCCTGAAAAACAGCCTGTTTTTTGGCCAGTTTTCTGGCGCCACGGCATTTGCGAAGACTAGCTGGCTGCAAACCAGAAGAGCAGCTGGCGATGGTTCATGTGCCCACAGAGAGGGCTCTGCGTGCCACCTCTGGCACGCGTGCCATAGGTTCGCCATCCGGGTATATGACAATGAACTTTTGAAAAAGTTGATTTTCAGATGTTGAAAATGGACGTTGTCTTACCTGAACGTCCGTTTTCTGAGCGCTGCGGATACACTCCATAGCTGGGTTTGATCCTCTTCTCTGACAGCAACTGAGAGAACTTAAATCTATTATTCTTAGCTCTGTGCTCCTAGCCACTCCCCCTTTTCCCATACTTCCCCAGTCTTGAACGAAGATGCTGGAGACAAGAAACCATCAACATTTTATTAAGAACCAACAATAGACCACAACCACAACTTCTAAACACAACCAACTAGGGGAGGGAATGGAGTGTATCCGCAGCGCTCAGAAAACGGACGTTCAGGTAAGACAACGTCCATTTTCCAGAGCGCTGCTACTACACTCCATAGCTGGGACATACCCAAGCTCAACCTCAAGGGGGGGGAACCTAATGATCACCAGAACTGGAAACCACACTTTGCAGCACCCTCCTCCCAAAGGACGCCTCCGCCGAGGCATAGGCGTCAATCTTGTAATGTCTAACAAAGGGTGACAACGATGACCACGTGGCGGCACGACAAATGTCCAACACCGAGGCCTGAGTCGCCCAGGCCGCGGACGTGGCCGCGCTTCGTGTAGAGTGGGGCAGAATCCTCGCAGGAGGAGTCTTAGCTCGATGTTCATAAGCCGACGAGATGCAGGCCTTGAGCCAACGTCCCACCGTAGTCGACGAAACCTTCTGCCCCAACGATGCCGGGTGAAACGAAACCAGCAGAGCTTCCGTCTTCCGAAACGAAGCCGTCCGTCGGATGTAACGCCTCAGGGCCCTGCGAACGTCTAAGGTGTGCCACGCCACCTCACGATGATGCCTCGGGTTGGGGCAAAAATCAGGCAGAACAATCTCCTGTGCCCGGTGGAACCATGAGTTCACCTTAGGGGTGAAAGCAGGATCCAGACGAAGCACCACCGTATTCTCCCGGAAAATGCACAGATCCTTCCTTACCGACAGGGCAGCAAGCTCCGAAATCCTCCTGGCCGAAGTGATGGCCAGAAGGAAAGCCACCTTGAAGGACAAGTACTTCAGCGAAACCGAACCCAACGGCTCGAAGGGCGGCTCCGTGAGGGCTTGCAACACAAGGGACAGGTCCCAGGACGGATAACGATGAACCACAGGAGGCCGAAGATTCGCGGCCCCGTGAAGGAAGTCACGGACCCAAGGGTGGTGAGACAACGACCTGTAGGGTGGTACCGAAAGAACTGTGGCGAGAGCCGCCACCTGTCTCCGTAGCGTCGTAGGCGCCAGACCTTTGGCCAGGCCCGACTGCAAAAACCCCAGGACATCCTGGATTACTGCTGAAGTAGGATCCACGTGACGATCCGCACACCACGAGCAGAAAGCCTTCCAGGACGCCTCGTAAATCCTGGTCGTTGAAGGTCTGCGAGCCGCCTGCATAACAGCAATCACCTCGTCTGGCAGGCATCCCTTCTTCAGTATGACGCGTTCAAACGCCAAACGGCCAACTGCAGCCACTGGGGTTCTGGATGTACGATTGCCCCTTGACGGAGAACCAGCCGATGCGACGGAATCACCCACGGTGTCGCCACCGAAAACTCCACCAGATCGGCGAACCAGGGTCTGCGCGGCCAATAGGGAGCCACCAACAGCAACTCCGCTCGTTCCTCCACCATCTTCCGGACCACTCGAGAGACCAGCTTGACCGGAGGAAAGGCGTACAACAGGCCTGGGGGCCACCTGCAGCGTAGGGCATCCGAATCCTCGGCTCCCGGAGACGGGTACCTGGAGACGAAGCGAGGCAACTGGGCATTTGCGGGGCTGGCGAACAGGTCGATCACCGGGTCTCCGAACCGAAGGGACAACTCCCGAAATAGTCTTGGATGAAGTTGCCACTCTGTCTGGTCGATCCGCTCCCGGCTGAGCCAATCCGCCTGCACGTTGGCCGCTCCGGAGATGTGGTCCGCTCGTATTGACAGCAGGTGCCTTTCCGCCCAGCGAAACAGACTCTCCGACTCCACCATCAGGGCACGCGACCTCGTGCCCCCCTCCCGATTCACATGGGCCTTCGCTGAAGTGTTGTCCGTGAGGACCAGGACGTGGCTCCCGTGTACCACAGCCGAGAAGCGGCGCAGGGCCAGACGAATCGCCCGCAGTTCGAGAAGGTTGATGCTCAGGAGCCGCTCGGAACTGGACCACTGACCTTGAGCCACCTGAACGCCCAAATGAGCCCCCCAGCCGTGGAGACTCGCATCGGTGGTAAGCACCACCCTCTCGTGCACCAGGAAAAAGCAGCCCTGCCGAAGGGCTGAAGACTTCCACCAATGCAGGGACAACCGGACCTGTGGGGGAACAAAAACAGACCTCTGATTGACAGCCTCCCCTCTCCTCTGGAACGGCAACAGGAACCACTGCAGCGGGCGGGACCGTCTGCGTGCCCAGGGAACGATATGAATGCAGGACACCATCTTGCCGAGCAGTTGTGATAGTGTCAGGACAGGAACCGACCTCTGGGCCAGAACTCGATTCAGCAAGACTCTGATACTCCGCCTCCTTTCGGGGGACAGGAACACTTGTCCCTTGAGAGAGTCTATCACTGCTCCCAGGTGCAGGATGGAGTGGGATGGCCGAAGATGACTCTTGTCCCAGTTTATGGAAAAACCGTGTTTCTGAAACGCTGCCAACACCCTGGCCATATCTTGTGTCGCCCGAGCCCGGGAGGATGAAAGCACCAGGATGTCGTCCAGATAACATAATAGACGGATCGGGACCGGCCGGAGGGTCGCCTCTATAGCCGCCACCAGCTTGGTAAAGGCTCTGGGGGCCGATGAAAGACCGAACGGCATGGCACAGTATTGATAGTGCCTGCCCGCAAATTCGAAGCGTAGAAACCTGCGATGACTGGGATGAACAGGAACGTGGAGGTAAGCCTCGCGCAAGTCCACCGACTGCATAAGATCTCCTTTTCGAACTGAGGCCAAAATCGACCGGAGCGAGTGCATTTTGAACTGTTGATAACGCACGGCTCGGTTCAACTCTCTCAAGTTGAGGATGGCTCTGACTCCCCCGGAACTCTTGGGAACCAAAAAGAGAATCGAGTAAAAACCGGACGCCCACTGGTCTTCGGGCACCGGTTCGATCGCCCTGATGTCCAGCAAGTGGGAAATCTCCGCAGACATCAGTCGACAGTTCTCGGGGGACCGGGGCATCGGACAACGGATGAAGCGGCTTGGAGGGTGGCTGGAGAATTCGATTTGCAGACCGTCGGCCACCGTGCGACGTACCCACACATCTGTCGTCGAGGCCGCCCACTGGCGATGGAAAGCTTGAAGCCGACCGCCAACTGGACCGGCCGGCCACGAGTCACTTGCCTCTCCTGTAAGGTCTAGACCCGGAACCTCGAAAGGGACGTCTGGCCGCTGAAGACTGCCTGTTCCGATCCCGGAATCGCTGCCTGTCGGAGAAACGATCTGCAGCAGAGAAAGGTTGACGATAGGACGATGAAGCTGCCTGCCCCGAAGGCGGACGGAAAGGAGGACGATGGGAATAAGGGTGGAAACGCCTCTCCTGCCTGCGGAAGGCTGACGGCAGGATCTTCCGCTTGTCCTTGTCCTCTATTAGTAACGGATCCAAGGCTGCCCCAAAGAGGTTGGGCGCCTTGTACGGAGCAGTGGCCAACTTCCCTTTAGTCTTAATATCCGCCTTCCAGGGCCGCAGCCAGAAGAGGCGCCTTGCAGCGATAGAAGACGCCATTGCCCGAGAAACAAACTTCACCGAATTCAGCGATGCATCCGCAGAATATTCAGTGGCAGCTATGATCTTGTTCACGTCTTGATGAAGACGGGTCTCCTCAGGCGGTAGGCGCTCCTGTAACTGTCGCAGCCATATCAGCGATGCACGGTTGAAAAAGGAAGTTGCGGTGGCTGTCCTAATCGCCCAGGCCTCCGCCAGGTGGGACTTGCGGAGGGCCTGCTCCATACGTCTGTCCTCCGCCTTTAAGCCGTCCAAAGGGTCCGAGGAGATCACAGAGTGAGACGTGAGACTCGCTACGGGCCCGTCGACCACAGGCAGATCCAGCAAGGTATCAAGTTCCGGAGCCGAGCAGAAAAGCTTCTTGTCCAAATTAGTTGGCGCAGTCGCCGAACCAGGCTGGTTCCAAGGAGTCTGCAGTACATCGAGAAACAGTTGAGGACAGGGGACAAAGTCCTTCTCTTGTTTAGACTGTCTAAACAAGGCATCGTGTGGTCCCGCCACTGGAGGGGCCGTGGCCGGCTGGGCACCAACCGACCCAAGATTGGTAGTCTGTCGAGCCTTGTGCAGCAGCGATTTGAACAAGGCCGGTCGAAAAAGCCCCGTAAAGGCCGGAGTCTCAGGTGCCAGCCCCTCATCCTCGGAAAACTCGAGGTCCTCAGGATAGTCTTCCTCCTGGTCCGATTCAGAAGACGGTTCTGACTCCAGAACGCGAGAAGGACGGGTCTTGCGAACAGGCGCAGTAGAAGAGGCCCCCTGACTGGTGCTGGGGAACGTACCCTGGGCCGCTTGCTGCGCCCCTGCCGCCATGATAGAGGCCAAAGCCGTAGAGAACATGGTTTGAAAGTCCATCTGCGGCCCAGCCAGAGGCGCTTCTGGAGATCGGAGGCCCGCTGCCGTGGGTGTAAATGTTGCAGAAGGTGGCTGCTTACTGCTAGTACGAGAGGAAGTTGTCCCAACAGAAGAAACGTCTGGTAAGGACTGTGACACTCCTTTAGATAAGGCCAGAGGCACTGGTGAGGGGGAACGAACGCGGGTCGTTGCCGAGTCCTGGCCCCCGGATGCAGCGCTTGCAGCGCGTTTGGCTATTTCGTACTGTCGCTCAAAGGCCTTATGCCTCCGTAAGGCATCTTTATCAGCAGCAGCGGACCTCTTGGCCGGAACAGAAGAGTGGCTGGCAGAGGCAGACCTCTTAGAACTCTTAGACTTATGAGATCTGACCGACCTGGGTGGACTGGTCTCTTGCTCCAGGTCAGACGACAAGGAGGAGTCAGCCATAACCACACAACACCAGAGTCCCAACGCAGTGGGAGCCAAGGTAAGAATGTATTATTATGAACTTTACTGTTCTTTTCCTTTTTTTTTTTTTTTGTAATTATTGAGTAATTTTTTTTTATTAAATATTAATATAATTATTAATTTTTTTTTATTTTATTTTATTATTATTATTATTTTTTTTTTGTATCAAAAATTTTTCTGAAGGCAACCCATGCAATTGATATGAACAATGTATATACAAATATGTTAATTTATCCGTCCTTTGTCCTTTTTTTTTTTTTTTTTTTTTTTTTTTTTAATATATATACAGTACTTGTACACAAATCAGAAGGTCCTGGCCAGCTGGCTCAGGTACCAACCCACGATAAGGCAAAACCTCAGTAATGGTAGATTCCCTAAGGGGAAATGTAAGCCCAACAGCCAGAAACAAGGAGGTCAAGGCAGGTAGGGTAAGGAAGTACCTCCTGGGGCCAGGCAGGTATCCCCCCCCCCCTTCTCCAGGCAGTAGGGTCGAAGCAAGCCTTATACGCCCTTACTGCCAAATAATGAGCGAAAAAAAGGCAATAGGATGCCAGGCAGCGCTAAAAGGGGACCCCCCAGAGGTGGGCAGGTGACCTCCCCCTTGGTTGGCACACAAAAACGGCCGCCACGAGGACTCCTGGCGGTCCAGCGAAAAAGCAAAAAAAAAAAAAAAATGGCGAAAACAAAATGGCGGGCGCAACAACTGGCGAAAACAAAATGGCGCCCGCCACGTGGAGGAGAGGCTGCCGAGAAGCCGAAACGGGGCTGAGGCTAAAACGAGCCTCCAACACCCCCCCCAGCAGGGAAACAAGACCAGCAGCCGCCCAACAACACGCTGTCGGCTGCTGGAGAGTAACGCGGCGCCGCCCGCAGAAGCCTGGCGGGACGGACGCCGGATGCCTGAGGAGCTTCGGCCTGCACTGAGCTGCTGGCAAGGCAAGGCAGGACCGAAGCGCCGCTCGTCTGGGGAGCCCCAGCAACGTGGATTCGAGGGGGAGGCTAGAAGGGACGGCGAACCGCCCGCTCGCTAGTCCACCCCCCCCAGCGGCAGCGAAAGCCGGATCTGCCCCGAGGGGTCAGAAAACCGGTTGCTGGGAGCGCTGAAAGCGCAAGGCACAGTACGACCCAGCAGGGCCGAAACTGGCAAACCAGCCACAGGCAAGCTCAAACACACACAGTGATTAACCAAACAAATGAATCCAACTCAGTAAAAGTTAAGGAATACACTCACTACAAAAACCGAAAGAGGCAAGAACACTAATCAAAACTAAAAGAAATACCTACACGCACTAACTTTTCCAGAGCACAGCAACTATACGTCTCAGTCTGTCAGCAACTGAGAGAAAGACTGGGGAAGTATGGGAAAAGGGGGAGTGGCTAGGAGCACAGAGCTAAGAATAATAGATTTAAGTTCTCTCAGTTGCTGTCAGAGAAGAGGATCAAACCCAGCTATGGAGTGTAGTAGCAGCGCTCTGGAAAAACGAAATAGCAATCATATTGTGGAACTTTAAAGAGTTTTCCAAACTTGATGAAGATGTTCCCCAAGCCTTATTTAGTACATTTCAGAAGTGCTTGTAGAATTGGCACAATCATAGGTGTACAGATTTCCAAATGAATCAGCTGCAAAACTGATCAATCAAAGAGGAGATATTGGTGAACTCTCAGCTCAAGATATGTTCTCCCCCACAGAACCTTGGGACACAGTGATCCTTATATCCTTATCGTTATTATGAAAACATCCTTATGTTCCAAGTCATATTCTGCTCTTCTGGAAATCCTTCCATCGTAGGTGAATAACTAAGCTGTTCTTGAAGAAGTAGCACAAGGCAATTCTTTAATATTAGGGCAAGCATGGCTGGATGGTAGACTGTGATTTTATTGCTATGCCATTGAATGTTTAATATAATATTTGATTTAATTACTGTATATTTTAATTCTATTACCATAATGAGTATAAGTAACGCAGAAAATTTTGTTTCTTTGAGTAACATGTAAGTAAGTATAAATAAATACATAGGCTTGCAGGTTTCAACATTACCAAGCTTACCTTTGTTTCTTGGAGCATTATTTCACAAAACAAAACTGCTGGACTGCAACCAATCCATCATTTGTGTTTTTAAAAAATGCCTATAAGGTAAGACCTATGGAAGACCCAGAGGCACACTTATACACAAATATGTGGGCTTCCATTTTATTATAATAATAGGAATAGGAATAGGAATAGGAATAGGAATAGGAATAGGAATAGGAATAGGAATAGGAATAGGAATAGAATAGAATAGAATAGAATAGAATAGAATAGAATAGAATAGAATAGAATAGAATAGAATAGAATAGAATAGAATAGAATAACAGAGTTGGAAGGGACCTTGGAGGCCTTCTAGTCCAACCCCCTGCTTAGGCAGAAATCCCTCCACCACTTTAGACAAATGGTTATCCAATCTCTTCTTAAAAACTTCCAGTGTTGGAGGATTCACAACTTCTGGAGGCAAGTTGTTCCACTGATTAATTGTTCTCATTGTCAGGAAATGTCTCCTTAGTTCTAGATTGCTTCTCTCCTTGATTAGTTTCCACTCATTGCTTCTTGTCCTACCCTCAGGTACTTCGGGGAATAGCTGGACTCCCTCTTCTTTGTGGCAACCCCTGAGAGATCGGAACACTGCTATCATGTCACCCCTAGTCCTTCTTTTCATCCGACTAGACATACCCAGTTCCAGCAAGCGTTCTTTATATATTTTAGCCTCCAGTCCCCTAATCATCTTTGTTGCTCTTCTCTGCACTCTTTCTAGGCTTAACATCTTTTTTATGTTGTGGTGACCAAAACTGGATGCAGTATTTCAAGTGTGGCCTTACCAAAGCATTATAAAGTGGTATTAACACTTCACGTGATCTTGATTCTATCCCTCTGTTTATGCAGCCTAGAACTGTGTTGGCTTTTTTGGCAGCTGCAGCACACTGCTGGCTCATATTTAAGTGATTGTCCACTAGCACTCCAAGATCCCTCTCACAGTTACTACAATTGAGCAAGGTACCACATATACTGTACCTGTGCATTTTGTTTTTCTTGCCTAAATGTAAAACCTTACTTTTTTCATCATTGAATTTTATTTGTTAGATAGCACCCAATGTTCAAGTCTGTCAAGATCCTTCTGTATCTTAAGCCTATCGTCTGGAATGTTGGTTATTCCTGCTCAATGTTAAATAGATGGGAAGGAAAAATCAGCAGAAGTCAGTGATGTTTTGCTGGATTCATTGTTTAGTCATGAATAAAGCATTCTTCTCAGAAACCATCTGTGTTGGGAATGCAAGTCTTCTTACCATAATCTTTCTCACAAACTACAACTAATTACTGAATACCTCATCACAGCCCAGGCAATCCTTTGAGTGCCCTCTTCCCCACCTGCTCACTGCAACAGCATGCACAAAAGAGAAATGTACCTTGGTGCCATGATAAAAATCATCCACACAGGTTGCATTCATGAAGGTTTGGTGGAAGTGGGTGCTGGTATCAATACCACCAGGGATCACCAGCTTTCCAGTGGCATCTATGACTTTGGCCCCGCCAGGAATCATGAGTTCACGCCCCACCTGCTGTATGATGCCATTCTCAATATAAACATCAGCTTCGAGGGTGCAGTCATCGTTTACCACTTTCCCCCCTTTGATGAGGATCCTCATTATGGCAGCATTGGCAAGCATGATTCTGAAAAAATTAAGGCAGCAGACAGGTTAGAAGAAAATTGAATTGGCAAAACACAGTTTCAGTCCAAACAGCTGATGGCCAAACAACTCTGTTAGTATAACAGTACAACCATATTAGTATTATGGTTGTTCACAGAGTCATACAGATGTTTAGACTAGAACTACATTTTTGTCCATCTATCAAGTCCTTCTCAAGGATCAGGGATAGACAGATGTATAATAATAATAATAATAATAATAATAATAATAATAATAATAATACAGTTTATTGATATTGCTGTATCAGGAGATGCCACAGTTGAAGAAAAAACTGGAAAAAATCATAAAATATCACGATCTGGCCATCGAAACTACACAGCTATGGATGAAACACGTAACAGTGATACCCACTGTCACTGGGGCACTCAGTACCATGTCCAAGAATTTTACAAAACACTTCAAGAAATTGCAGCTTCCTACAATAACACCAGCAGAACTGCAAAAAACTGTGCTACTCGGAACATCATAGATTTTAAGAAGGTACTTGGTTGATACCTAGGACGCTGGCAGCAACCTGTATCAACCACTAGCACTAGTCAATCGTATTTGTGACACATTTTTAAATGTTCAGTTGACTGAGTTTCGTGTTTAATGAATAAGTTTGAATGATTATGTGAACCAAAGTACAGAAAAATTGCTGCAGGCTGTGAAAACAGAGAACATTATAAAAACAGCAGAAACAAAGGCAGAATATAAGGAAAAACAGCTGGATGACAGATTAAATAGATGTAAAACCAAAGCTTTGCATGGACAGCACTTGAAAAACATTGAAGGAAAATGTGATGACAACTTTACATGGGCATGGCTTAAGATGGGAACCATCAAGAAAGAAACGGAAGGTTTAATACTCACTGCTCAAGAACAAGCACTACAATCTAATGCCATGAAAGCAAAGATACAAAAATCCACCAACAATCCAAACTGCCAACTTTGACAAAACAAAGTCGAAACTGTTTCACATTTAATGTGTGAATGCAGCAAAATCACACAAACTGATTACGAAGCTAGATACGACCGAGTTGCTAAATTAATCTACTGGTCATTATGTAAAAAAAAAAGACTTACCTGTATCCAAAAAGTCATGGGAATATAAAGTGGAAAAAATTATAGAAAATGAGAAGGTAAAGATCTTGTGGGACTTTCGAATACAGACAGATCATTACTTGGAACACAACACGCCAGATATCACAGTTGTCGAAAACCAAAACATACAATTTATTGACATCGCGGTACCAAGAGATGCCACAGTTGAAGAAAAAGAACTGGAAAAAATCATGAAATATCGCGAACTGGCCATAAAAACTACACGGCTATGGATGAAACATGTCACAGTGATACCCATTGTCATCAGGGCACTTGGTACCATGTCCAAGAATTTCACAAAACACTTCAAGAAATTGCAGCTTCCTGCAATTACGCCAGCGGAACTGCAAAAAACTGCGCTACTCGGAGCATCATATATTTTAAGAAGATACTTGGTTGATACCTAGGACGCTGGCAGCAACCCGTATCAACCATTAGCACCAGGCAATGGTATTTGTGACACATTTTTAAATGTCCAGTTGGCTGTGTTTCATTTTTAATGAATAAAAGAGAAAAATAATATAATACACAACAATGTGAAATCACAGCTGTCAGTTCTTTAGCTTGTATTGGTCTTTATTTGCATCAAGTTTTTCTTTGAGATGTCATAACGTATCAGCGTAGTGTATGTGTAGATCCAAGCAATATAGCTTTTTGTAATTGACAGATGGAAATTTCATCAATGCACAGATTCATCCAAGGCTTTTTGGTATGGCACCCAGTATGTGGATAATTATTACATTTTATTATAATAAATTATTGATAATTATATAATCAACTAATAAATTATTACAGCTGTCCACTGCAGAAGTTGTTGGTTGGCTTATAATATCTAATACTTAAAAGACAATTAAAAACATAAAGATTAGGCAGCAGGGCCAAAAACAACCATTTCAATTTTTAAAAAATCCAATTAAAATCCTCGACATACAACAGTTCATTTAGTGACCCGTTCAAAGTTACAATGGCACTGAAAAAAAGTAACTTATGACCATTTTTCCCACTTACAACCATTGCAGCCTCCCCATGATCATGTGATCAAAATTCAGAAGCTTGGCAACTGACGCATATTTATGGCGGTTGTAGTGTCCTGGAATCATGTGATCCCCTTTAGCGATCTTCTGACAAGCAAAGTCAATGGGGAAGCCAGATACACTTAACAACCGTGTTACTGACTTAACAACTGCAATGATTCACTTAGCAACTGTAGCAAGAAAGATCGTAAAATGGGACAGAATTCATGTAGCAAATGTTTCACTTAGCAACAGAAATGTTGGGCTAAATTGTGGTTATAGCTCAAGGATACCTGTACAATCAGTGTTTGTCAGGCATACTAGTACCCTCAAGGCTGGGAATAGAGCTGAGTTTAAAGGCCTTCCAGAACCCCAGTAAATTGGGTGCTTCATTTTGGGGACATGCTTTTCCAGAAATCAGAGGAAGAAACAGAGAAGACATTATTTCCTTAGTTCCCAAGATGAATTGAGGGAAGTGGAGTGCACCCATTATACCTGAATGTACCAGGTGGGAAGAACAACAGAAGATATCTGGTGCCTCAGATATCAGGTCCTGAAAGGTGAGAGCCAGGCCTGAAAAGCTTTAAAAATAATAACCAACACCTTGAACTTCATTCAGAACCCTACTGGCAGTCAATGCAGCTCACAAAGCACCAATGGTAAATGGGCATAACAAGAAGTGCCAGTTACTGCTTGCACCACTGAGTTCTGAACCAGCTATGGTTTCCAGATGGTTTTCTAGGGCAATACTATGTGCAGTGCATTTCAATAGTCCAGTTGTGAGGCAACTAGGACATGAGTGCATCTAAACGGCCTCCTGCTTGAAGAAAGGGTGCAACTAGTGCAAAAGATGAACCTGCCCAAAGGCCCTCCTTCCCTAAGTTGGTGATTCAATGAAAATTGTCCAGGATGGTTGGGTCCAGCAATGAGGGAAGGGTGCACTACTGTCTACTTCCAGGCCAGAAGCACTATCCCCTCTCTTGGAGGCCAGTATCACTGCATGGACTCAACTGTTCTGCATGTCACTTCCTAAGTAGCCTTTACAATAGTCAGAAGGATCAAAGATCTAACCAAGAGGTGGCTAGGTTAACAGTCCTAAGGATGTTGTCCCTCTTCCCAGGTAATCAAGTATGACTACATCTGCATACTTTGACTAGTCTAGACATCTCTAAGATTTTCATGCATTCTTGTTCTTCAGAGCTATTCTGATTCCAAAAATGAGACATCCGAATGGCTACCACATACTGAGTTTCCAGACGCAGACAACAGGAGCTATGAAAACATACAGATATGCCATGCCAGTATTGCATAAAGTTGTGTTCAGTGAACAGTGAATATGATGGACTCTCTGAAAGCTGGGAGTTGGGCAAATAAGCTCAATAACTATATGAACCCCATTTCTGGGCCCATGAGAAAGTAGTTGTGGGCTTTTTTGCTCAACTCACAGCTGACATACAGATTGTGACAGGGCAGTCTCACAGTTGGAATACTCTATTCTGCACGATTCTAGTTACAGTCCCTTAAAAACAGAGTTGAAAAATGTACAAGAAAAGGCAACCACCATCACCAAAGGAAGGGTTAGATAATTTATTTGGAGTGAAATGACAACATTTGGGGTTTCTTAGCTTAGAAAAAAGGACAAATGTGCAAATGTGACAAATGCATAAAATTAAGCAGAAAAATTGATAATAGTAAAAGATGGTATCATTCACTGAAGGCAAATGGGAAAATAAGTTAGGACTGAAAATAAGCTTCTCAAATGGCACAATTAAATTAGGAAATCTACTCCTGCAAGTTTTAGTGACAACCCAACTTGAGCAACTTAAAAAAGAGATGAGATAAATTCATAGATAACAAGATTTCCAATAACTACTATTTATTTTGGCATATATTTCTGGAATCAAAGACAGCAGGTTTCATGGTATCAGTTTGTTGCAGTATTCCTCCATGTAGAACGCTAGAACTAGGAAGATATTCATTTTGACTCAGTATGATCCCTTTTTAATCACATTTATTTAAAATATAAGTAAACAAACCACTTTCAAGCTCAATTCATTACTTTTAAAGGACAAAGGAACTTCTATAAGGTCTTAGGAAGCCATCCTTCAGTAGGAGAAATATATTCTTGAGTTTGAAAAAAAAACTTTGTTCATATGTATGTACAGTATGAGAGAGGGAGGGGGAGAGGGAGAGGGATCAGTCTTATTCTAAACACAAGCTAATGTTTTGTTTGTGTGGGCAAATATATTCATGATAGCCGCAGAAAGGGAGAGGTACCAGTGGCCCAGTGGCTAAGACTTGTCAATCAGAAAGGTTGGCAGTTCGGCAGTTTGAATCCCTAGCGCTGCGTAATGAAGTGAATTCCCGTTACTTGCCCCAGCTTCTGCCAACCTAGCAGTTCGAAAACATGTAAAAATGCAAGTAGAAAAATAGGGACCACCTTGGTGGGAAGGTAACAGCATTCCGTGCGCCTTGGGCATTTAGTCATGCTGGCCACATGACCACGGAATTATCATCAGACAGCACTGGCTCTTTGGCTTAGAAACAGAGATGAGCACCACCCCCTAAAGTTGGGAACGACTAGCCTTTATGTGCGAGGGGAATCTTTACTTTTACCTTACTAGAGTCCAATGGCTACAATGACTCCTGTGATAATTCTACAGCCATGCAGTTTCATTGGGGCTGCTAGTGGAGAACAAGAAGAAAACATGTGGTTTTCATCAGGTGAAAGACAGCACCAGAATACTTAAGAAGGGTTGCTGGATATAGACAAAATCCACACAATGAGATTGAAACCACTCAAGGAAAGCAGTCCTCCTGCTTGTCACAGTCAGTTTCAGAACTGCTGGAAAAGCTGTAGCAAGACATAATAGGGCCAATCAGTTATTCAACAACCAGATCTCAAGATTTCAGAAGTACTTCAGCTCAACGATACTAATTGATACAACCGCTTGAAAAAGTACAACTAGAGATGATTGGGAGAAAAAACAGTTTGTCCAAGCTTCTAGCCATAAGGTCTGTTTATTCACCTTTCAGCACCATTCAGTCATACACAATACAGAACACTGTGGACTATAAACAGAATGCCAGAATATTGCAGGCAGGATATCTAATGATAAAATAGGGCAAAAAAGGCAAAGCAAGCAGACCAAGGGGCACTCTACAGAGGAGACAATTTATTTGCTTGGCTTATGGCAAAGAATACAGTTTTGAGATTTGCAGCTATGGAAAGCTATACATGAATTACATGAAGTTTAGAGCTGAATGAAACATAATTCTTCCTACCCCATTCAAATGCTTAAACCCTGCAGTCCATAAAACAGCCCAATGAATTTTATCCCACCTCCATACCCATAAAATCAATGACTTAAGGTGGATTTTGTACTGTCATTGGAGAAAAATGCTGTAGAACAACTGCAGTCAACAGCTGTGAGTTTGCAGTTATAAAACTGCAGCTATAACTTTGTCTCTTCTCATAGCAGCTGAACACATCAGAGCAACAACTGAGGAAGGAAGAAAACCCAGATTTTATGTAGTGGCCATCTTGGAAGACTGACACATACACAGCACCAAGTGTGGAAAGCGCAACTATCTAACAACAACCTTAAAAAGGATTATCCCCTCTGGAATAGAAAACTGAAGCTTCCTCCCAGGACACTAGAAGATTATGGATCAAATCCTCAGAGAAACAGCAACAAGTCCTGCAGCTCTCAGGCAAGAGAATCCAACTCTATTTAGTCATTCAGATTTTACTCTGGAGGAATTCTTAGATTCACTACTAGATTTAGATACTAGAGAGCTGCTGAAAAAGCTGCAGTCTTTTAAAATGTACTTCCAATCAAGAGCTCTAAAATTACCTCAAAAACAAAGGACTGTAAAGCACTTGCTAGGAGGATATACTGGGCCCCTTTTCATGAAAAAGATTGGCTTCAGGAAGAAAATGGTCTGCTCTGGCATTTGCATTAGTTTCAAGACTGGAGATAGATAGTTGCTTTCAAAATGTGGGTGTGGCTTGATGGGCATGGTAGGGGAAAGATACTGTAAAATCTCCATTCCCTCCCCAACCCAGGGAAAGGTTACTGCAAAGTCCCCATTTCCTCAGCTGGGACTTGGGAGACAGAGAATAGATGGGGGTGGGGCCAATCAGAATTTTTACTACCAGTTCTCTGAACTACTCAAATTTCCACTACCGGTTCTCTAGAACTGGACTGAACCTGCTGAAACCTACCTCTGCTACATATCATCAAGTCTAGAAACTCCTCTAATAAAAGAATTAGAACGAGGATAGCAGGAAGGTTCTCCTCCTACTCATGAGACTCTACAGAGCTATCAGTTAAAAGACAATCCTGGGTTCCTTATTACTCCAAAGTATTTGATTTGGAGTAAAGCAGGTACCTGTTTCTTTAAAAAGAAAAAAAAACCCACTAGAAGCAATATCATTACAGTATTTAACCAACTGAAGTTGCACCAAACTGCTGCAAACATTCAAATTTGAAAAATTCTCATGTAAATTGAACTGCAGAATTTGTAGAATCTCTTGGAAGGAAAATATATCCATAATTACTTCCAGAAATTATGAAAGACTGTTGAACTGACTTTTGGCATATTAGTACTGGGTCCTCTGATTTGCCTATTCTCTTTTGTATTAAATATGCCTATATCCCAAGCCACATTGACATTTCCTTTCCCTCTTTCAGGATTCATTCCTCTAAATGTTTGTATCCCCAACTTCCATACTTGCCTGCTTCTTCTTGCCACTCGCTGTTGCTAGATTCCTCTCCCTTTTTCAGTTTTTAAAAAGTGTTAAGAAGACCCAAGCCCACAGCCCAAGGATTATTTAGTACACAGGTGGCACTGAATGTTTCCTGGTAGCAGCTTGGGACTAATAAATGCCAGTTTTTCTTCTCCCCAGGGAGAGAAGCAGCAATGAGATGATGAAAACCCCCACAACACAGAGAAGCCTTTGTGTCCTCGAATGAAAAAAAGAGCCACTATCCCCTTTGTCCCATCTCTATTGTTCACACTCCCTTCTGCTGCCCACTATATTTATTTCCCCCTATCAAAGCCCAGAGGGCTTTTTCTTCTGAGCCTATTCTAGCACCTAACACATTTAAGGACAACTTTAAAACAGTAAGAAAATAAAAAGGATTCTCTAACATCATTTGCAAAGTTGCTAAGCCTACTGCATGGACCCTAAATGCAGTTTTAGAATAAAAGAGCAGGAGTTTATGAGTGCAAATGGATCCCTTTCTCTCAGTCCCAATACTAGATTCAGCTGGGGGGGTCAGCTGTGCAATGTCTGAGTGGGAACTCCTCCTTCTTGCGCCTGGGCACTAGACCCACTGAAATAAAGTTAGACATTTCCTCCCCCAAAAAAGTGATACAGAGCATGGGGACCAGTTTATTTATATTTAATTTCTCCCTCTATGGATGCTTTTTGAAAAGGTGCTTCACCCCAACTTCTTCAGGCACTTTGCACCTTTGTACATTTGCAACTGAACTCTCCCAAAACACACAATACCCCTGATCATACTACAATTGCACAAGACAATAAGTCATTATCTATACCTCTGAATACAACCACAGGGGTGTCAAACTGGTGGCCCACAGGCCAGATGTGTCATGCACAGGCCATGTCCACCCCAGCTCCACAAAGAAAAAAAACATCGCGACACATCACATGACGGCAATGTGATGCGCCGGGTTTGACACCCATGAACTAGATCATCTAGATATGGTTTTTCTTTGTTCCAAATATTAACTTTTGAAAGATATTTCCACAAAAGGAGATCCATTTCAGTGGGACAAAGCCAGAACTGGATATACTTTCATCAGGACCCGAGAGATCAGACCAGGGGTGGGCTGCTGGGGTCCGGGAGAACCTCTAGCTAAGATTCTGTGCAGTTCGGAGAACCCGCAAATCCCACTCCTGGCTGGCCCAGCTCACACTGCCCCACCCCTCCGAGGAGTCCCCATGCTGTCCATTTTGGATGCACGTAAGTGCAGGGCATGCGCGGAGGCTCAGGGAAGGCAAAAAACAGGCTTACTGGAAGTTCGGGAAGAGCCACCGGAGCCTGGGGAGGTTGTTTTCACTCTCCCGGAGGCTCGAGAAAAGCCTCTGAAGCCTGGGGAGGGTAAAAATGCCCTCCCCCCTGCCATGGTGCAGGAGGCCAATTAGGCCATGCCCATCATGGCCACACCCATCCAGAAACCGGGCAGAGAACCCCTTGCTAAAATTTTTGAAGCCCACCCCTGCATCAGACAGCTACTGTACTTGCAGTAAGCGAAAACAAATGAATCACATTATAGCTTAAAGAGTGATAAGTAAACACAGCCAACAGTGTTTCTTCCTAACATTCAAGCTTTACACGTGCAAAGCAATTAAAAAGCATTTCTGGGATGGCACAGGTCCATGAAGGATTGTGTGAGTTCATAAATACCTGAATTGGAACAGAATTGGAATCAGACCCTCTTGCCCAAATGAACTGGAGGCAGGAAAAGAGGAGAGTTTTTTATCCTCAATGAAGCACAAAACAGACATTTTATATATACATTTTAAACTCGAAGTAAAGCAGAGATGCTTGACCAGTTTGGCGCTGGGATTTAGAGGCAGAAGGAAGGCATCCCACAGATTTCTACTAATAACATATATGAAACCCAGAGAGAATCCATCCATTAAAACGTGCCTGCAAAAATCAGGCACCAGTTGTTTCTCTTTCACAAAAGTGCCAGCAATTTTCAATAATGACTGGTGCATTGCAGCACGGAGATGAAAGCAGGTTTTGTTTTGGTGTGTTCTCTCTTTTTTTTGACAGGAGCTGTTAGTGAAAGCTTAATGAGCAAAGGGGTTTGAAAAGATTCCAAGCAATGACAGCAGTTGATTTTTATACAGCTCTTTGTTTTGAAGTCCATGTAGTGAATGTTGACAGTCTGTTGAAGACAAGGATCATTACAGAGATCTGAAGGTAGGCAAAGGAGCTGTACATCTGTGGCCTCTTTTAGAGACTTCTGCATTTCTAGGGCAAACTATGGGTTTAGTTTTCCAAAGCTGTCAAGGAAGCCACATTTGGTATAGGACGTAAGAGTACACAAGTCAAAAGTGGTCTCCAGTCACCATCTTCTAGAACTATCCTTGTAGGCTTGCTGTCACTCTTGAGGATGCACAAAACCATGAAACTGGTAAAGGAACAAGAGGCACAGACGGTAATATATAAGCCCCCACATTTCTAAACATCTAAATGGAACAGGGAAACTCAATTTCAAGAGCTAGGAAATATATGACATAATTTGGCTGCAGAAAATCTTTCTTTTTCCCTGAGAGATTAAGTATATTTAGAAAAAGGGGCTAATGAACTGTTTAGAAAACAAAATCAAGACACTGAGAAAGTGATAGGCAGCATCATAATGTACCCGAAGTATTTCAAAAGTAACACTGACAATATCAGATCAAAACCTGCAAGTCACAACACTGGAATACAAAGATAGGAACAACGCAGCAATGATGGACACATCATTTTTAGAAATCAATAAATAAATTATTCATGGCCAGTTGCTGATCTCTCAATGTTCAAATATCACGCTAGGGCTGGCATTAGCCTTCAAATATCACTCAAGTGTCTCTAGACTTTTCTTTTAGTGACATATTGACTCTGTTCTAACTGGGCATGCCACATGGCAGTCATTCTATAAATGGGCAATCTCCACCACAGCAACCATAATGCCTAAGACATAACATCAAAATCCCGAATGTGGTAACTCATCAAAAAGAATGAGGGATCCTATGCTAAGTCATGATTTAATGAAACAAACAGAATAGCTTCATTTGCATGAAAGCCATTCCTAATTGCTGGGTTTACTCATTATACTAAACTAAAAAATTTTAAAAAATGCAATACAATTTAGCAAACCATCTCTGAAAATAGAACACTCAGTGCTATTATTCCGGCTACAAAAGTGAGACAAGGCAATCCCAGTGATTTGCAGACATCTAAGTAGAATAGGGAAACCTATTCGATTCCTAAAAGTGGGAAATATATATATAAGGAAATAAGTAAATAAATACATAATGCAAATTAGCCCATTTAATTAAAACCAAGTTAATTTCTGCAGTCTCTGAGAAGCTTATAGAAAACAAACCATGCGACAAATTCAATTTCAATACATCCTAAATTTCTGTGATTCATCAAAAGCAGCAATATTTCATTGCTGCATCTTTTTCAGCAAGGATCAGTCCTTAGTCCCAAATTCTGGAGCTCTTTTGACAATCCCAAATTCCTCCCATTACAGCAACCACAAAACAAAATGAAATAGTCCCTTGGTAAAAAAAAGGCAGGAAATTAAATCCAAGTTTCATCAGATAGCCTAAATTAAATTGGGCTGCTAGTTCTTCTAGTCCAGAGTGGTTTGCCTTGATGACTTCAGCTCATTATTTTCCATTACCAGTTATACATTTGGGGCTTGAACCCAGACATGAAGCATTGAGCTACGATTCTTCCATATTCAAAAACCTGAACTAAAACTCTTGCCTATCTTAAAAAAGAAAAAAAAAATTCAAAATACAAAATTTCATACATAGATTCATTAAGCACGAGCTATACTTAAATAGATAACACTTATTTCCCAACACAGTACTGAAGATGTGAAAATATAGAAGTTTTGGAAACTATCATCATCAAAAGTTATCTCAGAAGACTCCACAAGAAAACGCTCACTTAAAAAACTGAATAAATGTATTAGTTATATCATCTGCACATGCATATTCTTAGTGCTTAATAACCAAATATTTGAATATTGTATGAAACCTCCAGTCCAAAAGGGTCACAAATCCACCATTCCACTGGTAGTGGTTGCTTTAAGCAACAACCTTTTCTTTAATAAAAATAAAAGACAATCTTAAAAAAGGGGAGAACCAGCAATTGCCAAATTCTTGGTTTCTGTCAACAGTGAGTCAAATGCCTCTGAAACTCACTAACAGCAGCATAGAACAGAGCAGGAAAGGGTAGTAACCATTTCTCCCTTTTGTTAATCCTTATCCATTTATTTTTAAAACAAATGAGAAAAAAATATACCAGGAGCTCATGAAGCCGAACAGAACCACTTTTATGACCCTAGAACCCCTCTGGAATGGCTGTTTGGGTTTTGTCTTCAAGGACTGGGGAAGTTCTATAAGGAGCAATAAGGTAACAAATTCTTAATAACCCCATTCCACACCTTCCATGGACTGATGTAAATTGTGGTTTCCAAGTATGGTCCTTAATAGATCACATAAAGCTTTGTAGTGTTTTTAAGTCATCAGAACATGTACTTTGCTCACTTAATGGAGTACACCTTTTATGCATGGACATTCCATTCAGCTACTATAGCCTTTAGTAGATCTATAGTTTAAACAGTTAGCTAGTTTATTATTGCAGATAACCAAAGTTCACAACAGACATCAAATTAGATGCATGATTGAGTTAAAATAATCAACTACTCCTTTTCCTCCCGCTCTTCCTTATTATTATACCTATTATATATCATGTTGACTATTTTAATGCAAAGAAATGCTATAAAAAGACCTAAACAGAATTGGGACTGGACCCGTAAAGAAAGAATAACTAATTGTTCCCATTTCTTCACTCCTGAAAGAGATACATGCTACTTACAAAAAAAAAATATTCTAAAACATAACAGCAACATTGATATGCAAATGAAAGGAGTTTATAAGATGGCAGAGAAAAGGTTAAAACTTCCATTGGTCAGACATAATTTGTCTGAGTTTCCAACAAAGCTTGTTGCATTAAAAATACATGAACCCTGGATAAAATATGCATTTAATGTCAAATGTAGTTCTATCTTAAGTTATCAGCAACAACAGTTCCATTTGTTGATAATTATGCACTATTGGATCACATTATTTCATCAATTCTAAACTAGACAGGATACAAAGAGAAATAATATTTGTATAACATTTTATTTTTCTGGTCCTTGAAATCTATTTAAAACTTGTATTTAATAAATGTTCCAGCTTCCATATTAAGAAATAAGAAAAAAAACCAGTTGCCTTCTGCATAACCATTACTTTGTGAAGTCTCTACTCTGCCATTATTAATCATGTTTTCTTCTAAATAAGGTCATACTATTGGAACCATTGTAGGATAACACCAATTTTAAAGTCATTACGCAAGTTACTAATGGGCTTTGAGGTCCAAACAAACTGTTGGTTATCATGTTTAAAACTTATGAGGAAAACTTTCCATTTTCCTCATAAGGCATTCCAAACTCAAATAAAGTAGCATGATGACTAAAATACAGATCAAGAAGGCACCAGATCATGTCTTATATATACAAGAATGTGTTTAAAGCAAAACATTCATTATGTGTACATTAAAAAATACTCTTAACTCCCAGGAGGATTATTTATGTAATCTTGCAGAATTAAGAAATTGAAAAGTATACTTCTAAATAGTTTTAACACTCTCAAGTTCTACATAAATACTTACTATTTAAATTTTCAAGGTCCAATCCATTACTATTTTGCTTTCAATACAGTGGGACTTCCTTATTTTTAAAATCTTTATATGCATTTGCTTACACACATACACACACACACACTTCAAATGCATCACATAGAATGACTTAAACCTATCTTGTTAAGGCAGGAATATCTGTTTTTAAAAAAGCAAGAATTGGCAACTGAATTTTTAATATTTACTCTGCTTTTTTAAAAAAAAAGATTGTAGGGCTAAATAATTTAGAAGCCAGTGCAAGTTGTCTCTGTATCCATCTAATATTTTAACCTTTTTTTGAGGATGGGATAGAATTGTTTCAATTGTGCCTGTTTTACACATTTATATATTGTGCCTGTTTTACACATTTATATATTGAAATCTGTAACCCTTGAGTCTTTGACAAATGCATGAAAGAAATCATTACCTTTAGACGCCCTAGAATGACTAGGTGCATTTAGGAAGCTCTGAATTACCTCAAGCTGCATGCTTCGGAATATACTTCTGTTATATATCACATCATGTTCAATTCTTCAGAATTAAGCATCAATTATTTAAAAAGTGACACGAATCTTTGTGCAGTAAATCAGTCTAGACTATTTAAACTATTTTTATGTTACAGTATGAACTGGAATAAAGTCGAAAAATGAATTCCTTTACCATCAATGCCTTTATTCTTTTTTCCAACCAGAGAAACCATGAAAAAGAAGTTATGCAGAGGAAACAGCCATAGCTAAGGAATCATCTAGATTAAGAGCTTCAAACTCAATTTCATTGAGGGCCACATCAGGGTTGTGTTTGACCTCAGGGGGCCAGGGGTTTGTGACCAGGGTGGGCGTGGCCATCTCAACATCTGTTTTCGGCTGCGATGGCCTCCTGCAGCCCTCTGCCAGCAAAAACAGAACTCAGGAGGGCCATAAGCGCCCCCCCCCCAGCTCAATTTTCGCTGGCAGAGGCACTGCAGGCTGGTCTTTTGCTGTTTCCAGGATGGCCCCACGGGCCAGATCTAAGCACCCCATGGGCCTTTGAGTTTGACACCTCTGATCTAGATCACCAACATATCTATGCTTCTCTATTCAGTGATCTCTACCACCTAGCTGTATATAGTCATGCTAGGAGTTTGCTTCTTGCAGCAGTCATATATGATCAAAAGATCTTAACCAAAGAATCACAGAACTTACCAGAAGGCAGCATTTTCCACATGCTAAATTACAACTGGAGACCCGGATGAACAGAATGTCAACCCACTCAACTCAGTTCCAATTCAGTTTGATGGGATTTTTCTTAATCTGAAATTCAGCCATGCTAATTCAAATTCTAATTACAGAAGATCTGCAAGCTCCAAGATTGCACAAAACTGAAGAAACCATAGCTTTAAAAACCAAAGTAAAATATCCTTCAAGTCAAACTTGAGTCTGTGGACACATTCATACATTGTTTTGTCTTTTTAAATTTTTTTAATGGTTGTAAACCAACATGAGTCATACTATTTTGGTATATAAAAGTTAAATAAATGAAGTAATGAACATTTTCTTGGCAAAAATATTGAAAGTCATTGGTCATCTTCTTTTGGGATGATTTTCAACTTTTCAGACTACCCATCTAATGCTGGCTTCTCTCCAAATTGAGAAAAATTGGAGCACTGCCAGGAACCTTAGTGAGCTGAATAGCACAAAACTACCTGTCAAATATTCCCAGGTGCTGCCTCTTGCTAAGATTTAATACAATGTACTGAGCCACAAATTAGACAGCCACATTTTAGCCTAATGAGTTTTATGAATCTAATCAATATGGTCAATATGGCATTCAATTTATTGTATAAGTCCAGAATATGAATTCTGATTAATGCACACATATCGTATTATTGCCTTTTTTCCCACTTGCTTTTTTCCTACTCTTTGCCTTTGGTGAGGATAAGTGAAGCCCCTTTTGATTGGGTAGGCTAATTTCTTTTTCATTCCTGCCCATTTTTTTGTTATCTTTGCCATTCTCTATTGTTCAGTTTTATATTTTTCTTGTTTTCAATGTTTTTACTTGTAAATCACCCACAGCCATTGAGTGATATATATGTCTAGTAAATAATAATTATTCTATTTTGGCATCCCTTCCTTTCCCCACTCCTTCATCTTCATAGCATAATGTATGGATGAATATTCTTAACTAAGTCGAAGTGTCACATTGTCACATTTTATTTTTGCATGATTGCTACATTCAGGGAGGATTAAACCCTTGCCATCTTCAGCCTCTCTCTCCTCAGTCAGGAAACATTGATCAAACCCCTAAGTTCTCCAATGAATCCTGGAACCATCTCTGAACTGATAGGTAGGAAAGGCAAACCCACCATAACATGAAGGCACACTTAGCAAAAAAGAAACAAGAAACTAATGCCCAAAGCAAGGAATAGGCCAAATACAGGGTATCAGATGCAGAGGAAGACAGATTGACCACTTTGCATTTAGATGGAACCAAGTAACGCAGAGCTTTAGCTTCCATCTGAAAAAAGTGATGGTCACCCTTGCAAGAATAGAAGGAGGGCATATTTTCTCCTAAGAGAGAGAGAGAGATACCTATCATTATATATGCATGACCAGCAGTAGAACTGCAATTTAACGTAGGAACTTTGGTACTCCTCCTGTAGAGAAATAGCTTGACGCATTTCAAGTAGGTTTGATTGAGGCTTCATAAAGATTGAACTTGAGCTTACAATCATGTTCACATTGTTTCTGTTAAGGTAAAGGTAAAGGTTCCCCTTGCACATATGTGCTAGTTGTTCCCGACTCTAGGGGGCGGTGCTCATCTCCGTTTCAAAGCCAAAGAGCCAGTGCTGTCTGAAGACGTCTCCGTGGTCATGTGGCCGGCATGACTAAATGCCCAAGGAGCACAGAACGCTGTTACCTTCCCACCAAAGGTGGTCCCTATTTTTCTACTTGCATTTTTTACGTGTTTTCGAACTGCTAGGTGTGCAGAAGCTGAGGCAAGTAACGGGAGCTCACTCTGTTACACGGCACTAGGGATTCGAACCGCTTTTCTGTTAGCAGTTTGTAAAATTGGGTTTATGATTTTTTTTAAAAAAAAAAACACTTTAATTTTTCTCCCATTTCTCCAAAGGACAGGGCTCTTTCATAGGCTGTTCTAAATTTATCCTTGAGAAAGTAGAACAATAGTAATGCCTTAGTCACAAGGCTACTATATGGTGTTGATCATATACCAGGAGGAGAATGCTCCTCTTACAACAATGCAGGGACCTCCTCATCCATGCAATGAAGAAATCCCTTCATGACTCTGGATGTCAGGCCAGCTCAAGACATTTTGTTGTCTTGAACAGCTGCAGCATATAATTAGAGGTTCCCTTCACAACTTGCAGCTCTGTTACAACAACCAAATATGCATAGCACAACAATGAAGAGCCAGGCAGCTCCTGGTTCGAGCCCCACTCAGTTACAAATTCTCTACAGAATCATAGGCAAGTCATTTCTTTTTTTAGCCCCACTTGATATATGAGGATATTAATCCTTGTCTAATTTCCAGGCTGCTACAGGAATAAAATGGATATAATACTTGAATATAAAGATACTCAGTCTAGTTACTAAAAATCCAATGAGTTAAATCTGCAGTACTGTGAAATCAGCTCAGGAACATAAGGCCAAGCCTCCACTTGGAAGTGAATGGGGAGAGGGGTTAGTTTATTTGCAGAGGGACTTCTGCACACAGAGCAACACTGTGTTTTAATTAGACTAAAAAAGAAGTAATTAAACAACTATTGTTTGTGTCAAAGCAACCTGACTAAAGGCAGTTGCTGCCATGCCCCATCAACAGACCCAACTTTCCTAGGCAAATTCCAACTCTGGTGCATATTTTTTCCCCATTCATATACATTGGTCATATTTATGAAGGAGGATGGAGTTGTAGTTTCAGGAATCTAAAGGATAACAGGTTCAGAGGGCCTCAAGTCTTCTGCAAGAAGAATAACTGAACAGCCCAAAAGGAGAAAGCAATCTATTTGTGAGGTTGTGTATGTTTTGAAATAATTCCTAAGCACCAATCTCAGGCTCTATGGGAAACAATCAGATTCCTATGCTGAATTCATCTCTATGCAATATACTGAACAAGGACATGTGTTCTGCCATCTTGTTCCTTCTCACAACTTTCTCTTTGCCTGATTTTTCTTTATATCTAATACAATTAAAGCTAAGTGGGACATCCATGCAATTAGGCTAGAAGATACAATAGGTGCAGCCTTTTCTCTGTCACATTGCTTTCTCCCTGACATCTATCAAGGGAGTTGCTGATTGCCCAGCCTGGACTCTTTGGAGAAGGAAAGCCCACCTAAATATTTGCATTAAACTAAGCATTGATTCTTGTTTAATAGAATATGTTTTGCATGCATATAGCCTTGGAGTTGCTTCCTCCTTTTTTGAGAGAGAAACTCTTCCTCTCAGCATGTTTACTCAGAAATAAAACTTACAAGAGTCAATGGAATTTAATTTCCTAACAATATACTAGACTTTCAATATTACAGACTGTTTCTGTACTGAAGTGGATGTGGAAAAATGTTTTTCTGACAATGCATTGAACAAGCAGGTTTATATAAGTGTTTGTCTTGAGCAATGTTCTGTTCAACAAAAACTGGTATACAAATAAAAATTTTGTTACCCTGGCCTAAGGCTTAGAAAAATCTTTTTTCTGGTTTTTAAAGGGCGCGCACACACACACACACACACACCTAAATCCACTAATCAAACATATCTCTTTTCCCTAAAGGTTCCTCTACTTAGACTTAGTGTCTGAATGAGTAGAAGACTCATGGAGTGACCTTTCCATAAGGTCAAGCATTCTTTTTCCAGGGAGACTACTTTTAACTACTATATGGCTTGTAATGGACTAGTAGATCAATGAGAAGCCTCCCAGAACAGTCCTAAGCAGGACTTGAACACTTCAGGCATTCTAAGGCAAAATGGCTCATATGGGATGGATGGAATTCTATAATTCAAACACAAAAGGCAGGTTGAGTGAAATCTTCATTATTAGAAACAGGCATGTTTTTCCATCATTGGAGATTGTTGGCTACTCTTTCAACATGTACTGGTGGCACGGAAGCAGATACTACAATCTTTGTTTTTTTAGATATGGCTCAGAGGCATCTCTTCTAGAAAAGCAATCTGTATGCATCATCTTTCCCAAATCTTATAAATTACTTAGGTTGGTACTATACATTAAACTTTGGAGCTGGGTTATAAAACACACTTGCTTACCTTCCCAGAAGCTGTTATGCACACATAAATAAGCCATACAATGACATGACAACTTAGTTTACGCAACAGGCCAAGGCTACGACTGAATGCCGAAAATGTTGAGCCACAAATGAGCCAGCCTCCTTTACTTTTAGCCTGAAGGTTTATTTATAGGAATCCAACCACTAAGGCAAAGAATTACTAAAGCAATTTTTCAATGGGTCTGCCCCATTCCCTTTTCCCTTTACAGAATCTGCCCAGAAACTCCCCCTCCCGTTCCTAAATCCATAGCCTTTCTCTCCATTGGGAAGCTAGGAAAGGACCCTTCCACCTGCTGCCTCAGTTTCCCAGCTGGGAAACGGGAGGGTCACTAAGTCTAGACAGGCGCTGGAGGGTCGAGCCTACCGAGCTGGAGCTGCACTGGAAAGGGGAGGTCGGCGAAGCCCGACAAAAGCCCAGCCCTGCGCCAATTCCCAGTGAGGAAGCCATTGTCAGTAGGCAACCCACCCCCACCATCACCAGACCGAAAGAGCCGGAGCCGCCGCCCCGCCCTTATTCTTGCGCGTCCCCCGAGAAAGGGCAGCGACTAGTCCAGCGCGCGCAGACAAAGGCCCCACCGTCGCCCTCTTCGCCTCTCCTCGCCGCAGGCGCACAAAGAGCGGGCGCCTCCAGGAGCATCCCAAAGGGAGAGGGAGGCGTCCGAGCAAGGCGGCGAGGGCTACCGGCCGACGAGCGCCCGAATAAGGCTCTTGTGCCAAGGCCGGGCGCAGACCCCCGGCTACACCCTTCCCGCCAATCGCCCGCGGCCTCAGCCAGCCAACTCGCCGGGAGGCAAACTAAGCACCGGGGGTTGGGAGGGGGGGAAAGGCGCGTACAGGTGTAAAGCACCCCACGCCTCCCCGCGCGCAGCCACCCGCCTTCTCCTACAGGCGATCGATGCTGCTCCTGGGCTGCGACGGGCGGCAGCTTCTGCTCACCAAACCCCGAGACAAAGGGGGAAGACACGCCCCGGCTCATCACCCCCATCGTCCGCCCCGCGGAGAAAGCAGCCCCCGGGACAGCTCCCGCAAGGCGTCGAGGGGACCGCGCGGCTCTTTCTCCGCGGCTCCGCTATCTTTTAACTAAGCCCGCAGATGCCTTTCTCCAGATAGACTCTTCATCGGTTGGTTGGTCGGTCGCTCGATCGGGTTGGTTCGCCCGCCCGAATTCCCCCGTCTGCAAGAGAGGGATGGAATCCGACGGCCTCCCCTCGACACCGTTCTACTCACCCTGCGATGACTGTTCCCAACGCCCGCTGGCTAGCTTGTCCGCCGCCGATCGTCCTCGCCCAGCTGCCACCCGCGTTCACCTGCTTCCCTCCGAGCGAGGAGGAGGAGGAGGGAGGGATCCTGCCCTCCCTCTACCTCTTGGACCAATGGCAGCTCTTCCCTTGCCTCTGAGAGGGCGGGGCCCTGAGCAGCAGAGAACTACGATTCCCGATAGGCTCAGCGCCAACCAGAGGAACAGGCCTTTAAGGGTAGGGTGCGGCCTCCTCCATCCTCTGAACCGGTGCCTAGGTTACCATGGTGATTGTGGAGCAGGCACTGGGGCCCCTTTGAGGACCAAAGACACCCCCCTAGTATAGGGCGTATTACAAGGGGAAGGCTTCCCTGGTGGTGAGGGTTGCATCTAGGACTGTAACTTGGACTGCAAGCTCAAGTTAGAAACAAAAAGATGATGGGAAGGCAATAATGGGACCATTAAATTACACAGATCTTAACTGTTAGGAGCTCCTTTTTCATGTTGAACAGGAGTTGGTTCAAATACAATGTTATCTTTATTTCTTATTTTTGCTTTCTACAACTCTGGTTAATATGGGAGCTTGGCCTAAATTGGAACCAGATTTGTCACCTGTATTTCAGTGTTGATGGCTTTCTGTTCATTCTATACGAATGAATGAATCTGCATGTCCCAAAGCAATGATAATTTGGTGCTCTATAGAGAAAATATTGCTTAAAGCATTGTAAGCCGCCCTGAGTCTCCGGAGAAGGGTGGCATATACATCTAATTAATTAATTAATTAATTAATTAATTAATTAATTAATAAATAAGTAGGCAACATATGAAGCCATGTTTTATTCTTGCTATCACCTTCAAATCCTTTGCATCTCAGTCTCCCTAACACATATAAAAGCACCAACTGCATACCCCCGATTAAAGTAGAAGACAAGCTATTACTTGATAAAATAGAAAAATGTGGGTTAGACAGCATCACCTCCAGATGGATTCATAACTGGCTGACCAATCTCACTCAACATGTAGTCCTCAATGGAACTGTATCTACATGGAGGGAAGTATGCAGTGGACTACTCCAAGGCTCTGTCTTGGGTCCAATACTCTTCAATATTGTCATACATGATTTAGATGAGTGGATAGAAGGGGAACTCATCAAATTCGCAGACACCAAGATGACAAGAATAGCCAACCCTCTAGAAGATACGGAAGGATCTTGACAGACTTGAACACTGGGCCCTTTCTAACAAAATGAAATTCAATTATGAGAAAAATAAGTTTCTGCATTTAGACAAGAAAAACCAAATGCACAGGTATGGAATAAGTGGTACCTGTCTCAATAGTAGTAACTGTGAGAGGGAGTCCTAGTGGACAGCCATTTAAGTATGAGTCAACAGTGTGCTGCAGATGCCAAAAAAGCCAACACAGTTTTAGGTTGCATAAACAGAGGAATAGAATCAAGATCACATGAAGTGTTAATACCACTTTATAATGCTTTGGTAAGACCACACTTGGAATACTGCATCCAGTTTTGATTGCCACAAAATAAAAAAGATGTTGAGACTCTAAAAAGAGTACAGAGAAGAACAACAAAGATGATTAGGGGGCTGGAGGCTAAAACATATAAAGAACACTTGCAAGAATTGTGTATGTCCATTTAATGAAAAGAATGACTTGGGTAACACAATAGAATTATTCCATATTTAAAGGGCTGTTACAAAGAAGAAGGGGACAACCTATTCTTCAAAGCACCTGAAGGCAGAACAAGAAGCAATGGGTGGAAATTAATCAAAGAAAGAAGCAACTTAGAACTTAAGGAGAAATTTCTTAACAGTAAAAACAATCAGTGGAACAGCTTGCCTTCAAAAGTTGTGGATACTCCAACGCTGGAGGTTTTTAAGAAGAGATTGGACAACCATATGTCTGAAATGGTATATAATTTCTGTTATTAGTCTGACACATAGTAGCATACCAGTACATGCCAAAAATGGAATTTCTAAGTTGGAAAAAGTTTTTTCATCTTCTGTTCACTTTGCATTAGATTGAATTTACTAGATTTGTTATGGCCATCCATTCCAGAATCCTCTGTGGCTATTGTTGTTTTTCTCTTGATTATGAATAATTATTCTCAGTAAATTTGTACTGGCTATTTGTCCTTTCAAAGAAAATTTATTTTTGCAAGTACAGAATTTAATAAACAAGACTCTCCAATATCTTCACCTACCACTAATGCTAATCATTTTGTGGGGGGAAAAATGCTAGAAATTTTAATCCATCCATTTGTGTCATGTCATCCTGCACTGTTCTTACTTCTGGTCATAAGAATATTGCCAAAGAAATGGGATGTCTTTTTAAATGAATGAAATAAGAATGCATCAGCTAGATTCTTAACTATGCTTTTTATTAAAAAGTTGTTCTGCTGAAATAGCTGCAATGAGTGTCAGTTAGTTTTCAAATTCATTTTGAAATCTTATTGATGATCTTTAAAGTTTTTAGCATTTTAGATCCAAGAAAATTGGCATTTTAGGTCCAAGAAAAATGAATTAAGTTCTTTTCTTGTGACAGTTCAACTGCTAAGATTACCCTTGATTGAAGGCTTACTTAGGTATTCCTAAATTTTGTTTAGTCATAGACAGAAACTATCTTGGTATTTGCATTATGTGCTCTACATGTTTTCTCCTAATAGAAGAAGATTAAGGGCAGATAGGCAGAAAGAAATAAAAGTAACAGACTTGGTAATAGTATTGATATGACAGTATTGCTGTCATGTGGTCCTTTATTTTATTCCACTGCTCTTCTGCCAATGTCATGGTTTATGCTTTTTCTTTTATGCTGACCAATTTTACCATTTAATTTTAAAACATTTTAAAAGTTCTAACAATGGTCTTGAACTATTTTAAAGAACAGTATGGTATTATTGTTTTAAGCTTTTTAATCTTACAGAAAAGAAGAATGGTGGTTATGGAAAGCATCGCCTGTGATATAATGAACAAGCAAAGAGGATATAGCTCTATAATGAAGGTTAGAAACTTTTAAATATGCTTCAGAAAGATCAGTCAGGAGAAAAGTCTAGGAGCTAACAAGGCACAAAAATGGTATAAACTTGCGTTCAAATACAAGGTTTTTTTAAAAAAAACAATAGCAGTTGTTGCAATAATTGTTATCATCTGACAGCATTTTTCAAAATTCAGGTTGTAAAAGTTGTGATAAACCAGGGGAGTTTAGGGGTTAAGAAATTGGATTGGGGATCACAAAGGGGAACAAGGAAAGTTCAGGATGATGGCAAAACCAAGGAAGAGTCTAGTAATCATTGAAAATAGAATCTTACACTAAAGCACCCTCTCCTGGGCAAATCTCCCACTGCATCTCAGTTTTCCACAAATGCCATTAGTATATTGCAGAAAATATAACTTTTAAAAATAGAAATAGAAAACATTCTGACCCAGGCACTTGCATTCTTAAATCCATTGACTATGCACACAACATACATGGCTTTTCTTGTTATGTTTTCTCAGCCAGAAATACTGTGCATTTTTCTGCTGCATGCAAGGAATATTAAGCAGAACTGGATTATGAAAGCTGCCTGTCTATATTTTTTATTATCTACCTTGAGTCTTTAATATGATATGGCCCAGAATTCTGGGCCATATCATATTAATTCAAAGTGATTTAATGGCTTATATTCTTGTTTATTACTTGCTGTATACAGAGCTGTGATGTCGTTATACTTTTCTCAATTTAATAACATTCAGTAGAAAGTGCCATTATCTGTTTCTCTGCCTCTGACATATGCATGTACACACATACATGCACATGCCCCACCACACAAAGGCATTTTCTACACCTGGTAAATCTAAAGATAGCTTGAATAGTTAGTCCTTTTTCCTGATCAGCAAGAGGGCAGAGGAGACAGACTAGTACCTTGGACAGCGAATGGAACGCTATGCGCATTCACAGCATGAAGCCTCTGCTCATATAAACTCCGTTCCTGCTGATTGCTGGAAATCTCCTTTGCCAGAACCAAATTTCCTTTGGGGTTGTGTACATCCGACCCCTATATTATCATGTTGCCTGAACCCTCCAAATTAAATCATCCTATAGTTTCAGTATGTGAATCCAACAGGTGAACATTGCGTTCAAGGCTAAGAATTTTGGGCATTGCAGCACAGCAGTTTTCTTCCCAAACCCATGCCATTAGTGTGTATTTAGCATGGTATAAACATTTCAAAAATAAGTAAACCTTTCCTGAACTTTCAGAAATATCTTACTAAAAATTAGGGGTCAAACAAAAAAATATTCCTTGGCCCAGACGGTCTTCTCAGAATGTGAGGAAATCTACCATGGCACCTAGGATGAATGGAACTTGGTTGAACTACCATTTGTCCGAAATATTATAGGGCAGCAATGGCTAACCTTTTCTGGACCAAGTGCCCAAAGTGTGTGAATGTCCACATGCACCCGAACCCACAAAATGCAATGCATTTATGCCCTCCCCCCTCACGCGCCCCACTCCATGGCAGAGACCTGAAGACCAGCTGGCCGTTGGGAGGCACGCACACAGGCGCAATGGGGCTGAACTGAGGTGGCAGCTCATGTGCCATCAGAGGGCACTGCATGCCACCTCTGGCACGCATGCCACAGGTTTGCCATCATGGTTATAGGGTTTCCCACTTGAGCAGGGGGTTGGACTAGAAGACCTTCAAGGTCTCTTCCAACTCTTGTTATTCTGCTTGTGTCTGCTTGTGCCTGCTTATTCTGCTTGTGTCAGCAGTTAGCTCAGATACTCAAGAGAAGAGAGATAGAACTGAAGATGTACTGCAGTGGGTTTCCTTAGAACTTGGGAAGAAATCCAGATATAGTTTACTACTATACTAAATAATAAGACAAGAAAATAAGGCCAAGCACTTATTTCAGGGTTCAAAAAATATAAGACAGGGTCTTATTTTCAGGGAAACACGGTATTAATATTTGGCACAATAAACTCTGGACTCAACTTGTGTTTTGTAATTTACTGAACTAGCGGCTAAATTTTAGCATAATGTTATGTGAACTGTACTCTGTGGTTAGTTTGTGGTTCAATAAATTGTTACTACTGAGTCATGAGCAAGCCTATCAAACAAACACAACTGAAAAACAGCATTAATTGAATTCAGGTAATAAGTCTTATTTAGCATACGTAATTAAAAGCTAGGTTATACATTGATGGGAGTATGTGCTATCAAGTCAATGTTGATTCTCAACAACCATGTAGATCTTCTCTGGAGAGCCTCTCCCCAGCTTAGTCCTTTCACCAATGAATCTGTAACATATAATTGAGCCCATCCTCTTTTCTTTCCACCTTTCCCAGCATTATAGATTTCCCTAGAGACTTTAAGTCTTCTCATAATATATCCCATGTATAATTTTAGCCTGGTTGTTTGTGCCTTGAGAATTCTGGATTGATTTGTTTAATGGCCCATTTGCTTGCTTTCTTGGTTATGAGTAATAATGTAATTGGATACAGATTTTAAAATGTTTATTTTAATCCACATTGAGTGTTCTTGAGCAACATTTTCCCTGTTTTCTAACTGACCAAGAAATTAATGTCCAAAGTTTGAGGAAACTGCTCCTAATGAAGTCAATCCTTTAAGTGCTTTAAAATGTCTTTGTTTTTAGAACTTCATGTACATATTAGTGTAATTGTTCAGCCAAATCCAAGCAGTTAAAAGTATTGCAATCTGAAGGGACCCTGAAGGAAATCTGCAATTGATAAATATTGTTCCAAAAAGCCATTTTGCTATTATGAGACAGGAATTAAATGCAGAGCATAAAATCCCACTTGACAGACAACCCTTGGATTCGTTCATTGAAATATTGGATAAAGAATTAGAGGGCTATTTTAATAGCGTTTCCTTGTACTTTTCAGTTCTTTCATAGTATTGGGCTATGTCCAACTGTAGCCTAACAAAGTGTCCACGATGTGTCACATGCAGCAGTTTGCACAATACAAGTAGTTGCATTTTGGAAACAATTGGTCAGCAGGTGCCAAGTGAAAAATCATGAAATTTTTTCCCCCCAGCTTTCCTTTGTGGTATCAGAAGGATATGGCCCCTAAACAGCTGAGTGAATTGAAATAACAGAAAAGATTTCTGGAGCAAGATCACAAGGAGGCTGAGTAAAGGAGCAAATCTTATAGCATGGGTCACCAATGCCCGGTCTTTGGGCCAATACTGCTCTGTTTTCCACAAAATCAAACCCTGGTGCCCAAAAGGTTGGGGGCCATTGTCTTATCCCCCCACCCCGGCCGCCACCTTTGAAATGCTCTCTGATGCTGAGATAATTAGCAAGGTTTGTAGCAAGGAGGGTAGGGCTGAGGACTTTGTACAATATCTGTATGACAAAATCGCTCAGATTCGGGAACACCTGGACTCTGACTGGGTAGATCTGGGGGTGATGACGGAGGCAGGCCTTGGGAATATTATTTGGGAAGAGTTTGATCCTGTGACTCCCAAAGGCGTGGACAGGATACTGGGCAGACTGAGTGCGGCCACATGTTTATTGGACCTGTGTCCCTCCTGGCTGGTGCTGGCCTCTCGGAAGGTTACACAAGGCTGGCTCCAGGGGATTATAAATGCTTCGTTGAGTGAGGGTGTCTTCCCCACCACCTTGAAAGAGGCGGTGGTGAGACCTCTCCTCAAGAAGCCTTCCCTGGACCCGGCAGTGTTGGCTAATTATCGTCCAGTCTCCAACCTTCGTTTTGTTGCGAAGGTTGTTGAGAGTGTGGTTGCGCGACAGCTACCTCAGTACCTGGATGAAGCAGCTTATCTAGATCCATTCCAGTTAGGTTTCAGGCCTGGGTACAGCACAGAGACGGGATTGGTCATATTGGTTGATGATCTCTGGAGGGCTCAGGAAAGGGGTTGCTCCTCTGTCCTGGTCCTGTTAGACCTCTCAGCGGCTTTTGATACCATTGACCATGGTATCATGCTGCACTGGTTGGAAGGGTTGGGGGTGGGAGGCACTGTGTTGCAGTGGTTCTCCTTCTTTCTCTCTGACCGGTCGCAGTCTGTGTTGACAGGGGGGCAGAGGTCGACCCCGAGGCCTCTGGTATGTGGGGTGCTACAAGAATTGGTCCTCTCGCCCCTTCTGTTCAACATTTATGTGAAGCCGCTGGGCGAGATCATCGTGGTTTCGGGGTGAAGTACCACCAGTAAGCTGATAACACCCAGCTGTACATCTTCACCCCGGATCACCCCAATGATGCCCTTAAAGTGATGTCCCGGTGCCTGGAGGCCGTGCAGAAACAGACTCAAACTCAACCCATCCAAGACGGAGGTTTCCGACATCCTGATATAGTCAGTTGGTGCCATCACTGACTATTGGGGGCGAGTCGTCGCCCCCACGGATAGGGTTCGCAACTTGGGCATCCTCCTGGACTCACAGCTGTCCTTAGAAGGGCATCTGACGGCTGTGGCTGGGAAGACTTTCTATTAAGTCCGCCTGATTCGCCAGTTGCGGCCCTTTCTGGATCGGGACTTGTTGCGCACGGTCACTCATGCCCTCATCACCTCTCGCCTGGACTACTGCAATGCTCTCTACATGGGGTTCCCCTTGAGGAACACCCGGAGGCTTCAGCTGGTCCAGAATGTGGCCGCACAGGTGGTTATGGGAGCGACGTGGCGCTCCCATGTGACCCCCCCTCCTGCGTGAGCTGCACTGGCTCCTAGTGATCTTCCGGGTGCGCTTCAAGGTTTTGGTTACCACCTTTAGTGCATTCCATGGCTTAGGACCGGGGTACTTAAGAGACCGCCTTCTGCCATCAGTAGCCTCTCACCAACCAGTACGTTTCCATACAGAGGGGCTCCTCAGGGTGCCGTCGGCCAAACAGTGTTGACTGGCGGCCCCCAGGGGAGAGCCTTCTCTGTTGGGGCACCTGCCATCTGGAATGAGTTCCCCCCGAGATACAGAGGATCCCAGATTTACACACTTTTCGCCGCGCCCTCAAAACATTTTTATTCCAGCAGGCTGGCCTGACTTGACTCTCCCTTTTAAATTGGGCTTTTAAGTTTTATATAAATTGGGTGTTTTAAATTTGACTTAAGCCTAAATTATTTAATGTATTTTTAATAGTCTTTTAATTTTGTATGTTGTATTTTATTTAAGGCTGTTCACCGCCCTGAGTCCTTCGGGAGTAGGGCGGTATATAAATTTAAATCATCATCATCATCATCATCACTGGAGAGAAAGGAATTACAAGAGAGTAAGTAGGTACACAATGGGGCATACACACTCAAAAGAATGCACTGGCAGCAGCTGTTAAAAGCCTGTATAGGGTCTCTGGATTTACTACAATTCAGATTGTAATGTTGCTGAGGTAAGCAAAATTAAACAAATCATCATGGTTGTTAAGGAGACATCATGTGACTGCAACTTGTGATCTTTCCTGCTGGCTTTCCTTCTCAGAAGATGAAGCTATTTTCTAAAGCACCCAAAGGCCAGACAAGGGATAATGGATGGAAACTGAACAAGTAGTGATTTAACCTGGAAATAAGGAGAAGTTTTTTGACAGTAAGAATAATCAACCAGTGGAACAGAAGTTGCCTTCGGAAGTTGTGAGAGCTTCATCACTTGAGATTCTGAAAAAGAGATTGGACTGCCATTTGTCAGAAATGGTGTAGGGTCTCCTGCTTGGGTGGGGGGGTTGGACTAGATGCCCTACAAGGTCCCTTCCAACTCTGTTAATCTGTTAAAATAGTTGGGAAGGTCACAAATGGCGGCCAAGTGATTGCAGGATGCTGCAATTGTCCTAAAGTGACCATCTTTAAAGCGCTCCATGGCTTAGGACCCGGCTATCTATGGGACTGCCTTCTGCCACCAATAGCCTCATACTGACCAATACGCTCCCACAGAGAGGGACTCCTCAGGGTGCTGTCAGTTAAACTATGTAGACTGGCGACCCCCAGGGGGAGAGCTTTCTCTGTGGGGGCACCCACCCTCTGGAATGAACTGCCCACCAGGATACGTATGATTCCCAACCTGCGTACCTTTCGCCGTGCCCTTAAGACCCTGCTTTTTCAATAGGCTGGATTGGCATAATGAAATTGGAACAGGGTGTTTTAAAATTGAGAGTTTTAATGTAACGGCTGGAATATTTAATCTATTTTTAAAGTGTTTTAAATTTTGTATTTTTACATTGTTTTATGATGACTGTACACCGCCCTGAGTCCTTTGAGAGAAGGGCGGTATAGAAATTTAATAAATCTAATCTAATCTAATCTAAGTATGAACCAGTTGTTAAGTACCTGGATTGCGAGAGCGTGAATGTGGGGACACTGACAGTCATAAGTGTGAGGACCAGTCACAGGACTACTTGTGTGAAACCGATCATTAGAGCCTTGTCAATTTCAGGAAGCAGCTGTAAGCTGGTAAGAGAGATCTAACCATCTAATTAAGATCACAGAGGTGAGCCTGTTAACTTTCTCTTAACATTTTAGGGAAACCTATGCTGTGGAGAAAAAAAGAGGTAAATTGTTTAGGCAATCTCCACTCTGTGAGGAGAGGGAAAAAGACAAAAAAAAAAAAAAAAGTCAGGCACAGAAAGTGTACTGACTAAACAAGTAACAGATACTGTGAAGATTATTAATGCTAGCACTACTCACAAAGTCAGCATTGTAACTGCAAACAGCTGTGTTTGAAGCGAAATAAAATTCCCTATACCACCAAGCTTGAAATTTTAGGTCTGGATAGCCTCGAACTATGCCGTCTACGTTCTGACCTATGCTTAGTTTATAAGAGTATTTACCAAGAAGTCCCAGCCGTAAATGAGTACTTTAATTTCAACCGTTAATAACACAAGGGCTATCAATAGATTCAATGTAATTTGCTCCAATCTTGATTGTAGGAAATATGACTTCTGCAATAGAGTAGTAAATATCTGGAACACTCTACCTGATCCTGTTGTTAAGTCTCGCTAATCCCCATACCTTTTACCTTAAACTGTCTACCGTGGACCTTTCATGTTTCTTAAGAAGTCCCTAAATGGGGCGTGCATAAGCGCAACAGTGTGCATACCGTCCCTGTCCTACTGTCCCCATTTATATGTGTTTTGGCTGTTTTGCTTATTTATATCCTTTTATTTGTGCCCATTTTTTTCATGTGTCCCTGTCTATGTCTATACTATTACTTGTTTCCCTGTACTTGTTGACAAATAAATAAATAAATATATTCTCTTCTGTTGGATAAAAGAAAGTACATTATATATACTAGAAGAAATTAAAGCTGAACTATAATATATGGTAGCTTTAAGTTGTTCAGACGGAACAGCTCAGAAAATGTTCCTAGTGCATCATTTTCAGGGGGAAAAAAGACAGTATATACAACGCCACCCTCACCTTTCTAGCACGTGTTCTATTCATAACAACAAATTCAAACTAGGGTTCATTGAATAACAATGAACTACTACTATTTGTTATTTAACAGGCTATCTAGCTGTATTCACAGAATTTGCCAGAACCATACTGGCAAAGATTGAGTGGCTGCATTTGCGCATGTTTAGTTATTGCTTCTGTTGGGTTAGTTTCTTTGGAGCTTAGCTTATTGTGCAAACAGTCAGTTTGATTAGTTTATGGTTCATTGTGTTGGGCAATCCCCAAACTAGGATTAATTTAATAAGTCAATTGAATTGTGCAAATGCAATCTGTTTTAGAGTGCCATTCTAAAGAGGGTTTGGGAAAAAAAGTATCCTTCTCAGAAATTAAATCCATAACTCTTAAGCTTTCATATGAATTCTAGTTTCTCCCCCTGCAGCAGTTATAAAAATTAAAGACAGCCACAGTATTCTTTTAGTTTCAGTTTAGCAACATTACTTCCAGATTCGTTATGTTCTTATTAGAAAAATGTGCGCATTTATAATTAAAACGTTATTTCCAAATACATTTGTATTTTGAATTATAGTTTACCACTGTTGTTGATTACGTGCCATCAAGTCAGTGTCAACTCTTAGCAACCATACAGATTTCTTCCATGATGTACTCATGTTCTATTATCTATTTTTTGTCAGTAGTTTTAACAGCACCTACTAACAGGTTCCTGTCAACGTCATGTATCCTAGAAGTGTATTCTGTAGAGAAGTGCATCTACAAATGCAGTGAGTAATTTCAAAATAGGAAGCAAATGCTCTAGCATTTTCTGCATTATATGTGACTTTTTAAAAAAACTACATGAATCTGCAGCAATGTTATTTCCCCCTTGTAGTGGATGTTATTTCCCCATTGATACGGTGTGCTGCCCATTTTATGCAACTTGGGATTCCTCGGGTGCTACTTTAATCCCACCAGCACTGCCTCAGAGCACCTATAAACACTCATGGACACAGGGATACAAAAAGCACATGACAGCAGACAGCCTCCTTTTTTCTCTTTTCTTTTTGCACAAAACAGAACATTTATTCAAGTGTTCTCCAGCACAAGTACATCAGCAAGGAGCCTTCCTTATTTGAGTGTTCTGAGCACAAAAGAAAAATGCAAAGGATGGGATGGAGGCGGAACGGACAGACTTTCTAACATCGGCTGCACCATTGACCTTTTTAATTAGTTTATAAAACAGCTATGTCACGAGCAATACTTACACAGAGATACAACAGCCTGCCCATAGGGATGAGGAGATGGGCCTCCCCAGCCCTGGCAAAGCAGAACCATACTCTGAAATGTACATTATTTATTTGTCAATAAATATAGAAGCAATCCTAAAAAAAAAGCGTCTGAAAAGATGGGGCATCCCAAAATCATCCAAAAAGAAAAAGAAGAAAAAGACGGAAGGGCTGGGAGAATGGAACGGAAAGAAGGAGAGGAAGGACATCTGGGTTGAGCTGCATGGAATGTCAGATGGGAGGCGGCTGGAGAGCAGGGAACAGGGCTAAGCTCTTCCCAGAATCTCAACACAGTTTATTCTTCAGCATGAATACATGATTTCCCACAAACAGTAAAGCGTCTCAGCTACTTCAATGTCTAAGCTAAAACACATGAAATCTTTTCCTTTAGGTTTCAAGTACAAAGTTAAAATGCCTTTTTTTTATAATAATATATAAGAGTAAAATAATAGAGCTCTTTTAAACTTCACTACAAGAAAAAACAAAACAGTCATTGTCCAGACAGCAGACTTAAGTTAATAGAGATCTGTAATAAAACTTGTTTAGCACCTTGGTTGTCACCTTGTCCCTCTGCAAATGCCAAAGGAATTCAGGCAATGGGGGCAGGGGCCAGGTTGCTTTGCTTTTCAGTCTAGGGCTGTGCAACCTTGACAAAAGGCTCTTTATAAAAAGATCTGAGTCACATCAGTTTGTAAACCCAGTCTCCCCCTCTTGCTCCCCACCACATTGGGAAAACAGCTGGATTCTGTGGTGGACAGTGAAACAGGCCCAAGGCAAATACATCAGGAACGTTTGAAAGACAACACAAATAAAGGCTTCCCAAGAGGCCACTTCCAGTTTGGGGGCAGAACTGGATAGGTGCAGTGCCCTGCTTGAAGAGAGGTTGGACTGTTCAGAACTAAAGTCTACTGGCAGTGCCATGAACACACTGAGGATCCAGCTAAGCTGACAGCCACTGGAACTGACTTTAGGAATTATGTGGCCAGCCCCATGTCTAAACTGAATATGCTGAAAGGAAGACTTTGGGGAGAAAAGGATGTAACTACTAAAGATATACCTTCCCCCCAAATAGATTCTTCTCTGAAGCATACGATTGGAAAAAAAAAAAACCCATACCCCTTCCCACCGTTTGGGGAGATACCTAGAGCCTCCTCTCCTTCAACCAGCCCTTTGGCTCAGATTACTCTGGCTGGAAACCAGCCAAGGACAAACTCACAGGAAGCTGCCTTATTTTCTGAATGATACCATAGATCCCTTAACCTAGTACTGTCAACCCTGAGTGAGAGGATCTCTACAAGGTTTCAGGCAGGAGTTTTTTCCAGCACCACTTGGAAATGCCCGGGTTTGAATTTTTAAGATCTTCTACATGGAAAAGATGTACTCCGTCGTTGAGCTACAGTCTCTTCCAATAAATACTTCCCATTTAGCACCAGTGAAACTAGACTACAAGAAACCCAGAGGGAATCTCTCCCCCCTAGCTTTGTGGCAAATGGGTTGGGAAGAAAGGCTTGGAAATCCTGTAAGGAAAACCTCCCTTTAAAGAATTTTGTGCAGACAGGCAGTCACCGAACCAACGACCAAGGGGGTCAGAGGAAGAATGGAGTGTGAAGGAGACTGCCTATCATGGAGGCAACAGGTGGTGGGGGGCATATCTTGCCAGACAGCCCCGTCCGAAGAAACCACCGTTCTCCCTTCCCCATTCGGCCCTGAGCGAGACCCCAGCACCCTTCACAGTTTGAAGGGAAGTGAGCAGAGGCACCTACCTGCCACCCTAACTCCCCCAAATATTAGCACCAAGACCAACAGCCTTCAACAGAGACCTTCCTTGTCTGCTGCCAACTGTTTCACCGCTCAAGAGATTGCATTGGGGAGTGTTCATGAGAAGGCAGAGGGAGATCTGCTCTCTTCCACGAACATTCCCGCCTGCTCCTGAGTTTTGCCTCAGCATCTACTCCATTGCCTCCGAGAGCACCATGGACACAGGGAAGACAGGAGCATAGGGGAGATGCTGTCCCCTGTGGAGGCACAGATGGAAAAGCTGCTGAGGCAAAAGCTGGTTGGTGGGGGAGTAGGGAAGAGATATCCCCATTAGCACCAAAAACTTTGGACCCTGTTGGGATCAGTCTCTGCAAGCAGAAGGGAGAAGCAGCCTCAAGTCCATGCACTGAGGATTGACCAGAGCTCAATGGCCATCCCTTATACATTGTGCATCACAGACTCATGGTGAAGGTCATTTATCCCCTTGCCCCAAAGAGTAAAGTGCACACAATTACCAAGATATACTCCAGGAAATTTTGACTCCTAAGCCAGACCTTGCACATGAGAGTTCATCAGGTCCTGGAGAGACTCTCTTCACATGAGAACTGTCCACCTTTATTTTTGCCCCTCTGTACCCTCAACATGTGTGTGTGGGGGGGAGGAGAAAGGTAGCACAGCCAGAGTCTGATCAAGCAAAACAGGAAGTCTATAATAATTCATGTCAGCCACAAATAGAAAGGAGGAAGGGGAGAAGGAAGGCAGCAGGTGCTGACCTCCAAACACACAAAATCACAAAGGAATGGGGCAGAAGGGTTACTGCAGCGCAGGATGGCAGGGGCTCTTCTCTATCTCTCTCTCTCTTTCTCTCTACCTCCCTATCCCCATAGTTATTCTGCAGCTGAATTTGTCTTTTAAAGGGCAAACGTGGAGAAAAGGAGCAGAACCGAAAGCTCTGATCAGGAACCTTACAGCCAGTGAGTTCAGAGATGACCAAAACAAGCACTGCTGGTCCTTGGGTGCTCTCTGCCTCCTGGTCTGGCAGCCAGGTTGGTGACGGGTGGAGCCCCAGGAGGACCCTAGAAAACGCCAATTTCAATAAAGCACCACTTAACATTAGGGCCCCTGCCTGGAGCTCTGCAGGGGGGTAGGTTAGCCCCATCTAGCAAGGCCCAAGCCCCTGGCCTGAGGGAGGTTTGCCTTTTCAGGAAGAAAAGTATTATTGCATGCCACCCGGGGCGGAGAATGGTGCCCGTCAGCCTTCTCTCCCTTATAAGATGGGGCTGCAATCAGCTGGAAAAGCTCCCCCCACCATTCCTGCGGGCTAGCATGTGAAGCACCACGGAAGTTGCCTTCAGCCCCACCCTCTGTGGTTGTAGAAGCACCATTTTGAAAGTCAGTTGTACAGTAGTAACAGTACCTTTTATATATAGATATTTCTCTCACATAACTCTCACATATATATAAACTGTAAACAAGAGGTAAGAGCGGCTGTAGGAGCAGGGTGTATCAAGGTCTCCTGTGTGATAGGCACCCAAATACTCTATAGTGTGTGGCTTGGGGGGACCAGGTAGGACTGGGAGCTTCCCAGCTTGCGCTCGGCCCAGGAATGGCGCTGATAGACGCAAGGAGGTCCCGTTGCACCTCATTTTGTGCTCCTAAACTGAGCTTGGGCAATAAAGCCCCAAGGCCCATTCAGCTTTGGGCTTGGCTGGAAATTTCTCTTTTGCGGTGCGTCAGTGGACAGCCCGCATTGCTGGGGGCTCAGCCGAGGAGCGGCAGAAACCAAACTAACAGGCAAACCCATCCAGAAAGAGCAGGAAATTAAAGGATTACCAACAGAACGTGGGATTGGTTGGTTTGATTGGGGCATTTCAAATTGGGGAGAGGATGGGTGAAGATTTGGGTGATGGGAGCTGCATATGTATGCGGGCTGTCCTCTCCCACCCTCTCACCCACCAGCCATTTCCTCCATTCTGGTGCCACTTCTCTTCTGTTCCTGGGGGTGGTTGTGTTTGAGACTCCTCCTCCGCTTTGCCAGTTTTGTGGTTGCGTCTCTTTAAACACAGGCAAAGTACTCCTTTAAGGGGGCGAAGAGATGGCGGATCACTGGCACGCTCCAGGAACGACCCAGCAGTCTCTGCCTTGCCAGGCGGCTCATGTTGGACACATCCGTGTAGTGGACTGGAAAGCCAAAGACTCTGTAAGGACAGGAGGCCAAATTAATACTAAGACCCTGACATAAAAAAGCTAACAAAAGGCTGCTGCAATTTCATCTGCAATTGTAATGTGTGCTGTTAGGATTGGGGTAAAATAAATGGTTGCTGTAATTGCTAGTGACCATCAACAGGTACTATGTGATTAATTTTGCTCTTACTGAGATTCACTAACCCCAGCTACTGTCCATATGCCAATCCCTTTACCGCGTTTTGAATTCATAGCACTTTGAACTTAAATTAGTACAGAGATGGGACTGATGAATCCCAGTAAAGACAAAACCAGTTCTATAGTGCAATAGCAAAAGCAGCACTGTTAAAATATAGAAACGCTCCCTTAAGGGAGAATTCTTGAAGCTTCTAATATGAAGTCCAAATAGCTCCCTTTGGTGTTAAGGCCCAGTAGCTATAAAGTCTGAGAATTCTGTAACACATAAAAACAAATTGTATTGTGCCAATGGAAAAAGGGGAAAAATAGATTGCACGGGAAGAGAGGCCTTTCTAAGGGCGAGTGGGGTGTTTATAACAAAACATATAACCAGACCACAACTAAGCCATATGGGGGACAGGTTTTAGAGAAAGGTTATGTGCTGCAAGTTCTTCAGCTCATTCTTGAAAAAGGCAAGCCCAGCCCCCCACACCATTCCCACCTCTCCATCTCGGTGCACCACAGGATGTCCTCCTTCTCATTCATAAAGACAGGGAAATGCTGGTCCTTGCCTTGCTTGATGGAGTTGGAACGTGTGGTGATGGTTCGTACTTTGCTGAACTACATTGGGAAGATAAGATAGACAAACCGAGGTGGCACAGTGGTTAGAGTGCAGTACTGCAGCTACTTCAGCGGACTGCTAGTTCAGGAGATCAGCGGATCAAATCTCTCAGGCTCAAGGTTGGCTCAGCCTTCCATTCTTCCGAGGTGGGTAAAATGAGGACCCAGATTGTTGGGGGCAATATGCTATTTAGTATACTGTCTTTGGTGTAAGCCGCCCAGAGTCCTCGGAGAGTGGGAAGCATAGAAATATGACTAAGGTGTTCATGCCATGCATAATAAAGCTACTTCTGAGCTAATTCTTTACATTAGCCTTTGGCTTGCGGGCAGTCTCTGCGCTATTTCCACTGCCTTCCATCAATGTGATGAGTATCTCTTCCTAGTCTTAAATTCTGCGTAGTATGAAAATGACCGTAAAACCAGGCTTCTCTAAGCTATTGCCATTCAATAGCCTCTTGAGCTAAGAGAAGATGCTCTTGTTGATGTTCTCTTCCCAAACTCTTCCATGGAGACTTGTACATCAAAACTCATTTTGGTTTCTCATGCTCACCTTAGCTATCCGGCCATGTTCAAGACACTCTTGCAATTCCAACTTATCATTCATAGTTGAAGCCAGAGGCCTGTAGGAAAACCAGGTTCACATAATTAGCTCCTAGGAATCTCAGCTCTTTTCGGTACTCTCTGTGAAAATTCTCTTTTAAAGTATTTGTACAATAAGAACAGAAAGGGTTATTTTGGATGATTACTATTTTATGAATCAGGACTACTTTACTGAATCATTTTTCTCAAGCTGAATAAAACTGGACAAATAGTTTTGTTGAGGCCAAGATAGTTCTTAAAATTGTCTGACCCAATTACTTTTTTCCCCAGTCTAGAATAATGTCACACACAAACACAAAACAGACTCCATTGTTTCACACAAGAAACATCACAGTGGCACAGTGGCAAACTAGATTCTTGTCTCACAATTAAGCAATTACAAATTGTTCCACTACCCCACCTCACCCAGGATATGCCAAAATTAGCAATTTCCCTTAATTTAAAAAACATGGATATAAATGGACAATATTTATGAAGATATTTTTAGTCTGCCTTTAGCACCACTTATGGGTCTTCTAATGACTCATAACCTCATCAAATAAAAACCCTGAGGCATGTTTTCTCAATTGTGCCCCCCCACCCCCATGCTTAGGGCCATGTTCTTATGGCTTTTGCTTTGTAAAAACTCTTGCTGTTGTTACTATAGCTTTTCTCTTTTTTAAAAAAACAAAGGACTTGCAAGTCAACTTCATACTATTTTTCCTTCATGTTCCTCAATCCTTGAATTTCCTTCCTTGCTTTACCACTGTTATTCTATTACTTTTCCCCAGCGCTGAAGAGATTAAGTATTTCAAATGGAGCTCATGACTGACTTTTACCTAGTAAGTATACTTGTTTGCAAGTCTTTCTGTTTACATCCAATCACATTCAAGCTGTTTGTTTAGTGCTTATATCTCAATAAATACAGTGAATCATTGTATTTAGCCATGCAGCTATTAATTGCTGTTAACAGCTCAATCTCTTGTCCACTGAAGAGACCACTGAAGTCTCTTCAGAAAGCTTCCTCTGCCTTTGTTTCTGGACTATAGTTAGGGTTAGGATTGACCATACTGCTATCTCTATGAAAATTTATCAAGGGGTAATGAATCAATCTGTAGAGAGATGCCTGTGCAATACTTCCCCAATTCCCAAATTTGTAATGTATTGTTCCTTTTCCCTGCCGCAAATTTCCTTAATGCCCCCAAGGCACAGGCTGCCCCCTTCTGGCTTGTCTTTCACAAGGCAGTAGAAGCAATCCCTTCTGTGATAAGCTTTCAAGGTAGATGATTGATCTGCGTCCATCTTCATAAATTGTCATTTACACTTAAGGGTTTTTTACTTGTGCCGTTATCAAAACTGTTCTGAATTGGTCAAAATATGACAGCATACCCACAACACCCATGTAACATATAAATTTGCTAAATAAATAAATAAATAAAAATAAATAAGTTATGCTGATAAAATATTTGTTCAAACCTACAGAATTATCAGCAAAATATAATGTATTGAAGTTGATTTGAGGCTTGAGAAATCACAACAAAACTAGCAATCTTACCTAGTTGGGTACTGAAAGTTTATAAGCAAACAACCAAACTCAGAAAACACCAAGAACTCCACAGTTCAGTCCTGAGCTACAAATATTCTCTTTTGTTAAAAATAATAAAACCACAGAAGAATCAAACTCGTGAAAATATGGACACTAGATTAGTGTTGCTCAACCTTATTTATTTTTATTTTTTAAATTTATTTGCCACTCATCTCACCACAAGGGGACCAACCTTGGCAGCTGGCTGGGGAATTCTGGGAATTGAGGTCCACACATGTTAAAGCTATTCAACAGATATGAGAAGGGTAATGAGGGAATCCAGACAAGCAATTCTTCAAACATTAAAGCATCAATAATTGAACAGGTTAATACTTTTAAACAAAAAAGTGACTCATCTGCTGGTAGTTGGTGCCTGTGTAGATAGTGTATGCTTATTAACTGACCTGTTCATGCCAGGCAGATTTCCCCAGAAGTACCGGGCTCTGTGAGCTGCAGAGACTTCTTTGGCATCGATCATCACTGGATTAGACTGTAAGAAGGAGAGAGGCAAGGAAAGTCACACTATAGGGCAGGGATGGCTAACCCTTTTGCCATCACGTGCCAGGAGCACGCGATGGCCCCCTCGCGTGCGGAGGGGGGGCAGGGTGTCGCACGTGTGTGTGTGCCAACGTCCATAATTTTATGCATACCGCCCCTGCACATGTGTGCGCGATCCCCCCGCTCCTGGCACGGTGGGCTTGATAGGCCTGTTTTTCTCTCTCGCCAGGCTCCAGAGGCTTTCTAGGAGCCTGGGGAGGGTGAAAACGTCTCCCCCCCCCCGAGGCTCTGTTTCCCTACTTCCGGTGGGCTCAGAAGGCCCATAAATAGGCTGGTCAATGCGCGCATTCGCACCGGGCCTGAGCTCATGTGCCCATCGATATGGCTGCACCTGCCACCTGTGGCACACGTTCCATAGGTTCGCCATCACAGCTATAGGGTATCAGAAGGAGGCTACCTCTTGAAGTATGCAACAGGTGATTCGCCATCAGAACCCTTCCAAGATTTTCCCTCCTCTCAACTTATTCTGTAACTTCAGTCACAGTCCTGACCATTCTGGTTCCTTATAATCAGGGCTACAACCAGTGGTGAAATTCAGCCAGTTTCTATCCGGCTCGGGCAAACTGGTAGGCTGAAGTCTGGAGGCTCTGGCCACCCACCCGGACATCGTCACATCCTGTTTACCCTCTGCGCATGCGCAGAAGGCTCTGCTTTGCCCAAGCCCCATCCCATCTTTTTGGGCCATGGTCCCATCCCACGTGGCAGACAAGGCTTGCTCTTCTACCCAGTAATATCCCAAGACTGGCTATGGGGAGAGCCCCTCACCTCACCTCACCTCACCTCTAGGAAGCGAGAGATGTCCCTTTTGTCGCTGACGCCCATGGCCACCACATTTTCAAACAGCCAGAAGAAAGGTCGCTCATCTCCCTCCTTGGGTCTGGCCTCATGAAGGAGACGATAGAATTCAAAGAAGAGTCGCCCTGTGCCCTCTGGGTTAGGAAAGCAAAGGCAGGGAGAAGTGGATGCTTGCAAGAGGAATTGAGATGCAGGCCAACAGTTTCCTCTCCGTAACCATTAAAAATCTGACTTATGGAGCGTAGGGACTTTTTAAAGCGCCGAAGATCTATCTGCTTTAGATATGACAATATAAAGTAAAAGAAAAAGCAATGCCCTGATCATAGCTTTAACTTGATTTCTCAGTTGTAAAGGCTGTGCGTTACTCAATTACATCGATTTCTCATTTACATTACAAAGATTCACTCTGAAGCTCAAGAATTTTACCTCCATGGTTAACCGGCATCTTTTGAAATACTAAAGTTCTGTTTGTATAATCTCATAGATTAGTCACTAAAACCAGCCTATCAGGTTTCTTATTATAAGTACTCAATGTGCTAAGGAGCAATATGCACATGGATTTCTTTTCCAATCCTCAAGGTGTCTGAGGTAGTAATACGAAAGAGAAATACCATGTTTCCCCGAAAATAAGACCCTGTTTTATATTTTTTTTGAACCCCGAAACAAGCGCTTGGCCTTATTGCCATGAGCTCAAAAGCCCAATTGGGCTTATTATCAGGGGATGTCTTATTTTGGGGAAAACAGGGTATATTTAAAATTTCAAATTATTATCGAACTATAATGCCCATTAATTTCAATCAACATGTCTATCAACAAAGGATGCTGTGAGCTGTACTTAAGTAGTTTCTGGAGTACCATAGTTCCTTACCCCTGGACCAACTGCTTTAAAACAACATGTCCTGGGTAAACCACAGAAGGGATGGATGGTAGCACTTACCATAAAGGCCTTTCCTGGCAGGATTAACAATGGAGAGGTCATTGCAGGGGCTCCCTCCAATCACTAAGTCGAAAGGACCCCATTCCTGTATCTGTAAGATATAGAGATTTAATAGTCAGATGTAGGAGGAAGATGCACCTGGGGCTCTGCCAGCCTCAGTTACACAAGCCAAAGAAAGCCTCCCCATCAAAGCTCCACGTACATGTTTCTGAGTGACATTGCGGACGTCCCCAACATACATGATCTTGCCCTGGTGTCGGACCATCCCAACTGTGATAGAATCTTCACACACCTCAGATGCTATGTATCGATCCACCTGGATGCCCAAATCCTTTAACACAAGGAGTCCTGGAAAATGAAAACGACACTGATACTGTTGCTCCCAAGTGGCATTCACAGTACCACTTCTTTTCTGATATTAGAAGGGTCGGAACTCACCTGTGGCAATGCCATCAAAAAGTGACAGCACCCGAATGGGCTTTCTCTTTTCAGCAGGGACCGGAGGGTAAACCTTTGGTGGATCCTGCAAAAAGCAAAGGAGCAGCATGAAATGGTTGGGAGTGTAAGCTGTGGCAAGAGTCACCACAGGGAGATAGCAGAAGGCTCCTGAGTTTCCCAAGAGTTGGTGCTCAACAGCAGTAGAGCCACTGGCCGACTGGTTCAGGTAGCTAGTATACTAGGGGGCTGCAAGCAACAAGAGAAACCTGAGAGTATTTGCAGATTTCTCTTGCCTTCTGAATTTTCCTGATATCAAAAACTACTCTTTGTCCCCATCCCCACTTCCACTCCACGCTGAACTCACAAACTCTTGATCATGATTGTTGGCAAAAAACATCTGAAGGCGTGAGGGCCAGTCTTCTCGTCGCCGGAGCAGGCCATAGACACCCTTGTGGCCACACATGTAGCAGTTCCAGGGATCTTCCTTGATAGCTGCCTGAGCAGCCCCAGGACCCACCAATAAGTCCACACACTCTACACAAAAGCATCTGCAAAGCAAAATAATTAATGCTAAGTGTGGAACGTGCTCAGCTCAGGATGCAACAGACATATAATGGCTTTGATTTAAGTAGTTTGGGCCCTTCTGGAATTCTAGCATATTCTCTTAGTGCCAGAATCACCCAGGCTTTGACTGGCTGAAAATATTGAAAAGTCAAGTCGAGCCTACAAGCCACCTCATTCCAAATACATCTTCCCAATCCCTTGTTCTTAAGCCTGCCTTGATCCTAGTTTTCTTTTCCTTTCCTAGGTTATAGTTTTCTGTTAATAGAAACGGAAAAGACAGACACGGGCTCTCCCCATTGGTGATTTTCCACAGGAAAGATACAAGTTATATTAATTTTCTTTTGAATGCAAAACCTCAAGGGAGAGGATTTGGCTAATGCTGATATTATCCTAAAAAGGGCCAATGGGGGTGGGGGTGGGGGGACGGACAGAGATGCAATCTTTCTTGACTCACCTGCAGCAATTGTTGTTCCCACACATAAGGACTTCACGGCCACCACAGCAGATGGTGCAATATGATTGATAGCCATCATCATCATATTGATAAGCGCATTCCAAAAAGCAGTTCTAAGGAAAAAAAAGTGTGAGGGATATTTCTAAGCCCAAGAAATTTATGATGGATTTCTTCCATCATAAAAGTATTTTATAACACACTAACCACAAGTGTTTTTTTTAAATCTTATCTTACAGATGTAGAACAGAAAGCAATACAGTAGATGTTGCTAAATACACTCAAGACATCCACAGTGGAGGCAAATGTGGTACTTGCTCTGAGAGAAAAATATGTAACCATCAGACATGAGCTAATCACAGAGCTGTTAACTGCTATGATCAGTTTTTGTCTGACAGGATTACAATTTCCTCTAAGGAGGAAGGTATTTGAAACATGACAGGAATTTGGAAGGATTTAATATTTTTCTAGTAAGGGGTTTTGTTTCCTTTTGCCCTAATTGCCTTTGTCCTTTTGTAGTTCTACAGTCTTTATATAACAGGTTGACTGTCCCACCACTCCCAAAGTTACCCTTCCATCTCTGTTTTTTCCCCACTCCCAGGTTGCTCCTGTGTCCTGTAGATTCTTACCTTGCAGTTTTGGCACATTCCTCCAATGAAGAGAGGGTGTTCCAAGGTGACATTCAGGCTTCCACAGGAAATGCAGATATCTGAGAAATGGTGTAGTTGTTGAGTGAGGAAAGAAAAGAGATGCATTACTCTGGGCTAGTGAGGAAGATACCACTCTCTATCCCCTCTGACTCAATGGCAGCATTTTCCTCTTTCCAAACCACACACAGCAATAGGCTCACTGAGCATGGATCATCCTGGTCTTTTCCATTAAACAGTTGAGATCCATAAAAGGCCTTTCCTATGCTCAACTGTGAAAGTGCTGGGCTTCTTTTGGATTTGTTATTAATGATTTTATTTGTGATGTTTCAAGCCTACTCAGAGTCTACAGACTCTAACGGCAGAAGGCTCCATTTGCTAACAACTGAACTGCAGCTGTGATGATCACCTTGAATTTTAGAGACAAATACTTGCAGCAGAGTAGGGAGGAATCCAATTGGTTGTCATGCCCTATACATAATTTAACATGGGGAAGGACAAAGAATGCATTTGCTTAACCTCACCTTCAATATTCCTGCATTTCTGTCGAACCTCATAAACAAGACGTTCTAAAACAGCAAAATAATTTGTTAAAATAGGGAATCAAGAAATGCCACAGGATCAATAAATATAGTTGAAATTGAGGGCAACCAGAAAGGCCTAGTCTGGGTCCATGAATCAAAGCCTTAACTTAGCATTTGCTGCAGAAAACACTGGTGATGCAATACGGTGATTTTAGACCTAAGGAATTACATGACTTCCAATTAGAACAAGTTCTAATATTAAAGATGAAAAAGGGAAGGCAGTTTAGTTCACATCAATAAGACAATAGGTTAACTAGGCACAACTGACATAGTCATACAACATTTGTACAAGGTTAGTGTTAACTTTGGTTACCTTTTTTGTGCCTTGTACATGAATCTTGCCAGTGTAACTAATTTATGGTTCTATGTACTGTACAACCTTGACAGTAAATCTATAATTAGGTTGTGTGTTGGATGAACACAGCCAATATTCTGTTAATTTATATTAATTAAATGAGTCCAGTTCTGGAACTAACGAAAACGAGGGAAAATATTGCCTTTGTATTACAGAGTTAGACTACATGTATTCTTGGAGAATGGGAGGTCCTATCATTCTCCCCTTTTACCTATCCACACTTTTTTTGGTTCCACCCATTTTTAAGTATAATTTTTGGTAGGCTGTATGAGGCTAATATGGAATTTGGCTCCCAGAAAGTTGCTCATCCATGGTTTAGATCAGGATGAAATTCGTGATTTATTTGTAGCTATGTATATAATCCTACCCAAGAGCTATGTTTTTTCTGGTTTTTTTGTTTTTTTTTACAAAGGCCTGTTACTGCTTGTTTGTTATGGTCTGGAAACAGACTTCCAGAAAATCTCTGCATTACTATCTAATCATCATGGGATAGTGGCAGCATTTCCCCCTTCTCCTTCACCTTCCAGTATCAAAGTTCTCAAGTTAGAGAATGGAGGGCGAATCCTTTGAGCTTCAGAATGGGTTTTTATGATAATTCAGTGAAAGATAGGAAAAGAGAAGCAAACATGTGGGCTGCAACATGGGGAAAGGAGAAGATGAAATTAAAAGACTGAGGCATGGGAGAAAAGACCAATTATCCAGATAAGATGGGCATGCATGCTGCCCCCCCACCCGCCCCCCAAAATGGATGAACATCAGGAAACCCTACATCTTGCTTTATGTAAAATGTGGACTTGTCAAAGGCAAAAACTAATATTTTTTAATATTTCCAATTTTGTCTTTTCTGCCGGGAAAGGGGGGGAGGCAGACAGGACTCGGACTACACGGACTGCCCCAATGGTCCCACAAATAGCAGCAAGAAAGGATGCTGAGAGTTAGAAGTACACAGTGATTTTGACTACTTGTCTATCCTCAGATATAACTTGGGATTTGGAAAAAAAAAGATAAAGTGGAGATTAGCTGGGATAAGCCAACAACCTCCAAGCTACCCATTCCATTCTGTCCCAGATATACCTCGGGTGCGCTCATCTATGATTTCCTTGACCTTAGGCTTCTCAGCTGTGCTTTTCCTTGGTTTTTTGGCTGGTGGAGGAGGGGCATAGGCAGCAGCTTCTGGTTCCCCCCACATCTCCGTGTAAACTTCTTTGTAGGGATTGCGTTCCTCTACGATGGCAGAAAGAAGTACATCAGTGTGGCAGCAAGATAAGCAGGGTGGGAAATCAAGCTTTGATTCTTTTGATCTGGAGGCTTGTCTGTCATCAGACTTCGTGGTAAGATGACAGTGTGCTAACCTCCAGAGTGTTATCTGATTGTTCCTTGTCCTGTGGAATCCTGCTATCAGAAGGAACAGGACTCTACCACAGCTCAGAAACCAATGAGCCAAAAACACCTGTTGTCCTACGGAATAGGGGCTTTGGGGGCTGTGATGATTTAGCTCTATTTCATTACCTTCAGGAGGCTCCAATCCCTTTGGGCCAGATGGCTGGAACCCTCCTAAGGCCCATTCAATCATCTGTTTGTTCTGCATTTCAACCACTTTAGAAGTGTCAGTTTCATCATTCTCTGGACAGGATGGAAAGATCTTGCCTGATCTGCTGCTGGCCACCTGGAGGGGTGACAGATGGACAGAAGGGTCAACTGATTTTGGAATGAATGGTGTTCAGCTTGTACAGATGTCTTTCCTGAGCTCCATAATTTATTTTATTGTATTTACATCCCATTTTTTCTCTCAGAGTAAAAGTCACATCCATAGAATCTTCGTTAATTTAATCCCAACAGATAAAATTGGTTCAGATAGGTTAAGCTGAGCGCCTTCCCTGAATTCCATGATCAAAATGGAACGAGTTTGGTTCCCTGTTCCTAGTCCAAGAGTATAACCACTATATTACATAAACAGAAATGATGGTCCCCAATCTCGGCTTTCTTACATTCTTTTGAATTAGTGAAGTTGTCCAAGACAATACAGGAGAGAAAACAGAATCTTACCTACATAGGAAACTATTTTCTCAAAAGCCAGATTGTTCCTGTATCCTAAAAATAATTGTTGAGTTTTCCCTTCTTTCTCTTCTTCTCACTTTTATTACCTTCTCTTTTAAAGCACAGTTTTGCTTGCTTCTATGAACTATCTCAAATTATTGAATGGCATTTGTTGCATAAGGATAGGTAAAGGTAAAGGTTCCCCCTCACATATGTGCTAGTCGTTTCTGGCTCTAGGGGGAGGTGCTCATCTCCGTTTCAAAGCTGAACAGCCAGCGCTGTCTGAAGACGTCTCTGTGGTCATGTGGCCAGCATGACTCGACACCGAAGGCGCACAGAATGCGCCTTCCCACCAAAATGGTCCTATTTTTCTACTTGCATTTTTTACGTACTTTTGAACTGCTCAGTTGGCAGAAGCTGGGACAGGTAACGGGAGCTCACTCCGTTACGCGGCGCTAAGGATTCGAACCGCTGAACTGCCGACCTCCTGACTGACAAGCTCAGTGTTTTAGCCACTGAGCTACCATGTCCGCTTGCATAAGGATACATTGAGCAATTCCTAATGAAAGGATATTCCTTTTTCATTCTCTGGGATAGCCAATCTGAGATGGGATAGGGATGATTCTGAAGATTATTTCTGTCCATCTACGAGCAGTCCATCTCATCCCCTGCAGTCTTAGATATCCTTATTCCAGCATAGACGTTAGTCAATACAGGGGAAAGACTGCCAGGGAAACAAGTCACAGAGGAACGACAAAGGTAGCACTTACCTGCAGTACTTCATAGATGGCCTTTCGATACATGGGCTGCTTGTTATATGTGGCCTGGTGAAAGGCGCTAGCAAAGGAGCTGAGTGGAAGCAGTTTCTCCACACAGACCTGCCAGAACAAAGAGATCAGCGAAATAATACCAAGTTCTTTCTTCTCTATGAATAGCAATGGTCTCTAAAGCTGGTTCCTCCACAGCCTCACAGAAGGCTATGAACTGGGAAACAGAACGGAAGAGTCAGCAACACTTCAGTTTCCTTTTTAAGAGGGTTTTTCCCCCCAAAAAATGTTTTAGGGTTGTGGATTTAAGGAGCAGGATGGGTATCACGAAATGTGTACTGCATATACTTAATGCAATTTTTTCATCCATCCTGAATCTGTCGAGCACACATAGCATTTTCAATACTGCTGTCTTTTTCCCTGCCTGTCACACCAGACATGGTCAGATACTCCAAATAAATATTTCTCTCACACGTGTAAGGAAAAGGCAGATTTACCCTAACACCTCCCTCTTCAGGAAGAAGCAGCTTTTGGGAGACTGCAGGCAGTTCTCTTGGGAAAAAGAAAGAAGGCAGTAGAGGAAGAGATAAAAGAGAAAGCTGTGACCATTCTCCTTAGGCACATATTTAAACTTAAAATTTCTACAAAAATCAAGACGTTTAAATACATTAAATCAGAAGGAGAAAAATCTGATTCAATGCTGTTTCTCTTTAAATCTTTGATTAGAACTGTGCTAAATTTAATCTTTGTTTACATATTGTAACTATATTTATTTTCTTCAGTATTGAATTTCTGCCTTTAGGGAATCTGTGTTGAGCTCTTAAAATTAGTTTTAAGTTTGTCCGATCCTATGATTGGCCATAGCTTTTATATTTACTTGATGGAACTTTTTAAAAATTCCATTGATTTGCAGTTGCTGGATTCCCAGATCAGAACAGAACAATACTTTTCCAATACAGATTATTTCCCACACTTTTTCAACTCAATGGAAATTTGACCCTTCTCTTCCTAGCCAGGGAGATATTTATTCAACATTTACATAATGGTTTTCACTAGCCTGATACTAATTCTTAATTCATAAGCTTGAGAAGATTGGGAAGTCAATTGGGCTGATGGGATATCCCATAACAGGGCAGTGGAGAAGCAGAGAAGGGAAGAAAGGGAAGGCAAGTTTGAGAGGACAGAAAGCTTGACTGGTGGGATAATCTACTCTAGCAGTTGCTAAAAGGAGGATGGGAGTAAGTGCAGTGGCCTACGTGGCTTCATGGTCAAGCTACTTCATGGTCTCTGATGGCATTGTTTTGGTCAAAACCCAAAACAACAAAGTAAGTTCTAGGCTTTCTTTCTGCCAAACCATGGCTGATCCAGTAATTTAGCAAAACAAGACACGCAAAATGTTTGTTTGGGAAAAAAAACCACGTTTCTTTTACACATCCATAATAATTTTGTTAAGCAATCACAGAAATATTTATATTTTCCAGTGTAACATGCAACAGCACATCAATAATTTGCAAAAGGATACAAATTATTAACATTCAAAAATGTTTACCTTTGATTTTAAATCTCTAGGATTTCAAAATATTTTTTTTTATGGAAATGAAAAAGCTAAAGATAAACCATCTATTGGTAGTGCTGATAAAAGCCAATAACATCCTATTGGTGTGAGTCAGGGTTTCTTATATAATGGCTGCTAAAAATAGAAATATCAATACAAAATAAATGGGGAATGAAAAATGACAGTGGCTGTTTTCAAAATAAAATTTAAATGAATTGTAAAAAGCAAGCAAGTTCATCATTACTTCCTATTAAAATATAGTTCAAATTTCATTTTTTTTATTTCCAGTGGAAAAGTTTTCCTTTATAAAGTTCTATCATCATTTTAATTGATACATACATTAAATGTAATTTTTAAAAGGAAGTAGTGTATTTATTTCTTGCCAGTTCTAACCACAATTAAATCATGTTTTATATTTTAGGGGATTTGCAGTATTGTAAAACTTGCAAATCGTGTGTGTGTGTGTGTGTGTGTGTGTGTGTGTGTGTGTGTGTGTGTAAATTTGATTTATATGCCGCCCTTCTCCGGAAACTCAGGGCTGCTTACAATGCATTAAGCAATAGCCTTCATACTTTTGTATATTTATACAAAGTCAGCTTATTGCCCCCACAATCTGGGTCCTCATTGAAACAGTATTATGGTATACTACTGTTTTGTGACTGTGGCACCACACATATCACAATTTTAGGAACAACAAAAACCTAAAAATACTGCTGATTAATTTGGGACTCAGAAACTGGACTATACTTGCAGTTATGGAACAAAGTGCTGAATAAACAATGGCTGAATTCATACACTGTACTAAACATAATGTGGTTACTTTCATTCTGGCTTAGCACATTGCATTAAACCCAGCTTGGAAACCCAGGAAACCCAGCTTGGAAACTAAAGCTTATGGCACAAATACACAACTTGAAGCCTCAGAACTGTATACAGTCCTTAACACTCCAAGGAGAGTCCTAAGAGACTCTTTAAGTTGTTAACCGGTTGTACTTTCTAATGTTCTAATAAACAATTGATCAGGCTTCTGAATTCAACGCACTGATTTTAACCTCTGAAGCACTATTTTTAATCTGCAGCATTACAGGTATAAGATTCCTGCCTCTAAATAGGCATAAAGACATGGGAGCGGAAACTGTGTAGTGATGCCAAGATAGTATACTATCCAGCTAAAGAAAGTCCTTCTCGCACCAAAGAAAAACTTCTTCAGTGGGCAGTTTTATCTGCTACCTTTTAACCAGGGGTGAAATGCTACCAGTTCGGCCGAATGGTGATGGTGGAAGGTGGTTCGGAGATCCGGTAGCGCCAGCAGTGCAAGGCTCCGCCTACCCGCCTGGTCGTTGTTACTTCCTGGTTTTAACTAGGAAGTAATCTGTTTTTTACCCTCTGTGCATGCGCAGAGGGTCTGCGTGTGCATGTGACATGTGCATTTCCGAACTGGTAGGGAAGGTAAGTAGAATTCACCCCTGCTTTTAGCACAAAAAAAATTAGCTGCTGTGCTATTTTCCGCTGTATTTTAAAATGTTTAATAATTATACAAGGATTGCTTCCAGTACTTGAAAGTTGGCATGTAAATATTAGAAATAAAGCAGATAAAATAATAAAATAAGAGCACAAGGAGGACTTTTCATACGAAAAAGCAGGTTGGAGGAAGTCACCCCCCCCCCCCCATTCCCCATCCCAGTTTGGGACTTTTTCAGAAAACCCAGCTTGAGCTCAGTCACTTACCACAGAGAACTTCCCATCACCGAACCACATGACCCAGCGGGTACCTTCAGCAGCCCGGCTCCTGCCAGTCATCCACCAGGAAACAATGCGGCCTGGCCACCAGGAGAATCCACGCAGTTTTCCCCACACCAGCTCCCCGATCCCAAACCCCCGGCCATCCTGCAGTTGAAAAGAAAAAAATAAGCAAATGGTTATAGTGACAGGAAAAACTGAAGAGAATCACACATAAATCCTCAGTCAATGAGGGCCAGGGTTTCTGCTAAAAGCTCTCATTTTGGATGATTTTTATGAAGGCTGCAGCACAGTTCTTAATCCCATATGCATGGTTCACAGAGAACATGCTGAAGAACAGAGAAGCCACATACAAACAAGGTGAGTAAGCAATGCTTTGGAAGAAACCTGAATGTGACTTAGGAAATGGGAAAGGCAAAGAGATGAGCCTTGAAAAACTATATAGGAGGAAAAAGCAGATGGGCGGGTATTTTATTTATTTATTTATTTCTCACTTTTCTGAATCAGAAAGAGATTCATCTGCTGACTTCTCTAACAGTGCCAAAAGTTATTTTCTGGCAGCATCAATAGCTAAGTGAAAAGATCTGGATTTCTCATTAGCCTTCTGACTTAGATATGCTCTTGTCTACACTCCAGTCTACAACTGCCATCCTGTTTCTTTACCCATTCCACTTCAGCTATTCCCTACATCCAGACTTTGGCCTCTTTTTATTTCTTCCACATTTTTTTTCTTTTCCTCTCCTCCTGTAGGCTCTTCCTTGCAACCTTTATGTTAAATAAACTTCTTCCTAAGCCCATTCTTCTCTTCCATTTCCTTGCCTTTCATCATCATGTATCCACTTCAGGCTCTTCCATCCATCTGCAGTGCATATTCACTGCATCTAATACCGTGTTTCCCCGAAAATAAGACCCTGTCTTATATTTTTTTTGAACCCTGAAATAAGCGCTTGGCCTTTTTGCCATGCATTCAAAAGTCCGATTGGGCTTATTATCAAAGGATGTCTTATTTTGGGGGAAACAGGGTACCTGGCTGCAGCTTCACTACATAAAAAGGAATCAGCAGGGGTGGCTTCTTCCACTAGAATGGCACTTTTGATACGTGGCACTTGCTAGTCTTCTTTTCTTTTAATCCAACTAGCAGTAATACAATCACAAATGCTATTTGGAGACAGGAAAGGAAAAGCTAACTAGGGATGCCTCAAGAACAAGGTTTCCTAGGAGCTTAGAATGGTGGGAAAACAAACTTCTGGGAGCAGAACTGTCTCTGATTCACCTCATATTCCGGCTCATCGTCAGCTGACTTTGATATGCTCTTGTCTACAGCATCAGGTCCCACAGGCTCTGGGGTAGTAGCCACACTGGGAGAAGCAGGGTCAGTTGGCTGCTGTGAGGCTGGTGGGCTAGCCTCCTCCTCCTTCTGGGGCTCGCTCCGTGGAGTTTCTTCCACAGCATTCATTCCAGCAATTACCTTAGCTTTCTTTTCAGCCTGCAGAAAGAACAGAGGAAAGAAGGTAGAGAGTCATAAGAATGTTCTTGAAAAATTTATTTCTGAGTTAAGTTTTTAAAGTTTTACTCTAATCCTTGATCTCTCAATAATTGTATTTTCATAATGTTTTAAACTTGGTTATTGAATTAATCTATTTTCTGCTTCCTCAGAACACACTGAGTAATAAAATAACCAAAAGGAGTGGCATTACACATTGTATTAAGCTGCCAAAGCACTTATGTAGGTACAACTACAGGTATTCCTTGATTTACAACCATTCGTTTAGTGACTGTTCAAAGTTACAATGGCACTGGAAAAAAAAGACTCAGGACCAGTTTTCACACTCACGACTGCTGGGAGTGACCCCATGAGTCATGATCAAAATTTAGATGCTTAACGACTGACATGTATTTATAAGGGTTGCAATGTCTCAGGGTCATGTGATCACCTTTTGTGACCTTCTGACAAGTTAAGCCAATGGGACACAATTGTGTTACTAACTTAATAATTGCAGAGATTCACTGAACAACTGTGGCAAGAAAAGTCATAAAATGGGGTAAAATTCTCTTAACAACTGTTTGCTTAGCAATGGAAATTTTGGGCTCAATTGTGGTCGTGAGTCAATAATAATAATAATAATAATAATAATAATAATAATAATAATAATAATATTTCTATACCACCCTTCTCCCAAAGGACTCAGGGCAGTGTACAGCCTATTAAAAGCACAAAAACAGACATCAATTAAAAATAATTAAAATTATTAAATAATTTTGGCTCAGATTTAAAACTCACAACATAAAACACCCAATTTAAAATCATTACATTGATAGCCCGGCCTGACGGAACAGCAGGGTCTTGAGGGCAGAACGAAATACTCGGAGGACGGAGATCTTACGCATTTCTGGGGGCAGTTCATTCCACAGGGCAGGGGTTCCCACAGAGAAGGCCCTCCCCCTGGGTGTCGCCAGCCAACATAATTTGGCCGATGGCACCCTGAGGAGGCCCTCTCTGTGGGAGTGGACTGGCTGGTGGGAAGCTATTGGTGGCAGAAGTTGGTCTCGAAGGTACCCAGGCCCTATGCCATGGAGCGCTTTAAAGGTGGTGACCAACACCTTAAATCGCACCCGGAAGACCAGTGGGAGCCAGTGCAGCTTGCGCAGGAGGGGTGTCACATGGGCACAACGGGTTGCGCCCATAACCACCCACGCGGCTACATTCTGGACCAGTTAGAGCCTCCGAGTGCTCTTCGAGGGGAGCCCCATGTAGAGAGCATTACAGTAGTCCAGCTGGAAGGTGACAAGGGGGTGAATGACCATGTGCAAGGTGTCCCGGTCCAGAAAGGGCTGCAACTGGCAAATCAGGCAAATCAAGAACTACCTGTATTAAGTATTCAAATCTCTGATTATGCACATTGTGTGAATACAAAACATAGGTTCACTTAATCCTTCTAAGATTATGGAACACTTTTTAAAAAAACAAATCTAGATGATTTGAATAATTGCATAGCTTTACCTGTACCACGTTGTTTATCACATGATTCTATAAGGACTCCAGAATTGAAGTATATCATATAAACTACTAGAGATTTAGATAACGTTTTACCATAATGCAAGCCAACATAATCTTTCGAACAGGAGAGAATGAACTACATTATATATTATTTTTAATTGCTGTACAATTTACAACAGTCTGCCCAGCCCCCATATTTTCCATATGTCATGTTTCTACTACGCCATACTTGGCACACTTAAAAAAAAAATCTAACAGTTGCTTTTACACAATGAAAATGTGTTGAGCGTGTTGTGTGAATCCAGCCTATATTTTATTGCTGGCTGAGGAATTCTGGGAGTTGAAGTTCATCTATATTAAAATTGCCAAGTGTGAAAAACACTGGACTAAAAAGATAACAAGTGCTGCATTCAAATGCCTTTGGAGAGCATCAGTTTAGGGAAGTCTAACTCATCTTGCATTTGTCTTTAGAAAAACCAGAACGAAATCATTTGTATTCCCACAGTAAGGGGACTGTGATGGTAGAAGGGAGTGCTGGCTTGTTTCCTGTCTATGGCAGGAAATGAAAAATTTGAATCTATGACTGCCTGGGTAGAGAGTGTTTGCCCCACTGGGACAATCCCACATTCCATAACAGAGCAGTACAAGACAGACAGACAAAAGAGTAAAAGCACTAAAAACAGAAAAAAATCAGGGAGGGCAATCCTACTACGAAAAAAATAAAAAACATGTTTTACAGTGTAGAAAAATAGCTCTTATTTATTGAACTACACTGCTTTGTACATAACCATAAAATACGTAGTTAGTGAATTGCTTTTTCTCTGTTAGGAATATATTTGGGTTTCCATGAGAATGTAGGAGCTGTCACTATTTTCTGGAATAGATAAATCAAGAATTATAATATTTGAGCAGTCAGAGACTACAATTAGCGATTTTCAGTTAGATCAAACACCACAGTAGATGGGTGGAAATGCAATATAATCTAAGTTATGTTACACACCTGGCAGAACTACAATTACAGTAGAGAGTATTGGTTAATTAGGCTTTTTTTTTGCTTTCTTATATTTATGTAAAATATTGCTATACCATCTGTTGTGCCAGACCTCTCATGGCAGCATACATGAAAACACATTTTGTCCAATTTCAAATAAGATAAATAAAATATAAATATATTAAAACCTGTAAGACAAACCAGAAGTAAGAAAAACACAGAGGAGCATCAGGCTACAACATCATACATTAAACTGGTTTAAAAAAACATTCAGAATGTATTTAAGCTGCATTAAGCATATTTTATGGTTATGTTACAGTTTTCTTGATTTCCTGCCTCAAAACAACAGGAAACTGATGATTTTCAGCAAACATACTGATGAAATTTGACAGCATAATCTGCATAGTCTCTGGAGGATACAAAAAATAATGTTTGAGATCACAGGATATCTTGATGCAGGGTTAAAGAGTCACATTAAATCCAAGCTCGGCAACCAGAATCCTGAATTCTGACCTCAAGTAGTGAGTTACATACCTCAGACAAATTCCAAACAAAAATAACTATGCAGAAGTAGTTCCTACTACACATTTAGAAATTAGAAATAAGCACAAAACTCTTACTAAATATGTATTATATTATTAGGAAGGTTTAACCCTAAGACCATCCCCGTTTTCTCTTGAGAGATGAATATGTTCCAAGAAAGAGAAGAATGAAAGTATCACAGCAGTGTCTGAAGATGGGAACAGGCCTGAGCCAAAAGGAAATATTTTTCTTTAAGTTTTCTCATATCTTAAATGTCATAAATATTACAAAGGAGGGATAACTGGAAACTTTCCTATGGATTGCTAAATGTAAATACATCAAATGCTTATCAGTTTTGTTATTTTCCAATTCTTTGGCATCACAGTGGTCTCAAGAAGGATGGCAGTAACAAGAGGGCATGGCAGAAATTAGTTCTTGCCTATATACATACATACATACATGCACGTAAGAATCTGGATTAAAACCAGTACTTATCTTCTCCACCTGGAGCTGCCCTAAATTGAATAAGATTTCCAGTCATTGCCAAGCATAAATCGCATTTTGAATTATGACCAGAGGTAACCAAACTGGACTTCTATAGACCGTCATATGAAAATAGCTAGTGTTTTCCATACACAAAATAAAATGTTTTAAAATTAAAGGCATTTTCTTTCCCAGTCACTGCTATACGCACAGGAACAGATGCACATCATATTTGATGTCTGAACAGCAAGTCAAGCTGGTGATCACTGCAACTCATAAATGGTCTAAACTTTTAAATTGAGATAACGGTATCATAAAAAATAAAGACACACTTAACACTCCTTGTTATCCAAGTAAGATGTCTCCTCTAAACTGACTTACTGATTAATTTTTTTCATTTATTGCATAATTTCTAAGAGTCAGTTTTCAGTTTGTACCAAAAGTGCTTTCTTCAAGAGGCTACTGGACTTTCTGTTTTTTCTTTGAAGGCGTTTTGCTTCTCATCCAGGAAGCTTCTTCAGCTCTGTTTGTACTTTCAGTTTGTACTTTCAATTCTGAAACATTCTTACCTTGCATTGGAAAGATCTCTGGCAAAACACAACTATAAAAGACCCACAATGTAGACCTGGAGCCAGCATTAAACATTTCCTCCCCCACCCCACTCCCTTCACTGATTAGATGGGCAATTCCCAGAGTGATTAAGGGCAATTTCCAGAGTGATCAAGAGCCTTCTGTAGGTGCACTCAACCAGGAATTTTCTCTCCCCACAAAATATCTAGCATTTCTTTGATACCTTTTAGATGCTAAGTTATGTAAAATACCTCTTGCTTCATTATCTAACTTTTTTCACCAATGGTTTTTTTTCTATTCGTGCTGTGTTGATTAATTACTTTGAATAGATGCTTTTATAGAGCATCTGTGAGCCTGCCTTTGCTTTGCCTTCATCCATACTGGCTAATGACCTATTATGTATTGTATTATGCTGTTTACTACTTCCCTTAGCAATAATAAAAGTAATTACCAAAACATTTTAGTTTATTACTTTAGTTACTTTGTGAAGCATTTGCATAAGGAAGGCCTAAAATTTTTATGTTTAGCTTGCCAATTGAAATATAGTCATGGATACGAGTTTCAGTCATGTATAAATTTTATGAACTAAACAATTTAAAAACTAAGCAGGTCTCTGCAAACATTTCATTTTTAAAAACAGAACCCAGAACTTAATATGTATATGGGTGAGAAATACATCCCTGCTCAACTTCCCAGCCCAATACTATTGTATTTGAACTATCAGTGAAGTGTAAGTCAATCAAGTGGACTAGCATAACAATATGCTAAGCTATGAAAAAAACCAATCAAATTAAAATTAAACTATCTAAACTGATCTGATTTAGCCATGTCATGCAAACTAATACTAGGATTCTTCATTTACTTTAGATGCAGGACTTCTTAAAATAACAAAACATGTATTACAGATTCCACTGCTTAATTTTTGCGTCATGAATATTTATGATGAATACTCAGGTGGGATCCCTGTGAATTTTCTCCAAGTACAGAGTTAAGGAAACATTCCTCCTGAATATTATTCTATTTCCTCCCTCCACAGGGCATGCAGCTGAACTAATACAAAACAGAATAATGATAAAGGAAAATGGAAGGACCTTAGAGTGCATTCAGAAAATGTCACAAGTACTGTGCCTCTGTGCTGCTCATTAAAGCAGCTCAATCTTTTTAGGCTTCTGAACAAAAACAAAACGCAGCTGGTTTAACAATTGCACTGTGTAACAAGTTGACTCCATAATGCAGTGGCATCTTTTTCAGTCTCATGAACAAGCAAACAAACACACATACACACAAAAAACAACCCCGATCACTTTAATATAAGGTAGTCCTCGCCTTATATAACCATTTGTTGTTCTGTTTAGCAATGGAAATTTTGGGCTCAACTGTAACTGTAAATCAAAGATTACCTGTATAGCAGAGGTACAGTGCCTGCTTGAGTTCTGAAGCAGTTTCTTGGAGAATGGTTAGCATATAATAGATATAAATACATAAGGGCGTAAGTGTGTAGCAGAGTGTTTTGTATATTTCTGAATAGAAGTGTTCTTCTCTTCACAGCTTTAGGACTTTAGAATGCTGCATTTCTTAATTCCTGTTACATACTTTTGCATTGGAAAAATATATATGTGGTCTAGTATTTATACCAGAAGGGAAGTAAATGGATATTTATCTGCTGTGCCTTAATCTCTCCCCTCCTCTCCCCCTCTCCCCCCGCCCCCGCTCCAAACTTCTTGAATGATAGGAAGATACCCAAACTATGTAATTTCTTTACTGGGTAAATTATTTCAACCTTTATTCTGTTTTGCCTATGGCAGTTTCTAATGCTAAGAGCTTTACAGAGATTGATAGACCAACCATAGGCATTCATATGGAGTGGGGAAATGAAAATGGCATCATGTGCATTGGGATAAAATCTGACCCCTTACATAGTTACATGCAATGTATGTGTGAAAGTGTGTTCTCGTCATGTCATGAAGCATATTTCATCATTTTAGCATCACTGTGTTAGGAACTGAGGCCTATGGTGGTGATCCAGTTAGTCTGAGGAAAGGGAGTTGGTTAAGCTGTGGTGGTGGAGTGATTAGAATGCAATATTGCAGGCTAGCTCTGCTCACAGTCAAGAATTTGATCCTGATTGGCTCAAGGTTGACACTGATAAAATGAGGACCCAGATTGTTGTGGGCAGTATGCTGACTCTATAAACTGCTTAGAGAGTGCTATAAAACACTGTGAAGCAATATATAAGTCTAAGTGCTATTGCTATTAAGGGAGTGGGAAGTCTGCAGGTGCTTGTGTATTCCTGTGACCATAACCTTATAGGTTGGCACAACTCAACTTGAATGCATTAACTTAACTTTTTCTGTTCAGACAAAACTACACTCTAAAGTAAACTAACCCATTAAGTTGATTTCATTTAACATGTGAGGCAGAAAAAAGTAATCAAAGTTAACACTAATCAATTTTGCACATTGTATAAACACAGCCTGAAGATTATTAACTTGTCTTAGATAACGTATTATATCAAATTGGCCCATACAATACATAGGCAGGCATAGCAAAGACAACCCTCTGTGCATATGGAAAATATTCATAAAAATGATTATTTAATTCCCACAGCCAGAATAGACATACACATTTATCACTGAAAACTAATGGACTTAAAACAACTTTTCCCATGTTGCTGCCAGATTACAAATTCCATCATCCTGAGTTAACCTACCAATTGTGTGAAGGGTTACGGGATACATTCTTCCCCATCTCCAGGAAATATAGCAGTGGGTGTTCTAGATCTGAAAAGAATGTAGTCTAAATTTTTTTTTTTTTTAATTTGATTTATATGCCGCCCTTCTCCGGAGACTCAGGGCGGCTTACAATGCGCTAAGCAATAGCCTTCATACTTTTGTATATTTATACAAAGTCAGCTTATTGCCCCCACAAACTGGGTCCTCAATTTACCCACCTTAGAAAGGATGGAAGGCTGAGTCGACCTTGAGCCTGGCTAGGATTGAACTCAGAGAAATTACAGGCAGCTGGTGTTAATTGCTGCCTTTAGTAGGAGGCATTAGCCCCCTACGCTACACAGGCTCCTGTGTAGCCTGTGTCCTCCTAAATATCCCCCACAGTAATGTGCCCGCTTTCTGACATAAGGAATTCTTTATTTTACATGCAAGAAATTTGAAACTATAAAGGTAAATAAGGGTGAGACATATCTGAAGAAAATGATGTTTTAATTGTTTGTATGTTTGTCTCTGAGTTAGGTATCATGGATGTTGAACCCCTCTGTAGGTCATGCCCAAGTGGTTCTGGGGCAGGCTGACCTACCGGAAGAAAAGGAGGTATCAAGGAAGCCCACAGTGTACACTATGCACTATTTCTGGGCTGTAGTAGAGAAAGACAGTGTCTGACTTTCTGAGAACTGAGCCTCCTCTAAAGTAAATGTGTTTCCGTTGCTTACTTGAAAAGGGGGAAAAAATAAGAGTTCAAGGAAAGATTTATGCGCCTGAGATTAAAAGTATAAAAAATAAAGAGGGCTGAGAAGTAGAACATCTTCTTCTTCTTCCTCTCAAGGAAAAAACAGTTCAGTTACCTTTTGAAAAAAGCCCTTTTGAGAATTCTTCAGTTCTTAGGATCCTATTATCTCAACAGATATCTGATATATAAAGTTTAACAGAAACTCTTCTTTACTCCTGTTTAGTGGTAGTTACCCAGAAAATAAACATCTTGGTGCTAATACTCAATTCTAGGGAGACTTGTTTAGTACCTGTTTTTTTGATAGAAGAGAATATTTATAGCTCAGGATTGAACTATCGAGATTTATGTTCTTTCTTAGGCAATGTACTAGAGACTTTCAATTGTATTCTCCTGATGTCAGAAAATTAGGTGAGGGGCCCTTGGTACTTTCTGAGCTCAGTTTTGTTGCAAACATTGCAGTGCATTGCATGATATCACAACATCATCAGTACTAGTAGGGAGTTGCTCTCAATTTATATTCTTAATGGCTTCCCTGTCAGTTTTGGTAGGAGTGGTCTTGGCTTGGTTTACTATGGTCAAAGTTTCCTAGTTGAAACTAATCTTAAATCTGTCCATGTGTTGTGAAATTAAAGAGTTTTTATCATGTCTTCTAACTGCTAGTTGGTGTTCTGCTAGTCTTCTGTTTGTCCTATGTAGTGGCTGTTGCAGTCTTTACACTGTATGTAATGATGTTACTTAGTTTGGTAATGAAACCTGCAAAAAAACAACCAAGCTCAGAGAGCACCAAAGTCCCCTCACCTAATTTGCTGACATCAGGAGAATAAAATCGAGAGTCCCTGTACGTTGCTTAAGAAAGGGTATAAATCTTAAAATGAAAAAAATGTAATCATGCTTCTTTTAAAATGCAAGTCCTGTTTAATTTTATTTAAGATAGTTAAAGATACCATGATGAAGTGGGCAAGGAACTTTAATCATACAGTAGAATTAGAGAAGTGGGAAAAGAAGTGGCAAACAAATACGAAACTAACACTGTCTACAGCATACAAGGAAAACCAGTTGAAGATGTTCCATAAATGGCATTTACCACTGGCCAGAATAACCAAGATGTTTCCAAGCAAATCCCCAGTATGCTGGAAATGTAAAAACAATTATGGAACACATTGTCATTTCTGGTGGACCTGTCCAGCGGCAAAGAAATTTTGGCCCAAAGTCAAAAAGTGGCTAGAGAAAATAACGCAACAATCAATAAAGGGAGTACCAGAGAAATTTTTGCTAGGGATCTTCACAGAAAATTATACAAAGGAAATAAACTATTTAATACTACATATCTTAACAGCTGCCCACATAGCTTATGCCCAAAATTGGAAAAAAGAATATATACCAACAGAGGAGAGTTGATAAAAAAACATTGGAATGCGCAGAGATGGATAAACTGACAAAAGAACTCAAAGAAAGAGAGGATACAGAATACTATAAAATTTGGTATAGATGGTATGAGTGGTTGGAGGAAAGGAAAAATGAAGAAAAATAAGGGGGAGAGAAAGAAATGTCAAAAATAATGGGAAAAATTGTTAAAATACAATTTAGTGATTGAAATGAAAAAGATAATTATATTGTAAATGAAATGATGGGGACAGATAGTAATTTGGAATAAGATAAAGTAAAATTCGTGGAAATAGTAAATAATAAGGAAGGACCACTATGAAAGAGCTGTAAAAAGAATTTTGTATATAAGTGTTGTATGTCTTATATTGTCTTACTGTGTTATAATAAAAAAACTTTAAAAAAATAAAATACAAATTTTGTTTATTAAGTTGTACTTTAGCACTCATCTATTTAATTTTTAAATTATTTTACCTGTTGCATTTTGCACTCTTTTTTTTTTTTTGGTACTTTTACAATTTTAAAAATAGGAGGAAAATATTTCTTTTAAAATACTGAGAATGTTTGTGCTTGTCTTCAAGTCAATTTTTGACTGGTGGCAACTGTCTGGACAAGCCCCTGCATATGTTTTGGGGGGGAAAGTGGTTTGCTATTGCCTCCTTCCTAGGACTGAGAGGGAAATGACTGGGCCAATGTCACCCAGCCAACTTCATGCTCAAGGCAAGACTAGAACTCATGGTCTTGGCATATGGTTCAGTCAAACCCCAACCATTATTTTAGCATATTATGAAAAACATAATCACATATTGAGCCAAGGTTTAAAAACAGCCTAGGTCCTGGGGACTACACAAATCATCCAAATTTCTTAACAATTTGGAGCAGTTTTCCATTGCTTCCTTTGGAAATGTTTTTTCCAACTTCGTAACTTTCAGCCCTGGAATTTTCCCTTCCAGGTACTAACTAAAATGTATCCTGTTTAACTTCTAAACCTCAACAAGGGTGCCCAAATACTTCCATCCAGTGACTCTTATTTCTAAAACCACAACTGTATTTTGTTAATCCAGGTTAAAGATTAAGCAAACTATATGAATCTAATCACTCGCCTTCAATGCGTTCTGGGTTTGCACAAGGGAGTTTTTGTTAACTCAAATGATTTCTGCATTAAGAAAAAACACTGTTTATATATTTTGGTTTTGCAAAGCCCGCATGTTGTATGTAGAAACCAGAACACTGAGTTTGGAAGAAAGACCCAGCTCTAAATCTTTACTGAGTTACAAAGCCTCTTGAGTGGATCTGGAGCAAAATTCTCTACTTCACATGAACAATGGCTATGATATAATGCTAAAATACTACTGCTCTTGAGAACCTCAGAGAAAGGAGCAGGATACAAATGTCTCCTGGTAAAATCCACTTAAGAATACAAGCACTTGTCCTTGTTTGCTAACTATAAAGCTGGATTTTCAGTCCTTGTACTCTATACTAAATCTAAATGGCTCACTGTGTTAATCAGTGCCTACAGCCACTGCCCAGTCTTCTCCATGCAACTGATAGAAAGTCTTAATACACGAGCCTAGGAGATATTGCTAAATATCAGAAAATAGCACTGCCAATGGGTCTTTTATTTCAGCATTTAGGAAAGATTCAGAGCTTTCTCTGTTTCCCTTACAATGTCTGTGTTCCTAACACAGGCCAGGCAATTGGAGAAACTGTAACTGTTAATACTTTCATACATGGTTGAGAAATGTTCTGCTATTTGAGGAGCTAGAGGAGTTTCAGAGAAAAAAAATTCAACACCTTCAAGGGATCCTCCTTTCCCTTGAAAACAATTATACTGAACTGCTCTGACTGTATATGTTTGTGAACCAGGGTTTATCAATAAATATCAAGAACACACTCAGACATTAACGAAGAGGCTTCACTCTACAAGCCAAAGGAACTGGGAAAGAGGAAGGAAAGAAAGTGATCAAAATGCAAATATTTAAGAGGCACATCTTACTAGTTATACCTCCACTGTTTACCTGTCCCTTAGGCAAGGCAGTAAACAACAGATTAGCTAATAATCAATGTGGAGACAGATAAAGGGTATTGTCTCTGGTTAAAAGATACTTTTTAAAGAACAAAAGTTTGCAAAACTCCATTTGGCAATGGTAAAAGTGGGATGGCCGTTTATATTATGAGGAAATTTCAAAATTCCTTCTTTTAATCGTATGCTTGGTGTAAAAGCACGACCATGCAAAGCCAATAAGGCTGTAACTTGCATTTCCATTGATATATATACTTCACTTGCCATAAGATAGCTATTTCTGGGATGGGCACTCATTATTTTTTGGTCTAATAAGTGCCAATGGATGAAGAGTTCCCTGCTTGACAGAAATAAAAAGATGTGAACAGGAACGAAGGGCTGCACAAAGTGTTGTTTTGTTTTAAAAGAAATAAACAGGAGCGTTTCTTGCTCATTCTATTACTGGCTCTCATTTGGAAAGTCCACAACATGTCCTATTTTCCCATGAGACTGGCCAGGGCTGCAAGATTTTGCCTGTCGGTGGCTTCTTCCACAGCTTTCACTTCCACAGTGCTGTTTCACTTAAGCCATCTGGACTGTTTTATTCAACCACTGACTCAACAGATCATGTAAGCATTCCTTATTGGCATAATGCTCTTGCTGAAAGGTCACTAACCCCAAATACCCTGACTGGTCTAAGAAGAAACCAATGTAGGTTTACATAGGGTGGAAGATTCAGACTGGATGGTATTGGGAGTCTTCTGAATTATGGAATTAGTTTGTCCTTTTCTATGAATTAAATATATATTTATTCTTTAAAGTCACCCTAACAGGCCTTCTGAAGTTGCTATTTTCTTCCTAATAGTTTCATGGGCTGGTTAACAGTTGTAATAAAAAATTATTTGATTTAAATAGTTTCAAATATCTGCTGCACCAAAAATAATCACCTTATGAACCATCCTTACTATATACTTAGCAAAAGCAGACAGTCCTGAATAGCGAGGAACAGAAGAAGCAGGTACAGGTTATGCAATAGCAGACCACGGATTGAAACTGCCTAAAACTTTTGAGTCTTCATATGTTATGTGAACTAGGATTTACTGTGATTTACTTAGGCATGACGTATTATGTGAATACATCAACTTAGTTTTGTTAACCTGAGCCTATGGTTTAGTGTGTTGTTCTTCATATTTCCTCTCCAGTGAATAGCAAGTGGTCTTTGGAGTTTAAATTGTTCAAAAGAATCTTGAAGAAGTAGAGCAAATGGAGATTAATCCCTGAGCTGTCGAGAAACAGGAAATGGAACAAGGCTGCAATCTAAAAGCAGCAGGAAGGCCAGAATGGAAAAAAAATGATGCGTGCAGGGAGTTTCAGATGGTTCTCCTTGACCAAAATTTATACCACATAAACTTATAGAAAGTGTCTTCCAATGGAGCAGAATGGGAAATATCCCATTACTCCAGGACCAGATTGAACAGAAGAGTAAAAACTTTGAGGACTCCCAGGAAAGCATTTAATCATGTTTGCATTATATGAGACCTGGTCAAGATGGCAAAATGATTTTGCTTCTTGAATACCGGTTTAATTCTAAGCTTCTTGTAATTAGGGAATGTTATTTTTCTTGAATAGATTTATTTCCAAGTGCAAATGCTTTCTGGTGAGAATGTGCATTGGAAATTCAGGCCCACATTCAAATCCAAATGCAGTTATGCTTTTACTGTTTTCCTTTAGCCAAAACCTCACACTTTTCCAATCTCAGTGGCCCCTTACTGTATCATATCATGAAGGAGCAGCCTTTTCCTCTGAGGTTTTTAAAGTGCTTGTAGGAAGTAAGAAACAGCAGCAGCCTGGCTTCACGACCCTCCCCCCATCGGCCCACAACTAATATCTACCAAACAGAGAATTTTGCCTCACTACTGTGTTGGGTGGGGAGAAGGGGGATCTGTTCTCCCGCCTCCAATATTCCTTCAAGGCAGACCACCAGTACCATCTCCCTGCCTTTCTTCAAGTCAGTTCCAGTGTCTGTTTTCCCACCAGCCAGGTCTTCACCTCAGCCTCCCTCCACCCATCTCCACTTCCTCACATAATGCATAGTTGGTTCCAACAAGGGTTGGAGCAAGTGTGGGTCCAGGTAATCTGGCAGAACTATCATGCTGGTTGGGCATTCAAGGGGGGCTCAGAGAAGGTTATCAGGAAAAAATCTTCTGTTTTCCTCTTCCTCCTTTCATTTGTCCCTTTCCTCCCAAGAAAGGCAGCAAACCAAGACTTTGGGGCCTGGCCAGTTTGGAAAAAAGAAAAATGCTAAAGCACAGGGAAGTCTCTAAAATGGAGGGCTGACAATTTGAAGGGAAGGAAGGCAATAGCTAAGAAGCCCCCATTCTTAAGTGATTGCTTCGTCCCACTATCTAGCCCTAAGGAAGAAGGACACTTTCTAATCTGAAGGGTGGATTTGACCAAAATATATATGAAGAGTCTGGAAACAATGAATCTCACTGCACCTTCTCTTGCCTTGCTTTTAAAAACTTTTTATAGAGAGCAGAGGCAAGCAGAGACTGCCTTCCCCCACCTCTTTTTATTCCGTCTTCCCACCCACAAAAGTTTTGGATGCCAGTTGCGTCCTGCTATCTTATCAAGTGACCAGGCAGCCTCCCTAAAAAAATAAGGAGAATGACCATTGCCAAATAATGACTTTTTCTCCCCTCCCCTCCGTTTCTTAGTGCAGCTAATATATTCAAGTACTTATTAGCATCTCAGAACTTGACTTTTTTTCCTCCCAAAGATGCTCCCATTAAGTCCACTGCATCCTCTTCCAAAAACAGAACCCAAAAAAGAAGTTCTGACCCATCACCTTTTGGGATGCACCCCCACTGCAAAAATAAAAAAATAAAAATCAAACAAGTACTGCAGCCCTCTCGTGTATGCAATAGGCGCTGAGCGAAGCAACGACCCCCCTTCCAATTTTCCTGCACCCCCTGCTCTCTTCCATACCTGCCTGCATGTCCCAGCGCTGCAGCAGCCACGATCCTATCGAGGGATCACAAGCGAGGGGGCTCAACGAGGAGGGGGCGCAAAGAGGGGGGGCCTCGCCGCCAATGTTCTTTGTCTGGGAAACTCCGGCCCACGTGACGACGGGCCGGGCTCCTGGTTGGCCAAAATGGAACGGGGGGTGCGAGAGAAAGGTGACGGCGGCGGGCGGGGGGGAGGACGACGACGACAAGAGTGCTTGCAAGGCTCGTCTGCCTGCCCCGGGGGTGGGGGCGGCAGGAACACAATATACGGAACCAGCGCCACCTCCCCCTTCCCAGCACGGGGCGCAGGCTTCTCCCAAAGTTTAAGAGGCCTTCCAGCCATTTGCGCGCCGGGGTGGGCAATCACTGGGCTACAGTGGGCGCCAACGCTGCGCAAAGAGACTAAGGCTCCACTTTTCAAAACTCTTGCTTTTCACTCCGGATCAGCGGAAAACGGGATTGAGTCCGCCTAGTTTTCAGGCGCCGAGCGCCGTTCGGCGAGGAGCTGCAGAGGCGAAGGATGCGCGGCCGCTCCCGCTGAGAATGAAATGCCAACCAACACCGGTGGCAAGTACAAGTGCATGTGGAAAGTACAAAGCCTCTTCAACGCCATTCAAAGCCAAAGGGGTCAGACGCCTAAAAGTACTTTTCCGTTTGAGCTTCTGGCTCCCACCTCATAGCAGAACGGCAGCAGGAGGATCTTGGACCGCAACGCTTATTTGTGCCTCTAAAATTACCACGTTTTATGCCAGCCACCCAACCTGCTGCAGGCACAACCTCTGACCCCCAAAGGGAGGGAGTATGGGGGTTCAGGCTGGACGAGGAGCCATTGAAATGTGGAAGACGGCATTAAGAAGCCTGCACAGCAACTATGGCTAGCAAAGGGGCATTTCTCGTTTTTAAACATAAACTATGCTCAACTATTCTCAGGCCCCAGAGGTAGAAGAAATTCCTCCAGCAGAAGCAGCACGATCTGAATGATTAATGTTGGATAAGAGACTGTACACTTAAATATGTTTATGAGAAATAAAAATAAAAAATATATGCAAAAAAAAAGCAGCAGCACCATCTTTAATAAAGCACAAGATACCGTCAGGAAACCTTCTGTCATCTTAAATGTTCTAATCTTTTGATAAGCACTTCATATTAACATTTATCGTGGCAGCTCTGAATATTTTTTTGGAAAAGCAGATATAATGCTCAATAAATACAATAAATTCTAAATATCAATTATGTATTACTACATTTATGACATGAAAAAGGCAAGTTATTTGAAATTAATGGCCTGAAATGTTGGCACAATGACACACTGCGTAGCATTTACTATATAATAACTGAAATGCTAGCAATGCTGCAAAGGAGGATCATAATTATCTCCTGACAAACTAACATCTTTTCTTACCAGAAACAAACCTTTGCAAAACAAACTCTATGAGTATTGACACAGTAGCTGTGCTATAGCAGCACAATTATCAAAGTCTTAGGCTCCCAGAATACTAGACTCTGGGCCTTAATTCATGAATGATTTGTGCAAATGATTTTAATAGGGCTGAGCTACACAAAGACCCTGATCAAGAGATTCTTGAGAGTTTTAAAGTAAAATTTGTGAACATTTATAGAAGGTGCAAATAGTATCTTTCATTTATAATAGCCATGTTTTCTCTGTTTTGTTTATATCCATCTCCCACACAAAATGGGGGAGGGGAGACCAGTTTGTGTTGATTGGTAGCACTAGGAGCTGTCCATCAACACTCCTAGGTCTCTTGATTTCTTTTCAATCTATAGGCCCACAGTCATGTACAATCTTTGGTTCAACTACTACGAACTTAAATACAGAGAGCTGTACTTTCGTTTTTACCATCACTTCTTACTCCCATTGCTTACTCTCCCTTTCACCACCGTTATTTTTTGGGAGGTAGGGAACTAGGATCTGTCTTGCATGTGTAATTCTATAAAGATAAACCAATAAAGCAAACAAAGGCAATATCGAGTATAGTACAATATGTGAGTTCTAAGTCTTAGAAATGAAAACTGACTGGGTGAATCTGAGCTAGTCATTCTTTCTCAATCCAGCCCACATCCCGGAGTTGTGAGGAAAGTAGGAAGCAGGAGTATTTGGTATGTTGGTCGCATTGAATTATACATAAAAAGGGGGATAAAAATATAATAATATATTAAAGCACTATAGTTATTTATTTATTTAGTTAGTAAGTATTTTTACTAAGTCCAAGCATCAAATTACACCTACCATGTCTCAACCTTCAATTATCATACAGCAGCAGCTATGAAAGTCTTGGCAATCATATAAACTAAATTATTGGCAAACCCTTAGGAATGAATATCTGTAAGAATCTGCTGGAAATCTTCAGAAGGTGACCTCTAAGTTCTGCTTTACTGTATGCCTTCCATAAGCAATTAGTTCAACTTCTGGCTAAAGCAACATTACTTTTTCTTAGCAGACCAGCCAGAAGAAACAGGGATGACAGAAAGAGAGGGGAGAAAGAGGCAGCTCAGGTGTGGTTTTGGTCCTGCCCATTTCTGGTATGTATCCTTACTGCACAGGGAAAGCAGTTACCAAATAGGGAGAAACAGCTGCCTACTACTACAATGTAAGGTAGTAGCACAATGAAGCAAAATGGGTTTAACAGGTAACAAATTCATACCACTGAAATCAAAGTTCTGCATGAATATCTCTGTGGACGAAGTACAGATGTGGAAATTTGGCCTTAGAACAAGTATAGGCTGCTACAAGTAAACATTACTGGAGGGAAGAAATATTCTCTCTTCATCATCCTGACACCTGATCAAACTAGCTGGGAGAGAAGCAGAAATGACCTGTGCTCCCAAATACTTTTAACTAGGCCAGTACTTGCACAAACAGCCAGTTCATGTGTGCACACTTGAGAATACTTGTGCTCTATCACTTGCAATACAAGCATCAGCAAGAAGGGGCAGGGGAATACATGCACAAGAGTTTCAGGGAAGCCAGCTTTCCTGAAATTTCATTTCTATTTTCTCTGTGTCAGTGGCTACCTCTTTCTCTGCAAGAGAGCATGAATGAAATGTCACCTCTGCTTCTTCCCCCTTTAGGGGGATTCAGTTACAACATGCCTGTCTCATTCCACTGGAAGGGGAAAATCCAGCCTAGGAGGCCTGGAGCAACAGCAGTTACAGTTCAGAGAAAGTCAGAGAGTTGGGATATTTTTAGATGCACTTCCTTTAAGAAGGCAACTGTCATATCAATGATGGTCCTGGTCTGGTCATTATTGATCTTCTGACCTGGTTCCAGGATCCTCCCATGGTTTTTGGCAGCCAAACTCAGCACATAATGAGTTTATATAAATTTAGGACAATACTCAGACAAATTCAAAAGTGAACTCTATTTTCTTATACTGCCTTAATCAGCAACTTTTCTCCCACAGATAAATATGAAAAGGTGCCTTTTCTCAGGCATAATAGAAGCAACGAAGAAAATAGCTGCTACGTGAGATCACTGAGGCAACACATACTCTAGTGTTATCCAACATTGTTGGAAAGAAAAATCTCTTCTGAATACATGAACAAGAAAAGTATTTTCTTCTCCTTTATTCCCAGAACCCTTCTTCAAAGTAGACACAGGTCATTTATTTCCATTTCCTCTTCTTTTGCTAAAAAGCATTATGCTAATGGCTTCCCCCTTCCGTTATGTCCTAATCAACCTACACAGAATCAAATCACAGAATGTGCTACAAGCAAAAAATGGTCTATCTCAACAGGGATTTAAAACTCCAGCAGACTGGTACAAGCAAATAAAACATTATGCTACCAAAAATTAACAAAGTGAACTTAATTTACTATAATGCCCAAGTAGGAACATTAAGCAATCCTCCTGGAGAAACTTTATTTCAACATATTCACAGTGCTCAATGCCATGTTTTTAAAAGAGCAATTACTGTATTTTAAAGTAGTAGACTCTTATTATCCATGTTCTTAAAGGAGCAAATATTCCAAAGTAATAAAATCTTATTTCTGCTTAGAAAATAGAAACTCCTTCCTGTTTCTTTCTATTTATGAACCATTAATGCTCCATTATTTTACTTTTGTTGAAATATAAATGGACAGCTATCTTAGGTATGAGAAACAATATATACTATACTAATTGTTTACCATATTTCTTGACTGTAATTGGCCAATTACTTGTTTAAATATTCCTCCCTTCCACACCTTCTTTCATATAGAAGACTAGCATGTCTGATATGCTGATTTTGTAATGCCAGGAGTTTGTATGAAAAAATTAATTAGATTAGACTATTTTTTTTAAAAAATTAGCCTGGCAGTGTTCTGCCCAAAAGGGCATATATAATTATGACAATCTAAAATAGTCCCTTCCACTATTATCTTATCTCAATGTACATAGGAACATTGGTTCCCTCAGCCACTAACGTACATAGACAATGGTCCCTCAACCACTAATACTTACAAACTTGCAATTCAGGCTTCTTTTAACATACAGGAATATGAATTTTCCAGGCATAACCTCTGAATGAAAGCCAACACTGGGAATAAATAGATTATGCATGGTAGATTATGTGCAAGTCTCATGTAACCTCAGTTAAAAGGATCAGGTAGCAGCAGATGCAAAAGGCTTCTTTCTATCAGAAACCCAGGAACATTATTGCTGCCCGTTATGGTACTTGCAAGACTGCTATAATTAGGTATGGCTCTTGCTGGCATTGCAACTCCCTTAGCCTGCCTTCTTAAACCTGGTGCTATGCTTACAATTCTGTTGAACTACTATTCTCATCTTCCTCAAATCTTTCGGCTCAATAGTTTTGAGGCTATTGCAGTCAAATCCACATAGAAGGCACCAGATTGGGAAAGAAAACACTAGGATATTATTCATTACCTGCCACCCTCCCTGTTTCTCTTTTATACTACCTGAAGAAAGTGCTTTCTCCCATGCAAAGTATTGGTCTAAGTTGCTCTTCTCCATCACTCAGTGACTTTTGACCCATGGACTTTTGACTTCCTATGTTGACTATTCTGACCTTTCTCTGCTACAGATAGTCCTCAACTTACAACTGGCCACTTAGCATATTAAAAATTATGATGAACCTCCCCAGAACTACTTATGGCCTGGTTCCAAAGTTCCAACAGCCACTCCCCTCGCAGTCACATGACTTGGCAACCAGCCTGCATTTACGAGTGCTTGTAGGGCCCTGCAATTATGTGACACATTTAAGACAAATTTACTTTTGGCTTTTGGCAAAAATGGCCCACAGTTTAAAAAAAAAAGGGGGGGTTGTTTTAAAATTACAGCATTCACTTTACAACCGTGGCATTGTTTAATGACCTCTGCAAAAAAATTAATAAAATCAAGTAAGTTGTGTGAGCGACACACTTTATGACCATATGACTTATGACCATAAAGGGCAAGCTCCGTTAAGATCATAAGTCAAGGACTATACTGCACTGCAGAGCACTTCTGATAGCTCTTTGCTACTGAACTTGGCTACTTATGCAGAACAGACTTTTTCCTAGCTGAAGGGTAGCTTGGCATGGATTGTTCTCGCTTTCTCAATAATCTCTTCTGGATTATTGAGCTACATAAACAGGAGTCTGCAAAGCACCTTACTAAGGCCTCTGTTGCTCCAGAGAGATGTGGCTTCCATGGAGAGCTCCTCTTTATCTTGACTCAGGAGGCAGGGTACATCCCCTGCCTTATATTAGCTTACAGTGTGCCAATGGCAAAAAGCTGCCAGGCAGAGCTATATATAGAACAGCCAAGCTCAAGGGGACCTGTTGCTAGGGAGACACAGTAGTTCAGCAGGAAGTACAGGGATGGAGAAAGGCAGGGAACAAAGCACAAAGTTGAGGGCTGAGATAGCGTAGCCTTGCCCATGTCAAAAGGCCTTCGTCAAATTGCCATCTTTTCCTGCCTCTTGCTGCAGCAAATGCTCATCCGCTGCAGATTTGCAGACACCAAGGGTCCTTCCTTCACACAGCCATTATATATGCCTACATCAACAACTCTCAAATTTTCCGCCTCCGGAGGGATTTATGTGCTAGATGCTTCTCAAAGCCTCCTGACTTGGACCCAGTGGTCCTGATATGCATCGGCTTTATTAGAAAGGCACCAGGGGCTGGGCTTGCCTATTCCAACAGAAGCATTTCTGACTGTAAAAGTGAGTCAATGTGGAAGGGGAAAAAAAACATTGAATGCTATCTACTGATACTGTCTCAGAAACTTCTTCTGGAAGCCACAAAACAGTCTTGTGAGCCAGCTTGAACAATACACAATTGCAATATCTTCCCACTTCTTAATAGCCCAAACTGTTCTTTAAAAATAATGAGTGACGATGTCAAAGGGAAAACCTGGTCCCAGAGAGGGTGCATGTGTTAAGAATTGTGACCCTCTTTCATCTTATTCTTTGCTCATGGTAAAACACAATGGTGGCTAATCCAATCCATTCCAATTGACACACTTCCAAATTTATTTTTTGTTCAGTTTTTAAATCCCCAGGGAGTCTGTTCTGGTTACAAATTGCTCCCATGTCTCTTTGACCATCACCCATGTGACTCTAGCACAACATGTGCTCTCTCCATAGAAAAACACAAGGGCTATTTTCTCTGTACAGCTGCACCTACAGCCCCACCTCTGCTCTACTTGTGGCTTTGCCTGCAGCAAAACTGATGTGATCTGACGACCTTTAGCACTTCCTAGTCTTCTGCCCCCCCATACTATAAGACATGTTGGCTGTGGATACCTAAGGGGATAAAATATGAGCTGAATGTGAAGTTAGGTATTGGTGAACAAAGGAAGGATATGAACATATTATTACACATTTCTACTTTCACTGCAGAGTGTAGCAAATGGGAACGTGGGTCCTTCTTACTAATAGTAATACTATACAGTATTACTGTAGTAATAGTAATACTATACAGATCTAAGAATGGTATTGACTGAAATTTAGCCACAAGTCAGACCTACACACTTGATCTTAGCCAAAAGGCCAAGAAGCAATCAATAAGCCAACCCAGAAAAGCCACAGAAATACAGAAGAGCATTGATAAGCTAATTATGCACAGAAAAAAATGAAGCTTGGACTCCCGTATTATAGTCCCTACATACTACGGATATCCAGGATATCCTCTGCAGTATCACTCTGAAATATACAGAGTACTTTGAATTTGGTTCCCAAAAGCTATTTCGGAGTACACTAAGGAGTGAACATGGCACCTATCTTCATCTCTTTTAAGCAGTTTTGTCTTTTCCCAGAAGTTTATGGCAGCTGCATAAAGCAAGAGTCATTTGTATGAGCACTCCCCCTTTCCCCATGCCATCTGGAAACATGTTGCTGTGAGGTGCTCATATTTTGTTTGTGGTTTTTGGTTCATTTTTTGTTTTTATTTTATTGCACATCGGATGGTCATAACTGGGGGCTGCAGATGGGAAGTGGTGGTGGTTGCTGGCATCCTGGAAGCCCTTGGAATAGCTCTGCAGCTATGCAGACTCTGGAAAGCAACAGTGAAGACAGAATGGAGCAAGAGATCTTGGAACCAGAGGCAATGAAATCTCTGGCAGCTGCAGCTGTAGCTGTAGCCTGAGGCCAGAGGCAGCATTAGTTACTAGAAAACATCTGGCTGAAGGTCAAGGCTTGGATCACCACAGGAAGGTCTCTGGGGAAGAATCCTGTGGTTTGACATGGTGTGGCTTCTCTTGTTGGCTGGATGTGCTGAGGTTGATGGCTAGTGAGATTAGGCTGGCAACTGGCAAGTTGAGGTGGTCAGCTAATGAGATCTTTCTGGATGTGTACTACATTCTTCGCTTCCCATCCCCCAGTGCCAGAGTTGGATATTGTGTGTGAATTAGGGTGATGCCAATCTGAAACGTTTACATATAGCTTCTTGGTTTTGAATACTTGAGCTGCCTGTAATAAATCTGTTTTCATCTATAGTATGATTTCATAATGAATAAAACAAATGAATAAATGCTGATCTGGCATTTATAATTGAATTGGTGGACCTGGAGGATGGAGTTCCCTTCTTGGAGATGTATTTTGAGTTTGGCATGGGGAGGTTTTGTCATCCCTGCTTTGTGAATTGTAATCTGTCATCTGTGATTCGTTGAGGCTCTATGGCACATATAACAATCTGCAAGACCCTTGAAATTGGGCTTTTGGGATTGCTATTTGCACACCACCTTCTCTGATGCACAGCATGATCATTATTTGAAATTTCTGGACTTCATTGCCATACTGGCTATAGATAGCCTAAGATTCTTACTTATCAAGGCTTTCAATTTGCCACTAGATGCTCAGGAGTTTATGGCCTCCATAACAACCATAAACCTATCCAAAGTCATCAACATAAAATATACACTGATGGTCATCTTCAGTACCCCCTCCCTGGCAGTTTCAATGTGATCCAAAAGTGGAGGATTACTGCTATAAGTCTGTGATTGCTTTTTGGCTTGCTGGGAAACAGGGTCTACTGATTGGCCTGCTCCAGGCAACTATGGACCCTTCTGGGTTTCAGGGGTAGCTTGTGATTTTCCTTGAGGACCTGATGGGTAGTTCACCCGAGGCTTTGGTTGCAACCTGGAATGAGTGGACGGCTGAAGCTTTTCTCTGTGTACCAATTCTGAAGATTTTCAGGAAAGGAAGTGTCAAAAGAGATGTCTGGAACACCACTGAAGGAAGACAAAGGGGAGGAATCTGACCAAACACAAGAAAGAGTTCATATTTAGACAAAAGGTAAAGGTTTCCCGTGTCCAGTCATATCCAATTCTAGGAGGTGGTGCTCATCTCCGTTTCTTAGATGAAGGAGCCAGCATTGTCCAAAGACACTTCTGTGGTCATGTGGCCAGCATGATGATATATTGAGTGGCACGGAATACTTTCCACCAAGTAGCACCTATTTATCAACTTGCAATTGCCTGCTTTCAAACTGCTAGATGGGCAGCAGCTGGGGCAAGTATTGGGAACTCATCCCATCACGCAGCATTCAGGTCTCGAATCCAGGCTGCGAGATCTCCAGCTAACCAACTCAATGTCTTTAACCACTAAGCCATCATGCCGCCATTATATATTTAGATGACATTGTAGCAATAAGAGTGCCACAACCATGTGATTTCTCTGCCTTTACTGCATCCATTAATAGTTGAGCATTAGCCCTGTAGCAAATCCTAGACATCCAATAGAAAATATAAGTATAGAACAAAAAATGGAGGTGACTACCTATAAGGAGCTTCTTTTTAATGAAAGGGGTAAATTACAATTGAAATCTTCAGAGGTACTGAAAGAAGAAGGGATAATTTATACTTGGTTTCAGTATGGTCAACTCCAAGCTAGACAAAAAACTGGTGTCATGCAAAATGAGGAAAATCTGGTAAAACAGATCAGGGACCAGAGTCCAATGCATATTAAAAGGTTGTATAATGTATTATTGGAAATAGATTCAGAAACAGAATTGGTCAAGGATTGTATGATAAAATGGGCACAAAATTTTCAGGAACCAATAATGATGGAAACATGGGAAAAGATTTGGGTTAGAAATGTTAAATTTACACAAGCACAAACTTAAGAGAAAATTTTTATAAAATGATCTATAGATGGCATTTAGATCCTAAGAAATTGTCATGTATGTACCCAAATGTGCAAGCCAAATGTTGGAGATGTGATTGTGACAATGCAATTTATTATCATATATGGTGGACTTGTAAGAAGATCAAAACATTTTGGATAAAAATTTGGTGGGTAATGCAGAATATTTTGAAAAGGAGGTTGAAATTTACTCCACAATTGTTTTTATTGGGTATAACAACTGACTGTACAGTATTAGAGACTAAATTGATTTTAAACTTAATATCAGCAGCTAGGCTGATGGTAGCACAATACTGGAAGAAAGATTCTTTGCCTACTATAGAAGAATGGACATTGAAAGTAACAAATTTAGCTGAAATGGCAAAAATCTCAGCATACTTGAAAGATCATACGCAAGAAAAATATATTCTGGAGTGGAGAAAATGGATTGACTATATTCAAAATAAGTACCAGATGCGAAGATATCAAATTGCGTATGAATGAATGTAAAGATATATTGTGTTATCTATAATGGAGTTAAGGTTTTAGGGGGGGGATTTTTTAACTTAAGGATGGTTAGGTTAATTTAGTTTATGATTGTTTTTTTTTAATACCCTGTATTTTGCTCTGGGAAGTCAGGGGTGGGGAGGGGGGAGGGGGGGAAGGGGGGTGGGGGTGGGTGGGGAGGAGGGAAGGGGGGTGGGGGGATTTCAGGGGGGGAGAAAATGTTGTTTCTTTTTTGTAAAACTTTTCAATAAAAAAAAATAGTTGAGCATTAGCCCTGTTCAAGTGATTTGCTCCTTGCTAGGAAAGGACAAGTCACAGAGGTTTCTATTGGGGTGCTGTGTTGAATATTCTAGTTATTTAGTGGTTAATGCTGGCCAGATTCACTCAGAGTTGGATTCCAAGTGGGCAGGTCCAGGTGAGTTGCCTGGAACATGGTTTTGTGCATTTACCTTCCTGTAAACATCTACATGGAATCGCTGGGTGAGACCACCCATCAGTTCAGACTCTGGTATCATCAATGTCAATAATGATACTCAGTGGTACATTCAAAACTGCACTTTCCAAGTGTTCCTGTTGATATCCTAGAATCTGGATACTATATGGATCTGGAAGGGGAGACGTTGACTTAGACTAATCCTGATAAGGCCTATTTGCTGGAGATATTTGGTCCCCCTGGCCTTGACCTCTATCAGGGCCTCAAAGCACGCCTTCTCTGAGTTTTTGGAGCAATACTCCTCCACAATGTTGTATGGTACCTATCTTGATGATATTCTGAAAGGGATGAAAAAGATGGCTATTCTAATCCTTGTTGGTAAGCTTCTGTTAAATTCTATTTTATTAAGTTTTACATTCTTTTGTATGGTTTTTCTAGAGTTCTATCATCAGTTTCTTTATTTTATTTATTGCTCAGGCTTTCTGTTAGGTAATGAGCCCAGATTCAGTTGAAGTTGGGTATTCTTTAAATCAATGTAAATAAATAGGCTGTTTTAAAAGGTTACAGATAGGCGCACATGCACACTGAAGAAACTTTCAGGAGTCAAAACTGAAGCATTGTACATAATCATGAATGATGGCAAATGAAGGCATTGCACATACTCTAAATTAATACAGGTAAATTAGATGATAGCTGTGAATGATTTTCATTATTAAAATTAATTAGTATCTTTCTTTTAGTTGAACAATCCAATCACCTAATTAAAACATATTTAATAATATTTTCCTCAACTTCAACTCAACTGTTGCCAACTATATGACTATATCCATGCAGTTTTATTAATAACGGTATGGGACTTGTTTGCCACTTCTTCCAAGACGTTTTTCTGACTTTCTAATCTAGTTATCAGCTTTGGGATTTCATGGTGCTTTTCTATCCATCCTTGAGATAAGCCAAAGCTGACAGGTACTACCACATGCAGAGAACAAACAAGCTTAGGAATCCCAATTTTTCAAAGAAAGGTTCTTTTTGAGAATTATGCAAAAAAGATCACTTTTGAGGATTTTTGAAATATTATCAGTGGCACATCAGTAACACACCAGCATCAAAAAGCAAATTCAGTAAGTGTTATGAAATATCCAGGTTTGAAAGAGATGACTCTTTCATCGGGTATCCAATCTAATCCAGTTTGCTATTACCAACAGTGATCATATAAAACATTTTGGAGTTCACTGGGCAAGGTCTTGATCATCTTGATCCTCATCTTGCTCTTGCCCCGAGATCGACTGCTTCTGAATATGAAAACTCAGTCTAACTACTGAAATTTATAGTAACTGATAGCCCTATTCTGTTTTAGAAGAATCAAGATGTACCAGGGTTGAGAACACGAAGGGTCCATTTCAAGCTTCAACAAGCTTATCTACTTTCCCAATCTGCAAAGGCTAAAGTATCACTGTCAAATGCAAGGTCAAATTCTATATGAGACTGAGAAACATAGTAGGGCATAAACTTTCAAGGGCTAAATGGCCACCAAGCTACTAAAGCCTTTGTACTATCAAGCCTCCCCTAGGAGCAAGCAGTATTAATTCCATTGCAGCAAAAATGCCTTGTAGGATCTTAAAAACTGATGTATCACTGCACTGCAAGATTCTCTGCTACCTTTGCTGGAACAGAAAATTATCACTTTGTAAACTGGAAGAGCAGACATTTCAGCTACATCCATTGTCTGAACAATCAACCTGGAATTCACACTGGAATGAACACAAGCAATTTTATCTTCAATGTACCGTGCAAATTGGTCATAGTAAGCTACTAAAAGTTAATAAGGGAACTAAGATGGAATGGTCATTATTCCATCCACCCTTACCCTCAAAGATTGGATGCCATATTAGCAAGGGATTTCTCTGCCAGTTCTACCCCAAAGCAATGGTCTCTATCCTATTTTGTTAGATTCACTGATTCATTCATGTAACATATAATACTTGACCAAAATAAAACAAGTTTGTGTAGTTTATAGCTCAGCTCATTATACAAGCCTACCCATTGGCCAAGCATATTATATGAACCAGGCAATCACACTGTGTTACGTTAAAATAAGGTTAGAGTGTGGCATATTAAGTGAACCTACTACTGAGGGGCTTGTCCCATTACTTTTGCCTATAACTGCCATTTCCTAGCACCAAGCCCCAAAGAAAACCACAGTGCTTACCTGGCTCTAGCAAGTAGAAGACGCCAAATAAAAGGAATTATTCACAATTAGGACTTTGATAGGATTGGCAGATTTGGAATCAAACATTTCCTTGGAACAGTCAGAAAACCATTTGGAATTCCATCTAGAATTTTATAACTTCCTGCCCCATAATTATGAACTTTGAAAGCTCTCGTTTGAAGTTCATAATTATGAAACTGAAGGCAATGTGTAGCTCTTCTATCTTAGTGTTAGCTCTTCTGGCTAGAGAAATTTTAGGGAAAGAGTTCTGTCTCTCTTTTGTGGTTTCCTGGTTTCTGTTTCAACTGTTTATGTCTTGCTAAATATGAATTTTCCCAGACTACGAGTTCTCTATCTTAGAACTGATGATATAAGAGCATCCTGGGCATCCAATGAACATTTGAATATTAAAAACACAAACCTCAAAGTTGACTTTGGGTGCATGAAAGAGAGAAAGGAGGAGAGCAGAGAAGAGAGAGGGGAGAAAAGGAGGGGAGAGCAAGAGTGGGGCAACGGAGAAAGCTATCCTAGAAAAAGGGTCATATATATTTAACAGTCCAGCAGCAACAGATCACACCCCCCATAACAGTTTCAAAACCACATTGTACAGAAGCAAAGCATGTCTGGAGGTGTGCATGAGCAAATACAACTCTATGGCAGCGGGCACACGCATGGGAGGATGTGAATGCATGTCCGCGTGTGCACATCCACACGCTTAGCACACAAGCCTGGTATGAAGGCCACATGAGAGACAAGCCGCCTCCCCCCAAAACCCCAAAGGTGTGCCACGAACCTTGTCAAGCTGAGCTGCCGCTGGGTTATCGGTCTGTGGGAGAAAGGTAAAGGAGAGGAGGGAGTTAGCACACACAACCACAGCAATCAGCACCTCAGATGCCATCCGCCACCTGCCCCAGGTGCAACAGGCAAATCTGGTGGGCTACCAAAAGGCAAAGCTTTATGGTGCCACTTGTTCTGCTTGAGAAAGAAACCCTAATCCATCTCCTTTGCTTCCAGATGATGAGTGACAGGATTATAATAAGACTCACTCATGGCTCTTCAGATGTATGCTATGTTTGTCCATCACAATAGATGTGAGGTGTTTGCACTGGGTGGAGCTGTTTGAAGATCAACACATAACTATTGTGCTACCTGTCACTGTATTTCTGTTTTTAATCATTGCTGAAACATTTTCTAATCTGACTTTTTTTAAAGAAAGAAAGGTATACTGTAGAGATAATAACACTGTTATGATAACTTTTTAAAAATTCCAACTCTCCCATCACTTCCTTTTTTCAACAATTAAAAAAACCTGAGTTGTATAGTCATGTTACAGAACTATTAACACCATAATACAAATGTTAACATTATACACTATGTTGCTATGTCCTATATCTCCACAAATTTTCTCTAAAGAAAAGGTAACACTAGATTGCAGTGCTACATCTGTAATGTTTGTATTTCAGCACTAATAGTGTGCTAATATATTCACACAAAAATGCTAATTTTTAAAATAATCTTTATAGATACTGCCATTTTGACTACGATTAAAAGAGATTTCTAGATTATTATTATTTTTTGAACTGAACATTATAGAATTACAGCACTATTGTACTAATGCTCTCATTCAGAAAAAAAGTAGCCAGGAAATAATTAAAAGATTAATTAAGAGAATAGGGCCACCAAGTAGCACCCCCTTTAAAGGGTTATAATAAATGTGCTAGGCTGGATTTTTCTAATTCACTACTGCCTGTACCAAATCCCCTTAACAATAAAAAAAAAATGGGTAGATTAAAACACACCTACAAAGATTACGTTCCATTCGCATTTAACTGAAAGAACGCAAGCTTTTCTAAATTTCAAGAAAACACAGAAGAATTATGAGGAAAAGATAGAATGAGGGTAACAGGATGATGGTGTCTTGCTGATCTGTCCCAAACTCAACCCAAATAAGTATGCAAGATCTCTAAGCCTAACTATTGCCCTCTCAATGGAAGCACTTCCACATTTTGCTCTGGCTATGTGACTGAGATGATCTTAGAAGACCAGGCCATTAGGTCAGAAAGCAGCTTGAATTTATCCTGCAGTCTTGTTTAAGGACTGATGATGTGACAGTTATTCATGGCTTATGAGCCAAGAGCTACAGCTCAAATTACTATTAGTCTAAGAATGCACTTCCATCTCAATGTGCCCTGCGGCAAGACAATTATTTTGGAGCACAGCAATGTCTTCTGGAGGAGAGTCACTTTTGCTGGCTGCTACTTTTAAATCAAAGATATTCTGCAAGGGCTTTTTGAAAAAAGCCAGTTAAATTTGTATTAAACAACAGCCTTGAACAAAGTTGCATTGTCACACTATTAAAAATAAAACAAATGGACCTCTGGAAGAAGTAGAAAGACACTAAAAGTAAAAAAGAAATGAGAAAAAAATGGATATAGAGCAGTGGTGAAATCCAAATTTTTTTACTACTGATTCTGTGGGTGTGGCTTGGTGGGCATGGTGTGGCTTGGTGGGTGTGGCAGGTGAAGGATACTGCAAAATCTCCATTCCCACCCCACTCCAGGGGAAGAATACTGCAAAATCTTCATTTCCACCCCACTCCTGGGGGAAGGATATTACAAAATCTCCATTTCCACCCCACTCTGGGGCTAGCCAGAGGTGGTATTTGCCAGTTCTCCAAACTACTCAAAATTTTCACTACCAGTTCTCCAGAACCTGTCATAACCTGCTGGATTTCACCCCTGATATAGAGGAACAAGTATTTTGTGCTACCTGTGATGCAAGTCTCAGAACAATCGATGAAGGACCATTTTTATCTGTGGTGGGCCTTATCCATCCTCTACTAAGTATCCTTTGTGGATTCCATATGCAATTATTTCTAGGAAGTTCCTCCCTCAATCTTTTCATGTTTTCGTAAGTAGGCTTTTTAACATGCTATCAGCCTATGCACTTTAGGCTGCATGATCCAATTGTGGGTTTTCTTTGAGTTAATATTGAGTTAAACAATTGATCAACTCACACATTCATCACTTCTCATGGAAAATATACATTATGACCATTCGAGAAAGAACAAAAAATATATATATTAAAGTTCCCATATATTATACATACTTTTCTATGAACCTTAATGCAAAATGTCAGGATATTTATTTATGATATTTATTTATCTATGAGCCTCAGTGGCGCAGTGATTAGAATGCAGTATTGCAGGCTAATTCTGCTGACTGCCAGCAGTTCAATCCTAACTGGCTCAAGGTTGACTCAGCCTTCTATCCTTCCGAGATCAGAAAAATGAGGACCCAAATTGTTGGGGGCAATATGCTGACTCTGTAAACCACTTAGAGAGGCTGTAAAGTAATATGAAGTGGTATATAAATCTAAGTGTTGTGCTATAGCTATTTATTTATTAAATTTATATGTCACCAATCTCACAGTTACAAGGTGACTCCAATGTCCAACAAGCTTACATACCTCAAATGTATTGTGTACATTTTTTGGAGGATAAGCACATTCTGCAGTCAATGCACACAAGCATCATAACATTCATTTTTATTTTTGCTCTGAAGAGGGAAATGTTTGCTCTATAGGTCCTACTTTGCTATATTCTTTCCCACCCATCCTTTTAATCCAGCACACAAATATGAGGATCTGCTTTCCAACTGTTCACTTTCCCCTGATGAACAGCCTTGGGGTGACAACCGTGGTTCCCTTCCTCTGATCAAATAAGTAATGGAAAAAAGAATAGCTGCAGCAGCTTTATTTTTCTGTTGCTCATCCATTCTAAAAATCTGGCACTGGGGGTATCATTGGTGGTGGAAGTTAACCCCTTGTTTGCACTGCTTCCCATAGCTTTTAAGTTTAGGAAAATATCCGTTCCCTTTCTTCTCCCCTCCACATCACTCAATAGAATGGCAGGGAACAGTAATCAGTGTTGGAGAATTGGGGGTGGGGGGTGATATAAATTTAACTGAAGTTTGTTCTGTCCCCCACTGCTCAGCTGCTCCCTGTTTATTAACACAGCAGTGGAGGAGGAGATTAACCCTCTCCTCTCTCCTCTCCTCACCTCTCATGCTTCTGTTTAACTTTTTTTCTTAAGTTTTATGGCAGTGTGCGGAAGAATGAAGGAGAGTAATTTTTAACAGGATTGTGAGGAGAACATACATTCAAAATGCAACAGAAACATTTATATTCCCCAAAGCCTGTAGACACTGTATAAGCAATCTCCATGAGGCAGAATAACCAATTATCATATACATTAAGTTATTGAGGGACACGGTGGCTCAGTGGCTAAAATACTGAGCTTGTCGATCGAAAGGTCATCAGTTCAGCGGTTCGAATCCCTAGTGCCGCGTAATGGGGTGAGCTCCCATTACTTGTCCCAGCTTCTGCCAACCTAGCAGTTCGAAAGCACGTAAAAAATGCAAGTCGAAAAATAGGGACCACCTTTGGTGGGAAGGTAACAGCGTTCCGTGCGCCTTTAGCATTTAGTCATGCTGGCAACATGACCACGGAGACATCATTGGACAACGCTGGGTCTTCGGCTTTGAAATGGAGTGGAGCACCGCCCCTTAGAGTCAGGAACGACTAGCACATATGTGCAAGGGGAACCTTTACCTTTACCTATTAAGTTATTGACTCTCTGTGTGTGTGTGTGGTTTATATGTGTACATAAGTATAAAATATATGCCTGTATAATATACAAACATATCCAGGAGCGCACTAGATCAGAGAAACAATCCAGTTTGGTGTAGTGGTTAAGATGCTAGCCTAGGAATAGGAGACTGAGTTCTAATCCCAGTTTAAGCATGAAAGTTAGCTGGGTGACTTTGGGTCAATCACATCCTCTCAGCCCAACCATCCTCAAATAGTTGTGCTTGTGGGGAAAATAGGAGGAGGAAGGAGTATTAGGAATGTTTGACGCCTTGAGCTACTTAAAAAGTAGTAAAGATGGGATAAAAATCCAATAAAAAAATAAAACCAAATGGGAAATTTGCTGCTAGAATATGGTGAATAAGAGTCAAGCACATCATTGGAGCAAGTTCAGAAAACAAACAGCCCGGTAAATAAATCAAATAATTTGCAAATATGTGCCCGAAGGGTTATAATGCCCATCAAGATTGTTATTTCTAGTATGAAGCTCTAAATTTAGAACTGCCAAAAGTGCCAGAACTAAGTTATGATTTTGCACAAGCAGTAGCTAGTGGTATTTTCTGGAACTGATTCACAAGTAGTGAAAAGGAAGATAGATAAGCAAAAGCAAAGAAAACAAAAGTCTGGAAATTAGCATTTAGCTAAATGAATCTCAGGACTCAATATTTTAATCCGTGGGACCAAGTTTTCATGGATGAAAAAAACTCAGGAAGCCCTTGAAGGACAAGTGTCTGGCCCAGCTCCTGTGAAAAGAAATATCAAAATAGCACACGCTATTATGAAAGATGCAAGATGGTTAGTTTAGTGAGAGCTTTTAAAAATGCAGCTTAAATTATTTTACATCAAGTGGCTTCTGCTGGCTGCGTAGAGAACTAATCCACTTAACTACCAAATCTTTTGGAGTATAAGACACACTTCCCTCCCCCAAAAGAGGCTGAAAATTTGGATGCGTCTTATACGCCGAATGTAGCTTTTTTCCAGCCCTAACGAGGCGCTAAGGTCTGAAGCAATCTTCCATGCTTTGCCTTCTTTTCTCACTGCTGCTCCTTCTGACAATCAGCTGTGCTTTAGAAGCTGGTTTTTTATCCCCAACCAGGGAATAAAAAGCATATGCGTATGCGCTCAAAACCAGCAAACTAATGTGCTGAAACAGACCAGGCTAAGGACACTAGATAGATGATTCCCCCCCACATTTTCCTCCCCAAAAACTAAGATGCGTCTTATACTCCGGTGCATCTTATACTACGAAAAATACGCTAGTTTCATGTTTAGGTTTTACAAGTGATAGAAAGGTTTTCTGGTTATTGCCTCCATGTAGTGTTACAGCGAAATCAAGAGTTTAAAGAAACACATGCAAATACATAGAGCAGAGGGATAAGAAACCATGGCTTCCCAGCATACCAGAGTCCCTTGGAAGGCCAAATAACAGAGTCTCATAAATTAATAATGCGCTCATTCATTATGAAGGCTCAAGTTCATTTCTCCTCAGTCAGCATGTTTCTGAAAATTGAAGGATTCTTTGATGTAGACCATATGTCATGGCTCTTGCCCTCATTCTACCTCTGCAGCAAGAATAAAAGTGACTAAAATTAACATACAGATATGTATTACATCCATAATATGGATCCAAACATTTCACATATTCTCTAGTTCGTCTCTCAGTGATAACCACCTGCTTTATTAGCGAAACTCTCCAGATGAAAGGATGCTGAGAAAGGCTATTCTTTTCTTGTGAAACTGGAGGGCTGCTGCCAAAGCTGCCAAAGTTTAACTAGGTGGACTACTGATTTTGCCCAAAATAAGGCAGGTACCACAATTCCAATCTGTACTTGACTGTACCAGTCTCCACATATCCACCATAATCAGAAATCACATAGTGAAAGTTTTTTCAAATATTTGGTGAAGAATTACAGATAACTGTCTAATTCACAAGTGGCTATTTTGGTAAATTGCAGATCTTCTTGCCTTCTGAAGAGAAAGTTCTCCATGCTGATGAGTGTACTTCCCTCTGGAGCCCCTTCCTAAGAAGATTGCAAAGCTCTTTTCAAAAGTTATTTGTCTCTCTCGCAAGCAGCTCTTGAGAAATAAGCTGTAGCTGTTTTAGAAAAGAATGAGGTTACATGGCATCAGAATATTGCTTTCTATACAACTACAAGGGGATCAGCTGAGAAAAGGATCTTATCAGCAGCAAACAGGGTTGGCAAACAAATGGGTAAAAAACAAGAATGTCACCAGCTCTTCAGGAGGAGGCCTACAACCCGAATCTAACTAAAAAAACTAATAATAAATGTCCTAGTATATTCCAAAATCCATCTGTTCCAACCTGGAAATGATGGAACCTGGACTGAGAATTGCTTGTAATACATACCAAATTGATTTAAATTAAGTTGTGAATTTTTTTTAAACCATCGGTTTTAGTGTTGTTATATTTCTCATAATTTTGACACAAGCATCCAAAGAAAAGTGGCAGCAAATCCATGCAACAACTGAGAGAAATAGACGTGACAATTGAGAGGGAAGTTTGCACCCCCCATTTAGAGCCTAAACTGGATGCTGTCTAAAAGTACCCCTCACTACCCTTCCTTGAACACACCCTGCTAATGAAGGGCGTGAATTTCACCCTGCTAATGAAATTCAGGCACCTTAGACATTTCATTTTAGTTTATTTTCAACTGTTTATATGTACAATGGACAGCAAGTTTGGACTAGTGGTTAAGGAACGAGACTAGAAATTGGGAACCTGTGAGTTCTAGTGCCATCTGAGGCAGGATGTCAGCTGGGTGACTTTGGGACTCTGTCTCAACCTTAGGAAGAAGGTAATGGCAAGCTACTTCCAAAAATCTTGTCCAGAAAACTGCATAGATTTATTCAAGCAGTTGTCAGGAGTCAAGATTGACTTGAAGGAGTACACAGACATACACAAAAAATACAATTAAACTAAGGACAATAAAATCCAAGCCAAAATTTAAAGCTGGGACAACATGCATCGGAAAACTGAATTACAGACAAGCCTGCTTGTGTTCTTTTGTTTACAAGTTCTCAACTCAGCCTAGTTTTCTATTAGGTAACATCCAAAGGGGTCTAGCTTTAATGTTATCATTCCTGACAATTGCAGGAGAGGCTAGACCAAATGTGGTCTAAATATTTATTTGGGTAGATACAAGGTTGCCTTAGGTAGGAGCCGTGGTGGCACAGTGGTTAGAGCAGGCTACTTCTGGTGACTGCCAATTGTCAGCAGTTCGAATATCAGCAGGCTCAAGGTTGGCTCAGCATTCCATCCTTCCGAGGTGGGTAAAATGAGGACTCAAATTGTTGGGGGCAATAGGCTGACTCTGTAAACCAATTAGAGAGGGTTGTAAAGCACTGTGAAGTGGTATATAAATCTAAGTGATATTGCTATTAGGTCAGGACGACAAACAAATATGGAAGGTGAACAGAGTGTCTGCAGTACAGCAGTATGTGAGAAAAGGTCGTCTATGACTCACCAGGATAACCTATAGAGTAGATAAGGACAGTTGGCTTTCAGTAAGAAAAAGACTGGAAGAAATTTCCACCACGCCACCCAGCTCATCACGCTAGATCATCAAAGCCCGCCTGCCCACAAATCTACCTGCTCACTTATTCTACAATAATTATTCTCATTTACTGTGCATGCAAGCAATAGGGACCAATAAGTCTTAGAGGTCTGCCTCTATGCCACATTTCCTTAGAAGCTTCCTTGCTCCCAAGTGGCATATTAAGTGTCCCATTACACTGTAGAATAATTACTATATTTTGTAAAACTAATGTTAGGCAGATACTGGAATCCTCCTAACGCTTTCCCCTCTATAGCCAATTTATCCCTGTCACTACATTCTTGGGAGCCACACACGCTACCAGCTCTTTATAAATGACACCTATAATAATATCTCACATTCCAAGTAACTTTTCAGCAAATGCTCAAGAGAATCCCTATCCCAGAGCCAGCCTTATTGCACAAAATGGCTTCCCAGTTTATTGTCCAAATCTGGGGGAAGTTACTCACAATTATATCTGTTTTCCTATTCCTCAAACACAACCCTTCACTGTACTATACGTGTAGAATCATTTTGTTGTTGCTTTCCACTGCAGTGTTGCTCCATAGGTCGGTCTCCTTTAAATCACCACCACTTCCCCCACAGAAATAAATAAGCTGTAATATGAGGAAGAAAATGTATTTTCATACAAAGTTGGAAATTCCCTATCAAGGGAAGAGGATGATTTACTCTGTCATCTTCTTATCTCATTCAGCTGGCCCAGCCATTTTACTCACCAAGCCACACAATGAGGAAGCAACTGTCTAAAGTTTAATGTATAATCCTGTCTCACCCAGTTAGTATCCATTTGTTATAAAGATTTTTTTAAATCTTCCATGGAGAATCCTGGAACTGTTCAGAAAAGAACCTTGGCATTCTCAAACTATCCATAGGTCAACACCAAGTCCTTATGTAGCTCTAACTCTCCTAATAATTGTGTATTTTAACATTACAAAAAAAAATACATATCCATTAGCATGAAACAGAAGTACTTAGGAGGTGATGCTGGGGAAACGTTAAGATCTAACTGGCATTTGGAAGTTTTCCTTCATAGCTAAGGACATTTATACCGATGCGCCTCCTCACCTCCCTCTTCCACCTGGCCAGCCACTCGTCCCGCTTCCTCTTGCTGATGTAGTAGGGATCTCCAGCTTGAAAGGTCAGACGCTGCACTGGCCTCGGGCGAAGGATGGACTCACAACCCAGTCCTCCACGCAGACGGCCACGAGATCCCTAAGAGAAGGAGGGAGATATGAAGAATGTTTACTTCAAGGCATGGACACAAGTGTAGGAAAAAATATTTTGGGGAAATTAAGAAAGATGCACCTCTATTTTGCTTCCACTGGTCATGAGGAATGATCATAGTGAACCCTGAAGATTCAGCTCTGAGGAAAGTCTTGCTTTGTTTACTACTGACCTAGGATTGTTTACAGGTGCCGAACATCTCTAAACCGGAGTCCCCAACTTTAGCAACTTGAAGAGTTGTGGACTTCAACTCCCAGAATTCTATGGGAGTTGAAGTCCACAAATCTTCAAGTTGCCAAGGTTGGCAAAACAGTTCAAAGAACCAATAATTACTTTTGTTAAGCCAAAAAGACAAGCTAAGCTAATTCATCTGATGTTTCTGGATTTCCAATTCAGAGCATGTGATCCAAGGATAGAAATAAATCAAGTCTTAACTGCATATATTCTGTATAACAAAGAACAGCTATGGTAATGGTTTCCATCAAGGACAGCAAACAAGCAATCAGTTTCAAATCTTACCTAATTTTGGCTGTGTTTATACAATGCACTAGACTAATTTTAAATGGGTTGGGTGTTAATTTCTGGCTCTATGAGATGTAAAAACACAAGTATTACGTTATGTTGACTTTACTAATCCTGATTTAGTGTGTTGTATAAATGTATCACTTTCTTAGCCTCTCTTCAAATTTCAAATGTGATTGATAATTTCAGTGTTACCTCAGAGCATTGAATGGAAGACTAGATTTGTAACTCATTTAGTCTTATAACCTCATACAGCCCTCTTCTGCCTGACATTCCTGAATAAATACAAAAGCAACTTTAGTAAGGACCTTAAATGGGCACCCAAAAACTGGATATTTTAGCAGCAGGAGAAGCAAATGCAGCATTTGCACAAATCATGTTTTAGTCTGAAAATTCCAAGTTCTCTGAAGAATTGAGATTAGAAGAAATGGCTCTATAGAAGCACTTTTTTACCGGCCTGCCTGGAGCAGACACTTCACAATAACCCTTCCCTACATTTTCAAGGTTAAGTTGATTTTGTTGAAGAATTTATTACAGGTAGTCCTCGAATTACAATCATTTGTTCAGCAATGGCTCAAAGTTACAATGGCACTGAAAAATATGATTTACAATCAGCCCTTGTACTTATGACCACTGCAGGATCCCCATGGTCAATATTCAGGCGCTTGACAACAGGCCTATTTATGATACCCTGAGGTAATATAATTGCCATTTGTAACCTTCCCAGCTGGCTTCCAACAAGCAATGTCAATGGGGGGAATGGGATTCACTTAACGACTGTGGCAAAAAAGGTGGTAAAATTGGGTGCAACTCAGTTAATTGCCTTGCTTAGCAATAGAAATTCTGATCCCAATTGTGGTCACAAGTTGAAGACTACCTGATTATTGATTATTTATGTGGTGAAAGTACTGAATGAATGAACACAGCAGCCTCAACCAGATCTGTACAATGTGCAGTGTACAATGTAATCACTGTTTTGTGCAAAATGAGGTTTTGTTGGTGTTTAGCTCTAAAAGATTGTCAAATGTTATATAAATTGAATAAAATAAATAAATAAATAAATAAATACCCAGAAAATGGTTAATTCAATGGTTAAGAAGCTTTTTGGGTGTGTGGTGTAACTTCAATTGCTAAGCACCCAGTCAAAAATCAAGGACTACCTGTATGCTAATTTTTTAGGGATGCAGAGCTTATAGGCCTATTATAAGAGGTACTCTGCAGCAGTGGTGAAATCTAAAATTTGTTACTACCGGTTCTGTGGGCATGGCTTGGTGGTGGTGGGGTAAGTGACTGGGTGGGCGTGGCCAATTTTTTTTTTACTTTTAAAACCATTTTACTTTTAAAACCATTTTTTCTACAACCTCTTTGGTGAAGAGGTTGTAAAAAAATGCTTTAAAAGGCTCTGACGATCCCAGCTGAGTTGCCTGATCAGCAGAGACTTTTTTTCTTTTAAATGCCTCTGACGATCAGGCAACTCAGCTTGGATCGTCAGAGGCATTTAAAAGAAAAAACACATTTTTTTTTCTTTTAATAGCCTTTGATGATCCCAACTGAGCCGTGCAATCATCAGAGGCTTTTTTTGGCCCACGAGGTTGTAGAAAAAGTGCTTTTAAAAGTAAAAAAAAAAAGCCTCTGATGATTGTGTGGCTCAGCTGGGCATGGTGGTCATGGGGGGGGGAGGTCGGGCAGGGATTTTTGCTACCAGTTCTCCGAACCACCTGCCTCCAGTGCTACCAGATCCAGTCCGAACCGGGACCATTTCACCCCTGCTCTGCAGGATGTTATGTCTGGTCAGTTGCCTATCGAATATCAGAACAAGAGGGGGAAAGAGGCAGATCTTACTTTGCTTTGGTGCACTAGGCCATAAATGATATGACATGTTTTACCACAGCTGATCTATAGTCCATTTATGTTTGCAATGCCATTTCCTGAAGTCCAGATTCATAATTTCTTCTAGACTAAATGATCAAAAACTGTTCTTGTAGCAGACAGGGAACTGGATGTGTTTATACAGTATATTTGGTTAAATGTGATTAATTGTGTGGTGGCTTATCATGTATATATCAAGCCCATTTGGTTAATATAAGAACACTTCCAAATGTGTTTTTTTTCTTTCAGGTTTTTAAACTTTTCAGGTTTAGTTTTTTAGCTAAACTTTCTGAATAGTTCTAAAATGCACCCATTTTTGATCCAGGCTGTTTTCACTACAAATCTATTCTTTTCTTCCTATATGCACAGTAACACAAAATGAACAGAATGAAATAACAACAGAGCAGCAAAGAACTTGTTCCATGCTGCTTGTTTTGTTTTTTGTTCTCTCCTAAAAGGTAAAGATTCCCCTTGCACATATGTACTAGTTGTTCCTGACTCTAAGGGGCGGTGCTCCACTCCATTTCAAAGCTGAAGAGCCAGCGCTATCCGAAGACGTCTCTGTGGTCATGTGGCTGGCATGATTAAATGCCAAAGGCACACGGAACACTGTTACCTTCCCACCAAAGGTGGTCCCTATTTTTCTACTTGCATTTTTTACGTGCTTTCAAACTGCGAGGCTGGCAGAAGCTGAGGTAAGTAACGGGAGCTCACCCCGTTACGCGGCACTAGGGATGCAAACCGCTGAACTGCCATCCTCTCGATCGACAAGCTCAGTGTCCTAGCCACTGAGCCACCATATCCCTTTTTTTGTCTCCTACAACCTATCAATTTGGGAGGGGAAAAGCAATTGTCTTAAAACAGAATTTCAGGTTACAGAACTTATACAGATCTATTAATACTTCACAAATACAGTTTGTTTTTTATAAATGTGTTATAACCACCCAACCCTGATGGACTTTTGTACATGTTATGACATTGTTTGATGAAAAGGGGCCTCATTTTCCCCTAAAACAGGGCTCTTTCTCTGTTTGCAAGGGCTCTGTCCAATTTGCTGTGCAAACCCAGAAAATGGATGAACGTAGAAAGAAACATAAATTGTTCTCAGCAGCTGCCTGCATCCCTTTTCTTTCAAAGTAAAAGAGAACATTCTGGAAATATTACAAAGACATTCTATTTGCCAAAGGAAGGGTGAGGCTTTCGTGTTTATCTATCCTCAGATACTGATAGGATTCAAAACTATCCTTGTTTCATTGTTGCACAGCACAAACTCAGGAGTAAGGATACCTATAAATATGAGCAAATGAGATGAATATCCTGAACCCTACCCATTTGGTCCTTTTTATGTTTTATATCCTCCTAAAACAACATCAATGACTTGGAGCACAACAAATGGCTTAGCCTTCACCAAAAAAATGCCTTACTCTGAGCTCTGCTTCCCTGCCTTCCCTGAATTAAGAAGGTAACTGAGACCAGCATACTACAAAATTGAGCTTCTGGTCCCAATTTGTGATCTATGTCCACTAAGAGCAGAAATAGTTAAAGAATGCTAATTTCTATAACTATTGCATAAATGTGCAATTCAACTTGTGACTTATTTTCCCATAGAACAATTGCTGTCTTGGGAATAGAAGTAAGTTTACTCTCAACCGATGAAATTCTCACACAATACTTGCCTCCATTTTCAGTGAGTTGTAGTGGTTTTCTTCTTTGTCATCTTTGCCTAAAAAACACAGAAAGAGAGGTTAGAATTAATACGGGGCCCTACAAAGAGCCAAACATATGGTTTCTATTGGGATCAAATGTACTTAGAGCACTTTACCTACAACCCAGGGTCTCTTGGCCATATCACACAATAGATAATATGGGACTACCTGCATATTAAACTCTTTTGAGCATCAGAGGTTCTGTTTTTCTAATTATTGGTGAGTGGAGTAGAGAATAAGTAATACAGTGTTTCAGAGTTAACACTGAAATATAATACTACATGTACTGTAGTCTACACAACCATTCCCCTTGGCCAAGATTTTCATGTCACATATACTCAAAACATCCATTTAGCAAAGACTCTCAGCAACATGCATTAAAATGTTTCTTCTTGAAAGTTCAACTTTTATTTGCATTTACTATTAGATTTACATCCCATCTTTCTTTTTTTTTACAACTCAACGTGATGCACATAATTCTCCTGTCTCTTCAAATCTAAGCAATTAGACAAAGTCATCTAGCTAGCTTTCATGTTGAAGAAACTACTAGAATTCCCAGTTGCCAAGGTCCTAGTCCTAGTACCTTAACTACTACACCAAGTTGGCTCTCTTAGAAAAATTTGATGATGAATTTCCCGATAGCTTGATTGTCAGTTTCTGTTTCTCAGTCTTAAAAAGTCTTGGGTAATATAAGATGGTGGCCAGCTAGTATGAAACAGAGCCAAGCTCAGTTCCTACCCCATTTAAACATGTTCCTGTGTGAATAGTTTATATGACCACAGCAAGGAAGAATCAAGGCCTTCTGAGCTTGTGGGGCTTTGAGGATAGCCTTGATTTGTATGCTGAGCCTATTCGGACTATGTGTGTGTTTAATAAGTGAGCCTTAAGTACTCTGCATAATATTCCAAGAAAAATATAATGTTTCTTCATACTTGCAGGAGTATAAATTAATATTGGAACAATTAAGGATACTATGGAAAGCAAACTCTGCAAGACAATTAAGAAAACATTCCCCATTCTTGTCTAGTGGGTACAGAATGCTAAACTAGAGTCATATTTTTGGAATTAGAAGGATATTGATTGTTCTTTTCTACATATACTGTTTTCCTTTGTCCTTCCACCTCTCTACTCTCCTCTTCCTGGAAAATCCTAGAAAACTAGGATGCTGTTTCAGTAGATATGCTCCTGCTCTGGAATGTCTTTCCCAGAAGACATTCCCACTTGGCTGTCTTCAGCCTCAGTAAAGATTCTTTGTCCCACAAGTTTTTAGGTCTTTTTATGTTGAAACCTGTTCTTGTTCTTTTTAGATTTTTCCATGCTGTGAGCTTTCATTCTGCAGTATTGTTTTAAAGCAGGGGTCTCTAACCTTGGCAACTTTAAGATTTGTGGACTTCCAACTCCCAGAATTCCTCATCCAGCAAAACTGGCTGAGGAATACTGGAAGTTAAAGTCCACAAATCTTAAAGTTGCCAAGGTTGGAGACCCCTGCTTTAAAGAGTTTAATGCAACTTTTATTCTATTACGTTACGGGAATAAGGTAATTTGCAATCTTAGTCATTGGGCAATAAAGTCAAGGTAAAGTCTTCTTAAAGTCCAGGCTGAATCCTAATGATTTCACAGTTTCCTTGGCAACAGTATGAAAGGGGACTGCCATTGCTGTCGTTTGGGGATGGGTTTTCTACTCTATACTTTAGCCTACAACTGTGATATCCAGAGGTTTTCCTATCCAAATATTAAAGAGGTCCAAGCCTATTTAATTTCTCGGCCCAGGCAAGATAATCTGGGTTCCACCACCTGATGAGACTTGTTGGGTAATATACAGATTAAAAAAGAAAGAAAATAGTAATAAATAAAGTTGCAAATAAATAGATCGTATCAATTAAAGCAGGCAATGGAAACTATAAAACAAAAACCTTGTAGGCATTTTGAAAAGCCACCAGGTGGGCAGAAGGAAAAGAGAAAAACAGGGCTGAAAAGGTCAATCAATGATGTGGTTAGAAACTCTAAGAATAGCTGAGAGAAGAGGTCATCCCACAACAGGGTGTTAACAACAGTTGTAATTTTAAATGGTTGCTAAATGAAAGGCTGTGATCCCTTGTATAGCCACTGCCTATGTCAACTAAAAATGAGGGGAGCCAGGGGAGCGAAAGGAAAGTTAAGGAAGGAAGCTAAGTTTCCTTTCATTTCCTTTAGAAATCACTGAAACATCCCAAATCCTCCTAAATCAACCAAGTATAGAACCCATTCTGTTGAAGAAACTACTAATCATGATTAATAGATCACACCTTTTCTGACTTTAATGCCTTCATTTGTCTTTGCTCTGGCTGCAGTCAAAAGGATTTGACTGGTGGCGCAGTGGTTAGAAGGCAGTACTGCAGGCTGGCTCTGCTGTAGTTCCATCCTGACCAGCTCAAGGTTGACTTAGACTTCCATCCTTCTGAGGTGGGTAAAATGAGGATCCAGATTGTTGGGGGCAATATGCTGACTCTGTAAACCACTTAGAGAGGGCTGTAAAGCACTGTGAAACAGTATATAAATCTAAGTGCTATTGCTATTTTTAATGTCATGAAACCATCTTAGGGCAGACCTGTCAAACTGACAGCTCCGGGCTGGATATGTTATGCGCAGGCCACACACACCCCAGCTCTGCAAAGGCAAGAAACATCATGATACGTCACATGATGCGATCGAGTTTCACACCCGTGCCTTAGGGAGGGGCCCTTTCACAGAGAACCTTTTCTTGCAATGCTGCAGGGACATTCTCCAAGTTCAAAATAATCCGTAAAGATGCACCACTTCCACCCAAATATTAATTGTTAATTGATGTTAAGGTTCGTTTTAGCAATCTTCATAGTTTACAATTCCTAAAATTCTTTAGCTTTTTTAACTTTTGCAAATTGAATAGAATGTTTGCTATACAAAAAGATAAAGTATAATTTACTAAACAAATGAAGTCAGTAAAAGGCTGACAACATTAATTGTAGAGAGCTGAAGAGCTAGGAAACACAGCTCCCTTTACCTGCTGGGGAGCCTCTTGGACGACTTGGAGAAATGCAGGTGAGCACTTAGGAGAAGCCCAGCAGGCAAATCAGGTCTGAGGCTTGTGCAAGCTGGCAAATGCTATCTAATGTGGGGAGGGGAAGAAGAAAGAGCACCATTCTGTCTCCTTTGTCCTGAGATGGGTTGGCTTGGCCTCTTCTGTTCATCTCTTGCTATAAGAGCCTCTATCTTTTTCTCATGCAAACTCACCTCCTTGCAAGTTTATATCAAAGTACCAATTTTTTGACTATGGGGAGGAAGGAAGGGCCAGAATGGAAAGCAAACTTGAGGGGCCTCAGAAAGGGAGGAAAAAGCCAAGCAGCAAACAAAACACATAGCTTAACCAAAGCTGCATAAAAGATGCAGGTGGAAACAGGGGGATGGCAATGACTTAATGATTCCTTCCAACTCTATGATTTTATTATCTGGAAATCAAGATTGAATCTGGTTGGAAATTAGTAATGTCCACCAGATGTGAATTTCTTAGATTCCAGAATCAGATACTTCTCTGCTCCTGTGGAGATACACTTTATTTTTAATTGATGGCACTACAGTATTAGCTTTTTAACTGGGGATTGTGATGAATTCCCTTCTCTCTTTTTAAAGTTTTAAATAAAGAGCTTGTTGACTTTTGAATTATTACATCTGTACTTTAAATGCTATTTTACTTTATTTTACTTTGCTTTAAGATGTCTCACTTTCAAAGTAATGCAAAAACTGCTTCAATTAACAAAGCTGCACTATAACCATAACTTCAGCATGTCTATCCTGTTTGGGCCAGCAAGCTCCACATAGAGAATCTTACTTTATTCAGATCAGGCCAAACAACATTGCAGCAAGATCTTAGAGTTACTGGAGACTACGCAATGCAGCCAAGCCAAGCACTGCTGAGATGACATACAGTATAAGCAGCCAATAAGCCAATTGGCAAAATGCCTTGACCATACTCTATGGTCCTGCTTTATTATTTTTCCTATGTCTAAAATATTCAAGTGTATAAAAGACTGTTGTTCATCTTTTCTTATTTTTAAAACTAGACATTAGGTTATTTTTGCCTTATTGAAATACAATACATTTGCTGCCCTTGGCCTTCTTTACCTTTGCCATGTCTTTAAATATCTTAACAGCATCAACATTTCACAACTTTCAAACAGCTATCCTTTATTCCATAGAAGTGCCTCCATTCCTTTCTCCTCTCCCATCCTTTGAAAGTCCCCTCCCTTTTCTTATCACATTTTTTTTTTTTGAATACTGGGATACCTGGGGCTGACTTTCCAGAACTCAATACTCTAAGGGACAAAGACATTCTGGAGGCACACCCCGAAACAATTCTGGGATCATTGGGTAGTTCTGACCTGCCACTCACACTCTCCCCCTTTGGGATCCTCTGCTTTCAGAGTTTGCATTTGGCAAAGACTCAACCTGAAGGAGGCCCCTTCCCAACAAATGCTCTTGGCAGGGCAGCAGTCAAGAAGACCCCTCCCCTTTACAGGCCTCCTGCCAGCAGGAAACGTAAGCTCCCTGGGAACACGGAATTCGCCACTCTCATCCACTCCACAAAGACCTTCCCTTGGATTTTGTGGGCAGGATCACCCAAAAAAGAGTGGGGAGGCAATAAAAAACAGACTGAAAAGGCAAAGCAAATTCTCTTAGAAAGTTTGAAGAAAAGTGGAGAGGAGAAGACAAGATTTCTTTAGCCCACTCCTAGCAGGTAGGCCTCACCTTGAGAAAAAGTGGGCTGGCTGGCCTCCTCAAGGATAGATTTGAGGTTTATTAAGAGGTATAAAAGAAGAGATGGGATAGACAGATAGAACAATCCACCACCACTAATTTATCCTTCCTAAATTCCTCTGAAACAAATCTAAGCAATTGGAAGCTAAAGGAGAGAAGCAACCTAGATTGGAAACCTTGCTAGAAATACTCTAAAGGAAAGTTGGATTTTCAAGTGAACCTATTGGATGGGACAGAGAAGCTCTTGGATTAGTGATGACACCCTACCAGCAGAAGGAGAAATATTGATTTGGGGTTCTCACATGCAATCCAGTACTCAATCCTACAAAGAGAAGTCCTATCAGCATTTATTTCAATAGGGATCACAGACAAAGATAAAAAACACTTTCATTCCTATAAGAATATTTAAGTCAGACCTATTTTTTTGGCATGAACAATTAAGGAATTCAAGCATTCATCTTTAAGCTCTTTTGCACAGGATAAGCCTGGCTTTCTAATTTGAATGACACCTGTAAAATATCTGCACATCAGACATTGGCTCAGGAATCAGCCCTGCCCTTTCCTTGCTTCAAGGCAATTGCATGGCTTCCTTTATCTTTTTTTAAAAGCTTCACACATATGTTGATCTGTTCATTCATTACCTTATTTTAAAAAAGAAAGCAACATCTTTTTAAATTGCACAATTGTTTTGGGGGCTTCTTGGTGATTTCACAAGACCTTATCAGTCAGTCTTAGGCAAGTTGCAGAACCTTGACCACTGACAGAAAAAAGATACAGAATACAACAAAAATGCTGCGCAGCTTAAAGATATGTGACATGTCGTCAAGCTATAATTCTGTGACATATCTACAAGAGAAGGGAATATATGCAGCTCAGGGTTGAACTGTGAAGCCCTTGGTGGTCTCTGAGGTTGGCTGCTTGGTGCTGATGTTTTGTTACCAGACTAGATAACGTTATCAGTGCATTAGTCTGGTAATGAAATTTCTGCACACAAACAACCAAGCCCAGAGATCACCAAGGTCTCTTCACATCTACAAGACTCCAGGTCTATTTCATTTCTTTCTTTGCCACAGGTAGCCTCAGCTAAACCTCCTCTGCACTGCTCACTTAGTTTCTAGGACAGTGATGGCTAACCTTTTTGCCACTGCATGCCAAAAGTGGGGGGAGCACAGGGGGGTCACGCACGCGCGTGCCCACACCCGTCATTCAATGTGCCCCACCCACCCCCTGCACATGCACACACGACTCCCCCAAACTCCCCTCGGTTTTGGCATGTGATGGCATGATGGGCCCAGTAGGCCTGTTATTTGCCCTCTCCAGGCTCCAGAGGCTTTCTAGGAGCCTGAGGAGGGTGAAAACAGCTTTCCCCATCCCCATGGAGGACCTCCGGAGGTCAGAAATGGCCCGTTTCCCAACTTCCAGTGGGCCAGGAAGGCCTGAAAATCAGGTGGCTGGCACATGCCTGCATACTGGAGGTAACCTAGGGCAACACTCATGTGCCCACAGATATGGCTCCACGTGCCACATCTGGCACGCATGCCATAGTTCGTCATCACGGTTCTACAATATGAGAGTGTGACTAATCCTATACAGGTAGTCCTCGATTTACAACGATTCGCTTAGTGACCGTTCAAAGTTACAACGGCACTGAAAAAAAGCAACTTATGACAGTTTTTCTCATTTATGACCACTGCAGCATCCCCATGGACACGTGATCGAAATTCAGATGCTTGGCTACTGACTCACATTTATGACGGTGGCCGTGTCCCTTTTGCAATCTTCTGACAAGCAAAGTCTATGGGGAAACCAGATTCACTTTACAACGGTGTTACTAATTTAAGTGATTCACTTAACAAATGTGGCAAGAAAAGTCGTAAAGTGGAGCAAAACTCACTTAACAAATTTCTCACTTAGCAACATAAATTTTGGGCACAATTGTGGTTGTAAGATGAGGACTACTTGTTCCTTTAATTATCCTTGATACCTTAAACCAAGGGTCTCCAACCTTGGCCACTTTAAGACTTGTGGACTTCAACTCCTAGAATTCCTCAGCCAGCAAAAATTCTGGGAGTTGAAGTCCACAAGTCTTAAAGTGGCCAAGGTTGGAGACCCCTGCCTTAAATTCTTTCTTGCTTAGGCTACAAAAGGCTGATCTGACACTCTCTGTTCACCTTCACTAGCAGGTGGATCAGGACTGTCCTTGGGGGTGCAGCGCCCATTTTCCAGGGCCCGTCCCATCTCTCCTTCTGGCGGGCCACTGGGTTCATTTTCGCTTCGCTGCCTGCCCTTCAGATCGGTGATAGTGCAATTCTCAGAAGCTCCCATCTCAGCATCTCCATTGGGCACTTGCTCCATAGGGCTGGTGTTGTGGGTAGGTGGAGGGCACTTGGGTGCTGAAGCTGTGTCTTTGGGGATTTCACTGGTTTCCACCTGCAAAAGGACAAAAGCAGGAAAGAAAAAAAGGTGTGAAAAATAGTTGAAGTCATTCACAGCTATATCTGGAAGAAGACCACGGGACAAAGGAAGCCATCAAACTTCTATAAATCCCAACTATTTATTTATTTTATTTTATTTATTTATTTTAATTTGATTTATATGCCGTCCTTCTCCGGAGACTCAGCACGGCTTACAATGCGTTAAGCAATAGCCTTCATGCTTTTGTATATTTATACAAAGTCAGCTTATTGCCCCTACAAACTGGGTCCTCAATTTACCCACCTTAGAAAGGATGGAAGGCTGAGTCGACCTTGAGCCTGGCTAGGATTGAACTCGCAGTAATTGCAGGCAGCTGGATGATAAATGCTGCCTTAGTAGGAGGCATTAGCCTCCTACACCACTCAGGCTCCTACTAAGGCAAACCTTGACAGATACCTGTGAAGGAAGTCCTGATGGCTGATGAGAAAACATTTGCTTCACATCTAAACAAGAACAAATTTTGCACCACAAAGAGTAATAAACTGTAGTATATGCTTTTGTAGACCAACAACACCCCGCTCCCCCATTAATTGCATGGAATGTTATCCTGAGTTGTCAAATAAACTCACACAATATAAGGAGACTAAGAAAAAAAACCCTACTGCTAGCTGTGAGATCTGAGGGAAAGAAATGCAGGAAAAAGAGACAGCATATTTATATGACAATTACATTAAGGATTAAATGTAAGCAAGTTTTAATAATCTGTAAATAATCTGCCAATAGATAATTTGCATTGTTAAATGGAAACAAGGTGTATTTTGAATTACATTTGAGGTGAATAAAGATTTCCCATGGGTTAAAATATGTAGAAAGAGAGTAATTTTTAATCACTTTTTATCAAATCTTAATGATAAATTATCTACAACCCTATGTAACTAGATGTGCTTTGGCCCCATGGGTTGATAATTTCCCTTTTAAGATCTTGCATAGGGTTCACTTTTAAAAACAGCTCAGAAACACAGAGCCACAAAAATGGATGATTAGATTATGTTAAATTTATGCTTTGTCAATTGCACTAGCTTCCAGTCTGTTTGGGGATTTTAAAGTACAGTAGTCCTCCACTTACAACAGTTTGTTTAGTGACTGTTCGAAGTTACAACAATACTGAAAAAAGTGACTTATGACCATTTTTCACCCTTATGACCGTTGCCGCATCCCCACAATCATGTGATCAAAATTCAAATGCTTGGCAACTTGTTCATATTTATGACGCATGCAGTGTCCTGGGGTCGTGTGATCAGTTTTTGTGACCTTCTGAGAAGCAAGGTCAATGGGGAAGCCAGATTCACTTAACAACCATGTTACTAACTTAACAACTGCAGTGATCCACATAGTAACTGAGGCAAGAAAAGTTGTATGGGGCAAAATTCACTTAACAAGTATCTCGTTTAGCAACATAAATTTTGGACTCAATTGTGGTTGTAAGTTGAAGACCACCTGTACAGAGATTTCTTTTCAGCAACCACTACCAAATCTTTTTTTAAAAAATGGATATTTATACTTGTTTATCATAATAACAATAGCAATAGCACTTAGACTTATATACCACTTCATAGTGTTTTACAGCCATCTCTAAGTGGTTTACAGAGTCAGCATATTGTCCCCAACAATCTGGGTCCTCATTTTACCCACCTCGGAAGGATGGAAGGCTGACTCAACCTTGAGCCTGGTGAGATTCGATCTGCTGAACTGCAGCTAGCAGTCAGCTGAAGTAACCTGCAGTACTGCACTCTAACCACTGCGCCACCTGGGCTCTTAATAGAGAATAATGACAAGGAATGCCCACATTTCATAAATGAATGAGTGATGGATAAAACGTTTCCTTTGTTACTGCCTTTGGTTCTGAAACACTGCAAAAAACTTCATCGTTTGGAAGTAAGAGGTCTCAGCAGTCTTTAAACAGAACAGGCAAAAACAATAAGTACGGTAGTTCTTGCATTATTATGGAAGGAAGAATACAGTCTAGATCCATTGTAATTAAGAGAGGAACAGGATTTTGCAAGGCGCAGACACAGCAGTGTCTTGTCAGCCCAAAGGCATTGCTTTCTATCTGAACATGACCATTGAAAAAAGAAAGGAAATGGAAAGAAGTGTTATTCTTAGAGGATGCTTTGACAACTCTTTTTATCACTAACCATTTGTTTCTTTCTCTTAAATTTGTTTTCCTTTGGATCTAAACTAGATCTTATAAGGAAATAAACCGTTTGGTGTGACTTAAGTAGTTGCTTCGTGTCAAGAGCCAAATGGGATTTCCCACTTATACATTTACTTCTGCAGTAGTTCCATGGGCTGCCTTCTTCTCTCAATCATCTTTGATTGAGAATTAAGATCATCTCAGATTCACATTTTCCTGCTGCTAGTCACGGATTCGTCTTGCACAAGCATCACTTGCATACTGTCATTCTGGATCAGCCCCAATGCCTTCCTGGAGGCCTTCTCTTGCTTCTTCCCATTCACTAGGTAACTGCTAAGCTATTAGGCTTCCAGAGATGAAGGACTATATGGCTACATACTCTATTAGATAATCTTGGCAGAAATGGCACTATTTTATCCCACCTTTATTTCAATTCGGTACACAGCTAATACTTCTTCCTCCACTTATTTTTCCCACAACAACAACCCCTACGAGGCAAGTCAGGCTGAGAGAGGGTTAGAGAGAAAGTCACCAGTGGCAACTAAAACTCATGGCCTCCTGGTTTCTTGCCTTAACCACTAGATAAGAATTAAATAGGATTCTATGAATTAGAAGGTACATTTATCTAGTCTAATCCTTTGCTTAATATTTTGGGATAGAGGGCTAGCCATTCACTTCTTGAGTACCACCAGTAAAGGGGAAGATACCATGATATGTGTTAAATGGTTGATATTTAGTTAGTTAGTTAGTTTACTTTACTGTCATTGCACATACTACAATAAAATTAAATTCCGTCTTCAGTGTACATTGTAACTATAAAAATAAAAACACAAACATACATACTTTACATTCTATATAATTGAAATTGAAAATCCAATATTGTACTATACCGTAGAAATCAGTATGGTTATTGCCCTGGGATAGAAGCTGTTTTTCAACCTATTTGTCCTTGTTTTTATTATCCTGTACCATCTGCCAGATGGTAATAGTTCAAAAAAAGGGTGCCCAGGATGAGATGGATCTTTAAGAATGTTTTGAACTTTCTTAAGGCAGCAGGAGCTACAAAGCTCTTCCAAAGAGGGGAGAGGGCAACCAATGAACCTCTGGGCAATGATGTTGACCCTCTGGAGTGCTGTCCTATCTGCCACTGTGCAATTGGCAAACCATACACAGATGCAGTAAGTTAAAACACTCTCTATGGTGCAGCGGTAGAAGGCCACCAGCAGTTTTTCATTCAGTTGTTGTTTCCTGAGAAGTTAGTATAATCTCTGTTGGGCCCTTTTCACCAATGCTGCAATGTGAGTGCCCCAGGTCAGGTCCTCTTTTATGATAACACCCAGAAACATAAAACTGGCCACTTGCTCCACTCGGTCTCCATTGATGAGCAAGAGCTGGATGTTTCTCATAGTCAGGAAGTTTTTCCTAACATATAACCTGAATCTATGGAATAAAATGACTTTGAGGGCCTAGGAAATGATCAGGTAAGAGAGGGAGGATCTTACAATTGCTTAATAGTCAGAGAAAGAAAGTTAGGAAAGGTCCACCTTAATCAATTAGACAGTTAAAATAGTGATAACAAGTTGTAACTTCAGTTTTGCAAGATTTTGTTAATATAGCCTTACTATGAAGAAGGTTTAGTTCATCTAGTCATGTTTCTTGTCTGGTTTACCCAGGAGGGCTAACAACCTATTATTCATTAGTTTCAATCCATTGGTTCTGGTTTTATCCTCTAAGATAACAGAGAAAACATTCTCCTTTACATGGCATTCCTTTAGATATCCTTCGGCTAATTGGTAATAAATCAGAACTACTACAATTTTTATTTTGACTCAATCCTTTCAAAGAAGATATGCACCCCCACCTAACAATGGCGAAGAGCAAAATCCAACTAGTGCTTGACAGAAACCCAATTAAGAAGCATCTATTGATATCAATACCCAAGAAAAGTCTAGTGCAATTTGATTTAAGTACCCTGAAAACAATGTAGTGATCACAGAATGTTAGCATGGATTTGTTCAGATTAACTTTGTCCTTTCTTGACTAGATAACTTCCTTAGGAGATCATGGGAATGCTATAGTGTACTTCCATTTCAGCAAAACATGTCACAAAACACTCCATGACTTTCTGATCTGCAAACTAGTATGATTCCACAGTGGGCATGAAAACCATACTCAAAGACGTCCAAATCATTTTTCATCACACTGGAGAGAGGTGTCAAGGTGGGAGCAATAGAGTTTGATCCTCAAATTTGTAATCTTCAACGTGCACATTAAGCTTGAATAAAGAGGTAGAGAGAACGTTTATCAAATTGCAGATGACACAGATATGGCTAGGATAGAGGAAATACTCTTGAACACAAACAAAATTCAAAAATTTGTTAAATCAGGGAGGGGGACTGAAAATAACGATGAAATTTAGCAGAAATAAATATGTTATTCACATGGGGGAAAAAAACAAATAAAATCCATTGGTATAGGATAAGAGACTCTTAACTGGTTGAAAAGATATGTGAAAGTTGACATGGTGAGGCAGAAAGGGACAGATGGCAAAATGCTTCAAGGTTAGTAAATGAACAGCTACACTTCTGCAGACTCAAAAAAATGGGAAAAGACCCAAGAAGCAAATCTCAAAAGTTGCCAAGAAAACTGCATGGCTTCCTCTATGTAATTGCCAGAGTCAAAACTGACTCAAAGGAACAAATGTGTATATATATGCACATGTACATATATTCAGTAACATATCGCTCGTTCCACCATGATTTGAAGACCTGATTGTTCCGCAGCCTGGATTGATGGGTGGTTTCTTAATGAATTTTAAATTGTTATTTTAATTTTATATTGTTTTTAATGAGGAACTGTGCATCTTCACCGTTGTGAGCCGCCCTGAGTCCTTGAAGATAGGGCGGCCTATAAATTGCATGATAAATATACATTGGATAGGATTCCTAAATTAGACTGAGAATCTCTTGTAAGTATGACTCTCTAATTTTCAGCAATTAATTTACTTATCTAACCTTCTTGAGTCTGCTTGGGTGTGAAGAACAAAGAGAAAACATTAGGCTTATCTAATACGAAGCCTGATAATTGATTTTTAGATGCATCAGTAAAATCAGAGACAGTTTGGCAGAAATGAAATCAAGAATACTTGTTCTTCTGTTCCAGATTTTTTTACACAAAAAATCCTTGAGTAATTTTTGGGGCAAGGTAGAACAGATGCTGCTATGCAGCATTTCCATTTTGTCTTCTTCCACTCAGCTGCTCCCATGATTGCACATGCCACCAATTTTACCAACAACTTTCCTTCCCAGTATGATATATCCCATTGCCCTCTACCCAATTTGCCCTCTTCCCTTTCACACCCATTGCCACCACCAATAATCTCACCTTCCTTGTCTCCCTTTGAGCATTGACAATGTCTTCAGATTTTTCTCATTATCTCCATCAATCAAGAAACAATCTGATTCATATCCAGGACAAACAGGTCAAAACAATCCCATTTCATTTCATACGTAGATCCAAGCACTGAAAACATGAGCATTTTGGTTTGGGCACAGTCCTTCCAAAACCAGCTGTTTAATGAATGGAATCGTTTTTGCACAGAATGCTTTATAAATCCCTAGAAGCAAGTATGCTTAGCCTTATGAAACAATTACTGAGGATAGATCTGCTGTGGAAAATGACCACATTTAAGTGCCTTAAAGAATATCATAAAGGATATTAGTACAGAGTGCAGAGCGATGGAATAATTATCTTCAATTACAAGAGGAAGGCAGATTGTTGTTGCCTAGTACAGAAAACTTCCGAATTATAAAAGCAATTCTGTGGTGGAAACAGTTCCGTACAGAGGTGGGAAAATCCCTTGATTGGAGAGATTGGAATGTCATTTTTTTAGGAATGCTTTCATTTGGATTTCTATGGAGATTGGAGTTCCTTGGCTAACAGTTATTTGGCCCATACAACGTAAAGGGTGATAAACTCTTAACAATTGTTAACCAGTGAATTCATTAAGTAATATCTGACCATCAGCACAATCCTGCTGCAAAACAGAGGCAGTTCAATAGACAAAAATTTTGGCATGGCATTTACCGTTTTTTTCTGATATGAGAATGAGGCGTTTCAACCATGTTCTCAAAATGTTATCATTTGAGAGTAAAGAAAACAGTCTGTCTTTTCAGAGATACCATAATAATCTCCAACTTTACATTCTTTCTATCTATCCATCCATCCATCCATCCATTTATCCAATGTAACAACCATTAAAACAATATTAACAAAGAGTTTAAAAACTACAATGGTCACCAAGGATAAACCCAGACAAAACAATCAATAAAGACCTCTAAATGAGCCCTCTATCCTCCGGACCCTGCATATCTAGGTCTTCAAAGCTTTACAAAAGGCTGGTCAGGTCGGGGGACAATCTAATCTCAGGGGCTATATTATATGGTGTTCCAGAAGGCAGTCAGTGCAAAGTAAAGGCATGTTTCTGAAGTCCCAAAAGTTAATAGCCTTTAATTGAAAGGACCTGGAATGTGCCCTTCTTGTCAGATCTAGTAGGAAGGATAGAAACAATTAACAACAGGCAGTCCTACAAATAACTTTCAGTCCCATGACATGAAGGGCTTTGTAGGTGACAATCAGCAACTTGAATTCCACCTGGAAGCACATTAAGAGACAGAACTATTTTACAGAGCAGAGGTATAACATGGGTGTATCAAACTGTGCCTGTAGGCCCTTGTTTTGCTGCATTCTGGACAGCCACAGCGTCTGGATGGTCTTCAAGGGTAGTTTCATGTAAAGTGTGTTGCAGTATTCCACTTGGGAGGTGGAGCGTGAGTGACTGCAAGCCGTTCTTTCTGGTCCACAAAACAGTGCAAGTAGTGCACAAAACAAAATTGTAAAAGATTCTTCCTGGCCACATTCACTAGCTGTTTTTAGAATAGGAATTATGAGTTCAGGAGGATTCCCAAGTTATACAGTGGTACAAACTTCTCCAGAACCAAAGATGAAAAGATCCTGGAGCTAGGGGATCCTAAAACCCAGAGACATTCAATCTTGGTAGGGTTGAGCTGCTGAAGCCTGTTCTTTTCCATCTAGGACCCCACACCCCAAGAAAGAACCACTACAGCAGTGCTTAACCTGGGGCAATGATGTAAAACTGGGTATCAGCAGCATACTGAAGATTTCTCACCCGTGACATCAGATGATTTGATCCAATGGCTCCTTGTAGATGATAAACAGGAATGGGGAGAAGCCCTGAAGGATCTTCCTATCACCTCACCCCACAAAACTATAACCAGCCCCAGAGAAACCAGTGTAAAAGTGTACCTCCTAATCCCTGGAACCAGGCCAGGAGGATACCATGACTGATGATATCAAAAACCATTGACAGATCAAGAGTCAGGCTGCACAAACAAACTCCAGCCTCTTCCACCATCCACAAATATAGATAATGCTGTTCCAGTTTCATGTCTAGGTCTGAAACTGGTCTGAAAAGGAACCAAATAATCTACTTCCTATGGGATTTCCTGAAGCTGCTGTGCAACCACCACTTATACACCACTTATACAATGATAGTTATCCAAAATCATTGCCTTGAGCAATGGCTTTTTGAGGAAGGGATAACCAAATGCCTCTAAAGCAGGGATGGAACCAGGGGTGAAATGCTCCCGGTTCGGACCAGATCGCCTGATCTGGTAGCGATGGCAGTGGGTGGTTCAGAGAACCGGTAGCAAAAATCCCTGCCCCCCCCATGCCCAGCTGAGCTGCACGATCATCAGAGGCTTTTTTATTTTTTTTTACTTTTAAAAGCATTTTTTCTACAACCTCTTCCGATGAAAAAATGCTTTTAAAAGTAAAAAAAAAAGCCTCTGATGATCGCGCGGCTGGGATCATCAGAGGCTTTTCAAAGCATTTTTTTCTGCAACCTCTTGGCCAAAGAGCTGGTAAAAAAAATGCTTTGAAAAGTCTCTGACAAACCCAGTTGAGTTCCCTGATCGGCAGAGAGGCATTTTTTAAAGAGCCTCTCTGACGATCCCAGCTGAGTTCCTGATCGGTAGAGAGGCTTTTCAAAGCATTAGAAAAAATGTTTTGAAAAGTTTTTAAAAAAAAAAGTTGGCCATGCCCACCCAGTCACATTACCCCCCACCACCAAGCCACGCCACAGTACCAGTAGTAACAGATTTTACATTTCACCCCTGGATGGAACTACCACCCCTCTCTCAAGAATGAATTCACCACTGTCAAGATCCAACAACATGACATCTCCAAGGAAACCCTAGCTATACAGGAGGAACCTAGGGCCAACACAGGTGGCTGAGCTAATATTTTCAAAAATCATGTCTATTTTATCAGGACTAACGGGATCCAAGGCACGGGTGTCAAACTCAATCGCATCACGTGACATATCGTGATGTATCACGTTTTTTGACTTTGTGGAGTAGGTGTGGGCGTGGCCTGCGTGTGACGCATCTGGCGCACAGGCCGCCAGTTTGTTAGGCCTGATCCAAGGCATCTCAAATAATCAGGCCACACTGAGCTTCTATCACCTTCATGGGTTTTACCTTAAGGCTATGTTAAAATGTTTTTAGCAATCTTATCTTATCTTTGTGAGGAGGGAGAAGCAACACTAAGTCTGAATATTAAGAAGCAATAATTGCACCACAGATGTTTAAGCAGATTAATATGGACAAAGTAGTAGAGACTGAGGTGGTGGATTCCCAACATGCAACTATACAACACCACTCACCACAGCTTACAGAGATCTTGCAAGGGAATTTCCCCTGCTGTCTCCATCACTCTAATGAGATAAACAGAAGTAAAACTAAGGCCTAAAAAAGCATATTCTTCTAGAGAGAAATGTAGGCCTTGCCCCAATTATGGTGGCTTAGGGAGAATGAGAGATCACAAAAGGATTTTGGATACTACAACCACTGCAAATTGGCTGCAACTGTTCCCCTTCCCATCTATATACCGTATCACCTGCCCCTTTTACAGGGAGGAGAAAAATGTTGAGAAGAGCTGACACAGTCATAAAGGGCTTCAAATGTATACCCAGTCCAGCATTTTGCATTCACGGTAGCGAACAAGCAAATTCATGCATTCACACTGGGCTCTCTGGGCCTTGAGTGACAACATCTGAAGAATAGAACAGGACTCTACCAATCCCATCAGTTTCAACTGATAATGATCCAGGATAAATTGAAGCTCACATTAACAAGCACTAGAGCTAACAAACTTCCTTGAAGAATTGCAGCAAAGATTATCTATCACAACCACTCCCATAGAAATTAGGATTTTTAAAACTATCACCTTGTATTCACAGGCAAGATGTGTGCCCTAACTGGCATCCAATGGGGGAAAAAATGCAATGGCAAACTTAGTCAATTATGTGACCTAGTAACAGATTTCATTAAATTTGAGCCAAAACTGTGTGCAAAAAACTAGCATGCATTCTGTCAAGGACTGAGAACGAGATGACGGGCTGGGAACAGGGTGAGGCAGAGGGCGTAGCTCAACATTGATCCAAATCAATCCATAAAACATATCAGTTTAGAAGGTTTTCAGGTAAGAACAGATGTTTAAAGACATTCCTCTTCTCTCTTTCTTTCTAAACCTCTGGATAACTGCTACCTATCAAAACAAGGAGTAACAGCTAGGCTGCAAAAGTCTGCCTTCTACTCTAATTCAGGCTGTGGTAAAATTTGTGAGACCAACATACTTGCTAAGGCTACGAATATGACCCTGCCATAAAAATCAGCTTTTATCCATAAAATGAAGGAACAGCAATAGGGAAGGTGGACCCATATTTGATTACTGCTAGGCACACATGGAGGCCCAAATGGGTCTATCAGGTTTTCACATAGATTTAGCAGAGGGGCAGTTCTGCTAACTAGACCTAAGGAGAAGCTATGATTCATAAGCAACTTGTACAGTCATGATGGCAGCTCCATGTCCTGTGTCCTTATTACTACTTAATTGTATTAAGCAGTGTTTTTTTCCACCAATCCTGTTCCACTCAGCTGAACTAGAACTGCTTGTGGCCTTAAGCTTTTTGTGATGCTATTCTAGCTGCACCCAAAAATCTTCCTATTCCCAACACAATGCAACTATACAAGGTCCAGGAGAATCAATTTAGATTAAGGTGATGGAGAAAAAGCTGGCAGTCCTGAATTCTAGGCCATCTTCAGCCACTGTCACTTTGGGCCTCTCATTCTTTCAATTCAACCTCCCTCACAGCCTTGTTATAGAGAAAATAAGAGGAGAGCTACCTGGAGCTCCTGAACGAAAGGCAAGCTCTTATATTAATAAAACCTTGTGCCTTGCTCTAGTGACAAATGAGTGTGTGCGAGATAATTGTTTCCTTGTGATCTTTTAAAATCTTGCTAGCACGCCTTATTTAATCTGAGAATGAAGCCTCCACAAGCTCAAGAAGACTATCAGTGTGTCTTACCCGGCAGCAGCCCTTGGGGTTTCTCCCTCCAGCCAGAAGGAGAAGGTTCTGCACACCACCTGTCCACACCAGCTCCTGGCAGTGCACGTTTCCTGTCCTGCTCTGCAGAGGAACCAGCCCCCTCCTTATCGAAGACACACTTCCTCAGAAACTGAAACAAACACGCAGGCCCCAAAACACGCAGGCCCCAGAGGAACTTCAAAACTGCAGCACAGATAACATCCAAACCAAAGCTCGACTTTAATTGTGGATGGCCTTAAAATCCAGAACACTCTGCTATTGTTCTTCTTATTTTATAAACAAGGAACTGTGAATCACAAAAGCGCCAAGAATTTCAACTCAGGTAATAAACTAAAATCGGCTACGTTGTGTTTCAGTGTGTTATAGGGATCTGGACATTGTTACCGCAATCATTTTGTTTAGGCATAGCAGCTTAAATGAACAAGAGCAACTTGCTTTGTGAATCCAGGTCTGGCATGTTGTGTGAAGTTAGCCACAAGGTGTGAAATGAAATTGTCCCAATAGATACTTAAGGGTTTATGGAAAAATAAGGATGGATGTGAGGGGTCACTTTTAACACTGACCAAAGAGGCATTTTCAAACAGGGAAGAGAAATTAAACATACGTTGACTGAGAGGGGAGAGAATCACTCACATGTGTGCAATTCTGTAGGTGATGAATAGAGGAAGGACTAAAATAAATTTCAGAAAGCACAGATTGATTCGCGGTGACTCAATAAAATCAGGCAAGCTGAAATTCATCTCTAAATCTGCCTTCCTATGACCCAATAGTTAAACTTTAAAAACAAGATATAAATAACACTTCTTGTTCGCAAATGAGCTGAGTGGGAGAAACTCATCAGTCCATACTTGTGAGGTCAATGGACTACAGGTAGTCTTCAACTCACAACCATTAATTTAAGAACCATTCAAAGTTACAATGGCACTGAGACAAGTGATTTATGACCAGTTCTCACACCTACGACAGTTGTAGCATCCACACAGTCACCTAATCAAACTTTGGGTGTCTGGCAACTGGCATGTATTTACAATGGCTGCAGCATCCTGAAGTCCTGGGAATGTCATTTGAAACCTTCCTAGGGAGCTTCTGAAAAACAAAGTCAATCGGGAAGTTAGATTTGTTTAACGATTGCATGACTCACTTAACAACGGTAGTTACTTCCTTAAAAAACCTGGCCAAAAAGGCCATAATGGAGGCACAATTCACTTAACTCTCTTGCTTAGCAACAGAAACTTTGGGCTCAAATGTGGTTATAAGTCAAGGACTACCTGAATATGTGGCTGTCATTTATGAGAATGTAGACTTGATCCTGGATCAATTCCACAAATCTTGCTCCCCTTGCATAATTAACCTGCTTGCTTTGAAAGTTACAGTTGGATGAAAATTTTCTCTGCATCAGTGTTTTTGAAGGAGAAGGCTTGGGTCCATATTATATGATAAAGCAAGATGAACACAGTTGTTTGGCCAAACACAAGTGGCCCATCTGAGGGGCAATAACTCTTTCTTTTTCTGCCACTGGTCTATAACTTCAAAAATCATGGGTAACATGATAGCAGATGAACCCCAAGATATCACAAAACAGGTCTCTTGCAGTCTATCCAGTTTGGTATATCATAAATTGTGCAGGCCCAGGATGAGGTAAAGACCCCAACCACTTCCGTCTTAGAAACAGGGATAGACTTCAACTCTTGTACAGGATCCCCTATTATGCCTATACTGGTAGTCCTCTACTTATGACCCCAATTGAGCCCAAAATTTATGTTGTTAAGGGAGACATTTGTTAAGTGAACTTTACGACCTTTCTAGCCACAATTGTTAAGTGAAATAGTGCAGCTGATAAGTTAATAACCCAGTTGTTAAGTGAATCTGGCTTCTCCGTTGACTTTCCTTGTCAGAAGGTCTCAAAAGATGATCACATGACCCTGGGACCCAACAACAGTCATAAATACGAACCAATTGCCAAGCATCTGAATCTTGATCACATGATCATGGGATGCTTAATGGACATAACTTTGAAAAATGGTCATAAGTCACATTTTTCAGTGCTGTTGTAACTTTGAACAATCACTAAACCAATGGTTGTAAGTTGAGGACTATCTGTACATTACTCAAATAATGAAGCACAGGTATTTTCTATTAATAGGAAGAAAACTCCTGCCATCTTTTAACAATTTTTATAACTGTAAAGTACAGCAATATCATCCCCGTTTCCAAATGGAAAGGCACAATACTGAAAATTTATTAAAATGGAACTCAAGGAAATATCCATAGAAATTTACCAGCTCACATTCTTGCACAGCTGAAAGATGGGTAGTTCAAGACCATATAAATGCAATAACAGTAACTGGTTTAACTGTCATTTTTTTCCCATGTAAACCTTGGACACCAGAGATTATATAATAATCTAGCTCTGTCTAAGGGTGGTAGAAGTAGACAGGTCACGTGAATGTTTACAAGCTGTAGCCTAGACTTCGTCTATGTTACTTTGGTTGCTACTTTCTCCGCGTTTTGCTTGGGTAAGATGCAGAAGATCAAGTGACTGAGGCTTGATAGGCCAAGAAGCTCTCTAAAATTTGGAGCAATACAGCCAAAAGTTAGCCAACGTAAAAGGGCAGCAAGAAGAGGCAATGAAAAGGCCATTTCCAATGTTCACGTTGAAGCTGCAGAAAAGTGGCTTACCCTCAAGCTCAAAAGATCTTCAATAGTTACTAGAATTAGTTCTACTGCCAATTTTTCAAGTATTCCATGCCTGCCAGCCTACAGAGACAGCTGATGCTCCTGTTTCTGCTGGACAGAGAAAGCTGACCCAAAGTTAGAACCTTTCCCCACTGTTAAATTAGAAGTGCTCTCCAACCATTCCTGAATTGCAGAAAATTATACTGGTATGAAATTTGTTGCCTCATTATGGTCCCTGTCCCTCCTATTGCATCTATTCCAAGTCACCACCAAAGGGAATTGCTTTGGATAACGCATGTGAATTGCAGAAATAAAGATGATTAGCTGATTCCTTAGGCTTTAGCACATCATCTACTAGCAGGATTTATCTGTCGGCAAATGATTTATCTGCAAATCATAGTATTATATTTCCAGATTCCTCAAGTTCTATTTGGAGACAATGAGAGTGAAGGCAATCTTGTCTTGTCCCCGGTGTAAATATTTTCCACCCATCCTTCTAAACTTCTGGCAGCTGAAATCTCCCCACACTTCTCAACATTTAAATAATTTTATCTGGCAAATGAATTATCGCTTTCATATGTTACGTTTCAGTGTTACGTTTCTAGCAACACATGTGATTTTCTTAACTTTTCATTGAATTATTTTCCTATTTTATCAACAACATTCACAAACCACAGGTGCCCCCCTCTGCTATGGTGATAAGCACACATATTGCTGCCATGCTGTAGACTATTGTGGGAGTGAGGTTTTTTAAAGGCCTTTTGAGTCCTGCTGACTTCCTGGACAAGTCCCTGCAGTTTCTTAGCAAGATTTTTCAGAAGTGATTTACCACTGCCTCCTTCTTAGGCTGAGAGGGAATGACTGGTCCAAGATTGCCCAGCCAGCTTTGTGTCTAAAGTGGGACTAAAACTCACAGTTTCCTGGTTTCTAGCCTGATGCCTTAACCATTATACCAAACTCACTGAAAGTGTTGGAAGCCAGATTCTTGAAAAGTGAAAATGTGGAACAGTAGAATGTTGGATTCTGTGTCAAAAATATCAGGTTCTTTGTCAATCACAAGACTTCCCTTCATTTACCCTTTATATCGAATGATTTTGGTGTAAGAATATAAAATAGGACAGGACGCTCTAGACACTTCACCTGGCCCACGTTTGGCCTCCCAAAACATTTCCATGCTGGCCCTTTAAATACAGTTTGGGATCTAACTAAGCAGATGCATCCATTCCAGTCTCTGCCTCTGGCAGCAGAGAGACAGCAGTCTGGCTGTCATCCAGTTCTCCTCCTCGTCCTTTCCAAGCCTTGCAGCAACCTTCCCTGCCATGTCCATAGCAATCTCCCCACCCAGGCTGATCCTATTTTGGGAAGCTGCCAGCGACATAGCAGCAGCAGCAGCAGCTCTTCTCTGAGTGGCCCAGCATGTGGCTGGTGGCCAACTTCCTTCCCTGGCCCTGGCAGCAGTGCCAGAGATCAGGTTGCAGCTGTGCAAGGCAGAGAACTAGAGCAAAGTGAAGGAGTCTGTAGAGAGCCCATGGTTAAAAGGGCGAGCCATTCCCACGGCCCAATTGGCAAAGCAGCCTTCTGAGAAACAAATCTGCACATGTCCCAGCTGGATCAGGAGTTCTCAAACCAGAGGTGGGAAGGAAATCCCATGCACAGGATAAAAATACTAGAAATCTTAACGACATTCTGCCAACTTAGGTTCCGTTCAGGATGGAATTCTCTATGACATTAGACAAAAGGAAAACACCAGCCAGACTGCCTGCCTCCCTTCTGGATTTTCCTGTATTATACCAGCATGTTCTTTTATCACCATGAAGATTAGTTTGCTTGCTTGAGAAACGGGGAGCACTTGATTTTTCTCCAGTTGAGGTTCATGGGAGGATGAAGAAGGACCAGGGCGAGTAGAAACTCCTGTATCACAAGCATCCACCCTCTCCAGGGATAGCACTATACTCTTCAGGGTCAGTTAAAGATCTAAACAGCTGCATTTGTACACATGAAAAGCTTAACTAGTTTTAACTGGAGGAATTGTAGTTTAGCATAGTGGAAAACCTAGCTTGCTTGGTTAGTTTATGGTCTAATGCACCCTGTTTCCACCAAAATAAGTCATCCCCTGATAATAAGCCCAATAGGGCTTTTGAGTGCATGGCAATAAGGCTAAGCACTTATTTCAGAATTTCAGTTTATTTCAAAAATATAAGACAGGGTCTTATTTTCGGGGAAACACAGTATTAATGGATTAATTAGCAACTCTATTAAATGGAATGCAGTCAAGAGTGTTTTGCTTGTACTTGATCCTGAAGGATACATTTCACCAATGCTTTTTTCTGTCCATTACTGCTTATGGTCTGAGCCAGAAAGCTCTGATCAATTGAGGCAATAATCAATCACTGCATGGATCAAGTCACAAGCAACATATGAGAAAGTGGAAGCATGCCTCATCAAGGGCTACATTTATGCCCCTGGAGTTCAATAAATCAATAGACATAATAAAGTTATAAATAGCAGAAGAGGGCATAAAACCACAGTAGATCCAACATAAACATTACAAGCAGCAGCAAAAATCAATCCCATTAAAAATGTAATGTATGAAGAAGTAAAATTGGTTTGACTGGGCACGGACAGCTAAATTAGGTTCATATGAGGTGAATACTCTGGAGAAGGGAGGAATTGTTGGTGTGTTCATACAACCACCTTAGGCTGATTACAACGTTACCATTTCCTGGCTTTGCACAAATACTGAACAATGAATCAAATGTATGAAAAGGGTTCAGACAGTATCCTAAGGTGCTTTCCTATACATATGCATACAGAACATGTACAATCTAATCAAGGTTAAACTAATCAAGCTTACCATGTTGTACGAATTGTAGAATTATCAGGCTGGAAACCACCTTATAAATCCTCTAGTCCAGGGGTGTCAAACTCATCATGTGACATATCACAACTTTTTTCCCCTTCGCTAAACTGGGCATGGGCGTGGCCAGTGCATGACGCATCCAGCCTGCGGGCCACGAATTTGACAGCCCTGTTCTAGTCCAACCCCCATGCAGGCAACTATGCTAGTCAATCATGTTTTGGTAAACAGGATCTATCAATAGAGGAGGTTCTATTCCAAGTTTCAACAGAAATAGCATCTCTCAAAGGTACTGTGCTAATCCCAAAAGGGCATCTACAGAAGTTTCAACATCTTGGCAAATTTGATCACCTTACAGTTTAAGAAACTTGTGTGCACAGACATATGCATACATCTACTGCTATTTTCAGCCAACTTCTTGGTTGAAGCTTGGTTAGTTTTAACCTTGGCTTTGTTTTGGTTTGTGTGTTGTGCATGTACAACTTGTGTTTGTGATCCGACTTACTGTCCAAATCCAGAAAATGTGTTAGGTCAGCAAATTGCTCAAACTCAGCCAGTGTCAGTTTATAAGCCAAGAACATGAACCCTTTTACTAGAAATAGCTGAACTGTCCAAAATAGTTATTTGCAATTTTCCTGGAGGAGTTTTGTTTCTAATAAAAGCATCTGGGTGCTTTGCCAGATGTCATAGGTGTGTCCACACAATACCCAGCCAAGAGCAGACTGAAGCTGCATGTATTCAATCAATCAAAATAAGAGCTGGAAGGGACCTTGGAGGTTTTTTAGTTCAACCCCTTGCTCAAGCAGAAGACCCTATACAATTTGAGACAAGTAACTGTCCAGTCTCTTATTAAAAACCTCCAGTGATGAAGTACCCACAACTTCTGAAGGCAAGCTGTCCCACTGGTTGATTGTTCCCCACTGTTAGGAAGTTTCTCCTTAATTCAAGGTTGCTTCTCTTCTTGATTAGTTTCTATCTAATATGAATGGAATTACGAATGGAATGGAGTTACAGGCATCAGTGACAGCATATATTTGTGTGAGTGCCTATGGATCTGGGGCTTTTGTATATGAAAAACCATATAGTTTCCCAATCAGTTGCTTTCCTGTAGTTTTTCTCCTCCAACAAAGGCCACAAAGCTATTCTTAGAAATTGTTGACCCTAGAAACTCCAGCTTTAGAGAGAAAGCAGTGAGAATTTGACCCAACTCTCCCTGATCTGGTTCTCCTATTTAAAAGCCTCAGTCAGAGTAGCTTCCCACCCACACCCTGGGTGACTGATCTTGCAACTCTGGACATGCAATGACTTCCACTCACCACTGGCTGTTTCCGTTTTCTACCAGGTCGTCCCACTTTCCTCACAGGGATTCCTGGATCTGGCTTCTCCTCCTTGTTCCGATTCTCCTCAGGATCTTCTTCTCCCTGCTTTCAGGAAAAAAAGAATAGAGAGATAATATTCTTCTTAGCTCTTGAGTCAGGAGGCACTTCAGCATTCCCTGTGTAAGTGTGGGGAAAAGGCCTTTGTTTTAAAGGACCGTCTCTTTTAAAGAAAATATTGTGTTCCTTTCCATCAGCCTCACCAGGGGCCTGCTCCATTTAGAACACAAGAAATGCTGAGTTTGAACTTCTTTTAAAGCCACACAAATTAGTGTCGTCATGCCATTTTCTGGTAGTGACTCTGTTTAACTTTGTACTATGTACAGAAACATCACAGACAAATAAGGACTCTCTTTCAACCCAATCTACCTCATGGGGTTATTGTGGGGGTAAATTAGGGAAATCCCACATATACCACTTTAATAGGGTAATAGAATATTCCTGTCACTGGATTTCAACAATAATGTCCTCATGCTAAATCATTTTTTATCCTTTAATTCCATTCCTGATTTCTTCAGCAACACTTCATTTGATGGCTTTGATTTCTCTTTTCTTCACCTCGGTCTCCCATGGTTTCCATGGTCTCACCTTTCCCATGAAGTTTACAACAAATAAGTCTACTATATATTGTGTCAAATTCCTAAACATCTAGTCCAGGGTGGGCAATGAAATGGCAAACAAGACAAAAATGTGCATCAGGAAAACTTATGGACGATGGCCAAGGTAAAATCTTAAAGATTTACAGTTGACTGGGCTGTCTAGGCTTCAGTTACCCAGGGTAAATTCATGAGACCCAGAGATGCAGCTAACAACATTTATTTTTTGTTCTCTTTCATGTCACAGTTTTTGGCTTTTCGGAGGCAATTATGGAAGGCTGGAGATCAACTGATGTCCAGTAACAACATACTACTACTGTTGTTAGCATCTCCTAGATCAACCTCTTCCTTTATCCACATTGTTACACAGCTATACCCTCTTTCTTTGCATTATCATATATATATATATATATATATATATATATATATATATATATATATATATATATATATATATATATATATATATACACATACACACACACACACACACACACACACACACACACACATTTATATACACATTTATATACACATTTATTTCTCCATCAATTGATGCCCAGATTGCTTTGTTAAATTTTACTTGGATGCTTCCAAACTAGCAGTTTAATTCATTATAAGCTTCATGTGAAATTTCAATCAATTTGTCACCCTTTAGTCATTATACACACACTCCCAATATGTTCTGTCCATGCTTGGGAAAGTTACAAAATAGTGTAGGATGTGGAAGCTCAGTTCACATACTATATTTAATAATCTATTTTTAACAGATTTGCCCTACGGTATTGGTAAGGCATAATTTATTTAATTTATTGCATATACATACTGTAACAATTGTATTATAAAATATGAATAAAACAATAACCTAAGCTATTAAGATGCTGCCAATCTAAATAGCAGTAAGACGGTATATTTTACACTTTTGTTAAATGTGCTGTATACATCTGGTTGAGTATTATATCATTAACCTTAAAAATATATTTAAGTGTTTGTAGAAATATATTAATTCTCAGGGTTATTATCACTTGTGTTATTTTCAAAAAATGAACAGTGTTGTATTACTCTTATTTCCAAAAACCAAACAATGTGCTAGAGCCATGATGACGAACCTATGGCACGGGGGCCACAGATGGCACATGGAGCCGTATCAGTGGGCACGTGAGCATTGCTGTAGCTCAGCTCCAGCATGCATGTGTGCGCCAGCCAGCTGATTTTGGGGCCTTTTGGTCCCACCAGAAGTTGGGAAATGGGCTGCTTCCAGCCTCCAGAGGGCCTCCGGTTTTTTTGCCCTCCCCAGGCTCCCTCTGGAGCCTGGGGAGGGTGAAAAATGGGCTGACTGGGCCCACCATGCCATCACGTGCTAAAAGCGGGGGGGGCGCATGCGCAGGGGTGGCGCGCATTGAAATATGGGTGTGGGCACACACGTGGGCGACCTCCCCATGCTCTCCCCGCTTTTGGCACGCGACAGCAAAAACGTTAGCCATCACTGTACTAGAACCTTTGAAGTAAGCAGTTTTATAAATCCTAAAACTAAATGGAAAAGTACCCCATTTTTTCTGATGATCAGAAAATTACACAACTGTTAAAGAAATTACAAGTCTAAAGGATCAGAACGGGATGGGGAAAGGATATAATGAATAGGGGGAAAATTGGAAATTGTGGTGTCTGGTGAGTTTGTTTTGTAATCTGTCCATTAAAAACATCCTTCTTGGCAATGACAGACAAGTCGTGCTAAGAAAAATCTGCCTTCGCTGCTTTAATGGATACTCTGTGATTTGAAAAAAGATAGAAGTAGCATGGGAAACACTCAGAATAACATTTTGATCATGTGCAGATACCCTGAAAAAAAATTCACATGAACAGAAGCCTGGCTATCCTATAATGGGGTAGTATTCAGGAGGAGAAAAAAACACTGCTATCAGTAGCTTTTCTTCCTTAGCTGACTTTTTCATGAAATGAAAAAAAAAATCTTTGGTGTCAATACCAATCATCTTGCCTGCTACAAGCCCCAATTTAATTTTCTTTGGGACTTCTGCAAAGCTTATAAATTTTACTTATACATTCCTACCCCACTATTTTTTATTTTCTTTTATTTTTTAATCCTTTGAGTCAAGCTCAACCTCTGGGGACAGGAACAAGGCGATATAGTCATACACATAGCATTTTCAGAAGTCCCTTCTTTTATTGCCTTCTTCCTAGGGCAGAGAGAGAAAATGACTGAGACCCAAGGGCACCCAAGTAGCTTTTTGTGTCTCAGGTTTCCTTGCTACTAATCCAGTGCTTTAACCAAGCCACTAAACCCTGCCTGACGCCCCCACAAAGGAACAGCATAAATCTGTCCCTTGCAGATACCAGTAGTTTTACTTACCAGCTTCCTCTTTGAAGCCACAACTACTGCAAATTTATTTTTATTTCTGTAGGCTGAGTTTTGCAGTTTCAGCAATGAAAGGTTGCAGGCTCTTGCTGCATTGCTACTTTTAAGATATGCTGAATTTGCTTTAATAGTTATCCTCACCTTCTTCAACAGAGTGTAGTTGTTCCCTAGAGATGTTTGATAGAAGCTTTCTTCACTCCCAGCCCAAAGGTTGGGGAAGGGCAATTTAACCTCATGTATTTACATTTCTATAGTTATATAATGAGGTTTTGTCATTTTGATTCGAAAAGAAAGTTGACAGAGAAGACAGAAAGATAAGATATGCATACTAATCAACCTTATTCTAGTATTATTTTTTGCAAGTAGAATCTTTTATTGGCCAAGTGTGATTAAACACACAAGAAATTTGTCTCTGGTGGCTCTCAGTGTACATGCAAAACAGCAAAGTAATAATAATAATCATAATAACAAAGGATAAAAATGATACGAATGTTTTAATTAAGTGCTTATACAATTCTTTATAAGCCACAACCTAAGAACCTCTCCTTCGGATACCAGGCAAGGGCGAAACACTATTTATTAACAATATTTTTGCAATATTCGATTATAAAAAATAAGATTAATCAAGGAAAAACTGCTTTGGCTATAAAAACTGCTTTGGCTGTAAAATGCTAATTGGTAATTAAAGTGAACAGAAAGCCATTGATTAAAGGAATAGAAACTGTATTAAGTCTCTGAGAAAGGAACAAGGTGGAATCTGTAGTTAGCAGCACTGTAGCAATAAAAAGCTTCAAAAGGCCATTGCCATTTTGCATGGAGAGACTGGGACTGCAGCTGTGTTTTAAGGCAAGAACAGCAGAAATCAAGTCTATGAAAAGATGGAAAGGCAGAAGAGAAAAAACTCTGAAGTGCAACATTTTGACAAGCCATTCTGCTGCATTTTCTGTACCCTACCTGTAAAGCATGCAGCGCAGGGGTAGGTTCTACTTACCTTTACTACAGGTTCACAACGGGATCGTGCACGCACACTTGCTTTGCTCATGCGCGCACTTTCTGCGCATGCTCAGATCGCTGATGACATCCGTGGCGGTGGGCGGGGCCTCCCACCAGTTTTACTACCAGTTTTTGCGAACCGGTCTGAACCGGGGTCAACCCACCACTGATGCAGCGGCTATGTTAACGCAACTTGTTTAATTAAACTGATTACAAACCTAGTAGTTGCACTCAGACAACATGCTAAGTTTGTTCAGAGTTAGACAATCAACCCTTGTCCTGAAATATAGTAAAGATCAGCCAAGGAGGCAAAGCAATGCATATTGAAATACTTTTTGCCAGTCAAGATGGGGCAAATGCAAGGTAACACAGCCAGGAGGAAATGCCCCTGAATTCTAGTACTATGTGGCACAGAGATTCAAATCTGCATGTTTAATTCCCTTCACTCCAAATGCAGCAAGGTTGGCTACAAAATTGTCAATACCTTATTATTTCCCCACCCCAGTTCACAGGTGCATTTTACATGTATTAAGGAATGGTGGCTAAGCATGTTGGATGATTCCCTTTCTTACTCCAAGAGATTGATCTGTAACACTGTTTGCACTCTCCTTTCCTCATCTGGAGGAAACCCCCATTAGCAAAACAAGCAAACAAACAAAAAGACCTCTCTGTGTACTTTGCCTTTAAAGATTGGCAGAAGTGAAAATTATTTGTATGTTGGTTTGAAAAAGCATTGGAGCTATGAAGCTGTGGACATGCCCTGAGGTAATGTTCTTAGTAGATTAAAAGTCCGGGATTCTCAATAAAGCCCCTCCTTAAACAGAGCACACTTGCTCAATCATCCAAAGCTGGACAACCTCTCAAGGAGATCCCTCCAACCACAAATACACAACAGGGCTGGTCCATAAACTATGGATGGTAAATTGGTGTGATTTCAAAACAAGAAGGACAAGCATCCATTCTCTTTTCTTTTCCACTATTGTGTGACATTTCTTTCCAGATGGATCTGTGACTCATTCATACCTAAATCATTAGCTCCACCTGTGATTCAGCTTTAATGAATGGCTCGATTATCTTCTCAAGAAGTCCTCCCTCCCTTTCTTCTTCTATCTTGCTATCATTACCAAATAATCCTACAACACACCTAGAGCCCTTTGCTGCAACTATTAAGAAATAGCTTTGCTTAGAAGTGAACTTGTACAAGGCAGAACATCATGAAGTAGGGTTCTTATCATTTAGCCCTTTAGAAACCCAAAGCTCCAATTTTATCCTTTACTATTTTTCTGTCGATAGGGAATGTGACCTATTTCTGTTTCCCTCTTAAAACTAAGAAAAACCACACTAGTGTGTAAGATAGTGCTGCCGATAGCCTCCCACCGGCCAATACGCTCCCACAGAGAGGGGCTCCTCAGGGTGCCGTTGGTCAAACAGTGTCGACTGGCGGCCCCAAGGGGGAGAGCCTTCTCTGCCCTCTGGAACGAATTGCCTCCGGAGATACGGATGATCCCTGACCTACGCATCTTTTACCGTGCCATCAAGACGCTATTGTTCCAACAAACTGGGCTGGCCTAAACATGATTTTTAATTGGGGTTTATTTTTTAACGATTAGGGCCAAATTGTTTAATATGTTTTTAAAATTGCTTTTAAATTTTGTATTGGATTTGTTTTATTGTTGGCTGTGCACCGTCTTGAGTCCTTCGGGAGAAGGGTGGTATAGAAATTAAATAAATAATAATAATAAGAAGAAATGGTCAATTTCTGACACCATGATTGGGGGTGGGGATGGATTCAGGGATCACAAAGTTCTGCATTCTTGCTTGAAGGATCTCCTCTTCCTATATCAAACTGCCCATTCAGAGCCAGCAGCAAAAAAGCTGCCCGCTTCAGCTATGCGGATGGGAAAATGGTGCAGACTTATGCTGTTGTAAACCATGGCATAGTTGTTTAGCAATTCATTATTAGTCTTTCACACCCAAACATCTGATCTGTTCTGACAGGATTTTGCCTTGCCAAAGTAATGAATTCTCACTGCTGACTTCATTTTGTTCCCCCTGTGGAAATAAGTGCATAATTTACATTCTTTTAATTATTGCTTTTGCTAAATATTTTTGCATTTGTATTAATTTTTCGTTTATTTCACTCAGATGCCTCAAGCAACATGTAGCTGGAAAGTAGAATAAATGTTCCTTGAAGGAATAAATAAAATAATCTTGCAATTTTATGGTTGTAATCCTAATTACTAACTCCATTTTGGAATTCTCATGAATCAAGGAAAGCAGATAATTTCTATTCAACTTTTAGAAACATAAAGGAAATGCTCCCAATAATGCTTTAACACAAGTATTTGATGTATTCAGCAAGTCATACATGGAACTGACTTTGAAAGGCAGCCAAAAATTGTTTCAGAAAATGTCATGCAAATTATGACTATTGTCTGCAACATCTGCCTCCAGATTTGACTCAACTTCCTATATTTTTCCAACAACCATTCGAAGTGTGATACTTATCTAAACAAAGAAGGACATCTCAAGGTCCACCTGCTATCTTTTCAATATCGTGCAGGATAGCCATTCTTCAGGCCTCCCCATTGAGTGAGTTTGGGCTGGTGCTAATTGAGAATCCAGTCCTTCTTCCAGTGGCAATCCAGTTTTGCAATTTTATTTTGTAATTTGAAACAATTGGACTGGTGCAAGCCCACCCCTGAAAATAATTTATTTGATAAGGGGACAAAACGTCTAGGTCCTCATAGCTATAGATTTGAAATACATTTTCTAGATTCATTTCAATGAGGGTTCTTCCAGGATATGATAGTGAAATTACTTTGTTTGCTTTGCTAATACCCATGCTTTCCTGAAAATACGACCATCTTATATTTTTTTTGAACCCTGAAATAAGCACTTCGCCTTATTGACGTGAGCTCAAAAGCCTGATTGGGCTTATTATCAAGGGATCAGTGGTGGGTTGCCCCCAGTTCGGACCGGTTCTATAGAACTGGTAGTAAAACCGGAGGGAGGCTCCGCCCACTAACCCCAATGTCATCAGAACGCTTCTGTGCATGTGCAGAAGAGCGCACGCATGAGCAAAGCAAGCGCGTGCGTGCGGCCCCATTGCAAATCGGTAGTAAAGGAGAGTAGAACCAACTCCTGCAGGAGATATCTTATTTTGGGGGAAACTGGGTAATCTTTATTGGAAATTAGTTGGGAGAAGCTCAATCCTGCTAGTTGTCTTGAAACTCTCAGCAGTTTTCAGTACCATCAATCATGTTACGTCATGTTTGTTATGTTTATTATATTTATATACCGCCCTTCTCCCGAAGGACTCGGGGCAGTGAACAGCCAGCAAATAAAATACAAAAATACAAAATTTAAAACAGTATTAAAATTCAATTAAATCAATTTGCTTGATGCTTAACATTGCTTCAATTAGTGCAGAATTTGGAAATTAATATTCCAAATTTGTTTTATTTAGTTCGGTACTTAGAACATTTATGAATGGAGGAGGGAGCGGGTCACCCTAAACAGGGTGGCTGGGCGATTATCTGATGACGCAATAAGAGCGGAAAAATACTCCGATTTTGCCGCTTTTATCGCCACTAGGTAGGTCTTAATATAAAACCTCACCAGTGTTTGGTCAGATTCGGATCGGCTGGCCCTCCAACTGCTCTCTAGGCTTCTTTTCCGGCACTTCATTTCCCTAAGCTCCTCAAAAAACCAGGGAGCCACACAGGATCAGTACTTGGTCAGAGGCTGCAAAGGCACAACCTGATCCAAGGCTCCAGCGGCCTATTCCAGGCGGCTACCAGGTCCTCGGTTGAATCGTGAGCCAGAACCTCAGGGAATGGCCCAAGCTCCCTCTGGAATCCCTCAGGATCCATCAGATGCCAGGGGCGGAATCACCTGACCGGTTCCACCTCCCTGCGGTGGGAGGCAGTGGTACAGAAGTCCAGTCGGAGGAGCGAATGATCAGACCATGACAAGGGTTCAGTGACTACATCCCCTATATCTAGATCATTCAGCCACTGACCTGAGACAAAAATCAAGTCCAGAGTGTGTCCCCTGATGTGTGTTGGGCAATGAACTACCTGGGTCAGGTCCAAAGCCGTCATGGAAGCCATCATGGGATTCCCCTGAGCCATCTAATGAGAATTGGACTTCTAGAGCTATTGTTCTGCAGTGGTTACAGTCCTTTCAGTTGGGATGTACATAGAAGGCAGGTACTATTTGGCATCTATATCACAAGGGAAGGACATTATTATGCGGATGGCACCCAGCTATACTGCTTCCTATTTTTTAACTCCAAAGAAGCAACTGATAGCCTTGAATGCTTCCTAGTATAAATAATGCATTAGATGGAGAAAATGTGAAATTTAATCTAGATAAGCCACCCAGAGTCATTTTGGATGTCAAGATGGACAACATATACATTTAATAAATAAATAAATAAGACAAAGTTGTTGCTGGTAAGAGAAAAAACTGGACTTTAGGATTGAGATGAAGCCTATTCTAGCCAGAATTTTACTCTGCCAGAAGTTTGAAGTACTTCCTGATCCCCAGCTGGCACTGTATTTGTAGGTGATGGTTTTAATAATGTACATAATTATATCTAGTATACCAATTATCACCCTTCTTAAGCAACAGTTAGCCATGTCTTGGGTATAACATGACTATCACTATGTGCTTTACATGTGTCTACTCTTGAAAAATGTCCAGAAATTGCAATTAGTGCAAAAATACGAATTGTAATAAAAGATCTACATTAACTATCAATTAACTATAGGAGAGCACCAGGGACCCCTCATTTCAATCCTGAGCTACAAATATTCTTTTATTAGTATTCTATCACTTATACCCTACTCACATCTGAAGTCTACTTGATCACTCTAACTACTTCCTCATGACAGCTAAGCTATAAACATAAGTGTCTACAAATCTGAGTCCCGCAATTTCTCCCCCCAAATTCTGGTTCTCACTATTTAACACTGTTTAAGAGGATCCTCACAAGTCAACAAAGCATAAGTAAGTTCTTAGTAAGCAAACCTCCATTAAGCAGCAAAAGTGCAAAGTTCACAAAACGATTAAAAATAGCAGATTTTGCATCAGTATAATACAAGTTGGTTTAGTGAAAATGGAGATAGTTTAAAATCTCACTTGAGAAAAGTTTTTAGTTACTACAGTGAATAACATGTAAATCAGATAGAATTTGCAGCAACAATAACATCAAGCAGAAATTGCTCGATGCTTAACATTGCTTCAATTAGTGCAGAATTTGGAAATTAATATTTCAAATTTGTTTTATTTAGTTCTGTACTTAGAACATTTATGAATTTTATCTTTTTTCTAGTAGGCTGCTAGAATAATAGGCAATGTATATATCATTAAAATTTTGTACAATACTAAGAAATGGAGGAGCAAATATTACAGTACAGTATTTAAGTACATTTATCAGGAGGTTTATTATCTTTATAGCCAATATAATCTCAAGGGAATTCCTCAAGTAAAATGCCACTACTGGAAAACTTTGTTTTGAATACACACCTATTTATTTCTTCCAAATACCAGAACATAAAACACACCTTCATATAAGAGGTAATAATTTATGAACATATTCAAATGAAAAATGGTCCAGTTATTTTACAGTCAAACCATTTTATTTTATTATTTTATTTCTCATTTTGTTTCAAGGCGACTTTTTAGGGATCACTTTTTAGAGCTCAGTAGGCCAAAGAGGGATGTGGTGGTTCAGTGGCTAAGACGCTGAGCTTGTCAATCGAAAGGTCAGCAGTTCAATGGTTCGAATCCCTAGTGCCACGTAACGGAGTGAGCTCCTGTTAATTGTCCCAGCTTCTGCCAACCTAGCAGTTCGAAAGCACGTAAAAACTGGAAGTAGAAAATTAGGGACCACCTTTGGTGAAAAGGTAACAGCGTTATGTGCACCTTTGGCATTTAGTTATGCCAGCCACATGACCACGGAGACGTCTTTGGACAGCGCTAGGTCTTCGGCTTTGAAACGAAGATGAGCACTGCCCCCTAGAGTCAGGAAGGACTAGCACATATGTGCTAGGGGAATCATTACCTTTACCTTTAGGCTAAACTCAGAATTATAAATTGTGCCCAGAAGCAAACATTCATTCCAGTACATCAAGCCTGCATAATATACGGACTATAGGCTGCATGTGGCCCACCAAACTTGTATTGGCATTTTTAAAAAATGCAATAAATCCACTGCCCCCTCCCCAAATGGTGCTGCCACCCTAAAGAACAGGCTGCTGACTTTACTGATTGTTGCCTCAGAAGACACTTCCACACCTCATTGACATGATCAGTTCATCACTGCGCTGCTCACCTAGTCAACAACTGATCAGCACACCAGCTATTCCTTTGCAGCCTGCAATTATTTTCAATGCATTAATGTGACCTTTTCCCCTTGACAAGTTGTGCAGGCCTGCAGTACATTATATAAACCCCACACATCCCCAGGACACCCTGACAAAATACCTTGATTTTAATTAGCTGTTGCTTCTCAATACTATTCACTGGCAGCTTGATATAGAGTGTATCACAATAATCTAAAATATAATACTAGCCAGATTTTCTTTTTTATTATTATTATTTGTATAATTTTCTTTAACATATGTAAGTATTTAATAAATAGCATATTGTCTGGGTCATTTTACATATACATAAAAATAGTGATGGTAATATTCTTTGCGTGTATATAATAGTATTCTTCCAATTTCTAATTTCCATTTGTAAAACAAATCCCAAGTTAAAATCCCAAAATTTTCTATGCCCGAAAGCATAGCTGGCACACCAAATGGAACTTCAGCTGGGACACAAGTATTTTTCATCACTCTTGCAGCTTTCCTTTTCTTTCAAAAGAACCGAGATATTAAAAAACACACCCAAACAGACAACATGATATTTTAAAACAAGTTGAAATTATTTGAGGATGATTAGAGGGACTATGTCTCCCCAATGATACCTGCTCCTCGTATCAGGTCTAGCAGAAGAGACTTATTGTAGGTTCTGTCTACTGGAGAAAATCATCTGGTGGGAGTCAGGTGGAGGGTCTTTTTTCTATTGAAGCTGCCCTACAGAACATCATTCCCCCCACGCTAAGGCTAGTTTTGACCCTGGCGGCCTTCCAGAATGTCATGAGGATTTTGCTTTGCTATCTGACCTGAGGATAAAAGAATAGAATAGAATAGAATTCTTTATTGGCCAAGTGTGATTCGACACACTAGGAATTTGTCTTGGTGCAGACGCTCTCGGAGTACATAAAAGAAAAGATACATTCGTCAAGAATCGTAAGGTACAACACTTAATGATAGTCATAGGGAAACAGTCAATATAAATCTTAAGGATACCAGCAACAAGGTTACAGTCATACAGTCATAAGTGGGAGGAGATGGGTGATAGGAACAATGAGAAGATTAATAGTAATGCAGACTTAGTAACTAGTTTGACAGTGTTGAGGGAATTATTTGTTTAGCAAAATGATGGCATTCAGAAAAAAAAACTGTTCTTATGTCTAGTTGTTCTGGGGTGCAGTGCTCTATAGCGCCGTTTTGAGGGTAAGAGTTGAAACAATCCTTATGTCCAGGATGCGAGGAGTCTGTAAATATTTTCACAGCCCTCTTTTTGACTCTTGCAGTATACAGGTCCTCAATGGAAGGCAGGTTGATAGTAATTGTTTTTTCTGCAGTTCTAATTATCCTCTGAAAGTCTTGTTGGGTTGCAGAACCAAACGAGACAGTTATAGAACTTCCTCTGTAGAACTGTATCAGCAGCTCCTTCGGCAGTTTGAGCTTTCTGAGTTGGCGCAGAAAGAACATACTTTGTTGTGCTTTTTTGATGATGTTTTTGATGTTGGGTGTCCGTTTTAGGTCGTGAGATATGGTAGAACTTAGAAATTTGAAGGTCTCTACTCTTTATACTATGTTGTCCAGTATTTTAAGATATGGTAGTATGGGAGGGTGTCTCCTAAAGTCCACGACCATTTCTACAGTTTTGAGTGTGTTCAGTTCCAGATTGTTCTGGTCGCACCACGAGGCTAGTTGTTCAACCTCCCGTCTTTATGCGGATTCATCGTTGTCTTGAATGAGACCGATCACTGTTGTGTCATCTGCAAACTTCAGTAGTTTAACAGATGGATCTTTTGAGATGCAGTCATTGGTATATAGAGAGAAGAGAAGTGGAGAGAGCACACAGCCTTGTGGGGCCCCTGTGTTAATTGTACAGGTATCTGATGTGATTTTGCTTAGCTTCACCTGCTGCTTCCTGTCTGTTAGGAAGCTAATGATCCATTTACAAGTGTGTTCAGATACCTCTAGCTGGTGGTGAGTGGTGTAGAACCCATTAAATGGTTGTATTGTTCATGAATTACTGTATTGCATGGGTTTAATTATTTTAATGTTTTGTTTTGTTCGCATTCTGTGTTTTCTGGTATTATGTATGTTTTAACTGTAAGTCATCTGCAGTCACAAATATGAGATGGGCAGTTAAATGGAATGAATGAATAAACAAACAAATAAATGAATAAATGCTATCTTATTAAGGACATTTAATCATTCATCATTTTCACAATCTCCATGACATCAGTTGAAAAAACCAAGGCCAAATGCAACATGTGAGACATATCCTAACATTCCAGATAATCTTTCCCATAATACTGCATATAGATGTTAAGGAACATTTATGAGACAAAACAGTTCTTTGTAAAATCTCACACCCCAGAGGCTAAATAACATTCCACAAGTATTGCATCCTCGGACTGCTCAAGGAAAGAAAAAAGTAAGGTCATCTTAAAGCTAACTGTTGATGACTTACACCAATACACATCCATCTACTGTTGCCTTCTAGGTTACTTTTTGAACTTCTCAATCTAGTCTGCAACCCTCAATTTACTCCTTATCCAAGTATTAAAAGTGTTCAGTTTTCTAGTTCTGCCAAGATCACATTTTAGTTGCCACCTGCTACTACAGTATCCCAAACCACAAGTACGTTCAGCAAAGCCAACTGAAATATAATCTCCCTATTACATTCCAACATAGGGCCGCTATTATGGCATCAAGGCAGTTTCCATTCTTCAACTGGGCCTGAATCCAAATAAAAAGTTATGCAGATTAAGAATTATGCTTATTATAAGCCTATCTATATCTTGGATGAATGTAAGATGTCTGGATCAACTTTTAATAATTACAAAAATACAAACACTGAAATGAGAGGTACGTTCCATTCCAACTTGTCTTTTGTCAGCAGCCACAGAGATGTTGTCTACACAGAGCAGGGGTCTCCAAACTTGGCAACTTTAAGACTTGTGGACTTCAACTCCCAGAATTCCTCAGCCAGTAAAGCTGACTGAGGAATTCTGGGAGTTGAGGTCCACAAGTCTTAAAGTTGCCAAGTTTGGAGACCCCTGACATAGAGGGCTGAGGACCTTCAGAGGTAGAACCTCTGACTTTGGAATACTTTTCCTCATGAAACTTGGCTGGCCTGGATATTAGGCTCATTCATCCTTTATTTGATTGTTTATTTGTTTATTCAGGAAACCAAAGCAACATAATTGTACCACTTCCTTTCAGAGGTAGACAACTGGCCAAAGTCATCTAGTAGTTGCCAACACTGACAGTAGACTTGTATCTATTTCTCCCAGGTACTAGTCCAGTATCCCACCCTTTGTATCACATGAGCTTTCTGGCAGCAATTTCAATGAGATAAATCCTATTTGTCAAGATTTCTGCCTCTCTGATTTATACTGATGGTGTTTAATACACTGGGATGAACAATAATGTATAAAAGCAAATACATAAAAAGTTAGGTTGATGACACCCTTCCAATAAATCCTTCTGGCAGCCTCTGTTTCTTTCCTGGAGCTGTCTGAATCATAGCTTCAGCAGCCGTAATTACATGCAGTTTCCTAGGCAAACTTAGTGGGATAAAGTGATGGCAACCCTGTCAACCATAGGCCATACAATGTAAGAGGCGGTGACTCACAATGCCACTGAATGCTACCGGTTCAAGGCCCTACAGGTTTATGGGCTGGAGTTTAATCTAAAGGACCCTGAAGTGTGCCATATTCAGTACTTGGCTGGGAACCCATTTCCATCGTATCTCCTTATCTAGGCTATGTCCAGATGCTGCACTAACAGCTTGTTTCCCCAGCACCACCTCTGGACAGCAGCAATTTAAAACAACTTCCTTTATCTTAGATACACTGCACTCTGGGTCAGAACCCCACAATCTGAAGTTCTTACAGTGATTCCCTGCAATAGGTGCTTTTATTTCTTTGATTTCCATCTTAGACCTCCCATCTCCATGTGTATTTGAGGTTATTTGCTCTACCTGCAACAGTGCTCCTCTCATCATGCCCCCTGTTAGCAAATCCTTTCAGCTATAATGCAACCTGATACAAACACAATTCTCACAACCACTTCACCACGTCTCCAGTCCCACAAGCAGTAACTGAAATTGTTTTATATTCCTCAAGGGACAAACATCTAACTGATTCTCACAATCTGCATCCACTGCTTTCAATTTACTAGTGTCATCAGAGATCCAAGCAGGACATCTAAGTCAATATATACTGCAGGCCTTACTCAAGTTTTTCTTCATATCTATACTGCATGTTGGATTCCATAATTGGTTCTACTTTGCCCCTATGTCAGCAATCACAGAATTGAAACAAACTGCTTACTTCAAACACCCCTTTCACCCAACACATGCTACTTTGCTGTGTGGTGCGCTCATTTCCTTGCAAAGAAAGCACACATCAGTGCCAACTCCTACATTAGGATAAGCCTAATTATCCTCTTTTACTCTTTCACTAGCCTATAGTTTTCAACTCACTGAAACAGGCTTATCTTCATAAATCTAATCTTTGCAAACCCATACTCTGATGACTGAGATCTTCCTTCACTTTTCTGGCCTGCATGATTGACAATGGAACTTATATGGATCATCCTGAAAGATCAACAAGCAGGTCTTCTCACTCCACATGCTTGTCCTAAGCATGCTTAGAGGATGTTTGTTTCATCACACTTTTCCTTGTCTCTGAAGCATCAAACATGGATATAAAAAAGTCCAAGTGCATCATCAACAAGTGTGAATTCTCTTCTTCCTCTCATTCTGCACCATCTGCTCTATAATTCTCATCTATTTAATGCATATGGAAATTAATTACAGCAGAAAGTTCTGTCCCTAATATTTGGATTAAACAGGTGCCAAACGTTCAGCAGTTTAGTCAGAACAATATGCAGATGGTGCAGGTGCTACCTGTGTTATACAGTTTTGCACAGACAAGTAAATAAATTCTGCAACAATTCCCAATCACAAATTGGGCTCATTTAAAACTCTTGACATGCTTAATTAAATCCAATTTATGTATTTATGGAACATTCTAAGCACAAACAAATGAAGCATATTAATGTGATAACATAACCTGCTAAGACAATTGTGGAATTCCCACACTATGCTGAGCCACAGAATACTTTATCCTGCTTAGCATATTGTGTGAACCATGATTAACCTGAAGGAGATATATGGGCCACCTAGCCATAGGAGAGAGGACCAGCAGTGACCCCAGCCTTCACCTGAAATTTCCTTACCTTGTGAGCATCGACTGTCTCCCGGTCCGCAGAAGGACTGCTGGTGTCAACTGGCCCATTAGATGGCATTGTGGGGAAACTGGGGCAGAAGCAGCTGCTACAAATTTTTGCTTCCGGGGTTTAATTTACAGAAGATTCCAAACTTTACCCCAAACTGAAGAGGGATAATGGAAAAGCAGCCAAGGCAATAATCCAATGCCCCCCTCTGTTGATGGTTCTGCTCTGGTTTTCCTGCCACCTGCAACAGGAAAAGAGAAAGACGAAGGTGAGGCCCAGGCATACAATGCATGCATGGAAAGTCACTTTTGAGGGCCTCTCCCTCAAATTTGCAGGCAATCATTAACAAGCCACAGCCTTGACTCAGCCAAGCTGGGCCCCCAGTTCTTCAGCCCATACAGTCTCAGCTCAGCAACAGAAGATACACCCTCCTCTTTCAACTTCCCCCAGTCCAGAAACCTTTCCCCTCCTCTATAATCCCAACCATACTTCTCTTTCCCTGCACAACAGCACCTGTTGCTACAGAGGATGTTACAAATCCAGAACAAGCCTTCTTGTTGCAGCCTCCTCTGGTGAGAACTCTTACAACCTCTTTTGAGGAACGAAGCTAGCGCCAACATGGTGGGGAAGAAAGGGAAGAGGATAAAATGGGGTGGAACTGCACTCCAACAGAACTTTCATTTGTGTGCTAGGTGTAAGCAGTGGAGCTTTCTGCAAGTCACTCTCTCCAGATCCCCGGCAAACAAACACAAAAAGAGTCAGTGCACAAAATAAACTAGCTTACCACAGCACACAAAAGATGTCCTCAGTTTATGTCTTGTGGTAACTTTGCTTTTTGCCAAACAAACTAGGCAATAGTCCAGCACCAAAGAGCCAACATTCCTGGCACAAGGCCCCAAGAACCTATCACACCGGGCACCCTCTGCTGCAAGTGGTCCATTTTATTGCAATCTGCCTGAGTTTAGATGCCTCCTGCATCCTAAGAAAGTTCCCTTGCTTTGATTGCCTCGGTGTAAATGGAGATTCTGCTCTAAAACCTTTCTGTCTAAGACTCATCCTCCCAGGCAATATGAATCTACAACTCTTTCTCCAACACTTCTGCAGCAAATTATACCAACACCCAGTAATACAGAGATTAATATGTTCATACACAGTGCTGGATGAAAATGAAATATGTCATGTATTCCAACCTGCACTCATTTTTACTCAATACACTTAGATGCTATAAACTATCAAGGAAATTCCTCCTCTCTGAAATGCCATTGTGTGCAAACAGAATTGTAAGACTCAACATTTAATCAAAGGAAATGTTGAAGCCGCACAGGCAGTCCTTGACCTCTGCAATATTTACCTTTGCCTTCCCAGACTGCTCTTTAGCACATTTTCACCATTTGTCTACCTGACAGTACTATTTATGGGATATATGAACATGGGCATCTGTGGTCCATGCTTAGCAGCCAGTTGCCTCCCAGCCAAAGCTGATGATGGGCAGGGAGGAAAGGAGGACACCTTATTACAAGAAAGAGAACAACACTAGCCAAGGTTTTCCCAGCCAAAGGAATTGTCTCTTCCTTCTAGGAGCCTATTTTAGTGGCATCTGAAACATGCTTTCTCTAAAACACACACACACCAATATGCCCACCTATGTGCACACATACTTGGTGTTCTCTTAGGGTCCATTCAGGGGTGAAATGCTCCCGGTTTGGACCGGATCACCCAATCTGATAGCGATGGAGGCGGGTGGTTCAGAGAACCGGTAGCAAAAATCCCTGCCCCTCTCATGCCCAGCTGAGCTGCATGATCATCAGAGGGTTTAAAAACCCCTCTGCTGATCAGGCAACACAGCTTGGATCGTCAGAGACATTTAAAAGAAAAAAACTTTTTTCTTTTAAATGCCTCTGATGATCCAAGCTCTGACGATCCCAGCTGAGTTGCCTGATTGTCAGAGGGTTTTGAAAGCATTTTTTGACAGCATTTTTGACAGCATTTTTTGACAACCTCTTCGCCAAAGAGGTTGTAGAAAAAATGGTTTTAAAAGTAAAAAAAAAATTGCCCCCCCACCCGTCACATTACCCCCCGCACCAAGCCATGCCCACAGAACCGGTAGTAACAAATTTTAGATTTCACCCTTGGGTCACTGCATGTTTTATCTCTTCCCCCACGTGCCTATTCCATGCAAAAGACCAGCATGGTTCCCTCAAACAATTTCTTGTTACTATCAATTTTTTATTAATTTTTATCAAAAAATAAGATACAAAGTAAACTAAAAAGTAATGGAAAACTAGGAGAAGGAAAAAGGGAAAAAGTGAAAATGTGGGGTGGGAAGGGGCAAGGGAAAAAAAAGATGTTGACTTCCAACTCTCTTTGGCACAGTAGAAGTTACTAACATTACAATCTCAACTTTTTGTTTTTATGCATTAGTAGATACTTCTAGAACAACAAACCTATCTAATCAACAAAAACAAAGTCAAAATTTCATTTTTTTTTCCTTATAAAATTCTACAGTTTCTACAAATACAGTCTATATGCCCTCCATCCACCAAGCCATAGAAGGAGAAAGGCCACCAAAGCTGCATTACTGCTGCAGTAGGAAACACAGCAGCAGTTAAAAGTCCCTCTATGCTACAGGAAAGGTCCAAAGAGAATAATCATTTACCCATCTGCTCTTTTGAAAGTGCAACACTTTTTTACAAAACAGGCATAAATGAAGAAGCAGCCCCTATCTGTTCTGGAGGAGTTACTGTACCATATCCCTTTCCTCAGCCCAATTGCCATCATAGCAAAAGTGCCCAGATTTCCCCCTGGAAAAAGCAGCAGAGCTGCGTACTGATCTCCACCCAACAAGAGGTGCTAAAAATAATCAGGCACAGATCAATCCCGTAAAGAAAGGGAAGGCTGGACAGAAGAGGTCAGGTCCACCCAGGAACTCTTCCCAGAGAACCCTTCTGTGGGCCCTGCTGCCAACCACCCATTAGCAAGAAAGGAGATGCTTGCTCTCCCCTCCTATAGCTGCCCTTCAAGTAGCATTGGAGCTGAGAACAAGCCTCAAAATCTTACCACACTTCTTTCCCTTCTGGATTGCTTTGCTCCTTGCTGTCTGCAGTGCGGTATTCTTCCAGAATCTACCAACAGTTCTGTCATAAGCCCCCTCTTGCCTAGCCATGGTCTTCTTCCCACTCCTGCTCACTCACCAGAACCCACTCACCAGAGCCCGCATAAGAGGAGGGGCTGTTGCCCAGACAGCTCAGCTTAGTGAGCTGGAGTAGGGAAGGGCTCCTTCACTGCACGACTTGCTCCCACACAGAAGACACCTTACCAATCACTTCAAAGCAGGCTCTAAGGACATGGAAGGGACATGCAGGAGGAGCATGCCCAGCTGTTCTAGCTGCAGAGGCTGCACAAGGCTAGTTATTTTTATCAGCCACATGGAAGGCAGAAAGTGCTTGACAGGCCCTTGCACCTGCTAGCTCTCCCCCAACTGCTCTCCCGTAGCCAACTAATGCAGAGAGGCTCAAAAGCAAGGCAACTGATAATTCAGGTTCCGCTGGGAGAGCCTGCTAAGAACTTTGCCCATTGAATGCAGAACAAGTGACATTTTTAGTACTTAACAGAGTTTATTTTATACACAGAAATGCCTTCTCATAGGTAAGCCAGCATACTCAATGGGGTACTGTGGTGAGACGGTGCAGAAGAATGCAGCTTTGGGATACGTTTAGTGCCTGAGTGACTGTGATTGCAGATTGAAATCATGTACCTGCTCCTTCCATTCAATGAATTAATAATAGCGTTTTCATATTCTACTATTGTTTGCGACTGAATAGCACCACGGAAGTCAGAAAGTGAGGAAAATGTTCAAGCAGAGGCACGTTTTCTTCTTCTGTGATAATCATGCTACTATGCACTGATGTTTCAATGGAAAGGTTTCTATGCAAGGCTACTTGCTTTTATAATTGAAAGGGACCCGTTTTATTTCAGCTGGTTAAAAATCCATTTTGCAGATGCAATCTATTTTATAAATTGAATAAGGCTTCCCACTGGAAAGTATGCAATAAATTGAAGCCATTCTTATTATACTTCTAATAAGTGAAATATATATTACAGCTGTTTGGTGAGAGGTACAGTGTTATTGTTACTGTGCATCTACAGGTATGGGCATGCTTACATGCACAGCACAATATCAAAATGAGCATCTGCACTTGGTAGATTTCTTAGTCTAAAACAGCAAAGCAAAATGGATGCTAGGGTAGGCAAACACCCCCTCACCCCCCCCCCCCCCCGGATCCAGCACCCTTACTGGAAACATGAAACACTAGGTTTTTGACGGCACTGCAGGAGGCATTGTAGGAGAGACAACAGTGGCAAAAAATAAAAACGCATCTGGAAGCAGCTTTTCTGGCTAATAAATGTTATTAAAATGCGTTAGATCATCAGATGTATAGAGTTGCTGTTCACAAACATTTATGCCTCTTAAGAAAAGCTCTAAATTGGAAAAAGTGCTACCAGACTCCTTCTTGGTTCTTGAGGTAATGCTTGAAAATAAAACAGACACAAGTCCCTCTTCTTAAGTCACCCAATGGCTGTGCAAAGGAGCAAAAAATAGTAGCACCAGCAATCCATAGCAAGAAACAAATTAAAAACCTTGTCTGATGCAACTTTGGCATTGAAGCAAGTGTGATTTCAATCCTGCTGAGCTGACAAGTAAGACAGGTTCAAACAGGGGCCAACTCTTATCACTTCCCTTCAGCACTGAAAATTTGGAAGTAACTAACCCTGACCTAAAGATTCCTTTTAGCTATGGTGTCACACTTCGTCTTTTCTGAACTCCATTCTCTCTTTAAAGACATCACACCAAGTGCGTAACACTTTTTATGGCAGTGTAGAATATATTGTTAATTATATAAAGGGTGAAGAAATACTCCTTCTTTTGACCCATCATAAATCTATTGCCACTTCATCAGGACTTGAAAAAGAAGCACTCAACCTAAGGGACCTCTCCCAAATTATCTAATGCAGCCACATATCTTCAACCAGTCTCTTGATTTTACGGTCTCCTGATGTGTATCCGGTAACAAATAGCTTTTCAAGCCACAAATGGACCCAGAATATGTGCAGCTGTGCTAATCCATCTCCATAAGCAGGAAAGTGCGAAAGGGTACTCTGGCAGTTCTGAGCACCAGGAACATCAAAATAGGCCCTTTTTAAATCCATTTCTGATGGGGATACGTATAAAAATGTTCAAGTGGTGGTTGGCATTTAATTCCGTCAACCTTCTCTATTGGCCATGGTTTAACAAACAGGGCGGGTTTAAAAATATTTGCGGGACATAAATGTTATTGTTCAGCTTTCATCAATATAATCTGTAAGCACCCTATGAAAGCATTTGGTTAAACATTTTGAAAACGTGGAACTTGTTCCGTATGCTGTTCTTACTTTTGTTCTTTTTACCATTTGAGCTACTGTAGTTTTAAAATATTATTATTTTGGTCTGTTGACTTCCCTTTCAAGGAAACAGTCAGGATATGAAAATTTTATCCTAATAGATGGGGAGATATGCAGACAAATATAGAAGAAATGAAATCACATTTCAAAAACTAAGACATGTCAGAAAACCTCCAGTGGGCAAAGGGTAGGACTGGAAGTAGCAAACAGGCAGTTTCTGGCCTTTGGAGGTCCTCCCGGGGATGTGGGGAAGGCCGTTTTCGCCCTGCCCAGACTCCTAGAGAGGCTCTGGAGGGTGGGGACAGCAAAAAATGGGCCTTCCCCACCACCTCCCTACTTCTAGTAGGCCCAGAAGGCCCAAAAATCAGCTGGCCAGCACATGCATGCACACCAGAGCCAAGCTCGCGTGCCCACTGATATGGCTGCGTATAGGTTCACCATCACGGCTCTATAGCCACACTCTTGTAGCATTTTGTTTCCTTCACCATCTCTCCCATCTTTCAAATTGTAGAATAACCAAGGGGATTTAAATCATCTTATTACCAAATATTATATATGCTATGTCCACCACATTTTACTGCAGGGTCCATGTCAAAATACACACTATCCCGTATATGCCAAATCCGAACCACGTGTGCTGCACAGTTTGTTAGGCTTTCAAAGTCACAAGTGGGGTAGATTTATCCCGGCCTAACTCAATGGTACTGCCCACACTGGCAAAGAACCATTTCCACACAGGCCATTTGGGGAGAAGAGCCTTATATCTTATTTTTCGAATTTAGAAACTGCCCATCTCTCTCACAGTGGGATGACTCCACAGGTTGCAGAAGTACATTGGTCTGTAAAGGATGTTTATGCGCTCCTTAATTAGGCCCAACAGGATTTGAGCATGCTGCCTCCCCTGGGAACCTGAGCTGAATGTTATTTTTAAAAAAGAAAAAAAAATACATGAGAGTAGCAACAGCAGCATGAAGCCAGATTCTTGAGCAAAGAGGTATGAGGTACCAAAAGCAATGCCATGTTAGGCACCCATGGGTTTTCTCAAATAGCTTTTTAACTTACTTTGTAAAGCAACAGCAAAGGCAGTGAAAGATAATTTTTTTAATGCTGCAGATAGAAGCTGCAGTTGTACCTGGCAGCTTGATTCACCAAATTGCCTCTGCACCACACAAAAGCACAGAAATGTGTTGAATCTCCTCAATAAATTAACACCGAAGAAAGAGAGCGGGGTGAGGAGGAAAATCAGTCTGCTGAAGCCCACAACCCCTGGCAAGAGTCTGAACCATAAGGAAAAAGCCATATAATTCCCTTCTTCTTCAGGGTTTCAAAGGGAGGGAAACCCAGAAACTGTTACTTATCACACACTATATCAAAAAGAACTTCTATCCTTGAAGATGACGGGATGCAGAAAATGTGAACCAGAGAGCACTATACAAGCTGCAGCAAACTTTACAGGAGAGTAGGGAAGTAAAAAGGTCCCATGAATGAAGGCGAATATATGTGTCCCAGGATGTTGCAGGATGGGCCAGAATGGTTAGAGAGAAGTGCCTTGAGGATGGGCTCCAGCATGAATCCCAAAGCTCGGAAGACTAAACCTCTGGTCCCGGTGACTGACCCAAATGGGATCCTGCTAAAAAGGTTTCCTTTCCCTTCTCCATCCAATTCCACCTCCCACCAATTGCTGCTCCTGTTGGAAAGTATAGCTACATCATGACACGTGGTCCTTTTTATATGCAAAAGAAGTGAGTGGGCATCTCCATATTTCTGCAATTAGAGTGATCAAGATGCTCTTGAAAAGTACCGTATTTTCCGGCGTATAAGACGACTGGGCGTATAAGACGACCCTCCTCAGAGACATTTAAGGCTCATCAGACCCTTATGGGCTGGTCTGCCTGGTTACAGGAGAATGAGATCCGGCGTATAAGACGACCCCCGACTTTTGAGAAGATTTTTGTGTGTTAGAAAGTAGTCTTATACGCAGGAAAATACAGTACTTCATTTTGAGAACCCAGAATCAACTGCCAATTGTTTTCAAATTCAAAAGTGCATTTATTTTCAGATGTAAAGCTCTGTAGGATAAGTATGTCTCTCAGAGGAAGCCAGGAACCATGGCTCCTTCAGCTCCACTCAGAAGCAAAACAGCATGAGGACAAGACCATGGGGAGCAAGGGCCCTGTGGACCATTGCAAGAAACAGAAGTGGCTGCTTTATGGAAGGTAAGATATAGATTTCACATGGTAAAGTAACCAATTTGTGGAACTTCTCATAAAACATGAAAGTTGCATAGACAAGTGCTAGACTAAAGTAAAGGAGTAGGAGCAGACTCACTGACTTCACATAATTCATTCATTCATAAGATGTAGTCCATGTACAGTTTTTATCTGTACAGTTGAGCCATTGAAAAGCCCATCCCAGTTCATCCTCTTTTCATCCCAGCATAAGCTGAGGATCACAAAATCATCTGGAGGAAGAGCAGCGATAACTCTGAAGATTGAGAACAAGAGTAGATTGACTTGTCCTGCAAGAGAGTGACTCACAACCCAACAAAAGAAAGCCCACTCAAATGTCTGGCTTGCCAGTGAAGAGTAGGAAAACTGTCTGCTGATAGACAAATGGCAGCCATTCATCCTGACGCAGAGAACAGGTATAACAAAGCGGAAGTGACTCTTCTAAAGCATATCATGTGCTGTGAAAAGCTGCTGCCTGTATTTTAAAAGATGACCCACTATTGCAGCTCAGTCTTTCTTTCCCCTCCTGCTTTCATGAGTCAGAGATGAATATCTCCCACTCAGAAGCAGAATATTCAGAGCTCCCATACGACAGTGCTGAAGAGCCAGCTGCAGCAATTCAGAGGAAGCACTGGAGTCACATACCCTCTTCTGCAGGCAGTGCACTCTGCTAATAAGGATTAAGAAAATTCTGTCAGTGGAGCCCCCAGCTCAATCCTCCCATGGGCAGTCTTGTCAAGCTAAGGGGCATTGTTACCTCCAACTTGCTGAGTATGAGATCTGTCCAAGGCAAGACCAATATGAAAGGGTGGTAGTGTCAGACAAGTCTCTGAGATGAGAGAGACATGACCATCTTGTTATCGTTCCTGATATATACTGTATGTGTAATAAATTTACAGCTACAACCAATTAAAAATGTTGACTTCATCCTGCGAAACTAATTTGATTATCTGCAATTATCTGTGATCCACGACTCAGGCAAACATCCCAAAGGCTATATGTCTCCTTCTGGTACAAAAAAGCATACCTTTGCAATGTGGATCTCTCTCACCAAGTAAGACAGTGCCCCTTCAGATTAGTAGAGTACCCCCACTCCCCAAGAATAAAAAGGTAGGCACAATGTTCTGGAGATGTAGCAACACATTGGGTGGATGGCAAAAAAAAGAGCCTGGCAGAGTCAAAGGGTAGCAAGTTGGGCATATTGTGGCAAGCTACTTGTTTGTCAAAATAATAAAATGTGCATTGTGATAACGCACAAGATCTGTCCTGTTACACGTTCATACTCAATATTGTAACACGAGTACAAAAGGAATGGGTTTTGTGTTGTTGTGTTGCAACACACATTTCATTGTTTGCCTCTATGTGGATGTCCATGGCAGCAAATCAAGTTACTCCAGGATTTGGTATCCAGCATGATACACAGCATATTTTCAGGAAATCTGGGAATGGTGAAGACAAGACATGTACATGCACATACTTTTTCATACCCAAATTGCCCCTAGAAGCATCTGCTCCCAAGTACTGAAGTACTATGGCAATTGTAAGTATAAAATTTCTGAGGAAAACTTATAGCACAGGGCTTTTGTTTATTGTTATATATTTTTTATTATTATTTTTGAATTCGTTGGTGTAAGTCACCCAGAATTGCTTCAGATGGGCAGGCAAACACACACATACACACACACACACACACACACACACACACAAAGTCTTTCCAAACCTTGAAGGAAGATGCTTGAGGATGTATAAACCTTTCTTTGTCCCCCTTCATTAATTTTCATCATATAACTGGTTTCATATAAGAAAAAGGAATTTCCCTACTGCCGCTTCTAAAAAGGAACATCCAGCACTCCAAATAACAATGTGGGTCATGGCATTTCTGAAGTAAACAAGCTTTCTAACGGTATAGTCAAGGATTCCAATGTATACGCCGAGCAAACTTTATATAAACTCATTTGATTAATGACATTTACACATCTTCTATTTACCGTTGTTCCTGCATTGTTCATGCAAAATTGCATGCATGCATGCATGTATTAGACTATCCAGCCAGACCAAAAACCTGAGGTTTGAGTTGATTAATTCCAAAATCAAATCAGGTACTTCATCAAACATAGATTTAAAGTACGGATAGCATAATTTTGTTCTGTGCCCATTTGCGTGATGTAATATTCTTGTCTCCATTTTAAATAATGTGCTAGATAAACATTTATTAGTTTATTATTCTCTTATAAGAAAATACTATTACGATCAAGAAATTATATTAGAATTGCAAGAGAAACAATTTAAATGGAAATTAAATGACAAAGAAACTAGATAGTAAGTCATACCCAGATGTTAAATTATCTTGTTAAAATCTTACCCTAAAATTGGTGCAAATTAAGTTTCAGTTGGAGTACTGTATGTTCATTTCCCTTCAAGCAATGGGACCATAAAATTAATCTTAATCATCAGACTGAATTTGTTGCAAGCAAATGTTTACATCAGATTTTTAGATTTTGTTAGAGATGATGTCAAACTGTACTCTGTCCTCAGCACAATTTTTTTTATTTGGAAGTAAAGGGGGAAAAAAACTATCTGAAAGAATAAATGGCCTCTCGATGACATCATTAAATATGGAGATTTAAAAGCCTCACTAGGACTGACATCCTAACTACAAACATCCTTTGATCCCTGAGTCAATTTCCTTGCTCTGTACTACTCCAACTTCAGTTCCAATAGAAGAAAACATCTGTAGTGCACAGCTGAGTTATGGACTTCTTGGTGCTTTCTGAACCTGGTTGTTTGCTTGAAAACATGTCATTACCCAACTAGGGAACTTCATCTCTTTTGGAACTTCAGCCCAGAATGCCTCCAGAGTCCTTTCTCAAGGCCGACTGCTCTGGGAAGAAGTCAGAGCCAGAACAGGGCAAACGACTTCCTTGTCACAAGTGGAAAGGTCAGGAGATCTGTTCACTGGTCATAGCCTGTCTGCCCTCAAATGGTGCCTATTTAAGGCTGAGAAACATTCTGTAAAGATTTGTGAAAATAGTCTCCCCCCCACCCCACCCCCACACATGCACTTTTTAGATGAGATCTATTTTGAGTGAACTTCACAGTAAAAATAACCAAGCAGGCGATGCCTGGAAGGGCTAAAGGCACAGATTGTTCACGACACTGGAGAATTCTGCATGTTCTCCCATGAAAAGACTGACATCCCTGGGGGCTTCAATCATTGCAAGCCACTGGAGGAAGAGAGAATAGTAGCAAGAGAACTGAAACGTAGCAGTTTGCCAAGTTTCTAAATGCAAACATTCCTTTTGTTTATCTCTCCCCACCCTTTCCCCCCCTTTCTCATGACAATCAAATTCAGTTCCCTCTGAAACACAAAGAAATTTAGAGATTATCTAACCAAGAGGCAGCCTCACCCCAGAATCTAATCCTGCTTTCCTTGAAGGGGTGGAGATAAAAAGCCCCTCTCCCAACTCTTCACCAGAGTGTATTCTAGACAAGCCACATCTTTTATCCCCTTCAAATGTTTTTAGACATCTAATTGGAAGGAAAAAAGACTCCTGCAAGGATGTTTCCAGCTGACCCAGCATGCGAGGGGTTATTGAGTACATTCCCCCTTGCTAAAATCCCCAGCTCACAAAAGGTCATCCCCTCTCCCCTTATTGTCCGGACCTTTCAAAAGCACTGGGCCTGAAGAATTGGCTTTGAGGTTTCTAGCGATAAACTACCCTCATTCCAAACTAGAAAGGAAGGAAGCTCAAGATAGGTAGGCAGAGATGACAGACCTTTCCCAGGCACATCAGGTGTGGCAAAAACATCCAGCAGGCAGCAAATTTGGGGGCTTTTCACCAGGAACAGGAATAGGTCTATGTACAGGCTGTTTGGTATTAAGAAAGTCACAAATAGCATACATAAAGCAAGAAATGTTATATCACTCTTTGCATGGAGCAAACATGTGCTTTAGAAGTTGGCCAACATAATCCAGCCAAAGCAAAATCCAGATAGTTTTTTAGACTGATCCATCCAGAACTGCCTTCCATTCTGGAACAGCTCTACCAAAACAACATGCTCTGGATCCATGCACTAACTAAATAGCCATGTTCTAGCTCTATGTACAGAAGAAGCATGTGTGCTATAATCTGTGTACAGATCAATCTATCTATACTGCCTGATTTATGCATGGATCCATACGTAACACCCATTATGCTATTTTGTTTCAGAGTAAGCTTTATATAGACTGCAGAAAGAGAATAAAGTAAACCTAAAGAAAAAAAAGCACGAGATAAGAAAAAAAGGAAATGTAGCTAAACCTAGTTGACACTAGTATCATTCACTGTATCTTTTCATACATTATACTCCTTGAAAGCCATTCTTGTTTCCACCACATCTTTACATCACTTCCTATACTCTTCGTTGTTCTTTAAATTTGGAACTTCTTTCTTTCTCAGAATCTCACCAACTTCATCTAACTACAGTTTTTTTCAGTCTTCCACTTAATTTTCACTCTTTCCTCCTATGTTTTACAACATGATCCTGATTCATTCTCATTGCATTCTACAATCTATTCAATATTCTCTGTGAATCTGGTTTACTGGTTGACAGTCAACAGAGTGACACTATTTGCATAGAAATGTATATTTCACATTAAAAAACAATACATCCCTAGAGTAGCCACAAGTATTCCTTACACAATTATCCATAAATGGATAATTCAATTGGGGGTACTTTTTTAACCTTCTTTGCTCACTCATTTCCAAAGCAATTTTTAAAATTTTCATCAAATGATTGTTTTGCTTCTTTTAATATTGACTATTACTTGCTCTCTTAGTAATTCTTTCTCTCATCCTCATTTTTCCAATTGTCTCTTACATTCATTTTTTCTTTATCCACAGTCTCTTTTGTTTCATCTTTGCACACAGCATGCTTGCTCATTTTCCATTAGTGTAACTCTACGCATTTATGTGGCTTTTCATTCTGATACAGGCAGCTTCCCCATCTACTTTCCATTCATTTTATTCGAAAAACTAATCTATTTTCTATTACTTTTTATACAGGACTCATGTTTTTTTCCCCTAAAGTCCCACTTTCACTTTTTTCTTTTCCTCCATGGCTATTTCCCCCCAATATCTGCTGCTGAACACTATCAAAATGTCCTCTATTCAAAACTCCTCATCATTCTTGTATCCTTCAGTAATTCTCTCAGTCATTCATCATACACAATCTAACACATCGTGCTTTTAAATTTATGTTCATTCCTTTGCCATGTGTGTACATGAATAGATTTATGCTTACACCATAAGCATATATTCACCAGCCACCATTCTCAGGTTGATGAATAGTCAAATCATTTTTCTGTACTCTCTCGTTTTATTCCCACCCACCCATTCATATCACCTAACAGAATAATATTTTCTCCTGAACTGCTTTCATTCAAAAACTCATCTCTAACTCTTCCATTATCACCATTCACTGCAGTGTAACAGGTATAACAAATCTAATGAATTTCTGCTTCAAAATAAACAACTTAATCACACCAATTCACATTTTATTATTTATGTTAGCCCAGTCATACTTCAACCCACTTTCACTTCTCTCCATGAATCATCCACTCCAATCCACAAGACAATTACCTTCATTCAGATTTTATTAATTATTTCTGTATTATATTTTTCCCATTCTCTTAGTTTCACTGACATGTAATTTGTTTTTCTTTTGTTTCATTCATTCTTTCATAGGGTTTAACATTTCCTGTTCTTACATTCCAAGTTGCAATTTTCCATATGGCTTGATCATCATTAGGCCAATTAGCTTTGGTCAATTGAGGTCTTCACATAATGCCATTTAACCAGGTTACACTGGCCTTAGTCTTACCTGTGCCACATACAACATCCTCTGTTAATGGTAAAGAGAATGCTGGTTAGTTTTGATACATTTTGACCAGTGTGAGGAACCAGAGCCCAGTATTACTCCAAATATGCTCATGGTATTTCTATGCAAAATGAAATACCTAATCTAAAGACTATCTTGCAAGTCAACATTATGTTGCTCACATCCCGCCAACTTGGGGGAATTGCAGTGTAGTGCCGTATCTGCAGAACAGTTTGTATAGTATCTAAATACAATGGCACAAATGGACACTTGAGCATCAAATGTGTTCAACTGATGGGAATTGTAGAAAATGAGCATGCCACAGTAGCTTCGCCCTGAGCCCTCCAGCTGCTCCTGATGGGACAGATTCCCCATGCCCTAGCTCTTCACAATGGGGAGATAATCTGGAGTTTGCCAGATCATAAAACAGCAAAGGAAATATAATGCGGGTGAGGGAGGGGGCCAATAGGATCTCCCCTCTGGAACTAATCACAACTGAGCTAAAAGGGAGAGGGTTGCAGCACCAGAGATCACGCAAAGGGAATCTCAGAAGAAGCAACAGTTCAGGGTCTCCTCCCCATAGCTGGGCTTCAGCCATGTTTTTCCCAAAGAGTGACAAACTCTGAATGACCCTCCCACTTGATGATGATGTTGATGATGAAGAAGAAGCACATCCCCCTGCACCAGGTCCTATATACATACATATTCCCTTCCTTTGCCCTTCTTTTGCTCTTCTCTACACCTGGCTCAGGTTCGATGGGTCAGCTAGTGCAGGGCAAAACAACGGGACTGAAGCCCCCCCCCCCCCCACCTCACTCAGCCCTGGAAGGGAGGAGGAGACATCCGCGGAAGGAGGCGGAGCCAGGGAGCTTGGCACCGTGCCAGTCTGAAGCTGCGAAGCACGCAAGGAAAGGAGGGGGACTGGCAGTGGCAGACATGGAAAACCGGCGGGAGGGGCCGCTGCGCCGGGAGGGGGGAGGAAGCACACCCAGGAGGAGGCCCCTGCCCACCTCACGTATCTGTTCTGCTAGGGAAAAACTGAGCCCGGCAGAGAGAACCCCCCCCCCCCAACACATACACACGGCTTGCCCTTCACCGGCAACACTGCAAAGCTTTCAAGGACACAGCTGCGCCCTCCCCCCCCCCGCACAGAACAGTGACAGCCAGCGCCTCCCCCCCGCCTCCGAACCTGCACCAAGCAACGGAGCCTCCAGCAACTGGACAGGCCGTTCAAGAGGGGGCGCTGGAGGGTGGGGTGGGTGAATGCAAAATGCCTGGAAAACAAGCGCCTGCTCTCTGTGAATCATTCCCCCCCCCCCCCGTTTTACAAACGGGAGGGGGGGCAGAGACTTAAGCTAGCGAAGGATAGCAGAAGAGGCTGGCTCGTCGGACGAGCCTCCGCCCTCCCTTCCTCCCCGCTTCCCCGGTGCCCGGTCCCAGCTCTACAGGTGTGCGCGCGGAAAGGCGAGCAGCAGGGCGATGCCCCCAACGCCCAGCCGTGCCCCGCAGAGCCTCCGAAGAATACCTCCCCCCCACCCCCGCGAGCCCCACAGAATCACTCCTTGCCTGTTCCGCTTCCCTAAATAGTAATAATAATAATAATTTTTTTTTATCCCGATCGCGTAACGCCTCCCTTCGCGCAGGGATTAACGGGGGGGATGACACGGGGCCCCCTTCGGTCATGCCAGGCTGCCATTTTTGCCGCTTCGCCCTCCTCCGTTCGCGAGAGAGCGCAAAAGCATTCCGCTTTGCAGGAGAATTTCCTACAGGGAAGGGGGGGGGAATGGAAAACCCCGGCAGCTTCCCCCACCCCGATCTTTGCGCGTGGCTCTTTTGTGCTTGCAAAAAAAAAAACAAAAAACAAAAACCAAAAACCGATGCATCTTTGCAAAAATAAATAAATAATTGAACGCTGTAGAGCAGGCTCGGGCGAGACACGTCTGCAAGAAAATGAAAAATAATAATAAAAGCTCCCCCCCCCCCCATGCGCACGTATATTTACCGACAGACACACACGCATGCATATATACACGCGCATATACAAACACGCGCATATACAAACACGCATATACACACAAGCAAAGATTGCAAAGCCTGCCTGCACAAACGCGCTTGGGGGCAGCGCAGTCACACTCTCCCCCCCACCCCCATGCCAAGCCGTTTTCCTCTCCCCCCTCTCCTTAAGGTAGGTGAAGTTCAAGTTCGCCGAAATCCGGGGTGGGGGTGGGGGTAGAGCATTTAAGGCTGGGCCAATCCTTGCGGGGGAGGGGTCACCCCCTGTCATCTCTCTCTCTCTCTCCCTCCGCTTTTCCTGATCTGGTGCCAAGAGTGAGTCCCTCAAACTTGAAGGGGGGTTGGGGGGGAGAGGAGAGGAGAGGAGCTGAAGCCGTGCCAGCAGCCCCCCTCCCCCCCCCCCCCCCGCAGTTCAGAAAGGCGAAATTTCTGTGCATGAAAGGAAATGCAACAAGCGCCCGGTAGGGGAGGATTGCTGCTGCAATTTTGGCATGCCTGTAAAAAAACACAAGCAGGGAAGCGGGGGGGGGGGGGGGAGAGAAACATCCGCCAGCCTCTCTGCACCAGCCTCTCATGTCAAAGCAGATTACCCTCCCCGGGGCGGAAATACGGGAGGGCATGATGACCCTCCGTGCAAAGTGTCATCGGGACCCCCGGCCTGTTCGGGGCTTTACCTTGAACCCCGGTGTTCCTCCTGCAGCTGCTGCTTCCTTCCCGGGAGGGGGGGGGGAATCCTCCTCCTCCTCCTCCTCTTTCCGCGCTCCTTGCCTTGCCCAGCCTGTGGAGGAGGCCTCGCCCGCCGTCTCCACTGCAGCAAGAATCGGATCCGACCGGCTCGGATCGGACGCACTCGGCCCGCAGGGCCACTGGAGAACGAGAGAGGGAGCTCGGGAGTACCCGCTGCGAGACAGGCAGACAGGCCAGCCAAGCTGGCCGGCCCGGTCCTAGCGCTAGCAAGGCTCTCTCTCTGGTGTTACCCTGCTTGCTGCCAAAGAAGGCGCCGAGGCCCTGAGCAAAAAGCTCTGGTTCCTACGAGGCAGCCTCTTTCATGGCTCCGAGAGCCGCCACCAGTTGCTGCCTGGATCTTCAGGGCTGCCTGCTGGCCTGTGTTCAAATAAAGGAGTTCTTACTGACTGATGGGCAAGGGAGGAGGACTGTCATCCCAGCACAGGTGCCAAAAGAATTGCTCATAAATAAAACCTTTGGGGTGGGGAGGGAAGAGTCTTCCTTTCATCCAGATCTATTGCTACGCGGTTAGTAAGTCTGTTGTAAAGCTGCCAAACGCACACTTTGAAATTAGGGGAAATAATCACCTTTTGGTTACTAATTGATTACCATTTGTTTCCAAGAAACACCCCAATGGACACTGGTCCTTTCCTATTGTTCACAGTCCATTGGAAAAGCCAAGTGAGATCTTGCTCTTCGTTTTGTTTGCTTTGCATGCATCAAATATGACTGTTTTTGCTGCCAGAGAAGTGGCATGGAGTTCCACAAGTTACAGTGTGTGTGGCATAATGCTTAAATAATTTAACAGAGTTAACAGATTAATAGAATTGGAAAGGACCTTGTAGGTCATCTAAGTCCAACCCTTCACCCAAGCAGGAGACTCTACATCAGGGCTGTCAAACTCCCAGACCGCTGGCCACATACATCATGTGCTGGCAACACCCATGTCCGGTTTAGCAAAGGAGGGGGGAAGTCCCAATATGTCACATGATGCCGCCGTGACGTGAGTTTGACACCCATGCCCTACATAATTTCTGACAGATGGCAGTCCAGTCTTTTCTTGAAAGCTTCCAGTGCTGAAGCTCCTACAACTTCTGAAGGCAAGCTGTTCCATTGGTTGATTGTTTTCACTGTCAGAAAATTTTTCCTTATTTCTAGGTTGAATCTCTCCTTGATCAGTTTCCATCCATTATTCCTTATCTGGCCTTTGAGGGCTTTGGAAAATAGATTGACCCCTTCCTCTCTGTGGCAGCTCCTCAAATATTGGAAGACGGCTATCATGTCTCCCCTGGTCCTTCTCTTCACTAGACTAGCCATGCCCAGTTTCTGTAACCATTCTTCATATGTTTTAGTCTCCAGTCTCCTAAACAACTTTGTTGCTTTTCTCCTGAATATACCAATAATGTGGACTCAATTAAAGGTGATCTCAGTTGGGGCCAGCAGAACTGTGAGCAAGGTGATGTCCTGGAAGGCAGGCACAGCTATGGAAAAATTACGCTTCCTGAGTCCCATTAGATCAGCGGTCCCCAACCTTTCTGGCTTGGCAGCCTGTGGGGGAGGAGTGGGAAATGGGATAGTTCCCTGTGAGTGGCAGGCAGGTGTGCAAAAGTGGCGGGTGCTTGCCACTTGCATGAAGGGAGCATTGTGCACAATTGCAAACAGCCACTGCTCGCGCAAGGGGAGCTTTGTGCATAAGCATGCACTCGCCCACCGCTTGCATGGCCCGGGTCCAAAAAGGCCACAGCCCAGTAGTTGGCCATGGCCCAGGGGTTGGGGACCTCTGCATTAGATGACCTTTCCTAAAGGATGGGACCCTCCTGGCTAACATAAATGGAAACCATAGTATAAGGTGGTTCCTCAACCTGGCTCCTTTCTCTCCTACCTCAAAATGCAGGTTTTTCTGTCAACATTTTGCCAAAGTACTGCAGCACAGCCTGCAAGATTGGTTTTGAAACTGCAGTTGCTCCAAACTGCAGCAGCCCAGCTGGTAACTGGCATAAATAAATTGAGCGGTATATCAAGCATAGCAGTACGCATCGGTCTCGCTGCTGTTTAACAGCATATTTCCTGGTCCAGTTCCAAGTGCTGATGTTATTTATTTATTTTATAATCGGACTTATATGCCGCCCTTTCTCCGCGAGGTCTCAGGGTGGCTCACAACAGTAAAACCAGTCCAGATTAAAATTCAGACACTAAAAACTAAAATTCCCATTAAAACCCCATTCAGTCCAGGCCAGCCTGGCGAAACAACCATGTTTTAAGGTCGCGGCGGAGGAGCAAAGGTCGGGGGCTACCCGGAGCTCCAAGGGGAGCTGATTCCAGAGGGTAGGTGCACCCACAGAGAAGGCTCGCTCCCTAGGGGCCGTCAGCCAACATTGTCTGGCTGACGGGATCCCAAGAAGGCCCTCTCTGTGTGAGTGCACCAGGCAATGGGGAGCTGTTGCTGGCTGCAAGTGTTCCGCCAAATTCCCCTGACCTAAGCCATGTAGGGCTTTATAGGTGATCACCAACACCTTGAATCTCTATGTGGTCACTAAGAGTCAGTGCTGACCCACTGGTAAATAATCAATCAATCAATTTGCTGAGTTAATTTCTATCTTTCTTCTAAAAGTTTGGGTGGTATGTATAGCACTCCCATTTCCCCCTACAGCTATATGTGAATGTGAGAAACTGAGAGACAATAATAGGCCCAAAATTACTCATTGAGTTTCCGAAGCTGAAGAAAGATTTAAATGTGGGATCACCTGATCAGCCTATGATTTTAACCAGCTAAGGTACATCATCCTGGTTTTCTAGAAATGTTTTTCCAAGAAGAAAAGAATGTATTCTGTGGATCCTTAGAGGAAAGGGTACTTTGGAACTAGTTTTCCAAGGAGGTACAAGTAGTCCTCATTTAGTGACCACAATTAGTACCAGCAGCTTGGTTGCTAAGCAAAGTGGTCACTAGTGAAACCACTTAATGTTTATGTTCTTATTTCAGATTTCCTTTGGTTTATGATCCTGCAAAGGTTGTAAATGCAAGGATTAGTTTCAGAGTTACATTTTCATCATTGTCATAATTGTGAACAGTCGCTATATGAGTTAGTTGCTAAACAGGAATTAAGAGGTGGTATTCAGCAGGTTCTGACCAATTCTGGAGAACTGGTAGCGGAAATTTTGAGTAGTTCCTCTGATTTTACAGTATCCTTCCCTTGGAGTGGGGTGGGAATGGAGATTTTACAGTATTCTTCCCCTGCCACATCCACCAAGCCATGCCCACCAAGCCATGCCACGCCCACAGAACCGGTAGTAAAAATTTTTGAATCCCACCATTGAGGAATTACCTATGTGTAGTTCAAGATTATCCCCACCAAACAATTGGGGGGGGGGGAATGAAGTGAGGGTTACAATGCAGTGGGTGCCTCTGTGTTGTTCTATGTGACATTTAGCTTCTCTGATCTTGTGAAGTCCCCAGAAGGATTCAGTTTGGGTTTATCCCCAAACCCCTATTCAGGTTGGCAGGAGGAATCACTTTTCAGGATAGGAAGAAACTGTTTCTACCTCCTTCGTTTTTGGCGTAGATGTAGAGAGAATGGCCTTCAGGGATAGAGGAAGAACATAACATTAACATAAGTAAAAGTATCAGACAAGCCCCTCCCTAATGTACATGAAGAGAAAGGGAGGAAGCACATTCAGACTTGCAAGATTTTGTTACTGCAACTTTACAATAAAAATAGCATTGGCCTACATAACTTTGGTTTCTTGGTCCAATCTATCTTGAAGAGCTGAGAGTAGAGCTCTCAGAGCCCCTTCTAAAATTTCAGCTGAATTTGTATCTTTTCTACTGTGACCATATCCCCATCAGGTTCATAAGGAGGGCTCTTATACACTAATTCACTCATTGTTAATATTGACATTGATTTTGGGGGGGTTATTTGTTTACCAGTTTCTTTGCATTGCCTATCTCTTTTCTGGGCTGCAGCCTCCAGTATGCTGTCTCCAACCTTGGCAACTTAAGCTTAAAGTTGCCAAGGTTGGAGACCCCTAGTCTAAAGACCTACATAGCCTCAAAAAAGGTTGTGAGAAGTACTGGGCAAGCTGGTTAGGCTTGTGAGTGGTTTCCCTTGGCTGAATTAGCAAGACAGTGTTTTTTTTTCCAGGACATACTCCCTGGGGGATCCTTAAAAGGTAGACCATGACAATTCTTCTTCCAGCAATTGCTGTTGTTGTTGTTAGTCGAGGGAAGTCATGTCCGACCCATCGTGACCCCATGGACAACATTCCTCCAGGCCTTCCTGTCCTCTACCATCCCCCGGAGTCCATTTAACCTCACGGAATCCATTTAAGCTCACGCCGACTGCTTCAGTGACTCCATCCAGCCACCTCATTCTCTGTTGTCCCCTTCTTCTTTTGCCCTCAATCTTTCCCAGCATTAGGCTCTTCTCCAGTGAGTCCTTCTTTCTCATTAGGTGGCCAAAGTATTTGAGTTTCATCTTCAGGATCTGACCTTCTAAAGAGCAGTCACGGTTGATCTCCTCTAGGACTGACCGGCTTGATTGCCTTGCAATCCAAGGGACTCACAGGAGTCTTCTCCAGCACCATAGTTCATTCCAGCAATAGTGTTTGTCGAATAGGCCATGCTGGGAAAAATAGGACTGTAGGGTTTTCCAGAAGGGTTCTTGAATGTGGCAGGGGTGCAGATCATGAGGCCCAGCCCTCAAGGTCTCTGGCCATTTCCTCAGTAATGATTTGTAACACCCTCTATCTATTGCCATGCCAACACTACAATAATGAAGACAGGCATAATTTTTGTCACAAGGACTGGGTGACATTATTGGTTACTTTTAAGAAGCCTCTGAGGAAATGGCCTCTCTTGGATTTTCAAAATTTGACCATTGAAGGGTGTGGTGCACAGGTACACATGCACAATCACTCACACACACACACACACACACACACACACACACACACACTTACATCAAAGGAAAACGTGGCCACTGGAATTGGAGTGTTGTTAGCCCCAGCCAGCAAAAGAAAGAGATTGCCTGAATAGCCTATGGAAAACCATGATGCTCTCCCATATATCAGTGAAGACAATGATTGATTTGAGTCAAGCATCATAACTGAAAACAAGCAGTGGTGAGCTCCAGGCCTGAGAGCTTCCTTGCATCCCACATTATGGAAGTGACGAGGGATCCACACTTGGAGTTGGCAGAGAGAGTCAGAAAGAGAGTCAGAAACAGAGCAGAAAGAAAGAAAGAAAATATATTAATAGAATTAAGTAAGCTAAGAAGAGAATTGTTACAATATTAAATATGCTATGTATTTCAATATTAAGTTAAGAATAGACAAATAATGAATATGGCACACTGTAAATTATAATTGTTATTGCACAAGACATTTGTAACCAGACCGCACACTGTTTAATGGAAGATGGATTGTTTGTATTAAAATAAAATAAAAATTTTAATAATAATAATAAACAAAGAAACACAGCAGAAAGGGGAAGAGTCCCCAGTTCTTTCTCCTGATCCTCATTGCCCTGACAGCAACAGTAGAAATGGCCGCCCTTGCCTTTCTATTTGTTGTTGTTGTTAGTTGCGAAGTCGTGTCTGACCCATCGCGACCCATGGACAATGTTCCTCCAGGCCTTCCTGTCTTCTACCATCCTCCGGAGCAGTGGTGGGTTTCAAAATTTTTTACTACCGGTTCTGTGGGTGTGGCTTGGTGGGCGAGGCATGGCTTGGTGGGCATGGCAGGGGAAGGTTACTGCAAAATCCCCATTTCATCCCAATCAGCTGGGACTTGGGAGGCAGAGATTAGATGGGGTCGGGGCCAGTCAGAATTTTTATTATCAGTTCTCTGAACTACTCAACATTTCCACCACCGGTTCTCCAGAACTAGTCAGAACCTGCTGAAACCCAACTCTGCTCTGGAGTCCATTTAAGATCATGCCTACTGCTTCAGTGACTCCATCCAGCCACATCGTTCTCTGTGCCTTTCTATAGGAGCAGATAATTTGCTGGCCTTGTTTTTTAATAAGGCAATAGAGCCACAGTGGGAGCAACAGTTTTCATTCACTTCGTAACTCCAGGACTGGAGGAAAGCACATTGCTAGGGTCATGGGGACGATTGTAAAGGAAAGGATTTCCCTTGCTCAGTCCAGAAATCCATATGAAAATAACCCTGGCAGATAGCTGCCAGCTTCTCCTTGAACACATCCAGTTCCGAGTGGAGCCCACCCACCCTCGGCCTAATTCGTTTGTTTGTTTATATGATTTACAGGGCTTTTTAACTTCTGCTATTCTGGGCAATTAACAATAATTAAAACCACAGTGATCAAATTCCCCCAAATCAGATAACAATAACCACAAAATTCACATTAATTCAATGCAACCAAAGTCATGGGAAAATTATATCCTTCAACTATACAACAATACAGCTATACAGCTGATTTCACCTTAAACCCAGCACCATGCCTAAGGAAATAACCATGTTCTAGAGCTTTTTGGACTCCCAACAGGATCTGGGAAGGGGGAAGAATCTGAATCCTGATATCAAACTTCTCTTACTTTTGGGAAGTAAGAGAAGTTTGATTTGTTAATCCAGTTAGGATAGCCTGTAGTATGAGCTCAGCCAGTGAGATGAGAAAGGGGAAAAAAAAGACATATCTAAATTAAGGTTGACTTCTCAAAGTTGGTTTTCTCCAACACATTTCTCCGATGATTTATTCCTGCCTGCTCTGTTGCTAGTGACAAAATTTCTTCTGCCTACATAATTCTTCAGATGACTCTCCAGCAAAGTTTGCAAATATCTGTTTGTGGGCTGCTTGTTCCTTGCTGCTCTGCTTTGAGATCCCCACATGCTCAATTCAATGACTAATAATGACCCCACTTAGATAACACTTATCACTTGCTAACTAAATAACCCAATTATTTGCTGACACACACCTCCTCCGCCCCCCACTCCATCCTGTTGAGTCATTCACTTCTGGAAGCACCCACCAGCAGCAACAACTACCTCTTGTTGCTGTATTGTCATGCTTTAAGGTTTCCAAGGGAAGTGAAGGCCAGAAGAGTTGGCAGCAAATAGGTGTCTTTTTGGTAGGGGCTGGAATTTGAGGTGGCTTGGTTGAGATGACAGCTTTTACCATAAAAATACATGAAGGGTTGTTCTGATGAAGACAGGTTAATGAATGGGATTGGCCTTTTTTTTATATAGTTGATGACTCAATTCACTTGCTTAATTCTACAGATCAGCATTGCTAATATTCTGCAGAACATCTTCTGTCAACTCGTGGCTGTCCAAATTGCCCTAGAAAGCAGCAGAAGTTGCAAGAGTGCATCACACGTAAATAATCCCTTTGTCATTCCAGCAATCAGGTTGATAGGCTGAAAAGGACATTGTTCTTCTTTCCAGCAGACATGTTTTATGTTGATGGTATACAGTACCTGATTCACTTTTGCTTATGGTTTTATTAAGATGGGAACCACTGTCCACAACCAGGCTCTATTTGAGTCTCTCTGCCCTTCTCCTAATCTGATCCCATTTTACAGTCTGTTGATGAGGGGAAATTGGTCTTCATTCAAAGCAAATGTCTAAAAAGTATGCTACCCAGTTCTTGCTTTGGAAGGTGACCTTGAGGGTGGACATCCTACGTTTGCCTTGTGCAATGTAATGTAGTTCATGTCCCAAGGGTGTATTTCAAAAGGCAACTGGACTTCTTTTTTGTCTTGAAGACATTTTGCTTCTCATCCAAGAAATGTCTTCCATTCTTGGATGAGAAACAAAATGTCGAGACACACCCGGCTCGACACCTCGGGGGGAGAAAGCCCATCCACCGGAATGGGAGAGATGAACAAGTACACGCCTCGCTGAGGGGAAAACATACCGGAGATGAATGAAGACGCTATCGTGGAAGGAGGGAATGCTAGTCACGGTGGTGGGGTGTTACAAGGTGGTCAGGCAGACGGTCACGCTGCGGCCGGGTTAGGGCTGATTTTTGTTTCCTTTTATGGGTGATGTAACGGCTACGCAACGAGCAAAGCCAAACCCAGAAGTATAGCTGATTGGAAGGCATTTTGGCACAATACATAAAAAAGGGGGTTGGGCTAGGGAAGTCTCCGATGCCGACTTTGTGTTATCGTTATTTGAACTCAGCGTTGTCTGCGGCAACTTGGAGAATGAAATAAACCAGGATTCTGCTGAGTCACCATACCAGACTGCAGTGTCGTTTGTTGGAGTGCCCAAGTTTGCTGAGCGGTCTGAGACAAAACATCTTCAGGAAAAAAACAGGAAGTCCAGTTGCCTTTGGAAAAACACCTTTGGGACATAATGCATGGTGGTTTCAACATTCTGCATCAGAGATCTCACATCTGCTTTTGACACCATACTAATATATTTTACTTATTTTGATATTATAATTCCCATCTTCTAAAGCAGAACAGAACAGTCTAGCTCTAGGACAGGGGTCTGCAACCTTAAATACTCAAAGAGTCATTTGGACCTGTTTCCCACAGAAAAGAAAACACCGGGAGCCACAAAACCTGGGTGGGCATGGCCAACTCGATGTCACTCACTTCCACCAGTCACATGACCCTCTAGCCACGCCTACCCAGATGATCATTAGGACAAAAAACCAATTGTTAAAAAACACCAGGAACCACAAAATCTTTTTGACATATCTCTCTCTCCCCTCCCTCCCTCCCCCCTCTCTCTTATCTCTCTATGTCTCTCTCTCTCCCACCTCTCTCTGTATCTCTCTGCCTCTACCCTGGCCACTTCTCCATCCCTTGCCGTTGCCCTTACCTTCTCAGGCCAGGCGAGGAGTGATGGGGAGGTTGAGGGGCAGGGCCAGCCAGTGGTGGGATCACCTGACAGGGAGCCATAGCAGAGGGCCCAAAGAGCCGCTTGCAGCTCCGGAGCCATAGGTTGCTGACTCCTGCTATAGGAGAACATTGTTGGGAAACTGCTTAAGGGACTTGCTAAAGGTTAAAATTTCAAAAATCTATTTTACATCCCCAATGTTATGCCTGGAAACACCAACTGACCAACTGAATATTGTTTGGCATCTACCAGGCTCTCTGCCTCTACATCACTCACCACACAGAACTCAAGGTGTAGATATAAAGAAAGTGAGCTGAAAATAGTGGCCCAAGTTTAACAACCTCAAAAGCAAACTGGAAGAGACGTTCTACATACAAACCAGTCCTCGGATTTGGAAACCATTTTTCCTCAGGCAGTCTCTCCAACATCTTTTCAGAAGAAAAAATGAATTGTCCTTTACTTCCCAAGATAAATCATCCCTGAGCTGGCTCTTGTTGCACATTCATTAAGTTTTACTAGAGTTAAGCCTACCATTTAGCAGAGTCAGGTTTATTTTGGTTTTCTGGAAAATGTGTCTAATTGTTTTCTCACTTATTTAATTTGCTATTTATTGTGCATTTATTTTCAGGGATGGGGAGAAATATGTGAGAATTTTCTGTTTAGGGTGCCAAAATCATTTGGCTGACCTTGGACACTGTGCTATAGGTAGTTGAGCGTGATGAGGGAAGTGTCTGTTTGGTTCTATGCCTCAGGCAGCAAAATAGGTTGAATCAACTTTGGGAAACAGCAAAGCTGGTTTTGGGCAACATGATGGATTAAGATCTATATTCTGCCTGTTAGAAAGATGCAAACCAGAGGTGAAATGCTCCTGCTTCAGACCGGATCGTCCAATCCAGTAGCGATGGCAGCAGGTGGCTCAGAGAACCAGTAGCAAAAATCTCTGCCCCTGCCCATGGCCAGCTGAGCCGTGCAATCATCAGAGGCTTTTTTTTTTATTTTTAAAAGCATTTTTTCTAAAACCTCTTTAGCCGAAAATATGCTTTTAAAAGTAAAAAAAAACTTCTAATAATCGCGCGGCTCAGCTGAGATCATCAGAGGCTTTAAAAGAAAAGAAAAGAAAGCCTCTGCCCATCAGACAAGTCAGCTGGGCTCCTCAGAGGCTTTTTTAAAAAAAAGAAAGCCTCTGCCATCAGGTAACTCAGCTGGGATCGTCAGAGGCTTTTAAAAGCATTTTTTACAACCTCTTCGGCCTAAGAGGTTGTAGAAAAATGGTTTTAAAAGTAAAAAAAAAAAAATTGGCCACGCCCACTCAGTCATATTAACCCCCCCTCCACCAAGCCACACCCACAGAACCATAGTAACAAATTTTACATTTCACCACTGATGCAAACTAAAACTCTGTAGGTATGAAAAGGATGGAAACTAAAATGGCTTGAAATAGGTGTGAGAAGGATGGAAGCTGAAATTATTCCATTATCATAAAGGTTAGGGAACTGGTTAATTGCCCACTATCAACACCATCATAACACTTCCCTGGTCAATTATTTGGAAAACACAACTGACCAGGTGAAATTCCTTCAATTTTTTTTTTAAATAAGACTGTCTAAACCTAAAATTAACCTTCTGAGATTTACTTGAGTGAATCAGTTGGCCATCTTAGAGTATTTAACATGGCATGCTAACCTATCATGTTAACCCAATTAAGTGTGTTTTTCACTTAAGGGCAAGCACTTTCAAAAGTTCTTGGAAATTTACACTGAGGTTTCTTGGATAAAACTGGAACAGCAAATCAAAGAATTTCTCTCATCCACAATTAAGTAAGTCACTTCTGCACATTCATCATACATGTATAGTTCAACATTCTGCTGAATTGTTCTTGAAATGAATTTGTCACAGTTTGGGGCGGGTGACTCTCTTTAGGCGCCAATTTTTATCTAATGCTCAGTGTATCTTTTCAATAATTGTGCTTCTACATTGTTCCAAGCCATGATCATTGTACATTAAGAATGCTTGATTGGCTACGCCAGAGTTGGCTGAATTAAACATACAGAGCCATAAATTCTGGCTTACAAACCACATTAGCTGGGTTCACCCAATATACTAAAGTAAATCATAATAAACAATATTATATTATAGTTTTGTGCCATGGATAGCAATGCTCAGGAACATAACAAATAGAGGCAACATGTTTATGAGGTCCAAAATACATAAGCTAAACACTGTTATCTAAAATAGCGAGCCCACATTTATTTTATTTTATTCTTTTTAGAAAAGCGGTTTCTAGAAGAGGTGAACCTTGGAATCCAGGCAGAGAAGAAAAGAGAACTCCCCAAGTTTCTTTTCTTGCATAAACAAGATGTAAGACGGGGGTCTCCAGTCTTGGCAAGTTTAAGACTTGTGGACGTCAACTCCCAGAATTCCTCAGTCAGCAAATTCTGGGAGTTCTGAGAGTTGAAGTCCACAAGTCTTAAAGTTGCCAAGGTTGGAGACCCCTGATGTAGGAGACTTTATGACACATGCTATCCCATAATGCATTGCACATCTTTAAGAATCTGCCTAAAGCCCCCAGTGATGGGGAAGGAAGATCTCCTGAGCAGCAAATATCTTCTTGAGCCACGCTGCCTCTTCCTGATAAATTAAATACTGGCCTTTGAATATAATTTTTATTGCAGCTGGACTCCGGCTGGGAGCTTCTAGCTCAGAATCTGGGCATACCAGAGATGTGGTAATAAGCATTATCTGAGTCCCATCAGTTCATCCTTACTCAATTCATATAACAGTACACATCTTTTTCAGGATCTAGAAGGAAGCATTCCTAGACGCATTGGCTGGGATATCTACATGCACTACTAGATTAAGCTAAAGTGAGTTTACATAGATCAAGTCAAGGGAACCCAACTTTGTCTTATTGTTTGAGGATGAAATATGAAGCCAGTCTCCCTCCTTCCAATGCCATAGACAGGCTTCTTTGTTCCTCTCCTGAAAAGTCAACTGGAACTTGTATCCATGTGGAAGACATGGCCATGTGAATAAACTGTATATAAGTTATTAGCTTTTGTAGCAACCTTTCATAAAATCCTGTCTTCTTCATCTCCTGCCCTTCCCCAGAAAAACTTTTCAGCTGCTGTTTCCCAGAGGCCCTAAGATTACCTGCTGATTTTGTCTGGATAACACCACTGCATTCCTAGGTCATCAATCATTAATGCACAGAGCAGAGAGGAAGGTCCCTGAGTGAGAAAGGGAAGTGGGCAGGTCATCTTCACAGCTTGGAATTGAAGGAAGAATTCATTTTATGATGATGGATGGGCGCTAAGGAACAGATACAGCCACCTCAGGCCATTAAATGGGATAGACAAGGCAGAGGCCCATTAGCTCTGCCCTGGGTCACTAGTTCATGAAATTTCCCAGCTCAACATCACAGGGGAGATAATGGTGGTCACAGAAAGTGGCCCCTGGTGGCCACTGCTGAGCTTTTTTAAGGGGACTCAGGTTCAGGCTATTGAGAAATCATTCTATGGCAGATAGAACAATTGCATGTTTCTCTTCAAGATGGTAGAACAGAGAGTAGTATTGGCTTCCCTTTGTTTAGATATTGTCTTTTATAAAATGGCTCAAGACTTTCAGTTAAATAATTTCTCTACAGTAACTAAATGTATACTCTGCCTTCAAGGTTGGAATTTGTTTTATTTAGAAAAAATCCTTATTGCCCCAGCTATTCTTCTGTTCTTGGTTGGTTCTTCCTTACCACCTAAGCTATTAATTCCTTCTTGTTTTGTTCACAGAATAAACTCACATTACACTATAAATATCCCAGACTGACTTTATTTCATCAGTATCAGAATGGCTACGTTGGCAGACTCCTGGTTAAATGAACCATGATTTACTCAATTATGTTAATTGTGTGAATTGCACAACACAAGTGAGCCAGAAGTTAAACACATAAGTTGGGTCTTCATAGCATTTTAAGACAAACTCTGGTTGGCTAGTTTTTCTTTCAATGCAGTATGTAAACTCAGCCAGTCAGGAAGAGATCTCTACCTTGTAAATGCTTATATACATGAAGCAGTAAAGCTGTATAAAATTATTTATGTGATTCATGAGCTTCTACACATTGCAATGCCATTTATGGCTGAATCTAGATTTATTAGCAAAGGGCTAGCTGTGATCAGATGGGGGTATGGCTTTGATGTCCTTAGCAATTACTTCATCTGCCAAAACTTAGACTAAGTCAAACAGTGGGTGGGGAAGAGAGAAATTCCAGAACATCTGGAGTTTGGGAAGAGGAGGTAAAATTAAAAGGAAATCGGAGGCTGGAGAGAAATCACTGGTTCTATATTTCTTTGATCACCCTGATTGAGAATATTCATGAACATACTTATCCAATTCTAAACCTTCAAGGTGAGATGTGGGTACTTGGTCAATTTAAGACCATCACATTGATCTATATTGATTCAAAATCAATATAAAAAGGTATGATTATAGGGGAATTAAACATCGATGTTGACTCTGGGAAAGATACCAAAACCACCTTCCCTGATAAAAAAAATAATAATCAAGGATTGTTAAACCTTGTCCTGAAGAAGAAAAGCACAGCTGACCAAGACTACCTCTGTAGTTCAGAATGTTTACATATAGAGGCTATGTTCTCACAACCCACTTAAACTGATTAATGAACTAACCATCTTCTAACCAATGGATTGTTTGCACGATACACTATGCACACACTGAAAATAAAAACTTACCAAAGTTAATAATAATGTTTACTACATAATATGAATGCAATCTTGAACTGACATTGTGTGAGACCAGCCAAAGGCTATCAGGAAAAAGCTCTTTACAGAATAAGAAGTTTAAGATAGGCTATAAGAGAAGAAGTGATAGTTGAGAAGTGTTGGAAGGTCAAAAGGTTATCAAGTATAAGAAAAGAAAACATACTTTGAACTTCAGTTACTCACACACCGAAGTATTTCAGTGGAGTGGTTACTCATTATTATGATGTTTAAAAAAAGGATTACCGTAATTGACTAATTTTCACAGGATTAAATTTAACCCAAAATAAAACAATTAATGCTCTGTCTTAAACTAATGCCACCCACTCCTGTAATGGGAATGCCTAAAACCAGTCAGCTGACCTGTTTTGCATATTTAGTCCTCCAGGAAAAAGCTGGAGAGAAAGAGTGGCTAAAAATCAAACCTTTTGATGACAGAAATCTTGTTTGGCCACACACGCTATAACATACGTGGGTCAATGACTTTATTGAGTCCTGTTAGAGCAGGTTGCTGGTGAGCTTGGGGCTCTGCTCAGGATGCAGTTTTGAATCTTTAAAGCTCTATACCATTTGGATCCAGGTTATTTGTGGGCCACCTACATCCTTATGAGCCTGCTTCTGTGTTGCAGTCATTTTTATTAGCATCATATATATAGCTTGTTCAAGTTGCAGTTTTGACATGTTTCATACACTTACATTTGTTTCAGATGACTGTATGATTTTATATAAACACCATACAGTATTGCTATTTAATTCTGTGTTTTATATTGAAACATCTTGAAAAATCTGCCGTTTTGCATTAAGTGCACTAAGGGTATAAATACATTTTAAAAATAACTTCTTGGGGTCCTATTATTTCCATTTCTCCATGGTCCTGTTGCAACAGTGGTAGAATTCTCATAACAGTAGATTTGCTTCAGAACTCTGGAGGCCCACTAGAACAGGAGTCTCCAACCTTGGCAGCTGGGAGTTGAAGTCTGGGATTCTGGGAGTTGAAGTCCACCAGGTTTAAAGTCGCCAAGGTTGGAGACCCCTGCACTAGAAGACAATAAAATATATATTTCTCTCTAGTGATTGTTCAGAATTTTTCAGGGCAGCACTGATAGTCCTAGACAATTGATTGTGGGCATTTACTTCCAGTTGTTAATGTGCATTCCTTCAGTCCTTTAGTTGGAGAAAAAATAAAGATGGCCCCAATTTGTGCTGCTCCAACTGCTGATGTCCAATCTGTCAGGCTTTCAAGCGGACCTGTCCTTATGACTTTACTGCAAGACAATTGAAGGGGAGAACCAGTAAAATTCCCCTGGTATTGTTTTTCTTTCACTTGTATCAGCAACCAAAGGGGAGAAAAAATACTACTTGTGTTCCTTAAGGTATGGCAGGGTGATCTTGGACAAATGTGGGCAATGCCTAAGGCAGAGATTGCCTGAGTGACAGGCTGACAGAATGAACTGCCTTTTGCATCAACTGAAATTTTCAAGTTGTTCTCAGAGGCTTTATAGCCGTGATGGCGAACCTATGCCACAGGTGCCCGAAGTGGCACGTGGAGCCATGTCGCCTGGCACACGCAGCGTCGCCCATTCCTCTTCCGGGTTTCTGGCACATATGCACGCACACTGATCAGCTAGCCTTTTTGCATGCGGCAGTGCCAGAAACTGGGAGAGTTGGTCTTCCGTTTTCGTGCGTGAGCATGCTTGCCGGCAAGCTGATTGTTGTGCTTGCATGCACTCCAAAAATCCAGAAGAGCAGCTGGCCAAAACTGGAAGTTCAATAGCTGAAACTGGAAGTTCATTTTTGGGTGCGCGCACGTGCCCTGGGCAGCTCCTCTTCCAGGTTGCTGCTTAGACACACACGTATAAAGCGCACGCTCCCTATTTCGGCACTCAGTGCCGAAAAGATTCACCAGCACTGCTTTATAGCATCCATGCAGCGAGGAAAGCAGTAGTGTGCATATAAGTTTAGATTTCCCCAGCCTGAACACCATCCAGATATGTGCACATTGAATTCCAGAACTGCCTGGCCACAATAGCTATTGCTGGGAGTTTACACACCTGAGGTCTTTTTGTCTGATTGGGGAAGACTGACTGGGTTCTAAGTGCCACAAAGTGATGAGTGGAAAAAAACCTGCAGCATCACCTGTCTATGACTGACGGTGTTCTTCCACAGTCTGAGGACTATAAGTGCATCCCATTTCCCATATCAAGTGACAAGACAAGGTCATGCCACAGCTCTTGACAACATCAAGAGAAGCCCTTGATTGTAGATCCTGACCTCCTGTCTTGTTCTCTAAGCCAACCAAAAGATAAAAGCATTTCTTTACATTAAAAAATCATTTTAAAGCCATAACAAAATGAAGAAATATCCTGATATAGCACATCTCAAAATTTAAAAGGCTTTTCCCTATTGCTTTCTAACACTTTTCTACTTTCTTGGATCCCCTTTCCTGATTGTTCTCTGTTGACCTCCACTGAGAATTTTGTTCAATAAATCAGTAAGTTTCCCAGGTACATGGCAGGATGGAGAATAGCAGTCAGGTTGCCATTTGTCATTTCCTTTCCTGGAATGCTTCACTCCCTTCCCACTTCATGATGTCCTGATTTCCATCAGTCAATTGACCCTACCTTTGGAAAGCCTGAGGAGGAAGGCAAGGGTGAACTTTTCTGGAACTTCTAAGGATAGGAAACTTTCAAGGTGAGGAAGCGAGGGAGGGAGGGAGGGAAAGAGGAAGGAAGGAAGGAGATAGCCATCTGCAAAGCGGGTAGGATAAATCATATACTTCTTATAACTGAAGAAGGCCAAAAGTCATTTGTAATGCAAACTAGCATTACAATAAATCTAGTTTTCTATTCCTAGCATAAATTCTCCCCCCCCCCCCCACTTTACCATCTCATAATGCTGCCCGTCTAAGATCCACTTTGATCTCAAGGTGCGGAAAAAAGCCAAGAGAAGATGACTCAAGTCTTGATTGAAAGCATGTTAGTAGGCAGAGTTAATGCCCAACCACAGCCTTGGTTTTTGTTTTTTTTTAAATTTGATTTATATGCTGCCCTTCTCCGGAGACTCAGAGCAGCTTACAATGTGTTAAGCAATAGCCTTCATACTTTTGTATATTTTATACAAAGTCAGTTTATTGCCCCCACAAACTGGGTCCTCATTTTACCCACCTTAGAAAGGATGGAAGGCTGAGTCAACCTTGAGCCTGGTGAGATTCGGACTTACAGTAATTGCAGACAGCTGGAGTTAATTACAATGCATTAGTCTGCTGAGCCACCAGGCCCTTGGTTGGGCAAGACATGATTATATTACATTTTCCATATGCCATACCTGGCCCTGGTTTTCCAAATATGGTGGTAGCAGTACTAGAGAAGGATCCATTATGTTGGCACCCTATGCAACCAGGTGAGTAAAATGATTTGGGGTCACACCTTCTACATCATCCTAATGACTCTGAAAGAGGATCTGCACAGGTGTCAGAGCTGGCTTGCCTTAAGCATCTACAACCATCAAAAAGAATCTTGTCCTCCCATTGCCATTTTTCAGGTGCCCCTGAAGGGTTAATGAGCCGGCAAGGGGAAGCATCCCCATCCAACCCTCTCACTTCTTGGTAGGCCCCAGACAATAAGCCCCAGGAGGCATTGTGGGCTCATTACTTTCACTCTGGGGTTGAGGCCATCTGCCTTTGTGTGCTCAATGCTGGCTCATCTTTGCTCCTTTGGGGTGGGGGTAATTGGGTTTAAACACTAAACTAATGAGGTGTGAAAAGGTTAGCACAGAGAATAAACAGCTGAGGGAACCTCGTAGGGAGGAGAGCAGGCAAATGGAACAGGAGAAGGCTACATCAGAAGATTGCCCAGCCAGGTTCAACTCAGATTCCTAGGTTTTCAAAGAATTTCCTCCATGCCCCAAATGTCCAGCTGTTATAAACAGAGCCTGAGCTCCATACCAGACCCCACACTTCTAAGATAACTTCACATTGTCACTTTGGAAAGCAGCACCGGAGCAGAGCTGAAGTGATAGATGGTTACAGAACTGAAGCAGGAAGCATTGACTTCGCTCTCAAACGGATTCATTGAAGTGTGCAGCAATGCATTAAAAATCAGAAACAGTGAACTGACAACAGTGAACTGCTCTTAAGGTCAGTCACTTATTGTGAGTCCAAAATGGAACCGTGGTATTACACAAGAAAAGCAAATAGGAAGTACAAGAAGTAATATTTAAAAGTGGGATTTAATTGGGCTGGAGATCCACTTACCGCTAGACTTTTGCCAAGTTTCATCAACAAATCATAGCAAGATTCTGTTAATAGTATTATGGCATTTGGTACATAAAGTAATTGAAATGGTAAATACCTTCATTTCAGAATTTTTGTTGAAAATTTTAACTTTAAAAGGTCTTTAAAATGGAGAATATGGGAAGATATGCATAAAAGCATCTATAATCCTTCTCTTGTTCACTGACAGTCATGAACAGTCATGTTCCTAGAAACATAAATATGAGGAATGGGCCCCACATTTTCAAAATATTTGCTGAGGGTTTAAGAAACAGTGGTTTAAGCCAGTAGGCTGTCTAGAAATTTTGCATAGAACAACCAGATACATACATTAATGAAGTTCATGTGGTCTCATGCAGTTCTAACAGGGGTGAAATCCAGCAGATTCTGACAGGCTCTGAAGAACTGGTAGCGGAAATTTTGAGCAGTTCGGAGAGCCGGTAACAGAATTTTTGAGTAGTTTGGAGACCGGCAAATACCACCTCTGGCTGGCCCCAGAGTGGGGTGGGAATGGGGATTTTACAGTATTCTTCCCCTGCCACATCCACCAAGCCACACCACGCCCACCAAGCATGAACCAATAGTAAAAAAATTTGGATTTCACCACTGAGTTCTAACATGGTGTCTGTGGATCCACAATCTAGAAGGAATTTATTTTCTCCATACACAGGGATATTCTGATTGATTGAAAGTCATCAAGCACATCAGAAGTACTAGTGTATACATACTGCACATGCACCCAGCCTTGAAAATGTGGCTAAATAGGATGGTATTAGGCCAAGGTGGAGGCGTGGTCACCCGCAGTCGCCACTACCAGCTTGCCTGAACTGATCTGAACTGGCTAAATACCACCTCTGATAAACAGATACTCACCATGGGATTATACTTGTCTGGCATAGTGGGCTCATACTTGTACTAAGCAAATCTGTGATTTGGTGGTCTTAGTATGCCACATTATGCACACCCTTTTTTTGTGCCTTATAAACCATTATTTATACTCAGCGAAGATTAAAGCACTAGGCTAGAAATGGGTAGACTGTCTTTGGCACAATGCCGGCTGGGTGACTTCGCTGACTTTGGGTCAGTCGTTCTCACTCAATCCTAGGAAGGAGGAAATAGGAAACCACTTCCAAAATATTGCCAAAAATGCATGGCCTTGTCTAGGCAGTTGTCAGTATTCAACACTGACTTGAAGGCTCAATCAACTGATCAATCAATTTCAAACTCATCTAATTGCGGTTTAGTCAACAAACCATGCAAATCATAATGTGATGTGTGAATCATGTAACAAAGTTTTCATCTCCTTTTTTTTAGTTGACTAGCTTTCTGACAGAAAGATATCTTTGCTGACACTTTCTCCAACTTAAAAGCTTAGGACAATCCTATAAAATCTAGTCATGAACTCAAGATCTGTATTTGAAAAACTACCTTACATAAGCACTTTTTAAACTTTACATATTTTGTTTGGGTCTTATGTACATACAGAGTGCAAGAATTTCATACTGTTCTTTGGGACAGTAGTATCTAAGATACTGAAAAGTAATATGAACAAACTGAGTATAAATTATAAACAGGATGCCAGATATCATGGAATGATTCAAGGAAGAAAAATAGCTTTATCAGAATTAGGTGTAATACTGTGGATCATGAAGCTGAAGTGAGAAGCAAAGGAGTAAGTCCATAGGGCAGTGATGGCTAACCTTTTTGCCATCGTGTGCCAAAAGCGTGGGGGGGGGAGCAGGGGGGGACACGCACGTGTGCCCACATCCATAATTCTATGCACTCCACCCCTCATGCTCCCCCTGCTTTTGGCATACGATGGCACGGTGGGCCCAGTAGGCCCATTTTTCACTCTCCCCAGGCTCCAGAGCCTTTCTAGGAGCCTGGGGAGGGCAAAAACAGCATTCCCCACCCTCCACTAGAGGCCCTCTGGAGGCCAGAAACAGCATGTTTCCTGACTTCTGGTAGGCCCAGAAGGCCTGAAAATCAACTAGCTGGCACAAGCATGCATGCCGGAGCTAAGCTCACGTGCCCACCAATATGGCTCCATGTGCCACCTGTGGCACCCGTGCCATAGGTTCGCCATCATGGCCATAGAGGATCTACAGGTGATAGGACATTGGAGAAGGAGTCATTCAGCTGGGTCCTTGCCAGCTTTTGAGGAGGCTGCAATCTATTTTCCCTAGGCCAGGGGTGTCAAACTCAATTTCATTGAGGGCAACATCAGTGTTGTGTTTGACCTCGGGGGGGGGGCATTGCTGAGGAGGCATTACTTGTGTTGGGGCGCCTGTGATGGCCTGAGCACTCTGACAGAGAAAACGGGCTCCCGAGCTCCATTTTCAGCTGCAACACCCTCCTGCAATGCTCTGCCAGTGAAAACAGAGCTCTGGAGGGCTGTGTATTTTCACAGGCAGAGGCACCACGAGCTGGTTCTTTGCTGTTTCCAGAGCGGCCTTGTGAGATCTAAACACCCCACGGGCCAGATCCAGCTCCTCGCCTTGAGTATGACACTCCTACACTAGACACTAGACGCTCAAATGCCTTCCATATTTCATATTTATTAACCACTGATCAAAATAAAAAAATCCTTCAGAGTTGCCACTGCCCATGTATTTTCCTGTTCCTTGGTATCATACAAGGCAGCCATACCACAAAGGGGGTTTGGGGTTCATTTGTTTTTTTTCTTAGACAACTGCCATTCCAGACAATGTATGAAGGTTCTGGAGGAATATAAATACACACAAACAAGCCGGGAGCATTCCTTACACTGATACCCATTTTCCTAGCTCTGGGACCAACCAGCACCTTGGTAAAGGAATACAAACAAATCTTGCACCGGATTAGGCCGAAGGCCCATCTTGCCCAATAATCTGCTTTCCATTATAATTTCCAGCTAGGAAACCACAAGCCTTTAAAGCAAACAGAACAATGATAAAGCAGTGGGATTTTTTGTTTTTTACTTTTTGCATCAAATTAAATGTTGTTTGGTGTCATAGAATTCTGCCTAAATCAGGCAGACAAGGAAGAACCGTCATAACCATGTTCAGGTTAAGGATGCTGCCTTTTGACAATCTCCTGTTTCCACTATAGGTATGGAATAAGGTTATCTCCTTGAGCTATTGGGACTGTTCAGGTTGTTCTATGATTTGTCTCTTTAAGTTTATTCCTGAAATCTTTCAGGAAGTCATCTGCAATTGTACAGAAGAGGAGGGAAGAGGCCTTTGTCAGCCAGACCTGTTCAGCCCTTGCTACCTCATCTCAGCAGACATTAGCCAGAGACATTGCACTGAAGCAGCAGGACTTATTGCCTTCCTATCCTGCAGATGTGTTTCTGGCCAGATTTGAGTTCTGCCCTGCAGGACACTTCCATTGTTCTCTCACCTAGAAAAAGAATGACTTTGATGAGGGCAGATGGAATTATGCAGGGGGTGAAGAAAGGAGGTAGAAGGTTGGTAGATGGTTACTTCTCTCAGATACCAGAAGCCAGATAAAATTGATGATCAGAGAATTCAGGATACCAAGCCAAACAAGGCATAACATTGCCCAAGTAATTCAATGATGGATCTCACAAACTTTGGAGAGGATGATGGCAATTAACTTGGATAACTAGTCATTAGAGGCAAGGGATTTTTTTCCCACAGGCAATGGACTTTTGAATCACCAATAGCTGGAGAGTAACATCAGAAGAGGGCATTTGTCCAGATGTGTGTGTAGGATCACAAGGGAGAAGGAATCTATATCATGTGGATCTTTGATTCAATGCAGCTCTCATTGCATGTTAGCATCATATGTCATAGGGAGGAGGGAGCTGGAATAACAGCAAATAGATTGAGAAAGTGCAAATTCCCTACTATTGAAGCCAGATAAGAGTTTTTTTAAAAAAAAAATCATCATGATTTAGGACAGTTTGTACCACCTGAGTTGGTAGTTCACAAAGCCTGTTAGCCTTCCCAGACAGACTGGATACAAAACATGACCAGATATGCTAATTCTACTTTATCATAAGTCTACATTAACAGTATTTTGCAAGTCTGATAGTAGAAGTCTCCCACTCTCCCTTTTACTGAGAAGGTAGAAAGATTCCTTTCTGAATTTCTTTGGCTGCCCATTATGCTGCTATGGGCTGTGCCTTCTGTTATCTGATTGTTACCTAGGCAGCATCTTTCCCCCACCTGCTCCCAAGGTCATTCCCACATATCATGACATCACCTTAGATACCAGCTTCTTTAATAGGAAATAATGCGACCACCTCAGACACTTTTTAAAAAAAAAAATTAAAAGTCAACTTTACAAAAACAGCCTATTTATATCAAATGCTCACCCATCCAATTTCTATTGAATGCCTTGTGCAATGTCACTCACGTCCTTGTCACCTCCCGGCTGAACTACTGTAATGCTCTCTACATGGGGCTCCCCTTGAAGAGCACCCGGAGGCTCCAACTGGTCCAGAATGCGGCCGCGTGGGTGGTTATGGGCACAACTCGTTGAGCCCATGTGACACCCCTCCTGCGCTAGCTGCACTGGCTCCCAGTGGTCTTCCGGGTGCGATTCAAGGTGTTGGTTACCACCTTCAAAGCGCTCCATGGCATTGGACCTGGGTATCTTCGAGACTGTCTTCTGCCACCAGTAGCCTCCCACCAACCAGTTCGCTCCCACAGAGGGGGTCTCCTCAGGGTGCCATCAGCCAAGTTATGTCGGCTGGCGACACCCAGGGGGAGGGCCTTCTCTGTGGGAGCCCCTGCCCTTTGGAATGAACTGCCCCCGGAAATCCGTAAGATCTCCAACCTCCGTGTATTTCGCTGTGCCCTCAAGACCCTATTGTTCTGCCAGGCTGGGCTATCAATGTGATGGATTTTTAAATTGGGTGTTTTAAATCTTGGGTTTTAAATCTGAGCCTAAATTATTTATTAATTTAAATTATTTTTAACTGATGTTTGTTTTTGTGCTTTTAATAGGCTGTGCACCGCCCTGAGTCCTTCAGGAGAAAGGCGGTATAGAAATAATAATAATAATAATAATAATAATAATAATAATAATAATAATAATAATAATAATAATAATAATAATAATAATAATAATAATAATATGCCTTAATGCACTTTTTATGCCTTTTCTTGCCTGTCAGCCTGTCACAGAGTCAAGGGAATGAACATTGGGTGCTATCAACAAAATGAAATTCAATGGTGAAAAAAGTAAGGTTCTACATTTAGGCAAGAAAAACAAAATGCACAGGTACAATATATGTGGTACCTTGCTCAATAGTAGTAACTGTGAGAGGGATCTTGCAGTCCTAGTGGACAACCAGTTAAATATTAACCAGCAGTGTGCAGCAGCTGGCAAAAAAGCCAACACTGTTTTATGCTGCATAAATAGAGGCATAGAATCAAGATCACATGAAGTTAATATCACTTCATAATGCCCCACACTTGGAATACTGCATCCAGTTTTGGTTGCCATGATGTAAAAAAGATGTTGAGACTCTAGAAAGAGTGCAGAGAAGAGCAACAAAGATGATTAGAGGACTGGAGGCCAAAGCATACAAAGAACAGTTGCAGGAACTGGTTATGTCTAGTTTAATGAAAAGAAGGACTAGGGGAGACATGATAGCAGTGTTCCAATATCTCAGGGGCTGCCACAAAGAAGAGGGAGTCAAACTATTCTCCAAAGCACCTGAGGGTAGAACAAGAAGCAATGGGTGGAAACTAATCCAGGAGAGAAGCAATTTAGAACTAAGGAGAAATTTCCTGACAGTTAGAACAATTAATCAGTGGAACAACTTGCCTCCAGAAGTTGTAAATGTTCCAACACTGGAAGTTTTTAAGAAGATGTTGGATAACCATTTGTCTGAAGTGGTGTAGGGTTTCCTGCCTAAGCAGGGCGTTGGGCTAGAAGACCTCCAAGGTCCCTTCCAACTATTCTATTCTATTCTATTCTATTCTATTCTATTCTATTCTATTCTATTCTATTCTATTCTATTCTATTCTATTCTATTCTATTCTAAAGAATGCTGCAGGGTATCCTTTCTGGATGGTAGGCTATTGCTCAGTGAACCTCTGGGGTCCACCTTGTGGCTATAGCAGCACAAGCAGGGTTTTGACAGGTAGAAGGGGTGCACCATTTGGACCACCTGATACAGGTAGACCTCCACTTAATAATGAAGCCCAGAATTTATGTTGCTAAGTGAGAAATTTGTTAAGTGAGTTTTGTCCCATTTTATGACTTTTCTTGCCACTTTTGTTAAGTGAATCACTGCAGTTGTTAAATTAGGAACACGGTTGTAAAGTGAATCTGGCTTCCCCATTGACTTTACTTGCCAGAAGTTCACGAAAGGGGATAACATGACCCCAGGACATTGCAACCGTCATAAATATGAACCAGTTGCCAAGCATCCAAATGTAAATCAGGTGACCGTGGGGATAATGCAATGGTCATCAGTGTGAAAAACGGTCATGTCACTTTTTTCAGTGCCATTGTAACTTCCAATGGTCACTAAATGAACTGTTATAAGTCGAGGACTACCTGTAGTCCTCAAGGAGGTGACAAGGAAATAATTAAATGCAAAGTATGCCTAAGTGGTGGTGTAGAGTATATCATATCGTATTTTTTAGCTACTCAAGTTTTCTACCAAATGGTAGGAATATGGACTGCTATGTGGCTCAGCATTGCTTTTTTTACCCATGTGGCTGGCACCCTGCAGAGCAACTTCGGCAGCACTTTGACCCCAAAGTATCAGCAAAATCTTCTCAGATTAGCACCATACTCCCCTTTGACCTCTCATTTGCTGATGTACAGAATGTCTGCTGCTTCTAGCCCCACCATCCAGGCAGACACAGGAACCCTGTATCCCAGGGTTGCTAGTAGCAATTAAACAGCCTTTGCTTTAGCCCCTCTCATTAGCAAAGCTGCATTGGCAGGCTTCCGTAGCCCAGACAGGCTTTGCAGAATGAAGCTAGTCCACAGCCTTCTTATCTGCATCAACAGGGGTACATCATTTCCTAAGGATGACTTTTGACTGTCCCAAAGGTGCTTTTTCAAGAGGCGATGGACTCTCTGTTTTTTTCTTTGAAGAAACTCACCCAAGAGCTGAAGAAACTTTTTGGATGAGAAGCGAAACATCTGAAGTTACAACTATGTCGCCAATGATCACCATCAAAGCATCTGTAGTTACATGATCGCCATTTGGATGCTTCACTTTGTGATGTACAAAGTTAATGGAGAAGACAGAAGTAAAATCCTAAATTGCAGTCATGTGATGTTTCACTTAACAATCATGCACTTAGTGATGAAGTTGCTGGTACTAATTGTGGTTGCTAATTGAGGACTACCTGTAGTGGGGAATATACTGAAAGCCTCAGACCAACTCAGCTTTTATGGGCGTAGCACCATCACCCCCAATGCAGGGCTCCTGTTCTAAAATGGCTCCAACAGCAAATGGGGACTCTTGATTTACACAATGTGTGGTTTTCTTGCCTCTGATTTAGAAAGTTGTATGAAATCAAACATTGTGGTTTGTCACCATCATCTGTAGTTTACTGTGTTGTGTGAACCAGGCCTCCATAGTTTGTTCAAAGAACCCCAAAGATTACACAAAATGTGACATAGTGCAATGTGTCAAATCTAGTCAATAGTAGGCCCATAATCTGGTTGACTAAGCTTCTTTGGGGCCTACATGTGAGACACCTGAACTTGGGGATACAAATCTTTCAAAGGTGCAGGGAATGCCCATAGAATGATAAGGCAAAGCACACCTTTGTACTATAGGTCACATTTGCATCCTGGTAAATAAAAAAACCTTATTTTCCTACTTTGAATGCTTCAATATCCACTGGCTGCATTCAGGATTGCAGCTTCATTAAGTGCAAACCTCTGTGCCCATACCATTCAACCATCTGTGCCACTAGTGAGCTGAATGACATGTCTTGTGGGCATCAGGTTATTTCCACCAGCATCCCCACATACCTCGTCATCGGTCCTCATCTCCTGCATGATTAAGCCATTTCCAGGAAGAATCAAATTATCTTCCCATGCAAAGGCAAAGACAGGTGAGTTGTGTCAAAGTGGGGCAGGCAGCGGTAAAGAGCACCACAGTGCCCTTAGAAGAAATTTCTCTCTGGTAGGAAGGGATGCAGTGGCTCAGTGGCTAAATTTGCTGAGTTTGTCGATCGAAAGGTCGGCAGTTCAATGGTTTGAATCCCTAGTGCCGCGTAAAGGGGCGAGCTCCCATTACTTGTCCCAGCTTCTCCCAACCTAGCAGTTCGAAAGGACATAAAAAATGCAAGTAGAAAAGTAGGGACCACCTTTGGTGGGAAGGTAACAGCATTCCGTGCACCTTTGCCTTTTAGTCATGCCGGCTACATGACCACGGAGATGTCTTCGGACAGCGCTGGCTCTTCGGCTTTGAAATGGAGATGAGCACCACCCCCTAGAGTCAGGAACGACTAGCACAAATGTGCGAGGGGAATCTTTACCTTTACCTTAGGAAGAAACTATTTACAAAAACCTAGATCCCTGCTCCACCTGACATCAGTGTTGTTCTGCTTAGGGAATTTGAGGGAAGAAGAAGCAGAAAAGGCTTGGAATGGCCTCTACAGTCACACACCCTGCCAACCCTGGGAAGTAGACAAAACATTCTGGGCAGGCAGCTGCTGCTGCTGAAGCCAATGCAAACACACAGCAAGAGGAAAAGACACCCTGACTTTCTCTCTTTGTTCCTCAGGGCTCCAGGAATTAACTGCACTCACCTACACACACACACACACACACATACACAACTTGAGCAGCAGCATGACCCTTCACCTTTCCTGGCCACCGCTGACCTCCCCGCTGTCCAGACTGGATGGTGCTTCCTGGCTGCTCTGTGCCTGTCTCTCATTAGGCAGGGACACGCGCTCAATGACACCGCAGGAGCCCTTTGTGGAGTTCCCTAATTATCCAGCAAGGACAATAAAGGCTCAGGAGCTGAGCCAGGCAATACTTCCTGCAACCAGAGTGGAACAGAGCAGTCAGGTCTCCAGCCAGCAAAGCTCCACAGGTTGCCCTGGAGATACAACAAGAGCATGTAACATCCATAACTCAGATAATCCCCCCAGATAGTCTTGCATGGCATTTGAGCCTAGCGGTCTCCATCCCAAGGCCTTGCTACCAATCCTCTCCTCCCCTGTTGCTGAGACTAAAGAGTCACAACTGCCTGCAGAAGACCAAGGGGAGCAGGAAAAAAAAATCCTGCCTACTTTAAGTGGTTTCTTAGGAGAAGTCTGGAAAAGTAGGTTGGTTTGTGCTTAGAGCTAGTTTGGCATTTGGGGATAATACTTGCATCTCTTGCTCCATCACGGAAGATTTCTGCTTGAGTGGGCAAGCTTGAGAAAGAAAAAGAAATATTGGTTTTTCAAATGGACACATCTGAGCTCTCCTCTTAGGACAGAAATTCTGGACTCCCAGCACCCTTTGCTTTTCCTCCTGTTGCAGTCAGCAGCCGGAGAGAGAAAGGAACATCATTTTTACAATCTGGTTGCAGCTGTTTCTGATAATTATTTAAGAGCATAATGTTAAAGAATTCATCTTTTTTTTGCAAATTTAATTAACCTAGGAAATATAACATTTTCATCACTGTCCATGGGGGCTATTTAGCATTACACACCACTAGGACCCTGTGAATTATTAGCTGCTGAGGCCTGCAAAGTAAGAAGCTGGAAATGTAATCCACTTCCAGCTTCAATTCTCCTTTCTCTCTCTAAAATGGAGGAAATGGTGCCCTTACCCTTCAGGCGAAAGATAATAGCAAAATTCTGCTCAGAGTCACTTTTGTGTGGGATGAGTGCAGTGGTGAAATCCATTTTTTTTTTTACTACTGGTTCTTTGGGCGTGGCTTGGTGGGCATGGTGTGGTTGATGGGCATGGCAGGGAAAGGATACTGCAAAATCCCCATTCCCACCCCACTCTGGGGCCAGCCAGAGGTGATATTTGCCAGTGCTCCGAACTGTTCAAAATTTCCACTACCAGTTCTCCAGAACCTGTCAGAACCTCCTGGATTTCACCCCTGGATGGGTGGCTACACAAATAGGATAAATAAAATAATGCCAAATATTTCTTAATCAAAACTCATCATTAAAATAATGGCAAACACAGGAAATCCCACATCAGTTCTCTACTTAGCTATGGAGAAAGAAAGCGTGCATTTTCCTCCTACTGCTTCTCATTCAATTTAGTGAAAGAGATTTTGTTCAAGGAGAAATATGTCAACATTCTTGTTGGTCGACTATGGCTTCCTTGCCCATTGAGATACAAAATAGTCAAATAATATATAAATAGTCTGTTTTCCATTAGATATTAATTCTTTCCAGCGATCTGCAGCCTCCCTGGATCCCCAAGGGAATATATAATTAAGAGAAACTATCTATTCAACATCTTTCTCACAAATTTGATGGTACTTGGCAAGTCTGGTCTTACCTCGGGTTCTTCTCCTTTGAAAAACTGCCAGTTGTTGTCATGGCTGTTATATTCATATTTAGGCTGTAGTCATGTTAGAAAGCAGCCACCTCTTTTCCATTCCAAACCACCTCCTCCATCACCTTCAGACAAAGTCCTTCGCACATGGAAATTCCCACACATTCCAGAGAGAACTCTATGGAGATGGGAGAGCTGATGTATGGCTACACTGCCCCAAGCAGCTGCTCCACATCCAGGACATTTCACACACCTACCATTCTCTGCATTTGGAGGGCTGTTATGTGCTCTTCTTCTGTCCCGGCCCCTTTGTGTTCTTCCCCAACCCATAGGGAAGCTGTGGAGTTTGACCTTTAGATGATGCAATCATGAGCCATGGTGAGTGCATATACCGGACATCTAGAGATTCTGCTGTTCTATTTATTCGTCCAGTGCTGAAGGCAGTTTTATTTTTCTTGCCTTTTGTTGTGTAAGACAAAGGGATTGTTTATTGTACTGGCAGAGGATATATAAGCAAGGGAGCACATTCTGGACATCATGGCAGCATGAATGGAAGAAAACAGGGTAATCTTGCTACTAATGCTTCTTCTGTACAATATATTTGTGAGTTTCAGCAGAATCCATTCCACAATACCGATTATTCCAGCCTTTTGGCAAATTATTGCAATATGTTCTGTGCATGACTACCTTCAAGATTGATCCTGAAGCTGAAAGTGGTGAATGCCCCAGGTAGATTTCTGACAGATGTGCAGGATCATCACACACACGCATTACAACTGTGCTGAAGACTTTCTATTGGTTCCCAATCTACCTACATAGAACGAAGCTGTTGGTGTAGCATTTAAAGGTCTAAAGCAGAGGTCTCCAATCTTGGCAACTTTAAGACTTGTGGACTTCAACTCCCAGAGTTCCTCAGCAAAGCTGGCTGAGGAACTTTGGGAATTGAATGCCAAAAGTCTTAAAGTTGCCAAAGTTGGAGACCCTTGGTCTAAAGCATAGGCACAAAGTTACCTGAAACTTTAGTTGGATCACTTTCCCAGAACCTCTGCTACTCCAGAGGAGGTTGTGTTCTCTCTGCTTTGCTCTGTTTACTCCTTGTGGGCAATATGGCAATAACTTTCCTGCAGCGTCGCCTACGCTGCTAAATAACATCTACTCTGCAGTATGCCAGGCTGCCTCAGCAATGGGTTTTAAATAATTGAAAAGCGGGGTTTTTTTTAGTTAGGCCTTCTTCAGCTGTTAGCTCTCTTTTCTTTGAATAGAAAGGTTTTCCTTTAATTTTCATCTTAGCTTTCATTGTGAAATATTATTAGGATGGAGGCAGGGAGAAAGGAGATTCTTTGCAATGAAAAGTAGTTTGGAAATACTGTTAGCAAATCAAATTAGGAAAGTTTTAGTCAAGAGATTACATTTGCTTTCTCAGGTTAAGGGACTTTCTTCATCCCTCACATTCTGCTGCAGCTGATTGGCACATCAGTGGCCATTGTGATTAACAAGACCATGGTAGCTGTCTGCTTGAACCTACTCTGATTCTGTTTTATAAAATATATATACAAAAATAGATATTAAAGTAAAATCATGTCTTAAATAAATGTCAGTCTCTTGTCCAAGAGTAACATTTTTGAAAATAATATCAGTTTAATTTTGGAACCCATCATCTCTTTGGAGGATTTTGTTCCTTGGTACTTGAGTTGAGCTAATGTCTATATTCACCCTGAATTTCATCAGGTATTCAAGCACATACAAGAAGAGATGGATAGGACTCATTTATTAAATATTTGGCAGATGAGAAAACATGGCTTCTAGTTTACAGCTTTCTATTAGACTTGTTCCCAACATGTACAGGATCTCCCATATATTTTTAACAAACTTTAGTGAAAATGTGCATTCACACATTCAGGAATTCTCTCACACATATACACATTCGCCCATGCACGAGTGGGAAAACAGTTGTAAACTGGAATTATTACATTCATCCTCACATTGATTCTCATTGTACAAAGCTTAGCTTTTGGTAGGCTGCGTAGGAGACAAAAAAGTATTAATTGTCAGTGGTAGAGCTAGTATCGTTTGAGATCCAGGATGTATCAAAAAGAAAATGCATACATTCACACATACACAGTGCACAATTTCCTTGCTCTCCATATCATAATTTCTAGAGAAATTCTGCTTCCTTTTTTTCCCCCTCAACAGGGAAACACAATCCTCTACTGCATCTTGGTAACAATCAGCACAGTTGACTTGCCTTCCATATCTTTGTACGGTATCATACCTACCGCAGTGATAATGTGGTCAAACTGTAGCAGTGGCAAGCCATAATCAGCAAGGGCCAAACCAATTTGCCTGAAGTGGTGTAGGGTTTCCTGCCTAAGCAGCGGGTTGGACTAGAAGACCTCCAACTCTTGTTATTCTATTCTATTCAATTGAAAGCATCCAGGAGTAACGGTGGGAGGGAAGCTTTGCTCCAGCACCTTCTTTGCATCCCAGGGCGACTATTGGCTGACTTGCCTTTAGTTTCCATGTGGAAGAATGGATTTGTTCTGCCTCCTGTTTGGCCTAGCTGCTCGCATGTCTTATCTCAATCACAGCTTCACTTAGATGCCTAGACCCATCATGGCTGTATTCACACACCGGATCAAAGACCAAGCAGCTGCATTTGCACACGTGAAGCCACATTATTTTAGTTTTGTTTATATGATTTAGCATGGCGCTAATCTAGGGTCCACATATTGAATGAACTTAGAAAATGGGACTGGGTGAATTATCAAAAATTCAGTAATCAAACTAAGTGTGCTGTATGATCACAGCAAACCTTTAATTCCTGCCTGCTGATTCCCAGACAGGTGCCAACAGCTGCAGGTTCTTCCCTGTCCCTTCCAGGATGTCCTGAGGAAGAGAATTGGTCCTTTTGAAAAACACTAAAGAGGAGGAGCAGCAGCTTTTCCAAAGGAACCTAATTTCTGTATGCAGAGCAAAATCTTTCTGAATATGAGTCTATGTGGCTGGCCAGAAGTCTGTTTCATTTTAATCTGGGCTGGCATATCCACTGCCCTCTCACACAGCTGCAAGACAAGTCACCCAGAAAATAGGAACAGCAAAGCCCCTCAATTGGGCCCCCATGCTGTCCCATCAAAGCCGTTGCCTCCAGAATCCTGTTGTGTCTGCTCATCTTTTCTGGTCATTCGCATTTGTTCATACCTATCAAAGTGCCCTCTATCTACACATCAAATTACTTGGACATAAAGGAATGAGGATGATGGTCAGTTCATCAAGAATTCACACCTGGCTGTTCTGCAATTCTGATAATCAAAACTAAATTCTCTTCTCAGTTCCTTTCTCCAAGGAACTGGTTTTGAGAGACTGTTTGTGGACTAATCAAAGCAATAAAACTTTGCCATTTGTATATGTGTGTGAATGAGACAGACAGACGGGGGAGAGTGAATAAGGGAGAGAGAGAGAGAGAGAGTGAGAAAGAAGGTGAACAAGAGCAGACACAGTGGCCCATTTTGTTACTAAAATATTTTAAATACATATCTATTTTGAGGAAAGTTCAATTAATCTATGTTAACAATCCTTTTCCATGTTTAACATCTCTATGCAAACTCTCATGTGGGGACAGGTATCCCATACCTTTATAATATCTTGGAATGCTCTAGACCCCTAGGTCTAAACTCCCTCTTTTTGGTTATCTTTCGCTTCATTCAGTGCTCTGTTTTCCCCTTCCATCAATACTGTAATACCCCAATACTAAAACCAATTTGTAACATAAGATAAACAGAAGGTACTCAGGAAAGCAGGGGCTCCAGAAAACCTCATGTCCTCTGCTCCTGCTCTGTCCTTTCTCTATCGGGATCAGACTAAATTCTGTTCTAAATGCTAGCCATCCTAGCTGAATCCTCAGAGAAGCTTTACTGCTTCCTTTTTGGAGGCAATTTATTTTACCACACTGATGCCACCCATCATATGTGAAGAAACTACTGCCTCAGCATTGTGAGCCAGATGTGCACAATGGATATAAAATGTTGGTCTTCCCCAACAGCAGCAGCACCACTCGGTGACTTCTGAAAAAGGAAGCTCACCTTAATTATATTTACATGCCACCCATCTTCCTATCATGTGACTCAGTGCCTGCATTGTTCCTGCTTCTAGCACCATACTGCACCAAGTAGACAAAAGATGGACGCCCCTCTGTTCCTTCGTATTCACAAGCCATCTTTAGATCTAACGCCAGTCTCACAATCTTGCCTGACTCTACTCATAAACCAATAGCCATATACTGTAAGTTTTTCTTGGCCAACATACTTCAAAACCACAAGGAAGATTAAAAAAAAAAAGACTTTTGATACAGTGAAAAATTTCCACCCCTACAGCAACACATTTTGGCTACAAAATATTCATCCATGGTTAGCTGAAACATAGTTTATTCAATTATCCATTTTTCTGAGCTCACACAATACACTGAGATATAAATTAATCACAAAGCCTGTTTGTGATTAGTATGTCATGTGAACATAGTCTAAGTATAGCTAGGTTTCCAAATTCATTGGATCTCTGTGAAAACAGCAACTGAATGCATTTTGAAAAACAGATGACTGGGTTTTGTCTTCCAGCCAAAAATATTAGACAGCACCAAACCCTGCACACAGGCCCTGAGAGCAGATCTTTTTCAACTGCAGTTGGGAGATCTTTCTGTTTCCTGGCTTTCAAAGGCACATTCACCATATTGAAAAGCATATTGCAAAATGCTTTGGAACAGATTTCTCTTCTTGCCAAATCCCAGCAGCCAAAAATGTTTTGCCTGAATTGCAAGAGTTCACACCTAGAGAAGAGAACAAGTCAGAAGGTTTGGCAAGCATGCATGGGGCAGCTGGAGTAGCAAAGCCAAATTCTCTGGGGGACCAGCTAGCTAAACGAGTAGTATTGGGCACATCTTCAGTTTCAGTAATATAATTGCCAAGATGTTCCTTAGCAATGGATGGTAAAGAAAGAGCTTGACCACTTATTTTGTCTCTTTCTTGCCAAATAATATGTTTTTCCCCATGATTTCTCTTTTCAACTAGGTCGGAGATGCAATTCAGAACCACGCAGGATCCTCAGATGAACTTTATGTGTGTTCAGGGGCATTCTTCATTGTACAAGAGAGGGAACCCAATTCAATTTGACACTGCTTCCCTCAGGACTTTATGGCTGATGAACTTTGGCCAACAGTTTAGTAATATACCTGTCTCCCAAGCCCAAGTGTTACAGGTGAAGGGCAATTTGGAGAAAGGAAGTACTTCCTTAGCTCTTGGGGAATACAGATGGAAGGATGAGTTATTAGCTCCTCTACGTACCTCAGCCTGTCAGGACAGCTTAGAAACTGCCTTAAAGTATACCCAGAAGCCCTTCAATTCCAGTAATATGAAGCATATGTTAATTACTCTGTAGGCTAAAAAATATACGTTGTGTTGAGGATGAAGTGAGCCAAACACATGGCACTGACACAAGCGCAGGGTAGGTACCTCTCATTTGTCTTATCACTGCCTGAACCGCCGATCCTGGAATTTCATGCAGAAATGAGCTTTTGTGTTATAATCTCCTCCTGGATTGGATTGCAAGAAAGGGCAGAGATACAACTGCATGAGAGTTGGTCTCTGGAGGTAGCTGACAGCAGGAAGAGAAGCTTTAAAATGCTGGGCCTTTTCAGCTGCAAAAAAAAGGCAGGGCAATTTGAGGTTGGTTGAAAGCTGCTGTTCCTAACTCCTGAAGTTGGCACCTTCGTGCATAGAGGACCACCTGTGAAATCTAGCAAACTATCTCATCCAGCATGACCTCACGGTTTCTAGAATGGCAGGAGATGGAAATAATGTTTTAAGCAAAGATTATATGCTGTCATGTACTTCAGGATTAGGCAGAAGACAGAACAGGATCTACAGGCAGATTTTTGATTCTGACAAGTAAACCAATTATGGTAATGATTTTGTACTTTCAACAAGGTAAACAGTCTCTGGAATTGACTCCATTCTTGGTGACTATGTAGATTTCTAAATAGTTTTCTTTGTAACTCTATGTAAATAGTTCACTATTGGTATCCACTAGGTTTAGTTACGTTTTTCTGCTCATCTGCTATACATGATGGAGGCAAGTCATGACAGAGGAACCTAAATATGATCGCTGAATTGGAGAACCTCTGGTCCCAATCAGATATGCCTTGCATTGGTAAAATGGTTAAACAAAATGGTTAAAAATCCTCCAATTCCTGATTGTAGGTTTTACTGTGGCCACAATAATCCCAGCTTTGGATATTTGTCTGTGTGTATTTTTATAGCTACAGGCAACTATTTATAATACAAAGGCTAAGCAGCACTTCATTTACCTAATCTGAACCAATAAAATAGGACAGATGTAGAATGTCCTATATGACTGTACAAATAGCTCTTGGTCCTACAACTGGAGTTTCAGATCTTCAAAAACAATCAGTTGAATATTTGTGCATGACTTTCTCTTACCCCTAAAAGGCAATATGGAAATTGCAAGCCTGCTCTCTGGAGAACCAATACTCCCAGCCAGCTCAGTCAGAGTTCACTCCAAGGCTACTCCACATTTTCCTCAGAGCAAGCTTCTGAAAGAAAAAGGGAATCACTTATGGATAGAAGGGAAGGAGAGGGTTTCTCAGCCACCAGAGCAGCAGACTGACTGGCAGTTGATGTAGGAAAGGGCATTGGGTGATAGCAAGATAGACTTGCTTAAAACCGCTTTCTTCCACTAAGCCATCATATAAGGCAACAAGCAGAAAGCCACCTGTTCTCGGAATTCTCTAAAGGTAGCTGCCACATGCTGGACCTTTCTCCCATCCTTCTCCTGACATCAGGACTGGTGTAAAATCCACTAGACTGCTCACGGTGATAATCCTCATTTTAATGCCCATTTCATAAGTGAAATTGAGGGCACAATCTACCAAGTCATAATTCTATAGCATCCTCTCTGAAACAAGCCAGCTGCACAGGGCATGGTAGTGATAATGCTCTAGTGGTGCTCTCATTCGTTTTGATAGGACTGACAGAGAGAAATCTCCAGTTGGACTGACCTTGTGGGCCAGACCTATCCATTTACCACTAAACTATCTTTAATGGTACCCAAGTCAGTTGCCTCATGGCAGCATCACCATCTATCTCACCGGCACTGTGTGACATGCATTCACAAACAACCCAAGCAACCTGCCATTCACAGACAAAAACAGCATTCTGAAAAGGCAAGAGGGGCTGCCGCCACATCAGAATCCACAGCCAGCATTCATCTCCGTTACTTGGTGAAGAAATTCAGCTGGTTGCAAGTCTGCTCATGGGGGACTTGAAGATCACAAATGTAACTGCCAGAGCATGATAAGGTGTGAACAATGAAGCCCAGGTAGAGAATGGGGACAATTCACAGGAAGGCGGCTTGCATTTTCAGAAGCCATTATTCAAAAAGCTTTCTCATTGAAACAGAGATGAGGCTCTGTCCAGTTAGCACTGAACACCTACAGAAATAGGACATGCAAATTTAAGGAGATGCCCCTCCCCTGCCCTGCCCTCCCCCCAGAAAAGCCATTGTGTCTGTTGGAAGAAGACTGCTCCCCTGCAATTGTTGTGTTAGTCACAGCTTCACAATGGTGGATGTATCAGTTGGTTCATGCCTCTTCTGAAGGATGTGGAGACATCTTTAGAATAGGAGCTCACACCTTGTTACCTGTATCAAGACATAGAGAATCTCATAGGACACCTGTCCAATAAGAGAGACACCCAGAATTTTAAATCTGACTAAAAATTACTTTAGCCAATGGTCAATTTAGCCCGCTTGCTCTTTTCTGTGTCTTTCTTCTACTGCCAAGGTTCTTTTGTAGAGAGCCAAAAACATTAAATGAGGTTTCAAACAATTTTCTGTTTGCTGCATACACATGCCATGTGCATCTCCTTAAAAAGCTACAGGCATTTCAAATTGTTTCCAGATCATAGTCCCAGTAGGTGATTCCTTGAGGGCTCCAAGACCCACATGAAAGAAAAATTCCTTTTGAATCAGCACTTCACTGGAAGCGCAGTGGGATCTCTTAGCTGACTGCAAGAGTAGAGCACAAAGCATTTTAAGCAAGATGGGCATAATTCCACTAAGTGCTAGTAGATCTGTAATACTGAGAGTGTAGAGTTCATCACAGTGAGGTCTCGGATGTTAGGATTTCTTACATTCCCAATCCCTCTCCCGTCCCATCCCATCCCCTTTGAGGGAGCTACCAAACAGGATTTCTGTCTGACCATAAATATGAAATGCTGAAATAGGCATCTGATTCCTCTGAATGAATGCTGTCAGGATGTGTCTAAACCACACCAGTTTTCTTGGCAGAAGAAATTTCAGGGTTCTGTGAAATCCAAAACCTTGCTACAAAAAGTCACAATTTGAACTACATGTCACCTGTACTACGTGGGATAGTTATCACTAAGATTGTCGGCATTCGTTATGCAGCACATACATTTAATGTGCCAAAGGTGCTAGGTGTAAACCTTGGGATGTACATATAGGAAAAGGAAAATAATTCTTTTTAAAGTCCACACGAGTTTGCTATTGTCAGTACAGTACACAGCCCCCAAATCTGCCTCTGCATTGACAGAAGTCTATCTTCCTAAACAATATTTAAAATATGAAACCTAGTAAGCAATACTCACTGGAAACAGATATTGTGACTTTTAGATCATCAGCCAGGACCAAAGATCATAAGTTATGAACATTGCTGGATATGATTCTTAGTTAGGCTGAGAACAGTGTTAAACCTGGGATGGTATGTGTAATTTATGCAGGGGTGGGTTCTACTTACCTTTACTACTACTGGTTTGTAATGGGGCAGCGCTCGCGCTCTTCTGTGCATGCACAGAAGCATTTTCATGACGTTGGGGTCAGGGCCTCCAGCTGGTTTTACTACCGGTTTTATAGAACCAGTACGAACCGGGGGCAACCCACCACTGAATTTATGTCTACAATTCACTCTGTCATGAAGAAAAGTGACTCAACTTTCTTTTTAGCCTAGATAGGGCTAAAAAGTCTCAGAAGTGACCTCCAGTGAAATGTCCACATGAAATGGGCAATAAACATTGCAAGATCCAATCTGGGTCGGACACCAGAACCACAGGTTTAGTCTTCCAAGCTTCTGGACTTGTGCTGGAGCCCATCTTCATGGAACTTCTCTCTACTGGAATATTTACTTTGGGCTATTCTGTGAGTCATATTTATGTGCTGCCTTCCTACTGATCGATGGGCGTGTTGATGGCTGGCAATTAGTTGTTGTTTCCTTGTGGTGCCAAGCCCTTGGCTCCTAAATAACTGATAAACTGGTGGTAAATCAGCCCAAGGGATTAGCAGCACAAGGAAACAATAATCAATCGCCAGCCATCAATACACCAATCAACCAATAAATACTCGGTAGCAGGATACTTGCCCCACCCCACCTGTACTAACTTCTCTGCTATTATCTTATTCTCTGTCTGTCTGTGAAGAGGAAATGGTGGACAATGTTTCTGATTGAGCTATAAGAATTACAATGGCTTCTACTTGTTTTGAACAGAATAGCCATACACTTACTTAAACCTCTGTCTGGTCCAGATTTTTTTTTTATTTAACCTGCAAGAAACAAAAGAAAGTTTGGTAAAACCTAAGATCATTTTTATTTTCATGTTTAAAATGTGAACAATATATCTCTGGAACAAGCATATGTACAGTATTAGGCCTTGGTCAATTTTTAAAACAAATTTAAAAATAATTAGTAATCCAAAGACAAATCAGGCAAGTTAAATTAGTAGTGCATTGTTCAGTAAATTCCATTAAAAATAAGGAACTATGAAATGTCTAGTGGAAGAAATACGCCATTAGGTGAGCAAATATGTGTGCACAAACATATGAAAGTCAATCACATCTGTGATATCCTCAGTGTCACAGATAATTGTCTTGAAAAGAGCTTGAACTAACATTGTAAATGCTTCCTGTTCCATGCCAATGGTCTCCATCCATATTAGGTTTTGTGGAGCTATTTTTGTACCTAACATCTATTAAGGTTGATTAAACCGAAATGTAAGAAGTTAAAATGGCAAGCCATCTTGCTGATCATTACAAACTAGATACCAACAGAGTCATTTGTGGAGCCCTCTGCTGCAGCTGGCAAATATACATTCCCTAGCACCGTAATGGTGAACCTATGGCACGGGTGCCAGAGGTGGCACATGGAGCCATATCGGTGGGCACACGAGCTCAGCTCTGGCACCCATGCGTGCGCCAGCCAGCTGATTTTCGGGCCTTCTGGGCCTACCAGAAGTCAGGAAACACACTGTTTCCAGCCTCCGGAGGGCCTCTGTGGGGTGGAGAAAGTCCTTTTCACCCTGCCCAGGCTCCTAGAAAGGCGCTGGAGCCTGAATCGAGTGAAAAACAGGCCTAGAATTATGGATGTGGGCACGCGTGTGTGTAACCCCACCACGCTTCCCCGCTTTTGGCACGCGATGGCAAAAAGGTTAGCCATCACTGCCCTAGCAACAGGACCAACTCATACCCATGGCAATGTTGGGAACAAGGTGAAGTGTGCCATGTGCACTTAGATTCAGTTTTCTGATTAATCATTGATATGTTTTAAATTTGAAGCGTGTTAGGTTTTTTAGCACATTCCAAAACTTGCCATATACCAGTACTTGTTCAAGGGAATCACAACAGCTTTGCTTTTACCTCGGTCCTTCCCATTCTGCATCTTGTCCTCCTCTTCCTCTTCCTCACCTCCTTCTTCTCCCCCTAAGACCGAAAAAAGCCAGTGGCAATGAGAAAAAGTGAGGGGCCAGCTAGGGAGCAGGGAGCTGTAATGGCAGAAGACTTATAAGCTCTGCTATTCTTTCTATAGCATTTAAATTTATATACCGCTTTATAATGCTTTACAGGCCTCTCTAAGCGGTTTACAGAGTCAGCATATTGCCCCCAACAATCTGGGTCCTCATTTTACCCACCTCGGAAGGATGGAAGGCTGAGTCAACCTTGAGCCTGGTGAGATTTGAACTGCCAAATTGCAGGCGGCTGGCAGTCAGCAGAAATAGCCTGCAGTACTGCCCTCTAACCACTGGCTACTGTGGCTCATAGGTGACTCAAGGTGTGATTCCTTCTTCAAGATGGCATGGCCAACAAAGACAGACGGCAGCTTTGATCTGGATCTCAGACTCTATCTGGAGCCCAGAAGTAAAAACCTTTAACAGATTGGGACAGCAGACATCCTTTTAACAGAAAACAGAATCCTGAAATTAAAAGAACTGAATGGTACATTCAACAAAGGATACATTACAGTCCCTCTTAACCTTCCTGAACAGAGGTTGCATGAAAATAAATTAAACAAGATTCTTGTTTAATTTATTTTCATGCAACCTCTGCACTATGTAGACACTTTCCTAAGTACAGGGCAGAAAGGAGTTGGGCGGTGAACTCATAGAATGTGGTGGACATAAAGTTGGAAAGAACAAGAAAGAGGAAATATCTCACAAGAGAAGAGGAACAACACTTATGAAGAAAAGAAACTTATTCTGTTTCTTCAGAATAATAAGAGGAATGTACAAATGCAACTTTATTGGCTTAAATTGTGGACTATATTCCAAAAACGAGTAGGGCAATTTTAGGCTTCGGGATTTTAAGAGGTTCCTTAAAGAGCTGACTTTGTAACTTGAATTGTCTATAACTTTTAAAAATGGGGCTATATTTTAGCCCCACCTATTCTGAGTGGCTCTGCAGGCATCATAAAAAGAGATGCTGGAACTACCTTTTTTTGCACCGCTGCTGTACGTCCAGCATAGGACAATGGAGCTCACATTTATCTGGCTTTCGAAAGTGAGCATGGATGAGCATGTTATAGAGATGTAGATTACTTGCTTTTGAGGCCAATCAGCTATGTTTGCATAGGAACATGGAAAATGACATTTAAAATGACCTATTAAAATAAAAAGACCTGTGGCCTTTATGCAAAATCCTTGAGGCAAGATTGTCACTAATCCGCTTTTTTATTTTGTAGTGATAGGAGGGCTAGATTTAAGTCATATCTCCCTTTGGCTTCCCTGGCTGAGTCTAATGAAATCACTTTCTGATTCTTTTAATAGTCACTCAGGATGCTGTAGGTCAGAAGAAAAAAAAACCCCAGATTATACAGATGTAAGGTTTCGAAACCAGGCTCAACAAAGTTGGAGAGGGAGAGTTGGGAAGCATGCTGTTGTATCACGACGACTTCAGTCATAAAATGCCCAGCTCAGCATTAGCTGTTGGGGAGTCCTAACTCCAACTGTTTCTCTTGATTTACACAAATGAGAGGCGGTTAGATACTTTCCAGGATCTCCTTGTCCACCTCTCATCAAAGTGGGTGCCTGCATTTTGTTTCATCATTTGCCTGAACTGCAAAAAACTCAGCACAACACACGAATCTTGGATGCTGAACAAACTCCACTTTTTACAATTTGTATGCATCTTTTCATTTCCAAAATAAGAGAAAAACAGTCTGACCAATTCAGTTCAGAGCCTCAGGATGCTATATTGTGGAACCAATGGCTGCAGTTCTGGAGTCCACGGAGACTAAATGTGCCTGGATTAGTTCTGCAAAAACATTCAGCAATTTCCCAACTAAACAAAAAGAGCTGAAGAATATCATGAAAATATTAGCATATGGTCTCCAAAGGCCATGGATTTGCAAGTGTGAGGAGCAGTTATTGGTTTGCTGCAATCCTTGTTTTAGTTACCATACGAAAGAGCACAGGAGTGCCAAAGACTGCTTTCTATGAATAAATCAGAACATCCTATAAGCTGCTGTAATTGTGTCATATTCTACCTATCACAAGACCATGGGTATACGACTAGCATGAAATATTAGAGGGCCTGAGTAGATTATTTGGACCCTTCTGAGATTGATATCAAAGAAACAATTTAGTCAAAAGCACGCATCCAATTGACAGCGAGCCTAGTTTCTTCTTCAGGAACCCTCCCTAGTTGTATTCATCACATGTAAGTCAAGTGACCACTTTGGCTAGGGGAAGGACAGGGTGTCACCAGTACTAAATTATTTGGGGGCCTGCTATTATTACCCACTGAAATTCTATTACGGAACCTGAGCCTTTTGTACTGAGTTGACAGCACTCTATGTCTTTCCTGGCTTCCCTATGGAGTTTGCATTCTGATCAGGCTCTAGCATCTGGTTTCTCCACTGCATTTTTGTGACCCTTCTGTGACCTGTTTAGCCTGACTTATTCCCTTCCTTGGCCATGACTCAAAGAGAACTAGATCAAAATCTACATGCATATGTATCCCAGATGATTTCTCGTATGACTCAAGCTACAGAGCTATAGCTACAGAAGGACCTGCCTAGTGGCCAGGTCATCCAAGGAACAAATTATTTCCCTCTTTAGAAGTAACTCCAAAAAAGTAGGATAAATACAATTATTTTGTTTTCAACCAGCTGGTAAATGAAAATGTCTTGATTTTGTAAAGCTCCAGGAATATGCCCTGTAACATGAGTTTGAAAAGTATTTTAAAAAAAATCAGATTCTTCCTAAACTTAAAACTAAATATAGTTTGATTTTAAAATTAAATTCAGCATTTCTGATTCTAGTCTGTTTAATTTTTAAATATTCTAGTGGAAACGGATGATTAGCCTTTTTGTCTACCTAGAAAGTAGATTTATCCATGTGCCATGGATAAATTTGTGATAATTTGTGAGCCAAATTTGTTTGTTTGTTTGGGTAGTTAAAAAGGGACCAAAGAATAGGGCCCTAATCTTGTCTAAATTGCAACTGTTAGGCCTATATACCAATATTTTTCAAATGCTGTAAACATGCTGGCTAGAGAATTCTGGGAGTTGAAGTCCACATGTCTTGATGCTGCCAAGTTTGAAAAACACTGGTCTAGATTCTCACTTATTTAGCTGTAGATTATGAATGATTAGTCATTAAAAAAGAAAGGACAGCTGCAAAACTGAGCCTTGGATAGCTCAACAGACTAATAAGCAGACTAAAACCTGTTATTAACATCCAGCTGTCTGCAATTGCACCAGTTCGGGTCTCACCAGGCTCAAGGTTGACTTAGCCTTCCATCCTTTTTAAGGTAGGTAAATTGAGGACCCAGTTGTGGGGGCAATAAGCTGACTTTGTATAAAATATACAAAAGTATGAAGGCTATTGCTTAACGCATTGTAAGCCGCCCTAAGTCTTTGGAGAAGGGCGGCATATAAATCTAATTTAAAAAAACAACCTGCCTCTAAAATATATTACACTGAGGCATCCAGTCTTTTTCTCCTTATGCTGGAGGATACATTTCAATTTGTCTATGAATTATGTCTATGTTGTCCTTTAAAGCTAACCTCTCTTGATATATGCATGTACCTTTTGAGCCTCTGTTCTCCAAACTATGGCTGTCTTCCAGATTTGTTTGACTACCACTCCAAGCACCTCAAGCGTGGAGTGGGCCTTGGGCCTTTGGGAATTATAGGCAACACATCTGGAGGAAAATCAAGAATCTAAATATTTAGCGAACTGCATATCATCACCTACAACTATCTAAATTCTGCAGGAGCCCATTTGGGCAATTACAATATTTTCAACTCTATCCTTGAAACTGATTAATTTCTCTAACTGGCCTTCCATTCTGCCAAAAACTGTTCTATGTTTTGATAGCAAGTGTTGGATTATGGAATATGTATGCCTTGAACCAAAGCCTAGAGTTTATTTTATTTATAATATAAATGTGCTCAGATAAGCAGGAAACAAAATGATTCTTATTAGCATGAAGATAAAATATAAATAAAATAAATACACATTTTAATTTGTTTCTTAAATTTTACTACTTTATTATTTACTTTATTAAGTTTATTTTCCCTAAAGTAGGAAATACTGTATTAAGTAAATAAAGTAAATAAATTACTTATTTAAACTACCATGCTAGACTAGTATTTCTCAATCTTAGTGCCTTTTAGATGTGTGGATTTCAGCTTGAGTTGAAATCCAACACCTTAAAGGCTCTGAGATTGAGAAACACTGTCCTAGAACAACGTATTTCTTTCAATTTATTTTGTTGAGGAAAATTGTATTAACATTTGGACTAATTTCTCAGTTGAAAGCCCAACTACAGGAAACATCACTGGCACCCAAAATGTGCCTGGCAGATTCCTTGAGTCTTTTGCTAAGGTTATTATGGAAATTTCTTGCATACCTGAATGAAGCTCCTTCACCAAATACGACATTGTATTGGTAATTGAATCAGCTGCTACCAGCAAATCGTTACGGAGGTTCCGCCGAGTTCCTGAGAAAGGGTGATGAAGTAATATGCAACTCATTGTTCTAAGAAAATTAGTGGCTGGCTGTAACACTATTATAACACTTTTATATTGTGGACTTCAATAACTAAAGTCAAAATTATTCTTATTCCCCAATCCAAAGATAAGTTCTGTCTTTGCTAGGATGGCCTGCATTCCAGGAAATATTGGTGAGAATCTGCACCTATTGTAGATGTAAAGACTGATTCTAAGGGTGTTTCCCCACTTATGTATTCATTGACTTTGTAGATCAGTCAACAAGTGATTTGACTCCTGGTTCATCATCTCAAAGTGATCAAGCTGAGCAAGAGAAGAGGTATGGTTGCTGTGGCAGTTCCTTGGAAGGTGGTGATCATGACAGCAGCAACAATAGACTCTGTGCCTTTCATAAGTGAACAGTTGGCTTTCCTGGAGACAAGAGGCAGCTGTGACTTGAGGAGGTGGTGGTAGCTACCATGGTGACGGGAGGAGGGGCAGTATTAGAAAAACGATGTGATAGCAAGAGAACATCAGCCACAGCTGCTTCCGTTGCCTGCTGCAGAAGAGCCCCTGCTAACTCTCCCAATTACAGTGGCTGGAGAAGTCATGCAATATAGGAATGAGGTAGTCGGCAGCAGAAATTACTGCCCTAGCAGCAGTCCCAGTGGGGACTTTGTGTACATCCCAGGCAATGTCAACACTTGCTGTTTTCAACCGGCTATGGGGATGACTTCCCAGAAGTACTTGGGCAATCACGTGCTGGCAGTGCAGTGGATCTGAGCATGTTCCATCTCCCACTGAGTGAAACGCTTAAGAGAAAATTAACAAGCAATGTGCATGAATCACACAAAATTGGCTAGATAATAATCCTGCATCTGTGAAACACAGAGAAATCAGTGGAATAATAGCAGAGCACTTATAGGATACAGTGGATGCTTTTGGTGGTGTTCTGCAGAAGTGCATTTTAAAATGCTTTCTAAAAATAAAGTGTGCACTTTAGAGCTTTTATCTTCTCCCCTCCCCATTTCTTCCCTCATACTTTCATGTAGACATGCACAAAAGGGTACGTGTACTATGGCTCACCTTGTGCAAATGCTTCCTGGACGTCTCCACCAACACCAGTAAGTGAATCTTGGGGTACATGAGTTGGGGTAGAACCAGCAGATGTGGACCTAACTGGCATTGGCATAGAGCGGCCAGCCCCATGGGTGGGGGAAGTATGTGGAGAACCAGCTGCCTGAGCCTAAAATAAATGGGAAGCCCAGTTACTACATTTCCTTGTTCAACAGCTCTTCCAAAATAAAATTCCAGCAGCATATGTTGCAAAGATGAGTAACAAATCCTCAGACAAACATTCTCTGTCTCTTACGGCATGCAAACTCTACTACTGGTACATGCAGTTTATAAACCATTAAGGCATTCTTTCTAATCCGGTGTCCTATCAACTCCAGACAACATGGTCCATCTGGAAGGCACAGATTGGAGAAGGCTGCACTAAGACAATCCTGAATTTCTTGAGAGTGAAGGCAACTGTCTCATGTCTAGTTGGGCAATTTGATCTACTTCAGCTTTCCTCAGAATGGGAGTCTTCCAAATATGGGAAATGGTAACTTCCAGGCTTCTCAGAATTGGCCATACTGGCTGAGGAATTCTGGGATATGAAGTCTACCACGTTATGGAAGGTTTATTTAATCTAGCAGCCACAGCTCACCAAGATACCAGGAAAAAAATAAATAATTCTACTTCCTAAAAGTCATTTCACTCTGACTAGGAAGTGAAACCTGGATCCTTTTGCCTGCAAGTAAATATGCTATCACTAAGGAAAGGATCCTTCCCAATTATAAATAAACCTCATGCTATGTTAGATGATTGGTCAATGTATACTTATTCTCTGTTCTAAGGCAGGGATCATCCAACATACTAAACCCAAATTAGCTAAACACAATTGCAATCACATTAAATACTATGCCACATTAGTATGGCTTAATGGGTGGCCTGGTTCACACTGTATGCAAAGACAACAGCTGTGTTTCTACAATACGCTAAACTGCAAACAACTCAATCCCATTTAGCCAAGGCTTGCATGTTGTGTGAACCCAGCTGGTAAGAGATGCTTATCTGAAATTCCAGAGGCAGCAGTATTATACAACACCTGGTGTAGCCAATACTAAGACTGAAATGCCCAGAATCGTGGATCTCATCAATCTCTGCCTCCCTACTTACATTTAGTTTGATGGACAAATATATCAGTACATCAGAGGAACACCCATGGGATCCCCACTCTCAGGACTCAAAGCAGAGACTGTAATGCAGGATTTAGAAACTACAGTACTCCATATCCAGTATACAACCAAAAGTACGGATGTAGATATCACTTTCCTCATAACATGAAGAGAGCAATTATAGAGAAGACACGTGAAGCAATCAACAGCTTCAGTGGAATAAAATTCACAAAAGAAGAAGAAAACAATGTATCCTTCCTCAATATCCTCATCAACAGAGGATACAATGGCAATTAGAAATGCAAGGGTTGAAAACAACCCACGTTAACTAAGGGCTTCATTACCAAAGTAACAACGTAGCCTCCCACAACAGGGGCTAATAAGAACTTTATTCAGATGAGTATAAATGTACTACAACAGGGGTTTCAAACTTGCGGCCCGTGGGTTGGATGTGTCACGTGCTGGCCCCACCCCTGCCTGGTTTAGTGAAGTGGGGGAAGGTCCTGATACGTCACGTGATGCCTCTGTGATGCTGTGAGTTTGACACCCCTGCACTACAACAACCCAGAACATTAGAAAAAGGAAACAGACTGCCAATACCACATCTTCCAAAAAACTGAATACCTACACACTTTTATCAAAAAGTGCTTGACTACTCAACCCATTAGAACTAACACAAACTATGAAAAGTATAATACTGCCATACATCAACAACATCTCAGAAACAACCAATAGACAATTATGTATAATTGACATCACCATAGCAAATAAACCAACTAAAGCCCTCTGAAACACTCAAAAGATCTAGTAGTCCAAGAAGGAAAATGAGTCACTTACAACATACAGTACTGCAATAGCTACTATGTAGGATAGACATGGAGAAAACTAGCAGGGTGCATCCAACTAAAAGTCAGAAGACACAATGAAAACTTCTTAATATCACAACACATGATCAGATTCAATCATAGATGCAACTGGAAAATTGTGAACATCCTACCTAGACCAAGCTAAGTCCAAAATGCTAGGGAATTTCTGGAAATTTGGCATTCAGACAAATCAGTCATCAATAAATACATAGAGACAAACCACATTTACAGATCTTTCAAAAGAGACAATAAAAAAGCTAAGAAGGAAAATGAAAGATCGGAACACATCCTGTCCAGCAACAAACAGTGAGATAAGTAGGGATTAATACCAGACAAACGAGCAATCAGAAAATAATATCCTTAGGAATTACCAAGGAGAAAACCACATCCCCACCAACACTGGCAGGACTAGCTATGGCATACAAACAGAGAGAACGGATTATACATCTTCAGGCAAACAACCAAGTTCAGAGACCACCATGGACTTCACAATGGGTAAGAATGACAGAAAGCTGACAATATACATTACAATCCATTTACTCAGATAACTAGCATTACAGATTATGATCGTACACTGACTTCTACCTGGACTAGTGACTAAAAATGGAACTAAAAATGGTTTTACGATTAAACTTTATATATTCCAAAAGCAGCCAGAAGTGAGTTTTCTATGTGTCACTATACCTATCTTTAATGTTTAACTCCAGAATGCTTTAACTGTTTTATTGCAACATTTTGTACTTAATAATTTTATTTCAAATTATGAATTATCAAATATTGTTCATTTGTGACAAGGTAACATATTGTATATACAGTAAATTACTAGAGTTGTATAAACTGAATTCTACTTTGACATACTATCTAAGTATCAAGTGAAGAAGAATGAATTTGAGTTCTTCAGCTGAAGTTCGTACTCCGTCCCAAAGGCATAAATATTCAGCATACACACAACTGGCATTAAATGATGCATAAACAGAGCTGGTAATGTGTTCTCAAGGGGGCTGTATGTGTTGTATACACTGTCCACATATGAATGGGTTCTGGAGAATTAGCTCTTCAGTTATGTTGGTGTAATAGTGAAAAACCGCAGGGGAGAAAGTTTGGAGATTAATTGAATCATTGGCCTGGCTGGGGGATGTAAGAGACTGTCGAGACCTGATTTGCATTACAGAGTCTATGTTGCTCTATGAATATATACTATTTTGGTCAGGAATAATTTGAATAACATAGCACTGATGCCATGATTGGACAGAAACCACAGTTGTACTCGCCATGAAAGTTAAATCGGTGATATTAATACTTTGTTATGAATCACTTCTTGTGAATGGGAATGAAAATATTTCTGATTTTCCAGATGGGGAAAAGATCAAGCTATGCAATGAATACATGCTGGCACATTATAGATGACCAAAGGGATATGAAGGAATATAGAACCAAACACTTCAACTCTTGGGAGGCTGCCATCTCCAAGTCCCAACTAGAAGGAAGCACTGACCTTTCCTGCTTTGTCCAGCTAGGTAATAATTTAAGGTAAGGGTGTCAAACTCGCAGAGTCACGTTGTCATCACATGACATATCGTGACTTTCCCTTTGCTAAGACGGGGATGCGCATGGCCAGCACGTGACGCATCTGGCCCACAGGCCCTGAGTTGAACACCCTTGATTTAAGCCCCTTTTTATACCAAACTCAGCTTTTGCTAGGCTTGAACTGAAAGTTAATCACGTTTCTTTTGCTCCTAAAGGTTTTTTTAACCTGTTACTTCCTTTCCAACTGTCTGTTATTTTATTAATTGATGTGTAAAGTAAGCTTTGCAAGTCTTGTCTTTGATGTGCACACAAATGGTGAGACACACTCATAGCTGTTTTGGACTCAGCATTTGTGACTAATACTGTAATTACCCATTAACATGCATAACCTCTGCACATCCTCCCATATTCAGTTTGTGTCGTTTCATCTGGTTTTTATTCCTCTGTTTTCTTTACCAGAAGCAGCTCCAACCTTTGAATCACATTTGCTACTATGGAAACCTTACTGTCACAGAGTCTGGAATGGAATCCGATGTCTTTGGAGGTGAAATGAAGTCAGTTTTTACAAAACTAAATTTGAGGAGTGCCGTGGTTGTTGACCCTGATGCAAGTCTTCGCTAGAATAAACTCAGGTAGGCTTTGCACAAGTTTTCCCACTGACACTCCAGTTGCTGGACGTCTTTGCAACTACCGTATTTTCCGGCATATAAGACGACCCTCCTCAGAGCCATATAAGGCTCGTTAGAGCCTTATGGGCTGGTCTGCCTGGTTACAGGAGAATGAGACCCGGCGTATAAGACGACCCCCGACTTTTGAGAAGATTTTTGTGTGTTAGAAAGTAGTCTTATACGCAGGAAAATACAGTTATTTATCTCAGAGTAAAGGCAGATGGCAGAGTCACATAATGGTGGATGTTGCTACTTTTCTAAAGTTTAAGATGACCTTCAAACAAGATTGTACACAACAATTAGCTAATAACTGGATCCAATCCTTTCATGGGCTTTTGGATTTTTTTTTTGGTACAAATATTATAAAAGTTTGACCAGAAGATTAAAAACTAACAAAAACTAATAAAGGAAAGAAAGAAAAAAAGAGGAAGAAAGGAAAGAACTAAGATGCAAAAAGAAACAATAAAAATAGAAAGAAGCTTCCAATTTCTTCTGCAGCAAGTCATAAAAATGTGGCAGCATAATTATATCTTGTTACAAGAAAGCTATCTTTTCTATTGTCTAATATTTTCTGATAATCAAAACCATAAATAAAAAGTTATTTGTTTCTGTTTGATGCAAAATTATATAAGGGCTTTTTAGTCAGCAATAATAAAGCCAGTTTGGTCTGGTGAATAAGATACCAAACTAGAAACTAGGAAACTAGGAATTCTAGACCTGTCTTAAGCACAAAAGCTGGCTGGGTGACTTTGGCAACTGAGAGTGAGAGTCAATCACTCTCTCTCAGCCTAATTTATCTCACACGGTTATTGTGTGAAAATAGGAGGCAGAATGACTTAGGTGTGTTTGCCAGCTTGAGTTTTTATAAAAATAATAAAAGTGGAATTTTAAAAAAAGCTTTAAAATATAGATGTTACCTTTTTCTAATCAAAGAAGTCTCAATTTAGTCAACTCTGCAAATTCCATCATCTTTACCAACCTTGCCTTCATTGAGAATAGTGCTGAACCTTTTCACTTTTGAGCATATAAAAATCTTGCTACAGTTATCATGTACAGAAACAAAGTTCCATGACTTTTCCCCCCAGCTGTTTATACATATATATATATATATATAATATGCAGTACAGGTAATCCTCGACTGTTATTCTGAGCCCAACATTTCTGTTGCTAAGCAAGACATTTGTTAAGTGAATTTTACCCCATTTTACGAACTTTCTTGCCACACTTTTTAAGTGAATCATTGCAGTTTGTTAGTAACACAATTAAGTGAATCTGATTTCCCCATTTTCTTTGCTTGTCAGAAGGCGGCAAACGGTGATCACATGACCCTGAGACACAGCAACCGTCATAAGTACATGCCAGTTGCCAAGCATCTGAATTTTGACCATGTGACCGTGGGGGTGTTGCAACAGTCGTGTGAAAAAGTCATAAGTCACTTTTTACAGCGCCATTATAATGTTGAACTGTCACTATATGAACTGTTGTAAATTGAGGATTACCTGTATATAAATTATTATATTTCTCTTCAGATCTTATAAATCTTTTGCCTTTTACCATCATGACTTCTTCGTGTCAAAGCCAACAGGATGAATTTAGGGACAGAACTTTGTCAGACTTTGAAGGATTTTAGCACCCTTTTACACCAAGGGTAATTCTAAGGGGGAATCAAAGAATGCTGGGATTTTATGGCCAGTTTGTTCGGGTTCCCATTGGCAGCTTCATGTTTTATGTTAGGTGACACGTATCTTGTTAAAAGGACTAAGCTGTTATCCTTCCTGAACAAATTTTAGCCAAATGTGCAGCCTTGATGCTCATGAGCAAAACTTCCGGTGTTTCCTTTTCTCCTCTAGGCCTTTCCGGATAGCAACACAGGACATACAGTGGTTATAGAAAGCTTATACACCCGTTAAAATGCCAGGTTTTAAGATGTAAAAAAAAAAAAAAAATCAGACCAAGATGAATCACTTAAAAAAAAAATTCCACCTTTCATATAACATGTAAGGTATACAATTCAATTGAAAAGCAAACTGAAACTTTTAGGAGGGAAAAATACAAAAAAAGAACCCTAGAATAATATGGCTGTATAAGTGTTCACACCCTCTTATAAGTAGGGATGTGGCTGTGTTCAGAATTAATCAATCACATTCAAACTGAGGTACATAGTGATCGGTATACACCATCAACTAAAGTGATTCTGATAAAGTTCAGCTGATCTAGTAAGATTTTTCTGACATTTATTCGGTTGTTTCAGACAGCTAAAGCCAGGGTCTGCAAAGAGCTTAAAAAGCACCAAAGAGATCTCTTTGTTGGAACGTATCAGTCAGGAGAAGCGTACAAAAAAATTTCCAAGGCATTGGATATACCATGGAACACAGTGAAGACAGTCGTTAACAAGTAGAGAAAACACGGCACAGTGACGACATTGCCAAGAACTGGATGTCCCTCCAAAATTGATCAAAAAACAAGAAGAAAACTGGTTCAAGAGGCTGCCAAGAGGTCTACAGCAACATTAAAGGAGCTACAGGAATTTCAACACAACTGTTGATTGTGTACTACATGCGCCAACAATCTCCTGTATTCTTCATATGTCTGGGCTATTGGGGTAGGATGGCAAGACTTTTCTTACAAAGAAAAGCATCTAAGCCTGGCCACATTTTGCAGAAACTCACATCAAATCTGACAAAAGCATGTGGGAATATGCATTATGATCTCATGAGACCAAGGTTGAGCTTTTTGGCCATAATTCCAAAAAGTATGTTTGGCACAAAAACCACGCTGCACATCACCAAAAGTATATCATACCCACAGTGAAGCATGGTGGTTGGCAGCATTTTGCTTTGGGGCTGCTTTTCTTCAGCTGGAACTGGGCCTTTAATCATGGTGGAGGGAATGATAAACAATTCCAAATATCAGTCAATTCTGGCAATCAAACAAAAAAGCTTCAGGCCTTTGCTAAAATGTTGAAGATGAAGAGAAATTTCACTTTTCAATATGACAACAACCCAAAGCATACCTGCAAAAGAATGGTTTCACCAGAAAATGATCAATGTTTTGGAATGGCCCAGCCAGAGTTTGGACCTGAATCCAATTGAAAATCTGTTGGGTGACCTGAAGACCATTGTGTACAGGACATGCTCTCACAATTTGGAAAACCTTTGCAAGGAAGAATGGGCAAAGATTCCAAGGCAAGATGTGCCATGCTGGTAGGCCCGTACCCCAAAAGACGGAATACTGTCATAAAATCAAAAGACTTTTCAGCAAAGTGTTAATTTCAGGATGTGCATCTTTATGCAACCACTTTATTCTAAGTTTTTTATTCATCTTTTTCCTCCTAAGAGATTTCAGTTTGTTTTTAACTGAATTGTACGGCTTATGTGTTTTATTAAAGGTGGGAAAAAATGAAGTGATTTATCTTGGTCTGATTTTTTTGACATCTCAAAAAAAAATGATATTTTTAAAAGGGTGTGTAGATTTTCTATATCAACTGTATCTTAATGGCTTTGAAATTTTCTTTATTCTGCTCTTGCTCCACTCATATTATATTGGTCATGCTTTTGTTCTTGGGCCAATAATGTCAAAAGTTTCAAACCAGGTGGAAAGATTTCTATTCCATTTTACAGCTCTTTCCTGTGCAAACTATGGCTACAACAGACGGGAACCCGCTGTCTTGCTGAAGATTGATGTATACATGGGAAAGTCAAGTCACTGCATGTTCTCGCCTTCAAAAGAAAGACAGTTTAGCCCCAATCAAGTCCTCCAGTAACTTCTCATAGTCTTCAGCTGCTTGATAAAGGGTAAAGTTCCTGTATGTGCTGTCTTGGAACCAAAGAAAAGCAGAAGCAAAACTATAGATAAAATTAAATGTTTTAAGGATTCATCCCTGACAAGTTATTATTTCTGTAGCCAACTGGAGCAGTTTTCTGTACATATGGAAATCACATTAGAGAAAGTCAGAATAGATGAATCTGATGAATTCCGAGATGGCTTTGAATACAACTTGACCACAACAGGTCCACTAAGGGATTGTCTATAGCTGTGATGGCGAACTTATCATCATATCGTCTGGCACGCGTGGCGCCGTCTGTTCCTCTGTTGGGTTTCTGGCACACATACGCACGCAATGATCAGCTGGCTTCCGGCAATGCCGGAAACTGGAAGAGCTGTTCTTCCATTTTTCTGCATGAGCATGCACACTGGCCAGCTGATCGTTGCATATGCATGCATGCCAGGAACCTGAAGACTAGTTGGCTGGCTCATGCTGGAAACCAGAAGTTCATTTTCGGGCGCGTACATGCACCCTGGGCAGCTCCTCTTCTGGGTTAAGGGCTAGATGACAATGCGTGTGAAGCGTGCAAGCACACACACGCTCCCTTTTTGACACTTGGTCCTGAAAAGGTTCACTATCACTGGTCTATAGCTTCCCCAATATATATTGAATATATATTGCAAAACCAAATTTATTGACCAAAGAAAATCAATTTATTATATGCATTAAAACTTTATCCTATATTCTAAGATGCAAGACAGTCTGCAAATTGGATAAAATTGGTCCACTTGCATGGAAAAAAAACAAAATTCCAGGGACAGAAAACATGAGGAATGCTAGAATGAATGTGGGGAACTTCACATCTGTTTTGTCTTCAGGGGTTTTATGAATGGCCACAAGTATCATACTACACACTGCACACCCACCCTCTTAGCCTTCCACAGGGGCCTTAAAAACTGGCCTTGCCTATTGGCCTGAGGTCTTGATGGGAGCACGTTGCTAATGGTAGGTACCGGTAGTTAATGGATTGAGGGAAAATTCTACTCCACCCCATTTGTGCCTTGCTCCCTTCCTTGCCATTTTTGTGGTGAGCTGGGTGACACAACACTTAAAATGTAGTATTGCAGGTTAATTCTCCCCACAACCAGGAGTTCGATCTTGACCAGCTCAAGGTTGACTCAGCCTTCCATCCTTCCAAGATCAGTAAAACGAGGACCCAGATTGTTGGGGGCAAGATGCTGACTCTGTAAACCGCTTAGAGAGGGCTGTAAAGCACTATGAAGCAGTATATAAGTCTTATTGCTATTGCTATTTGTTAATGTTAATATTTATGATCATAAAATTTTACCTTGTTTTTACACTGGTTGTAAGCTGCTTAGAGTCACTCTAGGCACCATATAAATTTAATAAATAAATACCAGCCTATTTATCAAAGTATCTATAATCTGCTCTCAAAATTTCAAACGTAGGTCCCCTAGTTTTGAAAAAAAAAATAAAGCTATATTATATGTAAGGCTATATAATAAATATATAGGAACAAACAAAAATTATGGCTTTGTGTTGTGTGGCTTTGAGTTAAGGGAAAGTATCACATTTTTGTCCTCAAATGCCAGATGAAATACCACATCTACCAGCAACAAATGCACTCAATTTACAAGCCCCATACTGAGACCAGATTTAAACGACTTCATATCTGTCATCTCTGGGCTAATTTTTTTTTTAACAAATATTCTAATGACATATGCTGGAAAACGCAAAAGCATTCCTACTTTTTTCTACAGTTTTGAGCTCTGTTTAATCACAGTCATCCATTTAAAGACTGTTCTGAATCAAAAAGAAACTAGGTTGGTTTTCCTTTGTGCCTATCACATTTGCTACAGGTACCTGGCAGGCTAGGAGGCAGAGGACATGGCAGAAGGGTCACCCTCTCAAATCAAAAGGCAAAGAGTAGGAGATTGGTATGCATTCTTCATAAATCAGAAGCATGTTGCAGAAAAATCTCTTTTGTGATATTTGCTGAACAGCTGGATTTGCTTAGTTCTGATGAACCACCACTGGATTGATGGTGGCACCATCAAAAATACAGGGATATCTTTGGAGGCAGATGCAGAGTTTTCCTGATGTGTAGATGAGCCACTTGAATTGGAACTACCTAATGTTTTTTTTTAATCTGTTCATTTTAAAACCGTATGGCTGTGTTTGATTTTTAGGGAGAGCAGTAAGCTATCTGGAAGTCCACTTTTCAGAAGAATGTGATTTGCATTGAAAATTTGAAAATGAAATGCTACCAGCAATTGTTTTGCCAAAGATTTCTATAAGTTCCAACCCCATCTGGAGAAAAAATTAAGAAGAAAATGTTTGGAGCTTTTCTCCAAAATGGAGTTAACACGATGGTTAGAAATTGGAAATCAGTAATGGAGTTTTCTTGCTCGTTGTTAGAAGGAATTATTTTCCAGCCACAAAACTTTTTAACCCCCTATAGGAAAAAGCAATCAGGCAATTTAAAGGCAATGTTAAGTCATAGCAAGCTATTCATGACTTTGAATGCTGGGATTGTTCTTGGTTTTAAAAAGAGGCCAAGTGATCACAATACAAAAGCAAAGAAAGACCTCTTATATTCATACACACAAAATAGAATATAGCAGTTGTCTTGTATATTTTAAGAGACTTACTTCCAAGCAGATGAACACCAGGTTAATCTACCTGTCTAACACTCTGCAACCTTTGTTTCTACTGTTTATTTTGACTTTAAGCAGGATGACCTTCTGAGGAACAATGTCTCATCAAGTCTGAATTAGAATTTAATAGAGATCATAAAGAGCAACCAACTTTATTTCAAATGTTAGGAAAAGGTGAACAATGAACAATGAATTAGAAAAAGCCTAAGGCTAAACATTTTTTCTCTCTGTCTCTTTCTCTCTGAAGGTACTTCAAACTCCTTCTCCACTAACACCTGCAATAAATTAATTTGAGATTTCTCCTTAAGAAAGAAGAGATCATAATTTTAGGGTACGCTGAATTTCCATAGCTGGAACTCTTTCCAATCATCATTGAGATGGCAGAAAAGTATTTTGGCATGAAATGAGCTTTCTCCATTGCCCATTCTATACTACTATTCCTACTCACTGCTGGCCACTGACTTGTCTCCAGAAGTAACAAAATCTTTAAGACTGACTTTGGATAGACTTCAAACAAGGAGAAAAACACTTTTAACACCAATATACAGTAGGTAAGGAAAACTAAGTTCTCAGTCATAGGCTGGGAATGAGATAAAACTAGTGTCACAGGGACAAGAAGGAAAATCAGTACTGTATTGCCAGGGCAATATTGTACAATGGTTAGATGAAGGCTTGGTGTAAGTGGTTAAGGTATCAGTGATGGTTAAGGAATCAGGCTAGAAACCAGGAGACCTAGTTCTGCCTAGTTCTGCACAAAACCAGCTGTGTAATTTTGAGCCAATTGCTTTATCTCAGCCCTAGGAAGCAGACAATGGCAAACCATTTCTGAAGTATTTTGCCAAGAAAACTCCAGGGACTTTGTCTGTCAGAGTCTCACTCAATGGCACCTTGTCCCTGCCCTGCAAGTGTAATTGAGACAATGCAAGATCCTAATTTGTTTTCCATTCTGAAAAATAAATACTGCAATGGGAATCAATGTTAAATCCATTTTTGTTTGCAGAGGGAGGGACAGACAAATAATCACAAAGAATGATTATAAAACTCTATAACACTGCTCAAGCATTTATTACCATTACATTGCAGATTACAACAGGTAGGATTCCCCTGGGATCCTGGGTTTTTATGCTGCTTTGCAAGAATCAAAACAATGTTTTGGTTTTATGACTTTCATAAACCTTTACATGTTTTTCTACACCTGGATTGTGATGTTTCCTCAGAATTATAAACAATGGCTAAAACTCCTGGCATGCACATTCATGAGAGAAGAATAGAACCATGTTTTCACTCCAGAATTAGTTACGATACAATTGCCTACCATTTGATTAGTGACTGGTTTTACAACTAGGACATCTCAAAACTGACTTCTTACTTCTCAAACTAAAACAGGGGAAGCCTCTCTTTGTAGGCCCAAGAACAAATTTACTCCTTTAAAAAAAAAAGTCAATTTATATCCTATCTGTTTCTATATTCAAAGGAGCTAAGCAAGAAATAAAAATTGTGTCAAAACACATTCAAGAATATAGAAAATATACTGTATCAATGGTACACTATACCATTGGTACTGAAACCATCACCACTTCTGTAGGGTCCCAGCAAGGCAAGTGAGGAATACTTAACATATACAAACACTGCAAGAATTGTAGTTGCTCAGAATCTGTTGTGAAAGTAAGACGCTAAGAATCCAAGCAGTGTTTCTCAACCTCAGGAGCTTTAAGATGAGCAAAGGCCAACTCCCAGAATCTGAAGACCACTCATCTTAAAGTTGCTGAGGTTGAGAAACATTGACCCAGGCCAGAGGTCTTTAAACTTGGTAGCTTTAAGACTTATGGACTTCAACTCCCAGAATTCTCCAGCCATAACTGGCTCGAGAATTCTGGGAGATGAAGTCCACAAGTCTTAAAGCTGCCAAGTTTGAAGACCTCTGGCCTAGGCAGTGCCCTGCTGGATCAGACCCCTGTCCACCTAGTCCAGCAGTCTGTTCTCACAGTGGCTAATCAACTGCATAAGAAAGCCTAGTAGACTCTCAGCATATGGCTTTTGGTCACTCTATCTTCAAGGCTAATAGTCACTGACGGATAGATGTTGATTCTGACACAGCTGCAGCAGAGAACTGGCTGAAGAAATAAAAACAGATGATACTATAATTTTACAGGCATTTCCCCCAGTAAGGTTCAAATAAATCCTTCTATTCATAGACAGGCAATGGGGCTGAATGATCAAGAACTCAAATGTGTTTGGAGGATAGGTTGGCTCTTGCTCATCACATTCAAAGCCATTCATGAACAAAAACAAACGAAACAACCTCATTTGGACATGAAACTAAAAGTAGAATCAATCTACTACAAACAGGGGTGTCAAATTCAAGTGCTTAGATCTGGGCTGCGAGGCCGCTCTGGAGACAACGAAAGACCAGCCTGCCGTCCCTTTGCCAGTGAAAACGGAGCTCGGGATCCAAGCTCCATTTTCACTGGCAGAAGGTTGCAGGGGGCTGTTGAAGCTAGAAACAGCGGTCGGGAGCTGGTTTTTGCTGGCAGAGGACTTGGACCACCACAGGCGCCCCTGACATGAGTGACATTGAGCTGCCCACACCCACGCCCACCCTACCTACACCCACCCCGGACCTCCGAGGTCAAACACAACCCTGACGCGGCCCTCAATGAAATCAAGTTTGACACCCCTGTATTACAATATTTGACAAAACCTGACAATATGTCAAAGCCCACTCAAATGAATAGGTGCTATGAAAGAGCCCAAGTGTGATCATGGATTCAAAAAAATCCCCACAAGAATCCAAATTGTTTCTTAGGATAAGCTTAAGAGATACATATTTCTCTCCAGCTGAGCAACTAGAAAAATGATAGCTGAAATTTCACCTGGAAGAGCCCAAGTTCTCTCAGTTGTTATGCCTGAAAATGTAATGGAGACCCAACATGAAATTTTCCAGGCAAGTCACATCACTGAATTATGATCCCTTTCCCACTGCATTCTCCCATCCCCAGAAAATTTAAAGTCAGCCCACTTCTTGCATTAGGGCAACATCAATTGGTTCTAAGCTGACATGGAATCATCTTTTTTCACGCAAGCTCATTTTTCAAAGAGCTAAGCCTAATCAGCAAAATGTTTCACAGTAGCAGTGAAGAGACTTCACTGCAAATTTGCTGCTGACCAGTGGCACATATGCCAGCTAATTGTACTCTTTCCCTGGTTCTATTCTGCAAAGCTTTTCTGAACACACAGAGAGCTCTTATGCTGTTCACCAGCCATGGCTTTGATCTGTAAATATGTACGTGTGGACGTAAAACTTCATACCTGGATTAGATCAGCCTGAAACCTGTCTTAATTGGCTGGGCCATCCTTATTCTCATGTGGAAACGGGTCACTGTCCCCCTCTTGAAATGTTACTCTTCCTTATCCCTTTGTGCATCCCCCAAAAAACTTCTAAGAAGGATCTCCATAAAGGGGCCCACAAAAAGCTTGCTACTTTAGCAGCTTAATAACCTTTTCAAAGCTTCCCCGCCTTACCCCCCCACCCCCCAGCTAAAATCTGAAGGACTGTTATCATGGCAACAGAATGAAAGAGGCACTTCATCGGCGCACTGCTGTCTTCTAAGCGCATGGAAAGCAGCCAGGTAGCAGATGGCTGGTGTGGACTATTCCCTGCTTTCTACCGCCGCTGCTGCATGTTTAAACAAAACAAACGTCATCCTCCTCTTGGTTACTGGCTTCAGAAGAGCTGCACAGAAACACAGCAGGCAAAGGTGCTTGTGTGCAGCCAGGAGAGGGGGCCGCAGCATGCACTCCTGGCACTCTGACAGCAATGTACAGTAGAGGGAGAGAGAGACGTGCAGCGTCCATTTCATATGTTCTATTTTGGGCCTCTGTTGGCACTGGCTTCTTCTCCCCCCCCCCCCTCAAAAAGCACAGCTGTCTAATCAAAGGCTGGAGGAAAAAGAGCAGGCAGGATCGACAAGATTACAAGGCAGAAGATTCGGTTTAATTGTTGAGAATTGCATAATTTAATTAAGTGCACCGACACACATTCAGGTCCTTGTGGCAGCTGTGGTCGGGGAGCCTAGAGTTGGGGCTGCTGATGCAGCAGCCTCCCCTGAATGCAGAACGAGAGAGCCAGAAAAAGCTAAGATGGCGGAGCGTGTCGAAGACATAGCAGAAGGGCTTGCACGCACATGCCTGACACAGTCTCAGCATTAATTCAAAGCAGCTATTTGGGCTGTTTAAAAGCAAAAAAAAAAAAAAAAAAAAAGTGCCTCCAGACCCCTCCTCAGCCTTGCTCCCCCCCACTTGAGGCTGCACGCTAAGTTCCAGGCCAGAATAAATGACTGAGGCAGCGTTCCTCTAGCACAACTCCTCCCTTGTAGAGAGGGAGTGGGACTCTGCGGCAAAGCTAACACAAACTCTACCATAATGATTAACTTCTGTGAAGGGGGAAACTGCTGACTGGCTAGGAACAGAAGAGAGTGGGGGGTGGGGGGGTGGGGGATCCCCAGAGAAAAAGCAACTAGCATCCCCCTTTCCACAGAGCTCATTTTGCAACAGTATGGAGGGCATAACTCTTCATCCTGAAGAGCCAAAAGAGTCATTTCATCCAGCCTGGGAAGAACCACAGAGCTATACAAGCCTAGTCCTTGTTCCACTCATCAGTGCTATCCAGAATTATCCACAGCCAGGCTGCATCCCTTCCCTGGTAAATAAGGCAGCACCCTTTCAGGTGAACAGAAAGAAGACACCTGTTTAAGCTAATAGTTCTACTTTTATCTAACAGGGAAGGCAACACTCTGCCCACATCTACTTACTAGTAATTGACGTCAAACTCTAAAGAAAACAAATTTTAAAAACCATCTTCCTGAATAACAAATATGGATGTCAGTTCAAGAAGAAATGATGGTCATCTTTTTCAAGTAAGATCTTTGGATCCAGAATCTGGATATAGCCATCTATAATAATTTGAAAAAAATAGCAAAGGTATCCCCCCCCCCCCCCCAAAATGCAAATGAGTGGCTTGTATGTGTGTGGGGCAGGATGTAGAACCAACTACAGTCTCCGGCAACCCAGGTACCTCACTGAAGCAGCTCCTAACTTGCCTCTATGACACATTTAACACCTGGAAAATGAAATGATTGCAGGCATAGACATCTCTTACATTTGGGGAGGGGGGGATCCAGCATCCTTGTCTGACTGATATTCCATGAGAGTGTGCAAAGCAGCTAAAAAAAAAAAGCTTAAATGTAGCTCTCCCCCCCCCCCCCCCAAAGGGTAGCACCATACTCAGAAAAAAGAACTAGCAACCAAAAGCAAGCATCCCAGGAGTTTTACAGAATTCCAGAATAACAGAGTTGGGAGGTTGATCTTAGAGGTCTTTTTTTCCAACCCCTCTGTTCAAGCAGGAGATCTTACGCCATTCTGAACAAATGGCTGTCCAATCTCCTCTTAAAAGAATAATAAAACAATTCCTATTATGTGATTTTAAGTTTGCCCTGCAGAACTAGCACAAACTCAGGAAAAAAACCATAGGGCAAAAAACAGTATTCTTCTAGCATCTTACAGACTAGCACATTTATTAAAAGCTTATGTGGAGTATCTTTGAAGGGTTTAAAACTGCAAGACGGTACTTTCCAGTAATCAAGAAGGACTCTCTAGATCTCATGGAGGTTCAGTTCTAGATGAAACCTCCACAGACTTTGATTGCTGCAGTCTAAAACCACCTTTTAAAGATGTCAATTGATGTTTTATCATGATGTTTTTTAGTAATATCATTGCAGCTTAATTTAATTGTCTAAGTAAAAGTAGAAACAGTTATCCTTTCCCTGCTATTGCAAGTGGACCATAATCCTCAGTTGAAGTGGCTAATGCCTGATATGTTTAGCCAATTCCCAGGACCAATTTTTTGCAGCCAAGTTAACCTGGAAGGTAACCTTTCTGCAGACTGTAGCGTGATGAATCAGCCTTCATTGTGATTCACCATTTAGTATTTGGTTCAAAGCATACTTTCAGGTTTTAAAGACATGACAAATACTAATCTACATAAGATATACTAGCAGACATAAGGATTAAAATAGTGAAGTCTTGAAAACCCTCCCCTTCCAACCCCAACTGGGTGAGTCCTTTTTTCTAATCCAGTTTGGAAATATACGACATTCTATGTTCCATAAATCTCTCTCATAATCAAATCAAGTATCCCTGCCCTTTTGTTATTGGCACTTCTATTTTAGGAGGTGTAGCCAAGATGTCTCATATTTCATTGGGTATAGAATTTGAGACTTAAAAGACAGCTTAGTGAATGGATGAGTTGGGAATCAAGGGGAAAAAAGGCAAGCTGGGGTAGCAATTCAGAACAACAGTCCTGAATCTTTCATGTTCTGGAAAGAAAGTATGTCAAAACCTCTTCAGATGTGCTCTAAAAGAAAAATCTTTTCATAAGGTTGAATGAGCATTGGTAACACTGGAACCAAATTAATTCATCTCTGGATTTGTTAACATCACATGTGGAACAGCCAATCCACACATGATTGCCTGAACAGCAAATCTTCAATTTTTATGCATATTTTCTCTCCCATAGCATAGGACAGTGATGGCTAACCTTTTTGCTGTCATGTGCCAAAAGCGAAGGGAGTGGAGTGGGGGTCATGCGCATGCGTGCCCACACACATAATTCAATGTGCCTCACGCATGCGCACATGACCTCCCCCCATGCTTTTGGTACGCAATGGCACGGTGGGCCTGGTAGGCCGGTTTTTTGCCCTCCCCAGGCTCCAGAGGTTTTCTAGGACCCTGGGGAGGGTGAAAACAGCCTTCCCCACCCTCCAGAGGCCAGAAACAGCCCGTTTCCTGACTTCCAGTGGACCCAGAAGGCCCAAAAATCAGCTGAGCTGGGGCAATGTTTGCATGCCCACAGATATTACTCTGCGTGCCACCTGTGGCACGTGTGCCATAGGTTCGCCATCCCCGGCATAGGAGATACATAGTATAATCTTCAGTGATTCAGTGAAGAGGACAGGCAAACAGTAGTCCTGATTAGGATGACTTGGTATATTCTAGTTAAGGAGGGACCAAAGGAACCTCTGAAAAGCCATTGCAAGGTCTATATTCAACATCTGTAGTTGCTTGGATTAATTTATGTGATTGTGTAAGAGGCAGTCTTGCCTCATTATTTCAGAAAGGTTTTAGCCGATTTGTCCTGTGAAGTGAACAAGACCATCAAGGTCACATTTATTCAGTCATATTTCTACATGGGGCTCCCCTTGGGGTGCACCCGGAGGCTCCAACTGGTGCAGAATGCGGCCGCGCGGGGGATTATGGGAGCGACGGGACGCTCCCATGTGACACCTCTCCTGCGCGAGCTGCATTGGTTGCCGGTGGACTTCCGGGTGCGTTTCAAGGTGTTGGTGATCACCTTTAAAGCGCTCCATGGCTTAGGACCAGGGTACTTACGGGACCGCCTTCTGCCGCCAATAGCCTCCCACCGGCCGGTGCGCTCCCATAGAGACGGCCTCCTCAGGGTGCCGTCAGCCAGACAATGCCGGCTGGCGACCCCCAGGGGGAGGGCTTTCTCTGTGGCAGCCCCTACCCTCTGGAACGATCTTCCTCCAGAACTGAGAACAATTGCTGACCTCCGGACTTTTCGTCGGGCCCTAAAAACTCATCTCTTTCAGCTCGCTGGTCTAGCCTGACCCCTGTTGAACTTTTAAGATCTTGTATTGTAGGGTTGTGTATTTTAAATATTAATGGTTTTAATTTTTAGCCAAAGCTATATGGATTTTAAAATTTTTAACTTTTATGTACTGTTTTTTATCTGGCTGTCCACCGCCCTGAGTCCGCAAGGAGAAGGGCGGTATACAAATCTAATAATAAATAAATAAAATAAATTTGCTTTAAATCAATGTCTCTTCTCTGGTTGGTTACCACCACCTGGGAGGTGATATATGGTTGGGCCTGTGTAATGGTGAATGCTTCTCTGAAGGAAGGAGAGAGGGGTTCCTCTGGCTATAGCTCTTGAGGCCTTCTGCAGCTGCAGTATTTTCACCTGTTCCCTTTCAACTTTGAATGAGGATGCATTCTCCCAACCAGAATTGGTATGCAACTTGGGGGGGGGGGGGGGGAGTCCTTCCTGGACTTGTAGCTCCTATTCAAAGAGGAGGTGGTAACTGTAGCCAAGAGGGCCTTTGCACAAATCTACCCGTGTTTCCCCAAAAATAAGATCAGGTCTTATTTTCTTTTGGACCCCAAAACTAGGGCTTCTTTTCAGCGCATTTTTTTCCATGTACAGGAGGCCCAATTCTTCTGCTTGCTTGTGGTGGGGGCAGGCTATGTAGCAAATTAGTGCCACTGCTGCAACGTGAGGGTGGTGTAGTTGCCCCACACCAGTTTACCTCAGGGCCTCTGCAGCCAGGCCATCCATGTCCTGGCACCTGCCTCGCCTAGTGGCCGCAGCATCATCACACCATAGCCTCCTGCTCTGTTGCGGTCGTGAGCAAACAGAAGAAATGGGCCAGTGGCCATGTAGGCTCCTGCTGGGAAATCGACTTACGGTTACTCATTCTTTAGTCACCTCCTGTCTGGACTACTATAATATACATCACATGGGCTGCCCTTGAAGAATATTTGGAAGCTTCTGGTCAGGAAAAAAATGATAAATGATGAAATCCAGGATATATGCCTTCTCTTTGACTGATTTATGGAACACCACTCCACACAGATACAGATACTCTGGACTTCCATAAGCTTTAAAGATCTGATATTTCTACCAAGCTTTGAGCCAGGATGTTAAATGAACCTAGTTTATATGATTTGCATGTTTTTGCTTTTATTTTACTGAGACTTTGAGACCTTCGCAACGGTGTTGATTGTTATCATTTTTTCTTTGTTTTATGGTTAATATGTTAATTGTTGTTAGCCACTTGAAGTCATATGTAACATGGATGGCCATATAAGTATTTTAAATTAATTAAAATAAGCATTCAAAGGCTATTTTATTTTCTTGCTTGATAGGTATTTACCCTATCCAGAGAGCAGGCAAGAGCAAATGAGCTAATGGTATTGGGGATGGGGGGGCAGAGGAAATTAAGAAGACAATTGTAGCAAACAAGTCTCTTTGATCTTTACCTTCAAATACATTTGACAGACTAAAAGTACCACCTTCCATTTGGCTCTATGTTGACAGACCATAAGAACAAATGGGCAGAATGAGAAACTATCAGGCATTAGAATGCACTAGATTTGCACCAATAGTACAGATGGAAGTTATCTTAGCTTAAAGTTACTAAGTCTGAACTACTGTTAATCTTCTCATCATTCCTATCACCCATCTCCTCCCACTTATGACTGTATGACTGTAACCTTGTTGCTGGTATCCTTAAGATTTATATTGACTGTTTCCCTATGACTATTATTAAATGTTGTACCTTATGATTCTTGATGAAAGTATCTTTTCTTTTATGTACTCCGAGAGCCTACGCACCAAGACAAATTCCTTGTGTATCCAATCACACTTGGCCAGTAAAGAATTCTATTCTATTCTATTCTATTCTATTCTATTCTATTCTATTCTATTCTATTCTATTCTATTCTATTCTATTCTATTCTTAACAGAATAGCAGAATAAACTCTTCAGCAGAGTAAACGTTTAATTTAGGGTTTCTGGAAGTACATTTGCTTCAGTGATGGATCTATATATAAGATTTATTTCCAGATATAGCAAATATGTCTACTTTCCCCAGAATCAGTTTTTAGTGTCTTGTATTTCCTGAAGTTTAAATCAATTCTGCCATAAGCAGAGCTGCTGCAGTAATGGTTGCTTGCTTAGGAAAGAAAAAGGGCTCCCTCTGGAGTGTATTCAGAGTTAATACTGAGCTGGGATGAAGGACATCTTGAGGAAGGAAGGCACTTGCTCCTCCTTCTGAGCCATTGAAAGCTGGAACTTTGCTGAGCTCTTCTCAAGCTTGCAAGGCTCAGGGCCTCCGAAGCCCAGAACAATCATTTTTATGCATGTATTCATGACCATCAGGCAAATGCAAGATTCATAAAGGGAAAAAGTTGCTATCAGAGACCTCAGGCCAAAGAAAGCCACCAGAATATACAACAGGGACTGAACCTCTAATTCTTGTCAGATATATACATTAAAAAACCTGGAAGAAGGTTAGTTATACTGTCAAATTTCACTTGAGATGGGAAGTAGTTGTGTCAAGAGTTAATAAGCTCATGCTTCATAGAGAACAGAAAAGGTTGCTCAGGAATAAAGATAATAGCAAAATGAGACTTTACGCTGCTCAATTTATTTGCATCCAACCCCATCATGACCAACACAACACCCAAACGTTTCATGCAGATTCAAAGAAAAACGAGTGTCAAGGCTGTTAACTTACTGCCTGTTTTTGTTCTTCTTCCTATAGAGAATTGTAATTGGAACATGAGAGAAAAAGAAAAAAGAAAGGGACAATTGTTATCTTGAAAATGCAAACACAGTTGAGTATTAGAGGGAACACCAATGTGACCTAACACACAAAGACACAAGGAATAAGGATCATATAAACCACTGCCAGGCCCTGGGGTTTTTTTTGTCAGTGTCTCACACCTAGAGGATTTACGGTCACATGAAAACACAAAAATTTGCCAGATAAGACATAAGTTCATTTGAATCAAACATTTTGTTCCCCCAATGATCAAAGAAGTTTATAGGGTAAGTCCACAAAACAAATCACAAAGACAATTAGTTGTTTTATATCTTCTCCCTAGCAATTGTTATTCAAAGCAACTTGGTGTGATATCAGAGATAATGTATAGTATAATATATAACAAGTTGACATTGACCACTTATATCTGAAAATTTATGAATCTTATGAAGCAATCCGTTTTAAAATTCCTAATGGCCCTAAACTTTGATCTGAATGAATGATAAGAGAAAATCTTGTTGGTTCAGTAGAACATCCCCAAATTCTGTAAAAACATGTTATTAATTCATTGGACAAATGCAAACCACTCAAATAATTAGACACTCTTGGTCTATCTTCATATGGTGAAAAGAAGCATAAAAAAATGTACATTGTAATGCTTCAAGACCTTCACAGAAAAGAATCCATATTCCAACCCATCTGAGGACTATACTTTAAGTACTAAATTAAATAAGTATTTTTATAGGTGCAGTGGATCAGATTCAGATGTTAGGAACTAAAATGTTCAGGAGTATGGAAGATAAAACCTGTGAGGAAATGCTGACAGAACATGAAAAAAAGATTGAGTAGGATCAGGACAGGAATCGTCAAAGATTTGGTAGAAAAAGAAAATGACTTGCTGCCTGCTGAGGGCATGGCTGTATTTAAGGACTTCAATTATAAGAGGAGATTTCAGATTTCAATGGGTTTTTCTATCAATAACAGCAAACCATCGATGAAATCAATTATGTTGAGTAGGGTAGAAAAACTCTGTCCCTAAAGTTGCATGTAGCTCTCGACCTAATTTCAAAAGCCCTCTGCAAGCAATTAGTTCAGGTCTCTTGCGAAACCATCTATCCCTCCCCAAGCAGTCCCACTGAAAGAGGCATGGAGAGAAAAGATTGTCCCACCCACCTTTGGCCCTAATCCGAGCCACTCCTAGCATGTAGCCCTCAATAGATTACACCAAGAGACTGTAGCCTTGGAGACAAAAAAAAATCTTCCTTAAATTAAAGATATAGGGCGAGTTCTTCCTCATAAGAGCCTTTTAGCAGATGCTGGGTAATCCTTTGTTGAGATGATCTAGCTTTAGAGTTCCTGCATCAAGTAGAAACCTGGACCTTTTTTTTTTTGGTCAGAAAGAAGCAATTAAGAATGGTGGTGGGGAGGAAAACACAGCAAGTGCTAAAAGCTGGAACAAACAGCTTCACTCCCACTAACCAAAGACAAAAATCTAGCAAAAGAGCCATCTCAGATCTATGCTATTCCTATATGCTTCAGCAACTGAACTAGTTTATCTCAGAACACTGGCCAACATCTCTGGTGAAAGAGCACAAGTTTTGTATGCGGCAAATCCCAAATCCAATCCCTTCAAATGTCAGATAAGAAGAGATTAGTTGAAAAAGCATGCTCCAAGGACTGAAATAGAAGTTCCCAACACAAATGACCAATTAGCATAGCAGAGACATTGGCCAAAGGATGAGTGCAGACATGATGTACCTTGAGCAGCTTCATGAGTCCTTCCAGTTGTACCATCAGTTCCCTTCGGCTTTCCTGAAGAGCAGACATTCGTTGTTCCAATTCATCTTTCCTTTGCCTATTCAAGATGAATAAAAGGATAATTTCATTTGTTTGTTATCTTGCCCTTCTGTAATCACTACCCTAAATTAATTTGGGAGAGGTTGGTTGATTACCGCAATAGCCTTAATTCGGCCAGTAAAGTTGGATTCTGCTGAGCTTTTTCAGGTGTTGGCTGGGAAGCCTGTTCATGTTCCAGTCTGAGGCGTTGAATTTCTTGCAGTATTTCTCTAGAAAAATAAATGTGAAATTAGTTAAACACAGGTCTTCTTTTTTACTCAAATACCCTGGATATACCTTTTGGAGTTGATACTCCAAAGATATCCTCCTATACATTAATATAGTCTAAACTGGAAGGGGCTGACAAGGAAAAGGGTGTTGGAATCATGATTGACAGCTTAATGAAAAAGTCACTCTTATGTGCAGCTGCTATAAAAAAAAGACAAATTCCATGGTTGAAACCATTAGGAAGGGAACTGGAAACAGAAATGTCTATATAATAATGTTATTATAGAAATCTATGGGCTGAGATCACATTTGCTGTATTGTGCTCAGTTCTGCTTGCTGCACCTTACAAAGAGTATTATAGTGTTATAAAATGTGCAAAAAGGGGCAACTAATGGTTAGGGGAATGGCTCCCTACAGAGGGAGATTACAACACCTGGGGCTCTTTAGATTGGAAAAGAGAATAAAGGGAAGTATACCACAGATACATATAATCTTGCATGGTTTAGATAACATGGAAGAGATTTTCTTTTGTTACAGTGTTAAAACTCAAGGTCATGTATTGAAACTAACTGCAAGACAAAAAGAAAGTAATATTTTCTCACATAGCACACAATTAAATTGCAAAAACCAAGGGCAGCCATTGGAGGTAGTAACAACACCAAACTGAATAACTTTTAAAAGGGAACTGAATATCAGTTTATCAAAAACCATTAATATTGACCACTGTTTCCTGCTGCCTAAAAAAATATTATATTATTTTTTAATTTTTTTATGCTGCCCATCTCTCCCATATAAGGTGCCATTATATATTGGTTGTTCTCAAACAACCAATATAAGAGGTCTTTTGATTTATTCCAGGCTTGTGAGCTTCCAAAATACAACTAGTAGACCTTTGTGTGACACAGAATGTTGGATTAGATGGTCTGATAGTCTAATCCGGCAGGACTCTTTTTATGCTATGTGTATCTCCCTTATTGCTATAGGAACTCAAGCATCCCAAGCAACGTCACATTTATCTAAGAAGGTTAAAGGAAAATGATCACTTTTTACAGCATAGACACCCTATTAAGCATAAGACTCTATAATGCTATAGGAAAATTATTTCTTAATACAAGAAAAAGAGAAGGAAAATCAGATATATAAGCATTACAAGCTTCAGGGGGTTTGTTCTCTTAATATTTGCTGCTTTGTAAAACTATTTATGGTTCCAAAGTTGCATTGAAAATGATAAATTGATGGCTAGAAGTTGCACTTAATGTTTTACGGAGGAAAAAAACAAGGCACAGTGAGAAAGGAGATGAAAATACTAGGTGAGGGAGTCATGCCATCGTGCAAATGGGATGACCTAGGTTTTCCCTTTCCTCCCCCTCCAGCTTCGGAGGCATAGTTTTGCTACTGTTTTAATACACTTAGTATATTATAAGGCATATTTAAAATATAAAACGTATTTGTTTTACGTTTTGGTGCTACCCAGAATTGGTAGCACCAAAATATGGGTGTATGGGTGGCCATACAAAACTTTTAAAGAAATAAATATAAATGGCTGAAATCGTATCATCAAAGTGATGGATTTTGCATATGGCTTAAGAGAAACATGAGAAACTTGCCTCACTGATTACAATCAGTATCAGTATCCAGCAAACTCAGTTTGTGGCTTGGACCTCATAAAAAACCACCAAACCAGCTCTATCTCCCTAAAATATAGTCACCTTGAATCTAAGATTAGCAGGGAAGGAAGGAAGGAAGGGAGGGAGGGAGGGAGGGAGGGAAGGAAGGAAGGAAGGAAGGATAGATTTATGGAGGGAGGAAAATCAGGACTATGGCAGCTCAGCCTATTAGGTAGGGATTAAGAAAGTTTGCTTCCTTAAGAACCCATAAAAGCTGTCATTCTCTCCCGCTCCCTCCCAAAATCTTACCTGTTCTTGTTTTCCAGTTCTGCTATCAGTTGCCTTTGCTGTTTGTTGGCATCAAAATTGAACCCCAGATCTATTGGTGGCCGTGTCTGGTGAAAAACAGACAACATTTAAATATGCTGACTCAACTCTGCCAGAGTATATGGAGACACACAGAGTTATGCTTCCATGGAAAACTCATGAAAAAGCTAATAAAAGAATTCAGAAAAAGTAGCTTGGTTCCATGCTCACACTGTTTTGGTGAGCAGTTTCTCAACATCTGGCAAGAATGGCAGGAAAAAATGTACAGAGAGAGAAACTCAATGTTAGAAGAAATTGACATGATGAGAGAACATGGGATAGTTGGCTTTCTGGATCCTAAAATCTTCTCCTATCGAGGACACCACATGATCCCTGATTCAATAAATCTTCAATGCACTCTTTAATTGTTTTGTTTTTACTGTTCTGAATTGGGATGAAGCCTTTTCCTACAGGATCTAAGGCAACATCAGTCCCAATTAAATCAGTCATAAATGTGAACATTAGTAGGAATGGATTTTTTTAAAATTAAAATGTTTATTACAGTCATGTTTGAAGAATGGTCACTAACTGTATTACCCCTCAAAGTCTATATAACAAAAGAAGGGAGGACAAATTGTGCTCCATACAGGTAAAAAAAGAACCAAAAATCAAAGATTCTTTCAATCCACAAAATATTTTACCTTCCTTCGAAAAGGTTCTCTTTTTTTGGCTGTGATTACAGAATCAGTTCCATAAAGGATGAACAGGATTATATCTGATGCAATCTGATGATTTTAACCAGAGGCACTCTCAGCATTAAATATTCTACCTGATACACTGTAAAAACTTCAAAACAGTGAAGTGTTATCACATCTGCCCAGCCATATTCTAAGTCTCAACATTTAGCCAGCTAATTATAGCCAAGTATTAAACAAGATTATTATTGCTCTTCCTCATGTAACAAAACATTTTTACAGCACTCTCCTTCAGATCACCTCAAGTAATAACCAGGGCTGCTGGGGGTTCGCAGGGGTTCGGGAGAACCTCTAGCTAAGATTCTGTGCAGTTCAGAGAACCTCCAGATCCCACTCCTGGCTGGCCCTGCCCACCCTGCCCCTCCCCTCCCAGGAGTCCCCACACGGCCCATTTTGGATGCAGGTAAGTGCAGGGTGCATGCGGAGGTTCAGGGAGGGCAAAAAATGGGCCTGCCAGAAGTTCGGGAAGGGCCTCCAGAGCCTGGGGAAGCTGTTTTTGCCCTCCCAGAGACTCAAGGAAAGCCTCCGGAGCCTGGGAAGGGCAAAAACGCCCCCACCATGGTGCAGGTCAACTAGGCCATGGCCACCATGGCCATGCCCACCCAGCAACCAGGCAGAGAACCCTTTGCTAAAATTTTTGAAGACTACCCCTGGCAATAACTATCATCTTCCTTAATGACATCTCTATTGATCCGTAAGTATTAATTCTCAAGCTTGTTTTGTTACACAATGGCAATGTGTAACATCTTTCAATACCTGTTGCCTATGCTGCACATATGAAAGAAACATATGAAAACATGGAATTGTTGTTGAAGCATATACAGTACACCAAATGCAACTGTGGAAATCTGTGGAAATCTAAAAGTAGTGGTTCTGCTCCTTGGAATGCAATTAGGATATACGAAGTACTGTTACTAATATATATGGGAATGTAACAGCCATGCAAGAGAGTCACATTACATTAAAAAGAAATGGCCACTCCAAAAGATAGGACAGAAAAACGTGGCACATCAATTATTTATTGACCCAACAAAGATATCTGTGCCTCCACCTCATATAAAAACTTGTACTGATGAAAAATTTTGTGAAAGCAATGAACAAGGAAGGTGAAAGTTTTTGTTATATGAGACAGGTGTTTCTAAGAATAATGGATGTCAAGATTAAGAAAGGTATATTTGTTGGTCCATAGATCAGATACATCATCAATGACTAACAGTTCAAAGATCTGTTAATAGGATCAGGGAAAATTGGTTGGAAAGCATTCAAGGATGTTGTTGAGAATTTTCTTGGCAACTACAGAGCATTAAATTACATTCAGCTGGTTGACAAATTTCTTACAGCATACAAGACCATGAAGTGCAACATATCATCAAAGATTCATTTTCTGCATTCATACTTGGACTTCTTTCCCAAAAATCTACATGCAGTCAGTAGCAAACGTGGCGAAAGGTTTCACCAAAACATTGTCATAATAGAAAAGTGGTATGAGGACAACTGGAATCCATCAATGCTGGCTGACTATTGTTGGACAATGCAGTAAGCTGCAGCAGACACTGAGTACAAAAAAAAAAAAAAATCAGCGGCAAAACACTGTTAGCCCTGTTGAATTCATGCAATGTGTTGGAAACATGGAATTAAATACATTACAGTCATTAAAAGGTAATGTCCTATTTCTCAAGAATGACTATGTAATACAGTCATTCTGAAATTATATTTGTGTTCAGTTTGAAGTGGTCTATCCTAATCGCCAAAGGTTTTTCAGGAAACAAAACTTTTGGAAAAAAATATTGTGCATTGTTAGCAATTAAAAATTTACTAATAATCAATTAAAATGTGATTTTGTGGAAACACCTGTCCTTCCCTTAAATCTTAATTTAGAGATATGGGACATGGCACATTTCATTTATACCTCTAGTTTACACAGACAGTTGTCGCAATCTGCTCAGGAAGAATTGAGGAGCTGATAAAAATAGAAAGCATCCATCTTGCTGACCCACTGAAGGACACGGATCCTCAAGAGGTGAGAAGTGGCACTCATATTCAAGAGCATACAGAGTCATATGTAAACACCTCCCATCTCACAGGACACACATTGCTCGGTGACACTCAAGGCAACAAAAAACATAAATCAGTTGGAAAATGACTTTGGATAGTACTTTTTCTAAACTTGCCAGCAAGAGAGTGCAACAGAATATTAATAACAAAATAACAGAGTTGGAAGTGACCTTAGAGATCTTCTAGTCCAATCGTTTGCTCAAGCAGGAAACCCTATACTTTTACACAAATCATTGTTCAATCTCTTCTTATAAACCTCCAGTGTTGAGCACCCACAACTTCTGGAGGCAAATCATTTAATTGTATGGTCACAAAATTTTTCAGTAATTTTAGGTTGGTTCTCTCCTTGATTAGTTTCCATTCATTGCTTCTTATCCTGCCTTCGGGTGCTTTGGAGAATAGCTTGACTCCCTCTTCTTTGTGACAGTCTCTTAGATATTGGAACACTGCTATTATGTCACCCCGAGTCCTTCTTTTCATTAAACTATTGTGTTTCCCCGAAAATAAGACCCTATCTTATATTTTTTGCCACCCAAAAAAGGCACCCGGTCTTATTTTGGGGAGGTGCGGGGGGGGGGGGATGTTGTCCACTGACTCACCTCACTTGTGCACATCGCCCCCGGCCTCCTTTTTGCTGTCCAGAAGCCTTAAGGACCTTCTTCTGTGGCCGGCAAGGCTTTCCTGAAGGCCTTTGGAGCCGGTAACAGAGCTCCAGATCGATCCGGAGCTCTGTTATTGGCTGCAAAGGTCTTCAGGAAAGCCTTTTAGGCTGCAGAAGAAATGGGCCGGCAAGGCAGGTGTCAGGGTGTGTGAGGCCTGGCTGCAACTGTCCAAAGGTAAGTAATGGGGCAGCTCCACACACATCCCATCCCCCTCCAGCTTAATTTTTACCCATGTACCCTGGAGTGAGTGGGGTCTTAATTAGGGCTTATGTTGGGGGTAAGGCTTATATTGGACACACGTGTAAAAACAAAGCTAGGACTTACTTTCAAGGTAGGTCATATTTTCGGGAAAATACGGTAGACATATCCAATTCCTGAAACCATTCTTCATATGGTTTAGCGCTCAATCCCCTAATTATCTTACTACTCTTCTCTGCACTCTTTCTTAGAGTCTCAACATCTTTTTTATATCAGGACTCTGAAATACCATGATTTTTAATAGTAACATTCGTGTTTATTTTTCATTCTTTCAATTATGTGGACTTTCCCCTTTTTGAAAGCGTATTCTTATGTGTGCGTGCACGTGTCTGTGCCCTTTACCCATGGAGAATTCTGCATGCTCAATACCTAGCATAGGGTTGTCATGAAGAGACAGAAAAAATGGTCTTCATGATCTGATAGAGCAATGGAAGCACCATGCTAGAAAGCTATGCTACATATCTCAGCCTGATATTTCTGCCTGATCTGGTTTCCCCCCGACTAACAGTATATCACAACACTGTTCATTGGAATTTATAAAATCACAGGGCTGGAAGGGACCTTGGAGGTCTTTTAGTTCAATTCCCTGCTCAAGGCAGGAGTCCTTATACCATCCCGGAAAAATCATTGTCTAATTTCTTCTTGAAAACCTTCAACAATGGAGCACCCACAAGCCCGAGAGGCAAGCTGTTCTATTGATGAATCATTCTCACTATCAGGAAATTCATCCTTTTTTCCAGCTTGAATTTCCTTCTGATAAGCTTCCACCATTGCTTCCTCTCCTGCTCTCAGATACTATGGAGAACAAATCCACCCCTTCCCTATGACAACTCTTCAAGTACTGGAAGATTGCTATCATGTCTCCCCTGAGTCTAAACATACCTAGTTCCCTTAGGAGTTCATTGTATAGCAATAGCAATAGCATTTAGATTTATATACTGCTTCACAGTGCTTTACAACCTTCTCTAAGCGGTTTACAATTAGCATATTGCCCCCAACAATCTGGGTCCTCATTTTACCAACCTAGGAAGGATGGAAGGCTGAGTCAGTCGATGAGAATCAAACTGCTGGCAGTCTGCAGAATTAGCCTGCAATACTGCACCACCACGGCTTGTATGATGAAGACCCCTTATCATCTTTGTTGCTCTTCTCTGCACTCTTTCTAGGACCTCAGATCTGTTTGTATTGGAGTGACCATACCTGGATGCAGCATATTAGCATGAGCCACTGCAGTGTTCATAGAACCTTACACAAGACAGGTGATTTCAGGATGTCCTAGTTTAGTGTCCTTCTGCTAATTTAATTTTCTAAGGATTTGGGAACTTAGGTAGTCATCTCACATTTGTATCTTGATTATCAAAGAAAAGAAGGTAAAAGCTCAGATGCCAAGAAACAAATTCAATTGCTCACCACATTTCCAGCTTCAGCAGCTAACCTAGCAGCATATCGAGCAATTAACCGATGTTCTTCATCCAGTCTGCTTGGACTGTCCAGGACACTGCTAAAGGAAAGAGATCTCACATTTATCAATTGGTATTTGCAACTCCTGAATATCAAAATTCACACTAGGAAGATAAGTGATTGTCCAACATGACACAGAGTTGAAGCGGTGTGTCTTGGGAATGCATTCTCAAGCTTCACTCATGAGCCAAACATGCCCAATTTCATTTCTGCGTAAAAAAGTAATAATTTTAGAATTATGGCTTCTAACTGCATTTTGTTGAAAAGTGTATGTAGAACTGTAACGTATTTTACATGTAGTATTTCTGGGGAGTACTGCATTTATATAGGCAAGCTCACAACACTTGACATTTACCAGCATCACTATTTTCAATATAAATTTTTGAAATTTAAGTATGATTTTTAAAAAATGGGTAAAAGATGTTTTAGTTGATAATAGTACAAAAAATAACATTGCACTGACTTTGTGTCACAGCATAAAGACTGGGCGATTGGCTCATATGCTCAAAATGTGAATGCACATATCAAAACCATATTTCTTCAAAAAGGTAGTAGAATAACATTAGCATAAATTTCATGTGTAGAATTTCTGCTGTGAACCCATTATGTCCCCTAAAAAGGAAATAGGGAGGAGGGGAAATAAAATAATAATATATGATGACAAAGTCATATGAATGGCTTGCAAAAACAAAATAAGAAAAAAACATAACATCCAAAGTGAAACACTTGTATTTTAATAGGCAGAAGCATCTTGTACTTCGCTTTTCAAGGACAAATGCAGTAAACAGTGTCAAATACTTTGGTATCCTAAAATCCAGTCAATGTGAATGGGATTTTTAAGGCTGAAGAACATTAAAAACAACTAGGGCTTCCAGTTAAAGTTTTCATTGTGCAATTCTTCATTGCATCCTTCAAGCCATTAAGACAAGAAAGACAGAATAACTGCAGGTTGCCACTGGATTGGTAGCAAGAGGGCAACTATTTAGCACATCAGGTGCCAAAGCAAAAAATTTCTAGCAATATTCTTCCTCAGATGGGTCCTAAAACAAGACAATTATTTTCTCTATTGAAGGTTTGCTAATGATTGCCAGGACTGCTGAGAAAATATTAACTTTTAAGAGGAATTACATCAGAAATCTGATTAAAAGCTGCAGTATGAACAGGCTTGTTCCCCCCCTTCCTAACATTTTCCCCCAAGTGCAGAATCTGGGTTTTTTTTGGGGCAAGCGGACGAGGGAGGGGAATAAACCAAATATTGATCCATTGGTTGTGACAGGAATTGACCAATCAGCTTGGTTGGACTAGCCCCGTGAAGGCGAACCTATGGCATACATGCCAGAGGTGGTACAGAGAGCTCTCTCAGTGGGCACACGTGTCGTCGCCAGCTGCTCTTCCGGATTCCGTCACGCGCATGCTTGCATGCCAGCCACCTGATCTGGCACGCATGCGCACCGGCCAGCTGCTCCCTTCTGGATTCCGGTGCATACTTTTCAGTTTCAGCACTCGGTGCCAAAAAGGTTAACGATCACTGGACTAGCCTAACATTGTGGGTTGAGAGAGAGTGACTACCTAAAGTCACCCAGGTGGCTTTCATGCCTAATATGGGATTAGAATTCAGTCTTCTGGTTTCTAACCTGGTGCCTTATTCACTAGACCTAATTGGTTCTTGTAATATGAACAGGCTGTGCTGTGACAAACTTGATCACAGAACAAGTGATATATTGACAGATAGAGTTGCTTATACCAGAACAATGCCATGTATCAAAAAAGTTTTGTCATTAAAATGAAAACTTTTTAACATCTCAATGAGCTAAAAATAAACCCAGATTCTTTTAAGATGAAGTCACAACAAGTTATTTTTTTGATTTATGTTGTTTTATACTGGGTTTTTTTTCTTTTGAAGGAAACCTGTTTATGTTGCTTCCACATTTTATGGCAGATACATGCAATGCCTGGGACTTGTGGGCACATTTGAAATGTTGGATGTAACTTTCCTAAAATGGAAGCTATCAGGAAAGTACAAGTTACAAGGCATTCATATTCACCAAAAGTCAAATATTGGAATTGCCCTCCACAATCTCCTCTTTTACCCTCCTGTATTCTCTATTTTGAAGAATGACTATAGAGGCCAGACACATACAAACCACAGAAATCTTGATTCTTCCTATAACAATTCAGTAGTTCATCATTTGAGGTGTAGAGGAAAACATTACTCATGCTTCCCCAAATTTAGGGGTCTTTAAGAAATTAAAACATTTCATAATTGTTACATTTCATGCTCAACACCATTTGTTTGTTTGAACCGTAGCAAGAAGCCCAGTTAAAACTCATTTTGATATTTGTTCCAAATTTCCACCAGATTGTTGTAAAACAGAATCTCCTTTAAAGCAAGTGCATCCATAAACCGCTCATTTTTAGATTGCCTCTTTTTTTTCTTCATAACATTTAGTCAAAGACCTCCCTTTTTTTTAAAAAAAGTTTTTTTTTAAAAAAAATCAGTAATCCATTTTCAAGCAAACATAGATAAAATAAAAATGAATAACCACAGAACTTCCTAACACTTGTTTTAAATTAGTGGATGGGCTGGGCCAACCCAGCTGCCTATACAGGGCGTCCAACCAAGTTCTGAAAGGGAAAAGAATAATCACCCTGCATACCCCATACCCCTTCCACACACAATCTGCTTGCCTAGCACTAACCGTGTGCTGCTTTGTAGCTGGCTCACATAGGCTGCTATCAGCACATGCTCATCACTGAGCCCATCGGAGGGGGTGAGGCTTTGCTGCAACCTAGGGATATTGAAAGCAAAGGAAGCAAAACTCAACAGAAATGAAGATGAGGCAATGAAATAATGTAAATTATTTGAGGAATATAACATGATTAAAAAATAATAGTTAACAGATATGAACGTTAGAAGGCGGCAGTGGAGACGGACTTAAATAGGTGGGAGTCTCCTGTTAGAAGTAAGGGATCAACAAGATATGAAGAATGAGGTAGGCCTGTCATTATATTCCTTTTTTCTCTACTTTGGAAACTGCACTATTAATCTGGAGCCTGCAATTCTGACAGGCAGCTAGCAGCATCATTTCTAGAAAACAAAATACAACAGGGTTCTAATTCATGGAAGAGCAAGAATGTTTATTACTTGGAAATCCCCAACTGTAACCACTCTCCTGTGCTTTGTTTGTATGCATTAGCAGATGCACTGTTTTAACAGACATACAATTAAAGGATATACCCAGTCAAAACAGTCTTCTTTTGACAATACATATTCAAATCCATATTTTGGTGTACTCAGAGGACTGTCATTAAGCTGGGGCATCAGATTGGCTTCCATGCTCTGCCCCAAATTCTTGTTCTTTCAACAATCCGTTATTTTAGTCCTCTAGACAAATTCCTGAAAAAAAGTTCCCATTTCAACAGTAAGATAGAAAATAAATTCTATTCACTACCTCTCTCTGACCTCCGAAATAGGACATAACATAACCGGAATGTGGAAGAGGCAGGATGTCCATTAATGTAAGTAGGGCCTAGTTAGACAAAGAGTGCCTTTGACAGAAAAGGCCTGCTTCCCATATATTTCCTTTCGTATAATATAACATAAGGAGAAAAAAGTGGAACAGAGATAGCTCATTTGTGGTCTCAGAAAGAGCAGAGGAAAACCGTTTAGTTCAGTTAGTTGGAAAACTGATTAGACATGGGCTAAATACTTTTTTGGATATCCCAAAACCAAAGTACAAAAGCAAACACACACACACACAAAGGGAAAAGAAACAAGAAATGCAAAGCGGGGAAAATTATTGTAGACATTTTACATTTCATTAGTTTGTAAATGTAAGATGATTAATGCATATTATGGATATTCTACTTTGGTGTGCCATCCTTTGAGTTGATGTATATCAGGGGTGTCAAACTCGCAATGACATGTTATTGTCACATGACATATCACAAGTTTTTTCCCCTTCACTAAACTGGGGGTGGTGTGGCCAGCACGTGGCGCATCCGGCCTACAGGCTGCAAGTTTGACACCCCTGATGTATATGAATGTAGTGTTGTCATCGTGGATATTCAAGCTAAAAGTCTTAAAAATGCATAAAATTATTTCTTTTTTAGGGACGTTTTGAACTTTAAAAAAAATCTAATACATTACCAAAAAAACACAACAACAACTAGGAGACTGCTTTACTTTCTCTAAGACTTATGAAATGTATTTATATAGGTATTTGTTTTTGAGATGACTTCATCTTACTGTGCCTAGGAGCCGGCTTGCTCAGAGTTGAGTAAATTGTCCTGAAGGAGTCAGAACTCATTTTATACACCAAGATTAGGCAGTTTCTACAGAAATAATATTTAGTGGTTAATTGGGAACACTTAATAATGTTACTAAGCAATTCAAGTTGCCCTATTTCATTAATCTGAAAAGGGCTGATTGGGTTCATGACATTTTGCTGGATTACTTTATTATGCTCCATACTGTTGTTCAATAAATCTTTTTCTTAATTGATTTCTTCTTGTCCAGATTGTGAAAAAGTATTCATTGTCACAAATTCATTCTTTGGTAAGAAAAGTGCTGCTAGCAACAGCAGAAGGGACCTAACCGGAACTGGAACTGGAAATTTAGAGCAACTTCCATATTCAGGAAAGCTTATGAAACACTGGATTTTTTTCTTAAACGGGTAGACAGGTATCTGCAGTAGCTGCTTCCTTGGCTATTATCTATTGATTTCCTAGTTTTACAGCTGTTCTCCTTCTCCTAATAATCTGTGATGTAATGTAATTAGCTGAAGAAAATATTAATTGCTGTGCATTCACCATCACAAGGCAGCATAGCTGTGCAACTCATGGCCCCAGCTGAAAATCAGATCTTTTTCCAATTTGGAGCAACTGACCTTTTGGAATAACATTTATGGCCTAAGAATATTTACAATGCTCCCCTTTGACCCCACATCTTGCTTTAATGTCATTATACTTTCCAGCTGGGTTGCTTGTGCAGTTTTATGAGCTCGCCATAAAGTTGAGCTTAGTGGCAATGAAAGCCACTCTGTGCAATAAACTAAGAGGCCCACCACAAGATCCAGATAGCATCGTATTGGAAGGCAAGGAATTAAGCTTCCCTCTTGGATAATGCAAAAAAGGCAGACACTCTGAATGAATGCCTGGCAATATTTTCAAAGTAATATGGCTCTTTGTCTCTTTGGAGATGAAGATTCTCCTTTTTCAGTGAAAGTAGTTACGCCTCACTTAAGGTGAGAAGCTCAGGCAAAGGTCCTTCTGCATAGAAATCCAACTTTCTTCAAGGAGTTTTCCAACGTAATTTTGGTACTGCTGTTTCTAATTCTTTAAACATTTTTATGCTATTGCTATCTGCTCTAACAGACACTAGGCTGGAGAGCAGAACATAAATGTTTATAAAACTATTGGAAGTGTGTATGTTAGCATGATTTACACTGATAAACTTCTGCACATATGAGCCATTTCACTTCAGTGCCTCAAACTGGAACATTATTTGCCTCACCTTTTAAACAGAAACCCCACATCTTTAAATTAAAGATTGTAGTCCATAATAATACAAATAGGCCAGTCATCTTGAGGGTAAAAGAAATCTGTAGCTCTGATCTACTGAAATGTGAGATGCACTACAGACATTGCTAAAGTAATAAAAAAATGTTAGATACTTAATCATATTCACATTCTAATTTTCTTTCAAGGAGTTCAAAGATGTTCTTAGGTTCAGTTATTTTCATACCAATCCCGTGAAGTAGATTAAGCTGAAATGTATATCATTTGGACAAGAAACACAAAAGAAAGTCTTGACAATTTATTCTGACAGAACATTTCACAGATGACAATAGGTTTTAGCAGACACAAATGATATTTTCAGAAGTCAAATTAATCTTGCAGATGATTTGCAAAACAAGAATGAATTTAAAAATTCCAACTTTTTATTCAGAAACTTTTAATCTTCTGCTGAAAAATGGGTGATAAGTATAAAGCTAAGATTACAGTGTGGGAGAATGAGAATATAAGCAAAAAACAAACAGAGTAGATACACAGTGTACCTTTCTTGTTCACTGAAAATTAAATTCTGGTTCACTGAACAACTGGATAGATAAAAGCATTTAATATTCAATTAAACTGGTTCAGACAGGCCTCTCTAAGAAAGGTATTCCTTAACTATTTCTAACATGGACAAAGCTCCATTGTCTTTGTTCACATCAGTGTTCAAAGCAATAAAAAGAGCCTTGGTAGTAGAACTTAAAAGACTAGCAATTTCATATGGAAGCATACTGTTTTTAGATACTCTTATCTAAATGGTTAACAAATGAGTGATTCTATGATGACTCTCTAATCTAGGCCTCTCATATCTAATTCCAATTGGCTTGATGCAGACATATTACAATACCATATGGAGTTTAAATAGTTTCAGCATTAAGTATAAATAGGAAAGTTTGAAAAAAAATATCCACAGGAAGTTTTCAGCTAAAGAAAATGTTAAAAGAGACATTTATACAAAATGAAAGATGAGTGTAATCCCAAAGGAGATGTACTAATAAGAGGCTGATATCTACAGAAAGTACAGTAAATTACAAAGATTAAAGCAGAAAAGGAAGTGGGACTTGTAAAGGAAATTAGAAGTAACAAAAAGACTGTTTTGACTATGTCAGTAATAACTTTAAAAAACTAAGAGGTAGCTTGTTATCAGGAGATATTGACAGGAACATGTGATGGGAAAAGAACTGAACTCTTCAAAGTAGAACTGTGTCCAAGTGGACTTAAGCAGAACAATTGACAAAGATGGAAAATAAGGACAAGTATAAGTTGTCCTTTTATGAAGGACACTGACAACTAGAATTCTCCAGAGGAGAGCAACTAAGTTGTAAGGAGGCTGGAAGGAAAAACCTATGAGGTACAATTGGTATTTTTGGGTATGTTTAGCCTGGAAAAGATTTTGGGGACAGTTATAATGACAGTTATCTTCACATATATGAATGGAGAAGGTAAGACAAAAAATAAAAATTACCCAGTTGTTCCAGAAAATAAGGAAAGAAATAATAGACTTAAATTAGAAGGAAATAGATTTTGGTTGAACATCAGGAAAAAAATTCCTAGCAATAAGATCCAATCAGGAACAGTCTGCCTGTAGATGGTGGACTTTATTTTGTTGGAGATATACAAGTAAAGGCTACATAACTATCTTCTAGGGATGTTATGAAAATGGATCCCTGCATGGTGATCTCCAGGTATCTGTTCAACAATGATTCCATAAGTTCCATAATGTAAATTCCTTCTGGCAAAGGGGTTTGAATTTACTGCTCTTGGACTGGTCACAGATGGCATCTTCCATCAGTTAAATTTCTTTTCAAGACGGCAAAGCCAACATTTTCCACACCACTTTAGCTAGCACTCTTTGTGAAAAATTAATTTTAAAAAATGCCACCTACAGCTTCCAAAACTGTCAGCTCATCTGCATTCATCTGCATAACTAGCTTTCAGTTTTTTAAATGAATAATCAGTTAAGAAATAAGAATGGCTATTGCAAGTATCTGAGATAAATAACCAAGTTCAGTTTGGAGAGTTTAATCTACTATTTCCAGTCATTTCTCAGGCTTCTAGGGTCTATAAAAATCTTGAGCCATTTTGAACTACAAAGTTCTTCCCTAAGTATATAATACCATGTTTCCCCAAAAATACGACTTACCCCAAAAATAAATCCTAACCTGATTTTTTTTGGGGTGGGCCTAATATACGCCCTACCCCAAAAATAAGCCTAGTGAAGGGGATGGATGTGGCCAGCAGAGGAGGCAGCCCTTCCCTTCCCTGGTCACCTCATGGCTGCTGGGCCCCTTAATCGCAGCCCGCAGATCAGCTGATCCAGCGAAGGCTGGGAGTTCTGGCTCTCCTGGTGCCTGGAGATGTTTCACTCTTGCTAGCCCCAGCCCTGTCCATGGCACTAGGCAACCTTACTCCCTCCATTGTTTCTCTCTCTCTCTCTCTCTCTCTCTCTCTCTCATTTTCTCTCACACACACATAGACATTTGATCGCTTGAAAGAGACAGGCTGGGCTTTGCTTCTATCATAAGCACGCGCTTCCCACAATCTTCCACAATTGCCTATCCTTTTCTCAAGCAGCAGCAGCCTGGTAGAGGCAGGAGGGGGAGCCATTTCCGATGGGCCACATGGCTTTCTGCCTCATTGTAGCAACAGCCTAAGCAACACCTGAGCTCCAGGCCTGGTGGAGCGCAAACCGTGGTCGCCACTTGCTCCATAGCCACAAGGTGAACTGCAGAACAGAGGGGTCCTTGGCTACAATGTTGCCTGGCACCATGGGCAGGGCTGGGGCTAGCAAGAGTGCACTGGAAACATCTCCAAGCACTTGGAGAGATAGAACTCCGGGGCCTCGCTGGATCAGCTGATTTGCGGGCTGCGGTTAAGGGGCCCAGCAGCCATGAGGTGACTGTGCTCGTCACCTCCTGCACCTTCAAAAAATAAGACTTCCCCGAAAATAAGCCCAAGTGCTTATTTTCAAGCCTAAAAGAAAATTAGACCCGGTCTTATTTTCGAAGAAACACGGTAGTAATTCAGGTTATAGCTACATGGAAGGGCATGCTTGTGGCAACACTTCAGTTAAACTAACATTTAACTGAATTAAACAAGGAACATTTCTGACTACTCTAAATGACTAGAACAAGCCAACAAGGAAGTTCATGGAACTAGAAATATGATAGTTGTTTAATTAATTGCAAACATCGTCATAGGGCTGCCAAAGTACAGTATAATCATTTAAAATACATTCCTATTTGACTTCAAGAGGAAACCTCCTTAAAATGAGTGGGCCGGGAAAAAGAAAATTATAAGAAAAATAGGGACAAATGTTGTACATTCCAAACACTTTGGAAAAGCACAACAAAACCTGAACTTGAATGCCAATTATAAGTTTAAAATATACCTATCAAATAAAGCTTTAAATATCTATTTAAAACATTTCACTGTCACTTTTTTATGAATGTACGTATGTATTTATTTTGGAATCTTAAAACACATTTGTGTTAGCATAATGCTGTAATGCATAATCTGATCATTTTTAATAATGAAACAGGATAATAATGTGGTTTCTATTAGCAATTCAAATATTCTCAATATATCGTATTTAAAAAATTTTTTTTTTGAAATCAAGAGTTAACAAGTGATTGATGGTTTTGATAGTTCTGAAATGGAATCGGGCACCTAAACTATAAAACTGATTTTAGATTTCCTGTAGAAGCCCAGGAAATTTTAGATTTCCTGTTCTATTGGAACAAGAAGTGGGAATGGATAAAACTTTTCTTACAATCTAGGAAAGAATTTATGGTACACAGGTGGGGGGTGGGGGGGGAGAAGAGAGATGGAATGAAATTTTTAGTTCATTGGATATATTCCTCTGATGCACATTGGCATTAAAGATCCTAAAAAGTTTTCTGCAGAACCAATGTGCTAATTCTTTTTGCATATTTGAATCAAATGGTGCATTATGTATTTTAAAACTCTGTTAACTCCATTGTCTTTCTCAGTGTGAAGTACAGATCTGTGTCTCTACAACACACTGTAGAATGAATCCTTTGTGCAGTATATTATATGAAAGGTAGACATATTGTGCATTGTCCTGTTTCTTTCTTTCTTTCTTTTTTTCACAAATCATAAGATCACTATCAAATGGTCCCTACTTCCTCATGCAGTAACAAATCCAGATGCAGAAATATAAAGTTTTGGTTCCTTCAGAGGAGAGCTTGCTCAAGACTGTAATTTCTGCTTTACTTACACTGACTCAAGCATATTGCAAGCAAATTCCTGTGTTAGTCAGCAAAATCACTGAAACTATATTTGATTCCTACAAAAACTGAAGGTTCTCCAAATCTCCTATTATAGCTAGAATTATCAGTAGAATCCTTTTTTTGCCTCTGAATTAAAAAAAAATATAGATTGCTTTTCTTTTCTTCTTTACTAGTAGTAGAACGGTTGGAAAGAGATTCTCAATCATTAAGAAACATTTGTCATTCTAAATGACAAACATTTTCATAAGTCAGCTAAACTCACAATATCTTCAAATCACACAGGATTTAGCTGCATTCTTGATTCACAACCAAGTCCAGGCATATTAGGCTAAGAGAAGAGAGAAAATACGACAAATTCAAGAAGATTCGTATTAGAAATCATGGGATGCTTTGATTGATTCAACTATTGGAAGCACTGCTAAAGCTTCAGGTTGTCAATTGTATTTCAGCTTTAACACAATAGAGAGATTTGAAAGCTATCAGAGGGAAAAGTAAGATAAAAATACATATTTGTAGGCAGGAGTATTTGCAGCTGAGTTTTCTATTTATGCAGGATTTCTTTAAACCTCAAATTTTTATTTTTATAGTTACAGGTCTCTAACAAATTAACTCAATAGGCTTTCAAGCCTTAACATTTTCGTGCATTGACTTTGTATATTAAAATGTATTATACAGTAATATAATTGATTTGTATTTTGCTTAGTATGAGCACATTGCATTATGGTATAGCACTATGTACAAGAACTATCTTGTACATTACTTTTTAAAAAATGAAAAAAGAGCTACTGTTTTGTTTGGCATGGAAATGTACATTCTGAATCCATACTAACCATATGGTTCTTCAATGCAAGCTTCCTAGCTAGATTTCTGAAACAAAGCTCATCACAAGCTTTTAGCCTAAGGCAAGCAAGCCCAACTCTCTGGTAGTGCTAGATATGCCAACACCATAGCTGCCTTTTGGTAAAATAAGAGTTTTATCAAGTCAAATTTGACCCTGGCAAATAGTCTTCTTCGCAACAGTTCAGAAATACTTTGCCATTGCATTTATTCTTGATTTTTTTTTCCAACTTCCTAGTCTAGTAGAAAACCTAGGATTTCTTGATATTCTTTTGCTGAAATCCCACTCTGGTCGGCCTCTTAGCAGCTCTCTTAGTTTCGGTTTTTAATAATATTTTAATCTGTGTAATTTTAATGTTTTACTATTTTAATTAGGTTTTACTCTTTAATAAGCTGCCCAGAGTCACCTCATAGGGGAGATGGGCAGCATAAAAAATTAAAATAAAATAAACAAATCTGGTCCAACCTTGCTTATTTATTTTTATTTATTTATTTTATTTGATTTATATGCCGCCCTTCTCCGAAGGCTCAGGGCGGCTTACAATGCGTTAAGCAATAGCCTTCATACTTTTGTATATTTATACAAAGTCAGCTTATTGCCCCCACAAACTGGGTCCTCAATTTACCTACCTTAGAAAGGATGGAAGGCTGAGTCAACCTTGAGCCTGGGGAGATTCGAACTGGTGTAATTGCAGACAGCTGGATGTTAATTACGGTGCTTTAGTCTGCAGAGCTAAACCAGGCTCCTCTTGCTTAACCTTCTCAAGACCAGTCCAGGCTGACTAATTGCTGCAGTCTTCTGTGATGTGTTTTGGTGCTTCGATCAAATCATGTATCTTCAGTAAATGCAGTTTTTTCCACAATGGACTGTCTACATATAAGAGCACCTAAGCGCTGGGTATCATAATCAATGCTGAGCTATTGTTCTGAAATGTTCAATACTGTGTGTGCCAAATAAACCCAGATGCAGCCTCCAGAAGCCCACCTGAGAACATTGTGGCATATTACTTCTAGGTATAATTCAAGAAGGTGGTGATCTCTTTTAAAAGCCCACGTGGACTGAGTCCTGGCTACCTTTGTTTTAGCTTACACCAAACAAGAACTGCTTGCCAATGGTATGCCTGTGGAATTGCTGATAGTTTCACTCTTTAGGAGATGTGAGGAGAGGGAACTTAGAGACGAGTATTCTTTGTGGAAGGGCTCCTCCTACTGAATGCCCTTCCATCAGATGGAAGAACCATGTTCTCACTCTCTCACATTCAGGAAGCTATAAAAACCATGGCTTTTGGAGACTAAACTGAGGTTGGTCAGAGATACTAGAGTATGATGACTTTTTGATTTTGATTATATATGCCATAACTGTTTTATGATTAGATAATTATGTTTGCTGGACATTTTGATAATTTTTATCACTTTGTTGTTTCTGTGTTCTTGCCTGTAAGCCACGGAGTCAAATGACTGAAGTGACCTGAAAATTCACCAAAATCCTGTTCTGACATTCCTTGAGAACAGATGAAGCTACACAGCATTTCTCTCGGCCCAATTACTTTTCTCCTGGAATTTTGCCCATTTATTTATTTTATCCTAAAAATCAAATCAATCAATAAAATCTAACTACTTTAAATCAGCTGGACTCCATTAGAAACAGAGCATACTCTATATCAGAATACTGTAAAAGGAACTAGGAATACTAAGCTAAGAAATTATAAAATTGTAAATGGTGATGGTGCTAATACTATTAATCTCCCAAGGCCTTCTGAAAGGAGACTCCTTGGGAGATTAATGTGTTTTTCATATGCATCTAGAAAGCCATGAGAATAGGGGCCATCCATGCCTCAAGGAGCAAGCTCTTTCAGAAGTGGGAAGCTGCTTCAGGAAACATCCACCATCAACCACATTATCCTGGTTGGTGTAGCTTCTTAGCAGGTACTCCTTAAGCAGGACAGAATTGAAAATGACAGTGTTTATCACTTCAACTCCTAGGAAGTGGCAGAAATTAATGCAGCTCATGCTATCTAATTCTAACATACAGGAATTTCTATAATCCCTTAGATCTAATTACAGTAGCCACTCTACCCAGGCAAGTTAAGAAACAATTGATATTTACCCTATACAGTATAAACTTTTAAGATTAAATTTATATAACAGAAAATAAAAAAGAAATACATTATTAATACAAACGGGAAAAAAGAAACTCTTCATAGTAATTATTAAATTTAAACAAAAAGCTGTCCATAGTTGCCCTGTGGTAAGATGGGCAGCCAATAATTTTTAACAGTAAATAATAAATGGAACAACTGAACTTTGCTCACAAGAAGAAGGAAAAGTCTCTAACATACAATAGATGTATTACACAAGAGATTGTGAGAGATAGAAATTGTCAAAAATTCTCCTCTTCAGTTGGAAGCCCTTTCAGTCAGCAGCAGCTGAACATTCACTTATGGTGGTTTTCTTAAATCCAATAGATAAAAATTTGATTTTCCAATTATGAGATGGTAAGTAACATCTTTTCAGCATAGATGAGAAAAAGTCCCCTCTCCCTCCCCACACACTCTCTTGCTGAAGAAGTGTCCGCGATGTGTTGTGTCTTCGGTTCTTTTTGTAAACTGAACATGTTTTAGGTTCAATTTGAGAACTCTAAAGGTAATGTGGTAACATTAATAAAGGCCTTGCAAATAGAGTCAGGGAGAAGAGGAGTTAAGAGAACTTTCTGCTTGCAGGAAACTCCATTTTTTCTTCCATCGAGTACTCATTGATTCATGTTAAAAAAAAAACTTACTTATGTAGATTTGGGAGGTGGGGAAACCATCAAAATCAGGGATGGTATTCACTTACCTTCCCTAACAGTTCACAAATGTGCACGCACGTATTTCCGTGCATGCGCAAGGCCTTCTGCGCATCCACAGAGCCTCAAAAACATGGAAAAATGGGATGTCATGACATTTGCGCAGGTGGGCGAGGTATCCTGCAATTGACCCGACCGATTTGCCCGAACCGGATAGAACCGACTGAATATCACCACTGATCAAAGTGTCAAAACAAAGCTTTATTCCACAGTCAGCATTTCCACATGCAGTAGTAAATCCAAAGGAAGAGTCTTAGTGTTTCAAAACTGGCTTTAGAATATTCCAAAAATCTTAAATACATTTTTGTTCTCCAGAGGCAAATACCTGAGCTGAGTGCAAAAATTCCCCAAAATGCAGATACCTCAAAGACCCACCGCACACACCCATCCCCAAGTACTCCTACCTTTTTGTTGGCGTGGGGGCTCCGGAGGACACATGGGTAACCATGGCATCATTCATGTTAACGAGAGGCCGAGAAGGGCTAGAATAGAAAATGTTTGTTGGACGTTAGGCTCCAAAAAGACAGATTAAGGGAAAAATGCTTACTAGTATTTACTGAAATGCTACCTCCCTTATCTCCTACATGGCTTCTTTACTTATTTTGCTGCAAAAACAAGAACTGCTGATATAGTAACCCTGTCTGGCTGTTGTCATGCTTTTTCATCAATTTCATCAGAACCATTTCCAGACAAAGAAAGGAGTGAATGTCACTGGCATTAGAGAACTTGCTATAAGTGACGGAAGATCTTGGCGGAAGGTGAAATGTAAATAATTTAAAATATACAAAACACCTCACCTTTGCATCTCAGATGCAGGCAAACTAGAAAACCTACCAAAGATGGCTCTATTCCTTATGGGATTTTCCAGGCCCTAGTAGATTATCATTAGGAACTTCTGCTCTCAGAAATCAAGGTCATGAAAGTATAGAAGGAATTCATCCTGGTGAGGGCTCAGAATAGTTATGCAATTGCAAAAATATTCATGATCAAAAAAACCACCCTACAACAACACTACTACCACCACTACCCCAGGTCTCCTTACATGTAAAATCACAATTTTGCAATGCTTGCTTCTATATTTTTTGACATACCAAGGTCTGCAGAAAAAAAAAATGAGCCCTTTAGTCTTTCTAATATTATTCACTGGAGTAATGGACAGATGCACCACTCTCGTTTTCAATAAAGATTTTGGCACATGTCTGGAGTCAGTTATGTGGGGTTTGGAAAAGTCTTCCAATTACAGAACCAAAGAATGTGTTTTCTTTGCAGTAGGTCAACGATTAATCTCTCTTCTCTCCACATTTCAATCAAGAATGCAAGGAATGCATGAAGAAGTGAAGTTCAAGCATTAGGCTGCTTTTTAAAAAAGTAATTATTTCTCAAATCTATTCTATCTATTAAAGGCTGATGTCAAATTGCTTGCAGTAAGGCAAAGGGCACCCAAAATTAGTGGTCAGATTTAGAAGCCGCAGTTGCCAGTAAGACAAGCATGGCTTCTAGAAGTCCAAGATATAAAATACAGTATTATTACCTCTTCACCAATCTAAAATCATCTGTCAAGCTATAATCAGGTCAACCACTTATACACTGTGTACAACCTACCAATGGATTTTAATTAACAAACAAGAACCATGACATTGTAAATGTCATAATAATTAGGTATTATTGAGGAAAGATTTTCTGTCTTGTGGATATGTACTTTGTTTTCTGCTAGAATTAAGAATTCCAAAATGAATTTAAAAAACAAAACAGAAGTTTGTTGCAAAACCAACAGCTGACCTGAGTTCTCAGCACTTCCACATAAATATTTCCTGCTGATTAGATAGAATTATAGAATTGGAAGGGCCATTTAGGCAACTGAGTTCAACCTTCTGCTTGCATAGATATAGAAATTAAAATATCCCCGATAGATAGTTCAGCCTCCTCTTGAACATATCTTGCAAACAGAAGTCCACCATTTTAATAATTGTTTGTTTTTATTCTTAATATGTTTCCCTTAACATTTCATGAGAATCTGCTTAGTATAATTTAAAGCCTGAAATAAAGGAAGGCAAAGGCTACCAAGTTGAATAAATCCCGCATACATTAAAACATTTGTACAAAAGAATTATTTGAAACAATAAAAGAATTAAAAGTATAGCCTGCATGCTTTTAATAAAAAAAAATGTGCATGAGAAAATAATCTATCCCTTAGATCACATGTCTTCTAGCTGCTTTATGTGTTCTTCTATTAAAGAATTAAAGATTTTTCATATAGAAAGTTTGGTTTCCTGTAGGCATGAAAGAACAATAGTGAGAATAGCCAATACTGCTTTCTTTCTTTCTTGGTTTCCTTCAAATGCTAATTTGTATTACTCTTGTTATCATAGGCACCTGATTTATAATATTGTACAGTGAATTATCACCAAGCCATTCCAGATCTGTACATCTCCATGGCTTTCAGACTTTCGATCCCTGCTAACTCTTGATAAGCAGGGAAATAAATTTAAAAATGAGCATCTGGCAAAAAGAAAGGGATTTCATTGCCAACTCATACTAGACAATTAGCCTCTTACTGCCCCACTAAGCTTTTTCTTTCTTAATTAATTCAGTTGATTAATGAATTGATTCCTTTTACTTGCATTCTGTTGTAAAAATGTGGCCAATCACTGCTTTCTAACAAAAAAAATAAAAACAATGGTATTTGCACAATCAGCATCTAGTTACAGTGCTATTCAGCACTATTGAGAAGGGCAAATAAATTTATCCTTTGAAGACAAAAGGTCAGCAACACAAGCAAACTCCTGGAAGTCCCCTGCTAACCCACCTGTGGTGAGTCTCCACTTAATAGCAATAAGACCTGCATTCAGAAACCCCAAGCAGATAAGGCAGAATTGCCATCCTACAAGATTTTAATTCATAAATAATGCCAACCTAGTACAAAAGTTGATATTGCTCTAATTGCCCAAGAAAGCAAACAAAGCAGTCTGGAAACATGTACGTTATTATAAAGCAAATCATTCATAAACTTGCTGTTGCTCTTGCCTACAAACTTACATATTTCTATCTATAGAACACTATCTCTGTAAGAACAAACACACACAGAACAGCCTACTTCCTAGAGTTGACACTGACTGGACCAAGGTCAACCAGCTGGCATTGTGCCTACAGCAAGAACTCACAGTCACCTAGATCCTAGCAGGTGGACCACTACACTAAACTGGCTCACAATGGGTATAAAGCAGAACCCTAAAATACCACCATCTTCACCCATCCTCATGCATTCTGAGATGTTCAGCAGAGGCCCCATTCAAATTGCCTGTCACCAAGATCAATTTAGGTCATTGAGTTGGAAAGTTCTGCATCTATGAAATTCTGCTGGCAGTTAATCAGGCCCATTTTTGTAGGCTTCAGAAAAACCTGAGTGCTGATTTTATAGGCTTCTTCTTGAATTACATTTTGGACACTGTTATTCATGATTGTTGACCTTGCTGGTTGCTCTACTGCTTTATGTACTATTCTTTTTTTTGCCACCTCAGGAAGATTCCATCCTAAAAATACATTTACATGTGTAGACTTGCAGGGAAAGATTGAAATAGTCTTGTTTAAAAGATAATGCAAGAGTCAAAGCTATTCCATTTCTTATTAAGGAAGCTTGAAAAGAAAGGAGTTAACATATGATGGCTATGAAAATATATGAAAGAAATGTTTACGATTATGTTGCCTTTTAGTTGTTTTACAGCAAGAGAAATTGAATTTCTCCTTCAGCTCAAGCTATTTTCATCAACAGTGTTGGAATGAAAGTGAAAAGATGACCCAAACACTGAAAATTAATGGTTTGTTGATTACGTGTGAGCTGGAATGGACTCTACCATGCAGTCTGCAGAGAGTCCTAAGAGCTTTCCAGAACCAGCAGAAGAAGTCACATTGTACTATATCTGGCATCAAAAGATTTAGGTTGGAATATAGGGCCATTGTTTTTACACAATCATTCTCTGTGTAAAAATCACAACCTTAAAACATAACATGAGATCACTAGGAGTTGAGTTCAACATGAAGAAAGTTTTAGAGAGTCAAAGTTTCTGAAAAAGAAGAAATCCACTCCTACTTCCAAATTTCAGTTTTTATTACTCAGCTTTTGGATAGAGCACTTTCATTTATCTCAGAATTTAATGAAAATAACCCCTCAAACTGAAAGCAAGCACTTTTCATTTTACACAATTTGTACAATTCTTCGTGAAACTGAGACTTACCAACGGGCTATCAATGGCCTACTTATCTTAAGCCAAGCCAGAGCAAGCCCTGGCTTCCCTTTATGCCTCTAGAAAGTGGCAAGGCTTTGTGTTTGCAAGTGCTGTGGTCTATTTTTTGTGCCTTCAAGTCAAGTGAAACCCTACTGTCAATTAGTTATGTACTATCAATTAGTCATGACAAGTCCATACAGTTTTCTTGGCAAGATTGTTAAGAGTTGTTTGAAATTGCTGTCTTCCTAAGGCTGAGAGAGAAAATGACTGGCCCAAGGTCACCCAGCTGGCTTTGTGCCTAAGGAACAAACTCATAGAACTCACAGCCTTCTGGTTTTTACCCTAGTTCCTTTAATCATTCCACCAAACTCACTCTTGATCTCATTATAGGTTATTACATTTGCTTTTGACATTGGTCAAGATACGAATTATTCTGGGCCATGCAGTATTTCCTACCAGCTGCAGAAGGATAGCCCAGGGATTGTCAAAGCAAAAATTGTATTTTACACACATATAGAATAGAAGAATAGAATCCTGAAGTATGACTGAGAATTAGGCATATGGAGAAACATCTAGAAGTGGATAGAGATGCCCACTTCATAACAATTCTTACACAAAGCCTCCTTTGGTGATACTTGGGGAAGATGTTAAAAACAAAAGAAGTGGGCTTCACGGCATGATAAAAATCCTAACCTTTTAATGTACTTAGAGCATATGACAATAGCTTAGTGTCTATCTTCTGGAATCCTTCACATCAAAATTTTTGTTATCACAGTTGGTGAATTGTCCAGAAAAGGGAACTAAGCAATATAAAAAAGGAGAGACGTATGGCTGAGAAAGTTACCCATTAAACAAGAAAATCTGACATTACTCAAACATGAGCTTATCAGAGTGATCTATGAACAGAGCAGTATTTTATTCACTGAAATAGACAAAAAGCATCTTTCTGCACTTAGACTAGCTTGATGATCCTATCTATCATTGGATAGCAGAGTTAAAAGGTTTTAACAGCCACACATGTCAGCAACCCAACCAAACACATCAGACTCAATTCCACTGAAGAAGAGAGCATCCAGATTTCAACAAGATGATAATGATATATCTCATCTGAATGTATTGTTAGATTATTAGTAATAAAAATAATCAGGTAAGATTATAGTTACAGCTAACAAACAAAGTAACCCAATTAAGTTAGTTTACCCCAAAGACTAAGTGTGGGCTAAAATTTTCATCAACTTTACCAAATGCTCCAAAAGTTAAAAAAAAAAAAAGGCAGGAGAGAGTGGGGAAAAAAACTATTGATGTAGAATAGAGGAAAAAACCAGAGATCACTAAATTGCCATTTGTATTTAATCTTTTGAGATATTTTTCCTTAACCCATGTCAAATATTAATATCTATCTTCATTCGTTCCTCTTCCAAGAATTAGTTTTCCCTTTTGCTGAGAGGAAATATTAACAATTGACCTTGCATTTTGCTGATTGCTTTCCCACCTGCTCCAAGCCTGCTTAGAGACTATGAACTGCTACTTCACAAAGACTTCATTCCTGAAGCACTTCAAATCTGGCTCCAAAATTAGAATAACTTAGATATGCAGGAAGTTACTGCTTTGTGCAGCTGTTCCATAAACTACCCTTGAGTGAATCCCCATCTCTCCAGCCATTGTTGTAATCTATGTATAGCTAGAGGGGAAGGAAGCCCCGGCAACTTTTACTACAGCTTCATCCTTCACATCCATCTCTATAACCATGAGCTACTAAGAATTACTGGAAAAGGTAAGAATTTATCAATAGCATTCAAAGATTATTTGCTTGGCTCTTGAGGAAGAATCTCTAAAAGTGCATGCAAAAAACCTTCCTGCCTTAAAGCGGCACAACAAAAAAACAGAAGCAAGTAAATACAGCAAACCTTCTGTGCTCAATGCAAAAGCCTCTGCTTTCCCTTTGCCGAAGAGGCATCCAAAGACACTCCTCCACGGTTGTCTCCAAGGAAACAGAACTGGCACGTGATGGCGGAACTTATACATGCAAAAGGCTGGCTTTCAGGGGAGAGAGAGCAGGTACCATCATAACCGTTCAGTGGCAAAGTAATTCCCTCTTCATTCTCTAGCAAGCGTCCCTCTGCACAGTCAAGGTGAGTGGAGAGGAAGAGAAGCCCTCAACAATAAACACACGCACACACACATACAGACACACAGAGCCAGGGGTAGCTTCTATTTTAACTTTTCTTTTCATGGAATAATTCATTTCTGCCGTTCCCCTTTAAATAAACTAAAAGGCTTTGTAGATAAACCAAATAAAACAAAACACAGACAGCTCCTTGTTAGTCTTTATTTCCACTGATTCTTAGGAAAGCTGCTGAGGAATATATAAACCATAGTTATTATCCTATTGAATAATTACAGGTTTTCACTGAGCCTTGCAACCACCAGATTACCACAGAATTTAAGTCCCTCCCAGGCAATAAAACAATAAAGAGTTCTGACATCAGCCAGAAATTCATCTACATCAATTTAAAATTCAATTTCTCTGACAGGCCAGAATCTTTTTGAAAGCAAAATAGAGAAGGTAGAGGATGAAAAATTTTTTAAAAATTTTTAAAAAGTCCCCTTACATTTATGGGAAGAAATTCAAATTTGGGCTTCACAAATTATTACCAGGCTAGTCCCAGAGAAGATGCCAGTTAAGCCAGCATACCATTAAGAACCAGAAGTGTGAATGTGAACAAAGTTTTGGCAGAAAACTGGCTGTCACTTACTTATGTGTGTAGCCCAGTTCTTGCTTCTATGAAGAAGGCGCCTAAGCCTAAAGTCTTAGTTCTAGCCAAATGTTTGTATTTTCATTTCAATTGTAGTTTCATGGATGTGCAGAACATTATTCTGCCTATGCAACTGCCATAAACCTACTCTGTCTCTAAAAGTCGTTGGGGCCAAAGGACAGCACTATGCCAGGGGTTGCCTTTCTAACAGTAAAAATGAGGACAAAAACTACATTTGATTTAATTTATGGGTTGATCAAATAATCCTTAAAAATAATTACTGTTGCACTGAAAAAATTAAACAATTTTTCCAAAGGACTGTAAGAGTCACATCCAATTGACTGAAAACAGCATATGGCCCAGGGGCCACCTTTTGCCTCTCGTGCAAGATTATAGGGACAACCACAATTCAATGAGAAATCACCTGTTTTTCATGCAGGCTGGATTCATACCATATACCTACCCGACTCCATATCTAAAATGGAGTCAGGTAGTTTTGTGATTTGGCATGGCAACTCAATTGATTCAACATATTGTGTTAATTGGGCCATTATATCATACTTGTCGTTCGAAAGGTCGGTAGTTCAGAGGTTCAAATACCTAGTGCTGCGTAACGGGGTGAGCTCCCGTTACTTGTCTCAACTTCTGCCAACCTAGCAGTTCGGAAGCACATAAAAAATGCAAGTAGAAAAATAGCGACCACCTTTGGTGGGAAGGTAACAGCGTTCCATGCGCCTTTGATGTTTAGTCATGCTGGCTACATGACCACAGAAACATCTTCGGACAGCACTGGCTCTTCGGCTTTGAAATGGAGATGAGCACCGCCCCCTAGAGTTGGGAACGACTAGCACATATGTGCAAGTGGAACCTTTACCTTTACCTATCATACTATACTATTGTTTGTGCATGGTAATTGTGTTTTATTAACCAGGTTTATTAATGCACAACATCTGTGTTTTATTAACCTAGGTTTAGAGGTTCAGTGTGTTGTGCAAATCTTAGAATGTCGGTTGCTTAATTCCTGGGAGCAAAAAAATAAAATAAAATCTCAGTTCAAAAACAGACTTGGAGAGCTGCTTCCAGACAAAGTAGGTAGTGCTGGAATGGATTTGGTACCAGTATCCATAAACAAAGACTGGGAACTCTTTTCATTTAAACTATAGCTCTTCAAACCACAATTTGCTAGATCTGCACAAAATAGAAAAATATAAATAGGGAAAAAATTAGGTCCACTTTACTGGACTTTTTTGAAGCAAAGCTTAAATATTTGTTGAGAATGCTTTAAATTCAAATTCCTTCCATTGCTATGATCCTTTTTTAATTAATTCCAAAACCAGGTGAAGAAGCGCAGTTGTGTTTGAGAAATGAAAGAAGAAATAAGTCAGTTAACAACCTAAGGCTTGAATTCATAAAATCAAAGAGTGGATTAGCATTATGTCTGGATGTTATCAGTATCATCCATCAAAAAAAAAAACTTAGCGAGGGAGAAATCTAGTTTTTCACAGTATGTTCTTTCACTAAGCCAAATAGTTAAATCATATCAGACAAATCAGATATGTACAAGACAGTAATGAGATGGAGCAAAGGAAAGTCAGGGTTATCCCCTGAAAGAACTTGGAATCATAGGAAAAAAAATAGCCTGGGAAACAGCCCAGTGCAAGAGATAGGGGTATAGACTTTTGTGAAGATAATTATTTTTATTGCTATCTCTCACTTCAAAATACCCAAACCAATTACTGAACTTCAAAGCAGCATGAAACAAAGCAATGAAAGGGTCAGGGGCAAGCAACCACATGTAAAGGGTCAAGCTGACCACTTTCTTGTGTTCTGCCTATAGTATAAGAATTTCTCCAGACTCCTTGCCTTTCCTTGCCAACGAATAGATAAGGTACCATGGAACCTAGGGGGTCAGTCCTAGGTCTCTTGCAGCTGCAGAACGACTCAAAGCTAACTCCCTGCTTGAATTCTCCTCCTCTGCCTGGCTGGGAATTTCCCAACAGAAAGTGTCATCAGTTCTGCGTCAATCAGTTTGGAACAAGACCACATAGACTACAAAACTGGAAAAAAAAAGAAATTTGTACCTAATAAGGCGGATTCTAGAGAATGTGCAAATGGACGTTGGTCTTACCTGATACGTCCTTTCTCGAATCTGAAAGAAACGTCTTGTCATCTTGGGTTATCCACTCGATATGCAGCACTGACCGAGTCCGCACAAATTAGCATAGCTCCGCCCTCCTGCCCCAGTGCTTCGGCGAGGGCGATGGTGCAGACTCTTGTGTCTTCCTGTAACGAAACAACAATTAGAAACAACCGCCCCCTCCCCAACGGTATAAATGAGGGCCGGAAACCAAGGGAGGGGCTGACAGACGTTTCTTTCAGATTCGAGAAAGGACGTATCAGGTAAGACCAACGTCCATTCTCCGACAGAAAGAAACGTCTGTCATCTTGGGGACATACCAAAGCATCATGTCCACCTGGGAGGGAGGATCCGGCCCGAAACTTCAGGAACGAAGAACCTCCTGTAGAACACGGCGACCAAATGCAGCATCGGCTGACGCATAGGAGTCGACACGGTAGTGACGAATAAATGGCGAGATGGAAGTCCACGTTGCCGCTCGACAGACTTCATCCAGAGAAGCCTGGGTAGCCCATGCTGCGGAGGTAGCCACGCTCCTGGTTGAATGTGCCGTGATCCGGGGAGGCACCGGCAGGTGTTGTTGAGTGTAAGCAGTGGCTATCGTAGCTCTAATCCAGCGACCTATAGTAGAGCTCGAGACACGGGACCCTAAGGATCCCGGCTGAAAAGAAACAAAAAGGGCCTCTGTCCTGCGAAAGGGAGCAGTCCTGGAAATGTAAATCTTCAAGGCCCTGCGCACGTCTAATGAATGCCAAGAGCGTTCCAAACGGTGGGAAGGATTAGGACAAAACGTAGGGAGAACAAGCTCCTGTGCGCGGTGAAAAACAGAGTTAATCTTTGTGAGGAATGCCGGGTCGAGGCGAAGAACCACTCGATCCTTGTGAAAAATACAAAGGTCACTGCGTACAGACAGGGCAGCCAACTCTGAAATTCGGCGCGCCGAAGTAACGGCCACCAGGAAAGCAACTTTGAACGATAAAAAACGAAGAGAAGCGTCCCGTAGGGGTTCGAAAGGGGCCAAAGTGAGAACATTGAGAACTTTGTTGAGTCTCCAAGTCGGGTAACGGTGAATAGTCGGAGGCCGGAGATTGACAGCCCCGTGAAGAAAGTCCCGAATGAAAGGGTGGCGAGAGAGCGAGTCCGATGATCCACAGGAAAGGACTGAGGCGATGGCCGCCACTTGGCGACGTAAGGTATTAGGAGACAGTCCTGACTGAAACCCGTCGTGAAGAAAGGAGAGAACATGGACCACCGAAGCAGACAGAGGTTGCACAGCAGAATGACGGCACCAGGAAACGAAAGCCTTCCACGTGGCCTGATAAATATGCCTGGTGGAAGGACGGCGAGCAGCCTGCATAATGGAAGCCACGGGAGCCGGCACAAGAGCGGAGATCAAGATTTGCCGCTCAGTCTCCAGACGGTTACATGCAATCAGGTTGGGTCTGGATGAATTAGAGGGCCCTGGGATAGGGTCAATAGGGAAGACGGAATCCGCCAAGGAGGGGCCACCGACAAGGAGATCAGGTCCGGAAACCAAGTTCTTCTGGGCCAGTGAGGCGCCACGAGAATGATCTCCGCCTCCTCGGCCAGCAACTTCCTGATTACTCGAGGAAGAAGGGGCAGAGGGGGAAAGGCAAATAGGAGGCCCAGCGGCCAGGGAACGCGAAGAGCATCCGTGGCCTCCGCCCGAGGATCCTGGAAGCGGGAAAAGTAACGGGGAAGAAGATGGTTGGACGATGAGGCGAAGAGGTCCACTATTGGAGTCCCGAATCTGGACAGGATCTCCTGAAACAGAGCTGGGGAGAGGCTCCATTCGCCATGGTCCACCTGAGCCCGGCTGAGGGCATCTGCTTGGATGTTGGCCTTCCCTGATATATGGGCCGCTGAGAGAGAGGCAAGATGAATCTCGGCCCAATTGCCTAAGAGAATGGTCTCTGTCAGGAGAGACCTGGAGTGCGTCCCGCCTAACTTGTTTATGTGCGCCTTCGTGGAGATATTGTCCGTGAGGACGAGAACGTTCTTGCCCTCCACCAGGAGACGAAAGTGGATGAGGGCCAGGCGCACCGCTCTCAGCTCCAGAAGATTGATATTGTGACAGAGGTCCTGGGCAGACCAGCGGCCTTGGGCTTGGTGATGTAGCAGATGGGCTCCCCAGCCCGACAAGCTGGCGTCCGTCGTGAGAATGAGCTGGTCGTTGATCCTGAAACAGGTGCCTCGGGAAATGGCGCTTGAAGTCCACCAGCGTAGAGATGTGATGACTTGAGGCGGAAGACGAATATGGGACAGCAAAGTACTCCTTCCGGACCTTTGAAGAGGCAACAGGAGCCATTGCAGGCGACGGCTGTGTAAGCGAGACCAGGGGACAATGCCAAACGAGGAAACCATCTTCCCCAAAAGACAGGAAAGACGGAGGGCCGGAACAGACCCGTCCCGCATACATTGCAGAGCTAAAGGGCGAAGGTCAGACTGACGCTCCGGGGAAAGAAAAACTTGGGAGGAAACAGAGTCAATAACAGCCCCTAAATGAATAATACGGGTGGAAGGCATGAGGTGACTTTTAGACCAATTAATAGAAAAACCATGGCCTTGGAGGATCGAAAGAACGGAAGATAAATCCTGGAGGGCCGAAGAAACGGAGGAGGAGAGGATAAGAATATCATCTAAGTAAAACTGCAAACGAATGGGCAGGGAGTGAATGTGGCCAACTAAAGATGCCAAAATCTTGGTAAAGACCCTGGGGGCGGAGGAGAGGCCAAAGGGTAAGGCTGTATATTGGAAATGGGCGCCCTGATAATGAAAACGAAGAAATTGACGGTGAGCGGGGAGGATAGGAATATGAAGGTAGGCTTCAGTCAAATCAATGGAAGAAAGAAAATCACCAGGGCGAATGCACTCTAAGATAGAAAAGAGGGTATGCATTTTAAAACGACGATACACAATGTATCGATTCAGCGACTTGAGATCTAATATGGGTCTCCAACCCCCAGAAGACTTTCGCACCAGAAAAACCCGGGAATAAAACCCCCGTCCCTGCTCAGAAGTAGGAACCGGTTGAATGGCCCTGATAGAAAGAAGATGCTCAATAGCGGAATCCATCAAATCCCGCTGTTCAGGGTTCTGGGAAAGGGGACAGGAAAGAAAGAAAGGGGGTGGAAGAGAGGAAAATTCCAGGGAAAGACCCGATTGGAGGGTAGAAAGAACCCAGGCATCAGTAACAGTGGATTGCCACTGATCATAAAAAAGGGACAGGCGGCCCCCAATGGGAATATTGTCCAGGGACTTATCTACCGCGTCTGCCCAAACGACCCCGCCCCCCCCAAAAGGAGCGTCGCGGAGGGAAACTGGTTCCCGATCTAACCTGAGTGTCGAAGGTGGAGGAGCGCGGGTTGGAAGAACGCTGGGAGCAAGATTGGAAGGAAGAACTATCGGAGTTCCGAAAGGACTGGAATCGAGGATATGGAGAGAAGCGAGACTCCGAACGGCGGTGCTGGGAAGGAAGGATCTTGCGCTTATCCCGGGTCTCAACCAGAAGCGGCTCTAGAGGAGGACCGAAGAGATTGCCGGCCGAATAAGGGGCAGAAGCTAGCTGCCACTTGTTGCGCATATCCGCCTGCCAGCTTCTGAGCCAGAGGAGACGACGGGAGACCACCGAAGTACCTATAGCCCTGGCAGCAAATCTGGTGGCGTTGAGGGTGGCATCAGCAGAGTACTCGAGAGCCCCAACAATCTTATTTATGTCTTGATGGGTCCTGGAATCAGACCTCGGCAAGTGATCTTGAAGCTGCTTAAGCCAGAGAAGGGCCGCCCTATTAAAAAAAGAGGCAGAAGATGAAGCTCTCACAGCCCAGGCAGCCGCCAAATGACCCTTGACAAGCATTTTCTCAGCCCGTTTGTCTTCGGGGCGAAGAGCATCTTCAGGAGGCCCAGTGGGATGAGAGGGATTAGCCAAGGCAACTATTGGAGGGTCCACCTTAGGAGGTTGCAAAAGATCAGAAAGAGCAGCAGCAGAATTGTAAAGCCGACGATCAAGGTTGTTCCGACTAGGACCAGCACCAGGCACCGACCACTGTCGTTGAAGAACGTCCAGGAAAAGCTTAGGAGCAGGAATGATCTCAGGACAAACCTGGGGTTCAGCGAACATAACAGAAGCAGGATCTGAAGCAGAAGTCGAAGATGCAGACGGAAGTTCACCCAAACGGGTGGTAGCTATGGCCTTGAACAATAAAGAACGAAACATTTGAGGCTTGAACAGTCCAATAAATGGAGCTTGGTCAGGCAATAGTCCTTCGTCGTCAGAGAGAGCCATATCAGGAGCGTCCTCAGGCTCAGAAACAGAGGCTTGGTCTGCCAAAAGGTCAAGATCACCTTGGCCTTGAACGGTGGAGAATTCATCAGTCTCCCTCTGGTGGTAAGAAGGAGAAGCAGCAGGCACCCCCAAATGCAAACCCACCTGTTGCATACACTGACTGAAACCTTCACGAATGGCCCTGGTGACAAGGACCTCAAAGGGCACAGGCTGCTGGGAAGGAGGAAGGCAGGCAGGCTGGTCAACTACAACAGGAGGTGGAGAAGGAGCCCGGATGGAAGAGGCTGCAGAGGCTGTCTGAAACAAAGGCTCCTTCCCGGGGGGGGGGAGCAGGGCCAGCTGAGGGAGGACGGTCAGGAGACAGCTCCCTAATTGAAAGGCAATCCCCTTGACCAGATGCATCCGTAGCAGGGGGGGCCCTAGAAGAGGAGGCCTGAGAAGAGGAGTCCACTTGGGTTGCAGCTCTGGAAAAGGCCTTTTCAAATGCCTTATGGCGCCTCTGTTCATCCCGTGAAGGGGGGGTGCGCTCTGAGACGATGAAGAAGCCTTTTTGGCTTTGGATTTCTTGGAGACTGAATCACGGGCCCGATCCTTGGAACGGCCTGAAGAGGAGGAGGCGTGAGGCCTGTCAAAATCCCCCATATTGTTAACAAAAAAATGGCCGCCGCGAAAAGCGCGCCAAAAACGTAACGGCCGCTACTCACAGAAAATGCCTCAAACGGTTGAAACCGGAATAAGAGGCTCACAGGCGAAAGGAGTCAAGCCAAGCGCTAGAATGAGCCGATCGCTAGCTCGAGGGCTATTATTGCGATAAAGGCTCGTCGAAGAAATTCTCCAGCCGAAATCAGCGCTGCTAGGCCGAGGCCACTAAACGCAGCAGGAGTCCGTCAGAGCGATCGGAAAGCTGATAACAGTAAAAAGAGCCGCCGCTGAGGCGAGCTGCCCGGCGGTCCGCTTGAAAAAAAAAAACAAGCGGCGATCGGCTGCTGTAACTAAGGCTCCGCAGCAATAAACAAAAGTCTGCCTGAAGGCAAAAAGACAATTTGAGGTGAAAGGGAGCCAAAAAGAGCAACAAAATTCACTAACTTCGACTGGCGAGGCAGGAAGACACCACCATGCAGCAAGACCGAGTCGAAGCACTGGGGCAGGAGGGCGGAGCTATGCTAATTTGTGCGGACTCGGTCAGTGCTGCATATCGAGTGGATAACCCAAGATGACAGACGTTTCTTTCTGTCGGAGAATTACTGATTCACTGTATGAAATCAAGCAAAGTTTTGCACAGGCTCTTGAGAAAAATGAAGCTTAAATCAAAATAAAAGGCCAAAGCACAAACATTTTAAGATACCATATTTTCCGGCATATAAGATGACTGGGCGTATAAGACGACCCTCCTTAGAGCCATTTAAGGCTCGTCAGAGCCTTTCGGGCTGGTCTGCCTGGTTACAGGAGAATGAGACCGGGCGTATAAGACGACCCCCGACTTTTGAGAAGAATTTTGTGTGTTAGAAAGTAGTCTTATATGCAGGAAAATACAGTATTTATTTGTATTCTACCTTATTGTTTTTACAAATAATTCAAGGCAGTGAACCTTCCTCCTCCTATTTTCCCCACAATAACAGCTCTGTGAGGTAGGTTGGGCTGAGAGAGAGAGTGACTACCCCAAAATGACCCAGCTGGCTTTCATAGCTAAGGTAGGACTTGAACTCAGTCTCCCACAAATTATGAAAGTAACAACGGAATGTAGTATCAATTTGCATGCTTAGATAACTTTTAATATGGATCATTGCCTCTAAGTATTCTCAACTCTTTCAGGATAAAATGGGGAGTGGGGGGAAAGAAGTTCTGACCTCATCAAATCATCAAGAGCTTTTAAACTTTCAGAGATTGAAAAGCAAAATAGTGAAAACCTCCTTTGTGGCAGTTAAGAGAATTTCAATCTGCATTACAGATGAAGAGGTAAGTCAATTATCCAAGGAGGAAATGTCTTGATTACTCATATGCAAATACAATAACAGCTTTATCCCTTCATCAGTTCTTTGAAGAGCAGCAAGAATCATCCATGAATCCCTTAAGGTTCCCATTCTAACCCCTTTCTTCTTTAAAAGAAATACTTAAATGATTTCTTAAATGAATGTCTCAAAAAAAAAAAAAAAAAACCACCCCACATTGTATGGATGCCACCTTTGATATTAGAAATCGGGATTTTATTGACTCATTTTATAGTTAAGTGTGAACATTAGAATCACTTTGGAATTTTCTGAGGTAGGATGTACAAACTTGCAACAGTCTCTGTCAGCAGTTGCCTATAGCAATAGCAATAGCACTTAGACTTACATACTGCTTCATAGTGCTTTACAGCCAACTCTAAGGGGTTTACAGAGTCAGCATATTGCCCACCAACAATTTGGGTCCTCATTTTACTGCCCTTGGAAGGATTGAAGTTTGAATCAACCTTGAGCTGGTGAGACTCAAACTGCCGATCTGCTGGCAGCCAGCAGCCAGCATAAGTAGCCTGCAGTACTGCATTCTAACCACTGCACCACCATGGCTCTTCTATAGGCTCCCCTAAAAACTGATGTTTTGAAGGCAGTCTTTGGTTAATAATAACTCATTCAGTGACTGTTTGGAGTTGCAATAGTGCTAAACAAGTAGTTAGGGCCAGCCATCCTAGCAACTTCAAAGTCACATGATTACAATCTAGGCATTTTGTAACTGACTCATACAATGTCTGCAGTCATGTGATCGTGATTTGCAATTCTCCCTGCTGGTTTACCACAAGTATAATCAGTGGGAAAGCCAGTAGGGAAGGTTGCACGTTGGTCAGGTCTCTGCCACTTGCACATCATCTCCCAGCTATTCAAACACTCTCTTCCACTCAACAGCTGCAACCCAAAAATGCCACCACGTCTCCTCCACCATTGATCAGGTGGTTAAAAGTGGCAGTGGGAAGTTTGTACCTTTGGACTTTCAAGATTCTGTTAATTTAGCCTTTCGATAAATCTGAATTAGCTCATCTTGTTGTGTTTCCTCTCTGGTTTACCCAGCAGGACTGACATCAGTCTTGAAGGTACAACCTCCCCTGCCTTATTATAGACTGATCAAATAGGGCAGATCCTTTCTCAATTTCTTCCTAGGACCATTAATCTATTGGGGACTCCTCTCCCTCTTGTCTGAGTGTTTCCTAGGCAGCATGTCTTCCCCGCCCCCCAAGGACATTCACATATTCCATTACACCTCTGTATCCTCTCCCCCCTTGCAACAGCCACCCGAAGCCCCACTGTGCTCATGCCACACCTCCCACACCACTCACACACTATCTGCCAGTGGACACCCAAACAATTGCATTTCCCCACCACTTGTGCACCCATGTGCACCCTCTCAGCTACTGCTACTGCCTGCTTGCAAACTACCAGGGACCTGCAACTTCCTGCTGGCTTCCCCACTGATTTTGCTTGTTGGAAGCCGGCAGGAAGTTGTAAAGAGGTGCTCAGGGATTGCTGTCACTAAGCAATGTGGTCACCTGACATTGCACTTTATGACTGCATTGCTTAGCAACAGAAATTCTGGTCCTGTTCTGTCCCCGTCTCACACACACATACCCACATACGGCCCGGAGTTAATAAGACACATGACAGAGACTTTGAAGATAAAGCTGGCAGCAACCCAGTGGCTGGCTGCCAATTTAGACTTCACTTACACAAAACAAAGATACGTCCACAAGCCTTCCAATAAGGCAAAGTTCCAGCAATACAAGAATTAATCCGAATGCAATCCAGTTAAGCAGGCACAGTTTCAGCAACACAGAGTCCGTGGATGATTTCTAGTTTTTGCTCATCACAAACTGAGCCGGCCACCACACCCACATTTATACCTGGTGGGGTGTGGTCCAGTGACTCAGCTAATCTCTGGCACGCCTTGTCCTCTGCTGCACACGCTTCTCCCTGCACCGCTGTCGAGGATCCAGCCAGCACTTATCTCCTTTGTCACTGTCCACCTGTGGCTGCGGGGACTTGCTTGGCTCTGGGCCTATCTCTTGGTCTTCGGTGTCCTCCGGAGGCATTGCCAGAGAGGAGGGTCCTGGAGAGGGAGGCCTGCCAACTCCTCTCCCTCACTCTCAGAGTCTGCATCTGTCGATAGCCTAGGCTCAGACAACGGAGCTACAACAGGTCCCACCTTCCATCGCAACTTGAGGACTATCTGTAGCAGAATGTCAAGCACTCTCTACTGCTTGCCATTGCTGTGTCTGTTGAATATCTATTTATTTTATTGGAATCTGATGTTCAAGCAACTCCAAAAAGACTGGGTGGCCTCCAATATTTAAAAGGATACATAATTTTACAAAGAAACACGATTATCTGGACAAAGCAACCTAAATAACATGCAGGGAAAAATTGCTGTTGGCAATTGCAATTGCCAGAGACAATCCCAAACCACAGTCCTAGGAACAGAGCCTGGGTTTAAGAGACTGCCAGAACATTTGAAGGGTGGGAGTAGAATGTGTGTCTAAGCGGGTGCTGTGCTAGAGGGCAGGTGCTACAATGAAGAATGCACATTTCCAATCTGCTCCTACTCATTGTTTTGAATAATTTTGCTGATTATTTTCTGCATATTTTGTGTGGGCATGCTTCAATGCTAAAAATAATGTGCATATTTTTATGTTTTATAGGAGCTAGTGGGTTGGATTTATTAATTGCCTTGGTATCTTATAAATGGAATAGGAATGACAGAATGAATGAATGAATGAATCAGCCAGTTAACTGATGCATGCGTACGTATATTGTACTCTATAGCAATAGTAATAGCATTTAGACTTATATACCTCTTCATAGTGCTTTACAGCCCTCTCTAAGCGGTTTACAGAGTTAGCATATTGCCCCCAATAATCTGGATCCTCATTTTACCGACCCTGGAAGAATGGAAGGCTGAGTCAACCTTGAGCCAGTAAGACTTGAACTGCTGAACTGCTGGCAGACAGCAGAATACAATACTGCAATACTGCATTCTAACCACTGCGCCATCACGGCTTTTATATAGCATTCTTGATTGCACACATGATCTACAGTGCTTGGGCAAGGCAGACAGACAGCAGAACCTCTAGCTTCCAATTCTAATTTCCTCCACTATTTTTAATTTCTCCAGTCAGTCAAAGCTGTTGGACTTCCTTTCTTGCTTGTGGTGTATCAAGATGCCATTTTATTTCCTGGTAGGAACAGGCTGGCATATTAAGCGATGCTTAAATGGGAGACTCTGAATTTACCTACAGCCATCAATCAACATTTTTGTTTTATTATCATTATGGATTCCACTCTTTAGAGATAATGGAAATGCTACATCATGAAAGTAATTGTGCACTACCGTATTTTTCAGAATATAAGACGCAAATCCCCACCCCAAAAGTGGGTGAAAATTTTGGTGTGTCATATAGACCGAATACGGGTCTGTTTTTGGGCTCACAAACCCTCCGTGTGTTGCGTTTTCACAGTCCCCGGCCCCCAGAAGCACTCTGCAGTGCTCCACATGTCCCGTTTTTGCCAAAAAGAGCTTGTTTCTGCCAAAATCGGACCCGGTTTTGGGCTCCCAAACCCTCCGCATGTCGCATTTTCACCCTCCCCAGACCCCAGAAGCATTCTGCAGGCCAAAAACGGGCACATTTTTGGCAAAAATGGCCCCATTTTTGGTGAAAATGGGATGTGCGGAGCACTGCAGAATGCTTCTGGGGACCAAAGATGATCACATGACTCTGGGACAATGCAACCGTCATAAATATGAACCAGTTGTCAAGCATCTGAATGCAAATCAAGTGACCATGGGGATGCTGCAACAGTCGTAAGTGTGAAAAATGGTCATAAGCACTTCTTTCAGCGCTATTGTAACTTTGAACAGTCATTAAATGAACTCTTGTAAATAGAGGATTACCTATAATGTTGTACTGAATTACAACAACTAATAATTATATTTCAAAAAATAACTTTAATTACAAAGCACTTTTCTTTATGTTGAATTACAACTATAAATCTCCAACCAAAAGATTTCACCTACTCTGTCATGGTCCTTCAAGTTCCCTATGATCAAAGAAAGGCTCTGCTTTTGTGCAAAAATACCTGGAAGCAACTCCCACTAACCTCAGTGATATTTTCTTCCTAACAAATATGTCTTAAGAGGTTACATACCAAGCCAGTTTCGTGGTGGTTTATTACACAGAGAAGTCACCACAATTGTAGTACATAAAAACTTTAGCAAATGGAAATAGCAAAGAAATTAATGTGCTATTATGCCTACGTTCTAAAGCTCGGATGGGAATTATTATTGTGTATCACTTTACTCCAGGGGTGAAAAGCTACCAGTTCAGACCAGTTCGGCATAACAGGTATTGGCAGCGGGTGGTTCGGAGAACCCGTAGTGATGGCAGCATGAGTCTCTGCCCACTTGCCGCTACTTCCTGGTTTTAACCAGGAAGTAACCTGTTTTTTACCTTCTGCACATGTGCAGAAGAGTTTGTGTATGCGCAGAGGGTGTGTGCACTTCCAAACCGGTAGGAAAGGTAAATAGATTTCACCCCTGCTTTATTCTCCTTAAAAATGCTTTATCAAAGACTGATAAAAATGCTAATTCAGAGAAACATGATATAAATTACAGGTAGTCCTCGAGTAACAATCATTCATTCAGCAACACTTTAAGTTATGACAGTGTTGAATGAGGAGACTTCAAGGCTAGTCTTGCGAACATTACAGTGTCCTCATCATGATCAGGTGTCTATGACTGGGTGTTTTGCAACAGGCTCACAATTCCCATGGTCAGGTGAACACCATCTGCGACCTTCACTGCCAACTGCTGACAAGCCAAGATAATGGAGAACCAGCAGCAAGTCAGCAGCTACACGACTCGTTGCTTTATGACTGCTTCGCTTAGCAACAGAGTCCCAACTCCCAATTAATGTTATTAATTGAGGACTACTTGTAATGCAGATAAGGAACAAAAGCAGCACACCATTTGAAGCTTAAATATTGTATTTCATATGTCAGGATTATAGAACTCTTTTGGCTACGAACAGGTATACCAAGTCCTAGCATTCTATTTTACTTAGGAGAAATGGAATGAATATTATTGCTATGTGATCCTACTGGCACAGAATTAACGAGCTCCATTAAGGGTTTAATAAAGGAGAATAAAAGCGGGTGTGTGAGAATAAAAGTGGAGTAGGGATTTATGGGGGTGGGGGTTGTTTTTATTGTTGATACACTTGGATTTTATTTTTGTATGTCACCTTGAGCCACTGAGAGTGATTGGGTGGCTATATAAATTTTCTAAAATAGATAAATAAAAAGCTCTAATTGTATTTGTTAGGTTTTATAGCCTAACTTTGATTTCTGTAATTTCTGCCCATCTTGTACAATTGGGCAACACGCTCCAGGCCCCATCTATTAAATAAGGTCATCTCATGAAACTAGGAAACAGATCTTTTCTGTCAAAGCACTTGCCCTTGGGAACAACATTCCCCCTGAGATTTGTCTGGCCTCAACACTGTGTTCAAAACAAATCTTAAAAGTGGCACTTTCTGCAGGCTTTGGGTTAAAATTAGGCTGCAACTCTTGCGGCCTGCATTATTTTTAGAATGATTGATTAGGACTTTTTCTTTATGCCTATGGTTTTATTTATACTTGTATTTATGATTTTATTATTGTGTGCGGCCCAGAGTCATGATGGAGTTGGGCAGCCTTATTAAATAAATAAACATTAAAAATGAATAAAGATTCTGCTGACCTTCAAGGCCATTCCCCTATGCCCTCTACAACTACAGAGATCTATAATAGTTGCTAAGTGAGCTCAGTGCCAACTTATCTCTCTGCTCATTTTTACAGAATCATAAGCAGTGCAGATATTAGCACATCTCTACAATAAAACCACCTGTCCTATTTGAAGACCTTTGCTTGCTACATTAGCTGTCAACAGATAGTTCTTGATTTACAACTGTTCATTTAGTGACCGTTCAAAGTTACAACGGCACTGAAACAAGTGACTTATGACCATTTTTCACAGTTACGACTGTCGTAGCATCCCCTTGGTCACATGATCAAAATTTAGATACTTGGCAACTGACCCATATTTATGACCATTGCAGTGTCCTGAAGCTCATGTAATCCTCTTTTGCAACCTTCTGACAAGCAAAGTCAATGGGGAAGCGAGATTCACTTTACAAACGTTTTACTAACTTAACAACTGCAGTGATTCACTTAAGAACTGTGGCAAGAAAGGTTGTAAAATGGGGCAAAATTCACATTTCGCTTAGCAAAATACATTTTGGGCTCAATTGTGGTTGTAAGTAGAGGACTATCTGTAGTTCCACTAGCTAATGGTTCATATAGTCCAGGTGTCTGATCTATTAATTTCCTGACGTCTAGCTTGAACCTCCTTCATTGTAATTTTAACCCGCTGATTCCAGTCCTGCTTTCAGAAGCAACTGAGACTAATCCTACTCTTTCCCCTGGATAAAAAGCACTTCAGGTATCTGGAGATTGTTATCTCCCCTCAGTCATCCTTTTCTGGAGGCTAAACATGCCAATATTCTTTAATGCTTCCTCACAGATGTTAGTTTCCACATCTATCACCAATTTGTTCCAATATTTCATTGTACTTTTTGGACAGGAGTGGCCAAAAGCTGGACACTAAACTCCAAATGGGACTGATCAGAAGAACACTGGTGGAACAATTCTTCCCATGATGAGGACTCTATTCTCCTGCTAATGTACTTCCAAGAGTGCTTTTAAAAGTTTCATTGTATTGCTGGCTCGTGATTAGCATTTGTCCAAGAAGGACACTCAGATACCATCCACATGTACTGCTGCCAAGCCTGGTCCATCCCATTCTAGTTTTGCGACTTTCTTTTCTGCTACCCAGATGCAGAACTTTACATTTAGTTGTATTCAATTCAGTGGTGAAATACCATTTTTTTTACTACTGGTTCTGTGGGCATGGCTTGGTGGCGTGGTGTGCATGGCAGGGGAAGGATACTGCAAAATCTCCATTCCCACCCCACTCCAGGGGAAGGATACTCCAAAATCCCCATTCTCTTCCCACTCCTGGGAGAAGGATATTGCAAAATCTCCATTCCCATCCCACTCTGAGGCCAGCCAGAGACGGTATTTGCCGGTTCTCTGAACTACTCAAAATTTCCACTATCTGTTCTCCAGAACCTGTCAGAACCTGCTGAATTTCACCCCTGATTCAATTCCATTATATTAATTTCAGCCTATTGTTCAAGGTTCTCTAGATGTTTTTTCCCCAATCCCTCTCTCATTCATCTGCAGTATTAACTCTCCCTTTTAGTTTTATGTCATCTGCAAATTTGAAACTGTCTTCTCAACTCCTTCGTTCAAGTCATTGATACAAATGTTAAACAGCATAGGGCTTAGGAAAGAGTCCCATAGCATCACATTTGATATTTCCGTTCAGGCTGAAGTAAAGCCATTAATGAACCTTGCATTGGGCACATTTATTCAACCAAATATGAGTCCATTTAATGAACATGTTATTTAGCTCATATTTTACCATTTTATTCAAACTTTCATAAGCCACTGTGTAATTCCAGATATATTGGTATTCCCCTAATCTATTAAACTACTGTTAAAGAAACACAGTTAATCTGGCTTGATTTGTTTGTGCCAAGCGCCTGCTGACTTTGTTAATTGGATAATTATCCAAGTGCTCACAAACATGCTGCTTGATATGCTGTATATTTTATGCTTCCCTTTAAGGAGGGCAAATCTAAGTAAGAAACTTCAGCAGAGTTCATCCATCATGTCATCAAGTTCAGCCTGAGAAAACAGCAATTTCTCAGGCTGAACTTGATTAGAAAGCAGTTTCCACCATAATATATACTTACTTTCTCTTCCAAACATCCCTACCTCTGTCCAAGTCATGAGTGATTCCCTTGTATGTTAAACAATATAATTTCAAGCACTTGAGATAGTTTTTCTAATGAAGGTTGCAAACTCATTCATTATTCAGCTGCCCTGAGTCTTCGGAGAGGGGCGGCATATAAATTGAATTAATTAAATTAAATTATCAAATTGAAAAGATTTGAAAAAAAAATGAGGAAGGGAGTTGAGTGGGAAAATCATTATAAATGAGTATACTGCAAGTCAGAAAATGTTCTATCAATTCCAAGAATCATCAAAGTAGTTAATCAGTGAAAGGGAAAGTTCTGCAGAAAACTTTCCTTTTGGAACCAGATAGATATATATATATATATTTGCTAAATAGAACAAAATGCACCACAGATCAAAAGACAACAAATTTAAACTATTCATAAAAGACAGTGAGAAATTATTAGTGTCTGCCTTCACTATACAGATAACTTAGGGAAAACGTGTGTATTCTTTAGGAACACACAAACTGAGGCAAAGAGTGACAATGGATGTTCTAGATATTACTGATAAATAAAAGAGAAACAAACCATTTCCATGGAGATATCATCTAATGTTCTTAAAAACTGAGATGGGAAAATGCTGAATTTCTGGAGATAAAAGTTACATTTTCTTAACACTAGGCTCTCTATCAAACAACTGGAAAGTAGATATGATTTCTTTCCTTGTTTATAGAATTTATATAGTACCTCATTTCAATCTGGTCACTCTGGGTGACTCATGATGCAAAATATAAAACAAGAAATAATATAGCAATATTACATCAAAGCACTACAGTCTGGCTGTGTAATGTCAGTGTGTAAAAAAATTATGAGCCATAAGAACAAGTCAGCCAATGGGACCTGTTTGGTTACTGAGAGCCATGTTAGATAGCTTGGAGCCTGTGCTGGTTGGATTGCTGCAAACTTTAACACATAACAATAGAATTATGACTCAATTAAAAGATACCTATTTAATTCCACAAAGCCTGAGGAAAAACCAGTTTTTTTGGAAGTCTAGCATGGTTGGGGCCGTCCAGATCCCAGAGGAATGCTATTTCATAAGCCAGGTGCTACAACAGAGAAGACATGATTCCTGGGTTCCACTAGATCAGTGATAACAAACCTTTTCGGCACTGAGTGCCAAAAAGGGAGCCCGCGCTTTGTGCACGTGCGCCTGGGCAGCAACCTGGAAGAAGAGCTGCCCAGGGCGCATGTGCGCCCCGAAAATGAACTTCCGGTTTCTGCTACTGAGCCAGCTACTCTTCTGGGTTTCTGGTACACATGTGTGCACAACAATCAGCTGGCCAGCATGCATGCTCACGCAGGAAAACGGAAGACCAGCTCTTCCAGTTTCCAGCACTGCCGCATGCAAAAAGACCAGCTGATTGTGGCGCACACATGTGTGCCAGAAACCCGGAAGAGGAATGGGAGACGTCGCACGTGCCAGGCGACATGGCTCGGCGTGCCACTTTGGCCACGCATGCCATAAGTTCACAATCACAGTTCTAGATGGCACTGCTTTAGAGAAGAGACCTAGAGCGTATCTGCAGACAGACTGGCCTTGTGCCATATAAGGTTTTATAGGTTACTACTGTACCTTAAATTGCACCCAGAATTTATTGTCTGGGAGACTCTTACCGCATCCAGAATCAAAAATAGAAAATACTGTTTTTTAAAATGTAGAAGTGATCTAGAAAGCTACAGAGTGATTAGCTCAACATCTGTTCCAGATAAAATTAATAAGATGTTATAAAATTAGAAATATAAATTACGAGTCAACAGAACAATCATGTTGAAAAAAATTAACCTGGGTTCTACAAGGCAAGTCACATCTTAGCAATATTTTGTAATTCTTTGAAATACCAATATAGATAGGGTTTTTCTGGCTTTCATTGTTTAGTTAGATTTTTAAAAGACTTATGGTCAGTGGTGGAATTCAGCAAGTTTGGGTGAACCAGTAGTTAAATTGCTGGCTGGCCCCTCCCCTCCTCTCTCTACCCCTTCCAGGACCAACATGCCCCATTTTGGCTCCCAGGTAAATGCAGGGAGGCCTCCTAGGCCCCAAACAGGGCACACACGTTTTCGTTCCCAGGAGGCTTCAGGGAGGCCTCCTAGGCCCAAAACAGGGTGCAGGGGGGTGCAGAAGGCCGAGTACTGCCTGTCACACCCCTAGCCACGCCCACCATGGCCACGCCCACCCAGTCATTAGGGTAGAGAACCAGTTGTTAAATTATTTGAATCCCACCATTGCTTATAGTTGAGATGATTGCACAGGAGCTTCACAGAATCCTGGATGAAATGGATTATCTAGAGACTTTTCAATCTGGTTTCAGGCCTGAGTGTGGGACAAAAACAACATTGGTTGCCTTTTTAACATGAGCTCTGGTGAGAGCAGGATAAGTGTGGCTCATCTATTCTTGCTGTTTGACCTCTCAGCAACCTTCAAAACCACTGACTGGTATCCTTCTGGACCAATTCAGTGAATAGAGAGTGGGTGGCACTGAGCTGTGCTGGTTTTTTTCCTTTCCCTAGGGTTGATTCCAGTCAGTGGTGATCGGGATAGAAAGATCCCACCCTCAGCCCCTGCTATGTGGGGTGTCACAAGGTTCGATACTCTCTCCTTTCCTGTTTAACATCTACATGAAGTTGCTAGGTGAGCTCATCTATTGCCATGGGATGAGGTATTATCAGTATGCTTGATGATACTCAATTATACATCTTTTCCCCTGGAGAGTTAAGCAATGCTGTGGATGACTTATCTTGGTGGCTGGAGGCTATGAGGGACTAGATGGGGAATAACAAGTTTTAGCTGAACCCTGTCAAGATTGAATGCCTATGAATTTTCGGAGCCTGCTGATTTGTGAACAATACCATTATTGCTATATGATTGAAACTTTTAAATATATTATGGGTGTGAATGAAGAAGGCAGTATTTTCAATATTAAGCAAAAATCACGAACACAGGAGCATAACCTCAAACTGAGAGGAGGGAAATTCAAACTAATGTTAGAAAGTATTACTTCACAGAAAGAGTAGAGGAAGCTTGGAACAAACTTCCAGCAGAGGTAGTGGGTCAATCATCAGTAACTGAGTTTAGATATGCTTGGGATAAACACATGTCCATCATCCAGCAAAAATTTTAAAAAATAAATAACAATAAAAAATGAATTAATTAATAAGGAAAAAAAACTCAAAGGGAAAATTGCTGGACCACTAGGTCTTTTTCTATTGTCCATTCTGTTTCTACGCTACTATGGTACAGGATGGGGTTGCACTGCCCTAGTTAGACCCAGTGCACATCTTAGGGGTCCTCCTGGACTCCTGCTTGTACAGGTGGTCATCTTAGCTAGGCAGGGCTTTTCATAGCTTTGTGTTGTGTGCCAATTATTCCCCCGCCTCAATTTTGTGGCTCTGCTCATGGTAATTCATACCCTGGCCAGCTTTTGGCTGTGCTGCTGTAATACACGCTACATCAGTGGTTTCCACCCTTTCTTTGGTCATGCCCTACCTAAGCCTCTCTAAAATCCTGACACCCCCCCCCCCCTTGGTGACATATAATTCTTACTTTACTCAAAAAATGAACTCTACTCATGCAGAGGAAGCCTAAAAGGCCATTAACTTGGTTTAAACAAGGTTCAAATTGCTCCCATTAAAAATCAAATTGCTTCCCTGTGGGGCATGGGCCCCATGTTGGGAACCACTGCTCTACATGGAACTTCCTTTCAAAAGTATCTGGAATCTTCAACTGGTGCAGAATGTGGCAGAACCCTAAATTGGCACACATTATACACTTCTGCTCCTCACCTTGCATTGGCTCACTTTGCTTCCATGTCCAACTCATGGGGCTGGTTTTGACTTTTGACCCTTCATGGCATGGGAACAGATTATTTGAGGGACCACCTTTTCCCAGTTACAAATGCCCATCTCATCAAATCTGGCAGAAGAAGTATGCTGTGGGTACTATCTATGAAGCAGCTCTATCTGGCAGAATCCAGAAAAGGGACTTTTTATGTTGTAGCACTCGCTCTATAGATCATCTTCCCTCCTAAGGTGGCCCCTTACCTGCTGTCTTTTTGGAAGTCTCTCAAAACGTGGCTGTGTTAACAGGTCTTAGGGTCTCAAGAGAATGTTGGTCTCCTGAAAAAGCTCCTTTGTTCTTAATATCTAACACTTTTACTCTTACCTTAGCCTTTTAAACAACAAGTTTTTAATTGCATTTTCTTTTAATATTATTTTATTGTACACTGACCAGAGTGAGATGGCCAGCCATATGAATATGATTTATAAATAAATAAAATTTTAAAAATTCACCTTGGAATAGATATAGATAACTATTGTAAAGCAGTGAGCAAGAAGAAAGTACATTCGGTGATAACACCAAATTATTTAGGATGATTAAAACAAAAAGTTAACGAAGTACAAAAATACCTCTCCATGCTGGAAAATGGACATTAAAATGGCAAATTTTCAGTTCAGTAAACTAGACTGAAATTTGGGGCCAGTTTCATTAATCCAACTTCCACTACTAAGTAATGGCTGATATAAAAGAGATCATGATATTTAGTGGACTGCTTGATGTGAAAGAAAAATATAATTAAGCGTAAAACTAAGTATGGTTATATTGTAAGTAGATATTAAACTGATTATGAAACTAGGAGTTCAGTATAGATAGAAGAAAGTTTGCCAAACTAATTTGTTTAAGAATAGAATTATCAAGTATAGCAAGCTTTACTAATCCAAACAGCATTAAAGGGATTAAGGAGACTTCATGTAGAATAAAACTATCAATACTTGTCATAATGGTTACATATTCAGTATATATGCATTACTTACAGTGTCTGAGGCAGAATGCCCCTCAATGCTTTATGCTGGGGAGAATAAACAGCAAAATGCTACTGCATCTCTGTCTTTCTTATGGGATTCTCACTGGCATGTGTTTGCTTACATATGAACAAGACTTTGAACTGGACTTTTGGCCTGATTTAGATGGCTGTTTTGGATTCTAATTCTGTATTTGTTCTCCCTCAAGCACATAGCTGCGAACATTAAATAATGTTCAAGTATGTAATACCCTTAGCAATAAGTCTATGGTTCTTATTTTGCTCTCACAGTGACCATTGGAAAAATGTTAATAAGAGAGACATCATAACTTCTTCTAGTATCCAAGTGGTGGTTTAGGAAGACAGAATCTTGTCCCAAAGGTGCTTTTTCGAGACTTTCTGTGTTTTCTTTGAAGGCGAAAATGAGAGCTGAGAAGCTTCTTGGATAAGAAGTGAAATGTCTTCAAAGAAAACCCAGAAAGTCCAGTTTCTTCTTGAAAAAGCACCTTTGGGACAACTATGACCTGGATGACTGAGAATCTCCAAAGACAGAGTCTTGCAAATGGTAGCTATAGAAAAACAAATAGCTCATTAAAAATCAAATGTAACCAACTACAGGTAGTCCACGACTTATTACCATTCATTTAGTGACCATTCAAAGTTACAATGGCAATGAAAAAAATGACTTATGATCAGTCCTCACATTTACAATCTTTGCTGCATCCCCACAGTCGTGTGATCAGAATTCAACCACTTGGCAACCGGCATATATTTACAATAGCTGCAACATCCCAGGGTCATGTGATCGCCATTTTTGATCTTCCCAACTAGCTTCTGACCAGCAAAGTAAAGGAGGGAAGCCGGATTCGCTTAATGACCATATGATTCACTAAATAACTGCAGTGATTTGCTTGACAACCATGGCAAAAAGGTCATACATTGGGGCACGACTCACTTAACAACTGCCTTGCTTAGCAACATAAATGTTTGGCCCAATTGTGGTCGAGGATTACCTGTAATAAGTTACAGTCAGATCCCAAGATAATACGAATATTTGAAACAGAACTGACTCAAACTGATAATCAGTATTTGAAGGAGCACTAAACCAACTGTCAATGCGTCAATATACCCAAATCTTTTTTTTATTATAATATTGTTTAGAAATATATTAATATTCATAGGTCTATTGTTTTATTTTCTAGTTATAGGATTTCTTTTGTTTGTTCTTTTTTTTACTTTTTTATTTTTTTTCTTATTATTTTTTTCTTTCTTTCCTTCTTTCTCTTTCTCTCCTTTTTTCTTAAAATTTGTTTAATTTAGAATTTGAATATCTAATAACTTCTTTCTTTTTCTCTTGTTCCAAATTCTGTTTTTTTTTTCTTTTTTTATAGCGGAAGTCAGGGGGGGTTGGGGAGGGAAGGGGTTGGGGTTGTGGGAGGATGGGACGGGTGGGGAAGGGGGGATTGGGGAGAGGGGGGTGAAAATGAAAAATTTCTGTGTTGTAAAACTTTTTCAATAAAAAAAAAATATACCCAAATCTTAATTATACTTTTTTTTTCTAAAAAGCCTAAAGTTTATTTCATTTTTAGACCTCTCCTGAACCCAAGCACCATGTATATCAAAGGGGGAAAAGGACTCAAGAGAACACCACCTGACCAACAAGAAAGCAATCAAACTGAACAGAACAAATCATATTTAAATGAAGATATATACTCACACTATATGGGCAAGGTCAAGGGGCTTCTCTGGCTGTTCCGGATATACAGGGTGAGGAGGATCTCTAGTGGGTACACAACCAAGAGATTTACTAATGGCATGGCTCAGCTTCTTGGCAGGCGATTTCTGTTGTTTTTTTTTTTTAGAAAGAATTAAACATAGAGACTAGTATTAACACAGCAGATCAACCTGTGCAGCACACTAGATAAGAGCTGCAATTGAACCTCAAAAGAAACAACTCTCAGTGCTCAAACCATTGCCATAGCCTTGGAGACACACCTGGGTTCCCTAGAAGAGGTCCATGGCTCATGCTCCCTCCTCAACATTTCACTGCCTTGTGAATACTGTACTGCATATAGGAGAATTTGTATTCCAGTGATTACTTTGTAGGATGAACAGATTACTCTCCCTCTCTCCTTTCTTATTTCTCATGTTCAGATTTGCTTACCAGTATCTTGCTCTAGAGCAGATGTGTGAAACACGCAAATCCGAATTCAGCCGGTGATAGGCCCAGAGTTGTCTTGTGGGGCTGTCCCGGAGATGGCTAGGGACTGCCTGACCATGTCCACCCAAATGGCCGCAATGATCAGGCCATGCCCACCCCAGACCCCCAAAGGCAAACAAAATCCTGATATGGCCCACAATGGGATCGAGTTTGACACCCCTGCTCTAGAGGTTTTCTTGAGAAATGGGACATTGGAACATGGCTGGGAGCTATTTACTTATTATTTAATTTTGATTGGTTTATATGGCTGCTCATCTCACAACGTTAGCAACTCTGGGCGGCAAGCATACTTAAAAAATTAGAAAAACAGTAACAACAAATTTGCATATAGTGGCAGCTGAGGACAACAGTAGTCACAACAATAGCACTTGTGTCACAGGCCTCATCAATCTCCCGACACCCACATCTCGGAAAACAGACATATTTTTAAAGATTTCCAGATCTCAGGGTTATGTGTTCCAGCAGTCAGGAAAGGGGATGATTATTTTGGACAGCAGGTGGTAGTGTAGTATTTCCAGCAAGGTTAATACCACTGGCAGATTCTCTTCTGCTAATGGACGGAAACCAGTCTGCCTTTCTGTCTGATCTTCTGCCATGTATGATAATCAGCCCCTCTATTTTGCAAGCAAGATAAATTATTTTCAAGGTCTAACATGGAGAAGTAGTGAGCTCTTAACTTTGAAGAGTGGAACATAATCAGGAAAGTCAATATTTTGTTTCAACAGATTCTTTTTAGCAATATAATTAAGAAATCAGTTTTTCCCCCCTGACTGAAGATGTACTTTCTGGGAAAAAGGAGAAACCACAAATGCATGCAATGACACATGAATTCATTGTACAAGATACGTTAAACCATCTTTCTTGTTAAAAATAGAGTTATTCTTGTCACAGTGTAAAAGATCATTGAGTTCAGCAAGTATAAATCTACAGTACTCAATTCTAAGACAATGTTTAGGATTTAAGAATATGTGAATATTTGGCAAGGATCAGACAGGAAGATGGAGCTTAAATACATCATAGCAAGTTATGCTATAATGTAAAAATGTCTTTAAACAGATTTGTATATATTCTTTCTTCACTGAAACAAATTGATGGATTTTCACTCATTCCTTTAAAAAAGAGAGAAGCAGATCTTTAAGCATTTATATAGTTTCTACTTGCAATATTTCTTCAAACTGTTGGCATAAATACATCACACAAAACAGCTTTGATATTAGTGGAAGGGGTGCAGATCAAACCCTTTCAACATGCTGTATAAAATATGGCAACATGAACTGGCTGATACTATGCCATTGCTATCAATTCTGTTTCCAGGTCCACTGGATTTGCCAGTTTCTAGACTATTTTCAAAACCAACATTGTGTAATATCCAGCAACAATTAAAACAGAAAGGATATACACTTGAAGGAATATAACCCAGCTAGAGGTGGTACGGTATATCGGCATCAACTCTTTTTATAAGTGGGGAAATGGGGAGATGTTGACTGGGGAATCCCAGCAGTTGAAGTCCACATATCTTAAACTTGCCAGAATTTTTTTTAAAAAACTGGTTTAAAACCACTAACAGAATATAGAAATCTTACTACTTGTAGCAGAAAGATGTTTTACCCTGGATAACCAGCAGAGATCTGTGATTAATCAGTGTATAGTTTGAGTCCAAAAAGCACTTTGATTAAAAAAATACACACAATCATATTCTGGTCTATTTCTCTATGTACTTTTTAAAGCCAATTTGAAGGGACAAAGTTATAGACAATAGACAATAGGCAATAGACAAAGTTAACAATATAAACATGTTTAAGATTTTCAATAAATCAGCTCTATTGTGGATACCACAATGTGTTAATTTTGCTGATGTTATTTTAAAAAGAAATCTGCATTTCTTCTACTCAAAAACTTTTTAAAAAATTAAGAGTTTGAGATCCTAATGTTATAACAATAACTGATGGTGGTTGTTTGTACCACTTATTAAAACAGGATTTCCTATGTGAACTGCAGAAATCAAGTTAATCCCCTTATTTTTTGTTTGAAAAGATATTTGTCCACTTACTGCCTTTTACACTTGTTGTATTTTACGTTAGTTGTATTTACACTTGGCTTCAGAATTTTCATGTAACGTTCATTTTGAAATTATATTCAACTCGTGTTACATTTGAACTAGTGAACTACACAATCAGATTCTTACCATTTATTTACTTATTTATGGACAGTATTTTATTTAGTGCTCTTAGAATCTCCCACAGAATGGAAAGAAAGAAAAAAGCATGTTCTTAAAGATACTTTCATATCATGACCTGTTAAAATAACGATATCCGAGTCACCTAACAGAATGGCTTACAGTGGCTTAAGTATGCCACATTACATTTGCAACTAAGGTGAAAACAATTTATCATATGTGAGTAGTGGACTCCTCTTTTTAATAATTATTTTTATTTAAAATAATATGAGAGATATAGCTGTCCTATTATTTTAAATAAAAATCATTATTAAAAAAAAGGAGTCCACTACTCACATATGATAAATCAGATATATCTGAAGAGCCTTGGTTGGAATATTCCAATTTTGCATCACCTATCAACAATTTTTAAACTATAAATGGCCATAGAAATAGTGCTGAAAACACTTCATTTCAGAAGTGTTTTCAGCTTTTTTTTTGCATACATAAATACAGTCACATCCAAAAAGTTTCATATTAAGCACAAGAAAGCTTAAAATATTAATGACTAGAGTTCTGCCATTGTGTCAGTACAGAAGGCTTTGTCTGACCTAATCGCAAAGGGAAGTGGACATTCTGGATCATAGCCCAAGTACTTATTTATTATGTGGTGAAATGTTTAGAACATACAGGGAAAATAAGTAACTTCTGGACAGGCATTATATTGTAATTCTACTTATGCCAGTAAATGCACTGAAATGAAATAAAGTCCACTGTAACTTTGAACAAGACAACATGTAATTGCCAGGGCAACTTACCGGTATATACAAGAAGTCATTATAAGAAGGAAATTGTTTTTCATATCCAATAACCTGAGTTGCTTATGCAATAGAGCAACCATTGCTCGTGGCTATAATTATGAATGCACAACATCCATACTATGAATAAATCCACATATACGCATGCAAACACACGTGTATAACAATATCTGTCAAAGCTGACAAACTCCAGTAACAAGAACTACTTAGATTTCTGACAAGTCCATTACTGGATTGCTAGCAGAGTAATACAACAGAATATAAAAAGCCCATTAAAGTTTACATAACCTAATGTAATTAAGGCAGAGTTACTTTTGAGTCTTTTTATTATATATTCTCCTTCCCCTGGATTCAGGAACTTCTGTGCTGGCCATGTTTTCTCCCTTAACTGTCTTGTCTTGCTGCCCTCCCTATTAGGTATTCCATCACATCTTACATCCCTTCCACATAACTCAGTTAATCCTACAAAGGAAATGTCCCCTAAATATTAAGATCCTGATAATATAATCAGGATGGTTAATAAAATAGAATTAGCACAGCTATCAATTGATGCTTCCAGACATGATTCAAACAGCTTAGCCAGAAAACAATGTACTGGTAATGTTTAGTAGCAAAAGCCACCGAGCAATCAAAAAAAAATAATAAATAAATAAAAATAGCAGTATGTTTCTTGGTTACCTGCCATCTCTCTGCAAAAATCATATAATAGTTTCTATAATTAAATATAGATCTGAAGTCTAAATGAAATGGATCACAAAACCCAGCTTTTATTATGAATAACTAAATTCATCACCTGGCATTCTCTCAAATCCTTTGCCAAGAAAAGGAATACTGACCATCAGCATATTGTTGAACTATTTTTTTCAGATCTAGGCTAAGCTATTTTTATTAATAGTTTTATGAGCATGGTATCTTACCTGCCAGTAAGTAGTTTTATTAAATAAACAGATAATTCAGTCTCTTTTACAGCCTCCCAAGCATTCCCTGCCAGCTTCAAGTCTCAATTGATGCCAAAGAAAACATTTTCTCTTTTAAAATACTAATTAATTTTACTAGACAAATCCATGGATTTGTCTAGTAAATACATTGGAGTGAGAAGGCTGTCATTAAAGTGTAATAAATCATCAGTCATCTCTTCCAATGCAACTTCTGCACAACTGGGCAAACTTTAGAAAGAAATTAGGATGGAAACAGTGAAGGGATACATTAGAATTTGAAGAAAGTGGCTGAGTATCTCATTGCAAACATACCCCTGGCCAGACAAAGATAGTGCCCAGAGTGTGCTATCTAAAATAGATAATCCTAAAATATAGTATTTATAAAAATATACCGGTAGTATTTTATAAATTTCCTAAATTAACTATTGAACATTATATTAAATGTTATGCAGCCTTTATTCCCTAAATTAGCTATTTATAAATTCCCTAAATTAACTTTTTTTTTCTTTTCATGACCCTGTAATCCCTTTTTCAGGGTGGAATTGGGGCAACTGAAAGGGTCTAGGTGGGAAGTGAGCGTCTTCACCTCTAGGCCCCTGCTCCACTCCATAAATTCCCTAAATTAACTATTGGGCACAAAAACTATCCTGCTCTATTAATTATGCCAAAATAATTGATAATAATGCTCATAAGGTTAAATTAGCTCTCTATCATAAAACATTTTTGAGATATTTCCTTCTTTAATGCAGTAATACTCTCTATATTATGATTATAATTTAATTGCTCCAAGGAAAACAAAGGTTGATGTATGGCAACAGAGTGTGATGGGTTATAAATTACATGTGCTAAGACTATATTTGCTATGACAGCTCGGAATTCTTAAGTTTTCCCTGACCAGGTCCTTAGGCATGGAGACTGAAATCACCCAGCATCATAAAACAAGGACATTCCAACACCAGTTCAGAGACTAGATCTAGGAACCAGAGTGGGATCCAGCTGAGCAGCAAAGCAACCAAAAGATAACCAGTTTGTTTCTACAGCAAACCTAACATACTTGTCATCTTAGAAGCCATCCCTGTCACGAGTATTATAGTATACTAATTAAAAAACCCCACCATTATCTATGTTCTGGAAACAACTCATACAAGTAGCCTCTAAACATACCATCAAGGCAACTTGTTCAGAGTGCATCAGAATTGTAACTCCTCACATATTTTTATTGCACTGTTCAAGCCCTCAGAGTGCTGTGGGGCTTTATATTTTAATCAAAGGATCAATGGTACTAAAAAGTATGCCTGTCCATCATTCTCTCCATTATGGCTGCAGACTGTGGAATGTTCCTTGTTTATCACTCACATACTACAATGGCACCGGACCTGCCTCTAGAGAAAAGAGTACATTAGAGAGTGATTACCCAAGAGGAATGCTCTTTCATTTGATGCTGGTTGCTGTGAGGGCCATTTGCATGGCCACGCCAAAAACAGTTTTGACAGAGCTGATAGTTGTGGCACTGCTGGCATCGGTATCGGAAGCCCATCATGCTCTCACACCGGCAGTAAGAACATTCCACAGGATGGAAGACTTGAAGGAGATAAAAGGGGGAAAAAGGAATAGTAAGAACTGCATCTGAAAAAACAGGCCTCTGTCCTAAATTGCATAAAAGGTCCTCAATGAGACTAGTATTATGAAAATTCTACATATTGTACTTTAAATAGGAGCCATATATTGTCTACAAAGGGGACACAGTGGCTCAGTGGCTAAGTTTGTCGATCAGAAGGTCGGCAGTTCAGTGGTTTGAATCCCTAGTGCTGCATAACGTAGTGCTGTTACTTGTCTCAGCTTTTGCCAACCTAGCAGTTTGAAAGCACATAAAAAATGCAAGTAGAAAAATAGGGACCACTTTGGTGGGAAGGTAACAGTGCTCTGTGTGCCTTCGGAGCTGAGTCATGTCGGCCACATGACCATGGAGATGTCTTCGGACAGCACTGGCTCTTCAGCTTTGAAACGGAGATGAGCATCGCCCCCTAGAGCCAGAAAGGGCTAGTATACATGTGCGGGAAACCTTTACTTTATTGTCTATAAACTTCTAGTTCTACCCTTCTTTTTTCTGGTTTTAGATAAGTCAAACCATAACAAACACAACCCCAATTACTAGCAAGCTATTAAAGAAGAGTTTAATAGCTATGAAATATTGGACAGAGGCTAAAGTAAACTGATTAGTCTCTAAGCTTACCAGATATTTTGTAAAGGTGCAAGGCAAATCCAAGCTTGGAATGGAGGGAGGGGATCTTCCAGCTCATATCTCCTGTCTATAATTGCTACACTGTGCAATACTTTTGTTAAGACTTAGGAAGATGAAGTTGAGATTAGGATTCTCTTAAAGACAGTCAATGGGAATGATTAGAAGGTCCTCCCCCAGAACAGGGTATGAGGGGTAGCTGTTAATGAGACTCTTGGAAATAACAACCACACTGCTATCAAGTTCAACACAGAAGTAGTGAGGAATAGCACTCCTAGAAAATAATTCATAACCAAATTTGACTTAGAAAAATCAAGAGGGTCATCATGAAAATTAATCTTATTGCAGATCAAGAAAGGTATACTTAAATGAACTTGCTACTAAGTTCTAAGGAATTTAGAACTGCTACTAAGGAAGGCATCAGATACAAGAATGGTTCATTTAGAACAGATGTCTTCAAACTTAGCAGCTTTAAGACTTCTGGACTTCAACTCCCAGACCTCTCCAGCCAGCTATCTGGGAGTTGAAGTCCACAAGTTTTAAAGCTGCCAAGTTTGAAGATCTCTGATTTACAATGTAAGTTTGTGAAGGGACCCAACAGAAGACCTAAAGAGAAATTAGACAAATTCATGGAATGTTAGGTTATAATTAGCTCACACCAATGGGAGCTGTACACTGTTTCCAAGATCATACGCAGTATGCTGTTGCCTACCAGTTGTCAAGAGGAATACGTCAGCTCATAGTCTACATTTCAGCCTCTCAGAAGTAATGACTAGATATTGAGAAGTAGAATGGTGGATTAGATTGGGCCTAGACTTGATTCAACAAGGTTTTAGTTTTTTTTTTTTTTTTTTTTACTGAAGTGAAACTCAATGATACATGCTAGGGTAGACTTAAATATTGAGGTTCTATGAAAAAAGTTCATAGAATGTTCCAGACACGCATATCATTCCGTTGCACATTAAGTCACACAAGTTTGACTTAAAGAGCACCCAGATTGCAACAGATAATTCAGTGAACTTGGAAGCATAATGCTCATACAGGTAAAAAACAGTTCAGGAGTATAGGCCACATACCATTTTCAACATGGGCAAGTCTATGCATCAGAGGTAGCCACACAAGGCACTGGGGTGGAGGGTCAGCCATTAAGGTGTCTAAAAACATGTTTAATGTTACTTTTTTCTGCAAAATAAACAAATAAAAGTTCAGAGAAAAGCCAAACAGAATTGGACTAATAAGTGAGTAAAAAAACCTACCCAATACAAAAGAATGCTTGTAAGAAACATAAAGCACACAATACAGCTGAATTAAGGTTATGTGTTTTTGAGTTCTATGGCAGAGTTAAACACATTGCTAAATGCATCTTTCCCTCTCCAAAATCCATTAATCTTAAAAATAAAGAAATTCTGATTCAATTGTGTTTTTTTACTAGATAGCATTTTAGTCTCAATATAGTCACATTTATCTTACAGTTACAATAAATCTATAAAATAGGTTATTTGCATTAGAATTTAAATAGAAGGCAAAGCAGTATTGTTATCCCCTACACTTTTGTTTAAAATAGATTTTAGAAATGTGTGTTTATTTTAGGATGAATGAACAAATGAATGAATATACCGTATTTTTCAGACTATAAGTCGTACCGGACCATAAGATGCACATAGGTTTAGAGGAGGACTCCGCGCATCCCATTTTGCCCTCCCCGGCTTCCAGAAGAACTCTGTAGGCCAAAAATGGGCCCACTTTTGCCCTTCCAAACCCTCCGCGGGTCCCATTTTTGCACTCCCTGGGGTCCAGAAGTACTCTGCAGAGACCTCCACAGGTCTCGTTTTTGTCATCTCCGGTGTCGGGGAGGCCGAAAATGGGACGCGTGGAGGGTTTCTGCAGAGTGCTTCTGGGTGCCCGGAAGGGCAAAAATGAGACCCATGGAGGGTTCGGGAGGCCAAAAACAGGCCCGTATTCACTCTGTAAGACGCACAGACATATCCACCTACTTTTCTTTGGGGGAAAAGTGTGCCTTATAGTCCGAAAAATATGGTACATCAAGGAGCTGTGTTTTTCTAGAAAATTAGAAAGGGAACTTAGTCTTTCATAGACTCATCTTTTATGATTAATTTGGAGGACATTGAATATGTCAGCATTTAAAGCCCTGTGTATCATCTCACATGAAGCTTACCTGCTGAGGAAAACATGTTCGCACAGAGTTTTCTGTGTATCCAAAAGAAGGCCCTTCAAAAACAGCTGTAGGAAGTTTCAGAATTTCTCTTAGAAACTGGTCAAATTTTGAAAATATCATCAGTCCATTGGAATCTGACATTTGAGAGAAACTATCTAAAATGCAAATCAAAGGCAGATATGAAAATGTGGCTCATAATATGTTATAAGTTTAATATTTAAACCCTAACATTCAGCAGGCAGTTCATTTGTTGTAAAGTCTTACTATTTTACAAATGAGTATATTCCCTGAATAAAAGAAAAAACTAAAGGATAATAATAGGAACTGTGGTGGCACAATGGTTAGAATGCAGAATTGCAAACTAATTCTGCCGACGGCTAGCTATTCGATTTTCACCGGCTTAAGGTTAACTCAGTTTTCCATCCTTCCGAGGTGGGTAAAATGAGACTGTTGGGGGCAATATGCTGACTCTATGAACTGCTTAGATAGGGTTGTAAAGCAACATGAAGCGGTATATAAGCCTAAGTGTTATTGCTATTGCTATTGCTATAATATTATATAATCTCATTCTATCCCATAGCAAAAAAAGCAATGATGAAAGTAAGCATTTTAAATGCCACAAAGTTGGTGTTTGTTACCATAAAATTTTAATAATAGATTATTAGCTCAAAATACTCACATCTTAACTTGTCCAGAATTTTTCCACCACACATAGTTGCCATCATTGCCTTTATGGAAAACACTGTCAATTTTCCATGACCTTCACTGTAAAAGATAAGCCATACACATTACATAAGAAATTTTAAATTACTACTGGAGTAAGAAAGCATCTGATTTATGGACAGCTACCATTTTATTCAACAGGACAACATGTAACAATATTTGTCAAAAAAAGCTACTTTTCTGCTAGGAAAAAAAATATTATGGTAAAAGAGAGCTAACTGAACTGAAGAGGAATTCGCCTCATCTATTATACAACACAAGCAGTTTCTGGAATTGTTAAATCAAGGTCAGATACCTAAAAGACACATATCTTCTATCTGAAAAAAGAATTCTGCTTATACAATAATTTGTTATGGGATTTTAATTCTACAGAGTTATTTGTGTTAATTCTGTAGTAGATTCTTTTTGTAGTTCTCAATTGCCTCAGTATTCCAAGCTATATACAAAGACAGTTTCACTTAGCTCAGTGGTTCTCAACCTTCCTAATGCTGCGACCCCTTAATATAGTTCCTCATGTTGTGGTGATCCCCAACCATAAAATTATTCCTAAAACCATTGAAAATATGTGTTTTCCAATGGTCTTAGGCAACCCCTGTGAAAGGGTCATTCAACCCCCAAAGGGGTCGCGACCCATAGGTTGAGAACCACTGATTTAGCTGAATGTGTGTAGATTTGAGAAGCTATCAACTGCCTCACCAATATTGTCATTTTCTACATCAGTATCTCTAACAAAAGAGCACACAGTGGCAATTTAAATATTATATGCATGGTACTTCTTATATCTTTGCCAAACAAACAGACTATAGATGAGATCTTAGTATGTAAGACTTGTAAGAGTATGTTCAGGTTGCTATACATCACAATGAACAAAAAAGCTTGTAAGAAGTTTTTGGATAAGTCTGTGTTCATATTTTGATGGGCTTATTCAGTAGTTATTTATGGCTAAAACAAACTGACCAAATGTGATGACTCAATCCAACCAATCTCTTTTGCTTCTCTCCTTTTTCTTGAATTAAATATAGCTGCTAAATAAATTTTGAAGTTTTAGCCACTATTTCTCACCCTGCAAATGAATCCTTCCAAATTATTCCCAGTCAATAAATTCCTATCCTGCTTCAAACTAACTACAAATTTATTTTAAGCAAATTTGCTTTGTACATAGACGGCTTTTTACTTCCTTCAGTTGTTCACAGCCTGCTTCCTTCCTTCTGCAGGAACTGAAAATGTTTCTTTCTTTCAACTTCCACCTCCACAACAAAATTTTTTTAAAAAATCCAAAAATCCAAACCAAAGCTTCTCTTTTATCATCTGAAAGCTAGAGTAACAAGTGAAAAGTCACAAGTCTGTCTGCAAACTGGCCTTTGCAGACTAGGAACAAAAATCAAGAAAAAGAGTATAATTTCCTGGCATTTTTAATCCAGATTTCAAAACAGATAGTCACAATAATGTTTCTTAGGGAAGAGAGGATGTTTAATTTTCCTTTAAAAAATCATATAAAGAACTTAAACTTCTACAGAACAATGCTGTTTGCTCTACTTAGTCTTTTCCCTTATGTGGGAGGAAAGATTGCCAGTTGCTGAGTGAAAAAAGAAAGGCACCCTCATCAGGCAACGACTAATAGGAAAAAATGTGTTGGCTACCAAGTAAAAAATGCCCACTGGCCAATACGCTCCCACAGGGAGGGACTCCTCAGGGTGCCATCGGTCAAACAGTGTCGACTGGCAGGCCCCAGAGGGAGAGCCTTCTCTGTGTGGGCACCTGCCCTTTGGAACGAATTGCCCCCGGAGATACTGATGATCCCTGACCTACGCACCTTTCGCCGTGCCCTCAAGATGGTATTGTTCCAACAAGCTGGGCTGGCCTAAACATGACTTTTAATTGTGGTTTAGTTTTTAATGATTAGGGCCAAATTGTTTAATATGTTTTTAAAATTGCTTTTATATTTTGTATTGGGTTTGTTTTATTGTTGGCTGTGCACCATCCTGAGTCCTTCGGGAGAAGGGCGATATAGAAATTAATTAAATAAATAAATAAATAAATAAATAATAAGGTAAAGCTAAAGGTTCCCTTTGCACATATGTACTAGTCATTCCTGACTCTAGGGGGCAGTGCTCATCTTTGTTTCTAAGCCAAAGAGCCTGTGCTGTCTGATGACAATTCCATGGTAATGTGGCCGGCATGACTAAATGCCGAAGGTGCACAGAACGCTGTTACCTTCCCACCAATGTCGTCCCTATTTTTCTACTTGCATTTTTACATGCTTTCAAACTGCTAGGTTGTCAGAAGCTGGGGCAAGTAACAGGAGCTCACTCAGTTATGCAGCGCTAGGGATTTGAACTGCCAAACTGCTGACCTTTCTGATTGACAAGCTCAGCGTCTTAGCCACTGAGCCGTACATACATACTAATTTGATATTTTAAATAGAAGGCTTCTGAATAAAGAAACATAGTATTTGCTATAGTAGTCAAGGAAAAGTAAAGCAGTTGCCATTCCTAGTATTACAATCTAAAAGACACAAAAGGGCAAAGAAGAAAGAAAAATACAGACGATCGATCCTTGCTTAATGACCATTTGTTCAGTGACCAAACTTATAATGGGGTTGACCGAGTAGTACTTATGACCAGTTCTTGAAGTTCTGGCCATTGCAATATCTCTGAGGTCACTTGGTCACCATCTGCAACCTTCTTTGCCAGCTTCTTACAAGCAAAGTCAATGGGGAAGCCAGAAGTTCACAAATAGTGACCATATGACGTCCTCACTTAATGATGGCTCAGTTGCTGCTTAATGACAGCAACTAGGAAGTGCTGCAACTGCCATCGCTAGCAACACAGTTATGTGACTGTATCACTTAGCAGCAGAAATTCTGTCCCAACTACTGTTTTGTTAACCGAGGACTCCCTATAAAAAATTATTGTCTTAAAAACTTTGGTTTTGACTATTGACTATTCAATTAATTCAACAAATCACAATTAGAAAAGCTTAGATTGCCTCTATTGACCCAGGCTCCAACTTGGGTTCTATAGATCTCAGGCTTACTCCAGGCCACCTAGTTTTTGGTCAGAAGAAACATAGATTGCTTCAAGAACAAAACCACTTGCCTATCATATGCTGCTATCATGAAGTTGAGGAGAAGGCTGATGGATTGCTCCACACTGATCTGGTGAGTAGATGGAAGGCGTTTATTCAGCTGATAGTAAATGGAAGAAATGATGGTTTCTAGTCGAGATACATTGATCTCTGTATTATGGTCCAATGTGTTAAGGCCATTATCTCTGAAGGCTTCAATCATATTCCAGATATCCACAAGATGTACTGGAAAAACAAAAATATTACAAATATTACAAAAAAGTAATCTTAAAGTTTCTATATTGCTTCAATCTATGGACTCTAAGCAGTAGGCAATTAAGGGATTATACAATATGTACAACAATCAAAAATAAAAATAACAACATTAAATAATGAACAAAATTTCTGGTGCCATGTTTGACTCAGACCAAAATCAAATTCCAAAAGTCATCTAGAAAAGCTACATCTTAAAAGTTTCTGAATAACTACGAGCATGGGAGTTACTTTCACCTGAGGGGGAGCTCATTGAAAATGTTCAGCTCCATGTAATTTTGCTGCCACACCTTACAATAAATCAGTGGAACATTTCCTGTTTACTTGTACTAGGCAAGCAAATTCTACCCAGAATAGGCAACATATATAAGCTCCAAGTGATGTAAGGTGTTATAAATAAAATCAGGAGGAAGGAAGGAAGGAAGGAAGGAAGGAAGGAAGGAAGGAAGGAAGGAAGGAAGGAAGGAAGGAAGGAAGGAAGGAAGGAAGGAAAATACAGGGTGGGAAATATTTGCCTTGGTAATAAAATGTGTGAAAAGTTCCCCAGAATTATAGCTGAAAGAGTTAGCAGTGTGACTTAACTACTGTATTAAAAAAACAAAACCAAATAGAGGATTTTTGATGCCTCAATAGAAGTATAGTTTCTAAATCACAGAAAGTAATATTACTACTAGATTCTGCATTGCTCCAAGGCTACCTGATGTATTTATCCACTTCTGAGTACCACTATTTCAGGAAGATGCAAAGAAACTGGATAGAATAGGAGAATCGTAGTGTGGAAACTTACAAGAATTGGAAAGAACTGGAAATGTCTAGCCTTGGGGGGATGGGGGGAAGACTATAGGAGGGTCATACTTATAGTCAAGGTCTGTCCTCTGTCATCCCAAACATTATTTCATGTAATAATAAATAATAAATTAGGGATAGTAAGCTGTTTGAGATTGGAGCAACCTATATGCCTCAGTAAATTAAATAAACTGATTTATTTAAAATTAAAAAAACCCAACTACAGAACATTCTGTTCCCTCTCTGATCTACTGTGCTAAATAATTTAGCATTTTCCAGAAGCAAATCCTACAAATCAGAAGCAATTTGAAGTGTTTCAGACATGATGTTCCAGAATGGCATGGTCCGGGAGAAAGTTCTCCAGAATATTCCACTATCAAATCAGTAAATTTTGCACATTCCTGGGTTTAAATTACAAGAAGACAGTTTCTGGCTAAATGTTAGGAAAAAGCAGGCTAACTATAAAAACAGCTTGGCAGTGGTGCCAAATATCCAGGGTGGTGATGGGCTCCTTTTCACATGCTCAAGCAGAGGCCAGAAAACCATCTGTTAAAGATGCTTTAATAATTAACTCCTGCAGTAAGCCAGAATTTGGACTAAACAGCCTCTTTCATTTCTATGATTTTATAGCTACTAATACACTCTTCGTTACAATCTTACCTTTTTTTTTTTTTTAAAAAAAGGAAATTCTTCTATAAAAGAATTGTGTAATAATAAAAATTGCAGCGATTTCCTTCATAAAAATAACTTGTATTTACCTATGAACCTCTTAAAATAAGCATTCTAAAATTCGCTGTGCCATGACCCTTAGAATTTTGTGACTCCATGAATGAAACTGTCAGGCTGTGCTCTAAAAGTTAATAATTAACTGAAGGGAACAGTTTCTTTTGTTCCAGTGAACACACTCATGTCGGCTATGCCAACATGAGCTCTCCATCATCTTCAATTTCTTGATGCTATATTATTATGTATTCGTTAATACACCCTCTTCTTGGAACATTATTTTTAACAAGTAACAAGAATTTGTTCTGTACCACATAATGCAATTATAATTTACATATACTTCCTCCTAACACATTTTTCCTGTCCTGCCTTTTGGCATATCTTCAAAATTGTACATTATACTCCCAGCTTTAAGTCTTTTAAGAACTACTAGACTACACCATCCTCATTGAATACTATCTTCTATTTCATGAAAGGCAAAATTTTCTCAACTGCCACAGCATTTGCCTTCATTCAGGCATATTTGTTTTCAAGAACATAAATACTGTATTGAGGATTTTCTCTAACTTCCACACTACCATCATTTGATAGCGGCCAGTGTAAAAAGTCCTCTGGATTGCATATAAAAGACCTACAATATCAACACTGACCAAGATGGAACTACCTTTTCCCCTTCTTTGTTACACTTGTATTTTTCAATGTCTGATAATCAAGTCAAGGTGAGGTGAACAGAAACAAGTGATAAATTAGGACAAATATTTCTAAATTCTGATGGCTGTGAACAGCATGTAAAAGAAATGAGCCCCAGATCTTTTGTCAAATAACATAGATGAAGTCTAAATCTACTCCTCATATCCTTTCTTTTCACTTTCACCTGTCTAGACTCAGCAGCTAGAATAGACATTTCACCCCTTATTTTTTTTGGAAAAAAAAAAGAAAACTGTAAAGGTACAAGTCATAGTATTAGAATGCAGTATTGCAGGCTAATTCTGTTGACTGCTGATTGCCAGCAGTTCGGCAGTTTGATCCTGACAGGCTCAAAGTTGACTCAGCCTTCCATCCTTTCGAGGTCAGTAAAATGAGGATCCAGATGGTTGGGGGCAATATGCTGGTTCTGTAAATTGCTTAGAGAGATCTATAAAGCACTGTGAAGCAGTATAGAAGTGCTATTGCTATTGCTATTCTTTGGCATTGGGTTAATAGGGCCAGTATTGGCCCTGGGAGGGCTAGCGCAAATATCACACGAGTCAAGAAAGAGAGAGAAGCACCAGTGCCGGCCATGCATGAGTTGATGGAGGTTGGGAAGGACTTGGGAGGCCTGATGCAGGCCCCAGTTCTCATTTCTCAGCCTAAGGATCCAAGTGATCATGACTGCTGAAAACCAAAGGCATAGAAGAGGGCCTGGATGGGGCTGATGGAGGCTGCCTGGGGATGGGGGCTGTTACGGGTGAGGCTGATTTACTGGAGTCACTTATGACCTTCCCTGCCAGCTTTCCCATTGACCTTGCTTATCAAATGGTGACCACATGACCATGGCCTCTGCAATGTTATAATCACAAGCTGGTGACCTGAGCACCCAGACTGCGATCAGGTGGCTGCAGGGTTGCTGCCACGGCCAGAACTCTGGGGACCAGTTGTGTGCCCATTTTTTTCAGCATAGCTGTAACGTTGAACAGTTGCTGAACAAATGAACATAAGCCAAGCACTGACTGTACCACTACCCATTCCCAGGGCTGCATATGGCCCCAGTTCTCATTTCTCAGCCTAAGGATCCTAGTGATCATGACTGCTGAAAACCAAAGGCATAATTTCTTAGCATTCTGGAATGGAATACCTAAGCAACATGTAACTCCTAAAATAGGCACATTCTTTAACTACCCCTTCAACTACTCCAAAAATGTATACCTGCTTACATATGAGGGGTTGCCACTTTTTTTCTGGCAGCCTTGGCCAAAATGAATGCAGCTTGTGGCCCATTTCTGCATTAATTACCATATTTTTCGGTGTATAAGATGCACCGGAGTATAAGACGCACCTTAATTTTGGGGGAGGAAATCAAGAAAGCAAGAATTCTACCTCTGCCTACCAGCATTTTGGATTGGTCTGGGGGGAATCTGCCCGGCAGCTTCGGGGAACAAGGCGGGTGCTACGATTTGCGGCTGGTCACCCCTCTGGCTGCCTAGCAGGGTAGGCAATGGCCACAATGACTTCACTCCCCTGCAATGTAGGAGCTGCCGCCTAAGCCCTCTGCGCCCAGGAGCTGAGCGAGCCGAACGAGAGTGCCTAAAGAAAAACGCCCCTCTTTTCCAGCCACCGTTGCCCAGATTCCCCAATGCAATAATCAGAGCTGCATTTCAGGCGGTGGGCAGCCAGTTCCCCTGCAATGTGCAGCGGGGAACTGGGAACCATTTTGGATTTGGGGAAGGGATTGCAGCACTTCCGCCTGAAAGTGCTTTTTGTTCATCTTGTTCATCTTGAACAAAACAAGATGGTAACTGGTCACTGTATACAAAACACAAACTTACAGATAAAAAAAACACATCCTGCAAAGTGCTCCATCCAGTTTAACCCAGGGCCTAGGAGAAGAAGCAGGTCATTACAGCCTTACAGAATGGCAATATGGTAGGATTTCAAGGAAGATTTCATTCCAGAGAGTCTTATTTATAACCTCTATCTATTAAAGAATAGAATAGGTTAAGAATACGTTTCTGAATGTTTACAACATGCTAAAGAAAGGGAAATCAGTAATTTATGGTCAAGGTCCATCATATTGTAGAAATTCAGCCTGTTTTAGTCCATTGGCTGAACCAAACCATCATGTTAAACTAATAATATAATAGGAGCTTTCTATCAGGTTCGCCTGATACGCCAGTTGCGGCCCTTTCTAGATCGGGACTCCCTACGCACAGTCACTCAGGCACTCGTCACCTCTCGCCTGGACTACTGCAATGCTCTCTACATGGGGCTCCCCTTGGGGTGCACCCGGAGGCTCCAACTAGTGCAGAATGCGGCCGCGCGGGGGATTATGGGAGCGACGGGACGCTCCCATGTGACACCTCTCCTGCGCGAGCTGCATTGGCTACCGGTGGACTTCCGGGTGCGTTTCAAGGTGTTGGTGACCACCTTTAAAGCGCTCCATGGCTTAGGACCATGGTACTTACGGGACCGCCTTCTGCCGCCAATAGCCTCCCACCGGCCAGTGCGTTCCCACAGAGAGGGTCTCCTCAGGGTACCGTCAGCCAGACAATGCCGGCTGGCGACCCCCAGGGGGAGGGCCTTCTCTGTGGCAGCCCCTACCCTCTGGAACGATCTTCCTCCAAAACTGAGAACAATTGCTGACCTCCGGACTTTTCGTCGGGCCCTGAAAACTCATCTCTTTCAGCTTGCTGGTCTAGCCTGACCCCGCTGAATTTTTAAGATCTGTATTATAGGGTTGGGTATTTTAAATATTTAATGGTTAATGGTTTTAATTTTTAGCCAAAGTTATATGCTTTTTTAAGAAATTGTTTAACTTTTGTGTACTATTTTTATTTGGCTGTTCACCGCCCTGAGTCCGCAAGGAGAAGGGCGGTATACAAATCTAAACAAACAAATAAATAAATAAATAAGTAAATATTTATTGCACTCATTGAGGGTTTGAGTGGTGTTTATAATGACATGGGGTGCATGCGAGTATAGGAAAGCCCAGGAAGAAGGCTGTGGGGTGTCTCCAAGCAAAGAGAGGCCTGGGAGGGGGAGGGGGGATATATGCAAAATCAGGGAGACCCAAGAAGGAGGGTGTGGGGTGCATGCAAACAAAGAAAAGCCCAGGAAGGAGGATAAGGGGTATGTGCAAGTGCATAAGTGTCAGGGAAGGAGGGTGCAGAGTTGGCGCAAAAGCAATGAGGCCCAGGAAGAAGGATGTGGGGTGCATGCAAGCTTACAGAAGGGTGCGGGATGTGTACGAGCACAGGAAAGTCAGGGAAGGTGGGTGCAGGGTATGTACAACATAGGAAGATCTAGGAAAGAGGGAGCAGAGTGCGTGTGAGCACAGGGAGGCCCAAGGCAGGAGGGTGTTATTAGTGTGCAGGAAGGGTAGGAAACTTACTAAAACAACTTGCAACCTTCCCCACTATCTTCCCCATTGATTTTGCTTATAGGAAGCTAGCAAGAAAGGTGCTGCAATTGTTGGAAGTATGAGCACCTGAACTGTGATCAGGTGATGGCAGGAGCACTGCAATGGCCAGAACTTCAAGGGCTGGTCATAAGTACATTTGTTCAGTGCCGTGACAACTTCAGTCACTGAACAAGTGGTTGGTAAGTAAGGACTACTTGTATATAGGTAATATAGGTATACCTGTACATACATAAACAAACAAATAAAAAACATACCTTGTATCTTGAACATGCTATATAAACACACATTTATATAAAATAAATATTGTGTTTTGTTAACTCAGGCTTAGTATTTAGTATATTGTACAAAGCCAGTGATGGTGTACTAACAAAATGGTTAGAATAATATTAGTTTACACAAACTTGAAAAGCGTCGTACAGCAATTCTTCCACTAAACAGAAAGAGTAGGATTTTTTTTTCATTTTCTATTATCACTTCAAAATGTTCACATTTTCCATCATGACCGAAAAATTAGTCTGAACTGTTAATTTGAAACATGTCTTTATCAAGTTCTTCTACCCTCTCCCCAAAGTCATATTTTCTACTTACAATTACATCTTTTTTGCACAAATCTGAGTTTGCAGGCAGTCCGATATGTTGACAGTCGGATGACATCAAAATTCTGAGCCCCTACAAATTAAAAGCAAAGAGCTTTCCCACATGTATTTCAATTTTAAAATGGAAAGAGGACTTTTATTACATTATGCTGTCTAACTACAACCGCAACTACATTATAAACTTAATCCTTAAGGAGTTGTAAACTTTTATCTGGATTATACTAATTCTGTATCATACTCCACCCTCTCTCGTGTGTGTTCATTCACTCCATCACACAAAAAGTAACTAGTGTAAAGTAACTATCATATTAAAAAATATATTTATCTGTGGCATTTTTACATTTGGCATACATTTGGCATTTCTGTGGCAAAATTTAACTTATACATTGCATAAGGAGTATGAAATAGTACATTCTAGAATCCAAATTTATCATCACAGTGAGAAATAAGTGTGGAATGGGAAAAGGTACTATAAGGTCACCACTAAATCTTATTTAAAGACTGATGCTAGCGCACAAACTCTCAAGAGACAACACCCTGTTATTTCAATGTAATAATTTAAAGAGAAACAGGAACTGATTACATTCTTCGAAGAGGCTGAAACACATTTTTAATTGAAGTTTCAAACTTTTAAGACTTCTACTCACTCATTTCCATGAAGAGCTGTCTTTTCTCTGCCATTGTCCTCCTCCTCTTTCCACTTTCTTCAATCATCCTAAAAACAAATTTAGAATTTTAGCAGGCTGTTCGGAGAGAATTTAGATACCAAGAAGAAATTCATAAACTCTTTCATCATTCAACTGTTATGGCAGAAAACAGCCAAATAAACAACCAAAAGAAGCCACTTGGGAAATGTAGACTACTATATATTCACGGAGTTAAACTATGCAGAACAGGAAGCAAATACCAGAAGTTCAGAGACACTTCCACACCTCTGTTTTAATAAAGATCCATAATAATTAACTTTCTACTGTAACCACCAGCAAATAAGCTTGAAGAACAGTTAATTTACTGTTGGGTTGGGAGATTCAAAAGGGGAAATATGTGCTTCTTCCTACACTGCACTAGAACACAAGTTCTTCTTTCTATTAGGAACTGTTCAGTTTAAATATAGCCCGTAATGGTGCAATTATAATTTTCATGGTGAGGGTATTCTTGGAAAAAAAAACATCTTGCAGCTATGAACAGATGGTTGGTCCTTTCCCGTTGGCTTCATTATTAAATCAGTTTAAGAAATGAGAGCATCAAGACTGAGTTATATGATATTCTTTAAGTATATTTAAGAGCTAACTTTTTTTTTACTATCACATTGATTTTTATTTTTTAAAAAACCCAGGAATTCAAGATCACTAGTATTTATTTATTTAGTGGTCCTCAACTTACAACCATAATTAGGAACAGAATTTCCTGTTAAATGAATCATGCCCTATTTTATGACCTTTTTTGCCAGTTAAGTGAATCATGCAGTCATTAAGAGAATCAAAGTTCCTCCTTGATTTTGCTTGTCAGAAGCCGGCTGGGAAAGTCACAAATGGCAATCACACAACCCTGAGAGGCTGCAACAGTTGTAAATGCATGTTGATTGCCAAGCATCCAAATTTTGATCACAGATGCAACAATTGTAGGTGAAAAGACTTTAGACTTAGACTAACTTTATTGTCACTTTGAATGTACACTAATCGGCATACATTAAAATGAAATTTTGTTGCATACAGCTCTCAAAGGGTCTCCACCTCCAATATACACTATATAAATATCCAGTATAAAAAGCTGTAAATTCAGTTGTTTTTCAACGCTGTTATAACGTTGAACCCTATGGTCTAAATAAATGACTGCAACTTAAGGACTACCTGAACAATTATGCCAAACCAGCAGTATCTGTCCAAGTTCGTCACAGATATGCCAATTATGTTTTTGGAGTGTTAAATTTTAAAAATACCATTTAACTTTCTTCACCTCATTTCTCTTGTGGGATTAAATCAGGAAAAATATGTTGTACATTAAAACAGGAAAGCATGATGTAGAAAAGTAGATGCTATGATGAAGAAAAATCGAAAAATGCTCAGAAAACCAGATTATTATTATTATTATTATTATTATTATTATTATTATTATTATTATTACTTATGAACAGGAATGCCAGGTAAAGTCCTAATAAACTCCAACACTGAGTAATAGTTGATTCCAGGTTGCGTTTAGAATTTACCGGGTTTGTTCACTTGTGAAGAATTTAAAAAGACAGGTGTAGATATGACCATGCAAAGAACTACTTATTAAGGCCAATACTACAGGACCTATTTTAACAGGTTTCGCTCTTTTTGGAGCTCATCAGCTGTAGGTAACGGCCTATTTGCAATATTTTTTTAAAAAAAATTCAAAGACACTGATTTAATCCCTAAATCTAAATCCATGTGTTCCAATACCAAATCATATTGCCATATGAGACAAGCACGTTTTCAGGATTTAAGCTAGCAATTGTCTAACAGTTCCCAAGAAAAAATTCTATGTGAGCCTGAAAAAATTGTGTCTGCTTTAAAATTCACTTTAACTTTAATTGGTTCCCTAAAACAGCTCACCTTCTTATTCACACAGAAGCTTTAAAAAAAAGGACTTACTGTATTTTTAATAAATTCAGGTAGTTCTCAAGTTACTGCCATATTTGGGACTGGAAAGTCTATTGCTAAGTGATATGGTCATTAAGTGAGTCATCACATAAATGTGCCTTATTTTTCTACCTTTTTTGCTGCAGTCATTAAGTGAGTCCAGCTTCCCCCATTGACTTTGCTTGTTGGAAATCAGCTGAGAAGGTCACAAACGGTGATCACAAATTACAATTATGTGACTGCTGGGATAATGTGATGATTATTAAGTGCAAGGACCGGTCGTAAATCTGCTTTTTCAGTACTGTTGTAATTTTGAATGGATACTAAATGAATGGTCATAAAATGAGGACTATTTTTAGTAGTGAGTTGTTGCAGTCACTATCAATTATAAACCAATGCCTATTCAGGACACAATTTGTAATCTACAAAGTTTCTGTCCAATATGGCTAAAATCCACCTCCTCATAAGCACAGATAGAAATAATTTCCCACATCTTTTTTTTTTTAATTTGTGCTAAAGGAACTGAATTGCATATTCCCACCTGGACTACTGCAATGCTCTCTACATGGGGCTCCCCTTGAGGAGCACCCGGAGGCTCCAACTGGTGCAAACTGCAGCCGCACAGAGGATTATGGGAACGATGGGGCGCTCCCATGTAATATCCCTCCTGCGCGAGCTGCATTGGCTTCAGGTGGTCTTCCGGGTGCGCTTCAAGGTGTTGGTTACCACCTTTAAAGCACTCCATGGCTTAGGGCCTGGGTACTTAAGGGACCGACTTCTGCCACCGATAGCCTCCCACCGGCCAGTATGCTCCCACAGAGAGAGACTCCTCAGGGTGCCGTTGGCCAGAGAATGTCAGCTGGTGACCCCCAGGGGGAGGGCCTTCTCTGTGGCAGCACCTGCCCTCTTGAATGACCTGCCCCCGGAGATACATAGGATACCTCATCTCCGTGCTTTTCGCCGTGCCCTTAAAACTTTTTTATTTCATCAAGCTGGGCTGGCGTAAACCACCCCCCCGTAGATATTTTTAGTTATTTTTGACTGTAAATTGATTTTAGTTGGGTGTTTTAAATTTACTGGCCCAAAATTTGTTTAATTCTTTTTTTAAAAAATTAAATTTTGTATGTGATGTTTTTATTCTTGGCTGTTCACCGCCCTGAGTCCAGCAGGAGAAGGGCGGTATAAAAATTTAATAAAATAAAATAAATAAATAAATATTGAGAAGAAATATTAGAAATCCAAGTCATCAAATGAAGCTGAATGGTGAAAGATTCAAGACAAGTAATTGAATTGCTTTTTTCACACAGTATATAGTATAGGAACAACTGAGAATACATAGGCAAATTCATGAAATGAAGAGTTACAAAAATTAGACATGATTCCCTTTGTGATTAGATATGCTATAAAAGCAGGGGTGTCAAACTGGCAACCCGCGGGCCAGATGTGTCACACATAGGCCACACCCATTCCAGCTGCACAAAGGCAAAAACCGTTGTGATACATCACATGATGCAATCGAGTTTGACACCCGTGTGTTACAACTTCAAGGATCAGCTGATGGGGTACCTAAATGAAAGGCTACCATTTTCTGCATGTCCTAAATGTGAATACGGTTACTGGATTTCTTACCCCAATGTCGAATCAAAGAGTATTCTCGGCCTATTATTTCAGTGAATATAACCTCCTACCAAACATACTGAATAGTATGCAGTACAATAAGACAGGGGATTATTTTGAAGTCCAGTGAAGGAAGTTTTCCTTTCCTTTTCTATAAACTTTTTATGTCTGGCTCTTACGTATTTCTTCCTATTTCCCAAACACAAAAAAAATGAAATATATGTAGTTGAGTTTATCCTTCAACAGCTTGCAACTCTATCTGCAAATCCCCCGGTAAATTTTGAACTGAATAGCAGAATATGCATTTTGTAAACTAACTTTATACTAATAATTCAATCTTTAAGAGAACTCATCATAAACTATGGCTTCAAATTTTGATTTACAATAAGAAAAAGAAGCAACAGATCCTGGCTTGGACAAACTTTGGAGTTTTGATACTATTAAAACTGTACTTCTGTTGTCTTGTCCCAGACAAATACAAATGCATTTGATTCTTTTTGGGTTGTTTATTTGTTTTAGAACAGCGAACGATTTAGTCCGTGTAGGATGAATAATCTTAATTATACCTTCTGAGTTATAGAACGCTAGCTACTGCATGACTAAATTGCTTTTTTAAAATATATTTTACAAAACTCTTAAGTACAGTTTGCCATTTATTCTCCTACACAACCTGTAGGTTGAGAATTACACATTAGTTGACTCCATAACTATTCACTGTTACAAAACTACTACTGTTCAATTTTCTTCCCACAAGTATATAAAAAAGACCAAATTACTCCTATTTCAAACTAATTAACAGTGATGGAAGCTGATAGTTTACTTTTAGATGATACTGGCTCTCAAGGGCAAATACTTTTAGTATTTGCCCTTGAGAGCCAGTATGATATAATGGTTAAGGCTAGAAACCAGGAGACTGAGTTCTATTCTTGCCTTGGGCATGAAACCAACTAGGTTTCATGCCCAAGGGCTGAAACCCAGTTAGCCAGTCACTTTCCCTCAGCCCTCAGAAGGGGCAATGAAAAGCCATTTTTGAAAAATCTTGCCAAGCAAATTGCAGAGACTTGTCCAGACCATCTCTGAGAATTGGGCATGATTGAACAGAAGGGAAAAAATACAGTTACTCTAGAGATCTTCTTAGACCTTCTTAGACAAGTACAGTTACTGAATGTAGAGCTGGAATACAATTACTGCTTTGTTTTTAGTTCTTGTATAAGAATATGAGGTAATTGTTCTTAACTTATTCTACTGCAGGGTTTTTCCAAATAAAGTACTTCTATTACTATTGTCTAACCAAACTAATTTGTGACATTGCTCTGATCTGCAACAACAAAAGAGCTAGACAATTTTTTTTTGAAGATAATTTCTTCCCTTTTTTTTTAGTGTGGTAAAAGCATGGCTGTGGCAAGCCATATCAAATTAACAAATCACACAATCAGCAGTTAGATTTTCAGTGCCTTGACAGGGGAATTTGCTGAAAGTATCTGGATTCAAGTGAGCATAGTGCATGTATTTAATTTTAAATCTATTCATGCAGAAATTAATCCTGCTTTTTATCACATCAGCCCACAGCTCGAACAAAGTTATTTCAATGCTGTATATGTATACGTACGTGTGGTCATGCACTTTGCCAAAGTAACACCCAAAACAGTTGGAAAAAAATTCATGAGCTAGAGTCCCCACCCCAATTCTGCCTCAGCTTAGAAAGTATTCATTTTGAAAGAAATCAGAAAGAAACAACTTCAGAGCTTATTCACACAGCCTGCTGAAAATGATATTGTAAAGCTGACCAGGCCAAAACTGCCTGTCAGATTATAATATTTCCTTTTTGCCATAGAAAACTGGAAAGGAACTAAAGTATAATCTTCAGAATTGAAGAATACTTTAAAAGAATATTTTAATTTATGTCAAAGCATGATTCTGAATTATTGTTCAGGAGTCAAAAGCAATAAAAATGCCCACAATGGTCTTAAATCAAACGTATTTATCTTATTTTCTCTGACTGACTGAAACCAGAACATGACATCTAAAATCTGAAGGCGATTATCTTCCTTCAGAAAAGTATGCATGTGTTTTAGTGCAAGAGGAAATGGAAATGAACTGCAGCTCAAATAATCAAATTTCCAATTTCTGTCAGACATTCAAGAACTCATTAAAAATTCATATTTCATTTGAACTTGCAAGGAATAATCTTGTCATTTGTAATTGTTTGAATTTTTATTGTCTTTTTTTAAAATCAGTTAATTAAGTTATTGGCCTGGAGATGATATTCTACCTTACAATAGAAATGGAATACTACTCTTCCTAAAATCATGTTCTTAGACAGCCCTCCTACATGTTGTTCCATTTCTTGTTCCATTTTCAACTGCACCATATTTAAAAAGTAAATGTCACCAACAAGAATCTTAATTGAGCAATGTGACTTGTTACTAAGAAAGATCCTTCAAAGTACCAATAGCATTTATGTCACAGCTATATTAAAAAAATCTAGTCGCTGATGTTGCCATGCAGGAAAATAAAATCTGAAGCTACAAAACTGAAGTAGAATGGCAACAGAAGGCATGAGAAAGATAAACATAGGAGAACTTTACACAAAGATAAAATTCATCAACTATACATTAACATCGTAAACATTAATAAATTGAAATAAACTGAATTGGACATTTTTCCTGGTTATTAATTAGGAACATGAAAACAAAGGAGTGGTTTTGTGTTCAGAGTTAGGAAGATGGCAAAGATAGTCCTTGGACACACTTCTGTAAATAATTGAGCATCAATAAACCATTTACAGGCAGTCGTCAACTTATGACCAATTGTTTAGCAAACAAAGTTACACGGGTTCTCTCAAAGCTACTTATAATTTGGATTTGAAGCTCTAATAGCCACCCCCCCATTTGCAGTTATATGATTGCATTTGGACACTCAACAACCTTTTACAGCCATTTGCAGCTTCCCATGATCCAAACCACAATTTACGTTATTTTGCTAGAAAGTGGTGTTTACAGAATAACAAAGTCAGAAGGAACCTTGGAGGTCTTCTAGTCCAACTTCTCTCAAGAGGAAACCCTATACCATTTCAGACCAATGGTTGCCCAATCGCTGCTTAAAAACCTCCAGTATTGGAGCACTACAACTTCTAGAGCAAGTCATTTCACTGCTAAGAAAACAAATTAATAATAGAACAAATCAATCCATATTCAAAGTACAAATGATTGGACTCAAAATTACCATATTTTGGACACATTATGAAAAAATCCAGATCCCTTGAGAAATCCATAATCCTGAGAAGAATGGAAAGAGGAGAAGAAGAGGATGACGAGCAGCAAGGTGGATGGAGTCAACTACAGTAATAATGGATACACTGATGACTTGAAGGACCAGAAAGGGTCTCGAGAAAGTCTATATAATAAAGATTCAACATCAACTTGATGGCACCTAATTAACAAATCAATTAAGTTTGCTTTGCAATAAACCTTTTCATGCATGTCTTAACTTTCAAGAGTTGTAGATTCAATTGTGCATATTAATTTCTTAGTAATTCTGAAGAATACATTTAGTTGTTAATATGGTCATAGTGTACCATGTAGCATGCATTCCCCAAATCCCAGTTATCAGGACTGTATCTCACTGAAAATCTCTTAGGGAAACATGAAAGTTTGTTCCTAAGATATATATGTAAATGGAAAAACTGCTAGGGAGGGGTACATGATTTAAAAAGCCCCCTTGAATATTGTTTTTCAGAACAAGTGAAATTCTTAAAGAGTTCATCCCTTCAGAGACTAGGCTTACATTGCATTAAAAGTTATGGTTTAATTAAACAAGATTTGTTGAATAAGCTATATTTGGCTTATTGCAAGGCATAAATCATGCTTTATAAGCACAACAGTCTCATTCACACATTATATTGACTCTAGGGCAAACACTCTGCTTTATGGTTTCATGTAATATATGAACACAAAAAGGCTGAGGATTAGTTTGTATAGTGAAGATTCAACAATATTGTTGAATGAGCACAGGAAAATATCACTGGCAGTCAGCACGCTACATGCTTTATCTCCAGTACTGTTCTTCCTATGAGATGCACAGCCCAAGATATACTGTATTTTTTACAAATTTCATGGCTGTTGTTCAAAGAAAAGATTTTGTATTCCACCGAGAACTCTAAAACAAGGGCATCAAAAATCTATGTCACAGAAAAACCTGGTACTGGGTCAGGTTCATTTATTGTATAATAGTCTACTTCAGCACACTTTTTTTAATGAACAGCTGTGAGACACACTAGATCCGTGATGGTGAACCTATGGCACGCGTGCCACAGGAGCATGCATAGCCATATCAGTGGCCATGTGAGCTCAGCTCCGGTGTGCATGCCCGCGCCAGCCAGCTGATTTTTGGGCCTTCTGAGCCCACTAGAAGTAGGGAAACAGGCTATTTCCTGCCTTTCCTGCCTTTGCTGTCCCCAGCCTCCAGAGCCTCTCTAGGAGTCTGGGGAGTGCTAAAACAGTCTTCCCCACACACCCCCGGAGGCCCTCCAGAGGCCGAAAGCGGCCCATTTGCCAACTTCTGGTCCCACTGGCACATAGAATTATAGGTGTGGGCCCGCATGTGTGTGACCCTCCCGCCCCCCTTCTGGCGCATGGTGGCAAAAAAGTTAGCCATCACTGCACTAGATGCTAGCAGAATTCAGCACACGTTTTCTGCATTTTTTTGTTACTGTTATGAAGATATATAAATTGTCCTTTTTTTAGGAAGCAGGAGCATCTGCTTCCCAATTTCAACCAATTAATAATTTTGAAACAGTGATATCTATTTATTATAAATACTGTAAAGCCAAATATGTGTACAGTGCTGTCTATTTTATACTCCAAACTTATAAAATCTATATTCTTTACATATCCTAATCTAATAACATACCCCAGCTTTTCCAAAATTCCTTTTGAATGAAAAAAATTGGATAAACTTGATATAAACCACATTTTAGAATAGGTACAGAATTTGATGGAATGGTTACAAATAATTTATAGTCCAGATCCCATTAAAAAAATGGTGAGGGGGCTTTAGTTTGTGTGCTGTGACCAACTAAGAGTCAGAAAGGACCTAACTGAAGGTCTCCTTCACTTCTTAGGCATTGCAATTTGAACTGCAATTGAAGAGGGGCCTTACAACTGCCTCCTTTAATGGTTGCGGGAAGGCCCCTTCCCTCACGGACATGTTAACTAAAGCCTGGAGCCAGCCTCGTGTCACCTCCCTGCTGGCCAAAACCAGCCAGGAGGGGCACAGGTCCAACAAACAAGTAGAGGAACTCATCGCTCCTCCAGCCTTGTCCACTTCCTCAGGAGTCACAGGCATCCCACCCAATAGGACTAAGACCTGCCCCCGTCATCTCGTATACCTATAGATATGACTATAAAGCTATAGATATAACTATTACGAACTGATACTAGCAATGAATATGTTGCTTCCAAGCTTATTCTAATCAATATAGGAAGCAAGCATCTTTGTTTGTTTAATACCATGCTATTTTTATATCCATCTGGGCCTCAAGTCTTGTTTTCATTTTCTTTAGATTCTATCAAGAGTATTAGCATTGCCTAAAAATACTCTTCTTTACTCTTGGGAAGACCTCACATTTGTAAATTATGTACCAAGCAGTTTATTGTTTCCTACCCTTGAGGTAGTAAGTCATTATTGTGCAGTTTAGAATAAAATGTCTGAAAAAAATGAAGTACAGGTCTTTGTCTTTTTAAATATCCCTTAGGATTCCTGACTCTTGCAATGATCTATTTTTCGTTTAGACTAACAGGCTAGTAATTCTTCTGTTGACGTGATATTGATGTTTTTGCCAAACTGAAAGTCATGGTTGCACCATGATATTCAGCTGCCCTTTTAAGTTATCATTCAATATTTTGTATTTGTCAATCCTGCTAGAAAAAGTACATGAGGTAGATCCAATTTACACCCATAACTGAGCCCAAACTTTTTGTTGGTAAGTGAGACATTTGTTAAGTGAGTTTTGCCCTATTTTACTACTGTTCTTGGCACAGTTGTTAATTGAAACAATCATTGCAATTGTTAGGTTAGTAATACATGTGTTAAATGAAACTGGCTTCACCATTGATTTTGCTTGTCAGGTTCGCAAAATGTGATCACATGACCGTGGGACACTGCAACCATCATAAATATGAATCGGTTGCCAAGCAGCTGAATATTGTTCAAATGACCATGGGGATATTTTAATGGTTGTGAGTGCAAAAAACGATTATATATCACTTTTTTTGGTGCAGTCGAATGGTCACTAAACAAACTGTTGTAAGTTGAGGACTACTTGTATTTGTCCTTAAATGTACATTTCCACAAATTCCTAAGGAAGCATTTTTACTATTTTAGAAATCGATATTCACGCATTTCTATCCCTATCATTTACATAAAGTGGAACTCCATAGCAATAAGCTTCCATTTATTTAGGAAATTTGCTAGTATTTGAGCCACAATCAGTAATAGTTTATGTCACAAGAAGACATGCTTTATTCCTGGGGTCACCAACCTTTCGGACCTCAGGGACCACTAAGTTCATAATTTTAAATCCTGTGGACCACTAATATGATCTGCCTAATGACCGGCTGGGTGGGCGTGGCTAGATGGGCATGGCCAACTTGACTGGATGGGCATGGCCAACTTAATGTCATTCACGTGAAGGGGCACCTCGCCAGCCTCTACTCGCCCCTCCACTCCCAGCCACTCCTTGCCCGCACTCCGGGACTCCTTAGGGCCCCAACAGGAAGCAGTTGTTGAAGCTAAGCAGCCACCAGGAGAAAGAGTTGGCAAAACAGCTGCCTCAGTTCAAATTGGACCTCACCAAGGAGACTCAACAGAAGCACCTCACTGAGGATTACAAGGATAGGCTTTCCAAGCAGAGGGAAGACCTGCAGGAGTGCAAGGCTAGGTACCGGCATCTGGAGGCTCAGCGGGCTGAGATGGTCAGCCAGTTCCAGGCCATGATGCAGTCCCACTGGAACAAGGCCCTCCGGCTCTTCGCCACCAGTGGAACTTCCCTCCAGCTTTCACCCAAAGCCCCACACCAGGATGCCAAATTCAGACAAAGTCAGAATTTCTGCCTCCCCCCGACCCATACAAAAAGACCCCAAAGGGGGAGATTCACGGCAGCAACACAACCATTCATTGCACGTATCCCGCCCAGGGGCCGTAGTTTGAGGACCCCTGGTATAGTGCAATATAAAAAATGCAAATAATTTTTCTGCAGACCACCAGAATTTTCTCGCGGACCACCAGTGGTCCATAGACCACCAGCTGATGACCGCTACTTTATTCCATTTCGGGTGAGACTGCATTTGTTTGTCATTGGTCACACTGGACAAGTCCAAGCAGTTATCTAGATAAAGTTTTCAGAAGTAGTTCTTTTTCCTACAGCTGAGAGTAACTGATCCAAGATTATCCAGTTGGATGTCATGCCTAAAGTTGGACTGAATCTCAAATTTCCACACTATGTTGGAGATCAACCATCCCAGTTTGGAGGAGGACTCAAGCAGGGAATTAGTCTGGACTTGTTATGTAAATACAAAAGAGCAAGGTCTCACCTTTGCCCTCCTTTCCATGCCTGTGAGCTTTATCTAGTCTTTTCCAGACAAAAGCTGCCAGGAGATCCCTGTGGAATAGGCACAAAACAATAAAGTAGCAAATTTGAACTCTACATGTATGGATCTAGTTGTTTGCCTGTGTCACACTTTCAGTCCACCATCTTAATCACTAGACTAAACCGACTCTCTTCGATTATTAGATTACTATTTATTATGATTATTACAGTACATTAAAGTTATATTAGGTTATTAAAGTAATATTAGTTAATAATTAATATGGAAGCTGGCATGATGAACCACTGAAGAAAATTATAGACATAATGAAAAAGATCCATTTCTCTTCAGGACCAGGAGAAAGAGTGAAATAACAACATAGTAACAAGAAGACAGGCTGTATTTCTGATTAATGAGATCAATGAAATTACATGTTTACTCTGCATTCAACTTCTTTATTACCTACTTTTTGTAGTATTTGTCAGCATGATGTACACTGACAAAACTTTGTGCAAATAGCCTTCAGTAAACAAGGTTTCCTCATAGCAGCTTTAAAGCTTCACTGATTTTTAAGAATTCATGACTCTTGTATCTCCCCTCAACAGTTATAATGCAATGGATGAGAGATATTGCTCCTATATCTAATTTGGGGGATTCTTAACAATAACTGGCTAGCCACTATGGAAAAAAGAACGCTGCACTAGATAAACACTGCTTCAGTTATTTTTATGATTTGAGTTGCAGTGTGATGCTCAAGAGTAGACTTTGCAAATTTAAATCAGTAGTAGTAGTTAGTTCTTTGCTTTTCTTTCTTGTTTTCTTCCAAACGAATTGGGCTGCTACTGCAGTAAATTGAATGACTACTTCTGCAGTAAACTGCAGAAAGTATACACAGAATATCTAACATTTCTGCGTGAGGTGAGAACCTTGGCAATTAGTTTTCATTCCACCTTTCATATGTTTAAGACTCTGAATCTAAATTAAGCTAATTACAGCCTTCTCTAAGAGTCCCATTCATCTACAACTTCAAATCTCGGTTGCTCTTATTCTCTGTGAGAATTTGTGGTAAGCAGACATTGCTGAACCGCAACTAATATAGGTATTGGCTACAAACTGCAATGAGGAAAAGATGAATTAAATAGGCATTGTGACATCATAAGGCAAATTCTGGCCGATATTATTTGCATTGTGGAATTAGGCACAAGTACAAAGTCATGGGGTTTGCATCATGACATTGTGATGCGCATATTTTGTCACTTACTCATCTTGTTCCCAATAGATGCCTATGTTTCTAGCAAGCACAAGCTCAATCATATTAAATCAAATCAACAGTAAAGGATGCACAATTCAGTAAATCTTGGAAAGTCACGTTTCTTACTCTTTTATAAGCCTTCTTGGGTGTGGGTGTGGGTTAGATTAAAAAGTATAAAATGTAGGGCAAAGCAAACACAGTGATAAAGTCAAGTATCTAAAATTGTGATGCTAATGCTCAGAAAATGAAAGCAGTGGGAATGTATAGGGGTCCAAAGATATGCTGCAAACAAATAACTTAAAGTTCTTTCCTATGGGTTGCTATTGCGTGGGAGACAGCCATGGGCAAATCTACTCTTGACCTTTCAACATAAAATACACCATTCTTCCCACTCTTTGTAATCCAAACCATTGTACAGCTCCAAACAATACTTCTCATTTGACTTACTGAACTTATTCTCCATAGAATTAAAACATTTCTTTAGAGGTGGGTGTCCTGCCTTAGATAGCCACATCTGCCTCACTTCAACAGTAGTTGCAGTCAGTATCCTCTTTAGAAACTTCAGTGCTTCTAAAGTTTATATTGCAAAATAGGACGGTCAGCATACTAAGTAGAATACCAAAACCGTTAGTGTTACCAGTTCCAACATTGTTTCTGAACTCAGAGGGTAGAAAGTGCCATACATTTCCTCAAGATTATATAAAAGAAATCACCACAATCCCTTATATTAAAAAAAAACAAAACACCAGCCTCTGCATATAACTATCAACTAATTGAAATAAAAAAGCGGGCAACTCAGTTGGTCACTTCAGGACAATTTTTTATTATCTAAAGTAGGAAAGCAGCTAATTCATGGATGTTCAATGTTTTGCTTGCCTGGGCCATAAAGAGGAATTGTCTTGGGCTGAATATGAATATATAACATAGTTAATGCATATAAATAACAAACTTCTATCGTATGTATTATACTATATTGCACTGGATTGCATTATATTGGGGCTGGATGGAGCCCATGGCTCACAGGCTGCACATGCTTGAGTTAACTGGAATCCTGATGGACATGTGTTTGAATCTAATGTTAGCCAAAGTAGGAACCACATTTACTATTTTATACAATAACTGTATTTAATATTGTATACTATATATGGTTTTATGCATGTCTGCAGTGGTGTAAAAATAATTAAAACAAAATAATTTTAACAATGAAAAAATGAATAGAACATATACATTATATTTAACTTTTCCCAATATCCCACCTTTTCCTCTCCATTCTAAATAACTTTTAGAATAGTTCATCACTTTTCAAGTGCATGAGAAAGGCAACCAAAAGTTCACAAGATGTATTTCAGTACAACTTCCAACACCTTCTTTCAAATAAATTTCCCCTAATTAGTATAGACACGGACACATTTTTAAAAAATAGTCAAATAAAAAAGACTGTAAAGATATAACTGATTTCTGTTTCAATAATAAGTTCAAACTTCCAAGAGTCTGATCAATATTACCTTAAAAGCAAATCTTGCCTATCATGACAGGAGATGCATGCTCATTCTCATACCATGTAATTTACAAACACATTATACGTGCCTTTTTGTACTATTGTACTACAATAACTCCTCTAGATTACAAAACTAACTATATCTGTGAAATAATAAGTTGAACACTTAATATAGGTTATTCAGAACTAATGCAAAACAAGGACTATTTCAAACATTACACATCTCTATTAAAGATTGTTATTTTATATATAAAATAAAACATCTCACACAAACATCCCTATGAATGACAGTTATTTGTGTGTGTGTGTGTGTGTGTGTATAAATATAGGTTACAGACATTTCTTAAAACTTTCTAGCAAATAGTGAATAACACAATTTATGTAAAAGGAAGATGTGTCATGACACAAGTGCATAAAAGTGGGATTTGCATCGTGATGTTACTATGCAGATCTAATTTTGGTTTGCTGTGGATGCCTGTGCTGGAAAGACCCATGTTCAAACTCCCACTCATTCGCAAAGTTTGTTGCTTGACTTTGAGGCAATTAGTCTCTTTAGATCAATCTACCCTTTTAGGCTTTTATGATGTTGATATTTAAGGATCCCCTTGTGAAAGCTGCCCTGAGCTTTCACAAAAAGGATGGAATAAACATGCAAAAGGTGGGATAGTAATACAAACAAAAATAACAATAAAATATCCCAAAACAGCTCTGAATATAGGTAAAACAAAGGTCATTTTCCTAGCCAAGAAAATGATCCTCAAGTAAGTACTTATCCAGAATTATAACCTCTACATGGTATTAGATAAATGCACTGAACACCTAATTCCAACAAGTAGAACCTTAACCAGTAAAACTCTAGAAATCTTACGCCATTTTAGGTTTTTGACTCAACACTACCAGCCTTCTACTCCTGCTATCATACAGGGCAGCAATCAAAATGTTTTTTGATCAAAAGTCTTTGATTCACTATATATCATTAAGCCATCACTTTCTTTGTTCCATTCCCTTTTTAAAAAGAATAAACGTCTTCTTGTCCATCCTTCCTAGCATACCTCTTTCTTAGGAGTTTCCCAAAGCCCTCCCACTCTTGCTCTTTTCCAGCCTTCACCTGAGTTCCCCTTCAATTCCTCTCTTTCAGTCCACTGCTGACTCCACACCTTTTCTTTATTCTCCTTGTTATCAGATCTCTTTGTTTTAATGTCTCAGAGTCTCACCTCAATCAACTGGTCTTTCCTTGTCCAGAGATAATCAGTCTTTTCTTTAAAAAAAAAAGAAAAGAAAAAAAGTCTTGGCTATAAACTATCCTGCCCCCTGAGCAATTCAATATTCCAGACAATTGCAGCATCTGTATTAAAAGCTTCAATAGCATAACACAACATATAGCTATTGTATAATCTGTAAGTCCTACAGATAGCTTTAATAACTGCTTAGTTCAGTGAATCTAGATCCTATTTTTCACAATAAAGAACTGGTAAAATCAGTTCTCACCTTTTGATTCTATGTCTTAATTTTTCTATCAATATTTTGGCTTTTAGAGCAATTCAAATATTATACAGCTGTCTTACAATTTGGTTTTAAAAATTATTTAAAAATTGAACATAGCACAACACATTCAAATATATACCCAAATAAGAATTAAATTCATTAACCCAAAACAAAGTGTTGGTAGTAGGAACTATTTAAAACAAGAAATAATAAGATAACTAGGCACACATAATATTGCATATGGCCATTTCTATTGTGTAACAAAATGGTGATCTTAACTGTTCTTACCAACTTCATTGCTCTATTTAGCAGACATATGAGCAAGAACGTCATTGTGGCCCTTAGGCCTAGGGCCCTAGGCCATTTAGTATATGTATACGCAGTCTTTCAAATAATTGTGTTCCAAGTTATGCCTTTCAAGGCCATGCTGCAATTACAAAAAGATGAAAATAAAAAACTCCTTTGTTTACAGGTACTGTCCACTTTATTCCTAAATGGAAAGCTTTTCCTAAAGGCAAAAGTAATAAGCCATGTATTGTGCTGTCCATCAGAAAGGTGCTGATTTACCCAAGTAATAATCAAGGCTCAGGCACAGTTTTGCCCTATAGTTGACTTCCATTTTGCAGCTCAAACTGGAGTTCCTGCCAACACCAACCAAAAAATAATCATGCAAGATGGATGTTTTTTAGATAATATAATTCCCAGCAGAGATTCTTCATGTGATAAATTCCTTCTCAGCAAAGGTGTGATGATCAGCCTTCTTTTTTCCTCACAGACCAGGCCGTGTCGTTTTGGCTGTGCCAAATGAAACCCAGACATTTTAATATCTTACGCACGTGCCTTGCACCTCTTGAGATTTGCTGTTTTTCTAATAGCCACCTAATTAAAAGTTGCTTTATTACTTATCTTGTAATAACAAACCTTCTTGCCTTTCTTGGATTGTTTACACCAGAGAATGAACAGGAGAGATGTACTGTTTACATTGTTTCTGTTTCAATCTAGCAATTATCCCTCAGGGTTTAGGAATTATAAAAAGCAGCATTAGAGACATTTTTAGTTTGACAAGTTTTAACTGTCATGCCCAGGCTAAGCTACACATTGCAGAATGTTAAACTATGGGATGGTTTCTTTTGTTCTAATTTTGTGCGTTCTGTGAAAGGCATCCCTGGGATTTGTAAATCATGATTTATCATTTCATAAGTTATATGAGCCCCTCACAATATGGTTTAATCAGTAAACCATTATTAAAGAAACTACAACTTAACAAAATGTGTTAACCCATAGAGGCCTATACCTTCAGCAGTACAATTCTATAGAAGATTCTCTTTCCCACTGGTACATTACAACTACCATGAGTCATAATACTATGGCCAAGAGAGGCCAAATACGTCTCTAGCAGATCTAAAAATGATGTGGAAATCGGTCACAAAAAGTTATCAAATGAAGCCACGCTCTGGAATCAACTCCCCTTGGAGCTCCAATTGGCTCCTGACCTTCGCACCTTCCGCCGCGAATTAAAAACTTGGTTATTCAAGTTCCCCAACCTGGACTGATGGGGTTTTAAGGGGTTTAAATTTTATTGAGTCTATTTAGATCTTAACTTCGTATTGTGGCTTTATGCATTTTATTATTGTGAGCCACCCTGAGTCCATTGGGAGATAGGGTGGCATGTAAGCCAAATAAAATAAAATAAAATAAATAAATAAATAAATAAATAAATAAAATAAAATGGACTAGATGACCTACAAGGTCCCTTCCAGCTCTGCTATTCTGTTATTTCTGTTAAAACGCTGAGCTCCACTACATGAATTTTTAAAGAAGTGCTAATGGTCACGACGATGGACCTCAAACTTGAATAAGATCACCGTAAAACATACGGCACATATACGGGGGATCAACGTATATTCTAGCGTTCAGAAGTTAATTGCTCCAGGAGAAAGGAACTCCAACCCAAGGAATTATCTCTGTCCTTTTCTTTTGCAGACCGGGTTGGAGAGCTGCTGCTGCTGCTGCTGCAGCGAGAATACCTGCACTGTGGCCAAACTGAGCATATGCGCGCCCATAGAGCATGGCTTGGCCCCCGCAAACATACGCGAGGTTGACGCTGCAGGCGACCACCCGGCTCCGGGGAATTCGCGAAAGCAACCCAGGGCGCAAGATCCCCCATCCAGCCCCTCTCCTTGCAGATCGAGCTTCAGGGGGTTCCCTGCGAAGAGGCGAATAAACCGGCCCTTCCCTCCCCGTCCGGATCTCTTGGGGACCCTCCCGCGCCGATCCCGGGCTTACTTACTTTTCCACCGGGCCCTCTTCTCCGCGGGAGGGCGGAGGGAACGGCTGACCGAGCCAACCAACCAACCTATCCTGCCTACCTTCCTCCGCCTCCGCGCGCGCGCCTCAACCCCGATCCTCTTCTCCGTTCCCACAGGCGCTCCGCTCGCAGCCGCCGACAATCTAACCAACCCAGTTCAGCTCTCGATTGCGGAGGACCTGCCTCTTTTCAACCTGTCCAATCCCGACAGCGATTGCAATTAGGGAGGGGAAATGACAAAGGGGAGGGTAAGTGAGCAACCAACCCGAGGGACAGCTCAGCCTCCTGGAACTTGGCCAAGAGTTTCACCAATAAGAAAAAAAGAAGCAGCCGCAAAAGTCCCGCCCTCCCAGCATTGATCACATGATAGGTAAGCCAATCAGAAGACAGAGAAGGAAAAGGCGTTCGATTCCCCCCCTTTCAGCCGCACAATGTCCCACGGGCAGGAATTGGCGCATGCGTACGTGAATCTACCCAATAGCCTCGTTTATTCTTGCGCGCATCACAATTTTTCAGTCGCGCGCGTCAACAATTGCTCGTGCGCTACGCGGTCCTCTTTTTTCTTTTTTTCGCCCGGGCGTACGCAATCTCCGTGCGTTGCTATGGTGATGAGGAAGCTTGCGCCTGCGGCCTTCTGAGCTTCAGCTCTCGTCCGAGCGGCTTGTTTTATTAGTCCTAGTTCTCATTTTCCTGCTTGGAGATATATAGATCTTTTTTTCTGTCAAAATAAACACCGTAATGTGGAGCCGGCTTTATCTCTGTAGCCATATATGACTAATTCCCTGCAACTAACAAAGCAAAACAAAGAGTCCAGAGAGATGGGTGATATAGTCCAGAAGCGGGGGGGGGGGGGGGGCTTTGATGTGTGTCATCGCATCCTGATTTTGTGTCCTCAATAAATGTGAATAATAAACTTCAGTAATCCCTTCGTTCAAATGTCGATTGAAATGTTATCTCGCCCCCCCCCCCATTATAATTAGAAAGTTGCAGGAGGCATTTGGTTTCACTACTGAACTGAAATCTTGTCATTTCCAGGTATGATTTGAGAAGCCAGCTGACATCCTGGAGAACAGGTTTGAGGGGCTTGCTCTAAATTATGATAGAGTTGAACCAGCCATTTTAGACAAATGGAGTTCAACATGGTTAGCTGTTTGCATGCAGCAAATGCAAGTTTGCATTTGTATCGTAACATTTACATTATGCTTTTTTTATTGAAGAAACTATTTGCCCAGAAAGCATTAGAGTTGAAGGGTTATGGAACAACTAAGGGAATGTTCTAAATTAGTATCAGAAGGTCATAGTCTAATGGTTTATGTATGAGCTTATTCATAGAATTACAGAGCTGGGAAAGACCATTTTGACCTTTTCGTTATTTTACAGTAACCCAAGTTATTCCTGGCAGACAGTGATCATCTAGCCTTCACTTGAAGACATGGAGTGAAGATGAGATTATCATCCTTGATTCTATTGTTGGTTTAATGTAACCATTTTCTAGCATTCAGTTAGAATCTGTTTTGCATTTACAACAAAAACCTAAGACACTGGCCAGCCCAAATGGTTTCTGTCCATGTGGTGTTCTTGGTAAAGATACAGCACTATTCATATCCTATTTGAGGTGGTGTAACCATAACTGCACACAATATTCCAGATGCAGTTGCACAATTAATATTTATAAGGACATAATGAAATTGGCATCTCTACTTTTTCTACTTTGAATACTGTTTCTTATTAGTCCTAACATGCTGCCCACTTTTTTTTCTTTACAGTAAATGCCTTTGGAGATCTTTTTTTATATCCAGGAGCAATTTAGTATCAACAGCAAACCTGATCTTTTTGAACACTGATGTTGGAGAAGACTCCGAAAACTACTGGGGGCAGCCAAAGAAACATACAAATGGATCATTGAACAAATCAACCCACAATTCTAATTCAAGGCACAAATGACCAGGCAAATAATGGATACATATTGTGAAAACCTAGCTTTCTGGAAAAGATTCAGATGCTGAGAAAGATGAAAGGAAAGAGTTTAAGGGAAATACCAGCAGTCAGATGGATGGATCAATTGCAGTAGCTGTGGGTACGTCAATGGAATAGCTGAAGGATCAGGTTAGGGGCAGAACATCAGGACACAGCAACACAAGGAAACAACAATCAATGACTTCATAGCCAGCCATCAACACCCTAATTAACAACTAAAAGCTACACATAACCAGACACCATATAGAAAAAGTGTAGAACAGCCCAGTGCAGATATTCAAGAGAGAGAGAAAGAAGTTCCCTGACGATGGGCTCCAGCATGATCCCAAAAGCTTGGAAGCTCTGGTACCAGTGATTGACTTATATTGAATCCTGCAACATTATCATGGGACATATATATTTGCCTTCATTCACAAATATCAGTTTGGCCCCTAGAAGAATAGAAGTACTGATTAAGTACTTAAGTAAGTATTGTTTGATCCAACATAATTATACTTTTACTTTTAAAATATTGTTGAAAGCATCTTCTTGTGCTGAAGGATTTGTTTCATTATAGTGTATATTATTGTGCTTGATTACAGGGCTGAAAAATCCATTCTGTGATACCTATTTATAAATGCACCATTTATATTTTACATTGAAAATTTTGTGGTAGAAAGTTGGGACATATATCATAAATATAAATATCGGGAGAGGGCTATGGAGAGAGAAAAGTGATAAATGTAGAGAAGAGGTCAAGCAGGAAGTGAGGATTATCACTGTGGCCTTATATATATTTATTATGGCCATTTAATACTCTATAACTGAAATCCCAATTGACAAAATGAAAAATGAAAAAGAGCCAGTAAAAGCAGTTTTGAGAGGGAGGAAAAATTAGACTAATCAAAACGAAGTTATAAAGAGGATAAGAAAGAGCCATTAACTATAGCAGGAAGATAAGATTGTTGATCTATTGTAAGAACATAAATGGTTTAGACCACAAAAAAAAAAAGCCTCAATGGAATGGTTGTAAACTATAATCACAAGCAGCAGGCTGATAAAGCAACATAGGAAGTAAGCAATATATAGAACCCCCTGCAGACAATTTGACCAATCAGTGAGGCACAGGTAACAGCTAGCAAAAATACAGAAAGTCTCACAGGAGCTGTTTTGTTTCTCTTTTGCTGCACTTAATTTAATGGGGCAACTGGAAATAGAATGTTAATAAAGGCAACTACACCTAGAAAATCCAGGATTTGTAGGCTTGGTTGGAGGGAAAGAAAAGCAGATGCCTACATCTACCTGGATTGGATAGCCAACTTTTGTGTATACAGTGAAATCTCAGGTTTGGTTTAATTTCAAAATCAGCTGCATCTGAATAAGAAACTTAATTTAAAATCCACATACACATCTTTAAAAACATATCTGCACTATTTTGTACATGTACCGGTAATCATTTTATTGAGATAAATTATTTCCCTTTAAATTAGTGAACTGAACAATCAAAGGTGCAATTGATGGTAGATTTCCTCTCAACATCTCCAAATGTTTGCCAAGCAACAGATAAAGCTGTCAATGATAAACCAGTTCTAGGTACCTTGCCAAAATTATTTTACTAAGCCTCCTGCTGTAAACTTTAGATATCTCCTGGATCTATGAAGATTAAAAGTGAATGAATTAAGTGCATTAAATTGGATTTTTACTTCTAGTGACAGTATCAACAAATGTTGTCATTTCCCCCGTCTTTAGTAATAATTCGGCACTCTTCCAAGGGCACTCTGAGAATTCATTTGTTCCCTTCCATCCACATTATATCATTATAGTTTTTCCACAATTTCATTCATTTTTACCAAGCAAAATAATTATTGTTTATTATCCATTCATATAATATGTCCCAAATACAGAAGTTTCAACTTGCTAATTAATTCCAAAGGAGCAATCAAGATTTATTTGGTAACAACATGACTTTGTCTAAGTTTACAAAGTGTCATTAAATTAGAATTACTTAAGACATGCTAAAATATGGATGCATGAGTATTGTTTATGGATATGCTGAGCCACTTGTTTATGTATGAAAGTATCTGTGCCTATTTGAAGAATGCTGTTCTGTTTCTCTTGTGCAGACAGAAAGGTAGCAAGAGAGAACACAAAAATAATAAGGGGAATAGTTTGGTAAATGTTTCTAAGAAGATATTTGCCAGAATACTGATGGAAAGGGACTGAGTAGTGACAAAGGGCAATACGGTATTTGAGAAAAGTAGGATTAGGGTTCATACAGCTGGGATTTTGTATAGTGGTAGGAAGAGCCTCTCTGAATTTCTAAAAAGCACTAGATGCATGTCAGTAAAGTGGGAAGGTCAGCAAACTGAAATTCATATCCAATTCACAAAGATGTAAAATTTACAAATCTATAGCAGAGTGCTTTCTATTGTTTCTATCCTATATTGTATTCTGTTATTTCTGTATTACCCTAATTACTATAACAATTCTTATATTAATATACTATTCAATTTATGTTACAATATTTCCTCTGCGCTATATACTCTGCAGTATAACTATTCTACAATTGCAACATTTTCTCATCACTTTTACTATACTGCACACCATAGAATTACTAACTGTTTTCTTTTTAGACATCTTATTCTGCCTTTTTCCTTAATTATTTTCTCTTTGGGATTTCTTCTGCTTTTTTTTTTCTCTGTCAATGGCCAGCATATAGAATACTTGGATCTTTCCATGGTGCCTTTATACTTCTTTTTCCTCTGGATCTTTGAAGGAAAACTACCTTCTTTTTAATTGGCTGTGTTTTCTGTTTGCTGGTATCTGCAGACTTTCCAAAATGTGCATCTTCTCCCACACTAGCTTCAAGGCTGCATCTTCTTTGTCAATTCTACCATGCTATTGCTGGGGGGAAAGGTTCAGAAGGGAGGGGTGGAACGTGGAAGTCAGCAGTTACCTGCAATTTTTCTAAGCAGCCTGCTCTTCCACCTAGAGACTACCATTAAATATATTCGATTGAAATGTACTGAATTCTTGCTTTTTGATTTTGCCCAGCTGCATGGGACTTGACACATGACTTTTGGAGTTCTTTCTACAATGACACCTTTACCAGCAGGAGAATCTTTCTTTTCTTCTTCTGTGCATCAAAGTAAAGTGTGTATTGATGTGCCTGCTCTCTCTTCATGTTGCGTCTGTGTATGTTTGTATGCATGTGTGCACTGGGAAACACTGAGTAGGGACATATGCAGTGGGAATTGGGTTTTTTTTTCTTTCACAACCTCAGCACATTTTCAATTTTAGCTTCTCCCCTCTACATCTCATTCAGTCCCTTTTAGTTTTTGAGTAATTGTACTGACGTACAGACAATGTGTCCTGACCCCCTTTACCTAATTCCTTTCCAGCTTTCCACATAGTTGAAAAAATAAAAATCAAGGGAAAAGTGCAGATCAATGGTTCTTTTTTTTTCTTAACATAAATGTTGGCAAAACAAGAATAAAAAGTATTTCTGAAATATCTTTTTTATTAGCAGAATGGCAGTAGAGAGTTTTAGGAAATGCTGGTATTTTCTTTGTGATGGTGGCAAATCTTTTACTCCCAGCGTATCGAACAGGTACGTGCTTTGTGTGCGTACTATCCACGCTAATGCTAATCCTTCCCATGCGCTGCGCATGCAATTGCACCATCTGTACATGTGTGGTTTTCATGCATGCAATGTATGGACACAAATGCTGTCTATGCATATATGTGCTGTGTGCAAGTACTCATGTGCATGCGCAAATGCACACATATGCGCAGGAGAGCTCCAAAGACCAGCTGGGTCCCCTGGATTGCACATATGTGCACCAGAGGTCCGAACACCAGCTCGGCCACGCATGCTTGTGCAGCTGACAGTTGAGTTGGGTGACAGCTTGCATGCCCAGAAAGACGGCTCTGTGTGTCACCTCGGGCACGTGTGCCATAGGTTCACTATCATGGTGATAGACAAAGTACAGTGGTACCTCGGTACTCATTAATTGGCTCCAGGAGGCACGAAAAGTACCAAAACCAGCAAGTACCATACCAAATTTTTCCATAAGGAATAATGTAAATAAATGTAATGCATTCCCATACGAAAGACAATGCAGCTTTTAAGGCAATATGCAAAAATGTAGGGTTATGTATCATTACTTTACATGAGAAATAAAGATTAATAGTTAGATTAAATAAAATAAAAACTTCACTTTATCTGTACTGATGAGGAAAAAAGTGCAAAAACATACAAAATGATTACAGAAGCTAAGACAAGACCAGGGGATGTACACAGGGCAAGAGATACCATGTGATTAACGGGTGACCCTTTGTTTTGGCTGGAAAGGGTAGCGAGTCACAAGGCAACCAACACCAACAAGTTCTAGCTTGCACATTACGTACCAAACGATTAATATTCAGACAAAACTTTCTTGTCAAAATGCATTGAGTATCACTGTACTATGCTATTGTGAAAAGCTCTTTGACTTCATTACTTTTCTTTTTGGAATAATTTGAAAATAATTTGAGGGGGCTTTGGGGGAGTTTTGCAAGATGCCCAAAAGAGTGGCTATGATGCCAGTGGACACTTGCTGTCTACACTTGAGTTGTCTTACATTATTTAGAAGGAAGGATTCTGACCCCAAAAACTTGTAATTTAAAATTGAACCCAGAGAAAGAGGAGGGAAATTAGGATAGATAAGTAAATGATATGCTATTTCTTTTGTTGCCATGATTAAGTTTTATAGAAGGTGTTTACTCTGATCCCTTAATTGGTAGGAAATCTGAATTCCTGAATTCTATTTAATGGAATTCTTACTGACTACAGTCATTTGCTGTTTGATCTTAGTTATGGAGCAAGCTAGTCATCTCATCTCTATTTCCCAGGAAAAGTCCAGGAAGCATTTTCATAATGTACTGAATGGATACAATGAACAGTAAATTGAGTGTAATCAGTCTTGTGGACTATGTCATACCTGATCTGGAGAAGTGCAGTGGTGCAGAAGTTAGAAAAACACTTGAGGCAAACTTTGGATTAACATGGCAGCTACCATTTGTTTTGAATAGAGATAGTCTTGCCTTAATACCCCATGTATTTATAATGTCATTGTAAAATGAACTAATGATGGCTCCCTTTAATAATTATCCAGAAATTGCAGCCAGCAAAAACATTACGGTTAAGTTACTTAGAACACTCTAAGCATACATCAAAGCTATCCATTACTGATGCTATCATCAATCCAAGAGAAATTCACTCAATTTTGAAGCTTTCTGATGTATCTTTGATTATATTTCTTAAAGTTAATATTCACAGGGTCATTTAAGATTCTGAGTTCCTTCCATCTATTCTGCAAGGAACAAAAGAGAAATGGGAAAAAGGGAGCATATTGGAAAAACTTATGGGTGAAAACATCTGCGATGTTGCCATGATCAACAGAATTCACGATTACTTTAGCAAAAGTTGGAATCTACAACCAAACCAGTTCAAAGAATTTTAATATCCATCTGTTTACAATAAATTGTAAAATAAAAGAATATATGAAGTACATACAGTATATTTACATACCTATATTTATTTCAAATACTTAAAATTTTAAGTAAAATATTTTTCTATATCATTTGTGAAAAAATATGACTTTTTAAATGGTCTCAACCTGACTCTCTATATTCTCAATTCCAATTTAAGTTTCTTTTTAAAAGGCAACAATTAAAGTTTAGTACACTCTAAGGTATCTTTACTCACTTCTTGGCTTATAAAAACGAAACAGTTCCTGGGAAACCTTGTTTTTTAACAGTTCTTCAATTTTTATTGCAACCTGGGTGCTTACCAGGTCCCCTAATGGGGGGAAAACACGTTCAAAATTGCATACATACACATACACACACCAATTTCACAAATCTTTTATCATTCTTGAAATAGAGGTATTAAAATATATATTAATTAAAATATATTACTTATAAGCTCTTACAATTGTTTTTCAATCATATCAAATGTATTGCATGGGGGGGGGGGGGGAGAGAGGAAAAAAAAATCTCCCTGCCAAAATCTCTTAATTTACCTAAATGGCTGTGTGTGATTTCATTCCTGCAGGATACAATGTGGAAATCAGAGAAGTGTCTTTCAGTCATTCTAACAGAAAGACATAGTGCCTTTTACCTTGGCAAACAATTGATGTCTCTCTCACACATACACACAGAGAAACACACATACATCACCTTAGCTTAAACACCAGTTTCTAAAAATGAACCTTGACAGAGATGAAGGTACTCCATGGCCACGTCTCCTGCAACTCATTTGTTGCCAATCTTACCCCTCCCTGGTACCATGCCTCAAAGGTGGGATCAGCATGGGCTGTGAAATTTGGGTACCAGATAATTTGCACAGTAAAGGTGAAGCTTGCCTTCATTGCAGAAAATACTGTCCTACTTTCTATTTTTCACATTGGTGAAAAAGCACTGAAACCACAGTACAGTTAAGACAGACTAACTGCTTCAATTTCATTCTTTACTTTCTTACAAAAGATATCAGCTTCACCAGGCTCAAAATAAACACACATCATTGGCCTGTTAAAAGTAATACTGCAAGCAAGCAAAATGGCCTACTAATAGACTATGAAAAATGGTCCTGTGGTTTGTACCCAAAAATACAACTGACAGAGAAAATGCAAACTGCCTGGGCATTTTTAATGGCGTCTAAAAGCTGCAGTACCTGACATCAGAAGATAGAGATGAATAATGTATGTTGTGTTACACAGGCACATGGGCTTTCCTTTCTGAAATGAAGCTGTACACCTCAATGTTTGCCAGGGTATTAATTTGGGGTGACGATAAGTTGAGTGACAGCTAATTCACTCCCACAATTCCAGCATGAGTTGCATCATTAAATCATCTTAATTCACTAAAAGAAATTGATGTCTCCGTGTCCTAGGATTTATAATCTGAGGATGAGATAAAAGAACCAGTAACAGTCAACAGCCACCTGTAGTGCAATTTAATGGGCCAGTCAGAGAGCATGGCCTGCTAAGCTTATAATCACCCACTCAGAAATCGCACCTCAACTTCTTTCGAAATCAAGGATGTTCCCACCTTCTATTTTAACCTTGGGTGTATTAGTAGGGTTTACAGCTGAGTTTCATCCTTTCAGCTGTTAGAAGTGTTGTACATATTCCTTGCATTTCACCCAAGCACCCTTTCAAAAAAGCAGTTCAGTGCAAATTTGCTTTGCATGAGCTTTCTCTTGACCCAAAGTCCTCCAATCTGCTTTCTACTTGAACTTCCACATGAGTAGTCATGTATAAATTCTTCTGTAGTTCTACTTAAGAAAATACTTACCAATATTCCAGAATCATCATCACAAATATCAGAAAGGGAAAGGGAAGGAAATGGGCTTTCACAAAAAGGAAATGTCAGATGCTGCTATAAATCTCAGATATAGCCCAGAAAATTCTACTCACTTACATTGCTGTTCAGTTTAGAAAGGATTATGCAGAACTTTCCAGATTTACCCAATCTAGCATCTCCAAAAATATGACCAATTATGCCCTACCAACAAGGTCAAGGATATAAATGTCCCATTTAATTGTTGAACACCTGGGGCTTTTGGATCTCAGGCCCCATCAGTTGCACTCATAAGGATGCAACCAAACATACATGGTGTTTCAGCTAAGAGAAATTTAAGAATTAGGTTAAGTCATGTCATGTTATGAGTTGAGCCCAAAAAAACCCTCAGACTGGCTTATTTTATATCAGATAGGTAGATCCATCTTGCACTAACGACTGCATGGATGAAAAGTAAAAGTAGACGCAGCAACAATTTAACTCGTACGTTAGCCAAAAGGGAAGATTTTCTCCTCCCATCAGATGAATATTGCTTAGCTTGAGTTAGGTGGCTGAATTAGTTTAAATTTTTATCAACATTGCTATATTCTATTGATGAAGCTCTGCTAAACTAAGGGGAAGGTGGTTATACAATCTGCTTTTCCATGCCCCTTTCTGCTAAATAAGCATTAGACATATGATAAAGCATATGGAATATGCTTTAAAACCCTTTTACATTGCAGTTATGTGGATTTAACTATGGGAAACCACTGGACAAAAATTACAGTACTCCTTCAGAACTTCGGAGCCTAAAAAAAATTTCTTAGCTTTTTACACAGCCTTATATGCAATTATTATGCTTAACTGCTAATCTGACCTTTTACAAATTTTCTACTGATCTTCTAATCAGCCCCATGTTTGTAATTTGTTATTAGTAAGAGGCTCTTAATCCAGTGGATCAATGAGCTGTCTCAGGGATCACCTTATCCAAAATTCTTTTTTGTTCACCAGATCAAGAGCTCCTTCTTAAGATCGCAACCCATAGGAAGACAGATAGGTATGGGTCAAAAGGCAGGCCCCATCCTGTTGAATGAGCTACCCTTGGAGATATGTTTGACTTTCTCACTCTTGGTGTTTAGGGAATCTCCCAAGACCTTCCTTTTTAATTGGGCCATTGATGTTCTATGACAGTGTACTCTAGAAAGTAGCTTTTATATCAGATTTTTTTGGAACACAGTTCAAAGTTTTTAGCATGGTATATAAATTATGTTAATAATTTAAAAATAAATTAACTATGATGCAGGAATCTATGGCTGCAAGTATGAAATGTGCTTCTGCATGTTTTATAGTAAAATATCCCTGCTGAAGGATTCTGGAGAATTCAGGCACATGAATATTACTATAATCATAATTCCCCTAAGAGAAAGGGGAAATAATTCTGAGGCACCATTGTGAAAGGGAGGGGACAAATCTGCTATTAATTATTTTAATATATGAGAAAAGAATCCTGTTTTGACCCCTCACTTGTGTTCTGTAAAATTCAATGAGAACCAGTAAACCCAATAATTAATAAATTCCCCCTTTAATGTGTTATTTTAATGTGTAAATTTGAGATGTTGCTAAGAGGACAATCACAGAAAATGAATATTCATTACTTGAAAGATAGAATGATGATGGAATGAATAATTCAGTTGCAGTGAAGTCAAGGCTTCAACAGAAATTGAAGTCAGAAGGGATTGGATGCTATTGGGATTGGAAGGCAGGGGCTATTATTCCGCTGATCCATCACAATAAAAGTTTAGTGACACAGCAAATCATTATTGACCTTAGTCTCCTTAGTCGAATATGAAAAGGTAGCCACAGTAACATCATTGTATTAAAAAAAAAAAAGACAGGAAAATAAAATAAACATATTTGCCTAACATTTCCTTCAGTTAATTATGAAAGCTTGCACTACTACATATACTAATAAAAAATTGCTAAGGAAGAATAAGCATGGTTTCTGAAGTGGAAAGTTCATTTTACTAATATTTGGAGTATTGAAAAGCATCAGCATCTGGTAGCAAAGATCTTCTGTATATAAAAATGAAGGGCTGAAAAAGTCAATAATCACAAGTAAAATTTTGTTAGTGGATTAATATTCGGTAAAAGAGCAAGAAGCAGACAGTAAGTATAAACAAATTTGAGAATGTGAACAAAGGAATTCCCCAGAGTTTGCACTTTTTAATATGTCCTTATATAATCTGCATTTGTTTCCCTGATTAGTTTTGGCTGAAGAGTTAATTGCTTGAGTTTTTAGGTAATACCAAAAAATTCAGGAGAGAAAAAAATGTAGCTGTAATGAGCTACAAAATGGCTAGGGGGCATAAAGCAAAAATAATTATTAAAAATACCCTTTTGTAATAAGTTACAGAATCTGATAAAATAAGATCTAAGTGGAAATATTATCCTAAGTCATCCTGATAGCTTAATGAAAATGCAAAAACTGTATATCAATTATGAAGAGAAGCTAATTAAATATTAGGAAAAGGTCTGAAATTGAGGGTAGGTCCATGATAATTTAGTGTGCCCTCATCTGGATGTTTTGGGTGTCAGGAAAAGATGCCAATGACAATCTAAGTATCAAAAGGCTACAGTTTTCCTCTTGCCAGTGAAATCTTAAAAACATGGATTGTTTGCTTAGAAGAAGCAGCAGCTAAAAAATGAGGGGATTCTGATGCCAGTTATACATTTATGAATTGCATGAATAAAAGGGGTAAAGTATAAGAACTAGAAATTAAGAAATTTCATGAATCTTAACGCATTTACTTTAATACTTAATATAAAGACATGTCTGGTGGAATTGAATGTACACAAATTTTGTTCTCTTTCTGGTTCTTATTGACTTGATTAAAAATTCAGTTTCCTGTAAGTTGACCACTCTTTTACCTATGTAAAGCACGAGACACACTGATGTGTTTTTACCTATGTGTAAAAGAACAATACACACTGATACTGCTGTATAAATACTGTAGATGTAGAACATGCAAAAAAAAAATGGCTAATTTACAGGACTGACCAATACAAAATGTGATACTGCCTTTGATACCTTCTTCAAGGTATAATACAAATTCAGGGAACAGAATAGGCCTACCCAAGAGTTGCTGTTTTGGGGGCACGTGCAACTTGAAAGACAAGTGATTTCTATATTCTGTCAATAGGCTGCTGGGAAACATCTGACAGACCATTATTAAAAACAGAAGACCAGATCACGACTTAAAATCATGAGAAAAAGTGATCCAATTCCTATAGCAATCATTGTAATGTGGTATTTCCATGATAAGTAGTAGAAATGGGCAATGCTTGCTGAAATGGGTAATGGAATCCTTGGTTTTCTTCCAAGCAATTCTCTCTCTCTCTTTTTTTTCATCCCACCTTTATTATTTTTGTAAATAACTCAAGCCAGGAAACGTACCTAAAACTCCCTCCTCCTATATTCCCCACAATAACCCTCTGAGGTGAATTGGGCCAAGTGTGTATGACTGACTCAGGGCCATTCTGTGGCTTTCATGTCTAAGGCGGGACTAGCACTGCTTTCCTGATTTCTAGTCTGGCGCCTTAACACATTTTTCAAAAGGTTAGTGGTGAAACCGTCTCAATCCATAAACATCAGTATTGGCTTTTATCTAAAATGAAAGATGGAAACTGGAAATGATATAGTTCAATTTGCATGGAGAGGGTGTACCATGGCTAAACTATCTTTTCCTACTCTTATCTATCAAAAGGAAAATATTCTATGAAAGTTAACCCTTCTAAAGCTTGTTCTTCTCTTCATTTATCTCTGACTTGACAGCTTTTCCTAATTCTCAATGGCTGGTACTTCATCTAAAAACCTGCACATTAACTGGGGACTGGAGCCCAAATGGCCAAGAATAACTCTGTAGTTATACGCTACCAAACTACAGCAAAAATCTAGAACAGAGCTGCAGAGTATCTCTAACTCAATGTAAATCAGCCTCACAAAAAGTAGAATCTGGAGCTGGAATAAATCATGCTCATTTCATCAAACTTTCCATAATTTAATCCTTTCCTAGTAGTCTCAAGAGTGAAGGAGACACTGGAAATTCTGCCATGCTTTGAGAGCTATCTTGGCACAACCCTGACAAGGCCAATAAAGAGCAAAAGGCAGCTTTGTACATTCTACAAATCAAGAGTATGGAACCTGATTACTGCCTAATCTTAAAAGCTCTTTATAAGCAATTAGTTTGAGTCTCTGGCAATAGAAATGAATAGGGGTAGGGGAGGACAAGCAGAGGGCAAAAAAAAAAAGGTGTCAGAAAGAGTAGAATGAATTTTGTATGCCTCAGGTTCCATCCTAAAAGCTTAAGTTCCATCCATCATTGACATGACGTCTTACAAATTAGTTCCAAGGAAATGCCCTTCCTTCTATAAGTGAAATCCATGTCCAGAAACTCCATTTTCTTTTAAATATGGTGATTCTGAGCAGGATCAATTCTGTTTCTAAATATAATGCTCCACACCTTTAGTATGCAATTGAAGAATATACACAAGGGAATAACAAGGCCCCACTATCTTTTTCAGCTTGAAATCTTCAATTATTTGACTCAGAGCTGATTCCAGAAGCTGACAAGCTGACCCAAAATTATGGCTTGATGTTAAAAAACCTGAAACGCTTCTTCTACTCTATTCTACAGCGTTTACCTCACTGAGACATTTTTCTTCTTGAAAAATGGGAATCTAGACCCTGGGACCAAAGGAGTTTGTGCTGCTGTATCTTGATTGAAATTCAAAGCATACCATTCATATAAGAAAATAGAAATAATCTTTGTTGCCATTGGTTAATTCAGAGCTATAAACTGATAATCTCCACCAATCCCCATTCTGCCCTGCAAATTCTGATGATCTGCAGTACGCTGCTTCTGCCTTTCCTCAAGGTGATTTTATATAGTAAAGAAGAATTGATTACTGTAAACAGCAACGCAATAAAATTCAACTGGTAGGCTATCTGCCCAGCCTTTGTATGCTCCTGTTGCTTAGGGCTGCTGATGTAATAGTCTCAACCACTGTGTTTCACTAGGACATTTGGCAAGTCCATTCAAAGAAAAACATGGAGGCCACGATGGTAGCAACATGGAGGCAAATCAGGCCCTATGGGAAACAGGGGCACTAAAGGTGAAGAGGGACTTACTGGGCCAGAATTCTGCTACTACAGGACAAGAGGCAAAATGAACATCAGGTTCACATCCACAGATTTATCTCAAGGTTGGAAAAAAATAATCTTTAAGACAACACAATGCAACATATTTACATGATTCCTTAAGTGCACACACTTGTCCCACTGGGTTCAGCCATTCATCCAAGGTGCTTTCTTCATTCTCAAGGAAACCAAGTAGACGTGGAGTGGGATAAGGACAGGGACTCTTGACTCAGCAGCATGCCCTTCCTGCTCCCTAGATGAGATGCCAACCACCAAAACCTGCTACCGCACAACGAGACAGGAAACACAGAGCTTGGAGGGGCCAATACAGTCATCATGGCAGAAGGCCCCACAGCCCTTGCACACAATCATGGCTTTCAAGCGACAGTAGCACTTTGAGGGCAAGTCCTCCAAGCCACCATCTTCTGCAAAAGCCTGGCCACGGAGAGATTGTCTATGGTTACCAGTATTTGCTGGGTGGCTAGCAGGGATAGCCGTTACAGTTACAGAGAAGGACACGACATCCCCCATGCGGCTGGGGTCTGACAGTCCAGTCAGGAGAGTATCCTGATGCATGTCTGGAGAAGTGGAAACATTAATCGTGCCACTGTAGCCTGGTCCAATAAGTTGCGCAGGAGTAGGATTTCCAAAGAGCTGAGAGGGAGAGGGTGAGGATGAGAGCAGCAGGGGCCGCTGTGGGGTAACGTTTGCTGGAGCACAAGTCTGAAGTTCCCCACTGCCAGATCTCCTTTCCCCTCTAGTTGTCTGAGCCACTTGGGCAGCCTGAATAAAATCCTTTGCTGAGTTGCTTTCAGCATAGTCTTGACCTGCTGGGAATAAGCAAATGTTTCCATCCTTGTGGCTTATTGCTGCCTGCTCCAGTTTTACCTTTGAAGCTGCCTGCCTTCCTCCTCCTCTTCCTGGAGCCAGAGATTCCTCTTTAACCTTGAGATGTGTTGTTGCATGTTCAGTCACATTGCCATCTGTGTCCCCTTCATCTTCACCACCGCTAATGTTACTGTCATCTCTAGATGTATGCTTCTGTTCCTCTAACTTCTTTGGGAGCTCATCTGAGCATAGGTGGCTCTCTGGAGGCTGGGCAAGGTTTCTTCTTAGGTTCTCTGGGCAGCGTCCATAGGTAGAAACATTCAGGAGGTAATGGCCAGACATGGCAGGCTTGAATGTCCTTCTCCCTATGAATCCCAGTGTGAAACTTTGGCTGGTGGAGCTGCTCTCTACTGGGAAATGCGGGGGGAGGAGGGGAAGACGTGGAGGGGGAGAAGGAGCAGCAGGGAGGCTCTGCACAGGGACTTTCTGCATGATAGTCTGGAGAGTATGTTCTTGGGCACTCTTGCCTGAAGTTTCCTGGCTATTGTGGAGATCTGTAGGCTTGCTCCACAAGTCCTGCCCTGATAAAGAGGATAAGGGTGGGGGATCTTGGGATTGTCCACAGCGACTAAGGCTTGGCTTCCCACCTGCTGGGAAAGTGATGTGCAGCTGTCCTTCCCCTTCCCTTAGAGGGCCAGGCCTGGAAACCATTGTGGTTGCTTTGCCTTCCTTCACAGGCAGTGCAACAGACTTAACCTCAACTCTTGTCAGAGGCCTTGGGAGGATCTGCTCCATTGGGACTTCTTTACCTTGCAGCAGCTGAGTCACCAGAGGATTATTAGCAGGTATACTGGAGCTGGCCTTTACAGCAGAGGTACTTCCACTTGAACCTGAGGAGCTTGTGGGGACTTTAGGGCTATGGGCTACCATCAAAGTATTATGGGAAGGAGAAGGTAATGTGGACATGGGCAGAGGGCCACATGGAGAAGAAAGGGGAGGGGGTGCCTTGAAGGGTCCAGCCAACACAGGAGATACAGAAAGCGAGGCCTTGGCTTTGTCTTCTGGAACACCGGTGCTGACGATAGAAGCTGTTTTTGATATACTTTTGCAGTTCACTCCAGGCTCAAAGCCACAGGATGTTCTTGTAACCTGGTTCAGAGCAAGAGGGTTATTTCTAAGTTTCTCCATCATGGAAGCAAGATCAGCTGTTGAGCCCAAAGAAGCTGTGATATCCTGAGTGGTAGGCACAGTCAAAAGGCTGGGATTTGTACATTTGACACTCCCTATTGCTGCTTGCGAGATCGACGCCCTCTCCACCTCTGGGTTGCTGCTTGCAGTTCTGGATTGTGCTGGGGGAGCCGACTGTAGTTGTGCTCTAGCAGCAGTGCTTGGAGCTGCTGGTTCTGGAGCTGGGGAGTCTGTTGGGGAGAAAGGGGCTGGGCAAGAGGGGAAAAACCTTTTTGGGCTTGTCCTGCTTCCAGAGCCTGCCATGTCCAATGTAGCTCCATGAGGCCTCCCTGAGAGTGGACTGCTCTTGCCTTCTCCTTTCCCCCCTCCTGGCCCTGGGCCTGGGATGGCTTCCACAATGGAGGCAGAAGTAGCAGCAATGGAGGCTGCTGCGGCTGCTTCGGCGACGGCAGCTGCTCGCTGGGCCCTGGCCATTCTAGCCCTGGCTTTGACGTCGGCCAAAGTCCTGGCCCCTGTTCTCCTGATGATTGGGAATGGGGCCCTGGGAGAGACCTGGCTAGCAGACAGTAATGCTGGAGATCCTTGGATTCTGGAGACGTGGATCTGGAAAAGAGAAAAGTGCATCAATAAACTGAAAGGTAAAGCACTCTCTCATTCATGTTTCTTATCTTGGAACAAACAAGAGACTCAAGGCAAAATGGGTCTGATGATTTCCAAGGAAAACACCATCTTGTTGGCAGACACATCAAGCTGAATACATTGAATTCTCTTATGCCCACCTATTCTTTCTTTTCTTTTTTAAAAGAATATTTTATTAATGTTCAATAATTAAAATACAAAAAGAAAGAATTCTTGTACATAACTGTGACCATTTACATGACATATTACTATAATTTACTTATACTCTATACATTCTAACTAAATCCAATCCTAGTTTATCTAATTCTTTTTTCCTTTTCTATTTTCAATCCATTTGTACCACTTCTCCCATATTATGTGGTATTCCAAATCAGTCAATCCTTTTAGTTCAAGTGTCAAAGTCGAAAATCTTTTTAATTATTAAGTCTTCAGAGGGTATATTTGTAAAATATATTGGCTATATTAGCAAAAATATACCCAAATTTAACCCCAAATTGTTGGAAATGTAGACAAAAATAGGGTAACTTCTTTCATTCATGTTGGTTATGCCCAGAATCGAAAAAAGTTTGGAAAAAAATACAAACTTGGTTACAGGAATTAACTGGCTTTCAAATAGAATACACACCGGAATTGTTTCTTCTCAGGATAACGAAAGGGAAATATGATTAAAAAACAACCAAAAATTATAATTCTACATATAACAGTGACAAGACTAGCCTTTGCACAGTGTTGGAGAAATACAAATATACCCTCTGATGCCCACCTATTCTTTCAAGAGGCTGTTAAACTGAATAGTAAGTGCCTCCTTCTGAAAAAAAGGAGGTGCAGTAGCCAAAAATTTAGACTACTAATTCATCAACCTTAATGCTGATAACTTCCCGGTATTTATTTTGTTTCTTTGTTTGTTGTCTCTCACTCACTCACTCTCTCACTCGTTCATTCATTCGTTCATTCATTCATTCCTTGTGTATGAAAGAAATTACACAGAGAATCCCTGAAGTAAATGAAGCAACTCAAATGGCTTGGCTTAAGAACAAGATCTAGATGCCTTCCTCTTCATCCATGGGATCCCTCTTAAAGTGAGATTATCGGTGGTGAAAGTTAGGATGTCATTCAAACAGTCTTGGGCTGAATCTCCCTGATCAAAACTGCCCAAAATGAACTCACTCTCATTTGCTTGCAAACATTCAACCAGCCAGCAAATTGCAGTGACAGGTGTTCTTTCGCTTTCAAAATAGAAATGTAGAACAATGCAGGGATTGCGACAAAGGACCTTATCAGCCTACAGAAGTTGTAACAGAATGATCTTAACACATATGGTTTCTTTACCCTGAGCGGAGGGACTTTTGGTGTAGGCGCGATGGGAAAGCACTGCAGTGGGGCCTGAAAAGGCGGCCTGGTGGGGCACTTTTCCGTCACATGGAGCTGTTTTTCAGGTGTCATCAGTGCCTCTTCAGGAATCTCTGATTTTCTCTTGAAAGCCCTGCTTCCAGTGTCCATTTGTTCTGTGCAAGTGGCAGGAGCCTCCTTTGCAGAAATCTCCTGAGATACTACTTCTGGGCTTGGTTTAGTGCCGGCAATGGCTGCATTCTTTGGTTTGCTTGGATTTTGTCTCACCACAGACTCCAGGCAAGCAGGCTGTGGTGTCACCTCTTCTAGCTCCTCAACTCTCTTGGAAATCTTCTGAGGAATCTGGCTGCTATTCTGGAAGGAGGCACTGTTGCCAGAAGAATTTACAAGTTCTTCTGGCTTAAAGACCTTGGGCTGCTCAATTTCTTCTCCTTTAGCGGCTGCTGTTACAGTTGGAAGAACCTGTACCTTTGGACCCACCAGAGAATTGGTCTGTTCTTTGTCAGGTACTGCTTTATGGACTACTATGCATTTCTGTAACGGAGGTGCTAGATTCCCAGTCTGTGCTTGATTCTGAACAGTAGGAATACAAGCTGTCAGTTCTTTGGACTCTTCAAGGCTTAGCCCAGAACTAGAAGACAGAAAAAGAAAGCAGAGACATTGATAAGATACAGGGCAATTCTTCCCTTCTCAACAAGCAGAGAGTGTCATTCAATAAGGAAATCTTTTGGAACTGCCAACTTTTCTCAGGGAAGCAACAAGTATTCATGTCTTGAAGCCTGTCAGAATAGGAATAGGTTGGTTCTTGTTATATATGTACCTTGGTCAAATAAATACCTAGTAGGTACATTTACACAACACGCTAAGCTTGATTTATATTAATCTTGGCTAGTTTTTGTGTTGTGGGTTAATATGTTGTTGGGATGACATATGAAACCCAGGGAATGGGTAAAAGCAATAGCTAGGTTAGCAATGAATAGATACAGCGTGACAGAAGGAGAGAATGAATCAGCATAATGGAAAATCTCAACTGATTGTCAAGGGAAGGGATATTTTTCTTCATTATGAAAAAGCAGTAACTGAGGAGGACCAAAGCTGACATAGTAGATTAAAGGAGACGAGACTAATCGTGGTCTTAAGGCAAACGGTGGAAATCTTTTCCTTTAAAATGGCTGTAAATTCCTTCTTCCCTCTTTCTGAAGCTGAAATGGCAGGAGGAGCTCCAATCCTGGGAACCATGTACCTTATAAAAACAATACAGCAGAGATCTGCATTGCACTAGCCAATAGACAATTCTGTCTACTGGCTAGAAGTTCCAGTTTTAGTTCCAGTTCTCAGCTACAGACATTCTGCTCAAGAGACTGCTTTTTCAAACCTTCAACTGAAATATTAGGCTCCTTTCCAAAATTATTTTTAAAATTTCTGGAATCAAATATTTAAAATACTTTGACTATTTGGATAATTCATTTCTGAATGGTGCAATACAAAATAAAGCATTCCTCCAAAGCAGCCTTCAGTGTAGTGGTATAGTTCAGAGTCCAGGCCCACATCCACCAGCTCAAAAGTCTCAGAAAGAAAAGAAAAAGGCACAGGCAAGGCAGGTTAAATCCTTACCTCTGACCATAATAGCTCTCAAAGAAGTGCTCTTTCCAAAGTTCCACTTTCTTCTCCTTTTCTAATTCCTGCCGTAGTCTTAGCTGCATCTCTGGAGTGAACTCCCCTGCCACACACAGAGTGGAAGGAAAGAACTTAGCAAGATACAGAAATGTCTGCCTTTTCAAACTCAGTTGCTGCATTGACTTTCCTGAACATGTCACAAATCTTTTCAAAAGTCACCAATATTCATACCTTAGAAATGGCAAAGGAGGTTATTTTTATTTCATCTATAGCTCTGGTCTCATGCTTCTTTGCACAAGTAATTCTTTCAGTAAAATTCTGTTCATGCTTACCAACCCCTCTGAAAGATCCTCAGAAACCTACAGACCTGTCTCTGGAGGTCCTCACCTTCCGACAGTCGCTCCTTCCATCCTTGCGCAGCAGAATTAAAGAATTCGTTGTTGAGGGCAGAACTGCTAAGCTTCATCAAGCCATCCATTCCAATCTGAAAGACAAATGGGGTAGGACGAATAAAAAATACGCTGCCAAGTACTCAACTTTCCTCAGGAATTCATGAAACCAAGCAGATAAAGCAATGGGTTAATCCTAGAGAGGCCTAAAAGAAGGAACTTGCACTTTATCTTTCTAGGGTAAGATGGTCTCTGATAGGCCACGTTTAGCCTCCTCTGCCTTATAAATGATTTGAGAATGATTGTTCCTTTGTGCAGAGACTTTGGGAATTAGGAAAAAATGGGTGTAACAGCATAGAACAACAGTGCTTTAGCATATTGTATACATATAAGAAAATACAATAGATATGAAAGCTTGCTTCCATCTGTCCCAAGAGCACCAGGTGTTCCCCATGAAGGCCTGGATGCAGTGGTGGATTCCTCCCGGTTCCGCCAAGCCGGTAGCGGTGACAATATGACGTCACCGAACCGGTTCTGGCCCCCCCGTCCCCCACCCCACCCCTCCGCGTTATTCTTACCTTTTATTTGGCCCCACCCCCAATCTATTGCTGCCTCCTGAGTCCCAGCTGATGGGCTATAAGGAAAAACTGTTTAAACTCTTGCCGCGGGGCTTCAAAGGGCCACCCTACAGCTGATCAGTGGTAAAAGGCAGTTTGCTGGTAGACCGGTGCCTCCAAAAACAAATGAGTAGACCGGTGCCTGCAAAAATAAATGGGTAGACCAGTGCCTGCAAAAATAAATGGGTGGACCAGTGCCTGCAAAAATACATGAGTAGACCAGTGCCTGCAAAAATAAATGGGTAGACCGATACAGCTCTGCAAGCAGTTAAAAGCCTGGTAGACCAGTACCTCTGCTAAATCCTAAAGAACTGTCACATGATCAAGCCACACCCACAAAATAAGCCACGCCCACAGAACTGGTAGTAAAAATTTTTAGAGCCCACCCCTGCCTGGATGTCCTATTAAAATATTTGGAGATGGATACCTATGAGAATAGCTTAGTAGTAAGGCTCTCAAATGTAGCCTTGCACTTCTTTGCACTAAATGCCATAATCAAAGTCCAGTAAAAGCATTGAAGGTTAAGACTTTTATTCTCATTAGAAATGCCAATATTAGAACACCAGGGGCCTAAAAAACAGACAGCTTCCTTTTATAGAGCTCTAAACTACCACAGGGAGCCAATAGAGATTCAATTCTTGCTGATACATCAACAATAAGAAAAGGGATGGTTTTAATTTTGAGCTGAGGAAGCAGAAAACAAGATAGTTTCACTGAAAACATAAACTGAACACCCATTTGCTGACACAGAAGACCAATTTATTGAGTATTCGGAACCTTGGGCCCTTACTGTTACACAGCCTAGGTTCTGCGCAATAGCCCTATTATATAAAACTGTGGGGAAAAGTTGACCCCCTGATCTGTTTCCTCCCCTCCCTCCATGGACACATACCTGCCTGTCCACCTCTGGCAGGAGCAGGAGCAGCTTCTGCTGACATTCGACTGGTAATCCCATGAATGTATGCTTGTTGATTAGAGCTCGCAGATTGGTGTTCACCAAGATGGATTCTGGGGTTTCGACATCAATTTCAGCACATTTTGTCCTCTTCAGCTGTCCTAAGAAAAAGGAAACCAAAGATCATTACTGGGAAGAAGAGGTCTACCTATTTTCTGCTTCTCACAAGGAATGGGAAAGTCCCTTTCCAGGACTGATACCTGAGTCTAGAAAGCCACTCCATTTGACAAATCTTTTTAAATATGTTAATGTTACAGGACAGCTTTGTACTACACAGAAAGAATGTTAAAGGAAATAAGATGGATGGCACCTCTCAAAGCCTAAATCAGTGAAATCTCAAGGAATGCTAGAACTCTAGCTTATTGAAATGCTACTTATATGTAAATTCTAAAAACTGCTTCTATCCAGCGCGTTTCAGATATACTACATCATAAACCTTCACCAGAGACAAAAAAGGGTATCAGGAATATGACTACAAAATATTTGAGCTTGGAATACTTTCTGTAAATCTGGAAAATCTCATCCTGAGCACAAAATAGAAAAAAGAGAACTTCAAACACAAAACTTTTCAATTTTCGAATATTCTGTACACCAATCCTAAAGGTGCTTTTCCAAAAGGCAGCTGGACTTTCTTGGTTTTTTCCTTGAAGATGTTTTGCTTCTCATCTAAGAAGCTTCTTCAGTTCTTGGATGAGAAGAAAATGTTTTCAGGGAAAAAGCCAAGAAAGTCTAGCTGCCATTTGGAAAAGCACCTTTGGGACAATCATGACCTGGATGATTGAGAATCTCCATAGACAGCTCTAATGAAAATTATATAATTCATCATTAGGATATTATAATTAATATTTCTAATCTGAATCAGCATCTGGGCATTTGCAGCAAACAAATCAGAGAAAGAGCATAACTTTTCTTTGTACAAATGCCCAGATTTGTACAGTATTCAGTAACAGTATTCATAGTAAAATGTATTCTTTGTGCCCTTACAATGGCTAAAAGACTGATATTACAACATCAGAAAGATAAATGTATGAATCCATTTATTTAATAGATTGAAGATCTGAGATTACTTGCCACCTTTGACTGAATTGCCTACGTAGATGTAGTATTACAAATGATATGTATAGAACAATGATAGCTAACCTTTTTGCGAACGCGTGCCAGGAAGGGGAGGCAGAAGAAGAAAAACAGGCCTTCCCCACCACCCTCCAGGCCCTCCAGAGGCAGGAAACAGCCTGTTTCCCTATTTCTGGTGGGCCTAGAAGGCCCGAAAATCAGGGAGCTGAGCTGGTGTGCCAGGCGACATGGCTCTGCGTGCCACCTGTGGCACGCATGCCAGAGGTTCGCCATCACAGGCATAGAATATTACAAATATATGCATAGTATATTACAAATATTCTATGATTAGATTAGATTAGATTTATTGGATTTATATACCGCCCTACTCCCGAAGGACTCAGGGCGGTGTACAGCCAACAATAAAAATACATACGTACAAAATTTAAAAACCAACTAAAAACAGATTAAATGAATTTGGCCCGGACAGAATTAAAACACCCCAATATAATTTAAAATTTTTTTAAATTTGACACTAAAAACGGGGAGTGGTTAGGCCTGGCGAAATAGAAAAGTCTTAAGAGCGCGGCGGAAGGTGGGTAGATCCGGGATCCTCCGTATCTCTGGGGGGAGCTCATTCCAGATAGTAGGTGCCCCCACAGAGAAAGCTCTCCCCCTGGGGGCTGCCAGCTGACATTGTTTGGCTGACGGCACCCGGAGGAGCCCCTCTCTATGAGAGCGTACTGGCCGGTGGGAGGCTATTGGTGGTAGTAGGCGGTCCTGCAAGTACCCAGGTCCTAAGCCATGGAGCGCTTTAAAGGTAGTAACCAGGACCTTGAAGCGCACCCGGAAGACCACCGGGAGCCAGTGCAGCTCGCGCAGGAGAGGTGTCACATGGGAACGCCATGTCGCTCCCATCACCACCCGCGCGGCCGCACTCTGCGCCAGTTGGAGCCTCCGGGTGCTCCTCAAGGGGAGCCCCATGTAGAGAGCATTACAGTAGTCTAGACGGGAAGTGACAAGGGCGTGAGTGACCGTGAGCAAGGAGTCCCGATCCAGAAAGGGACGTAACTGGCGGATCAGGCGAACCTGATAGAAAATCCTCCCGGCCACGGCCGTCAGATGCCCTTCCAAGGACAGCCGTGAATCCAGGAGGACGCCCAAGTTACGAACCCTCTCCGTGGAGGCCAGTGATTCGCCCCCAATAGTCAGTGATGGCGCCAACTGACTATATCGGGACGTCGGAAACCACAGCCACTCGGTCTTGGATGGGTTGAGCATAGAATAGCACAAAGCACACATTCTATTAGAGAGTTGTTCCCTCAGAAGTCTAAAACTCTGGTCCCAGTGACTAACCCAGATTAGATCCTACAACCTTATTCTGGGACTGCCTTCACTTGTAATATACTGAAACTTCAATTATTTTACTCTCTTACAATTATCGATAAATTTTAATATTTAATTTTACTATTCCATTTGTACTTAGATGCCTTCAATACTTTTTACTAGAAAGAAAGCTGACATAAACTAAATAAATCTTAGTCTAATCCAACTTCATTAAATATTTTATATATTACACATATTTAAAAAGTACTGACTGCTTGTAGCTTCATCCAGACTATACAATAAAATTCATTGGTTTTAGACAAGCTATACAGCAATGATGGCTAACCTTTTTGCTGTCGCGTGCCAAAAGCGGGGGTCGCGCGCATGCTTGCCGACACCCATAATTCAATGTCCCTGTGCACCCTGCCCCCACGCATGCACGTGAGACCCCTCAGTGCTCCCATTTTTGGCACACAGCAGCAAAAAGGTTACCGGTGGCCCGGAAGCTTCCCCCACGCCCCCAGAGGCCGGGAAAGGCCCATTTTCCCACTTCCGGTGGCCCCGGAAGGCCTGAAAATCAGCTGGCCAGCGCACTCATGCATGCTGGAGCTGAGCTAGGGCAACCCTCGCATGCCCACAGATATGGCACCGCGTGCCACCTGTGGCAAATGTGCTATAGGTTCGCCATCACAGTTATACAGCCAGTGGTGAAATCTAAAATTTGTTACTACCAGTTCTGTGGGTGTGGCTTGGTGGGTGGGTGGGTAATGTGACTAGGTGGGCGTGGCCAATTTTTTTTTTAAACTTTCAAAACCATTTTTTCTACAACCTCTTCGGCGAAGAGGTTGTAAAAAATGCTTTCAAAAGAATCTGACAATCCCAGCTGAGTTGCCTGATCGTCAGAGGGTTTTTTAAAAACCTCTGCCGATCAAGCAACTCAGCTTGGATCGTCAGAGCTTGGATTGTCAGAGGCATTTAAAAGAAAAAAACTTTTTTTCTTTTAAATGGCTCTGACAATCCCAGCTGAGTTGCCTGATTGCCAATCAGGCAACTCAGCTGGGATTGTCAGAGCTTTGATCGGCAGAGGCATTTAAAAGAAAAAAAGCCTCTGATGATTGTGCGGCTCAGCTGGGCGGGGAGGGGGAGGGTTTTTGCTACTGGTTCTCCGAACCACCCGCCTCCATCACTACCGGATTGGGCGATCCGGTCTGAACCGGGAGCATTTCACCCCTGTATACAGCAATGATATCTCAAACAGAGACCCACATGATGTAAACCCAATGAAGTGAAAACTCTGGCTGTTCATTTAGCAGCTGGTCTTCTAGCAGGAAATAGAAAACTAAGAAAACACCCACAGAAACAGAGAGAAAGGACTTTTTTCTAAACCTGTCCAATCCATTTTTGTTTTTTCTTGAATAACCGAAGTATTAAAATTTAAAAATGAATTATAAAATACATTTTCAAATGTTTTTATTTATTTTATTATTTTATTTTATTCAAAATAATAAATAAAATATTTCTAAGTTTCAGTTCCTGATAAAGTATCAGGCAGGGTTTTTTTGTTTTGTTTTTTTAAAGAAACTGCTGTCTTACTTGCATGGAGCCTTTCAGATCTCTGGAATGGTTTCTTCCCAAGGATTGGCAAGGAAGGCTCAGTTTTAACGGAGGGAGAAGAACTAGAAGTAGAATTCTGTGGGCTACTTGAATGTCCGTCCGATTGTTTTCCTTCCCAAGCTGCAAGGAAAATAATAATTGACTTAATTGTTTTAATCTAATGAAACATTATCTAGCTTTAATTGTTCAGCAGCTCATTTAATGTTTTCTTTCGAATTTTTGGAAACCTTAGATTTCTACTGATTATCTTTATGAAATATAGATTGTAGCCCTATGCAAAGCCACAACAAATAAAAAGGATCAGAGGTAGATAACAAATTATTTGTGAATTCTAACTGCATGTGCTGTTAGTAGTAAAGATTGAATTGGAAGTTTCCATGCAGTATCAGCTTGACAAGAAGTCTATCAATCTTAAAAGTTGTTCAGTTAGCTATTCTATATACACCACATAATTAAACAAAAGAACTTACAATGTGCTGCTGATGCCTATAAAGATATTAACTTTAAAAATGTAATATTATCAATTATCAATATATATTAGCTATTTTGAAAACTTAATATTGAACTAGATGGCCTAGAACAGTGATGGCTAATCTTTTTGCCATCGTGTGCCAAAAGCTGGGGGAGTGCAGGGTAATTGCTTGCATGCGTGTCTACACCCATAATTCTATGCACCCTGCCCCCCACGCATGCACACGTGACCCCCCATGCTCCTCCCACTTTTATAAACGGGTAGGCCCATTTATTTGCCTTCCCCAGGCTCCAGAGACTTTCTAGGAGCCTGGGGAGGGCAAAAACAGCCTTCCCCCCCCACACTGATGCCAGAAACAGCCCGTTTGCTGACTTCTGGTGGGCCCAGAAAGTCCAAAAATCAGCTGGCCAGCACACTCATGCCTGCTGGAGCTCAGCTAGGGCAACACTCGCGTGCCCACCAATATGGCTCCATGTGTCACCTGTGGCACACGTGCCATAGGTTCGCCATCACGTGCCTAGAAGAAGAAAGGAAGGAGAGTTTTATTCAAAAAGAATTAACCACTGCCTTATTTCTCAAGTCTTCTGGTCACAGTAGGCTAATTAAATATAAACCAATCTTGGGCTCTTCCTCTTGCTGTCATCAGAGGTCAAAGGTAATGAGCTGATGAGTTGGGGAAAATAATTAGCAGTATTATGTGGAGAAGGTATGTCTGAAAAGGGCCCATACCAGCTTTTGCAGGATGGTTAGCAATCTTCATATGCTGCTGTAGGAGGTGGTGATTAGTTGATACAGGCACACTGGTTCGGCAATGATGCTGCTTCCTTTGCTTTTGCTTCAAGGCCTAATAAGAAAGTGAAAGTGATTCATTATACAGGAGTTTCTTAAGCTGAAAAGTCTACACAGTAGTGCAGAATTCCTTGTTTAGGAAAGATTGCAGAGATGTTGAAATAGGTGGCTGACAGGGCTACTGTTCTATTATCAATTATTACATATTGCACTTCACTGAAGATGGATTTTCTGTCTCCTACTGATTTATTTTCATATAACAAATGAGATAGAAGACTGCAAATAATTTTGACATAAATTTCCTATCAGATTTGCGGAGAACAGATTTTATCTTGCAATATATTCTCTTTTTAAAAAAAAAATAATCTTTATTTACATTTTCCGTTAAAAACAAAAGAATGAACAAAACAACATACAAATAACATAAAGATAAAAACCCCATAAACCACCCACACAAAATATAAAACAAATGTATCTCTACACAGTAATCTAATAACTTAATATCTTGTACTATGTGTTTGTATTATATTCCGGAGAAGACAGAACATCTTACATATCTTTATACAACAGTCAAATCCATTTGACCTCATTATATGATATAACTTTAGTAATACATATAATTTCTTATCTAGCTTGGATTATACTTCCCTCTTCTCCAGCCATCTATAGAATTTCCCCCAAGATAAACCAGTTTGTGTTTGGTCTTTGTCTTTTAATTTTTTTGTCAATTTATCTGCTTCGGCACAGTCCAAACTCTTCTGTATAATAGCATCCTCTGATGGGATATTTTGGTTTTTCCAAAATTGGGCATGTATTAGTCTCGCCGCCGTTATAACATGCAGAGCAAGGTACCATACATCTCTTTTCATGTTTTCTGGCCTGAAGCCGAGCAGGCATGTCTCTGGGCGCCATTCAATCTTTAAATTTAGGATCTCATTTAGCCATTTTTTTATTTTTCCCCAAAATTCCACCGCTTTCGAGCATGTCCACCATTGATGGTAGTACGTGCCACGTTCAGTTCCACATTTCCAGCATTCCGCAGATTGTCCCTTAAACATTCTAGCTAATCTATCCGGGGGGAGATGCCACCTGTATACCATCTTATATATATTTTCTTTATATGCCGTGGAAACCACTAATTTCATTTTCTCCCACCATATCTCCTGCCATTTCTCTAAATAAATTGACTATCCAAAGTTTTTCCCCCAGGCAATCATTGTATCCTTAATTATTTCTTCACCTATTTCTATTTTCATCAACAATTTATATGTTTTCGAAATCATGCCTTTTTCTATCAAATATATTCTCAAATTAATGCTTATGTTAAATATTTAGAAGTGGGAAATTTTCTTCCTTTGATACTTGGCAAAATATTTTATCTTACAGTGTTGCAAGATTAAAGGATTATCTGATTTCATTAATGATGAATGAGCACTATCAAAATAATTTCCCAGTATCCAGATAATATCCAAGACATTATCATAATTGCAAAGACCTTTCTCAAAACATAGATATCTTCTAGAAAGTATGAACAAATCTGACCCATATAGAGAGTAGTTGCTCCATGGGAATTTAAGGAACTAATATAATTTACATGATATTATATAGGCTCTGCAACAAATACAATTAATTCATAATTATGACGAAAGCTCTCTGTGTTGAGAATGCTCCATCGCTAGAGGTTTTTAAGAAGAGATTGGGCAGCCGTTTGTCTGAAATGGCATAGTGTCTCTTCCAAGATCCCTTCCAACTCTGTTACTCTGTATTCTATTCTGTAGTTAGAGAAACAGAAAGAAAATATAGCCTGGTAGCTAAAAGAAAAGAAAGTATTGCATTGACAGAATGAGATATCTTCCTAAAAGAAAAATGACTGCTTGCATATTTCTGCAAACATCAAGGAAAGGAAAGGAAAGGAAAGGAAAGGAAAGGAAAGGAAAGGAAAGGAAAGGAAAGGAAAGGAAAGGAAAGGAAGTCTAGGAGAAATCAAAGTCAAAACATAAAATATCCCCTAGAGAAAAATCTAAGTAAATTTCAAAGGCTAAGAAAAACATTCAGTAAATTATATTGGAAATGTGATTATCTTAAGGAAATAATCACTGTGAAAGAAATACGAGAATGGGGGGCGGGGGTGGTGGTGGAATAGACCAATATGAAGAAAATGCTAGGGCATTTTGAGCCAGAACAAACACAGTCGCCAGAGGAATACCACCTGTCTGAAAGGAAAAACATACCAAGCTGATGCATGAGACAAAAAGTAAACAGGACAACTGAAATTAAGCAATAAATAAGCCAACAAGAGTTATAATTTATTTTTATTTGGGAAAAACATGAGAGTCAAGGATAAAGCAATAATTATTACTTTACAGCTATTTTGCAACTGAATGAAACATCAATTAGCTAACTCAGTGCGCTAAAGATAACAGACTAATAGCTACAGCCTGCTAAGTTCTTTTCTGCCATATATAAAGACTGTAATGCCAAGAAATCTACCATCTTAGTGGCTGTCATTTCTACAGAAAAGTGAAGTAAATTATCACGAAAAAATCCTAAGAAAAATTGCCCATTCTTCAGGGGTGAAATCCAACAGGTTCTGGAGAACCCGTAGCGGAAATTTTGAGCAGGTGGGAGAAACGGCAAATACCATCTCTGTCTGGCCCCAGAGTGGGGTGGGAATGGAGATTTTGCAATATCCTTTCCCCAGGAGTGGGGTAGAAATTGAGATTTTGCAATATCCTTCCCCCAGGAGTGGGGAGGGGATGGGGATTTTGCAGTATTCTTCCCCTGCCATGCTCACCAAGTCACACCACGCCCACCAAGCCATGCCCACAGAACTGGTAGTAAAAAAATGTGGATTTCACCACTGTCATTCTTTCATGGGTACAGATTGAATAGAAGCTTTATTTCATTACATATATTTTAGTTAACTTTTATCATTGTATCCATATGCTCAATTATGTAGAATTTTTAGCAGAATGTAAATTGGAGCAAGGTGCAGAGCAAATTTAACTTAAAGTTAAGTTAGTTTTTTAGTGCTAAGTAACCTGCAGATAAGCACAAATTAAAGGTCAGATAAACAAATCAGTATGTTCACCCACTTACTTGTTTAAGTGCCTTTTTGCTGTGCTTCTGAGATGAAGAGATGATTTTACCTGGTGGGATAGAAGGAGAAGGGCAGCCTGGCTGTGGGGAGGACACTTGTGAAAGTCTGGCTGATACTGAAGAAGCAAGAACAGAAGATGACAAGATGTTAAGCAAGCACGCCACAAATAAAGCCATTTATTGTAAGCATGGAAAAACAGATACCTGGAAATATAGTGCTGGACTCTGGGGCTCTGGAATAAACTCTGAGTATTCGATAGTCATATATCATACTTCTCAACTGTTCAAAAAAAAAACCATTCATAAGGACCCCGAGGAGACTCTTTCTGTAATTGGCCAGAATGTCCTCTTAAAGGGCATCGTTTAATGGAAAATGTCACAGGGCCGATTTCATCAAGAATGGCACTCTCAAGGGCTCAAGGGCTTAACAGTTTGAGGAAGAGGGATAACGGGGCAGGGCCATATCAAGGACGCTTACTGAATGGAAACATTTGTGTTTTTTACTGAGTTTGTCTTTTAAATTTATCTTAATCTTATTTTAGTAATTATATTTAGGTACAAATGGACAATATTTGTAGGACTGGGAACCACAATATGGTTTCCTGATGCTCTGCAGGTTCAGTAAAATTTATCTCATAAATATCAAAATTTTGGAGGGCATTTATTAGAGGTTTTAGGACAGAAAAAGCAGCTTCCTGGAGTCAAACCACTTCCGTCCCTACCCTTCAAATCTCCCCAACCTCATCCCTAAAATCTGACCATTGTAATTTGATCTCAGGGTGCTGCAAAGAATTGAATCTGCCCATTCAGTGTTCAAGAAAATTTCTGTGAAGGGTCCCTTGAGAGAGTCCCTCTGCCACTAGAGGCACTAAAGATGATCCCTACCGTAAAGCGGTGATGATTCACCAGTCTGGTCGTCAAAGTAATTTCAGTCATGGAGCACCTATGAGATTTTCCCTTATGCTATTAGGGTTTTTAACAATTTATGTGTATGCCTTTTTTGTATCCAGCCTAGAGTTTTGAAAGCTATAAATATCATTCATAATTAAATAAACAAACTAACAAAAGGCAATAAAGAAGTACATATTTTCTTTATGGCAAATAATTGGCCTATTCTTGGAAAGGAGTCCAATGAACCAAGAGCAAGAAGAAACTACAAATTATTTGAGAATAAGATGTTGTTCGGTCCATTGTTTTAAATCATTTTATATATAATTTCCATAATTCCAAGAGGTCCAGTAGAATCATATTCCACTATCTCCCGTAAGACTATAAGAAGGCAGAACTAATGTTCTGAAGTTGTCTACTAGTTACTGGAATTTGGAAAGTAGATTAGCCAGTCACAGAGCCACTTGGCTTTAGTTTTTCCCCATTACACTAAATTAGTTATTTATTACAAAAGTTTCTGTGCTGCTGCAATCTGTTGACTGGCTGTTTACAAAACCTCAGTATTTTAAGTAAACTTATTACAAGTATATGACCTAGCACGTGCACAGATACACACACACACACACACAGACACCACCACCACCACCATCAAAACAAACATAGAACCCCAATAATTTCAATCATACACCTCCACTAATTCCTTGATCATTTCTTTGGGAAAGCATTCAGTCTTCCTTTCCTTCTCCATAGCCCCTTTAAAGAGCAAGATCTTTAGAATAATAATCAAGTAATTATTCAGAACAGTAACAGAAGAATTCAACTCTAGGGGTAAGTTGCTCTAAAGAACAGGAAGAATTACCAAGAAGACCCACCCCTGTCACCTTGGATCTCATTGGATGGGCAGATTCCACATGGAAAGGATAGTTATCACATATCAAAGGTGACCTTGGCTTGTACTAGAATAGAATAGAATAACAGAGTTGGAAGGGACCTTGGAGGTCTTCTATTCCAACCCCCTGCCCAGGCAGGAAACCCTACACCACTTCAGACAAATGGTTATCCAACATCTTCTTAAAAATTTCCAGTGTTGGGGCATTCACAACTTCTGCAGGCAAGTTGTTCCACTTATTAATTGTTCTAACTGTCAGGAAATTTCTCCTTAGTTCTAAATTGCTTCTCTCCTTATTAGTTTCCACCCATTGCTTCTACTCTCAGGTGCTTTTGGAGAATAGTTTGACTCCCTCTTCTTTGTGGCAACCCCTGAGATATTGGAACACTGCTATCATGTCTCACCTAGTCCTTCTCTTCATTAAACTAGACATACCTAGTTCCTGCAACCGTTCTTCATATGTTTTAGCCTCCCTAAACATCTTTGTTGCTCTTCTCTGCACTCTTTCTAGAGTCTCAACATCTTTTTTACGTCATAGCGACCAAAACTGAATGGAATATTCCAAGTGTGGCCTTTCCAAGGCATTATAAAGTGGTATTAACTCTTCATGTGATCTTGATTCTATCCCTCTGTTTATGCAGCCCAGAACTGTGTTGGCTTTTTTGGCAGTTGTTGCACAAATCTAAATGGTTGTCTAAATGGCTGTCCACTAGGACTCCAAGATCCCTCTCACAGTTACTACTATTGAGCAAGGTACCCCATATACGGTACTTGTGCATTTTGTTTTTCTTCCCTAAATGTAGAACCTTGTTTTTTTCACTATTGAAATTTCATTTTGTTAGATAGCGCCCAATGTTCAAGTTTTTCAAGATCCTTCTGTATCTTGAGCCTATCTTCTGAAGTGTTGGCTATTCCTGCCAGCTTGGTGTCATCTGCAAATTTGATGAGTTCCCCATCTATCCCCTCATCCAAGTTGAAGAGCACTGGGCCTAAAACAGAGCCCTGGGGTACTCCACTGCATACTTCCCTCCATGTAGATGCAGTTCCATTGAGGACTACACGTTGAGTGTGGTTGGCCAGCCAGTTATGAATCCATCTGGTGGTGATACTGTCTAACCCACATTTTTCCACTTTATCTAGTAGTAGGTTATGGTCTACTTTATCAAATGCTTTACTGAAGTCCAAGTAAAGTAGGTGGAAGTACTCTGGAAGTACTCTGGAAGTCACCTGGCAACAAGTCCAGCTCCCATCATTTCTGTTCCAGATACATGGTTAGGGTAAACAACTACCTCTGATTTTTCATTATTTGCATATCAGAAACAAATGTAATATTCATTGAGTACTGGAAATGTTCATGTGGGTAACTGAAAAACTCAGTGATGGACATTAGGTCTATGTAAAGCTTTAAATCTGCTTGTATCACTGACACAAGCAAAAGCACTTAAAGAAGCAATTACTGATAGACAGTAAGTGTCATCTAATGCTAGTGAAGCTATTTGACTGGTGATGTCACCCAACAGGATAATGTAACATCTGCAAGCAAATAACCAAACTCAGAGAGCACCAAGAACTTTGCTCTTGACCTTCCAAACTAATACCTGAAGGAGGACTAACAAATGGAGACTCAATCAAGATTAAGAGAAGAACAGTTGTAGAATAGGTAAAACTTGCCTGTGGAATCATTACACCATGTTTGCATGTTTATAAAAGCACAACCTATACATCCTAATAAAACAAATTATCATTTGGTGTAAAAACACTGGGTGCTTTTCTTAAAAGGCAGTAGGGACCGTCTTTTATTTCAGAGATTAGTACCACTCTATTGAAAGCTATAAATGCACTGTGTCCATAAATGTTTGTTATTTCAACCAGATGACTAACCTCCACAAACTTCGGCTATCTTTCCAAAGTATCTTATTCTCTATAGCATTTTCACCTATAAGCTGAAAGTCAAAATAGATGAGAGTCAATTACTGAAAGTTTCTATATTGTCTTTGGCTCTTAGCGCAAAACACTCTAGGGCAGGGGTCCCCAGACTTGGCAGCTTTAAGACTTGTGGACTTTAAGACTTGTGGAGTTGAAGTCCACAAGTCTTAAAGCTGCCAAGTTTGGAGACCCCTGCTCTAGGGACTCATCTGAAACACTGATACAAATCTCAGAGTATAGTCCAGACTCATCATTTGGCTAACACATTGCAACTGATCATATTCTAGATTCTGTAGCATATATTTAACAATTAACTGTTTGTATTTTCTGGTTTGGATTACACTATTCTTCCAACCTTCCAGCTGCATATGGATACATGACTAGAAACAACCCCTTTGTGAACAGTCCAAAGACTTTCCATGAACCAGGATCTTCTAGCTGCAAAGCAGGCTCTAAAGCATTTGACTGCCTAGATTCAGAGTTGTAGTACCCTTAAAACAAATAGCAATCGTGGTGATCAAAAGCCTTTCTACTAAATTTCTGAAATTTGGAAAACTCTAATTGATCAACAGTAGACTGACCACAGCCCTTACCAGTAACTGACTCAGAAAAATAATCCACATTTGCATTCTCTCTCTATTCTAATGTTCAGCTAGCCTGAAGTTATACAGAGCGTTGCTAGCTCTAATAAAGGCCAGCTCTTTAATTAAACAACCATAAATTTTGCCTGGAATCAGACAGAACCTCCTGTTCCTTCCAATATGAACAACAGTCATTGCAACATATTGTGGGAAAAATTATTTAAGTTCACTTCAAGATAGGGAAATGTAGACTTACCTTGCAAAGGAATCTCATTTGTGGACATGGTTACAGCACCCAGAAAAAACTTATAATCTGGATATGTACCTGCTGTGGGGTCTTGCAGGAACACACACACAAGAAAAGAAATTGCAACTTTAGCTATTAAATCCCTTCTGCCCCACAATTGGATAGGCCTAAAAATACGGGGCTCGCCTATGTTGTATCAATTTTTGCCTTTGCTGTTTCAGTCAACTTTATTTTTGTACATATAAGGAAGTAGATTGCCGATATGATCTGAAAGGACTTCCTGTTTTGTACATATATACATAACGATGATGATGCATTAAGTTAAATTGCAAAGCTCAACAAAGCCAGTCAGTCCTCTTCCCTCAAAGGATACAAAATTTAAAGTGTAGACACTATAGTTCCACTTCTCCCCAGTCAAAAGATAAAGTATTTGAAATTCAATCCAAGTCTGTCAGGCTTTGGACTTTTAGGTTTGCTTCTTGAGCTCTGCTCAAGCACTTACAATTATGCAAGATTTTAACTGCATCCAACCACAGACCTCCACACATTTAAGAGCTGTATTACACCTTAAAAGAACAAAAAGGGGATGTAAGAGTTGTAATAGTTCCAAAGGAGCAAAATAATTTTCAAGCAAGTGAAGTCAGAGTATTTTTCTTTTGAGTTTTTGAATGGAATAAAAGGACAGATACAGCCATTCTTTTTGCCAATCTCTGTATTTTTTGCTATGTGAAGCCAATTTTACTATAGTTTTTGAATTATCAAACCAATATTTGAGAAGTCTCAGTGTCTTATACTGGTTTTGCACCAAATAGAGATATTCAGAGGATACATTAGGAGATGTATTTTGAGTTTCTTCAGACATTTTGTGTAATTTTTCTAACAATAAGAACAACATGAGTAAGGACTACTATGAACATAATTCTATGAAGCTCACATTACATTATTTTTACTACTTTTAAATGCCTTTATCAATAATAGAAAGGGAAACAAATCTGCCTTTACTTTTTTCCTAGAACTTGTCATTTAACAGGACTTCTTGTCAACTTGCCACTGGACTGAAAGATCCAGCTTCTAAAGAAACTCGAAAGAGCAACCAGTTTTCTTCAGGTCTTTGCAACATCTTCTCAGGGATATTTGAAACCAATGAGATATGCTTTGGAAATTTAGTTTCCATTGTAGCCTGCCAAAATCCTAATATGTCTGTTCAAAGATAGCTGCTTCTAGGAGATTTCAATCCCCCCCCCATAAGTTTATAAGAGACCATTTCTGTTTTATTGGAAAGAAAGCTATATGGATATATCCATGAAGTCGCCAGAGGCAAATTTGACTCAAAGGAAATTTTACTATCATGTATTTGTAGGCTCCCCTTAAAATAATATTATATTGTCATGCAAGTCCTTACCTAATATTTTTTTTGACTTTATTTGCTTATACACTACTGAATCTCGCAATTCATGGCAATTGGAAGTAACATTAAAAATAAAAGAATGCAACCAAAACACAGAAAGTGCAATTAAGTACTTAAAATTGGGAGTAAATAGTTTTTAATATGCTGGTGCCAGCCCATCAAATGCACTGCAGAAAAGGTCGGTCTTGACAGTTTTAGAAAAATGTACCAGAGTTGGTACAAACTGGACTACTCTGTGTCACACAGAAATATCCAGGCTCATCACTCCTATATGGGGAACATTTAGCATCCCCAACTGGGATGAACATACTGAACAGGTAATAATTCTTTCTGGAGAAGCTGATCCCACAAGTATCTTCTCTTGCAGCCACTATTTTGAATAGTATTTGTAATTCTATTGAAAGCCAATACTTAATGTTATACGGCTGCAGCAGATCTCACTTGCCAGCATGTAGATACTTGCATTTGTACTAGCTGCAGTTTCTGGTTAGTCTTCAAAGGAAGCCCCATGTACACCATGCTCCAGCAGTGCATCCTGTGATGAGGAAAACATGGGTTATTGTTGCTAGGGCTCCTGCTCCAGGAATGGCTGCAGCTGGCCTACTAGCTGAAGTGGTGCAAAGATCGCAGCCTCTACCTGCAAATCTGACAAGAGGACATACAACTCACAAAACTACTCTTTCAGTGAGCATGGAACACCACTCATGGTTAAAACCTGAGCAAACAGAATGCCAGATTATTTTTAGACAAATAGTTCATCCATCTTGTTTCTTCCATCCAGGTTATCAGAACCTCCCAGCACTGGGTCAAAAATTATTTTGCATCTTTGGCTTTGTCCAAGAAGACACAGTTTGGTATCAATGCCATACTTATCCTGCATCTTTTTGTATACATGTTAAACATTAGGAATTAGACAGAGCACACTTCAGTTCAACTTCTTGCACTACTGCTTCCAGTAGTGTCTATTTAGGAACCACTGTAAAACATGTATCCAACTCTCACAGCTCATCCAAAAGGATATCATACTTAATGCTACAAAATGCCACTTAAGAGGACAATATAGATGGAACACTCTATCCATGTTATGAGATAATCCACCAAGGTCATCTATCCATTTCTGTTCTATGTAGGGCCTGAAAAGGGCCCAGATAATACACTTCATCTAGTGCACTTATAATGGAAGCCACACCACTTTCTCCACAGCTATCCCTAAGAAGGGAAGATCCAAGGAAGGGGTCTTCAGAAGAAAGACACATCAATTCCTCCTTGAAGGCACCTAGGATATCTTCCCCTAAGAAAGCACTGACTACTTCTTAGATCCAATTGAAGGAGCGAAGGAAAGTATAGATAATAAGCCATAAGTGTTGGAGCTCATAATAAAAGGCATCCTACCCATTTCATCAGAAATCTACAAACTGAAACAAATCCCAGATAACTTTACAAGACATTCCAGTTATCATTTCACACTCTTCCTGGGAAGTCAAAACTTTAGCAAACTTGAGTAGCTTCATTAGAAAACTATTATGAAAATGTATCATAGTGGTCAAAATTATTTGCCATATCAATATTACACTGCTCATCAGAATTCATAATTGAAACAACTAAAGAGAATTTTATTTATTTTTATGACCCTGTAATCCCTTTTATCAGAGTGGAGTAGGGGCGACTGAATGCAGCTGAGTGTCTACTGGCCAGATGCCCTTCCTGAAGCCTATGCAGAGTTCACAACAGATATATTTTCTTTGTGCCCTGTTAGAGAAATATCTATTGCTACCCAGGATTGAACTCTCAAGTTTACGAATGGGAGGCAAGTATCTTCACCTCTAGGCCACCGTACCACTCTAAACAACCCAAGAGAGTAAAGATCTTTTATCATGGACAAAACAAGGAATCTGACTTTTTATTGTAGCTACTTCAGACTACTGTTCTTGAGGCTCACTTAGCAAACAGTAAATTTATTTATTAAGCAATTTTATATAGCTGCCCAACTCACACACAATTACTCTGGATAGTGTATAGCATTAAACATCTACAGTTAAAACTCTATAATTTAACCCCCACTCCACCCCCATCCTTCTGCTACTACAAATAGGGCAACATACTCAACATTTTTGGCTAGAAGGCATATTTAATAGCAGCTTTGCTATTAAGGGTTATGAACTGACAGGTTTAGACTGCTATCATTTTGAAAATGCTGATATACAGTTATAAGCTATCTTCTCAAAAACAAGCAGTAACTTGCCATAGAAGTTTGCTCCTGGAATGGAATGTGACTTTCAGGAACTTAAAGGTCCTCCACTTCGGCTTAACTAAAAGAACTGTATATGACTAAATCTCAGTACATGAATTTTCATCATCATATTGTTTTTAGTGAATATATTGGAAATTCCACAGAATCAAAGAATTAAGTATCTTACTTTTCTATCCTCTCTATTCATCTATTAATTCTTCATGTAAAAATCCAATATAGTAGAAGGGTTGAGAGTCATGAGTTTAACAGCTGTCTAGATACTCTTGTATTGTATGAGGAAGGCCAGATGTTCCCTTCCTGGGGTAATTGCACTAAATTAGAGGCGTATCGTGGCTTTTCCTTAGAGTATACTTTTAAGAGAAAATAAGCTGAGATATATTCTAAGAAACTCATTTTATTCTAAAGAAATAAAAACATCTTACTAGCTAATTAGTTACATCTTGGCAGCGTTCCTGCCTTGCTTCTTGGCAGGTGAACAAAGAAAGTTAGAAGGGAATGAAAGAATGTGGACATGCGCAGTAGCTTAGTGATAACAATGTTTCAGCTACTGTAAATCTTAAAGTTCAAGCACAGTTCAAGCACAGCTGGCAAATACAAAAAACGTAGTGACAAAGCTGGATTTGCTTAATGACAAGATTTGCTTAAAAATCACAATTCACTTCAGAAACATGATAATTTGCTTAACATTTGTACTAAAAATTATCGTAAAATTGGGTATGACTTGACATACAACTACAATTATTTACGACAGGACAGAAATTCCAGTCTCAATGGTGGTTGTAAACTGAGGGCTGCCTGCAAAAACACGTTAGAGCCACACATGCCACTGAGTACAATGTACAATATACAGTATTCTTGATACACAGTCCACCACTAATTCTCCCTTTGCTTATCATCGTTCTGACAAAAGAGACAATCTTGTTTGTTGACATTGCCTGAAAGGCAGGTTAAATTAAAAAAAAAATAGTGCTAGAAAGTGACCTACTGTTGTGTCAGCAGGAGAGAAGCTTATTCTAGAAAGGCCTAATACGCACTGAGATCTGGACCAAATCTGTATCTGTCCAATGTCCTGCTATGTGAGATGGGTGGCTATGTACCATACTTTCTGGAGTATAAGGCGCATTCCCCACCCCCCCTAAAAGAGGGTGGAAATGTTAGTGCATCTTATGCACTGAATGCAGCCATTTTTGGCCTCCTGAAGCCCTGCCCTACGGGTCCCGTTTTTGCAAAAAAACAGGCACATTTTTCGCAAAAACAGGGTGCATAGGGACTTTAGGAGACCTGCAGAGTGCTCCTGTGGGCTGGGGAAGGCAAAAACGCCCGTTTTTGCGAAAAACAATTGAAAAACAGGGCATGCAGAGACTTTGGGAGGCCTGCAGAGTGCTCCTGGGGGCCGGGGAGGGCAAAAACTTTTTTTTCTTGCTTACCTCTTCAAAATCTTGGTGTGTCTTATACACCAATGCATCTTATAGTCCAAAAAATACAGGTACTGTAAATTTGTTAAATAAACAAACAAACCTCATTACAGTTGTTCCCACTCTATGATCAATGGGTGGGAATTCCTCTTTCTAATTTTAAAGAGAGGTCGGACTGATACAGAAGATACAATTCCTGAATGAAAAAAGATTAAACTCTGATGTGGATCTATTGATCTCTCACTTGAGTTAGGAAAAAGTAAGTCACCTGAGGCTTTTTAATTACCTGTTAATGATCCATTCTTTAAAATAACTACTAGAGCCACTTCTGATCATAACTGCTAAAAATTGATGTTTTAGTTTCTTATTATTTTGGAGCAAAAATACACAAAGAGTAATATAAGTTCCAAAATAATTTTTTTTAAATCAAAATCAAATCCCTTCCCATCTAGGAAACAGCCAAGGCAAATGAATGACACAGACCTCTTTGCTTTGCATTATTGCCTTGCTACTGCAAAAGATGTTATACTTAGCCTCCAGTCCCCAAAATACTGCATTTAATTTTTATAGGTCTGGTCTACATATAGCCTTTACAATGTCTTTTCTAGTAAACTCATATTTTCCAACAGAAGAGAATCTATGTAGTGGTTTGCACCCTTGAGATTTGCAAGATTGATGTCAGCCCGCCCAGGTAAACCAGAAACATGATTAGATGAGCTACTTCTATTTTATTGTATGGCTACATTAAGATAATCTTGCAAGTCTACAGGTTCAAATCTCCCACTGCCACTTTTAACCTGATCAATTAGGGCAAATCTTTCCTAAATTTCTTCCTCTGACAATTAAGCCACTGGGGGGTTCTCCCTCTCTTGTCAAGTATTTTCTAGGAGCATCTCTTCTCCTCATCCCTCAAGTCAAAAGTCAGTGGGGTAAGTCTCCCCACCTGTGGCTATTAACACACACACCTGTGTACTCTCCCTAACCTATTGCTTTTAGTGCACCCCCTTCACCCTCTCCCTGACCAGCCCTGCATCTCTGATGCACCCAGACAGCCTTGCACACCTTCCCTAATTTGTGCCTTTTGTTCACCTGTGCACCTTCACCGATCTGTGCCTCCTGCACAACCTCTCATACACATGCATCCTTCCAAATCCATGCCACATCTCTCACACACACATCCCTGACTTTCATGCATCCCTTCCCACTTTTTCTAACCTGCACTAACCTCTCGCACATCCCCTTGTAACCAGATGTATCCCTCCTGAACTTCAGGCCTCGCACACATCTCCTTGCACCCTTGTACAGCCTCTCCAATTTGTATGCTACTTCTCTCATTCATTCATTCATTCATTCATTTTCTATAGCCATTCAACTCAACCAAATGACACTGGATGGCATACAACCTCAAACTCGTGCTGACCCTCCCTCACCTCATGACCCTCCCTGACACTCCCCTGCACCCCTCGCTCCCTCCTCCATCTGGTAACAACAAACTGCCTGCCACTATGGGACTTCTCTGCTGACTTTGGTTGTGAGAAGCCAGCTGGTAGTTGCTTCAACTAATGACTGTCGGATTCAATTAATGGCCACGAGGACTGCAGGGACTGATGCTGCTAAACAATACAAGTGTACTTTACAACAACATTAGTCAAGAGATGGAAATTCTGGTCTCAATTACCACAGCAAGTTGAGGACTATGTGTCTCATTCCCACCTGCGAAAAGATGCTTTCAAAGCTTATAAGCTTTTGGCATTTTAGAGAAGAAGCAGACCGGGGAAAGTTACAAAACTCTGTCTAGACCAGGAGTGTCAAACTCAAGGCCTGGGGGCTAGATCTGGCCTGCAGGGTGCTTAGATCTGGCCTGCGGGACCATCTTGGAAACAGCAAATGACCACCCCGCGATACCTCTGCCAGTGAAAACAGAGCTTGGGAGGGTAGCCCTCCCAAGCTCCGTTTTCGCTGGCAGAGGGTTGCAGGAAGCCATCACCGCCGAAAACAGAGCTCGAGAGCCTGTTTTCACTGGCAGAGCTCTCGGGCCACCATAGGCACCCCCGACACAAGTGAATTTTGAGCTAGCCACGCTCACCCTGCCCATGCCCACTCTGGCCCCCCAACACCAAACACAACCCTAATGCAGCCCTCAAATGAAATTGAGTTTGATGCCCCCAGTCTAGAGTAATCTTTCTTAAGAACTGGTCCTAGGATCCTTGGTGTTCCCGTAAGTCCCTCTCAGAGGTTGTCTGCCTATGTTTACAAAATATAATACAATATTGTATTAAAGTCCCATCAAATAATTGTAAGAAGCAGTTTTGGTAGCAAGTGCATCTATTCTAATTTTAAATAAATATGACCCATGCAAACGAAGTTGTTTTGAGGCCTTACATAATTTTTAAAAGTGGGAAGTGGTTCAAGGGAGAAAAAGTTTAAGAAATAGGTGTCTAGAGCAATACTAGAACAATCCATAAAAACTTCAATGTCCATCTACAGTTTCAGCTACTAGGCTTTAATCTGCTGCATAACCAGCTACAAAATTCATGAACAACTGCAGTTAATAAAACAACTTGATTGATTTTGCAATAAAAACCAATAGAGAAGAAGGGCATATTTTGTTATGGAGATGAGGTGGAAGAAGATATTTTTTAAGGAATATCTACCTTTCCTTTGCCACCTGCATTTTCTTCCTTCCTTGTTGCTACTCTGGTCACTGCTACTGCTACTGCTGCTCTCTGAGGTGGGGGAATCTGATTGTATATCACTGCTTTCTTCTGAGCCTTCAGACAAGTCCTTCAGCCCATCAGGAACATCTTTCTGCAAATGAGTAACAGAGAAAGAATTATACAAATCCACAGGCAGAAGAATCTAATGTGTAATGTGTAATTTCATATTTCAGTTTAACATAAAGGAGAATCAAATACTAAAACAAACTGATGCCACTAGTTCAAAAATGAAGGGACATGATCTTCTAGGAACATCATGCATGTAAGCTCCATGAAAATTAAGGGCAATTATAAAAGATGACACAGACCTTATCTGCAGATAACTAATATGGATGGGACCATTTAGGTGGCGGCATCTATTTAACTTTGGCTGATCTGGGAAAACTAAACACATTTGGATCTGATTAGTGCATGAATGGGAGACTTCCAGAAAATTCCAGAACTATAAACTGGACTGGAAAATTTAACTAAATAAATAAATTTAGGAAGAAGACGGTAGCAAACCAATATGATATAGCTCCCAAGAGAATTAAATAAATGTGTCTCTGAATTCACAAGGTATTACACTCAAGAGGAATTTCCATTTTTAAAAAATATGGATGGATACAGGTTAGCCTGAGAGCTCCAGAGGAAAAGTGGATCTCATATCAGCCAGTCCAAAAAAGGACTACCCACCTCTCAATATTCCCAAAAGATGCCTCCCAAAGTTCCAAGGAATGGAGACTACATCTGTTCTTTTCTGTACCTCAAAGCATCTCAGATTGTTAGTATGATCATAGTTAACATTCCATTTGTTTTCTTCACTTAGTTTCTTTAGTTTGTAAAAATATAATTCTTGGAAAAAGATCTTTATGATAATACATTTTATCTTCATCAATACATTCTACACTACATGCTCAACCTACTGGAAAGTCTATTCTCAGAAAAAAAAAACCCTAGCTTAGTGACAGAACATGCAGAAGTTCTAGATTCAGTCAAGAATGTAGACCCATGTCTGAAAGCTTGGAGAACTATTGCCAGTGTTAATAATATTGAACTAAATTAATCAATGGTGTACTTCAATAGAAGGTTTCTTTTATTTCTAACAGCTTTTTGAATGCCTAATTATGGATTGTATGGATTTGATTCAATGAACTTCCTGTTAAGTTAATTAAGACTTTCAATTAATAGGTAACAATTGGTTTGCGATCTAATCAGTCATAAGGGTCAATGCAAGAACATTGCCAAACCCATATACCACATATTGTCACTACTCACCATTTCAAAAACCATTTCAATTATGCCCAATTGGGAATATTTGTTTAAACCATCTGCATCATAATTTTTAAAAAAACTGGAAGTTTGTAGTTTGAAATATAATTTAACTTTAAAAGATGGTGCACTCACTTACTTTCAGTGTATAGACCCCCATTCTTCCAGGAACCTTATAGAATATTCCTTCATCTCCACGGGAGTTGGTATGCAGCATAGCATTTAGGCATGCAAGTGGAGAAGTTCCACTGGAAATAGAAATGCAGAATTAGCCACCAGTGATACAAAGCGCAACTATCACACTTTGTATTTGCTGGAACTATGCATTACAGGAGGGTAAAAGAAATTATCCAAGAAATGCCTTGCCCAACTTTATTTATTTTTAGTGTAGCTCAAGTACGACTAACTTCTAAACAATTCTTCAGTATTTGTAAATTACCATTTTTTAAAAATGAAATAAGGGTTAGCACAGATGCTACAGTCCATGGCACTTAAGGGAAATTTTAGGGACAATGCACCATATAATTTAACAGTTAAATTCTTGATAAGCAAGCATATACTGCAAAATAAAGCACAAAAATGTTCATATAGACGTTAATTATAAAAGAGAAAACTGCTTTTGCTATTCAGCGAATTCCAAGAAGGGAAAGAAATTTCTTCAGTCATTTCATGCGTAGTCTGCCACATTCCCAAACATAAGTGCCAGGCAATATGTTAAAAAATGCAGCAGAAATATTAGAACTTTCAGTAGCTCCGACAACCAAAATGTTAAGAAAAAAAGTTTCAACATTTCTGAGAATAGCTCAAGAGTTTCCTTTGCTTCAGACATACTGGGATTAAAAACATTAAAATATGCTGGATTGAGAATAAAATACATCAATTTCACAATGTTTTCAAAAATAAGAGTTGCTTTTAATTCAACTGCAAATTCCAGTGTGTGTTGTGGATCCATAATAAAGCTGAGAAGCAGCATTACAGAATAAAGTGGGCTAATATGTTCAGTCTTTTTACTCTTCCATGTTGCTTCCAATGTGTGCTTGTTTACAGTTCAACACCCAGTAAAAAGCAACTAATACATTCATAAACCAATCACTTTCATTTATGAACAATGCATTAAGCTTGACAAACATGAAATCTAGATGTACAAACTATAACCACAATATGTCAAAAAGTGTGGGTTTAAATTAAACACAAGACTAGACTGAAACTTAAGTCATAAGAAAAACACTGGCTAACATTTACTCCCATAAAACAATTAAATTAATTTACTTTGGCCTGTAATACCAATGAGAGATCAGTTCATTTCCTTTGCTTATGTACAGTAGGCAACATTTAGTCAAATAAGACCGTGTTTCACATCTAGGAAGAACCTAAGAGCTGAAGAAAAGGTGATGGTACATAATATGGATATAGCACTGATTTTTCTCCTTGGATTTTGGAGTGTTGAGCTGTGTTTCATTCTCTCTCTTGTTTGAAAGCCTTTGAAGATTCAAACAATATTTTTCGTGTACTTCTTGTCTCAAACAGTACAAAATCACACCACCAATTTTCTGGGATTCTAGTTAAAAAGGGGTTCAAGTCCCAAAAAGTCATAGGCAGCTCATAGGCCTACTCTAAAACTAGAATACAGAAAGATTGTGCCAAAAAACTGTGCAAAAAGTGAATTACTAGTAAATAAATGCACACAGTTTATATAAATAGACTCAAGAAATGCATCTGCTTCTGATAGTGGTTTCAGTGTGACTTCTCTTCATAGGTGAGGGAGAAATTGCAAAACTAATAATGGTTTTTATAATGGTTGAATAAGTAAGTTCATTAACTCATTGTGTGGAAATCACAACCTTTCTCAGGGATACATCTTATTTTTTTTAGAAGTGTGTTGTAGCTAGAAGTCACAAAGTAGACATTGTGCCAGTAGTCTGAATAGGAAACCACTAGCCAAAGCAGAGGTATATCTCTGGACTTCCCTTGTCATCTCATTTGGCCCCTCCCTCTATATAGCAATTAAATGTTTTAAATTAAAAACTTTTAGTGGTGCCAATGAAGAATATTTCAAATATGTTAACTGCTGCACAAGGATAAAATGGAGGTCAGATTAAACCTCCATGCCTCATGCTATAGAACCACTCTAGAAAAATAATTCCTTCCTTTCCTATAGCAGTTCAGGCATCTAAAAAGTTTAAATTGCTATAAAAGGGCTCTGTAGGGGAAAAGGGGGGAAATGGGACTCTGGAAGGAACAGTTTATGTGAAAAGCTATGGGAGAAAGGAAGCATAAGAAGGAAGAGAATGGTCTTACTCCGTACGGCTCCCTGGCATGACCCTGGAGGGGTTTAAATGATTGCCGCCTTTGGGCCAAAAAAGGATCCCCAGTTCTGCTTTATTTTAATTCAACATTCAGAAGATCCTAGAGTGAACAACAAGATGGTTCAGAAAACCCTGCCAAGTCAATCAGAGATGAAATCATCCAAGTAGAAGAGCCCAATGCTAAGCTTCTTTCATTCAAGGTCAAAGAGAACAAAGACTCGACTGGCAAATGTCAGCCCTTCCCACCTCATCTGGCTAGCCGTGGCCTCCCACAAACAAGCTTTAGGTACACAGAGAAATGATTCTTCAACCTAACTGCAATGAAATTATTGCTAAGCTTCTATGCAAAGCAAGCTAAATAAATGTAGCATTACTTATGTGCAAAGGAATTTATTCATTAATTGTGTCTCTTACCTTCTGGAAAAGATGGAAATCCAAGAAACCCAAAAACAAATTGAAAGAGACAACGAGAATGGGTAAAGGGGGAAAAAAACAAGATAAAAATTTAAGTATGTCAGTAAAACAATATTTTCATACATTTCCAATGACCACCCACACAACTCATACCAGACATTTTCCTTAGATTATAGAGAACAAAGGGGACAAGAATGGGACAGATTCCTCAAGCAGGCTTTGCAAGTCTCAAGGGGGGGGGGGCGGGTCTTGGTAGTATAAATAAAAGATACTACTTTGGCGTTTAAGTACATATTACACTGAAGGTAAAAAAAACAGTAACATACAGTAAAAGGCTGCAGAATCAATGCTACCTCTAAGTAGGAGCAAAGAATATTGCTGAAACTGTTCCATTATTATAGATGTCATCTGAGAATTACATGTTCCACATTCATTTTACAAACATATTCCTCCCAATGTAATTAAGAACATATCTTGTGGGTTGGTTGCATGACTTAATAAAAATATGTGCTTAAAATACTCCATGAACCTTTACTGAACCTAATATCTGGTGGAAATTGTTTTATTTCTACTTATTTATTACTGTGGCTAGGAAAAAAAGGCCCATATTCGTTACACAGAAATCACACTTGTTAGAAACGAATTGCTTGAAAGATCTATGACTATAAGAGATTTATAAAGCAGAAAAGTTATTACGAGCAAGCATCCGACATTTGGAAGAGACAATTTCATTCATTCTAGCATCTGATCCAGACTGGAACCAGAGCCAGGAAGTCACCATATCAAGCTAATTGTGGAGAAACATAGCATTATGCGTCATTGGATACATCCTTGCACTATTTTTCTGACAACTTCAATTCTGAAGCTTAAACTACAATGTTCATGTAAGAATTTTTCAATAAACCTCCTTTAAAAGGAAAACACGTCTGACTACCTTATTTTTAATTGAAGTATTGAAGAAAGGGAATTATTTTATATTTTAAAGTACTAACAGATTCGTTCAATTAAATTCTGAAAGGTATTGTAATATGACGTTATTACTTTTTCTAAGTTATTAAAAAGTTCTATTTCTTTTATTCTTTTGGATTTCAAATAGAAACTTCTGAGTTGGCCTAGTTCAATTAATAATTAACCAAAATAAATAATACATTTTAAACCTAAATTCCATCTCTTGACCCAGTAAAACAAGAATAATCATCAAAATTAGGCAATTTTTAAAAGGCAAATCTCTGGAAAATGCAACATCTCTGGTCAGTGGCAGAATATCAGAAAACAGGGAGCAAAAAAAGGAAAAAAAAGGAAAAAAAGCCTCTCTCAAACTCTTATGGGTAAAGGAAACAATATTTTAAGTGAGATTCGTCCGTGTAAGCAAGAAATAAACAATATCAAGCCCTCTCGTTCTGGAAGTTCCCAGGGACATACATAGTCACTAGAACTTGCCACAAATTTAAAAGTATTTTTTGCTTTTGACACTGGGCTGAAAATCTTAGTCTTGTCCCCTCTGGAAATAGTATTATCTCTGAGAAGCCAAGGTGGCGCAGTAGTTAGAGTGCAGTACTGCAGGCTACTTCAGCTGACTGGTAGCTGAAGTTCAGCAGTTCAAATCTCACCAGGCTCAAGGTTGACTTCAGTCTTCCATCCTTCGAGGTGGGTAAAATGAGGACCCAGATTGTTGGGGGCAATATGCTGACTCTGTATATTGCTTAAAGAGGTCTGTAAAAACACTATGAAGCGGTATACAAGTCTAAGTGCTATTGCTATTATACCTATCCCACATCTTGTGACCTTCCTCATCCCATCCCAAATTAATCTACAGAATTAATCTTTCTTCAATCTACAGAAACATTAACTAAATTAAATCATTACTGTATGACTTTTAAATGGAACAAGCCACATAGAAATCCTTAGCAGTAAATCCTTCATCAGAGGCAAACTAACCAAGCTGAACACTCAAAAAATGTAGCTTTAACCATTTTGAATGAGTGGTTTTACCTCCTCTAATTTTTAGCTCCTTGATTTTTATTTTCAAAGCAAGTTATATTTGCTATATTGATAATTTCTTTACCCTCAAAAATAATACTTGTAATTAATAGAAAAAAAAGTTGTAAGTAAAAATTAGTTTTACAAACATGATCTCTACATTGCTAAGAATTTCTTTATCGTATTCAAGTCTCAAAAGTGTACCCTATTTAGGAAAACTGAGGAAAAGTGCACACTACAAAGTTTTTTTAAAAACAAAACGAATGTATAAATATAGAAATTGCCATAATTTGAATGGAGTATATTTCAATTTTCTATGCAACTTTTTTTAATACTATAAAAGCCATTTTGATTACAAAGCATGCAATCCATGTTTGTTTTCCAGTAAAAATAATGCATGCACACGGCAACTTCACAGCAGGCATACAAAGTCCAATATTTTTTTAATTGCATACTTATTCCCACTATGAAAGGCTTCCCATTAAGCAGATAGGTTAGTTAACAACACGCATTTAACATTTTTATAAAACATATTAAAACATTCAAAGTATTTCATATGCTTGTTCTAATAATTCTTTAAACTGAACTGTAAGGCAGGTCATTATTACTCTCTTACAGATAAGATGATCGTGCACCTTTGTTCATGAAAGGCCTCATCCAATTCCTGTCATTCAACTTGGAAAGAAAATACTGTAAAAGTAAAATTAGAAAACACTTCAACTGTCTAAATCAGGGATGTCAAACATAATTTCATTAAGGACTACATCAGGGCTGTGATTGTCCTTGGGGAGCCAGGCACGTGTGGTCGAGTGGGTGGGTGTGGCCAACTGAGTGGATGTGGCCAGCTTGATGCCACTCCCCAAATTGCTGGCATTTTCTTTTCACATTGGGTAGACCAGGCCAAAGCTATGTTAGCCTGATCTTTCCTCTTCGGATTGGGTAGACCAGGATGGCCCTGTGGACCGGATCCAGTGGGTCTTGAGTTTGACACCCCGGTCTAAATCATTAAACATTTTCTAGAATCATAGTAGTCAACAGCAATCTAGATAAACGTCAGATATTTGAATATGGTATTTAAAGTGCCAGAGTTCATCCAAACTATGGATGAACAATTTTAAAACTGTTACCTTCTCTCAGCCTAACCAACCTCACAAAATTGTTGTTAGGATAAAATTAAGGGAGATCTTTCTAAAAGTTGCCTTGAGTTCTCAGAGGAAATTGGAACAAGCATGCAATAGATAGCATAATAGTGATTCCCAGAAAAGTTTCACTTAGTCCAGTTCCTAATGATTTACTGATTAATAACTTAGTCTCAACCCCAAAGCAGCTCTGAAAAGTAAAAATTTTAAGGCACATGACATCAAGATGATACTACTTCAACCAGGAAGTTGCCCTCCAGTTAATGAACAAAACTCCTTTTTGCCCGTTATCAAAACACTATTCAGTGTTTTCATAAATACAAAAAAATGAACTTCAATCTAAAAACAAAACACCTGAAAGAAAATTTGGCAATACAAAATTAACATCAGACAAATGCATATGTTGCCTTGGTCAATTATTTGTACCTGCAATACTTACAAAACCTACTGTTGGAAAATACTTCTGTTTATGTTATTAGGAGTAGCAAGCAGTATAATAATTCATACTCACCTAATCTCTTTTAACCCTTCTTTTTGGATAACCTGAAGAATTTCTTTATGGCTCATTGGTCTGTTAGGATTTTTTTCCAGAACCTTGTAAGAAAAAAAAGTTTTGAATCAACTTTCCTTGTCTTATTTTAGAACCAGCAACTGGCTTCAATCTTCTTTTATATATCCTATGTATACTTGTGTGCCCAGTGACTTATAATCAATTCTTCCAAACATTTATCCCACAGTCTGAGCTAGGTAAACAGGTATTGCACATTATGTTTGCAGGTGGTACCTTCATCTTATTTTTTCATTCATATCATTAGTTAGACTGCATTCTTATCATTAGCCTCATAGTCATCAGCCATTCTGTCATGTTTGACCCTTGGCATCTCTATGGATTATTGATGTCATTAGCAAAACTACTAAAATCCCATTACAATAGCAGATAATTTGTGTAACTAATTCTACTTCTGCTCATTTCCTATTGACATACCTACAAAACGTAATAGTTAAGTGTACATTCAATTATATTTGCACATATACAATATCAAGATTAAAACGGACGTTGTCTTACCTGAACGTCCATTTTCTGGGTACTGCAGATACACTCCATAGCTAGGACCAATCCTCTTTTCTGACAGCAACTGAGAGAACTTTTAATCAATTCCAACCTCGCTCTGTGCTCTAGCCACACCCCCTTAATCCTTAATTCTTCAGTCTTGAACGAAGGTGCAGCACAGGTTAGGATACAACACAATTTTATTAACAATTGAAACAACCAAACCACAACCAAACATAAGCAGGAAACCAACATACGGGAGGGAATAGAGTGTATCCGCAGCATCCAGAAAATGGACGTTCAGGTAAGACAACGTCCGTTTTCCAGTGTGCTGCGTCTACACTCCATAGCTGGGACATACCCAAGCCTAAACCCCAGGGGCGAGAGGCTGACTGCTCCCTGTATGAGACTCAGCAACTACATTCTGCAAAACCCTCCAACCAAAGGACGCCTCCACAGAAGCATAAGCGTCAATCTTATAGTGTCTGATGAAAGGCGACAACGAAGTCCAAGTGGCCACTCGACAAATGTCCAGTACGGAGGCCTGCGTCGCCCAGGCCGCTGAAGCAGCCGCACTTCTCGTCGAATGGGCCAAAATCATAGCAGGAACAGGGCAGGCCTGCTGCTGATAGGCCAAGGAAATGCAGGCCTTAATCCACCGACCCACGGTCGCCGACGAGACCTTCTGACTCATAGATGCCGGATGGAAGGAAACAAGAAGCGCCTCTGTCTGCCGAAATGACTCCGTCTGATGGATGTAACGCCGTAAGGCTCTGCGCACGTCAAGCGTGTTCCAGAGAACTTCACGATGATGCTTGGGGTTAGGACAGAAATCAGGTAAAATTAATTCTTGAGAACGATGAAACCAGGAATTAACTTTAGGGGTAAATGCTGCATCAAGCCGTAACACCACCGTATTGGCGTGGAATACGCATAAATCCTTCCGAACCAACAAGGCAGCAAGTTCGGAGATACGTCAGGCCGATGTGATCGCCAGTAGAAAGGCCAGCTTGAAGGAGAGAAACTTCAGCGACACTGAACCCAGGGGTTCAAACGGAGGAGCCGTCAGAGCGTGCAAAACAAGAGACAAGTCCCAAGAAGGGTATCGGTGAACCGTGGGGGGACGTATATTAGTAGCTCCATGAAGAAAGTCTTGGACCCACGGGTGATGAGACAAGGATCGATACAGTGGGCAAGAGATGACCGTAGATAATGCCGCAACCTGACGCCTCAAGGTTGCCGGAGCCAAGCCTCTAGCCAAACCTGACTGTAAAAAATCCAATACATCCTGGATGACCGCTGAAGTAGGGTCCACATGATGGCCCGCCGCCCAGCGACAAAATGCCTTCCATGACGCCTCATAAATTCTGGTTGTGGAGGGACGACGGGATGCCTGCATCGTGCCTATCACATCATCCGACAGCCGATTCTTCCTCAGGATGACCCTTTCAAATGCCCGCGGCCAACTGGAGCCATTGCGGCTCTGGATGGAAAATGGCCCCTTGGCACAGCACAATCCAATGAGGCGGGATGATCCATGGGCTGCTGACGGAGAACTCCACGAGATCCGCAAACCAGGGGCGGTGTGGCCAATTGGGAGCTATCAGCACCATCTCTGCTCGTTCCGCCACCAACTTCCGCACCACCTGTTGGATTAGAGCGACTGGTGGGAAGGTATACAACAGGCCCTTCGGCCAACAACACCTGAGCGTGTCCACCCCTTCCGCCGACGGAGTCGGATAACGGGACATGAAGCGAGGAAGCTGAGCATTGGAGGGACTGGCGAACAGGTCGATCACAGGTGTCCCGAATCTGAGAGTCAATTCCCGGAACAGACGCGGGTGTAACTGCCATTCTGCCGGGTCGATCAGCTCCCTGCTGAACCAATCTGCCTGAACATTTGCTGCCCGGAAATATGGTCCGCCTGGATCGACAGGAGGTGGCGTTTCGCCCAACTGAACAGCCTTCTGACTCGAACATCAGTGCGCGAGACCTCGTGCCCCCTTCTTTGTTCACATGCGCCTTCATGGATGTGTTGTCCATGAGGATCAACACGTGGTGCCCCCGTACCTCCAATTTGAAGTGAAGCAGCGCTAGCCGAATTGCCCGAAGCTCAAGGAGGTTGATGCTGTGGCGACGCTCCAACTGGGACCACCTGCCTTGAGCCACCTTGTTCGCCACATGGACCCCCCAACCGTGTAGACTGGCATCTGTGGTGAGCACCACCCGGTCCAGATCCAGGAAATGACAGCCTCGAAAAATGGCCGGAGACTTCCACCAACGGAGAGACAGCCGAACTTGGGGAGGCAGAAACACTTTCCTTGACGAGGTTGCGGAGCCCCTCTGCTGGAACGGCAGGAGTAGCCACTGTAACTGGCGGGAGTGCCTGCGTGCCCATGGCACGATGTGAATGCAGGACACTAGTTTCCCTAGTAGTTGAGACAAGGTCGATAACGGCACTGACCTTAGGGACAAGACCTTGTTTAACAACACTGAGACATTCTGTACCCTCTCCGGGGACAGAAACACCTGGCCCTTTGTTGAGTCTATCACGGACCCGAGGTGCTAGATGGACGTTGATGGAGCGAGGTGGCTCTTGTCCATGTTCACGGTGAAGCCATGTGCTCGGAAGGTGTGGAGCACAAGCTCCCTGTCTCGAACCGCTCGCTCCCGGGAGGACGACAGGATCAATATATCATCTAGGTAACAGAGCAGTCTCACTGGGATAGAATGAAGGGTGGCCGCCAGAGCCGGTGAAGGTTCTGGGAGCAGAAGAGAGTCCAAAGGGCATGGCACAATACTGGTAATGCTTCCCAGCAAATTCGAACCGCAGGTATCGGCGATGGGACGGATGAACTGGCACATGGAGGTATGCCTCTTGAAGGTCCACAGACTGCATCCAGTCTCCTTGGAGCACCAAAGCCAGAATGGAACGCAGCAAGTGCATCTTGAAGCGACGATAGCAAACCGCTAAATTCAGCTGCTTCAAACTGAGGATATCCCTGACCCCTCCGGAGTTCTTCGGTACAGGAACAGAACCGAATAAAATCCGGTCCCTTGTTGGTCTGACGGGACCTGCTCTATGGCCTTGATTTCTAGCAGGTGAGTGATTTCCGTCACCATGAGACAAACTTCTCCTGCGGACCGCGGTACAGGACACCTGACAAAGCGGCTTGGGGGTCGGTCCATGAACTCTATACAAAGGCCGTTGGAGACCGTATAGTGTATCCAAACGTCTGAAGTTGACGAGGCCCATTGTCTGTGGAAGTCCAGGAGACGACCCCCCACCGGGCCTTCCGGCGGTGAGTCATTTGCCCTGCCGATAGGGTTTGGAGCCGGCCCCCCGGAATGGACGTTTCAATGGGATCTGTGATCTGCCCCTGTCTCGGAAACGTCTGTCCGAAGAATGGTCTGCAGAATGGAAGGACGGTCAGTAGGCAGAGGGTCCCCCGGTCCCGGAATAGTTCCGAAAGGGCTGGCGTTGTGAATATGGGTGAAACCGCCTGTCCTGCCTATGAAAGGTCGAAGGAAGGACCTTCCGCTTGTCCTTATCCTCCATGAGGAGCGGTTCTAAAGCGGCCCGAACAGAGTGGATCCCTTGTATGGAGCCGACGCCAACTTCCACTTCGTTTTAACGTCTGCCTTCCAGGAGCGAAGCCAGAAGAGCCTCCGAGCTGTCAAAGAGGAGGCGAGAGCTCGAGAAGCAAATTTTACCGAGTTCAGGGAAGCATCCGCAGAGTACTCGGTGGCAGCAATAATTTTGTTGACATCTTGATGTAAGCAAGTCTCTTCGGGCGGAAGTCGCTCCTGCAGCTGACGCAGCCAGATTAGAGAGGCACGATTGAAGAAGGAAGTAGTCGTAGCGGTCTTAACGGCCCAGGCCACAGCCTGATGTGACTTACAAAGAGCCAGTTCCATTCGTCTATCCTCCACTTTCAAGGCATCCAAAGGATCAGCAGAAACTACCGATTGGGTGGTGAGATTAGCAACAGGAGTGACCACAGATGGTAAGTCTAACAGTGCCTCCAATTCGGGGGCGGAGCAATACAATTTCTTGTCCTGATTGTTAGGTGTGGTCAGGGATCCAGGCTGGCCCCATGGCGCTTGAAGCACATCAGTGAACAACTGAGGACATGGAATAAAATCCTTTTCCTGTTTGGCTTGCTTGAACAAGGCATCGTGTGGACCCGCCTCCGGCTGAGATGTAGGGAGTTGTGCCCCCACCGATCCCAAGTTCGTCATCAAACGCGCCTTATGGAGGAGAGATTTAAACAAGGATGGGTGAAACAGGCCCGTGAAGGCAGGAGTGTCAGGCAATAGACCCTCATCCTCGGAAAATTCGATATCTTCAGGGTACGCCTCCTCATCATCTGACTCTTCCGATGAATCCGACACCTGACGGAGTGGGGATCGTGATCTATGCGCCCTGGACGCGGAAGCAGACTCCTGCCGAACCGCCGGTGCCTGGCTCTGAGCCGATTGATGGGCTCCAGCCGCCATGATCATGGCTAGGGCTGTAGACAGCATGGTCTGGAAATCGACCTGTGGACTTGCTGGGGCTGGGTCCAAGGGGCGCAGGCCCACCGCTGTGGGAGTAAAGGTCGCAGATGGGGCCTGTCTCGCAGGCGGTCGTGAAAGGTCCACTCCTGCAGTCGAGACATCGGGCATAGACTGAGACACCCTCTTACTCAGAGCCAATGGAGTAGGGGACACCTGGCCAGACATCGCAGCATCATGAGCTGGAGAAAGTGTTTGGGCTCTACCTGGCTAAGGGTGGACCAGCGAGGCCGCGGCCAGCCTGGCCTTCTCATATTGTTTTTCAAACGCCCTGTGACGGTGAAGGGCGTCTTTGTCCCCTCCTGTGGCCTTCTTTGAATGGCATGACCAGTGACTGGTGACAGCAGACCGCTTTTCCTTCTTCTTTTTAGATAATTTCGCTGACCGAACAGGGCTGGATTCCTGTTCGAGGTCAGATGATAGAGAAGAGTCTGCCATGATTGCAAGGGCAATGCTGCTTTAAATCGTATTGTATATAATGCTTATTTGTTGAATTAATTGGGGGGGGTTTGGTATTATTGATTAATTAGCAATTTGAATAAATTTGAATAATTTTTCCTTTATTATGTGAATATATGAGTTTACTTTTTTTTTTATAAAAGGCGCCCAAAAACAAGGGAGCAATGCAGCAAGCCTTGACCAGTAGGAGGCCCCTGACAAGTAGCCACGTGGAGTGAGACAGCTGCCTCCCCCAGGGCTTGGGTCCTAGATCCCACGGTGCATTGGTCACAAGGAAAGGCCAGGAGCACCTAAATGGCCGTAATATCAAAGGCCCAGGCCAACAGTAGAAACCGCCAGAACAGTGCAGAGACTCGACCCAAAATGGCGGCCGCGCCCAGCTCGAGCACTCTAGCCGCACCTGCCACGAGGGGCAAGGCCTCAGGCTACAATAACGGAGCGGCGGCTAACAATCGCTGCAGCCGCCCCCCCCAGCCCTCGGAAAGCGCTCTTTGTCGTCTCCCGACGAGCGCTCCGCTAGCTGGCTGCTCGCAGATCCCTGACGGGACGGAAGCCGGTACAAAAATCCAAGCCGAGAGCAAGCCGGCAGCTGGGAACAACGCCTCAGCGTTTACTTGCCTCTCTCTGCCGCCTCACACGCCAGGAAGCCTCCGATCTGATAAGAGGCGAGGTGGGGGTTACGACGGCGAACCGCCCAGCCCCCCCTCCACCGGCAGCAGCTACTCCAAGCCGGATCCGCCCCGCAGGGACAGATACCGGCAGCTGTGGGAGCTGGGAGCACAACGCATGACCCGACCTGACCAGCAGGCACGCGATCGGCAGAACAGCAAGGCAGGCAGGCAATCAGTAAAAGGGAAAACAAACTAATTCAACCGAATTAAACTGAAAGGAAAAATTTTTAAAACAAGCTAATCAAAAATAACCAAAGGCCTAACACACTAACCTAGAGCACAGAGGGAAAAAATCCACTTCAGTTTGTCAGCAACTGAGAGAAAGACTGAGGAATTAAGGATTAAGGGGGTGTGGCTAGAGCACAGAGCGAGGTTGGAATTGATTTAAAAGTTCTCTCAATTGCTGTCAGAAAAGAGGATTGGTCCTAGTTTTGGAGTGTAGACGCAGCACACTGGAAAACAAATAAACAGAAAGGGAATGTTTATGATCCCAGAATTAGTGGAATAACTGTTCATGGTGGAATAGTGAATTTAGCTTCAATACTGTCTCTTGGCATTCATCATGCAGAGTTGCCTTAAACCGTGAAATGGGTGGCAAATAAATTTGATAAATAAAATTGCACAGTAGAGAGGTAACATTTGTCTTAGAAATGCTTGAGACAAATGCTACATACAGAACAGCTTACCTAAAATTGAACCTATATGAAGCTAAATGGCACAATCCCAATACATATCAGTCAATGCTTTGCCAAAATTTTATTCTGGATGGCTATTACAGATATTCTGTTTTTTATATATTTATTAAATTTATATGGGTGTTCATCTCATAAATATGACTCTAGGTGGATGATGATTTTTTTATTGTATTATTTGTACTTCGATTTCAATCTTCTTATTAGCACTGGACTCCTTTGACATCGGTATTGTAAATATTATGATATATTTTATATATCTATAAAATAAATGTTATAGTAAGATACCAGCAATGCCACATGTCATACATGATGTCATTACCTCCACCCTCTACAGTGCCCTTTATGACAGCTGGCAATAACTATAAGCCATGGAAATGAAGAAAACAAATCATTAAATAAATCAACTAGTGTTCTCACTTGAGGCAAAAATGACAAGGCGCAAATTATCTTATTTCACAGTATGCAAAGACCCAACTGTAATGCTGGGAAAGGTTGAAGGAAAGAGAAGAAGAGCAGAAAGACGGATGGACTCAGTTACAAAGGCAATAAGGATACCATTGGGAGACTTTAAAAAACAGGTTAGGGCTAGATTGTCATGGAGCAATATAGTCACTAGGAGTCAATTTGATGGAACATAATAAGCAGTTATCAATTTAATATCAGGAAATCATAAGGAGGGAAAAGCTGATGAAAAATGTTGGCATGACAGAATTCTTACAGTATATTACAGTCAGAAGATTGCAATTTAAGATCTTTTTAACCAACTTGGGGAATTTGTACTTCATGTAAAAAAGGGTAATTGCCGCAAAGCAATTCTCAAAAATGGAAGCAATAACTGCTTTTCTTTTAAAATGTAAATCCCAGTAGTTATTCATATACGACTAGCAGTAATGGAAAATTTACAAGAATGAAGAAAAGAAGTTAGGTGTTACATTTTGAGATGAATTCATAAATTGCATCAAGTAACTTGAGTTCAGGTGTGTCCAACCTGTGGCCCATGGGCTATATGCAGCCTGGATAGGTAGTAATGTGGTCCCAAATAGACCGTACACTTTAAACATTATGTGATTTATATACCTTACTATATTATATATTTTATATGCGGCTCGAGACAATTCCTCTTCACATAATGTGGCTCAAGGAAGCCAAAAGGTTGGACACCCCTGTTCTAGATTGTGTAACAGTACTCTAGACTTTATAACCAAAGTCAAAGTTCCATCACTAGGAAAAACAATTTTCTTAAAGTTCTAGATGTTTCCTTCAGGACTAGAAAAGTATTCTGGCTAGGTACAGATTAGGAGTCAGGATAGACATTGCTATATGATTTTCTGTATGGTAAAGCCTCTAAAGATAAATATTAAATGGCAAAAGATTTATGCAGGAATATGAGCTAGTCTTTTTCTTATAAAATTGGGCATTTTAAAATTAAACAAGTACAAATTAAATATAATACAAAGCAATGTATCATTTTGGAGTCAGTGGGCACCATCTAGTGGTATCACGGGCTTCATAGCACCTGTCAGCATCAGACAGCTGCCTTCCAGCCCTCAGGATCCTTGCAGAGTTAGGTAGGATACACTGTCCAAAATGATAAATGAAAACTGAAATGATACTGAACAGCTATTGGTTTTTTTTTCCTGTTTTAAAAAGCAAGAAGGCAAATAATGAGCTATTTTCTCAGAAGAAAAAGGATTTTTCTGTCCTATGCTTGGAAATATCTACCTGCCTAAAAGAGGCAGCATAGGAGAGTGCTTATTAGAAGACCAGAAAAATAGTGTGTCTGAAATAGACTGATAGGTAACGTCTGATAATGAGAGCTATATAATATTTTATTTCTGGTTTTGTTTAAGTGGGAAGTCCTGGACTAATACACAATTCCCTTAGGCTTTTACTAAAGAATTGCATGGTATGACAAGCTATTAAAATAACCTGAATATCAAAACACATTTTGGGGGAACCAGATTGAAAGCATTTTAAAAGCACATATTATTTAAAAATATGGTAAAAAAGTTAAGCACTTTTATTTTTCAGAAAGCCAAAAAATAATCTGGAGAAGCAGTATGCTTTAACTCTGGAGAAATGTAGTTTGCAACTTTCTTTCAGGGAATAAAATTAGCTTGCTCCTGACTTTGCCAGCTTTTTGGAAACCAGGAAGACATGGGTGTGTTCCTGGCAAAGTGATCAGACCATTAGTTGGAACCTGTGAAGTTGCTTGATTTATGATAGATTGGCTTTTACCTAGGCTATCATGATCTGCATTGCACTTCTGTGTTATTTGCAATATGTTTTTAAATGTTAGCCACCCAGAACTGCCCTGATGAGATGGATGTAAGTCGAAGCAATCACAGGAGTAGCTTACCTCCTGCAATGCTACTTTTAATGTTATTAAACAACATCTGCCTATCTTGAGGTCCTTGGGAAAGATTCGATAGGTGGGGGGAAATGCTAAATTCAGTCTAAACATCTGGCTGACTGTGCAATGAACCATAATAATAATGTAGGTGGATAAAGATGACAAGTCAGTCTGAACATCTGCCTGACTGTTCTATCAACCATAATAATCAAAAAAATTCAAACAGACAGGCACCTGCCACAAAACATCTCAGACTTAACAATTGCCAGTAAAAAAGACACAAAAGTCAAGATAATGGACGCGGCAGTACCTGGAGCAGCAGAACAGAAAAAAAAGAACTGGAGAAAATCACAAAACACAAAGACCTACAAATGAAATAAAATGATGGTAGTAAAAGAAAGCAAAGAGTACCAATTAGTAATAGGCGCCCTCTAGATCCCAGAAGATCTGGAGCACCATTTGAACACCCATTGACATTGACAAAATCACCATCAGTCAATTGCAGAAGGCAGCTTTACTTGGAACAAACAATACCTTTACTTGGAACACTTTCCATGTTCACAAGTCAGAGTGCGCACAGTGTGACTATTTTGAGACAACCCAGGAGCAAAATACAGTAAATAGGTTTGTCTTTCAAATAGCGGTTTATCTACAATGAATATATACGTATACGTACTAGGCAGTCAGGCAATCAATCAATCAATCATCAACTATAGCACAGAAGCACACATGGAGAGAGGGACACATGGAGAGAGGGACGCCCTCACAGGGTCTCTCTTATATATACAGCCTCTTAAAGTGACAGCAGTTAAATAACCCTACTGACTCATTCTCACCATGACCACCATGTCAAATCTAGTTTAAGCTCCTTTTCTATTTAATTTTCTAATCTTATTCTATATATTTTTAATAAGTCATAGCTTATTTCACAATCTGAAGTACCTCAAAGTTCCCTTTACAAAAAATATATTCCATCTTCTGAATTGTTGGATTTGTCCAATCCAAATCTTATTGTGATTCCAGGTTCTTCCATTTCTCCAACTAGTAGTATTAGGTCCTTTTTATGTTACATTCACTATTCTTGCCATTTGCTGTAGAATTCTTTAATATTCTTTTCCATTGCAAGTGGACATTGCAAATGTACACTGCTATTATACTAAATGATATTCTTTCTGAGTATCCCTGCCACTTGATTCTTTGATAAGCTCTTATGCCCTTTATTTACTTATTCCAAACACATCTAATTTAATATCCTTTATTTCCTTTTTGATAACTTCAAATTTTCCTTATTCATGTGTCTCACATTCTATACTCCATCTTAAAACACACAAGCTTAGGATGACCAGGATTTTTTTAATTAGGCAGTCTTGGTTTTGGAAAAGATGAATCAGGTAGCCCTCAGATCCCAAATCCAAGAAAATATCCCATTTTCAGGAACTAATCCAGCAAAAGTTTTGCATGAGCTACAGTAAAGAAACCACTTCCATATTTACTATCGTTTTGGGATGACTGGCAGTGGCAGCATGGAAAAGATTCCTAACAGAAATTACATCTGGTAATCACTAACTCTAGTTCCTGCATTGTTTTTTCCTCTACTCCATTCTCCATTTCCTGTTGGCTAGCAGGGCCTATTGCTTTTTAGTCATCCACTAGATTGATCTGATGTGGAAACATTTTGCACACAAAGTAAGACTGCAGAGAACAGGAAGTGTTTGCAATAACTATAATAATGTTGAAAAGCCCTTCAAATATTAACTTCCAATCGTTCTGAAAAAAAAGGGTGCAGAGATAAACTTAGATGTACTTTCTTTTATTTGGGGGGAGACCATGCCCATCTAATGGGGGCAGGAGGATCAAGAAAGAAGCAGTGCAGATTTTATTACCAGTGTTAAATAAAATACTATTATTCAATTGAATGCAAATTAATATAACCATATTTATCAAATTTTACAAATTATAGATGAGCCTAAGAGCTAATAATGATCAAAAGAGAACAGAGAGAATTTTTCCTGTAGAAGCCTTGTAGGAATGAATGGGATTGATACGAACATGATTCCTCTGAGATTTCCATTCATTTCATGTTGATTTGAGCAAGAGAATCTGCCAATGAAATGTATACAGACATGTAATAATTTGCATTTGCGCTTGCTCCTGGTATATTCTACTCACAGCTGTAGTAAACAGCGTATTTTACAAACATCTAAAAGCTGCAGAGACCCTCTGGAATGCTGTTCTGGGTAAAGCTGGTTTTAAAATTTAGATCCTCTAATACATTGAAATGTATAGATTCATGACCAAAAATCTCCACAGTACTATTAATCAAAGCAATTTGCTGAAAGATGTCTCCTACATACGATGTTAATTCAGACAGAAGAATTACAGACAGGCTCCCTCCTCCCCCCGCTTTTTTTTGAATAACACAGGCATGGACAACACAAAAGTACACTTTTCTTTTGCTCACTGTTGAGTAAAAGAACTATTCAAAAACTTCCTTACTCTCCCAAACACACAAATTATGGAATGAAGCTGAAAGTAGCAGTATAGCCAGAAGAGCCTTGGTGACGCAGCGCACTAAAGTGCTGTTAAATAGCACTTAGCTGCCAGCAATTACTGCAAGTTCAAATCTCACCAGGCTCAAGGTTGACTCAGTCTTCCAGCCTTCCTAGGTAGGTAGGTAAAATGAGGACCCAGATTGTGGGGGCAATAAGCTGACTTTGTATTAAAAAAAAGAACACCACTTAGGAGGGACCAAAAGCCCTACTAAGCAGGTATATACAAAAGTATGAAGGCTATTGCTTAACGCATTGTAAGCCACCCTGAGTCTCTGGAGAAGGGCGGCATATAAATCAAATCAATCAATTAATCAATCAATAGCAAATGTTTGCAAAAGCAACTCCTGGAAGAAGAGTTAATTAACTGAGACAGTGGCTAAAGACACAAATACTCACTATACTATAATTCTTAAGCACAATATTTAGTCAATGGCTACCATTTCTGCTTTAATTAGAAAACTAAAAAAATGAAAAAGTTCTACTGTGGTCCTACAGCCGTGATGGCGAACCTATGGCACACACGCCAGAGGTGGCACGCAGTGCCTCTCTGTGGGCCTGCGAGCCATCGCTCCAGTTCATCTCTGCCGTGCATGTGCACACGCCTCCCACCAGCCAGCTGGTCATCGGGTCTCTGCCGTGCATGATGGCTGTGTTAGACAGACATTAATGGCTGTGTGTTGCGTTATTTTGAGGTAATAGCACATTTACACTATTATACAAACTGTATTCTCACTACTTTACATTGCAGCCAGTTGTAAGTTCTTCAGTGTTGTCACATGAAAATATATGCTTCAATATTTACAAAATGTGAGGGGGTGTACTCACTTCTGTGACATACTATATAAGTACTGTGAAGGAATATAGAGCTGACCTTGGAAATAGAGAACAGAGGGAAAGTTGGACAGACTTTCAAGATTCGGTTATTTGGCCCTACTACAATTCTGTTATTCCACCTTAAATCAGTCCAGAGCATTCTGGAATTCCTGCCACTTCTATTTATTTAATTGCCAACTATACTTCAAAGGGCTGGCATTATCAGAACCAACAACTAAAAGAATTTTGTGATTTTGACATTCTGGAATATCAGCAGCTTCTTAACCTAAAGTTCTTAAGTTTCTTTGATGCCTGTGATGGATAGAGTATTAATCTTACTTGTCCTCATGATTCTTCTTTGAATAATATGTAAATCAAGTATCTTAAAGAGAAAGGACACCACTGGTAACTCATCTTCAAAAATATTTCTAATCTTTCGATCACAGCTGAATTTATTTTCTAATGCAACTGTGCAGAGATTTCAATGGCCTACATACATTCTCATAGATCCAGCTAGGGCTAAGCAAAAAAAAAATAAAATAAAAAAACTGAGAAGAGACAAAGCACTCTGCATAGTCTATAACTTCAAAATCAAGAAAACAGTAATTTGGTAGAGTGGTGATTGTAATCCAAAAATCATTTATAGCTTTCAGAGGTGCCACTCCACAGATCAGTGGATGTGAGACTATTCATTTAAGCTGGGCTTCGAGAATCAGTTGGGATTGTTGCCATTGTATCATCCTCCCTGCTCCATGGCAACTTCCTTGCCTGAGCTTCTTGACCCGATCACCATGCTGGCAATGGAATTTCCCAGGTTCAGGGGACTTCAATCTGCCTCCTCCCAGGAGTAGGATCTAAGGCAGTTCAGAAATTATGGCCACTATGACGACCATGAGCCTATCCCAGGTTATCCAGTGGGTCACACACCGGATCTGGTGTTCCTGTCGGAGCAATGGCTATGTGATCTTTGTCTGCAGGAGTTTTCAGTGTCCCCCTTGTTAGTCAAATCATATCCTGATTACTATGGATTTTCTGGCACTGCAATCCACTGCAGTGAGACTGGACCCACCAGGATGGAGCACTCCCAGTGATGGATTTCAGAGGGAGCCGGGGGTTGCTCCTGTTGGTCTGCTGCACAGTCCTTCCACAGCCTTGGTTGCCACTTGAAATTAAAGGCAACTTAGGCATTGGATTGGATCACACCTACTGTATGTGACCTCTCTCATGGATCTTACCACTCTCTGTAGCTTACAGAGGGAATGAGGAAAATGGAAGAAGAGACATTTACAGGGCCACTGGTGCTCAACCAAGGATGAACCTAACCAAACACATCTTAGAGCTGCTATTAAGCCTACCTTGTAGAGTAAGGATGACAAAGTGGCAATAATTCTAAACCTCAAACTGCCGCCCCCGTTTCAGATGACACAGTCCTCTTGAGTAAATGGAGTCAGAGAATCTTCTTCAGGGACACGTAGACGAATTTGCTCAAATCAAATAAAATCACTTGGATTTTCTCACAGTTGGATGCTGGCCTAATTGCAGGCCCAAAGGAGATGCCTAGGGTGGAAACTTAACTGGTTAACTAGGAACGGTTTGAACCTATGGAACCTGAAAAAGTGAACAGGGTCCTTAGAACTGAGCCCAGCCACCTGTCCTTTAGATCCATGCCCCTCTTGACTTGTGAAAGCAGCCTGGGGAAAAGGGGGTGTCCTTTGAGTGGATCCTAGCAATACTTAATCCTTAATTCTTCTTCGAGTGGGGGGACGGATTGTTCCTTTACCTCTGAAGAAGACTACAGTTCACCCTCTCAAGAAACCATTGCTGGATCTTCTGATACTGGACAAGTAATGCCCAGTATCCAGGGGTGAAATGCTCCTGGTTCGGACCGGATCACCCGATCCGGTAGCAATGGAGGCGGGTGGTTCAGAGAACCGGTAGCAAAAATCCCTGAGCCACCATGCCCAGCTGAGCCGCACGATCATCAGAGGCTTTTTTTTTTTACTTTTAAAAGCATTTTTTCTACTCTTCCGATGAAAAAATGCTTTTAAAAGTAAAAAAGAAAAGGCCTCTGATGATCGTGTGGCTCAGCTGGGATTGTCAGAGGCTTTTCAAAGCATTTTTTTTCTGCAACCTCTAATTTATTTATTTATTTTGTCACATTTCTATGGTGCCCCACTCCCAAGGGACTCTTGGCCGAAGAGGTGGTTAAAAAATGCTTTGAAAAGCCTCTCTGACGATCCCAGCTGAGTTGCCTGATTGGCAGAGGCTTTTCAAAGCATTAGAAAAAATGCTTTGAAGTTAAAAAAAAAAGTTGGCCACGCCCACCCAGTCACATTAAACCCACCACAACCAAGCCACAGCCACAGAACCAGTAGTAACAATTTTTACATTTCACCCCTGCCAGGATCCACCTTCCTCTTTTGGGGGGAGATTGATCAAGGTGATTTCACAACAGCTTTAGAAGACCTTGGATAAAATGGATTTTCTGGATCCTCCATCAAGTTTCAGACCTCAGATATGGAACAGAAACAGAATTGCTCATATTTTTGGGTGATCTCTGGTGTAGGCAGGATGGTGATGGTGCATCTATCTATGCCTTACTTGATCTCTTAGGAGCATTCAATACCATTGACCATCGTATCCTTCAGTATTGACTTAAGCAGGCCTTTTCTGCTGTGGTATATACACTGTGGAATCTTCCCTCCCAAGTGATGAGATAAGTCACATCACTTTTAAGCTTTCCAAGGTACCTCAAGACTGGCCTGGGTGAAGTTGTGAGTTGGCTCTATTATTGCTGACATTGCTCTATTATATTTCTTTTCTTGTTTAGTTCTGTTTTTATAGTTTTTAATGTTTTAGTAATTATTTATAATGGTTTTAGGTAACAATTACATTATATTTATTGTTTTATTGGATTGTTGTGTGCAGCCTAGAGTCAATGATTATAAAGACCTATGTGGCTTAGGCCCAGGATATTTGGCGGACCACCTACAGCCAGCAACGATATCCCATTGCCTGGTCCGCGTCCATAGAGAGAGCCTGCTCAGGGTGCCGTCGGCTAGACAGTGTTGGCTGGCGTGCCCACCCTCTGGAATCGACTCCCCTTGGAGCTCCGGTTGGCTCCTGACTTTCGCACCTTCCGCCGCAAGTTAAAAACTTGGTTCTTCAAGTTCCCCAACCTGGACTGATGGGGTTTTATGGGTTTTTAAATTTTAGTTGGTCTAACTAGATTTTAATTTTGTACTATGGCTTTGTGAATTTTATTATTGTGAGCCGCCCTAAGTCTATTGGAGATAGGACGGCATATAAGCCAAATAAAAATAAAAATAAATAAATAAATAAATTACTGTGAGATGAGCAGCCATATAAATTTGATAAATTAATTAAAAAAATGATGAACTATTATTAGGTTTAGCCCAAGAATGACACAGAACAACCCAGAGTTCACATCTTTATTTGCTTACACACAATAGACAAATTTTTGCCAGACTAAACTTCACTATTCTCACCTCAATGGACATACTCTGAGAGATTCTAGAGAGTGGCTGTCCTCACTCCTTTCCTCTATGCTGAACTGCCTCTTGTCTTACTTATTTAGAATGGGCTTCCTCCTTCCCAGGAAACTGCTACTTCACTGAAGTCTATCACATCACCTCCCCCCTTGAAGGCACCATCCCTCACAACTATAAACAAAAATAGTGATAACATATAAAATCAGAATGGAACAGGAAAAAAAGAAGGGAATGGGTAGAAACATTTACCCTTCTAAAAATAGACACTGCTTTCAAATACACTGGATTTCTAGTATAATTTGCCATGTTTCTCTCTGGAATTAAGGCACCTATAAAATAGTTTTGTCAATTATAAAGAATATCTGGATAAATCAAATCTATTTGATAAATCAAATAGAATTGGCAACTCTAAAAATGTGCTTATCTTGAGAGTCAACTCTAGTCAAAAGCTGTGCTGAATTCTCCAATAAGCCCTTAATAACAAAAATATTCAGAAATAATTCTACAATTGAAAAAATACATGTAAAAGGAATTTATTATGAAAAAATAAAATCTGCAAGGTTTTTTTGTTTCCATTTTATTTGGATTTGAAAGACAGAATTAAGATTAATAGATACGTATATTTATGCAAATCAACGAATCCCACTTTTTACTCTTGGTATTTGGTAACTTTACATTATCTGTCCTATCCAGAATGATTAAAGTGTTCATTATTCCCAGTTACCAGAATATATGCTATGCACCTCTTCCATCTTCTGCATTCACCACCACCATCTTTAAAAGGTAGCAGATCAGTCATTTATTTTCATAATTGTCTTACTAAAATCCTTGATACTGCCTTGCAAAAGAATAGCTAAGAATATCCCAATGTACTTGCAAAATTTATATGTTTTTGAATTTCTGCACCTAGTGAGCAAAACTATTTTTGGACTATATCCTTTCTTGGCCTTCCATTTTCTACTGTGTCTTGACTTTGGGTGGTTTGTCTCTTTCCTGTGATTACCTATTCTATCAGTACCTTTCATGTAGCACTAGAAACATCACTAAGACTAAAGAAAAAAAAAATCAGGTCAGCTGCTTGGCATAGATATTTGCAATCTGCTAACATTTTCCAGAAATTCCTCAGAGTTGCTCATTGTGCAAGAAAACTTGGAATCGGGGGGGGGGGGGGGGAGGGGAGGTGCTTTGCAAAAGCCAAGACGGCTAAAAATGCTCCTAATATAAAGCAAAGTAGGACAGCAATTCCTTTGAGGATTTCAATTATCAACGAGTCAGCTGTATGAGGGAGTAAGTAGGTGGCAGAACAGCCCTACCCTTATTATCTATTCTGGAAAACAAGGGAGAGACGGATAGCTTCAAGGGAAGAAGTGCTCTAATTCAAATATCACTTGCAGAACGTGTGTACTTACTGTTTCTTCAAGGACCTTAACATAAAAACCAAACCAAGATTGTAAACATTTGACAAGAGTCACTTCATGCTATATGAAGAGATTGCACTGAGAACATCTGGTCAAGAAACAATACAGGTAGTTCTCAATTTATGATCACGATTGAGCCCAAAATTTCCATTGCTAAGCAAGGCAGTTTTGCCCCATTTTATTATCTTTTTTGCCACACTTGTCAAATAAATTCCTGCATCCTGTTAAATGAAGGGGCGTTGGTCCTACCTGATACACCCTTTCTCATCGTGATTGCCGGGAGGGGCCAGGATGGGTTATTCTAGGCTCTAGCTCTATGGACTGAGTTGAATTTTGAGATTCCATCTCCCTGGTGACGATCCTGTTTGACAATGAAATCTAAGCGAACGGAAATCCATCTGAAACACAGAAACAAAATGCCCCACCTCTCGGGAGTCAGGCCAGACAAGTAACAGGGTGGGAGCTGGCCCCTCCCGTTGATAACGACGAGAAAGGGCGTATCAGGTAGGACCGATGCCCCTTCTCAATAGTGTATTGCCAGGAGGTGCCAGGATGGGACATACCAAAGCTTGGCAGTCCTACAGGTAGTAACTGTCCTGGGTCGACATCCCTGGCTCATGAACTCGTGAACCCGCTGCAGGACTCGCCAGCCAAATGCCGCCTCAGCAGAAGTGTAAGAGTCAAGTCTGTAATGGCGGACAAATGGAGATGGTGACATCCACGTAGCCACCCTACAAATCTGACAGTAACCAGGGTAGCCCAGGCTGCCGACATGGCTGCACTGCGCGTAGAATGTGTGGTTATCCCCTGAGGCACTGGGAGAGCTTGAAGCTCATAAGCATGAGCTATACATACCCTAAGCCAATGCCCTACGATAGAAGGGGTCACCATGTGGCCCAGAGTTGACGGCTGAAAGGAGACGAAGCGGTCGAGATGGAGGGCTCTCCTAATGTCCAGCGTATGCCAGATCTGCTCCAAGGCGTGCCTAGGCCTTGGACAGAAATCAGGCATGACCAACTCCTGTGCTCAGTGAAATAAGGAGTTGACCTTTGGAAGGAAGGCAGGGTCCAGCCGCAGGACCACCCTGTTTGGGTGAAAAATACACAGGTCCTTCCTCACCGATAATGCCGCCAACTCCAATATCTGTCTGGCCACAAGGAAGGCAACCTTATACGAGAGGAGATGAAGGCTGGCCTCCCACAAATGTTCAAAGGGCGTTTTGGTAAGGGCCTGTAATATCCTGGTCAAGTCCCAGATGGGATACCGGTGGATCGTTGGGGGTCACAAATTAGAAGCCACTCACAGAAATCCTCACACCCTCGGATGGGGGGCAAGGGAGCCCCAGTCCCCAAAGGTCAAGACATAGCCCAGGGCAGCAACTTGCCTACGCAAAGTGTTAAGGGAAAGCCCCCATTGCAGGCCCTCTTGTAAAAACTCCAACACCTCCGCCACTGAAGTTGAAGTAGGGTCCAAATGTCTCCTGGCATACCAGTCCGTAAAGGTTGTCCAGGTTGCGTTGTAAATGCACATGGTTGAAGGCTCTAGAAATGGGGCAGCAGAGGAAAAGCCTTGGAGGAGGAGAAAGAAATTTGAGGGAGACCCCTGCTCTTATTGTCTCCCTGACCCAGGCGTCCGTAGTTATGTCGTCCCAGCAGTCCGCGAATAGGCCAAGATGGCCTCCTATGGGAGCCTGCAGCATGATGTCACTTGTGGTAGCGGGCACCTCTGCCACTATTGCCCCAGAAGGGGCAGCCAGACTGCGGCAGTCTACCCCTGCCTCCATAGGGAGGTCTGTTGGTTTGGAATGCAGATATGGGCTGGAAGGGCTGCTGTTGACAGGGAAAGCTTGCCCCAGCTCCCCCCTGCCGGAAGGAGGGCCATCTAAAATATGGTGTTGGGCGGTAATTGGTCCGTCTGCCTTGTGAAGGGAGCACCTTCCTCTTGTCCCTGGTCTCAACGAGCAAAGGATCCAGAGACTGGCCAAATAAGTTTTCCCCTTCAAAGGGGGCAGAAGCCAATTTCCACTTATTCTTAGTGTCCATGCACCAATGACGTAGCCAGGTCATACGGCGAGCAGTGACCGCAGATGTCATGGCACTCGCTGAAAACTTGGTGGAGGCCAAAGTAGCATCTGCAGTATATTCTGCCACTGCGAGGATCTTAGAAAGATCCTGGTGGGTGGGCCCTCACATCCCTCTGGTGCCAAACGTGACTGCAGCTGTCGAAGCCAGCGCACTGATGCCCTGGTGAAAAACAATGCTGTGGTCAACACCCGTATTGCCCAAGAATCTGCCAGGTGAGCCCAGCAAAGTGCTGACTCCTCCCTGTGCTCCTCCGCCTTCAAAGCGTCCTCCGCATCAGGCGGGAGAATGGAGGAAGAGGTCAAGGCACTACTGGGGTATCCACCTTGGGCACCTGAACAAAGTTAAGAAGGTCAGAGTCAACCCCAAAAAGCGTATTCTCCTGACTGGTGGGCTGGAGATGTCCACTGTCTACGGATCACCTCTAGGAACATTTTAGGGATAGGGATTATATCTGCCATTATGGCCCGTTCCATGAACAGGAAATCTTCCTGTTCTCCAAGGTCAGTAGGAGGCTTAGGTACATTAGAATCCGTTCCCAAACGGGCAGTAGCCCATGCGTTGGCGAGCAGTGGTTTGAGGAGGGCAGGGTTGAAAAGACCCTGAAAGTGCTGTCTGTCCAGGAAGTCCCACTGAAAATTGGAAAATCTCCCTCACCACCCCTCCGATTGGGAGTACCAGCTCTGGCCCGAATGTGCGGGCGAAGCAGGCCTATAAAACTTGCCCCCTCAGCCGATGGCCCCAAAGGGTCCACATCCCAGTCAAGAGGTAAACCTAGATCGGTCAAGTGTTGCTGCTGACGGATTCCTTCAGCAATCCCTCCCGATTGCTTGATCAATCCTCCTGCCACATACACCCCGGACAGAACCCCATCACGGTGGGGGTAAATGTCGCCTCAGGCGTTTTACATGTGACCCCTGAGGGGCCAGGCCGCTGTGGGTGGGTCATTAAGTCCTCAGGTGACCAGGTTGAAGCAGTTCCCGATTGGGAAACCTCGTGGTTGCTGCAAAGTGATATCAGGGGAATGGCATACTACGTGGCATTCCGCCCTCATGTTACTGGCATGGCCTTGTGACACCTGCAGAAGCCTTTGCAAGGCACCTGCAGAAGCCTTTGCAAACTGTTTGTCCAAGGGCTTTTGTCGCTTTTGTACTGTCTGTTCCTCTGCCTTAGAGGACCCCTTATGCGCCATGGCCTTAGCCTGTATCTTGGCAGCCGCTGCCAGGCTAGCAGTCCGTGGCCTAGACGTTGCTCTGTCCACCTATCAGGCTGAGGAGACCAGGTGCCCCCAGCTGAAAAATTTGAGCGCTTCCCACTGTCCTCCATTATTCCTACAAAGGAAAGCCATGACAGGCAGCTATCCTATGCAGAAGACAGCAAGAGAGCGAAACAGAATAGAATAGACCTATAAAGGGCCTTTTGCCTCGCTCTCCGAGGACTAGGCCCAGCTGGGGTGGGCCAGGCGGCAATGCCTTTAAAATCAGGGCGCAGGGCAAGCTGAAGGAAATAGAGCTCCAACTGGAAAATACTGGCCAGAATCCTGCGGTCCACGATAAAGAAGGTCCAACAAAATGGTTGCCCAAGTCACAAAATGGCCAAATCGCCGTTTTCGCGCCTCAGTGCCTGTCAGCTGAGGCGCGAATACCCAAGCTGCCAGATAGGTATTAGGCCGCAATAGCAATCCCAGTTGCTGCAGTAGGAGGCAGGCCTGAGGTCAGGACTCCCAGCCACTGATACAACGAATTCTGCCTCACAAAAATTTAGTGCCCCAATGCTGGGTTAGCACAGCCACCCGGACTGAAGGGTCTTGGGCAGGATGTGGCAAATAGTGGATCAACTGCACTCTGCCTCAGTGCAATTGATCCAGGAGGCGTGTCAGGCTGTGAGAGGATGGTGCGGTCCCAAGCACTCGGATGACTCTCTGCGCTCTCCACATACTGACACCAAAAAGGAAACGGCTCACGTCCAGGCTGAAAAGACTGGCGTGGTGGAGCTCACTCTGCTGCAGTCAGAGGTGAGGGATTGCCTCCATCACACAGCTGACAGGCACTGAGGCGCGAAAACGGCTATCCAAAATGGTGGGCACTGAAGCAGCACAAATAGAGCAAAGAGGAGTGTGCCAAGGCTACAGAAGGCTGGCACGGTCCTGGCAGCTCCTAGCTCAACCCTTCACAGTGGGGAGTTGCCATCCAAGATGGGGGTCAAACCCCCTTTCTGCAACACCCCAAAGTCCTACCAGTCCTGTCAAGAGGGGTAGGGGTGTGGGAGGCACCGATGTAGGCCATCCCCCATTCTCAAGGCACCGATGTAGGCATCCCCCGGAGCCAGGAGAGACAACACACTCCCCCACAGCTGCAGAGTCAATGCAGAGAACAACTAAAAAAAAAAAAGTCCAGGGAAGAAAGGCTCAGAAGCTCTATGGAGCGAAGCAACATGTGTCCATAGTTGAGACTGAGTTGAAAAAACTGAGGAATGTCACCAGGGAGGCAGAACCTCAGAAAATTCAACTCAGTCCATAGAGCTAGAGCCTAGAATAACCCATCCTGGCACCTCCCAGCGATACACTATGGAGAATCATACTGTCATTAAGTGAATTCAGCTTCCCTCATTGACTCTGCTTGTTGGAAGCCGGCTGAAAAGGTTACAAATGGTGATCACCTGAATTTTGATCACGTGACCATTGGGGTGCTGCAATGGTTGTAAGTGTAAGAACCAATCATAAATCACTTTTTTCAGTGCCATTGTTCCTTCAAATGGTCACTAAACAAATAGCAATAGCAACAGCACTTAGACTTATATACCACTTTACACTGCTTTATAACCCTCTCTAAGCAGTTTACAGAGTCAGCATTTTGCTCCCTACAATCTGGGCCCTCATTTTACCCACCTCGGAATGATGGAAGGCTGAGTCAACCTTGAGCCTGGTGAGATTTGAACTGCCAAAGTGCAAGCAGCTGGCAGGCAGCCTGCAGTACTGCACTCTAACCACTGCACCACCATGGCTCATATGGTTCTAAGTTGAGGACTACCTATACATAAATATTATAAATTTAAGGGAATATTATAAATTTAAGCAGAAATAGAGACAAAAGCATATAGACCTTGCACCTCCAGGTACTTTTTTCCTTTGACATATTGGATGAATAGGTGCTAAAACGAGTACATTCAGAAAACGCAGTATTTTTTTAATAAACTCCTGTTCAATCAGTGATGAAACATTAGTACAAGCAGACTTTAATAGCTAGAATAGAATGATGGGTTTGAAAAACAGTACATTGCCTAACAATTTAGGGGAATAACGTAATAACATAATCTCATTCAAAAGGAAAGAACTCCAAAAGGAATAATAGATAAGTTAAACCTTGACATGCATAGCATTATACAACCATTCACTAACCATATATTTTTCCTCTCAAGCAACTTTCTAACATTTTAAGATTCAAATTCCCTCAGCAACACTAGCTGTGATGACCAGGGGTGTGGCACGAAGCCAACACAGCCAGAGAACCGATATGAGTCCCTTTATTGGCACCAACTTTGCCCCAATGTCCTGTTTATTCTCTGGCCTAGAGAAAAACTCTCCCACAAACCTTCTGGCTTCTGGCTGCAGATACTCCAGTCCAAACGCTGTAAGCAAAATGACTGCAATCAATCACTCCAGCAGGGCAATATAATGAGACCCAGAAACAAGGAATAATTACAGCAAGACAAGATAAGCACACAGAAGCACGGCATTAATTCAAACAGTCAGGAGGAATGCCAGGAATATAGGCCACAACTCTCAATACTAGATGAATTCAGTGTTTGTTCCTGACAAATGTTCCTCCCAACTGCCTCTCCTTTAAACTCCATCCCCAGGTGTGCCTTGTGAAAAGAATCAGGGCACTTTCCTTCCTTGTAAACCATGCAATCTACGTTGCTCTCTTCTGCAGATGAGGAGGGAGGTGGGCCTTGATCTTCATCTGAACCCACTCCTCTCCCTTGTTCTACCTCTCCCCTGCTCTGTCCAGTCAGTTTTTGCCCTTCCCCAGTTTCCTCCACAGAGGAAGCCACTCTCCTGCTATCAGCTATTCATCTTCCGTCTCAGATTCAGACGCTGACGGGGGCATGACGGGGGCAGCACTGAATTTTGGCAATAGGAGCCTGAATAGCGTAGGGGAGTAATGCCTCCTACAAAGGCAGCATTTAAGATCCAGCTGCTGCAATTACTTGTGAGTTCAATCCCAGGCAGGCTCAAGGTCGACTCAGCCTTCCATCCTTTATAAGGTGGGTAAATTGGGGACCCAGTTTGTTGGGGGCAATAAGCTGACTTTGTATAAATATAAATATACAAAAGTATGAAGGCTATTGCTTAACGCACTGTAAGCCGCCCTGAGTCTCCGGAGAAGGGTGGCATATAAATCAAATTTTTAAAAAAATAACAGTAATAACTAGAATTTCAGAAACTGTAATCCATGAATATATTTCTTTTTCTACATATATTGCTCAAGTGGCAAACTTATAAAACCATACAGTGAAATATATCTGCTGATACATAATCCATTCTAAAATTGGTTTGACCCTACACTCACCCAAACAAATCTCTCAGTATTTGGAAATATGACAAAAATTCATTTTTTCGCTTAGTTTTTGTTAATTAATTTTAATTGCATTAAAGTACTGGTTGAACAAGTGCTAAAATCAGTTGTCATGTTTTATTTCCATTTTCTTATAATTATTGTAGGACACTGCTTATACAAGCAGAAAGATAGCATATTAGTACATAAATAAAGCCAGAGTAAAATTATTGGCAAATTAAACTGCATATTGTAAGAGTGTGGGACCACTACCAAAGTGAACTTCAACAAAACTTCTGCTATCCTACCTTCTTCTTACATGCCTTTACATCTACTAAATGTCACCATTTCTAATCAGTTAGTGGTATATAATTGCTCCCATATTCTCCGTACATGCTGTAAGAAGCCAAAAACCAAGGTAACAGTACATGTACAGTCTCTCTCTTTCTTATACACATGCATTCTCAGGTTATTGAAAATACAAGAAGCTCCATCTGGCTCTTTAGGACATGGGTTTAGTAAATATGACCTTCTAAAAGAGCTGTGGCAAGTCACTGAACAATGCAAAGGTTCCTTCCAGGTTGCATGATTTCGACTACTTTGAGCAAGGAAGATTAATGGATCAGAAACAATATTGTATGGCATGGACATTAGTGGAAGGGATTCTTGCACATGGAAACAATTTTGCAAAGTGAAAAAACACATTGTGAATCTTTCTTTTTACATAAACAATTCAGTGTAGCAACAGAAACAGGTAAGGAGTATATTTACCTGTAAACCAGCTGGTGAGAGAAGTTTGAAAAGGACTTGACCTAGATTACTGTGATTAGGCAATGTTGTTCAAAGCTTTAATTAGAATCAAGATCATGAAAGAAGGAAGATGATGCAAGGTAGTTACAGACTGTGTAGGTCTCTGTACAGTTCAAGGAAGTGTTCCTTCATCCTAATTATTTATCTTTAAAAAGAAAAAAAAGCCCTAGGTGTATTTTGATATTTATTTCTGTAATGTCCATTACTGAAAAATTAATGCAACCGATTTTCAGCAGCTCTGTGGGCCACAAAACAGAGAACATGTGGGGAATGACAATTGCATACCACTGTGATAACTTATTCCAAAGAGGTATACCTTTATTTATTACGTATAGACAGCCTCTTAACATCTTTGGCAACAGCTTTCCATATCTATGTTCACAATATTCACATTATCAGAAAAATAAAACCATATGTAGAAATCATAGTGGAAATATATACATAGCAACCTAAAATTTAATAATTCAGAAATAGAAAATGCCTCTAAACCACATTTATGATCACCTTTGTGAACACCTTCAATGAGAGTGTATAATGTACAGTATTTCAAATGGAAAAAGGTTCCACAAGTATAAGACAACAACAAAAAGTCTTTAGTCCCCATGCCTGGCAGCTTGATCCCTCTCATAATCAGGCACACAGAGTTTCTACGGCAGAACTCCAAGTTCCATCAAGGCAGATTGGAATTAATGACAATCCATAACAGCACAAATATTCCAATTTTGATATGTACTAACACCAGTCATGCATGGAAAATCCAGTTTTGTAGCTCTGGCACCTGCTTTATTCTAAATAAAGAAGGGAAAAGTTGGGGGGGGGGGAACTATGGGTGGTTGGGTGGGGGAGAAATCCGTTGATAATATGTAAATGGTGAAAAGCTAGAACAAATGTTTGCATAGAATATTGGCATAGGAAAATGGATGAAGAAATGTTAAGATAATCAGATATTGGTGAAAAGTTAATAGGCAGTGTATGATCTATTGTGAAGAAGGAATGTTGGCAAAGGAAAAATGCCTGAAAATAAAAGTATCCTTTTCCCATTTTGTTATGTGGAAAAAAGTGTTTATTTAAGGCAGTGATGGCTAACCTTTTTGCCATCGCGTGCCAAAAGCGGGGGGAGCATGGGGGGGTTCCATGCGTGTGTGCCCACACCCATAATTATATGTGCCCCGTGCATGCAAGCGTGACACACACACTGCCCGCTTTTGGTACACGATGGCACGGTAGGCCTGGGAGACCCATTTTTTGCTCTCCCCAGGCTCCAGAGCCTCTCTAGGAGCCTGGGGAGGGTGAAAATGGCCTATTCACGCCATTTTCCCTGTCAAATATAATTATTTTGGTCTTTGATAGCTTTTCAGATCCGTATTTCTTGCTACATCAAACGACTGAACATTTGTTGCAAATTGCTCAAATTCTTATGATGGTATCTTAAGTACTCAAGTACCAGAATATTGTGAATAATCATTCACAACCAAGATTCCATATATATTTATCCACAAATTGATTAAACAATATAATGGACCTCATGTATCTTTTAAAACTCTGTTCAATCCCAAATCTTTCATTAAGCATTCCATTTATTCTAATACAATACACATTTAATCATACACTCTTATTGCATTGAGAAACCAAAGAAGTTGGTTCCACAACTCCATATATGTGCAAAAAAATCTATAATTCAAACACTTTGACGCACTTTTTATCCAATAAATTATTTCTCATATTCACATAGTTCTCAATGACCTTTTAAAGAGCAAAAATGTGATATGCAAGGATAGTATGGTAAACTGAAGTGGACAAAAGTGTTTACAATCTGACATTGGCAACTTCAATGTACCTGCTGGCAGCTCTGTATTATTATCATTTCCTCCAACATCCAATGTCTCCTAAACTCAATGAGTATTTCTCTAAGCTTGGACAGCTCCTTTGTGACTTCAGGAAAAGGTACAACTCCTTTAGAAGTTGTTGACAAGTAGAATTAGAGTGCCCACATGGGATCTGAAGCATCCTTGCCTACTTTGGATCCAAATATTACATACTTTATCATACCTATTTTTCATTCGTTTGATTTCTTTACATTCTAAGTCACAATTTTCTATATAACCATTACTACTGATTATATAGATTACCAGATGAACACAAAATACTGATTTATGTTGCCTGTCATGGCTTTGTTTTTTAAAAAAAGCTTTCATCTCACAATTTTAAGCAAGACAGAGAAACTAAATTTACTAGTCTTAATTAATCTGTACCACATTTAGCATTCTGTTCTTACTGTAGTGGAAGTACTAGTAATTTCTAGCACATTTGACCGTATATCAGAAGCTTGATTTAGGCCCAGTTTTACTCCAAGATATTCACATTATTTTATACAAGCTAAGATTACTACTGTAGAGTTTACCTTATAAGCTATTATATTGTTGCCATGTTTGCATTATACTGACATACTTTCTGGATGCATTGAAGAAATTAAAGACTTTCACAGCTTCAATAATAGTGTATTTCCTGCATATAGTAGTCTGATGCTACAAATTCTAGGAAAGAAGCAACTGCTGTACATGAATTCTGAAAAGACAGAAAAAAACCACTGAGATTCAATGGTTTAGCATATTAAATCATTCGAATCTCCTATAACAAAGATCTGAAATACAGCAACTGAAGATTATCTTTGAAGATGGCAACACATCAATACTTGGGCTGCAAACCTAAGCTTGGGCCTTGTTAGTGTTTGAATGGAAGACCTCCAGGGAATACTAGGCCTGCATGGTAGCCTGGGAAATTGGCGGGAGGGGGAAGAATTTCCTGGAAAAACGCAGTGACAAACTGCTGAGGGAAATTGTACATTAGAATTCTAGACTGTAGTTCCATAAAAATTAGTAATGACTTACCTCAGGTTCATAAGATGAGCCTAATAACGTTTCTAATAATTTCTTTTATTAATAGCATGATGATGGTGGGGGTGTTCTCCTGAAAACCATTAGCTCTTCTGAAAATAAGTTCAAGTACATGTAACTAAATATATAAAAGATATCAACAAAAAGATTTGGGGTTTGTTTTCTACTGCCACTAATTTCCAGAATGACTCAGGTGCATAGCCAGATCTCCTGATCTATTAACAGTTCTATAGCAAAACCTTCTGGGAAAAGATGTTTCTCAATTCCAAGAACTAATTTGCACTAAGAAGTCTCCTGGCTACTCCAAGAGAAAAACATTTTACACATTTCCTGGACCTAGCATTTTTTAAAATGTAACAATGATTTCTTGTGTATGCATTACTTAGATAAAACTAGTGACTATTTGTATATTTTACTGTCAAAATAACAAAAAGCTAATTGCCAGTGGAACAGTTGAGAGTCAAAGGATCTCTGAGACAAGAATAAATTAATCAACTATCATCCTGGTTAATTCTAAAAGATCAGTATATAAAATCACTTCCTTATGTAAACTAAGGTGGTGGCTATCACTGGAAACAAATAAGAACAAAATGCCTAAGGTATTACCTGTTCTTACAGGATCTTGTCCAGAGATTAAAAATAACTAGAAAATTCTGTCTCTCTCCAATTAGCTCCAATGGTCTCAGCTTTCAGATGTAAAATGACATTTTCAAGGCTTTTTATGGCTTTAATAACTGTATTTTTCGGTGTATAAGATGCACCTTTTTACCCCCAAAAAGGGGGTGAAAATCTGGGTGCGTCTTATACTCTGAATGTAGCCCCACCCACCCATCCTTTGGACATTTTCGGGCAGTTCCAGGCATCGGGGATCTGGGTCGGGGCACAGCCTGAGGAACAAACCTCTTCCTCAGGGACGATCGGGGGGGGGCGGGATCTGCCTGGCAGCTTCGGGGAGGGCAGCTCAGGGCAGACAATGGTCGCTATGACTTCACTCCCCAGCAATGTGAGGAGCTGCTGCTGCTGCAGCCCTCTCCATGCCCAGGAGCCGAGCTGAGCCGAACAGGAGCTCCTACAGTGAAACATCCCTCCTTTCCAGCCACTGCTGCCCGCTGGCTGGATTCCCCAATCCAATTCTCAGAGCTGCATTTCAGGTGGCGGCCAGTTCCCCTGCAATGTGCAGCGGGGAACCATGAACCGTTTTGGATTCGGGGAGGGGATCGCAGTGCTGCCGCCTGAAAATGCTTTCTTCCCATTGCACATTGCAGAGCTGCGCGCCCTCATCCTCCTTCTCAGCAGACTCACCTTCTCTTTCCTGGCATCAGGATTCCATCCCAATTCCAAAGGAAAGCATTTTCGGGCGGCAGATCCACAATCCCCTTCCCGATTCCAAACATGGAATATGCAGAGGCAAAAAAGTGCATTGTAATTCAGGTGGCAGCTCTGGCCAGGAGGAAAGAGAAGGTGAGTCTGCGGAGGAGGATGAGGGCGTGCAGCTTTGCAATGTGCAATGGGAAGAAAGCATTTTCAGGCGGCAGCACTGCGATCCCCTCCCTGAATCCAAAATGGTTAAACACTGGCAAGCCTGAGTGGCTTTGGTTACATGGACTTCAACATCTTTAGTTCTGGATGGGTGGCACTACTCCAGACAGATTCAGTCCACAATTTGTGGGTTCTCTTGGAGTTGTGACTCCTGTTCAAAGAGCAGACAGCAGTTGCGGCTAAGATAGCCTTTGCACAACTTCTGGTTGTGCACTAGTTGCGGTCTTCCCTGGATCAGGAGTCACTGTGCTCAGTCATTCATGCCCTGGTCATCTAAAGATTGGACTAATGAAATGTGCTCTACATGAGGTTACCCTTGAAATGTATTTGGAAGCTTCACATAGTGCAGAGAACATCAGTGCAGTATAGTCACTGGGAACTCTAGTGGCCAATGTTACACCGCTGTGCCATTAGCTGCCAGTTGGCTTCCAGGTGTAATTCAAGGTGCTTATTTCCTATAAAGCCCTGCATGGCATTGGCATGGGTCCAGTTTATTTGGGGAACTGACTTACCCCTATGGGACAGATCCACTCTACCCAGGCCTGCAGAAGAGGCATGCTGTGGATCCCGTCAGTCAAGGAATTCTGGCTGGTGAGGGCCAGGAGAAGAATCTACATTGCTGTGGCCTTGGCTCTTTGGAACATTTTCCCCCTGAGGTGAGATTGGCTCCCACCCTCCACAAGAGCCTATAGACCTGGCTCTGCCAGTTGGCTGGGGGAGTATCACACTGGAAATGATTGATCAACTAATAGCAGTTCCCACTCCCCACTTTAAATTCTGTTCCTTTCTTCCCCATCTTTTAGTTATCTGTATTTTCATTGTGATTTTATACATTTCTGTGTGTGAGATGGGTGGCAAACAAATCAAATCAAATCAAATCATAATAAGGATTTCCTCAATGTTTATATTCCTTCCCTTCCACACACCCCACACCCCCACTACCTCAGTGGATAAAACAAAATAAACTATAACAACTAAATTGGCATAAGGACAACTTAAAACCAGTTTGAGATGTTTAGTGTACCTTCTCTCAAAGAGGAAAGGAAGCTCTAACTGGCAGCAATGTAGCTGCAGTTCAGGACAGAAGAAGGTAAAAACTCAGATAAAGTAAATGAATTTCTCCACAATCAGTTGAATTAGCTCCTAAAGCACTGAAGGGACTAGAGGAAATTATCACAAAACTTCTAAATACAATGCTTGAAAACTCATAGGAAATTGTTGAACAGCAAATGTTTTTATCTTTAAAATAAGAGAAGGGAGGTCTAGAAAAATTACAAACTTGTCAGTTTGATATCTATACTGGGCAAGGTACTTGAGAAGATTATAAAGCAACATGCATACACACTTAGAAGGGAATACAAAAAGAAAAGGTACAATGGATTAGCCAAGTTAACCTTATCTTCTTTTTTGATAGTACCACAGCTTTAATAATTCAGAGAATGCTGTGGACAGTGTATCTTGAACTCAGCAAGGCATTCAAGAAAGCCACTTGATAGCCACATTAACAAAATGCTAAAACATGACCTCAACTGTATGATGCAAATAGATTAATAATTGGCTAAATGACCACACCCAGAGAGTATTCATAATGGCTTTTAAACAGCGTGAAGAATAGTATGGAGTGGAATAGCACAGTATTTTGTCTATTCCTTGTATTATTCAATATTTCTATTTGTGATCTGATAAAAAAATGCAAACGGGAAAAGAATTTGATATTCGGGTAGGCCAGAAGATGAACATGAATCAACAATGTAATCAGCTGTGAATATAGAAATTATATCTTGAATTGTATTCACAGGAGGCTAAAGTCCAGGTTACAGGAAGTGTAGAACACCTGCTCTGATCAAATGCTCTACATTGGGAATACTGGATTCGGTATTTTGAATACTGTTCAAAAAGAACAGTGACAAATTGGAGTGAGTTCAGAGGGGGCTACCAAGATGTGAGCAGTCTGGAATCAAGCTTTGTGAAGAAATATATATCTATTTTGCTCACAGGAGACAACAGTGGAGAGATAGGATAGCAGTCTTCAAATATTTAAAGGCTATCAGAGATGTGCATATTTTTTACCACCCCAGAGAACAGGACCAGAACCAATGGATTAAAACTACAATGAGAAAGCTTCAAGGTTAGGGTAAGTCACGGGGAATTTCCTGACCGTACAAGCTGTCACTCAGTGAACTGGATTGCTACATAAAGTGGTGAATGCCCATTTGCTGGAAGTCTGCAAACACAAGCAGGATAGTCATATCCGTCAGGGAAGTTGTAGAGGATGCAGCACTGAAAAGAGGGTGGATTGCAAAGGTAGCACATTATCAGGTAAGAAAGATCAGGTCCACAAATGAAGGTCAATTTCACGATTGCTAAACGTGGCTATGGAATCTTCTCAACTAATGGATAGCATAAATCAGGGGTGTCAAACTCGATTTCATTGAGGGCCAGATTAGGGTTGTGTTTAACCTCGGGGGGGGCGGGGGTGTGGGGTTAGGATGGTTGTGACCAGCTCAATGTCACTTGTGCTAGGGGCCCCTGTGGTTGCCCAAGCACTCTGCCAGAGAAAAAGGAGTTTGACCTCCAGAGCTCCATTTTCACTGGCAGAGGCACCATGGGTTGGTCTTTGCTGTTTCCAGGGTGGCCCTGTGGGCCACATCTAAGCACCTTGTGGGCCGGATCTTGCCCGCAGGCCTTGAGTTTGACACCCCTGGCATAGATTGATAACGGTTAACAGAATTCAAGGGATGTTGGACTTAGTTCACTTGCAGCTATGTATGGATTTTAGACTGATTGCTCTTTTAACTCCACCCCCCAGGTTCTGCTTCTCCTTCTATACACACCCTGTTTAAAATCTTAAATCAAAAATCATCTAAAAGACATCATCACATGGGTATGGACAAAATAAACAAATGCTTTGTTCCAAACTCAGAACAAAACCACCCTATTCAGAATGTTCCATTAGAACATTTCATATTTCATGTATCAAGTGTTTAGAAAGAATGAAACTCAAAATATTTTGACTGTTCTGCCAAGGGAACAATGGAAATTTGAGATAAGGTACTTACCCTAGTTTTGTAAGTGCTACCAAGTTAGATAGTCTTATAGCCCATGCTACTGCTTACTATACAACCTAAATAAAATTGCCAAAGGTAATGATTAAAAAAAAATTCCATAGTACACAAAGGAAGCAATACGTAAGCTCACTTTTTATGGCTTTTGTCTACATTAAAGCTGGTCACAGAATTGAACCTAGCAAATAACAGCAGTGGATTCATTTCAACAGATACGTAAGAGCCCCTCAAAATTCATTTCTTTGCATAGTTGTACCATAGAGAACCATAGAGATAATCTTGCAGATGGAATGCATCAGTTAGCAAGGAGTAGTTAAACCCAGGAAAGGAAGAAAATATCAGGAACTTAAATTGACTCTGTCTTAACTCTCTTTGGCATAAGAGGGAGGTAAAGGAAAACACTGTCAGATTTTTATGATTCTGTTACTATAGCCTACATCAATAAAGTTGAGTTGCAGTATTTTATCTGGAATTTGTTTTCCAGATAAAATAAATGACAAGTGTTCTGTACATATTTTAGGGATACAGAACTGGGTGATATAATTATAAAGAACAGAGATGTCAAACATGCGACCAACAGGCTGCATCAGGCCAGCAATAGGCTGAGCTGTCCCATGGGACCATGTTGCCCCGGCCCCCCTGGCCATGCCCAACCAGTCAGCCGTGACGACCAGGTAATGCCCACCCCGGCCCCCCCAAGGGCAAAGAAAATCCTGATACGCCCACAATGGGAGTTTGACACCCCTAATATAGAACTAGACCACCTGTTAGGTCACTGTCTTAAGAGATATTTCCTTACTAGATTCCTCAATGCCTTCAACAATGGCAGAGCTTCTAATGTAGTTGAAAAGTTTTTAAAAAGTCAGGGAAATATTAAGAGATGTAACTGCCTTGAAAATAGCCCACGCTGAACTGTCTAGCAGTTAAGCATCAAGCACTGACCACAGGAAATACTTTGTAACATTTTGTATTATGTCATAAATTGTTTTATAAAATTTGTTAAATCACAGTTTCATTGGTGTCATGGGATCCAGGATTTATAAGCATTCTGGAGCCTCAAATTTTAGCCCATTTGAGATTTCTTGATTCAAAAGTTGTTGCCCTACAATACAACATTTCACCCAATTTAAGAGTATATAGATGTTATTATCTTAAACTTCTAGTCTCCAACGATGGAAACATTCAATTAATTACAGATCTTCTATGCCATTTATATAGACTCATACAGTATACCTTATCAGTAGATTTTAACAGTCTGAGGATTTTATTTCAAAGCTGCTTTGAGTTCCTGAGCAAAAGGTAGAATATCAATCTAAGAAGCAAATAAAAACAGCCATTGTTTCTTATAACAATAGATTGCAAAGTATTTTTATCGAAATCTGAACTTGTAGGATAATATTTAAAATATTTTCATTTAGGAACACGCTTCACCACTCCTAAAAATCACTGGTATGTGATTTTTATATAAACAAGATGATATATGTGCAACCACCTTATTTATATGTGTTTATAACAAAATGGCATTATACAGACAGCATATAAACTATCAATAAAGCTAAGGCTAACTTCTGAATACTCAGTATGAGCAAGCCTAAATTAAACTGTGATTTAAAAGAAGCATTAATATTTAGACTCTGGGAAAGAAAAAAAGATCTACTTGAAGTTTCTACATTACAAAAAACAAAAACAAAAAAGCCACATTTTATTTTTGATATCAAAGATTAAAGCCCCCCCCCAATATCCTCTACTACGTGTGTGCGCGGGCGCACACGTGTGTGTGTAAAATTTAGATTTTTCAGCAGAAACAAAGAGCTAGGACTTTTATGACAATTTGCACAAAATTTTAAATATGTAACTATCAATTTTTTTAGCTGTGTTGTATGCCCCTCAGAACTGATGGTTTGCAAGATAGGTGGCTATATAAATTGGTTGAATGAATGAATGAATGAATGAATGAATGAATGAATGAATAAATAAATAAACAAACAAACAAACAAACAAACAAACAATTTATACACACAGATTGACATTGGGGGAAGTTAATGTTTCCCTATCTTTTCATTACTAATGTAGGCATGGATATTGTTTATTGATAATACAAAGCTGCTAAAATATTGTTTCATTATTAGCTGAATAACAGAACAAATGATGAATCCAAATAGCTTGCAGATGAGCACAAAAAGTTTTCTTGGTCAAAATTACTCCACCTAGATTAGCCCTATCTACACTGACTAATTATTCAAGACTAGAACTCCTTGTTAAAACAACCAATGGAAGACAGAATCTGGGATTTTCTCTACCCAATGCAAATCTTCTGCCAATGTGCCACAGTTCTTTCCTTGACTGTATATGTCACCTCTCTGATTAAGAATTGTTTACTAAAATGAGGTTTATGTGACATTTCATGTTATCAACAAGACTGGAAACACAAAAATGTATTTTACCCAGAATTAACTACAAATCGCTGCTGAGAATCACTTGATGATGAGACGGATGACATATAGATTTAATAAATAAATTAAATTAAATGAGATGTATGCATGCCAAAAGGATTAAACAAAGTTTACATCAACTGCAGAAATAAGAGGTATAAAATCAGGAATCAAATTGATTCACCGTGATATCAGATGGGGAACATAATCTTTACTTGCTTGGTTCATTCATGAAATAATTAGAATTTCAGAAGGCATGTCCTTTGAATTTCTAACATTCTTATATAGTCACAAAACAGGATCTCTTTTACTATAGTGCAAATTTATAATGACAGATATACAAACTTTCAGAGGTAGTCTCAATGACATGGAAGTAATCAGCTGCCCTGCCAGATCATTCTGGTAATGTGATTGATCACCATGATACACTAGAAAATTGGGTTGAAAAACTTTAGTATTAATGTCTCCCCAGCACCTACTTCAACTAAGCTAGCCTTTGGTTTACTGGGAAACAATGAGAAATATGGGTATATCTGACACAAAAGCTCAGCCACTTGAACTTATGCTAAGAGACCTTTTCTAGTCTTGAAAGCAAATGTGACTTTCCTACAACAAAGATTGGTCTTCATCCAGCGAGCCACAGTTACCCCTTTTTCCAGAAAAGATGGGATACTTGACAAGCAATAGCTGCTTTCCCATTCCAACTGTCAGATCACAGAAATAGAGGCGGGGTTTTAATCATTTACACTTCAAAAACTCGTTTTGGTACAAAGATTTGAGGGCGGCGCGAGGAGTTGAGAGGAGAAGCGGGGGAGGGAAAGAGTTCTTTGTATCTTACTGCAGTCTCCCCAACCATCCGGAATGGCTGGACTACAAGTCCCATCACCTGCACCTAAACATGGAGGCTAAGGAGGGTGGGAATTGAAACCCAATAGCTTCAGAGGCCACTGCCTGGAGGAGAGACCGCCTTAAAAAGTGACGAAGGCGCTCAAAGAGAGAAGAAAAGTAAACTTGGTGCCACCCGCACCGTCCGTCCCCACCGTCCGTCCCCCCACCGCGCCCAGCCCAACCCCGCGTACCGTCCTGGCGGCCTCTGCCCAGGTCCTGCCCTTCTTCTTGCGGCCCTTTTCCCTCATGGCAGCTGGCTACTGGCAAGAGCCGAACAACCGATGGAATGAATGAATGAACGAAGGCACGAGGGGAGGGGGCGTGTCCGAGGCCGGTGCGGGGTCTCTGCCGTGGGAGGGGGGGGAGAGAAGGAAGGGTTGGCCTCTGCTGCTACTTAAATCCTGAGTCTTGCAACGCCCGCAGCTACCCCAGCCGCCATGTTGGGAAGCCTACAGTAATCACGTGACAGTGCCTCCACCTCTCTCTTCCCCCCCACCCCTCCTCCTCAGCCTGCCCGCCAACTGACCGCGTAATCCCGCCTACTGCCAGTGTAGGGAAACGGGGCGGAGGTGGAGCCAAAGGGAAACAGTCGTGACAGGCGGCTCCGCCCTGCAGCGGGGGAAGAAGGCGTCGAGGGAGAGATGCGCATGCGTCGTTCTGGGTGACAGGAAAAACGCCATAGTCGTGGCCTTCCACCCAGTGTCGTAGGTTTGGATGGGCTGGGGTAGTTTTTTAATGTTACGCATGCGCACTGTCCTGTGACGGGCGTTTCACCATCTGGGGAGGCGACGCTCCACACACGGACTCCCAGTGGGAACCTGAGTACGGAGTTTCTGTTTGTTACGTGCAAGCTCTCTACTCGGGTCTCTTCAGTGCCCGGCCTTTCTCCTGTTGGTGGCAGAAATGAGGCGTTTAGATATTGGCTACGCTCCGGTTGCTATGCTGTCCGCATCGACTCGCAATTCAGCAGTTTCTCGCGGAGTTATGTCCGCATAAGACACTATTCAGGGCATCGCTGAGCCGTGGTTTTTTGGATTGATTCGGCCCACGCTTATTTGGCACGGCAAGTGAGTAGGAATAAGGAACTAAGAGAAGAGAAGAGAAGATAGAAGAATAGGAATAGGAATAGAATAATAGATCTTGGAGGTCTTCTAGTCCAGGAGTGGACAAATGTGGCTCTTTTACACCTGTGGACTTCAACTCCCAGAATTCCTGAGACAGCCAAGCTGTCTCAGGAATTCTGGGAGTTGAAGTCCACAGGTTGTAAAAGAGCCACATTTGCCCACCCCTGGACTAGAAGACCCCCTGCTTAGTCAGGAAACCCTTCACCACTTCAGACAAATGGTTATCCAACAACATCTTAAAAATTTCCAGTGTTGGAGCATTCACAACTTCTGCAAGCAACTTGTTCCACTGATTAATTGTTCTAACTGTCAGGAAATTTCTTCTTAGTTCTAAATTGCTTCTCTCCTTGATTAATTTCCACCCATTGCTTCTTGCCCTACCCTCAGGTGCTTTGGAGAATAGTTTGACTCCCTCTTCTTTGTGGCAACCCTTCAAATATTGGAATACTGCTATGGTGTCTTCCCTACTCCTTTTCATTAAATTACACATGCCCAATTTCAGCAACCGTTCTAGCCTCCAGTCCAGAGGTGGGTTCTATGTACCTTTACTACCGGTTCGCAACGGAGGCAACCCACCACTGGAATGGAGATTTTGCAATATCCTTCCCCTGGAGTGGGGTGGGAATGGAGATTTTGCAGTATCCTTCCCTTGCCATGCCCACCAAGCCACACCATGCCCACCAAACCACGCCCACAGAGCCGATAGTAAAAAAATTTGGATTTCACCACTGATATATATAGAGAGAGCTTGGTTATAAAAAATTCTCAGTTTCTTTTTTTGTCACATCTAGATGTTTGCAACCTAGATTGCTAATGTCACCCTTCAAAGTAGGCAAGATCAGGAAACTATCTAAAAGTGTGAAAAGTACCTTAATGCCATAAAGAATATTGTATCAGAATCTTCAAAGCCATTCCTTATATTAAAATATGCCTAACATAAATTAAGGTGCAATTGTTTTCAGTTTTTTTCTATTTTCCCAGGACTCAAATGTATTTTCTGCAATGGCTTGACATTCTTGCCTCCTCCTCTGAGTCAAACCAATATTCTATCATAAGTAGCACCATTTGTGGTGTGAAATCAGTAGCACCAAGCACCCATTTATTCTCTAAAGCACTAACTTGATGCCAAAAACAGAAAAATAAAATTTTGATCCACAAAAGATTCCACAGAAGAGATATTGGAGTTGGGAAAGTAAGACAGATGGTCATATATTCCTGATGCCAAAGAGTTTTGCTACATTCCTGCTGGATGTCGTCCTGGTAGTAATGTTGATATCTCTGAAGCTTTTGGTATAGGAGTCTTCAACATTTTAAGCAAATTTATTTGAAGAATTCAGGTGAGGAAGAGTTAGGTTTTTTTTTAATCCTGCCTTAAGGCAAAACTTTGAACTCAGTTTCCTGGTGCTTTAACCATTAGATCAAAATGGTTGCCATTTCAGAATTACCATGGCCCAGTTCAAATTATATCTGCCACTCATTAAGGTAAACCTGGATTTTGCATCCATAATGATAATTCATGCATTGGGAGCCAAAAGTGGCCCCTTTGTTATGGATAGATCACCAGCTGGAAGGGTGAGATGGTTGGCTTCAACCCTCCTTGCAGAGGCACAAGGCAAGATTTAGGGTTAACCCATGGTCTATTCTGGATCTGGTGGAATCCCAGGATATGCTAGGAAGGAAGTTACTGAATGACATTTTTACTGAAATCTTAGTGGAGGACTGGAATAATCTGGCTCTTGGCCAAAAGGCTTTTACGCAGTCTTTGTGTATTTGCCAAGTGCATGAGTTATCTTGATTTACTGAGGAAATATTGGAGATTAAGCATGCTAAGTGAACCTATGGAAAAAAAACCCCAAACGTTCTGCTTTTCTAGACAGATAGACTACCAGGATGAACTGCCCACACAGAACAAGGACTGCAGGGGAAGGGCATTCCCACCACAGAGCACATGAGCTAATTGGAGCAGAAACATTGCCGACAATGGAATGAAGCATGGCAGAGAGACTGCTTAGCACAGCAAGAAAATGCTACTTTAATGTGGAGCAAGAAAAGAAGGGTGGAGAGTACCCTTGCAGGGGTTGGATGTGAGTTGAGAATAATGCCGTGCATCATTTTGTGTTATTGCATAAGTTTGTTTTATGCACCTTGAAGATGTGGCCAGAGTGCTTATTTGTCTTTCTACCATTGTTCTTCCTTTATATCCAGCTCTCTCTTAGTTGATACTAATTAGTTTTAGTATGTCAAATTTTCCTTTTCTTGCCAAGGTGACCTACATATTATGGGAGATAACAGTTCTTGGATGAAACTGATTTTTTGCATATCCTTTCACTCTGGCTTCAGGCTAAGTCATGGCACAAAAGTGACATGAGTTGCCTGGTGGACAATCTCCTAAGGAATTATGACAGGAATACTACGTTCCTGTTTGTGCTGCTAAATGTAGCACAAGCGACTTTTTATACCATCAACCATGTTAGAGTTGAATGGCATGACTTTGTTATAGTTCTGATCCTGTGCAAGGTAGATTTTAGAGTGTAGGAGAGGAGAATATTGCTGTACTTGCAACTGTATTTCACAAAACCAAAAAAATGGCATAATTCAGTAAGAAGATTAAGTATGTTTTGTGAATGCAGCCAACATGTCACTCAATTTTTTATTTTGCAGATTTATTTGCTTGCATTTTTATTATGTATTTGTTCATTTTTTTAAGCTTTAGGTACATTCTAACTTATTATCTATTTCCAAGTGCCTGCCTGGTAGTAACAGGAGCATGAAAGCAGAATTCCCCAAAAGTAGCAAAACAAACCAACACTGTAGGTTAAGTGAGAACTTTCATTTGGGTTTAAGATATGAAAAAGAGGGATTATATGTGATTCCATTTTGAACCAGTTCATTCAATAGCTTTTTTCCCCCCTTCAGTTGACCTAACTCATTAATTCTACGGGGAGAAATATATTTTCACCAATTATACTTTTTAATCTGCACAGCACCAGATTTGCAATACAGAAAGACCTTTAAATAGGTCTCTGGTAAATGATATTTTTTATTTGATTTGATATATAGAATCTAGGTTGAAGGGAATCTAATAATTGTTGAACTCGGTCACTGAATGAATCAATTTTCTGAGTTTGTTTTATATCTCCTGATTTCTAGCCCAGTGCCTTAACCACTAACCAAACTTTCTTGCACTATAAAATGAGCTATTGAACCAAGCAGTTTGGTTTTCACAACACACTAAAGTAGAAAAGCTTAACCAAGATTAATGCTAGAATAATGTATAAATAAATGAGTCTGTTGCTCTTCCTAAATGGGCTGAGCATGTAGTATTGTTTGAAAAGGGCCACTTGGTAGAAATCTGGTTTGAAGGCTGGATGTTATTGTTCTATAATCAGCTGCTCTTTCTCAGTCGGAGGAACAACCATAACCTTCCATTAAGATCCCCATACATTTCTTTAGCAGCTAATCTGTTAACCTCTGTCTTTCTGTTATAGATGAGGCTCCATTCCTTTATCAGTTTTCCAAGAAATCTGAGAAGCATATCTACTTCAACTCTTGCATAGGAGAGCTGCAATGAAGAATGGATTGGACTTCTTTAACTTGTTTTTGCACAACACTTTAAACCAGTGGTGGTACTACTGGTTCTATGGGCGTGGCTTGGTGGGCGTGGCAGGGGAAGGATACTGCAAAATTCCCATTCCCTCCCTACTCCTGGGGGAAGGATATTGCAAAATCTCCATTCCCACCCAACTCTAGGGCCAGCCAGAGGTGGTATTTGCCAATTCTCTGAATTACTCAAAATTTCCGTTACCAGTTCTCCAGAGCCTGCTGAATAGCACCCCTGCTTTAAACCTTAAAAAAAGCTCTCTTGGTGACCACCATTTTGTAACATGTTGTATTTAGCAAAATGAGTTTTGTTCAATAATTCACATCCAAAAATGTCACTTTGGTTTTATATTGAAAGTTTTTGAACAAATTAAAATTGGCCATTTTAGTTCTGAACAGCCCAATAAGCCTTGAGCCTTATTAATCAATGAGGTGGAAGAGAGTCAAATGGCAGGGCATGTACATCTATTCAGACTTCTGGATTAAATATAGATTCCAGTTTATTTATCACTTTATTTACCCTGTATATCTATTTTGATATATGTGGTTGAGCAGATTCAAAACAAGGGCTGCTTTTAACACCAAATGACCACTAGATGGGAGCAAAGGGGAAACTCTTTGTAAATCTTAATAAAGTTTACCTATTTATTTTATCTTCCATTACCACCTAGGTATTGAATTTTCCACTCTGTTCAAGACTGCATTTATTTGGGAAAGGAATGCTTTACTCAACAATGCAAAATAAAGATCACTAGGTGTTGCCCCAACACATGCAAAGAAAGACACATCCTGGAAATTGAGAAGTTCCCTGAGGATGGGCTCCAGCACGAGTCCAAAAGCTTGGAAGAACAAACCTCTGGTCCTGATGACTCAGATTGGATCCTGCAACATTACCCTGGGACGCATATATTTTCCCTCATTTGCAAAGTAAATCAAACTACTGAGCAAGAAACAGGACAATAGCAGGGTTCATTGGTTTGAAACTTGTATTGAATATTAATATAGTATATGGAATATTTAAAATAATAAAATGAGTTTCCTTATGTATGAGGGAATGTAAAGGCAGGATTCTAACTAAAGGTATTACAAGCAAAAATGAGGTCTTCCATCTCCTTTCAAAATAAATGTAATAATGTAAGTGTTCTAATGTTTTTCAAGTTAATTAACACATTTCAATGATGTCATTGGTGGTCAGTCACAAAATATCATTTCAACATGTATAAGTTGTGCTCTGGTACATATTGTGCCATAATTGCATTTGCCTTGTTCTTCCAGTTTGGAGTCGTTCTTTTGGAACACATTGTTATCCCTTTTTATTTTATTCAATAAACAACTTGTTATTCTCAGCAAACTCTCTCACTTCACTGACTCCTCTGAATCCTGTATCTATGCTTATATAAAATAGTGAGGGAATAACACTCCTTGTCGCATCATGTATTGATAGGCTTTGCTCTAAGAACTCGGTGAACACAGTGCAAACGAAGTGGATTATTCTAAGAGGGAAAATACTAAGGACAACAATACTAAGCAAGGCATGCATCTATTTCTTTTTAATCTTCTACATAGCTTTTCACTAGGATTTCAGACTCTGTTACAGTGTGCCTCCCTCTATAATCAATCTATCTTCTCTTCCATTCTCTCAGTATAAAGACAATTACAGGTAGTCCTCAACTTACAACAGTTCAATTAGTGACTGAAGTTTTTTTTTTTTTTAATTTGATTTATATGCTGCCCTTCTCCGGAGACTCAGGGCGGCTAACAATGCATTAAGCAATAGCCTTCATACTTTTGTATATATTTATACAAAGTCAGCTTATTGCCCCCACAAACTGGGTCCTCAATTTACCCACCTTAGAAAGGATGGAAGGCTGAGTCGACCTTGAGCCTGGCTAGGATTGAACTCGCAGAATTGCAGGCAGCTGGATAAAAAAAGTGACTTATGGACATTTTTCAGACATACGACCAGGGGTGAAATCCACTTACCTTCACTATTGGTTTGCAAATGTGAGTGTGCGCACACACTTGCTACACTTGCGTGTGCCTCCACACATGCGCAGAGCCCTCTGTGAATGCGCAGAGGGTCAAAAACAGATGTGATGATGTCCAGGTGGGTGGGCGGACCTCCCGCTACCGGTGCTACCGGTTCACCCAAGCCGGATAGAACCGGCTGCATTTCACCACTGTCTATTGCAGTATCCCCATGATCACATGATCAAAATTCAGATGCTTGGCAACTGACTCATATTAATGATTGGTCCATGTCTTGAGGTGATCACCTTTTGCAATCTTCTGACAAGCTAAGTCAATGGGAAAACCAGATTCACTTAAACATATTACTAACTTAAGAACTACAGTGATTCACTTATCTTAGCAAGAAAGATCGTAAAGTGGTGCAAAACTCACTTAACAAATGTCTCAGCAACAGAAATTTTGGGCTCAATTCTGGTTGTAAGTCAAGGACAATAGGTAAATTTATGACTTGAGAAGGCAATCCACCATACTTCTCTCTTATGACTGCACTTGATGCAGCCTAAAATATTTCTGCATCTAATACAAACTGTACATAATTACAAAATTGCTATACACTATAGACTTGGAATGCACTTTATAAAATGCTTTCTCTCATATTACTGCTTGTTATTTTTTCTCAGTTCACAACTTAAATCTATTCATCAATCTTAGTTTTAAATGCTAGACTCAGCTAAAATTGGATTGGTGATTTTTATTCTATTGTGTTATGAGAACCAAGAAGTTGTCTTAGCATAATAGTGGAGATAGATCATCTCATTAATCTATAATACGGTTTAAACTATTTGTTTAGACAGTGAATGTTTCATGAACACAGCAATTGTATTTTGTTAACTCATTTAGAGTTTAACAAGTTAAGACGAACCAGCCTATGTTTTGTTAATTTAGGATTACCTCTCTTTTTGTTAGCGAATTCTTCAAATTAGAATGCATTATATGAACTATTTATTTCAAAACTATATATTGTCCCCAATTATAATGTAGAAATCCATTGGAAGATCTTGGTCTAAGGCCATTTCCTTCCCCCTCTCTACCTTGCTGCAAAAAAGAGAGTGGCAAATAAATGAGAGATTGTTTTCAACAATGCTCATTCCTTTATTGTCATGGCTGGGATTTGGTTGTGGTACTGCTCAGCACTCTTCAGGCCTACACCAAATCAAAGCAACATTACAGTGTATTGAAAAGCTATCCATCCAAAACCAGAGGGAGTTGGGACACCAACCTCTTCTAGTACATCATGTGTAATATAGTATGCATAATATGTCCTGTATAGTCATATGTATAGAGCAACAAGCATGGGCCACCGTACACCAATTTTTGACTGCCAAAGTAAATCACCACAGTAACAGGCACAATATTTTGGTCCCAGTAGAGGCCTCACCTTGCCAACCAACCAGTCCCTCCCTTTTTTTAAATTCCCTTTTGGATTCTCCCCTCCCCTCCCCTCCAATCTCCTAAATAGAAATCCCATGATTTTCCCTGGGTGGGACACCCATACATACCCACACAACATACATACTCACCACATACATTCATATGTAAATACAGACTCTCTGACATACAAAGAACAAAGAACATCAGAAATCTACATCTGAGGTTGTTGCAGCAATGCAGCAGAGCTGTAAGAGTGTCCTAGCCCCACTGTAGAAAATGAAGGGCTGCCACAGCTATCAGTAATTGGTTCTTGTCTTAAGTTACAATATTTCTTTGCAATAGTTTTTGTGTTTTGTGCTAGGAAGTTATCTGAGGTTAATGGCAGCACAGCAGCAGGTTGAGAAATAGGAGAGATCTTCGGACACTCAATAAATGGCCAGAGTACAGTACATTGTCAAAAGTGTCATCCTTCCCCATATTTGTGTGCAGACAAGCTCACTGCTTCAAACTGCTAGATGTGGTTAACTGTCTAGTAGTGACCCCAGATTTCTAGAGCCAACATGTGATTATGCAGGAAAAACAACTGGCCTCAGTTTACCAGCATCCAATTTTTATCCAAGTTGGATGGGAAAAAAAATTCTGGTCAGATGTCTTTTCCATTGTGAGAGCATCTCTTAACTTTCCTTTGCAATGAAGAAGGGCATGTCTCTTTTATTTTCACAGGTCTCCAGTTCATATATTTTTATAGTCCATGGCAAATAACTTCTAGATGAGAAAAAGGCCAGTTATATTAAATTCAAGTGTTATTAATGAGCTTAAGCTCACAAATGAATTGACCAGACTTCAAGTGCCTCATTCTTCTTTCTGCATGTGAACATTGTGCTGTAAACTTAAAAGATGCATTTGGATGTGCTTGATCCTGATTCCAAGGTATTTAGAACTTAAGAAACTCCAGAAATCAAAGGCAAGAAGGCATTGAGTAAGTGGATTCAAGCTTTTTTGACCTTTTGGTGAAGAAGGCATGTTTGGCTCTTTTAAAAGTTGGGGAGAAAAGAAACACATACTGATTCTTATGGTCTGAGAACCAGGTTAACTTCTAACTAGATTCTTAACTATCATCCCTGAACATTTTTGTTGCCTTTGATCTTTAACAATATTCCTGTACTAGTTCCCTTGATTCATCAGCTACACGCAGCATAAAAAAGCATGCCAAGCAAACATAATAGGAACTAGCTACTAAATAGCTACTAAATAGCTACTAAAAACAACCAGTCCAAAAGATGAAGCAGAACTTTAGGGTCAACAAAATAAAAGGCAAATTGACATACTAGATGTATGCCAATTATGGTAAAATTATATAACACCGAGATGTATTAGTTTTCACATTACCATCTCTAGAAAGTATTTTCTATATAATGTTAATAGTAACTTGCCAGAAAATGTCCTCTTGCCATTAATACTAAAGGTACCAAATTGACTACCTATTGCTTGAACGGTGTAATTTTTACATGGATAATATAATCGGGGAGCCCAAATTAATGATTTTGCAATAGCAATTGCTTCTTGGTCTGTTTAGATCCAGAAAATTCTTGTCACTACTAGGCTGGCTGCTCTATTAAACCTGCAATTGCCACTGAAAGGACTTTGTGAATTGGAACATACTTCTGGATAAGATTATACTATTTCCTGTGCTCTGTCAAAATAACTGGGAATTCAGCTCCCCTTCCCCACTTTACATACAGTTTGTTTTCAAGTATAAAATGTTCTTCCCAATTAACATACAGGTGACTCCTTGTCTCGGTAAGTTGATCAAGTTTTTTTTTAATTATTAGCGGCTTAAAGCTGTCTTGTCTTTTTCTCAACCAGGTGCAGAGAATGTTTCCCAAAGTCACAAAGATGCTGTAGTTAGCCCTCTCATAGTTCTGCTTGCATGATCGATGCCCAGGCTATTTTTCTGCAACATCTCTACGTGGAGAGTAGATGAAGAGGATTTGAAGAGAGGATGAAATGAGACCTCTGCCCTTATTGCAAAAGCAAAAGGAAATCCATAGATTTTGGTGAGATCAAGATCCTGCCCCTGAGACTTGCCTACTTTGCTCATCATCCTCACTGCATAGTATAGTAATCAAAGTTGACTATGATTTCCACAGTCCAGAAGAAACAGACAGAACCGCCACTGGAGCTAAGTACAGATTGTTCTCATTGCCCTCTAATTATTTTTTTCTTCTGAGTCTAAAACATACATGGAATGAAGAAAAAGCAAGCATTGTCTTCTAGAAACATTGTGTGCTGAGCAAATTCCCCAACTCTAACGGAAAGCCAGCCAGTAGCACTGCACCTTCCACCAACTGGAGTTGCTGCTCAGCTTGAGACCTGCATCATCACAAAGACACACCATAAATAAATATGTTAAATAAATAGAGTGATTGGGTGACAGATCCAGAGAATGCTGGGGATGTGGGCCCCGAGGAGCCATCATCTCATACAGACACACACACACGAAGTAGCTAAAGACAAAGATGAGCTAGTGCAGGGGACACCTCTCCCTGGACTATGTGTTCTCAGAGGCAATCAGTGGCAGAAAGAGCGCAGTCCTCATATCTGAAGGAAGGGGAAGGGCTCGAGGGATATTATTTGTGAGCCAGTGCTGTGGAAGGGTTCTGTGAGCTGGAGGACAGGGAAACTTGTGTTGCTGAAGACGGCAAGGTGCGAGGAGTCTGGCACCTAAAGTGGGATAAGAAAGAAAAAAGAAATAGGAGCAAGAATCCACATTTTCCTTTTTTCCTACCCCTCTTCATTAAAAGCATATTTTCTCCTGCCTAAGAAACCAAACATTTTCACCTGAGAAAAAGAACAGCAGTTGATATATTGTTCCTTTATATCCTAATAGTGAAATAGATTAGGTTAAAAAAATGATTAGTTCGAATTTTCTGGGAAGTTTCATGGCTGGGTAGAGATTTCAAACTGATTTCTTCCCAGACTTTATTGAGTACTCTAGGGCTACTCTACACTGGTTCTGATAGACTACCAACCAGGGGTGAAATCCAGCAGGTTCTGACAGGTTCTGGAGAACCAACAGCAGAAGTTTGAGCAGTTCAGAGAACAATAGGGGAAATTTTGAGCAATTCGGAGAACTGGTAATGGAAATTTTGAGTAGTTCAGAGACCGGCAAATACGACCTCTGGCTTGCCCCAGAATGGGGTGGGAATGGAGATTTTGCAATATCCTTCCTCCAGGAGGGGAGGGAATGGAGATTTTGCAGTATCCTTCCCCTGGAGTGGGGTGGGAATGGAGATTTTGCAATATCCTTACCCTGCCACGCCCACCACGCCACATCCACAGAACAAGTAGGGGAAAAAATTTGGATTTCACCCCTGCTACGAACCTATTTTTATGGTTGTTATAGACATAGACAAAGATCAGGGGTATCAAACTCAATTTCATTGAGGGCTACATCAGGGTTGTGTTTGACCTTTGGGGGCTGGGCATGGGCAGGGTGGGTATGGACAGCTCGATGTCACTCATTATTGGGGGTGCCTGTGATGGCCCAAGTGCTCTGCCAGCAAAAATGGGCTCCCGAGCTCCATTTTCAGCTGTGATGGCCTGCCAGCATTTTCAGATGCAGTGCTCTGCCAGGGGAAACATAGCTCAGGAGGGCTGCATGCAGCCCTCCCAAGCTCCATTTCACTGGCAGAGACATTGTGAGCCAGTCCTTCACTGTTTCCAGGGCAGCCCTGCAGGCCAGGTCTAAGCACCCGGCAGGCCGGTTCTGGCCCCCAGACCTTTAGTTTGATACCCGTGACATAGATGTTATAGACATAGATGTAATATGACTCAGAGACAAGTCACACACTAATTCTGAACATTGTGTTGGTGATTACTAGGCTTTTATTTGACCAACATTCCTCAATCTTAGTCATACTCTCCATGGCTCATTCTTGCTTATTTGTCTTTGTAATGCCACAAAACATAAAATTCAGTTAATAACTAAGCCAAGCACTGGAGCCAAGGATACTGGCAAGAACCCCCTACATCTGCTTTCCATTCACTAACTCACCAAGATCGTGACTTCCGTACTCGGGATGCTGCAGGTCGCTCCAGGAGGCTATCTAGGCGCATCAACCTCTCCAAATGCAATGCTCGTGGGTCCTGTTCACTTTGGTCTTGTGTGATCTCAAACTCAAAAACAGCTGGGGGAGAGACATCTAGTTCCAGAAACATGATGTTCTCAGCCTTTGGTGGTGAAGTTGGAGAAGAAAGGAAGGCAGAAAGATGTTGATAATATCAAGAGGTCAGTTTATTACAGAGCTGAAGCTGAGTTCTGGTTCAACATATTGTTAGCCTTTCAAGAAGATCAGACTTGGAAACCAAAGATATGAATGCTAATACAACTTTTATTATAAGATTACAGTTACAGAATTTTACAAGTCTGAATGTGCCTCCACTGTCTCTCTTTATCTTCAAGAAAACTAGGAAGGCTCAAATCTGAGATGCTTTCTCAAGTTGTATTTCTACCACAGATTCAAATATCTTTTATTTGACTATTGTTTTGGTCTCGGCTCTTCTTCCTGTTCCTTAAGGTTACTCTTACAGCTACTACACATATATGAGTGTGTATCCTTACAATTTATATTGATATTGTTTCCTGATTGCTTATTTGTACCTTATAACTATCATTAAGTGTTATACCTTATGATTCTTGATGAAGTATCTTTTCTTTTATGTACACTGAGAGCATATGCACCAAGACAAATTCCTTATGTGTCCAATCACACTTGGCCAATAAAAAATTCTATTCTATTCTATTCTATTCTATTCTATTCTATTCTATTCTATTCTATTCTATTCTATTCTATTCTATTCTATTCTATTCTATTATTAGTTGAAATAAATACACAGTCTCTATGCAAAGCTAAATTAGAACAATTTAAGCAAATCCTGAATGGTTTTCTAAACCTTACAAACTGACAGTTTTTCATATGAATCTGCCCATATTTTTTGCATTTTGCTTAGAACTCCTCAGCTGTCAAGGTTTCAGTAAAACCAATCCTCCAATTTTTTTTTCCTAGAGGATATTCATTCTAACTCTTCTTTAATATTGTAATCTTCAGAACCTGCACAAAAGTGATGGTTTATGAGAAATACTTTTTTAATTCTCTTTTTATTTAGGTTGCTATTTTCACTAATGTAGGAAAGATACTGGAACAAATCTCCAAAGAAGAAAGTGAAGGATGCACAACACAGATGTATAAAATTATGCCTTGTGTGAAAAAATGGATAGAAAAAAGGTTTTCTCATCAGACTTAATACCTCATAATACCATAAACCAGGATCATCCAATAAAAGATTAGAATATTTAAGACTGATAAAAGGACATATTTATAAGCACACAGATGGAATTTATTATCCCAAATATAGAAATGGCTGCTAACTTGAAAGCTTTTTTGAAGAGGATTAGGTAAATTAGTAGCAGACTACAAATGGCTAGTCATGACTCCTATATATTAACCCTATTAATGGAGACAGCATGTTTCTCAATATTAATTGCTGAGTAACATGAGTAGACAGAATCCAATTTATTCTCATATCTACTTATGGTCTTTCCCCAAGTATTTGGCCAGCCACTGTGAAAACAGAAGTTCTAACCGATCAGCTATTTGATCTTATCTTTCATATTCTAAACACAATTAGTTATCTTTTTTCTTGTTGTGACCTGACTGCTATTTGATTATTTTTCAATTTTGCCTTTTAATTAATTTACTTCTGTCATACGGATTTCAATATCTTGTTACCAGCTTGTTGTAATGGGCTTTTTTTTTTTGGCCAAGGCTGGGATACAAATATTAATTAAATGAGTTAGATTCCGTAAAGAGTTTGGCCAGGGTTTTGGCTTTGTAAATATGCACAGGAGAAGGAATAAACTGGCCTCCTTGGGTACAGAAAAATCTTAGAATCTGCTGATGGCTACAGGAGGCCAAATTCAGCACCTGAGTTTGATGTCTAGTCCAAGCACCAGTGTTCTGAAAATGGATACCTAAATACTTAAAATGGAGAACCTGCTTAACAGCATTACTATTAGAGGAGAACAATGTAATTCCTCTCAGCCAAGGCTTCTGGTAGCCAACTGTTTATGATGTTACTTTCTCCACATTCTTTTGTAATTATATTTGTATTTTGGTCTGTGACCGCAAATAAAAGTTATTATTATAAATTAGTTAGATTAAGACACACATTTATATAGTATGCTAAGTTTGTTTGCATTTGTCTTCATTAGGTTGCTTAAGGCTTAGCATGTTATACAACATGCTAAATCTTTTTTACCAGTTTATAGTTCTGTGTATTGTTAGAAAATGGGCTTGTTTAGTGTCAAGAATGCTATACAAACACAGTCTTTAGTGGAATATAGCTTGCCTCGTAGCCAAACAGTTTGGCCTTATAAATATTTATATATTTATAAAACATAGGATAACTCTGGATGGTTTACAGTCATAAAAATGTCAATACGTGTACAACTGAAGCATAAATTATTAAAATCAACAAAAAAACCTAAGGACACATGGCGAAGGCTGTGCAGAGTTGGGGGAAAGTGGGATCTGTTGTTACTTGATCAACCACCACCACTGCACTATTCCTCCACTGGAGCCACAAGCTAACTGGAAGAACTACATCTTTAGGCCCTTACAAAAGGATAGGAGGTTAGAGGCCAATCTCACACCAAGGAGCAAGATGTTCCAGATGTCAGGAGCAACAGCAAAGAAGGGCCTCCTCCTGGACCCTGTGAGCTGGAATAATTGGGCTGACAGGACCTGCAGCATGCCTCCTCTGGTGGCATGGGTGGGATGGGACGCATGCTACAAAGATTTTAAAGATGATCAGCAACACCTTGAATTGCACCCAGAAGCAGACTGGTAATCAATGCAGCTTGTGGACAGTGGTATTACAGGGGCCATTCTAGGGGCCTCCCAAACTGCCCATGCTGCCGCACTCTACGACAGCTGTAGCTTCTGGATGCTCTTCAAGGGTAGCCCCATGTAGAGTGCATTACATTATGAGGGATTTATTCTCCTCACCAATACCAACCCTCCACCGACTCCATTAAGAAACCTTTTCTCACCCGATATCGAGGATGGGACCCCATTGACATGGCTAGGCGAGCATATTGGCTGATTGGCCTTTTGTATCCCACTGCAGAAGTTGGGCGCTTTTTCATCTGAGTCCCCGTGGTGGAGTTGCTGTTGCTGCTGCTGCTACTACTGTTGGTGTAAAAGAAATAAAAAAACATACAAGGGGTTTCTCCAGAGTAGCCATGATGAATATAGGGCATGTAGCAATACATAGATGCACATAGAGTCACTATATGTCTAAACAGGATTCCTTTCTCCTTTTTCCTCTCTACAATCCGACATTTGACTAATAGAGCTCATTTTCCATTTTTTTTGCTATTGAATCTGCCTCACAAGTCTTTGCAACAATTTCACAATATAATGTCAGTGGGGAGAACAAGGGAGTGATGAGGGCAGTGTTTAGGGTCATATAATGGCATACCACGGTTTGTTTATTTATTGGAAAGATTTAATATAGTTGCCCATCTTATGTAATATAACCCTGGGCAGCTCACAGTAACAATGAAATAATTACAATTAAAAAGAATAAAACAATAATAAAATAACATAAAAGAATAAAAAGAATAAAAACAAACAAAAACTGAACATAACCAGTACCCCAAAGATAGAGTATACACACAGACATATCACAACCACAGAGCTTCCTCAGGGTCCAGCCTTGTATCTTGCATATAGAGCCGCAGTGGTGCAGTGGTTAGAGTGCAGTACTGCAGGCTACTTCTCCTGCCTGCTGGCTACCTGCAATTTGGCAGTTCAAATCTCAACAGGTTCAAGGTTGACTCAGCTTTTTATCCTTCTGATGTCAATAAAATGAGGACTCAAATTGTTGAGGGCAATATGCTGACTCTGTAAATCGCTTAGAGAGGGCTGGAAAGCACTGTGAAGCGGTATATAAGTCTAAGTGCTATTGCTATTGCTATCACCCCAAGGTCTGCAGAAAAAGCCAGATCTTTCCAGCTTTTGGAAAAGCATGAGGATACATGACCTCTAAAAAATGGGTAGCACAAGGACCAAGACTGAACTTAATTACTGAATTAATATTAAACACATTAAATACTGAGCATGATTAATCCACAAGTATTTAATCATCTTCCTTCCATTATAGTTTGGCAACAAGGTTTTTTGAGGAGTTTGGTGAGCCCCATGTAGGAGATGACCCAGCTGAGCCTGAGGGAAGAGTCAAATGCATCATCGATCATGAGTCCCCTCATGCCCACAAGAGATCTAGGACCAGCCCATCTTGAATTCCTTCTACTCTTATCTCTTACTACTTTCCCTTGACAGCTAGTAGTTCAGATTCTTGTAACGAGCTCAAGCTTACAATAAATCTTTATACTCATTTGAACTGTCTGGATACCCTCATTTTCTTGCGGCTTGACATCCGATTCGGTCTGGGACTTCAGAATGTATAGCTGATTTACCACCAATTTAAAAGAGGTGGATGGAATGGAAGGACCCATGCCTGACTCCCAGTTGTTTTTTCTGCATCACTATCTACATGAACAAGGGATGAGGTAGCCCAGTGGCTAAGATGCTGAGCTTGTCAAACGAAAGGTCGGCCGTTCAGCAGTTCGAATCCCTAGTGCCGCCTAACGGGGTGAGTTCCCGTTACTTGTCTCAGCTTCTGCCAACCTAGCAGTTCAAAAGCACATAAAAATGCAAGTAGAAAAATAGGGACTACCTTTGGTGGAAAGGTAATAGCGTTCTGTGCGCTTTGGCGTTTAGTCATGCCAGCCACATGACCACGGAGACGTTTTCAGACAGCACTGGCTCTTCAGCTTTGAAACGGAGATAAGCATCACCCCCTAGAGTCGGAAACGACTAGCATATATGTGCAAGGGGAACCTTTACCTTTACCTTCTACATGAAGCTCCTCCAGCCCGGCTTTCCCAGGGACACTGGGCATCAAAGGTCAGAGATTGCAGACTCACCTCCCTGGAGTCAGTACCAAGGGCTGGAATTTCCACTGGTCCTCCTCACAGTCAAAGTAGAGGCGGTTCATGATCTTGTTCTTCTCTTCAGGGGGGATGAAATTTTCAATGATTAGGTACCTGCACCAAATAGAAATGGGAAGAATCAAAGAAACAATAACAAAACACTTCTCTTTAATGTTTTAACTGGCAGTTATATCAATCAAATATTGGGAAGGCAAAATCAAAGTAGAAGAATGGTACTGTAGCTTTTTTTCACATTTATACTATTGTGAACTTGGGAATTTGAGTTTGGGAACTTGGGAATTTGGGAACAATTCGTCCAGCCCAGCTGAAATGGTTTGACCCCTTGATTATCTCTCAATGGCAAACTGCTCTTTGATAGTCTCAGAAGTATGTTCTAAAGCTGCATCTCATCTCCACTTAAAGAAATGCTACCAGGAATAGAGGTGCCATGAAGGATAGAAAAGAGAGAATCCTGGGGCAAAATTCACTGTAGAAGAGACCTTTGCAGAGGATGGTATGTCTGATGTTAACTAGGAGGAAGGGAATGCATTAGGTGGAGATAATGGGAATCATCACCTCACCAAAGTGAGAGGCATTGGAATCAATGAAACTGAACTATTATGATCTCCCTCTCCTCAGAGATGCGGTTATTTTTATATTCTGCACAGCATCAGCAACCTTGTTTGGTACCCTGCCAATCTGTAGAGTGACACAGTAAGAGGCAGTGAGAAATGATGGGAATGAACAATAGAGATAGTGAATGAAAGCAGGGGATTCCGTAGGGGTTGGGGCTATGCTGCCAGGAAAAAAAAGTTACTCTCAAGATATTCTTGTGGCAAATGTTTCTTTTGAGACATCTTCACAAAGTGGTTGGGTTGTCACACTAGGTCAGAAAAGCGTTAAAGAGAAACTTGCCCTATAACTTTACTCATCATTTGAAGTAACCTGTTAAACTAGGGTTGGGGGCTTATGGTGCCATTCAAGCTGCCAACAGAAGACTTCAACAGCTGGTTTTAGCAAATTGAAAATGTCACTAAGCCTTGAGTGCTAGATAAAATAACAATCGAGTGGGACTGGGTGGTTTGCATTGTACACTTTCGCATTAACCTTTCCTTTGATATAGAATATCATAAAAACACAGGCAGTAACAGGTAGCTTTACTGTGCCAAACAGAAAAAAAGAATCACAAAAACACAAGCCTTAATTGGTTTCTTGAAATGGGAAAGGCAAGCTGGCAAAGAGGAGCAATAAAATAAAAAGACTCTAAAGAAATTACCTTTTCCTTCAGAAACCATCCCACAGTTAAGAATGTTAATTGTAGAGTGGGTCTTGTGGTGAGAACATGTCCCTACAGGAATACCTTCAGTTCCCGTCCCCCGTCCCCCCCACCAATTCCTTTTTAGAGAGATGTCATCTAACAGAGATGGGTGTTGTTTTTTTAAAAAATCCCTGTGGTTCTGGTATACCAAAATCAATTAGTATATAGAGAAAAAAATAAGCAGCATCATATGAGGTTAATTCTTTTATCCCTAATTTAAGTATTTGTTCTCAGCACTGAAATTGATTTGTTTACTGCTAATTTTATTTAGTTAATCAACTCAAAAAAAAAAGAGAAAGAACAGGATTATTTGCCACTGGGGACATTGCCATCAGAAGTATCTAAAAGATGGACCAAGGACCAGGGTGGGGGACTATGGCCCTTTTATGACTTGTGGACTCCAGTTGAAGTCCACAAGTCATAAAGGGTCCATAAAGGGTCCACCTCTGTCCTAGGGCATTCACTTTGTAGGGATCAGGTGACACAGGAAAACCAACAGGACAGAGGTCTTCAAACTTGGCAGCTTTAAGACTTGTGGACTTCAACTCCCAGAATTCTCCAGCCAGCATAGCATAACTGGCTGGAGAATTCTGGGAGTTGAAGTCCACAAGTCTTAAAGTTGCCAAGTTTGGGGACCCGTGCAATAGGATTTCACTTCTTTTTTAAAAAGCTGTTGGTGATTCTGGCCTGATTTCTCCCCTTGAGCAACTTGTCACTTTGGCACATCAGGTTTGCCTCTCCTTTCATAAGTCCCTTTCTACCTATCAACCCTGGCAATGAGACAGATGTGCAAGATGGTCAATCATTCCTTGGGATTCTCATAGACTGGGCTGTCTCGGCCTCTACTCAACACATCCTACCAAGGTACCTACTTGAGTACCTACAAGCTACCTACTTGAGTTTCAGTTCTCGTGTCTGCTCATTCTGTGCCTCCTCCAGATCTTGCCGCACTCGGATGTATTCATCGTGTTGGTCCTGGATCTCTGCCTTTACAGCTTGAAGCTTGGCATAAAGCTGCCGGATCCAAAAAAAAAAAAATGCTGTTTATTTATCAGAATAGCTTTGATACCACATCTCACCTTTCCAGCTGGCATGAACTACAGTTCATGGACCATATTTCTTAGCCTGCAAAATATGCTCTGCTTTGAGGTCTGCCAGGCAGCCAAGTCTTAATATCACTAAAATGTAAGTGTAGCCAAATTTTAAATTCTTCTCTTTTTTTTTTTTTTTTTTTTTTTGCTTTGAGGGATAGAGGTTTTAAGGAGTGAAATGATTTGGGGGGTTCTAAATAAGATAAATAGGTGAGATATTTTGGGCGATGCTTTAATAAGATTTCAAACATTTTGGCCTCAATCATTCCAGGAAAAAATATGGAAGATGTAGATAATTTGTTAGAAATAATTATATGCAAACACCACCCAGAGTCACTTGTTAGAATGAGCAGCTTAGAAATCAAATAAATGAACAAATGAAAGAGAGAGAGAGAGAGAGAGAGAGAGAGAGAGAGGGAGAGAGAGAGGGAGAGAGAGAGAGAGAGAGAGAGAAAGATTATGTGCTTGTAGAAATCAAATAAATAAATAAATAAATAAATAAATAAATAAATAAATAAATAAATAAATAAATAAATAAATATTATGTGCTTTCCATGGCCTAAAAATTGTCTACCCCTTAAATGGGCAATTCAAGAGTCAAACTACAAATAATATTGTTTAGCTCCAATAATATGATAACCTTATCTGCACACACATTTTCTAGGTTCACACAGGCATTGGGTTCTCTCTCACAGCCAAGCTAAAAGCTTTGTACCTGCTTTTGAGCTGACAGAAAACAATATTAGCGTAACATTTTCCAGCCTCCCCCTGGGGATCCCTATTCTGCAACAGGCACAATGCTGGCAAATGTTCCTCTCCTTATTTAAGTGGTGCAGGTCATATTAAAAGCAGGAGTTGGTGGGATCCTCTGGCTTTGTTTTCCTCTCTCCCACCAAACAGCACTAATTGGTAACAAAACCAATTGCCATTCTAGAATAGCACTCAGCTTGTGTCCAAAAGAAGCCCAATAATCAATTGACACCAGCTGATAGTCAGACTTTCTTCTAGCATAGTCATTTCGCTTTTTGATTATACACTGACTCAGTGCCTGCTATCAACATTTGTAGAGACACACCATTCAATTGACTTAGCGCATCACATGTTGTTTGTCTCAAAATGTCTTACTGAGAATAGGCTCTGACTGGAAAAGAGCCCAAGCTCTAGCTTGCTTCTATGTGGTGAGAATGTCCAAAGTGCCTTCAAATAGGCTCATATTATCTTCTTACTGGCTTAATAACAAAGAGCTTTTATAGAGGGATTCTTCTTAAAAGAGCATGCTTTATTTATATAAATACATCTTATTAATTATTCATGTTAAAAGATCAGAGCATCTTATTGGCAGAGCACTTGGGCCCCCACAGGTGCCCCCAACACGAGTGATATCAAGCTGGTCACACCCACCCTGGCCACATCCCCAGCCCCCCAAGGTCAAACACAACCCTGATGTGGCCCTCAATGAAATCGGTTTGGATATTTTATAGTTTAACATGTTGCAGAAACCCAGTCAATTATTTTGCATGTTGTGTGAATCATGCTACCACATTAAAACATGTTATGAAAACACAAAAACTGTGTTTTGTTATTTGGACTTGGGGTTAAGCATATTGTAGGAATCCAGCAACAAGAGGCCAAGATAGTTACCACAGACCTCTGGGATGGCTGGATACTATAATTCAACAATATCTTGAAAGTCACACCCATATAGTAGAGATTACTTTAAACAAATGGTCTGACCTAGGATAAAAAATATTCTTTTTTCTTAAGGTCATATATCAGAAGCCTCCCTTGTACTTGACTAATTTATTAATTAAATCTTAGCGCTTGTTCTGTTGGAGACAGCTAAAATTGGACCAAGTCCAATGGAGAACCTGGGGGATAAAGGAGAATTCTTTGAACTCAGTGAAATTAGTACCACCGCTCAGTCCTATGTAATGGTCAAAATGTAGCTGTTTCTTCTTTGAAAGACCCAATGGGTACAAGAAATGTAGTTCCATTTTCAATATCTTAATGATTATTAGTAAGAAATACCATTCCTCATCTGAAAAAAAGGAGTAATAAACCCATTGTGTGGGAAAACACAGCAAAGGTTGCATACAGAGTGTAAATGAAATATTAAGTTTTGCACTTACCTATTATCTATGTATCTATTTATGGAAGTAGTCATTGAAATTTTGTCCTACTGGGATTACAGCAAGAAAAAAACCTGCTATGACTACACATGCAGAAACTGTCAGTTCTAACAGCTTCCATTATACACTGTAGGATAATCTGTGTTTTGGCATGGGAGAGGAGACATCTAAAACTCATCTAATTTACTAGCAAGGAGTATATGTTTTATTTTCTCCCATCCATGTGAACAGTTGCTATTTGTTCTTGTGGAAAAATGCAGAGCATTCATCTCAGTTACAATGCTACTATGTGATGCCTACTCAATCACCCCATCCCATGATACCAATAACAGTCTTCCCAAGGGGAGGGTGCAATGGTCTCTGAATATACACTGACCATAATAGCCCCTTTAAGAGTCAGTCTGCATACTCTTTTCTATATACTGTACATCTTAGGTGTCATAAAGACAATATTTAGCTGGTAAATGATAAAAAGGAGATATTTCTCTTCAGCCTTAATTGCAACATGAAGCTGCTGAACACTTGTTCTTCTCAAGGTTCCTGACTAACATCTGCCAACTGAACATAATCCTGCTGTAATCTATTGCAAGAGACACCTTGTTCCTGATTTGGCTCCTGGGAAAGAATAATCTTAAAACATATATTAGCCTGTCTCTAAAGAGAGCTATCAATCTATTCTAATGGAAATTCTGTAGGATTTCCCTGACCCTATTGAATCTTCCTGTGTCCTAGATTTCTGCAGGATTCTTACCTTTTTGAGCTTCTTGGTTTTGATTTCTACTTCCTGCTGTAAAGAAGTGAATGTCTCCCGGAGCTCCATGGTTTCCTCATCCCGCAAAAGCACTTCCTGTTGCATTTCCCGCTCATGCCGCTTCTGTGTTATAGAATCAGGCCAAACATCCCTCAATGTCAGAATACAGTCCTGCTACCTCCCACCAGAATATTATCAGATACAGCAACCCCTGGCTCCATAGACAAGCATTCCAGTCCAGCCTCCATGATCGGCTTGGAAGGTTGCTTGTACTTTGAAAGAGGCCAAGGGTCATATCCATTTCATATTGGTTTGAGAAAGAGTGGGAAACCCAGAAAGAAAGTTGAGGGGTCTGCAGCTTATCCAAATCCCAGCTGGTTCTTACCTGCTCTGCAATTTCCTGTCTCTTCAGCTCAAGCATCTTTTGCTGCTCATTTGTGTGGTCCATGATGTTCCTTCCGCCAATCAGCAATTTGCTTTCCATTGCCTGAAGTCAAGAAAGGGAAATTATCTTTAGATTATGGCAAAGGATTCCATGCTTTAACCAGTACAGTGTTTACGTGTACAGTTGAACAGCCCTAATAAGTCTGAACAATTGTTCTATTTGAGAATGTTTATTCCCCCTCTCAAGTGATTTAATTCATTTGAAAGGATTAAATATGTAATCAATGCTATAGCCAATATTTAATAGACATGCTATAAAGGTCAAACTGTTACTGCAAATATTGGCAGTTCAATTCTTGGATCACAAAGGCTTAGATTATATTCTATCCTCCTTCAACTTCCTGGTTAGCCCAGTAATAGCATATTGGTATGTCCTGCTTCAATCCTTCCTGCCAAATCTTGAGGTAGTAATTGGAGAAATAAAGCTGTATACAGAACTTGGAACAAATCAATTACTGTAGTTAAATAATTCAGAAACCCATATTTTTCTGGTGGCATGCAAATAGCCAATTAACAAAGGCTGGGTTCTCATGATTTGCTTAACCAAATCGTTTAATAATCTAACAGCTGCATTTGCACACTAAGCTGACTATTTTTTTTTAAAATTGTAATTTAGCAGAACGTGCATAAGCAGCATTGTTAGTTTGCGGTTCAGTGTCTTTATAAAATCAGAACGTTGAATGAATTCATAAAGAGGTTGGGCATTTTTTTTCCCAAATCAGGCTTTAACCATGTGGTTGGATGTTTTGCAAATCCAGAAGCTGCATTAATTCAGTAATCAGTTGAAGCAGCTAACTTGGCATTTGGTAGCAGACTTTTCAAGCACCTGAGCCAAAAAATGTATAGAAGAAAAAGCTCCTGGTTCAACTTGGCTATACAAAATTGGCAAACTGCAGGTCCAAATCCACAACAGAAAAACAATTAAAAAGAGAAAAAGAAAGCAATTAAAAAGCCAACTGATAGGTTGCTTTTGACACCATCCATCTCTGGGCCTCAGGTGAAGTTTTCCACAGCTGTATGATCCCTCTCTTCAAAGGGAGTTTTGAAGGAGATAAATAGCATGAAGGGAGAGGATTACCCCTCCATTTTGCAATATGGTCCCAATCCTGCCTGATTTTGAGGCATTTATTAAAAAGTGAAATGATGGAAGTTAAATGCTACGTATTTCCTCTTTCTCAATGTGACTATCACTGCATAGGAATCTAAATGTCTGGGATAAGAAGACTGAAAATAGCCCAACCATGAGCAAAAGTGACATAGTTGTCTTACAGCAGGGCTGTCAAACTCGCAGCCCGCGGGCCAAATGCATCACATGCTGGCCACGCCCACGCCCGGTTTAGCAAAGGGGAAAAACGTTCCGATACATCATGTGATGCTGCCGTGACGACACAAGTTTGACATCCCTGTCTTAGAGGCAAGAGATTTTGGATGACATCACAGATTGGAAGGCAGATGGATCTGGTTCTTGTGGCTGTGATATAATATATTGACCAGCCTTAGTGAAATGGAAGCCAGCTGCTTAAAAATATACATAATGGGGTTGGTTTGAACATTCACTTTTTAGAACATTCTTCTGCCTTTTTAATGCCATCCTGATGATTAAACCTGGTTGAATTTTCCCCATTTTTAAATTATGTGGATATATTCAATTTCTTTCAAAACTGTTGACGTTGGATAAATAACCCTCAAATAGTCTCATAAAGCCAGCCATGGATCACTATAGTTAAACTGTTTGGATCTAGGATAAAGGCTTTTCAAAACCCAGTTAAAATACAAATTCAAAATTACTCATCTTCCTCTCTATAAGAAATGGAAGTGATCATATGTAAAAATCTATTGAGATGGGAAATTCTAAAATGCCTTGAACTTTGCCTTATGATGGAAATGAAATAACAGAACAAAACAAAACCAAAAAAAAAAAAAGCAGTACTTAATCTTTGATATAATGACTCTTGACAAGAAGGCTTATAAAAAGAAATTTAGAAAAGGTAAACCTAGCTTATGTTTCCCATGTAAATAAGTAGCATTAATAACATCACAAGCTATTTAAGGAGATTGTGAATTTGCATCTCTCTGAAATACTGGAGTTTCCTGTCAATTGGGATAGAATGGGGGGGGGGGATTTTTCTGAAGGTACTTTCAACTGGCATCCATTAAGAATTTGTGGCTTTCCTGTCTCCAAGAGTGAGAAATAAGAATTTCATGGCCTACTTTTTAAATACCAATTTCAATTAATCCTGTTCTGCTCACCTAATTTTAGTGCTTTGAAAAAGAGCTAAGATGGAGCATTCTCCCATTACCCTGTGGGAATGCTCAAACTGCCTGTGATAGCCCAATATTTAAGGTGTCTTAAGCGAGCTCTCCGCTCCCCTTTGTTCCCAGGCTGTGGTGCTGACACTTCCCAGATGGTGCTGGGTTATAGCCAGGACTATTTCCTTCCACACAGCTGCTGGCCAACACATGGCAGCTGCACTCACTACTTGCAAGCCCTCCTTCCTGTGTGACTCGCACTGAGCAGTTCTTTCCGACAAAAGCACTGGAATCTTTTACTTGAAAGGAAGGCAAGCAACAATTTGGTTGGGGATTTGAGTTTGGCAGACTGAAAAGTTCGTATCTCCCTGATTCTTCTATCATGAAAACTGGCCCTATTTTGCACCAAAGAATTGCAATTACCAAAGCTTTTGTTATGGTACAAATCCTGTAGGTATACATTTATATATACAGCAGGGCGCTATTCAGCAGGTTCTGACAGGTTCTGGAGAACCGGTAGCGGAAATTTTGAGTAGTTTGGCGAACTGGCAAATATCACCTTTGGCTGGCCCCAGAGTGGGGCGGGAATGGAAATTTTGCAATATCCTTCCCCCAGGAGTGGGGAGAGAATGGAGATTTTACAGTATCCTTCCTCTGCCGTGCCCACCAAGCCACGGCCGCAGAAAACGGTAGTAAAAAAATTTGAATTCCACCACTGATATACAGGCAGTATTCACATAACAATGGTAATTGTGACCAGTATTTCCATTGCTAAGTCATGTGACTGCAACATTTAGCAATGGAAATTTCAGTACTTCTCGTTATCATCACTAAGTGAATCTCCATGGGTTGTTAAGTGAGGACATCATGGGTCATCATTTGCGACCACCTGCCAGCTTCCCCATTGACTTTGCTTGTAGAAAGCCAACAAAGAAGATTGCAAATGGAGATTACATGACCATGGGATTTTGTGACATTATAATTGCATGTGGCTGATGAACACCCAAATCATGTTTATCATGGGGACACTGTGTTGGCTGCAACTTTAAGGGCTGGTTGTAAGTGTCCCTCAATGCTGTTGTAACTTTGAATGGTTACTGAACAAATGGTTGTTTAACTCGGGACACACCCATAAACTTTATGCAAGGCTCTAGTTTGGCCAACCCTGAATTTTAGGCTGAAGTGATGAGGAGAGCTTGCCAATTTTTGATAATTTTGCAGGCAGTGCTATATAGCATTAGGGCAGATGAGAGATAAATGGAGAACCATCCGATGGAAACTATAAAGGCAACAGGACTTTCTTGTTTTCATATTTTCCCCATTTACATTTACAAAGAGAGAAGCATTACTGATTCATAAATTAAGCTTCAGGTTCCTAGTCAGGCATATTCATAGAGAAAGATTTCCCTGGACAGAAATAGAACAATGTGGGACACATGACTCTCGTGTTTGTATTGTATGCAGAATAGGATTCACTACAGTCTCTGATTCAGTTCTTGCTAAACGCAACTGCAAAGGTAGACAAATACTTTCTCGACTTATGACCACAATTGAGCCCAGCATTTCCGTTGCTGATCAAGACAGTTGTTAAATGAATTTTGCTTCATTGTACTACATTTTTGCCACAGTTGTTAAGTGAATCATTGTGGTTGTTAAGTTAGTAACACAGTTGTTAAGTAAATGTGATTTCCGCATTGACTTTGCTCGTCAGAAGGCTGCAAAAGGTGATCACAAGATCCCAGGGCCCTGCAACCATCAAAAATACATGCCAACTGCCAAGTGTCTGAATTTTGATCACATGACCATGGGGATGCCGCAATGGTTGTGTGAAAAATGGCCATGCCACTTTTTTCAGTGCCTTTGTAACTTTGGTCACCAAACAAATGATTGTAAGTCGAGGACTGTAGTAGTCTCTTGGAGCACTGTACAGCAGTGTTCAACCTATGATCACAACTGGGACCAGAATTTTGATCATTAAGTGATGTGGTTGTTAAGTGAGTTGTCATGTGGCCAGATGTGATTTTATGACCATTTTATGGAGTTTGCTATGTAAATCATGTGGTTGTTAAGTGAATCTAGCTTCCCCAATTGACTTTGCTTTTCAGAAGTAGGCTGGGAAAGTCACAAATTGTGATCATATGATTGCAAGATGCTGCAGCTGCCATAAAGGCAAGACATTTGCCAAGAGCCCAAATTATAATCACATGACCAGGGTGTCATGTGTAATAGTTGTAACTTCAAGGATAGGGTATAACTCTCTTTTTCCTAGATAAGTTTGAACCATGATAAGAAAAGGTGCATGATTTCAGCCTAGTTAAACGCCTCAAGCAGTCTACATAGGGTGCCATGGAATACAGGCCCAAAACCTATCTGGTTCATGGACAAATCCCACTAGGAAATTCTTCAGACACGTCCTTTAATTTCTCTGGGGCCTGTACACAAGAAGCAAATTAGATTGCCTGCCTCCTCTGAAACGATCAGTTAGACTTTCCTCTTAAAGTACCAAACATTTTGATTATTCTAAACAATTTGGTTTTCTGAAATCCCAGGATTTCGTAAGAGGACAACCTGTAGCCTGGTCTAGAAAATATTCAAAACCTAGACTCAAATCTTGCTATGTACTGCAGGGAGCTGAATTCAAGCCAAGAGATTTGAAGGAGGAGAGGCAGGAAGCAGGGCCAGGGAGGAGGGCCTGTCCTTCCTCAGAAGCTGTCATCAGTGCTTAATGGGGAAGCTGAGTAAAAAGGAGAGGTACTGTTGCACTCTCCACTCTAACTCCTGTATGCTTAGATGCAGGGAATCATAGAGCTGGAAGATATTTTAAGAGATCACAAAGTCCAATCCCTTGCTCAGTGCAAGTTCCACTATAGCACTTGCAGATAATTATCCAACCTTTTTGAAGACCTCTATGGCAGGAGAGCTCAAATCTTGCAACGGTTGAGGGGCTTACTCTAGCCCAGGGGTGTCAAACTCAAAGCCTGTGGTCCAGATCCAGCCATGGGCTGCTTAGAACTGGCCTACCGGGGTACCTTGGAAACAGCGGACAGGCCCGGGGTGCCTCTGCCAGCACAATGAAGCTTGAGAGGGCTGTGCATGGCCCTCCCAGGCTCTGTTTTAGGCTGTGATGGCCTCTTGCAGTCCTCTGCTAGTGAAAAAGGAGCTTGGAAGATTCATTCGTTTTGCCCTCCTGCACACATCATGAGCAATCTGACCAAGGAGAGCGAGAACAGCAATAGCAGCAGCAGCCTCGAGGAGGAAGCACAGCCAGGCAGCCTCTTGGGGAAGCAGGGCTGGGCTGGGCTGTGGGGTCCTGTGCCCTGGGAGCTCAAGGGCCGGGCTTGGCACTTGTCCGCTGCTGCCTAGAGTCTGAACGGCCTGTGCTGCCATCCAGGGGTCCTCCACATGGCCTGAGAGGGATGGCAAGCCTCCTCTGGGGGACAAGGGTTTGGCCCTCTCCCTGGTCTCACTTTCCTCCTCTGGAGACAATGGATCCCGCCAGCCCCACCCGGACCACCACAGGTTCCCCTGACATGAGTGATATTAAACTGGCCACGCCTACTCTGGCCCTACCCATCCGGCCACTGAGATTAAACACAACCCTGATGTGGCCCTCAATGAAATCGAGTTTGACACCCCTGCTCTAGCCTGAATTAGTCATTTTTACCCATTAATACTGGTCTTGTGCTCTGAAATTGTGGAAAATAAGTCCACTCTCATTTGTGTGCAACAACCCTTCTGCTATGATGCCTTATTTACCACTTACAGTATGTGGGTTAAACATGCCCAGATCATTTAACCATCCTTCTTAAGGCTTTGTTTTCACGCTCCTTCACAACCTTACTCTGAACGTGCTCTAATTTTTGAACTATGGTGATTAAAACTGTATTCCAAATGGGTCTGAGCATGGGATAATGTAATAGAGCAATCAATTCAATTCAAGCAGAGTCTCTGCTCTCTGTGCTCCCACTAATGCATCCTAAGGTAGCATTTGCCTTTTTGGCAGCCACATCAGACAGTTGGCTGATATTTAACTTATGACTGACAAGGACTCCCAGATCCTTTCCATATGTAACTAGTGTCAAGCCAAATATCCTCCAGCCTATATTTGTGCTTTGCATTTTTCTATCCTGATGCAGAATGTTATGTTTCTCCATCTTAAATTCCATCCTATTCATTTCAGTGTACTACCTGTCTAGAAGCTTGCCTGTATTTGTTGTCTCTTTGATTTTATTGTATGCCACGCAGCGTTCTTTTGGAATGATGTAGAAATAAAAAATAATAATGAATATTAAAATCTTCTTTCATGTTCCTCACTGAATTTACACACTTCTACATTTCTAGCAAGGTAATTGAAACAAACTTCCCTGTGGAAAAACAACTAAGGAAGCCAGTCTCCATCTACAGGGCATATCATTTATTTATTAGGATGATAAGCTTATACATCAATTTATATGAGAAACTCATCTTTCCAAGAGGTACTTTGTAACACTATCATTCAAGAGTCACTGAGGACCTATCATTTACTGCTGATATGACACTCAGAGGTGCCAAATGTGCAGGGGTGAAATCCAGCAGGTTCTGATAGGTTCTGGAGAACTGGTAGCGGAAATTTTGAGCAGTTCAAAGAACTGGCAAATACCACCTCTGGCTGGCCCCAGAGTGGGGTGGGAATGGAGATTTTGCAATATCCTTCCCCCAGGAGTGGGGAGGGAATGGGGATTTTGCGGTATCCTTCCCCTGCCATGCCCACCAAGCCATGCCCACCAAGCCACACCACACCCACCAAGCCACGCCCACAGAACCAGTAGTAAAAAAATTTGGATTTCACCACTGCAAATATGTCTATTGATCCCTTAGTTGCCACTTAGGTGGACCCAGGAATTCTAGGGTGCCATGAGAGAAGTCTGTGGACATGCTTGGCACCTGATTTTTTAACATTAAAAATGGACACCAGAAGTTTTATTAGAAAATAAAAGTGGTACGCTCCTTCTATCCATTGCTTTGTTTAGATATGTGTCCTTTTTGAGTACACAAGCAATGGCAACAAGGTGGCTACTTCAACTTGAAGCAATTCATCCTATATGGATGTCCTTGGAGTAACCTGGTAGTCCCAAACTATCATAACTAAGGGGGGGCTGAGATCAGGAATTGATGTTTTTATGTGCAACAGCTCCTCTTCTGTGGAAAGAGCTCCAACAATTATGAGTGCAAGCTGGTTGCCAAGTGCCCACATTGCAATGATGTGACTGTGGAGGCATCATGATGGCGAGAACTTTGAGAACCAGTTGTAGGTACCACTCATTCGGTGCCATTGCGATTTCAAATGGTTTGTTGAATGAGTGGTTGTTAACCAAGAACTACCTATGCATATATTTCTATTATTATTTTTTTAGCATTCTCTTACATGCGTTTTTCTCATTTACTGCCTCTTTCACTTCTTCATTCCATTCAGCATCCTTTTTCATACTTCCCTTCAGCATTAACTCACACATTCTATAACATCAAAATGTTCATTCCTCTCAAAGTAGCTTCTACATCACATTTTCTTATGTCCATTTCCTATTTTTTCTGTCGCAAGATTAGTCTACCTTCTAATTTTTTTTTCATGCGGTATTTGTGTTTTCTGTATTTGCAATTGTTGTATTGAACTATACTTTTTATTTCTTTCCATCAAAGTCCATTATATTTGAGCCACGGTGGCACAGTGGTTAGAGTGCAGTACTGCAGGCTACTTCTGCTGACTACTAGCTGACTGCAATTTGGCAGTTCGAATCTCACCAGGCTCAAGGTTGACTCAGCCTTCCATCCTTCCGAGGTGGGTAAAATGAGGACCCAGACTGTTGGGGGCAATATGCTGTGTAAACCGCTTAGAGAGGGCTGTAAAGCACTGTGAAGCGGTATATAAGTCTAAGTGCTATTGCTATTGCTATTTTAGCTAGAATGCATCTCAAAAATGGACAAGAGATTAAAGAGCAGGTGCCAGACTTATAAATGGACTACCTGTCTCTAGCTTCCATGTTTCCCTGGTTGTGCTGTGGTGTCTATCACAAGCCATGAATGGGGCCAGCTTTAGACAGGAGCTGAATAGATACCTAGGAACCTAGGTGGCCTGGGAACACCTTAACCTGGGAGGCACTAAAACTGAACGGCTTCCAAAAAAACCCAATAAAAAAGTGAAAGGCAATAATGATGCACTCTGTAAGCCAGCATGCCTGCTTGAGGGTTAAATATAATTAAGAAACAAATGGGTGCACTCTTTCAAATGCCTATAATGATTCTCATCTGTCAGAGTCCATTTCTCTTGAACTAAGTACAGCAGAATAACAAAAATATGTTTGATTTATATCGTGTGTGACTAAGGGATTAAAAAATAAGAGGGGAAGGTTGCAAATATTTGTTAAGTAGCTACACCCAATCCAGTATCCCCCTCTTGTCTCTTTTATATAATACAGAGATCAGTAATGAACAGCAACAACAACAAAAAAGTCTTCCAACTCAGGTTTCTTAGAGCTGAACAACTCAAAGATTCCAGAATTGCGGTGATGTGTGAACAAAAGTGATTGTGTTCATTGGAGATGTGAATATATTGCCTCCCCACCTAAATACACAAATTATTAATGTCATCATGTGTTAGTTCAGCAGCAGTCATTCAGATGTCAGCAAGCCAGAGAGCTTCATCTCTACAGCAGTAAGATAGGTTTCATTGTTAGGTGGCAATTTAACATTCAACTCACTGGATGGTTACAATTTCTATCCTATTGGATAGTTTCAACATCTATCTGTTATGATATCCACAACTGACCATTTACTCTACCTCTTCATGCATCATGTCCAAAACTAATATGATGGGGAAGTGAGGATTGTAGGGTTGTCAAGCAAGAGTGTATGGCCTTGAACAACTCACTAATCCTGTTTGTTCAAGTCCTGAACTCCCAATTCAAAGAGAAGACCATTTGTTGAAAGTTCAGTTCATCAAAGTAAGTGACAACTCACTTCCTTATGGTATGAGTTCAGAGGCCCTAAGAGCTGCTAACTCCCTGGAATATAGATCTTTTGTATACCTTCTGCATTGCTCTAGCCCAGGGGGGCATTGTCCCACATATTAATTATATATTACATTATATGTGTTGCTACAAATCACTAATAGCCATCTATAGACACGACTATAAATATGCACTCTCTCCCCCATCATGTATACTGGCATATTGTTCTTTCTGAGAATATCATAAACTCCCCCTTCTTCCCAATCGCTTTGTATGTTCTCAATGGACTGCTTAAAAAGCTTTGCTGTCTACATCTTTTCATAGGCTGCCCTCTAATTTTACTACATAAAGCTCTTGGGAGATTCCATCAGTTGTAGCTACTAGATTAAAGGATGAAACTGGAAATTGATATGCTCACCTCTTCATAAGCACATCTCAACCAATTCTACCCATACTCTTATGCACATCACTTTAATCAAAATGCCCTACATGTGCAATATAAATTCAAAGAGTATTCAACTGTCTATTTACCATAAGATAGAAATATAATAAATTATTTACCCATAAAGATTTAACTATATCTATACCTATAGTTCTGTAATACCCTTCACTTTCTTATTAAAATATAAGAAGAACTTGCTACATCAGCCCACAGATGACTTAGCCTACAAGTCACTTAGACTAGATATAAATATTGACAAAACTAAAAAATCACTATAATACCAAGAAGCAAGAATTATTTACATGAGAAGAATCAGAGGTGGGTTCTGATCAGTTCTGGAGAATCGGTAGTGGAAATTTTGAGTAGTTCAGAGAACCGGTAGTAAAAATTCTGACTGCCCCCACCCCCATCTATTCTCTGCCTCCCAAGTCCTGGCTGATTGGGAGGAAATGGGGATTTTGCAATATCCTTCCCCTGGAGTGGGGTGGGAATGGAGATTTTACAGTATCCTTCCTCTGCCACGCCCACCAAGCCACACCCACAGAACCGGTAGTAAACATTTTTGAAACCCACCACTGATATGAATATTATAAAACTGAAAACAAGCAGAAAAGAGAAGCCAAAATCAAGAAGAACAAGTATCTCAGGAAGAAGTTAATAATTTCAGAGAGTGCTTAGAAGCAGGTTTATGGTGACATTTCTAAAGAGATAAGGAAGACTTCACAAAATGTGCAAACTATTGTGCAACATTCTTAATTTCACATGCCACAAAACAATGCTCAGGATCCCCCCCTGGAGATTAGAGCCCTACACAGAAGAGAAGATGCCAGATGTTCAAGTTAGTTTTAAGAAAAGGCCGAGGAAGAAGAGAAATTATTATAGATGCATGAGGAATAATTGAGAAAGCCAAATACCCAAAAGAAAACAATGTGTGTTATACTGATCATAGAAAGGCTTTGATTGTGGCAATCATGCCAAGCAGCAGGAAATCCTTAGGAAAATGCATGTCCTAAAAGATCTCCTTGTCCTCCTGAGAAACTTATACACAGGACAAGAAGCCGCACACTGATCAGACCATGATGAAAAGATTGGATTTAGATCAGTGAAGGAGTGAGACAAGGCTATATATGTATTCTCTCTCCTAATTTATTCAACCTATTGTATATACTGAAGATATATTGACAGAGAAAAGACTGGAAGAAGAACGTGATTTTAAAACAGAAGGAAGAAACATCAATAACCTGTACTATATTGATGGTACCATACTACACTTTTAGCTGAAAATGCAAATGATCTGTAAGCATTATTAATAAAAATTAACAAGCACAATAAAAAATTGGGATTAAGGTTAAGTATTAAAATGATCAAATTAATTAGGTAAGGGCAACTATCCTCATCATTAATAATAAAGATACTGAAATAGTTGGTAGCTTCTACCTTTTAGGATCAACTATCAACAATAAAAGAATTGTTGATTCCTTTCAATCAATCAATACACTTCAACTAGCACATCATAGGATAGCAGTGAAGGCCTTGGAAAAGATATTCAGATGCCATGGTTTATTTATATCTATGAAGACCAGAATTGTGCAGCAACGGTTCTCCTGTGACACTCCATGGAAGTGAAAGACTTTGAAGGAATAGGATAAAAGAATATTGATGCTTTTGAACTTTGATGTTCGCGAAGACACCTGAAAATACCATGGGTAGCCAAGAAAACAAACAAATGGATCATAACTAAAATCGATGCAGAGTTCTTATTTGACACAAGCTCAAATCATATTTTGGACACATTCTGTGAAGACTTAGCTCCCATGAGAAGGTTCTTTTGCTGGGAAAGGTAAAAGAGAGAGAGAGAGAGAAGGAGAAGGCCAGCAGCAAATAGGTAGATTAAGTTACAGCAGCAACTGAGTTATCTTTGGAAGACCTGAAGAACCAGGGTGGGGACAGAGCTGGAGAATGTCATCACTAACAGCTGACACCAATCTGATGGCTCATAATCAATCACTTTTAAAAAAACACAAAGAAAAAAACTCTTTCTTGTTCATTTATAGGAGAAACAGCGCAGGTTAAATCCTGAACGTTTATAATGTGAAAAAATAGATGTTATATATGAATAAGCTGGATAATGTGTGCAACTACAACTAAGAAGATGGCTAAGCAGAATTTTAGGATTTATTCTGAAATGTTTAGAATTTTAATTAAATCTTTATCTAAATTACATTTTATTTTATTAATAATGTTTTTCATCTGCCTGGGAGGGATGTTCAGGGGCTTTCTGTAAAGACACAGACATTCCAGAGGCATTGCTAGCTCTCAAAACACAAGGGCCCCACCCACCCTTTGTTGGTTTCACAAATCCTTGGATGACTTGCACCATCCCTTGACTTTGCATGATGAACTGTGGCGTGTGCCTGCTGCTCCTGACTGAATGATAAAAATGCAAGGAAGCGATGAACCATCCTGGACCCAGACAGATGATTTCATAAACTCTCAGCCTTCTCATCATTGAAGAACATTATTAAAGAAGCTTATCAAATAAGCTTGTCATAATTTGGATGATGGCCATCCAAGTGATGTAAACAATAAGTGAAATAAAACAGAAAGAGGCACACACATCTATGGGTAGGCTCATAAATCAGCATCTTTTGAAAATATGAAGCCTATAATCGAAGGCACAAAATTCATCTGTCACACATTGCAGATCCTAAGACTGCTCAGAATTCATATCAACAATATTGCTTGCCACCTAGACTTTGTCTCAGTCTATTAGGCTAATATTTTTTCATGTAATATTAACATTACAAGAAATTCTTCCTGGTTCCCGTTTCAAGCTCAGCACAATCACTGGCTGCACTTTGCTTACAAGAAAATCACAAATGGGTGACATTCACTGCAACCGAGTGTATGTCACGAATTTTTTTTGAAAAATAAAATTGGTTTGTTGACTATGCCACAGCTGGTAGGCTTCACATGTTGTGTTATGCTACAAGCTATATTTTAAAAACCACAAAAACTGGATTTACATGTCATGCTGAGCAACGAGCATGACAATGCTGAGAAGTTAAAAAAAGTCTCCTACCATCTGTGAAAAGGATATTTCTATATCCATAATTTCTAATATAATCCAGTCATTATCTTCCACCGTGAATTATACATTGCATTGCAACTGACCTTCTTCACTTAGTTGGAAATAAGGGCAGATTATATAGTATATGGTTTTTTCCTTATGTGTCCATCCCATTATATTCAACCCACACACCATAGAAATATACATAAGCCAAGTACAACAAAAAATAAATTTGATTAAATGTAAATTGCAATAAATATGGTTATCCCTGTGCTGTATATGTATTTGATCATTTCCTCCTCTGGTACATGAAAAAAATTTACATCAGTAACAACTACTGAAAAGTACTGGAGGATGCATGGTAGGTGAGGGTAAAACAAAAAAGCCAAGATACTGGTCATGGATGCAGGATTAAAGTCCTGCCTCTTTTATGTATGTTACATGTGTAATGTGTGTTAAAAAGGGCACAGCTTCAATCACAGTCACAGACATTGTCTAGACTTTCTTTGGCCTCCTCTATGGATGCTCCTGAATGCAACAATGCTTTATTAGGCAGCTCTGCACCTTGGCTACAGTTCATCCAGTTTTTAGAAAATCTTCCAGATGAGGCAGTGGCTAGCCCTATCTTTGCTCATGGATTGAAATATTTACTTTTGATCCTCAGAAAACCCTGGAATCCTCTTTTCCATTTAGCAGGGCACGTCGCCCACACTTCTACTTTTTGCCTCCATCACTCTGACAGAATGTCGAGGAAAATATATAGACAGTGTTAAATTTTAATAATAACAATACAAATAAAGTGGTTATTTTCCAGAATATATCAAAACTGTCAATAAAACCACACCCTGCATTAAAATCATGTTAAAGGAAGATACAAAAACTTCATCAAAGGGAAGCCATCTGTGTACTATTTAGTAACACCTGAAGAATAAAAAAAGGCAATTTCCAAAGGGCAAAACAAGGGAAAAAATACAGTGATAGAATCTATCTAAATGTCACAAATGGTGGCTATGGATCTCTGCTTACTCCATCACAAGAATTCCCTGCAATGCCTGGCAAATCAGTTGCTTAGCAACAGCTCCTCCCATTATTTCCCTTAGGAGACTCTTGTACTCTCCAATCTAGCCTTATTAGTAGATGCGCGTTGCTACCTCAGCCTCCAGATTTTCCTTCCTTGATGGTAATATTTGCAGTCATAGGTTGGGTTCAGGCAAAGTGTTAAGCTATAAAACTGCTTGTTTAGTTCTGGTTTAGCGTATTGACAGAATCCAGTGCCATCTTGATTTCCAATGTGGCAATTGTGAACCAAGGCCAATGGTGGGGCAGTGGCTATTGTGGCTTTTGGAGTTCCTGACCCACAGATATCCAGAGGTGAGATCCTATTTGCAGAATCAAGCTGTACGGAACAGACAGGACTGCCGCTACTATATAGGCCTCCTTGCTGCATACAGGTAATTCTCAACTTATGAATACAAATGGGACCATAATTTATGTTGCTAAGCAAGGCAGTTAGTTGTTAAGTGAGCCACTTCTGCTTTTATGACACTTTTTTTTTTGCCCTGGTTATTAAGCAAATCACTGTAGTTATGTGAAGCATGCCATCATTAAGCCAATCTAGTTTCTCCCATTGACTTTGCTTGTCGGAAGCCGGCTGGGAAAGTTGCAAATGACCCTTAGATGCTACAACCGTCATAAAAACATGCTGGTTGCCAAGTGCCCAACCAATCAAAGGATCACGTGACCATGGCGATGCTGCAATGGTCACAAGTGCCAGGGCCAGTTATAATTCACATTTTTCAGTGTAGTTGTAACCATGAAAGATCGCTAAACAAATTGGTGTAAATTGAAGATGCTCTGTCATGGCTTCCTTACCTGAACTGCTTGACATTGTGCCTGGGTTTTCCAGCCTATGGTACTGGGAGATGTCAACTTGTCTTCCCCAGGTGTGAGTCTGAAGTGGCTTGGGAGTTCACAGCTGCCACCATGGCAACCATTGACCTGACCCAAGTCATCAAAAGTAAGATGTATAGGAGTGGCTCACTTGTTGGATCTGTTCTTTCTCTAGGGGCAATGACAATGTGATCTGGAACTGGGAATGTTGCTCTTGCCCTTGAGATACAGATCATAGTTCTGGAGTTCTTTATGCTTATCAATTTGTCTGCCCAGATACTGGTTAGACCTCAGTTCAACTTGGGCCTTAGTCATCTCTTGGGATGAGAATGTGGTGACAACCTTGATTCAGATTGTACCTTCATGGCCTTTCTCTACACATGGATCTCAGAGTTCTCCTGGTTCTCAAAGGAACTGGGAAATAAAATGGCAAAAGACATTAGAGCGCTGCGGGAAGAAACAGATTGGATCCCTACTGGATCTGGACACATTACTGAAACAGCCTTTTGATCTATGATGGACTGAGATGGGGGTAATACATTCATCCTGGTCCTTCTAAATCTCTTGGCTTTCAATGCCATTGATCATTGTATCCTTCTGGATCAGCTCAGGTGGTTGGGAGTGAGAGACACAGTGTTGTGTTAGCTTTCCCTCTCTTTCCACCAACAGTCCCCCTTCCTGTTGATGTGGGGGAGACCTCAGCTCTTGCTCAGGGTTCAGTTTCCCACCCACCCACACCCGCCATTCTTATCTAGCATCTACATGAATCTCCTGGGTGATGTTATCTGTTGTCATGGGACTGGATATCAACAATATGCTAATGATACCTATTTACATAACTCTTGGTCACTGATCTTCTATCTCAGTGTCTAGGGACTATAGGGAAAATTATAGAGAAAAATAGATGGAACCTCAGATACCTCAACAGGCTAGATAGCCTGTTATTAACATTCAGCTGTCTGCAATTATTGCAAGTTTGAGGCTCAAGGTTGACTCAGCCTTCCATCCTTTCTAAGGTAGGTAAATTGAGGACCCAGTTTGTGGGGGCAATAAGCTGACTTTGTATAAAAATATACAAAAGTAGGAAAGCTATTGCTTAACGCATTGTAAGCCGCTCTGAGTCTCCAGAGAAGGGCGGCATATAAATCTAATTTAAAAAAAAATTTAAAAACCCCTCAATCTTGGATATGAGTGGGGATGTGGTCACACTGTCCCAATTCCCAGTTTGTGGACTGGTAACAGGCCACAGCATGCCAGAAACCGGGCCGCACAAACAAGTAAAGCCCCATCTGCAGGATGCAGGCAGTACACAAAGTCACATCCCTTCCAGTTCACGGAAAAAGCTTTCTCCTCTGAACTGGTCCCTGGTGCCCAAAAAATTGGGGGCTGCTGCTCTAAGATTCACAGTCATTTGTCCAACAACATAAAATTTATTATGGGGAAAAGCAAGGTTTTATATCTATGCAGGAAAAACCAAAGATACAAGTATAGATTAGATGAAACCTGGCTCAAAAACAGTAACTGTGAGAGGGACCTTGAAGTCCTAGTGGACGATCCCTTAAACATGAGCCAGCAGTGTGCGGCAGCAGCCAAAAAAGCTAATACAATCCTTGGTAGTATAAACAGAGGCATAGCATCAAAATCACGTGAAGAATTAGTACCACTTTAGAAATCTTTAGTAAGACCACACCTGGAATACTGCATCCAGTTCTGGTTACCAGATTACAAAAAAGATGTTGAGACTTTGGGAAAAGTGCAAAGAAGAGCAACAAAAATGATTAAAGGCCTGGAGACAAAAACAAACGAAGAACGGTTGCAGGATTGCAAGATACATGATAGCAATATTCCAGTATTTGAGAGGCTGCCACAAAGAAGAGAGAATCAACTTATTTTCCAAAGCACCAGAAGACAAAGACAAGAAAAAACAGAGTCTGTGAAGATCTTTTGGGATCCTGAGCTTGTCTTCTGGGCTGTTTGCTATGCTTGAAGAACATCTTCTAAAATGGAGGAGGAAAAACCCCAATTTTGGAGTAAAGACTTCAACAAGCTATAAAATACTAATCAAACCAGAAGTTATATATCCCTGGTTTAGAGCTTAGAGTATCCATTACAAGATAACATTTCCCCCAAGAACAATTTAATTTAGCATCCTAAACACATAAACTCATATTACAAATTTTGTTTTCAGTTTTTGGCCCTTCCCTGTTGGTTTCAGGCATTTCACCAGATGTTGCCGATACATTTTCAAGCCCATCTGAGTACTAGAAAGGCTAGAAATGTGTTATTTTTTAAATTAACTCTCATCATGTGGAAATACAATTATTGTTTGTGTGTGTGTGTGTTTCTTGCTGCTGTGGAATTACAATGTGCACACAGCTTTGCTGAAGTGGGAAAAAAAAGACCATTGTTCATTTGATTGCTATCAAACAATAGTCTCCCATTTAGAAATACATGAAGGATGAGTTTTGTAGTCTAATACTGTCTCTTTGCCCCCTTTTCATCTTTTAGCGCTACTAATGCAATGCTGTTGCTTTCACTACCATCCGTTCTGCCAGTAAGAATCACATCTCTGAAACTGCATTGTGTGCACACATGCTCCCAAAGGGAGCCCAATCTAGAGCGCTAGTTACTCTGCCTAGCCCTACAGCCTACATTCCCAGTGCTTGTCAAAATTAGGTCAGCCTTCCGTTGCAATTACGTTGCTAAAGGCAGCTGCTGATCAAAAACAATTCCATCAAGCATGATAGTGAGATAGAAGCATAAAAAAATCCCTCACACGATCTTTGTTTTCGATTTAAGTTTCCTTTACTAAAATCTTGCAAATTAAAATAGAATGCAATGGTATTCCACCACAGGAACTACAAGGGCAAAGCAGAGCTCTAATATAAATTACTTTCTGATCAGATTCATGCAACATACTCAGCCATGGTTTGCTTAAACATGGCTTGTTGGAAGGTAGAGAATATATACAGCTGAACCAGGCAAACGGTACGGCTTAGAGCTCAAGCCAACAGATAGTAGCTCAGTGAACCTGTCTCTGGAGTTGAGGAAGGATCTGTTTTCCCTCACTGACAATTCCTCTTTTTCCTGTTGAGCTGGTGGGAACAGCTGGAATTCTGAGCATGGCATAGGAAACTTGTAAAATGGCAGGTGTGGGAGGCATAAAATATTCACAGCCCAAACACAAACTAAGATGGTTTTTCAATCTCAGCTCACCTCTGCCTTCTTTTTCTGGGCAAGAGGATACACTCTCAAAAAAAAGCTCTTTAATTTTCGGTAATGGAACATCTTGGGCACCAAGGGAGCTTCTGTGGATATATTGGTAGCCAAGGATATCAAATTCAAAAAGCTAGGTATTTGGCCAGGGGACTTGAGGAACCAATGGCAGTGGCCTTCAAATTGACTCTCCTGGGCTAATTCGACTATTGACCAGATTTAGGGACTCATTACTGTTATGCATTACTGTCACCTCCAACCAATTATACAGCAAGATCTGACCAGCTAGTTTCTGGACTCTGTCATATTAGGGTGGTATCCATGCACAACCACTGATCTTTTCTTTGGCTCTTGATGTGCCAAACCAGGCCCTATGCAGCAAAATGTGGTTCAGTGATCATTACATCCAACACGTCCTTGTGATTACTGACCACTCCCAGGAAGCAAAATGCAAGAGCTTTTTGAAAGCAGCACAATATCAAAGATCTGAGCATGACCACTTTTCCTGCTATTTATATCACTCCTATTATCTTTGTTGCCTTTGTATGCACAGCAAGGTTCCTGGGCTCTTCTTCCAAGGTGACAGAAGCAGCAGCATTAAACTAAGGAAGCAGGCTTACATCATTGACTAAGTTCAGGCAATGCATTAAGCTAAAGACACTTTAAATACTGATTATAAAATTACCACTGGCCAGGTACATATAATATGCTTGGTCACAAATCATGATATGCAAAGTCACAATGGCTCAGCTCAGATAATGTATTTCCCCAGATCAGACCACTGATCATTCATGATATTCCTCATCCCTTGGCCCACCTATTGGAAATGAGATCATGTCCTTTTCAGGGCTGCTAAACTGCTCAGTCTTTGATCTGATTTTTTTTACACAATATTCCATAAGGCTGGATTGTGTGCTAAAGAAAAGGAGGGCTTCCCTCTGTTTTCCTCCATCCGTTCACAAAGCTGCCTCTTTCCAGTACACAATGGTCTCCTTCTTTTCTAGGCCACCATTGACCCAAGGCTGTATGGGCTGGGGGGACTTGTTACAGGCATTGTGCTTGTTCATTGAGAGGGTAACTCCAACCAACAGAAGGGAACATTCATGCAGATGCCATTACCCCACATCCCTTGCCCTCCCTTTAGTTACAAGAGGTCAGTTAGATGCCTCTGCTATCTTCTTGGAAGCCGAGAGGTCCATATCTGGGAGAGCTTTGTTGGGATTCTTCAGGGCATCCTCTGTGCCCATCCAATCCTGGAAAACCAGGAAAATCAAATAAGGGAGTATCATTGACATACTATTTCCTCACTACTGATCTAGGATTAGAAAAAAATGGGATCCGAGTGTTACCCCCTAGAAATAGGACATGGGATTTCAGAGACTAAAGGGGAAGAGGAAGAAGGAAACCATTGCCTCCTTCATCTCACCGAAGCCTTGATTCCCATTGTAGCAGAGAAAGGAAGAAGCTTGATTCTGAGAAAGCATTGTGCCCCTCATCTGCACACTGAAGGATACTCCTAGGAGTAAGTGATCCATAGCTTATGAATTGCATGAGACTGCAAGCCTTTTATAAACTTTCCTCAACCTCCAAGATTTTGTCAATGAAATTCAGCAGCAAAATATCAAAATGCAGCGGTATAATTTTCTTTCAAAAGAAAAAAGGGGAAAGGAAGGTATATTCGGCCCCTGACAGAGTTTGATGTACAAATTTATCTTACTAAAAAAGAAAGAAAAGATAAAACTTTAAAAAAATAAACAAAAGGCCTGAAATTCTGCCCTCCTCCCTTTCCAGTAACTTCAGCATATCACTACCACAACCTCTGAGGTCCTCAGTGGATCAAAAATAATTTTAAAAAAAAACCCACGCACACAATATAGTTTTGGCTGCAAAACAACCTCCTAGGCTTGACTTAATGTGTCCAATAATTTTCTTCTAATTATAAACCATGGGCCAAGCCCAGACAGCATGGAGTTTTTCACTGTAGCTCTCATAATCAATGCACATTCAGCCTTAGCGATTTATCTAGCCAGTGGTACTGTCTGCATTTGCAATGAGAGTCCACATCATTTGTCGGGCAGTTCCAAAGTTGTAAGTTTCACCTGGGGAGAATGCAATATCTCTAGCCATGCACAGCTTTATTCCTTGCACTCAGCCCAAGCAATCACAGTAAATAATGGGCTTCCAAAACATCCTCAACCTCTCAAGTTTGAAACTCATCAGCCCCCTGCCCACTTTTGGGGTATGCTCAAATATGATTTGGTCCTTTTTGAAGTTTGGCTTCTTTCTTTGCCTCCTTGCATTGTCCGTTACCAAGAATAATATGCAAACAGGTGTTTTGCAAGGTGCCGATCCCCTTCATGGAGTCCAGTGGTTTCTGCCTGTAGGAAGGAAACCTTAATTCTGCAAAGGCCAGTCATAATCAGAGGTGGTATTCAGCAGGTTCTGACCAGTTCTGAAGAACTAGTAGCAGAAATTTTGAGTAGTTTGGAGAACCAGTAAATACCACCTCTGACTGGCCCCACCCCATCTATTCTCTGCCTCGCAAGTCTCAGCTGATTGGGAGGAAATGAGGATTTTGCAGCATCCTTCCCCTAGAGTGGGGAGGGAATGGGGATTTTATAGTATCCTTCCCCTGGAGTGGGAACAGAATGGGATTTTACAGTATCCTTCCCCTGGAGTGGGGAGGAAATGGGGATTTTACAGTATCCTTCCCCTGCCACACCCATCAAACCATGCCATGCCCACCAAGCCACACCCACAGAACCGGTAGTAAAAAAATTTGAAACCCACCACTGGTCATAATCCTGGAAATAGGAGATCATGGTGCTCTGTGCATGTTCAGAGGCATATACCATACATGCCGGGACAGACAATACTCTGAAAAGGCTTCATGGAACTGAGTCCCAGCTATGCTATGATTTAGCTTAAAATGCTGGAATCCCCTGGATGAACCTCTGGAGAAGAGAGGAAGAAGACTTCAAGGCAACCATTTGGTGGTGATCGTGGGAGTGAGAGAAGCAGGCTGAACCAGATTGAGGTAGCAACAACAGCATTTGGACAACTGAGACTTGCAAAATCTCCTCAATGAGATAGGAAACCTATAGGATTCTGGATTTCTCATATGGAGATTTGGGGGGGGGGCAGGAGGAGGGGTGTTGTTAAATTATCCCAGAGATTCACAGGCTGGGACCACAAATGATTAACCTCGTAGCCAATTAAAGTCGTAATGTTTAAATGTGAAAACATTTGGTTAGGTTTTTTTACGGATAAGCATGCTATGGAAGCCCTGACCACTTAAGACTATTCATCATACGGTATGAACCCAGAAAATAATTCCAGTCATCCAACTGCATTCATACTTAGCATATAGTTGGCTCTAGCTTAACATGTCATGCGAACTCAACTATTCCGATTTGTAAACCATGGGTTATACGATTGTGTAAGCCGAACCAACAATGGTTTATTCCGCAAACTATGGCTTAAAGGAACCTACGTGGGAAAATACCTCTCCTTTAAAATGTTCTCCCAAATTTATTTATTTAAACATACTCTTGAAGATGTACACGTTGGAAATAAAGAGGGTGGAATGAAGGCAGCACAGAATGTTTGCTGTTTTTATTACCATAGTCATTCACTATGCTTTATCTGCTTTTACCCTCAGGATTGCTAAGATAAGCATATACAATTATATAGCTATTTACTTCACACCAAGCCTCCAAAGCTTGCAAACCGTCTGGTATAACTAGGAGAAGCCCGCCCCACTCATGCTGGCAGAGAGAGAGCCTAGCACAGATCCTATCAGTCAAAGAATTCCAACTGTGGTTCCAGATGAAGAGCCTTATCTGCCTGCCTTTTGGAACATTTTACCCACCATCTGCCTCCATCCTCCTATCCGTCCACAAGAACAGAGGTCTTCAAACTTGGCAGCTTTAAGACTTGTGGACTTCAACTCCCAGAATTCTCCAGCCAGCATAGCACAAGAACCTGAAAACCTGGCTCTGCCAGTTGGCCTGGGACTCAATGGGGAAGTAATACACTGGAGGTGGTTACTAGGTGGCTAGCAAACCTAGCGCTTCCCCACCTGCCCATTTTTTATTCTCATATCACTATATTCTCATAGTTTTCTTTTTCATTGCTTATTCCATCGTTCCACCCCTTTGCAGCTCTTATGTTTACACTTCTTTTTATTTCTATGTTTTTTGTTGCTGTAAGCCACCTACAGTAGCCCCATGATGAGATAAATTTAACAGATAAATAAATAAAAATAGATTGTACTCAGGAACAACTAGAAGTCACCATTTGAGCTTCCAAAATGAGCAAGTATTTTAATTGAGATTTGTAAGGTGAGGGAGGGAACAGTGCTGTGGTCATTGGCTTCTATGAATCATGGGGAATGCAGAGATATGGATGGCTCCAACTCTGCTCGCCATTTGCAAAGCAGTGAAGATTTGGCTCTTCCCCAGGCATTGTGGCCAAGATGATAATTACTGGAGTTCTGCTGTGGGTGTATATCAGTGGTGGGTTGCCCCCAGTTCAGACCGGTTCTATAGAACCGCTAGTAAAACTGACGGGAGGCTCCACCCACTGACCCTGATGTCATCTGGAAGCTTCTGCGCATGGGTAGAAGCGCGCATGGCCCCGTTGCAAACCAGTAGTAAAGGTAAGTAGAACCCACCTTTGGTATTTATGATGGGGATATTGAAATTTTGGTATCTTTTTGGTTGCTGTTTTAATCGATTGTTCAGTTGGATTTGGTTTACCATCTAGAATCTGGTGGGATAGATAGGCAGACACATACATTGGATGGAAGGATGGATGGATAAATGCCAAGTAGTTGTTGTAGAATTCCAAGATTTGGTTCTTGGAATGTCCAATTAGTTCTAGGAGAGGAGGGAAGTCTAGTAGTTTGACACAAGATTTTCTAAAAGCCATCATTTGGGGCAGAGACATTATTTCTGGGAGCCTCAGTGGGACTTTGTGTTTTTATCCTGGAAACATAGTATAGAATCACTATAAACATTTCAGAAATATTCATACAACCATGTCAATTAAAGGCAAAGCACCTACACTTGCCCAGTGTACTTTATTTGATTTTGTATTAACCTTGATTAGGGATTTTTTGTTTTTGCAGTTTAGCATCTTATGTGAACCTCAACCGTTGAATTATGCTTCAATATATTGCATGAATCCTTCAAACTGATTACTTGAGGAACCAACTTAAGCATTTTCAATAAACAGAAATGTTCCATGTGCTCCATAGTCTGAATCGTGGGGCATACCCACCCATTTTTCAAGAGAGATGAGACTCAAATCTGGAGGCAAGTTTGGGATCCTCATGCTTGGACCACAGGATGGGCCCTATCTTGCTGCACTTCCCAGGTCATGCTAAAAGGCAACCAAGGGCCCAGACAACACTTGCAAATCTGGCCAAACAAGAATCAGCAAAAAGATGCAGGTTCAGTTTAGGGGAGGAAATGACCTTTGAGCATCTGTTAGGCATACTTTTCAGTAAAAGCTGGGACAGAAATAGGATGGGAAAAGTCCTTACTTAAACACCTAAGATGCTGCAGGCAGTGTGACCTGGAAGACAGAGAAGGTTGCATCCCCTCGTTAACACCCATTTGCAGAGACAAAAGGAAACCCCATCAGAACTGCAGGAACAATTGGCCAACCTCCCAGAGGTACCAGCCAATGCGTATGCAGGAGGTCACCTCCACCCAGTCATAGCAATGGCCTTTTCTGTGCCGCTTTGTTGTGCAATGGAAGAGCTTATTAGCTGAAGCTGCCAGCCCTAAACACCAAAGACCCCCTCCTGAGCTTCATCACTCCACAGTTCAGCCACTCCTCCTTCCTGGCCAGATGGAGCAGCATCTGACAGCCTATGCAAAGGAATCCGACACATGACAGAGCATAAACCTAAGCAAGAGGCCCAGCAGATATTGCAGCCAACAGAAATCCATTACTGCCACAAGGTCCAGTGTGCGCCAGCAGACAAAATATTAGCATGTGGCCTCTGTCTCCCCAGGAAGTCACACCTCTTTTCACTGAGCATCAACCCTTATTTACTACAAGTACTGCTGTAATAGTCCTCATAATGAATGGCTGCATGCTGAGTTAAGACTCCAATAAGTCCATCTGATTAACTAAGTGTTATTAAAAAGGGGGAGTGAATTAATCTTAATAGTGAACCTATCAGATGATATTGAGGACAATGTGGGACCTCCTGCTCCACCTGGAAAATGATGTCCTGCCTCACTGTTTTTGTTTTTTTTCCTGAATGCTCAAATGATTGCTTAGTGCTGTGTACCGGAACCAAACTTCAGAAATGATGGTATGAATGAGGCTTACCTTGTATTTGGTTGCTAGAAGTTCAGTGGCCTCTTGCTCCCTCCTGAGTTCCTCAATCATCTTTTCTTTCTCCTCTAGCAGTTTTTGCTTCTCCTCATTCACCAGGCTGTGGTCATCTTGGATTGCTGCTTTCTCCTCCTCCAACCTCTCCTTTTGCTCCTTCAAGTAATTTTTCATGTTTTTTTCCAGCCCTCCATCCTCATTGTCCTCTGGTTCTTCACCTTCGGGGGTACCCTCCCCATCTATGGTTTTCTTTCTCCGGCTACTCCTCCGCCTTTTCTTGCTCAGCATCCCCCGTTTCTCCAATTGGGCCTTCAGGCGGATGATCTCCTCCTGAAACTCCCGCAGTAGTGTATCTTTAGGATCCTCGTTGATTCGTGGCTTGTTCTTGATATTTTTGGCCCTATTAGCAAATCGGAGGGTTGACAAGCTCTCATCGTAGCTGTGGGAAGCTGGGCCCAGGGTGGCTACCATGATGGTCTTGGCATTGCCACCCAAAGAGTCCTGCAGAAGGCGGGTGAGCTTGGAATCCCGATATGGGATATGGGTGCTTTTGCCATCCACCAGGGCTGAAATCACATTCCCCAGAGCGGAGAGGGAGAGGTTGATCTTGGAGGCTTCTTTGGGTCGTTCCCCCTGGGCACCCATCTTGCTCTGCCTTTCACTCCCAGCCAAGTCCACCAGGTTGAGCTTTCCTACCCGGATGTGATCCTCTCCATCTGGGCCAGTCTCACTGCACTCCACCGTGATGACAAAGATGGCGTGTGAGCGGGAGCTGTACTCGTTCATGTTCGTGCTGCCCACCGATCGAGTTTGGTTCCCCAAATTCATGACGTGTTCAATTTCTTTGACGTTTTTTGTCACAAAGGACGAAAGGTCCTTGATGTAAACACCCGTTTCTGGGTTCTCTTTCAGCTCCATTTTCTTACTCTGGTCTTTTGCCAGGAGATCTCGGATCTCTTCTTGATAGATCTCCAAATAGGAAGCCCTGACCAAATATTGCTGGTTCTGCGAACGGGAGATGTGGGTGAAAATGTGCTCAAAGGAGATGGGGATGACGCCTCTCTTCTCAGAGTCAGCCCAGATCCCTTGCATAGTGTAGGTCTTCCCGGTACCCGTCTGACCGTAGGCAAAGATGGTGCCATTGAATCCTTGCAAGACCGAATCGATCAAGGGCCGGACCGTTTCATCATATAGGTCTGCCTGCTTGGAAGTGGCATCATACACAGCATCAAAGGTGAAGGTTTTGGCCAGTTCCCCTGGGGAGGCCTTGGGGTTCCTGATAGTCACCTGGCCCAGCTTCACATCCATGTCCAGGATCCTCTCGTAGCCGGTGGCTTCCTCTTTCCTGTTCATGGGGCGGCAGCGGACCACGACTTTCAGAGTCTCGCTGACCCTGGGCCTATTAGCCATCGCGAAACCGAGAACGGGGGTCCCTGCTCCCGGGGTCCTTCCTTGCCCTTCGGCTGTCAGGGCTGGGTAGCGGCAGCGGCAGCGTTTCTAGGCATGAGGTCCTCCTCTCTCCGCTCCGAGTGGCTGCTGGGTGGCTGCTCCGCTGCGGCAGCGGAGTTGACAGGCTGGCGCGGCTGCGGTTCTCGGCACCGTCTCTTCGCACAATAGGTAAAGAGTTTAAGGCGTGCTCCCTTCACGGCATCCCGCCTCGGACCACGGACCACCCATGCCGGCTCATCCCGCCGTGAAGGAGGGGTGGGTGGGGTGGGGTGGGTGGGTAAGGAAGAAGAGAGAGGTAAGGGGGGGGGGGAACGGACGGTGCGGGTTTTTTTAGCCTTCCCCGCAGGCGGCGGACGGCTTTCGCCCGGGCTCGCTTCCTTCCTAATCTCAACAGCTTCACAGCGAGTCCCTCAGCAGCTCCAGGCGATCCGAAGGGCTCGCGAGTCGCAGCGCTGGATGCTCATTCATTGCAGCTCAGCAGCGGCAACAGCAGCTGCCGCCCCTCGCACACGTAAGGGGACGAGGGAGGAAAACAGAAGGGAGGGGGAAGCAGCGCCCGGAGGGAGATGCTCCTGCTGCTGCCGCCGCCGCCGCTGCTGCTGCTGCTGATCCGGTGGGAGGGGAGGGAAAGGGGGGCTGCCGGCGCTTGGCTTGCTGCCGGCTGCCCTGGAACGGAAAAGCAAAACGCGGGAGGGCGGAAGGGGGCTGGGTGATAACAGATAGCGTCTCCTCATCCTCAGATGCTGCCCACCCCTAGAAGGGGAACCACCAGCAGCTCCTCGGCTACCCCGCCCACTGTTCGCAAAGCATCCTGGGGAACGTAGTCCTGCCTTTGTTGTCTTCTTCTTCTTCTTCAGCCACAAGGAGAAGGATGCAAGTCAGAGCCGGTTGACTTATGGAAGGTACGCTGGGGTTGGTTATATGGTGTTTCTTAAAGGGACAGGCGTCTTTCGGCCATTCGGAGCCAAACAGAGGGAGGGAACCTCCGGATCAAGAGAAAGGCCAATGACCTATCATCAGCATCAGGATTGTTCAGGCGTTTGGATCTTTGAGACCAGCAACCATTTACCTTTCCAACCGAGTAGCTGCTACATCTCCCAGACTGCTGGGCATGATGGAGTTATAATGTAGTAAAGAGTGGCCGATTTGAGCAGATTGGTCAAAATGAATGTACATTTTATTCCTTGATAGCCTCTTTAAAAAATAGGCTTCTCTTAGGTCTCACGGTCATTTTATATGTGGTTGTGATGAGTGGGACAAACTCAAGATTAGGCAGGACTAGAAAAGTGTTTCTTTTTTTTGGGGGGGGGGGGGGGTGAGCCCAGAAAAGAAAAAGAAAAATCCATTTGGAATGTGAAACAGCCTAGCAGAAGGAAAGGCGGCTCTCACACAGATGGCACAGCCCAGCAAGTTCTCCTATGCAACTCTTCTCTAGCCCCAATTTCTTGCCAGATCTGGGCTGCAAAAAATCTCTGGGAAGAGACAAGTTATTTGCTGTCACCTAGTGGTCATCCAGTAGTGAGTTTCCTAAAATAATACACAGCCTTTTCATTTCCATGGGTTCGTTAGGGCATTAATTAGCGCACCTTGGGAGAGTGACATTTTGGACTTTTTTTTAAATTGTCTGCTTGAGGTATCTAGATATCTTGGATCAGCCCTAAAACTATAAGTAATAATAGAAACATTGAGATATTAATGATACACAGACATTTGCTTTTTTTTTCCTTTTCTAAATCTCCACCTCCCATATCAGCAGCTGGTTGTATCTGCTTGAGTCTAGAAGTATGGATCAGGATTTGTAATATTTGAATCAGTTTTTAAGCTCCCAGAATTCCCTAGCCAGCATGCTGGGAAAAGGTAACAGCAAACCCCCAAAACTTTAACCTTAAACTGTCTACTGTTGACCTCACCCCATTCCTAAGAGGTCTTTAAGAGGCATGCATAAGTGCACCAGTGTGCCTACCGTTCCCTGTCCTAATATTCCTTTTTACTTACTCTCTTCATGTACTCAAATTATGTTTATACTTTTACCTGTTATCTTATATATGCTTGACAAATAAACTTATGATTATGATTATGATTAAATTATTTTGGTATTCCTTCCAAGAAAATGCATGGACATGCCCATATAGTTAGCAGGAGTTGTTCAGTGCTGCTTTATTTTACAGAATGTATTTTTAGTCTTTTGATATTTTGATATTTTTTCCCATTCTTCTTTGCGGAACCTTTTTGGCTTAAGAACAACCCCTGAACTCCTTACATGCACTACATTTTGAGATCTCTCCAGATCCTGAATAATATTCAATCCTGTTGACTGTGAAGCTGTTACAAGACATTTATCTGTCCTATAGCCATTTCATGGTTAGTTTGGAAATTAGTTTCAAATACACATAGTCCTTGACTTATAACCACAATTGAGCTCAAATTTCTGTTGCTACACAAGGCAGTGGTTAAGAGAGTTTTGCTCCATCTTATGACTTTTTTGCCACAGTTATTAAGCAAATCACTGCAATTGTTTAAGTGACTCTTGCGGTCATTAAGCAAATCTGGCTTCACTCACTGATTTTGCTTGTCAAAAGCCAGCTGGGAAAGTTACAAATGGTGAGATCAAATCAGTGGTGGGTTGTCCCCCAGTTTGGACCGCAAGAACCGGTAGTAAAACTGGCGGGAGGCTCCGGCCACTGACCCGGATGTCATCAGAATGCTTCTGCGCATGTGAGCAAAGCGAGCACACGCACACGGCCCCATTGCAAACTGGTAGTAAAGATAAGTAGAACCCACCCCTGGATCAAATGACCCCAGGACAGTGCAACTGTCATAAATACATGCCAGTTGCCAAGTGCCAGAATACTGATTGTGTGACCATAGGAATGCTGCAACAGTCATAATATGAAAACCAGTCATAAGTGACTTTTTTCAATGTTGTTGTACTGGTCACTAAACAAATGGTTGTAATTTGAGGACTATCTGTACTGTAGCAGTTTTGCACAAATATCTAACTTCTTTGCAGCTTCGGTTCCATTTTGCAAACTGAATTACCTGCTCTGCCCACTTACAATGCATTATTAACTATTGCTGATCCAGCCACTATCCAGAAGCAGGTTGACCTTTACAAGAAACCAAGAATAATAAAAGTAAGAAAAATTAAAATACCAGCCAGAAAACATTGCAGGTGGGATGCAGAAGATGAGGGAGCTGAATAACCAAACAGGGTCAATGGCACTGCTTTCTCGTTCTACAATGCTCTGGCAATTTTGCTAAGCACTTTCCTCTGCTGATTTAGCACTTCAGGCAGAGGGCCAACTTGGAGTCTCTTCCCACTCAGTGCTAAAATTGTAAGGAATCATGCAAATTTTGCAGCACTCGTTTTTTTCAATAGTTCCTCATGGTCTGCAGCTGGACTGGTTTGCATCTGGAGAGTATTACATTGAGCAAAGCTGATCCAAATGTTCCCTGCATGTGGGAAACACTGCAAGCTTTCATCTCCTTAGCTGTACCCCTTTCTTTAGCCTCATCTTTTAAAATTTAATGATAATATATATATTATAGAAGCACCAGCAGTCTTACTGACCAAAGATCCATCTATATCAGGTGTGTCAAACTTGATTTCATTGAAGCCGAATCAGAGTTGTGTTTGACCTTGGGAGGGCCGGGGGGCATGGCCAGGGGGCATGATTAGCTCAATGTCACTCATGTTGTGGGTGCCTGTGGTGGCCCAAGCACTTTGCCAGTGAAAATGGGCTCCCAAGCTCCATTTTCACCAGCAACAGCCTCCTGAAACCCTCTGCCAGTGAAAACAGAGCATATCCGTGGCCTTCCCAAGCTCCATTTTTGTTGGCAGAGGCATCGTGGGCCGGTCCTTCACTGTTTCCAGGGCAGCTCTACAGGCCAGATCTAAGCACCCCATGGGCTGGATCCAGCCCATGGGACTTAAATTTGACAATCCTGATCTATATGGATTTCTAGCAGCTGTGAAATCCAGCTGGATCTATCCAGCTCGCGCAAACCAGTAGGGCCGGTGGTGGGAGGCTCCGCCCACCCACTAGGATGTCATTATGTCCCGTTTTTGATGCTTTGCGCATGTTCAGAAGAGGCACGCATGCTCACATTTCTGAACCGGTAACGAAGGTTCAGAAATTTCACCGCTGATCTATAGTCTGTTTTCATAATGACCAAGCAAATACTCTGGCAAATTCATTGACAGAGCATGAAATGGCAGTTCTCTTGCTGTTTGCCTGGCATTCAACAGTATATTGATTCTTTTAAGAACATGAAAATGCCATTAAGTTTTCATATCTTAGCTACTTCTACCACCGAATTACTTAGCTTCCTTTGAAAAAGTAAGATCCTTTGGAGTTATGTTCATCTTCCTGGATCCATTCATGTAGATTTCTTGACAATAACACCAAAATGGCTACCATTGCCTTCTTCCTGGATTGTTTCCCCTGTATTCCATTCTTGCTTATTTTCTTGTGGTTTCTCAATCAAGCACCAGACAGCTCCAGCCCTGCTTAGCTTTCTGAGATCTCCCAAGGTCAACTGCAATATAAATCTATTGCTATCACTGAATCTTGTGGCAGTGTTACATTAAATGAGTTATATGCTATGGGTTGAAGCCAACTAGCTGCTTTTTTTTTTTAATCTTGCCTTTCCTTGAGGATAAAAATAGGCAAGCGGAGATCATGGAAATAAATCTGGCTCTCCTGAGTTTCCTGTTTAGTATTTTTCCTAACTGGAGGATTTCTTACCGTTGGGGTTGCCAGTGAGTGAAAGGACACTGACATTTGAAAATCTTGCTGGCTCACATGAATGCACAGATCCTACCTAAGGAAGGATGAAATCCATTCTAGTGTTATTGGATGAGACCTCAGTTTTGTACCAGAAATATATAATGTACTGTAACATCAATCTTTTATTGGAAAAGAATCAGTGTACTGCCAAATTTTAAAATGGAAATCAGGAACTCATAAGTCTATCAGTTTAAGTAGAAATGGATTATTACCTGTAACATTATTATGCAGAAGACCAAGACCAAGGTCTTGGTTGAAAATGATCAACATCATTTCTACAAAGATGAGTCTTAATTCACTTATGTTTGAGTTATGTGTTTCCCTGAAAATAAGACCCTGCCTTATATTTTTTTGAACCCTGAAATAAGCACTTGGCCTTATTTTTGGGGAGGTCTTATTATTTTAGGCGCGTGGAGGAAACCAGAGGAAATGGCAGGGACTGGCTGTGCATGCATTTAAATATTTTGGGGAGGGTTTATTTTCAGGGGGGGCTTATTTTAGTGCATGCGCTCAACAGCCCGATTGGGCCTATTATCAGGGGATGTCTTATTTTAGGGGAAACAGGGTGTTTACAGGGCCACATATTCCATCCAGCTCAATCTATTAAAATACAGGTAGTCCTAAACTTATGATAACAATTGAGTCCAAAATTTATGTTATTAAGTGAGAACTTTGTTAAGTGGGTTTTTTTTTTAATTTGATTTATATGCCGCCCTTCTCCAGAGATTCAGGGCAGCTTACAGTGCGTTAAGCAATAAGCCTTCATACTTTTGTATATTTATACAAAGTCAGCTTATTGCCCCCACAAATTGGGTCCTCAATTTACCCACCTTAGAAAGGATGGAAGGCTGAGTCGACCTTGAACCTGGCTAGGATTGAACTCGCAGTAATTGCAGACAGCTGGATGTTAAATGCTGCCTTAGTAGGAGGCATTAGGGTTTTGACCCATTTTACGACTTTTCTTGCCGCATCTGTTAAGTGAAATCACTGCAATTGTTAAATTAGTAACACAATTGTTAAGTGAATCTGGTTTCCTCATTGACTTGACCCCGGGAGACTGCAACCGTCATAAAGGTGAGTCAGTTGTCAAGCATCCGAATGTAAATCACATAACGATGGGGATACTGCAACAGTCGTAAATGTGAAAAATGGTCACAAGTCACTTTTTTCAGTGCTGTTGTAACTTTAATGATCACTAAACGAAGTGTTGTAAGTTGAGGACTGCCTGTATCCAAGGAGAAGCTACTCATTTCTGCGAGCTTGGATGTTAGATGCTATGATAGAAGAGACGGACACAGTTCTTCAGTAACAATAGCTCTTTAATAGTAGATCAGTACAACCCCACAACCTGCTTGTCTGGCAGTGTCCTCTTTTATAGAGGGCTGCCAGATGGCTTAACCAATGAGAGTCAAGTATTTTCCCGCCTATTTGGAGGACCTGAGTGAAGCCTGCAGCTCACTTCCTTACTTCCTTATATGCTATATAACATTGGAGGCAGTGGTGGGTTCTAAAATTTTTTACTAGCGGTTGTGTGGGCATGGCTTATTTTGTGGGCATGGTTTGGTGGGGGGGTAATGTGACTGGGTGGGTGTGGCCAACTTTTTTTTTTTAACTTGTAAAATCATTTTTTCTACACCCTTAAGTGGATGCAGAAAAAAATGCTTTTAGAAGCCTCTGGCGATCAGGCAACTCAACTGGGATCGCCAGAGGCTTTTAAAGGCATTTTTTTTCCTACAGTCTCTTCGGCCAAAGAGGTTGCAAAAAAAATGCTTTCAGAAGCCTCTGACAATCCCAGCTGAGCCGCGCGATCATCAGAGGCTTTTTTTTTTAATTTTTAAACGCATTTTTTCGGGGAAAGAGGTTGTAGAAAAAATGCTTTTAAAAGTTAAAAAAAAAAGCCTCTGATCAGATGGGTGGGGTAAGCGAGCGGCGACCGGGCCGGGGACCTGTTTGGGGACGTGGCCAGCCAATGTTCTTACCAGTTCTCCGAACTACTACAAATTTTTACTACCGGTTCTTGCGAACCAGTACGAACCCGGAGCAACCGACCACTGATTGGAGGGAGTGAAGCTGCAAGAAACTGCTTTTTTTGTGTCAATTCTGGTGCCTTGGAACAGCCTCCTGACAAAACTCCATTTTGCTAATTGTTAGGAAAATGTTGAAGACCAAACTACTGTGTGTATAAGTATTCTCTCATATATGATACCATATTTAATTATTTCCCCCCACTTTTTTGTCCTTATTGTATTGCTTTCCCTTGTTTAGGTTGCTTTTGATGGTCCCTGTTTGGAGTTTTAATCAGACTGTTGATGTTTTAACTTGCAAGCTGTAAGCTGCCAAGAATCTTTTGAATTGCATGTACTGGGGCAGAAGTTTCATAAATAAGTAATCAATACAATACAAACCACTTCCTCAGGGATGGAAAGCTGAAAAGATGGGTTGGCAGATAAAATTACCTACAAAGCCCTTCATGGCCTAGGCCCAGGATATTTGTTGGACCCCCTGCAGTCAGCAACAATTCCCACTCACCCGGTGCGTTCCCATAGTCAGGGCCGCCCTGAGTCCTTGGAGATAAGGCGACATATAAATTGCATAATTAATAAATAAATAAATAAATAAATAAATAAATAAATAAATAAATAAATAAAATGTAGTCATCAGAGAAAACATTACTTTGTTCTTATCTGGCATTGAAAACCCAAGTAGGTTGTTTTAGGTAAAATGGATGCCCCTTTACAGGCTGATGTTTCGGCCTACATTTGGTGCTCTGGATGATACTGGCAACTGAAGAGTAATTATAACGCCAGATTTCAAGGACTCTTGATGAAAGCAAAATAGCTTTTTACATTTTTCTACATGTCTAAGAATTCTTACCGATTCGGTCTTTCATTAAATATGCAAACATATTGCTATTTAGGAGAGCCATAACAATAGCAGCTTTTGCTGCAAGAAGGCAGGAGAATTCAATTGCTTGAAGGGACTCTCTTCTGAATTATATAGCTTCTTGATCTCAGATATAACAGGGAATTGGAGTGCCCAAACTTATATATATTTATACAATAATTGAGTTCAACTATCATGCTAGACCTGGCAAGGCTTCCTTAATTTTGGCTCAGTGGGTTGTACAAATCAAGCCTATTAGTGAAGTCCTTAGATTACAAACCTTTGTTTAGCGACTCTTTGAAGTTATAACGGCACTGAAAAAAAATGACTCTCGGTCCTTCCATTTAGACTGCTGCAGGATTTCCATGGTCATGTGATCTAAATTCAGGCACTTGGCAACTGGCATATATTTACATTGTTTGTGACATCCTAGACCTAGTCTCATGTGATCGCCATTAGGAGCCGTGGTGGCGCAGTGGCTAGAATGCAGCATTGCAGGGTAACTCGCTGTTCACTGCCAGAAGTTCAATTCTGACCGCCTGAAGGTTGAGAGCCTTCCATCCAGGGGAGGGGGGTTCAGGGATTTTTGCTACCGGTTCTCTGAACCACCCACTGCCATCGCTACCGTATCAGGCGATCCGGTCTGAACCGGGAGCATTTCACCCGCTTCCATCCATCCAAGGTTGGTAAAATGAGGCATAACTGCCCCCAGATTGTTGGGGGCAGTTATGCTGACTCTGTAAACTGCTTAGAGAGGGCTGTAAAGCACTGTGAAGCTGTATATAAGTCTAAGCACCATTGCTATTGCTCTTTGTGATCTTCCCAGCCAGCTTCGAGAAGCAAAGTTTATTGAAGCCAGATTCACTTAATGACTGCATGAGTCACTTAAAAACTGCAGTGATTTGCTTAACAACTATGGCAAAAAAAGTCATAAAATCAGGCACAACTCACTTAACAATTACCTTGTTTGGCAACAGAAATTCTGGTCCCAATTATGGTTGTAAGTCAAGGATTATCTGTATTGTTTACTCACTAAGCTTAGTTAAGTAAATCATGATTCTGTATGAGATATAAACCAAGTCATAGCATCAGTACAAAGACTACGTGGATCAGGACGGACATGGCAATAATCTGCTAGAAGAGGATGTTTCTGAATCAACCTGGTCCCCCACCGTGTCAGCTGCAAAGAATCGGGACCAGGGTTGGATTCTAAATATTTTTACTACCTGTTTTGTGGGCGTGGCTTATTTTGTGGGTGTGGCTTGATGGTCATGTGACAATTCTTTAGGATTTAGCAGAGGTACTGGTCTGCCAGGCTTTTAACTGCTTGCAGAGCTGTACCATTTATTTTTGCAGGCACTGATTTACTCATGTATTTTTACAGGCACTGGTCTACTCATTTGTTTTCTTTTAACACTGATCAGCTGTAGGGCAGCCCTTTGAAGCCTCACGGCAAGAGTTTAATTTTTTTTTCCCTCTAGCCATCAGCTGGGACTCAAGAGGCAGCAATAGATCGGGAGTGGGGCCAAATAAAAGGTAAGAATAACATGGGGGGCGCGGGGGGGGGGGTGGAACCGGTTCGGTGACATCATATCATCACCACTACTGGCTCGGGAGAACCGGGCAAAACCAGGAGGAACCCACCACTAATCAAGACCATTTGTTACATTGCAACATAGAAGACTTATTTAAGCCTATACACAAAAATCTAAACTAAAGCTCAACACTAAATTGGCGCAAGGTAAGGATCAAAAGGGGATGGATTTGGACTGCTTGTGGGAATGCAACACTTCTAAGCCAATGAAGTTTTTAATTCTGCCCTCCATGGAGATTAAATGATCCTGAGACACTGCAAGCATCATAAATACACACTACCGGTAATTGCCAAGCACCCACATTTTGTGACCATGAGGATGCTGCAACAATCATAAGCGTGAAAACTTTTTTTCAGCGCCATTGTAACTTTGAATGGTCACTAAACAAATGGTTGTAAGTTGAGGACTACATGTATGTTGGGTACTAATTGAATCTGTCCACCTAAAGATATCCTTTTTGAAATATATCTCTGTTTTAAGTTAAATAAAAATGATAGCCTCCACCAAGGCCTCTAGAGATTCTTAGTCATCCAGGTCAAGGTGCTTTTTCAAAAGGCAACTTTGTTTTTCCTTGAAGACATTTTGCTTCTCATCAAAGAAGCTTCTTCAGTTCTTCAGACTTCCTTTGGGACATCCACCAAGGTATTTTTTTTAAATTTAATTTATATGCCGCCCTTCTCCGGAGACTCAGGGTGGCTTACAATGAGTTAAGCAATAGTCTTCGTACTTTTGTATATTCTTTTTTTTAAATACAAAGTCAGCTTATTGCCCCCACAATTTGGGTCCTCATTTTACCTACCTTTGAAAGGATGGAAGTCTGAGTCAACCTTGAGCCTGGTGAGATTCAAACTTGCAGTAATTGCAGGCAGCTGGTGTCACTTTAGCACTACTTAAGCTGCTGCGCCACCCAGATTCATTGAGCCTTCATTTGCTGATCTCCCTTCCACTGAAAATGCACTACATTTCCCCCCCACCCCACCTTTTTTTATATTAAGACAAACCTTTTAGCCTTCAATTTCAGGTTGGTTTGACTAAGAAAAGTTTCAAGTCTCTCATCTGATATTTTAAATGTTTTGATTGTTTATTTAACCTCAATTTATGTTTCATTGGCAGCGTGCTTAATTTGTGGTAACAGTTAGATGTTTTAATTTTGCTTTGTTTTATAGTTGCTTTGAAAAGAAGTTACTTTGAAAGAAATAAAATGTAAAATAGTTACATACAGATTCTGTAAATTACAAAAGAAGATGTATCAGCGTGTGGCAAATAATGAGAGTGTCCTCAAAAATATTTCTTCCAATATTTTACTTCAGTTCTTATTTCAGGTCACTTGGGCAGACACAGACCCATTGAAATGAATGGTGCTGGCACTTACTTTGCTTCATCCTCTAGAATCAAGTAAAGTGCCAGTTTTAAAAAGGTTACAGATAATCTTTGACTTATGAGAGTACCTTAGTAACCATTCAAAGTTATAATAGCCCCCCCCAAACTACTTACAACCTGATTTCAAAGTTCTAATGTTGCTCCCCCTTCAGTCATATGACTGAATTTTGGGAACTTAGCTACTGGCCTGCATATACAGCCATTTGCAGCACTCCATAGTCAGGTGACCACAATTTGGCTGGAAACTGGCATTTACTTCTGTTCGAAGAAAAATTCGGTCCGGTTCCAAGCTGGGAGAAAGACACTGGAAATAAGATGGAGGCTGGCTGCAGGAAAGAAGGTCTCTGTTTATTTGATAGTCAGAAACTTCCATGACAGCAGCATTTTTCTGGGGTGGCTGACAAAATGGGATTGAATAGGTGGCTTTTATATATTCTTTGGGGCTTTGTGACAGAGATGCCTGTTCCTGAGTAAGAATGTGTCCTTTAATATTTTATGGGCTGTTGCTAGATTTCTGTGGAGTCATGTAAGGGTCATAGCTGGCTCTATAGGCAAAAGGGGAAATACAAAATCCTAGGTGTTTGTCTGAGCTAATCTTGTCAGCTCTGGCTTGCCTAATTGTATTGCTTATTTGGAGTCTCTTTGCTTGGACCAGGATACAAAATATGCAAGACCAGCCTCTTCAAGCTTCTGGTTGAGGCCGTTTTCCTGTGGCAAGAAGACAGGAGCTGTTTTCGGCCTTTGTTAAGATTTTTTCTCCGCTTCTTCTTTAGGGGAAATATTCTATCTTGCCTCTTTTTAATATTAAGAATAAAGAATATTTTAATCTGGAGAGGGAGGAGCCTTCCTACACTTCCAATTTTTGGCAAACACCACTTAACAAGCTTATCAACTTCCACATTCTTGACCCTGTGGACCAGACTTCCACATTACTATTTAGGCCAGTGCTTATGGCGGGATCACTTCCACAATCCTTGGGCCCGCAATATTCACACCAAACTTATGAAGATAGGTATTCCCCCTATTGAAGCCCTTATCCTAGGCCCAGATGCAGCCAAATCGCTGATATTTCAGAGATTGGATGATATTGAAAGACGACAGAATCTGGCACTTGTTGTGGGAGTATGTTCTCCGTTTTTTCTCGGTATTACTCTCCGAATGCACCTCCCCCCAAATATCTTTCTATGCTATCTTTTCTTAAATAAAGGTTGGCCTTTCTGAAGGCACGTTTTAATGTGATCCCCTCAAATGTCTTGGATAGCAGGTGCTTGGGAGGTGTGAAACCCACCCATTGTTTATGTGACGGTCGATCTTCGGAATCATTGGCTCACATCTTATTTACTTGTCCCCATTATCAGGAGATAAGAGCAGAACTTATCTCTCCCATTTACCAAAGATTTCCTGGATTATCTGAAACTTTTAGTCTCTGCTTCTTACTTCAAGATACTGATTCTAAGATTACACTAAAGGTAGCAAAATTTTTTGCTGCAGTCTTGAGATGTAAGAGCCGGGAGAAGGGACAGGCTGGACCCACTGACTGAGGTCAGTCCTATTGATTGCCAGCAGTTGAGCTAGCTGGTGGCTGTATAAAGTGCGATGTGCGGATTTATGTAAATTGCAATATAGTATTTTCTCCCTATGTACAACTTTACTGTGAGTTTGATGGAGTGGCTTCCATCACTGATCTTGCTGCCGTTTTGCACTTTAGTCTGGTTGTGTGCCATCTATGTGTTTTGGATGTTTTGGTCTTTTTGGTCTACGACGCAATAAAGTATGCTATGCTATGCTATGCTTCCACATTCACTTAACGATGGCCACATTAACTTAACGACCACCGTAGGTTGTAAAATCAGGTCCAGTCATATGGTGACCTGTTTTACAACCATCACAACTATAATTGCCAGGCTCAATTAAAGTCATAACTTGAGGACTACTTGTAAATCAAGATCTCATCCACTTCATATGTATTTATGTGTTCATTTGTTGAATTACCAATTCAAAGCACTGCACAAAGGACTGAGGGATGTTTTATTAGTGGTATTGTTAGGACCAATATGTTGACTCTGTAAACCGCTTAGAGAGGCTGTAAAGCACCGTGAAGAGGTATCTAAGTCAGTGGTGGGTTGCCTCCAGTTTAGACCAGTTCTATAGAACCGGTAGTAAAACTGGCACACACACACACGTTCAAGTGAAGCGCACGGGTGCACGCAGCCCCATTGCAAACTGGTAGTAAAGGTAAGTAGAACCCATCCCTGATCTAAGTGCTATTGCTATTATATCAGTCTTTCAGTGCCTTGCACAGTTTAGCTACAACTGTATCTCCACGAAACATATTGTTTTTCAGAACTCAGTAAAAGTACATTTTGGCTGGATACAGCGAATGTATTTTTGAATCAAATCTACTATCCTTGGAGCACCATGTGGGAGGTACATAGGAGAAGTGCAGGCATTGGGTACATATGAGAGGTACACAGGAGAAGTGCAGGTTGCTTTCAACCTCCAGGAAGTGTTCTGGAGCTCCCTCTGGTGGTTGATTACACAAGACTATGCATCCCAGCTGGGACCTAATCTGTGTCCATGACCAAACCTCAATTTAAGAGAATAAATGCAAGAAACTCAGTAGAAAGCTGTTCAGCAAGCAAGGGCCTGGCCCTAGAGGAAGTTATAAAGTGGGTATCACCATTAAACTTTCTTTTCTTAGTCACTGGCAGAGTGACTGTTGCAGCTGGATCCACTTTTTTTCTCCCTTCTCCTGAAGCACAGCGATGGAGCTCCTAGATAACTACTTAAACATTTCTGCAGGGATTGGATACTTCACTATTAGGAATACCCAAAGGATAATGAGAAAGTTTGAAGATTAGGACAAAACATTAATATGATCACAATGAATATGATACACAATGCCAGCTGGAATATTTTTTTTAGATGTTTTAGAAGCCTTCATGGTCTCAAAGGTAGCAATCTTCCATATATATTTTTTTCTCCCCATTCCTGTTTTGTAAAGCCCCTTTCTGAGTTTTGGTGTTCAAGAGTTTCTGGCTACTCTCCTAGCATCCGGATCCTTTCATGATTCAGATCAGTGTTAAGATTCCTTCCAAAATGCTTTTAACAGATGCACTTTGCTGGCAGATCTGCTAGCTTTGCACTGCCTAATTTTAGCAGAGGCTTCTCAGCAACAGCTTCACCACCCCCACCTCATATGCCATAAACAAGTACATGGCCAAATGGAAGAGGGTCATATCTGCTGTGTTAATCATTATGTTTTTGCATTTGTGGAATGCATTTGGATGAGAAGTTATGTCTTGCTGGCTGCCTGCTTAGATCTACCTGTCAGGTCCAAGCACTAAAGCCAACACAACAAAATCCAATCAAATCTAACCCTTTATTTGCTTATACCTGATGGAAGAATCTTGTCAAACTAAAGCTATCACTCTGTACCCTAATACAGGGGTCCCTGCAGGGGTCCGCAGCAGTGGTGGGATTCAGCCAGTTCGCACCACTTCGGGAGAACCAGTTGTTAACTTTCTGAGCAGTTTGGTGAACTGGTTGTTGGGAGAAATAATTAGGGCAGAAAACCAGTTGTTAAGTATTTTGAATCTCATTGCTGCTTCGCAGGGCTGCAAACAAGCAAAGCCCCATTTGCGGGATACAGGCAGCATGGAAAACCACGCTCCCTCCAGTTCGTGGAAAAACCTTTCTCCACGGAACCGGTTGCTAGTGCCCAAAAGGTTGGGGGCCGCTGCCCTAATAGATATATTTTAAGTGTTTCTAGGGTGTGGGGCTACCCTGTACTTCTTCCCCCAATCCCCATCCAGTTCAGGACTCTGCAGTCTTTCAATTAGCCTTTTTCTCTGGAATATACTGGGAAAGCTCCGTGATGCCACGATTCCCTTCCATTGCTTCTCCAGGTACACATTCTATCACACTACCCGATCCGGGCTACAGAAAACCAGATTACTATTAGATGGTAACAAAGAACTACAGAAAGCCATGATTCTGTTGCCATGTAGCGGTCACCCAGATATTTACAGCTCAGCATGGTAGCCACGCATTTGCTCTTTCACGGATCACAGGCAATATATCTTAAATTTCAATTGCTGAGAAGCAATTCTGCAAGTTGGCTACCATGGTCCTGTCCATCCTTGCGAGCTTGCCGCATGCAGCTGAATGGTTCCTATGTGACAAAGGAAGCTAGATTAAATAGGTCTTGGTTCTAGTCCAGCATAGTTCTTTTTAGGTTCTGATCTTAGAAGTTCATCTATAAACATTCTAACAATGAGAGCAATGGTGGGTGGCTCCCGGTTCTGTCCGGTTCTTTAGAAATGGTAGTAAAAGTGGCAGGAGACTCTGGCCACCTGCCTGGACATAATAATTGACAATCTGTGCATGTGCAGAAGCGCTCCTGTTGCGAACTGGTAGTAAAGGTAAATAGAACCCACCCCTGAAAAGGAGTATCCAAACATACCACTTGAGAATTAGAATAGAATAGAATAGAATAGAATAGAATAGAATAGAATAGAATAGAATAGAATAGAATAGAATAGAATAGAATAGAATAGAATAGAATTCTTTATTGGCCAATTAATTGGACAAACAAAAAATTTGTCTTGGTGCATACGCTCTCAGTGTACATAAAAGAAAAGATACATTCATCAAGAATCATAAAGTACATCACTTAATGATAGTCATTATTAAGGGGAAGGGGAAATAAAGGGAGGGAGAATGTATCCTACTACACATACAGCTATCTCCAGTATTCACTTAGCCTGCTGAACCACCGAGCCCTTTCCGTATTTGAATCTGAACTATATTGGAAAATACTCTTCTTCAATAGGAGAAAGCAGTGTTTCCCATTTGCAGAGAAGTCTGTCCTCTGCTATTCAAGCAAACAATTCTGCATGTTCACTGAAGATTGGGTTTACACTGAAAATCCAGATTGTACTTCAGGTTCTTGGCCTGTAGCCACCTCTTGTTCTTGATTTATATAGTCCAGCATAGCTCCATAAGTTGTGCAAACCTGGACTTATTGCTAGCTATGTTTAGCAAACATTAGTCACCTTGGAAATGGTGATAGGATGTAAGAATAGCCGCAAAGCAAAGCTACTACATTTTTCACTTTCAAGTAATCCCTTGGGCATGTGGCAGCTTATTATGCACTTGCATGGAAAAGAAAAGGAATGAAAAGAAAAGAAACTTAAAGTGCTGTTTCTCTGTCCACCAGAAGAGGAACAGATACAATTTTCAACATGGGAAGAATAAAACTTCACATTTAAGAACTTAATAAAAACCTCAGATCTCCTTGAATGAAATTCAATTCCTGATGGTCTTGTGGATACATCCATGCTGTTTTTATGTCAACTATGGAAATGATTTATTATTATTTTTTTCCAGGGTGTTCTTCCACCGTCTCAGATTAGTTTACACCTTGGGAGTTCCCAGGACTCTCCAATACAAGCACCATCCAGGCCTTTTTGAGATCAGGCATAGTCCAGTGCTGTCATTAGCTGGGTCTAAAAATAGATATGTTTAATATTTTTAAAGGTCCATGCTAGAGCTGGAGATGGGGAGATAGCCAACTTTTCTACCGGCTAGGGATGTCTACCTTGGTATTTTGCTCAAGATCATGAAAGGGAGAAAAAGAAAGGTCAATTCATCAGATGCTGAAACAAAATGGGTATTTTAAATTTGGTGAGTTTTAAATCTGGGGGCCAAATTGATATTTAATTTGTTTTAAAGTGTTTTAAATTTTGTATTATGTGTTGTTTTTTATCTTGGCTGTACACCGCCCTGAGTCCTTCCGGAGAAGGGCGGTATAAAAATTCAAATATAAATAAATAAATGAAAAATAAAATGAAAAATAAGATCCTCATAAAAAGGGAAGTAGAGAAACACTAACATGGAGAAAAGACATGAAGAAAATATATGAAACAGAGGATCTAGCGAGCAGGCAAGAGCAGAAGTGGTTGACACTGAAAGAAAAGATTGTGTTCACACATGTTCATAAGGTTAGTTATAAACCTAATGACTGCATTTACAAAATGAAATTTGTTTTGTGTTAACTCTTGGCTAGCATTTTTGTGGATTAATAAACAGCACAAGCCCAGCCTGGTTGATGAGTTTATCATCCCATATATTGTACCATCAAAGGGTTGATTCAATGGACTCAGTAATGAAGAAATCTGAAGAGGCAAACGAAGGGCAGAAAGATTGAAGGTAGGTTTTTCAATAAAAGGAGATGCTTCAGCTTCCATCTAACCCATGTTAGATGAAGAACCTCGGTATCCTATACCAAGAAAACAATAGAAACAACATGGCCAGGCTGTCGTGCAAGGGAAGAAAGAATTAAGTGCACAAAACCATTAAAGGCAGAGGGAGAAAAGTTACAACAGAGACCAGAAAATAGAGTACTATAATAATCAATATGACTAGGACTGAAAAGAGCCCACTTTAAAGCTTTGGTAGAGTCAGCAGAAAGAAAAGGCTCTCTCCTACCCATTTCATAATAATGGAAGGAAATATTAAATCTGAACATACTGTAAGCATCAGAGCCCAGAAAAGGAAAGAGCGTTGCACTTCCAGAAAAGTTAGGAGGAGGAGAGTATTAAGAAGAAATGAAAAGCTATGTACAGTGGAAGGTGTTAGAAGGGAAAACCACACTACCCCAGGTCCTGCTTAACTGGAGCATGTAATTGATTTAGAAGGGACTGTGATGAGAAGGAAATTCTCAGCATATGAATGTGGGGTCAAGCAGTAAAAAAAGTGGGGAGGAGTTTATACAGCAGCCTGTGAAGTAACCTTCTGCTACATCCATTAAATCACTGCAGTCGGAGGAAATATCTGCTAACTGGATCAGCGAAAAAAGATTAGACCCAACCCTTCCGTTCCATAATGTTTCTCAACATAACCCCAGTGCAAGTTAGGACAGGAAAACTATATAGGGAGAAAAAGGTAAACATCTTCTCACCCAAAACTTTTAGCTCTGTTTGCTTAATCAGTTATCAGGGTTTACAAACACATATAACCATAAATCTAGTTTACAATCCACAGTGCTTTGGGTTCAACTTCACACAGCCAAGCAAACCACATTTTGGCTAAAAGTGATACGTAAACCCAGTCCCAGAAAAGTAAAAACACTGCTATGTTAACTTTGAATGGCACCAGCCTCCTGAGGCAGCTTCTAACCAAATTCCCTAAAATACACGCCACTGATTTCTCTAAAATACACACCACTATTTTTTCTAAAATACATGACACTGATTTCTCTAAAATACACGCCACTGATTTGAAAACAATGCAGCAGAGAGGCTGCAGAGTTTTATGAGTGAGATTTATTTCTGGAAAATATTTTGAATCCAGTGCCTTCAGATGTGGGATATTAATTTTATATTTGAAACAGCTTCCTATAACAGTGTGTACAAACTGCATTAAACTATAATGTGTTGCATTAGCATAGCCTCTAAGTACAGCCAAATGTTCTGGAAAGCATGATTCATGGCTTACTTTATTTGTAAGATGAACTCATTGTAGCTAATGAACCACAAATAAACAAAATAAAGATATTCTCACTCATCCCTCCCAGAAACACATACATCCCCTCGCCACAATGAGGCAGCACAGCAGGACATGGAGAAATGTGTGGACATTTTAAACCATGATTTATTTAACAATGGTTTATAATTTGAAGGGTTCGTGTAACACACTACTTAATAAATGCACTCCAATCAACCAACCACACAATCTTGAATCACTTAACATATTATAAGACCCAAAGAAGCAAAACAAATTTTGATTTAGGCTGTTGTACAAACAAAACCTATATGTTGGCTAATAGAAAGGAAAAACACATTTTCAAATGTTGTTTGGAAAGTACTTTTTTCTTCTTCTTCATTTACTTGTAAGAAGATTTAATCATTTCATAAGCTAAGACGGGCTAGTGATGGTCCTGCTTTAGAGGCCATTCATAAAATTTGTGCTAAAGGTACACAAGATTTGCTAGACTGACTAAGGCAGGAAAAGTTAGAATAGGATCAGATAGGCTAAAGCAGAGGTGTCCAGTCTTGGCAATATTAAGACTTGTGGACTTCAGTTCCAGAATTTCCCAGCTAGCCATGTTGGTTGAGGAATTCTGGGAGTTGAAGTCCACAAGTCTTAAAGTTGCCAAGTTTGACACCCCTGGGTTCAAATGTCATTATATCTTCCTCAGCAGCAAGAAGCAGCTCTTTGATGTTACAGTAAATATAATTCGTGGAAGAGGAAGACTTGCTTCTGCTCATTACAGTGTACCCAGAGATAAATGAACTTACAAATGCATGTGTGAACCATCTGTGAATCAGCTCTTGACAAGGACGACCTCTAATTCAAAAAAACGTGACTGTGGGCAACAGCAGATGGCACTGAAACCCAACAGTAGGGGGATGCATGTTAAAGCCCCAGGATGAGGGGCTGCAGTGAGGGACAGATGACAATCTACCACAGACTAAATCAGATATATGTTGGCTCCAGATTTTTTCTTGCCTGCCTGTGCTTATGCGACAAAATACGTTACAAACATACCAGATTGTGGCCTAGGAAGTCTTGTGAACCCATCTCTTCTGGTCTGCAGTGTTTTATGGTCCAGCATTTTAGGTGAAACCAGCCAATTGTGAGTTATGGCTGGTTTGGTCTATTGTCAGGACACTGGACAAGTAGTGTAGAAACTTCACTTCTAATCTCAGTTTAGGCACAAAGTTAGCAGGCTGACCTTGAGTCAGCACTCTCAGCTCTAGGAAGAAGGCAAGGACAATCCACTTCCGAAAACACTGCCAAGAAAACTGTATTAACTCATTTGTTATAGTTGGCAGAAGAAAGATGGACTCAAAAGCACAAAACACTCAAACCCCCACAATGAACACAAGTTTGGCCTGCTACATACAGGCCTTCATCTGCTGTTGTGAGACAGTAGTCTCCTTATCTCCAGCTCTGTGTAAAAAAAGCATTCCTGTCTCCAAGACACAGAATAACAGAGTTGGAAGAGACCTTGGAGGTCTTGTAGTCTAACTACTCCTCTATTCTGCATCCTTTAAATCAGGGGTCCCCAACCCCTGGTGTGTAGACTGGCATTGGTCTGCAGCATGCCAGCAACCAGGCTACACAAACAAGCATAGCCACATCCTAGATGGCATTTGTCACCTGTAAGACTGGCACAAATGTTTAAAGATAAATCAACTAAATTTTGGAAATGCCATCAGACACCGGGATTGTATTATTATATGTGGTGGACGTGTGTAGAAGCAAAAAAATACTGGGCAAGAATTTGTATGTGGTTGGAGAAGATGACGCAGCAGCATATTGATTTAAAATGTGAGATATTCTTGTTGGGGATTTTACCAGGGAATTATAGTAAAGAAATTGTATACTTGATTATTCATGCAGTAATTGCGGCTAGAATTGTACTGTATCTGCACAGAATTGGAAAGGTGAAGAGATTCCTGCAGGTGAAAACATGATTAAAAAAATATTGGAATGTGCAGAAATGAATAGATTAACACTTGCAATTAAAGGGAAAGAAGAAACCAATTATTACAATATATGGGATTTATTTTATCAATGGTTAGAGAATAAATATGAAAGTAATGTATAGTAAAGTTAAATAAGTTAAGCAGAGAAATGCTATGATAATAGATATATTAGGTATTAAGTATTAATATTAAGAGTAGATATAAAAATGAATATGGTGGTAAGCTTTAACTGTTACGACCCACAAAAAATTGTACCCAGACGACACATTGTTTAATGAATGATGGAATGTTTTGTATTTATGTGTGTGTGTGTGTGTATGTGTGTGTGTTTTCGTAGATTTTCACTGGTAGAGGTATGCAAGTTTTGGTGTATTCGGGTCTTTTCCTGTGTAAGATTGAGAGTATCTTGGTGACGTTTCGACGAGGTCCCACTCGTCATCTTCAGGCTGGTGTCTTCGGCTTCGTGCTTGTGCGAGGAAAAGCACGAAGCACAAGCACGAAGCCAAAGACACCAGCCTGAAGATGACAAGTGGGACCTTGTCGAAACATCATCAAGATACTCTCAATCTTACACAGGAAAAGACCCGAATACACCAAAACTTGCATGCATATATATATATATATGAAATATATATATATATAGGATATATAATATCATGTATATATATATATATATATATATATATATATATATATATATATATATATATATATATATATATATATATATATATATATAGGAAAATCCCTGACATAAAGAAAGATACACATAAAGACCTACGAAAATAAAATAATAAATATTTGACTGTTACAGGGCAGAATTAAGAAAAGTGGGTGTGGCTAGTTGACAAAGCCTAACGAGGCAGAAATGGGTCCATTCTAGTCTCCCACATAAACTCAAACAGATAGCATATAGCTGCTGTAATATTTAAAAAGGCCTAAAAGCTGGTGAATTGAGATTTCACCGAAAATTAGGCCATGAAACATCTTAATATACGTAGGAAAATCCCTGGCATAAAGAAAGATACACATAAAGACCTACGAAAATAAAATTATATATACACACACACACACACACACACACACACACACACACACATACATACATACATATACATATACATACACACACACACACACACACACATACATACTGTGGAACGGAGTGGCATAGAAATCTTAATAACACAATAATAAAAAAAGTGAAGATTTGTTTGGCCTTGAAAGCTAAGGAGACTAAGGATACAAGACAACCTATCTTAACCCTGTAGCATCAGCAAGATAATATTTCTCAGTTCCTCATCTGCTGTCGAGTACTTGGTAGCCAAATCCAAGGTTTTAATGGAGCTTTTCTAATTAAATTTTATTACAAAGGAAAAGGATTCAGTTACAATTTAGACAACTGGCTCCTTTTGTTTCTGGGATCCAATTTATCTGACTTTGGGAGGGCAAAGCTTCCTTCTTTCTCTTGCTCATAAGATGAACAGGAAAGCTAGTTTTCAAGTTTTCAGATAATAATGTTCTGAGTTCACAATATTTTCCTAACTGCCACCCTCTTTCCCAGGGGGTATAATATTGGCAGTATAAAAATAATTACATTGGCTTTGGGTTAGCATATAGGACTGTTTTATTTCTAGCACAAGGACCCAGTTCAGTTGACCTGGGTTAAATAAAAGCATGTTCAGCTAACCATGAATAATAAGTGTGACATGTGAACATAGTCTAAAAAAAAAGCTCAGTAAATTGAAAGACAGTTCAGAGAGGATGAATACTCTCTTTTAGATGAGATCATGCTGTAGACATTCATTCCTGAACCCTATTTCTTCCTGTTTTACTCCACACACTTAAATATCCTATTCACATATTTTTCACTTTGCTTTTATTCTCTTTCAACATCCCAAATTCTCTCTTCCATATAATGGAGGGCAATGGTGGGATTCAGCCACTTCGCACCAGTTCGGGAGAACCGGTTGTTAACTTTCTGAGCACTTTGGCGAACTGGTTGCTGGAAGAAATCATTTGGGCAGAGAAACGGTTGTTAAATGAATTAAGTGGAATCCCACCACTGATGGAGGGGACAGAAAGATGCTCTTAAGGACAGCCATTTTTGCTTCCTCTGACAATTATTCCTCACAATAGACCACGTACTATTTAAGCACTTCGAAGTTTCTCCACCCACTTTCCAATCTTTAGCAAATATTCTATCCAGTATACAAGTTCATCTACTTGCTCTAATTTTTCAATATTCACATACAATTTACAACTGTTCATGTTATTTACCTGTCAAGCACAATTCCTTTGGTTGTTGAAACATTATTTTCCTATTAGTATTTTACAGTTATACTTTCATCACACATGCCTAGCCAATCTACCATTATCATAAGCATGCCTTATACACAGTGGTGGGATTCAAATAATTTAAATACTGGTTCTCTGCCTTAATGACCAGCTGGGTAGGCATGGCTCGGGGGCCATGTGACTGTGTGGGCATGGCCAACTCAATGTTACTCATGTTGATGGGTGCTTCGCCTTAGTTGTTACAATGTAATAAGGGTTAACCAGAGAGGCACTTTCTATAAGCAGGGCAATAAAGATTAGGCTAGAAATAACACCAGAATGTTTCCTTCCTGCCTTCTTTACAGGATTAGTCCTGTAAAGTGGAAAAAAACCAAAATAAGATTTCTTCCAGTAACCGGTTCTCCGAACTGCTTAGAAAGTTAACAACTGGTTCTCCCAAATAGGTGCAAACTGGTTGAATCCCACCACTGCTTATACATTTTTTCATTAAAAAATGTACGCGTCCTTATCTTTCTCCTTATTCAATGTTGAACCCTTTACTAAAAATTCAATTTATTCTTACATGTTTTACTTCCATCATATACCATGCTTCTCACATTTAGCAGCCAATCTTCTATTTCACACTTAGGCAAAAAATTTCATAAATTAAGCCTATTTGCTTTATCATATGCTTTCTCTATATCAACAACCCCATGCATTTCATATTGATCTCCTAAAAAGCAAAATCTAGACTGCACAATTGGTGTCCAGCAGAAATTGTACTTCTTTTTCCAAATTAGGTCATTAGCACCTTTTTTCTCTTTTGATTAGAATTCAGCTTATTTTTTTCAAAATTACAGAAAAGAGTTTTAGTATTTCAGTAATTTAAAGTTTTAAGCATTCTTCCAAGTGACATTTCTTACAGGAAAAAAAAACCACTGGTTTAAAACGGCCATCATAATCTCCAAATTTGAATAGTCTAGAAAATATGAAACATGTGGAGCATGCAAAAAGAGAGTATTTCAGAATTAGGACATTTCTGCAAGAAAGAGTGGGGAGTACATTTTTTTATTCCAAAAGGCAGAGTAAAAATAAGGGCAGGATATAAATAAATCAACAAATAAATAAAATGAAAACATTCCTAGCTGGCAATAGGGAAATGTTTGGAAGAGCTTATTTCTGTCAAAGGAGGTGTCCACCTTCCACATGTACTATTTTCTTATTCTGAATCTGTAAACAGCTGCATATTTATTCATTCATATCTGCACAGCTGTATTAACATGAGTATAAATTCCAGAACACAAAAGTCCCACTTTGACACCAGTTTCTCACACTAAGCAACAGGCTGGTAGCCACCATGTAAACAATGCCCAGCTGCAATCTGGTCTGCTTTCTCAGAAAAGTCATTTTTTTTCCTTCTACATCAAAGAGTAGGGAAAGAAAATAAGAAGTTCACTTCTTAGTTAAATGTGTGCAGAGTTCTCCTTTGAAGGCAAAAGTAGTGGGAATTATTGTCTTGTCTTTTTAGTTGTTCCCTCCAGTAAATGTTACAGCAGAGCCAAAGGAAACTTGTTCCTTTGAAGTTCATTTCCAGCCCTGATTGCTGGAGGAGGACTCAGCCATGCTCTGCACCATCTCAATCAGGACCTTCTTAGAATGCAGTGTCCGGTTCTAGGCAGCACAATCTTAAATGGACTCAACAAACTGAGTTATAGAAAAGGACCAAGTCTACTAAGCGGTTGAAGGGTCTGGAAACCAAATTCTTTATACGTCTAACCTGCAAAGAAGAAAAAAAGAAGGCAATGACCGAGGGGAGTTATAAAAGCAGTTTTCAACTTTATAAAGGGTTTTTGTAGGTATGGAAGAAGTAGACTTCTTCTCTGTAGCCCAGAGGTAGGAACAGAATCAACAGGTTAGAAAAGGGTTGCCACACCCACATCTGGTTTAGCAAAGGGGGGGAAGTTGCAATACATCACATGACAACGCCGTGACGACATGAGTTTGACACCCCTGGGTTAGAGGAACAGATTCTGGTTTGTTTATTTATTACTAGATTTAAAGAATGCCTGACTTCAACTGACCCTGGGCACTTTACACAATAAAAGTAGAACAATAAAAAGAGAAACAAGTTAGCATCCAGAAAAATTAAGAATTGTCAACTGGAGGAACAGGTTACTCCCATGAAGTATATTTATTTCTCTGGGCTTATAAGACCCTCCTATTACAACTTCCTTCACTAGAGATTTTCAAACAGAGGCTGGATAGCCATCTGTTCAGTTATTTAGCAGATTCTATATTGTGCAAGGGGTTAGACTAGATGACGTCCAAAATCATTTCCATTATTCTATCACCCTGTTTCCCCTAAAATAAGGCATCCCCTGATAATAAGCCCAATTGGGCTTTTGAGCACATGCACTAAAATAAGACACCCCCCTGAAAATAAGCCCTCCCTGAAAATATTTAAATGCATGCAGAGCCGGTCCCCGCTATTTCCTCTGGTTTCCTCCATGCGCCCCAAAATAATAAGACCTCCCTGAAAATAAGTCCAAGCACTTATTCCGGGGTTCAAAAAATATAAGACAGGGTCTTATTTTTGCGGAAACATGGTATTTTTTAGCTGAGTATGGAGTGTGAATCCAGACACTTTCTTATTCTTGATCCAGTTTAAGGTTGGAGCAAGGATTTGACATCTGCCATGGTGGTGCACTGGTTAGAATTCAGCATTGCAGGCTAACTGTGCATTCCCACTGCCAGGAGTTCAATCCTAATTGGCTCAAGACTGACTCAGCCTTCCATCTTTCCACTAAAATGAGATCCAGATTGTTGGGGGCAATATGCTGACTCCGTACATCTGTAAAGCGCTATGAAGCAGCATATAAGTCTAAGTGCTATTGCTACTATTCTTGCTATTCTGTTTTGATTAGACTAATGCTCGTTGATCTGCCTGTTGCTTTCAAGATCTTCAGAGGAAGTGTAACCATTTTGCGGCTACTATTCCAAATTTTCTGCAGTCATCTTTTCCACAAAGGATCTACAATTCTCTTAAGCAAGAACCCCTATGTCTCAAAACAGGCTTTATCCACACTGGCAGGGGACACATACTGGGGTTTGAAGGGTTAAGCTGCTTCCTGAAGGGCAAGTTCCTCTAATGGCCCATTGATAGAGGAAGAAGGATGAATATGAATGGGCAGCTGTGAAAGACAATGGAGGCTTTTCTTTGATGGGAAGCTGGCACAGCAACACTGGAAAGGGGCCAGGATAAGAGTATGTACAGGGTGCACCCACCCCAGAGAATGGAAAAGGACTGGTGGTACCATCAGCTAGAAGGGCAGAGTACATAATTAGTGCAATACGATAGTAAAGGCTTTCTTGGACTGTACCACTTCAAGTACATACACGCAGCATACTGGAAGTGTACATGACTGATACAAGAACTGAAGCTCAAGAAAAGGGAGTTCCTCAATTTTGTTTCTTCAAGCAGTCTCACATGAGAGACTAAAAACTTTACCCCTTATATACTTTTTCTTTAATTGGTTGGATTCAAGGCAAATAATGGGCAGTTGGAGATGGTAGAGCAGTGCTTCATAAACCTTTTTCTTCATTAAAAAGAAAAACGAAGTTGGAAAGGACCTTGGAGGTCTACTAATCCAACCCCCTCTTTAGGCAGGAAACCCTACACCACTTCAGACAAATGGTTATCCAATATCTTCTTAAAACTTCCAGTGTTGAAGCATTCACAACTTCTGGAGGCAAGTTGTTCCACTGATCAATTGTTCTAACTGTCAGGAATTTTTAGGTTGCTTCTCTCCTTCATTAGTTTTCCATCCATTGCTTCTTGTCTTACCCTCAGGCGCTTTGGAGAATAGCTTGACTCCCTCTTCTTTGTGGCAGCCCCTAAGATATTGGAATACTGCTATCATGTCACCCCTAGTCCTTCTTTTCATTAAACTAGACATACCCAATTCCTGCAGCCGTTCTTCATATGTTTTATCCTCGAGTCCCCTAATCATCTTTGTTGCTCTTTTCTGCACTCTTTCTAGAGTCTCAACATCTTTTTTACATTGTGGTGACCAAAACTGGATGCAGTATTCTAAGCGTGGCCTTACTAAGGCATTATAAAGTGGTATTAACATTATCCAAAACTCCTGATCATAAAGTCTTTTTACCCAATGTGGGTAACACACTTTAAGTCAATTTAAAAATCCCTGTCGCAATTGGGTAATGGGTTCCTGTGTCATTTACCAAATTTTGTATAATTTACCCAGGTTTAAAAGCACTTTGTTGTAGACTATTTTGAAAACATTTTATCCAGTAAAGAGGCACCAATAAAATCCTTCCTTGAAACATTACAATTTTAAAAGCCAAGCAATCGCGGCAGCTGGTAAAAAGTCAGAAAACTGCGCTCTTGGGGGAACTTTGTCTCTTTGGCCAAAATGTGCCAGCAAGATTGAAGTATTTTATAAAGATTCCCTTTAAACAGCACTTTCTGAGTGGCATGGAACTTCATGAGACAGAATTCTTTGAAATATGATCTGGTGTGTTTTTTATCGCAATTGGAATTGGCTCACTAGTGATTATAGTTTTGCCTACTCAGCACGATTTCCCAGGATTAGTCATCCACCCGAAAAGAGAACATCAACATTTCTGTGGCTCTAGTCAGCTTTGCAGATTTTCAAATGTTTTATAACAGAAACTGAACTGAAGACACATGGTCCCACGTCTTGGGGCCAAATGAAGGTTGACTTTGTACAGAGTTGTTCTTTTGCAGAATATTTCCACTGGGCTGGGTCTTCCCATGAGCAGTTGCTAAAAGTCATTCAAGGGTGAGGAAATTATCTGGGGCTGCTGACTCTTCTGTTTAATGAAGGAATCAGAGACAGAGCAGAGGCTGAGTCATGGAGAGGCTGCTGAATACGCCCAATGTTATACAAACAGAATCCATCTTCGTAGTGGACACAGTTGTAATGTCAGAATAAGATGTGAGTGGCATTGTTTATGGTAGTGCATGGGTCAGGGTAAGAACCTACATTTGGGAAATCAACTACACAGGGATTCCTGGGAACAATCTTTAAAAAATAAATGCTAATGAGGTACTACATAATCAGAGCAATATTTTTGCAGAATTTCTGTCAAATACTGTAAGCTAATTTTCTAGTTTCTTACCCTGTTTTCCCAAAAATAAGACACCCCATTAATAAGCTCAATCGGGCTTTTGAGCGCATGGCAATAAGGTCAAGCACTTATTTCAGGGTTCAAAAAAATATAAGACAGGGTCTTATTTTCGGGGAAACAAAATATTAAGGATTCATTTTGTTCAGAGGTCATATTACGCTAGCTTATGGTGTGTTCAGTTTTAATTTGATGTGCTTTACAAAACCCACCAGTGTAATTGGTAAACTTTGATTTATGACTTAAAATAGTTTGTGATCCCAATAAATTGTGGCTTATTCAAACCACACCTCAAAGCAACATATAAATTAATAATCAACAGCAGAGTCTTTGAGGGATACAGGAAAAGATCGCCTTCTCTCTGATGAATGGGAAGGATGTATGTGTGAAACAGAGAACTCTTCACTGCTGCAACACTGCCAATCTAACTCAAGGCCCATGGGCTGTATTCAGCCCATGGAGTGCTTACATCGGGCCCGCAGGGACGCCCTGGAAACAGCGAAGGACCAGCCCATGGTGCTTCTGTCAGTGAAAATAGAGCCCGGGTGGGCCGCTTGTGGCTACTCCAAGCTCCGTTTTCACTGGCAGAAGGGTGCAGGAGGCTGTCATGGCTGAAAACAGCCTCAACGAGTGACGAGTTGGCTACACCACCCTGGCCATACCCACCCACCCCGAAGCCAAACACAACCCTGATGCAGCCCTCAGTGAAGTTGAGTTTGACACCCCTGCTCTCTAGGAAGAATAATAACCAAAGCCAAACTTTTGCCGAATATTGTAGCTGATTGCTGAGTTCAGGTAGTTGGTGTTTCAGAGGAGTTTTACAGATGCCTTTTGATAGTATGAAGTTTTGACTGGATGAGCAGATGTTCTTGATAGCCTGGTTACAGTTATTTGCCCATTATATTATTATTATATTATTATTATCTGTAATACATGTAGTCCTCAACTTGCAATAGTTCACCTACTGACCCTTTGAAGTTACAACCGCAATGAAAAGTGACATATGACCGTTTTTCACACACATAGCTGTTGCAGCCTCCCCGTGGTCACATGACTCATGTTTATGATGGTTGCAGTGTCCTGGGATCCTGTGATCACCTTTTGTGACTTTCTGACAAGCAAAGCCACTGGGGAAGGCAGATTTCAATTAACAACCAGTCATTACTAACGTAACAACTGCAGTGGTTCACTTAACAACTGTGGCAAGAATGGTTGTAAAATGAGGCAAAATTTATTTAACAATTGTCTCACTTAGAAACAGAAAGTCTGGCCTCAATTGTGGTCGTAATTCTAGGACTACCATGTTTCCCCGAAAATAAGACCCTGTCTTATATTTTTTTGAACCCCGAAATAAGTGCTTGGCCTTATTTTCGGGGATGTCTTATTATTTTGGGGTGTGTGGAGCAAGACGGGGCTCCTCTTGCCATCTTACCTGATTTCCAGTTCTGTCTCCCTAACCCTAACCAGAGGAAATGGCAGGGACCGGCTGCGCATGTGTTTAAATATTTTTGGGGAGGGCTTATTTTCGGGGGGGGGCTTATTTTAGCGCATGTGCTCAAAAGCCTGATTGGTCTTATTATCAGGGGATGTCTTATTTTAGGGGAAACAGGGTACCTGTATTTCAAAAGCAATTGAGGACAATTCAGAAACCTCCATTTGTGCAGAATTAATAAAGAGATTTCTAAATAGGTGAGCTAATTCATGATGCTACTGCTGAGTGGCCTAGGATCCAAATACAGGTAATCCTTGACTTAAAACCATTCATTTAATGACCATTTGCAGTTGCAACAGCACTGAAAAGAAGTGCCTTATGACTATTTTTCACACTTACAACTGTTCCAGCAAATACCTTTCCTCACATGATCAGAATTCAAGCACTTGACAACTGGCATGTATTTATGACAGTTGCACTTTCAAGGGGTCATATCACCACCATTTATAGCCTTCCCAGCTGACTTCCCACAAGCAAAATCAATGGAGGAAGCCAGATTTGTTTAATGACCACAATGTTCAGTTAACAACTACAGTAATTCACTTAACTGTGGCAAAAAATGGTCACAAAAAAGGGGCAAAACTCAGTTAACAACTGTCTTACTTAGCAACAGAAATGGGGGGGTGTCAATTGACGTCATAAGTCGAGGACTACCTGTATCAGGAATGTTTTTTTCTCTTCACTGGAGCTACCAAATCTGGGTTGCAACGATATGGATGACTTTTAGACCAATAGCAAAGCTCTTTTTGGATTCTTATAGTTCTTTGCCATATCTAGTGGCCATTTGGATTTTTGGAGCTGAGATCTAGTGCAGTGGTGCTATTCAGTCGGTTCTGTCCGGTTCGGGAGAATCAGTAGCGGCAGCTGCGGGAGGCTCTGCCCACCTGCCCGGAAGTTATCACGTCCTGTTTTTGACGCTCTGCACCTGCTCCCATTTGTGAACCGGTAGTGATGGTAAGTGAATACCACCCCTGATCTAGTGGCTGTTTTCCAATATGTGTGCTCTTTTGAAGTGAGGACTTCAACTCCCAGAATTCCCAGAAATGGCTATGCTGGGCGAGGAATTCTAGGAACCGAAATCCATATATCTGGAAAGCATCTAGATGGCTAACATTTTTGCCATTGCATGCCAAAAGCAGGGGGAGAGCAGGGGGATCATGCGCATGTGTGCCCACACCCATAATTCAATGCCCACCTGTACCGCGCTCCCGTGCATGTGTGCGTGCTCTTCCCGCGCTCCCCCCGCTTTTGGCATGTGATGGCACAGTGGGCCCATTTTTCACTCTCTCCAGGCTCCAGAGGCTTTCTAGGAGCCTGGGGAGGGCAAAAACAGTCTTTCTCAACACCCCCCGGAGGCCAGAAACAGCCTATTTCCCAACTTCCAGTGGGCCCGAGAAGGTCCAAAAATCAGCCAGCGAGCACATGTGTGCTGGAGCTGAGCTAGGGCAACACTTGTGTGCCCTCAGATATGGCTCCTATTGACCTGTGTGGTGCGACCTGTGACACCCGTGCCATAGGTTTGCCATCACAGATCTAGGCAAAGGGCACCCAGGCTAACCCGTTTTTATCTTAACATGATCAAATGCAGTCTTTTCTGATTTCTATGCACATTGTAAGTAAAAATGTGACAGACTTTTCAATGGTAAACTCCAACTCTGAATGTTCTCCTGAAAAAAAATTAGCTGCTAACAAAATCATGCATTTTATGACACCTATTTCTTTGCTCTTTATTTTTTACTGATTACATTATTTCCACACGTGCTATCATTTTACTGTTCATTACCTTTCAGGTTTTTTGTTGTCTGTTAGTGGTGGTGATGGCTGTTTTGCAATTCTGAATGGTTTTACATGTTGCTCAGTACATTGCTACTCTGAAATTTAGTTTAGATGGAAAGCAGTTTAGAAATGTTTAAAATAAATAAATAACCAAAACCTAAATATATTCTTTTGAGGTAAATTGAATGTCAGTTGGGGCTTTGGGGGTAACACATAACACAGAGAAGCCATTCAAAGCTTTACAAGGGTTGTAACTAGCAATTATTTCATAACTGCGTCCATGTATTTCAGTATCATTGTTTTCTGAAATCTGGCGCTTTCCAAATGTGGTGGGCCTGATAAATGGTAATGCGCTGTGGATTATGGGAGCTATAAACCAAATCTATCTAAAAACACAGTGTTAAACTGGTAAAATATTCATCGTATGAATAGCATCATTCTGTATATGCACATACCCATCCACGCACTGTGTTTGGCGGTAGAAGCAGACGGTAGATTCCAATTGCACAGGCTTGCAATATCTTCTTGGAGCAGTTGGGAGGGAGTGTCTATGGAGATTCTCAGTCATCCAGGTCATGGTTGTCCCAAAGGTGTTTTTTTCAAGAGGCAACTGGACTTTCTGGTTTTTCTTTGAAGACGTTTCACGTCTCATCCAAGAAGCTTCTTCAGCTCTAACTGGATGGTGGGGAACGGAAGGATTTATACTCCTTGCAGACAGCTGGTCATTTGCATTTTTTTAATGGGTGGTTAAAATATGGACTTTTAGCGGCTGTCCAAAATATGGACTTTGTTGTCTTCAAAAGATATATTTTGGACAGAGAGGATCACTAGTTTGAAAGAGGGGTTAAAGACGCCATCTATCTCAAAATTGAACAGCCCTCTCTCTACAGGGTGGGAGGGATATGACATCATCTATCTCCAATCTACAACACAGTCCTTTCAACAGCTTCAAGGAGACTCCACACCGATTTGCACCACTCAGGTGACCCTGATGACACAGATAAACCTCCTGGTGACCTTAAATCACCCGCTGTAAGAATGCAAATGAACAGCTGTCCGCAAGGAGTATAAATCCTTCCGTTCCCCACCATCCAGTCAGAGCTGAAGAAGCTTCTTGGATGAGAAGCTAAATGTCTTCAAAGAAAACCAGAAAGTCCAGTTGCCCCTTGAAAAAAGCACCTTTGGGACAGTTGGGAGGGAGGTCTCAGCACCATGGAAAACTACACTGGCTGCTCTTGTTACTCACTCAGCCCTATTTGCCAAAACTATCTGCACTTCTGAGATTTCTTTTTCAGTCCTTATCAAAATTGCTATATATGATATTATTATTATTATTACGGGATTTTACATCTGTGATGGGCAATTTTTGATGGGTGAGGATGCTTTTCACATTTGGGGTGGAGTCAAAGGCTTAGAGGTGGACACTGAAGGTTTTTAAGAAGAGATTGGACAACTTTTTCTCTGAAATGGTATAGGGTTTTCTGCCTGAGCAGGGGGTGAGACGAGAAGACCTCCAAAGTCCCTTCCAATGCTGTAATTCTGCTTTAGTGGCCAATATGATGGTGTAAAGTGGGGAGGACTAGAATTTGGGGGGCTTTTTTTTGAATTTTTGAATATTTTTTTTTAAAGAAAAGTTAATGTCTATTGAAGTTTTATATCCTATTGCAAAATAGCAGAAAACCATCCATCAGCTGTTCTGGTCTACATTTTCTGGGCACTACAAAAAAGGATTTATTTTGTCTCTCCGGTGACTGCTTTTTCCTTCACGGAAGCTTCCAATGCTTTATTTATGTCTTAAGCACCTATGCATGCTCTCATCCAGGAGTAATGCTGTGAATCTGGGGGTAATAAATCACCCCTGGTGATAGATCAGTGGTGCTGACATTTCATCCAAGCAGCTGATACTTTATCCTCTTTGTGGATGGATAATAGTAGCTACAAAGAGGAGAAACAATGGGACCATCTTTGCTTTCTTACATACAAAGGCTCCTTTCACGTCATCATTCTCCTCCCTGGGAGAAAGTTAAGGGAGGAGAAATTAAAAGAGCTGCGGTAACTACACAGGCATACAGCAAGGGGTAGGAAAGCAATGATGAGAAGAAGAAAGCATGTAGGCTGCCTACAAAGGAAAGAAAAACAGAAGAGAATGATTTTCAGAGCCGAACTGGAAAGCTTCAGGAGACATATTGCTTAATGGATGGATGCCACTTGGGATATTTAACTCTTTTACAGCATAACATGCAGTTTGCATAGCAACTTCATTCAATCCCATAATTATAAAACCATTCAACAGCTCCCTGGGACGGCGCACCTTTTTGTGCAACAGCCCGTGGACTGATGGATTCTTTTCCCTTCCCCTTTCCTGCGAGTTCTTTCACACCCAGCCAGAGCCATTAGTCAAGGGGCATCAAGAAAAGATTCATGGCACCATTAATAGCAATCAAATACTTGACAAAACATTTCATTGAATCAACGAACTAAGACAAATCTCTAAAGACCAAACTGGTTTTGGAAAAGGGAATCTTGGAAAAACAAAAGAGGGCAACACACATTTAAAAATTCCAAGTAAAATTATATAATTAACCTAGCCGTAGTAATTTATTATGGCTTGTCTTAGTGTTTTGGATTTTAGGAGATATTTGAAGTACTGCACAAAGGATGGCTGGAAAGATAATCTGAGCCTCCTACTTAGATAAGAAGTGAGGGAGGCCTGGGTACTGGTTTACATTAAGGGCAGACAACCTACTATACTAAGAAAGAATATGATTCTCATCTGTCTCCTTTCTTGTAGGCCCCACAGAATTCAGCTCCAAGATTGCCAACAACGATTTGCAGCTTTCTGTCATTTTGACACAGAACATATACGAACTATGAAATTGTTTTAAAAATGTAAGGAAAATCCCCCATCTCACTGACCCCAAACTGAGTAACCATGCGTACCCCATATGTAGTGCAGCCCCACTCAGTCTGCATCATTGACTGCTCATGTTAAGAGCAGTTCTTAGCCATAAAACTTTCCTTGTCCTTAACCCACCTGAAAGCAATCTACAAGGAAATTAATCCCATAGCCAAAGTTCTCCCTGTCGTAACTCATCCTTTTCTAGTCCTCTGGGTCCAGTGTCCCCTTACTTGATCTGCTCCAGATTTGTTAGGTCTGCAACAGAATTTCAGCCAGCTTGATGTAGAGGTAGAACGATATCGCTCCATATTTGTCATATGACAGTTCTGCAGGTGAAGGGAAGAACCATTTATTGGCATATTTGTATAAACTTAATGTAATAGACAATTGACCAATGATCCAAAAGAGGAGCACACAGTGTAAAACCAGGAACCTAAATTCACAGCTACCCGTGTTTCACCAAAAATAAGGCCGGGTCTTTTCTTTTGGGCACCAAAATAAGCACTAGGACTTATTTTCGGGGACTGTCTTTTTCCCCCCCATTTATGGGTGTCCTACTTCTTCTGCTTGCTCAGGTTCGCGCAGGAGGCCTCACAGTGTATCAGTGCCACTGCCACTGTGAGGCCGGGGGTTGGAGCTGCCCCATGTGCCCTGCACCGACTTAACTCAGATCCCCCATAGCCAGGCCCCCATGCCCTGACACCAGCCTTGCCTTGCACCAACACACCATTCACCATTCACCTTTGCTGTGGTTGCGAGCAAGCAGAAGAGGGCTGGCGATCACGTAGGTTCCTGCTGCACATAGTTGTTGGTGCTGCCACCATGAGGCAGATGTTGGGACATGAATGGCCCAGCTATGGGGGCCCTGAGGTAAACCGGTGCGGGCTATGTGGAACAGCTCCACCCCCCACCACCTTGCCTCATTGCTGCAACACGAGCAACCAGATGGAATGTACAGTCAGCTGGCTGCTCAGGCCCTTCAGCAGGGCTTATTTTGGGAGTTAGGCGCACATGTAAACATATGCTAGGGTTTATTTTCAGGGTAGGTCTTATTTTCAGGGAAACGGTAGCAGAATTACTGTTGAAAGATGCAAGATAACGCAAGAGAAAGGTCTGTTGGAAAAAGGATCATTTACTTCTAAACAGCAATGTTATCATGTCTTCACATTTTTCAGCTGATGGAAGGCTAGATGGAAATGGCTTGTGGCCTCTTCCTTTCATGGATAACGATAGTTCAAGATTTCTGCTACAACAGTTAAATTCCACTATCCTTTAAAACTAATGGATTAGGATAGTTTTCAATTTGAAATTGGGTCCAAGTCCCATTTCACTAAAAGGACACCATCACACAATTTGTTCCTGGCATTAAAGATAAATTCACCCTTTCCCATATGTGCAATTAATGTACTCATTGTTTTTGGCCAAATGCATATCATTCTTTCCAAATCAGATAGCTGAGGTGACTCCTGAAAGTTCCAGTTTTAAAATAGATATAGAAAAATATACTAAAGAAATAAAGGAGAAGGAAGATTTGAGCAGCCTATTATTCACATGACAAAGGAGCCAAAAAGAAACATTTGCAAACTGGGGAAGGATAGGTTATTCAGGATTAATGTTTCTTCACCATGAGCACTATCCAAGGGTGGGTTCTACTTTCTTTTACAACCGGTTTCTCAAAGGGGCCACGCATGCACACTTGCTTCACCCACGCATACGCTCTTCTGCACAAGCACAGAAGTTTTGGCGCATGTGCAGAAGCATTTTGATGATGTCAGGGTCAGTGGGCGGAGCCTCCCGCCGGTTTTACTACCAATTCTATAGACCCGGTGCAAACCAGGGGCAACCCACCACTGATACTATCCAAAGGAAAGGGAAAGAGGAAAAATTCAACGTTTTACATCAAAGGAAGTGACTGCGTGGTTTCTATTGGAGACTAATACTCAATTGGTTTGTTGAAAGCAATTTAGTTCCCATCCCTGGATGACTGTAAAAAAAATGGCAGGAGATAACTATTGCCAGCCCACTGGCAACTGGACTTTTTGTTTATAGTTTTGTATATTATTTTTCCTTCTTTGAATAAAAAATATAATTCTGAAGAAAACAAAATGGCATTCATTTAGACATTGATGTGATGTGATGATTGTGATGAAAAATACAAAACATCAGCACTTCTATGGAATGGGGCAATCTATGAGATACAAGTGTAATTGTAACTGAAACAGCATATGGATCCATACATACAACAAAGATGAAACAAGGAGTCTCTCAAGGAAAATTAGAAGAAGTGAAGATATATAAATCAAGATAAGCATGCATATTTTCAGTGTTTTTAAAAATAGCTTTCTTGTAATTTAAAAAATGTGTAAGAAACTACTACCTAGGAAGAATAGAGTGCTATTATGGTACATATTGTTTTATTTTATTTATTTAAATTTTGCCCTCCCCTTATGCTCTAATATGGGTTCTAAAATGGCTAGAAAACATTCATAAATACCATTGCAAAGCATTAAACAGATTAAATGTGACTCTGAAATAGAGGAATGTAAATTCACCCCTTTTAAAATTGCATTTGCTATCAAAAGGCATTTCAACTTTTTAATTTACTCAAGCAAAAATGTTAATCTGTTTATATGTTGTTCGTGCTCAAAATCAAGAAGACAGAACAAAATCCAGGAGCTTCTCATATACTCACAGAGTTTTACTGCAAAAGCGCTGCGGCTTTTTGGCAACAGACTCATTAAAGAACCAAATGTATTAATTTCCTGGAAATGTTCTACTTTGCAATTTTCTGCTCAAGAAACAACAGAAAAAAACTGGATGAAAGTAATTGAAGCCATTGGCTTAAACCCAGGTTTGATTAATGTGGCCACTAGCCACATATAAAGGCCTTGTGGAAGGCTATTTCTTCTATAATTGCGAGAGAAGAAAAATATCAGTCCATATTACCGAGGCCAAAACTGGTTTGTTTTATTTTTCATTGTGTGAAACTAGTCTTTATGAGTACATAGTGGAAGGAATCTGCACCCTGAAAATTTAGCAGTTTTTGTGCTCCTTCATAAAAACATATACAATCACCTTAAGCAGCATACAAATATAAAATCAACGTTACTGAAATCATATTTCATAAAATATTTTTAATTTTATATTTGTGAACTATTTAGAGTGATTGGGAATTGGACAGTTGTTGTTGTTAGTTGTGAAGTTGGTTCACTTAGTCATCTCCTGGACTACACTGATGTCAGCGGCTAATCCAGGGGTGAAATGCTCCTGGTTCGGACCGGATCACCCGATCCGGTAGCAATGGTGGCAGGTGGCAGGTGGTTTGGAGAACCGGTAGCAAAAATCCCTGCGCCTCCTCCCCCATGCCCAGCTGAGCCGCGCAATCATCAGAGGCTGTTTTTTTTAACTTTTAAAAGCATTTTTTCTACGTCTTCGGCTAAAAAAATGCTTTTAAAGTAAAAAAAAAAAGACTCTGATGATTGCATGGTTCAGCTGGGATTGTCAGAGGCTTCTAAAAACATTTTTTTCTGCAACCTCTTTGGCCGAAGAGGTTGTAGAAAAAATGCTTTTAAAAATTAAAAAAAAAAAGTTAGCCACGCCACCCAGTCACATTACCCCCCCCACACACACACACACCAAGCCACGCCCACAGAGCCGGTAGTAACAAATTTTAGATTTCACCCCTGGGCTAATCCTCTCAACTCAGAACTGCCTCGACGCTCAACCCGAAAGCAACAGCATAGGGTTGAAGAAAACGTGGAGATCTTCTAGTCTAATCCTCTGCCTAAGGCAGGAGTCTTCATAACATTTCAGACAAATGGTTGTTCAGTATTTTCTTGAAAACCTGCAGTGATGAAGACCATCAGGGTTTATTACTCTTGAAGGTTCAATGTTATCTCTGGACGTGGCAGCATGTCTCCCAATAGTATTATTGAATTAACAGGACAATATGCCTCCCTCCCTTCTTACCACCCAGAGTTGTTTGCTACAAGATGGGCAGCAAATAAATTCAACAAATAATTAAATAAATTGTGAGGAGGCACCTGATGAGCTGGCTAGAGAAACAAAAATAAGTGCCCATCTAAGAGAATGCTTGGTAAGGATCCCTGTTAGCCATAAATGATGGCAAGGTTCTTAGCTCAGTGTTCTTTTACCCAAAATAGGAGAGAGATTAATATCTCTTATTTGTGCATAAACAAGGAAAGCTCTATCACAGATACAAGGCGAGAGGCCCTGTGGAAAGGTTGGGAATCAATTTATATATAGTTCAAACATATTGGGTTTGGAATGTGTTTGTTCATTGGTCAACATCTTTTGACTCATCTGTGATGTAGCCTATCTAACGTCTTAACATTTCATAGCATCCCTTAACATTCTTAGAATGATCTTGTCAATGCCCATTTGTGTGTTCAGTAGGTGTGGTTCTCACAATAGAATTAGTTTTCAGGTTACTAAAAGTTCAAATATTTAGGCAATTCTCATCTTTGGCCGGTCTGAACCGGTTCTTATCAGAATCCACATTCCACTTGGGGAATTTGCTTGTTACTTCAAAGAACTAGAAATATTAATCAAAAGCACTACTTACTGAAAACAGTTACGCAAAGAAACCCCCTCTCCCGCTACCATCATTCTCACTCATCAAGAAGGGGCTCTGTGGTGGTTATTCTCTGTGCTATCTTGTCTGCCCCCTGAGTCGAGGATGGACTCTGCTCTCAGTGTCTTCAAACAGCTTATAAAAATTTGATTCTTCTGGAAAGCCTTTGGATATTGACCATGGACCCAGTAGCATCAATTCTTGATATCTGTGATTAATGCAATTGTATTAGTATTTTATGTATTGTTACTGAGGCAGTAGATAAATCAAACAGACCAGTGATGAGTTTCACTTACCTTTGCTACTGGTTTGCTCGAGCGCAGATCGTATTTGTTGATGTCCGGGTGAGTGGGTGGAGCCTCCTGCCACTGCTATCGATTCACCTGAACTGGGGTGAACCGGTAGCAACCCACCACTGAAACAGACAGATCATACTCCACAGAAAGCCCTTTAAACTGAATAGCCAGATTAGACAGACCTTCAATGTATGTCCTCAACATGCCATACAGCTAAGTAACTTTTTACTATATCAGGAAGCGCAATGGTTCAGCAGTTAAATACACTGAGCTTGCCAGCTGGAAAGCTGACAGCCCGAGTTCAAAACCCGAGCGTTGCGCAATAGGGTAAGGTCCTGTCCTTTCCACAACTCCTGCCCACCTAGCAGTTCGAAAGTATGCAAATGTGGGTAGATAAATAGGTAGCACTTTGGTGGGAAGCTAACTGCATTCTCTGTGCCTCCGCATATAGTTATGTTGACCATGTGACAATGGAAATGCCTTTGGAAAATGCTGACTTCCTCAGCTAAGAAAAGATGAGCCCTGCCCCATAGGACACAACTGGACAGGGAAAAGAAACCTTTACCTTTACAACAGGTCAGTTCCCATAGTGGGACTAGACAAATTACTGTACAACCACGTTGAAATGATCTTGTCTTACTCTTAGGAGTACCTGATCATTAATCTTATTTAACATCCACATGAAACCCCTGGAAAAGTCATCTGTTGATTCAGGGTAAGAGATCACCAAGAGGCATATGCAATGGTGGGCTCCAAATTTTTTAACGGGTTCTCTGCCCTAATGATTGGCTGGGGTCATGTGACTGAGTGGGCATGGCCCACTCTATGTCACTTGTGTGAGTAGTACCTGTATGGGACAAGCAGGGTTATGGAGGGAATCCAGGGGTTTCTGGTGGTGGTGGTGGAGGGGGAGGAATTAAAGATCCAACCTGTGTGTGTGTGTGTGCGTGAAAGAGAGATTGTGTCAAGCTAGACTGGGAAAGCTGGCTGCGAGAGGAAAAGAAGCTGGGTAAACTGGACCCAGACACTTCCCGGGTCCCCTCATCCCAGAAGCAGCAACCTTGCACTCTCCCCTCTCTGCTAGCTCCCTTCTTCACACTGGATCGCCCAGCAGCAGAGAGGGAGAGGGAGAAGGGAGCAGCAGCAGCTGCTAGCATTGAGGGGAGAGTACCACACAGAAACGGGAGCACACAAACACCACAACCTTCTCCTTCTCCATTGCTGGGTGATCCCGTGTGAAGAAGGGGGCTAGCAGAGAAGGGGAGAGTGTGAGGTTGCTGCTTCTGGGGTGAGGGGACCCAGGAAACATCTCGGTCTGGCTCACCCAGCTTCTCTTCCTCTTGCAGCCAGCTTTTTTGGGCCATTTTCAGGCCATTTTTGGATCCAAAAATGGCCTGAAAACAGCCCCCAAACAGCCCAGAAAATGGCCTGTTTTGGGGTGTTTTCAGGTCATTTTTTGGGCTGATTTCGAGGCCAGCCAGTGGTCCAATTTGCGGGTGGCCCGATTTGCTCCGAACCGCACAGAATCAGAACCACTAGTTTGGGTGAACCAGATGGAACCGGCAGCAGCCCACCTCTGGGCATATGATATCAATAGTACATCACTATTCCAACTGAACCAGCCATGCCATGGAGGTTCTGAACCAGTATTTGGAGGCTGTATGGCTTTGGGTGAGGCAAAACAATTCAGAATAAATCCTTCCAAGAAAGAGCTATTTTTTGTCAGTAAATAATTCAGCAATTTGACAATAACTGACCCAGTGATATTGTGGACTCATTCTTTACATGAAAGAATTGGTTTGTAATCTGAGGTCCTCCTGGACTCTTGGTTCTTCCAGGAAATCAGATTAAAGCTGCAGACAAGTGAGTGGATGGGCATTGTCCAGCTATATCCAGTGAATCAATTACTATCAAACTGTAATCAGAATGACCTAGCAAGTTATACTCGCCTTGATCACCACCAGATTAGAATATAGTTACATGCTACATTAGAAGGGACACGGTGGCTCAGTGACTAAGATGCTTGTCGATCGAAAAGTTGACAGTTAAGCACTTGGAAGTGCCGCATTAATGGGGTAAGCTCCCATTACTTGTCCCAGCTTCTGCCAACCTAGCAGTTCGAAAGCACATAAAAAAATGCAAGTAGAAAAATAGGGACTACCTTTGGTGGGAAGGTAATAGTGTTCTGTGTGCCTTTGGCGTTTAATCATGTTGGGCACATGACCATGGAGACGTCTTCGGACAGCGCTGGCTCTTCGGCTTTGAAATGGAGATGAGCACCGTCCCCTAGAGTCCGGAACGACTAGCACATTTGCAAGGGGAATATTTACCATTACCTTACATGCTATGTTAATGGATGTCTTAGAAGATGACCCAGAAACTGTCATCATATAGAACACAAGGGCAAGATTATTGATAACCCAAATTGCTTCACCAAAATCCAGTATGTTTACACTATCAAAGGAGAGCATGTTGGGGGTTTTTTCTCTCTCCCCCCCCCCTTTGTGAAGTTTGTGGAATGGTGAACTAGGCCACAGACTTTCTGTGCGACGGCCCCTACCTCATGCAACATTAATACTAGGAAATATGGGCGGCTCCAAAGTTTTAGGGTTTCAAGAAGGAAGTGAAAGTAATACAATTTGAAGACAACTCTGGCCTGTATCTTTGTTGGAAGTCTATAATTGCTGAGAACTACTTTTTCAGTTGCTTTAACGTATTACACTTTGAAGTCCCAAAGGTGCTTTTTTTCAGGAGGCAACTTGACTTTCTCGTTTTTCTTTTGAAGACGTTAAACTTCTCGTCGAAGAAACTTTTTCAGCTTTGACAGGATAGTGGGGAATGGAAGGATTTATATTCCTTGCAGACAGCTGGTCATTTGCATCCTTTATAAATCCTTTATAAATCATTCCATTCCATTCAGAAACCTACTGAGGGAAAATGCAAGTCATTCCTTAAACTCAGGTCAGGTTGAGTCTTCTCAAATTCTAAGCACCACCTAAGCCAAAGAAGGTGGTGGGGGGCAGGGCATGGATCGCACATGTCACAATCCTGCTCTCTGCGCACACTCCATACCGAACCGCTCCCATTCAACACTATGACCCCGCCTTTCCGATCCACTCTTCCACCAATCACGGACAAGAGAAGAGTTACAAGCGTCCAAATCCCGCCCTCCTCGAAACCTTCATTTTGGGAGCGCAACAACAACGACCAACTCCCCCTCCCCTTTCCTTTTTTCTAAAGCTCCGCGAGTTTCCCTAGGCATTTGCGTCACGTCGCTATACGACGATTGGAGACGTCGCACCTTCGTGCGTGGAGCAGCAGTCCGACTCGCGCAGGCGCAGAACGGCCTCCTATGGTGTGTAGCAACTCGCCAATTCAGCTGCGCATGCGGAAGGGCTGGCCTGCGGTCCGTTCACATCCTTTGACGTCAGGGAGCAACTTCTTGTCTGCAAGAAAGGGAGCGGCCGCCAAATCAGCGTGCGCGCTCCCGCGCCCTTCCTCATCCTTTGCGTGAGCGTAACCCCGCCCCACCCGTCCACAGAGTCCCTCGGCCCGGCTGTACGTGCGTACGGCCTGCTCCCGTCCGGAGCGTGACTGACTAAGGAAACCGAGAAGCGGTCGCCTGAAGACGGAACCGAGGGGCATGAAGCCGAGCGCCGCCGTCGCTGTTCACCCGTGAGGTAGTTCTGCCCGGGAGCCGAGTTCCTTACAGCTGCTGCCTGCCCTGCCCGGCCCGCTGTCACCAAGGCAGCCATTTTGTGCCTCCCCTTCCCTCCCTCAGCTTGCCGCCGCCTCCTTCGCCACCGCCGCGGAGCCCGGCCTTGTGCGTTGTAGTACGGAGGGGTCTCGGAGGGCCCAAGGCGGCGCCTGCTGAGGCAGAGCCTGGCGAGGAAGTGGCGCGCGGCGCGGGGGGGCCCCCATGGCGAAGAAAACCTACGACCTGCTCTTCAAGCTGCTGTTGATCGGCGACTCGGGCGTTGGCAAGACCTGCGTGCTTTTCCGGTTCTCCGATGATGCTTTTAACACCACGTTCATCTCCACCATCGGTGAGCGAGAGTTGGGAGTGCCAAGTATTGCGCCCGCGGCTTTTTTATTTTTATTTTTTTAAATAAATGTTCCGCCTTTCCTCCAGAGAGCCTCTTTTGTGCTCTTTCTATATAATATTTGTATTTTCTCCTCCATTCTTTCGTTTTTTCTTTCTCCTGTGGCGATGAAGGCGCGCCTGTAGAAATGTCGGTTCTATTTCTCTCCCCCCTACCCACCCCTCCGCCCCAGAAATTATTCTTCCAATGCCGATAAGGGCGAAAAGATGATATGATTTTGGGGTTGTTAGATTGAGGAAGTTTATTTTATGAGGTAACCCCACCCCAAATATCTTGTGTAGGCATCCTTTGTCCCTGTTCTCTGTCTTATTATACTTTTCAGTTTTGAATGTAGGATTATCCATCTCTCACCTACAATCCATTCTGGAATAATCTTTGTTTCTTGGTAATGTAGCTGCTGACTTGATCAGTTTTCTTTTTACTTCTATATTGGGTTGATATTTTGCAATCTCTGCCTTTCATAAGGAAAAAAAAAGGGGGGGTTTAGCTGTCATTCCAGCTGCACAGTGGGCAGTGCTTATTCAAATAGCTCTGGCCTTTTGAAAAGGAAAGCAAAAATGTTTTTAATACATTATGCTAACTGTAGTACAGTGATCAGTAGCACCCTTTGGCTGTTCTTCTAACATCAGTACAGCATACTCCCCATTTCTTTCATGTTGTTAGTGGAGTATGGCTTTATACCACTGTACCTAACCAATGCCACATTCATTCCTGGGAGTGACCTCAACATCATCCAAGGTTTTCTATTTCTTCCACACCCCCTAGTGTTGATACTGCTTGTTCATACTAGTTTTCTTAAATATATATCGTCCTTTGTGCCTGATTTCTTTGTTCATATTTATTGCTACTCTATGCCACAAATGAACAGCTAGTTAATCCCTGTATACAGATAAATGGCTGATACCCTACTGTCAGTTTATGATGTTTGGAAGAAAGAAGTTCCTCTATGAAAGAGTGGTAGTGATTTCTGGAAATCTAGAAATACGTGAAGCAATTTTTGTTTTATTTCAGTGCTGGACTTCAGTGGCTGTTCTTTGAGAGTTCTAAAAGTTCTCATGTCTGGAAATAGATCATTGGTTTATGAAAACCCCCAATTTTTTAAAAAAGATTGTGATTTAGGCAAATTCTCTAACCAGTCTGTAAGATTAAATCATGAATTTTGAATGAAAGCTGTATTCTCCAGCTTTACTACATATCTCTGTTAATGCTGAGGATGCAGAAACCTCTATATAGATACTTCAGATTCCTAAAAGGAATTCAATTGAATCAAACCTATTAATATTATTAATTGTGTTCTGCTTTGTATACTTTAATCTAGCAAAATATTCCAAAGATCTCAAATTACAAGTGTAGGTTGGTGGTATCATTTGCTAGTCACTGCTGCAGTTTATCATAGTGCTATTAGTGCTGGGGACTTTCGGCTGAATATGAAAGTAAACATTGTAGAACTGTGCAACTCTTCCAATTCAAAGGCAAAAAGGGGCTTCTGAATTTGTTTAGAGCAATGAATATTGCACCTACCTGTAGCTCCTTAAAACAGCCATGCCTTTTCTTATGATTACATGCAGATTGATTGCAATTAGATACAAGAAAAGACATCTTTGGTTCACAGAGTTACACAGTACACACAGAGTGCTATGTTTGTGTCCATACATGCTCTTAAGGACTTTTTGCTTTTGAATCCAAAGTATCCTATAACCTTATTGTAGGATGTTTATATAGACTAGGTCAAAAACTGCTTTATGCATAGTGTTTTTAATTATAAATACTCCTTGAGCATCATCTTAGCTATTCTCACTTAAATTCACGGCTAGATAGTAACATTGAAAAACAATATGTAGAATGGCAAATAACCATATTTATTGGTGACTCATATATAATTTTCATTGAGATAGATTTCTTTTCTGAAAGAGCTAACTGAGGAAAGACTTTACTTTTATTAGTGGCAGAAGTTAATGTTCATTTCCTCAAGTTTGCATATACTGAATGGAATTGTTCTGTAAGAAAATCTATAGGTTTAGGATGTTTTTCAAAATTCTAAGAAGCAGCCATCTTAGAGTCAATCCACATATTATGTACATTGATACGTAAAACTACTGAAGGTAATTGCATCTTGATTATAATACGCATGTTCCTGTTAGATGTAAATTTAAATAGTGTAATATGTAGTGGCTTTTAATCTAATAGATTTATTACCAGAAGCTTTCACTGGGAAAAAAAATCTTTAATAAGATGCATAAAAGTTGGCAGTTTGTTTTTTAGAGTTAACATAGATATTTTACAACTGATTTCTGCTATACAGACAGAACTTTATTGTTTTAGACGTTAAATGTAACCTCTAATATTTATCTTTGTAGTTTAAAATTTAAATTTACTACTTATAGGTAGTCCTTCACCTAAAACCCACAATTGAGACTGGAATTTTAATCTTAAATTATTGCCATTATAAGTCAAGCACCTGATTTATTTATTTTTTTTACCATTTTTATAGTGAATCAGTCATTACGCAAATTCATTTGAAACACTCTTTTCCTAAAATGGGTTCATTGTGACTGCCACAAAAAACGTAGTAAAGACAGGCATGGTCACATAGTGACCCACTTACTGACTGGGACAATTTACAATCATTGTAAGGGCTCAATTATAGTCATAAGTCAAGATCTATCTGAATGTGGTTATCAGTTGCATAGTATTCCCTCTTGCTCATTAAAAACAGAAGTTTTATAAAGCCTTTTCTTTTGATGGCATAAAGCAGGGGTCTCAAACTCAAGGCCTGCAAGCCGGATGCAGCCCATGGAGTGCTTAGATCTGGCCAATGGGGCTGCTCTAGAAACAGCGAAGGACTGGCCCGCAGTGCTTCTGCCAACAAAAACAGAGCTCCATTTCCCCTCCCAAGCTCCATTTTCGCTGGCAGAAGGTTGCAGGAGGCTGTCACAGGCGAAAACAGAACTCGGGGACCCGCTTTTGCTGGCAGAGTGCGTGGGCCCCCACAGGCACCCCCAACATGAGCGACGTCGAGCTGGCCACGCCCCTTAGCCGCGCCCCCACACCTGGCCCTCCCAAGGTCAAACACAACCCTGATATGACCCTAATGAAATCGAGTTTGACAACCCTGGCATAACGGTTAATAATACCAGGTTTATTTGCTAAGATTGGAATAGTTGTTTAAAAGCATTCCATCTCTAACTTTTGCAGCATGATACATATAGTCCTCAATTAATGACCACTCATTCAGTGACCGTCTAAAGTTATGCTGGCACTGAAAGAGTGGTGACTGCAGCTGGTTCTCAAACTTCCATCTGTTGCAAAGTTCTTGTGTTAGTGATTTTGATGCTTGCCAACCAACTTGTACTTGCAACATTGTAGTGTCCTGTGATCACAGGATTATGATTTGCAACCTTCCTTGCTGGCTTCACACAAGCAAAGTCAATAGAGAAGTTAGCAGGGAAGGTCACAAGCTGCTCGGTTAAGTTTCCCCTGTCTGTGCACACTTCTCAGGCCTCACTGTGCTTGCGTCAGACCTCCCTGGCCACTTGCACATCTTCCCCCACATGGCAGCTGCCACCCCAAACACCACTGTATTCACACTGTGTCTCCCACCACTCATGCACCCTAGTAGTTCGTCTCTCATCTGGCAGCAATTATCCCAACTCCTGCCATACTTATGCCACGCCTTTCCTGATACTTGTGCATCCTTTCCCACCTAGCAGCAGCCATTTACCTGCCTTCAGGCTTGCTTGTGAGCCACCTGACATTTAAAATGTCCTGTCAATCTTCCGACTGACTTTGGTTGTTGGAAGCCAACAGGATGTTGCCAAGTGTTTACTTAACAACCCATCATCTTCTCTTAACAATGGCAAAATGTACTGCAGGAATTGCTGTCACTAAACAATTCAGTCACCTAACATTATGCTTTGCGACTACATCACTTAGGGATGGAAATTCCAGTCTTGTACTTGTAGTGTATAATGTGTGTTCTTTATAACAGCACCTGCTCTTTAGTATTTCCTTTGTCTAGCACAGGAATCCCTAAATTCTTCAGCTCATTAACTCAGTGAAGTTTCAGATTGTTCATCAATCCTAAAGCATCATAACAGGGACAGCTCAAGGTTATTTCCATTGCTGACTGACCAATCAAAACTGTGTTGCTTCTAACCACCTCAGCTTCAGGACTAGGAACTGGTGTGTAGCTTTACAGAGATCTCACAGATTAATTGAACCCCATCAACCATCTATTATTTATCAACCACTTACTGATCCCCAGACATCTATTGACTTTTTGAATAGTCTTATCGACCTGGGGAAATTGATACTGACCAGTTTGGGTAACCCTGGTCTAACCACTACCTGAGTGTATTTAAAAGGACCCTTGAAACTTGGTTTTTCCCACAGGCCTTACGTTAGACTGGCAGAACCTATGTGCTGTGTTGTTTTAGAATATTTTTTTTGCTTCTTCAGAATGTCTGTAGTCTTTTTACCGGTATCTTTTTTAATTATGTTTTTTTATTATATTTTGTCCAAAGCTATTGAATAGAACGCTCTTATATATTTAACAAATAAATAGAAACTCTTATTATTAATACAGGGAATCTCCCATCTGCCTTTATTGTCTTATTAAACATCATTTAGTAAGAGTTCCAGTCTAGTTTTGGGTATTTGTCAGCTTATTTATTTTATTTATTTATTAAATTTATATCTCATTATCTCCCCTGTAAAGCAACTCTAGGTGGCTTACAGATCATAAAAACAAAAATAGAAAAACAGTTAAAAATTTAAAACTATGCAAATTAAAAAGGTTAAAATTATAAAAAACAGGAACCAAGAGTTGGATGTTACGAAGATGAGGTCGTCAACCACCTCCAGCAGTGAGCAGCCCCTTTGGGGCCTCAAGCAAACCAACAATGCCAAAATGCCCTTCCAAAAGGCCAAAAGGGTGGGTGTACTTCTCACCTCAGTTGGTCAAGTGTTCCACAGGGTTGGGGCCACAGCAGAAAAGGCCTTGATTCCACCCACCGGAAGTCTTAGGATTTGTAGTAGGCCTTTTCCACTGTCACAAGTACAGTGCATTAGTCCCTTTGAGGTGAGTCAGCTACTCAGATACCTGGACCCATGCCATATAGATCTTTAAAGGTAATACCCAGCACCTTGAATTGGACTTGGAAGCAACAGCAGTGTTATATGTGCCATCCTAGGGACTGCCAGAACTGTGCACATTGCTGCATTCTGTCCCAGCTCTAGCTGGGCCTGTATATTAAATCATGACCTATTATCAGCATTTATCATCTTTCATTTTGATCTTAATTAGTGTACTTTTTTGTTCTTATTCCCAGATACTTTCGGACTTTACTATGTTTGAAAGCCCTTTAGCAAGTTTTAACAGGCTCCTAATGTTTTAGTTGGGGAAATTTTAGGAGTGCTGTTGTTCTCAATACATCTTTCAGATGTATTAATTTGATACAATGGTTGACACTTCAGGGTGACATTGGATCTTTAAAATTAAGTTTCTGGCACACCATTTAGCTTGCCAATGATTTGGGACAGTGTTATTTTTAGTTGTGGTCCTGCTCCTGTTTGAAAAGTAAATGCTGAGAGGAGGGAGATGGTTTCTGTATCCCAGCTAGGATTGCTATAAATATCTTTTAGTGCTAAAATATCCAAGTCATCATAGGTTCCCTGATAGAGCAGAAAGTTGGACTTCAAAAGCAAAATTGAACATAATCAAGGATTCCCCATATTTGTACTATATTATCAAATAACACCTTTTATGTTGGAGTCCAGAGAAGTTATTTTCAACCCATGTTTCTTGGGTTATGATCTATTACTGTTAAGGCGGTCATGGTTTACTGGGGAGTTACTAAAAGAAAATGTCATAGGTATACCTCTGGAAGGTTTGGGTATGGAGCTTTATTTTACCTGCTCCAAGCATCATTTACTTAATGCTTTCCAATGACAACTAATAAAGAGTTGTGTTATATGTTTATAATGTAAATGGCCTGCTATTCAACAGTTATTTTAATTATGATATAAACTGGCTTGTTGGGTTTAGCAACCAGGGATTTTTCTCATTACTAAATGTGACTGGAGCTTTATTTTAGATTTTGTATGTAAGTAACCCTTTGCAAATACTATTAAGTATTGCACTTATTTATTTATTTATTTATTAAATTTCTATACCGCCCTTCTCCTTCCGGACCCAGGGCGGTGAACAGCCAATTAAAACCAATACAATACAATAAGTTAAAACGTAGTAAAATCAATATAAATCCAGGCTGAAGATACAAACCGAATAAAAACTCTAAAACTCTAAAAATTTAAAATAATTTAAAATATTTAAAAATAGGAGGGATCAGGCAAGTCCGGCAAGTTGGAAGAGATGAGTCTTCAAAGCCCGACGAAAGGTCCGGAGGTCAGTGATAGTTCTCAGATCTGGAGGGAGATCGTTCCAGAGGGTGGGGGCTACCACAGAGAATGCTCTCCCCCTGGGGGTCGCCAGCCAGCACTGTCTGGCTGACGGCACCCTGAGGAGGCCCTCTCTGTGGGAGCGAACGGGCCGGTGGGAGGCAATAGGTGGCAGAAGGCGGTCCCGTAAGTACCCTGGTCCTAAGCCATGGAGCGCTTTAAAGGTGATTACCAACACCTTGAAACGCACCCGGAAATCAACCGGCAACCAATGCAGCTCACGCAGGAGAGGTGTCACATGGGAGCGCCCTGTCGCTCCCATAATCCCCCGCGCGGCTGGCAGCGGGGGATTTTATAAGATCTTATAAGATCTTATAAGATGCTGGCAGCAATTTTGAGACAATCCCTTCCCCATTTATCAAGAAAACTAGGCTGAGAGTTGTGATAAGTTGGATGTTAGCACAATCCACCCAGAGTTGCCCTGTGGTAAGATGGGCAGCCAGTAAATTTTATAAATAAATAAAATTGTGAAGAAGCAGTATCTGTTGCCTTAATTAGCAAAGGGGTTGATTGGAAATGACTATTCTGTTAGTAGGATTTCTTCAAGCTAAGTACCAGTAAACTGGTGGGATTTGTGCACTAGATTTGTAGCACTAGCTATATGGAAAAGATAGTATACATTTACATCTGCTAAATCTGAATGGTTGTTTTCCTGATAGCATTTTATTCGTTTCTTGTTAGTCACTTAATATTAATTTGAAATGACCGTAGTCTAAATTCATGTGTTTGTTTTTTTGTTTTGTTTTTTAATAAATCATTGCTCTCTAAGTTTGAAGCTAGTACAGAAATGGTTTGTCTAAAGTCATGATTTTCACTCTCGTGAAAAGAAGGAACAGTGAGGAGGATATGTAGATCTGGAATACTGTATGCTGGAACTCATTCTGAATCACCTTTGTTAGTGTTTTCCTGGACCAATATGCTTGATAACCACAAGGTTTAAAGTTTTGTTTTATTTTTGGATCAAATATGGTCTTGGTTGAAGTCAAATAAGGAAAATATCCTTATGCAAACCCTTTCAGGTATAGCAGATCAATAACTGAGTTCACAAAGCGTTCTGACCATAATTTATCAAATAAACCACACTGGTTGGGTCCATATATTGTGTGGTAAGTAAAATCAAACAATATTATATGTTAGAACGGGGGCAGGAAGTTTATAGATCTCATGTCCTACATTTGCAAACTGTAGAGCATGCCTAGACATTGTTGTCTGGGTGGAAGGCAGTGATGAAAGATTCATGTAATGTCATCACATAAATGCCACAAGTTACATACTTACATCCACTGTTGAGATGAGAGTACATAATCATGGTGTATGTGTGATGATATCACTGTTTGCTATGAAGGCTGCTGTGCCCAGATCATTCTGCTAGAATTTAATGGCAAGATAACATTATGACAATGAGATACTTCCTGCTTTTTAATTAATAAATATGGAAGATGGCTACCCCCTCTGGAAGTATCATATCATCAATTACATCTCATTCTTCCCTTAAAGTTCAAAATAAAAGAGCATCTTCAGAGGAAAAAAAGTTTACTTGAATTTAGCAAGATTTGTGAATCTAGCAAGAAGATGAGGCAAAAGAACAATCCTGTACAAGTAGTCTTTGCATAAAAATCAATTATTCAGCAATCATTCAAAGTCATGATGGCACTAAACAAATTGTAGTTATGGCCAGTTCTCGAGGTTACGCCGGTTGTAATACACCTGCAATCACATAATTAAAATTTGGGTGATTGGCAGCCCACTCAAATTTATGAACATAGTTTCTGCTTCAACTCCCCTTATCCTCCTATCTTCTCCCCCTCCCCTTGCACTTCCCTCCCCCATCTCTGCCCTTTTGGCCTTTTGAAGGGCTACCATCTGCCTGAGTTGGCACACTTTGTCAGCAGTAGCAGGAAAAAACCAGGGATGTTCAACTGGAGGCATCTCAGGTGGATGGCGATAGAATGCAAAGCAGTCAAAAGAGCAGAAATTGGGTGGGAGTTGAAGCAGAGGCAATCTTCGTTGGGAAATAACTAATGTGACGTTTAGTACTATGGCAAAAGAAATAGTACTTAAATACAATATAGCAACATGCAGAATGTGAAGAATTGAAGAAAATTATGTAAATGAGAATCTATTGTATTTATGAATAGTGGATTAATAGAGAAAAGTATTTTTGAAGAGCCATGGCATCTATTGAATATAGTGGCTGGTTTCATATATTCCAGTATGCTCTGATATATCAACTTTATTGAATAAATTACCTGATTTGTTAACACTAACCAGTAAATTGTAATTTAAGAATTTTAATAATTTGTTTCACACATGATGCCAAATAACAAGATTCTCAGTCATCCAGGTCATGGTTGCCCCAAAGGTGCTTTTCCCCCACCAGCAGCCAGATCTAAAGAAGCTTCTTGGATAAGAAGTGAAACAGCTTCAAAGGAAAACCAGGAGGCCCATTTGCTTCTTGAAAAACCACCTTTAGGATAGCTCCAAGATTTTACTAAATTTTTATCTGTTTCACACAACATATTTAGTCATAATTTGATTTGTTTTTGATTTAGTGTGTTGCTGAAACCGACCATTTGTGATTTAGTATGAACTCTTAAGTCTAACTTTCTGTTAATTCTAGTAGGAGGTCTGTTATTTGTGGAATAAGGGTATTTTTATTCATTTAAATTTGAGCACATTATAGGACTTCTGTTCTTCCTTTTTGACACTTAAAAGTGCAAAATGAAGACAGATTACTACAAACATTTTAAAGTTGGATAATCAATAGTGGGGACAAGAAATAAAATGTTTATGTTCCTATTCTGAGTTGGCCATGGCTTGGGCAATATAGAATTGGATTCATGATCCAAATGATTTCATATGACCCAGATGTAAAAAAAAACAGTAAAATTCAAAACCAGTAGAGGAGCTCTGATAGCGCAGTGGTTACAATCCTTCCATACAGGATCCCTAGTGTCTCAGTGGTCAAAATGCAGTATTGCAGACTAACTCAGGAATTCAATCCTGACGGGGTTTAAGGTTGACTCAGTCTTCCATGCTCTGAGGTCGGTAAAATGAGGACTCGGATTGTTGGGGGCTATATGCTGACATTGTAAATTGCCCAGAGAGTGCTGTAAAGATATATAAGTCTTAAGTGCAATGGCTAATTGCTGTTGCAAGTCACTAGATGACAGTAAAAAGCTGCTGAAAATACTAAGTTGTCAGTCCATTAATGAGTTACTTTTAAAAAGTTTTAAAATCGACCTTCAAATTTGTATTGAATAAGCCTAAATATGATTTTGCAGACCTCCAGAAACATGAACTCTCCTTCCACACTCCCCTGTTTAAAGGTTCATCTGCAGATTTTCCATTCTTCTAGGCTGTCTGCCAAAATATTACTGGTTTATCCTTGGTAGAATGAGCAAGAAAAAAATCCTTCTCTGCCTGGATGGACCATTGAAATGCAAAAAATAAAAATAAAAATAAATCTGCATCAAAGATGTTTAACAAAAGTTAAAGCATCCTTTTAGCAAAAAGTATTATGGATTGTATTAGTTTGTGAGAGTGCATACAAACAAGTATATGTTAAAAATTTTAAGCTAGCCATTCACTGAAGCTTCCTGGTTTATAATGAGAGAAATTAATTCAATTTAAATAAAATCATATCAATAATATCAAATAAAATGTAGAAAATAAACACCAAACAGACTATACAGCAGCAAGGCAGTCACTCAAACAATCTCTTTAAAAAAAATAGAAACTAGTTTTAAAAGCTGGGGAAATGGAAGGTCTTCACCTGGTGCAAAAAAACCACTAAAGTGAGCACCCATCACACTTTATATATATATATGAGGAATTCCTTCAGGTAACCTGGTCCTAAGCAGTCTGGAAATGAACAGGCAGCTAGTGTAGATGGTGAAGTATCATAATATGTTCATATTTGATGCATGCTATTATAATCTTAGGACCACATCACTGCATCCATTAAGCAAGGATCTTACATGAATTCATATGGGAAAAAGTGGAAGTCCCTGGCAAAAAAGCCAGTGGGGGATCTGCAGCGAGTATCATAGGTAGGCATGATGGAGTACCGGGTAGGTGGGTGAGTGAAAAGGCGGTGGGTGCAATTTGCATCCATCTGCCAGCTTCCCCATTTACTTTGATTGTGGAAAGCTGGCAGGGAACATTGGGAATCGCACGGTATATTGCAACCATCATAAAATACAAGCTGGTTACCAAGCAACCAAATTGACTGTGATTGCAGAAATGCTGCAATGGATGCAACTTTGAGGACCAGTTATGAGGCGCTCTCATTCAGTACCCTGTTTCCCTGAAAATAAGACATCCCCTGATAATAAGCCAAATCAGGCTTTTGAGTGTATGCGCTGAAATAAGCTTTCCCCCCAAAATAAGCCCTACCTGAAAATATTTAAATGTAGAGCTGGGAATCAGATAAGACAACAAAAGGAGCCCCATCTTGCTCCACACGCCCCAAAATAATAAGATCTTCCTGAAAATAAGGCTAAGTGCTTATTTCGAGGTTAAAAAAAATAAGACAAGGTCTTATTTTTGGGGAAACACTGTACCTTCATTGAATCACTGAAGGAGTAACCCGAAGACTTACTTGTGTGGGCTCATACTCATGTTTGATCAGACACACTCCGAATCTTCCTTCAGTAATGCTCTAGGAATTGATTCTGGCACGTCATTCATAATTTTTCTGTTGTGTCTATTAGAATGTAAATCATCTGTCTAGAACAGACTGTATAGCTGGCTGGAGAATTCTGGGAGTTGAAGTCCACAAGTCTTAAAGCTGCCAAGTTTGAAGACCTTGCGTCTAGAATTTTCTTATCTTTTGGCCATGTACAGAGCAATGGGAAATGTTAGCTGCTTTACTGACATTGTATACTGATATCTAAGATCCGAAGTGAGCTACGCAATCCATTCTCTATGTTATGTCTGAAGCCAAGCTATTATGGTTAGGATTGCTGTGTGATATAACAGAAACCAAAAACAAACCATATTATGGCTGTTACTTAGTCCGTTGAGTGGCAGTATTTTATTGCTCAATTCAAATTTATTGAGTTTTATCAGCAAACTTCAAATGTTGGTAATTTTCTGACTAGAGATGATTATGTTGGCTTGTTGCAACATCTTGATGTAGCAATTTAATTTCTGATTTAGGATTTCCAAACACTAAGCATATATGAGAAAACTTACATTTTAAGAGGCAAAATCACAATTAAAATGTGCAACAAGTATAAATTTGTCTCTTTTTAAAACCGCTAGTTCATACTCAGTCTTTTAACTAAACTCACTATTAAAGACTGTTTCTCGTTAATTTCCATCTCAGAATGCTGTTTGGTGTTTAATCAGGCCTAGGTTTTGTATTCTTCCTTCAAACATGGATAACTACTATGCCTTTTCCTATTTATTCTGATTCTATATTGATGCAGTAGAATTATATGCACTAATTAATTATGTTAACTCTCTCTCATATTGCTGCTATTTTTTCCATCAGATATAAAAATAAAGTCTGCTTATTAAAAATAGTGGGGAATCTTTCAAAGTCCTTAGGTAAAATGAAACCTAAAATTAACATTTGATTTTCTCCCATTTTGTACTTCCCCACTCTTTTTCCTTATTTTACTTGATGACTCTTTATAATTGTCACTTCATGTTACTTTGCAAAACAGTCAGAATTCTAGGCAATTATATCTATAATAAGTCATTTTATTTTATTTTGAAATATGAATGTTTGTTTGTTGATTGAAATAAAGATATCTGCATTTCTTGCATAGACCAATCTACTCTGAAGCATCTACCATATTATGTTTTGTATAAGTGGTTGCATGCTTCAATATAACTTCTTGTGTAGTCCTGAGAGTTATTTTGTGTGTATCTATAAAGGGCAGTTCCAAACATAACTTATCAATTTATGAATTTATATTTATTTTTTTTCCATAAAAAGAAGAAAAATGTATATTTGGGACAACCACAATTGAAAAATGTTCTTATTAGTGAGAATGGACGTTGCTTACCTGAATGTCCCTTTTCGTTGCACTGCGTGTCAATTCATTACATATGGGATTTTCTCCTCTTCCTGTGAAGAACTGAGCGTGGTGTTCCTTTAAAACTTTAACCACGCCCTCTCTGCTCTCTGGATCCTTCAGTTGTTTCACGAAGTCGTGTCTATCAACTTGTCCTGAGAAGGAAGCACAAACAACTCCACGTGCCCCAGACCAGGCAGCCCCGAGGGAGGGATGAATTGACATGCAGTGCAACGAAAAGGGACGTTCAGGTAAGCAACGTCCATTTTCCATTGCGCTGCTAAGTCAATTCATTACATATGGGATATACCCAAGCCCAGAATTATATAGGAAGGGAGGCTGGCTGGTCCCTCCACAATAGTCCGAATGTACCTTCTGTAACACTCTACATCCGAATGACGCCTCCACAGAAGCAAAGGTGTCAAGTCTATAATGTCTGACAAACGACATTAGGGAAGTCCACGTGACCGCCCTGCAAATATCCAATACCGAGGCCTGGGTAGACCACCCAGCCGATGTTGCTGTGCTCCTTGTGGAATGTGCCCACACTTTACCTGGAACCGACTTGCCCTTTGAGGAGTAGGCAAGGGAGATACAAGCCTTAATCCAGCAGGCCACCGTCCTGGAGGAAATCTTCTTACGCAAGGAAGAAGGATGGAACGACACCAGGAACGCCTCTGTTTTACGAAAAGATGCCGTTCGTGCGATGTATCTCCTTAGTGTTCTCCGGACATCTAGTGTATGCCATTGACTGTCTAAGCTATGCTTAGGGGAAGGGCAAAAGTCCAGCAAAATAATTTCCTGGGATTTGTGGAAACTGGAGTTAATCTTTGGTAAAAATGTCGGGTCTAGTCTAAGTACCACTGTGTTAAGCTTAAATATGCATAAGTCCTGCCTAATGGATAGGGCGGCCAATTCAGAAAGCCTCCTGGCTGATGTAATAGCAGGAGGAATGCCACTTTAAAGGATAGAAATTTGAGACTGGCTGACGCTAGAGGCTCGAATGAGGAGGTCGTGAGGGCCTGGAGAACCAAAGACAAGTCCCAAGAGGGGTACCTATGTACAACCGATGGTCTAATATTCGAATCTCCCCATAAAAACCCCTTAATCCTCGGATCGTGTGTCAATGGATGAGAGGCCTCTCTAGACAAAACTGTAGATAATGCTGCAACCTGTCTTTTCAATGTGGCTGGTGCTAACCCCTTATCAAACCCATCTTTCAGAAAGACCAAGATGTCTAAAATACCCGCAGATGTGGGGTCCACATGGTGAAGATGGCACCAGCTGCAAAAGGTCCTCCAAGATGCCTCGTAAATCCTTGTGGTAGAAGGCTGCCTGCTGGCCTGAATGGTATTAATCACCCTCCCTGGAACATTGGACTTCCTCAGGAGGACCCTCTCAAATGCCACACGGTTAAGTGTAGCCAGCCGGGGTCTGGGTATTACACTGTCCCCTGGCTGAGAGAAATCCGATCCCGAGGTATTTCCCAGGGAGGCGTCACCGACAGGGCCATCAGGTCGGCAAACCACGGTCGTCTTGGTCAATGAGGAGCCACCAACAGGACCTCTGCTCGTTCTATCAGTAGTTTCCTTATCACCCTCAGTATGAGGGGCAGAGGGGGGAAAGCGTATAGAAGTCCCTGAGGCCAAGGACAAAGAAGGGCGTTGAAGTCGACTGCCCCGAGACTCGGGAATCTGGAAATAAACCAAAGGAGCTGGGCATTTTCCAGGCTGGCGAACGGGTCCACTATAGGCAGTCCGAACCTGTTTACAATTTCCAGAAATAGATCCGGGTGGAGTTTCCACTCAGAGGGGTCTAACTGTGTCCGACTGAGCCAGTCGGCTCGAACATTGGAGGCCCCTGAGATATGTCTGTTCTATGCCTTCAGAGATAGAACATGAGTCTCTGCCCAGCTCATCAGTTTGTTGGTTTCTGTCATCAACGGAAAGGAGCGAGTGCCCCCCTTGCGATTTATATGGGCCTTTGTGGCCGTGTTGTCCGTCAGAACCAGGACATGTTGATGCAGGACCATGTCCTGGAAGTGACTTAGAGCGAGACGGACGGCCCTTAGTTCTAGCCAATTGATACTGTTCTTGGCTTCTAAAGGGACCACTGACCCTGAACCACTTGCGCTCCTAGGTGAGCTCCCCAGCCCACCAGACTCGTGTCCGTCGTTACCACAATCCTGCTGGGTCTTGGAACACTGAACCCCTGCTGATAACTCCAGAAATCCACCATCTGAGAGAAGCTCGCACCCTGGGAGGTAGTCTCACCGTAGATGTTGACATGCTGTGTCCAGACCTCTGCGCCAGCAGAAGAAACCACTGGAGCTGGTGTGCATGTCTGTGAGCCCAGGGAACTATTGAGATACAAGAAATACACTTGCCAAGCAGCTGTGATAATATTAGGAATGTTACCTGTCATTGTGCTAGGACCCGGCACACTAGAGTCCGGATATCTTGTTGTCCCTTGGGTGACAGAAGAACCAACCCCTTCTCCGAGTCGATGACTGCACCTAGGTGAGCGATGCGGGTGGTTGGCTGAAGGTGGCTCTTCCGATTTAGTTTATGGAGAACCCGTGACTGGTTACGATGTTGGTCACACTTTCCAGGTCCTAGAGAGCCTGTTGAGAAGACTGAGAAAGGAGCAATATATTGTCCAGATAACAAAATATCCTTATCGGAACAAGCTGAATTGTGGCTGCCACCACGGCCAGCAGCTTGGTGAATGTCCGCGGGCTGAGGAGAGGCCGAAGGGCATGGCCCGGTATTGGAAATGGTTGCCTGCATATGCAAACCTCAGAAATCGACGATGGTCCAGGTGAATAGGCACATGCAGGTAGGCCTCTTGAAGATCCAGTGTCGTCATAACATTGCCCCTCCACACACAGTCTAAAATTGTCTTGAGGGACTACATTTTGAATTTCCTGAACTGCAGGAATTTGTTGACAAATTTGAGATTTAGGCTTCTCTTCCAGCCCCCCGATGCCTTGGGAACTAGAAACAGCATTGAATACACCCCCAACTTTTCTTGCCCTGCAGGTACAGGTTCTATTGCCCCTATAGCTAGCAGGTGTTGAATCTCCTTCTCCAACTGCTGACGTTTCTCTAGTTGATGAGGAATGGGACAGGGAATGAAATGATCGAGGTGTCTGGTCTTGAACTCTAAGGAAAGTCCTAATCTCACTGTCCGAAGGATCCAACCCTCGGACGTGGATGCCTCCCATTGGCGGACAAATTGACTGAGACGTCCGCCTATGGAAGGCTGAGGAAGCGAGTCACTTGCCTTGCCTGGAGGGTCTAGACCCTGCTCCTCTGTAAGGTCTCCTGGAAGAGAACTGAAATCTGCCCCTGTCTCGAAATGGCTGCTGTCGGCTGGCCTGTCAAATCCCTGAGAGTAAGATCTACCAGCATAGGACCCGCTGGGTCCCGACTCCTGGCGAAAGGGCTGCCTTTGAGGAAATGGCGTAAAGCGGCGCTCCGTTCTCTGATAGGACACCGCCAGCACCTTCCTTTTATCCTTTCCCTCAACTAAAATGGGATCTAATGCTGCCCCAAACAAGTTAGGACCCTGACACCAGTTTCCCCTTCGCTTTCAAGTTGGCTCGCCAAGGGCGTAGCAATAGGAGCCTACGAGACATCACAGAGGACGCCATTGCCCTAGCCGCAAATTTCGTGGCATCCAGAGATGCGTCAGCCAAATACTCGGCTGCGGCCACCATCTTATTAATGTCCTGTTGAAGACACAAGTCTTCCAGGGGAATACATTCTTTCAGTTGTTTAAGCCAAAACAGATTGGCATGATTAAAGAACGACGCTGACGTAGCGGCCTTCACCACCCAAGCAGCCGCCTGATAAGTTTTTCTGTATGCGACCTCCGCCTTCCTATCCTCAGGTTTCAGAACTTCCATTACATCTGAAGAGAAAATAGTGGAAGCAGACAAATTAACCACTGAGGGATCTACTACCGGGGGAGATAACAAACTATCTAAGGCAGGGTCTACACAGTAATTTTTCTTGTCAAGACCCGAAGGAGCAGAAAGCGCCCCTGGGTGATCCCATTGCTTTTTAATGACCCCAGAAAATAACTCCGGACAGGGAATGAAGTCCTGGTCCGGTGAAGGAACAGGAAATAACTCATTATGCGGTTTTTGCGTGTCTTCCCCCTGGCCCTGAGGACTGGACAGAGAGCCCATGTTACTTGCCAATTTTGCTTTGCGCAACAAGGTTTTAAATACAGAGGGCCTAAAAAGGGTGGTAAATGCAGGCTTATCTGGTTCAACTCCCTTATCATCTGAGAACTCAGGTTCCTCAACATCCCCCTCATGCTGACCCAAATCCTCAGTATCCAGAGATTCTTGTTGATCAACCATTACATGCCTAGACGAGGATTGGTTGGCATGTAGCTGGCAGGAAGGTGAAGTAGAAGGCATATGCATTTGTTGAGTAAAGCCTGATGCTAAGGCCTGAGCCAGAGCATTGGTAAGAATAGTTTGAAAATTAACTGGCTGGGCCATATCTGATGCCTGCATCCCCCTGATGGCATTTTGTGCCTCCATGCCACCCTGATGAAGCGCCTGCGAGGTAGAGGCAGATCTGGCAGGATCAACTTAAGCGTGACCGTCCTCTTCCTCAGAATGAGGAGAATGATGTGGTAAAGAAGCCTGAGCCTTCATTTGCGCCCTCTCACATTGTTTCTCTAAGGCATTATGCCTTCTAATAGCATCTCTGTCCATTGAGGCAGAAGAGGGAGGCTTGGGTGTGCCAACCCTAGGTTGCTGTCTAGCTGCAGCTGCAGAGGACTTGGAATTAGATTTTTTTGGTCTTCTTTGACCGAGGAGGGCTTTGAGGTTGTTCAATATCGGATGAGAACTCCTGATCCGCCATGGTGAATATTATTTAAAATGATTAGAACCAAAAGAAGAAAAGGCAATTTTGGTGGCAAATTTAAATGCTCAAAATGGCCACCCGCCTTAACCGTTAGCCACCAAAGTACCTCAGCCCAGTCAATGAGGAGCTCCAAAACCGCTGCTCTCCGGCTCCCTCTGCAGATGTAATTAAGGATAGAGATTAACAATCCCCTCACACCGCTCATGCCTCAAACTGCCGTTCAGAAAAAAAGAGCGCAAAAACGATGACAGCTTCTCTGCGCTCTACAGCTGCTCTGCGATGTCCGGCGAAAAACTCAAGTCGTAGCTAAGCCATGCATGGCTTGTTAGCACCGACAGTGAGGCACAAATTCACGGAGTTTGAATCCAAAGGGACCAGGAACTCTGGAGCCGTCCTGATTAACTGGAGCCTAAAATGGCCACGGCTAACCAGGCTCACCCGGTAACCAATGTGCTCGCCGGCGGTTAAATAGAACGGCTCAGCGCCGTCTGGAGCTGCCCAGCCGGGTCAGACTCCAATCGCCCAAATTTTAGGAAAGCGGGGGTGGTGGTCTGGGGCCCCAGAAAACACTCACCCACCACTGGTGGGGAGGGACAGCCATAGCTGCAGACTGTCCCACTGAAATCTTCGGCTCCAACTAATAAGCTCCCACGATACACAAACCAAAATAATAAAATCTAAACTCACACTACACCTATAACAACTAGAGCAGAGAAAAACCAAACAGGTCCTTTCAGAAAGACTGAGCAAAAGAACTGAAGGATCCAGAGAGCAGAGAGGGTGTGGTTAAAGTTTTAGAGGAACACCACGCTCAATCCTTCACAGGAAGAGGAGGAAATCCCATATGTAATGAATTGACTTAGCAGCGCGATGGAAAAGCACTAATTGCATTTAATAAGCATTTAATATCTAGTACCTTTTACCAATATAGTTTTAATCCAGTTTATTGGATTTCTAGAATATTGTCAGGGCAACTTTCAATGTTAATAAACATTAGGAATAAATTCCAAGTAATTGATAATTTGATTTAATGTTAATACAGTTTTAGAAATTTAAAATACAAATGTTTACTTTATTACTTCTTACCTTCCCAGATTTATTCCTGTGTGTTATAATGTAAACTGAAAATTATTTTACAGTACTTCTGTCAGATATTTATATCAATTACAAAAAACAAAACTGCAAGAAATAATTTTTACTTACTCAGCTTCAAATTATTTCTCAGATCATGCAGAGTTGAAGGTGACTGATATACATATGAATTTAGGACTTGGTGACTAAAGCAACATTTTGGCATTGATTTGCGCTTCATAAACTTACGCTGGCTTGCGTATGTCCTCTACATCCCACATTTTGGTGAGAGAGCAAAACTTGAACTTAGTGGAACTGTTAAAATGTTAAAAACTTTTGTAAAACCTGAATAGAATGGACAGTTCCTGAATTTGGCTAGATATTTGGCCTATCTAGCACCTTAAATCATACCATTAAAATTTAGTGTGAAATGGCTTGTTTTATTGTAATTTTTATTTTTGTTACAAAATAGCATGGAAATAAGAGCAGCAGACATTGACGAGAAAAAAATGACCTGGTTTCTACGCTTAATCTTTCCCAGCCCCTCAAACAATTCAGAATCTCAAAATTTGGCTATGAGATATATGTAGCAGATGAATTCTTTTTCCTCTAGTGAATATAACCATTTATATTTTTACATACATTCAAATAGTTTTATCAATGCTTGCAAATCAGCATGAACATAATTTTTTTAAAAAAATAATAATATTGGAGCTGGGTTCAATCAGTGTAAATTGTATTTTGTTTTTTCAAATCCAGTGACTGTTTGTAATATTTAATTTCTGCTACATGGTAAAAGAATACGTTGATGAAATATATGGGGAATTCTTAAGAGGCATTTTTAGCCCAGGGAAAAATCAGTTCTGTAGAAAGAAATATTAGACAATAATATAAACATCAGTTAAAATTATGTGATCACTTTTCATTCCCTCCTCCCTACTCCACAGTTTGTTTTGAAAATATAATGCACTTTAAAATAACACTTACAATGGAATGTCATAGGGAGAGGGTGCATTCCAGACTGGTGGGTTTCTACCAGTTTGCACCGGTTTAGGCGAACCAGTAGCGGTAATTTGGCCTGGGTCGCCGAACCAGTAGTGACCGCTGGCTGCCCATGCCCCCAAACCAATCGCCCAGTCACCGCTTGCTCACCCTGCCCAATCCTCACCTCCTGGGCAGCTTGCCTAAGCTGCCTTCCCACATGGTGCCTGCCTGCCCTGCGCCCCAACTGAGCTGCCTCCTGCCTACAGGTAAGTCGCGCTAGCCACCCCCCCCAGAGCTTGGTCCCCCCTGAGCTCGCATGGCTGGCTAAGCCACCATGGCCTGGCATGGCTCCATTCCAGGCCACGCTGCCTGCAGCCTAGCAGTCCCCACCAGGCTTGTGACCTTACCTTCTTCCCATGGCTGGTGCCATGCCAGCGTCCACGAGGAATGTTGTTGTTAAGGAGGAGCACTCTTCTGCCCCAGCCATGCATTTTCAAGCTATTGCAATAGCTTTTCACTCCAAGCAGCCTGGGCTTGAAAACGCATGGCTGGGGTTGAGGAGCGGTACTCCTTAACAACCTCCAAAACTGCTCCAGGCGTTCCTTGTGGGCGCTGAAAGTACCGGGTTTCAACCTGGCTGTTTCTCTGTGCCTGGTTTTCTGGATGGGTTCCCAAAGCGCTGTGCTGCGAAAGACACTCCCCCAGCAAGAGAGCAGTGGAGAGAAGAAGCAACTGCTGATGACATGGGGCGTTGTCCTCTGGCGACCTGTTTTCTCTCCCCCGCTCTCTTGATGGGGAAGTGTCTTTCGCAGCATAGCGTTTTGGGTCCTGTAAGTATAAGTTGCATCCGGAAAGCCAGGCAGAGAGAAATGGGTTGAATCTCTGGTGCAGCGCTTTCCAGACATAGCAGGACCCAAAGCGCAGTGCTGTGAAAAACTCTCTCCCAGCAAGAGAATGGGGGAGAGAAAACAAGTCGCCGGAGAACACGTGGAGGGCTCCATCATGTGGTCTCCAGGTCAGTGGCGGCTGCTTCTCCCCCTGCTGCTCTTGCTTGGGGGAGAGAGTTTCGCAGCACTGCACTTTGGGAGTCAGAGTCCTGTAAGTCCTATCCAAAAAGCCTGCACTTTCCCAGGGCCCTGAGGGCCACCCCCCTGCCTGCCGCCATCTGGAGCTCCATGTTTGGCCGCCACCTACCGCCTGGAGTTCGGCACAGCAGCCCTGGGAGGGCAGGCAGATATACCAGGGCTGCGTCACAGTGGAGCAATAGTCTCGGAAGAAGGAGGAGGAGAGGAGGTGGTAGTAGTAGTAGTAGTAGTAGTAGTATCGTGTTTCCCTGAAACTAAGGCCTCTGTGGATAATAAACCCAATCAGGCTTTTCAGCGTATGCGTTAAAATAAGACCCCCACCAACTACTTACACGAATGCATAGCTGGTCCCGCCATTTCCTCCAGTTGCTTACCATGCAAACAACACGAGGGAGGGGGAACATGACCTCCCCTCCTTGTTCTTCGTTCCGGCCAAGCAACTAGCTGCAACTGCCCTGACGTGTCCCACCGCCACTGCTGTCTCATGGAGCAGGACTCTGCAAGGCTTGTTCTGCTGTTGCACGCATGAACTGCAGCACTGCCACTAGCTTCATCATACTGGCACAGGTGGCGTCTTCCTACTCACGGTGCGCTGGTATGTCAGAAGTTGCAGCAGTGCTGGCATTCATACGTGCAATGGCACAAGCGTTGCAGAATCCTGTTCCACAAGGCAGCGCCGGCGGTGCAATGAATCTCACGTTGTAAAAGAAAACTTGACCTCGTGAGAAGTTTTCTTTTACAACATGTTTCCCTGGACAAAACAGCGAGGAACACGACAGAGCTTGAAAGGTAAGACCTGCGTCCCACTTCTCACCCACCCCACCTGCCACCCCCAAATTGCATCCCTAAAGGGGGCGGGCGGCTAAGTAAGGGGCAGGAGCCCTGCCATGCCTGGCGAGGGAGGGGCCCGAGAAGAGACGGAAAGGAGAGCCATGTCTCGCTCCATGCATCTCCTTTCTTCCCCACCCCACCTGCCACCCCTCTCAATAAAGAGATGGCGGGGAAAGGAAGCAGCCAGGCTGCTGTTGCCATTGAGGTGGGGTGGGACATGTTGGGTCGCGAGATGCGCATCTTACCTTTCCAGCTTCGTGGTGTTCCTTGCTGCTGTGTCTAGGGAAACATGTTGTAAAAATAAACTTCTTGCGAGTTCGAGAAGTTTGATTGAACTTGTGAGGAGGGTTTTTTTTTTACAATGTGTTTCCCTGGACACCACAGCGAGGAATGCCACGGAGCTTGAAAGGTGAGACATGCATCCCACTTCTCGTCCGCCCCACCTGCCACCCCCCAAATTGCATCCCTAAAGGGGGAAGGTGGCTAAGCAAGGGGCAGGAGCCCTGCCATGCCTGGGTGGAGGGGAGAAGAGACGGCAAGGGGAGCCACATCTTGCTCCATGCGTCTTGCTTCTCCCCTGCCCCACCTGTCAGAAATGAATCTTTGTGAAACTCATCGCGCTGCCAGTGCCGCCTCGTGAAGCAGGACTCTGCAAGGCTTGTGCCGTTGCACACATGAATGGCAGCACAGCCGTGAGGTTCAACATACCGGTGCAGCCATGAGCAACCAGACGCCAGCTCTGCCAGTATGATGAGGCTTGCTGTGGTGCTGCAGTTTGTGCGTTCAATGGCACAACAACCCTTGTAGAGTCCAGCACAAAGAACAGAGAGGGGAGGCGGCGGCAGGACATCCAGTCCCACGCTTGCTGCCTCCTCCATCCCCAAAATAATAAGAAACCACACACACACCGATAATAAGTCCAAACCCTTATTTCGGGGTTCAAAAGAAAATAAGGCCCTGTCTTATTTTCAGGGAAACACTGTAATAATGGTAGTATAATATCAGGAAGGCTTACTGACTACCGAAAAGACCAAACTGGCCTACAAGAAAGATCAAATGAAGAACAGAATGGAGGCATGAGAAATGGAGGCATGAGAAGACAAAGCACTGCATGGCCAGTACATTAAAAAAAAATTAGCAGGAAAGCAGATAATAACAAGACCTGGCAATGGCTAAGAGAAGAAAAGTTGAAGAAAGAAACCGAGGATTAATTATGGCTGCACAAGACCAAACCTTAAGGACAAATGCATATAAAGCCAGAATTGAGAAGACAGCAACAGACAGTAAGTGCCGTCTATGCAAAGAAGCTGAGGAAACAGTGGACCACCTAGTAAGCTGCTGCAAGAAGATTGCACAGACCGACTATAAGCAGCGGCATGACAAAGTAGCAGTAATGGTGCAACTGGAAGATCTGCAAGAGATATCATTTGCCTGCAGACAAGAACTGGTGGGATCATAAAATAGAGAAAGTCATAGAAAATGAAGTTAAATTGCTCTGGGACTTTAGAATTCAAACAGACAGGCATCTTCCACATAACTCCCCAGACTTAACAATTGTCAATGAGAAAGAAAAAAGAGTCTGGATAGTGGATGTAGTGGTGCCTGGTGACAGCAGAATAGGAGAAAAAGAATTGGAGAAGATAACAAAATACAAAGACCTACAAATAGAAATAGAACGACTGTGGCAAAGGCAAGCAAAGGTAGTACCAGTAGTAATAGGCGCCTTGGGTGCAATTCCAAAACAACTGGAGCACTGCTTGGAACCATTGGCATCGACAAATTTGTCATCAGTCACTTGCAGACTGATGGAACAGCTTGGAATAGCTTCCATCTTGCGACGATATCTGTAAAACGATCAAACATCCAAATCTGCCTATCCCAGGTCCTTGGTAAGGACTTGATAGGTACACAAAAAGGCTAAACCCACTCTGAACATCTGGCTGACTGTGTGAATAATAATAATAATAAATATATAAAAATATAATAATAAAAAAATCAAATTGCAGCTTCCTGCAATAACACCAGTGGAACTACAAAAAACTGCTACTTGGAACATCGTACATCTTAAGAAGGTACTTGGTTGATACTTAGGACGCTGGCAGCAACCCGTATCAACCATTAGCACCAGTCAATGGTATTTGTGATGCATTTTTCAATGTTCAGTTGACTGAGTTTCATGTTTAATGAAAATAATAATAATAATAATAATAATAATAATAATAATAATAATAATAATAATAATAATACCTACAACGCCATGACCGCGTTGCTAAGATCATTCACTGGAAATTGTGCCAGAAGTTTGGATTTGAGTACAGCAAAAACCACTGGGAACATCAGGTTGAGAAAGTTCTAGAGAATGAGAAACTCAAGATCTTGTGGGACTTTAGGATTCAGACTGACAGGCACTTGGTTCACAACACACCTGACATAACGGTAGTTGAAGAGAAAAAAGTATGGTTCATTGACATTGCAATACCTGGTGATGCACGGATTGAAGATAAGCAGCAAGAAAAAATCACAAAGTACCGGGACTTGCAAATTGAAGTTGAGTGACTATGGAAAAAGAAATTATGTGTTGTTCCGATTGTAATTGGAGCCCTTGGAGCAATACCCAAGGGCTACCCCGCTATTTAGAAATTCTAAATTTACCGGACTTGAACATTTTGACTCTACAAAAAACCACCTTACTCGGAACAGCTTATATCCTCCGACGATACCTTAACAGTTCCTAGGTCCTTGGTTAGGACTCGAGCTGCTGAGCTATTAACCAGCCTCAAAGACTGTGAATCTCACTACAGATTAAATAATAATAATAATAATAATAATAATAATAATAATAATAATATAATAGACTCACTACCCATAGCTGGATTAATGCCTGTCTGGAAAACTTTGGAATCAGCAAACATATTTGTACATTTTTTTAAAGCAAATATACAAGAATGGAAAACAGTTCTAACAGCAAAAATGGGGAGAACATTGGTGAAGTCAACATCAGACGAGGAGTCTTCCAGGGGGACTCACTGTCACCACTACTGTTCAACATTGCATTAATTCCACTGACAATAATCTTATGAAACACAAATCCCACAACTGGGATACTAAATCTCAAGCAAACATGGCAAGATAAACCATTACTATACATGGATGACTTAAAAATTTATGCAAAAAATCTTATTGAGCTTAAATCAATACTAAATACAGTTCAACTGTTCAGCAGCGACATCAAAATGAACTTTGGACTTGAAAAATGTGCTATATTATCCATGCAGTGAGGAAAAGTGGGAAAAATAGAAGGAATAGAACTGGGAAATGGAAGTATAGTGAAAGCATTAGCAAAGGATGACGGTTACAAATACCTAGGCATATTGGAAGCAGATAACATCTTGAATGGAAAAGTCGAAGAGTCAACGCAAAAGAAATACATCAGGAGTGTCCGCAAAATATTAAAATCAAGGCTGAATGCTGGAAACATAATTAAAGCCATTAATATATGGGCAGGAGAAAGAAGAAATACATCAGGAGAAATACAGAGAAATAAAGAAATACATCAGGAGTGTCCGCAAAATAATAAAATCAAGGCTGAATGCTGGAAACTTAATTAAAGCCATTAATATATGGGCAGTTCCAGTGATATGCTGCTCAGCTAGAATCATCAACTGGATTTTGGCTGAACTGGAAAACTTGGACCGGAAAACACACAAACTTTTGAATATGTACCACGCTTTACATCCACGAAGTTACATCGGTAGGTTGTACCTGCCAAGAAGAATAGGGAGCAGAGGGCTATTGCAAATCCATCAAACTAGAAGAAGAAAGACTAAGTTTGAATGACTTATGTGAATCAAAGTACAGAAAAATTGCTACAGGCTGTGAAAACAGAGAACATTTTAAAAACAACAAACAAAGGCAGAATATAAGGAAAAACAGCTGGATGACAGATTAAATGGATGGAAAACCAAAGCTTTACATGGACAGTACTTGAAAAACTTTGAAGGAAAATGTGATAACAACTTGATATGGGCATGGCTTAAAATGGGAACCATCAAGAAAGAAACGGAAGGTTTAATACTTGCTGCTCAAGAACAAGCACTACAAACTAATGCCATGAAAGCGAAGATACAAAAATCCACTGCCAATACAAACTGCCAACTTTGCAATGACAAAGTTGAAACTACTTTCACATTTAATATGTGGATGCAGCAAAATCACACAAATTGTTTACAAAGCTAGACATTGCTGAGTTGCTAAATTAATCCACTGGTCATTATGTAAAAAATATGACTTACCTGTATCCAAAAAGTCATGGGAACATAAAATGGAAAAAGTTGTCAAAAATGAGAAGGTGAAGATCTTGTGGGACTTTCAAATATTTGGAAAACAACATGCCAGATATCACAGTTGTCAAAAACTGAAGTATACAATTTATTGATATCGCTGTACCAGGAGATGCCAGGGTCGAAGAAAAATAGCTTGAAAAAAATCACAGAATATATTCTACATACATGTATTGTCCTGAAAACCTTAAACTAGTTTTCGGAAATACTTTTTTTTCTTTTTTGGGGGGGGATAATATAGAACAAGTATTACATGTAATTTCTTACAAAGTTGAAGCTGGAATGTCTTGGTACTTAAAGTAAGACAAATAGATAAATATAATCAGATGCTTTTTAATTTTTATTTTCCTAGCTTATATGATGTCCTAATTACAACTGACTGTCAGAAGGTTATAAATTTGAGTGCACTCTTGGGATTAAAAACATGAATAACAAAAAAGTAACTATAATATGCACAAAGAAGCAGCAGTCTTCCTGTGGCAGGGAAAAAAATCAAAATCTTTTCTATAAGGTTATTTGATGGAATATTTATATTTATACTTCTCAGATATACTGTATTTGTGTGCGTTCTTTTTGTGGATGTTTTCATGCTGCTTTGTTGATTTACTTGTTTTATTTTACTTTGTAGGGATAGATTTCAAGATCAAAACAGTTGAATTGCAAGGAAAGAAGATAAAGCTACAGATATGGTAAGTGACTAATCAAATCAAACTTTTTGACATTCAAAATACTTTGTGATTTTTATTAGCTACATTTGGCTTGTCCGGTTATTATCTATCTAATCAAGATACATCATTATTTAACCATGATGATTCACTTAATGATTAATACAAAAAAAGGTCATAAAATCGGATCAGTCACATGCTGACAACAACCAACATGACTTTGACTATAATTCCATGCTCAATTTTGGTCATACTTTGAGGACTACCTATATCGTATGTGCTAATGAAGTGAGTACATTGCCTATAACACTGAATCCTCTCTCCTAGTCATAACATTGATGGCTTTTTTTAATTTTGGAAAGTTTTTAACATTGTTTATTTTATGGTCTGGGTGTTTTTTGTTTGTTTGTTTTTTGTACACCATCCAGAGTTACATTTTGTGAGATGGGTAGCTACATAAATATGAAGAAATAAATTTAAAATCCCTGAATTAAGATCCTCTAATCTTTTAAAAAAGAAAATAATTGGTTTAGTTGTTATAATATAACATAATATAAAAAATGATGGCAACTATAGAGATCAAGAAAAACTGAATAGTCTCAAAAGTCCTCTTTTCCCACAAATATATATAAAAGGAACAGAAGCAACGCTCCAATCTATATATTTTGCAGCTAGCCATTCTAGAGAAATCACACTCGGTGCAAATTGAATGTTAATTATAATTTAATTAGATTTAATAACATTATAGTTACAAATGCTGTTCTTTCAGTGGATTACAGTTACTCTTTGTTTAACAACACTAATTGGGACTACATGTCTATAGAGACTCTCGGTCATCTGGGTCATGGTTGTCCCAAAGGTGCTTTTTGAAGAGGCAACTGGACTTTCTGGTTTTTCTCTGAAAACGTTTTGCTTCTCAGCCAAGAAGCTTCTTCAGCTCTCAACTCTCAGAGCTGAAGAAGCTTCTTGGATGAGAAGTGAAACTTCTTCAAAGAAAAACCAGAAAGTTCAATTGCCTCTTCAACTAGTGCCTTTGGGATTAATTGGAACTGAAAATTCTGTTAAGTGATGCAATCGTAAATTGAAAAACCTTGTGACTGCATCATTTAGCAATGGCAGTTCAATCGACATTGTTAAATGAGGGCCATGCAGGTCTTTAAACAAGTACTTCACATGATCGGAGCTTCTGATTTCTTGCAGCTTCCCTATTGACTATGTGGGAAGCTGGCAGGGAAGGTTATAATTGTACATTGAAATACACGCTCCGGTCATAACTGCTAATTTAGTGCCGTCACAAGTTCAAAAGATTGTTGAACAAGTGGTTGTTAAGGACCACCTCCACATCTCCTATGAGAATAATAATGCTCCTTCCATGTTCTATCTATCACCCAAATTTATTCCAGAATATTTGGGACTCCTTTTTGATTTGGTCAGAAATTTGGGGAAACAAAATAGGAAATGTCAGCACTCGCTTAGGGTTCTAAATTAGCTGAAGACTTTTATGATAAATCTGTTTCAGACTCTTGAAAAAAGTGAGGGTTGAGATTCTACTAAATATGGATCAGAGGTGAAATGTAAAATTTCTTACTATCGGTTCTAAGGGCGTGGCTGAAGAGGTTGTTAAAACTGCTTTTTAAAATTAAAAAAAGCCTCTGATGATCGCGCTGCTCAGCTGGGCATGTGGGGGGGGGGCAGGTCCAAACCTGGAGATTTCACCCCTGATATGGATCAGACTGAAACAGTAGATTTCCAGTTTTTAGGAATCTAACATACAGTAGTGAGGCAATGCCATATAAATGTTCACAGAGGTAGACCCTCTGAATCACAAGCAGAATTGTATCAGGTACAATGTAACAGGTGTTTCAGTACAAGTTTACATAATAATCTAGGACTTTGCTGATATAAATGTGATGAAGATTCCATACCCAAGATTTCATTAACATATGAGCACTCAAAAGTTTAACTTTTGTCCAGCAGTTCAGGCATTATTTATTCAGTCCTTAAATTGCTCTTCAATTTAAGAGCACTAATCCCAGTTCTTTATATCCCCTAGGTAAACAGTTCCATTTAAATAGTTCCAATGGTTATCAAAAGCCTCTTTGCAACCCCTGATATTTCCACTTTCATTAATCCATTTTCATCCTGTAAATTAAACAATTTATAATTCATGAGAATATACTTTTTAAGGAATAACACAGAAAATGTTAGGATTTTTCCTCTTATACAGTACTTGATCCACCATCAGGCACTCACTCTCTTTTAACTTTGTTCTTATTTTATTCTTTGCTTTTTATTCTCTGGTTTTAATTATATTCTTTTATATGGTTTGATTGTTTGCGTCTATAAACCGCCCAGAGTTACTTGGATATGAGATGGAAGATGTCTATTTTAGATAGATAGATAGATAGATAGATAGATAGATAGATAGATAGATAGATAGATAGATAGATAATCTTATATGGGGAATATTGTAAAAAGTTATGTTTGAATATCTAAATTTATAAGACCTCCATAGAATACAATAGCTACAGTTTTGCCTTCAAAATTGCAAATCGTGTAGTATTAAGTAGAAGGGAATTCCTATAATTGTATACCTGGTGTTTCTTAAGTCTTATTCTTATATATTACTACTCTGTTTCTCCCAAAATAAGACATCCCCTGATAATAAGCCCAATGGGGCTTTTGAGTGCATGGCAATAAGGCCTAGCGCTTATTTCAGGGTTCAAAAAATATAAGACAGGGTCTTATTTTGGGGGAAACGCGGTATATGATAAAAATGAAAGTCAAATCCTTCAATAGAGAAAATGAGTATGCAAATATTAATGCCATAGTTGATGTTGGAGGCTTAAGAGAAGGTACAGCTCATCAGCATTTAAACAACTACAATTAGCTTTGAGGGATGATACTGGTAAATTTTGATTTATTTATTAGATTTGTGTACTGCCCATCTTGTCTAGAAGCAACAATTTTAGGACCAAAGCAGATATGGAGTGCACATTTAATATGTTTCTCCTTTTAGTCTTGAGGATGGCCTTATCTCAGTATATCTGTGGATGGAAAGCTCCATTCTCTAGATGGAAAATTCCAAGAAATGGGTGAACATGTTCTTATTCTGCAAGAACCATAGTGTGGTTTGTTGGTGTCAGCTTAACATATTTTCATTGTAGTAGTTGTAAATGCTAGTATTTAATGGCTTAGAGTGTTGCATGAATTCAGCTAATGAGCCATTAAACAATGGTTAATTGCTTAGAGTGAACTCTTTCTTTAACTTTAGAGACATATGTGCAAACTCCCACTACATACTTATTCCAGCTGATGTTACTTATTCAAGGACTTTTCTTTAAATTTAATTGTATTTTATTTCTTTTTAAATTTTAAAGATACAAAGTAAGAAGGTATGTGACAGGAGGAATGTTTGACAAAAGTTGTTTTAAGGAAAATATACATTATTTGCATAAAGGTCTATTAGTTAAATTTACAGGCAGTTCTTTGCTTAATAACAGTAATTGGGACTGGCATTTAGATTAGTTTTTGTTAGACCTGTATTCCATCCTTCGCCTTGAATCTTAAGGCAGTCTATAACCTACTTCATCCTCCCAAGTTTTCTTCCTAATTTTCCTCCCACAGCAATCTATTTCTGAAAAATGATTGAGCTGAGACTAGCCCAAACTAATTGGGTGAGTTTCCATGGTACTGCATTGGTTCTGCTGAGTACACTAACTGTAATTCCAATGAATTGTACTTACTTACCTGTTTTTTTATATCTATCTATATCTATCTATCTATCATCTGCCCATCTCACCTCGGGCCAATACTTATAAACAAAACATCAGATTTGACATATGGAACAAAATGTTAACAAAGCACTGACATTTATTTTTAAATACTTGTGAAGACATGCATTTCTTCCAACTTTCTCTTGTTTTCATAATGAATCATGAAATGTATTGTAAAATTCAACGAAGTAATTGCTTTATATGATTGTACCTTCTTAATTGAAATCTAGATCTCTCTTAGACCTGAACAAAATGAATTGTGAACCACATTATAGCAAGAAAGGCAAAATCAAATCCATCTGAATTCCAACCGAACAAAATTGAAAAAAATAATCCCTCCTGTCTAGGAGCCCAGGATATTCTGCAGTTTTCCAGAGCACTGCTACTCCACTCCATGGATGGGATCAATCCTCCTTTCTGGCAGCAACTGAGAGAACTTAAAGAATTAATTAACACTCACACTGTGCTCTGGCCACACCCTCCTTACCCAAACTTCCCCAGTCTTTCTCTCAGTTGCTGGCAGACTGAGGTGCTTTTTTTGGCTGTGCTCTGTTAGTTAGTGCGTATAGGTTGTTTTATTTATTTTTGATTAGTTCCTTTTTTCCTAAATCACAAGGAGAGCTTTTTACTTCGTTCCCTGCCTGCCTGTCAGCTGTGTTGCCGGTAATGAGCCGGGGGGCTCCCCAGGCCGTTCTGAGCCATCGCGGTTGTTAAGCGTCCAGCAGCCGGATTCCGACCCTGTGGGGCGGTTCCGGCCGACTTTTGCCGCCGGTGGAGTGGGCGCTGGGCGGTTTGCCGTGTTATCCCCTCCACCCGAAGCTAGTAGCCTGCAAGCTCTCCAGTTAGTCAGGAGGCGGCGGTGGCAGGAGGATTTGAGTGCCGGCTCGTTATCTTGAAGGAGCGGTCCCGATCGGCTTCTGCAGGCGGCGCCAGCCACATGGAGCTGAAAAGTCCATTTCGGGCTGTTTGCATATTGTGAGTTGTTGCGGGGCCATATTCAGCTAATTAGCCAGACTCTGGGATCCTGGTTATTGGACATTCCTGGCTCCAGCCCCACACTGCTTTTCTGGACAGCAGCAGCCCTTGCCCCTCGTTGGTGTTGGGGCGGGCTCGTGGCTCAGGGGGCGGTCGCCATTTTTGGCCTCTTGTAGGGCGTCTGCTATCTTGCTGCGCCATCTACAGGCCTGGGCGGAACTACATTCTGCACACCTCTCTCCTTCTGTTGGGAGGTGCAGTCATTCGGGCCCTGCTAAATAAGGAACCTATATAGGGTGGGTTTATTGTATTATTCAGGAGCCTATCTTTGTCTCCCTCACTGCAGGTCTGCTGCGGGGGTGGGGGGGCGGTGTATATATATCAGCCATTTCTCACATCTTGTATATAGCTGGAATTTTTTTGAATAATAATAATATTTTTAAAAAAACATATCTGTATATATTAATAGATACATAAATATAGTGTGCATACACTGCTCTTACCACCCCGTTTTTGCAATGGCTGATTCATCTCTTTCATCTGACCTGGAACAGGAGGCTAGTCCTCCAAGGTCTCTTAAGGCTTCAAAGAAAAAAGGGGACAAGCGCTCTACATCTGTCAGTCACGCGTCCCATCATTCCAGGTCTTCAGTTGCCTCTGACAGGGACGCTCTTCGGCGCCATAAGGCCTTTGAGCGCCAATACGAGAAGGCCAAGAGGGCTGCTGATACCGCTGCTTCTCGGGTGGCACCCGAGGGTGCAATGCCGCGCAGACCAATTCCCTTGGCCTTAGCCAAAGGGGTGTCGCAATCTCTTCCAGATGTTTCGGTTGCAGGCTTGGCCCATTGCTCACCGCCTCGCAGATTGGCCCCTTCAGCAACATTTACACCGACAGCTGCAGGACTCCAGCCTGAGGAGCCATCAGCGGGGGCCCTCAGATGGACCTCCAGGCTATGCTTTCCACAGCCTTGGCCTACATCATGGCAGCGGGACTCAGCAGGCAGCCCAAGGGACTTCCTCAACCCCTGAACAGTCTCCTTCTGCCACTCAACATCCCACCGGACACGCTCGTCTCGCCGGACTGAGTCGGACTCCTGCCTTGATTGTGATCTGCCTGAGGATTACCTCGACGATCTCGAATTTTCAAAAGATGAGGGACTGCTGCCCGACACTCCTGCATTCACGGGTCTCTTCCGGCCCGCATTGTACAAGTCTCTTCTCCACAAGGCGCGCTTGACTACCAATTTGGGCTCGGTGGGGGCGCAACCTTCCACTGCCCCTGTGGAAGCTGGTCCACATGACGCCTTGTTTAAACAGGCTAAGCAGGAGAAGGACTTTATCCCTTGTCCTCAACTGTTTGTGGACGTCCTCCAAGCTCCTTGGGGCCAGCCTGGGTCCTCTACAGCTCCCAACAATCAGGACAGGAAACTTTACTGCCCTGATCTGATGTTGGAGTCATTGTTAGAATTACCAGTCGTTGACACTCCAGTGGCGAACCTCTCATCTCATTCTGTAGTTTCGTCGAATCCTCTGGACAGTCTCAAGGTGGAGGACAGGCGCACTGAGTTGGCCTTTCGGAAAGCCCACCAGGCAGGGGCTTGGACTATCAAGACAGCGACGGCCACGTCGTTCTTTAATTGCGCTTCACTAATTTGGCTGCGGCAGTTGCAGGAGAGGCTTTCTCCCGAGGAAACCCGTTTGCACCAGGACGTTAATAAGATTATTGCGGCACCGAGTACTCTGCAGATGCGTCTCTGAACTCTATTAAATTCGCATCCCGAGCCATGGCGTCTTCCATCACCTCCAGGCATCTTTTCTGGCTGCGACCGTGGAAGGCTGAAGTCAAGTCTAAATGGAAGCTAGCAGCAACGGCTTACAAGGCCCCTAGTCTGTTCGGTGCGGCCCTGGAGCCTCTTCTCGTGGAGGACAAAGATAAGCGGAAGGTCCTCCCCTCGAGTTCTAGGAGGCAGGACAGGCGTTTTACACCTTATTCTCAGAGACAGCCCTTTCGGCCATATTCCGGGGTCCTCGTTGTTCCGACAACAGTTCCCCTCCTCAGACCGTTTCTCCGACAGACAAAGCTTCCGTGACTGCGGCAGACAGCAGCCTTCGTCGAAGCGGCCATTTTGTGGATACGGCAACAAGTCCTATTGGCGGGGAAAATGAGTCACCGCCTCCCGCTCCCATTGGCGGTCGACTGCAGGACTTCTGTCAGTGGGAGGCTTCAACATCGGACATGTGGGTGCGTCGCACCGTAAGTGAGGGTCTGTTGATTGAGTTTGTAGATCGTCCACCGAGTCGTTTCATCAGTTGCCCCGTTCCTCGTTTGGACGAGTCCTGTCACCTAATGTCGGAGGAGATTTTGCATTTGCGGGACATCAGGGCGATAGAACCGGTTCCACGGGACCAACTGGGGACAGGATTTTATTCAACACTCTCTCTGGTCCCCAAAAACTCTGGGGGGGGGGGGTCAGAGGAATCCTCAATTTGAAAGATCTGAATCGGGCAGTTCGATATCATCGGTTTCAGGATGCACTCGCTACAGTCGATCCTGTCTGCCGTACGTCGGGGAGACTTCATGCAGTCGGTGGATTTGCGCGAGGCCTACCTCCATGTTCCGGTGCATCCCTCCCATCGTCAATTCCTGAGGTTCGAGTATGCGGGCATGCACTATCAATATTGTGCCATGCCATTTGGACTTTCCTCAGCACCAAGAACTTTCACCAATTTGGTGGCAGCTGTTGCAGCAACTCTCAGCCCAATTCCAGTGAGGATTCTGTGCTACTTGGACGACATTCTGGTGCTGTCGTCCACCAGGGCTCAGGCGGCACGGGACATAGCCTTGGTACTGTCGGCCTTCAGGAGGCACGGCTTCACGGTGAATTTGGACAAGAGTCTGCTCGTCCCTTCCACTTCGATTCTACACCTGGGCTCCGTGATAGACTCCGCCTCAGGTCAGGTTTTCCTGTTGCCCGAACAGGCAAGGAGCTTAAGGACCCTGTTGGACCAGGTTCTAGCACAAAGATCAGCTCCTCTACTGACTCTTTCTCAATTGCTCGGAAAGCTGGTTTCCTGTTTCCATATAGTACCGTGGGCCCGCAAACATTCTCGGCCCCTGCAGTGTCTACTTTTGCCTTTCCAGCGGAGGAGGCTAGCAACCACATCCAAGTCGGTCGTGGTCCCGCCCCAGGTCAAGTTGTCGCTGAGATGGTGGAAGTCCCTGGCACTTCGCAAAGGCTGTCATTTCCTAGTCCAGGAGCGGTTAGTGCTGACCACCAACGCCAGTCTACAAGGTTGGGGTGCCCACCTGGAGAATCAGGTAGCTCAGGGCCTTTGGTCCCGGGCAGAGCAGCTTTACAGCATCAATTTGCTCGAGTTGAGGGCGATCCGGCTGGCCCTGCTTCATTTTGCCACGAGGGTTCACGGTCATCATTTACTGGTTCTCACGGACAACAGATCAGCCAAGGCTTATGTGAACCGAGAAGGGGGCATGAAGTCTCGTGCCCTGATGCTGGAGTCAGAGAAATTGTTTCGCTGGGCGGAGTGCCACCTCCTATCAGTGCGGGCCGACCACATATCGGGATCAGCCAGTGTTCAAGCGGACTGGCTGAGCAGAGAGCAGATCGACCCAGCAGAATGGCAACTGCATCCGAGTCTGTTCCGAGAACTGTCGCTCCGGTTCGGTGCCCCGGTGGTCGATCTGTTCGCGAGTCCGGTCAATGCCCAGTTACCCCGGTTCATCTCCAGGTACCCATCCCCTCGGGCGGAGGGCACGGATGCGCTGAGGTGCCCGTGGCCGTCAGGAAGGCTGTACGCTTTTCCTCCCGTCAATCTCATTCCGATGGTGATATGGAAGATGGTAGCGGAACGGGCCGATCTGCTGTTGGTGGCTCCGCATTGGCCCAGAAGGCCTTGGTTTGCCGACCTCGTGGAATTTTCGGTGACCGGTGGTGGGTGATTCCCCCTCATTGCATAGTGTTACGCCAAGGTGCCATCTGCCACCCAGAGCCCCAGTGGCTGCAGTTGGCCGTTTGGCATTTGAAAGGGTGCTCTTGAAGAAGGGTCGCTTGTCGGACGAGGTGATTGGCACAATGCAAGCAGCTCGCCGGCCTTCAACAACCAGAATTTATGAGGCTACCTGGAAGGCGTTCTGTCGGTGGTGTTCCTCGCACCATGTTGATCCGACTTCGGCCATTGTCCAGGACGTTCTTGATTTTCTCCAGGTGGGGCTAGCCAGAGGTTTGGCTCCGGCAACGTTGAGGAGACAGATTGCGGCCCTTTCGACTGTTCTCTTGTTTCCACCTTACCAGTCTATTTCCCAACACCCCTGGGTGCGGGATTTCTTGCATGGGGCTACGAACTTGAGATCTCCGGTGGTGCATAGATACCCGTCCTGGGACTTGTCCCTAGTATTGCGGGCCCTCATTGGTCCTCCGTTTGAGCCTCTTGGGTCCGTTTTGTTGAAGTTTCTGTGTCTCAAAGTGGCCTTTCTGCTTGCCATCACTTCCGCCAGGAGAATATCGGAGCTGGCGGCGCTTTCTGTCCAAAAAGATCTTTGTATTTTTCATGCCAACACGGTGGTGCTTAGACTTGATCCGGCGTTTACCCCGAAAGTTAAGACCTGGTTTCACCGTGCTCAAGAGATTGTGTTGCCGGACAGCCAAAAAAAGCACCTCAGTCTGCCAGCAACTGAGAGAAAGACTGGGGAAGTTTGGGTAAGGAGAGCGTGGCCAGAGCACAGTGTGAGTGTTAATTAACGTTCTCTCAGTTGCCGCCAGAAAGGAGGATTGATCCCATCCATGGAGTGTATCCGTAGTGCTCTGAAAATGGACGTTCAGGTAAGACAACGTCCGTTTTACAAATCATATAAACTAGATTAGAAATCAAGGAACTCTACAAATTGCATTAAGGAATAGACTAGTAAAAATCTGTATTTGTATGAGGAAGTATAGCTCATAAAGCACGTTCCCAAATTGTAAACTATTTTTTTTAAATTAAATTAGGAGATTGGAACATATTATGGTAAGTGGGAAAAAATTGTTATTGCAGCAGTTACTGCATCAGTTGTACAAAGTACAGGCAACACAATTGAGCTCAAAATTTCCATTGCTAAGCAACGGAATTGTTAAGTGGGCTTTGCCCCATTTTGTGATCTTTCTTGCACAGTTGTTAACCGAATCACTGTTATTGTAAAGTTAGTAAAACATTTGTTTGATTGATTGATTTAATTTGATTTGATTCAATTCGATTTGATTGCTGTGGAGAGTTAGATGAATTTGCTCATTAACTTTGCTTCTCAAAAGGTCACAAAATGTATCACATAACCCCGGGACATTGCAATTCTCATAAGTACACGCCAGTTGTCAAGCATCTGAACCATGGGGATGTCATAAATGTGAAAAACGATCATAACTCACTTTTTTCAGGGCCATTATAATTTTGAATGATGCTAAATGAATGGTTGCAAGTCAAGGACTACCTGTAATTGTCTGAGAACTCAAAAACTGATGAAGGCTTTATAGAACATTCTCCCCACCTCTACCTACCCCTGAAGTCAGATAGTTCCATCCCTGTTAATGTTCCAGAAGTCCCTTAAGACCTACCGGTCTTAAGTTACATCACCAGGCCTGGAGGTCCCAGGGAACCAGAGACATTTTTTAGATGGCTCCACTGTGGTTGATACATTCACTTTGTAGTTCATAGAATTTAAAATTTTAATAATTAATTGTTTTTATTTTTATAATTATTTTTATATGTATTTATTGCTTTACTTGATTGTTGTATGCCTCCCAGAGTTGCTTTTTGCAACATGAGCAGCCATAAAAAATGGATAAATAAATAAATACTTTGTACGAGATATTTCTACAGAAGAGTGTCAAAACTGAAAATTATCTAGGTGTTATGACAGATTTTGGTTACCCATTTTCTCCCCACCAATATTTTTCACCCATTTTGTTAGACTCTTCAATGTTTCATTGCTTTTCTTTACAGGGACACAGCAGGACAAGAGCGATTCCATACCATCACCACCTCCTACTATAGAGGTGCCATGGGAATCATGCTAGTGTATGATATCACCAATGCCAAAAGCTTTGAAAACATCAGCAAATGGCTTAGAAACATAGATGAGGTAAGCAGTTTAGTGCGGGTTGGTGCAAAACTAGTGCTTGCAAAGAGATTAACTAAATACCTTTTCATTCCTGACTTTTCACTTTTTGAGGAAAAAAATGCCCTGATGTTTTCAGATGGATGCCTGGTTATTACAGAAGAATTGGAAAGAATTTGACATTATACATGATCCCAGGGGATTTAAATGCCATCTGCCTAAAATTTGAGCATTTATACAGAATGTGTCAGCATTCTTTTGTTGTTGCTTTTTACAGACTTTAGATATCTAAGAATTAATTATATCATGTACAGTACTTAATGCATTTATATATCATTTTGTTTCTCAGGATAATTTTAAGATATTGAAACATTAAAATCAAGAGGAAATGGGAATAAGGGGATGTTGCCACAGAGTCATGAATGGAAGGGTAAAGAAAGTAATATTTTACAATCTATCACAGGCCAATCTTGGTTCTTAAAAAATATTAGGCATAATAGCATCCTTTGAGGCAATCTTGCTTTTTGGAGTAAATAACTTAACCATTTTCCTCATAGTTAGTACCACATATTACATATACTAATAATCTTCACATTTAAATTTGCATCTTGGACTTTCAGAGATTTTACATCGTAAATCAAAAATGATGGCCAAGACTTGAGCAATTACAGTCTCAAAGCAATGAGAGATAAATGGGGAATGACTTTGTAGGCTAAGACTTAGTAATCACAATTAATAGTAACTATTAAGGAGGTGGCTGATGGGGCTATCTTTTAGAACTGTGTTTTGGCAGGATAAACTTTATGTATAATAAACTAAGTAAACTATCCAGCCAAAATATAGTACATCTTTTAGCCTGATGCAGATGCAGTTTATTTATTTATTGGTTCAATTTATATGCCGCCCTTCTCCGGAGACTCAGGGTGGCTTACAATGTGTTAAGCAATAACGTTCATACTTTTGTATATATCTGCTTAGTAGGGTTTTTGCCCCGCCCCCCAGCGGTGTTCTTTTTTATACAAAGTCATCTTATTGCCCCCACAATCCGGATCCTCATTTTACCTACCTTGGAAGGATGGAAGGCTGAGTCAACCTTGAGCCTGGTGAGATTTGAACTCGCAGTAATTGCAGGCAGCTGGCATCTAAGTGCTACTTTAACAGCACTTTAGTCCGCTGTGTCACCAAGACTCTTTCACTTAAGATACAATATCCTATCTAATTACCTCCAAGTCACGCTGTTTCCCAGTTCGTATTAATTTATTATATCATAGATTTCACCAATTCTAGACGTGTTTTGGACCATACAGGATCACAGTAAAATTGTCCCAATAAAATAGTATAATCTGAAGCATATCCATCTTGGCAAAGTGTCTATATAACTTTAGTGTGTATTATTATATTCTTTATAATTGAATACCATTATTTTCTGATTTTGATCTTTAGTAGATTTAATTACCTATTTTATTTAAATAACAACCACCCAAGCCCCAAAAATGAAAGAGAAGGGGTTGTAAGTTTCACTTATGCCCTCTGAGCTTAACTTTCATAGGGTGGTAATAGAATGCTGTACAGAAATATAAAATATTATTCTGTGATTGCACCCTAGCATGCTAATGAAGATGTGGAGAGAATGCTTTTAGGAAACAAATGTGATATGGATGACAAAAGAGTGGTACCTAAAGCAAAAGGTGAACAGGTAAGTACTACTTCAGCAATTTTCTGCATTGGTAGTGCAGATAATAGAGGAAAGTAAGTCTTAAGTTTCCTTTAGACCAATGGTCAGTATTCTTTTGATGGCTAAAAGATATTGGTGTGTTTAGTGAGGCTGAATCCTGCTAGATTAATGTGATCATATTATATGTTTTGATAGGGCTGGGAATAGGGTTAATTGTAATGTGTTTATCGTAAAGTTAACACTACCATTTTATGTATTTCTTGCCTTATAAGAAACTGCTGTAATTTTAGCAATCAATAGTCTGAATGTTTTAAAACATCTAATTGATAAAAATGTGGAATACTTCACAGTCGTGGTGTTAGAAATCTTCATTTATTGCTGGAGGGTTTCCCCCAATTTGGAATATTGGTTTGATTTTTATTTTTTAAAATTCTGAGATATGGTGTTCTTCTATATAAAATTTTACAATTGACCGAGTAAAAGTCTGTTTTCTCAGAATCTGTGAGATCTTTATATTCCTGTGAGAACATAATTTATTATTGAACTAGCATTTTAAATTGTACATATATGAATTATGCTTTGCTAAAATGTTTTTAAAATGTGTTATTTTGTTATATATACTTTGGGACAGACTTAGAAGTTGTTCTGCTAATTTTGCAAATCATCTTTTAATGTGCTTGGATTAGGATTTTTTTTAAAGTGTGCTTTTGACAATATGTCTGAGCACTTGCTGATGTGTATTATTTTCCAAAAGCATTTGTAACAAGCCTAACAGTTTTTTTTCCCCCTTTTGGCCTAGATTGCAAGGGAGCATGGTATTAGGTTTTTCGAAACTAGTGCAAAAGCAAATATAAACATTGAGAAGGCATTCCTCACGTTAGCAGAAGACATTCTTCGAAAGGTAACTGCAATCTTTAGCAGAAAATGGGGTTGGCAGGAATATTAAAATACTGAATATGGTTTAAGATCCTGACTTAATAGTAGTATCAGTCTTTCCTATAGCTACCATGCACACTAGAATGTCATTGGTAAAACATGAAGAGCAAGGGCAACCACGTCTGCATTTTGGGAAGAGTTTGAGCCCATTACTCTAAAATAGTGGTTCCCAACCTTTTTTTGGCCATGCCCCACCTAAGCATCTCTAAAATCCTGATCCCGTGACATATAATTCTTACTATTCAAAAAGTGAACTCCTAGTCATGCAGAGGAAGCCTAAAAGACGATTAACTTGGTTTAAACAAGGTTCCAATTGCCCCCATTAAAAATCAAATTGCATCCCTGGGGTTGTGGGTCCAACGTTGGGAACCATTGCTCTAAAAGAAGTGACCAAGTCATTGACGCTATGAGATTTGCCATCTACAAAAAAGTTTGTGAATCCTTTGCAATTCTCAATGTTTCTGCATAAATATGACTTAAAACATGATCTGATTATCCCCACAGGTCCTAAAACTAGATAAAGAGAACCCGATTAAATAAATGAGTCAAAAACATACATGTTCATTTATTTATTAAGGTGCAGACATGGTTTTTCATAAAAGATTTGGGATAATGGACCCAATAAAGTTGTTTGTTGGATATGAAGTTGTCTTTAGGGGGTACCAGGAATTTCTGTGTTGGTTTTTTCCTTTCTGTTTTATTGTTGATGGTAAGCCACCAGGGTTAAAGTACACAAGGGTAGCCATATTAAAGTTTAAAATGTATTTTATGTTATTTAATAAATGTATGTAATTCCCCATCTCACGAATGGTGACTCTGGACAGTATACACATAATGACAAAAAACTAAAACAGTCAATGTACATTAAAAAACAAAGTCTAACATTGCAGAACTGTACAGCCACTTTGTAGGCTCACCATGGGATGCCCTTCCAAGATTGATGAAAGATTTAAGGGCTTTCCAGAAGGCCAACAGAGATGGAGCTAACTCACCTCAGGGGAAATAATGTTCTAGAGGGCAGGAACGACAGCATAAAAGTCACATGTCTGGTAGAGCTCTTTAATAGACAGCACCCATAGCATACCCTGTTGAAATACATACATGTAATTGGGAAGAGACAATTCCTCAAATAATATAATTATTTGGTATAATTTACATAAATAAATGGGAGACACCATTCCACCAATATAGACTAACTTCAAATTGGGGTGATACACACCAGTACAAAGTAATGGCATTTTCCTAAGTCCCATAAAAATCAGAGTGTAGCTGAATAGTAATTATTTCAGTAATTACTGAATTATCAGTACCTTTGTCTGGTTTTATGTATCTAAAAAGTTGAATTTCTGTTAATTTTTTTTTTGCTTGACTACTACAGGTAGTCCTCCACTTATGACCACAACTGAGCCCAAATTTTCTGTTGTTAAGTGTGTTTTGCCCCATTTTACGGCCTGTCTTGCCACAGTTGTTAAGTGAATCACTGCAGTTGATAAGTTAGTAACCCAGTTAAGTCAATCTGGCTTCCCCATTGACTTTGCTTATCAAAAGATGATCACATGACTTTGGGACACAGCAATGGTCATAAGTATGAACCAGTTGCAAATCATCTGAATTTTAATCTCTTGATCATGGGGATGCTACAAAGGTTATAACTACGAAGAATGGTCATAAGTCACTTTTTTTCAGTCCCATTGTAACTTTGGGTGTTCACTAAATGAACTGTTGTAAGTCCAGGACTACCTGCACTACTTGTGGATTCAACTATGTTGCTCTGCTGAACAGAGTAAGTATGGCTCCGACGGTTGTGAAATTTGGCTTAACTCTTACATTGCTTCTTTATTGCAGACCCCTGTAAAAGAGCCCAACAGTGAAAATGTAGATATCAGCAGTGGAGGTGGTGTGACAGGCTGGAAGACCAAGTGCTGCTGAATGTGTTCCTCTCACCAAGCACCACCCATCACCCCTCCTCTTCTTGCTGTGGAATAAACCACTTTGCCCATTTTTAACCTTAAATAGTTTTCTCCTCATCTTAACATGGCTCCACCTTTCCTTTGTTCTTCTGTTAGGGAGAGCTCACTGACTATAATTTTCTTGAAACAAACTGTATTAAAATCATGTCTGACGTTATTTTTAATGTACCAGCTGAACTCAATGCCACACTCTGGTTGTATTATAGCCCAGTCTTAACATTAAAATGTAGAGCGACCATTTCAGCTCCAGTCTGCAAACTGTACAAGAATAAAACCTAGCATTAACAGTTTATTTTGTACAACAGTGGGGTTTTATTATGAACACTGTGCTTAAGTCACCATATTTGCATCAGCAAAAAACTCATTCGCCTTGAGTATGTAAATGGGGTTTATTTTGTCCTGTGCCTTATGTGGAAAGGAACTTTAGTTCTTCCCCTCCCCACTTTTTTTCTGTTCTGGTGGAAGCAAGACAGAAGATCAAATTCTACTGTGGTGACTTTACTATGATTGATGTAGAGGATTGAGGACAAAGGGGTTAGAGCAAGCTATTCCAACCTGCTTGATGTCTCTTTTCCTGTTGGTTTAAATTCTGACCAGTTCCTGCTGCCATTTTTTTTTCTCTTTAGCAGTCCCCCTCCCCTTTTTTTTTGCTTGCATGCCGGTTTTATTTTTTTTATATATAGCGTGAAGTGTTAAGAGATGGCAATACAGTATGATTGCCAAATTTAATTCGAAGTACAGATCACAAATCTAGCTTTCTGAGGTAAAACGTGAAGTATCTACTAACCTTTGTCTAGCAGCTGTCAGACCAATTATTATTTCTCCCTTCCTTCCTGCATAGTTGTTGGGGTTTATGATATGGAAGAGTTAATTGCATGCACTAGTTTTCTATGGAGGATGATGTGGCTGTCTTCAATCTTCGTGTATGATTATACCATGTGGTTCCCAAAACTACAGCCATTCATAAAGAATTTGGTTTTCTTTGCTGCTCCAGGCAGGTGACTCAGTAGTCTAGTCAATATTTAAAATGTGGGTGGGGGGGGGGAGAAAGAGGGCAAGTAAGTTTGAATGATCACACCCCTAGAATGTTTTCCTTCTGTGTTAAGTTCTTCACAATAAAAAATCCCTTGTTTACAATCCTGGGCAACTGTAACTTCTTTCAACTAATACTGAATAATATTAAGCATAAATATCACTTTAAATTTTCTACTTAAGGAAGCAAGTATGCTCTGCTTTTGGGGGTCCCACGGGAATGGGCCTTGCTTTTCTGGTTTCCTGATTTGCCTCTCATTCTAAATCTGCTAGAAATGTCATTTTGACACCTATATTTAAACAACAGAGAGGTGTTGTTCAATTTTGAAAATACTGGGAGCGGGTCAACGGCTTGTATCTTTTGAGGCTCATGTTAAATTTGGGTGCCTTGCTGAGTCATTCTTTTCACCACTTGGCCTGTCTGTAAAAGGATTTCCTGGCAAACTCCTCTTCCTTCCCCCCCCCCCCCCCCCCACGTGTAGTCTCAGAGACAAGCTTGAGACAACCTTTTTGCACTTGTTTTTAGAAAATTTCCTCTACTAATTAAATCGGCTGATGAGGCTGACTAATTTTAATAAAATGAAAGTGTTTGGAACTCTAGCCTTGATCTGGTTTCCCAATAATTTTCCTGTCTCCTTTCCCTTATGCTTGGGAATTGATTCCTATCCTGTTTGTTAATCAATCCCAGGTGAGTGGCTGTTAAAGTTAAAGGCAGAAACCAGGGACTTGAGGGGACAAATCAATGCAGTTCTGTTCCTCACATACTGATGTATTGATTAGTGTTGTAAATAGAAATTGTTACCTTTTTCAGATCTGCACTTTCTAACATTATCAAAAAGGGAATATAGAGTGTGCATAATTTTTTGTATAATCTTTGTTTAAAATGTGTGCTTTTTATTTGCTTCCTTGGGCTTGGCCCTCCTGTATGAGTCTCTTTTAAGAACCTTTGTAAAAGCTGTGTTCATTAAGCACCAGGTAGTTAATCAAAACAGTCCACTCTCTGGTACTACTAGATGAAAAATCATACTCTACTTAACAAGTTAAATAAACTGAAATATTTCTAGCTGGTCTATTTCTGTTCATATTGAAAATGTGATTTGGTTTTTATTTTCTAAGTCCCATCATTTATATAACAATAGACAAAATAAAGCCTTTGCTGGGTGTGCCTTTTTCTTGCTAGAGGGGCTAAAGTACTAGGGGGAAAGCCTACTATGCAATGTCGGAAAAGGATTTGTTTTAAATTTCATTGCTAAAAATACGAAGTCTGGATCTCCTTTTGTTTACTCATGTCAGAAAGACTTCATTGAATCACATTTGACTTGAGATAGTTAACTAAATATGTACATGAAGTTTTCTTGGCAAGAGCATGAAAATAATTTGTTCTTCCCAGAATTTGAGTCTAAATGTGGTAAAGACATAGCATCTTAAGGCATATAAATCGAACAAATAAATAAATAAATAAATAAGTAAGTAAGTAAGTAAGTAAGTAAGTAAGTAAAATAAAATATCTTAACTTTCATCTCTTGTGTTGTGGGAACTTGGGAGAGTTATAGTTTTTAGATACAGATCTAAGGTGATTTTCCAGTGTAAATGGAAAGACTAGAACAAATAAGTTTGTTCTGCTCCTAATCTTCTATTATGTACAGTGGGTCAAGAGGCTAGTTAGCTTTCTCCACTTTTATCAGTGATAAATCCAAAATTCCCCTCAATTTGCTCAGTCAGCTGGTGTTAAGAGTAATGGGTAGCTATACCAGCCATTCCAAAGCATGTAATGAGAACAAGGTGTGCAACAGCTGCTTAGAAGGGAAAGGATTGAGCGAAACTTGGAAAGGGTGATAATAACGGATGCAAGGGGAATGGATAATGGGGAAAACAAGATTGAAGACTGAATAAACTTTTGTTAAAATTGTCTGTAAACACAATGGCCAAGGGAACATAGGTTAAACCTTTTGATATCTCTACACTTGTAGTACCTACTTGAATATTTCACACCTGGCTCTTAAGCACAATTTTTTTCTATTTCTAGTACTTCCACAGATAGTCTTCATATTAAGCGGCAACAATTTTTAAAATGCTAGTATCTCTTCCAGCAAGCACTGGATTTGTTGTTGTTGTTGTTGTTGTTGTTAGTTGCAAAGTCGTGTCCTATCCATCGTGACCCCATGGACAATGTTCCTCCAGGCCTTCTTGTCCTCTACCTTCCTCTTGAGTCCATTTAAGCTCATGCCTGTTACTTTAGTGATTCCATCCAGCCACCTCTGTTGTCCCCTTCTTTTGTCCTCAATCTTTCCTAGCTTTAGGCTCTTCTCCAGTGAGTACTGGATAGCTGCTTCTATCAACACTTTGAATATACCTTCACTTTCATTTCTGTTGCTTCATACTTTCATACAGCTTAACTCATCTTTCTTGCTTGTATCTGTTTATTGTATCAATATTTATGAACATCAGTTCATAAATAGGTCTATCCCAGTCATTGGTAGCAGCTCTCTGGATTCTCAAGCAGAAACAGTGAGAACATGTGTTATGGAGAATGAACCTAGAGACACCACCACAAAAGGAAAAAATGAGAATTAAGAAAACACCAAGTAGCAGAGGAAAGGTACTGCTCTGCACACAGAAAACCTCAACTGTTGCAATCTTCCAAGTAAATTACTGAGGGAGGTCATGGGAAAAATCGAACTCATTCTCAGGCATATTTGCTTGGAAGTAACTAGCCTGGCCTTCAAGCAGAATTACTGAGGGATATTCTTAAACTTAGCAGAATTCACTTTAACAGCAGAGGGTGCTGCTCTTCCATTTGAAAAGAGACCGAGAGTCCCATTTTGCTTAAAGTGATAGGGCTGCTGTTGGTAAGGTTAGAATGCAGCCTTAAGGTCATGTGCTCTGCAGTTATATATTACTCTCCTGATTAAAACTATTTACAGATTTGCTATGAGAATTGTAATTTAATTCCCTATTTGCTTAGACACAGAAGAAGATACTAAATACCCCTTTTTAGCAGCTTATTCCAAGAAATACAGTTTATTTTAAAGACATTGTACAGCCCTTCCAAAATTCAAAGGAGGGCTGAAGGAGGAAGAAATGATTTAAAATAACATGTTGACATAAAGCTACTATTCTGCTGTATAAATTCCAGTTCTTGCAATTGCTTAATTTGCTAGCTGGCATACAAACTATTCAGTGTAGTTTGTTTGTACACAGTATAATTAGAAAACCATCATTCCAAAAGAGACTGAATATAACAAGCTCTGCAAAACTGTTAGTCTTGCAAAGTTTATGGAGAGATTAGTTTTAATTAATAATACTGATTCAATTTTTAGATTGCACTGTATCCGATTTGTTTTAACTATTATTAGTTTAATCCTATAAAACTGGATTACATACAAAGCTAAGCTATAAATCATGTTACAACCATACTATATGGGGTTCATATACTACATCGGGTCCCCAACTCCAGATCCGTGGACTGGCACCAGTCCTTGGCATGCAGAAACTAGGCCACACAAACAAGCGGAGCCCCCGTCCCCATGCAGGCATCACACAAAACTCCGGTCCACAGAAAAACCTCTACATGGAACCAGTCCCTGATGCCCAAAAGAACCAAATGGGACTAAATAAATATAGTGTGGGAGGAGAAGCTGACAGAAGAAACAGCGGTTTCAGATGTCACTGAAGGCTGTTAAGATTACTGAAATTCACCCAGTGCAATTTTAGAAATCAGGCGGTTCTTCAGTGGCTTGGAATTTGCAGATTGTTCCATAAGCTCTCCTCCCTCTACTCAGGTAACCCAGAGTGGATCTACTGTGAGGAATTTGGTGAGGATTCCTGAAGCCATATCCTTGTTCCATCCTGCAATAGTACTTTGGGAGCTCCTCTCAAAGGCATATTTCTGGAAGATTGGAACTCTTTCCCTCTCCTTTTCTCTCTCTCCTTCCATCTGTCCGTCGAACTGTCATGTTTTCATCAATGTCAAGGACATTTGAAGTGGTTTTACTTTTCTAAGATCACATTGTATTTTAAATGGAACCAGATAATGGTGCTGCAGAGAATGGCTAGTGTAGTTTTCTATTTCTCCTGAGCAGTCAACACTTAAGAGGTCTTTCCAGTGTAAATAGAGTTGACTGTTAAAAGCCCTCTTTTTAAAAAAAGTGCAAAATGTACAGAATAAAATATTTTATAACTATGATTTCCAAACTGTCGAATGCATTAATAAGTCAAACTTCTGGATCTCCCCGAGACATAAGTTAATTCCAAAGAGGAACTTCTACCTGGGTTCCCAGAGTGTGAGGAAAAGCTCTTCATGATCAGATTTTTGAGTTAGGAGAAAAGTATGTGAAAATAAATTGAATGACCGCACAGCTGAGCTTTACTGCATCTTGGCAGCATGATGGGTCAATGCTGCTGTGCTTGGAAGCTGTGATACAGGGCAGCTCCAGGTCAGTGATTGAAGGAATTCCTAACTTCCTTTTCCCCCGAATCTGGCTTCACCTAAAGGGAAAAAAATAACCACCCAATTGCTGCTAATAAATTATGACTCTGCTTAATATCCCCTTTAGCTTCTTCCCATGTTCCTCAGACACCCATCTGGACAGTCATCTGGAATTTTACACCATTTTACGGCATAACAACTACAGACAATACTAGCTTAGTTCCATAATGGGCTGGGGATAATATAAGAGGCATTATGGAGCCATGTCCCTTAAATGAGTTAGTAAAGTGCAATTATGCTTCAGTTAGAAGGACATGGGGGTGAATCCCAGCATAATTTACTATTTCCCTTATTTTTCTGCAATAATTAGTATGATTAGTGGGACATTCCAATCCTTTTCCATAATTGTAGTTTACTGATACATAATTTAATAATTCTCTGAAAGTGACTAAAAAGGCCTGTCGATTTAGAATAACGTAAAATATTTTCCAATAATCACAATTTAGGAATTACAAACAATGTGCCAGGTTCAAACTATATGTTAAAAGCTGTTTTTATTGAATACATTTAGCTACTTAATTATTCCAAATTCTTGCAATAAATATGATTTAAAAGACTTTTGAAAGATATCACTTATTGTCCAACAATTCTGGAGAAAAATACTGCAATTGTCAACCTCACCTTATTCCAGGTAAAGGTTTCCTCTGTGCAATTATTTCCTACTCTAGGAAACAGTTTTCATCATTTCTGTGGTTATGTGACCAGCATGACTGAGGCACGCAGAAAGTTACATTCCCATCACAGTGGTGCCTAACCTTCTGATTAATGCTGGGGAGATAATAGAAATTTCCTAGATATCAAAAGGTCAAATAAGAACTTTCACTCATAATGGCTTTTGAAATTAGTCACATTAAAGTAAATGTCAAAACGTGTAAACCCAGTGATGAAGTTGGAATTAGGAATATTAAACTCCCGTCTTCTTTAAAAACTTAACATTTAGATAGTGAAATTCTAAGCTATTTGATGTGGAGTTCCTTAAAGCATAATAACCATGCATCTATTCCAAATTATTAAATACCCAACATACCAGTGGTTGCATTTTTCCAGGGAAAACTTGGAATTTTTCCTGATTTACCTGAACATTCTGATGGACAATTCATCTGAATCCTTAAGATACAATGTCAAGGCTGGGTGGCTGTGGGAGGAACAGGTCAGATTCAATCTTGACAAAATCTTTCTGTGAATATTCAGGCCCACTAACTGAGGAATATTTGTCTTTAGTCTAGCATGGCATTGCCCTTCCTCATTCACAATGGGCTCTCAGCTCTGGCTCAAAGAAAAGGTTGTTGAAGTGGTTAAAAGGACCTTTACAGTTTATCATCTGAAGTGCTAGTTGTCTCTTTTTCTAAATTGAGAGGGACTTCAGATGGCCACCCATGCCTAGTAATCACATGACTAGATTATTGCATTGCACTATACACAGAGTTATCTTTGAAGATCACTTTAAAGCTACAACTGGTCTACAATGCATTATGACCACTGATGGGCATGCCATGGTATGATAGCAGTACTCTACAAGACATGAAAGCAGTCTCCCAATATTTGAAGGACTGTCAAAGGGAAGATGCCATTGATTTATTCTCCATAGCACCTGAAGGAGAGTAACAAGTCACCTCAAGATGAGATGGACAGCACATGACGATGAAAAGAGAAGACGATGCAATGGGTGGAAACTCATCAGCGGGAGATAAGATGGAAATGAGGAATTTCTTGCCAGTGAGAATGATTAATGGAACTGCTTGTCTCCTGGAGTTGTGGATGCTCCCTCACTGGAAGTTTTACAGAAAAGATTGGACAACCATTTGTCCAGGATAGTATAAGGAAAGTTAGACTAGAAGACCTATGGTCCTTTTCAGCCCTGTGATTCTATGCTTAAGTTATAACCGGATATTATTTGAGGCGCTGGTTATCATCTATAAAACACTTCAGAGCACAATGCCTGGTTGTTTGAAGAACGAACTATCTTCCATTGTTTTTGTCCTTGTAAACTTAGGAAAAGCGGGTGTGTTCCAGATCTCCTTGACTGAACAATGTGATCTAGGAAGGTGACTTTAAAATTTGCTTCCGTCTTTTCTTGCTTCTGGATTTCTATGATCTGTTTTTTTTTTAATTTTTATTATTTATTGTTTTTAAAATATAAGCCATCTACAATTGTTTAAAGTTGAGCAGCCTCTAAATTATATAAATAAATATGCATATATATATATCAATGTTGAATTTGTTTTAAAACATTTATTCTTCATTAAGGTCTGAGAATTTCAAATTCTCAGACCTTACATAATATGATCAGCATATATCATTTCTTCCACTTACTTTTATGAAATCCTTGATCACAGAGCCACCACATATCATTAATCCTTTCTAGAGATACCAAGTTGGGCTGGCAACCTCATATTGACTCTCTGTCTACATGATGTTGGCTTTATCTTTTCCCAGGCCATGTTTTAGCATCCCACTATTTTGTATACCACAAAATACTAGACAAGAAGATTTATTTGGACAGTGTGGTTAAAAAAGTCAAGATGTTGGCCATAATAGTATAACCCTTATAAAAAGCAGGCGGGGCTTCAATCACATGGCCGCCATCTTAACTTTTTTTTTTTTATTACTATGACCTTTGGATTCTCCTGTGAGGCAGAGACTGAACAGGGCAACCTGCTGTTCCTGCAGGTAACTGTCCTGCCCTAAAGTTTGTTAAAACGGAGAGGCTGGCTACCAGATGTCCTGATGAAGTTCCTTTCCACCTGTAGCTTTTCTCCGTTTTCTCACCCTTTCCTCTTTATTTACCCTGCGAGGAAAGGTTGGCACTGCTTTCCTGGAGCAGCTGGAAGCCCTCTAGAAGCTAGTAACCAGAGGAACTGGTCAATGGGTTGACTTGACTGGTCTCCTGGCTCCAGTCAAGGTAAGGGAAATGTCAGACCGTTTTTGGAAGAAGATCCATGTTGGATGGTAGTAAATAACAGGCTTGGGGCAACCTCCAGCCTGCCTGTGTGTGCAGGGGACATCTTGCAGATGGCTGCCAATATAGTCCTCCAGGAAGCCCACACAATTCAGTTAGGCCTACTCCGAAATAGGCTGCCCCTAAAAGTCTTGCTGGCGCGAGGAAAGCCTTCTCAATCACTGCGGAGGGGATGGGTTGATTTATTCGGGCCGGGTTGCCTCTGGGAGCCCTCGTGAGTCCCGGCTTTAGCCGCCCGCTCCGAGGCAGAAGCGAGGCTGCTGCCGCGGAGAAACCAGAGAAGCGTCGAGGAGAGAAAGAAGGGAGGCTCGATCGCTTCGGCCATTCAAGGGGCGCCTGCAAGGGGGGTGCGAGCGCGTCCACGGCGGGCCCTCCAGTGGGCGGGTCTGGCCGGCCTCCAGCCGAGCGAGCGAGCCGGCAAGCCGAGAGAGGTATGTAGCCGCCGGAGCGAGCGCCACCTGGTCCCCCGCTGGCCGAGGTTCCTTGCCCTGCTGGGAAGAGCAGGCCCTACTGGACGGGGCGGGCGGCGCTGCTGTTGCCCGGCGTGTCGCAGCGGTCGTCGGAAGAGCAGGAGGAGAAGGAGGAGCAGCGCCCGGGCTTCGCTTGTTGCGGCTGCTTCTGCACGGCGCGAGCGAGGAGGTGGAGGGCGATGCTCCTTCGGCGGCGACGGGGCGGACGGCCAGCATGGAGCGATTGGCGGCAGCTCTGGGCCGCCTGGCGTGGAGCTCCGGCCCGCCGCTGCCGCTCGACCTTATCGTGGCCAAATGCCGCTTGCCCGCCCTCGTGCGTCCCGGCCCGGGTGGGTCTCTCGCTCGCGGTGCGGTGGGCAGGCGAAGGGGGCCGCCTGGCTTCTTCTTTCGGTTGGGGATCGTTGCCGTGGCTGAGGGAGATTTCCGGGACTCCCCGGGTTATTTGCGTTTGTCGGCAAGGCGGAGGGTGAGAGGCGCTGTCGGTAAAAACCGGGAGGGAACCGGGGAAACAAGTGGCTGAGCGAAAGCGGGGGCGGCGGAGGGACGCTGAGCAAAAAAACTTCGCCGACTTGCGTTCGAATCTTTCTTCTTGCTGATCCAGATGGCAGCGCGATCCCATGGCTGATTCTCCGGCCGAAGCCCCCCATAGAAATTAATGGACGGCTCTTGTACGGCTGCCGCGTACAAGCAGATCGACGGCGGGGCTGGTGCAGACCAAGTGCCCGCGGGGGCTTGCGGCGAATCTCCCCCGGCATCCCGCCTCTTCTTGTCTCGTCCAGGCGTTACGAGCGCAGTTCGGGTTCCTCCCTCCCGAAAGGGAATCCCGGCATTCCTGTCTGAGATTCCTCTTACAGGTGAAGCAGCCAAAATTTTTGCACCGAAAATTTGGCGTGCAGATCTGGTGCGCTGGGACGGAGCTTGGGGGAGTGGGGGGGGGGGGGGGGGGAAGAAAGGAAGCCTAGTACCTGGAAGCCGCTGAGCGGTTCGTTTACTTCTGGTTGGACTTCTTTTGTGTTTTTTTTTATAGCGGCCGGTACTTCCCCCCTCCCTTCCCGTAGGGTTCATAGGTGATCTCCGGTACAGATGCAAAAAATGCGCTGCAGGACCGGAGGGAAGGTTTTATGGCAAATTTGCCCGTTCTGTTCATTTCTCTTTCCGTTGCCCCACTTTTGTTCCCCCTCCGATTGCGCCGAGGGATTGCTTGCAGATCACTCGGGGGTGGAGGGGGGCGAGAGGGAAGGGTAGGGGGTGGCAAGCTGCCCGGCTTCGGGTTTTGTACAGCGTGAGAAGAATAGGGAGTTTGGCTTTGAACGATGTTTTGAATACTAATGAGAAGGGACGCCTGCTTCCGCCCCGGTTCTCCCCCCCCCCTCATTTATCTTGTGAATGGATTGGGGGGGAGGGCAGGGCTACATATACAATAGCCCCCTCCCCGCATGACTCGGTTGTCTGTATTACCCCATTTCAAACTCCTCAGTTGTCTTGTAAAGCCTAAGGAAGCGGCCCTGAGTTGTCAACACTCCCCCCCTTCCCAAATACCAAGAGGAAATGGAAAACTGGCTGGTCTGTTCCTGGAGGTTTTGCTGCTGTTGCTGGGGGAATACAACCAAGTGCATTGGGTTAACCGCTGTAGCCACCTGAGATGGGCCCTTTGCTTGATCCCAGGAAAGCTCTTCCATTTATGATGAGTGTGCAGTGTAAGGCGAAAGCTGAAGACTGGCTTGGCAATACTTAATGAAACCCAATAGCTTGGGATTTATGGAACCTGACTAAGGAGATCAACTGAAGACCAATATGCAAAACTTGATTAGCTTTGATCTTGACTGGGCTGTGTTTTCCTAGTTTGATATTTGGTGTGCAGATCCGGGAGCATTGTGCTAATCCAGACAGTGATCTAAATAATTGCCTTGTAAGAACCCAGCAGAAAAGGTCTTTTGAAGAAGGCTGGAAAATGATTTTTCTATTTCGAGATAGTTGTTCCACCTTAAAATGTTTGATAAAGCGAAAGGAAATATGCACACTCTGTGATTGGAGCGCCCCATCAGAATAAGTCATTCAGAGATGCTGTAGACCATTTTTCCTGACTAGAGGCTGGTTAACTCCATTAAAGGTAAAGATTTATACAAGCCAGGAAGCTTCTCGCATTCCCTGTAAGGACTTGATGCATTGAGAATGTATGAAAAAAAGAATAACCAGTGCTGGATTTTTTTCCCCCATCACCAGGCAGTGAAATTTCAGGTGACATGGCTAAATACTCCTGGAGCTCTGAAGTATTTAGCTTCAAAGCAACTTTTTAATGGGCCTCTTTCAAGTTAGATGTACAAAGGTGAGGGAGAAACAGCTCTGGGGAATTGTATGTTTAATAGATACCCTATATTATCTTGCTGGTTTTTACTTCAGTTTTCATCAACTCCAGCCTGGCATGAGTAATGACAAAGGATTCTCGGAGATGTAATCCCAGAACAGCTTGAGGACACCAGTTTTCTTACTCCTGCTGTACTGTTTTGATACTTACTGTAGGAAAAGAAAGGTGCTAGTTTATGGTGGCAAAACATGAGAAGGAATCTAGTATCACCTTTTCCAATTAACAAATTTTATTAGGCATGCGTTTTGTAGGAAGATGCATGCTATTTCATCAGATTGTAGAGTGGCTAGACTAAACTGATGTCGGATTTATATTGGGATGACAAGTAGGAAAGGGAGGGAAGATAGGTTGATTATGTAGCTCTGATTATATAGATCATAAATATCTTTAAATCCTACATTAGTAAAGTCATTAATGCACGACAGAGGGGCTTTGAGCTTTTGGTCCCTTATATACAGATTATATTTCGTCTTTGACTTCCCCAGTCTGAGCTGGTGTGCAGCTGTGACTATGGGGGGGGGGGGGCTTGTCACAGATTTGTCTAGTGATCTAATCGCACCTTTTCCAGAACCAGGAAGCCTTGCTCATAGTCACTCATGCCTTGGTCACCTCCCCTTTGGATTACAGCAATGCACTCTGTGTGCTGCTGTCCTCAAAGGCTTCTCAGAAACTTCAAGTGACCCAGAACTCAGCAAGACACACTGTGTTGCATGGCCCTAGGTTTGCCCATGTAACACTTTTGTTGCATGAGCTGCATTGGTTTCCAGTTTCTTTCAAGGTGCTGGTCCTCACCTTTAAAGCCCCTATGTTGCATTGGGCCAGATTATCTGAGAGGCCCCCTTTTCCTAAGGATATCTACCTGTCCTACCAGGTTAGATAGTATGGACATGCTCCTAGTCCCTTTCTTTAAACATTGCAATTTTGGAAGTATTCATTTTCTGTGGCAACTCTTCCCCTTGAAGAGCATCAGCCTTTATCTTCCTACCCTCCTAGTTAAAAAATACTGAAGATCTGGCTTTTCACCCAATTGCTGGGATAAGATGAGGTGACTGTATATCGGAAGCTTCATTTGGAACCAGAGTTTTGTTTTCATGCATTTTAATAGTTTTGATATGGTTTATATGTTTTATTGTAATTTTTGTTTGGGAGTTTGCCCAGAATTTATTATCAGGATGGGCAGCTATATAAATGTTTCAAATAAATAAATACAATCTGATGAAGTGAGGAGCGGCTTGTGAAAGCTTATTCCTTTTAATAAAATGTGCTGATTGGAAAAGGTTTGCAAGATTTCCTCTGGGATTAACTTAGAATCTCCAAGAATGATGTATTTACAGTATATTGCCTCTTTTTCCTTATGTGCATTTTGGGGCTGGAGGGGTAAAATAGCTCAGCTCCAAGCTTGTTAGGGAAAACCTTTCAGTCTAATAGCCTCCCTTCCTTTGTCCAGCTGCCAGATTTTCAGGCCCTATCCTTGTGTGATTTGCATCTAAAGGCCAGCTAAGGTGCCTTTTGTCTGAGAGCTTTGTCATTCCGTTCCATCTCTCTCCCACCCTACCACCCGCCTATTGCTGGCTCTGAGCTCCAGCTTTGTCAAATGTGAATTAGTGTAAATCTGTTGGGAGAAACTGGTGCCAGAATCCAAGTGGGCCAAAGGAGGGAAGGAGATTGCAGAACAGAATCCTTTTTAAGCATCCTAAGCACCTGGAAAAAAAAAACAACCTACTGTAAATAAATGTCTGACACAGAATCTTTTACCAGAATAATGAAGAGTTCTTTATCGGCGGGTATATATGGTTAGTTAACCAGGATGTGATAAGACACAAATTTCTTTCCCTCTTCTTTTTACTTTATTAACCTACATAATGAGTGCAAAAGACCTCTTTCTATGCATTATAGTGTTTCTAAGTGACCAGAGATATAGAAAGAAAAGGAGAAAGAAAGTATGGGCCTCCTGTTACAAGAAGTTTGGTATATACTATTTAGGGATTATGGGAACTGAAACACAGCATATGAAGACAGAGCAGTAGAATTTGAAAACAATGGTTGGAAGCATAGTGTAGATAGGTAAGGTGGAGAGAGAGCTATCCCATTAGGGACAACAGGTACCATTCTTAGACGGGCAACATGGGATTATTTTGTGCACCTGATAAAGAAGGGCATTATAGGTAGAAACTTATGCTATCATTTGTGCTTGATTTTTAAGGTGACGCAAAACACTATTCTTTTCCCATGTATATGTATATGTATATGTATATGTATATGTATATGTATATGTATATGTAACAACTATATGAAACTCATAGGGAAATATTTATCTGTTTAGGGTAAATTATCATGAATATGCTATTGATATCCAGTTGAATATATCTCTGCTTGGACCTAGCAGGAGATATGAATAAGAAATGATTGGAATGACTCAGGTTGAAACTCAATTCCAGATAGATGAAGTTCTGCTCATCCAGAAACCACCACTTTGGGCTGGCTACTACATTGTCTATGGATGGGTTTGTGCTCCCTCTAATGGAGCAGTTCTATGACTTGCATGTTCTCCTGAACAGCTCCTACTAGATCAGCTGGTTTGATCCTGTGGTCAGAGGAACCTTTGCTCAGCTTCAGCTGATCTCCTAGTTTATTTATTTGCATCTCACCTTTATTATTTTTACCAATAACTCAAGGCAGTGAACATATTCAACACATCTTTCTTCTCTTATTTTCCACACGATAACAGCCCTGTGAGATGAGTTGGGCTGAGACACTGACTGGCTCAAGGCCAACTTTCATGGCTAAGGTGCAGTTTAGGTATAGGCCTCTTGAAAATGATATTAACTTGTGTCCATGTTACCTTAGACTGGATTACTCAGGGCTTCCTTTGAAGACTATATGGATATTTAAGTGGATACAGAATGCAGCAGCTTGCAGTTTGGTAGGTAAAAGCTGCTTTAGCATTTTATACCCAAATTGTGGGTGCCTCGTTGTCTCCCAGTGTGTTCTAGACTACAATTCCAGGTACTGATTTTGCCCTTCAGAGCTGCATATACTTGAGTTGAGATTACCTACAGGACTCTCTGCTCCAAACAGACAATAACACTGTGAGAAGGCATGCTTTGGGTGTCTTGTCCAAGATGTTAAGGACATGGGAACCAGGAAGAAGACTTTTGCGATGGTGATCCTGTCCTGGAACATGCTACCCCTAGATGGCACTCAGATGTTTATTATTTCAGTGAAACAGTTAAAACTGGGAATTCAGTTAAGCGTTTGAGTCTTGAGATATCTGTTATGCAAAGCTGTTTCCATTTCAATTTGGAACTTTAATGTTAAATACTATGGTCTGTTGTGTGGATGTTTGGGTGGTTTAGGAGTGGAGAATTGTAGTAGGTGGGAGTGTGTTTGGGGATTGTTATGTGTGTTGGACGTGGTCTTTGGGTGTTAAGTGAATTTTGTTGTATAGGTATACTGTGTATACACCAGTGGTGGGTTTCAAAATTTTTACTAGCGGTTCTGTGGGTATGGCTTGGCTTGGTGGGCATGGCAGGGGAAGGATACTGTAAAATCTCCATTCCCATCCCCAATCCAGGGGAAGGTTACTGCAAAATCCCCATTTCCTCCCAATCAGCTGGGACTTGGGAGGCAGAGAATAGATGGGGTGGGACCAGTCAGAATTTCTACTACCGGTTCTCTGAACTACTTAAAAGTTCTGCTACCAGTTCTCCAGAACAATATGACAACTATGACAATAAAGTTATTTATTTATTATTAGTTATTTATATTAAAATATTGAGAGTTTATTTACTGTTGATAATTGTTTAGCTTAGATCCTGATGAGAGCAGTATACCAAAGGTGACTCTGGGTGGCATACAACAGTGAGATAAAATTATATAAAAATTATAGATGTAAAACATAAAAATCCATATAAATAAACAAATGGCCATACCCACCCAGTCACATGACCACCTAGCCACGCCCACCCAGCTAGTCCGGCCCCCCAACAGTCTGAGGGACCATGAATTGGCCCCCTGTTTAAAAAGCTTGAGGACCCCTGGTTTAGCTTGATGTGACCCAGATATTTTGAAGGGGGCAGGGAACAACCATGTGAATAAACAAGTCAAAAAATGAATGCCACACAAATGATTTATTTACTTATTTATATTTCAAATTTCTGAACCATCCATCTCTCTCAAAGTTGCTATATGAAGAATAACATTAGAAGGGCAATTTGGACAGACCCTTTCCCCAGCCTCAAATAGGAAAGTGTATGTAAGTGAATATCTTATTATATTTGTTTTTAGCTAAATTAAACGTCTAAAACATTTAAGTTTCTTTCCTAGGTTTAACCCTAGCCTTCTGAATAAAATCTGCATAGAGACTTGGTTCTTTTATGTGACCTTCAGCAATAGAGAGTTTAAGATCTCTATGGCAATCTCCAAATTATTTAGTTTGTTATTTAATTAATCAATTTATGTAGCTGATCTCTTGCCAAATGACTCTAGGTGGCTAGCAAGGAATAACAGTTCACAACATCCAGAAAGAAAGTGGCAAAATAATAAAAAATAAGGTACAATGTAATGTATGAGGGCTAGGCACATGACTCATACGCTTCTGAACATATTAGGCACATTATCTGGGCTACTGTTTTGAACACTGGATATTTGAAACATTTAAAAATGTTTAGGTACAATTTATTGAAACTCACCTATCATTCTGCAATAAAGCAGCAGCAGCAATAAAAATAATACTTTTCTAGGTGTGCTGTTCTTCTCATACCAGCCCATGACCAAGATGCCACTTCTATCAGAAATTAGCCTTATTACCAAAGAAAAAAACAAGTTAATAGGATGGGGCCAAATCTTTGGGAAATTATTTTGGGGAGATCTTCTTTTGACTATGAAATTAATTTTAAATCAAGCAACCTCAGTTTAACCTGCCATGTATAAATTGCTGGGTTTGTACAATGCACTTAATTTGGCTACTGAATAAACTCATTTTTTGACTGTGCACAATACATTGAGCTATTTAAATATCTTGGATTCATATACTCTAGTCTAGACTAAGTTACCAAACATATACAAACAAACCAAAACTAACTAAGTTTAGCATGTTTTATGAATATAGCCCAACTGATTTAGTAAAATATGTGTGACCATAGCAGCAAATAACTCTGACTGAAAAACAAGCTAAAACAGGATAAAACATGATTTATTTTAGTGCAGTGTTGATTATCCCTTCTCTTGGGCTTATCTGGTGCAGCAAAACGATTACCAATATAAAACAAACAAGATAGAATCATATTGTTGGTGCTAAATAAATTGGCCTAAAACCAAAATGCTGAATTTATTTATAGATTAAATAAAAATTGTGTTAGATGGAAAGAAGTTTCTTTTTTATTCTTGCAAACAACAAGTTTAGCTAAAAATTCTGAAGAAACCAAAAATTAAGTTTGGCAGAGTCCTCTCCTTTTTTAATATGCTGTGTGGAATATTTGGTCATATTGAAATCTGCCAAGAGGGCCAGGATGGACTCGTCACTGCTGTCCCAAGCCCTCCAGAGGTTATCTATGAACAAGATCAGTGCCTTCTCAGTACTTTACCCCAGCCCAAATCCCAAATGAAAAAGATCCATATAATCCTTTCTCTATCCTTATTGGATTTAAGCTAAACATACTTGGTCAGACAAAATGTAAGTCACTGACAAAACAATAAATGATAACCAATACATTCAATCAGTACTACAAGTTATAGATCGAATTTAGATATAATTCCACAGATAAGAAAACCCAAACTATTGATGTAGTGGAAATCCATATACAACGCAATACAAGAATGCTTTCTAATTGGAATTTAATTCTACATGAATTTACTTTTCAGTAGAATGTTGTTTTAGACATGTTAGCAGCCTCTCATGATTTAATTATTCTTCTGAAGAATGAATTAAAATATTTTTTTCAGTAAAAATTTAGAATTTATGCATTAATATATACAGTTCAATGTATTTTGATTTAGAAAAACTTATTAAGAATATCTTGGTTGTAATGGAATTACAGCCATTAAAATGTGCTCCAAGTGCATAAATTCAAGCTGTTGATTGGGCCACTGAAGAGACTCGGGGGGGGGGGGGGGATGGAAACCAATCTGGTTGAGAAATGTCTGCAGAGGATCTGCCTATTATCAAAAGAACGAAAGCACCATTTTGTGGGAGCACTGCCCCTTTTGGATTGCTTATTTGTGCTTTTCTACTTTATTAATTTTAGTACAGTGAGCATATTTCCTTGAGAAAAATAAAGGACATGTGAAAAAGGCAAATCTGAAAGAGATTCATAGGGGAAAATTGTTTGTATTTATAACTTCATTTCATAAAGGAAAAGTCAAGAGCAAAATAAAAAAAAACATTTACAAAAATGGCTATTGTAATAAAAATATCTAAAATCAACCAATACACATTATGTACATTTATTTTATTAAAAATATTCAATTTTCATATTTTTTATATGAATGTATAGCATTAGATAATAATTTTGGTATGGTAAAAATCAATTGACCAAAATAAATGACAAAAGTGAGTTTAAAAAAAAATAAATATAAAGGATGGCTTTCTGAAATAAAGGAGCGACTCCTATAATAAAGGACATATAGTCACTGTAATTTTTTACAATGTATTGTTTTTTAAAAAAATTATCTTAGTCTTGTTTTATAACTTTAATACATCGTGCAGGCGAAGATTAATTTCTATCCTTGTGTATTTCTATATAACTTCCGTGTGTATTGGGATATTAAATATAACATGCTGTAGAGGAGATACATTTTGTCCTGGGTTATTTTGTGGATTTGAAATGCATATGCTATGTGCACCCCAATGGCAGGGTGGGGGGAGGGAGGAGGAGGAGAGAATTCTTCATTGCAGGCCTAGATTTAGCATCAGTACAAAAGATTGTTCCAAGCAGGGCTTTGGGCCTGCAGTTCTCGCCATTGAGCACAAAGGGCTGTTTCTGGGGCAACCTATCTCTTGGCAGCATGGGCCCGCTCTTCTGTTGCATTTGGCTCGGGGAAGTGCTCCGCTCTTGGAGCTGACATCTCAGAGGTGTTCTGGGCCTGAGGGAAGAGCTTTAGTAAAGTCTTCCACTTCCTCTCATTCCCAGTGGAGTTCCTGGGATGACATTTCAAGAGACAGAGTGCTTTGTTCAATGAGATTATTATTATTATTTATTTATTTGTCAACAAATAAGAAAACAAGTAACAAAGTAGACACAGACATGGACGCATGAAAAATTTTTGGCACAAAAAAAAAAGGATATAAATTGGCAAAATATAGCCATAAACACATAGAATGATCACATATAATTGGGAACAGTAGGACAGGAATGGTAGGCCCGCTGGTGCACTTATTCACGCCCCCTTAGGGACTTCTTAAGAAACATGAAAGGTCCACGGTAGACAGTTTACGGTAAAAGGTATGGGGATTAGAGAACAACAGGATCAGGTAGATTGTTCCAGACATTTACTACTCTATTTGCAAAAGTCATATTTCCTACATGTGTATATTAATCTGATGCATTGATTCTCTAGCATTCTGTACTGTACCTTGGTACTTTATTTTCAGCCAGTTAGGCCCAACATTTCTGGAAAACATCAGGTTAGGGAAGAAGGAAATTAGATCTTAAAAATCCTGCCAACATTGGAGGGTGCATTGCTTAGGGTTTACAGATGATGACTCTTAAAACTCTGTTGCATTGCTACATTGCCAGTAATGATTCGAAGAAGGGTTTGCAGATATTGGCAGGATGGAGAAGTTGACTGATTTGAATAGCCAGGTGCCTACAGGTCATATTATAATTGGACTTTTATGCAGAAGGACTCTGTGCCTCACTTTTGGAAAGTTAGGATACTCAACTGGGAATTTACCCCATTAATGTGTGGTCTTCCAAGTGCGATTCAAGGTGTTGGTTACCATCTTTAAAGCGCTTCATGGCTTAGGATCTGGATATTTACAAGACCGCCTGCTGCCACCAATAGCCTCCCACCGGCTGGTATGCTCCCACAGAGAGGGCCTCCTCAGGGTGCCGTCAGTCAAATTATGTTGACTGGCGACCCCCAGAGGGAGAGCCTTCTCTGTGGAGGGCCCTGCCATATTGAACGAACTGCCCCTGGAAATATGTAGGATCCCCGACCTTCGTGCCTTTCGCCGTGCCCTTAAGACTCTACTATTCCAGCAAGCTGGTCTGATGGAATGAGGAATTTTAATGGGTATTTTAGTTTTGGGGCTTTAATAATTCGGCCAAACTATTGAATTTGTTTTAAATTGTTTTAATTTTTGTATCTATGTTGGTTTTATTATTGGTTGTACACTGCCCTGAGTCCCTTGGGAAAAGGGCGGTATAAAAGTTTGATTAAATAAATAAATAAATAAGTAAGTAAATAAATAAATAATGTGAGAATATGTGGGGGTGGCTTTCATTTTAGTTGAACTCTTGATGGCATTTTTCATCTTGCAGCAGCTTCAAGGACAGCTCCCAGAATTCTGATTGAAGAAATCTGACTAGAGTCTTCTCTCCTTCGTTGTCATTACAATAACGCTGGGTTGGTGCACATCTAAAAATAATTTGGGTGAATGCATAGCAATCTCACACCTCTTCTCATTTCTGTCACAGGGGAGTATGTAGAGGGGGTCAGTGACCAAGATGTGCTTCTCATCCACTCCTGTCGTCAGTGGACTACAGTGACAGCCCACAGCTTGGAGGAAGGACATTATGTCATTGGCCCCAAGATTGACATCCCCCTCCAATATCCAGGTAACAGAACGGTGAGAATTCAGTGAAGCACATATTTGAAGGGAAGTAGTGAAAGAGGGTTAGTCTGCAAACACATAGATATTTCTACAGATACTCTGATAGCTGTCCTAACTTCTTGAATATCACTGCTTAGGTTAGTTTCTTTTCTTTCTTTTTTTTTTACTTCTGATCAGTAGTGATGTACTTTTTCTGAAACCTTGATGTATCAATCATATTGTCCTGGGTGATAAACTATAAAGTGAAAAAGATAGATCCCTGCCTCACAAACTTATAAAATGAAGTTGGGAGAAATGGATAAGAGAAGATCTGGACAGCTGTTTATGGATCTGGGCCTAAAAGAAATAGAGCTTTAGGTTACAGATTAACAGAAATTCCTGCACTGTTGAACAAGTGAAGCATCAGCCAGGAAAATTTAAAAAAACTACGGGAAAACTGATCGATCCAATATCCTATATTATCTTCAAATTAGAGGAATTGTTTATTGTTTGCCCTCCAAGGCAAAATGGCATGATGAAACTATATTATCTTATTTTGATAAATGTATAAGGATACTTTTTTAGTTGTGCTTAGTTGCTTATAATAATGAGTGTTATGTTCAAAGCAAGAGATCCTTTTTTCTTTTTTTCCTACACAATCCAGTTTCTCTCAAAAGTTTTGTTGCATATAGATGTCTCATCAGATAGGATCTCATAAGGTTCTCATTCCAAGTGTTACGGTTTTTAATCTGTGGAATCCTTGGTGGTCTCTGAACTTGATTGTTTTCTTGCAGATATTTGGTTACCTAGCTAGGTAACAACTTCAGTGTTTTTTAATCTTTCTTTAATGGGGAAAGATAATAGGCAGATTCATAAGATCTCCTTCTACTAGAAAATAACAAGATCTTCTTTTCTGTTTGTGTTTGTGGTGAGGTCTTTTAGGTAAATTTACACCCAGCGTGAGTCATTATTGGCAAAGGAGCTGCACAGTGTGTTGGCTGAAGCAGAGTGCCTTAGCAAACTCCACATTGTCTACTTCTACCAGTACTTCCTGATAGGCTTTCAGGAGATGAAATAATTTTCTAATATCAGAGAGTGAAAGAAGCAAATGCAGTTTGTAAAGTAAATGGTGAAGGGTCAGCTATGTGGAATCAGCTATATCTCAGGCTAGACTTTTCATAAGAAATAGATCAGTAAGAATCAGAACTTATAATTAGTGAGCTCAAAGAAAAAAAAACCCTAGATATTAATTTTGCTACAACAAAGCGATTGTTCTAGGATCTAGTGGGTAGATGGGTGAATGCCTATAAAAATTGTAATGTGAATGGAGATCTATATTGCATATATCGTATTTTTTGGAGTATAAAACGCACCTTTCCCCCCCAAAAAAGAGGATGAAAATCTGGGTGCGTCTTATACTCCGAATGTAGCCCCCCGCCCAGCTTCTCAAACGGAGGTTTCAGAGGCTGAAAAAAGCATCAGAAAGAGAGCTTCAGAAAAGAAGCCCCCAAACAGAGCTTCAGAGGCTTTTTTTCTGAAGCTCTGTTTTGGAGGCTTTCAGAGGCAGGAAAAAAAGTTTTTTTCTGAAACAGAGTTTCGGAAGTTTCAGAGGCAGAAAAAAAAAGCAAAAAAAAAAAAAGAAAAGAAAAGAAATGCACAAAGCTCACAACCAAGGAACCTGTTGCTAAAATTCACCTCTGGAAACAGCTGATTGGGGATATTCCCAATCTACCTGCCAATCAGCTTTTTTTCTTATTTTCCTCCCCAAAAACTAAGTTGCGTGGTATACTCCAAAAAATATGGTACTAGGTTTCCACCATTAGGCTGAACGCTCCAAAATGTACCAATCCATCCTGTTGCCTCCCCTTTTTTATTCAGAAAGAGAAGGTCTCTCAACTTCATCTGGAAAAATTTCTTTTTCCCCCCAAAGGCTTTAGTGGGCTGGTTTGCCTTGTGTCAGTTTTTCCCCCCCTTATCTAGTTTCCAGCGTGCTCAACCTCTCAGTCTGTACTGCATATAAAGAATCTATGACCCTCCAAATCTTGAACTACAACTCCCAACTGCTCCAACCAATGGTTGGACTTTATGTTATTAGTATCAAGTACTCCTTATTCTTAGTTTAGGTTTAGTTGCAAACATTCCTGGGCACTGTGGTCCTGGACTTGCTAATGCTTACTCCATCTTGTCTGAGTTCTAGAGATATGAAAAGAAAGTAGCAATGACCTGGGTCAGAAAATATGATGAAGGTGAACACTAAATGAAGACAGGAATAGTTTGCTGGAGGTTGGTGCCTAATGTAGAAGATCAGAGAGGGAAAGGGAGTTGCTGGCACCATGTGAGAGCATTGGGAGGTGCTGAACAGATGGTACAGTAGGAAGGAGTGACTGGAGTTGTGAATTAACAGAACTGACATCATCTCTGGCCTTTAATGAGACTCTTAAGTGCCTCCCATCTTTGGTAATGATGTGCAAGTATGAATAAATAATGAGAGGCAAGCGGACAGGAGCAGTTAATTGCTGCTCCTTGGGGAGACAGATGGGACAGGAAAAGAAGAGTAAGTGTGTTAACCTGTTTTGTTGGCCCCATTCATAAAAAAAAAAACAACAGAGCAGATGGTTCCAGTTTCAGCTTGCAAGCAAAGCAAAATGCACACTTCATTGTGAAACCATTGCTTTTGATAAATGGACAACTGCATGCAGAGAAAATATTAGCTTGCCAGAATTGTTGGTTGCTGTTAAGAATGGTAGAAATGAGAAAGATCTGACCAAGCAGGCTTGCCAAGTGGCTTGAGAAATTCAAGTCTTGTTGAAATGGAGTTGCTTAAAAATGTCATTCCTTGCGGTGATGGAGACATGATGTACGTAGCCTGTTCTATTTAGGAGAAAGGAGACGCCACTAAGACTTTTCATATGAAAGATTATATTGTGTCTAGGCAACAGTGTGTATATCTAAACAGTTCTTTGGCTGCCTTGAAAAATCAACTCATTTCATCTCCACTGAAATGAATTAGGATATCTCAGAGCTATTTTTGCTCAAAATGGGTTTAAATATCACACAAAGGTTTCAGTTAGTATGATTAAGCACTCTGGGGTCTGAATCTGCTTTTGGCAACAGCAAAATACCTCTGAAAACATTTATTGGCTTTTGATAAAACTGAATTTTTAAACTAAAAACTGAATTTTTAAATTGTGCTCTTTTCCTGATAATCTAGGGGTAGGAAATGTTATTTCTGCCTCTATCTTCATCTGCTCAGCAAGCTTGTGACTTAAGTTAGGATAGCAATAATAAATGGCTAAAGGTCACTTAGTGAGCTTCATGGCTGGATTGGGATTTGACCCCCAGGTATCCTTGGAGTCTAATCTAACACCATTCTGATCTCACTTAACCCAATTCTATTGTGTTTGAAACAGGGGTGGGTTCTACTTACCTTTACTACCAATTCGCAATGGAGCCATGCACGCGCACTTGCTTCCCTCTTTCTCTCTCTCTCTCTCTCTTCTGCACATGCACAGAACAGTGGTGGGTTGCCCCCGGTTTGGACTGGTTCTATAGAACTGGTAGTAAAACCAGCGGGAGGCTCCACCCACTGACCCTGATGTCATCAAAATGCTTCTGCACATGTGCAGAATCTTCTGCGCTTGCGCAGAAGAGCGCGCATGCACGGCCCCGTTGCAAACTGGTAGTAAAGGTAAGTAGAACCCACCCCTGGCGCAGAAGCATTCTGATGATGTTGGATCGGTGGGCGGAGCCTCCCGCCGGTTTTACTACCGGTTCTAAAGAACTGGTGCAAACTGGGGGGCAACCTACCATTGGTTTGAAACCAGAATGTTTAAATTGTACCGACAAAATGTCCTCTGCAGACATTTACTATATGCTGATAAGTGAACTTGAGATGCTCAGATAACCAAAGGTTTTAAATTGGGGGCTGAAGGGAAAAGGATAGGAATATTTCAGATTAAGTAAGAGAGTTAAGCTAAATGTCAACACTGAAGCTGACCTGACCGGAGCCATATAGGAGCTTTAGTGTTGCCACACTGGAGCTGAGGGACAGGGAGGGGGGTTTAGAGATAGAGGGGTTTGTGTAGCCAAAATAAAATACTTTCTCTTGGGAACCAAGGACATTCTCACACCTGGACCGTGGAAGGAGGAGGGAGGTCTCCAGATGACCAGACAGCATTTTGATTGGACCATGTGACTGATTGTTTGGGGTTTGGGAAAAACTTTCTTTTTTAACTAGGTGAAAACTGCGGGAATCTTTAGAGTTGGTTTTCACCAGATATTTGCCAATATCAGGAGTGGGCTTCAAAAATTTTAGCAAGGGGTTCTCTTCCCGGTTGCTGGGTGGGCGTGACCATGGTGGGTGTGGCCTAGTTGGCAGGAGGCCCCACACGATGGGGAGGGGTATTTTTGCCCTCCCCGGGCTCCAGAGGCTGTACTGTCTCATTAATGCAAGGTACATGGGTGTCTTCAGGGGAGTCAAGGGGAAGCAAATTATGAAAGGTATGTGATCTTACAAATTATATACTGGTATCAAATGTTAGGATGCAAGTACAAAATGATGGCATTTGTGTGATGATCCCATGATGTTTGTCATCATTTTGTCATCATTATGATTTGCTGCTGATACCACTAGGTATGTGGGCTTATTGCACCAGGGTGCCAGTGAAGCTCATAACAGTCATGAGAACTTAACTCATGCTAGTTCAGCCATTGAGGTGTGGATTTCAGAGAAAAAGTAGAGGCTTCAGTAAAATGCACCAGACCGAATAAGAATGCTGTTTCTTACTTCATAGAGTTACTGAATCGAGCTAATCAATTAGGCTTAGTAAAACAGTGATGCTTCCATGTCCATTCACTCCATCGTAACCTGCTAAATTGCTCATAACCATTTAGTTTTGAGACGCAACTCAAAGAATTACCACAAAATTCCCATTCAGGCATTTTTCTACACCTATGTCTGCGTCTTTTGCTATTTATGCATTGAGGAAGGCATTTTGAAAAGGGGAACTTCTCTGTGCTGCTTGTAATTTTGAACTATATGCAATCAGAGTTTGAAAATCAGAAAAACCATGTTCAATAAATAAAGCAGATTTCCCTCTTCCAAATTCTTCCTTACAAAGAGCTAAAACAGGAGTAGTAGGTCCTAGCATGGGTGACTCCTTTTTCTTTTTCTGTATAACTGGAATAATACAAAAGAATGCTCTAGAAAAAAACCAATGTATTCCTTGTGGTTGAAATCCGCATGTGTGTATGTATTTTTAAATGACCATTGCTAATAAGAATTTGGCAGCATTAATTCTCCACTGAATATTCTGGCAAAATATTCTAATCTCCTATCTTGCTAGAAATTTGTTCTGATAAAAGACATCAAGAAGTCATCTCCATCTGGGCCAATAATATTCCACACACAGAGAGAGAGAGAGAGAGAGAGAGAGAATTTAAACTTCATTAAAAGTTTATATTGTTATGCTTGTAGCCCAGATAGCAAGAGTGTAAAGAGGCAGAGATGCCATGGATACTCATCTCTATCCATTGTATGCCTTTGTTACTCTTCCAGCTGGTGCACTGATCCCCCCATCCGAGCCCACAATTGTTGTTGCCATATTGCCTTTTCCTTGAGAAAAAAGAAAGAGGCCCGTGGCTAATAACAGAACTGGGGACAGCCCTGACACCCTGCCTCTTTCTCACTTACCATCATCACCAGTGGCTCCTGTCATTAACTTCTACTCCAATTTGATATCTCCATCTGTTTGGATTCCTTGTTTGCTGGGTACAAAGAAGTTGCTGGGCGAACTATGGCAACTGAATCCCGGGCAGAAATGCCATTTGCATTTCAAGGGATCTCTTGCTACTGAAAGGTAACTAAGGCAGTTCTGAGCTCCTTCAGAAAGAATAGGAATGCAACACAATATAATAAAATGGACATTACAGAGGGTAACCCAGATAAAGGACAAGAGTTTCAGCAAAAGGCATAACAGACTAAGGATTCCCTGTATTAGAGTATTATTTGTACAGCCAGCAAAGAATTTTTGTTCTGAAGACAAGCCAGTGCTTCAGCGAGTCCCAGATTCTTGCTGCCACAAGGGCTTGCATATCTTCATCCCATTTGATTCACATTGCCGCAACTCTAGATGCCAATATTCATTTTTCACAAGAATGCACTTTGATCTATAAATAGGAAAGTTTTATTCGTAATTCTAGGTTGTGCTTCCAAGCTTATGACTTGGAAAAGGAAGAAATGCATTCTATGTATATTTAGATATAATTTTATTTTTGGTACACAGATATTTTTCCAGGTTGGCCTTTTTTTCTGAATGGAGAATGTGCCTTCGATGACGATGATGGCTTAGAAGCATAACAAATACGATGGGGAGAAAATGATCGGAGGTTTATAAAATTATGAGTGCACAATACATCAATACAATATTTTCCTCATCTTCTCTTTATTTATACTAGAATATAGATTTGAGACAAGGAAGAAAAGTTCTTTTTTTTTTTTTTTACACAGTACTGTTAATGTATGGAATGTACAGTAATAGGATCTAAGTGGTGGGTAGGAAGAAAGAGGGCTCTAAAAGGGGATTGGTTAGGTTCCTGAAGGAAAAGTAAATAATTTACTCTTTGTGATGGTGGCTATATGAAATTCTAAGTTCGGGATTACTCTGCTTCTTATATTGTAATTGACAGAGAGCAAAGTGGGAGAAATTTATTGATTATTTTGACGCTTATTTGTGGGTTTCTAAAGCTATCTGGTTAGCTGTGCCTGGAAATAGGATGCTATCTAAATAGACCCTTTGTCAGAGCCAGCCACTCAAGGCTATTTTATTTTATTTTATTTTATTTTATTTTATTTTATTTTATTTTATTTTATTTTATTTTATTATTTTATTTTATTTTATTTTATTTTATTTTATTTTATTTTATTTTATTTTATTTTATTTTATTATTTTATTTTATTTTATTTTATTTTATTATTTTATTTTATTATTTTATTTTATTTTATTATTTTATTTTATTTTATTTTATTATTTTATTATTTTATTTTATTTTATTATTTTATTATTTTATTTATTTATTTTATTATTTTATTTTATTTTATTTTTTATTTTATTATTTTATTTTATTTTATTCATTTAATTTTATTATTTTATCTTATTTTATTATTTATTATTTTTTTTATTATTTTATTTTATTTCCATTTGGTGTCCAACTTCAACATTTTTCTTATATCTTCTGTTTTTATGTTTTTGGTTTTTTTTAAATAATGGAGAACTGTATGGGAACAAATATCCCAATGACTGATAGCCATAATATATTAAAACAGACTCTGCATTAAGCACAAAAATACCTCTGATAATAAGATGTTGGAGGGGGGAAAATGTTCATTAAACCCTGTTTATAAGCTTCCCTGCTGTTTCTAGCTGGCCACTATTGGAGGTATTAATTGGTTAGTTAGGTGATGCCCGGAAGGCATAGCAGTAGGTCTTCCAGAGTCTACCCTTCTCTCATTCCCTGCCAACCTCTTGATTCAGCTGCCTATCTGGCTTCAGCAGAGAAAACAATCTCTCAACAAACCCATCTTCTAACTAAACTAGCATGTTTTGGGTTGCAATCCTGCAGGGAAATTTAAGCTGCTAGATCAGGACAGGGATGTCCGGGAGCCTGTGCAGTATTTCAACAGTGTGGAGGAAGTGGCGAGCATCTTTCCAGACCGGGTGTTCGTCATGGAGGCCATCACCTTCAGCGTAAAGGTTAGTTGTACTTTAACATATGTCAGCTGCCTAAAGCAGGGGTCTACAACCTTGACAACTTTAAGACTTACGGACTTTGACTCCCAGAATTCCTCAGCCAGCAAAGTTGCCAAGGTTGGAGACTCCTGGTCTAAAGAATAGATGGGAAATGGGGTGGGAATGCTGTTTCCACTCAGGTCAACTTCCCTCTCTTCGGGTTTGATATCTGATTTCTTGACAGTTGTTTTCTTCTGCTTGGTTAATGAAGAGCTAAGCTATAGCAAAGCAAATTAAAAGAATTCTTGCAAGCTCAGATTTGATCATGTCTAGTTAACCAAAAATGTGACTTGCAGTTTAATTGGCTATTTCATATCTGATAGGCTGCATAACATTTTTGAAGGACCAGTTTTTTATGCAACAACCATTGCTAAAGTAAGAAATTAGATAGCTGAGATTTAAGGAGTTGAAAGCAGAATATAGCCTTGCTTTCTACTGTAAATTAGTCTCAAAGTTCAGAAGGATGCTTTAACTTTTGGGCTTCACCAAAAAGACAACTGGTTAGCCACTGGGAGAGAGATGGATTGGATTATTGAACTGGCTGATTGTCTTTTAATCTGACCCAATAGGCTCTTTTGTATTTTTGACAATGGTCTTTTTAGCATGAATTTAGGGATCTGCTCTGAATGAACAGAAATATTAATATGTCTTCTCTAGTTTCATCAATTGCATTTTAAACCTCAGGTGGAGATAAGATTTGGAAAATCAGGGAGTACAGTAGAGCATTTGCATTCATTCACTGATTCAGGGTTTCTAGTTCTATTTGGATCTCTACCTCTCCAATTATAAGATTGTGAATTATCTCTAGGAATAAATAGAAACACTTTTCCTACCACAAAGCTAAGCACACTCTTGGAAGAAAATGTAATGCACTTTGCCGAAAGCCACAACAATAATAACTAATAGGATCAAATGCATTCTAAGTTTAGACAGGGCTTGGTTTTCTGAAAAGGCAAAGGGTGGAAAGTTCAGTAAGTATGCACAAAGCAGAACATTTCAAAAATTGTCATTTCTTCTAGGACCGTGATGGTGAACCTATGGCACGCGTGCCAGAAGTGGCATGCAGAGCTATCCCTCCAGGCACATGAGCTGTCGTCCATTGCTTTTCCAGGTTCTGGCATGCTGGCCAGCTGGTCTTCATGTCCGTGGGAGCGCTGGAAACCGGAAGAGCAGCCATCTGGTGGTCATGTGTGCACCGGGTGGCTGCTCTTCCGGTTTCCAGCATGCGCATGCCCATCAGCCAGCTGGTCTTCTGGTTTCCAATGTGCATGCATGCATGAAGACCACCTGGCCGGTGCACACCGGAAATCATCTTCCTGGTTTGCGCATTCGCACCGGCCACCTGGTCTTCGCACCTGCATACACACCAGAAACCAGCAGACCAGGTGGCTGGTGCACAAGCGCATGCCAGAAACCAGAAGAGCAGCCTTCTGGTTTCCGGCATGCGTGCACATGCACACGTGCTGGCACTCCCGTTTCGGCACCTGGTGCCGAAAAGGTTCGCCGACATTGCTCTAGGACTACAATCCTCCATAGGGATATATTTCCCATTGAACAGAGTGGGGTTTTCTTCTGGGAAACCATATATAGAGTGTTGCACTGAATCTATAAAAGTAGCATCTTAAAACTTCATGTGCCCGATGAAATGAAAAACACTTTCTGTACTCTGTAAAAGAGAGAAACTCAGGAGTATTTCCTTTTCAAGTGGTGATGGCTTTGATCTTAAAGCCAATTCAATGATCTATTTTGTGGAAACCAACAAATGTCTTTTAAGTAACCCAAATTAGATAATTTCCTGGAATTTGAGTTCTTTCAACACAAACCCACGCATTCTGGCTTCTCTCTCCATTGGCCGTTCAGGTGTCCATCTCTTAAACTTTTCTCTAATCTTTTGTGTCAAAGAGGCTCCCATTCTGTTTTCCATTTTTGATCAAACGGATACAATTCAAGAACCCCTGAGTGGAATTAAGTCCATCAGCCCAGGGGTGAAATGCTCCCGGTTCGGACAAATTGTAGCGATGGCAGCAGGTGGTTCGGAGAACCGGTAGCAAAAATCCCTGCCCCCCCCCCCCCCGCCCAGCTGAGCTGCACTATCATCAGAGGCTTTTTTTTTAACTTTTAAAAGCATTTTTTCTACAAACTCTTCCAATGAAAAAATGCTTTTAAAAATAAAAAAAAAAGCCTCTGATGATCGCGCAGCTCAGCTGGGATCCTCAGAGGCTTTTCAAAGCATTTTTTTCTGCAACCTCTTCAGCCAAAGAGGTGGTTAAAAAAATGCTTTGAAAAGCCTCTGATGATCCTAGCTGTGTTGCCTGATCAGCAGAGACTTTTCAAAGCATTTTTTGCCACCTCTTCGGCCAAAGAGGTTGTAGAAAAAATGCTTTGAAAAGGTTTTTTTAAAAAAGAAGTTGGCCATGCCCACCCAGTCACATTACGCCCCCCAACCAAGCCATACCCATAGAACCAGAGGTAACAAATTTTACATTTCACCCCTGCATCAGCCCCAAATGATGGCCTGTGGTACAAGTAGTCCTCTACTTTCAACAATTCAGTGACTGTTCAAAGTGACTTATATGACTGTTTTTCACACTTACAATCGTTGCGGCATCCCCATTGTCACGAGATCAAAATTCAGATGCTTGGCAACTAGTTTATATTTATGACCATTGCAGTGTCCCAAGGTCATGTGATTCCCTTTTGCGACCGCCTGACAAACAGAGTCAATGGGGAAGCCAGATTCACTTAACAACCGTGTTACTAACATAACAGTTGCAATGATTTACTTAACAGTGGCAAGGAAAGTTGTAAAATGGGGCAAAATTCACTTAACACATTTCACTTAACAACATAAATTTTGGGCTCAAAATTGTGGTCGTAAGTCGAGGACTACCTGTACTGCTTTCTTCCCTATACAGCACACACAATCACAGAAATCCACCGTTTAGCTTTTTCTCCATGGCTCGTGTTATGGATACAAAAGCACAGCAGTAGCTTTTGTATCACAGAACCCCTCTTTCTGTGGTACAAAGCCCACTCTTTCCTCACCCTCCATGTTGTAGAATTCTCCTTGTTAAGCCTCTTCTTATCTCTCCATTTTCCCTCACCGATTGGCTTCTTCCAGGTTGTGTCGGGCGAGTTCAGTGAAGACAGCGAAGTGTACAATTTCACGCTGCATGCAGGAGATGAATTAACACTTATGGGCCAGGCAGAGATTCTCTGCGCAAAGGCTGCGAAGGAAAAGTCGCGTTTGAACACATTGCTGCGGAAGTTGGGCAAAGCAGGCGTCCCCGGCACTGGTGGTGGGAATGGCGGTAGTGGTAACAGCAGCGGTGGCAACACTGGAGGTGGCAGTGGCAAACAGTTGAAGGGCAAGATGCCTTGCTTGATCTGCATGAACCATCGGACCAACGAAAGCCTCAGCTTGCCTTTCCAGTGCAAAGGGCGCTTCAGCACTCGCTCACCACTGGAGCTGCAAATGCAGGAAGGGGAGCATACCATTCGCAGTATCATCGAGAAGGTGCGACTTCCTGTCAATGTGATTGTGCCCAGCCGGCCGCCTCGAAACCCCTACGATCTGCACGCCATCCGGGAGGGCCACTGTTACAAGTTGGTGAGCATCGTCTCCAAGACAGTGGTGTTATGCTGCATTCTCCGCAAGGATGAAGTGGCTCCCTTCCACTTCCTCCTGCTCACAGATATGCCCCGTTTTCTGCTGCCGGAGGGGATGTTGCGTGTAGGTGGAGACCCCCAACTGGAGAAGTTGTTACGAGAAACGGCTGCCCTCTGCCAGGAATGCTTCGATCCCAATGAATATTCTAAGGCTGTGCGGGAGGCCAAGCCAGACTTCTCAGAAGACTGTGCCAGTCCCCGCCATGTACGACTCTGTCTGCAGGGCTACAGCCGTGATGAATTGGCCCAATCCTTTCAGCGCCTCTCACTTTGCTTGTATGCTGCCTCTGAAAGCAGTTGCCAGGACCCGGCTCAAGGAGGGAGGGCCCAACGTTTGCTTCTCCCCTCTCACCAAGAGCCCTCTAGCCTTATTTCTGATACTTTGGATTCTGAGCGTGAATACATGACACCTGATTGGGTGGAACCCACATTCCGGACTCAAGAGCTCCCGTATGAAGAATTGTGGACTAATCAAAACCCAGAGAATTATTCTGAATCCAGTAGCACGATTCCTGGACTAGAGAATGCCAACAAGGGCCAGCGGGATCTTATCTCTTTCGGGGGTTCACCTTGCCATCGAGGCTTGCTGCAGGAAGACCTTAACACAGATGCTCCTCCCCCCGTCCCACCCAAATCTGAAGCGGTAAGAATTCGGGTAGTGGACAGTTTGATGGAAAATAGAAATGGCAGTCAGGGCAAGGCACTCAGAAATGTGTTTAACTTGAATTAACTGTCAAAGTTGTTGTCATCCAGGGAAGGGAAACACACTTAAAAATGAATGTTGCTTATTCAGACAAATTCTGCATGTAGAGATGTAGATGGATAAACCTTCCATCCTGAAGATTATTAGAAAATGAACTAACATATATTACTATGAATCCTTAATAAAATTCCATAATATAATATTGCTAACAGTTTTTGTCATTGCACACATTTGAAAGTTTGAGCATTTCCTTTATAAAGAAAACATACAATAATAGGTGTATTTTAAGGCAGAGAATGGTGCATACGGATATGAAAAGGAAAGACCGGGAAATGTTTTTGCCACTCTGCCATAAAACTAGAACCTTGAGGTCATTTAGTATAGCTGAAGTGTGGAAAATTCAGGATTGAGAGCCACAGTGGTGCAGTACTGCAGACTACTTCTGCTGACTGCTGGCTGCCTGTAATTTGGCAGTTCAAATCTCACCAGGCTCAAAGTTGACTCAGCCTTTCATCCTTCTGAGGTCAATAAAATGAGGACCCAAATTGTTGCGGGCAATATGGTGACTCTAAACTGCTTAGAGAGGTCTGTAAAGCACTGTGAAGTGGTATATAAGCAGAGGTGAAATGCTCCTGGTTCGGACCGGATCGCTCGATCCGGTAGCAATGGAGGCAGGTGGTTCAGAGAACCGGTAGCAAAAATCCCTGCCCACCCCCACTATTCCCAGCTGAGCCGCACAATCATCAGAGGCTTTTTTTTTTTTACTTTTAAAAGCATTTTTTCTACAACCTCTTCGGCTGAAAAAAAGGTTTTTTTTTTCCTTTTAAATGCCTCTGATGATCCAAGCTGAGTTGCCTGATTGTCAGAGGCATTTAAAAGAAAAAAAGTCTCTGCCGATTGGGCAACTCAGCTGGGATCGTCAGAGCCTTTTGAAAGGATTTTTTTACAACCTCTTCGCTGAAGAGGTTGTAGAAAAAATGGTTTTAAAAGTAAAAAAAAAAAAAATTGGCCACATCCACCCAGTCACATTACCCCTACCCCACCAAGCCATGCCCACAAAAGTAGTAGCAAATTTTAGATTTCACCACTGTATATAAGTCTAAGTGCTATTGCTATTGAACAGTATTTCTTATACTGTTTACTGTAAAATTAGCTAAGCTGTTTGTTAATTCTATAACTTGGCTTTCTTCAATGACATATCTAGTACAGTTCATTTAGTGACTGTTCGAAGTTACAACGGCACTGAAAAAAGTGACTTATGACCATTTTTCATACTTATGACCATTGTAGCATCCCCATGGTCACATGATTTATATTCGGATGCTTGACAACTGACTCTCATTTATGACGGTTGCAGCGTCCCAGTGTCACATGATCACCTTTTGCAACCTTCTGAAAAGGAATGTCAATGAGAAACCAATTTCACTTAACAACGGTGTTACGTATTTAACCAATGTAGTGATTTACCGTAGTTAATAAATGTGGCAAGAAAAGTGATAAAATGGGGTAAAATTCACTTAACAAATTTCTCACTTAGCAACATAAATTTTGGTCATACGTCAAAGACTACCTGTATTCTCTAATTATTTTCCCTACAGAAACCGTTCTGTGACATAGGCTGAACTGAGAGTGAGTGCTTGTCCCAAAGTCATTCAATGAACTTTCATGACTGATGGTGGATTTATACCTGAGTCTCCTTCTTATACCCAGTCCACCTCCTTAAAAACTTTAAATAACAAGCCAGTCTTGAAGACTAATTGCTATTCTGCAAGCACAGCTGTAACTTAAGATGGATAAAATATAGGAATCCCCAGGAATATGCAGAAATCCAATGTGGGACAGAAGTTGAAATTTTGACCATTTTTTATTTTTTCATTAAAAAGGTAAAGGTAAAAGGTTCCCCTCGCACATATGTGCTAGTCATTCCCGACTCTAGGGGACAATGCTCATCCCCGTTTCAAAGCCAAAAAGCCAGCGCTGTCAGAAAACATCTCCGTGGTCATGTGGCCGGCATGACTAAACGCCAAAGGCACACGGAACGCTGTTATCTTCCCACCAAAGGTGGTCTCTATTTTTCATTTTTTACATTTTTTCGAACTGCCAGGTTGGCAGAAGCTGGGACAAGTAACAGGAACCCTGTTACGCGGCACTTGGGATTCGAACCATTGAACTGCCGACCTTTCGATCGACAAGCTCAGCGTCTTAGCCACTGAGCCACCGCATCCCAATTTTTTCATTATACCACAGTAATTATTTTTCAATAGAGTTTTAGAAAGAAGAAGGAATAACCTGAGATGGCATTGGTCCAATTAGCTTCTAAGGAAATTATGCAATGTATTAGGCATTTCCTTTGAATCAGATGGACGCTCAATATATTATAATATATTGCTGCCCAGAGTCCCTTGGGAGTGGGGCGGCATAGAAATGCGACAAAATAAATAAATAAATAAATAATGGCTTTCCATTGGAATGGTAGTGATTTCAAAAGGATAAATGGACTATAAAGGTATGGAAAGCCAATAGCATTGATCACTGGTTGTGATCTTTGTCTGGTCTCTCCCCCAAGTTGATTATTTACTGAGAAATCTGAATTTCCTTTAAATGCTGCTCATGTGTATTATTATACAGAGGCAGTGACAAGCTCAATGGGATTTTTGCTGTCCATATTTCCTTGAAAGACATTTGGATTACTGTTGATGATTCTGTAATAAATATTCTAATATAGAATGCATTCTGGAGGGGACATCTCATTTCATTGACTCCTCTCATATTTATCAACTCCCTGTCTTCTCTAGTAATTAATTAGCATTCCATAGCTACTGAAGTTGCTTCGGCATCAGTATTGCTGTGGCTTTAATTTATTTTTCCTTCGTTCATTATAATCTTTAATTCTTATGGTTTTTCCCCATGAGAATTGCTATATCTTATTGATGTATGCAGAGGGTGATATTTTGGATACATACATGGGTTATAAAATGTGTAAAATTCATTTTATATGAATGTTTATGATATATATTACCATATGTGTGTGTGTGTGTGTACATGCACACGTATGCACACACACAAAGAAATTGGTTGGTTGCTACTAGAAATGAAAAAGTCCAGTCAGTTGCTTTTTCCTTTGGTAGTAATTCATTCTTCCCAAAGTGCAGTTTCTTTTCAAATCATTAGGCCTTTGTTATGGAACTTCTTTGTTCATTGGCAGTTCAGTGTTTGTTTGTTTTTTTAATGTGCAACTTGGCCTTAAAAATGCCCGCCCGGTTCAGCCCTCCATTTAGTATAAGGAAATTTTGTTCATATGCTTATTGAGTTAACTAAAATTTGAATTATTGTGCTCTATTTTTGTGTGGAAGTGTGTTTGGAAAAGATATTGAACTCTAATTTATTGTCCGTATTCTGTTCTCTTATGACAGAATGTGAGGATCTTTGCGTGGGAAAGAGAGAGAATGTGATGTACGGATCAATCTGTCAGTTGCTAGTTTTTAAGGACATTACTGGTCCTAGAAAATACAGAACACTCTGAGCTTGTTTTCTTCTTTCATTACCAGACTTGTTAACATGAGTATGAGGGAGAGTGGGTTTTGCTCGCTGTTTGTATATAGTAGCTTGCCCTGCCAATTAATAGTCACGTAGCTTCTTCCTCAATGGTTGCTTGATTAGGGTATTGTTTCTTCCCTGTCTCAATTTATTTGCTGATAGTGGTTCAGCTTTCTGAGACCATCCCAGTACAGGTGCAGCCACTGTCCCTTGAGCTACTAAATTATCTAATATCTCTGTCATTGGATGAGGTGCGCCTGTCTATATCAAATTGTTGTCCAAAGTAACCAGACACAAAAACAAAAAAAGACAGATACTGCTATAGACAGCTGAAATATACATGTTTGTGGACATCATAAGCAAGTAGTATCATAAGCAAGTAGAAAAGAATTTGACAAATTTAACTGTAAATAATAAATTGCTGTTAATAATAAAACTTCTGTATTAGTAATACTTTGCTTTCTCTCTTTTTTCTTTTTGTGGCCCAAGTTCATCTTTGAATAACTCAATACCATGGTGGTCTTTCTTTCATCTCTTGTCTTTCTTATCTTTAGCATGGGAGTCTACCACAATAAGACCATAGAGTCTTAGTCATGGGATATGCAATACAGCATAGAATCCTAGGTTGATGGCTGACAGACAAATCTTCCCTGGGTCTCTCTCAAGTCTTCTGTATAGCTTTGGCTTCTTATCGTAATAGGTTAAGACTCTACCCATAAATGTTCAACCTCACTGCTTGTACTGTATTTGTTGGACTATAGAGTCCCATACATAACTGGCTCTTCACTATCTCTCTCACTCTGTCAAGGACCTTATAGTACTCATCTTTAATGATCTAAGTGCCAGAGCCCACTGTAACAACATTGCCAAAAAGGCATTAAGAGTTGTTAATCTAATCTTGCGTAGCTTCTTCTCTGGTAATATTGTACTGCTAACTAGAGCATACAAAACATTTGCTAGACAAATTCTCAAATAGAACTCATCTGTCTGGAACCCACACTGCATATCGGACATTAATACAATTGAGCGAATCCTGAGATATTTCACGAGAAGACTCCTCCACTCCTCTGCTCGCAACAGAATAGGCTTGAAATTTTGGGCTTAGACAGTTTAGAACTACGCCACCTTCGGTCTGCCCTAAGCATAGTACATAATCTCTAAATGTTTATATTTATTTATTTTTAAATGGAATTTGGCTGTAGTTTGGTCATGCTTAGAATAATGGGTATTCAGTTCTTTCTTACCTGCAGTGAAATATCTTCCTTAAAGGACTGACAAATTCTGCCTATCAGTGATATCTGCTAATAGTATTTTCAAAGTTAATATCCAAGCATTTCTTGCAAACATAGACTTTTATTTATTTATAGACTCTTTGATGGTTCTCTGAGTGTAAAATTAAAACCTAAATGATCGCTGTAAAATTGTGCACTATTTGGGAAAGCTTTTTGCATCTCTTAATTTTATATTGAAGATATAGTTTTATAGCTTGACCTCCTATTCCTGTGTTTCAGTAATGTACAATTTCTGATTTTCCTTTTAACAAATCTTTTGTGCTCCCTGTGTTTTCCACATCCCTTCCCATGTTTGAAATATCCACACCATTCCCTGGATGAACATAGCCTTACAAAAGGTAATTTAGATCATTGAACCCAATCTTTTGCTCAGTGTAGAGATATAAATTAAAATATCTTCAACTACATAGCCAGTGAAAGGGAGCCTGCCATCTCTCTTAGTAATCAATTATTCTGTTTTAATGGCACTTGAAGATTTGATTGTCATTATAGTTTCTTATCTAGTTTCTTCTCAGCATTTTGCATGTTGGATTAATGAAACTGTTACCTTGTGTTTACACTTTACCATTTCCTCTCCAACCAACATCTATTTGCAAAATTTCTACATGGGCACTTTCTATATTAACAGCCTTTATTTAAACAAAAACAAAAACTTTTAGCTCTCTGTAGGACACACACATAGTTTCTGGTAGCACTTATTAAACATTACAGATTGGATCTTAAAGCCATGAGTTTGACAGGCAATGTTATCTGCCACATTGACCTAGTATATGGCATGAAAGGACCATAATGCAGTCTTCTGATCTTCCAAAATCTGTTTTCTCATTTGTTTCATTTCCCCCCTAATTATTTATTTATTAAATTTATACGGTATCCATCTCACTATGAAACAACTCTGGTCAGCTAAGTATGTAACTTCATATACCTTGGTTAAATTATGCCCTGTAATTTTCTTTCTATTCTACTTTGTTAAGATTAGATGTAGATCAAAGAAAACAAAAGTAAGGGGTAATTGCAGGAAGTTGAATCATCTCTATCTTTTCAAGTCATCTTGGAAAAAGCAGGCTTGGAAACATCCAGTTTCTAAAGTGTTGTATAGCTCTGCTTGAAGTCTTTGAAAATGCCTTTTTCAGTCTGTATGGACATGTGTGATCAATCTGCTGCAGAAAATATCTTGGATTGTATTTGGCCCATCACCCCAGCAAATAACCATTTTATCCCCAATCTTTTCATAGGTGAGAGAGGAATGTCGTCTCCTTGTTGCTCCCCCTGTGCCACCACGTGGTGCCCACACATCGGCCACCTCCAGCCCTCCAATGCCTGTGCGCTTCCCCAAGCTCCAAGCGGCAGTATCACCCAGTGCCAACCTCTCATACTATTCATCTGGACTCCATGACATGTGAGTGATGGAACTGGGATTGCTTCTATAGAGGGAGTTGTGAGATGTAGCCTTCCTTGTAGGAACTCAGTTGGGAAGATGAGAATGGGGAGAAGAAAGTACTGCATATGCTTAAAGGCATTTGCTTTATCGTCTTTCTTTGTGTACTGTAAGACGCAATATTATTATGAATGAAGTCTTAAAGTATAGACTTCTGGGCTGGTATCCAGAGGCCTTGAATGATCTTCCTTCTTATCACTGCATGAGTCAGCTGTGCACTTACTATTGCTAGATTCAGGGGATGTGCAGGCATGCTGAGTACAACAGCAAGAAAGGAAATACCATATGAGTAGAACTTTTCTTGTTGGTTGACCTTTAACAGAGGCATTCTCAGGTGTCAGAAAAGAAGCATAGAATCTTCCTACCTTGATGCTAGAAAATTTAGCCCTCTGTTAAAGTTTTATGCAAAAAAAGAGAAAACACATTACTATATTTACCAGGAAATAATAAATAAGATTTTTAATCTTGAGAGTTAATTATACAATATAAATAACACTTTTCCTTCAGGTTTGGCTTCTTGCTGGCTCTGTTTTTTCCTAAGCAAATGTCCTAAAAGGTACAATATTATGGAAAGCTTAATTATATGTAACAGTACCAGGCACATAAAGTATCTTTCCATTGAAGATAAGCATGGCTTTGATAAAAGGAGCTATGCCTCCCCATTATTTTGGACTATGTGTTTGGATTCTCAAAAAAACCTTTGTAAAAACATTGACCTTTTATTCCCATAGCTGTGGCACTTTTGAACTTTCTGTGGGTCTCAGGAAAAAAAAAACAAATGAAAAAGGGCAGCACAGTTTGTATCCTGTTTGGCCCCTGCCATTTATATTTTACCTAACAATATACTTGTTTGGGAAGAAACTTCCAGAGTTAGAAGTTGGGGAGGCTGAATGAAAATGACAGCAATGCCTTTTTAATAACAAGCAATATTGGATGGATTATGGTAACTTTTCATTTTCAAGAGATTTGTATATGCTTAAATCTATGGAAACCGCATATTCAGCGTGCATGAAATGTCTCTTAGCCTTCTTTGTTGTCAGGCAAAGTGAGTAGTGAGTAGTGGAGTACAAGGTTTTTCAAATTAAATTGGAACCATGCATTGGCAGAACTCTGGAGGTGGGAGTGCGCATCTTTAGATGTTGCTGGATTTGTCCACTGTGGTTTTAAGACACTAATCTGCTCCAGTTATTATCAGAGAGCTCCAAATCCCATTTCACTTGAGCTGGCTCTGATACTGTTTGTTTTCTTTGCCTGCCAGTTCAAGGCCACGAAGCGGTAGCTGCTCCCCATCTCCCGACTCCTACTCCTTGTACTGCTATCCCTGCACATGGAGTGACTGCAAAGTTGGAGAGTCCACTAGTCGGCAGTTGGCCAGCCCTCAAATACAATTGCCATCTCAGCCCCCTCCTGCACAGATGTCTTCCTGGTCTGACCCTTGGCCATGTAATGATCCGGGCTCAAGTGTGGCCACTGGGAGATCCACACCTCTGCTGGGGAACACTGATGCCAACGCCATCAAGAGCTACCATAGCTGCCCTCGCCTGAAGCCTCCCCCTCCACAGAAACGCTTTGCTCCCTTTGGTGCTCTTAACCCCTTTTCCAATCCAGCATATTCTTCCAGTCCAGCTTCTTCAGGCTCCTCAGATTGGTTGGAATCCCTTGATTGGCAGAAGACAGCGGCCTCTTCCATAGACACTTTTGACCTCTTTGAAGGCACTTCCTCCCCAGAGGGGCACTGTAGTCCTGCACCACCACCTCGCTCATCGAAACCCTTTGACACGGCTGAAAATATTGTCATTCGGACGTCAGTAGCCCCTTTGTCATCCACCATTGTTCATGGTTCTGAAGGTGGCATCACCCACCTTTATCTGGCTCAGGGGGTCATTGAGGCACCTCCTGCCCGTCTGAATGGGGATGGCTCACCCTGGCAGCCTCCTGGTGACTTATCAGCACTGTCACTTGAGGAGGTATCTAGGTCCTTGCGCTTCATCGGCCTCTCTGAGGATGTGGTCAGCTTCTTTGCTCGGGAACGCATCGATGGTAGTATCTTTGTACAACTCACTGAGGAGATCCTATCTGAGGATTTTCATCTTACCAAACTTCAAGTCAAAAAAATAATGCAGTTCATCAAGGGCTGGAGGCCCAAGATCTAGACTGGTGAGGGAAAGTTTCTCTGTGGATTGCAGGAGGTAGATTCAGGCTCTCCCCCTAGGGAGAGTTCGTGTCCTGCTATCTCAAAAATGATAGCAGGACACGAACCCAAGAGCAACGCAGGATTTTGATAATGTGAGTTTTAACCACAAACCAACACAAGAAATTGGCAGGAAGTTGCAGATTTCCTTTTATGGAAATGGGCAAAGTAGAAATCAGAGCAAAACAGAAGCCTCAACGGTTGCATATGAATGGTACTTTATGATGAGTTCCTATTGGTAGTCTTTGTGCCAAGATTAGCAAGGAGAGTTATTGCCTTACGTAATTTCTTGCGTTGATATTGTGGAAGAGGAGGAAAGCAGCATAGCCAATTTGTGGGAAGAGGGTTACATGTTCCCTTTCTGGCCAAGTCTCAGAATCACCAGAGCCAAGCTGCCTACTTTTCCTGTGATAACATTCCTATTCGTCTCCTGATTGTTTCACGTAATATTAACTTGGAAGGGTTTTGTTTTAGTAAGGGACAGGTAATGAATATGTATCCTTATGATTGTTTGGGGGCTATCAATTTGAGGAGGGCTCTTGACATAGAAGGAAAAGCAACAGCAATGACTACACACACACACACACACAAATAGAGCAAGTGTATCTGCATTTCGTTTCCCCAAATGCCCTCATAAGGTTTTATAATTAAACCTTTGGAATGAAATGTAGGCAACTTTATAGCTGAAAGAGGTTTGGATAGATCTCACCTGGCAATCCCTGCCCTAGAAACCGATCCTTAATCTGGGGTCTAGATTGAAATATGTGTCAATTTGTATTTTACAGCATTGCTTAGAGTCCTACTTCCACATGCAGGCTAATTTCAGTGTTGCCCTATGGAGAAAGCATCCTGCATGCAGAAAACCAAGAAGGATAAAAAGAAGGGTTTTAGAGTAATCTAGAAGTGCTAATTCTGCAAAATCAGTGTGCAATGCTGACAGTGGTGTCCACCCATCTGCAAGTCAATAGGGCTGCAGGGTAGCAAAAGCTTGATGATTCTTCTCTCTTTACACAGAACACTGATGCTGCATAAGGCCACCTTCCTAAACACTTGAACTTTTTAAGCACCTTTGCACTGCTGAAAGGGCTAAAACCGTAACAACTGTGCGCGGCTTAAATTTCATGTTTCTGCACTAAAATTATGGAATATTTGGGCAGCCTAGTTTTGCCCATGCAGAAATTCCCTAGCACCCAGTGAGTTTCATGTAATTTGCTCCTCCTATACCTAACCAGATGTCTGTGATTTTGTTTTTTTGGATGGCAGTTATTTACTGCACCTTAGTATAATGTATAGGCAGTTGGTGTTTTTTTAAAAAAAACTCTCTGTAAATCTCTAGGCATTTTACTAATCTTTCTCTTTTCTCCTGGCAATTTCATTCTGTTATTGCCTGCCTACTACTGTCAAGTTTTCCACATTTCAGTACTGAGGAACTGCCTGTTTCCTAAGACGACCACAACTTTCACAATTGTTTTTAGCAGAAAATGGGGCTAAATGGTTTAAGCCTAGAGGAGTTCAATATATTCATTTCTACTTTTAGTACTGCAATAATCAAATAAACATTTATTTAAAAATGTGTGCCTAGAATATGTTGTTCAGCAAGAAACTGAATGTCTGTTATAGCAGAGTTCCCCAACCTTTCTGGCCTGGCCAGGGGTGGTGGTGTGTGTGGGGGGGAGAGGGGGTGGTTCCATGTGAGCAGCAAGCACATGCTTGGGCAAATGGAGAGTGCATGCACTTGGCTGCTATTTGCACAAGTAGGGATGCACGCACACTCGGCCAATTCTGAATGGCTCAAGACCTGGTAGTGGGCTGCGGACCGGGAGCTGGAGACCGTAGTTGCTGTTATACAACAGCAACTAGAGTATCAGCTAGTTTCCACAAAAATGGGAAGAGTGAGAACCAAAGCAATCATGATACATCAGATTAAGAGCCTCTCTCGTTCAAGTGTCTTCACACAATGAGATAACCTCAAGGAAGCTTTCAAGTAAGGTAACACAGAACTACACTCCTGCTTATGTTCCCCAGCAATTGACACTGAAAAGATGGGCTTCTCCCCCCACCTCCCCACTGGCAACATACAAAATAAGCCAAAGTCTCCTGGATCCCCATCCCTTGAAGGCTGATTTGTTTTATTTAAAGCATCTGGCTGGAGAAAGATGCCTTCATCTGCTTCAGTATTTTGACAAGTGTTTATTTCCATACATGGGATTACTTTTGGATTGTAATGTCGATTGTCCTAATTTGGATACTTTTGGAGCTCTTAGCAGCCCCCCACCCCCGAATGTTTTAAAAACTTTCATCAATAATGCTGTATCATGTGCTTCCTCACCTCCAACCTAGATTGTTTTTGTGTAAGTTAGGAAGTTCCAGTCTCAGGAAAGTTGCCCTTCTTGGGCAACTTTCATTCATTTAACTTAAATGTCTTCAACATGGTTTGCCAATACACTCCAGCTGCCTATTGACGCCCTCGAGGTACAAGCTTTCTGCAATGAATTTAATTATACTGCCTCCAACATTATATTGTCAAGGATAGCTCTACATTACAAAGCATTTCTGAGAAAAATAAAAATAGAATGTTAAATCTTGTGTTTATGCATAAGAAAAAGAAAATACGTTGAGTGTCCTAGAGGCATGTGATGAACAGAAAAGTATTATTTTATGAGCTAATGCATGCATACATTTTGCTTGTTCACTCATTTTTACGCATGTTTTTGTTTTGATGCATGTGTATATTTTGTGCAAATCTTCCATAATTTGTGTTTTGCCTTGGATATAGCACAAAAATTGTATGTAAAACTTCATGAACTCTAGTATTAGCAAAATCCCGACTCCATGCTGAAAATCCCTGCATTCTCAGATTTATTAGAGACTTACTTATAACCAGTGGTAGGCTTTCCAGAATGCTCTGGAGATCTTCAAATGATCTTTGATAAACTAATCCTATTAGAGCACAGATTCCTTCAGAGGTTTCAGCCTCAACTGAACCTTATTTTAGCCACGCAACACTTTAATAGCAGTTCTAACCCTGAATGAATGAAAAATTATGTACAGAACAATACACTAGAATTTATTCTTATGAATTTTCTGCAAGCTACATCTGCTTTCTGATGAGTAGTTCCTTGCAAGGGCCTGAAAAGTACCATACTTTGAGCAGAAACCTCCCCATTCTTTCTCGTGATAATGGGGAAATCGACATTCAGCCTGATGGGGGGTGGGCCAGGAAGAAGTAGTGCCTAAATAACTAAGGCACTTAAAAGAGTTAAAACCCACAACCCTCCGATACGAAGATGTCTTGTAGGTCTTCCCCTTTTCTTTTTGGTTAGCAGATGCCCATTCAGGCAGTTCTCTTGTGAAATTTCTTGCTGGAGTCCTTGGCATGGTCAAGCAGCAACTGGCATGGTGTGAACTGACTCCCATAGACATCTTCATACTTCTTCATGCAGTCCACGAGCTGCTGGGCCCCAAAGTAGTCTGCATATTGGAAGGGGCCTGCCACAACATTCACAGAAGTGAGGGAGGAAGAGGAGAAGGTAAGACTTCCTTAAAAATGTGGTCTTTATGCCAAAATTATTTCATAACGCTGGCCTCGACTGCCATTATACCTTGGTTACAAGCATTAATGTATCTGTAGGTATGTGATAAAAAATAATTTGGAAGGCGAATAATGAATGGATACACTCACTAAGTACAGTGGGGCAAAAAAGTATTTAGTCAGCCACCAATTGTGCAAGTTCTCCCACTTAAAAAGATGAGAGAGGCCTGTAATTGACATCATAGATAAACCTCAACTATGAGAGACAAAATGAGAAAACAAATCCAGACAATCACATTGTCTGATTTGGAAAGAATTTATTTACAAATTATGGTGGAAAACAAGTATTTGGTCAATATCAAAAGTTCATCTCAATACTTTGTTATATATTCTTTGTTGGTAATGTCAGAGGTCAAACATTTTCTGTAAGTCTTTACAAGGTTGGCACACACTGTTGCTGTTATGTTGGCCCATTCCTCCATGCAGATCTCCTCTAGAGCAGTGATGTTTTGGGACTGTCGCTGGGCAACACGGATTTTCAACTCCCTCCAAAGGTTTTCTATGGGGTTGAGATCTGGAGACTGGCTAGGCCACTCCAGGACCTTGAAATGAGTCTTACGAAGCCACTCCTTCATTGCCCGGGCGGTGTGTTTGGGATCATTGTCATGCTGAAAAACCCAGCCACATTTCATCTTCAATGCCCTTGCTGATGGAAGGAGGTTTGCACTCAAAACCTCACAATACATGGCCCCATTCATTCTTTCCTGTACACGGATCAGTCGTCCTGTTCTCTTTGCAGAAAAACAGCCCCAAAGCATGATGTTGCCACCCCCATGCTTCACAGTAGGTATGGTGTTCTTTGGATGCAACTCAGCATTCTCTCTCCTCCAAACACAACGAGTTGTGTTTCTACCGAACAGTTCTACTTTGGTTTCATCTGATTGGTATTCTCCCAATCCTCTTCTGGATCATCCAAATGCTCTCTAGCAAACTTCAGAGGGGCCCGGACATGTACTGGCTTAAGCTGGGGGACACGTCTGGCATTGCAGGATCTGAGTCCCTGGCAGCAGTGTGTTACTGATGGTAGCCTTTGTTACGTTGGTCCCAGCTCTCTGCAGGTCATTCACTAGGTCCCCCCGTGTGGTTCTGGGATTTTTGCTCACTGTTCTTGTGATCATTTTGACCCCACAGGGTGAGATCTTGCATGGAGCCCCAGATCGAGGGAGATTATCAGTGGTCTTGTACTGTATGTCTTCCATTTTCTAATTATTGCTCCCACAGTTGATTTCTTCACACCAAGCTGCTTGCCTATTGCAGAGTCAGTCTTCCCAGCCTGGTGCAGGTCTACAATTTTGTTTCTGATGTCCTTCGACAGCTCTTTGGTCTTCACCATAGTGGAGTTTGGAGTGTGACTGTCTGAGGTTGTGGACAGGTGTCTTTTATACTGATAACAAGTTCAAACAGGTGCCATTAATACAGGTAATGAGTGGAGGACAGAGGAACCTCTTAAAGAAGAAGTTACAGGTCTGTGAGAGCCAGAAATCTTGCTTGTTTGTAGGTGACCAAATACTTATTTTCCACCATAATTTGCAAATCAATTCTTTCTCAAATCAAACAATGTGATTGTCTGGATTTATTTTCTCATTTTGTCTCTCATAGTTGAAGTCTACCTATGATGTCAATTACAGGCCTCTCTCATCTTTTTAAGTGGGAGTACTTGCACAATTGGTGGCTGACTAAATACTTTTTTGCCCACTGTAACTGTGGGCACTCAAGTTCCACTGGATCTTACAAACTCTGGAGCCACAGATAACTTTACACAGCAAAATGAATGGCATGAAATGGTGAGAAATGCAGTTCAACACATTCAGAGGACACCAGGTTGCCTGTACTTATCTCTAGAGAGCAAGCACCGGAACAACAGTTCAACTGTATCTGGAGCATCTGGAACGAGCTCCCCCCAGAGATAAGGAGGCTTAAAGACTTACGCACCTTCCGCCGCGCCGTAAAAACTTTTTTATTCCAACAGGTTGGTCTGGCCTAACTCTCCCCTTTTAAATCAGGTTTTAAAATGTTTTATATAATTGGATGTTTTAAATTTTCTTCTCTGAGCCCAAATTATTTAATTTATTTTAATAGTTTTAAATTTTATATGTTATTGTATTTTATCTTGGCTGTTCACCGCCCTGAGTCCCTTCTGGGAGTAGGACGGTATGTAAATTTGATAAAATAAATAATAAATAAAATAAATAAATAAACTATTGCCACTTCCTGGTAACCCTCAAGAACACTGTAGGCTTGTTAAAATTGCATTGTTGCTGCTAAGAAAGATTTCCGTAGTTTGAATATTAATGCCTATTTGCAAGCGCTCAAGAAGTATTTCCTTATGGAAGGAGTTATACTCTGGAACGAGGCAATCCTACTACCAATTCTACATTACCAACTGAAAAAAAATGCAACCCAAATTACTACCACTTCGAAAGGTGCTTGTAAGATTTTTTTCCATTATTGTTTCCAACCCTTCGGCTATATAAAAAACGTTGATTAATTCCTGGCTGAATGACAAAACTCACCTCCCAGGCATGGTGGAAAGCCTAGTCCAAATACAGCTCCAATGTCCCCCTCCACAGGATTGCTGAGGATGCCCTCTTGTAAGGTCAGAATGGCTTCATTCACAAACCTAGTCACCAAACGCATTTGGATATCTTTCTCTGTGGACCTGGGAAGGGAAGCAGTAATTCATTAACCACCCTCACAGCTAGATTAGAAACACAGCAGCTGAAACAAAGGCACAAGCCAGTGACATTGAATGGTGGGGACTAATATCCAGTGGCAGGGCTGAAAATTCTCAGCAATCTTCAGTTAACTGGATTTCAGAAAACAGGTGATGGCAACAGGTGATGGTATTTTGCAGAAGGGTGGGGGGTGCAGTTTGAAAGCAGACTAGGATCCAGTTGAAAATATAAATTTGCAATACTTAGGAGAAACCCAACATGGATATGGATTTATATATCAAAGGAATATTTATCTAGTTTTGGAGCTAGTAATTTTTTGTTTGAACGTTTGCTCAAATGATCCTGCTTTTGGTGCAGTCCATTCACACCAGAGACAATTCCATTTCTCCCGCATCTGGTACTGTTTTGTTGGGAACCATACAAACTAATCGACTAGGCTTTCAATGCTTTTACATGCAGATGTTCCAATGTCCATTCTGAGATGTTCTACATGCAAAATGTGTAAAGGTTTCTGACAGCAAATTTTAGGAAAAACTCCAGCTATCTGAAATATTGCCACAATGAAATAAATTGTGCTAAATCAGGACTGTCGAACTCGTGGGCTGGATGTGTCATGTGCTGGCCACTCCCACACCCAATTTAGTGAAGAGGAAAAAACATACCATATTTTTCAGAGTATAAGCCACACCGGAGTGTAAGTTTTTGGGGAGGAAAACAGGAAAAAAACCCTGCCTACCAGGTATTCATCTGGCTAGCGTCCTGAAGTCTGGTCAGCTTCAGCACATTAGTTTGCTGGTTTTGAGCATGTGTGTGCATTTTTTATCCCCTGCTTAGAGATAAAAAACAGCTTCTAAAGCACAGCTGATCTTTGGAGAGAGAAGCAATGAGAAAAGCAGGCGAAGGAAGCTTCACTCATTAGCACCTCATTAGGGCTGAAAAACAGCTTCTAAAGATCAGTTGAGAGGGAGCAGTAATGAGAAAAACTGGCAAAGCACTGATTGCGTAACTCGCGCCTCGTTAGGGATGAAAAAAAGCTTTTAAAGCACAGCTGAGAGTTGGAGGGAGCAGGCAAACCGGGTGTTAGGGCTGAAAAAAAGCTTCGAAAAAGCTACATTCAGAGTACAAGACACACTCAAATTTTCAGCCTCTTTTAGGGGGGGAAAGTGTGTCTTATATTCCGAAAAATACAGTACATTATGTGACAATGCAAGCCCTGTGCTAAATGGATTCCCTACAGCAGCTGTTATGTATTTACATGCGTGCAGGGAATTAAGTAAAGCCAATGATCAGGCCTTATTCTGGAATGCTGTATCTATTTAGGAAACCTCTCTTTTCTCACTTACACCTGTGGGTTGGCAACTATTTTGAATTTCTCTAGAATTTCATTCATTCCATTGTTGAGATCCCGATTCTTTACACCTTGCTTGTAAAGATAAAAGCCTTTTCCTGCTTTGCGGCCTGTCAAATGAAAGATAAGAGGGTAGTGAGGATGCGTTTAGTATCAAAAATGGCAAACATTGACCAGAAAAATATAAATACAGGAAAGCTCAGAAAAAATGCTCTACCTTTTGGAAAGAAGAATGCGGTAGGGAGTGGGGAAAATATTCTTCTATCGTAAAATTCAGTGGCCATTTTCCTCTAAAAAATCTAGAGGTAGTCATCACCTACAGACTGCCTTGTTTAGCAGTTGCTCAAATTTACAATAATTAGGAAAAACTGCTGTGACCAACAGTAGCAGTTGATAGTAATTCTACCACATCTTGTCTACGGAACTTGAAATCCACGAAGACTTCCAGCTCTGACAGGTTGAATAAGTGACTTAACTCATGCACTGGTTTCTATAATAGTAACTGTCGTAACAATAACAAAAGCAGAATGCATGGCATGACCCAGTCATTGGAAACCTGTTTAACTCAGCCATATCCCAAATTACTTTTAGAATATTTTTCCACCTGGGCAATTTTAGGGTGGATGGATTTCAATTGCCAGATTTCTCCAGCCAGCAAGGGCTTGCTGGTTGGGGAATTCTGGGAGTTGAAATCCACCCATCTTAAAGTTGCCAAGGTGGAGAAACGTTACTTTTAGAATCAAGAAATGAACCCAGAAACTGGGAACAGCTCTAATGTTCGTCATCTGTGGTCACCACTTTCCCTGTAGTGATGCAGACCAATGTAACAGATATCAAGTTACTCTGAGGAAACAGGGCTTAAAATGGGGGAAAGAATGGATCCGACAGATAAGCCATCTTTCCTGGGGCTCATATCTTTGTTTTCAAACTGATTTCAGAAAGCTGAGATCCAGCAATTTCTTCATGCAGAAGGAAGTAACAGGGGAAAAGTGACAGTGTCCTGTCATATCATTCTTTACAGGTAGTCCTCAATTTACAACAATTGAGCCCAAAATCTCTGTTGCTAAATGAGACGGTTGTTAAGTGAGTTTTGCCTCATTTTATGACCTTCCTTGCCATATCACTGCATTAAGTTAATAACATTTGTTAAGTGAATTTAGCTTCCCCATTGACTTTGCTTGTTAGAATGTCACAAAGTGATCACATGACCCTGGGGCACTACAACCCTCATAAATATGACTCAGTTGCCAAGAATCTGAATTTTGACCATGTGACTGTGGGGGGTTCAGGAATGGTCGTGTGAAGAATGGTCATAAGTCACATTTTTCAGTGCCATTGTAACTTTGAACCATCATTAAACAAAACAAATTGTAAATTGAGGATTATCGGTGCTATGTATGACTGGCTCAAAATGCAGATTACAATTATTTTCCATGAAAAAATACAATATACAGGAGCAGAATGAATGGTAGCTGGATTTGAGAAGTGGCTTAAAGGGAACAAGCTACCCCACGGATAAAACATCCACAGACATGCCACTGGCATGATGTATTTGGAAACCAAGCAAAGAACATGTGAAGAACAAGTGAAGAACAATTGATGCTGGTACATGAGATTGAACTGTGGGGAATTCACCAGCATGCAACTCATACCTAAAAAGCCCTTGTCTACCATGGCTTTCATTAGCTCCACATCCCCTCCTTTGAATCGTTCACCAAAAGCTTTGCCAAGATCTTCAGCTACATGAGTGGCGACATCGACCCCAACTTCATCAATCAAAGTAACAGCTCCAACAGGGAAGCCAAAGCTGGTGGAAAGGGAATCCACTTTCTTAGGATCAACACCTTCCTGCAGAAGATTCATTGAAAAAGAAAATGCTTTGGGTGAAAGAAATAGGGTGAAGGTAGATCAAATTGTGGTGATTAGATTGTTCAATAATTTGCAATAGTCTGCAATTTCTGTCTCAACTAATTAACAATATGAGCAAGACTGTTTGCCTTCTCCCTCTCAAATATAGTGAGTAAATATTCCTAATCAAGGATTTCTCACTGGATGAACCAAGTGTATAACTTATGAGAAGACTATAAATGGTTAGCGTTGCCCTATTTTGTCCCAGTTTCACTTGGTGGGTATAATGCTATGATTTAAAAGCCACAATAGTAAAACCAATGAACCTGAGTGTATCCTTTAATTATGTGCACTTCTGTGTAAAAGTTTTTGGTTCTTTTTTGGACTATATTTTTCTACTGAATCTTGTCAATTTCCTGTGGTAGTCTGAATGAACAAACACTATACACCAAATTTTAATGTTGGTGTCATTTATATATAAACAATCATCTTATGATTTGCTAGTCTGAAAAGGTAATCACCTCTAACTGGCTGTACTCCCGGAAATTGGAGCAATTGCAACCAAATAATCACTTCTTATTACTGATTATCAGTCCAACATACTAGTGTGTAGGAATGTTGAGCCTTTCCTCCATGGTAAACTGTTTTAGCTCATACTTTTGAGGATTTTTTCTAGCATGAATTACTTGTTTCAAGTCCTGCCACTTTACAGAATTTAGATTTGAATTCTGACTTGACCATTTTGAAAAAACTGAATCTATTCCTCCACTCTAATGTAGGTGGCAAAGCAATCCCAAAGAACCATTTACATGATATAAGCTGATATAAGTTCCTTTTATGGAATTCAATAATTATCATAAAACATAAGGACAAAACACAAAACATAGCCTTAAAATTCAATTTCTGACTCAAATAAATTTGATGTTATTTGTTAATTTAAACATTCTTTATGTTATCAGTAGGACTTGAAATGGAGTAAGCGTCTTTTCACAGAGCTGTATCGTCCCATTTAAATCCATAAAAGACTCTCCAGAACCCCAACTGTCTGCAACAGAACTAACCTGAAGGATACGGACAATTTCAGCCAACATGGGAGCAAGGCACCTAGTTGTATAGAATCCTGGTCCATCCTGTGGTGGAGGAAACAGAAATATGAAATAGGCTTGCTATGGAAGATAAGGCAGCAAATAATCTAATTAGTCTTCCCTTACCAATGCACTTAACACTTATCTATAGGGTAGTTCTCATCTACGGGGTATTTTCCTATTTAGGGGCTATACATGTGGCAAAGACACTTGTTTAGACCAACTTTTCAGAGGTAAGGGCTGAACAGGAATTTAGGCTGAGATCCCAACTAATATGGATTTGATATTTATTAATATAATTTGTTTTTATGCACATAATTTGTATTCTACATCTAAATATAAAAGGGTTAAGCTTTGATTTCAGACTGACATTTGTGAGCTCTCCAAGAGCTCATAAACTGTTAAGCAGACAAATAATTAGTGTATAAAAATTATTTTGTATCACCAAGAAAAAAAGCATAAAGCCCGGCTTTTTTGCACCTTCCAGGGAAGAAATGATAGACTCAGCTCTGTGAGAAGCAGAGCCAACAACCACAGTGGAATGAAGAGCTGATGAGTAAACAATCTCAATACTTCCTCTCCGGTCAAGAAGAAAACTTAAGATCACCCACAAGTGTTCCTGAGAGTTGCTAGTTACAAGGAGACCACAAGACAGCAGATTTAGAGTTCTGGGAAACAAAGGCATAGCTATCTTGCTCAAACCACTGTTGGTATCTTTAAAAGGACACCTGGTTTGCATACAGGTAGTTCTTGACTTACAACCATTCAGTTAATGACTGTTCAAGCTTACAACTGCACTGGAAAAAAATTGTTGTATTTTAAGAGAAAGTGATAAGTTACTAAAATTGTGCATACTTGTTTTGATGAAAGAGGAAATTATTTCTTTATATATTTCTTTTTTTATCATATTCTTATTTTTCATTTCTTTTCTATTTTTTCCTTTTCTGCAACTTCCATTCTTTATTCTTTCCTTTTTTTTAGCTTGTATTAATTTTTATTGTTGTAATTGTAATCTCTAGGAAAATTAGCTCTTTTTCGCTTTGTGAAAGTCCTCTGTGCATCTGTAGTAAGTTTCCTGTGAAAAATATGGCTGATACTTTACTTGTCTTGAGCCTGCTCATGTGGCAATTTATGGTGGGGGGGCATTCTGACTCAAAGTGATAATTCCACTGGGAGCCTTCTGTATTTTTCATAAAAAATCACAATCACCTTAACTACAATGATGACCTTTCCTTGCTTGAGACCAACAGCTACAGCAGAGGCTGCTGTTTCCGGGGATGTCTTGTCAGTAGTGATGATCTCTAGCAGCTGCATCTTATCAACAGGAGAGAAGTAGTGCATCCCAATCACCTGAAGTATGCAAGAAGGTAAAATGGAAATGAATAAAGACCCTCAACATACAGTGGGCTCGCAATATGCTGCAAAGTGGAAAAAGTCAAAACCTTTATGCAGGGATAACCAAGCCTAATTAAAGCTAAGCATATTTTTTTGTGTAAGGTTTTCACTCCTTTAAACTGTTCCAGCCAGCTGCTGTATTTGTTTAAATGATGCTAAAACAAACTACTCACAAATGGAAGCCAAGGACTAATATTTTCTTTAAACCCATTTGCTATAGTCTGCCTCACATAATGTTAGGAGAAATCTAGCAAGCTCAAGGCATTTAGGGCAAATATATATTCCTGCTTTATGAGAGAGGTCAAAGCTCAGGATCAGAGTAAAATGCTGGGTTTCCCAACAAGAGTAAGATACGCTGTGGGGAAACCACAGATGGAGAGGCCTTACTTAACAATGGTTTTTCAGTATATTTTACAAAAACACACAAAACTCACCTTATCTGGCCTTTTGCTGGCTACAGCTATCTGATTGATGGGAAGAGCAGATGTGTTGCTGGCAAAGATACAATGAGGAGGGATAAGCTGGGAAGACAAAGCAAATGTTACATGTGGGAGAGGGAAAGTGCATCATTATGGCTACAGCAAGAGCTATGGTGGTGCAGCGGTCAGAGTGCAGTACTAAAGGCTACTTCTGCTGATAGCCAGCTGCCCGCAATTTGGCAGATCAAATCCCACCAGGCTCAAGGCTGATTCAACCTTCCATCCTTTCAAGGTGGGTAAAATGAGGACCCAAAATTGTTGGGGGCAATATGCTGACTCTGTAAACTGCTTAGAGAGGGCACTGTGAAGTGGTATATATGTCTAAGTGCTATTGCTATATAAAGAAGAATCAAAAACCCCTCTTATCTGGGATAGAGTATCTCATAAAAGCCCTGCTTGGTCCCTTGACAGCACTGGCTTGTATTTGGTAGGAAGCAAGCACAAGGTGAGGATTGACATTCTTATAGTAATATTCCTTCCTTTGACTGCTACAGTTCAAATATTGATTGATGGAATCATCTGGTTGGACTGAATGGAGATACTTTCGGGGCAGTCATAGGATCAGATTACTGACCAGAGATAGACGTGCATGGTACGTGCTTCAAAATTAACATACTTCCAATTTCTTCAGCTTTTGCAGAGGAATGAGATAGCAAATTTTATATGGGAAATTAGGAAAGTGGGAGATGCCCCCAAATATATTCAAATGCATATCACAGATCCTTTAGGCCTTTGGCCTTGAACTCCTACTTACTGCTTCCACTTCCTTCAGTACTTGGTGTTTGATGTTGAGGTCTTCAAAGACAGCTTCAATGATCATGTCAGTTTTCTTAAAGTCTTTGTAATCCAGCTGTCCCGTGAGGTCACTTAGGAGCATATCCCTCTCAAATGATGTCAAACTCTTCTTTTTCACTTTATCATTCAAGCTGAGAAAATTATTAGGGTTCGGACAGTGGGAAGTATTGAAAATAAGCTTGGGTACGGTACAGTTGTAAAGAAGTTGTTCATATTTATCCTTTTTTTTTAATATACTGAAGAAAGCTTGTCTTAAGCTTTGAAGGATCTTTCAAGCGCTAAGTAAAAGCAACTATTATTTTAGAAGCAGATGTCTTTTTAAATTTACGTTTTACTATTTTTAAGTATTTCTAAAATATTGTTTTAGTTTTTTTGTTTTAATTCTGAAATCTATTCCTTTACTGTAAAGTTCTAGTAGCCAACCTGGAAATACATATACTGATCAACACACAGCAAAACAAAAAAAGCAAAACTAAACAACACAGACTTTGAGGGCTAATAATGCACTTATAAATAGTACTGTTTCCAAACAGTTTGCCAAATGTGAATACTGATCTTGGATACCCTCCTAAAAGGGAGAGGAAGAATAATAATAATAAGATACTTGTCAAAATAAATATACTTAAGTAAAATGGACTCTGGGAGAGATACCACACTGATTTTTTTTAAAAAAAGCCTGTAAGATGACCACTGCAGTTTATGACAAGAATGTGTCATTATTTTCAAATTTTTCTGTCAACTGATAGTTTATTACCAGAGTAGATCTCTCCAAGCCTAAACTAATCTAGAAAAAGAGATGATTCTTTAAGTAATTGAAAAAGTATAATAGCTTTTCAGCAATGCCAGCAGCTTTTAAAGCTTCTTATTTTCTCTTATTTATTTAGAAAATTTATATGAATGCCCAAATTAGTTGCAGTGACTCTGGGCAGCTTGCAGAAGATTATTGAATTAGAATTAGAACAACAGAATTGAAAGTTGGATCTTAGAGATCTTCTAGTCCAACCCCCTGCTTAGACAGGAAACCCTATACTATTTCATACAAACAGCTGTCCAATCTCTTCTTAAAAACTTCCAGTGTTGGAGCATTCACAACTTCTGGAGGCAAGTTGTTCCACTGACTAATTGTTCTAACTGTAAGGAAGTTTCTCCTTAGTTCTAGGTTGCTTCTCTCCTTGATTAGTTTCCATCCATTGCTTCTTGTCCCGCCCTCAGGTGCTTTGGAGAATAGCCTGACTCCCTCTTCTTTGTGGCAGCCTCTGAGATATTGGAACACTGCTATTGTGTCTCCCCTACTCCTTCTTTTATTGGGAAAGAGTTAGGCACAAAGATACTGTATCCCAACATAAGAAATGCTGGAAGGAAAGGGCATTGTTAGAGTCACACTTGCTATTCTGATAAGCTTCTTCAGCCTGTACATTTATGACATGAAGAGCTTTTGAAGAGCAAAAAGATAATTTTTTTTTTGCATATTACTGCTTCAAAAATGACAAATACTGACGTTACTGCAGGAGTCCAATCTCTCCAGACTGCAAATACATCAGATGTCAGATCCAAAGTGAACATACCCTTTATAGACCTGCTGCTGTCCCCTGCTCAAGCCATCCAGAGTGGTGTCCTTCATTATGATCTTAAGACCCTTTTCCACAGAAACCTGAGCAATTCCTGCACCCATCAAACCTGCTCCCAGAATAGCAAGATTCCTGCACAAAGAAGGAATAAAAAAAGTTCACAAAAAAAGAAAATAAATTCAGTATAATTTACAGTATAAATAATTCACATTTAAAATCCCTCCTTTTTAATAATGCTGGAAAAGTAATCAAATAATTAAAATGATGCTGAATAATTTACTACCGTATTTTTCGGAGTATAAGACGCACTGGAGTATAAGACACACCTTAGTTTTTGGGGAGGAAAATAAGAAAAAAGCTGATTGGCAGGTGGGATCAGCCTCCCAGAATACTCCCAATCAGCTGTTCCCAGAGGTGAATTTTAGCAACAGGTTCCTGGGTTGTGAGCTCTGTGCCTTGCTTTTTTTTTTCTGCCTCTGAAACTTCTGAAACTCCATTTCAGGAAAAAAAAATCCTGCCTCTGAAAGCCTCTGAAACAGAGCTTTAGAACACAAAGCCTCTGAAGCTCTGTTTGGGGGCTTCTTTTGTGATGCTTTTTTCAGTCTCTGAAACCTCCGTTTGAGAAGCTGGGCAGGGCTACATTCGGAGTATAAGATGCACCCAGATTTTCACCCTCTTTTTTTAAAAAATTTGATTTATATGCCGCCCTTCTCCGGAGACTCAGGACGGCTTACAGTGCATTAAGCAATAGCAATAGCCTTCATACTTTTGTATATATTTATACAAAGTCAGCTTATTGCCCCCACAACTGGGTTTTTTGGGGGGAAAAGGTGCATCTTATACTTCGAAAAATATGGTAGTTAAAAAGCATTAAATGCCCGCCTTACCTCACTGGTCACTTCTGCTTCAAGCTAGGTCAGTGTAATTTTTGGAGCCCAGAATTTAAAAGGTGTATATTTATATAAACTGCAATAATGCATTTCAAGTTACATTAAAAAAGAATCAGCAGAAATTAAGATCTTTATTAGCTGCCTGAATGTCGACATTTTCAATGCAGTTAGGATATAAACTTCTATTTCCCCTGCTTTGCAGTGGACAAACGGACTGTATAGAAAGCTCTAAGCATAGTTCTGCCAGGAGTCTGACTTTGCCTATGCATGCAAAGCCCAATCTGAAGCAAAGCAGGACGACTAACTTTCTGCCTTACCAGGACAAGCAGGAAAAATGGGAGGTTTTGGCTTAGCTAGAATGCATTCTAGAATGCACCAGTCTTCTCAGACTAGATTGAATTGGCTAAGTGACATTCCTGCCCTTTGAACTGGCATGCATGTTATTAATGCAAACCATCTAATATTTTACATACAAACAAACAGAATTTCCCTAGCCAGCATACCTGAAGGCTGTTCAAATAGTTGAACTTACTTGACTGGTTGCTTGGGCTCCCCAAACTTGTTCTTCTTGCACTGCACCTGACCATGGTAGAGCCCCATCAAGGCCTTGCATTCAGGAGTCATCCCAAGTTCCCCAAATTTCTGCAAGAGGTGGGGATGGAAGAAGTGGAGAGAAAATGAAGAAGAAACATTAAGAGGAAATGCCATAGAATCATAATACTATCCCAAAGTAACAACAAACAGTAAACAAGCACTCTAGAAGGGCACATCAGAAGACCAGATACAAATTAACATTAGTGGGGGCCACGATGTTGACATGGGGGGTCCACGAAGGCTTGAAAAAAATGTTATGATTTAAATTGTGAGTTAAGTCTTGGTGCTCCGAAGCCTTTAAATACACAAAAGGTATTTAAAAGGGTCAGTGGTGAAGAAAACTGTTGTAGTGCATGGCATTTCCCTCTAAACTTGCTGATTTTTCATCTGGCTTAGTTTAGGAATTACACTTCTTCTAACTGGTGATGATAGCATTTAACATACTTTTAGTGTTAAATCCATATAAAGAGCAATAATGCAGAAATACATGTGTCTTTAATCAATAATATAAGCACTTTTAGCAAGCTTTCCAGACAAAAGCTTATCATAGGATCATAGTTTATGGTTACAAAAACTGGGTCATCACAATAGCTGGTGATGGTTTGAAAGCAACTGAACAAGTGGAACATACAGTGTTGCACCCAAAAAAACTGAATTGTAATTTTTTTTTAATAAGACAGCAGACACTTTGCATCAAAGTTTTTTTAAAGTACTCCCTTATCTTGGCATTACTTACGTTGTTGTTAGGATTTTGTTCAGTGAGCTACTAAAAAGAGATTTTTCTTACAAAATAAAAGACTAGATCATGTATTCTATCTCATTCTGGCTTGTAGGGCTGAAGACTAGCTTCTTTTTTGAAATAAAGATGGAAAATTGGAAATTATGGCTAATCCGAGAGAGCAACTGTTCAATCAATGTGCCTGACTACTGGAGAAAACCTGCAACAAAACTGCACTGAAAACTCAAGAAGGATATTGCTAAGGCTGCAAGATAAAGACTTTAAAGAGTTGCTGACAAGTTACCTCTGAAAAATATATTGAGAACACTACTGCTCCAATAAGAAGGATTCTCATACATCCCCAATGCTATTTTTTATTATCTGACAGTATCTTTTTCTCTCTTAGCATAAAGAATGCTGAGGAGGTGGGAAATTAAGGGCTTTTGAGATGTCTTGACTAAGTAGTTATAAACTTGGCATTGGCAACCTTCAGTCTCAAAAGATTATGGTATCATGCTCTGGAAAGAGGTCCTAAAACAGCATCTTGTGTGACTAAAAAGGCCAATTCGAGAGTGGCAATCCCTTCCATACTGAGGGCAGATACATTCCATCCCCTGCCCAGCCCCCAGATTTCGCTGGTTCCAAGACTGCCTCTTTGCCTCAGCCTGCTGAAGAAGTGTCTCTTTGAATTGGAGAAGGCCATGCTGCGTCTTTAGCCTCCAAGCTGAACGATCAGAGGCCTCTAGTTATCAACTAGAGGCATGAGAAGCTGCAGAGAATATCCAGGTAATGATGAGAAAATAATTATAATAAAAGTGGCAAGTCCTGATCACATTTTGGAAGATGTACCAACTGTTCATCTAGTTCTACTAGTACTAAGACATGAAACGGGATCAAGGCAAAAGCCACTACCAGCCTGTCACCTATTTAAGCCAATCATCTTTTAAGAATCACGTGAAACTTTTTAGAAGTGGATCAAAGATTCTTTACCTGGGATTCCAGAAGGTAGCCAGCTTCATTGCCTTGTTCTAGGCCAGTCTTCACTACCTAAACCAACCCAAAAAAATGTTAAAGTATGTTTAGCCCTTATTGTTGACAATAACAGCTAAAACATTAAACACAGTATTAAAAACAGTTAAGAAAAAAAGAACACAACAAAAGTCATCTCACTTTTCAAGTATTGGAGGATGTGTTGCCTACCCTTCTGGCTCTCCCCAGATCTTGCAACTGAATTGTTTTTTTTTTTCCACCTTGGCAGAAAAGATTCTAGCACAGAAAGTAGGAACTTTGGAGAATGCAAAGAAATCTCATGTTTCCGAAACCAGTAACATCTCAGTGATGTCCCAGTAACATCCCAGCAATGCGTCCAGGTTTTATTTTGCAATAGAGCTTTCAGAGAGGATCCCAAACCTGCAACCTAGCTTTTGCAACTTTGTGCCTCCAAAGATAAAGTACTATATATTGGGAATAATGGGAATTGTAATCCAACATATATAGCTTGCTGTAACTTAAAATGAGTAAAAAAAATTAAAATTGGGAGGGATTCAATCATGTTTACACTACAGTTTTTCAGTTATGGAACAAGATAGAGCAATTTTTCCTTTCCCTTGTAGTCTCCATGCATCCTTAAAATCTTTACCTGAGACTTCCCAGCTTTCCAAGGCAGATTTTGAAGACGTGCAGGAAAACCAAAGGTGAAGAAAGTTTCCACTACATAAATGCCAACATTGCAGTCCACCCAACAGTTCCATTTGACCAGAAAACTCCAAAGACACCCTCTTGCTACTGAGATTTTTCCCTATACTTTGTCCCCAAATTGCTTCGTCAATAAATACGGAACAAAACAACCTCCCAAATTGGATGTATAGCAGGTGATAGTCATGCCTAGGAGAGCTTTTACATAATTTCATGTTGTGTCCCAGTTGCGCCCTTTCCTGGATTGTGAGGCGAAAACAGCCTTTCCCACTCCCTTGGAGGCCCTCCACAGGCCCATTTCCCAACTCCCAGTGGGACAGGAAGTGACATTTTTTGCTGTCCCCAGCCTCCAGAGACTCCTAGAGAGGAGATAAATAGAGAGGATCTGGAACCAGGTAAGAAAGAAAAACGGGCCTACCAGGCCATCGCGTGCCAGGAGGGGGGGGGGCATCGCGTGCCAGGAGGGGGGAGGGGGGGTTGTGCGCGCATGTGCATGCACAGGGCAGGATGCATAGAATTATCGGTGTGGGCACGCATGCGTGTGACCCTTCCCCGCCCCCCCTCTCCTGGCACGCAATGGCAAAAAGGTTAGCCATCACTGGTGTAGACAATTCTGGGGGACCCTCAAGTGAAACATGTGACACAACTGCTGCATTCGCTGCTGTTTTGCTTCTGGGCCCAATTCAAGGTGATGGTTGTCACCTTTAAAACCCTTTATGGCATGGGTAAAGGGTATTTGAGGAACTGTCTCACCCCATGGAACTAACCCACCCTACTTTGGATTCCATTCAATCTACTTTGGATTCCATTAGCTAAAGAATTTTGGCTAGCAGGGTCCTGGACAAGAGCCCACATTCTGGTATATTCTCCTTTTGGAAGTGAGGTCTGCCTCCACACTCCTGACCTTCTGGAAGAACCTAAAAATGTGGCTTTGCTGCTTGGACTGGAGTCCCAACAGGGCCTGCTATATTGTGGGATAGCTGATAGGTTAGAGAACATAACTCACTCCCCAAGTTGCCCATCATCTCCGTTTTTAACCTTTAACTTCTCCATTCAATTCTTTTAATTGCTTTTTAGCACATTTTAATTAACTTGTAAGCCATCTAAAGCCACTGTATTAGTGAAATGGGCAGCATAGGAATTTAATGAATAAATAATATATTCAGATCAATTAAATGCATTTATTTATTTATTTATTGGACTTATAAGCCGCCCTTTCTCCACAAGGACTCAGGGCGGCTCACAGAAATAAGCAACAACAAGTTCAAATTAAAATTCAAACAATAAAAAATCTAAAATTCCCATTAAAACCCCTTCAGTCCAGGCCAGCCTGGTGAAACAACCAAGTTTTAAGGCCACTGCGGAAAGAGCGAAAGTCGGGGGCCACCCGGAGCTCCAAGGGGAGCTAATTCCAGAGGGTAGGTGCGCCTACAGAGAAGGCTCGCTCTCTAGGGGCCGTCAGCTGACATTGCTTGGCCGACGGAACCCCAAGTAGGCCCACTCTGTGTGAGCGCACCGGGCAATGGGGAGCTGTTGCTGGCTGCAGGTGATCCGCCAGATACCCTGGGCCTAAGCCATGTAGGGCTTTATAGGTAATCACCAACACCTTGAACCTCACCCAGAGGGCAACCAGTAGCCAATATTATATAAATATAATAAATACTGTAGCAACAAATAGTACCCAGTAAAACTAGGAAAGAGAAAAAAAAATGAAGAATATTAAACAAAATAAAGCAAGCAGCAAATAGAATTCAAAGTCTAAAATGATGTTTTAAATACCCATTAAAATATAAAAGATCTTTTATCTTTTTGCAAAAACTACATTCCTAGGTAACAGATAAGCTACTTCAAAAGGACTCTTCTTGTAGAGCCACTGACTCCTAGAGAAAGCTCGGAGCTGCATTCTTTGAAGTATCACTTTCCATCAGAGCAGTTTTACAAATTCAGTCAGTGAGTACACCAATATGGTCTTTTTTTAAAAAATTTTGATTTATATGCCGCCCTTCTCCGGAGACTCAGGGCAGCTTACAATACGTTAAGCAATAGCCTTCATACTTTTGTATATTTTACAAAGTCAGCTTATTGCCCCCACAAACTGGGTTCTCAGTTTACCTACCTTAGAAAGGACAGAAGGCTGAGTCAACCTTGAGCCTGGTGAGATTCGAACTTACTAACTGCAGACAGCTGGAGTTAAATTACAATGTGTTAAGTCTGCTGAGATATCCAGGCTCCTTTCAGTTTATACTTAATAATGTTTAAGGAATTAAGTGAAACAGTTGTAAGGGATAATTTCACAGATGCCAAAATAACATGAACTTTCTGCAAAAGCTAAAAAACGTTTAGCCAGCCCTTATAAAATGAAAATATTTTGCTCCTCCAGGTAGAGGTTTCCTATCCTATGGTAGAATGCTTGTTAAATACTGAAGAACTATGACACATAGACTGCAAAGTGCTTGGCTTCCAGGTAACTGATGTATTTATAAATAGCTTCCTTGAACCAAAGTCGGGTTCCAAGTCATCCTGGCCAGTCCCTGCCCAAAAACAAGATCAAATATGCCACAAATCTTATTCTAAAGTCGATAACATTCAAAGCTGAAAACAAATGAGCAGAATCTACATAGGTACATAAATACGCGCTACCTAACTTTGCAAGCCTGGGTGGAACCCCAAAAGCCACTGAAGAAACCTGAATTACCTCAATGATGCTCAAGGGTGCAGGATAAAGTCCTTTGGTTTGCTTCTGCACTTTTTTTTCTACTGTTTTGTATACTTGTTGCCTTATAAAGGGAATTGTCAAGGCATAATCCGTCACTTCTGTAAGACAAAGCAGTTCAGTGACAAACTACTCTGGGCTAATTTTGCCTGTGGGCCGAAGGAACCCCAAGATTTCAAGAAGAACAAAGCCAGGGCACTTTTTCCAAGAATCAAAACAAAACTACTTTAGCTGGTAGTGTTGTGCCCACTCACTCTGAATCAGCCCTTTGTCAACCTTTCGAGTAATTGTTTTGTTGGCTAATCCTTGGGCAAATGTAATGGCCACCTCTTCCAGATATTCCATGGTCCGTTCCTCAGGGCTCTTGATACCTGGACCTGCAAATGCAACAAGATTAATAGCCTGCCGATCTTGATAACAAAAAGAACCACCTCCAGAATCACAAGAATCCTGTTAACAGAATAACAGAGTTGGAAGAGACCTTGGAGGTCTTCTAATCTAGTCCAATCCCTTGATCAGGCAGGAAACCCTGTACCACTTCAGACAAATGGTTGCCCAACCTCTTCTTAAAAACTTCCAATGTTTTCACTCTTATCCCTCCTCCAAAATCCATATGTTGCACCACTAATTTCTATTACATAGGTAGAGATGAATTGTCACTGATGGAATGATTGGCTTTTGACTGGGAGCTGCCCAGAGTTGGTTAGAAGATGGGAATCTGTATAAATGTTTTAAATAAACAAAATAATTACTTCAAGCAAAGAGTTCAATTGGCCCACTCTTTCTTCATTTTCCCCTTGGCTCAATAAGCTTCCTTGTTCTCACATTGTAGAACTTCCTATAAATGTATGACTTGCCTCCATTCTTTAAATCCCAGTCCCAGCGTTCCCTCCCTTTATTTCAATAATATCCTCTTCTCATAATATTCTGTTCTGCAAGGTGAATTTGAGGCAAAAAGTAGGGGTGGAAAGATCACAATCTAACCTAGTGGATCCACCAGCTGGTCTACTAGTCCCATTTTTTTTGCTCTGTCAGCACGAATATTTCTTCCAGTCAACATCATGTCAAAGGCAGCAGGAATTCCTACCTGAAATACAGAAATAGGGATTTCACATATCCCAAAGGGGGGCACAGGAAAGAAAACTGGGTCTTTATCAAAGAGATAATCTCACCATTTTTGGCAATCTCTGCGTGGCTCCTGCCCCTGGAAGCAATCCCAGCAACATCTCAGGAGTCCCCAGGACTGTCTTTTTATCCTTAGTGGCTATTCTATATTGGCAAGCGATGGCAACCTGAAGAGTCAGAAAGCACAATTATAACTCATTTTCCCCTACACACATTTCAATAAATGCCTATTTGCCCATGGCAACTCAAGGCGGCTTACAGAGTATAAAAAACCATATTTAAAAAACTAAAGCTCATAAAAAATCAAATAAATGACCCACACCTCCCGCCCCAGTGACAGCTGATCACACAAGCCATTTAGTGGGCTCCATCCCGCTCTGGATTCCCCAGGCCTGCTGGCAGAACTAGGTCTTCAGCACCTTCCGGAAGAAAATTAGGGTGGGGGCCATTCTAATCTCTGGGGGAATGATGTTCCAGAGAGAGGGAGCCACCACAGAGAAGGCCCTTCTTCTGGGTCCCTCAGATAACCTGGTCCCAAGTCATGAAGGGCTTTAAAGGTGACAACCAGCCCCTTGAATTGCACCCAGAAGCAAATTGGCAGCCAATGCAGCTCCCGCAGGAGAGGTGATATATGTGCACACTGGAGTCTGCACAAAACCGTGCAGGCCGGTGCATTTTGCACCAACTGGAGCTTCTTGGATGTTCTTCAAGGGCAGCCCCATGAAGACCATGTTGCAATAGTCAAGACGGAAAGTGACTAAGGCATGAATGACTGTGCTACTCATTGTACTACTCACTGTACTACTGTGCTACTCATTGAGGGATTGCCGGTCCAGGAAAGGGCATAACTGGCACACAACTCGCAGTTGCACGAAGGCCCTCCTGGCCACGATTGTCACCTGCTCTTAAGAGCAGGAGTTGTGGTCCAGGAGAGCCCCCAGATTACACACAGGGTCTGTTTGGGATAGTGCCACCCCATCCAAGACCAAAGATGGCAATTCTCCTTGAGCCAACAAACCCCAAACCCAGAGCCATTTGGTCTTGCCAGGGTTTAGTTTCAACCCGTTGCTCCTCATCCAACCCCTAACAGCCTCCAGGCACTGCGAGAGGGAGAGAGAGTTTTATTGCTAATAACTCTTCTTGAGGTTGCTCCATAGATTTTTCCAGTCAAATGTTTCGCAGAATTAGCTAGCTGGAATGTTTATTAATCTGTTTTTATTGTATTTAGGTCCTTTTTGACTTCTCTTATGGAAGCCTTTCCTCATACCTCTAGTCCTCCTCCAAGGCAGGAACCACTGATTGCAGCAACAATGGGTTTGGGTGACTTTTCAAGGCTATGCAGCATCTTCTGTCCTTCCCGAGATAGTTCAGTTATTTCTTGGCTGGACCCACAAGTCTCAATCATGCTACAGCGTGAAACCAAACAAGCAAGAGAAAGCCAGATGAATGCTGGCTGGTGAAGAGAATGATATTTACTTCATATCTATGAAAAAGCAATTTGAAGGGTTTGTTTCTCAAGTGACCCAAAGTTGCCTTGTGTTTTCTTTGTGAATACTGTTTTAAACTAATGTGAGTTAAAATCTTTCTCAACTTCATCTAATTCTCTAAGGAGCTTCATTTCATTCTGGCTGGGTGCTAGTATTTACTTTGGAAAAGAAAATATTTCTCTACTAAGCAAGAAAACAGTTGCCTACTATCTTGACTTTCTTCTGGAAAGTGTCCATTCGGCTACTATCAAATTACTGATTTGGTAATTTCACATTTTTTATATTGGAAACTTTACTTCTCAATCCCTAAAATGGCTGGATTGGTACGTTTTGGGGTGGGGGTGGGGGGTGGGGAAGTGTTTCTCCAGAAAAATACATCCCTGAATTTCTGAGTTTCATACACTTTTACAAAAGGGCAGGAATTTTGTTTTACAATAAAACACCCGTTAATGGCTTCATCTTCTTTCACTGAATTTAGAAGTCACCAAGTAGAAGTCATCTACAACCGGGAAGGAGCCAGCCTAATGATTTGCTACCTCTGTTATTCCAATTTGTTTCCAGCAGGGGGCAGAGGATTTTAAGCACACTGCCTTCTTGTCCTCTGATGTTTGTAGATAAATTGCAAAGCAAACTGATTTCTATTTTGTGGTACAGCATGCTCAGGAAAGAAACAGTAAATCTTTGTGGTATAATCTCTCAAGCAAAATATGTAAAAGGTACATATATTACGAATGTTAAAATAATTTAAATATAGTAAGAGGCCAATAGGGGTGACCACTTACGCATCATTATTTTTCAAACAAAAAAACAATATCTCCAGTTATCTAGCAGGAATTCCCCTCCATAGAACTTACTTGATGTCTGCCCCTGCAATAAAACAACCAGGCTTTCCTGAGATAAGGACTGCACTTCTGACAGCATTATTGTCCCATATTTCTTTCATTACATCTACGAACTCAGATTGCATTTCCCTGGACAATGTGTTTACCTATAACATAGAAATAGGTACGTTAAAACCATGGCAGAAAGTTCAGTATTAGATGGAGACATCCTTTGCCTTTCTTCCCACCTGAAACCAGCAATCTCTCAAAAGAGCCAATACTCATAGAGGCTACGATATTTAAGAATTAAGCACAATTAAACACAAATGTTCCGTGCTTTTCAAGATACTTTTAAACAGTAATGATTAGCATACATTTAAAGTGCAGGGACAAAATTTTGAAGAATTGAACTCCATTATCTTTGATATGATTTTATTATGGTATGATTTTGTCATAGCTAACATGGGATGCTTGCAATGTTTGACTGCAATAAGAAAAGCTGCCAAAAATTAAGCTCAGAGGGCAGATGCGGTTAAAAAAAAAAGGCACTCTTTCTCAATCCTATAAAATAAACTGGTGAGACCTTGGTAAGTTGGTCAATTTTGGATGGAGGAGTTTTCTGCTTTGAAAAGTACAAAATGCCTGGTAGCAGCTTCTGGGAGGAATACAATGTCAGTTCATGTTTAGTTCATGTCATAATTCAGAAGTTATGTATTTTCTTCCCCAACTTGGCTTGAGTATTTTTCTGAAATGCTGCTGCCATTGAATCATTGTGAATGATGCTAGAGCAGTGATGGCTAACCTTTTTGCCATCGTGTGCCAAAAGCGGGGGGAGTATGGGGCGGGCCGTCTGCGTGGCCGCACCCATAATTCTACACACCCTGCCCCCTGCACATGTGCGCATGACCCTACGGCGCTCCCCCTGCTTTTGGCACATGATGGCATGGTGGGCCCATTTTTTGCTCTCCCCAGGCTCCAGAGCCTTTCTAGGAGCATAGGGAGGGCGAAAATGGCCTTCCTCACCCCCATGGAGGCCCTCCAGAAGCCGGAAATGGCCCGTTTGCCAACTTGCTGGCCTCTGGAGGGTCTCCAGGGTGGGGGGTGCGGAAGGCCATTTTTGCCCTCCCCAGGCTCCTAGAAAGCCTCTGGAGCCTGGGGAAAGTGAAAAATGGGCCTTCCCCACCCTCCCGAGGCCTTCCGGAGGCTGGAAACAGCCTGTTTCCCTACTTCTGGTAGGCCCAGAAGGCCCAAAAATCAGGTGGTGAGAGCTGAGCTTGCATGCCCACCGATATGGCACCGAGTGCCACCTGTGGCACGTGTGCCATAGGTTCGCCATCCCGGTGCTAGAGGATCATTCTGTGATAATCTTCTATCTTAGCAAGATCATTTTTTATAGGTTTCATCTGTTACAAAAAGCAATGGATGGAAACATATCAAGGAGAGATCCAACCTAAAACTAAGGAGAAATTTTCTGTCAGTGAGAACAATTAATCAGTGGAACGATTTTACTCCCAGAGGTTATGGGTGCTCCATCACCAGAAGTTTTTAAGAAGAATTGGACAGCCGTTTCTCTGAAATGGTATAGGGCACAGATGGGTTGCTATCGGTTCACTCTGAATTGGGCAAACTGGTGGCGGCGGCGGGAAGCTCCGCCCAGACATTTCAGTGCACGTGTAGAAGCATTGCACATGAGTGTCCATGAGCGAACCAGTAGCGACAGGTTTTGAAACCCACCCCTGATATAGGGTCTCCTGCTAGAGCAAGGGGTTGGACTAGAAGACCTCCAAGGTCCCTTCCAACTCTGTTAATATGTTAACCTGTTATTACTTGAGCGCACCCATTCTGCCCAAATGCACCAGATGGGCAGAAACCATTGGAGATAGGTGATCTCTCCAGTAACCAGGCTGTGAATCATGTTGAGGTTATCATGTAGGTAACAACCAGCATGTTGAACTACACCCAGAAACCAGTGGACATCCAATGGAGCTCAGACAACACCAATGACAATTGAGATTAACAAGAAGTGCCCATTTATTGTTTGTGCCATTGGAACTGAAGCAGCTGTAGCTGCTGAATGAACTGATTACAAAAAGATCATTTAGATCAGATATACAGTGCCACCCACAAAAATATAGTTCTGCTGTGGAGGCCAGTAACTGATGTTGAAACTGGACTCTATGCAGTACACACTTGGGTTGAAACCACACCCAAGCCTTACAACTCATCTTTATTTTATAATGGTTCTTATTGTCATTACTATATTAGATCCTGCCACCTTCTTTTTTTTCCATTTCTGGAAAGTCCCTACCCCTTGTTTAGCTCTTCAAGACCCCAACCTCCACTTTCAAATTTTCTGTATAAGATCTTCCTTCATCATTCTTTCTTCATTGTATTCTAGATATCTGTATTTTTGCCAGGTCTAGATGACTTTCACCAAGTGAAAAGCAATTGGAAAAACTTACCTTGGAATTAGGGGAATTAAAACGAACAACAGCAACATCTTCTTTGATGTCATAATTAACATGGGTTCTAGCTAAGATAGAAAAGAGGCATGAGATGCATGTATTATTCTACACCCTAAAATTCAACAGAGGAGGAAAAAAAATGTTCAAAATTATATAATGCCATTAATAGTTAGCAAAAATAAGTAAATATTTCAGATCCTGTGGGAAACAAAGATATCAACTCTCAATGACAGGAGGGCAGTTGTTCAACATAATGAGATGAACAAAAGGCCTTCACGAGATATCCTTTGGCCCTACAATAGTCATTCTCATAACTTTCACTTTTCTATATAGTGAGGTAATATTCCCCAGTCTAATTCCCTTCCAGATGTATAGCTATAATTCCCATCCTTTTCAACAGTTATCACCCAACACACCTGGGAAGCACAGCTAAGTGATTAGCTGATATGTGTCTTAACTCTGTTGCTATTCCAAGTTTCAGACTTGTTTTTGCAAGTGCTTCTTATGCATGTAACCTTATGAACGAACCCAATATTTGACCTCCAGCATTTATAAGGCAAAAAGAAACATGTTAGATAGAAAACAAATTATTTCTAATATGAAAGTTCCCACACCCTTGTCTCTCTCAGTAGGCTACTGTTGTCTACATCTTTATTAATCCTACGTGTTGCTCTACAGTTTCCTTCTCATTATTTTTTAATTGTTACATGTACAAAAACTTCTGAACAGATTAAAACAATGTGCAAAAAATTGACCAAGAGTCACCTCTATGTAATTTCATTCCATCAGTCAAAATTCCAGTTTATATCCATCAATCCCCACCAAGAAAGTATTTATACTTACATTTAACAGCAGGGGAAGTGCTGAGGTTTCGGCAAGCATAATCTGGAAGAGATTTCAGGAGTTACACAGGGCCAAAAAATTTATTTTAAATCCTCATGAGCAAATATTTAAACATCTGGGCATTCCAAAGAAGCATCATATTTTTAAAAAAAGCATTGAATGCCTCCTGAAAAATAGATACATGTACAGATAGTCCTTGACCTATGACCACAGTTGGGACAGAAATCTCACTGAGTGAAGATCTGACTGAGATGGCACATGACCACAATCTAGTTCTCCCAGTTGCCGTTGTTAAGCAACTGCACAGGTTGTTTAACAGATCGACTTTCCCTGCTCCACTGTGCCAAGAAAGCCAGGACCCTCTTCCTGCTCTACTGCATCCAGGAGGCCAAGCCTATCTCCCAGTCCCTACTGGGCCCAGACCTTCTCCCTGCTCCACCATGCACAGTTCCACTTATCTTTGCCTTTTTCTGCAAGCAGGCCTCATTCTCACCTTCCAAATTATTATGAAAATGATTGCATTTGTTAGCTTTCCCAACTAAAAAGCTAGCAAGCATGATCATTCCCATTGACTTTGCTTGTCAGAAAGTCACAAAAGGTGATCACATGACTCCAGGACATTGCAACCATCACAAATACGAGCCAATTGCCAACCATCCGCATTTTGATCACACAGCCACAAGGATGCAGCAATGGTCGTAAATGTGAAAAATGGTCGTAAGTCACTTTTGTCAGTACTGTTGTAACTGTAGTCATTACAGAAATGGCTGCAAGTCGGAGACTACCTGTATATAGTTAAGACCTCAGACATGATGAGTTTTATGTGCTTTTTGCACCTGGGAATGAAAAATTGGATCCTCTTTACTTATTATGGCCAATCACTGCTGAATAGGGATGATGGGAGTTGTAATCCATCCTATTTGGAGAACAATATGCATTATGTGCTGTCGCCTCAGGTTAAATCAGTATATCCCGTCTTAGATCAATGACCTTTTAAGTGCTACCAAAAGAGCTCCTGGTGCAGTTCTGAGCTCTTCAAGGACATAAAGACTGAATGGTATTTTGCTCAATATAATGTAATATAATTTAATATTATATTGAACAAATTCTGGCTGGCATGGCTTTTTGCTTTCTGTGTGACTCAAAACTGAAAACATGGAAAAATCTTACATCCATGGAATCTGGTTAAATAAAAAAAAATAGCAATAAGAGAGTATGCAAAAACTGTCTGGAATGCAAAAAGCAATGACCTCTTTTTTTTTAAAAAAATAGCACTTTTAACGTTTTATCACCTATGATTTTTTTTGAAGTATGGCTTTCAAAGCATATTAACTCTGAAATAGGTGACTAACAAGAGACTAGTTACTTTACCTATTGATACACTGAGCAAAAATGATATGAAAAAGTGTACTCAAAACGGGCTGGGGAGGGGGGGAATGTGCAAGTCTTAAACAAAAACGCAATGATTGATTTAAAAAACCTACACGTCTGTCCTGAAACATGCTATGCTTTGTAAGTCAATCACATGATCTCAGCTCAAAAGCTGGAAGAGTGCCCTGCCTTCCTGCTTACTTTTCAATAGGAGCAATCAGAAAGGAAAGGACCTTTCACCTACATTTCATCTTGTCCAGAAATGCAGGCAATGAAGAACTGGGGTCATATGCTTATCCCCGTTACTATCTTCCTAACAAGTCTCTCCGTGTTTGTCTTCTCTATCACAGCAGCTCAGCAAGATAAGCATACAATATTTACCCAAAAGGAAGATGTACTTAAAGAGAACTGCTCCCCCCTAAATGGAACAGATAGAAAATTAACTATGAACACAGATTAAAATTCAACATAATGCCTTGCTTTCCTACACTCAGCGTTGCCAGATCCCACTGAAACCAAGCCAGGAAAACTCACCCCTATCACATATAAATTTATGCATTTGACACACTTGCATGAGTGTATATATTTGAGTTTGAGTTTACTTTATTGATTAGCCCTTGGGCCATATCAAAGTGCAGAGTTCCAGACACAAATTATTACTAAAATATGATAAAAACAATTTGAAATGGAATTATTTGTGTTTATATACACACATACATATACAAATTTCCCATTGTCAGTCTTTATTTGTACCACATCTATTTTAATCTAAATCTTTTCCATATAAGTAGTCAGGAGACATTTTTTATCGTTGTAGCACAGAACGTGGTTGTTAAATAATAAATGTATTTATCAGAAACTGCGCTCCCAATTCCTTTGTTTTCAACGATTTCCCCAATTTACAAAATATTATTTAGGGAGAAATCCTCAGTATATGCTCATGTTGTAAATTTGGGATTGGTTTTTGTCCACAATTCCTGGGGCATAAAGATTTCTCTCCTACCCAGTTTTTTGAGATGATTTCACAAAACTAAGTCTGTTTGCTAGTTTATTTATTCTAAAATAGCAGGGTCCTGTAGTTCGATATCTTTTAAAACCAACACTGACAATTATATATGCCCAAGTATATAATATTATAACTATAGCATTAAGAAAGTATGTACATTGCACAACCACCTTTTATCACTTTAAAAGACGCCTTTGAACTTATACAGACATGGAAGAACACTGGCAGCAATTGCTTTCTTAAACTATAGCCTGGTAATCTATTATCATCAGATGACAACGAACTGATACTGTAGGTGATATTTCAACCATGAAATCTAATGCGATGACATAGCATTAGATATCTTTAGGTAACAAGTCTTTTTTCCTTTTTTTCTTTCCATAACCTTTGTTTAGAATATAATCCCGAGATTAAATTATCCTAATTTTATTTATTTATTTATTTGTTTAGATTTGTATACCGCCCTTCTCCTTGCGGACTCAGGGCGGTGAACAGCCAAATAAAATAGTACACAAAAAGTTAAACAATTTCTTTAAAAAAGCATATAACTTTGGCTAAAAATTAAAACCATTAACCATTAAATATTTAAAATACCCAACCCTATAATACAGATCTTAAAAATTCAGCGGGGTCAGGCTAGACCAGCAAGCTGAAAGAGATGAGTTTTCAGGGCCCGACGAAAAGTCCGGAGGTCAGCAATTGTTCTCAGTTTTGGAGGAAGATCGTTCCAGAGGGTAGGGGCTGCCACAGAGAAGGCCCTCCCCCTGGGGGTCGCCAGCCAGCATTGTCTGGCTGACGGCACCCTGAGGAGACCCTCTCTGTGGGAACGCACCGGCCGGTGGGAGGCTATTGGCGGCAGAAGGCGGTCCCGTAAGTACCCTGGTCCTAAGCCATGGAGCGCTTTAAAGGTGGTCACCAACACCTTGAAATGCACCCGGAAGTCCACAGGTAGCCAATGCAGCTCGCGCAGGAGAGGTGTCACATGGGAGCGTCCCGTCGCTCCCATAATCCCCCGCGCGGCCGCATTCTGCACTAGTTGGAGCCTCCGGGTGCATCCCAAGGGGAGCCCCATGTAGAGAGCATTGCAGTAGTCCAGGCGAGAGGTGACGAGTGCCTGAGTGACTGTGCGTAGGGAGTCCCGATCTAGAAAGGGCCGCAACTGGCGTATCAGGCGAACCTGATAGAAAGCTCCCCTGGCCACAGCTGTCGTGTGATCTTCCAAAGACAGCCGTGGGTCCAGGAGGACGCCCAAGTTGCGCACCCTTTCCGTGGGGGCCAATGATTCACCCCCAATAACCAGTGATGGTGTCAGCTGGCTATATCGGGACGCCGGCAGCCACAGCCACTCAGTCTTGGAGGGGTTGAGTCGAAGCCTGTTTCTCCCCATCCAGGCCCGCACGGCTTCAAGGCACTGGGACATCACTTCCACGGCATCGTTGGGGTGGTCTGGGGTGGAAATGTACAGCTGCGTATCATCAGCGTACTGATGGAACTCCACCCCAAAACCACGGATGATCTCACCCAGCGGCTTTACATAAATGTTGAACAGGAGGGGCGAGAGGACCGATCCCTGCGGCACCCCACACACTAGGCACCTCGGGGTCGACCGCTGCCCCCCTGTCAACACAGATTGCGACCGGTCGGAGAGGTAGGAGGAGAACCACCGTAAAACGGTGCCTCCCACCCCCAGTCCCTCCAATCGGCGCAACATGATACCATGGTCGATGGTATCAAAAGCCGCTGAGAGGTCTAATAACACCAGGATAGAGGAATAACCCCTACCCCGGGCCCGCCAGAGATCATCCACCAATGCGACCAATGCCGTTTCAGTGCTGTATCCAGGCCTGAAGCCGGACTGGAGCGGGTCTAAATAGACAGCTTCATCCAGGTACCGAGGGAGCTGCCATGCAACCACACTCTCAACAACTTTCGCTAAAAAGGGAAGGTTGGAGACTGGACGGTAATTAGCCAAAATAGCCGGGTCCAGGGAGGGCTTCTTGAGGAGGGGCCTCACCACCGCCTCCTTCAAGGCGGCCGGTAGGGCACCCTCACGCAAAGAAGCATTTATGATCTCCTGCAGCCAGCCTCGTGTAACCTCCCGGGAGGCCAGCACCAACCAGGAGGGACACGGGTCCAATAAACATGTGGTTGCATTCAGTCTCCCCAAGGTCCTGTCCACGTCCTCGGGAGCCACAGGATCGAACTCAGCCCAGATAACACTCTCAAGACCTGCCTCAGTCACCTCGCCCGAACTAACCCAGTCGGCGGCCAAGTCATCCCGAATCTGAGTTATTTTGTCATCCAGATATTGAACAAAATCCTCAGCACGACCCTGCAAGGGATCCTCCCGTGCTCCCGAATGAAGGAGGGAGCGGGTCACCCTAAACAGGGCGGCTGGGCGATTATCTGATGATGCGATAAGGGCGGCAAAATAGTTAGATTTTGCCGCTTTTATTGCCACTAAGTAAGTCTTAATGTGAGCTCTTACTAGTGTCAAGTCAGATTCAGAGCGACTGGCCCTCCAACCGCTCTCTAGGCGTCTTCTCCGGCGTTTCATCTCCCTCAGCTCCTCGGTAAACCAAGGAGATAAGTGAGTTCGGCACCGGGTCAGAGGCCGCAAAGGCACGACACGGTCCAAGGCCCCACCGGCTGCCCTATTCCAGGCAGCCACCAGATCCTCAGCCGAGTCGTGTGTCAGTGTCTCAGGAAATGGCCCAAGCTCCGTCTGGAACCTATCAGGATCCATCAGGCGCCTGGGGCGGAACCACCTAGTCGGTTCCGCCTCCCTGCGGTGAGGTGCAGCGGTCTGAAAGTCGAGTCGAAGGAGCGAGTGGTCAGTCCATGACAAGGGCTCCATAACTATATCCCCAATATCTAGACCACTCAACCACTGACCAGAGACAAAAACTAGATCCAGGGTGTGTCCACCAACGTGGGTCGGGCCCTGAATTACCTGGGTCAGGTCCATGGCCGTCATGGAAGCCATGAACTCCCGGGCTAACTCAGATGTTTCACCGATAGATGGCAGGTTGAAATCCCCCATGACCATAAGCCTAGGGGTATCAACCGCCACTTCGGCTACAACATTGAGAAGCTCGGGCAGGGTTGTTGCCACGTGGCAGGGAGCCAGGTACGTGACTAACAGACCCATCTGCCCACCACGACCCCACCTCACGAAGATGGACTCACACCCGGCTATCTGCGGTACAGTGGTCTCCCTCGGACTCAGACCTTCCTTAATAATGACCGCTACTCCCCCACCCCTCCCCTGAGCTCTCGGCTGGTGGAATGCAAGGAAACCTGGTGGGCACATCTCCACGAGGGGAACCCCCCCCTCGTGGCCCAACCAGGTCTCAGTAATGCCGGCCAGGTCCACACCCCCCTCTTGGAGAAGGTCACATATGAGGGGGGCCTTATTGACAACGGACCTCGCATTGCATAACAACAGCCGGAGCTTCGGGTCCTGAGACTCTAAACAACCCGGGGAACGGGAATGGCTCGGGGGACCGGGGCACGCAATCGCTCGAAGACAGCGAGTGCGAGCCCCCACCACATGATATGGTCCCCTACCCACGCCATATCTGCCCCTCCCACACAGTATCTTGATCGCACAGCCCTCGACAGAGGGCTTAGTAGACGCCCTCTTGCCTCCAGAATCTTGACCCCCCGCGGCCCCATAAACAGCTGGACCTAACCTTCCCCCCTGTGGGTTCTCCCCCAAACCCACTCCCACCCCCACCCCTGAACCCCTTAAAAATTTAGTAAAACAAGAGCTTAAAAAACCCCTCAATCCCCGTTTTTTGGCATGCCACCTCTCGGGGTCCCAAAACCCGTCATTAAGGTGGGCCCTCGATAATGTGGAGGGCCAAATTTGCGAGAGGGGGGAGTCTCGCAATGCCAAGAGTTCGGTCGCCAAATACATCTAGTAAGTCAGATGGGTACAGCATTTGGGTCTGGTCCAATAGTCTGATGTAAGAGTCTTGAGGCAGTCGAGTAATAAATTCAGTGTGGGTAAGAAACTGGTCTCCCTTGCCCTCTCACAGCAGGGGGAAGGAGTTTAGTGCAATCTCAGGATAAGCAGAGAATAAAAATCTAGTCATCCTCTAACGGCGGCTCGTTCTGAATAAGATGGTCGTAATAAGTTTGTTGTTCTGTCTGCTTAATGATGTCAGTAATTCGAAACTCCCTCAGCATCCACATTAGTAGCTGCCCAGACAACGTATGACAAGAGGGTGGCTCAGTTGGAAATAATGCCAAACAGTGAAGGTAGAATGATAATAGCTCCATGGGGGGGGGGGGGGGCGTAGTTGTATATATAAAGAGGGAAGGTTGTCTAGGTGGTGAAAGTATAGTCTGGAGGCAGTGAGGTCAGTGTCAAAATCAAGGTGGTAATGTATAAGCTGGAGGCGACTGGGTTAGGAACTAGCCGAGGCAGAGAATTGAGAAAGGTGGGGGAGGCCTCCAAGGTGATCAGGTAGATAGTCTTTTATCAACTTCTGGCCTCTCCTACTCTCAGCATATTGAATAGTCCTTTGCATATATTGCCAGGCTCCAGACTTTAAATTATAATGATGTCTTCCAATTCCAGCAAGGGTCTAAACACCTTGTGTGATTCAGGGCACTCAAGGCACTCCAGGGGTCAATAGTTTTTAGATTCCCTCTGATGACATTGCAAGTTGTCAATGGCCTTAGCTCAGGCCTCTCAAAGAGGCAGTCATTCAGGTTCAGGTTTCCCTGAACTTGAAGAGGCAGTCATTCAGCTTCAGGTTTCCAGCAAGTCCCCAAACCAATTCGGAGCCCCCAGGGTGTCTAGGGCTCGACAGGGACTGCCATGGTGCCATTCGTCGCTGCCGCCTGTTGCCATTGTCGTTCCAACTGCTGTTGCTTTAAGAATGGAGGAACTGATGTAACTGCCATTAACGGAACTGCTAGAGTTAGCCTCCCATGGTACCTTCACATGTCAATATATGCCCAATATATAATCATTATACCACGTTTTTTCCATGGCTATTTAAAAGAAATTCAGTAGAGTAATTATTTTAAATTGTATACTCTGGAGTAACAAAATGTACAGGATTGGTTTTTCAGAGGTAGTTTCTCTCTGAGGAAAATGCAAGAATTTATCTACTGACAACAACAGTCACTTGTAATGTGCCTCCATACTTCAATCAAAGAGAACAAGTAAATATAAACAATTTTTAATGGCAATAAAACCAATACAAATTTTAAAGTCAAATTATCAGGCAAATTTATTATGAATTAAAAACCAATTAAATTGAGTAACAATAGAATATAATGTACAACTGACTGTGCCAGAACAACAGAATCTTGACTGTTTATTGAAAAAAGCATATTTAAATGCTTTTATGGTGGTGCTTAGAGGAAGGAACATCTAAAAAGTTTTTTCCTTAGGCCTGTTTTCAGATCTTCAATATCATATTAAGATTTATTTAACATGGTATTTAATATAACTAACAAAGCCATTGATGGCATGCTATTATAAAATGCTGCATTAGCAGAGGAGTGGACAACTTTTTGCTTGCTTGAGACCTCACATGTTTTTCTGAGAAGACTGAAGGGAGGTAGAGGGAGGACTGGAGACATAAACTTGGTGCAAGCCACCATTTTCTGGCAATAATCAAACAGCTGCATTAAAATTCTACCTACCAGTTTTTAAGGTAACGGAAAATCATTTGCTTCACACTGCTAAGTCCTATGCTTCCTGAGCCCTAAGAAGACTGACTAATACAGTAGGGGCCAAAATTCTGGAAACCTTTTGGGAAAAGTGTATTTTTGAGGTTTGATGGCTAATAACACCACTTTGTTTCTTGGAGTTTCAAGATAATCATATTCCACTGCTGGAATGGCCTGGGAATAGATTGAAAATCTATTTCTATCCAGCATAGATTGAAAATCTATGGAGCTGACTAAAGAAACTTACTACTCAGAAGCGACTCAGCAATAAAACCCAGTTAATAGAAGCAATCATTCAATCTTGGTTTCACATTATAACAGCTGCAGAACTAAAAGACTTGGTTCACTCCATGGGAAGATGTTGTAAGGCCGTAATTCATGCTAAAGGTTACCCAACTAAGTATTAACTAACATGCTGATAATCTTTGTATATCGTTTTTTCTACGTTTCACTTTTCTTCTTTATACTGTAACTGCTATTCTAATAGCAAATCCTACATAAAAGTTATTGCATTACATTCTTGATTAAATTATCTTTCCATTGATATATAATTTTCTGGTACTACTCCACAAAAAAAGTGGTGTTATTAGCTACTTTTAGAAAATACATTTTTCCCAAAAAGTTTCCACAATTTTAGGCAGCAACTACTGTAGTTGCTGCCTTTTTAAAACGAAGGATAATTTAGAAATGTGAATGAAGCGTTCCCCATCTGTATTTCCAATTCCACCAAGCTTGATATCAACAATTAACTGTTCTCCCTAACAGGATTTGGGTTGGATGAGTATAGGTGATACATGGAACAGCTTGTTTAACTAGCTATCAAACTGCCCAACTAATATGTCACAGGAGTAAAATACCACATGCTTGTGACTTCTCAATAAGGCTATTTATGAACACAAATCTAGTACCCCTCTGAAAAAACACTAAACCCATGTGCAAAAATAGCTTGGTTGATGGCTTGCAGGCATAAAAGAGGGATGTAGGACAAAATGTGAAGAAGCAATCAATAAAATGTGAGCTCTGTTGTTGATTACTGCTGCAATAGAACAGCAGTGTGAACAACAAATACAATTCTGGAATGTGGATAACAACACCTAGAAATAGCTCATGGATGGTCATGGAGATGGAATGGAACAGCACCACCACCACCTACCATACCTGGTAATATCTAGCTCCATATCTGTAACTAATTTTTCAAAGTCAATCATGATGCAATTCTTCTCCATTATCTATAGGATCCAATCAAAAGTCAAGCATAGGAGCTGTTTTTGTTCATCTTCGTCTTAACTATTGTATTTTTTTTACCAAAATGATTTTTATTACAAAGCTGCAGAGCTGCAACAAATTAGAAAATATGACCACTAAGTTCTTTGAAATTTGGGAACCAGATTCTCATTCTGACAATCCTTTTCTAAAATCTTTGAAAACATAAAATAATTTATGCACTTTTCTTATTCTAATTTTCATTAGTTACAAACTGTTAAATAAAGAATCTGCATGAACTACAGGTAGTTAAAAATTTGTTCAACTTATAAGACTAAATGAGTAATACTTATGATTGATCCTCAATGTTCCAGCCATCACCACATGATCATGATTTTGACATTTGGCAATTAGTGGCCTGCCTGTGGTACCCTCATCACCATGTTTCTTGCTTGAGACTCAAACCTTTTCCCACAACCACCATATTACAGTGGGCTTACAGTGACAACCAGGACTGCTGTTAGTGTACAATTCAGTCATGTGACATTGTGCTTTATGATTGCTTAGTGATGGAAATTCCGGTCCAACTTCCATCATAACACTATGAGTACTTGTGCAATGAGACTCAAGGTTTACAACACTTCAGAAAGAATCCCAAATGTATAGGTTTTGCATTAATCATTTAAGTGATTCCTCTTTAATTCCCCATCCTGAGCTGCACAGAGCTTAAGATGCTAGACCTAGATTCAGATTCACCCTCAGTTATGGAAGTAAATTTATCTACTCTATTGTTTAAGCTTTCACTATTCTGTACTGGACAACTTCCATTTAAATTGTTAGTCATACCGGAGTATATGTGAAACCTGGGTGGGGCAAGGATTGTGTGCACACGTGCCAGGAGGCAGGCAAACCATGAACTGAGGCAAGGGATTTGGAGAGAGATAAGACATGCTGCTGTTCCTCCCCACCTGCAACACTTCTTTATTGGAACACACCTCTCTTTTTGCAGGTGCATCAGCCCAGGAAGCTCCATCTCAGAGTGGGTGCAGGAGATCTGGGGCAGGACTGGCCCAGACAGCAGCGGCAAAAAGAAACACCCACAAAGTGGGGGGAAGAGGGTAGTGGGAAAAATGTGTGTGTGTGGTATTTAGCATCAGGGTGCCAAAAGTTCAGGAGGTTGAGGAGTCCAAATATTTAGGGGAGGCTGCAAGGTGTGAACCCCTCTCTAGTTCTGCAGAAGGATCTTTGGGAAAGGAGATGGAAAGGGGAGGGGGGGTTAGATAAAGAAGAAGTTGGATTGGTGGGATTGGTGGTGCAGCAGCAGATTACTAGGCTTGACTGATCCAACTCAGTGAGCCAATGTCATCTGTGTCACTGAGCTGCATTCTGCAAATATGACAGCTTGATATATAATCCCCAAATTGTACACCACCTTAAAACTACCGTAGCCCAAAATAGCTTCAAAAAATACAACCCACAAATGCCAAAAATTTCCTGCAACTAATATCCAAAATCAAGCCCAAATCGGCAGGAAAACGTGCCTGACTGGCAACCCTGCTGTGCATCTGGGGAAGCAGGAACCACCCATAAAGGATGGAGGGGAAAGGATGTGGGGAGGGGGAAGAAAAGCTGCGGTGATGCTGGAGGATTGGGCATCAGGTGCCAAGAATTCAGGAGAGGCTGAGGAGCCTAAATATTAAGGGGAGGGGTGCTTGATGTTGCAAAGGCCTCAACCCCCCTCTAGTTTTGCAAAAAGGGTCGTTGGGAGAGGAGATAGAAACAGAGGAGCAGCAAGGAAGGAGAAAGTGGATTTAGAGAAGGAAGTGCATGAAACGATTAGAACAGGGGTCCCCAAAACCTTGGCAGCTTTAAGGCTTGTGGACTTCAACTCCCAGAATTCTCCAGCCAGCTATGCTGGCTGGAGAATTCTGGGAGTTGAAGTCCACAAGCCTTAAAGCGGCCAAGTTTTGGGGACCCCTGGACTAGAATAATTTTATAAATTCTGCTTATAATTGAGCCTAAATATGCAGAGGTTTCCCCGAGGCATGAAAAATATTTCAAGGCTGCCTCCAGGCTCCAAGGGCTGATCTAGAAGACCGAGATTAAAGGCAAGATGGAGCGAAGTAGTCTAATTAATCTCTTTGGCCACTTTCCATGCAACGGAGAGAAGTAAGCATAAAGGAAGAGTGTAATCTGGTGCCAGCTTTAGACCATGAGTAAACCTAGAAACGCCCCCTTCCTTCCTCCCTCCCTCCCTTACCCTACAAAATGGAATGCCTGTGCTCTTCCTCCTATTCCCTCTCAATTCACCGAGCGCCTGCAAGTTTCCCTTCCAATCTTTCTCACCTAAGAGGCTGCTCCGGGTCGAGCAATATTTAGCAGCGGCCGTGAAGCGGGTCAAGCTCCCGATAGCCCTGACAGCAGCCGCCATCTTAGCCCAGCGGGGAGGTCGGTCAAGCAAGCGAAGATTGAAAGAAGCGAAGGGAGGCGACAAGGGCGTGGAAAAGCCCAAGGGGGCTTTCCCTTCTACTCCGTCGCTCTCGTTTACTTTAACTGAGCCGTCCCCCGATTTGCCTGTTGACAAGCCACAGCGCGCCTTGCTATGCTATGGCGCGGCAGATGTCCCCCCACGGTTCTTCCGAAGGGCACATTTCTCACGTTTTCTAAGGTGCTTCTTCAATATTTGTTATGTGGAAAGAGAAACGTTGAATCGGGAGAAGGGGGAGGGTTTAGGCGTCTATGGCGAACGCCGGTTACTGTCTACAAGGGAGGGCCTCCTTCGTACTGGGCGCCCTTGAGCGGGTAAGGGGGCGGGGCTGTTTGTTTGCAGCCTGTGGTGGAGGGCTGTTGCCGGCGGTGAGCTAATCTGCCTTGGTTTTTTTCGCGCTCCCCCAAGGTGGGCGATTCTAATTCCCAGCGGGCTGGAGGGAGGGCAACTGAGGGGGATTAGGCGGTGGGAGGATTTGCTTTCCTGCGTGGGTTCTCCGTGGAGGGCAGTGACGCGATAGGAGCAGTGACGGATGATGTATCGATATGCCCAATGACGGATCTATCTACTTTTTCTTAATGTAGCTGCCTTGAATTACACATCCTGTTTTTTTCCCTCATGTAATGGGATTAATTAGAGGTGAAGTTGAGGAAGGGCAATCGGCATGAGCAAAAGTAGCTTGTGTGTAACCCCTAAGTACATACGATACAAAGTTTCACAAAGAAGAAATGTCCCACTACTATGCAAGCATAATAGCAATATGGAATGCTTAAGTTATGTATTTAGATAATTAAATTGCCCATTGTACTTAGGAAACACTGTTATGGTATAATATTTACACATTTCTAAATCAGGCGAATATCATAACATTTTTACCACAAAGGAGGTTTATTCTCTTTTAAATTTGAAATCTTCATAGATTGTTTAATGTTTGATATATCAAATCTCTCTCTTTTTTTTGCTTATTGTTTATCATTTTCCTTTTTTCCTTTTGTTTCGTTTGATACTTTTGTTTGTTAACACTTTTTTATTCTGGTTTGGTATTTTTGTTTTGTATACTATTAAACTGCAATAACAATAAAGATAATTAAAATGCCATATATAATAGGGCATTATGATTTTCCCTATCATAATTGCAGTTCATAGCAGAAAAGAGACTCAATTTTGACTTTTGATATTATGTGATTGATACTATGTGACTGATCCTGCATTATTTGATTGATCCTGCATATATCCTGCATTCTTCCAGGTACAAAGTATTTGTACATAATAGTTCTTCAAAACTTTTTTTCCAATTTCATTTCATGCGGTAGGTTGAATCAGCTGTTCTTCTTTCTCTAAGTGGAAAGCCACTCAATGAAATTACATAAATACCGATAGCTAAATGTTAATTTAAACCTGATTCTTTCCTATCCCAGTTCAGTATCTGAATTGGTACACTATGCTGATTCTCCTTTTTGGAGAATCTCCAAAACCATAATATTACAGTAACATTTAATAAAATGAGCTGGACATATATAAACTGGGAAATTTAAGAGAAGATAGATGATAAAGTAGTATAAAACATTTGAAAGAATGTTCTTTTCAAAGTGAGCAAAACCTTGATGGAAACATTAAATCAAGAATAATACTTGCCAGGTTGCAAATTTGGTTAACCAAAGTTAACAAAGTTCCAGTATAAATAATTTAATCTACTTTGTATTATCTGTTATTAATAAAACAAAATTATGCCTTGCTTCTTGAAAACTTCCCAGTGTTTTTTGGAAACTAGATGGGGAACCGTGAGCTTGGCTACTTTGAATAAACCTGTGAACTGGGCTGTATGCCCACAATATTTACTGTTAATAAGCTACGGTAAATAAGACAAATGACAGCAATCTTTTCCTGTTTCAGGCTTCAAAATGGCATCCTTGTTGACTTGTGGCACAAAAATTCTTCCTACCATCATTCCACGGGCAACCAAATTTTGTAAGTTTTTCTCCTTTAGATAATCTAAATACATGATTAGTTATTGGACTTATATCTGGCATGTTATAAAGGTTATACATTTGTTTTAGTTAAAATAGTTCATTGTCTTTTTCTGAGTTTCATTGCTCTTTTTCTGATGCAGCTACTAACATTAAGATACCATAATCCTATCATATTATTCATTTTTTTGCTTTTGTGTTCTAAGTGTCACAGTACATTCTCTCTGATCCTTTTGGCTCATGATTAGCTTATGAGAAATTTGCTTTGTTTTTATGTCTGAATAACATCATTGTCTGTTTTACCTATGTTTGGTTTTCTTAATATTTCAGCTTTGAGATCTTTCAGCTGCTCATCCCAGTTATTCGCAACAGGTACAGAAAAAATATGAATAATCTGACTGCACATCTCTATTGTACTTGCACTCCTATGCTATTTCATAAATTAGGATATTAAATAGATCGAGATCACATAAATTTAATCCAAAAGGGGCTGTGAAAGTACTGTAATCAATAAGAAACATATTCTACTAGTATGACTCTTATTGTATGCATGTGTGTGTTATACACACGAATATATTTTTTAAATGTTCAAATTCTGTGATTCTAGCTTTGATGTTTATTCATGCTTCATTGAAAATTACAGATGGAAAAATCAAACAAATATCTTAACATTATTAAATAGAAGGAATAAATGGTGAGCTTTGAATGTTTTTGACAAACTTCAAAATAAACTCTCTTGTTCTTATACTAGTATACAAATTATTTTAATCCCTTTTCTAAACAATAGCAATAAATCAGTATTTTTGTTTTCAATTATTTTATGATACTTCTTCTAGTTTTTCTAGTAATAATTTATTATTACTGCAGTTCAGGCCAAAAGCAAGAAAACGCTAACTAAAAATGGGATGAAGAATGTTGTAGTGGTGGATGGTGTTCGCATTCCATTTTTGCAGTCTGGGACTTCGTGAGTATTAACTCTTCCCTTTATAAAAATTTATAAAAACAATTTATGAAATCTCTTGGGCACTTTTGGGAAGAAGAGATATAAATAATGTTAACAGAGAAACAGCCAAATTTAAAGGTATTGTAATTCCCTTTTCAATTTATACTGCAGTTAGTAAAACAAAAGCATATTTTTCAGGAATTAATGAGAAGGTATTTTTTTCTTTCTCTTCTAATCTTCAGGTATGCAGATTTAATGCCACATGACTTGGCCAGGGCAGCACTGATGTAAGTAGTAAATTAATAGAAGTGGGGCAGTTTGGTTGTGAGTTCATAAAGAGTTGTTTAGGGATGTTGTTCTGCTTTGTTTTTTGTGCCTGAAGTGCCTTTTCTTCTTTCTTGTTTTATCAAACTACTCTTTTTTTTGCAATCAGTAGAATGCTGCCATTCTTACTCCCAATAAATACAGATGAGAATAATTCACCTTGTTGTCTTCCTAGTGTACTTTGAATTCTTTCATCTTTATTTATATCCCATTTTTATTATTTTTATAAATAACTCAAGGTAGCGAGCATATCTAATCATTCTTCCTCTTCCTCTTTTCCTCACAACAACCCTGTGAGGTGGGTTGGACTGAGTGATCTAAAGTTATCCAGGCACTTTTGTGCTTAAGGTGGGACTAGACTTCCCAGTCTCCAGGTGAAATGTTACCTTACATGGAGCTTTTGCTGAAAGAAGAAAAATAATAAGAGTTATGGATTGAGGATTTTTTAAAAAGTGGACTAAGTGAGGAGCTAAAGGGATTTGTTTGACATCTAAGAGGGAGGGAAGATTATAAAATTGTAATTATCTGTTAAAGATAAATTCAGAGGTCACTATATTGCATAACTACTTTTTCTTACCTTGCACCTTTTTTCTATATTTTATTTATTGTATTTTATTTTATTGGTTCGATTTATATGCCACCCTTCTCCGGAGACTCAGGGCAGCTTACAATGCATTAAGCTATGTTTTTCTTTAGATTTGTCTTTATCTTAAGTAAAACACTTACATGTGAATTTAAAAAAGAATTTGAGGTGGAAATTTCCTAAATTTTGTAGTGTCCTCTCCTTTAAGCTCTAGGGCTTTGCAATACTTTGGATTCAATTGGGAAGAAGTACTTTTCCTAAGAGCAGGAATAAAGCTTCCCTCTGAATTCATTAAAGCTGAATGAACTGAAACTGCCACGAAGTCCTTAGAACAGCAGTGGGTTCTCCAGTGAATTACAGGAATTTACTGCATTCACCTTTTCTTGCATTCTGAAGCATTTTCCCCCAATCAGATCCAAAGCATTGCACTAGAAATCATCTTGTGACTTAGCTTATAGAATGAAAAGGACTGTTTTCCCAGTAATAAGGAGCCTGAGTAGCGTAGGGGGCTAATGCCTCCTACTAAAGGCAGCAATTAACATCCAGCTGCCTGTAATTCTGTGAGTTCAATCCTAGCCAGGCTCAAGGTCGACTCAGCCTTCCATCCTTTCTAAGGTGGGTAAATTGAGGACCCAGTTTGTGGGGGCAATAAGCTGACTTTGTATAAATATATACAAAAGTATGAAGGCTATTGCTTAATGCATTGTAAGCTGCCCTGAGTCTTCGGAGAAGGGCGGCATATAAATCAAAATTAAAATAAAATAAAATATAGGATTTACAATTGCAGTGTCATGTAGAATCATATTTTAATTCAAGGACTATATTTACTACTTTGCTTAACTACAAAGCAAGGTGAACTATGGGCTGTGGGAGCAAAACTGCACAGGCTGTAGCAAAGTATGACTCTTTCCAAGATAACCTCTTGGCCCACTCTGGGAAGCATTTAGTGAGGGAAGGGTATTTTGAAACCTGCCTGTTCTTTGATAATTTCCAGAATTAAAAAGTATACAAGATAATTTAATCACTTACACACAAAAGAGCAACAACAAAAATCCTGTCAAGATTTCTGTTGACTATCTAGATTCAGCTGATTACCTAGATTAGCATGTAGCAAAATTTGGGACAGGAGTTTTGGAAATGCTTGGAGAGCCAATTTGCTATCTGATTCTCAGAGACTGCCTGGATAAGTCCCTGTAGTTTTCTTGGTAAGGTTTTTCAGAAGTGGTTTGTCATTGCCTTCTTCCTAGGGCTGAGAGGGAGTGACCGGCCCAAGGTCATCCAACTGGTTTCATGTGCAGTCTCTTGGTTTCAAGCCTGGCCTAACCACATCAGAGTGACTCTCATACTATAGATAGATGTGATTAAAATGTCTGCTTACACTAATGGACAGAATCTTGCCAAACTATAATCTTCTTTTCTTCAGACTGAAGAATCAAATTCCTTCAGTCTGTCCTCTTAAGGCATGTACTCAGTCCCCTCTGTCATCTCTGTTAACATTTTTTAAAACACTCTTGAGTTGACGTTGAAGTGCCTTCTTTTTCTGGTTTGTTCCCTCAGAGGCTTGCTGTATCGGACTGATGTGCCTAAGGAAGCTGTGGAGTACATTATGTTAGGCACTGTTATCCAAGAAGTGAAAACAAGTAATGTTGCTAGAGAGGTATGTTAAACAATAGAAGAATCACAAGACTTGGGATGGGAGTTGGGGATATGAATAGAGATGAGATGAAGGAACTAATTTTGAGTGTAATCTGGTTTCTATGACTTAAAATGGAGATGCACCTCTTTCTACAATCTTGAAATACAATAAAACGTTTATGAATGAAGGCAAATATACGTGTCCTAGGATAATGATTCAAACTCGTTTGGTCACCAGCACCAGAGGCTTAGTCTTCTGAGCTTTCAGACTCCTGCTGGAGCCCACGAAAGCTCAGAAAACTAAAACTCTTGTCCCAGTGACTGACCTAGATTGGATCCCGCAATAAAACTTTTTATTTAATGGTGCCATTTGGGGGAAGGGGTATCCGTTAAACTGCAATTTGTTAAATTAGAAGAAGACGTGAATATGCATTTAAAAGATTGTAAAAATAGATAATTCAGATAAATATAAACAGTAAAAGAAGGCTGGATAAAATGTAAAGTATATCACAAATATGGTCTAATAGCTTATTTAAAACTTGTAACACAATAAAACATTTCATATCCATTTTCTAATCAAAACATTTTTGGTTAGATATGGTTTTAAGTCTGGCTAAACACTGTCAGACATTTTAAAAGGAGAGATAGAAAAACTACAGATGATTAAAAAAAATATCAAGACCGTATAAATGATATGGAGATTATATATTAAGTTAGCATTTAACTTCTGAAACCATAATTTTGGATATAGTGCAATTCCATGTTTAAAAATGTAGCCTTTAATAGTTTTCAAATAAAACTGAATTTTATATCAGATTTACTTTCTCAATATCGAGTCATTCTAAACATTAAAACACACTTCCACATTTTGTGCATGTGTTTAAAAGCCTGCCTGTCATTTTGCAGACTTGATGCACATGAAGGAATGACTGCTTCTGCTTCCTGTTCTTAAAAACCTGCAAGACTTGCAGCTGTATTTGCCAGTTTCTCTCACCATCTGCCCCAGACTAGAGCCCCCTCTGCCTTTTGTCACTTTCTGTGCTATAAGCCTAATACATGGTTCTTTCTAACTTTCTAATCTTCTTTCTGTCCCACTCGTCACTGACCACCAATCACTTCCCCACCTTTGACATTTTCCTACAGGGTTCCCATCCTATTTTTTCCAGTGCTTTCCTGCTGCTGATCTTCATAATCACCTAAAAAAGGGGGTGACTCCTGTAAGAAATCCACTTATTAAAGTCAGTGTAACCCTCAAAGCAGACATAGCTGTGTTTGTTTTATTTTGTTTTGTTTTTTGGTATTTAGAAGCATGAAAAATGACAGGCCAGTTTAAACAACAGAGATGGGCAAATCTGAAGCACTTTTTAAATATTTATTAAGAAAATGTATATGGCTGCCCAACTCACTGACGGCAATTCTGGGCAATTTACAGAAGTAAAATATTGTTTTCAAAGGCATACTGAGCCTTGAATTACAAAGTATTACTTCGGCATTGTAATTACAAACGTGGATTTGGCAATGCTCATGAAGGTATCTTTTTATGCTTTGGGCCAATCATACTTAGCTCTAGGAAGGAGACATAGCAAATCAGTTCCCAAGAATCTGGCCAAGAAAATTATAAGGATTAGTCCAGGCATTTGCCAGGAGTCAATATTAATTCAAAGGCACACATCCCCCAAAATAATTTCTGAAAGCACATTTGCTTGTCTGCAGCTCCTATGTGCAAAAACCACTGAGAGCTCAAGTCAAATGAAGTTAAGAATGTACGGGTTGTTGATTATTAATTTGATACCTGAAAAGGACTAAGTCCAATTCTTTAAGATTAAGTAATTTTTTTATGGATTGCACACTCACAGATATCAACCTTTTTTCTCCAGATTGATTTTACCTAGTTTTGCTGACGGCTTTGTTGCTTTGAATGTTGGACTTGCCCTTTGACTTGTTGACAAGCCTTTATTTATTATTTGTTCTGCTCATAAACCTTAAGCATGTCAATCATCTCCCATTTCTGACAACTGCAAGAGCATTCATGTTTCCTTTTCAAAAACTAAGCAGGCACCTGGATGAAGTTTTAATATTAAAAGCCCCAAAGTTGCATTTTTAACAATTAAACATGATAGTAACTGGCTACTGCTTGCATTTTCCCTCTATTGCGTCACTTGTCACCAGTTTTGGCTTGTCTGATTCTCCACTTGAGCAAGTATCTTCATTTTAACGTTCAGGCTGAACTTTACCCCAGTTGGCTTTGTGTCAGTGAAGCAATGTTGTGTGGTATTGTGTAACCAAGGTTACCTTATTTAGGTGTCTTTACTGCTGAATCATAGAAACCAAGATTGATTAAATTGGAGCATTGCATCAGTCCTCCTAGAATATTCTACCTCTGAATATTCTTCTATTCCCTGTTTTTCAAGTTTTCATGCTGACCCTGGCCATTTGAAGTCCTGCTTCCTAAGAGCGTCTTAAGCAGAGGCGGGCCTGAGACTAAGCTTTTGCTCCCTTGACTGAGCTATCATTCTTTGCTCTACTATGCCATATTTTCCATTCAGCAGCACCTCCCCCTCCCCTTTTAGCTGAAAGCAGAGAGGCATTTGTGATACATTCTCTCTTCAGAGTTCCCAACATAAGTAAAATGTCTCTGAGAGAACTTCATTTCATGGGTGGGTAAAATAAGATTCAGGTTACATTTTCCAGATAAAAATTACTTTGGCATTCCGGTCCACTGTACAGTTAGGTAACTGGACCTGAGGCAGTTTTTTCTCTGGTGTTATTGAGACAGAAGTATATCAATAGGAAAATATTCACTGTTTGCAAGTCCCAGTGATCTCATGGGAAGACTAGTCTTCAGTACTTTTCCTGGCAACTCTAGGATTACTCCCATGCTGGTTAAAATGTGTAAAGGGTCTCTTAGATATGGTGCCTCTGCAGCTAGGCCCAAAGCCTCCCAAGCAATTTTATGCATATGTTTGTAAGCAGAGGCAAATGGCCAAGAACTTTTAACTGATTTGTAAAATTAACCATTTGGCTATTGCAAATAAATTACTTTCTTAACCTGTGGTTGCTATAGTCTGAACTTGTTTGTTACATTTGGTGATCTGGATTCCCACCATTTTTGGTTTAACTATGGTTTGAGTAAATTAACTGGGTTCACCAAATAGGCTAAGCCAAAATCTCAAATTATTACGTAGTATGAGATGTGAACTGACCATTCTGTTTTCAATAAACTGAAAATTGCAATACAAAGAGTGATTATAATTGACAAGCAGAGGCTCTGGTTATATCCTTTTAAAATGCTGTTTAATATTGATCAAACAAAAAATGTTTATTTAATATTGGTTAAACAGAAACAAACCTTATTGAATTAGTTGTTGACTATAAAAAGTTTGACGAGCAAAAGGCTTCTACAAGAGCCGTGGTAGCGCAGTAGTTAGAATGCAGTATTGCAGGCTAACTCTGCCCATAGCCAGTAATTCGATCCTGACTGGCTCAAGGTTGACTCAGCCTTCCATCCTTCCAAGGTCAGTAAAATGAGGATCCAGATTGTTGGGGGCGATATGCTGACCCAGTAAACTGCTTCAAGAGAGCTGTAAAGCACTATGAAGTGGTATATAAGTTTAAGTGCTATTGCTATCTTTACCCAGTCATTGAATACACCAATAAGATAAAATCTCTCAACCTGAGTTTCTCTATAAGATTCTTGGAAAACCTGCTACACTGAAAACTGTGGACTGCAATGTATCATGAGAACTGTAGAAATTAGACATCTCTCAATATTCTGGTTTGCTTTCTGTCTTTTATGTAGGCTGCCTTGGGAGCTGGCTTCTCTGACAAAACTCCTGCTCACACTATCACCATGGCTTGCATATCTTCCAACCAGGCAATGACAACAGGTATGTTATCCTACTTGATTAAGTAAGGACCATATATAATTAGGCTGTGAACATGCAGGAAAATGTATTTCTTCAGTAGAATTTATTACCTCTTAATATTGGACTGTTGCAAGATGCTCTACATTTGGCCACCCTTCAAGAGTCTGGAAGTTTCAGCTGGTGTAGAACCAGTTGGATGAGCAGTTATTGAGGCCTCTAGGGCAGTCCATGTTACATCACTCTTCTGTGAGCTGCACTGGTTGCCAATTTGCTTCCAGGTCTAATTCAAGGTATTGGTTATCACCTAAAAAGTCCTTCATGGCATGGGTCCAGGTTATCTGAGGAACCTGCTCCTGCTGATGGGATTAGCCTGCCCCATCCATGCCAGCAGAAGAGACATGTGGGCCCTGTCAGTCAAGAAATTTCAGCTGGCAGGATCCAGGAAAAAAGCCTTTTCTGCCATGACACTCGCCCTATAGAACATTTAGCGCCCCCCCCCCCAATCCCAGTGAGATCTGTACCCACCCTTCTGAAAAAGCTTGAGAACCAGGTCTTAGTCCTATTGTGTGGGATGAGTTTGAGCCTGTGACTCCTGAGGAAATGGACAAGGCTGTAGGAGCAATGAGTTCCTCCACTTGTTTGTTGGACCCGTGCCCCTCCTGGCTGGTTTTGGCCAGCAGGGAGGTGACACAAGGCTGGCTCCAGGCTTTAGTTAATGCGTCCTTGGGGGAAGGGGCCTTCCCTCAACCATTAAAGGAAGCGGTTGTAAGGCCCCTCCTCAAGAAGCCTTCTCTGGATCCAGCAGAATTAAAGAACTTTCATCCAGTCTCCAACCTATCCTTTGTGGGAAAGGTTGTAGAGAAAGTGGTGGCACTTCAGCTCCTGCGGTCATTGGATGAAACGGATTATCTAGACCCTTTTCAGTCTGGCTTCAGGCCTGGCTACAGCAGGGAAACTGCTTTGGTCACGCTGATGGATAATCTCTGGCGAGCCCAAGATGGGGGTCATTCCTCCATCTTGGTGCTACTTGACCTCTCAGTGGCTTTCGATATCATTGACCATGGTATCCTTCTGGGACAACTAAGGGAGCTGGGAGTGGGAGGCACCGTATTACAGTGGTTCTTCTCCTATCTCTCTGGTCGGTCACAGTCGGTGTTGGTAAGAGGACAGAGGTCGACTCCTAGGCCCCTTGTTTGCGGGGTGCCTCAGGCTCGGTCCTCTCTCCCCTCCTATTTAACATCTACATGAAACCGCTGGGTGAGATCATTCGATGATACGGGGTGAGGTATCAGCAATACGCTGATGATACCCAGCTGTGTATCTCTACCCCACGTCAATTCAGTGATGCAGTGGATGTGATGTGCCGGTGCCTGGAGGCTGTGAGGGTCTGCATGGGAGTCAACAGGCTCAGACTTAACTCAGACAAGACCGAATGGCTTTTTGTTATTTTTGTTAGTTATTGCCTCCTAAAAACTATGTTGACTGTCCATCCTTGGTTCTGGGGGGCGGGGGAAATTGTCCCCCTCAGAATGGGCTCGCAATTTGGGTGTCCTCTTAGACTCACAGCTAAGATTAGAGCAATATCTGACAGCTGTAGCTAGGGGGATCTTTGCACAGGTTCGCCTGGTGCACCAATTGCGACCCTACTTGGATCGAGAGGCTCTCCTCATGCCCTTGTCACCTCATGGTTAGATTATTGCAACACGCTCTACATGGGGCTACCCTTGAAAAGTGTTCGGAGACTACAGTTGGTCTAGAACGCAGCCATGCGAGCTGTCGTGGGTGCACTCACATTACACCAAATCTCCATGAGCTCTACTGGCTCCCATTTGCTTAATGCATTGTAAGCCGCCTTGAGTCTCCAGAGAAGGGTGGCATATAAATTGAACAAACAAACAAACAAGATGATCTGTCCCCCTCTGCAGATACCCACAAAAACACAGCCAGTCGAGGGTTAAGGAAGCACTTGGCACACTCCACAGTTCTTATCTCAAACTTGGCAGCGATATGCACACCGTCTGCCAAGGACTTTAATAGTACACAGAAAGAAAAGCACCACAAATATTCAGCAAAGTCTCTGATCAGCTTCAGCTTGTAACTCCAATGCCTATCCAATAGAGTATTTGTTCATCACAGAAATCAGGACCCACCCTCCTGTCTTATATAGGCTCTGAGTGTGGTCCAGTGACTCATTGATCCTGTGACTCCAGTCCAGTGACTCAGGTCTACTCCCTCATACGTCTCCGCAGCTGCAGCAAGCGTTTATCTCGCCTTCTTTGGCGTGCATCCAGGAATGACGTCTCTCCCTCACTCTCATCTGAGACACCTGTTTCCCCACTACTTGGCTCTCTTTCAGCTGGCACCTGAGACGGTGCCAGAGGGGGGGGGGGCTGGGAGATCTGGCTGGCTCCTCTTCCTCCTGCTCAGAGCTTCCTTCCTCCAATGGGATAGGCTCAGAGGACGGGGCCACAACACAAATAAATAAATATTGATCTCCGGTCACAATTCAAGTTGTTGGTTATTACCTTTAAAGCCCTACATGGCTCAGGGCCAAGTTATCTTCAAGACCGCCTTCTACCGCAGAGCTCCCAGCAGCTGGTAAGATCCCAGAGTTGGTCTCCGGGTTCTGTCAGCTAAACAATGACGGCTGGCGGGCCCACGGGGGAGGGCCTTCTCTGTGGCTGCCCCAGCTCTCTGGAACCAGTTACCTCCTGAAGTCCGAACCATCCCCACCCTATTGGCCTTCCGAAAAGTGGTGAAAACCTGGCTTTTCCGGCAGGCCTGGGGCCGTTGATCTCGCTCTTGCGATCTGGCGAGATCCGGCCATGAATGGTATGAATGAGTTTTAATGTTTTAATGTTTTTAATTTAAATATTTTTTATTAGGATTTTAAATGTATTGTGAGTCGCCCTGAGTCTTTGGAGAGGGGCGGCATATAAATTGAATTAAATTGAAATTGAAAAATTGAAAATAAAGTATGACACCTGAAATATCTGTGGCAACTAATAGTCATCTGTTTTATTCAGCAGAGACCATCTCTTGAAAAAAAAAGACATAAAAACCTATTTCTATTTTAAAAATGCTAAGAAAGCCTTTATAAGGAGGTTGTGGTCCAGAATAAAATAATGTAAATTGCTTCAGAGAATTTCATTCTTACAACTTGATTTGCGTTTTAATTTTCACATGCTTAATTCTAATAGGATGTATAACACATTCTACCCAGCCCCTTAATAAATTGAATAAATATTTAAATTTGGTAGATAGGCAAAAGATACAGTGTTCCCCGAAAATAAGACCCTGTCTTATATTTTTTTGAACCCTGAAATAAGTGCTTGGCCTTATTGCCATGCATTCAAAAGCCCAATTGGGCTTATTATCAGGGGATGTCTTATTTTGGGGAAAACAGGGTAGTATGCAAATAAACAGAGCACATGAAGAAACCAAGATTTAAAAGTGTAAATGTATACCTAGAGTCATATAAAGTGGAAACCCAATTGGATTTATGGTATAAAATTGAACTTTTAGAGTGACTTTAAAAAAATACTTTAGGAAAGAATTGTTATCTATTGAATCCTTTATCTTTATCTTTATCTTTTATTCAATTTATATACCGCCCTTCTCCTTTCGGACTCAGGGCGGTGAACAGCCAAAGTAAAAACATTTGTACACAAAAGTTAAAATAATTTTAAAAGTAATTAAATAAAATTTGGCCCATAATTTAAAACATTTCAGTTAAAATCAGTATCAAACTTTAAAACCAACATGGAATCAGGCCAGCCTGGCTATCTGAAAAAAGTAAGTTTTTAGGGCCCGACGAAAAGTCTGGAGGTCTGGGATCATTCGTATCTCTGGGGGTAGATTGTTCCAGAGGGTAGGTGCCACCACAGAGAAGGCTCTCCCCCGGGGGGTCGCCAGCCGACATTGTCTGGCTGACGGTACCCTGAGGAGGCCCTCTCTGTGGGAGCGAACCGGCCGGTGGGAGGCAATTGGTGGCAGAAGGCGGTCCCGTAAGTACCCCGGCCCTAAGCCATGGAGCGCTTTAAAGGTGGTCACCAACACCTTGAAGCGCACCCGGAAGTCCACCGGAAGCCAATGCAGCTCTTGCAGGAGAGGTGTCACGTGGGAGCGTCCTGTCACTCCCATAATCCCCCGTGCAGCCGCATTTTGCACCAGTTGGAGCCTCCGGATGCATCCCAAGGAGAGCCCCATGTAGAGAGCGTTAAATAGTCCAGACAAGAAGTGACGAGTGCTTGAGTGACCCTGCGTAAGGAGTCCCGATCTAGAAAGGGGCACAACTGGCATATCAGGCGAACCTGATAAAAAGCCCCCCTGGCCACGGCTGTCGTGTGCTCTTCTAAAGACAGCCGTGCATCCAGGAGGACGCCCAAGTTGCGGGCCCTTTCCGTGGGGGCCAATGATTTGCCCCCAATAACCAGCGATGGCACCAGCTGGCTATACCGGGATGCCGGCAGCCACAGCCACTCGGTCTTGGAGGGCTTGAGTCGAAGCCTTAACTCTAATGTGACTTTATCAATTGTCCCTCATCTTCTGCTTGAAAAGTTCCACAATGTGTATGAAGTACAAGGGTGAGAAATGGCCAGTTCTGAAGAGCGTAAAAAAGTAGTTGAAGTTATTTTTTTCAGTCAGGAAACTGATCAGTCTTCAACATGGTAACTGTCATGTATGTGCCTTCTGATTTTTATAGCATATAACCTCATCGTATCTGGCCAGATGGATGTGGTAATTGCTGGTGGTGTTGAATTGATGTCTGATATTCCTATCAGACATAGTCGGAAGATGAGAAAGATTTTGCTTGGATTTTCAAGAGCAAAAGGATTGGGTCAGAAGTTATCCCTGATCTCCAGAATCCGTCCTGATTACTTTGCACCTGAGGTAAAGCAGGAAATAGATTTCATTTCACTGCCTGCCTGAGGAACCAACTCAGAAAATGAGCAAGGATAAATAAAATAATGAGATAGAGACACATTGTGGCCAAATATGGTTGCTGACTCTAACTGTTCCCTGGATACTACATCTTCAACTTCCATTAACTTTGGTCTAGAAAGCAATTTATAAAATAAGTAGTCAAGGGTTCAAGTAGTCCCAGTATGTCAGCCAGTATGAGAATTCTGAGGAGAGTAAATTAATGTGTGCATGCTAGAAAAGATGTACCGTATTTTCCGGCATATAAGACGACTGGGCGTATAAGACGACCCCTGACTTTTCCTGTTAAAATATAGAGTTTGAGCTATACTCGCCGTATAAGACTACCCCTCTTCCAACACACACCAAATGAAAATTAAAAAACATCAGATTTGATTTCAATATGGTAATTTTAATTCAAATGCTTACGACATGCAGGTACTTAGCAGGAAAACTGTCACTTATAAACATAAGGCTGTTTGTCATCAAACATGTAAACATAAAACAGTGCAATTGGATTAAACTTTTCCTAGTTCACTCTAAAGCTGAAAGGAAGGATAAGACAATAAACCCATGAGAGCTGCCATGCTTTTTGTTTTCTAAACTGTCAACCAAACTGGAACTGATGATGTGCTAGAACTATGCTAGACCCAAAATGGCCCCTGCAACAAGTAGGAACCTCACACAGCCCCAAAAAGCCCCAAAAAACAACTTTCACACTTTACACACACACAAAACACAACACAACTGGCTCACCCACAATGTAAAAGCAGCTATGCTAGACCCAAAATGGCCCTTGCAACAAGCAGGAACCTCACACAGCCACAAAAAGCCCAAAAACCCAACTTTCACACTTTACACACACGAAATTCCACATACAGGTTTGTGAGATTTTGTGTGTTTGTGTAGTTAGAGTGAAACACTACAGAAGCACACTAAATCTCAGAAAGCTGCACAAATATTATTTTATTTTAATTTATTTTTATTTTTATATGAAAGCAGCTAAATTTAAAACTTCCTAAACTTTAAATGGCTAGGTCTAAAAAAAGAACAACTAAAAAAAAACCCCAATTAACTATTTCTTTTTAAAGCTCCCAAAGGGGGAAAAACATACCCAATAAAAGAGGGGTCTCCAACCCTGGCAACTTTAAGACTTATAGACTTCAACTCCCAGAATTCCTCAGCCAGCTTTGCTTTGCTGGCTGAGGAATTCTGGGAGTTGAAGTCCACAACTCCCAGAGATTCAGTTGCTTGCTAATGCAATGGATTGCAGGCAAGCGAAGCAAGGCAAGCGTTGCGACTAGCAGCTAAGGTAAGCAGGCTGGAACGGGGGTGGATTTTTGCTACCAATTAGCAGGCAACTCAGCTGGGATCATCAGCTTGGCTCGTCAGAGCCTTTTGGGCTAGTCTGCCTGGTTACAGGAGAACAACACCCAGCGTATAAGATGACCCCCGACTTTTGAGAAGATTTTCATGTGTTAAAAAGTCGCCTTATACGCCGGAAAATACGGTATCATATCAAGCCCTTAGCAGCTGTTCACAAATCTTCCCCAAGATACAGATATAGGCTTCTGTAACCAGATTTATTGGAAGGGGAAAGAGATTTGTTACAAAAAACTAGGGGATTTGCTATATTTAGTTTAGCATTTATATTTATTTCTAACTATAGAACTTTTGCTGTTAACTTACTGAAGAGTTGGCTACCTAGTAAAGAAAAAATGTGCAGATGTCCTTTTAATTCTTTGCAAGCTGTCATTCTTTTTCCCAGGTTTGAGAAACGCATTACATAATAGAGCAAAATGAGGCTGACGTATGGAATTCCTTTGTTGAAAGAAAAAGTAGGTTGAGGGAGGTAAAAGTCATGACCAAGTTTGTAGGTAAAGCAGTTTAGGAGGAAGAATAGATTAAACAAGAGATGGCCAAAGGTGAGCTGCTGCACACCAGTGTTACAGTACATATTTTACATTGCTAAATCCTGTGGATTTACCTTCAGCTATTAGATTATGGAGCTGTCTGCACTGAATTGAGGGACACAGATCTTCACATGATATTTTTTCAATAATTCTAGCTCCCTGCAGTGGCAGAATTTTCCACCAACGAGACCATGGGTCATTCAGCAGATCGCTTGGCAGCTGCATTCGCTATATCACGTTTGGAGCAAGATGAATATGCTCTCCGTTCGCACACTCTGGCTAAGAAAGCACAAGATGAATCCCTTCTCACTGATGTGGTAGCATTCAAAGTGCCAGGTAAAATGTCTCTTTAGAGGAATCTGTAGCAATGGTCCCACGTTCCAGAGGGATGTGGAAGGGAGGGAAATACTTTTCTCTTGGAATGGCTTTTAGTTTAGACGCTGAATAAAGAAAGAGAGCTCTTAAGGATAAGAGAGAGGAGACAAAAACCTGTTTTTACAGATATTAGTTTTTTCTCCCCCTTCTGCCTTATTCTTCCGCTCTTCCTTATTCATAGATTTCTTCAGTGGATAAGTTACGATTGAAACAGATGCCTTACCTGTGCCTAATTCCTGCTTTAGCTCAGCCACATCCATATAGCAAAAAAGGAAAGTGAAAACTTTCGCTGATATCCTACTTCATCTGGGATAATTTTAAATGTTCTCCTTAAAAATATGTATTTAGAGGTAGCAAATTGAATTTTGTGTTTAAATATTAGCAAATTTTCATCAAGATATGCATAGCTTCATCGGATTTAATAACAGATTTAAAAAACAAAAATATCCATTATCTCTGGTCAAAATGTTGACTGAATACCTTCTGTTAAAATGTTAGTAGTAAGTCAGTCGAATAGGCCTCAAATATACAGAACTCTTTAATGTTCTCAAGAGTATTTTGGTCAAAATCCTTCCTGGTGTTATATGGTGTAACAAGCACAACTAGCCCTTTTTTTCTGTCTTTTAAAATAATACAAATTTATTTTTCCTAAGAAAGATTGTCATCCTGCAAAATGATTATGGACTATACCCATATACCCATATACTGTAATGTACAGTATACCCATATACTGTAATCCTGTAGTAATATACTACAGGAATTGATATTAATTTCAACATTCATAATCCTCAACCAGCACACCCTCCTGCTGGGCTGACAATTATACCTCCTAGCTATAATTGTCTGGCTAACACAAAGCCCTCAGCCAGTTGCATGACTTTGACCATAAATCTTACCACTGGATGAGCTGCCATATCAGGGGTGTCAAACTCAATTTCATTGAGGGCCGCATCAGGGCTGTGGTTGATCTCGGGGGCTTGGTGGGTGTGGCTGACTGGATGGGCGTGGCCAGCTTGACGCCGCTCCCCAAACTGCTGGCATGTTTCTTCTTTGCATTGGTTAGATCGGACCAAAGCCACACTGGCCCAATGTTTCCTCTTCACATTGGGTAGACTGGGCTGAAGTGATGGGTAAACTGGGCCAAAGCAATGTAGGCCAGCCCCTTACATTTTCCAGGACAGCTCTGCGGGCAAGATCTGATCACATTGAGGGCCAGATTTGGCCCATGGGCCTTGAGTTTGACACCTCTGTGTTATATTCTTAAGAGTGTCTGGCTGTGATATTTCCAAGTGATCTAAAGGGAGCCTTCCCCAATCTGTCTGCAAAAGTGCAGGACTTGAATTGCAAGAAATTCAGCAGGAGGGTGTGCTGGTTGAGGATTATGAATGTTGAAATCTAGTAATTGTGAAGAGTACCTAGTTGGGAAGGGTTTCCTAGAGAGAGACAAAGTAACAAACGATCTTGGGAAATCTTGAAGGTAGAGGAGAAGATAAAGTAAATAGTTGGAGAAAGACTGGTCCATTGGAAGGGAATATTGGAAAAACATGTATGTGTTTAAGAGTATGAGCATCATAGGCCCTAGTCAAGAATTGCAGAAATGAAGAAGGTTGAATTTCACAGAAGCCTCTTCACATGACTCTTGCAGGGAAGGACACTGTAGTGAAGGATAACGGCATCCGGCCATCTTCATTGGAGCAGATGGGTCGACTGAAAGCTGCTTTTGTTAAGCCATATGGGACTGTAACAGCTGCCAACTCTTCTTTCCTGGTAACATCCTTGTACATTTCCCTTTGAAAAATACATTCTGAAGCATCCTCATTATAGAACATACTCACAATTGCTGGAATCTTAGATTGGCATTTGCTTTTAATCAGAATAGATTACAAAATTCATTCAAGTATAACACTAAGCCGCAATCTGGTTCATTAAGGACCCTTGGCTGTTCTTTTAGATTTTATGGTTGCTTCTAAAACTTGCATATGAGTATTTGTTACTTATCCAGGATTTGTCAACCTAGTAATGCAGTAACATTAGGAGGAATAATGTTTTTTTCCTAAAATTCGAAATAGTGTGACATGGCTCATTTTCCAAACCAGTGTAGCATTGTTATACAATAGAAGAAAATACATGTAGCTCACAGTTGAACTGTGGAGTCCTTGGGCTCTCTGATCTTGGTTGTTCGCAGATGTTTCATTACTTGACCTGATCAAGGCCTCCATAGTTATTACACTGTCCTCATATGGGATGTTCCCATCATATGGGAACACCTTTCAAATTACTTGGGTCTTAAAATTTTGTGACCCAAAACTCCTCCACCAAGTAGTGTCTGGCTTTCCTGCTTCTTTTGCCTTTTTCCATAGTAGTCATTGTTTATGCTTCCCCTCCCTCCCTCTCTCCCTTCCCTTCCCTTCCCTTCCCTTACCATTATCTTTTCTTCTCACTCTTTACTGGGGCCCAGCTGGTTCTTTTCTTTTCAGTCATCTTAGTTCCAGACTTTTTCCTGGCCAGCAGTTTTAAAATTCAGGTTTGCCTTTTTTTTTTTTTTTTTGGGGGGGGGGGGATTTATTTTCCATTAGGCTTAGATTTGAGGGTTTTTTTTTTTTAAAAACTGCAGTAAATGTGCAAATTGAATTAAGAGACAAAGGGATGGAGTTTACTTCTTTTTTCAGATTCTGATGGCATTCTTATATTGTCTCCACAGACTGATGGAGCATCAGCAATACTCTTGATGTCTGAAGAAAAGGCTTTGGCAATGGGATACAAACCAAAAGCCTATCTCAGGTGAATGGAAGCTCTCCTCTCCCTTCTCTCACCATCTGTCATAAAACCATGGCCATTTTGTCATCTATGTAACCATGTAATCAATCTCTCCTTTCTCTCTCTCTCTTTTTTTAAAAAAATGCAATTTAGGGATTATATATTTGTATCCCAAGACCCAAAAGATCAGCTTCTGCTTGGGTAAGTTGTAAATTTAGAATCCTTTTACCACGAAAATGGAAATGTGTCCATTTTCCAAATAATTTTATTTATAGAAACCTTATTCCCTCTTTCTTAGTCCTAGGCAACTATCCCAGCTGCTGCAGGGAGGTGCAACATTTTTCAGATGGAGGCTCACATTTGATCCTTAAGCAGTGTGTTAGGCATCACATTCTAAAAAATACGTAGATCTGAAATCGGCTGAAAATATGAGTTATTTTACTACTAAAAAAATGGGGCGGGTGGCCCAGTTTTTAAGATGCTGGTAAATTTGACAGCCCAGGTTTGAGATCTGAGTGCCGTGCTCCCGTTACTGGTCCCATCTAGCAGTTTGCAGGTCCTGCCCATCTAGCAGTTTGAAAGCACACATACGTGAGTAAATAAATATCCCACTTTGATGGGAACATAACAGCCTTTGTGTGCCTCGGTGTATAATCATATTGGCCACATGACGATGGAAATGTCTTTGGACAACACTTGCTTCCTCAACTAGGAAACAGATGAGCACCAGCCCCTAGAGTTGGACACGACTAGACAGGGGAAACCTTTACCTTTACCACTAATATGTATGGCTCCTGACTCCCAGCTAATTACATAACAATATGATTATTCCCTTTGAATATAATTTCCCCCCCTCCTTTTTGTCACATAAAATTTACTGGCAGCTTTTCTTGGCAGGACTGGCAACAGCAGTAATATTTCATGGGGAGCGGAGATTGCCACTTCTTCCACAATGTATCTATCACTTGACTTTTGACAGTTGTAGCAGCCTATTTCTGTTCCATTCAGCTAAGATTCTGTAGGACACATGAACTCAATCCTTCCCTACCTTCTTCCACACATTCTTCCTTCTCTCACACATTCTTCCCTACCCTTAGCATAGGGCTGTATTGCCATCAACCCCCACTGAAAATCATTCAAGAGTTGACTGCCCTGGAGAAGACAAATACTGAGCTGCTGACTAATGGCAGACATACCAACACCCATGCTCAGTTTGGATTCTTACGTTTTGTCACTGATATTTGAAGAAACAACGGCTGAGTCATAAATACAAATCTCCACAGCTTGTAAGAAATGGTGTAAAATCCTTCTGAATTCTGAAATTGCTTTGTTTATGTAGTTTCTTATTTTTTTCACTCATCTCTTTAGCATATCTAATTTGCAGCAAACATTCTGTTTCCATTTCTTTGCTGCACAGCTTCTTATATCACCAGCAAGAGAGAAAATGTGCGTTACTATAGAAGTATTATGTTCTCTATTCAGAGTTTTTAGATCAGAGGTGGAGAGGATAAGAATTCTTCAAGCTACTTGGAAGAGAGAGCTATTTTGTTTATTTCTGCCAAATGAAAAGAAAGGGTGCCTTTTAAAATGGTGATATAGTCAGGCACATTCTTCTGAGTAGCTGCAGCCTTTCTCAGCCAGTAGGGTTTCCCCTGTCCAGAAGGATCTGAATGCAACTCTTGGCTTCTTTTTCTCTTAGGCCAACATATGCTACTCCCAAAGTTTTGGAAAGAGCTGGCCTAACAATGGCAGACATTGACGTGTTTGAATTTCATGAAGCGTTTGCAGTAAGTATTTCTAAAGTCATGTGCAAGACAGATAGCTTTGTTCAAACATTTCATTATATTTTTTACTTCACTCAGTAATTGTAGTTTTCAATCTTGGGTTGATTAGTTATTAGTTTTTATAGAGGGAACTGAAACTCTCCCTTTCTACAATTAAGGTGGCTAATCAACAACTTAAGTGAAAATAGTTTTAAAAAGTCACTTTAAATGCATAATACACTACTCCTACGAGCTAAAAAGACTGAATTAAAAGAAATATGTTTTCAATTTTTAAAAAAAGTTGTAAGAGGGAGATCTGATCTTACGGGAGACTATTTCACAAAGTTCTTTTTATCTAACATACAAAGTTCTGTGAATGGAAGCATCCTTAGAAAAGTCCCTCCTATAAATGTTAGCAACTAAAACAGATGGTTCTTCAGGCCTAATCCATGTAACGCTTATGGTGTGAATATAATGAAGGCATGAGAGGCAACCAGGCTGCCTCTTGCTGTTCATCCCCAACTGTCACCCCCCGGCCCTGTAGAATGGAATATGTTTCATCAGTTCAGACTTCACCAGACAATGACCCATTTATGGTTAGGGGCATCACTTCTGACATCTTCATGCAGAGACCACTGTCCCCCAAAATGAAAACCAGATTGTATGATTTGCCTCATGTTTAGATTTTGAAAGACTCTTATGTATAAAAAGCCTATATAGGCACGAAAGTTTGAACCACATCTCTTAACATTAAATCTCTCTCCCCCCCCCCCAATCCTCACATTTTGGAGTTTTCAGCATCACTTGTGTCAGGTGATCATTGGGAGATTTTGCCAGATGGGACGACTGATGTGAAGAGACTCTTCTTTCACTTGACCATTCAGAATGAAATACAAAATGAAGACTCTAAAATACAGTGCGAACATATGAAACAAAATTGAATGAAAGAGCAATAAAATAAAAGAAGCAAGTGAGGATACTGTAGGACTGTGTTCTTAATTCCAGTAATCAAAAAACAACATTATAAATAGAAACCCCAGTCCTTATATGCTTGTTAATTGCATCAAGTCTGTCTCGAATCCTGTACTTCTTTGTCTACTTTTTAAAAATAAATTTGGGGCAAGGTCACACACTGATATTTACACACAGGCCAGGCCAAGCTAGTAAATTCATATTGTCATAATCCAATTACTCTGGATAGCTGTTAACAATAAGGCTTCATTTAGTGATTAGGGCTTATAGCATTCTCCGTTGGATTCAAATTGCTATACTACAAATCCATTGAACAGCCTTGTTGACATCTGTTGACAGAATCCACTCTGGAAATTGGCACATTTATCATTTATTACAACTTTGATAGGTGATTTTGTTTATTTCAGCTGTTTTGCCCCATAATCCATTGTCACCTATTTTGGAAATGTCTTATGAGTCATGAGATTACTTACTTTTGCATTGTGGTATCTTCTCCTGTCATGAGAATGAACAAGTAAAATAGCATAACACAGTGGTTGGAATTAAAGTTTGGCAATAATAATTTGGAAATGTGTAAAACCTCAAGCACCTTATCAGCTAGTTGGTTTGTATTAATTCTTCTGGAGTTACAATAAATGTTTCTATTGTGGAGATTGCATGTATTTTGACTATATTATTGCTGCAATGTAATCTTCCCTTTCCCTTCCTTTCCACTATAGGGACAGATTTTAGCAAATCTCAAAGCCATGGATTCAGATTGGTTTGCCCAGAACTGCATGGGCAGAAAGTCAAAGGTAGGGTTAAGGTTACTGTGAATTTGTATATCTATTATTTTTCTGTATTTTGTCCTTCCTGTCCTCTGGTTTCCATCACCTTATCTTATTTTCCCTGCTACATTTCCTAGAAACTTCATAGAGGGCATGGTGGAAGTTAGAGGCATCCTGTTTATAGTTGTCTTTAGTTCTTCCCTAGGTCCAGTGTTTGCCACATGTGAGCAGACTTACTCTTCTCCAGTGATGTTTCAGTGGTTGAAGCAGTCACCTGGCAAACATCAGCTGAGTTGATATGTTACTTGTTCTGATGGTCTTTCAAGCTTAAGTTTTGTAACTTCCTTCCTGTCGTAGGTGAAATTGGATACTTTATTTCAGAGCCTAAGTCTCATTTACTGTTTTCCTACTTATAGGTTGGAGCTCCTTCTCTGGACAAATTTAATAACTGGGGTGGATCCCTGTCCTTAGGACATCCTTTTGGTGCTACCGGCTGCCGTTTAGTAATCACAGCTGCCCACAGGTTGAAGAAGGAAGGGGGACAATATGCCTTAGTGGCAGCATGTGCTGCTGGAGGACAGGTAACAATCCTACAATGAGCAATCTATATTTGTTTGTTTATGTATTTGTTTATTTATTAATAGTTTCTTATTTATATTCCACCTTTACTGTTTTTATAAATAACTCAAGGAGGCAAGTACTGTATACCTAATACAGATAAGTCCTCAACTTACAATCACTAAATGAATGTTAGTAAGTCGGGGACTACCTGTACTCCTTTCTTCTCCTATTTTGCCCACAACAATAACTCTGTGTATTGGGCTGAGAGAGAGTCGCCCAGCTGGGTTTTATGCCTAAGGCAAGACTAAAATTCTCTATCTCCTGGTTTCTAACCTAGTGCCTTAACCATCAGAACAAATTGGTTCTAGACTCAATGTAGCATGGCCATAGTTGCCTTGCGCTTGCCAAGGTTTCCTTTTGTAATCCTATTTTCCCAATGTTCATTTTTCTTTCTTCTTTTTTGGGGTGGGAATCTTGTTTTTCTCTTGTTGAGTAATTTCAGTTGTTCTCTTGCTGCAGGGCCATGCAATGATTGTTGAGAATTATCCGAAGTAAGGAGGTGAAAATTGGCATGAAGGGATTTGCCTGTTATCTGCAAGACAGCGAATGTAGTAATAATGCTCCAAAAGATATCTCTGGACTTTCCTACAAAGGACTCTCAGTGGCTTTTGTGAATATTTTCTAGTGCCTTCAAAAAAATTGTTTCACAGTAAATGGAGAAAGCCACACATATTTTATCTCGATATTTACGTTAATATAGGTTTCCTGCCACTTGACAATAGCTAATTACTTTTTTCCCACCATGAGAATAATATTGTAAGTTGGCATGCTGCGTTCTGTAAAGTTGTCTGGTAATGAGCGATAAAGCAAAAATTGCTATGCAAAGAGAATGGTTCTTAACAGTTTTTAAGTGAACAACATGGCTTTGAGGTTTCTTTAAAAGGAAAACCTCTAAATGTTCTAAACAGTATCTATCTGACATCAGCCTTAATAAATGAGAAAGAAGACTGGAACACATGTGTCACTGTTGTTGTTTTTTATCAGATGTCTGAGTTTTAGGATGCAGAAAAGCTGGACCTTCTCAGCTTATCTGCTTTCTGGTGCTTTTTCCTTCTGCTGCTTTAATGGCAGCTCAAGTCTGCTTAACCATCTTGTTCAACTCAAATGTGTGAAGTGGTTTCATTTGAATACTGATTCTTCCCAGCCAGCCTCTGCTCCCAATTTCAAAAGCTGTCAGACTTAATTCAGGGAAGTATGGGGTGTGTGGAAAATAGTAGCTGATGAGCCACTACCACACTTACAGAACTGTCCTCCCCAGAAGAAAACTGTGGTGCTGGAAAATAAAACTGACTTGGATTTTATCATATACGTAACCCGTTCCTGTAAAACCAGTACAGCGATCAGCCTTCAACCCAATATCCAGAGTTAAATATTAGATGGAATTACATCATGCTGGATGAAAATCAGGTCAGTGGCTTAGCATGATGTATGAAAGTACTGTTGCATGTCAGAATGTCTGGATTAAAGCAGTGTTACCCAGATTTATAAAGGTAAAGTTGCCCCTCACATATATGTACTAGTCATTCCTGACTCTAGGGGGTGGTGCTCATCTCCCTTTCAAAGCCGAAGAGCCAGTGCTGTCCAAAGATGTCTCCGTGGTCACTTGGCCGGCATGACTAAACGCCAAAGGCGCACGGAACGCTGTTACCTTCCCACCAAAGGCGGTCCCTATTTTTCTACTTGCATTTTTTACAAATGTTCTAGCAATGCGAACTGCTAGGTTGGCAGAAGCTGGGAAAAGTAACAGGAGCTCATAGCGTTACGTGGCACTAGGGATTCGAACCGTTGAATTGCTGACCTTTCGATCGATAAGCTCAGTGTCTTAGCCACTGAGCCACACACATACACATCCCACCCCTAGTCTTGAATGTCTTGTTCCAATAGTCTCTAAAAAAATAAATTATTGTAGATGACTAGGCAGAGCCCAAGGGAAGGGCTCAACATGTCGTAAGTCACGAGTCCCTGCACGCCCACAAGAGATTGAAGTCCAGCTTGAATGTCTTTTTAATTCCCACTCATTTCCCTTGGCCGTTAGTAGGTCAGATTCTTGTAGAGAGCTTAAGCTTGCAATAAATCTTTGCGCTCATTTGAGCTGCCTGAATCTCCTGATTTCCCCAGCGCTTGACAATTATTAAGTACATGAATACCAATGTTCATTTAATTCAATATAATGTTTATTAAATGAACATGAATTCAGATTTCATCTTAAGATCATTTATTCTTTGGTGTATGTGTGTGTGCGTGTGTATGTGTATGTGTATGTGTATGAGGTATTCCACAAAGGTTAAGTTTGGGTTTCAGCTCCCAAGGAGTTATACATTCCTGGTATTGAAAAATCATCTTGAATTCCAAAATGCCTTGGCAATGATTTCTCCATTGTCAATGCCCAGCCTTTGTCAGTTCTGGAAATGTCTGCTTCCCAAGTTAATATGAATCAATAGTGACTTCCAACATCCAGCTAGCATAAAAAAAGCCTGACATAAAAGACAGCAGAAACATTCCTGAGAAAGCAGATAGGATCCTTGTGATTGTGAGCTTGGCCGCCTAGATCCATATTCCTGGGTGATCAAGGCCACCTGGGAAGTGTGACATGCTTCTGCCAGCCCTCCATTCCATTACAGGTTGGGTCCAAGTGGTGGTTAATGCCTCTGCAGGAGGGTGTGGTACCACCTGCTTCTTGAGAAGGAAGCCATGGTGAGCCCCTTTCTCAAGAGGCCATCCTTAAATGCAACAGTGCTTTTGGTCCAGGCTCCAACTAGACAGAACAATCCAACTTCTCTTTAAGGAAGGTTATGAGAGAGTGGTTGGCACACAGTTACAAAGGGCCCTGGATGAAGCATTTACCAATCCTTCTCAGGCTGGGGCACAGCACTGAAAAGGCATTGGTTGCACTTGTAACCTCTGGAGAATGGGATGGGAGTGGCACAATCATTCTGGCCCTTCTGGACTTCTCAGAAGCTCAATACTATTAACCATTATATCCTTCTGATCCCGCTTTGGGGGTTGGGAGTGGGAGGCAATGTGCTTCAATGGTTCTTTTCCTTCCTCCTCCTCCCTCCATGTTCCAGTTTGTATTGGGGGAGGAGAGATCAAGGTTTAGGCCCTGTGGGGTGTTTTGGGGCTCCAATCTTTCACCTTCCTGGGAGGTTATGTGATGCTGTGAGGTGTGGTTATACCTCTCCACCCCTAGCTAGGCAAAGGATGCTGTTGCAGTATAGGCCATGTGCCTGGAGACTGTAAGGGTCTGGATTCAATCATGGCAAGACAGAGTGGCTCTGGGTTTTTGACCCCCCTAGGCCAGGGATGGCTAACCTTTTTGCCATTGCATGCCAAAAGCGGTCGCGGGGGGGGAGGGTGTCGCACGTCTGTGTGCCAACACCTATAATTCAATGCCCCTCCTGCACTCCCCCCGCTTTTGGCGCGCGATGGCAAAACGGTTACCGGTGAACCCAGTAGGTCTCTTTTGCCCTCCCCAGGCTCCAGAGGCTTTTTTGGGGCCTGAGGAGGGTGAAAATGGCCTTCCCCACCCCCGGAGGCCCTCCGGAGACCAGAAACGGCCCATTTCCTGACTTCTGGTGGGCCCAAAAGGCCTGAAAATCAGCTGGCCGTTGGGCACATGCATGCTGGAGCAGAGCTAGGGCAACGCTTGTATGCCCACAGATATGGCTCCGCATGCCACCTGTGGCACGCATGCCATAGGTTCGCCATCATGGCCCTAGGCCCAGGTGATGACTCTGACTCTGGACTCTGGATGGGATGACTCTGGATGGGATGGCGCTCCCTTGGACTGAGCTGCTGTGCAATTTGGGGATCCTCCTAGACACACAGTTCCTGCTTGAGGAGCAGGTAGCAGCCATGACCAGAGGAGCCTTTGTACAGATTTGTCTTACGTGCCACCTGTGACTCATCCTGGATCAGGAAGCTTTGCTCGTGGTTTCTCAAGCCTTCGTCAGTTGGGTTCCATTGGGTTTATTGCAATGCATCCCCCATGCGCTCTTAGGTTTACTCACATTATACTCCTTTTGGAGAAACAAGGAAAATCAATATTTATTTATTATTTATTTATTAGCTTTATATTGCCGCCTATTCGCCCATGGCGACTCATATACAATAACATGTTGTTGAAGAATATTCTTCACTAGAGGTTCCTACAGTTTATTCTGTTATGGAGGTTGGGACAGCAAACAGGCACACAGAGCACAGATACAACCTATTTAAGATGACAATATTGAATCGTAGATGGACAGATAGTATTGTTCGGATTGGGCACATTGGAAGACATTACAGTACACAGAAGACTACTGTTGTGGCCCCGTCCTCTGAGCCTATCCCATTGGAGGAAGGAAGCTCTGAGCAGGAGGAAGAGGAGCCAGCCAGATCTCCCAGCCCCCCCACCTCTGGCACCGTCTCAGGTGCCAGCTGAAAGAGAGCAAAGTAGTGGGGAAACAGGTGTCTCAGATGAGAGTGAGGGAGAGACGTCATTCCTGGACGCACGTCAACGAAGGCGAGATAAGCGCTTGTAGCAGCTGAGGAGGCGTGCGAGGGAATAGACCTGAGTCACTGGACTTGAGTCACAGGACCAATGAGTCACTGGACCACACCCCAGAGACTATATAAGAGAGGGTGGTGGTCAGTGATCCCTGTGACGAACAAAACTCAATCTGGTAGTCATTGGGGCCTGAAGCTGCTAAAAGAACGGATTTTGGCAAAGCTACGTATGTGATTTTCTTTCTGTGAACAATTAAAGCACTTGGCAGACGGTGTGAATATCGCTGTCAAGTTGGAGATAAGGACTGTGGTGTGTGCCAAGTGCTCCTTTAACCCTCGACTGGCTGTGTTTTTGTGGGTGTGTGTAGAGGGGGACAGATCAACTACACAGCTAGTCAAGGCTAAAAAAAACCCCAGAGAAATGACTTCTGTTCTATGATAACAAGCTAGTTTCATGTTCAGTGACTGTAGAGGTGATAACAAGGGTTACAAATAATATTTGGAAATGAATATCGGAAGTCTGCAAGGTTTGTCAAGGACAGATGTATCTCTTTTCATGGGGGCATTTGGATGGGTTTATTGAAATAATACACTCATGGGAGGAACTGGAAGCGTTGTGATACTGGCTGGGAAATAGCTAAGCTCCAATGGGCTTCTTGAAAACCCAGCCAGACAAACCGCTGTTGGGGGGTCTACGGACCTGAACCATCTTGGAGGGACGGGGGAGAGAGAGTGGCATCTCGAAAGACCAAAGAGAAGCAGGCAAGCTCCTCGGAAGGTCGGAGACAGCTCTTTGTCCCGACAGTGGGGGAGGCGGCCATTATGTCCGCTCCAAGCTGGGGCAACCAGATTAAGATGTGAGCAGAAGTGGAGAATGAACAGAGTATTTTTACCGGGTGAGTAATTGGCCAACTCACAAGTAAGAAGAAAAAACTTTTAAAAGCTTGAAAGAAGTTCCAAAGACTAATTAGCGGCTAATTGACACTCAGAAATTTAAGCAAAGGAACAAAAGGAATTTTAAAACTAAAACTAAAGCCTTAAAAGGAATTTTTCACTGGGATTTAAAACTGGATTTGGATGAAATTAAAACAAGACAAGAAAAAGGGAGATGTTGTTATTCTTTAAACAACAAAAGGATTTAATTCGGAGAAGAGGAAATAATCATTTTTGTGGATTTACAAAGGGATATTTTATGGCTGTAGAATTTGTGAATTGGAGAGAGAGATCTGCTGGTGGAAAGAAAGTATAGTACTAAGTTTATTTATATCATCGTGAGAAAATTCTGGAAGTACTGTAGGAGTGTTTTGTTTATATAACTAGAATGTGATTGCAAGAGGAGCGGGGAGAACCAAGATTGAAATTGGAATGGCTCAAAGGAACGTTTGAATTGGACACTATCTGGAAAGATAAAAAAGAAAAAAGAGACACTACATGGACTTTGAATATGAATTATATATTCATATTCAATTATATTCAATTATATATAAAGGAATAATAAATTTAAAAATCCTTGCCTTTTAAATTGATAACATGGAGAATTGGGGAGGAAATAAATGAAAATAAAATACAGATGATTACACTGGGATTAACAGTGACAGAATAAAAAAATTGATTACACTGGGATTAACAGTGACAGAATAAAAAAGATGATTACACTGGGATTAACAGTGATAGAATAAAAAAATTGATTACACTGGGATTAACAGTGACAGAATAAAAAAGATGATTACACTGGGATTAATAGTGGATTAATAGTAGAGTAAAAATGGATAAGGGGGAATGCATCTCAAAGAGGAAGAGAAGAGAAAGAAATGGGGAAGAAAAAGGAGGAGGAGAAGGCAAGGGAATGGGAGAAAGGGAGGAAAGTGTCAAGAAATGGAATTGTGGAGAAATTAAAAGAAAATAGTAAAAATGAATTTAAAAGATGAATATGCTAATTGAAGAGAAGGATGTTAACTTTAGAAATCATATGTAAAAAGCAATATAGAAGGAAGATACAGATTATTGTAAAAGGGATATAAATAAAGATAAAATGAAATGTGAATAAGTAAAAAAGAAGAAACACTATTTAATGTAGATCAGTAGATGCAATGTGAAAGACAGAATGGACTATATTTTGTTGTTGGAAGATTTACAAATTCGAGAATAATAATAGTAACAAAATAATTGAAATTAAGGGGAAAATTGAAATGAATAATTGAATAAAATGGAAACGTTAATAAATGATGCAAGTAAGAATAAAACAATATATGTAAGAAATAAAACAGAAGAAAGATATTGTTAAGGGTTGGAAGGTTATACTATTAAAGGATTTAAGAAAAAAATGGCATAAATTGAAATACATTGTTAATAATTAAAGATAAGGGGAATTTTGAGAAAATATAAATGAAAGAAAAGTCGGGGTTGCCTGGACACCATAGTGGAAAATAGAAAATAGAAAATAGATACAGCAATAGAAAGAGACAAAAGAGGAGTAGAGGGATGGAAGGGAGGGGAAATAAGAGTAGAAGAGAGAGTTAGAAAGAGAAAGAGAGAAGAGGGAGAAAGGAAGGGGAAGTAGAGAAGGAGCAGGAGAAGAGAGGAGAAGAAAGTAGAAAGAAGGGAGGGAGAGGAGAAGAAAGATTGCTGTAAAATAAAAAAGATAAAATGGAAGAAAGGCAACCCCGAACATGCATAAATGTACTAGGATAAAGAATGAGTTATTAAAAAATAAAAGAATAAATATGAGTTAAAACAGAAAAATTAGAATTTGAGGATGAATTAAGATGTTTATATAAATAAACATAGAAATTTTAAGACATGATTAAAAAATGGAAAAAGGAAATTTTGGCAAAAATTGTATCTGAGTAAAATGTACTTGAATATGTTAAATTGTATAAGTTATGATACGGCCAATACTCTGTTCATAAAATATGCAGGTGAAAATGGGGGAAGGGGGGTTAAATAAAACTTGATTAAAAAAAAAAGAAATAATACACTCATCAGACCAGCCTGCTTCTGCCTGCATTAGAGTTGCGGCATCTCAGTTGTCAACTGGCTTTCCTTGGCTTTTGCCTGTGATTATTTGGAATCATAGCTAACCAAACTAGAAGTGCTCCTACTAGTATCAGAGCTTGCTCATCTGTGCAGACTGCCGATCTCGATTGCTATGCCTCAAATCCGAAGTATGATGCTTGCCCTGTGAACAAAAAAACTGAGATGCAAGGATAACAAGAAAAGGATGAACTGGTTTATCACCTATTCAGGATCCTATAGAGTCAGGAACAAGAAATGGAAAGGAAATTTCCTACTGAGTTCCAAAGTTTGCTCTCCACATTGGACTCAGAACATCAAAAACTTCATTTCATTCTACACCAGAAGTTATGAGAAAAAGAAGCATATAGCCTTCCCTGAAATGGCAAAGAAAACAAGGGGTAAAGTAGCGTTTCCCAACCTTAGCAACATTAGGATATATGGACGTCATCTCCCAGCATGACTGACTGGGGAATTCTGGGAGTTGAAGTTCACATATCTTAAAGTTGCTAAAGTTGGGAACACTAGTTTAGGAGATTCAAGCTATGGGGCAATAGATGCTGATGACATGGGTTGGAAAAATTGAATTTATAAGAACAGGGCAGCACTGAAGTATCTTCCAAGTGGATGATTCAGCCAAGCTAAGTTTGAATAGATGGCATAGGGCCTCTAGAGTTTTTTAACAAGGTGATATGAAGTGGCTTTTAATTGCCTGATATGTACCCTTCCAGATACAGATAAACTGCATAAATGTTTCTGTAGGATTCCCTCATCTAAAAGGCATGTGCAGCGACTCCTGGTGTCCATAGTGTAGAAGTAGTTGCATTTGATACTTCCCAGCCAGCAAATTTTATTTTTTTATTTATTAGATTTTTATCCTGCCTTTATTACTTTATAACATATTTCAAAAACTCCACTTTTGAAGCTCACTCAGCCACAGCCATTGCAGAAGTGCATCTGCTCAATAAGTAGGTTTAATTAAAACTTCTAGGGATTAACATTAACGAGATTTCTTTTTTAGGGAGTAGGCAATCTGGAATGGCAGCAAGACTTCTGTATTCTCCCTGAGAAAAACATAAAAAGCATTAGCAACTCTATTTATTTTATATCTTTTACCAAGGATTTGGTGCCTGGCTCTTATCAAAGAATTGCAAAATGTAAGGGTGAGAAAGGAACCTGGAGTTCATATTTCCTGCCTAATCAGGGGATTGGACTAGATCTCCAAGGTCCCGCCCAACCCTGTCCCATCCCGTCCCGTCCCGTCCCGTCCCGTCCCGTCCCGTCCGATTCTATTCTATTCTATTCTATTCTATTCTATTCTATTCTATTCTATTCTATTCTATTCTATTCTACTCTACTCTACTCTACTCTACTCTACTCTACTCTACTTATATAGTATAAATCAATATAAATCACTAGTGAGGAAATAGGGTGAATACTTCTAGGGAATGAAAACCCACCATCCCTCAAAATAAATTGTTCCACTATCAAATAAAGGTAGTCCTAGTCTTACGATCACCATTTTAGTGATTTAAAATTTCCATTGCTGAGCAAGACAGTTGTGAAGTAAGTTTTGCCCCATTTTATGACCTTTCCTGCCACAGTTGTTAAGCGAATCCTTTGTTCATTAAGCAAGTCTGTCTTCCCCCATTGACTTTGCTTGTCAGAAGCTGGTTGGAAAGGTTAGAGATGGTGGTCACATCACCCTGGGACAGTGCAAGTGTCATAAATACATGCCAGTTGCCAAGTGTCTGAATTTTGACCACGGGGATGCTGCAACAGTCGTAAGTGTAAGAAAACCCATCGTAAGTCCCTTTTTCTCAGTGCCATTGTAACTTTGAACAGTCACTAAACAAATCATTGTAAGTCGAGGACCCTTTGTAGTTCACATCATAAACTGCTGTTCAGCCAAATTTGATTTCCTCTAGAAAGTTTGTGCCAATGGAATTGGCTGGTTTTGTACCAAGCAACCTACAAAGCCCAGTCATGGGAGTAAATCTGAAAAGCAAGTCCTCCTGCAGAAGGGGATAAATAAAGCTTAATGAGGTTTGCTTATTCTTTCTTTCCCTGCAAATCTGCTGAGTAGGACAGATGGTGTTAATATGCTTACGTTGCGTATAAGAGGTTCAGCTGCACCTCCCTCCCCATTCCCCCAGGGGATGGAGGGGGAAGGGAGGAAGATTGAGATTCATTCTTTCCCTTCAGATCTTGTTTCACAACGACAGCTATACCAATCCCAAAGCAGAGTGTGAACCATTGATTCACCCTAGGGCAGGTTGAGACATCACCCAGCATTATGGTTTGGATATATATACCCATATATAGAAACTTAATCTATGGTCTGAGTTTGGGTGTCTCCAAGGCATAACTACATATGGTTTAGTGTGTTTTGCAAATAAGATCCACATAGATATGAACCATTCTTGGTGTGAAACAGGAAGCAGGATCAATCAAATCATAAATTGCCTTGAAGTTAAAGCAAACACGGATGGGTGTATGCATGTCAGGTTGCGCATGAGTGAAAAGAGAGTGCTTCAGATTAGATTCTTAAGGCAAAGAGAAGGGAATTTTCCCAGATGGCTCCTGCAGACACCTGAACATGAACGTACCTGTTTGATTGTGTGGCTGCAAGTCAGGAAAGACAAGGATTCTCCTGCCTGGATTTGAAATCAGAAAAGGAGGAGACTGGGGAAGGGGAGGGTAAGGAGCTGAGAAAAATCTCCAGGTATGTTTGGAGATTAGCACAAAGGCGAGGAACAACTCAGCCTACTCAGCCAGGCTGAAGCTGAGGGACAAAAACTCTTGAGTGTCTTAAAGGCCATTCTAGATCTTCCCAGTGGACAAGATTCAATACCTGGCATGGGTCCATAACATCAGTGATCCTAGGAATATTTAATTCCACTTCAGCAACATCGGTAAGTGCATATCTCTCCTTGAACATGCAGGCATTTATGTTCCTTATCAACTCTGAACTACAGGGAGGGCTTGAAATTGTGTTCTCATCGTTCGTCCACAGTCTGGAAGTGAATTTGTAACTGCCACTTTAAGCTGTTTGCTGAATTTAAGCTGTTTGCTTTCTGCTGGGAAACTTAATTTTTGAAAATAGAGTCAGCAGTGCAATTTGCTGTATATTGGATGTTGATGCATGGAGGGCTTTGAAGGGATCCGGGCATCAATCTGGAGTGGCAAATACTTCCGGTACAGATGAATTCTCATAAATATTTATTCCAAATCCTCCACAATAACTTTGGGCATGGGTGTTTCATCTCATGAGGGTTGACATTCTCTAAGTGGGATGTTTTAGCAGTAGAAGTTCTCACAATGCAATATCTTTCTTGCTAAAGGGTAAATAAGCATGGCCAGCTATCAAAACAAAAGAGAACAAAACTAAAACAAAACAAAACAAGCAGTGACATTTCAGAAGTGCAATATTTAGCCAGAGTTTACTTCTTTCTCTGGACTTCATTTTATTATTTCCTTTGGAAGAAGGTCATAAAGGCTTGCGGTGCTTAATCATGTGTTTGTTACAAATATACAAGTTGGACTTGAAAGGAGACAGAAGAATTCTAGGAGTTGAAATCCACACATCTTAAAGTGGCCAAGTTTCAAAAACATTGTTCTATGTTATTCACTAAGCTAGTTGGGGATGTTGGAGCTTGTGGCCCATTTATCAGAAAGGACTAGATGGGGGGAATAGGCTACCCCATCTTTTCTTTCATGTGTGTGTGTGTGTGTGTGTGTGTGTGTGTGTGTGTGTGGGAGGGAGGAGGACTTCGTAAGGAACGTCTGACAGATGGTGAGATTCCTAAAGTTTTCTGTGGAGTCATTTTGCTTCCATCTCTCTAAATCTCACACTTTGAATGCAATTTAGCAGCCAGTCAATCCAGGCTGCGTGCAAGCAAGTAACCACAGATTCTCATGATTATATCAGTCACTATGCCTTCAGTGCACATTTCTTATAGAGTAGGTTGTTTGAAAGAATGCTTAGATAAGCTTTTGCAAGATTAGGCAAGATATTCAAGAAAGGTGAATGTTATATAAAAAAGGTGCCATTTGGAAGGTGAGGATTCAGTTTCGTTTGAGCCCAGTGGCCATACTTTTCATTGTGAAGCCTTTTCCCCTAGGCTACGCAATGTCTTCCTAGTTAAACAAATCTCAGAAGTTAGTGCATATTTATCAAAATGGCTAAGATTTCTAGCTTTAAATTTAAATTTAAATTTATTGTCTGTCCAAGTCCAGTGAACTCTGGGCAGTATGCAAAACTAGGAGAAACATAAAAACAACTAAAAATGTTGAATTTCACAGACAGCCCAAACTAAAAGTATATAATGAAGAGCAAAAACAAATAAAAAATGGTATCTTAAACAAACCGTAAACGTCAATCGTAGGCCTGAGATCAAAGCCAGGTTTTCAAAGCTTTCCAGAAGCTTAGGAGTGCAGGTACCATTTTTATCTCTGGAGAGGATGCTGTCCCACAGGTTAGGGGCCACAACAGATAAAGTGTGCTTCCTTGGTCCCACGAGAAGAAAATGTTGAATATAGGGAAACTTCCATTCTATTGAAAGATATTGGGTACGCAGAAACTATTGGAAATAAGCAGCCTCCCAGATATCCAGGCCCTATGCCATACCAAGCCTTATAGGTAAAAATCAGCACCTTAACTGGCTCTCAGAAGCCGACTGACAGCCAATGCAGCTTATGTAGTAGTTGTAATGCACACACACACCGGCAGGTGCCTGTTACTGCCTGCATCCGTTGCATTCTGAGCTTCTGGACAGCTTCATGTACATCACATTGCAATAATCCAGTTATGAGGTGACCAGGGCATGAGTGATTGTCTGAAGGGTCTCCTTACCGAGGAAAGGGTGCAACTAGTACACAGAATGGACCTGTGGAAAAGCCCTCCAGGCAGGGCTTTCTGTTACCTGACATGCCATGACGTAAAACATGCAAAAGGGCAGGGAGAAACGTAGCCCTTGCTGAACAAGAAGTAAAACAGGAAGACGCTTTAACCCTGCAGAACCTGGCCCTAAACCTCTCCCATTTTAATGTCAATATATGTTATGTTGGACTGTTGATCTTGTTTTACAGAAGGGAGGGTTGGTTATGGGATTCTGGTTTTTGGAAAGAAGAGAGACTTTTGAGCACTGTTGATGAAAAGCCTTTATATTAATTCACTGGCTGGCAGCCTTTTGCACAATGAGCCAAACCCCATGTCAGGATTCCAAGTAACACCCCCAACAAAAGAAAACTCCGAGGCTTGAGTTTCCTCAAAGTTCCATTTTATTAGAGATGTCATATTGGCACAGCTGAGAAAACATGAATCTGAAAATGTCCAGGTTTTCCACACCCAAAGGAAAGTTCAAGTCCCTGCCCAGCATCCACATGTCCATCACATGGTCCAATCAAAGCACCGTCCCAACTGGAGATGCCTCCCAGTTCCAGCTATCCAGGTGCAGGGCAAGATGTCCTTGACTTTCTGAGAAAGGAATGTTATTATGACTACTGTATATATCACCTGGCTCCATACAATTCCCCCCTCCCAGTTTCCCACAGTAGTAAATGTGGCAGGCCTGAAGATCCAACGAAAAAGATGGCTTCCAGGCCTGCATTTGTAATGTATATCAGAGGACTCCTTAAAATGATTTTTCTGCTTTGTCAACAGTATATTGTCCACCGGCTTCACGACTTTGTGTGCTTGGCTCCTTCAGCTCATGATCCCGACGAGAGCAATGCTAAGAGGGGATTGGAAGGCTTGAACGGCATGGAAGAATCACAAGCAGAGCCTGCAGGCTTAGAGAAGGTTAGCTGTCCCCTTCCTGGAGATTAACTAAGCACTTTGGACTCTGTTTCCTTTCCTTTCTCTGGCTCTAGCAATCTGCAATAAACATTTCATCCTTATGCAGAGTGCAGATTCTGTAACTTTTGTGTTCTAGAGCAAAACAATGGCAAACCATTTACATTGGATTTATTCTTGCCAAAATGCCAAAATGCGCTTATCCATTAATCCAGTTCTAAGACCGTCTTAAATTGTGTATAGTACAGTGCTTTGTCTCCCAAATAAATGCTTTTAAGCATGCAGGAGTGTGAACGTAACAAGTCTTGGAACAAACCAGCCGCTCCTGGATGTTCTGAGGCACCATTTGGAGAATGAATCCAAAGCGATGCAGAAATCCTTAATCAGAATAAGCGATAATGGAGGTGCCCTCAGATCAATAATGGAAAAGAGGCCACTTCATGCCAGGCAAAACTAAACCACCTGGCATTGTATTGCAGGGCCTATGATGGAAAAGGATCTTCTCTGCCCTTTTTATCTATTGAATATCTCTGACTGAAAATGACACTTATTGAATCTGGTCCACTCTACACATAGAACAGATGCTGTGTTACTAAACCATGGATTCCTTCTGAGCTCTTCCATAATTTCTACTAGTTCAGTGTTTCTCAACCTTGGTAGCTCGAAGATGGGTGGACTTCAATTCCCAGAATCCCCCAGCCAGTGCTGGCTGGGGGATTCTGGGAGTTGAAGTCCACCCATCTTCAAGCTACCAAGGTTGAGAAACACTGAACTAGTTAATAATGAATAATAATTTTTGTAACTCCATTCTTCATCAAGGGACAGAAATAAAACCTGTGGAAATATTACAACCGAATGGAACATACTGGTATTGGCCAGAGAGTTTAGACTTTACATTATATTGATTGTATTCTTTATTGTCCAGGTTTTGATTGATTATATACTACTGTGAAATCTGCTGAATCTAGAAGATTTCTTAACAGTGGCTTGGTCAAAAGTTGTCCTTTTTTGAGCACAAAACTGGTGGAAGACAGTAGGAACACTAGGCAGCATTAAATAAGTTTAGATTGATTGCAAGCTTTGTTTTCCAACCGGTTATGGCATGAGAAGAACCTTGATCAATCTGATAATAGGACTTTGGTTTAAAGATAGCAGGAATTCCTTTGATCTCTCAGTAGCAGCTTTGATGCTATCAACTTTGGTAACTAGCCAAACTAGTTTAGGAGATTGGAGTCCAGAGCAATAAGGTTTTCCTCTCTTAACCTGAAGAATGCATTTAGAAAGTAGCAGTAGGGATGGGATTTTTTTTTTTTTTAGATTTATATGCCGCCCTTTTCCGAAGACTCAGGGCGGCTTACAATGCATTATGCAATAGCCTTCATACTTTTGTATATTTTATACAAAGTCAGCTTATTGCCCCCACAAACTGGATCCTCAATTTACCTACCTTAGAAAGGATGGAAGGCTGAGTCAACCTTGAGCTTGGTGAGATTCGAACTGGAGTAATTGCAGACAGCTGGATGTTAATAACAGGCTTTAGTCTGCTTTTAGCCTGTTGAGCTATCCAGGCTCTTTATCTGAGCTCGGAGTGCCATCTTCTCCCTGCTCCCTTTCTCTCTATTACCTTTAAGTGGTTGAGTGCTCCAATACGTTGAGTGCTCCAATTACTTGGTTCAAGATATGATTGTTCAACCAGTTCTGGATTGCTATTCTCCCCAAAGGAGAGTATTCAGTTTGAGCATGTTTGCTGAACCAACATTTTCAGACATCTTAATGACATCAGTTAGTCAGTTATTTATTTATTTATTTCTCATATTATTAAGGCTGCCCTTGATTCTGGGTGGCATTAGCTAAAGGTTTTGGGCAAAAGTAACCTAGTCATAGTTACTATGTTCTGGTAACTTCCAGGACAGATTATTGATATCATTCTCCAGAACTATCTGGAAGCTTCAGTTAGTGTACAATTGGGCAGAAAAAAAAATTCCTGGGGTTCTTAGTTGATGATACTTCAGTTTAAAATATCTTTTTACAACTAGTGCCAAATCAAAGCATTTTTTTTGCCTAACCTCTCATTGTATTGGATTAATTTAGCTCTTACACTGTGTTCCTTCAACATACTTAATCAAATTAGCTTAACTTAGTAGGACAAGTCTTAAGTCACTTTTTTTGAGGCCATTGCAACTTTGAACTGTTGTTTTCAATGAATGGTCATAGCTGCATAGAATCTATCTTCCCTTAAGCATTTAGAACAGGGGTGTCAAACTGGCTGCCTATGGGCCAGATGCATCACATGCAGGCTATGCCCACCCCAGCTCTGCCAAGGGGAAAACGTCAAGTTATGTCATGTGACAGCAACATGACACTGTGAGTTTGACACTCATGCCATTGAATAACATCTTGCTACTTACTATTCCAGTAATAATAATAATGTTATACCTGTCTTCTGGCGGTCTATATAACTTGACATTAGGATGTACAGTAAAGTCTTTCTTTGGAGGAACATTGTGGTTCCAGTGTCGAATATTGCCTGCTTATTGTGTGGGAGGGTGCGGTGCAGTTCATTACTTTTTCTGTATTTGCTTTTGTTCTTAAGCATATATTGCCCTGAGAACCTTCCACTGAAGTCCAATTTGCAAGTGTACTGAATAAATAGAAAAAAATACCCTGTTTGTTTTAGCCAATGTGGCTTTGTTCATGTACTTCTATTTTATTGGCACAGAATTAAGAAAGGATTGAGAGATTCAAAAAGCAAAATTTCCTTTCATTACAAGCGGTCCTCAACTTAGGACAATTGGAGCCAGAATTTCTGTTGCTGAGCAAATCAGGTGTTCAGTGAGTCACTCTCAATTTTATGACTTTTTTTTTTTGCCGTGGCTGCTAAGTGGATCATTGCTGTTGTTAAGAGGAACACATGGTCATATCAAATTTGGATTTTCCTGCTGATTTTGCTTGTCAGAAGCCGGTTGAGGTTGTAAACAGCCTTCGCATGACCCCAGGACTGCAATTGCTATGAATAAATGCCAGGTTATCTAGTGTCTGGCTTTTGATTGCATGATCGTGAGGATGCTACGACAGTCCTAAGTGCAAGGTCACTATTGTGAGTAACTTCGAGTGGTTGTGAAAGGAATGGTTGTAAGTCGAGCACTCTGTGTATATTGTTGAGAGTTGCTGTAAAGGTAAAAGACATCAATTAAAAGATCAGCTTGACTCCTTACAGGGTTCAAAGGAGGAGGAAGCAAGACGGCCGGTGGCACAGTGGACAGCAGCCGAAGTGTGTGCCTGGCTAAGAGGAAAAACCTTGGGAACTCCAGGCAGCCCGCTGCTGGAGGCAGCCAATAGCCATGCCATCTCTGGCAAGGCTCTCTTGCGCCTCTCCGAGGAAACGCTGGAGCGCATGGGCATAGCGCCAAAGAGCCTGCGGGAGGAGCTATTGCAGGAGATTCTCCTGCTGCGCATTCAGCAAGAAATGGAAGATTTGCTGGATATTTCAGATGGTGAGTGATGGCTATCTGCTTAAAGCTATCTATAGAACATGCTGTAATGGCACTGGGTAGAATCAGAATTTGGGGAGAAAAGGAGATGGAAGGCAGGATATGATTGTAATCTCTCTATAGAACAGAGGTGTCAAACTCAATTTCATTGAGGGCTGCAACAGTGTTGCGTTTGACCTCAGGGGGCTGAGTGGGCATGGCCAGGGTGGGCATGGCCAGCTCAATGTCCTTCAGTCCTCTGCCAGCAAAAATGGAGCTCGGGAGGGCTGTGCGCAACCCTCACGAGCTCCGTTTTCGCTGGCAGAGGCACCATGCGCTGGTCCTTTGCTGTTTCCAGGGTGGGCCCATGGGCCAGATCTAAGCACCCTGTGGGACGGATCTGGCCCGTGGGTCTTGAGTTTGATACCCCTGCCATAGAGCATGCATAACCCACCTGCCCACTCTTCTTGCATGGGTGCTTCATTCTTAAATGTCTGTGTCAGGAACACAATCAACAACTCCAAGAATACACTAACATTTTTGGTGGTCTCAACTATTCTGTGAAGCTGCTCACCTTGCCAACTAGCACAATACAGGTAGTTCTAGACTTACAGCAGTTCGTTTAGTGACTGTTCAAAGTTACAACGGCACTGTAAAAAGTGACTTATGACCATTTTTCAGTTACCTTTGCAGCATCCCCATGATCATGTGATCAAAATTCAGTTGCTTGGCAACTGGTTCGTACTTATGACCGTTGCAGCGTCCTTGGGTCACCTGATCAACTTTTGCAACCTTCTGACAAGCAAAGTCAATGGGGAAGCCGGATTCATTTAACAACCAGATTACTAATTTATCAACTACAGTGGTTCACTTAACAACTGTGGCAAGAAATGTCATAAAATGGGGCAAAACTCATTTAACAAATTCTCATTTGACACTAGAAATTTTGGGCTCAGTTGTGGTCATAAGCTGAGGACTACCTGTATCGTCTATTTAACTGGCAGCAGGTTCCCAGCTAAAGTTTTTCCCTGCTCTACCTGGAAAGATAAAAGATAAAACCAGGGACTTTCTTCCTGCAAAACAGATATTCTACAACTGAATTACATCTTTATCATCTTGAAAACACTAAATAATCTACCAAGAGTAGCCATGGAATTGGAGAAATGTGTTTTGCGGTAAGGATGAGGCCCATGCATTTTTTTTCATGCTGTTGATCAACAACTTTTTCATCAGCTGACATGACAAAAACTTAATTCAACTACTGCACAGATGCTCTATTGTGTTAATATGTTGTACGAGCCAAGCCATTATATGGTTTGGACTTTGGAGGCAACAGAGGCGTTTTGTTAACTAAAACTTAGGTTTAATTGCGTTGCATGAGTCTACGTTAAGAATCAAACCAAGGATAACCCAAATGGGAATAACCCAATTCCCATTTCAGCATCTTGGCTGCTTTATTACATCAACGTATGCAACAGCTTGTGTTCAGATATATCAGAGGTGTCAAACTTGATTTAATTGAAGGCTGCATCAGGGTTGTGTTTGACCTTCTGGGGCCGGCATGGCCAGCTCAATGTCACTCATGTGCCTGTGGTGGCCCGAGTGCTCTGCCAGCGAAAATGGGCTCCTGAGCTCCGTTTTCACTGTGATGGCCTCCTGCAACCTTCTGCCAGCGAAAACGGAGCGTGGGAGAACTGTGTGGGGTCCTCCCAAGCTCCGTTTTCACTGGCAGAGGCACCATGGACCGGTCTTTTGTTGTTTTCAGGGCAGCCCCGTGGGCCAGATCTAAGCACCTTGCGGGCCACATCTGGCCCATGGGCCTTGAGTTTGACACCCCTGAGATATACGGTTATGAGATCGTTTTCAGATGTTGCCACTGTCTGACATTGGTGTCCTTAATTGTACCTTTCTGCCACTCCTTCTCTCACACAGAATAACCCAGGAGGTCTAACAGGTTAACATCACAACTGTCTGGAAAGCAGCCATCTTGAAGCATCCTCTAGAATTGGTTATTGGTGTCAGCTGTGCCTCCAGTTGGATTGTGGGTCATTGAACTGGAGAATGAAAATCAGGCCATTTGAGACTGGGACTCAATTCTTCATGTCCAGCGCAAGTTCTTTTGCAGAAAAGTATGGACTTGGAAAAGGAGGCATTTCTGTTGTTATTACCCCAAATGGAAAGACCTGCTGAGAGCTGTTGAAAATGCACTTCCACACTGAGCTATTCTGCAGCAATGAATTGGGGAATTAAATCCTTGGAGAGCATTCAAGGTTTCCAGGTCATCTTAAGAACAAACCTATTCACATCATCTAATATCAGAGACACCCTGGTGCCTGCTAGATATTTTGAGCAACTCCCTAATGCCTTGATTGTTCCATGTTTAGGCCTGATGGAAACTGAAGATCAAAAATATCTGCAGAGAATCGGTCGTGCTTCCCATTTATTAAACCGCGGTAATACTCTGGATTCAGGCAACCACAGCATTTGTACTTTGTGTCATATTTAATCCTTGTCTCTTTTTAGACAAGTATTTATATTATTGCCAGGATAGGCATTGTTTTTTTCTGCTCCAAATAAATTGGACAACCATCTGTTGGGATGGTATAAAGAATTCCTGCCTTGAATAGAGGGTTGGACTAGAAGATCTCCAAGGCAGGGGTGAAATGCTCTCGGTTTGGACTGGATCGCCTGATCTGGTAGCGATGGCAGCAGGTGGTTCGGAGAACTGGTAGCAAAAATCCCTGCCCTCCCCCTGCCCAGCTGAGCCACATGATCATCAGAGGCTTTTTTTAATTATTAAAAGCATTTTTTCTACAACCTCTTGGCCAAAAGGTTGTAGAAAAAATGTTTTTAGAAGAAAAAAAAAGCCTCTGACGATCAGGCAACCCAGATGGGGTCGTCAAAACCTTTTTAAAGCATTTTTTTACAACCTCTTTGCCTGAAGAGGTTGTAGAAAAAATGGTTTTAAAAGTTAAAAAAAAAACCCCAAAAGTTGGCCACGCCCATCCAGTCACATTATCTCGCCACCAAGCCACGCCCACAGAACTGGTCATAACAAATTTTACATTTCACCACTGCCCCAAGGTCTTTTCAGTCATATGGTTCTATGATTCTGTGAAATTCCTTTCTGTTCCTTGCCTCCTGAAATCCCTCTCTTCCACCTCTTCCTGGCAACCTTTGGAAAGAACCTGTAACTCCCCAATTAGGAGAAAAAAAATATTGTATCAGCATTTTTTGAACTTTCACACATTTTAATACTTTTGCTATTTGTTATATTGACAGCAGTGGTGGTATTCAGCCGGTTCTATCCGGATTGAGCGAACTGGTAACAATGGTTGCGGGAGGCTCCGTCCATCCGCCCGGACATATATCACGTCCTGTTTATGATGCTCTGCACATGCGCGGTAGGCCCTGCGCATGCACGGAGGTGGTGCGTGCAAGTGAAGTGCGTGTGCATGTGCTCACATTTATGAACTGGTAATGAAGATGAGTGAATACCACCCCGATTGACAGGTGCTATTTTATTTTTAGAACACTCCGATAACTAATATTGATTGGCAGATAGATTTTTTGTTTTTAAGACCAACGTTTTGCAAATAAAATCATTTAATGCCAACACAAAAGAGATAGTATTGGGAAGCGTACTTCTTATGTTACATCTGTCCTGGCCCAGGAAGACTCTGTTATGACCCTCTTGTATCTAGCACTTGTTTTTAACAGACGCAACTCAGGATTTGATAAATGACAGCCCTCCAATACTTTCATTTCCGGAATGAAACAAGTACCCAAGAGATGAGATATTAAAAAGCTTGGAAAAATTTATTGAAGTTTTATGTCATAATAGGTTTTTGAAGTTTTTAAATACAATAAATATTTATCAATAATAATAATAGCATTCAATGGATCAGAATTCAAATCCATTGCCAGACTGTCAACCTCCCACAATACATTAAGACAGACATGAATCTTGATGAAGGGTGACAGACTGTGGAGCAACCCACAATGACATTATATAGTTTCTTATCGAAAGTATTTTTTCCCCACTAACAACAATAGTAATTTGTACAGTCAGTTTTGCTTTGACACAGCTTGTACTGCTCAGAACCTGCTTCAAAGAATACAAGCCAGAAGTTCCCTTGCCCAAGAAGGGTAGCAAACTGTTCCTGGCAGTCAGCACCTATGAAGACCAAGGCACACACCCTCTTCCCCAAAAGAGACCCAGTTATTATTTTCCCCTTCTGGAGAAAAAAGCAGGAGAAAGTAAAGCTATCTCTTCCAAGTTCTACCCCTCTCCCCAAGTATGGTATCTTACAAAGAACTAATGATTTCATATTTTACTTGACTTGGCCAATGGCTTTCTGAAAACACCAAGGTCACAGAGTTAATCAAAAAGCAAGGAAAATTAATTGGTCCAATATTTATGTTTATTCTTGCTTCCAGACAGAACCTACTCTGAAAAGTGCACTTATCTTGCCTGTATTCCAGAGTCAACTTAAATAAGGAGAATGGATCCCTATCAATTCTCTCTCTCTCTCTCTTTCTCTCTCTCACTGAGAAACAAATTCAATGGGGATTGATTGGGGAAATCTGGAATACCATTCAGTATTAAGCTTTACATTTTAGGATTACATTTCAGTATTAAGCTTTACATTTTAGGATTACATTTCAAGCAAAAATGGCACTGGGAAGGGTGGGATGGGGGACACTCTGGCCTTATCTTTCAATGAATCTGTGGGTAGATGCCAGTCTTCATGAACCCCTGAATGATTTCCTACTGTAAGTCAAAATGAACATAGCCCCAATGCATAATTTTTACTGGACTTACAACCACAAGTCATCAGGGTTCTAGCTAGTTAGCATTCCACAGGTTTTCTTGCTGTTCATACCTAGTTCTGAACTGCTGTATTCTAATATATGAGTGCTATACAAATGGTTTCTGGGCCCAGCCCTTACAATATCTGCTTCTCTATGCAACCCACTATTTGGATTCAGCTTTGCTAGTGGAAGCTGAATCTTGCTGGACTGTGGAGGGACTGAAAATGAGCTTTGTGGCATCAGACCCCTAGAGTTGCTTTGGCCAGGAATCATCCTCTGTATCCCTGAGGTTTGCTTCAAGAGCCAAAGCACAGATACCTAGACAATAGTCAATCAAGGCAGAACAAACACCTGTTTTCGTAATGTAAAATGGAATAGTTATTTGAAATGGCAAAAAAGGATGCAAGGGAATGGCATACTACTGAAGAACTGGTTACAACTACCCCCATCACATTCTGTGCCATCTTCCATTCACGGAGGTAATCTAGAAAGCAAGATGAAGTTAGGTTCAAGAACTTGAAGCCAGTGGTTACACCCACCTCTTGAAGTGACAAAATGTCCACCACTTCAATACTCAGTACCTTTATTTTCAGACCAGTAGAGATTAGAGATTAGAGTAGTGCATTTGACTCTCACTGAACTTGGAATCAGTTTTAAATCAATAATAAAATAAAGAGAAAAAATCCACAAACCTATTTTCCTGTTTAAAGGTGCTACTCCTTTAACTTGGACAACACTTAAAGAATGTTTTTTTTTAAGACAGCTGACTTTTCCCTCAACTTGAGGAGAGTCATTTAAGGCACCAAATTCCTTATTGAGAAGCCCTGATAGGTAGGAAAGAAGAACCGCATTTTTTCCAGTGAAGACAGAAAGGCAAGTCTGCCTCATATAACATGCCAGCAAGCTCATGCAAAAGCAAAGGTTAGCCAGAAGCTGCAGCGGAACTATTCTTGATCATTACAAGTGTAGATGTTCCCATATGCATGCTTCTAGGCAGAATCTAATGGGATCATTTACTAGCTCACATTAAATCTGCATACATATAAGGAACCCTGCTTCCCAAGAATATTGGCTTCTGTGGATAGCCATCACTTTCTGTCTAAAGGATTCTTATGCCACAGTAGCCTGTGCAAAACTATACCATTGATCTGACAACTCTTTTATTTCCAAGACAAACGCTATTATCCCAAAGGAAGAGACTGAAGACCAAATGTTCCTACAATGATTCATTAATTAACCGTAAAGGCAGACCCTCCTCTGAACTGACCACCTTCTTAAAAATAGAAAATGGTTCCAAGAGATTATAACTACACGTCCTGTTTCTTACTGTCACTTATGATTGACAACTGGTTTATTTTATTCTAACTATTGCAACATCAAATATTCAAGCAAGCTCAATTCTTCCTTACACCCAAATTTTACTTCGTGTGCAGTGTTTTGATACGAATAAAAAGCCTCCCTACCTCCATTTCAAGTTTTGCTTCATAGCAATGGAATATTACGTAAACAAAATAAAAATCAGAATTGTTTGCCATCCATGCCTTGAGATTTCTTTTTCCTGCTAATAATGAGAAGTGGGGGTTTCCTCGTTCCTTGCCATACCAGACATAGCATTTGGGGTAAGTCTTGAGAATCAGAAAAATAAAGCTATTTACAAAAAAGAAGGGATAGGAATGAAGGCAAGAATTAGTTCTAGGATGTTACACTGCATACATTTTGTTTTTTGACATAATGCTTCGTGTTTACAAAAGAAAAGATAAATAATAATTTCACAACTCAATGTTTTCTACGGAATGGAATGTGTCATCCACAAGTGGAGCTCCTTATCAAACCATTCATAAAAGTTGCCTTTGCCAGTAATTACATATGAAAAAAAAAATATTCTGTGCTCACTGTCTTCCGGGTGCAACCTTTCCAAGAGAAATGGGTTTAGGCTACACTCTTCATTTAAGCACATGTACATAAACAAACAAACAAAAATCTTCCTCAAATAAAGTACAAACAGAAGAGAAAAATCAGTGCTGAGTCTTCACCATCACTCAATTGTTCAACAGATTCCCAACCAGATAATAAACAGAAGCAAACCATTTCTACAACTGAACATGGGGATCAAAACCATTTGCATTTCTTGTTTTCAATTAATTGTACCCAAGAAAAGCAGTGTCACTCGGAAAGAATATGCACCACACCTAATAAACAATTCTGATGCAAGCCAACCTTAACTCATAAAATGGTAATGTTGTTTATCACAATCTCAACTTAATCCTATGTTAAACATGAAGGAAGAATGTCTGTTACTCAGTCCTCCCCAATGCCTGAAATTACAGCATTTGCTGTGGCCCCACTCTCTCTTCGCAAGGCATGAGCCACAATTTGGAGGGAGAGGATTAAAAAAAAAGGCATTTGGAAAAACATAACTGACTAGTCATGGCTTAAGGAAGTTGTGACCTCCGAGCTCTTTAGAAGAATCAATTGTTTCTTTTTTAAAAAACAACAACAATACCCTCTTGTATAACTGGATCTCTGATTTTAGGATGTGGAACAGTTTGCAATGATGTACTTCAGTTCCCAAGGGTCGTTTTCTGGGCCCCTCGTTCTCAGCATAGCCATGATGAGAGTTCTGTGGCAATCTTAACAGTTCTAATCCACCGGCCATGCCTTTGTGCCTGATGATCTTTCTTTGAAGATTCCATGAGGTCCTCTCCTGATCATGTAGTTTTATTGTCTGCACATTTCTGGAAGGTGGCATGAAGCAGCAGGGGAGGAGACATGAACAACAACCCTCTCCAGTTTCTGGGTCCTACATGTTCTTTGCCCCCCACCAAACCATCCAAAGCAGGTTAAATCTAGTTCCATGGTGATGGTTGAAGTATATTTACACAGGCTACCAAATTTACAGTGCCTCTGAAGACCGCAGGCTGATGTTTTCCTCTGATGATACCTTTTCCAAGCCTAGTCAATCAGAACTGGGCTTTTGTAAAGAAAAGATGTGGATGTTGAAGTGTTTACTAAGCTGCCTCACCTAAATGGAAAAAGAAGAGAGCAAATGAAGATAAACCCGAAAACAAGGCTGGGCATGCAGAAGCTTTCCCCCTCCCACTCTGTGCATTCACGTTCTTTGTCTGGAGCATAACTTAGACTTAGAATAACATTACTGTCACTCTGAATGTACACTAATCGGCATACATTAAAATGAAATTTTGTTGCATACAGCTCTCAAAGGGTCACCACCTCCAATATACACTACATAAACATAACAAAATAAACAAATAAATAAATACAAACAAAATTATGCATATACCCACATATATTATATGATACAGAGAAACAACACAGTGTAGTTCGGATGTATACATGTACATGGCTTTACGTCAGTCTAGCAATTCTCCAGGTAATCCATTTTCCACTGACATTATTTCAAGGCAAAATAGAACTAGGAAGATTACTCCAGGTAAACAGGTGATCCTACTTTAACAGGTCTGAAAGATGTGTTGCAGTGGGATGTTCAACGTGGCTAGAGCTTTGATCTTTAAGCAAGGACAACATATCAAGCTCCTGTTGGGTTTTTTAAAACTACTAATTGAAAGTTTTGGATTCCCTGCCAATCCCTGAAGCACCAAAGCTTTCATCCCCTTTGGTGTCTAAGAAAGGGCCCAAACCTTAGCATATGGACCCACATGGTTAGTTACCTAGACTTAAAGTCTCTCAGTACAAATTCAAAACCCTCAGAATCACCCAACAGTTTGAGATTGCTTTGGTTCTATTATTGCATTACAACAAGAGATACGCTATAGAAAATACACTGCTCAAAAAAATAAAGGGACTACAAGCAGAAGACATCCGAGATCTGAATGAATGAAATAGCCTTATTAAATACTTTGTTCGTTACATACAGTAGTTTTGTGTTCCCTTTAGTTGTTTGAGCAGTGTATAAACTACTGTATGTAAAGAACAAAGTATTTAATAAGGCTATTTCATTCATTCAGATCTCGGATGTCTTCTGCTTGTGTTCCCTTTATTTTTTTGAGCAGTATATATCCATGCAGGTTTTCACAGCCAACATCAGTCCAATGGTAATGAACTTCTGGCTGATCAGCTAAACTGTAACCCATTAGCCTGGAAGTTTATCACTATTGCATAGAAAATAGTTGAAAGGGTGGCTTTTCCTTTCAGGAATGAATGGAAATCTTGTCTTTATTCAACTTGTATTGCTCGAAGGGAACTCCTATTCAAGCTCTGGTCACAGTTCAGATTTTGATCTTACATTTTAGGCAACTTTAATTTATTTAGTCAGTTACCAATACTGGCTTACACTGACCCCATTCTCAGGTACAGGTAGTCCTTTACTTACAACTATTTGTTTAGTGACTGCTTGAAGTTACAGCAGCCCTGAAAAAAGTGACTTATGACCATTTTTCACACTTACAACTGTTGGGCATCCCCTTTGTTAAACAGTCGTAAGTGTGAAAAATGGTCATAAGTCACCCTTTGTCAAACAGTCAAAATCTGGATGATTGGCAACCAACATGTGTTTATGACAGTTGCAGTGTCCCAAGATCATATGATCACCTTCTGCGACCTTCTGACAAGCAAAGTCCACTGGGAAGCCAGATTCACTTAACTTAAGTTAGTTGTTACTAACTTAACAACTGCAGTGATTCACTTAACAACTATGGCAAGAAAGATTAAAAAATGGGTCAAAACTCACTCAACTGTCTTGTTTAGCTATAGATACTTTGGGTTCAATTGTCATCATAAGTTGAGGACTACCTGTACAGGATTGTTTACAGATCAACCAAGGAGACAACTGAAGGGACCTCAGTAGTTCAATGATAAGTCAACAATTGGTATGTTTTCCAATGTTATCTCTATCACCTGTTGCCATGCATGGAAAGTAGAGCAATGCTGAAATGGATAATTCAGGGAGTCGCAAACCCTGTGGAATGGCTTACCACATTGACTCCATAATGAATGTGTGCCAACGTGATGACAATGGTGATTAAATAGAGGAGATTCGTTTCCTGTTCTGGTACCAATGATGACATCACTACAAGGATAACAAGCGCAAGTGGAAGAAGCAGCCAGTTCACTGGCTGACATCGAGTGCTGCTCATCTGACTGACGATCAACTGACACTGGAAGAAAGGGCAAAGCATCAAAAGAAAGTTAGGGGGAGAAGAAGGAAATTTGAGCTTGGTTTTCCTCCCAATCTAGGCTAGTTGAGAATATTTGAGAATTACTGTCTGAATGCCCCATTTTGATGACTATCTAAGGAGTTGCAAATACCCCGATTCCTTCTAATATGAAATGTGCTCTCTTTGTACACAACAAAATCTGTGGCTTGCTAAAGAGACTTCCAATTACACTGGGTTCTGTAGTGTTTGGTTTAGGTTTCCTTACATGCCCTTTATCTTTCCCACCATGCTGGCTAGAGAAATTCTAGGAGCTGAAGTCCATGTATCTTGAAGTTGCTGAGGTTGAGAACAAAACACTGCTCCGGAACGTATAAGAACCAGGCATCTGGAACAGGCCATTTTTAGACTCTCACATCCAAACTGATGCCCTACCTTCACTGATTGCTATTCTAGGGGAAATTGGGGAGTTGAAATCCATACATCTTAAAATTGCCAGGTTTGAAAAACTCTGAGCTAGATTGTGCTTCAGCATTTTCCATTGGTTTTCTAAGTAGTGGATTCAATCACTCTTGCTGATAAAAGTAATTAAATGTTAAAAGCAGTTTTTAATAGTATTTGACCAGAATCTGCTTTCCTGCATTGTAAATCCATTGATCTTTATAATCCATATCCTGATAAAATACAGAACCTGTTGTGGTGTTTTGGGCATTATCCAGGGATGAAATTCACTTACCTTCGCTACTGGTTCGTTACCGCACATGCGACACCTCTGCGCATGTGCAGGACCTTCTGTGCATGTGCAGAGGGTCAAAAATGGGACATGATGACATCCGGGCAGGTGGGCGGAGCCTTCCACTGCTGGCGCTACCGGTTTGTCCGAGCCAGATAGAACCGGCTCAATTTCATCACTGGCATTATCCTTTTAGATCAGTGTGCAAGACATACATCCCAAGGCTTACATGTGGCTTCTTAACATTCCTTTAGAAGCCTCCAGACTGAGCGGGGCCAAATATTTAGGTATTTTTAAGGCATCCATTTCAATCCCTATCCAAAAACCGGATTTTGGCTCTGCCTAATTCTGGAGAACTTCAATGTCTTGCAGTAAACCACATATGGCTCAGATCAATGGAAACTGCCAACCCATTATGGTTATTTCTACCTAGAGCTGTGGTGGTGCAGTGGTTAGAATGCAGTACTGCAGGCTACTTCTGCTGACTGCCTGCAATTTGGCATTTTGAATCTCACCAGGCTCAAGGTGGACTCAGCCTTCCATCCTTCCGATGTCTGTAAAATGAGGACCCAGATTGTTGGGGGCAATATGCTGACTCCGTAAACCCCTTAGAGAGGGCAGTAAAGCACTGTGAAGCGGTATATAAGTGCTATTCCTATTGCTTATTCAGCCCCGTTTCCTTTTTAGGTTTTTCTTGTAAAGTGATGTTGGACTGTAACCAGCAACAGTGCAGGCAGTCATGTCAGCTGCTATAGAAATTGTGGGAGGTGTGTGTGTGTGTGTGTGCGTGCGCACACACACGAGAGGGGAAGGAAAGACTGAGACTAAAAGGATGCCTGGTTTGGCTGAGACAAATGGATTAACAATCAAAGCATCTTTCTTCTTCCTGACCTCTGAGCCTTTTGGAAGCCTGACTTTGAAGCAGAAAGGATGAAACTTACAGAGATATTTGCGAAGGCCGTCCCAACCATGAAATAGAAGAGGCGCGGATGAGTCTCCAGGATATCTGTTGGTGACTGGAAGATCCAAATGGTGCACAAAGTGAAAAGGAGGACTGGCGAGAAGAAAGGCAGCATGGCTTCATAGAAGGAGTGGTGCTTGAGGGTGCCTTTGGAATAGGCTCTGAAGGACAGAAGGTAGCAAACAAGGGCTTGGTGAACGAGTGGGCCAAAGTAAGGTCATTTGGCAGAAGGGAGAGTCAACATTTGAATGGGAGTTGGGAGCCTGGCACTGCAGTCAGAAATGGAGTGGCTGGTATCTCCATGCCCACATCTGAACTTGAAAAGCCAAGGGACGGCGGATGTTTGCCCAATATATTTTGCTTTTTCAACACTATCTCTGCAATGTGCAGATGCTGCCCCTGACAATGCAAAACACTTACATGTAGTAATTGTTCAAGCTCATGGGAACGGTCACAGTAAGCGCACAACCTAAAAAGGAAAAGAAAGAACCAAGTTAACTTTTCCAACGAATCTGTCTTTCTCCTTCAGATAAAAGCAGGAGACCCAACCAAATCTATCCTGATTATTTTCTTTCTGTTTTGGGAGCCATGTATACTGTTATAAGGCAGCATTTACACTGTTAAATCATAGTCAAGCAAATCTTATACTCCATGTAATGTTTGAACTGGGGCAAAAAAACAAAATCACAAATAATTCTATATGCTCCCTGTTAATTGAGAAAATTAAAAAATTGGAACATTGAGTCATAATTTAGATTTGCATCAACAATTAATATATTCAGGCCTAATATTTACAATCTCATTAACATGATTATTTGCTAGTTTTCAAAAGCAGCTATCATTCCAGGCAAGGAATTAGTAACTCAGAACTTGTAAGTCCCCTCCCCAAGACGTCCAAAACTGCAACATAGAAATTCAATTCATACTGATTAACAATGCTATATAATTTTTAGATTTTGAACAGCAACAGCAATAAAACAGATGTAATAAACACCCAACAGTCTTAATGCTTACTCCCCCAATCTCAAAAAGGGGAAAGGCCAAACCTGCTCTCCTGTGGAGACAGCACAACAAAACTCCATCCACTGTGGTCCTCTCATGACTACATTTTTTTTAAAAAGGCAGTCTTTGATGCATAAATAATGTTATGTGTCTGCTCACCCTCATATTTGCTTTATATTAGCTCATGTAATGTTGCAAAGAATTATAAATATTTGATGTAAGAAGGAGCAGCTATTAGGATTAGTGTATTTTTCGCACTGTAAAATGCACTTCCCCCCCAAAAAAGTGGGTGGAAATGTCTGTGCGTCTTATAGAGTGAATATTGCTGAAGCCCTGCCCACTTGCTGCCTCCACATGCCACATTTTCGGTCTCCACACGTTCCATTTTCAGTCTCCATGTGCCCCATTTTTGCCCTCTGTGCTTCCTGTTTTCGGCCCGTTCCAGGTGGTGGCGATTGGCAGCAATCCCAACCACCTGGAATGGGCTGAAAATGGGGCGTGTGGTGGCGGCAATTGGCAGCGATCGGTGGCGACCCCGCAGCCTGGAACAGCTGATCGGTGGTATTCTGGGAGGCCAATCCAACTGCCGATCAGCTGCTCATGCTACATTGGGCTGTGCTGAAGCTGACCAGGCTGTTTGCTGTAATGAGTTAAATAGCTGAGAGGCAAAGGCAGGATTTTTTTTCTTGTTTTCCTCCCCAAAAGCTAGGTGCGTTTTATGGTCCAGAGCGTCTTATAGTGCAAAAAATACGGTACATTTATAAGGAGAAATCTGTATCTGATTGTAAATTGCTGAGGATCAAGAAAATGGTTTTCATACACCTGGCTTAATACTTTTACTAGTTTTCGTATGCTTTCATCTATTTTTCATATCTTTAGCAGGCAATAGTATCTGGGGCTATTTATCTCCTTTTAAGAAGCTAACCTGAAGTTATGCATGGTTAATACTTAAATGGGAGACAATAATGATATCAAATCTATAGATTTGGATTCTAGAATAAGGAAGTAGAAACCACTTCTGTATTGTTGCCAAGAAAACTAATCTCTATGGTATTGATATTAATTTAGAATTAAACTAGATACTGTGGTTAATGCAGATTGTCTCATAGATACTTTTCCAAAAGGCATGTAGATCACATTGACGTGTAAGGTATCTGCATAGACATGTAGATCACATTGTTTTGAAGTATGTGAAAAACGTTGAAACCGGTCTCTATTTTTGCTTATGTTAAAGGAATTAAAGCACCTTAAGGATAAAATGGTAATTGCTAATTTACCATGATGGAGATTGGGATGGAAATGAGGGGCAACATTTCAACTGTAATTCTGTAGTTTAAAATCCAAGGCAGGAGGTATTTTGAAACTTTTTAGAAAAGCTTTGAGATAAAGGTGAATCACCAAGCAGCTCCTAGTTAGAAAGTAACCATTTCAGAAACTGGAATAATTAACTAAACTTTTGTGTACTTTGTGCTCTACAATATATGATATGATTTGGCTATCTCTGCCAGAAGAGGGCTCCAAGGTTGTACTAGGAATATGCTGTAACTAGGTTACAGATTTGTCCAAGCTTTAATGTATGTTTCCTACTGCCCAGAAGAAAATGGTGAGGGGAAAAAAATAGCGGGGACCCAAACTTGAAAAAAAAAAAAAAGTGTATTCCTCTCTTGCCTCAGAATTTACTGAATTATTGAGTTGTCAATAGGAAATTCCTTGGTTTTGATATATGTTGGTTGAGAATATATTGTTAAGAATGTGGCGAGTATGCCACACTTATTCCAATTTATTCACATTCGTTCTCCAAATACTGCCCCTAAAGTCAGTGTTTAAAGACAAATTTTTTTTTGTTACGAATCAAGTCAGTGTTGATTCGTAGTGACCAATATGGACAGGTTTTCTCCATGACAATCTGTTTCTAATTTAGTCTTCCAAAAGTGCTTTCATAGTCTCTGTGACTGAGTATATTCACCTTATTGCTAATCATCCTCTTATTTATTTATTTATTTATTTAATTAATTAATTTGCTGCCCATTTCACCGTGAGGCAACTCTGGGCAGCTTACAACAATAAAAGCAATAAAACCATACAGACACATGTATTTGACTACAATAATATTATCCAACTTCTCTTTCATTTCACCCTTCCTAGCTTTAGAACCTTCTCCGGAGAACTTGGGTCTCTGCATTGATGTGTTTGAAGCTAGATAATTTAAGCCTGGTCATTTGTGCCCCGAGTGAAGAACTCTGGTTGTTCTTCACTGGTTTATTTTTTCAAAATATTCTCAGGAGTCTTCTCCAACACTAAGTTCAAAAGTCTCAATACCTTCTTATCCTACTTTTTCAGGCTTTCACTTTCATGGAGTGTCATAGGAAATACCATTGTTTACACAATTCTTATCTTTTGCAAGGCCTTCATGGCTGCTGAACCAAGTGCTAGTCTGCAGCACGTTTCTTGAGTGCGCATTCCTTCACTTTTGATGGTTGATCCTAAAAGGTGGAAACTATCTTCCCCTTTGATATTTCATGATCAATTCTAATGCTTTACTTTTACACCTACTTAATTATCATTTTAAGCAGGCAACTCATTTGCTACAATGCAGACACAGACTGAAACCTGGTGACAGTTTTAGATTTTCAACAGAAATGTCATCTGGTATGTGATATTCTGGAACAAATAACTTCTCAGTGTGACCTCCTCCCATCCCTATCCTGTAAGAAAATTCAGCATAAACAACAAACATTTTCTTGATAAAGACGTGCTAGGTTTTGGTACAAAACAGCTCGAAAGATACAGGTTTCTACAAGCACTTTCTTACCAATAATCATTACAACGAACAGGTCTTTATATAAAAAATGAAACAGGAAAGGGTTGTACCAGGCCTCCACTCCTATGATGGATGTCACGATATATACTACTGAAATGGTCTGGAAAAGAAGGCAGAATTACAAATCTTTATAATAATCATTTATCCAGCATTTCCAATTGACAAAATTGTCTAGAGATCAAAAAAATGCATGCAACACATGAATGTTGTTGGTGGAAATATCCCAAGAGTCTTTTCTTTTTTCTCTGCCTGCTGCAACTGCATGTCCAAGCATTAGTAATTAGTGCAAACAGCAGAGCTAACTTTTCTTACCACTGCTAAAAGGGAAGGAGCTATAAACCAAGACAGCCTCTCCCAAACTAAGCATCCTACAAGTATTTGCATTTCCATACCTATTTTACTGAGAATGCTGGAAGCTGATATCTGGAAGGTCTCCAAAATGGGAAGCTAGCCCAGAAAATACCCCAATGTTCTTAAGCTGCTGAACACAAATTGTATCTCGAGAGTATGATCAAGTCACTTTTATGAAATAGTCCCCACGAACATGCCCATTCACAAAATGATTGTGAATGGTGGTGCGCCATGATGGCGCAGTGGTTAGAATGCAGTACTGCAGGCTACTTCTGTGGACTGCTGGCTGCCTGTAATTTGGCAGTCTGAGTCTCACAAGCTCAAGGTTGACTCAAGCCTTCCATCCTTCCAAGGTCGGTAAAAGGAGGATCCAAATTGTTGAAGGCAATAGGCTGACTCTAAATCACTTAGAGTGGGCTGTAAAGCACTGTGAAGCAGTATGTAAGTCTAAGTTCTATTGCTATTTGCATGGGGGATATGAACAATCAGTGAACATCAATATATCAGAAAGCTCTGAGGACATGCTGAAGGAATTTGGGGTACTCAATCTGGAGAAAAGATGATTGGGGTGACATAGTATCAGTGTTTGGGTACATAAAAGAATGCCATAGGGAAGAGGATCAGGTAAGATTTTCCTTTCCCATAGAAATTTAAAGCAGAAATAAAGAATTTAAATTATAGCTACCGAATAGGATAAAATTATCCTGATAGTAAGATCTCTATAAATCAGTAGTCTACTTATAAAGGCTATGAGTTTTTAAGAAGATGCAAGACAGCCATCTATCAAGGATGGTTTTGCTGTAGACTGCAGAGAGTTGTACAAGATGATTCCTGTAGTCATTTTTCATAATTTGCATTTTACGGGAGGATCATTTTATTATGGCTATCGAGAGACCAGTACATTTTATGGAAAGGGAAGGGGAGTTGGACTGCCCCAATAGTCTATTTTTTAAAAAAAAATAAATCTGGGAACAAATTCTATAGGCTAAAACATGAGTGTATAAAGTTTAATACCATGAAAGACATATACCGTGTTTCCCCAAATAGAAGATCCTGTCTTATATTTTTCTGAACCCTGAAATAAGAGCTTGGCCTTATTGCCATGCATTCAAAAGCCCGATTGGGCTTATTATCAAGGGATGTCTTATTTTGGAGGAAACAGGGTACACATAGACCAATTTAGCTGAGTCCTGAAAGCACACACAGAAAAGAGGACAGGCAGAAACGTTTCATCCGATATTCTCCATTTACAGTTATGAGATTTCAGATTTTTGTTAATGGGTTTCAGATGGAATTTCTCTTCCTAAATTTATGAATGAGACTGCATATGGAAAATAAGGAATCAGACTTTACTATGGAAAAAAAAATATCAAGGTCCCCTCTGCTCAGCCATGCAAGTATTTAAGTCCAAGTCAATAAAACTTGCAGGCAGCAAACATAAGAGGGCAAAGGGCTTTTTAAAGGTTCCAACGTGGTGAGTGATTATTCAGAAAATGTTCAGTAGGGCATTGCAGAAGAGCGGAGGGAAAGTGCCTGCCCACCAACACTCGGGGAGGAGTGGACAACTAACACTAACCAAAACAACAATAGTCAGTAGCTGTTTCACAAACAAAGCAACTTTTGCCAAGGTCTATGACATTCACGATTCTATGCACATACAAATATAATTAATTTTCATTATGCAAAGTGGTGCATTTATTTCTCACCCAACTCTAATCTTAGTGAAATCATTAGATGTGAGGGTGGAGGTTGTGGTGTCACGTAATTTCATGCATTGTTTCAGAGGGTCACGGCACCAAAAGGTTTGAAAACTCCAGGGTTAAATCATTTGTAGATCTTATTTCAAGCCTTCTAAAGAAATCTCACATAAAATAAATGGGGCTTTAACCTGAAAGTGGTAATAATACCCCAGGGAAACAAATCTAAACCCCAGAGAATCAAAATAAGCCAGATCTCTGCCCACTGTTAAGGCAACCTTTGGAAATGAGTGTGACAAAAGGTTGGTTGACTTACCACTTGGCTGATATCATAGCCCCAAGGCAGGAAGAGAATCCCTGTATTATATTTCTCCCAATGGGAAAGGATGAATGAGAACAAAACCACCCAGAGGAGCAGGTACAGGATAAAAACGCTGACACCGTTGGATCCTCGGCCAAAAGTGGAATACACGGTCACCACAAAGAACATGCAAGCCCAGCTATCTAGGCCATGGTCAAAGAGTTCCCCAAGTGGGGAGCTGGATTGGGTGCGACGTGCCTGTTTCCCATCCACACCATCTGAAGATGACACAGAAAGAGAAGGTTAAATGATTGCCAGTAGTGAAATGCTCCCGGTTCAGACTGGATCATCTGATCCGGTAGCGATGGCGGGTGGTTTGGAGAACCGGTAGCAAAAATCCCTGCTCCCCCCATGCCCAGCTGAGCCGCGCAATCATCAGAGGATTTTTAAAAAAACTTTTAAAAGCATTTTTCATTTTTTCAGCCGAAGAGGTTGTAAAAAAATGCTTTTAAAAGTAAAAAAAAAAAAGTTGGCCACACCCACCCAGTCACATTACCCCCCCCTCACCAAGACACGCCCCACAGAACCAGTAGTAACGAATTTTACATTTCACCACTGCTGATTGCTTTCAATTCTATTGAGTGGTTGGGATTAAAATTAGAAGAAAAATACATTAAGGAAAGAAATCAAAGCAAAAACATTTAAGAACTGAGCTTGGTGAGGCTTCGACAATTCATAAACCAAAGCCCATTTACTTGTGCCATTGTTGTTAAAAACAGCTGAAAGTGCAGGTTTTATGTGGCAGAAAAAAAGATTTGGTTTCCGATTGTGGTTAATTGAATCCCTAAAACATCCCCCCTTCTCTGCTGTAAAGCCTACTATTTTCCTAAAATTGCTACAGATCCATAACTGCTCTTTTGCAAGACTCTTAAGGCCTTGTATCACTGCATTCATCTTTTAAGTATTCTTGCTACAATTTTTTCCTATGTACGTAGTACTCGCACTTTACTTTACTAGTAGTAGATATTCTTCTTTCCTTTTGTAAAAGTTGATCAGAATATGTTGCTTCCGGAAGAAAACTAAAACAAATTGCTTGTGGCTTTGCACTTGCATCTTCCAGAACTTCCTTTCTTGCCCCTGATAAAATTGAAATGGAGAAGCAACCACTATTTCAGAAATATGAATGCGCAACAGAGAACAGAACAGCTTCTCTATCCCTTCTGTCTTTCCGAAAAACATCCTCTCCTATTTCAGCCACAAGCATTGGTGGTAAGAGGCATAAGGTACAATCTGCTTGCATATGTATTTTGCACTAGACTTGTAAGTGTAATAAGAGGCAGCTGTTTTATTCGGGGAATTTGGTCTCAATAATATTAATGCTCATTAATTATGTTGCTGATTGTATAAATACAGTGTGCAGGAAATTAACAGATCTTACCTAGAGTATAAGCCGCGAAATTGAGGAGACCCACTATGACCCACACTTTGTTCGGAACGTGCTTTTGGTCTGGTGCTGCAGGAAAGACAGTAATTCTGAGTCATTATTTTCTCTAGGAAAACATTTTTCAAACAAGAGTACATTTTAGCCATTAAGCTCAGGTTCATCCTATTGCAGGCTTATCCAGTCTGGAACTCTTCTAATGTTTCGGGACAATAATAAGTCACAGCAGCTGATTAGCAGCTGTTTGGTCTTACCTGACCTCAAAAAAGCTTGGGTGAGAAACTATCAGGAAATACTAGGGCTCTAAATTATAAAGATGTTTTAAAACATTCTAGAAGAAGGAAATGGCAAAGATGATGCAGAAAATCTATTCTAAGTTTGTTACTCACTTGTATCAGCAAACCTTTACTTACTACTGAATTCATAGCAGCTACCGCCCAATTGTGAAATGCCACTCTTATTGTTATAATTGTAGCGTAAATTAGTGATTTATTTATTCATTCAGCACATTTCTACACCACCCACTACTTGTGACTCTTGGTGGCTTACAATAAATTCAAACTACAATGAGCCACAGTGGCGCAGTGGTTAGAGTGCAGTACTGCAGACTATTTCTGCCTGCAATTTGGCAGTTCAAATCTTACCAGGCTCAAGGTTGACTCAGCCTTCCATCCTTCCTAGGTGGGTAAAATGAAGACCCAGATTGTTGGGGGCAATATGCTGACTCTGTAAACCGCTTAGAGAGGGCTATAAAGCCCTGTGAAGTGGTATATAAGTCTAAGTGCTATTGCTATTGCTACAATTACAAGTTGAAATAATATGCAGATAAAACGACAGTATTAGAATGGGACATACAAATTTCCTGGTGGGTGAGGCTTCAAAGCACTGAGACTGAATCGAAAAATTAAACAGCGCATTAGCTGTGCTTCTTAATGAATTATGCCCCCTGCCCCTACCAAATCAAAACTTGAGACAACATATCCTTCCCGGGACTCTCCTGATGCTTGGACTACAAACCTGACAATTCGTCACCACTTGGAACAGGGCTAGGGCTGATGGGAAATGGAATCAAAATCATCTGGAAAATCCTATATTGCATTTTATATTAATAAATAAGGCAACCCTTGCCCTGTGAAGGCCATGCAATGCCTCCTTTCAAAAAGGTGTGGGTGTGAACAGAAGAAGAATGAGATATCATTTCCATTTAATTAAATGTAGTTATTAATCTTTGGGTGTATATACATTCCGTGAATTTCTGCATACAAATCTTAGGGGAGGGAGGCCGTATTCAATCCAGGGAACTCAAGTTGTGTACTACTGCTCTAAAAGTTATAAACCCTTCTCAATACTTAAGGAAACGAAACAGCATTTCAGCTATTGTAAAGTATCATGGTTCTAATTTTTCTTTTTCTCTGAGGTGTGAATTTCAGTATTAACAAATACAAAGCCTGCGTTTCCATTGAATTATATCCACTGTTAAGTGAGACACGCTTATTCAGAAAGTGCTGATTCTTGGAAAAAAATTGAACACAAAGGACCAAAGATAATATCACTTAGCACATATGTATGTATGTATGTACCGTGTTTTCCTGAAAATAAGACTTATTTTTTTGAACCCTGAAATAAGTGCTTGGCCTTATTGCCAAGCGCTCAAAAGCCCGATTGGGCTTATTATGAGGAGATGTCTTATTTTGGAGGAAACAGGGTATATGTATGTATGTACAGTGGGGCAAAAAAGTATTTAGTCAGCCACCAATTGTGCAAGTTCTCCCACTTAAAAAGATGAGAGAGGCCTGTAATTGTCATCATAGGTAGACCTTAACTATGAGAGACAAAATGAGAAAACAAATCCAGACAATCACATTGTCTGATTTGGAAAGAATTTATTTGCAAATTATGGTGGAAAATAAGTATTTGGTCACCTACAAACAAGCAAGATTTCTGGCTCTCACAGACCTGTAACTTTAAGAGGCTCCTCTGTCCTCCACTCATTACCTGTATTAATGGCACCTGTTTGAACTTGTTATCAGTACAAAAGACACCTGTCCACAACCTCAAACAGTCACACTCCAAACTCCACTATGGTGAAGACCAAAGAGCTGTCGAAGGACACCAGAAACAAAATTGTAGACCTGCACCAGGCTGGGAAGACTGAATCTGCAATAGGCAAGCAGCTTGGTGTGAAGAAATCAACTGTGGGAGCAATGATTAAAAAATGGAAGACATACAAGACCACTTATAATCTCCTTCGATCTGGGGCTCCACGCAAGATCTCATCCTGTGGGGTCAAAATGATCACAAGAACAGTGAGCAAAAATCCCAGAACAATATGGGGGGACCTAGTGAATGACCTGCAGAGAGCTGGGACCAACGTAACAAAGGCTACCATCAGTAACACACTACGCCACCAGGGACTCAGATCCTGCAATGCCAGATGTGTCCCCCTGCTTAAGCCAGTACATGTCCGGGCCCGTCTGAAGTTTGCTAAAGAGCATTTGGATGATCCAGAAGAGGATTGGGAGAATGTCATATGGTCAGATGAAACCAAAGTAGAACTGTTCGGTAGAAAGACAACTCATCATGTTTGGAGGAGAGAGAATGCTGAGTTGCATCCAAAGAACACCATACCTACTATGAAGCATGGGGGTGGCAACATCATACTTTGGGGCTGTTTCTCTGCAAAGGGACCAGGACGACTGATCCGTGTACAGGAGAGAATGAATGGGGCCATGTATCAGGAGATTTTGAATGCAAACCTCCTTCCATCAGCAAGGGCATTGAAGATGAAACGTGGCTGGGTCTTTCAGCATGACAATGATCCCAAGCATACTGCCCGGGCAACGAAAGAGTGGCTTTGTAAGACTCATTTCAAGATCCTGGAGTGGCCTAGCCAGTCTCCAGATCTCAACCCCATAGAAAACCTTTGGAGGGAGTTGAAAGTCCGTGTTGCCCAGCGGCAGCCCCAAAAAATCACTGCTCTAGAGGAGATCTGCATGGAGGAATGGGCCAACATACCAGCAACAGTGTGTGCCAATCTTGTGAAGACTTACAGAAAATGTTTGACCTCTGTCATTACCAACAAAGGATATATAACAAAGTATTGAGATGAACGTTTGATATTGACCAAATACTTGTTTTCCACCATAATTTGCAAATAAATTCTTTTCAAATCAGACAATATGATTGTCTGGATTTGTTTTCTCATTTTGTCTCTCATAGTTGAGGTTTACCTATGATGTCAATTACAGGCCTCTCTCATCTTTTTAAGTGGGAGAACTTGCACAATTGGTGGCTGACTAAATACTTTTTTGCCCCACTGTATGTATTTGTATGTATGCATGCATATGTACATTATATATACACATATCACTCCACAGTGCTTTACATCCCTCTCTAGGCATTTTACAAATGTCAGCATATTGCTCCCAACAATCTGGGTCCTCATTTTACTGACCTCGGAAGGATGGAAAGCTTAGTCAACCTTAAACTGGTCAGGATTGAACTCCTGGCAGCGAGCAGAATTAGCCTGTAACACTGCATTCTAACCACAACAGCTACTTCTATTATAACTAGTATAATTACCTGTAATAACACAATTTTGACATAATTTGAGGTAATAGATTGTATATCAATGAAAAGCAAAACATCCAGCTGACATTGAAAAAGTTAGTAGGATGATATTTTTTATCAGGTAATTCTGGGCTCATAGCCTAGATTGTAAAGTCCAAAAATAAAAACACAGGAAGAAGGCAATGCCAACTATTTTCCCTCTTACTGCCAACAAACACCATCGATATGTTCATGTAATCATTGGAATTTTAACTTATTTTGTTTTACTTATTCAATTTATTTGCTACCCATTTCACAACCTTGGGGGAGACTTGACCAGTGAAATGCAAAATAAAACAAAGAGTTTCTGTATTAATGAAACCTCATGTACTTTTGGCAAGAATTTAAATCCTTACTTTGTACTTTCACATAGCTGATTTCCATTACCTATATTTCTGCCAAATTTCATTCAGGCTTATGTATAATATTAAAACTTTATTATCTAGCTCTGCATAAATTTTAAATTCCATTTGGGTCAAAATTCTGAGAGACCATGTTTTTTTTTTTTAAAGAAAAATGCCTTTAGAGAGAAAAAAATACATATTCCGCTCTCAATCTGAATGGAATTTGCCTTTCCAGTTAGGAAAAATACACCCAGGAAGCAGCAGCTTTATAAAAACTGTTATCATATTGGTTATTAGCTGGGCAGCAAACCGCAGTGAAAGAAATAAACAAGAGGAGATTTGTCTGCCCTCATGATCATTTTTGCAAACAAACACACAGAGGGCAGCTGCTATACTATTTGCTGAGATGGACATCTTAAAACATGTCTTTCTTCATATCTCACCCACATACAGTGAGGGAAAACCAAAATTCTCAATTTCAAAACAACAGGAGCCACTGAGGCATCTTTGCAGAATTTCATTAAGGATAATCCTTCTTGTAGAGGAAGAGAGATCAAACAACATACTCCACTGAGTCAGACTTAGGGGATGTTGCCGATTAACCCTAATTAAAACTTAAATGTTACTCTTGGACAGTAAATGGATTGTGGCTAAGCCTACGAGTAGTGAATCCAATTAAATATTACAATTAAATAAGACAAAAAAAGAGCTGCAATAAGAAGTTGGAACATGGACTGCTCCTCATTTTTTGCTGGAAGCAAAAGACAGCTACTATATCCTATGTGGTAGCTAATTAGAACTTTATTCAATTTCCCTAATCTGCTTTGCAAACTTCTAATTAGGTATTATCCCTACAGCTGGTGATGAAGAATCCCACATCTTATATAAAGTATTTTGTGAACCTCTACCTAGGGCTGTCAGACTCGCATTGTCATGGCATCATCATGTGACGTATCGGGACTTTTCTCCCCTTCACTAAACCAGGAGGGGTGGAGCCAGCACGTGACACATCCAGCCCACAGGCCATGAGTTTGACACCCCTGCTCTAACCATTTAGTTTCTTTGGACTCCCAGGATAATGGAGGAAAATTAGACTTCTGCATCTTATTACTTCCATCCTCTTTCCATTTTTCAGTATAGAATAGTTCCAGCACGCTGATGACTTTTGATTCAGTGCAACATCTGAAATTGTTTCTAATAACATTATAAGTAAAAAAAAAAAAAAAAGGGGGGGGGGATTCCTTGCTACAATCTAATACATTCCAGTATTCTGTAAGACAGTTAAAACAATCCTGCTGGGATCTCAATTTGGGTCTCAATTTGAGTTTATTGGTTTTTATGGCATGCATCACAAAGGGTGTTTTCTTAATATGGTTTTGACTATTACTTCTTAATGCATTTTTCTCCTATTGTTGTTCTATTGTAAATTGTCCTAAATCTGTGGATTGATGAAACAAAAAACTTAAGATTTCTTCTTGTTGTTAGTTGCAAAGTCGTGTCCGACCCATCGCGACCCCATGGACAATGTTCCTCCAGGCCTTCCTGTCCTCTACCATCCTCTGGAGTCCATTTAAACTCACGCCGACTGCTTCAATGACTCCATCCAGCCACCTCATTCTCTATCGTCCCGTTCTTCTTTTGCCCTCAATATTTCCCAGCATTAGGCTCTTCTCCAGTGAGTCCTTCCTTCTCATTAGGTGGCCAAAGTATTTGAATTTCATCTTCAGGATCTGGCCTTCTAAAGAGCAGTCAGGGTTGATCTCCTCTAGGACCGACCGATTTGATTGCCTTGCAGTCCAAGGGACTTGCAGAAGTCTTCTCCAGCACCATAGTTCAAAGGCCTCAATTCTTGGCGCTCAGCCTTTCTTATGGTCCAACGTTCACAGCCATACATTGCAACTGGGAAAACCATAGTCTGACTATACGCACTTTTGTTGGCAGGATGATTTCTTAACACGGTACAATTTGGGTTGTTATGAAAGAGAGTGTAGTTCGGGCTGCCAAACTTCCAGCCTGTGGGCTGGAAGCCTCACACACTGGCCACGCCCACTCCCGGTTTAGCAAAGGGGGAAAAAAAGTCCCGATATGTCATGTGACGCTGCCGTGATGATGCGAGTTTGACAACCCTGGTGTAGCTGTTAACAGTGATCCAGAACGAGAGAAACCCAAATTCAAATCTACCCTCAGCCACAACTACCTTCCCCAATCAGAGTCAATCTGTCCGAATCATTCCTCTCAAGAAAAGCTGTGGGTAGTCCCTCATTTTGGTGAGATGATGGAGGCCAGATGCAGGAAATACTAGCTCTTGGACATAGTTGCAAAATTTTGGGACAAGCCTTCCCATGGAAATTAGAGCAGCCTCATATTTTGGAAGGTTGTTACAATAGAGTTCTTCTAAAGGAGTTTGGGGTTTATGGACATTACACTGAGTGTCAAGCCATGAGTAAATTGTGCTCCATATATTTTCTTTTTTATTATGAATGTTTGTTGTACTGTAACAATGATAACTGTTATTAGCTGCCAGATTCAATAAATAAATGGATATTACTATCCAGATTTATGCAACCTCAACCAATTCCCAGCTGCCCAGAGTCACCCCAAACAGTGGGAGGGGCAGTATATAAATAAAATAAAATAATTTGTGGACCCAAGTTAAAGCACCTGCATTATTATCAGGTGCTAAACAGGTAGTTGGCTTACCAACCGTTTAACAAATGTTTACTGTTATGATGGCCTTGGACTTCCAGCTGTTGTAAAACACTGTGCTGTCCCCTGCAGTCATATAATTGCAATCTGGGTGACTGACAACCTGCCTGCACTTACAATTAGTTGCCAAGCACCCTGTGATCACTATTTGCAACCTTCTCTGCTGGATTTCCCTCTCGTCTCTGGAGGCTGCTTGAAAGAGCTGCCTGCCAAGGGGAGCTGAACTCCTTTGGTGGAATGAAGGGATGTTGTTCAGATTCCGAAAATCTGAGCTATTCCTGCATCCTGTCAAAAGTGTTCCCTTTCCCATGTGGAGGGGAGCTTAAATCCTTCAGAGGGGTAGAGAAATGAAACTCATATCCTGATGATTTAAGCTCTGCTTCCTGACGCTGGGGAAGGAGTTCCCTTCCCTGAATGGAAGAGAGCTGACATCCTTCGGCAAGCAGCTCTTTCAGCCAGTCCCTAGAGATGAGAGGGAGCCAAAATGCAAGCAGGATTTTCAGCTTTTTTTTTTTTTAAATTAGATTTATATGCCACCCTTCTCCGGAGACTCAGGGCGGCTTACAATGCGTTAAGCAATAGCCTTCATACTTTTGTATATTTTTTATACAAAGTCAGCTTATTGCCCCCACAATCTGGGTCCTCAATTTACCTACCTTAGAAAGGGTGGAAGGCTCAGTCAACCTTGAGCCTCAAACTTGCAATAATTGCAGACAGCTGAATGTTAATAACAGGCTACTTAGCCTGTTGAGCTATCTGAGGCTCTTCCAGCAGATAGATAGATAGATAGATAGATAGATAGATAGATAGATAGATAGATAGATAGATAGATAGATAGTACGATAACATAAGATAAGATGTGTGGGATGCCTCAGGTGGGTGGGGAAGGCCCTGGGAGGCCTGGTGCATCAGTATGCAAGTGCCTCTTCATTCAGGGGCTGTAAATCCTGCTTGAATTTTGGCAGCGGGGATTTTCAGCTTCTGAATGGAGGCTCCCAGGTTCCGTATAAGGCACCCTGCATTCCTTACTTGGGACTCTGTCAACAACCACAACCAGGAGTGCCAGGATTGTGATTACTGAAGAAAGCAGCCATAGGGGCAGTCACATGACATCTTGCTTAACAACTGCTTCGCTCAACAACCAATCCCAATTGTAGTCATTAAGTGAGGACCAAGGACTACCTGTAAAGTCCTTCATGGTTTGGCATCATAATATGTGAAGGAATATTTCTTCCCTGTAATTTCCAATTGTAGTCTAAGATCCTCTTCAAAGAGGATTTTCTCCCAGGGCAATAATGGCTAGTGATCATCCACAGTTGTCAAGTGAACCAATGATTTGCAGTCAGTGCGATTTTGCCAAAAACTGGCAATATTCTGGTATTCAGCCAAACTGTTGTAAAATATCGTTTGCAGGACAATGCAAATGGCTGTATATGTAGCCCAATTGCCAAATGGCCGAAGTGCAATCATGTGACCTTGGTGTGTGTGTGTGTGTGAGAGAGAGAGGGGGGGGGGGGAGGGAGGGAGGGAAGGGGAATGAATTTTAGTCCTGCCTTAAGCATAAAGCTAACTGTGACTTTGGGCCAGTCACTTCCTCTCAGCTCTAGGAAAGAGGTAACGGCAAGCCACTTCTAAAAAAAAACCTTGCTAAGAAAACTACAGGGACTCCCAAGCAATCACCAGGAGTCAAACTGCACAGGATATTATAAAATGCCTATAATATTCTGGTATTCGGCAAAGCTGTTGTAAAATATAGTCAGCAGGACAATGCAAATGGCTGTATGTGCAGCCCAATTGCCAAACACCCAAAGTGCAATCATGTGACCTCAGGCTGTGTGTGTGTGTGTGTGTGAGAGAGAGAGAGAGAGAGAGAGGGAGGGAGGGAGACTGTCAGAATATTGAATCAAGGTTGTAAGCCCCGCAAAGTCTGTCAGAACTTTGAACTGTTGCTAAGCAACTGTTGATAAGTAAAGTACTACCTGCGCCTACATTTTCATTCTCTCAGGTATTTATATTTATAATGCATTTTAATTGTGACTTATCATATTTCAGTTTTAATTTAAAACCTCTACACACTATTGTGATATTAAGTGTCCTGCAAGCACCTAGATATATACTGGTTTTGAAGGACAGTATACATATTTGTAAAAACCTGTAAAAAATAAATCAAGAAATTGGAAAACCTAAGAGCACCATAGCAATACTAAATGGGCAACACCTCTACCAACACAAGGGCTCAGTCCATACATAAAGTTAAATCAGATTATTTTACTCATGGTTTGTTGAATAAATCTGTGTGGCCTGACCATAGCTAAAATTTCGGAGTGAATCTAAATATCAAGCAAGGCCAAAATCAAACAGATATCAATATCAAGAATATATTTTTCATTATTCTCATAAAGCCACACACAATTTAAAAATTGAATGAAACATCGAAGTCTTACCAGAGGCATAAAAATCAGGGTCAAAATATGCCATGAGAAAGAAGTTGAAGACAAGTAGCAAGAAACCAGAAAATGTTATCAAATTTGGGGCCAGCCACTTAGGGAAAATCTAGGAGAAAGCAAGTAAACACACACACACACAGTTCATATTAATGGACATAGTAATTTTCATCAAGGATACATAAACAAGAAGAAAATAACTATTCATTTGACATAAGCAGCGGAAAATAAAATCCAGTCCACAAGGTGACTAGCACGTACAAATGATCAAGTTTTCTGAGAAGGGAATCTCCTGGGTTAGCCAAAAGAACAGGAAGGGGGTCGTATCAATGTCAAATGGGTCATATTTTTTTTTCTAATTGCAGAGAGTTAAACGTAGCCCAAGTGTAGCACAGAAAGCACACTTAAAAAGGGCGGACAAGAGGTTTACTCACCTTAACTACCGTGTTCCAAAATGGATGCATCACATACAGGGAAAGAGGGTTGTTGTCCACAGCACTGTACTATAAAGGAAGCCAAGAGAATAAAGAAGATCAGCTGAAAGCCTTAGAACAGTGTTTCTCAACCTTGGAAGCTTGAAGATGGGTGGACTTCAACTCCCACAATCCCCCAGCCAGCGCTGCTGGCTGGGGGATTCTGGGAGTTGAAGTCCACCCATCTTCAAGCTTCCAAGGTTGAGAAACACTGCCTTAGAAAGTTCTTTCAGGAAGCTTACAAGTAAGGACATCTACATTCGTATTATCTCACACTTCTCCAGAATCAAGCAACAGGTTGTTCCATGGAAGTGGGAAGCCTCTACATATTCTCTCTGACAACCATTCCTGGAGAGGCATTCATTAATGCTCTTTGCCCCTGACAACTAAACTTCAGGGCCAGTTTTCATAAAACTTAATAGCGGCATTGTACAACTCAAAGGTATTTATAAATACCTTTTCATTTCACAACCTCAGGGTGAGGGATAAAGAACACCTCTAGTAATATGATGGCTGTGTCAATTCCACAAGATCAACGGCAGGGAAGATAGAGTACCGACAGTAATCTATTCTGATTGATTAAGAGTGAGAAAGGCCATGTTATAGATCGTAATTAGGTTGGTCTTTCTCAGTATTGAATATTGCATTATTTACAACTCAATGGAACACCTGCTAATGTTCATGCAATTGCTTGTCCTACAGCAAAATTTAAAATCTGGCTAAGCATCTATACAATTAACCCACATTAAAGCCACTCCAAACTGTCAATCAAACTTCCAAATTACCATTGTGTTTGATTTGCTTTTCTGTCTGATGAATAAGGATTGCTTCCAGACAAATAAAGAGGCCTAGGTTCAAGGGATTATCTATGAAGTTCAATACATTTGGGTTGTGAGTTTGCATAAAGCATTTTCTGGACGGTAGACAATGGAGCTTAACACACACGCATACACACATAATTCTGCTATGTTATTTCAGAGTGATAGTGGGTGGTGGTATGTTTCTGGAAGGGATGAATGAAGCAATCTGGCAGTTTATGCCAAGACTGTATATTCCTACTGGAGTCACCCAACTAAACAAGTGGGCATCCACATTAGGCAGCAGCAGTATAAGAAGATGCTGATAACACATGATCACAACAGAGACAACAATAAAGACACATTTGCAAACTGTGCTTGGGAAGGCAATAGTAAATAATTACCGTATTTTTCAGAGTATAAGGCACACATTTTCCCCCCAAAAAAGAAGGTAAAAATCTGGGTGTGTCTTATATTCTGAATGTAGCTCCATCCAGCTTCTCAAACGGAGGTTTCAGAGGCTGAAAAAAGCATCAGAAACGAAGCTTTAGGAAAGAAGCCCCCAAACAGAACTTCAGAAAAAAAAGCCTCCAAACAGAGCTTCAGAGGCTTTTTTTTCTGAAGCTGTTTCAGAGGCTTTCAGAGGCAGAAAAAAAAAAGCAAGAAAAAGCAAGGCACAGAGCTCACAAGCAAGGAACCTATTGCTAAAATTCACCTCTGGGAATAGCTGATTGGGGGTATTCCAATTGGGGGTATAACTTTCCCTGACAAGTCAGCTGCATAATAAACTATATTTAATTATTGCTTGGCAAAACATGCTGCTCCTTTTTGAAGAAAACTGGACTGTTGTTCTCTGGCAAATGGGACAAAAATGGCAACATTATGTTATTTCACCATCCTAGCATGATAGCACCTGAAGAATTTAACCTGCATCTCAATATAACTTGCCTTCTGTGAGTACAGAATGTTACTACTACTTCATTATCCAACTACACAATTTGATGATGTTTTCTAGTTGGGTAATGAAATATCTGGAAGCAAGCAAACAAGCTCAGAGAGCACCAAGAATCCCACTGATATCTGATTATAATGTCTCTACTATAATAGTTACTATATTTTTCGGAGTATAAGACGCACCTTTCCCCCCCTAAAAAGGGTTGAAAATTTAGGTGTGTCTTATACACCGAGTATAGGCACTCACTGGCCCCCACCCTTTGGTCTCTGCCTCACAGCAGTTACCTCCTTGCAAGCAAACAGCAAGAAAAAACAGCTCCTTTCAGCTTCAGCACAGCCTAATTAGCACAAGTTGATTGGATCAGCCTCCCCAAATCCGTCTGCTGATTTGCAGATGGATTTGGTCAGGAGGGAAGAGAAAGTGAGACTGCAGAAAAGGAGAAGAAGGATGGGCAGCTTTGCTTCAGGGGATTGGGGAGGAAAAACAGCATTGTCTCCACGCGTCACGTTTTCCGGCGTTTTTCTCCCCAATCCCCCGAAGCAATTCGCAAAGCTGCCCACCCTCTTTCTCCTTTTCTGCAGTCTCACTTTCTCTTCCCTTCTGACCAAATCCGTCTCCTGGGCCAGGAGCAGAAGCTGACCGCCCTCAGCCTGGGTAGTCTGGAGAAGGGGCAGGCTGGGCAGCGAGTACCTTGCTTTACACCTCTCCATGCAGAAGCGCCCGCTTTGCAAAACCATTGCCTCCATGCATCGCATTTTCCAGCGTTTTCCTCCCCAATTCTCCAATGCAATTTGCAGAGTTGTGGTCAAAATGCCAAGTGGCTGTTGGGAGCTGAGACATTTCTCCTTCACACCGCCCGCCCCCCCCCAGCTGCTCAGTGCAGTTCAGTTTAAGAGAGCAAGTGGGGTGGGGGTGGGGAACGAACCTTGACTGCGACTGGAGTCCCTCTGGGCATGAAGACCGTTTGGGAGGAGAAGGTGGCTGAGGAGGGAGTGCAGGAACAAGGTGCAAGGACGGGGGGGGGGTGGGTGGGTGAGAGGGGGAGACTGCAGGAGAAGCAGCCCTTCTCCCTTTCTTCCAGCAACAAGAGTGTGTGGGTTCTCAACCTGCCCAGAGTTTTCTTCTTCCCCTTTAGCCAGCGAGAGCTCCGAGTTCTCCCAGGATCTGCCTGGAAGCAGCTCCAGCAGTTCTGACGGCTGCCTTCATAACTTGTGCGAGGACTGGAGATCCCCACCCCCTATAGCAACAGACTTCTCCTTAACCTCCTGAGATAACTGCCCTCATGAAAATCATTCCCCACCCCACCTTAACCAGTCCTGTTAAATAGATAGGATTCGTTTTAAACTGATAAAAAGATCTGTGCTACATGTTATCAAAATCCAAATGGAAGTGAGGACGTCGCTGATCCTGATGCTGATATGCAGAGGCAGAATTCTTTTTTTCTTGTTTTCCTCCCCCAAAATTAAGGTGTGTCTTATACTACGGTGCGTCTTATACACTGAAAAATACGGTAAATTGCTGGAGCAGATTCCCCCCCCCCCTTGTGCTAATCAAGCTATGCTGAAAATGAAAATGAAAGTAAAGCAGGCTGTTTGCTACAAGGAGGCAAAATTGCTCAGAGGCAGAGGCAGATTTCTTTTTCTTCTTTTCCTCACCAAAAAAGGTAGATGTGTCTTATACTCCGGTGCGTCTTATACTCCGAAAAATACAGTAAATTGTTGGATGTTGGAGTAAGAAATAGAATCCTCTTTCCTTTAGTCAGTTAAGATTCTTGATATGGTGAGAAAGCAACATCACAGAAACTGGATTGGCTCAGTTATTTCTTGTTATTTACAGCTGGACAAGAATAACTGAAATTAAGAATTGTGAAGCAGTATTGTCAGAGATGGTATACACCATTGCTGTAAAAAAGATGGCTGAACTTCAGGATATGCCATCCTACAAATATCCAGGCTTTCTGAAATAGAACTGTGTTTGGTCTTTAAAACTGAGCTTCAGGTCTTAATATAAAAACAGATATAAGACAGAATGAGGTATCAGAGGTATATTTTTTTTTAAAAAAAACAGTCCCACAGAGGTCTGAATCCTTATTTTCAAACTTGATATGCACCAGAGAGAAGAACACAAATTTAGAAACTTTGAAGCCTATGATTATATACAATGTTTTCATGAAATATTTGCAAAAATTAACTTAAGACAGACTGGTCCAAACTGGAAAAGGAAAAAAGTCCTAATCCATCAATGGTAAACAAAATCCCATGATTGCTTTAAGGACAAGGCAGAGTGACTAACTGCATCCTTGACTCACAACACAACACTAAGTTCACTTAGTGACAGTTCAAAGTTACATCACTGAAAAAAGTTATTTCTGACCATTTTTCACAGTTTTGACCTTTGTAGCATCCCCATGATCATGTGATCAAAATTCAGATGCTTGGCAACGGGCTCATACTTATGACCACTGCTGTGTCCCAAGGTCATGTGATCATCTTTTGCGACCTTCTGACTAGCAAAATCAATGGAGAAACCAGATTCACTTAACAACTAAGTTACCAACTTATCAACTGCAGTGATTCACTTAACAACATGAAAAGACATAAAACGAAGTTTTTCGTTTTATTTTTGTTCCAAAAACTTCGGACATAGCACAAATCTAAACAAATGGGAAACAATCTGGAATAGCAACCTTAAATTGACAAGGGCAGTAATGTATAAGGAAAACTAATACAAGATGCTCTATAGGTGGCACCTAGTCCCCGCCAGGATGGCAAAAATCTATCCCAATATGAGCCCAAATTGCTGGAAATGCAGTTGCCATCAAGGCACCTTTTACCATTGCTGATGGACGTGTCCTGAAGTTATGAAATTTTGGAAAACGATCCGGAGATGGATCGCAGAAATGATAGAAGAAAACATTGATTTAGAACCAGAAACTTTTCTCCTGGGAATTCTGAAAAGGCCATACGTGAAAAAAAAAGAGGTATCTAATTATACACATTACAACAACAGCCAGAATAATCTACGCCCAGTACTGGAAAGAGAGAAAACTACCACCGGAAGAACATGTAATCAAAAAAATATTGGAATGTGCCGAGATGAATAAGTTAACATACGAGATAAATGAGAAAGAGAGTTTGGAATATTACACAGTGTGGGAGATGTGGTATAAGTGGATGGAAGTAAGAAGCAAAAGGCAAATAAGAGGGAGTGTACTGATTAATAGCAATGATTAATAATAATGATTATTATTTACTTAAAAACTAAGCAAATATGGAATACCATGTAAATAATCTGTATAGACTTACAAACACCGCTAAACCGAAAAATGTTGAATTGTACTGCTATATATTTCAATAAAAAGCTGATTAAAAAAAAAAAGAAAGGTCATAAAATGGACGTTGGACTTACCTGATACGTCTGTTCTCTGCTGATATAGGGAACGTCGGTCATCTGTATGGGAGGTTGACTTCAGTATGTACCACATGACCAGGTCTGCGTAGTTTAACTCCGCCCTGTTGCTGGTGCCTTCCCAGTGTTTCGGCGAGGGAGCAATACGCAGACTGGAGTGTCTTCCTGGAATGAGAGAGAGTGAGAACCAAAACCACCCTCCCGCCAACCAGAGGGCCTTCTGACGGGTGGGGCTGACCGACGTTCCCTATATCAGCAGAGAACGGACGTATCAGGTAAGTCCAACGTCCATTCTCCTGCTTGTCAGGGAACGTCGGTCATCTGTATGGGACATACCAAAGCCGTGTGTCCAGTAGGGTGGGACCCGAGAAGGCCCATGACGTCAATCCGAGCATACCCTCTGGAGGACCCGGCGGCCGAATGATGCATCCGCCGATGCAAACGAGTCAATTCGGTAATGCCGGATAAACGGTGAGACGCTGGTCCACGTGGCAGCCCGGCAGATGTCTTCTAAGGGGGCCTGAGTAGCCCAGGCAGCCGAAGTGGCGACGCTTCTAGTGGAATGGGCCATTATGTGTCGAGGCACTGGGAGTAACTGTCGCTGGTAGGCCGTGCTGATGGTAGCTCGTATCCAGCGTCCGAGTGTAGTAGAGGAGACCTTGGTTCCAAGCGAGGCAGGTTGGTAGGAGATGAATAATTTCTCGGATTTACGGAAAGAAGATGTCCTGGAGAGGTAAATCTTTAGTGCGCGCCGCACATCCAGGGTGTGCCAAGCGCGTTCCAAGTGATGAGCCGGCGAGGGGCAGAAGTTGGGTAGGATAAGTTCTTGTGAACGGTGGAAAAGGGAGTTTACTTTTGGAACGAAGGATGGATCCAATCGCAACATGACTCTGTCCTTATGGAAAACACACAGATCGGCCCATGCAGATAGGGCGGCCAGTTCCGAGATTCGACGGGCGGATGTAATCGCTACTAAGAAAACGACTTTGAAGGACAGGAAACGAAGCGAGACAGTGCGCAGGGGTTCAAATGGAGAGACTGTTAAGGCGTTGAGAACCCGGTTGAGGTCCCACGTAGGGAAACGGTGAACCGTTGGAGGGCGTAAGTTGGAAGCCCCACGCAAAAATTGACGAATGATGGGATGATGAGAGAGGGTCTCTGGGGCGCCCGAGGACAAGATCGACGAAAGAGCGGCTACCTGGTGACGGAGGGTATTTGGGGCCAAGCCCAATCTGAACCCTTCTTGTAGAAACCTGAGGACATCGATGATGGAAGCCGAAAGTGGAGAAACCCCCAAACGCCGACACCAAGCTACGAAGGAGCCCCAGATAGAAGAGTAGATATGAATGGTGGACGGCCTGCGAGATGCCAGAATTGTTGAAATCACATCCTGGGGGACATTGGCCCTGCTCAGCACGCTCCGCTGAGCCTCCAGACAGTCAAGTGGAACCAAGCTGGGTCCGGATGTTGGAGGTTCCCCTGCAGTAGGACGATGCGGTCCTGCGGAATGGTCCAGGGCGGTGAAACTGATAGGGCAAGCAAGTCCGCGAACGAGAGCCACCGAGGCCAGTGGGGAGCTATAAGGATGACCTCCGCCCGTTCGTCCAGAATCTTGCGTAGGACCCTGGGAAGGAGAGGGAGGGGAGGAAAGGCGTATAATAGGCCGGGAGGCAAAGGGGATCGCAAGGCGTCAAGAGCCTCTGCCCCGGGATCAGTATAATGTGCATAGTACCTTGGGAGCCGATGATTGCTGGCCGAGGCGAAGAGGTCCACTGCAGAAAGGCTGAACCTGTCCACTATCTCCTGGAAGAGATGGTCCGGGAGGCTCCACTCCGCCTGGTCAAGCCGACAACGGCTGAGGGCGTCCGCCTGTGTGTTCGCTGACCCAGAGATGTGGGCTGCAGAAATAGAACGGAGATGAGACTCTGCCCAGAACCCTAGTAAGAAGGTCTCGTCCATCAGGGCCCTAGAATGAGTACCACCCATTCTGTTAATGTGCACCTTTGTCGTTATATTATCGGTGAGGACAAGGACGTCCTGCGACTCCACCCTGCCTTGGAAGTGAAGTAAGGCGAGACGAACGGCCCTTAATTCAAGTAAATTGATATTGAGGCACTGTTCCGTGGATGACCTCTGACCTTGAACCATAAGCTGGCCCAGATGTGCTCCCCTTCCGTTGAGGCTGGCGTCCGTAGTCAGGGTTATGCGAGGGGGCTCTCGGTAGGAGCAGGGTTTGGAGAGGGCCGAGGATGTCCACCAGCAGAGGGAATTGATGAGTGGTTGCGGGAGGCTGACTCTGCGGAGTGAAGTGCTGGAGTGAGACCGCTGGTAGGGAAGCAGGAACCACTGTAATTCCCTACTGTGGAGTCGAGCCCATGGGGCCACCCCGAAGGTGGACACCATCTTGCCAAGGAGGCAGGAAAGGGCCCCGGGGGAAGAGGAACGGGTGGCAATGCAAGAGGCTGCCCTAGAACGGATACTGGCCTTCCGCTCCCGGGAAAGGGATACAGTGGAGGCTAAGGTGTCGATGAGCACCCCTAGGTGTTGGAGAGTAGTGGAAGGAGCCAAGTGGCTCTTGGCCCAATTAATGGAGAAGCCATGGTCTTGTAGGGAATGAATAGTTAAGGCTAAATCCTGGTGAGCAGCCTGTAGAGAGCTTGATTGGAGGAGAATATCGTCCAAATAGAATTGAATACGTATAGGAACTGAACGAATGTGGGCAATGAGACAAGCCATAATCTTGGTAAAGACCCGGGGTGCCGAGGAGAGGCCAAAGGGAAGGGAAGTGTATTGATAATGTCTGCCCCTATAATGGAAGCGGAGAAATCTACGAAAGGCAGGGTGGATAGGGACATGGAGGTAGACCTCCGCCAAATCTATGGAAGAAAGAAAATCTCCGGGGCATAGAGACTCGAGGATAGACTGGAGTGTGTGCATCTTAAAATGTCGGTGTACCAGAAAACAGTTGAGGGATTTTAAATCAAGAATGGCCCTCCACCCACCAGATGACTTCTTCACTATGAAAAGACGTGAATAAAACCCCTGACCCCGCTCCTCCGGGGGAACCGGTTGAACAGCGGAGATGGACAGGAGATGATTGATAGCCTCCAAAACAAGGGCCTGTCTGGCCTTGTCCCTAGAAACAGGGCAGGAAAGAAAAAGGGGGGGGAAATAAATTCCAATTTAAGGCCCGACTGGACCATATTAAGGACCCAGTTATCCGAGCAGGAGGAGCACCATTTGGCGGAGAAGAGGGCCAATCGACCCCCAATGGGTGCAAGAGGATCCCCCTCACCGGGGGCGGCGAGGGGCGGAGCCCCTACCGCCTCGAAAGGACCGCTTGGAAGTGAACTTGGAGCTCTGTCTAACCTGGGAACTAGTGGGCTGAGCGCGTGACTGGTAGGAGCGCTGAAAACGGGATTGAGAGAATCCAGCGTCCGCCGAACGAAAGGACTGAATCCTGGGATAGGGCGAGTATCGAGAATCACTGCGACGGGAAACAGAGGGCAGTATCTTCCTGCGGTCCCGGGTCTCAATCAAGAGAGGCTCTAATGGGGGACCAAACAAGGCCTCAGCCGAATAAGGGGCTGATGCCAGCTGCCACTTGCTTCGAGAGTCTGCCTGCCAGTTGCGAAGCCAAAGCAACTTTCGGGACGTGATGTTAGAACCAATGGTCTTTGAAGCGAAACGGGCTGCGTTCAACGTGGCGTCAGCTGAAAATTCTAGGGCCGCTGCGATTTTGTTAAGGTCCTGGTGAGTGCGAGAATCAGCAGGAGACAGTCTGTCCTGAAGCTGTTTGATCCAAAGGAGTGCGGCTCTGTTAAAGAAGGAGGCGGATACGGAAGACTTGACCGCCCAGGAAGCAGAAAGGTGAGCCTTGACTAAGGTCTTTTCCGCCCGCTTATCTTCGGGTCGTAGGTAATCCTCCGGAGCCCCCGTTATTCTGGATGAAGAGTCGAGGGCTGCCACAGGTGGATCCACCGGTGGAACCTGCAAGAGGTTGGATAAGGCGGGAGCAGTCTGGTAGAGGCGACGGTCAAGGCTGTTGGGGGCAGGTCCAGCTCCGGGGAGAGCCCACTGGCGCTGAACAATGTCAGTGAACAGCATGGGTGCCGGAATAACTTCAGGCTCAATGGAAGGTTCTGCGAATAGGGAGGAAGCAGGGTCGGATGTAGACGGAGCAGTCTCAGACGAAGTGGAAGGAGTGCCCAGGCCAGTGACTGCAAGCGCCTTGAACAGGAGAGAGCGGAATAGTTGGGGCTTGAAGAGCCCGACGAAGGCTGGTTGGTCCGGGCCCAGGCCCTCATCGTCGGAGAGGTCCATTTCTCTGATCTCCCCCTCCTCTGAGACCGAACCCTGGTCAGATAAATCTTGGTCTCCCGAAACAAGAGAGGATTCCTCCCTGTGGAGATTGCGATGACGGCGCTGTTGAGGGTCAGGCTGAGGCATAGAAGGGAGAAGACCCTGCTGGAGGCCTTGGACTAGGCCCTGCTGAATGGCCCTGGCTATGATGGATTCCAAAGCCAAAGGCAGCTGAGGGGCCTGTAGGGAGCCAGAGGCCTGTTGTTGTTGTTGCTGCGGAGGAACAGTAGAGGCTGGAGCATGGCCAGAGTGGAGATCGCCCCTGGGCTTGATGGCAGGTGGGGCCTGATCCGGGAGGGAAAGGAACATTGGTTCCGATCCTGGAGGTGGGGGGGCAGGAGTCATGGCAGGCTGTCTGTCGGGGGATAGGTCCCTGCTAGGCTGGCGGACAACTGGAGGTTGCTCAGACAAAATGGCCGCCGCAGTTCTCTGGGCCCTATCCGCGGCCTTTTCGAGCGCCTTGTGGCGACGGAGCTCTTCCCTGGAGGGCTTGGCTGCTGCGGGGGCTCTGGAAGAGGCCCGCTTGGTGGGGGGGGGCAGAGGAAAGCCCCTCCCCAGGTTCGCTAGTATGGCATCGTCGCCCTGATATTTCTCTCTGCCCCGATCAGGACTGCCGTGTGGCGTCCGCCATTTTAAAATGGCCGCCGGACCGCACCTGAAGAGCCCCCGGGTGTGCTGCGGTAAAAGGAAGAAGGACCCGATCGCTGGCTGCTGCAGGGGGCTTAGGAAGGGTCCGACAAGGCAGTGGGAGGGATGTAGCATGGCTGAACCTCTTACCGGGTGGTTGCGGCGCTGTCGGCCTCGGATTCCCTCAAGCGGCCAGAATTTTTTAAAAAGGCACAAAATGGCGGACTTTTTTCCTTTTAGCGAGGAAAAGAACCGCCAGAGAGGCTGCTAGGCAAGGGAGCCTTCAAACGCAGCGCGAATCCAAGAAAAGCCCCTTGGAGATGGTAGAGGGGTGGGAGATGCCCGCAGGCAGTCCCTGGCCGCGAGGCGGCCGTTGGAGGAATCAGGTCAGAGCCCTTCACGCAAGGCGAGTAGAAAGTCCGAGAAACAGTCCTGGGTCAAAAAACGATGAATCCGATCCGAAAAGGGATAAATTGGGAGCCTGAGGCAAAATTACTAAGAGGGCGAGGAAGACACGACTATCAAGTACAGACTGAGTCGAAACACTGGGAAGGCACCAGCAACAGGGCGGAGTTAAACTACGCAGACCCGGTCATGTGGTACATACTGAAGTCAACCTCCCATACAGATGACCGACGTTCCCTGACAAGCAGGAGAACAAGGCAAAACTCACTTAACAAATGACTCTCTTACTGGAACAACATACATTTTGGGCTCAATTGTCGTAAGTCAAGAACTACCTGTACACTTCCTTTGTTACATAGGGGCTAATGACAAAGAAGTCCCAGTACTTTGTTGATTGATTTCTTTGACATTAAAAGGCACTAAAGGAACCCTCTGCAATCTAAGGAAAGGCAGGTAAGAAATAACGTGCAGCAAATTGTTACTTATGTTCTCTTGATGGGCTGATTATATGCCATCACATTGGTGTCACTCTTAGCAGCCAGATTTTCTCTGAACCTGATCCTTCATATATACAAGTAATCCTAAAGTTATGTCCGTAACAGAGCTCAGATTTTCCATCATATGTCATGACGATCTTAAGTTGAATCAGCTCATGAATGACCCAATTTTTTTACAGCAGCCATTAAGCAAATGCAGCAGTCATAAAGTAAACCTGGCATCATTAAGCAAAACCAAAAATGTCAGTTTATAACAACAAAGGTAAACTGCAGTCGTGTGACTGCAGGATGCTGTAAATGTGGGCCAGTTGTCAAGTAACCATGGGACTACAGGGGGTGGGGTGGGGTGGGGAAGAAATTGGAACTTCAAATCTGGGTCGTAAGTATCTTTGGGGGGCTTGATATAACAGAACTGTTGTTAACCAACCAGCTATAAGTCAAGGACTACCTGTACTATATTTCCATAGTAATGCAAAAAACTTTCCACGGAAGAAAGTTGAGATCTGTCAAAATAGTAATCTTACAGAATACTTTCTGTAGCTGTGTTCAAATATTAGCTTCAGTTTTCAGATTATATATTTAGAATATTAACAATGGTTTTACTAGAACTACACTATCTGGTCTAATGCCATTTTTGCCCAATGGAAACCTCTAGGTCTGATGCTTATTTTGTCTAAGTAGTCTCCAACTCTCCAGTAGTCTTACTGATGAAACCACTTGGTGGTAACCACTTGGAAAAAAAGGGTTATTAAAGAGTAACAAAAGTTGTAAACATTGTGCTCTTTCACCAATTACACATCATTTATTCAACACCGTTCTTTCCAACACCACAAATGATTACTCTCTATTGAATGGGATCCACCTTTTCTGCCTTTCAGACATTGTTGCTTTGCAATTCAGAGCCAAGCAAGAGATGCATATTGTTGGCCAGAAAGTAATTTTGGCCATCTAAAAATAACATCTTTTAAATGGATAGTTTTTTGCTATGCTATTAGCATCATCTCCAGAAACGTTTGAGACTTATTGCCATTCCATTCACTTGGCCTATTCAACTGCAGCTTCACATTACTTTCAAAACAGAACATCCAAGACATTCAGGCACAATGATTCCAGTTAATGGTGTGGAATATTTAACAGATCGTTTAGATCTCATTATTCCTCCCTTTAGATGCAAGAGAGAGCAGCTTAATTGTTTGGCCTAGGCAGAAAGAATTTTGTCATGCTGAATCAGGGGTAGGTTCTATTTACCTTTACTACCGGTTCACAGCGGTGCCACACGCTCTTCTGCGCATGTGCAGAAGCGTTTTAGTGACGTCGGGGTTGGAGCCCCCCACCCGGTTTTACTACTGGTTCTATAGAACCAGTGTGAACCGGGGGCAACCCACTACTGTGCTGAATATATGATCGTGAACATTGGATCAAATACTGTAAAAGTAATCACATCCAGATATTCAAGCTAGGTAAGGAAGTATGTAACAAAGACTACTACTGTAATCTGCTTTGAAAAATAAAATTAGCAGCCACCAACCCAACCAGATAAAAGGGATTCTTCCTGTAGTTCAATGATGAACGCTATTCAATACTAACTAAAAGGTTTTAATTTCAAATGTATATGGCTCACAGAACTCTTGGTTTTGAGAAAAACGTAAGATAGCACAAAAGATTTGATGTCTAAAAAATGCACAACTGTAAATGTTCTGGTTCACCTTAAAACCTGTACTGTTCCCATGAGTAATAAAGACTACTTAAATGAAAAGTTACCAATTCAAATAAGTTGATTGGGTTACTTTCCTGAAGTATCCTGGCAGCCCCACTTCAAGCTGCAGTGTTCTGTTTGTCAACTGTTTAGTTCTAAACCACAAGGGGGAATCAAATTACTCAAGGAAATTCTACTGCAAAAAGAGAAGAAGAAAAGCAAATTGAGCCTAGAATATAGATATTCAAGACTATTCACAGGGACAATAATCTTCACAATATAAAGAAGATTAAATATTAATTTAATCCCATGGTAGAAATATTTGAAAAATAGTCTTGTGTAATAACTCTTTCCCTCCCCCAAATATATAGCAAGTGTAATGGTATGTGAGGAAAGCCCTTGGGAGATGAGTGAATCAATGCTGTCTAGGGAACGGTCATATAAAACAGGGGTTTCCAACCGTGGCAACTTTAAGACTTACAGACTTCAACTCCCAGAATTTAACTCTGAGAGTTAAAAGTCCACAAGTCTTAAAGTTGCCAAGGTTGGAGACCCCTGATATAAGAAACATCATATTATCGACTGCAGCAAGACAGAGGGTGGAACAAGAGGCTCAGAAGAGACCCTCCCTAGCTTCTAGGGGCTGTAAAGGAGGGGGCAGGAGAATCTACTTTCAGACTTCCAAGGTGTTACTGCTATATATTTACACTAAAGTAATTTATCTGGCCTTGTTTCTGTGTGGTCTATCTGTGTAGGCTGACAGCAGAGGATGGGGCTTATGTTCATCCTGCTTACTGCACAATACACCAAGTTCTGTGTCACTGGAGGGCTCAGGTTATCTGAATGCAATTTACAAAGCAAACACTGTGGACCTATTGTACAAAAAAGGTAGGATAGATTTACCGTGTCATTTTTCATAATTTGCATTTTACAGGATGGTTACTGCGGCTATCCAGAGACCAGTAAATTTTATGGAAAGGGAAGGGAGTTGGACTGCCCCAATAGCCTTTTTTTTAAAAAATCTGGGAACAAATTCTATAGGCTGAAAGCATGTGTGTATAAAGTTTAATATCATGAAAGACATATACCGTGTTTTCCCGAAAATAAGACCCTGTCTTATATTTTTTTGAACCCTGAAATAAGCGCTTGACCTTATTGCCATGTGCTCAAAAGTCTGATTAGGATTATTATCAAGGGATGCCTTATTTGGGGGGAAACAGGGTACCCAGCAATATCTTTAAGATAGATCATTAACTTTTTATATGATCCTTTCAAATTTTCAGAACACAAATAAAATTAAATGACCACAAAATCCTGGAAATTTGACATTATTAAAGCTATCTCAAAGGTCACTGAGCTAAAAAAAACACACCACCAGGTGTTGTGCCTAATAACATTCATATAAATGTTATCATTGTTAGGACTCCAATAATAAAAAACTCTGGATCAGATCTAATGGCACAATTTTTTTTTCAAGATAATTGTATATTACATATATTGAATGTATGTGTACATGGAATACAAGTAGTCCTTGACTTGCAACCATTTGTTTAATGATTGTTCAAAGTTACAATGACACTGGGTCCCTCCTACTTACAGCATCCCCTTGGTCATGTGATCAAAATTCAGGCACTTGGCAACTGAGAGCTGTGGTGGCACAGTGGTTAAAACGCAGTATTGCAGGCTAATTCTGCTGACTGCAAGCAGTTTGACTCTGACCGGCTCAAGGTTGACTCAGCCTTCCATCCTTCCGAGGTAGGTAAAATGAGATCCCAGATTGTTGGGGGCAATATGTTAACTTTGTAAACGGCTTAGAGGGGACTGTAAAACACTTTGAAGTGGTATATTAAGTGATATTGCTATTCTATTTGATTTGCAACCTTCCCAGCTGGCTTCCAACAAGCAAAGTCAATGAAGAAAGCCAGATTCACTTAATTATTGCATGATTCACTTAATGTGGCAAAAGATAATAAAATTTGCCACAACTCATGTAACAGCCTTGCTTAGTGTTGGAAGGGGGGGGGGGCTTCCTACATTAGCAACAGAAATTCTGGTACCAACTGTGGTCATAAGTTGGGAACTATCTGCATATATAGTCTTAACTCAGAAAAAAATGTTGTAAAAAAGAACTTACTTCATATTTCAGGAGTGTAAAGATCATGCCTACTGTGTTTCCCTGAAAATAAGACCCTGTCTTATATTTTTTGAACCCGGAAATAAGTGCTTGGTCTTATTTTCAAGGAGGTCTTATTATTTTGGGGTGCGTGGAGCAAGACAGGGATTCTCTTGCCATCTTATCCAATTTCCAGCTCTGTCTCCCTAATCCCAATCAGAGGAAATGGCGGGGACCGGCTGCACACACGGTTAAATATTTTCGGGGAGGTCTTATTTTCAAGGAAACACGGTAGGTCTTTATGTAGTTTTCTTAGTAACAAGAGAGAAGTGATTTGGCAGTGTCTTGGACAAGGATGTTTTTTTGACTGCATAGTCCTGTGGTGGCGAGCCTATGGCATGAGTGCCACAGGTGGCACGCAGAGCCATATCTGTGGGCACGCAAGCATTGCCCTATTCAGCTCCAGCACACATATGCGCGCTGGCCAGCTAATTTTCGGGCTTTCAGGGCCCACCTGAAGTTGGGAAATGGGCTGTTTCCGGCCTCTGGAGGGTCTCCCAGGTGGAGGAGGGAAGGCTGTTTTCACCCTCCCCAGGCTCCCCCCCCCCAATGTCAGCAAACAAAAGTTGGATGAATTCAAAGTCTTAAAAGTAGCACTGTTTTGATTTGTGAAGTCATCTTGAAAATTAGTTTAAATATTTATTTTATAATACATGTTGTCAGTTGTTTTCTTCATCTTGAAAGATTTACTTGTAAAAATTAAATTCAATATTTCTTTTATAATATATGTTGACAGTTGTTTGCTTTGCATTCCTGTTTAACAGGTTGCTTTATCTCTGTAGAATTAATAAATTAAGAAAAGAAAGAAAAGTAGCTTACTAAGCACTTTAGCTAATGCATAAACTGGGAAATCCTGGACTCAGTCTTGCCTCTTCCAAAATCCCCTCGGGCAATTCAACCTCTTTCATCTGTAATATGGGCAATGGTTTACATCAATCAATGTAAATATTATAAATGGGAATGCAAGCATAGAGAGTGTATCTTGGGAGTATATATCTTGGGCATTATGGAAGACACATTAATTGCACAGAAAAAAATATTAACAAGAGACATATCAGGCAAATTGATCAAACACTGCTTAACCATTCAGACTAGAGAATAATGATCCCCCAAGTCCTGTTCCAACAAGGAAAAGTGAGAAGACAGTCAGCTGACACAGTTCAAGATTCACTTAGCAGGAGGTAACTTATAATAAAGTTAGTAGTGTAATCTTTAATATATGCTCTCAATAGTGTCTGTCCTATTTCAAAATGCTGACTGTTTTTAAATCTCTACAGCAGTAACATTTGCAATTCCAGTCCAGAGAGGAGCAGTACACATACCTACTTCTTTGAAATGCAGTGTCATCTCTTTAATAGGGAACTAATTATCTAGATATAACATGACAAGTCAAGACATAATAAACAAAACCAATGTTATTTCCGCAATAATCAATGTTTTTATTATGCATACTTATTTATGTGTTCATTTTAATAACTACATAGTTTAATTTTCCGTGAAGATTATAGGCATTTTCTAATATCCTGTGCAGTTTGACTCCTGGTGATTGCTTGGGAGTTCCTGCAGTTTCCTTAGCAAGATTTTTTTAGAAGTGATTTGCGGCTTGCCATTGTCTCTTTCCTAGGGCTGAGAGGAAGTGACTGGCCCAAACTCACACAACTTGCTTTGTGCTTAAGGAAGGACTAAAATTCATTATCTCATTTCTAACTTCATGCCTTATCTACTAAAACAAACTTACATGCTCTCTCTCTCTCTCTCTCTCTCTCTCTCTCTCTATACACACACATGCATATACATACATACATACATACATACATGTGTTTGTATGTGTAAATACACACAAAATACTAATCAATTCCACTCAGAATTTTTACTGGAATGGGGGAAGACGTATTCTTATGAACAATAAGTGTATTTACTGCAAGCAATATCAATTTGTTTGACTACTCAGGCAGACAAATATAAATTATAAAAACTAATACTTTCTTAAAATGACACAAAAATGAAAATCTGTTTTTGTATTCAACTTTCACTCCAAACAATAGCATACAGTCAGGTCCAGAAATATTGGGACATCGACACAATTGTAACATCTTTGGTTCTATACACCACCACAATGGAGTTGGAATGAAACAAACACAATGTGCTTTAACTGCAAATTGTCAGCTTTATTTTGAGGGTATGTACATCCAACTCAGGTGAACGGTGTAGGATTTACAGAAGTTTGCACATGTGCCTCCCACTTGTTAAGGAACCAAAGGTAATGGGACAGAATAATAATTATAAATCAAACTTTCCCTTCTTAATACTTGGTTGCAAATCCTTTGCAGTCAATCACAGCCTGAAGTCTGGAACGCATAGACATCACCAGATGCTGGGTTTCATCCCTGATGATGCTCTGCCAGGCATCTACTGCAACTGTCTTCAGTTCCTGCTTGTTCTTGGGGCATTTTCCCTTCAGTTTTGTCTTCAGCAAGTGAAATGCATGCTCAATGGGATTCAGGTCAGGTGATTGATTTGGCCATTGCATAACATTCCACTTCTGTCCCTTCAAAAACTCTTCGGTTGCTTTTGCAGTATGCTTTGGGTCATTGTTCATCTGCACTGTGAAGCGCCGTCCAATGAGTTCTGCAGCGTTTGGCTGAATGTGAGCAGATAATATTGCCCGAAACACTTCAGAATTCATTCTGCTGCTTTTGTCAGCAATCACATCATCAATAAATACAACAGAACCAGTTCTATTGGCAGCCATACATGCCCACGCCATGACGCTACCACCACGCTTCACTGATAAGGTGATATGCTTAGGATCATGAGCAGTTCCTTTCCTTCTCCATATTCTTCTCTTCCCATCACTCTGGTACAAGTTGACCTTCATCACATCTGTCCGTAGGATTCTGTTCCAGAACTGTGAAGTCTTTGTTAGATGTTGTTTGGCAAACTCTAATCTGGCCTTCCTGTTTTTGAGGCTTACCAATGGTTTACATCTTGTGGTGAACCCTCTGTATTCACTCTGGTGAAATCTTCTCTTGATTGTTGACTTTGACACACATACACCTACCTCCTGGAGAGTGTTCTTGATCTGGCCAACTGTTGTCAAGGGTGTTTTCTTCACTAGGGAAAGAATTCTTCGGTCATCCACCACAGTTGTTTTCCATGGTCTCCCGGGTCTTTTGGTGTTGCTGAGCTCACTGGTGCGTTCCTTCTTTTTGAGAATGTTCCAAACAGTTGTTTTGGCCACGCCTAATGTTCTTGCTGTCTCTCTGATGGGTTTGTTTTGTTTCTTCAGCCTAATGATGGCTTACTTCACAGATAGTGACAGCTCTTTGGATCTCATCTTGAGTTTTGACAGCAACAGATTCCAAATGCAAATAGCACACTTGAAATGAACTCTGGGCCTTTTACCTGCACATTGAAATTGGGGTAATGAGGGACTATCACACACCTGGCCATGGAATAGCTGAGAAGCCAATTGTCCCATTACCTTTGGTCCCTTAACAAGTGGGAAGCACATATGCAAACTGCTGTAAGTCCTACACCGTTCACCTGAGTTGGATGTACATACCCTCAAATTAAAACTGACAGTCTGCAGTTAAAGTACATTGTGTCTGTTTCATTCCAACTCCATTGTGGTGGTGTATAGAGCCAAAGATGTTAGAATTGTGTCGATGTCCCAATATTTCTGGACCTGACTGTATATGTCATCTTGATCAATGATCTATTCTTAAAGCAACAGTAGACGAAAACCATTAATAGATACTTTAATTAATCAGAAAATGAAAGCAAACCCTCCCCCCTCTATAAGCAATAATTCTATTACATCCCCTGCCTATATGCAGGAGATACGCTGATCCATTCCTTGAGCAAGCTCCTGTTCTTTTTTCATGTTTGGCTGAGCTAGATCTGAAACTCTCAGACCTGATCTTTTTGCATATGACATATAGCATATGTCTTGGGTCTATTATATAATTCTGAGCAAGCCTACTAAAATCACAGAAGAACTATGACCATCACTGAGAAAAGTGTTTTCACATCAGACTTGTAACATTAGAAGGAACTCTGAATGGCATGAAACAGCATAGCATGCCTTTTCCTTTTTCCTTTTACTGGCTGATTTTAATCTATATGGCTCCTGGTCCTCAAATATGACTTCATTTATAAATTCTGGAAGAAATAGTATGGTTTGAAGCTAGGATTAGAAGCTATGCAAGCAGCACTCAGAAATGTAGAGATCCTCCCAGCACAGATTTGAGGACTTCTTTCAAAAAGAAAAAAGATGAGGAGCAAGTAGAACAGGCTGAGCAAACCCTGCATTTTTCTTTAATCTGCAGTAGATCAATTTAACCTAGCAACATGTCAGCAAGAAAAAAAAATGCTTGCTGCCAAACGGCAAAATCCAAAACCTGCCATTCACAGCTCTGCACTTGTCTGCACTCTGTAAAGAGCCATCTGTGCATTGAATAAGTGCAATCGTTGAATCTCTGTAGACAAGCTAACAATCTAATTCAGTGAGATATAGATTTCCTACAAAAAAGGATCAGTGCAGATCCTAGCAGTAGCTCCTTGGCAAAAACATTTTAATTTTTTTACAAATCCCAAATCAGAGATTTGAAATTGTGGCTGACTGTATTGAAACCATATTGAGCAATGATCCTGTTTGGGATGTTCTGATTGACTACTGAATCGATTTACATTCCATTTTTCATAGAAGATACATTACTGTAGCGTATAAACTCATCATCTGAAAATTAGTATAAAATAAACCTGTCTTTTAAAACCATGATTTGAGGATTGAATGTTCCAAATTACATATTCCCAAAATGTATTACAGGTAGCGCTCGATTTATGACATTTGAATCCCAAGTTTATATTGCTAAGCGAGACAGTTGTTAAATGAGTTTTGTCCCATTTTGTGACCTTTCTTACACAGTTAAGTGCTTAAATAGCTTAAACAGTTGTTAAATGGCTATATGTCACTTTTTTTGATGCCACTGCAACTAAACAAATGATTGTAAGCCGAGGACTATCTATAAAGGTTAGAGTAGATGGGACTTCTCTTGATTCTAACAGGGTCCTTCTAAAACATTCAAAGGAATTTCCAGAAAAGCAACAGCAACACAACTGACCAGGGCCAATGAAAAGCAGTTGCACAGGTGGCTGTTCCTTTGTTTAACTGAAGTTAGGTCAGAACAACTAATGCAATGTAAACATGACTCCATGAGTGAAAAGGTCTTTCCTGGGACTTCACGCTTATTGGAAATACTGTGCTCCATCCAATCTCTAGGCAGCATTCCACTAGTAAATGAAGCTATTCAATGCACTTTCTTAAACATCAAATCAAACGTCCAATCCCTCGCAGTGCCTGCATTGTTCTCCATACTTATAGCTAATATTCAACACAGTGCACGGAAAGTGAAAAACACATGAAATGATATATATGATGTATATTTTCAGAAGTATATTCTCCTTCTTTCAATTTTCCTCCGGAGCCAAATTATAGCTCAACCTGTGCATAAAGTGGTGATTTTGTTTGTTTGTTTGTTTATTTGGGACCTTGCAACCTGTGCAAATGGTTGTGATTTTATTTACTTACTTATTTATTTATTTATTTATTTAGGAGTTTGCCATAGGGCAAAAATGAAAATATTATATAACTTTAAGAATGTCTCAACTCTGTCCATTTTTCATTAACCTCTGTCCTCCTCACATGTTATTTAAGATCCTATTGGGGTGCATCTTAACCAGAAAATATTTAAAATCAAAACAAGTTAATCTCAACCTAATAGTGAACTGATCATGAAGTAATGGAGATTTGTAGCTATCATCCACATCTAACTAAAAAAAAATACATTGACTGACTTTAAACACAGCAATATTGCAAATATTGTCTCATGGCAAACTGCTTGTAATACTAATGCAGAGTGCAATATACATTGATGGTGCTACCTAAATACAACATAATATTCAATATTAACCACCTCAAAAAACAATCACAAGGCTAAATAATTTAGTATTTTTTAGAAGCCAGAAATAAATTCAGTATGTATAAACCCTGAGTGACCTAAGAAAATCCCATACAGTTACTGGCATTTTAGGATTTCTTACTTAAAGATGTCAACAACTGGGAAATATTCTCTAATCTACAGTCCACATTCTTAGAATTTCCAAGATAACATGCTACTGAGCCACCTCCTCAAATAACCATTTTCCACATTTGTTTGAATGAATTGAATGAATGTAGACACTTGGAAATTAGATACTGAATGTTGTTTTGTTTTCATGGTTATGCATAGAGATGAGGCTCATTAAAGAATAAAGACAAAGACAAGCAGTCCAGAGATTTTGATTATATATGCAGTATATTGCTTCAGGACAATAGTTGAAAGGGGAAGACCTTACGTATAATCTATCACTTTATCCAACTGAAATATGCATGGTAAATGCCAACTTCCTACATCAAAGTTACAGAGCTGACTGTTGTATGTTTGGTTGGATGATTGATTTTGTTGTTTCAACCGCTTTGATTCTGTAAGTTAATTTTCTTAACATCCTCTGCCATACATTTTACAGTATTTATTTTTAAACTTCACATATTTTTCAAAAAATAATTCCAAAGCGGATTTTAGCTATTTGTCTGGTTCGGGCTGTAAAGGAAATCAGCTTGAAGAAAGGGCTCAACTTCATTCCTTAGCATTATAAGGCTACAAAAGACTCCTGTTTGAAGTTGCTAGCGCAGAGACCACTGAAGCAGAAGGCCTAATAGTTTGATTTAGAGGTTATTGCAAGACTAGGAGAAAACTCAAGAATATCAGGCTCCGTTTCCCAAGAAAGATGTACTGAGTTACTTCAAAGCAGTTTCCTTTACAGGTAGTCCTTAACTTACAACCATTTGTTGACAATATATCTTTTCTTTACTATTGTTCAATGAATTATAAAGTCCTAACTTAAAATTTGAATATATGTGAGTACTAGCTGAATCCCTGGTGCTTCGCTACAAAACTATGTGATCGGGCTTTATAAATCAACAACTTACAGTTTGAATCCTCACCTACCCTATCCTCTTCTCTCCCGGGGCTTTCTAGCCTCTTCTCGCCATGAGGCTTGCCCCCAGAAGCCTGTCCTATGCTATCTCACTCTCTCCAGAATTATTTTCAAGTTGGGAGGGGAAGTAGAACGTCTAACTAATTAGCATCAGAGCGTGTTATAATAATATAGGAAATACTAATGCTCTGATGGTCATTTTGAAAAATCCTTTTTTAGTGAGCACCTAGAAGCCAAGAGGAACATACGTGGCAAATTTCAAGTTTGTAAGCTTTACAGTTCTGGAAATTTCATGATTAATGCATGAGTGGTTTTTGCCTTTATATATATAGATACAGACAATTATGCAGAGTATAATGCAGAGTAAGGAAGATACATGAACTAAGAAGGTTGTTGGGAGGTACAAGTATGCAAGCTTTGTGTACCAAAAAATCCAGTTTTGGCATATCCTGTTTTTCCTCCTGAATGAACTATCCAATCTTTCCAGGCTTTTTCAATTATTCCTGAAAATGGGCAGAAAGTCATTTAAAGATTTTCAAACAGTGGCTGACTTCAAGAATCTACTTTAATAAGCACAAAAATCATGAACTGGTTAGTCCTGGGGGGCAAAACCAGGAATTTTTAGGGATAGATTGCTGTAAGTATTTTTTTATTTTTACATGTGGTAGGAAATGCGGTAAGGCTAAGCAGTGTTATTGCCCCTCCTGGAAACACACTCCTGGAGAATGATTTAGATAAAGCACTTCTTGCTGGTTCTTGAGAATAGTGAGTATACAGTGTGTGTGGCACTTATTTTTATGACATATTGTAGACAATTCAAAAATTTGACCATAGTTTTTTTTAGCATTTGGCTTGATCAAAATCACTGGATATATTAGCAATTTCACAATTTACTCAATCATCTACTCTGTTTTATCATGTAGATCAAAGTTTTTGCCCCATACAGTACATTAGTACATCCAAGCGCTCATATTACTATTTCTATGATTTAAAATAAAAACATGGCATTTTTATTGAGATCCAAGACTATAAAATAAGCATAGTTAAATTATTAGGCGGCTTCCTTCCAAATTCAGTAAAACTGGAAAGGAATGCCTCTTTTGTTGACCACCTGTTTTTACTCAAGTTTTAAGTTATCTCATTTCTATTTACTATAACATATTACTCATATACTTTTATTTCTTTGGCTATTTCACAAAACATAAAAATAAGGAAAGAAATCCAACTTAACAGCAAAACAAATTTAAGTTGGTATCATTAAGTTCTTTATATTTAACACTTAAAATTAAAGGTATCAAACATATTTCAGCAGGCTTTTCGACTGCAGGTATGCATCATGGTAAGCCATACCATAGTTGTGTGGAAGATTACAATAATGCTTATTCATAGCTAAGCGCATTGTTCTATGTTTATTCAGCAAATCAGGCCCTCTGGCTTATTCAGTGAAAGAAACAGAAACAACCCTCTTCTTTCCCCCACCTCCACTTGTTCCACTTGAAGCACACAACTTGCTAAAACTGTGAATGAAGAGATGTGTTTTATCTAAAAGGTGCTTGTGTTTTAATTATATAATTAAAATAATACTATATATGTGTTTGTGTGTGTCTGATAAAATTGCCATAATTATGAGTAAAACCAAAAACAGATGCCATGGCAGATAGCCATTTTTAAAAAGTTTTTAAAAGGGCCATCTCCAAAGGAAGGATGTTCAAAAGAGCAGGAGAGAAAGGAAATTGTCTGGTCCCTACCAGGTGACATTCCTTGGTTGACAGACCCTGAAACGTGTCCAACCTGCTGGACTGGATTGTCTGCTGGGTGTGCAGAATATTCCTCCTAGCAACCCTAAACTCTGAAGAGGGACCAGGGCGTGCATAAGAGCACCAGCATGCCTACTGTCCCTGTCCTAATGTATCCTCTATTTGTATCTGTTTTATCTAATCTGTTCTTGACAAATAAATAAATCAAAATAAACAGACCCAAAGATGCATTAAGGGTGTAGAAATAGTTAAGTTTCACTGCTCTTACTGCCATGAAGTAGCCTCCAATAGTGTCTCTAGCTTCTGTTCAATAGTCTTTTGCCAGTGGTGGTTTAGGCATCTCTTAGTCCTTAGTTCTACCATGGGAACCATGAGCAAGGAGAAGCCATTTCCACAGCCCGGTTGCAAACATCTCACAGCTCACTTGTTGGGGACCCCTACCCTAAAAATTTGGGGTAAATTTTTGAATTTCTCCTTGAAGTACTGTTTCGCCCCCAAAAATATGCATTCGGGATTATTTTTGGGGAGGTCTCATTTTTTGATTTGCAGGAGGTGGCAAATGCAGGGGCTGATGGGAGTGGGAGCACTGCTACCGCCGGCCCCGTCCTCTGTCCAACTGGCATGACAAGACCCGAACTCCAATTTCTCTGCGGCCACAACAGGCCAAGCTTTCAGTGCACCCCAGCCTCCACCCTCCCTGCCTGCTGGTCCTTCTGCTGTTGGGACACTGGAGCTCTGGTCTTGTTGCGCCGATGGAGCCGCTTGTGGCAGGACACCATGAAGCTCGTCATGCTGGTGCAGCTGCGGGGTGCGTGGGGCACATCCACCCCCCACCTCTGCCCTAGCTTGATTTTTACACCTGCGCCTTGCCCCGTCTCATAGAACCAGACAGTGGGAGGAGCTTCACTAGGGCTTATTTTTGGAGCAGGCCTTACATTGGGCGCAGGCGTGAAAATCAGAGTAGGGCTTGTTTTTGGGTAAATTGTATTTTCGGGGAAACATGATATTAAATCTTTAAACAACTCTATACACAGCTCTACTCTTTCCAGTCATCAATTACAATGTTTTACAAACTAATAGAATCCAAAGATATTCTCTTATAATGCTTCTATGTAATTAATTACATGTGGAAAAAGGTTTTGCCAAATGCTGTATGTTCAAAAAAGGTCCAACAGGGGAAAAGGCAAAAATAGTATATACAATAGTCCTGGGGAAACAGACGGAAAGCAAGCACAGAAAAACAAAACCAAGTAAAAAGATTTTAAAAACTTCAAAATGATGCAGCAGTTACAATAACCATTGCAGCAAGCGTCTCTCGGATAACAGTACTATATGTCCAAAGCAAGTGTTGTACCCCACAAGAGTATAACTTTGTACCCCAAAGAAGTATAACTTTTAATGTAACAGAATTATGAAATTGAATTTGTCAGGACTAATTTCCTGAAAATCAGAATTAAATGCTAAATCAGTCTTCGCCCTGGAGAAAAGGGGAGCTTAATTGATTTGCAGCCTCAGCATTCCCAGAGCTAAGAGGGAATTTTGAATCTGATTCTAAATAAATCATCTGCACCATTTTTGCAAGCATCGCTCCCCCAATAGGCAAAGAGAATTTTCTCACATGATTTCCTTGCACTTAAGAGTAACTCAAGTAATTCAGATCCCTCATTAAGCTACAAAATTAATATCACAAATCTACAGTTTCTGCAAAATGATAATTGTGCAACATACACAATCATATGGTTGGAACATAAATATTTTTTGGCAGTTCCACAAAGGAAGATTCAGCAGAGTAAGAATTAATATCTTCTCCAAGTCAAGTATTGGTGATTTCAAGAGCACACCCATGGTTTTTTTTCCCCAAGTAATTTAGAGATGGGGTTGCTACTGGCATCTTCTAAAATTGTCATGGAAATACATGTGTGATAGCTGAGTGTAGACACTGATTAGATGGTACATAATCAATCTCCTAGGATATTTTTAAAATTTTCAATATAGTTTATACCCCCAGTATTTCCACAAGGTTCTCACACAAGTACTAATCAAACCTGACTCCACATAGCTTCCCAATTCAGAAAGTCAGAAAATGCTGCCACCTGCTGAGACGGGACTTAGCAGTTCAACTTTTATTAGAGAAAGGAAATGTGAGCTTCTGGCTGCATTCATGCATTGTGCTAATTCATGCATTTAGCTGGTTTTAGCAGTGTATTTTGAATGTGTACCCAGACACTGTCATGAAATTACAATTTATAATTATCATGCTGTGCTAGCCCTGCCAATAAGGCTTATTTAATAAACCCAGATTAAACAAATGAAAGTTCAGTACAATGTACATATAAAGTCATTAAACTTCACATGCAGCAAGATGCCTGATTCAAGATAAAGAAAAAGGTAAATATGGTCCAAAGAGAAGAATTCTAATGCAAAAGGATTGTTCTGCATACTCTTTCAAGATTAAGGTCAAGATTAAAATGAAAAAAAAAACCTGATATTCCACAGGAATTTTAGGGAGCAGTACAAGTAGTCCTTACTTAATGACTGCAATTGAGCCTGTGATTTCTATCAGAAGTCATTGCAATCATTAAATGAGTCATCATGTAACTTGCCTTGATTTCACAACCATTTTTAGGATGGTCATAAAATAAGCCACTATGGTCATTAAACAATGAGAATTGTTTAATTGTATGCTCATTAACTGAATCATCTGTCGTTAAGCAAATCCATTCTCCTAAATAGCCCTTTTTTGCCAGAAACCTGCAAAAGTCACAAATTGTGGTCATGTGACTGTGGGATGCTACAACCAGTCATAAATGGAAGCCAGCTGTCAAGTTCCCAAAATGCAATCACATGATCACAGGGTGTTTGTGTGCAGGAGTCGTAACCTTGAAGCTAAACTGTAAGCAACTTTTCTTGTGCTGTCATAACTTCCATGGTTACTGAATTTATGGTTATTAAATCTATTCACTTAATGGTTATTAAACTTCTATTTTCCAAAGGCCAGACGAGGAACAATGGATGGAAACTGATCAAGGAGAGATTCATCTTAGAAATAAGAACTTTTCTGACAGTGAGAACAATCAACCAGTGGAACAGCTTGCCTTCAGAAGTTGTGGGTGCTTCATCACTGGAAGCTTTCAAGAAGAGACTGCACAACCACTTGTCAGCAATGGTATAGGGCAGTGTTTCCCAAACTTGACCCTTTGAAGATGTATGGACTTCAACTCCCAGCATTCCTCAACCAGCCATACTGTCTGGGGAATTCTGGGAGTTGAAGTCCATGCACCTTAAAATAGCCAAGTTTGGGAAACACTGGTATAGGGCACTGGTGGTGAACCTTTTACTCACCGAGTGCCGAACAGGTACACGCTTCGTGCGCTTGCATGCTATCCATGCTAATGCGCGACTCCTCCATGCGCTCTGTGTGCAACCGCACCATCTGCACATGCATATGGCTTTTGCTCACCTGCATGTGCTGTGTGCGCATCCACACCATCTGTGCATGCCTGTGGCTTTCACGCAGCTCCCCATTGTGCTGTGTGCCCAATCGCACCATTTGCGCATGCACACAGTTTTTGCATGAGAGCTCCGAAGACCAGCTGGGTCCCCTGAATTGGTCTCATGCACACCGGAGGCCTGAACAACAGTTGTGGTGCGCATGCATGCGCAGCTGCAGGTGGGTTGGGCGACAGCTCGCATGCCCGGAAAGATGGCTCTGCGTGCCACCTAAGGCACATGTGCCATAGGTTCACCATCATGAATATAGGGTCTCCTGCTTGAGGAGGGGGTTGGACTAGATGACCTTACAGGTTCTTTCCAACTCTTGTTATTCTGTATTCTGTAAACGACTGGTAGTTAAGAGGGCTAGCCGTCCATGTAGAAAACCCAGCAAGTTACAGAATGATGATAAATCTTTCCCTTCAATACAACTTGAGGAAGGTGGGCCATTAATTTTGTAGGCAGAAGTCCCTTTTCAGAGAAGAAAAAGGATTTTATATTGAGGAAACCTCAAAATCTCCAAAAGTAAAAAGAAGTGCAGTTTTTAATCCATATACACAAAGAAAACAAAAAACAAAAACAAACTCAAAGGGATCACTTGGTATTTTTCTGCTTTCAATGTTTCTATGTGGTAGTAGTCAAAGACAATCTACTGAAAAGACTTAGCTTTGTGATTGAACTCTACATGACATGGCTAAAAAGCAATCAACAAAGTCACCAGTAGAGTTAAAGTATTCCCACTGTCATAGTTTATCTTGGGAATTTGCAAGAAGCAGAGATTAAGGTACCTGGCAGCTAGCTACCAGATCCTACTTCCCTTTTGTCCCTATATTCTAGGAAGAAGACTCAGTTTATAATTCATGGATATCATAGAGTCGAAATTATAAATTTTTTTGTCATGCCCATATTCCATTCTCATAGTTTCCAAAAGATAGTAGAGAAAATATTACATAGCCATACAGTGAAAGCACATCTGTGTGCAAAGGGATTTATTCACAAGCTTAAAGCCTCAAAAGCAGCTTCTTGGCAAGCATAATGGGCAAAACACAGAATTAAAAAAAAATAATGCATGCCACAGATGTATCTTTACTAACTCTGAGTCACGGCTCTGAAATGATCCACGGGGATGGGTAGCTGGAGACACCCCAAATACCGTCTTGTGCCGTAATACTCCCCCCCAAAATTTTCAGCCAGAAAGAGGCCTCCTTTATTCCAAACAGCGGCTCTTGATCCACGGTGGACTACAATCCCCATCAGCCTCGCTCCTCTCACCCTTTGAGTTAGCAGCAATGGGAATTGTAGGCTAATTCATCCGGCGAGTGGAGGAAAGACAAGTACTGACTGGGCACGGCTGCTTTCCGCATGTAAAAGAAGCTGCTGCTGAGCCGCGACTGAGCTATCCAAGCATCGCGTATCTCCTTTGAGGGATACCTCCCGTCGCCTTCCAGCAGCTCAGGGCGTCTCCTTTCCCCGCAACCCCAGCAGCTCTTTCCCTCCTTCGGGAAAAGCCCGAGGAAGCCCATCGTCTCACCTTGTACTTATCGAAGCCGGCGAGCTGTTCGGCGCTCACGTAGTCATAACCGGCCATGGTTAGCAGCGACATCAGATGGATCCGCTATGCAGAAAAGGGGCCCAGTCCGTCTCGCCTACCTTTCCCACGCGAGGCTACACAGGGAGCAGCAGCGCCGGCCGCATAAGAGACACACTGTACGCTCGTTCCGCCCGGCTTCGAGAATAACAGGGGAAGAGGAGGAACTCTCCCCACCCCCACCCCGCTCTAACCCCTCGCCGGTTTCCGTACTAAGCTGCTCCTCCTCCCGCGTGGCAGCTCCAGATCAGCCCATCCGTGACGTCACCGAATTTCTCTTTCTCCCCCCTCCCTCCCTCCCTCTCTCTCTCCCCCCCTCCTCCTCTTTGGCATGCCACCATCTTGGATAAAGCTGAGGAGCTGGGATTGGTTGTGGCGCTGCCTGTGTTTCAGGCAGGGGTCGTTCCTCTTCCAGCCTTCTGCGCTTTTTTTTGAAAAGTAGCCTGCTTTCGCTGTACCGCTGGGATTTGAAAATTGGGCGGTTTATATGATAAAATCATAGGTTTGGAAGGCATCTTCAAAGTATTGTCTTTATTTCTCGAATGTATTTGCAACTTAGTACATTCCTGACTCTTTTTCTACCCCTCCTCCGTTTCCTCGTTCACTTCCGGATAAGCGCAGTCTTGCCCACCTGTTCTGCTTAGATTCCTCAAAACATCTAATTGGTCCACCGAACACTATTACATGCGGATTTGTTGATAGGCTAGTAAAGAGCATGAGACCCAATTTTTGCGTTTTGCTCTACAGTACAGTCATTCAACCCACTTCAGTTTTTTTTAATGGAAATCTTTTATTTCCTATAATTACAGTATCTGCATGGTGTTTGTGGGAGTTTGTGTATGCATCATCCTAATAGGCTGGCTGAACATTGGAAATATACACTATAGATAACTGTAATGTTTCTTTTACTGAAAAGACAATTTTATAATGAACTGTTAACTGCACAAGTTGGCTTCATAAAATGTGCTATTGAATCAGTTGACTAGTGACTCAGTGTATTATCCTGTGACTTGAGCCCAAAACTGCATTGATGGTGGGGTTAAATATTGGGGATAGAAATGAACATTTTTGTGTTGCTAGACAAAATGTCTAACAATCTAATTCTGCTTCTACTGGTCCAAGTACTTTTCAACATCTTAATAAATGATTTGGGGTGGGGTGGGGTGGGGTTAGAAGAGGAATTTATCAAATTTGCAGACAATACCAAGCTGGTGGGAATAGTCAACACAAGATAGGCTCAAGGTACAGAAGCATTTAGACAGACTTGAATACTGGGCCCTATTGAACAAAATTCAATTCACTGAGGAGAAAGGCAAGAAAAATAAAATGCACAGGTATAGAATATATAGTACCTGCCTCAATGGTAGGGACAGAGGGATCTAGGTGTCTTAGTGAATAATCACTTAAATGTGAGCCAGGAGTGTGCTGGAGCTGCCAAAAAAGCCAATGCCATCCTAGGCAGCATCAATAGAGGAATAGTGTCAAAATCAGTGAAGTGCTAAAGCTTTGCTTTATACTGCACTGGTAAGACCACACTTGGAATACTTGTCCAGCGTCTAACAAAAAGAAGGACTGGGATAACATGATAGCAATTTTCCAATACTTGAAGGGCTGTCATAAAGAGCGGGTCAACCTAGTCTCCAAAGCACCTGAGAGCAGGACAAGAAGTAATGTGTGGAAAATTATTAAAGATCCAATCTAGAATTAAGGAGAAATTTTCTGGCAGTGAGAACAATCAGTGGAACGACTTGCTTCCAGAAGTGGGTGCTCCAACACTAAAGTTTTTCAAGAAGAGGTTAGATAACTCTTTGACTGAAATGGTATAGGGCAGGGGTGCTAAACTGGTGGCCAGCAGGCTGGATCATCACTCCCTGGCCATGCCCGGTTTAGCAAAGGGGGAAAAAGTTGCAATATGTCACTGATGCCATGAGTTTGACACCCCTGGTATAAGGTCTCTTGCTTGCTTGTTTGAACTAGACCTCCAAAGTCCTTTTCAACCCTGTTATTTTATGTTCTATATTCTACTTTTTGATAAAATTAGTACAACTTCTTTGAAAGCAATGGGATTGAAATGAAAAACCGACCTCACCAACATCAGATTCAACCTATTACTACTTTAGGTGGTCAGAATTAATACACTTATGATAGCATGCTTTCGAACATTTTGACTGCAGGATTTAACCCATCTACTGAATGTTTTGCTAATTCAAACTGCACACATTTATTACAGTGGACATAGAATACAGCTATATATGACATTGACTCCATCACCCCGAGGATTTCATGGATGTGGTTTGACACAGAATAGTATAACAGAGTTGGAAGGGACCTTGGAGGTCTTCTAGTCCAACCCCCTGCCCAGGCAGGAAGCTCTACACCACTTCAGACAAATGGTTATCCAACATCTTCTTTAAAATTTCCAGTGTTGGGGCATTCACAACTTCTGGAGACAAGTTGTTCCACTGATTAATTGTTCTGTCAGGAAATTTCTTCTTATTTCTAAATTGCTTCTCTCCTGGATTAGTTTCCACCCATTGAATAACGGTGAAGTGTTTGATGCTCCTTCCGTTTTTTTAAAAAAACTTTCCATTCCACCCTATAACCTTGGCATTCCTGGGGGGAGGAGGTGTCTAATGCAAATATTAACCCCAGTTTTTATCTCCTTAGCCTTTTCGAATTGGTACTGCCATTTATTATTTTATATGCCGCCCATCTCACCAATAAAGAGACTCTATTTAGCTCGGTTGTAGTGAGTAAACCAGCCCGAAATCATATGAGGTTTGTTTTCCTATTTCTGGTGCTTTCTTGATCCGTCTCCGCTAGCAACAGTTAGTAACTGTTCTAGCATAATAAAAAAAATCTAGGACAGTAATCTTCCGGCCCATCAGTCCACTCCATCGGCTGCTAAACCCCAGCTTCTCATTCCGCCGGCGACTCCCCTTTTCCGAGAACGCGCCAGCTGCCCACCAGAGAAGAGAATCTAGCCACGCCTCGATTCGTCCGCTGCGTGTCTCGAACCTCCAATTGGTCCGTTCCGCTTTGCCCCGCCCCCGCTTAACGTTCTGTTTACGCAAGCGCCAGCAGAGATTCAAACGGTGGCGGAAACTGCCGCGGTGGTTGAAGCTGAGCTGTATTGGTGAGTGTCTTCTTGTTAACGGTGGCGCGTCTTCTCCCCTGAGGTTTTTTTTTTTTTGATCCTGTCTCTTACCCCGCGATGTCTGCCGTGAAAGCTGCACGCGCTCAATTGGATGCTCCCTCTTGGGAAGAGGGAGACTCTGACTCTTAACGGTCTAAGACGAGGGAGCATCTCGCCTAACCGCTGCTTTCTCCAATCTGCAGACCCTTAGTTATTCAGTTATTTGATATATTTTATACTGTTTCTTACTATTAATGCAGAACTAATGTTACCTCGAGGCTCCCTAAGCAAACTTCAGCAGGCGAGTGACGGACATCTGCTTTAATCCGCATTTGTGCAATGAGCGGGCTTCCAGTTCTTTGAATTACATTTGAGAAATTTCCCCACTTTTTCCTGCAGAGACATCCTTAGCTATGGCTGCGGAAGCTGCTTTCAAGACTCCTAGTAAACTAGATGGAACAAGGAGGAAATCCGGTGAGGCTGTTCTTGGTGAAGATATGGGGGAAACCTGAGAGCCATTGGTTAATTTAACTTTATAAATTGATTGATTTCTAGTTATAAGCGATCAAACGTATTAGGAAAAATTGGGTAAAAATCTTTTAGATTCAGAGCAAGGTTTTTGTGGTGGAAAAATATGGCAGTAGATGACTTAAAGGTGAACATAGCTCTTGGCACACAATATTCCCCTTTGCATAAGTGAAGTGCTCAAATTGATTTGTATTGGGAAAATCTATGGCACAAAATGTCTACAAGAAAGTGGTAACTTAGTTCCCACCAGTAACGCATATTGCTGTTGGCAGAGGAGGATGCAATGAATGTTTATTCTAAAACATGAGAGTGATGGATTTGGGGAGGGAATAAATTTGTAAACTTTCTCTAAATGCTCTTAAATGCTTCTTATTCAAATGTAGCAGACAAAAGGTTTTAGTATAATTTATTTTTAAATATAAATGTTTTCATATTTGGGAGAGAATAACTTTTTAATGTATATGTTCATATTTCCATAGCCATCATTTTATGAATCGCTCTGCTTCCATGATAGTGAATGTGAAGAGATAATGTTGAGTCCAGATTGCCTAATATATACCGTATTTTCCAGCGTATAAGATGACTGGGCGTATAAGACGACCCTCCTCAGAGCCATTTAAGGCTCGTCAGAGTCTTTCGGGCTGGTCTGCCTGGTTACAGGAGAATGAGACCCGGCGTATAAGACGACCCCCGACTTTTGAGAAGATTTTTGTGTGTTAGAAAGTAGTCTTATATGCAGGAAAATACAGTAGTTGAAATTGAAATAGGTTTCTTAAAAAAAACAAGTTATAGGACAGATTCTTCAGCACATCCCTAAAGAGAGAGAAAAGCACTATGACATTTCAACATATAAAAAAATTCAAAGAGTTTTCATCAGATTGTGCAAGAAACACTTGATAAAGTCTGATCATGGTTACTCAGACAAACCATTCTTGCAGCTGTAATAAAAATTATGTCATATAGCATAAACAGCATGTGTTTTTTCCCCCCAATATAGGACAAAGTACTTCTTCATCTACACTATCTATTCCAGCTTCTCCCTTCATGCGAAAACTGGGATATGGAACTGGTGTCAATGTTTATCTTTTGAAACGGTATGTTATCTTAACTGGTGTATTCCAACATGTTGAGATTTCTAAAACATCACCGCATAGGTCATTTAGCAAAGTTAGAAAAAAATGAATGATTTAACTCAGAGCCTACTAATTGGTTGTTACAAACATAGTAAATCTGGATTTATCTGAAGCGTTAGATTGTCTTATGTCTGCTTTGCAACTCTGATATGATAGTCTGAGTTATTCCTGCTTTCTGCTTGTTATGTGTTATAAACTCTGTTATCCTGGGAAAGCTCATTAAAAGAAGTGTAGATATTATGAGACAGAGGTATAAATTAATTATTGTTATTGAACCAGATAATAGAATTGGCTTTGGTAGTGATGGGGGGAGAAATGTATCCTTTTTTTAATTTTTAAATTTCATAATTGTACTGGAGGCTCAGAAAAGAACTGATGATTTGTTTTCTGAAAGTTGAACTATCAAAAGAAAGCTATTTTAAAATGTTTAATTTATTTGGCAAGTAAAAAATGCCCAAAGTGCTTCACATAGGGGCTGAGAGCTAATTCTCAGCAATGGTTAAATTGCTGTCTGAACTATGCTAAAATATTGGAACTGGTATTTCATATACAGCACTCTTAGCAGCTTAGTTTATTTGGACCCATATTTTTAACTAAAGTCCTTTTTTTCTAGGTCTCCCAGAGGGATGTCTCGCTCTCCCTGGGCTGTGAAAAAAATAAATACCAAATGTAATTCCAGCCAGCAAAGTATTTATCAAAAGAGACTGAATGAAGAAGCTAGTATTCTACAAAAACTTCAGCACCCAAACATTGTGGGTAAGATTAAGTGAGGAAAGTGGAAGATACTTATTCATATTTGTGAGCCTTTTTAGTTGATGTTTCTATGGCTCCAGCTGGCTAAATATAGAGAAATGTCCTCAAGTAGACATAAGCAAACTGTACTGATGTAAATAACAAGTCCTGCTACGAATGAAGGCAAATATACATGTCCCAGAATAATGTTGCAGGATCAATCTGGGGCAGTCACCGGGATTAGAGGTTTAGTCTTCTGAGCTTTCAGATTTTGGAAGCCACACCCAACCAAGTACCACATAAATACTACTTATAGACTAGCCCAAATCACACATTCCAGTAGAGAGAAGTTCCCTGAGGATGGGTTCCAGCACAAGTCCAAGAACTTGGAAGACTAAACCTCTGGTCCTGGTGACCAATCCAGATTGGATCATGCAATGTCCTACTGTTCGATTAGCTTTTCTTAGGTACCATGGGAGCTTTCTTGAAGCTCCTTCAACATTATTTAAGAATAAATACTTAGACTGAAAAATATTTGGAGACTTATAAAAAGTGTCCTGGCCCAATTTAAAGTTTGAATTACCCTGGGAATAATATAATAAATGGAAGGTTGCCCCTGGGGACACTGACAAATGCTAAGTATGTGTTTTGAAGGGTTTCGTGCATTTGCTGAAGCCAAAGATGGAAGTATGTGTCTTGCTATGGAATATGGTGGGGAGAAGTCGCTGAATGACTTGATTGAAGAAAGAAATGAAAAACACAAGAAACCTTTTCCAGCTGCCACCATTCTCAAAGTTGCACTGCACATGGCAAGAGGCTTGAAGGTAGGGTGAATAAATTGAATATGACACTTCAATGTGAACCTTCAAGGGCTGATCAAAACCAAAACAGAAAAACTTACAATACCCTTCTCTTTTGATTTTCAGTATCTTCACAATGACAAGAAATTGCTTCATGGTGACATAAAATCTTCTAATGTTGTCATTAAAGGTGACTTTGAATCAATAAAGATTTGTGATGTGGGTGTCTCCTTGCCTCTAGATGAAAATATGATGGGTATGTTGAATATTTAGTGTTTCTTTATTTTCTTTCACTGAAAATCAGCTTCAGTTCTCATATCTCTGTGTACTATATTGGGAAATTTGCTATGATGTCATCAGTCAACCTTCTTGCCACACTGTTGAATCCTTAAAAGAAATTATGTTGTTAGAGTCAGAGCTGCTTTTGTGATCTATTTTACAATGGAAAATAAACAATTTGGCCACCCTCATTTAGAAATAAACCAAAGCTGCTATGCCCATTTCATGTATATTTTCTTATACCTGAAGGGAAAGCAAAATACTTGAGATTATCTATGTGTGAAATCTATATACATAAAAGCGAAAACCATTCACACCATAATCACGAAATCTCCAGAACCGTAAAGCCTACAAACTTGAAATTTGACATGTATGTTCCTCTTGGCTTCTAGGTGCTCACTAAGAAAGGATTTTTCAAAATGACCATCAGAGCATTAGTATTATCTATATTATGATTAACAAGCTCTGATGCTAAAGAGTTCTACACCCCCTCCCCACCTGAAAAGAAATCTGTTCCAAATGCAAAACACAAGCAGAGGAGAGGAATTTCACTTTCAGTTTTACTTTCACAGCAGCAACCAGGAGATAGAATAGGGGAGGCCTCTGTGTGGCAAGGCTGAGGGAGAGAAAGGGAGAGGAGGCCGATTGTAACTACTGATTAATTTTCAAGCTGTGTCGTTTATCAAGCCCGATCACATAGTTTCATAGTGAAGCAAGAGTATCCAGCTAGTATAGAAATATTTTTGAATATTGATTCTCTGACGTTTCTCAACTTCTTAAACTAGAAAAGCAAAAAATGGACTCAAAACAATGTAGTTCTTTCAGGACAAGAATGTAAAATAAATATTCTATGTAAACTGAGGAACTGGGATTGTAATATTTCTCGTTTCCCAGTACCAAAATCCCTTTTCTTGGCTGCTACCAACTGCTGGGGCACAAAGATCTTTACAGGAAGCAGGAAGAGAAATTCTCATTCTAGTGTTCTAATTTACTTGTCATGTGGAAAAGGAATGCAATAGAATGTGGCTATACAAGATTCCTTTGGAAGTATTTGGATGGATCTGAAAACCTGTACAGTACTGGGATTAGAGTTGTACATGCTACAGAATTTCCTCCAATTACTTGCTTGTGCATTGTGCAGTTTTATAAATTAGTTGGATAAATAAATTAGAACTTTTGCTCATCACAGTTGTGGCTATCAAGATTTTACCAAGTTGCTTGCCTTTAAGGAATTTTAGAAATGAAAGGATTCAGATTCTTTTCATAATGGTTACTATGACACTAACTGCTCTTTCCTTGGTTTTTACAGCTGTTTATCTTTGCTTCTTGAGAGAATTTCACTAAACCCTGAAGTTGGCTCTTGGTTTGTAACTATAATTTGTTTTTGTTCAGTGAGTGATCCAGAAGCTGAATACATTGGCACTGAGCCCTGGAAACCGAAAGAAGCTCTAGAAAAAGATGGTATTATCACTGACAAAGCTGACATTTTTTCATTTGGGCTGACTTTGTGGGAGATGATGACACTTTCCATACCTCACCTGAATCTGCTTGGAGAGGATGATGATGGTGCGTCTAAATATTCTTGATTTGGCAGGTGGGATGGTGGGGTAACTTAATTTTATTTTTTATTTTAGTCTCAGGTCTGCATTAACATAGTGATGACATCATTGGAATAGGTGGGCTAAAATAAGATGTGGGATGCAGAATGTGTTACATTTAGAAGAACCTTCTTTTTACATCCATATAAAAATGGCCAATTTGACCTTCAGGGACAAACAAAATGGGACAACAGAGCTACCTGCATCTTACAAATTGCTCAGTCAGTGAATTTGCTGAAGTTAGCTGCTGAAACAAATCGTATATGATCTTGGGGTGATTTCAGGCGTTGGACTTAGGCCAAATACATTAGAAGTATAATCCAGCATTGATTTTTTTAAAAAAATGTAAGGAAATGTGGAAATGATAACTGTAGTCTTCCAAAATATTTTAAGTTTCATTTATTACAATTTGTAGTCTGCCTTTCTGTCAACTTGACAATCAAGAATAATAGCAAAATGCCCCTTGTGCTTTCAGATGCAGATGCACTGCTTGTCCCATTGGGACAAGATTCAGCACTCCATCTGCATTTGAAAGCACAAAGGTCACTTTTTTGAAGACAGCAAAGTCCACATTCTGGGCAGAGAAGACTATTGGCTTAAAAGAGGGGTCAAACAGGCCATCTACGCTATGTTAAAATTGAACGGCCTTCTCAACAGAAGGGAGGAATATGACACCTATCTCCATCCCCTATCTCTTGTCTACAACAAGAGTCCTTTCAGCAGTCCCAAGATGGTTCCACATCCATTTGCACTCTGATTGAGGTGACCCTGAGGGTATAGATAAATCCTCAAGTGGCCTCAATTAATCCCAGCTAACAACCATCTCCAGAGTGATAATGACTGCAAAGAACATAAATTCTTTTATTCCCCATCATTCAGTCAGAACTAAAGAAACTTCTTGGATGAGAAATTTTCAAGGAAAAAACCCTAAGAAATTCCAATTGCCATTTGAAAAGCACTTTTGGGGCTTGACTAAAAAGGGAAATTCTCTTAGAAACTCAATGTAATTGGAAGAAACATAGGGAAATACCCAGTTCCATGTCCATGATAACTACTTTAGTAAATGAAAGCATCTTTAAGAGGACCTTGTTGTTCTTAATGTCCAGAAAGATTCCTATTAAAATCAGATTGCCTTTTTTGATAAAGATAAAACATCCATCTGAATTTTATTTTACTTGCACAAGAATCCTGTAAGATTAATGAGAGCAGATGGCTATCACAAGTAGGAGGGCCTTTGCACAGCTTCGTCTTTGTGCCAACTAGCACTCATTCCTGGATCAGCAGGAAGTGCTTAGTCACTTATTCCCCAGTAATCGCCAGATTGGACTACTACAATGTGCTCTGCATGGGGCTGCTCTTGAAGAGCATCCAGAAGCTTCAAATGGTACAGAATGTATTGGCACAGGTATGTGCTCATAGAACAGTGCATGTTTCACCTCTGCTCTACAAGCCACACTGGTGGTCAGTTTGCTTCCAGGTCTGATTCATGGTGCTAATTTTAAATCTCTTCATGACATGGGACCAGGCTATCTGAAGGACCACATTTCCCCACCTACATCAGCTTGCCCCATCAGATTTTGCAAAGAAGGCATGGTGTAGATATCATCAACCAGGGATCCACATTTGGTGGGTCCCAGATGTGCCTTCTCTGCTGTGATGCCCGCCTTATGGAACATCCTTCCCCCTGAAATTAGATTGACTGCATCCCTTTTGAAATTCCATAAAGCCCTCAAGACTTGGTTATGTGACTAAGTGTGGGGCTTTCACAGAACTGGAAATTTGGCAAGATTGGCTCCATTGCTGAGGGGCCATTTTTAAATTTCCCCTCCACTTTGACTTAATTTGGAATTGTTAGAATATTACATTTTCAAATATTTGTATTTAGTTTTTTATTTTATCTATTGTGCACCACCCAGAGTTGCCTTTAATGAAATGGGCAATTACATACCGTATTTCTCAGAGCATAAGAGGCACTTTTCCTCCCCTAAAAGTTTGTGCATCTTATACACCGAATACAGCCATTTTTGGCCTCCTGAAGCTCCGCCCTGCTTGTCCCATTTTTGCCAAAAACAGTGCAGAGGGTTTGGGAGGCCTGCAGAGTGCTCTTGGGTGCTGGGGAGGGCAAAAAAATTTTTTTTTAAATTTTCCTCTTCGAAATCTTAGTGCATCTTATAGTCCAAAAAATACGGTAAATTTAATTTAGGAGAGCTCTCTGATCAAGAGGAGACCCAAACACCGGTCACCAGGAAATCAGCAATTAGTACTGTTTCTGGGCTAGTTCGAATGTTGATATAATTATTTTCTGTTAGTAATTTGTGATGGCTTCTTGAAAATGACTTTTGACACATTTCTCATGTAATTCTAGATGCTTCTTTTGATGAAGATGACTTTGATGATGAAGCCTATTATGCAGTGCTTGGAACTCGGCCACCACTCAATATGGAAGAGTTGGGCCCTTCATATCAAAGAGTTGTTGAGCTTTTCTCCTTGTGTACTATGGAAGATCCAAGAAACCGTCCTGCAGCAGCACAAATTTTGGATGTTTTGGAGTCGGAAGAGTTCATACATTAGCCAACCCAAATTGACTTCGGCACCATATGGCAGCTTCTCCATTCTCTTCTAGAAATGTTTGTACTTATGTTACGTGAGAATATTCAATACTTAGTTTCGAGTTCAAATGTATTTAAGATTAAGTGGCTGTTTTAAACTATTTAAAATTGCCAGATTATTTTTTTTAGGTCAAATAAATTATTCCAAACAGTACCTTTTGTTTTCTTATTGATAAACTGATATGAGAACATGTAGAAAAGAATGACTAATATAGTATTAATATAAATGATTTGGTTGGAAGTGACTAAGTCCTCCAATTTCTGTTGTGTTCTAGGTAAATTACATCAACTGAATGTTACTCAGACCTAGTATTTATAACATGAGAATTTGCAATTCATTCAAAAAATAGCTACACATGATTTAAAGGTCAAATCCCCCCCCCCCAAGTGCTCAGCAATAAATTACTGCTTTTGAGCAGTGTTACCTATTGCCCAAGATTACTGAAAACTTTTTAAAGTGATCCTAACCATTTGCAACAGTTTTAGTCTGTTGAGTGGAATGAGGAATATGCTTAAGGTTATTTTCTAAGCTCTACATTTCTTGTGGTATTTCAGGGGCTGCAATCCAACATTTGGATTGCATTTCAGATTTGCTGGCACAGCAGAACAAAACTTGGAATGCTTTAATCCAGGTCTCAAACAAAATTCAGAAGAATCGAGAGTGCTTTCACAGGGCAAGTAAGATAGTGCTGGTGTCCTGCTCCTAACAATATATCCCTAGTGCCTTTCATTCCCTTTCTCTTGACTTTTCCTAGCTGCCACCAATGCCCTTAATTTTTTTCTTTTACCTCCCACACCAGGTCACTTATGCCTGGAACAGTCTTTTGGTCTGTATCCAGAACAAAATTCTTTCATTTTATCCTATATATCAGTGATGGCTAACCTTTTTGTCATCATGTGCCAAAAGTGGGGGGAACTCGGTGGGATCACACATGCGCGTGCCCACATCCTTAATTCTATGCACCTCCCCCCCCCGTGTTTGGCATGTGATGGCACGGTGGGCCCGTAGGCCCGTTTTTTTGCCCTCCCCAGGCTCCTAGAAAGGCCCTGGAGCCTGGGGAGGGCAAAAACAGCCTCCCCCCGAGGCTGGAAACAGTGTTTCCTGACTTCTGGTGGGCCCAGATGGCCCAAAAATCAGATGGCTGGTACACACATGCATGTCGGAGCTGAGCTCGCGTGCCCACCAATATGGCTCCCTGTGGCACCCGTGCCATAGCCATAGATTCACCATCACGGCTATATATGAACCAAAGCATCCACAATACACGTTTTTGTTCATGTACAATGCTGTAATACATACAGTTGAGTCATTCCTTATATAAATCCAAATTCTGTGTGAAGGGCAAAACCAGATTTTATTGGAATTACTGAGAAATTAAGGTAGAGATAAATTTTTGGACTAGTGGAAGGTTGTTTTATAGTTGTAGTAGCTGTCAGGGTTCCGACGGATGCCCTAATTTGCAAGAACAGTTGCTGTATACAGGAACTCAAGTTTCCTTAGTGTAATGGGAATTGCATTGTCTACACTGACAGCATCAGTTAATAAACAGTTCATTTTAACTTGTTTCCCAAGAATTGCACTGACATTGGATCAAAAACTCTGATTGAGTGCAATGCTTTGAAAGAAGGGCTGTATCGGGGTGAAATGCTCCCGGTTCGGATCGGATTGCCCGATCTGGTAGCAATGGTGGCGGGTGGTTTGGAGAACTGGTAGCAAAAATCTCTGCACACCCCCCCCCACCATGCCCAGCTGAGCCGCACGATCATCAGAGGCTTTTAAAAAAAAAATCTTTTAAAAGTCTTTTTTCTACCTCTTTTGCTGAAAAAAATGTTTTTAAAAGAAAAAAAAAGCCTCTGATGATTACGCGGCTCAGCTGGGTCATCAGGCTTTTCAAAGCATTTTTTTCTGCAACCTCTTCAGCCAAAGAGGTAAAAAAAATGCTTTGAAAAGTAAAAAAAAAGTTGGCCACGCCCACCCAGTCACATTACCCACCCATCAAGCCATGGCCACAGAACCGGTAGTAACAAATTTTATATTTCACCCCTGGGTTGTATAACAGAGTGTTATTGTGGGTACCCATAGAATCAAGCTGACTATATGAATCAAATAAATTATGCCATAAACTAAGGGACAGCCACTTATGGAAGGATTTACTTTTACAAGAGGCTACTTGTTAAGATTTGGATGTATCGATTCCACAATTCTTTCATTTACGGTGTGCTAGCAGATGGCTTATTTTATGATCAAATGTGTATGAAGAACCCATTTGATCATAAAGGATTCGAAAGTGGAACTAGCAGGTCCACTTTTTATGCTTAACTAGAGATGATTGATTGGGACAGTATATAAATTTTGTAAACAGACATTCACTATTGCAGATACATATCAAAGAATGTTTAATACAGAAAAATATTTATTTGAACAGGCTTGGTTCAACACTGTTTAGTGCAAGAATTGCAGTTGTCAGACATAGTCTACCCAACCTGCAGTCACCTCCAACACTTTCAAAGCTGTGTTTCAGCAGTGTGCTTCCATGAACAGGTGCAAAAATCATTTTAAAATATTAGTTCATAGCAGCATTACATTACCTCCTCCATTTCCTCCATAAAAATTACAGCCTTTCAGATGTTGCCAAACAGCCATAGTTGGCATAATCATTGGTAAAAAGTGCTGGAAATTAGCTTAGGAACATGTATCTTAACACACATTTCCTACTCCTGTTTATTCAGTCTCAGGACTGAGGGTTTTTTTTACTAAATCTGTCATCAATCTGCAAGAAATGAGTATATTTGCTAGAATATGCTGAAGGTTGTACCAATATAGACCTAGAGTCATAGTTCTTTTTTTAAAAACCCCCTTTAAATGTTACAATCAATTTCAGAATTTAACTTTCAGAATTAACTTTTTAAAAACAATTCACATACCAAATACACACCTGGTATGCTACTAACTCAAATTTACATTAACACATTAAAGCAGTAAACAATGCAATAACAGCACTGACCACATTTTATAAAATAGCCCTTGGTGAAAGATTCGGGCTCATTAATTCGCAGTGGTACAAATCTTGTCTTAGCTAATGAAATTATAAACAAGGAAGTTGGGTACTTTGCAATATTTTGCTGCAAATAGCTTTCCATCTGGTGTTGGATCTGAAAAGGCGATTTCATTGATGCTTAGGGAACAGCCAAATAAAAAAGTTTGCCTGGAAGAAAAATTAAAAGTATCAAAGCAGAATAAGAATATAATTGTCCTTTTGTAGTTATCTAGGTTTATTTTATTTTATTTTATTTATTTATTTGTTTGTTTGTTTCAATTTATAAACCGCCCTTCTCCTTGTGGACTCAGGGCGGTGAACAGCCAAAATAAAACATGGTATACAAAAATTAAAACAATTTAAAAATATTAAATATTTTCGGCCAACAATTAAAACAGTCCAATTAAAATCAGTTTCAATTTAAAACAGAGGATGTGATCAAGCCAGCCCAGCTAGATGAAACAAGTGGGTTTTAAGGGCCCGACGAAAAGTCTGGAGGTCTGATATCCTGCGTATCTCTGGGGGTAGGTTATTCCAGAGGGCTGGTGCCGCCAGAGAAGGCTCTCCCTCTGGGGGTCGCCAGCCGACATTGTCTGGCCGACGGCACCCTGAGGAGGCCCTCTCTGTGCGAGCATACTGGCTGGTGGAAGGCTATTGGTGGCAGAAGGCAGTCTCGCAAATACCCCAGCCCTAAGCCATGGAGCGCTTTAAAGGTGGTCACCAACACCTTGAAGTGCACTCGGAAGACCACTGGAGCCAGTGCAGCTCATGCAGGAGGGGTGTCACATGGGAGCACTCCATCGCTCCCATAATCCCCCACGCGGCCGCATTCTGGACCAGTTGGAGCCTCCGGGTGCACCCCAAGGGGAGCCCCATGTAGAGAGTGTTGCAGTAGTCCAGGCAGGAAGTCACGAGAGCATGAGTGACCATGCGTAGGGAGTCCCGATCCAGAAAGGGACACAACTGGTGTATCAGGTGAACCTGATAAAAAGCCCCCCTGGCCACGGCCGTCATGTGCTCTTCTAAAGACAGCCATGCATTCAGGAGGACGCCCAAGTTGCGAACCCTCTCTGTGGGGGCCAATGTCTCGCCCCCAATAGCCAGCGATGGCACCAGCTGGCTATATCGGGACGCCAGAAGCCACAGCCACTCGGTCTTGGAGGGGTTGAGTCGGAGCCTGTTTCTCCCCATCCAGACCCGCACGGCCTCCAGACACCGGGACATCACTTCAAGGGCATCGTTGGGGTGGCCTGGAGTGGAGATGTACAGCTGGGTGTCATCAGCGTACTGGTGGAACTCCACCCCGAAGCCACAGATGATCTCGCCCAGCAGCTTTACATAAATGTTGAACAGAAGGGGCTAGAGGACCGACCCCAGTGGCACCCCACAAACAAGGTGCCTCGGAGTCGACCGCTGCCCCCCTGTCAACACAGATTGCAACCGGTCAGAGAGATAGGAGAACCACCGTAAAACGGTGCCCCCCACCCCCAACCGGTGCAATATGATACCATGGTCGATGGTATCAAAAGCTGCTGAGAGATCTAATAGGACCAGGATAACCCCCTATCCCGCACCCTCCAGAGATCATCCACCAACGCGACCAATTCCGTTTCCGTGCTGTGCCCAGGCCGGAAGCCGGACTGGAGCGGATCTAGATAGACAGCTTCATCCAGGTACCGGGGAAGCTGCCATGCAACCACACTCTCAACAACCTTCGCAAGGAAGCAAAGGTTGGAGACTGGATGGTAGTTAGCCAAAACAGCCGGATCCAGAGAGGGCTTCTTGAGGAGGGGTCTCACCACTGCTTCTTTCAAAGCGGCCGGCAGAACACCCTCACTCAAAGAAGCGTTAATAATCTTCTGGAGCCAGCCTCGTGTAACCTTCCAAGAAGCCAGTACCAACCAGGAGGGACACGGTCCAATAAACACGTGGTCGCATTCAGCCGTCCCAGAATCCTGTCCACGTCCTCGGGAGCCACAGGATCAAACTCCTCCCAAAGTTTCAATCAACTATTACAACATTCACAAAAGAAAAGTAGTCCTCATTTTACAACAGTTCATTTAGTGACCATTCAGTTACAACCGCACTGAAAAAAATGACTTATGACCACTTTTCATACTTACAACCATTGCAATCACGTGATTTACATTTGGATGCTTGATAACTGACCCACATTTTTGACGGTTGCAGTGTCCCATAGTGATGTGATCCCCTTTTGCAACCATCAGACAAGCAAAGTCGACGCGGAAACCAGATTCACTTAACAAGTGTTACTAACTTAAGAACTGCAGGGATTCACTTAAGAAACGTGAGAAAAGTTGTACAATGGACCAAAACTCGCTTAACAAACTTCTCACTTAGCAACATAAATTTTGGGCTCAACTGGATCGTAAGTTGAGAACTACCTGTAGTCAAAAGAAATCATTCAGTGCTCAGCTGACTATATATATGGTTTGTGCAACCATGCCCTAACATTTACTCCATTGAACATGAGTATTTTCTACGGGTGTCAAACTCAATTGCATCACGATATGTATTGTGACTTTTTTGCCTTTGTGGAGCTGGAGTGGGCATGGGCATGGTCTGTGCATGATGCATCCGGCCCATGGGCCACCAGTTGGACAAGCCTGGTGTATGCATACCCTCTATAATTAGCTGAAAAACACCTATGTTCCAATAGAAGAGTACAGGTAGTCGACGTACAGTAGTTCGTTTAGTGACCATTCAAAGTTATGACAGCATTGAAAAAAGTGACTTAGGACCATTTTTCACACTTACGACTATTGCAGCATCCCCATGGTCACGTGATCTAAATTTGGATGCTTGGCAACTGGTTCATATTTGACAGTTGCAGTGTCCCGGGGTCACATGGTCACCTTTTGCAACCTTCTGACAAGCAAAATCAATGGGGAAGCCAGGTTCATTTAACAAGTTCCAGATTCACTTAACAACTTGTCACTAACTTAACAACTGCAGTGATTCACTTAACGACTGGGGCAAGAAAGGTCATAAAACGGGACAAAATTCACCTAACAAATGTCCCACTTAACAACAGAAATTTTGGGCTCAATTCGAGGATTAGCTGTATCTGAAAATAAGACCGTTGTGTCATATTTTTTGTGTTAGAAAATCTTCAGACCGGACCCAGCACTATTTCCTTACCTCATCACATCCACCAAACGGCTGGCAATGTGCTTCCTCCGCATCAGGCTGAACACCCAGATTCGGCTAATCCCGCAGTAGACCTTTTCTGGCTTTGTGGAGCAACACCAGGCACGCTGATGCTCTAGGCTGTTTTTAGTAGGGGACTCCACTGTTATGGGCTCTGAAAGTACTCGGAAAGCCTGCACAAAAGAAAAGTTATCTTAAACAGTACCTAATCGATATTAAAGGATGTTTTACTGGGCTTTAAAAAATATACTGCTCAAAAAAATAAAGGGAACACAAGCAGAAGACATCCGAGATCTGAATGAATGAAATAGCCTTATTACACTGCTCAAACAACTAAAGGGAACACAAAACTACTGTATGTTATGAACATAATATTTAATAAGACTATTTCACCTCTTTGCCAAAGAACTCTCGAATATGGATGAACTAAAATTGCAAAGATTTATTTGCCCCATTATTATTCACTGATACTATTTGATAAAACTCAAAGATGTTGATCACAGCAAGGGATCAGATTTTCTTAAATTCTCTTCTATCAGGTGCCCAGGTCTCCTGACTTCCCAGAGAAATGATGGCAACCCAGAAGTAGCTGCAACATTGATATAAAAGCTGCAGCCATCTCTTGAAGAGAGAAGAAACATTCTGGATTTAGAGATGATAGCAATAGATGGAGCAATAGATGGAGGGGAGAACCAACCTAGAACTAAGGAGAAAGGAAATTTTCTGACAGAACAGTTAATCAGTAAATGAACTTGGCTCCAGAAGTTGTGGGTGCTCCAACACTGGAGATTATTAAGAAGATAACCATTTGAAATGTTACTGAATTTCCTGCTTGAGTAGGGGGTTGGACTAGAAGACCACCAAGGTCCCTTCTAACTGTTATTCTGTCCTGGACTAATTGTTAGATTCCAAAAATTAAAAGCAGTAGAGCTTTGCCCAATAAAACATCCTCTACCAGATATTAGGTAGATCGTAAAAGCTACTATAGATACATCACCTTAACTTTCCATTGTTTTTGCATCTCTGTGTGTGTGTGTGTATTGTAGATATAAGCACTAAAAATTCAAGACATACTGTATCTTATTTGAAATAATTAATACCTTATTGTTATTATTTCATGTTGTAAGATTCTATTTTAAATAAGGGTTAAGTTATGTTTTAAATAAAAACAATTTAAAAGGATCCCATTCAAACCAATGAACTTGGTCAACACTATATGAACAATTCTAGGGTTACCCACCCACTTCAGAACAAATATATTTCTTTCAACCATAGATTTTTCATTCAACAGTACAAATTGCTTACCTGTCTGACCGGCTCAGCAATTAAGCAGCCAACTATCTTTTTTTCATTGGATACAAACAAGTATGTTTTAGTCTGTGATGGATCAGTCTGTACCACATGTTTAAAGCCAAGTTCATTGTCTACAAGTTTGCGTATATCATCAGCCTACATAAAAAAAGAAACCCACAGTAATTTAGTTACATAATCAGATTGGTGTCAACAGGCAACATTTCTAGCAACAATTAGTTATAGAATTATAAAAAGTACATTTTTTTTGCTCGAATTCTATTTGGCCACCAAGATTTTTGGAAAGTAGTAAGCACTGGATATTTTGTTTAACACCAAAAATAAGTGGCTGGAAAGTTGCTCCTAAAAACTGAACACAAGCTATTTTGTTTATGACTTTTTAAAAATTCAAACCATACAATATATTTAGTAATAAAAGATAATTGCAGAACTAATCAGAAAATGGGAATATTTCCTTTTGTAATTTCTTAAATTACAAGAACATTTAACTTGGACTGAAAGTTATTTAACATTTGGGAGTACTGCATGCATGTTTCCCCCCTCAAAATGTAAGAATTATGAAACAACCCTGAAACTGATGAGTAACTTTGAGACAAAAAAAAGACACACACACACACACACACACACAGGGAACGAGGTTAGAACAACTCTAGCATGGCACCTTTTTGATGATATATTTTGGATCATTCTGCAGAATCAAGATAATTTTTCCATCCCAGAACTCTGCAACTACATGCTCATTCTTCCAGCTCTACCAAAAAAGGGCAAAAGGAATATGGAAAACAAATTCAGATTAATAAATTTAGCTATGAATAATAATAAAAAAGAACAGAGTCTATGGTATATCTAACTTCTGTCTTACTGTGTATTTTATTCCCTCAATAAATCTTTGATGATACTGGACATGATGGGCTTCATCCTCTGGGTTGGCAACTGAATAAACCATGCCACATGATTTGCAGATGGTGGCACCAATATGTTTTTGACCAGCGTCCTGCAAAGGCACAAAGTAGTTTAACATGTCATATTGTCCACTCTAAGACATTAGGAGAGACCATTTAGCACTTTAATATGCACATTCAGAAACAAAATATGGCATGTCTGACAGCTTAGTAAACGATGGCTGCAAGAAGTATACTCACAATGATCATTTGATCCTTCAAGCCTTTGGCCAGTACTTTTGTCTTCTTGTTGATTTTTAGTTTGGAGGGAGACTTCTGCCTTACTGGACTCAATTCTACATGCGATGAAGGTTGTTCATCTGGAAGAATCTGTAGGCTGAAACAAAGATACAGTTTTTGCACTTTACCAATAATATAGACATTTCATTTCTTAAGACTAACATTAGGGCTATGAGGCCAAGAAGTCAACGAATTTTCTCCCAGCAGAAGCCATGTTAATTTTGAATGCTGCAACATGGACTTTTATATAAAAATGCAGGAAGAGAACTCTTAACAGCTGCCCTACAATCTTATTTTTTAGCATGTTTTGATTGGTTGTAGTATAGTTAGCACATGGGCAAAGTATCATTTTAGTCTAATGATTAAAAATATTTTATTTTCTCGCATAGTTTGAAATATTTATATTACTTTTAAGCAGAAATTCTTTACAACCAACCAATAATTGTCCATAATTTTACAACCCAGATGTGCTATGTCTATATAATATTAGCAGACAGTACTGCTCTCTCTACTTTGAGTGATTAGCAAAACCAAATGATGTAATAATTAATACAATGTTCCATTTGTTTTGCCCACAATAAGTAGGCTTTGCTGGTTGTATGAACTTAGACTTCAGTATGGAAGCATAACTTGATTCATAAGCACAGTTCTTCAGATGTCACAATTCGCCTATTAGGGTTACTCAAGGACAATATTCAGCAAAAGAATCTATTTGGTAACCTGAATCGTGATGCAATCAACAGCTAATTAGGTAGCAAAATGCCATTACTTATTATTTCAAGATCAGTATAATTTATGACAGCAGAAAGTTTTCGTAACATTATAGGGAGCCATAGAAATAATCTTGGGGAAGGAATTTAGAAGTTGTTACTTCAATAACAGCTGCTGGAGCTTAGGTTAGCTTTGAAGTGTTTTTGTGGGGAGTGGGAGGTCAAGAGAGTACGGAAAAACTTGGATTTTCTGGCTTATAAAAGGACTATAAGTAGTCCTTGACCTGCAATAATTTGTTCAGTGACTGTTCAAAATTATGCTGAATGAATGATGATCATGTGAGTTCTGGCTATCCAAGTCCCGAGATCACACCACTGTGATTTGGATGCTTGGCAACTGATTCGCGCTTACAACCAGCTGCAGCACCCTGCAATGAGCCTGGTGGCGCAGTGGACTAAGTGCTGTTAAAGTAGCACTTAGTTGCCAGCTGCCTGCAATTACTGCAAGTTCGAATCTCATCAGGCTCAAGGTTGACTCAGCCTTCCATCCTTTCGAGGTAGGTAAAATGAGGACCTGGATTGTGGGGGCAATAAGCTGATTTTGTATAAAAAAGAACACCGCTTAGGGGGGCCCGAAAGCCCTACTAAGCAGGTATATACAAAAGTATGAAGGCTACTGCTTAATGCATTGTAAGCCGCCCTGAGTCTCTGGAGAAGGGCGGCATATAAATTGAACCAATAAACAAATAAATGACACCATTACCATTTGCAACTGTCACTGTAAGTTTCCCCTCCTCTTTGTGCTTGCACTGGACTGCGCTGACTATTCGTGCACCTCTGTGCAATCTCCACAATCCTCAGTATGCCTCCTTCACAACCTCCCAACCTGCACAACCTCTTGGACATTCCTTTCAACTTTCTCCAAATCTCCCTTGCACTGCCTCCCTCCCCCAACCAGCCTCAGATGCTTACCTGCCTGCTGTCCTAGGACTTACTTCTTGCTGTCTTCCCCACAGATTTGCATGTGTGAAGATGGAAGCTGCCTTGCCCCATGACCTTAGGGATTTAGTTAACAATGGTAACTGCAGCTTGCAGAGATTGTTGCTGCTAAGTAGTGTGATTATGCTTTATAACCACTTCTCTTAGAGATGGAAATTCCAATCCCAGTTGCCATAAGGGTTTACCTCCATAGGAAATTCTTCATCTGCATTATATAATTACTGAGAATATTACAGAACTGACGTACCTTTTTTTGTTGCTGGGAAATGTTCTGAACAAAGAATGGACATTGTCTGCCAAAACTGATATTGGGGGAAAAAAATAATTTCTTTCATTATAAAATAAACTTTATATCCACCCATTTGCATTATTCATAATAGTGTGCTTCAATCTCAAAAGGAAGAACTTAAGCTATTTTTGAGGATCGATATAGCTTGACCACCAAAAGTCATAAGCCTGCTAGATTTCAACTATCTCTTATAACAAGTTCTCCTGCAGTAGATGGAGCATGTAAACATCAACTACCCTCCTGAAATTTAGGAGTGAAGGAAACCAGGTCTTCCTGCCAAAGGAATATTAAGGTCTGAAGGCAATGGCTAAAAATATCCATTCCCAAGGTCACACCAAATATACAAGACCTGGAAAGACCCTCTTCTTTCCGATCAGATTGGGAGAAAATGATCTCTCAGATAACCTGATATATGTCTCAGACCTTAAAAGTGGCAATTGGCACCATGAAATGCACCTGGAAGCCAACTGGTAAACAATGGGAGATTAGGATCACCTATAAATAACTTACTGGAAGAGGTAACCTTATATTTGTTTGTACTGTCAGACGGTTTCTTTGAGTTTTCTTCCAAAACCTGTAAAAAAAAAGTTTTTTATACAAATTGAACTGTCCCTCAGTGCCAATTCTATTTGGACCTTGAGTCCTACAGGTTATGAAAATATATGTTCTGGAAGTGGAAAATTAAACTATAATTAATAAACAGTCAGTACTTATACAAATTGAAGTGTCCCTCATTGCCAATTCTATTGGGGCTTTGAGTCCTACAGGTTATGAAAATACATGTTCCGGAAGTGGAAAATTAAACTATAATTAATAAACAGTCAGTACAATGTAATTATTAATGAAGCAAATGTCATAAAAGGCCATTAAATGATCATGTGTTATTCAATAATTATAATTATCACCTACACAGAAATTTTATAGAATTAATCTACTGGCGATATAACACATTCAATTCAATGGGAGAAACACAAAAAGTAGGTTCAAAGAATAGTGGGAAAAGCAAGGAGTTCAAGAAGTGTTTCACTAATGAAGCATCAATAGGATTTGGCAAGGAAATCAGAAAAATAATACAAATGTTAATACAATGTTTTGCCACAACAAAGGAAAATCGGACTATGGCTAAAAATATACCCTTTACACATCTGTGCAAGAGCAATAGGATGAGCATTTGAACTTATTTTTACTTATTTATCTACTTATCAAGTTGGTTATCACATTTTTGACCTGCCCATCTCCTGCAAAGTGGGACTCTGGGCAGTATATAATAAAATGAATAAAGCTTACTATAAGTTACAGCTTAACTTTGGAAAACTGTAAAGCTGTACATCTCCAAGCCTGGCAACTTTAAGAATTGTAGACTTCAACTCCCAGAATTGAAGTCCACAAGTCTTAAAGTTGCCAAGCTTGGAGATCCCTGCTGTAAAGGATTTGGTTGATGAAGAGAAACAGAGGGGGTGGGGAAGCGGAAATTACCTTATGGGGCAGAGCTGGCCAGCTTTTGCTGTTTGGAATTATGAAAAATACCTTACAACTTTTGAAATAAATGAGAGAGAAAATTACCCAACTGAATTGGAATACCTGTTGTTTTGTCTCCTTTGCTGGATAATTAACGGCTATTTTTAAATGCTTCTTGGGGAATTTAGCAAATTAAAATAACTCAAAACCAAATGATCACTTCAGGAATAAAGTATCAGGAAAATAAGATGTTTTGTTTTGATCTTTCTTGGATGGGGTAAGGGGAGAGAAGAGTAATTGGTGATCACTGATATTTTAAGTGATTATCCTAACAAAAGACAGTACTCAAGTAAGTGGATTCAATAATGGGATAAGCACTCGAATAACAGATTATTCCCACTGTCCCAAGTTTTAGTCTATTTCTTTCACATCACAAAAGTATAAACTGTATCTATGTATGTAGTGAGAACAGGAAGATCTAATCTTGCTTACTTCTTCCTTTAAAGTGATGTATTTTTTAGAAATGTTAATCGGAGGATGCAGAGAGAGGTTACAAGAGCTGGGGAAATACTTGCATGTGTTCAGATACATCCTTAGTAATACTTAGCCTGAGTTTTAATAATATAAAGACATCTCTTGCATTTTTTCACAACTGGAAAGCAGCATCTCCTTTCAAGTTCAAGTTGCTTTCACTCAACCTGTGCGAGATCTTCCTGACAATTTTGTTGTACAAGATATAATATCCCACAGAACAAAGAAGCCCCATAGAAAACATAAAGAGTATTGATAGGTGCAAATATATATCCTAATACTGAAAAACCATTGTTAATAAAGAAAAACATGAACTATGTTCATATTATAGTTAGAGATGCAAGATTATGACTACAGTTAATAGATTAAAGTGGCTGGCTTGATTAATGGCTTTTCCTATGAGGGAGGAACAAAGAACATTGCCAGAGGAACTAGATTATTTCCTTGCTTACTTAATTTTTTAAAGAACTTGCCAAACCTACCTAAGGCAAGTAGTATTTTCCTAATCTCCTGTTATCCTGATAAAATCTAACGGATCAGCCATGAAAATTGGGTGGCTGAAAGGAAGTAAAATCATTTGTGTTTGAAAAAAATCATCTTTTAAATAGTATTCATGGCTTCCAATAGAAAAGAACTCATGGCTTGATCATGAATGGGACATTGCTGAATAAAATTCTCTATCTGCTAATTTTACAGAGTAATCAGTCCTGTTTATTCCAGCTTCTCTGAGAAGCCAGCTAATATTGTTTAATAATAAAAACTAACTATTAACTGATTTAACAGGAGGGCAAGTTCAAATATTAATAGTGATGGATGCAATATGTAAGAGCTGAAAGGAACATGAATGAAGCCATTGTTTTAGATATTGCTCTAGTCTAGGTCAAGCCTTTCAAAAAAAAAAAAAAAGTTACCAGAAACCAGATAAATAATTGTTTTTTTAATCCAAAACAGTCCAATAACAATAATCCAAGTTGCTATATTAGTGAGATAATTAGTTTTGAAAACAGGGTGGATTTGATTTAAATCAAGTCAATTTAAATCACGGTTTTAATCACTAGTAAAAAAGCTTGATTTAAATCAAATCGATTTAAATCATAATTTATAAAGAGCAACTGTATTTTCTATCCTGCAGCGGCTCCTCCTCTGATCTGCTGTTGACTAACTGTCAGTCCCATTCACTTTAATGGACCGGCTGGTGATGTGGCAATGACATAAGGTGAGGGACGTGGCATGCAGCAGGTGAGTGAATGCCTGCTAACACGTGCTGCCATGATGGATCTGAAATGACAGGTGCTCTTTAATATTATATTTATAAGCTGCTTAGAAGGTTTCACTTTCATTTTTACTGCTTGCCCTTCCTCCTCACACTTAGAGCCTGCTGGTACAGATGCATTTCTCTTCAAATAATCATACATTGTAGTGGACATAGATGTGCAAAACAATGGGATAAAGGAATATTCCTGAACTTTGTTTTATGATTTATCTCAGGGTTACTGTGAAATTATGTAAATGCATCAATACAGTGCACGTTATCTGTTTGCAGAGCTTGGATTCATTGAATGAGTTTATCAAAAAATGTAAATATTGCAGAATATACAGCCTCGTGCTACATAATTAAGCTCCATTTCATGCTGAATAAACTAAATTAATGTATCTTAAATAGTAAACTATCTTTAGATAGATTTTACTCCAAAAGCATTTTATTAAAATAAATTTGATAAAAATAAAAAAATCCAATTTAAATAAAAAAAAAATCATTGATTTTTATCCACCGTTTGAAAATATCTTTACAGTGAATCATCAGTTTAAAGATCCTTAGAAATATTTCGTATGTCCTCAAAGTAGATTCAGTACACGGAGAACAGAGGACTTCTAAACTTGCCATACCTTACATATGATGATACCAGGTTTAACTTACCTGATATCTATCCAGCTTAGATATTCTGATTAATTTTCTATAGCTCTGATGAATGAATCTGTTTTTCAATCAGTTTTAACATAGTTTTTGTTAATTGTATTTTATTATTCCTGATTTGGTTAACCGAATTTAGCCATATTGCATCTTAAAATAAAAGCACTTAGTGTTGAAAATAAATATATGAAATATTTTGATTTTTAGACCTGCATGTGGCAAATTAGCATAAAGGTAGGGTTGAGCTTAGGCAGGACTGCAGTCTTTCAAAACACTCTGAAATTCTTAACAACCTGAGATATTTGTTAAGCTATGAATTATATGACCTTTCCAAATAAATCAGTCTGTTTATCCATGTCACAACCTTCAAGGGTCTTCAAGAAGCAAACCCTATCTTTATGGTAATTTGACAGAACATGCAGGACTATAAATCAAAGCCACTGAATTAAGGAATTTAATCTCTTTTCAATCAAACTTACTAGTTAAATGTTCATAAATTATGCATACCTCTTTGCCAGCATCAGTTTCTTTCTGAGCTGGGGACTCCAAAGAACCAGAGTGAGGAATTTGAAGAAGCCTAGAATTTGGTAATGATTTCACTTCATCCAAAGGGCCCTTAATATGATTTTTAATACATGCCTTCTTATCCTCAATATCAAGATTTTCTTTTGGGGATACACCTGCTTGGTTTTCTTCCTTGCCAGTTTTAGGTGCTTTGCTTTCAGAAGATAAGCGCATTTTGATATTTGTGAGATTGTCCTGCTTCTTGCTTTCTGTGGTATTGTTAATAAATTGGAGAGATCTTCGGGGTGAAAACACCTTCTTAGAGTCACAGTTCCCCCTCTTTCCAGTGGCAAAAAATGCTGCCCCTGTCTGGAGTTTTAATATAGGTTTGAACTTCATGGTTAGAACTCTAGAAGGACCTTCTGTTTTCTTTTCTACAGCATAATTTTTATTCTCCTTCCCCTTAGGCTTAGGTACAGCCATTTCTAGTTTAGCTTTTTTGGTATTTCTTGAGGTCTTGGCCTGCTTGGAGACAGCTGAGCGTTTGGAAGTCTTAAGATGTTGCAACTTGGCCTGTACCACTTCTGTCTTGTTAGCAATAGGTAAATTTGCACAATCATTTCTGGAATTTACATGACATTCCTTTGCTTGTTTTCTTTCCAGTATACTTTGAAATGTATTTACTTTACTGTAAAAGGAATTGATTGGCACAGTGGAATTATATGTAGTACCAGACACTGGAGATGTTCTCTGTGGGAATGCATTTGATTTTACTTTTGGTGCATCTGCCGTCTGCAATGGTGAAGTATTAAGTTCCTCCAAGCTGGTTGAATTTTTGAGCAAGTTTTGGGTTTTTTTATCTTGAAAACTAGAAGGTTTTCTTGTTGGAGATGCTTCTTCAGTGACTTCCATCCTCAATCTTTTCGCTGGAGTTTCATTTACCAGCTGTAAACTATAAAAAGTACACATTTTACCCATCTCAGAACTAATTCAGCAACCATACTGTGTTATAGCTTAAAAATAATACTTGTTACTTAAAAAAATTAGAATCTATGACATTTGAATTAAAAACTTCACTGGGTCTGAGGAACATTGTTCCTTTAAACAGGAAACAGGAATTTTTGCCTTTTTAAATTGGATAATAAAATATTAAATACGAGGAAGAATCTATCACAATTTAATGTGCTTTATGTACTTAACAGCAGATGACTTCATATACTACATTTCTGATTTGTAGCTTTCCACACACACACACATATTTAAAGTTTATTTAAAAATACTTCTAGTAGTACAAGAAGTTCAAGAGTTTCTCTGGAACAATCTCTTGTTCAAGTGGGCATTCAGGAAGATGAAAAACAGAAGTGTTCCAGAAAGCATTCAAACAGATTCAGTCATGTCTGCTTCTATTTTTGAATTGTTTTATCTTTCAGCGGTTGTTTTATTATGTAGTTTTTATGCCTATTGTGGATATTTTAAATTATTTTCATTTATATTGTGTTAATTGATGAAGATTGATTATAGTAGATATAAATAAAATAAATAAAATACAGTATTCTTTTAAGTGGCTTTTAAAACTCACCTATTATACCAACGTTTTCTTTTTCTTGGAGTAACAGCTGCCATAATCTGAGTAAAGAGCCTGTAAATTACAAATGTATGTTTTAAAAAGTGTAGTTTTTTCATTAGGAGATTTAAAATTAACAAAGCTGGCACAAGAGTCTGCATCTCTCACCTGTCCTTGCTTGCCTTTTTCTTATGCCAATTTATACTGCCTTCACCTACAGAGTAGCAGTTAATTTGGTGTATTCTAATAGCAGTTTCAACATACTTGGTTAAATATAGGCATGCCAAAAGAAATTTCAGTGGTAAACACCTGCTCTGCAAGCATAAAATTTCAGCTTTAATCTCTGGCATTGCTACAGATGGTGAAAAAAGTCTAGAGAGAAGCCAGTATCATTAAATAAACCAATAACCTGACTTCAAAGAAAAAACTTCAAACATTCAATATATGTTCCATTTAATATATGCTGAATTGTAGCTTTTTGGCAGAGCACTGACTCTCAACATTCAAGATAGGCTTGAATATCTGTCTGTAAGTTTCAAGGACTAGTAAGAAGGCACTACTCTGTATTTTGAACCTTGGACAACAACACTCTATATAGCTCCACCCCGCGTCAGTTTAGTGAAGCGGTGGATGTGATGTGACGGTGCCTGGAGGCTGTGAGTGTCTGGATGGAAGTCAACAGGCTCAGACTTAACACAGACAAGACCGAATAGCTGTGGGTATTGCGTCCTAAAGACTATGTTGACTGTCCATCCTTGGTGGTGGTGGTGGGGTGGAGAACAAATGGTCCCCCTCAGAACGGGCTCACAATTTGGGTGTCCTCCTAGACTCACAGCTAAGATTAGAGCAACATCTGGCAGCTGTAGCTAGAGGGACCTTTGCACAGGTTCGCCTGGTGCACCAATTGCGACCCTACTTGGATCGGGAGGCTCTCCTCACGGTCACTCATGCCCTTGTCACCTCACGGTTAGATTATTGCAACGCGCTGTACATGGGGCTACCCTTGAAGAGTGTTCAGAGACTACAGTTGGTCCAGAATGCAGCTGCATGAGCTGTCGTGGGTGCACCTAGATACACCCACATTACACCAATTCTCCGCGAATTGCACTGGCTTCCTATTGGTCTCCGGGCACAATTCAAGGTATTGATTATTACCTTTAAAGCCCTACATGGCTCAGGGCCAGACTATCTTTGAGACCGCCTTCTGCCACATAGCTCCCAGTGACCGGTAAGATCCCACAGAGTTGGTCTCCTCCGGGTCCCGTCAGCTAAACAATGCCTTTTCTGTGGTTGCCCAAGCTCTCTGGAACCAGTTACCTCTGAGATCCGGACTACCCCCAACCTATTGGCCTTCCGGAAAGCAGTGAAGACCTGGCTTTTCCAGCAGGCCTGGGGCCGTTGATCTCGCTGTTGCAATCTCGAGAAATCTGGCCATGAATGGTGTGCATGGACTTTTAATGTTTTTAAAATGTTTTTTAATAATTTTCCTATGTTCTTTGTTGTATTATTTTTTGCTGTAAGCTGCCCAGAGTCCCTTGGGAGTTGGGCGGCATAGAAATTTGATAAATTAAATTATATTTCCTAGTTGTCATAGCTGAGGCTGAGGACAGCGGGAGCAGCAGGAATCGAAAACGTCTAAAGGCATTGCTGGGTGAGAAGAACCAAGAAATCAGAATTCTCATGAAAACCCCTTGAAAGTCCTTTTTTCCTCCCACTCTACTACCCACTCACCTAATATACCCACTACTTATATCCTAAACAAAATCAGAATTGAGTGTACATTTATGCCGTGCTGCAGAATTAATAATGGAGAATAAGATTGCAAGCGAGAGGTGCTTAGGGCCTAATTTAGGCTGTCAAAAGATATTCACCACCCTGCCTAAGCCTCTGCCCAACCTACATTTCCCCACCACCCCCGCCTCATTTTTTTTAGGCAGGGAGGTTGGCTTACTGAGAAATTTGACCGACATTTCCTTTCCTGACTTTTTCTAGGAAGCAAAATCAAAGCGACGAGGAAAAAGCAAGGAAGGTGAAGATACTTTTAAGAAATCCGCGATCTGGTTTCTGACCGGGCTTCAGAACTCCTGAGATCTCTTCTCACTTTTTCCAAGGAGATTGTTCAGGGCTGCAAAAATCCGGACGGCCATTACAGAGCCACAAAATGCCAGAGCGGTTCTTCGTTCCCACCCAGCGATCATCCGGATTTTTTGCAGCCCCGATCGCCTTACTTCAAGCCTCATGGAAACACAAGGAAGTAGTGCATACTCCGAAATCGTTCACAGCATTTCTCTTCCCCTGCTCGTTTCCTTTGTTCCAATCCCCGTCTCCCTTTCCCCGATACCTAAAAATCCGATCTCTTGATCATCCCTCCGTACGTTACCTCAGTCAGGAGGGAGAGCGGCGAGGAAAAAGAAATATCGCACCGTGAAACGACTCCGATCGACTTCAGACACTGACTGGCGCCGTTCGAATTCGCTCCCGCGCGCGCCTTAGCTCCTTCTATTTCCTATTGGTCGGTTCCTCCGTTCCTTAACGATAATTGGCTAAGTTGCTAGCCAATGCCTAGGCTAGCACGCTGAGAGGAGAGGTAAGGAGCTAAGCTTTCGCCTGTACTTCCCCAGCCTATTAAAGTTGATTGGAGCCGTATGTTGTCGTTATAATAATAATAAGGACAATAAAATATATTTTGGATATTAGTTTTCGGTCTTCAAATTCAGTTGCATAAGTTCTTGCGAAATCAGTTGTCTATAGTCTTGTGTGCTACTTCAGTGTGTGGTAGCCATGCTGAATGGCAACAGAGCAAGCCAGCCAATTGGTTTACCTCATTACACTTGGCGGCAGTCGGCGCTCTTAGCTGATTTGACAGACATTAAGAAAATAGAAATGCTACCTTTTTATTGCTTGCTTGCTTGCTTGCTTGCTAGCAAGTTCATTTCCAGTGTGTATTGGTTAAATAGTGACTCACAAAATATTCATATTTACCTCGTGTTTAACTCAGCACCCGCCCACCCTCCTACAGAATGAAATATTTTGGGGAAAATTAAAAAAGGCAGTATAGAATATTTCCCCTAAAGGAGAAATGTGGAAAAATGAGCCCCAGTCTCCCTGCCCCAAGCAGAAACTGAGGTGGCCAGCTTTTAGAAATGCAGTTTTGGCAATCCATTCAGAAAAACTGGGTCAGATAGAGACTCCAGATAAGCCACAAAATTAGGCAAGCCAAAGGTTGACAAGATTAGCTCAGACAAACGCTTAGGATTTGCATTTCCCCCTTTGCCTATAGAGCCAGCCATGACCCCTGCACGACCCCATAGGAATCAAGAAGGTATAAAAACCTACCCACATTCAACTCCATTTGGTCAGTTGCCCCAGTTCATCAATAAACAATCTTTCTTTCCAATCAACCTCCATTTTATTCCTGGCTTGGAACTGGACCTTGATTTTTCTTCCAACAATAGGTAGACCTTGACTTACAACAGTTTGTTTAGTGACTGTTCAAAGTTACAACAGCACTGAAAAAAAGTGACAGGACCATTTTTCACAGATACCGTTGCAGGATATTGTGGTCACATGATCAAAATTCAGATGCTCGGAAACTGACTCATATTTATGATGGTTGCAGTGATCCAAGGTCAGGTGATCACCTTTTGTATCCTTCTGACAAGCAAATCAATGGGGAAGTCAGATTTACTTAACTGTGTTACTAATTTAAGAGCTGCAATGATTCATTTAACAACTGGGACAAGAAAGATTGTAAAATGGGGCAAAAGCACTTTAACAAATTTCTCACTTAGCAACAGAAATGTTGGGCTCAATTGTGGTGGTAAGTCGAGGACTGTCTGCATTACCTCACTTGCAGTGCTAATAAACTGTCATTAGAAAAGAATGTTAAGTAAAATACAGTGATAGGAAAAACACGATGGAATAAAAGACTGCCTTTTTGTAAAGAAGGTTGCAATCCTAATAAAAAGTAAGGACATGAAGAAAAGTATTTGTTAGCTGATGGAAAGAAATTGGTTGAAGACATTCGGCTTTAATAAGTGGTTGCAATAAACCTCTATTAGGCAATGGGAGTGGGTACATCTGGGACAAGCCTCTTCTATAGAAGTTAATTTAATACAGAAAGGAATCAGATTTTTCGTGTTTAATATTTACCCCTCATCCCAGGAAAAATGGTGAGCAGAGCCTGAGGAAAGTCAACAGAAGCACTAATTCCTTATTTCTTTGGCTGATGAAATAATGTGGATAGTATATAGACAGACAGAAGGGGGTCAACCTATTTTCCAAAGCACTGGAAGGCCAGACAAGGAACAATGATTGGAAACTGATCAAGAGATTCAACTTAGAAATAAGGAGAAATTTTCTGACAGTGAGAACAATCAACCAATGAAACAGCTTTGCTGTCAGAAGTTGTGGGTGCTTCATCACTGGAAGCTTTCAAGAAGAGACATGCTAACCACTTGTCAGAAGTGGTATAGGTTCTCCTGATTGAGCAGGAGGTTGGACTAGATGACCTACAAGGTCCCTTCCAGCTCTTGTTATTCTGTAGGTCTTCTACAGATCCATGTGTAATCTTTTTTTATTGACTATTGTATGCTGCCCAAAGTCATTCTTCTTCGCACCTACTACAGTATATATAGGTAGTCCTCAATGTGACTCTGGGAAGTACACCCCAAAAGGACAGTGCCAGAAACCTCACAGCACCAGAAACCTCAGAAAATAGTGCCAAGAGACTCAAGCCAGCCCTTCTGTCTTTAAGAAAACCAAGAAGCACCAGCTGAAAGGAAAACTGAGCAGCCTGCTTAAAGAATGATGTTAAAGGCTGACCACTTAAGTAGAGCCATTAAGATAAGGGGAATCAGGCTAAAAACAAATGCTCCAAGGTAAACCTAAAGGTCCCTTTTCCTGCCCCTGACAGGATTAAACCCCAAGGACAGGGAAATAAAAAAACCTGGGACCAAGATTAACCCAGTAAAATAGGAAAACAAAAACTATTTTAAAACCCAGGGCAATCAGAAACTCATCATATCCCATCAAGCTGCAGGCATTTCAAAGGGGAATTAAGCATAAAGGGCTCAGATTCACACTTCCAAGCTGTTTGTAAATTAGGAACTCTCCAGCTGTCACTTTTTCCTTCTTGCCTTCCTTACATTAAAAGAATTCCACTTTCTGGCAGCTGGCTTCTGCATCCATTTCTTCTCAGCGTCTGTGGTGGGTCTCAGCTGGGAATGAACCGGGGAAATTTCTTCCAACATGACCACAATTAAGCCAAAATTTCTGTCAAAGGTTGTAATGGTCATAAAGCAGATCACTATGTGACCAATCCAATTTTATAACCTTTTTTGCGGTCATTAAGCAAATTTATTGTTCGCCATCAACCGAGTTTTGCCTGAGATTGGAAGTAAAAGCTGGTTTGCAGCAAGACCATTGTAAATTGCAGTTGTGACTGCAGGGCTCTAAAAGTGGCTGTAAATGTAGGCATACTGCCAAGTACCCAAAATACAGTTGGAAGGGGGAGAAATCAGAACTTTGACTCCAGGACATGATCAGTTGTACGTTGAGAATCACCTGTATAAATTTGATAATTAGATAATTAACCAACACAGCCATAAACTGCAAGGGTAAAGGCACAAATAATTGGGTGCAAAACATTGTGAATCAAAGCAGATAATACTAAAGCCTCATAGCCAGAATGGGGGAATGATAATATTTAATGCTAGTAGAAGACATAAGAGAAAGATGATGGCATAGAGAGAGAACTACTGGGATACAATTACTTCTAAGGATGCTTACAAATAACTGCCATTTTTCTTCTGATTCCAGTATAAAATGCACTCAAAACTGAGTTGCACTCTCTTGTCTTTTTGTGGATTTATTCTTTATCTCCCTTTTTTATTTTTCTGCATATACAGTATCCCAAGCAAACTAAGCGTGAGTAATTAGCCAAAGTAGTTTCCTCCAATAATGAGATTTACTGGTCCATCCGTTTTTAATTTGATCCAAGGCTGCAACATTGATCATGTTGCCATCTGCCCCACCAATGTTCTCGTCCCACATGCTTCCATTCTGTGCTCCCTATACCTCAATTTCCTCTCTGCCTGGCTGTGGCAAGCACATGATTCACAAACCAACAATTATCATCCATAAAACTAGCAGATGTTTTTTTCTGGAATAGTGCTATCTGTGGTGATGGACAATTAGCTAGATGCATTTTTACATTTCCCTGCAATTTCTCAGAGAAAGCCACATGAAAGGTGGTATCTCAAAATACAGAAATATATAAAAGCCCAACCAGTTTATTTGCATCCTGGAAAAAAACAACACAGACCTGCCGTGTTAAGCGTTAAGTGTTGAGATGAGTGACAAGAAGATCCTTGTTGGAGAGGGACCCCAGAGACTGGCAGCAAGCCACATCTTTATTGAGACCTCAATACATGTTATCTCTGGGGGGGCTCCTTTGTAATTGCTTTGGGAGAGAATGTCTGGAATGTTTTTTTGGTGCCCCAGAAAAAGCTGATTTTGCACGGTAGCTATCAACCTTCTTGTGGGGGTGAAATGTTTCATGTTCTGAGACTTTCATGGTTACTTTTCTATGACCATGGGAGTGTCCTTGTTTTGAGAGTGCATCTTTAGGAAGAGAGTCTTGCTTATGGTGCAAAATGCCATTGGCTTGAAAACCAGAAGTAGCTGAAGGAACCACCAGAGTTTGAGAAGAAGCTGATTTCTGGAGGGATGCCCTAGAGCTCCGCTTTGTGGAAGGGGGTTCTTTCCTCCTGCGCACCTTCGCCCAAACTTTCCTGATGCATAACAAGAACCTTTTCAGGATGTTGGGAGGCTTCTGTGGGGGCTTGGATTGGTTTGCCTCTGGGGCTGACTTTCGAATTCGTGGCTGGGATTCCATTTTAGGTGAACGTGGAGAGGATCTGGATGGCCTGGAACCAGCCCTGTGCCGTCTCGCTCTCAGGTCAATTGCCTCTGTAGATCGCTGCCTGGCTTGGTGAGATGGCCTCTCTGGGGCCCACGATGGAGGTGCTGCTTCATGGGTATTCCTGCTTCTGCTCCGGCTGCGGTTCCTGCTCTGACTCCTCTCTTGCTTGGAGCGATGTTCTTTACTGTGTGGCAACTCTGATGCATCCTTTCCTTGCACCAGGCCCCATTTGCTGGCCTCATGCCTCTTGATCTTAAGGAGGAAGCCCAAGTTCATGTAAACCTCCCCGTCCTGCACACTTAGCCGTGGATAGACAAGGAGGCAAGGGCCGTGCTGTGGGTGGGGATGTGGACAATAAGGAGCACAGCGGCCACATAACAAGCAAACAGGATATTCTACACTTGGCTGGCTACCCCCATTCTCCAGACCTTTAGCCAGGCACATGTGTAGATCCCGTTTAGCTTGCTCTGTATCCAATGATTCCACAATGGCATGGGCCAGACACTGAGACTTGGGAAGGCTCTTTGCAAGTTTGAAACTTTCCTGATGCAGTTCTATTTGTGCTTTGTGAACGCAAGGCAATTCCAGTTGGTTCTGGCACATGAAAGTAGGGTCTAAGAATGATGTCTGAACAAAGCTAGGATGGTCTCCATTCTCTTGGGGGGCTTCTGTCATGTCATCAGCCCAGCTCAATCGGTGTATCTTTCGGTCAAGCATCAGGCTGATCTGAGTCTCTGCTGGCTTGCCCTTGGGACTGATTGATCTTCCTGCGCTTTCCTTGGAGGTACTTGTTTTTTTGCTATGAACGTCTTTCTCCTTTTTCTTGGGAGTTCTGGGTCTTCCAGGCTGCTTTGTCAAAAGGCTCTGGTTTTGTGCTAACAGATTAAGTACCTCTGTTAACTCCTCCTTGGGGGTCATACTACTCAGATTTCCATCTGTCAGTGCCTTGAGACTGTTGTGGCTAGTAGTCTGACAGATGATGAATGGGGGAGGCAGCAAATCTTTGGAAGAAGGTACAGGAGTCTGAGTGCGGAGTCCGGGGCTCCTTGCCCTGACAGGTGGAGGTTTGGGTGGAGTTTGACGATGTTTGGGGCTAGTTGAAGGAGGTGTGCGGCTACGTGACCTTTGACCAACAGAGCGCTCCTGACTTACCAAATGCACCACCTCATTTTGTGGGGTGATGCCAATCTGCACATTGGTTGGTGCCTTGAGATTGCTGTGGCTAGTAGTCCGACAGATAATGAATGGGGGAGGCAGCAAATCTTTGGAAGAAGGTACAGGAGTCTGAGTGCGGGGTCCGGGGCTTCTTGCCCTGACAGGTGGAGGCTTGTGGGGAGTTTGATGACGTTTGGGGCTAGTTGAAGGAGGTGAGTGGCTACGTGACCTTTGACCCATGGAGATCTGCTGATCTACCCATTGTACCATTTCATCTTGTGGGGTGATGCCAGCCTGCACATTGATCTCTCTGCTGGGCACCTGAGAAAATGGTGATGCTTCCTTTTGCCACTGTAATGGTGGTGCTGCCTTCTGCCACTGTAATGGTGGTGCTTCCTTCTGCCACTGTAATGGCGATGCTGCCTTCTGCCAATAGAATGGCGGTGCTTCCTTCTGCCTCTGTAATGGTGGTTCTTCCTTTTGCCAATATAATGGTGGTGCTTCCTTCTGCCAATAGAACGGTGGTGCTTCCTTCTGCCAGTGTAATGGTGATGCTTCCTTCTGCCAACGTAATGGTGGTGCTTCTTTCTCCCAATATAATGGCGGTGCTTCTTTCTCCCAATGTAATGGTGGTGCTTCCTTTTGCCAGGGTAATGGTGGTGTTTCCTTCTGCCAATGTTTCTTGTGGATGTGCCAGTCAAGCAGCTCCTGCTCTTTGTAGTCCAGAAAATGAATCCTGCCTCCAAATCTCTGAATGTGGACAGGGCTGCTTCTGACTGTTGAAGGAACCCTTGGCGTCAGTTTGGTCAGAGATTCAGATGTTGGAGTACTTCTTCTCCGCTGCTTTTGCTTCTGGTGCCGCTGGTCCATTGGGGGATAAGAAGAAGATCTTAGGTGTGACTTCTGGAAACCAGTCTTGTAGGGTCTGCTGACATGCCCCTGCCACACTGGAATTTCTTGTGAAGCAATGGTGACTGGGGAGGGAGGTGTTCTAGACCGGCTATGGCAGACATCTCTGGTTGATGAATGGGCCCAGCTGTACAGAGAGGTGATGGAATTCAAAGTGGTGTTGGATGCAGAGCGTGAGATGCTAAAAATGGGATGGGAGGCAGAAAAACAAAATTTAAAAAAAAATGGTCAGAGCAGCCATTTCTCATGAAGCTTAATTATATAGCATCCCATCCCTTACTATATATTTATTTTATTTTTATTCATTTTTTATTTGTATCCCGCCTTTATTGTTTTTACAAATAACTCAAGATGGTGAACGTATTCAGCTGTAGATTAACCAGATTAGCTTCCAATACCCCCAGCATTGGGGAGGATGGAGGGGTGTGAAGCTGATAGGTACCATTCCCACATTGAAAAGACCTATATTTCTTCCAGCTAAAGTGTACTGTATCCCCTACTTTTGGCAGGGCATGTTGAAGATGGATCATTGGGAGGGTAGTGGGCTTACAGTCCAAATGCTATTCTCTTCCTCTGTCAGGATCAGACCCTGTTTTATGTAGACAAAAGCAGTTGCCTCAGGCCACAAAAGCTAGGCATTCAATAGTGATCTTAAGTCCAGAGAACTTCAATTAACAGTATATAAAAATACTTACAGGCTCAGGGGTTCCAACCTATTTTTATAAAATAAAAATACTTACAGGCTCAGCGGTTCCAACCTTGGCAACTTTAACCTTGTGGGCTTCAACTCCCAGAGTTCCTCAGCCAGAAAAGCTGGGAGTTGAAGTCCACAAGTCTTAAAGTTGCAAAGGTTGGAGACCCCTGCTCTAGCTGACACATTAAAAATGGCCGGGTGACTTTGGGCCAGTCACTCTCTCCCAGCCCAATTCCCCTCATAAGGGTCTTGTGGGAAAAATAAGAAGAGGAAAGAACATTAAGCATGTTTGCAGCCTTGAGTTGTATATGAAAAGGTGGGATAATTTTTTTAAAAGGGGTGGAGCTTTGATCACATGGTTGAGGCCACCATCTTGACATTTTAAACTCTCCCTGCAGAACTCCTGCCTGTAATCTATGTGATACTGTATTGCTTTAAAAACTGGAAAATGGGGAGAGATGGGTAAAGCTACCCAGGGGAGCATTTTTTTCAGTTGCTGTACTTAAGTTTTTGGACTTCCCTAATTAAAATTATTGTATGCTTCATTCCCAGTCCTTGAATATACTGTGAATGGGTACTAAAATCAGTTACAAATAGACCTCGTGTTGCTGCCCATATCTAATATGGGAAGAAAGTGACTTCCATATCACTCATGACTTATTCTATGTCATTCATGCCATGCATATCACACACTAGCCTTGGCCATGCCTGATCTCAGTAAACCCCAGGTCACAAATAAAGAAATTTTCCTGCCCATATTGACACTTAGGCTGAACTGACTAAATGCATCTCTCATTAGAAAATTGGTAAATATCAGCAACTGAATCAAAACTATAAAAAAGCCCTCAGGACATGGAAATTTACACATTAAAAGAGGATAAATTGGCCTAAAGTGACAGCCATTCAAGTAAACATTCCTTTCAGTATGTGAGATTACACCAATTAATCAACTAACGATCCTGTTCTCTGACTTCCCCCTCCAGCCTCAATGTTCTAACCCCGTGATGGCAAACCTATGGCACACGGGCCTGAAGTGGCATGCGGAGCCATGCTGCCTGGCATGCACAGTGTCGCCCGTTCCTCTTCCAGGTTTCTGGTGCGCATGCGTACGCGATGATCAGCTGGTCGTTGTGCGTGCACCAGTGCTGGAAACCGGAAGAACTGGTCTTCCATTTTCTGGTGTGAGCATGCACGCTGGGCAGCTGATCGGTGCATGTACATGTGTGGCATTAGCCAGAAGACTTGCCGGCTGCACTGTAATGTACAGTACGTACATTTTACGGCATGCGCGTGACCCCTGGATAATTCCTCTTCTTGGTCGCTAGACCAAGCTGGACCCCTGCATAGCCCCTGGGAGTCTGACAAACAATAGGATACATTTCTTGCACAGGAACAGGAAGCTCTAGGGCAAGGCCCAAGAGAGGCTATAAATATATCTCACTCTCTCTACTCCATGTAGTCAGCTACCCAGAATCACATGTGCTTGGTGGTTCTGCTCCACCATTAAACCATAATTCCAAGCAGCCTCCATGTTTTCAGTGTCTTTCTCCCCCCTTGGAACTGAACCCAGATGGACATTTCTTCCAACACAGTGAATACAGTGTTGTTCATTGGTAAATTTAGGACTGACTTCCACTTGATGTACTGTAGAAGTCTGATATGAGGCACAGCTCTAGTTTCAGCTGAAGTAGGCTTTTCATATTGTTTGAATATGAAAAATATTTTAGGAAAGTTTGTAGCTCTATAGGACACTTTTATTGGACATGTTTTGATTTTGATTTTTGATTAACTCTTTGAAGGAAGAGCTATCTTAACATATTTTATTAAGATTTACATCAAATTAACATATCTGAAAGCCTTTTTATGGTTGACTGGAAGCGTGTGCATTTGCTTTTTTTATCACAGTGCCAAATGTTAATAAGAATCAAAAGAAAAAGAAAAGAAAAAAAGAATGTGAATATGCTTGCTAAAACGACTACAGCATTATCTGCTGAAAATAAAGTTTCAAGCAAGGTGATTTTTTTACTAATGTTATGCAGTCCAGAACTTTGAATTTCTTGAACAGAAAGAAATACACATCCAGCTACTTGTTCCGACTTTTTCCATCACCATCTACTTATTCACTTAGAAAGTTTCAGTTTACTTTTATATTTAAAAAACATTCCATTGCTTAGTAGAAAATGTCTCCCCTAACCCTAACCCCCTCCCTGCATAGGTCTTTGCTTTCAAAAAGTTATATCAGGGTCTTACGGTTTACTGATACGTTGCATTTGCCAGGTGAGATACTCAATTTTCTTGTCCAAAACACACAGAGTTCGATAGAGGCTCAAATTGGACCTAACAAAAATGGGAGAGAGGCATATGTACATTGGGGAATAATCCAGTGGTGAAATCCAAGTTTTTTTTACTACCAGTTCTGTGGGCGTGGCTTGGTGGGTGTGGTGTGACTTGGTTGGCATGCCAGGGGAAGGATACTGCAAAATCCCCATTCCCTCCCTACTGCTGGGGGAAGGATATTGGAAAATCTCCATTCCCACCCTATGCCAGGGGAAGGATACTGCAAAACCCCATTCCCCCCCCACTACTGGGGGAAGGATATTGCAAAATCTCCATTCCCACCCCACTCTGGGACCAGCCAGAGGTGGTATTTGCCAGTTCTCCAAACTATTCAAAATTTCTGCTATCAGTTCTCCAGAACCTGCTGGATTTCAGCCCTGGAATAATCTATCACATGCTTATTACCAATGCCTTCTTGTTCGCTTTCCCTGTTATTTTTTGGGCTAAGATGGCAATACGGCATCCTTATGATATTTTATTTTTTTATTTGTTTTTATAAATAGCCTTTATCTTTTTCAGAAAGTTCATTTTGTTCCCCTTCATTACAATTATTTTACAGCTATCCTTTCCTTTGCCCCCCTGTTATTCTGTAATTGCTGTTTCCTTCGCAGAATTCATAAAACATGGAAGGTTGCATATTTGAAAAAAAATCAAAAAATGTATTGCAATCTTTCCTCAGTGTGAAAAAAAAATCTCTTAAATATAATTCCTCTTGACACCCTGGCCTTTCCCTTTCCTCTGTGATCCCCTGAAGTCTCACTGTTTAAGATACCTTATGGTAAAGGTTCCCCTCGCGATGTGCTAGTCGTTCCTGACTCTAGAGGGCAATGCTCATCTCTGTTTCAAAGCCGAAGAGTCAGTGCTGTCTGAAGACGTTTCCATGGTCATTTGGCCGGCATGACTAAATGCCAAAGGCGCATGGAACACTGTTACCTTCCCACCAAAGGTGGTCCCTATTTCTCTATTTGCGTTTTTTTACATGCTTCTGAACTGCTAGGTTGGCAGAAGTAACGGGAGCTCACCCCATTACGCAGCACTTGGGATTCGAACCACTGAACTGCCGACCTTTTGATCGACAAGCTTAGCGTCTTAGCTACTGAGCCACAGCATCCCTTTAAGATACCTTATATTGCACCACAATTTTGATTCAATGTTTGGCCAAGCCATAAATAGAACATTTTCTTAGGTGTTCCTGGCAAGTATCTACAGTATGTCAGTTAAGTAAGCAAAGAAAAGGCCACATTCTTTGGCAATACTATCTCTTCATATTCAAAGGAAAAATCATGAACTAAACTGGACATGAAAGTCTATCATGCATATCCTTGTATCTTTTATGACTTTTTACCTTATGCTTTTCTTAGACCTTCCTTACTCACTGCCTCATACAGTGACTGTTCAAAGTTATGATGGCACAGAAAAAAATAACTTTGCAATTAAGGTTCATGTTTATGACTTTTTCTGTTTCAGTTATGTGTTTAACATTGTAGTCAGTTAGTATACATTGTCCTGTGTCTGAATTTTTTTGCTCTCCCCCACCCTGGAGTGGAGAGATTGGAGAGGAAGGGATTACAAGTGAGTAAGCAGGTACTCAATGGAGAATACACATCGAAGGCTAGTGCCAACTGTTTGCCTAGAGCAGTGATGGCTAACCTTTTTGCCGCTGTGTGACAAAATTGGGGGTGAGAGCGGGGGGGTGGAGTGCACGCATGCCCACACCCATAATTCAATGTGCCCCACCCCCCTATGCATGCACACGCGATCCCCCTGCGGTCCTACTGTTTTTGGCCTGCGATGGCACAGTGGTCTCGGTAGGTCTGTTTTTTTGCCCTCCCCAGGCTCCAGAGGCTTTCTAGGAGCCTGGGTAGGGCGAAAACAGCCTTCCCCAACGCCCCCGGAGGCCAGAAACAGCCCGTTTCCCGATTTCTGGTGGGCCCAAAAGGCCCGAAAATCAGCTGGCTGGCATACGCGTGCATGCTGGAGCTGAGCTAGGGCAACACTCACATGCCCACAGATATGGCTCCGCGTGCCACCTGTGTCACGTGTGCCATTATTTCGCCATCATGGGCCTAGAGTCTTCAGGGCTGGGAGCTGCAAGCATCTAGGTAGGTAAACAGACTCCTCCTTTTGCTGTACTGTATATTCCCCATTGTGTACTTGCTTGCTTACCCTTATGTACATAACCCAATCCTATCCAATCTCTCTCCTCTCTGATGAATAGAAAACAGCAAGAAAAAAAAAAGAGTCAGGCACAGTAAATAGGCAGTCTTTTTAGGTACTTTCTCTTGTGCTGGACCCATTTTTTCTCTCTCCTCCTCATCCCACCTTCTAGAGCAGGGCTAGAAGGCGGCCTGTATGCTGGATGCATCATGCACAGGTGAACTGGCAGCCTGTGGGCCGGATGCGTCATGCACAGGCCACGTGCACCCCAGCTCCGCAAATGGGAAAAGCATCATGAAATGTCATGTGACGGCAATGTGATGGGGCGAGTTTGACATCCATGTTGTAGAGAGATTGGAAAAGAAGTGATTACAAGAGAGTAAGTAGGTTCACAGTGGGGAATACAGATAGAAAGGAATGCCTTAATGGTGACTGTTTGCCAAGTGCTCTTGGAGCTGAGAGCCATAAGTATATTGAGCAAACAGTCAACAGTAGTGCATTCTTTTCAATGTGTATTCCCCATTATTTACCTATGTATTGTCTTGTAATCCATTCCTCTCCAATGAATGTAAATTCAGAAAACTATGTTTCTGTTCTGTTTGACACTTTGATGATTACTCAAATCCTGAAGTGAGAATTTAGTTTTGATTTCTTTCAATTTATTAAAGTCCCTATGAAAGTATAAAAATGCCCCTGCATTTGTCATATCAGAAAAGAGATTCCTGCTTAACTTGGACAACTCTTCTATTATTGTATCTCTTTCATAAAATGAAGATAATCATAAATACTATGAAGATAAGAGCTGAGTCTGAGATGTCCTTCCAAACAACTTTAGCAGAATTGTTGTGCAACAGGTGCTGTTTCTAGGCAGCAATAATCTTATTCTTTGGAACATACAAATGGCTTATTAAGGAAGATATCGAGTAGGTGGGGCTACTTACTTCTGTTGTGTGGCTGAGCTTATACCCTTTGTCCTCCCTGTATCTATGCTTGTGACACTTATTTTTTCCAAGGATGCTGCAGTAGGAGAAATAGAGAAGAAAGGTTGCTGTTCCAAGACTCAACCTCCCAATTACTACAAGCAATGTTTCTCACCCTTGATACATGGTAAATGTGTAGACATCAACCCTCAGAATTCACAGCAAAGGGCATGTTGGCTGGGATTGCCAAGGCACCCCAGTGCTATGGGAGTAAAAAGAAAGAGAAAGTGAAATTGTGTGTATCACTTACCTATCCATTGTGGTACTCTGTACTTGCTCTGCTTTTTGTTGAGAGCCTGTAGAAGAAAAAGAAGAAAAAGAATAAGAAGAATTGCTCTATAGGAAACTATGAAGAATTGTTCTTTTCTGTTCCAAAGGATACAATTAGATATAATAATAGCAAGTTTGAGGAGAAGGTTTTGACTGAACAGCAAAAGAACCTTATAATTTGTCCATTTTGAGAACTTTAATAGTGAAAACAATTATTTAAAGGAATCTATTTTTCCATCACTGATGTTCTTAAAGCAGATGTTAGACATCTGCCTGTTGTGGATGTTCTAATACTGGATGGGGCTAGATTAGATGGTCTACAGCAGGACTGTCAAACTCCTGGCCTCTGGGCCGGATGAGTCATGCACTGGTCATGCCCACGTCCAGTTTGGCGAAGGGAAAAAAAAAGTCCCGATATGTCACGTGATGCCGCTGTGTCGATGTGAGTTTGACATCCCTGATCTACAGGATCCATTCTATCTGTATGATTATATGGTAAAATAAGAAATGTGTCACCAAAGATTACTTTTGTATCACCAGTGTTTTCCCTCTCAAGTCCCTCACAAAACAGTTTAAACTTGACCTATAATTATATTCATTTTTGCAAACCTCAAAATTGTTTGAGCCAATTGGTTTTTATTCTCCTTCTCTCCAGCCAGTCAATAAAATAATGTTAAACAAAAAGACTTGTTTATGATCTTAGTTTGTTTCTCAGTCAAAGTTTCCCAGGTTTATTTTGTTACAAGTTGGCATCTTTTTCAACATCTGGGCTTCTGGAAACCATTTTTGAAAGACATATGATTCATTTTAACAAACAGAAATCATATATAGTAGACTTTATAAACAGTCTTATTTTCTATAATCCCTTATTACGGAAGACTATACTAATGACTGCAGGAAAAATCAGTCTCCTATACTACTTTTAAGAATGAGGAAAACCCCATAAAAATGGCTTTCTCAGATTTGCCTGGTGCTCATATGCAAGGAAGAAGCAAGGACAGAAATTACATTGTTTGCTTTAATTGGTTATCATTCTGGCATTCTCTGATCGTCAGTCCAGATGAAACAAAGGCAGGATATAAACAAACCAATAATCATGTGGGCAATAGCAAAGAGTAGATGGCACAAAAAGACCTTATCCAAATAAAGATGAAGGTGTACTTTCCTCCAAAAAGGAATATGAAATGAATTTTCCCTGTGATTTCTTTTTCTCAGAGCAGAAAAATATTTTTCTCAAGAAAAATGTGAGAATAGAACACTTTTAAAAAATATCACTTCTTGACTTTTTTTATTGTAGTCAAATTATTCCCACATTTACAGGACAAATCTGCCAGGCCACAGTGAGAGAGTGGCCTTGGACTTTCCAACGTACCTGTTGTCGGCTGAACCACCGTGAGAGGGTGGCTTGGACATTCCCCCTCAGGGACAGAATACAGAGACTCCGGGTCGCTACCGTGAGAGGGTAGCGGCGTTTCTCTCCTGATTGTTCTGGTCCTGCATTAGGACATCTGGAATTATGACTATGTTTATGGACCTATGCCATGCCCCATTTTCCTGCCTTATCTGTTGGATGCTCTCTAGGTCCACGCTTCTTGCCCTGCGAGATTCCCCCCTCTCGCGGGTTTGGCCCTCCTCGTTATCGAGGGCCTACCTTAATGACGGGTCTTGGGACCCCGAGAGGTGGCATGCTGCGAAGCGGGGATTGAGGGGTTTTTTAACTACTTTTTTAAGGGGTGTTTTAGGGGGTTCTGGGGTGGGGGAGGGTGTGGGTTTGGGGGGAAACCCGGAGGGGAAAGGGACAGGCCTGGCAGTCTGTGATGCCACGGGAGGTGTAGCTGCTGGAGGCAAGAGGGCTCTGATTGAGCCCTCTGTTGAGGGTGGTGTGATTTCTACGTTATGTGGGAGGGGCAGATATGGCGAGAGCAGGGGACCATATCGTGTGGTGGGGGCACGCACTCGCTGTCTTCGAGCGATTGCTTGCCCCGGTCCCCTGAGCTATTCCCGTTCCCCGGGTTGTCTAGAGTCTCAGGACCCGAGGCTCCGGCTGCTGTTGTGCAACGCGAGGTCCGTTGTAAATAAGGCCCCCCTCATATGTGATCTTCTCCAAGAGGGGGGTGCGGACCTGGCGGGTATTACCGAGACCTGGTTGGGCCACGAGGGGGGGGTCCCCCTCGTGGAGATGTGCCCACCGGGTTTCCTTGCATTTCACCAGCCGAGAGCCCAGGGCAGGGGTGGGGGAGTAGCGGTCATTATTAAGGAAGGTCTGGGTCCGAGGGAGGCCACTGTACCTCAGATAGCCGGGTGTGAGTCCACCTATGTGAGATGGGGCCCTGGTGGGCAGATGGGTCTGTTAGTCACGTACCTGGCTCCCTGCCACGTGGCAACAACCCTGCCCGAGCTTCTCAATGTTATAGCCGAGGTGGCGGTTGCTACTCCCAGGCTTATAGTCATGGGGGATTTCAACCTGCCATCCATCGGTGAAACATCTGAGATGGCTCGGGAGTTCATGGCCTCCATGACGGCCATGGACCTGACCCAGGTAATTCAGGGCCCGACCCACATTGGTGGACACACCCTGGACCTAGTTTTTGTCTCTGGTCAGTGGTTGGGTGGTCTTGATACTGGGGATATAGGCGTCGAACCCTTGTCATGGACTGACCACTCGCTCCTTCGACTCGACTTTCTGACCGCTGCACCCCACCGCAGGGAGGCGGAACCAATTAGGTGGTTCCGCCCCAGGCGCCTGATGGATCCTGATAGGTTCCAGACGGAGCTTGGGCCATTTCCTGAGACACTGACACGCGACTCGGCTGAGGACCTGGTGGCGGCCTGGGATAGGGCGGCCGGTGGGGCCTTGGACCGTGTCGTGCCTTTGCGGCCTCTGACCCGGCGCCGAACTCACTTATCTCCTTGGTTTACCGAGGAGCTGAGGGAGATGAAGCGCCGGAAAAGACGCCTAGAGAGCGGTTGGAGGGCCAGTCGCTCCGATTCTGACTTGACACTAGTAAGAGCTTATATTAAGACTTACTTAGTGGCAATAAAAGCGGCGAAATCTAATTATTTCGCCGCCCTTATTGCGTCATCAGATAATCGCCCAGCTGCCCTGTTTAGGGTGACCCGCTCCCTCCTTCATCTGGGAGCGCGGGAGGATCCCTTGCAGGGACGTGCTGAGGATTTTGTTCAATATCTGGATGATAAAATAACTCAGATTCGGGACGAGTTGGCCGCCGACTGGGTTGGTTCGGGCGAGGTGACTGAGCCCGGTCTTGAGAGTGTTATCTGGGCTGAGTTCGATCCTGTGGCTCCCGAGGACGTGGACAGGATCCTGGGGAGATTGAATGCTACCACATGTTTATTGGACCCGTGTCCCTCCTGGTTGGTGCTGGCCTCCCGGGAGGTTACACGAGGCTGGCTCCAGGAGATTATAAATGCTTCTCTGAGTGAGGGTGCCCTACCGACCGCCTTGAAGGAGGCGGTGGTGAGGCCCCTCCTCAAGAAGCCCTCCCTGGACCCAGCTGTTTTGGCAAATTATCGTCCAGTCTCCAACCTTCCCTTTTTAGCGAAGGTTGTTGAGAGTGTGGTGGCATGGCAGCTCCCCCGGTACCTGGATGAAGCTGTCTATTTAGACCCGCTCCAGTCCGGCTTCAGGTCTGGTTACATCACCGAAACGGCATTGGTCGCGTTGGTGGATGATCTCTGGAGGGCCCGGGGTAGGGGGTACTCCTCTATCCTGGTGCTGTTAGATCTCTCAGCGGCTTTTGATACCATCGACCATGGTATCATGTTGTGCCGGTTGGAGGGATTGGGAGTGGGGGGCACCGTTCTTCGGTGGTTCTCCTCCTACCTCTCCGACCGGTTGCAATCTGTGTTGACAGGGGGGCAGCGGTCGACCCCGAGGCGCCTAGTGTGTGGGGTGCCACAAGGGTCGGTCCTCTCGCCCCTTCTGTTCAACATTTATGTAAAGCCGCTGGGTGAGATCATCCGTGGTTTTGGGGTGGAATTCCATCAGTACGCTGATGACACTCAGCTGTACATTTCCACCCCAGACCACCCCAACGATGCCGTGGAGGTGATGTCCCAGTGCCTTGAAGCTGTGCGGGTCTGGATGGGGAGAAACAGGCTTCGACTCAACCCCTCCAAGACCGAGTGGCTGTGGCTGCCGGCGTCCCGATATAGCCAACTGACTCCATCGTTGGTTATTGGGGGCGAATAATTGGCCCCCACGGAAAGGGTGCGCAACTTGGGCGTCCTCCTGGATCCACGGCTGTCTTTAGAGGATCATACGACAGCCGTGGCCAGGGGGGCTTTCTATCAGGTTCGCCTGATACGCCAGTTGCGGCCCTTTCTAGATCGGGACTCCCTACGCACAGTCACTCAGGCGCTCGTCACGTCTCGCCTGGACTACTGTAATGCTCTCTACATGGGGCTCCCCTTGGGATGCACCCGGAGGCTTCAGCTGGTGCAGAATGCGGCCGCGCGGGGGATTATGGGAGCGACAGGGCGCTCCCACGTGACACCTCTCCTGCGTGAGCTGCATTGGTTGCCGGTTGACTTCCGGGTGCGTTTCAAGGTGTTGGTAATCACCTTTAAAGCGCTCCATGGCTTAGGACCAGGGTATTTACGGGACCGCCTTCTGCCACCAATTGCCTCCCACCGACCGGTTCGCTCCCACAGAGAGGGCCTCCTCGGGGTGCCGTCAGCCAGACAATGCCGGCTGGCGACCCCCAGGGGGAGAGCGTTCTCTGTGGTAGCTCCCACCCTCTGGAACGATCTGCCTCCAGAACTGAGAACTATTGCTGACCTCCGGACTTTTCGTCGGGCTCTAAAGACGCACCTTTTCCAACTCGCCGGACTTGCCTGATCCCTTTTATTTTTAAATATTTCTACATTTTTAAATTTTAAACTTTTTAGAGTTTTTAGTCCGTTCTTATACCTTCAGCCTTAACTTATATGGATTTTAGGATGTTTTTAATTGTTTATGTACTGGTTTTTAATTGGCTGTACACCGCCCTGGGTCCGCCAGGAGAAGGGCGGTATAGAAATTTAATTAAATAAATAAAAAATAAATAAATTCCCAACTTTAAAAAAAAGCTAAACAAACTGTCACAAAAGCAATAGAACCAAGCTCTCTCTCTTTCCCACCGCTTCCCAAATAATTCTACAACTTTACATAACACAAAATATTTTTAATAATTGGTTAATATGTTCCAGATCCAGTCATCAAACATAATGAAAAGAGACTCTACTATATCCATAAAACAGGTACACAGTCTCATGAAATAAGCCTTTGCTTTCTGTCAGATAGATAATGATCTGGGAAATTATAGCTGAGGTTTAAGAGGCACTTCTCCCTTAAAACTCCTAAAGAGCTATTATAGATCTTTGTGAATTGAAGTAAACAAAGCATATGACAATAGCTTGTCATATCAAGTATTTAGTAACAGTCTCTACCCTTCTTGACGACCTGAACCAAGGCCAGAAATTTAAGCAATTTCCAATGAAGAATTTGATCTTACCTGTATTTGTTTCACCTTTTTGAACCCCCTGATAGTAGCAGGCACAAATATAATGGCAACTAGCAGAAACAGTAGCAGGTGGCAGCAGTCTGAGATGACATTCTGCAGGATTGTCAGCATGGTGCTGGGGCCCAGCAGCTGCTCTGTCAGCCTCTAGGCTACAAGTTCTTAGGGCTTCCCATCTGAGGTCATGCTTGCATCACAAATGTCTTTTGCAGCCCATTTTGCTTGTCTGATCAGCAGACAACATCAAAATTAATTACATTCAGCCCACTCAACTTATAAACAGCAAAGATATTACGTATAAACATTAGTGCTGCTTATAGTTTGCTTGTTTATTCACTCATTATTTTGACCTCACTGTTTTGCTATAAAATTCTAAGGCATCTCACTGTAAACATGAACCCAAATCAGGTAAGAATTCAAAACTGAGAATAAAAAAGATGTGTGCCAATTATTTATTTATTTATTTATATTTTTGTATTTATTTTATTTATTTGTCAAGTACGTATTAGATGGTAATATATATAAGTATAAACATGAATTGAATACATAAAATGAATACAAATAAAAGGAACATTAGGAGAGGCATGATAGGCATGCTGGTGCTCTAATGCACACCCCTTATTTAGTCAGGTCTATCAAATACTTTTTAAAAACCATTTTCAAATGACACTTGTATTAGAGACCTATAAAGTTTCACAAGACAACTGCAAGCTTTTTGATTTACAAGGATTCCCCCCCCCCACCTCCACCCCACAATTATTATTACTACAAAATACAGAAACAGAAGACAACAGAACTAGTTTGCTCTAGTGCTGTAATGGTGAACCTATAGCATGGGTGCCACAGGTGGCATGCGGAGCCATCTCTGTGCACAGAAACGGCTCCGCATTGCACATACACGCATGCCTCCCGCCGGCCAGCTGACTGGTCTGTGGAGATGCGTGTCCATGTGTGTGGGGGGACTGGGTGTGGGGGCATGCACAAATGTGCAGGGGGCAAGGGGGTCGTGTGTGCATGCAAGGGGACCCCCCCCATGCCTCATTTTGGGCCTAGCAGGCCTCCCTGAAGCCTTCTGGGACCAAAAAACGGGCCTGGGGGGGTGCGTGTATGTGTGGTGGGGCGGGAGGGAGCATGAGGGAGTCACACATGCATTTGCAGGGGGGAGGGGGAAACACGGTGGGTGTGTGCATGCGCAGGGCACGCAGGGCACGCAGGAGGCATTGCATTATTATTATTATTATTATTATTATTATTATTATTATTATTATTAATTAGATTTATATACCGCCCTTCTCCTTACGGACTCACGCATGGGCACGCATGCGCACACTGTTGCACACGCACTCACACTCTTGGCACCCAAGGAAAAAAAGGTTAGCCATCACTGCTCTAGTGATTAAGATACTAGATCACAAACCCGGAGACCATGAATTCTAGACCCACTTCTGGCTTTCCAGAAAATAGGAGGAAGAATGAATGTTTGCTGCCCTGAATTATTTACAAAAATAATAAAGGTGGGAAATAAAATATTGTATTAGATATATAGATCAGCTTTTTCCAGCTTTGTAGGACCAGCCTGGCCACATTTATTGGGGATAGTGGGATTTAAAAAATAAATAAATAGCAAAAGCAAAAGCTAAGTAATTAATAGGAAGAAAAGACTAATTAGTGATAGACCATTCAATAAATCCTTAACTGATCCAGTATGTTGCTTTAGATTTTCATTCTTAAAGCACAGTAACTTTTTGATAAACAGATAACTTGAAATCGTGAAGGTAAGTTTCTTTCGTAAGAAACTTTCCTAATCAATTGGGTGAACATTAGCCTCTGGAAGGCTGCGAATTCTCTCTGCCTCCCCAGAAGCAAAAATTCTGCCCTACTGGCATAGAGGACTACTGTAATGTTTAAGAATGCACCTTTGCAAGGCTATCACTAAGGATAGGTAGAGAGGACAAAAACTGTCATGTAGGCAATTATCTATTTCAGTGCCACTTAAACTAGCCTGGGCTCACTCATTTCTATATGTCCCCTTAAAAGTAAAGAAACATTTTTATCGTTGGTCTTCAAACTAGGCAGTTGGTCTTCAAACTAGGCAGCTTTAAGACTTGTGGACTTCAACTCCCAGAATTCTCCAGCCAGCATCGCTGGCTGGAGAATTCTGGGAGTTGAAGTCCACAAGTCTTAAAGCTGCCTAGTTTGGGAACCCCTGACCGCTAAGAGGTAAGATTTATATAAAACTACCCAACAGAAAGTTTGATTTTTGTTCCGTTTAAGGAAGTAGCCCGTCCACAGGCGACGAGGGACCATGGATGAGGGTCCCCGTACCTATCCATAAGCCTATATAGGGGATGAAACACACCGTCGGAAAATTAACCTCTCGGTTGGATTTTCGGAAAGTTCTGCTTCTAACAATTATTACCTCTATGGGAACCCTATTAACATGACGTCACTTCCGGAGAGCCTCCTCGCTAGAACCGGAAGGCGCTGGCCGTTTGCGAATCTTTCCGGCTTAAATCTCCGGAGCGGATGAGAAGGAGCTCTCGTGGTGTGTTGCCATGGTTTTTTATTTCACGTCCAACGGTAAGAGCGGTCTAGCCTCAAGCTCACAGCTCTTCTCGGATATAAGTGGATGCTTCTATCTGAAACCGCTTTTCCCCGGTTGATGCCATAGTTTACAACTCGGGTTTCTCGCCGGCCACTAATGTTTCGGTTGGCGGATGATGGGTTTTTGTGTAGTTATCAGCCCAACCTATCCAGGGGCCTCGTTTTATCTCTGCATGATGTTCTGTTATCACTGTGCAACCCAGCCAGAGCGGGCTAGCCGGGTTAGATAAGGTGAAGGTAACTTCCCCACCCCCAGAAAGTTTAGGAGATTTTACAGAAGGCAAATAATAATAATAATAATAATAATAATAATAATAATAATAATAATAATAATAATAATAATAATAATAATAATAATAATAATCTGTAGTGAGATTCACAGCCTTTGAGGCTGGTTAATAGCTCAGCAGCTCGAGTCCTAACCAAGGACCTAGGAACTGTTAAGGTATCGTCGGAGGATGTAAGCTGTTCCGCATAAGATGGTTTTTTGTAGAGTCAAAATATTATTTATTTATTTATTTATTTAATTAATTTCTATACCGCCCTTCTCCCGAAGGACTCAGGGCGGTGCACAACCAACAATAAAACAATACAATTGTTTGTATTATACAATTGTACAAACCCAATACAAAATTTAAAAGCAGTTTTAAAAACATATTAAACAATTTGGCCCTAATTGTTAAAAAATAAACCCAAATTAAAAATCATGTTTAGGCCAGCCCAGCTTGTTCGAACAATAGCATCTTGAGGGCACGGCGAAAAGTGCGTAGGTCAGGGATCATCCGTATCTCCAAGGGCAATTTGTTCCAGATGGCAGGTGCCCCCACAGAAAAGGCTCTCCCCCTGGGGGCCGCCAGTCGACACTTTTGACCAACGGCACCCTGAGGAGTCCCTCTCTGTGGGAGCGTATTGGCCGGTGGGAGGCTATCGGCAGCAGAAGGCAGTCTCATAAGTACCTGGGTCCTAAGCCATGGACTGCTTTGAAGATGGTCACTACCACCTTGAATCGCACCTGGAAGACCACCGGAAGCCAGTGCACCTCGCGCAGGAAGGGTGTTACATGGGTGTGCCAAGTCGCTCCCATAATCATCCGCGCGGCAGCATTGTGGACCAGTTGGAGCCTCCGAGTGCTGTTCAAGGGGAGTCCCAAGTAGAGAAGATTACAGTAGCTCAAATAATGTACTGTAATGAACAAATACTGTAATGAACAAATAATGGAAGATGAAGCCAGAAGCATCTTTGCTTCAGATTTCATGAAAAGTGATCTTAATTTTATTGTTAGTTATGCTCTACTTTCACCATAAACGTTTATTTATTCAACAATGCATTTTCAGCACTATATTTGCACAAAACATTCTATAACTCAAGTCTATTTTCATTATACAGATAGTCTTCTCTATGTAAGAAAAGGTACAATAAATTTTATCACCTTCGTGTATTTTTCAGAAAACTGCTGTAGTGCAAACTTCTTTTTCCCAAATTTTGCTCATTGTCATGTCTACTATGCTTCCAATCGGAATTCAAACACTTTCTAAGACTGGCAGGCAAATTTCCTTTTTGTGTTATTATTAATCTTTCTCTTTGAAGAGGAGAACATTAATGGATTTCCTCACCGTGAGGTTTTCATACATATGTTATACACCACCATTTCATAAGTAAACCACGTCCCTATGTTATCATTTCTTCAACTGTTGTGTTTATATGTGTAGTCTTACCATATCCAGCATTCTCAGAGCATATATTCTCTTCTATCAGCTTTTTCTTAAACACTTAACTTATGGAATTCTATCTGGCATAGTACTATAATTTCTAAAGTATTATTCCAGCATTTCCTCACATCAAACATAATGTATGTAATCAGTTGCATTTGTAATACCATACATTCTTTGTTTAGCACTTTTCACCCATTTCTAAAATATTTTTCTTTACCTCTTGTAATCTTAACGGTTCCTTGCTCTCTCTAACCACATTTTTCCACATTTTTAAAGAACTTTCCTTTTCTCCCTATATGTATCGTAATATATATTTCAGAGCCTATCTAGACACAATATAATTCTTTATTGGCCAAGTGTGATTGGACACACAAGGAATTTGTCTTGGTGTATATGCTCTTTTTTTTTTTTTTTAATTGAAAAAGTTTTACAATAAAAAATTTTTCCCCCTTTTTTCACCCCTGCCCCCACCCCCCCTCCCATCCCCTCCAACCTCCCCCCAACCCCAACCCCTCCCTCCCCATCCCACCCCTGACTTCCACTACACATTTCTTAAAAAGAAAAACAACAACGAAAATTTTTAACAGCCAGAAAAACAAATACTATTATATACTCAATTCTATTCTAATCTAAGTTGAGAGGAAGAGAAAAAAGAGAAAGAAAAGAATTAAAATTAAAAAAAAAATAAAAAAATAAAAAAAATAAAATGAAATAATGCAAAGAGAAACCCATAGACATAAATATCTGTCTAAAATTAACAATATTATAATAAAAGAAGGCACCAAAAAAAAATAGCCATTATGATATTTAAGCCAATTTAGAAACAAAAAGAAGAAAAAAATAAAATAAAGTAAAAAAAACATTACTAACATTACTAATCCTATACCATACTCGATCACTCCAAAGTTCTATACCTTACTTATTCATATTAGATAATACCAGCTAGTTTAATCCGAACTACTCCCCCTAATTCAAAAACACAAAAATCCCCCCTTCAGGGAAAAAACATACAATATAATATAATCATACATATATTGTTATAATTTTCCATAACTCGAGTTACAGTCTTCTCTGCTTCCTGATTGAAGTTAATTCTTCTTTCTTCACCTATATCCAATTGCGATATTCTTCATCTTCTGTCTGCCCCCATCAGTAAAACAAAACATTCCATATAAACCCCCCGTGTGACTTTATATGAATAACATCCAACCAAGAAGATGTTCACTCCTGTAGGTAGAATCATTCAAGCTAACGTGTTCTATTTCAGCAAAAAAAAAAAAAACAAAAAAAAACCCAATGCAGCTCCACCAAGCCTTAACAAGGTGTATATGCTCTTGATGAGCATGGTGTATATGCTCTTGATGTACATAAAAGAAAAGATGCACTCGTCAAGAATCATAAGGTACAACACAACACTTAATGATAGTCATAGGGAACAAATAAGCAATCAAATCACATTAGGAAACAGTCAATATAAAAATTATCTGAAAATAATACTGGGGCAACTGATGTTTTTAGAACACAATTTAGTTATTCCTCAGCTTAGGAAAGTTTATAGTGATTCTGACATTGGGATGTGAATATGTTTAATAGTTTTGAAATAGATAAATCTTTTGTATCTGTTTATATATATAGATAGATATATCTTGGATATATGTGCATAGTTTGATGTAAAACATGGATTACTTTTTTCTTTTCTATCCTTCAGTTGTTCCTTCTGTTTATACAATTTATATGGGAAAAGACAAGTATGAAAGTAAGTAAAACATTCCTTTGATTTGCATCAAAAAGATGTGATCTATTGATGATTTATGCATCTTCTGTAACAACTCTCTTTTTAGCTTCCAGTTCTTTGGGAATTCACTTGCCCTTTCTTTTAGATAGCCACATTTTTTAGAATGGTGGGATGATTATTAGTTTTAGGAAATCAGTACGCAAATCAGTATTGATAAAATGTTGGATAAAAATATAAGCAGACTATCAGGATGTTGACGAGTTGAGATAAATTTTACAGTTAATGTGAAGACAAATGATTTAAAAAAGTGAAATGGGACAAAAAGAAGAAGCTGATTAGGTAGATTGATGGTGAAGAAGTGAAAGAAGATGAGATTGCAGAAAAGCCAATTGAATTAGTTTGTCAACAGAAACTATTTAGAGCTGTACTTTGGTCCACAATTTATCACACTCATTAAGATTCTTCTAAAACAAAAGTTTAGCCAGATATTTGCTTGTTTTGTTTTGGGTATAGAACAAATATCTGGCTATTTTTTTTTTGTAGAAGAGGAATCTTAAGAACTGAGAGAAATTGGTGACCAAAGTAAAGTTCTAAATACATGTAGACCGCCACTAACAATCACAATTGAGCCCAAAAATTTATGTTGCTAAGTGAGACAACTGTTAAGTGAATTTTGCCACATTTTACAACCTTTCTTGCCACAGTTGTTAAATGAATCTGGCTTCCCCATTGAGTTTACTTGTCAGAAGGCCCTAAAAGGTGATCACATGAACCCTGGGACACTGCAAGTGTCATAAATGTGAGTCAGTTGCCAAGCATCTGAATTTTGATCATATGACCATGGGGATGCTGCAATGGTCGTAAATGTGAAAAATGGCCATAAGTCACTTTTTTCAGTGCTGCTGTAACTTTGAACAGTCATTAAATGAACTGTTGTAAGTCAAGGACTACATGTAGTTTCTGTTGGGAAATTAATTACAGTAAATTACACCAGTATTGAAATCCTGCATTTCTAAGAGTTCACTCTGAAACTCTGAACCTGTTGAGTTAACAGAAATATGTAAAATATTTTTAAGGTTGGCCTTGCATCATACAACCTGGAAATAGCCAATATAGCTCCAGTTTTTACAAAGAACACTTATATGTGGAATTAAGAATTGATGGGAACCTAGAAAATGATCAATTAACATTTCTTGCAGGTATTACAATAAGTGTGTTCAATAAAACCATGACATCGTAAATTTCTTTTTGGGAATCATTAAAATTGAATTAAAAATGATTGTCAAAATTGCATTGCCTTTCTACCAATCTTTATAGTATAACCATTTTTGAATCCTGTTACTTCTAATCATCAGGCTTCTAATAAGATTAAAGGATGTAGAAAAGAGGATCCAAAAATAAGCAAGTGAAGTAACTCACCTGTGAGGAAAACTTTGTGTTTTTTTTAATTTATAAAAAAGTAGCAGGACGCAATAATATGTGGATAAAATTATCCATGGGATGGAAAAGTGGAGAGGAGCTATTTTTTCCTTTACTTATACAGGCAGGATCCTTTTGTAATATTAAAATATTGTAGAATCCAACGGGAAAGATTAAGAACTGATAAAAGGAAGTGTTTTTTAAAGCTGCGACATTTGTTACCAAGATATAGTTGCCAATGTAGATGATTTTAAAGAGTGATTAAACAAATTATTAGAGGATTAAAATGCAAGGTCTGCTAGTTAGGATGACAATTTATTGCTTCCATTATGAGGGCCATGCTGGGAGAGAAAATATCCTTGTGCTTATGTTTTACTTCCTAGTGATATCTACATGGCCATCTTGGTCTAGAATGGTTTGAATCAGTAGATTATTTGGTTCTTTTGAGTCAGTGTTAACACCTGGCAACTGTTTGGACAAGTCCATGCAGGTTTTTTGGCAAGAGTGCAGAAGAGGCTGGCAGAAGATAATGATTTGATTAACTTCAAGTAGGTAGGATCATATTCAAAGAATTGCAGAAATAAGGGGAATACAGTATTGAGAAGTTGGAAAAATCTTATAACAGGTCATTCAGAATATATGTTGAACCGTATTTATAGATTGCTGGTGAAATAGAATCTGGAAAGGTCAAAGACTGCATGATTAAATGGATACAAAATTTGAATGTAGTAATAAAGATTTAATAGTAGGACCTTCAACGGAAGAACATAAAATTTACTCTGAACATTCATTTAGAGTAAATTGATATAAGATGTTTTGTTGTTGGTACATTACTCCAGTTTTGCAGCTTTTGCTAGAGTTGATAAATCATTTTCCAAAAAAATATTGTTGGCAGGGTGGTTTATTGCCTTTTGTATTGCGGTTTTATTTCTGTAAGTCACCCAGAGTTATAGTGAGTGAGTAGGGTAGCCATATAAATATTCTCAACAAATAGATTAAAGAAGTTGTGAGATTTTGCTTTGGCATCTGGAATAGCTTTGTATCTTAAAAGTAAATCAGAAATAGGTTTCAACTCAAACTGGAAACCATTATTATATTATTATATACATGGATTTGTGAAAAATGTGGGTTTATTTGTCCATAGAAGTTACATGTAATTTTGTGAGAAAGATGCTTGAATCAGAATAGATTCTTCATAATATGGAGTAATCTTAATACAATGTTAATTACATTTCCTGATTTATATTGTGTTAGCCAAGGTTTTTGATATGGTACTTGATATACTGCTGATATAGTCTATATATGGTACTTGATATAGTCGCCACGTAATGAGATGGACAGGAGACAAATTTAATAATAAATTAAAATTAAATAATATCAATACCCTTTGCATAATTCAGTGACACACTCCCCTGACCCCATCCCTCCCAATTCTCAACCTTTTATCTTTAAACAGATGGAACATTTCTTTTGTTCCAGGGCAAATGTAGTAATTGTGGGTGTAGTGTACAATCTAAATTAGATTGTGTCACTTTTGTAGACAAGCAAGTAAAAAAGATAATATAATTGATAAGTTGGAGCAAGAAATAAATTCAATAGAGATTCAACTTCCAGATGCCTTATGCATCTTCCTCACCCACCAACAATGTTTTCAAGATTGCTTTTATCAAATAGATATTGTAAAATTCATTTTGAAAAGTGAAATTGCACTGTATGCCTTGCACAAAGATCAAATACTTGCTATGTAAAATAAGCTGTACTCCCATTCATCTAAATTTGGTATTTGTAATAGAGAAAATGCTGATGTACAAATTAATATTTAATTGAGTGATACATCACTTGGGCTTCTGTAACCCTGGTGGGCAAAAATGCTTTTGTTAAGAACTACTTTTCCTCATGAGTTGTAAGCTAAATGGTGAGTATGATTGTCATATGCACTGGGTGAAACCACAAATTAAAGTAGTCATACTTTTTTCTCTCTGACACTATAACATTTCTCTCTTTCTCTTTCTAAGTAGTAATTTATAAGAAACTGCCAGACAGCTGTTATTTATTCTTATGCTATACTTACTTATACTGATATTTATAATAACTTATGTCACCCATCTCGCCTAGAGGCTATTATCATAATCAGATATCTGATTTCTTATATAAAACATTGTTTAAAATTAACTTGAAACTACATAAAAATAACCTCAAGGTTTCAAATGACTTATGCTTGTTCCCTAGTATTATTTTTTTTACTAAAGAACAAAACATTTAAAATATGTTATCTCAGAAACAGGCATAATATATTCTTTATTTTCTTTATGTGTTTATGTGAACACTATTAGAGCTCTGATCAATCTTTGCTTTCCATTTTCTTTTAGATGAAGATCTAATAAAATATGGTTGGCTAGAAGATATTTGGTAAGTACTTAAAAGAGCCTACTTTTGTACAATGAAATTCTTTTTCATATGAAACAAATATTTCTCCTTCCTAATAATTAGCATTCTTTTTGGACTCAGACTTAAAAGTCTGAGATCCTATGTCTGATATTATGCCATACCCAAAAAAGTGAGATTCTTTTCCTACCTCTCAAATGTAAGTGTTCTAGCATATCAGTTGTCAATTTTCTCGGTATAAAAATGCTGCTTTTTAAAAAAAGAGTTCATTTCCTGCTATCTTTTTCTGCTTTTGAATTTTTCTTTCCCCAGTTTCCAGTAATAAGTTTCCAGCCTCCCAGTTGCAATTTTATAGTCTTCCCAAACAATTTATATGTTCTGTCAAAATGTTTTTCCTGTTGTTTTCAAGCCTGATTAAAGACTTGACTGCAAGTACCACAAGAGTACTAGCAAATAAATATAATTTTAACTCAGCATCAAAATTGATGAGATTCTAGATCATCTCATATGTAGACCAAATTAACATGACCATGCTTAATTGTAATGCAATTTCTTTGTTTTTTTATTGTGTTGTCTGAACTAAGTTGTTGTAGTATATAGATTATGGAATATAATCTAATAGAAAGTATGGTTTATCCAAAACAATCAGAGCTAAGCAACCCATGACTAATTAAGTGTGTGTATGTGTAATTAATTATTATAGTTATTATGTAATTATGGTTATATATTTTATATATAATCATATATTTTATATACAATATACTGTCTTTTTCAGAGTATAAGACACACTTTTTTCCCCTCCTAAAAGAGGGTGGAAATGTTGGTGCATTTTACACACTGAATACAGCCATTTTTGGACTCTCGAAGTACCGCCCTGCTCATCCCATTTTTGCAAAAAATGGGCCCAATTTTCACAAAAACAGGGTGCATAGAGGCTTTGGGAGGCTTGCAGAGTGCTCTAGGGGGCCAGGAAGGGCAAAACCTTTTTTTTCTTGCTTAACTCTTCAAAATCTTGGTGCGTCTTACACACTGGTGCGTCTTATAGTCCAAAATTAGGTAATTATAATAAGTATATATAAATATTCTCTTCCATAGAGAGAATTAAAAATATTCAAATAGTAACAGATTTATTAAAAGTTTCACAGAAAGCTGCCAGGCTTCATACAAGCCACTCAAAGCTCATATTGCATTTTTCCTTCACACTCTCTTATATCCCAAGGACTTGGGAGAATTAGTCTGGGTTTCTTCTTAATACAGGCACTTCTTACTTAGCAACTACAACTGGGACTGCCAACTCCATTGTTAAGTACCAGATTCGTAAGTGGAAAATCCTGTGACCGTGATAGGTTTATAACCTCACTTCAAGTTCATTAAGTGAATCACTCTGGTCGGTAAATGAGATATCATGTGACTGCTACTTGTGATTCTATTTCCATATATAAAATATTTATATTTTGCCCCTTCAAAGAGATTTATAAGATAGCAAACTATGTAGGTTGGAAATGAGATGCATTATTTAAAGCCGATTATTATTTAATACAGCAGCATTAAATCAGTAACATTGCTAGTCAATAATATGACTTATTTGGAATGAATTTCAACTTATCAGCCATCACCCATCCTGTTACTGGTTCCAGACATCTGTTTTTAATGAAACAGTTTCAGGATTTAACTTCAGTTTTAGTAAGTAAAATTGGTGCTTTATGGCCCTTCGAGTTGAAAAACATGATAAAAATGATAAATATATAGGAAGATTTTGGCACTTCTGCAAATGTATTCATTTCCTGAAGTGCAGAATTCCCCACTCTTGACAAAAACAGATGTGTGGATGTGAACTCCCAGAATTTTCAACATCAACTGTGCTGGCTGAAGAATGTTGGGAGTTGAAGACCACACATCTGGAAATCGACAATGATGGGAAACTGCTATAGATCTTTTGGGCTTAACTCTTAAAGCCTGTGTTTTTCAATTGCTGTGGAAAGTAGCTTGTGAATCTTAAAGGGGAGACGTGTCAGCTCGATGCTTTTGTGTTGGATACAGGTGTTGGATGATACAAGTGTTGGATGAGAAGTAAATTCTCCACCTCCATAACATTAGTTTAAATACTAATATTTTAAGAAATGAAATAGGAAAATAACCCTTGAAATGAGTTCTTTTTGTTACCTCTGTTTACTTCTTCATGTAATCACCATTTACTACGTATTTCTCCAATGATGGCCAAGCTTCATAAAAATATTACGAAGCCCTCCATATAATGTCTCTTCAACCAATCCTTTCCACCACTTGAGTTAAATGGATGCCCAGCAAGGTATTTGTTTTGGAGTCAGGCAGCATCCATGTACATACATACAAACAAACAAATAAATTCAATGTTGGGAAAAGAGAGGACCAAATGGCACCAAATCTGGACTGTATGGTAGATAGAGTAACACAGTGAAATCCATCTTTGCAATTACTTCTTCAAGAGGAGTGAGGCCATTTGACATGTTACAGAGAAAGTTCCTTCTTGTCCTTCTGAATTCTAATTAATTGTTTCAAAATAGCAAAGGTAGAAGAGGTGGAAAGACCTATAAGTATGGAATTCTGTGATGGGAAGTTGTCCAAGTGTATAGCAAATAGTGGTGATTATGTGGAGAAGTAAATGCAGATAATAAAAGACACCATTTTAAGAATTGTTTTTTTATTTCATTTATTAACATATATCTAAATTAAAGTTAAGGAAGTGGAGGTGTTACTTTTTATTCAAACCTTGTTACCTTCCAACTTCAGCTAAAAGAGGTAGTAAGCCTCCAAATACTAGTTGCCAAGGGCAACCATGAAGTGATAAAGAAGTGTTCCTTTCATGTTTTTTAATGCCTTTTGGAGGGGCTTGCAGGATTATGATTAGAACTGAAGTGCTGGAATGTGTGTATCTTAGGTGTAATTTCCACTTTTTTCCTCCCCAAATACTTATAAATATTTTGTCTCACCTGGATAGTCTCTGGAAGATTGCATCTGTTTGAGATGATTTATGAATTTGCCTTATTAATTGGTGAAGAAATGGCCATGACAAAGTTAAGCATGGGATTATGTTTGCCAATATCCAGTGCTATCTCCATCTGAATAACTGGAGGGAATACTTGACTTTATGTCAGTATTTTTCTCCAAAGATTTTGCTCTTTTAGCCCTCTGGTTTCATTTTCTTTGGATTCTCAGTCCTCATTCAGAGGTTAACATGCTAAGACATAATTCTTTTCCATACTATTAAGCGACAGACACCACATGATAACAATATCTAGACGTGTTGTGTCTGCGGGGAGGATACTGAATCACAATTCCTATCAAACCTTTGCACTTTGTCTAGGTTTCATGTGGACAAGCTCTCCTCAGCACATGTCTACCTCCGGCTACATAAGGTAACTGTCCAGCTTTGCTTGTTTTGCTCATTTACGTGCATCCATGAAAAGTTGCAGAATGGTGCTTTCATAGCTGTATAACAACAATGCAAAGAATTATGCAGAGTTCTACACCAATAGCTGTGTACGAAATTTCCTTTTTCTGGTGGCAGAAATTTGCAGTTTCCCAAAAACATTTCTGTGTTCAAGAATGGCCTGATATTTTTCATGTGTGGACCATGTCTAGAATTCTACTTTCAGTTTTGGAAGACTTTCAGAAATTTATCAAACTAAAATTCTTCTTGGATTCAGCTGAGCATAATATTCATAGTAGGCTTAATAAGCTATGAGGAATAAGAACTGAAAAAAGTATATTTATTTACATCCTTATGCCTTAAAAACAAAGTCATCCAAAAGAGTCTAATCAATAGTACTTTGGACTCATGCAGTTTGGATAGCCAAAACTCTGGGATTTCAATCATGGAAAATACGATCAGTTTTATTCTCAAAACATCTAACCAAAATGTGATAGTGAGCTATATGGTTTTCTTGGTTTTGATTTGTATCATGCAGCAACTTAACAATTATGGTTTGTATGATATGCTTGTGTGCCTTATGGAAGTTAGTGAACCCAGAGTAATTGTATCTTTGTTTGCAAACCATGATTTAAAAATGAATGGCTTGGTGTGACTTGTGAAATCTGTCATAAACTAATTTAATTTGTGTGCAAGAAAGATCAAGGTGTATTTATTTATTTTTTAAAAAACAATGTAGTAAAATTGTTCATTACAATAGCAGCAAATAGTCTTGTAGTATTATATACAACAACACATTTTTAATGATGCAGTATTTTAAATTTCCAGGCTAGTTCATAATTTGCATGAAATGAGTTCTAGGTCAGGAAAGCTTATATCATACTGTTACTCCTTTTAAGACTTTGGCGTTTTCACTGTAGCTGCCTTATGTATCTATAAATTCAGTGCAAGGGACTGTGAAACTTTTCACAGCATGTTCTCTGCATTCCCACATCTAGGATGCTCATATCCACCTTGATTTATTTTAGGGGCAAACAGTGGATGATATTCCTAAGGAGGTTTTGATAGATTGTGCACAGCTTGTGAAGGCCAACAGCATTCAAGGTAAAATTTTGCCTATATGAGAAAGTGAGTCAAAATTACAAGGATTTTGAGTGGGGAGTCAAGGAGGAAGGCTTTTGAATGTGGGATTAACAAAGCTTCAGAGCCTAGAACAATATGAATCATTTGAAAATTTCAAAATATGAAAAAAATTGTCCTAGCAAAGGCACAGTGGTAATTACGGTAGTTTCAGCTAGGTAGATGTCAAATTGTAATGGAAGACAAGGTAGAGTGTAGCACCAAAATAGGCAATGTTGTAATTGTGGGTTAAAGTAACTTCCAGAATTTTTCCTTAGTGTTTATAAGTTCCTTATTCTATTTAGTTTTTATTAAAAGAATTTTTTTAAGAAAAGGAATGCAGCAAGGTAAAACTCAACCATCATACTGCATTTACATGCAAGAATGTTGTTGGCTCCTCAGAGTTCCTCCAGAAATGGTAAAGAATATCATAGGAGACCAGTTTTCATTGTGATAAATTTATGTTTTGTGATCAGTCATGTCTCCCATGACAATCATTTCTGTGAACATCTATGCCTACCTTAAGTGTGCCCACTACATGCTCTTTAAATTCCAGGTGTACCCTATCCCCAGCAGATTGCTTTGATCTAGCATCTATCCATCTGATGTACCAGTGTGTTGAACAGAGAAAGCCACTGTTATAGATGAGTCAATATTCCGGTTAATATTTAAGTAGTTGCCTCTGTAAGCCATCTTCCCTTACTTCAGATCTCATCAAGAGCCCATGAGGATCTATCTTTCTTTCTTTCTTTCTTTCTTTCTTTCTTTCTTTCTTTCTTTCTTTCTTTCTTTCTTTCTTTCTTCCTTCCTTCCTTCCTTCCTTCCTTCCTTCCTTCCTTCCTTCCTTCCTTCCTTTTCCTTTTCCTTTTCCTTTTCCTTTTCCTTTTCCTTTCTTTCCTTGAATCCCAATGACTCTTTGCCTGTATTTATGGGATTTTTGCCAGTATGAAGTCTTTCTTCTCCCAACATAACTTCTAAATCTTTTGTGGACATTGCTGGGGGTAAGGGAGAAGAGAACACAATTCTCCAAGTAAAATACTGCATGTTCCAAATTTCTTAGCGTCTGTGGTCTTGGCCAGCATTGTCCCAGAATTTTCAAAAATTATTGTATTATGGTCTTTTTAAGGAATGTTTGTTTGTTTCCTTGTCCTGTTAGCTTTTGATGGTTCCTGCCATAGGAAAACACTAGATAATTAAGATACTGTCAGTAACTATTGATACTTCAGGCAACTTTAGTAACGAAAGGTCTTTCTCTTACTCCCTCCTTTTTAACCAGCATAAAGATCACATAAACCTACTCAACTTTTCCCTCTAATTCTACTTAGAGCAGTTTTCCCCAGTTGTATGCTCTGCTGATGTGTTGGACTGTTAAGTCCACAGTTCTTCAGTTGACATAGTTCGATACGTAAGACAGCTGTACTTGGGGGGACAGTTCACAAACCCCAAACTACATTCCAGAAGCTTCCTCCCCTTCTTGACTTTTCTGCGGATCCAAATTAGTGGGTTTGGCTTTCTTTCTTTAGTGAGAGTAAAGTCAAAATGCCATTAATAGTCAGACTCAAGGATCCTTTTAGGAGAGCCAAATTTTATAATTTCAGTTAATTGCCTAATAAATATATAGCTATCCAATATATTTTTAAAAATAAAAGGTAATAATGGAATGAGTATTATGCACCAGCTGCATGGGAGTCTTATTCTTTCAGTTGGCTGGTTAGTTCCAGGGGTGTTCTTTTATGTTCCCTTTCTTCCACCTAAGCCAGAAGTTCTTGGGTTTCTGGAATGCTTCTATTTTTCTGGTTTGCTCAAAATTCCAGACCTAGAATTTTACAGCTGCTGGGTTTGCCTGCTGGCCCTCTAGGAGATATGAACAGTTGAAAGTTGAGGTTTATACTCTGTTCTATTTTATATCAAGGGGGATACTTATTATTATTATTATTATTACTACTACTATTACTACTACTACTACTATTATTTATTTATTTATTTATTTATTTATTAGATTTATATACCACCCTTCTCCCGAGGGATACGGCATGAAACCTATAACAAATTGAGCTGAATGCTTATATGATTTCCTTTACCATAGGCCACCGGGCACTTCTTAGAGATGTTTTTTAGTCTTGAAAACTCCTTTCAGCTCTGTGCCTTAGATTCTGCAAACTTTTATTTAGGAAATATTAGGGCACCATGGCATAACATTAAAAAGAAGCCTCAGTGCTATCTCATAAATTTGAAATTATTTTATCCTGCTGTATCTCCATTCATTGCATTGACTTGAATCATATCTCAGTAATTGGAGACGGCAGGGGTGTCTAGGTCAGGGGTGTCAAACTCAAGGCCCGGGGGCCGGATCTGGCCCACCGGGTGCTTAGATCTGGTCCATGGAGTCGCCCTGGAAATAGGAAAGGACCAGCCTGCGGTACCTCTTCCAACAAAAATGGAGCTCGGGAGAGCGACGTGTGGCCTCCCCTAAGCTCCGCTTTCACTGGCAGAGGGTTGCAGGAGGCTGTCACAGCTGAAAATGAAGCTTGGGAGCCTGTTTTCTCTGGCGGAGCACTAGGGCCACCACAGGTGCCCCCCAACATGAATGATGTTGGCCATCCCTCCCCCCGAAGTCAAACACAACCTGATGCAGTCCTCAATGAAATCAAGACACCCCTGCTCTAGGCAGATACAAAATGGGCTACAGAGTAGGTGTTCAGAAAGGCCCAATACAATATTAGGGAATCAAAACACAGGATTGAAATTTCAGAGTCCCAGTTTCAAGTCATCATTCAAAAATTTCATCGGCTGAATCATAATTCAGGACTTTGAGGGCTAAGTACAGATTTATTGTTGAGCTTTTGGGAGGAAATGTGGATAAAACTAAAATTATAAAGTAGTAAAGAATATGGAGCCTTGTTAATCCAATTCCTGTCATAGTAAAACAGTCTAAAATTCCCAGAGCTTGCCTGCAGCCTCCAAGATGGCTCCAAAATTGCCATCAAATTATATAGTGATTTTTAATAGGATAGAACAGTGTTCTTAACCTATGGTCCACAGAAGCCTGGGGAGGCTGCAATGTCACGGGGAGTCTGCGAATATTAGATACAGTCTAGTGCTTTAAATGTTGAGTTAAGTCTTGGTGGTTTGTGGCCATGCTCCATGGCCACAAAAAGTATTTAAAAGGGGTCAGTGGTGAAGAAAAGGTTGAGAACCATGGGGATAGAAGAAAAATGTTCAATAATTTAAATTAAACCTAGTCTTTGTCCTGCAGTCATTTTTTAAATGCAGCCTTTGGTATGCTATTCAAAGTCTAAGTATGTCCTCAAAAAATGGATATGTGTGGAACAATAAATGTTGCATTATTCAGAGTTGTTTTCAATTTGTGTCGGTTTTGAATAAACAAACTCCATGCTTCAAAGCTAGAGAATAACAGAAAAATGTGTAGAGATACATGTGGAGGATTATAACTGTTGAATTATGACTTATATTTAGATGCTCCTTTTGTGCCTTGACTATATCATGGGAAGCAGATGGTTTGTTCAGTTGTTGTCTTTAAAAACTTCATCCCAAGAAACTTGGAACTTCTCTTTAATTCTTGGCATTACTTCCCTGTTCCTGTAGGAATTAGACAGATGAAAGATTGAGAGTCTCTAACTAGTACCTTTTTGGGAACAACTGGAGCTAGTCAGTTGCTCTGAGCCTCAATTTTTAGCAGATGTGATATAGCATGATTGGATAGTATTGTGGGAGCTGATGAGAACTTCCACTCTTTCTGCCCCTTCTACATAATTAGAAACACAAAAGATATTTCACATTTCTTGGAAATTAGCTTAGCTGTATTCTTACTATGTAAATGTTTTTGATCCTAATTAAGGCATTGAGAAAGATGCCCAGAAATAGGCATAATTGCTCTTTTTCTGTATCATTACTCTCTTTTTTAGGCTGCAAAATGAATAATGTCAATATAGTATATACTCCATGGGCCAACCTAAAGAAAACAGCAGACATGGATGTGGGCCAGATTGGTTTTCATAGACAAAAGGATGTAAGTATCATATTCCTCCCTGACCTCTCCAAAGGTTTCAAGCTACTTTCATCCATCAGACCAAGAAGCTAATGGGAGACTTTGATAATCACCTGTAAAATGTCAAAAGAGAATGTGGGAAAGCAGAAGCATCTTTGGCTTCTCTCACCACTAAAGTTAAAGCTGGTATAGTCTATGAAAAGCCTGAGCCTGCATTGGAGATCTGATATTGATTGGAACCTTTGCAAGTTGCAATGCAAAGGGGTCAACAGCATTGCCCCGCTGTTAACTATTCAGTTCCCTAATACGATGCTTATCTAAACTCCCAATGAGTAACGTGTGAGAAACATTGCCAATGTTTAAACTATTATGCCTTTAATAGCAACTGGTTATACATGGCTTCCTTTTATTTCTAGTAACTTGATTGCAAGATGATTGTCTTGCGTTCTAATATTCTAGTGCTATCCCATCTGCAGTTCCTGTGTTTAGAATAAATTGTGCAGATAAAATTAAAAAATACCACAGTTCATTTAATTGGGCTCTTCCAAAAGATAAAAGTAGAAAGAATTGGTCTTGGTAAAAAAATGCAAAGAAAGGATGAAGCATGTCATTGCACGTGTTCTTGGGGAGGACAGAATAGACAGCCATGTGAAGGGTACCAACAAAAGTTGGCCAATGAAACTCCAGCCCAATAATCTTTGGCTAGTAGCTATATTTGCTGTTATTATTCCTTTAGTTTCAGAAGGTTATTCAAAACTGCTGGGAGCAGTGCTCTTAATCAGTGGTGTGTTGTTCCCAGTTTGGTCCAATTCTATAGAACCGGTAATAAAACTGGCAGGAGGATATGCCCACCTCCCACAATGTCATCATGGGTGATCTGCGCATGCACAGAAGCTTCTGTGCATGTGCAGAAGCGCGCACACGTGCTCCCTCCCGCTGCAAACCAGTAGTAAAGGTAAGTGGAACCCACTCCTGCTCAATGGATTGTTCTTTCATCAGCTTCTGCCTTCCTAGATTTTTTTAAAAAACCTATAGAATTAGGTCTGGGAAAGGATTATTGTATGAATGCCATACAATAATTAGAAAAAAAAAATAGCAAGTATCTTTCAAATTGGAAGACTTGTGTCTTTATGTTTGCTGTCTCTCCTTCAACTGATATATCCAAGCTCTTTTTTAAAGAAATCTTTAAAATGTATATAATCTATCATCTTTTTAAGATTTTATTTCTACATATTTATTTCTCTTGGAAGAAATCCAGTCGCTGAATTATTCTTAGCCAACCTTTGGGACAACCATGACCTGGTTGACTGAGAATCTCTATAGACTCTTAGCCAACTAATTTTAGGAAATATAAGAACATTGCTGAAGGACTTAGTTTTAACACTGAGTTTTTTAAAAAGGCAGAAGAATCTGAAAAATTCAATGAAAAAAATCCATTGAGAGCCAGCCTTTACAGAACATTATACAGAACATAATACAGAAGAATAATGCTTATTACTTTCTTGAAAATAAATATGGAGTTAAAGTATTTGTCAATTGCATGAATATGTGAAATTTGGCTGAAGCCACACAGAAATTCTGGGGCTTCTTCCCACCTATTCTGGAACTATCAGCAATTATAGAAATAGAAGTTACAAAGTTTACGAAACTTCAATCCAGCATCTATCCACAGGTCCTAACATGTACATGTGACTTCAATACAGGGTTATTTAGACCCCGAGTGAAGGGGTCCATGGGGCTAAGGACAGCAAGTATCCTTTTTTTCCAAATGAGAACATCACATGCTAGCTGTTTGGCATGTTGGCTACTTCGAAGACTTCCTACATTATTTTCAGCAAGTGATCTAATATCCTGAGGCTGGAAAAATAAGTCCTTTCTAGTTGACATCAGAGGGCTGTGAATGAAAGATGGGAGGCCCCTGCATTTTTCAAAATGTATTTTTAACCAAATGAAAGCAGAAAGCTACTGCCTTAATGTTTTCATTTGGTGAACTAGGTGAACCTCAGGATAGTGTCCCGCTGTTCTAAAAGAACATCTGTCACTAACATTTAGAAGTGAATCCAGGACAATCAGAATATTCTGGTCAATACGAGCATGGATTCTCTCCCTTTATTAAGGCCTCACAGTAGAACAGCCTTCAGAAATTTTCTTTGTGCGTTGACTTTATGGGGTTGGAGTATGTAAGCAGTATTTGGAAGGAATGGTGGTTTCCTGCCTGCCTGTACTTCAATAACTAATAGTGCAATCAAGGGAGCTCATAAGTTTCAGAATTTTCTCTTCTTTAATTGGATTTCTTAAATTAGCGATTGCTGTCCAGTGTTCCAGAGCTCTACTTTGAAAGGCAGAAACAAATCTTATGGATGCTGTTTTCAGAGGGTTTCTGACAATGGCTTCTGGAAGCATTAAAAACCCGATCCAAGTTTCCTCATGCCAATCTCAAATTATCTTGATTTTTTTTTCTTTTCCTTTATTTTGCAGTACGGATAGAAAACATTTCAGTGACGTTGACATCAATCCTATATCTATGGTGCCAAATACAATTTTAATCCGTAGTCTGAGAATCACAAAATTGCACAGTTGGAAGTAACTATTTAAATCATCAAATCAAAAGTTCTCTGAATGATTGCTTTACTTTGGTATAGTCAAAAGAAACATGGTCACAGGTGTGGCCGTTATGTAGTAATTTGTGTAGTAATCCTGTTTACACCAGGATCAGATCAAAATTGTATCTCTTAAATGTCCACTTTCTTAGTACCTGTAAAAGTATTGGCTGCCCAAGTACATGACCATTTGAGGGGCTTCTACATCAGTGTTGTCTCAGGGAACAGAAATCTGAGTGTTACTCAAAGTTAATTCAACTACACTTTTTATAAGCATTACAGTTCTTTCCTGTTCCAAGGTGAAGATAGTGACAGTGGAGAAGAAGATAAACGAGATTTTGAACCGATTGGAAAAGACCAAAGTGGAACGATTCCCAGACCTGGCTGCAGAGAAAGAAGCCCGTGATAGGGAGGAGAGGAATGAGAAGAAGGCCCAGATCCAAGAATTAAAACGGAAGGAGAAGGAAGAAATGAAAAAGAAAAAGGAACTGGAAGATCTTAGGTGAGTGAGGAAATGGGTTCCTTTCTTGCTATCCCTAGAATGGGCAGCTATGGAAGGTCTGATTGAACTGATAAGCACAGACAGTATCCATAAGTTTGTATGTTCAGCAAGTCATGGAAGAGTTTTGCTTTAAATTCTGAAGGGAGATGATTTGGCTTCTTCAACATCTTGCTTGGATCCCAGCCCAACTCTTACTTGATTTCTCTCCTGTGCCCCTAACATTCCAAATAACTTTAAATAGAACTTTCAAACTATGGTAATGTAATGCCGAGATTTCAGCTTCATCCTAATGATGTTGCAAGTTAACAGTTTGTGCTGTACAATCAACAGAATGCTCACACACAACCTTGTTACGAATGTTTTAACGTAAGAAATGAAGTAATTAATTTCCTAGGGTGGAATGAATTGCAACCTGTTCTAGTCATATAGTCCACTAATCAAAACATTCTTCTTTGCTCCTTCCTCCGTTTCTCTTCTTGGTATTCCTTGCAGGCAACCAGGGTGGCCAGTTTTTGTAACTATATTATGTAGAATGGTACTGGTCCAATCTGATATTTTCTTGCTGGTCAATTACAGAATAGCAGAATATTCTGCTATTTCAGAATAGTTGTCTCAAAATATATCCTATCTGAGAAATTGTCAGTCTTCAAGAAAGGCCAGGACTGGTCAGGGAACACATATCATACAAATAATTCTAACTCTTGTTTATTTTTATATCATATAATAATAGCATCTTGGAAGCTTAATAGAGTTTCTGTTTCCCTCTTTTATGCCCAAGAGAGAAATCCTGAAAATTTCAGCTCTGTTCTAGCCCCACAAAGGACTTCCCTTCCATGCCAGAGGGGAGCTGAAATCCTTTGGCAGGCAGCTCTTTCATTCTGTCTCCTTAATGATCCAGGAGATCACTTAACAAGAGTAACCAGGAGTGTTGGGATTGTGGTTGTTGATCAAAGCAGTTATGTGGGGATTTCATTTAACAATTTCTTTGCTCAATAACAAATTCTGGTGCCAATTATGGTCATCAAGCAAGGACTATCTGTAGTTTGTTTTTCTTATTACAGCTTTGTCCCTTTAAGAGTTTACAGGAACCTTTTTAGGTTGTTTGAGAGATTTTGAAGGTAAATTCAGCAAGAGTTGATATTTGTGTGTGGTTCAATCAAAAGACGCTGTCAGTCAGTTTCTAATTGGTCATATTACAAGTAAAGTTTTAAAGTTCAGTAAATAAGCATGCCAGCTTTCTTCCCATTGGACAAGTCTTACATTTATCATTCAAACCAAACTACTTTTGGATTTGTGGAAACTGAAATTTGAATTCCAGTTGTGAATTCTAATTGTCACAATTTTATTCTACTTAGATTTTTATCTTATAATTTATAATCGTACTTTTTCTCAGTTATTGTCACTCATGCTGAGTCTTACCTCACTGGCAAAATTCCCATTTATATTAATTATTTAACCTTAAAAAATTAAAACATATTTGTTTTCTTTTTACAGGAGTTACTCTTCCTTAATGAAAGCAGAGAATATGACTTCTAACCAGGTGTGTTTTTTGATACTTTTGTGATGAGATTATAGATCAGAGGTCTTCAAACTTGGCAGCTTTAAGACTTGTGGACTTCAACTCCCAGCTGGCTGGAGAATTCTGGGAGTTGAAGTCCACAAGTAAGACTTGTGGACTTGGCAGTAAGCTGCCAAGTTTGAAGACCTCTGCTATAAATATTATGATAGTCCTCTCTGAGTCCACTTTTCATGTTAGGACTTAGCAAGTAACATGTACAGTAGAATGACAGAGAATGAAATGCTTTTTGCTTACCTAATTGAGTCCCAATTTCCCCTGATACTAGGCTATTTTAGTAGAAAAATCTGTAGTCTTGAGATCTCCACTTTCTGTCTTGGTAAATGTAGTCCATCATTCTCTTCCCATAGCTAAGTCTTGACTAAGTCATGCATAGCTATTATGTCGAATAGTAATTGATAGCATTACACTCAATATAATTTTCTAAAGTATCAATTAGTCTTTTGTAAACAAATGCCAGTTTACCAATGTATTTGATTAAAAAAATGTATTAGCTTTTATTTGTCCTGAATTTCCTCTAATTAGCTTCCTTGGACAATCCCCAAATTCCCTTATTATAAGTGAAGGAGAGAAACTTTTTTCTATCCACGTTTCCACATCATTTATCATTTTATGCAGCTTTCTCATGTTAGGTGTCTTCTTGTCTGTACTAAAACATTTCAGATTTCCATTCAAAGAATGCCTCCCATAAATTGACATTTCGGAGGCCATTTCTGCATGTGATGTGTGCTGTGAGATGAACATGTTTGCTAACCTCTGCTTTGGGATCATAGGAATGGAAGAATGTGATTTCAATATTTTTTTCTCTGAGGAAGTTACAACAGTTAACTGGAAGAAAAAGAGAGAAAAGTGTTCTGGTATTAAATCTGTGCTGCTGAGCAGCCTAAAATATTAAAGTCATAAAATATCCCTTCTGACACTTTTGTTGTCTTTCCTTTCACAGGATGGCAATGACTCTGATGACTTCATGTAAATCTAAGCACCCTCCTTGTGGAAGATGAAGATGAATTTTGACATCATAGCCTTTTACTCTGGATGCCAAAAATAAGCAAATGAAATTGGGAGCCTCTTTACTTGTTTTATTGTGAGCAGCGAGTATCTGTTCGTTTTCCTGGGCAGATCATTCCAGTTAAAGTTTTGAAACCATCAGTTGTGACTCCAGAGCTATTAGGATGTCTTATTTCCTGGAGAGGCTGGATTTTGGGGTGTCTATATTTCCAGGATAGGTTGAGGAGGAGGCTACATTCAAGAGGCTTTGAGCCAGAAAATCAGTTTCTGCCTTAAATTTTCCTGGGGAACAGATCTGGAATGTTTTGCCATTATCTTTTGAATATGCGTCATTGAGCTCAGAAATATTTTTATCTCACAGTGTTGGAGTTTGATTTTTTTTTTAATTTTTAGTTTCCTTGATTGCTTGGGTATCTGGTTGCATCAATTACAATTTGATACCTCTCATCCCTTAGAAATCTGAATCCAGAACAGCTGTCTTTCTATGCTTATTATACTTGGCTAGAATCCAAAACATCTTTCACCCAGCAATCAGCATTGCTTTGCATTTGTAGCACGCTGCAAAACCTGGTGCCATCTTTCAAGGAAAGAAGTATGCACTGTTGGGCTACTTTTGTTATGTTTGGGCTCCTTGTGATCCCGATGACAAGAACTTTATGTATGGTTTTTTGTTTTGTTTTTGTCCACCCAGAGTTTGCATTGGAATAGTAGAGGAGCCAGGAAAGCTGCCATTGTTGATTCTCCATTCAAGAGGGCATTCAGAAGGTCTATTTCTTAGATCCTTTTCTGACCAGCAGCATATAATATTTCTTTGCAGTGAACGTCAATCTTTTCCCCCCCATAAAAAGCGAAAACTAAAAAAACAACAAAAGGTGGAAAGCTGCTTTCCCAATGTAGCGTCTTAGTTTTGCATTACCCACATTTTTCTTGTTTGTGGATTTTGTCTGTTGTCCCCGTGGCATCTTCTGAGATGTATAGCTATTGCATATGAAGTCAGGATCCCTAGATATGAAAACTGTTTGCTTAGTCTCAGTAGGGGAAAATATAAGGTAAACTTCTTTATCTGAACAAGTGCCTCAGTATAAAAAAAAATATGAGGGAAAATGAATACAATCTCTATAGAGTCCACAATCTCTAAACTAGAGAGCTTCTGACAGGATATTGGAGGAAAAAAAATTAGGTTTGTTGAGTTACCATCTTTTACTGTATTTGCTTGCTTTCTGCAGTGTTATCACTGAACATGCAGAAAAAGTTAAAGGCTGGCCTTGACTTCTCAAAGGCTCAAATTTCTGCTGCCGTCCCTGATGCAATTTTTAAAAAGTTCTTAAATAATCCTAGAAAATGCCTTCAAAGTAGTTCAAGGTTCAGCATTAAAATTCCGTCACATTAGAAGTTACAGATGCTCACTAGAAACCTCCAAAAATAATAATAATAATAAAAAACTACACTGAAATTTGGATCTGCATGCTTGTGTAGGGTACCATGCCTTCCTGAAAATCTGCTACAATAGTTTTTCCAACACTCTCTGGAAGCAGAATTTTTTATCATGCAGGAAGAGAAATCTAGTTATGCATCATTGGATCTTGGACCTTACTTCCAAGATGTATTGGGTCTGCAGATGAGGTTTCAGCATCTCGTTAAAGAAAGATACACACTATGTGTTTACACTAAAAAAAAATCCCCAGAAGATAAGTTAATTTATGAGAAGGGTAATACTGCATACACTAAACATAATACTTTTATTGGCAACTTTGTCTTACTACCAATTACTCAGAACAAAGACTATTTTTTTCCACAAAGAAACAAAAACATGTATCTAATCATTGATTTCACAGAATGTAACTGATCTTCAGCAGTTTGAAATTGCTGAATATTACATTTTCAGTAATAACTTGGCAGACTTCCATTGCAAATATAGTTTGTTTCCTTCTGGGACTTTACACAAAATTTGGCTCGACATTGCTGTTCTCATTCTCTTATAAAATCATTCATTTTTAAAGAGTTGCAAATAGCATAATCGCATTGATTAATATTAGCCTAGATAGTTGACAAATGTTTATGTATAAAAAAGCAAGCTAAATAGTTGGCTATAGTTCCTAACACAGCATCATACCCAGTTTGTTGTATTGTCTCAGGTGGTCTGGCTGTTTAATACTATTTTTGGAAGGTGAGACCTAGGGTAAAGAGTCCAGGAAATTCAGTATTTTTAAAAGGTGGTTTCTCTAGGCTTCTAACCATTTGGGCTTTATAAGAGTGATAATCTTTTACTGTGTTCGTTGTACATTGTGACATGCTCGTAAAATGACTACTTTGATTCTGGAGACTAATATGATTAGGATTTCAGTGCAATCTGGGACCTTTTCCTTTCTTTTTGCTTTGGAACAAGGGTTTCCTTCCTTGTTCTCATTGACTTTGGGAAAGTGAGAGCATCAGCAAAGTGGGCAAGATTAATACTTTAAACTTCAGGAAACATCAACTTTTCTGCAACAAAGAATTTTAAAGAGGTGACTCAGAGGATTCTTCTGAATAATATGACATGTTTAACCAATTAGAGGATGTGTATTTTTTTGTTTTTAATGTACTATGTTGTTGGTTTTGGGTTATATCCTGCAGCTAAATTGTTGAGTTGTTGCTACGCTTACATAAATGTTCATTGCTGAGACTGCTGTTATTTTCTCACTGAAAGTCATCCAGACAGTTTCCCAAGTTCAGTGATTTTGTTCTGAAGGATTCAACCATCTGTATATACCTGTCTTCACCTGAATCTTGTTCTAACTGACACATAAACTATTTAAACCTATGACTGTCTATGGTTTTTTAAAATTTTTAGATAATTTGGATTCTTCTTACATTTCTGAGGCACATGGACAAATTATGATCTGCGATGTATTGGCAGAATTGTGCTATTGTGATATTCGTATTATTCCCCTTAAATAATGCATTCCCTGTTTTCCCCTTTCCCCATCTTTTAAATCATAAGACATGGGCTTGAACATTGTAAAGTCTGTTTTAGCAATCACGCACGTAAGACTGCAGAGAGATAGGGGAGATGAGAGATTGATTGCTTACCTGGCAAATTTCAAGCAACCATCTGTTCAGTTGCGTAACTTCCTTGCCTTCTCTGAACAGTACCAACCTTTCTCAGAGGTGTTGAAGGAGGTAATTTCAAGATATTGAATTGGGATAAATGGGATTACTTTTAGGTATCTTTTCATTACATATGAATATGAAAATATGCTGGCGATAGCAAAAGCAAAAGCCAGCATTAATACTATAGCTGACTCAATTTTAGTTGTCTACTTGGATACACTGTAGGAATTAATACTCTGTTAGGCTTCTAATTTTATTCAGTTGCAATCTGGTTGCTTGGTGGCCTTGATGCATAGAATAACAATTATGAAAAAATAGACTAAACCAAAAATTATAGTAATAGTCATTAGACTTGAGACAATCACTCTGTCCCAGATCTCAACTCTATTTTTTTCCCTTGGCATCAGTGAAGTTAGGAAAATACCCTAATTAGTACTCTCCAGGAATACACTGAAACATTTTAGTTTTTAGATTAAAGTTTTGAATTTTTGCAATTGGATTAAATTTAATGAATTCATTTGGATCAAGGGAAGTTTTGGATCGCTTTTCATTGCATCCATCCAGCTAACAATCTCATGCCTACAAATCACATTTGTTTTGCTTCCTGCAATAGTCCCGCATAACTATTCTCAGAAAAGTAGCTACCAATAGACAACAACAGTTAAATATGTATTTAGATGTAGATTAAGCATAGATTTGTCTCTAGAAAATCTTATTCCGATTATTTTAATTGACAACTAAACATTTTCTACTTGTTTTGTGAAATAATTTGCATGTAAAGTGATGGTAAGTTTGTATATATTAGATTGTGAATGATTGATTTTGATTTATTTGTATTTATATTTGGCTGGAGCTAAAGAAATAAAAGACAGTGCAATGGCTTAGCGTTAAAGACACCAAGCTTGTCAACTGGAAAGCTGACACCCTGGGTTTAACACCCTGTGTGCCACGCAATGGAATGAGCTTCAGTTACTTGCCCCACGAAAGCATGCAAATGCAAGTAGATAAATAGGTACCACTTGGTGGGAAGATAACAGTGTTCCATGCATCTCGGTGCATAGTCATGGTGGCCATATGACTACAACACTAGCTCCTTTGGCTAAGAAACAGAGATGAGCACTGCCCCCTAGAGTTGGACACGACTGGACGGGAAACGTTTAAAGAAATAAATTTCAGTCTGAATCAATAGCTGTGATCTGCATAACCTGTTTAAAGACTTGGACACTTGGGTGGCTTGGGTGAGGTCGAATTTGGTCTTTTGTCAGATCAGAAATGTTGCAACGTGAGAGTGAAAATTTATTTAATGTGGCTGTAGCGGCTCAGGTCTTCCAAGGATTGTCTCACAGAAGACAGAAAAGAAAAATTCTCTGCTGGGATTGCATCTTGAAAGTCACAAACCTGCACAAAAATAGATTTCATCTGAACTTTTAAGAGTGACCAGATGCGATGCAACTCACACTGTCCCAAAATACAGGAGGCTGAAATATTTGGGCCCATTTTTCAAGGTGAGGAATGTAAGGGATGAATTAGATACCTTAATCCTTACAGGGATTTGAATCTGATTACTCATTTGAATACCAATTCCCATAAACTACATTGGATTTTTTTGTTATCTTTTTGTATAGTTTACAGATAAAAACTTTGCCTCTTAAAACCTCCCATCCCCACAGCTCACAAAACTCCACTTTCCACTTCTACATTTTTTTGAAAGCTGTAGTGTTTCACTTTTATCGGCAGAGGGAGCTGTAATGCTGAGAAACATTTCAGTATCTCACATAAATGAGAGAAATGAATGATAGCAGCTCCTAGCCCACATTAAGCTTGGAAGCTCTGCAGTGTCAAATTTGGCTAGTACTTGAATGGAGGACCATCCAAAACACCCCAGAAGATAGCAATAGCAAAACGTTTGCATAGCTTAAAAAATTACATGAACGTGGCCAATCAATCAAGAACTCATTATAATAATCTATAAAGGTTTAAAACCTCCTGAATGCCTTTTCATTCTGCTGCTGTGCCTCAGACTTTTCTATGCTTGAAACTGCCTAATGGCTGAATATCTTTTCTATCTTTGCTTTTTTATTTAATTTGGAACACAAGTATATATTTTTACAAGGTTTTTAGTGCAATACATTTTTCTGCTTCGTCACTAAACTTCCAAATTGGAACATATTAAAACAACTTACTGGTTCCATTAATGCATCTCATTCAGAACAGATTCTCTCATATACTCAACCTGCTGCTTTCCAGTTCTCAGAAACCCCATTTAATATGTCCCCCATGGGGATTTTGTGTATCACAGCCAGAGGTGGGTTTCAGCAGGTTCTGACCAGTTCTGGAGAACCGGTAGCAGAAATTTTGAGTAATTTGGAGAACTGGTAGCCCCATCCCCATCTATTTTCTGCCCCCCCCCCCAAGTTCCAGCTGATTGGGAGAAAATGGGGATTTTGCAGTAACCTTCCCCTGGAGTGGGGAGGGAATGGAGATTTTACAGTATCCTTCCCTGCCACGCCCAGAACTGGTAGTAAAAAATCTTGAAATCCACCACTGATCTCAGCGTTAACATACTATCATGTTGGGGAAGGTGGCACCTAAAGCCCCAGAAAGAATAATCAGGACTGGACAGAAGGAGATTTGGGGATCTGTTTTTGGAACATTTTAAGATTGAGCTCAACAGTCTGGAACGATTTTTGTTTTCCAGGCTGGTTGGTGTTTGTTGGTTACCATCAGCAGCTGCATACAAATGAGGCTATTGGGTGGAGGCCTCTCCTCTCTCTTGCTTGTTCTGGAGGCCTTTCCAGAACATGATGAGACTTTGCGGTTGGGCTGGTGCTTCTTTGCTCCCCTGGTCAGTGACATCTATCTTTTTACTGGAAGTCTGCTAGGATCTGTCAGGTTGGGCCTCTTCATGAAAATCTAGCAGAATGCTGGCCAATGGACTTCCTGAACCCTTGGCACGAGACCAAGATTTGTCTTGACCTGGACATCAAACTCAGTTCAGTGGGATTGGCAATGTCTCCGTGGAAAATTGGACATCTGTAGTATCGTTTTGCAAGTCTCTGTATAAAAATGAAATATACTGCTGATAAACAGCATTAAGTCCTGAGGGAAGGAATATTTTAGAGAGATCAGTTTTGGAATACTGTTGTTATTGTGTTTCTGGCAAATAAAAAAAGAGCTGTCTAAAACACAAAATGCCAAAACCTGGTCGAAGGATGACAGTTTACATGGAAACTGACTTCTTCAGCTTTCTTTCAAGAACATTCAAGAGGAAAAAAAAACACGTTTGTCTACCATCCCAACTTGGTGCTATCTAATGTAGTTTCAAACTGGCTTATTCCGAAGGAAACCGGGGCTAGAGAATTTTCCACACTGCTTGACTTGCATGCACAAATCAGCTAGAAATGAAACTGACCTTTAGATTTTAACCCCTTCCTTCATGGCATGTGGGGAATTGTGGGAGGTGAAGGGTACGCAACATAAAGTAGCTGAGGTTGAGAAATTCTGATCTAGGACATCCTGCTGTTGGAGCACTTCAGTTACAACAATCTGCAGAACAGCCAATCCAACCAACCACCCAACCAGATTTATGCCAAGAAACCTTGCTTTGCCAGAACAGCCATGTTAAATATGAACCTTTGTTTTGCTTTGGTACAATTTTTAAAGAGCATAAAGATCCCCCTCCCTTTGACCTATTTTCTTTCCTTTTTCCTTTCATAGCCTTTCAGATTGATACAAGATGCTGAAGAAAACTGCCAGTAACTAATTACAAGTTGACACAAGCTAACCACAAACAATTACTTACTCAGACAGACAAAGAAATTAGAAAAAGATAACAGAGCTATTCCATGTATGTTATTTAATTAGTTAATTTTATTTCTATACCGCCCTCCTCTCAAAGGACTTGGGGCGCTGCACAGCCAGGTAAAAACACATAATACATAGACATTACAGTTAAAAGTTTAAAAATTATTAAAACATCATTAAATAATTTCGGCCAAAATTAATTTAAAACCTAAAGATTTAAAACTCCAATTAAAATTTATTTATATTGACAGTCCCGGCTGCCAGAACAGCAGGGTCTTGAGGGCACAGCAAAAAACACGGAAGTCAGAGATCTTGCGTATTTCCGGGGGCAGTTCGTTCCAAAGGGCAGGAGCTCCCACAGGAAGGCTGTCCACCTAGGTGTCACAAGCCGACATAATTTGGCCGATGGCACCCTGAGGAGTCCCTCTCTGTGTGAGCGGACTGGCCGGTGGGAGGCTAATGGCAGAAGACGGTCTCGTATGTACCCAGGTGCTGAGCCATGGAGCGCTTTAAAGGTGGTAACCAACACCTTGAATCACACCTGGAAGACCACTGGGAGCAAGTGCAGCTTGCACAGGAGAGGTGTTACATGGGCGCAACGAGTTGCACCCATAACCACCTGCGCGGCTGCATTCTGGACCAGTTGGAGTCTCCAAATGCTCTTCAAGGGGAGCCCCATGTAGAGAGCATTACAGTAGTCCAGCCAGGAGGTGACAAGAGCGTGAGTGACCATGCGCAAGTTGTCCCGGTCCAGAAAGGGATGCCACTGGCGAATCAGGCGGGTCTGATAAAAAGTCCCCCTGGCCACGGCCATCATATGCTCTTCTAAAGACAGCCATGCATCCAGGAGGACACCCAGATTGCGAACCCTCTCTGTGGGGGGCAAAGATTCACCCCCAATAGCCAGCGATGGCACCAGCTGACTATACCGGGACGCTGTATGTAGACTTTTGGAGGATCCAGATTATCTGGAGCCTTATCTGAGTTTGGATTCAGGCTTTATTATCCAATTGAAACTGTATTGGTTGCTGTTCGATAACTTCTGGTGAGATTAGGATAGGCCAGGGGTGTCAAACTTGCGTTGTCATGGCATCATCATGTGACGTATCGTGACTCCCACTCTTCTTTAAACCGGGCATGGGCCTGGCCAGCATGTGAGGCATCTGGCTCATGAGCTGTGAGTTTGACAGCCCTGGGCTAGGGGGAATGTGACTTTTCTGGTCTTCCTTGCTTTATCATTGGCATTTGATCTTATAGAATAGAATATAATTCTTTATTGGCCAAGTGTGATTGGACACACAAGAAATTTGTCTTGGTGCATACGCTCTCAGTGTACACAAAAGAAAAAATACGTTCATCAAGAATCATAAGATACAACACTTAATGATAGTCACAGGGTACAAATAAGCAATCTTAAGGATACAAGCAACAAAGTTACAGTCATACAGTCCTAAGTGGGAGGAGATGGGTGGTGGGAATGATGAGAAGATTAATAGTAGTGCAGACTTAGTAAATAGTTTGACAGTGTGGAGGGAATTATTTGTTTAGCAGAGTGATGGCATTCGGGAAAAAACTGTTCTTGTGTCTAGTTGTTCTGGTGTGCAGTGCTCTATAGTGTCGTTTTGAGGGTAGGAGTTGAAACAGTTTAGGTGCAGGATGTGAGGGGTCTGTAAATATTTTCACAGCCCTCTTTTTGACTCGTGCAGTATACAGGTTCTCAATGGAAGGCAGTTTGGTAGCAGTTGTTTTTATTGATCTTGGTATCTTGGTATCCTGTTGGACCAGTTGCTCCCACCAGTGTGGGAGCATGTGGGTATTGTGTTGTTTCAAATGGTGGTGGGTGGGAAAAGGGCAAATGGTGGTTATTCACTTATGGGGTGCTGCGGAGCTTGGATCCTCCTCTGTTACATGAGCTTCCAGGTTTGACTTAATGTTGCTCAGCATGGGATGAGTTATCATCATTATGTAGATGACATATATCAATTGCCTCTGGCTTAATAGGTGAGGTAGAGATGCTGACCTCTATCTCCACCACATTATATCAAAGTCAGGATGGGGAGGAGCAGAATAAAACTAAATAGTAGGTACCAAAGCCCTCTGATTATCGTGATATAACATATTTGGTTCTGGATGAAGTTGTGTTCCCCCATGCAGAGCTGCCTCACAATTTGAGACTTTTTTCTAGATTCATGGTTCCTGTTCAAGCACTATGTAGGGGCTGTGACTAGAGAAGCTTTCACATAATTACATCCGGTGCACCAATTGTGACTCTTCCTGGAAGAGAAAGCACTATGTACGTTCACTTAGAACTTTGTCCTTATAATTGGGATATTACAATTTGTTCTATGCAGGGCTGTCCTTGAAGGCCAAGCAGAAACAAATTGGTTCAGCATGTATCCAAGAGATTCTAGTACCATGAAACTATACTGCCTGTCTTGCAGCAAATAACTTTAAGTCTATTTACCCATGTCTTCTTTGGATCCTAATGAATTAACTAAATGTCTTTGTTCCTTCCTTATCTCCTACAGTGGCTGAGTCAGTGTGTGGACATGTCAACTTTAGGTTATAATCTTCAAATGCAAAGCCCTGCCCTTTGCATTTGGATGAGTGAAAGCAACATGGTGACTCAACCATGCTCTTCCCTTCATCCTTGATTTCTGACTGCAAGAGCTTGGCTCACAGTTTCTACCATCCCAGTGGTGGCTTCCCAGTCACAAATTAAGTTCACTCTAACATCTTTATTCAATATTGTATCACACAGCTCCAACCTTTGCAATGAACCTGTGCAGGCATCTTAGTTGCACAGACTCTGCATTTCACCTGCTACAGCCGTATCCTCTTGCTTCAATTAGTATTTACACTGAAAGGCTCCTTGTGGTCTGGGAGTGTAGCGGAAGTGAATTTTTAGAACATTACTTAGACGTCAGAATCAGGCCTGTCAGCAGCCCCAACAGCTGCAGAACTGTTGACCTTGGCTAGGGATAACGGAGTAAATGAAAACCCCCAAAGTCTTGGACTGGGCCCCGGCCTCTCCTTATATGCAATGGCTTCTCTTCCTACTGAGTCAGCAGCAGCCAGGGAATCCTTGGCCAACTGTGAGGTAACGCAAGGCTGATGGATCGTACAATCCATTTCCTCATATGTGATTTCAAATGTCTTCTAGTGTCATTTAATTATCATTAAAAAGGTAAAGGTTCCCCTCACACATATGTGCTAGTCACTCCCGACTCTAGGGGGCAGTGCTCATCTCTGTTTCAAAGCCGAAGAGCCAGCGCTGTCCGAAGACCTCTCCATGGTCATGTGGCCAGCATGACTAAATGCCAAAGGCTCACGGAACGCTGTTACTTTCCCACCAAAGGTGGTCCCTATTTTTCTACTTGCATTTTTTTACATGCTTTCGAACTGCTAGGTTGGCAGAAGCTGGGACAAGTAATAGGAGCTCACCCCGTTACATTCGAACTGCTGAACTGCTGACCTTCCGATCGACAAGGTCAGCGTCTTAGCCATTGAGCCACTGACATAAATCGTGTCCTTAATATCTGTATATCAGAATAACAATGGTTGGGTAATACTGGAAGATTCTGTAAATCAGAAATGAGCAAATGGCTTTTATTCAGAACTTGGTGAAGTTCAAAGTTGATTTCTTTATTTAATAGTCAAGGGGTGGAAGCCTAGTTGTTCTTGATCTTCTTATTGATCTTGTGCAGTAATGCCAATATGGATCTAACTGTGGGCAAAGTTTGGAGAGAGTGGGTACAGGTTCTGTTAATGTTCTGATTTATTTTAGGAATACCTTGGCATGTTTGGAAGAACTTTTAAGAATTCAATAGGATGCATACATACAACAGGGTCTGGAGGCACTCTACACTACTGCAAATCACAAAATCAGCCGATGTCTCTTTACAGCCAGTGAACAACCTTTTGATGGTTAGGAGTCATCTCAACATTTGAGGACTGGGTGGAATTTTATTTGCTTACTAAGGCTAGTAGAAAGATTTCGTGCGTTTCCCATAAAAAAATTAGAATAAATGATGTCATTGATCAAAGGGGACTAGAAAAGTAATTACATTCACTGCCGCCTCTGTTCTACTTTGACAGCAGCTCTCCAGAATTGCAAACTTACCTTAAGTGAAGATGTCTGAGGTTTAACTTTTAAGCCCACTCCTGCTGCGTAAATTCTACTGTGCAGATGTATATGTATATACCCACCATAAAAACTTATTTGTAGGGAAAGTATTTCTTCCTTCTGTCATCTTGTTTTATCAAATCCTTAGCATCTGTCAATGTCATGGTGTAAAAGTGTTATCAACAATTCTGGTAGTTATATCTGAAAAATTCATTTGTCTTGCCTGTCTTCTTACGTAGAGGACAACTGGGTTAGCCCCAGGTCACTAGACTTGGCTCAGGCTAAGTCTAGTATAAAGGCATGGGAAGTAGGCTGGCAAGCTCAGCCTATGATCATTTAGTGTCTGAAGTAGAAACACAAACAAACACTTCCAATTTATAATGAAGGAGCCTTCTCCCCACCTGCTGTTTTACACAAGTGAAGTTTCATATCATTGAGCCTCAGATGGGAGGCCTTTTGTTAAGGGACAATATGCTGACTCTGTAAAGTGCTTAGAAAGGGCTACAAAGCACTGTGAAGCGGTATATAAGTTTAAGTGCTATTGCTATTTAATGTAGTTTGGGTTGAAATGTTTGAATAGTACTTTTGCTTTTGTGTGCGTCTTCTATTTCTATCTGTTCTCTTTAAGAAAATCAATATTTATTTATTTATTTATCCCCACCCATCCATTTTGCAACATGACCCCTGATGCTAGTGAGTCATTTGTGTGCTCTAAGGGATTGGGCTTCATTCCTAGTCACTGGATAGCTGTTTTTCATGCCAGAGCCCCACTTAATGGAAAACTCACAAACCCAACCAAAATAATCACCGAAACCTCTCCCTTTCCTGTTCCAGCCCTGGAGGAGGAGAGCTTGGTGCTAGTTAGAATCGGGGGTCCGTTAGATCTCAGAGACAGGCACAAAATGGTGCTATTCCTTGGTTTCTCTCACCTTTCCCTCTTATCACAGAAGGCTTGAATTCCTGCCATGTCATTGTGACATCTGGCTCACCCTTGAAACACAAGAATCTTCTTCCCAGAACTATTTCTTCTGATATTCCATTGTGAATTCTTTTCGATTGTGAATCGAGCAACTGCTTTCCTATATGGATTATCAAGTGCATGTGGAGCAGCAGTTAGAAGTGAAATAAATGCAGTGGTGCCTCACAGAGGAAAAAGCATCTGAAGCAGATCTTAATGACACTGATTTTATAGAGTGCCAGTCTGATGTAGTGGTTAAGGTGCTGGCCTAAAAACCAGGAGACTGCAAATTCTACTCTTGCTTTAGTCATGAAAGCCGGCTGGGTAGTCTTGGGCCAGTCACTGTCTCACCTCACAGGATTGTTGCTGTGGGGAAAATGAGAGGAAGGAGGAATATTTGTGGTGCTTCCCATTCTGAATTACTTATAAAAATGAGGTGGGATATAAACAAACAAACAAAATGACCCCAGATGATCTGAGACTGGAGAATGAAGCCCCAATTAGTAGAGAGGAAATACACCATTCCCCCTGCTGTAATGAAGTAGCAGTGCACTCCACCTGTATTACTCCCTCATATATCTCTTCCCCAAGCAATAGCAATGCCACACTCGCATCCTGCTGAATCAGTTTTTTCGGATGGTCCCCAGAATGACACAACTATGTACAGTAGTCAGTGAAGCATGGAGCCTTGTCCGCAACCCACACAATGAGGCAGTTACTTCAAGTGGTAGTGGATGATTGTTTTCTTGGCCTGGATTTTGGGATAGTTTGGTTATTGTATTTACCTTTGGCCTATTTTAAGCTTCAAGGTAGAGGGTCTCCAAACTTGACAACTTTAAGACTTGTAGACTTCAGCTTTCAGAATTCCTCAGCCAACCATGCTGGCAGAGTAATTCTGGGAATTGAATTCCACGAATCATAAAGTTGCCAAGTTTGGAGACCCCGGCTCTTAAGGGACAGTTCCCAACTGTTTCTACATCAAAGGGAGGGAAATTGTGCTGTCAATTTTCAGCAAGCATAGAGAATGTCAGGCCTTATAAAGGCTCAGAAGTCACATATAACTTTTGGTCCCAAGTTACATTTCTCTCCAGCATAGCGTTTCACAAATGAAGGTATAGATTTGAAGCAAATTGTATCCAGCAGTTTAGTAAACTAGGTTAGGACAAGAAACCTGTCATCACTGCTGTGGGTTGCTGCCAGTTCTGTCCGGTTCTATAGAACTGGTGGTAAAACCGGTGGGAGGCTCCACCCACCCACCAAGATATCATCATGGGTGATCTGCACATGCGCAGAAGCATGCATGCGGTCCCATTGTGAACCACTAGTAAAAGTATGTAGAACCCACCGCTGCATCACAGCAGTCAGAAGTATAGTAGCACTTATATACAGCTTCATGGTGCTTTACAGCCCTCTCTAAGCAGTTTACAATCTGAGTCCTCATTTTACTGACCTTGGAAGGATGGAAGGCTGAGTCAACCTTGAGCCATTCAAAATCGAACTGCTGGCAGTCAGCAGAATTAGCCTGCAATATTGCAGTCTAACTACTGCACTGCCATGGCTCAGTGAAAAGAAAAATAGGGTTTGGACTGAAAATAGTATCGGGAGGATTGCTTGTGTTACGTGCTATGTATTCCACAAGTAAAGTAACTATACTACAAGAACAATACTCTTCATAAATCCACCCTCCAATTTTCAGACTTCTAAATCTTGGGATTAGACACCAAATTCTGTTCTCCTCTTCTATAATCTGTTTACTGAATCACAAGATCCACAGAGCACCAATTACATTAAAATTAAATTGATTCACTGAGAGCCAAAAAGGAACCATGTAGTTGCTTGAAGCCTTTCCATAAAAGATTTTGAGGTTTGTTAAATGTTCAGGTGTTGCTGGTATTTGTGAAGCTGTTTGAATGCCCATTCTGGCACATAGCCTCTCCCCTGGGGCCAAGAAGCAACAAGAGAACAAAATATTCCTCAAAACTGGAGCACCAGCCAAAGCCTGGATTATTGGCATACATACCTTGGGGCCTCTTTAAGAAGGCAAGAGACTTACAGCAGGATGAGAATGGAAAGAAAGATCAGCATAATCCACCCTGTGAATTGTTCAGTGTTATACGATCGATCATTGAGGGAACCTCGTGCCATCCCTTGGCAAGCTTCACTCATCCATTGGTTTCTTCTTCTGGTCAGTCTAGAGTGGTGGGACACGCCTTATGCTTTGCTGAAGATTTATTCTGCCTTTTCATTAGTTCTGTTAGCAGAAAAAGTCTATCATTTCCCCACATTTTCCTGTTTTTCTCATTCTTCTGATATTTTTCTGTTATCATAATTGTTCCAGGGCAGGAAGGAATTAGTGTAGAAAAGAAATAATAAAAGGCACGGAGATGGGAAAAGGCAAAATGCTTATATAAATTCACATAAATATATCTAAAAAAGCAAAAGTGCTTTTTTTCAAAAGGGAACTGGATTTTGTTTTTTTCTTGAAGACATTTTGTTTCTCATCCAAGAAGCTTCTTCATTTCTGACTGAATGGTGGAGAAGGGAAGGATTTATCATATTTTTCAGGCTATAAGACACACCAGAATATAAGACGCACCAAGATTTCGAAGAGGTAAGCAAGAAAAAAAAGTTTTTGCTTTCCCTGGCCCCCAGGAGCACTCTTGCAGGTCATCCAAACCCTCTGTGCATCCCATTTTTGCAAAAAATGAGTCCATTTTTTGCAAAAACGGGGTGTACAGTGGGTTTGGGAGGCCTGCAAAGTGCTCCTAGGAGCTGGGGAGGGCAAAAATGCCTCTTTTTTTGCAAAAAACAGGCTCATTTTTTAAAAAAACAGACCCATTTTTGGCCTCCAAAACCCTTCATGTTTTTGCCCTTCCCAGCCCTCAGGAGTGCTCTACGGGCCTCCCAAACCTTCTGTGTGCCTCGTTTTTGGCCTCCCAAAATCCTCACGCATCATGTTTTTGCCCCTCCCCAGCCCCCAAGAGCACTCTACAGGCCTCCCAAACCCTCTGTGCATCTGGTTTGTGCGAAAAATGGGCCTGTTTTTGGTGAAAACAGGACGCACATGGTGGGGTTTCGGGAGGCCAAAAATGGCTGTATTCGGAGTATAAGACGCACCAACATTTCCACCCTCCTTCAGAGCGGGAAAATGTGTGTCTTATACTCTGAAAAGTATGGTATACCCCTTGCAGTCATCTGGTCATTAGCACTCTTAGCACTTCCCACCTGGACTACTGTAACGCTCTCTACATGGGGCTCCCCTTGAGGAGCACCCAGAGGCTCCAACTGGCGCAGAGTGTGGCCGCGCGGGTGGTTATGGGAGCGACATGGCGTTCCCATGTAACACCTCTCCTGCGCGAGCTGCACTGGCTGCTGGTGGTCTTCCGGGTGCGCTTCAAGGCTTTGGTTACCACCTTTAGAGTGCTCCATGGCTTAGGACCTGGTTATTTATGGGACCGCCTGCTGCCACCAATAGCTTCCCACCAGCCGGTACGCTCTCATAGAGAGGGGCTCCTCCGGGTGCCGTTGGCCAAACAATGTCGACTGGCAGCCCCCAGGGGGAGAGCCTTCTCTGTGGGGGCACATTCTATCTGGAATGAGCTCCTCCCGGAGATACGGAGGATCCGGGATCTACGCACCTTCTGCCGCACTCTCAAGACCTTTTTATTCCATCAGGCTGGCCTGGCCTAACTTTCTTTTTCCCTTTTTCCCTTTTTAAAATGTAAATTTTAAATCTGTTCTTAATCTATTGGGGTGTTTTAAATCTGTCTTGGGCCAAATTGTTTAATTTGGTTTTATTTCGCTTTTAAATTTTGTATTTATGTGTTTTAACTTGTACACTGCCCTGAGTCCTTCGGGAGTAGGGCAGTATATAAATCAAATAAAACTAAACTAAAACTAAAACTAAACTCTTTCTGAGAGTCATTGAGGTCACTTGGAGGTTTATCTGTTCCCTCAGGGTCACCTGAAAAAAGCACCTTTGGGACAACCATGATAACCCAGAATCTCCATAGACATCTAAAGAAGCACTTGCAGAAGCTATGCTGCATCTTCAGCCAAGATTGTCCTTTTAAAATATACCATCCATTTAACCCATGAAAAGTTATGAACTGTTTCTGTTGTATACAACCCTTGTTGCTTTTATCTTTCATTGCTTTCATATAACCCTATTGCAATTTCAAGAATCTCTCCTAGTTTCTTTCTTTTTTTAAAAAAAAGTTGACATTATATTTCATTATACTTACCTGTCTTCTGACACAGAAGTTTATTTTGCAGAGCTCGGTTTTTTTGTATTTTTTTTTAAGATCTGCAATTTCGTATGAGAGTTCTTTCAGTAATCTTGGACTGGCTTTCTCTGCTGCCAAAGATTTGTTTGCTTTCAATTTGTTAATAAGGTCTAGAATGTAAGTTCAGATAAGCAGCTGGCTGAGAGGGTTATGGTGGGTTATGGTGAATATATAATTAGATATGAGTCAGAAAAATCTGGATCATCTGGCAGACAAAAGAAGGACATGTTTTCCTGAAAATTGATTAGCCCAACATCTTCAAACAGTTATTTTATTTAATATATTTATACCTTGCTCTTCAGCTGGAGAGGCATCCAGAGTGACTGACTGATCAATAAAAACAGAGTGTTCCTGTGGTTAGGCAATGCATTTAAAAGGGCTGGAAAAGGAAAACAAACAAACAAACAAGAATTTATGACATCAGCCACGTCTGCCAATGTCTGCTGTAAACTAGCAGAATTGGCTTTTTCAGAATGTAAACTTGGATTGGATTGGATACGTCCAGCAAAAAACATGATCTGAGAGCTTTTAGAATAGTTTCCTTTAATTAGTTTTTGGATGCATTTTGCATGGATTGAATGGATTGCATTTCAATCCATTCAATCCATGGATTGAAAATGGATCAATCCATTTTCAGGGTTTGCACGACAAACATAAAATTAATCTACGGGGCTGGGTACACACAGCATACTGAGCCATGCACACACAGACACACAAACATAAACACACTTGGAAACAAACTATATTGGCATCCTTCAGTCTCAAGAGACTATGATATCGTGCTCTGGAAAGAGGTCCTTAAACAGCATTTAGTGTGACTAAAAAGGCCAATTCGAGAGTGGCAATCCCTTCCATACTGAGGGCAGATACATTCTGTCCCCTGCCCAGCCCCCAGATTTCACTGGTTCTGGGATTGCCTCTTTGCCTCAGTCTGCTGAACAAGTGTCTCTTCGAATTGGAGAAGGCCATGCTGCATCTTTAGCCCCCAAGCTAAACGATTGGAGGTTAAGGTTAATGTCCATTCCCAGAGCCTTTAGGTCCCTCTTGCAGATATCCTTATATCGCAGCTGTGGTCTCCCTCTGAGGTGCTTTCCCTGCACTAATTCTCTATACAGGAGATCTTTCAGAATCCGACCATCAGCCATTCTCACAACATGCCCCAGCCAGCGTAGACGTCCCTGTTTCAATAGTGTATACATGCTAAAAATTCCAGCATGTTCCAAGACTGTGCTATTTGGAACTTTGTACTGCCAGGTGATACCAAGAATTTGTCGGAGACAGCGCATATGAAAGGTGTTCAACTTTCTCTCCTGCCGTGCGTAGAGGGTCCAAGACTCACTGCAGTACAAGAGTTTGCTCTATAGACCTGGATCTTTGTATGTTCCGTCAGCTTCTTATTAAGCCATACTCTCTTTGTAAGTCTAGAAAATGTGGTGGCTGCTTTACCAATACATTTATTCAGCTCAGTTTCTAAAGAGTAAGTTGATACTCTAAAGAGATAGTTGCGCCGAGGTACACAAAGTCATGGACAACCTCCAGTTCTTGTGCAGAGATTGTAATACAGGGAGATGAATCCACGTCCTGACCCATGACTTGTGTTTTTTTCAGGCTGATTGTTAGTCCAAAGTCTTGGCAGGCCTTGCTAAAACTGTCCATAAGTTGTTGAAGGTCTTCCGCAGAGTGAGCAGTGATGGCAGCATCATCAGCGAAGAGGAAATCCCGTAAGCATTTCAGTTGGACTTTAGACTTTGCTCTCAATCTAGAGAGATTAAAGAGTTTTCTGCCTGATCTGGTCCAGAGGTAAATACTCTGTTGAAGTTCCAAAAGTATGTTTCAGCATGACATCAAAAAAGATCCTGAATAAAGTTGGCACGAGGACACAGCCCTCCTTCACTCCACTTCGAATATCAAAGGAATCTGAAGTTAAGCCATCAAAAACTACCGTGCCCTTCATTTCCTCATGAAAGGATGATGTTGAGGCTGAGGTGGACATCCAATCTTGGGGAGAATTTTATAAAAGCCGTCCCTGCTAACCAAGTCAAAAGCCATTGTAAGATCTATGAAGGCTACGAAAAGTGGCTGTCTTTGTTCCCTGCATTTCTCCTGCAACTGTCTAAGGGAAAATACCATGTCAGTAGTGGACCTGTTGGCTTGAAAGCCACACTGTGATTCTGGATAGACTCTCTCTGCAAGCACCTGGAGCCTCTTCAGAACGACACGGGCAAGCAGCTTCCCTACAACTCTAAGAAGAGAGATGCCACAATAGTTGTTACAGTTATCCCTGTCACCTTTGTTCTTGTACAGTGTGACAATATTTGCATCTTTCATGTCCTGTGGTACTCTACCTTCCCTCCAACAAAAATAGAAGATTTCATCAGTTCAGTGGAGCTGTTCTCTTTGCAGCACTTCAGAACTTTGGCAGGAATGTTATCTTTCCTGGGTGCCTTGCCAGAGGCAAGGGAGTCCAGGGCTGCATTTAGTTCTTCTAAAGTTGGTTCACTGTCAAGCTCCTCCAAGACAGGCAGGCACTCAATGTTATTTAATGCTTCTTCAGTCACCACATTTTCTCTGGAATATAACTCAGAGTAGTGCTGCACCCAGCATGCCATCTGCTGTGCTCGGTCCTGGATAACCTCACCTGTAGCAGACTTCCGAGGGGCAGATTTCTTCTGTGTTGGACCTAAGGCCTGCTTGATGTCATCATACATCCCCTTGATGTTGCCTGTGTCAGCTGCTATCTGGATCTGAGAGCAAAGCTGCAGCCAATAATTGTTAACACATCTCCTGGCGGTCTGTTGGACTTTGCTACGAGCTGCTCACAGAACCTGTAGGTTGCACTCACTGGAACAGGCTTTATATGCAATTAGACCTCTCCTTTTTTCCTCGATGGCTGGCATCAACTCCTCTGAATGGGCTTCAAACCAATCTGCTATCTTTCTGATCTCCTTACCAAATACTGACAAGGTGGTGTTATAAACAGCATTCTTGAAATATTCCCATTGTTCAGATGCATTTACTTCAGCCAGGCCTGGGAGAGTTTCCTGGAGTGCTTGTGCAAATTCCTCCACTTTGCTCTGATTGTGGGTCTTGTTGATGTCAATTCATGGTCTTCTTTCCTTCTTCAAGTGATGCAATCTCTTTGTTTGCAGTTTTATTCTGCTGCACACCAAGGAGTGGTCTATATATATTGCAATCAGCACCCTGATAGCTGCATGTGATTGTAATATTGGGGAGGTTGGAGCACCTGGTAAGAATCAAGTTGAGCTAGTGCCAATGCTTCGATCTTGGATGTCTCCAAGAGACTCTGTGTTGAGGCTTTGCTTTAAAGTATGTATTGCTAACGCAAAGACCATAGTAGCAGCAAAACTCCAGCAGTCATTGGCCATTTTCGTTCATCTTTCCGACGCCGAACTGACCTAAACACGTGGGCCAAGAACTATAATCAGCTCCAACTCTGGCATTAAAATCGCCAAGGATAAACAGTGGTTCTTTCTCAGGGATTTTCTTGATAGTAGCAGCCAGATCTTCATAGAATTTGTCTTTGGATTCTACTGAAGATGATAATGTCAGAGCATATGCGCTAATAAGAGTAGCCAGCCCTGCTGATGAGTGGAGCTGCAAGGACAGAATTCTTTCACTTCCTGCAGCAGGTGGAGTAATGGATCCTAGTAGGGTGTTTCTGATCGCGAAGCCAACCCCATATTCTCTAGACTCATTTGATAATTTTCCCTGCCAGAAGAACGAGAAGTTTTTCTCCTTAATAGGTCCCGAGTCTAACAGTCTTGTCTCTTGAAGGGCAACAATGTCCATCTGTAGTCTGCTCAACTCCATGTCAATGGCAGCTGTCATACGTACATCATCTATCTCTTTTAAATCGTCAGAAAGGCTGGGGGTCATTGTCCAAACATTCCAGGTGCCCAAATTTAGGGCTAAAGTTTTCTCATATTTGTTGCATGGTGCAAAGTTATCGATCTGCTTGCCAGCTTTGACTCTAAACCCCACGCACCCTGTGAGGTTAACAGACCGTGGCGGGGCAAGCAGATCGATAACCTTACTGGCTGGGGGCTGTCCAGCTTAAGGTGGGTGGTAAATGCCCAATGAGGTACAATGACCTCTCCCACTGACAAAAGTGGCCCCTGGCATCATGCTCTACGCCAATCAAGCAAAGACATATAACCGGTAACTGCCGTTTCCCGTGTTTTTTCAATGCTGTATGCAAAGCTGGAGTGTCCTCTCCAGAGCACAAGGCCTGGGTAGATTAATATGGAGGATAGACTGTTACCCAAGCAGCAGATCCCCTCTCTCCACGTCGCTGAAATAGTCCAATGGAATGGCAAAACCGATACTATTAGTTCCAGCTGCATCGCAGGAGTTACCAGAACGTGATTGTACACAGTCACAAACTGCTTCCAGGACTCTGGCTCCGGATTTTGCCTCAAGGTTGACTCCTGAAGCCTTTTCCAGTAGTAGATATAGCCACAAGGCAGTGGAGGATTGTAATCAGAGTTTCCCTTCTCCTAGAAGATGGTTCTGCCGTTTTATCTGCCGTTGGGGCATAAAGCCCTCTTCCGCCTTCAAAACAGTTGACCATCTTCTTCTGTAACCCTGGATAGGGGTCCTTACGAGGTGCTACCAGCCGGGCCAGCTGGACCAAAGTTTTTTTTTTTTTTAGAGAGGTATTACTCCTCTAGCACTCCTCCTCACTCCAGGACTCCTGCTCCAGGTTTTGCCTCGAGGTTGACTCCTAAAGACTTTCCCATAGATGGGTATAGCACAAGGCAGTGAAGGTTTGAGATTGGAGTTTTCCTTCTCCTACATAAGTTGCCTTCCAAGGCTAGCGGATATCATCGAACCAGTTTTTCCCATGCACAGAGCTAACAAGACTTCCCACTTACACTCAATCAAACAGCCACCCTCCCCTCCCCCTAGAAACAAGCAGATTCATTCATCTGACTGCAGGGAGGAAGGTGCTCTGGAAACAAACTAAAAAAAACAGATTAGAACTAGTGATGTCTACCTGGAGTGGTGCGGTGGCCTAGAGGTGGACCTCTTGCCTCACAATCAGGAGGCTGTGAGTTCGATCCTAGGTAGAGGCAGATATTTCTCTGTCTGGGCACACTGAGAATATATCTGGTGAACAAAACTCTGCATTGGCAACAGGAAGGGCATTTGGCCATTATAACACTCTGCTAGCTCTATTCAGTTGCCCAGACTCCACCCTGCAAGGGATTTGGGGTCATTAAATGAAGATGATGTCTACTTGTCCTGGTAGGTCTAGCAGTAGAGACATAAGGTTCCATTCGTGAGAACATGCCATCTGGAAGGGCCCAGGAAGCAGGCCTTTTCTGACATAGTGACTGCACTTAGGAGTATTATTCACCTCTTGAGGTCAAATTTGTCCAACCCTTGTTACTCTTTTGTAAAGCATTAAAATTGTGATTTGGCCATCATGCCTTGGGGTCCTGATAATGTGAATGAACTCATTTCTTGGGGTATGGTTAGCATTTTTGTCTTATGTTCGTTATGTTTTTTAATATCGGTTTATTGTATATATTGTTTATATTGTATTTTAATTGTCAGCCACCCAGAGACATGTATATGAGATGGACAGCTGTATAAATTAAAGAAAGAAATGAATGAATAATCCAATATTTTTACATTGTGCAAAATGCAACCAAAATGCAAACTGTGTAAACCTAACCGTTATTAAATCATGAATGATGTATGGAAAGATCTTTCATACATCTGTTCTAATTTACTAGGCTAGATTAGCAATATAATGTTGGAATTGCCAACAGGGGAAAGTGCCAGAGTTGTTGAAGATATTCATACTCACACATATAAAAAAAAATAAGAAAGGCAGCCAATGCTGATTTAGCATAATAATCTATAAGAAGAAAATAAAAAATACAAGGACAATGTTTTCATTAAGATAACACAAACGCTAAAAATAACAAAAGTTCTTGAGTTTTTCGGAGCTATTCGTGACACTTCATGCATTTTCCACTCTTCAGACCTCCAAACTTCAGAACCAGTTTCAAAATAAACTGCAGTTTTCCTCAATACCGGGGACCCATAATGCAAAACAAGAAACGAAGGTGGTTAAACAATTGCCACCCTACATTCAGCTGCTGCAGATTTTTTTTTTAAAAAAATCATGTTGATTGTGTCAATTAACAACAGTTGCATAATTGTCCCAAAGGTGCTTTTTCAGGAGGCAATTGGACTTTCTTGTTTTTTCTTTGAAGACATTTTGCTTCTCATCCAAGAAGCTTCTTCAGCTTTGACTGAATGGTGGGGAATGGAAAGATTTATATTCTGTGGAGACAGCTGGTCATTTGTACTTCCAAGAAATGGAATGGGAGGATCCCGATGCTCCCATGTTACACCTCTTCTGCGCGATTGCATTGGTTGCCGGTTGCCCTCTAGGTGAGATTCAAGGTGCTGGTGTTAACCTATAAAGCCCTTCATGGCTTAGGTCCAGGATATCTGTCGGACTACCTGCAACCAGCATCGACTTCCTATCGCCTGGTGCGTTCCCACAGAGGGGGCCTACTCAGGGTGCCGTCAGCTAGACAATGACAGCTGGTGACTCCCAGGGGTAGAGCCTTCTCTGTGGCCGCGCCCACCCTTTGGAATCAACTTCCCGTGGGTCTTCGGCTGGCCCCTGACCTTCATACCTTCCGCTGTGAGCTTAAGACCTGGCTGCTTGAACACCCTAGCCAGGACTGATGGGGTCTACTGTTTTAAATTGGTTTCAGTCTGTTTTAGTCTCTTTTAATCTGTATTTATTGGGATTGTTTCGTTTGATGTGAGCTGCCCTGAGTCTTTTGGAGAGAGGGCGGCATATAAATCCAATAAATAATAATAATAAAAATATATAAATCCTTCCATTCTCCACCATCCAGTCAGAGCTGAAGAAGCTTCTTGGATGAGAAGCAAAATGTCTTCAAAGAAAAAACAAGAAAGTCCAGTTGCCAAAGGTGCTGAAAAAAAGCACCTTTGGGACAACCATGACCCGGATGACTGAGAATCTCGATAGACTGTCGGTTGCATAATAAAGTCATCACTCAAGTTAATAAGATGAGGCAGAGGAAATATTTCTCTCATTTACACAATGACATTATTGTACAAATTATCTAAAGGAATTAAAATGATGCAATTTCCATCTTTTTTTCACTGACATTGCTGTGGATGACATGCTCCCCCCTGGTTTTATTCCGGATTATATGTAGAAAAATCTGGAGAGCTTTCAAGCTACCTTCCCCTATGAAGGATTTACGAGGGCTGCCAAAACCAACAGTTGGCCCAAGGGAGGCCTTTTCCGTTGTTCAGCTGAAGTGCTCTCTAATGATTTCTGAGTCAACCGAGAACTACATTGGCACAATTTGCTGGTCCAATTGCTAATTCTCCCTCTTCCAAACCCTACGACTATCCTCCAAGGCAACAGAGGTCAAAGCCTAACAAATTTGACATGCCAAGTTGAGGTTGCCCTTAGACATTGTCAGAATAAGGGACAAAATACAGGTAATCCCCGACTTACAACAGTTCATTTAGTCACCATTCAAAGTTAAAACGGCACTGAAAAAAGTGACTTATGACCATTTTTCACAGTTACAACTTTTGCAGCATCCCCATAGTCACATGATCAAAATTCAAATGCTTGGCAACTTGTGGAACTCTGCCCTTGGTGTGGAAGGGATTGCCACTCTCGAATTGGCCTTTTTAGTCACACTAGATGCTGTTTTAGGACCTCTTTCCAGAGCACGATACATAGTCTTTTGAAACTGAAGGATGCCAATGATGAATGATGGCAATTTGTTCATGTTTATGACGGTTGCAGTGTCCCGGGGTCATTTGATCATCTTTTGCGACCTTCTGACAAGCAAAGTCAATGGGGAAGCCAGATTCACTTAACAATTGGGTTGCCAACTTAACAACTGCTGTTATTCGCTTAACAATTGTGGCAAGACGTCATAAAATGGGGCAAAACTCACTTAACAAATGTCTCATTTAACATCAGAAATTTTGGGCTCAATTGTGGTTGTAGGTGAGGACTACCTATATTCCTTTAACACCAGTACAGTGAAGGTGTCAGCCTCTCAAGTTGCATTTCGTTCAGGGCTGACATAGTAAAGGGGGGGTTAAATTCCCCCCTTTACTGTGAGATTAGTAAGAAAAACTGTAGTAGAATGATTTAGAAAATGACCAATAAGAATAAGGGAGAAAGCCAGGAAAGGGAGGGAGGTTGGAGCAGAGGTCATTTCCTGGCTACATATGAGTTCGTGAGGACGTTGTTCTAATAAATAAATGTTTTTTTTCTTTATTATCAAAATGTGAGAGGCAATTTATTTCTTTTTAGACAACTCCACTCGGACAGAAGGATTTCAGTCATGGGTTGGCGGTTAGATGAAGGCTAAGTTATGGGAGTGGGGGTGGGGGAAACAATGTTCCCAGGCAGGCCATATTTATATTTTTGTTAGATGAAGGGGAGAAAAACTCGATGGGATCCACCAGTTGTCTCCAATAGAGCCCCACACCATGAGCTAGACTTTTAGAGTTGGCTGCGTTTCAAAACATCACAAAAGAAAATACTAATTCCGCCACAGTTTCAAATGAATTAAAGTTGAGTTAGAAATAAAGTAGCTCAACTGTCTTCCCACCATCTGATGTTATAGGATTAGAGAGATGAAGCATTGCTACTACTACCACAGTCATGCCGGGTGCACCTGGGTTGAAAGGATTGAACTGTGCAAAATTGCTTTCAAACTGTCATGGTATCCTTGCGTGCCTAATATTTGACACCGATGGTGTTGGCAAACAGCGTAATTAGTCCTAGCAGGTGAAAATGTTAAAAGTTGCAGTCCAGACTTTTTAAAAGCAAATGAGAGCTCTTATAGTACTTCCTCATAATTTTAAGTTTCCATTTACTCTAGCCCTTTAAATAGACCATGAATAGGTAAAATAGTCTTTGTTTTGAAGGAAGGGTGTTCAGTCTTGGCAACTTTGACTTATGGACTTCAATTCTAGAATTCCTCAGCCAGCCATGTAGACTGGGGAATTCTGTGAGTTGAAATCCACAAATCTTAAAGTTGCCAATGCTGGACATCCCTGCTTTAAAATATGGTTTTCCATATTCACAACAAATGGCAATCCCATTATCTGCTCACCATAATGTAGCTGTGGCAACTGTGATTCTCTCCATGTCAGGGGATGATGTGATGCTCTCTTGATTCCTCATCATGCATGCCAACTCAGTCACAACATTGAATGGGCTGTTCTGACTGATTTCTATCTATCACAGTAATGGCTTCATGTACACCATTACTTAAGGCACCGTATGCCAAATTATTTAATAATCTGAACCAGGCTGTGGTGTTAAGGGAGATGATTTCTATTCAACAAAGTGAATAAACCATCACTGAGAATCACTTTTTAATGGACACAACAGTCAGCAGTTGGATTGTTGTTATTTTTTTTTTTTTGAGTTCTCCAGGCAGTGTTGTATTCAGAGTGTCTTCGCCGCTTTCCTTTGCAAACAACAGTTGTGCTTGTGTGGGAGGCAATGTAGAAAGGAGAAAGAAATCCCCAGAGCTACTATTTACGTAAAACAATAACCAACCACAGTCTGTGTAACAGGCTCAACATTTCAGGGTGTGGACATGTGTTGATCAGACTTAATGCAGAAAGATGAATTTGTCCTAGTATCTCAGGCTGGAGGAGGGGCAGAATGGGGAAAGAAAGAGAGCTACATCCCGTATGAGTTGTTTCCCGAAACATTCAAAGCCTTGATTACCGTATTTTTCGGAGTATAAGATGCCCTTTTTTCCCTCCTAAAAGAGGTTGAAAATTTGGGTGCATCTTATACTCCAAATGTAGCTTTTTCGAAGCTTTTTTTCAACCCTAAGGAGGCGCTAGCGAGTGAAGTGCTCGTGCTTTGCCTGCTCCCTCCGACTCTCAGCTGTGAAGTTTTTTTTCAGCTAGCGCCTAAGGAGGCGCTAGCGAGTGAAGCAATCTCCATGGTTTGGCTGCTTTTCTCATTGCTTCTCTCTCCAAAGATCAGTTGTGCTTTAGAAGCTGTTTTTTATCCCCAAGCAGGGGATATGCTGAAGCAGGGGATGTGCTGAAGCTGACCAGATTAAGGATGCTAGCCAGATGAATACCTGGTAGACAGATTCCCCCACCCCCCATTTTCCTCCCCCAAAACTAAGCTGCGTCTTATACTCTGGTGCATCTTATACTCCAAAAAATATGGTAGTTTACCCTAACAGTTGAGTTTCTGGATTTCTAGGCTTATAATAAATACCAGAATCTTTGTTATTATTACTGAAAACTGAATTATGTGCAGTTATCAGCCATTCAGACAGTTAATTGCAATGCTCTCTACATGGGATTGCCCTTGAAAAGTATCCGGAAGCTTCAGTTGGTTCAAAATGTGGTAGCCCCAGTGGTGGGATTCAGCCAATATGCACCACTTTGGGAGAACTGGTTGTTAACTTTCTGGACAGTTTGATGAACTGGTTGTTGGAAGAAATAATTAGGGCAGAGAACCAGTTTTAAATTATTTGAATCCCACCACAGGGTAGCCCACATGGTTTTGTACCAGCTTAGATTTGCACATGTGTTAACCCCTTCTACAGGAGCAAATTTGCTACTGGGTTCACTTCAAGGTACCTACTTAGAAGAGACTTAGAATAATCTTATTGTCACTTTGAATGTTCACTAATTGGCCTACATTAAAATGAAATTTCATTGCGTACAGCTCTCAAAGGGTCACCACCTCCAATATACACTACATAAACATGACAAAATAAATATAAAATTATGAATATACCCACATATATGACATGAAGAAACAACACAGTCTAGTTCGGATGTAGACATGTACATGGGTTGGGACCAGATTGTTTGAAGGGATGTCTTTTCCCAGTCACATCTACCTGACCCATCAGAGTGGAATACTATGGGTCCCCATTTCTAAGGAGGCCCATCTAACGGGACCAGGAGCAAGACCTTTCCTGTGATGGCTCCCTCCCTGTGGAGCATCATCTCTGCAGAGATAAGATTGTCCCCCATTCTGATAGTTTTTTGCAAAGCCCCAAAGACATGGTTCTACCAAAAGGCTGGGGACCCCAGAGTTATATGCAGCCCACAAATGGCTTATCTGATTGTTGTTGCTGGAGTGGATGTCGATGTTATTGCTTTCATTTTATCCTTGTAAGCTGCCCAGAGTCACCAAGAGTGAGTTGGACAGCCATATAAATTTTCTTTAAATAAATAAATTAATTAATTTCCAAAATTACAACAAATGTATATTTCTACAGCTAGGTAGTTTTTCTTTTCCTCTTCTCAGCTTTTCCTTATGGTCGTCTGATCTGGCCATTTCCCCTAGTTAAAAGCTGCAGAGCTTGGGTTGGGAAGCCCACTGATGTTCCTGGCTCCTTTATGAAGTCTTGCTGTTCTGCCTTAGGAAACTTCCTTTTATGTGAAACTGGTTGATCTATTGCAGAGAATGGAAGACAAACAGTACACCCACTCCTCCTTGCCTGATCAGCCTTTTCTAGATCCCAGGGGATTTGTGGTTTTATTCAACCCTTAATTTGATTTGAAAGCAGTCAGCACCCTAGCTATTTTCCACGGTATTTTATCTGGAAGTGCAGCGGTGTTTGTGTATGTTTGGAGAAAGGGGGAGGAGATGCTTTGTTTTAATTCCACCCTGTGAGCAGACCTCAGCGCTCATGGCGTCTCTCTGGCCCAGCAGGCCGGAGTGGGTGGCAAATATTGTGGGATAGTTTTGCAAGGCAGAGATTACATTTCAGGGGCCTCCAGCAGTGAAGGATGGAGAGCTTGTATGCTCCTATCCAAAAAATGACCTGCTTCAAAATCTTGCCAAATACATTTTTATAAGACATGTTATGGTTCTCTCCGAGGAAGAGACAATTCTCATTAAGATGGTGCCAAAGAATTTAATGCTGATGAGAATAAGAAGATATTGTGTACCCATAGATGTTTTATATTAGGTGGGAACATGCAACAAATACAACCCAATAAGCCATGTCTTCATCTCAGTGTTAGTTACTGAAATGTCTTCAATTTCCCAGCAGATTGACAATAATCAAGTCACAATTGTAAAAAATTGCTCTTCTTCTTGTTGCCTCTTTTTCACAGTAATTCTGTAGTGACTGTAATTCCCTGGCTTCCCTTTGAGATAGTGGGGTGATGTAGCCCAATAGGTTTTACATATCTTGAGGTCGCTTAGAACATTTGGAACAAGGGTGGAAATCGGGTCGGTTCAGGGGTGAAATCCAGCAGATTCTGGAGAAGCGGTAGAGGAAATTTTGAGCAGTTCAGAGAACTGGTAGCGGAAATTTTGAGTAGTTCGGAGAACTGGCAAATATCACCTCTGGCTGGCCCCAGAGTGGGGAGGAAATGGGGATTTTGCAGTATCCTTCCCCTGCCACACCCACCAAGCCACACCACGCCCACCAAGCCATGCCCACAGAACCAGTAGTAAAAAAAATTGGATTTCACCACTGGGTGGGTTCCACTTATCTTTACTACCAGTTTGCAGCTGGCTTGCGCACATGCGTGCTCTTCTGCACATGCGCAGATCATCCATGATGATGTTGTGGGTGGGGCCTCCTGCCGGTTTTATTACCGGTTCTATAGAACTGGACAGAACCAGGAGCAACCCACCACTAATGTTATTATAGAAAAGAATAACTTAATCTTGGCCCACTAGGGATAAGATAGGTTTGGGATGAAGTAACCTCATTAATGTGACAAAGTAAGGAGACTCTAATAGCTTAAAAATCCCTCCAACTTCATTTTCTTTGTTTTCCTGTGGGCTCAAAAGTATTGTTAATACTTCAGTAGCACCCTGTCCTTGGTGATCAACAATAGCCAGATTCTTGTACCTACAAGGATGGAATTCTAAATTTTGGGAACCTCTAATGAAATCTGGATACCAGAAACAAAGCCCTGTGTAGAGATGGAGAAGAAGACAGGAAATTTAACTTTGAGAGGACTGAAGCAAGATGGATAGACCAAAACTTTCTTTTCTATGATTTCAGAGTACAAGACAAAGAATAATGGGTATTTGCTGCAGGAAATCAGATTCTGAATGAATGTTAGAATAAATACATTCATCACTGTAAGAATTGCTCAGTAACTTAATCAGCCAGGAGATGATTGGCTCTCCTTCATCAGATGTGTCCAAGTAGTTCTTAAACAGCTTTAATATGTAGCCTTCTACTGAACAGGGGTCAGACCTGATGACCTAAATGACTTTTTCCAACATTATGATTTTACCTCAGTGATTCAATTTCAGCATTTTTAAAATTCAAATATTTTTTTCCAGATATCTGATGTGATAATGGAGTGTATGCCTGCATGTGTGTTTAATTAGCCCTTTTTTTCCTTAAATTATTTTTGGAGAGAAAGTAGATAAGGGAAACTCCAGGAAGGGAAGTGAATTCTTCCCTGATAACTTTGTTTTCACTCGAAAGCCAAGGTGTGTAACTGTAAGATTATATTGTAATTAACAGTGATCAGCACTGGAGGAAGTGGATATAAATCTTTAATTTTTAATATTATTTTAGGTGGCTTGGAGGGAAGATTTGAAAAACAAAACTTGTTCTTATAATTTTTGAGAAGATTGAAGTTTAAAGATAGATGACTGAATGTGACAGGCAGGCTATATGTTGTCTGGCCCTGTTCCAGTACAGGATATACTGGTCATCATTTTGTTTAATTATCCTAGGCTAGGATAACATAGTACATGCTACAAATCCCATCATTTACTATCAGCATACTTCCAATCATGGAACCATGAGTCAGAGGGAATGTGGTCTAATACACGTACTCCTTAATTTGGAAGGGCAACAGGTTGAGAAGGGTTGGCTCAGAAATTTAGAATTTTTTTTTTAAAAAAGTTTTAAAACTTGAAACATCTCATCAAGTCCAGCAGTGTCAGACTGAGCATCTTCAGGAGATGAAGTGACGGTGGTAAAAAAGTTGAGATGAAGGCCACCACAGTGTGATCAAAAGTGGCCTGTGAGGCAACCAAAAAAGGCAGAAATTCAACCAGTTACTACTGCTATCTTGCCCGCCCCCCACATATATAGCACATAAACTCCTAGATTTAGGAAATATAGATTAGCCAATTTCAATGGCTAAGGTTTTAGATAATTGAAAGTGAGGGAAAGCAACCACACCGCAGCAGTGTCAAACTGGTGGATTGTGGGCCGGATGTGCCACGCACAGGCCATGCCCTTCCCAGCTCTGTGAATGGGAAAAAGTCACGAAACGTCGCATGATAGCAACATGATGCGGCGAGGGTTTTTTTGGTTGTTGTTTCACTTATGCCTTTCCTTTTCCTTTAAAGACCGATACATTTACCTCATTTGCACTTTGCTTTGCATTGTTGAGGTTTGCTATTTGCAATGTATGAAATGAATGCAGCCTTGATAAAAAAGGAGCTAGTTTCAAACAGCATTTTGGAGAGTAAAACAGAATACTTTATTTAATGCTTAGACAAGGATAACTTTTTCCCCCTTGTGATTTAAATAGCTTGTGCTAACAAGCAAACTGAGCTAGTTGATCAGCAAATGTCTGATAGATTTAAGGAAGGCTCAGCAAATGACAATCAGCAGTATACATGTGACTTAACCGCAAAAGGAAAATAGGTTTTTTGTTTTGTTCTGTTCAGCTATATTCAGAAGCACCCTAAGCTCCAATAACATTTGAGGATATGTCACAATTGCAGGACTGATCTAATAGCATAGTAATAGCATTTAGACTTATATGCCGCTTCATAGTGCTTTACAGCCCTCTCTAAGTGGTTTAGAGAGTTAGCATATTGCCCCCAACAATCTGGGTCCTCATTTTACCCACCTCGGAAGGATGGAAGGCTGAGTCAACCTTGAGCCTGGTGAGATTGGAACTGCCAAATTGCAGTCAGCTGGCAGTCAGCAGAAGTAGCCTGCAGTACTGTACTCTAACCACTGAGCCACCTAATCAGTGGTGGGATTCAAGTAATTTAACAACCGGTTCTCTGCCCTAATGATTTCTTCCAACAACCAGTTTGCCAAACTGCTCAGAAAGTTAACAACCGGTTCTCCTGAAGTGGTGTGAACTGGCTGAATCCCACCACTGCTCCTAATAGAATTAAGTTCTATCTCACTCTTCTCTGATAAAACCCTGGATAATAAGGATTTGCTTTAAAAAAGCTGTCCTAATTAACTTTGGAGGTAGAATAAGAACCAAACTATATGTGGTTCTCAACAGGTTATCAATTTTTTTTGTAAATTAAAGGGAGGAGGTAAAACTTACCGGGAGATGTGCTTTTGAGTAAAACAAGGCAGTGGAGAATGGGCCAAGCATTCCTCTTACTATCCACACATCCTTCTCTGTTTGTTCAAAGAAGCAGATTGTTTTCCGAAAGACCAATCAGAACTTCATTACAAGCTTTTGCCCAGAAAATCTAACATGTCCCTTAAGGATCGGGAAAATGCTAAATAAATAAACCATATGTCATCATTGTGAAATCATTCACATTATTGTGAATGACAGTATTACTGCTCTCTCCCCACCCCCATTAAGCTCATTGCTGGAATTTCGGGAAATCAGGGAAATTTTCATCAGGTCATTCCTAGGCACTCACCCAACTTGTCATTTCTCTGGCTTGATTATATGATTGTTTAAATATGTGGCATTGCGAAAGCATTTCCAGACAAATTTTCCTCCTGGTTCTTTTTGATTTTATCTCAGCTGAAGAGTTTGCTTTTCTGCCTCAAAACAACAGATTAGATACAGATTAGAAAATTTCAATGGCTAAGATTTTAAATAATTGGAAAGCGAGGGAAAGCAACACCGTAGGGGTGTCAAACTGGCGGCTGGATGCGTCACGCAGAAGCCACACCCACCCCAGCTCTGCGAATCGGAAAACTGTCACGAAACATCACATGACAGCAACATCACGCGGCGAGTTTGACACTCGTGAATTACACTCGTGAATTACACTCTCTGTAATTCACGAGTTTGACACTCGTGAATTACAGAGAGCCTGAAGTGACGGAAAGTTAACTACAAAGAGTTCCTTCCTTTCTTCCCATCAGTATTTTGACCCAATGTTTTCACTTGCAGAGAAAGCTGTCACTTGCTGGGAAGTAATAGTGGACAAGGTATATTGCTCTCTTGTACATGCCAGTAAAGTGTCTGAACTGGTTGGTCACTGTGTGACAGAGCAAACTGGAGTAGAGAGATCATTACAGTAGCCTGATTCCACAGGCTCTCTCTTTGGTCCAGATAGGCAGTGATTGTAAGCATTACACAGGTGCACAATCAGAGGTGTTATTCAGCAAGTTCTGACCAGTTTTGGAGAACCGGTAAATACCACCTCTGACTGGCCCTGCCCCCATCTATTCTCTGCCTCCTAAGTCCCAGCTGATCGGGAGGAAATGGGGATTTTGCAGTAATCTTCCCCTGGAGTGGGTTGGGAATGGAGATTTTACAGTATCCTTCCCCTGCCACGCCCACCAAGCCATGCCCACCAAGCCATGCCATGCCCACCAAGCCACGCCCACAGAACCTGTAGTAAAAAAAAAAAATCAATCCCATCACACTGCAAAATGGTAAGTGAAACAGGAAAACAGAACAAGCTTAAAGTAGGATAGAAATAACAGCAGTTGAAAAACAGAAAAAATGCAGAAATCTAAGCCAACGACTTGCCAAGATAGGATTGCTTTTGCTTATGCAGATGCAGAGCAGAACTCAGTTAAGCATCCTAAGGGGGGAGTCAGTTGGTATGGGAAGCAGTGGTTCTTTAGCTAGCTCAATTTACAACCACTGGAATTTTAAAGATGAAAGCCAGCATACTGAACGGGCCTTAGAAACAAAGTGGGAACTTTTGAAGATGCTATAAACTCAGGAAGAGATGATAAAAAAAAGTAGGCTCCTGTCAGCACTTTTGGTGCCATATTGACTCAATTTATTATTTACTGTTTATTTTATATATATATATATATATATATATATATATATATATATATATATATATATATATATATATATATATATATTTGTTTTCTGAGGTTTTCGCGGGTGTTTGTATGTAGGTCTTTGGTTATTCGGGTCTTCTCCCGCGTAGAATTGGAAGTATCTTGGCGACGTTTTGACCAAGTCTCATTCGTCATCTTCAGGCTGGTGTTCTCGGCTTCGTTCTTCCAGGAGCAATGTGAGATTGCAGCTGACCCTTCCTTTTAACTACTAGTGGGGGTGGGAGCTGATTGGGTGGGAGCTTGTCTGTGTTCTGATTGGGTGGAGGTGTGTTCTGATTGGTAGGGGGCTTGGCTGTGCTCTGATTGGATGGGGGGTTGGTTGTGCTCTGATTGGATGGGGCTGTGTTCTGTTTGGGTGGGGGCTTGGTTGTGCTCGGCTTAGTCTGAGTTGCAGGGGGATTTGAGCTGGTGAGCTGCATTGTTGTTGTTTGGCTTCGGGTTTGTGGTCTTGAGGGCTTTTCATGGAGGGTGTTGGTCTGATTCATGTATGGATTGGAGAGGTTAAAAGTGGCTAATGATGCAGCTGCGGTCTGGCTTCTGGTCCTTGGTTGTGCCTCATTATCAGTGTGGGTTTGAGTCTGCTTTCTGCATGGATGTGTGGTGGTGACATCCTGTGTGGCTCTTGTGAGTGTGGGTCTGGTGTCATTCATCGTGTTGGGGATTCGTTTGTCAATAAGGGCGGGTTTCCAAATGGCTGGCAGGCGGGAGGTATCGTCTCGTTTGTTCATGCTGTGTGGGCGTTTTTCTATCTCAATGGCTTCTCTGATTATTCTGTCATTAAAGTGTTCAGTTTTGGCGATAGTTCTGGTCTTTTTAAAGTCAATTTCATGTCCTGTGGCTTTGAAGTGTTGGACCAGGGAAGAAGTTGGTTCCTCTTTTTTGACTGAGTTTTTGTGTTCTTCAATGCGTGCACTTATTCTTCTGTTTGTTTGTCCGATGTATGTGGTGGGGCAGGCGGTGCATGGGATTTCATATACTCCTTGATTTTCTAACTCAATTTTGTCTTTGGGGTTCCTCAGGATGGTGGATATTTTTCGGTTTGTGCAGAATGCTGTCTTGATGTTCGTCATCTTCAGGCTGGTGTTCTCGGCTTCGTGCTTCCAAGCACGAAGCCGAGAACACCAGCCTGAAGATGACGAATGAGACTTTGTCAAAATGTCGCCAAGATACTTCCAATTCTATGCGGGAGAAGACCCGAATAACCAAAGACATATATATATATAATATGTATATGAAATCTTAATCTGTTCACCGTCCTGAGTCCTTTGGGAGAAGGGCGGTATAGAAATTCAATAAATTAATAAATAAATAAATAAATATTCTGTAAAATCCATATAGTCCCACAAAATGGTGAAATTATCTAGAGAACTGCTTCTCAGCCTTCACACCTTTAAGATGTAAGAATACATGTTTATTTGCAGTCTCAGACCAAAATACAAATATAATTGCAAAAGAATGTGGGAAAAGTAACATCATAAACAGCTGGCTACCAAAAGTTTTGGCTGAGAGGAATTACCTTTAAGATGTATGGATTTCAGCTTTCAGAATTCCCCAGCCAGCCCTGAAATCCACACATCTTAAAGTTGTCAAGGTTGAGAAAGACCGGTCTAGACTGAATCAGATAATCTTGTGAAGATAGGTGGATAAAAATGCCAAGTCCAGTCTAAACATCTGGCTGACTATGCAACCAACTATAACAACAACAAAATACCCTACAGCCTACGCCTATATCTTCAGTTGAATAGAATAAAATAGAATTCTTTATTGGCCAAGTGTGATTGGACACACAAGGAATTTGTTTTGGTGCATACGCTCTTGGTGTACATAAAAGAAAAGATACATTCGTCAAGAATCATAAGGTACAACAGTTAATGATAGTCATAGGGAACAAATAAGCAAATCAAATCATATTAGGTAACAGTCAATATAAATCGTAAGAATACCAGCCTCAAGGTTACAGTCATAAGTGGGAGGAGGTAGGAACAATGAGAAGATTAAGATTACGAGAAGATTGTTACCTAATAATTCTTCATTCCTTGGTTAGAAGTTCAGTTATTAAACTTCCTACCACTCTTTGACGGTGAATCGAATTGTAGATTACTGCTGCTACGACTACTACTTCTACTACTAATTGTTTAAACTTGTATACTTGCCCAATGCTCAATGACAGATGATCTCTGGTGTACTCTATTTCTTTCATAAGGAAAACAACAGGTTGTCCAACTGATTTGTCAGGAAGAATATACTACTCAAAGAAATACAGACATTGGAATTGGCAAGCTTGACAAGTCTCTGCTCCACCACATACAAAGAAGACACACAATTTCATCTCAGCTTGACATTATTATTTTTTTTATTGGTTTGGATGTATATGTGTAGCGGTTATACCATACATGTGTAAGAGAGGTACAGATGAAATGACACAATCTAGTTGCACTGTGGAATGAATGCACAAGCATATGAGCCAATATCTCATATGAACACACTAGCACATGCATATACCCATATATACAAAAAGCATGGCAACTGTGCAACATGAAGATAGGGAGTTGCTATTGCTTAAGTCAGCCCATTTCTTCCTTTAGCATGGCTAATTTTTATTTATTTATTTATTCAATTTCTATAGCCACCCACTGAACCAAGTGACTCTATATTAAGTGTTAATGTCTCTCCAGAGTTTCAGCCCTCTATGGGGATGTTAGAGACCGAATTTAGGACCATTTACATGCAAACCATGTATTCTAATTAACAGTGATTGCTCCTCCTACTTACTTTGCAGCTGCAATTCTTTGCCTTCGAAGTTCCCAAAATTAAGGAAATTCAGTGACTTGAAGCAATTTTTCAGGCTTACTCCTAAAGCTCCTGGAAATGGAATTTGACAGTGCAGAATAAATGACACCATCCATTCCCCATTAGTTTGATGCCTTCCTGGGGAGATAGCAGTGGTGGATTCCTCCCGGTTCGGCCGAGCTGGTAGCGGTGATGATATGACGTCACCGAACCGGTTCTCTTTGTTCAGGAGCTGGGCCCTTCCGCCTCCCCCTCTGCGGTATTCTTACCTTTTATTTGGCCCTGCCCCCAATTTTTCGTTGCCTCCCGAGTCCCAGCTGATCAGCTGGAAAGAAAAAAACTGTTTAAACCCTTGCCGCAGGGCTTCAAAGGGCTGCCTTACAGCTGATCAGTGTTAAAAGGCAGCGTGCTTGAAAAACAAATGGGTAGACCGGGATGCTCCAAGAGCAAATGGGTAGACCGGTACAGCTCTACAAGCAGTTAAAAGCCTGGTAGACCAGTACCTCTGCTAAAGCCTAAAGAATTGTCACATGGCCATCAAACCACACCCACAAAACAAGCCACGCTCACAGAACCGGTAGTAAAAAAATTTAGAACCCACCCCTGGGAGACAGGTGTCTGCAGCGAAGAGCTTTTTTTGTTTCAATTGTCCACATTAAAACTTTTTTTTTGGGGGGGAGGGAGAATTTACACTCCTGGAGGTCCTGGGGGCCCTGGAAATCCACGTGGACCTCGTAACCCAGGATCTCCCTTTCGACCCATCATTCCTAAAGGACCAGGGATCCCCGGTTTGCCTGGGTTTCCCTGTTTCCCAGGTGTGCCAGGTGGGCCAGGTGGACCAATGGCCCCCTCAGGACCTGGAGATCCAGGGTCCCCTTTGGGGCCCGCCCGCCCCTTGGAACCCCCTTGTCCAAAGCTACCCTTGCTTCCTTTGAATCCAGTGGGGCCTTTTGTGCCCACAGCGCCTCTCTCGCCTTGAGGTCCGGGAGGGCCGGGAGGGCCCAAGGACCCTTGTGGCCCAGGAGGGCCCAGGTTCCCCATGTCACCCTTTACTCCTCTGGTTCCAGGTGGCCCTTTAATGCCAAGCTCTCCTCTGAATCCTCTGGGGCCAGGAGGGCCAGGAACACCTGAAGAAAGAGACAGGGAAAGTCTAAGAGAATGGGCAGCAATACAATTTAAAAAAAAAGAGAGGTTTACATCATTATTAAAATCATCCCTAAATAGTATGCAAAATAAAACTATTACATTATACAATCATTTCAATAAAATAATGGTTGATAAAGCCCAGGAAACAAGCATAATAGCTGGAAAATGGTATCTTCTGACTCAATGGCAATCTGTAGATGACACCAAGAACAATCTCCCTTGATGACCCCAAGGTTCCTGAAGTAAGGATGCTACAGCCCATGGTGCCACAAGCAAACACTGTTGACACCATATGGCTTGCCAGTACCTCTTTATGGATCCAAATCCCACAACAGTGGGCAAAGTAAATATTTATCCCATTTTGTGGTGTTGGAATTTTATTCTTAAAATTTCAGGAATTTTAAGAATAAAACAACCTGGTTGAAGGGTGCCCCTTTCATCCCTTAAAACTTTTTCAACCTCCCCCAAACTTTTTGGAGTTTTCAGGACAATTACTTTGGAGTACAACCCTGTAGTGCCTGGCATAATTCATGGCATGATGAAATGGACGTGAATTGATTAGAAGAGCAGCTTAAGAACAGAAGAAGCGTCTTGGATGAGAAGTGGAAAGTATTCAGGGAAAAAGAAAGTCCAGTTGCCTTTTGCAAAAGTATCATTGGGACAACAGCTTAAGAGCTTGCTTAAGAAATGGGCAGTAGTGGTGCTCATGTAAACCCTTCTGCCATCCTATAATCCTCTGTAACTTCAGGACATATTTTGGACTGTTTTGTTTTTGTGGAGGCACCATTACTTCATCCCGCCTGAGACACAAAATAGCCTGATTTAGGCCCAAGGCATATCAAGTGCACTAAGGCATTTTGGATTTGCTTGCTTTCTCATTTTTGTGATGTTTGTTTTGGCATATTTTTCCCAGTTTGCAAATGTAATAGTAATTATAACAATATTTCATGTGCACTTTCTTCTTAGAGCATTTTTTGTGTTCATTTCCCTCTAAAACAACAGTTTAGTTACTTTTGTAGCTTTTCTTGTATATGTAATTTTGTAAGTTATAATACTTGTAATATAAATATTACAATATTCTGAAAAGTGAGGATTCTGATATTCATGTAGCTTATTCCAAGTACATTTTAAGATTCAGAAAGTGTTTCTAACTGAAGTTCCCCACAATAACTGCAGAAAAATGCCCCTAAAATGCAACAGGATTGAACAAAGTTTTGGTTTGAAATTCTGGGGCAAAACAGTAAAAGCAACATTAGTAGTATAAACAACAGCTGTACTCTTTGCAAATAACTTGAGTTATATTCGGAAGCATCAAAATGTGGAAAACTCCTGTAGAGAGGCAAAACATCTGCCTTCTGAAAATGTTTAAGTAGTTCTTATAGCTTTTGGGGAGTGGAGGGCAGAAGGTTAGGCTAATTTTAAGCATGTTTTTCCTCTCTAAGAGTCACGGGGGTTGTAACAGTCACGCATTATCCACTGGAGAATACAAGTTTTTTTAAAAAATCAAGATTTTTTAAAAAAATAATTAGGGTACTAAGATTGTTTTCTTTTCTAAAATTGATGTTTTAAGTGTGGCTTGGTGGGCGTGGCAGGGGAAGGATACTGTAAAATCTCCACTCTGTCCCCAATCCAGGGGAAGGTTACTGCAAAATCCCCATTTCCTTTTAGTTTATGAAGTTTTTTATTCAGAAAAATGTATTTCTAAGAAATTACTAATAGACTTTCCTACATTTTCATAGCTCCATTGAAAAGTTTATTAGGATGATTTTATTTGGGAGATATTCACCTGGAAACCCGATCTTGCCATTTGTTTACCTTGTATGATGGTGATGTTCTTCAGGATCTCCCCATGTCGGATATCAACAGCTTTCATCTCTTCCATGACCATGGAAAGGTTGCGAATGTTGAAGTTCAACTGGGCATTGAGCAGGCTAAAACGCTCCCGCAGAACATCTGTGAGGCTTATCATGAGGCTGACCGATCTGTTCAGGTAGTAAAGCTCTTCGGCATGAGTGTGGAAGCCCAGTGTGCAAGAGAGTCGCACATCATCCAGGTACTTGAGCATGCTGTGGACATGGCTATCAGTGGCATTGATGTTGGTAAAGATTGTGCTGATCTCAATCTCATGGGATGTCATACGGCCTTCTAAGGTCTGAAAATGCTCAGCTGTCCGATTTTGCATGTATCGGGTATGGTATTGAAAGTCATGCATGTTCTCCTCATGGTCATCCAAGAAAGAGGAGATGTTGTCCAGCTGCAACTGTAAACTTGTTACTTGGAGTATGAGGTCATGCATACTCTCTGAATTCTGGCTGATCCTTTGCGAAGCAATAGCTAAATTAGTTTGAATATTCTTGACCAGATCAGCTGTTTTGGAAGAGGTGGCCTTCACGCTGCCAAACAGCCGGGTGTAGTTCTGCCACTCAGTCACAATCTTCTGTAGTGTCAGGGTCTCCTCATTTGTCTTTCTTTGGATGATCTGGACCCAGTCTGAGGTCTGCCTATTGGTAAAGTTTATTTGCAGCAAAGCAGTTTCAACATCAAAGTGTTCTTGTGTTAGCTCCTTGAGTGAGCTGCCTAGCTGAGAAGTGGCAGCCCGCCAGCCCATCACTTGGGCCAGAAAGAGGCTCAAACTCTGGTTGACCTGCTGAACAGCAAAGAAACATCTATCCACATCATCAGTGATCTTGCTGCTGGAAGATGAAAGCTGCTGGTGGGCTTGTCCAGCTCGATCAAGTAATACATCCTGGGCCAAGAGCTTCTTCTGAATCTCCTCCAGCTCCTTTTGCAATTTGCTAATTTCCTGTCCAAGTTGCCCTGTGTCATGACACAAGGAGCAGTTGTCCATTGATTTCTGATCTGAATGGAGCAAAAGAGTATCAGTTTAGTTGATAATTCTGTTTTAATGCTAAAGTTTAAGCAATAAGTGATTACAATCGGTTCCTTCCCATGACTAAATTATGAAGAACATATTAGGAAAATAATGTGCCTGCACAAACATAAACACGTTATAGAATCCAGCTTCACTGTTGCAGAATTTAAGCTAAAGTGATACCGAATAGCTTTCCAATGTGATTATCTGCAAATCACATCAGTCCAGAAAGCTTGGTCCTTGCTGCCTGAGGATGATGTAAGATGTTGTTAAACACAGCTGGAAACAATAAGTTGGTGATGGCTGAACCCAGCATTCAAAAAGTTGGAGGCACTGATGGCCTGCTCAATTTCTTGCTACAAGGTCCCTGATCTGGATCCTGGTTTTTTTCCCATCACTGTAATCTGCTAATACCTAAGAATTGAGAAATGGATCACAGGTCTTTGACATCAAGTCTTTTTTTTAAAAAATTAGATTTATATGCCGCCCTTCTCCGGAGACTCAGGGCGGCTTACAATGCGACAAGCAATAGCCTTCATACTTTTGTATATTTTTTATACAAAGTCAGCTTATTGCCCCCACAACCTAGGTCCTCAATTTACCTACCTTAGAAAGGATGGAAGGCTGAGTCAACCTTGAGCCTCGATCTTGCAATAATTGCAGACAGCTGAATGTTAATAACAGGCTACGTAGCCTGTTGAGCTATCTGAGGCTCTTTATTTGAACTTCAGTTACAAAATGTAGTTGAATAAATGGAAAACAAGTTCTAGCCACCATGTTTCTAAATTGTTCCTTATGGAAAAACATATATTTTAAGTTGTCCCAAGGCTAAATGATTCAATAACACATAAATACAATCATTCAAAGTAATGTCAATGATACGGAGAAGCTTATTAACTGGATGATTTTTCCTATGCTACTGTTGCAGGGGTGGGTTCTACTTACCTTTACTTCCGGTTCGCAACGGGCCCGCGCGTTCGCACTCGCTTCGCTTGTGCGCTCTTCTGCACATGTGCAGAAGCATTCTGACGATGTCGGGGTCGGTGGGCGGAGCCTCCCGCCAGTTTTACTACTAGTCAGGGGTGAAATGCTCCCAGTTCGGACTGGCTCGGGAGAGTAGGTAGAGATGGCGGCAGGCAGTTCGGAGAACCAGTAGCAAAAATCCCTGCCCCCGTCCCCCATGCCCAGCTGAGCTGTGCGATCATCAGAGACTTTTTTTCTTTTAAATGGCTCTGACGAGCCAAGCTCTGACGATCCCAGCTGAGTTGCCTGCTAATCAGGCAACTCAGCTGGGATCGTTAGAGCCTTTTGAAAACATTTTTTTACATGGTTTTACATGTAAAAAATGGTTTTAAAAGTAAAAAAAAAATTGGCCACACCCACCCAGTCACATTACCCTCACCACCACCAAGCCATGTCCACAGAACCGGTAGTAACAAATTTTAGATTTCACCCCTGCTACTGGTTCTATAGAACTTATGCAAACCGAGGGCAACCCACCACTGTACTGTTGGAAGAAATATCCAGGTCCAAGCCAGGAGAAAAGCACCAGAGATAAAATGGAGGCTGAAGGCTGATTGGAAAGAGAATCCATTTATTGATGAAGCAGAAGTACATGGGTGGTTCTGGGCAGCTGACCACATGGAGTTGAGAGTGGGGGGGCGGGTATTTATACCTTCTCTTGGGCTTTGAACTTGAACTTCCTGTTCCTGTGCAAAAACATGTATTCTATTGGCTGCTGTCAGACTCTCATCGGGCCATGTACAAATCCTAGGAGTTTTTCTGAGCTCCCAGGTTTTGTTGAAGCTTGGTGGATGCAATGTCCTTAGGAAATTGTGCAATGTAGTAAGCTCTGCTGCTAGTGGGTTAATCTTATTATGTCCTGGAGGATCATGTCTTAATCCCATCATCCTGGATCTGAAGGTCTTTTGTTTTATAAATAGGATGGACCAGTCTTTCTTAATGGGTAAAAAATATCTGCTGGGGCTATTAAGGAAGCTGGGGCTGCTTTCCAAGAGCATGTTTCTCCATTTCTCATTCTTTATTCCATCTATAATATTATGCCTTTTTAATATTTCTCAAAATATTTCATTCTTCTAGGAGGGGGGTGTCTTCCCTCACTACTCTACATAGCTAACTAGCATCCTATCATATACAACTCCAAATTTCGAGATGAATCCTCCAAAGAAAGAGTAAAAGTTCTTAACAAACGTGGTCTGATTCCAGCTTTCCTATATAAGATGCTTACCCCAACTGGAAACTAATTGGAGTAGGCATCCAGATGCCTACATGTCCATGTGACATAATTGTGTATGTATGGATATATACTTTATGAGAAGTTATAATCCTCATAATGAAAAGGCCAGAACAGCAACAGAGAGTAATTACTGCTAATTAAAACCAGTTGTGTGTAAGTAAGGTATTTCAGTTGATCCACAATCCTCATATACCCAACCAGTCTCAAAAACAATCATCATACAAATACAGTTCATGCATGCTCCTTTCTTCCAGCAGAAAAACAGCAAGAAAGAAAAGAAGAAGCAGGGTGTAAGAAAATGAGAGAAAAACATAAATATATTGGAAAGAGAAGAAAAAGGGGAACAAAACTAGATGGAGATAACAAGGGTTGGGTATGAGCCAGGGTAGTAAATTCCATTAAATTCTACAGAATGTTTATGATTGGATAAAAAGAAAAAGAGTGATCCAACAACAGCTAAGTTTTAGGTTGATTTAAAGAAGCAGCTTTCTTTGCAATCTTTTGAACCTTTTGCCTATTTCTTTGTTTTAACGAGTTCTTCTTTTTTCTTATCAGTACACATAAGAGGAATAAAAGAATGGAAAACAACCTGATGATTCTGACTAGCCTCTGTATGAATGTACCTGATCCGGGAGGCATAGCAGATGGTAAGGGGTTTTAAGTTTTAAACTCCCAGCTGCTGGCATGAAAAGATGGTTCCTCTGAACCTAGAAAGGCACAATAGAAACTCCCTATCCAATGAAAATCATTGCCTTGAAAGAGAAAATAAGTGACAACTTATTCCCTTGTCCATACTGAAATGGCAGATAGCTTCTGTGTTTTAGGATCAACCATCAACAGTGAAGGAACAGTCAAGAAATAAGCTGCAGACTAGCACTTGGTAGCACAGCCACAAATGCCTTGGAAAAGATATTCAGATGCTATGATGAATACAGTGGACAGCCAAGGAAACAAATGGCTCATCAAACAAATCAACCCAGACTTCTAACTTGAGGCTCAAGTCACCCTAGTTAGGACACATTATGCAAATACCTAGTTCCCAAGAGAAGGTGCCAATGATGGAAGAAGATGCCTGCCAGCAAGATGAATGAACTCAACCGGAGTTGCAATGAGTGCATTATTGGAACATTAGAAAGACCAATTAGGCACAGATTATGATGAAGAAAATTTATCTATATAAATTTTCTAAGAATTTACAACAATCAATCAATCAATTAATCCTCTCCATAACCACAATACCTCCCAATCTAAATACAACTGCCAGCCAAATCATTTATGAGAGATGCTGGAAGTTAATTCAGCACCATCTGAAGGACCAGAGGTTCTCCATGCAATGCCTTGCCTTGCATACAGGAGATATCAATGTCAAACCCTGTAGGAACTGAAACATGTACCATATCAGTATTGGAACTTCAAATAAATGGAGCTAATTGGAATGTAACATTCCTGGTTTTTTTGGATGAAAACATCAAAGTAGCAACATTGCTCTTACCTAGTTCCTGAAGATTGTCTTGGACTGACACAATCGTTTTTTCATAGTATGTCTGAGTTGAGTTAAATTTATCAGCTATTGATCCCACTTTTTTGAAAACTGAAAGAAAAGCGTAAAAATGAATTAGCATATGATTCTCTTCAACTCAAGATTACAACTTCATAGTCAGTCTCAACTGGTGAATAACTGAAAGTTGGGCAGCATAAAAAATTCCATGATGAAAGAAAACTCCATATAAGAGATTTTAATTGTTTGTTCCAGTGGTGGGTTTCAAATTTTTTTACTACCGGTTCTGTGGGTGTGGCTTGGTGAACGTGGCTTGGTGGGCATGGCTTGGTGGGCGTGGTGGGGGAATGTTACTGCAAAATCCCCATTTCCTCCTGATCAGCTAGGACTGATCAGCTAGGACTTGGGAGGCAGAGAATAGATGGGGGCGGGGCCAGTCAGCATTTTTACTACCGGTTCTCTGAACTACTCAAAATTTCTGCTACCGGTTCTCCAGAACTGATCAGAACCTGCTGAAACCCACCTCTTGTTTGTTCATTTCCTATTGCACCACAAGCCAAACAATGATGCAAATTTAAAAAGAAAAGGTCCAATCCAAAATAACATGTATAAAATCACCTTAACAATCTTGGCTAGGAGTTTTCAAGTGTCTCCTTTGCTACAAAGGTTACAAATTAATGGTCTTCAGTAATGAGACTCTTCCTGGGAGGGAAAATTAAGGGATTTGTATAACACATATGAAGAACAAATGCTTGGGAAGTCTGTCCCACATATCAGGTGTTAGAGCATTAAGTTTTGGCTGCCTATTGGAATGTTTACTGTTGTGTCATTTCTTTATAAATCTCTGCAAATATTAAAAGAGCCCAAATCTATATATGTACTTTGCCTCCAGACTTTCTCATTATTGAGATGAATGTTACAGTAGTCCAAAATGAGAAAATGTTCCTTTAAATCACAGGTGGGTTATCTGTCATCTCCTTTCTTGTGGTCTCTAGAGGCCTCTCTGAATATAACTGATTGAAGTGTTTTTCTGCCATCTTGATGTACAAAATATATAATGAAAATTGACAGTCCTAAATAAGCCTAGTACACCTTTAAAAAAAATACTCTAAAGCCATCTATTCCTACCCCCCCAAACTCCTTAGCTATCAAAAAGGTCTCTGTATCTTCTTTAAGACATTATCTTTTGAAATGTCCAATTAAAATGAGACCAATACGTATATCTATGAGATTTCAGTAAATCGATCTATTGATAGGAAATTGGTAGCTCAAGGAACCTGGTTAATCTTTCATTCTGCACCAGTGTATAATTACTCCCCTCTCCAATACAGAAGAGCCCATTTTTATTTTTTTTCCTTCAAGGGCAGATTTCTTTCCTCCTGCCAAGTTCTAAGCAACATGGAACAATGTCAAATTCTCTGGCCCATACATCTCCCCCAAACATTCCCTTGTCCTGGCCACTGCAGGATTTTCCTGACTCATGTTTATTTTGCAATTCACCATATCCTTTCAGTTCTTCCAAGCCAGCTGCTCATCTGATCCTTACATTCTGTACATCTCCATTGTGGTGTCCTTCTTATGGATAAGTTTTATTAGTGAGGAACAAAGCTTGAAGGGGATGAGGATTTATGGAATCAAATAGGATTTCTTGAATTTGACTGTTTAAAAATTCAATTTATATACCCGCAGGTGAAAATATTTCCAGAATATTTCCTAATTAATTTTCTGGCAGCAATCGAAAATTCCTTGTTATAGGGCCACACCCTTCAATCTGACCCCTGGTTTTTTTAATTGCCCCTTTGACTACTTTTGGCTGCAAGAGAGACTGAAACACTAGATCCCATTGCCATTTTTTTTTCTTGTTTAAATGGATTGGTAGACAGGTCCATCTAGAGACAAAGTCTTGAAACTGACCAGCCAATGCTTAGCTTTATGTATGGTAACTGAAAAGATCCATCCTTGAAGGAAGGCCTGGCTCCTCACATCATGTTCTTAGAGTAGTTTACAATTTTCACATCAAATCCACTCAGCTAAATTGGGAACCAGTTTAGTCTAGTGGTTAAGGCGCCAGGCTAGAAAGCCAGAGATTGTGAGTTCAGGTCCTGCCCTTAGCCACGAAAGCTAGCTGGGTTTCAGCCCAACCTACCTCCCAGGTTTGTTATTATGGGGAAATAATAGGTGGAAGGTGTGTTGGATATGTTTGCAGCCTTGAGCTATTTGTAAAAATAGAAAGGTGAGATACAAATAATTAAATAAATCCCTTTCTCAGACTCCATTTCTTCAATATCACATGGATATTGTCTTTTAAGCATTATTGAAGTTTCCTGCAGATGCTGCTGGGTATCCTGGAATGCTATTGTCTGAGTTTGTATATGGTAACAACCTCTGAGTTTTCAAAACCTGACAAACATATTATGGAATCAAAGTCAGAGCTCTCTGTGTATCTTATATACGGTCATATAGCGTGACTATATACAAAAAATATGTCAGGGATAAAAAAACAAGCTGTTTCTGAACTAAAATAATACTCAAGTTTCCACCACTGAAGTTGACCTTTCTTCTATGGTGTTCATTCTTCCCCTGTCGATTACGTCCTAGAATCTAATACACCAATCAGCAATTTAGGATTTTTGCTTTCCACCCTCTACATTCCTTGGCTCAAAAGGGGGAAAGATTCCTAATTGCCACTTGGAATTGGTTCAAACTGAGGACAAAAGGAAGATGAGCCTCTGTAACTATCCTTGGACAGTTGCTTTTTTAGGGTGCCATTTCCACTTGGCCTGTTATCAATATCAGATTGTCCCTTGAAAGGCATATGATTGCTGTATCCATTTTGGGAATATGTAGGCCATGCTTAGAACCTGGCGGATTATGAAGAACCTGAAATACACAAGGCCTAACAGTAGCCAACTGCTCTTTCAACACAGCCACTTTTGTTCCAGGCTTAACAAGCACTTTTGTTGCAGGGACCCATTATAGACCGTGAGAGGAATATGCGAACCAGATTGAGATGCCTTTTCATTCTTTCCAAGTCAAAAGAATGCTGAAAGAAATTATGCAAATGGGCACAGGACTTTGTATTTATCCATAGAACAAAATTAACATAGGTGGACTTAATTCGTGTGATGGAAGAGGCCAGGAAAAGAAAGACTGTATTTGTAAATGAACCCAATCCAGAGAATAAAACAGATGAAAATCCCACAAGGAATACTTTCAGATTACAAGAGGATAGGTCCTGCCCAAAAGGATTTTCTCTTAGGAACATAAACGAAAAAAATTCATTTCAGGGTGCAGCCCAGTTGTTCAGAATCAGGCAGCAAACAAGGTTATTATTATGGTTTGTCACACCATTAACCAGCTGCTCAGGTCCCAGATTGTTGGGTGGATCCAGGTTGTTGGGGGCAATATGCTAACTCTGTAAACGGCTTAGAGAGGGCTGTAAAGCACTATGAAGTGGTATATAAGTCTAAGTGCTATTGCTATTGCTATTGCTCAGACTGGATTTGGCATTTTTATCCACCTATCAACCTATCAACCAGGGGTGGGCTTCAAAAATTTTAGCAAGGGGCTCTTTAGCAGGGGTTGCTGGGTGGATGCAGCCATGGTGGGCGTGGCCTAGTTGGCCTCCTACGGGGCGGGGGGCGTTTTTGCCCTCCCCAGGCTCCGGGGGCTTTTTTCGAGCCTCCGGGAGGGCAAAAATGGCCTCCCCAGGCTTTGGAGGCCCTTTCAGGCCTTCCTGAACTTCCGGTAGACCCATTTTTTGCCCTCCCCGAGCCTCCATGAGAGCCCTGCACTTACCTGCATCCAAAACGGGCCACGTGGGGACTTCTGGGAGGGGTGGGGTGGGCAGGGCCATCCAGGAGTGGGATTTGGGGGTTCTCCAAACTATAAATTGAACACTTTCCTCCAAAGGAATAACATACCAAGATTGGCCTTTGCTAACCAGTTCTTAAAACTGAGTCATCAGTTGAGGAGAAAGGGGAACAAATGCAGGCTAATTGCTAGAAAAAAGACAAAGCTGGACCAAGAAGGGTCATCAAAAGGGAATCTGGGGAAAAAGAAGAATTCCTGGATACTTCTTCCCCTCCTCCTTCCAGGGTGCTGGAAAATGCTGAAGGAGAATGATTAACAATGCCTGAGTTCCTACAGATACACCCTGTCTGCAGCATTTAAGCCTGTGCTTTATGAGTCATAGCACTGCCAGCAGCTAACACCCTAATATTAGACAAAAATGTGGACCTTTTTCTGCTTGTTTTGCAGGGTTTACTATAGAAAATGGGGAACATGAAAAGATGTTTGAGCTACAGGATCATTCCTAGGGATGCAATAAAGAATATTCTAGCTATCTGGTGGATAAATCTGTTTGGACTTGCCTGGAACTGGATGTTGAGGCAAAATCTTATGTGGTTGGCTAGGGTAAGTTTGAACTTGACACGCCTGGGGAAGAAGGCAAAATTCTTAGGGCTGCTAACTCAACCACCTATTTATTAAATCTATGCCTTTATTTAGTGAGCGGGTAACAAAATAGCTTATTATAGTCAAAAGCACCAAGAAAAAAACCCTAACAATTTATGACATTCTATGAGAAACAAATCATTCAGAAAGTAGTGGGTCTAAAATTGGAGAAGGCAAAGTTTGCATATGTGTTTAAACAGTCTGGTTGAAAAAAAATCAGTAAAGGAGAGATAAAGGTCTGCCCCAACTTAGTCAAATCTAAATGCCAAATGTATTTCAGTGTACCAGTATTCCATTGACCACTTCTGATTTACTACAAGAGAAGCGTCTTTATACAAGATTATAGAGTAGAGTATATTCTGGAATCTTTCTAACAGGACCTGTGATAGAAAGGCATTTACTGTGATTGTGCTTTTTGCAAAAATAATCTGATAAATGCTATGAGTTATATTAGTTAAATATGAGGCCCATATGTCAATTGTTTTAATAATAAACGCCTAAATAAACAGGAAAACAGAACGAATTAAGCTTTACAAATCAAGTCTTATGATCTTATATTCTAGAGTTTTGCTTAATTTACAAAACATTGAAGTGTGTCCCATTAAAACAGGTGATCTGGAGAGAAGCCAGTCTAATTTTCCTACATTCAATTTTAAACTGCGAACTTTTAAATACAGCATCATACTTACAACAAAGTAAGGAAGTAATCCCAATGTGGAATGGAATGTATACATTCTGAGTAAGAGTTTAGTACTTGCTTGCAATGAGCTTTTTTCAATCTCTAAAAGGACAATGGTATTTGGTACACTGATGAATAGTATTAAAAGGAGTCTCAAAAAGCAGTCCTGAATATTATAACAGCCCTTGAGATATCTGCATATGAGCTATGAGGCCAGCCCAGTGTTATAAAGTTCTAATTGTGACAGGAAAGTACTATCCATTGTTTCAATAAAGGACATCTTGAGAAAATGGTTGGGATGCAGCACTAGAGAAATCTGGAGAAAATGAATTATGTAGACTCTTCAATTTTTATTTCAAACTGGTCATAGTACATAGATGGGCTTCTTGAAGACCTCTGGTTCTATCATCCTGGCTCTCCTTGATGTTTCAGCAGATTTCAATATCATCAAGCACTGGATTGCCTCTGCACTATGCTGCATTGGTTCTTCTCCTTTAGGTCAGGTATTATCAGCATGCTGATGATAGTCAATGGTTTTGGGTCCATCTATCCCTGGAGAATCCTGATGTTTGTCCTGGATGAGGTAGCAATTCCAATTTGGGATTAGTATGAAATCTGAAGGGGTTAGTAACTCTTGCCTTGAAATGGGTGATGGGTGTCTTTTCCTCAAGAGGCAGTCCTTGGACCCAATGGTTTTTGACAACTGACAACTGAGTTTCATACATTTCCTTTTTGGGTGTTAAGATGGTCAGTCTGCAGTTGATGAGAACCTTGGCGAAAATGGATCATCTGAACCCATCTCAGTTGCATTTCAGGCTGAGAGTTAGTACTGAGACAATCTTAGTCTTTCTTGCTTGTCAATGATCTGTAGCAGAGCCAGGATGAATTGGCTGTGGTGCATCCATCCATGTGCTCCTTGGTTTCTCAGCAGCTTTTGATACCATCAAACATAGCATCCATTTGAGCCAGCTCCATGGATTGGAGATTGGGGCACCATTTTAAAGTACCGGTAGTTCTCTTTTCTCCAGGATCCTGGAAAGAATCCTTCTTTGTAGCACCATCTATTCTCTGGAACAAGGTTCTCTCCAAGATCCAGATGATCACCACTCTGCTGTTGTTTAGAAGGGCTGTGAAGACCTAATTCTTTACCTAGGCCTTTGGCAAGGGAGAATGAGGCTTCTCACTTCATCATGCTTGTCATCTTTTATCTTTTTGTGCTTTGTGGATTTTATTGTAATTTATTTGATTGTTGCGAGCTGCTCAATGTCATTAAGAGTAAGACGATATTCAAGTTTAATAAAGTATTACATACACAACAATGGGAAATCACAGGTGCCTGTTCTTTAGCTGGTGTTGGCTGTCATATGAGTTCTGTCTAAGAACCTAGGGTACCATCATCATCATCTCCTCCTCCTCCTCCTCCTCAGATTCATAGCTCCTGCTCAAAGAGGCTAGGAAGGCCTCCCTACAAGTTTATCTTGTACATCACTTGTGATTGTCCTTGTATTAGTAAGCTCTCCAGACAGTCATTCAAGCCCTGGTCATAATTATTGCAATGCCCTCTACATAAGGCTGCTCTTCAAGGCTACTCAGTTGTTTAAGTATCTGGTCAAAATGAAGTGGTATGGATAGTAATGGGGATGCCTGTCAGCTTCCGGGTGCAATTCAAGGTGCTGATTATAATCTAATGGGAACCTAGAACTGGACCTCTTTTGTCAATGTACCTAGTCTCTGCAACAGGATTCCTCCAAATATTAGTATGAGAAATTAATTAGACTGTCTTCATTTAAAAAGCATAAGCGCATCAGTGTGCCTACTGTCTCTATCCCCATTTATTCATACCCATTTCCTGTGTTCATATCCATGCTTATACTTATTCCTGTTATCTTGTACATGTTTGACAAACTAATTAAATAAATAAATAAAATATGTTTTCCCCCTAGGCCTTGAGTTAAGATGGGTAATAAGCCTCTCATTAGACTTTTATGTAATGAGTTGGATGGTTGTCTCTTCAGTCAACTTTTGTCTTCTTTCTGCTTTGTTTATATTAATTTGTATTATTTTTACTACTGTAAGCTGCCCAGCATCATCATGGAGCTAGGTGACCTAATAAACACATGAACAAAAAAAGACTACTCCTTTACTCACCTAAAGCTGCCAGCACCACCACTGCCATTACCAGCAAGACAACAAAGACATACAACACTTTCACAGATGTCTGTAGCGTTAGGTTTTTCTCACACTGGCTGCAGTTTGTCCTCATCCGGCCTGCAAGGGATAAAGTACATATGGACAACCTGGTATAACTAGGTCTGAGTTCAGCTTCTGACTTCATTCATATGACTAGGATTTTTGAAATATACCCCAAAGAGAAGGGATTGTGAGAGCAGAGATTGCATGAAAACAGTCCCTTTTGGGAGAAGTATACAAATTTAATTAATAAATAATAAATAAATATACATAGATCTCAGGGGTTGGAAGAAAGGGTGTTTTTGGAGAACCCAGTAGAGTTTCCCAATATTTTCCAGCCCTGGAATGAAGTGGAAAATGAAGGGCAATGAGGAAGGAGACAACCCAGCCAGACTTAACTTGCTCTTACTATTTGGTCTGTATCGGAAGGAAGGCATTTCGTCGTCTTCTCCAGGAAGGTCTTCGTCTGAAATATAAAAGTAAAAATTTAAAAAATATTATTTTAAGGATCAACAATTGCCAAAAAAGCATTGCTGCTTTTTGTCTAGACCTGTTAGATTTGGCTTTTATCGGATATCCTTTTGAGTTCTTCGGGTAAAAAGAGGCTTTATTAACGAATGCCGGTGCCTCCCACAGACTTATAGCGCGATTAGAAAATTTTTTAAAAAATTGATTTATATGCCGCCCTTCTCCGGAGACTCAGGGTGCCTTACAATGCGTTAAGCAATAGCCTTCATACTTTTGTATATTTTATACAAAGTTAGCTTATTGCCCCCACAAACTGGGTCCTCAATTTACGTATCTTAGAAAGGATGGAAAGCTGAGTCAACCTTGAGCCTGGGGAGATTCAAATTTACTAATTGCAGACAGCTGGAGTTAAATTACAGTGCATTAGTCTGCTGAGCTATTCCAGGCTCTTTAGCTATGGCTTGATAATAACAATTAAGGTCCATGTCTGACAGTTGTTCCTTTCCGAAGAGATGTAAATGCTGCCATCCTTCTCTGATCAGGTGATCTCCAGATTACAGCTGCCCATAATTTTCTGGCAAGCAATTGGCCAGAACTCTCCAAAGTTGATAATCTGACACATCTGAAGAAACCAAGTTGACTTCAATGTTTCTGATTTTAACTTAGTTTTGACATCTTGTAATCTTTAATGGCAATTTTGTCCTCTGAGCGCCAGAACAGAAGGTCTACATTCAAGAGGAAGATATTGCCATCTTAGGGGTATGCTGTGCCATGCAGAAAATACGATATATTTTGCTGTGGCAGGGGAACAACAAGGGGGAAATATCTCTCACAGAACCTCTCTATGATATCAGAACTTCTGCCTAGATTAGGTTAAAAAGGGGGTGTATTGTTTAACACATTATGGGAAAGTCTTGTCTTAACATACTAAGTCAATTAATAATGTGCTTGTTTGAGCATACCATGTTAAGTGAACACAACTGACTTTGTTAACCTGATATGGGATTAAGTATGTCATATGAACCCTATCTTGAATTCATTGTCGAGAGGAACAGAAAACTGGGAGGTCAAGTTGAGTGGAAGGGAACAGGTGGCTGGCCGGCTAATCCCCTATGTAGAAGTATCTTATGATGCAATGTTCTATTGCAGGGCTCATTGATCAGAATCTTAAAACCACTGAAAAAAGAATACAAGGCTAAGACTATTAACAACTAGCTCATCATAGGTATTAATCTGGCCTCCATGACATACAATACCAAATCAAAGGGACAGATATGCCAAATAATGGGAGAGCATTACTTTCTCCATGCTCCTATTGCACAATTATTGGCTTCTATTGTAGAGCCAGTTCAATTTGACCCAGGATTATCAAAATGCAGCTATGTCTTAATATATATATGTAACTTACTCATTTCCGTTATGGTTATCAGTGCATTGTTGTACCAATACATGCTGAGACATTTATTCATACATACATATTGCATACTTACCTGCAGTTCTCTTTCCCCAGTGACTGTGTTTGATGGTGGGTGGGGAGAGGTGCAGCCTTTCTCCCTGCCTAAAGTCATTTCACTCAGTAACAATTTTCTGATGCTGTTTACAGGGTGGACATGCCTACATGCCTGTCATATGCATGTGTAATTACACATTTGTAAGATGTTCATCAGAAACCCTATTCAGCACAGTGTATTAATTACTGCTTGGCATTACAAATAGATTAAAGATGGAGGTTTTGGATCAAAAATTGAGACTTGAACATTGTTTTAAACCTTAGTACATCATAAAAATAGACAGGCCATTGTAATATAATGTGTTTACTGAGCAAGAAGGTCTTGAGAGACATGGTGAACCGGGCGGAAAAAATGATGTAAGCTGCTTACTGGAACGCCCAGCAGAGGCACCAAGGTGATGGATGAATGAATAGAGACAGGGTGGGACCCTAGATCCACGTAACAGCAATGATCTGTTGTGACTCCATTGCCTGAGTCTGTGTCATTGGCAAAGACAGACTCTGAGAGGGAGGGGAAGGAATTGGCAAGGCCTCAATCTCCAGGACCCTCTTCTCTGGCAATGCCTCCGGAGGACACCGAAGGGCAAGAGATAGGCCCAGAGCCAAGCACGTCCATGCAGCCACAGGTGGACAGTGATGAGGGTAATGAGTTTTGGCTGAATCCTCAGCAGCGTTGCAGGGACAAGCCCGCACAACAGAAGAAAAGGCGTTCCAGAGATTAGGCTGAGTCACTGGACCACACCCCATAGGGTATAAAAGGGGGTGAGTTAGCCTTTCAGACTCTGTGACAGACAAAACTAACTCCTATCGAGTCACATTGCATCTCTGGAAACAGCAAGATCGGTTTTGGTTTTATTCTCATAAGCTGGACAATTCCTGACCGTGTGTATTTCTGTTTGTTGATAAAAGTTCTTGGCAAGAAGCTACTGGGTGGCTGCCAAGCGTCTTATCCGAAGAATTGGTTGTCTGCCAGTTTATTTAACCTCCAGCTGTCTATCTGTGTGTGTGTGTGAGACGGGGACAGAACAGGATCAGGCTAGAGACAAGGATGTAAGGACAGTATCAGAATGAGCCAGATCTAGGTCTCAGACAGCCAAAGAGAAACATTAGTATAACACTGATATACTATGAGGATCCTGAGCTGTCAGAAGTGCCAGTTTATCTTGAGCTCCTCACCAGTTAGCATTGAGAAGGCAGAATCATCAGAGCCTAAAAAAAGAGCATAAAAGCAACAATCCAAGAATCTTTAGAGAAATTAACTTGCTGAATCTGCATTGTATTCCTCTCACTGTGTTTATCTGGCTCTGCAATCTTCTGTTCCCTAGCTGGGGTCACCATCTAATTGGATGAAGCAACATTAGTTGGGAAAACATCCTGTGTATGCTTTTAGATTGTATCATGAGCTTTGCCTGAATAACTTTGTAGTATTTTGCTTGGTTGCCTATTTAATGTATTGTATAAGTAGCATGGACACCTATTTCAGATTGCTGTGCTTTATTCTTTCCTGAGTATCATCAGAGAAAGACTTATGCACTAAAACTGAGAATGTCTTTGAGAATTCAAAGCAGCTGCTAAAAAGAAGTCGTTTCCAAAAAGTACTAGAGAATATTTCTATAAATCTCTTAGAAAGGAGTCAACCCCCCCACCCGTTTGCTGATAGTTTTAATTCGGTGGCTTACATCTCTCCTTCCAAGGAAGACTTTCTCACTTCCTTAAATATAATTTCTTTCTGTGCATAAGAAGTCATGTGTTGGCACAGTTCATCCTAGACATATGGAATGAATGCATGGTTGGGAACTGTTCCTAGAAGCTGACTAAGCAATACACAAGAGCAGACCATGTCCGGCCTGGTAGGTTCCCAGAACCAAGTTAAACATTTCTCTTAAGTACATAACACTTCCTGTGGATCACTGAGAAGCAAAGTTAAATCTCTACACCCTTGAGGTATCTGATCAGGATGGCTATTTCCTTATTGTTGATGGCGTACTGTTGTTAGGAAACTATCTCCTGCCATCTGGTTGGTTGCTGATTAATTAGACAAGAGGGGGCAATGAGTGTTTTTCTCAGCTTGGTATGACTGAACGTAAGTGTGGGCTGTTCATTTTCTTTGACAATTTCTGATAGTGCAACAACCCCTGCAATACTTCAGTGCAGGAATCCCCAAACCTGGCAGCTTTAAGACTTGTGGACTTCAACTCCCAGAATTCTCCAGCCAGCTATGGGAGTTGAAGTCCACAAGTCTTAAAGCTGCCAAGTTTGAAGACCTTGGCAGCTTCAATGCATCTCACCACTCTTCGATCTCATGCAAATGCTTTTCAAGCCATAATTAGATTTGCTTTGTCCCAATTTCAAAAATTTTCTCTAGCCTATGTTTAAATCTACAATTTTATTGGTTCTCTTTTCCTTTTTATTGCTATGATTTCATTTATTTGTTTTTCCACGGTTAACAGTTACTTTGTCTATAATCGTATATAATTCTCCTTGAGAGTTTGTGTAGCTAAATATTATCAGATGTATTTGAGTATACATGGACTGCATTGCTCTGAAAAACTTTGATGGGGTCTGCCCAAGCCCATAGCTGGGATGCACCACAAAGATTTCCTGTACACCCCTAAATTTTTCTAGTTACTTGATATAGCTCAAGATAGCTCAATCTCCCCCTTTTTTTGGCAATTCTGCAAGGCTTTTGGGCAACAAATGAGCCTGATCTACCATTTATAAATAGTTCTATCAAGTCACCAAGAAGTTTCTGGGCTTTTATATCTGTCCAAATTTTTAAATCTGTGCTTTTAGTATCTTGCCAGGACCCAATATCCTTGAGGTTTCTTGCCAAATGTTTTGGAAAAGACCAATGGACAAGATTCTTGGGGGAATGAGCTCTCCTTTAACTTTCCTGTTTTTTGTTTTCTTTTTCTGGATGAGAAATCAATGTTATTTGGATACTGTGGTTAACCAAAGAGATGCCCCAGAGATTTCTTTGCCAGCCATAGGCTAGGCAAGTTGACAGAAAAATCACAGATTTGGCAGTGACTTTGGTCATCAAAGTTAAAGACACATGACAAAATGTAAGACTTGATAGAGCTGGCACTCTGCCGGTGGTAGGAATCTCCTGGGCCACTTATCTTACATACATAAGCAGGATATCCAATGCTGGACTGACCTCAAATCATTCTTTTTACTATGTTTAATGGGACACTTTCCACTTTCTAAAATGTATTAAGCTAAAAAAAAAAAGTAACTCAGCCATTTTACCAAAATTAAAGGTTTTTTTTAAATGTCAGGTTTTTTTTAATTATTTCAAAATTGCTGGGTATATGCATTGCTGACCTTATAACAGTAGTCAACAAATTCTTTCCACAACTGGCTTTTCCTTCTTGAAATGAATGATTTTGTAAATATGTATGCTTATTCAACTCTCAAGAGCTCAACCCAGAAGAAATGTATTTTTAGAATTACTGCATTGGTATGAATTTGGGGGAAGCTTGACTAAAGAGTGCAATGTCAAATCCAAACTTGGGCAATTTGGAAAACATAATGCCCATGGATGTATTTAATAACCATGGAAAGTTTAATTATGATAGTGCTTCAAACTGAGCTTTACATGGGGCATGGGGGGAGCGGGAGGGGGGGCGTAGGGAGTGACTTGCCTAACAAACACTAACCAATTCATGCTGAAAGCAAAATTTATGCTGAATTGAAGGCAATATTGAGATCAGACCTGGCCCTTTGTTTCTTGGTTTCTTAGCCATAGTATTACATCACAACATGTTTGAAGAAGATAATAATGGAGGGAATCTCAAAAATGAATTTAAATTTCTAATCGGAGAAATGTTGGAAGTGTCATCAGACCCCAGGATCATATTACCATATGTAGTGGACATGCGTAGAAGCAAGGAGATAGTGGACTAAGATACACATGTGATTGGAAAAAATGACAAAAAGACATATTGATTTTAAACCAGAAACATTTTTATTAGGGATCTTACCAGAGACATTCAATAAAGAATTGCAATATTTAATTGTGAATATTTTAACAGCGGCTAGAATTGTATTTGCTAAAAACTGGAAAGGAGAAAAGATACCTACTGATGAAGAAGTTATTAAGAAAATGTTGGACTGTGCTGAAATGAGTAAACTGACATTTGAAATAAGAGAACAGGAAGATAAACAATATTATTTGATATGGGAGTTATTCTATCTATGGATAGACAATAAAACATGAAGATGAAATATGATATATGAAATGAAATGAAGATAAAATGAATAAATAACTATTTTCTTTTAGGGGAAAAGAACATGTGTCGTATATTGATATTTTGAAGATTTTGGGAGCACAAAAGGATTTTAACTGACCCAAACACTGTCTGTAATTGTTTGAAAAGATGATGTTTTTATGTTGTTTTTGTTTGAAAATAAAAAAATATATATATAAAAAAATGAATTTAAATTTCTGATCTTTGTTGATTTATCATACACTCTTCATCCCAGCTTGCTATTCCAAAAAATCTTCAGGGTGGCTGAAATATTTCTGGGTAGGGATCATTATGTCTTGAAGTGATCTGATTTTGAAGATCAAATCTTTGGCTTACTCAGGCTCCATAATCAGACAACTTGAGAAAAGCAGGGGAAGGATACTGTCAAGTGGACTCGGCCTTCCTATATTTACTTAATTTTCTCATGCATGCAAGCAGTTCTCTGTTTTGAGAATCACTCCCTTATGTCAACAGAAAATTGTCACTGGGCAGCATGCCAACTTTGGGAATTGCATAAAAATAGTCTAGTGCTGAAAGGTTTATTTATGATTGCATTTGTGTGTTTTTGAAAGGCAAATGTACTATCGGACCATGTTAATGGAAGAACAGACACAAATAGCAAAATAGTCTAAATCCTGGGGAAAAGCCTATGACTGCAGGGCAAAACTTTTAAAAATATGATGCTAAATAGATTCTTGATAGAGCATTACATGGACATTTCTAAGAGTAGGCAATGGATGTAATTCTTGGGATACGCTGTTATGTAGATCTGATTGAACTGAGTGGGAATCAGAATATTTTTTTTGCAATTATTCTCTATAGTGGAAGAGCTCGTCAGCTATACACAATCATTATAAATTTAATCATTTATTTTAGGGAATTCAACTCTTCTAGTCCTTTGTTGAAATGGAATCACTCCTGTTACACAGTATTACCAAATATGGAACAGATGGTATGAATGGATCAATAGATGGAAAAAAAAGTCAAATACATTAAGAAATTAAAGGTAACAAACCTACACCGTCATTAGGAAATTAAGGTTAATGTATATATATATTTATATGTTTAAGTATTATAGATAGATAATTTTGTTTATTAGTTTTAGTATATAGGTAATATAAAATTGTATTTTCGTTCTTAGAGTCAAGAATGTTTTGTACAATTTTTTATCTTTTTACATTGAATAAAGTTTGTTTTTAAAATTAAAAAAAAAAGGAATCACTCCTGTTAATTTTGCTAGAATTTAGAGCAGACTTCCTCATTTTGATATCCCAGCCCAGGTCTCTTGGACCAGAATGCCAACAATCACCAGCTAAATTGGGAAATTTAGGAGCCAGGTTGAGAAAAGTTACAGTAGCAACTTCAAAGAACTTCAAAGAAGGAGCTACCTTAGCATCTCAGCAAGTATCAAATTAACCCCTTCTTGCATCCTGGGAAATTCTGCTTGCTAGCAGGATTTCTGTGCTCACTTGAGCTCTGTTTTTTAAAAATGAAAATAAAAGTTTGTGCTACCCATTCATCAATCCTGAAGGCTAAAACTAGCAATCATCCCATTTCTAAAGAAGAAGCCAACTCCTTTCTTTTGGCACTTCAAAAACATCTGCTCACCTTAAAATACAGAGTGGTTTCTTGCAATATTATTATCACCCAGAAAGATGGATCGTGCATCATGGGCATGAAAGGAGAGTGGGGTTAAATGCAGTGTCTACTCTGCAATGTTTTGCAAATTGCACAACCCGAGCAAAAGTGCTATTCATTGCACTCCAGGAGCCATGTCATGCTTTCTCCCAGGCTTCAAAAGCTGCCATTATCACTGAGGCTCGGATGCCAGGTAGAGATACCCTCATCTTGATGTTTCCTTAACAGATTTAGTATGGTAAGTTAAGTCAAATACTTTGCTTCTTCATATAGCCACACTGCAAAACCTGTTGCAGTAGAGCCAAGGAATAGGATTATTATGCCTAGTCTCAAACAGAATGGCCCAGGGGCTGAATAGTGCCCTTCTGCACATGCACACATATGCTGATTCTCCAGAATGGTGGGATTGAAAATTATGCTTGCATTATGGGGGGTATGGAAGGGGAAATAAGGTGCCAAGCAGGTAAGCCCCAAATGGGTCCAAGCCTCACCTGTTCTTAAAGTTGGCTGCTTGGTATGCTGTACAAATACCTGGGCTGATGGAAATTGTGTGTTCCTGAGATAAGTTGTTGAAGGACTAGGCAGGGATTTAAACACTCAAAGAGCCATTTGGATCAATTTCCCACAAAAAAACACCAAAAAACACCACAACACCGGGAGCCACAAAACCCTTCCCGTACCTGACTATTGCCGCGGTGGCGGTTGATACCCCCAGGCTTATGGTCATGGGGGATTGCCATCAATCGTGAGACGTCTGAGACGGCTCGGGAGTTCATGGCTTCCATGACGGCTATGGACCTGACCCAGTTAATTTATGGCCCTACTCACATGGGGGGAAACACGCTAGACCTGGTTTTTGTCTCTGGACAGTGGTTGAGTGATCTTGAGATAGGGGATGTAGCGATTGAACCCTTGTCATGGTCAGATCACTCCCTCCTTTGCTTAGACTTTCGAACCGCCGCACCTCGCTGCAGGGAGGCAGAACTGGTGAAATGGTTCTGCCCCAGGCGCCTAATAGATCCGGATAGGTTCCAGACGGAGCTTGGGCCATTTCCTGAGGCTCTGGCACATGGCTCGGCCGAAGACTTAGTGGCCGCCTGGGATGAGGCGGCCGCCGGGGCTTTGAACCGAGTCGTGCCTTTGTGGCCTCTGACCCGGCACCGATCTCACCTAGCTCCTTGGTATACTGAGGAGCTGAGAGAGATGAAGCGCCGGAAAAGATGCCTAGAGAGCAGTTGGAGGGCCAGTCGTTCTGAATCTGACCGGACACTGGTAAGAGCTCATATTAAGAATTACATAGTGGCGATGAAAGCGGAGAAGAGGAGGTACTTTTCCGCTCTTATTGCGTCATCAGATAATCGCCCAGCCGCCCTGTTTAGGGTGACCTGCTCCTTGCTGCAACAGGGGGTGCGGAAGGACCCCTTGGAGGGTAGAGCTCAGGACTTTGTACAATATCTGTATGACAAAACCGCTCAGATTCGGGAACAGCTGGACTCTAACCCTGAATGGGTAGATCCAGGTGAGGTGACTGGGGCAGGTCTTGAGACTATTATATGGGAAGAGTTTGACTCTGTGACTCCAGAAAACGTGGACAGGATACTGAGCAGTCTGAGCGCAGCCACATGTTTATTGGACCCGTGTCCCTCCTGGTTGGTGCTGGCCTCCCGGGAGGTGGCACGAGGCTGGCTCCAGGGGATTATAAATGCTTCTTTGAGTGAGGGTGTCTTCCCCGCTGCTTTGAAGGAAGCGGTGGTGAGGCCCCTCCTCAAGAAACCTTCCCTGGACCCGGCAATGTTGGTAAATTATCATCCTGTCTCCAACCTTTGCTTCATTGCGAAGGTTGTTGAGAGTGTGGTTGCGCGACAGCTGCCTCAGTACCTGGATGAATCGACCTATCTAGATCCGTTCCAGTCGGGCTTCAGGTCTGGGTACAGCACAGAGACGGCATTGGTCGCGTTGGTTGATGATCTCTGGAGGGCTCAGGACAGAGGTTGTTCCTCTGTCCTGGTCCTATTAGACCTCTCAGCGGTTTTTGATACCATCGACCATGGTATCATGCTGCGCTGGTTGGAGGGGCTGGGAGTGGGGGGCACCGTATTATGGTGGTTCTCCTCCTTTCTCTCCTACCGGTCGCAGTCTGTGTTGACAGGAGGGCAGAGATCAACCCCGAGGCCCCTTGTATGTGGGGTGCCACAAGGGTCGGTCCTCTTGCCCCTCCTGTTCAACATTTATGTGAAGCCGCTGGGTGAGATCATCCGTGGTTTTGGGGTGAAGTATCATCAGTATGCTGATGATACTCAGCTGTACATCTCCACCCCAGACCACCCCAACGATGCCCTCGAAGTGATGTCCTGGTGCCTGGAGGCCGTACGGATCTGGATGGGGAGGAACAGACTCAGGCTCAACCCTTCCAAGACCGAGTGGCTGTGGTTTCCGACATCTCGATATAGTCAGTTAACGCCATCTCTGACTATTGGGGGTGAGTCACTGTCCCCCACAGATAGGGTTCGCAACTTGGGTGTCCTCCTGGACTCGCGGCTGTCTTTAGAAAGGCATATGATGGCCATGGCCGGGAGAAGTTTTTATCAGGTTCGCCTGATTCACCAGTTGCGTCCCTTTCTGGATCGGGATTCGTTATGCACGGTCACTCACGCCCTCGTCACCTCACATCTGGACTACTGCAATGCTCTCTACATGGGGCTCCCTTGAGGAACAGCCAGAGGCTCCAACTGGTCCAGAATGCAGCCGCGCGAGTGGTGATGGGAGCGACGTGGTGCTCCCATGTGACTCCACTCCTGTGTGAGCTGCACTGGCTGCCAGTGGTCTTCTGGGTGCGCTTCAAGGTTCTGGTTACCATCTTCAAAGTGCTCCATGGCTTAGGACCAGGGTATCTTCGGGACTGCCTTCTGCCTCTAATAGCCTCTCACCGACCAGTCCGTTCCCACAGAGAGGGGCTCCTCAGGGTGCCGTCAGCCAAACAGTGTCGACTGGTGGCCCCCAGGGGGAGAGCCTTCTCTGTTGGGGCACCGGCCATCTGGAACGAGCTCCCCCCTGAGATAAGGAGAATACAGGACCTATGTACCTTCCGCCGCGCTCTCAAAACGCTCCTATTTCATCAGGCTGGTCTGGCTTAAACCTCCCCTTTATAATGGGTTTTATACTGGGTTTTTAAATGTCTTATATAATTGGATTTTAATTTGCTTCAGCCAAATTATTTAATTTATTTTAAATTTTTTAACTTTTTTTTTTTTATTGAAAAAGTTTTACAATACATTTTTAACCCCACAATTACCCCCTCCCCCCTTTCCCCCCAACCCTCCCCCCCCTGACTTCCGTTGCATACAAATCATAAGTATATATCAATCATTATTAAAAATTAGCTATAGGTGAGATCCATAATATATATCATAACTCTAACAATAAAATTAATCCAGAATTCTAACTACTAATAAAAAAAAACATATTAAACAAATAAAGTTTATAAGATTTGTAAATGCCCCCTTAAAACTACAGATGTATAAAAATTTTCCCCATCATTTTATCAAAGACAGCAGTATAAACAAAGTATGTATCAAGTTAATATCTAAAAAACAATATAATATATATATTTAACCTAATAATAACAGTAAGAGTAATCCTTTATTACTTCAAGCTCTATCAAAAAGCTAACCAAAAATTCTTAATTTAGTACTTATTCTAAACATAATCATCCCATTTTTGTTGTCCTCAATCAAATACTAGCTGGTACTTCTTAGTTTGATATTTGTTCTGCACATAATCCACCCAATTCTTCCAATCCCGAACAAAAACTTCATGGGTCCTATCTTTTAAATATGCAGAAATCTTTGCCATTTCCGCAAAATTAGCCATCTTCAAAGTCCATTCTTCTATAGTCGGTACACTATGTTTTTTCCAATATTGTCCAATCAGTAATCTAGCTGCAGTAATCATATATAAAATCAGTCTTGTTTCATTCGGTGAACAATCCTTAACTATACCCAACAAAAACAATTGCGGAGAAAATTGAAGCTTCTTTTTCAAAACATTCTGCATAACCCACCAGAGTTTAATCCAGAAAGCTTTCACTTTCCTGCAAGTCCACCAGATATGAAAATATGTAGCATCCAAACAATCACACCTCCAACATTTAGGTTGAACATTTGGATACATACATGATAATTTCTTAGGATCTAAATGCCATCTATAAAACATCTTATAAAAATTTTCCCTCAGATTCTGTGCCTGCGTAAATTTAACATTCTGGACCCAGATCTTTTCCCAAGTTTCTAACATCACTGGTTCTGCAAAATTCTGTGCCCATTTTATCATACAATCCTTAACTAGTTCACTCTCTGAGTCTCTTTCTAGCAATAAATTATACACCCTCTTAATATGCATCGAAATTTTTTAACTTTTGTATGACATTGTATTTTAATCGGCTGTTCACCGCCCTGAATCCCTTCAGGGAGTAGGGCGGTATACAAATTTGATAGATAGATAGATAGATAGATAGATAGATGGATGGATGGATGGATGGATGGATGGATGGATGGATGGATGGATGGACGGACGGACGGACGGACGGACGGACGGACGAACGAACGAACAAACAAACAAATAAATAAATAAATAAATAAATAATATTTCTTGAGCAGCCACAAAACTAGCATATGTAGTTTTTTGTTTTTTTGTTTTTAATTTAATTTATATGCCGCCCTTCTCCGGAGACTCAGGGCGGCTTACAGCACGTTAAGCAATAGCCTTCATACTTTTGTATATACCTGCTTAGTAGGGCTTTCAGTCCCCCCAAGTGGTGCTCTTTTTATACAAAGTCAGCTTATTGCCCCCACAATCTGGGTCCTCATTTTACCTACCTTGAAAGGATGGAAGGCTGAGTCAACCTTGAGCCTGGTGAGATTCGAACTTGCAATAATTGCAGGCAGCTGGTGTCACTTTAACACCACTTAAGCTGCTGCTTAAGCTGCTGCGCCACCAGGCTCTGTGAATTAAATGTTCTTTTTTCTTCTGAAACTTTTATTTTCTTGGATTTATCCATGGTTGGCCTACCGGGGATCGAAAAGCTCAATAAATCGCATGCCAGCAGTTGTCGCACATTGGCGGTTGTGACGCAGCCACATGCAGTTCCAGAGCTGCAGGTTGCTGACCCCTGGACTAGGGAGACCCAGACTGAAGTCGCCCCTTGGTCAAAGAATGACTTAGTCAGTTGCTCACATTTAGCCCTACTGCTACATAGGCTTCCTAAATAAAATTAAGGAAAGTCCTCTTGTGGTTCTTGGAGGTGCTACATAAATACAATGAATGAACAAACAAACAAACAAATAACAGAACATTTGGATCACACCCAACTACACTGCATTTAAAAGCTGTGCCACCAGCTGTTTCTATAAGAGAGGAGAATCTAGGAAGCAACATCTGTATTGCCTTTGGTTATTCCCTTTAAAATGGCCACAGAATTGGTGTTGGAAAACCACCATCTGAGTAAGATTTTCAGCTTGGAGACATTACTCTTTCTTTGAGGCTCTGCTTTCTCCCTTGAAGTGCTGGGCTTGGCTCCCTGCTCTGCAGTCTGTTGGTAGAATACAGGGAGCACTCCTGCTCTGTCTTGTGGTAGCATGGCATTTGGCCTGCTTCCCAATTTCTGATTCTTGGCTCTGGTTCAGCTGTAGAATTGGCATCAAAGGAGTCCCCCCTCGATTCCTGACCAAAGAAGTTCCCCCATCATGCATTCTCTTTCCAATCATCTTCCTTTCTCTGTTCCCTTTGGTGCTTTTGAACAAGACTTTTACCATGCAATTTCTTGTCTTAGTCACAGAATTGTGCAAATACATACTATCTTCCACGCCATCCAGAAAACTATCTTCTGTATTTGTTCATTGCTTCTTTCATTTCCCCCTCCCATTTAAAAAGGAAAACATGGCATAACTGATAACCAGTTTTTGATTGCTAATGCTAAGAGCACCCGCTCTGGAAGGACAGAATATTCACAGATTCATTATTTATTGCAAGAAGTCAGAACAGCATATATGAGAGGTTCCTCTACATTTATCACCACAACCCCTGTAACATAAGTGGGGTTGAGTCAGAGAGAGTGACAGGCCCAAAATCACCCAGTAACCTCATGACTGAGGGGAGATGTGAACCTGCTTTTGTTAATTATTAGCATTAATTGAATTATAGCAAGAATTTTCAGAGCGGCAGCAATCCAGATTACAAAGAAGAGGCCACTTTTTCCCTCAACTAAATGATTTTTAATAAATCAACCATATTACATCTTGGCCCACTAGGACGGGAAGGCAGGGTATGTTTTGGATCCCATTGATTAGGGATATATACATCTGGTGGGACCATGGAAAAGGGCCTTCTTAGTGATGGCCCTTTCTTCTTGGATCATCATTCCCCCTGGTACGAGTGGCTTCTACCTTGTTGCTTTTCCAAAAGACTGTAAAAATGTAGTTTTGTCACTGGGCCTGGGGACCACAAATGAAGATGGAGCCATCAAATGGTTGAATTGATTGTGTTGTTACTGCTAAGGGGTAGTGGGGTGGGTTTTTTTTAATGTGGTAATTTTTAAATGTTGTAAGCTGCATGGGGTCAACTATGTGTGAGTTGGACAGCCGTATAAAATTAATAAATAAATAATAAACTCCCCATTCTTCCTACACAAAATACTGATTACTAGTGCCATCAGCTTAGGTCATTTAGCCAAATATCTAGAAGGCAAAACCGTTCTGGTTAGAAAGTCAAGTTCAGTATAATCTGTCAATCAGAGATAGAACTGGGGAAGACCTTCTACAGCCAAAAGCTCTATAGATAAAACACAAATCAAGCCGCCAATGTTGAGGCATATTAAAAGATGAGTTGAAAGGAATAAGGATGGAATTTTTATTTCCAGATGGCATGATAGGCAAATATTAATAAAATGGGATCTCCAGCTAGAGTGGGGGGGGGGGAGTGTGAAGAAGGGGTGAACTTAGAGTCCTTGTAGAGCAGGAAGAAACATAGATTTCACCTCCCCCAGAAACCCTGAAACTCTTATCTGGCTATTCCTAAGAGAATGCAGTTAGTTTGGCAAAATTCTTGTAAATAGGCATGCAGCAATAAAGAAGTAACTTTGATCAGCTCACAGTGTCCTTCTGGTTTCTTGTGCCTGACAGACAAAGAGAAAAGAGCAACTGCCTTCTGAAAGATCTAGCATTCAGAGACTGCAATTTGGTTTATATCTACTTTCCCTTAATGATGATGATACCTTCCAAATCTGTGGATCATCACATCTCATAATTTCCAGCTAGCATAATCAGGCTGGGAAAAATGGTTTTAGGTGAGGGATAGCTGCAGGGAAACAAGATTTAGTATATGTTCTGAATTCAACCAATTCAGGAAAAGACTTGTGGTACTTGCAACAGTCCAGGACTTTTAAAACAGGAGGAGTTGGAAACATCAGCTTTCTCATTTCAATCGCATCATTATGAACACTGGTATTAAATGAATCATTTGGCCAACTGGAGGGGGAATGGAACCCTTTAATCAGTTTTTGTGGAAGTTTGAAATCTGAACTGTACTTTTGATCTCTGAAGTTGGACCAGGAAAATGGGTGGAGGGGGGAACATCCTGAGGCCCTGAGGCAAAATATTGCTATAGTTGTAACTGGCCTCTTCAAGAGGATGTGTTAGGACTTTTGGTAATCCCACACCGTTTCATGTCAGCCACTCATTTTCCCTCTCTTGGTTTCCCTTTTATTAAACATTTTCTCAGAATTCCACTTCCTTGTTCACCATATAGCAATTGTTCCTGGGCACCAGATTTTAAAAAGATTCAGAGAAGCTGGAAGAGGGATAGAAGATGATAAGGAGAATGATCAGAAGAAAAGAAAATTGGGGGATTTATAGCCTTCAGTCTTTGGACAACACTGGCTCCTTCAGCCAAGAAACTGAGATGAGCACCATGTGGTAGAGTCAGACATGACTGACAGGGAAACCTTTATCTTTAAATGACAATAGAGTAGTGATCTGCCAGCACTTTAAAGTATCTGAAAGGGTTGGGAGCATAGGCATCAGGGTGTCACACTGAAGAAGGTCAAGAGATTTTCACATGGAGTGTAATCCTGTACAAGCCAAAGGGGAAGTGGTGAAATAATCCTATTGTGATGGTAGCTATACAGATCTTCCACACGAAAAGTCTGTTTTGGAAGAACAGAGACCGAGTATCGGCCACAAGAGAGGGTTGTTGCCTCTATGATATATGAAAACTGTTCTTTGTGGGATATATGAGTTGCCAATGTTGGGGGAAAAAATACTGGGTTACATGGATTGTGGTCAAATCTGGCAGGGCTGTTACTACTTTATGTGATCGTACATATTTCCCACTCATTTCAGTTGAGGTTAAGGAGAACATTCAATCGCCATCCCTCAGCAGTCTTCTCCCACTCCCTCATGCTTTTCAGATATTTGACAACTCTCATCACCAGGCAATACATCCACTGGTTTAATATTAATACTTTCTGTCCTACAGCAAAGGATGCAAAGCGTGTGCGTGATGCGAACCGGTGGTAAAATAGATTAGAACCCACTGCTAATTAACACCTCCATGAAGCTTTTGGCAGAAGTCATTCGCTATTCTGGAGTATGGTGAGCATCAATATATGACCCCTCTACTGCTTTGGATGAGGTCACACTTCCCTAAAAGCTCAATTTTTTCTGCTAAAGAAGCAGGTGAGGGTACGGCCAGAAGAGCCTTTTATGAGCTTCAGCTTGTTTGATCATTGTGTCCTCTCCTGAACCAGGAGAGGAAAACAAAGACACCTGCCCTTATCAGATTATCATCATTTTCTCTAGGTGGGGCTACCATTGAAGATAAGTTGGAAGCTACAGCTGAAACAGAATACAGCCATTTATTTATTTATTAGTTTGATTTATATATCAATGCATTGATTACAATGCATTAAGCAATAGCCTTCATACTTTTGTATATACCTGCTTAGTAGGGCTTTTGGGGGGCCCCTGAGCGGTGTTCTATTTTATACAAAGTCAGCTTATTGCCCCCACAAACCGGGTCCTCATTTTACCTACCTTGAAAGGATGGAAGGCTGAGTCAACCTTGAGCCTGGTGAGAATTGAACTCGCAGTAATTGTAGGCAGCTGGCAACTAAGTACTACTTTAACAGCAGCAGTTTAGTCCACTGCACCACCAAGGCTCTTCATTGCCTGATTGCCTACTTGCAGATCAGTGCTAGTCTAATTTGTGGCTGTTGTACTAATTGCCAGTAGGCATCTGGGTTCAATTCAAGAGTCTGGGTGCTGATGTTATACATCAGGTAAATTTGTACATCTTATACTATCTAGGCAGGAAAAGCTGTTGCAGATACACAATCCCTCAAATCTCATCCCATAACAGGTTGGGATCTGAGGGAGTGACTTTTTCAGCGATAGTCCCCACACTGCAGAACAGCTGCCCACATGAGGGCAGATTAATACCAATCCTTTTATCCTTCAAGAAATTGACAGAGACCCTCCTCTTCCATAAAGCATTCAAGATGAAGACTTTCACTTGGAGGACAACAACTATTGTACTTTTAATTGTATCTTTTGTAATAGGAGGTTTTGATGTTTTAACATAACCAATCTTGAATTTGAGGCGTGCGGTAAGAAATATCCCTGATTGTCTCCAATTGTCTGTAGGCCACAGTATGGGATAATTGTAGTCCCATCTCGCTTCCTTAGTCTTCAGCTATTAACACAACTGTTTAACCTGATCACAGAAAGAACCCCTTTTCTGAATTTACAGTCTATTAAAGCAGTGACTAACCAAGCGGAACTGAGTGCCTATTAAGCACAGAAGTCTAATCAAGGCTATTCTTCAACATGCTCAATACGTTGTGCCAAAACATCTGCAAAGTTTCTACACGTTTAAAACCGGGTCTGGTTAAAATTCAGATGGGAAGGTAACCCCAACATTTCCCAAGACAACAACCCCCTCCCACCCTGCCTGACCTACAGCAGCCCAAGGGGGCGACTGGGTGTGTGTGTGTGTGTGTTTATTCTAGAGGAAGGGTGTGTGTGTGAGGGAGAGTCCTTTGATGGGGCAGCTGCCTCGTCCCTCCCGCCCGCTAAGCCCGGAACTCACCTTTCATTCTCCTCCCGTCGGGGGTCCCCGCTCAGCCTAGTCCCAGCTGAGCCTGAGCAAACAAACAGCGAGAGGCTGATGCTTCGACCTCATGGGACTAGGCCCTAGAAGCCGAAAGGAGGCAGCCGGGGTCGGGGGACTCTCATCCGAAAGAAGGACGGCGATCCTTAGATGGCTGGGACGCTATGCCGCCCTCGAAGTCCAAGGAGCTCGCCGCTAGAACTTGCTGCTTTACGGAGGGGGAACGGCAAGGCGGGGCGAGGTGCCCACCCTTCAAGGGCCCGCGGCGGCTTGCCGTCTCCTCCCGAGCATCCCTGGCGCGCCGTCTTTGCTTCCCCGAGCGTCGTTTAACACACAGGAAGCATGTTGTCCGCCACGCTCCGTCCTTCTCTCGCTCTGCTCCTTGGGCCGGAGCCCAGACAAACTTCCTTCCAATGTCCCAACAGGACGACTGGCTTCTCTACGTGCCAGCTGCCTCCTCCTCAAGCTCTCTTAATCTCTCTTCCTCTCTCTCTTCCCCACCCTCACCCCCAAAGACGCTGCCCCCAAATCTAGGGTGGGCGGGCCGGGGAAGGAGTGCGAGGCGAGGAGGCTTTGGAGCCCTGCCGAAATATGCGCTGTCCCTCCCACCCACCCACCTCTAATTGCTAACAAATGTCCTCTTACTGACACGGGTGAGCAAGGGAGGCCAAGAACGGCCCGGTGGGCTGTTGGGGAGAGGGGTAGAGAAAAAGGCTAAGCAGGTTGTCGATTCACAGGGCATGTTTAATCTGCTTGCTGAATTAACCTCCGTTTTCTGGTCCCAGAGCAAAGGTGGGTTTCAGCAGGTTCTAACCAGTTCTGGAGAACCGGTAGTGGAAAATTTGAGTAGTTCGGAGAACCGGTAAATACCACCTCTGACTGGCCCTGCCCATATATTCCCTGCCTCCTGAGTCCCAGCTGATGGGGAGAAAATGGGGATTTTGCAGTAATCTTCCCCTGGAGTGGAGTGGGAATGGAGATTTTACAGTATCCTTCCCCTGCCACACCTACCATGCCACGCCCACCAAGCCATGCCACATGCATAGAACCGGTAGTAAAATTTTTTGAAACCCACCACTGTCCCAGAGGGGGTTTTTTTCAAAGGGCAACTGCACTTTCTTTGTTTTCCCTTGAACTTCTCATCCAAGAAGCTTCTTCAGTTCATCTGAAGGAGTTTCTTGGATGGGAAGGGAAAGGTCTTCAAGGGAAAACAAAAGAAAGTCAAGTTGCCTTTTGAAAAAGCATCTTTGGGAAAACCATGGTCTGGATGACTGAGATTCTCCATAGACCCACTGTTTTCTGGATTGCACAATAGGCTGAATCAGAAAGCCAGTATTTCTCAACCTCAGTGACTTTTAAGTTGTGTGGACTTCAATTCCCACAATGGCTGGGGAATTCTGAGAGTTGAAGTCCACACATCTTAGTTGTGGTTGAAAAACACTGCATAAAGTAATCAAAGGGGCTGGGATCCCTTTAGCTACCAACAATACATCTCACTAATGAAGCTCAGCATATTGTCCCAATGCATGCTACATCTTTGTTTCCTTAAGTGTCTTATGTGAGCACAGCCAATCTGCTTGTGGGATGTGGGGCAGGGGTGCTGTTCAGCAGGTTCTGACAGGTTCTGGAGAACCAGTAGCGGAAATTTTGAGTAGTTCGGAGAACCGGCAAATACCACCTCTGGCTGGCCCCAGAGTGGGGTGGGAATGGAGATTTTGCAGTATCCTTCCCCTGGAGCGGGGAGGGAATGGGGATTTTGCAGTATTCTTCCCCCAGGAGTGGGGTGGGAATGGAGATTTTGCAGTAACCTTCCCCCAGGAGTGGGGTGGGAATGGAGATTTTGCAGTATCCTTCCCCTGGAGTGGGTGGGAATGGAGATTTTGCAGTATCCTTCCCCCACCACGCCCACTAAGCCACACCATGCCCACCAAGCCACGCTCACAGAACCGGTAGTAAAAAATTTTTAATTCCACCACTGATGTGGGGGAGAGGAAGAACACTCAAAAGTATGTCATAGTTCACTTTGGTACATTAGGGATACCCCTGTAGCTGTAATGCTGTGTGCCATGAGGCCATATACCTCCTCATTACAATGGAATGGCATTTGAGAAAAAGGGAAGTTTGAGTGCCCAATAGGTATACTTGGAGCAAAGGACGAACTGTTCTCACATTGCCTTAGGACACTGTTTCTCAACCAGTGTAACTTTTCAGATGGGTGGATTTCAACTCCCAACATGCTGCCTGGGGAATTCTAGGAGTCAAAATCCACCCATTTTAAAGCTGCCAAGGTTGAGAAACATTGATCTGGATGGTTGACGTTTCTCTGGCCCAATGCTCGCAAGATGCCTTCAACTTCAGCCAAAGGCCATGCTGACTTGGAACGATAGGATATAAAGTCCAAAACTTTTGAAGCGTGTCAGATTAGGGAAAACTAGCTTCAAATCTGAATGCATTCTGAGATTTTTTTCACTTCTGTGTATTTGAAATGCTGAGAAAAAGGAGTAAAAAAAATCCTGTTCTGTTCAAAGCTGATGCAGGTTCTGCAGCAGTTAACACCCCCTTATCTTCAGTCTATACAGAATAATAGGAAAGATAAATAAAAGCCCAATAGCCTGTCACTTTGCACGCAGCTTCCTTGCACTGAAGAGAATGTTTCAGCGAACCTCCTAATAGTCTCCTTCTCTTGTGAATTTTATTCCTGCCCATTATTTTTGTGATGTTTTTCTTGCATGACCCATGCAAGGGACACAAAGTTTCAGTTCCAAGGGGGATCTCATATAAGAAAACCAGCTATACGGTGAGTTACACTTTTTTTAAAAAAAATTGATTTATATGCCGCCCTTCTCCGAAAACTCAGGGTGGCTTACAATGCGTTAAGCAATAGCCTTCATACTTTTGTATATTTATAGTCAGCTTATTGCCCCCACAAACTGGGTCCTCAATTTACCTACCTTAGAAAGGATGGAAGGCTGAGTCAACCTTGAGCCTGGGGAGATTCGAACTTACAGTAATTGCAGACAGCTGGATGTTAATTAAGGTGCTTTAGTCTGCAGAGCTAAGCCAGGCTCCACTGCAGCTGAGTTGGAAGTAAATCAGCCAGTTCTCCAATAACTGTGTCGTGGGAATCAGCCAGTTCCCAGTGTGTTGTGGGAACACCAGGGCTAGAGCTTGTTTTGGAATAGCCTTGGATAGAATTGAACTTATTGTTACTCAAAATAGATAAATGGACAAATCCTTGGTCTCAAATATAGTGACATATAGTTGAATTCAAGTATGTTAAGAGAACATAGAGTGGGAAAGAGGAAGAGAAGCCATGATCACCTTCTGTTTGTCTAATTTGGTAGAATGTCGGGCCAGACATTGCTTTGTAAAAATAATAGTCCATGAAAAGTGGTTCTGTTAAGCATCAGTTGGACTATTGGTGGCTCCTTGATATCTCCACGCAAAATTTCCCACATAGAAAGGATAGCTGACATATAGCACAGGATGCTAGATAAATCAGCATCACTCTTCTCCTTTTCACACCAGGAATAGATGGTTTGTGCTTGCTGCCCTCTGCTGACACAAAGAAGATGAAACCAGAGACAGGTTCCGATTCACATAATACAGAAAGTTATGCTGATATTATATTGTCTTTTTTATTATATATCAAAATTTATTGATTGGTACAATACTTTGATAAATTATTGGGTTTCTGGCGTCTTATATACATACTTTCATATATAATGAATCAACATATAACAATAGAATAGAATAGAATAGAATAGAATAGAATAGAATAGAATAGAATAGTATAGTATAGTATAGTATAGTATAGTATAGTATAGTATAGTATAGTATAGTATAGTATAGTATAGAATAGAATAGAATAGAATAGAATAGAATAGAATAGAATAGAATAGAATAGAATTCTTTATTGGCCAAGTGTGATTGGACACACAAGGAATTTGTCTTGGTGCATATGCGCTCGGAGTACATAAAAGATGCATTTGTCAAGAATCATAAGGTACAACACTTAATGATAGTCATAGGGAAACAGTCAATATAAATCGTAAGGATACCAGCAGGGCCGGATTTAGATGAAAAGAGGCCCTAGGCTATTCCACTTATGAGGCCCTTTCACCTCCCATTTTTTTCGGTTCAGTGTTTTAGTGTTCACTGTTTTTAGAATAGTGTAATTTTAATTTTGCTAACAATTTGAATGTAGGCCCCTCTTGATCTTGAGGCCCTAGGCTGAAGCCTAGTTAGCCTATAGGAAAATCCGGCCCTGGATACCAGCAACAAGGTTACAGTCATACAGTCATAAGTGGGAGGAGATGGGTGATAGGAATGATGAGAAGATTAATAGTAGTGTAGACTTAATAAATAGTTTGACAGTGTTAAGGGAATTATTTGTTTAGCAGAGTGATGGCGTTTGGGAAAAAACTGTTCTTGTGTCTAGTTGCTTTGGAGTGCAGTGTTCTATAGCATCATTTTGAGGCTAGGAGTTGAAACAGTTTATGTCCAGGATGCGAGGGGGTCTGTAAATATTTTTACAGCCCTCTTTTTGACTCATGCAGTATACAGCTCATCAGTGGAAGGCAGTAACTGTTTTTTCTGCAGTTCTAATTATCCTCTGAAGTCTGTGTCTGTCTTGTTGGGTTGTGGAACCAAACCAATACAATAAAATACACACACACACACACACACACACACACTCATATGATATATGAAAATAAAAATTTTGGTTAGGGGTTCCTTCAAGTTAGTGCTGACTAGTATTTGGACTAGTCTCTGTAGTTTTCTCAGGAGGTTTTTCAGAAATGGTTTCCTGGATTCTACTCTGATATCTTAACCATTATATCAAACCGACTCTTGATCAAATATACCTAGAAAAAAATGTAAAAATTGGTGTTTCATTTGATAGTTGAATTCTTTTACATATCTTGGGATAGTTAATCTTTATTTGTAGAAGAAATATTTAAAACTATCTCAGATTAATATTGAGGTAAATAAAGCATTAAGATTGTAATAAATTTATGGGGAAGGGTAAACATTATAAAAATGGATTATTACTTCAGGATTGTTATAATACCCAGAGTAATTTCTTTTAAGGATTTCGAACAGATTAATTGGTTCAAAGCTTCAAATGCAAAAAAGGGTAAGCTTTTATATTTTCTTTATTTAAATTAACCCTACCATGTAATGAGGGTGATGGTGGGGTAAATTTCTTGATTTTCAGTGTTGTCATTTGACATACATTTTCAATAAAAGTGATTAAAACAACAACAAAAAAATGATCATTATAATATGTGACTCCTTCAATATCACGGCAGAGTCTCATTTCCTTTTTTAGCCAGGATTTCCACTGTATATTTAGTATTAAATATATTTGGAAGATAATTAAATGTATTTGGAAGATCAGGATCAAAATAAAATTTAGATTCTTATTCATATGATAAATATTCATTTTGGATTAATCCCAGTTTGAAACTTGCATTTTAATAAAATATTATTAATGGCTAATTCTTTACTAAAACATCGTTTGATTTCACAGGTTGGTTCAGATGCATTAGCAGCATTTAAATCTTGAGAGTTATTATCAACCCTGAAATCTGTTATTTAAAAGTATTGATATTTTTAAAATACATTAGAGTATTGTTAAGAGTTTAAACAGCTTAAACCAATCATTATATAAAGAATTCTAGTCACATCAAGTAAGAGGTACTGAAAAAAAAAGTTTACTCTTTTACACAAGAAAGATAGAGCTATCACAGATTTATGGTTCTCTGCTTATACACCGATTCTTTATTGACAATGGAAAGATTGCTCAATATTACACTCTGTGTGAGCAAGGCTTAATGATGTATTCAACAAATGAAATATCTTCTACATTTATTGTAAAATGCTTTTGTCCTTTTTTGTTTCTTATTTTTTTATTTCTTTGTATTTAAATAAATGAACAAATAGCAATCAGATTGTTTCAATAGCCTCTTCCTGCTTACTCAGTATTCCTTCCCAATTTTCTGTTTTTCAGATGATGTATTGTAATGATATGTGGGAATGATCTTGAGAGATGGAAGAATGGCAGCCAGGAGAATTGTGGGATAAGAGGCATCTTGATCTACAGCAGGAATGTGGGCATGGCAAACATCTTAGAAGGAACCCTCCCTAATTTATTTGGGTGTAGAGGGGGAAGAAATATTCTTCCAGACTCATAATATTCTGTTAGTATAACCTTACAGTAGTTCATCTGGGTGTACTTCCTGTCTAGATTACTTGCTAGACTAACGTATATTGAGTAACAACATTATTCATATGAATCTGAATCTGATTATAACTTACAAGTTAGCTGCTTCTATCTTGTAACAATGTCAAAAATTTAAATCTGATTAACACATCTGGTAAAACAGGACTTCTGCCAACCAGGAGATGAGTGGGTTAAACGTGCCCCAGGATGATTTAGCATTTTAAAGACAACTGTCTTTTCAACATTATATCATTTTTGTTCAGCTCAACCAGCTATAATCAGAACGTATAGAGGTAGGGATAAGGAATCTAGTCCATTAATACTTTGATATCTGACTAATGCCTAGATTGCTGCTCTTCCTCCTGTCTCTTAAGGACATTCTCACAGACCATTATATATCCCTTGAATACCTGCTGCTAGGGAGCAGAAGGCCTATCTCTCCATGTTGGTGAGCTTCTGAATGCATCCAGTTGGCCATGGTGTGGGAATGAATATTGGATTAGACAGGCTCTTGACCAGATCTAGGAAGAATCTTATGTTCTAATCTAGGAGCATCCATTTTTATGGTTCAAAACTTTACTAAGAACGCTCAACATACAAGACTGTTTCTTTGAATTAACTAATTTTCTACTGATTTCCACTGATTCCAGAGAGCATTCATTGATATATTTGTAGCTAGTTTCTTATGACTACTTAGAAAGGTGCCAGCTGATACGTTAAGTCCTAAACTCTGCATGAGAGCAAGAAAAGTGTGGGACGGGGAGTTCTAGTTTTGATTAATCCAAGCAAATAATCACAAATCAACATTGATTTGAAGTTACCTGTGTGTACACTCACACACCAGCACACAACCTCTGAGTGAGGACAAACAGACTGGGTGATTTGGCAAAATATCACAAGTGAACAGAGATCCGCCCCCCCCCCCCAAAATGTTGCATGCCAATCTTGGTGTCATTCTGGCAATCATGACAGAATGATATCATTTCATTCTCACTAAAAAAGCTACTTAGATAAGCAGCAAAACGTTTCAAACAAAAGAAAAAAGAAAAGAAGCCCAGTGACCATGACTCAACTTCCAGGTCCCTTCTCAGCTGTTTTTTAGTGCTGAATCATTGGGTTTAGTAGGTTTTGTTTATTCTGCAAAAAAATAAATAATTTTTTTTTTGGGGATTGAGTCAATTCCACATGCCCACCCACCATATGGACTGGATACCATGCAGCTTTTGCACCATATCAGCACACTTCGATGCCATCCAGTGGTTCCATTTATTAGATAATTTATATAAATATAAGCAAACCCTTCTCAAGATTACAAATAAGTGCCTGCGTGGATCTCCAAGGCAGAATTGGTAAGCAGGATAGATACTTTGTCTTCCCAGTCACTGCTTTCCCTCTGCACAACCCCCTTTTTTTCTTAAATGCCTGGGAAACCATACTCTGATTGGAGAAAGGACAGAGCTGCATGACTGCGGTACCGGTGCTCACATGTGTTTATCCACGGTTGATATAATAAGCGCAAAGCTCACCACTAACTACAGTTACACAGTCGATCATTTCAGCTTCAATCTTCTGATCCAGGAGTCTCAGCCAATCATCTGCCCCGCACCTTCGTTAAAAGCAAGGGAAGCCCTTTAACATTATTTTATTACATTAATTTATTTGATTTTTAAAATGAGTTTTAGTTTTTTAAATGTGGTTTTTTTATATTCTGTAAGCTGCCTTGAGTCGCCATGGGCTAATAGGCGGCAATATAAATCTAATAGATAGATAGATAGATAGATAGATAGATAGATAGATAGATAAACAGAGTTGGAAGAGGCCTTATAGCAGTGTTGAAATCGGTTCTGTGGGCGTGGCTTGGTGGTGGGTTGTGACTGGGTGGGCGTGGCCAATTTTTTTTTACTTTTAAAACCATTTTTTCTGCAACCTCTTCCAGGAAGAGGTTGTAAAAAATGCTTTTAAAAACCTCTGACGATCCCAGCTAAGTTGCCTGATCGGCAGAGGCTTTTTTAAAAAACGTTTTTTTTCTTTTAAATGCCTCTGACGATCCAAGCTGAATCAGCTTGGATCGTCAGAGGCATGTAAAAGAAAAACAGAGTTTTTTTCAATCCAATCTTTTCTTGAAAGTCTCCAGAGACGAAGCCCCCACAACTTCCTGCCCTGTAAGAAGCAGGCAGCTTTACCTGCTTTACTAACCGTGTGGGGTGGGAGTGGCAGGGACCGAGTCGCCGGTTCGGGGGCTAAAGTCTTCGCAGCAAGAGACCCAGCGCGCCAAAGGCGCTTTCGGCTTTTCCGCAGCGCGGACCGCTTCCTTCCCCGCTCTGCCTTTCTTTCTTGTAAGGACCGGGGCTGCCCTGCAATCGGCGGAAAACGCGGCGCTTCTTTTTTTTTTGTCCGCAGCGGTGGAGCGCGGGCGTCGCTTGGCGGCGACTGTGCGAGATGCGCTTTTGCGGCGGGTTTCCCAGCCCGGTCTTGGGGAGGGGACGCGGGGGGGGGGGGGGGAAGCGGGATGGTGTCTGCCGGTGATGAGCTCAGGACCGGTGGGAGGGGCTGGTGGCCTATATAAGACCTCGGCGGCCACCGCGCCATAGCCTGTCCGGGGCGAACTGCGGCAGAGTCAAGGTGGGGATGCTGGACGGAATCTGAACGCCGGGGTCGTGCGTGGGCGGGTGGTGGGAGCTTGCCCAGGCTGAGTAGGTACCATCGCACGGGTTGCAGGACCGGTAGGGCTTTTTTTGTCCCATCGCTTAAGGAAACTGCCCTGGTTGAAATATCTCCACGCCAAGAGGGGCGAGCGGATCCAGTTTTGGGAAAGGAAATCCTCCTTCTATTAGATTATCGGGAGCTTTTAAAAGCGAGCTGCTCCCGGGGGCGTAAAAGTGAAAGGTCCAAACGGCCGGGCGGGTGGGAAACAGGAGTGACGCAGCTGTCCGACTCTTCGGCTTCAGGCTGGAACAGTCTCGAAGGTAGGGACCGGAGATTACTTCGCCTGGATGGGAGGATGACTTGGGGCGATGCGGGTTTCTCTTCCCCTCCTTTTGGAGGATGGAGAAAAGCGTCGCCCTCTCCCTGGCTGGGTGCAAATGTAACTTGGGAACGGTAGGGCAGACATGGGCAGGCTGGGTGCAAATGTAACTTGAGATGCGGGCAGACATGGGCATCTCTTGGCCGCGTTGGGGAAAGCTACGGGAGGAAGGATGTACATAGTGGAGAGGATCGGGGACCCATGGTTCGAACGCTGGGCTCCAGGAGGGGAAAAATGACTGGGAGAAGTAGCCAGTTGGTACTTGAACGTGCCTGAAAACGGGTGGAGGGCAGGTTGTGTGAGGTGCACCGGTTGGGGAGGGTATGATGCTCGGGGGCTTGGGTGAAACTTAGAACAGGTGGGCCTGGCTCCTAGTAATGTACACCTGCTTTGCACACAATTAATGCCCAGCATTTCCGGGTAAAGATGAACAAAAACTGAACTTGCCAACAAATCTGGTAACCACATACTGAATGCTTTGCCAAGGCTTTCATCCCCTCCCCCCCCTTTTTTTTTTAAAAAAAATATCCATTTTGAGGTCCTGAGATTTCCTGGGAATGTCCCATTTGAGTGCTTAGTGAGTCTCACCCTACTGAGTTTTGTGGTGATTAGCCCAGGTTAGCTTGGTGATGCCACTTAGCTGTAGGACAGGGTGGAAATTTATGCTTGGCAGCAGTGACTGCAGCTCTTCCTTCCTATTGATATTTTATTCAGTTCACGTGTGGGGGGAGTGTTTCTTGGTAAGTTGTAGAGCCTGGGTGGCGCAGTGGACTAAACTAGTACTTAGCTGCCAGTTGCCTGCAATTACTGGGAGTTCAATTCTCACCAGGCTCAAGGTTGTCTCAGCCTCCCATCCTTTCGAGGTAAGTAAAATGAGGACCCGGTTTGGGCAATAAGCTGACTTTGTATAAAATAGAACACTGCTGGGGGCGGGGGGGGGGGGGAAGCCCTACTAAGCAGGTATATACAAAAGTATGAAGGCTATTGCTTAATGCATTGTAAGCCGCCCTGAGTCTCCGGAGAAGGGTGGCATATATATATCAAACAAACAAACAAACAAACAAACAAACAAACAAACAAACAAACAAATAAATAAATAAATAAATAAATATGTTGTCTTAGCCTCAATTAGTGTGGGGTACACAATATTTTCTTTATTTCAAATATTTTTTCTGGCCGCTTAGCTCAGCCAATGGGACTCTAGGCAACATACAGCAAGATCAGGGGGTGAGAAATATTGCCTAATAGTGAAAGCCCAGCTCTGTGTCAGGTCTTAGCACCTTTTGGTTCATGTTGATTTACACAATGGGTGTGTCCCATTGCACAAGACTCCAAGTGTGATATTAAGGAAGAGCAACGAAGCAAAGACTCCAGCTTTTAGAATTGCAACCTAGATGAGGAAAGGGGTGTTGTGTCCAGGGTGTGCATTTTAAAACTGAGGCGTTGTATTCCTGGAGATTGGAAACCATTTAGCTTCAAGAAGACCCAAAGGTGCTTTTTCAAGAGGCAACTGGAGTCCAGTTGCCTCTTGAAAAAGCACCTTTGGGACAACTATGACCTGCATGGCTGAGAATTTCCATAGACATTCAAGAAGGAGTGTTCTAATGGCCATGCCCCACTCACTGTTAATGTAAGCCTTAACAGCGGCTTCTGCCTACTGTATTGATTTATTGCCACTTGTGAGTGTGGTGCTTATTAGAGTTCAAAATGACATGCTTCTTCCTCTAGCTTGAAGTCTAACATTGGATGCTGGGGAAATGGAGCTATGATAAAATGTGCAGGGTCATGTTCAGTTCCAGCCGAGGTTAAGGAGTGAATCATGGTCCATTTGCTTTTTGCTCTGCTGAGCTGTTCCTGAACTATTGTCATTTTCTTTTTCCTCTGTTCCATCTTGGCCAGCTTTTCTACTGAAGCAGCATCTAGGTCAATAGAACTGAGAGCTTTATTTCTTCCCACCCCACTCTCTCCCTCTTTTTACTTACAGCAGTGCATGCCAGTTTTGTTTTTTCTAAATAAATATTAGACCTGAAAAAGAATGGGGATTAACACTAACCAGAAACCATTTTCTAGGATCTTAAAGGATCAAACTTTTTCTGCCACTTGGGGACTGGAAAGCATAGAGTTTTGAAAACCTGGCAGATCCCCAACGTCATCTGATTTGCTGGATTTGGCACGCACATAAGCTTTGCAGGCTCTTTCCTCCCTCCCCTCTCTCTGCCCCAGTTATTCATAGGCAGCTTTTGAAGTTTATCCCTCAGATGCTGGAAAAAGTCTTCCAGGTTTTTAGCTACTGGGGCAAGTTGTTCCTTAAGCGTAAATGATGGGACTGGAACTTCCCGTTCTCTAATAATTACCTTTGTTTTTGTTCTGAAATAGGATGAAATCAGATAAGTGTGCTGGAATATTAAAAAAAAAATAGGGAGCATATAATGTTAAACATTATCTCGGGAACATGACAGAATGTGAGATGATTGCTGTATTTACTGACTTGTACAAATATACACCTGGAAAGAGGTGCTTCTAGGTGGCTGCCTTTGAACTGGAGACAAATGGTCTCACCTTTGAGTTGCAGTTATTTTACGTTTGCTGAAACTGTCACATTCATTGTTATCTTTCTATTCATAAGTCGTCTTTGTCATCTTTTCTATCATAAGTGTTCAGAATACTGGTATGTTATAAGCATGTTATATATAAAAAAAATCTGCTTGCATGTTTGCTTGTTGCCCTCAGATTTATTGGGCATTGACAGATTTCTATGACGCCTGGTTACCGCTCAGCTCTAAGATTTGGCACCCAATTATGTTTTTACTAAAGAGAAAACAGCCTGTAGGAACACTTTGGTGTCATTGTACTTTTCATGCCACCTCAGCTGGCACTGCAGCAGAAGTTACACAGGAACAGAGATTTGAAATGTAGAGAAAGTAGATCTTGAGTCAGGAATCAGCTCTGAAAAATATAAAGAATGCCTTTAAGTATATGTAGAAAGCATTTTGCTTCATCCTGAAATAACTGTAGCTTAGCTTGATATCTCAGCTTATCTAAGAGGACTTTCAGATTAAAGGGTAGTTTTGCAAGGTTGAACTGGTTATTTTTTTTTAATTATAGAGATCCATATATGTCTTGGTTAAAAAACAGAGATCCAGAACTAAAATCTGGTTTGGATCTCTCCAGTCAAAATCCTGGTGAGTGGAGAAATATCGGGGTCAGCAATCCAGATACATGAACATCCATGGGGAGATAACATCATCGACACTCTTGTATAAATTTGTGTCCTGATGCAAAACATGTAATTTTCATCATGTGGGTGAATGTGGCTGGATTATTTGTTTTGAACTTTATTCACATAATACTGTCACATAAGCCGTGGTTTACTGTTCACAATGGCTGCATTCATATGTCAAGCCAAGCAATCCACATTAAGAACTGGCTCAATGTATGATCTGGCCAAGATGGACATTGCAGAATATAGTGCTTATGATGGGGGAGGATGTGAGCATTTCTCAAGGCAGGAATTATTGATGCGTTTCACACCCATGGGCCCATTTCAGCCTCCCCTGTCTGGCACCTGATCTCCAGAGAAACTTATTTTGTGCCAGCATTTCCCTGAATGTTTGCTTTCTTGTTTAGGCAGAAGTGAAATGTCCAGCTTTATTGGTACAATCTTCTTTCTGTGCCTTTAATTTCTGTTCAGTCAGAAGTGATGAGGAAAGAAAGGCAGTGAAAAGAATGGCCACCAAGATCTCTGTGGTCAGAAAGGACTAAAAACATCTACCTTGATAACTTCTTTGTTAGGCACCCCATTTTTGATAAGTGGTGGTTCTGGCTTTACTCATACTATTTATCTTTCTATGTTGTTGTTCTGCTGATAAAGATTCCCATGGTCAAGGCCAGCTATAGGGAAGAGAGTCAAACAATGATATTGCCCAGGATCTAGCAAGTCTTGCCTGCGTCCTTTGCAGGACCTGAAAGAAAAAAATTCTCTTTTGCATAAAAGGTGATATTTAAATAAGGTAACAGCCAGTTTTCCTCCTCTTTTTCTTGTTTGCAAAGTACCTCAGTACATGTACCCACCCCATATACACATTTCTTTAAATTATTCTCTTTTTCTTATCCATTCCTTCCTGGAGCATCCTCGAGCCCAGTAAAATAGCAATTATTTTAAGGAGTTGTCATGCAGACACTCTGAAGCATGGTTTTACCTTGAAATCTAAGTGCTGCAACAGCAGCCCTCTTAACACATCCTGTTAATTTCCAGTAATTCACTTAAAAAAAAAACCCTATCTGCAGTCAACCCCCAAATCCCTCTAAATGCCATTCAGATTCTTTGTGCAAATGAGTAATAGAGTCATGGGAAAAGGCTCACTTAATGCAAAATTCTTTGAAATGACCCCCATCTCTTGGGCCTTTTCTCAAGTGTTGGTGGATGTATTGTGTGGTGAGAAACTTGTCTGCAAAGCTAACCAACTAGGTCAGTTCCTTGGTTCATGTCAACCAGCATTGTCTCTGCTGACGGTTCACAGCGTTCTAGAATGTCAGGCAGAGAAATCTTAACTGATCCTTTTAGATTAAATTCGGTGATTGGATTTGGGACCTTCTGTATGCACAACAGATGCCTTGACCCTGGTACTTGAGAGCCTTTAACCACAGATCTTGGTCTCCTTCTGCAAATAAAGCCAGTGTGCTGTTTTTCACTGAATGATGGCTGTTCCCCTTGGCAGTGTGATCAAGGTCCTGTTTGCTGCTGCTCGTTTCCCACGCCACTAAGCTCTGCGTAGCCAAGGACTTGGTCAGATCGTTTCTCCTTTATACAGCAGGAATTAATTTATTGAAAGGATTAAAGCACACTCTTTCTCCCTTAAGTAGCAGCCTCAAGTACTGTAGGAAATTTGTCTAGGAAAATTGATTCATACTCCCTACAGGGTTCTTCCTTTGAGATCTCTACTGGAATGGACTCCATAGCTTTTATGAAGTCCCTGTTCACAAACAACCCATTGAACTCTTTTAAAAATAGCTATTTTTAAAAAACGTTCTTGTAACCTATCACTTTAGGGGCAGCTGAACACTCGCAAGGTCAAACTCTCCCTCTCCCATTCTCCGTCCGTGGGTAGGGTAAAGATTTATATTTTCTTTTTTCTTTTTTGAAAAAAGTTTTGTATTTTTATTTCTTATTTATTTATTTATTTATTTTATTTATTTATTTATTTTATTTTATTAGTCATATTTCTATGCTGCCCACTCTCCAAGGACTCTGGGCAACTTACAACAAAGACAGTATACTAAATAGCATATTGCCCCCAACAATCTGGGTCCTCATTTTACCCACCTCGGAAGGATGGAAGGCTGAGTCAACCTTGAGCTGGTGAGATTTGATCCGCTGATCTGCTGAACTAGAAGTCAGCTGAAGTAACTGCAGTACTGCACTCTAACCACTGTACCACCTCGCTCTACAATATACACATATTGTAAATGTACATTCTCTTATCCATAATTGATCATATATGTACTTTTTTTTCTAATGAAAGCATAAAAATAAGACATTTTAATTACATTTGGGGTTGCTCTTCTAACCTTTCTTTTCCCTCTTTTCCCAACAAACCTTCTTCTCCTTCTTCTTTCTTTCCCCTCCCTCCCTCCTCTCCTTTTCTATTTTCTTCCTCCTCCTCTCCTCCCCTACTTCCCCTTCCTCTCCCCCACTCCTCCCCTCTTTTCCCCCTTTCTCACCTTCTCTTCTGCTCTTGTCCCCTATCCTTTCTTCCTCTCCTTTCCCCTTTCTTCCATTCCTCTCTCTCCCTCTCCTCTTTCCTTTCTTTCTCCTTTGTTGTGCAATATTTCCCTTATTTGGTATCCGAGCAACTCCAATTTTCTAATAATATATAGTTTATTTTCAATTTCTTTCCCATTTTACCCAATCTATCATTTCATCATTATACATTTATATTTATAATCTTTCTCCCCCCCTCCCTTTTCCATTTACTTTGGTGTCCTCTGAGTTTCTATTTTCTAACGTACAACTTTGTCAGTACATTATCAACTCAGAACTAAGTCTTCAAAGTTTTGTGTGGCTTACTGTCAGGAGACTGTTACAGACTATTATACTGAGGGAGAAAGCAGGGATGTAGATTCAAAAATAAAAACAGATGTTAGGAATAATGGTATTCATGAATTGTTTTTAAAAGGGGCTTTTATTTGAATTGTCGAAGAGGCTTCACCTGCTTTGTGGAGATGTGGTTGTGGTTTGTTAGGGTGCTACTAGTTTGAACATGCTTGGATGTTGTCTAAAATCCAAGCCTGCAGCTAATATTTGTGACAAACCTAGTTTAATGATCAAATGTAACCACAGTAAAGATCAAAACAAAGAGTACAGGAAGTTCTTGACTAAACCATTCATTTAGTGACCGTTTGAAGTTACAAGGGCAATGAAAATATGACTGTTTTTCACACTTCCAACCCTTGCTTCATTCCTGTGGTCACATGACCAAAACCTGGATGTTTGCAACTGGCATGTATTTATGTCAGTTGCAGTATCTTATCATGTGATCACCTTCTGACAAGCAAAGTCAGTGGGGAAGCTATATTAACTTTATAACCATACTACTAACTTAGCAGCTGAAGGGATTCACATAATAACTGTAGCAAGAAAGGTTGTAAAATGGAGCAAAACCAACCTAACAACTGTCTTGCTTAGCAACAGAAATGTTGAATTGAATTGTGGTCATAATTCAAGGACTACCTGTACTTCACACTCATTGAAAAAAGGACCATTGCATTCTATATGTTGGTTCTGATACCCAGAAATTCATGGAAAACCTTTACCACTACTAATATTTAATTTTATATAACAGCAGAGTATGCTATGTCTCCCAAAAGAAGGCAATCTCCTCCCTCCCTTCAACCCATGCAAACTATCACTAATATTGGGTGAGTTGTTACCAGATGTGTCCAATTAACATTATTGGGCTTGGTTTTTTTGTTTTGTTTTTTTTAAAAAAAAGAGATCTGAGGAAAAGAAACCACTTGGTTATTTCTGTTCTGCTGAGGTTTGTCTGCTTGCCTTGCTTGGAGACAGCAACATAAAAATAGTGGGTGCTTTACTGAGGCCTCCGCTTCCTTCACTCCTCCATGAAAAATTGAGGCCACAGAGTTCTCTTTGGTGACCTCCCACCACCAAAACCCGCCCTTTACAGTTCTCCCTGAGAACCATCTGTCCTCTAGCTAGCCTTGAATACAAGTAAGATGGCTCTTATGCAACTCTTCTTTAGTTGGGCACAATAGAGGAGTTATCTGGAAAGCAGATATATTTGGGACAATTTGCTCCTCTTGTCTGGAGAATCTAGCTGGCTATTAAAGCTGGGAAGGCTGGCCAGGTTTCCTATCCTTTGTTATGCCATGTGTCCATCTGGGAGAACAGACATTGGGATGAGTCAAAAGCGTGCATTGTTTGGTGTCTTTGTGAATCTTGGCAAGTTGGTAGTTGGTTGGCTTTTTGCAGGCTCTCTCATTGCTCTTGGGCAATACCATACGGTAGTCTGCTTAGCAATTTCCCTGATGGTTTTTTTTTTCATCTGCAAATGTGGCTTTTGTTTTTCTGCTTTGGTGCTCTCTGATCTTGGTTGTTTGCTTGCAGATGTTTTGCCTGGATGGGTAACAAATGTCTGCAAGCAAACAACCAAGGTCAGAGAGTTCCAAGAATTCCACTGTTCAGCCTTGAGCTATAGATAATTTCTTCTACGGGTACTCAAGAATCTTGGGTTTTTTTCCTCAGTGGCATCTTTGAGCTGCCTCTTCTGGGTGGGGGGGGGGGGCAGAAAGTGTTCCTCTGGGTACAGTTGTTTTCTCTTATATATTTCCTCATCACTTTGCAGCATCTCTGTTTGCCTGAAATCTGAAAACTTTCTTTGGGAGGAATTTTCTTGTTATGTATTCCTTGAGATTTAATGGTAGTGTGGAAAATCCAAGAAGATGCAGACCATTAGAGATGACATGGTGAAAGACAGAACATTCACCCATACATCTTTTACTCTGCTCTAGCTGACCAAGACTAGACCATCCCATACTATCCATGGAGATTGCACTACTTGAGCAATTGAATGAGAACATAGGAAAAACATGGTTATATGTTTTGGCAACAAAGGTGCATAGTTTAACTCAGTATTTTTCAAACTTTGTAACTTTAAGATGTGTAGACTTCAACTCCCAAAATTCCCCAGGCACCATGTTGGCTGGGGAATTCTGGCAGTTGAAACCCAAGATTGCCAAGTTTGAAAAACACTGTGTTCTAATTTGTGCTTCTTTTTTGCTTCGTGTAAAATGCTGTTTACCCTCATTGAAATATAATCTTTTTTTGGGGTGGAATTTGCTTCTTGACTATTGAAGCACTGCTTTTTTTAATAACCTGGCCTGTTTCCTTTTTATGTTAATTGAAGTCAGAGGTAAGAAGGTAATTAGAGGTGGATTTGAGTTTCAGTTGCTTAAAGAGAAATCTTGAACTTTTACTACTATTGAATCGCTTGACTTTTTAATAAATGGGGTGAGGTGGGGAGTAGAGGAGACAGAGAGAGAAAAAGGAAGAAAATAAATATGCATATTTTGGGAAATATTCTCCCCTCCCCCGCCTCCTATATACTGAATGGCTGTGTCATATACCCCTTTTGACCAAGGTAGAGATGTACTGCAATGGCCGAATGCATATCACTTCAAAGTTTGGTTAAATTTAACTTCATTTTTTTCCCTACATGGCATAACATATTGGATCAACTCAAACCATGTGATTAGGTAATGATTCAGCATATAGAGTAAGCCCAGAAAATGCATTAATTTAATACCTTGGCTGAGCAGGCTGTAAAGTCAGTCATGGGATAGGAAACCACATTGGATTATAGAGTCCAGGTGGTTGCATAGAAGAGCTCAGATGAATTCTGTCCTGTGCTTCCCCAAACACTTCTCAGCAGCATCTTCATGCCATAACGTGGAATTACAGATACTGTATAATTTCATCAGGTTTCAGGACATATTTAAACTAAGAAATGGTGATTATAATCATTCTTGGTAATGCAGGCAATGCTCATGGAATAGAGATGCATCACTTTGCTTTCTCCTCTTCCAAAGTGAACTACTTCTGGATTTCTTGCTAAGGCACAACGCCCTGGCTCCGACTGTGTTTGTAACAGGCAATCTAAGAGCACCAGTTTCCCACTGTGAGGTGTCTTCTTCAAAGAACAGAAGAATCACAGTGTTTGGACTTCTTGGAGCAGAAGACAGACTCTGTGCTAGGACCCAGCATGATGGACCTCCAAGAAGCACTTTGGAAGAGATGGAATGTGGCACTTTCCAAGAAGGCCTTGATCCAGGCTGAGTCAGTTCTGTGGTTTTGGGAGAAATTTGCAATCAGAGAGCAAAGACTGTTAGAAGGGAGCATGATGTTTGGATCCTGTGCACAGGCTGGCCAAGCAGTAAAGGCTATCCACTGACAGGCACACGGAGAAAGTTTGGCCTCCCTCAAATTTATTTGTGAATCTCCCAGGGGATTGCAATCCACAGTCTAAGAAACTTTAATTTACTGGATCAGGTCTATGCTGACATTGACCTGTTGCTCTGAAGATATTCTGGTCCAAAAATAGTCACTGTATTGCCAGCTGGTTTGCCTGAGCTGCCAGTCAGTCCATTTTAGGGACTGCCTTGTCAGCTGGAAGCTTGGGGAACAGAAATACATTACATTGGCTTTGATGCTGGAAAGTAAAGAATTACAGAAGTAATTGGGTATGGAGCAAGCCTTCCTGTTTTGTCCTTCATTCTTACCCATGAAGTAGTAAAGAACAGCATTGTATCTGTCAGTACACCATGCATTTATTGATTTCTGCTCCATTATTTGCTAAGAATTCAAAGCAAAAAATTAAACTCTTGATAAAAAAACCCCTGCTAATCCTGCTCAATACATTGGATGCGATTCCCAGAAGGCAAGTTGAATTACAAAATGACATTCAAACAGGTTTTCTGGCAGAGTTTCAAACTGGAACCAGAAGATTCTATTTAATTTAAAACATTTCTCCAAAAGGGGTATGGATCTGTGGTCCAAAAGATATTGCAGATCTTTTGGATCTGTGATCCAAAAGATATTGCTGAGTTCTTGGTAGCTTCATCCAGTGTGGCTAATAGTCGGGGATGAAACGTTGGGAAGATCTAAGGTTCTGCATGCTTTTCTAGCCAATCATTGGAATGAGAAGTTGCCAGCACTTGTCTGATGGTGATTAACAAGAAGTTGTGTTGGCAAGGAGCTCCAAAGTCTCTGCATTGCAAATAAAACATCCCATATGTATTATATACGCTATGCAGCTTTTAATTTTAATTTCTCCAGAGGAAATACAGGCTTTTCCATTTCAAATTTCTACTATTTAAAGAAAAATCAGTGAGATATATTGTCTGGTCTCAGTTATTTAGTAGACTAATAACCCATTTTATTTTCCTTTCTTTTTCTTTTTGCAGGAATCTGGATTTCCTTCTATTGAGAAAATGATTCCCACGCTGTTGCTTTCATTGTTGGGAATCTTGGTTTCTTCGCAAGGGGGCCATTGTCTTGTTCCTCCTAATGAGCTTCAGAGTGAGTATATGTCTGTTAATTAGAAATGATGGCTTTTTTCCCCTGGCTGGCAAAGAATTTGTGGATTTGAACTGCAGCCAGTTACGAGCTTTTTTGAGAAACCTCGGGTGGGCTGGGGGTGAATTAGTGGATTAGTGCTGGACCAGGTTCTTGTCCACTATGCATGAATTCTGCAACGGCAAAAGATGCCAAAATGTCATCTTGTGAACCACAGGAGGCCCACGCTGGCAAAAAGAGAAAAATTGCTGGCAGTGTTTATAAAGACATTATTTCAGAACCAGCCATTTGGGTCATGAAGTCACTTCCCAGAAGCGTGACTCATAGCAGTTTGTAGCTAGTTTGGGCAAAATTAAAGCTGCCTTGTCATTTGTTTTGACCGTGTTGCCAAATTATGCAAGAGGCTTGCAGTCAAGTCTATTTCCCCAAAGGGAAGGAAGGGAATGTTTACAATACCTTATGGAAAGATCCAAGGGCTGTTCAGGAGAAGCAGATGGAAGAAGCGGAGGTGGCTTTGACTTAATGAACTTGAATGGTTTATTATTTTTTTAAAGTAATATGCATTACCATGAATTATAAGAAAAAAAAATGTCGGATATGGCTGCAGCCAAGGTAGTAGCAGTTTTATGTCTGTATCTAAGGCCACAGGCTCAGAAATTGGGAACTATTTATAGTGGCTATATTCGAATAATACTAATTATTAAATTTATATGGTGCCAACTTCTTGGGACTCTGAAGGGAGATGTGTGTAATGGGGAGGAGATATAAACTTAACTTGAATGGAAAGGCATATTTTTTCTCTAACTTACTCCATTAAACTTTCTGATATTCTCTTCTAGGGGCACTTCGTATCGGCACTCTCCCCCCACGCCCCTGCCCAGTCCCTTAAAACAATTTGAAGATGATCTGCTGTGGGATTCAGTTTGGCCAACCTTGCAATGCTAGACCAGGAACAACAGTCATAATCCTGTCCTAAATTGTGTACAGGGGTGGGCTGCTGGGAGTTTGCAGAGGTTTGGGAGAACCTCTAACTAAGATTCTGTGCAGTTCGGAGAACCCCCAAATCCCACTCCTGGCTGGCCCTGCCCACCCCGCCTCGCCCTTCCCAGAAGTCCCCACCAGTGGTGGGTTGCTCTCGGTTCACTAGAACCGGTGGTAAAAATTTATAGTAGTTCAGAGAACCGGTAATAACATTAGCTGGCCACACCCCCCAAACCGTCCCTGGCACGCTCGCTTACCCCGCCGACCTCATCAGAGGCTTTTTTTTTAACTTTTAAAAGCATTTTTTCTACAACCTCTTTGGCCGAAAAAATGCTTTCAAATTTTTTTTTAAAAAAAGCCTCTGATGATCGCGCAACTCAGCTGGGATTGTCAGAGGTTTTTAAAAGCATTTTTTTCTGCAAGCTCTTCAGCCGAAGAGGTTGTAGGGAAAAAAACATGCCTTTAAAAGCCTCTGGGATCCCAGCTGAGTTGCCTGATCCTCAGAGGCTTTTAAAAGCATTTTTTTCTGCAACCTCTTAAGGTTGTGGAAAAAATGCTTTTAAAAGTTAAAAAAAAAAAGTTGGCCACGCCCACCCTGTCACATTACCCGCTACCAAGCCACACCCACAAAATAAGCCACACCCACAGAACCGGTTGTAAAAAAATTTAGAACCCACCCCTGGTCCCCATGTGGCCCGTTTTGGATGCAGGTAAGTGCAGGGCGCGTGTGGAGGCTCAGAGAGGGTGAAAAACGGGCCTACCAGAAGTAGGCTGTTTTCGCCCTCCCGGAGGCTCGACGAAAGCCTCCAAAGCCCGGGAAGGGTAAAAACTCCCCCCGCCGTGGTGCAGGAGGCTGATTAGGCCACACCCACCATGGCCACGTCCACCCAGCAACCAGACAGAGAACCCCTTGCTAAAATTTTTGAAACCCACCCCTGGTTGTGTATCCCGGAGGAACACACATTTTCTCATTTCTGATCCATGCAAAAAATGGGGGAGGGGAAAGACATGGCTTGCATGCTTCTGGCTCACGTCCACTTCCTTATTGCAGAGCATGCCAATGTTTGTTGTAGGCAAAAAAAAGTTAAAAATCCCAGCACTTTGAATGGGAGGTGCTAAATGAAATATAAAGCCATCTTTCAAACCAGGCACTGGGTGGGTTTGATGAATTCTGGACAAAATACTATTTTTTCGACATCTTTAAACATACAGGTAGTCCTCGACTTACACGGCTCATTTAGTGATTGTTTCAAACTTACAACGGCACTGAAACAATGAATTATGACAATTTCTCACACGACCTTTGCAGCATCCCCGTGGTCCTGTGATCAACATTCAGATGGTTGGCAACTGACTTGTATTTATGACGGTTGCAGTATCCCAGAGTCATGTGATCACCTTTTGCAAGCTTTTAACAAACATAATCAATGGGGAAGGCAGATTCACTTAAGAACTGTGTTACTAACAACTGCAATGATTCACTTAACAACTGTGGCAAGAAAAAGGTTATAAAATGGGGCAAAATTCACTTAACAAATGTCTCACTTAGCAACAGAAATATTGGGCTCAGTTGTGACTGTAAATCGAGGACTATCTATAACTGTGGCCTAGTGGAGAATAATTGTGCTCAGCCTTTAAATACTGCTATCTTGAAGGAAGTAGAAAACTAGAACTTTTTAAAAAAATATCATGGATTTCTTATGTAACAGTCCACCATCCATGGCTGTTGCTGGGATGATGGAAGTTGTTGTCTGACCAAAGGTGGTAATTCAGCAGGTTCTGACCAGTTCTAGAGAACCGGTAGTGGAAATTTTGAGTAGTTCAGAGAACTGGTAGTAAAAATTCTGACTGGCCCCACCCCCATCTCTTCTCTGCCTCCCGAGTCTCACCTGATCGGGAGGATATGGGGATTTTGCAGTAACCTTCCCCTGGAGTGGGGTGGAAATGGAGATTTTACAGTATCCTTCCCCTGCCACGCCCACCAATCCATGCCCACCAAGCCATGCCACTCCCACCAAGCCACACCCACAGAACCAGTAGTAAAAAATTTGGAATCCCATCACTGAGTCTGGTGTTTCTGGAAGGTACAGTACCAGGTTGAGGAAGGCAGATGTGGATTATTAATCTTTTAGAAAATCCATAAACAAATCCCAGCTTAATTATTTGGCATTTGTGGGCCTCTCTGTTTATAAGATGATCAGTATAAAACAATTGAAATAATGCTGGTGTTTCTAAAAAGTTACGCTTGTTTCTTATTTACCGTATTTAATAAATTTCTATACCACCCCTCTCACTAATACAGTGACTCTGTATTCCTTGAAGTGGGGTTCAAGTAAGTAGGTACAGAAATAATGCATTTATTGTAACTCATATCCCTATAAGAATGAAAAAAAGGAAAAATAAACGTGCATCAACATAGTCTAATCATTTTCCAGATGAGCAACAGGAAATTCATGTCGTGCCTTTCTATTTTTCTTAGGCTTCTACTTTCTCCTCTTGTTACATTTGGTTGGGGGCTTGCTTAATTCTGTTGCTAGAAAGCTGCTCCATGCCACTAGAAACCTGGTCAGCCAAGGTTTCCCAAGAATTGGATGCTCCTCTAGTCCAACTCTGAACGGTCCCTCGAAACCTCTTCCATTTCTCTGTAAACTCTTTAATTGGAAATGCTCTCCTTTTTCTCACTTTCTTGCTGCATCATCTCTCAAGATTGTGTATGGAAGATCTGGGCTTCATTCGGTTTTCTTGGATGACAGAAAACTGTTCATGTGTCTTTTATTTCTTATTGTTGGGCAATTTTAAAAATAGAAGCAATACATTCTCCAGTAATAATGCAGCATGATTTAATTCCTAAGCACCGTTATGATGGGAAGTCTGCTCAGTGCAGGAATCTGTTCTCAAACAACCAAAGAGATCCACCACATCCCAAAGCTGTCATTTCCATATCTACCGTTAGGATTCTTTTTTCCTGATGTGCCTGCAGAGTTTGCTTCCATATTTTAAATTCATTGTTCTTGCCATGACATCTGAAAAATTCTTCCCTGCCTTCTATGTGATAAAAGAGGCTGCAGATCATTGTTTCTCAACCTTAGCAACTTTTAAGATTAGCTGGCTGGGGAATTCTCAAAGTTCAAGTTCATCTTAAAGTTGTGCCAAGCTATGCTTGTTTCTTATCTTAAAATGACCAAGGTTGAAAAACAATGCTGCAGAAACTGTATTTTATGGACACCTATCGTGATTCATAGAGTCTTTGCTTAAATATATCGAGTACCTTCAACCATATCTCCATACATTTAATCTTCCCAGACTGTTTATTTCTTTGATTGTTGTTGTCCTTTGGCTGCACTCCAGTTTGTCAGAGCCCCTCCTAAAATGAGTTGCCTGGAACTAGACCTAGTATTCCAAGTGCAGCCTGACCAATGCAGAGTAGAAAGGAACAATGACTTCTCTTGATCTTGGCACTGTAACAAATGATTGTCTGATCGATGTGGAGTTGAAGAGAGAGAGAGAGACAAAGAAAAACAATAGCTCTTGATCAGACTTGCTGCTAATCCTGGGACTTGCCATGCTAGTGGATCTGAAGGGCACCACTTTGGGGAAGGCTAACTCCAGCTATACAGTATTTCTCGAATGGGTTTTTAATATAGTTTCCCAAAGCAATGTTTGATATGCAAAAACTCAAAATAAGACACACCCCTATTGATTGCTTTTAGCACCAGAGATGGGTTTCAGCAGGTTCTGACCAGTTCTAGAGAACCGGTTATGGAAATTTTGAGTAGTTCAGAGAACCAGTAGTAAAAATTCTGACTGGCCACGCCCCCATCTCTTCTCTACCTCCCAAGTCCCACCTGATCGGGAGGATATGGGGATTTTGCAGTAACCTTCCCTTGGATTGGGGAGGGAATGGAGATTTTACAGCATCCTTCCCCTGAAGTGGGGTAGGAATGGAGATTTTACAGTATCCTTCCCCTGCGACGCCCACCAAGCTATGCCCACCAAGCCACGGCTCGCCCACAGAACCGGTAGTAAAAAATATTGAAACCCATCACTGATCTGAACAATGTATTTGCCTCACTCATCTGTATCTACAGTAGAAATACCCCAGAATTTACCTCTGACTCTTTATAGATATGGATGGCTCTGGTTTGTGTTTGCTAATATGGAGTTTGCTAATAGTACATGAATCATATCAGTGTAACATACAAAAATATCACATACAGGTTGCATATGTAAATTGTTGAGTAACGCATATTAAATCTTGCAGGTCAGTTTGAAACTCCAATCACCCAGGAACTAAGTGCTGTAAAGTAACCCGTCCTCTTGTTATGTTCTTGCTTTCTATAAAATGATTCCTATTTTATTTTACGGCACCCGAAACATTCCATCTGTCTGTTAATATTGTGCATTGGGAAACAGCATATCAGAATGGTGCTGATGTGGCATTTTTTCCCCCTTTTCCTCTCACAGAAATGTCTGAAAAAGGAAGCCGGTACATTGATGGAGAGCTGGAAAACGCCATCAATGGAGTCCGGCAGATGAAATTATTGATGGAGCAGACGAGTAATGACCACCAGGAGATCTTGAATAGCTTGGAAGACACAAAGAAGAAGAAGGAGGTCTGTTGGCATCAGGCTTTCAAACCAGCTGAAGGAAACAATCACAACACCTCAGGTTTCCTGAGGTGTTGTGATTGTTTCCTTCAGCTGGTTCAACAGTCTTATTTCTTTGCCATTCAAAAAGGGGCAAAGGAGTTTTCTCCCCAGCCTAATCTAGATTCTCAAGTCCTTCTCCATGACCTACTAGCTTGAAACTCTCACAAGCTTTGGCTTCGTTTTCAGTGTGGAGTAGAACTATTGCTATGAAATGACTAGCTCAGCTTTCTCCAGCCTAATGTTCACAGGAGATGATTGCAAATTAAGTTGGAACTGCAGTTGCTGGCATTATCTGGCAGGCACTAAGCTGGGAAAGCCTTGTAACATCATGTTTATAAGGAAAAATAGTGGGAGGGAGGGGGGGCTATGCAGCTAGCCCCATTCTCTGATATGGTGTGCATCAAGTAGTTTCTTCCCCTTTATTTGTGCATCAAGTATGAATGTCAGCAGGAAAGGTTTTTTTTTAAAAAAAATTATGAACTTGCATTGACTGTTCTATCCTCATGACACATTTAATTTGAATTAACCCATTTCCTGGGTTTGCATGTTACAATGAAATATCAACTAACAAAATGGGCTAGGTCCATATGGCATGCTAATCCATTAAAAAGGTAGCCAAGGGTAGTATGTTACCTTACAATAGGACCTGGTGGCTCAGCAGACTAAAGCATTGTGGTTAACATCAGCTGTCTGCAATTACTGTAAGATCGAATCTCACCAGGCTCAAGGTTGACTCAGCCTTCCATCGTTTCTAAGGTAGGTAAAATGTGGACCCAGTTTGTGGGGGCAATAAGCTGACTTTGTATAAATATACAAAAGCATGAAGGCTATTGCTTAACGCATTGTAAGCCGCCCTGAGTCTCCGGAGAAGGGCGGCATATAAATCAAATTTAAACAAAGAAAAATTGAAAAAGTCTTTCAACAACCTTGTTAAACACATTGATGAACCCAGGTGCTGTATGGATGTCAGGGCTACCTTGTTTCCATGGTTTTCTTTTACTGGTGCTGACTTGCTTCTGTCAAGACAGCCTCTTCTCCCAGTTGTTCGTCCTGGAAACTCACCAGTTCACTGCAGATGTTCCCCAGTCCTTTTCCTGGCTCTGTGCTCATGGATCCTCTCAGTCTGCTGCTCATCCAGTTGCTGCTTTCACCATCATAATCTCCTTTGGATGCGAGGTTCCCCCTTATTGCTGCCTACTGGCTCTTATAGCATGTGTTTCCAACAGCAGGGTGCAAATGCTCCAAGGAATTAGGATTTCCCCCCCCCCCCAAGCCCTTTGAGTCTTGCACTTAATTGTTGAAACTGAATGTCTATGGAGATTCTCAGTCATCCAGGTCATGGTTGTCCCAAAGGTGCGTTTTCAAGAGGCAACTGGACTTTCTGCTTTTTCTTTGAAGAAGTTTCTTGGGTGAGAAGTGAAAGGTCTTCAAAGAAAAACCAGAAAGTCCAGTTGCCTCTTGAAAAAGTACCTTTGGGACATGTTGAAACTGAAGGAAACTCACCTGCTCCTTCCATTTGCTCTCAATCTTCCTTTTCTTGGTCTTTCTTCCTTTTCCACTGCCTTCCATTCCAGTTCTAGTTCCTCTTGTTTTATTGCTGACCCTTTAGGAAAGTCTTAATGACCCTGTTTCCTCTGCAGGAGGCTATCCTCCTTGCGAAGGATATGGAGAAGCAACTGAATGAGCAGGACGTGTGCAATGACACTATGCTGGCGCTCTGGGAAGAATGCAAGCCATGCCTGAAGCAGACCTGCATGAAGTTCTATACTCGGACATGCCATAGCGGTGCTGGTTTGGTTGGCAGACAGGTGAGTGAGCCATGCGATGTTGCTTGTTTAGCCTTGGACTTCTGGATAACTGCAGTTTGGGGATTCAGGTGAATCTTGAAACTCTCAAGGTATCATCTGGGCTGAGTCTTATGGGTGACTGTCATGGGATACAGAATTAAAATCTGGATAAGCCTCACTGAAATGTGTGCACCTTCTCTTGACTGAAGGATCCGCAATGAAGAGCACACTCCAAATTAGGAAAAAATTAAGTCTGTTTGAAAAGTTGGAGTTCAGGATTTTTAATGAAACGCTTGTCTTAAATGATCTCAGATCACCCAAACTTTGGCACCACCTGCTCAATCATACAAGCAATTGTACAGCCAGCTGTATAGGAAAGTGAAACCCTCTACTCACCGCCCTGAGTCCGCAAGGAGAAGGGCGGTATATAAATCTAATAAAACTAAAACTAAACTAAACTACATCAAATAAATTGTTTCCCTTCTCAAATAATGGCATAAGCTCAATTTCTTGGCTCTTCAAATTCTCCTAAATGAACTTAATCACATTCTGAAGTAGCTGGAAACCTTTATTCTTCATTCTCCTTTGTTGGATGTGGGTTACAGATCAGATCATTGGATTATTGACCTGAATACACCAGGAAGGAAGAGAGATCTCTTAAAAGTATTTGACTTAAGCTTTTTTCAACCTGATCCTGTTTGAAGTCTGCATCACAACTCCCACTATTTTTTTTTTAAATTTCTATACCGCCCTTCTCCCAAAGCCTTGGATAGCTCAACAGGCTAATAAACAGATTAAAACCTGTTATTAACATCCAGCTGTCTGCAATTGCACCAGTTCTGGTCTCACCAGGCTCAAGGTTGACTCAGCCTTCCATCCTTTCTAAGGTAGGTAAATTGAGGATCCAGTTTGTGGGGGCAATAAGCTGACTTTGTATAAAATTTATACAAAAGTATGAAGGCTATCGCTTAACGCATTGTAAGCCGCCCTGAGTCTTTGGAGAAGGGCGACATATAAATCTAATTTTAAAAAAAAAAGGACTCAGGGCAGTGCACAGTCACATTAAAACAACTGAACGTACAAAATTTAAAAGACAGTTAAAACAAATTAAATCCCTTGGCTCCACAAATTAAAAACCCAAGAATTTAAAAACACCCAGTCCAAATTCTTCTCCAGCTAGTCCAGCTTGTTGAAAAAATAGGGTCTTAAGGGCACTAACTGTACTGCTTGAAGATAATAGAACTTGTCCATTACATCTGACCACCAACTTAAGGAATGCTGATCTAGAATTTAAAAATAAACTTAAATTGATTCTAGAAATGAATGAAGAGGGTGAAATCACAGATGTCTCTGGGATGGGCATGACCTATGGAAGCTTTACAGACAGTTCTGATAGTGCCTCTTTTGGTTAGTTGCTTACCATGCTACTTTTCTAGTTAAAAGCTATTACTTTTCTTTTTAAAAGCTTAGACTGATATAAGCTTATGGGAAAACTTACAATGTAAGTGTCTCTTTAGGGAAAAATAAAAGGAAGAATCCCTTCTTCCTTCACATTTTCTATTTATTAAGCTAGATTGATACTGTACCAGTGCAGTGGTTAACACACCAGGCTAAAAACTGCGAGTGTGAGTTCCAGTCCCATCTGAAAATTCAATATATCATATTGCCTGTAACAACAGTGGCCAGAATTGCCTATACACAAAGCTGGAGACAAGACAGTACGCCCTCCAGGAGAATGGTGATTAAAAAGGCGTTAGATTGTGCGGAGATAGACAAGTTAACATTGGAATTAAAAGAAAGAGGGAAAATGGAATACTATTTGGTTTGGGAAATGTGGTACAAATGGCTAGAGAATAGATGTAATAGATTAAATACAAAGGTATCTTAAGAGAGATTCTAAAACTTAAAGATAATGTATATAGTTAAAGGAAGAACAAGGAATATTATATATGTTATGTATGTATGAGTATTATCGATGCTGAAATACTGAAAAAATTGTAAATGTGATATATAATGATGAAATATGTTTAATAAAAACAATTAAAAAATAGATTTCACACTTTTTCCTTTAGCTGGAAGAGTTCCTGAACCGCTCTTCTCCCTTCTCCATTTGGGTGAATGGGGAGCGCATCGACTCCTTGATGGATGTAGATGAAGAACAGGGCCGGAGGTTGGATGATCTTGAGGAGCGCTACGGTCTAGTGGAAGATGGCGTGGATGACCTCTTCCAAGAGAGCAGTCAGGCCTATGGGCAACTCTCCTCCTTCTTCCAGTGGCCATTTCGTGGTTTCCAGGATGGCTTCCACAGCATCCGTATCCCATTCATCCATCCCCGTGTTGCTAGGAATACACGCCCTTTCTCTCAGTTCTTCAGCAATTACCACCCCCATCAAGGTTTCTCCCAGGTTTTCCAACCATTCTATGAGATGAGCCAGCATTTCTTTGAGGGTGCTCAGAATGCCATGGACTGGGACCACCCGAGTCTAGGAGGAATCCCTGGGTTTTCTTTTGATCAAATCCCAACAGGTAAAGTGAGATCCTGGGCTGCAGAGTGAGCTTGGCCACAGGAGCTCTTTTAAATACCTATATTTGCCTGCCTACTCCCTCCAGTTATACAAAGGAAAACAAGTTTTACTGGGCATAAAAAGAAGAGATCTAGTTTTTGGTACCTAGCATATTCCCAAGGATTGGAGAAATACTTGCTTGGTTCATATCAGGGGTGAAATGCTCCCGGTTCAGACCTGATCGCCCGATCCGATAGTGATGGCACCTGGTGGTTTGGAGAACCAGTAGCAAAAATTCCTGCCCCCCCAATGCCCAGCTGAGCCACACGATCATCAGAGGCTTTTTTAAAAAAACTTTTAAAAGCATTTTTTCTACAACCTCTTCGACTCAAGAGGTTGTAGAAAAAATGCTTTTAAAAGTAAAAAAGAAAAAGCCTCTGATGATCGCGCAGCTCAGTTGGGATCGTCGGAGCCTTTTAAAAGCATTTTTCTATAACCTCTTGGGCCGAAGAGGTTGTAAAAAAAATGTTTTTAAAAGGCTCTGACGATCCCAGCTGAGTTGCCCGATTGTCATAGGCTTTTCTTTTCTTTTAAAAGCAAAAAAAAAAAAAATGTTTTTAAAAGAAAACAAAAGCCTCTGATGATCCGGCAACTCAGCTGGGATTGTCAGAGCCTTTTAAAAGCATTTTTTCTATAACCTTTTCGGCCCAAGAGGTTGTAGAAAAAATGCTTTTAAAAGTTTTTTTAAAAAATTGGCCATGCCCACCTAGTCACCTTACCCCCCACTCCAAGCCATGCCCACAGAACTGGAAGTAACAATTTTTACATTTCACCACTGGTTCATATTCATAGTAAGCCCCTTGTTCACCAGCATACTTACTGTAGTTTATTTGACTTGTCATAGGACAAATTCATTTGGCAATTTGATGGTAATGATTAGTAAGGGGCTCTGCTTTTTTTCCTCTGTTCCACCCCCTCCCCATTTCCAACATGGAAAGGTAAGCCCCTCTAATATTGCCACTGTGCTTTGCTGCTCAGGCTGTCAAGAACAGTTTGATTGTCTTCATTCTGTCAACTCCAAATCATCTCCAAAGGGTATATTTTTGAAGGTGAATGTTGTGATGCAGCTTCCAGATTTCTGGTCTCAAGTAATTCTTGGCTTTATTAACAATGCCGGCTTGTGACTTAATAACAGCTGGCAAAATTGGGTCTGTTGTGATGTCTTCCATCATTCTTTCTTTTAGCAACTCCAGGTCACAATGACAACCGGATGGTGTGCCGTGAGATTCGTCGCAATTCTGCGGGCTGTCTGAAAATGAAGGAAAAATGCGACAAATGCCAGGCAATCCTGGCTGTAGGTAAATGGAAGAGAGAAACTTTTTTTTTTGCAGCTGACCACCATGGTTTGAAGGGATCATTGATCAAAATGATTTATTAAAAGAGCTGTGGTGGTGCAGTAGTTAGAGTGGAGTATTGCAGGCTGACTCTGCCCACAGTCTGAGTTCGATCCTGACCGGTTCAAGGTTGACTTGGCCTTCCATCCTTCCAAGCTTAGTAAAATGAGTCAGATTGTTGGGGGCAATATGCTAGTTCTGTAAACTGCTTAGAGGGGGCTGTAAAAGCACTATGAAGCAGTATGTAAATTTAAATGCTATTAAAGGCAATCTGATGTGCAGGTAGTCCTTAACATCCATTCATTTAGTGATTGTTTGAAGTAACGCTGGGCATTGAAAACAGTGACTTACAACAGATCCTCACACTTATGACTTTCATAACATCTCCACAGTCCCAAGATCAAAATTTGGGTGCTTGGCAACCAGCATGTACAGGTAGTCCTCGACTTACAACAGTTTATTTAGTGACCAGAGTTACAACAGCACTGAACAATGTGACCTATGACGGTTTTTCACACAACCCTTATTGTTCTGCCCCAGCTACGGACCCCAAAGAACGCAGCACACACAAAATCCGTACAAACCATAGTTTACTAGTTAAGGACTACTAATGAGCTTTCTTAGTAGTTGTTCGAATGCAAGTGCAGTTTAAATCAGTCTTTTCTGAACAAGGGCTGTTAATTTAACTTCATTTAACTTCAAGAATCCAAAGAGTAATAACTCAATTCAGATAACCATAATCTTACTGTGGTTGGCAGAATGCCCAGAAACAATTTGCAGGAACACTGACAAGAGAAACAAGAGCCAAATCAAACGGTTCTGGAATCAAGACGCGAAGGAATATGAACGAAATTGTTTCCTGCAAATTGCATCAGTCGTCGTCCTTCCTTAAATAGGCTGGGGGGTGGCCAATTAGCCCCAAGCCTTACTCTCGAGGAGATCTCCTCCTGAGGAGCCACTCCTGCCTTTTGGCAGCTCTGGACACTCGTGCATCGAGAAGAAGCTCCTCCTCTTCTTCCTCTTCGCTTACGGGAGCCTCTGGAGGTTCTGAAGTCCCTGACTGAATCCCCGCCTCCGGAACCACATCTTCTCCAGCCTCTTCATTGTCTGACTCGAGTGCCAGCTGCACAGGCTGCTGGCGCAGCACCACACCAGCCTCCTCACTATTGGAATCAGCTATTAACTGCACAGGCCACTGACAGGCCTCAACACCTAGGGCATCCCCATGGTCATGTGACCAAAATTCAGACACCTGGCAACTAACTCATATTTATGAGGGTTGCAGTGTCCCAGTGTCCCTTTTGCGACTTTCTCACTAGTCAAGTCAATGGGGAAGCCAAATTCACTTAACAACTGTGTTATTAATTTGTTTTTTAAATTTGATTTATATGCCACCCTTCTCCGGAGACTCAGGGCGGCTTACAGTGCATTAAGCAATAGCCTTCATACTTTTGTATATATTTATACAAAGTCAGCTTATTGCCCCCACAAACTGGGTCCTCATAATATAACAAGAGCAGCGATTCACTTAAGAACTGTGGCAAGAAAGGCTGTAAAATGGGGCAAAACTCATTTAATAAATGCCTTACTTAGCAACAGAAATTTTGGGCTCAGTTATGGTCGTAAATCGAGGGCTACCTGTATTTACAATGGTTGCTGCATCCCAGGGTCTTATGATCACTGTTATGACTTTCCCAGACCATTCTGACAAGCAAAGCTGATGGGGGAAGCAGCTATACGATTCACTTACCAACTGTAGTGACATTCTTAACATGGCAAAAAGGTCATAAAATTAGGCACAATTATCTTGTATAGCAGTGGAAATTCTGGTCCCAATTGTAAGTCAAGGACTACGCATGGGATTTTCTTGTGAACATTTTTGATAGTTTTCAGCGCCCTTTTGTCTTACTTAGATGGCAGCTACATCATATGGCTTGTATAGCTTTTATTTTTCATTCATAATTGGTAGGAAATAGCATCTCCAATATTTGGAGGCTTGCTACTAAATTTCGATGGTATGATTTTGGCTGGGTTGCAAAAAAACATTGCAGATACTCTCCCATTTCTGGGCTGCTTGAAAGAAAAGTTGTTTTTTAGATGCAGACTACATATAACTTGTTTCCTGTTGCCAACATGACCTTTTGGTTGTGTTCATGTAACATGGTTATTCTAATTAACAAATTAATTCATATGCTACATTAATTATAAACTAGGGTAATGGAGGTGGATTCACATAATGCGCTAAATGTCATAAAATCTTAAAATGAACAAAAATTAATATGCTGAATGAATGCAGCTACCTGTAACTGTAACCGATTTAGTTATACATAGAATGTGAATAGAGCTTTTGTATTATGCTGATGCTATTTTTACCATGTATCCAACTTATCAAATCGTTGACTGAGATGGGTGGCTATAGAAATTGAATGAATGAATGAATGAAGTAGATTTCTAGTTTTAGTTGAAAATAGAATTATGGCAGGGGTTGGTTCTACTTACATTTACTACCGGTTCCCAATAGGAGCTTCTGTGCATGCATTACTATGTCCGGGTGGGTGGGTGGAGTTTCCCATTGCTTTTACTACCGGTTCTCAAGAACCAGACAGAACTGGGAGCAACCCACCACTGAATTATGGTGACTTCATGAAGTGTTTGCAAGTGTCACAGCAGGGGAAGTGCATAACCAACCAGCCTTGACCGACCTTAAGAAGCTAAGCTAGAGCAGGTCTTCTTTGTCCTTGAATGGTAGATCACCTAAAGATCCCAGAACTGAGAAGTCAGCAAAACATCCTGGAAGAAGGCAGTGGCAAAACCACTTCTGTACCATTTCTGAAACCCCCTATATGGCCTGTCCTATCAGTCCCATCAGGAAGTCTTCACTTTTTTCTTACTTGGTCTCCTTTTGCTCTCCATCTTCTCCAAATCCATACAGATTGCTCCCAGACGGATCCAGATCAGAAAAAAATAAAGGAACGCTTTGAAGATGCTCTGCGATTGGCTGAACGATTTACCCGGAGATACGATGATATTCTCAGGGCTTTCCAGGAAGAAATGCTCAACACCACAGCCATCCTGGACCAGCTCAACCGACAGTTTGGTTGGGTATCTCAGCTAGCCAATCGCACTCGGAATGACAAGCTTTTGAAGGTTATCATGGTAGGATATTGATTGCATTTCCCTCACTTGCTTAATTTGATTACTATGACTTAGCTGTCTAGGGGTCTGCAACCGTAAACACTCAAAGAGCCATTTGGACCCATTTCCTACAGAAAAGAAAACACCGGGAGGCACCAAACCCTTCCCGTGCCTGACTATTTCTTGAGCGGCCACAAAACTAGCATATACAATTGAATTAAAGATTCTGGTTTCTTCTGAAACTTTTCTTTTCTTGGATTTATCCATGATTGGCCTACCAGGGATTGAAAAGCTCAATAGTTCATTTGCTGGTGGGTGTTGCACATTGGCAGTTATGACACATATTTTGAGTGACAGGGAGCCGTAGCAGAGGGATGAAAGAGCCACAGGCGGCTCCAGAGCTGCAGGTTGCTGACCCCTGACTTAGCTCTTTTATTGGTTTTGTGAAGTCCATTATCAAAAGTGGGATTTACTTACATTCCCTACCGGTTCGCAAATGTGAGCCTTCCACACATGTTCAGCCTTCTGTGCATGCTCTTTGCTTGCGCATGCACCTTCCGTGCATGCGCCCAGCCTTGAAAACGTGGCAAAATAGGACATCATTACATCTGGGCAGGTGGGCGGGGCCTACCGCAATTACCACTACCAGTTTGCCTGAACAGGACAGAACCAGCTGTCCATTATATTCTAAAGTAGGCAAATAGCTGGATGCACACAAACTAAGCTACAAATGTTTTAACTAAAGTTAACATGTGTGAATGTAGCCATTAAGTCTTCATCCTGCATGTTTAAGCATATTTGTTTACATACATTAGTATGATGCTTATTTACCAATTCTAGGTAGCTTCCAATAGCATTGTAAAAACATCAGTAAGTTAGTATCATACAGCATCCCAACTCTTCCCCCTTCTGAGAAATTCCCTCCCATTAGACAATAGTTTCTTCTACCCTGAAGGTTTGCTGGAAGAGAGTACGGCACCAAAATGCCAGCAGGGAGGAGGAGGAGGCCATCCTAATATCAGAGATGGAGGACAGGGTATAGGAACTACTACTGAGAAAGCTTGCTCCTGAGCATCCTCCCTTCTCACCCTTGAGGGTATTCTCAGTATACACCTTAGACAAGGTCTAGCAAATGGGAAGCTTCTACCTGCTTGGATATATTATTACATTGGTGTGGAGAAGGACATCTTGGATTGCAAGATTGTTTTTAAGAACTGCTGACTTACCCAAAGAAGCTCGGGAATTCTGCTTGAAGAAAAAGAGAGGAATTGGATTTATATATCGCTCTACTTGTTCTGTTTTGTGTACATAGGCTGGTGTGGGTGGGTGGTGGAAGACAACACTTCCCCCCCACCCCATTAGAAACAACTACCTTTTTGATAGCTTCAGGCACTGCTAATGCTTGGTCCTCCTCTTTTAAGGTGAAATCTTCCAGTCCAGAAGACACATCCCAAACTCCTGACACTCAAGTGACTGTCCAGGTCTTTGATTCTGAGCCCTTCTCCTTGACTGTGCCAGGAAAGGTTCCTTTGGATGATGACACATTCATGGATATAGTGGCCAAGGATGCCCTGCGTGAATTCAAGGACAATAAAGTGTAAGTGTGGAGCTGGGGAGATGCAGTCAGAGTCAGGATAGTCTCTTGAGCTCAGCTGTATGGAAAATGACCACATTCATTTAAGATCATTGTATAGTTTCCTTTATGGCTGGCTTTATATAAAGTGGTTGCTCCACTAGTTGCTCCATAAAATGTTCTTCTAATGCTTTATCTTACCTTTAACTCTAAGGAGTAATCAAAGGTCAGACACATTTTCTGTGAGGGACAAATGGAAATAAGAAGATTGGAATTTCCTATAGTTGCTTTTGTTCATACAGTACTTTAGAGGGATGCGGTGGCTCAATGGCTAAGATGCTGAGCTTGTCGATCGAAAGGTCGGCAGTTCAGCGGTTTGAATCCCTAGTGCTGCATAACAGGGTGAGATCCTGTTACTTGTCCCAGCTTCTGCCAACCTAGCAGTTCAAAAGGACGTAAAAAATGCAAGTAGAAAAATAGGGACCACCTTTAGTGGGAAGGTAACAGCTTTCTGTGCGCCTTTGGTCACATGGAACGCTGTTTAGTCATGCCAGCCACATGACCACGGAGATGTCTTCAGACAGTGCTGGCTCTTCGGCTTGGAAATGGAGATGAGCACCACCCCCTAGAGTCGGGAACGACTAGCACATATGTGTGAGGGGAACCTTTACCTTTTACTTTTTACCTTTATGCAGTAATTTAAAGTTTTATTTAAATATCTATGGAGATTCTCAGTTATCCAGGTCATGGCTATCCCAAAGGTGCTTTTTCAAGAGGCAACTGGACTACCTGCTTTTTCTTTGAAGAAGCTTCTTGGATGAGAAGCGAAACGTCTTCAAAGAAAAACCAGAAAGTCCAGCTGCCTCTTGAAAAAGCACCTTTGGGACATTTTATTTAAATACCTGCCATCAGTGGCCAATGGAGAATTGGAGCCCTGGTAGATCTTGAGGTCTTAAGGCCATGAATATCTATAGTATCCTAAAATATAATTAATTTGAAGGAAATCCATAGGAAGCGCATGGACATCTTTTTTGGATAAGGATGTTTTTAACATCAGAGTCTATAAGAACCAAAGGTCTGTCCCGGCTTCCTCTTTCTCAATGTTCAACTTTGTGTTAAATGAGATATATACTTAACTTTTTACCCATGAAGACTAAATATGTGTTCATTTGGAGGTGAGACAAAGAAACAATATTTCTAAATCTCCAAAATGATTGTTTGGGGCGGGAGACTCTGGATTAATACAAAGTGGCAGCTAATCTCCTGTGCTATACAGGTAGCCCTCAGTTAACAATTACAGTTGGGATACAATTTTTAAATGAATCATGTGACTGCAGTAACTTACAATGTTAGTTCTGCAGTGGTTGTTAAATAAATTACCTGCCATCATTAAGCACAACTTCATGTGACTGGAACTCGCATTTTGCTGCTGGTTTCTCCATTGACTTCGCTTGTTGGAAGTTGGCTGTGAAGCTCGTAAATACTGATTTTCAGGGATGTTACAACAACTGCATATTTGAAGACCAATGGTAAAAGTACTTTTCCGATGCCATCGTAAGTTTGAATAATCACTAGGCAGGGCAGTCATTAACGGAGGACTATTTGTATACTGTGTTTCCCCAAAAATAAGATCCTGTCTTATATTTTTTTGAATTCTAAAATAAGCGCCTGACCTTATTGCCATGCACTCAAAAGCCTGATTGGGCTTATTATCAGGGGATGTCTTATTTTGGGGGGAACAGGGTAGGATAAATATTGAAGTGAGCAGTAACTGTGGGGTGCCATTTTACACACACACACACACACACATTTAATTCTTATAAGTCTCCATACTTTGTCTCACATTGTTATTTGAGGTCTGTCCTAGCATTAGGAAATTCCTTTTGGTTCTGGAATCATACATTCTTTTTTCCCCCTCCTTTTATCCAACAGAGAATAACCTTGCCTGCATTCTGGATCTCAGGCCATGACAAGCGAGAGCGAGAGGAGCCATAGCCCTTTTGGCCACCCCGCCTTTCCGCCTCAGTGCTCTCACAGCGCCACAAGGGAGCTTCGCCCACCAAGCCCCACCTATCCGCCTTTGTAGTTTACACTGTATTGCCTGCCCTATTTTTGCTGCTGGGTCATTACAGATGCACAAAATGAAATAAAAGGTTCTAGGCCCAATGCTTGAAAAAAAATGCTCTGTGGATTGAGTGAGAGAAGAAATGGGATTTGGAATTTGGGGAGAAGGGCTGAATGATGGCACAAAGGGCAATGTGTTCTAGGTGTGAACCGTATGAACGGTTGGTCAGGATATCTGAGACAAAAGCCCATTGTCTGCTATCTTGTCCATAGCCATTTGAGAGAAAAACACGGTGACACAATGCAGCGCTTTGTATTCCTTCTTTCTCCTTGCTAATTATCCTAGCACTGCCTTCAAAACATACCGAATAGCTTAATCATGGCCATGCAGTTCAAACTTCTGCAGCATTACAAAGTCTTTGAGGAATTTTCTAGCACAAACTCACATGACTGCAACAATGCCTCCGGTAATTTTGGGGGAGCCTTGGGGAACTCCAGTTTCATTTGTTCCTGGAACACCAATGGGTGCTTGTCATATATCCCTAAGAATGGATGGATGCATAGAGGTCCACAACAATAATGTCAAAATGATGTGGATGTTGTGACATCACACAAAAGTCATAATTATGAAATAACAATGGAACTTCTGCAAGTATATAAGCTATATCACGTGTGTCATGACACACGTGTCCTTTCCCTTGGCTGTTCTTGTAGCTACCCTGATTCCCCGAAAATAAGACCCTGTCTTATATTTTTTTTGAACCCTGAAATAAGCGCTTGGCCTTATTGCCATGTGCTCAAAAGCCCGAGTGGGCTTATTATCAGAGGATGTCTTATTTTGGGGGAAACAGGGTGGTTTTCTGTGATTAGATGTGGGTGGATCTGTAAACAGGTTCTAGAAAAAGCTGTTTATGTTGAGTGGTCTGTACTAGAAGGATTTTTGTGAAAAACGAACTTTCAAAAAAAAAAATTACCACTGAGTTACAATTAATGAGGTTTGGATGAGTCAGGGTTTTTTTCCCCTTTTGTTCTAACTCAAGTGGCAATTGTCTCATCCAGTGTCAGAATGTTTATTGTCAGCAGGCATGGACATTGCAAACAACTTAAATGCTACTGTCCTGTACTTTCTGCATTTATTATCCCCCACATCCTTCCCTCCAATCACACAGGAAGGAAGCTCTGCACAGCATTTCACCCAATAGGTATAGTCTGCTGATATAGTCTGCTGAAGTATAAATCTAATGGGTTTAAAGAATTATCTACTGGAGAGAATTGCTCCAGGTTCTCTCTAATTGTATTAAAACTCATTTGCAAGTCACGTGTTCATAACCCTCTAAAAAGATGTTATCATATTACCAGCTATGCAAGGGTCCATAGCTAACAGAGGATGCTGGAAAGGGATGGTGATGAGCCCTTTAAAGCCAAGGGGCAGCTTGAATTTTCATACCGTCCTCTTGCTGCAAATACTCTGGTTTAGCCCAAGGCTACTTCATCTGTGTTAACTCCTTATGTGAACTCTAATCTATGAAGGGCAACCAGTTTGATGTAGTGGGTAAGGCGCCAGTTAGAAACTGGAGAGCATGAGTTCTAGTCCCTCATTAGCATAAAGGCAATTGATGACTTTGGGCCAGCCACTCCCTCTCAGCCCTAGTCAGGGGGCAACAGCAAATCACTTCCAAAATATCTTGCCATGAAAACAGCAGGGACTAATCCAGACAGTTGGCAGGAATCTGACTGACTTGATGGTAGAAAGTGACTTGAAGGTGAATACACACACGCAGAGGGGGAGAGAGTGGAGAGAGAGAAAGAGAGAGAGATTATTTACTATGCTATAGAGTGCAGAAAAGGCTCACCAAACACTATGATTGCCCTTGGCCCTGCCTTTCAAGGCCACTTATTTTGGGGTGCAGAATTCCTCCTTTTGATTTCCAAACACTTGAAGAAAGATGGTGGCCCTCACAGAAGTGGGACACAAATGTCAGGTAAGAAAAATACTCAGCCCATCATATTTAACACATTTCAGCTGTTAAGGTGTCAGGAAAGTCCCTTTAACAAAAGTAGCTGCTAGGATGACTAGATGAGAGCTAGAGCTGTGCTTCAACACATCCTAAAAGTGACCTTACCTGTTGAAGCAGCCCCTACCCCCACCCCAATACTCTTAGTGGCAACTGGAGCATTTGTATCCAATTCTCAATGTTTTAAGCTCCCACAAAGTCATAGTTTTTAAAATTTTTGCTTCAGAACAATCCTTTTTCCATATATGGTAAAACAGCAAAAGGAAAATTAGTGCACTCTCTTAACCCAGAAATATTTGTGTATACTTCAAAGGACACATTCCAGTCTTGTTTTCATTTGCTAGGATATGGGGAGCAATATTAAAGACAGATTTCTGAGAAGTCAAGTCAAGTCATCTTTGAATTGCACTCAACTCCTGGGTCATGTTAGCTTTAATACAGAAGTGATTTTTCATTACCTTCTTGCATGATTCTTTTTGAATTACCAATGGAGATTATAGCATTGGGATTTTCTGCTAGTCTCCTATCCAAGTATTAACCACGTCTGGCACTGCATAGGTTTGGAGCCCAAACACAACTTTGCCCTGATTCCATTACACTACAGAAATCAGGAAAACATCCCTTTTGGCACAGGAAAAACTGCAAGACAAGCCTGCTCTCACATCCATTTAATTGATCACAGCTCCTATTTGCTTGTGATTTCAAAGAATCCCATAGGAGAAAATTATTCTAGAGGTAAGGAGTGTGTCCTTCTAGAATTATGAAATAGCTGTGATTTTAATCTGTTTACAAATCTGATTCAAGTCTGCCTTCCTAATTGGACCTGGTTAATTCTGCTCGCCTGGATCCTACTCCCTGGTGCTTCTGACTGGGATCCAGTTAAGTCTGGAGTTCATAGGGGACTTGAATGAGCACTGTCTCTTTTTCCTCTGTGTGGAGTTCCCCTGGCCCCAGGTTTCCTCCTGACTTTGGCCATTTTCTCATTACTATAGTAATTTATCCTGTCTTAGAATGTCAACATGTATGGCAGATGTCTCTAGGAAGATGTCTAATGCACCTTACATTGCAGTGGAAAAGGAAAACCATTTTTCCCAGAGAGGTCTCTGCAGATCAACAGCCCCCTCATTCTCTGCAGACATGTTCCAACACCCCACATCTTACCTTGGCTTGAAACTTATGAATAAAGGCCCTGAGCATGTGTAGAGTTTTATCTCTGGGTGACAGAACTCTACACGTGCTCAGGAGCAAAGCAAGACTATTGGCAAGAGCATCCAGAATATTGCTTGTTTCATACAGGAACCATTTCTTCACTCCTTTTTAGCATGCTGTGAAATACAGACCATCTTAGAACAGAATGGAATAGGAATAGAAAGAGTAGAGTAGAGAAGAAAAGAGTAGGAATGAATGGAGTCAGAATGAATAGAGTAGAGTAGATTAGGACTAGACTAGACCAGACCAGACCAGACCAGACCAGACCAGACCAGACCAGAACAGACCAGAACAGAACAGAACACTTTATTGGCCAAGTGTGATTGGACACACAAGGAATTTGTCTCTGGTGCATAAATTCTCAAAGTACATACAAATAACAAAGTAATGTAATCATAAGGTTTCAATAAGAGAAGTAGAAAAGAGAATAATCTTATAGGCCAGTTTATTAAATCATAACAAAGTTTATTTGGGCACTGCATCTCATATATACGCAGAAACTTGGCTTTAGGCTTTATTGTGTTTGGATAGAATGTTATCTTTGGGCAATGACCTAAAAATGTGTAATAGCAGACCCTGAGACAGTATGATTAAATAACAGCACACAATCTTTGTGGAGGATCTTCCCAAAGAAACATTAATATACATTTTTTCTATATCTTTTGCCCTATAGGGATGGTTGGGCGACTACTCTCTAAAGTCCAGAAATAACATGTTTTCCCTGTTGTGTGCAATCATTGCAGAAATATTTCTAAAATATAATGTTTACTTCTAAAGAAAAGAAACCTTTTGGCAAATTAGCTCAAATCACCAATTTATAAAAAGAAAGAACAACAGGAAATAGAAACATAAACGCCACTTCTTTTTAAGAATCTCTCCCACGTTTCTGGAAACGATCCTGTTTTCCCTGCTCCATTGTAAAAGGTCAGAAATGATTCTTCCTTCCAAAATAAATTAGAGACTTTGGGTGGCTAAGGCAATTAAGGTTTCTAAGCCTTCTTTTTCTGCCTCCTGCACCACAATCTGACTATGATTACTGAACTCTGCTATCAATTTGAAGTGAAAAGCTTCTCCAAGCTGTAGTACAGGTAGTCCTCGACTTACGGCCACAATTGAGCTCCAAATTTCTAAAACAATTAGTCCCTTTTAATAATTTAAACAATACAGCCAAAAGACGAAGAGGTAGATGCAAGCATTTCGTATTGACACATCAGTACCTACATTACATGCACCTAATAACATGGTTAAAATCAGCCTCAAATACAAGATCCCTAATTTTCTGTTGTTAAGTGACTTTTGCCCCATTTTACCTTTCTTGGCACAGTTGTTAAATGAATCATTGCAGTAACATGACTGTTAAGTGAATCTAGCTTTCCCCATTGATTTTGCTTGTTAAAATGGTGCAAAAGATGATCACGTGATCTTGGGGATCTTACAAAGGTCATGCGAAAAAGGGTCATAAGTCATTTTTTTAATGCCATTATAACTTTGAAAGGTTACCAAATGAACTGTTGTAAGTTGAGGACTACCTGTATTTATCTTATAACTCAGGGAAAAAGAACCAATAGTCATTTCACATTAAAGACCCCATCTATATTAAAAGATTGCTCATGCAACTCTCAGAAATATAGAAGATTGCAAAAAATTAATTAGTTACGTCCAGGCTGACACAAAAGCGTTACAAGTTCAGACTGTTATAGTCAGGCATTTGCCCCTCCAGAGAATAACCAAGCCAATGATTCTGCCATCTCAGCGTGCTGACAACAATCCTGCATAGATTTGGTGATTTACAAATACAGTTTTAATTTGGCAGCTGATTTCAGAATACGCCCCATAGGTGATTTGGGAAGGGAGCTTCCTGGTTTGGTTGTTCAAAGCAATCTTCCTTCGTCTCAGCTACAATCACCATCTTCTCCAACCACATTCTGGTGGATAATGGTCTAGAGCCATGAAGAATGTAACTCATTCTATTTGAGAGGCATCAAATCAGGGAAGGCTGAATTTGTAAATTACAATCCTCTCTCAAATGAAAACTTCAATAAATGGAAGTAATATAACCATCTGTTGGGCTTGTTTAATGGGAGACACTGCACTTCATAATCAGAGTCCCTCGTGAGATGGGTGGCATACAAATTTAATAAATAAAATAAATGTGTCAAACGGGCCAATCATAAGATAATGATTTTTTCCTTGAATGCTCTTCTAAGTTTAGTTCTTGGCTGCCAGGTTAACAGGTTCAGGAATCATACATAAGAAAGTATGCACATATCTGAACAAAGCACTAGTTGCAGTCACCCAGTTTTCCTAGAATGCTCATGAAATAGAGAAATTATAGTAAATTAGAATTATACTGTCGTTGGCATTTTGCTTTGCAGTGTACTATCTTCCTTTAAGTATCTTTAACATTATCAGACAGGTGCCAACATCAATATTTCCCTCTAGAATCAGTGGCTCACTTCATCTTTGCAGCTGGGCTAAACAGTTCATTGTACCTGTGCACCTAATTTATGGTTATATTACTTTCCAATTATTGACATTTTCATTTGGGGGATAGTTGTAATACACAAGTTTAGTCTTCCCTAATTTAATGCTTCTTACATCACCTGGAACTCAAGCAAGCCACAGTTCTGTCACAGTATGAGCCTGGTGGCGCAGTGGACTAAGTGCTGTTAAAGTAGTTGCCAGCTGCCTGCAATTACTGCAAGTTCGAATCTCACCAGGCTCAAGGTTGACTCAGCCTTCCATCCTTTCGAGGTAGGTAAAATGAGGACCCGGATTGTGGGGGCAATAAGTTGACTTTGTATAAAAAAGAACACCGCTGGGGGGGGGGGCAAAAAGCCCTATTAAGCAGGTATATACAGAAGTATGAAGGCTATTGCTTAATGCATTGTAAGCTGCCCTGAGTCTCCGGAGAAGGGCGGCATATAAATCGAACTAATAAATAAATAAATAAATTCTGCACTTTCCCAGGATTAAGATATCTAGCACTCCGTAGGAGGTCTACACCCTCAGAATTAAATGCTTAGCAACAGACTTACCTAAAGGTCAGATTATGAAAATATGTATGTGCAAAGCTACAGATCTATCAGTTTGAATTTTAAAGAGGAGGAAGTAAGACATAAATAAGACTGCCGGTAAGTCTAACTCAAGAAAAATCAAATTTTGTTTTAACCAGGTTTTTCCTATGTAACCAAGATTTTTCTGCAAGCCTACTTGAGTGAAACCACATTCACTATTTTTTGGGCTTTTTTTCTTCTTTTCCTTCTGGCAGCCAGCAGATTTTGTGCTGCCCAATGGAAGACTTATATAGCTAGTCTCCCATTGGGCAGCACAAAATCTGCTGGCTGCCAGAAGGAAAAGAAGAAAAAAACCCCAAAAAGTAGTGAATGTGATTTCATTCCACTAGGCTTGCAGAAAAAAACTAAACAATCATCAGGAACCCCAAAGGTTGATTTTTTTTCAAGAGGCAACTGGACTTTCTGATTTTTCTTTGAAGACGTTTTGCTTCTCATCCAAGAAGCTTCCTCAGCTCAGGGACAACCCATCAGGAACTTGTGTACCAAACCTTACGCTGACTTACATCCAGACCCTATTGCATGTGAACATGTTCATGTATTGCCATTTGATTATTGCTGTCCGATGCCTAGTTATCTTTTCATATTGTAGTTTTATTCATTTAGGTACCACTTTGAGACCCATTCCCCAGCCATTCCTGCAGAGACTTCAGGACAGCTCTGCTGATAAAACATTATTTAACAACTCCACATAAAAATACATTTCAACTGAACAGACACAAAAGGACTTCAAATCAGAAAGTATTTTATTGATTACAAAAGTTGCATTCTGCTTAGTATCTCCCAACCAGGAGAAACCCAACTGTTACCTTCATTCCCTGCCCCAACTGAGTGTCACCCAACAGTGTCATTAGCTACTAAGGGCACATGGGCAAGATTTGCTCAGCACTTAAGGAAACTGTCAAGCAAAGAGGGGTGGCTGATACCTGGACAATTGATCTCAAGTATTTCGGATGTCCTTCAAAAGAAGACACCTTCTGTGCGCCCTTAAAACCCATTGACAGGCCACATCTTATCAGGATGCCTGTTCTATCATGGACTTTCTTTTGGATGGCAGCTTAGTAGCATCTATGGAAATAGCAATAGTCTGAAAATGAGTCACTATTTTCCTAAAAGTCCCTATTTCCTTATTGCTGCTCAGACATGTGTGGATAAGTAAACAGACATCAAAGGAGTATATCAACTGTGCCAACTATTGGCCTGTTTCAGAAAAAAAAAATACTTGGCACTTGGCCTTTAAACTCTAGGCCTTTTCAGTATAAATAGCAAACAAAATTGCACATATAAGTAACTTGTGCTCCCTCCTTCCAAACTGTGTAACTGCATGATCCAGAACCAGCTATTCTCTAGCAGCCAGAACAGCTTTATTAGATCCCAGATCCTGGGTATCATAGGGCAAAAAATGCTGGACTGTAATTTCAGACTATAAACTGTTGCACGCCATGCCTTTGACCTGAGGCTGCTCAATAAAGCAGCTCCTATCTTACTACTCAACAGGCAGCTTTGACCCAGGTCAGCAGTAAACTTCTCAGATGACGAAAGGGAAACAGAAAGCACTTCATTAGACCTCACTAGAGCAGCTCTTACTTAAAAGATCAAGAAAAAGGCAAGGTATACAGTAAACAGGCAGAATAGGGTAAGCTTTCCTAGTCTGCTGTTCCTTCTTGCATGTGTTGAATTGCCCCTCTTGCCCTTCATCTGGTTGGGGAAGGCCACTTTGGAGAAAGGAGAGAGAGGCAAATATATGTGTTCCAGGATAATGTTGCAGGATCCAATCTGAGTTAGTCATCGGGACCACAGGTTTAGTCTTCCAAGCTTTTGGACTCATACTGGAGCCCATCCTCAGGGAACTTCTCTCTTTCCAGAATGGGCTCCAGCACGAGTCCAAAAGTTTGGAAGACAAAACCTCTCGTGACCAACTCAGATTGGATCCTACAGAGTAACGAAAATGAGAAATTATGAAAATTGCGTTTCAGGGAAAGATGGTTGCACCTGTCTTTTTAAAATAGAGTAGACAAGTTTCTACTTGGCAGAAGCATGAGAATATCCTTTATGCAAGTTGGACTACTGGGGACAAGCAAAGCTCCTCCTCCAATTGCTTTGTGATGTTATTTTAACAGAAGATAAACAATGAAGTGACAGATACACACAAGGCAGATAGTACAGTTTAGGAACTATAAGGTTTCCAGGCAATCTTTTCAATTCTGTCCACTGTCTCCATCCCAAAATGTTGATGAAGAAAGATAGAGCAAGCTTTAGATGGCTTCCAAGCAACTCCAGGAGAGCGCCCATAACCACTTGAGGGCTGCTTAGTAGCAGCAGATCGCTACTCTGTGGTTGCTAGAGAAGGGGTAACAAACCCGCTCTGCTTCCTTCAGTAAAAGGCAGAAGAATGAAATAATGGATAGCCATCCAGATGTTTAAAGTTAAGCAAAGCATCCCCAGAGCTACAAAGCAGATCATGAAACCAGTTGAGTGTTTTTAGCCCGATCTCCCAGCAATGCAGGCCAATTCATTCAATAAAAGGTCCAAAGTTGTGGTGCAGAAGTAAGAGTTCCATTGCCATCAACTATCTCCATTAATGGAAAGCTCTTCTGTGGCGAGCAGACCTTCTCTATCAGCATCTCTTGCTGCAACCCCTGCTGGTGGCCTCCCCCACGGCAGGCGAGCAAGGAGGGGCTGGTGCAGTTCATTATAAAGGGCAGCTCCAACGAGAAGGATGAAGAAACCCAGGATCTGCAGTCCATGAAAGACCTCCCAGCCAATGGCCAGGCTGACAACCCAGATGATAATGGTGCGCAGGCTATCGAGTACCATTCGGGTGGTGGCACTGATCTCTTTCGTGACACTGATCCCAGCAAAGTTGAAGAAGGCAATGCTGCTGATATTGCCCAGCAGGGCTACAGCAATAAGTGGCAGATGGCCAATCTGGCAGAAAGCATCTATAGCATCTTCCAGTACCTGCCGTGGGCTACCGCTGAAACTGCCCCCAGGTATGAAGTACATGGGCACCAGGATGATGGAGAGTATGACGAACCCAAAGAAACCTGTTAAAAAGGAAGAAGAAATGAACATGATTGAAGCCCAGGAGGATCATAATCTCCTCCAACTGGTTCTGTCAAAAAGGTAAAGACGGCTTTGAGTTGTGCTCAAGACCTAGTGATCACACTGACATGGTCCTGGCAAGAGAAAAAATGTTGCTTGCCATTGTCTTCTTCAGGATGTTTTTCTAATGTCCCAATCTGAATATACCTCTGGACGTTCCTGCTAGTCTCCCACCAGTACCTTACTTCCAAGGCCAGGCAAAATTGGTCAGATACTTTTACCTGCTGAATCTCCAGGAGACATTCAATGTAAAATACTTCCAGTAGTTACAAAGCTGCCTTCTCTAACCTGCCAGTTTCTAAATATGTTGAGTTTGTTACCGTCAGTATCCTCAGCTTTACTGTCTGGTTATTCTAGAAGCTATAGCCCCTATACCGCTGTTATAAAACCTCAAGAAAAGTTGACTGCTAAAAGAAGGGGATATTTTTTCCCAAGGAAGAAAGGAAGAAAATTGGTCACTTTAGGAACTGTAGAATTATGCCATGCCTTGTACACCGAGGAAATAGAAATCATCTTTTGGGGAACATTCTTTCAGCCATTAATTTGTGGCTGTTCATGATGGTCTTCAAAGAACATAGAAGCTACCCAATTGTAGCAGCAAATTATTTATAAATCGTATTTCCATTTTGTCACAGATGGTAGCTGTTGATCCATGTGAATCCAGACTCCATCTGTGAGCATTCTCAAGATTGCTTACATACCTTCAGTGCCAACAGCCTGCAGAGGGTGAACATTGTGCTTGTAGATAAACTTCTCCTCCAGCACCATCTGAATGGCCACAATAACTTGGGCCATAATGATGAGAAGGTCACCTATGGAGAAGCAAGAAACTGAGCACTCCATAAGCAGTACACTCCCTCAACCACTTATTTACTCTGTCAAATCTTGATAGGAAAAATTAGTGAAATAGTCATCTATTCTATTACATATGCTTCTTTTTCTCCATAAACAATTTTATTTTTTATTACATTGTTGATTAGTTTTATGAAAGCCACTTAATTTAATAGAAATGCATATTATAAAATAAGAAACTAGACACTTAGATTCCATTTATTTATAACCTTAATAGCTAATAGCCATTATACCATTACTTGTTTAATATAAATAACCTAAAACAGTTGCAATAACGTGTGACATAGAATACTCTAACTATGAATTGAAGGAAGAAATTGTTCCTGAGCTCTTTGTCAGTCCATTTCATCAAAGAGCTCCAAGCTTTAAAAAACTATCCTACTATAGCACTGATCCTTTAGAGCACGGGTGTCAAACTTGATCGCGTCACATGATGTATCATGATGTATCATGACATTTTTTGCCTTTGTGGCGCTGGGATGGGTGTGGCCTGTGTGTGACGCATCTGGCCCGCGGGTCACCAGTTTGACAGGCCTGCTTTAGAGATTGTACCTTTGTTAAAATCAATGATGTGGATGCAGCCCATGAATGGAGAGGATGGCTTCCTCTCTGGAAATCTCATTAAAATCTATTTTGGAACTACATGAATGCTCTTTTATACATATAGGGTATATCCCCCCAAACAGCTCTCCAAATGTGCTAGACAAGAACATTGGTAGTTCTTCGTTAGTTATCCCATAGGTTGGAAATTCTGGGGAATGGATTCCCACGCTGAATCAGAGCAATAAAATCTAAAACAGAAAACACGGGGACACTGTTTTCTGAACTAAGGTGTCTGGGATTGGAGAAGAAGAGAAATGTTTTTAAGCTAATCATCACAATGCTACAGGCCACTGGCTTTAGAACACCCTCTTTACATACCTGTGATGATCTCACTGAGTTTGTGGCTTTCATCATGATTGCTCAGCAAATCTGCCAGGCCAACAACCACCAGCCCTACAATGGTGATCAGGATGCCCAGCCATTGGCTCAGTACCAGCTTCCTCCCCAGGAAAGCTACTGAGAGCAGACCAGTAAAGATGACCACAGCTCCACGCAACATCTGAAAGCTAGAAGCGCTGGTCATGTTCAGAGCTGGAACGGCAAAAATGGGTAGTGGGGAAAGAGGGAAAAATGATGATTAGAGAAAAATTGGGACGAGGAGAGACGAAGAACAATTAGAAATTGGACTACAATGGTAGGAACTGATGCTTAAAATAGAAGCACTTATGTTGTTCCCTCCATTCTTTCCAGATGTTATGGAGTGCCAAGAGGGGTTTCCCCCCCCCTCCTGAGGCAGGAGAAAAAAAATGATGATATAGGATTGTATATTACAAAATAAAGAGTGCTTCCATAAGTGAAATCTTTTTATTCTATCTCCCCCAACCTGGTAGGTGGTTTTATCAACAGTTGTTATTTGGCACTCTTTACATACTCAGTTTTGTCAGATGTAAACTATTTACTTATTCTGAAGGGCTTGCTTTTCCTATTATGTTAAGAACAGCTGTTTCTGTATGGAAGTACTGTATGGCTGCATTTTTTAAACAGACGGAGAGGGAGGTGTTTCTCAGCCCTTTCAGAAAGGCAAGCAGCAAAGAAAAGAAACTTTAGAGATCATACTTTATTTCTGTAGGCTATAATAAACAAACCTGAAAATCTGTACACTTGCCTTTTGACCCCTCTTAAGGACAAAGTCAAGGCAAGGTCTTTCTGAGCCTCTTTCTCACACTTTCTACTTTCCCAGGCTGATCAAGTGTTTTTCCTCTCCCTCCTCTTTCTCAAGCCCAGAGCTAAACTCCTCCAAAGTGCCATATTCTTAGCAAACCTCCCTCTCCCCCACTCTTTTACTGGAATTTTTTTTTTAACTGGGCCATGGTAGCACAGTGGTAAGAATGCAGTATTGCAGGCTAACTCTGCCTATAGCCAGAAATTCGATCCTGATCGGCTCAAGGTAGACTCAGCCTTCTATCCTTCCAAGGTCGGTAAAATGAGGACCCAGGCTGATGGGGGCAATATGTTTTGTAAATTGCTCAGAGAGTGCTGTAAAGCTATTGAGCGGTATATAAGTCTAAGTGCTATCGCTATGGATATTTTATGAACAAGCAGCCATCTGTAAACACTTACCCACATACATGAGGCTAGTCCCTGTCATATCACATAGTGCTGGAGGCAAGAAAAGCAATCGGTTAAAGGGCTGAGGTGGTGTCATAGTGGGTTCTGACCTCCTCCGGTCAGTGCAGAGCAGGAGGTAGAAGACAGCCAGGCAGGAAAATTCCCCCAGAAACATGCCCACTGCCTGAAATGCAAACCGAAAGGTTGACAAAGTTTTGGACTGACATGGATAGCAAATCCCCAATAAAGGCCACCAAAGTCTCTCAACCTCCTGGCAGAACTTGGACAGACTATCAAATTAGTTTGATTCAACGATTCAGACTTTTCATTGTATATTCAGGACTGTGTTTTTTCTGAAAGCCTCAGTAGATGGCAGCATCTCTGCAATCCTAATTGGCTTTGGAGGCTAAACAGGATTATACCTAGTTATAAAATGGATGGGAGACCAGTAGGAAATCCCAGACCTGTAGGTGACTTGAAAGAATATCTAAGAACACAATGGTCCACGCATTGCGGATGCATTGCGCACAGTCACCCATGCCCTCATCACTTCCCGTCTGGACTACTGTAACACTCTGTACATGGGGCTCCCCTTGAAGAGCACTCGTTGGTCCAGAATGTGGATGCGCAGGTGATTATGGGAGCGACTCGTTGCACCCATGTGATACCTCTCCTGCGCGAACTGCACTGGCTCCCAGTGGTCTTCCGGGTGCGATTCAAGGTATTGGTCACCACCTTTAAAGGTGGTGACCAATACCTTGGCTTAGAACCCGGATATTTATGAGACCGCCTTCTGCCAACGACGGCCTCCTACCGACCAATATGCTCCCACAGAGAGGGGCTCCTCAGGGTGCCATTGGCCAAGCAATGTCGACTGGTGACCCCCAGGGGGAGAGCCTTCTCTGTGGGGGCACCCGCCCCCTGGAATGAACTGCCCCCGGGGATACGCATGATCCCCAACCTGCGTACCTTCCGCCGTGCCCTTAAGGCCCTACTTTTCCAACAAGCTGGACTAGCGTGATCAGAATCCGGACTGGGTGTTTTAAATTTTTGGGTTTTAAATTTGGGGAGCCAAATTATTTAATTAGTTTCAATTGATTTTAAATTTTGTATACCTGGTTATTTTAATGTGGCTGCGCACCGCCCTGAGTCCTGGGGGAGAAGGGCGGTATAGAAATTCAATAAAATAAATAAAATAAAATAAATTTGTACTGTTGCCAGGAAAACTGTACTGATGTGCTGAAATAGTCAGCAGAACAAACTCCACTCAATACGATGTTTTATTCTTTCCCTCCCATGATTGTGGATATGCATGTGGAAACCTACACTAGGGGCTTGAGATATACTGTACCTATCAAAATACTCTATATCTGACTTGATTATACCCCTATGTTCTTTCAACTTCAGAAATACTGGCACGACTATCACCCAGGATTGAAAGTAAAGGAAGACCGGCTGGGTTATTTAAGAGCAGCAGCACCCACAGCAATGGTCCCTGGCATTCAGCACAGCTTATAAAAAGAGAAAGCTTCAATTGCCAGATAGGTCGGTCATTTTGAACCAGTGCTATTGCTGCCATTGTCCCTGCTAAAGTAGTGGTGACAGATTAAAGGAGCTCTTGACCATAAGTGTTGATGAATGTTGGACTGAAAATGGGTTTTCTTGTTTCATTAAATGTGAACACTATAAAGAATTTTGTAGATTCGGCACAAAAATGGAAAAGCAAAGCAAAGAGGAATTTTCAATACAGGTAGTGCCCAATATATGACCAAAATTTCTGTTGTTAAATGAGACATTTGTTAAGTGATTTTTGCCCCATTTTGCCACAGATGTTAGGTGAATCACTGCAGTTGTTAAGTTAGTAACATGGTTGTTAAGTGAATCTGGCTTCCCCATTGACTTTGTTTGTCAGATGGTCGCAAAAGATGATCATATGATCCGAGGACACTGCAGCCGTCATAAATGAGTCAATTGCCAAGCATCTGAATTTTAATCACGTGACCATGGGGATGCTACAATGGTTGTAAGTGTGAAAAATGGCTATAAGTCACTTTTTTCAATGCTATTGTAATTTTGAATGGTCACTAAATGAACTGTTGTAAGTCAAGGACTACCTGTACAGAGATTTTGTGAGTCTGAAGAACCTATGCTCTTAGCATTACAGAAATGAGTTTGGCCCAGTGTTTCTTAACCTCAGCAATTTTAAATTGTGTGGAATTCAATTCCCAGAATTCCCCAGTCATCATGTGAGGTGGTTTAGATATAATGAGGTGGTTAAGATATAATGAAACAACGTAGTGCGGAATCTTGCCAAAGTTACCTGTAGAAAGGGATGCTGGAAATTGTGTGGTTCTGTCCCATGGCAGCCTGGTGCCTTCAGCTTGTCAGCCCACCTGGAATGAAGGAGTGAGGTGTCAGTTAGAAAACATGTCCCAAAGCTTTGGATTTACATATTTTGGCATTTGGGGATGTGAAACATTATTACAAAAGCTTGTGCAAAATGGTAATAGAGGCTAGTCTATTCATCACATGGAGAACACAATCTGCTGGAAATCACTGATATATCAGATTTCTACCTCTCATTCTTGTCATCCACACTTCTTATACTAGCATAAACCCTACCTGTGGAAGCCATACTGGGGATCTGAGAGTTAAAATATACAGATACCTGTGCTACAGCTGAGTATCTTATGTAAGTAAGGTCTTAGAAGAAGCCAACTTGGAAGTGAAGATCTAATAAACTAATATTTGCCAAATCTTTTCCATAGTATTGCTTGGATGGCTCTCAGCTCCTGAAAAAGCCATTTGAGAATGTCCCTCTCTTCCTTGCTTCAAGTCAAAGCTGCCTTTTTAATAGATGAGATGATGGCAGTTGCAAATAGCTGTTTTCATTCAGATGCTGAAGAAGATACATACTCTGCTAGGAAGGCCAAGTTGAAAGACAAGAGAAGAACTATTTCTTAAACCCATGTTAGCGCTGCAAACAGCCTTCTCCAACCACAGCTTTACACATCTGAAGAAAAAGACTGGGGAAAGCATAACCATAAATTAAGCATAGCCAGTTTATTGGCTTCGCTCATCTTCTAAGGGAAAAAATTGCTCTGTGACACATTCCTTTGCCTGGACCTGTCCCCAGCTTAGCTGTCTATCTGCAAACAAAAACTGCAAAGAGTTTATTTGCTGACACCAGGCCAAATCTCTCCCCGGCTGCTGTAATTGGAAACTCTGAATCGGCAGACAAAGTAACACAAGAACAGATCTTTCGCAGCTCAGGTGTCAAGGCTGCTATTCCCCCTATGCCAAAAGTAACATTTGGTGAAAAAGAAAGACACCCAATACTTACATAATATATAGTAAATTGCTAAAAATATATTAATGGGGATTAGGCCTGCGGACAAATGGGAGGGAGGGGAGGGGAGGGAGCTAGGTTTTTTACATTACAACTTTTCAGTAATGCCGATGGAAGGTAGGGCTGAATTGGAGGGTGTTTTTTCCTCTTTTGATAGGGATATATTTTTTTAATCTTTTTGCCAAAAATGGGTGAGAAACAGGGCTGCCACTATTAGGTGGCTTGCAAAATATAGCAACAGGCTCTTGTTAAGCTTTAGAAGCTCCAAGAGGGATCATAATACAAAGAGAATTGTACCAATTCCCTTCCCAGGGAATTGGTACAATGTTATTAATTAATAACCCAAGACAAAGTGGATAGGATAAAGAATGTTATGCTACAACAGGGTAGCTGATGGGTCAGGCATTATCTGTGCAGCTGCAAACAAAACCATGTATGAAAAGAGTATTTGTAGCATGCTGAGATTAGAAAGTCTTCATATCAGACGGAGTAGCTATAAGAGCCATTAGTTCCCAACAGGGAAGCTAGATCAGAGGAAAGAGCATAGCTTAGTAGCACAGCTACTCTGCATGTAAAATAAATCCTCAGAAGCTCCAGGATGAGTAGCGAAAATTTTATGTCTTGAAATGTGAAAAGACTCTCTGCCAGTCAGCACCGACATCATTTTAGATAGTTCTAGATTCAATATAAGGCAGATTCCTGGAAACATTTGTGCAACAATGCATTGATCAGGTTTTTCCACTAACACTGGGCACAGAGAAAGGGTCTGGCATACATTGTGGGATGCACATCCCATAAATCCTTATGACTGACCGTGTTGATGGGACTTACTGTGCATCACATCGGGAGGGCCTAAGGTTCCTCTCAATGGCAGAGAGGCCTGCCTCAATTTGGTTGGGAATACAGTTGCCTTACGGGGTGTACTTTTCCCCCCTAACCCTTCAAATTCCAGACACACCAATATTTCTCCTTCCTCTTTCAGTCACCATTGGCAGAACACAGTCATTTCACCACAGAATATGACTCTAAAATGAATTATGGGTAAAAGCAGGGTAAAAAGGGTAAAAGCAGACATCATCAAGTGCTTAAAAATGTAGGTGTAACACCCACTTATCAAAATGTTACTGAAAAAATAGTATATGCTTTAACAGTCTTGGAATAAAAATGCAGAAAGGAAACATGTTGACTAAGCCAATTAAATGTTGCAGAGCTACTGAAAGGCAGGGGTGATTCAAATTGTGTCATTCAGTCCAACGAATCAGTGGTTGAGGTAACAGCCTTTATAAAGTAGCAGCAAATCTGGTGCCCTCCAGATGTGTTGAGTAATTCCCAAAATCTATGTTGTTGTTGTGGATGCTGGGAATCACAGTGCTACAGATATGGTGAGTCCCAGTTTTAAACATTTGGACAGCTTCAAGAATTTAGTTCTCTGAAGGTGGTGTGTTCCAATTATCAAACTAGTTTTTAATTTAAAGCAAGTTTTTAATTTTGTTTTAATTTATTAAGCAAATTTATATATGGCCACCCAAGTCATAGGTGACTCCAGATGGCTTGCAACATTTAAAAATCCACAACATAAAAACTCATTACCATCCCCTCTCCCCATGGCAGCAGAAACACCATCAAATCAAATATTTGATTGACTCTATCTCCATTTATGGCCCTAGGCCCTGACAAAACCATCCTTTTAGGTCCTTTTGGAAACACAATAGGGTGAATCCTAAATATGTTTTTTTCATGAACAATCATGACCTGGATAACTGAGAATCTCCATAGACAAGAGGGTGAGGATCAACCATATCTTGTGGAGAATTATGTTCCTTAGAGAAGAGGTTACCACCAAGAAGGCCCTTTTTGTGGTCAAACTGAAGCAAGCAGAAGATGGTGGTGGTGGTGAGGTAAGATTCACCCATTTTATTTTTCTCCTTAAGGAGCAGGAAGCTCGGAAAGGAAAGACAGAATTTATCAGAGGGACTCATGATGTTAGTTTGAAGACTGTAGATAGTTAAATCTGGTTTGGTTCACAAAACTCAATGAGAAATTGGTGGTTCACTGTCCTGTGGAATCACTGCCCTTTTTTTAGTTTGTTGTGTGAATTAGGCCATAGTATTAAGCAAAATGGCTAGATTTTTGTGATACCATTTCAAACTTCTTTTGATTTGGGACTTTAAGGGTGAGGAAGGGATCAAATCTCATTCACCCTACCTAATACCCCCTTCCCACAGAAGTTCAAAAAACTCTGATGATATTACCAGAAAGAGGCTTAATAGTTGTTCAAAACCTTAAAACCTCACCCTTCCTATATCAACCACAATATGGCTTACTCGGGCATTTCAACATGTAGAAGACAAGAAAATGAGATACAGAATGCAGTAACATGAGAGTTAAGGAATGATGGCAAAGGCTACATGCAGAATTTTATTATGAGGAGAGACCAGAAAAAGTTGGGAATAAAAGCCAATATGACTGTTGGGAACTGCTGAAGATTTGAGAACTTGTAAATGCAAAATCCCTGAATCATCAGTTCTCTCTACCTTGCCAGAATGTACCAGCAAGCTTATGGAGTACAGACAAAACCAAATCTGGCCAACTATTTATTATTGATTACAGCTTTATATGCCATTTCCAAATTCACCCACATTCAGACATAATTGTCCTGCCCTTCCTACTACCACTTCCATCTAAGCTCTTAACAACACTTGGAGAAGGCTATGTAATCATTCAAAAATCATATGAAACTGAGGTACTATAGCACAACATGTGCAAACAAGTTTAAAGCAACTACACCCACAGGTTTCTTTCAGTAAATTAGGAAAATTTCAGAGCACAGGTAAGCTCCCCCAAAACGTCATGACTTGTCATCTTTCAAGATGATTGCTTACTCAGCAACTAGAACTTGCAAAAGGACAAGAAAAATCCTGTGGCAGAGATTTAGCTGATGAGATTTGTAAGAATCAGGAATATAGATACAACTTCTAACAGTTACACAGATTCTTCAACGTTTAAACTCATCAGAGGAAACTCACAGGTAGAAGAAATGCAACCAGGTATTATGAGGTAGATTTAAGAAGAACAGAAGACTCGGACTCAAAACAATTTTTCCCAAATGGATGGCTCCAAGCAGCTAGATTTGGCCAGATTGGCTGGTTTATACAAATTTAAACCCGATCCATTTGGAGGACACTAGGTTGGGGAATCCAGCTATATTGTATGTTGGTCCCAAGCTGAGATCAACAGGGAGATCTGGAGAAAACATTATGATTTACTCTATGGAAAAGTTTATGGAAAAGTTGTCAAAGAAAAGTTCAGAAATGATATAGTACTAGAAACCATTTTTGCCTAGTATTCCCAGGCTACTTGGGAAGAAGAAGAAGAAGAACAATGTAGTATGAGCAATCTAGGAAATTATAATGCAGAAAGGGAAATCTTTGAGGAACATGAATACTGAAAGACTATGACAAAAGGAACCACTTATACTGGAAGAAAGTGAACAGAATTGATATGTGGAATGTCTCAAACATGAACCATGCAAAGCTAAATACCAAGAAAGAAATGACAATGACCAAATAGGCATTCCTGGCATCACCGAGATCATTTTTGGGCAGATGACTTTATGCAGTATTGTTTTGGAAGTGACACTGTCAGAAGGAATGCATTGGCACTGATAACAAATGAAAATCACCAATCAGTTGACAGCCAACAAAAGTATCTGAAGAACAGCTCTATGCTGACATTTAAGAAGTGCTATAAAAAAGCTGAAAAGAGATAGAAACACAGTTATCTCTGTTCAAACTTTACCTGCTGCAGACTATGATTTGGATTATCAACTACTTGTAACCAAAAATGATTTTAATTGAAATTCTGTAACACACACACATACACACAAAAGGATATGGTACTGTACCTAGGAATATGATAGTGATAAGATTTCATCTCTATACAGTATGTAGTTGAAATCAAAAAGAATTAATTAACCACCTAATAAACTATGGAAAGAAACAACAATTAAAAAATCCCATTTCAAATAAACAGCCCAGAAACATGTCCCATACAAAAATCTAACAAAGATAACCAAATGGCTTTCAGTGAAAATCATTCAAAGAAAAACTAAAGGTATCGCTAACAAAGCAAGGTAAATGAGGACTTTCAACTTATACCCTGCCTCCCCCAAAATAAGACATCCTCTGATAATAAGCCCAATTGGGCTTTTGAGCACATGGCAATAAGACCAAGTGTTTATTTCAGGGTTCAAAAAAATATAAGACAGGGTCTTATTTTCAGGGAAACACAGTAACTAGAAAAGAATGACAAACACTGGGATGAGCATTGTACACAATGGAAGACAAAAACTAAAAAGGATTACTTTTTGCCCTAAGAAAACTCAGACACCATTCACTACAGGCAAAGGAAAAATAAGGCACAGAGATGGGGGGGGGGGGGCGTGAACAAATAATAAGAAGGCAAGATAAGAAGGAGCCTGGTGGAGCAGTGGACTAAAGCGCTGTTAAATAGCACTTAGCTGCCAGCTGCCTGCAATTACTGCAAGTTCAAATCTCACCAGGCTCAAGGTTGACTCAGCCTTCCATCCTTTCGAGGTAGGTAAAATGAGGACCTGGATTGTGGGGGCAATAAACTGACTTTGTATAAAAAAGAACACCGCTTGGGGGGGCCAAAAGCCCTACTAAGCAGGTATATACAAAAGAATGAAGGCTATTGCTTAATGCACTGTAAGCCGCCCTGAGACTCCGGAGAAGGGCGGCATATAAATCGAACCAATCAATCAATCAATCAATAAATAAATAAATAAACAAATAAATAAACAAACAAATAAATAAATAAATAAATAAATAAATAAAATATAATATAAATAGAAGGAATACACTGTATTATGGCATTGGATAAAGTAATAATGTTCTTCACTCGTGACCTAACAAACAGAAATTTGAAGGGAGGTGAGATATATTGTTCTTGTGAGCAGCCCAGAGTTGTCTCTTAAGATGGATGGCGTTACAAAAAATATTAAAAATAGTTTTATTTAAAAATAAATATTTATTTTTTATAAATAAAATAAAATTTTATTATTAAAAATAAAATAAAGTAAAAAAATAAAATAAATTATTGGAACACAAGGTAGCATGGGCACTGAAGCAGTTGTCCAGAGAGACCCTGGAAGTGACATTTCATCAAAACTGCTTAAAAGCAGGAACAGCAGCAGTTACATTAAATAAAAACATATGGGATGCCAGTGAATGGAGGGAAGACTGGAAAAGGTCAAGTTCATCCCAATCCCCCGAAAAGGATGACACTCACAGCTGCTACACAAAAGCCTTGATTTCATACTTCAGCAAAAATTAGTTGAAAATCTTACAACTGGGTCAAACCATGAAAAAAGAGCTGTCCAACACACAGAAGAGGTAGAGGTACGTGAGGCCACATTGCAAATGTTGGAACAAGCATGCAGATTTCAAAAGGATGTTTGTTTGTTTGTTTGTTTGTTTGTTTGTTTGTTTGTTTGTTTGTTTATTTATTTATTTATTTATTTATTTATTTATTATTTATTTATTTATTTATTTATTTATTTATTTATTTATTTATTTATTTATTTATTTATTAGTTCGATTTATATGCTGCCCTTCTCCGGAGACTCAGGGCGGCTTACAATGCGGTAAGCAATAGCCTTCAAACTTTTGTATATATCTGCTTAGTAGGGCTTTTGCCACCCCCCCCCCCCCGTGGTGTTCTTTTTTATACAAAGTCAGCTTATTGCCACCACAATCCAGGTCCTCATTTTACCTACCTTGAAAGGATGGAAGGCTGAGTCAACCTTGAGTCTGGTGAGATTCGAACTTGCAGTAATTGCAGGCAGCTGGTGCTAGTTGACAGCACTTTAGTCTGCTGCGCCATCAAGGCTCTTATTTATTCTTCATTGACAATATCAAACCTTTTCAATTACACTAAAATGTAATCCAAGTATTTGTAAGAAATTAATGTTCCTGGATGCTTGATTAAATCAGTAAAATCATTATGCAACAACAAAGTAGGTACTGTCAGAACACAGACTAATTCAAGACTAGAAAAGATGTCTGGCAGAGCTGTATTGTATCCTCTTTGATATATACATAGAGACAGTTTTAACTAAAATGAATCAGAATTGGAAGAAAGATTGGTGGCAGGAATATTAACAATTTAAGAGATGCGGGTGACACCATATTATTGGTAGAAAATGCTGCAGAACAAATTATTCTAAAGGTCAAAGCAGAAAGTGAAAAAGCTGGATTGCAGCTAAATACCAAGAAGTTTAAGGTTATAAAAACAGCTGGAAATTGTGACATCAAGATAAAAAATTGACTGAATCAGTCCTGGACTTTATTAGATAATTTGGTTCCCAAAATGATTGAAGACATTTAAACCAAAATTAAATGTAGAATATCACTTAGCCATGCTACAATGAGTAAAAGGAAGATCCACAAGGCCATCAGTCTTAATATGAAGTGCATAATAGTAAATGTGATTGCTTTTTATAACTACTTAGGATGATGAAAACTAGACAATAAAAAAGTGGATGGGAGAAATGAAGACTCCTTTAATTTATGGGTTTGGAGATGTCTACTGTGCGTATTTTGGACAATGAAAATAATAAACACGGAGATTTTATTATTATTATTATTATTATTTAATCTGTAGTGAGATTCACAGCCTTTGAGGCTGTTTAATAGCTCAGCAGCTCGAGTCCTAACCAAGGACCTAGGAACTGTTAAGGTATCGTCGGAGGATGTAAGCTGTTCCGCGTAAAGTGGTTTTTTGTAGAGTCAAAATATTATTATTATTATTATTTATTTATTTATTTAATTAATTAATTTCTATACCACCCTTCTCCTGAAGGATTCAGGGAGGTGCATAGCCAACAATAAAACAAATCCAATACAAAATTTAAAAGCAATTTTAAAAACATATTAAACAATTTGGCCCTAATTATTAAAAAATAAACCTCAATTAAAAATCATGTTTAGATTGCATCATTCCAGAAATAACACTGAAAGCTAAGATTACCTAGCTAAGGCCATCTTATTTTGATCATGTCATGCGATCAAATTCCTTAGAAAAATCGCTTATGCTGAGAATAGTTGAAGGCACTGACAAACGAGGCTGGTAAAGAAAATGCTGAATTGATATTATCAAGCAAGATACTGGTTTAAAGCTTAAAAACTTAAAATAGTAAGATATTGGAAAGAATGAAGAGAGCTGATCTTAAAGGGTCTGAAAGTTGGATGAGACTGAATGCAAGAGTTCATTTAGTGACCATTCAAAGTTACAACGGCACTGAAAAAAGTGACTTATGACCATTTTTTCACACTTATGTCCATTGCTGCATCCCCATGGTCACATGATCAAAATTCAGATGCTTGGCAAGTGGTTCATTTTTATGACAATCACAGTGTCTCGGGGTGATCAACTTTTGTGATCTTCTGACAAGTAAAGTCAATGGGGAATCCAGATTCACTTAACCATGTTACTAACTTAAAAAAAATGCAATGATTCACTTAACAACTGTGGCAAGAAAAGTCCTAAAATGGGGCAAACTCAACAAATGTTTCACTTAGCAACATACATTTTAGACTCAATTGTGGTCATAACTTGAGGACTACCTATTATTACTCTCACTTATCAGGCACAATTAGCATGCTTTCTCTCTTCTTGATAGTAAGGTGCATTCATTTCTATTCAGAATCCACCACAATATTGGTGGATCCTCCAAATAAATAAGGCTTCACTACATTTCTCTTCATTCAAAGAAGTGTTAATTCAGTGTATTCTTCTTTTTCTACTGCAATTCTGATAACAAACTTGAAGGACTATAAACAAGTGATAAGAATGGTCGTTGATCAACAGTTTCAACAGTTGGCTACCTTCTCAGTCCTGAGAGCCGCTCTTTGTTATCTGCAGCAGCAATCCCCTTATTTACCAGAAAATCAAGTTTCAGACAGAATAGGTAAAACAAAGAGAAAAATAGGTGATGAAGTTAAAAGAGAAATCCTTTCAGGAAACTGGAGACCTTTAATATGTGGAGCAGCTTTTTACTTCCAAGATACCTCATGTCCAATAAATGGAAACAGAAAGACGAAAATGGGCATCTCCACAAACTGACTTTTCTCCCCTTCTATTTGCACACACACACAGATATCCCTAGTTGATGTAGTTATTATTTGCATCTGTTAAAATATCCTTTGGCCTGTTAAAGCAGATACCATAGTAAGTTTAGGTAGAAGGGTTTATGTATCACCTTGAATTGGCTTTATTTGCTTTTAGTCTGATATCTTTAATTTAACAGTAACAGAGTTGGAAGGGACCTTGGAGATCATCTAGTCCAACCTCTGCTCAGGTAGGAGACCTGTACTAGGGATTCGAACTGTTGAACTGCCGACCTTTCTGATCGACAATTTCAGTGTCTTAGCCATTGAGCCACCTAATATATCTAATTTGTAAATCAAGGTGTACACCAAATCATGCTGTGTGAACCCAACTGATGTGGATTATTCAATTAACCATTGGTGAGAGGCCTGACTTTAGCAGAATGTGTAAAATGTGTCTCCAGACAACTTCACTATGTGACAGGACCCTTAGAAGAACTGTGCAGGATCAAAATCCTTCTTATTTCACATTCAGTTTCACAATGAGCAAAAAAACATCTCTCAGAAGCTACTAAACAGGATGTAATTACTGAAGCTTTATTTTATATATTTATTCATCAGATTTCTACACACCCATCTCACCTAAATGACTCTGGGCAGCTTGCAATAAAACGGTCTCCTGTTGACATTTCCCAGCAACTGGGAACAAACTGGCTCAGTTCACATATTGGCCTATATACCATTTCCCCCAAAATATGACATCCCCCAATAATAAGCCCAATCGGGCTTTTGAGCACATGGTAATAAGGCCAGGCGCTTACTTCAGGGTTCAAAAACATATAAAACAGGATCTTATTTTCCGGGAAACACGGTAGTAATGGGGCTGAGTAACTATAATTCAGTGGGAATCCATACAGTACCAATATGGTAACCATCACATTAAGCCATAACATAATTTATTTTAGGGGTGTATCATGTAGATGAACCTAGCAACTAGCGGTTGATAATCTGGATTAATCTGAACTCACCCCAACTCTGAAAACTGCAATTCATGTCTAGCTAACTTGCCCAACAGACCCCCCCCCCAATCATTCTGAAACGAATGGTATTCAAGCAAATACACAAGGCCATGGCAAGAGACCCTTAAAAGAATATTTATGCTCAGGATTAAAATGAAGGATCCTAAACATTCTGTGATTTTCGTTGTTTTCTTGCATTACCCAAACTAGGTAACATCATTAGAGAGAGAGAGAGAGAGACCTTTTCCCCTCCATGTTTTGGAAGAATGGAGGATCTCCGTGATCTCATCACAGACTATCCCCCCCTCCCCAATTCCTTATATCGGTCGATCTTCGGGCTACCCCGCTCTCTCTCTCTCTCTCTCTCTCCCTCTGTCTTTTTTTTTTTCTTTTAACGGTAGCTGTTCTTCCCAAACCCCACCTCGCCCCATTATTCCCACTCCGAGTCAACGAGGGCAGAGTGGACGAGACGCTGTCGGGGCTGCCTTCCCCAACGTCCCCCCAACTTACTTGGCGGAAAGCGTGTTGATGGAGCCGGTGATCAGCATCAGCGCCGCCAAGCAGAGCTGGTACCTCGTCCAGGCCATCGCTGCTCTTTGCCACTCTCAGTAAGCAGCCGGCCCCGAGTATCCCCCGCAGTGGCTCGGCTGCATTTCCTCTTCGGCACGTCACATGACCGCCATCGATCAGCTGACCGTCGGCTGCGCTGGCAAAAGGCGCCCGCGGTTCGCAAGCCGCCTTCTCAGCAGCGATCGTGGGGGAGAAGCTCGTGATCGTGTCCTCCTCTCCCCCTCCCTCCTCCCTCCCTCATTGGAAGTCGAGGGATGCTTTGTGAGAGGGTTAGGCGGCACTCTTCGGAAGAGAAGCGGAGCCTATGCGCTTTAACCGAAAGCAGGCAGGAGTTCAGCCGGTGAAGCTTCCTCCGCCGTTCAGCTTGTTAGTGTCAAGAAGGCTTTTGTCCTTAGTTGCTGGCCTCCCTAACGATCGCAGCGTGCCTTGTTTGTGCTGCAATCCTAAGGAGTGACGGTTGAAAAACTAGTTTGAACCAAGCATTTTAGGGAAAAACGCAGATTTTGCTGCTTGTGCAAAGTGACGAATAGCAGAGCTGGGCAGAAATTAGACTTGCTAGTATACACATACGGAATTGAAACTGCAGGGAAGAAGGAAGTGTTTCTGCTTATCCCAGATTGCTCATCTTAAAATAATAATAATAAAGAGAATTAGACTTGGTTAATATTTGGGTGGGATGCTATTAAGATAGTCCATTCCTGAAGGCCGAACTGAAAAGTTGAAAAAACATTGAACGAAAGCAATGGCAAGCTATAGCAGTACTATTGCAAAGAAAGTTCCATGGATACGCCCAAGTAATCCGGAGAAATCCAACATGATTTGTCTTTTCTTTACTTGACATCTCATGCTTCCTGATAGTGAGGTCAAATCATTGATTTATCTCAGACTGGAGATTCTAATTCTGAATTTTTAAAAATTGGCAGCATGAACGAGAGCAAAAGGTAAAATTAAAAGCTTTTTTGAGGCTGGTTGATCATCAAGAGGCTTGCATTTTTTGAATGTACAAGGAGATTGTCCAGGAAAGTGTTCAAATAAATTGTTTGGATTCAAAAGTCTGTTAAATTACATAACATTCTATGAATAATTACTATTTATATGCCGTCATCTTTGGCTACTCTCCTACAATATAATTTCACCAATCATCTCCTTTTACTATTTTCTTCTCGGCTCTAACAAATCTGACATAGCAGTGTATTCTCTTGCAAGGATAATGCTGCACAAATTCAAATGAAGTGATTCAAATGTAGCCAATTTTAATGTTAATATTTATTTTAATGGTTTAATCTTGTCTTACTTGGTTGTAAGCTGCATGGATTTGCCTCTTGATGAGATCGATGAATACATATTTAACAAATATAAATTTGTACTCCAGGAAAAATTATGCTAAATCACTGTTATTTTACCAAATGTCACAAGATTTTTTATTGTTTTCACTATTTAGTCAATTAACTTGTTTAGTTGAATTATGTTGAATTTAAGGACAAAGATCTGCTTGGGCTTCTTTTTTGAGGCAGGCATACTAGGCAAATGATGAGTTCTGGAACACCATATTTTGGAACAATAGCAAGGCAAGTGTGTAATGTTTACCACACTTCAATGTGCTGAGGCCACATATTTGGGAGTCACTTGGGACTTCACAGTTTCTAGAAATCTACCCCAAATATTTCCAGGCGCTTGCCTTGCTACTGTTCCAAAGTGCATTGCTATGTTATGCAAAGTCAAAATGTGACCCTCACTTTCCTTTGCATTTGAACTTAGGCTGGAACTAAGAAAATTAAGAGTTGACAACGTCTGAAACTGCCATCTAATCCCTTCTAACAGAAACTGCTGTTTTGATTTATATCCTGAATATAGTGGATTTGCTTGATTTGCAGAATTGCGTGCATCTCGGCATGTTTTCTGTTCTGCAGGGTCTAAAGAAAGATAGTGGCAATAAAGGGGTGAAGGCATAGCAAAAAAAAAAGTCATTGGAAGCCTAAGTTAGCAATGCCTGACCAAATACATGATTCTTTTAATAGATAATATCTATCAAGCATAGCGAAAAAGAAGAGGAAAAATAAAATCCAACAGAATAACAGTGTCTCAGCCCAATTTGCTTCATAGCTTGGTGAAAACACATCCATTGGTGTACACAAGATTTTTAAAACTTCCTTCAGACTTAAAAACATTACATGTAAGAATTTAGATTTTATTGTAGTATAGTTGTTCGGATATACAAACATTGAAAGCTCTTTTAGTCTGTTGAGCTTGATGATTCATCTTGAAATTAAAAAAGCTTTCAAAGCATATGCCTAGCTTCTCATAAGAGATTTACCATACCCAAGACAACATAAAAATCATAACTAACATTCCTTCTGGCATTTTGAATTACCATATGTCTCCTTAGGCAACTGATGAATTTGGCTTTATGGTTGATTTGCCACATTCTTGAGTTGAGAACCAGATTCAATACCTGGCATCTTTATTTTTAAAAGTGAAGAAGCTATTATTGGCTTATTACTCCTGAGTAATGGAGCTGCTTTGCCTGGAATACATGCTGTGCATTAAATCTACTGAAAGCTCAATTTTCCTGTATACAATGCATTATATATAGATTGGTGCCCTCTATTTTTTGGGTTTAAAAAAATTTTTTTTTTTACTAACTGTAGCATTATTTCTGAAATCTCATATAATGTAAGATTTTTGGCTTGGTGTTAAATTTTGGACTGTGCTCTAAAATTGCCTGGGCAGCAGAATAGGCCAAAGCAATTTTCAGAGCTGTCTTCACAGCTGACCAGTCTAAATGCAAGCTAGCTGAAGTAGGTTTCCAACAGGATCTGACGTGGACTTTGTCACATATTGAATCAAATACTCTAATCCTTCTCCGCCACAGCAAATCTCTGGGAGAACAGAGAGAAGGAGCAACTGCTGACCAAGGAAGAAAGAACTGGGTTTTAAGAGGTAAAGGAGAAGCGAGGCAATCCTTGTTTCAGGAGTCTTGTTTATTTCTATAGAAATAGGTAAGCGTTTAGATAAAATTTTGCTATTAGCATTTTGATTTGATATGAGTGTGCTAGCTAAATCTTTATTGTAAACTTGTGTTTATGTCTCTAAATAAAATGATTAATGTATAATTCCCACAGTTGTCATGTATTTTGGATTGTGTTCAAGAATCTAGCTTTACAGGCTTTAAATGATCACCATGTAAACCTGTAGCTGAACATGGCTAGAAGAGAATATTTGTAGCCCAGAATTGAACTGTGGGATCCTTGGGGCTCTCTGAGCTTAGTTGTTTTCTCACAGATGTTTCATTACCAAACAGTCCCTGATGATATTACCTAGTTTGGTAATGAAATATCTGCAAGAAAATAACCAAACTCAGCACTCAGGACCCTGCAGCTGAACAGTGAAGTGCTCATCCTTAACAGATAGTCTGATGGGAGCAATAGTCTTGTTTCCCTTGAAATTTGTCAGCTCTGTAAATTATCTTTTTTCTCAGAACTGTTAATATTTAAAATTTAAAAGGGCTGCTTCATTGGAGTTTTTTCTTTCTTTTTTTAAAATTAAGTTTAATTTTGTCTATACCCCATGAGATTGGTCTATCTCCAAAGATAGAAGGGTTGAACCTCTGGTTATTTGGGTGGCAGATGCCCAGGAGATTATGTTATAGCAATTATACTTAAAAAAAACCTTTTACCTGGTAATTGTCACAAAGCCAGACAAAATATAGAAGCGCTGTATTTCTGATATGCCAAGGTTAAGGGGAATAATAACAAGTGAGACACTGTCTAGAAAATAGTTTGTGGCAGTGAGAACTAATCCAAGGACAGGAAGCCAGGTCTGAGCATGAAGAATCAAAGGGCTTTTAGGAGGGGAGGTTCTGCCTAAGTGTTCAGTTGAGTTGCTACAGTGTCACAAGATATTTATTTGGTTTTATATTAGCTTTGTTGTATGATCCCAATAGCAGTAATTGGGTTCATACAGCATCAGGTCAACTGAGAACCTAGCAACTGCACTAGCCAAAACATGCTAGGCTTGTTAGGTTTATCTGGTTTTTAGTGGCATGTTATATTGTGCAAATTCAGCTTGAAGGCTCAGTGTAGAATGGAATGAGAAAAATTGACTGATTTAGTAACCAAGGTAAATGTGTTGTGTTGTATAAATCTGTCTATTATGGTTTAGAAGGTTCTGTGAATTACGCATCTACTTCTAAACCTAAGGACCTTTATTCCCATAAAACTTTTTGAGGCTTTTTCCTCAGTCTAAGATTACCTCTTCACTTGTCAAGTTCTACTGTACATATCTAAGAACTCTTTTTCATACCAAGAGACCTGAATAGATATTGATGAAACAGCTACATTTTGTCTCTCTTCATCCCTTGCCATTTCACCTCTGTGATTGAATAGTTTTATCTACGTACAGAGTTCTTGCATCAATTATCTATTTTATACCAATTATCAATTTTATAATTGGCTGGTGTTGCTTCAGCATGGATTTTGATCTTTTCTTAATTTAAACACGTCAACTATCCCCTAATCCCACCAGTGCTGTGTCTGTCTAATCCTGTTAGAACTCCTAATTTAATCTTAGGAGGGGAGCGAAACCTTATTAGAATTGCTGGCAGGCAGCAATATCTGACTGCTGCCATATTTTGAAACTCCAAATTACAGAATATTAGAATTAAATGCAAAACCGCCAGAGGATCTGAGTTGTGCCAAGTAATTTGTTTAACTGATAAAATATTTGTTCTTCAAGTAGCCTGGTCCAAAACATGTACAACTTTGAATGGTCACTAAATGAACTGTTGTAAGTCAGGGACTATCAGTATTTCAGTTCATCATTCTGAGACTGATCCATAGTCTCAGAACGGTGAACTGAAATTCTGATAGTCCCTGACTTACAGCAGTTCATTTAGTGACCATTCAAAGTTTCAACGGCACTGACTTTTGACTGTTTTTCAGATTTACAACTGCTACAACATCGCTGTTGTCACGTAATCAAAATTTGGATGCTTGGCAACTGGTTCATATGTATGACAGTCGCAGTATCCGGGAGTATGATAATCTTTTGCAACCTTCTGACCAGCAAAATCAATGGGGAAGGCAGCTTCACTTAACAGCTATGTTACTAACTTAACAACTGCAATGATCCACTTAACAAGTATGGCAAATAGTGAGGCAAAACTCACTTAACAAATGTCTCACTTAAGAACATAAATTTTGGGTTCAGTTATGCTCGTAAATCAAGGACTATTGTACATTGACAGTGACCACAGTTGCAGAATGCAGCATTTTGATCCCTGGTTTCTACCAATTCAGGTGGGTGCATTCTGTCACAGATAACCGATTCTTGATTTAGCAATTCACAGATGGCCATGACAACATCAACTGAGATAAATCAGATGTCTTGTAGCTTCGCTATAGGAAAACTACAGAAAAGCCGGGAAGGAAGGAAATGGAAATGGAGGGCTGAGCTGGAGTTGAGAGGGAGGACAGCTAGAGGCTTTTTTCATGTAATCATCTAGTAGAATTCCTCCTCCTCTCTAAAATAGCAGAAAAGATATAGCAATTAAACTCCCATCACCAACTCATCTCCTCCTCCTGATGCACCAACACAGAAGGAGATTTATGGGGCTAGAAATAGACCCAGTAGTTCTCATTGGCTCTGATCAGAGAATATTATGTCATCGTTACCCAGTCAGGATAGTTCACCTTCCTGTCGGACAGATGTCGAAGGCTAGCTGAGAATTAATTCCTTTGTGCGTCTGGAACCTGCTATGGGTATTTCTAAAATGTGTAGTTCAGTATCTTATGCAAAACTAGAAAATTTTGGAAAATTCAAATTAAGGACCTTGTATAATTGAACTCTTTTTCTGACACTACTGGTGGAGAAAATTTTTTGGAATGTTGAAACTGGGAAAATAAAGAATTATTCTGCAATAAGGTAGTTATTGTGTATTACCCTTGTGTACTGATTTTATGTGGTGTTCTATACCCCCTTTTAAGCGTTTTAAGCGTTTTATTTTCTGATTTATGGTTATGCAATCATTAAATACAATTCTATCTAAGAGTTGGAGACAGTTCTCCATTTCAGTTAAACTGTCTAACCACCACTTCTTTTAATGCCCTTTTCTCCCTTTTTTCCCTGAAAAGAGGTTCAACCATATTGGTTCGTGCAGTGGCACTGCCTGTGCTCTTTACTGATACCTCGGCTTTGTGATATAAATCCCAACAAAGGAAAACTGAACACGTGTTGCGAGCTTGCGGTTTTAACTGCAAAGGGGCTGCAACTAGTGCTAAATTCTAACAATGCAGAAATGTTGGTCCTGTTGTGCGCAAATATCCATCCATTTTCAATGACATTTAAAATATTTTTATAGTCTGACGATATTTGAATTCTCATAGACGTGAAAAAGTAATTAAGAAATATTAGATGAATGAAATCCTCATCTAAAGCTAAACCTTTGAAAGCTAACATCTGTGCTGAATTGATCAAAGATCTTTCTCAATCAGCTTTCCATTCCCACATTGTCAGCTGTACCAGTGGGAAATTCCCAAACATCAAATGAGAGCCAGTGAGGTATAATGGTAAATAGTTGGGACTGAGACAGGAGAAACTAAAGGTCAATTTTATCATCAGTTATGAAAGCTGGCTGAATTTAGACCAGTCACAATTATACAACCCAATCTACCTTATAGGATTCTTGTAAAAAAACATAAGAGGAGGGAGTGGACCTCTTAGATTCTTGGAGGAAAGGCAGGATATACTGTAAAGTACCGTATTTTTCAGAGTATAAGATGCTTTTTTGGTGAGGAAAACAAGAAAAAGAAATCTTCCTCTGCCTCCCAGCAATTTTGTCTCCTGGATAGGCGGAGCTACATTTGGTGTATAAGACGCACCTAAATTTTCACTCCCTTTTAGGGCGGAAAAAGGTGTGTCTTATACTCTGAAAAATACGGTAAGTCAAATGATTAATGACAATAATAGTGACCTCATATCTCAATAAGAGTGGCCTCATGTCTTCTGCTCTCCAACAACCAGAATTGAGAAAAAATATTCAGCCACTGATATCCCTTATGAGTTTATAAATTTGTGTAGTTTTTGGGTTACACAAACCAACAGCTTTTTGGGCAGTTGTGCTACTATCATTATTCCTTCTTGGCTGTTGCTAGAAAAAAAGTGCATGCAATTTATACAATTGGGGAGAATCGTGGGAATTTTCCATTGGTTCTGTGAAATTGCATAGTTATGAAATCACTAAAGTTGGATTATCTTTGGGACAATGTCCCAATGTAGAGAGCAGGGGGAATGAACCTGAAGACAGAAAGAAGAGCTACTGCCAAAACATGGTCAGATAATAGGAGCTTGAGCTCAGGCCAAGAAAGAAACAGACAAGCCCCTTGCCAGCTTCTCGAAGTAGTCCAGAAAGAAGCAGAACCATGGGTACTAAGACTACCTCATTGTGAGGTTATAGTGACAGAATCCTCCTACAAGTCTGAAAGTATTTCTCCTGTCCTTTACTTTTACTTTCCAGAAAATTAGGAAGGGTCTCTTCTGAGGCGCTTCCACATATCCTCCTATTTCTGCAGGCTGAGATAACTTTTGCATGATGTTGTCTAGTCTGCAGCTCTTCCTCCTGTCTCCCAAGGTTATTCCTACATAGCATCACAAAGATAAAGTGAGGGAGTGGGAAGCACATTCAGACTTGAAAGTTACTATAAAAAAAGGCAAAGGTTTCCCCTGTCCAGTCATGACTCTAGAAGGGGGTGCTTATCTCAGTTTCCTAGCCAAGGGAGCCAGCGTTGTCCAAAGACACTTCCGTGGCCATGTGGCTGGCGTAAACAACATTGTTACTTTCCCACCACAGTGGTACATATTTATTTGAGTTGCATTTGCATGCTGTTGAACTGCAGGAGAAGATTGGCAGGAGCTGGAGCAAGTAATGGGACCTCACCCCATCACGCTATACTTGGGTCTCAAACTGCAAACCTTCCAGTCAACAAGCCTGGTGAGATTTGAACTGCCAAATTGCAGGCAGCCGGCAGCCAGGAGAAGTACTGCGGTACTGCACTCTAACCATTGCGCCACCACAGCTCATATAATATAATGTGCAATGGTGGGTTTCAAAAATTTTTACTACTGATTCTGTGGGTGTGGCTTGGTGGACGTGGTTTGTGGGCACGGCAGGGGAAGGTTACTGCAAAATCCCCATTTCCTCCTGATCAGCTGGGATTTGGGAGGCAGAGAATAGATGGGGTGGGGCCAGTCAGAATTTTTTACTACTGGTTCTCTGAACTACTCAAAATTTTTGCTACCATTTCTCCAGAACTGGTCAGAACCTGCTGAAACCCACCTCTGATAATGTGCCCATTTATAAATAAAAAAATAACTAGAAACCTTGATCTCTAATCATGCTGGGATGGTATTAGTTTTTATGCAAATAATGAAAAAACAACTGGTTAGTATTATTAGTGTTTCTTAGGTTGTATGTTTATATATGTGCCTGTGTGTGAACCAGATAGTTACACAAACCAATTTCCTGGGCAGAAAATTAAATGTTTTTCAAAGGAAAAAAATTCTATTAAAATTCTCAGTCATCCAGATCATGGTTGTCCCAAAGCTGCTTTTTTCAAGAGGCAACTGGACTTTGTTTTTCTCTGAAGACATTTCGCTTCTCATCCAAGAAGCTTCTACAGCTTCTTCTTCAGAAAAAAGCACCTTTGGGACAAAAGGAAAAAAATGTTTCTGATAGAAGATATGGGATTAAGACTTATCTAATGTTTATTTTAGTTTTAATATTGCAATAGAGGAAAGATAAATATTTGAATATATTATTAATACAAGAAAAAATGCAATGGCAGAAGGCTTTCTAGATTAATCACATTAGAGGACACAGTTAACAGTAATCAATCCAATAATGAGCAACTACACTGTTAAAAACCACAATTGCTCAGCAGATCTGATAATTTTTACTAAAACATGCAAGAATATAATTCATAAATTTATGGCAAGAGGCCAATAAAACAATGCAGAAAAAAAAGCAGGATACAGGGGATTAGTAATAAATCTCTAAAGATACAAAAAATAGAATAACATAAAAATAATTAAAAAAAACAAATAAAAGATAAATGTGAAAGTTCAGTGCGCCCTTAACCTGCAGAAGAATGAAATGCATTGCAATTGAGCAAAGCTTTGCCTCATTCCTGGGAATTGCAGTGGAGAAGTCAGCAGGTAAAAAGTAAATAACTTTTAATTTTATATCAGCTTGATCTCTTCACACTGAGCACAACACAGAAAGCAGTTAAGTAAAACATGGCTTACTGATTTGTTACTGCAGAGTTGGAAAACATGCAGAAATACTGTGCATTGGGCATATTGTTGTGTTGTATCTCTCAGCATTTGGGGTAAAGCATTAAACTTTGGTTTTCTCTTTTCTGAGTGGCAGTAATATAGCAGTAATTGGGGTGTGTGAAAGTAGTATGGAAGAAGTCCCTGAGATAGTAGGGTGGACTTTCAGATCTGTCTTTACCTAGTTCAAGGATGCTTTACTCAAGTTTTTGCATGGATTTGCCTTTTCCAAATCATAGGACCAGAACAGAAAAGCCACAGAAGGACAAATTGTTGGCAATAATCTTCCAAGTGGAAGTATCCTTATTTACCAAAACCAGTTGGACCAGCAATTCTCCCCAATTGCTGTGTTTTAGCCAGTATTTCAGATGACAGATCCTCATTTGAGGCGCTAGAAAGGGGCATCCATGTTTTAGCCAAAAAAAAAAAAAAATCACATTCTGATTGGATTGAGAGACCCATAATAAACTTCTGATGAGTTTAGATCAAGAATAGAATAGAATAGCAGAATTGGAAGGGACCTTGGAGGTCTTCTAGTCCAACCCTCTGCTTAGGCAGGAAACCCTATAACCGTGATGGTGAACCTATGGCACACGTGCCAGAGGTGGCATGCAGCACCCTCTCTAGCCGTCACCCCAGTTCAGTTCCGCCATGCATGTGCACATGCCTTTCTCTGGCCAGCTGGTCTTTGGGTCTCTGCTGCATGGGGGACAGGGCGTGTCCAGGGCGTGTGCACGCATGCGTAGGGTGGAGCACATGTATGCATGCATTGCATTTTGGGGGCTTTGAACACTCGGTCCAGAAAAGATTAGCCATCACTACCCTATACCATTTCAGGCAAATGGTTATCCAACATCTTCTTAAAAACTTCCAGTGTTGGAGCATTTACAACTTCTGGCGGAAAGTTGTTCCACTGATTAATTGTTCTAACTGTCAGGAAATTTCTCCTTAGTTCTAAATTGCTTCTCTCTTGGATTAGTTTCCACCCATTGCTTCTTGTCCTACCCTCAGGCGCTTTGGAGAATAGCTTGACTCCCTCTTCTTTGTGGCAGCCCCTGAGATATTGGAACACTGTTATCATGTCACCCCTAATCCTTCTTTTCATTAAACTTGACATACCCAGTTCCAGCAACTGTTCTTTATATGTTTTAGCCTCCAGTCCCCTAGATCAGATGGCTTTCAAAATGCAAATACAGATAGTCCTTGATCTGCAACCATTTGTTTAGTGACTGTTCTACAATGGGTCCTTGCAGTTACTACTGCCACTGCGTCCCCACAGTCAGATTATGAATATTCAGGTGCTTGGCAGACAGTACGTATTTGCTATAGTTGCAGCTTTCTGGGGCCATGTAGTTGCCATCTACAATTTGTTTTCGACAAGCAGTCAATGGGGAAAGCCAGATTCATTTAACCCATGTGTGATTTACTTAACACCTGCAGTGATTCATTTAACAATTGTTTTAAAAAGGTTGTAAAATTAGGCATGACTCACTTAATAACCGTCTTGTTTAGCAATGGAAATTCTGATCCTAATTATGGTTGTAACTTGAAGTATGCACTAAATTGGACACCAAGGAACAGTAGGCTCAACACCTTAGCACTGAAGATATTAATGGCTACCTGGAGCAATATATTCCCATTTCAGCTGGCTAATCTCATGACTACCAAGGCAGTTTTGTAAGCTCAGTCTGTGAGCTGCCAGGTTTGCCATATCCAGAAAGTGGAAATAGATGCCGAGATATTTAAATATTTTCATTAGCTCAGTGGGACAGCTACCAATTTCACATACCTGCTGGCTATATTGCTTGGGGAAAATCAACACTTTCATTTTTGAATAAATTTGTTTGAAGTCTCCTGATTTGGCAATGTGCAGCCAAGCCCTGATGGCTATGTTGGAGTCCAGTTTGGTTGAGAGAAGAGAGTAATTATTTTTTCAACATAGAACAGTGAGGGCTAATCTTTTACAGACTGAGTGCTGAAAGCACATGTGTGCGTGCGCGAATGCACTCACGCGTGCCCGAACCCCCAAAATACATGTGGAGCCCTCACGCATGTGCCCCACCTCCACGCATGCACATATGGCTCCCTGCATGTGCCCCACCCCACACATACACCCTGCTGCCCTGCATTCGCATGTGCCCCCTGCATTCCCCCCGCCCCTGCGCATGTGCACCATGCCCCCCGCACATGTCCCGCCCCCGCGCACATGTGCAGCAGAGACCCGAAGACCAAATGGCTGGTGGACGGCATGTGGTGGAAAGCAGTGGAGCTGAACTGGGGTGACGGCTCACGTGCCATCAGAGCGGGCACTGCGTGCCACCTCTGGCACGTGTGCCATAGGTTCGCCATCACAGGAATAGAGTATAGAAATTAGTCTTCAATTTGGGGCTGATAAAGTCATATTTGAAAAACCTGAATGATCACAATAATGTACACATGATTTTTTTTTTAAAGGGAGGGATGTATTCTTCTTGAAGCCTCCCTGTTGTGTGGAGACTGGAGCTGTCAAAATACTGCTGCTATTACTTTAACTATCATGGAACTGCCCTCATCTGTAGGCAGCAGAGGGAATGACTTTGAAGGATAGGAGGAAGAGCTGCTACCAAGGCAGTGGTCAGATAAAAGGGGCCTGAGGCTGGGCCAGGATAGTAATATGAATACATGCCTCAAACAAGCCGTTTTAAAAGTAGCCACTTTGACCGTGATACGGTACATTCTTTACTTATGAAGAATTTTGAGGGTTTGGCTGTAAGAGTCCTTAGTAGAGGAATAGCGTTATCTTTAACCAGGGGTGAAATCCAGCAGGTTCTGAAAGTTCTGGAGAACCGGTAGCAGAAATTTTGAGCAGTTCGGAGAACCAGCAAATATCACCTCTGGCTAGTCCCAGAATGGGATGGAAATGGAAATTTTGCAGTCTCCTTCCCCTGCCACGCCCAACAAGCCACGCCCAACAAGCCACGCCCACAGAACAGGTAGTAAAAAAATTTGGATTTCACCACTGTCTTTAAATGATTCTTGAGCAAGCTGCAGTAATTTGAATAGCTAAAAGAGTCTATCCCCAAACTCTTGCTTGTTATGCCTTTATCTTCTGTAATAATGGCAAGATGAAGTAGGTTGTTAGATACCTTTGATGCATTACAATGTAGGAATTTGTCATCAAGTCCCTCATTTGTCTAGCATTGAAACTATCAGCTAAAATCAAAGCTCAAATCCTATATAAAATCCCAAAATAACTTCTAGGAGGTTTTGAAAAATTAGATGGAAGGGTGCTTTGGAGAAGAATATTGACATTAATCAATAGAAGACAAACCCCGATTACTCAGGTAATATCCAGGAAGGTACACATTGTTGGCGTAGAAGTAATTGCTTAAGGTTTGGATGAGATCAAGGTAGTTATGCCCTCTAGGAATGCCCTTCTTCAAGTTACAGGAAGTGAGAGGGAATAAAATAATTCAAAGTCACAAATTCTTGCTTCTATATTTCCTCAAGGAAAAAAACAGGCTGCTGGCTGTTGAAACTGGCTACATTCCAGTTTGTCAGTACAAATAGTCCTCGACTTATAACTGTAATGAAACCTTGCCCATCATAGTCATGAGCCATAACAGTTGTAAAATGAGTCAACCATGTGACCAACCCTGTTTTATTGCAGTCATTAAAGCAAACCAGTGGTTCTCTTTAAGCCAGTTTGGCCAAAACCCAGAAGTAAATGTTAGTTTTGGGAGAACCAACATGGTCACGTGGCCATGGGATGCTGCAAACAGGCATAAATATGGGCTGGTTGCCTAGCACCTGACATACAGTCATGTGACCTTGGGGACATGACTGCCCAAGGTCAAAGGCTGCCTCAACCTTGGGGTTGGGACAGCCTTTAGAACTTAGAAACTGGGCCGTAAGTACTCCCAGGGAGGTCCATCATAACTTCAAACAATTGCTAAGTGGTTGGTTGTAAATTGAGGACTATCTACAGAGTGTGATCAGGAATTGGTTGAGAGGATATACATATTGCTATACCCAGTGGTGGGATTCAGCCAGTTCGCACCACTTCGGAAGAACCGGTTGTTAACTTTCTGAGCAGTTTGGCAAACTGGTTGAGGAAGAAAATCATTAGGGCAGATTTTATTAAATTACTTGAATCCCACCACTGGCTATACCTGAGCTAGAAAACTTGGAATGGACTTCATGAGCTATAAAGGAAGCATCTCGAGCTGAATTGCTGCTGAACTGTGGCCCAGAGCAGCTGTTGGAATAGCAGCTAATATTATTTGCATTTTTGCAGGGGAAATGTGATGTTTGTGGGTCAGTGGCTCCTGTAGTCCAGCGAGGATGCAGAATCAGGCAAAGTAGGAGAAGAATGAGGTAGAGGTACAAGTGTGAATGTCATCAGAGTTTACAGTAATAGAACTTGTATTAGGTCATCTATTCTACTCATGAAAGAGTGGGTGTGCGATGGCTCAGCAGTTAAAAATGCTGAGCTTGTCAGCTGGAAAGCTGACAACCCGGGTTCGAGTCCTGAGTGCTGTGCAATGGGGTGAGTTCCCATTCCTGCCCCAGCTCCTGCCCACTTAGCAATTTGAAAGCATGCAAATTTTCATTCTGTCAAGGATCTTGGAGTACCTATCTCAAATGATCTACTGTAAGTGCCAGAGCTCACTGTAACAGCATTGCCAAAAAGGCATTTAAGAGTTGTTAGCCTAATCTTGTGTATCTTCTTCTCTGGTAATATTGAACTGCAAACTAGGGCGTACAAAACTTTTGCTAGATCAATTCTTGAATACGGCTTATCTGTCTGGAACCCGCACTGCATATCGGACATTAATACAATTGAACAAGTCCAGAGATATTTCACGCGAAGAGTCCTCCACTCTTCTGATCGCAACAGAATACCTTATGCCACCAGACTTGAAATTTTGGGCTTAGACAACTTAGAACTTTGCCATCTTCAGTCTTGACCTAAGCGTAATACATAAAATCATCTGTTATAATGTCCTACTTATCAATGAACTACTTCAGCTTCAACCACAACAATACACGAGCACACAATAGATACAAACTTAAGGTAAACTGCTCCAAACTTGATTGCAGAAAATACAACTTCAGTAACAGAGCTGTCAATGCCTGGAATTCACTACCTGACTCTGTAGTTTCTTCCCCAAACCCCCAAAACTTTAACCTTAGACTGTCTACTGTCGACATCACCACACATTCCTAAGAGGTCTTTAAGGGGCGTGCATAAGCGCACCAGCGTGCCTACCATCCCTGTCCTAATGTCCCCTTTTATTCATATCCATTTCATGTATTCATAATAATGTTTATACTTATATCTGTTATCTAATATATGCTGGATGAAAATAAATAAATAAAAATAAAATAAATAAAAATAAAATGCAAGTAAATTAATAGGTACCCCCTTGGTTGGAAGGTAACAGTTTTCCATGCACCTTTGATGTATAGCCATGAGAAGGCCACCCGACCACGGAAAATGTTTTCAGACAACATTGGCTCACTCAGTCAAAAAATGGAGAAGAGCCCTAGAGTCAGACATAACTGGACCGAGAACCTGACTCTTAAAGCAGAATTCCTTTGGTAGCTGGGTAACTTTGCAAGTTTTCTTTGGGGAGGACACTGGAGCTGAGAGAGTTAAATGGTCCTTGAGCAAGTCACTGATATCTGTGTTCAAGGTTAACTTATCTTCTGGTTGATATTTTGGAAAGTAATTGTGTTTGAATAAGAGATTTGGCACAGCACCTTTGTTTTATGTTAGATAGCCAAACTTTGATGTTCAAGTCACAAAAAACATGCTTTGGGTAGGTTTAAAAGGACTCCAGATATTTTGAGTAGCAAGAGCAGGATAATTGAAGTTTTGAATTTAATTAAAATTTTGCAGTTAATGAATTTAGGAAGCCATTCTGTTGTTTCTGAGTTTCTATGGAGAGTAGTGCTCATAGCAACTGCCACAAAGCGAGAATGGCTAGCTATTGGCATCTGTTGCTAATGTTGTTTCTAAGAAGTTTGATCCTAGTTGGTTGTAGAGAAATTAGATGAAATGTCAGACAGGATGGAGTAAGTGTGTTCCATTGTGATCTGTGGTCACTTTAGTTTCTCCAAGGAGCAATAAATTGCCCCTTCCCCATCTATAAAAATAGCCTTTCAGTTGTCCAGCAGTCAGGAGAGTGACTTAAAAGGTTGTATATAGCATCATATTTTTTTGTCAATGGCTATAAGTTTCAGATAAATCGAAAACACAGTGTCAGCTTTAAAAAGAAAAAAAAGAAACAATCTTTTTGCCAGCAATTCAGGTTGAGTGGCTGTTAAATTCTTGGTCAGATCTTCTGTGATGGAGCTGTTCAGTAGGTTATTTGACAAAGGGTCTACTATCCAAAGAGAAGGTTCATTTTTTATAGCTCTATAGGTCTTCAGGTTCATTTTCTGTTAAATTTAGAAGGACAGGTGGGTTATTTGGGGTGAATAAATCATCCCCACATACTGAGATTCAACCCACAGTCAGTATTTACTTGTCACTCTTATAGTAATTGTTTTGAGGTTTTCCTGGGATTTGAGTGGCTGGAATTTGTTCAAGCTGTTTCTCCTTTAAAAACTCAAGGTTTTTAGTTTCCTAGTTAGTTTAGTTTAGATTAGTTTCCTAGGATGAAGTTAATTTAAAAAAAATGGGATGAAGGAAAATGAAAACAATAAAATGAAACAAAATGAAGCTTATTGATGATAATAACTAGGGGGATATAAAGGAGTAGAACAATAACCATCCCATAAAAACAATATTAAAAGAATGGAAGAGCAGAGAGAACTAAAGCAGCTGTATAGTGCCTGTACCATCATGAAAAATGAAATAAATAATATAAACATTCCTCCTCCATGATATTATTTGGTACAAATATTGATTTGAAGGTAAGTTGTTAATACAACACAGTAAAAGCAAAATATGCTTAGTTGAATGGCACATGAAGGAGGAGATAAGGCAAAACTGTGATGTCCCCTTGATTGTTTAATGTAGTTTATGGATAAATGTAGAAATAATTATTGTGGCAACTATAGTTGGGAGTTGGTTGGGAATGCAAACATTTGTATTCTTTTGTATATAGTTTCAATTTGTTGCTGGAACATCCAGATGATTTACAGATAAATTACATGATGCAACGAAAATGGACCTGAAAACTAAGAAGAAAGGTTTTGGAAGCAAAAAGTGAAATGTTGGTAAAATATTGACAAAAGATGAAAAAAAATGAGAAATTTTAAGATGTGAGCAGAAAAATAATAAGTAACATGGTTAATTGCAAAAAATGTTTGTTGAAAAATGTCATTTTGTTATCTAAATTTATTGATCATGATTTAATCCTTGTTTTAAAAATGTTAATTTGTTTGATGTTGTAATTTGAAAAAAATAATCATATAAGTCAATATTCTAATCCAAAGTGAAGGCCTTGACTTTTCACAACGAGCCTGCAAAAATACCTTTGGACAAAGGACTTTGCACAGGAAATCCCATTGTCTTGGGAGCCATACAGAAAAGCACCCATCCCACTCTTATTGAAGGTGAGGAAGAGACACTGAGATGATCTCAACAGCTAATGTTTGCATAATACCGGTTGTGAGTCATATGATAGTGGCACTGGGTTGTTTCTCATTTTAAAGGCACCCTCCCCCAAACTCTTTTAATTCCTTCCAGCAAGAAATGATGTAATCAGTGCAGTATCCTCAACACTGCATTTACAGTCTGCCAGATCCAGAAAATACCTCAGCATCTCATTCTAGACAGTGGTGTGTTTCTACTGGTTCACCCCAGTTCGGGCGAATCGGTAGCGATGGGAGGCTTTGCCCACCCACCTGGATGTCATCATGGATGCTCTACGTAAGCACAGAAGCACCACGTGCGAGCAAAGCAAGCATGCACATGCGCGCTCCCCAGGGGTGAAATGTAAAATTTGTTACTACCAGTTCTGTGGACGTGGCTTGGTGGTGGGGTAATGTGACTGGGTGGGCATGGCCAACTTTTTTTTTATTTTAACTTTTGAAAGCATTTTTTCTGCAAATGCAAAAAAATGCTTTGAAAAGCCTCTGCCAACCAGGAACACAGCTGAGATCTTCAGAGCCTTTTCGAAGCATTTTTTAAACCACCTCTTCCACTGAAGAGGTTGAAGAAAATAATGCTTAAAAATCTCTCTGATGATCCCAGCTGAGTTGCCTGATCATTTTAAAAAATGCTTTGAAAAGTCTCTCTGATGATCAGGCAACTCAGCTGGGATCATCAGAGAGATTTTTAAAGCAATTTTTTCTGCAATCTCTTCCTGGGAAGAGGTGGTTTAAAAAATGCTTTGAAAAGGCTCTGACGATCCCAGCTGAGCCGCGCAATCATCAGAGGCTTTTTTTTAACTTTTAAAAGCATTTTTTTTGGCGGAAGAAGTTGTAGAAAAAATGCTTTTAAAAGTAAAAAAAAAGCCTCTGATAATCGTGCGGCTCAGCTGGGCATGGTGTGGTGGGGAGCAGGGATTTTTGCTACCGGTTCTCCGAACTACTCACTGCCATCGCTACCGGATCGGGCGATCCGGTCCGAACCGGGAGCATTTTACCCCTGGCGCTCCCAGTTCCGAACTGGTAGCGAAGCTAAGTGGAACCCACTACTGATTCTAGATCAGTTACCATATTGTTTGGACTATAAGATGCACTGGTGTGTAAGATGCACCAAGATTTCGAAGAGGTAAGAAGAAAAAGGGTTTTGCCCTCCCCAGCCCCCAGGAGCACTCCTCAGGCCTCCCAAATCTGCATGTCCCGTTTTTTGCAAAAATGGGCCCATTTTTCACAAAAACAGGCCTGTTTTTAGCAAAAGTGGGGCGAGCGAGGTGGGGCTTTGGGAGGCCAAAAATGGCTGTATTCAGTGTATAACACACACAAACATTTCCACCCTCTTTTAGAAGGGAAAAATGTGTTTTATACTCTGAAAAATACAGTAATTCTCTTTGAAATAACCATTCGTATGAAAGCAACCAAGGTATAAAAATGTGATTTGCTGTCCAGTATCTTAAAGAAAGCGTATGATTCTATATCAATCAGTTGCAAAAAATAACAATAAGAATCTAAGAGAGTTTTTCAATGAGCACTTAGAGTGTTTCTCCATTGGTGAGTTGAAATGCTATCCACCCAATTTTGTGTAGGCAGATAACTGGATTGGCATAAAAATGGTGTTTCCTGCCATTGATCCCTATTCTGCCTCTATTGTATCTATTCCAAATCACTGCCAGGCCCCTAGTTCCCCTCCAAGTAGTGGCATCCACAGAGCCTCTGTCAGTTCTTTGTGGTAGTCCAGACAAGAAGTCCACCAGCCACGAGTACTAACAGTACCTTTATTGTAAGTTTGCAGCAATAATCTTGCAACTCTGAAAGTACCTCTTCCCTCCCTTACTTTGACTTTCCTGAAAAGTAAGGAGGGTCACTTCTGAGATGCTTTCTTCACTCCCAATCCTCTTTCAGTCTCAAATTTTGCTTATTAGACCAGTGTCCTCCAATCTTTTGAGCAACAGGGACCAGTTCCGTGGAGAGAGGCTTTTCTGTGGACCAGAGGGGGTGTGGTTTCGCATGCTGCCTGCATCCCATGGATGGGGCTTCACTTATTTATTTATTTTATTGGTTCGATTTATATGCCGCCCTTCTCTGGAGACTCAGGGCGGCTTACAATGCGTTAAGCAATAGCCTTCATACTTTTGTATATACCTGCTTAGTAGGGCTTTTGTCCCCCCCTAAGCAGTATTCTTTTTTATACAGAGTCATCTTATTGCTCTCACAATCCGGGTCCTCATTTTACCTACCTCGAAAGGATGGAAGGCTGAGTCAACCTTGAGCCTGGTGAGATTTGAACTTGCAGTAATTGCAGGCAGCTGGCAGCTAAGTGCTATTTAACAGCGCTTTAGTCCACTGCTCCACCAGGCTTGCTTGTTTGCATGGTCCGGTTTCTGCCATGCGGTGGCCCGGTCCATGGACTAGGAGCTGGGGACCCCTGTATTAGACCATTAGCAATGCGAGGTCTCTTCTTCCTCCCTCCCAAGGTCATTCCCACATACCATTACATCATCTGCTAACTTGCCGAACAGGGCCTCCCTTAACACAGCTGTAATAGATGAACAACTTAACTAATTTTACCCATCTTGAGACTGCCTTGAATGTTAGAATAAGAGGACTACTGTGCTACTTTAACACAGGTGTGGTTAAAGATGACTTATAATTTGTCTTAATTGTGGGATAGAGTTGAGGGAACTATGGGACTACTGCAAAGACAAAGATATTGCCAGGGCATCTGAACGTTGTGGTTAAATGCATGCAAGGAAAGGTCTGAAAAGTTATAAGCCAAAAGATCTTGGCAGAATTCCATTATTTCCTTCCTATCGGCTTTTTTGCAACAGGAACAGCATAGCAAAAGGTGGGTGGAGACAGAAGGTTTTAAAAGAAAGACAACATAATAAGGATTCTGTATAGGAGGGTTTGGCAGTGGCTGACAGGCTGGGTAAGGCAGCTCAACCTCCCAACTTTCCAAGGCTGGTTTTTCATCTTTTTCTCATCATCTTCTTCCTCTTCTTCTTAGTTTTTAGCTGCCATGATACATCAAGTTACACAATCTGGATCTTTTGGCAGAACATTTGTGAAAAGAAGATAATCTATTAAGGGAAAGGACTTCTGTTCCTAATGTCTAGTTTCTTGCTGTAGGAGGGCTATTCTGTTATATAACGTACAATGTCAAGATGATACGTTCAGCACAGAGAGGATGAATTCACACTTTACAGTACACTTACAGTCTGCTTAGCTCTGATTTAGCTAAGCCCAGGCAGTTTTGATGCATTCAATAAAACATCCTTAAAAGACCATGGCTTAAAGTGATGTGATGTGGTTGACCATACGCTCCTAAAAGAGATTTGATTATTTTATAAAATGACATTCAAATGGGGAGCCATTCAAAGTGGAACTACTAGGCTAAAATCATTATAACTGGATAAATAAGATCTTCCCTTTTGAACAAATATTGCCCTATGTCTGGATTTATTGCTGATCAGTTGACAGCACTGAAGGAGCTAAAGGTGATATCCCCTGAAGCTACCATGCATTTCACCTTCACAACAAATGTGTCCTGTGAAGTAGGCTGAACTAGACAGAAAGATCAGACCAAAGTCATACAGCAAGCACTATACAGGTAGTGTCAACCCAAGCTGTTCTGGCTGTGAGGGTTTTTTTTCCTTCCCTTTTCCCTTTTCTGTAGTTTTCTATTAGAGATTCTTTCATGTGGCTTCAGGCTTGACAAAGCTTGGAGCCGAAGGTGGGGGGGGGGGGCGGGTTGTAACTAAAACAAACTACTTCATTCTTGGGTCAAGGACATTCCAACTGCTGGAGGCAGAGGAAGGAGTTGCCAGGTAACCAGCCAGTGCCTGGATTGGACAATGTGATTTATTTTTTTGGAGGAAAGTGAAACTTTCAGATTTATTGAGGTGGAAAGCCCGGGAAAATTCAGAGTTGGCTTTCCACCAGTTAATGTCAAGATGATGTCTCCTAAATAAAAACTGTTCTTTGAGAATCTGCCTCGGAGTTCTGTTTTGAAATGGGGTCATCACTTGGAATCCTGACAGGTAGTCCTCAATTTACAACAGTTTGTTTAGTGACCGTTCAAAAGTTACAACGGCATTGAAAAATGTGATTTATGACTGTTTTCTTTTTACAGTTATGACCTTTGCAGCATCCCCATGATCATATGATCAAAATTCAGATACTTGGCAACAGGTTTATACTTACGACCATTGCTGTGTCCCAGGGTCATGTGACCACCTTTTGCGAACTTCTGACAAGCAAAGTCAATGGGGAAGCCAGATTCACTTCACAATCAGGTTACTAACTTATCAACTGAAGTGATTCACTTAACAACTGTGGCAAGAAAGATCGTAAAATGGGGCAAACCTCACAAATGTTTTACTTAGCAACAGAAATTTTGGACTCAGTTGTGATCATAAGTTAAGAACTACCTAACATTGAGTGAGGATTTGCCTTAGATCTCCCCAGACTCATTAACATTTTAACCATTAAGCCCCCTGATCTCTCTGAGTTGTAGCACTCCTATTGAGTTGCAATAACAAGATAGAGTTTTTCCTGGCTCCCATAGATCATGGGGCAGAATCAAGTTTCCACACTGCTTAAGACTGAAAAGAAGAAAAAGAAACAATGATTAGTAGAGTTACAATTAAATACAGATGTTCCAGCTGGGCTTGCAGAACATTTTAGAATTGGCTAAAATGGAATTGGGCAATTTGTGTACTTTTTGTGAATTAGATAATTACATTAAGACGGAGTGTGGTTGATTTCTTTTGACATAGCAGGGAATGTGAACAGAACAATTGTGTTTAACTCAAAGAGTTTAGCTTTCCATTTGTTTGTGAATCAAGTGCTTAAGTTGGAGTCTAAGCCTGAGCATTGCCTACATCCTTGTCAGTGTTAATAATGTCATGGAATGATTATCTTCAGTGTAGCTTTTCAATACAGGCTGATATCAGAACAACTTCACAAAATGTTCTTAATGATTAGAAATGTTTTGATGAACAGACAGATATATTGGCAGTGCAGCTGCTCTAGAGAGATAATACAAAAACCCACAAATGGCTCCCCATTTGGTGTTATGTATTGAATCTTGTGTAAAGACCTGGGGGGAAAAGGGATGCATAGTGTATCCTTGTGTGTAAAATAGGAGTAGCTATGGTACCTAAAGTCTGCATGAACTTTGCTAGATGATTAGATCCATCTAGTTCATTGCTCGATTTCCAGAAATGGCCCTTTAAATAGTTTTGAGAAGTTAAATAGTGCATGAAAGGAAGTAATCCTCTTCTATGCTTTTAATCTGGTCCTCTGCCTTTGAACATGAACATTCCAATTATTCTGGAAGGCAATCTTGACCTGGTAAGCTAAAAAGGGGGGAAAATGAGTGAGATCAAAGATGTTTCTGTCCAAATCTCACAAAAATTCTCAAAGATTTTATAGAGAACCTCTGAATCACTGACTAGATGGCTGGAGTTGCTGAAGTCAAAACAAAATTGTTGGCAATAAATTCCCCATAAATATTTTTTTTCCTTCCGTTCAATTATGTCCAGTTCTTGGAGACTACCTGGACAAGTCCTCTACAATTTTCTTGGCAAAAATTTTCAGAGGTGGTTAGGCATTGCATCCTTCTTAGGGCTGAGAGAAAGTGACTGGCCCTGTGATGATCCGGGGCATAGCACAAAGGCAACACAGTCAGCTGACAGATCAAACTGCCTCTATATTGCTCAAAATGTTCCCCAAACACTCCCACATTTCTAGCAAGTCCCAGAGCAAAGTGATCACACCCACCCACCCACCCACCCACAAACACACCTCCAGCAGCCTCTAGCTGCATGTAGTCCAGCACAACACTGTGAGCACAACAGCTGCAAACAAGAAATCCAGCAGGGCAAGGGAACAAGTCAATTAATCCAGGAAGCAAAGGAACAAAGCAAGAAGTCCAAGAAATGTCCAACATCGGCAACAGCACACAGAACTCTATAAATTCAGTTGCCATCATCCCCTCTGCCCAAGGAGTGGGCCAAGTAGTCACCAGACAGCAACGTCTCGACCAGCATGGCCACTCAGCCAATGACTTGACAACAAGACTCAAAATGGAAACATTAGCAGACCCCTGGTTTCGAGACAATCAACATCTCCTGACAAAAAGGGATGACCTAGCATGGAAGGAAAAAAAACTCTAATTTATTAAGCACACACATTCTATCTCTGGCTCATTGCAGAGATAACTGCATTGCTGACTTCCTCAGGCAAACCCTCCTTTTCCTTTCCCCACTCCTCTATACCCATTGGCCATCTTCCCCGTCACTCTGCCCCTAATCTACTGCTCCCCTCAAAGGAATTTCCCCCCTCCCATCCCATCTCCTAGGTGATATTCTCTCCAGTGAAAATAAGTAGGTGAAAGGTCAAATGTCTCTTTCCAGATGCCTCCGCTTCTTCTTCTTATGTCAGCATTGGAGTAAGTACAGCGTGAAATGCTGACATCAGTGTTTGTTCCCGACAAATGCCCCTTCCCACAGCATCTCCTTAAGTCTCAGTCCCCAAGTGTGCCTTGTGGAGAAGGGCGGGGCACTCTCCTGCCAAATAGTTGGGTCAGCCAGGCTGTTCCAACCTTCTCCACTCTCCGTATTCGAGGATCAGGAGGAGGTAGTTGTTGCTCATTTATTTTTATTTTTTAATTTGATTTATATGCCGCCCTTCTCCGGAGACTCAGGGCGGCTTACAATGCGTTAAGCAATAGCCTTCATACTTTTGTATATTTTATACAAAGTCAGCTTATTGCCCCCACAACTGGGTCCTCAATTTACCTACCTTAGAAAGGATGGAAGGCTGAGTTAACCTTGAGCCTGGTGAGATTCGAACTTATAGTAATTGCAGACAGCTGGAGTTTATTACAGTGCATTAGTCTGCTGAGCTATCCAGGCTCATCACCTGGGCTCTCTCTCATGTTCACTGCTTAGCCTCTCTTGGTCATCCTGCCCCCGTCCCTCCCTGCCTACAGGCCATCCCAATCCTGAAAGGCCCTGGCCTGACTTAGTTCCTCCCCATATTCTTCCGAAGCCAATGAAGCCTCCCCCTTGATCTCTGTCGGTTCCAGTTCTGGCTCGTCTTCCTCCACAGATTCAGGCACCAACAGGGGCATGACAGGCCAAAGATCACCCAGCTGGCTTTGTGCCTAAGGTGGGACTAGAATTAGCAGTTTCCCAGTTTCTAGCCTGATACCTTAACCACTACACCAAACTGGCTGTTATGAATAAGGTATTTTGCAATATATTGCCTCTATTCATTGGATTTGGAATATAATTTGCATAAAGATGCTGGTTGGGTGCGCCCCTGCCCCAAAGTGCAGAAATGACAATTTGGATATACTTGAATAGTACACATACCCAGAGGATGTCTATATGTCTATGTCTATATATGCAAGGGAAAATATGACATGCAAAGAATATGAATCTGCAGGCAGGAAAGCTCATCAGCTTGCATCCTTTTGATAAACAAGATATTATGCATGTTTGTAGAAACTACGCAAGTTGAGGTAACAGCTGGTTATTTCAGTTATATTATCTGTCAGGTTTCCAAGTAATATACCCACAGCAAACAAAATTTTGAGGCAGGTAGATTCCTCAAAGAATAGGTTTATTGGATATGTCATATTGGCACGAACTGGTGAAAACCGACTCTGAAGGTTCCTGTGGTTTTCACCTAATTAAAAGTAAAAGTTTTTCCTTAACCCCAAGCAATCTGTCACATGGTCCAATCAAGGCGCTGTCTGGTTGCCTGGTGATGTCACTCCTCCTTCCTCTGGCCAGGTGTGAGAATGTCCTTGGTACCCAACAGAAAGTATTTTGGCTACAAAACCCCAGCTATCTCTAATCCCCCCCCTTCCCTATCCCTCAGCTCCAGTGTGGCAACACTGAAGCTTCAAGATGGCTCTGGTCAGATCAGCTTCAGGGTTGACATTATCATGGACACAATTGTACTAATTTCATGAGAAAAATCAGTAGAGTAGATGGGGCATCTAAATCACACCACGTCTTGGTGGAACTTGTGAATTTATCAAGAACACTGTCTCTTTGTTTGTGTTTGATTTTCTCCTTTAAGTCCACTGTTAAGCTTCTCTTGCTAAATTAATTTCTTAATTTTTCTTTCAGTTAGGATTGCTTTTAAATTAAATTGTCTGCCGTGGACCTTTCCCATTTCTTAAGAGGTCCCTAAGAGGGCGTGCATAAGCGCACCACTGTGCCTACAGTCCCTGTCCTACTGTTCCCATTTATATGTACTAATTTTATGTGTTTACGGCTATAGGATAGGGTTTCCTGCCTGGGCAGGGGGTTGGACTAGAAGACCTCCAAGGTCCCTTCCAACTTTGTTATTCTATTCTATTCTATTCTATTCTATTCTATTCTATTCTATTCTATTCTATTCTATTCTATTCTATTCTATTCTATTCTATTCTATTCTATAATTGTAGAAAGGCAGAAGGGAAGGACAAATTTGATCACTGATAAAAAAATCATGTTTAACATTTAACAATAAAAGCTATTTTTTTCTGAAAATACAGTGCTCTGTATTTTACACAATTATGCTTAAGTTCTTAAACAATAAGAACTAACAAAAAACATGAATATCCCCCCAATATCTCTTTCATATAATGGTATTGGTCGCAATTGTGGAATGTGGGACCAGGATGGGATAATGTACTAATTTTTGCTCTCCTCAATCTTTCAACAGTTTTTAATGCCATCAACTATGCTATCCTTCTGGATCAATTCTGGGGCTTAGGAGAACAGAATTATGCTGATTCTTTTCCTTCCTCTGGGCTCCATTAAGATCAGTGTTGGATGGGGGCAGCTAGATCTGCTTCACAGCCCCTCTTATGTGAGATGCCTTGGGATTTAACTTTAACTCCCCACTTACGTTTAGCATCTACATGAAATGAGTGATGAGATGTTATTCCCAGCTGTATATTCTGTCCCATTTGACCAAGTGATGGTGTGGAAGCTCAGTGTGTGGAGAATATGGGATCCTGGATGGGGAAGAACAGGTTTCATCTCAGCTCTTGCAAGGTGGAGTGACTTTGGATGTTAGAACTTCCTGGATCTGGGAATTTTTCCACCCTTAGCTCTGGATAGTGTTGCACTACCCCAGACAACATTGATGTCCAATTTGTGGGTCCTTCTGGATTCAAAGCTCTTGTTCTTTGCATAATTTCATACTGTATACCAATTGTGCCCCTTCTTGGAGCAGGAGCCATTGTGCTCCATCATTCGTGTTTGGTCACCTCCCAAATGGATTATTACATTGCACTTTACATGGGGCTGTTCTTGAAGAACACCCAGAAGCTTCATTTGCTCCAGAATCCAGTGACACAGGCAATTACGGGGCTATCTCACTTTGCCCTTGTTTCTACTTTTGCTCCATGATCTGCACTGGATGAGATTCAAATGACCGATTGATACCTTTAAAGCCCTACATAGCGTGAGGCCAGAGTATCTGAGGGACCATCTTACTCCCGTGGCTTCTACTCTTCCCATTAAGCTGGGCTGAAGGTGCATGCATTGAGTTTCCTCTATTAGTGATTATCATCTAATGGGACCCAGGGAAGTGTACTTTTTCTGTAGCTGCTCCTGCTGTCTAGAATACCATATCACCTGAAGTTCACCTGGCCCTAACTCAGCTTACCTTCTGAAAAACCTTGAAGACTTGCTGGAACAGTATTTTTTATTTCTTTAGTATATTTTGTATTTTTATTATGTTTTAATTCCTGTTAGCTGTCCGGAGTCACATTGATGAGTTGGGCGTCATATAAATTGATGTACGTAAAAAATAAATAACCATATTTAGCAGGTATGCAAATCATGTTACAGAAACTCATATACTGTATGTAGCAATTCTGACAAATGCTCTTAAAATAGATCTGCTGTGGAGCTGTGATTACAGAGATGTCCTTCACCCAGCATTTCCTATGCTTTCATCCTCTATAGCATGCAACTGCAATACATATAATGTTACATATTAGGGCTGGGTGGTTCACACAGAAAAATTAAAAGCCAAACTCAGTTTAATTTATTATGGCTGATTTGGTTTGGCTCATACAACTTGCTAAGACAAAGGATGGATTTCCACAAGATGCTGAATAATTAATTACCCAAGCCCATTTTAGTTTAATATAGCAACTGGGGTGAACTCAGTCATTAAATGCATTTTTAAAAAATCTCCACTCCCACTTCAGCCAACTTCCCCCTAAATTGTAAAATAAAATTCTTTTTTTTCCCTCCAAACATCCAAATAGTCTTGATTTTGTAGAGATTCTTCCTGGATAAAGATGTAGAAATGCAAATTTCTGGTCCAAGCTTCACTCCCCCTCCCTTGTAATTAGCCTGGATAACAATAGCTAGGTTGCCATAGAGGATGGAGGCTTGTCTTGACAGCCGTGGTGTGGGTGGCTTAGATTTCCTATGATGCATCCTTTTGAAGCAGGGCTACTGCGTTTCCTTCTTCATCTGAAGAAAATCACATCTTTTGTGTGACATCATCCTCAACCCACCTGGCTCATCAAGAGATTACTCAGGCAGTTCCTTCTTCCCAAGAAGATGCTGCCCAATCAGCTGCCTCATTACCTTAGCCAATCAGCTGGCTCAGAAATGATGTCATGGTGAGAACTTGGCAGCCTGGTGGATGCTAAGTGGATCTTTTAGCATCACTCCCTGAACGGAAGCAAACGAGAAGCTGGGAGCGGCTGTACCAAGCATTGGACTTAAAAAAAAGGTAAGTGCAGCAGGATTAAGAAAGGGTCCCATCAGGAACTGGGGCTGGGCAGATGGAGGAAAGGATAAATTTTCTACCAAGCGTAGAAATGCTGTCTTGAGAGCTGGATTTTCCAAATGAGGAATGCTAATAAGAGGCTAGGTACAGACAAGACTGTGATGGGCAGGATCCATGAATATTACTCTTGGCTTTTGGAAACCACCACTTAAGACTCTGGTTTCTTCTGGTCTTCCCATCCCATTCAGATCTTCAATTGCCTCTTTGCATATCTTACATATTAATGTCTGTTTAGTACTTTCATAAACACATTCTGTCTCTGTATCTTGCTTTCCTTTTATCGGTGACCTCATTCTTCCAATGCTCAATATTTAGTACTTTTTTCTTTTTCTTTCTGTGCTGACACTGAATATTCATCAAAACAGATTTATTTTCTTTTTTCTCCCTTGTCTTCAAAGTCCCTTGTCCTTCCCCTTCCTTCTTAATACTTCCTTGTTTTATATCATTGCATTTCTAACAATCCCCGTACCAAGAAAGAGCTGCTTCCTCTTACTTGTAATTCGTGTAATACACTTCACATAACCTGTTTAGTGTCCTGTGATGCAATATAAAATCTGAAGCCCTTGCGATGTTGGGCTGTGAGAGATAGTAATTTTAGATCAGCGACATTGTGGAAAACAGCTCCCAGACCGTAACAAGTAAAGTCTGGTGACATCTTAAAGACAATCATTTATATGACAGCAGCTTTCATGAAATAGAGTTCATTTAGAGACAATGCCCCCATTCTCTGTGAGGTTATATTTTAATCTTAAGTGCCACAAGTTTTCCTCAAAAGGAGAACATGGGTATTATCACAGGGACAAATAGAGTTGCTTTGGAGATCTTTTGCATCTAGCCATTTTTGCTCTGGATGGAGATGCTTTTTGGGATGGGGGGGGCAGTGGATAGTTACAGAACATTTCTTTCTTCCTCTTTGCAGCTGTTTCTTCTCTTGCAAATTTGCAACGAACTCACCATGATCCAGACAAACTAACAATGGGCAAGGCTGTTTTTATGACAGAATGCTTTCAGAGGGCAGGAAAGAATAGCGAAGTTAATTGGATGTGGAATTCAGGTTCCTGAAGCATCCTGGCTTTCTCTCTTTATTATTTCTTTGTTGATAGAAAGTTTCTTGTCTTCAACCTGGGCTACTTATTGCTAAAACTTCAGAAACCAGAGGAGGAATGGCTGTATAAATTTCCTGTGGTCAAGGGGAGGGTCACTTGAGTAGTTTTCTAAGCTTGTTCTTACCCAGCAAATCCAAGATCAATTTCACCCCGCCCCCTGAAAGAGAAAAGCATTTGGACTTCTTTGTGTGTGTAAAAAAACCCCACATTTTTAAAAAAAGTAGGAATGGTCAAATTTGGTTTTGTTGGTAGACAACCTAGCAGATTTTTCCCCAAAGGGAGAACTGTGGAGTTTTTATAGTCTTCTAATATCGGTACAAAGTTAGCACTATTAATTTGGAAATGCTCTTTCTGTGACTTGTATAATGATTACATTAATACATAGCACCAACCCTGGTTTCCTTCGGCTAAATGTTAATATTCATTGGCTGAATCTTTCTATAGCAATTGTTTTAGTTTTTTTCTCTGCCTACTGCCCCCAATCCCCAAAAATACCTCCAACTGCCTACGGACATCCTCAGACTATTCCAAAGCCTTTTGATTCCATTTCTGGCTGGAACTTTCCCAATTCAAGACATGATCCCCTTTTCACCCCAGATTTCACTGATGCCGATCAGCCCACTTCTACTTTATGCTTTTCATCTCTTGAAGTTGCTCTGATTTAGGATAAAAGATGAGAGGGCATCAGAGCTTAATATCAGTCAACCGTCAGAGGGGTTTTCTTCCCAAGGACTCTGTTTTAATCATCATCAGACAACCTTGGCAAATGTGAAGCATTACAGTGATAAACCCTGGGATCATGTGCAGAGTGCTTTCCAAATAGCTCCAGGGCAGAAAAGAATGATTGGAAATGATAAGCGCACACATGGGATGCTTTGATTGGTTATAGGTTTCCCAACAAGTCACGTGTTATCAAATGCAGGTGGACAGCAAATGTAATCTTTCCTGCCTGCACTGAAATTCCTCCCATGTAGGTAAAAGCAATACAATCAGATTTCTGTGGCATGAGGTAAGTAAGCATAACATGTTCAACAGCACCAACCCTTTGCTCTTTTCCCCTTTCCTTTATATTTTCAGATAATGCCTTTGCTACAGGTAACCTCATGGCAGGAGAGCCATCTTCCTTCCCTCACTGCTTCCTTCCTTTCATTGCTGGTATCCAAAGGAAGGCCAGCCCTCCATCTTTTCTCCCTCCTAGTCAGTTCTTCAAAAGCTGAACAAAAACTGCAATTATTTGTCAGGGGTGGGCAGAGTCTTGCCTGGAAAAGGGAGAGGTGCCAAGTTATTGGTAAAAATAGAAACAGAAATGTTTAAAGGAGAGAAAACAGACATTCATACCTTTGTGGTGAACCTGTGGTATATATTAGTAATGGTGGATTTTATTTTATATTTTTAGAAAAATAGGAATCAGCATGTGAGTTTTTCTCTCTCTCTTTCTCTCCCACATCTGGAGATGAAGGTTGAGAGGCCTCTCCCACTTCCATGGCATTTATCTCAAATGGGGGTGGGAATAGTTACTGAAGCAACAGCTGTTTTCTCTTTAAATCTTTTAAAATCACTTTTGTGTGGAAATCGATTCGCTTCTTTATTACCTAACCCTGCGGTCCAGCCACCACAGCTCTTGAGAAGGTTCGTACAACCACCAAATGAAAGAACAAAGTCAAAGATAAAAGAAAAGGCACAGAGCAAAATCAAAATAAAGACAAAGTAAAGGGAAATATTTCAATGAAGGGAACAGCAGCGAAAAGATCTAAAAAGTACGAATGCAAGGTTGTTGGGTTAAAAAAAGAAAGAAATTTAAAAGATCACGAAAGGGAAGAAATATATAGGATTTATATATATGACATTAAAAATGTCACAGCAGAGATAGCAGGGTCCTTCTGGGTTATGTCTGTGTGTTTGGAAATATATCAGCACTTAGTTTCAGGAGAGTGAAAGGTTAATGAAATAAGCCCATTTTGTACAGATGCAAAATGTCTGTAAGTTCTCCAGCTTGTCCTTTTTGGACAAGGCTGCAGTGTCAAGTCCTTATCATGCCCTCCTCTTTCTCCTCCTCCCTGCTTGCTTTCAGCTGCTGTGAGCTCATCCCACATTATACAGTACAGGGCTGTGGCTTCTGCCTCCCTCCCTCCCTTATCGACCAAAGCGCCACAGCATGCCTGGTGGAGCCATTGGAAAGTCAGCAGCATTTCAAAAGCCTAGGGCTCACTCCGTGGGTTCACCTCCCAGCCAGCCCCACACCTCCCAAGCCGGCTTCTTGATCCAAAGCGCTTTCCCAGGAACCAAAACAGGAGGGCTTAGCAATAAAGGGATAGTGATGAAGAGAGACTGTGGGCAGATCGCAACCAGTCCCCAGAGCTGCCGGTGAAAATGCTGAGCGCATGATCTCCTAACAAAGGAAAGAAGAGCCATGGATCTTGGGGACTGAATAATGTCTGCTAATAGGTCTTGGATGAAAAGGAAGGGGGCTGCTGCCATAACTCCATTTGTAAAAACAGAGATTTCCTTTACATGAAGGAAGAACAGGTTTTTGAGGCTAGAAGGAGGTGGGGACAGAGACAGGGAGGCTTGGGATGCTGTCAGAGGAATGAAGTTTTGCATGAAGAACATGTCTTCCAAGCGGAGCAGCTGGAATTTTTCTGAGGTGGTGTGCAAACTCCACTTTTTTCACCTGGAGGAATCCCCATTCAAATTCTAGCACCTTAAGATTTAGCAAGAGGACTTTTGGATGTTGTATTTGTTAGCTGTTGTAATTCAAGCAGGTAAAAACAAAACAAAACAAAAAATCATTTTTAAACTAGCAACAATCCTAAGAGGCACCCTTGTCTTTCTCAGTGTCATGGCCCACTCCTGGGAAGTTATCATGGGGAGGGGGGGGGGGAAGCGATTCTGAACATGTGCTTACTTTCGCAAGAGCAATCCTCATTGGTTTTGGGAAATAAATACAGTATTGTTCCTATACTCAGGTCTAAAACTGGCTTACACAATGTTTTTTGGGAGCAAGCAAGCAGTCCTGGAAATGCCCCCCACCCACTCCAGTTTAGCAAATTTGAGTTTTTGAATTGATGAGCTAAAATCTAACTTCCTTTTTTGGATCTCTACTTCTGCACTCCATCATTCTTTTGTACTTACCCGCTGCAAATATTCTGTCCTCAGCGACAGTAGCCCCCAACCTTTTGGGCACCAGGGGCCGTTTCCATAGAGACAGTTTTTTCCGTGGACCAGAGGGGGCGTGGTTTCACATGCTGCCCTGCATCCCATGGATTTTCCCTGTTTCTGGCATGCCACGGACCAGAGGTTGGGGACCCCTGCTCAAGGAGACTTAGTTGAGAATTCCAGGCAAATGGAATTCTTTCACAAATGGGATTACTAAAGATTTTTTTTTGAAAGACTGCAAATTACATATCTTCTAATGGTTGAGAAAAATAAGTAATAATCTAATAAGTAATAGTAAGTTTTTATTGTAGTTCTAGTTTTATTGTAGCCTTGTAGTTCAAAGCCCTTGTAGTTCAAAGTCCAATTTATGTGTTGCTTATAGAAATGGATTAAGAGTTCATTTTCCAACCTACACTCACTGTAAACTGGAAAGCTTCTTCTTCACTGCTGCAACCTATTGGGTCTTGTAATTAGTGGGATGATCCTTATGGTTTCACAAAATCTGGGTCAAATCAAATGAACAAAGAATGAATGTATGGAACACTGCTTTTTTTCAGAGCTTCTTGTAGCAGCATCTGGAAGTATCCATGCATATATGATCAAAGTAGTTATTGCTGGAAGCAGGGCATTAGTCTACATCAGGAGTGTCAAACTCAAGGCCTAGGGGCCTGATCTGGCCTGCAGGGTGCTTCAATCTGGCCTGCAGGGTCACCTTAGAAACAGCAAAAGACTGGTCCACTGTGCCTCTGCCAGCAAAAATGGAGTTCAGGAGGGCCACATGCAGCCCTCCCAGGTTCCATTTTCAGCTGTGACGACCTCCTGCTGCCCTCTGCCAGTGAAAACGGAGCTTGGGGGTGGGGACTGTGCCCCCCCAAGCTTTATTTTCACTGGCAGAGGGTGGCAGGAGGCCGTCGCAGCTGAAAATGGAGCTCTGGAGCCCGTTTTCACTGGCAGAGCGCTAGGCCCACCACAGACGCCCCCCGACACAAGTGACGTCAAGCTGGCCACACCCACCCTGGCCACGCCCACCCTGGACCCCAACGTCAAATACAGTCCTGAAGCAGCCGTCAATGAAATCGAGTTTGACACCCCAGGTCTACATTATATGAGAAGGACTGAATCTATAACATCTCTTGTGTTCCACCTGTGTTCATGTTCACACAGAACTGAATGATTCTTTCAGCTGAAAATTTGAGTACTTCAATATCTTAAACTGGCTTACTATTAAAAAAAAATGTGTTTCCAATTTTCTTGTTATTCCTCCTCCCTGTCTCATTATGATCTGATTCATGTAACCATGGTTTGATGAATAAATTACAATCATCTGAATTTGCACATATACTAGGCCATTTTATGGCTCAGCACCATATCTGTATCCAGTGGGCTTTGTTTGCCAGCCCCTTTTCAAGATCACTACAGCTTTCTTCAAAGGCAGATGCATCTTAAATTGCTTCTGGGTGGAGCAGTTCCATCTGTTATTTCTTCTATTGAAAAAGTCCTTTTGTTTGAGCTGCCTTCTCCCTCCCTGGCTGTGAGAGCTGTGTTCATGCGCTGGAGTCACCCCAGACACGGTGCCAATGTGTTCCAAGACTGATTCAAACTCTCAAATGGCCCCGAGTCAGCATTGCTTAATATGCTTCTTCGACTTCTTTAAAAAGGATCTCTGCAACTGAATGAAATCCAGAAACCTAATCTTAATAGTTCACATGAGTTTTATTGATTTACAGAATTTGTATGGCTGCCTCTTGAATATAGCCATGGCTGGCTAAGAAAAATCCAGAAAAGTATATTATAAAGCCTCTAATCACAAAATGGAAACAATATTAAAGTAACCATAACACAATAGCCAGGGCAGCATTACAGACTCATGACACAACTACACTTATATTGGCTCAATATCCCATCCAAGCATCTGAAACATCACATGTCGGTCATTGCAGCCTTCCAGAATGCCAAGAGAGTTGTGGCTCTCTGGATCTCAGAGGTCAGGATGCTCCATACCAAGTGTCACAACAGTGAAGGCACATCTCCTAGGTCCCACCAAATAATATTGAGCAGAGGGGACCTGGAATATCCACATACTGTTGTGCCTGGTGGGATGGACAGAAACCCTCAGAGAGAGGCGATCCTGCATGTTACCTATCCCTTTTCTTCACCACGGACTCCCTTTAAATACCTTTTGTGGCCACAGGCCATGGCCACAGGCCCCAAGACTTAACTCAAGATTTAAATCACTTTCACCGTTATTTAAATCATAACATTTCTTCAAGCCTTCACGGACCCCCTTTGACAGTGGTCGGCAACCTTAAACACTCAAAGAGCCACAAAGCTCCTAACCAGAAGTCCCCCGTTCAATTCTGGAGCCAACTGGAAGTTTGGTTCTCCACCTAGCATGATGTCTTTTTTCCTCTGCCGACCAGAAGAGTTTGCCCACCATAGAGTCTCCTCCTAGAGCGGCATCCTTTTTCCTCCACCTGTCCTAACTGAAAGCTCTAGCAATTGTGGAGCTGATCGGTGATAGGGAGCCATAGCAGAGGGATGAAAGAGCTACATGTGACTCTAGAGCCGCGGGTTGCTGACCCCTACCTTATGATGACATCATGGCCCCCCAGGGGTCTGTGGACCACAGGTTGAGAATCACTGATGTAGGGTTTTAGACATGATAATTAGAACCTCAAATTGCACCCAGAAGCACCCAGAGAACCATTTCAGCTGGCACAGTAGCGGTGTAGCACAAGAGAACCTTGGTATACCTGGAACAGCGCATGCCACTGCATTCTGAACCAGCAGAAACATCTGAGTGTTTTTCAGATACAGATACTCCTAGACCAGCAGCAGTCCAATTGGGAAGTGACCAAGGCATGAGTGATTATGAACAGGACCTCCCAGTCCATGAATGGGTGCAGTTGCCACACAAGATGGATTTGTGCAAAAGCCCTTCCAGTCACAGTTGCCACATGCTTTTTGATAGGAGCCATCAGTCCAGGAAGACTCCCTTGATGCACACTACATTTATCAAGAGATGTGCTACCCTGGGAAGTCACTCTTGTTTTGCTCAGATTGAGTCATGGCTTGTTGTTCTCCATCTAGACACTCATTGCCTCCAGACTCTGGTGATGAAATGATGGCATGATAAAAGAAAGAGAAAGCTACACTTCTGATGATTGAGGCGATGAGAAGTGTGTCTAAACATATGCCAAAGGCATTTAATGCTACCTTTATGAATGGTGCGGTGGCCTAGAGGTGGAGCTCTTGCCTCACAATCAGGAGACTGTGAGTTCGATCCTAAGTAGAGGCAGATATTTCTCTCTCTGGGCACACTGAGAATATATCTGCTGAACAAAACTCTGCATTGGCGACAGGAAGGGCATCCGACCAATAAACACTCTGCTAGCTCCATTCAGTTGCCCACACTCCATCCTGCAAGGGATTATGGGGTCATTAAAAGAAGATGATTTAATCCTACCTTTATGAAATAAGTTGTTTTTCTCCATGGAACATTGATCTTCAACTGGCCAAATAGGCAGAAATTAAAAGATTAAAGAGCCCTTTTTACACTTGACTTGTTGATCTTTAAATGCATCAAGTAACAACTAGGGAAACAAGTCACAGAGTTTTGAAATGCATGTAATTTTGGTTTGCATCTAAGAGTTGAAGACGTTTAGCACTTCCACATCAAAAGCCCTGCATTTCTGGGTCCTTGTCTTTGTGGCCATCCCTCAACTGGAGGTTTTTTGTTTTTTGTTTTTAATTTGATTTATATGCCACCCTTCTCTGGAGACTCAGGGTGGCTTACAATGTGTTAAGCAATAGCCTTCATACTTTCGTATATTTATACAAAGTCAGCTTATTGCCCCCACAAACTGGGTCCTCAATTTACCTACCTTAGAAAGGATGGAAGGCTGAGTCAACCTTGAGCCTAGTGAGATTCAAACTTATAGTAATTGCAGACAGCTGGTGTTAATCACAATGCTTTTAGTCTGCTGAGCTATCCAGGGTCCAGGTTAACAGTTATTTATTTATTTATTTTTAAAATTTGATTTATATGCCGCCCTTCTCCGAAAACTCAGGGCGGCTTACAATGCGTTAAGCAATAGCCTTCATACTTTTGTATATTTATACAAAATCAGCTTATTGCCCCCACAAACTGGGTCTTAGTCTTAGCAACTTTAAGATATGTGGACTTCAACAGCTTTAAATGCTGATGGAGGAATTCTGGGCATTGAGAAACACGGAGTTAAACTATTCATATTCCAGCAGAGCAATACTGGGCCATTTCACAACATATTATACTAGACAAAAATAGGATTGGATCCTTTGTTGTTCAGAGTTAAAATAAGGAATCTATGCTTAAATGGAACATAGGAAAATTGGGGAGATCATACAGAACTGAACTGACTCTAATGCCTGCTGGAAGGATTGTGAAACTGCTGAGGTGAACAGCTTGAGATCTAGTTCTAGGTTAGGACATAGTTCTAGGTTGTATAAAGAGTGGGATAGCATCAAGATCACGTGAAGTGTTACTACTTTATAATGCCTTAGTAAGGCCACACTTGGAATACTGTATTCAGTTTTGGTCGCCACGATGTAGAAAAGATGTTGAGACTCTAGAAAGAGTGCAGAGAAGAACAACAAAGATGATTAGGGGACTGGAGGCTAAAACATATGAAGAACGATTGCAGGAACTGGGCATGTCTAGTTTAATGAAAAGAAGGACTAAGGGAGACATGATAGCAGTGTTCCAATATCTCAGGGGTTGCCACAAAGAAGAGGGAGTCAAACTATTCTCCAAAGCACCTGAGGACAGGACAAGAAGCAATGGGTGGAAACTAATCAAGGAGAGAAGCAACCTAGAACTAAGGAGAAATTTCCTGACAGTTAGAACGATTAATCAGAGGAACAACTTGCCTCCATAAGTTGTGAATGTTCCAACACTGAAAGTTTTAAAGAAGATGTTGGATAAACATTTGTCTGAAGTGGTGTAGGATTTCCTGCCTAAGCAGGGGGTTGGACTAGAAGACCTCCACGATCCTTTCCAACTCTGTTATTCTATTCTATTCTATCTTTGTGGGAAATTCCCTGTTGACCTGTAGTATTGTATTCCCTTGCAAATCCCACTCCTTGTTTCCTTAAAAGGACAGAAGCAAACTGAAATTCACTCATGTGTCGCTTTGTCTTTTGCTTGTCTCCTTAGGTTGCTGGTAGGCTCTTCTCCACCGGTTGCGATCTTCCCCCTTGACAGCCACCAAAGCAGCAGGATACTAAGAACAGCAGAAACCATGACACTGGCAGGTATGGGAATGCTCCCTTTTCAGGGCTTTCCTCCATTGGCCTTTGAACATAGTATATATCCCCAATAACATCTTTACTCTGCTATATCCTTATAATGTTGCCGCATGTCACTCTTAGTTCTGCAGGTGTTACAGCAGCATGACCTTTTAGTAGGGTAACCCTTTAGACCATGGGTCTCCAACCTTGGCAACTTTAAGACTTGTGGACTTCAACTCCCAGAATTGAAGCTGGCTGAGGAATTCTGGGAGTTGAAGTCCACAAGTCTTAATGTTGCCAAGGTTGGAGATCCCTTCTTTAGACTGACTTCACTGCCCATGCTTTCAGTGGCACAGGAAAATGGGGTCAGCTCAGTGTCCATTGGCCAATTAAAGCTTGTTTTGGCACCACTCTTCCATCTCTGGTTTTTCTTCTATATTATTATTTCCCCTCTTTTTCCTGTAGGAATACTGTAGCTGGGGATTTTGATTATTGAGCATTTGGAGTTTTGCATGACTATTGACCATGTAAGCCTACTGGACAGCCATTCAGCAGACTTACTGGATCAGCAAAGAGAACCAATCTTTTTGGCTTTTCCAGGCTAACCGATGTTCCATATAACAGGGAAAGTTGCTACCTCTCCAACCACATGGCCATCCTATCTCTGCATCGTTTGTGGGTTGGGAGGAAGGTTTCCCACTGGATGGTGACATTTGGAAAGGGAGAAGGCACAGAGCCTAACAGGATAGGGGCAGCAGATTTCACATGGATGCAGTTTTCTATTATCAGATAATACTTAAATTTGGTGGTTGAGAAATTTAAGAAGAATTCATATGAGAGAAAATAGCTCTGTTTATACCAGTGGTGAAATCCAGCAGGTTCTGACAGGTTCTGGAGAACCGGTAGCAGAAATTTTGAGCAGTTCGGAGAACTGGTAATAGAAATGTTGAGTAGTACGGAGAACCGGCAAATACAAACTCTGGCTGGCCCCAGAGTGGGGTGGAACTGGAGATTTTGCAATATCTTTCCCCCAGGAGTGGGGAGGGAATGGGGATTTTGCAGTATCCTTCCATGCCACGCCTACCAAGCCACGCCCACAGAACCAGTAGTAAAAAAATTTGGATTTCACCACTGGTTTGCACACTGTGCCCATACAAAGGGCCATTAATCTAGTGTTTAGAGTAGAGTAGAGTAGAGTAGAGTAGAGTAGAGTAGAGTAGAACAAAACAGAACAGAACAGAACAGAACAGAACAACTTCATTGTCACTTTGAATGTACATTATCGACATACATTAAAATGAAATTTCATTGCATACAGCTTTCAAAGGGTCACCACCTCCAATATACAGTATATGAACATGACAACATAAACAAACAAACACAAAATTATGCATATATCCACATATATTACACGACACAGAGAAATAACACAGTCTAGTCCAGATGTATACATGTACACGGCGAGAAAAATGAATCTTGCGAGTTTACCAGACGGGTGGCATAGAGAACAAAGCTGTTACAGAATCTGGTAGTCCTGCTAGAAATACTTCAAAACCTCCTCCCAGAGGAAAGCAACAGAAACAGAGCATAAAGCAGGTGTGGGGGGTCTCTGGCAATGCTTTGAACTCTAAGTATAGAGTGTTTATAAGCAGTAATCTTCTTGGCCATCCTTACCACTCTCTGTATGGACTTTCTATCTGAGGCACTAGTGCCACCAAACCAAACAGTGGTGCAACTTGTTAAAATGTTCTCAATCATGCCTCTGTAAAAAGTGACTAGGACAGAAGGAGAAGGATGTACTATCCTCCTCTTGAAGTTATTTGAAGATGCATGAACTTTAATTCCCAAAATTTCCCAACCAGCCACTACACTAAACTAATCTGAGAACAATCAGATCGACACTAGCTAGCAGCAAAGAATTCTACTGTTCTGTATCTTTTTTTTTTTAACTTTCATTGAGAAAATGTCTCGATAGAGAAATTCTTCAATTTCTCCTACCAGTTCTTATTTAATCTGATGCTGGCAAATTTGCTTCTGCAAATCCTTGCAAAGGAAAAGAGAATTCTAGTGAAATTCTCTCAGCTGGAGTATAGTGCTCATGCACTGGTTTAGTTGTAAAGTGGCCAAAAAAGGAGACGGCACGTGTGAGTGTCATGTCTTTCACGCTTCCATACTCGCATCAGAGATCTGCTGTCTCCCTGCCTTCCCATGCTTTAGTTAAATCCCCAAGGAAGATATCAAGAGTAAATGTTTCCCATGGGATATTTTAGCAGTAATGAAATCGGCATAGCTCAGAGGAAATGGAGAAATCATTCAGGGATTTTTTTTCTCCTCCCATGCCTAGAGGAATTCAGATCAATCCTCTATTTAAATTCTCTCCTTGCAAATTTGCTGGAAAACTTCTAAAGACCATGGGGCACCAAATCAGTGGTGGGCTGCTGCTGGTTTGGACTGGTTCATACGAACCGGTGGTTCCAATGATCAGCTAGCTCCACCCACCTGCCCCCATCCTATCCTCTCCTATATTTCCTTCTTTCTGGATCAGCTGATTCGCACGGCACAGCTGATTTCTGCACCTCTGCTGTTCTACTTACCGGGGCTGCCTTAGGAGGTAAGCAACTGAGTTTCAAATTGCTGTATGTTGAACTCTGTGTGCAGGCACGTTAGGCGTGCATGCGTGCAAAGTGCACACTTACAGAACCGGTTGTTAAACCAGTTGCAGCCCACCACTGCGCCAAATTAACTAATTGATTTCTCTACTGTCTATATGGGTGCATGTTTCCTGTCTTTCCCCAGTTCAGAACTTCCTTTTGAGATGCAATCACCAGGTGTGGACACCCAGCATTTCCAGTGCAACTGTACTATGAATTTTGTATAGAAGCATTAGGAGAACTCAGCATTCGAAAATGAAACCAGTAACAGCTCTTCCTCTCCCCCACCTCCTCCATTCCTTCTCATGTCTGCCATGAGATGAGCAAGAAAGTGGGAAAAAAACCCCACAGGCCAGGAACAAATGCCAGGGAAATTGCTAATAAAGCCTCCTTTTTTGTAATTGTGTTTTAATGTTCTCGTTTCACATAGCCTACAAAGAAAAAATGAAAGAGCTCCCCCTGGTGTCCCTCTTCTGTTCCTGCTTTCTCTCAGATCCTTTAAATAAACCGTCATATAAATATGAAGGTAAGTGGAAACTAATATTCTTGCTAAGAAAGTTATTATTTTGCGGAGTTTATTTTGTGTGTGGCAAAAACAGCTAAGCTAACCAACTTTCATGTAGCTCTAGTGCAGCTGCTAGATTTCTAGCTGAGCCAGTAAAGTGAGATGTGTGAATTCAGTCTTTAAGAAGAAATAATGTTACTATTTCATTTTTATCTCTGGCTCAGTGTCGTTTGCCAACATGATGGAAGAATAGGCACCAAAGAAGGGATTTTCCATAGACTGATTTCCAAACTTAGAAACCTTTTCCTTTCATGCCTACTTCTTTGCTGATGAATCCCATCATGTCTGTACCAAAGGACCTCAGTGTTGCAGGAGAAACTTCAGCTCCCTGAGAGATACAGATTTCCCTGTAGTTTTCTCTGTGGCCTAGAGTAATTCTGCCCATTGCTAGTTTAACTGCTTCTTGGCACACTGATTCTTCAGCTTTTCTCCCCCTTTTGTTTAGTAGATACTGTAGACCTGACCTGGTGTGTCATATCTGATATGGAGGTCATTGAACTCAACAAGCGCACCTCAGGACAATCCTTTGAAGTTATCCTTAAGCCACCGTCTTTCGATGGAATCCCTGAATTCAATGCCTCCCTGCCTCGGCGGCGTGACCCTTCATTGGAGGAGATCCAGAAGAAGCTAGAAGCTGCTGAGGAACGACGTAAGGTGAGAAATAGTTTGCACCTGCATGATATCCATAGTGCAGTTAAGAAATTTAATGGGATTTATGGTGACAGCAGGCCACCTCTTCGGATAGCAAAGCATATTATTCACTCATTCAAAATCCATTGAACTAACTGTCCTGTTTTGAGGATTCTCCCTGTCATTCTGTAGAGTAAGAGCTTTAGTCTTTACCTTTCCCAATGGCATCAACCTTGGTAAATAGTTTAGACATTGTAGAGGACAATTCGATTATGTGAATAAACCAACAGGGAATCTGCCCACTCTTTTTAATGCCAGGAAAAGTGTAAAGTGTTGTTCTAGAAAAATAAAGATGGTTCTCAGGATTATATCGAATTACTCCAGAAAAAAAATCTCCCCTGTTTGGATGCCTTCAGAATCATGGACATCAATTTCTAGAATTCTTCACAGAGCCATATTGGTTGGGAATTGTGGAACTAAACCCAACACCTGGAAGGGTCCCAAGTTGGGGAACTCTGCTGTAAAAGACAGTGATGGCTAACCTTTTTGCTATTGCGTGCCAAAAGCAGGGGGAGCATGGGCAGGTTATACGCATGCATGCCCACATCCATAATTCTATGTGCCCTACCTCCCCTGCTCCCCTTGCTTTTGGCATGCGATGGCACAGTGGGCCCGGTAGGCCTGTTTTTCATTCTCCCCAGGCTCCAGAGCCTTTCTAGGAGCCTGGGGAGGGCGAAAACACCCTTCCCCACCCTGGAGGCTGGAAACAGCATGTTTCCTGACTTCTAGTGGGCCCAGAAGGTCCGAAAGTCAGCTGGCCGGCTCACGCATATGTGCTGGACCTAAGCTCGTGTGCCCACCGATATGGCTTCTCATGCCACCTGTGGCACCCGTGCCATAGTTTGCCATCACAGATATAGTTTCTAATTTCCTGTGTTCTAACCAAACATTGCAATGAATTTGAAAAAGTGACAGTTTTCTATTCCCTGGCTGAGATGTACTAAATAAATCAGGACAGGTACTGAGTTGTACTCAATGTACTAGATAGATCAGGTAAGGGCTTAGTGCTTCCATTAACAGAATGTGCAAAAACTGACTAATTTTAATCTTGATTAGAGGATTTCCACCCACCCCCATAAAGTGCTATATAAACCCAGCTTCTTTGCTTAGTTTAGAGTTCAATATATTGTCCCTCTGTGAAGGAGATGGGCAGTTCCAAAATGTGAAAAATAAATTATGCAAACCAGATTAAGTATATTGTATAAATTCAACATCTCTCTTAATTGATATTATTCATATATATGTTTTATTACAGTTGAGATATTTAAGTATTGGCTTAATCTAATCATTGAAAAGTTACCCTGTGGAAGGCTGCTCCTAGTTCAGTGCCTTAAGCTCTCCAGTTTGGCACTACAGCAGCTTAGCTTTCCAATATTACCATTTGCTAAATGTCCCAAATGAGTGGGGAAATATGCTCTTAAAGCACAAACTTGCCTTGTTTTAACATTCGATATTCACTAAAATAATAAAATAGTAGAAGAAAATCATGTTTAATTCAAATGAATGTCATTCATGGGTGAAGTGTAAAAGAAATAATTCCATTTGTTTATAACATGCAATATAATAGAGTCTTGTAAATAAGCATACTAATTGAAGCCTTAGGCATGAGCTTTACATAAATGTATATAGAAGGGAACCATTTTTAGCTTCTCCTGTGAACAATGAGGAGGAAAGGAATTCAAGCAAAATGTTAGCTAGCTCTTCAACTGCTTACAAAGCAGTTCTGGGGAATGGGCTGATCTCAGGAAGAAAGAAATTGGCGGTGCTTTCCTGTTTACAAATTATTGATAATCCATTAGGAGGCATTATTCATTCATCCTTGTTCCTGCCTGACCTTGATAGGTAGTCATGAATAGCTTCTGGACTACAACTGTGGGGGAAAGAAATGAATGAATTCCTTTTCTTGGCTCAGCTTAGATCCCTAGTTAACTCTTTCCCTCTCCCCGTGATCTTAAGAAGTGATCTTATCCACTCTTTTACTCTTGGAAATGCTTTAGGAAATATTTTGTTAGAGCCTGGGTTCCTTGTTTGCTTCCAATATATCTACTGTTTAGGCTGGAAATTACATCCAGGTTTACACATTTGAAGTTTGGAGTGACTTCTCAAGAAAGGGGCTTTTCTATGGTAGCTTTGTTAAGTCACAGGAGGCTTCTCAGATTACTGTCAACAGGCATTTTTGATAACCCCACTCTCAACAAAGCTTATGCATAGTGTAGTGTTCCCCTAAAAGAGACGCGGTGGCTCGGCAGTTCAGTGGTTGAATCCCTAGTGCCGTGTAACTGGGTGAGCTCCCATTACTTGTCTCAGTTTCTGCCAACCTAGCAGTTTGAAAGCACGTAAAAATGCAAGTAGAAAAATAGGGACCACCTTTGGTGGGAAGGTAACAGCGTTCCATGCGCCTCTGGTGTTTAATCATGCTGGCCACAAGACCACAGAGACGTCTTCGGACAGCGCTGGCTCTTCGGCTTTGAAACGGAGATGAGCACTGCCCTCTAGAATAGGGAATGACTAGGACATACGTGCGAGGGGAACCTTTACCTTTAATGTTTCCTGTAAAAACAGCCTTGTTTGGATCATCATGAATGAAACCAGAAATGATCAAGTCAATCTCCTGAAAACTGAGTAGAAAAATCGATTTGCCCAAAGGAGAAATGGCTAAAGTAAAGTATTCATATCTGGGCGTCTTTGACTGATAAACCCCTCTGTGTCTCTGCGTTACCCATGTAACAGATTCCTTCATGTGGTCAGTATGTTCAGATAGCAATAAATAAAGCCTCTAGGTGTAGCTTTATTTGGCAAGACACAAGCAAATAATACCTTCAAGTATCTTTCCATGACCTTCACTTGAAAACTTTTCAAGTGAAAAGGTTACATAAGCATAGAATTTATAAGGAAAAGGACAAGAACAGGAAAAGTTTCAAGTATGTAAGGCAGGAATATAAATATACAAGGGAACTGTAGACCCATGACAAATTAAAGTTTGGATTTCAGAGAAGATTCAAATATAGGGTCAAACTTAACCCATGACACCAAGTTTGCAATGGCTTCCTCAGTGAGGTACTCTTTGTGCCATCTTTGTTATATTTTTGGCACTGGGCAAAGGCATTCTTCTTCTTCTTCTTCTTCCAGGCTTTTAATCATGATGGTGGCCATGAAGGTGTGATCAAAGCCCTACTTATTTTATATGCATTGCAGCTGAGACTTAGATCATGGATGCCATCTTAATTTTTTTGACCATTCCTTGTGGAGATGCTTGATAGTGCTTTAAAGCAGGTTTTTGTTTGAATTGTTTTGTAAACCACTTTGAGGTTTTTTTTAAAAAATGTACAAATAAAACATGCAGATATTTTGTATAAATGAATCGGGTGCCATGGTTTGCCACTGGTTTCTAGTAGGAGCTGAAAGAAATGAGGTTCTTTCAGATTTAGCTTTCACATAGACTTGTTATATTGACAGAAGCAGAAAACAAAACTCTGAGCAAATTCTCATTTAACCCCCCCCCCCCAAAAAAAAACCTAGGGGAAGCAATCCATCCCAAGTGTTATCATGAGGTCACGGACAATATTTTTTTTTAAAAAATGCTGTGCTGCTGTGAATAGGTTACTTGTTTTTGCATTAGGTGATCTTTGAAAGGTCATATCTGATCCATCTCATTACAATTACTTGACATTTTACAAATTAAAAGCCAGGCCAGCCTGTCTGAGCTGCTGGTTAATAGTATTCTATAAAGTAGCCCTTAGGATACATAGAGGGAAGTGAGATCTTGACCTGCAAGGGAAACTGGTATAAATTAAATTGAAAGATTTTGTCCCAACAGTGTTACTTTGACCAAAGAGAAGAAGATTTGGGATATAAAAAAATCTGCATACATGATACTGAACAGGTTTTCCTGCTGTATTTAAGCATTCAGCAGGTGAAAGAAGACTTTCCAAATGTATCTTGACAAACACTGATTACAAAAAAGAAATGTGGTTGGAAAATTGAGATTAACAAATGTCAAAATCCCTATAAGGCAATTGGAAATCCGTCTTCTTAGCCATTTATCAATTTAGCTATGTACGGTTGGACTACAGCTCACATAATCCTAAACCACCATAGTCAGGTTGGCCAAAAGATTTTAGAAAAGGAAAAGAAGGAAATAGCGATACAACATTTGGGAATGCCATCTATCCCCAATTTTAAACCAGGTAAAATAGAAAGTTTCTTATAAAAGGAATGATGCATATTTCTTCACATATATATTGATATTTGTGCCATGACATATTCCAGCTGTGTTCATCTAGTTAAGCTCTTAGCAATAACCATCCCCAATTTTGTTTTGGGGTCAGGGCAGGGCAGGGCAGGGCAGGGCAGGAGGCAGAACTTAGCCAACTCTGACATACACAGCAAACAGACTACTGAAACCCACTACTGATTTTTAACTTTTTAACAGACTGTTTTTGTATCATGAGTCATTTAGGTGTTAGAATTTCTTTCTTTGCCAAGTCATCAGAGCCAATCTTGTTATCAATGCAAAATAGCCCAGTAAAGCATAGATTTTATTAGCCGAGTTTTATTTGGAGCCTACAGTATCTAATCTAGGATCTGCAGCATTGTCCTTTGGCCAATGCACCCTATATATGTATATCATTCTCATATTATTCTATGGGTACAGTATCAGGAAGCGGAACTCCTGAAGCATTTGGCAGGAAAACGGGAACATGAACGGGAGGTCATCCAGAAAGCCATTGAGGAGAACAACAATTTCATCAAAACTGCCAAGGAGAGGCTGATACAGAAAATGGAGTCCAACAAGGAGAACCGAGAGGCACATTTAGCTGCTATGTTGGAACGTCTTCAGGAGAAGGTGAGGGATCAACACTAGTAAGGATGGAGATGGAAGGTGTGAGTTTCACTGGATCAAGACACATGTGCTAGACTACAATGCATGTGAAGAAAAACAGGATCACTCCTTTTTCAGGATTTTTATCTTCAGTTCAAAGAGCTAATAGCTGCTAAAGGCCCATCAGATATATCTTGTGTGAATCCAGTAATTGTGCTTCTATGTTAGCCAACTAGCTGTCTCTAGGGACATGATAGTCATGGCCCTATTTTTCTTTCATGGTTATTGATATTCAGAGATATTCAGCTTCTCAAGAAGATTAATGGAAGCCATGTGAGTCCTATGAATGAGCATCATGGTGGCCTAGAGGTGGAGCTCTCACCTCACAATCAGAAGGCTCTGAGTTTGATCCTAGCAATAGATATTCTCTCTGGGTGTGAGAAAATATCTGCTGTGAGGTCTGCATAGGTGTCAGGAAGGGCATTCAGCTAGTAAACACTCAGCTCCTTTCAATCACCCTGACTCCACCCCAATGCAAAGGGTTACAGGGTAGTTAAAAGGAAAAAAATGGGAGTCTCATGCATGAATTTGCCTATTCCACTAAATTGATGACTCTTTTGTGATGTCTATTTTTTTTTTTAAAGGATAAGCATGCTGAGGAGGTCCGGAAGAACAAGGAATTAAAGGAAGAGGCCTCAAGGTAAAGAGGCCCTCAGGCAGATAACAATTTGGACTGACAGCTCCAAGGAAAGATGGCAGCAGGCGGCAGTACATGGTGGAGGCTGCCTTAATGCAAAGTGTTGACTGAGGAACTGGGATTGTCCTCTGCTTTCGTTGTTTGTGAATGTAAAGAATTGATGGGAGAAGCCATCTCGTGTGTTTCAGGGAGGGAGGGGGACATAAGGGGAAAAGGAAGTTGTGAAGAAGAAATGTGCTGTATCTGGGGAGGGATGAGGGTGGGCATGGATGAGAAGACACCCCCAAACAATGAGATGATTTATTTTTTGTTCCCACATGGGTCCTTGATTCTGAAGATGGAATCCAAATGCTGGAGGGGTGGTAAGAATACCAATTTTGGAGGGAAATATTCAAGAAGGGGTGGGGGTGGGCTGGGGCAATGAAGAAAAAGGAAAGGTAATCTAATTTGGTGGTGAGCCCAGAGCAAGCAGAGGAAGTAAAATCACCTCTGGGTTGAGTGTTGTCTTGTGTGTTTTGCCATTGTTAGTCCCCCGTGTGATAAAAACAGTCCTCATTTCTGTGTCCCTTTGTAACTTTCCATCGTGTCTCTTAACTCCAAGGTATTACAAGCCTGGTATTGCTTAACTAAAAGTGGCTGGGGTGCTGATTTTGACCTCACAGGCCTCTGTTTTAAAAATAACTAACAATAAATGCCTTTTGCCAGAGATTCCCTATGCTCAGCTATGAATATAATTTCCACTATTTTTCCATTCAGACCTGTAGTGGAGAACCAGGTTCTTTGAAGGATTATGAGTTTAGGACAATTGAAACATTATTATGGATACCTTCTCAAGTAGAAGCTATGAAACTATGTGATAAAACAAGCAGAAGCATGATTTAAACACACACACACACACACACACACACACACACACACACACACCTGACTTCAGGACTTAACCCTTTAGATCTTTATACTGCTAAGAATCTGAGGAGTTTATTCTTAAAATAAGACTGAGATTTAAGAGTTCTTTCCAATGGTGAAATCTGAACCAGTTTGCCACCAGTTCTCTGTGCGCGCATTCGCAGTGCACACCAAAGGGCAGAAAAAGGAGGCTTGGAAGGTAAATAGAACAGCAGGGGGTGGGGGGATCAGATGTGCCGCACAATCTAGATTCACTAGAAAGCAGGATTATCTGCTTTCTAGTTATTTTAAATTGTGCGGCACAGCTGATTGTTGGGAATACCGGTTCGGAGGAACCGTTAGCTTTTTTTTACTATGGGTTCCCCCAAACAGGTATTTTTTATCACTATTGGTTCGCCTAGTAGCATTTCACCATTGGTTCTTTCATATATTCCCCTCACATCTACACATTGATTAGCCTTTTCTTCAGCTTTACAACATTCCCCTTTAAGAAGCTTGTTTGATGAACTGCTTTTAGAAAGAAAAGACATCTCTTGAAAAACATGTTGCATTTGATAATGTAATATTTAGCATCACTTTGAAGGAATAGATTAATAAGGCAGGATTAATAAGGCACTAAGTGTGAACAAATGATTTTATAGCCGTACAGCTGATTTGGTTGTGGGAAAACAATTTTAACAGAGAGGAATATACGAGTGACAAAATGCTAGGACTAAATAGGGTGTTTAATTTCTTATTGCTTTTCATTGAGGAATTAAACATCCCATCTCTACTTTCCATTCTTAAGAAAGAAAGAAGCCACTCATCTTTCTTTCTGATGCAAACTCAGCTCACCACTCTGTGGCACACTTTGGGAAGCACATGAGTATGTCCTACAATAGGGGTCTCCAACCGTGGCAACTTGTAAGACTTGTGGACTTCAAATCCCAGAATTCCTCAGCCACCAAAGCTGGCTGAGGAATTCTGGGAATTGAAGTCCACAAGTCTTAAAGTTGACACGGTTGGAAATCTCTGTTTTACAACACAGCTGGTAAATTGGCAGTCAAACTGCTATTCTGCAATAGCATTGTGGTCTCCTGGCTAATATAACAATGCCATATGCTGACAACAACAAAAACAGCAAAAAAATCCAGCATTGAGAAACAGTACGTTACACATTTCCCCCAAATGGTGCTTCATTGTTTGGAATAGTGTAGGTGTTCCTGTTTGTGCAATGCTGGGTTCTTGCACATTCTGAAGCACAATTTCTGGGAAAAAACATCTGAAGTATGCACAATCCTAATGTTTTATACTACAGTATAGGCTCCCAGTTTTTGTGGTCCTCAAACAAGACAACCCGTGTACAAATAAAATAAGAGATGAAGCTAAGTTGGTGAAGGTAATGCTTATGTCTTCTCTAAATCTTCAACTAGAATCAACATAGGCTGATTTTGTACACCATAACTTGGCCAAAACATTGTCTGAGTAACTCAATGTCTGAGTATAGTCACGCTTAGCTTTCCTAATGTAAATATAGTACACAATCTATGTACAGATAACAGCAACCAAACGGATTATGTTGTGCAAATGCAACAGCTAAAAAGTAAACTGACCTCCTCAAGCATGTTGTATGAACCCACATAATTGGGTTATTTTATTAAACCATAATTCAATGAAGTCAGTATATCGTGCAAATACAGCCATAGAGGTTTTTACGGCAGCTCCTTTCTGGGATGTTGTGTACAAGCCATTTATATTTGCAATGTTTGCTGAGTTAAAGACTGTATTTTGGGCTGAGTGCCCTGTTCATTTCATTCATTGACATATCAGTTAATTAAAATGTAATCAATTTAATGTGATTAATTGGCAGTCCTTCAACCCTTTCATCATTAGGACACATTTAAAATTATAATCTGATAAAACCTTTTAAAAGTCCTGGGAGGGAAACGCACCAAAAAGCACATGGAGCCCTCTGTGCGCTAAGAGGAGCACCGCCCATTCCAAACTTGGAAAACCAGAGAACAATCTTTAGGGAATGTATTTTAAGTGAATAAGATTCCAAAACCCATATAATGATCATTAAACTCGCTATAATGCAAGAGAAAACTGACATTGCTATTGTAGTGAATAACTACACTTTAGTGACTTGGTAGATACTCTATATTGAATTAAGAACTTTTGTACACCACCAGGAACACTCAGCAATGACCAATGGTTACTGAAAGGTAATAGCAATAGCACTTAGACTTATATATTGTTTTACAGTGCTTTACAGCCCTGTCTAAGCGGTTTACAGAGTCAGCATATTGCCCCCAACAATTTGGGCCTTCATTTTACCGACGTCGGAAGAATGGAAGGCTGAGTCAACCTTGAGCCTGGTGAGATTTGAACTGCCAAATTGCAGGCAGCTGGCAGTCAGCAGAAGTAGCCTGCAGTATTGCACTCTAACCACTGCGCCACCACGGCTCATGCATATTTTGCTGGAATTCCAAAGGCACAGGGGAATGCTTCTTTAAAGACATGTCAGAGCATTTCACATAGCCATTCCTAGTGCTAAAGCTCTCGGTGGGAATACCATCCCTAATAGCTTTGAGAGTGTCCAGTTGCTATGGAGTTCCCCACCACCCTTCCAGCCCCCTTGGTCTGATCAAATGTGCCTCCAGAACTTTCAACTCTGATTCTATTCTATTCTATTCTATTCTATTCTATTCTATTCTATTCTATTCTATTCTATTCTATTCTATTCTATTCTAGGTCTGTCAGTCGGCCATTCCTCTCCCCTGTGAAGCAATTCCCCTTGCTGGGCAGCAGATGGCACTGTAAGCAAGCCAGAGCTGCATTTGCACTTTTCCTTAAGGGAGATGAATGGTTTTCTCCCCAGCTTTCTCCCCAGCCTGTCAATGCTTACTTCAATCTAACAGCACTGGATGTAATAATTCCCTAGAAATCTCAACATCTAGCGGACCATTGATAGTGTTCTTCTTGACTCTAGGCCACCACAACCTCCAATCATACAACCTCCAGTTACCTCTGCTAGCAAGACTAGCTTTGCTAATAAGACAACAATAAAATAAAACAATAAACCCTACCCTAGAAACTGCCACACCTTGCAGATGTCTATAAGAAGCTACAGTTGAATTACATACATCATTATATTATTGCATGGGTGTACTGTCATCAAGGATTCTTAGGGACACTTATGATGAACACGGCTAACAATGATGGCCACATCTCAATGAAATCTCAGTTACTTCAAGAGAAGAGGATGAAAATGTGAGGTAGATCTTCTAGAGCAGGGGTGTCAAACTTAAGGTCTGCAGGCTGGATCTGGGCCAGAGGGTGCTTAGATTTGGCCCAAGAGCCTGCCCTGGAAACAGTGAAGGACCAGCCCGTGGTGCCTCTGCCAGTGAAAACAGAGCTCGGAAGGGCCACTTGTGGGCCTCTCAGGCTCTGTTTTTAGCATGATGGCCTCCTGCAGCCTTCTGCCAGTGAAAACAGAGCCAGGGAGGGCTGTGTGTGGCCCTCCCAGGCTCCATTTCACTGGCACAGAGCTGCAAGAGGCTATCACGGCCAAAAACGGAGTCTTGATGAGTGACATCGAGCTGACCACGCCCCCCTGCCCCCCCCCCAGGTCAAACACAACCCTGATGTGGCCCTCAATGAAATTGAGTTTAACACCCCTGTTCTAGAGGGTGTAATGATTCCTACCATCCCACGTATATGAAACTACCCCATCACATCTTGTGATAGTCCATTCTGTGACTATCACTGAAAAAAGAGAGATTGGGGGAAAATGTACTTCTCCTCAGTGGCCTTGTTCAAAGCACAGATTTGACTAGTATGCCATGATGGTTGAGAACTGACTAAAGTTGAGTTCTTATATTTAACCTGGTTATTGAATTTTCTGGCCAACTGAACCATAAATTAAACAAATAGGTTGTGTTTGGCACAATATGCCATGACACAAAAATCTAAAGTTAACATAACCTAAATTAGTTGAGTTGGATGAACATAGGAGGAACAGACAAAATCTCCATCTTCTCCTAGAACTCATGGGTGAACACTGGTCAATGCATAGCACTGACTAACCTACAGCATACCCAGGATGAAAGTGGCACAGGGTATGCTTTTCTCATGGAAGATTTCTGATTCAATTTGTCCTAGAAAACTTACTAGGTATGACTAGAGATCACGTAGAACAGTGTTTCTTAACCTTGGCAACTTTAAGATGGGTGGACTTCAACACTCAGAATTCCCCATCCAGCCTTGAAGTCCTTACATCTTAAAGTTGCCAAGGTTGAGAAACACTGACTTACATTGTTATTGTAGCACCTCCAACCTTCAGTGGTGAAGAGATGTATAGGTGAAAATAACTGAGAAATTCTGGGAATTGCTTTCTACCCAGATGCAGCTTTTAACCGAGAGCTCCCCAGATGTAATGAACTACTTGTCCCATCACTGCAACCAAAAATACCCAGATAACATGCATACTGATGCTAATGGGACTTAAAAATGAAGGCATTTGGAAGGCACTATACTGGAGAAGAGTATTTGCATTCTTGTTTGAACAAAAAGTAGCATTCTCTGGTGACTTCCAGGGTTCATTTTCCTTAACAAGTGTCACCTTGGAAGTGCCCACAAATTCCCTAAATGCTGCTCCATTTGATGCCCTAGTGGCCATGGAGGCAAGGGCCAGTTATGTAGGAGTAAGGTCTAGTCAAGCTTTCCATTATTTCCATCCATATTCTACACAGCATTGCTATCCTTAAAAGATGGGGAAAATAGAGTTGTTGGACATGACATAGAAGATGAGAAAAATAATTCTTTCAGAATGGATAAAATTACGGGGGGGGGGGGAACATTGATTTGTTGTTTTCTTCAACAAATCAATGTGGCCCATTCCCTGAGCAAAAACTAGGGCTCAAGTCTTCTGACCAATTCCCTTAAAAGCTACTGCTGGGCTAATTATGCATTGGCAGCCTGAAGTTTGATGGATCCTGAATTGTTTCCCTTTTAGGCAACTCTTAGTGAAAGTTTACCTAAAACATTGCCAAGAATTTCTGCAGAGAATGCAAGGACAGTTGTGATGCTCTGATCTTGCAATTAGATACTTCTGATAGTGAGAACTTGGGCAAAAGGAAAAAAAGAAAAGAGCAAAAGAAAATAGCAGAATCTAAGAATAGCGTTTTAAGGAGAAAGTATAAATTAGGGGAATTAATAAAAGAGGGATATAATCTCCAGTGAAATCTGGCTATCCCAGATCTGTAGTACTTCATAGTACAGGTGGACCTGTTCCTTAATGACTGAAGTTATGATAGACCCCACCTCCCAACCTTAAAAAGTTATAACCAGTGGTGGGATTCAGCCAGCTCTCACCACTTCGGGAGAAACAGTTGTTAACTTTCTGAGCAGTTTGGCAAACTGGTTGTTGGAAGAAATCATTAGGGCAGAGAACCGGTTGTTAAATTACTTGAATCCCACCACTGGTTATAATAACCCAGATTTGAAGTTGTGATGGTTGCTTCCTCTCCTGATCATGTGATCATATTTTGGTCACTTGGCAACTGGCCTGGATTTACAACTATTTGCAAGATCCCATAGTTATGTGACCATGATTTATTTATTTGCATCTCACCTTTACTATTTTTACAAATAACTCAAGGCAGCAAACATGTCCAATATACCTTCTTTCTCCTATTTTCCCCATAACAACAACCCTGCAAGGTAGGGAGTTTGAACTGAGAGAGAGAATGACTGGCCCAAGGGCTTTCATGCAGTGGTGGGTTTCAAAGCCTTATTACTACTGGTTCTGTGGGTGTGGCTTGGTGAGCATGTGGTCCGAGTTTTAATTGTCCTGTAAGCTCACGAATGGAATGTTGAAAGGATAAGATTGTGGTTTTTTTCCTTAACCAAGTTGTATTGGTAAGAGTTTGGACAGTTTTCCCTTTAACTCTTCTTTTTAACTGGTTTATCAGTGGATCTACTTGAAGAGAAGGTGTCAAATACAAGAGATTTGCTGACTAAAAATTTGGATGGCGTATTTTAAATTAGGGGTTTTAACTAAGAAGGCCAAGATTTGTTTAATTCTGTTTTAAATGGGTTTTAAATTTTGTAGGTTATTGTCTTTTTATCATAGCTGTACACCACCCTGAGTCCCTCGGGAGAAGGGCAGTATATAAATCTAATCAATCAATCAAGAGGGGAATCCAGACTGGGCAAGAGGGTCCTACAAACGGTCTATCTGTCAAAACCATATGTTCCCAAAGGCCCTGCCTCCCAAAAAGGAAAGCAGCTGGTATTTATTTTCTTGGTGACCAAGTAAAGCAGTAGCACCAGCACTAGAATTTAGACTTATCTACTGCTTTACAGTGCTTTACAGCCCTTTCTAAGCAGTTTACAGAGTCAGCATATTGCCCCCAACAATCTGGATCCTCATTTTGCCCACCTCAAAAGGATGGCAGGCTGAGTCAACCTTAAAGCTGGTGAGATTTGAACTGCCAAATTGCAGTCAGGCGGCAGTCAGCAGAAGTAGCTTGCAGTACTGCACTCTACCCACTGCGCCACCAAGTAGGAGAACCCACCAATGGAAGGGAGAGGACAGGTGCTATTGTAAGTGGGGTCTGGATGGAACACCAAGTTATCATGGTGGACAAAGTCGAGGAAAGGAATGAAACCTGGAAAGATATCTCTGATGTTTTCTTCATTTCTAACCAGTTTCTGCATGGGAACCAGGCCGCTTAAAGCTGCATTGCTGAAAAGGCTTTATCCTACTGGAGTCTTTTAAAACAATTAAATACATGGCACATAGAGCATCAACTGCCAGTATCATATTTACTTTCAACAATGCCTTTGAGTCTACAAAGATCCCACTGGGATGTTAGAGGTACGAATGCATCTTCTGGTAAATGGGAATTATATAACGGGAAGCAAAATGTTAAATTCTGGGTGAAGAATGGAGGCGAAGCGGGAGTGATTTCTAACAGTTCTTTACTCAATACTGCTGGTGAGGCAAAACTGTCTCCCTGGCTGACACAGCTCCTTTTATATTTAACTGTTCAGCCAAACAACCAATTAGGAGAGAGCATTTTCCCGCTCCAATAGAGGAGCAGAATGAGAACTTCAACTGACAACTTATACAGTATATACAATACATAACAGAAAACATTTTCAATGAAAAAGAAAGTCCAGTCTATATATACACACACACACAAACACACACACACGCACACACACATCAGTGGTGGGTTTCAACATTTTTTACTACCGCTTCTGTGGGTGTAGCTTGGTGGGCATGGCAGGGGAAGGATACTGTAAAATCTCCATTCCCTCCCCACTCCAGGGGAAGGTTACTGCAAAATCCCCATTTCCTCCTGATCAGCTGGGACTCGGGAGGCAGAGAAGAGATGTGGGCAGGGCCAGTCAAAATTTTTACTACCGGTTCTCTGAACTACTCAAAATTTCTGCTACTGGTTCTCCAGAACTGGTCAGAACCTGCTGAAACCCACCTCTGCTTTCATGGCTAAGACATGAACTAGAACTCACAGTTTCCTGGTTTCTTGCCTACTGCTTTAACCACAAGACCAAACTGGCTTTTTAAATGAAGTTTCCTGCCAAAAACCAGTGTTTACTTCCAGTTTTGGGGGAAAAAAAGTGCCAATGCATTTTACAACTGTGGTGTTTGCTTTATGACCGTGGCGTTCACTATATCAGCATTGCAAAAAAGGGTGTAAAATTGGGTGGGGTTAGATGATGATCTGCTTAACAACCGGCATACTGATGGCTGTAATTCTGGGCTCAATTATAGTCATAAGTCACTTCTGTCAGTGGTATTCCAGATCACCTCTATCAGTGGAAAGTAGGAACATCCAAATCCCATTTATTTTAGGGGTCTAGTGTGGTAGAATGAAGCTGGGTGAGGGATTATGCTCAGATTTATTAGCGGCAATTCTGAGATTGGTGATGTTTTTATGCTTGGATAGAAGCAACCGCTTTAACACAGATGGATGCAAATTGCAGAGTTATGTATCCCGATAGACTCTCTAAACAAATTTTGAATTCTACGGTCTGGCAAAGATCTATGTGTCTTAATAACCGACAATATTATTTCTTTCTAAAGAGACCAAACAGTCATCATCATATTGAAATATTTGCCTTTTCCTCTCCTCTGTTTGAGGGGAGGTTTTTATTTTAGTACTCTCAAGTCACCTAGAAGTGAAACAGCATGCCTTCCCTTCTAAACAAATCAAAGGTGAGCTATTTTTCATGTATAGTTTAATCAGCAAAAGATGATTGAATTGTTAAGAGATAATTGCAATTAGTGAGGTCAAGCACATATTTTTGGTTTTTGAAAAAGGTGTTTGAGGTTTTGACTATGGAAATATCACTCAATATAACTGATTAATTGACCAATACCATTTACTTATTTGATTCATTAATATTTACAAATTTCCACACCATTACCGCTAATTCCAAATGTCTGAGGCAGAGATACATACTTATACATTGCACACATTAAAAACCACGCAATCAGCAGGCTAAAGAACTTGAAAATCTTTAACAGTCATGAATAAAGATTTATTCCACCAAGAAGGCCACATGATAGAAAAAGACAGATTTAACTGGGGTAAGAATCCCTATGGATTTTACTCCACTAGTTGTTGCCGACTATCGAGGTTAGTATTCATCCCCATTTCATTAATTGGGGTTGGACCCAGTGGTGAAATCTAAATTGTGTTACTTCCGGTTGTGTGGGTGTGGCTTGGTAGGCGTGGCAGGAGAAGGATACTGCAAAATCTCCATTCCCTCCCCACTCCTGGGGGAAAGATATTGCAAAATCCCCATTCCTACCCCACTCTGGGCCCAGCCAGAGGTTGTATTTGCCAGTTCTCCGAACTGCTCAAAATTTCCGCTACCGGTTCTCCAGAACCTGTCAGAACCTGCTGTATTTCATCCCTGATCGGACCTGCAAAAAGCAGAGAGTGTAAAATATAATCTCTAGGGTTAGGTTATTCTGCAGATAATTTGGACCTAAGTCAAGGTATCCATAGGGGGAGATAAAAATAATCAAGATGGCAACTGCAATGTCTAATTAATGCTCTTCTGAATTTCATTATGAACTCCTGTCTTTCTTGTTGCAGTCCCCCATTTCTTTTCCTTTCTACTCCTCAAATCCAACCCAGCCTCAGTGACTATGGAGCCTCATCAGAGCCTTAGGATTTTGGATATTCTAGCTAATTTGCTTTGATTCCTGCAAGCCAAGCCTAATGAAACTCTCCTCATGCTCCCAGCCAAGACTAATATTACCCAAGATCTGGATGACCACTAGAAGGCAGCAAAGCAATAAAAATAGTATTGGGTTATGGTGTTTTTGTTTTGTTTTGTTTTGTTTTTTTGCCACAACAGAAAGCTTGCTTACCTGCTTATCTGGCATGAGAATCTAAGCCCACAGTCGTGTTTTTCATCCTTAATAGGCAACCACGTCTTGTAGATTTTCCTGTTGTGTGTAAGGATATTGGGGAAGAAACAAAACAAAAACAGAAGGATCCTTTAGAGAATATTTACTTTGGTCTCAACGAATAATATGGATATAATTTAGTTTGGGAACATTTTAACACGTAGCCTGCCCATCATGTAAATCCATGGATCTTCTATGTACACTGAAAAGGATAGTTTGACCTACAAGTAAGTCACAAGGGGGAATTTACATAGCCTTAGCTCTGGTCTGCAATATCTCAGCTGGCCCAGGGATAAGAGCCGATCTAAAGAACAGGTGTTTTCAGAATCCCTCTTCACCCATCACATTGCTTTTCTCAAAAGCCATATAAAATTTCTGTAATAGTTGTACTGATTGTAGTATTTGTAGCCAGAGAATAACTCTGGAAAGTATTGCAGAGTCTGATTTCTACTACTCACTATGACTGATACATCATGATAATTGTCAGTTATTCGCTCCCTGTCAAATCCTTTCCAACCTGCAACACATGGACAATGTTTTACATTTGCTTTGCATTAATAGTGTTATTTTGTAATATGTTTCCTACTTAAATATTTCTGTTAGAAAAAAACCTGGGAATATTCTCTTGGCAGAAACTTTGTTTTTATGTAATAGTAATGTTCAGATGAGATGAGCACTATTAAATTATTGAACTACTTCATTGAGTTATATGGGACACTCTCATGAACACATGACTCCCTTCCTTCCTTCCTTCCTTCCTTCCTTCCTTCCTTCCTTCCTTCCTTCCTTCCTTCCTTCCTTCCTTCCTTCCTTCCTTCCTTCCTTCCCTCCTTCCTTCCCTGAAATGGGGCAGGCCAGGGCTTGCTGATGCCCACTGTCTTGTCTAATACTATTGCTATCAGCTGTCAGAAATCTCTTCAGCAAGTAGCAATTCAGTTAAGCCAGGAAAATACGGGTTTGGATCATCATCCTGCTGGGTCTCAGAGAGAGCTTCTTAGTACTTGAAAGGGGAACAAGTTCAGTCAGTAGGATATATGATAGAGTCCCTTCTTCAAATGAACAAGAAGATCTTTCTCCAATCTTTAGGAAGTATGTTCTCCCCCTGGAGACTACTAGGTAAAACATCCTTAGAGGCATATTTGCAGTTTGTGGCCTGCCCTGCCCAGGAATATCTCCAGAAGAAAAGAGACAGGTTCATTTGCACAATGGTCAGCACTCCTGCTTTTCCTCAGTTGTTGACTGATGCCCTTTCTGGTCATATTGCCCCGAGCTACTGATCAGTTCTCTTCTAAGAGTCTGCAACTAGCAGTCTCTTAGTTTTTTGCATTTTACTAGTGGCTGAGCTTTTCTTTCTTTTTTTCTACAGATATACAGAAGACAGAAGCTAGACAGAAGACTCCAATTTCTCTACCCATGTGTAAATGATGAGATCTGCCACTTCCCCTTCTACCCAAGTACCTAGAACAAGCATAAAACTGTGAAGCCTCTCCTTCCCTTTGTAGATGATGATGATGATGATGATGATGATGATGATGATGATAATAATAATAATAATAATAATTAATAATGATAATGATAATTTTATTGTCATTGTAGGTGTATATATAGTATACCCATACAACAAAATTCACTTAACACCCAAAGACCAGGTCCAACACACATAACAATCCCCAAACACATTCCCACCCACCACAATTTCCCACCCCTAAACCACCCAAACAGCCATACAACAGACCAAGTAATACTGTCCAACAGCTCACTGTTGGCCTTTTAGTTCATTGTTGAGTTCAATTATAGCTCTGGGATAAAAACTATTCAGAAAACGTGTGGTTTAGGTTTAATAGTCTTGTAAGCTCACAAATGGAATGTTGAAAGGATAAGACTGTGTTTTTTTTCTTAACCAAGTTGTATTGGTAAGAGTTTGGACAGTTTTCCCTTCAGCTCTTCTCTTTAACCATTTACCAGTGGATCTACTTGAAGAGAAGGTGTCAAATACAAGAGGGGAATCAAGACTGGGCAAGAGGGTCCTACAAACAGTCTATCTGTCAAAACCATATGTTCCCAAAGGCCCTGCCTCCCAAAAAGGAAAGCAGCTGATACTTATTTTCTTGGTGACCAAGAAGTAGCACTAGCACTAGAATTTAGACTTATCTACTGCTTTACAGTGCTTTACAGCCCTTTCTAAGCAGTTTACAGAGTCAGCATATTGCCCCCAACAATCTGGATCCTCATTTTGCCCACCTCAAAAGGATGGCAGGCTGAGTCAACCTTGAAGCTGGTGAGATTTGAACTGCCAAATTGCAGTCAGGCGGCAGTCAGCAGAAGTAGCTTGCAGTACTGCACTCTACCCACTGCGCCACCAAGCAAGAGAATCCACCAATGGAAGGGAGAGGACAGGTGCTATAGTAAGTGGGGTCTGGATGGAACACCAAGTTATCATGGTGGACAAAGCCGAGGAAAGGAATGAAACCTGGAAAGATATCTCTGATGTTTTCTTCATTTCTAACCAGTTTCTGCATGGGAACCAGGCCGCTTAAAGCTGCATTGCTGAAAAGGCTTTATCCTACTGGAGTCTTCTAAAACAATTAAATACATGGCACATAGAGCATCAACTGCCAGTATCATATTTACTTTCAACAATGCCTTTGAGTCTACAAAGATCCCACTGGGATGTTAGAGGTACGAATGCATCTTCTGGTAAATGGGAATTATATAACGGGAAGCAAAATGTTAAATTCTGGGTGAAGAATGGAGGCGAAGCGGGAGTGATTTCTAACAGTTCTTTACTCAATACTGCTGGTGAGGCAAAACTGTCTCCCTGGCTGACACAGCTCCTTTTATATTTAACTGTTCAGCCAAACAACCAATTAGGAGAGAGCATTTTCCCGCTCGAACAGAGGAGCATAATGAGAACTTCAACTGACAACTTATACACTATATACAATACATAACACAAAACATTTTCAATGAAAAAGAAAGTCCAGTTTATACATACACACACACACACACACACACACACACACACACACACACATCAGCGGTGGGTTTCAAATTTTGTTACTTCCGGTTCTGTGGGTGTGGCTTGGTGGGCGTGGCAGGGGAAGGTTACTGCAAAATCCCCATTTCCTCCTGATCAGCTGGGACTTGGGAGGCAGAGAATAGATGGGGGCGGGGCCAATCAGAACTTTTACTACCAGTTCTCCGAACTACTCAAAATTTCCTGTACTGGTTCTCCAGAACTGGTCAGAACCTGCTGAAACCCACTTCTGAGATCTCTCTCTCTCTCTCTCTCTCTCTCTCTCTCTCTCTCTCTCTCTCTCTCTCTCTCTCTCTCTCTTATTTATATATTTATTATTTATTATTTTATACATACATACATATATATAAAACTTTCATTTTGTAAATAGACAAGTCACCCACAGAACAGTGGGTGTAGGGAGATTTATATGCACACAAAGAAGGTCCTATAAAGAATATATTTATATTGATATGAATGTGAGCCATTGATTGCCAAATGGAGAATACTATACTGCTGCCTTGAGGGATTTTACACTTCTTTTCCTTTTTGTACATACTGTGTAATTGTGTTAATTTTTTGACCACTAAAACCAATACAAGTTTTGTAAGAGAGAAGGGGAAAAAGTAATAAGTAACTGAAAAAAGAGAAAAGAAAAGTAGCTTCTGACTTTCTTAACAGCAGTTACATATACACTTTTATTTTACCCACTAGAATGTTACAATATATTTTCCTTCTTTCCATTGTCTACCCTTTTGCCCTTTCTAATTCTAATTGTGAAAGCCATATATTACAAATTCATTTTCTTCTTTTCTTCACCAAAAATTCTACTGTACGTGATAAACACAGTTGCAACTTCATATCATCTTATAAATAACTTAAGTGTAAAGTTAACCACTGAATTTTTCTTCTAGCAACTACATTCATGCAGTTTTCATGGCAATGATACAGAAGCCGTTGTCTTCTTCCTAGATGTTTTTTTTCTTGTTTTCAATTTAGTTTACAGGCCCATCCTAACCATCTGTAAAGTAAGTTTGACTCTGTTTTGACTCTGGCTTTTTGTAAAAACAGCCAAGGTTTGCTAGGTCCTATTATCTGCTGTTTAAAGGACTTATTGGTACCTGATATGATTCAAATTTTCTTGAAAAATACACAGTAAGGTGCGTTCAGGACTGTAAGCAAAAACAAAAACAAAAACAAAAAACTTGCATTATGATTTGATATGATTAAGCTTAAATATTGTTTGTCTTCCCTCTGCAGTTGCTGGTGGCTTTCATATCAGTGCATTCCTTCTTTCTAAAACGAGAATTCATTTTGGATAGTTTTATATCGAGTTTTTGATTGTTCTGTTTTTTCCCCTTCGTCATTGCAGCTTCCTGAGGAGACATGCAACAAGTAAATTACTTGTTGAATATAAAGGTCATCACATTCGTCTTTTGAGAATGAATCAGACACTGTTGGCCTGGGCTGAGAGTGAGTCAAACTCACGTGGAAGGGGGTCTATAACTCTATATCCAGTAAATTCAAAGAGATTTGATGCAAGCTACAAAAGTGATGAAGATCTTCCCCAACCTCCAATATGCTGGAGTGTAATTTCCAACCGTCCTCACTTCCAGCCATCACTGTGATATATGTTACTACATTTTTAAAGAAACAGGATATACTCCTTTTTCGATTTGAGGCTCAGCTGGCGCTCAGAATTGAGCAGTTAGAAAATAATTCTTTGTTTTGCTGATGTATTAATAAAACCCACCCATAGTCAATTTGGAATTGGGCGGAACTTAAATTGAATACATCAAATCAAAATATTTTATGGTCTACCCATCTGCAGCTTGGAAGGGTTCTGGATCTACGGATATTAATAAAACCCACCCATAGTCAATTTGGAATTGGGCGGAACTTAAATTGAATACATCAAATCAAAATATTTTATGGTCTACCCATCTGCAGCTTGGAAGGGTTCTGGATCTACGGATCTGCATTACAAGTTCAGAATAAATTGTTTCAGAGAAAGCATGACAATCATGATAAGAGATCATGGGAACTGTAGTATGGCACATTGAAAGAGTACTCAGCTGAAGAGGAGCTGATACGGATACCTCCTTTACTATCTAAGCCAGTTTATGATTATTGAACTGGTTGAATGTTTTCAAACTTCTACATTTGAAGTTTTTTTCCCCCATCAGACCAGGTGGATAAAATTCTGATAGGAAAGAGATCTAGAGGGGGAAAAAAAGGCATGAAGAGAATATGGATAAACTTGACCAGTAGCAGATCAAACGGAGTAAAGGAGAGTCTACAGCACTGTTTCTCAACCTTGGAAGCTTGAAGATGAGTGGACTTCAACTCCCAGAATCCCCCAGCCAGTGCTGCTGGCTGGCGGATTCTGGGAGTTGAAGTCCACCCATCTTCAAGCTACCAAGATTGAGAAACACTGTCTACAGGTACTCCTTAACTTACAATAGTTCATTTTTCACACTTCTGACTGTTGCTTGGCAGTTGCTTGGCATATTTATGACAGTTGCAGTGTCCCAGGGTCACATGATCACCTTTTTTGACCCTTTGACAAGCAGAATCAAGGAAGGAAGCCAGATTCACTTAACAATTGTGTTACTAATGTAACAACTGCATTGATCTACTTAACAGGAAATGTTGTAAAATGGGGCAAACTTACTTAACTTAACAAACCTACTTAACAACCGTCTTGTCTAGCCACAGAATTTTTGGGCTCAATTGTGGTCGTAAGCCAAGGGTTACTGTATTTATATATCCAGAAAGAAAAGGTTTAGGAAACTTAGAAGTTGGAAACCGTTCTGTAAGTTTCCAGTATGTTTAATAAAGTTAATGCCTCAATATGATTTTGATCTATGAGTGGTTTTGTTTAGAATTTCCTTCTGTTGTATAGGTGGATCTTCTATATCAGGGGTGTCAAACTCGATTTCATTGAGGGCCGCATCAGGGTTGTGTTTGACCTCGGGGGGGGCTGAAGTGGATGTAGCCAGGGTGGGCGTGGCCAGCTCGATGTCACTCGTGTTGAGGGCGCCTGTGGTGGCCTGAGCGCTCTGCCACAGAAAATGGGCCCCCAAACTCCATTTTTGGCTGCGATGGCCTAAAATCCTCTGCAAGCAAAAACGGAGCTCGGGTGGGCTGTGTATAGCTCCCCCGAGCTCTATTTTTGCTGCCAGAGGCACTGCGGGCCAGTCCTTCACTGTTTCCATGGCAGTCCATGGCCAGATCTAAGCACCCCACAGCCTATTCAACTATTTTTCTAACTTTTAGCATCACAGTCTTCTGCCCTTTACATTGTGATCTACTTTCCTTCAACACCTCTGAAAAATCATTTCTTCTTTCATGGGTTTATTGCTATTCAGTCATTTCCAACTAATTGTGATAATGGAATATCACCTTGCCAGGATTTTCTATCAAAAATGTACCCTTCGAGTTCTTATAAGCTCCTGCGTAAGTCATCAGTAATAGAATCTAGTCATCTTATCTATTGTGAGCTTGAATTTTTCCAAGCATCAGTGCCGTCTCATTATGTTTAAAATATTTGAGATCTAGCTTAATGATTATTGTTTCCACTGAACAGTCTGGTTTTATTTCACCTAGTACTAAATTATTTGTTTTTCTTGATGCTCAAAACACTTCATCTTTCAGGATCATGTTGATGTCTTGATTGTGAATATCTATAGTGTTTGGTTTTCTTGTGGGCTGTTGGAATGGTTGCCATTTCCTCTTCAGAGGGAAGGACAAGATTTGTAATTTGAACTTTTAGGTATAACTTGTTGCAGTTGAGTTTCTGACAGTGTGCATTTCCAATCACACAGCTCATAGCATCACTAGGATGTATAAGCCACTTCATCGGTACAAGATCACAATCCACAAAGTAGGAAGCCTTCATTACAGAACTTAATGCACCGCCTGCGTTATGATCTCAGCACAGTACACAAAATTATCTGCTATAACGTCTTACCTGTCAATGACTTCTTCAGCTTCAACCTCAATAACACATGGGCAAACAATCGGTACAAACTCAAGGTAAACTGCTCCAAACTCAATTGCAGAAAATATGACTTCAGCAACAGAGTGGTCAATGCCTGGAATGCTCTACCTGTATCTTATTACATCCTCTAATCCTCTCAGCTTCAACCTTAAACTTTCTACCATGGACCTCACCCCATTCCTAAGAGGTCCATAAAGGGGGCATGCATAAGTGCACCAGCGTGCCTACAAGTAGTACTGTCCCTATTTATTTGTATTCATTTCTTTCATTCATATCCATGTTTATATTTATACATGCTATCTTGTACATGTTTGACAAACTAATAAATACAAATACAAACACAAACTTGAATTCCAGTGCCCCAAATCTGTATCCAAGCAGTTGGCCTGTTGAGGGGTGGGGGGAACCAACAGGCATATTCTTTCCCTGTTTTGCAACAAGCCCTTTTCCCCTTTCCTTTTACTGTTTCTCTTGAGCTGAATTTTATAGTATAATGTGGCTTATAATGAAAGGGAATAGTGTGATGGATATATATATATATATATATATATATATATATATATATATATATATATATATATATATGATATTATTTATATATATATATATGATATTATTTATATATTGCTTTCCTCGGTTTTATTTGGAATGCTCAGAATCATCTTAGACACAGACCATTTTCCATGGAGTATTTAAACATGGCCAGCATTATATCCCAAGGTATGGTTTTAGAGACTTAATCACATCTGACATATTTCACTTTAAATGTATTACTTATAGAGACACATATGCATGTGCAGATAGTTACTTTGGCCGCCCTAAGCAGCTCGGAAGTTCAAAAGCTGCCTCCTTTTTATGATTAATGATCAGCCTCCACAACTGCAAATGATTAGGTTAAATTCCCCCCCTATAAAATCCATTTCCATCACCTTTCTCTTAAAAGGAAGAACTGTATCTCCAGTCTTTCAAAGGTGCTAATTTGTGTCCTTTCCCAAGACTTTTGTCATATTGTTCTTAGGCTTCAAAATAGATTTGACTTCCAACTTTCCTGATTTTTAGCTGGTGTTTCTCTAATTTTAATATTTAACCCCTAAACTAATGAAATCTAATGGCTGCTGTGCAGCACAAACAGGCCATGAGAATCAGAAAAGCTCTTAGTCCAGCAATTTCTTCCTGCTTTTAATTAACAACTCACAATGCAATGTTGAGATCAAGGTCCTTCCTCTACATCCATGCTGGTAACTACCCACTTCAGCTAAATTAAGTTGGTGATTCTATCTCTCAAGGGAAGCAGAAATCAATATTTTTCTATCCTCCATTTGTGCTCTGAGTTGTTTGTGCAGCATCCAGAAGAAAAAGGAAAATAAGTGAAATCAATGTAATGGCTCTTTGAGAATTTTAGTCAAATGGAAATTTTTTTGGGAAAGGTCAAGGACCAGTTGTTGTCTCTCTTTTATCTACTCACCATCTTACTTAATTGCCTAAATCATCACTAATGGGCACTCTAGTATTTTGGAATCTGATTTTGCAAGTGCGTAGCACAAAACAAGTTGTAATTGATTAAAGTCAAGCAAGATTCTAGTCTTCATGGTTTTAGAGAGTAATATAAACATATAGGTAGTTCAGCAAACCAATGGCAATCATCACTACTGATTCGGCCGAACTGGTCCGAACAGGTAGCATTTCACCCCTGCTCTGATCCATCCCAAATCAGGTATACCTCCCACTCTTATGTTACTCTCCAAAGCCAGATTGGAAAAGCCATGCTTTAAAAGTTTCCTAAAAAAATAAATAAAATAAAAACGAGAGTGAAATTCTTATTAGTAGTGGGAGATCAGAAATAGCCCTGAGAAGTGTATTTCACTCTTCCGTTAAAATTCTTTTTTCTGGTTATCAAGAGAAAAACTATCAGTAGCAAAAATTCAGACAGTGGCCTCACTATGAGCTTCTGTTTTGAGAACTTGACATCAGTGACAGAGTTGCCATGAGTGGAAACAGCTCCAGATCTTGCAGAAAAAAGTCCAGCTAAGGGAGCTTTTTTGCCCTCTTACTTATCCTCTGAATGCTTGAAGTTCTATAGGAAGGACATAATGTACATCAGGATGAAAAAATAAAAATCATTATATCACTAAAAATAATTGAATCTTATTTTTCTGTCCTTTTAGCTGAAAATGCCAGAGCTTATTTTCAATATTGGAAAGGAAATGTAAGCGGGAATATTTGGATACAGAATATTCTGGCTGTTGCATCCTAGCTTGTATATGTCAAGCCCAACTAAAGTGATATTTTGCCAAGCTCATTAAACACTTGTTTTTCCAGCTAGATGTAGTCTTAGAAGAGATATATAAAAAAAGTTTTAATCCAATGACCTTTTCATTGTTGATGTTCTCCTGGATTTATGCCCAAGTGTTTGTTTAAGTTCCTTCTGTTTTTATGTGTCACACTGCTTTTTTTGGAAAAAGAAGAGCTGATGCTTCATATCATCATAACATCACAGTAAAGAGGCAAACAAGGACATTTATCTCTTTAAAAAGTAAAAAAAGCTACAGATGCTTTGGAGGCAAGCTTGACTTTTGGTGACTACATGACTGCAACCATGCGACTTTCTTGGCAATAGTGCCTGAAGTGTTTGGCCATTCTCTTCCCTGCCATTGAATACTGGTAGTCCTTGACTTAGGATCACAGCTGAGCCCAACTTTTCTGTTGCTAAGTGAGATGGTTATTAAGTGAATCACTGCCATTGTTAAGTTAGTAGAATGGTTGTTAAGTAAATCTGGCTTCCCTGGTTTTTTTTTTGTAATTTTTTTTTATTTTTTCCAACATAAACATAAAAAAGAATTTTTTTTCAAGAACAAAGTCTTGGTCCGGTCACAAATGGGTACATTAATTTAACAAATGAGAACAAACAATTTAACATAAATTCCAATATCTTAATAAATCTTTCTATTATCTCATCATACATTCTAATCTTCTACTAAAGCAGAACTCATTTTTATATGCAATTATAAATTCAATTATAAATCAAAATTCAATACCGCTTTATCTAAATTTTTTATCCCTTGCTCCTTTTAGCAACAACATTAAACACAAAGACAACCTATTCTATTAATCTATATATTTACTTTACAATTTTATCACCACAAATCTTAAATTCCAAATGTATACAACTCAATTTTTATTTCAATTTATTAATCAAAATTTCTTTCTATTTTTCTCATTTTCTAAACCCAATTCATCCTATCATGTTCTTAAACTTTTACACAGAGATCTCAAAATTTACCATTTCATTTTAATTATCACTCAACATTTTCTTTTTCACCCCTTATTAATAATTATTCTTCAATATATTCTCCTCATTCTCCTCCATTACTCCACCTATTATTTGGCTGATTGCCAGCATAGCATATTTTGGCTGAGTTTTCAGCATATTCCCCTCCATAATTCCCTCTTTTATTTGGCAGATTAGCAGCATTTTCCATTGTTTTGGCTGATTTCCAGCATGCTTTGTTTTGGCTGATTAATAGCATTCTCCTTCTTAATTCCACCTATTATTTGGCTGGTTTCCAGCATTTCATCATTTGGCTGATTTCTCAGCATATTCTCCTCCATTAACTCCAACTTCTATTCTGCTAACTTATTAAAAATTTCTTTTTCCATATATTGTCTATTAATCCACTGGTTCCAACTATACTCTTCCAGGGTGTATCTCCATTTATTTCTTAATATTAATCATTTCCAACATGTGTTAAATGCAATCACAATTATAACTTTCATCTGTGTACCTTAGTATATCATCTAAAATCATTAACAATTGATCATCATTATCATCCATCACTTTGTTATCAAATTAAAACTAACACATGTTACAACAAGTTATGCTTTTATGAACATATCGCTGAATCTGGCTTCCCTGTTGACTTTGCCTTCAGGATGTCATAAAAGGGGATCACATGACCCTGGGACACTGCAACTGTCATAAATTTGAGTCACTTGCTCTCGCGCTGCGGCGCTTCCTTTTCCGGCCGAGTCGAGAGCGAGAGGAGCCGGCGCGCAGCCATGTCTCTCATGATCCCAGAGAAGTTCCAGCACATTCTGCGTGTCCTGAACACCAACATCGATGGGCGGCGCAAGATTGCCTTCGCCATCACCGCCATCAAGGGGGTGGGCAGGCGTTATGCTCACGTGGTGTTGCGGAAAGCGGACATTGACCTGACCAAGCGGGCTGGGGAGCTCACGGAGGATGAGGTCGAGCGCGTCATCACCACCATGCAGAACCCCCGGCAGTACAAGATCCCCGACTGGTTCCTCAACAGGCAGAAGGACGTCAAGAACGGCAAGTACAGCCAGGTCTTGGCCAATGGGCTGGACAACAAGCTGCACAAGGATTTGGAGCGCCTGAAGAAGATCCGGGCCCATCGGGGCCTGCGCCACTTCTGGGGCCTCCGTGTCCGTGGCCAGCACACTAAAACCACCGGGTGCCGTGGCAGAACAGAAGTAAACCTTTTGTGCTAATAAAATGTTTTCCTCAAAAAAAAAAAAATCGAGTCACTTACCAAGCATTTGAATTTTGATCATGTGACCATGGGGATACTGCAATGGTTGTAAGTGTGAAAAACAGTCATAAGTCACTTTTTTAATGCCGTTGCAACTTCGAACAGTCACTAAATGAATTGCTGTAGTCAATACTACCTGTATTATTCAGTATGTGCAGGTCCTCATTTTAGGTTGCTTGATCTAATATTCTCTCCCTTACTGAACAAGCTCTGCTTGGCTTCCAAGGCCAGAAGGCTAACCAGGTCATGCCACCTGCCAAATCCCTTGGAAAAGAAAGAGTAGCTAAAGTTTATTCCCTTCAAAGGAAGGTAGGAGAAGCACCAGAGACAGTTTTAAAATTTTTATGATAAAGGGAGCTGTTATGCCTGCGTATATTGTATTGCAGATTTTAATGCTTTAACTCTAAATATAAAAAATTAACCTGCTATGTTGATTTTACAAAATATGAATTAGTTTATTTTATATTCTATATGTATGTGCATTCTAGGTACTTGAATATACAAAATGCAATATTATTGACTAAGAGTGAAATATTGTTGACTAGTAAAACTTGAAAAAATACAATGCAAAAATAAAATCAAATAGATGAGATAAAACGCTAGCATAACAAATGTAAAATAACAGATAAAAGTGGAGCATACGCTACTATAATAATATGTTAATTACCTGTGCAACAGTGGTGGATTGCCCTCGGTTCGCACCGGTTCTATAGAACCAGTAGTAAAACCAGCGGGAGGCTCTGCCCACCGACCCCAACATCATCAAAATGCTTCTGCGCTTGCGCAGAAGAGCGCCCATGCATGCGGCCCCGCTGTGAACCGATAGTAAAGGTAAGTAGAACCCACCCTGCTGTGCAAGTGTAATTCTAAAAAATTGCAAACTATAACATAAATATATATATATATATATACCATCTAAAACATGACAGCTAAAAATTAAACCTGAAATGATGAATAAAACAGATGTGATTATTTTTGTGACCAATTATACCTTATTTTCATCGTGGCCACACAGAATTTGGCTGCTGGAGATGATTTGAGCATCTTCCTTGGATTTTAAAGCCATCAGATATGAAGATTATTGTGGCTCATTTTCATGAAATGTTAGTGGTATAGGAGTGTCCTTCCTACATTAATGGTGAAGAGCTATAATTGACTGATTTTTTTAAAAAAATTATCTGGTGGGAAAATAGCTTTAAGAAAATGAGTTTGAGTGTGTGTTGAATTTTCCATGAGAGAGATAGGTATCAAGCTGATGAGACAGAAGACACATATAGCTGTTACTGATATCATTCTGTTCTGCTTCATCTGATAAAGATTTGGCCAAGTTGGTAAGCCGATATTTTTTTTGGCGGCCAAAGAGGTTGTAGAAAAAATGCTTTTAAAAGTAAAAAAAAAAAAAAAGTTGGCCATGCCCACCCAGTCACATAACACCCCCCACCCCAAGCCCCGGTCACAGAAACGGTAGTAACAAATTTTACATTTCACCACTCTTCCAAAGTATGGATCATACAAAATATGATGCTCTTCTTCAGAGAAGACCATGGACAACTGTCTAATCTAGTTCAATCTCATGCGCCAGCAACTGGATTAATTTAAAAAACATGCTTCTGTAAACCTTTAAATGTTAGAGATCAGCCCTCTAGTGTCTTTAGGAGTGGTCTGATCATTGCTTATTTTAAAGGGACAAATACAGAAGACATAAACCTTCAGGAATGATATTCAGCTGGACAGAAGACCTGAAAAGGGAAATGGAATCCCAATAGACTCTGTCTTCCTGACCTTCAAGTCAACGCTGATGATAACAAAAGACCCAGGTGGCCATACAGGGAGAGGTTAACTCTTCCCTGTTTTTCCACCCTTCTCTGTAGTATACATATCAGATCAGGTTATAACAATATTGTATGCTTTACTCTGTACTGACCTGGCATTCAACATCAATATCAGTTGCCCTGAGGCAAGCAATGAGGTAACTAACCTATGGATGGGGGAGGGGAATGGGAATCAGAAGAAGTAATAGGCATAAAATGTCTATTCCCACTTTTCTTTACCTGTCCAGTTGACTCTCCAATGTTATATCTCCCCCTACCTTTGGCTGTAGTGGTAGGGGAACTCATATTTCCAAGTGACATAGTTAAAATATGATCACACAGTTTAGGAGACTGAGGGGCCAGCCCTGCAAGCCTTGAAGAATTAGCTGCAGGTGGACTTTGTAACACTATCACTTCAAATGAAGATATTGTGATGCTTTGTAAAGATTTAGCTTGCCTTAAGATGCTGTGGAAGCTTACGAAACCTACCTTTTCCCCTGGAAAGGTCCTAAGAACAATATTGTGCTATTTTGTAGCACAACCATCACAATCTGGTGCCATTCAGTTCTATCAGCCTATGCTTCCCGGTAATTTCAAACCCACATCTTCATGTGGGTTAGAAGATAACATACTTTGTTTTTGGGGAAATGGTAGAAAAAAAAATCAGAAACTTCAGCCTCTCTTGCAAAGCTATTCTCTGCCCAGTAAATATAACTCTTAAGCATTTTGGAGAGGAGTTTTCTAAATTTCATGAGGATTCCCTTCACCACAAAGCTCAGCTGAATGCAGGGAAATGTTGGAAGAAATATTCAACAAACTTCTAATGTATTTAAATTGCTTTAATTTCTATTTGCTTTCTGTTTCTCAATATCTTTACCTGGACAGTTTTCCAGAACTTATCCTTTTTTATTTATGCATTTATCTATAAAATGTATTACTCTGTATATAACTGATAGGGCATTTATAAAAAACAAAATCAATATTGATAAAATATTAATAAAATCAGAACAACACGAGCAAACAGCAGATTAGCAATTAAAAGCAGTGGAGATGAAATAAGCTCTTCAAGAAAATCTAAAATGCTGTTTTTAAAATACCTTTGCAACACATATCAGATTAAGTTTTAAAACCTAGTGATTAATCTTCTTTTCCCTCCATGCTAGGATTTGTGACATACCTGTAATTAGAAGAATATTTTTATTTTTAAAAAATATTCTTTTGCAAGGATTTTTTTTAAAAAAGATCATTTTTTAGGTTGGCCTTTCCAAGCATTTCCTTCTCCCTCCTCAATATCTACCATGTTATGATGATGGCAAACTGCTGATAAAAAGTGGCATATAAATATTGCATATAAATGCTGTTGATAATGATGAAGTATTAACATTGACAAACTTCTCATCACCATAAATCCTTTAGCTGTGGGATAAAAATCGATGAGAAATTGCACTACAGTAATTTCATGGATTGTCTGTTTTTATCTGTGCAATGTTGGGAGAATTCCATGGGTTTTCATAATGGGGTTCTTTCCCTTGCAACCCTCAATGAAAACTAGTCCTGGGTTATGTCCTGCAGAGAGGCACCATCATTATAATGGCTTATTCCTATTCTTTTAGTTGTGTTTTGTGGCTGCCAGATGTTTTGTGGTATGGGAAATAGCAGGATAAGGCTCCATAAATCATGATCTGGAGACAAGACAAGGCAACTTTCATGGAGACAGGGTACAATTCAGGTTGCAAGGGCATTCCAAGGATGTTTAAGTGATTAAAGAAGAAAGATTTTAAATGAAGCCTGAAGTCAATTAAATCCTTTTTTAGCTTTTCTCCTGGTCCCTCTATATTTTGAAGTGAAATCTATGACACATTATTCAAAGCACAAAAGGTGGTGATGTATTCTGCCTTTAGATAGTTACCGGCAGGGGAAAATATGGTGCAGAGGCGTCTTCCGAAAGGAGGTCTGAGTCTGGAAGGGGGATGGGGGTAGTGTTGCAACCAAAGTCCCACTCCTTTTGTATATGCATGCACAACTCAATCACAAAGATATACACTGACATATAATGTGAAACTCCTTCGGTGCTTATACTTTATAATAACAGAGCAACTCTGATGGTGAGAATTGGAGGAAGACTGAAGAGAATTAAAACGTAGACCCAAGACAGGGTATTAGTTCCTTGGTTGGAGAGCAGGAAGGAAGAAGGGACACTACAACCTGGGCTGGAAGTCAAGGTAGGCCAAGTGGGAGAGAGACACACAAAACTGGGTACATGACCCAGGATTGTGGCAACTGGACCCAGATAGGAGAGAGGGATATGGGGCAAAATGTAACAGAATAACTGAGTTGGAAGGGACCTTGGAGGACTTCTAGTCCAGGGATTCTCAATCTCTGGGCCGCAGTCCATTACCAGGCCATAGCCTATTTGGAACTGGGCCATTTGAGTGGCTGGAGCATGCGCCCATAGTTCCACTTGCACGCATGCAGCTCAATTTGCACAAATGGTGGACTGGTGGGCAATTGCATGCATGTGCCCTGGCCTGCCGCTTGTGCAAGTCAAATTGCGCACATGTGCGCCAGCCTGCCACTCATGTGGCCCAGTTCCCCTGTCTCCCCCCAGCCAGACCACCAACCACAAAAGTTGGGGACCGCTGTTCTAGTCCAACCTCTTGCTCAAGCTGGAGACCTATAGCATTTCAAACAAATAGTTTTCCAGCTTTTTTTTTAAAGCTTCCAACTTCTGAAGACAAGCTTTTCCACTGATTTATTATTCTGTCAGGAAATTTCTCCTTAGTTCTAGGAGAACTAATTAATAATTAATTAGAAGGTAAGACAAGAACCAATGGTTGGAAACTAATCAAAGACAGAAGCAACCTAGAACTAAGGAGAAATTTCCTAACGGTGAGAACAATCAACCAGTGGAATGCCTTGCCTTCAGAAGTTGTGGGTGCCCTATCACTGAAGAAGAGACCAGACAGCCTCTTGTCTGTAATGGTATAAACTCTCCTGCTTGAGCAGGGAGTTGGACTAGATGATCTCCAAGTTCCCTTTCAACTCTGTTATTCTATGTTCTAGTAATAATTAGCAGGGAGAAGCAGACCCATGGGAGTAGCTGAGAGAGAATGGCGGAATCTCATGTGGACAAGTAAAGGTTGAAGATGGAAGGTTCCAGCCTTTTAAAAAAGACAAACCAATATGGTGTCCCGCAGATTTGCAATCTTTTTAGATTCCAGCCTGGATAAACTGTTAATAGACTGAAAGACAAATTTTTCTAGCTCATAACAGCTATAACGGTAACTCTTATTATTACCACAGATTTGGGAGCCTTAGGTTATCAATGGTGTAAACAATATTTTTCCCCTCATTATTCTTGTTTTCTCTTGAGATATTCTGCATCTGCTGGAGTTGAACTGAATGCGTGAAGTTCAACTGGATTGTGACGTTAATTTACACCCAATGCCTGTCTCTTAAATTAATGTTATCCTTCTCTCAAATGCTATCAATTACAGGGCTGAATAATCCAATACCCCCATTACTTTTACAGCACTACTATGTCAACAACATTTGGCCTTTACCCAGGCACCCTCCTCTCCTTACTAGCTTCCACATTTGCAGTACTTTAGCTAAGAGAAAATGGTTAACTTGTAAGTTAGAAGACTTTATGATTTTGTGCCACACTTAACCCAATAATAAAAATAAAGTTCTGTTATGGCTATCAGATTTGGCATGCAAATATCCAGGAGAATGGAACTCAGTATAAGCAAATAATTCATTTTTTCCCCTGTATCTCTTTTAATATAACAGAATAACAGAGTAACAAAATTGGAAGGGACCTTGGAGGTCTTCTAGTCCAGCACCCTGCTCAAGCAGGAAACCCAATATCATTTCAGAGAAATGATTGTCCAATCTATTCTTAAAAACCTCCATGTTGGAGCACCCACAACTTATGGAGGCAAGTTGTCCTGCTGATTAATTCTTATGTCAGGAAATTTCTTCTTAGTTCTACATTGGATCTCTCCTTGATTAGTTTCCATCCATTGCTTCTTGTCCTGCCTTCAAGTGCTTCGGAGACTAAGTTGACCCCCTCTTCTTTGTGGCAGCCCCTCAGATATTGGAACACTATCATGTCACTCCTAGCCCTTCTTTTTGTTAAAGTAGACATGCCCAATTCCTGCAACTGTCCTTCATATGTTTTAGCCTGCAGTCCAGGGGTGAAATCCAATGGGTTCTGACAGGTTCTGGAGAACCTATAATGGAAATTTTGAGTAGTTTGGAGAACCGGCAAATGCCACTTCTGGCTGGCCCCAGAGTGGGATGGGAATGGAGATTTTGCAATATCCTTCCCCCAGGAATGGGGAGGGAATGGAGATTTTGCAGTATCCAAGCCATGCCCACCAAGTCACGCCCACAGAACCAGTACTAAAAAAATTTAGATTTCACCACCACTTCAGTCCCCTAATCATCTTTGTGCTCTTCTCTGCACTCTCTCGAGTCTCAATATTTTTTTATATCGTAGTGACCAAAACTGGGTGCAATGTTCCAAGTGTGTTCTTACCAAGATATTATAAAGTGGTATTAACACTTTATGTGATCTTGATTCTATCTGTCTGTTAATGCAGCCTAGGACTTCGTTGGCTTTTTTGGCAACTGCAGCACACTGCTGTCTCATATTTAAGTGATGGTTCACTAGGACTTCCTCTCACAGTTACTTCTATTAACATATTCTATATCTGTGCATTTGGTTTTTCTTGCATAAATGTAGAATCTTATCTTTCTTTTCGTACCTCTGTGAGTCATCTGAATTTTTTGCAGCCTATTTCTCAAAGCTCTATTGGAGGAGAGGGCTCTGTAGTATGAGTCTGCTCTGTTTCTTAAAACGGCCTCAGTAGTGGGTTGCTTGCGGTTCTTTCCGGTTCTATAAAACCAGTAGTAAAAGTGGCGGGAGGCTCCGCCTACCTGCCCGGACATCATAATTGATGATCTGCACATGCGCAGAAGCTTCTGTGCATACGCACACAGACTCCCATTGCAAACTTGTAGTAAAGGTAAGTAGAACCCACCCCTGAACAGCATATTTCCAGGCACCAGTGTTAGAGTAAGTTACAACTGCCAGTGTAGTTGTCTATTGAATATGGAAAAGATTAGAAGAGGACAGGGTTTGACCTAGTAACAACTCTCACCTATGAAAAAGTATTTTCAAATACTATTTGAAATGTATTTATGTCTGTTAGGGAAAAAAGAGGAAACAATATTTATAATGAATCTGACCATGTGGCTTAAGACCTATACTAGAGGATTCAGCCATGTCTTGCTGAAAAACCAATCTCATATGAGATAAACAAAAACAAACTTTTTAAAAAAAAACAAACTGTAAAACTTTTCAAATTTTATGCATTCAAAATGTGGATGTTCAGCTGAGAAATTGTTCAACTACAGATTGCAGGCAAATAATAAAAAAATACAATGTTTCTGGCAGAAGATGCTGCTGATCTGCTTGCAGTTTCAAATTAATATAAGTCACCGAAAATAAAAAGGGGAATATTCTCATGCACACTCTGGGATGCATTGAAAGGCAGATGTGAAATATAGTTTGCTAATTTGTAAGAAAAATAAAGAACTATCAACTGAAGGCACATAACAAGAGAAATGTAAATCCTAATACAATATTCCTGGTTCAACAGTTTATTCAACTTTTGCAGAAATAAAAGACTTCCTGAAATAAAACGATCCTTTCTTTCAAGGTTTTTGGATTGTTTCAGCTTGGGGTTCTAAACTTTTTTCCAGAGGTAATTGGGGAGATAAGAGCCTTTATTTCATATCCAATCTCTTCCCCCAGCTTCTGTAGCCTTTGTTTTAAAACCAAATATTTTTTCTATTTTCAGCAACATTAAAGAGTATAAGTATTTGATTTTCCAGTCTGGAATGCAGTCTACCTTCATAATAGTCCCCTACTCCAGTAGCTAGATTGATTGGGCTATTTTTCTAGGCAAAATAGATTTAAGAATAAATAAGCCAGAAGGACATTATGGTGCCAAGTTTAGGGTGCTGAATATGCCTATCCCAAACTTTATTTAAGCACTCAAGCATGGAAGTAATAGTTCAAATTCTTTTTTTAAAACTAATGTTTCTTAAATTTCCAAAGATTAAAATACACAGTACAAAAAGAAACATAATACACAAAAAAAGCAAGAACACACACACACACAAAACAAAAAATATAAACAACCAAAACCAAACATATCAAAATTTCAATACTAATAAAAACTTTTCTGCATCGGTATCTCTAGCCTATTTAACCTCTTTAGAAGTAAGTCTACTTCTAAATATCTCTATCTTAACCTTACATCTTTATCTAAAATATCTTGACTTCTATTTACAATTCGATCTCGTAACAAAAACATCCCTTAAGTTTTATGTTTACGCACCAGCCAGGAATGCCATTTATTCCATATTAAATAGTATCCCTCCTCTCCTTCATTTCCATAGATAATCTGTCCATCTCTGCACATTTGTATATTTTTAAAATTATGATTTGATCTGGAGGGGAATAATTCAAATTCTTAATTTATTTATTATCCAGCATTGAATAATAGGCTGTTATACTATGTAGTGTATCAGTATCCAAAACAATGGTTTGTTTTAAGCATGTTTGCTGGTACAAGCCAGAGTAATTTTTGCGGACAAGCAATCCTGATTTTCATCCATTCATCTTTGTTTTAGCTGAAGACAGTTCTGGTCAGCCAATAACAAACCATGGCTTTGAATTGATTACTGACTTTAAACAACTACTATGTTAAATCAAAAGTTTAACATGTACATATTTCTCATATTATGTGATAAGGATAAAATATATTTGCAGATGAAGAAGTGAAGGATAAATGTTTTTCAAATGTTAATTAAATTGTGGAGTCCTTGGTGTTGTCTGAGCTTGGTTGTTTGCTTTCAGAGTTCCATTATCCAATTAGGGAACATTATCAATAATATGACAATTGTAGTCCAGTCATCAGAAGAGTAAGTAGTAAGAGGTAAGGACTAAGGATGAATATATGCCTGGTCTTTTCTGCTCAAACTTTAAAAATAGAAGCAATCAAGGAGAAGGATGTCAGACAAAGCTGAATAAAGAGAAAAGCAGGAGGGCAGGAACCCAATTTGCACAGAGACTGTCAAAGTGGTTAAAACGTGACTCTCTATCTCTGCAGTCCATATTGAAATTCTTCATTGCTTGGAATGTCATTCTTTTGAAACTGATTTGTTACTATCAGTTAGACACCCAAACTACTTTCTGTTGAGATGTGCAAAGGTGAAATTCAAGACAACAGCTTGGACTTTGATTGGGCCCCTTTTGACTATCCAAATAGCCCTCCATCAAAACATAATGTTTCCCAGGATAGTTCAGGCTGCTAAAATTGGAAGCCCCTAATGCTGGCAGTGAATCTTCCACTGGCCTGAATTCTCTACAGATAGCTTCTGCAGGGAAAGGTCTCAAGCAGTCAGCCATCTATCTCTGAAAATCAGTGTCAGTTAAACTAAATTATCATTTCATTCTAAAATTTCAACTTATCTCTAAGGTTATGGGATTTTTTTTTTGGTGCAGGGTTGCAGTGATAATAACATGTGAGAGCCTTGGCCATATGTAAGCATTTTTATGACTCATGTATTTTAAGGCGAAGGATGACTAATAAGCAACTTTACAAGTGAAATCACATATACAAAATTGAACTTCTCTTGTATTTTACTGCTGGGTGTGTGCGGGCAGGGTGGGGGCAGTTTGAAAAGTCAGGTTGTGAGTGTGATTAAAGTACAACCTCCTTTTAATGTGTTCCCCTACCTTCTCTTTTAATTTATCTTCTACAAAGATAATTTTTTCTTTTTCTTTTTTAAATGAAAACCTGTTTATTTTTCTCCTGTGCATATATACAGTACATTTCTCAATTGCTTTGGGCTCTTGTGGCCCTTCAACAGTCATTCTCAACCTGATGTTCTCCTGATGATTTGGAAGAGACTTATAATCCTGCTTCTTTCACATATGCTGGCTGAAAATGTTAGTTGAACTCATCTGGAGGGCATTGGGTTGGCAAAGGCTGCTTTAATTCATAAAAAGGGTTCCTAATGTCCAACTTGCACAGTATGCCATTAAGACTTCAACAAAAAATTAAGACATTTAATTAGCCTATGATTTAAACTTCCTCCAGAATGAGTTTATAATCATTTTCTGCTCAGTAACTCCCTTCTCTCAGCTCCTGTTTGCTGTCCTCATGGGAGGGTGTATTTAATACACCCTCCGATGAGGACTATGAGTGAATATTGCTTCCAGAAACTATATGTCCTTTATAGCAGGGGTCTCCAACCTTGGCAACTTTAAGCCTGGGGGACTTCAACTTCCAGAATTCTCCAGCCAGCAAATTCTGGAAGTTCTGAAAGTTGAATTTGAGATTTACCCCCATCCTGCTGCTTTCTTCTGGCCAATGGGAGGGGCTGGAGAGGTCTGGACTGAATCCTGAGGGGCTTTAATCACACTGAATCCTTTGTTTTGCTTTAGGTACTCCAATCTTATGCCATTCAGATCTTTAAAACAAAAATCTGAGGACGAAAAACTCAACTTTCAACTCTAATTCTTTGGAGGTTGATGAGAACATTTGGAATTCTGAGAACATGTTTTGGGCACTCTCAGTTCTGGGCTGTCATGGAGATTGTTCAGTCATAGAATGGTTGCATGAGGGCTGAGCTTAAACAGTTTATTAGACTTCCACCTGACAGCCTCTCAGATCTCCCCTCTTTCAGGAGGCTCTTTACTGGTCTTGCTTACTGTTGACCTTTTTCTGGACAGGTGTGCATACTTCCAAACAAGGAGCTAGATTGTAGCTGCCTATCACATCTATGCTTAAGAAAGCTTATGAAGTTTGTTTTGGTATTTGGGGAAATGAAAACAATGTTAGGGGCTGGTGCATTGTACTTTGGTATGATTTCCCCCCATATCTCTTTTTCTCAATCTTTAAATTAAAGTTCCCCTTAAAGTGTAAAAACAAGATGGAATAATTAGTCACCCACAAGGACTCCGAGGGTCCTAGACTCAGATTCTCAAAAACTCAAATCTCTAGGATCCTATGCAGTGGTGGATTTCAAAATTTTTTGCTACCGGTTTGGTGGGCGTGGCTAGGTGGGGAGCCACGTGACTGAGTGGGCGTGGCCAACTTGATGTCACTCACGCCCACACCCACCCAGTCACATGACCCCCCCACACCTAGCCATGTCCATAGGAAAAGGTAGGAAAATGTTTGGAATTTCCAACCCCCACCCTCCCTTTGCCAGTCAGCCCCTTTTCCCTCCTTTAGCAGCCCTGGCCCTGCTTCCTTCCCCACCACTGCTTCTTTGTTTGGGCTGCTTACCTTCTGCGGTGGCTGGTCCAGAGTCCAGAATACAAGCTGACCAGAGTTTTCAGTGGCCCCCAGCCAGCTGCCGCAGCTGCAAAGCAGCTCTCAAAGAGGTGGTGGCTGGCTGCAGGCTGCCAAAAAGAATCAGAGGTCACAGAAAAAGCTGCTGCCGTGGCTGCCATGTTCTTTGCGCATGCGCATCCCATTGGACTTGCAAGGCAATGGGATGCCTGTCCGCAAAGAACATGGCGGTGATGAACATGGTGGGCAGGGAGAGCGAGCAGCAACTGAGGGACCAGTTTGGGGGCATTGCCAGCCGACCATCGCTACCTGTTTGGCGACCTTGGCCAAATTTCCGCCAACGGTTCACACAAACTGGTATGAACTGGCTGAATATCACCTCTGATCCTATCCCCAACAAAACTCAGGAGGCACTTGGCATTGTGTTCCACTCAAGATGGTTCCTGGTTTTACTGGCTTGTGATTTTTAGCAGCCTGTGGTCTTAAGAATAAGGAGGTAGTTAGTTCATCTAGCGAAATAAATTATTTGGTCAAGGACCCTATAAACTGGGTGTGACTAGAGGAAAAGACCTTGAAGTTTACACTTTGGCTTGGTTTATATTTCTCTTAACCCCATTTTTCCTTTTGAAAGGGTAGCATTCTCTGCTTTTCCAAAGTGTCAAAATTCTTGGTGTGCTTGCTTCGTTTCTACCACTGCTTTAAAGACACAAAGAAAGAAAGAAGAGAATGAAACCCCAGGCTTGCAAACAAAGTCAGTGGAGCAAAAAATAATAATAAAATAACTGAGTTAGAGAGGACCATTAGATGTTTGCCTAAAAGATTCCCCCACCTCCACTCACCCATGCATTTCTGCATTATAACACTCCATAATCAAAATTCTCTGTTAGTTCCATTATTGAAATATTCTTAAATTTCAATCAAATGTATTCTCCCCATCTCTCATCAATGAAGCCTATTTGACAGAATTTGCCCTATGGAGCCATAGTAAACAAATCCTTACCACTGTCTGTTAACCCATCTCATATTTTTCTCTCCAATTTACTTTAGGTTTCAAAAATGCAACACTTCAAACTTTCTGTCCTTATTCTAGCCTAAATCTAGTAGGTTGTACAGACTCAGCAACCTCTTTTCTTTCCCTGTCTCTTCAACATCCTTTTTAATTTACCCCTCTATAAATGGCAGCACTTAAATCTTCTTTTCTTCTATGAGGATCCTCTCATTCTGGAATCTCTGCACTTTCCCATTTCTATTTAATCAAAACAACAGGCATCTCCTGTTTTGTCACTAAATTCATCTTTGTAGGGAACACAATATCCCTATTCTGGAAGGTAAATAAAATGATAAAAGAATGATAGAGGGATACACTTCCCCTGAATGTTTGCTGACGTGTCACTGTTTAGTAATGCTGGCCAGCAATTTAAAATTAAGCCTACTTTAAATAAAGAACAGTTGAGTACATCATTCTATTGTTAAAATGGAAACAGAAAATACCCCTAGCTTTTGCTAGTGTTTTGCTGGAAAGGATATGATTCACAATGGGAAGACAAATTTTTGGGTTGTGTGGCAAGCCTATGATTACACACTTAGTCCATTAGTATCAGAACCAGGCTGTAAGCCTAACATTATTGTAGTTGGTTGCACAGTCAGCCAGAGACTAGAATTGGCATTTTTATACGTCTATTGAATTGTTTTCAAGGACCTGGAAAAGGCAGATGTTGTTTTTTGATGGTGTTAAAGATATTGTCACACGATATAAGATGTTCCAAGTAAAGTTTACATCTATAGTTGACTGATGCTGATTTTATCAATTCCAGTGGTGTTCCAGAGGTGCTCCAAATGTTTTGGGATTGAACCCAAGGTGCCAATCATTTTGCTTTCTTTTGCTACTTCTACTTCTACTTCTATTTGCAGGTCTTTCTTTTTTGTGATTCTTCTTCATTTTTTTCTCTTCTCTTCTCTTCTGGTATTACAATGTGCACTTTCCAGATTTTTTTGGTCTTTCTTATTGACAATTGTTAAATCTGGGGTGTTATGTGAAAGGTGCTCATCTGTTTGAATTCGGAAATTCCAGAGCATGTTAAGCTTCTTTTTCCATTACTTTGTCTATTTTATGGTCCCACCAATTCTTGTTTGCAGGCAAATGGTATTTCTTACAGATTTTCCAATGCACCATTGTTGCTACTTGCTTGTGGTCAGTCTGTGTGGCCTGTCTGTTGCCTTGCCATGTTTCTTTTCTGTTTTTCATTTGGGCTTTCCTGTAGGCCAATTTGTTGGTATTATGATTATTATTGTTGTCATCATCAACATATCATCATCCCAATATTTATTTTCTGTCAACTCAAGGCATTAGGTGTTTTCTTTTTCATCGTTTTTTTAAATTAAAGTACTCTAAATAATTTACATCATTCTAACATGGATATGCTAAAATATTTCATAAATATTTGTAAAAATGGTGGGTTGTCCCTTGTCATTTCTCAAACCTAAGTTTAAGCAAGATTTTTTGGATTTGTTTTGTCCTGAGTGACCATTTAGCTCATATGCAAAATCCAGGAGATATTACACTTATAAAAAGTCTTTCATATTTTTTCATATTCCTTAAAATTCTTTAGGTGACTTTCTAAACAAAGGCCCATCTAATTTGGTTCAAATATAACTTTTGGTGAAATGTGCTTTTAGATTACTATGGAAATCTAAAATAAAAGTCGGGAACCCTGCGATGAACAGGAAGGGAATTCCATAAAGCTTTTTAGAGCTGATTGTAGTTATAATTCGGGGGATGGGGGCATCATTTAAAAACTAGGGAATTTTAGAGGGGATTATTTAAGATGACTGTAGCTTGGGAGGCATGGCATCCTACTGTCATGTCATCTGAAATCTATCTGACCACTGTGGTACACAAACGTTACCATATGGACCACCAGTTGAGATTCTTTTGTCTTGCCAAACTGAACAAAAGATCTTTACAAAATGCAATTTGGAAAGGGAGAAAAGAAAGAGAGATAGCATTGAACAGATGTGTACAATATGCATGCAATAGTGTGTTAAACCTCCATGAACCAATATGCCATTATTACTAAAGGGCGTCTGGTTTCTAATTAAAAAATAATAATCACCTGTCTACTCCTGATCCGCAGAACCAATTTAAGAGGCTAAAAATGAGGGAAGTTTTCCACTGCCTTTTTCTGGTAGTCCTCTTTACATTGGGGTGTTAATCCACCCTTCACCTCCAGCTGCCTTTCATGAGCCTTTCCCCACGTATCTTACATTGTCTTGGTGGATGCCTGCTAATCTCTCCTATTCTTGTACACCTGGAGCTTTCCTGGACACCTCCCCTTTTATTGTTGCTTCAAAAGGTCTCTCCGGAAGGTTGCTCTAGCAGTAAAGACCAGCTTGTGTGGTATAAAAAGGGGCTGGGGTTGCAGCTGAAACCTTGCAGATGTTAAGAGCAAGAAAGGGAGAGAGACTAAGAGAGGAAGAGAGGGAGAGAAGAGGGAGAACTCTCGTTGCAGCAACAGGTAAGTAATGCTTCTTGCCTTGGCTGCACTTTAATTCTTCAGATACTGGTCCCGTAAGTTTCTATCTGAAAGGATGGCAAGGATTGCTTCATTCATTTTCTTTCAAGTGTAGGTGAAGAAGCATTGTCTTTAAAGTTTTGCGGTGCAGATCCCAGCTGACAAATATCAAGAAGGGAAAAACTCAGTCCAGGGCAAGGTAGGAGGTAGCTTTGAAGGCAAGGAAGCAAGTTGCCATCTATGGCATATCCTATTTCTAAGTTTCTATTATATTGCAGATAGCCTTTACAACGGATCTGAACTGCTTTTATTTGCTTCTTTCCCAGCCAAGAGCTTATTTCACATGCATAGTTTTGCTTGCTCTTTTTTTTGTAGACAACTTCTGCTCTCTGCTTAATTGTCCACGAGTTCTGCCTGCATAGACAGTTGTGAATGCAATATCCCAAGTGGGTTGAATAATTAGAATTAAATGGAGCAGAAACTAAAACCTTCTGAGAAAGATGACTTTGTAGTTATGTAACTCTTCAAGAATAAAATCCATTTGTGTTTTTTTAATCAGAGTTTTTCTTTACCCATCCTTTCTTCTAGCTTCAAATCCATATTCAAGAATATATAAGCTCTGGGGATGACAGTTCTAATATACAATTAGTTTTTGATAGACTACTAAAACTATTTTTAGTTTATATATATATATATATATATATATATATATATATATATATATATATATATATATAGTTATATATAGTTATAGTTTATATAGTTATATATAGTTATAGTTTATATATATATATATATATATATATATATATATATATATATATATATATATATATATATATATGTGTATATGTATGTATATGTATATTAATATATATATTAAAAAGCTTGCTTTTTGCAACTAGGAGAAATAACAGTTTAATTTTGCTAAGAGGAAATAGTTATCCCCTAAAACATATATGGAAGAAAATATGAGAATGTAAGATATCTTAAAGGGGATCTAATTCACTGAAGAAAGAGAATGCACATTTTTGACATTGAGGATGAGTAATTCTTCCATGGAACTGCTATGCAAATCAAAAGCAGTTCCATTATTTTGGAGATTAAAAAAATCCAGTTTTGTTATTACATGGGGTAGATTTGTAAGATCCTTGCATGTAAGAGCCTGAATATGGGAACATTATGGTAATAGTATGGGAAGAAGAGGGAAGTTCAACCTAGCAAGGTTCTCTTGAAATTTGGTTTACCTAACTATTCTTCTCCTAAATACCATGGACCCAATTTCCTGCAGAATTTTTCTGGACAAGTCTCATTGAATTCAATGAGAGCTGCCTAAAAAGGCTATTGAAGTCCAACATAGAATCCATTCACTAAAGATCTCTTTGAGGAATCATATTCTTGGATCCAATGAGCCGCCTTCTCTTCACAGAGGTCTTGGTCCTCCATTTGTGGCCTTTTCTCTTGCTCTATTGCAGTTTCACTGTGGAAGAGGAATGTACTGAATCTGACTGTGTGGAATACTTGGCAAACTCTCCACTTAAAAAAAATATTTTATTAAATTTATATGCCACCCATCACACTGTTGAAGCAACTATAACCTTCTATGCACATTTCAGTTTCGTTTTCTCCCTTCTTGTTTTCTGCTTTTTGTGTTCTTATTAATTTTTTAATTATACAGTTTCAAGCTGGTATCTCCTTCAATTGCCAAGATCCTTATGTCTTGTGAATGAAGGCAAATATACATGTCCCAGGATAATGTTGCAGGATCCAATCTGAGTCTGTCTTAAAAGTAAAGGTAAAGGTTCCCCTCGCACATATGTGCTAGTCCCTCCTGACTAGAGGGTGGTGCTCATCTCCGTTTCAATGCCGAAGAGCCAGCGCTGTCCGAAGACGTCTCCGTGGTCATGTGGTCAGCATGGTTGGCAGAACCTGGGACAAGTAATGGGAGCTTATCCCATTATGCGACACTAGGGATTCGAACCGCTGAACTGCCGACCTTTCAATTGACAAGCTCAGCATCTTAGTCACTGAGCCACCGTGTCCCTGGTTAATCAATCTGAGTCGGTTTTAGACAGCTCTTAATTTTCCAAGTTTTCGGGCTCATGCTGGAGCCCATCTTCAGGGAATTTCTCTCTCACTAGATTGTATTCTGCTGAGAACACTTTTGGATGAGAGAGAAGGTACCTGAGGAGCTTGAACAAAAGTCCAAAAAATGTAGAAGACTAAATCTCTGATCCCAGTGACCAACCCAGATTGGATCCTGCATGCTTAAGTTTCTTCCACAGCTTCTTCACAAATTTCTGAGTTACATGCATGCACTAAGAACAGCTCATGAAAAGACACTTCCTTCCAAAATACGATGAAGTTCTTCAGATTTCATCTTTGAATTGGCATGCTGTTATTGTAATATGAATCTTCTAGTTGAACTAGCAAACTAACTTGGTAGTAGAAGGATAGACATCCCTGGAGAACAGCCTAGTCATTTTCGGTGTGGAGCCACATGGGTCTGTAAAAGTTTCAGCAGACCTTGAAATAATAGAGGGGGAAAGTTGAAATGTAAATGTTAAAATGAGAGAGGGGGAAAAAATCAAAACCATCTTTCCGCTGCAGCATATGTGTTTATTTATAGGAACATTCTTGAAAATACCTGTTAAGAATAATGACACAGTCTTGCCCAACATCTGGAGAGTTGTAATAATTTTAATGTACATAGAAATGTACATAGAAAATAGGCTTATTTGTTCAGAGACTTGTTGAAAATGACAGGGTGGTAGTGGAATAATACAAATAGTTTAGTGAAGCTCCGACCACTCAAGAAGTTAGCTTTGCCCCTTTTTCTTTTGCAGTAAATTTCTTTCCTGTATTTCTGTGGGATTAGCAGCTGTAACTAGGCATGGTTTAGTGGGAGTTTGGATACTGGACATAGTTATAGCATCATAAACCATAGGTAAAGGTAAAGCCTCCCCTTGCACATATATGCTAGTCATTCCCAACTCTAGGGGTTGGTGCTCATCTCCATTTCAAAGCCAAAGAGCTTTCCGAAGACATCTCTGTGGTCATGTGGCTGGCATAACTAAATGCCAAAGGCGCACGGAACACTCTTACCTTCTCACCAAAGGTGGCACCCCTATTTTTCTACTTACATTTTTTATGTGCTTTTGAACTGCTAGGTTGGCAGAAGCTGGGATAAGTAACCGGTGCTCACCCCGTTACATGGCACTAGGGATTCGAACCGCTGAACTACCAACCTTTCTGATCGACAAGCTCAGCATCTTAGCCACTGAGCCACTGTGTCCCTTCATAATTATAAACCATAGTAATAGTTAATTTCAGCCATTGGGACTTGGGATTTTTGGATAAAATAATGTCTTTCTTTCCTTCATGAAGGTTGTATTTCTATTCATGGGAAAGCAGCAAATACAGAAAGAATATTCTAGGAAACCCATTAGCACCACCATCTCTGACTAGTTTCACACATTATTACTCTAAGGAATGGTTTGTTTTAACAATGGCTTATTGAAGAAATCACAATAGACTGTGTTCCCATACTTCCACTGTGGTTGCCAGACATGGCAGCTGGACTTGTACAACAGGATAAAGCAGAAGCAAATAAACTTTATTAGAGTTTACCATATATGTGTCAGCATAGCCTGTGTGGGAGAGGTTAAGCAAATTAGTGGGAAAATATAATAAGTACCAAAGAATGTGCCAGCAGGACTTTGCTACTTTAGCCAGGAGCTAATCCTTATTTGATGGCAATTATCCATCAGTAATGCGGAAAGAAGAAATGAAGTAAACCAGGACTAGGTAGTAAGCCTAGGGTAAATCTGGACCAAACCTTTGATAGCTTATGCACCCCATCATTTCATGCTACTTATACCCCATATTTTTTCCCCTTCCATTCAATTATGTCTGATTCTTATAGACTGTCCGGACAATCCCCTGCAGTTTCCTTGGCAAGGTTTTTCAGGAGTGGTTTGGCATTGCTTCCTTCCTAGGGCTGAAAGAAAGTGACTGGCCCAAAGTCACCCAACTGGATTTGTGTCTAAGGCGGGGCAAAGATTCACAGTCTCACAGTCTCTAGTGTGATGCTTTAACTGCCACATCTGACTAGCTGTCTGTAATGTATATTACTTTGCTTTCTTTGGTGGCCAATATTTTTGTCTCGGCAGAAACAGTCTTTTTTCTCTGAAGATGCTGAACTCCCAGTGGAGTAGTCTTTGGGCCATCATGGGAATTCTGCTCATCCATTCAGTGGCAGGAGTGCCTAGCCTCTGTTGGGACAACAGCTGGTGTTGGGACATGGACACGGAAGTGAAGATGATGGTAAGTGGACTGTTCACCTCTTTTTCTTAGATGTATTTGGGAGAGATGGCACAGAACGTAGACCATCCAATGAAAAGGTTGTGAATTAAATTCAGGTAAAGCCAAGAAAATGCCTTGTAAAATTGGTATGGAGTTTGTTACCCAACCTTATGAGTGATAATTACTCACTTCTATGGGGATTCAATAGAGATTATTGTCCTTGATGTTCTCCGAGCTTGATTATTGTCCTGAAGGCATTTCATTACCCAAACTAGGTAACTTCACAGTGCACTGATGATGTTACCTACTTTGGATAATGAAACGTCTGGAAGAAAACAACCAAGCTCAGGGAGAACTGTGTATGTTATTTTTTAAAAAAAGTCAGATGGCTACTGATTGTGGGCACATTACATAATTAAAATCAAATAATATCTTTTAAAATTATGCTTTATTATCTATATACTGGTCTAGACTTTCACGGCCAACATCTGTAGTGCAATGTTGAGCTTCAGAGTTTAGTGACCGTGGTTTAGGCAACAGATCCCCTGACATTTTGCCAGCAACTGTGGCTGTCATCTGGAGCCTGTCTCCTTTTGTCCCCATTCTTAGTACATCTTCTTAGTGTTCCCTTTTGTCTTCACTCCTGCTGTCTCTAAAAATGTTTTAAAATTGGGAACTATGATGATGAATGTGTTTGTTTGAAAAGATCCTTAGCAGCGCAAGGAAGCTTTTTGCAGTCAGAGATCACATTCAATGTCTGTCTGTCTGTGTCTTCCTGCCTGCCTGCCTGCGTCTGTCTGTCTGTCTGTCTGTCTGTCTGTCTGTCTGTCTGTCTGTCTCTATCTATCTATCTATCTATCTATCTATCTATCTATCTATCTATCTATCTATCTATCTATCTATCTATCTATCTATCCTCCTTCTCCTCCTTCTCCTCCTCTTCCTCATCACTCCTTATACGTCATTTCTCTTTCTTTCTGCATGATGTCTGAGAGGGATGTGATATTTCATTAGAGGAAAGGGAATAAATATCTCTTGTTTTCATTTCATTTCTTTTGCCACCTGAGGCAAAATGGTAAACTGTACTGAAGTTTAATCCATCTGTTTTAGCCCCGCTCTTCCAGAAATCAATGAATTCCTTTTGAATCCCCTTTGTGGAGGGGAATGTAGTCCATGGACTTACATGGTATAATCCAGCTATAGAAGGGGAACCCACTGAAGTAAGGGACTATGGAAGGAGAGTGTAGCAGAAGCAAGCTAAGCTGAGTTACTCACTGAATGGCTGATAATGGGAATTTCATTTCCCTACTGTATTATCTTTGATCTGCTTTTCCAGACCACCGGTCCTTCCATTTCTTAAGCTTTTACATTGCATTTCAAAATTAAAGCCAAAAAACTCTGAAATAAATACCTTTTTCAGATCTATATCTATATCTTTGCATGTTCAGAGCTCACGGAGATGGCAATCAATAAATGGCAATAATCAACACCTTTTTGGTTGCTGATAACTGAACCCTCCTGAACCCGAACAAATCAGTTGAAATGCCTCGTCTCCAACTATAAGAATAATATTGCTCTTCTACCACAACGTTGTGCATATTTAGTGGTTTGTAACAACAACAAAAAATCCGAGAGGCTGATGGAAATGCTGGGAAGGGAAGGGCACCCTTATGATCGGCATGGCGGCAAGCCTGCATGTATTTGAAAACCTCAAGGGAGATCCCAAATGTTAGAAGAATGGTGGCAAAATCTTTCCCAATGGCTGCCCCTGGGCAGGATGTAACAAACTGGTGGTGGCAGGCAGTGCTAAACCCGTACACACATTAAACACCAGAACATTGGAAACTGGTTGCTGAAACTGCATCTAACTTGGTTTCACATGGAAATGAAAGAGTTAAACTGAGCATGGGAAGAGGAGGTATGTGGTGAGGATTTCCTCCCAATGGAAAACAGAACCCTGACCTGAATTATGGAAAGACTGAACTTCTTGATGTAGTAGCAAAACCAGTAATTTTGCAAATTTGAAAGATCAAAATAACTATTCCTTGCTGGGGAAAATAGTGGAGGCATGAGGCATTTATAATGGAATAGAGGTGGGAGGGCTTCACTAATGTGGAAATTGCTGGTAAGTGTGAAAGGGATGCCTGGAAGCTCAGGATGTTCACTGAGGAGAAAAGGATCTCATTCTGAATGTTCTTTAAGAAGCAAAGGCAGGATGTAAATCCAGTGGATATATGAAGCGTTGACAGGAGTAATTTTGTCTTGCTATCTAACTTCATTTAGGATTTCAAACCATTTATCTCACCTAGTCTAGGATCCAATTTCCAACAATGGCTGGAAATTCATAAGTGGGAAAGAGAAACCCAAAAAAAGATTTCTTATTTTTTTTTGCCACCTATCATCACTGAGAAAAGCAGTTTTTGCTGGTTCCTGACCAAGTGAAACATATAGGAAATTCTTTCGGTGGGAGGATGCATAAGCAGATGTAACAAGAGTGGTTTGACTGGCTAGGTGAGATTCAGTCAACTTTTTGGTGGAACCAACTATTCTTAGATCAAAGCCTTCTCTCAGATTGCTTCCTGCTTTAAAGGAATACATAATCCATGTGCTAATAACATTTTAAATAGGACTGAATTAAATTTAAATAGGTACAGTTGAGCTTTAGAAAAACTTGTCTGCAAATTAACAAATACCTGGCAGATTTGCTGGTGAGCCTGACTGTCATTGCTGAGGCACTAATCAAGGAGTGAGCTTCAGATCCTTTAGCAACGGGTTTACTGCCCCGTTGCTGGGTGGGCATGGCCATGCTGGGCGTGGCCTAGTTGGCTGCCTACGTTTTTCACCCTCCCCAGGCTTCAGAGGCTTTCCTCAAGCCTCCAAGAGGGTGAAAACTGCTTCCCCAGGGTCTGGAGGCCCTCTGGAGGCCACCTGGAGGCTAGAAACAGGCCCATTTCCAGACTTCTGGAACCTCCGGTAGGCCCATTTTTGCCCTCCCAGATCCTCTGCGTGGTCCCTGCACTTACCTGGAATGATGAATGGGCTACGTGGAGACTCCTGGTAGGGGTGGGGTGGGGTGGTAGGGGCGAAGTGGAGTGGGCATGGCCTGCCAGGGGTGGCATTTGTTGGTTTACCAAACCTCAGCGATCCTTGGCTAGAGGATCACCTGAACCCAGCTGAACGCCAGGAGCCCATCGCTGCAGTAACACTGAGAAAAGGAGGAAGGGGAATGAGCTGTAGGCTGCATTGAAACTTTGTACAGGAGTTTTGAAGTCAATATCTCCCTGTTTGTCCCCTGTTTCCATTGCAGGAATGCCTCAGGGCCTGCAGAATGGGCCTTTCAAATGAGTCTCCAGTATATCCAGGAAATGGTCACATGCAGCCTCTCTCTGAAAATATTCAGAAGTACATCCACTGGAACAAATTTGGGAAGAGTAACAGCAACAGTGGCAGCTTAGGCAACAAAAGAAAGAACCTTTCCAGTGACTCTAGTGCAGATCTCTTCTCAGCTTCTTCAGAAACCCAAGAGAGCTGGGAAGGAGACTCGGAAAGCCACCAAGACCCCCGTGAAAAGCAAGAAGGCAAGAGGTCCTATGCAATGGAGCACTTCCGATGGGGGAAGCCAGTGGGCAGGAAGAGGCGACCCATCAGAGTCAATCCAAATGGGGTGGCAGACGAATCAGAGGAGAGTTATCCTGAGGAGTTCAGAAGAGACCTTTCCTGGGAGATGGAATACCCCGAACTTGACTCCCAGGAGGAAAAACAGAGCAGCGAAGCCACTAAGGTGGACAAAGGAAAGCAGCTGAGAAAAATAAAAAATGATAATACTGCCTACAAGATGCACCACTTTCGGTGGAACGCCCCAGCCCTGCCCAAGAAGAAGCGCTACGGCGGCTTCATGACCTCAGAGCACAGTCACACTCCACTAGTGACTCTTTTTAAGAATGCCATCGTCAAAACTGCTTATAAGAAAGGGCAGTAAGGGTGAGGGAGATCAGGGCCAACCACACCCTGGCATTGTAGCAATGGGGAAAAGGGCCTGGGCACCTCACCTATGAATTTCTCTGACATATTTCATGATAATATTATTAGCGAATATCATTTATTTTCATTGTTCTTATTAATGCTAAATTAGAAACTCACTGCTTAGGACACACTTTCACGTTTGCCTTCTGGTTTTGAATATACCAATAATTGGCGGGAAGCGTGGGTGGCAGATCTTTAAGGTGACATCTGCCATTGTGTGCAAGTAAGCAGGAAGAAGAAGAGCTAAAGGAGTAGTTATCTTTCAGAGGGACAGATTATTTTTATATTTTAAACCAGCTGTACAATACTGTAAATGAAAGGATTAAAGTTATAAAATACAACTACTAATACATTTTTTTTGCAAACTAACCCAGTCTCCGAGGTTGTCTTTTTGGTCACTTGAAGTGCAATATTCATCATTTCAGAGTCTTCAGCCTGTCAAATGGTGTCAACATTAAAAAAAAGAATGATAAATTAAGAGAAGGCTTATTTTTGGAGGGGGAAAAAACTATATTTGGATTTGTCTTTAAAAGCCAAGAGTTAGTCGAGAAGTGAGTAGACCAAAAAGAAGACAAAGCCAAATCACTTTTACTGTGTTTCCCGGAAAATACGACTTATTCAAAAAGTAAGGCCTAGCCCGATTTTTTTGGGGTAAGACTAATATACTCCTTACCCCAAAAATAAGCCTAGTGAAGGGGTGAGCGTGGCCAGAACACGAAGCAGTCCTTCCGTTCCCTGATCAGCTAATGGCAGCTGGGTCCCTTAATCGCGACTTGTGGATCATTTGAGCTGATCAGGAGCTGCCTCTCGTTCTATCTCTCAGGGCACCTGGAAGTGTTTCTTGCACACTCTTGTCAGTCCCAGCCCTGCTACGGCACCAGGCAACCTCGCAGCTGAGGGCCCCTTGGACTTCTGCTGCTTCTGCTTTTGGCTGCACGCAAGGAAAGCAGCAGAAGCAATAGAAGTATTTCTTTCTCTCCCCCAAACCTTGCTAGAAATGAGTTTTTGTGGGATTTGTTGCGCTGCCGCTGTCTCTTGGAGCAGGACTCTGCAAGGCTTGTGCCATTGCACACACAAATGGCAGCACCGCTGCGAACATCATCATACTGGCACTACCACAAGCGTCATCATACCAGCACAGCTGCCATCCTGCCCATTGTGGATGTGGTGGTATGTTGAAGCTCACGATGGTGCTGCTGTTCGTACGTGCAATGGCACAAGCCTTGCAGAGTCCTGCTTCAAGAGGTGACAGCAGTGGGCCATCTCAGGACAGCACTCTCCTGGTTGGGTCTGGGTGCTAGTGGCACCGGCAGCTAATGAGGTGCACAGCCAGCACGAAGAACAAGAAGGTGACAGTGGCGATGGGACATTCTATCGCAGTGGCATGGCCAGGCTGACGGCATAGTGCAGAGTCCTGGGAAGCATGGCTGGAAGTGTGTGCATGGACACAATGGTGAAGAGCTAACAAGTGGCTGTGTTGTGCTGCCACAGGAAATCCCGCTGCCGCCTCCCTGTTCTTCACGCCGGCCACGCACCTCATTACCTGCCAGTGCCTCTTTCAGACAAACCTGGCCTGGAGAGTGGCCTGCTGACGAGCGGCTGGCAGGCACTGTCCTGACGTGTCCCGCTGCCGCAGCCTCACTCATCGTTTGACTTGTGCCCCATCCACCCCCGGGTATGGTGATGGGGACTCAACAAGGGGCACTCGGCTGCGAGGTTGCCTGGTGCCGCGGCAGGGCCAAGGCTGGCAAGAGTGTGCAAGAAACACCTCCGGGTGCCCAGAGAGATAGAATGAGAGGCAGCTCCCAATCAGCTCAACTGATTTGCGGGCTGCAGTTAAGGGCTCAGCAGCCATGAGGTGACCACTGTCTCCGCTTCCTGCACCTCAAAAAAATGAAGACTTCCCCAAAAATAAGACCAAGCGCTTATTTCAGGGGTCAAAAGAAAATAAGACCCATCTTATTTTCGGGGAAACATGGTAGATACATATCTCAAGGGAAATGGATGCTATCTCTAAATATTTTCCTTTTCCCCCTATCACCTCCATTACATTGGTTACCAATTTGATGGGGAACTGTACTGTGAATACCTCACTTGGCTACAATTTGGTTGAAAATGAGCATGTGCTTGATAACCAACCAAAAGATCTTCCACATAATGAATTTTGACGCCTCAGTTTCATGAAAAACGATCAACAACAATTTCATCAAAAGTGCCAAGGAGAGGCTGATACAGAGAACCAAGAGGCACATTTAGCTGCTATGTTGGAACATCTTCAGGAGAAGCTGAGGGGTCAATACTAGTAAGGATGGAGATGGAAGGTATGAGTTGCGCTGGCTCAAGACATGTATGCTAGACCACAATGTGTGTGAAGAAAAACAGGATCACTCCTTTTTCAGGATTTTTATATCTCGTGTGAATTCAATAATTATGTTTCTATGGTAGCCAACTAAATATCTCTAGGGACATGATAGTCATGGCCCTATTTTTCTTTCATGGTTATTGATATTCAGAGATGTGCAGCTTCTCAAGAAGTTTAATGGAAGCCATATGAGTCCTTTGAATGAGCAGAATGGTGGCCTAGAGATGGAGCTCTCACCTCACAATCAGGAGACTGTGAATTTGATCCTAGCAGCAGACATTTCTCACTCTGGGCACAAAGAGAAAATATCTACTGTGAGCTCTGCATAGGTATCAGGAAGGGCATCTGGCCAGTAAACACAGCTCAATTCAGTCACTGACTCTACCCCAATGCAAGGTGTTAAAAGGAAAAAAAAATGGGAGCCCTATGCATGAATTTGCCTATCCCACTAAATTGATGACTCTAGCCCAGTGACGTCAAACACAGGGCCCGGCTATGGCCTGCGATGTGGTTAGATCCAGCCTTCAGGGCTGTCCTGAAAAATGTAAGGGGCTGACCTGTGTGGCTTTCGCCCGGTCTACCCAGTGGGAAGAGTAAACGTGCCAGCAGTTTGGGGAGTGGTGTCAATTTGGCCAGGCTCACCCAGTGGGCCACACCCAGTGAGTGGCATCAAGCTGGTCACACCCTCTCATTTGGCTGTGCCCACCTGGGCCCTTGAGGTCAATCACAGTCCTGATGCAGCCCTCAGTGAAATTGAGTTTGACACCCCAGCTCTAGCCACATCTTGTGATGTCTTCTTCTTCTTCTTTTTTTTTTAGGATAAGCATGTTGAGGAGGTCCGGAAGAACAAGGAATTAAAGGAAGAGGCCTCAAGGTAAAGAGGCCCTCAGGCAGATAACAATTTGGACTGACAGCTCCAAGGAAAGATGGCAGCAGGCGGCAGTACATGGTGGAGGCTGCCTTAATGCAAAGTGTTGACTGAGGAACTGGGATTGTCCTCTGCTTTCGTTGTTTGTGAATGTAAAGAATTGATGGGAGAAGCCATCTCGTGTGTTTCAGGGAGGGAGGGGGACATAAGGGGAAAAGGAAGTTGTGAAGAAGAAATGTGCTGTATCTGGGGAGGGAAGAGGGTGGGCATGGATGAGAAGACACCCCCCAAACAATGAGACAATTTATTTTTTGTTCTCACATGGGTCTTTGATCCTGAAGATGGAATCCAAATGCTGGAGGGGTGGTAAGAATACCAATTTTTCGAGGGAAATATTCAAGAAGGGGTTGTGGTGGGCTGGGGCGATGAAGAAGGAAAGGTAATCTAATTTGGTGGTGAGCCCAGAGCAAGCAGAGGAAGTAAAATCACCTCTGGGGTGAGTGTTGTCTTGTGTGTTTTGCCATTGTTAGTACCTCGTGTGATAAAAACAGTCCTCATTTCTGCGTCCCTTTGTAACTTTCCATCGTGTCTCTTAACTCCAAGGTATTACAACCCTGGTATTACTTAACTAAAAGTGGCCGGGGTGCTGATTTTGACCCCACAGGCTCCTGTTTTAAAAATAACTGTAACAATAAATGCCTTTTGCCAGAGATTCCCTATGCTCAGCTAATGGATATAATTTCCCCTGCTTTTCCATTCAGATCTGTAGTGGAGAACCAGGTTCTCTGAAGGATTATAAATTTAGGACAATCAAAACATTCTTTCCTTGGGATAGTATTAACAAAAGAACATTTGTATGGATAACTTCTCAAGTAGAAGCTATGAAACTATGTGATAAAATAAGCAGAAGCATGCCTTAAACACACACACACACACACACACACACACACACACACACACACACACAACCACCCCTCTGACTTCAGAACATAAACCTATAGATCTTTATACTGCTAAGAATCTGAGGAGTTTATTCTTAAAATAAGACTTTGAGATCTCAAGAATTCTTTCATATATTCCCCTCACATCTACACATGGGTTAGCCTTTTCTTAAGCTTTACAACATTCCCCTTTTTAAGAAGCTTGTTTGATAAACTGCTTTTAGAAAGAAAAGCCATCTCTTGAGGAACATGTTGCATTTGATAATGTAATATTTAATATCATTTTAAGGAATACACTAATAAGGTAGGATTAATAAAGCACTAAGTATGAACAAATGATTTTAAAGCCATACAGCTGATTTGGCTGTGGGAAAATAATGTTAACAGAGAGGAATATATGAGTGACAAAATGGTAGGACTAAATAAGGTGTTTAATTCCTTTATTGCTTTTCAGTGAAGAGTTAAACACCGTGTCTCTACTCCCCATTCTTAAGAAATTATTGAGATACATTTATTAAATTCATGTGCTGCCACACTATTGTTTCTCAACGTGGGCGACTTTAAGATGTCTGGATTTCAACTCCTGGAATTCCCCAGTCAACCTTGTCTGCACATCTGAAGTCATCAAAGTTGAGGAGGCACGGTGGCTCAATGGCTTAATATGCTGGAGATGGACTTTGCTTTAGTGGTTCAAGTCCTAGCTCTGTGTGACGGGGTGAGCTCCCATCACTCACCTCAGCTTCTGTTCACCTAACAGTTGGAAAGCATATTTTATGCAAGTAGATAATAAGTCCCATTTGGTAGGGAAATGAACTGGTGCTTCATGTAGTCAGTCAGATTCCTGTTGGCTCTGAATCTTCCTAGTTGCAGCACCAGTTTATGAGGCGGGTCTGGGGAAGGGAGAGGACTTAGGATGGTGCTTCAGGAAGAGCCACTCATCTTTCTTTCTGGTGCCTCCTCTGGCACATCTTAGCACATAAGCGTGTCCTACAACACAGCTGGTAAATTGGCAGCCAAACTATTATTCTGCAATAGCATTGTGGTCTCCTGGCTAATATAACAATACCATATGCTAACAACACCACCAGCAGCAGTAGCAAAAACAACAACTTTTGAGAAACACTATGCTATACATTTCCCCCAGATGGTACTCTATTCACTGGAATAATGTTGAGGTGTTCCTATTTGTGAGATGCTGAGTTCCTGTACATTCTGAAGCACAATTTCTGGGGAAAAAAACCTGAAGTATGGACAATCCTAATGTTTTATACTACAGTATAGGCTTCCAGTTTTTGTGGTTCTCAAACAAGAGAACCAGTCTACAAATAAAATAAGAGAGGAAGCTAAGTTGGTGAAGGTAATGCTTATGCTTTTTCTCAATTTTCAAATAGAAAGGATGATTCTGTAGAACGTAACTTGACTAAAATACTGTCTGATTTGTAACTCAAGGTCTGAATGTAGTCATGCTTATCTTTCGTAATGTAAATATAGTACACAATCTATGTACAGATAACAGCAATCAAATGGATTATGTTGTACAAATGCAACAGCTAAAATGTAAACTGACCTCCTCAAGTATATTTGGATTATTTTATTAAACCATAATTCAGTGAAGTCAGTATGTTATGCAAATACAGCCATAGAGGTTTTTACAGCAGCTCCTTTCTGGGATGTTGTATACAAGCCATTTATATTTGCAATGTTTGCTGAGTTAAAGACTGTATTTTGGGCTGAGCGCCCTGTTCATTTCATTCATTGACATATCAGTTAATTAAAATGTAATCAACTTAATGTGATTAATCGGCAGTCCTTCAACCCTTTCATCGTTAGGACACATTTAAAATTATAATCTGATAAAACCTTTTAAGTCTTGGGAGGGAAACACACCAAAAAGCTTTTGGGAAGCACATGGAGCCCCCTGTTCACGTTTAACAGATATCTGTTCACGTTATGGAATAGATATCAGAATACACTAAGGGGAACATCCTTCATCCCTAATTTGGAAACCCAGGGAACAGTCTTTAGGGAATGTATTTTAAGTGAATAAAGTTCCAAAACCCATATAATGAACATTAAACTTGCTACAATGCAAGAGAAAACTGACACTGTTGTTGCAGGGAAAAGCTACACATTAGTGACTTGGTATATGCTCTATATTGAATTTAAAAACTTTGGTATACCACCAGGGAACAGTCAGCAATGACCAATGATTACTGAAAGGCAATCATGCATGTTTTGCTGGAAATCCAAAGACACAGAGGAATGCTTCTTTAAAGATAGGTTAGAGCATTTCACATAGCTGTTCCTAGCGCTAGAGCTCTCAGTGGGAATACCATCCCTAAGAGCTTTGAGAGCAGTGGTGGATTACTACTGGTTCACCCCAGATCGGACGAATTGGTAGCGGTGGCGCGTGGGAGGCTCTGCCCACCCACCTGGACGCTTCTGAGCATGTGCCCATGAGCGAACTGGTAGCAACGGGTTTTGAAACTTGCCCGTTTGAGACTGTCCAGCTGCTACGGAGTTCCCCACCGCCTTTCCAGCCCCCTTGATCTGATCAAACTTGCCTCCAGAAGTTGTGAATGCTCTAAGTTTTAAGAAGAGATCGGACAACCATTTGTCTGAAACTCTGATTCTATTCTATTCTATTCTATTCTATTCTATTCTATTCTATTCTATTCTATTCTATTCTATTCTTCTAGGTCTGTCAGTCTGCCATTCCTCTCCCCTGTGAAGCAATTGCCCTTGCTGGGCAGCAGATGGCACTGTAAGCAAGCCAGAGCTGCATTTGCACTTTTCCTTAAGGGAGATGAATGGTTTTTTCCCCCAGCTTTCTCCCCAGCCTGTCAATGCTTACTTCAATCTAACAGCACCGGATGTAATAATTCCCTAGAAATCTCAACATCCAATCGACTATTGATAGTGTTCTTCTTGACTCTACCACAGCCTCCAATCAGACAATCTCCAGTTACCTCCGCTAGCGAGACAACAATAAAATAAAATAATAAACCCTACCCTAGGGGTAGGTTCTACTTACCTTTAATACCAGTTCGCAATGGGGCCATGCACGTGCTTGCTTTGCTTGTGCACACATATGCTTGTCTTTGATGACGTCGGGGTCGGTGAGCGGAGCCTCCTGCCGGTTTTACTACCAGTTCTATGGAACTGGTGTGAACTGGGGGCAACCCACCACTGCCTAGAAGCTGTTGCCCCCTGCAGGTGTCTATAAGAAGCCACAATTGAATTGCATACATCATTATATTATTGCATGGGTGTACTGTCATCAAGGGTTCTTAGGGACACTTATGATGAACATGGCTAACAATGATGGCCACATCTCAATAGGGGAAGACTGTAGTTGTAGCCATCTGGTGCTGGAGTTTGTCATTAGTTGAGATGAAATCCCCGTTTCTTCAAGAGAAGAGGATGGAAATGTGAAGATCTTTTTGAGGGCATAATGAGCCCCACCTTTCCAGGTATATGAAACTACTCCATCCCATCTCGTGATGCTAGAGTTCTTCAGATAATACCAGCCATTCTGTGAATATCACTGAAAGAAGAGATTGGAGGTGTAGAAAGTCAGCACCTACCCACCCCTGGAAGAATGAAATATTTTGGAAAATATTAAAAAGGCAAAATATTATACTTCCTTAAAGGAGAAACATGCTCTTAAAAGACAGAAAGTGGGCTCAATCTCCCTGCCCCCAGCAGATACTGAAGCCAGCTTTTAGAAATGAAGATTTGTTAATCTATTCAAGACAGGATATTTTGAAGCAAAGGCAGAGTGTTAGGATTAGCCCTCACTCAAGATCCAACACAGGGCAAAGCCATTAAGTTACAATAAGGATTGCCTGAGAGTAGTCCAAGCTCCAACCAAACGTGAGAGCTCAGACAAACATCTAGGATTTGTACTTCGCCTGTAGAGCCAGCTATATCCCCTACATAACCCCTACATGGCCCAATGGGAGTCTGATAACAGCCAATAGAATACATGTTCTTGCACAGGAACAGGAAAGTCAAGTGCAAAGCCTAAAGAAGGTATAAAAACCCTCATTCTCAACTCTGTTTGTCAGCTGCACCAGAACCACGTGCTTGGTAGTTCTGTTCATCATTAAACTTTCTTTCCAATGAGCCTCCATGTTTCCAGTGTCTTTCTCCAAGCCTGGAAATGAACCAGATGGATATTTCTTCCCACAGGGGAAAACGTACTTCTCTTTAGTGGCCTTGTTCAAAGCACAGATTTGACTAGTATGCCATGATGGTTGAGAATTGACTAAAGTTGAGTTCTTATACTTAACCTGGTTATTGAATTTTCTGGCCAACTGAACCATAAATTAAACAAATAGGTTGTGTTTGCACAATATGCCATGACACAAAAATCTAAAGTTAACATAACCTAAATTAGTTGAGTTGGAAGAACATAGGAGGAACAGACAAAATCTCCATCTTCTCCTAGGTCTCATGGGCGAACACTGATCAATGCATAGCACTGACTAACTTACAGCATACCCAGGGTGAAAGTGGCACAGGGCATGCTTTTCTCATGGAAGATTTCTGATTTGATCTGTCCTAGAAAACTTACTAGGTATGACTAGAGATCACGTAGAACAGTGTTTCTTAACCTTGGCAACTTTAAGATGGGTGGACTTCAACACTCAGAATTCCCCATCCAGAGTTGAAGTCCTTACATCTTAAAGTTGCCAAGGTTGAGAAACACCGACTTACATTGTCTTTGTAGCACCTCAAGCCTTCAATAGTGAAGAGATGTATAGTTGAAAATAACTGAGAAGTTCTGGGGACTGCTTTATATTCAGATACAGCTTTTAACCTAGAGCTCTCCAAATGTTATGAACTACATATCCCATCACCGCAACCAAACATACCCAGATAAAGTGCATACTGATGTTTATTGGACTTAAAAATGAAGACATTTGGAAGGTACAATGCTGGAGAAGAGTGTTTGCATTCTTGTTTGAACAAAAAATAGCACTCTCTGGTAGTGCTACTCCAGGGTTCATTTTCCCTAACAAGGATCATCTTGGAAGCGCCCACAAATTCCCTAAATGCTGCTCCATTTGATGCCCTAGTGGCCATGGAGGCAAGGGCCAGTTATGTAGGAGTAAGGTCTAGTCAAGCTTTCCATTATTTCCATCCATATTCTACACAGCATTGCTATCCTTAAAAGATGGGGAAAATAGAGTTGTTGGACATGACATAGAAGATGGGAAAAATAATTCTTTCAGAATGGATAAAATTACCAAAGGAAAAAAACCACTTTGCTTCAACAAATCAATGTGGCCCATTCCCTGAGCAAAAACTAGGGCTCAAGTCTTCTGACCAATTCCCTTAAAAGCTGCTGCTGGGCTAATTATGCATTGGCAGCCTGAAGTTTGATGGATCCTGAATTGTTTCTCTTTTAGGCAACTCTTAGTGAAAGCTTACCTAAAACATTGCCAAGAATTTCTGCAGAGAATGCAAGAACAGTTGTGATGCTCTGATCTTGCAATTAGATACTTCTGATAGTGAGAACTTGGGCAAAAGGAAAAAAAGAAAAGAACAAAAGAAAATAGCAGAATCTAAGAATAGCATTTTAAGGAGAAAGTATAAATTAGGGGAATTAATAAAAGAGGGATATAACCTCCAGTGAAATCTGGCTATCCCCAATCTGTAGTACATCATGGTATACGTGGGCCTGTTGCTTAATGACTGAAATTATGATGGACCCCCCTCCCAAAAATAGTTATGACCCAGATTTAAAGTTGTGATGGCTGCCCCCCACCGCTCATGTGATCATATTTTGATCACTAGGCAACTGGCCTGGATTTACAACTGTTTGCAAGAGCCCATGGTTATGTGACCATGATTTATTTATTTGTATCCCACCTTTACTCTGCAAATTGCAGAGTTATGCATTCAGATAGACTATAAACAAATTTTGAATTCTACGGTCTGGCAAAGATCTATCAGTCTTAATAATCGACAATATTGTTTCTTTCTAAAGAGACCAAACATTCATCATCATACTGAAATATTTGCCTTTTCCTCTCCTCTGTTTGGGAAGAGGTTTCTATTTTAGTACCCTCAAGTCGCCTAGAAATGAAACAGTGTGTGCATTCCTTTCTAAACAAATCAAAGGCGAGCTATTTTTCATTTATAGTTTAATCAGCAAAAGATGATTGAATTGTTAAGAGATAAGTGCAATTAGTGAGGTTAAGCACATATTTCTGGTTTTTGAGAGAGATGTTTGAGGTTTTGGCTATGGAAATATCACTCAATATAACTGATTAATTGACCAATACCATTTACTTATTTGACTCATTAATATTTACAAATTTCAACACCACTAAATTCCAAATGTCTGTGGGCAGAGATACATATTTATACATTGCACACATTAAAAACCACAACAGGCTAAAGAACTTGAAAATCTTTAACAGTCATGAATAAAGATTTATTCTACTGAGGAGGCCACATGATAGAAAAAGACAGATTTAAATGGGGTAGGAATCCCTGTGAATTTTACTCCGCTAGTTGTTGCCAACTGTTGGGGTTGGTGTTCATCTCCATTTCATTAACTGGGGTCGGAGAAATATCCATCTGGTTCAATTCCAAGCTGGGAGGAAGACACTGGAAACATGAAGGCTGATTGGAAAGATGGTTGAATGATGAAGCACAATCACATGGGTTTGAAGTCCTGGGCAACTGACCACATGGAGTTGAGAGTGAGGGGTACTTATACCTTCTCTTGGGCTTTGAACTTGAGCTTCCTGTTCCTGTGTAAAAACATGTATTCTATTGGCTGTTGTAAGGGTCATAGCTGATTCTGCAGTTGTCTCAACTCCCAGGTTTGGTTGAAGTTTGGCTGATGCAATTCCTATTGTGGCTAATGGCTAATCCTACCTTTGTTCAGACCTTGCTGCAGGGAATTTGCTTATGAATAGAGCTAGCTATCTCTTTATCTCTTAAGTGCTGACATATGCTGTGGTCTGTTTATTAAGGAGGGTGGGGGCTGCTTTCCAAGAGCATGTTTCTCCATTTCTCATCCAGGGAAATATAATATTCTGCCTTTTTAATATTTTTCAAAATATTTCATTCTTCTAGGAGAGAGGTGGGTGCTAACTTTCTACAGTATCCATACAGTGAGATAAAAAAAAAACCAAGATGGCAACTTGGATTTTGGGTATTCTAGCTAATTTGCTTTGATTTCTGCAAGCCAAGCCTAATGAAACTCTCGCCATGTTCTCAGCCATGATCAATATTACCCAAAATCTGGGTGACCACTACAAGGCAGCAAAGCAATAAAATTATTATTATTCTCTCTTTTATTTATTAAACATAAAACTCAGTCAACTGAACATTTAAAAATGTGTCACAAATACCATTGACTGCTAATGGTTGATACGGATTGCTGCCAGTGTCCAAGGTATCAACCAAGTACCTTTTTAAAATCTATGATGTTCTGAGTAGCACAGTCTTTTGCAGTTCTGCTGGTGTTATTGCATGAAGCTGCAATTTCTTGACGTGTTTTGTAAAATTCTTGGACATGGTATCGAGTGCCCCGATGACAATGGGTATCACTGTTACATGTTTATCCATAGCTGTATAGTTTCAATGGCCAGGTCGCAATATTTTGTAATTTTTTCCAGTTCTTTTTCTTCAACTCAGGCACTGCCTGGTACAGTGATATCAATAAACTGTACGCTTCAGCCTTTGACAACTGTGATATCTGGCGTGTTGTGTTCTAAATGACGATCTGTCAGTATCCGAAAGTCCCACAAGGTCTTCACTGTCTCATTTTCGGTAACTTTTTCCACTTTGTGCTCCCATGACATTTCGGATACAGGTATGTCATATTTTTACATAATGATCAGTGGACTAATTTAGCAACTCGATCATGTCTAGCTTTGTAATCAATTTGTGCGATTTTGCTGCACTCACATATTACCTGTGTTTTCCCGAAAATAAGACCCTGTCTTATATTTTTTTGAACCCTGAAATAAGCACTTGGTCTTATTTTCGGGGAGGTCTTATTATTTTGGAGCGCGTGGAGCAAGATGGGGCTCCTCTTGCCGTCTTACCTGATTGCCAGCTCTTTATTTAAATATTTTTCGGGAGGGCTTATTTTCAGGGGGAGGCTTATTTTAGTGCATGCGCTCAAAAGCCCAATTGGGCTCATTATCAGGGGATGTCTTATTTTTGGGGAAACAGGGTAAGTGTGAAAGAATTTCAACTTTGTCTTTGCAAAGTCGGCAGTTTGTTGTTCTTGTTCTTGTTCTTATTATTATTATTTGCCACAACAGAAAGCTTGCTTACCTGCTTATCTAGCATGAGAATCTAAGCCTATAGCCGTATTTTTCATCCTTAATAGGCAACCACATCTTGTAGATTTTCCTGTTGTGTGTAAGGATATTGGGGAAGAAACAAAAAAAAAACAACAGAAGAATCCTTTAGAGAATATTTACTTTTGTCTCAATGCACAATATGGATATAATTTTATTAGGAACATTTTACCATGTAGCTGCCCATTACGTAAATCCAGGGATCTTCTGTGTACACTGAAAAGAATAGTTTGACCCACAAGCAAGTCACAAGGGAGAATTTACATAGCCCTAGCTCTGGCCTGCAATATTTCAGCTGGCCTAGGGATAAGAGCAGGCCTAAAGAAGAGGTGTTTTCAGAATCCTTCTTCACCATCATATTGCTTTTCTGAAAAGTAATTTAAAATTTCTGTAATAGTTGTACTGATTGTAATATTTGTAGCCAGATCATATCTTTGTAAAGTATTGCAGAGTCTGACTTCTACTATTCACTATGAGTGATACATCATGATAATTATCAGTTATTCACTCCCTGTCAAATCCTTTCCAACCTGCAACACATGGACAATGTTTTACATTTGCTTTGCATTAATAGTGTTATTTTGTAATATGTTTCCTACTTAAATATTTCTGTTAGAAAAAAACTGGGAATATTCTCTTGGCAGAAACTTTGTTTTTATGTAATGGTTATGGTAATGTTCAGATGAGATGAACATTATTAAATTATTGAACTACTTCATTGAGTTATATGGGACAATCTCATGCACATAGTGACTTCCTTCCTTCCTTCCTTCCCTGAAATGGGGCAGGCCAGGGCTTGCTGATGTCCGCTGTCTTCTTTACTGTTGACTTTGTTTAGCTTCAAGGTCAGTTCCACAATTTTATTATTTTTATTAAACTGATTATGTAGCTGACTATCAAGTGAAAACATGCTCATGAAAACCTTTGATCCCTGTTTCTGCTGTTTCTCATCTCAGAAGGAGGAATAGAAAGCTGGAAAGATGTTGAAAAAGACAAACTAGAGAGGTATCATGAGAAAAAAAAATCCAGCTTTTTTTTAAAAGAGAGAAGCCATCTACCTCCTTCACTGGGAAGATCACTTCCATCCATATTTTCATGGTGCACATCACAAGCGGTGCTTTCTAATGTGTGCTGAATCTGATGCAGGCAGCGCTGTCTGGTTCACCTGTTCTGCCTTATTTCACTTTAGGCTCTTTTGCAGAATGGTCAATACCCCCCCCCCCTTCTTCAGTCGTTGATTGATGCCCTTTATGGTCATATTGCTCTGAGCTACTGAGCAGTTCTCTTCGAAGAATCTGCAAGTAGGAATCTCTTTTAGTTTTTTGCCTTTCACTGGTGGCTGAGTTTTTCTTTCTTTCTTTTTTTCCTCTACAGATACACAGAAGAAACAGTGAGTTAGAAGACTATTTTCTTTACCTGTGTGCAATTGATAAGAGACCTGCCACTATCCCTTCCAACCCAGGTGCCTAGAACAAGCATGCCTTGAAGAATTCTACACTTCTTTTCTTTTTTGTACACATAATTTTATTAATTGTTTGAATACTAAAATCAACACAAATTTTGAAAGAAAAGTAAAGGGAAAAAGTAGTAAATAATTGAAAAAAGAGAAAAAGAAAAGCAGCTTCTGATTTTCTTAACAGTAGTTACATGTACACTTTTATTTTACCCTCTTGGATGTTACAACATATTTTCCTTCTTTCCATTGTCTACCCTTCTACCCTTTCTAATTGTCAAAGCCATATATCACACGTTCATTTTCTTCTTTTATTCAGCAAAAATTCCATAAAGAAATTCTGCACTTCTTTTCCCAGAGTTTTAAGGAGTCCATTTTGCTCAGTTGAATTTGAATTACACCAACTGACCCATTGGCTGGATGTTAGATGCAACCTCTGTTCTCTATCCTTTCTATGTGATAAGAGTGGGGTGGATTTTCCAAGATGATTTTCTGACTAAGTAAAGTAAAAAACACAGTTGCAACATTATATTATCTTATAAATAACTTAAATGTAAAGTTAACCACTGAGCAACTACAACTACATCCATGCGGATTTCGTGGCAACGATACGGAAGCCATTGTCTTGTTCCTAGATGTTTTTTTCTTGTTTTCAATCTAGCTTGCAGGCCCATCCTAACCGTTATGTATTGAATATACATAGTTGTGTTACGCTATGCTAAAGTGAAACTAACTTTTAGATGACCCTAATTGTTAACTTCAACTGTTTTGGAGGGAAACTTAGAACATTCATATTTGGGCAGATCTTTTAAAGTATTATGATTGGTTAAGACCAGTGGTGGGTTTCAAAACTTTTTACTACCAGTTCTGTGGGTGTGGCTTGGTGGGCGTGGCTTGGTGGGCATGGCAGGGGAAGGATACTGTAAAATCTCCATTCCCACCCCACTCCAGGGGAAGGTTACTGCAAAATCCCCATTTCCTCCCGATTAGCTGCAGGGAGGCAGAGGCAGAGAATAGATGGGGGTGGGACCTGTCAGAAATTTTACTACCGGTTCTCTGAACTACGCAAAATTTCTGCGACCAGTTCTCTAGAACTGGTCAGAACCTGTTGAAACCCACCTCTGGTTAAGACACTATGGGCCCAGAGTGTTATGTAAATGGGTTATTTTGGCAGGAAGTTTAAACTAACTGACCATCAGCTGATTGGCTGACCACCACAGCTGCAACATATATAAGGGGAGCTGTTTCCCCAGGTCAGTTGCTGTGTTCTCACCCTACAATAAAGAGCTGTTGTCACACATTGCCTGGCTTGCTGTGTCCTCAATCGCCCAATTTAACACAAAGTATAAATTACAGGCATTTGCCTCTTGTCCCTCAGTTCCAGTTTTGAGTGAATAAATGCTGTTGTAACTCTGCTGGTCTGGTTCTTGCCTACTGAAGCCCACTATACAATACTATCTGCAAACTAAGTTTGACCCTATTTTGACTCTGGCTTTTTGCAAAAACAGCCAAGGTTTGCTAGGTCCTATCATTTGCTGTTTAAAGAGCTTACTGGTACCTGATATGATCCAAATGTTCTTGAAAAATGCACAGTAAACAATCCAGGATTGTAAGCATCCAGGACTGTGCGCATCCAGGACTGTAAGCACAAAAAAACAGTTGCATTATAACTTGATATTATTAAGCTTAAATATTGTTTGTCTTTCCTCTGTAGCTGCTGGTGGTTTTCATATCAGTGCATTCCTTATTTCTAAAACAAGAGTTCATTTTGGATATTTGTATATGGGATTTTTGATGATTCTGCTTTTCCCCTTCATAATTGCAGCTTCCTGAGGAGACATGCAACAAGTAAATTACCTGTTTGAATGTAAAAATCATCACATTTGTCTTCTGAGAATGAATCAGACACTGTTAGCCTGGGCTGAGAGTGAGTTCCCCAAAGGGGAGTTGAGCTTGAAGCTGATTGGTTGCCCCGTCTGACAGCCCAGTATAAAAAGGAGCTGTCAGACAGAGAATCAGCTGTTGTTTTTCCTGAGCTGGTCACTGTTAGCTGCAATGTTAGAAATAAACGGTTAGCTTTTACAATTCTATTCTGTCTCGCCTCAGTTCCTTGCCCACTCTGTTCCCAGAACAGAATACTTATTAAAATAATCTGGATTTACAAATGATTGTATGTGCTCTTCTGTGTCTGAAAATCATTGAAATACATTCTTGGAATATTGAACAAAATCCAGTATTTATCGAAAGTGTAACACCTCCAAGGATCCTACTCAATAATAATCATTAAAAAAACTCATGGTTTATACGATGACTAGCAATTCTGTTCAAAATCACACTGGTCAGATAAGACCTGAGTAGCACCACCCTTTTTAAGCAGCTAAAGTAGTTAATAGGCTAATACAGAAAGAGAGTGGTGAAGGAACAGGGAGGGAGGGAGGGGAAGAGAGGGGAGGGGAGAGGAGGGGGAGAGGAAAGAAGGTTTCCAATGCACTCTTCCAGCTTCTCATAAGGAAGGTCAATGGGAAAGCTCCTGCTCCTTGTGCATTACACAACAACAATTTTTGAATCTAAAAATCTCAAATCTGCTAACTTAAAGAATGTATGAAAAAATCTGGGACGCATTACTGCTGTAGAACTGCTAATAATTTTTCTCTATGAAAATGTTTTTGTTTTGATCTTTTAAAAAACAGCTTGATAGGATGGAAACCAGAAGGAATTACAGATTACAATTAAAGGAGAACACTTATAATTGACTTACTGATACAGAATGAAGCACAGTACTTTAACAATAGACATATTGACAAATGTTTTTGAATAATGGTCCTAATGTGTCTGCCTCTAAACAGACAGGTTTTAAAAGGTGTTATGCAAGAGGAGCATGTTTTTCTGGACAAAACTGATTTCAAAATGATAGGGGAGAAGAATGACATAGGAAAGGATACAAAAGAAGCCAGTTGATGTCAATACCCAGACTGCTCATGTTCTTTTTTGGTTCACGTGATCTTAACATTTCAATAAACAATAACACGAGTGGAATGTTTGCATAGTATTGATGTATTTTTAATAATAACAAACGATTTCCAACCTTTTAGGCCTGACCTGAAGCACCATCATCATTTACCTGAATGTCTCGTAGGCATGGTAGGAGGCAAAATACCAGAAATAGTTTATGATTTCTGGTTTACCATCTCTCTAAAAAGATTGCAAATATTTAATTGCAGTACATTTTATGTTTGAAAGACTTTGAATGAAGTTTTTGCCTAAATCACCTTAATCAGACTCATTACCAAAGTGCAAAACAGAAGGTCTAATAAACACCAGAAATGCAACATATACTGTATGTATTGTTGTGCTTTTGAGTTAATTTGATTGTATTTGCTTGCAGCGCTCAGTCCTGATGTTAAAAAGGATGATGGCTTCATTTTGTTGATAAATTATAACCTGAGTAATTTTGTCATAGAAGAGCAATGCTTTTTTATCAAGTATCCTGGGAAAAAAAATAAATCCATGAATTTCATGAAATTCACGAACAAATATAGTTCACAAGCTCTCAATGCCTTGGATAGATCAAAAAGATTTCTTTTTGAAAGGGAGGGCAGAATGTAATGGCTATGCAATAAATCCTCAACTCACTTCAGTCAATCAGACTTCAACTTTAAAAGTCCTTCAGTCACTCTGGAGGTCGAGATCCTGACTCTTTCCAGTTCTGCTTAATGAATCAGAAGAAAACAGGACAATACCTTCTTCCCATCTGTAATTGGAAAAAAATCATAATAAACCCATGACGACATTTTTTTTGCTGTTCATTAGAATGGAATGAAATTGCAAATTGTTAGAAATTATTGCAATGCTTTAACAATGATCATCCTTTCCTTTATGTTAACGAACATCCTCGCTCACATTTTAGTTGAATACAAAGGAGGCCACATTTTAATGAGGGATGACCCTTTGTGCATAGATAAATTGACCGTCAGGATTTAAAGTTGAGGAAAAGTATAAGGGATTAATGTAAACATAAAGCATATTCTTTTAGGCAGCAAGATAGACAAGAAAGTCAGAATGCTACTTAAATCTTCTTAGAATGGGAGCTGAGGAAAATAAACTGATCATGCACCTTCTCCTTCCAATTGATTCCTCCCTTCACGGGACTCTATGACTGTGGATTCCTAGGGCCCATTTTGTGTTGGGGGCCCCTGATCTTTGATTCAGCAAATTTGGAAAGCCTTGACATTGCCAAGGTCAAAGGCAACTTAGTCCATTCCTTCTTTAAATACATACACTGTATGTATTTGCAACAAGAAATGTTGCAATGCCTCATTTAGAAAATCATAGAATGTACTGTATGGTTGTAGCACTTTCTTTCCTTCACAAGGCAACATCTTGCCTTTCAGATCTTATTTTTCTGAGAAGGCAGTGATCCCATGCACAATGTTCCCATTGTTTTCAGACTAGTGAACTCCATATACTTTTACTTCATTCAACAATCATTACCTCTTATCAGCTGCTAGAGGAGAAGTCTTCCTCATAATTGTTCAGTGAATCATAACTTATACTAGAGAATGGGATGAAGGGCTCAGAAGCCTATGTACCTACTTGCTCCATTTAGCTTTTATGCTGAATCAGTTTGGATGGGCTATTAGACAAGCAGATCACTGAGGAGAAGGTAAACATTTTGGACGCTGTCTTCAATTATCAGCTACAGCCAATACGACTAGGATATGTTTTCTGAGAAGACATATAGTGTAGGAAGATTGTTTCCAAGCCACAATCTTCCTACACTAATCCTTGAAAAAAAATTATGAAGGAAATATATCACCAACCTTGCTACACTTAACTTCAGAATTCAGAAAACAGGAAAGACCCTAAACCAATAAGAGCTTCAGATGATCATTAGAAGAAAGCTATAAGTATTTTGCTTCAAAATCCTGAACAAAAACAGGATCTCCATCCTAATAATTCTAGGCTATAAAGAAATAACCCCTCACAACTTGGACATAAATTGTTTCAACTTCTACCCTCAAAATGACACTATAGGGCACTGCACACCACAACAACTAGACACAAGGACAGTTTTCCCCTAATGCAATCACTCTGCTAAGCAACTAATTCCTACAGCATTGTCAAATTATTTAGTAAGACTGTATTGCTATTATTCTTCTCATTCTTCCTAGTACCTTTCTCTTCCCACTTATGACTATGACCATGTTGCTTGTATCTTTACAATTTATATTGTTTTATTTGTTTCCTAGTATGATTTGATTGCTTATTAGTAACCTATGAATATCACTAGGTGTTGAATCTTATGAGTCTTGATGAATGTATTTTATTTTTTCTTTATGTATACTTTGAGCACATGCACCAAAGACAAATTCACACTTTGCCAATAAAGAATTCTCTTCTCTTCTCTTCTCTTCTCTTCTCTTCTCTTCTCTTCTCTTCTCTTCTCTTCTATTCTCTTCTCTTCTCTTCTCTTCTCTTCTCTTCTCTTCTCTTCTCTTCTCTTCTCTTCTCTTCTCTTCTATTCTATTCTATTCTATTCTATTCTATTCTATTCTATTCTATTCTATTCTACTCTACTCTACTCTATAATAACTTGCACACTTTCCTCTCTCAGGTTTCCCCTATATTTCCTGCTTGCTGCAAATCGGAGCAATATGTTCAAGAAGCAATTTGGAAAGGCACCAAGGCTTAATTGCTATATGAAATTTATGAGGACCTTGTTATCACTGAGGGACAACCAAACCAAGGGTTTCAGGTAGAGCTGAGAATTATTCCACACAGTCCAATTAAGTCTTGGTCACTGCTTCAAATAGTGGGGAGGTCAAGGATTTGGATCAGATCATACCCATGTGACCATTCCCTTCTATAAGCCCCATCACTCCTCAGGGTTCACTGAGAATTGAGGCTGCTGAAAAGAGAAAAGAGATGCCTAGAGCATTACTGGTGCTTAATAAAGACTGAACCCAACTAAACATTGGTTAGAATCATTATTAAGCCTATCTTGTGTCAGTAAGGATGGCAAAGGGTTAATATTACTGCATGCTTATTGCATCTGCAGATAGTTGTCCCATGGTCTTGTTTCAGGTGACACATACTCTCTTGGTGAAGGGGCCTCTGAGAGCTTCCTGTAGGGGCATGTAAAAGAATCTTTTCAGCCTTTGTCAAATTGACTTTGAATCCTGGACCACACTATACTGGGACATTTTCATCCAGTATCTAACCTCCCTTTTTTGGGGAAAGTGACTGAGAAAATGGACCTTAGATGAAATTTGGATCTCCTTCATGGGGACTTTGGTATGTGATGGAAATAGCATTGGTCACACTTTGAATGATGTGGGTGAGGTGAGGGCCTTTTTGATAATACAAGATGATGTCCCAATTTATAGTTAGATCTGGATACACAATGAATTATTTTGTTTGTTTGCTATATTGTCTTTCAGACTAGTGTCATAGTTTTCAAGTTTGATTTTTAGATACCTTATGTGTGTATTACCCTTCATATTTAAAAAGGAGCAACACTTTGAGGCTGGTTGGGCTGAATGAGACTGGTGACTCAAATCATCCAATGAGTTTCCATAGATAAGGTTGACTTGAACCCAAGTGTATCCAATCCTAGTCCAACATATACCACACGGGCTCTCAAAATTATTTCCAGAAAGAAATAAAGTTTACATTCTTATGCTTTCTCGGAAACCAAAATGCTATGATCCAAATTTTAAATTTCCTGCCCAAAAATGTTCATGAGAATTTTGACTGTAATTTTCAATGATTTTCACTGATATTCATTCATTCACAAACATTACTGTGTGAAATGATTTAACATAAGACTGTAACAGTGAACTGAAATCTCAAATATGGATAAAAGATATCTAGGACTTTTAATACTGGGATTTTGTTTAATCAAAAGAAGCCAAAATCAGATCTTTCACTAGACAGGAGTGTTACATATATTTATTTATTTTATCAAAATTTAAATCCTCTTTTAATCTCACAGAGAGAGTTGTATTGAACTATATAGTTCATTTGAATGATAATTATAAGAAATATACAATAATAATTGCAATTTTTATCTCCATTACAAGAGAACTGCCCCTGTTTCAGATCTTACTGTTCGAGACTTATGGATGCTTATATTGTTCTTTCCAGATTATTACCCTCTATAGTGTTTCAGATCCTTCCAAAACCATGACTTCCTCATAAGTTATACTTAGCTGCTTGATACTTTTTTAAAAAAATAAAAAAGAGCCAAAAGTTATCAGAAACAGAAGACTGGGACCCAATTAGTGAATCCACTCAGCTGACCACTGACATAAGTCCTACAGTATCCCTTATTAAGATACTACAGGAAGGTATAAGATTTCATCAACTCAACAAAAGCTATATCATGTCAAAGAACTGAGATATTCTAACCATGAGAGGATTGGCATGGAAGGGATCCAAGCTCTACATACCCAAAAGCTTGAGACTAATGACACTACAGCGGAGTCATGACTCTCAACTGGCTGGCCACTTTAGATTCCTAAAAACCCTCCATCTGGCCCGGAGGCAGTTTTGATGGTCAAAAATGAAAATAGATGTAGAGGACTATGTTGAAAGTTGTGCCATTTGTGTCACTATGAAAATGAGACCAGGGAAGCCTCCTGGCCTCCTCCAACAAGTGGCCGAATCCTGTCAACCCTGGGAAGAGATTGCCATGGACTTTATAGTGGAAGTTCCCGAAAGTGGAGGCCACACTGTTATTTGGACTGTGATTGATTTGTTCGCTAAACAAGCCCATTTCACTGATTGTACTGGACTACCCTCAGCCAAAAAACTGGCTAAGATGTTTGTTAAGCAGATATACAGGCTGCATGCAAATAATTTTAGACAGAGCAAATAATTTTAGACAGAGGGATCCAATTCACCACAAAGGTCTGGAAAGAGTTTCTGAAGTCCATTGGATCCTCCCAAGGACTTAGCTCAGCTTTTCATCTGAGTACGAATGGGTCAATGGAACATATAAACACCATGGTGGAACAATACATCAGATGTTTTGTGGATTACCACATAACTTTCTCACGCATAAGATTTTAATTGGCTTTCCAATTAGGTTTCCCCTTTTTAAAACAATTTCAGACTAAAGGGATTTTTGGAATGACTGGTGATTGCATACATACCAAACATTGGAGTAATAAAAAAGATTAAAAATAGTAAAGGTACCAAAATTTGAAATGGTGCTTTAACCATTCGGCTGAAGAGGTTGCAGAAAAAAAATGCTTTTAAAAGCCTCTGATGATCAGGCAACTCAGCTGGGATCATCAGAGGCTTTTAAAAGCATTTTTTCTACAACCTCTTGCAGAAAAAAATGCTTTTAAAAGCCTCTGACGATCCCAGCTGAGCTGTGTGTTCATCAGAGGCTTTTTAAAAAACTTTTAAAAGCATTTTTTCGGCCAAAGAGGTTGTAGAAAAAATGCATTTAAAAGTAAAAAGAAAAGCTCTGAGGACCGGGCAACTCAGCTGGGCACGGGGAGAGGGGGGGAGCGATTTTTACTACCAGTTCTCCAAACCAACCTCCACCATCGCTACCAGATCAGGCGATCCAGTCCGAACCGGGAGCGTTTCACCTCTGGGTAAAGCCCTGAAAGATTTTAATAATCCCAAAGTGTCTGCCTTTAAGTGAACAGTGTTTAAGAATGTTATGAAAGAGGAGCAGGTTTTTTCTGGACAAGATTGAGACTGATCTGAAAGTTGATTTCAAAATGAAAGGGGAGAAAAATGACATAAAAAAGATGTGATGATGGACATACAAAAGAAACCAGCTGTTGTCCCTTTATTCCTTTTTCTAAGAATTTACCTAATACATTTTGTCACCCTAATTCTGAAATAGACACACACACGTGTGTGTGTGTGTGTGTGTGTGTGTTCATTTCAAATTCTAGATGAAGCATGGTATTCCATCCCAAATCCTCTGGGAACATTAAAATCAAAATTATTGGATGAGAACAGGAGAACAATGCCCAGACTGCTCATGTCCTTTTCTGGTTCACATGATCTTAAAATAACATTTCAATAAACAAAAACAATAGTGGCATATTTGCATAGTACAGTATTACTGTATTTTCTAATAATAACAAACAACTTTCAACTTTTTAGGCCTGACCTGAAGCACCATCATCATTTACCTGAATGCTTTGAAGGCATAGCAGGAGGCAAAATACCAAAACAGTTTATAAGTTCTATGCATTTACCATCTCTCCAAAAAGATTGCAAATATTTAATTGCAGTACATTTTATGTTTGAAAGACTTTGAAGGAAATTTTTGTTTAAATCACCATAATCAGGCTCATTACCAAAATGCAAAACAGAAGGTCTAATAAACATCAGAAATGTGACATATACTGTATGTATTCTTGTGTTTTTGAGTTAATTTGATTGTATCTGCTTGCAGTGCTCAGCCCTGATGCTAAAAAGGAGGATGGCTTTCTTCCACTGATGGTAAACCTGAGTAATCTTTTTTTATCAACTGTCCTGGAAAAAAGGAAATCCATGAACATGAATGGTGTGAAATTCATGGACATATTCTGTATAGTTCACAAACTCACAATGTGTCAGACCTGGAAGACATCTTTTACCCTTGAGCCTTCAGGCCTGCCACAAATTCTACTGTGGGATTGTATTGAGTGAACATGATATGTAGTCAAAATAACATTCTTTCTAGAAAGTCAAGGCCGTTGTGCCCTGCAGCTGTGCTGGGAAGACTGGGGAGGTATCTTCTGTTCTGGAGGGTACCTGATTGGCTTGTGCGATGGACATGTGGGTGGTGGGCAAGGACTTGAACTTTCTTTTTGGTGAGGAAAACCCGGAAGCTCTCAGATTCAGGTTTTCCCAGATGTGCCAATATGGCATCTCTAATAAAAATTAGCTTTGAGGAAGTTTGATTTCATTGGGGGTGTTATTTGGAACCCTGACATAATGCTCTAGAGATCACAAGAAGATTTCTTTTTGAAAGGGAGGGTTGAATGTAATGGCTGTGCAAACTCACTTTAAAAGGAGCAATCAGTCCTTGAGTCGCTCTGGAGGTTGAGGTCCTGACTCTTTCCAGTTCTGTTGAATGAATCAGGAGAAAACAGGGCAATGCCTTCTTGCCATCTGTCAATGGAAATAATAATAGTAAACTTATGACCACCACTTTTTTGTTGTTCATTAGAACAGAATGAAATTGCAAATTATTAGAAATGATTACAACCCTTAGACAGCTATCCTCCTTTTTATGTTAAAAAAACATGCTCATTTACTTTTTAGTTGAATACAAGGAAGATTTTGTTGTAATGAGGGATGATTCTTTGCGAACAAATAAATTGACTGGCAAAATTTAAAGTTGAGGAAAAGTATAAGGGATTAATGTAAACATTAAGCGTAATCTTTAAGGCAGTAGGGTAGACAAGAAAATCAGAATGCTACTTTATATCATAGAATGGGAGCTGCTGAGGAAAATAAAATCACCATGCACCATTGATTCTCCTTCAAGTTCATTCCTCTATTCATTTGACTCTGTGATTGTGAATTCCTAAGGCCATTTTGTGTTGATGGGCCCTGATCTTTGAATCAACAAAGTTGGAAGGCCTTGACATTGCCAAGGTCAAAGGCCAGAAACTCAATTCCTTCTTTAGCTGCAGATGCTGTGTACATGATTGTCAAGTAATGTTGCAATGGCTCATTTAGAAAATCATAGAAAGCACTGTGTGATTGTAGCACTTTCTTTCTTTCACAAAGCAACAACTTGCCTTTCAGAACTTATTTTTCTGAGAAGACAGTCATCCCATGCACAATGGTCCCATTGTCTTCAGACTAATGCACTCCATATACTCTTACTTCATTCAACAATCATTACTTTTTATCAGCTATGTGTGGAGAAGTCTTCCTCTTAATTCTTCAGTGAGTCATTTTATACTAGAGAATGGGATGAAGGGCTGCTCTAATCTTGAAGACAATTTCACATGGGACCAAATGAATATTTTGAGATATATGAGCTGTGGAATGGGTGGGAACAATTACTCTTCTCTTAACTATTCATGTTCAGAAGTCTATGTGCTTATATGCTCCATTTAGCTTTTATGCTGAATCAGTTTGGATGGGCTATTAAACAAGCAGATCACCGAGGAGAAGATAAACATTTTGGATGCTGGCTGCAATTATCAGCTACAGCCAATACGACTAGGATATGTTTTCTGAGAAGGGTTCCAAACCATAATCTTCTTACATTAATTCTTGAAAAAAAAATTCCTAAGGAAATGTATCACCAACTTTGCTACACTTAACTTCAGAATGTAGAAAAGAGGGAAGACCCTAATAAGAAGCTATAAAAAAGCTATAAATATTTTGCTTCAAAATACTGCAAATCCTGAACAAAAACAGGATCTCCGTCTTATTCATTTTAGGCTATAAGGCAATAAAATAAGTTGCACACTTTCCTCTCTTATGTTTCCCCTATATGTCCTGCTTGCCGTGAATCTGAGCAATATGTTCAAGAAACAATTTGGAAAGACACCAACCTTTAATTTCTGCATGAAATTTATGAGGACCTTGTTATCAGTCAGGGACAACCAATTGCAAAGATATAGCTCACCCCCTGTGCCTCTTCACACACAGCAATCCACTTAGTCCTTTGCCGAAGGGAATGCATTTGAAAGAAGAGAAATTTCATTTAGAATGTCAATCATCAATGCCAAATCAGTCATGATATATATATATTCAAGATGGGCAGCCATATCTAAGTACTTTTTATTTGAATGAAAATACAGATGTAGCGCTGGATAAGCATGCCACACAGCTAGGGTTGACCTTAAACTACAGGCAGCCCATCTTGGTCCCAAAACTCTACCAGTCTTTATTATTTCAATTCCAAGTTGTTCAGATATTTTGTTAAGTTCAGTCTGGTTCGTATTAGATTGATGAAAAATAATATATATCTTATCAATAAATATTTTAAAATGATTTACTTGCTTTATTTCTTTTATCGAATCATCTAAAATAAGTTCGAGGTGATGGTTTAAGCAGTCCATATTATTACGTTTGGAAACTCTTTTGCTGTTCTAGTACTCACTCTTGATTTTCTCCCAAGCATAATGCTGGCACCATCGGAGCAAAATCCTATTAATTTTTTTTCTAGTTAGTTCTTAGTAAACCCAACATTATTTAAACTTTCCATAACTGAAGAGCATATTGTCTCTGCATCTTGTTTTTCTTATTCAACTAGCTCAACAAAAAGGGTTGATGATGTAACTGAATCCTCAACTTTTAAGAAAAGCGTAACAACTGGTTTGCAAGATATCATTGAGGTTTCGTCAATAATCAAACATATTTTCAGAATGTTTTCAATAATTTTAGTAAATATTTCTTTTTTAAATTTATTTTGCAATAAAATCTATTTTCACTGAAGTTTTACGCGAATGTAATCCTATTCCCATATCTAATCTATTTTTAATTCGCAATTCTATCTCATCTTCTAGGTCTGAAAATGGCTTACATCTTTGTGTCAGACTATAAACTGTATCAATTACTCTACAAGTAGTAAATAAATATTTTTCAGTCATCTTATCTATTGCTTTTGTCATAGAATCCTGCTCACATTGTTTTAAGTTCTCTTTACAAACTTTATGATCTTTTGATAAAAAATGTTCTCTCATTTTTTTCCTTAAAGAAGCTTTAAGGAAAAGCTTTGTATCTCTTTGTTTTTCCCTGATGCCTCAATCTGAATATTTCCATTCTTTGACAGATGAACACTTTTCTCTTTTATGAAGTCATGTTTTGCACAGTATTCGCAACCTAACATTTTGTTAGAAACTACCAGTCCATCATATTTTTTCTTTAAAATTGTTGTATTGTAGCAGTGTCCAGCATTCAGGAAGACTATTTTCAATTTTGGAACTATCTATTTCAATTGACGTACTGCTTTCTCCAAGTTAGAGTGATTTTGCTTATGACTGTTTTGTATCATCCAAGGCCAACTCTGATACAAGTGGTTCCGATCTTGGTTTCTTACTGAAAAAATCTGGCAAATTCTGTTGACTTTTCATCCTGTTAAAGGTTACTGCAAAAAAAATTAAAAAATGTTTCATTTGGACTTGATTGTATTGTAAGTTGAATACTAACTATACATGTGAGACAGCGACTTTTCAAAAAACAGTGGGCACGATCCTAGTTCCCCCTACAAGAATTCCATCACCTGGACCTTTTGCAATCCTCCAAAGGGTCACAGGAAACCAGATTCCATACAGCTCTGAACCTTAAGCAAACCAAATACAAGTGGTCCTCGCTTAATGTTCTAATTTACGACTGACCTCTCCAGAGCTACTTGATCTGTTTTTGGAGTTTTTACAGCCATTCTCACACACACACACACACACACACATTTATGACCCATTACAACATCCCACACAGTCACGTGACTGAGGTTTTCTATGTTTTTTGCCAGTTTCCAACAATTCCTTCTGGTTTCTGGTTCCCATTGGAGAAAATGGTCTTGTTTAACAACCACAGTGTTTGCTTAATGACCACAAGGTTCATTAATTACCATGGCATTTGCCTAATTGCTGTGAATTCCCCATGCCTAGCTGGGAAATTCTGAGAATTGAAGCCCACCCATTTTCAAGTTGACAAGGTTGAAAATCACTGGATAGACTATGATTCCTTGCTAATGTGAGGCTGGGTCTTGCAGTCTTTCAAATCAAGGTGTACTAAAGAGAAGGAGGGACTGTCCCAAGCTGGGGTCCCCAGGGTCCTATCTTGTCTTGATGCTGCTGTGCAGCACATCTGCACAGAGGTGCTGGTGGAAGCCACTGGTGTCCTTCAACTCCCCAAGCTAATTCAGATAAAAATATTTTTTCACTATTCAGATTAACAGTTGGAAGGTACCTTGTAGGTCATCTAATCCAACCTCCCTCCCAAGCAGGAGACCCTACATCATTTCTAGCAGATGCCAGTCCAGTCTCTCCTTGAAAGCTTCCAGTGATGAGGCTCCCACCACTTGTGAAGACAAGCTAGCTGTTGGTTAATTGTCCTCACTATCAGAAAATTTCTCCTTATTTTAAGGCTGAACAACTCCTTGTTCAGTTTCTATCCTGTCTGTCTTTCAGGTGCTTTGGAAAATAGCTTGATCCCCTTCCTCTATGTGACAGCCCCTCAGATATTGGAGGACTGCTATCATAAGAGCCTCAGATAGCTCAACAGGCTAAGTAGCCTGTTATTAACATTCAGCTGTCTGCAATTATTGCAAGTTCGAGGCTCAAGGTTGACTCAGCCTTCCATTCTTTCTAAGGTAGGTAAATTGAGGACCCAGTTTGTGGGGGCAATAAGCTGACTTTGTATAAAAAAATATACAAAAGTATGAAGGCTATTACTTAACGCATTGTAAGCCACCCTGAGTCTCCGGAGAAGGGCGGCATAAAAATCTAATTAAAAAAAAAAGTTTCCCCTGGTCTTTCTCTTCACGAGGCTAGCCAAGCCCAGTTCCTGTAACCGTTCATCGTATGTTTTAGCCTCCAACTCCTTAGGATTCACCATGAAGTATGGTGCAATCAATTCTGGAGAAATTTCATCAAATATATAATGCTGCCTTTATATGATTCCTGCAGAGATCCTGCTCTTCATTTTGTAGTGATCTGCTTCACAGTTTAAATGCTTCCATGGTATTTCATACATTATATTTGTAATTATGCTTTAAAGTAGTTCATTCATTCTATGTTGTATCTATATGTTATAAGGTTAACTATAGCAGATACTTTTAGTTTTTCTTAGGATTATTTGAAATTTAAAATCAGATTTCTCAGTTCATTAGTTCCACTTCTAAAATATTTAATCAGAGACTGAAAGCTATCTAAATGCATTCTTAATTAGATGAGTATTCAGTCTTCCTAAGCTTTGTATTTTAGTGTTTATAAAGTATGGAACAGTAGAAAAAGAAAATTAAGTTCTAATTTACTTATAAAGCTCTTTTTAAAAGTTGTTTTCATTTAATAGTTAAGATGCTGTTTCAATACTTTAAATGAAATAATTTAAGAAAATCTTTGTCTTTGCTTACATGCCTAGCAACAGCCTTTACACAAAACTTCCATACATTTTAAACTTAATGGTAATTATTGTGCATAACAAATAATCTGTTTGTTATAAACAAATTCTTCCTGAATCAGCTAAGATAAATAATATTTTAAATCTCCCTCTGCCTCAAGATTTGTTCTGCTGCTGAAGTGGCTGAGATGAGCAGGAGGCGGAGGCTGCCCCGGTAGGCCTGAGGCAGCCAGAATCACCAGGCTGAGGTAGTTGGTCAGCTCAGGGGGAGGCGGGTGCAAGCCTACGGGATCGGCTGCATGCTGAGGCGATCCGACTGGGGTAGGCCGCTGCCACCCAGGTGGAAGGTGGGTGGAAGCTATAGGGCTGGCTGCATGCCGAGGCAATCTGACCAGGGTAGGCTGCTGCTGCCCGGGCAGGAGACAGGCGCAAGCCTATGGGGCTGGCTGCATGCCAAGGTGATCTGACCTGATCGGGGTAGGCCACTGCTGCTCGGGCAGGTGGTGGGCACAGGCCTACGGGGCTGGCTGCAGGGTCGGATAGGGGTAGGCCGCAGCTGGTGGTCAGGAGGGTGTAGGTTGACGACCCTTTCCAGCCCTGCTTTCCCGAGGGGGCCCCCAGATGTGCTTACCTGTTTTGCTGCTGGAGTAGTCAGGAGCAGCCCGAGGAGGGCATTAGGGAGCAGGCCAAGATGAGCGGGAAGCTACTATGTCATAGGCTGGGGCAAAGGCAAGCAAGCAGGCTGGGCCATGTGGCCACGTGATCGAGGCAAGGGAGTCAAAGAGCAGCTGCAGCTATGCTGCGATGTGCCTCTAAGGCACCAGCCAAGGCATGCGAAGCCAGTAAGTAGTATCTGGGCAGGTCGGGCCAGCCAGAAATTTAACCAGTTTGGCCGAAGTGGTGCGAACTGGTTGAATCCCACCACTGACCTAGACTCTGCCTTTCTGATTCTTAGGACCATAATTTTGCACTACACTTTTTGGTATAATAGAATACATGCTATAGCTTTCTTATGTGTGCTACTCCTTCAGGAAAATGTCTGTGGAGATTCTCAGTTATCCAGGTCAAAGCTGAAGAAGCTTCTTGGATGAGAAGTGAAATGTGTTCAAAGAAAAACCGGAAAACCCAGTTGCCTCTTGAAAAAATACCTTTGGGATGCCTTCAGGTATTTGACAACTCAGTCTGATTTGACTTCCCCTTTACAAATCAGCACTGACTTATAGTAATTACTGCGTTGTTTTCAAGATGCTTATAGATCAATGGCTTTATGATCTCTCAATATTAGGCTGGTAGTTTCTGATCCACGTTCCTCCCCTTTTTTGAAGATAGCGACAGCGTTTTCCCTTTTCCATCCATTTATACTTCACTCATTTTCAAGAGATTCTCTGAAAATAGATAGTCTGTCTCGATTAGGTTCAATTTCAGTCTATTTTATTGCATCTTGATCTTGAAACTGTGGCCAGACTTGAACAAAATATTGCATGGCCCAGGGTAATGATGTATAATTGTTTAATTATATGTATAATTGCATACTATCCTACTATCATAATACCAATGATATTGTATCCTGAACTGCAGATAACCTCCTGCAGCAATTTCATGCAGATGTTAAAAAGCAGGGGAGAAGGGACTGGAGCCACCATTCTACAAGAAGGCTATTGCTTCCTTAATCTTTCTTTCCTATCTCATTAACTGCAACTCTTCTGTGGAAGGAAGGAAAGCATTCCAGAACAGTGTTTCTGACTTTCAACTCCCACAGGTAGCCCAGAAAAACAGGATGCCCCATTTTCAGCCTCTGCATCCCGTTTTTGGCCACCGCACGCCCGGTTTTCTGCAGGGATCAGAATGGGTGGGAAATGGGGCATGCGGAGGTGACAATAGGCAATGGCAATTGCTGCAACCTGAAACAGCTGATGGTCAGGAGGCCGATCCAACTGACAATCAGCTGCTTGTGCTAATCAGGCTGTGCTGAAGCTGAAACTGAAACAGGCCATTTGCTGTTTGCTGCAAGGAGGCAAATTGCTGGGAGGCAGAGGTCAAAGGGTGGGGGCTGGCAGGTGGGCAGGGCTACATTTGGTGTATAAGACGCACCCAAATTTTCACCCTCTTTTGGGGGAGGGGAGTGCATTTTATACTCCAAAAAGTACAGTAAATCCTTTTTCAGCTTTTCACCTGGCCATGCCAACTTATCTTTTTACTGGTCCCTCTATTTTTTGAAGTGAAATGTATGACACATTATTCAAAGCACAAAAGGTGGTGATGTACTGTATTCTGGCTTTCGATAGTAACTAGCAGAGAAAAATATGGTGCAGAGACATCTTCGGGAAGAAAGTCTGAATCTGGAAGTGGGGTGGGAGTGTTGTTGCAACCGAAGTCCCACTCCTTTTATATATGCATGCGCAACCTGATTACAGAGATAAACACTCATGTATAATATGAAACTCCTTTGGTGCTCAGAGCAATTCTAATAGTGAGAGATGGAGGAAGACTGAAGAGAATTAAAATGTGGATCCAAGACAAGGTATTAGTTCCTTGGTTGGAGAGCAGGAAGGAAGAAGGAACACTACATCCTGGGCTAGAAGTCAAGGCAGGCAAATTGGAGAGAGGCACGAAACTGGGTAAGTGACCCAAGATTATGGGGAAGAACATGGTAACTGGATTCAGGCAGTAGAGAGAGATATGGGGCAGAAATAATATAAGACCGAACAACAACAACAACAACAACAACAACAGGATAACTGAATTGGGAGAGACTTTGGAGGGCCCCAAGTTCTGGGCTGTGGCCCACTATTTGGAATCAGGCCATACGAGTGGCTGGCTGGAGCATATATACACAGTTGTATTGTGTGTGCATGCTGGCCAATCACTCATGCAGCCCACTTCCCACTCCTCCCCCCAGCTAGGCCACCAAACCACAAAGGTTGGGGACCATTATTCTTTCTCCCTACTGCCAATTACTGCCTTGTCATCTTCTCTCTTTAGTGGTCCTACTGTTTCCTTGAGGTTTTTAAATTATTAATACATTGAAATAAACTTTTTAAAAATTAGCAAGTCTTAGTTCGTTCTAACTTTCCTGACTTCATTTTTGCATGTTCTGGCTATCTGCTGATAATCAGCCTGAAATATGTGTTCTTCTTTCCATTTTTTGTGCTTGTCCTTTTTGTCTTTCAGTTTGTCAGAGAGATCTTTGTGCAGCCATCCTGGTTTCTTCTTGAATTTCTTGTTTTTCTTTTTTAGTGGTATTGTGCTGGACTGGGCTTTTATGATCACATTTTTCAGAGTTTTCCATTCTTCTTGAGTTGTTTTCCCCTTTAGGATTTTCATCTATTATGCTCTCTCTGAATTTGTTAAAATCATCTCTTTTAAAGTTTGAGACAGTGGTTGGATTATTTCCTATTATTATTTTCTATTTTTATGTTGTTGTATAGAATTAGGTCCAATATAGCTTTACTTCTAGTTCCCTTCTCTACCTTTTGGATGAATAAAGTTGTTGGCTAGGTTGTTTAGGAATCTGTTTGATCTCCCATTCACTGCAGAGTTGGTCTTCCAGTTGATATCTGGATAGTTAAAGTCTCCCATTACTACTGTGGTACGCTTCCTACATACATTTGTTAACTGGTTGGCAAAAAGTTCATCTATTTCTTCTGATTGGTTGGTTGGCCTATGCCAATGTAATTCTCTCCCCCCTTTTATATTGACCCATATACATTCTGAAGGGTTTTTATCTTTGATTATCTGCATCTCTATAGATATGTAGTGCTCTCTCACATATAGTGCAACTCCACCTCCTCTTTTTGTTGATCTGTTTCTTTTGAACAATTTGTATCCATCCATCAGTACATTCCAGTCATGGGTTTTGTCCCACCAGGTTTCTATATTAACAACCATGTCATACCTACCCTCATGTACTATTGCTTCTATTTCACTCTGTTTGTTCCCCAAGCTTTAAACACTTGTATATAAGCATTTAAGACTTTTAAGGCTGACCATGGGTATGTTTCCTGCATTTCCTAATTGTTGTTTGAGGTTTTCTTTTTTCCCATCACTCCCCACCTCATTGTTTGATTTGTTTTCTTGGGATTTATGATTGGTTTTGTATTCTAGAGATTCTAAAGACTGGTCATCCTCCCCCCTCAATTTTAGTTTAAAGCCCTTCTGATGAGTTGGGCCTGTCTTTTTCTGAATATATTTTTCTCTGCTTTCGTGAGGTGCAGCCTATTCCCTGCCAAGAGTCCTTCTTTTAGGTAATGCAGTCCATCATCCAGGAAACCAAAGTTTTCTTGGCAACACCAACTCTTTAGCCAGTGGTTTATTTCTAGATATTATTTCTAATCCTGCTCAAGATGAAGACCCTGTAACACTTCAGGCAAATGGTTTTCCAGTCTTTTTTTAAAAAAAGGTTCCAACTTCTGAAGTTCTACTGGTTTATTGTTCTGTCAGAAATTTCTCCTTAGTTCTAGGAGAACTAATTAATAAGTAATTAGAAGGTAAGACAAGAACCAATGAATGGAAGCTAATCAAAGAGAAAAGCAACCTAGAACTAAGGAGAAATTTCCTAATGGTGAGAGCAATCAACCAGTGGAATGTCTTGCCTTTGGAAGTTGTGGGTGCTATCACTGAAGAAGAGATGAGACAGCCACTTGTCTTGAATGGTATAACTCTTCTGCTTGAGCAGGGAGTTGGACTACATGATCTCCAAGTTCCCTTTCAACTCTGTTATTCTATGTTCTAGTAATAATTAGCAGGGAGAAGCAGATCCATGGGAGTAGCTGAGAGAGAATGGCAGAATCTCATGTGGACAAGTAAAGGTTGAAGATGGAAGGTTCCAGCCTTTTAAAAAAGACAAACCAATATGGAATCCTGCAGATTTACAATCTTTTTAGATTCCAGACTGGATAAACTTTAATAGACCAAAAGACAGATTTTTCTAGCTCATAACAACTATAACGGTAACTCTTATTATTACCACATATTTGGAAGCCTTAGGTTATCAATGGTGTAAACAATCTTTCCCCCCATCATTATTCTTGTTTTCTCTTGAGATGTTCTACATCTGCTGGAGTTGAACTGAATGCATGGAGTTCAACTGGATTGTGGAGTTTATTTACACCCAATTAAACATTTAAACTGAACAGTGGGGACAGAGAATTAATTGATACAGAACATTTCTGTCCCTAGCAATCTAAAATTAATAGGGTTATCAGTGCATGTAACATAGATGTTTGTGCGGGTAAGATTATCAACCTTGCTGTCGAGCAAAACCAAGCATTTAACAGTGATTGCTATACCATGTGCACTAATCAAACAGGAGGCAAGAAAGTAGGGGCAGTCAGGCCCAACACAGGTTATGTAGACAGTAAACACAGGGTCAATCACAATGGATTCAAATGTCTATACGCCAATGCACAGAGTATGAGGAATAAACAGGGTAAATTAGAAATTCAAGTAAATGAGAGCAGAAATGATATTGTTGACATTACGGAAACTTGGCAGGATGAAACCCACAAATGGAATATATAGCTAGAGGGATTTAAATTATTTAAAAGAAATAGACCAAATAAAAGAGGAGGTGGAGTTGCACTATATATAAGAAATAACTACATCTCTACAGATGAAAATTAATGATGAAAATTATCTTGAATGCATTTGGGTCAATATTAAAGGGGGAAAAATGACATTGCCATAGGTCTATACTATAGGCCACCCAACCAAACAGAGGAAATAGTTGAATTTTTTGCTAGTCAACTAACTAAGGTATGTAGGAAGCATATCACAATAGTAATGGGAGAGTTCAACTATCCTGACATCAACTAGTAGACAAACTCTGCACCAAGTGGAAGATCTAATAGATTCCTAACAATCCTAACAGACAACTTTGTTTCCCAAAAAGTAGAGAAGGGAACAAGGGGATCAGCCATATCGGACTTAATTCTCCCTAACAGAGATGAAATGGTAGAAGGTGTTGAAGCTACAGGAATCTTGGGGGCAAGTGATCATGCAATATTGGAATTTAACATTATGCAAGCACAAATAGTAGAACAAAGTCAAACTAGAGTCTTGGACTTTAAGAGAGCTAATTTCAATAAACTTAGAGAGATCTTGGGAAGGTTTCCATGGATGAGAATCCTCAAGGGGAAAACAACTCAAGAAGCTTGGGAAATTTTGAAAAGTGAGATTATCAAAGCCCAGTCTAGCACAATACCAATGAAGAAGAAAAATAACAGCTCCCAAAAGAAACCAGTATGGCTGCATAAAGAACTCTCTGAGAAATTGAAAGACAAAAAGAACAAGTATAAAAAGTGGAAAGAGGGGCAAATAACTAAGGTAGAATATCAGCAAATTGTCTGAGCCTGTAAAGATGAAGTGAGGAAAGCTAAGGCTCACAATGAACAAAGGCTTGCAACAAAAGTAAAAAATAACAAAAAAAGCTTCTCCCACCATGTTAAAAACAAGAAAAAAGTCAAGGAAACAATTGGTCCATTGCTGGGAGAAAGTGGCAAGAAGGTGACAAGCAACAGGGAGAAAGCAGAACTACTTAATCCATTTTTTGTATCTGTCTTTACACAAAGGGAAAAAACAGTTCAACCTATCAAAAACAGCACCACAAAAAAGAGATTAGGAACACAAGCTAAAATAGGGAGGAAAATGGTAGGTGAACACCTGTCTATCCTAGACAATTTCAAATCACCAGGAACAGATGGATTACATCCCAAGGTTCTGAAGGAACAGGCAGACAAGATCTCAGAACCACTGAACTATATCTTTCAAAGATCCTGGAGCACTAGGGAACTGCCAGAGGACTGGAAAAGAGCTGATGTAGTTCCCATCTTAAAAAAAGAAAAAAAAATCAGCCTGATCTCAATACCAGGGAAGATTCTGGAAAAGATAATCAAGCAATGAATCAGCGAACACCTAGAAGCAAACAAAGTAATAACCAAAAATCAACATGGGTTTGTTAAAAACAGATCATGCCAGACTAATCTTATTGCATTCTTTGACAAAGTGACAAAATTAGTGGACCAGAGGAATACTGTCGATATAATTTACTTGGACTTCAGTAAGGCATTTGATAAAATAGACCATAACCTACTACTAGATAAAGTAGAAAAATGTGGGTTAGACAGCATCATCACTGGATGGATTCATAACTGGCTGATCAACATGTAACTGGCTACTCAACATGTAGTCCTCAATGGAATTGCATCTACATGGAGGGAAGTATGCAATGGAGTACCCCAAGGCTCTGTTTTAGGCCCAGTACTCTTCAACATCTTCATCAATGACTTGGACAAGGGGATAGATGGGGAAATCATCAAATTTGCAGATGACACCAAATTGGCAGGAATAGCCAACATTCCAGAAGATAGGCTTAAGATACATAAGGATCTTGACAGACTTGAGCATTGGGCGCTATCTAACAAAATGAGATTCAATGGTGAAAAAAGTAAGGTTCTACATTTAGGCAAGAGAAACAAAATGCACAGGTATAGTATATGTGGTACCTTGTTCAATAGTAGTAACTGTGAGAGGGATCTTGGAGTCCTAGTGGACAACCATTTAAATATGAGCCAGCAGTGTGCAGCAGCTGCCAAAAAAGCCAACACAATTCTAGGCTGCATAGACGGATAGAATCAAGATCACGTAAAATGTTAATATCACTTTATAATGCCGTGGTAAGACCACACTTGGAATACTGCATCCAGTTTTGGTCACCATGATGTAAAAAGATGTGGAGACTCTAGAAAGAATGCAGAGAAGAGCAACAAAATGATTAGGGGACTGGAGGCTAAAACATATGAAGAACGGTTTCAGAAACTGGGTGTGTCTAGTTTAATGAAAAGACTAGGACTAGGGGTGACATGATAGCAGTATTCCAATATCTCAGGGGCTGCCACAAAGAGGGAGTCAAGCTATTCTCCGAAGCATCTGAGGGCAGGACAAGAAGCAATGGGTGGAAATTAATCAAGGAGAGAAGCAACTTAGAACTAAGGAGAAATTTCCTGACAGAACAATTAATCAGTAGAACAACTTGCCTCCAGAAGTTGTGAATGTTCCAACACTGGATGTTTTTAAGAAGATGTTGGATAACCATTTCTCTGAAGTGGTGTAGGATTTCCTGCCTAAGCAGGGGATTGGACTAGAAGACCTCCAATGTCCCTTCCAACTCTGTTATTCTAAATGATCGATGCCTGTCTCTTAAATCAATGTTGCCCTTCTCCCAAATGCTATCAATTACATGGCTGAGTAATCCAATACCCCCATTACTTTTACAGCTACTGTGTCAATAACATGTGGCCTTTACCCACGCACCCTGCTTTCCTTACTAGCTTCAACATTTGTACTACCTTAGCTAAGAGAAAATGGTTAACTTGTAAGTTAGAAGACTTTATGATTTTGTGCCACACTTAACCCAATAATAAAAATAAAGATCTTTTATGGCTATCAGATTTGGCATGCAAACATCCAGTAAAATGGAACTCAGTGTAAGAAAATAATTCATGTTTTTTCTGTATCTCTTTCAATATAATAGAATAACAGAGTAACAAAATTGGAAGGGACCTTGGAGATCTTCTAGTCCAGCGCCCTGCTCAAGCAGGAAACCCAATATCATTTCAGAGAAATGGTTGTCCAATCTCTTCTTAAAAACCTCCATGTTGGAGCACCCACAATTTACAGAGGCAAGTTGTCCTGCTGATTAATTCTTATGTCAGGAAATTTCTTCTTAGTTCTACATTGGATCTCTCCTTGATTAGTTTCCATCCGTTGCTTCTTGTCCTTCCTTCAAGTGCTTTGGAGACTAAGTTGACCCCCTCTTCTTTGTGGCAGCCCCTCAGATATTGGAACACTATCATGTCACTCAGTGGTGGGATTCAAATTTTTTTACTACTGGTTCTGTGGGCATGGCTTGGTGGGCGTGGCAGGGGAAGGATACTGTAAAATGTCCATTCCCTCCGCACTCCAGGGGAAGATTACTGCGAAATCCCCATTTCCTCTCGATCAGCTGGGACTTGGGAAGCATAGAATAGATGGGGATGGGGCCAGTCAGAGGTGGTATTTACTGGTTCTCCAAACTACTCAAAATTTCCGCTACTGGTTCTCCAGAACTGGTCATAACCTGCTGAATACCATCTCTGATGTCACTCCTAGTTCTTCTTTTCATTAAAGTAGACATGCCCAATTCCTGTAACTGTTCCTCATATATTTTAGTCTGCAGACCCCTAATCATCTTTGTTGCTCTTCTCTGCACCTAGAGTCTCAAAGTCTTTTTATATTGTAACAACAAAACTGGGTACAATATTCCAAGTATACTTTGAGATGCATTGAAAGACAGATGTAAAATACAATTTGCTAATCTGAAAAATAAAGAACTGTCATCTAAAGGCACATAACAACAGAAATGTAAATCCTAATGCAATATTCCTGGTTCAATTAGTTTATTCAACTTTTGCAGAAATAGAAGACTTCCTGAAGAAATAGAAGACTATCCTTTCTTTCAAGGTTTTTGGATTGTTCCAGCTTGGGGTTCTAAACTTTTTTCAGAGGCAATTGGGGAGATAAGAGCCTTTATTTCATATCCAATCCCTTCCCCCAGCTTTTCTAGCCTTTGTTTAAAAACCAAATATTTTTTCTATTTTCAGCAGCATTAAAGGGTATAAGTATTTGATTTTCTGTATGACCTCCAGTCTGACATGCAGTCTACCTTCATAATAGCCCCCTACTCCAGTAGCTAGATCGATTGGGCTATTTTTCTAGGCAAAATGGTTTTAAGAATAAATAAGCCATAAGGACATTATAGTGCCAAGTTTAGGGTGTTGAATCTCAAACTTTATTTAAGCACCCAAGCATGGAAGTAATAATTCAAATTCTTAATTTCTTAATTAATTTATTCATTATCCAGCATTGAATAATAGGCTGTTATACTATGTAGTGTATCAGTATCCAAAACAATGGTTTGTTTTAAGCATGTTTGCTGGTACAAGCCAGAGTAATTTTTGCGGACAAGCAATCCTGATTTTCATCCATTCATCTTTGTTTTAGCTGAAGACAGTTCTGGTCAGCCAATAACAAACCATGGCTTCGAACTGATTACTACTAAACAACTACTGTTTTAAATCAAAAGCAAATAAAGCATATTGAAGTTTAATATGTATGTATCTTTCATATTATGTGACAGAGGTAAAATATATTTGCAGATGAAAAAATGAAGGATAAATGTTTTTCAAATGTTAATTAAATTGTGGAGTCCTTGGTGTTGTCTGAGCTTGGTTGTTTGCTTTCAGAGTTCCATTATCCAATTAGGAAACATCATCAATAATATGACAATTGTAGTCCAGGCATCAGAAAAGGAAAGAGGAAGGAGGAAAATCTGCTTGATCTTTTCTGCTCAAACTTTAAAAATAGAAGCAATCAAGGAGAAGGATGGCAGACAAAGCTAAATAAAGAGAAAAGCAGGCGGGCAGGAACCCAATATGCCCAGAGACTGTCAAAGTGGTTAAAATGTGACTCTCTATCTCCACATTCCATATCAAAATTCTTCATTGCTCGGAATGTCATCCTTTTGAAACTGATTTGTTACTACCAGTTAGACACCCAAACTACTTTTTGTTGAGATGTGCAAAGGTGAAATTCAAGAAATTCAAGACAACAGCTTGGACTTTGATTGGGCCCCTTTTGATTATCCAAATAGCCCTCCATCAAAACATATTGTTTCCCAGGATAGTTCAGGCTGCTAAAATTGGAAGCCCCTAATGCTGGCAGTGAATCTTTCACTGGCATGATTTCCCTGCAGATAGCTTCTGCAGGGAAAGATCTCAAGCAGTCAGCCATCTATCTCTGAAAATCAGTGTCAGTTGAACTAAATTATCTTTTCATTCTAAAATTTCAACTTATCTCCAAGGTTATGGGATTTTTTTTTTGGTGCAGGGTTGCAGTGATAATAACATGTGAGAGCCTTGGCCATATGTAAGCATTTTTATGACTCATGTATTTTAAGGCAAAAGATGACTAATAAGCAACTTTACAAGTGAAATCACATATACAACATTGAACTTCTCTTGTATTTTACTGCTGGGTGTGTGCGGGCAGGGTGGGGGCAGTTTGAAAAGTCAGGTTGTGAGTGTGATTAAAGACAACCTCCTTTTAATGTGTTCCCCTACCTTCTATTTTAATTTATCTTCTACAAAGATAATTTTTTCCTTTAAAGAAACCTGTTTATTTATCTCCTGTGCATACATACAGTACATTTCTCCATTGCTTTGGGCTCTTGTGGCTCTTAAACAGTCGTTCTCAACCTGATGTCCTCCTAATGATTTGGAAGATTCTTATAATCCTACTTCTTTCACACATGCTGGCTGAAAATGTTAGTTGAACTCAACAAGGCTGCTTTAATCCATAAAAAGGGTTCCTAATGTTCAAATAAATAATGTTCAATGTTCAAATCTAATAAATAAATAAATAAACTTGCACATTATGCCATTAAGACTTCAAGAAAAAATTGTTGTTGTTTTTGTTGTTGTTGTTAGTTGTGAAGTCATGTCTGACCTATTGCGACCCCATGGACAACATTCTTCCAGGCCTTCCTGTTCTCTACCATCCCCTGGAGTCTATTTAAGCTCACACCGACTGCTTCGGTAAATCCATCCAGCTAAAATTCTATAGGTGTCCCCTCTATTTTGGTTCAAATTTGGTTCAAGGCCCCTCTAATTTGGTTCAAATATAGCTTTTGGTGAAATGTGCTTTAGATTACTGTGGAAATCTAAAATAAAAGTTGGAAACCCTGCGATGAACAGGAAGGGAATTCCATAAAGCTCTTTAGATCTGATTGCAGTTATAATTCGGGGGATGGAGGCATCATTTAAAAACTAGAGAATTTTAGAGGGGATTGCTTAAGATGACTGTAGCTTGGGAGGCATGGCATCCTACTGTCATGTCATCTGAAATCTATCTGACCACTGTGATACACAAACGTTACCATATGGACCACCAGTTGAGGCTCTTTTGTCTTGCCAAACTGAACAAAAGAACTTTACAAAATGCAATTTGGAATGGGAGAAAAAAAAGAGAGACGGCATTGAACAGATGTATACAATATGCATGCAATAATGTGTAAAACCTCCATGAACCAATATGCCATTATTACTAAAGGGTGTCTAGTGTCTAATTAAATAAATAATAATCACCTGTCTACTACTGATCCACAGAACCAATTTAAGGGGCTAAAAATGGGAGAAGTTTTCCTCTGCCTTTTTCTGGTAGTCCTCTTTACGTTGGGGTGCTAATCCTACCTCCACCTCCAGCTGCCTTTCATGAGCCTTTCCCCACGTATCTTACATGGTCTTGGTGGATGCCTACTAATCTCTCCCATTCTTGTACGCCTGGAGCTTTCCTGGACACCTCCCCTTTTATTGGTGCTTCAAAAGGTCTTTCCGGAAGGTTGCTCTAGCAGAAAAGACCAGCTTGTGTGGTATAAAAAGGGGCCAGGGTTGTGGCTGAAACCTTGCAGATGTTAAGAAGAAGAAAGGGAGATAGACTGAGAGAGGAAGAGGAGGAGAGAAGAAGGAGAACTCTCATTGCAGCAACAGGTAAGTAATGCTTCTTGCCTTGGCTGCACTTTAATTCTTTAGATACTGGTCCTGTAAGTTTCTATCTGAACAGATGACAAGGATTGCTTCAAGAAGGGAAAAACTCAGACCAGGGCATGGCAGGAGGTAGTTTTGGAGGCAAGGAAGCAAGTTGCCATCTATGGCATGTCCTGTTTCTAAGTTTCTATTATATTGCAGATAGCCTTTACAACAGATCTGATCCACTTTTATTTGCTTCTTTCCCAGCCAACTGAAGGGCGGTAAGTGGTAAGAGCTTATTTCACATGCATAGTTTTGCTTGCTCTTTTTGTAGACAACTTCTGCTCTCTGCTTAATTGTCCAGGAGTTGTGCCTGCATAGACAGTTGCAAATGAAATATCCCAAGTGGGTTGTATGCACATTTTTGAATTGAGGGTGAATAATTCTTCCATGGAGCTGCAATGCAAATCAAAAGCAGTTCCATTATTTTGGAGATTAAAAAAATCCAGTTTGGTTATTACATAAAGGAGATGTGTAAGATCCTTGCATGTAAGAGCCTGAACGTGGGAAATGTTATGTATTGAATATATAAAGTTGTGTTAAGCCCTGCTAAAGTGAAACTAACCTTTAGATGAACCTAACTGTTAATTCCAACTGTTTTGGAGGGAAATTTAGAACAGTCATATTTGTGCAGGCTTTTTCAAGTATTATGATTGGTTAAGGCCCTGTGGGCCCAGAGTATAAATTACAGGCATTTGCCTGCTGTTCCAGTTCCAGTTTGGAGCCAATAAATGCTGTTGTATCTATGCTGGTCTGCTTCTTGTTTACCGAAGCCAACTACACAATAGTGGCGATGAAGGTGGGATACTGCAGAGGAGAGAGCTGCTGCTAACCAAGAGACTTAAATCACTGGGTGTCAGACCAGGTAAAGAGCCCTTGTGGGACTACGCTCTCTGCCCTGCCTGCCAGTAAGACACACTAGAAGCACCGAAGTACCTGAGGGATCCGTCTCCAGGATTCCTAAGTGCGGCCCAGCTCCAACCGCAGCAGTATAGGCATTAACCAGCACCATAGGGGTCTTCTCAAAATAGTTAAACTAGGAAGACTCAATGAGTTCGATATTACTCACCTGGAACAGTGGAACTCATAGGTCTCCTGCATAGGCAACTATTTCTGGACTAACCGGGTCATAGATGACAGCCTGAAGGCGGCAACCCTGTTATGTGTCTGTGGACAAGCCACATTTGATATTGCTACAAACTTGATAGCACCAGCAAACATAGAGACAGTGGCCTATGTAGACCTCAAGAAAAAAAAATAAGGGAACATTTTGAGCCTAAACTCTTGGTCATCGCCCGGTGCCATGCATTCAAGCAATGTGAACAGAGATCCGGGGAATTTGCAGCAGAGTTTGTGACAGCCCTTCACCAAGTGTTATGTCAATGCAAGTTCCCTTATCTGGAAGACCATCTCAGAGACAGGCTCGTTTGTGGCCTATGTAATAGTGAATTATAGCCTATTCGCCATGGAGAAACTGAGTTTCCAAGACACATTGAAGGAAGTCATGGTGGATGAGGCTGACGGAGGGGCAATGAAGACTCTCAGGCCACCAAAAACAAACACCAGCCCTGTAGCCAATACACCAAATGTAGCCAATGGTGGGTGCCACTCAAATCATTGAGCTTATTGCTAACTGACTTCCAGAATCACTGTGTTTCCATAAGGAGTGAAGCTAACCATTAGAATACAATTCAGAGAGTTTGAGGGCCCCCTTAACATAGTAGTCATAGAGGGGCCACACACCAGCCTAATAGGACTGGACTGGTTCGAGGTTCTGGGCATCAGGGTAACGTGCATCCATTGAACCCAAATAGCTGATCTAGAAGTGGTATGCCAACAATATATTGATGTATTCAGCACTGAGCTGGGGCAATACAAAGGGGCACCCATTTCACTTAACCTCGATCCAGCAGTAACTAATCCAATTAAAACCGCACAGAGTTCCCTTTGCATTGAAGCCTAAAACTGATGTGGAGCTAGACAAGCTGGTACAGCAGAGAATGCTCCAACATGTAGCACTGGACTGTAGCCATTGGGAGACTCCCATAGTGACCCCAGTTAAGCCTACCAGAGACGTTCGCATTTGCGCAGACTAAAAGTGCACCATAAACAAGGCACTACAGCAGCATGCCTACCGTGTACCAGTGGTAAACCACATCCTCCACTCGCTCCAGGGAGGCTGCATCTTCACTAAGCTAGACCTTGCCCAGGCCCTCCAGCAGCTACCGGTAGATGGCGCTACCACAGAAGCACAAACAATAGTCACACACAGAGGTGCATTCCAAGTGCACTGCTTGCAGTTTGTGGTAAGCATAGCACCAGGGTTGTTTCAAAGTATTATGGAATGAACACTGAAGAACATTCCTGGCATTTTTCCATACTTTGATGACCTCCTGATTGTGGGGGAATCAGTGGCAGTCCTGGTAGCACGTCTCCATGCAGTTTCCACGAGGCAGGCCTAAAACTTGAGAGGGAAAAGTGCCAGATCTGCATGGAGTGATGATGATGATGATGATAACAACGCCAGATATCACAGTTGTTGAATGCCAGATATCACTGTTGTTGAGTGCCGAAGCATATAGTTTATTGACATTGCTGTACCAGGATATTCCAGAGTCTAAGAAAAAGAACTGGAAAAAAATCATGAAGTATTGTGACCTGGCCATCAAAACTACATGGCTATGGATGAAACACGTAACGGTGATACCCATTGTCATCGGGGGCACTTGGTACCATGTTCAAGAATTTTGTAAAACACATCAAGAAATGGCAGCTTCCTGCAATAACACCAGCAGAACTGCAAAAAACTGTGCTACTCGGAACATTGTATATTTTAAGAAGATACTTGGTTGATATCTTGGTACCTAGAACACTGGCAGCAACCTATATCAACCATTAGCACCAGTCAATCGTATTTGTGACACATTTTTAAATGTTCAGTTGACTGAGTTTCATGTTTAATGAATAAAAGAGATAATAATAATATGGCAAGCTAAACCCAAAGTTTTCTTCTCACCTCTGCAAAATAGGTATTTGTCTTTTATGTTCTATCCATTAATATTTGTCATCCATAGGGCCCACTTATCCCCAGTCTTTTGCAAAATAAGTATTTGTCCTTTCACTTTTGCATCCATCAACCAAAACTAGTTATAATCCACAAAGATCCAGAAAGAATTCTTTTCTATAGTAGTCCCAATCTTTTCCCACAGTAGTTTCCAAAACAAAACACAGTCTTTAATCTATTCCCTAGTACCAGATATAGCAGTTCTCAAAACAAAGTATTATCAGTCTTTTGTTGAGTCTAACCAGTTCAAGCTATTTCTTCTTGTATATACCAACTTTAGCCAGCGGATGGCAGCTTTGTATCTCCCTTCTTTGGAATCTCCCTTTTTCATAAAAATATTTTGGTGAATTTAGTTTAGGTTCTGGGTAGAAATTATGCAATCCTTACCCCAATCAGATACTCTGTTTCTTTCTCTTCTGCTTTTCTTCATGCTTACTTGTTATGGCTATCAAATATGATAAAGGCAATTTATACACACCAAAAAGCTAAAGTGATGGTGAATGGAGATGTGACAGAAAATTTTAATATAAACAAAGAAACAATATCGACAAACAAGCATCCTGGGTCTGGTTGAACACTCAAGACAAAGCATTCAAGGCGGTAAAATCATTGCTATCCTTGGACTCTGCCCTAGTTCATTTCAATGAAACCCTACCAGTAACACTAGCCTGTGACGCTTTGCCATACGACATTGAGGCAGTACTAAGCCACAGGATGCAAGATGGTAGAGAGGTCTCCATCACATACTATTCTAGAATGTTATCATTGGCTGAAAGGAACTATGCCCAGATAGACAAGGAAGCCCTCACCATAGTGTCTGGAATTAAGAACTTCTTATATGGATGAACCTTCACCATCTTTACAGACCACAAACTTCTGTTTGGTCTCTTCACAGCAGACAAACAGACACTGCAGATCCTATCGCTGCGAATGCTATGATGGATAAAAGTCAAAGCAAGAATCTGTATAGCATCCTTAAATCCCTGGCTAAAGCGTAACATCTTTCTGCAAGGTCTTGCTCCATTAATCCTCCAAGACAAATTCTCTTCATCATGAATCAAGGCTGTGGAATCCAACCTTGCAAAATTAGGCTTCTCCCCAGCTTTAATACTCAAGATGGACTATGATCTAGCAAGACATACCTTGTGACAAAGGGTGGAGGACATTGAGAGTCAGGCAGACTTAGGGAAAGCTCTACTGTTTCTGGCTCCAGATGCCATTAGATGTGTTGCTGCTCCTGCCAGCTATCTTAGTCAGTTGGAATCAGCAAACCACCGGAAAGCATTTGCGCTTGAATGGTGCCATGCGCTTCCATCGGCCATCCTGTATGGCAAGTATGAAAGGATACCATTCACAGAAAGTCTCTGTCCCTGCGGCTCAGGAGAGGTGGAGACTGTGGGAGACATGCTCCTTAGATGTTCCTTTTATACAGAGATTAGAAAAAACATATTCTGCCAATAACTGCTAGGTATCCTAGCGATTCCGACACTACCTATCTTCACTGGCTGCTTCAGGATGAACAGTCCATAACTACAGCACAGGTGGCCAGATTCTGTGCAGCAGCACTGGGGATTCATTGCAAATACGTGTCTTCTCCACCATAGCGATGTTATATAACAATTGTGGCAAACCCTTTGCACTGCTTAGTCATTTCCCTTTTAGCGTTGAACCTACAATGGGCAACACAGTTTAGGGATTGCAACTATCATATAGTCCGACCATGTATAATTGACCCTGGATTTTATTATAGATTTTAGTTGTTATTTATTATTTTATACTAGAATTTTTAAGTGTATATATACTGAGTGCTTTTATTTGTTTTGGTCTAAGACTGTAATAATAAATTGTTATTGTTGTTGAACAGCTCACAAAAAGACACTTCCTTCCAGAATACAATGAAGTTCTTCAGATTTCATCTTTGAACTGGCATGCTATTATTGAAATATGAATCTTCTAGATGAACTAGCAAACTAACTTGGTAGTAGAAGGATAGACATCCCTGGAGAGCAGCCTAGTCGCTTTCTGTTTGGAACCAAATGGGTCTGTGAACGTTCCAGCAGACCCTGAAATAATAGAGGGGGAAAGTTGAAATGTAAATGTTGAAATGAGAGAGAGGGAAAAAAAATCAAAACCATTTTTCCCCTGCAATATATGTGTTTATTTATAGGAACATTCTTGAAAATACCTCTTAAGAATAATGACACAATCTTGCCCAACATCTGGAGGAGATTTGTAATAATTTTAATGTACATAGAAATGTACATAGAAAATAGGCTTATTTGTTCAGAGACTTGTTGAAAGTGACAGGGTGATGGTGGAATAGTACAAATAGTCTCGTGAAGGCCTTAGCCGACCACTCAAGAAGTTTAGCTTCACCTCTTTTTCTTTTGCAATAAATTTCATTCCTGTATTTCTGTGGGATTAGCAGCTGTAACTAGGCATGGTTTAGTGGGAGTTTGGGTACTGGACATAGTTATAGCATCATAAACCATAGGTAAAGGTAAAGGTTCCCCTCGCACATATATGCTAGTCATTCCCAACTCTAACACCAAATTTAAGACACCTGCTCCCCCTTCACACCTGAGAGCTTGTAACACTAACACATCAGATGACACAAGGGAGGGAAAACAGCTACTTGGGCCCCATTTGGATATTATCACTTAGGGATGTCCTCACTTTTGTTGCTGGCTCTCCTTAACCTATATTACTTTGCTTCCTTTGGTGGCCAATATTTTTGTCTCAGCAGAAACAGTCTTCTTTCTCTGAAGATGCTGAACTCCCAGTGGAGTAGTCTTTGGGCCATCATGAGAGTTCTGCTCATCCATTCAGTGGCAGGAGTGTATATCCTCTGTTGGTCTTGGGACATAGACACAGAACTGAAGAAGAAGGTAAGTGGACTGTTCACCTAGGACCCTCTTTTTCTTAGATGGCTGTATTTGGGAGAGATGGCACAGAACTTAGACCAGTGATGGCTAATCTTTTCTGGACCGAGTGCCCAAAATGCATGCATCTGTGTGTAAATGTGCACATGCATGCCCAAATCCCCAAAATGTAATGCGTGTGCAGCCCCCGCGCACGCACCCCACCCCATGCATCCGCGTCTGCTCTCCTGCACACGCCCTGTCCCCCCCGTGCATGCGTGGCAGAGACCCAATGACCAGCTGACTGGCAGGAGATGCGTACACATCCACAGCAGAGCTGAACTGGGGTGATGTCTCACGTGGCCACAGAGAGGGCGCTGTGTGCCACCTCTGGGACTTGTGCCATAGATTCGCCCTCACAGACTTAGACCATCCAATGAAAAGGTTGTGAATTAAATTCAGGTAAAGCCAAGAAAATGCCTTTTAACGTTGGCATGGAATTTGTTACTCAACCTTATGGATGATAGTCACTTGCTTATAAGGGGATTCAATAGAGATTATTGTTCTTAATGGTCTCCGAGCTTGATTATTGTCCTGAAGGCATTACATTACCCAAACTAGGTAACTTCACCAATGCACTGATGGATAATGAAACAGAAAACAACCAAGCTCAGGAAGAATCGTGTATGCTAATTTTTTTAAAAAGCCAAATGACAACTGACTGTGGGCACATTACATAATTAAAATCAAATATCTTTTAAAATCATGCTTTATTATCCATATACTGGTCTAGACTTTCACGGCCAGTATCTGTAGTGCAATGTTAAGCTTCAGAGTTTAGTGTGTGGCAATGCACCTCTGGTGGGTCGCTCATGAGAGCCAATTAAAGGAAAGACACGGAGAGGTTTTCCTTGGGATGAAGCCGACCCTTGCCAAAACCTGGGTCGCCCCTTTTATTGAGTACAAACAAAGAACTGGTGTGTACAATTACATCATAAACACATGATTAATAACAAGCCAATAATGAGGTTACAGCACATTCAGAAGCGATGCCTCAAAGGTGGGGAAAAGGGGTGAAACAGGGGGGGGGGGGTTTAAAGGATCCTACACATATTTCTATAGTCCATCTCGAAAGCTCACCAGCCAGGCATTTCTCATGTTGCTTTGTTGTTAGAAGTGCTTATCAGTTGATATATTTCGAAATGCCAAGGCCTTCTTCTTCACTAGCAGTATGTTACATTGCTGTAGCTAGCTAGAAGGAATGTTACACCAAGATAATGTTGTCCATCGACCTGAGCTTTGTACATGCCTCGAGAGGAGAGTTTTAGATAGGGCTGGGTACAATTTGTTGCAACTTTATATGTGAGCTTAGAAATAGCATAATGGCATATTGTAGCAAATATCAAAGCATAGAAAAGCATATATGAAAGCATATTGCAATACAAGATTATATATTGTCATAAGAAATATAATGCGTATAATTTCATACAAAAGCATATAAAAGGCATATAAAAGTATATTGCAACATCTCCTCATTTTTTGTCTTTAAATGAAGAGAGGAAAAACTTGTTTAAGTAGACAGATAAACATCTTAAAATGCAGAAATGTTCTCATCACTGGGCATAGTAAAAGGACGTTTCAGATGTAGCTGCCCATTATCCATTTGGTCACTGATGTCCTCTGAGTCCAGAAAGTACTTTGTTTCACAAACATGAACATCTTTCCTATCAGAGGAGAAAAAACTTTTGCACAATTGGAAAAGAGAAGGAATACATTGTATGCAACAACACAACAACACAAGAATGACAATAATACACATGATGGAATAACAGAGGCTCTTTAGCCAAGAGCCATCTGGGAGCCATGACCACAGACCATCCCACCAGGCTGGGAGGATATCTTCTCGGATCTGGGAAGCCAGCTCCTTCAAGGAATCAATCTGATGTTTGACTAGCCGGGAAGTGTCAGACAAATTGAAACAACACATGTTTTTGACAGATTCACAGCCTAAATGATGTAATAGCAATAAGAAATCTATAGCAGCACGGTTGTCTAAGACAGCATGTCTAAGTTCTGACTGTTCTAGGTTGAGAGCAGCTATCGCTGCAGACGTGAAATTGATAGTTTTTGCTAGTGAGCAAGCAATGCGATGAGCAGTCCTGTGGTTGTGCATAGCTAATGCTGGAACACCGATTATGGACACAGCGAGGGAAATGTACTCAGCCTTACTCATGAGATATATTGAGCTGTCACATGTTTCATCAAGGACCACTGTGGACCTCCTTGTCCGTTGAATGGGGTCATATGTGTGAGTGAGGTCCTGTTTGGTCAGTAGAACTGCAGTAAGGCGAATACAGCACAAGGAGCAGAGTTTTAGATAGGGCTGGGTACAATTTGTTGCAACTTTATATGTGAGCTTAGAAATAGCATAATGGCATATTGTTGTAGCAAATATCAAAGCATAGAAAAGCATATATGAAAGCATATTGCAATACAAGATTATATATTGTCATAAGAAATATAATGCGTATAATTTCATACAAAAGCATATAAAAGGCATATAAAAGTATATTGCAACATTAGTGACCATGGATTAGACAACTATGGCTGTCATCTTGAGAGTATCTCCTTTTGTCCCATTCTTTGTACATCTTCTTAGCGTTTCCTTTTCTTCACTCCTGACGTCTCTAAAATGTTGTGAAATTGGGAATTATGATGATGCAATGTGTTTGTTTGAAAAGATCCTTAGCAGCGCAAGGAAGCTCTTTGCATTAGAGACCACATTCAATGTCTGTCTGTCTGTCTACCTGCAGGCCTATCTATCATCATCTTCTTCTTCCTCCTCTCCTCCTCCTATTTATATGTCATCTCTCTCTCTCTCTCTCTCTCTCTCTCTGCATGAAATCTGAGAGTGATGTGATACTTCATTACAGGACAGGGAATAAACTTTCCATCTCTTGCTTTCATTTAATTTATTTTGTCACTTGAGGCAAAGTGGTAAACTGTGCTGAAGTTTAATCCATCTGTTTAGCCCCACTCTTCTGGAAATCAATGAATTCCTTTTGAATCCCCTTTGTGGAGGGGAATGTAATCCATGGATTTACATGGTATAATCCAGCTATAGAAGGGGAACCCACTGAAGTAAGGGACTATGGAAGGAGAGTGTAGCAGAAGCAAGCTAAGCTGAGTTACCCACTGAATGGCTGATAATGGGAATTTCATTTCCCTATTGTATTATCTTTGATCTGCTTTTCCAGACCACCGGTCCTTCCATTTCTTAAGCTTTTACAATGCATTTCAAAATTAAAGCCAAAAAACTCTGAAATAAATACCTTTTTCAGATCTATATCTATATCTTTGCATGTCCAGAGCTCACGGAGATGTCAATCAATAAATGGCAATAATTGACACCTTTTTGGTTGCTGATAACTGAACCCTCCTGAACCCGAACAAATCAGTTGAAATCCCTCGTCTCCAACTATAAGAATAATATTGCTCTTCTACCACAATGTTGTGCATATTTAGTGGTTTGTAACAACAACAAAAAATCCGAGAGGCTGATGGAAATGCTGGGAAGGGAAGGGCACCCTTATGATCGGCATGGCGGCAAGCCTGCATGTATTTGAAAACCTCAAGGGAGATCCCAAATGTTAGAAGAATGGTGGCAAAATCTTTCCCAATGGGCAGGAAGTAACAAACTGGTGGTGGCAGGCAGTGCTAAACCCGTACACACATTAAACACCAGAACATTGGAAACTGGTTGCTGAAACTGCATCTAACTTGGTTTCACATGGAAATGAAAGAGTTAAACTGAGCATGGGAAGAGGAGGTATGTGGTGAGGATTTCCTCCCAATGGAAAACAGAACCCTGACCTGAATTACGGAAAGACTGAACTTCTTGATGTAGTAGCAAAACCAGTAATTTTGCAGATTTGAAAGATCAAAATAACTATTCCTTGCTGGGGAAAATAGTGGAGGCATGAGGCATTTATAATGGAATAGAGGTGGGAGGGCTTCACTAATGTGGAAATTGCTGGTAAGTGTGAAAGGGATGCCTGGAAGCTCAGGATGTTCACTGAGGAGAAAAGGATCTCATTCTGAATGTTCTTTAAGAAGCAAAGGCAGGATGTAAATCCAGTGGATATATGAAGCGTTGACAGGAGTAATTTTGTCTTGCTATCTAACTTCATTTAGGATTTCAAACCATTTATCTCACCTAGTCTAGGATCAGAGGTGTTATTCAGCAGGTTCTGACCAGTTCTGGAGAACCGGTAGCGAAAATTTTGAGTAGTTTGGAGAACTGGTAAATACTACCTCTGACTGGCTCCACCCCCATCTATTCTCTGCCTCCCGAGTCCCAGCTGATCGAGAGGAAAAGGGAATTTCGCAGTAACCTTCCCCTGGAGTGGGGTGGGAATGGAGATTTTACAGTATCCTTCCCCTGCCACGCCCACCAAGCCATGCCATGCCCACAAAGCAACGCCCACAGAACCCGTAGTAAACTTTTTGAATCCCACCACTGTCTAGGATCCAATTTCCAACAATGGCTAGAGATTCGTAAGTGGGAAATAGAAACCCAAAAAAGTTTCCTTATTTTTTTTGCTATCTATCAACATTGAGAAAAGCAGTTTTTGCTGGTTCCTGACCAAGTGAAACATATAGGAAATTCTTTCGGTGGAAGGATGCAAAAGCAGCTATGACAAGAGTGGTTTGACTGGCTAGGTGAGATTCAGTCAACTTTTTGGTGGTACCAACTATTCTTAGATCAAAGCCTTCTCTCAAATTGCTTCCTGCTTTAAAGGAATACATAATCCATGTGCTAATAAGATTCTAAATAGGACTGAATTAAATTTAAATAGGAGCAGTTCAGCTTTAGAAAAATTTGCCTGCAAATCAACAAACTCTTGGCAGATTTGCTGGTGTGTCTGACTTTCTTTGCTGAGGCACTAACCCTGAGAAAAGGAGGAAGGGGAATGAGCTGTAGCCTAAATTGAAACTTTGTACAGTACTTTTGAAGTCAATATCTCCCTGTTTGTCCCCTGTTTCCATTGCAGGAGTGCCTCAGGGCCTGCAGAATGGACCTTTCAAATGAGTCTCCAGTATATCCAGGAAATGGTCAAATGCAGCCTCTCTCTGAAAATATTCAGAAGTACATCCACTGGAACAAATTTAGGAAGAGTAACAGCAACGGTGGCAGTTTAGGCAGCAAAAGAAAGAAACTTTTCAGTGACTTACTTGCAGATCTCTTAGCTTTTTCAGAAATGCAAGAGAACTGGGAAGGAGACTTGGAAAGCCACCAAGAGTCCCGTAAAAAGCGAAAAGGCAAGAGGTCCTATGCAATGGAGCATTTCCGATGGGGGAAGCCAGTGCGCAGGAAGAAGCGACCCGTCAAAGTCCCTGCAAATGGGGCGGCAGAGGAGGGAACTGTGGTGGATTATCCTGAGGATTTTAGAACACACCTTAACTCGGACATTGAATACCCTGAAGAGGACTACTACATAGACCATTAATAGAGCAGCGAAGCCACTAAGGTGGACAAAGGAAAACAGCTGAGAAAAATAAAAAATGATAATCCTGCCTTCAAGATGCACCACTTTCGGTGGAACTCCCCAGCCCTTCCCAAGAAGAAGCACTATGGCGGCTTCATGAGCACAGTCACTCTCCTCTAGTGACTCTTTTTAAGAATGCCACCATCAAAACTGCTTATAAGAAAGAGCAGTAAGAGTGAGGGAGATCAGGGCCAACCACACCCTGGCATTGTAGCAATGGGGAAAAGGGCCTGGGCACCTCACCTATGAATTTCTCTGACATATTTCATGATAATATTATTAACGGATATCATTTATTTTCATTGTTCTTATTAATGCTAAATTAGAAACTCACTGCTTAGGAGACACTTTCACGTTTGCCTTCTGGTTTTGAATATACCAATAATTGGCGGGAAGCGTGGGTGGCAGATCTTTAAGGTGACATCTGCCATTGTGTGCAAGTAAGCAGGAAGAAGAGCTAAAGGAGTAGTTATCTTTCAGAGGGACAGATTATTTTTATATTTTAAACCAGCTGTACAATACTGTAAATGAAAGGATTAAAGTTATAAAATACAACTACTAATACATTTTTTTTGCAAACTAACCCAGTCTCCGAGGTTGTCTTTTTGGTCACTTGAAGTGCAATATTCATCATTTCAGAGTCTTCAGCCTGTCAAATGGTGTCAACATTAAAAAAAAAAAAGATAAATTAAGAGAAGGCTTATTTTTGGAGGGGGAAAAAAACTATATTTGGATTTGTCTTTAAAAGCCAAGAGTTAGTCAAGAAGTGAGTAGACCAAAAAGAAGACAAAGCCAAATCACTTTTACTGTGTTTCCCGGAAAATACGACTTATTCAAAAAGTAAGGCCTAGCCCAATTTTTTTTTGGGTAAGACTAATATACTCCTTACCCCAAAAATAAGCCCTAGTGAAAGGGTGAGCGTGGCCAGAACACGAAGCAATCCTTCCGTTCACTGATCAGCTAATGGCAGCTGGGTCCCTTAATCGCGATTTGTGGATCATTTGAGCTGATCAGGAGCTGCCTCTCGTTCTATCTCTCAGGGCACCTGGAAGTGTTTCTTGCACACTCTTGTCAGTCCCAGCCCTGCTACGGCACCAGGCAACCTCGCAGCTGAGGGCCCCTTGGACTTCTGCTGCTTCTGCTTTTGGCTGCACGCAAGGAAAGCAGCAGAAGCAATAGAAGTATTTCTTTCTCTCCCCCAAACCTTGCCAGAAATGAGTTTTTGTGGGATTTGTTGCGCTGCCGCTGTCTCTTGGAGCAGGACTCTGCAAGGCTTGTGCCATTGCACACACAAATGGCAGCACCGCTGCGAACATCATCATACTGGCACTACCACAAGCGTCATCATACCAGCACAGCTGCCATCCTGCCCATTGCGGATGTGGTGGTATGTTGAAGCTCACGATGGTGCTGCTGTTCATACGTGCAATGGCACAAGCCTTGCAGAGTCCTGCTTCAAGAGGTGAAAGCAGCGGGCCATGTCAGGATAGCACTCTCCTGGTTCGGTCTGGGTGCTAGTGGCACCGGCAGCTAATGAGGTGCGCAGCCAGCACGAAGAACAAGAAGGTGACAGTGGCGATGGGACATTCTATCGCAGTGGCATGGCCAGGCTGACGGCATGGTGCAGAGTCCTGGAAAGCATGGCTGGAAGTGTGTGCATGGATACAATGGTGAACAGCTGACAAGTGGCTGTGTTGTGCTGCCACAGGAAATCCCGCTGCCGCCTCCCTATTCTTCACGCCGGCCACGCACCTCATTACCTGCCAGTGCCACTTTCAGACAAACCTGGCCTGGAGAGTGGCCTGCTGACGAGCGGCTGGCAGGCACTGTCCTGACGTGTCCCGCTGCCGCAGCCTTGCTCATCATTTGACTTGTGCCCCATCCACCCCCGGGTATGGTGATGGGGACTCAACAAGGGGTACTCGGCTGCGAGGTTGCCTGGTGCCGCAGCAGGGCCAAGGCTGGCAAGAGTGTGCAAGAAACACCTCCAGGTGCCCAGAGGGATAGAATGAGAGGCAGCTCCCAATCAGCTCAGCTGATTTGCGGGCTGCAGTTAAGGGCTCAGCAGCCATGAGGTGACCACAGTCTCCGCCTCCTGCACCTCAAAAAAAATGAAGACTTCCCCAAAAATAAGGCCAAGCGCTTATTTCAGGGGTCAAAAGAAAATAAGACCCATCTTATTTTCGGGGAAACATGGTAGATACATATCTCAAGGGAAATGGATGCTATCTCTAAATATTTTCCTTTTCCCCCTATCACCTCCATTACATTGGTTACCAATTTGATGGGGAACTGTACTGTGAATACCTCACTTGGCTACAATTCGGTTGAAAATGAGCATGTGCTTGATAACCAACCAAAAGATCTTCCACATAATGAGTTTTGACGCCTCAGTTTCATGAAAAATGATCAACAACAATTTCATCAAAACTGCGAAGGAGAGGCTGATACAGAGAACCAAGAGGCACATTTAACTGCTATGTTGGAACATCTTCAGGAGAAGCTGAGGGGTCAATACTAGTAAGGATGGAGATGGAAGGTATGAGTTGCGCTGGATCAAGACATGTATGCTAGACCACAATGTGTGTAAAGAAAAACAGGATCACTCCTTTTTCAGGATTTTTATATCTCTTGTGAATTCAATAATTATGTTTCTATGGTAGCCAACTAAATATCTCTAGGGACATGATAGTCATGGCCCTATTTTTCTTTCATGGTTATTGATATTCAGAGATGTGCAGCTTCTCAAGAAGTTTAATGGAAGCCATATGAGTCCTTTGAATGAGCAGAATGGTGGCCTAGAGATGGAGCTCTCACCTCACAATCAGGAGACTGTGAATTTGATCCTAGCAGCAGACATTTCTCACTCTGGGCACAAAGAGAAAATATCTACTGTGAGCTCTGCATAGGTATCAGGAAGGGCATCTGGCCAGTAAACACAGCTCAATTCAATCACTGACTCTACCCCAATGCAAGGTGTTAAAAGGAAAAAAAAATGGGAGCCCTATGCATGAATTTGCCTATCCCACTAAATTGATGACTCTAGCCCAGTGACGTCAAACACAGGGCCCGGCTATGGCCTGCGATGTGGTTAGATCCAGCCCACAGGCTGTCCTGGAAAATGTAAGGGGCTGACCTGTGTGGCCTTTGCCCGGTCTACCCAGTGGGAAGAGTAAACATGCCAGCAGTTAGGTAGTGATGTCAATTTGGCCAGGCTTACCCAGTTGGCCACACCCAGTGAGTGGTGTCAAGCTGGTCACACCCTCTCATTTGGCTGTGCCCACCTGGGCCCTTGAGGTCAATCACAGTCCTGATGCAGCCCTCAGTGAAATTGAGTTTGACACCGCAGCTCTAGCCACATCTTGTGATGTCTTCTTCTTCTTCTTTTTTTTTTAGGATAAGCATGTTGAGGAGGTCCGGAAGAACAAGGAATTAAAGGAAGAGGCCTCAAGGTAAAGAGGCCCTCGGGCAGATAACAATTTGGACTGACAGCTCCAAGGAAAGATGGCAGCAGGCGGCAGTACATGGTGGAGGCTGCCTTAATGCAAAGTGTTGACTGAGGAACTGGGATTGTCCTCTGCTTTCGTTGTTTGTGAATGTAAAGAATTGATGGGAGAAGCCATCAGGGAGGGAGGGGGACATAAGGGGAAAAGGAAGTTGTGAAGAAGAAATGTGCTGTACCTGGGGAGGGAAGAGGGTGGGCATGGATGAGAAGACACCCCCAAACAATGAGACAATTTATTTTTTGTTCTCACATGGGTCTTTGATCCTGAAGATGGAATCCAAATGCTGGAGGGGTGGTAAGAATACCAATTTTGGAAGGAAATATTCAAGAAGGGGTTGTGGTGGGCTGGGGCGATGAAGAAGAAGGAAAGGTAATCTAATTTGGTGGTGAGCCCAGAGCAAGCAGAGGAAGTAAAATCACCTCTGGGGTGAGTGTTGACTTGTGTGTTTTGCCATTGTTAGTCCCTCGTGTGATAAAAACAGTCCTCATTTCTGCGTCCCTTTGTAACTTTCCATCGTGTCTCTTAACTCCAAGGTATTACAACCCTGGTATTACTTAACTAAAAGTGGCCGGGGTGCTGATTTTGACCCCACAGGCCCCTGTTTTAAAAATAACTGTAACAATAAATGCCTTTTGCCAGAGATTCACTATGCTCAGCTAATGGATATAATTTCCCCTGCTTTTCCATTCAGATCTGTAGTGGAGAACCAGGTTCTTTGAAGGATTATAAATTTAGGACAATCAAAACATTCTTTCCTTGGGATAGTATTAACAAAAGAACATTTGTATGGATAACTTCTCAAGTAGAAGCTATGAAACTATGTGATAAAATAAGCAGAAGCATGCCTTAAACACACACACACACACACACACACACTCCTCTGACTTCAGAACATAAACCTATAGATCTTTATACTGCTAAGAATCTGAGGAGTTTATTCTTAAAATAAGACTTTGAGATCTCAAGAATTCTTTCATATATTCCCCTCACATCTACACATGGGTTAGCCTTTTCTTAAGCTTTACAACATTCCCCTTTTTAAGAAGCTTGTTTGATAAACTGCTTTTAGAAAGAAAAGCCATCTCTTGAGGAACATGTTGCATTTGATAATGTAATATTTAATATCATTTTAAGGAGTACACTAATAAGGTAGGATTAATAAGGCACTAAGTGTGAACAAATGATTTTAAAGCCATACAGCTGATTTGGCTGTGGGAAAACAATGTTAACAGAGAGGAATATATGAGTGACAAAATGGTAGGACTAAATAAGGTGTTTAATTCCTTTATTGCTTTTCAGTGAAGAGTTAAACACCGTCTCTCTACTCCCCATTCTTAAGAAATTATTGAGATACATTTATTAAATTCATGTGCTGCCACACTATTGTTTCTCAACGTGAGCGACTTTAAGATGTCTGGACTTCAACTCCTGGAATTCCCCAGTCAACCTTGTCTGCACATCTGAAGTCATCAAAGTTGAGGAGGCACGGTGGCTCAATGGCTTAATGATGCTGGAGATGGACTTTGCTTTAGTGGTTCAAGTCCTAGCTCTGTGTGACGGGGTGAGCTCCCATCACTCACCTCAGCTTCTGTTCACCTAACAGTTAGAAAGTATATTTTATGCAAGTAGATAATAAGTCCCATTTGGTAGGGAGATGAACTGGTGCTTCATGCAGTCAGTCAGATTCCTGTTGGCTCTGAATCTTCCTAGTTGCAGCACCAGTTTATGAGGCGGGTCTGGGGAAGGGAGAGGACTTAGGATGGTGTTTCAGGAAGAGCCACTCATCTTTCTTTCTGGTGCCTCCTCTGGCACATCTTAGCACATAAGCGTGTCCTACAACACAGCTGGTAAATTGGCAGCCAAACTATTATTCTGCAATAGCATTGTTGTCTCCTGGCTAATATAACAATACCATATGCTAACACCACCACCAGCAGCAGTAGCAAAAACAACAACTTTTGAGAAACACTATGCTATACATTTCCCCCAGATGGTACTCTATTCTCTGGAATAATGTTGAGGTGTTCCTATTTGTGAGATGCTGAGTTCCTGTACATTCTGAAGCACAATTTCTGGGGAAAAAAATCTGAAGTATGGACAATCCTAATGTTTTATACTACAGTATAGGCTCCCAGTTTTTGTGGTTCTCAAACAAGAGAACCAGTGTACAAATAAAATAAGAGACGAAGCTAAGTTGGTGAAGGTAATGCTTATGCTTTCTCTCAATTTTCAAATAGAAAGGATGATTCTGTAGAACGTAACTTGACTAAAATACTGTCTGATTTGTAACTCAAGGTCTGAATGTAGTCATGCTTATCTTTCGTAATGTAAATATAGTACACAATCTATGTACAGATAACAGCAATCAAATGGATTATGTTGTACAAATGCAACAGCTAAAATGTAAACTGACCTCCTCAAGCATATTTGGATTATTTTATTAAACCATAATTCAGTGAAGTCAGTATGTTATGCAAATACAGCCATAGAGGTTTTTACAGCAGCTCCTTTCTGGGATGTTGTATACAAGCCATTTATATTTGCAATGTTTGCTGAGTTAAAGACTGTATTTTGGGCCGAGCGCCCTGTTCATTTCATTCATTGACATATCAGTTAATTAAAATGTAATCAACTTAATGTGATTAATCGGCAGTCCTTCAACCCTTTCATCGTTAGGACACATTTAAAATTATAATCTGATAAAACCTTTTAAAAGTCTTGGGAGGGAAACACACCAAAAAGCTTTTGGGAAGCACATGGAGCCCTCTGTTCACATTTAACAGATATCTGTTCACGTTATGGAACAGATATCAGAGTACACTAAGGGGAACATCCCTCACCCCTAACTTGGAAAACCAGAGAACAGTCTTTAGGGAATGTATTTTAAGTGAATAAAGTTCCAAAACCCATATAATGAACATTAAACTTGCTACAATGCAAGAGAAAACTGACACTGTTGTTGCAGTGAAAAGCTACACATTAGTGACTTGGTAGATGCTCTATATTGAATTTAAAAACTTTGGTATACCACCAGGGAACACTCAGCAATGACCAATGATTACTGAAAGGCAATCATGCATATTTTGCTGGAAATCCAAAGGCACAGAGGAATGCTTCTTTAAAGATAGGTCAGAGCATTTCACATAGCTGTTCCTAGCGCTAGAGCTCTCAGTGGGAATACCATCCCTAAGAGCTTTGAGAGCCGTGGTGGATTACTACTGGTTCACCCCAGATTGGACGAATTGGTAGTGATGGTGCGTGGGAGGCTCCGCCCACCCACCTGGACACTTCTGAGCATGCGCCCATGAGCAAACTGATAGCAACGGGTTTTGAAATTCGCCCGTTTGAGACTGTCCAGCTGCTACGGAGTTCCCCACCGCCCTTCCAGCCCCCTTGATCTGCTCAAACTTGCCTCCAGAAGTTGTGAATGCTCTAAGTTTTTAAGAAGAGATCGGACAACCATTTGTCTGAAACTCTGATTCTATTCTATTCTATTCTATTCTATTCTATTCTATTCTATTCTATTCTATTCTATTCTATTCTATTCTATTCTTCTAGGTCTGTCAGTCGGCCATTCCTCTCCCCTGTGAAGCAATTGCCCTTGCTGGGCAGCAGATGGCACTGTAAGCAAGCCAGAGCTGCATTTGCACTTTTCCTTAAGGGAGATGAATGGTTTTTTCCCCCAGCTTTCTCCCCAGCCTGTCAATGCTTACTTCAATCTAACAGCACCGGATGTAATAATTCCCTAGAAATCTCAACATCCAATCGACTATTGATAGTGTTCTTCTTGACTCTACCACAGCCTCCAATCAGACAATCTCCAGTTATCTCCGCTAGCGAGACAACAATAAAATAAAATAATAAACCCTACCCTAGGGGTAGGTTCTACTTACCTTTAATACCAGTTCGCAATGGGGCCATGCACGTGCTTGCTTTGCTTGTGCACACATATGCTTGTCTTTGATGACGTCGGGGTCGGTGAGCGGAGCCTCCTGCCGGTTTTACTACCAGTTCTATGGAACTGGTGTGAACTGGGGGCAACCCACCACTGCCTAGAAGCTGTTGCCCCCTGCAGGTGTCTATAAGAAGCCACAATTGAATTGCATACATCATTATATTATTGCATGGGTGTACTGTCATCAAGGGTTCTTAGGGACACTTATGATGAACATGGCTAACAATGATGGCCACATCTCAATAGGGGAAGACTGTAGTTGTAGCCATCTGGTGCTGGAGTTTGTCATTAGTTGAGATGAAATCCCCGTTTCTTCAAGAGAAGAGGATGGAAATGTGAAGATCTTTTTGAGGGCATAATGAGCCCCACCTTTCCAGGTATATGAAACTACTCCATCCCATCTCGTGATGCTAGAGTTCTTCAGATAATACCAGCCATTCTGTGAATATCACTGAAAGAAGAGATTGGAGGTGTAGAAAGTCAGCACCTACCCACCCCTGGAAGAATGAAATATTTTGGAAAATATTAAAAAGGCAAAATATTATACTTCCTTAAAGGAGAAACATGCTCTTAAAAGACAGAAAGTGGGCTCAATCTCCCTGCCCCCAGCAGATACTGAAGCCAGCTTTTAGAAATGAAGATTTGGTAATCTATTCAAGACAGGATATTTTGAAACAAAGGCAGAGTGATAGGATTAGCCCTCACCCAAGATCCAACACAGGGCAAAGCCATTAAGGATTGCCTGAGAGCAGTCCAAGCTCCAACCAAACGTGAGAGCTCAGACAAACATCTAGGATTTGTACTTCGCCTGTAGAGCCAGCTATATCCCCTATATAACCCCTACATGGCCCTATGGGAGTCTGATAACAGCCAATAGAATACATGTTCTTGCACAGGAACAGGAAGGTCAAGTGCAAAGCCCAAAGAAGGTATAAAAACCCTCACTCTCAACTCCATTTTGTCAGCTGCACCAGAACCGTGTGCTTGGTAGTTCTGTTCATCATTAAACTTTCTTTCCAATGAGCCTCCATGTTTCCAGTGTCTTTCTCCAAGCTTGGAAATGAACCAGATGGATATTTCTTCCCACAGGGGAAAACGTACTTCTCCTTAGTGGCCTTATTCAAAGCACAGATTTGACTAGTATGCCATGATGGTTGAGAACTGACTAAAGTTGAGTTCTTATACTTAACCTGGTTATTGAATTTTCTGGCCAACTGAACCATAAATTAAACAAATAGGTTGTGTTTGCACAATATGCCATGACACAAAAATCTAAAGTTAACATAACCTAAATTAGTTGAGTTGGAAGAACATAGGAGGAACAGACAAAATCTCCATCTTCTCCTAGATCTCATGGGCGAACACTGATCAATGCATAGCACTGACTAACCTACAGCATACCCAGGGTGAAAGTGGCACAGGGCATGCTTTTCTCATGGAAGATTTCTGATTTGATCTGTCCTAGAAAACTTACTAGGTATGACTAGAGATCACGTAGAACAGTGTTTCTTAACCTTGGCAACTTTAAGATGGGTGGACTTCAACACTCAGAATTCCCCATCCAGAGCTGAAGTCCTTACATCTTAAAGTTGCCAAGGTTGAGAAACACGGACTTACATTGTCGTTGTAGCACCTCAAGCCTTCAGTAGTGAAGAGACGTATAGTTGAAAATAACTGAGAAGTTCTGGGGATTGCTTTATATTCAGATACAGCTTTTAACCTAGAGTTCTCCAAATGTTATGAACTACATATCCCATCACCGCAACCAAACATACCCAGATAAAGTGCGTACTGATGTTTATTGGACTTAAAAATGAAGACATTTGGAAGGTACAATGCTGGAGAAGAGTGTTTGCATTCTTGTTTGAACAAAAAGTAGCACTCTCTGGTAGTGCTACTCCAGGGTTTATTTTCCCTAACAAGGGTCATCTTGGAAGCGCCCACAAATTCCTTAAATGCTGCTCCATTTGATGCCCTAGTGGCCATGGAGGAAAGGGCCAGTTATGTAGGAGTAAGGTCTAGTCAAGCTTTCCATTATTTCCATCCATATTCTACACAGCATTGCTATCCTTAAAAGATGGGGAAAATAGAGTTGTTGGACATGATATAGAAGATGGGAAAAATAATTCTTTCAGAATGGATAAAATTACCAGAGGAAAAAAACCACTTTGCTTCAATAAATCAATGTGGCCCATTCCCTGAGCAAAAACTAGGGCTCAAGTCTTCTGACGAACTCCCTTAAAAGCTACTGCTGGGCTAATTATGCATTGGCAGCCTGAAGCTTGATGGATCCTGAATTGTTTCCCTTTTAGGCAACTCTTAGTGAAAGCTTACCTAAAACATTGCCAAGAATTTCTGCAGAGAATGCAAGAACAGTTGTGATGCTCTGATCTTGCAATTAGATACTTCTGATAGTGAGAACTTGGGGAAAAGGAAAAAAAGAAAAGAACAAAAGAAAATAGCAGAATCTAAGAATAGCGTTTTAAGGAGAAAGTTTAAATTAGGGGAATTAATAAAAGAGGGATATAACCTCCAGTGAAATCTGGCTATCCCCGATCATGGTACAGGTGGGCCTGTTGCTTAATGACTGAAATTATGATGGACCCCACCCTCCCAAAAGTAGTTATGACCCAGATTTAAAGTTGTGATGGCTGCCCCCCACCGCTCATGTGATCATATTTTGGTCACTAGGCAACTTGCCTGGATTTACAACTGTTTGCAAGAGCCCATGGTTATGTGACCATGATTTATTTATTTGCATCCCACCTTTACTATTTTTACAAATAACTCAAGGCAGCGAACATATCCAATATACCTTCTTTCTCCTATTTTCCCCATAACAACAACCCTGCAAGGTATGTTGACAGAACTAGAGCTCATGGTTTCCTGGTTTCTTGCCTACTGCTTTAACCACAAGACCAAACTGGCTTTTTAAATGACATTTTCTGCCAGAAACCAGTGTTTACTTCCAGTTTTGGGGGAAAAAATGCCCATGCACTTTACAACCATGGCGTTTGCTTTATGACCGTGACATTCAGTATATGAGCATTGCAAAAAAGGGTGTAAAATTGTGCGTGTCAGATGATTACCTGCTTAACAACTGGCATACCAATGGCTGTAATTCCGGGCTCAATTATAGTCATAAGTCAAGGACTACCGGTATTCCAGATCACCTCTATCAGTGGACATTCCCAAATCCAGGGTTGAAATCCAGCAGGTTCTGACAGGTTCTGGAGAACTGGTAGCAGAAATTTTGAGTAATTCGAAGAACCAGTGGCAGAAATTTTGAGTAGTTTGGAGAACCGGCAAATGCCAACTCTGGCCGGCCCCAGAGTAGGGTGGGAATGGAGATTTTGTAATATTCTTCCCCCAGGAGTAGGGAGGGAATGGGCATTTTGCAGTATCCTTCCACTGGCAAGCCATGCCCACCAAGCCACACCACCCCCACCAAGCCACGCACACAGAACCAGTAGAAAAAAAATTGGATTTCACCACTGCCCCAAATCCCATTTATTTTAGGGGTCTAGTGTGGTAGAATGAAGCTGGGTGAAGATTATGCTCAGATTTATTACTGGCAATTTTGAGACTGGTGATGTTTTTATGCTTGGATAGAAGCAACTGTTTTTACGCAGATGAAGGATGCAAATTGCAGAGTTATGCATTCAGATAAACTATAAACAAATTTTGAATTCTACGGTCTGGCAAAGATCTATCAGTCTTAATAATCGACAATATTGTTTCTTTCTAAAGAGACCAAACATTCATCATCATACTGAAATATTTGCCTTTTCCTCTCCTCTGTTTGAGGGGAGGTTTCTATTTTAGTACCCTCAAGTCGCCTAGAAATGAAACAGTGTGTGCATTCCTTTCTAAACAAATCAAAGGCGAGCTATTTTTCATTTATAGTTTAATCAGCAAAAGATGATTGAATTGTTAAGAGATAATTGCAGTTAGTGAGGTTAAGCACATATTTTTGGTTTTTGAAAAAGGTGTTTGAGGTTTTGACTACGGAAATATCACTCAATATAACTGATTAATTGACCAATACCATTTACTTATTTGACTCATTAATATTTACAAATTTCAACACCACTAAATTCCAAATGTCTGTGGGCAGAGATACATATTTATACATTGCACACATTAAAAACCACAACAGGCTAAAGTACTTGAAAATCTTTAACAGTCATGAATAAAGATTTATTCTACTGAGGAGGCCACATGACAGAAGAAGACAGATTTAAATGGGGTAGGAATCCCTGTGAATTTTACTCCACTAGTTGTTGCCAATTATCCGGGTTGGTGTTCATCTCCATTTCATTAACTGGGGTTGGAGAAATATCCATCTGGTTCAATTCCAAGCTGGGAGGAAGACACTGGAAACATGAAGGCTGATTGGAAAGATGGTAATAATGGGAATAATGAAGAATGGGAATAATGAAGCACAATCACATGGGTTTGAGGTCCTGGGCAACTGACCACAGGGAGTTGAGAGTGAGGGGTACTTATACCTTCTCTTGGGCTTTGAACTTGAGCTTCCTGCTCCTGTGTAAAAACATGTATTCTATTGGCTGTTGTAGGGGTCATAGCTGGCTCTGCAGTTGTCTCAGCTCCCAGGTCCTTCTAGGAGAGGGGTGGGTGCTAACTTTCTACAGTATCCATACAGTGAGATAAAAAAAAATCAAGATGGCAACTTGGATTTTGGGTATTCTAGCTAATTTGCTTTGATTTCTGCAAGCCAAGCCTAATGAAACTCTCCCCATGTTCTCAGCCATGATCAATATTACCCAAAATCTGGGTGACCACTACAAGGCAGCAAAGTAATAAAATTATTATTATTCTCTCTTTTATTCATTAAACATAAAACTCAGTCAACTGAACATTTAAAAATGTGTCACAAATACCATTGACTGCTAATGGTTGATACGGATTGCTGCCAGTGTCCAAGATATCAACCAAATACCTTTTTAAAATCTATGATGTTCTGAGTAGCACAGTCTTTTGCAGTTCCGCTGGTGTTATTGCATGAAGCTGCAATTTCTTGACGTGTTTTGTAAAATTCTTGGACATGGTATCGAGTGCCCTGATGACAATGGGTATCACTGTTACATGTTTATCCATAGCTGTATAGTTTCAATGGCCAGGTCGCAATATTTTGTAATTTTTTCCAGTTCTTTTTCTTCAACTCAGGCATTGCCTGGTACACCGATATCAATAAACTGTACGCTTCAGCCTTCGACAACTGTGATATCTGGCGTGTTGTGTTCTAAATGACGATCTGTCAGTATCCGAAAGTCCCACAAGATCTTCACTGTCTCATTTTCGGTAACTTTTTCCACTTTGTGCTCCCATGACTTTTCGGATACAGGTATGTCATATTTTTACATAATGATCAGTGGACTAATTTAACAACTCGATCATGTCTAGCTTTGTAATCAATTTGTGCGATTTTGCTGCACTCACATATTACCCTGTTTTCTCGAAAATAAGACCCTGTCTTATATTTTTTTGAACCCTGAAATAAGCACTTGGTCTTATTTTCGGGGAGGTCTTATTATTTTGGAGTGCATGGAACAAGATGGGGCTCCTCTTGCCGTCTTACCTGATTGCCAGCTCTTTGTTTAAATATTTTGGGGAGGGCTTATTTTCGGGGGGAAGCTTATTTTACTGCATGTGCTCAAAAGCCCAATTGGGCTTATTATCAGGGGATGTCTTATTTTTGGGGAAACAGGGTAAGTGTGAAAGAATTTCAACTTTGTCTTTGCAAAGTCGGCAGTTTGTTGTTCTTGTTCTTGTTCTTGTTGTTGTTATTATTATTATTATTATTTGCCACAACAGAAAGCTTGCTTACCTGCTTATCTGGCATGAGATTTTTCATCCTTAATAGGCAACCACATCTTGTAGATTTTCCTGTTGTGTGTAAGGATATTGGGGAAGAAACAAAACAAAACAGAAGAATCCTTTAGAGAATATTTACTTTTGTCTCAATGCACAATATGGATATAATTTTATTAGGAACATTTTACCATGTAGCCTGCCCATCACGTAAATCCATGGATCTTCTGTGTACACTGAAAAGGATAGTTTGACCTACAAGTAAGTCACAAGGGAGAATTTACATAGCCCTAGCTCTGGCCTGCAATATTTCAGCTGGCCCAGGGATAAGAGCAGGCCTAAAGAAGAGGTGTTTTCAGAATCCTTCTTCACCATCATATTGCTTTTCTGAAAAGTAATGTAAAATTTCTGTAATAGTTATACTGATTGTAATATTTGTAGCCAGATCATATCTTTGTAAAGTATTGCAGAGTCTGATTTCTACTATTCACTATGACTGATACATCATGGTAATTATCAGTTATTCGCTCCCTGTCAAATCCTTTCCCACCTGCAACACATGGACAATGTTTTACATTTGCTTTGCATTAATAGTGTTATTTTGTAATATGTTTCCTACTTAAATATTTCTGTTAGAAAAAAACTGGGAATATTCTCTTGGCAGAAACTTTGTTTTTATGTAATGGTTATGGTAATGTTCAGATGAGATGAACACTATTAAATTATTGAACTACTTCATTGAGTTATATGGGACAATGTCATGCACAGTGACTTAATTCCTTCCTTCCTTCCTTCCTTCCTTCCTTCCTTCCTTCCTTCCTTCCTTCCTTCCTTCCTTCCTTCCTTCCTTCCCTGAAATGGGGCAGGGCTTGCTGAAGTCCGCTGTCTTCTTTACTGTTGACCTCGTTTAGCTTCAAGGTCAATTCACAATTTTATTATTTTTATTAAACTTATTATGTAGCTGACTATCAAGTGAAAACATGCTCATGAAAACCTTTGATCCCTGTTTCTGCTGTTTCTCATCTCAGAAGGAGGAATAGAAAGCTGGAAAGATGTTGAAAAAGACAAACTAGAGAGGTATCATGAGAAAAAAAAATCCAGCTTTTTTTTAAAAGAGAGAAGCCATCTACCTCCTTCACTGGGAAGATCACTTCCATCCATATTTTCATGGTGCACATCACAAGCGGTGCTTTCTAATGTGTGCTGAATCTGATGCAGGCAGCGCTGTCTGGTTCACCTGTTCTGCCTTATTTCACTTTAGGCTCTTTTGCAGAATGGTCAATACCCCCCACTCTTCTTCAGTCGTTGATTGATGCCCTTTATGGTCATATTGCTCTGAGCTACTGAGCAGTTCTCTTCGAAGAATCTGCAAGTAGGAATCTCTTTTAGTTTTTTGCCTTTCACTGGTGGCTGAGTTTTTCTTTCTTTTCTTTTTTCCCCTACAGATACACAGAAGAAACAGTGAGTTAGAAGACTATTTTCTTTACCTGTGTGCAATTGATAAGAGACTTGCCACTATCCCTTCCAACCCAGGTGCCTAGAACAAGCATGCCTTGAAGAATTCTACACTTCTTTTCTTTTTTGTACACATAATTTTATTAATTGTTTGAATACTAAAATCAACACAAATTTTGAAAGAAAAGTAAAGGGAAAAAGTAGTAAATAATTGAAAAAAGAGAAAAAGAAAAGCAGCTTCTGATTTTCTTAACAGTAGTTACACGTACACTTTTAGTTTACCCTCTTGGATGTTACAACATATTTTCCTTCTTTCCATTGTCTACCCTTCTACCCTTTCTAATTGTCAAAGCCATATATCACACGTTCATTTTCTTCTTTTATTCAGCAAAAATTCCATAAAGAAATTCTGCACTTCTTTTCCCAGAGTTTTAAGGAATCCATTTTGCTCAGTTGAATTTGAATTACACCAACTGACCCCTCGGCTGGATGCTAGATGCAACCTCTGTTCTCTATCCTTTCTATGTGATAAGAGTGGGGTGGATTTTCCAAGATGATTTTCTGACTAAGTAAAGTAAAAAACACAGTTGCAACATTATATTATCTTATAAATAACTTAAATGTAAAGTTAACCACTGAGCAACTACAACTACATCCATGTGGATTTCGTGGCAACGATACGGAAGCCATTGTCTTGTTCCTAGATGTTTTTTTCTTGTTTTCAATCTAGCTTGCAGGCCCATCCTAACCGTTATGTATTGAATATACATAGTTGTGTTAAGCCATGCTAAAGTGAAACTAACTTTTAGATGACCCTAGTTGTTAACTTCAACTGTTTTGGAGGGAAACTTAGAACATTCATATTTGGGCAGATCTTTTAAAGTATTATGATTGGTTAAGACCAGTGGTGGGTTTCAAAACTTTTTACTACCAGTTCTGTGGGTGTGGCTTGGTGGGCGTGGCTTGGTGGGCATGGCAGGGGAAGGATACTGTAAAATCTCCATTCCCACCCCACTCCAGGGGAAGGTTACTGCAAAATCCCCATTTCCTCCCGATTAGCTGCAGGGAGGCAGAGGCAGAGAATAGATGGGGGTGGGACCTGTCAGAAATTCTACTACCGGTTCTCTGAACTACTCAAAATTTCTGCGACCAGTTCTCTAGAACTGGTCAGAACCTGTTGAAACCCACCTCTGGTTAAGACACTATGGGCCCAGAGTGTTATGTAAATAGGTTATTTTGGCAGGAAGTTTAAACTAACTGACCATCAGCTGATTGGCTGACCACCACAGCTGCAACGTATATAAGGGGAGCTGTTTCCCCGGGTCAGTTGCTGTGTTCTCACCCTACAATAAAGAGCTGTTGTCACACACTGCCTGGCTTGCTGCGTCCTCAATCGCTCAACTTAACACAAAATATAAATTACAGGCATTTGCCTGTTGTCCCTCAGTTCCAGTTTTGAGTGAATAAATGCTGTTGTAACTCTGCTGGTCTGGTTCTTGCCTACTGAAGCCCACTATACAATACTATCTGCAAACTAAGTTTGACCCTATTTTGACTCTGGCTTTTTGCAAAAACAGCCAAGGTTTGCTAGGTCCTATCATTTGCTGTTTAAAGCGCTTACTGGTACCTGATATGATCCAAATGTTCTTGAAAAATGCACAGTAAACAATCCAGGATTGTAAGCATCCAGGACTGTACGCATCCAGGACTGTAAGCACAAAAAAACAGTTGCATTATAACTTGATATTATTAAGCTTAAATATTGTTTGTCTTTCCTCTGTAGCTGCTGGTGGTTTTCATATCATTGCATTCCTTATTTCTAAAACAAGAGTTCATTTTGGATATTTGTATATGGGATTTTTGATGATTCTGCTTTTCCCCTTCATAATTGCAGCTTCCTGAGGAGACATGCAACAAGTAAATTACCTGTTTGAATGTAAAAGTCATCACATTCGTCTTCTGAGAATGAATCAGACACTGTTAGCCTGGGCTGAGAGTGAGTTCCCCAAAGGGGAGTTGAGCTTGAAGCTGATTGGTTGCCCCGTCTAACAGCCCAGTATAAAAAGGAGCTGTCAGACAGAGAATCAGCTGTTGTTTTTCCTGAGCTGGTCACTGTTAGCTGCAATGTTAGAAATAAACGGTTAGCTTTTACAATTCTATTCTGTCTCGCCTCAGTTCCTTGCCCACTCTGTTCCCAGAACAGAATACTTATTAAAATAATCTGGATTTACAAATGATTGTATGTGCTCTTCTGTGTCTGAAAATCATTGAAATACATTCTTGGAATATTGAACAAAATCCAGTATTTATCCAAAGTGTAACACCTCCAAGGATCCTACTCAATAATAATCATTAAAAAAACTCATGGTTTATACGATGACTAGCAATTCTGTTCAAAATCACACTGGTCAGATAAGACCTGAATAGCACCACCCTTTTTAAGCAGCTAAAGTAATTAATAGGCTAATACAGAAAGAGAGTGGTGAAGGAACAGGGAGGGAGGGAGGGGAAAAGAGGGGAGGGGAGGGGGAGAGGAAAGAAGGTTTCCAATGCACTCTTCCAGCTTCTCATAAGGAAGGTCAATGGGAAAGCTCCTGCTCCTTGTACATTGTTGTACAAGGTCCTTGTTGTACACAACAACAATTTTTGAATCTGGAAATCTCAAATCTGCTAACTTAAAGAATGTATGAAAAAATCTGGGACGCATTACTGCTGTAGAACTGCTAATAATTTTTCTCTATGAAAATGTTTTTGTTTTGATCTTTTAAAAAAAAGCATGATAGGATGGAAAACCAGAAGGAATTACAGATTACAATTAAAGGAGAACACTTATAATTGACTAACTGATACAGAATGAAGCACAGTACTTTAACAATAGACATATTGACAAATGTTTTTGAATAATGGTCCTAATGTGTCTGCCTCTAAACAGACAGGTTTTAAAAGGTGTTATGCAAGAGGAGCACGATTTTCTGGACAAAACTGATTTCAAAATGATAGGGGAGAAGAATGACATAGGAAAGGATACAAAAGAAGCCAGTTGATGTCAATACCCAGACTGCTCATGTTCTTTTTTGGTTCACATGATCTTAACATTTCAATAAACAATAACACGAGTGGAATGTTTGCATAGTATTGATGTATTTTTAATAATAACAAACGATTTCCAACCTTTTAGGCCTGACCTGAAGCACCATCATCATTTACCTGAATGTCTCGTAGGCATGGTAGGAGGCAAAATACCAGAAATAGTTTATGATTTCTGGTTTACCATCTCTCTAAAAAGATTGCAAATATTTAATTGCAGTACATTTTATGTTTGAAAGACTTTGAATGAAGTTTTTGCCTAAATCACCTTAATCAGACTCATTACCAAAGTGCAAAACAGAAGGTCTAATAAACACCAGAAATGCAACATATACTGTATGTATTGTTGTGCTTTTGAGTTAATTTGATTGTATTTGCTTGCAGCGCTCAGTCCTGATGTTAAAAAGGAGGATGGCTTCATTTTGTTGATAAATTATAACCTGAGTAATTTTGTCATAGAAGAGCAATGCTTTTTTATCAAGTATCCTGGGAAAAAAAAATAAATCCATGAATTTCATGAAATTCACGAACAAATATAGTTCACAAGCTCTCAATGCCTTGGATAGATCAAAAAGATTTCTTTTTGAAAGGGAGGGCAGAATGTAATGGCTATGCAATAAATCCTCAACTCACTTCAGTCAATCAGACTTCAACTTTAAAAGTCCTTCAGTCACTCTGGAGGTCGAGATCCTGACTCTTTCCAGTTCTGCTTAATGAATCAGAAGAAAACAGGACAATACCTTCTTCCCATCTGTAATTGGAAAAAAATCATAATAAACCCATGACGACATTTTTTTTGCTGTTCATTAGAATGGAATGAAATTGCAAATTGTTAGAAATTATTGCAATGCTTTAACAATGATCATCCTTTCCTTTATGTTAACGAACATCCTCGCTCACATTTTAGTTGAATACAAAGGAGGCCACATTTTAATGAGGGATGACCCTTTGTGCATAGATAAATTGACCGTCAGGATTTAAAGTTGAGGAAAAGTATAAGGGATTAATGTAAACATAAAGCATATTCTTTTAGGCAGCAAGATAGACAAGAAAGTCAGAATGCTACTTAAATCTTCTTAGAATGGGAGCTGAGGAAAATAAACTGATCATGCACCTTCTCCTTCCAATTGATTCCTCCCTTCACGGGACTCTATGACTGTGGATTCCTAGGGCCCATTTTGTGTTGGGGGCCCCTGATCTTTGATTCAGCAAATTTAGAAAGCCTTGACATTGCCAAGGTCAAAAGCAACTTAGTCCATTCCTTCTTTAAATACATACACTGTATGTATTTGCAACAAGAAATGTTGCAATGCCTCATTTAGAAAATCATAGAATGTCCTGTATGGTTGTAGCACTTTCTTTCCTTCACAAGGCAACATCTTGCCTTTCAGATCTTATTTTTCTGAGAAGGCAGTGATCCCATGCACAATGTTCCCATTGTTTTCAGACTAGTGAACTCCATATACTTTTACTTCATTCAACAATCATTACCTCTTATCAGCTGCTAGAGGAGAAGTCTTCCTCATAATTGTTCAGTGAATCATAACTTATACTAGAGAATGGGATGAAGGGCTCAGAAGCCTATGTACCTACTTGCTCCATTTAGCTTTTATGCTGAATCAGTTTGGATGGGCTATTAGACAAGCAGATCACTGAGGAGAAGGTAAACATTTTGGACGCTGTCTTCAATTATCAGTTACAGCCAATACGACTAGGATATGTTTTCTGAGAAGACATATAGTGTAGGAAGATAGTTTCCAAGCCACAATCTTTCTACACTAATCCTTGAAAAAAAATTATGAAGGAAATATATCACCAACCTTGCTACACTTAACTTCAGAATTCAGAAAACAGGGAAGACCCTAAACCAATAAGAGCTTCAGATGATCATTAGAAGAAAGCTATAAGTATTTTGCTTCAAAATCCTGAACAAAAACAGGATCTCCATCCTAATAATTCTAGGCTATAAAGAAATAACCCCTCACAACTTGGACATAAATTGTTTCAACTTCTACCCTCAAAATGACACTATAGGGCACTGCACACCACAACAACTAGACACAAGGACAGTTTTCCCCTAATGCAATCACTCTGCTAAGCTACTAATTCCCACAGCATTGTCAAATTATTTAGTAAGACTGTATTGCTATTATTCTTCTCATTCTTCCTAGTACCTTTCTCTTCCCACTTATGACTATGACCATGTTGCTTGTATCTTTACAATTTATATTGTTTTATTTGTTTCCTAGTATGATTTGATTGCTTATTAGTAACCTATGAATATCACTAGGTGTTGAATCTTATGAGTCTTGATGAATGTATTTTATTTTTTCTTTATGTATACTTTGAGCACATGCACCAAAGACAAATTCACACTTTGCCAATAAAGAATTCTATTCTATTCTATTCTATTCTATTCTATTCTATTCTATTCTATTCTATTCTATTCTATTCTATTCTATTCTATTCTATTCTATTCTACTCTACTCTACTCTACTCTACTCTACTCTACTCTACTCTACTCTACTTACTCTACTCTACTCTATAATAACTTGCACACTTTCCTCTCTCAGGTTTCCCCTATATTTCCTGCTTGCTGCAAATCGGAGCAATATGTTCAAGAAGCAATTTGGAAAGGCACCAAGGCTTAATTGCTATATGAAATTTATGAGGACCTTGTTATCACTGAGGGACAACCAAACCAAGGGTTTCAGGTAGAGCTGAGAATTATTCCACACAGTCCAATTAAGTCTTGGTCACTGCTTCAAATAGTGGGGAGGTCAAGGATTTGGATCAGATCATACCCATGTGACCATTCCCTTCTATAAGCCCCATCACTCCTCAGGGTTCACTGAGAATTGAGGCTGCTGAAAAGAGAAAAGAGATGTCTAGAGCATTACTGGTGCTTAATAAAGACTGAACCCAACTAAACATTGGTTAGAATCATTATTAAGCCTATCTTGTGTCAGTAAGGATGGCAAAGGGTTAATATTACTGCATGCTTATTGCATCTGCAGATAGTTGTCCCATGGTCTTGTTTCAGGTGACACATACTCTCTTTGTGAAGGGGCCTCTGAGAGCTTCCTGTAGGGGCATGTAAAAGAATCTTTTCAGCCTTTGTCAAATTGACTTTGAATCCTGGACCACACTATACTGGGACATTTTCATCCAGTATCTAACCTCCCTTTTTTGGGGAAAGTGACTGAGAAAATGGACCTTAGATGAAATCTGGATCTCCTTCATGGGGACTTTGGTATGTGATGGAAATAGCATTGGTCACACTTTGAATGATCTCTGTTGTGGGTGAGGTGAGGGCCTTTTTGATAATACAAGATGATGTCCCAATTTATAGTTAGATCTGGATACACAATGAATTATTTTGTTTGTTTGCTATATTGTCTTTCAGACTAGTGTCATAGTTTTCAAGTTTGATTTTTAGATACCTTATGTGTGTATTACCCTTCATATTTAAAAAGGAGCAACACTTTGAGGCTGGTTGGGCTGAATGAGACTGGTGACTCAAATCATCCAATGAGTTTCCATAGATAAGGTTGACTTGAACCCAAGTGTATCCAATCCTAGTCCAACATATACCACACGGGCTCTCAAAATTATTTCCAGAAAGAAATAAAGTTTACATTCTTATGCTTTCTCGGAAACCAAAATGCTATGATCCAAATTTTAAATTTCCTGCCCAAAAATGTTCATGAGAATTTTGACTGTAATTTTCAATGATTTTCACTGATATTCATTCATTCACAAACATTACTGTGTGAAATGATTTAACATAAGACTGTAACAGTGAACTGAAATCTCAAATATGGATAAAAGATATCTAGGACTTTTAATACTGGGATTTTGTTTAATCAAAAGAAGCCAAAATCAGATCTTTCACTAGACAGGAGTGTTACATATATTTATTTATTTTATCAAAATTTAAATCCTCTTTTAATCTCACAGAGAGAGTTGTATTGAACTATATAGTTCATTTGAATGATAATTATAAGAAATATACAATAATAATTGCAATTTTTATCTCCATTACAAGAGAACTGCCCCTGTTTCAGATCTTACTGTTCGAGACTTATGGATGCTTATATTGTTCTTTCCAGATTATTACCCTCTATAGTGTTTCAGATCCTTCCAAAACCATGACTTCCTCATAAGTTATACTTAGCTGCTTGATACTTTTTTTAAAAAAATAAAAAAGAGCCAAAAGTTATCAGAAACAGAAGACTGGGACCCAATTAGTGAATCCACTCAGCTGACCACTGACATAAGTCCTACAGTATCCCTTATTAAGATACTACAGGAAGGTATAAGATTTCATCAACTCAACAAAAGCTATATCATGTCAAAGAACTGAGACATTCTAACCATGAGAGGATTGGCATGGAAGGGATCCAAGCTCTACATACCCAAAAGCTTGAGACTAATGACACTACAGCGGAGTCATGACTCTCAACTGGCTGGCCACTTTAGATTCCTAAAAACCCTCCATCTGGCCCGGAGGCAGTTTTGATGGTCAAAGATGAAAATAGATGTAGAGGACTATGTTGAAAGTTGTGCCATTTGTGTCACTATGAAAATGAGACCAGGGAAGCCTCCTGGCCTCCTCCAACAAGTGGCCGAATCCTGTCAACCCTGGGAAGAGATTGCCATGGACTTTATAGTGGAAGTTCCCGAAAGTGGAGGCCACACTGTTATTTGGACTGTGATTGATTTGTTCTCTAAACAAGCCCATTTCACTGATTGTACTGGACTACCCTCAGCCAAAAAACTGGCTAAGATGTTTGTTAAGCAGATATACAGGCTGCATGCAAATAATTTTAGACAGAGCAAATAATTTTAGACAGAGGGATCCAATTCACCACAAAGGTCTGGAAAGAGTTTCTGAAGTCCATTGGATCCTCCCAAGGACTTAGCTCAGCTTTTCATCCGAGTACGAATGGGTCCATGGAACATATAAACACCATAGTGGAACAATACATCAGATGTTTTGTGGATTACCACATAACTTTCTCACGCATAAGATTTTAATTGGCTTTCCAATTAGGTTTCCCCTTTTTAAAACAATTTCAGACTAAAGGGATTTTTGGAATGACTGGTGATTGCATACATACCAAACATTGGAGTAATAAAAAAGATTAAAAATAATAAAGGTACCAAAATTTGAAATGGTGCTTTAACCATTCGGCTGAAGAGGTTGCAGAAAAAAAATGCTTTTAAAAGCCTCTGATGATCAGGCAACTCAGCTGGGATCATCAGAGGCTTTTAAAAGCATTTTTTCTACAACCTCTTGCAGAAAAAAATGCTTTTAAAAGCCTCTGACGATCCCAGCTGAGCTGTGTGTTCATCAGAGGCTTTTTAAAAAACTTTTAAAAGCATTTTTTCGGCCAAAGAGGTTGTAGAAAAAATGCATTTAAAAGTAAAAAGAAAAGCTCTGAGGACCGGGCAACTCAGCTGGGCACAGGGAGGGGGGGGGGAGCGATTTTTACTACCAGTTCTCCAAACCAACCTCCACCATCGCTACCAGATCAGGCGATCCAGTCCGAACCGGGAGTGTTTCACCTCTGGGTAAAGCCCTGAAAGATTTTAATAATCCCAAAGTGTCTGCCTTTAAGTGAACAGTGTTTAAGAATGTTATGAAAGAGGAGCACGTTTTTTCTGGACAAGATTGAGACTGATCTGAAAGTTGATTTCAAAATGAAAAGGGAGAAAAATGACATAAAAAAGATGTGATGATGGACATACAAAAGAAACCAGCTGTTGTCCCTTTATTCCTTTTTCTAAGAATTTACCTAATACATTTTGTCACCCTAATTCTGAAATAGACACACACACGTGTGTGTGTGTGTGTGTGTGTGTGTGTGTGTTCATTTCAAATTCTAGATGAAGCATGGTATTCCATCCCAAATCCTCTGGGAACATTAAAATCAAAATTATTGGATGAGAACAGGAGAACAATGCCCAGACTGCTCATGTCCTTTTCTGGTTCACATGATCTTAAAATAACATTTCAATAAACAAAAACAAGAGTGGCATATTTGCATAGTACAGTATTACTGTATTTTCTAATAATAACAAACAACTTTCAACTTTTTAGGCCTGACCTGAAGCACCATCATCATTTACCTGAATGCTTTGAAGGCATAGCAGGAGGCAAAATACCAAAAACAGTTTATAAGTTCTATGCATTTACCATCTCTCCAAAAAGATTGCAAATATTTAATTGCAGTACATTTTATGTTTGAAAGACTTTGAATGAAGTTTTTGCCTAAATCACCTTAATCAGACTCATTACCAAAGTGCAAAACAGAAGGTCTAATAAACATCAGAAATGTGACATATACTGTATGTATTCTTGTGTTTTTGAGTTAATTTGATTGTATCTGCTTGCAGTGCTCAGCCCTGATGCTAAAAAGGAGGATGGCTTTCTTCCGCTGATGGTAAACCTGAGTAATCTTTTTTAATAAACTGTCCTGGAAAAAAGGAAATCCATGAACATGAATGGTGTGAAATTCATGGACATATTCTGTATAGTTCACAAACTCACAATGTGTCAGACCTGGAAGACATCTTTTACCCTTGAGCCTTCAGGCCTGCCACAAATTCTACTGTGGGATTGTATTGAGTGAACATGATATGTAGTCAAAATAACATTCTTTCTAGAAAGTCAAGGCCGTTGTGCCCTGCAGCTGTGCTGGGAAGACTGGGGAGGTATCTTCTGTTCTGGAGGGTACCTGATTGGCTTGTGCGATGGACATGTGGGTGGTGGGCAAGGACTTTAACTTTCTTTTTGGTGAGGAAAACCTGGAAGCTCTCAGATTCAGGTTTTCCCAGATGTGCCAATATGGCATCTCTAATAAAAATTAGCTTTGAGGAAGTTTGATTTCATTGGGGGTGTTACTTGGAACCCTGACATAATGCTCTAGAGATCACAAGAAGATTTCTTTTTGAAAGGGAGGGTTGAATGTAATGGCTGTGCAATGAATCCTAAACTCACTTTAAAAGGAGCAATCAGTCCTTGAGTCGCTCTGGAGGTTGAGGTCCTGACTCTTTCCAGTCCTGTTGAATGAATCAGGAGAAAACAGGGCAATGCCTTCTTGCCATCTGTCAATGGAAATAATAATAGTAAATTTATGACCACCACTTTTTTGTTGTTCATTAGAACAGAATGAAATTGCAAATTATTAGAAATGATTACAACCCTTAGACAGCTATCCTCCTTTTTATGTTAAAAAAACATGCTCATTTACTTTTTAGTTGAATACAAGGAAGATTTTGTTGTAATGAGGGATGATTCTTTGCGAACAAATAAATTGACTGGCAAAATTTAAAGTTGAGGAAAAGTATAAGGGATTAATGTAAACATTAAGCGTAATCTTTAAGGCAGTAGGGTAGACAAGAAAATCAGAATGCTACTTTATATCATAGAATGGGAGCTGCTGAGGAAAATAAAATCACCATGCACCATTGATTCTCCTTCAAGTTCATTCCTCTATTCATTTGACTCTGTGATTGTTAATTCGTAAGGCCATTTTGTGTTGATGGGCCCTGATCTTTGAATCAACAAAGTTGGAAGGCCTTGACATTGCCAAGGTCAAAGGCCAGAAACTCAATTCCTTCTTTAGCTGCAGATGCTGTGTACATGATTGTCAAGTAATGTTGCAATGGCTCATTTAGAAAATCATAGAAAGCACTGTGTGATTGTAGCACTTTCCTTCCTTCACAAAGCAACAACTTGCCTTTCAGAACTTATTTTTCTGAGAAGACAGTGATCCCATGCACAATGGTCCCATTGTCTTCAGACTAATGCACTCCATATACTCTTACTTCATTCAACAATCATTACTTCTTATCAGCTATGTGTGGAGAAGTCTTCCTCTTAATTCTTCAGTGAGTCATTTTATACTAGAGAATGGGATGAAGGGTGGCTCTAATCTTGAAGACAATTTCACATGGGGCCAAATGAATGTTTTGAGATATATGAGCTGTGGAATGGGTGGGAACAATTACTCTTCTCTTAACTATTCATGTTCAGAAGTCTATGTGCTTATATGCTCCATTTAGCTTTTATGCTGAATCAGTTTGGATGGGCTATTAAACAAGCAGATCACCGAGGAGAAGATAAACATTTTGGATGCTGGCTGCAATTATCAGCTACAGCCAATACGACTAGGATATGTTTTCTGAGAAGGGTTCCAAACCATAATCTTCTTACATTAATTCTTGAAAAAAAAATTCCTAAGGAAATGTATCACCAACTTTGCTACACTTAACTTCAGAATGTAGAAAAGAGGGAAGACCCTAATAAGAAGCTATAAAAAAGCTATAAATATTTTGCTTCAAAATACTGCAAATCCTGAACAAAAACAGGATCTCCGTCTTATTCATTTTAGGCTATAAGGCAATAAAATAAGTTGCACACTTTCCTCTCTTATGTTTCCCCTATATGTCCTGCTTGCCGCGAATCTGAGCAATATGTTCAAGAAACAATTTGGAAAGACACCAACCCTTAATTTCTGCATGAAATTTATGAGGACCTTGTTATCAGTCAGGGACAACCAATTGCAAAGATATAGCTCACCCCCTGTGCCTCTTCACACACAGCAATCCACTTAGTCCTTTGCCGAAGGGAATGCATTTGAAAGAAGAGAAATTTCATTTAGAATGTCAATCATCAATGCCAAATCAGTCATGATATATATATTCAAGATGAGCAGCCATATCTAAGTACTTTTTATTTGAATGAAAATACAGATGTAGCGCTGGATAAGCATGCCACACAGCTAGGGTTGACCTTAAACTACAGGCAGCCCATCTTGGTCCCCAAACTCTACCAGTCTTTATTATTTCAATTCCAAGTTGTTCAGATATTTTGTTAAGTTCAGTCTGGTTCGTATTGGATTGATGAAAAATAATATATATCTTATCAATAAATATTTTAAAATGATTTACTTGCTTTATTTCTTTTATCGAATCATCTAAAATAAGTTCGAGGTGATGGTTTAAGCAGTGCCATATTATTACGTTTGGAAACTCTTTTGCTATTCTAGTACTCACTCTTGATTTTCTCCCAAGCATAATGCTGGCACCATCGGAGCAAAATCCTATTAATTTTTTTTCTAGTTAGTTCTTAGTAAACACAACATTATTTAAACTTTCCATAACCGAAGAGCATATTGTCTCTGCATCTTGTTTTTCTTATTCAACTAGCTCAACAAAAAGGGTTGATGATGTAACTGAATCCTCAACTTTTAAGAAAAGCGTAACAACTGGTTTGCAAGATATCATTGAGGCTTCGTCAATAATCAAACATATTTTCAGAATGTTTTCAATAATTTTAGTAAATATTTCTTTTTAAAATTTATTTTGCAATAAAATCTATTTTCACTGAAGTTTTACGCGAATGTAATCCTATTCCCATATCTAATCTATTTTTAATTCGCAATTCTATCTCATCTTCTAGGTCTGAAAATGGTTTACATCTTTGTGTCAGACTATAAACTGTATCAACTACTCTACAAGTAGTAAATAAATATTTTTCAGTCATCTTATCTATTGCTTTTGTCATAGAATCCTGCTCACATTGTTTTAAGTTCTCTTTACAAACTTTATGATCTTTTGATAAAAAATGTTCTCTCATTTTTTTCCTTAAAGAAGCTTGTTGTATCTCTTTGTTTTTCCCTGATGCCTCAATCTGAATATTTCCATTCTTTGACAGATGAACACTTTTCTCTTTTATGAAGTCATGTTTTGCACAATATTCGCAACCTAACATTTTGTTAGAAACTACCAGTCCATCATATTTTTTCTTTAAAATTGTTGTTTTGTAGCACTGTCCAGCATTCAGGAAGACTATTTTCAATTTTGGAACTATCTATTTCAATTGACGTGCTGCTTTCTCCAAGTTAGAGTGATTTTGCTTATGACTGTTTTGTATCATCCAAGGCCAATTCTGATACAAGTGGTTCCGATCTTGGTTTCTTACTGAAAATATCTGGCAAATTCTGTTGACTTTTCATCCTGTTAAAGGTTACTGCAAAAAAAATTAAAAAATGTTTCAGTTTGGACTTGATTGTATTGTAAGTTGAATACTAACTATACATGTGAGACAGCGACTTTTCAAAAAACAGTGGGCACGATCCTAGTTCCCCCTACAAGAATTCCACCACCTGGACCTTTTGCAATCCTCCAAAGGGTCACAGGAAACCAGATTCCATACAGCTCTGAACCCTTAAGCAAACCAAATACAAGTGGTCCTCGCTTAATGTTCTAATTTACGACTGACCTCTCCAGAGCTACTTGATCTGTTTTTGGAGTTTTTACAGCCATTCACACACAAACTCACACTCACTCACACTCACACACACACACATTTATGACCCATTACAACATCCCACACAGTCACGTGACTGAGGTTTTCTATGTTTTTTGCCAGTTTCCAACAATTCCTTCTGGTTTCTGGCTCCCATTGGAGAAAATGGTCTTGTTTAACAACCACAGTGTTTGCTTAATGACCACAAGGTTCATTAATTACCATGGCATTTGCCTAATTGCTGTGAATTCCCCATGCCTAGCTGGGAAATTCTGAGAATTGAAGCCCACCCATTTTCAAGTTGACAAGGTTGAAAATCACTGGATAGACTATGATTCCTTGCTAATGTGAGTCTGGGTCTTGCAGTCTTTCAAATCAAGGTGTACTAAAGAGAAGGAGGGACTGTCCCAAGATGGGGTCCCCAGGGTCCTATCTTGTCTTGATGCTGCTGTGCAGCACATCTGCACAGAGGTGCTGGTGGAAGTCACTGGTGTCCTTCAACTCTCCAAGCTAATTCAGATAAAAATATTTTTTCACTATTCAGATTAACAGTTGGAAGGTACCTTGTAGGTCATCTAATCCAACCTCCCTCCCAAGCAGGAGACCCTACATCATTTCTGGCAGATGCCAGTCCAGTCTCTCCTTGAAAGCTTCCAGTGATGAGGCTCCCACCACTTGTGAAGACAAGCTAGCTGTTGCTTAATTGTCCTCACTATCAGAAAATTTCTCCTTATTTTAAGGCTGAACAACTCCTTGTTCAGTTTCTATCCTGTCTGTCTTTCAGGTGCTTTGGAAAATAGCTTGATCCCCTTTCTCTATGTGACAGCCCCTCAGATATTGGAGGACTGCTATCATAAGAGCCTCAGATAGCTCAACAGGCTAAGTAGCCTATTATTAACATTCAGCTGTCTGCAATTATTGCAAGTTCGAGGCTCAAGGTTGACTCAGCCTTCCATTCTTTCTAAGGTAGGTAAATTGAGGACCCAGTTTGTGGGGGCAATAAGCTGACTTTGTATAAAAAAATATACAAAAGTATGAAGGCTATTACTTAACGCATTGTAAGCCACCCTGAGTCTCCGGAGAAGGGCGGCATAAAAATCTAATTAAAAAAAAAAAGTTTCCCCTGGTCTTTCTCTTCACGAGGCTAGCCAAGCCCAGTTCCTGTAACCATTCATCGTATGTTTTAGCCTCCAACTCCTTAGGATTCACCATGAAGTATGGTGCAATCAATTCTGGAGAAATTTCATCAAATATATAATGCTGCCTTTATATGATTCCTGCAGAGATCCTGCTCTTCATTTTGTAGTGATCTGCTTCACAGTTTAAATGCTTCCATGGTATTTCATACATTATATTTGTAATTATGCTTTAAAGTAGTTCATTCATTCTATATTGTATCTATATGTTATAATGTTAACTATAGCAGATACTTTTAGTTTTTCTTAGGATTATTTGAAATTTAAAATCAGATTTCTCAGTTCATTAGTTCCACTTCTAAAATATTTAATCAGAGGTTGAAAGCTATCTAAATGCATTCTTAATTAGATGAGTATTCAGTCTTCCTAAGCTTTGTATTTTAGTGTTTATAAAGTATGGAACAGTAGAAAAAGAAAATTAAGTTCTAATTTACTTATAAAACTCTTTTTAAAAGTTGTTTTCATTTAATAGTTAAGATGCTGTTTCAATACTTTAAATGAAATAATTTAAGAAAATCTTTGTCTTTGCTTACATGCCTAGCAACAGCCTTTACACAAAACTTCCATACATTTTAAACTTAATGGTAATTATTGTGCATAACAAACAATCTGTTTGTTATGAACAAATTCTTCCTGAATCAGCTAAGATAAATAATATTTTAAATCTCCCTCTGCCTCAAGACTTGTTCTGCTGCTGAAGTGGCTGAGATGAGCAGGAGGCGGAGGCTGCCCCGGTAGGCCTGAGGCAGTCAGAAACACCAGGCTGAGGTAGTTGGTCAGCTCGGGGGGAGGCGGGTGCAAGCCTACGGGATCGGCTGCATGCTGAGGCGATCCGACTGGGGTAGGCCGCTGCCACCCAGGTGGAAGGTGGGTGGAAGCCTATAGGGCTGGCTGCATGCCAAGGCGATCTGACCTGATCGGGTAGGCCACTGCTGCTCGGGCAGGTGGCGGGCACAGGCCTACGGGGCTGGCTGCAGGGTGAGGCGATCGGATAGGGGTAGGCCGCAGCTGGTGGTCAGGAGGGTGTAGGTTGATGACCCTTCCCAGCCCTGCTTTCCCGAGGGGCCCCCCAGATGTTCTTACCTGTTTTGCTGCTGGAGTAGTCAGGAGCAGCCCGAGGAGGGCATTAGGGAGCAGGCCAAGATGAGCGGGAAGCTATGATATTGGTATTGAACTGCACATAACCTCCTGCAGCAATTTCATGCAGATGTTAAAAAGCAGGGGAGAAGGAACTGGAGCCACCATTCTACAAGAAGGCTATTGCTTCCTTAATCTCTCTTTCCTATCTCATTAACTGCAACTCTTCTGTGGAAGGAGGGAAAGCATTCCAGAACAGTGTTTCTGACTTTCACCTCCCACAGGTAGCCCAGAAAAACAGGATGCCCCATTTTCAGCCTCTGCATCCCGTTTTTGGCCTCCGCACGCCCAGTTTTCTGCAGGGATCAGAATGGGTGGGAAATGGGGCATGCGGAGGCGACAATAGGCAATGGCAATTGCTGCAACCTGAAACAGCTGATGGTCAGGAGGCCGATCCAACTGACAATCAGCTGCTTGTGCTAATCAGGCTGTGCTGAAGCTGAAACTGAAACAGGCCGTTTGCTGTTTGCTGCAAGGAGGCAAATTGCTGGGAGGCAGAGGTCAAAGGGTGGGGGCTGGCAGGTGGGCAGGGCTACATTTGGTGTATAAGACGCACCCAAATTTTCACCCTCTTTTGTGGGAGGGGAGTGCATTTTATACTCCAAAAAGTACAGTGAATCTTTTTTCAGCTTTTCACCTGGCCATGCCAACTTTTCTTTTTACTGGTCCCTCTATTTTTTGAAGTGAAATGTATGACACATTATTCAAAGCACAAAAGGTGGTGATGTACTGTATTCTGGCTTTCGATAGTAACTAGCAGAGAAAAATATGGTGCAGAGACATCTTCGGAAAGAAGGTCTGAATCTGGAAGTGGGGTGGGAGTGTTGTTGCAACCGAAGTCCCACTCCTTTTATATATGCATGCACAACCTGATTACAGAGATAAACACTCATGGATAATATGAAACTCCTTTGGTGCTCAGAGCAATTCTAATAGTGAGAGATGGAGGAAGACTGAAGAGAATTAAAATGTGGATCCAAGACAAGGTATTAGTTCCTTGGTTGGAGAGCAGGAAGGAAGAAGGAACACTACATCCTGGGCTAGAAGTCAAGGCAGGCAAATTGGAGAGAGGCACGAAACTGGGTAAGTGACCCAAGATTATGGGGAAGAACATGGTAACTGGATTCAGGCAGTAGAGAGAGATATGGGGCAGAAATAATATAAGACCGAACAACAACAACAACAACAACAACAACAAAACCAACAACAACAACAGGATAACTGAATTGGGAGAGACTTTGGAGGTCCCCAAGTTCTGGGCTGTGGCCCACTATTTGGAATCAGGCCATACGAGTGGCTGGCTGGAGCATATATACACAGTTGTATTGTGTGTGCATGCTGGCCAATCACTCATGCAGCCCACTTCCCACTCCTCCCCCCAGCTAGGCCACCAAACCACAAAGGTTGGGGACCATTATTCTTTCTCCCTACTGCCAATTACTGCCTTGTCATCTTCTCTCTTTAGTGGTCCTACTGTTTCCTTAAGGTTTTTAAATTATTAATACATTGAAATAAACTTTTTAAAAATTAGCAAGTCTTAGTTTGTTCTAACTTTCCTGACTTCATTTTTGCATGTTCTGGCTATCTGCTGATAATCAGCCTTAAATATGTGTTCTTCTTTCCATTTTTTGTGCTTGTCCTTTTTGTCTTTCAGTTTGTCAGAGAGATCTTTGTGCAGCCATCCTGGTTTCTTCTTGAATTTCTTGTTTTTCTTTTTTAGTGGTATTGTGCTGGACTGGGCTTTTATGATCACATTTTTCAGAGTTTTCCATTCTTCTTGAGTTGTTTTCCCCTTTAGGATTTTCATCTATTATGCTCTCTCTGAATTTGTTAAAATCATCTCTTTTAAAGTTTGAGACAGTGGTTGGATTATTTCCTATTATTATTTTCTATTTTTATGTTGTTGTATAGCAAGAATTAGGTCCAATATAGCTTTACTTCTAGTTCCCTTCTCTACCTTTTGGATGAATAAAGTTGTTGGCTAGGTTGTTTAGGAATCTGTTTGATCTCCCATTCACTGCAGAGTTGGTCTTCCAGTTGATATCTGGATAGTTAAAGTCTCCCATTACTACTGTGGTATGCTTCCTACATACATTTGTTAACTGGTTGGCAAAAAGTTCATCTATTTCTTCTGATTGGTTGGTTGGCCTATACCAAGGTAATTCTCTCCCCCCTTTTATATTGACCCATATACATTCTGAAGGGTTTTTATCTTTGATTATCTGCATCTCTATAGATATGTAGTGCTCTCTCACATATAGTGCAACTCCACCTCCTCTTTTTGTTGATCTGTTTCTTTTGAACAATTTGTATCCATCCATCAGTACATTCCAGTCATGGGTTTTGTCCCACCAGGTTTCTATATTAACAACCATGTCATACCTACCCTCATGTACTATTGCTTCTATTTCACTCTGTTTGTTCCCCAAGCTTTAAACACTTGTATATAAGCATTTAAGACTTTTAAGGCTGACCATGGGTATGTTTCCTGCATTTCCTAATTGTTGTTTGAGGTTTTCTTTTTTCCCATCACTCCCCACCTCATTGTTTGATTTGTTTTCTTGGGATTTATGATTGGTTTTGTATTCTAGAGATTCTAAAGACTGGTCATCCTCCCCCCTCAATTTTAGTTTAAAGCCCTTCTGATGAGTTGGGCCTGTCTTTTTCTGAGTATATTTTTCTCTGCTTTCGTGAGGTGCAGCCTATTCCCTGCCAAGAGTCCTTCTTTTAGGTAATGCAGTCCATCATCCAGGAAACCAAAGTTTTCTTGGCAACACCAACCCTTTAGCCAGTGGTTTATTTCTAGATATTATTTCTAATCCTGCTCAAGATGAAGACCCTGTAACACTTCAGGCAAATGGTTTTCCAGTCTTTTTTTTTTTAAAAAGCTTCCAACTTCTGAAGTTCTACTGGTTTATTGTTCTGTCAGAAATTCCTCCTTAGTTCTAGTAGAACTAATTAATAAATAATTAGAAGGTAAGACAAGAACCAATGAATGGAAGCTAATCAAAGAGAAAAGCAACCTAGAACTAAGGAGAAATTTCCTAATGGTGAGAGCAATCAACCAGTGGAATGTCTTGCCTTTGGAAGTTGTGGGTGCCCTATCTCTGAAGAAGAGATGAGACAGCCACTTGTCTGGAATGGTATAACTCTTCTGCTTGAGCAGGGAGTTGGACTACATGATCTCCAAGTTCCCTTTCAACTCTGTTATTCTATGTTCTAGTAATAGTTAGCAGGGAGAAGCAGATCCATGGGAGTAGCTGAGAGAGAATGGCAGAATCTCATGTGGACAAGTAAAGGTTAAAGATGGAAGGTTCCAGCCTTTTAAAAAAGACAAACCAATATGGAATCCTGCAGATTTACAATCTTTTTAGATTCCAGACTGGATAAACTTTAATAGACCGAAAGACAGATTTTTCTAGCTCATAACAGCTATAATGGTAACTCTTATTATTACCACAGATTTGGAAGCCTTAAGTTATCAATGGTGTAAACAATCTTTCCCCCCCTCATTATTCTTGTTTTCTCTTGAGATGTTCTACATCTGCTGGAGTTGAACTGCATGCATGGAGTTCAACTGGATTGTGGAGTTTATTTACACCCAATTAAACATTTAAACTGAACAGTGGGGACAGAGAATTAATTGATACAGAACATTTCTGTCCCCAGCAATCTAAAATTAATAGGGTTATCAGTGCCTGTAACATAGATGTTTGTGCAGGTAAGATTATCAACCTTGCTGTCGAGCAAAACCAAGCATTTAATAGTGATTGCTATACCATGTGCACTAATCAAACAGGAGGCAAGAAAGTAGGGGCAGTAAGGCCCAACACAGGTTATGTAGACAGTAAACACAGGGTCAATCACAATGGATTCAAATGTCTATACGCCAATGCACAGAGTATGAGGAATAAACAGGGTAAATTAGAAATTCAAGTAAATGAGAGCAGAAATGATATTGTTGACATTACGGAAACTTGGCAGGATGAAACCCACAAATGGAATATATAGCTAGAGGGATTTAAATTATTTAAAAGAAATAGACCAAATAAAAGAGGAGGTGGAGTTGCACTATATATAAGAAATAACTATATCTCTACAGATGAAAATTAATGTTGAAAATTATCTTGAATGCATTTGGATCAATATTAAAGGGGGAAAAATGACATTGCCATAGGTCTATACTATAGGCCACCCAACCAAACAGAGGAAATAGATGAACTTTTTGCTAGTCAACTAACTAAGGTATGTAGGAAGCATATCACAATAGTAATGGGAGAGTTCAACTATCCTGACATCAACTAGTAGACAAACTCTGCACCAAGTGGAAGATCTAATAGATTCCTAACAATCCTAACAGACAACTTTGTTTCCCAAAAAGTAGAGAAGGGAACAAGGGGATCAGCCATATCGGACTTAATTTTCACTAACAGAGATGAAATGATAGAAGGTGTTGAAGCTACAGGAATCTTGGGGGCAAGTGATCATGCAATATTGGAATTTAACATTATGCAAGCACAAATAGTAGAACAAAGTCAAACTAGAGTCTTGGACTTTAAGAGAGCTAATTTCAATAAACTTAGAGAGATCTTGGGGAGGTTTCCATGGATGAGAATCCTCAAGGGGAAAACAACTCAAAAAGCTTGGGAAATTTTGAAAAGTGAGATTATAAAAGCCCAGTCTAGCACAATACCAATGAAGAAGAAAAATAACAGCTCCCAAAAGAAACCAGTATGGCTGCATAAAGAACACTCTGAGAAATTGAAAGACAAAAAGGACAAGTATAAAAAGTGGAAAGAGGGGCAAATAACTAAGGTAGAATATCAGCAAATCGTCTGAGCCTGTAAAGATGAAGTGAGAAAAGCTAAGGCTCACAATGAACAAAGGCTTGCAACAAAAGTAAAAAATAACAAAAAAAGCTTCTTCCAGCATGTTAAAAACAAGAAAAAAGTCAAGGAAACAATTGGTCCATTGCTGGGAGAAAGTGGCAAGAAGGTGACAAGCAACAGGGAGAAAGCAGAACTACTTAATCCATTTTTTGTATCTGTCTTTACACAAAGGGAAAAAACAGTCCAACCTATCAAAAACAGCACCACAAAAAACAGATTAGGAACACAAGTTAAAATAGGGAGGAAAATGGTAGGTGAACACCTGTCTATCCTAGACAATTTCAAATCACCAGGAACAGATGGATTACATCCCAAGGTTCTGAAGAACAGGCAGACAAGATCTCAGAACCACTGAACTATATCTTTCACAGATCCTGGAGCACTAGGGAACTGCCAGAGGACTGGAAAAGAGCTGATGTAGTTCCCATCTTTAAAAAAGAAAAAAAAATAGATCTAGGAAACTACAGACCTATCAGCCTGATCTCAATACCAGGGAAGATTCTGGAAAAGATAATCAAGCAATGAATCAGCGAACACCTAGAAGCAAACAAAGTAATAACCAAAAGCCAACATGGGTTTGTTAAAAACAGATCATGCCAGACTAATCTTATTGCATTCTTTGACAAAGTGACAAAATTAGTGGACCAGAGGAATACTGTCGATATAATTTACTTGGACTTCAGTAAGGCATTTGATAAAATAGACCATAACCTACTACTAGATAAAGTAGAAAAATGTGGGTTAGACAGCATCATTACTGAATGAATTCATAACTGGCTGATCAACATGTAACTGGCTACTCAACATGTAGTCCTCAATGGAATTGCATCTACATGGAGGGAAGTATGCAATGGAGTACCCCAAGGCTCTGTTTTAGGCCCAGTACTCTTCAACATCTTCATCAATGACTTGGACAAAGAGATAGATGGGGAAATCATCAAATTTGCGGATGACACCAAGTTGGCAGGAATAGCCAACATTCCAGAAGATAGGCTTAAGATACAGAAGGATCTTGACAGACTTGAGCATTGGGCGTTATCTAACAAAATGAGATTCAATGGTGAAAAAAGTAAGGTTCTACATTTAGGCATGAAAAACAAAATGCACAGGTATAGTATATGTGGTACCTTGTTCAATAGTAGTAACTGTGAGAGGGATCTTGGAGTCCTAGTGGACAACCATTTAAATATGAGCCAGCAGTGTGCAGCAGCTGCCAAAAAAGCCAACACAATTCTAGGCTGCATAGACGGATAGAATCAAGATCACGTAAAATGTTAATATCACTTTATAATGCCGTGGTAAGACCACACTTGGAATACTGCATCCAGTTTTGGTCACCATGATGTAAAAAGATGTGGAGACTCTAGAAAGAGTGCAGAGAAGAGCAACAAAATGATTGGGGGACTGGAGGCTAAAACATATGAAGAACGGTTTCAGGAACTGGGTTTGTCTAGTTTAATGAAAAGACTAGGACTAGGGGTGACATGATAGCAGTATTCCAATATCTCAGGGGCTGCCACAAAGAGGGAGTCAAGCTATTCTCCGAAGCATCTGAGGGCAGAACAAGAAGCAATGGGTGGAAACTAATCAAGGAGAGAAGCAACTTAGAACTAAGGAGAAATTTCCTGACAGAACAATTAATCAGTGGAACAACTTGCCTCCAGAAGTTGTGAATGTTCCAACACCGGATGTTTTTAAGAAGATGTTGGATAATCATTTTTCTGAAGTGGTGTAGGATTTCCTGCCTAAGCAGGGGATTGGACTAGAAGACCTCCAATGTCCCTTCCAACTCTGTTATTCAAAATGATCGATGCCTGTCTCTTAAATCAATGTTGCCCTTCTCCCAAATGCTATCAATTACATGGCTGAGTAATCCAATACCCCCATTACTTTTACAGCTACTGTGTCAATAACATGTGGCCTTTACCCACGCACCCTGCTTTCCTTACTAGCTTCAACATTTGTACTACCTTAGCTAAGAGAAAATGGTTAACTTGTAAGTTAGAAGACTTTATGATTTTGTGCCACACTTAACCCAATAATAAAAATAAAGATCTGTTATGGCTATCAGATTTGGCATGCAAACATCCAGTAAAATGGAACTCAGTGTAAGAAAATAATTCATGTTTTTTCTGTATCTCATTTAATATAATAGAATAACAGAGTAACAAAATTGGAAGGGACCTTGGAGGTCTTCTAGTCCAGCGCCCTGCTCAAGCAGGAAACTCAATATCATTTAAGAGAAATGGTTGTCCAATCTCTTCTTAAAAACCTCCATGTTGGAGCACCCACAATTTACAGAGGCAAGTTGTTCTGCTGATTAATTGTTCTGTCGGGAAATTTCTTCTTAGTTCTACATTGGATCTCTCCTTGATTAGTTTCCATCCGTTGCTTCTTGTCCTTCCTTCAAGTGCTTTGGAGACTAAGTTGACCCCCTCTTCTTTGTGGCAGCCCCTCAGATATTGGAACACTATCATGTCACTCAGTGGTGGGATTCAAATTTTTTTACTACTGGTTCTGTGGGCATGGCTTGGTGGGCGTGGCAGGGGAAGGATACTGTAAAATGTCCATTCCCTCCCCACTCCAGGGGAAGATTACTGCGAAATCCCCATTTCCTCTCGATGGGCTGGGACTTGGGAAGCATAGAATAGATGGGGATGGGGCCAGTCAGAGGTGGTATTTACTGGTTCTCCAAACTACTCAAAATTTCCGCTACTGGTTCTCCAGAACTGGTCATAACCTGCTGAATACCATCTCTGATGTCACTCCTAGTTCTTCTTTTCATTAAAGTAGACATGCCCAATTCCTGTAACTGTTCCTCATATATTTTAGCCTGCAGACCCCTAATCATCTTTGTTGCTCTTCTCTGCACCTAGAGTCTCAATGTCTTTTTATATTGTAACAACAAAAACTGGGTACAATATTCCAAATATACTCTGAGAAGCATTGAAAGACAGATGTAAAATACAATTTGCTAATCTGAAAAATAAAGAACTGTCATCTAAAGGCACATAACAACAGAAATGTAAATCCTAATGCAATATTCCTGGTTCAATTAGTTTATTCAACTTTTGCAGAAATAGAAGACTTCCTGAAGAAATAGAAGACTATCCTTTCTTTCAAGGTTTTTGGATTGTTCCAGCTTGGGGTTCTAAACTTTTTTCAGAGGCAATTGGGGCGATAAGAGCCTTTATTTCATATCCAATCCCTTCCCCCAGCTTTTCTAGCCTTTGTTTAAAAACCAAATATTTTTTCTATTTTCAGCAGCATTAAAGGGTATAAGTATTTGATTTTCTGTATGACCTCCAGTCTGACATGCAGTCTACCTTCATAATAGCCCCCTACTCCAGTAGCTAGATCGATTGAGCTATTTTTCTAGGCAAAATGGTTTTAAGAATAAATAAGCCATAAGGACATTAGAATGCCAAGTTTAGGGTGTTGAATCTCAAACTTTATTTAAGCACCCAAGCATGGAAGTAATAGTTCAAATTCTTAATTTATTAATTAATTTATTTATTATCCAGCATTGAATAATAGGCTGTTATACTATGTAGTGTATCAGTATCCAAAACAATGGTTTGTTTTAAGCATGTTTGCTGGTACAAGCCAGAGTAATTTTTGCGGACAAGCAATCCTGATTTTCATCCATTCATCTTTGTTTTAGCTGAAGACAGTTCTGGTCAGCCAATAACAAACCATGGCTTTGAATTGATTACTACTAAACAACTACTGTTTTAAATCAAAAGCAAATAAAACATATTGTAGTTTAATATGTATGTATCTTTCATATTATGTGACAGAGGTAAAATATATTTGCAGATGAAAAAATGAAGGATAAATGTTTTTCAAATGTTAATTAAATTGTGGAGTCCTTGGTGTTGTCTGAGCTTGGTTGTTTGCTTTCAGAGTTCCATTATCCAATTAGGAAACATCATCAATAATATGACAATTGTAGTCCAGGGATCAGAAAAGGAAAGAGGAAGGAGGAAAATCTGCTTGGTCTTTTCTGCTCAAACTTTAAAAATAGAAGCAATCAAGTAGAAGGATGGCAGACAAAGCTAAATAAAGAGAAAAGCAGGAGGGCAGGAACCCAATTTGCACAGAGACTGTCAAAGTGGTTAAAACGTGACTCTCTATCTCCACATTCCATATCAAAATTCTTCATTGCTCGGAATGTCATCCTTTTGAAACTGATTTGTTACTACCAGTTAGACACCCAAACTACTTTTTGTTGAGATGTGCAAAGGTGAAATTCAAGAAATTCAAGACAACAGCTTGGACTTTGATTGGGCCCCTTTTGATTATCCAAATAGCCCTCCATCAAAACATATTGTTTCCCAGGATAGTTCAGGCTGCTAAAATTGGAAGCCCCTAATGCTGGCAGTGAATCTTTCACTGGCATGATTTCCCTGCAGATAGCTTTTGCAGGGAAAGGTCTCAAGCAGTCAGCCATCTATCTCTGAAAATCAGTGTCAGTTAAACTAAATTATCTTTTCATTCTAAAATTTCAACTTATCTCCAAGGTTATGGGATTTTTTTTTTTGGTGCAGGGTAGCAGTGATAATAACATGTGAGAGCCTTGGCCATATGTAAGCATTTTTATGACTCATGTATTTTAAGGCAAAAGATGACTAATAAGCAACTTTACAAGTGAAATCACATATACAACATTGAACTTCTCTTGTATTTTACTGCTGGGTGTGTGCGGGCAGGGTGGGGGCAGTTTGAAAAGTCAGGTTGTGAGTGTGATTAAAGTACAACCTCCTTTTAATGTGTTCCCCTACCTTCTATTTTAATTTATCTTCTACAAAGATAATTTTTTCTTTTAAAGAAACCTGTTTATTTATCTCCTGTGCATACATACAGTACATTTCTCCATTGCTTTGGGCTCTTGTGGCTCTTAAACAGTCGTTCTCAACCTGATGTCCTCCTCATGATTTGGAAGATTCTTATAATCCTACTTCTTTCACACATGCTGGCTGAAAATGTTAGTTGAACTCAACAAGGCTGCTTTAATCCATAAAAAGGGTTCCTAATGTTCAACTTGCACATTATGCCATTAAGACTTCAAGAAAAAAATTGTTGATGTTTTTGTTGTTGTTGTTAGTCATGTCCGACCTATTGTGACCCCATGGACAACATTCTTCCAGGCCTTCCTGTTCTCTACCATCCCCCGGAGTCTATTTAAACTCACACCGACTGCTTCGGTAAATCCATCCAGCTAAAATTCTATAGGTGTCTTTCTAAAAAAGGCCCCTCTAATTTGGTTCAAATATAGCTTTTGGTGAAATGTGCTTTTAGATTACTGTGGAAATTTAAAATAAAAGTTGGAAACCCTGCGATGAACAGGAAGGGAATTCCATAAAGCTCTTTAGATCTGATTGCAGTTATAATTCGGGGGATGGAGGCATCATTTAAAAACTAGGGAATTTTAGAGGGGATTGCTTAAGATGACTGTAGCTTGGGAGGCATGGCATCCTACTGTCATGTCATCTGAAATCTATCTGACCACTGTGATACACAAACGTTACCATATGGACCACCAGTTGAGGCTCTTTTGTCTTGCCAAACTGAACAAAAGAACTTTACAAAATGCAATTTGGAAAGGGAGAAAAAAAAGAGATGGTATTGAACAGATGTGTACAATATGCATGCAATAATGTGTAAAACCTCCATGAACCAATATGCCATTATTACTAAAGGATGTCTAGTGTCTAATTAAAAAAATAATAATCACCTGTCTACTCCTGATCCACAGAACCAATTTAAGGGGCTAAAAATGGGGGAAGTTTTCCTCTGCCTCTTTCTAGTAGTCCTCTTTACGTTGGGGTGCTAATCCTACCTCCACCTCCAGCTGCCTTTCATGAGTCTTTCCCCACATATCTTACATGGTCTTGGTGGATGCCTACTAATCTCTCCCATTCTTGTACACCTGGAGCTTTCCTGGACACCTCCCCTTTTATTGTTGCTTCAAAAGGTCTTTCCGGAAGGTTGCTCTAGCAGTAAAGACCAGCTTGTGTGGTATAAAAAGGGGCCAGGGTTGTGGCTGAAACCTTGCAGATGTTAAGAAGAAGAAAGGGAGATAGACTGAGAGAGGAAGAGAAGGAGAGAAGAAGGAGAACTCTCATTGCAGCAACAGGTAAGTAATGCTTCTTGCCTTGGTTGCACTTTAATTCTTTAGATACTGGGCCTGTAAGTTTCTATCTGAACAGATGACAAGGATTGCTTCAAGAAGGGAAAAACTCAGACCAGGGCATGGCAGGAGGTAGTTTTGAAAGCAAGGAAGCAAGTTGCCATCTATGGCATGTCCTGTTTCTAAGTTTCTATTATATTGCAGATAGCCTTTACAACAGATCTGATCCACTTTTATTTGCTTCTTTCCCAGCCAATTGAAGAACGGTAAGTGGTAAGAGCTTATTTCACATGCATAGTTTTGCTTGCTCTTTTTGTAGACAACTTCTGCTCTCTGCTTAATTGTCCAGGAGTTGTGCCTGCATAGACAGTTGCAAATGAAATATCCCAAGTGGGTTGTATGCACATTTTTGAATTGAGGGTGAATAATTCTTCCATTGAGCTGCAATGCAAATCAAAAGCAGTTCCATTATTTTGGAGATTAAAAAAATCCAGTCTGGTTATTACATAAAGAAGATGTGTAAGATCCTTGCATGTAAGAGCCTGAACGTGGGAAATGTTATGTATTGAATATATAAAGTTGTGTTAAGCCCTGCTAAAGTGAAACTAACCTTTAGATGAACCTAACTGTTAATTCCAACTGTTTTGGAGGGAAATTTAGAGCAGTCATATTTGTGCAGGCTTTTTCAAGTATTATGATTGGTTAAGGCCCTGTGGGCCCAGAGTATAAATTACAGGCATTTGCCTGCTGTTCCAGTTCCAGTTTGGAGCCAATAAATGCTGTTGTATCTATGCTGGTCTGCTTCTTGTTTACCGAAGCCAACTACACAATAGTGGCGATGAAGGTGGGATACTGCAGAGGAGAGAGCTGCTGCTAACCAAGAGACTTAAATCACTGGGTGTCAGACCAGGTAAAGAGCCCTTGTGGGACTACGCTCTCTGCCCTGCCTGCCAGTAAGACACACTAGAAGCACCGAAGTACCTGAGGGATCCGTCTCCAGGATTCCTAAGTGCAGCCCAGCTCCAACCGCAGCAGTATAGGCATTAACCAGCACCATAGGGGTCTTCTCAAAATGGTTAAACTAGGAAGACTCAATGAGTTTGATATTACTCACCTGGAACAGTGGAACTCATAGGTCTCCTGCATAGGCAACTATTTCTGGACTAACCGGGTCATAGATGACAGCCTGAAGGCGGCAACCCTGTTATGTGTCTGTGGACAAGCCACATTTGATATTGCTGCAAACTTGATAGCACCAGCAAACATAGAGACAGTGGCCTATGTAGACCTCAAGAAAAAAAAATAAGGGAACATTTTGAGCCTAAACTCTTGGTCATCGCCCGGTGCCATGCATTCAAGCAATGTGAACAGAGATCCGGGGAATTTGCAGCAGAGTTTGTGGCAGCCCTTCACCAAGTGTTATGTCAATGCAAGTTCCCTTATCTGGAAGACCATCTCAGAGACAGGCTCGTTTGTGGCCTATGTAATAGTGAATTATAGCCTATTCGCCATGGAGAAACTGAGTTTCCAAGACACATTGAAGGAAGTCATGGTGGATGAGGCTGACGGAGGGGCAATGAAGACTCTCAGGCCACCAAAAACAAACACCAGCCCCTGTAGCCAGTACACCAAATGTAGCCAATGGTGGGTCCCACTCAAATCATTGAGCTTATTGCTAACTGACTTCCAGAATCACTGTGTTTCCATAAGGAGTGAAGCTAACCATTAGAATACAATTCAGAGAGTTTGAGGGCCCCCTTAACATAGTAGTCATAGAGGGGCCACACACCAGCCTAATAGGACTGGACTGGTTCGAGGTTCTGGGCATCAGGGTAACGTGCATCCATTGAACCCAAATAGCTGATCTAGAAGTGGTATGCCAACAATATATTGATGTATTCAGCACTGAGCTGGGGCAATACAAAGGGGCACCCATTTCACTTAACCTCGATCCAGCAGTAACTAATCCAATTAAAACCGCACAGGGTTCCCTTTGCATTGAAGCCTAAAACTGATGTGGAACTAGACATGCTGGTACAGCAGAGAGTGCTCCAACATGTAGCACTGGACTGTAGCCATTGGGAGACTCCCATAGTGACCCCAGTTAAGCCTAACGGGGACATTCGCATTTGCGCAGACTAAAAGTGCACCATAAACAAGGCACTACAGCAGCATGCCTACGTTGTACCAGTGATAAACCACACCCTCCACTCGCTCCAGGGAGGCTGTATCTTCACTAAGCTAGACCTTGCCCAGGCCCTCCAGCGCTACCACAGAAGCACAAACAATAGTCACACACAGAGATGCATTCCAAGTGCACTGCTTGCAGTTTGTGGTAAGCATAGCACCAGGGTTGTTTCAAAGTATTATGGAATGAACACTGAAGAACATTCCTGGCATTTTCCCATACTTTGATGATGTCCTGATTGTGGGGGAATCAGTGACAGTCCTGGTAGCACATCTCCATGCAGTACTCAAAGTTTCCAGGAGACAGGCCTAAAACTTGAGAGGGAAAAGTGCCAGATCTGCATGGAGTCCACAGAATTCCTGGATTTCTGTATTGATGCTGCCAGAATCCACCATCTGAAGCAAAGCTAAAGGTAATTAAGCAAGCACCCATTCCAAAACCCAAGGGGGAGCTTCAAACATTCCTGGGCTTGCTCAATTTTTACCACTCCTTCTTACTGCATAAGGCTGCCTTGGCAAAACTACTGCACTGCCTACTGGACAAACAAGCCCTTCAAAATGTATTTTATATTCTATCAATTAGTATTTGTAATCCATGGGGCTTTGTAAAACACATCAAGAAATGGCAGCTTCCTGCAATAACACCAACAGAACTGCAAAAAACTGTGCTACTCGGAACATTGTATATTTTAAGAAGATACTTGGTTGATATGTTGGTACCTAGAACACTGGCAGCAACCTATATCAACCATTAGCACCAGTCAATCGTATTTGTGACACATTTTTAAATGTTCAGTTGACTGAGTTTCATGTTTAATGAATAAAAGAGATAATAATAATATGTCAAGCTAAATCCAAAGTTTTCTTCTCACCTCTGCAAAATAGGTATTTGTCTTTTATGTTCTATCCATTAATATTGGTCATCCATAGGGCCCACTTATCCCCAGTCTTTTGCAAAATAAGTATTTGTCTTTTCACTTTTGCATCCATTAACCAAAACTAGTTATAATCCACAAAAATCCAGAAAGAATTCTTTTCTATAGTAGTCCCAATCTTTTCCCACAGTAGTTTCCAAAACAAAACACAGTCTTTAATCTATTCCCTAGTACCAGATATAGCAGTTCTCAAAACAAAGTATTATCAGTCTTTTGTTGAGTCTAACCAGTTCAAGTTATTTCTTCTTGTATATACCAACTTTAGCCAGCGGATGGCAGCCTTGTGTCTCCCTTCTTTGGAATCTCCCTTTTTCATAAAAATATTTTGGTGAATTTAGTTTAGGTTCTGGGTAGAAATTATGCAATCCTTACCCCAATCAGATACACTGTTTCTCTTCTGCTTTTCTTCATGCTTACTTGTTATCGCTATCAAATATGATAAAGGCAATTTATACACACCAAAAAGCTAAAGTGATGGTGAATGGAGATGTGACAGAAAATTTTAATATAAACAAAGAAACAATATCGACAAACAAGCATCCTGGGTCTGGTTGAACACTCAAGACAAAGCATTCAAGGTGGTAAAATCATTGCTATCCTCGGACTCTGCCCTAGTTCATTTCAATGAAACCCTACCAGTAACACTAGCCTGTGACGCTTTGCCATACGACATTGAGGCAGTACTAAGCCACAGGATGCCAGATGGTAGAGAGGTCTCCATCACATACTATTCTAGAATGTTATCATTGGCTGAAAGGAACTATGCCCAGATAGACAAGGAAGCCCTCACCATAGTGTCTGGAATTAAGAACTTCTTATATGGATGAACCTTCACCATCTTTACAGACCACAAACTTCTGTTTGGTCTCTTCACAGCAGACAAACAGACACTGCAGATCCTATCGCTGCGAATGCTATGATGGATAAAAGTCAAAGCAAGAATCTGTATAGCATCCTTAAATCCCTGGCTAAAGCGTAACATCTTTCTGCAAGGTCTTGCTCCATTAATCCTCCAAGACAAATTCTCTTCATCATGAATCAAGGCTGTGGAATCCAACCTTGCAAAATTAGGCTTCTCCCCAGCTTTAATACTCAAGATGGACTATGATCTAGCAAGACATACCTTGTGACAAAGGGTGGAGGACATTGAGAGTCAGGCAGACTTAGGGAAAGCTCTACTGTTTCTGGCTCCAGATGCCATTAGATGTGTTGCTGCTCCTGCCAGCTATCTTAGTCAGTTGGAATCAGCAAACCACCGGAAAGCATTTGCGCTTGAATGGTGCCATGCGCTTCCATCGGCCATCCTGTATGGCAAGTATGAAAGGATACCATTCACAGAAAGTCTCTGTCCCTGCGGCTCAGGAGAGGTGGAGACTGTGGGAGACATGCTCCTTAGATGTTCCTTTTATACAGAGATTAAAAAAAACATATTCTGCCAATAACTGCTAGGTATCCTAGCGATTCCGACACTACCTATCTTCACTGGCTGCTTCAGGATGAACAGTCCATAACTACAGCACAGGTGGCCAGATTCTGTGCAGCAGCGCTGGGGATTCATTGCAAATACGTGTCTTCTCCACCATAGCGATGTTATATAACAATTGTGGCAAACCCTTTGCACAGCTTAGTCATTTCCCTTTTAGCGTTGAACCTACAATGGGCAACACAGTTTAGGGATTGCAACTATCATATAGTCAGACCATGTATAATTGACCCTGGATTTTATTATAGATTTAGTTGTTATTTATTATTTTATACTAGAATTTTTAAGTGTATATATACTGGTGCTTTTATTTGTTCTGGTCTAAGACTGTAATAATAAATTGTTGTTGTTGTTGAACAGCTCACAAAAAGACACTTCCTTCCAGAATACAATGAAGTTCTTCAGATTTCATCTTTGAACTGGCATGCTATTATTGAAATATGAATCTTCTAGATGAACTAGCAAACTAACTTGGTAGTAGAAGGATAGACATCCCTGGAGAGCAGCCTAGTCGCTTTCTGTTTGGAACCACATGGGTCTGTGAACGTTTCAGTAGACCCTGAAATAATAGAGGGGGAAAGTTGAAATGTAAATGTTGAAATGAGAGAGAGGGAAAAAGAATCAAAACCACTTTCCCCCTGCAATATATGTGTTTATTTATAGGAACATTCTTGAAAATACCTGTTAAGAATAATGACACAATCTTACCCAACATCTGGAGGAGATTTGTAATAATTTTAATGTACATAGAAATGTACATAGAAAATAGGCTTATTTGTTCAGAGACTTGTCGAAAGTGACAGGGTGGTGGTGGAATAGTACAAATAGTCTAGTGAAGGCCTTAGCCGATCACTCAAGAAGTTTAGCTTCACCCCTTTTTCTTTTGCAATAAATTTCATTCCTGTATTTCTGTGGGATTAGCAGCTTTAACTAGGCATGGTTTAGTGGGAGTTTGGGTACTGGACATAGTTATAGCATCATAAACCATAGGTAAAGGTAAAGGTTCCCCTCGCACATATATGCTAGTCATTCCCAACTCTAACACCAAATTTAAGACACCTGCTCCCCCTTCACACCTGAGAGCTTGTAACACTAACGCATCAGATGACACAAGGGAGGGAAAACAGCTACTTGGGCCCCATTTGGATATTATCACTTAGGGATGTCCTCACTTTTGTTGCTGGCTCTCCTTAACCTATATTACTTTGCTTCCTTTGGTGGCCAATATTTTTGTCTCAGCAGAAACAGTCTTCTTTCTCTGAAGATGCTGAACTCCCAGTGGAGTAGTCTTTGGACTATCATGAGAGTTCTGCTCATCCATTCAGTGGCAGGAGTGTATATCCTCTGTTGGTCTTGGGACATAGACACAGAACTGAAGAAGAAGGTAAGTGGACTGTTCACCTAGGACCCTCTTTTTCTTAGATGGCTGTATTTGGGAGAGATGGCACAGAACTTAGACCAGTGATGGCTAATCTTTTCTGGACCGAGTGCCCAAAATGCGTGCATCTGTGTGTAAATGTGCACATGCATGCCCAAACCCCCAAAATGTAATGCATGTGCAGCCCCCGTGCACACACCCCACCCCATGCATCCCTGTGTGCTCTCCTGCACAAGCCCTGTCCCCCCCGTGCATGCGTGGCAGAGACCCAATGATCAGCTGACTGGCAGGAGGTGCGTACACATCCACAGCAGAGCTGAACTGGGGTGATGTCTCACGTGGCCACAGAGAGGGCGCTGTGTGCCACCTCTGGCACTTGTGCCATAGATTCGCCCTCACAGACTTAGACCATCCAATGAAAAGGTTGTGAATTAAATTCAGGTAAAGCCAAGAAAATGCCTTGTAACGTTGGCATGGAATTTGTTACTCAACCTTATGGATGATAGTCACTTGCTTATAAGGGGATTCAATAGAGATTATTGTTCTTGATGGTCTCCGAGCTTGATTATTGTCCTGAAGGCATTACATTACCCAAACTAGGTAACTTCACCAATGCACTGATGGATAATGAAACAGAAAACAACCAAGCTCAGGAAGAATCGTGTATGCTAATTTGTTTAAAAAGCCAGATGACAACTGACTGTGGGCACATTACATAATTAAAATCAAATATCTTTTAAAATCATGCTTTATTATACATATACTGGTCTAGACTTTCACGGCCAGTATCTGTAGTGCAATGTTGAGCTTCAGAGTTTAGTGACCATGGATTAGACAACTATGGTTGTCATCTTGAGAGTATCTCCTTTTGTCCCATTCTTTGTACATCTTCTTAGCGTTTCCTTTTCTTCACTCCTGACATCTCTAAAATGTTGTGAAATTGGGAATTATGATGATGCAATGTGTTTGTTTGAAAAGATACTTAGCAGCGCAAGGAAGCTTTTTGCATCAGAGACCACATTCAATGTCTGTCTGTCTGTCTGTCTGCCTGCAGGCCTATCTATCATCATCTTCTTCCTCCTCCTCCTCCTCCTCTCCTCCTCCTCCTATTTATATGTCATCTCTCTCTCTCTCTCTCTCTGCATGAAATCTGAGAGTGATGTGATACTTCATTACAGGACAGGGAATAAACTTTCCATCTCTTGCTTTCATTTCATTTATTTTGTCACTTGAGGCAAAATGGTAAACTGTGCTGAAGTTTAATCCATCTGTTTAGCCCCACTCTTCCGGAAATCAATGAATTCCTTTTGAATCCCCTTTGTGGAGGGGAATGTAGTCCATGGACTTACATGGTATAATCCAGCTATAGAAGGGGAACTCACTGAAGTAAGGGACTATGGAAGGAGAGTGTAGCAGAAGCAAGCTAAACTGAGTTACCCACTGAATGGCTGATAATGGGAATTTCATTTCCCTACTGTATTATCTTTAATCTTCTTTTCCAGACCACTGGTCTTTCCATTTTTTAAGCTTTTACAATGCATTTCAAAATTAAAGTAAAAAAACACTGAAATAATTACCTTTTCCAGATCTATGTCAGTATGCACAACAGATCCATATCTTTGCATGTCCAGAGTTCACGGAGATGTCAATCAATAAATGGCAATAATTGACACCTTTTTGGTTGCTGATAACTGAACCCTGCCTCCTGAACCTGAACAAATCAGTTGAAATCCCTCGTCTCCAACTATAAGAATAATATTGCTCTTCTACCACAACGTTGTGCATATTTAGTGGTTTGTAACAACAACAAAAAATCCGAGAGGCTGATGGAAATGCTGGGAAGGGAAGGGCACCCTTATGATCGGCATGGCGGCAAGCCTGCATGTATTTGAAAACCTCAAGGGAGATCCCAAATGTTAGAAGAATGGTGGCAAAATCTTTCAAATGGCTGCCCCTGGGCAGGATGTAACAAACTGGTGGTGGCAGGCAGTGCTAAACCCGTACACACATTAAACACCAGAACATTGGAAACTGGTTGCTGAAACTGCATCTAACTTGGTTTCACATGGAAATGAAAGAGTTAAACTGAGCATGGGAAGAGGAGGTATGTGGTGAGGATTTCCTCCCAATGGAAAACAGAACCCTGACCTGAATTATGGAAAGACTGAACTTCTTGATGTAGTAGCAAAACCAGTAATTTTGCAGATTTGAAAGATCAAAATAATGCGGCCGCGCGGGGAATTATGGGAGCGACGTGGCGCTCCCACGTGACACCTCTCCTGCGTGAACTGCACTGGCTCCCGGTGGTCTTCCGGGTGCGCTTCAAAGTGTTGGTGACCACCTTTAAAGCGCTCCATGGCTTAGGACCTGGGTACTTGCGGGACCGCCTTCTGCCGCCAATAGCCTCCCACCGGCCAGTACGCTCGCACAGAGAGGGCCTCCTCCGGGTGCCGTCGGCCAGACAGTGTCGGCTGGCGACCCCCAGGGGGAGAGCCTTCTCTGTGGCAGCGCCCGCCCTCTGGAATGACCTACCCCCGGAGATACGCAGGATTCCAGATCTCCGGACCTTTCGTCGGGCCCTTAAAACCCATTTGTTCCATCTAGCTGGGCTAGCTTGATCCCATCCTCCGTTTTTAAATTTGGCATTGATTTTAAATTGGGTTGTTTTAATTCTCGGCCGAATAATATTTAATAATTTTTAATTGTTTTTAACTTTTGTATACCATGTTTTATTCTGGCTGTTCACCGCCCTGAGTCCGCAAGGAGAAGGTAAATTGAAATAATAAATAAAATAAATAAATAACTATTCCTTGCTGGGGAAAATAGTGGAGGCATGAGGCATTCATAATGGAATAGAGGTGGGAGGGCTTCACTAATGTGGAAATTGCTGGTAAGTGTGAAAGGGATGCCTGGAAGCTCAGGATGTTCACAGAGAAAAGGATCTCATTCTGAATGTTCTTTAAGAAGCAAAGGCAGGATGTAAATCTAGTGGATATATGAAGCGTTGACAGGAGTAATTTTGTCTTGCTATCTAACTTCATTTAGGATTTCAAACCATTTATCTCACCTAGTCTAGGATCAGAGGTGTTATTCAGCAGGTTCTGACCAGTTCTGGAGAACCGGTAGTGAAAATTTTGAGTAGTTTGGAGAACTGGTAAATACTACCTCTGACTGGCTCCACCCCCATCTATTCTCTGCCTCCCGAGTCCCAGCTGATCGAGAGGAAAAGGGAATTTCGCAGTAACCTTCCCCTGGAGTGGGGTGGGAATGGAGATTTTACAGTATCCTTCCTCTGCCACGCCCACCAAGCAACGCCCACAGAACCGGTAGTAAAACTTTTTGAATCCCACCACTGTCTAGGATCCAATTTCCAACAATGGCTAGAGATTCGTAAGTGGGAAATAGAAACCCAAAAAAGTTTCCTTATTTTTTTTGCTATCTATCAACACTGAGAAAAGCAGTTTTTGCTGGTTCCTGACCAAGTGAAACATATAGGAAATTCTTTCGGTGGAAGGATGCAAAAGCAGCTATGACAAGAGTGGTTTGACTGGCTAGGTGAGATTCAGTCAACTTTTTGGTGGTACCAACTATTCTTAGATCAAAGCCTTCTCTCAAATTGCTTCCTGCTTTAAAGGAATACATAATCCATGTGCTAATAAGATTCTAAATAGGACTGAATTAAATTTAAATAGGAGCAGTTCAGCTTTAGAAAAATTTGCCTGCAAATCAACAAACTCTTGGCAGATTTGCTGGTGTGTCTGACTTTCTTTGCTGAGGCACTAACCCTGAGAAAAGGAGGAAGGGGAATGAGCTGTAGCCTAAATTGAAACTTTGTACAGTACTTTTGAAGTCAATATCTCCCTGTTTGTCCCCTGTTTCCATTGCAGGAGTGCCTCAGGGCCTGCAGAATGGACCTTTCAAATGAGTCTCCAGTATATCCAGGAAATGGTCAAATGCAGCCTCTCTCTGAAAATATTCAGAAGTACATCCACTGGAACAAATTTAGGAAGAGTAACAGCAACGGTGGCAGTTTAGGCAGCAAAAGAAAGAAACTTTTCAGTGACTTACTTGCAGATCTCTTAGCTTTTTCAGAAATGCAAGAGAACTGGGAAGGAGACTTGGAAAGCCACCAAGAGTCCCGTAAAAAGCGAAAAGGCAAGAGGTCCTATGCAATGGAGCATTTCCGATGGGGGAAGCCAGTGCGCAGGAAGAAGCGACCCGTCAAAGTCCCTGCAAATGGGGCGGCAGAGGAGGGAACTGTGGTGGATTATCCTGAGGATTTTAGAACACACCTTAACTCGGACATTGAATACCCTGAAGAGGACTACTACATAGACCATTAATAGAGCAGCGAAGCCACTAAGGTGGACAAAGGAAAACAGCTGAGAAAAATAAAAAATGATAATACTGCCTTCAAGATGCACCACTTTCGGTGGAACTCCCCAGCCCTTCCCAAGAAGAAGCGCTATGGCGGCTTCATGAGCACAGTCACTCTCCTCTAGTGACTCTTTTTAAGAATGCCACCATCAAAACTGCTTATAAGAAAGAGCAGTAAGAGTGAGGGAGATCAGGGCCAACCACACCCTGGCATTGTAGCAATGGGGAAAAGGGCCTGGGCACCTCACCTATGAATTTCTCTGACATATTTCATGATAATATTATTAACGGATATCATTTATTTTCATTGTTCTTATTAATGCTAAATTAGAAACTCACTGCTTAGGAGACACTTTCACGTTTGCCTTCTGGTTTTGAATATACCAATAATTGGCGGGAAGCGTGGGTGGCAGATCTTTAAGGTGACATCTGCCATTGTGTGCAAGTAAGCAGGAAGAAGAGCTAAAGGAGTAGTTATCTTTCAGAGGGACAGATTATTTTTATATTTTAAACCAGCTGTACAATACTGTAAATGAAAGGATTAAAGTTATAAAATACAACTACTAATACATTTTTTTTGCAAACTAACCCAGTCTCCGAGGTTGTCTTTTGGGTCACTTGAAGTGCAATATTCATCATTTCAGAGTCTTCAGCCTGTCAAATGGTGTCAACATTAAAAAAAAAAAAGATAAATTAAGAGAAGGCTTATTTTTGGAGGGGGAAAAAAACTATATTTGGATTTGTCTTTAAAAGCCAAGAGTTAGTCAAGAAGTGAGTAGACCAAAAAGAAGACAAAGCCAAATCACTTTTACTGTGTTTCCCGGAAAATACGACTTATTCAAAAAGTAAGGCCTAGCCCAATTTTTTTTGGGTAAGACTAATATACTCCTTACCCCCAAAATAAGCCCTAGTGAAGGGGTGAGCGTGGCCAGAACACGAAGCAATCCTTCCGTTCACTGATCAGCTAATGGCAGCTGGGTCCCTTAATCGCGATTTGTGGATCATTTGAGCTGATCAGGAGCTGCCTCTCGTTCTATCTCTCAGGGCACCTGGAAGTGTTTCTTGCACACTCTTGTCAGTCCCAGCCCTGCTACGGCACCAGGCAACCTCGCAGCTGAGGGCCCCTTGGACTTCTGCTGCTTCTGCTTTTGGCTGCACGCAAGGAAAGCAGCAGAAGCAATAGAAGTATTTCTTTCTCTCCCCCAAACCTTGCCAGAAATGAGTTTTTGTGGGATTTGTTGCGCTGCCGCTGTCTCTTGGAGCAGGACTCTGCAAGGCTTGTGCCATTGCACACACAAATGGCAGCACCGCTGCGAACATCATCATACTGGCACTACCACAAGCGTCATCATACCAGCACAGCTGCCATCCTGCCCATTGCGGATGTGGTGGTATGTTGAAGCTCACGATGGTGCTGCTGTTCATACGTGCAATGGCACAAGCCTTGCAGAGTCCTGCTTCAAGAGGTGAAAGCAGCGGGCCATGTCAGGACAGCACTCTCCTGGTTCGGTCTGGGTGCTAGTGGCACCGGCAGCTAATGAGGTGCGCAGCCAGCACGAAGAACAAGAAGGTGACAGTGGCGATGGGACATTCTATCGCAGTGGCATGGCCAGGCTGACGGCATGGTGCAGAGTCCTGGAAAGCATGGCTGGAAGTGTGTGCATGGATACAATGGTGAACAGCTGACAAGTGGCTGTGTTGTGCTGCCACAGGAAATCCCGCTGCCGCCTCCCTATTCTTCACGCCGGCCACGCACCTCATTACCTGCCAGTGCCACTTTCAGACAAACCTGGCCTGGAGAGTGGCCTGCTGACGAGCGGCTGGCAGGCACTGTCCTGACGTGTCCCGCTGCCGCAGCCTTGCTCATCATTTGACTTGTGCCCCATCCACCCCCGGGTATGGTGATGGGGACTCAACAAGGGGTACTCGGCTGCGAGGTTGCCTGGTGCCGCAGCAGGGCCAAGGCTGGCAAGAGTGTGCAAGAAACACCTCCAGGTGCCCAGAGGGATAGAATGAGAGGCAGCTCCCAATCAGCTCAGCTGATTTGCGGGCTGCAGTTAAGGGCTCAGCAGCCATGAGGTGACCACAGTCTCCGCCTCCTGCACCTCAAAAAAAATGAAGACTTCCCCAAAAATAAGGCCAAGCGCTTATTTCAGGGGTCAAAAGAAAATAAGACCCATCTTATTTTCGGGGAAACATGGTAGATACATATCTCAAGGGAAATGGATGCTATCTCTAAATATTTTCCTTTTCCCCCTATCACCTCCATTACATTGGTTACCAATTTGATGGGGAACTGTACTGTGAATACCTCACTTGGCTACAATTCGGTTGAAAATGAGCATGTGCTTGATAACCAACCAAAAGATCTTCCACATAATGAGTTTTGACGCCTCAGTTTCATGAAAAACGATCAACAACAATTTCATCAAAACTGCGAAGGAGAGGCTGATACAGAGAACCAAGAGGCACATTTAACTGCTATGTTGGAACATCTTCAGGAGAAGCTGAGGGGTCAATACTAGTAAGGATGGAGATGGAAGGTATGAGTTGCGCTGGATCAAGACATGTATGCTTTACACACAATGTGTGTAAAGAAAAACAGGATCACTCCTTTTTCAGGATTTTTATATCTCTTGTGAATTCAATAATTATGTTTCTATGGTAGCCAACTAAATATCTCTAGGGACATGATAGTCATGGCCCTATTTTTCTTTCATGGTGATTGATATTCAGAGATGTGCAGCTTCTCAAGAAGTTTAATGGAAGCCATATGAGTCCTTTGAATGAGCAGAATGGTGGCCTAGAGATGGAGCTCTCACCTCACAATCAGGAGACTGTGAATTTGATCCTAGCAGCAGACATTTCTCACTCTGGGCACAAAGAGAAAATATCTACTGTGAGCTCTGCATAGGTATCAGGAAGGGCATCTGGCCAGTAAACACAGCTCAATTCAATCACTGACTCTACCCCAATGCAAGGTGTTAAAAGGAAAAAAAAATGGGAGCCCTATGCATGAATTTGCCTATCCCACTAAATTGATGACTCTAGCCCAGTGACGTCAAACACAGGGCCCGGCTATGGCCTGCGATGTGGTTAGATCCAGCCCACAGGCTGTCCTGGAAAATGTAAGGGGCTGACCTGTGTGGCCTTTGCCCGGTCTACCCAGTGGGAAGAGTAAACATGCCAGCAGTTAGGTAGTGATGTCAATTTGGCCAGGCTTACCCAGTTGGCCACACCCAGTGAGTGGTGTCAAGCTGGTCACACCCTCTCATTTGGCTGTGCCCACCTGGGCCCTTGAGGTCAATCACAGTCCTGATGCAGCCCTCAGTGAAATTGAGTTTGACACCCCAGCTCTAGCCACATCTTGTGATGTCTTCTTCTTCTTTTTTTTTTTAGGATAAGCATGTTGAGGAGGTCCGGAAGAACAAGGAATTAAAGGAAGAGGCCTCAAGGTAAAGAGGCCCTCGGGCAGATAACAATTTGGTCTGACAGCTCCAAGGAAAGATGGCAGCAGGCGGCAGTACATGGTGGAGGCTGCCTTAATGCAAAGTGTTGACTGAGGAACTGGGATTGTCCTCTGCTTTCGTTGTTTGTGAATGTAAAGAATTGATGGGAGAAGCCATCAGGGAGGGAGGGGGACATAAGGGGAAAAGGAAGTTGTGAAGAAGAAATGTGCTGTACCTGGGGAGGGAAGAGGGTGGGCATGGATGAGAAGACACCCCCAAACAATGAGACAATTTATTTTTTGTTCTCACATGGGTCTTTGATCCTGAAGATGGAATCCAAATGCTGGAGGGGTGGTAAGAATACCAATTTTGGAGGGAAATATTCAAGAAGGGGTTCTGGTGGGCTGGGGCGATGAAGAAGAAGGAAAGGTAATCTAATTTGGTGGTGAGCCCAGAGCAAGCAGAGGAAGTAAAATCACCTCTGGGGTGAGTGTTGACTTGTGTGTTTTGCCATTGTTAGTCCCTCGTGTGATAAAAACAGTCCTCATTTCTGCGTCCCTTTGTAACTTTCCATCGTGTCTCTTAACTCCAAGGTATTACAACCCTGGTATTACTTAACTAAAAGTGGCCAGGGTGCTGATTTTGACCCCACAGGCCCCTGTTTTAAAAATAACTGTAACAATAATTGCCTTTTGCCAGAGATTCCCTATGCTCAGCTAATGGATATAATTTCCCCTGCTTTTCCATTCAGATCTGTAGTGGAGAACCAGGTTCTTTGAAGGATTATAAATTTAGGACAATCAAAACATTCTTTCCTTGGGATAGTATTAACAAAAGAACATTTGTATGGATAACTTCTCAAGTAGAAGCTATGAAACTATGTGATAAAATAAGCAGAAGCATGCCTTAAACACACACACACACACACACACACACCCCTCTGACTTCAGAACATAAACCTATAGATCTTTATACTGCTAAGAATCTGAGGAGTTTATTCTTAAAAATAAGACTTTGAGATCTCAAGAGTTCTTTCATATATTCCCCTCACATCTACACATGGGTTAGCCTTTTCTTAAGCTTTACAACTTTCCCCCTTTTAAGAAGCTTGTTTGATAAACTGCTTTTAGAAAGAAAAGCCATCTCTTGAGGAACATGTTGCATTTGATAATGTAATATTTAATATCATTTTAAGGAGTACACTAATAAGGTAGGATTAATAAGGCACTAAGTGTGAACAAATGATTTTAAAGCCATACAGCTGATTTGGCTGTGGGAAAACAATGTTAACAGAGAGGAATATATGAGTGACAAAATGGTAGGACTAAATAAGGTGTTTAATTCCTTTATTGCTTTTCAGTGAAGAGTTAAACACCGTCTCTCTACTCCCCATTCTTAAGAAATTATTGAGATACATTTATTAAATTCATGTGCTGCCACACTATTGTTTCTCAACGTGAGCGACTTTAAGATGTCTGGACTTCAACTCCTGGAATTCCCCAGTCAACCTTGTCTGCACATCTGAAGTCATCAAAGTTGAGGAGGCACGGTGGCTCAATGGCTTAATGATGCTGGAGATGGACTTTGCTTTAGTGGTTCAAGTCCTAGCTCTGTGTGACGGGGTGAGCTCCCATCACTCACCTCAGCTTCTGTTCACCTAACAGTTGGAAAGTATATTTTATGCAAGTAGATAATAAGTCCCATTTGGTAGGGAGATGAACTGGTGCTTCATGCAGTCAGTCAGATTCCTGTTGGCTCTGAATCTTCCTAGTTGCAGCACCAGTTTATGAGGCGGGTCTGGGGAAGGGAGAGGACTTAGGATGGTGCTTCAGGAAGAGCCACTCATCTTTCTTTCTGGTGCCTCCTCTGGCACATCTTAGCACATAAGCGTGTCCTACAACACAGCTAGTAAATTGGCAGCCAAACTATTATTCTGCAATAGCATTGTGGTCTCCTGGCTAATATAACAATACCATATGCTAACACCACCACCAGCAGCAGTAGCAAAAACAACAACTTTTGAGAAACACTATGCTATACATTTCCCCCAGATGGTACTCTATTCTCTGGAATAATGTTGAGGTGTTCCTATTTGTGAGATGCTGAGTTCCTGTACATTCTGAAGCACAATTTCTGGGGAAAAAAACCTGAAGTATGGACAATCCTAATGTTTTATACTACAGTATAGGCTCCCAGTTTTTGTGGTTCTCAAACAAGAGAACCAGTGTACAAATAAAATAAGAGACGAAGCTAAGTTGGTGAAGGTAATGCTTATGCCTTCTCTCAATTTTCAAATAGAAAGGATGATTCTGTAGAACGTAACTTGACTAAAATACTGTCTGATTTGTAACTCAAGGTCTGAATGTAGTCATGCTTATCTTTCGTAATGTAAATATAGTACACAATCTATGTACAGTTAACAGCAATCAAATGGATTATGTTGTACAAATGCAACAGCTAAAATGTAAACTGACCTCCTCAAGCATATTTGGATTATTTTATTAAACCATAATTCAGTGAAGTCAGTATGTTATGCAAATACAGCCATAGAGGTTTTTACAGCAGCTCCTTTCTGGGATGTTGTATACAAGCCATTTATATTTGCAATGTTTGCTGAGTTAAAGACTGTATTTTGGGCCGAGCGCCCTGTTCATTTCATTCATTGACATATCAGTTAATTAAAATGTAATCAACTTAATGTGATTAATCGGCAGTCCTTCAACCCTTTCATCGTTAGGACACATTTAAAATTATAATCTGATAAAACCTTTTAAAAGTCTTGGGAGGGAAACACACCAAAAAGCTTTTGGGAAGCACATGGAGCCCTCTGTTCACATTTAACAGATATCTGTTCACGTTATGGAACAGATATCAGAATACACTAAGGGGAACATCCCTCACCCCTAACTTGGAAAACCAGAGAACAGTCTTTAGGGAATGTATTTTAAGTGAATAAAGTTCCAAAACTCATATAATGAACTTGCTACAATGCAAGAGAAAACTGACACTGTTGTTGCAGTGAAAAGCTACACATTAGTGACTTGGTATATGCTCTATATTGAATTTAAAAACTTTGGTATACCACCAGGGAACACTCAGCAATGACCAATGATTACTGAAAGGTAATCATGCATATTTTGCTGGAAATCCAAAGGCACAGAGGAATGCTTCTTTAAAGATAGGTCAGAGCATTTCACATAGCTGTTCCTAGCGCTAGAGCTCTCAGTGGGAATACCATCCCTAAGAGCTTTGAGAGCCATGGTGGATTACTACTGGTTCACCCCAGATTGGACGAATTGGTAGCGGTGGCGCGTGGGAGGCTCCGCCCACCCGCCTGGACGCTTCTGAGCATGTGCCCATGAGCGAACTGATAGCAACGGTTTTTGAAACTTGCCCGTTTGAGACTGTCCAGCTGCTACGGAGTTCCCCACCGCCCTTCCAGCCCCCTTGATCTGCTCAAACTTGCCTCCAGAAGTTGTGAATGCTCTAAGTTTTTAAGAAGAGATCGGACAACCATTTGTCTGAAACTCTGATTCTATTCTATTCTATTCTATTCTATTCTATTCTATTCTATTCTATTCTATTCTATTCTATTCTATTCTATTCTATTCTTCTAGGTCTGTCAGTCGGCCATTCCTCTCCCCTGTGAAGAAATTCCCCTTGCTGGGCAGCAGATGGCGATGTAAGCAAGCCAAAGCTGCATTTGCACTTTTCCTTAAGGGAGATGAATGGTTTTCCCCCCCAGCTTTCTCCCCAGCCTGTCAATGCTTACTTCAATCTAACAGCACTGGATGTAATAATTCCCTAGAAATCTCAACATCCAGCGGACCATTGATAGTGTTCTTCTTGACTCTAGGCCACCACAACCTCCAATCATACAACCTCCAGTTACCTCCGCTAGCGAGACTAGCCTTGCTAATAAGACAACAATAAAATAAAACAATTAACCCTACCCTAGAAGCAGGGGTAGGTTCTACTTACCTTTAATACCACTTCGCAATGGGGCCATGCATGTGCTTGCTTTGCTAGTGCACACATATGCTCTTCTGCGCAAGATCAGAAGCTTCTGCGCATGTGCAGAAGCATTTTGATGACGTCGGGGTCGGTGAGCGGAGCCTCCTGCCAGTTTTACTACCAGTTCTATGGAACTGGTGTGAACTGGGGGCAACCCACCACTGCCTAGAAGCTGTTGCCCCCTGCAGGTGTCTATAAGAAGCCATAATTGAATTGCATACATCATTATATTATTGCATGGGTGTACTGTCATCAAGGGTTCTTAGGGACACTTATGATGAACATGGCTAACAATGATGGCCACATCTCAATAGGGGAAGACTGTAGTTGTAGCCATCTGGTGCTGGAGTTTGTCATTAGTTGAGATGAAATCCCCGTTTCTTCAAGAGAAGAGGATGGAAATGTGAAGATCTTTTTGAGGGCATAATGAGCCCCACCTTTCCAGGTATATGAAACTACTCCATCCCATCTCGTGATGCTAGAGTTCTTCAGATAATACCAGCCATTCTGTGAATATCACTGAAAGAAGAGATTGGAGGTGTAGAAAGTCAGCACCTACCCACCCCTGGAAGAATGAAATATTTTGGAAAATATTAAAAAGGCAAAATATTATACTTCCTTAAAGGAGAAACATGCTCTTAAAAGACAGAAAGTGGGCTCAATCTCCCTGCCCCCAGCAGATACTGAAGCCAGCTTTTAGAAATGAAGATTTGGTAATCTATTCAAGACAGGATATTTTGAAACAAAGGCATAGTGTTAGGATTAGCCCTCACTCAAGATCCAACACAGGGCAAAGCCATTAAGTTACAATAAGGATTGCCTGAGAGTAGTCCAAGCTCCAACCAAACGTGAGAGCTCAGACAAACATCTAGGATTTGTACTTCGCCTGTAGAGCCAGCTATATCCCCTACATAACCCCTACATGGCCCAATGGGAGTCTGATAACAGCCAACAGAATACATGTTCTTGCACAGGAACAAGAAGGTCAAGTGCAAAGCCTAAAGAAGGTATAAAAACCCTCATTCTCAACTCCGTTTGTCAGCTGCACCAGAACCACGTGCTTGGTAGTTCTGTTCATCATTAAACTTTCTTTCCAATGAGCCTCCATGTTTCCAGTGTCTTTCTCCAAGCCTGGAAATGAACCAGATGGATATTTCTTCCCACAGGGGAAAACGTACTTCTCTTTAGTGGCCTTGTTCAAAGCACAGATTTGACTAGTATGCCATGATGGTTGAGAATTGACTAAAGTTGAGTTCTTATACTTAACCTGGTTATTGAATTTTCTGGCCAACTGAACCATAAATTAAACAAATAGGTTGTGTTTGCACAATATGCCATGACACAAAAATCTAAAGTTAACATAACCTAAATTAGTTGAGTTGGAAGAACATAGGAGGAACAGACAAAATCTCCATCTTCTCCTAGATCTCATGGGCGAACACTGATCAATGCATAGCACTGACTAACCTACAGCATACCCAGGGTGAAAGTGGCACAGGGTATGCTTTTCTCATGGAAGATTTCTGATTCGATCTGTCCTAGAAAACTTACTAGGTATGACTAGAGATCACGTAGAACAGTGTTTCTTAACCTTGGCAACTTTAAGATGGGTGGACTTCAACACTCAGAATTCCCCATCCAGAGTTGAAGTCCTTACATCTTAAAGTTGCCAAGGTTGAGAAACACCGACTTACATTGTCTTTGTAGCACCTCAAGCCTTCAATAGTGAAGTGATGTATAGTTAAAAATAACTGAGAAGTTCTGGGGATTGCTTTATATTCAGATACAGCTTTTAACCTAGAGCTCTCCAAATGTTATGAACTACATATCCCATCACCGCAACCAAACATACCCAGATAAAGTGCATACTGATGTTTATTGGACTTAAAAATGAAGACATTTGGAAGGTACAATGCTGGAGAAGAGTGTTTGCATTCTTGTTTGAACAAAAAATAGCACTCTCTGGTAGTGCTACTCCAGGGTTCATTTTCCCTAACAAGGATCATCTTGGAAGCGCCCACAAATTCCCTAAATGCTGCTCCATTTGATGCCCTAGTGGCCATGGAGGCAAGGGCCAGTTATGTAGGAGTAAGGTCTAGTCAAGCTTTCCATTATTTCCATCCATATTCTACACAGCATTGCTATCCTTAAAAGATGAGGAAAATAGAGTTGTTGGACATGACATAGAAGATGGGAAAAATAATTCTTTCAGAATGGATAAAATTACCAAAGGAAAAAAACCACTTTGCTTCAACAAATCAATGTGGCCCATTCCCTGAGCAAAAACTAGGGCTCAAGTCTTCTGACCAATTCCCTTAAAAGCTGCTGCTGGGCTAATTATGCATTGGCAGCCTGAAGTTTGATGGATCCTGAATTGTTTCCCTTTTAGGCAACTCTTAGTGAAAGCTTACCTAAAACATTGCCAAGAATTTCTGCAGAGAATGCAAGAACAGTTGTGATGCTCTGATCTTGCAATTAGATACTTCTGATAGTGAGAACTTGGGCAAAAGGAAAAAAAGAAAAGAACAAAAGAAAATAGCAGACTCTAAGAATAGCATTTTAAGGAGAAAGTATAAATTAGGGGAATTAATAAAAGAGGGGTATAACCTCCAGTGAAATCTGGCTATCCCCGATCTGTAGTACATCATGGTACAGGTGGGCCTGTTGCTTAATGACTGAAATTATGATGGACCCCACCCTCCCAAAAATAGTTATGACCCAGATTTAAAGTTGTGATGGCTGCCCCCTCCCCCCCCGCTCATGTGATCATATTTTGGTCGCTAGGCAACTGGCCTGGATTTACAACTGTTTGCAAGAGCCCATGGTTATGTGACCATGATTTATTTATTTGCATCCCACCTTTACTATTTTTACAAATAACTCAAGGCAGCGAACATATCCAATATACCTTCTTTCTCCTATTTTCCCCATAACAACAACCCTGCAAGGTATGTTGACAGAACTAGAGCTCATGGTTTCCTGGTCTCTTGCCTACTGCTTTAACCACAAGACCAAACTGGCTTTTTAAATGACATTTTCTGCCAGAAACCAGTGTTTACTTCCAGTTTTTTGGGAAAAAATGCCCATGCACTTTACAACCATGGCGTTTGCTTTATGACCGTGGCATTCAGTATATGAGCATTGCAAAAAAGGGTGTAAAATTGTGTGTGTCAGATGATTACCTGCTTAACAACTGGCATACCAATGGCTGTAATTCCGGGCTCAATTATAGTCATAAGTCAAGGACTACCGGTATTCCAGATCACCTATATCAGTGGACATTCCCAAATCCAGGGCTGAAATCCAGCAGGTTCTGACAGGTTCTGGAGAACTGGTAGCAGAAATTTTGAGTAATTCGAAGAACCAGTGGCAGAAATTTTGAGTAGTTTGGAGAACCGGCAAATGCCAACTCTGGCTGGCCCCAGAGTAGGGTGGGAATGGAGATTTTGTAATATTCTTCCCCCAGGAGTAGGGAGGGAATGGGCATTTTGCAGTATCCTTCCACTGGCAAGCCATGCCCACCAAGCCACACCACGCCCACCAAGCCACGCACACAGAACCAGTAGAAAAAAAATTGGATTTCACCACTGCCCCAAATCCCATTTATTTTAGGGGTCTAGTGTGGTAGAATGAAGCTGGGTGAAGATTATGCTCAGATTTATTACTGGCAATTTTGAGACTGGTGATGTTTTTATGCTTGGATAGAAGCAACCGCTTTTACGCAGATGAAGGATGCAGATTGCAGAGTTATGCATTCAGATAGACTATAAACAAATTTTGAATTCTACGGTCTGGCAAAGATCTATCAGTCTTAATAATCGACAATATTGTTTCTTTCTAAAGAGACCAAACATTCATCATCATATTGAAATATTTGCCTTTTCCTCTCCTCTGTTTGGGAAGAGGTTTCTATTTTAGTACCCTCAAGTCGCCTAGAAATGAAACAGTGTGTGCATTCCTTTCTAAACAAATCAAAGGCGAGCTATTTTTCATTTATAGTTTAATCAGCAAAAGATGATTGAATTGTTAAGAGATAATTGCAATTAGTGAGGTTAAGCACATATTTCTGGTTTTTGAGAGAGATGTTTGAGGTTTTGGCTATGGAAATATCACTCAATATAACTGATTAATTGACCAATACCATTTACTTATTTGACTCATTAATATTTACAAATTTCAACACCACTAAATTCCAAATGTCTGTGGGCAGAGATACATATTTATACATTGCACACATTAAAAACCACAACAGGCTAAAGAACTTGAAAATCTTTAACAGTCATGAATAAAGATTTATTCTACTGAGGAGGCCACATGATAGAAAAAGACAGATTTAAGTGGGGTAGGAATCCCTGTGAATTTTACTCCGCTAGTTGTTGCCAACTGTTGGGGTTGGTGTTCATCTCCATTTCATTAACTGGGGTCGGAGAAATATCCATCTGGTTCAATTCCAAGCTGGGAGGAAGACACTGGAAACATGAAGGCTGATTGGAAAGATGGTTGAATGATGAAGCACAATCACATGGGTTTGAGGTCCTGGGCAACTGACCACAGGGAGTTGAGAGTGAGGGGTACTTATACCTTCTCTTGGGCTTTGAACTTGAGCTTCCTGTTCCTGTGTAAAAACATGTATTCTATTGGCTGTTGTAAGGGTCATAGCTGATTCCGCAGTTGTCTCAGCTCCCAGGTTTGGTTGAAGTTTGGCTGATGCAATTCCTATTGTGGCTAATGGCTAATCCTACCTTTGTTCAGACCTTGCTGCAGGGAATTTGCTTATGAATAGAGCTAGCTATCTCTTAAGTGCTGACATATGCTGTGGTCTGTTTATTAAGGAGGGTGGGGGCTGCTTTCCAAGAGCATGTTTCTCCATTTCTCATCCAGGGAAATATAATATTCTGCCTTTTTAATATTTTTCAAAATATTTCATTCTTGTAGGAGAGGGGTGGGTGCTAACTTTCTACAGTATCCATACAGTGAGATAAAAAAAAAACCAAGATGGCAACTTGGATTTTGGGTATTCTAGCTAATTTGCTTTGATTTCTGCAAGCCAAGCCTAATGAAACTCTCCCCATGTTCTCAGCCATGATCAATATTACCCAAAATCTGGGTGACCACTAGAAGGCAGCAAAGCAATAAAATTATTATTATTCTCTCTTTTATTTATTAAACATAAAACTCAGTCAACTGAACATTTAAAAATGTGTCACAAATACCATTGACTGCTAATGGTTGATACGGATTGCTGCCAGTGTCCAAGGTATCAACCAAGTACCTTTTTAAAATCTATGATGTTCTGAGTAGCACAGTCTTTTGCAGTTCTGCTGGTGTTATTGCATGAAGCTGCAATTTCTTGACGTGTTTTGTAAAATTCTTGGACATGGTATCGAGTGCCCCGATGACAATGGGTATCACTGTTACATGTTTATCCATAGCTGTATAGTTTCAATGGCCAGGTCGCAATATTTTGTAATTTTTTCCAGTTCTTTTTCTTCAACTCAGGCACTGCCTGGTACAGCGATATCAATAAACTGTACGCTTCAGCCTTTGACAACTGTGATATCTGGCGTGTTGTGTTCTAAATGACGATCAGTCAGTATCCGAAAGTCCCACAAGGTCTTCACTGTCTCATTTTCGGTAACTTTTTCCACTTTGTGCTCCCATGACATTTCGGATACAGGTATGTCATATTTTTACATAATGATCAGTGGACTAATTTAGCAACTCGATCATGTCTAGCTTTGTAATCAATTTGTGCGATTTTGCTGCACTCACATATTACCCGTGTTTTCCCGAAAATAAGACCCTGTCTTATATTTTTTTGAACCCTGAAATAAGCACTTGGTCTTATTTTTGGGGAGGTCTTATTATTTTGGAGCGCGTGGAGCAAGATGGGGCTCCTCTTGCCATCTTACCTGATTGCCAGCTCTTTATTTAAATATTTTTCGGGAGGGCTTATTTTCAGGGGGAGGCTTATTTTAGTGCATGCGCTCAAAAGCCCAATTGGGCTTATTATCAGGGGATGTCTTATTTTTGGGGAAACAGGGTAAGTGTGAAAGAATTTCAACTTTGTCTTTGCAAAGTCGGCAGTTTGTTGTTCTTGTTCTTGTTCTTATTATTATTATTTGCCACAACAGAAAGCTTGCTTACCTGCTTATCTAGCATGAGAATCTAAGCCTATAGCCGTATTTTTCATCCTTAATAGGCAACCACATCTTGTAGATTTTCCTCTTGTGTGTAAGGATATTGGGGAAGAAACAAAAAAAAAAACAGAAGAATCCTTTAGAGAATATTTACTTTTGTCTCAATGCACAATATGGATATAATTTTATTAGGAACATTTTACCATGTAGCCTGCCCATTACGTAAATCCAGGGATCTTCTGTGTACACTGAAAAGAATAGTTTGACCTACAAGCAAGTCACAAGGGGGAATTTACATAGCCCTAACTCTGGCCTGCAATATTTCAGCTGGCCTAGGGATAAGAGCAGGCCTAAAGAAGAGGTGTTTTCAGAATCCTACTTCACCATCATATTGCTTTTCTGAAAAGTAATGTAAAATTTCTGTAATAGTTGTACTGATTGTAATATTTGTAGCCAGATCATATCGTTGTAAAGTATTGCAGAGTCTGACTTCTACTATTCACTATGAGTGATACATCATGATAATTATCAGTTATTCTCTCCCTGTCAAATCCTTTCCAACCTGCAACACATGGACAATGTTTTACATTTGCTTTGCATTAATAGTGTTATTTTGTAATATGTTTTCTACTTAAATATTTCTGTTAGAAAAAAACTGGGAATATTCTCTTGGCAGAAACTTTGTTTTTATGTAATGGTTATGGTAATGTTCAGATGAGATGAACATTATTAAATTATTGAACTACTTCATTGAGTTATATGGGACAATCTCATGCACATAGTGACTTCCTTCCTTCCTTTCTTCCCTGAAATGGGGCAGGCCAGGGCTTGCTGATGTCCGCTGTCTTCTTTACTGTTGACTTTGTTTAGCTTCAAGGTCAGTTCCACAATTTTATTATTTTTATTAAACTGATTATGTAGCTGACTATCAAGTGAAAACATGCTCATGAAAACCTTTGATCCCTGTTTCTGCTGTTTCTCATCTCAGAAGGAGGAATAGAAAGCTGGAAAGGTGTTGAAAAAGACAAACTAGAGAGGTATCATGAGAAAAAAAAATCCAGCTTTTTTTTTAAAAGAGAGAAGCCATCTACCTCCTTCACTGGGAAGATCACTTCCATCCATATTTTCATGGTGCACATCACAAGCGGTGCTTTCTGATGTGTGCTGAATCTGATGCAGGCAGTGCTGTCTGGTTCACCTGTTCTGCCTTATTTCACTTTAGGCTCTTTTGCAGAATGGTCAATACCCCCCCCCCCCTCTTCTTCAGTCGCTGATTGATGCCCTTTATGGTCATATTGCTCTGAGCTACTGAGCAGTTCTCTTCAAAGAATCTGCAACTAGGAATCTCTTTTAGTTTTTTGCCTTTCACTGGTGGCTGAGTTTTTCTTTCTTTTCTTTTTTCCCCTACAGATACACAGAAGAAACAGTGAGTTAGAAGACTATTTTCTTTACCTGTGTGCAATTGATAAGAGACCTGCCACTATCCCTTCCAACCCAGGTGCCTAGAACAAGCATGCCTTGAAGAATTCTACACTTCTTTTCTTTTTTGTACACATAATTTTATTAATTGTTTGAATACTAAAATCAACACAAATTTTGAAAGAAAAGTAAAGGGAAAAAGTAGTAAATAATTGAAAAAAGAGAAAAAGAAAAGCAGCTTCTGATTTTCTTAACAGTAGTTACATGTACACTTTTATTTTACCCTCTTGGATGTTACAACATATTTTCCTTCTTTCCATTGTCTACCCTTCTACCCTTTCTAATTGTCAAAGCCATATATCACACGTTCATTTTCTTCTTTTATTCAGCAAAAATTCCATAAAGAAATTCTGCACTTCTTTTCCCAGAGTTTTAAGGAGTCCATTTTGCTCAGTTGAATTTGAATTACACCAACTGACCCCTCGGCTGGATGCTAGATGCAACCTCTGTTCTCTATCCTTTCTATGTGATAAGAGTGGGGTGGATTTTCCAAGATGATTTTCTGACTAAGTAAAGTAAAAAACACAGTTGCAACATTATATTATCTTATAAATAACTTAAATGTAAAGTTAACCACTGAGCAACTACAACTACATCCATGTGGATTTCGTGGCAACGATACGGAAGCCATTGTCTTGTTCCTAGATGTTTTTTTCTTGTTTTCAATCTAGCTTGCAGGCCCATCCTAACCGTTATGTATTGAATATACATAGTTGTGTTAAGCCATGCTAAAGTGAAACTAACTTTTAGATGACCCTAATTGTTAACTTCAACTGTTTTGGAGGGAAACTTAGCACATTCATATTTGGGCAGATCTTTTAAAGTATTATGATTGGTTAAGACCAGTGGTGGGTTTCAAAACTTTTTACTACCAGTTCTGTGGGTGTGGCTTGGTGGGCGTGGCTTGGTGGGCATGGCAGGGGAAGGATACTGTAAAATCTCCATTCCCACCCCACTCCAGGGGAAGGTTACTGCAAAATCCCCATTTCCTCCCGATTAGCTGCAGGGAGGCAGAGGCAGAGAATAGATGGGGGTGGGACCTGTCAGAAATTCTACTACCGGTTCTCTGAACTACTCAAAATTTCTGCGATCAGTTCTCTAGAACTGGTCAGAACCTGTTGAAACCCACCTCTGGTTAAGACACTATGGGCCCAGAGTGTTATGTAAATAGGTTATTTTGGCAGGAAGTTTAAACTAACTGACCATCAGCTGATTGGCTGACCACCACAGCTGCAACGTATATAAGGGGAGCTGTTTCCCCGGGTCAGTTGCTCTGTTCTCACCCTACAATAAAGAGCTGTTGTCACACACTGCCTGGCTTGCTGGGTCCTCAATCGCCCAATTTAACACAAAGTATAAATTACAGGCATTTGCCTGTTGTCCCTCAGTTCCAGTTTTGAGTGAATAAATGCTGTTGTAACTCTGCTGGTCTGGTTCTTGCCTACTGAAGCCCACTATACAATACTATCTGCAAACTAAGTTTGACCCTATTTTGACTCTGGCTTTTTGCAAAAACAGCCAAGGTTTGCTAGGTCCTATCATTTGCTGTTTAAAGCGCTTACTGGTACCTGATATGATCCAAATGTTCTTGAAAAATGCACAGTAAACAATCCAGGACTGTAAGCATCCAGGACTGTACGCATCCAGGACTGTAAGCACAAAAAAAAAAAACAGTTGCATTATAACTTGATATTATTAAGCTTAAATATTGTTTGTCTTTCCTCTGTAGCTGCTAGTGGTTTTCATATCAGTGCATTCCTTATTTCTAAAACAAGAGTTCATTTTGAATATTTGTATATGGGATTTTTGATGATTCTGCTTTTCCCCTTCATAATTGCAGCTTCCTGAGGAGACATGCAACAAGTAAATTACCTGTTTGAATGTAAAAGTCATCACATTCGTCTTCTGAGAATGAATCAGACACTGTTAGCCTGGGCTGAGAGTGAGTTCCCCAAAGGGGAGTTGAGCTTGAAGCTGATTGGTTGCCCCGTCTAACAGCCCAGTATAAAAAGGAGCTGTCAGACAGAGAATCAGCTGTTGTTTTTCCTGAGCTGGTCACTGTTAGCTGCAATGTTAGAAATAAACGGTTAGCTTTTACAATTCTATTCTGTCTCGCCTCAGTTCCTTGCCCACTCTGTTCCCAGAACAGAATACTTATTAAAATAATCTGGATTTACAAATGATTGTATGTGCTCTTCTGTGTCTGAAAATCATTGAAATACATTCTTGGAATATTGAACAAAATCCAGTATTTATCGAAAGTGTAACACCTCCAAGGATCCTACTCAATAATAATCATTAAAAAAACTCATGGTTTATACGATGACTAGCAATTCTGTTCAAAATCACACTGGTCAGATAAGACCTGAGTAGCACCCCCCTTTTTAAGCAGCTAAAGTAGTTAATAGGCTAATACAGAAAGAGAGTGATGGAGGAACAGGGAGGGAGGGAGGGGAAGAAAGGGGAGGGGAGAGGAGGGGGAGAAGGAAGGTTTCCAATGCACTCTTCCAGCTTCTCATAAGGAAGGTCAATGGGAAAGCTCCTGCTCCTTGTGCATTACACAACAACAATTTTTCAATCTGGAAATCTCAAATCTGCTAACTTAAAGAATGTATGAAAAAATCCGGGACGCATTACTGCTGTAGAACGGCTAATAATTTTTCTCTATGAAAATGTTTTTGTTTTGATCTTTTAAAAAACAGCTTGATAGGATGGAAACCAGAAGGAATTACAGATTACAATTAAAGGAGAACACTTATAATTGACTAACTGATACAGAATGAAGCACAGTACTTTAACAATAGACATATTGACAAATGTTTTTGAATAATGGTCCTAATGTGTCTGCCTCTAAACAGACAGGTTTTAAAAGGTGTTATGCAAGAGGAGCACGATTTTCTGGACAAAACTGATTTCAAAATGATAGGGGAGAAGAATGACATAGGAAAGGATACAAAAGAAGCCAGTTGATGTCAATACCCAGACTGCTCATGTTCTTTTTTGGTTCACGTGATCTTAACATTTCAATAAACAATAACACGAGTGGAATGTTTGCATAGTATTGATGTATTTTTAATAATAACAAACGATTTCCAACCTTTTAGGCCTGACCTGAAGCACCATCATCATTTACCTGAATGTCTCGTAGGCATGGTAGGAGGCAAAATACCAGAAATAGTTTATGATTTCTGGTTTACCATCTCTCTAAAAAGATTGCAAATATTTAATTGCAGTACATTTTATGTTTGAAAGACTTTGAATGAAGTTTTTGCCTAAATCACCTTAATCAGACTCATTACCAAAGTGCAAAACAGAAGGTCTAATAAACACCAGAAATGCAACATATACTGTATGTATTGTTGTGCTTTTGAGTTAATTTGATTGTATCTGCTTGCAGCGCTCAGTCCTGATGTTAAAAAGGATGATGGCTTCATTTTGTTGATGAATTATAACCTGAGTAATTTTGTCATAGAAGAGCAATGCCTTTTTATCAAGTATCCTGGGAAAAAAAAAAAAAATCCATGAATTTCATGAAATTCACGAACAAATATAGTTCACAAGCTCTCAATGCCTTGGATAGATCAAAAAGATTTCTTTTTGAAAGGGAGGCAGAATGTAATGGCTATGCAATAAATCCTCAACTCACTTCAGTCAATCAGACTTCAACTTTAAAAGTCCTTCAGTCACTCTGGAGGTCGAGATCCTGACTCTTTCCAGTTCTGCTTAATGAATCAGAAGAAAACAGGACAATACCTTCTTCCCATCTGTAATTGGAAAAAAATAATAATAAACCCATGACGACATTTTTTTTGCTGTTCATTAGAATGGAATGAAATTGCAAATTGCAATGCTTTAACAATGATCATCCTTTCCTTTATGTTAACAAACATCCTCGCTCACATTTTAGTTGAATACAAAGGAGGCCACATTTTAATGAAGGATGACCCTTTGTGCATAGATAAATTGACCGTCAGGATTTAAAGTTGAGGAAAAGTATAAGGGATTAATGTAAACATAAAGCATATTCTTTAAGGCAGCAAGATAGACAAGAAAGTCAGAATGCTACTTAAATCTTCTTAGAATGGGAGCTGAGGAAAATAAACTGATCATGCACCTTCTCCTTCCAATTGATTCCTCCCTTCACAGGACTCTATGACTGTTGATTCCTAGGGCCCATTTTGTGTTGGGGGGCCCTGATCTTTGATTCAGCAAATTTGGAAAGCCTTGACATTGCCAAGGTCGAAGGCAACTTAGTCCATTCCTTCTTTAAATACATACACTGTATGTATTTGCAACAAGAAATGTTGTAATGCCTCATTTAGAAAATCATAGAATGTACTGTATGGTTGTAGCACTTTCTTTCCTTCACAAGGCAACATCTTGCCTTTCAGATCTTATTTTTCTGAGAAGGCAGTGATCCCATGCACAATGTTCCCATTGTTTTCAGACTAGTGAACTCCATATACTTTTACTTCATTCAACAATCATTACCTCTTATCAGCTGCTAGAGGAGAAGTCTTCCTCATAATTGTTCAGTGAATCATAACTTATACTAGAGAATGGGATGAAGGGCTCAGAAGCCTATGTACCTACTTGCTCCATTTAGCTTTTATGCTGAATCAGTTTGGATGGGCTATTAGACAAGCAGATCACTGAGGAGAAGATAAACATTTTCAATGTCTTCAATTATCAGTTACAGCCAATACGACTAGGATATGTTTTCTGAGAAGACATATAGTGTAGGAAGATTGTTTCCAAGCCACAATCTTCCTACACTAATCCTTGAAAAAAAATTATGAAGGAAATATATCACCAACCTTGCTACACTTAACTTCAGAATTCAGAAAACAGGGAAGACCCTAAACCAATAAGAGCTTCAGATGATCATTAGAAGAAAGCTATAAGTATTTTGCTTCAAAATCCTGAACAAAAACAGGATCTCCATCCTAATAATTCTAGGCTATAAGGAAATAACCCCTCACATCTTGGACATAAATTGTTTCAATTTCTACCCTCAAAATGACACTATAGGGCACTGCACACCACAACAACTAGACACAAATACAGTTTTCCCCTAATGCAATCACTCTGCTAAGCAACTAATTCCCACAGCATTGTCAAATTATTTAGTAAGACTGTATTGCTATTATTCTTCTCATTCTTCCTAGTACCTTTCTCTTCCCACTTATGACTATGACCATGTTGCTTGTATCTTTACAATTTATATTGTTTTATTTGTTTCCTAGTATGATTTGATTGCTTATTAGTAACCTATGAATATCACTAGGTGTTGAATCTTATGAGTCTTGATGAATGTATTTTATTTTTTCTTTATGTATACTTTGAGCACATGCACCAAAGACAAATTCACACTTTGCCAATAAAGAATTCTCTTCTCTTCTCTTCTCTTCTCTTCTCTTCTCTTCTCTTCTCTTCTCTTCTCTTCTATTCTATTCTATTCTATTCTATTCTATTCTATTCTATTCTATTCTATTCTATTCTATTCTATTCTAATCTATTCTATAAAATAACTTGCACACTTTCCTCTCTCAGGTTTCCCCTTAATTTCCTGCTTGCTGCAAATCGGAGCAATATGTTCAAGAAGCAATTTGGAAAGGCACCAAGGCTTAATTGCTACATGAAATTTATGAGGACCTTGTTATCACTAAAGGACAACCAAACCAAGGGTTTCAGGTAGAGCTGAGAATTATTCCACACAGTCCAATTAAGTCTTGGTCACTGCTTCAAATAGTGGGGAGGTCAAGGATTTGGATCAGATCATACCCATGTGACCATTCCCTTCTATAAGCCCCATCACTCCTCAGGGTTCACTGAGAATTGAGGCTGCTGAAAAGAGAAAAGAGATGTCTAGAGCATTACTGGTGCTTAATAAAGACTGAACCCAACTAAACATTGGTTAGAATCATTATTAAGCCTACCTTGTGTCAGTAAGGATGGCAAAGGGTTAATATTACTGCATGCTTATTGCATCTGCAGATAGTTGTCCCATGGTCTTGTTTCAGGTGACACATACTCTCTTGGTGAAGGGGCCTCTGAGAGCCTCCTGTAGGGGCATGTAAAAGAATCTTTTTAGCCTTTGTCAAATTGACTTTGAATCCTGGACCACACTATACTGGGACATTTTCATCCAGTATCTAACCTCCCTTTTTTGGGGAAAGTGACTGAGAAAATGGACCTTAGATGAAATCTGGATCTCCTTCATGGGGACTTTGGTATGTGATGGAAATAGCATTGGTCACACTTTGAATGATCTCTGTTGTGGGTGAGGTGAGGGCCTTTTTTGATAATACAAGATGATGTCCCAATTTATAATTAGATCTGGATACACAATGAATTATTTTGTTTGTTTGCTATATTGTCTTTCAGATTAGTGTCATAGTTTTCAAGTTTGATTTTTAGATACCTTATGTGTGTATTATCCTTCATATTTAAAAAGGAGCAACACTTTGAGGCTGGTTGGGCTGAATGAGACTGGTGACTCAAATCATCCAATGAGTTTCCATAGATAAGGTTGACTTGAACCCAAGTGTATCCAATCCTAGTCCAACATATACCACACGGGCTCTCAAAATTATTTCCAAAAAGAAATAAAGTTTACATTCTTATGCTTTCTCGGAAACCAAAATGCTATGATCCAAATTTTAAATTTCCTGCCCAAAAATGTTCATGAGAATTTTGACTGTAATTTTCAATGATTTTCACTGATATTCATTCATTCACAAACATTACTGTATGAAATGATTTAACATAAGACTGTAACAGTGAACTGAAATCTCAAATATGGATAAAAGATATCTAGGACTTTTAATACTGGGATTTTGTTTAATCAAAAGAAGCCAAAATCAGATCTTTCACTAGACAGGAGTGTTACATATATTTATTTATTTTATCAAAATTTAAATCCTCTTTTAACCTCACAGAGAGAGTTGTATTGAACTATATAGTTCATTTGAATGATAATTATAAGAAATATACAATAATAATTGCAATTTTTATCTCCATTACAAGAGAACTCCCCCTGTTTCAGATCTTACTGTTTGAGACTTATGGATGCTTATATTGTTCTTTCCAGTTTATTACCCTCTATAGTGTTTCAGATCCTTCCAAAACCATGACTTCCTCATAAGTTATACTTAGCTGCTTGATACTTTTTTAAAAAAATAAAGAAGAGCCAAAAGTTATCAGAAACAGAAGACTGGGACCCAATTAGTGAATCCACTCAGCTGATCACTGACATAAGTCCTAAAGTATCCCTTATTAAGATACTACAGGAAGATATAAGATTTCATCAACTCAACAAAAGCTATATCATGTCAAAGAACTGAGACATTCTAACCATGAGAGGATTGGCATGGAAGGGATCCAAGCTCTACATACCCAAAAGCTTGAGACTAATGACACTACAGCGGAGTCATGACTCTCAACTGGCTGGCCACTTTAGATTCCTAAAAACCCTCCATCTGGCCCGGAGGCAGTTTTGATGGTCAAAAATGAAAACAGATGTAGAGGACTATGTTAAAAGCTGTGCCATTTGTGTCACTATGAAAATGAGACCAGGGAAGCCTCCTGGCCTCCTTCAACAAGTGGCCGAATCCTGTCACCCCCGGGACGAGATTGCCATGGACTTTACAGTGGAACTTCCCGAAAGTGGAGGCTACACAGTTATTTGGACAGTGATTGATTTGTTCTCTAAACAAGCCCATTTCACTGATTGCACTGGACTACCCTCAGCCAAAAAACTGGCTAAGATGTTTGTTAAGCAGATATACAGGCTGCATGGATTATCACAGCAAATAATTTTAGACAGAGGTTTCCAATTCACCACAAAGGTCTGGAAAGAGTTTCTGAAGTCCATTGGATCCTCCCAAGGACTTAGCTCAGCTTTTCATCCGAGTACGAATGGGTCCATGGAACATATAAACACCATGGTGGAACAATACATCAGATGTTTTGTGGATTACCACATAACTTTCTCACGCATAAGATTTTAATTGGATTTCCAATTAGGTTTCCCCTTTTTAAAACAATTTCAGACTAAAGGGATTTTTGGAATGACTGGTGATTGCATACATACCAAACATTGGAGTAATAAAAAAGATTAAAAATAATAAAGGTACCAAAATTTGAAATGGTGCTTTAACCATTCGGCTGAAGAGGTTGCAGAAAAAAAATGCTTTTAAAAGCCTCTGATGATCAGGCAACTCAGCTGGGATCATCAGAGGCTTTTAAAAGCATTTTTTCTACAACCTCTTGTAGAAAAAAATTCTTTTAAAAGCCTCTGACGATCCCAGCTGAGCTGTGTGATTATCAGAGGCTTTTTAAAAAACTTTTAAAAGCATTTTTTCGGCCGAAGAGGTTGTAGAAAAAATGGTTTTAAAAGTAAAAAGAAAAGCTCTGAGGACCGCGCAGCTCAGCTGGGCATGGGGGGGGGGAGGGATTTTTGCTACCAGTTCTCCAAACCAACCTCCGCCATCGCTACCAGATCAGGCGATCCGGTCTGAACCGGGAGCGTTTCACCTCTGGGTAAAGCCCTGAAAGATTTTAATAATCCCAAAGTGACTGCCTCTAAGTGAACAGTGTTTAAGAATGTTATGAAAGAGGAACATGTTTTTTCTGGACAAGATTGAGACTGATCTGAAAGTTGATTTCAAAATGAAAGGGGAGAAAATTGACATAAAAAAGATGTGATGATGGACATACAAAAGAAGCCAGCTGTTGTCCCTTTATTCCTTTTTCTAAGAATTTACCTAACATAATACATTTTGTCACCCTAATTCTGAAATATACACACACACACGTGTGTGTGTATGTGTGTGTGTGTGTTCATTTCAAATTCTAAATGAAGCATGGTATTCCATTCCAAATTCTCTGGGAACATTAAAATCAAAATTATTGGATGAGATCAGGAGAACAATGCCCAGACTGCTCATGTCCTTTTCCGGTTCACATGATCTTAAAATAACATTTCAAGAAACAAAAACAAGAGTGGCATATTTGCATAGTACAGTATTACTGTATTTTCTAATAATAACAAACAACTTTCAACTTTTTAGGCCTGACCTGAAGCACCATCATCATTTACCTGAACGCTTTGAAGGCATAGCAGGAGGCAAAATACCAAAACAGTTTATAAGTTCTATGCATTTACCATCTCTCCAAAAAGATTGCAAATATTTAATTGCAGTACATTTTATGTTTGAAAGACTTTGAAGGAAATTTTTGTTTAAATCACCATAATCAGGCTCATTACCAAAATGCAAAACAGAAGGTCTAATAAACATCAGAAATGTGACATATACTGTATGTATTCTTGTGTTTTTGAGTTAATTTGATTGTATCTGCTTGCAGTGCTCAGCCCTGATGCTAAAAAGGAGGATGGCTTTCTTCCGCTGATGGTAAACCTGAGTAATCTTTTTTTATCAACTGTCCTGGAAAAAAGGAAATCCATGAACATGAATGGTGTGAAATTCATGGACATATTCTGTATAGTTCACAAACTCACAATGTGTCAGACCTGGAAGACATCTTTTACCCTTGAGCCTTCAGGCCTGCCACAAATTCTACTGTGGGATTGTATTGAGTGAACATGATATGTAGTCAAAATAACATTCTTTCTAGAAAGTCAAGGCCGTTGTGCCCTGCAGCTGTGCTGGGAAGACTGGGGAGGTATCTTCTGTTCTGGAGGGTACCTGATTGGCTTGTGCGATGGACATGTGGGTGGTGGGCAAGGACTTGAACTTTCTTTTTGGTGAGGAAAACCCGGAAGCTCTCAGATTCAGGTTTTCCCAGATGTGCCAATATGGCATCTCTAATAAAAATTAGCTTTGAGGAAGTTTGATTTCATTGGGGGTGTTACTTGGAACCCTGACATAATGCTCTAGAGATCACAAGAAGATTTCTTTTTGAAAGGGAGGGTTGAATGTAATGGCTGTGCAATGAATCCTAAACTCACTTTAAAAAGAGCAATCAGTCCTTGAGTCGCTCTGGAGGTTGAGGTCCTGACTCTTTCCAGTTCTGTTGAATGAATCAGGAGAAAACAGGGCAATGCCTTCTTGCCATCTGTCAATGGAAATAATAATAGTAAACTTATGACCACCACTTTTTTGTTGTTCATTAGAACAGAATGAAATTGCAAATTATTAGAAATGATTACAACCCTTAGACAGCTATCCTCCTCTTTATGTTAAAAAAACATGCTCATTTACTTTTTAGTTGAATACAAGGAAGATTTTGTTGTAATGAGGGATGATTCTTTGCGAACAAATAAATTGACTGGCAAAATTTAAAGTTGAGGAAAAGTATAAGGGATTAATGTAAACATTAAGCGTAATCTTTAAGGCAGTAGGGTAGACAAGAAAATCAGAATGCTACTTTATATCATAGAATGGGAGCTGCTGAGGAAAATAAAATCACCATGCACCATTGATTCTCCTTCAAGTTCATTCCTCTATTCATTTGACTCTGTGATTGTTAATTCCTAAGGCCATTTTGTGTTGATGGGCCCTGATCTTTGAATCAACAAAGTTGGAAGGCCTTGACATTGCCAAGGTCAAAGGCCAGAAACTCAATTCCTTCTTTAGCTGCAGATGCTGTGTATGTGATTGTCAAGTAATGTTGCAATGGCTCATTGAGAAAATCATAGAAAGCACTGTGTGATTGTAGCACTTTCTTTCTTTCACAAAGCAACAACTTGCCTTTCAGAACTTATTTTTCTGAGAAGACAGTGATCCCATGCACAATGGTCCCATTGTCTTCAGATTAATGCACTCCATATACTCTTACTTCATTCAACAATCATTACTTCTTATCAGCTATGTGTGGAGAAGTCTTCCTCTTAATTCTTCAGTGAGTCATTTTATACTAGAGAATGGGATGAAGGGCTGCTCTAATCTTGAAGACAATTTCACATGGGACCAAATGAATGTTTTGAGATATATGAGCTGTGGAATGGGTGGGAACAATTACTCTTCTCTTAACTATTCATGTTCAGAAGTCTATGTGCTTATATGCTCCATTTAGCTTTTATGCTGAATCAGTTTGGATGGGCTATTAAACAAGCAGATCACCGAGGAGAAGATAAACATTTTGGATGCTGGCTGCAATTATCAGCTACAGCCAATACGACTAGGATATGTTTTCTGAGAAGGGTTCCAAACCATAATCTTCTTACATTAATTCTTGAAAAAAAAATTCCTAAGGAAATGTATCACCAACTTTGCTACACTTAACTTCAGAATGTAGAAAAGAGGGAAGACCCTAATAAGAAGCTATAAAAAAGCTATAAATATTTTGCTTCAAAATACTGCAAATCCTGAACAAAAACAGGATCTCCGTCTTATTCATTTTAGGCTATAAGGCAATAAAATAAATTGCACACTTTCCTCTCTTATGTTTCCCCTATATGTCCTGCTTGCCGCGAATCTGAGCAATATGTTCAAGAAACAATTTGGAAAGACACCAACCCTTAATTTCTGCATGAAATTTATGAGGACCTTGTTATCAGTCAGGGACAACCAATTGCAAAGATATAGCTCACCCCCTGTGCCTCTTCACACACAGCAATCCACTTAGTCCTTTGCCGAAGGGAATGCATTTGAAAGAAGAGAAATTTCATTTAGAATTTCAATCATCAATGCCAAATCAGTCATGATATATATATTTTCAAGATGGACAACCATATCTAAGTACTTTTTATTTGAATGAAAATACAGAAGTAGCGCTGGATAAGCATGTCACACAGCTAGCCCAACTACAGGCAGCCCATCTTGGTCCCAAAACTCTACCGGTCTTTATTATTTCAATTCCAAGTTGTTCAGATATTTTGGTAAATTCAATCTGGTTCTTATTGGATTGATGAAAAATAGTATATATCTTATCAATAAATATTTTAAAATGATTTACTTGCTTTATTTCTTCTATCGAATCATCTAAAATAAGTTGGAGGCGATGGTTTAAGCAGTGCCATATTATTACGTTTGGAAACTCTTTTGCTATTCTAGTGCTCACTCTAGATTTTCTCCCAAGCATAATGCTGGCACCATCGGAGCAAAATCCTATTAAATTTTTTTTCTAGTTAGTTCTTAGTAAACCCAACATTATTTAAACTTTCCATAACCGAAGAGCATATTGTCTCTGCATCTTGCTTTTCTTATTCAACTAGCTCAACAAAAATGGTTGATGATGTAACTGAATCCTCAACTTTTAAGAAAAGTGTAACAACTGGTTTACAAGATATCATTGAGGCCTCATCAATAATTAAACATATTTTCAGAATGTTTTCAATAATTTTAGTAAATATTTCTTTTTTTAATTTCTTTTGCAATAAAATTTATTTTCACTGAAGATTTACATGAATGTAATCCTATTCCCATATCTAATCCATTTTTAATTTGTAATTCTATCTCATCTTCTAGGTCTGAAAATGGTTTACATCTTTGTGCCAGACTATAAACTGTATCAATTACTCTGCAAGTAATAAATAAATATTTTTCAGTCATCTTATCTATTGCTTTTGTCATAGAATCCTCCTCACATTGTTTTAAGTTCTCTTTACAAACTTTATGATCTTTTGATGAAAAGTGTTCTCCCATTTTTTTCCTTAAAGAAGCTTTAAGGAAAAGCTTTGTATCTCTTTGTTTTTCCCTGATGCCTCAATCTGAAAATATTTCCATTCTTTGACAGATGAACACTTTTCTCTTTTATGAAGTCATGTTTTGCACAATATTCGCAACCTAACATTTTGTTAGAAACTACCAGTCCATCATATTTTTTCTTTAAAATTGTTGTATTGTAGCACTGTCCAGCATTCAGGAAGACTATTTTCAATTTTGGAACTATCTATTTTAATTGACGTGCTGCTTTCTCCAAGTTAGAGTGATTTTGCTTATGACTGTTTTGTATCATCCAAGGCCAATTCTGATACAAGTGGTTCCGATCTTGGTTTCTTACTGAAAAAATCTGGCAAATTCTGTTGCCTTTTCATCCTGTTAAAGGCTACTGCAAAAAAATTTAAAAAATGTTTCAGTTTGGACTTGATTGTATTGTAAGTTGAATACTAACTATACATGTGAGACAGCGAGTTTTCAAAAAACAGTGGGCACGATCCTAGTTCCCCCTACAAGAATTCCACCACCTGGACCTTTTGCAATCCTCCAAAGGGTCAAAGGAAACCAGATTCCATACAGCTCTGAACCCTTAAGGCAAACCAAATACAAGTGGTCCTCGCTTAATGTTCTAATTTACGACTGACCTCTCCAGAGCTACTTGATCTGTTTTTGGAGTTTTTACAGCCATTCACACACACACACACACACACACACACATTTATGACCCATTACAACATCCCACACAGTCATGTGACTGAGGTTTTCTATGTTTTTTGCCAGTTTCCAACAATTCCTTCTGGTTTCTGGTTCCCATTGGAGAAAATGGTCTTGTTTAACAACCACAGTGTTTGCTTAATGACTACAAGGTTCATTAATTACATGGCATTTGCCTAATTGCTGTGAATTCCCCATGCCTAGCTGGGAAATTCTGAGAATTGAAGCCCACCCATTTTCAAGTTGACAAGGTTGAAAATCACTGGATAGACTATGATTCCTTGCTAATGTGAGGCTGGGTCTTGCAGTCTTTCAAATCAAGGTGTACTACAAGAGAAGGAGGGACTGTCCCAAGCTGGGGTCCCCAGGGTCCTATCTTGTCTTGATGCTGCTGTGCAGCACATCTGCACAGAGGTGCTGGTGGAAGTCACTGGTGTCCTTCAACTCTCCAAGCTAATTCAGATAAAAATATTTTTTCACTATTCAGATTAACAGTTGGAAGGTACCTTGTAGGTCATCTAATCCAACCTCCCTCCCAAGCAGGAGACCCTACATCATTTCTGGCAGATGCCAGTCCAGTCTCTCCTTGAAAGCTTCCAGTGATGAGGCTCCCACCACTTGTGAAGACAAGCTAGCTGTTTCTTAATTGTCCTCACTATCAGAAAATTTCTCCTTATTTTAAGGCTGAACAACTCCTTGTTCAGTTTCTATCCTGTCTGTCTTTCAGGTGCTTTGGAAAATAGCTTGATCCCCTTCCTCTATGTGACAGCCCCTCAGATATTGGAGGACTGCTATCATAAGAGCCTCAGATAGCTCAACAGGCTAAGTAGCCTGTTATTAACATTCAGCTGTCTGCAATTATTGCAAGTTCGAGGCTCAAGGTTGACTCAGCCTTCCATTCTTTCTAAGGTAGGTAAATTGAGGACCCAGTTTGTGGGGGCAATAAGCTGACTTTGTATAAAAAAATATACAAAAGTATGAAGGCTATTACTTAACGCATTGTAAGCCACCCTGAGTCTCCGGAGAAGGGCGGCATAAAAATCTAATTAAAAAAAAAAGTTTCCCCTGGTCTTTCTCTTCACGAGGCTAGCCAAGCCCAGTTCCTGTAACAGTTCATCGTATGTTTTAGCCTCCAACTCCTTAGGATTCACCATGAAGTATGGTGCAATCAATTCTGGAGAAATTTCATCAAATATATAATACTGCCTTTATATGATTCCTGCAGAGATCCTGCTCTTCATTTTGTAGTGATCTGCTTCACAGTTCAAATGCTTCCATGGTATTTCATACATTATATTTGTAATTATGCTTTAAAGTAGTTCATTCATTCTATGTTGTATCTATATGTTATAAGGTTAACTATAGCAGATACTTTTAGTTTTTCTTAGGATTATTTGAAATTTAAAATCAATTTCTCAGTTCAATTGTTCCACTTCTAAAATATTTAATCAGAGATTGAAAGCTATCTAAATGCATTCTTAATTAGATGAGTATTCAGTCTTCCTAAGCTTTGTATTTTAGTGTTTATAAAGTATGGAACAGTAGAAAAAGAAAATTAAGTTCTAATTTACTTATAAAACTCTTTTTAAAAGTTGTTTTCATTTAATAGTTAAGATGCTGTTTCAATACTTTAAATGAAATAATTTAAGAAAATCTTTGTCTTTGCTTACATGCCTAGCAACAGCCTTTACACAAAACTTCCATACATTTTAAACTTAATGGTAATTATTGTGCATAACAAACAATTTGTTTCTTATGAACAAATTCTTCCTGAATCAGCTAAGATAAATAATATTTTAAATCTCCCTCTGCCTCAAGACTTGTTCTGCTGCTGAAGTGGCTGAGATGAGCAGGAGGCGGAGGCTGCCCCGGTAGGCCTGAGGCAGCCAGAAACACCAGGCTGAGGTAGTTGGTCAGCTCGGGGGGAGGCAGGTGCAAGCCTACGGGATCGGCTGCATGCTGAGGCGATCCGACTGGGGTAGGCCGCTGCCACCCAGGTGGAAGGTGGGTGGAAGCTTATAGGGCTGGCTACATGCCGGGGCAATCTGACCAGGGTAGGCTGCTGCTGCCCGGGCAGGAGACAGGCGCAAGCCTATGGGGCCCTGGCTGCATGCCAAGGCGATCTGACCTGATCGGGGTAGGCCACTGCTGCTCGGGCAGGTGGCGGGCACAGGCCTACGGGGCTGGCTGCAGGGTCGGATAGGGGTAGGCCGCAGCTGGTGGTCAGGAGGGTGTAGGTTGACGACCCTTCCCAGCCCTGCTTTCCCGAGGGGACCCCTAGATGTGCTTACCTGTTTTGCTGCTGGAGTAGTCAGGAGCAGCCGAGGAGGGCATTAGGGAGCAGGCCAAGATGAGCGGGAAGCTACTATGTCATAGGCTGGGGCAAAGGCAAGCAAGCAGGCTGGGCCATGTGGCCACATGGTCGAGGCAAGGGAGTCAAAGAGCAGCTGCAGCTATGCTGCGATGTGCCTCTAAGGCACCAGCCAAGGCATGCGAAGCCAGTAAGTAGTATCTGGGCAGGTCGGGCCAGCCAGAAATTGAACCAGTTTGGCCGAAATGGTGCAAACTGGTTGAATCCCACCACTGACCTAGACTCTGCCTTTCTGATTCTTAGGACCATAATTTTGCACTACACTTTTTGGTATAATAGAATACATGCCATAGCTTTCTTATGTGTGCTACTCCTTCAGGAAAATGTCTGTGGAGATTCTCAGTCATCCAGGTCAGAGCTGAAGAAGCTTCTTGGATGAGAAGTGAAATGTGTTCAAAGAAAAACCGGAAAACCCAGTTGCCTCTTGAAAAAATACCTTTGGGATGCCTTCAGGTATTTGACAACTCAGTCTGATTTGACTTCCCCTTTACAGATCAGCACTGACTTATAGTAATTACTGCATTGTTTTCAAGATGCTTATAGATCAACGGCTTTATGATCTCTCAATATTAGGCTGGTAGTTTCTGATCCACGTTCCTCCCCTTTTTTGAAGATAGCGACAACGTTTTCCCTTTTCCATCCATTTATACTTCACTCATTTTCAAGAGATTCTCTGAAAATAGATAGTCTGTCTCGATTAGGTTCAATTTCAGTCTATTTTATTGCATCTTGATCTTGAAACTGTAGCCAGACTTGAACAAAATATTGCATGGCCCAGGGTAATGATGTATAATTGTTTAATTATATGTATAATTGCATACTATCCTACTATCATAATACCAATGATATTGTATCCTGAACTGCAGATAACCTCCTGCAGCAATTTCATGCAGATGTTAAAAAGCAGGGGAGAAGGAACTGGAGCCACCATTCTACAAGAAGGCTATTGCTTCCTTAATCTCTCTTTCCTATCTCATTAACTGCAACTCTTCTGTGGAAGGAGGGAAAGCATTCCAGAACAGTGTTTCTGACTTTCAACTCCCACAGGTAGCCCAGAAAAACAGGATGCCCCATTTTCAGCCTCTGCATCCCGTTTTTGGCCTCCGCACGCCCAGTTTTCTGCAGGGATCAGAATGGGTGGGAAATGGGGCATGTGGAGGCGACAAAAGGCAATGGCAATTGCTGCAACCTGAAACAGCTGATGGTCAGGAGGCCGATCCAACTGACAATCAGCTGCTTGTGCTAATCAGGCTGTGCTGAAGCTGAAACTGAAACAGGCCGTTTGCTGTTTGCTGCAAGGAGGCAAATTGCTGGGAGGCAGAGGTCAAAGGGTGGGGGCTGGCAGGTGGGCAGGGCTACATTTGGTGTATAAGACGCACCCAAATTTTCACCCTCTTTTGTGGGAGGGGAGTGCATTTTATACTCCAAAAAGTACAGTAAATCCTTTTTCAGCTTTTCACCTGGCCATGCCAACTTATCTTTTTACTGGTCCCTCTATTTTTTGAAGTGAAATGTATGACACATTATTCAAAGCACAAAAGGTGGTGATGTACTGTATTCTGGCTTTCGATAGTAACTAGCAGAGAAAAATATGGTGCAGAGACATCTTCGGGAAGAAAGTCTGAATCTGGAAGTGGGGTGGGAGTGTTGTTGCAACCGAAGTCCCACTCCTTTTATATATGCATGCGCAACCTGATTACAGAGATAAACACTCATGTATAATATGAAACTCCTTTGGTGCTCAGAGCAATTCTAATAGTGAGAGATGGAGGAAGACTGAAGAGAATTAAAATGTGGATCCAAGACAAGGTATTAGTTCCTTGGTTGGAGAGCAGGAAGGAAGAAGGAACACTACATCCTGGGCTTGAAGTCAAGGCAGGCAAATTGGAGAGAGGCACGAAACTGGGTAAGTGACCCAAGATTATGGGGAAGAACATGGTAACTGGATTCAGGTAGTAGAGAGAGATATGGGGCAGAAATAATATAAGACCGAACAACAACAACAACAACAACAACAACAAAACCAACAACAACAACAGGATAACTGAATTGGGAGAGACTTTGGAGGGCCCCAAGTTCTGGGCTGTGGCCCACTATTTGGAATCAGGCCATACGAGTGGCTGGCTGGAGCATATATAAACAGTTGTATTGTGTGTGCATGCTGGCCAATCACTCATGCAGCCCACTTCCCACTCCTCCCCCCAGCTAGGCCACCAAACCACAAAGGTTGGGGACCATTATTCTTTCTCCCTACTGCCAATTACTTCCTTGTCATCTTCTCTCTTTAGTGGTCCTACTGTTTCCTTGAGGTTTTTAAATTATTAATACATTGAAATAAACTTTTTAAAAATTAGCAAGTCTTAGTTCGTTCTAACTTTCCTGACTTCATTTTTGCATGTTCTGGCTATCTGCTGATAATCAGCCTGAAATATGTGTTCTTCTTTCCATTTTTTGTGCTTGTCCTTTTTGTCTTTCAGTTTGTCAGAGAGATCTTTGTGCAGCCATCCTGGTTTCTTCTTGAATTTCTTGTTTTTCTTTTTTAGTGGTATTGTGCTGGACTTGGCTTTTATGATCACATTTTTCAGAGTTTTCCATTCTTCTTGAGTTGTTTTCCCCTTTAGGATTTTCATCTATTATGCTCTCTCTGAATTTGTTAAAATCATCTCTTTTAAAGTTTGAGACAGTGGTTGGATTATTTCCTATTATTATTTTCTATTTTTATGTTGTTGTATAGAATTAGGTCCAATATAGCTTTACTTCTAGTTCCCTTGTCTACCTTTTGGATGAATAAAGTTGTTGGCTAGGTTGTTTAGGAATCTGTTTGATCTCCCATTCACTGCAGAGTTGGTCTTCCAGTTGATATCTGGATAGTTAAAGTCTCCCATTACTACTGTGGTACGCTTCCTACATACATTTGTTAACTGGTTGGCAAAAAGTTCATCTATTTCTTCTGATTGGTTGGTTGGCCTATGCCAATGTAATTCTCTCCCCCCTTTTATATTGACCCATATACATTCTGAAGGGTTTTTATCTTTGATTATCTGCATCTCTATAGATATGTAGTACTCTCTCACATATAGTGCAACTCCACCTCCTCTTTTTGTTGATCTGTTTCTTTTGAACAATTTGTATCCATCCATCAGTACATTCCAGTCATGGGTTTTGTCCCACCAGGTTTCTATATTAACAACCATGTCATACCTACCCTCATGTACTATTGCTTCTATTTCACTCTGTTTGTTCCCCAAGCTTTAAACACTTGTATATAAGCATTTAAGACTTTTAAGGCTGACCATGGGTATGTTTCCTGCATTTCCTAATTGTTGTTTGAGGTTTTCTTTTTTCCCATCACTCCCCACCTCATTGTTTGATTTGTTTTCTTGGGATTTATGATTGGTTTTGTATTCTAGAGATTCTAAAGACTGGTCATCCTCCCCCCTCAATTTTAGTTTAAAGCCCTTCTGATGAGTTGGGCCTGTCTTTTTCTGAATATATTTTTCTCTGCTTTCGTGAGGTGCAGCCTATTCCCTGCCAAGAGTCCTTCTTTTAGGTAATGCAGTCCATCATCCAGGAAACCAAAGTTTTCTTGGCAACACCAACCCTTTAGCCAGTGGTTTATTTCTAGATATTATTTCTAATCCTGCTCAAGATGAAGACCCTGTAACACTTCAGGCAAATGGTTTTCCAGTCTTTTTTTAAAAAAAGCTTCCAACTTCTGAAGTTCTACTGGTTTATTGTTCTGTCAGAAATTTCTCCTTAGTTCTAGGAGAACTAATTAATAAGTAATTAGAAGGTAAGACAAGAACCAATGAATGGAAGCTAATCAAAGAGAAAAGCAACCTAGAACTAAGGAGAAATTTCCTAATGGTGAGAGCAATCAACCAGTGGAATGTCTTGCCTTTGGAAGTTGTGGGTGCTATCACTGAAGAAGAGATGAGACAGCCACTTGTCTTGAATGGTATAACTCTTCTGCTTGAGCAGGGAGTTGGACTACATGATCTCCAAGTTCCCTTTCAACTCTGTTATTCTATGTTCTAGTAATAATTAGCAGGGAGAAGCAGATCCATGGGAGTAGCTGAGAGAGAATGGCAGAATCTCATGTGGACAAGTAAAGGTTGAAGATGGAAGGTTCCAGCCTTTTAAAAAAGACAAACCAATATGGAATCCTGCAGAGTTACAATCTTTTTAGATTCCAGACTGGATAAACTTTAATAGACCGAAAGACAGATTTTTCTAGCTCATAACAGCTATAACGGTAACTCTTATTATTACCACATATTTGGAAGCCTTAGGTTATCAATGGTGTAAACAATCTTTCCCCCCCTCATTATTCTTGTTTTCTCTTGAGATGTTCTACATCTGCTGGAGTTGAACTGAATGCATGGAGTTCAACTGGATTGTGGAGTTTATTTACACCCAATTAAACATTTAAACTGAACAGTGGGGACAGAGAATTAATTGATACAGAACATTTCTGTCCCTAGCAATCTAAAATTAATAGGGTTATCAGTGCATGTAACATAGATGTTTGTGCGGGTAAGATTATCAACCTTGCTGTCGAGCAAAACCAAGCATTTAACAGTGATTGCTATACCATGTGCACTAATCAAACAGGAGGCAAGAAAGTAGGGGCAGTCAGGCCCAACACAGGTTATGTAGACAGTAAACACAGGGTCAATCACAATGGATTCAAATGTCTATACGCCAATGCACAGAGTATGAGGAATAAACAGGGTAAATTAGAAATTCAAGTAAATGAGAGCAGAAATGATATTGTTGACATTACGGAAACTTGGCAGGATGAAACCCACAAATGGAATATATAGCTAGAGGGATTTAAATTATTTAAAAGAAATAGACCAAATAAAAGTGGAGGTGGAGTTGCACTATATATAAGAAATAACTACATCTCTACAGATGAAAATTAATGATGAAAATTATCTTGAATGCATTTGGGTCAATATTAAAGGGGGAAAAATGACATTGCCATAGGTCTATACTATAGGCCACCCAACCAAACAGAGGAAATAGATGAATTTTTTGCTAGTCAACTAACTAAGGTATGTAGGAAGCATATCACAATAGTAATGGGAGAGTTCAACTATCCTGACATCAACTAGTAGACAAACTCTGCACCAAGTGGAAGATCTAATAGATTCCTAACAATCCTAACAGACAACTTTGTTTCCCAAAAAGTAGAGAAGGGAACAAGGGGATCAGCCATATCGGACTTAATTCTCCCTAACAGAGATGAAATGATAGAAGGTGTTGAAGCTACAGGAATCTTGGGGGCAAGTGATCATGCAATATTGGAATTTAACATTATGCAAGCACAAATAGTAGAACAAAGTCAAACTAGAGTCTTGGACTTTAAGAGAGCTAATTTCAACAAACTTAGAGAGATCTTGGGGAGGTTTCCATGGATGAGAATCCTCAAGGGGAAAACAACTCAAGAAGCTTGGGAAATTTTGAAAAGTGAGATTATCAAAGCCCAGTCTAGCACAATACCAATGAAGAAGAAAAATAACAGCTCCCAAAAGAAACCAGTATGGCTGCATAAAGAACTCTCTGAGAAATTGAAAGACAAAAAGGACAAGTATAAAAAGTGGAAAGAGGGGCAAATAACTAAGGTAGAATATCAGCAAATCGTCTGAGCCTGTAAAGATGAAGTGAGGAAAGCTAAGGCTCACAATGAACAAAGGCTTGCAACAAAAGTAAAAAATAACAAAAAAAGCTTCTTCCACCATGTTAAAAACAAGAAAAAAGTCAAGGAAACAATTGGTCCATTGCTGGGAGAAAGTGGCAAGAAGGTGACAAGCAACAGGGAGAAAGCAGAACTACTTAATCCATTTTTTGTATCTGTCTTTACACAAAGGGAAAAAACAGTTCAACCTATCAAAAACAGCACCACAAAAAAGTGATTAGGAACACAAGCTAAAATAGGGAGGAAAATGGTAGGTGAACACCTGTCTATCCTAGACAATTTCAAATCACCAGGAACAGATGGATTACATCCCAAGGTTCTGAAGGAACAGGCAGACAAGATCTCAGAACCACTGAGCTATATCTTTCAAAGATCCTGGAGCACTAGGGAACTGCCAGAGGACTGGAAAAGAGCTGATGTAGTTCCCATCTTAAAAAAAGAAAAAAAAAATCAGCCTGATCTCAATACCAGGGAAGATTCTGGAAAAGATAATCAAGCAATGAATCAGCAAACACCTAGAAGCAAACAAAGTAATAACCAAAAATCAACATGGGTTTGTTAAAAACAGATCATGCCAGACTAATCTTATTGCATTCTTTGACAAAGTGACAAAATTAGTGGACCAGAGGAATACTGTCGATATAATTTACTTGGACTTCAGTAAGGCATTTGATAAAATAGACCATAACCTACTACTAGATAAAGTAGAAAAATGTGGGTTAGACAGCATCATCACTGGATGGATTCATAACTGGCTGATCAACATGTAACTGGCTACTCAACATGTAGTCCTCAATGGAATTGCATCTACATGGAGGGAAGTATGCAATGGAGTACCCCAAGGCTCTGTTTTAGGCCCAGTACTCTTCAACATCTTCATCAATGACTTGGACAAGGGGATAGATGGGGAAATCATCAAATTTGCAGATGACACCAAATTGGCAGGAATAGCCAACATTCCAGAAGATAGGCTTAAGATACAGAAGGATCTTGACAGACTTGAGCATTGGGCGCTATCTAACAAAATGAGATTCAATGGTGAAAAAAGTAAGGTTCTACATTTAGGCAAGAGAAACAAAATGCACAGGTATAGTATATGTGGTACCTTGTTCAATAGTAGTAACTGTGAGAGGGATCTTGGAGTCCTAGTGGACAACCATTTAAATATGAGCCAGCAGTGTGCAGCAGCTGCCAAAAAAGCCAACACAATTCTAGGCTGCATAGACGGATAGAATCAAGATCACGTAAAATGTTAATATCACTTTATAATGCCGTGGTAAGACCACACTTGGAATACTGCATCCAGTTTTGGTCACCATGATGTAAAAAGATGTGGAGACTCTAGAAAGAATGCAGAGAAGAGCAACAAAATGATTAGGGGACTGGAGGCTAAAACATATGAAGAACGGTTTCAGGAACTGGGTGTGTCTAGTTTAATGAAAAGACTAGGACTAGGGGTGACATGATAGCAGTATTCCAATATCTCAGGGGCTGCCACAAAGAGGGAGTCAAGCTATTCTCCGAAGCATCTGAGGGCAGGACAAGAAGCAATGGGTGGAAATTAATCAAGGAGAGAAGCAACTTAGAACTAAGGAGAAATTTCCTGACAGAACAATTAATCAGTGGAACAACTTGCCTCCAGAAGTTGTGAATGTTCCAACACTGGATGTTTTTAAGAAGATGTTGGATAACCATTTCTCTGAAGTGGTGTAGGATTTCCTGCCTAAGCAGGGGATTGGACTAGAAGACCTCCAATGTCCCTTCCAACTCTGTTATTCTAAATGATCGATGCCTGTCTCTTAAATCAATGTTGCCCTTCTCCCAAATGCTATCAATTACATGGCTGAGTAATCCAATACCCCCATTACTTTTACAGCTACTGTGTCAATAACATGTGGCCTTTACCCACGCACCCTGCTTTCCTTACTAGCTTCAACATTTGTACTACCTTAGCTAAGAGAAAATGGTTAACTTGTAAGTTAGAAGACTTTATGATTTTGTGCCACACTTAACCCAATAATAAAAATAAAGATCTTTTATGGCTATCAGATTTGGCATGCAAACATCCAGTAAAATGGAACTCAGTGTAAGAAAATAATTCATGTTTTTTCTGTATCTCTTTCAATATAATAGAATAACAGAGTAACAAAATTGGAAGGGACCTTGGAGATCTTCTAGTCCAGCGCCCTGCTCAAGCAGGAAACCCAATATCATTTCAGAGAAATGGTTGTCCAATCTCTTCTTAAAAACCTCCATGTTGGAGCACCCACAATTTACAGAGGCAAGTTGTCCTGCTGATTAATTGTTCTGTCGGGAAATTTCTTCTTAGTTCTACATTGGATCTCTCCTTGATTAGTTTCCATCTGTTGCTTCTTGTCCTTCCTTCAAGTGCTTTGGAGACTAAGTTGACCCCCTCTTCTTTGTGGCAGCCCCTCAGATATTGGAACACTATCATGTCACTCAGTGGTGGGATTCAAATTTTTTTACTACTGGTTCTGTGGGCATGGCTTGGTGGGCGTGGCAGGGGAAGGATACTGTAAAATGTCCATTCCCTCCCCACTCCAGGGGAAGATTACTGCGAAATCCCCATTTCCTCTCGATCAGCTGGGACTTGGGAAGCATAGAATAGATGGGGATGGGGCCAGTCAGAGGTGGTATTTACTGGTTCTCCAAACTACTCAAAATTTCCGCTACTGGTTCTCCAGAACTGGTCATAACCTGCTGAATACCATCTCTGATGTCACTCCTAGTTCTTCTTTTCATTAAAGTAGACATGCCCAATTCCTGTAACTGTTCCTCATATATTTTAGCCTGCAGACCCCTAATCATCTTTGTTGCTCTTCTCTGCACCTAGAGTCTCAAAGTCTTTTTATATTGTAACAACAAAACTGGGTACAATATTCCAAGTATACTTTGAGATGCATTGAAAGACAGATGTAAAATACAATTTGCTAATCTGAAAAATAAAGAACTGTCATCTAAAGGCACATAACAACAGAAATGTAAATCTAATGCAATATTCCTGGTTCAATTAGTTTATTCAACTTTTGCAGAAATAGAAGACTTCCTGAAGAAATAGAAGACTATCCTTTCTTTCAAGGTTTTTGGATTGTTCCAGCTTGGGGTTCTAAACTTTTTTCAGAGGCAATTGGGGAGATAAGAGCCTTTATTTCATATCCAATCCCTTCCCCCAGCTTTTCTAGCCTTTGTTTAAAAACCAAATTTTTTTTTCTATTTTCAGCAGCATTAAAGGGTATAAGTATTTGATTTTCTGTATGACCTCCAGTCTGACATGCAGTCTACCTTCATAATAGCCCCCTACTCCAGTAGCTAGATCGATTGGGCTATTTTTCTAGGCAAAATGGTTTTAAGAATAAATAAGCCATAAGGACATTATAGTGCCAAGTTTAGGGTGTTGAATCTCAAACTTTATTTAAGCACCCAAGCATGGAAATAATAATTCAAATTCTTAATTTCTTAATTAATTTATTCATTATCCAGCATTGAATAATAGGCTGTTATACTATGTAGTGTATCAGTATCCAAAACAATGGTTTGTTTTAAGCATGTTTGCTGGTACAAGCCAGAGTAATTTTTGCGGACAAGCAATCCTGATTTTCATCCATTCATCTTTGTTTTAGCTGAAGACAGTTCTGGTCAGCCAATAACAAACCATGGCTTTGAACTGATTACTACTAAACAACTACTGTTTTAAATCAAAAGCAAATAAAGCATATTGAAGTTTAATATGTATGTATCTTTCATATTATGTGACAGAGGTAAAATATATTTGCAGATGAAAAAATGAAGGATAAATGTTTTTCAAATGTTAATTAAATTGTGGAGTCCTTGGTGTTGTCTGAGCTTGGTTGTTTGCTTTCAGAGTTCCATTATCCAATTAGGAAACATCATCAATAATATGACAATTGTAGTCCAGGCATCAGAAAAGGAAAGAGGAAGGAGGAAAATCTGCTTGATCTTTTCTGCTCAAACTTTAAAAATAGAAGCAATCAAGGAGAAGGATGGCAGACAAAGCTAAATAAAGAGAAAAACAGGAGGGCAGGAACCCAATATGCCCAGAGACTGTCAAAGTGGTTAAAATGTGACTCTCTATCTCCACATTCCATATCAAAATTCTTCATTGCTCGGAATGTCATCCTTTTGAAACTGATTTGTTACTACCAGTTAGACACCCAAACTACTTTTTGTTGAGATGTGCAAAGGTGAAATTCAAGAAATTCAAGACAACAGCTTGGACTTTGATTGGGCCCCTTTTGATTATCCAAATAGCCCTCCATCAAAACATATTGTTTCCCAGGATAGTTCAGGCTGCTAAAATTGGAAGCCCCTAATGCTGGCAGTGAATCTTTCACTGGCATGATTTCCCTGCAGATAGCTTCTGCAGGGAAAGATCTCAAGCAGTCAGCCATCTATCTCTGAAAATCAGTGTCAGTTGAACTAAATTATCTTTTCATTCTAAAATTTCAACTTATCTCCAAGGTTATGGGATTTTTTTTTTTGGGGTGCAGGGTAGCAGTGATAATAACATGTGAGAGCCTTGGCCATATGTAAGCATTTTTATGACTCATGTATTTTAAGGCAAAAGATGACTAATAAGCAACTTTACAAGTGAAATCACATATACAACATTGAACTTCTCTTGTATTTTACTGCTGGGTGTGTGCGGGCAGGGTGGGGGCAGTTTGAAAAGTCAGGTTGTGAGTGTGATTAAAGACAACCTCCTTTTAATGTGTTCCCCTACCTTCTATTTTAATTTATCTTCTACAAAGATAATTTTTTCCTTTAAAGAAACCTGTTTATTTATCTCCTGTGCATACATACAGTACATTTCTCCATTGCTTTGGGCTCTTGTGGCTCTTAAACAGTCGTTCTCAACCTGATGTCCTCCTAATGATTTGGAAGATTCTTATAATCCTACTTCTTTCACACATGCTGGCTGAAAATGTTAGTTGAACTCAACAAGGCTGCTTTAATCCATAAAAAGGGTTCCTAATGTTCAAATAAATAATGTTCAATGTTCAAATCTAATAAATAAATAAATAAACTTGCACATTATGCCATTAAGACTTCAAGAAAAAATTGTTGTTGTTTTTGTTGTTGTTGTTAGTTGTGAAGTCATGTCTGACCTATTGCGACCCCATGGACAACATTCTTCCAGGCCTTCCTGTTCTCTACCATCCCCTGGAGTCTATTTAAGCTCACACCGACTGCTTCGGTAAATCCATCCAGCTAAAATTCTATAGGTGTCCCCTCTATTTTGGTTCAAATTTGGTTCAAGGCCCCTCTAATTTGGTTCAAATATAGCTTTTGGTGAAATGTGCTTTAGATTACTGTGGAAATCTAAAATAAAAGTTGGAAACCCTGCGATGAACAGGAAGGGAATTCCATAAAGCTCTTTAGATCTGATTGCAGTTATAATTCGGGGGATGGAGGCATCATTTAAAAACTAGAGAATTTTAGAGGGGATTGCTTAAGATGACTGTAGCTTGGGAGGCATGGCATCCTACTGTCATGTCATCTGAAATCTATCTGACCACTGTGATACACAAACGTTACCATATGGACCACCAGTTGAGGCTCTTTTGTCTTGCCAAACTGAACAAAAGAACTTTACAAAATGCAATTTGGAAAGGGAGAAAAAAAAGAGAGACGGCATTGAACAGATGTATACAATATGCATGCAATAATGTGTAAAACCTCCATGAACCAATATGCCATTATTACTAAAGGGTGTCTAGTGTCTAATTAAATAAATAATAATCACCTGTCTACTACTGATCCACAGAACCAATTTAAGGGGCTAAAAATGGGAGAAGTTTTCCTCTGCCTTTTTCTGGTAGTCCTCTTTACGTTGGGGTGCTAATCCTACCTCCACCTCCAGCTGCCTTTCATGAGCCTTTCCCCACGTATCTTACATGGTCTTGGTGGATGCCTACTAATCTCTCCCATTCTTGTACGCCTGGAGCTTTCCTGGACACCTCCCCTTTTATTGTTGCTTCAAAAGGTCTTTCCGGAAGGTTGCTCTAGCAGAAAAGACCAGCTTGTGTGGTATAAAAAGGGGCCAGGGTTGTGGCTGAAACCTTGCAGATGTTAAGAAGAAGAAAGGGAGATAGACTGAGAGAGGAAGAGGAGGAGAGAAGAAGGAGAACTCTCATTGCAGCAACAGGTAAGTAATGCTTCTTGCCTTGGCTGCACTTTAATTCTTTAGATACTGGTCCTGTAAGTTTCTATCTGAACAGATGACAAGGATTGCTTCAAGAAGGGAAAAACTCAGACCAGGGCATGGCAGGAGGTAGTTTTGGAGGCAAGGAAGCAAGTTGCCATCTATGGCATGTCCTGTTTCTAAGTTTCTATTATATTGCAGATAGCCTTTACAACAGATCTGATCCACTTTTATTTGCTTCTTTCCCAGCCAACTGAAGAGCGGTAAGTGGTAAGAGCTTATTTCACATGCATAGTTTTGCTTGCTCTTTTTGTAGACAACTTCTGCTCTCTGCTTAATTGTCCAGGAGTTGTGCCTGCATAGACAGTTGCAAATGAAATATCCCAAGTGGGTTGTATGCACATTTTTGAATTGAGGGTGAATAATTCTTCCATGGAGCTGCAATGCAAATCAAAAGCAGTTCCATTATTTTGGAGATTAAAAAAATCCAGTTTGGTTATTACATAAAGGAGATGTGTAAGATCCTTGCATGTAAGAGCCTGAACATGGGAAATGTTATGTATTGAATATATAAAGTTGTGTTAAGCCCTGCTAAAGTGAAACTAACCTTTAGATGAACCTAACTGTTAATTCCAACTGTTTTGGAGGGAAATTTAGAACAGTCATATTTGGGCAGGCTTTTTCAAGTATTATGATTGGTTAAGGCCCTGTGGGCCCAGAGTATAAATTACAGGCATTTGCCTGCTGTTCCAGTTCCAGTTTGGAGCCAATAAATGCTGTTGTATCTATGCTGGTCTGCTTCTTGTTTACCGAAGCCAACTACACAATAGTGGCGATGAAGGTGGGATACTGCAGAGGAGAGAGCTGCTGCTAACCAAGAGACTTAAATCACTGGGTGTCAGACCAGGTAAAGAGCCCTTGTGGGACTACGCTCTCTGCCCTGCCTGCCAGTAAGACACACTAGAAGCACCGAAGTACCTGAGGGATCCGTCTCCAGGATTCCTAAGTGCGGCCCAGCTCCAACCGCAGCAGTATAGGCATTAACCAGCACCATAGGGGTCTTCTCAAAATAGTTAAACTAGGAAGACTCAATGAGTTCGATATTACTCACCTGGAACAGTGGAACTCATAGGTCTCCTGCATAGGCAACTATTTCTGGACTAACCGGGTCATAGATGACAGCCTGAAGGCGGCAACCCTGTTATGTGTCTGTGGACAAGCCACATTTGATATTGCTGCAAACTTGATAGCACCAGCAAACATAGAGACAGTGGCCTACGTAGACCTCAAGAAAAAAAAATAAGGGAACATTTTGAGCCTAAACTCTTGGTCATCGCCCGGTGCCATGCATTCAAGCAATGTGAACAGAGATCCGGGGAATTTGCAGCAGAGTTTGTGACAGCCCTTCACCAAGTGTTATGTCAATGCAAGTTCCCTTATCTGGAAGACCATCTCAGAGACAGGCTCGTTTGTGGCCTATGTAATAGTGAATTATAGCCTATTTGCCATGGAGAAACTGAGTTTCCAAGACACATTGAAGGAAGTCATGGTGGATGAGGCTAACGGAGGGGCAATGAAGACTCTCAGGTCACCAAAAACAAACACCAGCCCTGTAGCCAATACACCAAATGTAGCCAATGGTGGGTGCCACTCAAATCATTGAGCTTATTGCTAACTGACTTCCAGAATCACTGTGTTTCCATAAGGAGTGAAGCTAACCATTAGAATACAATTCAGAGAGTTTGAGGGCCCCCTTAACATAGTAGTCATAGAGGGGCCACACACCAGCCTAATAGGACTGGACTTGTTCGAGGTTCTGGGCATCAGGATAACGTGCATCCATTGAACCCAAATAGCTGATCTAGAAGTGGTATGCCAACAATATATTGATGTATTCAGCACTGAGCTGGGGCAATACAAAGGGGCACCCATTTCACTTAACCTCGATCCAGCAGTAACTAATCCAATTAAAACCGCACAGGGTTCCCTTTGCATTGAAGCCTAAAACTGATGTGGAGCTAGACAAGCTGGTACAGCAGAGAATGCTCCAACATGTAGCACTGGACTGTAGCCATTGGGAGACTCCCATAGTGACCCCAGTTAAGCCTACCGGAGACGTTCGCATTTGCGCAGACTAAAAGTGCACCATAAACAAGGCACTACAGCAGCATGCCTACCGTGTACCAGTGGTAAACCACATCCTCCACTCGCTCCAGGGAGGCTGCATCTTCACTAAGCTAGACCTTGCCCAGGCCCTCCAGCAGCTACCGGTAGATGGCGCTACCACAGAAGCACAAACAATAGTCACACACAGAGGTGCATTCCAAGTGCACTGCTTGCAGTTTGTGGTAAGCATAGCACCAGGGTTGTTTCAAAGTATTATGGAATGAACACTGAAGAACATTCCTGGCATTTTTCCATACTTTGATGACCTCCTGATTGTGGGGGAATCAGTGGCAGTCCTGGTAGCACGTCTCCATGCAGTTTCCACGAGGCAGGCCTAAAACTTGAGAGGGAAAAGTGCCAGATCTGCATGGAGTGATGATGATGGTGATGATAACAACGCCAGATATCACAGTTGTTGAATGCCAGATATCACTGTTGTTGAGTGCCGAAGCATACAGTTTATTGACATTGCTGTACCAGGATATTCCAGAGTCTAAGAAAAAGAACTGGAAAAAAATCATGAAGTATTGTGACCTGGCCATCAAAACTACATGGCTATGGATGAAACACGTAACGGTGATACCCATTGTCATCGGGGGCACTTGGTACCATGTTCAAGAATTTGTAAAACACATCAAGAAATGGCAGCTTCCTGCAATAACACCAGCAGAACTGCAAAAAACTGTGCTACTCGGAACATTGTATATTTTAAGAAGATATTTGGTTGATATCTTGGTACCTAGAACACTGGCAGCAACCTATATCAACCATTAGCACCAGTCAATCGTATTTGTGACACATTTTTAAATGTTCAGTTGACTGAGTTTCATGTTTAATGAATAAAAGAGATAATAATAATATGGCAAGCTAAACCCAAAGTTTTCTTCTCACCTCTGCAAAATAGGTATTTGTCTTTTATGTTCTATCCATTAATATTTGTCATCCATAGGGCCCACTTATCCCCAGTCTTTTGCAAAATAAGTATTTGTCCTTTCACTTTTGCATCCATCAACCAAAACTAGTTATAATCCACAAAGATCCAGAAAGAATTCTTTTCTATAGTAGTCCCAATCTTTTCCCACAGTAGTTTCCAAAACAAAACACAGTCTTTAATCTATTCCCTAGTACCAGATATAGCAGTTCTCAAAACAAAGTATTATCAGTCTTTTGTTGAGTCTAACCAGTTCAAGTTATTTCTTCTTGTATATACCAACTTTAGCCAGCGGATGGCAGCTTTGTATCTCCCTTCTTTGGAATCTCCCTTTTTCATAAAAATATTTTGGTGAATTTAGTTTAGGTTCTGGGTAGAAATTATGCAATCCTTACCCCAATCATATACAATGTTTCTTTCTTTTCTGCTTTTCTTCATGCTTACTTGTTATGGCTATCAAATATGATAAAGGCAATTTATACACACCAAAAAGCTAAAGTGATGGTGAATGGAGATGTGACAGAAAATTTTAATATAAACAAAGAAACAATATCGACAAACAAGCATCCTGGGTCTGGTTGAACACTCAAGACAAAGCATTCAAGGCGGTAAAGAGGTCTCCATCACATACTATTCTAGAACATTATCATTGGCTGAAAGGAACTATGCCCAGATAGACAAGGAAGCCCTCACCATAGTGTCTGGAATTAAGAACTTCTTATATGGATGAACCTTCACCATCTTTACAGACCACAAACTTCTGTTTGGTCTCTTCACAGCAGACAAACAGACACTGCAGATCCTATCGCTGCGAATGCTATGATGGATAAAAGTCAAAGCAAGAATCTGTATAGCATCCTTAAATCCCTGGCTAAAGCGTAACATCTTTCTGCAAGGTCTTGCTCCATTAATCCTCCAAGACAAATTCTCTTCATCATGAATCAAGGCTGTGGAATCCAACCTTGCAAAATTAGGCTTCTCCCCAGCTTTAATACTCAAGATGGACTATGATCTAGCAAGACATACCTTGTGACAAAGGGTGGAGGACATTGAGAGTCAGGCAGACTTAGGGAAAGCTCTACTGTTTCTGGCTCCAGATGCCATTAGATGTGTTGCTGCTCCTGCCAGCTATCTTAGTCAGTTGGAATCAGCAAACCACCGGAAAGCATTTGCGCTTGAATGGTGCCATGGACTTCCATCGGCCATCCTGTATGGCAAGTATGAAAGGATACCATTCACAGAAAGTCTCTGTCCCTGCGGCTCAGGAGAGGTGGAGACTGTGGGAGACATGCTCCTTAGATGTTCCTTTTATACAGAGATTAGAAAAAACATATTCTGCCAATAACTGCTAGGTATCCTAGCGATTCTGACACTACCTATCTTCACTGGCTGCTTCAGGATGAACAGTCCATAACTACAGCACAGGTGGCCAGATTCTGTGCAGCAGCGCTGGGGATTCATTGCAAATACGTGTCTTTTCCAACATAGCGATGTTATATAACAATTGTGGCAAACCCTTTGCACTGCTTAGTCATTTCCCTTTTAGCGTTGAACCTACAATGGGCAACACAGTTTAGGGATTGCAACTATCATATAGTCCGACCATGTATAATTGACCCTGGATTTTATTATAGATTTTAGTTGTTATTTATTATTTTATACTAGAATTTTTAAGTGTATATATACTGAGTGCTTTTATTTGTTTTCGTCTAAGACTGTAATAATAAATTGTTATTGTTGTTGAACAGCTCACAAAAAGACACTTCCTTCCAGAATACAATGAAGTTCTTCAGATTTCATCTTTGAACTGGCATGCTATTATTGAAATATGAATCTTCTAGATGAACTAGCAAACTAACTTGGTAGTAGAAGGATAGACATCCCTGGAGAGCAGCCTAGTCGCTTTCTGTTTGGAACCACATGGGTCTGTGAACGTTCCAGCAGACCCTGAAATAATAGAGGGGGAAAGTTGAAATGTAAATGTTGAAATGAGAGAGAGGGAAAAAAAATCAAAACCATTTTTCCCCTGCAATATATGTGTTTATTTATAGGAACATTCTTGAAAATACCTGTTAAGAATAATGACACAATCTTGCCCAACATCTGGAGGAGATTTGTAATAATTTTAATGTACATAGAAATGTACATAGAAAATAGGCTTATTTGTTCAGAGACTTGTCGAAAGTGACAGGGTGGTGGTGGAATAGTACAAATAGTCTAGTGAAGGCCTTAGCCGACCACTCAAGAAGTTTAGCTTCACCTCTTTTTCTTTTGCAATAAATTTCATTCCTGTATTTCTGTGGGATTAGCAGCTGTAACTAGGCATGGTTTAGTGGGAGTTTGGGTACTGGACATAGTTATAGCATCATAAACCATAGGTAAAGGTAAAGGTTCCCCTCGCACATATATGCTAGTCATTCCCAACTCTAACCAAATTTAAGACACCTGCTCCCCCTTCACACCTGAGAGCTTGTAACACTAACGCATCAGATGACACAAGGGAGGGAAAACAGCTACTTGGGCCCCATTTGGATATTATCACTTAGGGATGTCCTCACTTTTGTTGCTGGCTCTCCTTAACCTATATTACTTTGCTTCCTTTGGTGGCCAATATTTTTGTCTCAGCAGAAACAGTCTTCTTTCTCTGAAGATGCTGAACTCCCAGTGGAGTAGTCTTTGGGCCATCATGAGACTTCTGCTCATCCATTCAGTGGCAGGAGTGTATATCCTCTGTTGGTCTTGGGACATAGACACAGAACTGAAGAAGAAGGTAAGTGGACTGTTCACCTAGGACCCTCTTTTTCTTAGATGGCTGTATTTGGGAGAGATGGCACAGAACTTAGACCAGTGATGGCTAATCTTTTCTGGACCGAGTGCCCAAAATGCGTGCATCTGTGTGTAAATGTGCGCGTGCATGCCCAAATCCCCAAAATGTAATGCGTGTGCAGCCCCCGTGCACACACCCCACCCCATGCATCCGTGTGTGCTCTCCTGCACACGCCCTGTCCCCCCCGTGCATGCGTGGCAGAGACCCAATGACCAGCTGACTGGCAGGAGGTGCGTACACATCCACAGCAGAGCTGAACTGGGGTGATGTCTCACGTGGCCACAGAGAGGGCGCTGTGTGCCACCTCTGGCACTTGTGCCATAGATTCGCCCTCACAGACTTAGACCATCCAATGAAAAGGTTGTGAATTAAATTCAGGTAAAGCCAAGAAAATGCCTTGTAACGTTGGCATGGAATTTGTTACTCAACCTTATGGATGATAGTCACTTGCTTATAAGGGGATTCAATAGAGATTATTGTTCTTAATGGTCTCCGAGCTTGATTATTGTCCTGAAGGCATTACATTACCCAAACTAGGTAACTTCACCAATGCACTGATGATGTTACCTAGGATGGATAATGAAACAGAAAACAACCAAGCTCAGGAAGAATCGTGTATGCTAATTTGTTTAAAAAGCCAAATGACAACTGACTGTGGGCACATTACATAATTAAAATCAAATATCTTTTAAAATCATGCTTTATTATCCATATACTGGTCTAGACTTTCACGGCCAGTATCTGTAGTGCAATGTTGAGCTTCAGAGTTTAGTGTGTGGCAATGCACCTCTGGTGGGTCGCTCATGAGAGCCAATTAAAGGAAAGACACGGAGAGGTTTTCCTTGGGATGAAGCCGACCCTTGCCAAAACCTGGGTCGCCCCTTTTATTGAGTACAAACAAAGAACTGGTGTGTACAATTACATCATAAACACATGATTAATAACAAGCCAATAATGAGGTTACAGCACATTCAGAAGCGATGCCTCAAAGGTGGGGAAAAGGGGTGAAACGGGGGGGGGGGGTTAAAGGATCCTACACATATTTCTATAGTCCATCTCGAAAGCTCACCAGCCAGGCATTTCTCATGTTGCTTTGTTGTTAGAAGTGCTTATCAGTTGATATATTTCGAAATGCCAAGGCCTTCTTCTTCACTAGCAGTATGTTACATTGCTGTAGCTAGCTAGAAGGAATGTTACACCAAGATAATGTTGTCCATCGACCTGAGCTTTGTACATGCCTCGAGAGGAGAGTTTTAGATAGGGCTGGGTACAATTTGTTGCAACTTTATATGTGAGCTTAGAAATAGCATAATGGCATATTGTTGTAGCAAATATCAAAGCATAGAAAAGCATATATGAAAGCATATTGCAATACAAGATTATATATTGTCATAAGAAATATAATGCGTATAATTTCATACAAAAGCATATAAAAGGCATATAAAAGTATATTGCAACATCTCCTCATTTTTTGTCTTTAAATGAAGAGAGGAAAAACTTGTTTAAGTAGACAGATAAACATCTTAAAATGCAGAAATGTTCTCATCACTGGGCATAGTAAAAGGACGTTTCAGATGTAGCTGCCCATTATCCATTTGGTCACTGATGTCCTCTGAGTCCAGAAAGTACTTTGTTTCACAAACATGAACATCTTTCCTATCAGAGGAGAAAAAACTTTTGCACAATTGGAAAAGAGAAGGAATACATTGTATGCAACAACACAACAACACAAGAATGACAATAATACACATGATGGAATAACAGAGGCTCTTTAGCCAAGAGCCATCCGGGAGCCATGACCACAGACCATCCCACCAGGCTGGGAGGATATCTTCTCGGATCTGGGAAGCCAGCTCCTTCAAGGAATCAATCTGATGTTTGACTAGCCGGGAAGTGTCAGACAAATTGAAACAACACATGTTTTTGACAGATTCACAGCCTAAATGATGTAATAGCAATAAGAAATCTATAGCAGCACGGTTGTCTAAGACAGCATGTCTAAGTTCTGACTGTTCTAGGTTGAGAGCAGCTATCGCTGCAGACGTGAAATTGATAGTTTTTGCTAGTGAGCAAGCAATGCGATGAGCAGTCCTGTGGTTGTGCATAGCTAATGCTGGAACACCGATTATGGACACAGCGAGGGAAATGTACTCAGCCTTACTCATGAGATGTATTGAGCTGTCACATGTTTCATCAAGGACCACCGTGGACCTCCTTGTCCGTTGAATGGGGTCATATGTGTGAGTGAGGTCCTGTTTGGTCGGTAGAACTGCAGTAAGGCGAATACAGCACAAGGAGCAGAGTTTTAGATAGGGCTGGGTACAATTTGTTGCAACTTTATAAGTGAGCTTAGAAATAGCATAATGGCATATTGTTGTAGCAAATATCAAAGCATAGAAAAGCATATATGAAAGCATATTGCAATACAAGATTATATATTGTCATAAGAAATATAATGCGTATAATTTCATACAAAAGCATATAAAAGGCATATAAAAGTATATTGCAACATTAGTGACCATGGATTAGACAACTATGGCTGTCATCTTGGGAGTATCTCCTTTTGTCCCATTCTTTGTACATCTTCTTAGCGTTTCCTTTTCTTCACTCCTGACGTCTCTAAAATGTTGTGAAATTGGGAATTATGATGATGCAATGTGTTTGTTTGAAAAGATCCTTAGCAGCGCAAGGAAGCTTTTTGCATCAGAGACCACATTCAATGTCTGTCTGTCTGTCTACCTGCAGGCCTATCTATCATCATCTTCTTCTTCCTCCTCTCCTCCTCCTATTTATATGTCATCTCTCTCTCTCTCTCTCTCTCTCTCTCTCTCTCTCTCTGCATGAAATCTGAGAGTGATGTGATACTTCATTACAGGACAGGGAATAAACTTTCCATCTCTTGCTTTCATTTAATTTATTTTGTCACTTGAGGCAAAGTGGTAAACTGTGCTGAAGTTTAATCCATCTGTTTAGCCCCACTCTTCTGGAAATCAATGAATTCCTTTTGAATCCCCTTTGTGGAGGGGAATGTAATCCATGGATTTACATGGTATAATCCAGCTATAGAAGGGGAACCCACTGAAGTAAGGGACTATGGAAGGAGAGTGTAGCAGAAGCAAGCTAAGCTGAGTTACCCACTGAATGGCTGATAATGGGAATTTCATTTCCCTATTGTATTATCTTTGATCTGCTTTTCCAGACCACCGGTCCTTCCATTTCTTAAGCTTTTACAATGCATTTCAAAATTAAAGCCAAAAAACTCTGAAATAAATACCTTTTTCAGATCTATATCTATATCTTTGCATGTCCAGAGCTCACGGAGATGTCAATCAATAAATGGCAATAATTGACACCTTTTTGGTTGCTGATAACTGAACCCTCCTGAACCCGAACAAATCAGTTGAAATCCCTCGTCTCCAACTATAAGAATAATATTGCTCTTCTACCACAACGTTGTGCATATTTAGTGGTTTGTAACAACAACAAAAAATCCGAGAGGCTGATGGAAATGCTGGGAAGGGAAGGGCACCCTTATGATCGGCATGGCGGCAAGCCTGCATGTATTTGAAAACCTCAAGGGAGATCCCAAATGTTAGAAGAATGGTGGCAAAATCTTTCCCAATGGGCAGGAAGTAACAAACTGGTGGTGGCAGGCAGTGCTAAACCCGTACACACATTAAACACCAGAACATTGGAAACTGGTTGCTGAAACTGCATCTAACTTGGTTTCACATGGAAATGAAAGAGTTAAACTGAGCATGGGAAGAGGAGGTATGTGGTGAGGATTTCCTCCCAACGGAAAACAGAACCCTGACCTGAATTACGGAAAGACTGAACTTCTTGATGTAGTAGCAAAACCAGTAATTTTGCAGATTTGAAAGATCAAAATAACTATTCCTTGCTGGGGAAAATAGTGGAGGCATGAGGCATTTATAATGGAATAGAGGTGGGAGGGCTTCACTAATGTGGAAATTGCTGGTAAGTGTGAAAGGGATGCCTGGAAGCTCAGGATGTTCACTGAGGAGAAAAGGATCTCATTCTGAATGTTCTTTAAGAAGCAAAGGCAGGATGTAAATCCAGTGGATATATGAAGCGTTGACAGGAGTAATTTTGTCTTGCTATCTAACTTCATTTAGGATTTCAAACCATTTATCTCACCTAGTCTAGGATCAGAGGTGTTATTCAGCAGGTTCTGACCAGTTCTGGAGAACCGGTAGCGAAAATTTTGAGTAGTTTGGAGAACTGGTAAATACTACCTCTGACTGGCTCCACCCCCATCTATTCTCTGCCTCCCGAGTCCCAGCTGATCGAGAGGAAAAGGGAATTTCACAGTAACCTTCCCCTGGAGTGGGGTGGGAATGGAGATTTTACAGTATCCTTCCCCTGCCACGCCCACCAAGCCATGCCATGCCCACAAAGCAACGCCCACAGAACCCGTAGTAAACTTTTTGAATCCCACCACTGTCTAGGATCCAATTTCCAACAATGGCTAGAGATTCGTAAGTGGGAAATAGAAACCCAAAAAAGTTTCCTTATTTTTTTTGCCATCTATCAACACTGAGAAAAGCAGTTTTTGCTGGTTCCTGACCAAGTGAAACATATAGGAAATTCTTTCGGTGGAAGGATGCAAAAGCAGCTATGACAAGAGTGGTTTGACTGGCTAGGTGAGATTCAGTCAACTTTTTGGTGGTACCAACTATTCTTAGATCAAAGCCTTCTCTCAAATTGCTTCCTGCTTTAAAGGAATACATAATCCATGTGCTAATAAGATTCTAAATAGGACTGAATTAAATTTAAATAGGAGCAGTTCAGCTTTAGAAAAATTTGCCTGCAAATCAACAAACTCTTGGCAGATTTGCTGGTGTGTCTGACTTTCTTTGCTGAGGCACTAACCCTGAGAAAAGGAGGAAGGGGAATGAGCTGTAGCCTAAATTGAAACTTTGTACAGTACTTTTGAAGTCAATATCTCCCTGTTTGTCCCCTGTTTCCATTGCAGGAGTGCCTCAGGGCCTGCAGAATGGACCTTTCAAATGAGTCTCCAGTATATCCAGGAAATGGTCACATGCAGCCTCTCTCTGAAAATATTCAGAAGTACATCCACTGGAACAAATTTAGGAAGAGTAACAGCAACGGCGGCAGTTTAGGCAGCAAAAAAAAGAAACTTTTCAGTGACTTACTTGCAGATCTCTTAGCTTTTTCAGAAATGCAAGAGAACTGGGAAGGAGACTTGGAAAGCCACCAAGAGTCCCGTAAAAAGCGAAAAGGCAAGAGGTCCCATTCAGTGGAGCATTTCCGATGGGGGAAGCCAGTGCGCAAGAAGAAGCGACCCGTCAAAGTCCCTACAAATGGGGCGGCAAAGGAGGGAACTGTGGTGGATTATCCTGAGGATTTTAGAACACTCCTTAACTCGGTCATTGAATACTCTGAAGAGGACTACTACATAGACCATTAATAGAGCAGCGAAGCCACTAAGGTGGACAAAGGAAAGCAGCTGAGAAAAATAAAAAATGATAATACTGCCTTCAAGATGCACCACTTTCGGTGGAACTCCCCAGCCCTGCCCAAGAAGAAGCGCTATGGCGGCTTCATGAGCACAGTCACTCTCCTCTAGTGACTCTTTTTAAGAATGCCACCATCAAAACTGCTTATAAGAAAGGGCAGTAAGGGTGAGGGAGATCAGGGCCAACCACACCCTGGCATTGTAGCAATGGGGAAAAGGGCCTGGGCACCTCACCTATGAATTTCTCTGACATATTTCATGATAATATTATTAGCGAATATCATTTATTTTCATTGTTCTTATTAATGCTAAATTAGAAACTCACTGCTTAGGAGACACTTTCACGTTTGCCTTCTGGTTTTGAATATACCAATAATTGGCGGGAAGCGTGGGTGGCAGATCTTTAAGATGACATCTGCCATTGTGTGCAAGTAAGCAGGAAGAAGAGCTAAAGGAGTAGTTATCTTTCAGAGGGACAGATTATTTTTATATTTTAAACCAGCTGTACAATACTGTAAGTGAAAGGATTAAAGTTATAAAATACAACTACTAACCCAGTCTCCGAGGTTGTCTTTTTGGTCACTTGAAGTGCAATATTCATCATTTCAGAGTCTTCAGCCTGTCAAATGGTGTCAACATTAAAAAAAAGAATGATAAATTAAGAGAAGGCTTATTTTTGGAGGGGGAAAAAACTATATTTGGATTTGTCTTTAAAAGCCAAGAGTTAGTCGAGAAGTGAGTAGACCAAAAAGAAGACAAAGCCAAATCACTTTTACTGTATTTCCCGGAAAATACGACTTATTCAAAAAGTAAGGCCTAGCCCGATTTTTTTGGGGTAAGACTAATATACTCCTTACCCCCAAAATAAGCCCTAGTGAAGGGGTGAGCGTGGCCAGAACACGAAGCAGTCCTTCCGTTCCCTGATCAGCTAATGGCAGCTGGGTCCCTTAATTGCGACTTGTGGATCATTTGAGCTGATCAGGAGCTGCCTCTCGTTCTATCTCTCAGGGCACCTGGAAGTGTTTCTTGCACACTCTTGTCAGTCCCAGCCCTGCTACGGCACCAGGCAACCTCGCAGCCGAGGGCCCCTTGGACTTCTGCTGCTTCTGCTTTTGGCTGCACGCAAGGAAAGCAGCAGAAGCAATAGAAGTATTTCTTTTTCTCCCCCAAACCTTGCCAGAAATGAGTTTTTGTGGGATTTGTTGCGCTGCCGCTGTCTCTTGGAGCAGGACTCTGCAAGGCTTGTGCCATTGCACACACAAATGGCAGCACCGCTGCGAACATCATCATACTGGCACTACCACAAGCGTCATCATACCAGCACAGCTGCCATCCTGCCCATTGTGGATGTGGTGGTATGTTGAAGCTCACGATGGTGCTGCTGTTCGTACGTGCAACGGCACAAGCCTTGCAGAGTCCTGCTTCAAGAGGTGAAAGCAGCAGGCCATGTCAGGACAGCACTCTCCTGGTTGGGTCTGGGTGCTAGTGGCACCGGCAGCTAATGAGGTGCGCAGCCAGCACGAAGAACAAGAAGGTGACAGTGGCGATGGGACATTCTATCGCAGTGGCATGGCCAGGCTGACGGCATGGTGCAGAGTCCTGGGAAGCATGGCTGGAAGTGTGTGCATGGACATAATGGTGAACAGCTGACAAGTGGCTGTGTTGTGCTGCCACAGGAAATCCCGCTGCCGCCTCCCTGTTCTTCACGCCGGCCACGCACCTCATTACCTGCCAGTGCCACTCTCAGACAAACCTGGCTTGGAGAGCGGCCTGCTGATGAGCGGCTGGCAGGCACTGTCCTGACGTGTCCCGCTGCCGCAGCCTCGCTCATCGTTTGACTTGTGCCCCATCCACCCCCGGGTATGGTGATGGGGACTCAACAAGGGGCACTCGGCTGCGAGGTTGCCTGGTGCCGCGGCAGGGCCAGGTCTGGCAAGAGTGTGCAAGAAACACCTCCGGGTGCCCAGAGGGATAGAATGAGAGGCAGCTCCCAATCAGCTCAGCTGATTTGAGGGCTGCAGTTAAGGGCTCAGCAGCCATGAGGTGACCACGGTCTCCGCCTCCTGCACCTCAAAAAAATGAAGACTTCCCCAAAAATAAGGCCAAGCGCTTATTTCAGGGGTCAAAAGAAAATAAGACCCATCTTATTTTCGGGGAAACATGGTAGATACATATCTCAAGGGAAATGGGTGCTATCTCTAAATATTTTCCTTTTCCCCCTATCACCTCCTTTACATTGGTTACCAATTTGATGGGGAACTGTACTGTAAATACCTCACTTGGCTACAATTTGGTTGAAAATGAGCATGTGCTTGATAACCAACCAAAAGATCTTCCACATAATGAATTTTGACGCCTCAGTTTCATGAAAAACGATCAACAACAATTTCATCAAAACTGCCAAGGAGAGGCTGATACAGAGAACCAAGAGGCACATTTAGCTGCTATGTTGGAACATCTTCAGGAGAAGCTGAGGGGTCAATATTAGTAAGGATGGAGATGGAAGGTATGAGTTGCGCTGGATCAAGACATGTATGCTAGACCACAATGTGTGTGAAGAAAAACAGGATCACTCCTTTTTCAAGATTTTTATATCTCGTGTGAATTCAATAATTATGTTTCTATGGTAGCCAACTAAATATCTCTAGGGACATGATAGTCATGGCCCTATTTTTCTTTCATGGTTATTGATATTCAGAGATGTGCAGCTTCTCAAGAAGTTTAATGGAAGCCATATGAGTCCTTTGAATGAGCAGAATGGTGGCCTAGAGATGGAGCTCTCACCTCACAATCAGGAGACTGTGAATTTGATCCTAGCAGCAGACATTTCTCACTCTGGGCACAAAGAGAAAATATCTACTGTGAGCTCTGCATAGGTATCAGGAAGGGCATCTGGCCAGTAAACACAGCTCAATTCAATCACTGACTCTACCCCAATGCAAGGTGTTAAAAGGAAAAAAAAAATGGGAGCCCTATGCATGAATTTGCCTATCCCACTAAATTGATGACTCTAGCCCAGTGACGTCAAACACAGGGCCTGGCTATGGCCTGCGATGTGGTTGGATCCAGCCCACAGGGCTGTCCTGAAAAATGTAAGGGGCTGACCTGTGTGGCTTTCGCCCGGTCTACCCAGTGGGAAGAGTAAACGTGCCAGCAGTTTGGGGAGTGGTGTCAATTTGGCCAGGCTCACCCAGTGGGCCACACCCAGTGAGTGGCATCAAGCTGGTCACACCCTCTCATTTGGCTGTGCCCACCTGGGCCCTTGAGGTCAATCACAGTCCTGATGCAGCCCTCAGTGAAATTGAGTTTGACACCCCAGCTCTAGCCACATCTTGTGATGTCGTCTTCTTCTTCTTCTTCTTCTTCTTCTTCTTCTTCTTCTTCTTCTTCTTCTTCTTCTTCTTCTTCTTCTTTTTTTTTTTTTTTTTAGGATAAGCATGTTGAGGAGGTCCGGAAGAACAAGGAATTAAAGGAAGAGGCCTCAAGGTAAAGAGGCCCTCAGGCAGATAACAATGTGGACTGACAGCTCCAAGGAAAGATGGCAGCAGGCGGCAATACCTCCCTGGACCCGGCTATTTTGACTAATTATCGTCCAATCTCCAACCTTCCCTTTTTAGCGAAGGTTGTTGAGAGTGTGGTTGCGTGGCAGCTCCCTCAGTACCTGGATGAAGCTGACTATTTAGACCCGCTCCAGTCCGGCTTCAGGTCTGGATACAGCACCGAAACGGCATTGGTCACGTTGGTGGATGATCTCTGGAGGGCCCGAGGTAGGGGGTACTCCTCTATCCTGGTGCTGTTAGACCTCTCAGCGGCTTTTGATACCATCGACCATGGTATCATGTTGCGCCGGTTGGAGGGATTCGGTGTGGGGGGCACCGTTTTGCGGTGGTTCTCCTCCTATCTCTCCGACCGGTCGCAATCCGTGTTGACAGGGGGGCAGTGGTCGACCCCGAGGCGCCTAATGTGTGGGGTGCCGCAGGGATCGGTCCTCTCGCCCCTCCTGTTCAACATTTATGTAAAGCCGCTGGGTGAGATCATCCGTGGTTTTGGGGTGGAGTTCCATCAGTACGCTGATGATACTCAGCTGTACATCTCCAGCCCAGACCACCCCAACGATGCCGTGGAAGTGATGTCCCAGTGCCTTGAAGCCGTGCGGGTCTGGATGGGGAGAAACAGGCTTCGACTCAACCCCTCCAAGACCGAGTGGCTGTGGCTGCCGGCGTCCTGATATAGCCAGCTGACACCATCGCTGGTTATTGGGGGTGAATCTTTGGCCCCCACGGAAAGGGTTCGCAACTTGGGCGTCCTCCTGGATCCACAGCTGTCCTTAGAGGATCACACGACAGCTGTGGCCAGGGGGGCTTTTTATCAGGTTCGCTTGATACGCCAGTTGCGGCCCTTTCTAGATCGGGACTCCCTACGCACAGTCACTCAGGCGCTCGTCACTTCTCGCCTGGATTACTGTAATGCTCTCTACATGGGGCTCCCCTTGGGATGCATCCGGAGGCTTCAGCTGGTACAGAATGCGGCCGCGCGGGGGATTATGGGAGCGACGGGGCGCTCCCATGTGACTCCTCTCCTGCGTGAGCTGCATTGGTTGCCGGTGGACTTCCGGGTGCGTTTCAAGGTGTTGGTGATCACCTTTAAAGCGCTCCATGGCTTAGGACCAGGGTACTTACGGGACCGCCTTCTGCCGCCAATTGCCTCCCACCGGCCGGTTCGCTCCCACAGAGAGGGCCTTCTCAGGGTGCCGTCAGCCAGACAATGCTGGCTGGCGACCCCCAGGGGGAGAGCCTTCTCTGTGGCAGCCCCGACCCTCTGGAATGATCTTCCTCCAGAACTGAGAATGATCCCCGACCTCCGGACGTTTCGTCGGGCACTGAAAACGTATCTTTTCCAGCTTGCCGATCTAGCCTGATCCCCGTTGAATTTTAATATTTTTAGTGTTTTAGGGTTGTTGTATTCTAATATTTAAACTGTTTTTAATGTCAGCCAAAGTTTATATGGGTTTTAAGATTTTTTAACTTTTGTATACTGTATTTTTATCTGGCTGTTCACCGCCCTGAGTCCGCAAGGAGAAGGGCGGTATATAAATCCAATAAATAATAATAATAATAATAATAATAATAATAATAATAATAATAATAATAATAATAATAATAATAATAATAATACATGGTGGAGGCTGCCTTAATGCAAAGTGTTGACTGAGGAACTGGGATTGTCCTCTGCTTTCGTTGTTTGTGAATGTAAAGAATTGATGGGAGAAGCCATCTCATGTGTTTCAGGGAGGGAGGGGGACATAAGGGGAAAAGGAAGTTGTGAAGAAGAAATGTGCTGTACCTGGGGAGGGAAGAGGGTGGGCATGGATGAGAAGACACCCCCCAAACAATGAGACAATTTATTTTTTGTTCTCACATGGGTCTTTGATCCTGAAGATGGAATCCAAATGCTGGAGGGGTGGTAAGAATACCAATTTTGGAGGGAAATATTCAAGAAGGGGTTGTGGTGGGCTGGGGCGATGAAGAAGAAGGAAAGGTAATCTAATTTGGTGGTGAGCCCAGAGCAAGCAGAGGAAGTAAAATCACCTCTGGGGTGAGTGTTGTCTTGTGTGTTTTGCCATTGTTAGTCCCTCGTGTGATAAAAACAGTCCTCATTTCTGCATCCCTTTGTAACTTTCCATCGTGTCTCTTAACTCCAAGGTATTACAACCCTGGTATTACTTAACTAAAAGTGGCTGGGGTGCTGATTTTGACCCCACAGGCCCCTGTTTTAAAAATAACTGTAACAATAAATGCCTTTTGCCAGAGATTCCCTATGCTCAGCTAATGGATATAATTTCCCCTGCTTTTCCATTCAGATCTGTAGTGGAGAACCAGGTTCTTTGAAGGATTATAAATTTAGGACAATCAAAACATTCTTTCCTTGGGATAGTATTAACAAAAGAACATTTGTATGGATAACTTCTCAAGTAGAAGCTATGAAACTATGTGATAAAATAAGCAGAAGCATGCTTTAAACACACACACACACACACACACACACACACACACACCCCTCTGACTTCAGAACATAAACCTATAGATCTTTATACTGCTAAGAATCTGAGGAGTTTATTCTTAAAATAAGACTTTGAGATCTCAAGAGTTCTTTCATATATTCCCCTCACGTCTACACATGGGTTAGCCTTTTCTTAAGCTTTACAACTTTCCCCTTTTTAGGAAGCTTGTTTGATAAACTGCTTTTAGAAAGAAAAGCCATCTCTTAAGGAACATGTTGCATTTGATAATGTAATATTTAATATAATTTTAAGGAATACACTAATAAGGTAGGATTAATAAGGCACTAAGTGTGAACAAATGATTTTAAAGCCATACAGCTGATTTGGCTGTGGGAAAACAATGTTAACAGAGAGGAATATATGAGTGACAAAATGGTAGGACTAAATAAGGTGTTTAATTCCTTTATTGCTTTTCAGTGAAGAGTTAAACACCGTGTCTCTACTCCCCATTCTTAAGAAATTATTGAGATACATTTATTAAATTCATGTGCTGCCACACTATTGTTTCTCAACTGGGGCGACTTTAAGATGTCTGGACTTCAACTCCTGGAATTCCCCAGTCAACCTTGTCTGCACATCTGAAGTCATCAAAGTTGAGGAGGCACGGTGGCTCAATGGCTTAATGATGCTGGAGATGGACTTTGCTTTAGTGGTTCAAGTCCTAGCTCTGTGTGACGGGGTGAGCTCCCATCACTCACCTCAGCTTCTGTTCACCTAACAGCTGGAAAGCATATTTTATGCAAGTAGATAATAAGTCCCATTTGGTAGGGAGATGAACTGGTGCTTCATGCAGTCAGTCAGATTCCTGTTGGCTCTGAATCTTCCTAGTTGCAGCACCAGTTTATGAGGCGGGTCTGGGGAAGGGAGAGGACTTAGGATGGTGCTTCAGGAAGAGCCACTCATCTTTCTTTCTGGTGCCTCCTCTGGCACATCTTAGCACATAAGCGTGTCCTACAACACAGCTGGTAAATTGGCAGCCAAACTATTATTCTGCAATAGCATTGTGGTCTCCTGGCTAATATAACAATACCATATGCTAACACCACCACCAGCAGCAGTAGCAAAAACAACAACTTTTGAGAAACACTATGCTATACATTTTCCCCAGATGGTACTCTATTCTCTGGAATAATGTTGAGGTGTTCCTATTTGTGAGATGCTAAGTTTCTGTACATTCTGAAGCACAATTTCTGGGGAAAAAAACCTGAAGTATGGACAATCCTAATGTTTTATACTACAGTATAGGCTCCCAGTTTTTGTGGTTCTCAAACAAGAGAACCAGTGTACAAATAAAATAAGAGACGAAGCTAAGTTGGTGAAGGTAATGCTTATGCTTTCTCTCAATTTTCAAATAGAAAGGATGATTCTGTAGAACGTAACTTGACTAAAATACTGTCTGATTTGTAACTCAAGGTCTGAATGTAGTCATGCTTATCTTTCGTAATGTAAATATAGTACACAATCTATGTACAGTTAACAGCAATCAAATGGATTATGTTGTACAAATGCAACAGCTAAAATGTAAACTGACCTCCTCAAGCATATTTGGATTATTTTATTAAACCATAATTCAGTGAAGTCAGTATGTTATGCAAATACAGCCATAGAGGTTTTTACAGCAGCTCCTTTCTGGGATGTTGTATACAAGCCATTTATATTTGCAATGTTTGCTGAGTTAAAGACTGTATTTTGGGCCGAGCGCCCTGTTCATTTCATTCATTGACATATCAGTTAATTAAAATGTAATCAACTTAATGTGATTAATCGGCAGTCCTTCAACCCTTTCATCGTTAGGACACATTTAAAATTATAATCTGATAAAACCTTTTAAAAGTCTTGGGAGGGAAACACACCAAAAAGCTTTTGGGAAGCACATGGAGCCCTCTGTTCACATTTAACAGATATCTGCTCACGTTATGGAATAGATATCAGAATACACTAAGGGGAACATCCCTCACCCCTAACTTGGAAAACCAGAGAACAGTCTTTAGGGAATGTATTTTAAGTGAATAAAGTTCCAAAACCCATATAATGAACATTAAACTTGCTACAATGCAAGAGAAAACTGACACTGTTGTTGCAGTGAAAAGCTACACATTAGTGACTTGGTAGATGCTCTATATTGAATTTAAAAACTTTGGTATACCACCAGGGAACACTCAGCAATGACCAATGATTACTGAAAGGTAATCATGCATGTTTTGCTGGAAATCCAAAGACACAGAGGAATGCTTCTTTAAAGATAGGTCAGAGCATTTCACATAGATGTTCCTAGCACTAGAGCTCTCAGTGGGAATACCATCCCTAAGAGCTTTGAGAGCCATGGTGGATTACTACTGATTCACCCCAGATCGGACGAATTGGTAGCGGTGGCGCGTGGGAGGCTCCGCCCACCCACCTGGACGTTTCTGAGCATGTGCCCATGAGCAAACTGGTAGCTGTGGGTTTTGAAACTCGCCCGTTTGAGACTGTCCAGCTGCTACGGATTTCCCCACCGCCTTTCCAGCCCCCTTGATCTGATCAAACTTGCCTCCAGAAGTTGTGAATGCTCTAAGTTTTAAGAAGAGATCGGACAACCATTTGTCTGAAACTCTGATTCTATTCTATTCTATTCTATTCTATTCTATTCTATTCTATTCTATTCTATTCTATTCTATTCTATTCTATTCTATTCTATTCTAGGTCTGTCAGTCGGCCATTCCTCTCCCCTGTGAAGCAATTCCCCTTGCTGGGCAGCAGATGGCACTGTAAGCAAGCCACCGCCTTTCCAGCCCCCTTGATCTGCTCAAACTTGCCTCCAGAAGTTGTGAATGCTCTAAGTTTTTAAGAAGAGATCGGACAACCATTTGTCTGAAACTCTGATTCTATTCTATTCTATTCTATTCTATTCTATTCTATTCTATTCTATTCTATTCTATTCTATTCTATTCTATTCTATTCTTCTAGGTCTGTCAGTCGGCCATTCCTCTCCCCTGTGAAGCAATTGCCCTTGCTGGGCAGCAGATGGCACTGTAAGCAAGCCAGAGCTGCATTTGCACTTTTCCTTAAGGGAGATGAATGGTTTTCTCCCCAGCTTTCTCCCCAGCCTGTCAATGCTTACTTCAATCTAACAGCACCGGATGTAATAATTCCCTAGAAATCTCAACATCCAATCGACTATTGATAGTGTTCTTCTTGACTCTACCACAGCCTCCAATCAGACAATCTCCAGTTACCTCCGCTAGCGAGACAACAATAAAATAAAATAATAAACCCTACCCTAGGGGTAGGTTCTACTTACCTTTAATACCAGTTCGCAATGGGGCCATGCACGTGCTTGCTTTGCTTGTGCACACATATGCTTGTCTTTGATGATGTCGGGGTCGGTGAGCGGAGCCTCCTGCCGGTTTTACTACCAGTTCTATGGAACTGGTGTGAACTGGGGGCAACCCACCACTGCCTAGAAGCTGTTGCCCCCTGCAGGTGTCTATAAGAAGCCACAATTGAATTGCATACATCATTATATTATTGCATGGGTGTACTGTCATCAAGGGTTCTTAGGGACACTTATGATGAACATGGCTAACAATGATGGCCACATCTCAATAGGGGAAGACTGTAGTTGTAGCCATCTGGTGCTGGAGTTTGTCATTAGTTGAGATGAAATCCCCGTTTCTTCAAGAGAAGAGGATGGAAATGTGAAGATCTTTTTGAGGGCGTAATGAGCCCCACCTTTCCAGGTATATGAAACTACTCCATCCCATCTCGTGATGCTAGAGTTCTTCAGATAATACCAGCCATTCTGTGAATATCACTGAAAGAAGAGATTGGAGGTGTAGAAAGTCAGCACCTACCCACCCCTGGAAGAATGAAATATTTTGGAAAATATTAAAAAGGCAAAATATTATACTTCCTTAAAGAAGAAACATGCTCTTAAAAGACAGAAAGTGGGCTCAATCTCCCTGCCCCCAGCAGATACTGAAGCCAGCTTTTAGAAATGAAGATTTGGTAATCTATTCAAGACAGGATATTTTGAAACAAAGGCAGAGTGATAGGATTAGCCCTCACCCAAGATCCAACACAGGGCAAAGCCATTAAGGATTGCCTGAGAGCAGTCCAAGCTCCAACCAAACGTGAGAGCTCAGACAAACATCTAGGATTTGTACTTCGCCTGTAGAGCCAGCTATATCCCCTATATAACCCCTACATGGCCCTATGGGAGTCTGATAACAGCCAATAGAATACATGTTCTTGCACAGGAACTGGAAGGTCAAGTGCAAAGCCCAAAGAAGGTATAAAAACCCTCATTCTCAACTCCGTTTGTCAGCTGCACCAGAACCACGTGCTTGGTAGTTCTGTTCATCATTAAACTTTCTTTCCAATGAGCCTCCATGTTTCCAGTGTCTTTCTCCAAGCTTGGAAATGAACCAGATGGATATTTCTTCCCACAGGGGAAAACGTACTTCTCCTTAGTGGCCTTGTTCAAAGCACAGATTTGACTAGTATGCCATGATGGTTGAGAACTGACTAAAGTTGAGTTCTTATACTTAACCTGGTTATTGAATTTTCTGGCCAACTGAACCATAAATTAAACAAATAGGTTGTGTTTGCACAATATGCCATGACACAAAAATCTAAAGTTAACATAACCTAAATTAGTTGAGTTGGAAGAACACAGGAGGAACAGACAAAATCTCCATCTTCTCCTAGATCTCATGGGCGAACACTGATCAATGCATAGCACTGACTAACCTACAGCATACCCAGGGTGAAAGTGGCACAGGGCATGCTTTTCTCATGGAAGATTTCTGATTCGATCTGTCCTAGAAAACTTACTAGGTATGACTAGAGATCATGTAGAACAGTGTTTCTTAACCTTGGCAACTTTAAGATGGGTGGACTTCAACACTCAGAATTCCCCATCCAGAGCTGAAGTCCTTACATCTTAAAGTTGCCAAGGTTGAGAAACACGGACTTACATTGTCGTTGTAGCACCTCAAGCCTTCAGTAGTGAAGAGACGTATAGTTGAAAATAACTGAGAAGTTCTGGGGATTGCTTTATATTCAGATACAGCTTTTAACCTAGAGTTCTCCAAATGTTATGAACTACATATCCCATCACCGCAACCAAACATACCCAGATAAAGTGCATACTGATGTTTATTGGACTTAAAAATGAAGACATTTGGAAGGTACAATGCTGGAGAAGAGTGTTTGCATTCTTGTTTGAACAAAAAGTAGCACTCTCTGGTAGTGCTACTCCAGGGTTTATTTTCCCTAACAAGGGTCATCTTGGAAGCGCCCACAAATTCCTTAAATGCTGCTCCATTTGATGCCCTAGTGGCCATGGAGGAAAGGGCCAGTTATGTAGGAGTAAGGTCTAGTCAAGCTTTCCATTATTTCCATCCATATTCTACACAGCATTGCTATCCTTAAAAGATGGGGAAAATAGAGTTGTTGGACATGACATAGAAGATGAGAAAAATAATTCTTTCAGAATGGATAAAATTACGGGGGGGGGGGGGGAAACATTGATTTGTTGTTTTCTTCAACAAATCAATGTGGCCCATTTCCTGAGCAAAAACTAGGGCTCAAGTCTTCTGACCAATTCCCTTAAAAGCTGCTGCTGGGCTAATTATGCATTGGCAGCCTGAAGTTTGATGGATCCTGAATTGTTTCCCTTTTAGGCAACTCTTAGTGAAAGCTTACCTAAAACATTGCCAAGAATTTCTGCAGAGAATGCAAGAACAGTTGTGATGCTCTGATCTTGCAATTAGATACTTCTGATAGTGAGAACTTGGGCAAAAGGAAAAAAAGAAAAGAACAAAAGAAAATAGCAGAATCTAAGAATAGCGTTTTAAGGAGAAAGTATAAATTAGGGGAATTAATAAAAGAGGGATATAACCTCCAGTGAAATCTGGCTATCCCCGATCTGTAGTACATCATGGTACAGGTGGGCCTGTTGCTTAATGACTAAAATTATGATGGACCCCCCCTCCCAAAAATAGTTATGACCCAGATTTAAAGTTGTGATGGCTGTCCCCCCCCGCTCATGTGATCATATTTTGGTCGCTAGGCAACTGGCCTGGATTTACAACTGTTTGCAAGAGCCCATGATTATGTGACCATGATTTATTTCTTTGTATCCCACCTTTACTATTTTTACAAATAACTCAAGGCAGCGAACATATCCAATATACCTTCTTTCTCCTATTTTCCCCATAACAACAACCCTGCAAGGTATGTTGACAGAACTAGAGCTCATGGTTTCCTGGTCTCTTGCCTACTGCTTTAACCACAAGACCAAACTGGCTTTTTAAATGACATTTTCTGCCAGAAACCAGTGTTTACTTCCAGTTTTGGGGGAAAAAATGCCCATGCACTTTACAACCATGGCGTTTGCTTTATGACCGTGGCATTCAGTATATGAGCATTGCAAAAAAGGGTGTAAAATTGTGCGTGTCAGATGATTACCTGCTTAACAACTGGCATACCAATGGCTGTAATTCCGGGCTCAATTATAGTCATAAGTCAAGGACTACCGGTATTCCAGATCACCTCTATCAGTGGACATTCCCAAATCCAGGGTTGAAATCCAGCAGGTTCTGACAGGTTCTGGAGAACTGGTAGCAGAAATTTTGAGTAATTCGAAGAACCAGTGGCAGAAATTTTGAGTAGTTTGGAGAACCGGCAAATGCCAACTCTGGCTGGCCCCAGAGTAGGGTGGGAATGGAGATTTTGTAATATTCTTCCCCCAGGAGTAGGGAGGGAATGGTGCATTTTGCAGTATCCTTCCACTGGCAAGCCATGCCCACCAAGCCACACCACGCCCACCAAGCCACACCACGCCCACCAAGCCACGCACACAGTACCAGTAGAAAAAAAAATTGGATTTCACCACTGCCCCAAATCCCATTTATTTTAGGGGTCTAGTGTGGTAGAATGAAGCTGGGTGAAGATTATGCTCAGATTTATTACTGGCAATTTTGAGACTGGTGATGTTTTTATGCTTGGATAGAAGCAACCGCTTTTACGCAGATGAAGGATGCAGATTGCAGAGTTATGCATTCAGATAGACTATAAACAAATTTTGAATTCTACGGTCTGGCAAAGATCTATCAGTCTTAATAATCGACAATATTGTTTCTTTCTAAAGAGACCAAACATTCATCATCATATTGAAATATTTGCCTTTTCCTCTCCTCTGTTTGGGAAGAGGTTTCTATTTTAGTACTCTCAAGTCACCTAGAAATGAAACAGTGTGTGCATTCCTTTCTAAACAAATCAAAGGCGAGCTATTTTTCATTGATAGTTTAATCAGCAAAAGATGATTGAATTGTTAAGAGATAATTGCAATTAGTGAGGTTAAGAACATATTTCTGGTTTTTGAGAGAGATGTTTGAGGTTTTGGCTATGGAAATATCACTCAATATAACTGATTAATTGACCAATACCATTTACTTATTTGACTCATTAATATTTACAAATTTCAACACCACTAAATTCCAAATGTCTGTGGGCAGAGATACATATTTATACATTGCACACATTAAAAACCACAACAGGCTAAAGTACTTGAAAATCTTTAACAGTCATGAATAAAGATTTATTCTACTGAGGAGGCCACATGACAGAAGAAGACAGATTTAAATGGGGTAGGAATCCCTGTGAATTTTACTCCACTAGTTGTTGCCAATTATCCGGGTTGGTGTTCATCTCCATTTCATTAACTGGGGTTGGAGAAATATCCATCTGGTTCAATTCCAAGCTGGGAGGAAGACACTGGAAACATGAAGGCTGATTGGAAAGATGGTTGAATGATGAAGCACAATCACATGGGTTTGAGGACCTGGGCAACTGACCACAGGGAGTTGAGAGTGAGGGGTACTTATACCTTCTCTTGGGCTTTGAACTTGAGCTTCCTGTTCCTGTGTAAAAACATGTATTCTATTGGCTGTTGTAGGGGTCATAGCTGGCTCTGCAGTTGTCTCAGCTCCCAGGTCCTTCTAGGAGAGGGGTGGGTGCTAACTTTCTACAGTATCCATACAGTGAGATAAAAAAAAAACCAAGATGGCAACTTGGATTTTGGGTATTCTAGCTAATTTGCTTTGATTTCTGCAAGCCAAGCCTAATGAAACTCTCCCCATGTTCTCAGCCATGATCAATATTACCCAAAATCTGGGTGACCACTACAAGGCAGCAAAGTAATAAAATTATTATTATTCTCTCTTTTATTTATTAAACATAAAACTCAGTCAACTGAACATTTAAAAATGTGTCACAAATACCATTGACTGCTAATGGTTGATACGGATTGCTGCCAGTGTCCAAGGTATCAACCAAGTACCTTTTTAAAATCTATGATGTTCTGAGTAGCACAGTCTTTTGCAGTTCTGCTGGTGTTATTGCATGAAGCTGCAATTTCTTGACGTGTTTTGTAAAATTCTTGGACATGGTATCGAGTGCCCCGATGACAATGGGTATCACTGTTACATGTTTATCCATAGCTGTATAGTTTCAATGGCCAGGTCGCAATATTTTGTAATTTTTTCCAGTTCTTTTTCTTCAACTCAGGCACTGCCTGGTACAGCGATATCAATAAACTGTACGCTTCAGCCTTTGACAACTGTGATATCTGGCGTGTTGTGTTCTAAATGATGATCAGTCGGTATCCGAAAGTCGCACAAGGTCTTCACTGTCTCATTTTCGGTAACTTTTTCCACTTTGTGCTCGCATGACATTTCGGATACAGGTATGTCATATTTTTACATAATGATCAGTGGACTAATTTAGCAACTCGATCATGTCTAGCTTTGTAATCAATTTGTGCGATTTTGCTGCACTCACATACTATCCGTGTTTTCCCGAAAATAAGACCCTGTCTTATATTTTTTTGAACCCTGAAATAAGCACTTGGTCTTATTTTTGGGGAGGTCTTATTATTTTGGAGCGCGTGGAGCAAGATGGGGCTCCTCTTGCCGTCTTACCTGATTGCCAGCTCTTTATTTAAATATTTTTCGGGAGGGCTTATTTTCAGGGGGAGGCTTATTTTAGTGCATGCGCTCAAAAGCCCAATTGGGCTCATTATCAGGGGATGTCTTATTTTTGGGGAAACAGGGTAAGTGTGAAAGAATTTCAACTTTGTCTTTGCAAAGTCGGCAGTTTGTTGTTCTTGTTCTTGTTCTTATTATTATTATTTGCCACAACAGAAAGCTTGCTTACCTGCTTATCTAGCATGAGAATCTAAGCCTATAGCCGTATTTTTCATCCTTAATAGGCAACCACATCTTGTAGATTTTCCTGTTGTGTGTAAGGATATTGGGGAAGAAACAAAAAAAAAACAACAGAAGAATCCTTTAGAGAATATTTACTTTTGTCTCAATGCACAATATGGATATAATTTTATTAGGAACATTTTACCATGTAGCTGCCCATTACGTAAATCCAGGGATCTTCTGTGTACACTGAAAAGAATAGTTTGACCCACAAGCAAGTCACAAGGGAGAATTTACATAGCCCTAACTCTGGCCTGCAATATTTCAGCTGGCCTAGGGATAAGAGCAGGCCTAAAGAAGAGGTGTTTTCAGAATCCTTCTTCACCATCATATTGCTTTTCTGAAAAGTAATTTAAAATTTCTGTAATAGTTGTACTGATTGTAATATTTGTAGCCAGATCATATCTTTGTAAAGTATTGCAGAGTCTGACTTCTACTATTCACTATGAGTGATACATCATGATAATTATCAGTTATTCACTCCCTGTCAAATCCTTTCCAACCTGCAACACATGGACAATGTTTTACATTTGCTTTGCATTAATAGTGTTATTTTGTAATATGTTTCCTACTTAAATATTTCTGTTAGAAAAAAACTGGGAATATTCTCTTGGCAGAAACTTTGTTTTTATGTAATGGTTATGGTAATGTTCAGATGAGATGAACATTATTAAATTATTGAACTACTTCATTGAGTTATATGGGACAATCTCATGCACATAGTGACTTCCTTCCTTCCTTCCTTCCCTGAAATGGGGCAGGCCAGGGCTTGCTGATGTCCGCTGTCTTCTTTACTGTTGACTTTGTTTAGCTTCAAGGTCAGTTCCACAATTTTATTATTTTTATTAAACTGATTATGTAGCTGACTATCAAGTGAAAACATGCTCATGAAAACCTTTGATCCCTGTTTCTGCTGTTTCTCATCTCAGAAGGAGGAATAGAAAGCTGGAAAGGTGTTGAAAAAGACAAACTAGAGAGGTATCATGAGAAAAAAAAATCCAGCTTTTTTTTAAAAGAGAGAAGCCATCTACCTCCTTCACTGGGAAGATCACTTCCATCCATATTTTCATGGTGCACATCACAAGCGGTGCCTTCTAATGTGTGCTGAATCTGATGCAGGCAGCGCTGTCTGGTTCACCTGTTCTGCCTTATTTCACTTTAGGCTCTTTTGCAGAATGGTCAATACCCCCCCCCCCCCCCTTCTTCAGTCGTTGATTGATGCCCTTTATGGTCATATTGCTCTGAGCTACTGAGCAGTTCTCTTCGAAGAATCTGCAAGTAGGAATCTCTTTTAGTTTTTTGCCTTTCACTGGTGGCTGAGTTTTTCTTTCTTTCTTTTTTTCCTCTACAGATACACAGAAGAAACAGTGAGTTAGAAGACTATTTTCTTTACCTGTGTGCAATTGATAAGAGACCTGCCACTATCCCTTCCAACCCAGGTGCCTAGAACAAGCATGCCTTGAAGAATTCTACACTTCTTTTCTTTTTTGTACACATAATTTTATTAATTGTTTGAATACTAAAATCAACACAAATTTTGAAAGAAAAGTAAAGGGAAAAAGTAGTAAATAATTGAAAAAAGAGAAAAAGAAAAGCAGCTTCTGATTTTCTTAACAGTAGTTACATGTACACTTTTATTTTACCCTCTTGGATGTTACAACATATTTTCCTTCTTTCCATTGTCTACCCTTCTACCCTTTCTAATTGTCAAAGCCATATATCACACGTTCATTTTCTTCTTTTATTCAGCAAAAATTCCATAAAGAAATTCTGCACTTCTTTTCCCAGAGTTTTAAGGAGTCCATTTTGCTCAGTTGAATTTGAATTACACCAACTGACCCATTGGCTGGATGTTAGATGCAACCTCTGTTCTCTATCCTTTCTATGTGATAAGAGTGGGGTGGATTTTCCAAGATGATTTTCTGACTAAGTAAAGTAAAAAACACAGTTGCAACATTATATTATCTTATAAATAACTTAAATGTAAAGTTAACCACTGAGCAACTACAACTACATCCATGCGGATTTCGTGGCAACGATACGGAAGCCATTGTCTTGTTCCTAGATGTTTTTTTCTTGTTTTCAATCTAGCTTGCAGGCCCATCCTAACCGTTATGTATTGAATATACATAGTTGTGTTACGCTATGCTAAAGTGAAACTAACTTTTAGATGACCCTAATTGTTAACTTCAACTGTTTTGGAGGGAAACTTAGAACATTCATATTTGGGCAGATCTTTTAAAGTATTATGATTGGTTAAGACCAGTGGTGGGTTTCAAAACTTTTTACTACCAGTTCTGTGGGTGTGGCTTGGTGGGCGTGGCTTGGTGGGCATGGCAGGGGAAGGATACTGTAAAATCTCCATTCCCACCCCACTCCAGGGGAAGGTTACTGCAAAATCCCCATTTCCTCCCGATTAGCTGCAGGGAGGCAGAGGCAGAGAATAGATGGGGGTGGGACCTGTCAGAAATTTTACTACCGGTTCTCTGAACTACGCAAAATTTCTGCGACCAGTTCTCTAGAACTGGTCAGAACCTGTTGAAACCCACCTCTGGTTAAGACACTATGGGCCCAGAGTGTTATGTAAATGGGTTATTTTGGCAGGAAGTTTAAACTAACTGACCATCAGCTGATTGGCTGACCACCACAGCTGCAACATATATAAGGGGAGCTGTTTCCCCAGGTCAGTTGCTGTGTTCTCACCCTACAATAAAGAGCTGTTGTCACACATTGCCTGGCTTGCTGTGTCCTCAATCGCCCAATTTAACACAAAGTATAAATTACAGGCATTTGCCTCTTGTCCCTCAGTTCCAGTTTTGAGTGAATAAATGCTGTTGTAACTCTGCTGGTCTGGTTCTTGCCTACTGAAGCCCACTATACAATACTATCTGCAAACTAAGTTTGACCCTATTTTGACTCTGGCTTTTTGCAAAAACAGCCAAGGTTTGCTAGGTCCTATCATTTGCTGTTTAAAGAGCTTACTGGTACCTGATATGATCCAAATGTTCTTGAAAAATGCACAGTAAACAATCCAGGATTGTAAGCATCCAGGACTGTACGCATCCAGGACTGTAAGCACAAAAAAACAGTTGCATTATAACTTGATATTATTAAGCTTAAATATTGTTTGTCTTTCCTCTGTAGCTGCTGGTGGTTTTCATATCAGTGCATTCCTTATTTCTAAAACAAGAGTTCATTTTGGATATTTGTATATGGGATTTTTGATGATTCTGCTTTTCCCCTTCATAATTGCAGCTTCCTGAGGAGACATGCAACAAGTAAATTACCTGTTTGAATGTAAAAATCATCACATTTGTCTTCTGAGAATGAATCAGACACTGTTAGCCTGGGCTGAGAGTGAGTTCCCCAAAGGGGAGTTGAGCTTGAAGCTGATTGGTTGCCCCGTCTGACAGCCCAGTATAAAAAGGAGCTGTCAGACAGAGAATCAGCTGTTGTTTTTCCTGAGCTGGTCACTGTTAGCTGCAATGTTAGAAATAAACGGTTAGCTTTTACAATTCTATTCTGTCTCGCCTCAGTTCCTTGCCCACTCTGTTCCCAGAACAGAATACTTATTAAAATAATCTGGATTTACAAATGATTGTATGTGCTCTTCTGTGTCTGAAAATCATTGAAATACATTCTTGGAATATTGAACAAAATCCAGTATTTATCGAAAGTGTAACACCTCCAAGGATCCTACTCAATAATAATCATTAAAAAAACTCATGGTTTATACGATGACTAGCAATTCTGTTCAAAATCACACTGGTCAGATAAGACCTGAGTAGCACCCCCCTTTTTAAGCAGCTAAAGTAGTTAATAGGCTAATACAGAAAGAGAGTGGTGAAGGAACAGGGAGGGAGGGAGGGGAAGAAAGGGGAGGGGAGAGGAGGGGGAGAAGGAAGGTTTCCAATGCACTCTTCCAGCTTCTCATAAGGAAGGTCAATGGGAAAGCTCCTGCTCCTTGTGCATTACACAACAACAATTTTTCAATCTGGAAATCTCAAATCTGCTAACTTAAAGAATGTATGAAAAAATCTGGGACGCATTACTGCTGTAGAACGGCTAATAATTTTTCTCTATGAAAATGTTTTTGTTTTGATCTTTTAAAAAACAGCTTGATAGGATGGAAACCAGAAGGAATTACAGATTACAATTAAAGGAGAACACTTATAATTGACTAACTGATACAGAATGAAGCACAGTACTTTAACAATAGACATATTGACAAATGTTTTTGAATAATGGTCCTAATGTGTCTGCCTCTAAACAGACAGGTTTTAAAAGGTGTTATGCAAGAGGAGCACGATTTTCTGGACAAAACTGATTTCAAAATGATAGGGGAGAAGAATGACATAGGAAAGGATACAAAAGAAGCCAGTTGATGTCAATACCCAGACTGCTCATGTTCTTTTTTGGTTCACGTGATCTTAACATTTCAATAAACAATAACACGAGTGGAATGTTTGCATAGTATTGATGTATTTTTAATAATAACAAACGATTTCCAACCTTTTAGGCCTGACCTGAAGCACCATCATCATTTACCTGAATGTCTCATAGGCATGGTAGGAGGCAAAATACCAGAAATAGTTTATGATTTCTGGTTTACCATCTCTCTAAAAAGATTGCAAATATTTAATTGCAGTACATTTTATGTTTGAAAGACTTTGAATGAAGTTTTTGCCTAAATCACCTTAATCAGACTCATTACCAAAGTGCAAAACAGAAGGTCTAATAAACACCAGAAATGCAACATATACTGTATGTATTGTTGTGCTTTTGAGTTAATTTGATTGTATCTGCTTGCAGCGCTCAGTCCTGATGTTAAAAAGGATGATGGCTTCATTTTGTTGATGAATTATAACCTGAGTAATTTTGTCATAGAAGAGCAATGTCTTTTTATCAAGTATCCTGGGAAAAAAAAATAAATCCATGAATTTCATGAAATTCACGAACAAATATAGTTCACAAGCTCTCAATGCCTTGGATAGATCAAAAAGATTTCTTTTTGAAAGGGAGGGCAGAATGTAATGGCTATGCAATAAATCCTCAACTCACTTCAGTCAATCAGACTTCAACTTTAAAAGTCCTTCAGTCACTCTGGAGGTCGAGATCCTGACTCTTTCCAGTTCTGCTTAATGAATCAGAAGAAAACAGGACAATACCTTCTTCCCATCTGTAATTGGAAAAAAATAATAATAAACCCATGACGACATTTTTTTTGCTGTTCATTAGAATGGAATGGAATTGCAAATTGCAATGCTTTAACAATGATCATCCTTTCCTTTATGTTAACAAACATCCTCGCTCACATTTTAGTTGAATACAAAGGAGGCCACATTTTAATGAGGGATGATCCTTTGTGCATAGATAAATTGACCGTCAGGATTTAAAGTTGAGGAAAAGTATAAGGGATTAATGTAAACATAAAGCATATTCTTTAAGGCAGCAAGATAGACAAGAAAGTCAGAATGCTACTTAAATCTTCTTAGAATGGGAGCTGAGGAAAATAAACTGATCATGCACCTTCTCCTTCCAATTGATTCCTCCCTTCACAGGACTCTATGACTGTTGATTCCTAGGGCCCATTTTCTGTTGGGGGGCCCTGATCTTTGATTCAGCAAATTTGGAAAGCCTTGACATTGCCAAGGTCAAAGGCAACTTAGTCCATTCCTTCTTTAAATACATACACTGTATGTATTTGCAACAAGAAATGTTGCAATGCCTCATTTAGAAAATCATAGAATGTACTGTATGGTTGTAGCACTTTCTTTCCTTCACAAGGCAACATCTTGCCTTTCAGATCTTATTTTTCTGAGAAGGCAGTGATCCCATGCACAATGTTCCCATTGTTTTCAGACTAGTGAACTCCATATACTTTTACTTCATTCAACAATCATTACCTCTTATCAGCTGCTAGAGGAGAAGTCTTCCTCATAATTGTTCAGTGAATCATAACTTATACTAGAGAATGGGATGAAGGGCTCAGAAGCCTATGTACCTACTTGCTCCATTTAGCTTTTATGCTGAATCAGTTTGGATGGGCTATTAGACAAGCAGATCACTGAGGAGAAGATAAACATTTTGGACGCTGTCTTCAATTATCAGTTACAGTCAATACGACTAGGATATGTTTTCTGAGAAGACATATAGTGTAGGAAGATTGTTTCCAAGCCACAATCTTCCTACACTAATCCTTGAAAAAAAATTATGAAGGAAATATATCACCAACCTTGCTACACTTAACTTCAGAATTCAGAAAACAGGGAAGACCCTAAACCAATAAGAGCTTCAGATGATCATTAGAAGAAAGCTATAAGTATTTTGCTTCAAAATCCTGAACAAAAACAGGATCTCCATCCTAATAATTCTAGGCTATAAGGAAATAACCCCTCACATCTTGGACATAAATTGTTTCAACTTCTACCCTCAAAATGACACTATAGGGCACTGCACACCACAACAACTAGACACAAGGACAGTTTTCCCCTAATGCAATCACTCTGCTAAGCAACTAATTCCCACAGCATTGTCAAATTATTTAGTAAGACTGTATTGCTATTATTCTTCTCATTCTTCCTAGTACCTTTCTCTTCCCACTTATGACTATGACCATGTTGCTTGTATCTTTACAATTTATATTGTTTTATTTGTTTCCTAGTATGATTTGATTGCTTATTAGTAACCTATGAATATCACTAGGTGTTGAATCTTATGAGTCTTGATGAATGTATTTTATTTTTTCTTTATGTATACTTTGAGCACATGCACCAAAGACAAATTCACACTTTGCCAATAAAGAATTCTATTCTATTCTATTCTATTCTATTCTATTCTATTCTATTCTATTCTATTCTATTCTATTCTATTCTATTCTATTCTATTCTCTTCTCTTCTCTTCTTTTCTCTTCTCTTCTCTTCTATTCTATTCTATTCTATTCTATTCTATAAAATAACTTGCACACTTTCCTCTCTCAGGTTTCCCCTATATTTCCTGCTTGCTGCAAATCAGAGCAATATGTTCAAGAAGCAATTTGGAAAGGCACCAAGGCTTAATTGCTCCATGAAATTTATGAGGACCTTGTTATCACTGAGGGACAACCAAACCAAGGGTTTCAGGTAGAGCTGAGAATTATTCCACACAGTCCAATTAAGTCTTGGTCACTGCTTCAAATAGTGGGGAGGTCAAGGATTTGGATCAGATCATACCCATGTGACCATTCCCTTCTATAAGCCCCATCACTCCTCAGGGTTCACTGAGAATTGAGGCTGCTGAAAAGAGAAAAGAGATGTCTAGAGCATTACTGGTGCTTAATAAAGACTGAACCCAACTAAACATTGGTTAGAATCATTATTAAGCCTACCTTGTGTCAGTAAGGATGGCAAAGGGTTAATATTACTGCATGCTTATTGCATCTGCAGATAGTTGTCCCATGGTCTTGTTTCAGGTGACACATGCTCTCTTGGTGAAGGGGCCTCTGAGAGCCTCCTGTAGGGGCATGTAAAAGAATCTTTTTAGCCTTTGTCAAATTGACTTTGAATCCTGGACCACACTATACTGGGACATTTTCATCCAGTATCTAACCTCCCTTTTTTGGGGAAAGTGACTGAGAAAATGGACCTTAGATGAAATCTGGATCTCCTTCATGGGGACTCTGGTATGTGATGGAAATAGCATTGGTCACACTTTGAATGATCTCTGTTGTGGGTGAGGTGAGGGCCTTTTTGATAATACAAGATGATGTCCCAATTTATAATTAGATCTGGATACACAATGAATTATTTTGTTTGTTTGCTATATTGTCTTTCAGATTAGTGTCATAGTTTTCAAGTTTGATTTTTAGATACCTTATGTGTGTATTATCCTTCATATTTAAAAAGGAGCAACACTTTGAGGCTGGTTGGGCTGAATGAGACTGGTGACTCAAATCATCCAATGAGTTTCCATAGATAAGGTTGACTTGAACCCAAGTGTATCCAATCCTAGTCCAACATATACCACACGGGCTCTCAAAATTATTTCCAAAAAGAAATAAAGTTTACATTCTTATGCTTTCTCGGAAACCAAAATGCTATGATCCAAATTTTAAATTTCCTGCCCAAAAATGTTCATGAGAATTTTGACTGTAATTTTCAATGATTTTCACTGATATTCATTCATTCACAAACATTACTGTGTGAAATGATTTAACATAAGACTGTAACGGTGAACTGAAATCTCAAATATGGATAAAAGATATCTAGGACTTTTAATACTGGGATTTTGTTTAATCAAAAGAAGCCAAAATCAGATCTTTCACTAGACAGGAGTGTTACATATATTTATTTATTTTATCAAAATTTAAATCCTCTTTTAACCTCACAGAGAGAGTTGTATTGAACTATATAGTTCATTTGAATGATAATTATAAGAAATATACAATAATAATTGCAATTTTTATCTCCATTACAAGAGAACTGCCCCTGTTTCAGATCTTACTGTTCGAGACTTATGAATGCTTATATTGTTCTTTCCAGTTTATTACCCTCTATAGTGTTTCAGATCCTTCCAAAACCATGACTTCCTCATAAGTTATACTTAGCTGCTTGATACTTTTTTAAAAAAATAAAGAAGAGCCAAAAGTTATCAGAAACAGAAGACTGGGACCCAATTAGTGAATCCGCTCAGCTGATCACTGACATAAGTCCTACAGTATCCCTTATTAAGATACTACAGGAAGGTATAAGATTTCATCAACTCAACAAAAGCTATATCATGTCAAAGAACTGAGACATTCTAACCATGAGAGGATTGGCATGGAAGGGATCCAAGCTCTACATACCCAAAAGCTTGAGACTAATGACACTACAGCGGAGTCATGACTCTCAACTGGCTGGCCACTTTAGATTCCTAAAAAGCCTCCATCTGGCCCGGAGGCAGTTTTGATGGTCAAAAATGAAAACAGATGTAGAGGACTACGTTAAAAGTTGTGCCATTTGTGTCACTATGAAAATGAGACCAGGGAAGCCTCCTGGCCTCCTTCAACAAGTGGCCGAATCCTGTCACCCCCGGGAAGAGATTGCCATGGACTTTATAGTGGAACTTCCCGAAAGTGGAGGCTACACAGTTATTTGGACTGTGATTGATTTGTTCTCTAAACAAGCCCATTTCACTGATTGTACTGGACTACCCTCAGCCAAAAAAACTGGCTAAGATGTTTGTTAAGCAGATATACAGGCTGCATGGATTACCACAGCAAATAATTTTAGACAGAGGTTTCCAATTCACCACAAAGGTCTGGAAAGAGTTTCTGAAGTCCATTGGATCCTCCCAAGGACTTAGCTCAGCTTTTCATTCAAGTACGAATGGGTCCATGGAACATATAAACACCATGGTGGAACAATACATCAGATGTTTTGTGGATTACCACATAACTTTCTCACGCATAAGATTTTAATTGGATTTCCAATTAGGTTTCCCCTTTTTAAAACAATTTCAGACTAAAGGGATTTTTGGAATGACTGGTGATTGCATACATACCAAACATTGGAGTAATAAAAAAGATTAAAAATAATAAAGGTACCAAAATTTGAAATGGTGCTTTAACCATTCGGCTGAAAAGGTTGCAGAAAAAAATATACTTTTAAAAGCCTCTGATGATCAGGCAACTCAGCTGAGATCATCAGAGGCTTTTAAAAGCATTTTTTCTACAACCTCTTGTAGAAAAAAATTCTTTTAAAAGCCTCTGACGATCCCAGCTGAGCTGTGTGATTATCAGAGGCTTTTAAAAAAACTTTTAAAAGCATTTTTTCGGCCGAAGAGGTTGTAGAATAAATGCATTTAAAAGTAAAAAGAAAAGCTCTGATGACCGTGCAGCTCAGCTGGGCACGGGGGAGGGGGAGGGATTTTTGCTACCAGTTCTCCAAACCAACCTCCGCCATCGCTACCAGATCAGGCGATCCGGTCCGAACCGGGAGCGTTTCACCTCTGGGTAAAGCCCTGAAAGATTTTAATAATCCCAAAGTGACTGCCTCTAAGTGAACAGTGTTTAAGAATGTTATGAAAGAGGAACATGTTTTTTCTGGACAAGATTGAGACTGATCTGAAAGTTGATTTCAAAATGAAAGGGGAGAAAATTGACATAAAAAAGATGTGATGATGGACATACAAAAGAAGCCAGCTGTTGTCCCTTTATTCCTTTTTCTAAGAATTTACCTAACATAATACATTTTGTCACCCTAATTCTGAAATACACACACACACACGTGTGTGTGTATGTGTGTGTGTGTGTTTATTTCAAATTCTAAATGAAGCATGGTATTCCATCCCAAATCCTCTGGGAACATTAAAATCAAAATTATTGGATGAGATCAGGAGAACAATGCCCAGACTGCTCATGTCCTTTTCCGGTTCACATGATCTTAAAATAACATTTCAATAAACAAAAACAAGAGTGGCATATTTGCATAGTACAATATTAATGTATTTTCTAATAATAACAAATAACTTTCAACCTTTTAGGCCTGATCTGAAGTACCATCATCATTTACCTGAATGCTTTGAAGGCATAGCAGGAGGCAAAATACCAAAAACAGTTTATAAGTTCTATGCATTTACCATCTCTCCAAAAAGATTGCAAATATTTAATTGCAGTACATTTTATGTTTGAAAGACTTTGAAGGAAATTTTTGTTTAAATCACCATAATCAGGCTCATTACCAAAATGCAAAACAGAAGGTCTAATAAACATCAGAAATGTGACATATACTGTATGTATTCTTGTGTTTTTGAGTTAATTTGATTGTATCTGCTTGCAGTGCTCAGCCCTGATGCTAAAAAGGAGGATGGCTTTCTTCCGCTGATGGTAAACCTGAGTAATCTTTTTTTATCAACTGTCCTGGAAAAAAGTAAATCCATGAACATGAATGGTGTGAAATTCATGGACATATTCAGTATAGTTCACAAACTCACAATGTGTCAGACCTAGAAGACATCTTTTACCTTTGAGTCTTCAGGCCTGCCACAAATTCTACTGCGGGAAAATGGGAGCGTGGGATTGTATTGAGTGAATATGATATCTGGTCAAAATAACATTCTTTCTAGAAAGTCAAGGCCGTTGTGCCCTGCAGCTGTGCTGGGAAGACTGGGGAGGTATCTTCTGTTCGGGAGGGTACCTGATTGGTTTGTGCGATGGACATGTGGGTGGTGGGCAAGGACTTGAACTTTCTTTTTGGTGAGGAAGACCTGGAAGCTCTCAGATTCAGGTTTTCCCAGATGTGCCAATATGACATCTCTAATAAAAATTAGCTTTGAGGAAGTTTGATTTCATTGGGGGTGTTACTTGGAATCCTGACATAATGTTCTAGAGATCACAAGAAGATTTCTTTTTGAAAGGGAGGGCTGAATGTAATGGCTGTGCAATGAATCCTAAACTCACTTTAAAAGGAGCAATCAGTCCTTGAGTCGCTCTGGAGGTTGAGGTCCTGACTCCTTCCAGTTCTGCTGAATGAATCAGGAGAAAACAGGGCAATGCCTTCTTGCCATCTGTCAATGGAAATAATAATAGTAAACTTATGACAACCACTTTTTTGTTGTTCATTAGAACAGAATGAAATTGCAAATTATTAGAAATCATTACAACCCTTAGACAGCTATCCTCCTTTTTATGTTAAAAAAACATGCTCATTTACTTTTTAGTTGAATACAAGGAAGACTTTGTTGTAATGAGGGATGACTCTTTGCGAACAAATAAATTGACTGGCAAAATTTAAAGTTGAGGAAAAGTATAAGGGATTAATGTAAACATTAAGCGTAGTCTTTAAGGCAGTAGGGTAGACAAGAAAATCAGAATGCTACTTTATATCATAGAATGGGAGCTGCTGAGGAAAATAAAATCACCATGCACCATTGATTCTCCTTCAAGTTCATTCCTCTATTCATTTGACTCTGTGATTGTTAATTCCTAAGGCCATTTTGTGTTGATGGGCCCTGATCTTTGAATCAACAAAGTTGGAAGGCCTTGACATTGCCAAGGTCAAAGGCCAGAAACTCAATTCCTTCTTTAGCTGCAGATGCTGTGTATGTGATTGTCAAGTAATGTTGCAATGGCTCATTGAGAAAATCATAGAAAGCACTGTGTGATTGTAGCACTTTCTTTCCTTCACAAAGCAACATCTTCCCTTTCAGAACTTATTTTTCTGGGAAGACAGTGATCCCATGCACAATGGTCCCTTTGTTTTCAGACTAATGCACTCCATATACTTTTACTTCATTCAACAATCATTACTTCTTATCAGCTATTTATGGAGAAGTCTTCCTCTTAATTCTTCAGTGAGTCATTTTATACTAGAGAATGGGATGAAGGGTGGCTCTAATCTTGAAGACAATTTCACATGGGGCCAAATGAATGTTTTGAGATATATGAACTGTGGAATGGGTGAGAACAATTACTCTTCTCTTAAAACATATCCTAGTCTTCTCTTAATTATTCATGTTCAGAAGTCTATGTGCTTATAAGCTCCATTTAGCTTTTATGCTGAATCAGTTTGGATGGGCTATTAGACAAGCAGATCACCGAGGAGAAGATAAACATTTTGGATGCTGGCTGCAATTATCAGCTACAGCCAATATGACTAGGATATGTTTTCTGAGAAGGGTTCCAAATCACAATCTTACATTAATCCTTGAAAAAAAAATTCCTAAGGAAATGTATCACCAACTTTGCTACACTTAACTTCAGAATGCAGAAAAGAGGAAAGACCCTAAGTCAATAAGAGCTCCAGATGATCAATAGAAGACTATAAGAAAGATATAAGTATTTTGCTTCAAAATACTGCAAATCCTGAACAAAAACAGGATCTCCGTCTTATTCATTTTAGGCTATAAGGCAATAAAATAAGTTGCACACTTTCCTCTCTTATGTTTCCCCTATATGTCTTGCTTGCCGCGAATCTGAGCAATATGTTCACCAACCCTTAATTTCTGCATGAAATTTATGAGGACCTTGTTATCAGTCAGGGACAACCAATTGCAAAGATATAGCTCACCCCCTGTGCCTCTTCACACACAGCAATCCACTTAGTCCTTTGCCGAAGGGAATGCATTTGAAAGAAGAGAAATTTCATTTAGAATGTCAATCATCAATGCCAAATCAGTCATGATATATATATTTTCAAGATGGACAACCATATCTAAGTACTTTTTATTTGAATGAAAATACAGATGTAGCACTGGATAAGCATGTCACACAGCTAGCCCAACTACAGGCAGCCCATCTTGGTCCCAAAACTCTACCGGTCTTTATTATTTCAATTCCAAGTTGTTCAGATATTTTGGTAAGTTCAGTCTGGTTCTTATTGGATTGATGAAAAATAGTATATATCTTATCAATAAATATTTTAAAATGATTTACTTGCTTTATTTCTTCTATCGAATCATCTAAAATAAGTTGGAGGCGATGGTTTAAGCAGTGCCATATTATTACGTTTGGAAACTCTTTTGCTATTCTAGTGCTCACTCTAGATTTTCTCCCAAGCATAATGCTGGCACCATCGGAGCAAAATCCTATTAAATTTTTTTTCTAGTTAGTTCTTAGTAAACCCAACATTATTTAAACTTTCCATAACCGAAGAGCATATTGTCTCTGCATCTTGCTTTTCTTATTCAACTAGCTCAACAAAAATGGTTGATGATGTAACTGAATCCTCAACTTTTAAAAAAAGTGTAACAACTGGTTTACAAGATATCATTGAGGCCTCATCAATAATCAAACATATTTTCAGAATGTTTTCAATAATTTTAGTAAATATTTCTTTTTTTAATTTCTTTTGCAATAAAATTTATTTTCACTGAAGATTTACATGAATGTAATCCTATTCCCATATCTAATCCATTTTTAATTTGCAATTCTATCTCATCTTTTAGGTCTGAAAATGGTTTACATCTTTGTGCCAGACTATAAACTGTATCAATTACTCTGCAAGTAATAAATAAATATTTTTCAGTCATCTTATCTATTGCTTTTGACATAGAATCCTCCTCACATTGTTTTAAGTTCTCTTTACAAACTTTATGATCTTTTGATGAAAAGAGTTCTCTCATTTTTTTCCTTAAAGAAGCTTTAAGGAAAAGCTTTGTATCTCTTTGTTTTTCCCTGATGCCTCAATCTGAAAATATTTCCATTCTTTGACAGATGAACACTTTTCTCTTTTATGAAGTCATGTTTTGCACAATATTCGCAACCTAACATTTTGTTAGAAACTACCAGTCCATCATATTTTTTCTTTAAAATTGTTGTATTGTAGCACTGTCCAGCATTCAGGAAGACTATTTTCAATTTTGGAACTATCTATTTTAATTGACGTGCTGCTTTCTCCAAGTTAGAGTGATTTTGCTTATGACTGTTTTGTATCATCCAAGGCCAATTCTGATACAAGTGGTTCCGATCTTGGTTTCTTACTGAAAAAATCTGGCAAATTCTGTTGCCTTTTCATCCTGTTAAAGGCTACTGCAAAAAATTTTTTAAAATGTTTCAGTTTGGACTTGATTGTATTGTAAGTTGAATACTAACTATACATGTGAGACAGCGACTTTTCAAAAAACAGTGGGCACGATCCTAGTTCCCCCTACAAGAATTCCACCACCTGGACCTTTTGCAATCCTCCAAAGGGTCAAAGGAAACCAGATTCCATACAGCTCTGAACCCTTAAGGCAAACCAAATACAAGTGGTCCTCGCTTAATGTTCTAATTTACGACTGACCTCTCCAGAGCTACTTGATCTGTTTTTGGAGTTTTTACAGCCATTCACACACACACACACACACACACACACACATTTATGACCCATTACAACATCCCACACAGTCATGTGACTGAGGTTTTCTATGTTTTTTGCCAGTTTCCAACAATTCCTTCTGGTTTCTGGTTCCCATTGGAGAAAATGGTCTTGTTTAACAACCACAGTGTTTGCTTAATGACCACAAGGTTCATTAATTACCATGGCATTTGCCTAATTGCTGTGAATTCCCCATGCCTAGCTGGGAAATTCTGAGAATTGAAGCCCACCCATTTTCAAGTTGACAAGGTTGAAAATCACTGGATAGACTATGATTCCTTGCTAATGTGAGGCTGGGTCTTGCAGTCTTTCAAATCAAGGTGTACTACAAGAGAAGGAGGGACTGTCCCAAGCTGGGGTCCCCAGGGTCCTATCTTGTCTTGATGCTGCTGTGCAGCACATCTGCACAGAGGTGCTGGTGGAAGTCACTGGTGTCCTTCAACTCTCCAAGCTAATTCAGATAAAAATATTTTTTCACTATTCAGATTAACAGTTGGAAGGTACCTTGTAGGTCATCTAATCCAACCTCCCTCCCAAGCAGGAGACCCTACATCATTTCTGGCAGATGCCAGTCCAGTCTCTCCTTGAAAGCTTCCAGTGATGAGGCTCCCACCACTTGTGAAGACAAGCTAGCTGTTTCTTAATTGTCCTCACTATCAGAAAATTTTTCCTTATTTTAAGGCTGAACAACTCCTTGTTCAGTTTCTATCCTGTCTGTCTTTCAGGTGCTTTGGAAAATAGCTTGATCCCCTTCCTCTATGTGACAGCCCCTCAGATATTGGAGGACTGCTATCATAAGAGCCTCAGATAGCTCAACAGGCTAAGTAGCCTGTTATTAACATTCAGCTGTCTGCAATTATTGCAAGTTCGAGGCTCAAGGTTGACTCAGCCTTCCATTCTTTCTAAGGTAGGTAAATTGAGGACCCAGTTTGTGGGGGCAATAAGCTGACTTTGTATAAAAAAATATACAAAAGTATGAAGGCTATTACTTAACGCATTGTAAGCCACCCTGAGTCTCCGGAGAAGGGCGGCATAAAAATCTAATTAAAAAAAAAAGTTTCCCCTGGTCTTTCTCTTCACGAGGCTAGCCAAGCCCAGTTCCTGTAACAGTTCATCGTATGTTTTAGCCTCCAACTCCTTAGGATTCACCATGAAGTATGGTGCAATCAATTCTGGAGAAATTTCATCAAATATATAATGCTGCCTTTATATGATTCCTGCAGAGATCCTGCTCTTCATTTTGTAGTGATCTGCTTCACAGTTCAAATGCTTCCATGGTATTTCATACATTATATTTGTAATTATGCTTTAAAATAGTTCATTCATTCTATGTTGTATCTATATGTTATAAGGTTAACTATAGCAGATACTTTTAGTTTTTCTTAGGATTATTTGAAATTTAAAATCAGATTTCTCAGTTCAATTGTTCCACTTCTAAAATATTTAATCAGAGATTGAAAGCTATCTAAATGCATTCTTAATTAGATGAGTATTCAGTCTTCCTAAGCTTTGTATTTTAGTGTTTATAAAGTATGGAACAGTAGAAAAAGAAAATTAAGTTCTAATTTACTTATAAAACTCTTTTTAAAAGTTGTTTTCATTTAATAGTTAAGATGCTGTTTCAATACTTTAAATGAAATAATTTAAGAAAATCTTTGTCTTTGCTTACATGCCTAGCAACAGCCTTTACACAAAACTTCCATACATTTTAAACTTAATGGTAATTATTGTGCATAACAAACAATTTGTTTCTTATGAACAAATTCTTCCTGAATCAGCTAAAATAAATAATATTTTAAATCTCCCTCTGCCTCAAGACTTGTTCTGCTGCTGAAGTGGCTGAGACGAGCAGGAGGCGGAGGCTGCCCCGGTAGGCCTGAGGCAGCCAGAAACACCAGGCTGAGGTAGTTGGTCAGCTCGGGGGGAGGCGGGTTCAAGCCTACGGGATCGGCTGCATGCTGAGGCGATCCGACTGGGGTAGGCTGCTGCCACCCAGGTGGAAGGTGGGTGGAAGCCTATAGGGCTGGCTACATGCCGAGGCAATCTGACCAGGGTAGGCTGCTGCTGCCCGGGCAGGAGACAGGCGCAAGCCTATGGGGCTGGCTGCATGCCAAGGCGATCTGACCTGATTGGGGTAGGCCACTGCTGCTCGGGCAGGTGGCGGGCACAGGCCTACGGGGCTGGCTGCAGGGTCGGATAGGGGTAGGCCGCAGCTGGTGGTCAGGAGGGTGTAGGTTGATGACCCTTCCCAGCCCTGCTTTCCCGAGGGGGCCCCCAGATGTGCTTACCTGTTTTGCTGCTGGAGTAGTCAGGAGCAGCCGAGGAGGGCATTAGGGAGCAGGCCAAGATGAGCGGGAAGCTACTATGTCATAGGCTGGGGCAAAGGCAAGCAAGCAGGCTGGGCCATGTGGCCACATGGTCGAGGCAAGGGAGTCAAAGAGCAGATGCAGCTTTGCTGCGATGTGCCTCTAAGGCACCAGCCAAGGCATGCGAAGCCAGTAAGTAGTATCTGGGCAGGTCGGGCCAGCCAGAAATTGAACCAGTTTGGCCGAAATGGTGCGAACTGGTTGAATCCCACCACTGACCTAGACTCTGCCTTTCTGATTCTTAGGACCATAATTTTGCACTACACTTTTTGGTATAATAGAACACATGCCATAGCTTTCTTATGTGTGCTACTCCTTCAGGAAAATGTCTGTGGAGATTCTCAGTCATCCAGGTCAGAGCTAAAGAAGCTTCTTGGATGAGAAGTGAAATGTGTTCAAAGAAAAACCGGAAAACCCAGTTGCCTCTTGAAAAAATACCTTTGGGATGCCTTCAGGTATTTGACAACTCAGTCTGATTTGACTTCCCCTTTACAGATCAGCACTGACTTATAGTAATTACTGCATTGTTTTCAAGATGCTTATAGATCAACGGCTTTATGATCTCTCAATAATAGGCTGGTAGTTTCTGATCCACGTTCCTCCCCTTTTTTGAAGATAGCGACAACATTTTCCCTTTTCCATCCATTTATACTTCACTCATTTTCAAGAGATTCTCTGAAAATAGATAGTCTGTCTCGATTAGGTTCAATTTCAGTCTATTTTATTGCATCTTGATCTTGAAACTGTGGCCAGACTTGAACAAAATATTGCGTGGCCCAGGGTAATGATGTATAATTGTTTAATTATATGTATAATTGCATACTATCCTACTATCATAATACCAATGATATTGTATCCTGAACTGCAGATAACCTCCTGCAGCAATTTCATGCAGATGTTAAAAAGCAGGGGAGAAGGAACTGGAGCCACCATTCTACAAGAAGGCTATTGCTTCCTTAATCTCTCTTTCCTATCTCATTAACTGCAACTCTTCTGTGGAAGGAGGGAAAGCATTCCAGAACAGTGTTTCTGACTTTCAACTCCCACAGGTAGCCCAGAAAAACAGGATGCCCCATTTTCAGCCTCTGCATCCCGTTTTTGGCCTCCGCACGCCCAGTTTTCTGCAGGGATCAGAATGGGTGGGAAATGGGGCATGTGGAGGCGACAATAGGCAATGGCAATTGCTGCAACCTGAAACAGCTGATGGTCAGGAGGCCGATCCAACTGACAATCAGCTGCTTGTGCTAATCAGGCTGTGCTGAAGCTGAAACTGAAACAGGCCGTTTGCTGTTTGCTACAAGGAGGCAAATTGCTGGGAGGCAGAGGTCAAAGGGTGGGGGCTGGCAGGTGGGCAGGGCTACATTTGGTGTATAAGACGCACCCAAATTTTCACCCTCTTTTGGGGGAGGGGAGTGCATTTTATACTCCAAAAAGTACAGTAAATCCTTTTTCAGCTTTTCACCTGGCCATGCCAACTTTTCTTTTTACTGGTCCCTCTATTTTTTGAAGTGAAATGTATGACACATTATTCAAAGCACAAAAGGTGGTGATGTACTGTATTCTGGCTTTCGATAGTAACTAGCAGAGAAAAATATGGTGCAGAGACATCTTCGGGAAGAAAGTCTGAATCTGGAAGTGGGGTGGGAGTGTTGTTGCAACCGAAGTCCCACTCCTTTTATATATGCATGCGCAACCTGATTACAGAGATAAACACTCATGTATAATATGAAACTCCTTTGGTGCTCAGAGCAATTCTAATAGTGAGAGATGGAGGAAGACTGAAGAGAATTAAAATGTGGATCCAAGACAAGCTATTAGTTCCTTGGTTGGAGAGCAGGAAGGAAGAAGGAACACTACATCCTGGGCTTGAAGTCAAGGCAGGCAAATTGGAGAGAGGCACGAAACTGGGTAAGTGACCCAAGATTATGGGGAAGAACATGGTAACTGGATTCAGGCAGTAGAGAGAGATATGGGGCAGAAATAATATAAGACCGAACAACAACAACAACAACAACAACAACAACAACAACAACAACAACAAAACCAACAACAACAACAGGATAACTGAATTGGGAGAGACTTTGGAGGTCCCCAAGTTCTGGGCTGTGGCCCACTCTTTGGAATCAGGCCATACGAGTGGCTGGCTGGAGCATATATACACAGTTGTATTGTGTGTGCATGCTGGCCAATCACTCATGCAGCCCACTTCCCACTCCTCCCCCCAGCTAGGCCACCAAACCACAAAGGTTGGGGACCATTATTCTTTCTCCCTACTGCCAATTACTTCCTTGTCATCTTCTCTCTTTAGTGGTCCACTGTTTCCTTGAGGTTTTTAAATTATTAATACATTGAAATAAACTTTTTAAAAATTAGCAAGTCTTAGTTCGTTCTAACTTTCCTGACTTCATTTTTGCATGTTCTGGCTATCTGCTGATAATCAGCCTTAAATATGTGTTCTTCTTTCCATTTTTTGTGCTTGTCCTTTTTGTCTTTCAGTTTGTCAGAGAGATCTTTGTGCAGCCATCCTGGTTTCTTCTTGAATTTCTTGTTTTTCTTTTTTAGTGGTATTGTGCTGGACTGGGCTTTTATGATCATTTTTCAGAGTTTTCCATTCTTCTTGAGTTGTTTTCCCCTTTAGGATTTTCATCTATTATGCTCTCTCTGAATTTTTTAAAATCATCTCTTTTAAAGTTTGAGACAGTGGTTGGATTATTTCCTATTATTATTTCCTATTTTTATGTTGTTGTATAGTAAGAATTAGGTCCAATATAGCTTTACTTCTAGTTCCCTTGTCTACCTTTTGGATGAATAAAGTTGTTGGCTAGGTTGTTTAGGAATCTGTTTGATCTCCCATTCACTGCAGAGTTGGTCTTCCAGTTGATATCTGGATAGTTAAAGTCTCCCATTACTACTGTGATACGCTTCCTACATACATTTGTTAACTGGTTGGCAAAAAGTTCATCTATTTCTTCTGATTGGTTGGTTGGCCTATACCAAGGTAATTCTCTCCCCCCTTTTATATTGACCCATATACATTCTGAAGGGTTTTTATCTTTGATTATCTGCATCTCTATAGATAGGTAGTGCTCTCTCACATATAGTGCAACTCCACCTCCTCTTTTTGTTGATCTGTTTCTTTTGAACAATTTGTATCCATCCATCAGTACATTCCAGTCATGGGTTTTGTCCCACCAGGTTTCTATATTAACAACCATGTCATACCTACCCTCATGTACTATTGCTTCTATTTCACTCTGTTTGTTCCCCAAGCTTTAAACACTTGTATATAAGCATTTAAGACTTTTAAGGCTGTCCATGGGTATGTTTCCTGCATTTCCTAATTGTTGTTTGGGGTTTTCTTTTTTCCCATCACTCCCCACCTCATTGTTTGATTTGTTTTCTTGGGATTTATGATTGGTTTTGTATTCTAGAGATTCTAAAGACTGGTCATCCTCCCCCCTCAATTTTAGTTTAAAGCCCTTCTGATGAGTTGGGCCTGTCTTTTTCTGAGTATATTTTTCTCTGCTTTCGTGAGGTGCAGCCTATTCCCTGCCAAGAGTCCTTCTTTTAGGTAATGCAGTCCATCATCCAGGAAACCAAAGTTTTCTTGGCAACACCAACCCTTTAGCCAGTGGTTTATTTCTAGATATTATTTCTAATCCTGCTCAAGATGAAGACCCTGTAACACTTCAGGCAAATGGTTTTCCAATCTTTTTTTTAAAAAAGCTTCCAACTTCTGAAGTTCTACTGGTTTATTGTTCTGTCAGAAATTTCTCCTTAGTTCTAGGAGAACTAATTAATAAATAATTAGAAGGTAAGACAAGAACCAATGAATGGAAGCTAATCAAAGAGAAAAGCAACCTAGAACTAAGGAGAAATTTCCTAATGGTGAGAGCAATCAACCAGTGGAATGTCTTGCCTTTGGAAGTTGTGGGTGCCCTATCACTGAAGAAGAGATGAGACAGCCTCTTGTCTGGAATGGTATAACTCTTCTGCTTGAGCAGGGAGTTGGACTACATGATCTCCAAGTTCCCTTTCAACTCTGTTATTCTATGTTCTAGTAATAATTAGCAGGGAGAAGCAGATCCATGGGAGTAGCTGAGAGAGAATGGCAGATAAACTTGAATAGACCGAAAGACAGATTTTTCTAGCTCATAACAGCTATAACGGTAACTCTTATTATTACCACATATTTGGAAGCCTTAGGTTATCAATGGTGTAAACAATCTTCCCCCCCCCCTCATTATTCTTGTTTTCTCTTGAGATGTTCTACATCTGCTGGAGTTGAACTGCATGCATGGAGTTCAACTGGATTGTGGAGTTTATTTACACCCAATTAAACATTTAAACTGAACAGTGGAGACAGAGAATTAATTGATACAGAACATTTCTGTCCCCAGCAATCTAAAATTAATAGGGTTATCAGTGCATGTAACATAGATGTTTGTGCGGGTAAGATTATCAATCTTGCTGTCGAGCAAAACCAAGCATTTAACAGTGATTGCTATACCATGTGCACTAATCAAACAGGAGGCAAGAAAGTAGGGGCAGTCAGGCCCAACACAGGTTATGTAGACAGTAAACACAGGGTCAATCACAATGGATTCAAATGTCTATACGCCAATGCACAGAGTATGAGGAATAAACAGGGTAAATTAGAAATTCAAGTAAATGAGAGCAGAAATGATATTGTTGACATTACTGTTATAGAAAAGACGGGACTAGGCCAAGCTCTTCAATGCAGGAAAGGTTTATTATGCGCAGGTTCAAACAGCAATAACACAGCAAATTGTTTGAACCCCGAAGGGTTTACAAAAGCATACATTTATACCTCAAATTGCGTATACAGAGGAAGGGTGGTACGTTTGGACATATATGGTATTAGGGGAACTGAAAGACGCCTATTCCAGACGTTCAGTAAGATAAGGAAGAATAAAGGGAGTCACATGAATATATGGTAAAGCTTCGCCCATGCTATCATATGTTATACATGACATTTAGGGTGGAATGCAGAAGTGAACAACAGGATGCATCTGTCTGGGTCAGTCTGCACTTTTACAGATAAAAAATACGAACTGTCATTTCAGCATCTCCTTCCAGGCAGGGGAGGAACTGTAGCCTTGACCAAAGTTTAGGGCCTTTAATATTTGGCTCTTGATTTGAACCAAAGTTTTATCCTCCTTCATTACGGAAACTTGGCAGGATGAAACCCACAAATGGAATATATAGCTAGAGGGATTTAAATTATTTAAAAGAAATAGACCAAATAAAAGAGGAGGTGGAGTTGCACTATATATAAGAAATAACTACATCTCTACAGATGAAAATTAATGATGAAACTTATCTTGAATGCATTTGGGTCAATATTAAAGGGGGAAAAATGACATTGCCATAGGTCTATACTATAGGCCACCCAACCAAACAGAGGAAATAGATGAACTTTTTGCTAGTCAAATAACTAAGGTATGTAGGAAGCATATCACAATAGTAATGGGAGAGTTCAACTATCCTGACATCAACTAGTAGACAAACTCTGCATCAAGTGGAAGATCTAATAGATTCCTAACAATCCTAACAGACAACTTTGTTTCCCAAAAAGTAGAGAAGGGAACAAGGGGATCAGCCATATCGGACTTAATTCTCCCTAACAGAGATGAAATGATAGAAGGTGTTGAAGCTACAGGAATCTTGGGGGCAAGTGATCATGCAATATTGGAATTTAACATTATGCAAGCACAAATAGTAGAACAAAGTCAAACTAGAGTCTTGGACTTTAAGAGAGCTAATTTCAATAAACTTAAAGAGATCTTGGGAAGGTTTCCATACATGAGAATCCTCAAGGGGAAAACAACTCAAGAAGCTTGGGAAATTTTGAAAAGTGAGATTATCAAAGCCCAGTCTAGCACAATACCAATGAAGAAGAAAAATAACAGCTCCCAAAAGAAACCAGTATGGCTGCATAAAGAACTCTCTGAAAAATTGAAAGACAAAAAGGACAAGTATAAAAAGTGGAAAGAGGGGCAAATAACTAAGGTAGAATATCAGCAAATCGTCTGAGTCTGTAAAGATGAAGTGAGGAAAGCTAAGGCTCACAATGAACAAAGGCTTGCAACAAAAGTAAAAAATAACAAAAAAAGCTTCTTCCAGCATGTTAAAAACAAGAAAAAAGTCAAGGAAACAATTGGTCCATTGCTGGGAGAAAGTGGCAAGAAGGTGACAAGCAACAGGGAGAAAGCAGAACTACTTAATCCATTTTTTGTATCTGTCTTTACACAAAGGGAAAAAACAATTCAACCTATCAAAAACAGCACCACAAAAAACAGATTAGGAACACAAGTTAAAATAGGGAGGAAAATGGTAGGTGAACACCTGTCTATCCTAGACAATTTCAAATCACCAGGAACAGATGGATTACATCCCAAGGTTCTGAAGGAACAGGCAGACAAGATCTCAGAACCACTGAACTATATCTTTCAAAGATCCTGGAGCACTAGGGAACTTCCAGAGAACTGGAAAAGAGCTGATGTAGTTCCCATCTTAAAAAAAGAAAAAAAAATAGATCTAGGAAACTACAGACCTATCAGCCTGATCTCAATACCAGGGAAGATTCTGGAAAAGATAATCAAGCAATGAATCAGCGAACACCTAGAAGCAAACAAAGTAATAACCAAAAATCAGCATGGGTTTGTTAAAAACAGATCATGCCAGACTAATCTTATTGCATTCTTTGACAAAGTGACAAAATTAGTGGACCAGAGGAATACTGTCGATATAATTTACTTGGACTTCAGTAAGGCATTTGATAAAATAGACCATAACCTACTACTAGATAAAGTAGAAAAATGTGGGTTAGACAGCATCATCACTGGATGGATTCATAACTGGCTGATCAACATGTAACTGGCTACTCAACATGTAGTCCTCAATGGAATTGCATCTACATGGAGGGAAGTATGCAATGGAGTACCCCAAGGCTCTGTTTTAGGCCCAGTACTCGTCAACATCTTCATCAATGACTTGGACAAGGGGATAGATGGGGAAATCATCAAATTTGCAGATGACACCAAATTGGCAGGAATAGCCAACATTCCAGAAGATAGGCTTAAGATACAGAAGGATCTTGACAGACTTGAGCATTGGGCGCTATCTAACAAAATGAGATTCAATGGTGAAAAAAGTAAGGTTCTACATTTAGGCATGAAAAACAAAATGCACAGGTATAATATATGTGATACCTTGTTCAATAGTAGTAACTGTGAGAGGGATCTTGGAGTCCTAGTGGACAACCATTTAAATATGAGCCAGCAGTGTGCAGCAGCTGCCAAAAAAGCCAACACAATTCTAGGCTGCATAGACGGATAGAATCAAGATCACGTAAAATGTTAATATCACTTTATAATGCCGTGGTAAGACCACACTTGGAATACTGCATCCAGTTTTGGTCACCATGATGTAAAAAGATGTGGAGACTCTAGAAAGAGTGCAGAGAAGAGCAACAAAATGATTAGGGGACTGGAGGCTAAAACATATGAAGAACGGTTTCAGGAACTGGGTGTGTCTAGTTTAATGAAAAGACTAGGACTAGGGGTGACATGATAGCAGTATTCCAATATCTCAGGGGCTGCCACAAAAAGGGAGTCAAGCTATTCTCCAAAGCATCTGAGGGCAGGACAAGAAGCAATGGGTGGAAATTAATCAAGGAGAGAAGCAACTTAGAACTAAGGAGAAATTTCCTGACAGAACAATTAATCAGTGGAACAACTTGCCTCCAGAAGTTGTGAATGTTCCAACACCGGATGTTTTTAAGAAGATGTTGGATAACCATTTCTCTGAAGTGGTGTAGGATTTCCTGCCTAAGCAGGGGATTGGACTAGAAGACCTCCAATGTCCCTTCCAACTCTGTTATTCTAAATTATCGATGCCTGTCTCTTAAATCAATGTTGCCCTTCTCCCAAATGCTATCAATTACATGGCTGAGTAATCCAATACCCCCATTACTTTTACAGCTACTGTGTCAATAACATGTGGCCTTTACCCACGCACCCTGCTTTCCTTACTAGCTTCAACATTTGTACTACCTTAGCTAAGAGAAAATGGTTAACTTGTAAGTTAGAAGACTTTATGATTTTGTGCCACACTTAACCCAATAATAAAAATAAAGATCTGTTATGGCTATCAGATTTGGCATGCAAACATCCAGTAAAATGGAACTCAGTGTAAGAAAATAATTCATGTTTTTTCTGTATCTCTTTTAATATAATCTTTTAATATAAATCCTAATGCAATATTCCTGGTTCAATTAGTTTATTCAACTTTTGCAGAAATAGAAGACTTCCTGAAGAAATAGAAGACTATCCTTTCTTTCAAGGTTTTTGGATTGTTCCAGCTTGGGGTTCTAAACTTTTTTCAGAGGCAATTGGGGAGATAAGAGCCTTTATTTCATATCCAATCCCTTCCCCCAGCTTTTCTAGCCTTTGTTTAAAAACCAAATATTTTTTCTATTTTCAGCAGCATTAAAGGGTATAAGTATTTGATTTTCTGTATGACCTCCAATCTGACATGCAGTCTACCTTCATAATAGCCCCCTACTCCAGTAGCTAGATCGATTGGGCTATTTTTCTAGGCAAAATGGTTTTAAGAATAAATAAGCCATAAGGACATTCTAGTGCCAAGTTTAGGGTGTTGAATCTCAAACTTTATTTAAGCACTCCAGATGGAAGTAATAGTTCAAATTCTTAATTTCTTAATTAATTTATTCATTATCCAACATTGAATAATAGGCTGTTATACTATGTAGTGTATCAGTATCCAAAACAATGGTTTGTTTTAAGCATGTTTGCTGGTACAAGCCAGAGTAATTTTTGCGGACAAGCAATCCTGATTTTCATCCAGTCATCTTTGTTTTAGCTGAAGACAGTTCTGGTCAGCCAATAACAAACCATGGCTTTGAATTGATTACTACTAAACAACTACTGTTTTAAATCAAAAGCAAATAAAGCATATTGAAGTTTAATATGTATGTATCTTTCATATTATGTGACAGAGGTAAAATATATTTGCAGATGAAAAAATGAAGGATAAATGTTTTTCAAATGTTAATTAAATTGTGGAGTCCTTGGTGTTGTCTGAGCTTGGTTGTTTGCTTTCAGAGTTCCATTATCCAATTAGGAAACATCATCAATAATATGACAATTGTAGTCCAGGCATCAGAAAAGGAAAGAGGAAGGAGGAAAATCTGCTTGGTCTTTTCTGCTCAAACTTTAAAAATAGAAGCAATCAAGTAGAAGGATGGCAGACAAAGCTAAATAAAGAGAAAAGCAGGAGGGCAGGAACCCAATTTGCCCAGAGACTGTCAAAGTGGTTAAAATGTGACTCTCTGTCTCCACATTCCATATCAAAATTCTTCATTGCTCGGAATGTCATCCTTTTGAAACTGATTTGTTACTACCAGTTAGACACCCAAACTACTTTTTGTTGAGATGTGCAAAGGTGAAATTCAAGAAATTCAAGACAACAGCTTGGACTTTGATTGGGCCCCTTTTGATTATCCAAATAGCCCTCCATCAAAACATAATGTTTCCCAGGATAGTTCAGGCTGCTAAAATTGGAAGCCCCTAATACTGGCAGTGAATCTTTCACTGGCATGATTTCCCTGCAGATAGCTTCTGCAGGGAAAGATCTCAAGCAGTCAGCCATCTATCTCTGAAAATCAGTGTCAGTTGAACTAAATTATCTTTTCATTCTAAAATTTCAACTTATCTCCAAGGTTATGGGATTATTTTTTTTTTTGGGTGCAGGGTAGCAGTGATAATAACATGTGAGAGCCTTGGCCATATGTAAGCATTTTTATGACTCATGTATTTTAAGGCAAAAGATGACTAATAAGCAAGTTTACAAGTGAAATCACATATACAACATTGAACTTCTCTTGTATTTTACTGCGGGCAGGGTGAGGGCAGTTTGAAAAGTCAGGTTGTGAGTGTGATTAAAGTACAACCTCCTTTTAATGTGTTCCCCTACCTTCTATTTTAATTTATCTTCTACAAAGATAATTTTTTCCTTTAAAGAAACCTGTTTATTTATCTCCTGTGCATACATACAGTACATTTCTCCATTGCTTTGGGCTCTTGTGGCTCTTAAACAGTCGTTCTCAACCTGATGTCCTCCTCATGATTTGGAAGATTCTTATAATCCTACTTCTTTCACACATGCTGGCTGAAAATGTTAGTTGAACTCAACAAGGCTGCTTTAATCCATAAAAAGGGTTCCTAATGTTCAACTTGCACATTATGCCATTAAGACTTCAAGAAAAAAATTGTTGATGTTTTTGTTGTTGTTGTTAGTCATGTCCGACCTATTGTGACCCCATGGACAACATTCTTCCAGGCCTTCCTGTTCTCTACCATCCCCCGGAGTCTATTTAAGCTCACACCGACTGCTTCGGTAAATCCATCCAGCTAAAATTCTATAGGTGTCTTTCTAAAAAAGGCCCCTCTAATTTGGTTCAAATATAGCTTTTGGTGAAATGTGCTTTTAGATTACTGTGGAAATTTAAAATAAAAGTTGGAAACCCTGCGATGAACAGGAAGGGAATTCCATAAAGCTCTTTAGATCTGATTGCAGTTATAATTCGGGGGATGGAAGCATCATTTAAAAACTAGGGAATTTTAGAGGGGATTGCTTAAGATGACTGTAGCTTGGGAGGCATGGCATCCTACTGTCATGTCATCTGAAATCTATCTGACCACTGTGATACACAAATGTTACCATATGGACCACCAGTTGAGGCTCTTTTGTCTTGCCAAACTGAACAAAAGAACTTTACAAAATGCAATTTGGAAAGGGAGAAAAAAAAGAGAGATGGTATTGAACAGATGTGTACAATATGCATGCAATAATGTGTAAAACCTCCATGAACCAATATGCCATTATTAGTAAAGGGTGTCTAGTGTCTAATTAAAAAAATAATAATCACCTGTCTACTCCTGATCCACAGAACCAATTTAAGGGGCTAAAAATGGGGGAAGTTTTCCTCTGTCTCTTTCTAGTAGTCATCTTTACGTTGGGGTCCTAATCCTACCTACACCTCCAGCTGCCTTTCATGAGCCTTTCCCCACGTATCTTACATGGTCTTGGTGGATGCCTACTAATCTCTCCCATTCTTGTACACCTGGAGCTTTCCTGGACACCTCCCCTTTTATTGTTGCTTCAAAAGGTCTTTCCGGAAGGTTGCTCTAGCAGTAAAGACCAGCTTGTGTGGTATAAAAAGGGGCCAGGGTTGTGGCTGAAACCTTGCAGATGTTAAGAAGAAGAAAGGGAGATAGACTGAGAGAGGAAGAGAAGGAGAGAAGAAGGAGAACTCTCATTGCAGCAACAGGTAAGTAATGCTTCTTGCCTTGGCTGCACTTTAATTCTTTAGATACTGGTCCTGTAAGTTTCTATCTGAACAGATGACAAGGATTGCTTCAAGAAGGGAAAAACTCAGACCAGGGCATGGCAGGAGGTAGTTTTGAAAGCAAGGAAGCAAGTTGCCATTTATGGCATGTCCTGTTTCTAAGTTTCTATTATATTGCAGATAGCCTTTACAACAGATCTGATCCACTTTTATTTGCTTCTTTCCCAGCCAATTGAAGAGTGGTAAGTGGTAAGAGCTTATTTCACATCCATAATTTTGCTTGCTCTTTTTGTAGACAACTTCTGCTCTCTGCTTAATTGTCCAGGAGTTGTGCCTGAATAGATAGTTGCAAATGAAATATCCCAAGTGGGTTGTATGCACATTTTTGAATTGAGGGTGAATAATTCTTCCATGGAGCTGCAATGCAAATCAAAAGCAGTTCCATTATTTTGGAGATTAAAAAAATCCAGTTTGGTTATTACATAAAGGAGATGTGTAAGATCCTTGCATGGGAACATGGGAACTGTTATGTATTGAATATATAAAGTTGTGTTAAGCCCTGCTAAAGTGAAACTAACCTTTAGATGAACCTAACTGTTAATTCCAACTGTTTTGAAGGGAAATTTAGAACAGTCATATTTGGGCAGGCTTTTTCAAGTATTATGATTGGTTAAGGCCCTGTGGGCCCAGAGTATAAATTACAGGCATTTGCCTGCTGTTCCAGTTCAGTTTGGAGCCAATAAATGCTGTCTATGCTGGTCTGCTTCTTGTTTACCGAAGCCCACTACACAATAGTGGTGATGAAGGTGGGATACTGCAGAGGAGAGAGCTGCTGCTAACAAAGAGACTTAAATCACTGGGTGTCAGACCAGGTAAAGAGTCCTTGTGGGACTACGCTCTCTGCCCTGCCTGCCAGTAAGACACACTGGAGGCACAGAAGTACCTGAGGGATCCGTCTCCAGGATTCCTAAGTGCGGCCCAGCTCCAACCGCAGCAGTATAGGCATTAACCAGCACCATAGGGGTCTTCTCAAAATGGATAAACTAGGAAGACTCAATGAGTTCGATATTACTCACCTGGAACAGTGGAACTCATAGGTCTCCTGCATAGGCAACTATTTCTGGACTAACCGGGTCATAGATGACAGCCTGAAGGCGGCAACCCTGTTATGTGTCTGTGGACAAGCCACATTTGATATTGCTGCAAACTTGATAGCACCAGCAAACATAGAGACAGTGGCCTACGTAGACCTCAAGAAAAAAAAAATAAGGGAACATTTTGAGCCTAAACTTTTGGTCATCGCCCGGTGCCATGCATTCAAGCAATGTGAACAGAGATCCGAGGAATTTGCAGCAGAGTTTGTGACAGCCCTTCACCAAGTGTTATGTCAATGCAAGTTCCCTTATCTGGAAGACCATCTCAGAGACAAGCTCGTTTGTGGCCTATGTAATAGTGAATTATAGCCTATTCGCCATGGAGAAACTGACTTTCCAAGACACATTGAAGGAAGTCATGGTGGATGAGGCTGACGGAGGGGCAATGAAGACTCTCAGGCCACCAAAAACAAACACCAGCCCCTGTAGCCAAATACACCAAACGTAGCCAATGATGGGTGCCACTCAAATCATTGAGCTTATTGCTAACTGACTTCCAGAATCACTGTGTTTCCATAAGGAGTGAAGCTAACCATTAGAATACAATTCAGAGAGTTTGAGGACCCCCTCAACATAGTGGTCATAGAGGGGCCACACACCAGCCTCATAGGACTGGACTGGTTCGAGGCCCTGGGCATCAGGATAACGTGCATCCATTGAACCCAAATAGCTGATCTAGAAGTGGTATACCAACAATACATTGATGTATTCAGCACTGAGCTGGGGCAATACAAAGGGGCACCCATTTCACTTAACCTCGATCCAGCAGTAACTAATTCAATTAAAACTGCACAGGGTTCCCTTTGCATTGAAGCCTAAAATTGATGTGGAGCTAGACAAGCTGGTACAGCAGAGAATGCTCCAACATGTAGCACTGGACTGTAGCCATTGGGAGACTCCCATAGTGACCCCAGTTAAGCCTACCGGGGACGTTCGCATTTGCGCAGACTAAAAGTGCACCATAAACAAGGCACTACAGCAGCATGCCTACCGTGTACCAGTGGTAAACCACATCCTCCACTCGCTCCAGGGAGGCTGCATCTTCACTAAGCTGGACCTTGCCCAGGCCCTCCAGCAGCTACCGGTAGATGGTGCTACCACAGAAGCACAAACAATAGTCACACACAGAGGTGCATTCCAAGTGCACTGCTTGCAGTTTGTGGTAAGCATAGCACCAGGGTTGTTTCAAAGTATTATGGAATGAACACTGAAGAACATTCCTGGCATTTTTCCATACTTTGATGACATCCTGATTGTGGGGGAATCAGTGGCAGTCCTGGTAGCACGTCTCCATGCAGTTTCCACGAGGCAGGCCTAAAACTTGAGAGGGAAAAGTGCCAGATCTGCATGGAGTCCACAGAATTCCTGGATTTCTGTATTGATGCTGCCAGAATCCACTATCTGAAGCAAAGCTAAAGTCAATTAAGCAAGCACCAATACCAAAATCCAAGGGGGAGCTTCAAACATTCCTGGGCTTGCTCAATTTTTACCACTCCTTCTTACTGCATAAGGCTGCCTTGGCAAAACTACTGCACTGCCTACTGGACAAACAAGCCCTTCAAAATGTCTTTTATATTCTATCAATTAGTATTTGTAATCCATGGGGCTCGCTGCATCCCCAGTCTTTGTAGTCCAATGTTCAAGAAAAAAAAAAGAGGGATAAAAAAAGCAAAAAGAAAGAAAGAAATAGGGATGATGATGATGATAACAATGCCAGATATCACAGTTGTTGAATGCCAGATATCACTGTTGTTGAGGGCCAAAACATACAGTTTATTGACATTGCTGTACCAGGATACTCCAGAGTCTAAGAAAAAGAACTGGAAAAAAATCATGAAGTATTGTGACCTGGCCATCAAAACTACATGGCTATGGATGAAACACGTAACGGTGATACCCATTGTCATCGGGGGCACTTGGTACCATGTTCAAGAATTTTGTAAAACACATCAAGAAATGGCAGCTTCCTGCAATAACACCAGCAGAACTGCAAAAAACTGTGCTACTCGGAACATTGTATATTTTAAGAAGATACTTGGTTGATATCTTGGTACCTAGAACACTGGCAGCAACCTATATCAACCATTAGCACCAGTCAATCGTATTTGTGACACATTTTTAAATGTTCAGTTGACTGAGTTTCATGTTTAATGAATAAAAGAGATAATAATAATATGTCAAGCTAAACCCAAAGTTTTCTTCTCACCTCTGCAAAATAGGTATTTGTCTTTTATGTTCTATCCATTAATATTTGTCATCCATAGGGCCAACTTATCCCCAGTCTTTTGCAAAATAAGTATTTGTCTTTTCACTTTTGCATCCATCAACCAAAACTAGTTATAATCCACAAAGATCCAGAAAGAATTCTTTTCTATAGTAGTCCCAATCTTTTCCCACAGTAGTTTCCAAAACAAAACACAGTCTTTAATCTATTCCCTAGTACCAGATATAGCAGTTCTCAAAACAAAGTATTATCAGTCTTTTGTTGAGTCTAACCAGTTCAAGTTATTTCTTCTTGTATATACCAACTTTAGCCAGCAGATGGCAGCTTTGTGTCTCCCTTCTTTGGAATCTCCCTTTTTCATAAAAATATTTTGGTGAATTTAGTTTAGGTTCTGGGTAGAAATTATGCAATCCTTACCCCAATCAGATACTCTGTTTCTTTCTCTTCTGCTTTTCTTCATGCTTACTTGTTGTGGCTATCAAATATGATAAAGGCAATTTATACACACCAAAAAGCTAAAGTGATGGTGAATGGAGATGTGACAGAAAATTTTAATATAAACAAAGAAACAATATCAACAAACAAGCATCCTGGGTCTGGTTGAACACTCAAGACAAAGCATTCAAGGCGGTAAAATCATTGCTATCCTCGGACTCTGCCCTAGTTCATTTCAATGAAACCCTACCAGTAACACTAGCCTGTGACGCTTTGCCATACGACATTGAGGCAGTACTAAGCCACAGGATGCCAGATGGTAGAGAGGTCTCCATCACATACTATTCTAGAACATTATCATTGGCTGAAAGGAACTATGCCCAGATAGACAAGGAAGCCCTCACCATAGTGTCTGGAATTAAGAACTTCTTACATGGATGAACCTTCACCATCTTTACAGACCACAAACTTCTGTTTGGTCTCTTCACAGCAGACAAACAGACACTGCAGATCCTATCGCTGCGAATGCTATGATGGATAAAAGTCAAAGCAAGAATCTGTATAGCATCCTTAAATTCCTGGCTAAAGCATAACATCTTTCTGCAAGGTCTTGCTCCATTAATCCTCCAGGACAAATTCTCTTCATCATGAATCAAGGCTGTGGAATCCAACCTTGCAAAATTAGGCTTCTCCCCAGCTTTAATACTCAAGATGGACTATGATCTAGCAAGACATACCTTGTGACAAAGGGTGGAGAGTCAGGGAGACTTAGGGAAAGCTCTACTGTTTCTGGCTCCAGATGCCATTAGATGTGTTGCTGCTCCTGCCAGCTATCTTAGTCAGTTGGAATCAGCAAACCACCAGAAAGCATTTGCACTTGAATGGTGCCATGCGCTTCCATCGGCCATCCTGTATGGCAAGTATGAAAGGATACCATTCACAGAAAGTCTCTGTCCCTGCGGCTCAGGAGAGGTGGAGACTGTGGGAGACATGCTCCTTAGATGTTCCTTTTATACAGAGATTAAAAAAAACATATTCTGCCAATAACTGCTAGGTATCCTAGCGATTCCGACACTACCTATCTTCACTGGCTGCTTCAGGATGAACAGTCCATAACTACAGCACAGGTGGCCAGATTCTGTGCAGCAGCGCTGGGGATTCATTGCAAATACGTGTCTTCTCCACCATAGCGATGTTATATAACAATTGTGGCAAACCCTTTGCACTGCTTAGTCATTTCCCTTTTAGCGTTGAACCTACAATGGGCAACACAGTTTAGGGATTGCAACTATCATATAGTCCGACCATGTATAATTGACCCTGGATTTTATTATAGATTTTAGTTGTTATTTATTATTTTATACTAGAATTTTTAAGTGTATATATACTGAGTGCTTTTATTTCTTCTGGTCTAAGACTGTAATAATAAATTGTTGTTGTTGTTGAACAGCTCACAAAAAGACACTTCCTTCCAGAATACAATGAAGTTCTTCAGATTTCATCTTTGAACTGGCATGCTATTATTGAAATATGAATCTTCTAGATGAACTAGCAAACTAACTTGGTAGTAGAAGGATAGACATCCCTGGAGAGCAGCCTAGTCACTTTCTGTTTGGAACCACATGGGTCTGTGAACGTTTCAGCAGACCCTGAAATAATAGAGGGGGAAAGTTGAAATGTAAATGTTGAAATGAGAGAGAGGAAAAAAAAATCAAAACCACTTTTCCCCTGCAATATATGTGTTTATTTATTTATTTTTTTATTGAAAAAGTTTTACAATACAGTTTTTAATATCCCTTCCCCCCAACCCCCACCCCAACAACCACCCCCTCCCCTCCCCCCTCACCCTCCCCCTTCCCCTCCCGACTTCCACTATTAAACAATCATATATTACAATCAACAACCAACAACTTTTTGGGTGAGATCTAGCTAACAAGAACAAATTTAAGCTTAAATAGTACAAAAAATATTCTAAACTTATAACATCTATTACCCCCCTAGCCAAATATATAACCACATGAGTCATTTATAAAAACTCATAAAAAATCTCGCATACTAAATATAACACTTATCTTTAAAGAAAAATAATAAAATAATTTTGAGCATCTTAAGTTTAAGATTAAAGTGTCATATAAATATTTAACATTATTTAATTAACATAGGTTAACATTAACTATAATTCCCAAAATTTACTCTTAACATTATTTCTTAACCAATCAAATATAAATCAAATATAAAAGTCAGCATTAAACAAGATAAACAAAAAAAGCATCATATAAGATAACAAATTTAACCTTTTATAGTAGAAAAATTCAACATTAAACGGGATAAGCAGAAAAGCAAATAAGATAACAAATCTATCCTTTTATAATAAAAAAAATTAAACTATTTTTTTAAAAAAGTATAAAAGTATTTCAAATTCAAACAGTACATCATCATAAAAATATAAATTCAATTATGTAATTAATAGACACTATTATAACTCAAGTGCTACTTGAAACTTCTTACTTTGATATTTATTCTGCATGTATTCTACCCATTTCTTCCACTCCTTAGTAAAAACTTCATGGGTCCTATCTTTCAGGTATGCAGAAATCTTAGCCATTTCTGCAAAATTAGACATCTTCAATATCCATTCCTCTATAGTAGGTACACTATCCTTCTTCCAATATTGTCCAATCAGTAATCTAGCTGCAGTAAGCATGTATAAAATTAATCTTGTTTCAGTTGATGAACAGCCCTTAACTATTCCCAGCAAGAAAAACTGAGGAGAGAATTCAAGCTTCTTCCTCAAAATGTTCTGCATTACCCACCAAAGTTTAATCCAAAATGCTTTCAATTTTCTACACGTCCACCAAATATGAAAATATGTTGCATCCAAACAATCACACCTCCAACATTTAGGTTGAACATTTGGATACATACATGATAACTTTTTAGGATCTAAATGCCATCTATAAAACATCTTATAAAAATTTTCCCTCAAGTTCTGTGCTTGTGTAAATTTAACATTCTGGACCCAAATCTTTTCCCATGTTTCCAACATTACTGTTCTGCAAAATTCTGTGCCCATTTTATCATACAGCCTTTAACTAATTCACCCTCTGAGTCTCTTTCTAACAGTAAATTATACACTCGCTTAATGTGCATCGGCCCTTTACATTTTATCTGAGTCACCAAATCTTCTTCATTAACATTAGTCCAATTTTCTGATCTTCTCTCCATCTCGCTTGAAGTTGAAGGTACTGCAACCAAGTTAAATTCATTCCTTCTTCCAACAGGATATTCAAAGGTTTCAAAGTCCATCTGCCCCCATCATTAAGAAGTATCTCTTTGTATAACAACCCCCCGAGTGACTTTATATTTGGCATAATCTGCCCAAGATCCATCCACAAAGGTATTTTGTAATCCAATTGAAGCTGGTGCTTCTTCCAGACTCTCATCAAAGCATGTCTTAAGATATGACTGTTGAATACTCTATCACTCTTATCTTCATAAAGTAAATATGCATGCCATCCAAATTGCAAGTCGTGGCCTTCTATATCCAAAATTTCTGTTTTTGTTGTTCCGATTGCTGACACAATCTCCCACTTGTGTCAGCACTGCAGCCTCATAATATAGACGTAGGTTTGGAACTTTAAGGCCACCTCTTTCATGAACATCTTGCATTATTTTAAGTTTAACTCTTGATTTTTTCCCATTCCAGATAAATTTATTTAAACCTGCTTGCCATTCCATCAAAGACTTATCACTTTTAAGCACCGGAATCATTTGAAATAAAAACAGAAATCTAGGTAGAACGTTCATCTTAACTGCTGCTATTCTACCAAGCAAAGATAGTTGCAGCTTCTTCCACGTTTCAAGATCCTTTTGAATCTTGTGCCACAGTTCCTCATAATTATTTTGAAAAAGTTTTATATTGGATGCTGCAACTTGAACTCCTAGATATTTCACCTTTGTAGCTATTTCAAAGCCTGCCAACCTTTCAAGTTCATTCCTTTGTGGTTCCAACATATTTTTAACTATCATCTTAGTCTTTTTCTGGTTCAGGCTAAAACCTGAAACCAGACCATATTCCTCTATAATATTTTTCATCTGTATGATTGATTCCAAAGGTTGTGTTAGGGTAACAACCAGATCATCTGCGAATGCCTTTGTTCTGTAATCTTTTTGCCTTACAACTATTCCATTCAGATTGTCCGAGTCCCGTAGAGCATTCAACAGCACTTCTAGAGTCAGAATAAACAATAGTGGGGATAATGGACAACCTTGTCTAGTTCCTTTCTGTATGTTGAAGTTAGTGGTTAAGCTGCCATTAATAATAATTTGTGCCGTTTGTTCTTGATAAATTGCCGAAATCGCTTGTATAAACTGATCCCCAAAATCCATTTTGTGCAAAGTCTTTTTTAGAAAATCCCAATTGACTCGATCAAAGGCCTTCTCCGCATCCAAAAACACCAGCACCGCAGAAGTCTGTTTATTTTTCTCAAGATATTCCAATAAGTCTATGAGTTGCCTGACATTATCCTTCATGTATCTACCTTCTATAAAACCTGCTTGATCTTGATGAATCACATCTTGAATAACTGGCATCAGTCTGTTGGCTAATACTTTTGCATAAATTTTATAATCCGTATTCAGGAGAGATATTGGTCTAAAATTTTCTGGTTTTACAGATTCTTCTTCTTTAGGTATCAATGAGATAAAAGCCGTCTTCCAAGAGGGGGGTATTTTACCCCCCTGCTGAATATTACAAAACAAGTCCTTAAGATGCTCAACCAATTCCACTTGTGAAGTCTTATAGTATACTGCTGTCAAACCATCTGTCCCAGGAGCTTTGGATAATTTCAGTTGTTTTATTGCAAATAAGATCTCTTCAGATGTTATAGGTCGATTCAATCTATCACTTTGTATACTTGAAATTTTTGTAACTCTCATCTTCTCAAGATAATCATCAATGAAATCCTTTTTAATATTATCAGCTTGATACAATTTAGAATAATAATCTAAAAAAGCTTGATGTATTGAATTCTGTTGAAACACTTGTTTCCCTTTGTACTCAATAGTATTTATAATATGAGAGCTTTGTTGCTTTCTCAAAGTATAAGCCAACCATCTACCAGGTGTGTTAGCATTGCAAAAAGTATTGTGTTTGGCATATTGCAGATTAGTTGCCATCTGATCAGCCATCAATATTTGAAATTGATCTTTCAAAAGTTTTATCGTTAACTGTAATTTCTCATCGGTCGGATTTTTAATAAGCAATTGCTCTTTCTCCTTTATTTCTATCTCCAATTCTATTCTTGACTTCTGTCATATTGATCTATATTTAGAATTCATGTGAATCAGTACACCCCTCATATAAGCCTTACTTGCATCCCATACAGTCTCAATAGGTGTGCCCTTATTCAAGTTAATATGAAAAAATTCCTTAACATGTTTTTTAAGATGCATAATATTCTTTTCATGTCTAAATAAGTTCTCATTCATTCACCAAGATCTTCTCTCCCTCTTGCCAAAATCCATCTCCATCCATACCGAACTATGATCTGTTAAGGTTCTAGGAAATATTTTTGTTTTAACCACTTTAGACAGTAAATCAGAAGTAACCAGCATAAAGTCAATTCTCGAAAAAGATTTATGTCTATCAGAAAAAAAGTAAAATCCAACTCCTTCGGATGATGAATTCTCCATACATCTTTCAATTCCAATTCTTCCTTCAATGCAAAAAACGTTTGTGGTAGTTTATTCCCCTTCTTGGCCAACGTCTTTTTATCAAGATTTGTATCAATCACACCATTCCAATCACCCATAATCAAAAAAGACTTATAATTCCACTGCAATATTTTAGTATTCAATAATTTATAAAAAATTTCCTGCTGCTGATTTGGGGCATAAATCCCAATAAGAAGCATCGAGACGTTCTGTATATTTATTTCAACTGCAATATATCTTCCTTCATCATCCGCTTCTATCAGTTTAGCTGGTATTCTTTTAGAAATATACAAAACTAATCCATTCCTTTTCGCAGAGTTGGAAGATATAAAATGTGAACCAAATTTTGAAATTGTCAGAAATTTTTGGTCCTGGGTTCTGATATGAGTTTCCTGCAAACAAACAACATCATTTTTATATTGCTTCAAATAATGAAATATTTTCCTTCTTTTCTGTGGTGAATTTAAACCATTCACATTCCATGATAAAAATCTGAGTGTCATTTTGGGGATGACTGAAGCCCTTTGAGCACTTGCCGAAGACTCTGTTCAACTGCAGATATCTTTGGTCTCGCCCCTCCCCCTGCTTCAGAGTATAGTTTCTTTCCATTTGCACCATTCTCCTCCTGTGGAATCCTGGACCTCTGTTGATTTTGTTTCTCTAATCTTTGCTTCTCTGCTGCACAAGTTATACGTTGATCTTTCGGTTCTTGCAACAACAAATCGAAGTCCGGTTCCATTTCTCTTGTAGCTCTGGACTGCTTTGATTTTCCCTCTGGAAATTCTGTAAAGAAATCCTCTGAGAGACCTCCTACTGCTCCCAGAGTCTCCTCCCTTGCTGTTTCTCGAATTTCCTGTGGTTCTTTTTGCTGAATCAGTTCTTGAATCCCCTCGTCAAGATCCTTCTCTTTAGAAATTTCTTCAATAGATAAAAGTGTAGATGAACGTGGGGGTGTTGAAATTTTTTTAAGAACATTGTTGTAAAAATGTTCTGCTTTTTCCACGGAATTAAGGCGATATCTCACATCTTCATGTCTCAGGATAATGACAACAGGAGCATCCCATCTAAATGGAATCTGACGCTTTTTTAATTCATTTGCCAAAAAACCAAAATCTTTCCGATCTCTTAACATCTTAGGTGGCAGCTCTTTGTAGATACCAATTTGATTCCCCTCATGGTGAACAGTGGTGTGAAAAGAACTTTGCAAGATATCATTTCTCAATCTTCTATCAGTAAAATAAATCACAATATCTCTTGGCAAATTTCTTTGTCTCGCCACACGTGAATTAACTCTGTATAGCTTGTCAATTTTATTGTCAATCACATCTGATTCAGCTTTTAAAATCTTAGCCAATATATCCACATAAGCTGCCCTCAGATTTTCTCTATTATTTTCCCTTAGGCCTCTCAGTCTTATGGCAAACTCCATATTCCGAAATTGTATCATTGTAATCTCATCCTCTAGCCTTTGATTTTTAATCTCCACTTTAAAAATCTGATCATTTACTGCCTTCTTGTTAGCTTCCACTTCAATATATGTGTTTATTTATAGGAACATTCTTGAAAATACCTGTTAAGAATAATGACACAATCTTGCCCAACATCTGGAGGAGATTTGTAATAATTTTAATGTACATAGAAATGTACATAGAAAATAGGCTTATTTGTTCAGAGACTTGTCGAAAGTGACAGGGTGGTGGTGGAATAGTACAAATAGTCTAGTGAAGGCCTTAGCTAAACTCAAGAAGTTTAGCTTCACCCCTTTTTCTTTTGCAATAAATTTCATTCCTGTATTTCTGTGGGATTAGCAGCTGTAACTAGGCATGGTTTAGTGGGAGTTTGGGTACTGGACATAGTTATAGCATCATAAACCATAGGTAAAGGTAAAGGTTCCCCTTGCACATATATGCTAGTCATTCCCAACTCTAGGGGTTATAACACCAAATTTAAGACACCTGCTCCCCCTTCACACCTGAGAGCTTGTAACACTAACGCATCAGATGACACAAGGGAGGGAAAACAGCTACTTGGGCCCCATTTGGATATTATCACTTAGGGATGTACTCACTTTTGTTGCTGGCTCTCCTTAACCTATATTACTTTGCTTCCTTTGGTGGCCAATATTTTTGTCTCAGCAGAAGCAGTCTTCTTTCTCTGAAGATGCTGAACTCCCAGTGGAGTAGTCTTTGGGCCATCATGAGACTTCTGCTCATCCATTCAGTGGCAGGAGTGTATATCCTCTGTTGGTCTTGGGACATAGACACAGAACTGAAGAAGAAGGTAAGTGGACTGTTCACCTAGGACCCTCTTTTTCTTAGATGGCTGTATTTGGGAGAGATGGCACAGAACTTAGACCAGTGATGGCTAATCTTTTCTGGACCGAGTGCCCAAAATGCATGCATCTGTGTGTAAATGTGCACATGCATGCCCAAACCCCCAAAATGTAATGTGTGTGCAGCCCCCGTGCACGCACCCCACCCCATGCATCCGTGTGTGCTCTCCTGCACACGCCCTGTCCCCCCCGTGCATGCATGGCAGAGACCCAATGACCAGCTGACTGGCAGGAGGTGCGTACACATCCACAGCAGAGCTGAACTGGGGTGATGTCTCACGTGGCCACAGAGAGGGCACTGTGTGCCACCTCTGGCACTTGTGCCATAGATTCGCCCTCACGGTCTTAGACCATCCAATGAAAAGGTTGTGAATTAAATTCAGGTAAAGCCAAGAAAATGCCTTGTAATGTTGGCATGGAATTTGTTACTCAACCTTATGGATGATAGTCACTTGCTTATAAGGGGATTCAATAGAGATTACTGTTCTTGATGGTCTCCGAGCTTGATTATTGTCCTGAAGGCATTACATTACCCAAACTAGGTAACTTCACCAATGCACTGATGGATAATGAAACAGAAAACAACCAAGCTCAGGAAGAATCGTGTATGCTAATTTGTTTAAAAAGCCAGATGACAACTGACTGTGGGCACATTACATAATTAAAATCAAATATCTTTTAAAATCATGCTTTATTATCCATATACTGGTCTAGACTTTCACGGCCAGTATCTGTAGTGCAATGTTGAGCTTCAGAGTTTAGTGACCATGGATTAGACAACTATGGCTGTCATCTTGAGAGTATCTCCTTTTGTCCCATTCTTTGTACATCTTCTTAGCGTTTCCTTTTCTTCACTCCTGATGTCTCTAAAATGTTGTGAAATTGGGAATTATGATGATGCAATGTGTTTGTTTGAAAAGATCCTTAGCAGCGCAAGGAAGCTTTTTGCATCAGAGACCACATTCAATGTCTGTCTGTCTGTCTACCTGCAGGCCTATCTATCATCATCTTCTTCTTCTCCTCCTCCTCTCCTCCTCCTATTTATATGTCATCTCTCTCTCTCTCTCTCTCTCTCTCTGCATGAAATCTGAGAGTGATGTGATACTTCATTACAGGACAGGGAATAAACTTTCCATCTCTTGCTTTCATTTCATTTATTTTGTCACTTGAGGCAAAATGGTAAACTGTGCTGAAGTTTAATCCATCTGTTTAGCCCCACTCTTCCGGAAATCAATGAATTCCTTTTGAATCCCCTTTGTGGAGGGGAATGTAATCCATGGACTTACATGGTATAATCCAGCTATAGAAGGGGAACCCACTGAAGTAAGGGATTATGGAAGGAGAGTGTAGCAGAAGCAAGCTAAGCTGAGTTACCCACTGAATGGCTGATAATGGGAATTTCATTTCCCTACTGTATTATCTTTGATCTGCTTTTCCAGACCACCGGTCCTTCCATTTCTTAAGCTTTTACATTGCATTTCAAAATTAAAGCCAAAAAACTCTGAAATAAATACCTTTTTCAGATCTATATCTATATCTTTGCATGTCCAGAGCTCACGGAGATGTCAATCAATAAATGGCAATAATTGACACCTTTTTGGTTGCTGATAACTGAACCCTCCTGAACCCGAACAAATCAGTTGAAATCCCTCGTCTCCAACTATAAGAATAATATTGCTCTTCTACCACAACGTTGTGCATATTTAGTGGTTTGTAACAACAACAAAAAATCCGAGAGGCTGATGGAAATGCTGGGAAGGGAAGGGCACCCTTATGATCGGCATGGCGGCAAGCCTGCATGTATTTGAAAACCTCAAGGGAGATCCCAAATGTTAGAAGAATGGTGGCAAAATCTTTCCCAATGGCTGCCCCTGGGCAGGATGTAACAAACTGGTGGTGGCAGGCAGTGCTAAACCCGTACACACATTAAACACCAGAACATTGGAAACTGGTTGCTGAAACTGCATCTAACTTGGTTTCACATGGAAATGAAAGAGTTAAACTGAGCATGGGAAGAGGAGGTATGTGGTGAGGATTTCCTCCCAACGGAAAACAGAACCCTGACCTGAATTACGGAAAGACTGAACTTCTTGATGTAGTAGCAAAACCAGTAATTTTGCAGATTTGAAAGATCAAAATAACTATTCCTTGCTGGGGAAAATAGTGGAGGCATGAGGCATTTATAATGGAATAGAGGTGGGAGGGCTTCACTAATGTGGAAATTGCTGGTAAGTGTGAAAGGGATGCCTGGAAGCTCAGGATGTTCACAGAGGAGAAAAGGATCTCATTCTGAATGTTCTTTAAGAAGCAAAGGCAGGATGTAAATCCAGTGGATATATGAAGCGTTGACAGGAGTAATTTTGTCTTGCTATTTAACTTCATTTAGGATTTCAAACCATTTATCTCACCTAGTCTAGGATCAGAGGTGTTATTCAGCAGGTTCTGACCAGTTCTGGAGAACCGGTAGCGAAAATTTTGAGTAGTTTGGAGAACTGGTAAATACTATCTCTGACTGGCTCCACCCCCATTTATTCTCTGCCTCCCGAGTCCCAGCTGATCGAGAGGAAAAGGGAATTTCGCAGTAACCTTCCCCTGGAGTGGGGTGGGAATGGAGATTTTACAGTATCCTTCTCCTGCCACGCCCACCAAGCCATGCCATGCCCACCAAGCAACGCCCACAGAACCGGTAGTAAAACTTTTTGAATCCCACCACTGTCTAGGATCCAATTTCCAACAACGGCTAGAGATTCGTAAGTGGGAAATAGAAACCCAAAAAAGTTTCCTTATTTTTTTTGCCATCTATCAACACTGAGAAAAGCAGTTTTTGCTGGTTCCTGACCAAGTGAAACATATAGGAAATTCTTTCGGTGGAAGGATGCAAAAGCAGCTATGACAAGAGTGGTTTGACTGGCTAGGTGAGATTCAGTCAACTTTTTGGTGGTACCAACTATTCTTAGATCAAAGCCTTCTCTCAAATTGCTTCCTGCTTTAAAGGAATACATAATCCATGTGCTAATAAGATTCTAAATAGGACTGAATTAAATTTAAATAGGAGCAGTTCAGCTTTAGAAAAATTTGCCTGCAAATCAACAAACTCTTGGCAGATTTGCTGGTGTGTCTGACTTTCTTTGCTGAGGCACTAACCCTGAGAAAAGGAGGAAGGGGAATGAGCTGTAGCCTAAATTGAAACTTTGTACAGTACTTTTGAAGTCAATATCTCCCTGTTTGTCCCCTGTTTCCATTGCAGGAGTGCCTCAGGGCCTGCAGAATGGACCTTTCAAATGAGTCTCCAGTATATCCAGGAAATGGTCACATGCAGCCTCTCTCTGAAAATATTCAGAAGTACATCCACTGGAACAAATTTAGGAAGAGTAACAGCAACGGTGGCAGTTTAGGCAACAAAAAAAAGAAACTTTTCAGTGACTTACTTGCAGATCTCTTAGCTTTTTCAGAAATGCAAGAGAACTGGGAAGGAGACTTGGAAAGCCACCAAGAGTCCCGTAAAAAGCGAAAAGGCAAGAGGTCCTATGCAATGGAGCATTTCCGATGGGGGAAGCCAGTGCGCAGGAAGAAGCGACCCGTCAAAGTCCCTGCAAATAGGGCGGCAAAGGAGAGAACTGTGGTGGATTATCCTGATGATTTTGTAGCACTCCTTCATTCGATCACTGAATACTGTTAAATCCTCACTTTCGCGACCAAGGCGGAGCTGTCCCTGTTGCTATCACACGCTGATTGGCCAAGACGCGAGCAGCAATCAAGCGGGAGATTAGTTGGGTTGCTATTGGTTCCTCGTTCTGTTGCCTCTGCTATTTAAAGAGCTGTCAAGTTGTTATGTTCGGCTTGCTCTTGTCTGTTCTTGTTTCAATAAAAACCTTTTGCATACTTACCTCCGAGGGCCGCCTGGTTCTGGAATAGAACATTACCCTGAAGAGGACTACTACATAGATCATTAATAGAGCAGTGAAGCCACTAAGGTGGACAAAGGAAAGCAGCTGAGAAAAATAAAAAATGATAATACTGCCTTCAAGATGCACCACTTTCGGTGGAACTCCCCAGCCCTGCCCAAGAAGAAGCACTATGGCGGCTTCATGAGCACAGTCACTCTCCTCTAGTGACTCTTTTTAAGAATGCCACCATCAAAACTGCTTATAAGAAAGAGCAGTAAGAGTGAGGGAGATAGGGCCAACCACACCCTGGCATTGTAGCAATGGGGAAAAGGGCCTGGGCACCTCACCTATGAATTTCTCTGACATATTTCATGATAATATTATTAACGGATATCATTTATTTTCATTGTTCTTATTAATGCTAAATTAGAAACTCACTGCTTAGGAGACACTTTCACGTTTGCCTTCTGGTTTTGAATATACCAATAATTGGCGGGAAGCGTGGGTGGCAGATCTTTAAGGTGACATCTGCCATTGTGTGCAAGTAAGCAGGAAGAAGAGCTAAAGGAGTAATTATCTTTCAGAGGGACCGATTATTTTTATATTTTAAACCAGCTGTACAATACTGTAAATGAAAGGATTAAAGTTATAAAATACAACTACTAATACATTTTTATTTTATTTTGTTGCAAACTAACCGAGTCTTTGAGGTTGTCTTTTTGGTCACTTGGAATGCAATCTTCATCATTTAAGAGTCTTCAGCCTTGCAGCAGGCAGGGATACAATATCAAATGATGTCAACATTAAAAAAAAGAATGATAAAGAGAAGGCTTATTTTTTGAGGGGGGAAAGAGTATATTTGGACTATATTTGTCTTTGTAAGCCAAGAGTTAGTTCAGAAGTGAGTAGATCAAAAAGCAGGCAAAGCCAAATCACTTTTAGATACATATCTCAAGGGAAATGGTTGCCATCTCTAAATATTTACCTTTTCCTCCTTACTCCCCCCACCCATTATATTAGTGACCAAATTTGATGGGGAACCATATTGTGAATATCTCACTTGGCCACAGATGTGCTTGAGAACTAACCAAAAGATCTTCCACATAACAAGTTTTGGCTCCTCAGTTTCTCCAAAGCATTTTGAAGCTGATTTGGAGCCATTTTAGTTCTAGTGGAACTCTGAGAATAGGCAAGGAATGGCATGAAGCAACTGATGCTGCCTCCAGCTAACTAAGGGGAGAGGACCCCCCCCCCCCCAAAATCACCATTGACTCCATGCCCTGCCTCCTGATTTGTGGTTGCTGTAGGAGTTAGAAAAGCCCATCACAAATCCCACCCTGTACAAAAAAAAAAAGTGGTATGTGTGAGAGAGAAGAAGAAGAAGAAGAAGAAGAAGAAGGAGGAGGAGGAGGAGGAGGAGGAGGAGGAGGAGGAGGGGGGGGAAGGGAGGGAGGGAGGGAGAAAGGAAGGAAGGAAGGAAGGAAGGAAGGAAGGAAGGAAGGAAGGAAGAAAATGATTAGATCTTCCCCTGTGTTTGTAGTACTTGTGGTATGCATTTTGGCAACTTGAAAGCTACCAAATTTTTCAGCATTCTAAGCTGTCAATGCAAAGGAAAACTTCAAAATGCCCCAAACTGGAAATTTAGTATAAACCCATAATTTTCAGCCAGATACTTTTCCCAGTAGCAGCCTGTGGTTCACAGTTTAGGACTATGGGGCAGTGATGTGGGGGCTCAGGAATGGCATCCTAGAGTTGAAGGTTGGGAGAAGAGCTCTTCTGAAAATCTTCACCAGTTTGAAAGTCTCTGGCTTCTGGGTGCGCAGTGATGGATAGCTACGCTTCCATCTACATTTCAACTACAGTTGAAACCAAATGCAGAACTAAATTAAAAGGTGGGATCCACTTCCACCCTCCTGGCCTTCTAAAAAGGCATCAAGACTTAGCTTTGACTGTTAGTTTAAGGCCTCAATAGGGGCGATCTATGCTGAAGATGGTTGATCGGGTAAGAGAGATGATTCCAATACTGTTTACACACTTGGTTTTTAGCAGATTATGTTACTACCGTTTGCCGTGTGCATGCATGCTCGCTTCGTGCATGCCTGGTTTGCACATGCGCCTGCCTTCCATGCATGCACATGACTTTCTACGTATGCGTTTTGCTCACACGCATGCTTTCTGTGCATGTACCCACACTCAAAAACATGCCTAAATAGGATGTCATAGAGCTGGGGCAGGTGGGCAGGCCCACCTGCAATTTCCACTATCGGTTTGGGTAAAATGCTCGAACCGGCTGAATACCTCTGGTTTTTAGTCTGTTTTGTTTGTTTTTATATTCATATTTTTATTATTATTTAAGCCACCCAGAATTCCTTAGACAGTGAGATGAATGACAGATAGATTTAATAAATATTTTTTTTTCTAAAACAAATGAGCACCTGCAAGCTGGCCTGCATTTATCAGGAAGCTTAATATATTGCAGGGACTTCTGAGGAGTGTCACGTTTGTGTGTTAAACAAGTCAATATGAAGACCACAACCACACAAACGAAGCCACACCCCTTTTAACATATAAGAAAAAGGAGTGAGACTTCAATTACGCTCTTTGTTCTCAATATGATGTCAGCAGAGGTGAAGACAAGCATGATTCATTTTCAAATGGCTTTTGAAGTTTGGGGCAATGGAAATGATGATGTGAACTATTTAAAGATAACATGGAATAGCAGAGGGGGAACTTGGAAAGCTTGGGAAATTACGGTAGCAACCTCATTACCGTAAGGTAAAAGTTCCTCCACACATGCATGCTAGTTGCTTCCAGCTCTAGGGGGCGGTGCTCATCTCCATTTCTAAGCCGAAGAGCCAGTGCTGTCCAAAGATGTCTCCATGGTCATGTGGCTGGCATGACTAAACACCAAAGGCACACAGAGCGCTGTTACCTTCCCATCAAAGTGGTCACTATTTTTCTACTTGCATTTTTTATGTGCTTTCGAACTGCTAGGTTGGCAGAAACTGGGACAACAGGAGCTCACTCTGTTACGTGGTGTTAGGGGTTCGAATAGCTGAACTGCCGACCTTCTGACCGACAAGCTCAGCATCTTAGCCACTGAACCACTGCATCCCTCATTACTGTACTTTCTGATAACTGGTTATTTTGTCCCTGGCATTTGCCTTGTTTGGAAGCCATTAGTGTCCCAGCAAAACACCAACGGCTTGATGACCCAGAAATATTACTTAAGCCTGTCTTAAATGAATGCTACAATGCTACAAGAGATGGAGGCTTCTACTGACTTTGCAAAGAGAGGCTCCCTTGAGTCAAGTTTGACTTCTGATTGGTTACCTAAACACATCTTTGTAGGTTTGTGGCAGTAATACAGAAGTGGTTTGTCACTCTGTTTTCTTTCATGCTTTTTTTAAAAAAATTATTTATTCCCCAGTCCAGCCTAAACCTGAGTCTTCCTGCAGTCTCTCATCCAAGTAGTAACTAGGTCTAATACTTCTTTAACTATATTCATGTTAGCTAAGTTGGTAAAATGTAGCAGTCAAGTCGGCCCTCCCCTTTAATGTGAAATTTGGCAGTTATTTGTCAAGGAAAATTTTCATGTGCAGAAAGATACCCTGCATTTTCTATTCTCCTTGTAAATAGAATGGTGGACTTCTCATGTGTTCCTCCAGGTCAGCAAAATGAAGCAGCAGCTTGCTGAAAGATATGAAAAAACTCAACTATAAGTGAAATTCACAGAAGACATTCCTGATTCCTGACTCAGTTTCAAATACTACTTTACCCCAGTAAGAAAAAAACCAGAACTCCATCATCTTGGGGAATATCTGAATTGCATTAAAAACAAAGAATTTTGAGTAACTGTAACTTCAAATATTACGGCAAAATATTTAGATGAACGTTTTCTAAGCTGGTGGGGATCTAAGCATAAGATTTGGTGTAAGTGAATGCAAGGAACAGAAAGGGAAAACAAAATGCAACATCTGGGTGAGTAACATTAAATCTTCCATACGGATAAACTAAGAAGTGTGGCCATTCAGGAAGGATCATATTTCATTTTCTTTTTCCTTCCATCTCATGCTTCAAATATTGTTAAGCTTTACTCTCTTAAAGATCCAAATTGGTAACATTTAACATTTATCTGAAAAGGGCACTCAGATAACTTTACTCAAAAATAAACCAACTCTGTCCGTATCTATAAACAACCTTTGGGAAGATCAACAGTAAAACAGCTTCAGCTAATAATGCGATCTGCTTCTCCACATAAAATGCATACTGGATACATTAAATACCACAATGACAAAATCTATGCTATTTCAAGCTTTCTTAGATCTAGCCATACAAACAAAATGAAATATTATCTAACATGGAAATGTTCTACCTGTTCCTGGGTGGAAACTAATCAAGGAGACAAGCAACTTAGAACTAAGGAGAAATTTCCTGACAGTTAGAACAATTAGAACAGTCTACAAATACATCCTTTCCTTATATTTTAAAGGTAGGATTTGCCCAACCAGTGAAGACTGGACATGATGGCTGAGGCTGATGAAATTTGAAATTTATCTCAAACATGGCAAGCAGGCCACTTTTTCTTTTTTTTAAGATGGTCAATTAAAACCAGATGACTGAAGAAGAAACTGGCATGTTCCAACGAATAGCACTACCTTCTATATGTTCTTTATCAACATAAGTTCTTCTAACTCAGCAAAAATTTATAGGCTTTGTTAGTAAATAAACATGATGGCTATCTATAGCCTAGCAGTCAAAAAACCCCTATAAGGGTAAATTTGGCAGGTATTCTGGAAAAATTAGAGATTGGAAGAGCCTTCTAACAAATGATTGCTCTAAAATGGGGGTGTCAAACTCGATTTCATTGTGGGCTGCATCAAGGTTGTGTTTGACCTTGGGGGCCAGGGTGGGCATGGCCAGCTTGACTTCCCTGTCAGGCGAGCCTGTGGTGGCCTGAGTGCTCTGCAAAGGAAAACAGGCTCCTGAGCTCTGTTTTTGGCCTCCTGTCGCCCTCTGCCCGTGAAAACGGACCTCAGGAGGGCCACACATGGCCCTCGCAAGCTCCGTTTTTGGTGGCTGAGGCACTGCAGGCCAGTCCTTTGCTGTTTCCAGGGTGGCCCCCCAGGCCAGATCTAAGCACCTTGAAGGCTGGCTCCGGTTCCTGGGCCTTGAGTTTGACACACCTGCTCTTAAAATCTTAAGCAGAACAGAATCTTTTTATAGATGGTGACAGTCAAGAATTGAACTGGGAACTTGTTTATGGGCACTATTATTGAATCCCATCATTACATTTTGGCATTAACTCAATTCATAGCTCTGTATCTGAAATTGAAATTGTTATTGTAGGAAATCTGACAAGTTTCTACCTAATTGCTTTGATGTTTCAGGGCAAAAAATAACATTTCAAGGGATGGAAAATGTTTCCTAAGGATCTAAAAATTCACTTTTGTTAATCTCTTTGCCTCTCTGCGGGAATCTCCAGGCTTTTGGTCATAGATTGAAGAGAATGACATAATGCTAGGCAGCCAGGCAGATTTACTGTGCGCAAATGTCATAGTAAACCTACAGGGGACTGCAGGAGAGGGCATGGAAACAAGCAGTGAAATATGGATCATAATGTGATGCAAGTTTTTCCCTGTCTGTATGCAAAGTTACCACACTAATTACGAAAGGTCAGAGGTGTTGTGACATCATAATACACATTTCACAAGTTTTGTGTAATCTTGGTTAGGAATACATTCTAGTGGACACGACAGTAATTCTGCTCACATGCAACTTCCACTCCTTTGGAGATACCACAAGGCTGTAAGGAACATTTTTCCCCAGGGTACTTACGGGACCGCCTTCTGCCACCAATTGCCTCCCACCGGCCGGTTCGCTCCCACAGAGAGGGCCTCCTCAGGGTGCCATCAGCCAGACAATGTCGGCTGGCGACCCCCAGGAGGAGAGCCTTCTCTGTGGTAGCCCCCACCCTCTGGAACGATCTTCCTCCAGAACTGAGAACAATTGCTGACCTCCGGACTTTTCGTCGGGCTCTGAAGACTTACCTCTTTCAACTTGCCGGACTTGCCTGATCCCTTCTATTTTTAAAAATTTTTTAGAACTTTTATCTGTTTTTAAACTTTCAGCCTAATTTATATCTGTTTTAGTATGATTTTAACTTTTTTGTATTGGTTTTTAGTTGGCTGTTCACCGCCCTGAGTCCGTCAGGAGAAGGGCGTATATAAATTTAATAAATAAACAAATAAATAAATAAATAAATAAATAAATAAGGATGATCATCTTTGTAGGAAAAAAACCTCCTTTAGTTTTAAAAAGTTGGTATTTTTTGCCACAGCTGAACATTTAATGAGCAGCACATTTCCTGCAGCTCCTCCCTGTAGTTTACTTTCTCTTTGTTCCTCCCAAACAATATGAGTCAGTATTTTCTTTTTCTTTTTCATTAGAGTGGAACAGTTTTCTGTACATTTTAAAAATTAGAAAAGGGCAACTTGAGGTCCCAGGATTGTATGTAGGCCCTTAATCATGCTCCCCCCCCCACACATATTTAATAGCATGTGGAACTTCAACCAATAGTCAGGATGAGCCTGCAACAGTGCAGGTGAAGTATCACCTGTAAAAAGGATGATGGGTTTAAGAAAAGGAGCATCTATTGTAGTTGCCATCTTGGTTTATTTAAACCTCTCCCCACCCTTCCTGCCATTATAAGATTTGACAGACATTAATGGAAGAAGAGCACCAAGTACTCTTAATATTGCTAAAAGAATACATCTTCATGTCTACCTACGTGACATGGCTTTGTACCATCATGTTCTCCAGAAGATTAAGTACACACCTGGGCACCAAAAATTACCCTTGCTTTCATTACAACATTTTTTTTTAAAAAATTGATTTATATGCCGCCCTTCTCCGGAGACTCAGGACGGCTTACAATGCGTTAAGCAATAGCCTTCATACTTTTGTATATTTGTACAAAGTCAGTTTATTGTCCCCACAAACTGGGTCCTCAATTTACCTACCTTAGAAAGGATGGAAAGTTGAGTCAACCTTGAGCCTGGTGAGATTTGAACTTACAGTAATTGCAGTTAATCACAATGCATTAGTCTGCTGAGCCACCAGGCCCACCATTTGAAATGAAGAGTAAAATTTCAGTTATGAAGAGAGGAGAGGAGAGGAAAAAATCCAGGAGAATTAGTCTGAACAAGGAAGCACACACATAAATGAGACAGACCCACAGAGAATAAATTCATTTTATGTAATGGATTATCAATACACGCTTTTACCAGAGAGAGGAATCATTCAATTCTTCAACACTATTAAAACAGCTTCTAGAAAAAGGAAGCAAAAGAAATTGCCACCTTTTCCCACAGTCTATAAAAGGCTCTGGGGGATATGTGGCTTTTGCCATGACTGAACACGGGTTGAGCACGAAGAAGCAAGAGAAACCAAGTACAAGTGAGTGGACTCTAAGGGAAATGTTCAACCTTCTTGCTTGAAAGGGGTGTCGAGTGGTTGCTCCCTGGCCCCAGGAGCTCCTTGCAGCTCACAAAGGCGGCATGATAGCATTCAGCATAGCCCAGGAGGATTTGTTGCTCAGCTTCGTCTTGGCATGCAGTCTGGCTCTCAGTAGACACACAGATCTGGGAACTTCATCTCATACACCGGGATGGAGTGGTTCTGAGGCTGGCCATAAGCAGCTGTGATGGTTCCAGAGGGACTGGGAGGGGGTCTGCAATGCAAGGGGACAGGAAGACAGGAGAACAAGTGTGTAGGGACAGGAAGGCACAAGACATCTAAGAGCTCGAGAAAAAGAAAATAGCAATTGCCCCAAGAACTAAACTACAGAATGAGGTGGGAAACTTTGTTCTGCCAACTGGGAAGGAAGAGCAAGAAGCAAGACAGTAAATCATTATTTGAGGAAAGAGGAAAGCTTTTCTACTTCCCCATCCCGTATGAATTATGAATCATATCATACCAACTTGTTGGTCAAGGGAAAAGTCTGAAAAGTTGGCTTCTTGGGGCTGTGATCTCTACGATGAAAAAACCTTTGGGTAACTAAGGCTTATTGGAGAAGCTCGAGTACTTGGTGGAACTCATTGCTACTAGATGCTACAAAGAGCAAAAATAAATAGAGATTTTCCTTGAGCAAACTAGTTGCTGTAGGATCCCATAAAAGGCACGTGTTCTTTAGGAAGAAGCCAATTGGTTCAAGAAGATTCCTACAGAGGATCTAAAGCATCCTTCCTTATTTCACATCTATTTAAATTTATTATAAAGATAAAGATTTATTGCCAGTCTTGCTGTTTTGATGAACCACTAACAATGCTTTTTCTCCTAGCAATCTTGTGCCTGGATATCCCTAAGGAGAAAGTTATGTCACCTTCCCTTACCGTATTGTGATCTCAAAAATCTGGTTGAGCTTGCTCTGTAGTAGAGTTGCCTGCAATAAGAATATCACATTGATTTTAAGTACTGCCAAGTGGAAAAAAACAAAGGGTTTTTTTCATAAGAGTTTGCATCAAGTTCTACTTAATTTTTTTATGGCTCTATAACAAAATCCTTTAAATTAAATTTACAATCCCCCCCTCCCCAACCTAGAGTGGATCCCTTTTCATGAGCAGCTCTGCAATTCCAGTGGCACTGGTGGTATCATATTTCAGAGTAAGCAGGAGAACTTTGGAAAAATCTTTTATTTTATTCATTTTAGGCATTTTAACTTTTGGGATAGTGGCTATTTATGGCACCAGAATAACAATCCATTGTTAAGACCGACAACGTGGTCGATTAAAAAAGCTGCAGGTTAAACGATACTCATATACCTTCCAGTTTGAATATCGAAAAAGTGATCTCCACAAACATGCCTGAGAACTGCAGCTCAAAATCTTGCCTGAGCTGAGCCCTTCAGATCCCATGAAGAATAAAATGCTTATTTAATCAACAATTTGACCTTAACACTAATTTGATGAACAGAGGAAGTTGCTAACATCAGATAAGACACTTAATGTCTCTGGTTAAGAATCTATCTGGAAAGGCAGCAGCTCTTTTGGTGCCAGACAGCAAGATAATTTTCTCACCTGTGTTTTCTCAACACAGGCCCACAAGCAACTTTACGACAATCATCTGCTTTGTGCCTCTTCATCTCCTCAAAATGAGCTGTGGTTCTTGGCCATCATAAGGTCTTCCTGACATCCACCCCCCACCTCTCCCAGTGGTGAAATCCGAATTGGTTTGCTACCGGTTTTCTGGCTGTGCATGCCCAGTATGTGCCAAAAGAAGGCTTGGGAAGGTAAGTAGAAGTGGGGAGGGGATCAGCTGTGGTGTGCCGTTTAGCTTCGCTAGAAAGCAGGATTTCCTTCTTTCTAGCAAAGCTAAACTGCGCTGCACAGCTGATCCTCTTCGCTGTTCTACTCACCTTCCCAAATCTCCTTCTGGCACGTGCAGCGCGAGTGCATGCGCAGCAAAAGGAGGTTTGGGAAGGTAGGTAGAAGTGAGGGGGGGGGAATCAGCTGTGGTGCGCCATTTAGCTTCGCTAGAAAGCAGGATTTTCTGCTTTCTAGCAAAGTTAAACCCTGCTGCACAGCTGATCGTTGGAAATACCGGTTTGATATTTCCAGCTTTTTAAACTGCTGGTTCAACTGAACTGGTAGCTAACTTTTTTTTATCACTATCAGTTCGCCTGAACTGGAGCGAACCGGTAGCATTTCACCCCTGCCCCCCCCCCCCCCCCCCAATGAGCTGTAGAGAGAAATGCTGCATTGCCAGGGATTGCAGTTTAGTTGCTCTACATAATCAATGCAAATGAGACTCTACATAATCAATGCAAATGATAACACTGAACTATGGTACTCCCCTATTCTAACAATGGTGTTTGACAAGTTCCCTGCTTGTTATGACTTCGTTTTCCTGACTTCTTTTGTCTTCCTAGGCAAAATCTAGCACACTTATCAACAATGCAGCTGACTTGATCAGAAGCTGGAATTTGGTCAGTACCTACTGGCCAATTCACACTGCTCTGGGTACACACACAAAGATATCACTTGGCACTACACTCCATAGACATATTGGCCTGGATTGTAGGAGTGACTAGATATCTGACTTTGCATACTGGTGTGTTCTGAAGCACTTGTCAGGACTTACATAAGCTCCTTCTAAACAAGAGCATTTCACTGACCTTCAAAAGAACTCTGCAAATGTGTTTCAAAACAAGATTCAGTAGCTTGAGGAATTCCACAAGTTGCTTTCTTTAACTTGTCCATGGTTAAAACTTTCAGAAAGCACCCCACTGGCCTTATTGCTGTAAATGATTAGGGTTCAAATCTGGAGGAAACACATTTTATGCAGGCATCTTTTCTACCTGCTCAAGTATTTGAGCAGATACTTGGGACTGTGTGTGCTCAAAACAAGATTATCATATAGCATGAGGTTATCCTTGGACAGTATCCAAGAGGAAAAATAAGGGGGAAATACTTTTTTAATACCGTAGAATGCTGATGCATAATCGCTTCATTTCAAGTGGCTTCTTCCATATGCCCTACATCCGTGATGGAGAACCTATGACACGTGTGATGGGAAGTGGCACACAGAGCCCTCTCTCTGGGCATGTGGAGCCATTGTCCGTTGCTCTTCCAGGTTCTGGTGAGCCAGCCAGCTGGTCTTCATGTGTGTGGGAGCACTGGAAACTGGAAGAGCAGCTGCCAGGTAAGTATGCACACGCGAGGAAGATGATCTTCCGGTTTCTGGTGCGCATATGTGTGTGGACCAGATGGCCAGTGCGCATGCGTGCACCGGAACCCGGAAGAGCAACGGGCAACAGTTTGCATGCCCAAAGATGCAGAGAGGGGATCCCAGCGGTCGCTTTCTAGGGGAGCAGAGCTATCAGCCAGGATGGGCAGGTCAGGGCTTCCCTCCCACCCCATCAGAATGGACTTCTTGCACAGGCCCAGCCCTCCAGCCCATGGCCGGCTTGGGCACCCCGGAAGAGCAGCAGCAGTAGCAGAAGGTCCTCAGTAGCGAGCCGGGTCCTCAGCAGCATCTCCATGCAGAAGCAGCTGCACTCTCCTTAGGCCCTCTTGGGGCAGCTTGCCTCCCTGATGGCGGCTCCTCCTCCAGCATCCTGTCCAGAAGTGGCAACGTGAAAACCGCCACCGCCCCTCGCCCCAGCTGGCTGTCCTGCCCGCTGCTCCTGCTGCTGCCCTGTGGCTACCGCTGCTGCTGCTGCTCTTCTGGGGCAGCAGGGCTGTGCAGGGGATGAGTTTGCACAGGAGGAACGTCTGTCCGGTACTGGGGTAAGAGGTGTGCCAGCCAGGAAGCGGTTGCGCTCTCTTGGCAGAAGTCGGGTGGAGGCTGCACTGGCTTGTTCTTGGTGGTGGGCTGGATCCTGCAGCATTATCATGGGATGTTTTTATTCGCCTTTGTTTGTGGGGGGAAAAAAGGCAAAAGAATGTAACACATGACTGATTCACCTTCTTGGGCTCGGCTAATCAGAGCCCTCCTGGAAGCTGGCAAGTTTTTTGGCGGCTGTCAAGATGGCACCACTATTTATTGAGAGGAGTTGCGGGAGGACTTGCACAGTTGAAAGGCAGAAGTCGGCAGGCCATGCTCTTCCAAGCATGGGGAGTGCAACTGACTCATGTGCCGGTGGTGGAAGAGGGGGAAGAAGAGGTGGCACTGTTGGCTACAGCCATAGAAGGTGAGGCAGTGGATTCGCTGACCTAGCTCTCTCTGTCAGGTGCTCCGGGATTCATTGGCGGTGTGCCAGGTGCTCTTTGGATGTTCCCATCTGGCAGCTGCGTGGAGGAATGTGCCTACCAGGTTCGAGCTTCATGGGAAGTGCTCCTGGCTAACACACTGCTCTGCCTTCTGACTGGGCTGGGCAAAACACTAGTAGCCACCGTGGTCATGTACAATTTCTACCGGTTGTTCCCTGGTGGCAAGATCCTATTCCTGGCTCTGACCAAGCCTTTGGTGGCTCAGCAACGGGAGGCGTGCGCCCGCCTCCTGGCCATCTCTGCTGTGCATCTGGCTGAGATGATGGGTGGGTGTTTGGTCACGTCCAGCCTGTGGCTCAGGATCGTGCTGTTTTTGCATGAGCCGACTTAATGTCTTTGTCTGCTCTGTGGGAAACTAAGCCGGATGTGATCACTAGTGGGGTGGGAGCAGAGCTATAAGACTGTGAAGTTGAAAAGAAGTTCCAGAATAAGGTACCTCTTTTATCTGTGGAAACGGACCAGTAACGGAACTGGACCGAAAGGATTTCTTTTTTATCCTTTTTATGTGCCTGTTTTGGAAGGGAGGTTTGTCTGGCGCCGGGGTAAGAGGTGTGCCAGACAGGAAGCGATCGCACTCCCTTGACAGAACTGGCGGGAGGGGGGTGCTGTGCTGGTTTGTTCTCGGTAGTGGGCTGGGGGAGGCGCTTCATTGACACCCTTCCAGTTTCCAGCATGTGCATGGACACCAGCCAGCTGGTCTTCACGCACGCAGGTGCCCCAGAAATCAGAAGACCAGGTGGCCAGTACACATGTATGCACCAGAAACCAGCTGCTCTTCCTGTTTCCAGTATGTGGGCTTACATGTGCACACTCCCCATTTCGGCACTCGGTGCCAAAAAGGTTCGCCAACACTGCCCTACATTGTCTGCATAGATTGTCTGTGCTGACCTAGCACAAAAAATACCACTTCCATTCTGGAACACCTAACACTATTTCAGCTTGTCTTAGCAGTGGACTACAATGAGACAGAGGTGACATCATTATTAAAGAAACGTGATGAAGTTTCACTTTGGGGCATTCTACAACCTGTAAAACATTGTTACTGATCTGCCTGAGCAAGCAAAACAAGAAAAATTATCTTATTTAACTTTTATCAAGCTGAATCAACACACAAAGCAGTATCAGGGATAAGTTACAACACAGATAAAACACACTTCTCTTCTACTGACATGTGGTATGATTTCATTATTCAACCTCCTATTTCTTTCAAGATATGCTATCCTCTGTATGAGGATTGTTTCTCAGTATACACCCAGGGAAACAATATAGGCAGGCAGAGCAGGAGAGAGGGGACACAATAGAAAAACCTGATACTTACTCGGGCCCCACAATGTGCTGCAATTTCTTCAAACGGAGCTTTCTGGAATTTTTCAACCACCTGCCGTCTCCTTTCCCTCTCTTGTTCCTCTACAGCGACGCTGTCGACTAACAAGAAAGCAAGACAATTAATGATTGGGGAGGAGTAGGATTAAAATCCTGCCCATTTAAACTTGAATTCAGCTTCCTGTCTTAAGCTGAAAGCAGAATTTGTCTTAATTTTTAAAGTTTCCTCCATCTGGTTCTAATTGCTGTGCTGTTATTCTGGGATGCCTATATAGAATAGGAGAAGGATGGAAGGCGTTAATTAGATCAGAGATTTTCAAAATCCCCCCCCCCCCAGTCAATCTAGTTTTAGCGGAAATAGTATGCAGAGACTGCTATGAAGAGACTTACCAATTGCTTTCTTGAGGGTTTCATAAGTGATCTCTTCAGCTGGTGCTCTCTTTGGGGGATTGATGGGAAGAACACAACAGACAAGGGTAGAGAAAGAGTATGTTAGAAACTAGATATGTTAAAATCTAACAGAGGTTTAGAAAGAAATCCTACTTTAAAGGAATAGTAGTCATCAAGAAACTTCATCAAGAAAAATTGAACTACCTCATCAAATGAATCATCTGTGTATTACCCCAAGAATATAAACAAATGATAAATCCTCTTGTCCATATTCTTGTCTGTTTTGCACCCCTCTAACTAAACCTCTCTTCTAAATAATTCTGCCACTTGCCCAAAACTCTCCTTGCTGCATGCCAAACTTCTAGATGGCCCAAGGCATTGGAGACACTCAACTATCTTACTAGGGCAGAGGTCTTCAAACTTGGCAGCTTTAAGACTTGTGGACTTCAACTCCCAGAATTCTCCAGCCAGCTATGCCTTGGGCCACCTAGAAGTTTGGCATGCAGCAAGGAGGAGAGTTTTGGGCAAGTGGCAGAATTGGCGGTTGGAGAATTCTGGGAGTTGAAATCTACAAGTCTTAAAGCTGCCAAGTTTGAGGACCCCTGTACTAGGGAATCCATCTTCATACATTTGGTTAGGATTTGATAAGCAGTCCATTGTTTTCTTTTCTTAAATTGTACTGTGGAGTTTGTTTAATTAATGAAAAGCATTTGTTTTAAAAGATTTATTCTCGTACTTCTATGAACTGTTTTACAGCTAAGAACATATAAGTATGACAGATTCAGAACAAAAACAGACGGAGAAGCACAAGAGCAACAATGTGAAAGTACATAAGCTTCATTTTTACATGCCAGAATAAAAAACATTTGGCATTTCATAATTACCCAGAGTGGGCTTCTGACCAGTTCGAAGGAAGGGAGGAAAAATCATTGAGCGTTATCTTGAATTAAAAGTTCTTATCCTTGACCTACCAAAAATTCAGAAGCAATATGGCAGCACCTCTATGCATCTGATGAAGTGAGTTGCAACTCATAAAAGCTTATGCCGTTTATTAAAATCTGTGAGTCAAAAAAGGTGCTGCCAGACTCCTGATTTATTGCTACTATAAATACAGATTTTCACTTAGATTAACTTTCCATCAAATCACAGAATTGAAAAAGCCATTTAGACCATTCAGCCCAATTTGTTATCTGTGCAAGAATCCTAATTAAAGCATCCACAAGAGGATATTCAGTTTCTATACATACACATTCAACAAACTGGTGCTCACCATCTCTTTGGAGAACTGATTCCACTGATGAATTCCTTCTACTACCAGGATTTTTCCTTAATATTCAACTGGAATCTATCTTTCTCTATATTAAAACATTTATTCCATATTCTGCATTCTGAGATAATAGAGAATGGTCTTGGCCTTTAGTGTGATATCCACAGTTAAACAATGTTAGTGCATCTTCCCATTATCATTTTTCTCAAGGATAGATATAAACATTTTCCTCAGCACCTCATTGAAAGCATTTCCAGGACTCTGATTATCCCAAATTAATGATCCACAAAGATAATCAGGGCACTGGAGACTACAACATATGACAAACGGTTGCCAGAATTGGGTATGTCTAATTTAATGAAAAGAAGGAGTAGGAATGATATGATAGCAGTGGTTGCCACAAAGAAGTGGGGGTGTCAACTAGTCTCCAAAGGCAGAACAAGAAGCAATGGATGGAACTTAATCAAGGAGAGAACCAACCTACAACTAAGGAAAATTTTCTTGACAGTTAGAACAATTAATCAGTGGAATAACTTGCCTCCAGAAGTTGTGGATGTTCCAACACTGGAGGTTTTAAAGAAGAGATTGGACACCATTTGTCTGAAATGGTATAGCATTTCCTTCTTGAGCTGGGGGTTGGACTAGAAGACCTTCAAGGCCCTTTCCACCACTATTATTCTGTTATTCCTTACTACTTCCTCTGTAATTGTACAAGTTTTTTTCTGAATATTTCTTAAAACATGTTATTCAGAAAGGGGAAGGGTACTCAACATTGGGTTAAAATAATGCAGAATACAGCGGAACTATCTTCCTATGATTTAAAAAGGGCACTATTGTTAATGATGTTTAATTCAACAGCACATCACAGTGCTGTTTCAAAAGCTTTTTCAACAGACATATCACAGTGCTGATTCAAATTCATCTTGTGGTCAACTTAATATCCAGATCCTTTTACCATATAATATTACCATACTAGATTTATGGAAAATCAATAGTTTCATCGGGATGATAAAACAAGCATTGTGATGTTGCAAGATAAGATCTGCCTTTATGAATGTGCAGTAATATGACATATATACAAAAGGCACGGAGAGTGTCATGATACACTGCAATGCTCATTTTGACATTTGTGCAGCCTCTTAGAATGTCCATGGGTATAACCTGAATCTACCCCTGTGCATTTGAGTTTGAGTGCATTCTTCACTTAAGGAAGTTAAAAATTCTGGATTTTTATCAATTAAATTTTATTCAGTTCTCTTCCTTAGCCTTTTGAAATAATTTTGAATGTTGTTTTTATCATCTGAAATATCAAGCATTCCATCAAGTTTTCACTAATCTACAAAGCAAGTTATTAACGAAACTGTTGAAGAATACTGCAAGAGTAGTGCAACCTCTCTTGAGCAATGCAATGTTTGAGCAAAGAAATGAACTCAAGTTATACTGTATTATGTCCATAGTGTTCTCACTATGAATATTACTTTACAAAGAAGATAATTGACATTGCTTATTGTTATAAGCAATACATATTCAGGTTAATTTCTTGTAAACACTGCAGTTTTTCAAGATCCTTATAGACTCTTATAGATTATGATCTGTTTTAGAGTTTTTCCAGGTTGCTCTCCTGCCAAAATTAGGAACATTGGTCCCTCCTGTAATCATCCTGTATTCTCCAGAATTTCCAAAGTTAATAAATAGGGATTTACCAACACTGTCCATGTTCCTTTGGTACCTGGGATGCAATTCATATTGCCTTAAAAATTTGAACTTGGAAATTTAAAACATAACATAGTCTGGAACACAACAGAATTAACCAATAAACAAACATATGGGATGAAGTAAACCGTTTCCCAATCAAGGTCCTATTACAGATTATCCATTTTAAAGCCCTCCATTTCTTATTGTTGGGCAAATGAATCCAATAAACCAGTACATAATATCGTTAGGTCCTTAAAATGCTGCTCCATGATAGATATAAATAAAATAACACCTCAAAAAGTATGATGTTGGGAAGAGAAGTTCAGAATAAAGCAAAGAGATCCTCACCGGTAATAAGTTCCCAACTATCCATTTCTCATTCAATTTATGCTTGCTGAGCCTAGCCAAAAAAGGGAACACTGAGAATGGCATACCTCTTCTTTCTCAGGGCTATTTCTGGATTCCACTTCAACTTGTAGAGAGATGGTCTCTCCAATACTCCTCCTCTTAGACAGCCTGTCTTCATCTAAAAGGAGAAAGGGAGATAAAATCATTTTCTTTCCCAGCTGAAAAGGTTATGTGTCTAGCATTATAAAGTGAGGGGAATTATTTGGCCCTGGTTTCCTCAAATAGTCCGGTGACAGTGATTGATAAATAAACACATCCTGCTTTAGAGAGACTAGATTTCCACAACATGCTAAACTCTTAATATGAGTTAACAAAACACAATTGGTGTGTTTCTTTTGAACACCTATTATGCAATAGCACAAACCATTTTACAACTCAACACGGTAGCCCATTTCATACAAAATACTAAGATAATGAGTTCCCTCAATAGGCTGAATCATTAACTAACCCAATTTTTGCTTAGTTTGGCATGTTGCGTGAATCCAGTCAAGGAGTCACATTCCTCTTTGTCCAGCTTCCTGGATCTGCTATCTTTGAGATTCTTGGCTACAATGGCAGCCAAAATAGTTATAGTGAAGGGGCTGCTATCATTTAAATTGTGGCATTGCACATGCATTTCCATGACAAAGAGATCTTGCTTTTAGTTCCTAGCCCTTTTTGCTTGTAATACTTTAATTCAAAAATACTGTGACATGTTCTTTGTATCACCGAGACCACTCAGAGGACTGTTTTAAGCAAAAGCAATCAGGACGTTTACAAGCATAGAAAACTCCTGAAAGATAGGATAACTTGTGACCATGAAAGGTACCATGGTTTTGCAGTAATAATAATAACTAATTTTAAAGCCAAGGCAAGTGCTTTGCTTTAGGGAATTAGTTATGATTACAAAGTCCTCAATTTTCCTTGAAGTTTTCAAGCATACCTTGCTTTCGGCTTATCTGTTGGCAAAATTACAAACCCTTGAGGATATTCCCCACCAAATCTGAACCAATGTTTACATAAGAACAAATGTGACTGTGCAAAGTAGCCATGAATGTTGCCTCTAAACTAGTATGTGCTAGATGAATCCAAAGGGACAATGACTTTTCAATCCTTGCCTATTCTCAGATCTGTGCCCCACCCAGTAACATAAATATCACACTCTAAAGCAACAACACATAGTTCTTGAGGTTGATGGACCATATAACTTTGTTTCACTTTTTTTTTTCTGTTTGGGTGAGAGACCCACAGGGTTTAGAAAACTATAAGAGGAAAATTGCAAATGTTCAGTTAAATATGGGTAAGAAAGAATGGCAGAGTTAAAAATAAAGCAATGTTGCTGTGCAACTCAAATCCTGCACAATAAATAACACTGGATGAAGCAAAATGAACACATCGCATAATTTATCCAAAATTGCTGGTCTGCATAGGTTTATTTCTGGTTTTTGCTAGTCCTGAAGTGCTCTATTACATACAGAAGGAGTAGAGTTTGTTTTTCTAAACTGCAGTTTTTCAAGTAGGCCGCATAATTGAATTCTGTGCCTTCAAAAAGCATTTTCTGGAATGCTTCTAAGTCTTAAGCAGAAAAAGACAATCTTCATTTCATTGTACTAGCTAAAAAGCCTCTCGTCCTCTCTTCAGATGTTGGGCAAATGCAAGGAATTGAATTCAGCTCGCTAATTATCCATCAAGAAGCCGTGGTTGATAGAGTGGGCTGTGTAAACACACAGATGACTTCTACAACCTGGAGACTAGTCTAGAAACCTAGAAGGCTTGAAGACCTCCAAGGTCCCTTTATTGTTATTATAGCAGACTTATATACCGCTTCACAGTGCTTTACAGCTCTCTCTAAGGGTCCTATAAGAGTCAGCATATTGCCCGCAACAATCTGGATCCTCATTTTACTGACCTTGGAAGGATGGAAGGTTGAGTCAACCTTGAGTCTGGTGAGACTCAAACTGTCAAATTGCAGGCACCAGCAGGCAGCAGAAGTAGCCTGTACTATTATTGCATTCTAACCACTGTGCCATCGCAGCTCATTGTAAGAACTCTGGTTCCTATTCTTGAAGAACCAGAATTACAAAAAGCAACCTTCATTGTTGTATTCTCTGTGCTTCACACAGTTGGGGGTGGGGGGTGGAAAAAGGCCACTCCCTGGGTCCCTCCTTTGCAGATTACCGCAGGGCAATTCTTTCTCACCTTTTATTCAATATGTACAGGGAATGGCTGGGTGAAATGATATGCCAGTTTGAGATTTCATTATATTATATGTGCCAATGTTAGGCTGGCCAAGTGAGGCTGTTGAGGTCCTATTCTAATGTTTGAAGGTTATCTGGGCCTGGCTGGAAAGGAACTGTCTCTGATTCAATCCTATCAAGAGCAAATAGCTGAAGATGCTAGGGCCTCCTAGATTTGGAGATAGCAGACGGCTATTCCTTCAGCATGTACATTAAAGTCGAGAGGGATAAATGAAACACAATGCTGTGTTTGAGTGCAAAGCCCAGCTGTATGAAACACAAAGACCACAATGAAGAATCAACCATCATCAGTTTGGCTCTTTGGAATACTTTTAAGTCAAAACACAACAGAAATTGACTCTAAAAATAATGATAAAATTCTCGAGTAGAGAAAATATATGGCCCATTGCCCTCATACCTGTCAGCTGAGGGATGTAAGGTGTGCTGAGCCTATCGGAATTGTAGCCACTCCCTCCCAGCACTTCACTGATCTTGCTCTGCCGGAAGAGAATCTCGGGGCCAAGGTGATCCAGGTTCCGTGACAACCTTTGGGTCAAAGCAAGAGAAACAACACATGACTGTCCCAATGACTCCCCAGGTACCCATATTACACAGCAATTGGTCTCCAGGGAAGGAAGGACACATGTGAAAAACAGAGCTGAAGGCAAACGATGGGATAATTAAGCAGGTTGAAAAGCCCACTTGTTCAAAGCATCATTATCTAAACTAAGGTTTCTCAATCTTATCAATGTGGTGCAGACCCACTCTCAGAATTCCTCCAGCCGGCAAGTCAATTCTGGAAGCTGAAGCCCATACATCTTAAAATTGCTGAGGTTGAAAAGCACTAATCTAAATTACAGTAGGGATATAATCAACATATTTTAAGCTAACAATGGCACTCATACCTGGGTTTCTCTACAAAGACACCTTCAGGGAGCAAGTAGGGAGCCTCCTTTTTCCTCATCTCTATAACCTGGAGAGAAGAAAAATGCAAGACTTTTTCTTACCAACTTGGTGTGGTCAGTCCCCACCGTAAAAAAGTATCAGTTTTTATCTGATCAGATATCAGTATTATCTTTGGATGCTCTGCCTGGCAGCGCTAATAAGCTCCCTTGCTCTGTGTTGCTCAGTGCTATGGCCATGGTAAGTATGAGCAGGTATTGTGACATAACCACCAGGTACAACTGATTGTGATGTCATCAACACTAGTTTCTAACGTTTGTCTAAATATTATTGAGTGCCATCATTGCTAAGAGATGCACAGAATGAATTAGAGTCAGGAGAGCACTGCTATTCAGGAATCTCTTGTTTAGTACTACTGGGTTAGCAAACTGAGTTCTCAGTATATCAAATCTGGGAGCCCGGTAACAATTTCCAATATACAGCTGTTGATAAAACCACCTGTACAAACAGTCCTTAATCACATCTAGCTGAAAGTTGATAAAAGTTGGTGCTTCAGAATCTCTTTCTTACATATGAGACATGCAATGATGCAACGCAACGGCAGGAAACCACTTAGTGTGATGATTCTGCATCATAATATATTGAGAAGAGATACAGAAAAAAGACAAGCACGCTTTTCAGGAAATGTCCAGCGAGCCTTTGGGTGGATGGGTTTAGTTCAGAAATGTCTCATACATGTGAGGCTGTAGGTAATTCATCTAACATGGCTGGGCATCACAACAGAGAAAGTCGTGTTTGGGGGTTCCCTAAAAATCCCGCTGGTTTTTACAGAGTATGGAGTGCTGGGACTTCGTATTCTTATGACTCTGGGTGCTCCAAATGTTTTGGACTGTAACTCCTACTGTGTTTCCCTGAAAATAAGACCCTGCCTTATATTTTTTTGAACCCCGAAATAAGCGTTTGGCCTTATTTTCAGGGAGGTCTTATTTTGGGGCATGTGGAGCAAGACTGGTACCCTCTTGCTGTCTTACCTGATTTCCAGCTCTGTCTCCCTAACCCTAACCAGAGGAAATGGCGGGAACCGGCTGAGCATGTGTTTAAATATTTTTGGGGAGGGCTTATTTTTTTTGGCGGGGGGGGGGAGCTTATTTTAGCACATGTGCTCAAAAGCCCGATTGGGCTTAATATCAGGGGATGTCTTATTTTTGGGAAAACATGATAGAATTGTCATCCACTCTATTTGGACCAAGCTGAAGAAAGTTTCCTGGTAGAAAAACAACAACAGGTTAAGGAAAGATAAGCAAAAGTAAGGACAAGTGGCAGACCTCATGAATATGCTGGCAAAAGGCGGGCACAGTGGTCAGCTGGCTGATCAGGTTCAGGTAGGCAGCTCCAAGGGCGTACAGGGCACAGCGGCTGTACAATGGCAGGTTATCCTCGTTCACCAGGGCCAGTTCCTGCCAACAGGACAGCAGCATTGTTAGTGAAAGGACAAGCAAGCTCCCACAACCATCATGTTCACTGACAGCCAGACACGTCTGAGTTTCAGTCTACATTCACTCATTTTGGACACTGAATCTGTATTGGCACCAGAGCCTGGAGGTATATAAAGCCAATCACCCAAATTCCACCAGAGAGAAAGAAAAAAATGTATTTTTTTTTAAAACCAAGAGAGTAGTTGGGAATAGCCTCAGAATTAACTGGCCTAAATCCTGGAGGGTCCAAGAAGAACGGAGGAAAATCTGTTTCAGGAAAAATGTTACCTTTGAAAGGATGGATAAAAATTAGATGGAAGTATTGCATAAGATCACTTTTCATATGATGTGCATATTTAAATTTAATTCCATTTCTATTTATTATTTGGATTGATCTCTCTCTTTGGGTATCATTTTTTAAATTAATTTATCAGAAAAAGTTTTTTGCCTTTAAGGTTAAAGAATTTGAAAGAGTATATTGATTTTTCGCAACATAAATGATGATAGTCTATAAAGATTAGTAAGTGCAAACAGAAATATATACTATTTTCCACAGCAAGAAAAAAAAAGTAGAAATGGTCAAACCGATTGCTTTATTTGAAGAAAAGAACATATCTAATTTTGTTTTCATTTGGTTTTGTGCTTGTGATGGGGTTGATCTCTCTTTCAAAGCAAGGGTTTCCCAGGTACACATATTTCCTTTTTTTTTTTACAGATAGTCCTCATTTAGTGATTACTCATAGTTATGGTGAAGAAAAAGTAATTTTGTGACCAGTCAGTGCTTGCATTTATGACTTTTGCAAGTCTATAAAGTAAAGGAAAGTTGATGTAAGGTCATAAACCTAGTGATCGTTTCAAGTAGCAACTGCTTTGCTTAATGATACTGCCAGTCGCAATTGTGGTCACAAAACAAGGAGTGTCTGTAATATATCATTTGGTTTTTTTACTTTCCAGTAAGGCACAAGGACTCTGGATCCCTAGCTCACACACAAGGATATCTTCTAGTAGACAAGTGATGACAACACTAAGGAGCTAAGGTGTGTAGACCCAGAAGAGAGAGATGGTTGAGATGGTTGAGATCCCTACAAGCCTAGCTCTGTGGGTACAATCATTATTGAACCTGAGCATGCATTAGATTAATGCCTTCATCAACTCTTATTTTAACAGATCAAAACTGCCCCAACGACCCTTATTTATTAAATATTTTCTTTTTCTTTTTTGAAATTTGCATGCTTTATCTTTGTGGTTCAAATTACATTATATTGTTAGCATTCAAGAGCATTTTACAGTAATTGGCACAAATTATATAACAGATCCAACTCCTTATATAAAATACACGCAGGAAACTCTTGCTAATTGCTTCTTCAAGGAATCTGATGAATCCAAAAAGGGCTGGGGTTAAAGAAAAAAAAAACGTGCATACTTGACCTCTTCCCACACTGGATGCTAGCGATTGGTTTCTTTTTAAATTCTTCCTACTTTTAAAAAACAGAAGCTGGCCAGAGTCATATAGATTCAGGCAGCCTCTAAATTGTATTAAATTGCATTAAATAAATAAATCTCCTATAACCCGATGGAGGCCAAGTACAATGAGAAGTAGAGTAAATATGGGTGTGTGGCATCTGGGATAGTTAAATATTTATTTATTTAAAAGATTTATATAGCCGCCCATCTTCTAACCAATTCTGGGTGGCTCTCAATCAGAAGTTAAAGCAACATGTAAAACCATATTAAAACTATAAAACTAAACACATTGAAACATTTAAAAAAAAAAACCGGCACCAAGTTAAACTTGTGCAGTCATCCAATCTTATCCCAGTGCTTAGGAGAAAAGCCAAGTCTTCAAAGCCTAATGGAAGGCTAGGAGGGTCGAAGCCTGCTGAACTTCAGGGGGTAGAGTGTTCTATAGCAGGGATCTCCAACCTTGGCAACTTTAAGACTTGTGGACTTCAACTCCCAGAATTCCTCAGCTAAACTTTGAAGAGCTGGCTGAGGAATTCTGGGAGTTAAAGTCCACAAGTCTTAAAGTTGCCAAGGTTGGAGATCTCTGCTCTATAGGGCAGGGCTGCCACAGAAAAGGAACACTTCTTAGCTCCCATCAGATGGCAATATTTCGGGGAAGAGGAAATGCGCCCACCCTATTTGGCCTGGTAGAGAAAGGCGGTCCTGAAGGTAATTTGGCCTTGTGTTATATTCCATTGCCATGTTATATGCTTTAACTAGCAGCTTGAATTGCCTGTGGAAAGAAAGCGGAAGCCTTGCACAAAAAAGATGTTACTTGGATAAATCATTACTGTGTATGAGGTACACATTTGCTTAATTAAAGGGAAGTCTGGAACAGGAACAAACTGTAAAAGAAATATAAATTGTTTTGCTGATCTCAGTGTCACTGTTAGCATTTGAATATGAATAGTTTTTCATTATTTAAAAATTCTGGAACAGCTTTTTAAGGCTATTAGCATTAGCACTAGCACTTACACTTATATACCACTCCACAGAGCTTTACAGCACTCTCTGAGTGGTTTACGATGTCAGCATATTGCCCCCAACAATCTGGATCCTCATTTAATGACCTCGGAAAATGGAAGGCCGAATCAAACTTGAACTGGTTAGGATCGAACTCCTGGCAGTGGGCAGAGTTAGTTTGCATTCTAACCACTGCACCACCACTTAGTAATGCTAGTGAAAGGACAGGCTTCTAAGTTATTGCTAGTAAATTTTATAAGAGTATTTGCTAGGTATCTCCAAAACAGAGTCGCATTCCATATCTAACCCAAAGCAGTGGTGGATTCTAATCAGTTTTACCACCGGTTCGCATCACGAACTGGGGAAAACCAGTAGCAACCCACCACTGACCCAAAGGTGCTTTTTCAGCAACTGGACTTTCTTGTTTTTTCTTTTGAAGATATTTTGCTTCTCATCCAAGAAGCTTCTTCAACTCTGACAGGATAGTGAGAATGCAAGGATTTATATTCCTTGCAGACAGATGGTAATCTGCATCCTTTTAGAGAATTGTTGACGTTACTTGGAGGTTTATCTGTGTCCTCAGGGTCACCTGAGTAGTGCTCCTGATTCCTGTAGTCTGCAATTTTTTCCCTCTGGAAATCCATTCCTACTCCCACATATTCAAAGGGTGTTCATCCCAAACCGTGTAGCTAAAATGAGCAAGGAATATAAATCCTTCCATTCCCCATTATTCTGTCTGAGCTGAAGCAAAACGTCTTCAAAAGAAAAAAACAAGGAAGTCCAGTCCATTTGCCTCCTGAAAAAAGCACCTTTGGGACAACCATGACTTGGATGACAGAGAATCTCTACAGACTTCCATATCTATGTTTAGTAGTAGCTCTTATAAACCTGTTTGCGATTTGCTACCTGAGATATAATCCTGTCTTCCTTGGAAGTTCCTTTTTATCTTTCCTGCTAGGGAATTGAAAGATTTGTCAGCCCGCACATACCTGTATGGCCAAAACCAACCGGATGAGGTCCACTACCACCTCTTCATTGGCCAGTTCAATGCTGATGAGTGCCAGTAGACTGTAGACAGCCTCATAGTGAGTACGACTGTTATTGTCTTCCTTGCAAGTGAAATACATGTGTCGATACAGCTGCTGGGAGTGCTGTGAACAAATATAACATAGCTTTTTATGAGGAGGTTGCCATTTCATTGAAGTATTGAAGGCAGTGCTTTTACATTACTTTAGCACAGGGGTGTCAAACTCAAGGCCTGTGGGCCGGATTCAGCCCAAAGAGGTGCTTAGATCTGGTCCACAGGGCCACCCTGGATACAGCGAGGGACCAGCCCATGATGCCTCTGCCAGTGAAAATGGAGCTCGGGGGGGGGGACGGGACGGGACATGCGTGGCCCTCCTGAGCTCTGTTTTCAACTGCAACAGCCTCCTGCAGCCCTCTACCAGTGAAAAGGGAACTCAGGGGTGATGGTGCATGCAGCCCAGGGGTGAAATCTACTTACCTTCCTTCCGGTTCGGAAGCTTTGCTAGAGCATGTGTGTGCATCACATGCATCCGCAGACCTTCTGCGCATGCACAGAAGCTAAAAAAACACATTACTTCCTGGTTAAAACCAGGAAGTAATGACACCCAGGGAGGTGGATGGACCTTTCCTCTGCCATTGCTACCGGATCACCAAACCACTGGCTAAGATCGCTACCGGATCGGGCGATCCAGTCCGATCTGGGAGCATTTCACCCTTGAAGCAGCCCCCCGCGCTCTGTTTTTGCTGGTAGAGGACTTCAGGAGGCCGTCGCAACACAAATGACATCAAGCTGGTCACGCCCCCCCTGGCCACACCTCCCCACGGTCAAACACAACCCTGATGCGGCCCTCAATGACATCGAGTTTGACACCCCCTACTGCTAGTGACTACAACCAATCAATCCCTATCTTTTTTTTTAAAAGAGTATTTGGAAAATCCTCAATACCTTTTTCATGAAGACAGTATCTTGGCGTGAACATTTGTCCACTTTCAGCTTCAGGATGGAGATATCACTGATAGTGCTGTGCAGAAAAAAAATGAGAAAAAATTAAATAGGGGTGTGTGTATATGGAAGCAGGCCATAAGTGGAAAAGATTGTCCATCTCTCCTCCGTTTTAGCACCTCACAGGATATTTCAAGGAGTGGTGGAATTGCATTTTTATGTATACTTTTTTTTATCAAGGAAAATTTTAACAGAATAGGAACAATATAAATTAAGTAAATAAATAAGCTACTTATAATTATTAAAAGTAAATAAAGTATTAAAAGTAAGAAAAGTAATTACTGAAAAAAACACAAAGAAAGAAATAGAGAAAGGAAAGGAATAGAATGAAAAATTCATAAAGAAGCAGCTTCCAGTCTCCTTAAAGTAAAAATTCATTTATATTTTACTTTCTTTAATGCTACAAGATTTTTTTTTCTTTCCATAGTCTACCCTTTCTAATCATCAAAGGGGATGGTAAAATTACAGTGGTGTTATCAATCAAAGCAAATTTCCAGCAAATTATATAATAAACCCTGTGAAGGAAGAATACGTGTATTTCAAAATAAACCATAGCTTTAATCCCTCACAAATTTTTAGAACAACAACTGCAAAACAATTATGATCAACAGCTAACTGGGACAAATATGTGTAGTGCTCTCCACACCATCATCATCATTATGTAGACAATATGGAAGAATGAGAGCATGTAGTCACAATGTTATTATGTGATTACCAATTGACAACATTGTTCACTTGGCCAATCATGACGAAAAAGCATTTCAAGGGAAATTCTACCACTGAGCAATATTAGGGGAGAAGAAAAAACCTTTTTGCATAAATATTCTTTGCATATATTTCTATTCTTTCTGATGCAGCTATATTTAATCTGTGCGTTCAGAATTGCTGAATGAAACTTTGGTTCAAATAATTGCCATAATCTTTAGACTTGCTAAAAAGGCCATCGCAACAGCGAACAGGATATCAAGCAGTTTCTACTTAGGAAGACAGAAGGAGAGCAATATGTATTCACATGGTTTGTAGCAAAATTATCTATGATACTTTCCCATCTCATATAATATCTCCACTCTATCACAAGAAAAAAAAAATGGACCGCAAACCTGATTGTCTGGAATTTGTGCTTATTTCCATGGCGATCAATGAAGCTGATGAGAATCTGCAGAACAAAAAGGCGAATCTCTGCATCGTCCATTAACGTAGCTGACAAGAGCCTGTCCAGGAAGGAGCTGGGAAGGGCTGTGAGCATGTTACTGCACTGGAAACCAGTAGAAACCTGCAGGTTCCATAGAGAGCCTCTCCATTAATCAATACTCAGCAGTTTGTTCACAATGCAGTCAATAATAATGACAGCTAGAGCAGCCAAGGTATTGCTAAAACAACCTTCTCCCATTCTTCCTAATTTCTTTTTCAAAGTCTTAATTTGTCTAGATGTAATTTGTGTGTCGGAAATAGATTAGATTAGATTAACAGAGTTGGAAGGGACCTTGTAGGTCATCCAGTCCAGCCCTCCACCCAAGCAGGAGACCCTATACCATTTCTGACAAATGGTAATCCAATCTCTTCTTGAAGGCCTCCAGTGATGAAGCTCCCACAGCTTCCAAAGGCAAGCTGTTCCATTGGTTGATTGTTCTCATTGTCAGAAAATTTATCTTATTTCTAGGTTGAATCTCTCCTTGTTCAGTTTCCCTCCATTATTCCTTGTCTGGCCTTGGGAAATAGCTTGACCCATTCCTCTCTGTGGCAGCCCCTCAAATATTGGAACACTGCTATGTCTCCCCTGGTCCTTCTCTTCACTAGACTAGCCATGCCATGGTTGGTTTCACATGTTAGTCTAGGTTAAAATGGCATTGGATGATTTGTAGTTTAGCATGTGGGAGAGAAGTGGTAGGTCCAGCAAGTTATAGAAATACAGTAACTGCCTTTTGTTAGTTTAGTTTTAATGTATTATTAGAAAAACTATGACTCCTTGGATCATTGTTTCAGAAATATTTCCTTACTAGATTCCTCAGTGCCTCCAACAAAGGCAGAGCTTTTAATGTACTGGAAAAGTTCTTTAAAATTCAGGGAGATATTCAGATGTATCGAAAGTACCTCATGCTGAACTGCGTAGCAGTCAAACGTCAAGAACTGACCACAGGAATTAATTTATGACATTTTATACTTTGTCGTAAAATGCTTTATGATTATGATGTTATGCCATAAATATTTTATAAACTCCCCCAAATTTCAATTGCATGGGAGTCAGAGGTCCTGGATTTTGGACACATTCTGTAAATTAGCCCATTTGAGGTTGCTCAGTTCAGAAGGTTTTGTCCCATGATGCAGCATTTCGCCCAGTTGAAGATTTCAGACATGTGAATTTTAGTAGGCCAAAAGGTACATCATTTCTTATACAAATGAGGTATCTATTTTTCCTCTGCAAACTTCACATGAAAATGGAACATCTCTTTCACATACCTGCAGGAGAGATTTTAGCAACATGATTTGCGTCAATCGATTCCTGTTCTCCCTAAAAAGAAGAAAAAAAAAAAGATAAACACTCAAGATTGAAGCCACATGGAAAAAAAGGCAGCCTACAAAACTAAAGGCCCACCAAAATCAGGACAGGATGAATAAGAAAATCATCAGCTGGGAATGAAATTGTGTATGAAACATAACCAAACACATACAACCTCTTATAAGGATGTATCATTAGGCAGCAAAATAACATTCCTCCAGCCACAGGGTGGGGAAAATCTGAACCTGCTGTGGTTATGTGGGTGAAGCAAGCAGACAGGAGGAAAGGGTCACCAAAGCAGATGTGCTAATGGGAATGGAGTAGGGTGAGGAATGTCATCATACCAACTGGTCCTTCCCACCACTTTCAATGTTTTGAAAAAACAGAGTTTGTACTCTTGATTTCCAGCAGTTCTAAACTAGAGTTTCATCTAACTCAGAGGTCTTCAAACGGCAGCTTTAAGACTTGTGGTCTTCAATTCCCAGAATTCTGGGAGTTGAAGTCCACAAGTCCTAAAGCTGCCAGGCTTGGGGACCCTTGCTCTAACTCCATGGGTTATAGAAAAGGGATGTGGGAACTACAGATGGCCTACCGTACAGCAAAATATTCTAACAGCTATTGCTACAACTTCTCTCATATAAATCTGTTCAAAAAGATTACTGCTTTCTCTGCCCAATTGTCTATGACCCATTGCCAATTTCTGTTCAACTAATTGCTTTTTACATTATTGAGAAATAGAAGCACTTTTTTCTCTGGCAACATAAGCACTGTGGATAAATTTTGAAAAAGTTAATATTGGTCAGAGTCATTTCTCTCACCTTCCCCTCTGCAACCCAACCCCAAGAAAGAAAAACATCTTGATCTAAAGAGCCAGGAATTTTTAATTGGATGGATAAACTCTTCACAACATGGACTTCTAATGTGCCATTAGATATTACAAAGGGACAGACACTCTACTATGAATTGGCATATCTAAACCAGCTTTTTCACCAAGCTACTCAAACATGTATCTTTTTCAACATCTCCATGTAAAAATCTATTCAGAAATGTGTTGATGCTTCCTAGTTTTTTATGTTTCCTACTCCCCACCCCCAAAGAATTCACAATTCTCTGACAAGATACATTACATAGAAAGGTGGCCTATGCTCAGCCAATAACAGAATTACTCTTCTAGTCAAAAATTAAATATTTATTTAGGGTTGAAAGATGCAATACTAATTAACTTTGGTTCAATCCCAACAATCCAAGCTTGGATAGTAGAACAGATCTGGTTAGTAACGAAATGGGAAACTATAAAAAAAATGCCAGGATTATAGAGTAGACTAGAAATTGAAAACCATTTTAGAAGAGGGCAAAGGTGACCTCTTTTCGTATTGCTGCCAAGACAACTACCACTAACAAATTAGGAGACAAGTTCAAATTGGAGGAGTCTTTACTTTTATTAGTCTTGTGGGAAATAATCAACAAATGTTCAATAATAATCAACTCTCCCTTAATCAGTTATCTTCTGCATGACAGTGCCCACAAGTATATCAATAATAGCAAGAGCAGCAATAGTTAACTCATCATACTAACTGTAAAGGCACTCACCTCCTCATAAACCTCCAATACCATCTATCCATACTACTTGCTAGAATGTTCTTCCTAAATTCATTCATCCTCGTTTAAACTTTACACTGCTTATCACAGCTTTCCAAGTTGTTAAGCAGAGTTGATTCCCAATCTTTGACTTAAATGATGATGACAATCTCTGAATCTGGCCACTGAATTTTCTAGTGAAAATTCCTTTTGTGTTGACAGAATATTAAGTATTTTCCTCAGAAAATGTTAATATATGTTAATAATCCTGTCTGGGGTGATGTAAGAGCAAAGAAATTGTGTTTTGGCTTAAAGTCCAATTAAAGGATAGCTCTATGTTTGGCTTGTATCCCTTTCTGGCTATAATAGAAATTCATATAAATTATCATTGATTCATATTCAGGGAAAGCTAACAAGGATCTATACCAATGTTCAATGAAAACTTGAAGACATGTGGACTTCAACCCAACAGGGATGGCTGGGGAATTCTGGGAGTTGAAGTCCAAAAATCATGTGGCCAAGATTGAGAAACACTGATCTATTGAGCATTCAGTTATATGAACTACAAGAGTTACGGCCCAGAAATAAATTCCCTTCCTCAGCAGCCTATATTTTTTGATAATCTGATGTAGCCCAGCATAAGTATAGATTCTACAACTCAGAAACAAAATTATTTTTAATTTTAAAAAATCCAGATTTTTCAGTGTTGTGGAAAAAAAATACTTTTAAATAGTTTCTTCTTCTATTTTCTCTACTGCTGCCTTTTTAAAAGAATTGTCTTTAAGATAAGCATGTTGGCTATAGATTATGGGAGTTTAGAAAACATGCTGTAGGTAAAAAGTTTTTCTTGAAACATACACAATTTCCCTGCACTTTTCTGTTCAATTAATTGCATAAACAGAGATACATGAAACATGACTTCGAAATTAATGAGTAACTGCTTGGATTACATGTGATGGACATGAAGATGGACAAGGAATTAGGAGATTCTTTGGACAAAATTATATGTCCTTTAAGATTAAAATATCCTCCCATTCAATTTTTGCATTGTGACACTTAAAACGGCAAATTATTATTTAAAAAAAACCTTATTAAAAATGATCTTGAAATGAAGAGGAAAAAACAGACAGAAGAATGAGAGTAAAATAACTTGCCCCAAATTGGCATCCTCTATAGCAGGGCTGTCAAACTCCTGGCCTGCAGGCCAGATGCGTCATGCACTGGCTCCACCCACACCCCGTTTAGCGAAAGGGAAAAAAGTCCCGATACGTCACATGACGCCGCCGTGACAACATGAGTTTGACACCCCTGTCCTCCAGTGTTTAATAATACAGCTATAATTATTAGATAGCACAGTCAATCGCAGTGTGATAATAATGGAATTATAATCCAACATACTTAGAGGGTTCCAAGCTGGGGAAGTCTAGACTGTAGGAAAGGAAATTAAAAGAGAGGGAGAAAACGAAAAAGAAGGGGAAAAAAAGAGAGTGAAAAAGAGTGTTGTCCTCACCCAGCTTTGCCCATGTCTACAGGGTGATGCAGAGAAGGAAGCGGAACTTTGCTCATGATAAACAGCATGACCTCCGACCTCTGATAGGTGGGCAGAGTGCTGGCAAAAGAACCTGGGAAAAGACAGAGCAGGAGAAGCATGCAAGATAGTCTAGTAGGGGTGAGGAAAGGCACAGAGCTGGTATGGGGACCCAATCTAGAAAGGACAAAAAAAAAAAAAAAATCACTGGCATGGAAGTGTAGTTTTTCACTAAGATTTTCTTACTGCCAGGAAAAACTCCTCCTTATCCTATCAGAAGGAGAAGCCACAAACCAGTTGGATGCCCAAGGAAAATAGATCAGGTCTTTCTATGAGTTGCTGTGCAAGTTGCTGGGGAGATACTACTTTCAAATCTTGCTTGGTCACTATATGAATGCAATGCTGAATCGACAGCAGAGAGCCACACAATGCTGGATCTTTGGACTGACCTAAATTGCCAGGCTCTTCATTTTTTTTGAATGGCCCTTTTCCTGAACTATCTGGGTTCATCAATAAAGATGCAGCAGAAAAATTAAGGCAACCCATGTTTCAATGATAAAGTGCTCTTTTACTAAAGCACTTAATTAATTAAACACACCTCTCAATGGTTTAATGTGTAGGTAGTCCTCAACTTACAACAGTTCACTTAATGGCCGTTCGAAGTTACAACAGAACTGAAAAAAAGCAACTTACGACCATTTTTTCCCACACTTACAGTTGTTGCGGCATTCCCATGGCCATGTGATTTACATTTGGATGTTTGACAACTGACTCGCATTTATGACGGTTGTAGCATCCCGGGGTCATGCAATTACCTTCTGCAACCTTCTGACCGGCAAAGTCAATAGGGAAACCAGATTCCCCATTTAACAACCGTGTAACTAGTTTAACAACTGCAGTGATTCACTTAACCCAGTGTTTCTCAACCTTGGAAGCTTGAAGATGAGTGGACTTCAACTCCCAGAATCCCCCAGCCAGTGCTGCTGGCTGGCGGATTCTGGGAGTTGAAGTCCACCCATCTTCAAGTTATCAAGGTTGAGAAACACTGACTTAACCAATGTGGCAAGAAAAGTAGTAAAATGGGGCAGAACTCACTTAACAAATTTCTCACCTAGCAACATAAATTTTGGGCTCAATTGTGGTCGTAAGTTGAAGACTATCTGTATGAGTATCTATGTATATACTGTGCACATATATACAAATATGTGTATTTTTAAGGAAGAAGATAGAGTGAAGGAAACTGTGAAAAATAAAGAGACTGGGACCACTTCAGAAATAGTTCCAGATTCTCCATTCTCTTTTTTAATGAGTCGAGCCTGATGGGCCAGATTAGGAACTTCTGCTGGCTGAGGAATTCTGGGAATTGACGTCCAAAAGTCTTAAAGTTGCCAAGGTTGGAGGTTCCTGGGCCAGATGTAAAACTATGGAGAACTGGTTGAAATAAATTAGATCAGACTCTTGGGCAGGATTAATAGGATGCATGCTTAAGCCGAAGAATATTCAAGGCTGAATATTGAGAAAGCTTCAAAATCTCCCCCTCCCCAAAGAACTGCCTGCTTATAACCCCCAAACTTCAGGAAATCATTGAGCAATTTCTTCTTTTCCTTCTCTCTCTCTCTCTCTCTCTCTCTCTCTCTCTCCCTCTCTCTCTCTCTCTCTGTCTGTCTGTCTGTCTCAGGTGTTCAAGGATTCCCAAGTCTCTTGTGACCTCTGCTGGCCATTCAGTGCATAAAAGTGAAGAGTAAAAAAATATTACCTTCTGCTTTCCTTCTAGATCAGAGGTATCAAACTCCATTGCGGGCCACATCAGGGTTGTGTTTGACCTCAGAGGGTGTGCATGTGTGAGGTCAGCATGGGCACAGCCAGCTCAATATCACTCGTGTCAGGGGTACCTGTGGTGGCCTGGGCGGGATCCTCCTGCAACCCTCTGCCAGTGAAAATGGAGCCCGGGAAGGCCATGCGTGGCCCTCCGGAGCTCCGTCTTCACTGGCAGAGGCACTGTGGGCCGATCCTTCGCTATTTCCATGGCGGGCCCACGGGCTAGTTCTAAGCAACCCATGGGCAGAATTTGGCCCGCGGGCCTTGAATTTGACACCCCCGTTGTAGATTTTAATGTGAAGGTGCCCATCATATTTGTTACTTGGGACTTAGTGGAAGCTACAGAGTGGCCTTAGAATAGTTTTTAATCTGCTGAATGTTAGAACCAACAGACTTTCAAGAGTACTATTATAAGCAAGTGCGGGTGGTTGTGTGCTTTGCCCTCATTACTAAAGAAGCTGCTCTACTACTGATTCAGCCTTCCATCTTTCCGAGGTTGGTAAAATGAGAACCCAGGTTGTTGGGGACAATATAATGACTTGGTAAACTGCTTAGAAATGGCTGCAAAACACTATGAAACAGTCTATAAGTCTAAGTGCTATTGTTATTTCCAAAGATCAGGGAATCCAGGCATCATGGTTTAGTAAGTACCAGTCTTCTAAATCTTTTCTAGTACCTAACTTTAAAAGCAGATATGGATGGCTGCGTATGGTCCACCAAATATTGCTGTTGTTTCATCCACTAACACTTGCTGGGGTGACAGTTTTGCAACATTTGGAAGGCCACAAGTTTACCCTCCCTTAGCTTTGCCATGAAGCAAGGACGAAGGGGGGCTGTAAGCAGCTTCATAGAGCAATCCTTCTATTTACAAATGGGACTGTCATATCAAAGACAATACATTATTGGTGGAATTGGCTTCACTTGTATGGGTTAAAAACCAAGTTTAACACAGCATTGAAGTTACCGTATTTTTCAGAGTATAAGACGCACCTTTCCCCTAGAGGGGGGGAAATTTAGGTGCGTCTTATACACCGAATGTAGCCCCGCTCACCCACTGGCCCCCATCTTTTGGCCTCTGCCTCGCAGCAGTTACCTCCTTGCAAGCAAACAGCAAGGGAAAACAGCTCCTTTCAGCTTCAGCACATCCTAATTAGCACAAGTTGATTGGATCGGCCTCCCGACTCTCAGCTGATTTGCTCTCAGCTGTTTTGCGCAGGGCTCTGCTGCTTGCTGCAAAGAGGTATATTGCTGGAGCAATTTTTTTTTTCCCCTTGTGCTAATCAAGCTATGCTGAAAATGGAAATGAAAGTAAAGCAGGCTGTTTGCTGCAACGAGGCAGAGACAGAGGCAGAGGCAGAGGCAGAGGGAGATTTCTTTTCTTCTTTTCCTCAACAAAAAAGGTAGGTGCGTCTTATACTCCGAAAAGTACAGTAGTTCAGACCTCTCACTACCAACTCCAAAGCAATGTTTTCCCTGTGCTATGGAAGTCACACCATTTTTGTATCAAAACCGTATCAAATTGCTGCTTTAGTATGAGACATGCAAAGCATGGCACAAAGAACATGTATGTTCCATATAAAGACCTTATTAAAAGGGAAAAGAGAAGGGCTAGGTCCTTACCCTCTCCACCAATCTCAAGGCCAGTGGATTGGTCCCAAAGTTTCCCATAATTAGCACAGTTCTGGACTATCTAAGGGTGAAAAATCTAGGAAAAAATAGAGAACTTGCCATTGCTTTTTTGACTAAACCTCAACTAAGTATTATTGGTGACATCGTTTGTGCCCTAGGTTCCCCCTGGAGTTTTATCTTGGAAGGCAATAAGAACATTCACACTGAACTCTTGCTTCCAGATCAAGCAAACTGCTCTAGAACTGTTTAAATGTCTATTGATTATAAAGGCAGCAGAGTTCCATGTGCCTTTTGGTGCAAATTTCAAGGAATGGTTCTTCTGGCAGAAAAGTTCTAGCACAGGGATGTCAGACTCGATTTCATTAAGGGATGCATCAGGGTTGTGTTTGAACTTGGGGGGTCAAGGTGGGCGTGGCCAGCTCAATGTCACGCGTGTCGGGGTGTCTGTGGTGGCCTGAGTGCTCTGCCAGTGAAAATGGGCTCCTGAGCTCATTCCAGGGCGGCCCCACGGGCCAGATCTAAGCACCCTGCGGGCCAACCCCGGTCCCTGGGTGTTGAGTTTGATACCTCTGTTCTAGCACAAAACTTGGACTAAGCAAATGTGATATCATCTTAGATACATTCATTTTGGAGCTCATTTAGCTCAGAAATGTCTGTTTAGATTTACAACAATTTACCAGGGTCTTCCCCAAGTTGTGCTTCTCAAAATCCTTCTACCTGGAGATGCTGGCTGGGGAATTCTGGGAGATAAAAGTCCGCATATGTTAAAATGGCTAAGATTGAGCAACACTGGTCTAGAAACTCCAGTTAGCCCTATAAAATTCCCAAGAAGTTATACTGAGCTGTGAGCCATGCAAAAACACAGCGTGCATCCAAATAACAGCCCCTCACCCATTCTTTGAAAGATTCTGATTCCATTGCAGGACTAGAATAGTCCCTTAGGGACTTTAAATGGCTCGGCATGGTTTTTCATTATTTTAATATGGAATTTACTTGATTTCTGAAGGCACAGGCTGATTGTTTCAAATTGTTTTTTTATTGCTAATTATTACTGTGCCATCAGCAATCAAGGAGGAAAAAGGCTGAGTTAATTTTTTTAAAAATAGCTAAACAGAGGCAAATCTAATAAAACAGTTCCTGTAACACAAAGGATTGCAGACTTGACTCTAATTCAGGATTTCTCAATCATGACTTAAAGGCCATCCTGTCTGGGGCTAATGGGAGTTAAGAAAAGCAATTCTAATTCAACTAAATGACAAGATAAAGAATTAAAGAGGAATCTAATGAAGGTTCAAGTTTTGCTGTAATGAGAAAAATCAACAGTAGTAAAGGAGTTTGATTAAAAATCTAGATAGATTTGTTTTTCTTCTGGGATTGCTTATAGAAAAATTAGTGCATTTATTCCTTCCTTCCAACACCAAAGACACATAACTGACAGATCTATACCGACTAACAAAAGATGGAAATTTCACATCTGAGATGTGCTTTGCCAAAATTACACAGTGGAAGGGACCTGTAGAGATTGGTTGAGTTTGGGAGACAATTAATGATATGTAGTTGCTAAGTTTCCTATACATAAAGATATAGTTTTGATGTACTGGCAGTGGTGGTGATCAATCATAACTTTCGTCCTTTACAAACAAACAATAAACAAACAAACAAGTTCCTAGGCTCATGATGTGGGAGAAGCTTCAGAAGACTCTCATCCAGGATCTTATGTGTTTTGGTGAATGCATGTTATATATGGTATGTCTTTGATTTCCTTCTGTCTGAATCAAAGCAAGACATGCAGTATTCAAGAAAAATTACTGTTTCTATTTTCCTATCATTGTCTCTTTGCTAAATTACTAAAAATAAATAAATAAAGAGCTGGCAGGATTCATTTCAACTTACAAGACTAATGGAAATCTTTGATGGGGAAAAAGCATCTGCAGTGCTAGATAAAACCAATCGTCCTGTCTTCCTAGTTTCCAAGCAAAAATGGTGCCAATGCTTGGGGTTATTTAGCATACCTGTGGTCTTGATTATGGCCTCCTGGAACATTCTTTCTTCATGCTCCTTAATGATCTTGGTGCCACCAGCAATGACGCAATCATAGCTACCCGTCAAGGCATAGTCAATACTTAGCCGCAGCTGCCTTAGAAGGGTATTGAATACCTCTAGCACAGTTGGTCCTAGAAACAACACACAACATATCTTTGGAAGAAAGAATTCTTGATGAACGTATCTCTTATTTTATGTACACTGAGAGCATGTGCACCAAGACAAATTCCTTGTGTGTCCAATCACACTTGGCCAATAAAAAATTCTATTCTATTCTAAGAACATTTGTGGGTTCCTGTGCATACTGACTCCAATGCCAACGGAACTAAATGTTACAGGCATGTTGCCTAAGGATTTGAATACATCTATATTCCAATTGAACTATCCAGGGTATTTTGATGGAAAAATGAGAATTCCTGGACAGAGTTGATGTTCTCCTTTTAGTTCTCCAATCTTGGCACTTTCACTTGTGTTGCCCTATAAATCCCATCGTTTTTTTTTTAAAAAAGGGAAAAGTAATATGTATTTATTTTCATCTTAAAAATCCAGTTCATCCATCAAGCTGCTCTTACACGTCTAGTTTTAGCTACTCTGAAATATCTCCTAAAGAACAATTCTTGATCAATCTTTTTAATTGACCCATCTAAGCTTCTGTCTCCAAATAGGTTGATCCATACATTAACTAGCCTTTTGAGAAATTCAGTTTTTGGAATTTTAAGAACTTTGATTCTTGAAGAGATAACCCTTTTTTCAGGGATGACTCTCACCCTGGTCACCACTTCCTTACCCTCCTACCATCGGGAAGGAGATATAGAAGTATAGCCAGCTGCACAAATAGGCTGAAGTTTTTATCAGTGGGCTGTCAGACTCCTGAATGCGAAATAATGTCATAACTATGTAGTACAATGGACTTGCAGGGCCAGCGCAATGTGTAACATGTTCATACTGGTGCACTAGGACTGGGTGTTTTGTTAATATGATTTATTGGGTTAGGGATTTTCTGTCTTCACTGTGGGTTGTATTGTGTTGGGTGTGTGTGCACTGAGGGAGCTCAACCAATCTCATTGTACATATGTTGTGCACTGGCAATAAATGCATTGACATTTGCCATGAAAGGTCATCCAGGCTGCTTACCAACAGATCCAGAGGCTGCAATGATGGCTGCTTCTGAGAGGACCTCAACTATCCCTGCCCGCACAGTGGCAGCACTTTTGCTGTTCGCATCCAAATGGCTCAGGAGCTGCTGAATCACCAAATGGGAATGCTGTGGCTAGAAAAAAAAAAGCTAGAGCAGATCCGGAAATAACACGAAGGGCTATAAATACTAAAAGAGGAATATGAGAGGTTGAGTTATGGAAGCCAATGATAAGGGTGCTGAAGTCTTCACACTCAACATTAAGTAGCAAATATGTCAGGTCACTACATATCTCTCCCTTCTCCTCCTCCCAGGTTAGAATACTTCGCTATTTAATGAAAAGACTCATGATTACAATACCAATCATAGGATTGCAGGATATGCACAGAAAGTTCATGCTGAGTAACTTTTCCTTCGCTTTTAGCCTGGATGCAGAAAAGCTTTATGTGCCTAAATCAGTATATACCTAGAGCCTTTTGTCATACCACTTGAACAAGGATGCATATGTGTTTATAGTGCATGACTGGACTAGTTCATATATCTCATAGTTCAATTTTTTCCATCTAAAAAAATATATGAGAGCATTTAAACCTCCTTAAGGAAAGAGATTCCATACTGAACCATGGAAACTGGGCACTTTTAGATTCACCCACATTGTACTTGTTGTATGAGCTGCATGGGCTCTTAGTTTCCATCTACTGTAGGTGCAATTTAATATGGCGGTTATCATTTTTAAAGACCTACACGGCATGGGGCTAAGTTATTTGCAGGGCCGTTTCTCCCTAAAGCATCTCCCCTTCCTATCAGATTGGCTAGGTAGCCATTTTTCAATAGGCAACACTTGCCTGAAATGTTATCATGTAGTGGGACCTCAGAAGCCACATTTTCAGTGGGTGCTGTTCTTTTATAGAACACCCTCACCCCATGATCTGGCAGATGCCCAATCTTTTAGCCTTCTGGAAGGTCATCATGATCCTGGCTTTCTATCCAGGCACTAGGCTAGAGTGAGGATGTCTTGGGTTGGTTGTTGGGACATCTCAAGGGATGAACAAGGCACAGGGTCTTGGTTGTGTTTTTATGGTTAAAAAAAAATAGTCCTGGAATTTTATTGTTGCTGTGAGCCATCCAGAGTTTAAGATAGATGGTCATATAAATCGTATAAACAAACAAACAAACAAACAAATCTGAATATTTTAAGATATGGAGACAATTTTACAATTGGCTAGAGAAGAAATATATATAGGGTAATGTTGTAATGAAATATGTGAAGAGGAAACAGGAGAGAGAAGATGAATGTACGAATAGCAAAGTAAGAAATGTGGGAGAAATGTTACAATAAATGAAATGATGGTATTATGAAATGATTAACATAGGAGAACAAGAAGACACAAAATATGTACTCAAATGAAGCACTGAACAATTGATTAGGTATTGTATGCTTGTTTGTTTATAAAATAATTTGTTTCAAAATACAAACAAACAAACAAATAAACAAACAGTGTTGTTTCTACTATGGGTCATGCAAAGTTTGGTGTAGTGATTAAAATGTTGGCCTAGAAACCAGCAGATGGAGAGTTCTAGTGTCATGAAAGCTGATTAGGTGTCTTTTGGGCCAATTACTCTCACTCAATCCAACCAACTATAAAACATTGCTATTGTGGGGAAAATATTAAGAGAAAGGGGAAGGGAGCACTATTTATGTGAGCTGTCTTAAATTACTTGTAAAGTAATAAAGGCAGGGTAAAAATCAATCAATCAATCGAACAAACAAACAATCAAATAAATAGTATTTAGGTTGCTTGGTGATTCACCAAGGGAGGTTCTGCTCTGAAGTTTAAGCTCTAAACTAAACTTTGTTATACTGTAGGAATAGGAAAATAGAAATGTCTTCTTAATGCAGATCTCACCTGAATGGAATACATGATGATCTTAAAGCAACGGATTGCGAAGGTATTTGGCTCCCAAAGAGAGTGGTTATCTAAGTGACTTTTGGGAAATAAGAAGGAAATAAAGAGATATGAATTTAGCAGACTTGATATAATTGACTAATCATCTAAATTAAAAAGACTTTTTTAAAAAAAACTTGATTTATATGCCGCCCTTCTCTGGAGACTCAGGGCGGCTTACAATGCATTAAGCAGTAGCCTTCATACTTTTGTATATGAAAATGAAAACATTCATTTTCAAAAATCAACAGCTTTAAATTAGCAAATGAAACCAAACCTGGCTATTTTTTTTAATAATGTAAAAAGGCCTCTCACCTGTGACGAGAGCTTAGAATTTAATGTTTTAAGCCAATAATGGTTGTAGGTCAGTCTGCCCGGGAGGGGGGGGGGTTGGAGGCAGTTATTTTCATGAAGAACTTTAAGCTGGAGCAAACCAAAGTTGGTTCTAAATAATGATCCATTATATTTCTCACTACAGAGACCACCCAGATGTTTCTGGAGAATGAGTCCACAACTAGTCAATGAAAGACAGCAAGCGCTGGCTGAGGAATTCTGGGAGTTGAAGTCCACAAGTCATAAAGTTGCCAAGGTTGCAGACCCCTGATCTAGAAACAGGAGCCTTTTGGTCAGAACAGCCCCAGTTCTAGAACAATTCCTTTGTCACTGGATCAATTGCTTCCTTATTTAGTATTAGAGAGGAATAAAAATAGTTGTATTGCAATGGGACTTTAAAAATTATACATTTCTAATTTTAATGCCACCATTCAGTTATATTAGATGGCTTTTCCTCCTATCCTTGTTTTAATAAAGTTTACTATACACTACCCTGGAGTGGTGTGATGGCCTAGAGGTGGAGTTTTCGCCTCATAATCAGGAGGCTGTGAGTTCGATCCTAGGTAGAGGCAGATATTTCTCTCTCTGGGCACACTGAGAATATATCTGCTGAATAAAATTCCACATTGGCAACAGGAAGAGCATCCGGCCATTAAAACACTCTGCTAGCTCCATTCAGTTGCCCAGACTCCACCCCGCAAGGAATTATGGAGTCGTTAAATGATGATGATGATGACTATACACTACTCTGGAGACTAATTAGGAGAGGAGAAGGGCTTTAACGTTAATAATTTGCACTGTAGCTCAAATACTGTTAACACTGATAGAGAACCAATGACTGGATTTAATGCAACATGACAGAAGAGGCTAAAACTGATTTATGATTGAGGAAGTTGTAAGAAGCCACTGTCATCTTAGCATGTTGGCTGAACCACAGCCATAACAACAGGTCTTAAGATGGTTTATTTTAAAGGGATCACCGTTCACGTGCTAAACTAAGATTTAGCCTAATGTGGGAATTAAGCTTTTTGCTTAGACCAAGGGTGAGCAATTGTGGCTCTTTTACAACCTGTGGACTTCAACTTCCAGAATGCCTGAGACAGCCAAGCTGTCTCAGGAATTCTGGGAGTTGAAGTCCACAGGTTGTAAAAGAGCCACAATTGCCCACCCCTGGCTTAGACCAATTCACAGCCTTGTTACAATTTACGGGAGTAAGATGAGATCACTTTGTGCAATATCCCCAAATTTCTTGGAAAAACACTTGAAGGAAAACATGCTATTAATAACGGTGATCATCATCATTGTTTTGCTGGAAGACGAAATTCAATGCACCCAGTTTTGATAAACATCTCCTAGGGGAAACTGAGGCAGCTGTAGAACACACACTGTGAGAGACTTACATGAGGACAGGCTTGATTGCATTTTTGATATTGCCATAGGCTGCCCGACCCAGGAGCTCCCGCAAACATCGTTCAGCCAGCTCTGCTGGGTTCTCTTTCTCCTTCTCCGTTGTTTGCAAGGGTGAGGGAGAACGGCTAAAGGAAACAAGGAAGGGAAAATGAAGCAGCTACAACTTAAATGTCAAACATCCATTTCACAGACAAAATGCAAGTAGCATCCCGCCCCCCCCAAAAGGTAAAGGTAAAATTTCCCTTGCACATATGTCCTAGTCATTCCTGACTCTAGGAGGCGGTGCTCATCTCCATTTCAAAGCCGAAGAGCCAGGGCTGTCCGAAGATGTCTCTGTGGTCATGTGGCCAGCATGACTACACACCAAAGGCGCACGGAACGCTGTTACCTTCCCACCAAAGGTGGTCCCTATTTTTCTACTTGCATTTTTTATGTGCTTTCGAACTCCGAGGTTGGCAGAAGCTGGGACAAGTAACGGGAGCTCCCCACCATTACGCAGCACTAGGGATTCGAACCACTGAACTGCCGACCTTTCGATCGACAAGCTCAGCGTTTTAGCCACTGAGTCACTGCGTCCCTTATCCCCCCCCCTCTAGTTTTGTTTAAAAAGAGACTTTGGGAGGCAGAAATGCTCATTCCTTTCTCTCTGCACATGGAATGAAAATTGGAGCACACTTTCCCTTAATAAAGATTTTATTAGAAGGAAAGGATTACAGTACAGGAAATGTTCATTTCTCTGCAGACAATGGCCACAACTTTCCATACGATCCACATCTCGAGAATCATACAGACACTTGATGAGTCATGCAGAGATCAGGAAGACGGCCTCCTCTGGGTCATTGTTGTGTCTCTGTGCTAAAATTGATCTAATGAATGCAAACCATTCTGTGTCAGGACAATGAATTACACCAAAATAGGAATGTAAGGCGTATCTTTACAAAAAAATTTTAAGTCTCGCGAGCCAGAATTTTGTACTCTGAGCACAATCGTTCTCCAGGATGTCAGTCAAAGCCTTTTTCAAGGCAACCTGCAAATTGTGAAGGTCTGAATGTCAAAATTTCTATTTTCTAACTATCATAATTAGTCTATTCCTGAATTACTATACATTTTCTCCTCTTAGTTTAAAGAAAATCTCAATTATTTACATATTCCTCATAGCATGCTAACATGTCAGAATGATTTTGTCAAAATTGAGAACATGGTTTGTACTGGCAGGCTCTATTAAAGCCTGGATCACAGCAGGAAGGGTTTCCAGTGTTTTATAGGTCCCATTATCTCCTTTGCAGACAAAATCATGAGAAATCATGCGGTTAAAATTTGACCATTTCCTCCAAAGATCCAGGCTTTTGGGAAGAAATCTTTCAACACAATGCTAGGAAACTATTTGTGGCTTGCAGCCATAGGATGTCCACCTCTGATATATGTCAGAGTGAATAGAACTATTTCTATTCCATAAATCTTCTAGAATTCTATAAGTTCATGACTTTTATAAAGCAGAATGGTGGGAACATCAGGATAGATAAAGGTAAATTCTTCATACAATACATCGTTACGCTCTGCAATTTACTGTTTGGAAATACAGAGAAGGCTGCAAATTTGAATCACTTTAATAGACGGATTAGAAGAACAACTTCAGAAAGATGGTGTCAGGATAAAATTGTGTGCTATCTTGTCTAGAGGAAAGTCACAATATAAACCTACTAAGAGCCATGGTGGCGCAATGGTTAGAATGCAGTACTGCAGGCTACTTCTGCTGCCTGCCAGCTGCATGCAATTCTACAGTTTGATTCTGACCAGTTCAAGGTTGACTCAGCCTTCCATCCTTCTGAGACCAATAAAATGAGGACCCAGATTGTTGGGGGCAATATGCTGACTCTGTAAATATCTTAGAGAGGGCTGTAAAGCGGTATATAATTGCTACTTATTAGATGCATCACATAATCACTTAAATTAGTGGTATAAACATAGAGACAAACATGAAAAAAGACAAAGTGCAAGAGACTGTAGTAGGAATGTTACAGTTCAGGCACGAAACAAATGAATCCAAGATTAAATCAGTGTGGCGGTAACCTACATCTTTGATGAGCAGATGTTGTTGTGCATGTACCCAAAAGGAGACAAATAATTACCGTACTTTCTGTGGAGACCAAGCTACTCATTATAGGGTTCATGATATTAAATTTGCTAGGAAAGTCTGATGTATTTCCAATTTTAGATTTTCACGAGTAGCAAAGTCTAATTTTTGCAAGAACAATACCAACAATTCAGGTACCTTTCTGCTTCCTCTGCATGCTGAAGGTTGAAGAGCAACGAAGGCACAATCTTGTCCATATGTTGAGGGTCCCAGATGTTTGCCTGCAACTCATCATTAACTGTTTTCCGAACCACACCCTGTAGTCCTTTGATGCCAGACATCCGGATCCTTTAGGAGTAAAAGACTCATTTTAAGAAGGTAACAGGAAATGGGATTTTCCTTCTATTTGTATCTCTTTGTAATGCTTGGCTCCTGAAGGATATGGAATTTGTATATTCTAGGGCAATGGTTCCTAGGGTGCCACACTGAATGCATAGAGGCACTGTGGGATATTTTACTACTTAATAAACAGAACTGTTAGTGAATTAGCTGCAGCACCCCAGGATGTCACAGCACACAGTTTGAGAACTGCTAAGGGCCCTTTGAACCAAGGAAGTTTGAAAACTTCGGTGCTTGGGAGATAGGAGTAATTCTCCAGCAATTAGAAGGGAGATCCTGTAGTAACAATGGCTTCTAAAAAAGTTTTTAAAAAGTATTTTTGACATCAAGAGCCACAGCAAAACAACTGTTCATTATGTTTAAATAGTACAAACAATGAAATAAGCAAATTCAATGCACAAAGATGATCATGGTAGCAGCAGGCCAGTTAGAGAATGTCAAAGCATCTCAGTTCAAATCCTTATTTTTCTATAGGCTATACATAATTTAGCTGGCCATTTTAATCTTGATCCAGAGTCCTATTTTAGCTTAGTGAATTTGATGAAATCATTGTAAGGGGAGTAGGAGAGAAAACTATCTATGCTGTTTTGGGGCTTTTGGGTGAAAAATATACTGGTAACTAGAGAAATAATTACTAACAAATATAAAAAATGAACAATAATATTACATTACTAATGCAATGTAAGAATAACAGAGCCAAGTTGAGCACTATGCATGTACAATTTGAGCACGTAATTAACAGAATGTGTTACTTTGAGTTCATCCATTTCATCCATTGGCAGTCTACCCATGAAAGAAGTAAGAAAAAAGGGTATGTGTGAATGTGAAGGCAAGAGAGAAACTCTGTATTTTGCAGTCAATTTCCTTGCACCTGGCTATTTTAGTATTCCTGAACTGGATGATTTATTCAGGAACATGGTACTTTATGGTAACATTCTCCTCTCTCCCTCAAAATAAGGATAAAAATCTAAGCATCTACTCAAATGGTGAATGGTGGTGATGAATTTCATCAGTAAATTTAAAACTCAACTGAAATAACCCCTTTCACATTAATCTGTTCTGAACCTCCTGCCAAACCAGGTGGCACAGAATTTTAAACCTAATATGAGGGAGGACAACATTTGCCCCCAACCCTCAATTCCAAAACATGTAGAAAAGAATAAAAACAACAGCATTAATAAGAGGCAACTAGCTGAAGAGCGTTAGTCACTAATTAGGTGACTACATCAAAAGACCCCATCTTATTATATTGTAAACTACCACCTTCACCCTTAGCCTTGACTTTTCATTATCCCTCAGCTTCTGAAAAGCTTTTCCAGGCTTCCATATTTGTCAAAGAGCAAGACGAAACAATTAAAACACACCCTTAGCAGATTAATTGTAGGACACAGTTCATCCTAGGAACAGCAGGGAGCATGATAGTGGGCAGATGCAAAAATAGATCTAAGACAGCAGCAACCCACAGTGCTTGGTAGGTGGGGAAGAGGAGGGCAAAGAAACACGAATTGCTTTTAAAAGGGGCTATGGTTGACACAGAGCTGGCTGGCAGTAAATAATATGCATCAGATTCTACTAGAGCAGAGGTGTCAAACTCAAGGCCTGTGGCCCGTATCCGCAGGTGCTTTGATCTGGCCTACGGGACTGACCCGGAAACAGCAAAGGACTGATCCACAACCCTCCAGAGCTCCGTTTTTGCTAGCAGAGGGTTGCAGGAGGCTGTCGCAGCCAAAAATGGAGCTCATGAGCCGATTTTTGCTGTCAGAGTGCTCAAGCCACCACAGGTGCCCTGACACGAATGACGTCGAGCTGGCCACGCTCACCCTGGCCATGACCATCCCAGCCCCCCCCCCAGGTCAAACACAATCCTGATGCGATCCTCAATGAAATTTGACACCCCTGTACTATAAGAATCATCTTCATGAAAAGGGAAGGGGGGTTCTCTATGAAATTTGTCCTTTTGGTGACTATGACTTCCAAAGATAAAATGATGATCACATCCAGAATTCTGTTTTAATCATTCTTGTGATATTGCAGGAATGACAAATTGGAAGATTGAGGGGGCCTACTGATTGAAGAGATTCATATTCCTCAGTTGTTATTTTTAGCGATTAATCCCACCCATCTCAGCTAACATGAAAAATTGTTACAAATGGCAGATGGATAGGAATACAAGACTCATTAATTAAAATGGAAGTAACCGGTATAGAAAATAGCACAGTGATGAAGATATTACAGCATGCTTGGAATATCTGATGGGTGCAAAGCTGGTGTTCTTGAGGACAAGATAAATGGAGTGGACTTAAATTACTGTATCCAAATTTCAATGTAACATTGGAACTAGGTTTTTTATAGAACAATTTGATAATGAAGTCAAGCTAATTAGGAAAGTCTAATCAGGAATTCTTTAAATACAGCTTGGATACTGTGGGGGGACATTTTAAGTTTTGGAAAACCTTTGTTGAAATGAAAGCGGAAGTTCAACTTGGTCAAAGTTGCTCCTTCCAATTTTAAAGTTGTTTGAGTTAGGAAATGCTCCTGTTATATCTATTCTTTCTGCCTATACACTAAATTAATGCTGGGCACCACCAGGAAACAATCTGTGTATGTTTTATACCCAAGTTTGGAAAAGCAAGGTTTATTTATTTCATTTCATAGTGTTCTGGGCACACAAGCGAATAGGCTTTAAGCCTACAGCAAATACTTGCCCCTGGGTCTGGATCAGAAGTGGGTTTCAGCAGGTTCTGACCAGTTCTGGAGAACCAGTAATGGAAATTTTGAGTAGTTTGGAGAACCGGTAGTAAGAATTCTGACTGGCCCTGCCCCCATCTATTCTCTGCCTCCCAAGACCCAGCTGATTGGGAGGAAATGGGGATTTTGCAGTAACCTTCCCCTGGATGGGTGTGGGAATGGAGACTTACAGTATCCCTCCTCTGCCATGCCCACCAAGCCATGCCACGCCCACCAAGCCACACCCACAGAACTGGTAATAAAAAATTTTGAAACCCACCACTGGTCTGGATGGCATAATGAATTAGAAACAGCATGAACCACTTCACACTATTATGATACTTTTTGTATCAGGCCTGATTCATCTGTCAAACTCATTCAGGGATTTGAGTTTCCAGGGATTTCCAGGCCATGGATCTCGTCTTTCTTTCTAGGAAAAACTCCATCCATTCTTCCTCAACTTGCCTTGACAAAGATTTAACAAGATAGGACTTACAACATCCGTATAGATTACTATACTAGGAGTTTGTTAGGGAAGTTTAACAGGAGAAAGAGAACACATGCTTAGGGAAGCTATGTACGTATTTTTCAGATTATAAAACGCACCTTTTTCCCCTTTAAAAAGGGGTGAAAATTTAAGCGCGTCTTATACACTGAATGTGCCCTGCCCACCCACTGGCCACCACCCTTTGGCCTCTGCCTCCCAGCAGTTTACCTCCTTGCAGCAAGCAGCAAGAAGAAATAGCTCGTTTCAGCTTCAGCACAGCCTAATTAGCACAAGTTGATTGTCCCCCAACTCTCAGCTGTTTTGTATGGCCTCTGCTGCTTGCTCCAAGGAGGTAAATTGCTAGGAGCAGATTTTTTTTCTTTTGCTAATCAAGCTATGCTGAAAACGAAAATGAAAGTAAAGCAGGCTGTTAGCTGTTTGCTGCAAGGAGGCAAAACTGCTGGGAGGCAGAGGCAGATTTCTTTTTCTTGTTGTCCTCACCAAAAAAGGTAGGTGCATCTTATAATCCGGAACATTTTATACTCCGAAAAATACAGTATTTGAAAGGACTATGGCTCAATTGAACAACTCTCTACTATAGTTTATTGTAACATTATTTCTTGAAGAGTAAGAGGGTATAAGGAATATAAAGAATGAGCCCACAGAGCAAGCAAATAGTTTTTTAGGTGAGCTTGGATTGGGTTCGGGGGGTCTTAGTAATTCTAAGTGAAGAATATGTTCCATACTTAACTATACTTGAGAAGTGAAGATATAAATGTTTCTCTTGGATGGAGTCTAGAGCAATGTTTCTCAATCTCAGCCATGTTAAGATGTGCAGATGTCAACTCCCTGAGTTACAACCCATGGGAGTTGAAGACAACACTCTTGAAATAAAAAACCCAGACAAAGTTTTGTGAATTGCAGAAATGAGTGAAAGTGTGATCTAATAATATCTATTACATCAGCAACTGAAATATATAATTTGTTCCCAGAAACCAAAGCAACAGAAAGGGAGGATGTGTGTTAAATTACCTATCTCTGCCCCAAAATTAAAGTAGGTAGAAGAGAGAGCAACTGGGTAAAATAAATGGAGGAATGAATAAAAGCTATAAGTGATATTTGCTTTGTTGCTCAAAAAAAGAAGATGTAGATGATGCTTTCCAAAGGCAAACCTCAGAAATTCTAAAATGGTATGAATTATTAGCGATGCAAGACTATAACTATCATCACATCTGTTGGGGGGGGGGGAAGCTTCTGCTAGAGATGGTTCAAGAAATTCTTGACTTCTCTTGTTGACAAATTTCTCTTTTAGAGGAGGGACAAAAGCAGAAAAAGGTCGGTTAATTCTGACTAACTTGAAAACCACTTTGGTGTACTATTAAGCTGCTGCATTAGAAATCAGAAGAAGATAAATTCTGCTGCTCTCTTTTAGGCATAAAGACTGGCTGGGTGATTCTGGGCCAGTCATTCTCCCTTAGTCCAACCTACCTCATATGTGTCGTGGAGAAAATAGGAGATGGGAACATTAGATATATTACTGCCTTGCTACCTTGAGATGAACAAAAACAGAGGCAAGACAAAAATCTAATAATAAATGTAAATAGGCGATCTAAAAGGGGAGATACTGAAAGCACAATTATAGTGGGGAAAGGAAAATAAGAGACCCAAAGCTAATACGGCAGAACAAAAGTTTACTGAATATTTTATTAAGGGACATACAGAGGTGATAAAAAGAGGGCCTTTATTAGTAGAAGAATAGACTTCACAGTATAGTTTCTTCCTATTCTAAGATGCTGTTTTAGGATTAATGTCACCACTATTTAAAATCATACATATTCACCACACCCCCTCTACCATCATGCAGAATTTCTAGACAGCCATGTGCGCTAGGAAACTTGGGAATTGAATGCAGCCTCTCCAATAGTATGCTGAACGTATGATATACAAGGAAAGATTAATGTTTCTCATGTTGATTTTGCTTGCCCTTAGAACAGCATCTAAACTCCCCAAAATGCAGGTACTGTTGGCTGTCCCCAAATTTATCTAGGTTCCAAGCAACTGGGTCACAGGAAACATTTTAGAGATAACATTTATGGTGTCAAAGACGGACATCACCAATGGTGGTGAAAACTGGGGGAACTCATCCCACAGATGCCCTCACAAACTGCATGGGGGTAGAATGGTGTGGAGGGGAAGACTCCAATATACCAGTTCTATGTCTTTCTGGCCATTTTTGGAAGACAAAAGCTCATTTTCCTCTCCTGAGAATTGTTACGTTTGAGGGGGTGCAGCGGCAACTCGGCATCTATTTATACCACTAGATGGAGCCTACTGTTCTCTCTTTTTTAAAAAAATCCAAAATCTTGAAAATATAATGAGAGTTTGGTCATTAAAAAAAGGATTTTTTCCAAGGCATAACACTGTTTGAAATTATGTACTCTGTTCACTGGCTGAATATCTGCACTGACTTACGAAGTGAATCTAGAAAGCTACTATGAATACAAAGTGAATCTAGGAAGATACTGTTCAATTCTACTGATGGAAAGATGGGGTTTTCTGCAATATTCAATTATTAGTTGCTACACATAGATCAGTGTAGCATGCTACACTTTACTAAAATGGAGTTAGGTGGTTTGCCTGTTCTGGAAATATGGTTGTTACGTGACGGCATTCTATATTTATATTTATATTAGTTTGTTTTGTTAGTATAACAAAACAAGTATAACAAGTATAATTTTGTTGTTAGTTGCGAAGTAGTGTCCGACCCATCGTGCAATGTTCCTCCAGGCCTTCCTGTCCTCTACCATCCTCTGGAGTCCATTTAAGCTCACCCCTACTGCTTCAGTGACTCCATCCATCCACTTTGTTCTGTTGTCCCTTTCTTCTTTTACCGTCAATCTTTCCCAGCATTAGGCTCTTCTCCAGTGAGTCCTTCCTTCTCATTAGGTGGCCAAAATATTTGAGTTTCATCTTCAGGATCTGGCCTTCTAAAGAGCAGTCAGGGTTGATCTCCTCTAGGGCTGACCAGTTTGATTGTCTTGCCGTCCAAGGAACTCGCAGGAGTCTTTTCCAGCACTATAGTTCAAAGGCCTCAGTTCTTTGGTGCTCAGCCTTTCTTATGGTCCAACTTTCACAGCCATACATTGCAACTGGGAAAACCATAGCCTTGACTATGCACACTTGTTGGCAGGGTGATGTCTCTGCTTTTTAGAATGCTGTCTAGATTTGCCACAGCTTTCCTCCCCAGGAGCAAGCATCTTTTAATTTCTTGGCTTCAGTCCCCATCTGCGGTGATCTTGGAGCCCAGGAAAATAAAATCTGTCACTACCTCCATTTCTTCCCCATCTATTTGCCAGGAATTGAGAGGGCCGGATGCCATAATCTTAGTTTTCTTAATGTATTTTATACAATATATATTATGTAAATTTGATCATATTGTATAATATTTGATCACACTGTAGAAGCTTTGTATAAGAGCCAGTTTGGTTTAGTGATTAAGGCATCAGACTAGAAAGCAGGAGATCATGAGTTCAAGTCCCACCTTAGCCCTGAAAGCCAGCCAGATACTTCGGACCAATTGTCTCTCTCAGTCAAATCCACCTTACAGGGTTGTTGTGGGGAACATAGGAGAAGGACTTGTCATGGACTGACCACTCGCTCCTTCGTCTCGACTTTCTGACCGTTACACCCCATCGCAGGGAGGCGGAACCAACTAGGTGGTTCCGCCCCAGGCGCCTGATGGATCCTGATAGGTTCCAGACGGAGCTTGGGCCATTTCCTGAGACACTGACACGCGACTCGGCTGAGGACCTGGTGGCTGCCTGGGATAGGGCAGCCGGTGGGGCCTTGGACCGGGTCGCGCCTTTGCGGCCTCTGACCCGGCGCCGAACTCACTTATCTCCTTGGTTCACCGAGGAGCTGAGGGAGATGAAGCGCCGGAAAAGACGCCTAGAGAGCGATTGGAGGGCTAGTCGCTCTGAATCCGACTTAACACTAGTAAGAGCTCATATTAAGACTTACTTAGTGGCAATAAAAGCGGCGAAATCTAACTATTTCACCGCTCTTATTGCGTCATCAGATAATCGCCCAGCCGCCCTGTTTAGGGTGACCCGCTCCCTCCTTCACCTGGGAGCGCGGGAGGATCGCTTGCAGGGTCGTGCTGAGGATTTTGTTCAATATCTGGATGATAAAATAACTCAGATTCGGGATGAGCTGGCCTCTGACTGGGTTAGTTCGAGCGAGGTGACTGAGCCCAGTCTTGAGAGTGTTATCTGGGCTGAGTTCGATCCTGTGGCTCCTGAGGACGTGGACAGGATCCTGGGTAGACTGAACGCTACCACGTTTGTTGGACCCGTGTCCCTCCTGGTTGGTGCTGGCCTCCCGGGAGGTTACACGAGGCTGGCTCCAGGAGATTATAAATGCTTCTTTGAGTGAGGGTGTCCTTCCGCCTGCCTTGAAGGAGGCGGTGGTGAGGCCCCTCCTCAAGAAGCCCTCCCTGGACCCGGCTGTTTTGGTAAATTATCGTCCTGTCTCCAAACTTCCCTTCCTAGCGAAGGTTGTTGAGAGTGTGGTGGCGCGGCAGCTCCCCCGGTACCTGGATGAAGCTGTCTATTTAGACTCGCTCCAGTCCGGCTTCAGGTCTGGTTACAGCACCGAAACGGCATTGGTCGCGTTGGTGGATGATCTCTGGAGGGCCCGGGGTAGGGGGTACTCCTCTATCCTGGTGCTGTTAGACCTCTCAGCGGCTTTTGATACCATCGACCATGGTATCATGTTGCGCCGGTTGGAGGGATTGGGGGTGGGGGGCACCGTTCTGCGGTGGTTCTCCTCCTACCTCTCCGATCGGTCGCAATCGGTGTTGACAGGGGGGCAGCGGTCGACCCCGAGGCGCCTAGTGTGTGGGGTGCCACAAGGGTCGGTCCTCTCGCCCCTTCTGTTCAACATTTATGTAAAGCCGCTGGGTGAGATCATCCGTGGTTTTGGGGTGGAATTCCATCAGTACGCTGATGATACTCAGCTGTACATTTCCACCCCAGACCACCCCAACGATGCCGTGGAAGTGATGTCCCAGTGCCTTGAAGCTGTGCGGGTCTGGATGGGGAGAAACAGGCTTCGACTCAACCCCTCCAAGACCGAGTGGCTGTGGCTGCCGGCGTCCCGATATAGCCAACTGACTCCATCGTTGGTTATTGGGGGCGAATCATTGGCCCCCACGGAAAGGGTGCGCAACTTGGGCGTCCTCCTGGATCCACGGCTGTCATTAGAGGATCATACGACAGCTGTGGCCAGGGGGGCTTTTTATCAGGTCCGCCTGATACGCCAGTTGCGCCCCTTTCTAGATCGGGACTCCCTGCGCACAGTCACTCAGGCGCTTGTCACGTCTCGCTTGGACTACTGTAATGCTCTCTACATGGGGCTCCCCTTGGGATGCATCCGGAGGCTTCAACTGGTACAGAATGCGGCCGCGCGGGGGATTATGGGAGCGACAGGGCGCTCCCATGTGACACCTCTCCTGCGTGAGCTGCATTGGTTGCCGGTTGATTTCCGGGTGCGTTTCAAGGTGTTGGTAATCACCTTTAAAGCGCTCCATGGCTTAGGACCAGGGTACTTACGGGACCGCCTTCTGCCACCTATTGCCTCCCACCGGCCGGTTCGCTCCCACAGAGAGGGCCTCCTCAGGGTGCCGTCAGCCAGACAGTGCCGGCTGGCGACCCCCAGGGGGAGAGCATTCTCTGTGGTAGCCCCCACCCTCTGGAACGATCTCCCTCCAGATCTGAGAACTATTGCTGACCTCCGGACCTTTCGTCGGGCGTTGAAGACTCATTTCTTCCAACTTGCCGGACTTGCCTGATCCCTCCTATTTTTAAATATTTTAAATTTTAAATTATTTTTAAATTATTTAAATTTTTAGAGTTTTAGTGTTTTATTCGATATATTTTCAGCCTAAATTTATATGGACTTTTAGTACATTTTAACTCACTGTATTGTTATTGGTTTTAAATTGGCTGTTCACCGCCCTGAGTCCGGAAGGAGAAGGGCGGTATAGAAATTCGATTAATAAATAAATAAATAAATAAATAAATAAATAAGGGGGTTGTATTGTGTGTGTTCACTGCCTTATTTGCAAAAATTATAAAGGTGGGATACAAATAAATACTTATCTGATTTATATTTTCATACAGTACATACGTACCAGGGGTGGGTTCTACTTACCTTTACTATCAGTCTGCAATGGGATCATGCGCATGCACTCTTGCGTGTGTGCCTTGCTTCTGCACATGCGCAGATCACTAATGATGACATCCGGGGCAATGGGCGGGGCCTCCCGCTGGTTTTACTACCGGTTCTTGCGAACTGGTCCAAACAGAGGGCAACCCACCACTGATACGTACAATCAGTACATACATGCTCACCACACTAGATAATTTGCATTATGCAAAGCACAGAAAGGCAGTAAGAAAAAGCTTAAAGGCATGGGGAAGGAAACAAAATTGAAACCAACTATATATATCAGACCCGTTTATTATACCTATCTGTACTGTACTTCCTTATGCTGCTTCACATAAACCATGACAACATGATAGAAAAAATTTATCCTATTCAGTTGGGACTGGATCAGGGGGAAATTCACTTATCTTCCTTACCGGTTTGCAAATGTACGTGCACCGCACGCTTGCTCACTTCATTCGCATGCGCAGTCGTCCACGCATGCGCAAAGCCTTCTGTGCATGTGCAGAGGCTGAAAATTGTCACAAAAAAGGGACATCATGATGGCTGTGCGGATGGGCAGGGCTTCGCATAGTTGGCCCTACTGTATCGCGCGATCCGGATAGAACCGGTTGAATTTCACCCTTGGACTGGATGGAATTGATGAGGTCTTCAAAAAAAGAGAGGTTTTTGAATGAAAGGCAATGAATATAGCAGTATATGTATGTGGTGGAAACTAGAATAGCTTGCAAGAACAGATCATGTATGAAGATGGAGTTAATGGAGTTGTTATAACCTAGATTTAGCTTTTTTCCCCCCTTTTCCTTTTTTCTCTTTCATAGTATCTTTGGTTATTTCTTATCCCTTTTCTATGCTTGGCTTAATGTTGCTTATCCTGAAAGGGAATAGTATGAACATTATCTATGTAAATAGCTGGGCACACCATGGGGGGGGGGGGCGGGGGGGGGGGAAGAATTTTGTAACCTGCTTTAAGAGCTTAGCATGCTGTGTACAGGTACCATATGGATTTAGCTGCAGAAAATATATAACCTTGTTACTGAATTTATCCATTTTCTGAGAGTGCACTGTACCAGTGAATCATAAAATAAACCTAGGAAGGAAATTTGCACATCACGCTATGTCCTTCAAAAATCTAATCAAAGTCATCGGTAACCGAGCCTAGGACACACTAAGTTTTTGATCTGGTTAACTGTGTGGTTAACACCATTACTGAGTAGCGGTCGGGAGGACAAAAGGAGTAGAAAAGTAGAAAAACAAGAATTTCTTAGGCTGCTAAAGCCACCAGCACCCATTTAGGTTCATAGAATAGGAGTTGGAAGGGACCTTGGAGGTCTTCTAATTTAACATGCTACCCAAGCTGGAGACCCTATGCCATTCCAGACAAATTGCTGTCCAATCTCTTCTTAAAAACCTCCAGTAATGAAGTACCCACAACTTCCACTGGTTAATTGTTCTGTCAGGAAATTTCTCCTTAGTTCTAAGTTGATTCACTCCTTGATTAGTTTCCATCCATTGCTTCTTGTCCTACTCTCAGGTGCTTTGGAGAATAGGTTGGTTCCTCTTGTCTGGGACAGCCCCTTAAATATTGGAAGACTACTATCATGTTACTCCAATCCTTCTCTTTGTTAAACTAGACATACCCGGTTCCTGCAATCGTTCATCGTATGAAATGTGCTTGAATATTAGTAGCTCGGGTTGGTAGTTAGGCTGTTAGTTTGAACCCTGTGCTTGGCAATTTGGTTGCAAATGTTTTGTTACCATTCGAGGAGACATTGTCAGTGCATTTTGAATTGTTCATCATATGTTTTAGCCTCCAGTTCCCTAATCATCTTTGTTGCTCTTTGCGGCACTCTAGTCTCTACTTACTTTGTCCGGATCTCCATGTCATCATGGCTGGAGTGGCACATTTCACTGAAGCGGGAGACAAAAAAGTCATAGCTCCTGTGATAAGATGGAGTGTCTTCTTCAATGTTTGCAAACTTCACAAACTGGAGAAGAGAAAGGAGCATCAGAGCAGAGAAAAGGAGATGTTAAAAATACTATATTCATGAACCAATCTATTAAAATCACCAAATAATGTCTGTCCTTGTGAGGCTTTTAGTTCAACAACAACAACAAATCTGTGAGCAGGGTAGTGGTCAAGAAAACAAGCCACAACCTGCACAAAGAGACATATGGTACTAGAGTTTTATCTTCTTCAAAATTCAAGTTCACATTGAAAGATATGTTTAAAAGCACACCAGACTTAAGAATTTAGGAATAAAATGTGATATTGCACACAGCGCAGATAAAGGACAACAGATTACTCCAATCTGAGCAATGCTTCCTAGATTGATGGGATCAAGCAGCTTTTGATCTATGCAGCTCTACCTCATCTAAGGCTTTATATGATCTCTGGATTAAATTTCTTCTATCTGAGGCTTTTTAGTGGCTCTCAGTCTCTTACAGGAGGAGGTCTTCTCTCCAAAATTCACTAAATGGAGGCAGGGTCAGCGAAACATTTTGTTATCTGAAGGAGGAGAATGAAATGATTCTTGAGTATGGACATTTCAGTTTCAATTGGCCTTTTTATGGTTAAGAGATACAGTATATAGAACCTTAGTTTTGGTATGGATTATTTTTCCATGAGTTCAGTGGGGAACAGCTGACAATAATATGACAGTTTGTGTCAAGTGTCCGCAAGAGGGGAAAAAAACCTAATTTTTTTAGCTGGAATTTTGCACCATTTTAAATGTAAAGCAAGGGATTCAATAGGAGAATATCATAGTGAGTGATGGATTGGGGGAGAATTGACCTAAAAGTAAAAAAAAACAAAAAATGAATATAAAGAGATGTTGCAAATTATTTGATAAAGACAGACCTGATGTCACCTAAGAAGTTTCCCATCTTGAGACTGAATTTGAACATGGATCCTACCCGCCCATCTTTTACTCTCATATCGCTGTATCATTGTTTTCTTTTTTGTTGTTTATTCTATTGTTCTATTACTTTACTGTTATGTTTACACTTCTTTTCATTTCTCTGTTTTTATTGTTATAAGCCTCCTAGAGTAGCCCCACAGTGAGATAGGTGGAAAGGAAATAAAATCTCTCCAATCCCAATCTAATCCTTTACCAGCATACTGTACTAAATTTGCTGAGCAGGGGACAAATAATATTCTATCTTTGCATATGTGACTCTGAAGTTATCAAATCTAATGCACAGAGTTGTTGAAGGAATAAAATATAGAGGAATTATGTACTAAACTATAACTATAACTATAACTATAACACTATAACTAAACCTAACCTAAACCTAACCTAACCTAACCTAACCTAACCTAACCTAACCTAACCTAACCTAACCTAACCTAACCTAACCTCACCTCTAACCCTAAACCATGGGAAAAGACTTCTTAAGATTTAAAATAAGAGAAACATTGATTTCAATTTCTGGAATTCTCATGTATCCCTAAGTCTCACTGAGTTCAGTGGAGTTTATGCCTCAGTTTTCTTGAAACCTAAAGAAAAATGTCTTCACTTTCACTCTTCCCAGCTATGAATCATGCAGCCTCTCCTGTGAAGAGATCAAAATGTATGCATGCATATTTTTCTGGAATGTCTTCATTTTCTATCAAAATAGTTTTATGGCTTCTTCTCATAAACAGCAGGAACATTTTCTACTGAATTAATTTTAAATATTGCCTATGCAAAAAATGTATGTACAATGCCATCCAATTTTTGAAAGCCTCCTCCAGCTGCAGGGAGGAGTTCTCCAGAACAGCCAAGATAGAGAAAGAAAGACAGTATACAATAGTCTTGAATAATTATATTAGCGCAGTTTTATCACCCAATCTTCCCAAGACATATAAAAACAAAGCAATGGGAGAAATTCAATTTGTAGTTAGCTGCTAGTTTAAGTACAGTAACTAACATTATATCTTTCTTTGGAATAATATTTAAAAATGAATTGCATTTATTGGCTGAAAAATAATAAAGTAGCAAAAGTCTTGAGGAATCTTTTAATTAAAGATTGTTGATATGAATATGAGCAAAATAAGGTACCTCCATCTATACAAATGTGTTTTAAACAGGAACAGTGAAGATAGGTATTTAAAACTTTGTCTCTTTCCTTTTAATCTCTACAAGTCCTTGATTTACAATCATTTGATTAATGACCTCTTGAAGTTGTAATGGCACTGAAAAACCAGTCCTTGCACTTACAACTGTCACAGTTTTGGAAGGGTCACACTGTCAACTCGCAAAGCATCCCTGGCCTGCTGTCATCAAACTTTGGGTGCCCGGCAACTGGCAAGTAATTGCAGCATCCCAGGGTCATGTGATCACCATTGATAATCTTCCCAGTTGACTTTTGACAAGCAAACTGGTGGGGAAGCTGGATTTGCTTAACGACTGCATGATTCATTTAACAACTGCAGTAATTGGTGAATAACCATATCAAAAAAAGGTTGTAAAATTCGGTGTAACTCACTTAGCAATTACTTTCCTTAGCAACAGAAATTCTGGTACCAATTGTGGTCTTAAATTGAGGATTATCTGTATCCATATACTCCTGTATTATAAAGGTTTTCTCTTTCTTCTTACAAATAACAACTATTTGATCTTTTTTTTTTTACAATACTTTTGTTTATGATGTTTTGTTAACTATTCAGTGTGTTTGTAACTCTCTTGGTTGAATGTGAATTATTTCTATTTGCATACCTTGACTTAGTTTAGAATTTTAGAATTTTTCTCCAATCCCCGAGGATCCTTGACAAATGTCTAATTTAGGTGGATTGCCAGGCCAATGGTAAAAGCATGTTCCCTGCTTTATGATAATCATTTGACTCCATTCGAAACTGAATTTTGATTATTTTTTCCTCTAGTAGCTATAAAGGATGAATTTAAGTCATAATTTCCATAAACAGCATTTATAATCTCCACTTGTCCTAGCTCACGATTTGCAGGTGCTATTTCTGCAAAACTTCACTTATAGAAAAGTGCCAGTATTATAGATTACAATGGGACTCTCTTAGGCTGAAGACAAAATGCAGTAGGGTTTTTTTTTAAAGAAAAAAATATCCACCATTCTTCCTATTTGGGGGTTAACCTGGTGCTAGGATTTTACATAATCAAAAAGCAGTCATATTTTCCATGCCTATTCATGATATCCGTCTTGGCAGATGGCAAAGCTCCCTTGCCTCAGGAGCTTTTGGAATGGGAAATGAATTTAAACGTATGAAGAAAAATATACAAAAAGGATGTGGGTGTACATATGGAACGAGGAGGGCATGACAATTCATAAAGCAGATTTGTTCAGCTCTGCGTATTATGATAAACACTGTCTCTATTTAGCTTAAGTGACTATTTTTCAAAGCAGGCATCATTCTAAAGGAAATGCTTTGAAGGGAGAGGAAAACAAGATTTCTTAAAAATTAGGCAGAAAAACACTGCAGCAGCTGCCATCTTAAAAAGAAAAATACTTCCTGTGTGAGCTTGAAGGGAGAATTCATCTTCAAGGGAATCAGACAACTGTACTACTTTTGTGTAGAAGTGCCAGAAGTTAATAATAAAAATTTAAAAATAATCTGAATCTTAATTGGGATTCCTTTTTATGATGGTTTAATGATCTGTTATTGGTTGAAATGTTAATATCTACTTATGAGAATCTTTCAAGGACCATATGATCTTTGCTTATCTGCATATGGTCTAAACTGGCACATAGCTGAGTTTGAATGACTCAATCTCTATACAAACATCTGGGCCTTACAATGACAGTAGTGTAGTCTCTTAAGTCTTCCCCTTGACTTATAGTGCTTCAAAGCCTTTTTGCAAATGACAGGGGTAACATGGTTAATTCCTAATGTTCTGTATGAAGATTTTCCATGACCTATATTTATTTTCTTCTTTTCCAACAGGAGGTCTTGGATTAGGGTGGCTGAATACTTGCATCAGTGAGATTGTTTGAAGATGTGGGTGTGGTTAACTGGTTTTTTTAAAATATTCTTTTATAATTATTGTATTTTCTATTTTGTTTGGTTGTATTGTACATTGCCCAGAATCAGTCTGGAGCTGAGTGGTACCTAAAATGATTAATCACGGATGATGTTGCACATACAGTAGCACATAATGAATATTTGGCTTTTTCACAGTTAATAGTTTTCTTTATGAATGCAGTTCTTCAGTAACAAACAGCATATTGTGTATGTGTACAGACACAACACATAGATACACATGTTCTTAAACCTGTTTTTGTTGTATATTTCTCATCATTGTGACCCTTCCCCTACGGTACTAATTTAATAGTACCGTGCTAGCAAATATTACAGACATTGTACATCATTATGAGTTATCCCGTGTCTCCTGGATACCCTTATAAATAAATCATAGGGATAAAGGAGAATGTTCAGGTTGCATGATTTCTCTATTCATAGAGTGGAACATCTGTCATTGTTTAGATGGCTACCAAGTGATTCATGTGTCATGGACTCCAATGTTTGCAGACATCTAATTAAGGTCTAGCTCAAATGCTGTTCAGATCTTCCTGCCTCTACAGCACCCACCTTGTCCTTTTACTTTTCTTCTCCCATTTACCCTTATTAAGTTAAAGGCACTGAAATTATTTTATGTTACAGTGAATTTCTATACTTCTCTTGCCATCTCCTCTCCTCCTCTACTGGATAGGTCAGAGGCTGTTCATTGCTAATGAATCTTTACAGTTCAAGCAAAAGCACAGGTGTGATGCACATTATCTACTCTTTCTCCAAATCCAACTGCTCTCCCTTCAAAGACACTCTTACCTCTAAATCACTCCAATTCTTTTCTGATACAAACAATTGTTCCCTCCCAAACAGTAAACTCGGATTAGGGGACTTGCATCTGGCCAACCAGATGAGACAGGCTTTATTTTGCAATTAACAGAAGCAGAGACAGCTGTCTGCTGCCACACACCAAATCAATTTTTATAGGTTCTCTTTTCATTTCTACCTTCACTGCCTTTCTAATCAGTTGATGGGAAAGGCATTATGCTCCACCTAACATTCCTTCTGGATATGGTTTTTTCTTTCTGAAACCCTTTTGGCCATGAAAGGAAAGGGATGTTGCACTAATTTCTGCCCTGCCCCATTGGGACTAAGACCATTTGATCTTGCTAGAGAAGGCTCATTAACCATCAACATCTGGGTGGGAGATATACAGCTTTCCTTAGATGAAGGCCTAACCTTGGCTAATCAATGGCATGTACAATACTGCATTCCAAAAACTGGGTGAGGCAAAGTTTGAATAATTTTGCCCTTGACAATTAAGATATTTTCAGAAATCAGTAGAATCTTTTAGACAATGATACAGATTTTTATACAGTAGGAATGCTAGAAAAGTATGTGATCTCTGAAAACAGCATGGCTCACAGCAGCATGGTAATACTCTTGAAGGCCATTTGAGATGGGGATCATCATTATTGCAGCTGTATAGAATGAAGGAGACTTGGTGGCAGTAGAGATAAGGCTATCTGATCAAATTTCCTGTGTTGATGGAGGTGGTTGCTTAAGGAAACTGGTCCCTGGTCATTGTGAGTCCCTTGGGAGAGGTAGGAGAAAGTAAGCAATTGCAACTGGTCATTGAGCTGTGCATTTAGAAGCAGTTCAGTGGGTGGTTGTAGTTCATTGTAACTGTTCCTTGAGTGAGAGGTTTCTGTGGACAAGCTTTGTCCACAGGTTGGGAGGTTGCTTTAAACCTGGAGAACCTGAGTAAGAATTAAATTATTGGGGGAGAGGAACAGAAGATAGAATGGAGGGGAAGTAAAAGAATTATGAAACATAAAGTTTGGTTTGGTTTGAAGAAAAAGTATATATTTAGGAGTTGGGGAGCACAGGTATGGAGTATTTGCTTGGTGTGATGATTATGGATTGAACTTTGGACTTGCCAATGATGTGGAGAGGGAATATAGACAACCATTGAGCATCTATTTGATCCCTTCAATTGTGTGTGTGTGTGCGTGATTAGAGCTGTCAAAAAGATTGCTTTCATGTGGCCTCTTGCTTTTGGACACTCCCTAAGAGTTCTTCAGGATTACACAAGTTCTCCAGAAGGTGAAGAAGCAAGGAGATGGCTGAAGAGCCAGTAGAGAAATATGAAAGATAATGTTGCGGAACATGTGTATAAATTCATGTCTAAGTCTACATCATGGAAATATAAATAGTAAAGCCCTTGTATTTCTCTACTTTTTTGGTCACTGGGTTGTTGTCTAGCAGTCTTATTTAAGGTTGTCCTATTAGAAATTATTGGAGGATCTGCTCCTTGGTTATTATAATTCCTTAGCACAACACTTTGCTGTCAATCACTCAAATTTTCCATAAACCTGACTCTTCAAAGGCACAATGGAATGTGACAATACCTTGTAATGTTATCTGGTACTTATTTTAGCCTGTACTTTATGATATGAACTATGTCACTTGTGAACTTGATTCATGCATCTCCTAGCCCCTTTTGAGTTGTTGGGGAGAGTTGGATGGATTAACAGTTGCTGAAAGGGGCTGTATTTCCATCTGCTTTGAAGGAGGTAGTTGTACTTGCTCTCACTTCTGGAGTCCCATAAGCAGAAGTGGTATTCAGCAGGTTCTGACCAGTTCTGGAGAACCAGTAGGGTAAATTTTGATTAGTTCCAAGAACCGGTAAATACCACCTCTGACTGGCCCCACTCCCATCTATTCTCTGCCTCCTGAGTCTCAGCTGAACGGGAGGAAATAGGGATTTTGCAGTATCCTTCCCAAGCCACGCCCACCAAGCCATGTCATGCCAGGCCAGGCCTACCAAGCCACGCTCACAGAACCGGTAGTAAAAAAATTTGAATCCCACCACTGCACATAGGGTTTGATCTGTCCTCACTGCTGTTTAACACTTATATCAAACCACTGTCAGAAGGCATCCATTATTCTGAGTTGAGATATCAACTATATGCTGATGATAGCTAGCAGCAGCTCATTCTCAATCCAGGTCAAACTGGTCATTTAGACTGATGCTAAGAACCACTTTCCTAAGATCAACTGTCATGGCCCACAACTTGACTCAGTTGCTCAAGCTGAACAAATGCAATGTCAGCCTCAGGAGACATAAGCTAAGAATCACTTGACACTGATCATATATAGGCCCATCAGAACAGCTGGAGTGATCAGAAGATGTATTGCCTCCAAACCCTAAGAGCGCAGAACAAAAATACTCAATAAGGCTCCTTGCCAAGAAAAGGAATAACACTTAATTATAGACAGCTGCCTGCAGCTTGATTGAAGAGGCAACACTGAGTTCTGTCCTCCATTGGAAACAATAAATCGATCTCCTGTTTGGATGTCTTATTCTATTCAGGCTTAAGTAAATTACTATTTGAAACAGCTTGTGAGCTGAGAATTGAACTGGAAACTTCCAAATTCAATGCTCAGCAGCTTAGATACTTTATTAAATTCCCATTTCTAGATGGGGGGGGGGGGCAGGAGGCTATCTTAATATCCTAGGAATATCATTGTTAGTCTCTTCCAGACCATGTCCAAGGGAAATGCTTACCGAATTGGTGCCAAGGATTTGCAGATCAGGCTTCTCCGATTCCAGCAGCTTGGCCACCATCTTCAAGAAACTCTCCACAAAGAGATTGATGCTCTGGCAGTGGCAGGCCATTAATAGCTGATCCAAGGCTTCCATTGCAATGCACACATACCTGTGGGTAGGTTGGTATAAAAGTACATCCAAAATAAGAGGTCGCCCTAAAATGATGGGAACTAAAATCTAAACCACCCAGAAGGTTAAAGCTAGAGAAAGCTGTCACAGATGGGCAAACTTTCCAGTAGCCCAGCCAAGGTGAAATCAATTTTGAGGGTATGGGGATAAACTTTGATTTTTATTCAACCTTTCCCTTCCTGATGTCCCTCTTCCATTGTTCATTCACAACAAAGTCTGACCTTAAATCAGCCAAGGGGATTCATGGCTGGCTGAAAATTAAAATCTACTTTTTCCCAGGTCTTTGTTAAACACAGTATAAAAGATTTTAATCTGAGTTCACAAAATATTTTCCAATGTAATGACTGCATTCACCCAGCATGCTTAGGCCACAACTGAACCAGCAGTACCCAGCCCCATCAAGCCTGGGCTAGAATATTGTGTAAATCCAGCTGCCAATATAAAAGTAATTGTCTGAGAAATCCAGATTCTGAAATATTCTTGAAGATTAGTGTATATGTTTTTTCCCTTACAGGAGGAAAGGCTTTTGGGACACAGCAAGCTTCCACAGGAAGAGAACACAGGAAGAGAACAATCATGGTGTGGCCCAACCACATGAAAACAGTAGGAGAGAGGTGGGGACGGGTTAAAACCCCAAAAGGATATATACAGTTCACTGATGATCTCTTTTGATATTATTGGCAAAGATGCAGGGAGTGAAGGGCACCACTTTGAGGTTTTTGTTTTTTCTGAAAAATATTCTGTAAACTGGAATAACCAAACCCAGGAGCATGCAGGTTTCTCCTTTTTCCAGGAGAGTGTTTTAATGCTTTTCACTTTCAATGGGATTGAGAAAAGGGTGAACTGGAATATGACACACAATGCCACAGTATATTATTTGGAGTGTACAGAGTCTTAAAGTCGACCACTTCAAGGTTTCCAAACTCAACGGCAAAATATCAGGTATGACATGTAATGAATAGAATACATCAATGTTTCTCTGTGTGTGGATGTGTGGGTGAGTGGGTGGGTAGAAATGGAGGAAACGTGCTGCAGCAACATAGAGTTGCCAGTTATCTTAATACAGATTGACAAATCAATCTATTTTTAACCTATAGTACTTTCACAGATGTTCATCCTAAGTTGTTCCATTTTATTTTGGTAGAAACATATTTCAACATGTATTTTTATAAACTCTTTTGTTTCCAAATGTGTCTGGAAATAACCTTAAATACCAAAGTTTGGGAACTCTGAACTATACTAGAGTGACTTTGAAGTATAAAAGTTGGTGAAGAATAGGAAAAATGAGAAAGAGGAATAAAGGAGAGAGGGGAGAAAAAATGTTGAAGATCAAAATACAATCTAGACGAAAGAAAGAATGATGGAAAATAAATTGTTGAATAAGATAAAGTTAAAATGTGTCTGAATAGATGTAAATAGTAAGAAAGGATCACTTCGAAGTAGCTGTAGGGAAAAGTGATATGTATATAAATGTTGTGTGTTTGTGTCTTGTTTTTAATGTTTTCAAAATAAAAAACTTCTAAAACAAAAGTTGGTAGATAGTCACATCCTAATTCATGCACTAGTTCGGAAGGAAGAATTGGGTGCATCAGAAGCCGAAAACATCAATTTCTTCAAGCATATTAACGAAAAGGTACAGAGTCTCTCAAGTGATGCTAAATTCTTGATGACTGCACTCATGCAATTTTTTTAGCAAAGTTATAGAAGTAATTTGGTAGAGTTACAGATTTCTGGTTTTGTTCAACAACCTCAAAATTCATAGGTTGTCCTTCAATCTAATATTAACCAGGGCAGCCCTATTAACCTTCCAAGATTAGCTATGCATCTGATTCCACTCGTTTACCTGGTGTGCAATAATTCACTGAACAGTAAACATGTCAAGATCTCAAATATGCCAAATACTGTTGTAAATGAAAGGGACTCAGTGGAAGGAGTCTGGAAATTTTAGCCTAGTGATAGAGCACGTAGATGATCCCAGGTTCAGTCTTCAGTATCTCTAAAGAGCCGGAGTGGAGATATTCCCTACCTGCAGACCTGGAGAACTATTTCCAATTAGTGTAGACAGTATTAACAGGGCTGAAGGGTTGACTTATTATAAAAGCCTCTTATTAATTTTCTTATCATTTAATAGCAAGGGTTTCTTTTGACTTTTTTTTCTAGACAGCCATTCATCATGGATGGTTTAATTTGGATTCTTGTACTGAGCAGAGGTTTGGGCCTCATATCTTAAATTACTCTTTCCAATCCATTGGAAGAGTTTGTGTGACAAGGCTAAAATGGGACTGAACTGTTTGTTTATTCATGTGATGTATATAGCTATTCAACTCCTAAGTACTGACTCCCAAGAGCTTTCCTAAACATAAAAAACTAATTAAACACACGAAGACATAGTCCAAAAGCCACATAATTGAGGTCAAACCACACCATATTCCAGTCCCAGAATATGGAATAGGACTGGCTAATCCAATGATTTTGACCCAGTGCTTGGGGAAAAGCTAGGTTTACAAGTCTTTATAGAAGGTCAATCAGATCTGAATCTTGGGTGGTATACTATTCTACAGGACAGACACTCTGACAGAGATGGCATACTTTCTTTGTCTCTTTAGGTATTACTATCTGACAGCAAGAACATTCAGTACATTAAATATTAAAGCTCTGCAGAGATATTTGCAAATAACCCAGCCCTGTGCTATGAACCATTTTATAGGTAATAACCAGCACCTGGAAGTATCATAAGTACAGATCACATAGTAGTGTGCTTATATAGATATACAGAGGTGCAGCCAAAATTACCTGAATCAGTGCATTCTGGATCAATTGCAGCTCCTGGGTGGTTTTCAAAGGCAGCAAGAGTGTACTGTAATAGTCTAATTAGATAGTGACAAGGACACGACACCGAGCAGGGCCTTCCGATTCAGGAATGAGTACAAACTGGCATAAAAGACTGATTGAAAAAGCTGCCTGGATTCAACTACACATATCATCACCTGGGAAGTATAAACTATGATGGTTCTAAATCTATTACGTAGGTGACTGAACTTACAACCCCAGGGACCCCGTCCCCTTCTTCAGGTATAACATTTATCTTCTCCCAAAATGTCTGACCCTGTCTATGCTAGATTGTGCCTCAGTCAACTCCAAACTTTTTCCACAACGCGACTGGCAGAGGCCTGAATGACTTTATGCCATAATTGCCTAGAATACACTTTACAGCAGCCTTGCAGATGTTCCTCCTGCCCTTCCTTTCCCAGGAGGAGCTGGGATACCCTAAACAAAGCCACTGAGCAGCCATCTGCAGAAACAACATGAGCAGAAAATAATTATATTTGCTGTCCTGATTGCTATGAGGTAATCCTTAATCAAGATTCTTACCCATACTCCAGGGGTGGGTTCTACTTACCTTTACTACCAGTTCGCAACAGGGCTTGCTTCACTCTCAACGCGCAAGTGCTCTTCTGCACATGCGCAGAAGCGTTCTGATGTCGGGGTCGGTGGGCGGAGCCTCCCACCAGTTTTACTACTGGTTCTATAGAACCGGTGCGAATTGGGGGCAACCCACCATCAAGTTCTCTCTTTGTTTTCTTCCCTTTAGAGAAGAAAAGAATTTAGAGAAGAATTCCCTTTCTCTGAGAACCAGGAAATTCTCTGGGATCCAGGGCCAGAGAAAGTTCACAGATAATATTGCCACTGCCCTAAGATAACGAACAGAACTAACCTGTGACTGTTGTTATAAATCAGGGCCACTGTAGTGGCTCCATAGTTGCTCCATAGTTGCATTGGTTGTCAAGATGTTCCAAGCTCCCTTTGACCCCTTGCCCAGGGAAGGCAGATTAAAGTCCACCTATATCATAAAACTCCACTGCCAATCCAGACATGACATCATTAGGCACCTTGTGTAGGAAGGCCAGTATAGCAGCAGGATTCTCGTCTAATGCCTACAGCCAGGAGACTCGCACATCCGGTTATCTACAAAGCAGCAGCATTAAAGCAACCAGGGTATCTTGGATGACTATAACCACTTTACCATCTCTGCCTTAAGATTATCACTGGTGCTATCCTCAAAACACAAACAGGCACCTTTCCTAAAAAGAGAGTCCTTAAAATAACACATACTAGGTCAGCCATCTCATTCACTTCAATGGACAAAAAGGCCTTATTACAGGTTAAGTTGACATTCAACACTGAATGCCCAAGCATTGGGACTGAGCATAATGGGCTAGAATGCAGAATCAGTCTTACATATTAAAGATTGCCTACCCAAGAGCAGTCTGCTCCTGTCTCTGGTTCAGGATGTTGTGAGAAAGTAACATTTTAGTATTTTGCATGAAGCCTTCAGAGTCCCTGGCTTGTTTGGGCATTGCATCTTATGTGAACACTGCAGTTGTATTTATTCATCTCACTTTCCTATGCATATTTCTCAGTTAAACCTGAGAATTAGAGGTCTTATTATTGATTTGATTTATATTCTACCTCAGTAGGGCACTCACACATTCTAAAAATGAGAATTACCTTGGCTGTGGATAACAAAAGTTATGCACAGGGGACAACGTAACAGCATTTATTCTTTCATTTAACAAAGCCAAAGGGGACCCAAGTTCTGCTCTCTACTGTAATTGACGTCAACAGAAAACACAGGGGTGCCTGCCCTCCTTAGGGCTCAGTCAGACCAACAGGAAAGAAATAAATCACCTGTCAGAAGAGAAAACAAGAGCACTTATAGTCTGTGATAACTGACAGTCAGTGCTGCTATTGCAGCAAATGATTGAAACCATGTTAAATCATCCTTGTACCACTTTGAATGAAACAAGGAAAGGAAGAAAGATGAAGAGAGCAAAAGCAAGAAAAATAGGGCCTTGGAAAAACATGCATCTTGACTGGACATAAAATGTTGAGTGGGAGGCTTTGCTTAGTTAGGCCTTAGCTCCAGTATTCACCTGAAATGATTTTGGTTGGGGATTTCTGGAAGTCCACACAGAAATAGAATTATCATTAAAAAGTGCCTAGCCATGCCGTCTATCATAACACAAGCATCATAGCCCATGAAAAGGATAACTCTACTATACTTGTACTTTTCAGAGACTCCCAGCACTTTCTTATATCACTGTAGCATTCAACTCAATAAAAGAGCCTGGGTGGTGCAACAGCTTTAATAGTGCTAAAGTGACACCAGCTGCCTGCAATTATTGCAAGTACGAATCTCACCAGGTTCAAGGTTGACTTAGCCTTCCATCCTTTCAAGGTAGGTAAAATGAGGACCCAGATTGTGGAGGCAATAAGCTGACTTGGTACAAAAAAGAACACCGCTTGGGGGGGTGGTGGTGGTGGTGAAAGCCCTACTAAGCAGGTATATACAAAAAGTATGAAGGCTATTGCTTAACGCATTGTAAGCCGCCCTGAATTTCTGGAGAAGGGCGGCATATAAATTAAATTTTAAAAAAAAATTATACAAAACACCTAAAGCAAACCCAAAGACTTCTACTCAAAGAAGAAACAATGTCAGCATTCCAGAAAGTCCCCAACTCCAAGTAATAACTCCAAGGCAGGCATTTCTCAAAGTTTCATTTTATTAGAGTAGGTATACTGGCACATCTGGGAAAACCTGAAACTGAGGGTTTTCCTTCAGTAAATTAAAACCCCAAATCCAGCCCCTTCACCCATCAATCTGTCACATGGTCCAATCATCATCATCTATCCCAACCTGAGCCATCCCTGCAACCACTCCTCCTCTAGATGCATAAACACCATGATCTTGACCAAAGGGAAGAATGCTATTATGTCTAACTATATTCACTCTCCTAAATCCCCACTCCTACTTTCCCAGGTGCATGGAGTTGGCAGTGTGGAAGCTTCTGGTGCTAATATGGCTTCCAAAGCTAACAAACAAAAGAAGTCATCTACAGCAAACAATACATGGATTGTAACAGCCACAGACAGGCATAAGATTGTATATCACCTGGCGATCAGAAGACATGAAAATTCCTTAATCTCAGAATCAGAGGACAAAACCAACCACAATTTCAACTAGAAAACTGTCAACATCTTAGATAAACTCAAATCCCAAAATGATAGATAATTCCTGGAAGCTTGACATTCTGACAAATCAGCCATTAGAGACATATAGAGGTAAAAGATAAATTCTTTTAAAAAGATATAACCAAAAAATTAGGAAACAAACAACCCAGAGTATATCCTCCTCAGCAATCAATATCCAGATTAGCAGGAAACAGCACCAGATAAATTATCAGGGAAGAAATAATACCCCAATAAAAGAACTATCAAGAAAGAGACCACACCTTAAGCAAGAGTGGCAAGGTAAGTTACCACATATAAACAGACAACAGACTTCAACCTTCCATATGCTGATGATGTTACCTAGTTTGGGAATGAAAAGTCTGAAGGACAACAATCGAGCTTTAGAGCACACATATAACCTGACTTCTATATTCTCTCAACTGTTTCAATTCTAGACTTTTTCCACTCATCCTTCCAAATAACAAATACTTGGCACACCAGCCAGTATCTTGTATAGCGATTTTATGTTCACATAACAGCCATCACTAGCCTGGAAACAACTAGTTCCTACCTCAGCAGCCTCAACCTTTTCACTATGATGTAAATGGAAAATATGTTCTTCAGCTGAAATCAGCACTTGTGACTACACAGACCCTATATTGTAGGAAGTGTGGAGTCCTTGGGGCTCTCTGAGTTTGCTTGTTTTCTTGCAGACATTTTATTACCCAACTAGCACTGATGGTATTACCTAGGTTGGGTAATGAAATGTCTAAGAAAACAAACAAGCTCAGAGAGTACCAAGGACTCCTCATGTCAGGCCTGAGCTACAAATATTCTCCTTTAGTAGGAAGAGTGTAACAGACACAAACTGATGCACTGTTTCAGGAGGACGGTTTTTTACGTACATTTAGTCTGCAACTCTGCAATGTTTCAGTTGTTTCCCCTTCAAATACTAACCAGATTTGACTCTGTCTAGTACAGATAAGATCTGCCAGGTGCTGCTACCTATTAATATTATCTAAGAGGTGGATTGGACTTAATCTTTTCTCCCAACAACTTAACATCTGCCATTATTAATCTTAATAATGTCTTATTAATAATTTCTTAACCCTCTGATACAAATCTGAAGGCACTAACAGCTCAGCTGCAAAGACTTTTCTTTGCCTTGGAAGGTTTTTTAATTTTATTTTATTTTGTGCCTTAATGTTGCTTCTTCCTCTTTCTCCCTTTATCTATGGCAAATAAAAGCCATTCATAGTGTGGACTATAACAGGGATATTTACATATCTGGATTGGGCTGGTTAGATTAAAAAAGGGATTCCAGCCCAAAACTATTTGCAGACCGTGTACCATCTGTTCATCTGTTAATTCTAATTGGAACAGCAGTTTATTCTTGGCAACAACACGCCCACACAAGATACATGGATGTACCCCTTTTCCCAATAAACAGCAGCTCCTCAAAAAACAGCTGTACTTGTGAAATGAACGGCAAGTGCTAAGAGAAAGAATACAGATATAGAATTGACTTAAGACAGCTGAGTCAAATTGTGGCAAGAAGCAGAACACTATCACTTTAGGACCTGTTAAAAGACTCAAGCAGCCTTCTGCAGAGCGGTGTTTTCCAAGTGTAGTGGACCATAATCCCCATCGACATTTGGAAAGCATCCCAGGCTATTATGGAAAAGTTATTTAAATCACAAGACTATATTTTGCTCATTTCACCAGGATACATATTCAGCCCAGAAAATCATGACAGACAGCCGTTTTTTGCATCCTAAGCTCATGTTCCTCCCAATAAAATCCAATCTAATGACTGCTGCAAATCCATGCATATGTCAGCCTTGGTTGACTAGCAACTGTGAAAAGACTCAATTGAACACATCATTCTGTGAAATACCATGCAACAATACAGTTGTTCTTTCTGTATTGCTGTGTCTGCCATGAAGTACTCATTCTGATTGCTGGGAATGAATTACTACAGCTCAGGGATAGAGAATGGATGGAGAAAAGAGTAGTTTCAACCCCTGGCATCACATGATAGCAGGAGATGGAATAAAACTTTTTTCTGCTTGGAAATCTAAAGGGATGCAAGCAATTTGTCCAGGCTTGATGTGCTTCATTATTGTATAATGCAGCTTCCTATGTCCCAAGCTAGTTACTAATTTGCCCATTTTTAATTTTTTAAAAATTGCCTAATTGGTATTATCAGGTTTTCAGGCCATCTTCAAATAAATTGCATCTCAAACAAAGTCTTTTAGGAAACAAATTTCCATTTTATTTTAGCACGGCACTTTTTACACCAACTCCATGCAGGCAGCACTGACGTGCTGACTCAAAAACCCTCCTCTTCCTTTCCTCACTCCTCTGCATTCATTGGCCATCTTCCCAATCATTCACCTCTAATCTAATGCTCCAATTCAAAGAATCTCCCCATCCCATCCATTTCCTAGGGGACATTATCTCCAACGAAAATAAGTAGGTGAAAGGCAACCATCCCGTTGCAGACACCTGCGTTCTCCTTCTAGGTCAGCACTAGGATAAATGCATCTTGACATGCTGACAGGTATATTTTTTAAAAAAAGATGGACCCACTTTTAAAGAAGACAAATAGAGTCATTTGCTCTTCTAGCTGCCATCCCTTTTACTCCTTCCTTGTTGTGCCTCACTACAGGAATAAGAAGAAAATGATTTTTCTCAGATGTCTCACAGTCATATCTAGAATGACCAGTGGGGTTCCTAATACTGAAGTGGGGTATAGAGGGGCAGCTCCCACTGCTACAGGAAGAACTTGATGGCTGAGCTCTGAGTAAATTCTGTACTTTCTCTTCGCTACCCAGGAATTCTTCAGCATAGCTGCATTTTACCAGTTCCAACTGAAACTCTGTGTGTGCCTTCAAGTTATTGTTGACCCTCAGAATTGCCTGGCGAAAATCCAGCAGTTTTCTTGACAAGGTGTTTGTTTTTTGGGAAGTGGTTTACCTACTTCCTAAGGCTGAGAATGAGTGACTAGCCTAAAATTACCCAGCAGACTTTGTGCCTAAGGTGGGACTAGAACTAACAGTCTCCCTGTTTCTACTTTGATGCCTTAACACCAGAACAACTAGATACAAGAACAGTTTTTTCCTGAATGCCATCACTCTGCTAAACAAATAATCCCCTCAATACTGTCAAACTATTTACTAAGTCTGCACTACTATTAATCTTCTCATCATTCCCACCACCCATCTCCTCCCACTTATGACTGTATGACTGTAACCTTGTTGCTGGTATCCTTACGATTTATACTGACGTTTCCCTATGGCTATCATTAAGTGTTGTACCTTATGATTCTTGATGAATGTATCTTTTCTTTTATGTACACTGAGAGCGTATGCACTAAGACAAATTCCTTTTGTGTCCAATCACACTTGGTCAATAAAGATTTCTATTCTATTAACCATGCTCGCTAAGTGAAACTTAATTGAAAAATAATATGCCCAGTAGCTTTCTTCTCTGAGATGAAAATACTGACGATATATGACAGTATTCTTAAACTACATGAAAGAAGATAAAACTCTATTCCTTTTCCCAATCCATGCATGGGCTCAGGAATTCTTGGAGTTTTCCATACATCTTGCTGAGATGAAGAGAAACATTGGATTAAAATATAGGAAGGGAGATACTGTTAGGCAAATTTGGTAATAGTAACTGTATTTGAACACTGGAATTAACTACTCAGATAAGTAGTGAGAGGTGTTGAAACAATGCTAGATAATCATTTGCTGAAGACTTTTAAATTAGATTCCTACACTGAGCAGGGTGTCTAAGCAACCCTCCCAAATGTATGATTCTATGATTCATTACAAAACTTGCTTGCTGTGACATATCGTCATCATTAAAAATTAGTTCATATCATAGTTCTGCTTCTTTCAGGACTGTGGGGTAGTCTTTTTTTTTAAGCAGATAAGGCTAAACAGAAACATTTGAACATGACCCCAAAGTTGAGGTTGATTGCAACAGCATTCTCTGTTTTCCTTATTAAGTCAGGTCAATTCTTGGTGGAAAGTAGAACAAAACAATAATGTATGTATGTGTTTATGCTGTAGCATTGCTTGATACATTGCCACTGGGTGCTCAAACAATTCTGTCCAACTACTAAATGAAAAGGCTGGATACAAAATTAAATAAAGGGCTTTTATGCACAGTAATGACAGAGGAACTGGCTTTGCCTACAGGAAAGGTCTACGTATAAACTTCAATTAGGATCAGCAAATTGAAACCTGTGACAAATCTGTTTCAGTGTTTTTCAAACTTTCTGCAATTGTGAACTACTAAATAAGCATTTACAAAATACAAAGATCATTCAATTTTAGTCAGCATTTTCCCTTTATTTTATTCTTTAACTGTGATAGTTAAAAGAATAATTGTGGGCCAATAAGATGATTATGGTTGGATTTGTGCATGCTTTCTAATTCTGTCTGTTTTTAAAAGAGTGAAACTAAATCTTGAACCAAAATATTTATCGCATGTTTTTCTTTACCACTTAAATCATTTTATGTAATTCATGCTGCAACAAGAAGTCTTAGCACAAATTTGCTGGTCAAGGATGTTTTGATCCCTGGATACAAGACTAAAGTCAAATCAATTTCCAGGCCAATGAAATCTTATATTTCAGTTATTCATAACCCCATTCACATTTTTCTTTTGGGGTTGTTGATTATCATAGTTCCATTTTGCACAGGACACATGGGTTCACGGCTGAACTTGAAGCCATTCCATTATTGTCTATTTTATAAATTTTAATACACATTCTTACTTGTATGGCTGCCACTTGTATTATCACTGGTAAACCAGTTTTCAGACACTGTTCTGTTTTCACAAACCAGTTGATTGTGGAACATTTGGGAAAATGAGGCTGAACATGAATGTGTGGAGGCTGTGGTAGATTATTTGGCAAACTTGGGGATGGGGGGAGGGATTGTGAATCTATCACAATCTATCCTTGGTCTATGGACTTTGAATGTTGTATGCTGCCAAGTTGCTGGGTGGAAGTTGGGCGACTATATAAATTTGTTTAAAAGCAAGCAAACAAACAAACAGCTCAGGCCATGGTTTGAGCACTGCTGCCCTTGAGAGGGGTTAACAGTTGGCATTCACAAATCTGAGTTAGATGAACTGATAAGATGGCATGATAGAAACTGGTTCTATATATCCAAAACCAGAAACTTATATTTTTATAGGCAGAAAGGATTCATAATGACAAAGAATGGAGATTAAAAAAAGAACCATTTTAAAAAGCATTTCTGAAAATACACAGCATCCCTTACCCGTATCGGTGCCTGCCCACATCTCTGATCAGTTTCTCTGACAGATAAGCTCCAATGCGATCCAGTTTCTCTGGAGCAGAGAGGGCATAGAAAGTCAGCTTCTCCATGTTGGTTTTTACCAGCCCATCCTGAAAGAACATTTTCATGCTAAAACTTAAGCTTATATTATTAAATATATTAATCCCCTATCCAGCACACATTGTCAGTGCTGCCTGGTTCAGCTTGGTGCCTCAAGGCATCCTGCCATCAAAGGCTGGAGGTGTGGGAAGGAAAGATGGAAGGGCAATAAAGCTGTGTGCATATATGATGGGAAATTGGGAGGGGGGAATGACAATTGATAAAGACCAGAGCAACCTGGATCCAATTTTTACCAGCACCCCTAGGCCAGGCAACCTGAAAAAATATGTGGACTACCCATATTCTCAAAACATTTAGGCGAGCTCTGATTGGTTGGAAATGGATTGGTCACAGTGGGGGCTATGAGCTGCAGGTGAACCTTTTTGTATTTTTTGTGCGCGGGAAAATTCACATGCAATTTATCCCTCCTTTACCCTCAAAACAATCCCTTAGATCAATTCAACAGAAGGAAGGTCCAAAAGTGAACTAGCAAGTACTCTATGGCTAAGTATAGACTTGGGTATGAATTAGTAGACACATGAGTACCAATGAATCGCATGGCCAGCTGAATAAAGAGATAAAGACATTGCTTCTAGATGACCGCAGCTTCTTCAAAGCAAAAGGAAATGTGTTACAGTAACACATGGATGTATAACTGTTATCCTCATGCACTCATACACTCTACAAGCAGTGGTGGGATTCAGCCAGTTCGTAGCACTTCGGGAGAATCGGTTGTTAACTTTCTGAGCAGTTTGGCAAACTGGTTGTTGGAAGAAATCATTAGGACAGAGAACTGGTTGTTAAATTACTTGAATCCCACCACTGCCTACAAGCTTTAAAAGAACAGCTCTTCTTCTTTTTTTTAAAGGGATTCAGCAATTCTCTCAGATCTCTTCTTTGTGTACTTTCTGCACTTTAATTCAGAACCGAGAATGGAATATGAAAGTAGATAGAGAGATGTGAATATATTTCTTTTGCTGTTTCCTTCTGTTTTATTAATTTTAACTTTCCAAATTTCGTATGTGTGTGTGTGTGTGTGCGGGTGTGCGCACTGCATATATATTTTTTGAGGTTTTCGTGGGTGTTTGTATGTAGGTCTTTGGTTATTCGGGTCTTCTCCCGCGTAGAATTGGAAGTATCTTGGTGACGTTTTGACGAAGTCTCATTCGTCATCTTCAGGCTGGTGTTCTCAGCTTCGTGCTTCCAGGAGCAATGTGAGATCGCAGCTGTCTCTTCCTTTTAACTGCTAGTGGGGGTGTGAGCTGATTGGGTGGGAGTTTGGCTGTGTTCTGATTGGGTGGAGGTGTGTTCTGATTGGTTAGGGGCTTGGCTATGCTCTGATTGGATGGGGGGTTGGTTGTGCTCTGATTGGCTGGGGGTGTGTTCTGTTTGGTGGGGGCTTGGTTGTGCTCAGCTTAGTCCGAGTTGCAGGGGGATTTGAGCTGGTGAGCTGCGTTGTTGTTGTTTGGCTTCGTGTTTGTGGCCGTGAGAGCTCTTCATGGTGGGTGTCAGTCTGTTTCATGTATGGAGTGGAGGGGTTTAAAGTGACTAATGATGCAGCTGTGATCTGGCTTCTGGTCCTTGGTTGTGCCTCATTATCAGTGTGGGTTTGAGTCTGCTTTCTGCGTGGATGTGTGGTGGTGACATCCTGTGTGGCTTTTGTGAGTGTGGGTCCGGTGTCATTCATCGTGTTAGGGACTCGTTTGTCAATAAGGGCGGGTTTCCAAATGGCTGGTAGGCGGGAGGTATCATCTCGTTTGTTCATGCTGTGTGGGCGTTTTTCTATCTCAATGGCTTCTCCGATTATTCTGTTGTTGAAGTGTTCAGTTTTGGCAATAGTTCTGGTCTTCAACTCAGACTAACCCAAGCACAACCAAGCCCCCACCCAAACAGAACACACCCCCAGCCAATCAGAGCACAACCAACCCCCCATCCAATCAGAGCACAGCCAAGCCCCCAACCAATCAGAACACACCTCCACCAAATCAGAACACAGCGAAGCTCCCACCCAATCAGTTCACACCCTCACTAGCAGTTAAAAGGAAGAAACAGCTGCGATCTCACATTGCTCCTGGAAGCACGAAGCCGAAGACACCAGCCTGAAGATGACGAATGAGACTTCGTCGAAACGTCACCAAGACACTTCCAATTTTACGTGGGAGAAGTCCCAAATAACCAAAGACATATATATATATATGTAAGTTTTCATGGGTATATATGTGTGTACAGGTAATATCTCGGGTTTCTTCCCATGTAATTGTAAACATATCTTTAGAAGGATAGTAGCGACGTTTCGACGAAATCACATTCGTCATCTTCTGGCTGATGTTCTAGGTTTGGTGCTTATGGGCAAACTGTGTGATCTTAACTGACGTTTTTCTATGAAAAGAGGCAAAGGTGTATTCTGATTGGTTGACAGTGTTATTGTATTCTGATTGGCTGATGATGTAGTTGGATTTTGATTGGGTGGAAGCACTGTTGCTGGGTTGTGGGTTGATGGATAAGTTATGTTGGAAATGGTGGCAACACAGGCTTTTTGATGAACCTTTGATCTATGGTTTATATTTTATGTTAAGATTCGTCTATCTATGAGAGCAGGTTTCCAAATAGAAGGCAGACGGGAAGTGTCATCACGTTTATTCATACAATATGGCCTTTCTCTATTTCAATGGCCTCTCTGATTATTCTGCCATTGAGATGTTCTATTTTTGCAACTGTTTTTGTGTTATTAAAGTTAATATTATGTCCTGTGGCATTTATGCGTTGTACTAATGAACATGAAAGAAAGAATGAAAGAATGAAATAATGAATAATGAAAGAACACACATCATCATTAGTACATTAGTCTGCCTTCTATTTGGAAACCTGCTCTCATAGATAGACAAATCTTAACAAAAATATAAACCATAGATCAAAGGTTCATCAAAAAGCCTGTGTTGCCACCATTTCCAACATAACTTATCCATCAACCCACAACCCAGCAACAGTGCTTCCACCCAATCAAAATACAACTACATCATCAGCCAACCAGAATACAACACCGTCAACCAATCAGAATACACCTTTGCCTCTTTTCATAGAAAAATGTCAGTTAAGATCAGTTTGCCCATAAGCACCAAACCGAGAACATCAGCCAGAAGATGACGAATGTGATTTCGTCGAAACGTCATATATGTGTGTGTGTGTGTGTGTGTGTGTGTGTGTGTGTGTGTGTGTGTGTGAATACAGAACTTTGCACGGTCACATGAGACCTCTTAACCTAGAATCAGGTTAACTTTGATTCAATAAGCAAGTCCATTTCTTGCATATTCGGTGGGGTGACACATGAAGTCAAGTAGCCCCATTTGCTTTGGGGCCTTCGCGTGAAAAACTGCAGAAGATTAAGTAAGGAAAGACGTAACAGAGGTACATATTATATACATAACATATATAACTCATATGAAATATAAAAATATGGATAGAGAAAAGTTTTTCTCCCGCTACTGTGTTACAACTCACAGTCATCTGATGAAACTAAATGCAGGGAGACTGCATGTATGAATGAATGAATAAATAAATAAATATTAAAAACTAAAGAGGAGGATAAGCCATGGGGCCCTGACTCTACATATAAACCACTATAACTGAATGTCTGTCCGTGCAGAAGATTTTTAGTTAAGGTTCACTTACCTCTGGATCCTCTGGGAAGATATTGTCAACAAGTCTCTTGTAACGGGGACGCAATGCTCCACAACAGCCACACACACCTGAAACAGAAAGGAAATTAAATCCTCCACATAACAAAGGAGTAGTAGCGATGAGACCTAGATTTGTAGTCATGCAGATCATTCTTCTTGCAACCATAAATAAAGCTACAGAATCCTATAATTAGTAGGGACCATTTTGACCCTCAAACTGTGCCTTCATTAATTACTGAGATGCAAAGGAAAGAAAATTTAAATAGAAGAGAACATATGCCACTCGGGGTTGAACTGTGGAATCCTTGGTGCTTTCTGAGCTTGGTTGTTTCCTTGCAGATGTTTTATAACCCAACTAGGTAACATCATCTGTATGAGGTGAGCATGGGGTTTGCTCCACCTTTTTAAATAGCAATTTGCTCTGCCAGTTTTGATGGTTTTCTCTTTGGTAGTTCCTTGATTAGGAATATTGGGTTATGATTAGAGTACTGGTTTTTGTTTGATTGTCTGGTGTTAATCCTTGCATATAGTCTGAGTGTCATCCATTTATAGAGCATGTAATCTCTATTTTCTTTTTAGCAAGTTTATCATCCCTTTTAAATAATATAGCATAAGAATGGTTATTTTTATGTCTCTGTTGATGGCTGCTTTGTTTGAATACAAGGCGTTCAGGAATTCCTAGTATTTTGGGATTTGGCTCAGAATTTCCCAATTAAAATTATGGCTGAATCTATTCAGGTTGTGAGCTTAAGAAGTTTTCATTGTGTTTTATAACTTCTAGTTGATGTCCATGCATGCGCTCTGCTAACCTTCTGCCACTCTGTCCTACATAGACACTGTTATAGCCTACACTGTTTGTTGTAGATAATTCCCATATTTTTTTTTCTTCTTGGTTATGGCTTTTGGTTTTCTGAAGATGTTTTGGAGATATCTGTGTGCTACAGTGATGCTGTGTGATTGTATGTAATAGAGTAATATTTCTGTGTTGGAAGCACTGAAGTGCTTCTGTGATGAAAGGATTTGCTGGTGACATCACTGTTGTCCATGGGTTGGAGGTTCCTTTTGCATCCCAGTGAAGTTGCCCACTGTAGTGCTACTCATTTATCTATTTGCAGTTGCTCACTTTCGAACCACTGTGACGAGATCGCACTCTGCCCCATGGCAGCAACGGGTTTCGAACGTGAGGCTGTGGATTGTCAGCCCAGCATTCTAACTTTGCAAGCCACTATGGTCCTTAAGTAATAGATTATTACACAGATAAAGATTTATAATTATATTCAATACTTTTCAAATTGTTTACTTGAAAGTTTATTCCAGCTAATATATTTTTCAGTCTGCCTTATATTCTTGCTGTTGAAATCTCTGCTACAGTCCATTATAACAGCCTTTCCAACCTGATACCGTATGTATGAGTTGGACTACATCTACAGAAATCCCCAAGGAGCAGGTACCAAGCTAGAAATGCTATGATTACATATTCTTCTCGGAAAACACCAATTAAATGATCAGGAGCTGTGCAAGAAAACTATTGAGAGTTGATGACTTAGATTTTAGTAGCATAATTTACATATTTACTCAGAAATAAAGATCCGGTGACTTCAGTGACATTTACTCCCAATTTATAGATATAATTGATGGAAATCTAAGGCTAGGCTCACACATTGTCCCAGTACATTGTTTCTTTAATTCTGGTTTATTAACTGGGTTTACACAGCATACTGTCATAAACAATGGTTTACAAACCACAATAGCTGGATTCACAAAATAAGCAACAATATAACTTATATGCAACTCAGCAATTGATATGGTTACTTTCCTGCAATTTCAATAACAGCTGCAATAACAATAGTGACAATAGTTGGTTTTCTCGATATTGTTAAGAGGTGGTACTGGGGGGAATGAACATTTCAATGTGCACAGATGTCTACTTTCTCATTCCATCCTAAACTGATGCAACATAACAATATAAATATACAGCATAACAAATCATAGTTCGACCTTATCACCTATCTGTACAAAGCAGGGGATGAGGTATCAGGACCTCTAGAGTTGATAGATTAACGTATTCCTTGCTTCAAACAGATAATATAAATGCTGTAAACATTTGCAGTCTACCTAGAGGTAATTCATAGAAGCCAATATATGTTCCCATTACATTTTTATGAGTCAAGGAGAGTAACAGAAGCTTCACCAGTCAAAAATAGAAAAATAGCTAAGACAGAGTACAAGAAAAAAAATGCTTCAGGGAGTTGCTTCACAGTCTTTGCCTTGTTACTTTCCTTTTTCCTTCCTAATTGCAATTACATGCATTCTTTATATAAGACAGTCCAGAATGCTTCCAGGGTACAATAATAACAAGCTTGCCATCTTTCTTCTTAAGCAAAGAAATCATCCAGCAGCCCTTCTTCACAACATTAACATTACCATCCTTTCTGTCTTTGTCCTTAGGCAATGCTGGAACTTGGATGACATGGAGATGTTTGGGCTTTCCCACTCTCCGATATGCTGAGATCTGAATCTCCACAATTCCTGAAAATGCTGAAAATGTTCGGAGATGCTGTCTCAAAACATCTGGAGGACATAGGACCGGCTAATATTTTCCTAACATTTCTGGAGAGCACCAGGTTGGCAAAGGTAGCATTATAACACAGAGATAAAGAAAGAAGAAATATCCCTATTATGATTGTGAGAAAAATACATTGTTCTACATTCCACAAAAGGGCAAAGGGGCAGTCATCAGAAAGTAAGCAAGTCATCAAAGTGTGTAGGATATTGTAGCTGCTGTTGTGCTCCAATTCCTCAGAGACAAATAGGCTGAAATCACCTTCCAGTTAAATATGTGCTCCAAAATGTCATCCTGTTCAAGTTCTAACATAGACTGGAGAGACCAAGATTAGGAGGGCATTTTATACCTTTTGTCCATGAATTTAGGTAACTAATGAGGAGCAATCTCTTCCAACAAGCATTCAATTGCTAACTTAATTTGATTTGAATTATATTTTTTTAATTTAACTCTTATTTTAATTGTATTGCTTTTCTCTAAATGGTTCATATGTTATATTTGCAACTGTCACAAGCTTCCTTGAATGTTGCATGGACAGAAAGGCAGAATACAATCTAAAGAAACAAAAAAACCTATAGCAATAGCACTTAGACTTATACCGCTTCATAGTGCTTTACAACTCTCTCTAAGCGATTTACAGAGTCAGCATATTGCCCCCAACAATCTAGGTCCTTATTTAACAACTTTGGAAGGATGGAAGGCTGAATCAACCTTGAGCTGATCAGAATCAAACGGATGGCATTCAGCAGAATTAGCCTGCAATACTGCATTCTAACTATTGTACCTCCACTTAAAACCATTTGTTCAACGACTGAAATTATGACAATGATGAAAAATGGATTTATGACCTGGGTCCAAAGTTATGGTAGTTGCACTTTTGGTCAAGTGATCAAAATCTGGGCATTTGGCAGTTTGCATGCAATTACAATTGCAGGGGGATTGCAACTTCCTCTATCTGCCTATTGCCCCCCCCCCGCCCCCCACTTTATGTCTTTTTGGCAACCCTGCACAGCAACACTCATCAGCTAGCAGAAGTCTCAGCCAAACCCCCAGGGCTTAACTTCTCCAAATCATGCAATAAGACCAATTGGATGCCAGCATGGAGAATGGCAGGAATTGTCCTGACGATAGTTTAGAAGCCTCACGTGATTTCAAGAAGGAATGTTGGTGCAATTTGCTGAAAGAGGCTTCCAAAGTATCATGAGAATTGGATGTTGCTATGGAGTGGCTTTGGGAAGACGACCTGGCACAGCCAGGAACTGTCAGAATATTCTACTCCTATTGTTTACTCTAGCTTTAATCCTTAGCAGATTTTTTTCATTATTTTTAATATAGGGTATATATATTCTTTTTTCAAGCAATATAGTTCTTATGTAATAGTTACATAGCTATAGTTAATTTTTCAAAGAAGTGTTAATTGTAATGTTTTGGAAGTGTAATGAACATTGTGCTGTTTAATAAACATCTTACTGTTTTGAATATCGCCCAGAGTCCTGTGAGAGGACAGTATAAAAGTGGAGCAAATTAATTATGTTTTCAGTGATCACGGGAAGTAAGGTCAAAGGCAAGTAAAGTAAGATTTCGTTATAAAGAGGTTGCTTTGTATTAAAAAAGGAAAGAGTCAGCTATTTGTTTGTTTGGAGGCAGAAAACAAAGAGAACAGAAAGTAGAGATACGGCATCATTAGATGATGACCAACTGGACAACTGCAGGACCCAAAGGTATAGATCCATGTTGGCGAACCTATGGCACGCGTGCTGGAAATGGCGCACAGAGCCATTTTTCCGGGCACGCAAGCCGTCACCAAGCTCACCTGAAACTGCGCATGCGTGCGTGCCCCAGCTGGTGTTCAGGCTTCTGGTGCGCATGCACGCAATTCAGGGAACCCAGCTGGTCTTCGGAGCTCTCCTGTGCATGTGCACGTTTGCGCATGTGTGCGAGGGGATTGGTGTGCAGTGCGTGCATATACAGACAGCATTTGCCACATGCATTGCATGCATGAAAGCTGTGCACATGTGCATATGGTAAGACTGTGTACACAGCATGCGCTAGTGCAGATGCACATGGGGAGGAGCTCACATGGAATGTGAGCACGCACAGCGCATGAGCCGCAGTCTTGTTCAGCACTTGGTAAGTAAAAGATTTGCCATCACTGGTATAGATACTTCTCAATGCCACATGATTATTCTCACTCAACAACTACAAACATGGCATTCTGGGTTGCAGGCATTAAATGAGAACTGTGAGTCATTTAAGTAGTTGAGTGCCTGGTAAAGTGTGCAGGAAGGAATGCCTCAGGAAAATGGGGGAGGCCCTGGGAGGCCTGGTGCAGGCTGCATGCAAGGTGGGGGTGCTTCAGCTGGCTCAATCCAGCCTAGCAGTGTTCATGACTGCAGGGGTGCCTGAACCCCCATCGCACCTCCCTTCCCCCCAATCCATGCCCTTTTGGTCATTCTGTACAATGACACTCAGTGATGGCAGCACCGGGCCTGGGGTCTTCAACAGTCCCAGTCAGCTTCCACTGCCCCCCAGGCTTGGACTTCAGCTCCGGTGGCACTGAGAAATGCCACTTCAATCCCTATACCACAGCCAGCCATGCCAGCACATTTAGCCAAGCCTCATTTCCCCTTGGAGCCCTGAGCTCCACAGGAACTGCTGTGGGCCACACACCTTCAGTCATTTTTCTCCTCCCTTTGAGTAAATCAAAGTTGTTATTTCTTCTCTAACATATACGTATTTCAGTATTATTTAAGGCAACATTATCAAGTATAGAGGAAACTATAAAAGTAATTTCTGTAGCTTCTCATAGCATCGCCAGCCATTGCTGAATTAATAAAAACACCTGTCCATATTACTGTTATTCTTGCACAATGATGGCTATTTGACTCTGGAAGATGCTATAAATCGCTAGTGAGGAAATGAAAGATTGGCAGGCAGAGGTACCATCTATCCTGTTCTCAAACCATTTTTCTCCCATGTGATGCCATTACTTGTGCAATTTCACTCCATCAAGACCTAAGACTATAAATAATTCTGAGAAAAAGAATGCTTATGTGGCGGGGGGGGGGGGGGGGGGAAGACACTGCAGAAGGATTAACGGTTATAAGAATGGCTACATTCACTATATATTGATTTATTTTGCAACTATCCAGCCTCTCATTCTACATTATTGTTAGTCAGCCAAGCATTTGATAATATATAGCTCCATTATTAATAAACTTTATTAAAGACAAGATTAACATTCTTCTACGGTATTTGAAAATACTCTTGTAGAGAACAAATGTTGAAAGTTGTCCATATAATACATGTTGTGTTTACTCCCAATATAATACCATAAAGTTTTGGGAAATTCAATTTTTGCCACTTACATTTAGAAATTCATGATCAAACAATTTATTAAGATCATGCATGAGATCATTGATCATATGTGACCTTGAATGGGTTCTGACTTGTCTTTTTTATTATCTCTTTTAAATGCAATCTTTGACAAATTAGAATGTGTCCTTGGTTGAATTAGACTTCTTCATTTCTACTTCTAATATGTCACCCTACAGGCTTAAGCTCCCATACTTAATGTCAGCATTTTTCTTCTGTATGTCTATAGGATTCCAAGTACTCAACCATTACCAACTGTAATTGAAAAATATCCAAACTACTTGGAGAAACAGATAAGCCAATGGCATTCTTTCTCATGCCAAGAATAAAGTTGGAGGGGCAATACTTGAATTTTACACTTTTAGAAACCCAAATTTGGTAATCCGTTACTGCCTGCAGCAAAATAACCCTTACTCTCCACTCCATGTGGTCAGCTGCCCCGGACCTCAAACCCATGTGGTCCTGTTCATCAATAAAACAATCTTTCCAATCAGCCTCCATGTTTCCAGTGTCTTTCTTCCTACCTGGAACTTAACCAGATGGATATTTCTTCCAACAATGGGATCTGCGTTCCAGTGAGTAGAACATGACAAGAGGAGACCAGAAAAAGAGATAAGATTTGCCTTTTGAAAAAACCAATCAACCCATCCACTCAAAGCTACATAGCAATCATTTTTAGACGAATTTAACCTCTAGCAAACATTCACCTCCTAAGCTTGTGGTGGATTCATTTTAAACACCTCTTTCAAATAATACCCCAAGCCTTGCAACAGCCCAAATTCACAACAGCATTGAAAGATGATTTAGCAGGTCTCAACTCTCACCTTCCTTCTTTTTCCAAAGCACAGACAGCAGCAATGTTATACCACTGCAGAAATAGCCTGCAGAGGGAGTTCCTGCTTTGTCAGGCAAAATTTAAATGATTTGGGGTAGTGATGCAGTGAAGGAAGCCTCGAGGGGTGGACAGACTCTCTTTCTCTCTGGAACGGAAGGATCTTTCTCATCAAAGAGAAGCAGCAAGATGGGAAAACGAGAAAAGCCCTTCTGGCCTCTTGCCAGCTACCAAAAGCCGCTAGCAATTTGCATAATAAGGCCTAGCTTTTATCTCATTCTTGCCATGTTCAACACAATTTGCAAACATTATCTAATTAATCTACATAATATGGAACTACCTCCCTCCTTCCCTCTCCTGCATGAGAAGCTAAGTATCCCCACTCTATTTTTTTTACAGTTCCATAAAAACTGATACAAATTACCAACAAGCATAATCAATATACCCTAAAGAGGGTTTTTTTAAAAAAGAAAAGAAAGCCTGCATTGGGAGCTGAGATTCATTACCATCTAATCCAGCATTCCACTCCTAAAGGGACAAGGCAGAGCTTTTCTAGGATGTTCAGAAAGGGACATGAAAGGAACTACAATTTCTGTTGTTTTCCAATGCAGAAGGTCTTCTTCTTGTGCCATGTGGCGATCATGTAGGCGATCCTATTTTTATCAACAGCCGCACGAAAAAGTGCTGCTGAGTTTTGTCCAAACCAGTCCCTTAGATTTTGAAGCCATGATGTTCTTCTTGTGCCTAGACCTCATTTGTCTTCAATCTTTCCTTGGAGGATTAAGTGAAACGTATGCCATATATTTATGGGGATGTGGTGGCTCAGTGGCTAAGATGCTGAGGTTGACGATCAGAAAGGTCAGCAGTTCAGCAGTTCAAATCCCTAGTGCCATGTAACGGGGTGAGCTCCCGTTACTTGTCCCAGCTTCTGCCAATCTAGCAGTTTGAAAGCATGTAAAAAATGCAAGTAGAAAAATAGGGACCACCTCTGGTGGGAAGGTAACAGCGTTCTGTGCACCTTTGGCATTTAGTCATGCCGGCCACAGGACCATGGAGATGTCTTTGGATAGCGCTGGCTCTTCAGCTTTGAAACGGAGATAAGCACTGCCCCCTAGAGTCGGGAACGACTAGCACATATGTGCGAGGGGAACCTTTACCTTTATGTTGTATATTTCCGGATGTCGCATCACTTCTCCAAAATATTCTAACTTTCACTTTTTTATGATTTTCCCTCGGCTTTCCCAGTTTATCCCCTCATTTCTGATTTTGTCAACCCAACTTATATGTATCAGCCGCAGAAGCTCTACTCTTCACTATTGCCAACAATAGTTCCTTAGGATAGATTCAGGGAGAAGAATGTCTAATCTACTGCTGAGTTGAAAGTAACTGTACAAAATTGTCTTCTCTGCAGTCAGAACACTAATCGATCAACCTTAAGAATGTTGGTATTAACATCAGCTTTCCTGGCTTTTCAAACTAAACCTAGGATTGAATTTGTGAATGTTTACAGACAAAGCAGCTGTTCAACCTCTTTGCTAACCTCTTTTCCTAACAGGTTGCATTTGATGAACAATTAGAGTTTTGTGGAATCAGCAGCATGTCCAAAAAAACATCAGTATGGCATCAGAAATTATTCACAATCTAAAGGAATGGGTTTACCATGTAATGGTGACAGCAATGGTACCTTCTTTTCAAAGTTAGACTTTGTTCTTTCTGGTGGAAGCAAGATGGCTTTTACGAGGGGAAGGAGAAAGGAAAAAATGCCTTCCCCAAATTTGCTTTTCCAAAAAACTTTCTTGAGATCTTCTTTTCACGAAAATGTTTCACTTCTCATCCAAGAAACCTCTTCAGTTCAGAGCTGAAGGAGTTCCTTGAATGAGAAACAAAATGTTTTCAAAGAAGAAACCAAGAAAGTCCAGTTGCCTCTGGGACAGCCATGACCTGGATGATTGAGAATCTCCATAGATGGAAAAAGCACCTTGAACCCGTAACTCCCAATCAACCATAAAAAGAAACACAGAAGTTCCCATGTTCTTACAAAGGGAGATTTTTTTTTTGATTTTTTTTAATTTTTTCCCAAATATAGACATAAAATATATCTTTTAAGAACAAAGTCTTGATCCGGTCATAGATAGGTACAATCGCTTACATTCCTTTAACAAGCTCTATTCCCAATTTCCCCGTTACATCTTTTAAAATTAAAAATCAAAACACAAGTTTTTAACACAAATTCCAACATCTTATTCTAAACCAGTCTATTGTATCACCAAAACCTTAATTTCCAAATAAACTCTACTCATTTTTTATATCCAATTATCAATCAAAATTCTATCTAGCTTAATTCCCTCCCTTACATCTTTTAACATAAAAATCAAAAACACAAATTTTAAAAAATATTCTAACATCTTGATCTAAATGCTTACCTTACTATTTTATCACCACAAATCTTAGTTCCCAAATATGTTCAAACTCTCTTTTTATTTCAACTTATAAATCAAAATTTTATCTATATTTCTTAATCTCTAGACTCATTTCATCAAATCTTTAAATCTTAAAACATTTCAATTTATACAGATTCATCTCATACTCATTTCACTTCATTTTAGTTGTCTTCCAACATATTCTTTTTCACCCTGTATTATTTTAGGTATTTTCCAACATACAGTATTCTCTATATCTCCAACTAATTGTTTGGCTGATTTCCAGCACATTTTATTTTAGCTGATTTCCAGCATAATCTCCTCTGTATCTCCACCTATTTTTTGGCTCATTTCCAGCATACTTTGTTTTGGCTGATTTCCAGCATATTCTCCTCTACCTCTCCAACTCTTGTTTGGCTGATATCCAGCATATCTTATTTTAACTGTTTTCCTTTCAATATATTTGATCTGTTATATAACTTTTTCCTAACATACTCTTCCTTGGTGACTCCCAACATATTTCTTAATATTAATCATTTCTAGCATATATTAAGTTCAATCACAATTGTATATCTTGTTTTATCATCCAATAATACTTTAATCATTCAAATTTATTCATATTTACCATTCTCAACTTTGTTTACAATTTAAGATTAAAACATATTATATCAGACATATTCTCTTCTTATTCTCTCATAATCTAATAAATTCTCTTAGGTTTATTTCATATTAGTATATACTCTTGTATTTTTATAAAGACTTCATTTTTGACCACCTTTGCATCAATTTTCTATTTTAATCACCTTCTTTTATTCTCCATCTTTATTTTTCTATAATCACCTCCTGTTTATATTTAAAACTCATTTAAACATTTGAACATTTAAACATTATATTTTAATTTTATCTATTTTATTTCTTCATTTCCCTATCTGTCCATAAGCATTCCACTTCAAAATCCGTGTTTCCATGTTTGAAACTCTATAAGTCACTTTAATTCTTTTGTAACATCTGTTCCATATAAAATCCATCAGCTTCCCTTCTTTTGTTCTTACACTAGCTCTTTTGTTCCTGCGCCAATTAGTTTTGATTTTAATAGTTCCATTATATTTCTTCTTTATCAAATCACCCATAGACAGAATAGGAATCTCCAAAATCCAAAAGTCCATAGTTATTTTCAAAGTAATCCAGACCAAGTAGCAAATCAGAATATTTCTCTTCCAAGCAGAAGGTGAATCTCTACAATCCACACTTTCGCTTATTCACAGCAATCTCCATTTTGTATCCATTATGTAACCATCCATTTGTCTCTCTTTTAACTTTTAAAGGTGTTAAATCCATAGTTATAGCTGTCTGCTTTTTCCAAGGATTAAATCAATTCCAATTTAAAGAAAAACCCAAATTTCTAGTATATTAATAATCAATTCTAGCAAGTCAGCCTGTACCAAGGCATTTCTTAATGGGTCTTTGTCTCCTTTTATTACTTTGTCAGATCTTCATGCCCCACAAATCTACAGCCACTATTTAAAGCTGGAGGTCTTATTGATAAAAATCCATACTCAAATGTTGCTTCCCGCCAGGATTGGTGCCACTCACATGGCTTCAAAGTACCTCTTTCTTCTTTCCTCCTGCACAATTCTTTTCCTGGTTTGTCGTAGTTTTGTGGCAGCCGCAATGGCTGTCGCCCCCCACTGCCAACTCAGAGGGTTCCCTCTGGCCATCGAGGAACTTGTCTGTTCTGTTCAGCCATCCGAGGTGCCCCTCTTCTTCCCCTGTCCCTGCAAGACGGATTCGGTCCGAAGACCCATTGGCGGCGGTTTGTCAGTCGGGGTTTTCATGGGACTCATCAGAGTCCGCTATTCCCCCAACTGTTTTGCCGCAACACCAAACCAGAAGCAAGGAGATTTTTTGTTAAGGAGGCATTTTTCTTAGCCTTAGAATTCCCACCCAAAGACATCCAAACTAGTGGTTATCACTGTTACCATCATATTTTACTACATTAAAATCTATAAATTAATGATATAGCTTGTGTACCATGATCGTTTTGCCTGTCTTAGTTGCAGTGGTAGTATCGGTCAATCATACTCTCAAGAACTCGGTCACTGGTATGCAAGAAAGGCATAGGTCACACATTCAAGAATCATCTATGCCACGAGTGTCAAACTTGCACTGTCACATTGCGGTCACATGATGTTTCCCCATTCACGCAGTTGGGGTGGGCATGGCCTGCACATGATACATCTGACCCACAGGCCACCAGTTTGACACCCCTGCCCTATGCAATACAGGTAGTCTTCAACTTATGACCACAATTGAGATCAACATTTCTGTTGCTAAGTGTGACATTTGTGAGTTTTGCCCCATTTTATGACCTTTCTTGCCACCTTGTTAAGTGAATAACTGCAGTTGTTAAGTTAGTAGTTACAAAAGGTGACCACATGACCTTGGGACACTGCAACCATCAAACAGTTGCCAACTGTCTGAATTTTGATCATGTGATTTTATTTTCAATGTTATTGTACAACAGTCACTAAATGAACTGTTGTAAGTTAAAGACTAGCTGTAATGTGATCTGGTAGCCACCTCTAACTTGGTACTATCTTTTATATAATTTGAAATTGTTAGAAGAAATGTCCATCTGGGTTCAGTTCCAAGTGGTAAGAAAGACACTATAAATGTGGAGACTGCTTGGAAAGATGATTTAATGGTGGACAGGACCACATGGTTTGAGGTCTGGGGCAAAATGAGCACATGGGTGAGAGAGGGAGAGAGATTTATACTCTCTCTTGGGCCCCGCCTTGGAGCTTCCTGTTCCTGTGTAAGAAATGTACTCTGATTGGTTGTCAGACTCCCGTGGGGCTATGGAGGGGTACCTTTGTAGGTTGTAGGGTAACTTGAGTCCTAGGCCTGGTTGAATCTTCCTGGGTGATGATGTAATGAAGGGGCTTGGGGCAATTCCTATTATGGCTTAATAGCTTTGTCCTGGTTTGGATCTTGAGTGAGGGCTCATTCTATCATGTCCTGGGCCATCTATTGTGTTGTAGATAAGCTAGCCCAGCCTTTGTCTTGTAGATAGGTTAGCACCAAAATATCTGCGGGGGGCGGGGGGGGCAGGGAGGTGAGGCTCTGAGTTTGTCTTTAGAAACATGTTTCTCCTTTAGGGAAAATATAACATTCTGCCTTTTTAAACATTTCCTAGAATATTTCATTTTCCTAGGAGGGGGATGGGTGCTAACTTCTTACAAGATAATATCACTCTCAACTTTATTTCCCTCTATAAGCTCATATATGAGAATAACAGCAACAGTCCAACATACAGGCTGATAGTGAGGACTTCCTAATGAAACATTACAGTTCAGGCAATGTAACCAGGTTATAATTAGGATACAGCACTAAAGGTGCTCGAAAGACAGTTATTACAATATTACTAGCCACGAAGCAGTCCAGCTGCGCCATCCCAAATGCTGTCTAGTTGATCCACACCTTTATAAGCACCAAAGCTTGCTTGATTAAAGCCATACACCTGCTCAACATAGACAACAGGGAAAAGAGACTTTACAGCGGAGTTCAAAAAACCCTGACCTGCTTTAAGACTAGACGAACCCTTGGATAACTGATTCTGAGAGCCAAAGAGCAAACTTATTTGAATGACTGAAATATACTTCGTAGGGGGTCTATTCAACTTCTTCCACAGGCTGCAAAGCTCCAATTCCTTTCAACAAGGACTCAGAGGAGACCTCCCTTCCACCCCCTGCCCCCTTGCAGATGGGTGTCCCATGATAAAATTATGCAGAAGTTCTAAACCAAATCTGCTCCTCTAAAAGCAGCTGACTGATACAATGAGTAACACCAGAGTCAAACATCAAACATCAAAGTCATTGATGGCAACCAAAATAATAAATTAAGGGGGGAAAAAATGAAAGCCATATGTCTTTCGGCATATACAGAGAAGTACCCTCCACCACAAATAGACCCACACTCTGAATATACCGTATGTTACCCTTCCTCCACCCTCATCCCCCCATCCCCACGCCTTGATTTACTTGCAGCCACCATCTGCTGCTCGGAGGGGATCATGAAGCCAGCGACAGCTAAAGTCTCGCCCTTTGTCTTTGTGACAAAGAGTTAAATGAACCCGATAGACAGAGGAACTGCTCCGTCAGCAAGCCCAGCCCACTCTGTGCCCGTGATATGCTGTACCAAGGACTAGGACCATCTCAGTGGCCTCGTGAAAGCCTCTTGATCTCCAGCATTGAGTTAAACAATGCCGCCTTCTGCCTTCATTACGAGGTTGGGACTGCTTACCAAGGGAAGAATCCCTGGGAACTATTTGCTTGGCAAAGGGCATTGCCCACATGTTAGCACTACTGGGGCTCCTTAAAGACCCTGCTTCATTTTCCTAACAACAAACTTCTTCCTTTTCTCCTCCCTGACCAGGCCTGATTCCCCCACAGGCCGAAGCAGATGGGACATTGAGTCCACGGGTGTCAACACAGTAGGATTTTCCTCTGCAAGGAGAAGGTAAATATAGACATTTATTCTGCTTCTTAAAGAAAAAGATAAACAGATGCAAAAGTCTGGTATTTTATTTTAACCCCTGAACAGCCTCTGCATTTGAGAGATTTAAGAATGGAAGAACAGAGAACGGAATTTAACATGGAGCAATGTAGACTCAGTTCTACTGAAGAAGGAAGTGGTAGCCATATCTGCAGCACAAGCCACTGTTACATCTGGCAACTTAAATGACCTTCAGCAAACGAACATCCATTCCATGTTGGTAGACTGGGGTACATTGGTGGGTGAAGAAGTAGCAGGTAAGAAGCAAGGAACTGTAACAGCAGCTGCCAGTAATTTCAACTTTAGAAAGTAGGAAAACCACCAGGCTGTACAATAGGATTAATGGTACAACAACAACAAAGAACTTTTTGCCTTCCCATTACCCAGTGCACTTTTAAATACAGGCTTCCAATCAATTGCAACTCCTGATTAATCTAAAAAAACAATGTTGCAATTGTTTTTTTCTTCCTCCCAGGCGTGAAGTATGGAGTGACCTTTCCAGAAAGCTAAGCAGGAAGCCACTGATTGCATTTACCCTTTTGTTGCATAGATATCAGTAGCCTATTCTCAACATTTACTCAATATCCCCCCTTATATTGGTTTCTGAGGAAATGAAATTCTTCCCCTAGTTACTATTTCCATACTTTTGAAGTATGGATACTAAGACTTTTGAAGAGCCGCTGTTTTTAATTGCTGCCAGATGTTATAAAACTGGAAAGTTAATATATTTCTTTGTTTCAAACTTAAATTATGGCAGATGTTTATCAACCTGCACTTCAGACACTGACTTTTCACTGATGCAAACAGATCCATTTATAGCTTTGAAAAATCCTTTCTGGGAGATTTCTTGCTGATGCACAGAGTTTTGTGTGACTAAGAGAAGGCAAGGGAAAATCAAAGCACTGTTGTGTAAGTTTACAAAAGCTCCACTTCTACTCCTACACTCCAACATTTCAGTACTTCTGGCTGAATCCCACCCTCTCTTTTGTAGGAGAAACAGCTTCTTACTATGCAATGCTGTTCTTAAATGCTTTTATAAGGAAAAATGCAGACAGTGTAGCTTCCTCAGAATAAGCAAGTCTTTCCCCCTCCCCCTCTGGATATAGCCATCTATTTCTTACTAACATTTGAAAGCTTTTTCCTGAATATAATTTATTACTAAGATAATCAGTCCAAGCAACATACTTTAACAATAATCAATAATCAAATGTAAACAGTAACATCTCTCAATTTCTTCAAATTGTCTATACTGTAGGACAGGGGTGTCAAATTGCTGACCCACGGGCCGGATGCGTCACATGCAGGCCACGCCCACCGCAGCTCCACAAATGGGAAAAATGTCACGGAATGTCATGTGACGGCAACATGACGCCGCGTATTTTGACACCCGTGCTGTAGGAAAAGGTAAAATAGGCTGCACACATCTTCCTGACTTCTGTCCAGTAGCCAGCGTCAAACTACGACAACTGATGCCTACAAGCACATCAGCCAACATGGTAGAAACTGTTTAAAACTGTTTCTGATTTCATTATTCTGTAAATTTTAGGGGCCTCCACTTCTAGATATTGCAATCCCAAGAAAAGTAAGAGACTTTCTGTTGTTACTCTCATTTAGCAATGTGGTATCTGCATGGTACCAATTCTGCTTATTAGGGACCCAACTTGCTGGGTTCAAATATCAAGGCATACTCTAAACACAAGTAAAATCCAATATAAGTTCAACATTATATAACTTATGTCCAAACAATTAAATGATATTAAGGCTTAAGACCAGGATGTCATTCAGACAATGCACCTCTTCACCAATATTTTTATTGATGCTTCAAACCCCGGGGCCATTTCAGTTCTCCTCAATAGGACAACCCAAAAGGCAAGAGATTAAAAATAAAGAGAGAAAAAGGAACTAGACCTGTGTATAACTAGAGTCCCTTAATGACTCTTTCAGAATATTCATCCACACAAAAGCAAAGACTGAAAAAACAGGTACCTCTGGTCAAGTGCATCGCCTTCCAGCACCACGCCAGGCTCACCACCAAGGGATCACTAGCAGAGGTCATCACTTGCCTTTTTCAGGAGTGATGAAGGAGGCACTATGAGTCTCCAACATGCCCTACTTCTTGCTATGCTAGATAAGCAAGTGTGAAAAAGCTGGTTGGGATGAGACTGTTTTTGCACCTGCTGACAATTCTGCCAGCAGAGAGAGCTCTGTACCCAAGCCAGAGCCTGGTCCATTTGGCAGCAACTGATGTAAATGAAGCAGCCTTCGCTGTGCAAACAGAATTCTGCTGAGTCACAGAGGTGCTTCTTGAGAGGAAGTTCTAGGTCTCCCGAGATCAGGAAAGGAGCTGTGGCATTTTCTCCTAGGATAGAATGGAGGGGGGAACTTGAAGCAAAAGGACAAACACTGGACCAAGGTGTCTGGCTTGCATGGAAGCCCAATCATGTCATACAAAGTCCTTGAAGACTGATTTTTTATTTAATGCAGGCATGCATTAAGGCTTCCATCAAGTACAGGGATTAGCTAAAGCGATTCAAATGATGTTGAACATTTTCCAACTATACAGGAAGACGAACTAGAATTCGTAAAAAATGGGAGGAAGAAAAAAAAAGTAGGGCATTTAAATTACCCTAAATTAGTATATAGCAACTTTCTTTAAGAGGGATGAGAAGCCAGCAGACCTCATCTCACTTCCTCGGGAGACCCCTCAGGTTCAATGAGATCTCTGAACCAATCTTTGAAATGGACCTGGATTAGCTTAAGTAAGAACTGACAGTAAGAATGTTAGGTAAGTATCAGATGAAATAGGAGAAAGATGGTCTCTCTGCTCTATATGGTGTAAGCTCCTACCTAATCTCCTACATGGAGCTTACACCATATAGAGCAGGGGTCTCCAACCTTGGCAACTTTAAGACTTGTGGACTTCAACTCCCAGAACTCTGGGAGTTGAAGTCCACAAATCATAAAGTTGCCAAGGTTGGAGACCCCTGAGATAGAGCAAAGAGATCCATTTGTTAGCTATTGCTTGTTAGTTATTGTCCAGACTACTTTTGAACAAGAGTTTAACATTATCTCAGAAGATCAGTAAACTAATGTTTAACGCTAAACGGGTTTAATGCAATTCTGGAAAAATGCTAAATCTCTATTTAGCAGCAGCCAAAACAGCAGTAGATAACGAAGGACGTTGCTCAGTGGAGCACCATAGAGAAGGATCCAGTTTATACAAATCCCATCCCCATTCTTAGCTGTCAGCTGATGCTTTTTAACAGAGGTTTGGCACCTCTCCAAAGAAAAGTCCTAAATGAAAACTTGTTTGGTACTCTTCTACAAAAAACATTGAACCTGTGTTCAAAAGCAGCCTGGCTAATGAGTGCATTGTTCAAAGTTGTGGTGGGATTGCACAATGAAACAACAGAAAGGAGGTAATGCTGCAACCTATGCTTGTAAGCTATTTGGGTTGATTCAGGCCAGGGAAAATGGAAGGCAAATTCAGAGAAGTGATTAAGCCCATAAATCAAGATATTTGCCCAACCATTACTGTATTAATCATAAGTACTGCTGTGACTGGCAGATTATTTTCCTGCTGGTTAGTGTTATTAGAAGGTGGGTGGCAGCTTCTCTGCACAAGAAATAAAAATATTGTCCTGTGGCTGCAAACCAGAACAGAGACAATACAATATGGCAACGAGAACAGCAAAAACTATAACCATTATCTTTATGCTGGCTCGGAGATGACAGCAGACTACTTTAACTGAACTGTGGGAAACAGATCTTGGGTTCACCAGGTTCTTATCCAGAAGGCCCCAGATTTAATGGCCAACACTACAAGCTTAAATTAAAGAAATATCCATCTACCCCAATGAGCCTGAGACCTATTTACCTTTCTCTTACACTGGGCTAAACCATTTTAAAATATCTGAGACCACCACTGTTGCATCTAGACCAGGGGTGTCAAACTCAAGGCCCGGGGGCTGGATCTGGCCAGTGGCGTGCTTAGATCTGGCTAGCGGGGCTGCCCTGGAAACAGCAAAGGAGCGGCCCGTGGTGCCTCTTCCAGTGAAAACAGAGCTTGTTTTTGCTGGCAGGGGGTTGCAGAAGGCCCTTGCAGCTGAAAACGGAGCTTGGGAGCTTGTTTTCACTGCAGAGAGCTTTGGCCACCATAGGTGCCCCCGACATGAGTGATGTGGAACTGGCCAGCCCCCCCCCCCAGGTCAAACACAACCCGGATGTGGGCCTCAATGAAATTGAGTTTGACATCCCTGATCTAGAGAGAGCCAATGTTTCTCTGGACATCTTTGATGCTCCCAATTTCACTCGGGTTTTACATTTGAAAAGTCTGCTAATAAAACAAAAAACCTAACCAAGCACACTATAATATAACATGCCAGCTTCAAGCACCATCTGTCTTTAAAAAAATATTCAAATAGGTCCCATTAGCTTTCTTATGAAATAAAACTGGGGACAGATACAGTCTAATATTTTTTTTTAGAGATCTGTGCATCTTTCAGAAAAATGACAAAAATAAGTAGCGATAACAGAGAGCATGCCAACGGGAGGAGGACAGTAGGAATGGCAGGTAACGTTCTGATAAATTAGTACTTTTGTTTTACTGGGTACTGTATAAGGATAGTCTCCAAGGTGTATCAGGTTTTGTTATCTTGGAATCCACTGACTCCAGTAATCAGGAACAGGTGAGCAGAGGAAAGATATGGATCAGCATTGGAATAACACATATATTTTTCAGCCAACTCAAGGATGGGTGGATTTTATGATAACTTGATACAGGGGAAAGGCTTTTTGTAACTGGTTACCATCTACCCATAAATCATTTTGCAAAACCACCCTTGTGTTTTCAAAATTCTAAATATGCCCACTGCCCCCAAAAGAGATGGGAGCCTCTGCTTTAAGTCGCACAACCAAACATTCAGCATCGATTTGTATTTCAGACTGACCTTCCCTATGACTCAGCCTTTTTCTGAGGAGTATTGCAAGAATCATGTAGAAGAGAGCAGAAAAGATTGTCTAAATAACTGGTTTGTCAGTTGATCTTTGTTTCCTTGGCATTTTTAATTAACAGCAACATTGGGTTGCTAGAGTGGCCTGAAATAAAATTCTGCAGAGAAACCTATCTGTGCGTAAGATGAAAGAGAGAGGGAGGGAAAGAGAGAGATGAAATGCTGATAAGCATGGCAATGCATCATTGCAGCAGATCAAGAAATTATAGTGTTAAAGTATTACCTTGCAAAGCTTGGACAAAGAAAGAGAATGGAAAATAAGAGTAGCCATATCAATAATTCATAAACTGCAAATTGAGTTTATTCAAAAAGATGCATTAGAGCCTATAAATTTAATATGTGCAAGGGATTATTAATAACATTTAATCAACAGTTATCTGTAAAGTTATTCTTTTAAAAAAATAACCACGTGAGTATTTTGAGACTCGAGTACTGAATGGCTAGAGTTTTCCAATCAGGTTAGACTACAGTTCTAATTATACACAGATATACATACTCCTCCATCAGTATACCTTACTCTGGTCAAGAGGTAAAACTTCTATACAGAGAGAAAAATACACTTCTTTATGGTATATCATTCAGGGTTCCTTTAACAAGGAGGCTGCTACACTGTAGTGAAAAAAAATATGTTAAACATAATCTAGATGTCATCAGACTGGGAAACACGGATACCTAGTTTAGTGTCTTGAAGATCTGGAGCCCATTGGTGGCACCTCAAGGATCTGATCAAAGCAGCAGATGGAATCTCCACACTATATCAAATGGCCAAATAGAATCAGTTTTCTTGGTAACAATACAGAAGTTTTAGATTTTCCACTATTTTCTTCTAAAAGTTTTTCCACTTCCAAATTAGCCTGCAGCTCTGGGATTCCCAGATTTCCCATCCAAGTTCTAACTAGGCATGATGTTACTTAGCTTCTGAATTGAAATGAGGTCAGCAGCCAGGCACTGCTACCTGCCAAGATGCTGCAAGCAGACTGATACCATAAAAATATGAAAAATAGATGTTTCAGAGCTGGGGAAGTTGATTTAACAGAGGATAATTACAGTAATTCATCTATAACCACTGCCACTTGGGATTGCAACCTTTATTTAGCCGCTCTGATGCCTGCATGAGCCATTACTTTATTATAATAAACACATTAAATGCATTTTGAACTTCTAAATGAGTCTCTGCAGCTCCATTGAATGACAAGGCACAGTTGGCCGTTGACAAAACATATTAAGAACCATGGCTGGAGGAGAAAATGTCTGCAGAGACTTTACAAAATGAAGGTATGAGCCCACTTTTGTACTCTAGCAGATCAGCCTGTGCAATTGAGGTAGAAGCATAGGATCAGACTCCATTTTCGGATTCTTCTTGTAATAAGAGACTTCCTGGAGACAGTTGGAAACAATATGAAAGTCCCACTTACTGGAATAAACTGGGGCTTCTCTTAAATGAGGAGGGAAATGGCCCAGGACCTTTGCTGGCAACTCCTAAGACACCTCCAAGAGTACATCACTGCTGCCAAGAAAAACCAATATAGTTTTACTCTACAGCAGGGTTGTCAAATTCAATTTCATTAAGGGCCATTTTAGGGTTGTGTTTGACTTCGTGGGCATGGTTGGGGTAGGTGTGGCCAGCTCAACAGCACTTGTGTCAGGGGTGCCTATGGTGGCCTGAGCATTCTGCCAGCAAAAACGGGCTCCCGAACTCCATTTTCAGCTACAAGGGCTTCCTGAAACCCTCTGCCAGTGAAAACGGAGCTCAGGAGCCCATTTTTGCTGGCAGAGGCACTACAGTCTGAAACGGTTTCCAGGGCAGCCCTGCAGGCCAGATCTAAGGATCCTGCGAGACGGATTCGGCCTCTGGGCCTTGAGTTTGACACCCTTCCTCTACAGCAGTGGTTCTCAACCTTCCTAATGCTGCGACCCTTTAATACAGTTCCTCATGTTGTGGTGACCTCCAATCATAAAATTATTTTCGTTGCTACTTCATAACTGTCGTTTTTTACTACCGGTTCTGTGGGCATGGCTTATTTTGTGGGCGTGGCTTGGAGGTCATGTGACTAGGTGGGCATGGCTATGTATATACGAACTACTCAGAGGGCTGAAAAAAGTCATTTCTGACAGGTCCTTGCGCTTTTGATTGGTCCTCACACTTATGACCATCCTCACATTTATGCTGGTGCAGCATTCTTAACAACCATGTCACTCATTTCACAACTGCTTCTCTTCACCATGATGACCAGATAGGGCAAAAACGTAAAATGTGAGGACAGTCGTAAGTTTGAGGACTGGTCAAAAGTGTGAGGACCAGTCAAAAATAACTTTTTCAGCCCTCTGAGTAGTCCATATGCATAAAAGGATACAGCAATAGAGAAGGATGAAGGAATGGAAGGGAAATGGGTAGGAGTGAGGGTAAGAGAGGGAGGAAGAGAGGAGGAGAAGGAGAAAGGAAGAGGAAGTAGGGAGAAGAAGAAGGGGGGGAAGAGAAAGTAAAAAGGAAAGAAAAGAGAGAGGTGGTAGGTTTGAGGAGAAAGATTGCTGTACAATAAAAGAGATGAAAGGGAAAAAAACCAACCCCAAACAAATACAAATATATTAAGATAAAGAATGGATTATTAAACTTTAAAGAATAAAAGAGAACAAATAGGAATAAATAGGAATAATTAGAAACACACATACAAACATGCAATGTCTTTTCTTTGAACAGAGTATTTGGGCGGTTCACAAATTTAAACAGTGTTTAGTCATTTCAATTAAATTTACAATTTCTATATTTCCTTTTTGCCATATTTATTCCTCATGTATTTTTTAAAAAACCAATATTACCCTTCATCCTCATCTCTAATCTTAATCAAATTCAATTTTTCCATTCTCTTATATATTATACCCCTTCCCATTGTCATCTATTTTAATATCGACCCTCATATTAGTTAATTATGTAATTATGTAATACAGTTGTTTAATACAAATTAAACATTTTAATATAAATCAATTAGTTATATTACTCTTTTTGTATATTAATCAATATGAACATGAATATTCCAATTATTTCCATGCAATCCAATTTCTTATAAATCAATTAATTATATTTAGCAATAATAATAAACCAAATAATTTCCCCCATATATTCCTCCAAACTACAATTTAACCATTTCTGCTTTCAATACAATATACAATTAATAGTATCTCAATTATTACAATTCCCTAATTAAATAGAGCTTTTTTTCTTTTGTGTTTTAAAACCTTGAACCTCCTCTTTTGCGTTAAATTTCCCATTGTTTGTACCTACCTTTTTTGTGGAGGAAAAAGAAAAAGAAATCTCTCTCCCTGCCTCATTTTGTGACGTTGCAGCAGAGCCTGCTTTACTTTCAGTTTCGTTTCAGCTAGGGAAAAAAAAAACTTCTCCAGCACGCTTTGTCTGCACAAAGAGCCTTGAGAACAAGGAGGCTGATCAAATCAATTTATGGTAATTAACCTATGCTGAAGCTGAAAGAGGCTGTTTTTTTTATTTTTGCAGGCATGGTCTACTCATTTATTTTCTTTTAACACGGATCAGCTGTAGGGAGGCCCTTTGAAGCCCCATGGCAACAATTTAAACAGGTTTTTTTCCCTCTAGCCATCAACTGGGACTCATAGATTGGGAGTGGATGGGGTAAGCGAACGGGACCGGCGATCCAACAGAGGGTGAGGGTGAGTGAAGGCATGGGGGGGGGAGAGAAGGCTTTAGCGACCCCTGTGAAATGGCCGTTCGACCCCCAAAGGGGTCGCGACCCCCAGGTTGAGAACCACTGCTCTACAGCAACAGAACATTAAAGAGATGGCCAAAATATGAACCATTTTAGCAATCTAGAGTTACATAATCTAGCATAGGAATTAAATCTAATCTTTTAGTACCATCCATACAACCTGACCATAGATTAGAGCAGGAGTCCCCAACCTTTTGGACCTCAGGGACCACTAAATTCATAATTTTAAATCCCATAGACCACTAATATGATCTGCCTAATGACTGGCTGGGTGGGCGTGGCTAGGTGGTCATGTGACTGGGTGGACGTAGCCAACTTGATGTCACTCAAATCGAGGGGTGCCTTGCCGGCCTCTACTCACCCTACTCCTGCCAGTGACTCCTCGCTTGCCCTCCCGGGCTCCTTAGGGCCCCAACAGGAAGCAGTTGTTGGAGCTAAGCAGCCACCACGAGAAAGAGTTGGCAAAACAGCTGGCTCAGTTCAAATTGGATCTGACTGAGAAGGGGGCTCAGCAGAAGTACCTCACTCAGGACTACGAGCATAGGCTTTCCAAGCAGAGGGAAGACAAATCAAATAAAACTAAAGTAAACTAAACCTGCAGGAGTGCAAGGCCAAGTACTGGCGCCTGGTGGCTCAGCGGGCTGAGGTGGTCAGCCAGTTCCAGGCCATGATGCAATCCCACTGGAACGAGGCCCACCAGTTCCTTGCTACCAGTGGTACTTCCTTCTAGCCTTCGCCCAAAGCCCTGCACCAGAAGGCTGAAGCAGACCCCAGTCAGAATTTCTGCCAACCCGCACAAAAAGACCCCGAAGGGGGAGACTCTCTGCAGCAACACAAATGTTCACTGTACGTATCCGGCCCAGGGGCCGTAGTTTGAGGACCCCAATTTAGTGCAATATTAAAAAAATGGAAATAATTTTTCTGCGGACCACCAAAATTTTCTCACGGACCACCAGTGGTCCACAGACCACCAGTTGGTGACCACTGGATTAGAGGATTGGGCCATCTTACAACATCCATTTTTCTACGCAAGGAAGGATGGGGAACTGTCACCTTTCCATGTGTGTTATTTTGAATATAATCTTATCAAAAAGAGGGATATATGCTGAATGACTTCAGTAACTCATCTCAACACTACTTGCATGAAGCATCTCATCTAGGGCAAAAAAGATATGTAACTAGTCAACCAGGAAACGTCCTTCCCTTCCTGTTATTTTGAAAGCTCTATTTTTTTAAAAAATGAACCTTTATTCTGAAAATTGAAAGTGGAAAGTAAAGCAAAAGTAAAACTAAGGTAAGTTAGACTGATGCATATGTCTGAACAAAGGTCTGATTTTTTAAAAAAACTAATTGTTAACATATGGCAATAGCATCATGACAAAGAAGATTAATCTAAAGAATTCAAAAGATACTTTCAGATGAAGAAAAATTATGTGTAATTAAAATAATCCATAAAACATGAGCTGTTACGAAAGCAGAAGTGACAGCAAAAGTCAGGATTTTCAAATGAACAGATAGAAAGACAGGTATGAAGAATATTGTTGTTATCAGTACAGATGGACTGAGTAATAACTTGCTTGAGAAAAAAACATTTGACTGCAGGCTTGTGGTGAATAAGAATTATCCCTGGATAAGCAAGCAGAATTTAATCCTTTCCCTCAGCCCATTATCTATAAATGGCAGTTATTACTCTTAGCTTTTTGAATTTGATATATTTACTGATTTTATGTGTGTATATTATGATATTGATATGATATTGATATTATGATATTGTGTGTTATAAACTGATTCTTGTATTTAATTGAAGAGGCATAAAAGCACTGCAATAAAATGGCCCCAATCTGATCAAAGCCTATGTGGACAGATGTCCAATAAAAGTTTGCATATTTTCCAAGTATTTTTTTTCACTTTGTGAGTAAATTTCATGTTTTGAAAATATTGGCAAACATTTTCCCAAATGGGGACTACAAAGGGCACAGCCAATCAAATCTCCTGATTTATTTATTTATTTCATTTTTCTCTCACCTTTATTACTTCATAAATAACTCAAGGCAGAGACCATACATAATTCCCTTTCCTCCTTCTATTTTCCCCACAAGAAGAACCCTGGCCGAGAGAGAATGACTGGCCTAAAGTCACCAAGAACTTTAGAGCTGAAGAAGCTTCTTCGATGAGAAGTGAAACGTCTTTAAAGAAAAACCAGAAAGTTCAGTTGCCTCTTTCTTGAAAAACCACATGGGACAACCATGACCTGGATGACTGAGAATCTTCGTAGATGTCACCAAGCCTCCTTTCATGCCTAAAGTGGGACTGGAGTTCTCAAGTCTCCTGGTTTCTAACCTGATGCTTTAACCACTAGACCAAACTGTGTAAATTGTGTAAGGTAGAATAACATAGAATTTATTTATTTTTTTTAAGATAATTTTTATTCAACATTTACATTTTTAATATCCTTGCTACATTTTTACAGCTTTCCGATACTGGCATCTGTAGTAATATCTATAACCATCTATATACACATACATTCTAGCACCTTTTTTATGATCATCGTATTTGATGGAGCAAATCTTTGTTTCCAATTTTGTGCAAATGAAATTCTGGCGGCAACAACATAGAATTTTAAAGGCCTGTGAAGTTTCTCTCTATCCCATCTTATACAACTGGTAGTTCTCAACCTAGCTCAATTGGCATCAGAATTTCCATCGCTAAGGGTTGTGAGTTGCACCTGATTTTATGACCTTTGGGCTGTTGGAAGCAACCCGAGAAGGCTGTAAATGGTAATCACAGGATCCTGGGATGCTGGAACCATTGTAAAGGTATACTGATTGCTAAGTACACAAATTTTGATCCCATGATCACAGGGATGCTACGACAGCCATAAGAATAAGGACTAATAATAAGTCACTTTTTTCACCAAATAAACTTTGAAAGTTTATTAATTGAATAGTCGTAATTTGAGGATTATATGTAAACAAAATCAAGTTGAATGAAGTTCTTTTCCCCCCGTTTCTCAAGACTGTGTAAACTCTTTTGTAAGTTTCTCCCTTCCTTCGCCAAAGTCAGCTCCATCATCCTTTACATCTGGCAACCTTACATCCTTTACAAAAAGGTAGCAAGTTGCAGGTACATAACATTTTTATTTTTAGGCAAACCTACTGAGTTTATGTAAGGGCTGGTGATATTCTTGTAAATGCAGATGGCATTTACATTTGGTTTTCCAACAAGGTCATTTTCCACTTGCCTTTTATTTTACTAATTAAAAGGTTTTAAAAACTAATAGAAATCAAGACAAGGAATCCCACAGGCATGGAGGGAGTGATCAAAGGAATACTGGTATTTATGGGTCTATGTCGCCCACCTCCAACTTCATATGTGAGCTAAGCAATGTTGAGACTATGTTTCAGGCACAAAGCATGCAGGCTGCCTTTAAAGCCATAAAAATGGCTCATTGGCAGAACTGAATTCTAAAAAAAAAAAAAAAATCAGTAGAAGATTCAAGGCAAGAAGGAATCGTCAAGGAAATATGATAAACAGAAAGCGGAACTGACAATTTAGAAAGCATGGCATTTTTACCAATTATTTTGATAATTGTGTCTAGAGAACTGGGACACCAAAACTGGAGAACAAAATGTTCTTTTTTGAAATGAGAATCTCAACAATTCCCATTTTTTCAGCAGCTAAATTCAGCTGGTTTTCCCTTGCTCTCTTTCCAACTGTCTTCAAGAACAAGACTGTAAGAAAACCACTGCCAACTTGAACATAGCCAAGAGTGACACAGAGCTGTTGGGGCAACGGTTCTCTTGGTAACCCCTGAAAAAATGGCCCCAATGCACTGCTGTTAGTACATAAGGGCTCCATCTTGCTATGCAGCACAATGGACATCAAACTGTTAAATTGATGCCTTTTGAGAATGTGGTTTCCTTCTATCTTTATTCCCATATGCTGTTGCTAAATAGGAGCACTCAGCCTGCAGAGAGCTTTTATCATCCTTGGAGTGTAACAGTCAATTGTTCCAATCAGACAAGAATCGGTGTGGAGAAATAAAAAACCAACTCTTGGATTATCTAAGTACCCTGATGCTATTTACTAGACTGGAAGAATCTGAGAATGACCTGATCCACTTATTGTGAATGTATCTTAGTGTGTATGAAGATACACATGTGCTCAGATAGGCAGATGAGGGAACAGACAGTCAGTCTATGAGGGAGATGGGTAGCTCCAAAAATGATAAACAAGCAAACAAATGAAAACATCATTCTGGCAATTCTTTAAAAAAACAGCTCAGGACAAGGAATTAGAAAGACCCTCCCACTCTTTCAATGAGACCCTGGAGAGTTGCTGCCAACCAAAGCAAACAACACTAAACTAGATGGACAGTAAAGTGACCTACAGCATCTTGCTATGACTCTCAATGGTTGATTTTAAAAAATTAAGCAGGATTTAACCTGAGGGTATTTTGATGGGAAACCATCAGGAAATCTCACTACTACAAGACAGACCGTAATATTTTTTTTTTTAAAAAAATAACATCCTGGAAGTAAACAATGGCATATCACTTCTATGTTGCTGCCAAGAAGACTAACCTGATTTCTCCATGAAGTCATCCGGAGTCCAGTTTGCTTTGAAACTTTACCTTTTTTGGGATCATAACTGCAGAGATGAGCTTGAACTGCTTCCTGTTTTGATGACTCAAGATCTAAGTATGCATTTTCTTTTAAACAGTTTTCAAGACAACATATGTAGGAAGCATTTTCAGTGATTCAGGTGTTTCCTTCTAAGAATTGTTCTTCTGTTTCCTAAGGCCTCTACGGTCGAGAGAGTTTAGTAATCTCTCTTTCCCCCTGAGATCATCACATAGCCAGGGTAACCTTGCAAAAGTTGCCTTCCATGGATTGGGGGCAGTGGTAGGTTTCTACTGGTTCGCCCCGGTTTGGGAGTGGCGGCAGCGGGAGGCTCCACCCACCTGCCGAGACATCATCACGGATGCTCTGTGGTAGCGAAGGTAAGAGGAACCCACTACTGATTGGGGGCCATAATTTAGTCTGCCAATCTCATGGAAGATCATAAATTAATCATCCATTTGGCAGAGTTTGTTTCTCTGGCAAATTCAAAGTGCTGGCATTGAATTTTATGACCCTAAAATCAGATTATTGGATCTGAAACCCCTAACAACATGTGACTCTTCATCCATTTTATTTGTAATCATGGGACCATCCTTCTTTACTGCCTATTGCCATTTAAGCTGCAAAGGACCTGGAAAAGTAGGCATTCCCAGATACAATTCACTAGACAACCCAGTCAATTGTTTATCCTTTTTATTTCATGCATAAGGGGAAAAATAAATTAGTATAACCAGCACTTTACACATTCTATTAAAGAAAATGCAATTTATTTTCTAGTACTCCTATCTTATTATTTTTCGTGGCTTGAGGCTGTTGGTAAATTACCATAGGTAATTTCCATTTTAAATTTGCATTCAGCATAGTCAATTCCTTATGTTCAAATCTGAGCAAGTACACATGTTACTCAGTTAAGCTAGCAAAATGGAGCTAAATGTTTATTTATTAAACATCAGCAAGTATAAAAAGTTATTGGAAAAATGGGTTAAAGGCAGGCAAAAAATAAGGGGAGACAGGAAAGAGAAAGAGAGAAATAAACAGGCAAGAAATTATATTATCTGTATATCTATATCTCAAGGATTATATTTCAGGGCCATTGGAAGCAAAATTGGGAATAATTAGCATAGACCAGGGTTACCAAAGTAACAAGTCCCAATGGTCAATGGGAGTGCCCAAAATTGCTGTCTTCTCCTCTTCCATCATAGACTGTCACAAAGGGAGTGGCCTTTGTTTATTCCAGCCTTAACCCTATTTTGTACATGACTATACCAGAATAGAGATGGAAAGTTAAGGAAATTCTTTTATTGTTCACCGTTAAGAAAATAATTTGAAGATAGGGATGATCTGATAGGCCCATATTTCTATAGGATGTCTGTGTTTTTCTAATAGGATCTCTCAGGGTCACCATGCTCCAGATACCATCTGTGAGACAATACTATCTTGCAGAATGCTGGACAAGTGTCTTCTCCATGGCTGCCCATCCTAAAAGTTTGCGTGGCCCCAATCCAGCTGGCCTGCATAAAATAAGCATTTAGATTTCCCAGCAGGCCCTGGGACAGAGTGACTGTCATCTTGTTCGGTGATTTTTTAAAAATAATATTTCTGTTTCCCCATACAGGGTCATGTGTTTATTTCCAGTATTATATCCTTATATTGCTGTGTTTCTGTATCTAATCCATCTTTTGTTGCTTGCCACTTAGAATTAAATAAATAAAACGATTACTCCTGAATGCTACTTAACACTGTCTGACTTATATCATTAATTATTAGAGTCAGGAGTCTCAAGGTGTCCATGACAGACATTTTACTTAATAAAACAAATACCTATAGGGATCTAACAGCCAGGTGCCAAGAACTGGCAATAGCAATTCTCAGGGCTCCCATACCACTCATTCCTGATCCTTTCTTCAAAAGTAGATATGCCAGAGAATGAAGCTATGTCACTTACATCCATAACATCCTCTGAATCACTAAGATATAACTCTTTGCTATATTTCTAAGGTCTAGAGTATGTTCACTAAGTTTATGCAATAAAATGAAGCAAGGATGGGTGCATAAAGACAAAGCTACGGGCAGAGTTGCATCATATGTTGATGGGACCTGGATAGTAGATCAGATTTAAGTAATGGGGAATTTTAAATGTTTGAGAGGGGTGAAAATACAATATACAGATCCCCAAATACTTGAGCAAGGAATGTTGGATATTGATGCTTTTGGTGATTTGTAAGGAGGAGACAGGATGACTTGGACAAATGTTTGTGGTCCAATACATTCTAGCTGATAAATATGCTTAATTTTTTTTTTCACTTGGGATCCATGTTTGGATCAGAAAATATATTTTTTAAAAAGCAGCCAGAAAACTGGTGTGCTCCCTTTCCAAGAATGCATGAATTTTACTTTTTGTTTGCCATTAAAATAAACTAAATTGAATATGCTAGGAATATGCCTGTATGACACATGTTCAAGATCGTATTAATACCTTGATCAATGGTTAATTAAGAATTAACAATCCTGACCAGATTTCTATTCCATAATTCTTCATAATATATTTATTTGATCCACATATATGAAAACCTTCTTGTAGATTGTATATTCCAACCTGCTTCTGAATTCCATATCCCTGAAAATTTTATAGACAACATATTTTCTAAAACTTTATGAAACTGGAAAATGCCTAAGTTTTATTTTTCTTTGCTCTTTCACGTATTAGAAAACATACATTTAATACTGTATACGTATTTTAGAAATGGTCCTGGAGCCCAAAAAAATTCTCTTTTTCTTTTAAAAGGCGAACCTTCCCTTATCCCCAATAATAACCTCTTTACTTTTCTAGAACATTCAGGATATTTTAATATCACTAATTATAGAAACAAAGTTTAATTTATTAAAAAGGAAAAAGAATAATTATTAAAGAGATGCAGAAAATGTTTTAACCTAAAGCTTAGAAGTTAATATAGAACATATATTTATTGGGAACAGAGCATGTCTCAATGACAACAGCAGAAATTAAGGGCATTGTGACTTGGAAAAAGTATAATCTTGAGATGAAAGATACAGGTATACATCTGAAAAATACTGGAGAACTGATGATTATCAGTGTAATTAATGCTAAGTAAGACTCTGTTTCAAATTTGTATAGGAAGAAATATTTCAGATCACATGAGAGCCCAAGTGCAGTACTTGTTTGTGGCTTTTTAAAATAACTGTGGTTTTTTTATCACACAACTATAATCTTGAAAATGGGCTTGGCTATTTTAATAAACTGCATACAGGTGCTGCATTCATGTTACTTTATGATCCAAAATATTTTCAGTGAATCCAAAAGCAGATGGACTTTACTACTATAAGCTAACTCTAACTATGACTGTTAGCATAATAGCTTGATATCATGCTAGTCCTTATAGCAACAAAGACTAGATTCACTCATTATTCTGGGTTCACATATAACGATATGTGAACTCTAGCAGTATAAAGTAGGCTGTTCCTACATCACTAAATTCTACTAGCTTTGGTACCAACCAACCTTTAGAATGGAAGCAGCAATATGTAAGATAGTTTTGAGAACTTTATTGTGCACTACACTATGTTTGCTACAAGGACATAAGGAGGTTAGGTCATTGCCCATCTGGTTTATTATTAGGTCATACTCTTTGCCCATCTGGTTTAAAATAATCTTCTTTGATTGGCAGTTTTTCAACATATGGTCATGACCAAACTGACATGCTTTGACACTAGAGGGCAGGATGTGAGAAAAGCAGCAAAGAAATCTCACTACTAATGCACCAAACTAAAAATAAATTCTTTATTTTAATAATGTTGAATTTGTCCCTCCCTTTACCGTCTAACTGGATGTATCTGATCCAACCAATTATTTGGTTCTATGGAAAGATCCCAGGGACAAAAAGGAAAAATCTAGGCCAAAGCTATGAGACTCTTACTTACAACTTTCTGTATAAGACTTGTAAAAATAACATTAATGAGAACAAGATTCATGGGTGGATGGTGCTAGAAGATGCTATAAAATATTAAGGGGGGGGGGGGTCCTACTATAAAACAGTGTAACTAAATAACCTATGAACTCAGGGAGATAGACAATTCTCAAGCATCTTTTCTGCTCCCTTTCCTAAACTCTGTGATTGGCAGAAAACTACCTTAATTATTTTCAGCATTTGAGGCTGAAAATAATGCTACTACACGCTGGAAAAGAAGATTTAACCCAAGCACCACCAACATCCCCTTTTCAAAACACAGAACAATAAAATCCTATCTAAGTTGGGCCCCGTATGTTATATCTTTCCCACTGCTTCCCTTGAGTCCTTCCCAAAAGATTTCCTGCCACTGATTTAGCCCACCTTAAAATGTAAAGAACTGTGCTCTATTATGTTTGAATAAACCACAATTGGCTGTGTTCATTCGTGAACGGTGGCTTACAAACCAAAATGATTTGGTTTGCATATGTTAATCCAAACAAACCATACACAACACAATACTTATTTGAAAAAAGCCAAGAAAGAATATGCATGGACAGAGTGTCATGTATTCTTCTCTCCCCATTTTTCTTTTTTTAAATCAGTCCTGCATGCTTCTGCCACTCATCCCTGTGTTGTTAGACGTGTTAGAATGCATTAACTTTCATGTCCCATTTGGTCAGGCAGACTATTAAAAAAAACCCCTACAACTGCTTATCATGACAGTGGATGCTTCTATAAAGCCAGCAATCTTCAAAAAGCCACAGAAACCACACATGAAGTTTCTGTGACAGATTTAACACGGCAGCTATCCTTCCGGAACTCTCATTGGCTGCAAAAGATGTAGAAACTCTAAGAAAAGCAAGCAAGCAAATAAATAAAAGCTGTACATCAGAAACTTTGAGTGTAAAATTGGCTGGGCCATGCTCCTATCTCTTCCACGGTAACTACTGAAACAGCCTTCTTAACTTAACTTTCCTTCTTCACTCCCACCCAGTACAGTAGCTAATTTCTGGGCTCATGAAAGCTCAGAAATTCTGGTAGCTTCAGCCTCCTCCTCCTGAGTCCGGAAAATCATTCAACAACCCACCTGCACATTATTAGTTAGATAATGAGACAAGCTGTCCTTCAAATTATTCCAGGTTGCAAAGAGGGGGAAGCAGTGAATGATGGAAAGCAGATAAACATTGGCAGAACTGTTCTCTATTACTCATGCTCGCTTTATTGTTCTCTTGCTCGTTGGATTTTTCCTGCATTTTTTCCTTAAGAGGCACTAAGAATAAACTCCCCGGCCCCCAAATACTTCAGACACGATCTGCAGTATATCCAGATCAGCATCAGTTTGTATACTATAAATGCAATTAGTTGATCAAGACACGTGATAAGATGAACCAGTCCTTGAGAATTCCTGGAACAAGTTATAGAATTGCGTGGTTCCAGATATCAGTGTCATGGGAAGCTTGAGGTAGAATTCTGTATCTCTTTTAGAGCAAAACATAAAAAATAAAAACCTGCAACTAGCTAGGTGGCATCAAGATTTAATGAACCAATGAATGGACCTGGAGATGAAAAGATTATTCAGGACTGAATAAAGCACATCTGTTTTATCCATGTCCTTTATGTAGGAAGTCAATCAGCCTTAAGAGAGAAAAATGCCTCCAAAAGGCTGCCAAATCAAGCATTTTACCCACAAAGTTGGATGATAGCTTTGCAATAAAAGGCAATATCCGAGAATCCAACTCTTAATACCATTGATGATAATCAATGACTGTTCATATACAGAGTATCTTCGTATTTTCAAATGTCCCCCTCTGAAGCAGCCATCATCTTTTATTTTACTTGAGGTTGATGGGAAACAGTATAGCTTTCTGTATGCAAAGGACATATTTGCCTGCCTATATAGAGAGTGATATTCATAAAAGTGGCTTATCTCCTTATTAGCACCTTCTTTGATAAATGACAAAGTTTCCTGTCTGTGTAAAACCCAGTTCCATTTATGGCAGTCATATAGGCTCAGAGCTAGGAATAGTTCACTTTTACGTATCCATGACTTTAAAGTTTAAACCATTATTTAAACTCTCTCTTCCTCCTCTTTTACAGATAACCAATCTCCATTTTTTTCCAAATGCAGCAAGTATATTGGCAAGGATGCACCACCATATAAAGAAATGTTCCTCCATTCTCATATCCATCTTAACAAGGGTTAACAAATACGAGTTCAGGTAGCTGTGAGAATGGTGCATGCATGGTAATCATTCTTGATGCGTGCCATTGTTACGGATTAAAACAAAACAGGAAAATTGTGAAAAAAATGAATATATATGCCCCTTAAATTAATAGCCTAATCATGAAATTAAAAGTGGCTAATAAAATATAGAGCTAGGTGCTTCTGATCCAAGTCTGGTTAGACTCATTAGACATAAAGACTTATGGCTGAAAATTACAAGGTGTTGTTTTCACCAAAGTAGAAAAATTCTCCTTTTTATATGTTCAAGGGCTCCTGTGCTATACCGCTTGGGTAAAATTGCAGAAAGCTTTAATTTACTGTTTACCTTTTCTACCGGGGTCTCTACCTGATATAACTAGCACTTAGTCCTTCCATCTGGAAGAGAAATGGGGAAGAAACCATACTCCCAACTGTACTCGTAATCATTTGCATCTTATGATGCAGCACTAACTGAGATGTTCCATCAGGGCTGTTTTCCTTGGACAGATACTTCTGCCAAGTCATCTATAATTGAACACTACCCAGCTTTCAGCTGTGCAAACTTGCGTTTAATTAATACATAGACTGACACTCAACCCAGCTCAGTAGCTATATCTTCAAGCTATCTTCTAGGGACCCTGTGGGTTCCCCAGTGAGAAATCATAAATGATGAAGAAAGATTTTTGCAAGAAGATCACCATGTATCTTACCCTTTAATGTGAGCTTTATCATACTTGTTCAAGGGAGGACTAATAAAGGGCACTTTCCCAGATAATATAATGGCATAGCAAGCCTGATCAGAGAATGGTGCATGTGTTCAGTGCAAAGTCTTTTGCAAAGAACATGTATCTCTTATAAGAGTTCCCAATTTTATTTTAAACATTTTGCATATCTAGGAATCAAGTCAGCAGTTAATAAATTGAGCTGGGTAAACCATATGATGCTTAGTAAATCAAGACTGTATCAACAAGGAAGTAAAAAGGTCTTGATGCAGCAGAGAAAAGTTCTACAATATGAGAAGCAATCCATCAAAAACTGGACATTTCTTATTGAACAGCTCAGACATCTCAAAGCAAAGGGATAAGGCAGTGTCTCTGCTAAAGACAGCATTGAAAAAGATGCAACTAAAGATACAGATCAAGGGTAGTGTCATTAAGGTACAGAACAGGGCTCAAAAAAACCCAGGTTCCAATTTTGACTTGATCATAAACCTCACAGCCCCTTGAACTCCTGAATAAAAATAAGCACAAATGCTATAAATACGCACATTAATCAAAGACAAGTAAAAAAGGCTTTTATTCCTTGCAACTTCTGCAAGTGTCCATTTTGATGCTTTTGTCAACAACTGCTGGATACCCTATTGGTAAAAAGATACAAAAAGCTTTTCTTCATCTGTGTAAGCTCACAGCAAATTTAAGTTTTTGAAATTTGACAAACCCACAGCTATGCGTGCCAATTAATCCTTTTTATTTTCTTGGATACTAAGACTTTCTCTTTTCAAATAGATTCTCCATGGTTCGTATACAATCTTTCCTCTGGAAAGGCAGCTGTCTCCCTAAAAATTAATTAGCATCATGTGAAAAGTTCTATTATCAAAAACGGTACAGTGAGCATCAGGGCATGTCCATGCCTGTATGTTCTCCCCTCAGCCCTTTCTTCACCTCCTCAGGAGAATCATCAGCAAAGGCTCATTAAGAATTAGAAATACATCAGAATTCCCATTTTACCACCTGATCATGACCACAGAAACTTCACTGTTTAAACTCCTGTGTAGCAAATAAGTGAAACTGCCTACTGCAAGAACCCATACTGCATATTTTAAATATCTAGCTCTGAAGAGTAAGAAAACAAGAGCAAGGACTAACCAGTGGTCCTACAAGAATCACTCAGAAACACACCAAATTCCCATCTTGCTAAAGAAAGCCCAAGACAACGGATGCAATATGCAAGCTGATTATACCCACTCACCCCACAAAGAAAAGCTGTGAATGAGAAATCTTGTGCGATACCAGGTACCAGCTCACCACCACTTCTGAAAATTTGGAGCCGAATACTTTTTGATCACAATGTTCCTCCACCAGTTGTTCTTTTGGGGGTTCCTGGTTCAGGCAGGAACCCTGCAAGAAAAGTACCCCATCCAGAGCAGGAAATGACACAAATGTCCTTTTACCCTCGCTGATGCAAAAAAAACAGATGGACACAAATTTAATAATCTCTTGTCACATTTTTAAATCTGGCATGTTCAACATTAAGGATCAACATTAATGGAAGAGGAAGGGATTTAGTGAAACAGCCCTATAAGTGTAAGGATTTATCTCTTGGGACCCTTGCCAAATCATTGGGCTTTTAACAGGGTTAAAGGGGGATAAAATCCATGCAAATTTAGAATTCTGTCAGAAAAGAGCCAAAGAGAAAGAAGAAACCAAGTCACATACAAAACATATATGTATTTTGTTTATTGGTACCTTTCATTGACAGCTAAGAGGTGTGTAGGCATTTGAAGAGCAAAGAGCATTTGATAAAATATGTGCCCAATGATTCTAGATTTTATGGAGAAAGCAGAATCTGTGCAGTGCTCACCTATAAAGGTAAACCAGATTTTGGAGAATTCTGGCATACATTTCACAGATTTTCTTCTTCTACATGGGTCTTTCTGTCAATGAAACTAAGCTCAAGCTAAAATGTTAATCTTAGCATATTGTCTTAACTGAATATCTGTCTCATGTTTCTTACAACAGAGGTCACCAACCCCCAGGCCGTGGACTGATATCGGTCCACAGCCTGTTAGGAACCAGGCCATGAAAATAGTAGGCAAGCGAGTGAAGCTTCGTCTGCACATGTGCGAGATCAAGGTTGCACATAAAACCACCACCACCCCTTGGAAGTGAATTTTTCTTCCAAAACCAGTCCCTGGTGCCAGAAAAATTGGGGACCACTGCCTTATAAAATTGATTTGTAAATCAGATTTGGGTTATATTTAAAAATAATCTTAATATTTTTGTAAGATTTGCCACATATTTTTATCATGCAGAAATGTCTACTGCAGTATGTGGAAAAATAATAGCCAAGATTTTCTTGTGCAATGACAGGGAAATTTTTCTCTTCTATAGCTATCTAAAGCTGCTGGTTCATGTCATCGAAGAACCAGTAAATAAAAACATACCACAAAATCCAAACTATAAAAATTATAGTTATAAACCAACGAAGTAACTACAGTAATTGAATCTGAATTGGAATTACTATGAAAAAAAAAAACAGCAATATAATCATGCAGATCTTGAAAACTAGCTAATTTATTATCACATAAAATTTCATGGGTGGGTACGGTATATTGTATTAGTTAAACAAAGTGGCTAATGATCTATAACACATGAAAATAAACTGCTTAAATTTAAAAATGTACAGGAGTCTTATTTTTTTCTGCACTATACTAGCATGGCTTTCTTTCTAGAATTTATAAACAAACTTTAGAGCAATACTGAAACTGGCCACAGAACAACTCTGTTAGGGTAGTTTTTGCAAGGAGGAAACATTTCAGAGTTTCATTCAGCAGAACCCAGCTAGGTATGTGTTGACCATGGATGCACAACCAGGGATTGACTTTTGGCTTCAGAGTCAGTACTGGAAGGGGCACAGCTGAAAATCCATCTGCCTCCCTTCCCCACTGAGTGGGTTGAAGGGAATGATTAAGGAGCAAAATAGCTAACTTAAGCTTTGAAGATGCTTCAAGTACACACTTCACTCCTCAAACAGAATCCCCTTCCTTCAAACTGGGCTCTATTAGACTTGTCATGCCAAGCAAAGCCTGGTGCCTGAGTTGAGGGAGATGGCACTCTTCTATGTTTAATGAATCCCTTCCACTACTCACCCCACTCCTGATGCTGTACCAAGTAACAGTGGCAGCCACTGAATAGTATGCATCGCTAGAGAGCAGCTCTATCTATACCAGTGGTTCTCAACCTGTGGGTTGGGACCCCTTTGGGGGTTGAACAACCCTTTCACAGGAGTCGCCTAAGACCATCGGAAAACATATTTTCAATGGTTTTAGGAATAATTTTATGGTTGGGGGTCACCACAACATGAGGAACTGTATTAAAGGGTTGCGGCATTAGGAAGGTTGAGACCCACTGATCTATACTAATTCTTGGAGCCTGCTAGTAGTTCTTGGGTATTCAGGATGCAAGGGAGGGACAGAGTGGTTGGTACACTCCACTTCATTTGCTCACGGGTGTGTTCTATATATGCACACACCTGTAACTTGGATCTTCTAAAATGCAGTTATCAAGCTTTTCCTTTATTCAAAACTTTCTACTATGCTCACTTCTCCTGCTTGCACCAATACAGTACTAGCTGCAGACACAGACTATAACTGCCTAGTAAAACTGCAGCCAGTGCGCTACAACAATCTACATGACTTGTACAAGGGACAGGCAGGAAAAAAAGAGAGTAAGGTAAATGCTGCCTTGCAGCACATCTACCATAGTCATTCCATAGACATTGCAAGCTGTTTGATTAGCTATCAATGAAGCAAGTTAACAGGATGAAGAGCACAAAGAGAGGCTATATAGTCTTTGATGCTACTTTGCATCTCCCTGGGCAGCTCTGTGTGTTTGTCATCTATTCTGTTTGGGCCCAAAGTGTCACCAGAGCTTGATTTAGGTGTGTGCATGAGAAAGAGAGAAAACAGACAGTAGTTCTTTCCTTGGAAGGAAGCAATTTGGAGAAAGGGTTTCTAATGTTGCTCACAACGGGGTTCATGCAGGATTTCTTTTCTTTCTAGAAGTAACTCAGCTGTTTTTACATTTATGATGGTGGCTCACAGAGGGAATTCTCCTATCCGCTAGCAAAACAAACATAAAACACCTCCTGACAGAGAAACTTTGCCAAGATGGAGATCTTTGTGGTCAGAGGGATATCATAAAGGACATGTCCCCAGGCAGTAATGTTCAACACATGACATCTCAATTAAGAACCGGCTTCACATCTATCTTTTAGACCAATATTTACATTTAAAAAAATCATAGGAGAGGCAAACACTATTTTTTTCCCCAACTCCCAGTTTTCAGTTCTCAACCTCTGGCCTTTGCTGGAATAAGAAAGAAATAACCATATTTGTCCGACCGGCTGTCAGAAATAAGGACGCAGCGCACTGCAATTTAGAATAATCTGAACTTGGCTCCTGAAAACATCACTTGAGTCGTTTCCAGAATGAGACCGTCGGTGCCCGTAAAAACCCCACCAGAAGTCCACCGGCTACCCACAACTCCTAACCACGCTCCCCTTTCAAAGGGCGCAATAGAGCGCTGGGAAAGAAGCCCGGTCTCGCAGGTTCTCTGGAGAGCTCGTCGAAGGAAAGTATCGGGCGGGGAAGGGGAAATCTCCAGGCACTAAGACGGCTCCGGAGCAAGCGACTCTCGAAAATGCCGTGCAGAAGGGAGTGCCTCCGACCGGGAAGGAAACAGGGAAAAGGGTGGATGGGGGAGAGAACGGAACGGACCGGCGCGGCTCAAATGGCAAGAGGTTAAAAAAAGGGGGAGAGGGGAAGAAACCTTCCACTGGACCGACCCAGGGAAATCCAAGCAGCCAGTACTGGAGAGGAAAAAAGCGAAAGAAAACGGACGCCCCGTCCTCCCTTACCGTACATGGCTCAGCTGACCCTCCGCCGACCGCCGGCCCACTCTCCAAACTCAAGCTCCGCGGCGCGCGCTCGCTCTGCCTCTGCGGCGCCTCTGGCGTTCATTCAGCCTTCGCGGCGCAGCCAGGAGTGGGCGGCACCAGCAGGGGGCATGAATGAAGCGACAAAGCACACGCAGGTGGCGGCGGCGGCGGCACAATAGCGGCTCCTTCGCAGGCTGCGGCTAATGCTTGCTTTGCGCATGAGCGAGGGGGTTAGGGTGGCGACCAAGCAGGAGGCGGTCCTTGCCCCCCCACTCTAGCTAGATACGCCCCCGCAAACCTGGGCATGCAGGGGAGGGACTGGGGGGCGGGCCGTCTGAAACGCTTGGTATACCGACTCGTGGTTCTAATAACGTACGGGATCCCAAAGGTGCTTTTTTTCAAGAGGCAACTGGACTTTCTGGTTTTTCTTTGAAGACGTTTCGCTTCTCATCCAAGGAGCTTCTTCAGCTCTGACAGGATAGTGGGGAACGGCTGAGCTGAAGAAGCTTCTTGGATGAGAAGCGAAGCGACTTCAAAGAAAAACCAGCAAGTCCAATTTGCCTCTTGAAAGAAGCACCTTTGGGACAACCATCACCTGGATGACTGAGAATCTCCAGAGACAACGCACGGGATATTTTTGCTATGGTGTTGTGGTTAGGGGGAGCCTTCTGTGCCATGGTAAAGGGTGATGGGATTTGTAGTCCAAAAGATTCAGTTGGTGCCGGGATGGGAAGAATTGGATTTTCGAAATCAGAAGCCAAGAAGCGCTACAAATAAAGGGATTTCAGTTGAGTCCGCAAGGGATCGTGTTCCGAGTTACTCGTTCTCTTGGTTTGATTGGGTTTTTAAAAATATGATTAGTTTTGTTAACTAACGCTAAACCCCATGGGGGTCAGCGTTTTTCAACCTCAGCAGTTCTAAGATGCACGGACTGCAACTTCCAGAATTCTCCAGTCAGCATGCTGGCTAGGGATTTCTGGGAGTTGAAGTCCACATATCTTAAAAATTGAGAAACCATGGTTATGTCGTTTAAGCACTGTTCTCATCTTGCTTCAAAGCATGTGATACCCATTGCCATTGTCATGGAGTTCATCCACCTTGCTGCTTGTCCTCTTCTCTTTCCTTCCACTTTCCTTACGATGAGTTCAAGGTTTTTGAATCTTTGCATAATACGTACAAAATACATCACTACAACTTGAGCCAGATCGCTTATTCCGTGACTGATTTGTTCTATTATCCATTTGTTTATCTCCTTGGCTACCCATAGCATTTTCCTAATTTTATCCAGCACAAAGTGCAGAATTTAACTTCCAGTACTAGAGGTTCTTATAAGCACAGCATATTGTCTAAATGATCTTGAATGTTGACCTCCCTATTAAACAGAATTTTCCTATACACTTTTTAATCTTATTTGAATCATTTACCGTTGGTCCATTGATTTCCTTTAGCATGCTAATTTGAGGTTCAAACCCCCTTATGAGTCCAGAGATCTTTCAAAAAGCTTTTATTGCATTTCTGTTTTTTTCATCTCCCATGTATTTAGCAGATGTTATAATGCTGCTGCTTGTCTGTTCTAAGAGGTTTCTGAAATTCTCAAGATCTTTCCTGTCTTTCTTGGCTTTGCTTTTTCTTGTCTTTTGGGCATTTTCCAAATTGTTCTAACATATAATTTATTTTGCTCTATTCATATTGGGCAGTCTCTTTCACATTATTTGTTCATTATTTGATTTCACTCTGCAGCTCCTCTGGTTTCCTATTAGTGAGATTCAAAGCAGTTCCTTATGTTCTTCTTGAAATTGATGGTTATATATTCAGTATCATATTGGCTTTGTTTTTCTTCTTTGGTTGGATAGTATGTGATCTATTCTACAATTAGCCCCTGGCCACATTTGTTACGACTGGGCTCTTTCATCTCTTAGAACTAATAATATAGTCAATTTTATTTCTATGTGCTCTGTCCGGTAGTGTCCATGTATATAGGCATTGTTTTGGTTGTTTGAAGAATACACTGGGAATGAAGAAATCATTGGATTGGCAGAAATTGCTAAATTGTCCTCTAGCTTCATTTCCTTTCTCTAGAAATTGGTGTTTTTCCTCCTTGCTATTACCAACTTTGACCTTCCAGTCCAAACACAAGCAACATATCTTGGTTGCATATTTTTGAAGTTTCAGGTTGAACTTGATCGTAATGCATGTCAATATCAATGGTTGGGGTATAAACTTGAATACTTGTCATATTAAAGAAGTGTCTGCAAGAACCTTAATTTATATTTGTTGGTCATTGCACCTAAGGTATCTTCCTGACTAGGGTAACATTGCCATTATTTTTTTGTTTTGGATTGGGAATTGCATGTGTGTGTGTGTGTGTGAGACAGAGAGAGAGAGAGGGAGAGAGAGAGGGAGTTTCAATTTGCTGGTACCCAGGATGTCAATGTGTAGTCAATTTATTTCATCTTTCATCATGTTGAGCATCCCCATGTTGATGCTTTTTACATGTTTTCACTATAATTCTGTTTTTTTGCAGCTTCAGATTTTCTTTGTGGTACAGTCAGCAACTAGAAGTCCAGACAGACTTAATCTAGTAGCATCATAAGCACCATTAGTATTCAAAAAAAAAATGCTTGGTTCTTCCTTATCCCACCTGAGGGGCCATATCCAGCATTGTATTGACAATCACTTTTTTTTGCCTGTCCACATGCTTTTCCTAGTAAAAGACAGGAGTAGTTTACCACTGCCTTCTCCTGTGCAGTTTTCAATGGTGTCTCCTTTGTTGTCACTAAAGTGATAATCTGTCTCCAGCACCTTCCTGTATTGTGAAATTGAACAATATAAGGACTGCAATGAAATGATAGGAATAATACAAGTAATATCTGGAACCCTCTTTCATTTCTCCATATACATAGAATTTCATCTCACGCTTGTCAGCATTTGTAAGATTAGTGGCTGCTTAATAAAAATGCCCTCTTCTCTAACATTTTTCCAATGGCAGTTTCATCTGAAACGTCTTAAACAGGTGTCAGTCATTGGAGAGAATGTGCTGCCATTAGCATACAGTATCATATTCATACACCAGTTGAGATGTTTGCACCTGGCCTGCAAATGCAAATCAATGGGATGGATCTCCTGAAATATTTCAGGTCATGAAATGTCCCAAAATATTTTAACTCTGTGTTCTGTATTTAACACACATCAAGTATTTTCATCCAGAAATATTTTTGGACAATCTGGAACTCCGCTGCCTACGGTATGATCTAAGCACAGTACACTGTGCTACAATGTCTTACCTGTCAACAACAACTTCAGCTTCAGCCTCAATAATACATGGGCAAACAATTGGTACAAACTCAAAGTAAACTGCTCCCAACTTGATTGCAGAAAATACAACTTCAGCAACAGAGTGGTCAACGCCTGGAATGCTCTACCTGAGTCCATTGTTACATCCTCTAACCCTCACAGCGTCAACCTTAAACTATCTACCGTGGACCTCATCCCATTCCTAAGAGGTCCGTAAATGGAGCATGCATAAGCACATCAGAGCGCCTACCATCCCTGTCTTACTATCCCCATTTATTTGTATTCATTTCTTTCATGTACCAAGAGGTACATATAGTATAATCATGCAGTCAAATTTCATTACAATGATAAACCAGCATAAACCATCACGATTAACAACCAGAATATTATCTAATCGTCTTTTAAAATCCAACAAGCAGCCTGGATATATAAACAATAGTTCATTTTTGTGAAAAACTTTGTTTGGCTTATTCTGAATCTGTTTTCAATCAATTGGTCAGAAGATTTATAGTATAGTTTTGTGAGTGGAAAAGCAACATTTCCCATACTGATCTTCATTTTATGAATTGTTACAGTCTCCCATCTCTAATATCTGAGGGGCTGCCACAAAGAAGAGGGGGTCAACTTATTCTTAAAAGCATCTACAGGTAGAACTATAAGCAATGGTAGACAATTTCCTGTCCAATCTGCAATTTTGGAGATTTTAAAGAAGAAATTGGACAACCATTTATCTGAAATTGTATAGTTTCCTGCTTCAGCAGAGGTTTGGACTAGAAGACTTCTAAGGTCCCTTCCAACTCTATTATTCTGTTCCTTTTCTTTTATGTATTCTATTTTCTTTCTAGCCTCCTTTCTTCATAAACAAGCAATACCTGTCTTATGATTGTTTTGGCAGCATTTTTTAAAAAAAATTTGGGGGGGGGGAGGTCACAACCAGAACTGTCACATATCCATACAGTACTGGTTGGCTTCACAAAACATTTTAAAGTTGATTTATCATGTGTTCTGAGATTGCAAAAGTAACACAATAAGGATTGCTCAATGCATGTTTTATATTGACTGGCTGTTGGTCCTGTAATAATAAAGACTAAAAAACAGTCACCATGCAGACCTAAAGTTACTTTTATTACAACAGCCATTGTAACTGAATCTTGCAAGTCTAAAAATGCTTCCCTTTTTCTCTCTCTCTTACCTGCCTGTAAATTTTGGGGTGGGATATCAGGCTTTTTTGATAAATTATTTTTTTGATCTAGACTCAGGTCTCATTTACAGTCAGGTCCAGAAATATTGGGACATCGACACAATTGTAACATCTTTGGCTCTATACACCACCACAGTGGAGTTGGAATGAAACAAACACAATGTGCTTTAACTGCAGACTGTCAGCTTTATTTTGAGGGTAGACCAGAAGTATAAAGAATTTAGGGAATGGAGCTATATGCTGTTTACCTGAATCCGTTTTGAAGACCACAAAGCACCCTCCCATGATGTAGAGCCAAAGATAAATTTCACCCTTTCCATAGACTGGCTGTTGAGTTTGTGGTATGGTCCTTAACACATTCAAAGCCTGGTATGGTCTCAAGACCAGCATGGATTCTGCAACCTTAGCTCAGTGGATTGCATAACATTCTCAGAGACACTTCCCATCCTGCTTACAATCTTTTTGGACTGTTGCCTTCTGGTAGAAGATACAGAACAATTAAAACTTGGATCACATATTTTCTGAATAGTTTTTATCCCAGAGCTATAATTGCACTCAACAGTGAACTAAAGGGTCACCATCAGTGAGCTGTTGGACAACATTACTTGGTCTGTTGTGTGGATGTTTGGGTGGTTTATGGGTGGGGAATTGTGGTGGATGAGAGTGTGTTTGGGGATTGTTATGTGTGTTGGACCTGCTTTTTGGGTGTTAAGTGAATTTTGTTGTATGGGTATACTGTGTATTCATGTACAATAACAATGAAATTGTTATTGTTACTGTTATTGTTGTTCCATCATGTATAAATAGAGTCTAGGGCCTCAGTTTAGCATCGGCGTCCCTCCCATCTGTCTTCATGGCCCTATTTGTATTTCAATTTAAGAGATTTGATTGTCATTTAGGAGCAGATATGTAGAGACCTCCTTAATGTTTCTCATTCATTTTTTCTCTTTTGATTGTATCTTCTCCTGCAGCCATAAGTAAAATCTTAATAGAGAATTTGGTTTGTTTTTTTTTTGAAAAATATTTTTTATTTCTTCCCAACATAAATATAAAATATATCTTTCAAGAGCAAAGCTTCGATCCGGTCATAGATAGGTACAATCGCTTAAATTTTAAAAAGCTCCATCTACAATTTCCCATTACATTTTTTAAAATTAAAAATCAAAACATAAAAGAAATTTTTTAAACATAAATTCTAATATCTTAATCAGAACCATACTATTATATCACCACCAATTTAATTTCCAAAAAAAAGCTTAATTCATTTTTATATCCATTTATAAATTCAATTGTATCTGGTTCTTTCCCAAGCTCCCTTCATTACACCTTTTAATATCAATATCAAAACATAAAGTTTAAAAAATATTCTAATCTCTTAATCTGATTATTTACCTTACAATTTTATCACCACACATCTTAGTTTCAAGTTAACTTCAGCTCTATTTTTTATTTCAATTTATAAATCAAAATTCTATCCATATTTCTTAATACAAAGAGCCTTGGTGGCGCAGCAGATTAAAGTGCTGTTAAGTAACACCAGCTGCCTGCAATTACTGCAAGTTCAAATCTCACCAGGCTCAAGGTTGACTCAGCCTTCCATCCTTTTGAAGCAGGTAAAATGAGGACCCGGATTGTGGGGGCAATAAGCTGACTTTGTGTGTGTGTGTGTGTGTGTGTGTGTGTGTATGAACACCGCTTGGGGGGGCTGAAAGCCCTACTAAGCAGGTATATACAAAAGTATGAAGGCTATTGCTTAATGCATTGTAAGCCGCCCTGATTCTCCGGAGATGGGCGGCATATAAATTGAACCAATAAATTGAACCAATAAAATCTCTAGACCCCTTCATCAGGTCTTTCAATCTTAAACTTTATCAATTTACCTTTAATTTTACACCTTTCATATTACACAAATTTATCTCAAAATCCATATCCTCCTCCATAACTCCTACTATTATTTGGCTGATTTCCAGCATTTTTTATTTTGGCTGGTTTACAGCATATTCTCCTCCATGCCTCCCACTTTTGTTTGACTAATTTCTAGCATATTTTATTTGGGCTGATTTCCAGCATAGTCTCCTCCATACCTCCATCCATTGTTTGGCTGATTTCCAGCATATTGTATTTTGGTTGATTTCCAGCATAATCTCCTCCAAACCTCCCACTGTTGTTTGGCTGATTTCCAGCATATTTTATTTTGGCTGATTTCCAGCATATTCTCCTCCAAATCTCCATCTCTTGTTTGGCTGATATTACCAGCATGCTTTCCTCCACTCTCTTCCTTCTTTCTCCTGTGCAAAGCTTCTCTGGTTGGCCCCAGCTTTGAGGCAGCCACCATGGCTCCCGCTCCCCTGCCGCTGGCTCAGAGGGCTTCCTCTGGCCCCAAGGAACCTGCCCATTCCTCTCAGCCATCCAAGGGGTCCCTCTCTTTCCCCCTGTCCCTACAGGACAGGGTAGGTCCACAGACCTGTCGGCGGCAGCTCAACAGTTGGGGTTTTTGTGGGGCTCATCAGAGCCCCACTATTTCCCTGACTGGGTCGCCGTGGTGCCAAACCGGAAGTCCTTAATAGAGGATTTGTTATTTTTTTATTTTATTTATTTTTAATTTGATTTATATGCCGCCCTTCTCCGGAGACTCAGGGCGGCTTACAATGCATTAAGCAATAGCCTTCATACTTTTGTAAATTTATACAAAGTCAGCTTATTGCCCCCACAAACTGGGTCCTCAATTTACCCACCTTAGAAAGGATGGAAGGCTGAGTCGACCTTGAGCCTGGCTAGGATTGAACTTGGCCACATCATAGAAAAATATGAATACAGTTCAACCTTGCATCACAGGACTACAACTCTTGATTTAAAATCTAACACAGACGTAAAGTTGCTTGATTTTCTTAAGTGAATTTCTCAGCTTCCCTTTGCAAGTAGGGATTTGTACTAAGATAATAATAGTAATACTATGAACTTATCTTACTAGTTTGTTTACCAGGATTCTTGGCCTCAGCTGTTTGAATACTCTCTAGGAATGTGAATGGGTATTCTTAAAATTCCATGGAAGATACAGCTCAAAAAGGAATGTACTTTTCTGGAAATAGTGAAGCTCACCTCTCTCTGTATGCAGCCTCCGTGGGGTTGAAGGAGGTTGATGTTTGTGTTTATGTATAAGCTGAAACTACCAAGAACCATTACTTCCACAATTGATGACAAAGACAGAAATTCCCAAGGTGGCTTTTTTTGCCCGTGTTTGCATACAATTTCCATCATTCTGAAATGGCTACCCCAGAGGATTTGATGGAAATAACTTTTCCATCACCGTGCACCAAAGGTTTTTTCACTCTGTATTGAATGACGATTGGGGAGGGGGGAGGGGGAGAAGTGAGATGAACACTTTTTCCTGTTTATTCTTTTCTACAACCTTGAGCGAAGGAGACTCTACCACTTTTGTCAGCAAAAGAACAGAAGAAATATTGCCAAGAAAAGGTACTTGGTTTCAGTGGCAGCCGCCTTGTTGAATTAATTAAGCAAATGCCACCTGGTTTTCCAGGTTAAGCCACCAGAGGAGTCCATGCAAATACAAACAAGTCATTGAGCCAGAAAATGAAGAAAGGAATGGAAAACCATGGTAGCATTAATAACAGCAGCAGAGTCTGCTTCTGAGCAGTTGGTGGGGCAGGGATCTTTGGGGCTTGATTTCCATTGCTTGCAGATTCCTGTGCTACTCCAGGCTATTTTTGGTCTTTGTTCTGAATGTGAAACAGCAAGCAAGAGGTATGCATTTGGGGAGCGGGCGATGCTGGCACAAATGTTCTGAAGTGAGATTAAAATGGAGAAGGTGTTGAGTCTGAAGGGCTATTTCTCAGTGTAAACATTTCACCCTTTACTCCTCTCTCCCTCCCTCTCCCCCACATACCAAGAGACTTTGTCAGTAGCAGTAATAGCTGCTGCTGCAGTTCCTTTGGATGGACTGCAGTAGTTCCACATAATTTCTGTGGGCCAAGGACATGTTTAGAAGAAGGAGGCTGTCAGAACTTGGCACCCTTAAATCCTTGAGTAATTATTAGGATGCCTGGTTAGGCTGTTCCAGAGAAGAGAGAACAGTGCCAAAAGCCTTTCAAGCGGGAGGATGAAACAGCATAGAACAGCCTGAGGCAGGCAGGCAGGCAAAAACAAGTAAGTACAGACAGCAATAAATACTGATGCTGTCAACTGGGAAAAATGGGGAGGGGGGTTTTCAAATGTAGTTCTGGGATTTTATGCTTACAATATGTGGATGTGTGTGTATAAGACAGCACTGCCTTCTGGTTCTGTCTGGAAAACACAACTTTGAATCAGGGTTGTCCAGCACCAAGCAGCAGAGCATAAACCAAGGAGCTGCAGGTTCTGCAGGACCTTGGAGAGCTCCCATGGAAGGTAGATGTTGCAACACCTGCCCATCTAAATACTGTAAAATACTGTCTAATCTACAGTGAACCTATCTGTTCTGTGAGGACCTCCATAGAGGGTTTACTCAAGTAACCATCATGATGTGAACTTATGGGTGTATGGAATAGAAAATAAATCATCTCTGTTTGGAGGGGCCCACTTTCTAGACTATTCTGCCCTCAGATTTAGCACCTGGATTATTCTTTTCTGGCATTATTTAATTTAAAAGGGCTCTTTATGTCTAAGTTAGATTGGTGAGCCTTCACATATTGTTATTGCATCTCATCTTTTGAAATTGTTTTAGTTGTTGTACACTTTTCAGAATCTTAGGATAGAAATACACAAGGATACACACATACATTGTTCATAATAAATAAATGCCCAAAGAGCCATTTCTTCCTGGATTCATCTAACATGCTATATGTCATATTTTTTTCATTATGTGTTTACATAAGATCTTACGTAAATCATATTATGGCTTAAGAGGAAGGCCTTGTTCATACAACGTGCTAAAAGAATGCCAAAACAATGGCATTAAGCTATCCACTTAAACCAAACTTAATTTGAACTACTTGGTAATATAGAGTCCATTCTCTTTTGTTCTTGAGCTCATTTTAGCCAGATAGGATCCCAGGAATGCTACTTTATTGTCCCAGGATATAATTTTGAAAGCATATCCATGTTTGCCCTATCTTGCAGTAAATAAAATCAAGGTGAGGTTATTTTGAGTTTCTTTCTCGTGCTTCTTTTTAACTGTGGACTGTCCAGTCTATTAATAATTGCTTATTCCTCCCCACTTCCCATTAATTGCTCCCTCATATATTCTTCAAGGCCACTTTTACACATATTAAGAATCTGACTCATCTAGAACGCTAAAAACACTTGATCTGGTTTTTGTCACCAGATGCAATGCACCACCAAATGCAATGTGATTTGAGTGGATGAAACATTGAAATCTATCCCTTTTCATAGTCAGATCACCATCTGATTGCTTTAGAAGGAAACAAAGCCACCAACTTGCATAGGGAGAAGACATCTCTGCAATCAATCTGTCCTAGGCATCTAATAGAACTATTGAGTTTCCAAAGAGCTTTTGAGGCTCTGGTGGGCAATTCTTCAGAGATTCTTGTCACCTCTTGGGGTGAAAGGGAGACTGTGATCTTGGAGAGAATTGCTCCTGAGTAATCTCTCCTTGCTGGCTAATTCAAGGAAAGCTGTTTGTTTCCTGAAGAGCTCCAGGAAGTGAAGTGGCAGATGAGAACGGTAGAGTGCTGCTGGTAGAAAACAAGTAGTGAACCTGCTGATTGCATATGTTAGAATATATGCTTGGGCTTTATGTTCACTTGCTAACAAACTTGCAATGGCAAAGTACCTACTTTGCATGCAGAATGATCTAAGAAAGCAGGACTAGCAAAACATCTTTTGTAAAGTGACCTTGACTAGTTGCTATTAGTTGGAGGTAATGCTTCTAGAAGAGATGATTTACCTGTCAGGGTTCTAATGAAAGAAAACTCCGAGGCTTGAATTTCTTCAAGGCTACATTTTATTAGAGATGTCATATTGGCACACTTGAGAAAACCCGAATTTGAAAGTTTCCAGGTTTTCCCAACCAAAGAAAAGTTCAAGTCCCTGCCCAACACCCACAAGTCCATCACATGATCCAATCAAACCACCATCCCAACTGGAGATGCCTCCCAGGTCCAGCCTCCCAGGTGCAGGGCAAGGCGGCCTTGACTTTCCAAGAAAGGAATGTTATTATGACTATACATCACCCATGCTCCATACAATCCCCCCTCCCAATTTCTCACAGCAGTAAATGTGGCAGGCCTGAAGGTCCAATACCAAAGATGGCTTCCAGGTCTGATATTACCCTTGAATAGAGCAGCTTTGTATGTTATTTTTCTTTTTGTTCCTGTAATCATGAAGGCTAGAACCTGAACCTTTACTGTAAAACAAAGAGAAATGTTTCCTACCCATTATCTTATGGATTTAATTAATTAATAATAATGATTTATATAGCCACCCATCTCTCATAAGTGACCCTAGGTAATTATGAGTATTAAACACACACACACACACATGCACCCATGACATAATTCTTATCTGATATGAACGCTTGCAGATATCAACTTCGGCTGGCCAAGTGGCATCTGCTTTGAATGGCAGATATAGTGTAAATAGGAGTCTTTTCCAGTCTTCTAACCTGAGAAGCTTAATGTCAAAATTCCAGGATTTCTGAAGAAGTAAAATGCATGGTGAGGCAGAAAATTATGGTCCTTTGAGAACTAGCTTGGCCAGCATAACTCTCAAGAATACACCTTTGGCCATTATTGGTAATACAATGTGCCAATTTGAATTAATTAAATGTTACAAGGGAAATCATATTCACAAAGTGGACTCATTTCCTTTGCCTACAGACAGTTCTCATCCCCATAGCAATAGCACTTAGACTTACGTATACCACTTCAGAGTTCTTTACAGCCCTCTCTAAGTGGTTTACAGAATCAGCATATTGCCCCCAATAATCTGGGTTCCTCATTTTACTGACATCAGAAGGATAAAAAGCTGAGTCAACCTTGAGCCAGTGAGAATCAAACTGCCAGACTGCAGGCAGCCAGCAGTCAGCAGAAGTAGCCTGCAGTACTGCATTCTAACCACTGCGTCACTACGGCTCATAGAAAAGGGAGTAAACTGTAAAATTGTAAGTACTCTTATTTTCTCAATAATCACAGCAACATCAACAGTGCTCAAAACTTCATTGAGCTTAATCAGTGGTAATGAAGGCTATCTGTAATGAATTGCACCACCTTATCTGTTTTAAGATGGTGCAATTTGGATCTGAAAGTCCTGAATGGATTAGAGAATATTATATTTAAGAAAAATTAAAACCTACAGAAATAAAGATGTGCACCATTAAACAGGATCCTTTTTCTGTTGTTTTCTGCAAAACAAGAGGATACTAATTTATGTTATAACCCCCCCAGCCTGGTATCTTACAGTTGTTCTTGAGTAAAACTTCTATCTTTTGCCCACATGAGGATCATAATAGCAGGGCAAACAATCATTTTAGTGACAGCAGATGCAGTTTCTTTCCTTTTCTATTTCCTTTGTTATTTTCCGGGATCTCCACCTAATGCTGAAAGAGACTGATGCTCATCAATGTAATGAAAACAGAGCTAAAGAAGAAAATAGATTCTTTTGTTGCCTCAGCTAAAAGAAGCCAGAATAGATCTGATGCTTGAGTTTTGGCAAGAGATTGGATGCTTACCCAAAATGTGGCAAGATTACTAAGCATATATGGCCAAAAAGAAAATCTAGGTCTGATCACTAATCTGAGAATGATCTCTAGACTACATCAGCACAGTTTTTGACGCTGTCAACAACAATAAATAAATAAATAAACTTTATTGTAATTGTATGTGTATACAAAACAAACACAACCTATAAATATTTCCTTCCTAATATGTCTTTTGAACCTGGCATGATTTTTATGTGGGGGGATTATTGGTTTTATTCCAGTAACCAAAAAGATATTTCAAATCAAGAAAAAGTCTGTTTCTTTATGTAAGTGCACATCTATTAGAATGAGATGTGCAGTTGGTTCCAGCTGGTAGATCAAGAGGTGCTAGTAACAAACAAGACAGATGCTACAAAGCTGCACTTTACCCATAGAGTCAAGTAGGTCTCACCACTCCAATTAGTTTGGTTGTAACCTTGATTTCCCTCTAGCCATTATTTATGTCTATCACTTAGAATATATTTGTAGTAGAATTATACAAAGAGTATCTAATTGATATCTTGCCCACCCAGGTTATTGGAGTGCACAAGGCAGCCCAGTCACGTGGAGTGGACTGTGTCAGAGAGGTGTCAAAAGTGGCACTTGTGAACAAATGTTGTCAGTTGCCTTGTCTGACTGATTGCATTGAGTAAGATGCTCATTTGTATTATTAAGAATGAATGATGACTCAGACATCTGCCTTTCAGGGCTATTGATCAGTCAATTAAAACCAGACTTTTGATAAAATCTTTTATCTGATTTCCCTTGAAATTGAGAGAATATAGAACTAATGAAATAAATTCAAATATATATATATCTGCCCCAAGGTCAGGGTCTTTGTCTTCCTTTTAGTCTTTAGATATTTTTAGATATTTTTAGATATTTTAATTGTAAAATGGATTTTAGCTGGGAGGTTTTAAAATTCAGGCCAAAATTTTATTTAATTTTTTTAAAATTTTAAATTTTGTATTGGGATGTTTTTTATTCTTGGCTGTGCACCGCCCTGAGTCCAGTAGGAGAAGGGTGGTATAAAAATTTAATGAAATATAAATATAAAATAAAATAAAATGGGTTGGGGAAATAATTAAGAAATGGGGTATAAATGTCTATGAGACCTTAAGAGCAAAACAACTCTCTTAAAGAATTAAACCCTCCCCTAAAGAACTTCCCTAAAGTTTGATGTAAGATGGAATGAAAGAAGAGTGTGGTTAGATGAAAAGGTCAATGATTGTGATCAAGTGTGCCAGAGATTAGATTGTGAGATAAAAAGTGAATGCTGTATATTTCAGTATAAATCTGCCATCTTTGCTTGCAATGAGAGAGTGGATAGTTGTCATAGATTGTTACTGAGGTGATCTGAATGTAAATCTTTATTCAGCTTTAGGGATTGCTCGGTTGACACTGATTCTCAGATGAATGTAATAATTAATCAGCAAGATTTTATAATACCCCAAACAACATTACTTTGGCAGTATATAAAATCTCACACTATTGTTGGGCAGATAAAATAAGCCAATTCTTAATGAACCCAATAAAGTAGTTTCTAATATCAATAGCTACTCATCAGTGAGAGCTTGTGCTTATGCTTATAGACCAATGTCTATGGAGATTCTCAGTCATCCAGGTCATGGTTCTTCCAAAGGTGCTTTTTTCAAGAGGCAACTGGACTTTCTGGTTTTTCTTTTTCTTTCTTTCTTTTTTATTATGAGAAATAGTAATACAATCAAAACATTTTCGGTTCTGTGGTGCTTCTCCAGCTTGGATGAGAAGCGAAATGTCTTCAAAGAAAAACCAGAAAGTCCAGTTGTCTTTTGAAAAAGCACCTTTGGGATTTATAGACCAATATTTCTCAATCTTGACAATTTTTAGGTGTATGGATTTCAACTTCTAGAATGTTCCGGCCAGCTCCTCTCTGATTTTTTACAACAGTATTTTAATGCTTGCTTGTGTCATCTAAGTATTTTAAAAACGCCTGTTCTCTCTGGATAATTTTGTCTCACTGTAATAATGGGTAGTATTAAGCTGTCCATGACGGGATAATTTTATAGTGAGACTATTAATAGTAATAGTAATATTTACCTACATTGTACTATATACACCCAAAAGTAAGAATACCCTGAATTTAAGACAATCGCCCCCAGAGGAGGATCAATCAGAAAAACCACATTTGCCTCCTTTATGATCCTCTTAGCAACTCTAAAAAGATCTTACTATTTTGAAATTAATTTCACTTTTAAAAACCCTGATCTTCCTTTCCAAAGGATAGTTTCTCACCACTTGGGAATACTGTTAATTATTTTTCTAAGAGGATGTAATTCAAGAATATTATTATCTTGCATTTTAAGAAAATCAGGTGTACAGTTTTATTACACTTGCTAGGAATGCTACTGAGGTTCTAAGTTCTATCATTGCTGTTTTGGCAATATAACCAAAGGTCTCTCAGAAATCGAGAAACTGATAAAAAAAATAAATTCTAAAAGTTTGAGACATTTCTATTTCTTAATACAGAAGCAGACTGTCAGAGAATCTGATCCTTACCAGCTTGATTAATATATTTGTACCTCCAGGCCTCAGCCTGTCCAGGCTGAGGCTTGGACAAATGACAGACATCTCTTAGATCAAGAATAAGTTGTGGAGGCTTACAAAGGTGAATAGTGTCAGCTAAAAATATTTGCTGCCAGAAGCCAAGTCTAAAAATGCCTCTCTCACTCCTACAGATAACAGTTCAAAACTGATGAGTATAACCTGAACACTCTGAGTCATTTCCCTGCATCTTGGATATAGTCCATACTGAAACTCCAAAAGATGGAGGAAAAATGCATTTTATTTATACATCAAATTTGGAAACTGCCCATCTGACTCACGGAGGAAATCTGGATGGTGTACAACCTATGCATAACAACCACATAAATATTATACAATATATATTATATTAAATACTATCTGCCTCATGGAGGCAGTTAAAACAAGAATCGAATAAAATTAAAAAGATGGGAAGAGGCCCTTCAGGAGAAATTCCACAAGGAGGTTACTTTTGAAAGGGCAGGAGAGTGGGGTCCTACTTCACCTCTGGGGGAAGGACCGGGGCAACCGCAGAGAAGGCTCTGTTCCTGGACCCCACTAGTCAAAATTCTTTAATTGATGGATCTGGTAGAATAGGCCAATGTAATGAGTAAAAAAATGGTTCTGGAGATAACCTGACCCTATTATGAAATGAATGGAATAGGTTTTAAGTCCTTATTTTATTTTTGATTATGTGCCATCAAGACAATGTTAGGTTATAATAACCACAAAGATAGATTTTCTCTAGGACCCTGTCCCCAATTTGGTCCTTCAGATCCCAAAGATGCACTCATTGCTGTTGTAACCTGCTGGTGGTCATCTTTCCCTCCCCTTTTCTTCTGTCATTTTATTTTATCCCAATCCTAGACGCTGAATCAAATTAAATTTTTATACCAGGCTCACCTACTTTTTTGTGGCATTTCTTTTTTAAATTTTATTTTATTGAAAAGACAGTGCCATGTCAGGATAACAATGCAAATAAAGCAAAGCCAGAGAGAGGTCAATGGTAAATCTTAACATACATGCTAATAACTATAACTATACTATGTTAACAGGAATTGCAACAATACAACCAAAAAAAAAAAAAAAGGAAATAAAGGAAACTTCAACTAAGTTTCTACTTACATTAGCTTATTTACAAATTTTTCCATATTATATTCATAGTTTTATACATCTTTGTTGTACTGACATTCATTAACTTCCCTCTCATTTCTACTTCTTGTCTCTATCCATTCATAAAATGTATTCCATGTCCTGTAATATTTTGAGTCTTCTTTATCTTTAATTTTTAAAGTTAATCTGTCCATTTCAGCACAATCCCAAATTTTCCTAATTATGTCATCATCCAGTGGGAAGTTCACATTTTTCCAATATTTACCGTATTTTCCAGCATATAAGACGACTGGGCGTATAAGACGACCCCTGACGTTTCCTGTAAAAATATAGGGTTTGGGCTATACCTGCTGAATAAGACGACCTCTTTTCCAACGCACACCAAATAAAAATTAAAAAACATCAACTGGCTCACCCACAATGTAAAAGCAGCTGTGCTAGACCCAAAATGGCCCCTGCAACAAGCAGGAACCTCACCCAGCCACAAAAAGCCCCAAAAAAACCCAACTTTCAGACTTTACAAACACAAAATTCCACATACAGCTTTGTGAGATTTTGTGCGTTTGTGTAGTTAGAGTGAAACACTACAGAAATACACTAAATCTCAGAAAGCTGCACAAATATTTTTTTATTTTTATTTTTATTTTTATTTTTATTTTTATTTTTTTATTTTTATTTTTATTTTTATTTTTATTTTTATTTTTATTTTTATTTTTATTTTTATTTTTATTTTTATTTTTATTTTTATTTTTATTTTTATTTTTATTTTTATTTTTATTTTTATTTTTATTTTTATTTTTATTTTTATTTTTATTTTTATTTTTATTTTTATTTTTATTTTTATTTTTATTTTTATTTTTATTTTTATTTGAAAGCTAAATTTAAAACTTCCTAGCCTAAAACTTAGACCTAGCCTTTAAATGGCTAGGTCTAAAAAAGAACAACTAAAAAAAACCCCAATTAACTATTTTTTTAAAGCTCCCAAAGGGGGAAAAAACCTTACCCAATAGAACAGGGGTCTCCAACCTTGGCAACTTTAAGACTTGTAGACTTCAACTCCCAGAATTCCTCAGCCAGCTTTGCTTTGCTGGCTGAGTAATTCTGGGAGTTGAAGTCCACAACTCCCTGCCTGCTTGATTGCAGGCAGGGAGATTTAGTTGCTTGCTGATGCAATGGATTGCAGGCAAGGCAAGGCAAGCGTTGGAGCCAGCAGCTAAGGTAAGCAAGCTGGAGGGTGGAGGGGGGGGGGTTGCTACGTACCAATTAGCAGGCAAAAATTAGCAGCTGGGATGGCCAGCGTTGTGTAAAAGAACAGTTTTTCCCTTTTACATGGGCTTGCGTGTAACTCAGCTGATTAGCGGCAACTCAGCAGGCAATTCTGCTTGGCTCCTTAGAGCCATTTAAGGCTCGTCAAAGCCTTTTGGGCTGGTCTGCCTGGTTACAGGAGACCGACACCCGGCGTATAAGATGACCCCCAACTTTTGAGAAGATTTTTTTGTGTTAGAAAGTCGTCTTGTACGCCGGAAAATAGCATATATAACTCTAGCTGCCATCAATATATGTAACACTAAGTAAACAGTTGCTTTATCATAACTTTCTGACAATATACCTAAGAGGCACGTTTCTGGTTTGAACTCAGTATGTTGCTCAGTTATCATTTCTAGCCATTTATGGATTTTCTCCCAGTAACACCTTGCTTTCTTACATGTCCACCATGTGTGGAAGTATGTTCCTGGAGTCTGGTTGCATTTCCAACAATTTGCGGAGAAGTTCTTATACATTTTGGCCAATCTTGCTGGCGGCAAGTGCCACCTGTAAAACATTTTGCAAAGGTTTTCTTTACATGCATCATCAGTTTGTAGTTTCTCTCCCAAATTTTTAACCATTTTTCTAATTCTATGTTGCATCCAAAATTTTGTGCCATTTCTGATCATAGCTGTCCTCTCTCTCTCTCTCTCTCTTTCTCTCCCCCTCTATCTGTGGATATCTGGTGTCTGTCACTTACCAGCATGCCACATGAAGGTTAAGTGTCACTCTTGGTTCCCCCTGTTCCTGCCAACATTCACTGCAACTAATTAATAAACAACAAAGGAATCCAAGAACTTTTGATAAGCAAACTGTACAGTAGGAAAAGCCACCCAGAAAGAATTCCTACAATGGTAATATTTCAAATGCAAGCTCAGTTTTATAAGAACCGGTGTCTGCATTTCTGATCCCTCTTTCTCCCATCTGCATCATATAAAGGACTAGACTCTGGGCAATGCTGCATTGTGTTGCTTGTTTCTGGCTGGATAGGGGGAATTTCCCAGTGCCTGCCTTTCCCTTTAGAGATTGTCCCCTTCTCACTAGTCTCTGTGTCTTTCCTTTGTCTTCCTAGACATCTGCACACATGGATGTCTTCACCCTTCAAAACAGAAACCCCATGAAATCATTTTGCTTTGCTGCTATAATCAAAGCAGTAGGGAATATGTTGTTGTTCCTAGGCTCCTCGGTAGATCTATGGAAACTTTTAGCAAGGAAGAACTCATAGCTTAGCTTCATAGGAACTGAGTAGCAACAGTCCTAATTTTCAATTTAAAAATGGTTTAAGAAGGGGGGGAGGGAAGGGAGAGGGAGAGAGAAGGGAGGGGAGACAGGAGGGGAGGGGAAGAGAAGGGAAGCTTTGCAGTGCTTTAGATAAGAGGATGGAAAAATACTTCACTCAGGGCAGCAATCCAAAGTGTGCCCCCTTGGAATTGTTAGGGCTAAAGGGAGCATTAGGTTTGATGGCATTTCATTGATTAAATGGAGGAACATCTGGTCATCTGCAAGCTTAGAAAAACCCAGCAATAGCTGGTCAACAATAAATATAGCAGCCCAGTAACCTAGGTTGAAATGGCTGCACAAGGCAGGGATCAGCCACTGAAGAGGAGAGGACATGCCAGCTGTTATAGCCAATCATTGCTGGAGCTGCTACCTGAACAAATCAAAGCCCTGGAGACCATTTGCTCTGAAGGTTTTTAAGATCGCTTGGGTCAGAAATCAGCCATTTTGAATCAAAGCTAGTAAACATGGTATAAAGGGGTTTGCAAGGGATTATTTATGAGTGAGAGGAGTATGTTGGCAGTTCTAGCGCTTGGCAGGCTGTGGGTGGAACAGGAGGTTGAATTTAGAATAACAGCATTGAATGGGACCTTGGAGGTCTTCTAGTCCAACCCCCTACTTGAGCAGGACCCTATATCATTATGAACAAATGGCTGCCTAATCTTTTTTGAACACCTCCAATGATGCAGGCAAGCTGTTCCACTGATCAATTGTTTCATCAGGAAATTTATTCTTAATTCTAAATTGGATCTCTCTTTGATAATCTTCCATCTGTTACTTCTTATTCTGCCCTCAAGTACTTTAGAAAATAGGTCAACTCCTTCACTGTGACAGCCCCTCAAATATTGGAAGATTGCTATCATGTCGCCCCTAGTTCTTCTCCTTTTTAGACTAGACATACCCAGTTCCCACAACCATTCATCGTATAGTTTAGCCACCAGTCGCCTAATCACTGATGGGCTAAGTAGAAAGTCCAAATCAGCCCTCTTTGAGATGGGAAACATTTCCCGTTTATTCCTTGTTTTGACCACAGCTTGATATAGCATTAAATAGTTTACTTTGGATCATCGGGGAACTTTCACAGGTCTAAGGCCTCTTCCTAGATAACTCCTCTGGAGAAGGAGATATGAATAGAAATGAACAATTGGGGTCACTGGGTTTTTATAAAATCTACTTTTGATGAAAAATGGTATTATTGCTAAGAGTACAATGTGACATTTTATGAAGTGTACTTTTATTTATTCTGAAGGGTGAATGTTGCATAATCTTTTATGAAAACTGCCTTTAGGGGGCATGTAAACTTTTTTAGCTGGTTTAAATGAATAAAACAAACATTTGAAACTCTTGCTTCTGTCCTGAGCTCACCTCAATCTAGCATTCTACATAGTGTAGATCTTGGACCACAGATCCCATCATGTCCAGCTACCAAGGCATGCTAGCTGGGAATATGGGAAGTACAGTCCAATGCATTTTGAGGATATTAGAATGGGCCAGCATGGTCTAGGTGTAGTGAGCTCTAGATTTCAAAGCAGCAGCAGCATTCGGGGTGAAAATCTGCAAGACACTGAATGCAATATCACAAGTGAAGGTGATAGGGGATATAGCGATAGAACCCTTGTCATGGTCAGATCACTCCCTCCTTCGCCTAGACCTTCAAACCGCCACACCCCGCCGCAGGGAGGTGGAGCCAATGAGATGGTTCTACCCCAGGCGCCTGATGGATCCTGATAGGTTCCAGATGGAGCTTGGGCCATTTCCTGAGGCTCTGGTGCATGGCTCAACTGAGGACTTAATAGCTGCCTGGGATAGGGTGGCTGCTGGGGCTTTGGACCGAGTCGTGCCTTTGCGGCCTCTGACCTGGCACTGGTCTCACTTGGCTCCTTGGTATACCGAGGAGCTGAGGGAGATGAAGCGCCGGAGAAGATGCCTAGAGAGCAGTTGGAGGGCTAGTCGTTCTGAATCCGACCGGACACTGGTAAGATCTCATATTAACAATTACCTAGTGGCGATAAAAGTGGAGAAGAGAAACTACTTTTCTGCTCTTATTGCATCATCAGAAAATTACCCAGCCGCCCTGTTTAGGGTGACCCGCTCCCTGCTCCAACAGGGAGTGCGGGAGGACCCCTTGGAGGGTAGAGCTGAGGACTTTGTACAATATCTGTATGACAAAATCGCTCAGATTCAGGAACAGCTGGACTCCGACTGGGTAGATCCAGGGGATATGACAGGGGCAGGTCCTGAGAATATTATATGGGAAGAGTTTGATTCTGTGACTCCCGAAAGCATGGACAGGATACTGAGCATGGCCACATGTTTATTGGACCCATGTCCCTCCTGGTTGGTGCTGGCCTCCCAGGAGGTTACATGAGGCTGGCTCCAAGGGATTATTAATGCTTCCTTGAGTGAGGGTGTCTTCCCCACCGCCCTGAAAGAAGTGGTGGTGAGGCCCCTCCTCAAGAAGCCTTCCCTGGACCCGGCAATGTTGGTAAATTACCATCCTGCCTCCAACCTTCGCTTTGTTGCGAAGGTTGTTGAGAGTGTGGTTGCGCGGCAGCTGCCTCAGTACCTGGATGAATTGATCTATCTAGATCCATTCCAGTCGGGCTTCAGGCCCGGGTACAGCATGGAGATGGCATTGGTCGCATTGGTTGATGATCTCTGGAGGGCTCAGAACAGGGGCTGTTCCTCTGTCCTGGTCCTATTAGACCTCTCAGCAGCTTTCGATACCATCGACCATGGTATCATGCTGCACCGGTTGGAAGGGTTAGGGGTAGGGGGCACCGTTTTACGGTGGTTCTCCTCCTTTCTCTCTGAAAGGTCGCAGTTTGTGTTGACAGGGGGGCAGAGGTTGACCCCGAGGCCCCTTGTATGTGGGGTGCACAAGGATCGGTCCTCTCGCCCCTTCTGTTCAACATTTATGTGAAGCCGCTGGGCGATATCATCCGTGGTTTTGGGGTGAAGTACCACCAGTACGCTGATGACACTCAGCTGTACATCTCCACCCCAGACCACCCCAATGATGCTCTCAAACGATGTCCCGGTGCCCGGAGGCCGTACAGAACTGGATGGGGAGGAACAGACTCGGGCTCAACTCATCCAAGACCAAGTGGCTGTGGTTCCCGACGTCTCGATATAGTCAGTTGGCGCCATCACTGACTATTGGGGGCGAGTCATTGGCCCCCACGGATGGGGTTCGCAACTTGGGTGTCCTCCTGGACTCATGGCTGTCTTTAGAAGGGCATATGATGGCCGTGGCCAGGAGGACTTTTTATCAGGTTTGCCTGATTCCCCAGGTGCATCCCTTTCTGGATCGGGACTCATTATACATGGTCACTCATGCCCTTGTCACCTCATGCCTGGACTATTGCAATGCTCTTTACCTGGGGCTCCCCTTGAGGAGCCCCCGGAGGCTCCAACTGGTCCAGAATGCGGCCACGCGGGTGGTGATGGGAGCCACAAGGCGCTCCCATGTGACCCCCCTCCTGCGCGAGCTGCACTGGCTCCTGGTGGTCTTCCGGGTTTTGGTTACCACCTTTAGAGCGCTCCATGGCTTAGGACCAGGGTACTTACGAGACCGCCTTCTGCCACCGGTAGCCTCTCACCGACCAGTTCGCTCCCATAGAGAGGGGCTCCTCAGGGTGCCGTCGGCCAAACAATGTCGACTGGTAGCCCCCAGAGGGAGAGCCTTCTCTAAGGGGGCACTTGCCATCTGGAACAAGCTCCCCCCGGTGATAAGGAGGATTCAAGACTTACGCACTTTCCACTGTACCCTAAAAACGTTTTTATTCCAACAGGCGGGTCTGGCCTAACTCTCCCTTTTAAATTGGGTTTTAAATGTTTTATATAATTGGATGTTTTAAATCTTCTGAGCCTAATTATTTAATATATTTTAATAGCTTTTAACTTGTGTATGTTAATTTTATTTTTATTTTGGCTGTTCACTGCCCTGAGTCCCTTTTTGGGAGTAGGGCGGTATATAAATTCGACAAATAAATAAATAAATAAATAATAAATAAAAAGGCCTAGATTTTTGTCTGAGCACTGTAGCTATACCAAAGGCACAAGGTTGCATATTTCGACTCCATCCCCAGCAAATGCCAATGAAATCCAAACCACTTTTATTATCTGGATGAAATATATATTAAAAGAAAACTGAAACAACAAATATATTTCTGTGTCATGAGAAAGGGCCTCAGTAACTATTCAACTGTGTGTGGGAAGGCAGGCTGCCCACTGCATTCAAATGTTTATCAGCCTGGCTGGGTTTTGTGGGGCTTGCAGCCTCTGCATTTGGATTGCGCCAGGATTCAAAGGGCTACGGAGGCTGCTGAGTCATAAAGAGGAATGATACTAGAAATCTCCCATTGCCCACAAACTGTGAAAATGATATTTAAAAATAGAGGCAGAACTAACAAGAGCAAATGATCAGAAAATTGGGACAGTTGGAGCTTCTGGAAAACTTAGGCTGTCTTCTTCACATGGTTATATAATGAGCAACAACACGTTTGTCATGCATTCAGTTTGCACCTTTTAAAGCTGGCAATTCACACTAATGTATTTAATGCCTCTGAAGTCATTTCTAGGTCATCGTGCTTGATACTGGATGAAGATCATTACTGGAAGAGAATTGAACTGTGGAATCCTTAAGTGCTTTCTGAGCTTGCTGGTTTTCTTGCAGATGTTTTGTTACCTGGCTAGGTAACATCTTCAGTGCTAGAAGGGAGTGGGGATTGTTCTACTACAGAGGTGAGTTTCAGCAGGTTCTGACCTGTTCTGGAGAACCTGTATTGGAAATTTTGAGTAGTTCGGACAACTAGTAAATATCACCTCTGGCTGGCCCCACCCCCTGTCAGAGCAGCAATCAGCCCTGTTTCCATCCTGGGGTAATTGCCCTCAATTAGAGGTGGATCATGACTTTTTCCTTCAGTATACTTTGCAAGAAAATGAACCGAAATACATTCTAATGAAAAACTCATATTTATTTGTAAAGAAATAAAAAAACAATCTTACTAATCTAATTAGGTTACAACTTGGAAGCTTTCCTGGCTACCTCTCTTGGCAGGAGAACAAAGAAAAAGTTTTTAGAGAAGAAGAAAGGAATGTAGACATGCACAGTAGTTACTGATAAGGCTCTGGCAAGTTACCGTAAGTCTGAGAGTCCAAAAATAAAAGCTCAGCTGGTAAACACAAAAACACAGTGACACCCCCATCTATTCCCTGCCTCCCAAGTCCCAGCTGATGGGAAATGAGGATTTTGCAGTAACTTTCCCCTGGAGTGGGAAGAGAATGGAGATTTTACAGTATCCTTCCCCTGCCATACCTACTAAGCCACGCCCACCAAGCCATGCCACGCCCACCAAGCCACATCCACAGAACTGGTAGTAAAAACAATTGAATCCCACCACTGCTCTACTATATATATTAGCTTGTTCTGTCAGTATTGGTGGAGGTGTTATTTTCTTCTTGGTAGTTCCTTGATTGGTAGTTCCTTGATTAAGCTACTGTTTGCTACTTGATTGTTTGTCGGAGTTTGTAGTTCTCTGATTAAGAATTGTTTACTGCTTGCTTGTTTTTCTGGTGTTGTTCCTGGTGCTAATCTCACTGGCCTGTTTTTGGCTAGCAAGCAAGAAACATTTGAGGCATGAGGCATTGAGGCGTCGCTATATATGTTCTTCCCACAGCAGTATTGCAGTTTAGGTATATAAGGAAGATGCTTGCACACTAATATTGCTATGAGGTAGGGCTTGCTATAATTTGTCCATTTTGCTACAGACAACTCCAGTTTAATATGCATGGAACAGAGGCTACTTCCACCAAGCGTGCAACTAAGGAGGAGTGCTTGATGCCAGCTTTGAGATTTACAAATGCCACTCGAAACAAAGCAAAGGCAACATTAAAAAAAATACCACCCTCTAATCACTTTTAGTCACAAATAATGATGGCAGTTGAATGGCAAATGGTAAAAATGCCATTAGCAGGCTAAAATCAAGGGTTCTCCTGTTTAGCTCACCCAGCTATGATGGAGTCATTTGCTCAGATGCATAGAAGCCTGTAGCAAAGTACCAACCGCAACCATCCTCAAGCCTCACTAGCTACAGATTCAAATGGGTTCTAAAATTATTTGGCTTTTATTGCCTGTCCACAAAAGGAAAAAGTATCATCTTATATATCTGAACACTGCTACTGCAGAACCTAAATAGAAAGATATCATTAAAAATGCAGCCTACTATAGCATCTAAAGAACTAGCATATTTTCAGTCTGGCTCTAGGTCTGGGAAATCTAGGAAAAATAGATTGATTGCATCTAGAAAGTGCTTTGTTGCAAAAGATTGATGGAAGCATTTATGTGGGCTAGTGCTATTAAAGAGCAATAGGTAAGTGTAACCCCCCCCCCCCAATTAGGGGAGAGAGATTATCCAAAGCAGTAAAAAAAAGATGCAGCACCCAAAACTCTTGTATGACATCCCAAAGTCTTTTCCTAGCCCAATTACCTATTGGTGATATGGTGTACTACATTGTGAGGCAGCAAACATCCATTAACTTTAATATAATCCCTAAAAATAGGGAGTTTCCAAAAAGGAGGGTAATTGAAATCCTGCTCATGAGCATGACATGGCTTAGGGAATGGTCAGATAAGAGGCAGCATAACTCCCAACTGGATATTTGGTGGGCAAGAAGCTTGGAATGAACCTTCCCTAGTTACTTGGGTTATAAAGAACATGGTAAGAGAATTGTGGTTTTTCACTAGCAAGATTCTATTAATGTAACTTTTCAATAAAGTAGAACTAGTTTATTTGGTTGGGTTTCCTACCTGTCCTTCATAGTAAGGCTGATACAATTAGAAGATCCATGCTTTTGTTATAATCATAAGTTTTTAATCATACGTTTATTTGTCAAACATATATAAGATAACAGGTAACAGTATAAACATAATTTGAATATATGAAAAGAGTAAGAAAAAAAGAATATTAGGACAGGGATGGTAAGTGGCTGGCGCACTTATGCACGCCCTTTACAGACCTCTTAGGAATGGGGTGAGGTCAACAGTAGACAGTTTAAGGTTAAAGTTTTGGGGGTTTGGGGAAAAAACCACAGAGTCAGGTAGTGCATTCCAGGCATTGACCACTCTGTTACTGAAGTCATATTTTCTACAATCGAGTTTGGAACGGTTTATCTTGAGTTTGTATCTATTATTTGCTCGTGTATTGTTGTGGCTAAAACTGAAGTAGTCATTGACAGGAAGGACATCGAATAATATGAATATGAATCCATTAACTTAAAAGAAGTATTAGGAAATTTATTTTGTTACATTTTTTAATATTTTTTCACAAAAATCTCTTCCAATTAAATGCTTTTTTAATAAAACAGCAACAACAAAAACCATATTCTTGAAAATCGGCAAAGTACAAGACTATTTGTCATCAGGTGAGATTTGCATATTCAGGAAAGTGAATCATCAAATAAGACTTGTGGATTAACAAAGTTGAAAGATTTTATGAAATAACATAAAACAGTTTAACACTTTCTAGTTATATTGAACTGCAACTCCTATCACCCAGCCTGTGGTTCATGTTGAATGTGTGAGGTGGCGATGAGGTGGGAACATGGCTGAAGGATGCCAATTTGAAAAGTATTTTTCAAACTTTTCACCTCTTCTTCTATTTTATTTTCTTCCATCAACTCTTTTCTGCTGCTATTTTTCCTAGGCTTATAAAACCATGGAATTGTGAATCATTTAACTTCTAGAAATCAAACCCCTGTTCAGTGCAGGAATGCAAATCAAAGCATTTCTGACAGATTTCTCTCTTGGCTTCTGCATAACCACATTCAGTCACTGATTCCATTATCTTAATTGATATTACTATTAGGAAGAGTTTTTTTCTGTCTCTAATATTCAATTGGAAACTGTTGTCCTGCAAATTATTCTTTCTTACACTGAGAAATAGGAAAGAACAGATCTGGATCTTCTTCAGAGACATTTGCAGAAGCTCCCTCTCTATTTTGGCAAAGCTGCTATATGCTTCCTAACATCACGCTCACTTTCCTCTCAATTTATGGGCCTAGCATCACCTTCCTGCTTCAATTAATGATTCAATTCTTTCTCTAGAAATAGTGAACAAAAATGCACATTGTAGCACAATCTGGTGAATGAAGATCTCATCTAAGTCCAGAGTTACTATCCTAATATTGTCTACACCCCTTCTCATGCACAATGAACTTCCTATAATCTTTACCGATCCTGAAAATATAGCTTGCTATAATGAAGAGGAAGAGGAAGAAGAAGAGAGGATAAGAGGACTTTGACTACTATTTTATAACTGCAGTATCTTTACTAAATAGATGAACAACAAAGGAATGCATTGAACTCCTTTAGATTTAGTTCTGAGTCAGACATGCATAGGACTGTGTTGTCATGCTCTTAGTTGCTGTAGCATTTTCATTATTATTTTAAGGGCTGCAATTTTTATGAAAACTCAAAAGTACTGGACAAATAATAAACAATAGGTATCATGTTATAACATCTACCCTAATAGGAAAATTACTAATTCTCGTATTAAAAAATATATTTTCCATTGCCTTTAGAACTTTGTAGAGAAACATAAGCTGCTTCACCCCCATTGCCCTCTATAGAACATACAGTCTAAACTGGACATGAATTTCATATGGCTCTCTATAGTTAATGCAATTTAACACAACATTACTAAAAAAATCTCAAATAGCAGTTCATAAGAATATAAGCAGAAATAATGAATGAAGATATTTCATCTCTGTTTGACCTATAGCAATCCACCTTCCCTCCCTTTCTCTTTTGCTTACCTGTCATTCTGGAATCTAAGTATCTTTCTTTTCCTGTTGAACTTCAGTCTGACTAGCAGACTTCTGGAGATCTTGTCGGTGCTGAGATGGCTTTCTGAGAATAAAGCCAGGGAAGTGGATGATGTGTCACTCGGGAAGATCACAGACATGTAAGGAACTGGATTTATCACTTAAAAGACGGCAGAGTTTATGAATATCCCTTTTTCAGGAACACGTTTCAAGATTCATAGCCAGTCTCTCAGAAGCAATTCACACCCATCTGCTGCTGTTATGTGCTCACATCTTCCAGATCGTGTTGCCTGCTTCTGTATACCTCCAGCTCTGCTTTCAATAAAGGCTAGTGGATGAGGACTGGGTCAGTGGTCTCCCAAATTCACCTTAAATGGTAGGTAGATCAGAAGGTTGTCTCTTGTTTAATTTCCTACCTGTTCTCTGCTCAAAGTGCTAAAATCCCTGTGACTCGCTCACACCCTGATCCTGAATGACTGCTAGCTACCATGCTACTGGCTCCAGAGTCTGGAGTGTGTGATCCTTTGTAAGTCAGATTCCTCCCTCGACTGTTTGCTTCTACCTTCCTCCTGGGCTGCCCAGAATTGTTTCCATGGACACGGGTAGCAGCTGTCAGTGGCAGCAGGGGTCTTGAGGACTCGAGGAATCCATCCATTCATCTGAACATCAAATCCTCCTTCCAGGGCAATGACTGGACAATGCTGAGCTTGCTCCAGAAGGCAAACTTTCAGTGGTCTCCTGCTTTGCTTAAAGGCAATAAAGAAAGGGAAGAAATTGGCACCTAGACCCAGATCAACTCACTAGAAATTGGATCAAAGTCTTAATATCTCTTGGGAGATAAGCACCCTCAGAAAGTCAAAATTATTTGAACTATGATACTCTCCTCCTTTGGAAAGTAGGCCCTAACAGAAATGGATGAGGCAGACAGATCTTCCAAGGAGACTGAATGCAGATTTATTATTAGAACAAGGGATATCTAAGAAATGCTGTCAGCTAATGCTGACCAGTTGTCCCTGCATATGCAAGCATCTGAAAGTTGGCAGCGAAGGCAGGAAGTACATTACAGAGGGGACATGTTTTACTTTCCTCTTTAAAAAAGGCAGTCAACTAATGAAGAGGCTAATCAACTCAGAGTATGAATTTCAGATAGTTACTTTTATATTGGATTGGTGGGACAAATGAAAATGGGGAAGATAGCACCTGCTTAATTTGCTCGCTGAACAGTTCATTTCTGAGCGTGGCAGAATCCAATCTGAGACCATGATCTGGAGATAGTGGTAGCATTCCTAATCTCGGGCAGACAGATGAAATTGGAGCTCCAGACTATAGGATCTCCAAATTCACCATTGCACAAATATTAAGTAGACAATCAGCTGAGATCTTGTCCAATCTCCTTCCCATCTTCCTACCTCCTAGAAGCTATCTGGAGAATTGAAAGCTTGCTCTAGGGCCACTTAGTGAATCTGTAACTATGAAGTTCTTCATAGCTGTTGTTGTAGTTTTGAACTTGTTCCCATTATTGTTATTTTGGCAGAACAATGTTGGATGACCATAGAAGACATCTAGGCATAGCCATATTTCCAGTTTACTCCAACTTGAGCCATCCACTATTTCAGAGGGCAAGGCTGCATGAAGTTATCCTCAATCCAACCCTATCTAGAAGTTAACACAAACACTGCTTAAATTTTCTGGCGCTACTTTAGGACCAGAGATTTGTTTTCATGTTTTTAACAGATCAAATTGACAAGAATTCTGTCCCTTCTGTTCTAGCCCAAGGGACAGGATAAATGTTTAAAATTCCTTCCTTCCTGTTGTGGCCTGCCAGTGGCCAGTGGAGCTGGCGGAAGAGTCGGACAGTGAGGAGGTTGGAGAGGAACTTGGGCCAGTCCTGGGAGCTGGGGAAAGATCGGACGAGGGCTCTGCATTGGAGGCAGAGAGGGAGTTAGGCAGCAGCGAGGCAGAGGAACAGCTGGAGCCCATTCCCAGTGTGCACATGTGCAGAGCTGCCAGAAGACAAGAACAACTCATAAAGCAAGGCTCGACTTGGGAGTAAAGCCACACCTTAGAGATAATTGGCCCCTCCCATAGGAAATAAAAGAAGGGTGAACAGGGAGTGGGATTTTGCAGGAAACCATTTGTTCCATGACCTTGAGAAACTCTGTGCCAAGTTTTGCCTTGTACTGCGGCTGGAAACAAGTTACATGGCAGCTTGCCAAACGAGATAAAGTGTGTTGAGAAATATTCCTTTGAAAAACTGTTTGGACAAACCTTGCTGACTGTGAATGAATGTAATTTGCAGTCATGTAAATAAAAGAGGTTTTGTCAGGACCAATTCCTGCTTCCTGCTTGTTAAGGGAGCCTAGGTCAGAACCCCTCCTCCCTCCCTCTCTCCCTCCCTTCCTTCTTCCATAAGAAGCAGAATCTAAATACGATAGGAGTTGTATTCAATATAATCCAAACAGAACACCAAACCATCACTCTGGCTAAAAAGAAGAATTGGATTGAAATCTGAAAAGGGATTGGTTAAACTTCATTCTTGGTAGAATGGCTTGCCTTCAGAACCTGTGGCTGCTCCATCACTGGAGATTTTTAAGAAGAGATTGGATGGACCATGATATGGAGTCTCTTGCTTGAGAAGTGGGTTGGAGGTCCAAGGTCTGTTAATCCTGTTAATCTATTTCTCTTTCTGTTTTTCACACAGAGGACAAGCTTCTGAAGGCTGCAGTGTGGAAAAACCCTATAAGTCACTGGGAGGACTTACACTGGGGTGTAAATCGCACCCATTTTTAAAAGTAAACCAGAAAAAAAGAAAAAAGAAAGAAAAATCACAATGGTGTAGCAATTGCCAGAAAGTTTAACACATTCCATAAACTGAACAAGCATATAAATTACCACATTATAAAAATAAAGGCTCCCTCAAATTGTCCTTGATTCTTTGAGACTGCATGAACATATAGTATAGTTATCTTGGTAGTAATGCAGAGGCTGTTTGCCATTGGCTTCTTCCAAGAGGTATTTTCAACTTTCCAATCTAGCCTTTAGCTTTGGAGCTTACTAGTAATCTCCCATCCAAGAACTAATCAGGTCAGACCCTGCTTGGCTTTTTGAGATCAGCTAGGGAATTTTAACAAATGTTTAATTTTTCTTGAAGCTGTTAACAGTTTAAGCTATTGGAAATAATGTAATTTAAATGATTTTAAACTGTCCCAGGGGTTCTATAAACTACTTTAGTGCAGCAGCAGTAATAACCAGAAACTAGGTAGCATTTCAATAAAGGTTTTAGAATTAAAAAGACGAAATAGCTTCAATAAAGCAAGAGCATATCAGCTTGCTGAATCAAAAGCCTGAGATAATAATAATAAGATGCCTGATGCCAGAAACATATATTTTTTCTCTATCCTGGTAACTCTCAGCTGGAGCTGGAAATGCTGAAGGACTTCATTGGATGATCTAGAGATCTTCAGAGACACTTAGAGATCTCCTTCCATCCACTGACAACACAAAGGTACCAGCATACTTGGGTGCTGCCTTCATGGTGAGTTTTCCTATGCCTCAGAAACAAGCCTAGCAACTGATGCTGTCCCCATAAATTTATCTTGAGAAGATTTAAGGAATCCTCTGGAGCAGGGGTGGTAAACTAGTGGCCTGTGGGCCGGATATGTCACGCGCTGGTCACACCCACCCCAGCTCCGCGAAGGGAAAAAACATTGCAATACATCACATGACAGCAACATGATACACACATTTGACACCCGTATTCTGGAGTCATGTGCTATTAGAAAAAAACAAAAAAAAATTTGTTTTTTCTGAGGGATGAGATGTGACAAACAGTTGGTTCTTCTCTTAAAACCTGCTCCCACCCTAGCCGATATCTATATCCGTGTGTTCATTTAAATATCTCTGAATTTGTATTTCTGACAGATTGAACTTGCCAAGCAGAAGCTGCCACTTCTATTCACATGGAAGGAGGTGGATTTACCAAACAAAGCTTTCTCCCTCTCCTATTTTATAGTAAAATTGCCTGCCTCCTGCAGATCAGGCACTGGAATGCTTGTGGCCTGCAGGTGTTGTGTGGTGGTGGTGGTGGTGGGTGGCAGTCAGGGTTCCTTCTGCTTGGTAAAGCAAGAGATTGCCTACTTTAGTAGACAGAATGCATCCATGCAGTAAATACTACACACTTTACCTCAGGAAGTGTATATCAGGTACTGTGGCAAGGAAATGGGGGTGGTTACTATCTTGCTTTATTGGGCAGAATGCACTCTCCCCCTCTAGATCAGTACAATGGAGGTGATGGATAACTGTGCTTTTTGACAGATGTCTAGTGGCCTTCAAGAAGATGGCTGGTGATATGTTTAAAAAAAAAAGGCTGCCAAACAAGAAGAGAGAAGGAGCTTTTAGCTGTCAGTTATTCAATTCTCCTCACTTTTCCTGCCATATTAATTAGGGAGTTGTATTGCTCTGCTCTGCTTGTCACCGTTCTTTCAAACCAGTAAAAGAAGTGGCGAGAACAAGATTTACCCTTAAAATAGTACTTTTTTTTTCTCCTGGCCTGGAAAACGAGTGACAGGCAGAATGGAAGATGGTTAAATTGTAGGTAGAGACCAATTTAACCCCATTTTCCCATCCTGGTACCCATTTTGGGAGCTGATTCATGCTGAGAACTCACCAGAACCAGTTTCTTCATATGGGAATAGCATGTTATATAAATACAATTGTAAATGGCTTTAGCAAATATCGCAGACTGAGTCATTGCAGTGGTCAGATTAGACCTTCCTCAGATTTGTTTTGAACTTATCTGGCCTGCCCAGACCAGTGGTGGGTTGCCCCTGGTTCGGTCTGGTTCTATAGAACTGGTAGTAAAACTGGCAGGAGGCTCCTCCCACTGACCCTGATGTCATCAGAAGCGATCTGCACATGCACAGAAGCTTTGTGCATGTGTGAGCGAAGCGAGTGCGCTTGTGCGATCCCGTTGCGAACCGGTAGTAAAGGTAAGTAGAACCCACCCCTGGTCCAGACCAATCTTTCAATGGAAGAGCATATTGACCAACAGAGCATTTTTTCACTGAGTTTTTGACTGGTTCATCGATTATAATAATTCACGTTCGCAATCAGAACTTCTCTATCAATTTCATTCAGGTTCTAACCTGTACAGAATTCCAGACGGGTAATCTCTTGCATCAAATCATATAGTTTTGTTGTGGTTGATTATGGCTTTCAGAGTAGTTATAAAAGTACCATGGATTGTAAGAAGAACCAGTCCATGAGTCCTGGACCAAATAAAGATTGACTGCTGCTTTGAAATGATTTTTTGAAGAATTATAAGATTGAAATTCCAAGCATTTTTCCATTTGGGGTTGAGTTTGTCTCAATGACATTTACCATAACAGTCTCACAGCCTGAGTTCTTAACTATAGTTTGTTGAGTAAACCACAATGCCTAAGTAGGTCTCTTTCTGATACTAGCCGAAGCAGTACGTAGCTGTCTCAACGTAGTTGAGCTCTGGAAACTAGCAGAGAACTTTGTATTAGGCTTACAAGCTATTCAAGCAGTCTTCATGTCATTAAGAAGAATATGATTTAGAATCCTATAAATCACCAAAGGCAAGAGGATTGACTAGGATATGTTTTTAGGATATGCATTGATGTAAGTAAATACTGCAGATGCTTGGTCTCAGTCTAGGAAAAACAGCTGGCCTTAGAGTGCCATCTCCTGGATATTTTGAGTTCCTGCTCTCCCTGATGGCTGCTGGAAAAGACAAATGTATGATAGAAAAAGGTGAATCTGTTAATTTGGGTTGCTTCATTTTTGCAAATATGTCAAATTCATTTAATCATCCAATATTTTTAAAATTAAAATTAGAATTAATTAAAATTGGAATTAATTAAATACTTTTGTATTTTTAAGGGAACAATGCACATATTTTAGAGGAGACATCTATTGCACAGTTTTTGTAATTTTGCCTAGTGATGAAGACACCTCCTACTCAGAAGGTTGAGAGTTTAATCCCAGGTAGCAGCAGATGTTTCTGTCCTAGGCTGTAAAGAAAAAAAATATCTCTTGCAAACTCTGTGTGGCATCAGGAAGGGCATCCGGCCAGTAAAAACTCTGCTTCATTCAGTTGCCCTGACTCTACCACAAATTAAGGGATTACAGCAGGGGTGTCAAACTCGATTTAATTGAGGGCCACATCAGGGTTGTGTTTGACCTTGGAAGGTCGAGGTGGACATGGCCAGGATGGGCGTGGCCAGCATGATGTCACTCATGTCAGGGAGGTTCCTGTGGTGGCCCACGCTTTCTGCCAGAAAAATAGGCTCCCGAGCTCTGCTTTTGGCTACGATGGCTTCCTATGATGGCTTCCTTTTGCTGGCTTCCTCTGCCAGCAAAAACAGAACACCAGGGGTGGGGTGGGGGGCACACATGGCCTTCCCGAGCTCTGTTTTCACTGGCAGAAGCACCGTGTGCCAGTCCTTTGCTTTTTCCTGGGTGGCCCCACGGGCCAGATCTAAGCACTCCGTGGGCTGAATCTGGCCCCCAGGCATTGAGTTTGACATCCCTGGATTACAGGGACCTAAAAAGGAAGGATTTGAAATATGGCAATTCTATATATTATGTCCATGAATATATGTAGTTTTGACCAGATCTATCACGTATGAACATTTTTAAATGGACAGCGAACTTCATGGCAAAATTTGAGGACAAAGAGTTTTGAATGATAATAACATTTGGTTTGTGCTTTAATTAGAAAGGGAGTAATGACATTATATTGTTGGAAGAAATATCCATCTAGGATATTTCTGGGAAAAAGACACTGGAAACATGGAGGTTGATTGGAAAGATGGTTTATTGTTGAAGCAGAACCACTAAGCATGTGTGATTCTGGGAAGCTGACCACATGGAGTTGAGACTGAGAGGTTTTTATATCTTCTCTTGGGCTTTGAACTTGAGTTTCCTGTTCCTGTGCAAGAACATGTATTCTATTGGCTGTTGTAGGGGTCACAGCTGGCTCTGTAGGTTGTCCCAGGTTTGGTTGAAGTTGTTGATGATGAAGAGATGATGCAATGAAGGAGCTTGTGTTCTGAAAGGGTATTGGGCAATTCCTATTACGGCTGAGGGCTAATCCTACCTTTGTTCAGACCTTGCTGCAGGGAATTTGCTTATGAATAAAGCTACCTATCTCTTTATCTCTTAAGTGCTGACATCTGTCGAGGGCTATTAAAAAAGATGAGGGCTATTAAGTCTGCTTCCTGCCCGTAAAAAGAAACACATTTCCAGGGAAAGATAATATTCTGCCTTTTTAATATTTCTCAAAATATTTCATTCTTCTAGCAGAGGGGTGGGTGCTAACTTTCTACAATATTTAAACGCAAATTACACAATTTTCTCTGCGATCGCTAATCCATGAGTCTGTGATAACTGATTCTGCTTTTCACTTCCATCTGTTATCCAAAGATTCCAAAAAAGCTTGGTTGGTTTTTATGAATTTGTAAGCCGTTTATGGCCCTGAGTTCTCTTCTATATGTGTTCATTCTATTATCCCTTTTCCTTGGAGTGATCCATAGATTATCTACGGGCTAGAAGGGAAATTGAAAAGCTAAAATATTCAAATGCATATTCTTAATCCTTCTGCTATCTTAATTTATTTTTTTCCTCATGAGGTAGTTAACCTTCTACTCCCATCATTTGTCTGTTTAGTTCACAAGACCACTCTATCCTCCTTATGCAATAGAAATCCAGGACATCTTGTTGGATTCAGGAGTTAGTAGATGGGGCCTGGATCCTTTCTGTAGGGCTTCAGGGAAATTAAAGGGAGTACACTTGCTCTTTAGCACTCCCAATTTGTTCAAAGATGCAAAGAAGTGAGGCGGAAATATTTGGTTTACACACTTTGGGGACTGCAAAAGAAATGCTGGTGGGCCAAATGTATAGCACTTTTGAACTTAAGTGATTTGGGATCTTTGTTGCCAGTGGGCACACCAATCACTGATGATAACAGGATGCATTTCAATAATGATTGCATAGGTTTATTGATTCAACAATACAGAACAATTGCTCCTTAGTTCATTTCTCAATTCCAGCACAACATACCATGTTTTCCCGAAAATAAAACCCTGTCTTATATTTTTTTGAATCCTGAAATAAGCGCTTGGCCTTATTGCCATGTGCTCAAAAGCCCGATTGGGCTTATTATCAGGGGATGTCTTATTTGGGGGGAAACAGGGTAGTACATTGAATATCAGAGATGAAAGGAACCTTGGAGGTCTTCTAATCCAACCCCCACTCAAGTAGGAGACCCTATGCCATTTCAGACAGGTGGCTGTCCTGTCTCTTCTTAAAAGCCTCCAGTGATGGAGCATCCACAACTTCTGAAGGCAAACCATTCCTCTGGTTGATTGTTTTCAGTTTCAGGAAAATTCTTAGTTCTAGGTTGGATCCCTCTTTGATTAGTTTTCATCTATTGTTTCTTGTCTTGCCTTTGGGTACTTTGACAAATAGATCCCCCTGTTCTTTGTGGCAGCCTTTCAAATATTTAAACACTGCTATCATGTCTCCCCTGGTCCTTCTTTTCACTAGACTAGCCATACCCAATTCCTGCAACTGTTCATCCTACGTTTTAGTCTCCAGACTGTCCAGAGAAAGATCCACTGTCTTCTCAGGGTAAGCAAGGAAGAATCTGAGTCTTGATAGGATTAAAGGAATGTTCCCTAGTATTCTCCTATTGTAGACAGGTTGAATGTTTATATTTGTATTAGGTAGTAATGGAGAAGTTAAACACAAAATGTCAACTCAGAAAAACAGTTCATTTAATCTCATTCACCATTTTTCATCTATACATAGTGTTTATACTCCCATGTTATATGGTTAAATGTCATTTACCATTGGAACAATGAGTCACAAAGCTCTATCTGCCTTTGGATCAGGGGTGATATCCAGCAGGTTCTGGAGAACTGGTAGCAGAAATTTGGAGTAGTTCGGAGAACTGGTAGTGGAAATTTTGAGTAGTTCAGAGAACCGGCAAATACCACCTCTGGCTGGTCCCAGAGTGGTGTGGGAATGGAGATTTTGCAATATCCTTCCCCCAGGAGTGGGGTGGGAATGGGGATTTTGCAGTATCTTCCCTTGCCACGCCCACTGAGCCACACCACTCCCACCAAGCCATGCCCACAGAACCAGTAGTAAAAAAAAATGAATTTCACCATGCTTTGGATTATTTGCCATAGGACTATGATGGCCAAGCCACCACTAATAATCTGAGCAGAACTGATAGAGAATTTTAAATAGAAAAAAAATTCAAATGAACTAGTTCTTCCTCTTCTCTCTAATTTTTGACATATAAAAGAGAATGGTGCATTTGATTTAAGTTCAGATTCCAACTTTCCGCAAAGTGTTCATGCATCAGAATGAGTGGGTTGGCTGTTGATGGTTGGGTCACATTTCTTGTGTGGTCCCAGATGTTCTTTGCTTATCTTTGATACAATAGTGCAGGACTGAACTGGAATATTTTCTCATCCACTCTGCCATGACTTCTTTCATTAGGCATGTTTTCAAATGAACAGGTCATTCTGACATGACTTTTCATTAAGCTGATCATTAGCCATGTATTGAATAAATTCCCACAGATTACTTTTTGCTCATATTAGATGCTTCTAGATTTAGTCAAAGAATACATGGTTCTGTATTTTGACTCACAATTGTCCAGATACCATTCCAACATCCCTCACACTCTCACTTTTTGCACCCATGAGTTAGTCCTTGAACATTTGGATTAGCAGTTCAATGAAAAATGTAACTACCTACAATATTCAATAGAAAATTGCAGAATGTGTTTCACTGAATGTAGGGCATGAAAGATCAGGCTTAGCTCTTTAATATTCATGTATATGCATATATGGTCCTAGCAGAATATTTTCAGGTGTAGAAAAAGTTTAATTCTGAGATCCTGCATATGGCATCCATATCTACAATGGGCCTCTGTACAACTCCCTTGGTGTCTACCAGGTTCCAAAATGCTTCCTTATAATTTTTTTAAAAAAACATTTCGTTTTTTTAAAAAATAGGAAGATATACTCTAAAGAAAAATGCTAATCTACATCTTCACCTCTATTTCCAGGACTGCAGGTTGGCCTCCAATGAGCCCCAGAGCTTTTTTTAAAACAAATAAAACCAGGCATTTACAGGCCAACACTTAATTTAGAAGCATGTATATCTGCCTAGAAAGAGAGGAGAAAATAACTGTAATAATATGGAGATTCTGTGAAGGCAGACGGACAAAGTTATATCTCCCATGGCAGTCATTTTGTAAAGGGGCAAGCAACAGTTATTTTACTAATGTGCCCACATATTGGTTTTGAAAAAACTACCTATATGTTTGCTGGATACTGTCCTCCATGGTCAGGTTGGCTGTGGTTGCAAAAGATCCTGGATACCTGCTCCCTCTCTTATACACTGGAATATTAGTCTCTAGAGAACAATAGCCCTGTCAACCAGGAACTTCTTGTTTATTCAGTTTTTTGACATGGGGATATTGATAATTCAGTGAAGTGTGCTGGAGTCTTTTGTGCTGCATTATAGTGTATGTTATGCATGAGCGGGACAAAAGGGCACAAACATAATAGTGGAAGGTGAGGTGGAAAAGAGAAGAGATTCTGTTTGACCAAAAATGATTCTGAGCTGCCACGGACTTCAGGAGTGAAAAAAGGAAAGAAAGATCCAGAGACAAAACAGCATTGGGAATAATCTGGTTTTGGTTTCTCGGCTTTCTACCTCAAGTTAGTTCTTCCAGTCACTCAGAGAAAGTCATGCGTCTCCCCGAGCAACCAAGGTGTGCGCAGCATCAGCAAGGGCTGGGAGAAGCACCTGCAAAATATGGCAAGTACAGGGACACTTTGCTCCCACTCTGGAATATGGAGCAAGTCTCTATCTCCCGCTGTCGCCCTTACCTTCTCAGGCCAGGCAAGGGGAGGGTGAGGGATGGGCCAGCCAGTAGTGGGTTCAGCTGACAGGGAGCCACAGCAGGGGGATGAAAGAGCTTCATTTATATGGGAACTTGAAATGACTCTTGATTTAAATATGGTAAAAAGCACCCAAAGAAGAAGAAAGAACATCAGCAAACAAAACAAAACAAAACAACAACAACAAACCACCAACCCTCGCCTGTTTTTGGAAATGGTTCAAGAGGGAACACATGCACACACACACGCACACACACACACACACACACACGAGACACCCAGAGAGAGAGATGGGAGAGAGAAATGAGAGAAGGAGATGAGAGAGGGAGAGACAGAGAGAGATAGAGAGAGAGAAAGAGAGAGAGAGAGAGAGAGAGAGAGAGAGAGAGAGAGACCTGTTTTCCACAGAAAACACCAGGAGCCATAAAACCCGGGTAAGTGTGGCTTGGAGGGTGTCATGTGACTGGGTCGGAATGAGTGACGTTGAGTTGGCCACGCTCACCCAGGTTTTGTGGCTCCCGGTGGTTTCTTTTCTGTGGGAAATGGGTCCAAATGGCTCTGAGTATTTAAGGTTGCAGGCCCCTGCTCTTTGTCCATTTTGCTTGGATTGTCTACATTGACTTGCTGTAGATATCTAAAAAGTCAGATATCCTTTGCATCACCACCACCACTTGATTTTAACTAGTGATGTCCTGGATTGAATTTGGATTCTTCCATACATAAAGCAAATGCTGGTAAGTTACATCTCCCCTCATGGATTCAACTTGTTAGGACATGATTTATTTAAACTTAGTTTATTGAATACATTAACATTGGCTGGTTTTGCACTACACCCTAAGTCATAAATTATGGTCTTTTAAACATAGAGGCTAGAATTGCATCAAATAAACCACAAACTGGCTGTGTTTTCATAATGCACTTAACATCCTTGCTGAATTTTCTGGATTTACGCCATACATTGAAATGAACTATTAGTTAGCCAAATGGGTTGGGGTTACAGAACATACTATACCACAAAAATGTAACCTAGGTTAATAATTTCCAAACTATCATATTGTGCAAAGCTGCTAGGTCTTTATTTGACTTGATAGATAGTGTAAAGCAGAATAATGTATACAAATAGGAATATAAAGGCCTGTCACTGAGTCATTTCATCAGAAATACTTTCAAACACTTCCCTCCCTCAAGCCTCCAATTTGACATTTCTTTTTATTGGTCATCCTAAGAATATGGTCTACTCATTCCAAAACACATTTCAGGGTTGTTTCGGAGATACCATGATGATCAGTTGTGCAATCAGGCTGAGAACAGTTCTGACCTGCAGCCTAATCTGCTTGTCTCCCATAATGCTCTTGGCCTTTTCTTAAGCCAGCTTCAAAAATTTCAGTCCATATTGCAGTGGGTTCACAACACAATGAGACTGGAAATAAGATACTGTATAAATTACATTTCATTTCAATATTAAAAGGCAAAAAAACTACTTCAGTTTTTGGAGTGTAGCCCTTGGCAGGATCCTCAAAAGACCAAGAGAAGACTTTGAACCAAAACAAAATATGCACCTCTATTATAAAGGATGCATTGTATAAAACTAAGTGTAGGTTGTTAGAATGCCCAGTTTTGCCATTTCCCTCTCTTATTCCTCTACCTTGCAAGATATTTGTCTTGATAAATAGTAAAGCTGTCTTTTTAACTTGGCTCTCTGCCAGGTGGTGAAACACAAATCCTCTAATAGTATGGTTTAGATACAGTGAGGAGACATTCTAACCTATCTTGCAAATCCCATATACATTTTCATATAGTATTTCTGGCTATCCGCCTAGAAAATAAAATGTTGTGCAGCCCCAATGTAGCAACCTGGCTCTAAAGCTCCAACTTTACTCTGGTTGGGTTCACATGTAGGTCAGTTTAAGGCCTTTTGGTTATATTTGCATAATATGCTTTAATTTTAACCTTAATAGTTTATTTTTGGGGCAAGGTTGGTACTTTAATGTGTTGTATGAACCAACTCTTAGGTGTAGTTTATAATTTAGGGTACTGTGCAAACCCAGATACGGAGTTAATCTTTTGTAAAGGGTAAGGCAGAACAACAGGCAGTTTAAAACGTATCACTATTATTTGAGTGATTTATTTAGTAAGAATAAGAAAATTATAGAAAATGGCTAATCAAAGAAGTTAGTGTTTTAAGGCTAAAAGTGCAGAATAGAATAGAATAGAATAGAATAGAATAGAATAGAATAGAATAGAATAGAATAGAATAGAATAGAATAGAATAGAATTTGTTATTGGCCAAGTGTGATTGGACACACAAGGAATTTGTCTTGGTGCATATGCTCTCAGTGTACATAAAAGGAACTGTTCAGTCAAAAAGAGCTCCTAGAAAGTAACCAAAGTTGGCACAACATATATGAGATTTATAAAAGTTACAGATTTGATGTGATTTGGGGACCTCTTTTAAATATTGATCTTACATAGCGATGGCATATTCTTTAAAGCAGGCTCCCCCAAGCCAGGCATTATCAGACTGATGTGTGAATTTCAACATGCAAAATTCTTGGCAATGATTCACAGTTGGAAATTTTGGGAGCTGAAGTCACACATTTGGAAGGGCATCTTGACATGCAGACCAAACAGAAACCACCTGTTGCTCTTTTGAGCAGCTTAGGTGACTCTTCTACCTCAGGGGTGTCAAACTCAAGGCCCACGGGCCGCATGTGGCCTGCTGGGTGCTTAGATCTGGCCTGCGGGCCTGCCCTAAAAACAGCGAAGGACCGCCCTGAGGTGCCTCCACCAGCAAAAACAGAACTCGGGAGGGCCACATGTGGCCCTCCCGGGCTCTGTTTTTGGCCATAATGGCCTCCTGCAGCCTTCTGCCAGTGAAAACAGAGCATGGGAGGCCGTCACGGCCAAAAACGGAGCCTTGATGAGTGTTGTCGAGCTCGCCATGCCCACCCTGGCCACGCTTCCCCCTAGTCCCCCCAGGTCAAACACAACCCTGTTGTGGCCCTCAATGAAATCGAGTTTGATACCCCTGTTCTACTTGAAGGTGTAACAGATTTTCAGAAGCATCTTCAATATGGATTTCAAGGTTTGGTATAAGGCTAGCATGTTTTAATCTGCTTTACAAAGGAATGTTTTATCATTGAATCAAAAGGAACAACTGCTTTATTTCTGGATATAAGCAAAAGAACTCCAGTTTTGTTTTTCCTTTCTCCTTTGGCAGGAGCTAAATTGAAGGTTGGCAACATCATCTCTCTTTTGAGGAACTGAAGCCATCTGTTTTTCTGGCTGATCTTCTGCACCAATTCAATGCAGCATGTCTTTGACTTCCTGTAAACATCACCAGCAGGGCGACCCAGAATTGAATATTATTATGACAATCTACATTTATTCAAGTGGCAAAATTCCCATTGACGTGAATGCCTTTTTGGATCATGGCTTTAGCTTGTTTATGTTCTATCTGATGCCTTGACATTCTATTTTTAATAAACTCAGAACTGTCAAAAAGGTGAAGCAGGAACATAAAATGCAAAAGAGATACAGGCTTTTCATAAGGGGAAATGGTGATGGGAGTCATTAGCATATAAGGTCCTTCTTTCACTTTCTGGGATGCCAAGAAGGTGGTTCAAGGAAGACCTCAACTAAGAAAGGAAATAAGCTCTTAGAGATCTTGATTCAATTCCTAGATTCATGTATCATCATCTTCTTTTAACAACTCCATAATCCCCGGGGCGGAGTCTGGGCAACTGAATAGAACTGAATGTTTACTGGCCGGATGCCCTTCCTGCTGCCAATGCGGAGTTATATTCAGCAGATATATCATCAACATGCCCAGAGAGAGAAATAGCTGCCTCTATCTAGGATTGAACTCACAGCCTCCTGATTGTGAGGCGAGAGCTCTACCTCTAGGCAACCGCACCACTCAATTCCTAGATTCATGCGTCCCACAGTTTATTTAACCATTTAGAAGAAAACACCGCATTGGCTAGGTTCTTAATCAAGACTTCTTAATCTAGGAATTGATTGGCTGCCCTATCAATCTCAGGTGATATGATCTCTCAGACGTACATTGGATACCATCATGCTCTGACTCCTGATAGAGACTGAAAAGATAGGAAATATTTCCTAAAGTAGAAGAAAAATAAGTTGGGAATGTGGATTTTTAAAATAGCATATCTGTTGTAAATCTCCCTCTATTTTTTTTTTTTTTTTTGGATAAAGATCTATGAATGAATGATCTGGTGATGTGAAACATTATGTTATGGTGATATAGCAAGTAGAACTATTTCTAAATATTTCCATAGACAACTAAACACAGACTTTACAATGTCGCTTCGTCCTTCTTCAAAGGTCTGAGGTGCTGCTGCACTTTGGATTGCAGAAGAGTAAAGCGAGAAGAGGACTTCTGTTTTCTTTGACAACCTCTCTTTGTCCACATAGCCAGACAGCTGAACTTCAAAGAGAAACTGCAGAGGGAAGAGCCAGCTCAGTTCAGGAATTGTAGAGGGAAAATGTGGGAGGACAGCAATAAGGATACATAAAATTTCTTGCCAATGAACGAACACCCCAAAGACCAGGAAGGAAACAGACTGTCCTGGGATGCTGGACAGGGTTACAAATATATTTCTGTAACTCTGACTATTGAAATAAATAAGTGCAGATGATCATGCATAACTGCTTAAGATGGATGCATAAAATGAATTCTAATATGAATTTTTTTAAGAGGAAAAGCTTCCTTTCACATACAAATACCTTCATACCTGTTTCTCAAGGAAAAATGACATTGTTTCCTGCATCCAGAAGTCTTAGAGGATAATTCCTGTTCAACATAAATGGAAGACGTGAATTCATAGAAGATTGACTCAAGATATATGTAGCTCAGAATAAAACCAAAGGCACCACTCCAGAATTCAAACTGCAACACTACAACCAACTCTTCTGTTTTTGGCTATTGCTGCTATATATAATGGACTGTGAGAATAACCTTGAGGAACCTGAGGAAGAGCTGCAAGGTAATGGCAGATAGGTCCATAATACAAAAGCAAGAATGGAATTTGAGAAAGCCTCTGACTGGACCATCCTAGTTCTCTTTAGGTTAAAGGTGCAGGGGGAGGGGAGTACATTCAAGGTTGTAAAATTCTGTTAAAATACATGTTGAAAATACCTGACATCTCACTGCCAAAGTTGGCCTTCAACAGCTTCAATTACCCTACATGGACACGTCATCCCCAATAGTAGGGGAATTCAAATTACAATGAAAAGGCTCATTTGAAAGGAAGCAGAAGACACTGCACTGAAGCTCCTAATCCTTAGTAGGAAAGAGTATAGCAGAAACTGGCCAGTTCACTTAATTGCAATTGTTTCTGCTTTCACAGCATGAAAATGGAAATTATAGAAGAAACGAATGCACTTCCCACACCACAAAATGCTCATATGTGAGTGGACAGGTATAGTTGTGAAAAGCAAAGTAAGCAACTCCAAAAGGTTTTTTTAACATTTGTCTGAAAACTTGCAAACCATAGCATATATTTTCTACTGGGACTCCTGATCTTCTATCAGCTAGTTATACTTGCGTAATGTTAAATAAACATTATGAAAGCATGTGAAGAATTTGTGTGTAATTCATTGCAAACCCACCTACCCCAACCTCCTGTATGAGAGCTGAATCTTCTGAGGAAGAGCTAAAAAATATTACAAAAGAAAAAGAACCATAGAATTAGGTTTGCTGTCACAGATGTCCTTGCTGTATGCCTTATTTTGTTGTGTCCCTCTAATTATTTACTAGCGTAATATCTGTGATGTGAAAATTCAAGTTCAAGGCCATTCTCCTCAAATGGAAATTTCAGTGGGTTCTGAAATCTGATTTGGTGATTAAAACTCTTGTTTCTCAGTACCATCCAACAGGGAGTATTACAGAACTCAACCATAATCTGGGATGAAATAAACACAGCTGGGGTCCACCTATCTATGCCATATTTTCCCATATCATTACGCTCTCTAGATCAACATTTCTCAACCTTGGCAGCTTGAAGGTGTGTAGACTTCAACTCAGAAGATTGATGGTCATGCTCAGTGGTGAAATCCAAATTTTTTAACTACCGGTTCTGTGGGCGTGGCTTGGTGGATGTGGCAGGGGAAGGATACTGCAAAATCCCCATTCCCACCCTACTCCAGGGGAAGAATACTGCAAAATCCTCATTCCAACCCCACTCTGGGGCCAGCCAGAGATGGTATTTGCTGGTTCTCCGAACCACTCAAAATTTTCACTACTAGTTCTCCAGAACCTGTCAGAACCTGCTGGATTTCACCCATGGCCATGCTGCCTTGGCATTTTAGAATTACATCCATATATGTGGATAATTCAAAATATATGAAAAACTGCAGGTTGTTGAATCTGTACTATGAACAAATAAAGTAAAATAAAGTGCAGGATTCCCTGGAAAAATTTCCAGTGCAAGTATTCTCTTTCAAAACTCTGTGTCCGCATAAAAAGATTCTAGTGATTTTTGGCCTATGATAAACATCAGGGCTGCTTTATACTGATCAGTACCAGGGCAATTTGATCTGACAAGCTTTGCATATTGTGCAAATCCAATTCTTGGTGGTTTATAGTTCATTTGAGCCTACTCATGGGTTTGTGCACTAACTATGCCAACATACTTTGAGATCATTGGCACGGGATATAGGCTTTGTATTATTTCTTCTACATTTGTGCATTCTATAAAACAAATATTCTTCATTTTGATTCCATCTTGTGGGAAGCAAATACATGTTCTGATTATTTTCTGTCACTGCTAAATTCTGTATAAAAAATTGGTAGCATTTTTCCTTCCTTCCTCTGTCCTTTGGTTTTAATCAGCAAAATCCCTTACAAAGAGACTGTGTATTCTGTTTCTAGGTTTTGTTGGCACTGGCTGCCTTCTTTGATAAGCCAATGGCTCCCCGGGAGCTTTCAGATTGCAAATACGGATCTGTAGCTAACTTTTGAAAATAAAAAGTCATTCTAGCTGCCTTTCTGAGTTTGGCCACCAGAGAGTGCATAATTCCACAGGAGTTGCAGCCATGAACATTCCACCTTTCCAAAAACTTTTTAAAACTCCAAACAACTGGAACTTTTTGCAAAGCACAACAACACTTCAGCCTTTGGACCTGCATCTGGTTCAGCAGTGCATATTTTTGCTCCGCTTCCCATTCTTGTTGCCTCTCCATGTGTGGTGAGTGTCCCATTACTCAGCTTTGCTGGAGATGCTGAGGGCTGGATTTTGAGAAAGCATCTGAAGTCCTTTGTCACAAAGGGTGGGGAGGTCTGCAGACAACCCAACAGCACCTCCCCTTCACCTCCAATTGACTATAGAAGGGGCTGCTATATATGCCTAGTCGGCTTTTCCCCTTTCTTCTGGGTTGGAAGAACCTGACAAAAGAAACACTGAGGTTCCCCCCACCCCCACCCTCCTTCATCATGTCATGTGGCAGGAACTAAGAGGAACCGAGGAGTCAAGTGTCTAAGCTGCCAAACAAACCTTCAGGTGAGTAGCATAACTTACATCTTGTTATGGAACGGACTGCAGTGGTAGTGAGATTGTAGTTTGGTTGGGAAGGCAGAAGGATGTTTTATTGAGATCTTTCCCTTCTTATGCATAATCATGCTGCAAAGATGTTCTGGGCCTGGTAATATTTTTTCTCTCTTGTCCTCATGAGTTGGACTTTGACCTTGAGCTCATCCCAATTTCTGAATGAAATGTGCTTAAGCCATCCTTACTGTTTTATCTTAATGGCATCCGAAACACCCTCAAATTAGATAAAATTTGCTAGGCTTTTTTCATTGTTACAAAATCAGGTGATTTGCGATGATTGAAAACAGAGGCAGTGAAAGTAGGACGTAAGTAGGCAGTACAACAGCAAAAATCATGGCAATGCACTTTTCTGTCAGTTGAAGAAACAAGATGAGCCTTTCAGATCAGCTGTGGAGAAAAGCCCTTAGTCACTTATTTCCAGCATAGCTTTGGATTGCCTCCCCCCACCCCAGCCGTTCTTTCCTATTTGTGAAGTGGGAATAATGGTGCCTAACTTCATACATATGTACAGGGCTGAAGTGGGAAGTAACAGGGCATGTTACATTATTACAATGTCTCCTCTACCTAGGTACACTGCCTAACCCTATCCTTAATTATGCCCACCCCTACCAATCATTCCCTGCTCCGTTTTAATAATCTTCCAGTGGGATGTATCAACAGAGCTTAACTTCATTCTTGGAGAACGGTGAATTAAAAAAAAAGAAGAAAAAAAAATTCTGCCTCTTGAAATGATTTTTTTTTTCTCAATGAAAAACAAAACCGATGGAATTTAAATATAGCCCAATATAAATCAAGTAAATATTACTGCTTAGCTACAGCAACATCAATGCATCTATAGAAATCTCCAATGGGGCAGAAATAGGGCTGCAAGGAAGATTAAATGACAGTGCTGATTGTGGTGGAGATGCTGACAACTGGAACTGGAAACCAGCGGAGAGAGAAGAAATTAGATATGAAAGGGATTGTAGGTCTAAGAACATAATTGAATGGACTATGGTGTTTTAAGTATTAATATTATTTTTTAAAGGAAAAAATGTAAACTCTATCAAGCAATTTGTTAAAGAATCTGGATTCCATGATGACAAGAAACCCAGAAGGATATGACTATGTTTACAGCAATTGTAATATTTTTAGAATGTAGTTATTAAATAATTAGATTTTCAATAATTTATGTTGGTTTGGAATTATTTCAAACATCCAACTATGATATTTGGTACTACACCTCCGGTACGGACTAAAATGGGAAAATGTCATTCTGGATCAAATCAGCCAGAAGAGTCTTCACTTATGTAAATAGTTTATTTTAACCATAGTTTGTTATAACATAATGGCCTAGTGTTATTTATTTGATTTGATTTATAAAGCTGCTGATCTCACTTAAGTGACTTTAGGCAGTTAGCAGTACTATACAATAAATAAAATAAATTCATAAAATGCACAATAGAAAATAAGAATAAAACACACAGCAGCTGGTCATACAGTAATCTAGCCTATCATCCACACAACCAGGAGATGGGCTTTAAACCAATCTCAGGGTCCCAGGTTTGGCATTAATCCAAGTTTTCAAAACCTTAGAAAAGCCAACAAGGACAGGGCCAGTCTATTTCTCAGGGGGATGATGTTTCAAAGGATGGGTGCCATGCCAGAAAAGGTGGGATCTTCTGGGCCTACCAGCTGGCATTTCCTAGCCAGTGGTACACACAGCATGCTCTCTTCATGCCAGATTGGGTTGGATGGGCAAAGAAGTTTATTTATTTGTTTGTCTGTTTATTCAATTGATATAACTGCCCGACTCACATTTGTGATTTTGGGTAGCTTACAATTAAAAAGGGCCTGGTGGCTCAGCAGACTAAAGCATTGTGATTAAAATCAGCTGTCTGCAATTACTATAAATTCAAATCTCACCAGGCTCAAGGTTGACTCAGCCTTCTATCCTTTCTAAGGTAGGTAAAATAAGGACCCAGTTTGTGGGGGCAATAAGCTGACTTTGTATAAATATATAAAAGTATGAAGGCTATTGCTTAATGCATTGTAAGCCGCCCTGAGTCTCCGGAGAAGGGTGGGATATAAATCAAATTATATATATATAAATAGTACCCACCCACCCCTGCCCAAATATCAAAAAATAAAACAGCCATACAAACAATACAAACATTAAAAACAAGCAATTGAAGGCATAAAATATAATCACTGTGAGACCATAGCCATTCAAGGACAGTAGAGACATTTTATGGGTTCTACATTACTCTATGACCCCTTGACCTGATGGCAAAGCTATGACTTCAGGCTTTTCCAGAAGGCCATCAAGTGTTAGGGTTAGGGATACGGCCAATGCTAGGTAATGTTTATACATAACACTAGACCACACTATGGTTTACAGACTAAAACAATTGGCCTTAAAATATTTTAAGCAAAACATAACTGAAATTGGCTGACAATCCACATAATGTTTAATCATAATGCGGTGTGTTTAGTTATGGCTTAGTGTACAATGGTTACTCATCTAACTTTGGTCTAAACCAGGAGTTTCCAAACTTGACAACTTTAAGACTTGTGGACTTTAACTTCCAAAATTCCTCAGCCAGCCATGGAGAACTCTGAGCGTTGAAGTTTGTAAGTCTTAAAGATGCCAAGTTTGGAGACACATGGTCTAAATAACTGGAAACTTATTCCTGAACAAATCTACATTTAATCACCTTCTAATCTTTGGAGGGTGGGGAGAATAGCCATGACAGGTAAAGATGGAACATGACTGAGATATAGATACTGTAGATAGGTAGGTAGATGACAGGTAGAAGATAGGTAGATAGGTAAGTAGGTGACTTTGTAGATAAAATAGTGTTCCTTTGTTATTTTCTTTTGATTTCTTAGGACTACAAAAATCCAGATGTCTACAAAATGTCAGCAAAGAGTTTGAGTGTTTCTTGATCTTTCTTTGCTATCTAGTGCTCATCTGGAATTTTGCCGGTTAAATTCAATTGCATTTTACCTTATTCATTAGGTCTGTTTTAGGATTGATACAACAGTTTCCCACCTTAACATGTCTGGCAGTCTTACAGACAATTTTCAGTAATCTCACTTCATGGATCACAAAAACCATCAGACCACCTGTGACTTCTTGAATAGTAATTTACTCACCCAAGGGCTAGATGGATTAATTGGTAGCTTCACCCTATGGGTAGTCCTCAACTGATACTGCAGTTGGTCATCTAAGCGATGCAGCCATTAAGTGAGTCCTATCTGATTATACAAACTTTTTTGCTTGTTGTGAAGCAAATCACCATAGGTGAATATGGCGTCTCCCATTGATTTTGCTTTGTTGGAAACCCTCTAGGAAAGATCACAAGTGGTAATCACATGACCTAGGGTGCTGCAATCGGCATAAATTGATGCGAGTTGCCAAGAGCCAGAATTTTTATCACGTGTCCATAGAGACACTGGAATAGTCATATGTGTGAGGACTGGTAGTAACTCACTTTTCTTCAGCACCGTCATTCATTTGAATGGTCGTTAAATGAATGGTCATGAGTCAAGGACTATCTGTATACTGTATTTAAATAAGCTTGATGTTCCTTTTACTATAGTGGCACATTATATGGAACTAACCTCTATGGAGACAAACCCTTGGACACCCAGGTTCAGAGCTATCTGCTAATAGAAGCTCTCCACTATCTGAGGCACAGCTGGCATTCTCACAGCAGGTATTCTTGAATTTGGGAAGAGATGGCCAGGTTAACAAGAAAAACATTATGTTTCCTACATTGAAGCAATCTCATTGTATTGCAGATGAAAGAAATGATGGAGTAAATATAAATATAAAACACAGTTTTCCACAAAGGTGCCTCTTTGGGTTTCCAGACAAGAAGCTTTTTTAAGAAAAGAAATGGTGACGAGACTAAACTGGTGGACTCATGGCAAAATAATATGATTTAACATGGGTGATCCTACCCTCAAAACTAAGGAGGAATAGAATAGAATATCAGAGTTGGAAAGGACCTTGGAGGTCTTCTAGACCAACCCCCTGCTTAGGCAGGAAACCCTACATCACTCAGACAAATGGTTATCCAATCTCTTAAAAACTTCCAGTGTTGGAGCATTCACAACTTCTGGAGGCAAGTTGTTCCACTGATTAATTGTTCCAACTGTCAGGAAATTTCTCCTCAGTTCTAAGTTGCTTGTATCCTTGATTAGTTTCCACCCATTGCTTCTTGTCCTGCCCTCAGGTGCTTTGGAGAATAGCCTGACTCCCTAGAATAGCTCAACTCCCTAAGTCAAGCTATGGGTGGCATATAAAGCCTTGACTGATATTTAGTATAAGTCACCAAATCCTTTTTTTAATGGCAAATCTTTGCTCTGTATGTCTATGGAGATCCTTAGTCATTCAGTCCAGGCGTGGGTTCTACTTATCTTTACTACCGGTTCGCAACAGGATCACACACTTGCTTCGCTTGTGCACACACCTTGCTTCTGCACATGTGCAGATCGCTTCTCATGACGTCAGGGTCAGTGGACGGAGTCTCCCGCCAGTTTTACTACTGGTTCTATAGAACTGGTCCAAACCTGGGGCAACCCAACACTGATTCAGTCTCATCAAAGAAGTGAAACATCTTTGAAGAAAAACGAAGTCCAGTTGTCTTTTGAAAAAAATATCTTTGGGACTTTGCACTACATGCAATTTCAAGATCGTAGTAGGGCATATAATAGGCATGAGGTGGCATTAAAGCAGCTTCAACTTCTTCAGTGAACATGGCAGAGCTTCCATTAGGGAAAAAGAGGCATTTGCCATCCGATGGGTATTAACTACGTGGCGACATCTGTTAGAGGGGGGGAGGGGCTGCTGTTTGAAGTGTGGACAGACCACAAAAACCTGGAAGCACTGCCAACCCCACGCCGTTTATCACCAAAGCAGGTGCAATGGGCTCTCTACTTCAGAAGGTTTAATTTCACCCTGAAGTAGATGCCAGTGGCATGGACGTATAGTCCATGCTGCATAAAACCTCTGAAGTAATCTGGATAAGCACATTAAACATCCATTAGGCAAAGCATAATAAGCGCCTCAGAAATCTTCCATGTGATTTGAAATTCGAAGTGTGGTTTTTGCAATGCCTGCTCTCTTCCCCTTGATCAAAGTGACAGGCTCCCTCCCCCACCCCAGACTCAGCTGTTTTTCTCTGGGTGCATTAGCGCAGCACAATTAATTTGAATCACTGTTCTGGATTTGCATAGTACACCGAACCACCAATTAAATGAAAATAAATTAACCAAAGAGGCTCACAATTACCACCCAGGGCTAGGCACGGGTTTTCCATAATTGGGGTAGCAAAGGAAAAGAATCCGAGTCCCCCACCGGTTTTTTGTAGCAAAAAGTGCATTGAACAGAAGCAGGTAAGAGTAAGTTATCATCATCAACCCAACAGATTGTCAGATTTGAATGTAGGCTAAATTAAAAGAAGGCTAGGACTAAAGAAAAGTAGCAAAGTGGCTATGGAATAAACCAAGTGGAAAGGTGCAAGAGACAGATTTGGCAGCTCTTTATAAAATGTTGCCAGGTGGGCCAGCTGGCAACCTGATCAATGCTAACTCCTTGTGCCAAACCCCATTCGTCAAAATGTTAAATTTCCAAACTCAAGAATTTTATTATTGGGTGAGACTAAAAAGTCCATCTGACCCTGCATTTTCTTTTTCTAACAATAACAGTGGAAAATGCTTAACGCATTGTAAGCTGCCCTGAGTCTCCGGAGAAGGGTGGCATATAAATAAATAAATAAATAAATAAATAAATAATAAATAAATAAATAAATAAATAAATAAATAAATAAATAAAAGACATCTCAGAAACTAGGCATGGCCAGCGTTTAACATTTGTGAGATTCATCCTTTGTACTCGTGAGATCAATCTTGTTGATGGTGTTGGGTTGGGGGGAGGGGATGGGACCGAGAGCTCATAAGGGCATGACGAACAGAAAAAAAAGGAGAGAGAGCAGGACTCTGGCCCAGCCATAGGATGCATCAGCATTTCGTTCACCACTTCTAGATTTGGAAGTTCTTGTTTTTTATTAAAACTTCTAGGCTTTATCACAGTTTTTATGGATCTTCTACCTCCATAGAATGGGAATCTAGACCATCAGTTTTCAACTATTATAGATGGGTTGAGGGCAGGTTAGTGAATCAGCAGTTAAGACGCTGGACTTGTTGGCTGGAAAGCAGTGACAACCCAGGTTGAAGACCTGAGTTCAAAAACGGTTCAAAAGCATGTAAATGCGAGTAGATAAATAAATACCACTTCTGTGGTAAGATAACAGCCTCCAACCTTTTAAAATTATGGTATGGCTGACCTTTCATAACACTGACTCTAGTCTTGCAGGAGGAGTTCCTCCCTCAGTTCTGGTCCCCAGGAGAAGATGACTTCTTCGAGCTGATTTCAAACTTAGCCAGCTGGTTTGATCCAAGGTTTGGCAGTGCTCAACATCTCCTGCTCTCTAAACCAGGGGTGTCAAACTCAATTTCATTGAGGGCCACATCAGGTTGGGTTTGACCTTGGGGGGCTGGGAGAGGCATGGCCAGGGTGGGCCAGCTCAATGTCACTTGAGTCAGCGCCTGTGGTGGCCCGAGCACTCTGCCAGAGAAAATGGGTTCCTGACCTCCATTTTTGACTGCAATGGCTTCCTGCAACCCTCTGCCAGTGAAAATGGAGCATGGGAGGCTGTCACGGCCAAAAAGGAAGCCTTCGTAACTTTTGTTGTGCTGGCCACGCCTACCCTGGCCATGCTCCCCTCTAGTCCCCCAAGATCAAACACAACCCTGTTGCGGCCCTCATTGAAATCGAGTTTGACACCCCTGTTCTACTTGAAGGTGTAACAAATTTTCAGAAGCATCTTCAATATGGATTTCAAGGTTTGGTATAAGGCTAGCATGGAGGCTGTCACAGCTGAAAACAGAACTCGGGAGCCTGTTTTCACTGCAGAGGCACCATAGGCCAGTCCTTCACTGTTTCTAGGGTGGCCCTGTGGGCCAGATATAAGCATGGCTGAATCTGGCCCACGGGCCTTGAGTTTGACACTCCTGCTCTAAACATTTCATCAGTGGTGAAGCTCCAGTTTAGCTGAGTTAACCACCTAGTGAGCCGGTATGCCTTGATAAAGCACTTTAGAGAAGGCTGTTTAGGGCTGACTACGTCAAGATTTCACTTGTGCTGTTTTGTTACCTGTGGCACATAGTGTGCTCTCCCAATTTAGCAAAACAGAACACACAAACAATTTTGATACAACTGTTTATAACCAAACTGCAAAGCAAGATTGCTTTTTTGTTTTGGTAGTAAATTAGAGGTAGTGAATTTGAGCCTCCTTAGGGATTTCTCCAATCTTGTACCTTCTAGTTATGTTAGAATTCATGTCCCATGATTCTCAGCCAGCATGGTAATAATGGAGAATAATCAGTGGTGGGTTGCTACCCGTTTGCACTGGATTGGGAGAACCAGTAGCAGTGACAGTGGCAGGAAGCTCTGCTCACCAGCCCGGATGCTTCTATGCATGCACAGAAGCCTTGCGCACGCATGAGTGTGTGCACTCCCACAAGCGAATCGGTAGCGATGGGTTTTGAAACTCGCCCCTGGGAATAATGGAACTTCTGATAGAGATAAAGTCAGGGAGGTTTATGTGAGATTTTGAAAAATGAGCCAAATTAAATATTGATTTGAAGAGACTTATCAGTTTGGCTGTCTTGCAGCAATGCCTTCTATAATATGATGATGGGAACAATCTGATGTGAGATTGTATTATAACTAACTTAAAAAATGAAAGACCATTAATCAAAGAAAGAAAGAGAGGAGGAAGGGGGGATGATAAGGATGAAGATATTAATTACATTTTTTCTCTCTAGTCAAGGGCATGGAGGAAAGGAACGTCTGCACATTTAATAGACTTATGCAGGAATTGGATCAGGAAAGGAGACACAGCTATTTTTTATTCTGTAGGAAATCTTACAGGGTTGTGGGAACTGGTGGAAACAGGAGTCTTTCATCTTATAGTGAGATTTTATACATGTATAAATAAATAATTTATTGAAAGACTCATGAAGCTTGAATTACTTCTTAAGAGAACTGAACTGTAGGACATGACCAGGCTGATCCCAAGGGAGGATCAAGCGCTTTAATTCCAGATCCAAGATCTAAGTCCAGCCCATCTTGAATTCCATGGACTCTTATTTAGCGCAAGGATTTCCTGATTTCCTTGGTGCTTAACATGAACTCTGAGAAGCACCAGAACCTTTGGAATGTTTACTGTTGAAAGTAAGGTGTATTTGTATCAGATAGTGGTTTTTTTTGTATGCATAGACAAACATAAGCAGAATAGAAGGGAGTGGGAAAGCACAGATAAATTGAAGCGGTAGGGTGTTTTGCGTGTAAACGGGGCCCAGAGTTTTCCTAATCTGTCAGTTTTGTTTTGGAAACAAGGCTGGGTGTTTCAAACCTGCAAATCCAGCAAGGATTTTAGATGAAGACCTCTTCAACTGCTGATGCTCCTATTCTTGTCTTTTCCTTCCTACATTGGACTTTATCCAGTGGTGGCATTCAAATAATTTAACAACCAGTTTGCCCAGGTTGGCTGTTGTGGGAGGCGTGGCCCATCCCCATCCTCCAGCTCCACCACACATGTGGGATGAGTCTCCCGTGACAGCCAACCTGACCCTGGGCGAACTGGTTGTTAAATTAACACCCACACACCCCACTATCAAAGTGAATCCTAAGTGCTGCGCTGTGCTGCAATGGAGAAACGGGATGGAGTGGCTGGCGTGAGGCAAGGAGGAGGAGCAGGGAGAAGAAAGAGGGAAAGCGGCCTTCTCCTTCCCTCATGTTGGCTGCTCCATTGCCCATTTCTCCATTGCAGAGCAGTGCCCAGGATCCACTTTGATAGCGGGGGGTGGGTGGGTAATTTAACAACCGGTTCGTTTGGACCGGTGCAAACCGGCTGAGTAACACCACTGCCTTTATCTCTTTTTCTTTTTCCTAGATTTTCACTCTGTATAAATTGTAGAATGCAGAGACCTTGTCTATTCTGTCATGTACAGATAGTCCTCGACTTATGATCACAATTAAATCCAAAATTTCTGTTGCTAGGCGAGAAAGTTGCTCCATTTAATGATCTTTCTTGCCACAGTTGTTAAGTGAATCACTGCTATTATTAAGTTAGTAACATGGTTGTTAAGTGAATCTCATTGACTTTGCTTGTCAGAAGGTCACAGAAGGGGATCACATCATCCCGATACACTGCAACCGTCATAAACGTGAGTCAATTGCCAAGCATCTGAATACTGATCATGTGGCCATGGGGATGCAGTGATGGTCGCAAATGTGAAAAACGGTCATAAGCAGGGGTGAAATGTAAAATTTGTTACTACCGGTTCTGTGGGTGTGACTTGGTGAGGGGGGGGGTTAATGTGACTGGGTGGGCGTGGCCAACTTTTTTTTTTAACTTTTCAAAGCATTTTTTCTAATCCTTTGAAAAGCCTCCGCCGATCAGGCAACTCAGCTGGGATCGTCAGAGACTTTTCAAAGCATTTATTTTACCACCTCTTCGGCCAAGAGGTTGCAGAAAAAATTGCTTTGAAAAGCCTCTAAAGTTCCCAGCTGAGCCATGCAATCATCAGAGGCTTTTTTTTTTTTTTTACTTTTAAAAGCATTTTTCCGTTGGAAGAGGTTATAGGAAAAATGCTTTTAAAAGTTAAAAAAAAAGTGTCTGATGATTGTGCGGCTCAGCTGGGCACGGTGGTGTTGGGGGTGGGGCAGGGATTTTTGCTACCGGTTCTCCGAACCACCTTCGGCCATCACTATTGGATCAGACGATCCGGTCCAAACCGGGAGCATTTCACCCCGGTCATAAGTCACTTTTTTCAGTGCCCTTGCAACTTTGAATGGTCACTAAATGAACTGTTGTAAGTTGAGGACTACCTGTACTTCTGAATGGTTTGGTTTCTATTAATATTTATACATCAGTCAGTCAGTCATGCAGTAGTATACTATCTATGCCAAATGTCCATCATCACTGGTAATGGATCTTCTTTGGGATGCCAAAACTTTAAGCTCCAGAGCAGCTGCAAATATTCACTGATCTTCTGATCCCAAGTGGGAGATCCAGATCAAATCCAGCAGTCTCCACAGAAGTAAATGTCATTAAATTGAAAGCTGTAAAACACACAGGCACAGGAATAGTCCAGCTGCATCAGATGAAAAATCATCTTAGTCCAATATGTTGATTCCCATTGTGGCCAGATACCTCTGAGGTACTTTCAAGCAAATGGATACATGCAGCAAGTGGTATCTGGAAGATACCAAGATTTGGAAGTAACCCTTCCACCCAAGGGTTACACAGATTCTTTAAAACGGCCCTTCTCCAATGAATTTATACAATCCCCTTTTAAACCACCCATGTTTGTGGCCATCACTCTTATCCCATCATATTTTTTGACAGTGAATCCCTTGAGTTAATTATTTGCTATATCTGTTCTAAATCACCTTCACTTGATGTGAATTAATTGTAAAATACTGAGAGGAGAAATATTTCTTCCTGTCTATCATGCCTTGTCTCAGTTTATACACCTCAATCGTATACTCCCCTTGTTAGACTTTTTTTCTATGTTCTAGTCTGTTCTTGTATAAAAAGGATTAGGACACTTTCAGGTTGGATTCAGATTGTTTTGGCTGCCCTTTTCATGCTTCTTATGTCTATTAATTCCTGTCAATCCCCAAGTTGAAGTGGATGTTGAAGCCTGAATTGATAAAGCTTCAGTAACACCTCAGAATATTCAGTCCATGCATGCAAAATATAATCTAAAGATCAATCAATCTTCACCAGTTTCTCAATGAATTCTTCTATTGTGCCTTGCACAGGATGGAAAATAAAGCCATGTATCTGCACACTTTGGGTGAAAGAGAGAATGGATCCATCCTTGAAGAGCCATTTGATGGAAAGAACCTCTCAAAGCTGAACCTCTGTGATGATGGTAAGTCCCAGGAAGCAGTTCTGAGATTCAAAGGGCATCACAGCAAAAGTGGAGGATGCTACATCACTGTGAATCAGATATTAGTTCCTGTAGTTCAATCTTTTCTTCTTCAATACAAAGTCTGAATTTTGATGCACTAAAATTAATTATTTTGGCACTGGATCGAGGTATCTTTGTTTGGCCAAGCATTTTCATAATTGTATTGTTTCGGTTAGTTTGCAGGTTTCATTGGTTGCAGTCTCTTGTTTCTATATTTGTTTCTAGTTTGGTAGTACGGTATGTATGAATTTGAATACCAGGATATACTATTCCTAAATGTCAATAAATAAACATTAAGAAATGCCAGGGACTGAACATAAGGAACTTAGCATGCAAATCTAATGAATTTAATACTGGAGTACAACCCTTCCTTACACCACGGGTATATATATTCTCCCTTGTACAATGAGGTTTAAATGGCCATTGTATGAATTTGCCTTTGACATAGTAAGCCGCTGTGCAATGAGCCCTTTTTAAAAAAACTTCTTGTTAAGCAGCATAGATTTGCATCCTTGTATCAATGAGTGGGACTGATTTTCCCATAAGCACATTTGAGGTTCAGATCCATCACTGGAAGCTTTCAAGAAGAAACTGGACAGCCAGCTTGCCTTCAGAAATTGTGCGTGGTCCATCAATGGAGGTTTTTAAGAAGAGACTAGATAGTCACTTAACTGAAATGGTATAGGTTCTCCAGCCTGAACGGGAGGCTGGACTAAAAGACCTCCAAGGTTCTATTCTGTTCTGTTCTGTTCTGTTCCGTTCCGTTCCGTTCCGTTCCGTTCCGTTCCGTTCCGTTCCGTTCCGTTCCGTTCCATTCCATTCCATCCCATCCCATCCCATCCCATTCCATCCCATCCCATCCCACCCTACCCTACTCTACCCTATTCCATTCCATTCCATTCCATTCCATTCCATTCCATTCCATTCCATCCTATCCTATCTTACCCTACCCTACCCTATTCCATTCCATTCCATTCCATTCCATTCCATTCCATTCCATTCCATTCCATTCCATCTGAAACGGTATGGGGTCTCCTGCTTGAGCTGGGAGTTGGACTGGATGACCTCCAAAGTCGCTTCCAATTCTGTTATTCTATGTTTTTTTCCTATGTTTTTATAGATGACACAACTTATTCAGGACAACAAAAATTCCAAAAGAATCTGAATTTATAAAAGGGAAATAAAAGGAAAACATTAAGTGATGCACAATGGAAAAACAAGCATACATTGCCAAGATAGCAATGCATTTCTGAAACAGTGGTGGAAAAAATATGTGGGGTAGTGGGACATTAGTGTCCCAGAAACACTGAAAATAAAAGACAGAGAAAATGAGTAAAAATACATGTTAGAAATTGTAATATAAAATGCCTGGTAGCCTTACACAGTAGACCATATCAAGACACTGTGCAAAAATAAAATCTATTTGTCTAGATTCTAGAATGACTACAGAAAGAGAAACCTTGAAGTTTTAATTCCTGTGAATTAGGAGCGCGCCCAATCTAAACTGGTCATTAAGTGATAAGACATTTTCAACTTGGTATGGATTTAAGCATGTTTATCTGTGTGTTGCCTTGTTAGTGGATCGTCCCTTTCTCTCCAAAGGTTATTCTTTCTATTCTCTTAAACAATCTACAACTTTTTCAGACCTCTGAAAAAAAGCTAAACCTTTTATGAAACCATTTTACTCCTGCCGGCAGATTGGGAATGTGCATTGAGTTTTGATCCTTCCATTTTAATCATCTCTAAACCATCTCTTTTTCAAGAAACTGAGAACAAACTGAAGTCAAGCAAGATGCAGCCAAATTTTCAGGCATTGGAGCTTTCATCCAGTCCTATAACCAACTTTAATACATTCAGGTCACTTGCTGGGTTTCCTTGGCAGTGATGCATTGGCCTAGAGTGATGTAGTGACCTAGAGGTGGAATTCTCGCCTCACAATCAGGAGGCTATGAGTTCAATCCTAGGTAGAGGCAGATATTTCTCTCTCTGGGCACACTGAGAATATATCTGCTGAACAAAACTTTGATTGGCGACAGGAAGGGCATCCGACCATTAAAACACTCTGCTAGCTCCATTCAGTTGCCCAGACTCCACCCCGCAAGGGATTATGGAGTCGTTAAAAGAAGATGATGACTTGCTGGGTTTTCTTGGCATTCTAAGACATAATGGATTTAGACAAATCACAATTTAGCCTCATGTGTGAATCTGGTTATTAAATTAGATGTCCGAAATAGGTCATTCAAAGATCATGGGCTACTTCCTAAAAATAAGTGAAACTAATTTCCAAGTGCAGGGAATTTTGTATTTCACTATTCCTCAGGAATTTGAGCAATAAATGAAGAGCCTTGTTGGTGCAGCAGACTAAAGTGCTGTTAAATAGCACCAGCTGCTTGCAATTACTGCAAGTTCAAATCTCACCAGGCTCAAGGTTGACTCAGCTTTCCATCCTTTCGAGGTAGGTAAAATGAGGACCCAGTTTGTGGGGGCAATAAGCTGACTGTATAAAAAACAACACTGCTTGGGGGGGACCGAAAGCCCTACTAAGCAGGTATATACAAAAGTATGAAGGCTATTGCTTAATGCATTGTAAGCTGCCCTGAGTCTCCGGAGAAGGGCGGCATATAAATTGAACTAATAACTAACTAACTAACTAACTAACTAACTAACTAACTAACTAACTAATAGGGAAAAATTGGGACATTCTTATGACCTTCAAAGGGTGTCATTTCTCAGCAACGAAGCGTGCGGAAAATTGTGTGGGGTGTCCAAACTGCAGGTCTTGCATTTGGTAGCTCTGACCTAAACCATCTGGACTTCTTTAGCTTAAGACCAAGACAATTAAGCTACTTTTATGACTACAAGAGTGATGTACTGTCTGTTGGCACATTCTAGTGTGGACTCTGGAAAGTACCACTTTGACACGAGCAATTTACCACAGCCGAAATTCGCTACACATGTTAAGGTTTGTCTCGCTAATAACTTCGTACTTGTTAAAAACAATTTTTGTAATTGTGGTTTTTCTGAAAAATAAAAACCGGAAACTTGATGTTCTCTTTTGATCTTGATTAGAGCTGTTCCAAACTTTTAATCAAGGGTATTTTGAGATAGAGAAGTGGTTTAAATTTTTTTGTGATGTGATAACACTGAAATTTACATGATTCTGCCAATGAATACCTCCCACCGCCCGATACGCTCTCACAGAGAGGGCCTCCTCAGAGTGCCGTCTGTCAGACAATGCCAACGGGCGGCCCCCAGGGGGAGAGCATTCTCTGTGGGAGCCCCAGCCCTATGGAATGAACTACCCCCGGATATAAGAAAGATTCCTGACCTCCGTGCCTTCCGACGAGCCCTGAAGACCCTACTATTTCATCAAGCCGGTCTGACTTAAATTTGTGTTAATTTTAATAGGGGTTTTTAGGGGTTTTAAATTTTACGGCCAAATAGTTTAATTATTTTATTAGTTTTAATTTTTATACGTGATTGTTTTATATGGCTGTAAACCGCCCTGAGTCCCCTCGGGGAGAAGGGTGGTATATAAATGCAATAAAAAAAAATTCACTTTTGTCCTACTCTTTCTAACAAGTGCAACTTTCTTCGCTGCTGTTTAAATGCTTTTTTTTTTTTAAATGAGGATTTTTGCTGTGATCCTAGCCAATTAGAGTTTCTACAGTCTGTACAGCGCATCCCTATGCCACACAGTCTACCAGATTTGGCTATGTAGTAACTTTAATTATAAGGAAAGCCAGGGCTTTGGCAGTGTAAATTAGGAATGAGGAGAAAATAGGCTGCTGTGAAAACAAATAGTCTGCTTCAGTAATAGACAATCTTTTTTCTTATTCAGTGGTGGGTTGCTCCCGGTTCTGTCTGGTTCTATAGAACCAATAGTAAAACTGGTGGGAGGCTCCGCCCACCCACCACGATGTCATCATGGGTGATCTGCGCATGAGCAGAAGTGCGCACATGCTCCCATTGCAAACTAGTAGTAAAGGTAAGTACAACCCATCCCTGTTCTTATTGTGTTTTTATTGGAACATATTAAGTAATTAAAAATGATGGTTATCAGAGTGAAGTTCAAGGTCTTACATGATTCAGTGGCTGTTTCCAGAATCTGGAATTCCTTGTCCATTCTGCTGATCTGATGATTTTCCAGAAGCAAAGACATAAATCACATTGACTGATGTGCATTTGTGTGATGTCCCTGGGACAAGGCACAAAGGCCACACAGCCAGCTGAGAGTTCAAACTCCTCTTTAATAGCACTAGCAATAGCACTTAGACTTATATACCGCTTCATAATGCTTTACAGCCCTCTCTAAGTGAGTTACAGAGTCAGCATATTGCCCCCAACAATCTGGGTCCTCATTTTACCCACCTTGGAAGGATGGAAGGCTGAGTCAAACTTGAGCCTGGTGAGATTCGATCTGCTGGAAGCTGGTGATCAGCAGAAGTAGCCTGCAGTACTGCACTCTAACCACTGCACCACCATAGCTCATTAATGCTCCAAATTTCCCCCAAACGCTCCCACGTTCTTGGCAAGTCCCAGAACAAAGCGTGCACACAGACACACACGGTAGCCTCTGTCTGTGCGCAGTCCAGCAAAGCAAAGGAACAGGAAAATGAGTCCATGAAGCAAGGAAGAAACAATAAGTCCATGAAGCAAGAAAGAAACAATGAGTTCACAAGGCAAGGAACAAAAAAATGAGTCCACAAAGCAAGGAAGAAGCAATGACAAATGCCCCTCTCCACAGTGTCTCCTTAAATCTCAGTCCCGAAGTGTGTCTTGTGAAGAGGAGCAGGGTGCTTTCCTCCCGAATCATTGAATAGTCCTGCACTGTTCCTGCCTTCTCTCCACTCTCCATGCTCAGGGATCAGGAGGGGGTGGTCCTTGCTTATTGCCTGAGTTCCATCACTCCTCATTTCCATTGCTTGCCCTCTCTTGGTCATCCTTCCCCCATTCCTCCTGCTAACAAGCTACTCCAATCCTGAGGGGCCTGGGCTGCCTCGTCCTGCTCCTCATCACATTCCTTTGAAGCCAACAAAGCCACCCCCTCGATCTTTGTCGGCTCCAGCTCCGGCTCGCCCTCCTCCATAGATTCAGGTGCTTATGGGAGCATGACACTTTGGTTTTCCTGGTTGTTTTAAACTGAACTCAATAGCTTTCGTTTTATGTGTTAGATTATGTCAGTATCATCAACATAATCTAACACATAAATGTTAGATGTTCCTATCTAAGTAACATTTGATGAAACAACATGATGTGTATTAAAGAAAAAACCCACAAAATTTATCTGACTTTTTGTATTATTTCTTTGCATGCTACAGATTATGCTCGGTTATGTCCATAAACCAGACCTAATCATCTCCAGATCAGAAAAAATCCAGACAGGTTGCCATGTTGCTTCTGATCCTGGATCATGCAACAAGTAACTATGAAAGGCTTTGCCATATACTTTGATGGTTCGTTGGATTTACCTTACAAAAAATAAGAAGTCCAATTCCTCTTTACATTCCACTAGAAAATTGAACTGAGGTTAGGTGTGCTGTAATTGTTCTCTTGATCTTCATTTCTCCACTGGGTCTCTGGGGAAAGGAGAGAAAGGGATAAGTTTGTTTTTTTTTAAAAAAAGGAAATCATATATGCCATTAAATTGGGGGTGGGGTGGGTGGGTTGAATAGCACCACTATACCAATATCTGGTCATACATCTAGGTTTGGATTTGAAAGAATACTGGGCAAATGAGAGATTTCTTCCTCACAGAGATCATATATCCATGTTGAAATTTATATAAGAGACCACCTAAGGTCTGCTTCTATTCCAGAATGGGAACAATAGATTCCAATTTCCATCATACTCCCTAAGGGCCTGGCATAAGTATTAATATCAGAAAAACAGATTGTAATTTTCCTCATTATGAAACCTTAGCTCCATCTGTTTGGCCAGTGACAAGACGAAGGCCACAAGTTGACAATAAAACTATGCCAGTAATTAAAGACATATTGAATCAGAGAGGAGAGAGGCAAGGATGTTATATCATAGCTTAATCACTCCTTAAGAAATCCCTTGTTTTTTTCTCCAGAGACACAATTTGGATATTAAAAAGAATTATCTTAGTGATTTATTATAGTATTTCGGAACAAACTATGAGTAACATGTTTTTACAATTTACTGGGATATGCAAGTATGTGAAAACATAGCTTGGTTCAGGGTAGTAGGTCAGTTTGAAGCTGTCATTTACCACAAGTTTATTTTCACATTTTTAAAATTTTTTTTAAAACCCAGAAATAAACATACAATACATCTTTTTGGAACAGAGCATTGATCTGGTCATAAATTTTTATTTATTTATTTATTTCAATTTATATACCGCCCTTCTCCCCGGGAGGGGGACTCAGGGCTGTGAACAACCAAATTTAAAACACATATAATACAAACATTAAAAGAATGATAAAATTAAATTAAATTCATTGGCGTTCCAAATAAAATTCTAACCTCATTAAAATACCCAATTTAAAACCCCAGAAATCAATAAGAAAAATTTTGTTAAAACCCCCATTTAAAAACAATCAAGCAAGGCCGGCTTGTTGACATAAATAGGTCTTAAGGGCCTTTCGGAAAGTGCGGAGGTCCGGGATCAAACGAACTTCTGGAGGCAGCTCGTTCCATAGGGTGGGTGCCCCCACAGAGAAGGCTCTCCCCCTGGGGGCCACCAGCCGACATTGCTTGGCTGATGGCACCCTGAGAAGGCCCTCTCTGTGTGAGCGTACTGGCCGGTGGGAGGTTATCGGTAGCAGCAGGCGGTCCCGCAGGTACCCCGGTCCCATGCCATGGAGCGCTTTAAAGGTCAAAACTAACACCTTGAAGCGCACCCGAAAGACCACCGGAAGCCAGTGCAGCTCGCGCAGGAGAGGTGTCACATGGGAGCGCCCTGTCGCTCCCATAATCACCCGCGCGGCCGCATTCTGGACCAGTTGGAGCCTCCGGGTGCACCCCAAGGGGAGCCCCATGTAGAGAGCGTTACAGTAGTCCAAGCGAGACGTGACGAGTGCATGAGTGACCGTGCACATGGAGTCCCGATCCAGAAAGGGGCGCAACTGGCGCACCAGGCGAACCTGATAAAAGGCTCTCCTGGCCACGGCTGCCACATGCCCTTCCAAGGACAGCCGTGAATCCAGGAGGACACCCAAGTTGCGCGCCCCCTCTGTGGGGGCCAATAACTCACCCCCAATAGCCAGCGATGGCACTAGCTGGCTATACCGGGACGCCGGCATCCACAGCCACTCGGTCTTGGAAGGGTTGAGACGAAGCCTGTTCCTCCCCATCCAGACCCGCATGGCCTCAAGGCACTGGGACATCACTTCGAGGGCATCATTGGGGTGGTCAGGGGTGGAGACGTACAGCTGAGTGTCATCAGCGTACAGTTGGCAACTCACCCCAAAACCACGGATGATCTCACCCAGCGGCTTCACATAAATGTTGAACAGGAGCGGCGAGAGGACCGACCCTTGTGGCACCCCGCAAACGAGGCGCCTCGAGGTCGACCTCTGCCCCCCTGCCAACACAGACTGCGATCGGTTGGAGAGATAGGAGGAGAACCACCGTAGCACGGTGCCTCCCACCCCCAGACCCCCCAACCGACGCAGCATGATACCATGGTCGATGGTATCAAAAGCCGCTGAGAGATCTAACAGGACCAGGACAGAGGAGCATCCCCTGTCCCGAGCCCTCCAGAGATCATCCACCAACGCGACCAATGCCGTCTCCGTGCTGTACCCAGGTCTGAAACCGGACTGGCACGGATCTAGATAGACAGTTTCCTCCAGGTACTGTGGGAGCTGGCGCGCAACCACACTCTCAACAACCTTCGCAACAAAGCGAAGGTTGGAGACAGGACGAAAATTTGCCAAAACAGCTGGGTCCAGAGAAGGCTTCTTGAGGAGGGGCCTCACCAACGCCTCTTTCAAGGCAGTAGGCAAGAAACCTTCACTCAAAGAAGCATTTATAATCCCCTGGAGCCAGCCTCGTGTAACTTCCCGAGTGGCCAGTACCAGCCAGGAAGGACACGGGTCCAATAAACATGTGGTTGCCTTTAGACTCCTCAAAGTCCTGTCCACGTCCTCGGGAGTTACAGGATCGAACTCATCCCAGATAACGTTCTCAAGACCAGCCTCAGTCACCTCGCTGGAGTCTACCCAGTCAGAGTCCAAGCCTTCCCGAATCTGAGCGATTTTATCGTGCAGATACTGTGCAAAATCCTCAGCCCGCCCTTGCAAGAGGTCCTCCCGCGCTCTCTGATGTAGGAGGGAGCGGGTCACTCTAAACAAGGCGGCTGGGCGGTTATCTGCCGATGCAATAAGAGCGGAAAAGTAATTACGCTTTGCCGCTTTTATCGCCACCAAATAGGTCCTAAGATGGGACCTAGCTAGTGTTCGGTCGGATTCAGATCGACTCACCCTCCAACCACTCTCTAGGCGTCTTTTCCGGCGCTTCATCTCCCTCAACTCCTCAGAGAACCAAGGAGCCGGGCAGGTTCGGTGCCGGGTCAGAGGCCGCAAAGGCACGACTCGGTCCAGGGCACTGGCGGCCGCCCTATCCCAGGCGGCCACCAGGTCCTCGGCCGAGTCGTGAGCCAGAGTTTCGGGCATTGGCCCAAGCTCCCTCTGAAACCCATCAGGGTCCATCAGGCGCCTGGGGCGGAACCACCTAATCGGTTCCGCCTCCCTGCGGTGGGGTTCGGCGGTCAGAAAGTCTAGCCTCAGGAGAGAATGGTCTGACCATGACAGGGGTTCAATAACTATATCCCCTACATCTAGGCCATTCAACCACTGACCAGAGACAAAAACCAAATCCAGAGTGTGTCCTCCTGTGTGAGTGGGGCCAAGAATTAATTGTGTCAGGTCCATGGCTGTCATGGAAGCCACAAACTCCCGAGCCAACCCAGACGCCTCACTGACAGACGGCAGGTTGAAATCCCCCATGACCAGAAGCCTGGGGGTATCAACCGCCACCTCAGCAATAACGTTGAGAAGCTCGGGCAGGGCCGCTGTCACGTGGCAGGGAGCCAGGTACGCGATCAGCAAGCCCACCCGCACACCATGGCCCCACTTCACCAGGAGCGACTCACATCCGGCTATCTGAGGTACAGTGGTCTCCCTTGGATCCAGACTTTCCCTTATAATGACCGCCACCCCCCCCCCACCCCTGCCCTGGGCCCTTGGTCGATGAAATGCTCGGAAACCTGGCGGGCACAACTCTACGAGGGGGACCCCCCCTCTTGGCCCAACCAGGTCTCCGTAATACCTGCCAGGTCCGCACCCCCCTCCTGAATAAGATCACAGATGAGGGGGGCCTTATTAACCACGGACCTGGCATTACACAACATCAACCTCAGGCCCGGACGCTGTAACTCTGAACAACTCGGGGAGCGAGAAGAGTCTTGAGGGCCGAGGCACGCCACCGCTTGGAGACAGCGGCTACGTGCCCCCAATACATGATACGGCCCCCTGCTCCCGCCATATCTGCCCCTCCCAACCATGGCTCTGATGAAATTACCCTCCTTACCTTCTGCAGCGAGCTCCTCCTCACCCCGTTCCCCGCCTCCCGTTTCAGGCCCCTGTGACGAGCCCGGCCTATAGCCCTCCCTCCCCTCCCCCCTCCCCCATCCCCCTAAAAGGTTAGACAAAGACAATTTTAAAAAACCCCGCAACCCCCTCTTTGCGGCATGCCACCTCTCGGGGCTCCAAAACCCGTCATCGAGGTAGGCCCTCGATAGAGTGGAGGGCCAAGCCTGCGAGAGGGGGGAATCTCGCAGACCAAGAAGCTCCGCTGCTGAGTACATCTTGATTTCAGCGGGTTAACCCGACCATAGTCTGAGGGTCCATAAAGGTCCAAGGGAGAGAAGAAATAAGAAGACATGGTGGGGTCCCAAAGACCTGTTCACGGGGCCAAATCCACTGTCCTCTCACCACAGGGGACAAAGTCCAAATTCCAAGACGACCACAATCCGGGGGAGCAAGAAAAATAAAGTCCAACTACCCTCTCACGGTCATTGGTTAGCTGATCAACCCCTTCTTGTGGTGAATGGCAGCAATGAACCGGTGCCAACCATAGTGTCCAGGGGTCAAGGTCCAAAAAAGCCGCCCTCTCACCGCGGCTGGTCCACGCCCTTCCGTTGACAAGGTACAACATGAAGTCATCTCGGTTCGGCCTCCAGGGACCTCGACACCAGGCCACCCTCTCACGGTGATTAACTGATGTCCAGCCCCCTCGGCCGACGGGATGAAGCCATATCCCAGCCTCCAGTCTTCAGATGGAAATAGTTCTCTCCACAGTCAGGGGAATGCAGATGACAAATACATGGCGATGCGTGAGTCTCACAGGCTAATTTCTGGTCAGGTGGGCATAGATCTCAAAAAGGGAAGCGCTGGGGAAGAGGGGAGCGGAATGGGGCAGTTATCTCTAGCACCCCCAGACTCCATAGGGCTCAGATTAAAGCCCCCCAAGGCCCAGGCCAGGATATCATACCAGGGGCCAGCCAAGTTCCAGCGACAGTTTGTATTCTATTTGCCCCCCCCAACTTCCACTCGAAAAGCAGGGGGGGGGGTCGCCAGCGTCTTCCAGCTGCCTAGCAGCTGCCATCCAATTACCCCCAATTCCAACCCCACGAAGCCCCACGAAGGGGGAGGAGTATTGCCGGGGGGAGGATGGGGGTGCCCCCAGGGTCCTCAGGGGGGGTGCCCAACACCTTCTACAACCCTTTGGGCACCCCCTGGGTTTCAATCTTCACCCACCATGGGCTGTCCTCAGGCGCAGCGCTGCTCCGCTGCTCCGCTGTCCTGGGAGTCTCCGCCATGAGGAAAGAGCCGCTACCGCCGCCGCCGCCGCCGCTGCCGCCGAAGGCCCCACCGCCGACCAGCTGAGCAGCCCGACTGCTCTCAGCGCCGCCGTTTCACCCCCTGCTCAGTCAAGGAGGGGAGAAAACCCTCTCCTTGCTGGCAGGGTGTTCCCCCAACTGGTCCTGGGGTCATAGCTTTAAAAAACTGACCCCCAAGGACCCAAAAGATAGGTCGGCACCCCCCGCCTAGATCGTCATCCCAGCGGGCGCCGCCATCTTGGACATGCGCAGAAGGGTGTTCAACTTTTTGCTCATCTTTAACAAAAAATGTTATATTCTATTTTTGCCATAATACTTATCACAAATCTCAACTACTACCATCTTATAAAAAACTAACTCATATTAACTTGATCAAAACAATTACCCTTCTGTTAATCCACCTTAAATCTTAACTCAATTAATACCTCATAATACATTTCACAATTCTTACCATAAAAACTCATTATTTACCATACAATTTACCATATTTACCATACAAATATGAACAACGTTCATATTTCTAAACCTTATTTCCATTTCTAAAACTTCCTTACATTTTGTTATTACCTCATATAATATTCATTAAATCTTTATTTAATTATTACTTCCTCAAATTTCTCAAAAAGAGCCTTGGTGGCGCAGCAGCTTAAAGTGGTGTTAAAGTGACACCAGCTGCCTGCAATTACTGCAAGTTTGAATCTCAACAGGCTCAAGGTTGACTCAGCCTTCCATCCTTTCAAGGTAGGTAAAATGAGGACCCAGATTGTGGGGAAATAAGCTGACTTTGTATAAAAAAAGAACACTGCTTAGGGGGGTCTGAAAGCCGTACTAAGCAGGTATTTACAAAAGTATGAAGGCTATTGCTTAATGCATTGTAAGCCGCCCTGAGTCTCCGGAGAAGGGCGGCATATAAATTAATTTTTTTTAAAAAAAAAAGTCTTATCTTTAATACTGAAAATATACCAATTTGACATTTAAACGAAGTTCTTAGTTCAAATAACACAACATAATACAATTCACAATTATTTCCCTAGATTCTGTCTATTTAACAATACCATTATCTAAAAACCAGTTACATGAGTCTTATTTAGTAGATCATAATCTTGTATCATTTCAATTTTCTTTTCTTTTTACTTAAATGACTGAATTATTAAAAATATTCAAATTATTACAATTGTTATAGATATTTAAACAATATCCCAATTATTATAGCCATAAATTTTCTCAAATATCATCCAACATCTCAATAAAAATTAATTCATTATGTCTATTGATATATTTTCTTTACATAATCAAATTTTCGTTTATTTTCGCTTCCATCTATATTTCAATTCTAAGTATCTGTAACATATTCTCTCCTTTGTTTCTCTCTCCCATATTTTACTCTATCTATCCCATTGTTTCCTCTCTCTTTCTTTTCCTCTTATTTTACCATTATTAATCTCAGTATAATCATTAAATCAAAATCCTGGACTCTTCTATTTAACTCTATATTCCCTAATATTTTTCAACCTTTTTCTTTTATCATTCCACTGTTAATCCCACTGTAATCATCTTTATTTTTACTGTTAATCCCAACATAATCATCTTTTTTTTCCATTGTGAATCCCAATGTAATCTTTAATAACCTCCTTTTTATTATTACTATCCACATATTCAGTAACATCTTCATATTTAATCATATTGTCTTTATCTCCTTTATTTTCAATCTCTGTATCTTGTTTCTCTGTATCTTGCTTCTCTGTCTTCATTTTCCTGTCTGCTTACATGTGCTCCATTTCAGTTTTTATGTCCTCAAATTTTAGTCCTCCATACAACATTATAATTATTTCTCTTATTTCCATTTTCATGGCAAGTACATCAAGAGCCTGGTAGCTCAGCAGACTAAAAGCACTGTAATTAACATTCAGCTGTCTACAATTACTGTAAGTTTGAATCTCACCAGGCTCAAGGTTGACTCAGCCTTCCATCCTTTCTAAGGTAGGTAAATTGAGGACCCAGTCTGTGGGGGCAATAAACTGACTTTGTATAAATATACGAATGTATGAAGGCTATTGCTGAGCCACGTAAAAATGCTTTTAAAAGTAAAAAAAAAAAAAAAAACCAAGCCTCTGATGATCATGCAGCTCAGATGGGATCGTCAGAGGCTTTTAAAAGTATTTTTTCTACAACCTCTTTGGCCGAAGAGGTTGTAGAAAAAATGCTTTTAAAAGCCTCTGACAATCTCAGCTGAGTTGCCTGATCGCCAGAGGCTTTTAAAAGCATTTTTTTTACAACCTCTTCGGCTGAAGAGGTTGTAGAAAAAATGGTTTTAAAAGTTAAAAAAAAAAGTTGGCCACAACCACTCAGTCACATTACCCCCCCATCACGACCACAGAACCAGTTCTGGTAGTAACCAATTTTACATTTGACCACTGGCTTGTTTCCACTTGCACCTAGCCCTGTCACAAACTTGGCCTATGAGCTCTTCGCCAGCCTATAAGTGAAATAGTCCAAAGTTGGTCTTTGCTACAATGCCATTACCATATTTTCTTTTTCTTTTTACAACCCTTTAAATCTTTATTTGGGGTGGAGTCAGGGCAACTGAATGGAGCTGAGCATTTATTGATTGGATGCACTTCCTGATGCCTATGCGGAGTTCACAGAAGATATTTTCTCTTTGCGCCCTGATAGTCAAACTTCTGCCACTATTTAGGATTGAAATTGCAATGTTCCAAGTGGGAGGCAAGCACCTTCACTTCTAGGCCATCACGCTGTTCATTGCCATTACCATAATGCTATCTCCATTATTCCAAAGATAGCCAGTTTAATGTACTGTAGTGTTAAGGCACCAGGCTAGCAATTGGGAAACCAAGAGTTCTAGTACAAGTAGTATAGAATTTATATATAAATATTATGTATTTAATAATAATAATAATATAAATAATTATAAAACCAAGCAATCATCTGGCAGATAATTTATAATTTTATTGATGATTTGAATAAGGAGGCAGAATATTTATAGATGGCAGTGTATGCTGTAATCCAAGACTGTATGCCCATGATATCATGCAGGTTTGAATTGTTACCTAATTCTTCACATTTTTGGTAATTTAATGGGTATTTATACTGCTGTGTTCCACTCAGTTCTGCAACAATGCAATGAATTAAAAAACAAAAACAAAATAATGATTCCACAACAGACAACCCAGCATATTAAAATGCTTTAGCAAATAAAATCCTTTTGACCTGGCACTGAAACAAGAGGTTGAATGGAACCAACCATACTGCCTTTAGTCTCTCTCTCTCTCTCTCTCTCTCTCTCTCTCTCTCTCTCTCTCTCTGTGTGTGTGTGTTTTACAGCACTGGGATATAAAAAAACCTTCCCCACCAAAGTACCTCCTCCCCTTTTTGCAAATATGTCCTTCTCCAAATAATGGAATTCAGAAATAGTCTGTGTTGCTTTGAAAAGTAATAGAGTTTCTGCAACAGTGAACTAGTTCAGTCTGTGTTTTCATTTTGATACAAAAATAAAACTGCTATCATCTTTTGACTTAAATTGTATAGATTGTGTACAGAGGTGATATTCTATTAGATCAGAGAATTGGAAAGTATAAAACCTAACATTCTTTTCTATGGGACAGGGAAGGTTCAGGAAATAGCAGGACACTTAGGTTGAGATCTATTCCTTTTTGAGAAAAAGCATTATGAGTTTTCAGATCAACCTTTACAATTGAATTGAATTGAATTAATTAAATACAAATTTAATTTAATTGGTATATGAAATCAGGAATCCTCAAATGTCTCCATTCTGCTTGTGAATGAATGAATATTATGACCTTTGGCTAATCAGTGAATACATCAAACCTCACAGCTTCTGAATATGTAAGTTTGGAATATCTAATGATAGTTATGCTATGCCAATATTTCTATCTTCTCAAAAGGGTCTGTCCTCCATGTTTTCCTGTTACACATCTTTCCTGCCTAGTTGTCTGTCTCCTCGCATTTCAGTTTGAAAACGATGCTGTAAAAAGGATCACCTAATTATGTCTTTCTTTGAGATTTAATTGAAATTTACTGGCAACCAACATAGCTCATGTAGCGAAAGTGTGGCATAGGTGTATTATGGCACATCCATCACTAGTCACTCCACCATATTTTGGACCATTTTGAGCTTTTGAATGGTCTTCAAGGTTAGCATCTTGAAATATTGACATAGTCAACGCATGAGTTGCCCAAGGCATAGGTGACCTCCTGAATGGGCAAAATTGACACAAGAGATAGATTTATGCAAAGGCTGCATAAATGTGGTTGTAACCACAGCTGCCACCCGCTCTTCAGGAAGGAACAGGCATCCAAGAAGACTTTCAAATTACACACCAGTCCTATCTGGGAAAATATAGTCCCATTCACAACTAAAGATGGAGAGTTCCTGTACTATAAATCCATGCACTTACATCCCCAGCTTTTTAGAGTCAAAGCTATTCTTCCCCATCTGGCTCCCAACAAATTCTAGGCACTGAAACAAGACCTTGACAGCATCACTTGCTCAGACTAGGGATGAGATACAGTTCAACTAATGATGGACATTATTGATATAAGACCCCATCTTGAAGGATGACCTCAGCATGTTCAGCCTTGTGGTGCCTTGTAAATCTAGGCATTAGTGTTTGGTGAATATAATTTCGTTTCCCGCAGCTGCATTATGTGATAATTCTTGAGATTTAATTCTATTCTGTTTAAGAATTTGAGAAATTTTAGGCCTGGAGGTTGCTTCCTTCAGGAAAATCTCACCAAATAGCTACTGGATTCCCATCTGTACTAAGCATACCAGGCCTATCATATATTTCTTTCTGCTTTGTTCCTAAAAAGCCCTTTTGGAGGGGAGAATCCCTGTTGTATTAAATTCTTTCTTAGGCCAGGTTTCTCAACCTTGGCAACTTTAAGATGGGTGGACTTCATCTTCCAGAATTCCCCAGGCCAGCATCTTAAAGTTGCTAAAGTTAAAAAACACAGTCTTAAGCGAGGCATAGGGATGTCCCCATTACAGCATAATCCCATATGTTTTTAGAAACAGCCATCAGTATCTAGGTCAGAAAGAGACCTCAAAGTTGCCAAATGAGGTGAAAATTTGCCTTTTGGGAGACTCTCCCATTTATTCTGAGAAAGCCAGAGCAGCAGCTGCAATGGTGAATTTATGTGAGGGAAAAACCCCTTCTGGGATGTAGCCAACAAGTCCCACTTAATTTTCAATCTGTTCAAACTAAAGTTAAATTCAAATTAGGGCATGGAAGAAAATCCAAATGTCTGTGAAAATCTTCAACAGAATAAAACCTATTAACCTGGCTTTCTTCCAGCCTAGAAACTTCTATTCCAAAATAACATGTCAATGCAAAGGACAAATGCTACAGTTTCATTTCTAGGGCTTTGTTCACACATCACAAAAAACCAGGTAAAATAGAGATCAAACAGACAAATTTGCATAATTTGCAAAATTTGGTTAAAGTTGCTCTTGGTTTATTTTCATCCATTTTAAAATCTGCTTCTGATTTTGTGTGCAAGCTATCCTCCCTTTCTGACATTCTTCCACTATGCCACCTGAAATGGGTTATGGCTTCAGATTGAGTCATAATACAGAGAAAGTCTGTTTCCCAAAAGAAAAACCATCAGTGTATCCAACAGCATTGATGTCAATGAAGCAATTGCATGTTGCATGTCTACTTCAGGGATAGGTGTTGCTATAGATAATGCAGGAATTAAAGTTATATCTGCAATTACATCAGACACAGCTTGTTTTGTTACCTCTGTTCTCTTCAACTGGTCAACATGCCATCTCCAAATCTCATCAGGAGCAATCTTTACAGAATAAGAAAGCTATAACACGTCTGTGGGATTCACAACTACTTGAATGTTTTAAGCACACTTTTGTAGGCTTTGTGTCACAAGTGTGACTGCAGTGCATGATATGAAGTTCAAAAACTCACATCTACTAGGTTGTGATCCAGTATCTAATCCAGTGTTTCCCAACCATGCCAACTTTTAGATTCATGGACTAAAACTTTCAGAATTTTCCACCAAACTCTGGCTAGGGATTTCTGGAAATTGAAGTCCATGCATCTTTGAATTGTCAAGATTGGAAAATTATTATATGCTAATCTATAATAATACCTTGAGGATTACAGATGGATCCATCATTTTCTCTGGTGACAGTGTTGCCATCAAAATATTTCTGGGTGTCTGGACAGCTCTACAATGCTTGTTCAATGGCTCTGTGTCAAATACTGAATTGTTATAACATTAAGATTCTTTATAACGATATAATGCTTTATAGCTTTTTATGATAAGGAACACCTCAGAATTTCCCTCTCTTTCCATTTAGCAATAGCAATATTACTTATGACCACAACTGACCCAAAGTGAAACATTTATTAAGTGAGTTTATGACTTTTCTTGCCATACTTATTAAGTGGGTCGCTGCAATTGTTAAGTTAGTAACTTGGTTGTTAAGTGAATCTGGATTCCCCATTGACTTTGCTTGTCAGAAGCTCGCAAAAGCTGATCACATGATGCCGGGACACTGCAACCGTCCATAAATATGAACCAGTTGCCAAGCACCTTAATGCTGCAACGGTAGCACATGTGAAAATGGTGGCTTTTTTCAATGCCATTGTAACTTTGTTCAGTCATCCAAATGAACTGTTGTTAAGTCGAGGACTACCTGTATAGCACCCCATAGGGCTTTAAGTAAATCTGGCCTAGATCTATTTTATTGGAATGCTTTCCTCCAGTAAGGTTAACAAAACTGTCCTCAGTTCTATAATAGTGGATTAAAAATAACTTTAAGATAATCTCAGCCCTGGACAATTTTATTGTACAGCACAGGTGTAGCCTGCTGGCTCCAATCAACTTAAAATGATTGTCCCAGCTTCCTTTAATCCACTCCCATTTCTATCTTTTTTTGAGTATGATACAGTGGTGAAATGCTACCGGTTCGCACCAGTTCAGGCAAACCGGTAGTGATAAAAACTACCTGTTCAGGTGAACAGGTAGTAAAAAAAAAGCTACTGGTTCCTCTGAACTGGTATTTCCGACAATTCGCTGTGCCGCACGATTTAAAATAATTAGAAAGCAGGAAATCCTAAATCGCACAGCACAGCTGATCTCCCCCACTCCCCGCTGTTCTACTTATCTTCCCAAGATAAGTATTGTGCATATGTGCGCTCAGTGCACATTTGGTGTGTACTGTGCATGCACATGCAGCACATGTTCGGCATGCAGAGTGCATGCATGGCCAGCAAACCGGTGGCAAACCAGTTCAGATTTCATCACTGATATGATGTATGGTCATTCATTGCAAAAATTGGATTTGGCATTTTCCTGTGATACTCTTTAACCTTGAATGTGTCAATGCCTTCTCTTGGAATATCTCCCCCAGGCTCTTCTCTCTTTCAGAAGAGTCTGAAGGCCAAGCTCTGCCAACTCGCATGGGAGTCATCAACAAGCAAGCAAATTTGGGGTTGCACCTTGACAGTGCTTTCCCTGCCCTTTTAATTATTCTATGCTTGTTCTAACTGGTTCCTTTTACTGAATAATAATACTTTTATATGGTTTTATGTTTTTAATTGTACAATATCCAGAATCACTTTATGAGTGAGATGGGTGATGTCGGGCTCCAAAAACCAAGAAAGAGACAATGAGATTCTTCTAAGAATTTCCTTTATTGCTCCTCACCTACAGACAGAAACCTTGCCAAACCAAAGCAGGATGTCTGCACCATAAAACATACTCTGGGAACTATTAGAGAAGATCCACCTTAATTCTTTTTCTCTCACACAAATTTTCTAAACTGCTCTGTCTTCTGTTCCTCTGGAATACATTCCCTCCCTCTTGGGAATCTGAACAGCACAGGCAGTATATAAATTTGACAAATAAAATAAATAAAGACTTTTTTTTCCAAATTACTCTTGACAGTATTATTGATAAACAGTGTAGCTCATAGGCTGTCAATGAAGATCCAACTCACTGATTGCTTCCTTAGTCAGTGATACCCCAAAATGCTGGTCCACCTGTTTTCACAGCACATGAGTCCATCATATCTTGTGGGTTATCCTAGATTACAGTTGCAGGTATCACTTAGAATAGATGCAATAATCTTTTTTCCAGCATAGGCGCTGTGGTTAAGATGCAGTAATGCACACTAGTTCTGCTGACTGCCAGCAGTTCGATTCTCAGCGGTTTTTTAAAAAAAATTGATTTATATGCTGCCCTTCTCCGGAGACTCAGGGCAGCTTACAATGCGTTAAGCAATAGCCTTCATACTTTTGTATATATTTTATACAAAGTCAACTTATTGCCCCCACAAACTGGGTCCTCAATTTACCTACCTTAGAAAGGATGGAAGGCTGAGTCAACCTTGAGCCTGGTGAGATTCGAATTTACAGTAATTGCAGATAGCTGGAGTTAATCACAATGCACAATGCATTAGTCTGCTGAGCTATCCAGCCTCGTTTAAAGCTCAAGGTTGATTCAACCTTCCATCCTTCTTAGGTTGGTAAAATGAGGAGCCAGATTGTTGGTGGCAAGATGCTGACTCTGTAAACCACTTAGAGAGGACTGTAAAGCACTGTGAAGCAGTATATAAATCTAAGTGCTATTGCTACAAGTTGCTTTAGTTTATGTTGCAAGTTGCATTTCTGTTTGCTTTAATTTAGCATCTCTGAAATATTGCTCAGATTTATGATGTGGTATAACACATATAGCAGAACCAGTGTCCCATTGGATTGATGTGGTTGTGCCATTCACATATGGAATCACTTTAACATATGGTATGAGCTGTATTTCTGGTCTCATTTGATTTTGATTTTTTTGTGATAAGTTTCCAGGTTATCTATCCTTGTTTCATTTCATTATAAAGTTCTTTATTGATGGCACACGCCACTGCAGAACTTTTAAAGTAGTAGCTTAGCTGTTTTTCTTTAACAAATACTTGGCTTTTTACTCAGTGACAAGATCTCTTGTTGCATTTTCTATATATTTCTCCTTCAAATCAACATTGAACCGGTGTCTGTGAATCCCTGCCACATGGTAGCCCTTTTCATTTTGGCATTTTATTGTTTGTATGCTATGGAAAATTTCTTCCTATTTGCTTTTACTGCCAACTGCTGTCCTATGGTGTCTCTAACAGCAGTTTCCACAGAGATAGCATTTTGAAATGCTTTCTAAAACGTTAATTTTTGTAATGTTTTTGAAAACTTCAGCATTCCAGGGACAAGCTGATCTTTCAACATATCACTTAGCCAAATTCTCAGTGCTGAGATAGTGTTTTAAATTTAGCTGATATGCTGCAAAAAAACTCATCAAGTTTTTTGTTTGTCCTTATAAAACTGTGAAATGCTTTCCGTACTAAAGTATGTTCACAAATGTTCCTGAATTATTGTTTCTAGAACATCAAAACTGAATTGCAAGGAACTTTATATGGCTAAGCTTTTCAAATAGCGGCCTTGTTTGCCTCTATTAATTCTATTAACTCTATTAATTAAACAGGCATCAATATTCAGCAACGATTTAAGTGCCTCAAAAAATGTTCAAGTCTCTTGGTAGTTACTGTCCAGCCATCTATACCACAATTAAGCATATGCAGGTTCCCCTAAAGAACACTGATTGGGGAAGTCTGGGAACTGAAGTACACACATCTTAAAGTTGCCATTTGAAAAACAGTGCCCTAAGGCTAGCTATCTTCTCTGTTCTTTTTCTTTTTCTTGCAATCACTTAAACCTTATTCTTTGTTTTACAGCTTTTTCTTCCTATCCAGAGTCAAAATTCACCCTCAGAACCTTTTTAATAATCCCACTTCATCCCACTTCGTTGTCTCTGTTGTATCTTTTGATCAAACAAAAGTTATTAAAGTCAGGAGTAGTTGCTTCTATTGTCTACTTTACAGAAATATAGCAACAGCAATAGCACTTAGAATTATATACTGCTTCCCAGTGCTTAACATCTCTCCCTAAGCAGTTTTACAGAGTCAGTATATTGCTCCCAACAATCTGGGTCCTCATTTAACCAACTTCGGAAGGTTGGAAGGAATCAACCTTGAGCTGGGCAGGGTTGAAGGAATCGAACTCCTGGCAATGTGAGCAGAGTTAGTCTGCAATACTGCATTCTAACCACTGTGCCACCAGGGCTCTAAGAAATATCTTAAAGGGTTGGCAAGAATTCCAATATGTTGGCAATCCAGAATACCATAATAACAATATAAGATTGCAGGCATCATATTCACAACTAGGCCTTGACTCATGACCACAACTGGGACCAGAATTTCCATTGCTGAGCAAGGTGGTTTTTAAGTGACTCACACCTGATTTTACCAACTTTTTGCCATTGTTGTTAAGCAAATCACTGCAGTTTTTAAGTGAATCATTCCTCCATTGAGTTTGCTCGTCTGAAGCTGGCTGGGAAAGTTTCAAATGGCAATCCCATGGCTTTAGGACAGGGGTGTCAAACTCTATTTCATTGAGGGCTGCATCAGGGTCGTGTATGACCTTGGCGGGGCATGGCCTGGGGTGTGTGGCCAGGGGGCGTGGCCAGCTCGACATCACTTGCGTTGGGGTCATCTGTGGTGATCTGAGCATTTTGCCAGTGAAAACAGGTTCCCAAACTCTGTTTTAGGATGTGACAGTATCCTGCAACCCTCTGCCAGTGAAAACAGAGCTTGGGAGGGCCACGTGTGGCTCTCTTGAGCTCCGTTTTTTCTGGCAGAGGCACCATGGCAGTGGTGGATTGCCCCCAGTTTGCACTGGTTCTATAGAACCAGTAGTAAAACCGGTGGGAGACTCCACCCACCAACCCCGACGTCATCAAAACGTTTCTACGCATGCACAGAAGTGTGTGCGCAGCCCCGCTGTGAATCGGTAGTAAAGGTAAGTAGAACCCAGCCCTGCACCATGGGCTGATCCTTCACTGTTTCCAGAGCAGCTCCATAGGCCAGATCTAAACACTCCATGGGCCAAATCTGGCCCACGGGCCTTGAGTTTGACACCCTGCCTTCAGACATTTCAATCATTGTAAATACATGGCAGTTGCCAAGCACCTGCATTTTGATCACGTGACGATTGGGGATACTGTGATGGTTCTAGGTCACTTTCTTTCAAGTGCTTTTGTAGCTTCAGGCCATTGCCAAACAAATGGTTTTAGGTCAAGAAGTACCTGTAATCGATCAGTAATACCACTAACTAATATACAAAACACCTGTTGTATAGGAGCAATTTGGAATGAATTGTTTGGATAGTTAGTTGAATTTGCACTGTCCTTTTTTAAAAATCAGGGTCAGTGGCTTGTAATGGGATTTCTGTTTCTGGGTTTTCTACTGTGCCATAGTGTGAAAAATTGCTTACAACATCTGCATTAAAAGTATTTTCTTTACCAGAGGTATTAACATACAGTTTGTAGATTTGGAAACCGTACCTCTATAAACTGTTACAAATCCAGTCTTTCCTTAAAAATTTCTCTTGTTTATTTTCTTCCCATTTTGAAAATAAATGTTGCTTCTTTGCAGCATTCTATGGCCAACCTTGGCTCAGGACTTTTGTGTTAGATTCCTGCTATTGGCAATAGGTTTGTAGAAAAATGATTGTGCCAGATACATTTTTTAAAAAAAAGTATGTTTTGCAATCATTCTTATTAAATACTACTTTGTGAGCAATTATTTCCTTTCTTGGCTCTAAAATCTAGATACTAATGTTCTGACCATTGTTGATGTGCTTATGAGTTGCTGAGAATCACCTGCCAAAGTAATCTCACCTTTTTTTGCTGGAACACAGTTGTACTTCCCCAACAGAAAAAGACAACGAACACTGATCCTAGATCAGGGGTGTCAAACTCAAGGCCTGGGGGCCAGATCCGGCCCATGGGGCTGCTCTGGAAACAGTGAAGGACCAGTCTGCAGTGCCTCTGCACGTGGCCCTCCTGAGCTCCGTTTTTGCTGGCAGAGGGTTTCAAGAAGCCGTCACAGCTGAAAACAGAGCTTAGGAGCCAATTTTTGCTGGCAGAGCACTTGGGCCACCGTAGGTGCCCTTGACATGAGTGACATTGAGCTGGCCACACCCACCCCAGCCCCCCAAGGTCAAACATGCCTGTAGCGGCTCTCAATGAATTCGAGTTTGACACCCTTGTCCTAGATGGGAAGATTTCTGAAAATTCCTCATATCAAAGTAGTTACTTAGTTATTCTTTTCCCTATTCTATATACATTCTCTGGTTGCAAAATCTATTTCAGCAAATAACTTCACAACTATCCTGAGGCGGGGTGAAATGCTCCCAGTTCGGACTGGATTGCCTGATCCGGTAGCGATGGCGGTGGGTGGTTCAGAGAACCGGTAGAAAAATCCCTGCGCCCCCCCAACCCATGCCCAGCTGAGCCACACGATCATCAGAGGCAGTTTTTTTTAACTTTTAAAAGCATTTTTTTCTACAACCTCTTTGGCTGAAAAAATGCTTTTAAAAGTAAAAAAAAAAAAGCCTCTGATGATCACAGGGCTCAGCTGGGATCGTCAGAGGCTTTTAAAAGCATTTTTTCTGCAACCATTTCGGCCGAAGAGATTGTAGAAAAAAAATGCTTTTAAAAGCCTCTGATGATCCCAGCTGAGTTGCCTGATTGTCGGAGGCTTTTAAAAGCATTTTTTCTGCAATCTCTTCAACCGAAGAGGTTGTAGAAAAAATGCTTTTAAAAGTAAAAAAAAAAAAAGTTGGATATGCCCACCCAGTCACATTTCCCCCCCCCCCACCAAACCATGCCCACAGAACCGGTAGTAACACATTTTACATTTCACCACTGATTCTGAGGCAGAACCAGAAGGAATAAAGTAACCTGTATGCATGATGTCTAGGGAGATTCTCAGTCATCCAGGTCATGGTTGTCCCAAAAATGTTTTTTGAGAGGCAACTGGATTTTCTTTGTTTTGCTTGAAGATGTCATTTCTAATATAGATTTGGGCACAGGAAGAACAAAAATCTACCGTATTTTTCAGAGTATAAGACGCACCGGACTATAAAATGCACCTACCTTTTTTGATGAGGAAAACAAGAAAAAGAAATCTGCCTCTGCCTCCCAGCAATTTGGCCTCATTGCAGCAAACAGCAAACAGCCTGCTTTACTTTATTTTTGTTTTCAGCATAGCTTGATTAGCACAAGGAAAAAAAATCAGCTCTAGCAATTTACCTCCTTGCAGCAAGCAGCAGAGCCCTGTGCAAAACAGCTGAAAGCAAAACACGTGAGAGTCAGGAGGCCGATCCAATCAACTTGTGCTAAATAGGCTGTGCTGAAGCTGAAACACGCTGTTTCTTCTTGCTGCTTGCTGCAAGGAGGTAACTGCTGAGCGGCAGAGGCCAAAGGGTGGGGGCCGGTGAGTGGGTGGGGCTACATTCGGTGTATAAGACGTACCTAAATTTTCATCCCCTTTTGGGGGGGAAAAAGATGTGTTTTATACTCTGAAAAATACAGTACTTTGCAAATATGTAAGAAAATCGGCCAGGGGAACAGACTGTCATTGTGGCTAAAGGCACAAAGGAAGGCAAACCTGATGGAGCATGTATGTCCCTGCTTCAGTTTAGAATATCTCTATCTAGATTTTCCTATCCAGATATTCTGTCTGGATACCTTAAAGGACAGTGGTGGGTTTCAAATTTTTTTTACTACCTGTTCTGTGGGTGTGGCTTGGTGGGCATGGCATGGCTTGGTGGGCGTGGCAGGGGAAGGATACTGTAAAATCTCCATTCCCTCCCCACTCCAGGGGAAGGTTACTGCAAAATCTCCATTTCCTCCCGATCAGCTGGGACTCGGGAAGCAGAGAATAGATAGGGGTGGCGCCAGTCAGAATTTTTACTACAGGTTCTCCGACCTACTCAAAATTTCTGCTACTGGTTCTCCAGAACTGGTCAGAACCTGCTGAATCCCACCTCTGTTAAAGGATACTTTAAAGAAGATTCAGTCTAAAAATGACTGGACCACCCCAGAGTAAATTATGTTTGCCTGTTATACTTGTGACCAAGACTAGAAGGGAGGCTATGTTTTCCGTTGATCTAAATTTGAATCGGTTTACGCAATTGGATGACTCACTCATTGGATAACTAGGAGAGATGGGTACATGTCAACCCTGAATCTAATGTAGGGCTATTGCCAGATCCCTTTGGAAATAACTTCAAGGAAAAAGAAAGCCTTTAGTGTCCCACAGGGACTATTCTATTTTATGTGGATGCTATTTGGATTTCATGGGCCTTTGCAATCTTCTGGAGTTTGATGGATTATTTTATCTCAGGCCAAGGAAAGTTTTGTACAGCCTACCTCAACCACCTGACTGCAATTTGAGTTAGAACAAAGGTCTGTCCCACCTCAAAATTGCCATAACCAATTCTAGATGACCACTATCAAGTCTTTGGCAACTGTTTACAACCAAAAAAAACCCAAGATACTCACAGTGTCTTCTTTAACCAGATTAACTGAAATTGAAAAGAGAAGGTTTTCTAGACTATAGAAATCTTGGTAAATTGGTATGCTTTGTTTGGCACCCACTTTAGCTTAAATTTATTCTGCTGGAACATTCTCTAGCTAATCATCGTTTCTTTCTTTCTTTTTTTTCACTATGGAGGTGGCTACGAGTTTTCATGATCTTGCAAACATCCATCTCTTTACTGACCTCTGACAAGCCAATTACATCTAGTTTGATCATTAATTTGGAAAAGTGCTATCTTGTTTTCAGTGAACCAAAGTTTCTTGGCTATACAGGGAATGGGTGAGAAATTGGATTCTGTATTCTCATACAATCTGTTAGAAATCAGAGTCCCAATAGAAGGAGATTATCTGGGACTCTGCTATTCAGGATTCAGAGCAGGGGTGAAATGTTCTCGGTTCTGCCTGGATCACCTGATCCGGTAGTGATAGTGGCGGGTGGTTTGGAGAACCCGTAGCAAAAATCCCTGCCCCCTTCATGCCATCTGATCCGTGCGATCATCAGAGGCTTTTTTTTTTAACTTTTAAAAAGATTTTTTCTACAACCCCTTTGGCGGAAAAAATGCTTTTAAAAGTAAAAAAAAAAAAGCCTCTGATGATCACGCAGCTCAGCTGGGATTGTCAGAGGCTTTTAAAAGCATTTTTTTCTGCAACCTCTTAAGGTTGTAGAAAAAATGCTTTTAATTTTTTTAAAAAAAGTTAGCCACACCCACCCAGTCACATTACCCGCCCCTCACCAAGCCACGCCCACAGAACCAGTAGTAACAAATTTTACATTTTACCACTGATTCAGAGCTGATTATGGGATGGAAACAGCGTGGGTTGCTCATTGGGACACGGACGGAGGAATGCAATTGCCTGATTCCAATGAGACATCTCAGCAGCTTTCACTACCATTAACCCTGTATCTTGTTGATTCAGCTTCTAGGGCTGGGATTTGCACTGTTTTGCAATATTTCCTCTCCTACCATAGCGGTTTTAGCTTGTAGTTATAGACTAGAGAAACAGTATGTGAGGCCTTAGTTACTCCAGTGAGAGGCACTCCAGGGCTCAGTGCTTTCTCCCACACTATTTAACATCTGTATAAAGCTGGAGGTCAGCTACTGTTTTGGGATGAGATGCAGTCAGTTATGAATTACCAATCTGCGGCAAGCCAAAGATACTGGAAAGAAAAGCTTGGATTGGTATCTTAATGGGGCAAAAAAAGCACAAAGTTGCTGCAAGACTGAACTGCTATATATTAGTCCTGATCAGGGGTGGGTTCTACTTACCTTTACTATGGTTTGCAACGTGCTCTTCTGCTCATACGCAGAAGCGTTTTGATGACATCAGGGTCAGTGGGAGGAGGCTCCTGCTGGTTTTACTACCAGTTCTATAGAACCGGTGCAAACCAGGGACAACCCACCACTGGTCCTGATAGTTATTCTGGACAAGATCATGGTTCCCTTGAAGATGCCCCTGTGCCACTCTTCCTGGGTTTAAACCAGTGGTGGATTGCTACCAGTTTGCCCCAGTTTGGGAGAGCCAGTAGCAGAGGCGGCGGGAGCCTCTGCCCACTTGCCTGGACATCATCAAATATGCTCTGCGCATGTGAGCAAACAGGTAGCAAAGGTAAGTGAAACCCACCACTGGTTTAAACAACAGGGAGAGAGTGTGGTCAGCATGGTCGTTGCTCATGTTTGGCTGGAAGAAAAGTTATGATGTTACCTGTACTGGAATCCTCCAGCATTGATAAATCATGCTTTAATCATGATTTGTCAATTAGAAAGATCAGCAGTTCGGCGGTTCGAATCCCTAGTACAGGTCTCTTGTGTGAGCAGGGGGTTGCACTAGATGACCTCCAAGTTGCCTTCCAACTCTGTTACTGTTACTGACTGGGTTACTGTAATGTCCACTACAGGGAACAGCCTTTGGAAAAAATACAACCGGTTACATGGATCAGTTCCACCATTGCAAGCTAACACCTCTCTTGAACTCACTGCACAGGTTATCAATAGGCCTCTTTACTCAATTCAGATTTTGATCTATATCAGAGTTTCTCAACCTTGGCAGCTTTAAGAGGGGTCGACTTCAACTCCCAGTATTCCCCAGCCAGCATTGCTTTAAGGTGCATGGATTCAACTCCCAGAATTTCCCAACCATCAGGCTTTAAGATGTCTGGACTTCACCTCCGAGAATTCCCAAGAATTCCTTTGCTGGAATTCTGAGAGTTGATGTCCACATACCTTAAAGTAGGCAAGGTTGAGAAACACTGCTCTATATAATCCTATATGGCAGAAGATCTAGTTATATTGGACCCTGCCTTGCCAAAATTACATTTGTCTGTCAAGGGAAGCACCTCAGAAAGAGCTGTTAATAGGCTCCACCCCCTTAAAGTGAAATCATAGTTCTTTTAGAAAACATTTGTTTCGTGCATTTCATCTTTGTAAGAAGCATGTTGTCAAACTAGCATTGACCTGTGTCCCATCTGAGTCTGTACTAGAGGTGGGTTTCAGCAGGTTCTGACTAGTTCTGGAGAACTGGTAGCAGAAATGTTGAGTAGTTCGGAGAACCGGTAGTAAAAATTCTGACTGGCCCCGGCCCCATCTATTCTCTGCCTCCAGAGTCCCAGCTGATCAGGAGGGAATGGATATTTTACAGTATCCTTCCCCTGCCACGCCCACCAAGCCACACTCACCAATCCACACCACACCACACCCACCAAGCCACACCCACAGAACCAGTAGTAAAAAATTTTGAAACCCACCACTAGTCTGTACCATCCCAGAATCCATGGTAGTCCCACAGAGGAATCAGTGCTTGGAAACAGAACATCTACTCTGTATGTAGAAAACCCAATTTCAGTTTTTGGCGTGTTCTGATGAAAAGGATCGGTAGCAGCTAAAGGGAAAGAAGACCTTTTACTGTTGGAGAGTTGGCTACTCAGGTCGATGTACTGTAGGATGAGCAAAACTCCATAGATTTCGCAAAAACTGGAATTATGCAGATGCTTGGTCTTCATCTTGCCGAGAAGTTATGGTCAGGATTCTAGTTCTATTCACAATGAATATTACAAAATAGCAAACTTATCACATCCATTATCACAATTATTTTTTCTTACAGGCCCAGGCAGCAAGAGGAAAGCTTCAGGACCCTGTGGCCATCTAGGATCCTTGACGGCTCTCAAATATGCTGTGGTTGGTCTCTACTTGCTGGTGTTCCTGATCTTTGTGGGACTTTTTATCCTAGCAGGTAAGAATCAGATCTATTTTGAAGCAGCTGCTTGTCCAAAAAGAGAGTTCCAAAACTTTTTTGCAGAGCAGGCGTGACTTGCCTTCTCATTCCTGTCTATCAAACAGATTGGCATGGACTAATAAGAGGGCATTTAAGTTACACTTGGTTTATTGCATAGGAAATTGGAGAAATGGTTGCTGCCGATTCAAATAAATTATGTAAAAATTGGGTACTTATTATTTATTAATTTTTTATTGGGTTTTAACAATTAAACAGTTCTTATTCAACTCTTGAGCATGACTGTGACCATTTACATATCATCACATACTCTATATATTTTTACAAAATCTACTATCTGTTATTTCCCTTTTTTTCTATCTTCAATCCAATTATGTCATTTCTCCCATATTATGTAAAAGTCTGAATCCATCAATCCTTTCAGTTCCAATGTCATTTTATCCCTCTTGGCGCAATCTAATATCTTTCTAATTATTAAATCTTCAGAGGGTATGTTTGAACTTCTCCAACATTGCGCAAATACCATTGTCATATGTAGAATAATATATGTTGTTCTTTTTTCATATTTCTTTTTCATTATTCCTAGAAGAAACAATTCTAGTATATATTCTATCTGGAAGCCTGTTACTTCCTGTATCCATCTATGTATTTTCATTCAATATTTTTTTTTCCGGAGCATATTTATTATTTTTTTGTAATGCTACCCCTCTCTCCTGTAAAGTGAATCTGGGTAGTTTACAAATTATAAAATATATACATGTTTTTTGGAGTATAAGATGCACCTCCCTCCCCCAAAAGAGGCTGAAAATTTGGGTGTGTCTTATACTCTGAATGTAGCTTTTTCGAAGCTTTTTTTCAGCCCTAACGAGGTGCTAGCAAGTGATCTTCCCAGCTTTGCCTGCTCCTTCGACTCTCCACTGTGCTTTAATGAGACGCTAGCAAGTGAAGCGATCTCCATGCTTTGCTCCGACTCTCAGCTTTTCTTTAGAAGCTTTTTTTCAGCCCTACCTAGGCGCTAGCTGAGTGAAGCAATCTCCCCGTGCTTTGCCTGCTTTTCTCATTGATGCTTCCTCTCAGCTGTGCCTTAGAAGCTATTTTTTATCCCCAAGCATAAAAAAACCCCAGCAAACTAATGTGCTGAAGCTGACCAGACTAAGGACGCTAGCCAGATTAATACCTGGTAGGCAGTTTCCACACACACACACCCATTTTCCTCCCAAAAACTAAGCTGCGTCTTATACTCTGGTGCGTCTTATACTCTGAAAAATACGGTAATTAAAGTATTAAAACATTAAAACTACACCGTATATGATTTTAAAGCTATACTGAAACCAGAGCCAAGATATCACAGATGGGCCTGAGGCAGGGGTGAAATGCTCCCGGTTCAGACCGGTAGCAAAAATCCCTGCACCCCATCCCCCCTCTCACCATGCCCAGCTGAGTCACACGATCATCAGAGGCTTTTTTTTACTTTTAAAAGCATTTTTTTCTACAACTTCTTCCGACGAAAAAATGCTTTTAAAACCAAAAAAAAAAAAAAAAAAAGCCACCGATGATCACACGGCTCAGTTGGGATCGTCAGAGGCTTTTCAAAGCATTTTTTTCTGCAAACTCTTGGCCGAAGAGGTGGTAAAAAAAAATGCTTTGAAAAGTCTCTGACAATCCCAACTGAGTTGCCTGATCGGCAGAGAGCCATTTTTTAAAAAGCCTCTCTAACGATCCCAGCTGAGTTGCCTGATCACCAGAGGCTTTTCAAAGCATTAGAAAAAATTAGAAAAACCCAGTCACATTACCCCCCCAAGCCATGCCCACAGAACCGGTAGTAACAAATTTTATATTTCACCCCTGGCCTAAGATCTTATTATCCAGTCAGCCACCTCCAGAGTTGAACAACTCCTTGGAGCTCCAGTTTTAACACCCTTCCACAAGCCGAAAGGGTGGGAGCAGTTATCACCGCTGGTGGTAGAGTGTTCCACAGGGGTAGGACTACTGCAGAAAAGGGTCTTCTCCATGAACCCGTCTGCCGGAGTTCCTTAGCAGAGGGGATCTGTAGCAGGCCTCTTCCACTGGCAGGAGTGGGATGGGCTAGTGCCATTGGGGAGAGATGGATCCTCGGATTACCTGGACCCATGCCGTGTAGGACTTTAAAGGTAACAACCAAAACCTTGAATTGTATCAATTTCATTATGAAATAATACCCATGTTCTCATCCCAGGGATCACCGTCCAGTTCTCCAGATCCAATCGGTACTTGTGTTTGATATGTTCTCTTTATGTCGCCCTGCTTTGTTTCAGGAGCCAAGAGTATATTTGATCATATGTATATTTGATCATATATATATAAATTTTTATTTAGATTTATATGCCGCCTTCTCCAGAAACTCAGGGCGGTTTACAATCCGTTAAGCAATAGCCTTCATACTTTTGTATATTTTTTATACAGAGTCAGCTTATTGCCCTCACAAACTGGGTCTTCAATTTACCTACCTTAGAAAGGATGGAAGGCTGAGTCAACCTTGAGCCTCGAACTGGTGTAATTGCAGACAGCTGGATGTTAATAACAGGCTATTCAGCCGGTTGAGCTATCTGAGGCTCCTATGTGAAAGGAATAGTTATGCTCGGGTTTGATACTAATAATTCATAAAGGGCCCACCAGGACATAAAACAATCTGTGGTTACCCAGCACATGGTTCTTTAAAATCTATATACAGATGAACTTGTCCATTGGGAAGGGACATAGCTCTTTGCATAGAACACACTCAGGTGCCTCCGACATAAGTGCTCAATAATTGGCTCTTTTGTTTGGTTTCTTCCCTTCCTCCTTAACATAATAATCATATTTGTTTTCATAGTTGTATTTTGGAATCCATATTTACTCAAGCCCAATCAATAAATATATTTCCCTTCCCCATTTGAAAGAATTACAGCAGTAGAAATTAAGAGAAAGATCTTCTCTGTTTGCAATTCAGAGAGGTCACTGAGCAAATAGACTAGGATCATGTAACAAACTATATAACCCAATGTTTGCTCAATCATGGCTAAAACCATAAAGTATAGTTTCCGAATGACAAGGACAATGTTCACACGTTGCTCTGGACCAAGAAAAACCCCTCCAAAAAACAAATCATCTTATGATTTTGTCCTAGCTTCTTATGAAAAGATAATCTCAAAAAGTTCCTTGAAAGAAAGCTACATTCTGACAAATAACAAAATAACAATAACAATAACAAAATCAAAACATCCTACAAACTTTTTAAATAATAGTTCTTAAGCTCTTTGACCTAATTATCCTTATTTCTGATCTCAAATGATACCATTACACCTATAACTCCCCTTTTACGATTCTCTTCCCATAACTAACTTGGGGTAGAGTCAGGGCGACTAGATGGAGCTGAGGGTTTACTGGCCGGATGCTCTTCCTGTCGCCACATGGAGTTTGCAGCAAATATTCTTTTTTTTTCTTTGCCCCCTGGGGGAGAGAAATATCTGCCACTACCTAGAATTGAACTCTCAACCTTCCAAATGGGAGGCGATTAGCTTCACCACTAAGCCACCATGGCACTCATCATTACACCTATAACCCTTCCCCAAAATGCTATTTTTTGGCAGTGGCACTGGCACTGGCAGGCCCACTGGATCCTCAGAAACAATTATACTTATTCTATTATCTTCAGTTTAAGAGCCACTGGCTTAAAAACTTTCCATTACAATAATTAGAAAAAAATAGGACCAAATAGACACTGAATCGAAGAGGTAAGGACACAAAATAAGGCATGTTGTTTCTGAGTATTCCAGTCTGTTTCGATCCGATCCACTTAATCAACATCCTTGTCTTCATACAGTGAAACCTTTCTGCTCTTCTTTTTCTGTTCTTGCCACTGCCAAAGAGGATTTGGAGTAGAGATACAGACAGATAAAGATGTAAAGAAATAGTTCAGTGATTATCATCAGACTGGCAGTGGCAAGGATGTCTCGGTTCCCATATTTAGGCAATAAACTGAGTGAGATTTGCAGGTGATCACAAACCAACCCCAAAAGATTTGACGCTCCAACTCTGGATTTGTGGATTGGGAAGCCACCACTATAACACATTTCCAGAATATCTGGGAAGATGTAAGTCAAATCTCCCTATTTCTGCTAAGAATAAGGACCCTGACCAGAGGTGGTATTCAGCAGGTTCTGACCAGTTCTGGAGAACCGATAGCGGAAATTTTGAGTAGTTCAGAGAACTGGTAAATACCACCTCTGACTGGCCCCGCCCCCATCTATTCTCTGCCTCTCGAGTCCCAGCTGATGGGGAGGAAATGGGGATTTTGCAATAATCTTCTCCTGGATTGGGGAGGGAATGGAGATTTTACAGTATCCTTACCCTGCCACACCCACCAAGCCACGCCCACCAAGCCTTGCCATGCCATGCCCACAGAACCCGATAGTAAAAAAAAAATGAATCCACCACTGGCCCTGACCCCAAAAACTTCTGGGAATCTAAATATTGTATGATGACCCATCAGAAGAACCAACTTGCATTTTCATTTATTTCCCCTTTCCTGAAATCTTATTCCAAAATGCTGTTAAGGACACAAAGGCATATGTTGTTACCACTGTTGCATTGGAGCATTAGCAGTCAACATTTTGACAAGCTCATCACGGTAAAGCCCAAACAGAATTCAGAGTACATATTGTGCACATTCAATATAAGCTTCCCCCTTCATCTTAGAATAACTTGCCTCAAACCTACCATATCAAGAACAGTCATCAACACAGTGTGAAGGGAAAGTGTTGCTGGCCAAGCTGTATGCCAAAGCAGACCCTTAGATCAAGAATTGGCATCTATAGGTATATGCTGAGGCCAATGTACTAGCAGGATTCATGGATGATTGCAGCATAGTAGCTGACATTTGACATTAAATCTGACAATGAAAAGTTTTACATTTTAATACACAATAGTAGGTTGCTGACCTTCCCAACAGGTCCATCCTGTTCTTTCCTTCCTGCCAATATGGGCCACGGAACTTTTGCCATTCCAGAATCTGCTCAGTTATGTGAATAAAATTAATAAACAGGATCAGAGAGACAACAGCCAACAGATCATGAGGTGATGGAGAAGCAACCATCTATGAATAAATTCCTCCATGCTAAATCATGGTTTGTTTGCTGAATAAATCATGCGAAGCGATATCTCATGGTTCACAAGTGAAAATACTAGGCCCGTACAGTATGCTATGCCATCACATTTCTTGGATAAAACTGAATTGATGTGCACCCCAGAGTGCAATGGATTGCAGTCCTATTTCATACCAGCTGAAGACACCATTTTCTGCCCTAGATAAACCATCTATTCACAGCACAGTTCCTTTCATCTCTGCTTTTGTTTCAAGGTTCTTGACTTTCCTTCAAGTCAGGTCCAACCTGTCACTTGCTGTGTTGAGGTTACAGCTGAGGCAATATCAATATCAATAGCACTTAGGCTTATATACCACTTCACAGTGCTTTACATCCCTCTCTAAGCCTTTTACAGAGTCAGTATGTTGCCTTCCCAGCAACCTGGGTTCTCATTTTACTGACTCCAGAAGGATGGAATTCAAGTCAACCTTGAATCGGTGAGAATTGAACTGCCGAATTGCTAGCAATCAGCGGTCAACAGAATTAGCCTGCAATAATGTATTCTAACCACTGTACCACCATGGTTCTTGATTCATGGCAGATTGATTCAGGTTGTTTTGACTCCAAAACTCTTAATTCATGTAACAGAAATGAAGGTGATAAACTTATCTGGGTGTCATTTTCTCTATGGGTTGGCAATGAAATGCTCAGACAGGACTGGGAGAAAGATAGGACTTGGTTGGACATTTCCCCTGCTTTTCTTTCCCATCTTTGAAGGACAGCTAAGCATTATTGGGCATCCAGGTTGTCACCAGGTTTCTTGAGCTTTCCTTTTCATTTGAAGGATTGGTCTCAAGTGTTTGCTTTCTTTTATAATAACCCACCACTTGCCTTTCTAAATTCTGTCACTTTATATAATCCACTTATTTCTCCTTTTATTTATTATTCTCTACTGAGAAACTTCATTTGAAATGTCATTGTATTGATTTGCCTTTTCATGAAAAGTCTTCTGAGGAACAATGCTGAGCTGAAAGACAAGATGGCACCATCGTCTACAGCCAGACTGGCAACCAAACCTTATTTAAGTTCTGGCAACTTTCTTCTATAAAATCTGAAGGTGGCAGGGCAGATTAAGGGAAAAAAACTATTATTTTCTCCATTTGCAATCTCAGGCAGGTCCCTCACTGCCCAACAGTAAAACTAACTCTAATTCAATACACAAGCACTCTTAAATATTAATCTACTTAATCTTTCTGGGTGACACAGAGAAAGTGACCTGGGAAGGCCTGCTGACTTAGATCGACCTATGTTTAAAGAGGGAGAAATATTTGCTATCTTCTACTTCTATATTCCTTCTCTAAAAGTGAGAGGAAGTCTCCTTGGAAGTCATGTAAGGGGCTGGCAATCCTATATTGCAAGCATTGCCCATAAAAAGTCCATTGAGATGGCCACAGTTTATTTTCTTGTTTTTTTAAAAATCGTACTATAGATGTTTTAAATATTTTAAATATCTTTAATAAATATTAAATAAATTATAGATGTTTTAAAGATCCAGGTCTATAGAGCCTGTGTCCTGAGCACACTCTTGTACTGCAGTGAGTCTTGGACCCTTTATGCATGGCAGGAGAGAAAGTTGAACACCTTTCATATGCTCTGTCTCTGACGTATCCTTGGCTTTACCTGGCATGACAAAGTTCCAAATAGCGCAGTCTTGGAACGTGCTGGTATTGCTAGCATGTATACACTATTGAAACAGTGACATCTACGCTGGCTTGGGCATGTTGTGAGAATGGCTGATGGTCGGATTCCGAAATATCTCCTGTATGGAGAACTAGTGCAGGGAAAGTGCCTCAAAGGGAGACCACAGCTGCGATAATAAGGATATCTGCAAGAGGGACCTAAAGGTCCTGAGAATGGACAATAACAACTGGGAAACCTTGACTTCTGATTGTTCAGCCTGGAGGCTAAAGACGCAGCATGACCTTCTCCAATATGAAGAGACACATGTTCGGGAGGCTAAGGCAAAGAGGCAGTCCTGGAACCAGTGATATCTGGGGGCTGGGCAGGGGATGAAATGTATCTGCCCTCAATGTGGAAGGGTTTGCCACTCTCGAATTGGCCTTTTTAGTTACACCAGATGTTGTTTTAGGACCTCTTTCCAGAGCACGATACCATAGTCTCTTGAGACTGAACGTTGCCAATGATAATGACTATAGATGTTTTAATACTGGGCAGTCATGTAAACTGCCAATCGTGAGATTGTACTAGGGAAAGAAATAAAACAACAAACCATGTAATACATTCTTTTCCATGCAAAGCATATGAAGCAGCTGGCTAATTTGGCAAGCTGTTCTCTGTGCATTCAAGATCCGGGAAGCAGCTGTTCAGTGTTGTTGGTCAGAGTGGCACTGGATGGGGGGTTTGGTGTTAATTCACCAAACCACCCTAATCTGCCACTCAGATTAACAGCTTCGTTTTCCCTAATGGAAATAATGAGAGGATGAGGGTAGCATGTTCTCCACCTTGTTGTTTCTGCCAAAGGTGGCTCCCCCCCCCCCAACATCTGATTGCAATCAGAATCAAGACAGGAACTCTCCCTCTCCTATGAGAGATTATTGTGATGCCAAATTGTTATTTTTGTGTTTGCTTTTTCCCCTCTCTCCCACCCTATTATGATTTCTCCCTTGAGGAAGGTAAATGAAATTAAATATGAAAACATCCGCCCACCCACCTCCCTAAAAATACTCCTTCCAGGGCGGAGGATGAAATTGCAATGTGCCTGGAACAGAAGGCCCCATTTTCCTAAGAGGAGAAACATGAGCATGAATCACCAACTAAGTCATCACAGTTGATTTATTTAGACTTGCCATTGAAATATGTAGAATTGAAAGAAGAGCTCTTTTATAGCAATAGCTAGACTATACTAGCATTCTTCTCAATCATCATAGACATACCAGCTGGAACTGATGGGCGTTACATACAATCTCAGACAACTGAAGTTGCAAAAAAAAAAACCTGGCCTAGATGGTTTGGTCCATTTATCTCAGCACTGCATATCTAGTTTCAAGGTTGCAGGGATCTTTCCCACTGCACCAACCTTAAAAGCTGGAGGGAGGAGATCCAAGAACAGGAGAGTTACACCTCTCCTACGCGACTTGCATTGGTTGCCGGTTGCCCTCCAGGTGAGATTCAAGGTGCTGGTGTTAACCTATAAAGCTCTTCATGGCTTAGGTCCAGGATATCTGTTGGACCACCTGCAACCAACATTGACTTCCCATCACCAGGTGCGTTCCCACAGAGGGGGCCTAGTTAGGGTGCCGTCAGTTAGACAATGTCGGCTGGCGACCCCCAGGGGTAGAGCCTTCTCTGTGGCCATGCCCACCCTTTGGAATCAACTTCCCATGGGTCTTCGGCTGGCCCCCGACCTTGGTACCTTCCGCCGTGAGCTTAAGACCTGGCTGTTTGAATGCCCTAGCCAGGACTGATGGGGTCTACTGTTTTAAATTGGTTTTAGTCTGTTTTAGTCTATTAATCTGTATTTATTGGGATTGTTTCGTTTGATGTGAGCCGCCCTGAGTCCTTTGGAGAGAGGGCGCATATAAATCCAATAAATAATAATAATAATAATAATAACAACAACAACAACAACAACAACAACAACAACAACAACATCCACTTTGAAAAAAAAATGACTGTGGGGCCATTAGCAGAAACTAACCACAGTGACTCTGTATTCAAAAAAATAGCATTTCAGTGAAGAATTGCATTAGAAAACAGAGGAATGTTCTTTGATAGTTAGCTTATGTGTTAAACAAAATATTAGACCTGGTGGTATTATGGCCATTCTGAAAGGGGAAAACCAGATGATGAAAATCTAGGAAACATCATTTGCATTTCCGGGCTGTTCCAAAGTGATTCATAGGGTCAGTTGGGACTGATTAGAATCATGTGCTTTGACCCTCAGAATAGATACATGCTGTCAAAATTGTCCCAGCTGGATAAAGACCTCATTTGAGATAGCTCGATTGGGGGACTGGAGACTAAAACATATGAAGAACGGTACAGGGAACTGGGCATGGCTAGTCTAGTAAAGCGAAGGACCAAGGGAGACATGATAGCAGTGTTCCAGTATTTGAGGGGCTGTCCCAGAGAGGAGGGGGTCAACCTGTTTTCCAAAGCACCCGAAGGCCAGACAAGGAATAATGGATGGAAACTGAACAAGGAGAGATTCAACCTAGAAATAAGGAGGAATTTTCTGATAGTGAGAACAATCAACCCACAGCTTGCCTTTGGAAGTTGTGGGAGCTTCATCCCTGGAGGCTTTCAAGAAGAGACTGGACTGCCATTTGTCAAAAATGGTGTAGGGTTTCCTGCTTGGGCGGGGGGTTGGATTAGATGACCTACAAAGTCCCTTCCAACTCTGTTAATCTGAAGTGAAGCTCAAGTTTCAAGAAGCCTTTATCCAAAGCAGAAAGGAGGCACTTGTCACAGTAAACAGTTTACAAACTAGTATACATGATCCCAAAGGAAATCAAAGAAGGCTGTTGACATTGCACACTGAAATAAAACTAATCTCTGCATTAAGAAACAGATTCCTTGATCAAAAGTGAGTTACAAATATAAAAGATTTGAGTTATCCTTGGCCAAACTCCAGCTATACTGGGACTGTGCCTCCAGAGTTCTTATCCAGCTTGGCCACCAACAGGCTGGGGAATAGGAGGACCAAGGTAGAGCATCTTACTAGGAGTAGGGAAATGATGAACATCAGTTCTCCCTCATGTGACCTAATTGATTAAATTCATTTCTTTCTCATCCCCAGACAAGAAAGCAAAGAATAGGAAGCAGCTGTTGTTACTATGCTAAATAACTTGGGTGGGGGGAGGGAAATCCTCAGCTTCCTTCTATAGTCCTGACAAGTTTAATTCTTTCGTTTATGAGTACTCCCTAACCTTTCCCAATTATAAAAGGCCAAATTTCACAAGATAGCAGCAACATCTTCTCTCCGAGTTTTTAATTAGCCTCTTTCCAGCTCAATGAGGCATTTTGGAAGGATACTTCCAAGAACTAACTCTGGACAGTCTCCATGCAGGGCAATCTTGAGCAAAGCCCTTCCTGGAACTGAGCATATGGATTATCTTTGGACTGATTATGTATCTGAAGGTCTGACCGCAGTGTGTTCATTAAGGACTCTGGCTGTGGATTTCCTTCTTCTTTGCCCCTTTTGGACAAGGGAGGAAAGAAGGAAACAATCATACCATTTTTCCTGTCACTTGGACTAGAAGGGGAAAGTGGCACCACTCTGATTAATTTTACAGTAATTGGTCAATCAATCAATAAGACCTATTTCCCTCCCCCTAAATTGTATTTACAATTTACAAGAAAATTTTAACAAAACATCTCCATATACTAAAAAACTCCAATGCAAGTAACAAAACAACTTTTAAGCTTTAAACATCTGTTCATTGCTCTGTTTTTCCATGGATGAACTTGTAAAAAAAGGAGTACTCTCCAATTATTACTCCATTAATGAACATTAAAAAAACAACCAAGCTTTTCATCATTCCACTGACAAACTTATAAAACTATCGCAAATGACTATGGAAGGTAATGACTGGGATTGGGGACAGAGTAACCAATTGGAGTGGAGTCTGGCAGATCAGTCTTTTGATAGTAGCAGCATTTTTCCTAAATCTCATCCCTAAAACCAGCGGCCCCATAATCTCTTCTGCTCTGTGGACTGGTGTCAGTGGCAGAGTGTGGTGGGGGGAGGAGAAGGATGGTTTTCTGTGTGCACTGTTTGTGCAAATGCAGCTTTGTACGCTTGTGCATTTGCCTGTTGCTTGCATGACCTGGTTCCCAATGGACCATGGCCTGTTACTGGGCTCTGGACTGGGGGTTGTGGACCCCTGCCTAAGACCCTTCAACCAGAGCTATTAGTAATATACCTGAATCCTCCAACCATGCACTTTGCAATTGACTCCATATCACTTCCCTGGGCCATACTAGGCTCATATAGATGATATATCCATACATTCCGGAGAGTGATGTTTTTAATTCTGTCTACCCATACCCTTTGATCCCTGGTGTGTATATATTCTAGTAGCACTATTTGTTTTTTCCTCTCTTTTCTCTAATTTTTGGAAGCTGCCTGGACAAGAAGTCCCTGCAATTTTCTTGGCAAGGATTGCCATTGCCTCCTTCTTAGAGCTGAGAGAAAGTGACTGGCCCAAAGTCACCCAGCTGGCTTTGTGTCTAAGGTGGGACTAGGATTCACAGTCTCCTGATTTGTAGCTTAATGCCTTAACCACTTATGCCAAGGCAATTTTCATTACTTGTTTAGAAGCAAGCATAATAATGGAAACCAAATCTCCATTGCTGTAGAAAAATGTGTGACATCATTTGAACATGAAAATCCATTTTGTATCACAATAAGATACAACCTTGACAGCACAGGAACTGTCCTGTACACTCCAGCATCAAATAATAATGCATGTTGTTACAGGAGAATCCAACATAATAAAATCTGTACTCTTCATGACTTTCCCTGCTCCTTTTATGAATATTTCTGTTGGAGTCATTCAATATATTTTGGATTAGCCACAAAGAAATAAGATGCAATTCTGTTTCCTCTAAAGCACAGCAGTGTTTAAATAATCCTTGATTAAATGCAGTGTAAACACAACATTGAGAAGAATAAATGAAATTGTTTTCTAGCACCCATTTCTTTTATCCCTGCCAATCCCCACCTCAAAAAAATGATGCATGTCAGCAGAACTGGGAGACAGACCATATTTTGCTACTCAGCCTTTTTTTGTAGAACATTTTTATATTTGTCCTAAGCAAAATAGATAGAATTACAAAGCTTTGCATCAGCCCCTAACAATGTTGCAGAATGTTCATCAGCTCTAAATTCATTTCCTAATGTTTTATTATTTAGGTGACCATCCTTCAACACTGTTTGTAATGCTGCAAGAAATGGGGCATATCCTTTGCTTTAGAAGCAATAACTTGTAAAAACAGGAAGAAAAGCTACAAACAGAGGCACTTCAAAAATACTTGACACTGAGAAGAGAAGGGGCACCCATTGTCAATCATAATAGAAAATATTTGAAGAATAATATTGCTTTCCAGTAGATTATTTTTGCAGCAGCTGGGGTGAGCTTACCCATAGTTTGAAACAGCTCTTAGAAAAGCAGCTGTAAAAATGACTGAAGCCTTAAGTCGTGCTTGCATATGAACACTTGAGTAACCTTTGAGACCCAAAAATATGGAGTCCTGTCAGCACTGAAATTTGTTTGAAATTCAAAATTCTACAGAAGAGGGTCATCAACAGACCATGAGTCACCATACTTTGGTGTATTTTTGTACATGGATATTCTAATCTATATTACAGTTGTAATCCAAAACATGTGGGTTGAATACTGTCCAGCTCTTCTCAAGAACTATTCTGTATTTGGGACCAAAGCACAGTTTCACACATCACTGATATGAAATCAACATTTCATATTTATTTTCATTAACTATACCAACATATGCATGTTCAGAAATAGCTTTGCAAATACATTAGATTGCATTTCATTTCATTTTTATTAGGACTAAAGCGACTTTAATTTATGGTATGTTCATGTTATAACTGTCGTGAGTGACAGAGAATAAGATTTAAACCAGGGATGAAATCCAGCAGGTTCTGACAGGTTCTGGAGAACCGGTAGCAGAAATTTTGAGTAGTTTGGAGAACTGGCAAATATCTCTGGCTGGCCCCAGAGTGGGGTGGGTATGGAGACTTTGCAATATCCTTCTCCCAGGAGTGGGAAGGAAATGGAGATTTTGCCATATCCTTCCCCTGCCATGCCCTCCAAGCCACACCATGCCCTCCAAGCTACGGCCACAGAACCAGTAATAAAAAAAATTGGGGAAGGATATTGCAAAATCCCCATTCCATTAAGGTTTAAACTTAGCATTAAACTGTTAATGCTTAACATTTAAGGGAAGGAAGGTAGGTCGGTTGGAAGGAAGGAAGGAAGGAAGGAAGGAAGGAAGGAAGGAAGGAAGGAAGGGAGGGAGGGAGGGTTTTTTTTACTGAGTTAGGAAACTGTTAGGAGATTATCAAATAATATATCACTCCAAATATAGTTATATATGAACAGCTTAAATAATATTAAATATCCAGCCATGTCATAGTCCATTGTTTGGTCTGTCTTCTTTTAGTTAAATGTACTTCTTTCCGCTGATTGTTATATAATTTCAGAGGACAGCTATTTGTGCAACATGGTTGGCCTAGATCCTGATCCCAAAAGTTAGTTAAGCCAAGGGGCCTCTAATAAATGTCAAGCCAACTGGATCCCAAGGATAGATCAAACCATTAAACACAATTCACTGTCATTATTTTTTAAAAATACGTTCTTTGCCACTTCATAAATTTCCATCTGTATATTTGGCTAACTTTTTAAATTTGGTTTATTTTAAAGGAAGCAGTTTCTAAGCAAAATATGTGATCTCTCTCACAAACTTGATTGTAGGAAAACAGCTAGTTTGAAATTGCTTCATTATTTTCCATTTATATTGGGTAATTAACAGTGCATATTTTCTAATGGGGTAATTTTTCTTCATTGCTAATGATAAGGGGGGTAGGGTGTGTGGAATAATTTCATCCTGTCTTAATTAAAAAATGACATAATTATCAAAATTTTTATCTAACTGTTAAGCCCAAAAGCGTTAATCAAATTTGACATTGCATAGAAAGTGAACAATATTAGTATGCAGGAATATATATATATATATATATATATTTAGAATATATATATATATATATATATATATATATATATATATATATATATATATTTAGAATATATATATTTAGAATATATATATATATATATATATTGTATATATTTAGAATATATATATATATATATATATATATATATATATATATATATATATATATAATATATATTTAGAATATATATATATATATATATTTGTTTTCTGAGGTTTTCACAGGTGTTCATATGTAAGTCTTTGGTTATTCGGGTCTTCTCCCGCGTAAAATTGGAAGTGTCTTGGCAACGTTTCAACGAAGTCTCATTCGTCATCTTCAGGCTGGTGTTTTCGGCTTTGTGCTTCTAGGAGCAATGTGTGATCGCAGCTGTTTCTTCCTTTTAACTGTTGGTGGGGGTGTGAACTGATTGGGTGGGAGATTGGCTGTGTTCTGATTGGGTGGAGGTGTGTTCTGATTGGTTGGGGGCTTGGCTGTGCTCTGATTGGATGGGGGTGGGCTGTGCTCTGATTGGATAGGGGTGTGTTCTGTTTGGGTGGGGGCTTGGTTGTGCTTGGGTTAGTCTGGGTTGCAGGGGGATTTGAGCTGGTGAGCTGCGTCGCTGTTGTTTGGCTTTGTGTTCATGGTCATGCCACATCTTCATGGTGGGTGTCAGTCTGCTTCATGTATGGATTGGAGGGGTTTAAAGTGGCTAATGATGCAGCTGCGGTCTCGCTTCTGGTCTGTGGTTGTGCCTCATCATCAGTGTGTGTTTGAGTCTGCTTTCCGCGTGGATGTGTGGTGGTGACATCCTGTGTGGCCCTCGTGAGTGTGGGTCTGGTGTCATTCCTTGTGTTAGGGACTCATTTGTCCATAAGGGTGGGTTTCCAAATGGCTGGTAGGCGGGAGGTATCAACTCATTTATTCATGCTGTGTGGGCATTTTTCTATCTCGATGACTTCTCTGATTATTCTTTGTTAAAGTGTTCAGTTTTGGCGATAGTTCTGGTCTTTTTAAAGTCAATTTCATGTTTTGTGGCTTTAAGGTGTTGGACCAGGGAAGAAGTTGGTTCCTCTTTTCTTACTGAGTTCTTGTGTTCTTCAATGCGTGGACTTAATCTTCTGTTGGTTTGCGGGATGTATGTGGTGGGGCAGGCGATGTATGGGATTTCATATACTCCTTGATTTTATAACTCAATTTTGTCTTTGGGGTTTCTTAGGATGGTGGATATTTTTCAGTTTGTGCAGAATGCTGTCTTGATGTTGTGTTTGTGGAGGATCTTGCTGATTCTGTCTGTGGTGCCTTTTATGTATGGGCTTTGCCGTTTTCTTGCTCTCTGTCTTGGATTTTAGTGGGAGTTTCTTTTTGGATTAGGTTGGTAATCTTATTTCTTTGGAATCTATGGGATGTTAGTACGTTAGTGAGAGTGTGTAGTTCAGTTTTTAGGTGTTGTTCGTCAGCTAAGCGTTTTGTTCTGGAGATGAGTGTCTTGGCTACGGAGTTGATCTGTGCTGGGTGGTAGTGTGAGAGTGTGTGCAGATAGCGGTTTGTGGGAGCTGAAGTCCACACATCTTCAAACTGCCAAATTTGAAAAACATGGGTATAAATAAACACCTTAATCCAGTGGTGGGTTGTCCCTGGTTTGCACCGGTTCTATAGAACCAGTAGTAAAATGGGCAGGAGGCTCCGCCCACTGACCCGATGTCATCAAAATGCTTCTGCATGCTTGGCTCTGTTGTGAACTGGTAGTAAAGGTAAGTAGAACCCACCCCTGCATTAATTCATAAATATATTAAATTACTAAGAGATCACTCATCTCTTTGTCCTACTTTCTGATCAGTGTTGTTCATCTGCTAATTATCTAATTTATTCTCAGATATATTTCTGCAAACTTCCACTCTTATCACATTATTCAATGCATCTTCATTGCTGCCTTCATATAAAATATCCTGTATTTTATCCTACTCAAATCAAGAAGTATATCATGAACTTTATTCTCATACCTATACCTGAATGGCAAAAATTTCTTGTTTTATTGGGATATTTTATTTTTAGTTGTAAGCCATTCAGAGTTTGGTTTAAAATGGGTGGCTGTAGAATTTTTTAAAATAAATAAATGATCTGGTCTACACTACACACTCTTTACCAAACATAAACTTGCTTTTGGGGGGAATTTGAGTCTTTTTGAGTCAATGCTGCTCACAAATCCTGCAGTGTTTTTTGGCAAGGTTTTTTTGGGATTGGTTTCCCATTGCCTACTTCCTAGGGCTCAGAGAGAGGGATTGGTTTAAGGTCCCCTGCTGGCTTTGCGCCTAAGGCAGGACTAGAACTCATGATCTCCCTGATTCTAGCCCAGTGGTTCCCAACCTTTTTTTGGCCATGCCCCACCTAAGCATCTCTAAAATCCTGATGCCCGCCCCACATATAATTCGTACTATTCAAAAAGTGAACCCCTTCTCACGCATAGGAAGCCTAAAAGGCCATTAACTTGGTTTAAACAAGGTTCTAATTGTCCCCCTTAAAAATCAAATCCTTCCCCATGGGGTGTGGGCCCCACATTGGGAACCACTGTTGTAGCTTGATGTTTTAACCACTACATTCATTTTGTTCATTGTCAGCTCTTATATTCTTCCAGTCAAGAATTCTGCCAAGCAACTTCTCCAACATTTTTAACAGACTTTCTGCCTTCCAGTTTTTGCATTTTCTCTTTCTACCTTTCTCTTTATGTAAGAACAGTAAATACATTCTTCTAATTGTTAAGCCCAGCTGTAGTCTTTGCACATGTTAGACTCGATGATGGAAGAGACGGACACAGCTCTTTTAGTGACAACAGCTCTTTATTAGTAGACCAGTACAACCCAACAATCTGCTTGTCTGGCAGCATCCCCTTTTATAGAGGGCTGCCAGACAGCTTAACCAATGAGCTTCAAGTATTTTCCCGTCATTTTGGATGACCTGAGTGAAGCCTATGGCTCACTCCTTATATGGTACATAACAGCACACATCTTAGGCAAATCACATAGCTATTCCAAAAATGAAGCATATTCATAACATTTCTCCATGCTTGCTTCCTTTTCAACTTTCTTACTGCATTCATGTATTCTTTTTAATCATTTATTCTTGTACAGTAATGTTTATCGCATTGTTTCAGTTCTTTCTTTAATATGCAGTATCACTATCATTCTTGGAAAAGAAACTTCTTAAAAGTTTCCAACATTCCTTTGCTTTTTATCTAAAATGATTTCAATGCTTTTGTTCGCTATTCCAGTCATTCTGCTAGGTGACCTTGTCTAACTCTTTTTAACGATTTCAAATACAATTATTCATTTCCATTAAAGTGATCCTGCGTTTCTCTGCCTCTTACAATTTCAGCTGTTGATTATATTCTAAGCAACCAATATTTCTTTACAATATTGCAACAAACACTTACATGCAGGATTTTTCTCTTCTGCACCAGGGGTAAAATCCAGCAGGTTCTGACAGGTTCTGGAGAATCAGTAGCGGAAATTTTGAGTAGTTCAGAGAACTGGCAAATACCACCTCTGGCTGGCCCCAGAGTGGGATGGGAAAGGAGATTTTGCAGTATCCTTCTCCTGGAGTGGGCTGGGAATGGAGATTTTGCAGTATCCTTCCCCTGCCACACCCACCAAGCCATACTACACTCACCAAGCCACGCCCACAGAACCGGTAGTAAAAAAAAATGGATTTCACCACTGTTCTACACTCTGTTTCAGGTCCTTGTTCCACCAGTCTTTTTAATACTTCCCCTTAGAGGAGGGGTGTCAAACTGGATTTCATTGAGGGCCATATCAGGATTGTGTTTGACCTTGGGGGGCTGGGGTGGGCATGGCCAGGGTAGGCGTGGCCAGCCTATAGCCTTCGTGAACTCTGTTTTTGGTTGCGACAGCCTCTACAACTCTCTGCCAGTGAAAATGGCGCTCGTGAGGGCTCAATTTTCACTGGCAGAGGCACCACGGGCCAGTCCTTCACTGTTTCCAGAGCGGCCCTGCCGACCAGATCTAAGCACTCTACGGGCCGGATGTGGCCCATGGGCCTTGAGTTTGACACTCCGCCTTAGAGTAATGCCAGGCATTTCTGTGATTCTCTATAGGATAATTCTTTTTATTCTGTTCCAAACAGCTTTTACTTTCTCTTTCAAACCCTTTTATCCTTCATCGATTTTCTCAATCTTTCATCCTAAACCATGAAATATATCAAGCTTTTTAAAAAAATTAATTCTCTTTCCACTCATATGTATGAGTTCAACAATATTTTAATCATGTATTTGAACTGAACAGGGTTTTACCTATGCAAATACTCATCAAACCATCACCATTCTCATTCATTCTTGAATCTGTGAAAGTCTATTGCTTCTGTTCTTTTTTCTACCTACCATTCCACCTAAGAGTCCCCCCCCTCACAACATAGCAATAATTTAGAATGTTACAATTCTAGTACTTCCATTATTAATATTCACAGGAGTATAATATGCAACTATCATCAATTCATTGCTTGCTAGTTTCATATACACCTACAACAGTCTAGATCAGTGATGGCAAACCTTTTTGGCACCGAATGCCGAAAAGGGAATGCAGGCATCAGGGCCGAGACCAGGAATAGGAGTTGCCCAGGGGCGTGCACGCACTGGAGTATGTACTTGCGGTTTCTTCTTCTTTACTGCAGTTTCTTCTTTTTTACTGCTGGCAAGTCTTCAAATTTACTGCTGGCAAGTCTTCAAATTACTGCAAGTCTTCAAATTACTACTTACGCACATGCGCCAATCAGCTGGTGAGTGCGCACCGGAAAATGTACTTCTGGTTTGCACTTGCGTGCCGGCCGGCAAGTCTTCAGGTTACTGCCACACTTGTACACGCGTCAATCAGCTGGCCAGCGCACATGCTCACACCAGAAAATGGAAGATCAGCTCTGACGCAAACACAAAGGCCAGCTGATCATCACGCACGCATGCGCACCAGAAACCCGGAAGAGGAACAGGCGCCGCCGTGCATGCCAGGTGACATGGCTCCGTGTGTCACTTTGGGCACCCATGCCATAGGTTTGCCATCACGGGTCAAGATAATTCAATTTCTTGCTTTCTGACATATATCTAATCTTTTCGTTCCTAATTAAATCTACATCTTTGCTCTTTTTCGGTATTTGCAGCATTCTTTTTGAAATCATGTGGGTTCTCATGCGTTGACTGCAAAACCACTTGTGTGACCTTCTAAAGACTATTTAATGATTGGCTTTAACAAGGCAATGCAGGCATATGGTACATCCAGCCCCATCCAGAACCCTTTCAAAACAACCTGGTAGCCAAGTATAATTTCCAGTTGGAAAAAAAAATCAAAAAAGGGGAAATTGGTTCCTCCATCTAATTTGGGGAGTAGGGACAAGGGAAGAATTCCGAAATAAACATGTTAATCCAAGAAAACATTCCAACCCACAGTGTCGAGGGGAAAGCTTCATAATTTCACTCAGCCATTTCAAGATAATTGCCTCCATCTCACTTTTCCCTGGCCAGGAGTTGGCTGTCAGTGTTGGATGTTTTTCTTCTAAGCTGTCAATAGTCTCTGCTGGTTTAGCCAATCTTGAATACTTTTTACATCAACAGTTGAGGTCTACATGGACAGACACTGCTAGTCTTAGCTGCTGCCATACATCATAGCTAATCACATAGAACCTGCAAGGGAGAGATTAACAATCCACAATTCATATACAGGTTTTCAATCCATTTTTTTCAGCCCTTCAAAACTATTTTTTTTAAAAAATTGATTTATATGCCGCCTTCTCCAGAAACTCAGGGCGGTTTACAATCCGTTAAGCAATAGCCTTCATACTTTTGTATATTTATACAAAGTCAGCTTATTGCCCCCACAAACTGGGTCCTCATTTTACCTACCTTAGAAAGGATGGAAGGCTGAGTCAACCTTCAGCCTGGTGAGATTCGAATTTACAGTAATTGCAGACAGCTGGTGTTAATCACAATGCTTTAGTCTGCTGAGCCATCAGGCCCCATAATTTGAAATTATGTCCCAAAGGTGCTTTTTCAAAAGGCAACTGGACTTGTTTTTCCTTTAAGATATTTCACTTCTCATCCAAGAAGCTTCTTCAGTGCTGACTGAATGATGGAGGATGGAAGGATTTATATTCTTTGCAGGCATCTGGCTGTTAGCTTGGAACTTTAAAAAGTTCCAAAATGGTTCCAAACTCATTTGCACTATTCAAGTGACCCCGAGAATACGGATAAACCTCCAAGTGGCCTCCACGATTCTTAAAAAGAATGCTAACAACCTTATGGCTACAAGGAATATAAATTCTTCTATCCCCCACCATTCAGTCAGAACTGAAGAAGCTTCTTGGATGAGAAGCAAAAATCTTCAAGCAAAAACAAAGTCCAGCTGCCTTTTGAAAAAGCACCTTTGGGACAACCATAATTTTGGATGACTAAGAATCTCCATTGATATTTGAAATTATATCACTAAAACTCAGTAGCAAGGCACTAAAAAAGCACACAATTGACAGTTTAGGAATAATGGGAGTTGCAACCTGATAATTCTTAAGGATGCTAGATGGGTTGAACTATCTGAACCATATTCAGAGATACCTTGTTAGTAGCTTTCTATTGAAAGGCAACTACTATTTCCAATGAGTCTAAGTCTATCTTCTCAGAAGCATTCAGACCTCAGTTACAGAATGTCTCCAATAGAAATCTGAGCTGCAGGGCGCGTTACATTTCTTCTTTAGCCCCTTGTTTGATTCCTTGATGCTGGATATCAATGCCACAGTGCCAAATGTTGGAACTTCAAAATGAACCCTTTTTCCCCCCAGCAGGGTCTCAAAAGCTAGAAAGTTTTTTTTTTAATGTTCTTCCTTGAAATAGATTTCATGTCCAATTAAAAAGAAAAAAGAAAAAAAATGGTTTGTTTTCTTTTTGTCTTCTGTCTAGTCCTGTTCCAGTAAAGATTCTCAGTTAAACCACCCGTAATTCCAAGACTCTAGTTTTGGGCCAAAGAATGTGGAAAGTGTGAGGCAGTTGGGAGGCTCTGTTTGTGGGCCAAAATAAAGCAGTGCTTCAAAAAACATGCTTGTATATAAGTTGTTCTTCCAAACTTTTCTCTCCTTGCCTGTCCTTTATCTTTGCTTGCTACAAGATAGATAGATAGATAGAAAGAAAAAGAAAGAGAGAGAGAAAGAGAAAGAAAAGAAAAGAAAAGAAAGATAGATACTATGTCTGGATGTGGGCAGAAGTGACAACACAGAAGAGATTAAATATGATGAATGGATGTGTAAACAGCAACTTTATGAAGTGTGCAGCTGGAATACGGATGGGGTTTGGCTTGCTAAAGGATTTATTTGTTTGTTTGCAGAATGATGGCTAACCGCCCTGCTCAGATCCAAAATAAATGCAATTCTTTGTTTTTATTCAAATTGTGAAGAAGGATAACATTTATAATTTTTAAAGGCCTAGAGATTTCATTTGAAGATATAAAACTGCTCTGCATTGGCCTAGTTCCCACAACAAAGTAAGCCCATTACCTAGGTTTAAGTTTACTGTTTGGTTTTAGCTGAGCATGTTGTGAGAATGCAATCTTTGTAGACCTCTACATTTATCAATGTCTACTTGCACTGGCAATAGCAAGGACTTGCTTTCTTATTAATTGCTACTGAGTAATTTTACGTGGTGATACCTGAAACTGGGACACTGCATAATGAACTTTGGTGCCTCTTTGTCTTGTGTGCTGATAGCAATAGCAGTAACACTTATATACCAGTTTACAGTGCTTTATAGCGCTCTCTAAGTGGTTTACAGAGTCAGCATATTGTCACTAACAATCTGGGTCCTCATTTTACTCACCTCAGAAGGTTGGAAGGCTGAGTCAACCTTGAGCCTGGTGAAGATTTGAATTGCCAAACTGCAGGCAGCCAGCAGTCAGCAGAAGTAGCCTGCAATACAGCATCCTAACCACCGCATCACCATGGCTGATGCATGCAAAGCTGTCCTTTGCTGAATGATTGCATTCAGACAACATAGATAACATGGTAACTGAATCAATTTATTTTCTGGGATCTCACACCAAACTATATACTAACCATTGGGTTGGATTTGGAAAAAATACTAAACCACGCACACAAACACACAAGCCTAACCAGGGTTCGCTCAGATGAAATCCAGCTTCCAGGTCTTTATCTGATGTGAACTATAACCAACTGAATTGTGGATTCATCTAGGATGCAGCTCTCTCTGATTTCAGCGGATGTTCAAGCACCACTTCCAGGTGTGCTATTTGAGATTCCTAAATTAAAGATGCAGGGAAGCAAACAGTGACTTTGTGTTTGCAATCTGGATTGCAAAACAGAATCCTGATAGGAAAGAGCTACAAATAAATAAAGCCAGGAGTGGGCTGCTGGGAATTTGCAGGGGTTCGAGAGAACCTCTAGCTAAGATTCTGTGCAGTTTGGAGAACCCCCAAATCCCACTCCTGGCTGGCCCGCCAGCCCTGCCCCTCCCAGGAGTCCCCATGTGGCCCGTTTTGGATGGAGGTAAGTGCAGGGCACTTGCGGAGGCTCGGGAAGAGTGAAAAATGGGCCTACCAGAAGTTCAGGAAGTTCCAGCTTCCAGAGGGCCTCCGGAGCCTGGGGAGGCTGTTTTCACCTTCCCAGAGGCTCGAGGAAAGCCTCTGGAGCCTGGGGAGGGCAAAAACATCCCCCCTGCCATGGTGCAGGTGGCCGACTAGGCCACACTCATCATGGCCATGCCCACCCAGCAACTGAGCAGAGAACCTTTTGCTAAAATTTTTGAATAAAGCTGCCATATATTAATGCTACTGGGTCTATCCAGCTCAGAACACTTCGATTATCAGAGTCTTCCCCAAACTCTTCTCTGAGTGGCAACTTCAGATTCATTGTTAACTAGTGATGTCAAGGATTGAATCTGAAATCAGAGCTATTGCTCATATAGTACCATAGTTATGCCATAATCGAGTAGACAAGAGCATTGGCCTAAGTGAACAATCAGGCCCTAATGCCGCTTTAATAAGTTAAATGTAAAATAGTCACTATTATGAACTTTGATCCTCAGCTAGTTTTTGTATCTGCTCAACAGCAGGTGTTTTCTTTGAAGGATCCAATCTGAGTTGGTCACCAGGATCAGAGGTTTAATCTTCTGAGCTTTTGGATTTGTGCTGGAGTCCATCTTCAGAGTACTTCTCTCTTACCAGAAGTCTGGTGAGAGAAACCAGTTTCCTGAGGATGGGCTCCACCATGAGTCTGAAAGTTTGGAAGACTAAACCTCTGATCCTGATGACCAACGCAAATAGGATACTGCAATATTATCCTGGGATATGTATATTTACCTTCATTGGCTTTCTTTGAATGCTGATGGAGAGGGATCCAAATGCTGGGAACTCCTGTTTGTTGAGCTCCTTAAACCCATTGCTTCCACTGATTTTCTTTCCAACCTCTCTTTTCCCCATCATTACTGAGAGCCTTGGTGGTGCAGCAGACTAAAGTGCTGTTAAGTAGCACTTAGCTGCCAGCTGCCTGGAATTACTGCAAGTTCAAATCTCACCAGGCTCAAGGTTGACTCAGCCTTCCATCCTTCCGTGATAGGTAAACTGAGGACCTGGATTGTGGGGGCAATAAGCTGACTTTGTATAAAAAAGAACACCGCTTTGGGGGGGGGGGCAAAAGCCGTACTAAGCAGGTATATACAAAAAAGTATGAAGGCTATTGCTTAACACATTGTAAGCTGCCCTGAGTCTCTGGAGAAGGGCGGCATATAAATCGAACAAACAAACAAATAAATAAATAAATAAATAAATAAATAAATAAATAAATAAATAAATAAATAAATAAATATTTAGGCTGCTTGAGTAGGACAGTCTAAATGAACTTCAGGTGACCTCACCTGTAGTATGGAGTATTATGCATAATTGGAGTATTATGCATAAATGAGAATTCTGTTTCTTCAAAAATACGAATAGATTTTATAGCTTTTAAACTTGTGATATTTAATATAAACATTTGAAGTGTAAACATTTCCTGGTATAAGACATATGCATATATGAATTAAATGTCATACTTTCTATGACATTTTTAGACTGTGCAGAGTAAAATGGAAGACAGGTACGCTCATGAACAAACGTGAAAATGACATAAATTGCAGAAAATCCATTTTCCCTCCCCCCCTTTTTATAAACAAGCTCCTTTTTTCACAAGTTCAATAGTCATGCAACTTCCAGACATTCTGGTCTTTTTTTTTTTTTTTTTTTGGAATTCAGTTCTTTTGGCTTTCTCACTTCTGTTTCCATTCATATACTTCTGCTTCGTAGGGATGGAGAAGAGATCAATTTGGTTCTACTTTCATATTTTTTTGAGTCAATGAATGAATTAAAATGTAGTTGGCTTTGAAAATTAAACTTTCCTAAATATGCCGATGTAAGTGGATTTGTGATAAAAATGAGGTGAAGTGGTGTTGGAAAGAGTATTTCAGGGAATTGTATAAGAATGATAGTAATATGTTGAAGAGTAGGAAAGAAATAAATATTAAATACTACCGTCCAAGAGAAAAATAAGAAGGAAGTCATAAATGTAATGTAATAATGTTGAAAAATACTATAAAATATTTTATAATTTGAAAAATGTGGTAATAGGGGATGTGATTTACTTTTCGGGAACTGTGCAATTTGTTTGGCTGGAGTGTGAAGATTGAATCTCTGTAAGAATGCTGTTACTATTCTTCTACACAAACTGAAAGATAGTAAGAACGAATAAAATACTATGGAAGGATTAGTTTGCTAACTAATATATTATATATTATGCTAACTAAAATATTGTATTTCTTATTGGCTGGGAACCCAAAGAAGTGACATGGCATAATGCCGTAAGGAGTATGAATCTGAAAATTAATGTATCAAAAACCAAGGTGGTTGTGAATGACAAGAAGGAATTAATGATTGCATAAATGGCAGAAAACTACAGCAAGTACAGTGGTATTTCGGTGCTCATCATTAATTTATTTGAGAGGCATGATGAATACTAAAAATGATGAGTACCAAACAAGTTTTTCCCGTAAGGAATAATGTAGTGAGTTACAAGGCAGCCAACACTGCCAAGTTCTAACTTGTGCGTTGAGTACCAAACAAACAATGAGTATTGGGACAAAATTTTCATGTCAAAATGCATTGAGTACCAAATTCGATGAGTTTCAAAGCAGTTCAGTATCAAAGTATCAGTGTATATGAATTTAGGTACTCTGTAGAACAGTGCTGTCAAACTCACAGCCCATGGGCTAGGTGTATCACATGCTGGCCATGCCCACATCTGGTTTAGTGAAGGGGAAAAAAATCCCGATATGTTATGTGATGTCACCATGGCAACGCAAGTTTGACACCCCTGCTGTAGAATGTTTACTGAAGATGGGAAAATGGATGGAAAAACTGTAAATTTTAAATGCTGAGAGATAGTGGTTAATACGTAGTTTGTTTTAAGCAATGAATGCTGAAAGAAGCAGATCCGGCTGAATTTAGGCATGTACTACATTGTACAGCATTTCTATGAGTGTCTGGAGTGGAGAGGCAGACTGATGATAACACATTGCACCATCAGGCCTTTCCCTTGTCTCAAAGGTGAATTTTCCAAAAGGCAAGTGGACTTTCTTGGGGTTTTCCTCGAAAACACTTTGCTTCTCATTCAAGAAGCTTCTTCAGTTGCCTTTTGGAAAAAATACCTTTGGAACAATCATGACCTGGATGATTGAGAATCTCCATAGGCATTTAACCCCTTCCTTTGTGTACAGACCTAATAGAAGAGGACCAGAGGTGATATTCAGCAGGTTCTGACCACTTCTGGAGAACTGGTAGTGGAAATTTTGAATAGTTCAGAGAACTGGTAAATACCACCTCTGATTGGCCCTGCCCCCATCTATTCTCTGCCTCCTGAGTCCCAGTTTATCAGGAAGAAATGGAGATTTTGCAGTAACCTTCTCCTGGAGTGGAAAGGGAATGGAGATTTTACAGTATCCTTCCCCTGCCACACCCACCAAGCCACATCGACAGAACCAGTAGTAAAATAATTTGAATCCCATCACTGAAGAGGACCTAATAAAATATAATAAAGAGGAAGTGGAGTTGTACTCTATATAGGAAATAACTACACTTGTATAAAATGGGAACAAAGTGATGAAAACTTCAAATGCATTTGGAGTAATATAAAAGAAAAAAGGAATAACATTGCCAAAGGTGTATTTTAGAGGCCACCCAACCAAATAGAGGAAATAGATGAACTTTTTACTAATCAGATAGTTAAAGTGTGTAGGAAGCACACTACAATAGTAATGAGGGACTTTACCCTGACATCAATTGGGAGACAAATTCTGCAGATGCATCAATAGATTTATAGTGTCAGGATAATGAGAAATATTGTACTACATTTGGACTAGTATGCTCATTCCTAGTGACCCCATTAAAATATATATATATATATATATATATATATATATATATATATATATATATATATATATATATATATATATATATATACATACACACACACACACACACACACACACACACACATACAAGAATTGGAAAGAATACACAAAAGATTGACAAGGTTGATATAGGGCTTGGGGAACTGTTGAAGAACAGTCGTGTTTAGAACAAGGTGTGTTTGGCCTAAAAACAGAATGCTAAGAGGAGACATGATAATCGTTCTCTGATACTTGAAGGGCTGTCACAGGAAAGTGGATGTGAATTTACTCCTCGAACCCAAAAGTAGGAAGAAACAATGGATAGAGATTTTACAGAGAGATATCAAAACTCAAAATAAGGAGATATTTTCGGACTGTGGGAAATTTGTATTATTTGCAGATTTAATCAGCATTCCTCTCTACTTTTGGTCCAATTCAAATACTATTGAAGGATAGGGGCCTAGGGAGCTATTATCGTTGGTTTTTTATTATGATTTTCAAGGTAGTTTCATATCCTCTTGATCATCATGCTATTTAACTGACATTTACTAACTTCTAATCAGCATGTCATAAGGGACTGTCTCAAGTGCTTTGATGAAATCAGAATGTGTTACAGTTGTGTGCAAAAATGTAGTCATATGTGAGATATTAAACGATTGAACATGGCAGGTGCAGAAATTTGGCCAGTCTTTCAGACAATACTTTATAATATCTCCTTTGGCAGAAATAGCTTCTAAGCATTTCCTGTAGCCAGCTAAGACAAAAACCTGTTTATTTTTTGCTTTTGGAATTCATTACTGTTCTTTTTGTAAACGTCTTGAAGCTCAAAAATATTTTTAGATCTCCTTGCCTGCAGTGAATATTTGAGATCTCTTCGAAGATTCTGAGTCTGGGGAACCGAATATCATTTCAAAAGAAATCGGATATTTTAGAAACATAAGTATCCAAGAAAGCCAGTTTGGTGTAATGCTTAAGGCATCAGGCTAGAAAGTGGGAAACAGTGAGTTCTAGTCCCACATTAAGCATAAAGCCAGCTAGGTGACCTTGGGCCAGTCACTCTCTCTTAGCCCTAGGTAGCCAATAATGGCAAAACACTACTGAAATTATGCAAAAAAACCCATAGGGATTAGCCCAGGCAGTCAACACTGACTTGAAAGCACCAAAAACACAACACAACAAAACAAATCTCCAAGCCAGCTATGAAGTACTTACCAGAAAGAAATATACAGGTTCTCTTATTTTGAATGTGCAAATAACTGCATTTAAGGAGTAAGTATGCATTCAAAGTGAAAGACACAGTGGCTCAGTGGCTAAGACGCTGAGCTTGTCAATTGAAAGGTTGACAGTTCAGCAGTTTGAAACCCTAGTGCCACGTAATGAGGTGAGCTCCTATTACTTGTTCCAGCTTCTGCCAACCTAGCAGTTCGAAAGCACGTAAAAATGCAAGTAGAAAAATAGGGACCACCTTTGGTGGGAAGGTAACAACGTTCCGTGCGCCTTTGGCGTTTAGTCATGCTGGCCACATGATCACGGAGACATCTTTTGACAGCGCTGGCTCTTTGGCTTTGAAATGGAAATGAGCACTGCCCCCTAGAGTTGGGAACGCCCGACACATATGTGTGGGGGGAACCTTTACTTATGCATTCAAACTTGCAGAACTCTTTAGGGTTTTATTGTACCATGTGTCAGTTTCAATTCATTTAGGAAATCACTGAAACATACAATTTAGTTAGGGCGCCTTAATTTTTGCATTCAAAAGTATGTCAATTATAGCAGTAAAGGTTGTCCTTTATAATGTAGGAGATAGGATCACTCCAAGAGAAAGATGAGAAAGATGTATTTTATAAATGCAGCTGAATTAAGGCGACAGTAAAATGTCAAAATTGTTGATTTGCTATCATATTTTAAAATGGTTCTGATTTATCTGTGCATCACTGTGGCTGGATTCATACAATATTCTAAACCAAAAACACAGTACTGAGTTATCCACCATTTGTGGTTTATTCAACAGATCAAAGTTAAAGAAAACAGGTCTTCATGCTGTGTCTGAAGCCAGTTAATGGCTGGGCCCACACATCTTTTGATTTTGGATTAGTCTGCTGTGTAAATCCTACCATTGTCGTTTGCAAATTATTTATTTATTAGGTGAATTTATATACTCCCCCGCCCCCATTTCACAGATGTGATTGAACAAATCATAGTTTATGACAGGGTTAGGTAAACGTGGGTCCCCAAACAACCTCTTGGTCGCTTCTGAAACATCTTCCAGCCATGAAGACGGGGTCGCAAAGTTTAGAACCATTTTGAGGTGAGAATATACAAAAACTATATTATATATCCCAAATAGACATCACACAATTTTAAAAACAAGATATCAAAACCACAGGAAAAATGGAAAATCTCTGCCCACTGTTGGGTGTTATATGGTTCCACTATTTTGCACCATCATCCTTCCCACCAGTCCTAGTACTTTCCAATTATTCATTGCACCCAGGGGTGGGTTCTACTTACCTTTACTACCGGTTTGCAATGGGGTTGCGCACGCACGCTTCTGCGCACGCACGCTTCTGCACGTGCGCAGAAGCTTCCTGATGACATCAGGGTCGGTGGGCGGAGCATCCCACCGGTTTTACTACCAGTTCTACAGAACTGGTCTGAACCAGGGGCAACCCACCCCTGATTGCACCCCTTATTTCCCAAAAGGTTACCTTACTCCTAATTCATACAAACCCAACCCACTTTAGTTTATTTACATAATTATTCTGTTTTACAAATCTTGAGTTGCTGAACCTAGTTCACAGTTCTCTTGCAACTATAATGGGAATTGGAGTGACAGAATCAAAACAAATCTCAATATTCATTTATTTAGATATTCTTTAAATAATAATGTAAATTTCTAGCATTCTCTAATGGATTATTTTTTCCCTGGAATATTTTACTACTACTAATCCTACAGTTGGACAGTGGACAGTTTGAATTAGACTTAAATCAATGAATTGGACATTTTGCTGTCTCCAAAGAGAAGGTAATCTCATTTCTATGTGTGTATGCCCATAAAAGACTTTTTGATGCGGTAAAAGTATAGAAAACAAAAAAAGTTTTAAAAAACGAATAAAAACATATAATTATGCCTTCTATCCTTCTTTCTATTGAATAATTGAATATTCAATTCTGTTCCTTTCCTCTTCCATCAGATTTTTTCTTCTTTCAACAAAATGCCAATACAAAGTTTCCAATTATTCAAAAAAGTCTTCATTGATTTTTCTCTTCCAAAACTGATCAACTTTACCAGTTCCTCAAATTCAAGTATTTTTATAATCCAATCTTCCACTGTAGGTATTTTATTACTTTTCCATCTTTTTGCACAACATAATCTTGCTGCACCCGTTCCTAAGTCTTTTTTTCTTAAATCCTTATGGCCTATTAAGAAGCTCAGTTGTTCAAATCTCATTGGCCAGTCTGTTTAGCATAAAAGCCAATCCCAGCCTGAAGGCTTGTATACTGCTGATGCACTGTTTATGTGTATGTGAACATCCTCTGGGCATGTGCCCTGCTCTCCCCTAATTTGAACCAAATGTGTTGTGTTAATATCCCCTGCTTTTTCTATAAACAAGCAATTGCATCACCAGAGGCACAGAGCCAGGCAGATTCTAATAATATTTTAAGTAATTACTACTTTATTATTATTTGGTTGAGTTTGGCTTCCATCCACAACTTGCACTGTGGAATGTGCAATAAATTTAAAATTCCCTAGAAATTACAAGGTGGTGGTGGGTGGGATAACAACTACATTTCTTTGACTCTTTACTACACATGATAAAAAATGTTTCTGCGTATGGCTTAGTTACGGACAAAGTGTGAGCTATCCATGGAGAAAATAAAGTTTAGTTTCCATTTATATTTAAAATGTAGCCAGTTTTGGGTCGAGATCTTTCTATATTCCTGAGAAAGCTGAAGACCCCAACTATGTCCTTGGTCTTTTCTTTTTCCACCCATTCTTAGTTTTGAAAATCAGTCACTGCATTTCATATTCTAGTTCTGGCCAGCTGTTGAACACACAAAAATCTAGTTGCCTAGAAACCACATTAGTTCCTCCCAACTTTAAAAAATCTAAGAGACCCTTTAAAATATTGCTATATTGATTTCCAGATGTCATTTCATTAATTTTGAAAACCAACCGCCTTTTTTTTCCAGTGTGTGATTCTTTTTACATGAATTGGTAGTTAGTCTACTAAATTTCTCTTGTCCTTAAACTAAATGAAGGTGGTGCAGTGGGCTGAGTGGTTAAAATGCTGGGCTTGTTGGTGGGAAAGCTGGCAGCCCAAATTCGAGACCGAGTGCAATGCGATGGAGCTCCTGTCACTGCACCAGCTCCTGCCCATCTAGTAGTTTGAAAGCATGCAAAGGTGAGTAGATAGATAGGTACCTCTTTGGTGGGAAGGTAACATAATGTCATGCTGGCCACTTGACCCCAGAAATGTCTTTAGACAGTGCTAGTTTAAAATGGAAATGAGCCCCACCCCCTACAGTCAGTAACGACAACTGGAGTAAAATCCGCAGGGGCTCCTTTACCCTTTATTTTAAATTAAATGACACAACTGTATTCCAGCAAGACTTTCTTGAGTCAAAGGGATGGAATAGATCTGGAAAATATGTGGACTGCAATCAAGATCACCATCCATTTGGAAGAGGTCCCACAGGAGGAAAACTTAATTCACAGTTAAAATTTGAATGCTAATCCAATTACATTGATTGTCCACATATTCAGGACAGACCTGCTGCCTCCCCCGCCCCAAACCAGAACAGAACAAAGCATAAGTATCTCATTTGGGTAGGAGGACAGTGCCAACTCAAGGTCTTGGCAACTAAGTGCCCTTTTTAATAGGCATGATTAATGTTATGTGGAATTTGGCCAGTGGTGGTTATAAAAGGGAACTAGAAAAATTTGTGGCAGTGGTGAGGACTATCAAAACATAATATTTTTAATATATTTATGGAGGTTCCCCATTTCCCTCCTTACTCTGCCCTGTGTTCAGAAGTAAAATATCAGTAACTATCAGTTACTAGGAAGCACAATGGAAAAGTGGGGTTGCTTTTGATCCTGGTTTAAGGGCTTTCAAACTCTTGGTTGGGTCTCTAGGTGGGAGACAGACTTTGAAATACAAAGCGTTTTAGGGCATTGATAAATTGATACGTTCAATTTCATACATTCTTTGCTTGGGTTAACATCGTGAATTGCCTTTTTTTGAACTCACACAATATATTACTTATAAACTAAGAAACAGCCTAGGTTTGCACACTCAGACCATAATCAGTATTAAAACTAATCAAATTTAGTGCATTTTGAGGACAATACACAGCCACAGATGTGGTCTGTCCCACAGTTTGAGAAGCCCTAATTTGAAGTAATGTGTGAACTTGACTTTTATTTTGTAGGCTTTATAAAGATGACCAATATTCATTGTAAACTTAATTCATGGGTTAGCATGTTGTGTGAGCCCAATCAATTGAGGTTTTAGTCTGTGTCACAGTTAAGCAAATCATGGCACACAAATTGTATAAACGCAGCAAACATTGACTCGATGGACCAATCTTCTGAGTTGAAATAAGGGTGCTTTCTAAGTTGCTATATTTACTTGGAAGCAGGAATAAAATATGTTTCATATTACATCTTTGGAATTTTATTTTTCATTAATGGAGACAAAATTCTGTGTTATGATGCCCAAGATGGCCCTCTCTGGGACTGACAATTGCAAGTGTTTCAGATTTTTCCCATTGCTGTTGGGTGTTGAGGGATCCTTTACAGTTCAGGATAAATATATTATGTTACAGGTTTGTGCTGTTTTTCTTTCTTTCTTTTTTTTACTGACTAAATTTGCCTAGTGAACTATGTAATTTTGTCTTTATTTTTATTATGTGCCTTTATTTTTAATTGTATCCACATTTATCTTTTGAAACCTACATTGACTTAAATATTGTTTACGTCTGGGTGGAGAAAGTGAGATATAAATATATACTCTAAAATATTTCTGAATGGGTGACTTCAGAATATATGCTCCAGAATGTAAAGTGATACTTTCCAACAGCAATACCTGCTTCTAGGTATTTTAAGGGTGCAGTTTTTATTATTTAGATGGATTAAGAAATTGTGCAGTGAATGGAGAGAATAAAACATAACATAAAGTCTTAGTGACTATATACAGTAGATTTTCCCCATGAAAATTTGTTGCTATTGTGGTCCTTCATACCTTCCAAAAGTCCACCCATCACCACTATAACTTGCTGCTTGTTGTCGTCTCCTTCTTTTTCCTTCCACCTTTCCCAGCAACAGAGCCTTCTTCAGAATGTTAGTTCTTTGTATAATGTCTAAAAATCTGAGCCTGGTCATTTATGCCTTAAATGAAAACCACACATTTTACCCCACTCAAGAATAGATGGACCAAACAGTAAGAAAAGACTCACAGAGTTGTCTTAAACAAAATAGAATCATTTGTCATAGGAGAGGCCTTTTCTTGTCAGGACTTGGATAACTGCAGCAGACAGAAATTCTGTAACAGTGGTAATTGGTGCATCGTTGGAAGATATGAAAGAACAGATTAGGGATCGCAGAAAAAATCTATTTGTCACTAAGAGTCACATAATCAATCAACAAATTCCAATCCCTCTCTTGGCTCTGTTGAATCTATTCATACTGCTATGCAGTGGTGAGATCCTCCCGGTTTAACAACCGGTTCAGTGATCATGCACTTCACTGTGCATGCATGTGCAGTTTGAAGAAATCTTCACTTCTGCGTTTCTTCAGAGGAGAAACACAGCTGAGGCGCAGCAATCTGCTCTGCCGTGCGAATCAGTTGAGAAATTAAAGGTAGGAAAATAGTGCAGGCAGGTAGGTGGACCCATCTGATTGTTGGGACAAACCGGTTCGCTTCTAGCTGATCGTCAGAGTTACCGGTTCTCCTGAACCGGTCCAACCGATAGAATCCTACCCCTGCTGCTATGTCTATTCTAAAGGGTGTGTGTAGCATGTGTTGAGCAAGGTGATCAATAGATCGATTGAATCAGTTTTGCTACCATTCCTCTTTAGCAGGTCACCAACAATGAGAAACCAGTTCCCAACATTGCGGCACAATGGGGCAAGCCTAATTGTGGGACCTACATCCTCTGCAATGACCATTCAGTGCTCTTTGACTTTACTCAATGCTGATTCTCTTATTTTATGTAGATGTTATGAATGGTGAAGTATAACAGGTTTTAACCAACTTGTGACTGTTGCTGGATGCTGTCAGCATATTGGGGAAAACACTACCTTAGCATCAGTGCAGCTAGAATGACCTCTTCATTCATGGACTGGGGACAAAGGCAAAGTCATGAGGATACGGTAGACAAAGAGTTATTGCCTGGTGTGTTTTCACACTATGGTTAGGGGCAAGAGGAGAAATGTTAAAGAAGCCAGGCCTAAAAAGGAGGACCTTTTAAAGACTGTTTTAGAAAAGTGGCTCCTTTAGCCAATCCTCTCATTTCATTTTGACATCTTTTTAAATATTTGAAAAAGTACACATGCAGGGCTCTTAATCCTCTTTCTTCTAGACTAAACACGGTCCATTTCCTCTTACTGTCCTCATGTAATTGCGTTCATTTCTCTCAAAATATCACTTTTGGATGAATTGAATTTGAAGTTTCTTAAAAAGTTCACAAGTCCACAACTCTTTTTGGCAACTTCTGTTTTCTAAGGGCGAGATCTGAGGGTGTCTTTAGCTTATTTTGGGATGTTGCTAAGTCTGACATTGCTAGAGATGTTATGTAGTGATGCCAATGGCAAGGCTTTAACTCAAACAGAAGCCAGACACTGCACAAAGCTACTATGAAGTTTATAAATAAGTTTATGGCTTAGCATTATGTATGAAACAGGTCACTAGGATGAACAAACAAAATATAGTTAAAACAAAGCTAGTTTAATGAATCCAGACACTAGTCTGTTAGTCATTAACTTCCTAGGTTGGTATACTTGACATTTCTCTACTTTTAAGGCTCCTTCTGAGATCAGTAAAATGAGGATCCAGATTATTGGGGGCAATAGGCTGTGTTGAGAAATTCGCAGAGCAACCCTAGAGTAGCAAGGGTGTGCACATGAAAGCGACTGAGAGCAGTTGCGAATAACTACAGCCAACACACAGGTACACTGAGTTGTGTTTACTTTTCAGGAAATAGTAATAAGGCACAGTCCAATAAACAGTCCAGGCCATACACAGATAAAGCAGTAGATAGTAAAACAATAGTCCAGGGATATTCCAGTAACAAAGTCTTCTTACCAGTCGTCGTAGTCATGCACAATAAACAGTTGCAAACAGTAGCAAACACAGCAAATAGCAGTAAAGATCAGCAAAGAGGAATGGTCAGCAAAGTACAGCAGAGAGAAACTAACCATGTTTCAAGCTATCTCTTAAGGACATTGGCTACAGAGCTAACCAATCAGGACACAGTATGATGCAATTACAGCAATACAGTCTTAAAGCTATTTTGAGGTTTTATACTGTATATTGCCAACCCAACAAGTTAGGCAATTATCATTTCCTAACAGGCTGACTCTGTAAACTGCTTAGAGAGGGCTGTAAAGCACTGTGAAGTGGTATATAACTCTAAGTGCTATTGCTATAAAAGTTTTAAAAGGATTATGCAGCATAAAAACAAACATCTAAACAAACAACTCCACCCAACAGGATGACACATTCTGCATTTATAACTCTAGAAAATTTATAAACTATAACACTTTATTCATGACTTCCATGGAATAGAACTCAAGCTTATTTCTCTAGAATACTATTTTACAGAAAATATAAAAAGTAAAAATGTGTGGCAGAGTGGCTCAGGGATCAACATGCTGGGCTTGGTGGCTGGAAAGTGACAGCCTGAGTTTGAGACCTTACCATCATACAATGGGATGAACATCCATCTTTACCTAGCTCCTGCCCATCTTGCAGTTGGAAAGTATGCAAATGCAAATAGATATATAGGTACCACCTTGGTGGGGAGGAAACAGTTGTCCATGATTTCATACTGGTCACATGACCATGGAAAAGTCTTTGGACAGTACTGGCTCTGTGGCCTTGAAATGGAATTGAGTGCTGTCCCCTATCGTCGACATCCATAGTGGAGTAAAATCAGCAGGGACTCCTTGTCTTTTATTTCTCTAGGGTACCATTTTACAGATATTTGTTTACTTTTTTATTTAAGTAAACTAAAACTAAAAAAACCCCTAAAACTAAACTGCCAACACCTTTGGTGGTTTCCCTTCTGGGGTTGGTAAAATGAGGACTCAGATTGTTGGGGGCAATATGCTGACTCTGTAAAGCACTTAGAGATGGCTGTAAAATATTGTGAAGCGGTATATAAGTCTAATAGCTTTAGTTATGGCTATTGCTATTACAGATTTAAAAAAAGATTGTGCAGCCTAGAAACAAACATCTGAACAAACAACTGCACCCAAAAGGGTCTCAAGCTCCACTCTATCCCAAAGCCTGGAAGATTAGCCAGGCCTATAATAGATTCCTGAATGACATCAGAGAGGGAGATCTGGTGATGCTATGATTACTACACCTGAATGGAAGCAGTCATGGGTAATGCAGATCATCAGAGCAAAACAGTCTTAAATTAGTCCAATTTGGGATTTATCTCAAGATTCATGTGCCCTTTCACTCTTTTTTGTTTGACTAATGATTGGCAGCTCTCAAGAGTGCTCCCACTAGCTGTCCTACACCAGCTGGGGTTAAATACAGCAATGTGAGTTCATCTCAATTTACCAAACAGAAAGCAAAACTGACTATTATAAAATCAGAAAGAGTAGCAGAGCAGGCAGGCTATCTGGCAGCTGGATTTTCTTTTCTTTTTTAAGAATGTGAGATGGTTTTTACCGCTAGACAGCTAAACCTCAAAGAAACATTCAATTTTCTCTGCTCACTTTATATTCAGGTAGCCAGGTCAAAAATGGGATCATCCCCAAACTTGGTTAGATAATTAAACCAGAGATGAGAAGTTCAGGTTTTCTTGGCATAGAAATATTACATCCAGGAAGAGTGTGTAAAGGAAGAAATTAAGATTTGTGTCTATGGTCTTGAATTATGTGCGCTGAGTGCCAAATGTGTTGAGTGGCCCCATGTTCAGCTTCAGCTAAATATCTATAGGCTCCAGACAAACAGTCTTGCCTTGCTTCCCTCTTTGGAGATCCATTAAATAGGTCAAATGGTAGAGAAACAGCTTGCTAAAGCCTGGCTTTCAGTGAAGATGAATGACTAAATATGGCACATATGACTAAAGAGGAGTCTCTCTTCTTATGGAATAGCTACTACAAACCCTTCTTGGATGATCTTACTACTGCTATCATTAGCACTCTTGGTAGATACCAATGTTACAGTACACAAAATGGTCATGTTGTAAAATTAAAGAATAACAGAGTTGGAAGGGACCTTGGAAGGCTTCTAGTCCAACACCCTGCTCGAGTAGGAAACCCTATACTATTTCAGACAAATGGTTGAGCAATTTCTTTTTAAAAACCCACCAGTGTTGGAGCACCCACATCTTTTGAAGACAACCCATTCCAGTGGTTGATTGTTCTAACTGTCAGGAAATTTCTCCTTAGTTCTAGATTGCTTCTTTTCTTGATTAGTTTCCATCTATTGCTTCTTGTCCTGCCTTCAGGTCAGTGGTGAAATCCAAATTTTTTTACTACCAGTTCTATGGGCGTGGCTTGGTGGGCATGGTGTGGCTTGGTGGATGGGCGTGGCAGGGGAAGAATACTGCAAAATCTCCATTCCCACTCCACTCCTGGGGGAAGGATACTGCAAAATCTCCATTCCCACCCCACTCTGGAGCCAGCTAGAGGTGGTATTTGCCGGTTCTCCAAACTACTCAAAATTTCCGCTACCGGTTCTCCAGAACCTGTCAGAACCTGCTGGCTTTCACCTCTGCTTCAGGTGCTTTGGAGAATAGATTGGTTTGGTCCCTATTTTTCAGTCTTCTCTGAGACAGCCCCTTAAATATTGGAACATTGCTATCGTGTCATCCCTAGTCCATCTTTTCATTAAGCTAGTCATATCCAATTCCTGCAACTGTTCTTCATATGTTTTAACATCCAGTTCCCTATTCACCTTTGTTGCTCTTCTCTGCACTCTTTCTAGAGTCTCATCTTTTTCATATCATGGTGATTAAAACTGGATGCAATATTCCAAGTGTGATCTTACCAAGGCATTCAGTTTATGTGATTTACCAACACTACCACCACTCTCATATGGGCGAGGGTATCCAGGATTGTTACAGTGGGATATTGCACAATCCAAGTATCAGGCCTAATACCAAAGTTTAGTACAACTCTTTTTAAAACAAATCATTCTTTGTTAACAAAGATGCTTACTGATATTCACATATGCTTATACTACAACAGAGGAGGTCTTCTCTCAGGATATGATGGATTTCTTTAGAGGTCAGGGCATGCAGGCTTCAAAAGTGGTTTTTTTTTTTTTGGTCATCCTAGCTCATTTAGAGGTCAGCCATCTGCTTTTCACATTACTTGTCTTTTATTAGCAAATCCTTTAGTGTGGAGCTTCAGTGTTCTTGTTATCTCCATCATGGCAGGCTGGAATCTGCCCACCATTTCTGATGTTTCAGCTTTCCAGGTGAACCCAATTTCTCCCCACACTTCATCTGCTTTCAGCTTTTTGATCTTGCTCATAACTCATTCTTTTTGCTCTTGCAAAATTTTCCCACTTGTCCTCCATTCGTTTCCTTAAGTGCTTACAATGCATTTGGGCTGTAATCAGAGTATAGATGTCCCAGTAATAATCATAAACAAGTAATTAGAACAAATCAGTTAGGTATACAAATGGTACTAAGTATGCGATTCACCCCACCAGAAATTTTATAAGATGCAACAAGAGAAGCAGCCACTCAACTGATTCTCTCTAAATATCTTGGATTTCAGTTCCTCTGTCAATATAATCAGTAACTATTTTGGTTGGCATTTACCAATCCAGATTTGTTGGACTTCAGTTCCTGCTGTTCTTTGTTGCTGGAAGACAATAATGGGAATCCAACTTCAAGGGGGAGGCTGAGGGTTTGGGGAAAGCTCATCCAACTAAACTAAATACTTACAAAGGAGAATATTTGTAGCTCAGGGTTGAAATGAAGAGTCCTTGTTGCTCTCTGAGCTTGGTTGTTTGAGCTTGGAGCGCTGAGCTTGGAGTGCTGATGATGCCACCTAGTTTGGGTATTGAAATATCTGCAAGAAGATAACCAAGTTCAGAGAGCAACAAAGACCCTTCAAACCAATGCTTAGTTTAATGACACATATAGCTTTGATTTAATTGCATGGATTACATTCCAGAAATTGGTAGGGGTCAGGTTAAGATTACATTCCAGAAATTGGTAGGGGTCAGGACAACGTTTTAAGATTTATTTTAACTAGAATGAAATAGCAATAGCTATAGCATTTAGTCATATATACAGCTTCACAGTGCTTTACAGCCGTCTCTAAGCAGTTTACAGAATCAGCATGTTGCTCCCAACAATTTGGGTCCTCCTTTTACCCACCTCAGAAGGATGGAAGCCTAAGTCAACCTTGAGCCTGGTGAGATTTGAACTGCCAAATTGCAGGCAGTCAGCAAAAGTAGCCTGCAGTGCTGCACTCTAACCACTGCACCACCGTGGCTCAATTCATTCCATTATTTCCCTATCACCATTCCATGCTGAATGGTAGGTTGCAGTTTTGCATCTTGTGGGATCTAGTCATTTTCTTAAAATCTTGTGAATTGGGTCATCATATTAAACCATAATGTAGTTTCTTCGAAAATGAATATATCCTGTGAATAAATAATTGTGATTTGTTAGTCCTGTTCTAGGATAGAATGTGTTGTGTGAATTTAAGCTATGTATTAAATAATCACCACACTTTGGCTCAAGAAAATATTATGGCTAGATATTTTATGTTTCATATAAAGCTTTACAGATGGGATTGAGTAAAAGAGGAACATGGAGAAGAGGAAACACAGTGCTCAAGACAGAAGAAAAGGGGGGAAAAATCAAACTGTTTTAGTGATCAATCTTTATTTTTATGGCCCGGCACATTTTAGATTTTATGTTGCTCTTGTTCAGGAACATGAAAAAAAAAAAACCACATAAAATATTGTGATTATTGTACATGTTATTAGGAACTGGGATATGTTATCAATTCCCCACCCCAAACCCCTTAGGAACAATGTACTGCAACATTTATTATAGTTAAACATGCAAGACACCTGAAAAAAAATCATTTGTCAAAAACAATATTTTAAAAAACATAACAGACAAATTTATTTTAAAAAGGAGCCCTTAATGTAGCTTGTCACATCAATAAAAAATAACACATCTTTTTCCAATTAAAGGGAGAAGAAAAGCTCATTTTTTTCATTCTGTGATACAGCACAAACTCAAATGTTTACAAGCTTCAGAATAAGAAGTTTCCCGCTGCTACAACTATTTAGCAGCTGTGTTAATCAAAGACTTCTTGCAATAAGAAGTTAAAAGACTCTGACCCAGACTTTGTATGAAAGTATGAATCAGCAAAAGAAAAGTGAGAGTCTCTGCATTCTCACATCTTAGAAGATATTAACACTCCTTTACAATGTAAACAGCAAAAACAAAATGTCTCTAAATTCCCAGATAATGAGATAGCACAGATTTGTATTAGGGATAGAAAATTCTTCTCCTTACTAAGATGATAGTCACTGTAACTAAGAAAAAGAGCCTTGGTGGTGCAGCAGCTTAATCTGGTGTTAAAGTGACATTAGCTGCCTGCAATTACTGCAAGTTCGAATCTCACCAGGCTCAAGGTTGACTCAGCCTTCCATCCTTCCGAGGTAGGTAAAGGACCCGGATTGTAGGGGGGACCAAAAGCCCTACTAAGCAGGTATATACAAAAGTATGAAGGCTATTGCTTAACACATTGTAAGCCGCCCTGAGTCTCCGGAGAAGGGCGGTGTTATGTCCTTATAAGGACATCCGCCGGGGGATTGGTAGATTCCACCTGCGGGAGATTTAAACAGTTGTCATTGGCCGGCGGGCATGCCTGAGCAGGATATAAGGAGGCTCAGCAGCCCAGCCGGCAGTTCAGTTTGCACTACAATAAAGGTTCTGAACGGACAGCAGCTGAGTCGCGTTTCTTTCCGGCGCCGAGCTAACACTAGCGACAAAGGACTGAAGAAGAACCAACGAGCAGCAGGCACAACCGCTACCGCCATCCAAGAGCTGAATCACTTGAGCAAGTCATAGAACCATGTCCGGACCCCAAATCTCTCTGGCTCCATTCAATCCGAGCCAGGAAAAATGGAAGTCCTTCATGGTTCGCTTCCGACAATTCCTGGCGGGCAGCGGCTTCACCGACTTAGACGACAACAGGAAGAGGGCTCTCTTCCTGGCCCACTGCGGATCCGAAGTTCTGGAGATGGCGATGGACCTCGTGGCACCCAGAGACATCGAACAGATGCCATGGTCCGAGCTCCAAGACGTTCTCCAAGAACACTACGCGCCCACGAGCACTCCTCTAGCCAACCGCTTCGAATTCCACCAACGGAACCAGCAAGAAGGAGAGACTTTCAAGGAGTTCGTATCAGCGCTCTGGAAAATTGCAGCCAGCTGTGAGTTCGAAAATGTGGACGTCCCAGCTGCGAGACCGAATCGTCTTCGGCATGAGGGACTGCACCGTCCAAAAGAAGTTCCTCAGCCGCAAAAAGATCGCCCTGAAGGACGTCATCGAAGAAGCCACCGCGGCGGAAACGTCCGACAAAGCGGCAGCAGCGATGCGACGATCCAAAGGGATCCACAAGATCCATAGAGACCAACCGCAGTCATCCGACGACATCTCCACGGGCTCAGAGTCGGATTGTGAAATGGCCGTCCATAAAGTCACGAGGCCCCAAAGGCGGGAAAATCAGCAAGATGGCAGCCGAGAGGACAGATGCGCCAGCTGCAAAGGAGACCACCCTCGCACCAGATGTCGCTGGCGAGACGCAACCTGCCGCCGATGCGGACGAAAAGGCCACATCGCCGAGGCCTGCAGGGCGACAGAACCAACGTTCGAACAGCAAAGACCTGCAGACCGCGACTACCAAAGGTCATCTAGATGGTCCCAGCAGCCGAGGCGGAACGACGAGCGGCAATCCAACGGCCGGCAGGTCAACAAGATGACCATCGCCCACACCGAAGCCGAGGGATCCGAAAAATTCCACGTGACCGTCCACGTGGAAGGGGCACCATGCCCCATGGAGATAGACTCAGGTTCGCCATTCTCCATCATTGCCTGGCACAACCTCAAGAAAATACAACCTAAAATCACGAAAGGACACTTAAAACCTATCCAGGCAAAGTTGGTAGACTTCGGCGGCCACCCCATTGGCATCCTGGGACGAACAAACATCAGGGTGCAATACAAAGAATTCAACGGAGACCTCCCCATCGCCGTCGTCAAGGACGACTGACCGTCCCTACTAGGAGTGGAGTGGTTCAGGCCCCTAGGGCTCACAATGGTGGCATTAACCAGATCAGGACTAGCCAACTCGACCAACTCGTAGAAGACTTCCAGGACGTCTTCGACGGGAGTCTAGGTAAATTCCTGGGGAAACCCATCTCACTAAATTTAGACCCTCAAATCAATCCGATTCGACTAAAGCCCCGCAGAGTCCCGTTTGCCCTTAGACCAAAAGTGGATGCACAATTGGATAAACTAATCGCCCAGGGCATCCTTGAGCCGATCGATCACGCTGCATGGGAGACTCCCATTGTGACCCCCATGAAGCCGGATGGATCAGTGCGCATCTGCGCTGATTATAAGTGTACCATCAATCGGGCGTTGCAGCAGAGCGCATATCCAGTGCCAGTGGTGCAACATCTGTTGCACTCACTAGGCCAAGGATCAATATTCGCCAAACTGGACCTGGCGCAGGCATACCAGCAGCTGCCAGTGGACAACTGCGGAGGCACAAACAATTGTCATGCACCGGGGCGCATTTAAATGCAACGGGCTCCGGTTCGGAGTCAGCGCCACCCCGGGGATATTTCAATCGATGATGGAACGCCTTCTCCAAGGCATTCTGGGGGTGGTGCCCTACTTTGATGACGTCCTAGTCTCAGGGACATCGGAATCCCAACTAATGGAACGGCTCAGGCTCGCTCTGCAGCGGTTCCAGGCGAAGGGACTACGAGTCCGACGGGACAAGTGTGTGATCGGAGTCAGGGAAGTCGAGTTCCTGGGCTATTTAATAGATAGCCAGGGCATCCACCCCACTAAAAGCAAGGTTAGGGCTATACACGAGGCTCCAGCCCCCAAAAACAAAATGGAGCTTCAGGCTTTTCTGGGACTACTAAATTTCTATAGTGTCTTCTTACAACAGAAAGCCACCGTTGCTGAGCCACTACACCGACTCTTAGGGAAGGCGGCACCTTGGAAATGGGGGAGCGAAGAAGAGGAAGCCTTCCAGAAAGCCAAAAGACTCCGATCCTCCGACAGCCTCCTCATCCATTACAATGGAGAGCTGCCACTAACCTTGACCTGCGACGCCTCCCCCTACGGGGTCGGGGCCGTCCTAAGCCACCAACTACCGAACGGGTCAGAAGCACCAATTGCATTCTTCTCCAAGACGATGTCACCAGCTGAGAGAAACTACGGCCAGATCGACAAGGAGGTGTTGGCGATGGTGGCGGGCGTAAAGCGATTCCACGAATACGTATATGGAAGAGCCTTTACAATCGTCACCGACCACAAATCCCTACTGGGCCTCCTCGCTGGAGACAAACCCACCCCAACCTTCATGTCACCCAGGATGACACGCTGGGCCATCTTCCTGTCTGGCTACAACTATCGCCTGGTCCACCGGCCAGGGAAAGTCATCGGCAATGCCGATGGCCTCAGCAGGTGCCCGCTGAATGAGCAGATCGTGGATCCAGCACCAATGCTCGGCCTCCATCACATCGACGATGACCAGTCCAGCCCGGTGTCCTCAACCATGGTAGCACAGCACACCGCAAAAGACAGGAACCTCAGGCAAGTTTTATCCTGGGTCTTGCGGGGATGGCTGGAGGAAAACCAGAAGGAAGAATTTGCCCCATACCAGAGAAGGCAGCAAGAGCTCACCACTATGCAAGGCTGCCTCCTCTGGGGAGACCGGGTGGTCATCCCCCCCACACTACAAAAACGGACATTACAGACCCTCCACAATGGTCACCCGGGGATCGTCCGAATGAAGGCCCTAGCACGGAGTTACCTCTGGTGGCCCGCCTTAGATAAAGACATTGAGGCGTGGATTGCCAGATGTGACTCGTGCCAGGCAACGAGACCAGCATCCCTGCAAGCACACCCGACAGAATGGGAACAACTGTCCGGACCGTGGTCAAGAATACACATCGACTTCGCCGGACCGATGAACGGGAAGTCCCTCCTGATCGTGGTCGACGCGTTCTCCAAGTGGCTCGAAGTTATAGCCATGCCCTCTACAACAACGGAAGCCACCATCAGAGCCCTACGACGACTCTTCGCCACGCATGGCCTACTGGACACCCTCGTCTCCGACAACGGGCCACAGCTGATGGCGAAAGCAATGGAAGAATTCCTGGCCGGCCACGGAATCAGGCACGCACTCATCGCCCCATACAGACCGGCTGGGAACGGACAGGCCAAGAAAATGGTGCGGCTGACTAAAGAGACTCTGACCAGAATGGGCAGCGGGGACTGGCAGGAACAAATTGACCAGTTCCTGTTGACCCAGCACACCACACCCCACACCACAACAAAGAAAAGCCCGGCAGAGCTACTGATGGGGAGGAAGCTGCGCTCACCGCTAGATCGCCTGCACCCGATGTACAACCCGAAAGACAAGCCGAACAAACCACCACCGGCAAGAAGCTTCACGTGCGGTGATTTGATTTTCGCGCTCAACTTTCAGGGCGATCCCAAGTAGCTCAAGGGTAAGATCGTTAGAGTGACCGGCCCAAGGTCCTACGAGGTCAAGCTGGACGACGGCCGTTCCTGCTGGCGACACATCGACCAGCTCCGGAAAAGGTGGAGGGAAGTCGAGGAGATCGAAGAAAACCACCCCGACGAGGTAGGCCTGCCCCACCCTGACGAGGTAGGCCTGCCCCACCCCGATGGAGTGGGTCTGCATCAACCAGACAGGGGAGGCCAACCACCCCCCAACGAGGTAGGCCTGCCCCACCCCGACGAGGTAGGCCTGCCACAACCCCGCAGGGCAGGCCCACCGCACCCTGAGGACGAGGGCCTACAACACTCCAGGAGAGGAGGGCTGCCTCAACCCGGTGAGGCAGGACCTTTGCTACCCAGCACGAGAGGCGCCGAAGACCAAGACAAGGCGAGCACGGTAGACCGGGACCTGCTCAACCAGTGAGGGTGCCAACCTGCCAACCCAGGTGGCACTCGACAGCACGACCCCCGAGACCGACACAACCACGAAGGAGGGACGGGACAACGAGACCGGGCCGCACAACACCCTCCCGACAGAGTCGACCGGCACCTGTACAGCGGAAGCGGCGAACACCGACCCGGCAGGGGAGGATGACAACACCCCGGCAGAGGAGGCCTCCCGCAACCCGACGAGGACGACCGCCCCATCCAAAGCCTGGAGGGAAGCCGCCGACCTGGCAGGGTAGGACAACAACACCCCCGCAAGGAAGTCCTACCCTACCCCGGCGAGGTAGACCGACCCGCACAGGCCAGGATGGGACGGTCATGACCACGCACAACCGGGGGTCAACCCACGAACGGAGCCACCACGCTCCCTGACCCGGGGACACCCTGGACACCAGACGAGGACCCGGAAACCTTACCGAACTTCAGACGACCGTCTCCTGACCGCGGCGACTGGAGCAGCCCGGATGGCCCCCGGACCAACGGCGGCGTGACCCGGGAACAGCACCTGGAGAGGACTTCAACTCCGGCCGGAAACGCTAGGCAAGGCCCTGCGTACTTGACGGCGGAGTCCGGAGAATCCCGGACGGGAGGACCGGAGCCAGCAGGGGCCCAACCCGTCCGGAGCAACATCAACCCGACTGAGCCGCGCAGGTCCAGTAGAACTGTCAGGCGTCCCGCCTACCTGCGCGAGTACGTGATCGCGTACACTGATTAACGGACTAAGGACTAGGAGGGGAGGGGTGTTATGTCCTTATAAGGACATCTGCCGGGGGATTGGTAGATTCCACCGGCGGGAGATTTAAACAGTTGTCATTGGCCAGCGGGCATGCCTGAGCAGGATATAAGGAGGCTCAGCAGCCCAGCCAGCAGTTCAGTTTGCACTACAATAAAGGTTCTGAATGGACAGCAGCTGAGTCGCGTTTCTTTCGGGCGCCGAGCTAACACGCGGCATATAAATTAAATTTTAAAAAAAATCCTACAAGATCCAATGTAAAAGAAATCATATAGTAAGTTAATCATTTATGTTTACTTACCATATAATTTTTTTGGTAAATAAAGTGCCACTTGTGCTGAGAACCATAGAGGCATTTTTCAGACTCAACCTGGTTTTATATCTATTCCATATTCTCAATACGATATATCAACCAACCAACCAATCAATCAATCAGAATAGAGCTGAAAGAGACCTGGGAGGTCTTCTAGTCCAACCCCCTGCTCAGGCAGGAGATCCTATACCATTTCAGACAAGTGACTGCACAGTCTCTTTTTAAAGACCTCCAGTGATGCACCCACAATTTCTGAAGGCAAGCTGTTCCACTGGTTAATTGTCCTCACTATTAGAAAGTTTCCCCTTAATTCCAGATTGCTTCTCTCCTTGATTAGTTTCCATCCATTGCTTCTTGTCTTGACTTCTGGTGCTTTGGAAAATATGTTGATCCCCTCTTCTTTGTGGCAGCCCCTCAAATACCGGAATACTGCTATCCAGTCACCCCTAGCCCTTCTTTTCTCTAGACAAGCAGTACCCAGTTCCTGCAACCGTTCTTCATATGTTTTAGTCTCTAGGCCCTTAGTTGCATCTTAGTTGCTCTTCTCTGCACTTTTTCCAAAATCTCAACACCTTTTTTGTAACGTGGTAACCAAAACTGGATACAGTATTCTAAGTTATTCTAATAACTAATTCTTAATTGTTAAACAAAGGTTTAATAAAGCAGTACTAATACTTCATGTAATTGTGATCCTATGCCTCTGTTTATGCAACCAAGGATTATATTAGCTTTTTTGTCTGCTGCTGCACACTACTGGCTCATATTTAAGTCATCATCCACTAGGAGTCCAAGATCCCTCTCACGGTTATTGTTTTTGAGCCATGTTTTGCCTAATTTGTACTTGTAGTTTTCCTTCCCTAAGTGTAAAATCTTGCTTTTCTCCACATTAAATTTCATTTTGTTGGATAGGGCCTATGGTTCAAGCCTATTATCCATTTGGATCCTGAGCTTGTCTTCTGGGGTATTGTCTATTCCAGCTTAATGTCTTCTGTGAATTTGATGAGTTCCCCCTCTATTCCCTCATCTAAATCATTTATGAAAATATTGAAGAGTACTCGGCCTAAGATGGTACCTTGTGGTACTCCACTGCTTACTTATCTCCATGTAAATTTAGTACCATTAAGGACTACTTAATGAGCCACGTTGGTCCAGTGGTTAGAATGCAGTACTGCAGGCTGCTTCTGCTGCTTGCCGGCTGCCTGCAATTTGGCAGATTGAATCTCACCAGGCTCAAGGTTGACTCAGCCTTCCATCCTTCCAAGGTGGGTAAAATGAGGTCCCAGATTGTTGGGGGCAATATACTGACTCTGTAAACCACTTAGAGAGGGCTGTAAAGCACTGTAAAGTGGTATATAAGTCTAAGTGCTATTGCTATTGCTACTTGTTGAGTATGATTTGTCAGCCAGTTACAAATCCGACTGATGGTGATTATGTCTATCCCATATTTTTCTAGCTTACCAAGAAGTAGGTTGTGGTCTATTTTGTCAAATGCCTTATTGAAATCTAAGTATACTATATTCACAACATTTCTAGCATAATAATTTTTAAAATCTATATTAACCTTAGCTTTATCATACTATAATCGTCCATACCACCCAAATCTTAGATTGTGTCCTTCTAACTACAAAAGCTAAGAAATTGCCCCAAAGGTAAATATCATTGAATGTATGTGAAGTATGAAGCATAAAATCTCCTAAATCAGTGGTTTTAGAAATCAAGGTAGTTTGGATGAACCTTCTTCCATTTTTATTAAAAAGTCCTGGAAAAGAATCTGATGATCATGAAAATTCACCTCAAATTGTTTCTCTGCCATTTCCGGAATATTCAGCTCTGTTCTAATTTCTAACTTCTGCTATCTCCTTTCTACCTTTTCTAGTTTCTAGACCTCAGAGATCTCCTGAAGACCTGAAAATGCTAATGGGAAATGTGAATCAGTTAAATGAAAGTTTTCAGAATCTTCAGTTGAAAACAGGGAAGCAGTTACCCTTCAAAGGAGACATCCTGGACCAAATCTGGAGCCTGCAGGACATGCTTCAGAATCATTCTGACTCTCTGCTAATATTGAGCAGCTCACTTCAGAAGTTGGAAGGGGCACTCAGGAGCCTGCAGACCCAGGCAACTCAGGCAGATCAAGTCCTTTCTGGCCTACGGGATAGCCTGAGCCAGCAAAATGACATGGCACAAATGGAAATCTACAAGCTTGCTGTAGAGGGAAATAGTAGCAGTTTGCTTTTGAGACACCATGAGGACTTACTCTCTAAACTGGCATCTCAAGTGGAGAGCTTGAATGACCAACTGACAGAGGTAGGTGGGTATGTGGGTAGCATGAACCGGACTCTGTCTTATGATGTGGGAATCCACCACACCCGTATCCAGGACCTGCAAGTCCTTATCAGCAATGCCTCAGAAGATGCTCGGCAGATGCGCTTTGTCCACATCGCCATGGAACAGCAGCTCAAACATGAGCTGGCCATTCTGAACAATGTGACCGAGGACCTGAGGCTCAAGGATTGGGAGCACTCCGTTGCTTTGAGGGATATCTCAGTGATACGAGGTAAGGAGTGCAGCAAATGCTTCTTGGATTCAGATGTAATTCAATGTTATCAAACTGAGGGAACTTCATGACTAAGGCCATGACTAAATACCTATGAGACAGTGGTGAAATCTAAAATTGGTTACTACCGGTTCTGTGGGCGTGGCCTGGGGGGGGTAATGTGATTGAGTAGGAGTGGCCATTTTTTTTTTAACTTTTAAAACCATTTTTTCTACAATCTCTTCGGCGAAGAGGTTGTAAAAGAATGCTTTCAAAAGGCTCTCAGGATCCCATATGAGTTTCCTGATCGGCAGAGGCTTTTATTCTTTTAAATGTCTCTGACGATCAGGCAACTCAGCTTGGATTATCAGAGGCATTTAAAAGAAAAAAAGCCTCTGCTGATCAGGCAACTCAGCTTGGATCCTCAGACTCTTTTGAAAGCATTTTTTTACAACCTCTTCGCTCTGAAGAGGTTGTAGAAAAAATGCTTTTAAAAGGCTCTGAGGATCCAAGTTGAGCCACATGATCAGCAGAGGCTTTTTTTTTTTTTTACTTTTAAAAGCATTTTTTCGGCCGAAGAGGTTGTAGAAAAAATGCTTTTAAAAGTAAAAAAAAAAAAAAGCCTCTGATGATTGTGTGGCTCAGCTGGGCATGGGGGACAGGGGGCAGGGATTTTTGCTACTGGTTCTCCGAACCACCCGCCTCCATCACTACCGGATCGGCCGATCTGGTCTGAACCAGGAGCATTTCACCCCTGCTATGAGACCATCTTCTCTGGATTGAATCTGCCTGCCCAGTGAGATCAGGAAGAATGGGCTTGCTGAGGGTTTCTTAATTGAGGCAATGTCATCTATAGGGATCACGACGGTGAGTCTTTTCAGTGATAGCTCCCTTCTTTGGAACAGTTATTCCTCATTATTTTTCCTATTCGAGTTGAATGGGCTTCTAAAGGGCCATGATAACTTTGCTTTTTAGGAATGCTTTTTAGCCTGCTCCTTTGATTGGTGCTATCATGATATATTGGTGGATGTCTTTTAGCCCTATTGTGGCCTTCTATGAGCCCACTTGAAGCCTGTGAGAATTTACTAGCTATATGCATATGTATCTTAGAACAAAGCAGTAAAGCTATATACAATGCATTCAGCTAATCTTTTGTACATTATATATGAGCTGTGGGGATGCACTGGTTAGAATGCAATATTGTAGGCTAAATCTGCAGATTTTTTAAAAATTTGATTTATATGCTGCCCTTCTCCGGAGACTCAGGGCGGCTTACAATGCATTAAGCAATATCCTTCATACTTTTGTATATTTATACAAAGTCAGCTTATTGCCCCCATAAACTGGGTCCTCAATTTACCCACCTTAGAAAGGATGGAAGGCTGAGTCGACCTTGATTGCCAGGATTTCGATCCTGATTGGTTCAAGGTTGACTCTGCCTTCCATCCTTCCAAGGTCAGTAAAATGAGGACCCAGATTGTTGGGAGCAATATGCTGACTCTGTAAACTGCTCAGAGAGTGCTGTAAAGCACTAGGGAGCAGTATATAAGTCTAACTGCTACGATTGGAAACAACACCGAGATGTCACACAGAAGGAACGACTGATATATATGTTTGTTTGTTTTTTAAAAATAAAAACTTTAAAAAAAAGTCTAAGTGCTATTGCTATTGCTATTGCTCTAGCACAGTAGAAAGGTGGGATATACATTTTTATAATAAAATGCATTTTGACTATTCCAATTTATTCATGGGCCATATTGTAGAGGTTTAAATATATTATCTACCAGAGCTGATGAAGTCTCATCCTCTGCATGATATATGCACTATTAATTAATTTAATCTGGAATCATATCCCTCCCCACCACCCCCAAGATCCATATGGCTTTCCTCTAATTACATTCTAGCCATTCTCCCATTTTTGGGGGCAGAATAAAAATGTTGCCCCTGCTGTTTGCATATTCTTCAGTTGTATGTTGTTTCTGGGACTATTTGTGATTCTTTTTTATGTCTTCTATTTTTTTAACTTTTAATTTTAAGGCTTCTAGTGTTATTAGCAGGGATGCGGTGGCTCAGTGGCTAAGATGCTGAGTTTGTTGATTGAAAGGTCGAAAGTTCAACAGTTCAAATCCCTAGAGCCATGTAATGGGGTAAACTCCCGTTACTTGTCCCAGCTTCTGCCAACCGAGCAGTTCGAAAGCACGTAAAAAATGCAAGTAGAAAAATAGGGACCACTTTTGGTGGGAAGGTAACAGCGTTCCATGCACTTTTGGCGTTTAGTCATGCCAGCCACATGACCATGGAAACATCTTCGGACAGTGCTGGCTCTTCGGCTTTGAAATGGAGTTGAGCACTGCCCCCTAGAGTCAGGAATGACTAGCACCTTTACCTTTACCTTTTAGTGCTATTGGTACTTGGGCTACCTATACATTGTATAAATATCTTGTAATTATAGGAGCAAAATTTCTTAAAATCCGGGACAAGAGAAATAGGGTGAGAACACTGAATAAGTCCGTGTGAGGACAAAAAGCATTTTTTCTATTCTTATTTGGATTTGTGACATCATTGGGTAGCCAATAACTAGCTATGTGGTGCCATCAAGAAAATATATTCAGATTAAATGTATTGTTCTTGCTCATTTCTGGTTGTGACATTATTATGTGACAAAGAGATTCCCCCCCCCCCCACTCTCCATATTGCCTATATCAGGGGTCTGCAACCTTAAAAGAGCCATTTCAGACTTCAAAGAGCCATTTGGACCTGTTTCGCACAGAAAAGAAAACAGCGGGAGCCACAAAACCTGGGTGGGCGTGGTCAACTCAACATCATTCACTTGACTGCCCTAGTCACACCTACCCAACCAGTCATTAGAGCAGGGAACCGGTTGTTAAAAAACATGGAGAACCACAAAATCCTTTTGACATCTCTCTCATCTTCCCTCTCTCAATCCCTCCCCCCCTCTCTCTCTGTCTTTCTCTCTGTCTCTCTCCCCCCCCCCCCCCCCGTATCTCTTGTGTCTCTGCCACGGCTGCTTCTCCATCCCCGGCTGTTGCCTTTACCTTCTCAAGCCAGGCGAGGAGTGACTGGGAGGGGAGGGTGAAGGGCAGGGCCAGCCAGTGGTGGGATCACCTGACAAGAAGCCCCAGCAGAGGGTCCAAAGAACCAAATGCAGCTCCAGAGCCGCAGGTTGCTGACATCTGGCCTATATGATCTGAACACAGAAATTCTGTTTCAATCTACATGAAAAAATTAAAGAGAGAAATGCTTCCTTTTCAACTAGCTTCATGTTCACGGTGACTTTGCCACCTAGTGGCGAGACTGCATTTGTTTGGCCTTTTATTCTAGAACAAAATGTAATTATGGATATTTGACAAAATAGTTCCAGTATTGTTGTTCTGGTCCATGGATTCAGATGCTGATCAAATTCTAAATTAAGCTATGCTTGAAATACCAGCAATTTGATTGAACAGTTAAACCATCAAATGCTCAGTTTGTTTTATATCTGTAATACATATTCTCCTCACTTTCTTCCCAGCGGCCAATGTTGCATAATATGATTTTGACCAAGGAGTTGACTTTGGGTTTTGAATTGGCATTAATTTCTTAGGAATGGATAGATCATTCTGTCAGCTTCACACATGATCACTCATTCTGCCTTTCTCATATTTGTAGGGCTATTTCCAGATGGTGTCAATTGTACACATGTTACCCATAAATCCGTTTAATCTAATATCCAGACTTCTATGCAATATTTTTAAATGCACAAAAATACACAAATATATATCAAAATGGATTTTCTGTCACAGTATGTTTTTATAAATGTATTTCACCCAAATCATTCACATATGGATTTTTATTATTTTTTCTTCAAATATGGCTTTTTGGTAAAATTTTGAAGGTGAGAACTGTACCTAGAGAAGCACAGAATTGGAAGGATAATTACATTCCAAATTTCACATTAGGAGCTAGGAGCTAAGGAACAAGTCACTTTTAATCACTAGTTATAAAGAATTAAAGTGTTCAAGTATACTTAAAATCTCCTGTGCAGCTTTCCGTATATGTTCACATTTTTAAGAAGATTTATTTTAACTAGAATTACATGCAATTAATTCCATTATTGGAATTATTGGAAAGATGAATTCAGTAGAGCTGAATTCTGTAGAGCTGGAGAAAGCTGGCCATCATTTTAAAAGCACTAAATGCATGGTGTCTCACAACAGTCGCTCAGTTCTCACCCTGCAGATGGTTTACAGCAATGGTGTCATTATATTGAGGGCCACATCAGGGTTGTGTTTGATCTTGGGGGGGGGGCTGGGGGAGGAATGGCCAGAGTGGGCATGGCCAACTCGACATCACTGGTGTCGGGGGCACCTGAGGGCCACGCACAGCCCTCCTGAGCTCTGTTTCTGCTAGCAAAGGCACCATGGGCCGGTCCTTCGCTGTTTCCAGGGCAGCCCTGCAGGCCAGATCTAAGTACCCTGTGGGCCGGATCTGGCTCGCAGGCCTTGAGTTTGACACCCCTGGTTTACAGGATTATGGTAAAGCACTCTACTTGATGTTGCCTATGAATATGATTTAGAAACTACAATCAAATAGTGCAGTGTTGGCTAACCTTTTCAGCACTGAGTGCTGAAACGGGAGCGGCGTGCGCGCACGGGGGAGCATGCTGGCTGAGGAATTCTGGGAGTTGAAGTCTACAAGTCATAAAGTTGCCAAAGTTGGAGACCCCTGCTATATACAGTATGGTGTTCTCAGAAGGCTGACGTCAATCTTTTACACTGATTATGCTCTATAGCTTAACGATGTTATGGTTTTATATTGGTTTTTCTTTTCATGTTTTCATTACTGTGACTGGCCTAGATGGGGAAGTAACCTTTCCCTGGAATGGGGAGGGAATGGAGATTTTACAGTATCCTTCCCCTGGAATGGGGTGGGAATGGAGATTTTACAGTATCCTTCCCCTTCCATGCCCACCAAGCCAAGCCACGCCCACCAAGCCATGCCACACCCACAGAACCAGTAGTAAAAATTTTTGAAACCCACCACTGCTAGGACTGCATGCTCATGGTCCTATTGGAATACATAAATCAGTCTGACAGATTTGATCAGCTGTTCTTTGATTTTCCCACCCTCTTCTTGTTTCCCTGAATGACTAGAACCTGCACCTTAGCCCTCCCCTGCCTCAGGCTGCTAAATATATAATTCTAAATATATGATTCTGACCCCCTTAAACCAAGGGTGGGGAATGATGCCCCTTTATGACTTGTGGACTTCAATTCTATGCTGGCTCAGAAATTCTGAGAGTTGATGTTCACAAGTCATAAAGGGGCCATCGTTCCCCACTCTGCCTTAATCCAAGTGTTGTTTTAGCCTCCTAAAATATGACATCCTCTGCAGTGTATATTTATCTATCCCACAAATTCCGGCGCATCAAAAAAAGGATCACAGGGACTAAGGATGGGAATGCAGACGAAATCATCAGGGAGAGGTCAAGTTATAAAAAGAAAAAGCAGGAGCTTAGTTATTAAATGAGTAGAGAGCTTTGGGGCTAAAGCTTGATAGAATATGATAGAAATGGATTAGCGTTGGACAGGAAACGGAGCAGTTGCTCCAGATGGCTGAACCATTAAGATAACACAGATGATATGAGGCTCTGGTACTCAGCTGGTAGGACTTTCAGTTGAGGTTCATTCGTGAGTTGATTGCCCCTGAGAATCCCAAGTACGGCTGATGGTTTCTTTGCTAACCTTTGACAGTTATAACATACACCAGTGCTTTTTTCACATTCTAGGGCCACCAGGACCAAAAGGGGATCAAGGCAATGAGGGAATGGAAGGTGAACCTGGCCGACCTGGTATGCCTGGACTGCAAGGTAGTGTGTTATTAGTCAAAGTGTTTATGTCAATCCTGTGCTGTTACTGAGTGACTATAGCAGAGACCTAGAAAGCCCAAACCCTCTTCTAGGAAATCCTAAAAGGAAAAAAAAACCTCCCTAAGCATTGTCTGCTAAAAGAGGATAATAATAATATTATCCTAAAAGAGGATAATAAGATGACTGGAAAGATCCCTTTTTGCTCAAGATGCTGAAACCTTCTGTTATTCCTTCATAGGGTTCAATGGACTGGTCTAAATTAAAAAGCTGTTTCCTGGGCAAAATAGGTGGCATTAAAATTTGAGTTTTTTAAAATTCTGCTGTTATAGAATTATAATAGCATGCATCATGTATCATATACATTTGCTCTTGAAGCAAATTAGTCTCTCTGCTCCCTGATTTAATTTGATGATATGCAGTTCCTCTTGATTGCATGCAATTCCTCTTCATGTTTTTATTTTAGCAAACAATAGACATTTAAAAGATTATTGTGGCATTTACAGACCATCCTCAGTTTATATTGGCATTGGATCATTAGCATCTAATTGAAATGCATCATTAGATGCATTTCAATTGCAGGAACAGGGAAGTGAGAGAGATGCTTGCAAATCTGGTGCTTGAAGGAGGGGTGGAATTAGGAGGGTGGGGTTTATTTTGTGGGTTCTTAGTGAGCCTCTGAAGGTTTCAAGAACCACTTCTCCCCTCTTTTCAAACCAATGTTTGTAAAGGGAAATTAAATTAAATCCCTGAAAGAGATTTGCAAGCTAAATAGAAGCTTATGTTATATATGTTGTTAAAGCTTTGGCCAAAGAACCAGGCCATTATTAACTGCTCACAATTGGCTTAAATTTCTGCCCCAGCAGAATTAAGACAGAAAGGTGGTGGAGAATCAGTTGCCTTGAGATATATGAGAGCAGTCCTTTCACTGTGTTCAGCCACTGTTTTAAAGCAGAGACTGTCCAGGGTTTAAGAAGTTCCCACAACTTTTTGTGGCCCGTCAGCGGTCTGTGCAGTTAGCTGATTCCGACAGTGAGGAGGCTGGTGTGGTGCTGTGCCAGCAGCCTGTGCAGTTGGTACTTGAGATGGACATTGAAGAGGCTGGAGAAGATGTGGTGCCAGAGGTGGGGATTCAGCCAGGGCCTTCGGAGCCTCCAGAAGCTCCCATAAGTGAAGAGGAAGAAGAGGAGGAGCCTCATCGATGCATGAGTGCGCAGAGCTGTGAAAAGGCAGGAGTGGCTCCTCAGGAGGAGGTCTCCTCAAGAGTAAGGCTTGGGGCTAATTGGCCGCTCCCTTAGCCTATTTAAGGAAGGATGACGACTGATGCAATTTGCAGGAAACAACTTTGTTCAAATTCCTTCGCGTCTGGATTCCAGAAAACGTTTGATTTGGCTCTTGTTTCTCTCTTATCAGTTTTCCTGCAAATTGCTTCTGGGCATTCTGCCAACTATAGTAAGATTATGGTTATCTGAAATACTGTGCCTTAGAACTGAGTTATTATTCTTTGAATTCTTGTTGGCTGTTAATGAAGTTAAATTGATTGACGAGGAGCCTGTCTCCCAGGCTTCAATCACTTCCTTGGCTGTTTTTGTGCCTTCTCATCCAACAATCTTAGTAGCTGCAGAATGGAATGTGTGTCCTTGTTCATTGCAGTGTGAGTCTACCAACGAATTTGGGTCTCCATGCAGGGGATGTTGATAAGTTACATTTTTAAAAATACCTCTCTGCCGATCAGGCATCTCAGCTGGGATCGTCAGAGACTTTTCAAAGCATTTTTTTAACCACCTCTTCGGCCAAGAGGTTGTAGAAAAAAATGCTTTGAAAAGCCTCTGATGATCCCAGCTGAGCTGCGGGATCATCAGAGGCTTTTTTAAAAAACTTTTAAAAGCATTTTTTCATCGGAAGAAGTTGTAGAAAAAATGCTTTTAAAAGTAAAAAAAAAAGCCTCTGATGATCGTGTGGCTCATCTGGGCATGGGGGGTGGGGGGCGGCGCAGGGATTTTTGCTACCGGTTCTCTGAACCACCCGCTGCCATTGCTACCGGATTGGGCAATCCAGTCTGAACCGGAAGCATTTCACCCCTGCTACTTAGTGCAGTTCCACAATTAGGAGAGCTACATGGCATGTAGGCTAGGCTTGTTAGTTTTATTCTTTGTAAAGCATTATGCATGCATTTTTTTTTTTAAAAAAAGCAAACTCTACAAACGTCTGAGACTTGTTCTGCTTGTTTTGTTTTGTTTTCCATCTTGAATGTAGGGTATCCTGGTGAAAGAGGACAACGAGGGCCAAAAGGGGACAAAGGAGATATTGGCCAACGTGGGCTACCTGGCCTCCGGGGAATGACAGGTATTGTATTTGCTGTTTGTTGATGTTCTGATAACAAAATTGGATACAAAACCACCATAATTTACCAAAAGAGGTGTTTGTTCAAATTTCATAATTGCCCTTTCCTGCAAAACTCTAGGTGAAGAAAGCTGTTGATTTCTGTTTCAGATAAAACCTATGCCTGCAGCTCTCCTTCTGTAGCCTAAACTATTGCCTATGTTGAAAAGCCTGGAGTGAAATACTATTATAAAAAAATTCACATTTGGAATTTGAATTCAAATTTGCATTTGGAATTTGATGTTCAAATCTGGCAGCAAATTGAATTCCCAGCTGTAATCTTGTGAGGGCTTTGATTACTTAAATTAGCATGCTCTGTCCAAAAATATTACATTTGATTCCATGTTAGAAATTAGGAACAACATAGTTTGCTATATTATTGGAAGCTAACTATTAAATGCCAGACAAAAATGTTCACATACAGCAAACATACCCCAATGACATGACCTTCATCTACAGAGAATTGGGGATGGGCTAGCTCTGTTTGTAAGTGATTGCTGCTTATCTCATATTACATAGATAAATGAACACATGAACTGCATCTTTACAAATCTCTTACAGCTAGAATGTAGATTCAGAATAAAAATATGTTCCTGAAGCTCAGCTATTTCACATCTGAACTGCTAGAAGAATTTGTCCTTTACCTTCTTATGGATTAAATGTCAGTTTTTTTCTGATATGCTATTGGAAAGGAGTTTGATGTATTCTGTAAATAATAGTGTACAGACACAGAAGTTACGGCTTCTCTACCAATTCCTGCTGAAGTTTCATATGAATGCCCCACCATCTCAGAAGTCTTTCCTTCTAATGGTTAGGATTCTTGATCTAATCTAGCAAAGAGTCCATATTCTGGATGCCATGATACAAAACCTTGGAGACAAAACTAGGAGAATATTTATTTAAGTATTGGTATCCTGCCTTTATTATTTTTTATAAATCACTCAACGTGGCGAACATATCCAACACTTCTTCCTCTTTCTGTTTTCCTCACAACAACAACCCTGTGAGGTGAGTTGGGCTGAGAGAGAGTGACTGGTCCAAGATCAGCCAGCTGGCTTTCATTGCTAAGATTGAACTTGAATTCACAATCAACCACTTTCTAGCCCGAAGCCTTAACCACTAGACCAAATGGGAATATAGGCAACATTTCTTTAACTTTTTGACTGGCAATCAAGGGGTTGGTGCTTTTTTATTCAAGTAAGTGGCATTTTGTTGCTATGGTTAAGTTCGTGGCTTTCACATCCTTCTTGGAGGGGATCACTCCCCCTTGCTTCCCCCTCTCCTCTGTGCATTGGTACTTGCCAGCAAGCAATTTGATAGGTGACTTGTGCAAAAATATAAGATCAGAGTCAATTTTCTTTTGATATGAGCCAAGCAATTCCCTTTTAACCGCACAGTCAATTAAATGCATATTTTGGGATTTTCTCTCTCTCTTTTTTTCCTGAGCCCAAGTGGGTGGCATGGGCTACAAAGCACTTTAAAGGTTTCAGTAGTGTTGAAGGCCAGATCCTATAAAAATGTAAGACACATCTTGCTGGATCAGACCAAAATGGCTTCACCCAGTTCAACTTTCTGCTTCCAACATCAACCTGTCAGAAGCTTCTGAAAAAAACACACAGGCTGGGCAGAGTTGTAGTCTCTGATTTATTTGCAAGCTTCCAGTCCAACTCTTTTAAACTAAATCATGGCTCTCTTGTAGCACTTTAAAACAGCAGGAGGAGCTGAAAAGGTAAGATAGATCATCTTTCTAACCCACTCCTCTATCTTTTAAGCACTTCATTAAGGTGATGGCAACACAGCTTCCTTGCTCCCCTTTTGCTTACAGCATCTGGAATCCCATAAAATGCATTCCGGATACTGTAAAGTGACAAATCTGGGGGATGGAAGAATGAACAAATGGGCAGGAGGAACACAGTTTGAGAGGGTGTTTTAAAGATTTTTAAGATGGCATGCTAGCAATGAACTCCTAAGCTAGGGAAAAGAAAGACCATCTGGCTTGGCTCGGTTCCCAGGATGTAAGTCTGAATTCCCTACATAAAAATTTCCTGATAGGTCCCCATTGCAGCTATTAGGTACACAAAACAGCTGAACCTATTCATTATATATGTGGGGATACATGCCAAATCAAACCACATGTTTAAAAACAAAACCAGCCCTTGAAATTCAACTTCTTATCAGCACAATCTCTTTTTGTGCTGATAAGAAGTTGAATTTCAAGGGCTGGTTTTGTTGGAAGAGAAAGCCGGTGAAGGAGATTTGCTTGTGGTCAGAGCTGGCCTTGCAGGTGCTGGATTTAACACATTCAACTTTGTTGAAACTCCTTGAGAGGGAGGCATTTTCTAAAATGAAAACTGCAGCATTCTTGAGCCAAGTATTTGTTGGCTCAAGGATGCTGTGAGTGCCCCCACTGGGGAAAAAAAAACCGGAGAACTTAAAAGGAATCCTACAGTTGGTTTTAGGCCAAAGGTGCACCTAATCAAGTATTCTGTTTCCCATATAGCCAACCAGATGACTGTGAGAAGATCTTAGGCAGGTTTGGGAGGTGGGGGCAAGGCTCTCTCCTGCTGTTTCTCGCTGGCAATTAATATACTGAAGCATGGAAATAACACCATCATCACAATGAGTAGCATTTGATTGTGCTCTCCTCCTCTTCCTCTGTGAGTTTCTATAATCCTCTTTCAGAGTTCAAGCCTATGAGCCAGAGGTGGGTTTTAGCAGGTTCTGACCAGTTCTAGAGAACTGGTAGCAGAAATTTTGAGTAGTTCAGAGAACCGGTAGTAAAAATTCTGACAGGCCCCACCCCCATCTATTCTCTGCCTCCCAAGTCCCAGCTGATCAGGAGGAAATGGGGATTTTGCAGTAACCTTCCGCTGGATTGGGGACAGAATGGAGATTTTACAGTATCCTTCCCTTGCCACGCCCACCAAGCCACGCCCATCCAAGCCATGCCACATTCACCAAGCCACACCCACAGAACCAGTAGTAAAAAAATTTGAAACCCACCACTACTACGAGCTATATGAATTAGCATTTCCAATTGCCTTTTTGGATGATCTCTTGATTCTAGGATTACAAGGGGAAAAAAATCCTATCCACTTACTGTATTTCACACCTTGCCTCAATTTGCACACATCTGTGCAAGTAACATCTTGCCTGTTATAGCATTATCTTCTATAGCGTTATAGAAGAGCAACAAAGATAATTAGGGGACTGGAGACTAAAACATATAAAGAATGATTGGTGGAATTGGATATGTCTAGTTTAATGAAAAGAAGGACTGGGGTGACATGATAGCAGTGTTCCAATATCTAAGGGGCTGCCACAAAGAAGAGGTGGTCAACCTATTCAAAGCACCTGAAGGCAGGACAAGAAGCAATGGGTGGAAACTAATCAAGGAGAGAAGCAACTTAGAACTAAGGAGTAAATTCCTGACAGTTAGAACAATTAATCAGTGGAACAACTTGCCTCCAAAAGTTGTGAATGTTCCAACACCGGATATTTTTAAGAAGATGTTGGATAACCATTTGTATGAAATGGTGTAGGGTTTCCTGCCAAAGCAGGGGGTTGGACTAGAAGACCCCAAGGGTCCCTTCCAACTCTGTTATGTAGTTGTTATTTTCTAAACTAAAAAACTTCTAAAATCTATATCCTTTCCTCACAGGGAAAATAGTCAACCCTGTACTCATTTTGGATTGATCTCCCCCCCCCCCCTTTACTGAAATAATCTTGTTCAGAAACATATTTTTGCATGTCTGCTCACTGTTTACCATCAAGAGCAAGGGACAAAAATTGCACAGCTGTTCTTTCTTGGCATAGGATTCCACCTCCAATCACATGGTCCATTGAATCCACTATCATCCAATTTGCTTGACAGCTGTTCCTACAGTTCTTTAGAGTTCTAATATGTTGCTGAAGATTGGCTTTGAATTTTTGTATAATAAAGGAATGCAAGTCCTGGGCCCTTATTTATACCCTACTTTACTGTTGAAAAAGAGCTGTTTAATAAAGAAAATGTTCAAATAAATAAGATGATTTTACATCTATTGGAAATAAGCACGAGAGGTGAATGGTTTCCCTTGAAAAGGTGAGGTTGCCATGCATAATATCCCTGTGAGCAGCGATTACATCTGGATCTGAATCTGTTTAGCATAATTCCTCTTTGTGGAATAATGCCCCGAGAATAAATCATAAAAGCCATTAAACTCAATAGGGACATTTAGAGTTCAAGTCCAATTCTGCACTGCATAGGATTCCCAATTTAAGCATTCCAGATGGGATGTTTGCAGTAGCACAGATCTATTAATTCCATGCCCTATTTTCTGGGATTATGCTGAATAATCTGTGACTCTGTATAACTTCCTTTCAAATTCTTGGAGAATGTCATCAGGTCTTCTGTCTAGTTTTCTCAAGGCAAAACACTTCACATTCCTTCATAAGTCTACGTTTTTGATGCTCTGGATATCCTCATTGCTGTTCCCTAAATCTGTTTCATTGTACTTAACTTGCACCAAAAACATAGGGCAAAGTCAGAAAGATCTACACAAACAAAAGAATCTCATTCTTTACACTGTTCCTGTCATATCCATTTGGTTTCCGGTTTTCCATTTTGCTTGCCACTTTGTCCAGTCTGTAGCGTTGTTGGACCATATCTGCCCATGGCTCCCATGTCTTAGAATAAGATTCTATATTCCAATATGTAGAAGCCACTATACTTGGAAGTGAAGCATGGAAGCTTTTTGAATTCAGAAATATAATGTACAAGTTAAAATTAAGTGAATTATAGGGATGCAAGCAGATTGAATAAGTGCTTCCCAGCAGTCAGAAAAGTTCTTTCGATTTCCCTTCACCCAGACACGATTTTGTAATCACATCATGGGAGTATGTAGCTTGTTTTTTGTCAGTGTATGAGAGTTAATGAATTGGAATAGACATGATAACAAGTCAACCAGTGGGGACTGTTTGGTGACCCAGACGACTCGGAGCCTGGGCATGGCTTAGCTTGACTGATTTGTATATTAGAGTTGCTTTGTCCTTGCAATATAGCCTCTGTATTATATAGATTCTGTGCTTCTGGATTCTGATTTCTGGTTCTGGCTTCTGCTGCAATGGATATTGTATACATGCATCATGCTTTATATTACTGTATATAAAGAAGTTTCTTTTATACATGAATCCTGCCGAATTCTTTACTTGTGTGCTGGTTGGATTGCTGAAAATTCTGACATTTTTAGAGAACCCCAGGATGGAAATATAGATATATCCTGAACTTCATTGGTAATTTGGGAAACATTATCAATTTGGTTTTTATTTTGGTTTCAGTTGCTCCTTATCAAATAAGAATATTGGTAAATATACTCACTTCCTATAAAGGTACTTTAGATAAGTTCTCCTGAGTATGTTACATACTCAGCAATACTTTTGGAGAAAAAAACACAACTACTTTTAAAGACCTGGGTGACTAAGAATATTCATAGACATTTACTTTTAAAGAGGGTGTACTTGGAAAAATAATTGTTGCTAGCCATTGATTTTTTTTTTTAATGCCATTTTGATTGTTCACAATCTGTCTTCAGGGGATAGAAAGAGAGATAAAAGTTTTGGGAAATGAAAGAACCCTGCAGACTGCTGGCTCCTCTGCCAATGCAAACAGACACGGGTAACACCCCGAGGCCAAGATAAACTTTAATAGTAAGAAGGGAATCCTGCTGGGTTGTTCGTAATACTTTTCCCAGACCCAGGAATGTCAAGCTGGGCAAATGGAGACAGGGGTTCAAAGAAGATCTTACCTTTTGCTATTAAACCCAGATTTCAGATTCATGATATTTACTAGATGTGTGTGTGTGTGTGTGTGTGTGTTTTAAATCACACATGTTGCTATTTACTTGCTTAAAGGTTTTTCTTATAGTAGTACAGAGATAAGTGTTGACTTTGCTATATGTAACTGTAATGGATTTTCACTACTGCTGTTGATTCTCTCTGTTCCCCAGAGTTAGGCAAACTTTTTTTTTTATTTTGCAGAATATATATTTGTGGGCAACTGTAAAACTTGTATAGCATAAGAAGCATGCTGGAGAGAAAAGAAGGCTTTTCTGTGGAAAAATTATTCCATGTCTATACAAAGACAGCTTTGGAGCCAATGATACATTGATTTCTGCTTTTATACTCCCCCCCCCTCTATATGTGTGTATGTGTGTGTGTGTGTACATACACACACTATATACATCAGTGGTGAAATCCTCCATGGATTGCCACTGGTTTGCTGCCTGTGCATGCGCGATGTGTGCCAAACGCACACCAAAAGCATGCTGCATGGGCATGCACAGTATGTGCCAAACACACGCTTCGCGTGGAAAAAGAACACTTCACAAGGTAAGTAGAATAGCGAGGGAGTGGGAACAGCTGTGCTGCACGATTTAGTTTTAAACCATGCGGCACAGCTGATCGTCTGAAATACCAGTTCAAATGAACCAGTAGTTTTTATCACTACCAGTTTGCCGAACCAGGGTGAACCAGTAGCATTTCACCCCTGATATACATACATATACATACATACATACCAGTGGTGAGTTCCTCCCGGTTCGGCCCGGTTCTCCCGAGCCGGTAGCGGTGATGATATGACATCACCAAACTGGTTCTCCCCCCCCCATTCCCCTGTGCCCCCCCTGCGCCTCCACCTACCCACCCCCCACGTTATTCTTACCTTTTATTTGGCCCCACTCCCAATCTATTGCTGTCTCCTGACTCTCCGCTGATGGCTAGAGGGAAAAATACTGTTTAAACTCTTGCCCCGGGGCTTCAAAGGGCTGTCCTACAGCTGATCAGTGTTAAAAGAAAACAAATGAGTAGACTAGTGCCTGCAAAAAATAAATGGGTAGATCAGTACAGTTCTGCAAGCAGTTAAAAGCCTGATAGACCAGTACCTCTGCTAAATCCTAAATAATTGTCACATGACCATCAAGCCACACCCACAAAATAAGCCACACCCACAGAACCGGTAGTAAAAAAATTTAGAACTCATCCCTGATACAGACATACATACATATACATATATATTTATTCTGGTTCACTTTTAGCAAAGCATATGTATTGACTATATAATGCTGCAGACTGGAAAATTGGGTTGTAAAAGGTATCTCAGCACACAAAAGTGGGGGGCGGGGGGGAGGCATCGGAAGCATTTCAAAAGGGATCCTTCCTAGTTTTTTGGAGAATAAAAGGAGAGGAAGGAGAAAATACTTTCAGTCTTGCAAGATTCTATGGAAGGAAACTTACAATAAAATTAGCGTTAGAACTCATGGTTGTGCATCTTTGTCTGAAAAACTGAATCTCAAAGGGCTAATCCAGAGTAGAATTAAACCCATTCATAGCATCTAGAATGAACGCTTCAGGTCCAAAATAATAAGTAATTTATATGTTCCAATATGAGATCTGCATTTCTGAACTGTCTAGTCTTATGATAGAAAAAAAAGGAGTGGAAAGGAAATAATCTCTGCAATCTGTAGGAAGCAGACCGAAATAAAAACCAAACTGCATAAATCTCCCAGCCAGGGAACCAGTGGTGGGATTCAGCTGGTTTGGGCCGGCTTAAGCAGTTTAATTGCTGGCTGGCCCCACCTCACCCCACCCCACCCCTCCCTGCCACACCCCTTCCAGGAGTCCCCACGTGCCCCATTTTGGCTCCCAAGTAAATGCAGGGAGGCCTCCCAGGTCCAAAATGGGATATGGGGGGCGGTACCCCGTGGCCCATTTTTGCTCCCAGGAGGCTTCATGGAGGCCAAAATGGGGCATGGGGATGGAGGACCCTCCCCTGTAGCCAATTTTCGCTCCCAAGGGGCTGCCGGGAGGTCTACTAGGCCCAAAACAGAGCCCGGGGGGGGCGGCACGTCCTACCCCGCAGCCCTTTTTTGCTCCCAGGGGGGTGCAGGAGGCCAAGTGCTGCCTGTCACACCCCCTGGCCATGCCCACCATGGCCACACCCACCCAGCTGGTCATTAGGGCAGAGAACTGGTTGTTAAATTATTTGAATCCCACCACTGCAGGGAATACAGGGTCAAGATTAAGACAGAAAATAGGGAGGTGCTTGTTTGCTAACTCTACCCTTGCATAAAGTAGAATAGAATAAAGATAGCAAAGAATTGACAATTTGGAAGTGGCGTCTCCAATACAAACATGCCTGGGTTCTAGTTATCACACCTTGGGTTTTGTATATTTAATACAGAGGGTTATTTTTTAAGCGAGAAAATCAAGTTTTTTCTAGACACTTTAGGTCAGTGATGGCTAACCTTTTTGCCATTGCGTGCCAAAAGTGGGGGGAGCGTGGTGGAGTCACATGCATGTGTGGCCACATCCATAATTCTATGTGCCCCACCCCTCCATGCTCCCCCCACTTTTGGCACGTGATGGCACAGTGGGCCAGGTAGACTCGTTTTTTGCTCTCCCCAGGCTCCAGAGCCTTTCTAGGAGCCTGGGGAGGGCAAAAATGGCCTCCCCCCCCGAGGCTCTCTGAAGGCCAGAAACAGTGTGTTTCCTGACTTCTGGTGGGCCCAGAAGGCCCGAAAATCAACTGGCTGGCACACGCATGCATGCCAGAGCTGAGCTCGTGTGCCCTCCGATATGGCTCCACATGCTACCTGTGGCACCCATGCCATAGGTTCGCTATCACAGCTTTTGATAGTGGTTTTTATTTTTTTTTTTTTGCCTCCCTTCCAACCTTCTTTTGGTGCTTTGCCAGTTCTGTCTTCAACTGTACAACCTGATCTAGTCAGAGAACTCCATCTGGGCAATTTCATAATGCTTGAGTTAGTTCCTCCATGCACTAGAAAACGGCAAGGTTTCAGCCTCTGTGCTTCTATCGATAGCGTGTATCTTTTGGCAACGTCCCATGAATAAAATAATATAACTGTTATTTGCATTATGCCCAGCCATGGTCTATCTTAAAAGCAGACCTGGTGAAAACAACAGTCTCTAGCATTTGAAGGGAAAATAATGCTTTAAAAAAGCTTCTTTTTTTTTTAGTTAAAAAAATAAAATGAAAAGTTGATATGCTACGCGATAAAAGTGCCTATTAATTTCCAAACCATGGATCCCATAGGCATTCTTAGAAAATAGAAATAATGCTGGGATGCAGCCGACCTGTTGAAAAACAGAAAACCAAACAGAGAACTGGGATTGGGAGAGACAAAATCTGAGCAATTTTTATCCTTTTTCCTTCCAATAATAGGATCGTTTTTGAATGGTCGTGACTTTTGTGAGATTGTCCATGATATGCAAATCATTCAGGTGTGCGCATGTAGAGGCAACCTGTTTGCCTTCTCAAGGGTCTAGTCATTTTCTATACTCCAGCATGGCATATAGCATGTCCTACATTAAAATGGGGTCTTTTAGTTGATTTGAGAGATTGTACAAGACTAGGATGCTGATGGTGATGCAATTTCTAGACCTCCAATTCATTCTTTGTACGTGTATCAGAGGTGGGTTTCAGCTGGTTCTGACCAGTTCTGGAGAACCGGTAGCGTAAATTTTAAGTAGTTCGGAGAACTGGTAAATATCACCTCTGACTGGCCCCGCCCCCATCTATACTTTGCCTCCCGAGTCCCAGCTGATCAGGAGGAAATGGGGATTTCGCAGTAACCTTCCCCTGGAGTGGGGGAAGGAATGGGGATTTTACAGTATCCTTCCCCTGGAGTGGGGGAAGGAATGGGGATTTTATAGTATCCTTCCCCTGGAGTGGGGAGGGAATGGGGATTTTACAGTATCCTTCCCCTGGAGTGGGATGGGAATGGAGATTTTACAGTATCCTTCCCCTGCCACAGCCACGAACCCATGCCATGCCCACGAAGTCACGCCCACAGAACTGGTAGTAAAAAAATTTGAATTCCACCACTGACGTGTATCTATGAATCTGTGTGTTTGTGTGTGTGCATGTATGCCTAAATGATAGTGTAAGAGTTTGATTTTCTGCATATAAGCAAGCAGGCACATTCAACAACAGCTAAGATCTGATTCTCTTATCACTGGCTATGAAATGAACTATGCTTTTTAGTTGTACTAAATATTCAAAACTGAATATAAAAAACCCCTTTCCCACATGGTATGAACATGCCCACTAAAAATGTGTTTCTTGCCAAGTGAGTAACAGCAGGTTGACATTGGAGTTATTACTAGAAAAGTGCTGGCCTTCCAGCATTCAAATAGAACTATGTTGGGATGTAGGAATTTTGAGAAGTGTCAAGCCATTTGGAAGACATCAACTCTACACAGAAACTTTTAGTTTAAAATAAAGGTTGATATCCCTCCCCCCCTGCCCTCCCCAATCTGTTTCACTTTCACCCTGATAGTTTTCTGGAAGTACTTAACATTTTGGCAGTTTTCCCTGGGCCTGGTTTAGGCTGCTTATAAATTTTGTTCAGGATTATGTTTATATGGATCCATAGGCTTTTCTTTTTATTGTTTTCTGTTTTATTTTTCAGTGTAAGTCACCCATGTTTGCTCTGAAATCAGGTGGTCTTAAATCTTCCATTGAGGACCTGTATATTGCACGAGTCAAAAAGAGGGCTGTGAAAATATTTACAGACCCCTCACATCCTGGACATAAACTGTTTCAACTCCTACCCTCAAAACGACACCATAGAGTACTGCACACAAGAACAACTAGACACAAGAACAGGTTTTCCTTCCATCTCTGTGCTAAACAAATAATTCCCTCAACACTGTCAAACTATTTACTAAGTCTGCACTGTTATTAATCTTCTCATCATTTCCACCATCCATCTCCTTCCACTTATGATTGTATGACTGTAATTTTGTTGCTTGTATCCTTACGATTTATGCTGATATTGTTTCCTGATTGCATCATTTGTACCCTATGACTATCATCAAGTGTTGTACCTTATGATTCTTGATGAACGAATCTTTTCTTTTATGTACACTGAGAGCGTATGCACGAAGACAAATTCCTTGTGTGTCCAATGCGACATTCTTGATCATTCACATACATTGATAGCTTTCGAATGAAGCAATTATGCCCTGATTAATGATGTGACATGTCATTCATGGGTCAGAGGCAACTGGACTGATGAATTTGGGGTGTCATTATGGGGCACGTCCAAATTGTTTACTGTTCGTTGGCCTAATAAATAAGCTGCAACTGAGCCCTGCAGGACAGAAAATTTGACAAAGATTTATTTTTTTAGCTTTTTATCCAACTATGCATGTCAAACATAAATAAATGGATGCAATTAGGGTAACAAATGGGTTATTAATTTAGCAATTTTGTTTTCAATATATCAATAAGGACAGCAGGTTAGGAGACTGACAGGTCTAATTAATATAGCACAGTTCTTCCATGACAACCGCATTGCAATTAATGGGGGCCCACCAAGAGCACTTTTTAAACGGCTTATCATTGGGCATCAAAATGTCTTAGAGCCATATGGTCCTGATACTGATTTCTAAGTTTATAATTTTCTACATGATACTTTTTTCTTCTATTTTCAGGTGAGCGGGGCCCAAAGGGAGAAAAAGGCGAGAAGGGAAACCAAGCTGGAGAAACAGGTATCGTATACCTTAAACGCCCAGTCTCCAGTCCCCTAATCATCCTAGTTGCTCTTCTCTGCACTTTCTCTAGTCTCAACATCTTTTTTATAGTGTGGTGACCAAAACTGGATGCAGTTAGACTACTAAGACTAGGTGTAGTCTTACTAAGGTTTTTTTTATTACTTTTGATAGGAAATATAATCTCTCAAAGTCGCCCTTTCTGCATACTACTTGATTATCAATATGTACCCATCATGCTATTTTCCTTTGGAGCCATGCTATGCAAATCACAGAAAAGGAGTAAGAAATTGTAAAGCAAAGATAAGGAAAAAGAAACAGCAAAATTCATTTTATACCAACACTATTCACTATATCTCTTTGTAATTTTCTGTCTTTGTACATCGTTCTTGTTTCTACTAAATCCATACATTGCCTTTTGTCCTTTAAAAACCTCACCTTTCCCTTTCTGAATATCACATCTCCTCCATCCAGTGGTGGGATTCAAATAATTTAACAACTGGTTCTCTGCCCTAATGATTTCTTCCAATAACCAGTTCACCAACCTGCTCAGAAAGTTAACAACCGATTCTCCCAAAGTGGTGCGAACTGGCTGAATCCCACCACTGACTCCATCCAACCACAACTATCTCAGTCTTCCTCTTCTCTGAACTTACTATCATGAGTATTTTTTCCTTTTGATACTCTTTCATGCTTACTATATGAGAAAGATATCTCAACTAGTCACTCCTTGTGACTAGTTCTTTTCTCATGGACTCAGCGCCCATTCTTTACAAACTCTGTCTCTTCCTGTTTTACACAAGACTTTAGTACAGGTAGCCCTTGACTTAACGACCACAATTGAGCTCAAAATTGATGTTGCTAAGTGAGACATGTATTAAGTGAATTTTGCCCCATTTTATGACCTTTCTTGCCACAGTTGTTAAGTGAATCACTGCAGCTGTTAAGTTAGTAACATGGTTGTTAAACGAATCTGGCTTGCCCATTGACTTTGCTTGTCAGAAAGTTGCAAAAGCTGATCACATCATCCCGATACATTGCAATCCAGGGGTGAAATGTAAAATTTGTTACTACAGGTTCTGTGGGCATGGCTTGGTGGGGGGGGAAATGTGACTGCGTGGGCGTGGTCAACTTCTGACATGCAAAGTCAGCGAGAAAGCCAGATTCACTTAAAAATTGTGTTACTAATTTAATATCTGCAGGGATTCACATAATAACTATGGCAAGAAAAGTTGTAAAATTGGGCAAAATTCACTTAACAAATTTCTCACTTAAAAACACAAATTCTGGGCTCAATTGTGGTTGTAAGTCAAGGACTACTTATTGTTGTGGCCTGCAATGGCCTGTGAAGCTGCTAGCTGATTCTGACAGTGAGGAGGCTGGTGTGGTGATTTGCCAGCAGCCTGTGCAGCTGGCACCCGAATCAGACAATGAGGAGGGTAGAGAAGATTTGGTGCCAGAGGTGGGGATTCAGCCAGGGTCTTCGGAGCCTCCAGAAGCTCCCATAAGTGAAGAGGAAGAAGAGGAGGAGCCTCTTCTCGATGCATGGGCACGCAAAGCTGCCAAAAGGCAGGAGTGGCTCCTCAAGAGGAGGTCTCCTCGAAAGTAAGGATTGGGGCTAATTGGCCACTCCCCTAGCCTACTTAAGGAAGGACGATGACTGAGGCAATTTGCAGAAAACAACTTTGTTCATATTCCTTCGCGTATTGACTCCAGAAACGTCTGATTGGCTCTTGCTTCTCTATTAGTTTTCCTGCAAATTGTTTCTGGAGTAAGCTTATGGTTATCTGAAAAACTGTGCCTCAGAATTGAGTTATTATTCTTTGGACTCTTGTCGGCTGTTAATGAAGTTAAATTAACAGCCTTTGTTCAGAAAAGACTGATTTAAACTGCACTTGTGTTTGAACAACTACTAAGAAAGCTCATTAGTAGTCCTTAATTAGGAAACTAAGGATTGTACGAACTTTATATGTGCTGCCTTCTTTGGGGTCCATAGCTGGGGCAGAACATACACACTTTTACATTCCCGGGTGATTACATCACAAATATCACCACAAGAATTCCTTATACATTTATACAAAAATCATTAAACAACTAAGAACGTGCCACAGATCTGTTTTTTGTTTCTTGCTCAACACTGAACCATTTGCTAAGCATTCCATGTAATCTTATGCATGCTTTGTTTTCATCTAATACCACTTTAAATCTCATTCAGCAACCAACTTTTATCTCCTTATTTGTGGAAAGCAGTTGATAAATCAAGCCCACTTATTTAATTATACACTTTCACTAAATTAACCACTAAATAAATTTTATTACATTCATATGTTTCTCAATGGGCAACTGAAAAGCAAAATTTGATCTGTATACTCATTGCCCAGTATAAACCTGGACTGCACTTCCTAAATGCAATTGCTGTTATAACTTGTACTTTTCAAAGATAATTCTACTTAATACTTTCCCAGCTACATTTAACAAAGTAATCCCTGTCTAGTCTTCCATACACTTTTATTACTTTTCTCTATTACCAGTAATGGCCTTCTTCCAGTAGTCCAGCACAGATGCAGGCTTCATTAAACAAATTACATAGCAGCTTCTTTAAAAAAAATTACATCCATTATTCTAATGTTATTTCATTATAATTCCTGTTCCTGCAATTTTGCCATTTTTAACATATCCACAGGATTTATGCTGTCCTTTTCAATATGTTTGTTGAATATTTATAGTATTCTTTTCCATTGTACTCTTTAACATCATTATCACCATATTAATCTCACAAATAGTCTTTCCAGGACTGTCTCGCTTTCAATTTCATCCCAAATTATTTCATCACTTTTATTTTGAATTCCATTCTTTCTGGTGAATGTTCCTTATTTAGCCTTTTCCACCCACTTTACAAAACAATTTTTATTTTATAATTGCTCTGAATTTTCTCTTCCTTTTAACCTTTGGGTTACTCTCTTTGATTATGTTCTTTGCGATTATCTTCTCTTCTCTGGATACATTGTGTTTTTGAAACTAATTATCTTCTCCTAAATAGATATACACAGCAGTCATCATTCTCATTCATTCTGGTATCGCTAAATGTCGCAATCTGTTTTTCTTTTCTTTTCTTTTTTTGACAAGTTTTATTGGTTTCCCCCCCAACACACACCCACATATTTTTTGAAATAGAGTATTTACCATATTATATCATATCTAATTCATCATTTCCAAATATATTAGTTACAGTTTCTGCTAAAGTGTTTTTTTTCCAATTTGTTAATCAAATCTTAATTTTTCTATTCTTATTTTTCTAAACAGTATCTTCTTTCACCCTCAAATTCTATTTTTTCTATTCTTAATCATATACATTCTCCTTAATTTTATTTTTTATTAATCCAATCTTTATCTTAATATATTTAAACGTGTTGGGGGATGCCTTTCTTCCATTTCATCTTTTTTGTTTTACAGCAATCTTTCTTCTCTTTCTCTTCCTCTCCCTCCCTTCTTTTGTCCTTCCTACTTCCTTCTTCCCTCCTCTCCTATTCCTTCTCTACTTCCCCTCCCTTTCTCCCCCTCCTCCTTTCCACGCCATCCCTCCTACTCTTATCCCCTGTTCCTTTCCTCCTCTCCTCTTCCCTTTCTTCTGTTCCTCTCTCCCCTTCCCCCTTTCTTCAATCTCCCTACTCCTTTTTTGTCTCTCTCTCTATTGCTATATTCATTTTCAATTCAATGCTTTTTTTCTATGGTGTCCAGGCATCTCCATTTTTCTCTCCCTTTATTGCATATATTCCTCAAAATTCCCATCGTATTTTAAAATTCTGAACATTATGTTTCAACTTGTTTCATTTTTACCTTAATTTTTTTAACTTAATTAACTTTCCACCTCTTTCAACCTTTGTGATCTTATTCCCAATCATGTCATCTAACAGAATAGATTTTTCTACGTTCATTCTGAACATAGAACTATTTTTCCTTGAAGAACATCTCTGTTACATTATTTTTTATACACCACTCAGACTCACATAGGTGAGATGGTTGACTATATAAATGTGATAAATAAAAAATATATAAGTAAATAATCACTCATTGAACCATATGAATTTCTACATTTGTACACACCTGTAAAAGCCTTGATGGCACAAATTTTTATTTTTTGACATGCAGTTAGTCCTTTCACCCATAACTAAAGATCACTTTCCCATAGGCAGCAGTGAAATCCACCCCCCCACTCCCCCACCCCGATTCTATCAGGTTCACTGAACCTGTAGCGCCGGCGGTGGGAGGCTCCACCCACCCGCTGGAACATCATTATGTCCCCTTTTTTTACCATCTGCACATTTGTTTTTACCATCTGTTCTTCTTACAATCAAAGTCCAACATTCCATATGCCATGATTGTTACTGTAAATGTAAAGATTGAAGCTGGTGAAGCAAGAATATTTCATTCTCATAAGCCATTGTGTAAATAAGTAGATGGCAGATATTTTCAAGACTGATAAAAGAACACTCCCTAATTTTAAAAAAGGGGAGGAAGAGACCCAAGAATTGAACCTTGGAATTAATGTATATTTTATACACAATACATTATATAATGCCTTAATCATAGTGTTGTGCAAAGAATCGATTGATCGATTGATCAAATCATTTTTGATGCCTAGCTATCACATAGATTAGGTTTTCTTTAGGATTGTGGTACAGAAAGATAAATATTTAACATCCAGTAGTAGTAGTAGTAGTAGTATTTATTTATTTATTTATTTATTTATTTCAATTTATATACCGCCCTTCTCCCCGGGAGGGGGACTCAGGGCGGTGAACAACCAAATTTAAAACACATATAATACAAACATTAAAAGAATTTTAAAATTGAATTAAATCATTGGCGTTCCAAATAAAAATCTCAACCCCGTTAAAATACCCAATTTAAAACCCCAGAAATCAATAATAGCGAAAAATTTTTTGTTAAAACCCCATTAAAATCAATCAAGCAAGGCCGGCTTGTTGGAATAAATAGGTCTTAAGGGCCTTTCGGAAAGTGCGGAGGTCCGGGATCAAACGAATTTCTGGAGGCAGCTCGTTCCATAGGGTGGGTGCCCCCACAGAGAAGGCTCTCCCCCTGGGGGCCACCAGCCGACATTGCTTGGCTGATGGCACCCTGAGAAGGCCCTCTCTCTGTGAGCGTACTGGCCAGTGGGAGGTTATCGGTAGCAGCAGGCGGTCCCGCAGGTATCCCGGTCCCATGCCATGGAGCGCTTTAAAGGTCAAAACTAACACCTTGAAGCGCACCCGAAAGACCACCGGAAGCCGGTGCAGCTCGCGCAGGAGAGGTGTCACATGGGAGCGCCCTGTCGCTCCCATAATCACCCGCGCGGCCGCATTCTGGACCAGTAGTAGTAGTAGTAGTAGTAGTAGTAGCAGTAGTAGTAATAATAAATCAACAATTTAAAAATAAAGCAATACATAAAAATAATTTTCCCAACACTCCTAAACTCCTAGGATTTAAATAATAATTTTGAATTCAGCTAATATTTATAAGGGAGGAGGAGACGGTTTCTCCAGTAAAGCATTTTCTGATCAGGGCTCTGGTTGTAATTGCTACTATTGTGTTGTGGTGCAGCAAGATATCAGAAGTTGCTTCACATGGCTCTCATTATGTATTTTTGCTTGTTCTCTTCTCTCCCCCTCCCCCCAATCCAGTTGAATCCCAAAACCACATACAGCAATAGCATGGCCCTTCTCATGAGCTTTGTTTTTTTTCAAGTCAGATCTACTGAGCCACCAGAGAGGAGCAGCAGTCCAAAACTGAAGTGATATACACGTTACTATGTGGCTAAAATGGGATTGAATGGCTTGGAATTCAGTTTTTAGTAGACTTGTCTGCTATAGTCCAGAGGGCAGGAACAAAACCAATGGTTAAAACTAGAAGGAGAGAGGTTCAGACAGGAGGAACTTCCTGACTGTACATGGTGTTTGCCAATGGAACAAGTTTCTGCATTAAGTGGGGAATTTTGCTTTGTTTGAAGGCCATAAGTGAGAGATGGATGGTTACCAGTGACAGGTGATGCTGGTGAGGTTGAGTTGAATTTGAGGCTCAAAAAGATGACCTCTAAAGTCTCTTCCAACTTGATGATTCTGTAGTTTTATGACACTCTATATCAGAGATATCAAACTCAATTTCACTGAGGGCCGCATCAGGGTTGTGTTTGACCTTGGGGGGCCAGGGGAGGCCATGGCCAGCTCAACATCACTCGTTCTGTGCCTGTGATGGCCTGAGTGCTCTGCCAGCGAAAACGGGTTCTCGAGCCCCAGTTTTGGCTGCAACGGCCTCCTGCAACCCTCTGCCAGTGAAAACGGAGCTCTATATAGATAGATATTCCTCCATATATTTATTATTTATTTATTATATTTTATTAAATTTTTATACTGCCCTTCTCCTGCTGGACTCAGGGCAGTGACAGCTTTGCTTGTCAGAAGATCACAAAAGGGGATCACGTGAGCTTGGGATGCGGTCATAAATATGAACCAGTTGCCAAGCTTCTGGATTTTGATCACATGATCATGGGGATGCTGCAAAAGTCGTAACTGTGAAAACCTGTCATAGGTCACTTTTTTCAGTAGTAAAAAAACTACTGTTGTAACTCTGAACAGTCACTAAATGAACTGTTCTAAGTTGAAGACCATCTGTATACTCCATTCAGATGTATCTCTTTCTCATGCATATATTATATATCGTCTTTATTTTGAAAAAAACCCAAGGTAAAATTAGGGGTTTTTTCATACTAAATACAAAACAGACATAGCACTTAGACTTATACACCACTTCACAGTGCTTTACAGCCCTCTCTAAGCAGTTTTACAGAGTCAGCATATTGCCCCCAACAATTTGGGTCCTCGTTTTACTGACCTCGGAAGGATGGAAGGCTGAATCAATTTTGAGCCTGGTAAAAGGAGGTTTATTGACAAATAAACACACAAAGACATAGACCAGTGATGGCTAACCTTTTTGCCATCGCGTGCCAAAAGCAGGGGGAGCCCGGTGGGGTCATACGCACATGTGCCCACATCCATACTTCTGTGCACCCCAACCCTCCCCATGCTCCCCCCGTTTTTGGCATGCGATGGCACTGTTGGCCTGGAAGTCCCGTTTTTCACTCTCCCCATGCTCCAGAGCCTTTCTAGGAGCCTGGGGAGGGCAAAAAGGGCCAGTCCCACCCCCCCAGAGGCCCTCCGGAGGCTGGAAACAGTGTGTTTTCTGACTTCTGGTGGGCCCAGAAGGCCCAAAAATCAGCTGGCCGGCACACACATGCATGCCGGAGCTGAGCTCGCGTGCCCACCGATATGGCTCCATGTGCCACCTGTGGCACCCGTGCCATAGGTTCTCCATCACGGACATAGAAGTCATATAGACATTCCTCAGGAATTTCAATTCTGGCATTCTAGACTTAAGTCCATTTCCGGGGCCCAGTTGACTGGAATGAAAAATGTATTTTTTTTTCCTGGGTGGAGGAGGGGCTATGAAAATGGAAAGCAGTGCTACTTCTGTGCAGGGATAAATCTTCCACTTCCCTCACAAACACATGGTCCCAATTATCCTAGCCAATGCTCTCTTTGTACAGCTGCAGCAGTTTGAGATATTGTTTCTTTAAGCACTGTTTAAGTATTTTCCTTATATTTCTCCCCTGGGAAAAAATCTGGCTTGTAATAGGTTTTATGCAAACAAATATATATATAAAAATAATAGAATCCATGGGGAATCTCTTGGAATACGTGGAAAGGAGTAGATTAGTGCACTCACTTCTGCAATAAAATGGTTGCTTTCAGGGGGCAATAAGATAGAATATCAGGAACAGCAGTTACTGCTATACATTTCTAAGTATGAAAAGAAGCCCATTTTCACTTTTAAAAGAGCTAAAAAGTTGGAGAGATTAAGTGAGTATGAAAGGAGACTCGGCTTCCTCATCTAGTCTTTGTGTCCCATTTCAACCTTCTCATGCATCTAGGAGAGATGCAAGCATAAGTAATCCTCACTTAACAATTACTCGTTCAGAGAGACTTCAGACTTCAGTGACAGCACTGAAGGGGGGTACTTACAATTGGTCCTTAAGGTCCAGCTGTCATGTGATCATGAAAGTGCGCCATCCTTGGCTAGTGGGTTCTACTTACCTTTACTACCGGTTCGCAATGGGAGCGCGCAGGTGCACTCGCTTTGCTCATGTGCGCACATGCTTCTGCACATGCGCAGATCACCAAATGTGACATCAGGGTGAGTGGGTGGAGCCTCCCGCTGTTCTTACTACTGGTTCTCAAGAACCGGACAGAACCCGGAGTAATCCACCACTGATGTGATTGCCATTTGCAACTTTCACTGCCCACTTCCAACAAGAAAAGTCAATGGAGAAACTCCATTGGGTGTACACTGAATTTATCGCTCTATACTGCTGTAGTGAGGATACACTTGGTATACTGCATCCAGTTCTGGTCGCCATGATACAAAAAAGATGCTGAGGCCCTAGAAAGAGTGCAGAGAAGAGCAGCAAAGTTGATAAGGGATGTGGAGGCTAAACCATATAATGACTAGGTGGCTCGGTGGTTAAGACACTGAGCTCGTTGATGAGAAAGGTCAGCAGTTCAGTAGTTTGAATCCCTAGTACAGGTCTCCTGTGTGAGTAGGGCATTGGACTAGATGACCTCCAAGGTCCCTTCCAACACTGTTAAAGTGCAGAACATATTTGAACATCATCATCATCTTTTTTTAATGATCCCATAATCCCTTGCAGGGTAGAGTCTAGGCAACTGAATGGAACTGAGTGTTTACTGGCTGGATGCCCTTCCAGTCCCCAATGAGGAGTTTTGTTCAGCAGATATATTTCCATTGTGCCCAGAGAAAGAAATATCTACCTCTACCTAGGTTCGAATTCACAGCCTTCTGATTATGAGGTGAGAGCGCCACCTCTAGGCCACCACACCAGTGATGGGTTCCTCCCTGTTCGGCCCGGTTCTTCTGAGCCGGTAGCGGTGACAATATGACATCACCGAACTGGTTCTACCCCCCGCCACCCCGTGCCCACCCCCACCTCCCAGACCAGTGCCTGCAAAAATAAATGGATAGACCAGGTGCCTGCGAAAAATTAATGGATAGATCGGTACAGCTCTGCAAGCAGTTAAAAGCCTGGTAGAGCAGTACCTCTGCTAAATCCTAAATAATTGTCACATGACCATCAAGCCACGCCCCCATAACCGGTAGTAAAAAGATTTAGAACCCACCCCAGCACCGCACCACTCAATGAACATATGTGATGAACGTTTAAAAAAAGCCTAGGCAGAACTTCAGTAACCATGGCCACTATTGTGATTTCTTTTTTACCGCGCCCTATGGACACCCTTGATATGACCCACAGCCATCGTAAAATATCTGCAATTGAATAGTTTTTACTTAGGCAATTTGTATATTCTATACTGTGTACATACTGAACATTTTTAAAAGTACACACTTTTATACATGCGTAGACATTAAACAATAGATCATTTGGTCTTTGGAGCCAATCTAAACTTGATGCAACTGCAAGGGATCATGGGATTGGGTTGTGGGCTTGTAGGTGTAACTTTGACAGACAGTCAAACACATCTATGAACAAAGACAGGCTGTCAGGCATCTGTTAACAATTCACAGTTCATGCTTCCACTTAACTGAGCTGCACTTCTAGGAATAGTCAGGGTGAGGAGCCAAGCAAGACAGACACATCTAAACCCAAACCCTGGTTTTGTTCCGAATTAAATCCATTTGTTATTAGGCCAAACATGGGTGGGGGTGGGGGGGAGTATATTTCCTCCCAGAACATTTTGTAGTCCTGGTTAATACTTAATTCTGGGATGTCTCCACTGTATATATCAGTCTGGAGATAAAACTGTATAAAACTGCTGTTCTGGCCAGTGAAATATCCCACTAGGAATGTAGTTGTCTACACCCCACAAACTAAAGCCTGTGGATATGGAGTAAAGAGCAGCTGTTGCCAGAGCAGCAACACTGTTATAGTATGATTCCAACTAAGTGCTATCATTCAGAAGGAAGCATCTGGCAGGAACGGCCAATAGTGACAGCTTATTGAGCAGAATCTGGAGGAAATGTAGAAAAGGCTTAGCTATTTTACTTGCCCCTGCAGTAGAAGTTACAAGAAGTGGACGCTGGGAAAAACATGGATTGTCTTGTCACTTCTGTTCAGTTGAACGATCTCAGAGATTTATTGTTTGGTAGAGTAACACAGGTAGTCCTCAATTTACAACCATAATTGACCCTGGAATTATGGTTGTAATTGGTGGCGATTGTTAAGTAGATCACCTTGTGACTGGGCCTGAATTTATTATCTTTTTGTAATAGTCATTAAGTGAATGCGGCAATAGTTAAACAAAGCCATTTTAGCAATGGGAGATTTTTTTTTCAGAAACCAGAAATATATTGCCAGAAACTGACTAAAAATGTCAAAAATTGTGGTCATGTGACTGCAGAATGCTGCAAACGGCTGTAAATGCAAGCTGGTTGCCAAGTGCCCAAAATACAATCATGTGACCATGTTTGCAGCCATTGGAACTCCAGAACAGGGTCGTAAATAGCTTTTTGAAGTTCCATCATAACTTTTAATGGTCTCTAAGCAACCATGTGTTAAGTGAGGATTACTGGTAAAGGGAGATTCTCAAACACATCACCTTCCGATCTCAAAAAATAGATGGATATGAATGTAAGAACAGATACATTGATTATGAATTGTGCAAAGAGTTCAATTGATTGCAGTTTTCTTTTTTTCTTTAAGGTGATACTTAAAATACTTAATGGTGTTTCTACAATATTTCATCTTTACATATGGAGGCTTTATGTATTTCGACAGTATTGGTAAGAATAGGTAGAAAATGCTTTTAGCAGAAAATCATTTTTAATCACATATTTTTATTTATTTCTCCTGTCTCATGACTGCACAGCTCTTACTTTGGAAGAGGGTATAATCCGCTTGATGAATGGCTCTGGTCCTCATGAAGGACGAGTGGAAGTCTTTCATGATCGACACTGGGGAACGGTATGTGACGATGGATGGGACAAGAAAGATGGGGATGTGGTGTGTCGGATGCTGGGTTTCCGAGGCGTTGAAGAGATTTACAGAATGGCCGTATTTGGACAAGGTAAGAAAATAAATACATTCCTGAGATTAAATAAATTGCGCTGATGGTAGAATTCAGCCCAGAAAACTGATCTAAACAACAGTGTAAAAGTGTTAACGCAAATAAAACAAATGGTTTGTGGTGCCTTTGTTGTAGGATGTTTATCAAACTGGGTTCTTGGACAACTTGGGTAAAATTCATTAGACTCAGAGGGGGGAAAATATTTTCCTAAGGGACTAAGAAAAAAAAAATTCTAATGAACTCAACCATTAGTGCTGTTTTTTGGAAGCAGATTTTCTAAGATCCAATGCTAAGTGTGGGGCTTGTCAACTGATGCCCAGAAGCCCCATTCCTCTTGCTCAGGGGTTCTGGAAATTTAGAATAACAGAGTTGGAAGAGACCTTGGAGGTCTTCTAGTCCAACCCTCTGCCCAGGCAGGAAACCCTACATCACTTCAGACAAATGGTTATCCAACATCTTCTTAAAAACTTCCAGTGTCGGAACATTTACAACTTCTGGAGGCAAGTTGTTCCACTGATTAATTGTTCTAACTGTCAGGAAATTTCTCCTTAGTTCTAAGTTGCTTCTCTCTTTGATTAGTTTCCACCCATTGCTTCTTGTCCTGTCCTCAGGTGCCTTGGAGAATAGTTTGACTCCCTCTTCTCTGTGGCAACCCCTGAGATATTGGAACACTGCTACTATGTCACTGCTGGTCCTTATTTTCATCAAACTAGACATACCCAGTTCCTGCAACCGTTCTTCATATGTTTTAGCCTCCAGTCCCCCAATCATCTTTATTGCTCTTTTCTCCACTCTTTTTAGAGTCTCAACATCTTTTTTTACATCGTGGTGACCAAAACTGAATGCAATATTCCAAGTTGTGGCCTTACCAAGGCATTATAAAGTGGTATTAACACTTCACGTGAACTTGATTCTATCCCTCTCGTTATGCAGGCCAGAACTGTGTTGGCTTTTTTGGCAGCTGCTGCACACGGCTGGCTCATATCTAAATGGTTGTCTACTAGGACTCCAAGATCCCTCTCACAGTTACTACTATTGAGCAAGGTACCACATATATGGTATCTGTGCATTTTGTTTTTCTTGCCTAAATGTAGAACCTTACTTTTTTCACCATTGAATTTTATTTTGTTAGATAGCGCCCAATGTTTAAGTCTGTCAAGATCCTTCTGTATCTTGAGGCTATCTTCTGGAGATTTGTAATTGTTGTTCCTTAATGATCGGGTTTTGCAGCCTGAAGAATTCTACACTTCCATTCATTTTCTTGAAGAAAATTTTCATCATGAATATGATGCCTACGACCTACCAGATAGGATTGTTTGTTAGGATAAACCCAGGATCATAAAAAGATAAAAAAAGATAAGTGATTTTATAGAAATATCCATGTAGGATTGTTTGGCAACAATACAGAAGTAGCTTTTTTCTTATTTTCTGGGATGTTTTTCAACTTCTCTGTCCCTGAGAGGTCAAAGAAGACCTATCCAAGTACTAACTAAGTCCAATTCTGCTTAGCCTTTTGAGCTCGGAGTTGTTTAGTTGCTGGCACCAAAACATAACTCTGGAAAATAGTTTGAACATTTCAGAGTGTGTAAGAAGTGCCAATTCAATCTCCAATTAAAAGGAATTCATCAGGATTAGAAAGAACCTCCATGACCGAGTCCATTCAACACATTATTGGGCCAATAAAACTAGGCCGCTGTAGGCTGGACAAATCTGGAGGACCACCAGAGGACAGTAGAGAGGCAAAACACTCAGTCCATTGGTTAATATCAACTGAGTCCCTGAGTTTTTCCATCCCAGATCTGCAACCTTAACAAAAAGCAGGTGCAATAGTAGCCTCTTCCTGCCAGCTTTATCAGATAGACCAAATAGAAAACAGATAGGCTAATTCTGCTTTATCATAAAGCTACATTAATAGAACATTGTAAGTTTGAGAGTACAATTCTCCCAACATCTCCTTTACAGCCCAGGAAATTAGGGAGAGCCGCTTCTGAACCTCTTGCCCTACCTAACACTATCCAGCTGCTGACTACGCTCTCTCTTATCTAACTGTCTATGGTAGGGATGTCAAACTCACGTCATCATGGCAGTGTCATGTGACGTATCGGAACTTTTTCCCTCTTCGCTAAACCGGGCATGGGCATAGCCAGCGTGTGATGCATCCGACTCATCAGGGCCGTCTTAACAGCATTATGGGCCTCAGGCAAAGCAGTGAAGCCCCTACGACAACTACTCATAGGAATAAAAATGTAAATAGTTGATAAAATTAATCATATATTTATTTTATTAGTACTTCCAACAAAATTGGTGTTGAAAAACACAGTGATCCTCAGTAAGCCATACAGTTGTTGTATTTATATGATACAAGGTGCATTGACATACTAATATACACAGATTAATATGGGGCCCAAATACTCATGGGGCCCATGGGCAAGTGCCCATCAGGCTCATGCCTTAAGATAGCCGTACGGCTCATGGGCTGGGAGTGTGACAGCTCTGGTCTATGGAGATTCTCAATCATCCAGGCCATGGTTGTCCCAAAGATGCTTTTTCAAGAGGCAATTGCACTTTCTGGACCAGGAAGTCCAGTTACCTCTTTAAAAAGCACCTTTACAATCTCTTATCTAACCATTCCCTTTTCATCCCATCTTCCAACTTCTATCCCAGGTACCAGTGGTGAAATCCGCTTACCTTCGCTACCAATTTGGGGATGGGAGTGTGTGCATGTGTAGTGCATGTGTGCCTCTTTTGCACACATGTATATGGTAAAAAAAGGGACATAATGACATCCCAGTGGGTGGGTGGAGCCTCCCGCCGACGGTGCTACTGGTTCGGTGAACTGGAGAGAACTGGGGGTGATTTCACTGCTGCCAGGTACCATTATATTTCCCTGATGCCCATTCCATCTTCACAAAATCCCACCCCTACAGCTAGCTATCAAATCTGGGCTAGAAAAATTCTGATGAGGTTCTTTTTCTCAGTCCATATTTCACGGCAGCTAAGAATTTGAGTTAGAGTTTTTGTATCTCTTTGCTATGTTGTCTAGTGGGCATCTAGATTTTTGCAGCCTCAACATTTTTGAAGCCCAAACGTGGGGTCAAAAGAATAATAGGATAATAGTACAGAGTGAAGGATGAAGTAAAGAAGAGAAAAGCTCTCATGCTACTATCACATCTGTGCACCCTACACTTACAAGAGGAGCTCTTAGAGTCTCTGGTGGTTTTTTGATGGATTGCTCTTACTGTCTACTTCTTTTTGCTCTTTTCCTTCCTGAATGAAGAAATGAGAGGGGAGGAGAATAAGTTTACAGTATCATGTCTATGGAGATTTCCAGTCATCCAGGTCATGGTTGTCCCAAAGGTGCTTTTTTCAAGAGGCAACTGGAGTTTCTGGTTTTTCTTTGAAGACATTTCGATTCTCATCCAAGATGCTGCTTCAGAACTTCAGGGTTGAAGAAGCTTCTTGGATGAGAAGTGAAACGTCTTCAAAGAAAAACTAGAAACTCCAGTTGCCTCTTGAAAAAAGCATCTTTGGGACTTACAGTATCATATATTGCCAGCAAAGATCTCCTGTCCAAAGAGCTACAGGACATGTTCACCAGTGGTGGAATTCAATTTTTTTTACTACTGGTTCTGTGGGTGTGGCTTGGTGTGCATGGTGTGGCTTGGTGGACATGGCTTAGTGGGCATGGCGGGGGAAGGATACTGCAAAATCCCCATTCTGACCCCACTCTGGGGCCAGCCAGAGGTAGTATTTGCCGGTTCTCCGAACTACTCAAATTTTCCGCTACCGGTTCTCCAGAACCTGTCAGAACCTGCTGAATTTCACCTCTGATGTTCACTCTGCTGCCTTCTAGCTGTCATTCGGTGTGCTCAGCTCACCTCAGTTCAGATGACAGTTTTGCTTTGGGACCGAGAGAGCTTTAATTATTCCTCCACTATAAAAACTTCCTGTTAATGAAAGTTTCACGCCAAACCTGGCATGTTTAAGGCGTTCACAAATTGCTTAATTTTTGTAAGTTAAGGAAAACAAGACACTTGAGATTGCAAGCCTATTGCACAACTCTAAACATCAGTGTAGTGATCCTCCAATATTACTTATGGTTTTTTTTTTCCTAAATATCCCAGGTTATGAGAAACAGGAACTGGGGAAAATTTTACAAGTTCCCAGATTTAGATGACTGTCTTTCAAATGTTTAGCTGCATGCAGAGGTTTTCCCTGTGGTGCCTTTCTAACTGACGTGCTGGCACTGCATATGTGTTTGTGGGGATCAAGGGGATACCCACACACTCTTTCCAGAGAGAGAGGGGCACAAGAGGTGTGGGAGGAAAATTGTTCCGCGCAAAACCTATCCCATGTGATGGAAAAGGCAGTGTCCCGGTTGGATACATGGGACATTTCTCTTCCGATGGCATATCAGGCAAAGAGAAATAGGTGAAAAGCAGCTGCCACATTACTTTCTCACAGCAGTTGAAAATATCAGACTATTGATTTGAACATTGACTGGTATACCAGAACACCAATGTCTTTATGCCTATAAGGAATCCATGTAAAGCTTAAGGTGTATCTCTCAGAGCAGTCAGGCTTTATACGGCAAAATTCTTTATCCTAAACCTACCAAAAATCTCAATTTGCAGAGTACATTTCAAAACAGTCAACGTTTTTTATTTTGCAGAACAAGGAGAGCGCTGTACAAGTTGAGCTTTGCTATCTGTAACTGTAGCAGGAAGCAAGGGGGACAAATTGTTTTTCACTGATACCATACAATCTTACGAATCCTCTCCTCCTCTATCTGAGTGCTGGGGGTGGGGGGTGGGGGGCTGGATATAGTTCAGTGGTGAAATCCAAATTTTTTTACTACCGGTTCTGTGGGTACGGCTTGATGGGCGTGGCAGGGGAAGGATACTGCAAAATCCCGTTCCCACCCCTCTCCAGGGGAAGGATGCTGCAAACTCCCCTCTCCAGGGGAAGGATGCTGCAAAATCCCCATTCCCTCCCCATTCCTGGGGGAAGGATATTGCAAAATCTCCATTCCCACCCCACTCTGGGGCCAGCCAGAGCTGGTATTTGCCGGTTCTCCGAACTACTCAAAATTTCGCTACCAGTTCTCCGGAACCTGTCCAAACCTGCTGGATTTCACCCCTGATATAGTTCCTCCAGATAAAAGGGTCCCACCCAAGCAGGTTGTAGTGGCACAGTGTGAGGGAATGTTGTTCAGATTTCCAGGAGCATGTGAGTGCATTCCAGAGGAGCAAGAAACAATACAGACGGTGGAGATGACTCCTCCTCAATAGTTACCAGAATATATGTTTTATGGTGCAAGAAGTCTGCTTTAGTTTTGGCCAGATGTCTGTCTGTAGATGAGGAACAGTAAAGTTGCCTGCTTAGAAGAATCTCAACAGGTCTTTCTTGCTTTTTTGTAACCTGACACACAATCTGTTCTTGGATGAGGAGATGCCTGGAATCTGGACAGGCAGAGAAGGAAATCCCTCTTTCCCAGGGATAAAGTTTTAACGGAATGGCTCCAGTTTTTACCTTCATACCCAGGGTTAACTGTCCAAAGAGTTTTAAAATGGTTTTCATTTTACTAAAAGGATAGTTGAAGTTAATGTTATATAAAACTGCTTGTCTGAGTTAGCCATTTGAACAAAAGAAACAAACAGGGAGTAAGGTAAGATATAAAACTACTCAAAGCTGAGCTGACAGTGCTTCAAATAAATAAAGGATCACCCCCATCACTAACTAATATTGTCTGCCAACTTTTACCTTGCTCGTTCCAATACTCCCATGCAATTGTAGGTTTAGGTATTTAATTCTTAGGTCCAGTCGCATATTGGTTTTCTCTAGATTCTTGTTTCTGGCAGGAGCTTCCAGCCAATACTCACAGGAGGGGAGCCATGTTGCTCTATGGTTGCCCAAAATCAGGAGGAGTCTGGGAGCAGCTTTTCAGTGTAAGACATTTAATTAACAGGCGTAAGGGTTTTTATAAGCTGTACTTCACTTCATTGGATGCATAGAGTGGTTAAACCAACACTTCGTCCTGGCTGAGATTCTGTATCAGTGTAGCTGTTCTTCTAATGAAGGGAACTGCAGCTCATGAAACTTATGCCTTTGAACAAAATGTGTTAGTTTGAAAAGCTGCTCTCAGACTCCTCCTGATTGAATTAAAGAACTCTTCATTTGAATCTCCTACTCTACTGGAAAGCACACTGGCTGTATCAGTGGTGGGTTGCCCCCGGATTGGACTGGTTCGCAAAAACCGGTAGTAAAACTGGTGGGAGGCCCTGCCCACCACCCTGGATGTTGTCATTGGCAATCTGTGCATACTACTTCCGAACCAGTAGTAAAGGTAAGTTGAACCCACCCCTGGGCTGTATCTTGACAGTCCCAAAACATCCCCTCAACTGACCATTCAAAACAAAGAACCCCATTAATTCTCCATAGTAATCATGGCTTTTCTACCAATGGCAATCTGTTATATCAGACAGCCTTTGAAATCTAGCGTGATATGTGCTGGATAAAAAATTATGCCTGGTCCAGCTGTAGTTCCAAACTTTGCTGGGTGTTCCTGTGGTTGTTCCATACAATCTTTCCAGCTCTACTCTCCTTTGATGCTTGAAAACTTGTTCCCTTTGGACCAACCAAAGCCAAACTGTGCTTTTTCTGGCAGGGATTTAATTCCTCTTATCCACTTTCCCCAGAGAGCTTTTTTACAGAGCCCTGAACTGTGTGTACAATCTCCTTTATAACTAGTGAGTCAGAAGCTGGAAAAGGGAGAATCCTGACTCATGTCTTCCAGGGAATTGGAGAGACTGGCATTGGCCTGGGATAAGATCTTTCTGTTAGGCTATGAGGCGGTCCTGTCCTAAAAACCTGTGAGGGACATTCAGGGATGACTTTGAGCATCCCTGTAACAGATCACTGAACATCTCCTGTGGTTTGGCTTCGGTCCTATTTATGCCGCAAAATGACACAAGCCATGCATGGCCTGAAGCCAGAGCATCTTGGACATGAAGGATCTGCTGGAAACCAGTTGGTGAAGCAAAGGAGCATTTTGCTTAAAATTATCTCAGAAAAGCTCACATTTATTCATTTTTTGAAATGGTTATTGAAGATACCCATTTTAATTTTTAGAATTCTGAGACAGATAGCAACTTTCATAGTATATTCTGAGGTTTTCGTGGGTATTTGTATGTAGGTCTTTGGTTATTCGGGTTTTCTCCCAAGTAAAATTGGAAGTGTCTTGGCAACATTTCGAAGAAGTCTCATTCATCATCTTCAGGCTGGTGTTTTCGGCTTTGTGCTTCTATATTCTATATTCTAATATATAATATATATATATTATTTGTCTATGCAACCTTGCTGTGCTGCATACAGACTCACTCCTGCCATGGCTTGTCTATTTTTTTATATCAATGTATTGGAAAAGCTTGTTTGCAAAAATAAGTTCAGTAATTCTTTGCACGTAGAAGGCCATATTATCTATGGGATTCCATCTCAAGCTTTGTTTCCCTTTGGTTTTGTTATTTGCTCTTAAGCAAATAATCAAGTAATAAAGGTCTTTTTGGTTTTGGTCTGTTTTCTGCTACTACTACTACTACTACTACTACTACACTATATTACTACTGCTACTACTACATTCATGCTTGGAATACCTCAGTGCTTCTGCATTGAAAGGATTGAACGGCGACATTATCATTGCCCAGGGAATGCCTGACTGGGGACTCCTTTCATGTCCCTATTAAATTGCCTCCAAAATGGTACCTATCTATCTACTCACAGTTTATTAGGTTGTTATTGTTTACATGATGGCAGCCTTAAAAATGCTTCCCAATTTATCATTGGGTTTGTTTGGTTGATCTAATTGATTTTATTTACAGACTTGTGCATCATCTTGTGCATTGTGTATAGGTGTATAGGTCATTACACAGCTTGTATCCCCAAACTGGTGGGATAGATAGAGCATTATGTTGGCTTGTAAATCTCTAGATTAGATATATAGCTTACATAGAATGGTGTAAGCATGACTGGGGTCAAATTTGGCTTGGTTATGTTTATGGCAAGCTGACCAACATGTGCCAAATTGATTGATAATGTCCGAATCGTTAGCAAAGAATGCTGCATTTTGTATGGGTATAATCAAGGTTGGCAATTTAGTCTAATCCTTCCCTATCTTAGTAAAAACAAAATGTGAATTTGGCAGATTATTCCTAAAAGGAATAAAATATATGAAATAACAAATGAAAGAAAGGATAATATTTTTATATCTCTCAATATAACTCTAGGCAACTTACAAGAGGCTTTAAAATTAAAACCAGAATAAAATAAACCATCCAAATTAGATATAAAAGTAGCTGCCCAATCATGAAACACTCCAGAATGCTCTAACTTTGAATGCCCAGTCGGATAGATAGATAGATAGATAGATAGATAGATAGATAGATAGATAGATAGATAGATAGATAGATAGATAGATAATGGACACTGTAGATAGAGGATAAAATGTCTGATCTCCTAACAGAATGATTAGAAAGTGATGGTTGGCTGGAGAATTTGGGGAATTGAAGTCCACATGTCTTAAAGTTGCCAAGGTTGAGAAACACAGATCTAGGTGTTGCAAAGGGTGAACGTTCTCATAGCTATTGTAATATGTTGCAAAAATGGAAGCTCATTAACTGTTGTGCTGTAACCTAATGACTCTATTCCATTCTTCTCCCAGGGAAAGGACGGATTTGGATGGATGATGTGGCCTGCAAGGGAACGGAAGATAGTCTTCTCCAATGTAGCTTTTCCAGCTGGGGTAAAACAAACTGTGGGCATGCTGAAGACGCTGGAGTGAAGTGCTTGAGGCAGTGACAGGACAAATTTGACAACCAAAGAGTGAACAAAGGACTTACTGGAGAAGAAACTATGAGACTTCAGAGGTTGCTAGCAGATACTGTGCTTTCTTATTGCCAATGCTATCAAAAAGGAACAGCTAAACTTCTGCCTTTGTATGTCTCAGGAGCTACAGTAGAAACTACTGTAATTTTTCTATCCAAGCCTGTAACACTATCGGGGGAGGCACCATTTCATCCTTTTCCAACTTATATCCTCCACCTTTCCTAACGTATACAACGAAGTGACAGGAAGCGAAGCCACTTAAGCCTTCCATTCGTTACATAGAATTTGAATAGCAAAGGTTGCAGAACATATTATTGCAAGCTATGTGTGATTCAGCCATCAAACCAGCAGGACAGCTCCCCGGCTGAAGATATGCTATACAGGAAGAAGCTGAGCAGCTACTGATGTAATAACCTGTTTGCTTAGCAAGCTGATATGATTGTCGCATTCTGAATAATAAAAATATTTGAGATGTTCTGTATTTCTCTGTGTTGCACAAAAAAAAAGTTCTTCCTTTTACAAATCTATATAGGATAGGAGGGGTCTTACATATGAAACAGTGCAGTATTTAGCATAACAGTAAGAACTGTACTGTAATTATAAAAGACAGGGACGGATCCCTTGGGGTTTATGTACATGCTGAAATGTACAATTCTTTTGTCAGGGAAAAAGATGGTAGATCATGCTGATAGAACATATATTGTGAATTGTGTGATATTTGCGATACAGTGGCAGTATACATGAGCTCAAAACAGTGTCAGTGGCCAGTGGAAACAGGCTTCCAGAAGTCATTTTCCATAGATTGCAGAATTATACAGAGCCGAGAATAGGAATCAATCTATCACATTTAATAACAAACTCTCATGCACTTGAGCACTCACTTTAAAAAAAAATTACATGCATTCAACTAATCTCAGAGTCAATTTATCACTGATCCCTCAGACACATTTCATGCAACCCTTCTTCCCAATCTTTCAGAATAGGTTATAAAGCAGAAAGTGGTAATAGACAATTTGAAATTTTGAAACAGAAAAAAGCCTGTTCAACCCTTGCAAAATATTTGCAAAAGTCAACCTTAGACACGTGTAGCTAAGAGAGTTATTCTACTGTTTCTTTCTTAAAATGTTGAAGCTTGGATGTTTTAAACTCTCTGTTGTATTGTTTAAGATCTAGTAATACTATGAAAACTGTATCTGCTGCCAACAGTGCACTCTACAGCTTGGTGGCTTGGAGATGTGTAGATGTGATGTGCAGACTAGCTGGCGGAGAATTTTGGGAGTTCAAGTCAGTCTTCAAGCCATGAAAGTTAAAAAATACTCTTGTATAGAAACTCAACAGCATGGTAACTTAGGCCTCAGGCTAGTATCACTATTTGATACAAAATGATGAATGGAAGAAGTATATTAAATAAACTGTTTAAGTCAATGAATAAAGTATTTCTTTTCAAACAGAAGAACATTGTTTTAAAAATACAATTTTGGAGATACTTGTCTGTTGCACTTCTAGAAATAATTGAAGTTCTCCATGGCTTTTCACTTTAACTCCAGCAATCCCTTACAGCAAATAATGGACAATAGTTATGCTTTACCTCAAGGGTCTCCTAATGTTTCTGGTTTCCAGGATGTTTCAATTGTTTACATGTTTGCTTATGTTCTTTTTAGTCATAATTTGCTTCAAACTTTCCAACACTGGACTCTTTAAAAAGCCCTGTTTTTGTCAACTATCTGCTCTGGGTTTCAAGATATTTCCCAGTGGTGAGTTCCATAACCTGGAAGTTTTGGGTTTTCCTTAATCATCAGTTGTGTTCCATTTGGCCATCAGCTCTGATCTTCCTCCAAATTATTTCTGATTTTCTCAAGTTGATTCTTTCTTGCAATAGGTTAAGTAAACACTTTAAAGCGGAGTGATATGCAGAGAAGATACCATATAATATGCCTCTTATCTGTAGTTTTTCCCTAACCTTTTTATAGAACCTCCAAGATGTCCAGTGCAAGGAAAGTAAATTGAGTTTGCATAGGAAAAGAAGGAGGAGGAGAAGAGACACCATTGCTCTGGTGCAGTTCCTTCTCCTCCATTTCTTGGTAGTTGTTTGCTAGCAGTTGAACTTATAAGGCCTAGTTCCACTTTCAAAATATTTTCCTCCTGAATATTCCCACCTGCTGGACATTTACTCAATTAAAAAGGTTTCAAGATGTAATTGTTCATTCTCTGCTCCTTCGGATCTGGAGGCAGGAGGCTTAACCGAAGCAATTGTTGCAGGTGTTGGCACAAAAAACCTGCATCATCAACCCATCCCCTGAAGCACAAACTAAGAATTGAGCTTGTTTTTTAAGATAACTGGTCTTGATTAGAGAAAGGGACTGAGTGCTGTTTGGCTGGAAGATGTAGCCTTTCGTTAAGATAAACAACTGATGCTTTTATGAAATGCAGAGCGAAACAGGGCCTTGGGTTTTATAAACATTTTTGCAACCTTTGTCCCCCAGGGAGGCTAAAAGTTTGGAAAGATTCATAGGGTGAGTTTTGCATTTTTTTAAAAAAAGTGTTGTGTTACAAACCACAGAATTGTAGATTTTTACCGTCTCTCAGTGTTTGTTTTAGACCGTAGCAGTTTGGAACAGCTTTCTTAAAAGTGTCTTTCAATCCTGAATTATTTTAAAAATTACATTTTTTTTAAAAAAAAAGAAACTTGAACGTGAGCTGGTGAAGAATGGAGTCATTCCGTGTAGGCTACTGACATCCATCCCAGTTGGGTGGCCAATACATTGAAATAAATAATAATATAGACATACATATTTATAAAACCATTACATACAGACATGAGGAGGGAGCATGACTACTTGATCTCTATAAATTCATTATAAAATCTGAAAAATAGAAGCACTACTGCAAACTGTGGGAAGTGGGGAAAGGCGATAGGCTAAAATCATAAAATCACATGGCTGGAAGGGATCTTGGAGGTATTCTAGTCCAATCCCCTGGCCAGGCAGGAGTCCTTATAGTATCCTGGACAAATGGCTGTTAATTTTTTCTTGAAAACCTCCAGCAATGGAGCACCCACAAGCTCTGGGAGGCAAGCTATTCCATTAATTAATTGTTCTCAATGTCAGGAAATTCCTCCTTATTTCCAGGTTGGCTCTCCCTCTGACAAGCTCCACCCATTGCTTCTTTTTCGGTCCACAGGTGCTTTGGATAATAAATCAACACCTTCTGTCCTGTGACAGTCCTTCAACTATTGAAAGACTGCTCTCATGTCTCCCTTCGACCTTGTCTTCATTAGGCTAAACATAGCTATGAAATGAGTCAATTGTCCATAGTTCAAACAAAATTTTTTAATTCTGCACGCTTCCTCAAATGACATTAACTATCAAGCCACCCCACCCAGCCCTGCTTCCTTCTTTTCCTGCTTTATCGGGTGCTACTCAGAGTCTCTGGTTCAGAGTGGATGAGATCACTTTGGGTCTCATAATCACTATGGCGCTCATGTTGGCCATGATGGTGGTGGTGGTGGTGATGATGACATCGGCATTCCCCATGACTCCGATGGCTTCGATGGTACTTCTCCTTGTTGTTCCGGCGAATTTTGCTATCAGTGAAAGCAGCCACTTGGATGGCCTCTGCTACTGCCATGGCTTTCCGAGCTTGGGCACAATCATATTCTGCCTCTGCAGCTTGCTGGTAGGCCAAACTAGCAACTTTGGAAACATAGGACAATAGGTTGTCCTCCCGAGACTGAGCTACTTCTGCTGATTCTTTAGCTTCTTGTGCTATCTTCTGAGCTTCTAAGGTTTCTTTCTTAGCCTCTGCAGCCTCTATTTTAGCATGGGCTACTTCCAGCTTGGCCTGGATGGTTTCAGTAAGAGCCCTAGTAGTTTCTTTCCTGGATTCAGGGTCCTTACACCTCTGAGAAGAAATACAAGAGCAAACATCTCAGGAGAAGATACTTTGTTCACAAATTGTCCATCCCACTTATTCATGCAGAAACAGCTCCTATCACAACTAAGGGTGGTGCTTTCTTCACTTTCAAGTCTAAAACAAATTTATTAAGCAAATAGCAATAGCACTTAGACTTAAATACCACATCATAGTGTTTTACTATACTCTTTAAGTGGTTTAGAGAGTCATCACATTGCCCCCAGCAATCTGGCTCCTCATTTTATCCAGCTTGGGAGAATGACTGAGTCAACCTTGAGCTGGTCAGGATCGAACTCCTGGCAGTGGGCAGGAGTGCATTCTAACCACTATGCCAACACTGCTAATATGGGGTGCTTATGCTGGACACTTTCAACACAGGCAAAAAATACTTAGCTTTATGGCAGACATTTATGTCCTCATAACCATGCTGAATCCACTTGACATTCATCATTTGACTACCCAGTATTTCACCTAGGTTTTGGTTAAATATTTGAATTGATGACTGAAATTTATGTGGGATTAAAATAAATCCTCCAAAAACAAGGTTACTGTTAGGTTAGGGGGTAAGCCAATAATTGCTTTGGAGAGGAAATGAATTTGGGGACTGGATTCTTTTTAAATCATGAACTTTCTGGTCAAAAGCCACATCATCTGGTGGAGCCTGGTGGAGCAGTGGACTGAGGTGCTGTTAAATAGCACTTAGCTGCCAGCTGCCTGCAATTACCGCGCGTTCAAATCTCACCAGGCTCAAGGTTGACTCAGCCTTCCATCCTTCCAATGTAGGTAAAATGAGGACCCAGATTGTGGGGGCAATAAGCTGACTTTGTATAAAAAAGAACACTGTTTGGGGGGGCGAAAGCCCTACTAAGCAGGTATATACAAAAGTATGAAAGCTATCGCTTAATGCATTGTAAGCCGCCCTGAGTCTCCGGAGAAGGGTGGCATATAAATCGAACCAATAAATAAATAAATAAATAAATAATCCATTTTATCCCTCCCCAAACCTGATACAAAGTGGTATACCTGAAGGCACTGATTTTTTTGGTCTATTATACTTTGTTTCATATCATTCCTTTGATGTTAATGAGGATAAGATTAAGTGTGCTTAAATTGAGCACCAAGATCAGGGATTTGGGGGGAAGTAACTGCAAATACCACCAAGCAATATGGAATATAGTAGTTGAAAAATGGATCCTGGGATTCAAAGAAGAGTAAGAAAGATGGACTGGAGGAAAGTGGGACACTCTGTAATTAATTTTCTCCCGGGTGTGTGCATCTCCATGTGTTTGTATATGTCACTCTGAGCCTTTGAATCTTACTAAATCTTTCCTTCTGCTGAGCATGCAAGCCCCCCGCCATTGAGAGTATATTCCCAGCACAGCCCTCATTGTTCCTCCAGAGTAAACCAAATCCACTGAGATCGAGGCTGGGAAATTTGAAGGAATCACCTATCACTCTCAAAAAGAAAAGGACAAGAGAGATAAGTTTGTGTGTGGCCCCTGAAGCAGAGATGAAAAATCCAAGCAAACAGACAAAAACAGATTCCTGCATTTGCAAAAGGGGAGAGAAGGAGGCTGATGTGTGTGCCAGACTGCAACACTATTATTTCTTTTCATTTCTTCTCAATGTTTATGCTCCATTTTGGGGAGTTTGTATAATGTGCTACGATCTAAAACAAAGAGAGTTTGGAGCAGTTGTGTTAAGTGGGAAACAAAGAAAGTTCGATTTATGTGAGCCACATCACTTATTGAAGCAGAAAACTGGATGCAATTAATGGTTTAGAGCATGTGTGCCAAACTCATGGCATCATATTGCCAACACTTGATGTATCGCAATGTTTTCCCTATTTATTTATTCATTCATTCATTCATTCATTTATTTGTTTGATTTATATGCCGCCCTCCTCCAAAGACTCATGGCGGCTTACAACGCATTTATAGCAATAGCCTTCTTCTTCTTCTTTTTTTTCCCCATATATACCTGCTTATTAGGGCTTTTGGCCCCCACAAGTGGTGTTTCTACAAAGTCACTTTATTGCCCCCACAATCCGGGTCCTCAATTTACCTACCTCAGAAGGATGGAAGGCTGACTCAATCTTGAGCCTGGTGAGATTTGAACTCGCACTAATTGCAGGCAGCTGGCAGCTAAGTGCTACATAACAGCACTTAGTCCGCTGCACCACTGAGGCTCATTCATGGAGCTGGGGTGGGCGTGGTCTGCACGTGATGCATCTGACCCATGGGCCGCCATTTTGACAACCGTGGTTTAGAGCAAGGGTGAGGGACTCTGGCCCTTTTATGATTTGTGGAGTTTACCTGCCAGAATTCCTGAGCCAGCTATGCTGGCTCAGGGAATTCTGGGAATTGAAATCCACAAGTCATAAAGGGGCCATTGTTGCCCATCTCTAATTTAGAGCATCTGCTTGAAATCAGATCCTTTCGAGAACAATTCAGATGGGGTTAGTGGGTATAAGTGCATCGTCCACGGAGTCTCCCAAGGTATTCTACAAACATGAGACATAAATGAACAAGAGAAATAAATTCAAGACATATGGGCATCTTGATTCAAAAAACTCACCAGTTGTTCTCGCGCTTCTTTGAGAAATGAAATTTCAGTCAACAGAGTCCCAATTTCAGAGACAAGTTTATCCTTGGACCTTAAAAAAGAGAGAAAGAGAAGGGAAAAAGAACACTTGGTGTCTGCTGTTTCTCAGAGATTCACCTCTTTGGTTGTAGATTTGCTACTGACACTGACCTCTTGCAGTCATCCACATTGTCTTTTTCTGGAAAAGAAAAAGGCTCCATCAGTCAAAACTCATGGCTTTGTGTAAACTGCATTGCTTTTGAATTTTCATCAAAAGAAGTGAAAAAGAAGGTATCTGATTTCCCTAAGGCAGGTTTTTCCAATGTTTTTTGGGTGCAGTGGCGGCTCCCCGTTGCATTTATGATTTAGTATATAAATCAGTATCATTTAGTATCAAATATCACAAATGTGATATTTAGTATCACATTTATGAGAAGTATCTTTTCATAAATGTGATACTTAAGAGACCGTCTCCTGCCACCAATAGCCTCCCACTGGCCAGTTCTCTCCCACAGAGTGGGACTCCTCAGGGTGCCATCGGCCAAATTATGTCAGCTGGCGACACCCAGGGAGAGAGCTGTCTCTGTGGGAGCTCCTGCCCTGTGGAATGAACTGCCCCCGGAAATTCGTAAGATCTCCGACCTCCATGTGTTTCGCTGTGCCCTCAAGAACCTACTGTTCCGTCAGGCAGGGCTATCTATGTATTGATTTTAAATTGGGAGTTTTAAATTTTTTTGGGTTTTAATTTGGGCCAAAGTTGTATAATAATTTTAATAATTTTAAATTTGTTGTTTGTACAGTATATTCTGTGTTTTAATTGGTTGTACACCGCCCAAGTCCTTCTGGAGAAGGGCGGTATAGAAATAAAATTAACATAACATAAATTGGCTGTCCTAATACAACACACCAGTTTATCTGAAACAGGCATCTTGCCACGCTATTGGGCATCTCTGTGATATTCACTATCAATCCTGTTGTACCTCTCTTTTATTTTTGGTGAAGGCATCTGTTTCTTTACAGCACCACTGGATTGCATCAACCTATTATTTTTTATTTTCTAAAAAGTAATGGTTCTTAGTTCTCCTCTGAAATTGTGGAAATAAAATTGATTGTGGAAAGGGTGGTGTTTTGCTGCATGCCAGATTCTTTCCTAATATTTTTCTCTGCAAGAAAAATGATACTTTAAAATAATAATAAAAAAATAGAGCATGGAAAAACCGGTGGGAGGCCAAAGTGGGGGTGTTGGGAGTTCACAAGCATATTGTTGGCAATAGTTGCAACACTGAAGATCCCAACAAGAAGTGAACAATTACTAAAAAATAACATAATGAAGGGTCAACCTGGTTTGCCCAATATCCAAGAAGATAAGCCTAAATACTTGGCCCACTAATGCTTGGAACTAATTTCTGAGTTGTTCAATAGTCAATGGTCATATACATGAAATACAATAAAACTGGTTGTAAAACGTTTAGCTGATTATGGGTTGACTGTTTTATGAACACTTGAAAACACCAAGTTATGCCTGAAGCAGTGTGGGTTGCCCCCAGTTTGAACCAGTTTGCAAGAACTGGTAGTAAAACCGGCGGGAGGCCCCACCCATCGCCCCGGATGTCGTCACCAACGATCTGTGCATGCGAACCGGTAGTAAAGGTAAGTAAAACCCAGCCCTGACCTGAAGGTGTCTTTTTTTATGGAATCAAAATAGAGGAAAGCTTTACCCTTATTCTGCTGCTTCAGGAAGACAACCTATAAAACAGATAAAAAAGTTTCATCCAGATGGCTTTTCCTGTTACACTGGACATTGCCAACTCTGACAATAGACCAACTAGTAATATACAACCTACCCAGCCACTCCACTCACTTTGGATCTTGACTTGCCAAACTGACATCATCATCATCATCATCATCATCATCATCATCATCATATCCAATATCTTGCATAATCCTACCTCCTTATTGTCTCTCAAATATATATATTTAGGTACAGTATGTATATATGTATGTATGTATGTATTTATGTGTGTATGCGTGTATGTAATATTACAATGATACCCTGCTTTTTCCTTAGGGATTTGAACTGATGTACCAAGGATTTCTCCTCATTATCTTTAAAAAGTCCTTTGAGCTAAGATCCTAGGAGAGAGAGAGTGTGTGTGGGTGTAGGGGGGGTGTTCTTCCTCCTCCTACCCCTCCCCCTCCTCCTCCTCTATTGTTAAAAGTTCTGCTAGCTTTCTCTTCTAACCCAAGTCAAAGGAATAATGATAAATCTCCCTCCTTCCCTCCCTTTCTTTCTTTTGCCCACTGGTAGTTATATCAGATAGGAAAGTCTGAGGTATCAATTTGAAGGGTATAAAATATGTTCTCAAAGACCCACCCACAGAAATGAAAGCAACTGCTTATTTTCATAGCCTAGGTCAGTGACGGCTAACCTTGTTGCTGTCGCGTGCCAAAAGTGGGGGGAACGCAGGGGGGTCGTGTGGACACGTGCCCACACTCATAATTCAATACCCCCCACACCCCAGTGCATGCATGCGTGACCCCCCCGCTCCTGCCACTTTTGGCACACAATGGCAAAAAGGTTACCAGTGGGCCTAGTAGGCCCATTTTTTGCCATCCTCAGGCTGCAGAGGCTTTCTTGGAACCTGGGGAGGGCGAAAACGGACTCCTCCGCCCCCCTGAGGCCCTCTGGAGGGCGGAAATGGCACATTTCCTGACTTCCTGGCCAGCACGTGCATGCGCGATGGAGCTGAGCTAGGGCAATGCTCGCATGCCCACAGATATGGCTCCGCGTGCCACCTGTGGCACACGTGCCATAGGTTCGCCATCACAGGCCTAGGTGGTAAATGTAAAGAAGGAGCAGTTACGGTAAATATAGTTTGAACAGAAAGCCAAGCCATCACCATGATCAGAGTAGAAGAAAAGTTTGAGATACACAAAGGTATTTAGCTTCTTTCCAGAAAGGAAGTTAGTTTCATTTCCAACCAGGGAGGAGCCCTTACTGAGGAAGGAAGAAGTTCATTTATTCCTTGGGTTAGAAACAAAGACCTGATCATTCCTACCTAATCCAGAGAATTCATGAATGAATGAATGAATGAATGGAATGTGTGCGTGTACAAAAAAACCCCAGAAACACAAAGAAATAGAAATGATAAAGATTATGAGTTAAATGTATTGCATTGTTTTAACTACATCACCGTGTTTTTTACGATGTGCGCAAATTATATATTGTTACATTCTCCTACCACAGTCTCTGCTCATTTTATTATAGATAGAATAAAGCAACAAAATGAGGAGGATGGAAGCCATAGAAGATGGGGATAAAATTGTACATTTGTTTCAGTTCAGTTATAGGTTTAGTATCTAGGTTTAGTTTCAATAAGAGAACATAAGCACTACATCTTACATTAGCTTACAGAAGAGAAACACTTACAGCATTTTTCAACTGTTGGTTTTCTACCAGCACCTTCTTCAACTGAAAGATAACAGAGAAAACACAGAGTGAGCCATTTCTGGAGGCTTTTTCCTTTTTCCCCCTCCCCTGGTCACCTTCTCTTAAAGCTGTGAGAACTCTACTAGCTGAACTGTGGAGAAAGAGCTGATTGCCAGAGTGCAACCATAGATGCAAATGACCCCTGCTTTTGAGGATTTACTCACCCATACAACTTAGCCTGTTTTTAACCTGGGCTGGATTAGTACCCAAAACACAGTCCCACAATGGGGGGACACTAAAACTCAATAAATGCTGAAGGAGAATTAAAAGATTAAAAATTCACTACTATACAAAATTTAACCTTTTAATGATTTATTGAATACCAAACAGCAGTAAGCAATATCAGCAAATTATTTACCTATAATTAGGTAGATAGAAAAATGCAAATTGCATTTTAATATAATTGTTATAAGGGAAATGTTATGAGGGGGAAAAGTGGTGCCCTCCCTTTCCTTGGTATCCTAAGTATGTGCTTATTTTGCTTGATGGTTAATCCAGGGCCGGATTGACCCACTCATTTTGTCTCCCTTTCCTATTTATAGGAACACAGATCAACAGTCAAATCATTCTGTTCTATCTTTCCCAGGGAACTAAGCCCTTACTTCATGGGATGCCTCAATCTAACTTCAGGAGCTACCGTGAATGTAAACCAAGAATCCAGAACTTTCATTGGCTTTAAAGCCACTTCAGGCTTTGCATGACATGTCAAGAAACAAGCTCACTGTATTACATGGTCGGGATTCATTTTAAGAGGTCAAATAAGTGCCTCAAGCTTCTAAAATGCTGACCTCTTTGATTTGCTTTTTAATACCCTTCCAGAAGTTTTTTTAAAATGCCAATGGGAAATAGGACTCTGGAGATCACAAATAAGATGCCAGTGAAGAATTATTATTATTATTATTATTATTATTATTATTATTATTATTATTATTATTTGGATTTATATGCTGCCCTCTTTCCAAAGTACTCAGGGCGACTCACATCAAACGAAACAATCCCAATACATACAGATCAAAACAGACTAAAACAGACTAAAACCAATTTAAAACAGTAGACCCCATCAGTCCTGGCTAGGGCGTTCAAACAGCCAGGTCTTAAGCTCACGGCAGAAGGTATGAAGGTCAGGGGCCAGCCGAAGACCCATGGGAAGTTGATTCCAAAGGGTTGGCGCGACCACAAAGAAGGCTCTACCCCTGGGGGTCGCCAGCCAACATTGTCTAGCTGATGGCACCCTGAGTAGGCCCTCTGTGGGAACGTACCGGGCGATGGGAAGTCAATGCTGGTTGCAGGTGGTCCGACAGATATCCTGGATCTAAGCCATGAAGGGCTTTATAGGTTAACATATCTCACCTGGAGAGCAACCGGCAACCAATGCAAGTCGCGCAAGAGAGGTGTAACATGGGAATATCGGGATCCTCCCATTACAACCCATGCGGCCGCATTCTGCACCAGCTGAAGCCTCTGAGTGGTCTTCAAGGGCAGCCCCAGGTAGCATGTTGTCCAAGAACAACCATGCTGGATACTGTATTCACTTGGCTGGCCTTAGCTGGAACTATGGTCTTATTTAACAGAAGGCAACCAGATGCAACCCAGAGAACTGTGCTCTAAAATGCTTGAAAAAAATGATAAAACATGAAGTCTGCACTTACCAAACACTCCATTTTCATTGCTTTTTCTCTGGGGGGATAAAACATTCAAGTCATTAAAACAGGGCATCAATCATTAGGATAAAGCTTCTCCCACCTTTTAGCTTCTCCCCTTCTGCTAAGATTTGAATGTAGAGATTTTTTAAAAAAAGTTTTGCTGCTAATACACACTCACACTGCCCTTCTGCAAAATGTATACTCCACAATAGCAGATTAAGAAAAGGTGATCCAATAAACCTGTTAAAAAGCAATATATGGCAATGGCTGAGGACAGTCAAATAAGTCTAGTTTCTTTCAGTGTCTCATTTTACTATAGTACTGGCTTTGGTTTCACTTTGTTTCTCATGTTTCCGTTGATTCATTTGCCCTAGAACATAATACCTTAATTTGCAAAGGTCTAGTAGTGTGCTGTTCCCCTGCAACATTTTCAAAGTTAAGGTTTATCCTGGAAAATCCTCTATCTTTGCTACATTGAAAATTATGATATTGACTTATTTGCTTGTTATATTTATATTCCATCTTGTCTTCGGAAGTTCAAAGCAGCATATATAGCAGCCCTTCCCACAACAGCTGTCCAGCAGGGTAGGCTTGCTGGTACAGATTGGCTGACCTCAAGTCAAATTAATATGAAATTGATTTCCTGCTTTTCCCACCCATCCATAATTAAATTGGTATTCCTTTTGGGAAAAAAAGTTGAACTTTAACCATATCCTTTGGATACCCCTGCAAAGACATGATATCATACAAAAGAGTGGAGCTCCAAATTAACCTATGGAAGATATCCCAGATTCAGTGGTTATGTTCTCATATTATACATAATCTGGTTGCTCAATTCCCCATTTACTGAGTTGTCCAATACACTGAATCATAAAATAACAAAACCAGATGGATTTACACAACACATTTAAACAGTGAATAATATCACAAAGGTTAACACTACAACCAGACTTGCATAGTGTGAGAGTGATTCTTTGTTTTAGTCAAATACGTTGAGTGAACACACTCAAATGAATCTTCTTCAATTAGCACCACATCCTTACCTCTCTGAGCTCTTATCACTACTACAGCAGCTCTCTTGATCTTTGCTTGCATAGTCCATCTCTGGCTTTGACCTCCTGTCAATCCTCTATTGAGAAAAAATAATTATCAACCATGTAAGAAGATAATCTCTAGATTAACTTCCTCAAGATTTTTTTTTTAAATAATGGGTTGCATTTATGATCTGCTGAAACAATGTAGTTGAGCAAGAATGTGGGAAACAATGTCAGTAAACCTAAAAGGTCATTGTTTTGTTAAATGGTATCCATCAACCAAGCTATTTTAGAAAGAACAGGTTGAAATATGTTCCCCTGCTGAACCTCTGTGCTTTGATCCAAGTGTAAACCTGTTCTGATATAGGCTTCTTTAGAAAGCGTACAGCACAATCTTAATCCCAGGAAACTTCTTTAATTCATATGGCTGTGAATTATTGTCATTCCCAGTCCGAAAGGCTTCTCAAACAGTCTTTCAAGGGAGTGTTTACAAACACCCACCTTATCTCCCTTGGAATGCTGCCAGAGAACTAATTGCTACATGCAGCACAAGACAGAGTCAAACAGAACTTTTCCAAACCTTTTTCTGACCAAATGAACTAATTGCTTCCTGCAAAAGGTCACATCCCATTCACTTCTCTTTTATGTTTTATGGGAGGGGCCAATCATCTTCAAGCCTTACTCCCAAGTCAACCCTGTTTTCTTAATTGTTCCTGTCTTCTGGCAGCTCTGCGCATGCGTACACTGGAACAGGCTCCCACTGTTCTTCTGCCTCACTGATGTCAGACTCCTGAGACTCCGGAGGCAGCAAAGAACTACCAGATGGCCTTGTCCACCTCTCTGCCTCCGACTCAGAGCCCTTATCCGAGCCTTCCCCAGACTCCAGGACTGGCCCACATTCCTCCCCAACCTCTTCACTATCTGAATCTGCTGCCAGCTCTGCTGGCTGCTGGTGGGCCACAACAAAACCTCACAACTTCTACTTACATACAACAACAAGCCTATAACAATTGAACTTTGTCCTACTTTGATACTCCAGCAAAATTTTAAATAAAGAACCAATTCATGCAATTTGTAGAATCAAATTTCTTGGATTATGTTTAGTTATGGGCAAAAGAAATAGTCATTTAGATTGATGCTCTATTAGCTGTATTTCAAGCATTAGTGCAAGTCGTTTCCACTCCTTCTCCCTAGGAACCCATCAGCTGGAGACAAGGAATCACTGGGTGTTTATGTCCTGGAGGGATGCAAAAGGTATGGTCCAGAAACAACATGTATCCATTAGCCTTCTTTTGATGGTGGGCTAAGTGCATTTACTGAACTTTAGTACAGCCCAATCTCAGCCTTTTCCTATCTCTTTCTCCTGGCATAGAAAACTGGGAGAAAATTCAGGCAAGCCTTCTTAGGAGTTCTGCCAAACCTCTCCACCCTTTCCCCATATTTCACGAACACAAGCAGATGGGAACCGCCCCAGTCATTCTGTGCATTGCTGTGGGTATGACATTGCTGTTAGAACTTAGATGATCTTCACAGACATTGAAAAAAAGCTACATGGAATTGGTTCAAGAAACCCTAGAGCTGAAGACTTTAGTAGGAAAGGTTTTGTGTTTTTTTTTTTTAAATCCTGGAAAATTGTTTATTTTGTTGCCAAGGGTACTACATGTAGACACTCTGAATTTGCTTTGACTCGGGGGAGTTTGACCTTTTCATAGTATTTACAGAGGGTGTGAAGCCAATGTTTAAGTGAGGATTCTTTCACTGACACCAATGTGAAAATTGTCTGAGAAGATAAAGGGGACAAAGCAGTTAAAAACTACGATGAATTTAATTATTCAATTTTAATGGAATGTATATTTCACAGTTTTGCTTTATCATATTCACAATTACAATTCATCAGCAAATTCCGAAACCCTCTCAAGAAATTGTATTTTTGTTTTAAAAGTACCATCATTGCTTAACACCTTGCTTAACGCCTTGCTTAATGTACCATCATTGCTTAAAGTACCATCATTGCTTAACGCCTTGTAAACTGCCCTGAGTCTCCGGAGAAGGGCGGCATATAAATCTAATTAAAAAAAAAAATTGGTGCTTCATTCTCACTGTCAGGTTTCCCACTACTTTTTTTTTTTATGTTGCCTTCTACATGTTATCAGATGTTCTACATAATATCAGATTTTATTTATTTCTTTAGCTATTCATTCAGAACAGGACTTTGCTATTTTACTTATGGCTCCCTCCATGATGGCCTCAATGGCCTCAAAGAGCTGAAGAAGCTTCTTGGATGAGAAGTGAAAAGTCTTCAAAGAAAAACCAGAAAATCTAGTTGCCTCTTGAAAAAGCACATTGGGACTTCAGTGGTCTTTGTTTTCATATGAGAAAGCCATGTCAATTGTAAAGATGAGAGACTGAATTTCTCTAATGTATTTACTATCTGTCTGTCTGCCTGTTCATCCATCCATCTAATTAAGTTTGTTCAAATTATACTTACTTCAGATGTATATATTTCAATTCCTGGAATTCTCAATAAAGGATATCCTAGATGGAGGATTCTGTGTTGTCCACCCATCTGGAAAGTGCCAGTGTCAAAGAAGGCTAGATTTTACAAAAATGATGCTGAATGTTCTCAATTGCAGAGATTTATTATACATGAAAGCTTCCCCCCCCCCCGAGACTCAGTTTCTTTGCTCGCTTGATTCAGTATAGTGAAAAAAAAATCTGCAGTTTATTATGCATCTCATATCTTGTCTTGACTGTAACATTAATACTGACAGATGTTGGTAAATTATCTGGATTCTGAGATTTGTTTACGTTTGGTTTCTAGGGTGACCAATTTTTCTTGCTTCAGCTTTCTCCCAACATGCTGCGTAGCAAATGGTAACTCCTTTTAAATATTTTTCACTGTTCCCCAAAGGAGAGACCAAGATGTGTTTTCAGTCATATTTGGTCAGTTTTGTAGAATTCACCAATATAAAATTTCATAGTTTGGATGACAGCTTCCTTTCTCAAGATGAAGATCTTATATCTCCATGGAAATAATGTAGCTGGATCTTACAGTGTGAAGTTACCTAACAGAATTGGACTTGGGCCTAAAAGTGGAGGCAGATTAAATTCACGCTGAGAACATAAGACAAAAACAAAAACAAACCTTTCAAAAATAGAGCAATTTCCATGGTTCTTTGATATGGGAAAAATAATATACATTCTTGGTCACTTAGGTTGAATAATCCTCAAAAGTCCTAGCATTATGTTTTATAAGCGTATGTGGGTGTTCCTTACCCCTAGTGCTTTAATTCGTGAATTAAATCTCCTCTTACAACCATGGCATAAGCTAAATATTCTTAAGGCTTAGATTCTCAATTGTAATATTTCAGTATGAATTAAATCTCCTCTTAACAATCATGGCATATGTTAAATCTTTTTAAGGCTTAAATTCTCAACCGTAAAAACACAAGCCAAGTACAAGCCAATGTTATTGGTAGGAGAGTAATTTTAAGTGATGCCAACAGACCAGTGGTGGGTTTCAAATTTTTTTACAACCGGTTCTGTGGGTGTGGGTTGGTGGGCATGACACGGCTTGGCGGGTGTGGCTTGGTGGGCATGGCAGGGGAAGGATACTGTAAAACCTCCATTCCCACCCCACTCCAGGGGAAGGATATTGTAAAATCTCCATTCCCTCATGATCAGCTGGGACTCGAGAGGAAGAAAATAGATGGGGGCGGGGCCAGTCAGAGGTGGTATTAACTGGTTCTCCAAACTACTCAAAATTTCCGCTACTGGTTCTCCAGAACTTGGCAGAACCTGCTGAAACCCACCTCTGCAACAGATAACTTCTGCTCTTGCTATACTAATTAAAAAACGTCAGTCATCTCATCTGTGGAAAATCTATGCAGGGTGAGAGTTGATGAAGTTTCCTGTGCAGAATTGAAAATAAGCTATTCCTGTTTTTCATGGATACATGTTTCCTGTAAGATATATTGAAAGGCCAGTTGCATTCTCAACAGTTAGATCTCAGCAATTGACATACCAGGTTATTATATTAAAAGCCTTGTTCTAATCTGATTATATTATATTCTTCAAAGAGTTTTGTAGTGGTAACATATATAATATAGAATAAGCTAATTACACATTTGAGGAATTGCTCCAGATAATCTTATTAGAAAGATAGGTTGGAGATTCATAGCCTATTTAGATGATGTGCCTATAAAGTTGTTAGGAACTTCATTAAGAAGATTGGAGGGGGGGGGAGAATGACCTTGTAAAACACAGTTTAATATAATACTAAGTATAACAATAATGCTGATTGATTTAACTATTGTTATGCCAACAGGTTTTTGTGACTAGATTCTTGCAAGATTTCATCAAGAACAAAACCTATTGGAATATACTCTTAGAATAGAATAGAATAGAATTCTTTATTGGCCATGTGTGATTGGACACACAAGGAATTTGTCTTGGTGCATATGCTCTCAGTGTACATAAAAAGAAAAGATACATTTGTCAATTTTGAGAATTATATGAAATTATATATGAAATTATATGAAATTATATCTCTTGAGATTATATGAAAATAATTCAACCAAATGTAAACATTTACTTCTAAAATATTAAGTATATCTTTAGGAAGTTGTCCTGTTATGTTCAGTGGGGTTATTTAATTTTAGTTAACTATATGAAGAAATGGAAGTCTTTGAAATATGGAAAAAATACAGATAGGGTTTTTTTGGGGGAACAGGCCACATATTTAGAATTTTGATATCAAGCTGTGATTACACCCCCAGAAATGCTACTGTTCTCAAAGTGGATGTCATGATAGGTGCCAGTTACAAAACACCCCTTTAAGAAAGTGTAAAAATAAAAATGTTAGAGGCAAGGCCTTTGCTTTGCAGCGTATGATCTTCCTTCCTTCCTTCCTTCCTTCCTTCCTTCCTTCCTTCCTTCCTTCCTTCCTTCCTTCCTTCCTTCCTTCCTTCCCTTTCAACTCACCTTGAATCTTAATTTGGGTTCATCTTGTGAAAGCGGCAAACAAATTGGAGTGAAGAATGTGCAAGAGACAAAACATGGTTGCGAGTTGCTGTTTCGAAGAGGGCGGCGGTGGCGGGTTGCTGAAGAACAACGGGAAAAGTCTTCATAGCTCTTGTAAGGGATCATTTGGAAGGGACATCTTCACTCCAAAGTCATTTTTCTTTGAAGGTTCTAGGCGGCAGTTAGTCTCCATAGCAACATCTTAGGGATGACTGACCCTTATCATTCTATTACTGGAGAGGGAGGGATCTCTTGATAGTTCCTAAATATAAATGAACTGCTGGATTAATTCTAAAATCAAAGATGGAGAATGGAGAACAGGAATGTAAGCCAAAAAGTTTCAAAGCTTTCACCCTGAGCATACATGAAGTACCTCTCCACTCTCCCAATTTAGTTATTGTAAGTTGCTCAACATAGAGATTAAATTGTACGTTTCATTTCTGTTTTCAAAGCCTGTATCTTTTCAGGTGATCTTTGAGTTAGATTAATAACAGACTGGCTTTATAATGGATTTTCAATTCCACCAGGTGTACCAGTGCTCAAAATTTCATATTAATGTTTTGCCGCATTCGTTTGCCAGTCTTCAAATGTTCCCAGCTTCATTCTCTTCAACAGCAAAACAAATCCACTGAAAGTAAGTTTAGAAAAATAAGTTTTGAAAAAATCAATCAGAAGATGATATGAGTTCATTGGTCTCTCTCCCATGATGAATCAGTAAAATAATTCAAGTGCCTCACATACATTTTCTTGGTTTCTTTAGCTTCAGCCCTCTAGCCCATCCAGACCGTGCGGGTCTGGATGGGGAGGAACAGGCTTCGTCTCAACCCTTCCAAGACCGAGTGGCTGTGGATGCCGGCGTCCCGGTATAGCCAGCTGGTGCCATCGCTGGCTATTGGGGGTGAGTCATTGGCCCCCACAGAGGGGGCTCGCAACTTGGGTGTCCTCCTGGATTCACGGCTGTCCTTGGAAGGGCATATGGCGGCCGTGGCCAGGGGGGCCTTTTATCAGGTTCGCCTGGTGCGCCAGTTGCGCCCCTTTCGGGATCGGGACTCCATGTGCACAGTCACTCGTGCACTCGTCACGTCTCACCTGGACTACTGTAATGCTATCTACATGGGGCTCCCCTTGGGGTGCACCCGGAGGCTCCAACTGGTCCAGAATGCAGCCGCGCGGGTGATTATGGGAGCGACAGGGCGCTCCCATGTGACACCTCTCCTGCGCGAGCTGCACTGGCTTCCGGTGGTCTTTCGGGTGCGCTTCAAGGTGTTAGTTTTGACCTTTAAAGCGCTCCATGGCATGGGACCGGGGTACCTGCGGGACCGCCTGCTGCTACCGATAACTTCCCACCGGCCAGTACGCTCACACAGAGAGGGCCTTCTCAGGGTGCCATCAGCCAAGCAATGTCGGCTGGTGGCCCCCAGGGGGAGAGCCTTCTCTGTGGGGGCACCCACCCTATGGAACGAGCTGCCTCCAGAAATTCGTTTGATCCTGGACCTCCGCACTTTCCGAAAGGCCCTTAAGACCTATTTATTCCAACAAGCCGGCCTTGCTTGATTGATTTTAATGGGGTTTTAACAAAAAAATTTTCGCTATTATTGATTTCTGGGGTTTTAAATTGGGTATTTTAATGGGGTTGAGATTTTTATTTGGAACGCCAACGATTTAATTCAATTTTAAAATTCTTTTAATGTTTGTATTATATGTGTTTTAAATTTGGTTGTTCACCACCCTGAGTCCCCCTCCCGGGGAGAAGGGCAGTATATAAATTGAAATAAATAAATAAATAAATAGAAAAATATATTAATAGCTGGCTTCAAATAGTACTATTAATCTCTGTAGCTTTAAAAAATACTGCAAACCTGTGAATGGAGCCAATGAGTGTCTGCTTGAAAAATATTTGATTATTTTCACACAAGTTACTATTAATATAAATCAAGATAAAATTATGATGAAGATATTATGCCGCTAGGATGGTGAATCACCACCAAAATATTATGCTGAATTTTAACTGATGATTTCTGCCTAAACACACTTTTTAAGGGCGAGTTATTACATTGGTAAAGTGGTTAGAATTCTAGCTGAAAGTGGTCTACCTCTCTTGCTCTTTGTTGGCTTGCAAGTTTTGGAATTTGATTCAGATCCCCTGGAATGTAAAGTGAAATCTGCAGTCATTTTTCAAGCAATTATTCCTACCAAGATTTTTCCTTGGATTTTAAATATCTGTTTACATTTGATTTTGGCTGATCTTGAAAAATCAAGCAGGGTTAGCCCTGGAAACAACTTGGATGGGAAATCCCATCCAAGGAATGGGATACCTTGGAAATACCAGGAAATCTCAAAACTGTATGGTAGATTGGGAAGACGGAGGGGTAGAGGGAATCCTGAAACAATGCAATAGCAAACTATTTCTATACCTTTGCGAAGAACGTCTATGAAGTCTTCAAAAGCTGAGATCAACTTGAAAGAAACTTTACCTTTACTTTCCCCTTATAAGGTGTGTCAAATTTTTCAACTTTCAATTTCCAAACATTTGGGGTGCTCAAAAGTTGGAACATGCCTTGGGGATTGTATTTTGGCTATTTTAATATAATTTAGATGTACTTGGTAAGTAACTACATAAAGATAACTGTTTAACATTTTGTTTCATTTGTCCACTTATATAAATTTATTCCTTTGGTTGCTTTTTGCTTAAACTGGCAGCCTTTCCTTAAAGTCTATGTAATCTCATTTTGTATTTTCTTCAGAGCAGTGGGTTGTTTTTTTTTTAGAGTTGGACTCTAGAAATTCTGGCTTCCCTTCTGGAATCACAGACAGCACACTATAAATACCATTTGTTAAGAAATTCAGTGGAAAAGAGCTATCATCTCTCTGTCAAATCCTTCGTTTGCTTCAGCAGATCTTTTTAAAAATATTCTTACAATTTTTTACCATTCAATAATCTGGATCAGAGTACAGTTATGTGTCAGACACTTAAAACTGGAAAAGGATCAAAGAACATCTTTCCCATTGAAAGAATGAGTAATCATGTACTTAATTTAATTTTAAAACAAATATGTTCGTTAAGTTTCCCTTTCATGCTGAATCCTAAACTAATCAAGCAGGCTGGCTTTGCATAGCCCATTTTCTGCAAAACAAACAATAATTAAAGTCAAAATCAAATCTATTATGTTGTGCTAATGAAACAATTAATTTTTTATGAGTTAATTGAGCTTCTTGTTAAAGAAAGCAAATACATGAAGTCAGCCTCTGCAGTTTTTCTAAGTGAGATCAGGACCTTCTAGATAAAGGTCAGAGTATACAGATAAGCCAGGATTGGCACATGGATGCATTTGTGATACTAATGTATTGAAAAATTTTCAGTTGTTGCTCAGAAGCCCAAATATAACATTCATATTATAGTCTGAAAATATCTTATATCCTCTGCTCCAGTACAGAGAAAGAGTTTAAATCCTTTGTCCCTCTTTTCATTCATGTAATCATTCCTTCACATCCTTTCTTTATTGCTTCACCAGTAGTAGAATGGAAGGTCTTTCTTTCTCTTTTATGACTCTCTCTTAGCAAAAGGTTGTACCATGGATGTATGCAGAGCATTAAAAATGAAGCTATGCCTTACTTCTGAGATTACTACCAAGAGTATAACAGCTTCAAGATAAATTGCAGAAATTATCCATTTACTAGAGTAAGGATAAAAATCAGGAACCTTCACAGTTAATCAAATATGCACACACTTGCATATGTTTGCAGATTCCACATTATAATATCTATTTTCTGTTACTTTGCCTCCACAAATCATCATACTTCTCAGAAACCCGTCAAAATATTGTATTTTGATCTTTTAACCTACATCTCCCAAATCCAGCCTTGTAGTTCCAACACAAGAGAAGGAAACCAAGTTGGAGAAGGTTTTACCAAATTGGAGAAGGATATGAGCTTTCCTCTTCCCTGCGTGCTGCCAGAATTGCATTAATTATGGAGAGAGTTATTATTATATTGTGCCATGGAGAATAAAAAAAGGAATATAAAACTGAAAATGATTACCACAGATGGCTTTTGGTTTATAGCTTGTTGAGATATCTTCAGTTCAGTTCACAAAACCGTCTCTTATCCAAACAATTTAGTACTCCAATCTGATAACTGAAGAGATGCTTGGCAACCTGTTCTAACTATGCATGACATCACACATAACATCATAAGGAGAGCAAAATGAAAGAAAAGCTTACTAGCTTTCACACTAGGGCTGGGCAACCTCTGGTCCATGAACAAGTGGTCATTTCAGGTTGTTTGCAGCCTTTTAAAACTTCCCAATGATATCATTGTGCCAAACTCTCTGTGACTTGGAAACTGGGGTGGGGGCGGGGATGTTTTTCTTTAAAGTAGATTTAGCTTTAGTTGCCTGTCTATATCAAGGTTCTTCAAAGTGGTCAATACAGATCCCTCAAGGGTTGATGGAACCATTAAGGAGTCGTGTTTGTTATAATAATTCATAGTACTATTAATTAAAGTAATATTATTTTCATATATATGTATAATGAGAAATCACAAATAATGTAATTACTGTAATATTGGTTTCTTCATCACGGCATAGTGAGTGAGGAGTTATTGATAATTGTTATAGGAACAAATAACACAAAGGAGGCTTTGAGTGGATAGCATTACTCTAGCAAATTCTGCTGCAGTAGTATTTCATTTTCCACAGTCCCTTGTCCAGGACTTGAATGAAAATTCCATTTATTTCCATTCACATGTATCACTTTCACTTATATGCTGTTCTATTTCCAAAGCATCCAAGTGACTTGCATTAACAACACAAAATTAAAACATAGAAAACCAACAGCATAACCATCACAGCAAGAAGGCCTTGATGTGTCAGTCAGCAAAATTTCCAGGTATCCCTATATTCCCCTTCAAAGAGCCATCTTTTGTTAAACCAGCTGCTGAATAGGAAGGTTTTTATCTCATTAAATGTGATAATTGGAGTGATCCAAAAAGGCAACTCGTTTCTGTTATCACTGAGCCTTTCTGCATTAGTATTTACAGGATTCAGCCTAACTACCCGCAAAGGAATTCAAGAGGAAACAGGGACATTGTTATCCCATTTCTATAAGAATGACAGGCAGGCAGCTACTCAATCGGCTTCCGTAGAAGGCGGTAGGCCTTCCTTCTGGGTTGCTAAGGACGCTGTTTCCATGGTAACGGAAACAGGCGGTTGCTGAGGCCGGTGGAGTACCAACGCCTCCAAAATGAGCGCCGCTGTAGCCGAAGGCGAAGCGGGGACAGATGTCGACGTGGAGGCGGAGGCGGCGGGCGGGGCCGGCCGGGACGTTGGCAGCGGCGCCGTCCCGCGTGCCAAGGTGGCCAATTTAAACTCAGATGACCCCCTGGAGCGCATCGCCGCCCGCCGTGTTCGCATCGCCGTTCGCCTGGAGGCGAAACGACGGTCGGTTTGATGGAGGGGGCGGGATGGGGGGGGGGGGGAAATAGACGCTCATGCAAGAATTGAAGCCTGAAAGGCAAATCTGCCAGTCTTTTTCGTAATTGCAAAACCATAATCCAGCTGCAGATATAATAAATGCTTCCTCCACCAGGTAACTGTGACCGGTCCTAAAATGCTGCTGAATTTATGTGAACCCTCGTGCCCTGTCAGTCTTCAGCAGTCTCAGGCATTGGTTCTTCATCCCATTTGTTCCCCACTCATTCCCCAAATCCACCCTCCTCTATTTGGTTTCCACTAAATGGGGCTCATCCCTATTGCCCCCTCCATTGCCAGTATCTAAAAGGTCGCTCCAATTCAAATTGAACAAAAATCATGGATTATGAATACTACAAGGCTTTTAGAATGCACTAAAATTTCCTAATATCAGGATTTTAGGGAATGGGATGGTGAGGTATCTCTTATATAAGTGATCCTCCCAAGTTTTAACTTCTTTATTTTTTCCTTTTTCCTTACCAGGAAAAATAAACCTATTGGAAAACTGCTTCGGATTCACTTTTTATTGGTACCCATAGTAGTAAACCATTCATAGGTTAAATAGATATTTGTGTTTGTTTTCTCCCTTTTAGGGAAGCCCTTGGGGAAGATCCAGATGCAAAAAAATTTGTAGAAGAGGAACAGAGCAGGAGTCACAAGCAAATAGAGGACAGTAGACAGGTTAGTAGAGGATTAAGGAATCAACGTGTGAATCAAAAAGCATGACATATTTTGCCTTGTTGGACAGGCTATAGAGAAAAGTTATTCACTCCATAGCCTGTCCAACAAGGCAGAATAAGACAGGAACTTGATGTCTCAAAGGCTTGAGACATAGTTTCAAACTATTATAAAAGTTTGAAAAACCATTTATTTAATTAAACAATTAAATATAACTAAAACCATAGGAGAATGTCTTCAAGATCTTACATACACTGTAGCCATTGCACAGGGACCCCCACTTTCATGAGATCTTCATCTGTGCTGACAAAATCAAGGTTTAAGGGATTGCTAAAAATCAGTATGAGCAGGGCCAATCTCAAATTGGGTAGGGAAATGTTCCACAAAGAGGATGCCATGATAGTGAATGTTTGCCTCCATGGTGCTGTCAGATGAAACTGCTTAGCAGACGGGACCTGAATCTGCCCCCTCCCTCCCTGCCTGCATTCTGGAACAGGTAGATATAACCTGGGAGAGACAGTTCCTCAAATGCGGACCTGGCTTGCATTACTGAAACCTGGCTGGGCTCAGAGGTTGACCGAATTTTGCCCGCCAGGTTTTCGGGTGCTACACCAGCCGAGAGCCCAGGGTAGGGGAGGGGGAGTGGCAGTTGTGATTAGGGAGGCCCAGGGTCCGCGGGAGGTCCCTGTTCCACAGATAGACGGGTGTGAGTCCCTCCTCATGAGATGGGGCCCGCAAGGTCAGTTGGGCCTGCTGATTATGTACCTATCACCCAGCTGCGTATCAACAGCCCTGTCCGGGCTGCTCAACGCTCTATCAGGGCTGGGGGACTTTAATCTGCATTCCCTGGCTGGAGAGTTAGAGATGGCCCAGGAGTTCATGGCCTCCATGGCAGCCATGGACATGACTCAGATAATTCAGAGCCTGACCCTTGTGGGGTCAGGCCCCACACACACTTGATCTTGTTTTTATCTCAGAACAGTGGCATGTGGAGCTCAGTGGGGGAATGCCAGTCATTTACCCCCTGTCATGGACCAATCACTATCTCCTCTGGCTGGGCTTCCACTATGCCACCCCCTGCCGCTGGGATGCGGGACCGACCCCATGGTTCCGCCCCAGGCACCTGATGGACCCTGAGAGGTTCTAGATGGAGCTTGGGCTGATACCTATCTCTCTTTCCCACCGCCCGGTCGAGGCCCTGGTGGATGCCTGGGAAAGGGCGGCCTCCGGGGCTCTTGACCGGGTCGTGCCTTTGCAGCCGCTGACCTGCCGCAGATCCTGGTTGACCCCTTGGTTTTCTGAGGAGCTCCGGGGATGAAGCAGCGCAGAAGAGGCCTAGAGAGCTGTTGGAGCTCCAGTCATTCTGAATCTGATCACGCTCAGTTAAGATCCTTTACACGGTCTTATCTAGTGGAGATGGAGGTGGTGAAACGTTCTTACTTCTCCGCCCTCATCGTATCCACAGATACTCACCTGGCTGCCCTGATCAGGGTGTCACACTCCCTTTTGAATCGGGGAGTGGGGGATGACCCTCTACGGGGGCGTGCTGAGGAGTATAGTCAGCATCTGCTGGACAAGATCGCTCAGATTCGGGACGGTCTGGACTCTGACTGGGCAGGGTCAGACGAGGGAGAAACGATGGGTCTTGTCACCTGGGAGGAGATTGATCCTGTTACCCCTGAGGAAGTGGACAGGATCATGGGGAAGCTGAGTGCTACCACATGTTTGTTGGACCCGTGTCCTCCTGGCTTGTTTATGCAGCTCGGGAGGTTACATGTGACTGGATCTGGGCAGTGATTACTGCATTCCTGGGTGAGGGTAGCTTCCCGCCGCCTTGAAGGAGGCAGTGGTGAGGCCCCTCCTCAAGAAACCTGCCCTGGATTCAACCATTTTGAACAACTTTCGTCCTGTTTCCAATCTTCACTTTATTGCAAAGTTTGTTGAGAGTGTGGTGGCACAACAGCTCCCGTTGGCCCTGGAAGAAGCAGATTACGTAGATCTGTACCAGTTGGGTTTCAGGCCCGGGTACAGCACAGAGACGACATTGGTTGCACTGGTGGATGATCTCTGGAAGGCCCGGGACAAAGGATTTTCCTCTGTCTTGGTCCTATTGGATCTCTCGGCAGCCTTCAATACCATCGATCATGGTAACTTGTTGCAACGCCTTGAGGGGTTAGGGGGTGGGGGGTACTGTTTTACGGTGGTTCTCCTATCTCTCGGGGCATTCGCAGGCGGTGTTGGGGGGCAGAGGTTGGCCCCAAGGCCCCTCACTTGTGGGATACCCCAGGGGTCAGTCCTCTCTTCCCTTCTGTTCAACATCTATATGAGGCCGCTGGAGGAGATCATCTGTGGTTTTGGGGTAAGGTATCATCAGTATTCTGATGATACCCAGCTTTTTATATCCACCCCGAACCAGCCCAGTGATGCCCTCGACGTGATGTTCCGGTGCCTGGAAGCGGTGCGGACCTGGATGAGGAGAAACAGGCTTCGGCTCAAACCTGCCAAGACTGAGTGGCTGTGGATTCACTGTTAAATTTGGAAGATCATGTAATGACCGTGACCAGAGGGGCATTTGCCCAGGTTTGCCTGGTGCGCCAGTTGTGCTCCTACTTGGACCGAGATGCCCTACGTACGGTCACTCATGTGCTCGTCACCTCTCGTATTGACTACTGCAATGCTCTCTACATGGGGCTGCCCTTGAAGATCACTCGGAGGCTTCAGCTGGTGCAAAATGCAGCCGCGTGGGTATTGATGAGAGTGTCCCAACACTTCCATGTTATACCTCTCCTGCGTGACTTGCATTGGTTGCCGGTTGCCTCCGGGTGAGATTCAAGGTGCTGGTGATTACCTATAAAGCCCTACATGGCCTAGGCCCGGGATATTTGGCAGACCATCTGCAGCCAGGAACAGCTTCCCATCGCCTGGTGTGCTCCCACAGGGAGGGCCTACTTAGGGTGCCATCAGCCAGACAGTGTTAACTGGTGACCCCCAAGGAGAGAACTTTCTCTGTGGGCACTCGCGTCCTTTGGAATCAACTCCCTCTGGAGCTCCGGGTGGCCCCCAACCTTCGCTCTTTCTGCCGTGGGCTGAAAACTTGGCTATTTCACCTGGCCACCTTGAACTGATGGGAGTTTTAATCTGGGTTTTATTGAATTTCTTAATTTTAACTTGGACTTCTGTTTTAATGGTTCGTCTGTTCTGTTTTAATTGTTGTGAGCCGCCCTGAGTCCTGGGGAGATAGAGCGGCATACAAGTCCCAACAAACAAACAAACAAACAAATAATAAATACTAATTATATGCTGCAAATCCTGAAATGGGTTAAATCTATAACTAAATTTGGTATATTGTATGAATGTATAATCTGATTCTGACATATTTTCTTTCAGAGATTGACCAAATTGTTGCTTGATGGCACACAGCTAGTAACAAACATCCAGGTAGCAGCTGATTCTCGGGAAGCACACAGGAGATCAGAGGAAGAAGAGCTGACTCGGCAAAGGTAAGACCTCTGTATTAGCATCCCTTGGAACTCTGAAGTGTTTCGAACGTGGAAGAAGGATAAAAATCAAGCTCAGCAGTGTTAGGGTTGTTTTAATAAAGCCTCTTCTCCTTAAGTTGAGGCATTGGGGGAAAAATGGTCAAGATGGTAGCTACATCTGTACAACCAGAGCCCTGCATCTTTTAAAATACATTGTGTGTACACTGCAGGATGCAGGATGCCTTCAAGAAGATTGTAAACTTTTTATTAATAACTATGGCTTATAGAAGCCATTTGATGTTCTCTTCACTTATTTTTTTCAGACCTTTTATATATGTATATGTTTGTATGTTTTGTCCATATATGTGTAGTTGATGTATTTAATGATTTGTCATCCTCAACAATTGTAATGCAGGACTTCCGGTTTGGCAGTCGGGGAAATAGCGGGGCTCTAATGAGCCTCGCTGAAACCCTGATTGGCAAACTGCTGCTGACAGGTCTGCGGACCTACCCTGTCCTGAAGGGACAGGGGAAAGAGAGGGACCCCTTGGGCGGCTGAGAGGAACGGGCAAGTTCCTCGGAGGCCGGAGGCAACCCTCTAAGTCAGCAGTGGGGGACGGCAGCCGTGGTGGCTGCCTCAAGACCGTGACAAATTGGGACAAGGAAGGAAGAAAGGGCTATGTGCTTCGGAGCCGGGTGAGTGACACCAACCCAGGCGAGAAACAACGTGCCAAAAAGGATATTTACAAATAAGACTCTCAGCCTTACCTAGCTGCTTGAAGATCTGAGGGGCTTGAAGATTTTGTAAAATAAGGAAAGGAGTTAAAGACCCTTTAAGAACTTTACTGTAACACTGATGGATTGGAATGAATTGCTTATTAACCAAATAGAGCTGGATAACTGAACTTTCTTGTTAAAACTGTAATGGACTTGACTTTTGGAAAAGAGAAAAGTGATAATTAAGGATTTGCCATCTCTAAAAGCCGGACAAAGAGATTAAACAGATTGCTACATAAATGTTTCAAAATGGCGATTGAAGCGGTGACTAAGTAAAAGTGTTGATTGCGGAAACTTGTTTTGTCCTGAAAAGAACCAATTTGATTCATTACATATTGTGGATTACTTTGAAAAGAACTCAAATGGTTTTTTAAACTTTGGAGATTCCTATTCTGTCTTTTAATGGCTTTACAAAGAAAGAAGAAACACAATGACTAATAAACTTTTAACTAACTGGCGCAGTAACAAAAGGTTTAGTGTAGGAACGGAAGTGGAGAAGCTGATGAATTTTACTGGAAACAGACTTTACAATAGAATTTAAAAGGATATGCAAAGTCTTGGAAGTATTGACTTTGAATTGAAATGCTTATGAACACTTAATGAAATGAAGAAGCAAAATAGATAAATCAGATAGCAATGTTTGAATGCTTAATTGTTTAATTGGTTCAAAGTTTAAGTGAGCTAAATAAAAACAAGAAGTGCTTATGGTAAAATAAAGATAGAAAGATAATTAAAATAGAAGTGGGCAATTAATGTGACTAAAAGTGACATTTTCATAAAAGCATAATTTGATGTAACATGTTTTAGTTTTAATTTGATAACAAAGTGGTGGATGATAATTATGATCAATTGTTAATGATTATGGATGATATACCAAGGTACACAGATGGAAGTCATAATTGTGATTATGGCTGGAAATGATTAATATTAAGAAATAAATGGGGATACACCCTGGAAGAATACAGTTGGAAACAGTGGATTAATAGACAACATATTGAAAAAGAAAATTTTAAAATAAGTTAGCAGAATAGTAGTTGGAATTATGGAGGAGAATATTCTGAGAACTCAGCCAAAACGTTGTGATGCTGGAAACCAGTCAAATAATAGGTGGAGTTAAATAGGAGAATGCTGTTAATCAGCCAAAATAAAGCATGCTGGAAATCAGCCAAAACAATGGAAAATGCTGATAATCAGCCAAATAATAGTTGGAGTTATAGAGGAGAGTATGCTGAAAACTCAGCCAAAATATGTTATGCTGGAAACCAGCCAAACAATAGGTGGAGTGATGGAGGAGAATGAGGAGAATATATTGAAGGGTGAAATAAGGGGTGGTTAATAAGGGGTGAAAAAGAAAATGTTGGGCGATAATTAAAATGAAATGGAAAATTTGAGATGCCTGTGTAAAAGCTTAAGATGAAGATAGGATGAATTGGGTCTAGAACATGAGAAAAATAGAAAGAAATATTGATTAATAAATTGAAATAAAAATTGAGTTGTATACATTTGGAAATTAAGATTTGTGGTGATAAAATTGTAAAGTAAATATATAGATTAATAGATTAGATTGTTTTTGTGTCCACTGTTGATGTTAAAAGGAGCAATGGAAAAAAAAATTAGGTAGAGCGGTATTGAATTTTGATTTATAATTGAATTTATAATTAAATATAAAAATGAGCTTTGCTTTAGTAGGAGACTAAGATGTATGATGAGATAATAGAAAGATTTAAATTAAGATGTTGGAATTTATGTTAAAATTATCTGTTTTCATTTGTTAAATTAGTATACCCATTTGTGACCAGACCAAGACTTCGTTCTTGAGAACTTTTTTATTTTTATGTTTATGTTGGAAAAAATAAAAATTAAAAACAAACAAACAATTGTAATGCCCACCCCATCCCACACAGATACCTTTGCTTTTGAGTAGAAATTAAACATGGCATCTGTACTTAATTTTAATGCATAAGCTTGAATTTGAATGAACTACAAGGCCCAGTAGATAAAGAATACAAACAGAAAAGGCTGCTTTGTACATTTTTTTCAATTTGAAACTTGTTTTTTTCCGCCAAGAAGAAAGACCGAGGAAGGAACAGAGCTAATGTTCCAAGGAACATTTCAGATTATTCATGATCCATAGCAATCCCCAACAAATGTATGAGTTTTTAATCTTCATATAGAATAGAATTGAATTTCATTTAGCTTGCTTTGATTAAACTTCCTAGATATTGTTATTCTCAGGGTTGAGAAACTGGAAAATGAAGCCAAGGCCAACTTGGATAAGTTTGATGAGATCACCGCCAAGTGGGCCAAGGCCAAGCAGAAGACCATCCCCCAGGATCTCTGGGAGGCTCTTAACCTACAGCAGCAGCACTGTGCATTGCTGATTGAGGAGAAGAACAAGGTCATTAGTGAGTTACAACAGGTAGGATTCATGCTTAGTGTACATGCATCACATTGCTGTCAGCAAATATGGCTGCAGGGACATGTTGAAAGGTCCATGCTAAGAAGAACACTGAATTTAGAGAAAGAAATTTTAAAGATAAACATTATAATAGTTTGCATTTCAAAAGATCTCACACACATATATAATATTTTATATACATACCGTATTTCCCTGAAAATAAGACCCTGTCTTATATTTTTTTTGGAACCCTGAAATAAGCGCTTGGCCTTATTGCCATGTGCTCAAAAGCCCAAGTGGGCTTATTATCAGGGGGTGGCTTATTTTGGGGGGAAACGGGTACATGCATACATACATACATACATAATTTATTTTAAAAAATAATCTTTGTTTCTCCATTTATTTATGTGTTAAATATAAATTTAACACAGAAAATAGTTTGTCGTGAAACTATTGTGCCTGAAAGCTCCTGTTCCCCTCCATTATATTTTTGTTTGTTAATGACTCATTTGTTTGCCTATGTGCATTTCCCACCCTCTTAAAAAGTCAACAGTGGTCTTTATGTTCCCCATAAAATATAAAATGGCCCACTTCCTTATAATTCAAAAGCAATATCTGAGCTAAAATAAATCTTTTCTTCTTATCTGATATATTTGCTATTTTTTAAAAGTTGAAAAGCCTGGGAAGTAAAATAGATTGTCATCGCAACAAACTATAAATTCCAGATGATACTCTCTGGGAATGGCTTTTCACAGCTGGGTACTATTACTGGAAAAAATGGCAAGCGTAAGCATGGCAATGTGAATGGGAGCTATTTCTTTTGCCCTATGACCTTTGGAAGAAATATGAGATTTTAAAAAGTAATATCCTTAGCATCCATTGGACTAAACAGCTAACAGCACCTTATTTGGTGCTTTAAAGAATGGTGTATGGTCCATGACCAACAAGCTACATGTGGCTCCCAGTGGTGAGATTATGCTCCCCAGAGCCATTTTCAAAATTGCTGCTGAGTTCTGATAATAAATTTTAAAGTTTCCATAAATGCTGAGGGTATTTAATTTGCCACCACATTGTGACGACTGAAAATATTTGTGTTCCCCCCCCCACCCCCCATGTGATTTCATTTAGTTTATTAATGTTTAGCTGTTTGGCAAACTAGAGGATATTTTCTTTGAAGTATGATAACTGTTTTTGCTGCCATATTAAGCATGGTGATTTTTGAGCCCCATTTCTGGGAAAGAAGGGATCACAGTTGTTGGAGAGAAAAGCTTATGGGAAAACACCAATTTTGATCAATGCATTGGGAAGTAGTGAGAGGGGAAGAAGAAAATGTGATTGTGTCTTTATGGAAGGGTGAGAAGACACAGTTCACATAAGTGTGTTTACACTGTATGAGGAAAAACAGATGTGTATGTGTAAGGAACAAACATGTACCTGTGATGGTTAGGATGTCTCTTTGTAGTAGGGTGTATTGCAGTGCAGGATAAGCCTCATCATAAGTCACATCCATTTCATCCTTGCCCTGTCCATTTAGATCATCCCTGGTAGCGTAGTCTCCTGCCCTAAAATAATATGCATTTCTACTCAGAAATTTGGGGGTGAAGGCAGATTAACTAGATTGGTACAATCAGCTTGAACTGGTTTCTGAATTGGTTTATTTACCGAGTTTGCGCTACATACTGAACTACGAAACTCACCAAAAACACACTGTGGGATCATATAACAGCTAAGCTATAACAGCTAGCTATAAAAAAGTTAGATCACAATTAACCAGGCTTCGTATGCTGTGCTAATGCCTTGACTGATTGTATTACTGAACATATCTTCTAGCTCAGGGGTCTCCAACCTTGGCAACTTTAAGCCTGGCAAAGCCAGTTGGGAAATTCTGGGAGTTGAAGTCCGCCAGGCTTAAAGTTGCCAAGGTTGGAGACCCCTGATCTAGCTTGCTGAAAAGCATTCAGTTTTGCAGAGGAAAACAGTGGAACAATGCCACAATTAATTATTTTTCACAATTAATTATTTTTCTGAATTTTTTTTTTTTTTTTTGCTTTTCTGATTGTTTTTGTGTTTTCAGGAATTGAAGAGTAAAGATGATCAGTATGTGAAGGATCTTAGGAAACAGAATGAAGACATTAATTTGCTGCTGGAGCGAATGGAAGAACAGATCCGAAATCTCGTTAAAAACTACCGTCGAGAACTTTTGCAGATAGAGGTATGAATTTTTTTTTAAGCAAAACATGAATCTTGTTTCTTGTGCATGTAACAAGAGGTAAGAGAAAGAAAATATAATGCTGTATAAAGAAAATATAAAGTATTATATGAAGAAACAATAAAATGTATATAAAATGTATTTTGTCTCTTATTAATTTATAAATAGCCTGTTATATGTTAAACTTATTCTAAAATAGATGAATAATGTAATAAACTACTGACAGTATTAAATTAATTTAAAAAAATAGTAAAAGACTAAGGAAATAATGTTTGATCAATTCTATATGTTGAGCTAAATTATTCAATTTAGTATCAAAAGTTAAGGGGACTAGATAGCAAATTAATAACTTTGACTATTAAGCTCCATAGTTTACAGATACTACTAAAGGAAATTATTTTTATCAGATTCTTGTTTTCTATTGTAAAATGAATAGTCAATATTGGGATTTAAAACTAGCAGCCTGGTCTTATTTTTATTATTTATTTTTATTTATTAAATTTATATGGCGCATCTCACATATGTGACACTGAATGGGGCACATGATTATTATGCCATCTATGTATGTGACATACAGAATAATAATAATAATAATAATAATAATAATAATAATAATTCAAATGATAGGTCTCTATTCTGAGTTCACAACTAAATAATCAACATTAACTCAATTATTTGGGAATAAGTATTAATCCTTTAATAGAGAGAAAAAAGCTTATGAGGTATATACATTGTTTCAGTTTACTCATATTTATTTACCAAATACAAATAATCTCTTGACTATGAGTGGAATAGATAAAAATTACAAATATTCAGTAAATAACTGATCACAATAGGAAAAGAATACAACACAAAATTAATTAATGTATTTTGGGGAGTCAAGTTATTCTTCAAATCAGCTGAAGGCAAGACAAGGAGCAATGGATGGAAACCAATCGAGAGAACCAATCTAGAACTAAGGACAAAATTTCCTGACAGTGAGAATAATTAATCAGTGAAATGACTTGCCTCCAGAAGTTGTGGGTCCTCTAACACTGGAGATTTTTTTAAAATAAATTTTTATTTTATAAAGTATAAAAACATTGGAGGTTTTTAAGAAGAGATTGGATAACATTTGTCTGAAACAGTATGAAACGGCTTGAGCAGGGAGTTGGATTAGAAGACCTCCAAGGTCCCTTCCAACTCTATTATTCTGTTAATGTAGAAGTGAAAATTGTTTCAAAAAGTATTAAAATTTTAGAAGGATCAAGAAGTCTTGGCTGATTGATTCAATTGGTATAGCATGCATCTGAACAAGTATTCTAAAAATATTGTCACTTGAGATTCACTTGATCTTACTTAGCAGTAGCACTTGGGAAAGGTCCACTTGTGTAACCCAATTGTACTTCAAGTTACAGTGTAGGGATTGGCATCAATTTTATCATTAAATGTTAGCTCTGTAAAGAGATTTTCCCAGCCTTATTTGAGATTACTCACTTCTTTACTCGTAGACTAAGAGCTGTTTAAATCGTATGCCAAAAGTGCTTTTTCAAGAGGCAACTGGACTTTCTGGATTTTCTTTGAAGATGTTTCACTTCTCATACAAGAAGCTTTTTTAGCTCCAGAGCTGAAGAAGGTTCTTGGATGAGAAGCAAAATGCCAGAAAGTCCAGTTGCCTCTTGAAAAAGCATCTTTGGGACAACCGTGACCTGGATGACTGAGAATCGCCGTAGATGTTTAAATCTTAAGTTTTTTTCCCCAGAAAGCCTTTGAATTGGAGCGTCGTGAACTTCTCGCAAGCAACAAAAAGAAATGGGAGCAAGCCATGCAAGCTCTCAACCGACAAGAGGTAATTTGGAGTTTTTTGTTCTGTTGGATCCAGGGAGCAATGATAACCCAAGAGAATTCTTTGTGGAAAAGCTGATGAAAAAGAAAAGTATATGGCAACAGCTGGAATATAAGAGGAAAAGGGAAGATGCTTGTAGAGGAAACTTGAGTAACAATTTTTTGTAAAGCTTAAATATTAAATATTTTTTGGAAAAGCCCTTGACAATATCAAGATTTTTGATGGCTCGATTAATGGGCGATGCTTGAGGGTGAATAAATAAGTAGAGGCAGAAGGAGCCTAGATGTGATTTCCAGAGTGTAATTTAGGGTGACTTTATATTTTAAAATCTTGATTTTAAATCAGGCTCTCTTGATTATGTCTTTCATAATGGTCTTTATGAAAAGTCTTTCATAGAAGACTTCACGCAAAGTGCATGTGTGAAGATGCACACAATGATAGGAAAAGTGCTTTCCCCCCCAAAAAATATGTGTTATAAATGTTATTGCCTCTGACTACACTGTATTTATTAAAAAAAAAAAACCTTGGAAAATTCTTTTAAAATCTTTGAAATAGCATGAAACTGAAAGGAAGGAGAGGTTGCCCTTATCTTTGGCAATGTGGGAATAGGCTGGTGCTAATATGATGCTAATATATAGAAAATATTTAGAACAGATCAAACAAGTAAACATCAACAGTGCAATAGCCGATCATTAAGCACGAATTGCCTTGAACCACAAGATGGCTGGCTTCTGATAGATAGATAGATAGATAGATAGATAGATAGATAGATAGATAGATAGATAGATAGATAGATGATAATAGACAGACAAATAGATAATAAATAAATGTGAGAACTTAGAAAAGAACTCTGATACTGTAAAGAGCCAGCATGAATATCCAAAGCATAAGTTCCCAACTGAAACCAATAATTTTATATTTTCTATCATTGAGATTTCCTGGTAAAATATAGGAATGGTTTACCATTGTCTTCTCCTATGTAGTATGAATTGATGCCTTTGCCATTGTCACTGAAGTGATTATGTGCCTCTGGCATCTTCCTATATTGCTGCTGCTTAATGCATGTGCCTACTTGCTTTAGTTGGGTAGCTGGAATTATCTTCACCCCTTGGATGGCCCTGCTGGGAAAATATACTCTGGCTAACACTCCTGACTTTCTTGCATCCCTCCCAGAAACAGCCCCTCCTTCCCTCCCCCAATGAAGTACAACAGCAGGTTTTGTGTGGGTGGGGTAGGTGGGGTGTTGGTATGTTAGAAGAGCTGAAGGTAAGAACCAGATCATCATGGAGAAAATCTGTGTGATCTTGACTTCATGGCATATAATCAAGTACAGTCTAGGGGAGATCTTTGGCTATTTTTAATTAGAACCCTACTTAACATATTTTCCCCTTTTTAAAGTTGGATTTTATGATGGCTCGCTTGAAGAAGGTGGAGGAGTATGAACAAGAGCTGAACCAACTGCGGGTGCAAGATGCTGAGGAGTACAATGTTATAAAGATCAAATTGGAGCATGATGTGCAGGTGTGAATCGCTCATTTGGGGGGGGGGATGCTGAATAAAGTAGGACAATTTGTTCAGTGGTGGGATTAAAAAAATTACTACTGGTTCTGTGGGCATGGCTTGGTGAGCATGGCGTGGCATGGCTTGGTGGGCGTGGCTTGGTGAGTGGGACAGGGGAAGGATACTGTAAAATCTCCATTCCCACCCCACTCCAGGGGATGGTTACTGCAAAATCCTCATTTCCTCCTGCTCAGCTGGAACTCGGAAGGCAGAGAATAGATGGGGGTGGGGACAGTCTGAGGTGGTATTTATTGGTTCTCTGAACTACTCAAAATTTCTACTACCGGATCTCCAGAACTGGTCAGAACTTGCTGAATACCACCTCTGAATTTGTTCCAAAGAGCAGTGGGAAGTTGATGTTGCCATTGGTAAATTCCTCAGTGTATGTTTCCTTATTTCATCTGATGGACATCAAAAACCTGGCCAGGCTGGTTCACTAGAAGTAGATATCCTTACACAACCATTAATATGTATAGATTTCAGTAAAGTACCTGTATTTGGAACTTCCAACTTCCTCAGCTCAAGATCAGGATCATGATGTTCTAATTGTGCTATTTAATATCCCTTCTGCTGCAAGGATGAAACTATTCAACTTCATACAGTGTTTTGTCTTCAGTAAGAGAACTTTCATTTCTGGTTTCTTCTCAGTGGCTCTGCTTTTTTATTTCCTTTCCAGATTCCCAAACTGGTTACCTGTTTTCAGATGAGGGTGCTAAAATATTTAGTCAGTGGGTTTGCTTGGAAAGCTCCATCTTGGCACCTTAAGTATACAGTGGGCAAAGTTGTTGACATGTGATGAAAACACTAAAGGAATAGCATTATTGCTGCTCCACCTGATTCACATGTAGCAAAATCATGAGTGGAATTTCTATCACAATCCTGGCTTGCCACTCAGTGTAAAAAAAAAATAGTAGTCTTAGAAGCATATTTTTCTGACTAACAAGTTTTATCAAAGGCATGCATGCTTTTTAATAAAATTTGTTGCTGTAAAAGTGCTATTACACTCCAGATTTTTGCTGTCCTAAACTAGCGCAGCTCTGTTATTACAAAGTTGACTTAGTGTATTGTTTTTGTTTGTGGTACCAGATCCTAGAGCAGCAACTCCAGCAAATGAAAGCCATCTACCAACTAAACCAAGAGAAGCTGGAATACAATTTCCAAGTGCTGAAGAAGAGGGATGATGAGAACACCATAATCAAATCCCAACAGAAGCGGAAGCTCAATAGGTGAGAGTAGCAGAACTGCTTCCTTGCTTCATATTTTTATTGCTTCCTCTTTGTAGGAGAAGGAGTAGCAGAGCCTGGGGGTTGAGTCAAAAGAGTAACCAGCCTAGAATCTCTATGTTGCCATTAGCAGATTAAGTCCAACCCTCTTGAGTTATGTTAACCCTTTAACTAGCGCAAAAATATACTAACTGTTAGTTGACTAGATTCCTGTGCATAGGCATGAGCAGCAAATCAGTTTAATTGCCTATGGAGCTTCTCAGTCATCCAGGTATGGTTGTCCTAAAGGTGCTTTTTCAAGAGGCAACTGGACTTTCTTGTTTTTCTTTGAAGAAGTTTTGCAGTGAAGTGAAACTGCAGAGAAGTGAAACATCTTCAAAGAAAAAAACAAGGAAGTCCAGCTGTCTCTTGAAAAACCATCTTTGGGACAATCAGTTTAACACCTGGCTCTGGACTTTTGCACCTGACGCTTCTACAGCCACCATTTTTCCTTGTCCTGGAAAGGAAGTGCAAAAAGAGGTAGTCCTCATCTTGTGATTGAAATTGAGCCTGGAATTACAGTCGTAGTTGTTGGGGTTGTTATATGAGTCATCATGTAACTGCACCCAATTTTATGATCTTTTGTGTGGGTTATCATTAAACCAATGCTGCTGTCGTTGAATTAAACAGCTGTCATTAAGCGAATCTATTTTATGGGCAATTTTCTCCTCAGAAACAGGAAGTAAATGTCAGAAAAAAGCAAAAATGTTGAAAAATGCGGTCATGTGACTATGGAGCCCTGCAAACAGCTGTAAATGTGAGCCGTTTCCCAAGCACCCAAATGCGAACACATGACTGTAGGGGTGTGAGTGTGTGTTGACAGTTGTAACTTTGAAATTCGATCATAAGTATTTTTGGGGGGGGGGGTGTCCATTGTAGCTTCAAACAGTTGTTAAGTGACCTGTCGTTAAGCAAGGACTACCTGTATTGTGAACTTTATGCTAGAATGCACCCAAGTACAGATAGTCCTTGACTTACAACATTAGAAATATATAACAAAGAACTACAGTATTTAATTGTGAATCTTCTAACAGCAGCTAAAATTGTATTTGCTAAAAATTGGAAAGAAGAAATAATACCTTCGGTTGAAGAAATTATTAGGAAAATGTTGGACTGTGCTGAAATGAGTAAACTGACATTTGAAATAAGAGAGCAGGAAGAAAAACAATATTATTTGATATGGAATTTATTTTACCATTGGGTAGATAAGAAAAAATGGTGATAAGTAAACAAAAGTTGAAATATTTTAAATGATGATACAACTGATATATTTTATATAAGATTAAAATTTGGAGATGTAGTAATATTGTGAAGAGAGGAGAGGGCACTAGGGATGCAAACCGACCGATGAACTGTCTGTACTTGATTGATTGAATGATGTTTGTATGTTTTATTTTTCTTTCTTTAATTTTTTTTTTAATAAAAAATGATTTGGAACAGACTTACAACATTTAGTGATTATTCAAAGTTGGAGGGAACAGTGGAACTGAAAAAAGTGACTTATGACAATTTGTCACACTTATGGCCGTCGCAGCATCCCCACGGTCGCATGAATAAAATTCGGATGTTTGGCAATTGATTCACATTCATGACGGTTGCAGTGTCCCGGGGTCATGTGATCCCCTTTTGCGACCTTCTGACAAGCAAAGTCAATGGGGAAGCCAGATTCACTTAACAACCAGGTTACTAACTTAAGAACTGCAGCGATTCCCTTAACAGCTGTGGCAAGAAAGGTTGTAAAAAGGGGCAAAATTCACGTAACAAATGTTTCGTTTAGCAACATTAATTTTGGACACAATTATGGTCGTAAGCCGAGGACTACCTGTATGCATATCCTCAGAAGCTTTTCAGATTCTCAGAGAGCAATGTAAAATTGTAGTGTCTAAAATCCATAATATATGAACAATGAAGTCCATTATTAATAACTCTGACTAATAACACTTATTGCCACAAAGTGATGAAATATTTTAAACCTTGAGTTCTAAAGGATTTAAGCCCCCTTTTTTTATCTCTGGCTGCTGTGGGTGTAATTTGGTTTGGGCATTGATTCTTTGTACTTCTTTGTAAAAGATGCGTCTGTCTCTTTGCTTCTCAGGCTGCATGATGTGCTCAATAACCAGCGCTTGAAATTAGCCAAGCAGATCAAGCAGTATCGTGAGGAGAACTTGACACTGACAGCTGACTATAAGCGGATTGTGGAGCAGTACAAGGACTTGCAGAGAACAATGAGGTGGGACTGCAACCTGGAATGAGGGGCAGATGAAGGCAATTTGAGATGCTTTGTTGCTTGGCCTAGAATTCTGCACTCAGTTATGTTGCCCTCAGAACAGATGAAGAATTCTGTTCTTTACACCAAGAGTTCTGTAAATCCATGTTGGGGGGAGGGGGTGAACTTTTCTTTTTGTTTACCTTCAACAAATTAAACTGTACACCTAGATGAACAAGTCACAATTGTGTACACACAAACACGCATATATTACAACATACTGAAGCATAAACCATACAAGCTTCTTTTTATATATGACTCTTCCTCATGACTTGTTAACTGCAACGCAAAATTTTCCCAACCATTAAAAGACCTAATCTCACAGTGTTGCTTTCATCTCATCACCAGCCCACCATGGAGGCAGCTTAAACTCATACAGGTGTTCCTAGCTTAACAACCACTTGTTCAATGACTCAACATATGACAGGTGCTGAACGAGTGGTACTTACGACTAGTCTTTGAAAGTTCTGGCTGTCATGGCATCCTTGTGGTTCTGTGAGAACCATTTGCACCCTTTACCACTGCCTTCGGACAAACAAATCCATGGTATTATAGTAGTATTTTTCTTCTTTTCCTGACACAATCCTCCACCTCAATGTTTGTAATGATGGAGTCAGAGTACAATTTGCCCAGTTCCTCTTGGCCACTTTAAGGTATTCCAAGCATATCTATCTCTGGTCAAAGAGATAGATCAGAGTATTTTTAAAATAACTTTTAAAAAGTAAAATACTTTTTAAAAGTTATTTTAGCTAATATAACAGAAGAGGCCAGTCACTAAGCTTTCAGAGAACCAACTTTCAAATCACAATGCATACCGTCACCCATGGACGGAGACATGCTCTGTCAGTCATGGCTGTTCATTCAAAACTGCAAGGTATGTTTAAAAACTCACATATGAGAACTGCTTCCTTTCACTACTTTTCTTGTAGCTTTTTTGACATCTCTTCAGAAGTCTTCCTTCACTATCGTCTCTGGATCAGTCATTGTAGCATTCTGTCTAGTAAACAGTGGCTGATCCTTGAGGCAGGTAGAGCAATCATCTGTCAAAACTTGCCTCTTCCTGTTGGAAAAGCAATTAATTATTCTTTTTTTGCTGGCATATGATGCCAGGGAAACCAACTGTTGTTTTCTTTAAGTTGTTCTACATTAGGCAAGTGAGGGCAGTTGTTGCTCTTCTTGTTGAGGTACAATAAAGCTTAGAAATGAGAGCAATTCAAGTATATTGGCTTCCATTACCTTGCTGTATGAATACTGTCATTTGCTCAGCATATTTATTGCCTGAACCACTCCATCGTATTAATTCTTATATGTGGTTTATTTGGATATAACACGTTAGGTGGCCACCATTATGCTTTGTTAACCTGGGTGTAGAGTTTGGCACGATATACTGTATGATATGAGCAATTTAGCTGCATATATTAGGATTTGCACTATCAAATCTGACACCAGCCACAGGTAGAACAATAAATAAAACCAATGCAAGATTGGAAGATGTAAAGAAACCTGCCTCATAGAATTGGCAAGAATTGGAAATGACTGAATGGATGACAACATCATCATCATTAGGATCTGAATTTTAGGACTTCTAACTATTTCGCTATTGATCTGTAGCCAAATTGTTGTGTATTGGTGCTAATCAAAAGCTGCTTCTCAGTATAGATTCAAATTTGTCGACTCATGCATCTCTTTTCTTATCTCAGACATTTTGCCATTGTGGATGCTGAACATTTCCTGGATGTGTGGCTGATGAATGAAGAAGAGGCCAAGGCGCTGATTCGCAAAGCCTTTGATGCTGACCGTATCATCCATACTCAGCAGTTGGGGTTACCCTGGACTGAACCTGATGGCTGGTTCCTGCACAACGTGGGACCTATCATGCATACTAAGAAGATGAAATCAGCCAATGAACTGGCCCGTGAGGTGATTACACCTGATAGTAAGCAAAGTTCCAAAACATTTGTGGAATTTGGCCAAAAGGCAGCATGATTGATATAATTTGAGACAAGTTGTGTCACATTGCTAATGCCTGTTTAAATGACTCTGTTTCCCATTATAAAAATGGAATTTTTTTAACAAGTAAGAAGTTGATGAGGCATGAAAGTCAGGAAGGGGGGGGGGACAAAAATGAGGACAATTGCATAGTTTCCTCAGAAATGAAGGATGGGAGTTTATTTATTTTTTCTCAGAAATTGGCAAATTCTGCTATTGCAATACTACAAATTTTACTCCTGTGAAGACTAATTTTGTGACATATGCATAATGCAGATTATGTAATAATACCTGGATATGCCAGTTCTACTTACTTTACTTTCACTAACACAGATGGACACCTTTTTATAGCTCCTTAAACCAAAAGATTGATTATTCTCAGGATCACTTGGCAGCTTTTAAGAGCAGTTAGGTGATCATAGAAAAAGGTACAGCTGCTTTAAAGGGTTTCAAAGAAGTGCCATGTTCATGCCACCACATGCTCTGAAGCACCTTTTCACCTTCAGTTCAGAAAGCTAGATAACTCTATTAACTTCTCTGTAATTTCTACAATCTGGCCATATAAAAAATTGCAAGATGATGATGGCAACTTGTGAAGGAATTTATAGAAGCTGCATCCATTGTTTCGGGGCCCACATGCAACTTTGGGACTCAGTTTTTACAGCCCTTTTCTAAATAATTAGAGAAGTTATTAAACCCATACTTCTGATCACATAACATCTTCCCTCCTCAAACATCCTGTTTTTTGATTTGTCAGTTAGTACCTACAAAGTGATGAATACTTGTGACATTGTAAAGGTGAAATGCTGTTTTTAATACTAATTAAGACTGAAACTTTCTTAGGCTAGTGCACCTAGTAATAAATATGGAATTTGTCTGGTGTTATGGAATTTATAGAGATGTAGGCATTGTTGCTGACCCAGCCATCTTGCATGAGGGATGCTGTATGTTGACTTCTTAAAATGGCATATGTTAGACTTCTGATTTTTTTTAAAAAAAAAATCAATGGATAAAGAACATCTGATAATTGCTTTATATATAAAAGAAAGTTCTCTGTTATGCTGCTGCCCCAGATTCTGTTTTTTTCTCTAGCAAGTCAATCACTTCAGCAGCTCTTTCCCCCATCTGAGGGCAGACCGCCAGAAGAGAATGAAGCAGTCCCAGAAGAGGAGTATAAAGAGGGTGTGGAACCTGAACCAGAATCAAAGAAACGTTGTTCTATTTCAAGAAAGACCACCAAGCACATTCTGGAGCTCCTATGTGATGAGTCGGTGAGTTGAAAAAATGAGGAAACATGGGGTTCGTCACTGGCTGCAGATGTCTGCTTCGGAGGCTGGGGCCTTGTTATGTCACAATATCCTCTTGAAGTCATGTCCTAAATTCAGCTTTAGGAATTAGTCCGTGGCACCGTGCTGTGGTGGTTCTCCTCCTTCCTCTCCGACCGCTCGCAGTTTGTGTTGGCAGGGGGGCATAGGTCGACCTCGAGGCACCTCACTTGGGGGGTCCGCAAGGGTCGGTCCTCTCACTCCTTCTGTTCAACATTTATGTGAAACTGCTGGGTGAGATCATCCGTGGTTTTGGGGTGAGGGTACATCAGTACGCTGATGACACTCAGCTGTACATCTCCATCCCAGAGCACCCCAATGATGCCCTTGACGTGATGTCCTGCTGTGTGGAGGCCGTATGGGTCTGGATGGGGAGAAATAGACTCAGACTCAACCCTTCCAAGACCGAGTGGCTGTGGCTACCAGCGTCTTGGTATAGTCAGCTGCCACCATCGCTGTCTATAGGGGGTGAATCTCTACCCCCCACAGAGAGGGCTCGCAATCTTGGCATCCTTCTGGATGCACAGCTGTCTTTAGAAGAGCATATGACGGCCGTGGCCAGGGGGGCTTTCTATCAGGTCTGCCTGATCCGCCAGTTGTGTCCCTTTCTGGACCAGGACGCCTTGCGCACAGTCACTCACGCCCTTGTTACCTCCCGGCTGGACTACTGCAATGCTCTCTACATGGTGCTCCTCTTGAAGAGCTCCAACTGGTCCAGAATGCCGCGCAGGTGATTATGGGTGCGACAAATTGCGCCCATGTAACATCTCTCCTGCACAAGCTGCACTGGCTCCCAGTGGTCTTCCGGGTGCGATTCAAGGTGTTGGTTACCATCTTTAAAGTGCTCCATGGCTCAGGACCTGGTACTTACGAGACCGCCTTCTGCCACTGATAGCCTTCCACCGACCAGTTCGCTCCCACAGAGAGGGACTCCTCAGGGTGCCGTCGGCCAAATTATGTCGGCTGGCGACACCCAGGGGGAGAGCCTTCTCTGTGGGAACCCCTGCCCTTTGGAATTAACTGCCCCCGGAAACATGTATGATCTCTGACCTCCGAGTTTTCCACTGTGCTCTTAAGACCCTGCTCTTCCGACAGGCAGGGCTAGCTTTGTAATTAGTTTTAAATTTGGAGTTCTTAAATTTTTGGGTTTTAACTAATTTTGGCCTTAAATGTAATATTTAATATTTTTTAAATTTAAACTGTGATATTTGTATAATGTTTATACCTGGCTGTACACCGCCTTTGGGAGAGGGGTGGTATAGAAATAAAATTATCTTTATCGTTATCCTAGTCCGGCCAACCATTGATGTTTCCCCCTTTGTCTTCTGTATCTGTTTCCTTTGCCAGGGCTTTTTGATTGAGAGCAAGCTTCGGGGTCTCCTGCAACCTCTAGAGAGGCCTGATCGCATTCTCATGAAGCTGGACTCCATCTTCACCGTAAATTCCTGAATTCTCTTGCAGAAGTGGTTGGGAAAGCATGTACTTAGTCCTTTGAGATTGGGGCCTATATGTGGTACCTTGGTAACTGATTTTCTTCCAGCAGTTATTCCTATTTACCCTAAGGTAGAGATTTGTACAATCTGCCAGGAGTATAAGGTCTAAGCCAATGTTTTTAAGTTTAGCTTTGAGTTCTAACTGGACTCCTTATACCACCTAACTAGCTAGGTTTTTATACTTTCCTACAGGCCCTGTCCATTGACAGTGAAGATGATGTGTATCAAATGGTGGAGTTTTTCATGAATTTCAAGGCTAAGAAGATGGCTGGTTCACAGGTAATAAAGATGGGGCTTCAACTAATGAACATGACTTTCAATCCAACCATCAAAACTTGCTTCATCATATTAGTCGTAGCTCTGTTCTGGCTTAATTGTCTACTCCCACCTCCCATGGACTTTCTCTATGCAATGTCATTGAAGTTGAAAGTCCCCCCCCCCCCCCCCATCTCTGCCCTATGGAGGCTGAGAAATATGAAATGGCGAAAATAATCATTCTGTTTTAGGATGGTTTTAGTTGCAGTTGTGAATTGTACTTTTAACCAATACCAGCAAATGTTGGGTTATGGTTGCTTTTCACAAAATGTTGACCTTTTCTTTCATGTCTTACTTCTCTTTGTTTTTCTTTAATACTCTCCCTTACACATAGATCTCAGCTCTCTCAAGACTGTTGAATATTCTCTGTATTTCTTTGGAATGTACAGTATGGCTAGTATTCTCCCAGAATGCTTCATTTTCCTTTAGGACTTTGAAGCTGTAATGCCAGATACAGTTATCAAAGAAATATCTGGAGATGCAGAGAGTCTAGGAGAGGAGGAGGAGGAGATTTCTGCAGGACCACAAGAGGAGGACAAAGGCTCCACAGTTACAGCAGTGCCCCTTTCTGCACTTTATATGCATCCTGATGACATTTTGAAGGCTCTCAAGGCATTTGTGCAGGAATTCCAGACACCAAGGTAGGTCTGGATTGAAAAAAAATGGGTCCTAGTGGCGGTGTTGGATTTGCCCAAAAGATGAGGAATGGATTAAAAGGTTGGCCTGGTAGTAGTGCATATGATGCTCACACGCAGCCTGGAATAATTGCAAGTTCAAAGAATAGAATAGAATAGAATAGAATAGAATAGAATAGAATAGAATAGAATAGAATAGAATAGAATAGAATAGAATAGAATAGAATAGAATAGAATAGAATAGAATAGAATAGAGTTGGAAGGGACCTTGGAGGTCTTCTAGTCCAACCATCTGCTTAGGCAGGAAATCCTACACCACTTCAGACAAATGGTTATCCAATCTCTTTTTAAAAACTTCCAGTGCTAGAGAATTCACAACTTCTGGAGGCAAGTTGTTCCACTGATTAATTGTTCTAACTGTCAGGGAATTTCTTCTTAGTTCTAGGTTGCTTCTCTCTTCAATCAGTTTCCATCCATTGCTTCATGTCCTGCCCTCAAGTGCTTTTGAGAATAGCTTGACTCCCTCGTCTTTGTGGGAGCCCCTGAGATATTGGAACACTGCTATCATGTCACCCCTAGTCCTTCTTTTAATTAAACTAGACATACCCAGTTCTTTATGTGTTTTAGCCTCCAATTCCCTAATCAACTTTGTTGCTCTTCTCTGCACTCTTTCTAGAGTCTCAACATCTTTTTTGGATTGTGGCGACCAAAACTAGATGCAATATTCCAAGTGTGGCCTTACCAAGTCATTATAAAGTGGTATTAACACTTCACATGATCTTGATTCTATTGCTCTGTTTATGCAGCCTAGAACTGTGTTGGCTTTTTTGGCAGCAGCAGCACACTACTGGCTCATGGTTGTCCAAATAAGCAATGCCACTGAGAGAAAGGCTATAGTTTAGGGTCTTTCCCCTGTTAAGCGTTAAGTGAACTGAAGTACCGTTCAACTATCTTTGAGTTGACACAAAACTGCCTGTACCAAATTACTCCATCCTTTTTCCTGACCCTTCTGCATATGTTCCAAAGTGTTAATTAGGATGCTGACCTAGCCATGACCTTATTCTTTAGCATATCACCACCTGCAGACTGTCCTTCATCTTTAGGCTCCTTCCAACGTCCCTCCTCCACTACTCCATTCTGTCATTAAACTGAGTTGGATTGAAAAACAAACACTTCCAAGGCACAAAAGAAGCTCAGTCATAAGCAGCGCTTTTGTTTAGGTTTTTCTCTCCCTACTTTTGCTTTCTTTATGTAGTCAATAATACTTATTTCTGTTAAGTGGCATAGATTGCAATTATTGTATTGCCAGCTGAACAGTCTAGGCTGTTGCATAGAAGGCCACTAGCAGATCATTGTTGTGCCTAGCTTTCTAAGGGACAACAGCAAAATGACAACGGATAAGGCTGACTGGAGGGGAGGCGCTTACACTGATCTACCTGAAATGTCCTTAAATATTTCTTTAATCTCATCAAATGGCCATAAATATTTCCTTAATCTCATCCACTAGTACTCTCTTGATTCACCTGTCATGTAATGAAGTGATGAAACATTACATATTTTACTTATTTTGTGATTATAGTAGAGACCTAGCAGTAAAAATATTGCCAGGGCATTTTTGGCTAAGTTAGAATAACTTTTTGTCATTTTTAATGTACACTAATCGGCATACATTAAAATGAAATTTCATTGCATACAGCTCTCAAAGGATCACCATCTCCAATATACACTACATAAACATGACAAAATAAATAAATACAAAATTATGCCTATACCCACATACCCACATATATTACATGACACAGAGAAATAACACAGTCTAAGTGTAAAAGCGGAAAGATTTTTGTGTTGAAATACAAAGTTTTCACACATAAAATCGCACGTTCATTCTCTGGCATCTCCAATTAGGACTGGGGGGAGCTACTGATGCTCAGTAGAAATGGTACTGCTGCCAATGGATTGAAATATTGTTTTGAAACACAGAAAGAAAATGCCATCTATGCCATTCTATGTTTCTTCCCAGATGATTCAACATTTTTCATGACTCAACAGATAAAAAAAAAACATCCAAATTGATCAGTTAACAAGATTGGAATATGTTAGCTCTATGGTTGACTGGTGAACATTTCTTTTGAAAGCTAATGAAGATTTTATCTTTAGTGATGTCTAGTAATTTCCTAGTATTTTGATTTATATTTTTGTGTTTATGCTATCATACACTGCCTGGAATTATATAAAAATTAGGGAAGGTTGGAGGGAAGAGGGGAGTAAATTATTAAATGCCCCATGCATTTAACTATCTGGATTGAAGGGGATGCCATCATTGCTATATTTGATTAAGTTTTCATCAAGATTTGAACACTGACAAGCCACCAAATGCATAGTGTGTCAAAGTAGCAGCTCATTATGAGATCTCCATTCTAGCATTGTGACTCGGCCCCTGGTCATGCAAATGTTTGAATTGGTGAGAATAGCATAGAAGAATTAAGTTGAAGCCTTCTCTTAAGTTGTGATATGAAATTATGGCTAATACAGTAGGAAGTTGTTTATGTCAGATCAAATGATCAGCCAATAGCTCTTTCTTCCACCTCTAGGGACCAATGGCCACAGATAAAGAAAACACATGAAGAGCGGGACAACTCTAAAGATTCAGAATATTGGGATGCATTGGCTCATGTTATCCCAGATGGAAAACTGAAGCTGTGGGATGCTCTGATTGTTGCCTTGCAAAAATACTAGTAAGTGATGGAATCTGCACATCTATGGCCCTAGCGATAGTAGGGCAACCTCTGCAGATACAAGGAGTGGACTGGACACATTTGAGCTAAACAATCTGTGCCAAAGTGTGAGAGACTTGTGGTGAGAGTAGTCTCTTGAGGTGAGGTAACAGAAGACTTATTTCTTCATTTTCAATCAACTTTAATCAAATCCTAGTTCAATCCCAATCTTACCACTGGTTTTTTAAGGCAAATTTATGGAAAGATGAAAAGAAAATACTGGCTTTTTCCTCTTTACTTGTTTAGTTTATCAGGAAATGGCTCGTCTGTTGCCCAGTTTTAATGGGTTCATCTCTCTATGACAGGCAAAAACTGTATGTTTTTTTTAATTGAGGACACATAATGTCCCCATCTTGCATACTCCACCTCTAGGCTATTGAGTTTGACTGATAATGATCCAATAGTATTGGAGTAAAGGGGCAAAATAAAAATCCAAAGTGTGTGAGGAGGCACTCTTCTCACTCAAGGCACTCTTGAGTTTTTTACCCTTCTCATCTCTCCCAAAGAGAAAAAAATAGACTTTCTTTTTCTTTTTAAAAGATATATAGGAGCCTTAACCTTCCGCAACACGGGGGCGCCCATTTTGCCACAGTGCTTCACTAGCAATGTTTGGTCATATCTACTCTGAGATGCTCTGGAAATTATTTGTGGGTTGAGGAAGGGGTGTAGGAGATCCATGCGTTCACAGGTTGCCCATTCAAAAGTCTGAAGTCCACAACACTGTTGTCCATACTGTTTTGAAGGACTCCTCTATTTTTCCACCTGTCTAGTCATTTTCTGACTCTGAGGGCAAAGCTGATTGAAGAGACAGATGGGCTGACTCAGCAGAATGAAGAACTTCAGATACTACTACAGCAATATTTACAATCCCCAGTAAGTAAATGGGTAGAAACATAGAATCATAAAATTGTGGAGCTGTAAGGGGAGCATATAATTCAATTCTCTGCAAGATGCAGGAAAACTAATTTAATCCTATGTATGAGTTGTCCATCTGGCCTCTACATAAGATTTTGTAGAGATGTAGAACTTGCAGCCTTCATAGTTAGACTGCCCCATTTTTAAATACATTTTAAAAACAAAGAATGCTATATGGAATCTTGTCAAAAGCTTTGTTGGTATATTGTTAAAGAAGGAAAAAATATTTCTCTCTGAATACTTATTTATGATAAACCCATGTAGAGTCTTGACAACCATTGCATTATTTTCAAGGTGCTTACATAAGGCCTGCTTTATTATACAAAGCAGGCCAGTTATGTACCTGTAACTAGGCCAGAAAAACCCTGTAGGATCTATCCAGCATCTTGTTTGCAAAAACTTTCTCACACTGAATTTAAGTTATACTGATCTATGCTTATTTGGTAATGTTTGTCATTTTACCTGCCATAAAACATTCTCCAGAATAATTTTCAGACAAAGCATTTTTAAAAACGCAGTGATATTTTGAAAATATACAAGTTGCATCAGCAGCAAAACCTTGACAGCATTTTCTAAAATTTCTGAAAATGCTTAGGAATAAATCAAATTCAAATCAGTATAAAAATCTTTCCTCAAAATAAAATTTGTAGAAGAGGATGGAAGGTTTCTGTCCTTTTTTTGTCCTAGTTTATATAGTTGTAAGTCCGCATAGACATCAGCCTTCATGGTCTTCAGGTTTTATTATCTTGGATTCAGTGATGTTAACTTTACTTGCTTAGCATATTAAGTCAGTTATAATACACAGTATGTTGTCATTTTACTATCTGCTTCCTATTATGCATTGCTCTTTAATCTAAGTATTACATTTTCTATGTTGTCCAAACCCTAAATTGTAGCTGTTGTGAGAGGCATTGGGGAGGCTAAGGCAGTTATTAGGTATAGTAAGATAGGAGACTCTGTATTAACAGCTTCCCTCATAAACGTATCCAGATTGTAAAGAACCTGACAGGAATTTTCAAAATGTTTTGATACTGTGCCTTAAGGAATTCACTAATGAATGAGGGCTATAATTGTCTTTTGCAGTTTTCAAGATTCTGTATATGCTCATTATCCTTAAAGATACTTTACTGACTTCTTCAATTCTTGCTTCCATTATGTTGCCCAGCTTTTAGGGGATTTGACAGCTATATTGTGATAAGTGTGAAAACTAGTAAGCATAAGACTTTGTGTGAAGAATCAATGTAATGTGGATTAAGATAGAAGTGAATCTGTGTTTCTTCACCAAACTGTTGTTTCGTTTAGTGTCTCATGGGAATGCATTTACACCCATGGTTGAATGTATGAGAGTTATAATTGAATATATAGCAAGGAGGTAAAATTTGAGCAACTGGTAGAGACACAAAGCACTTCCAAAGGCTGGGGGCCCATCCTGTTCTTCCTACCTCAATTTTAGCAAGATTGTGGTACCAGTTAGTGGTGCCCACTGGAAGAAGATCAGGCAACCAGTTATTTCTTCATGAAGTCATTTGGTCAGTATAATGAATTTGCTGCCACATAATATCAAGATGACTATTGGCTAAAGTAGTTTTCTAACTCATGGGAAACAGTCTCTCAGAGGCCTGAGCTATTTTGAACTATGTTTAGAGATAGTATGTTGCCAAATACAATTTTAAGTGGATTTAGAAAAAGAAAATGGTTGTCCTCATTATCTTTCTTGTGGTATTCCCACAGGCAGCTAGCAGTAAAAGAGGATGCTGAACTAAGTCTATTTATGTCTTATTTCATACAGACTTCTATGCTTTTATAGGCTTTAGTAAAAAAGAGAGAGAGAGAGAGAGAGAGAAAAGAGAGACAGCCATAGATTCTAGAATAATTCTGAACGGACTTTATAATCTAATCTATAGATCCTGGGAACCACTGCTAATTCTTAATAAAATTTATGTACCTTTAGATGGGGTACTTTTAAGCATTTTGAAATTGAGCTGGATACAAGGGAGCCTTAATCTCTTTGCTTCTGTTTGTTACAGGCCAATGCTGCATTGCTCATCCCACCTACCCACCTACTGCATCTGCAGATGAATAACCCATGATAATCTTCCATGCAAGAGGGGTGGGTTGGTTATTTCCCCAGTATTATTACTTGCCTGGATCATTACAATTAGTCAAATAAATTCCACTTATGTCCCCAAGAGGCAAGAGTGGGCATAAATAATTTCAGCATGTAAGCCCCTCAGTTGTTTTGAGGTGCTTGTTTGAAAACACATAGGTTAGTTGTCCCTGAGTTAAACTGAGATACACAGCTGTTTTCTAGCATGATGGCAGCACTGATGTATATTGAGAGTAACTAAAACTAAGTTAAAACTAAAACTAAGGCACATTAAATCCACTTTGCAAATATTCAAATACATGCCCAAACCACAACTCAATGTGATTTGATGAAGCCCATATTGACATATTTCAGAAAAGAGGAAAACTTTATCCTTCATAAAATTTTAAGACTTATATAAAGAAGATGTCTTTTTGACTCTAAACACAAATTTTTTGAAAAAACATTTCAAAAGAATTAAAAATCAAATGACAAATAAATATTTAATTACACTACCATTTCTTCTGACTCATCCTTGTTACCTAAGGAGATATGATAAGCCTGGGGTGGAATGTCTGTAATTGGATGGTATCACGAGCCTCCGAAGACTTGCAGCTTTTGTCATTCTGAAATATTTGAAATATAATCCCAAAGAAACACTGAATATGAACCTGAACAGCAGCTTTGACGGAAAAAAAAGTCACAAAGGTACACTGTATTGTAGAACTCAGACTGTATTTCCTTTGCATTAAGCCATGTAGTTTGAGATGCTTCGTTCCACCATGATCATTAGTGTGTGGAAAATGTGTTGTCATAATCCAGTGTTTTACAGCCTATAAATAATAGCAATGTGCAGACATGTGGCAGATTTCAAGAAAGACTATTAAAGACTATTAAAACACTAAGAGGAAGACCCAGTGCCTGGAAATCATATTATAAGAGAGCACAGAATGTGCTTATAAGGCAAAGATGTTCTTGGAAAGAAACTCAACTGAGCATTTCCAGAACATTCTAGTTCACATAAAGAAGAGAGAGTGCTATTGTTTTCCTAAAGATGGGCTGCCATCTTTAGAAGCTTGGAAGTACATTTTAAGGCTATCATGACCAGGATCACAAGATATTGTAAAAGAAAAGTGGGATCCTTAATTGAGAACTGCTTTTCTGATCAGAATGTAGATATAGTTTTCTATCTTGATGAACACGGCGGCTTTCCCTAGCTTCTTCCCTATGTAGTTATTATGCACAGGAGTCTATTGCTTTCAGTGATCCATTTTTATTAAAGAATATACAGATTTTCTCTTGATCCAGAGATACTATATTAACAGTGCACAGAAAAATATCCCTACCAATATCAGACCCCACCCCGTAACTGTAAGGAAATAAAAGCAATAGTTTACACACAACACAGGAAATAATAAGCATGAAATACAGGAACTTCACTTTGTGCTACGCTGTGAAAGAGAACAGCAAAAAGGCAGTGCAATTGTGCTATTTATTTTTTTCTAGAAATCTGATCAGTTAAAGCTTAGTACATCACATCACCTTCCAACTTGTAAGCTATCTTTGCCTCCTGAAAAGGCAGTTTTTTTGCTTCTGTTAGCTATTGCAGGTCCTTTATGACAAGGGTCCCAAACCTTCGGGCCATGGATCAGTACCGGTCTCTGTCCTGTTAGGAACCAGGTCACACAGCTGGAGGTGAGCGGTGAGTGAAACCGAACCCATCCCTCTCTGGTCTGTGGAAAAATTGTCTTCCACAAAAGAAGTCCATGGTGCCAAAAAGGTTGGGGACTGTTGCCTTATGATACTATAGCATGGTAGTCTTGCTTATTGAGCACGTTTGGGAGAGGTATCTACTCATAACGTAAGTCTAACAGAAACAATTATCATTAGAAACTAGGAGTTGTAGCCACCTCCTTGCATGCTTCTGCAACTGGCTTGCAAGAAAATGTGTTAGTGATCTAAAGTCCACATCCACACTTGACATACACATTATGTCTCCTAGGTACCAGAAGACTGGCAGGCATGGGGGGGAGGGGAGGCGGTGGCAGGATAGCATGAGATAAAACATGTGTTGCGACATCACCGCTTGCATCCTCCAGTGCACGATGCAAGTACAAAGTGGCAAAATTTGTACCGTCACTCACAACACACAATTCAGCATTTTGGTGCCATAATGATTAGGAACACATACCAACTCTAGCAGGGATAGTAGGTTAAGGAACAGGTAGAATGAGAATAAGATGAACAGCATCTTAATATATTCATCTTAAAGGGATGATGCTTATGAGCACTGGACTGTTGAATTAAGAAAGATGCTCTTAAACGGTCCTCTCTGTTGGAGAGGACTGAATGTGTATGGGAGGATAGATTGAACTAAATATGTATGGACTTTGAAGAGATATCCAGTTTTGTGAAATGATAATAATATGAACTGGCCAGAGGTGGGATTCACTTACCTTCCCCACCGGTTCTTAAATGTGAGCATGCACTCAACTTTCTGCGCATGCTCTTTGCCTCCAAAATATGGCTAAATAGGACGGCATTACGTCTATGTGGGTGGGCGGGGTCTACCAGTCGGTGCTACCGGTTCACCCGAATCAGACAGAACCAGCTGAATCCCACCACTGGAACTGGCCCTGTTAGCTGTCCTTCAGTATCATTTAGCATTGCCTACATTCCCACAGCATAATCTGAGTTTAACAGTTTGGATATTTCACTCCCGCCTTTCTTGCTCTCATCTGGTGTTAGAGGGTTTCACCGGCAGATTCATACTTCAAAATGATATAATTTCCCATTAAAATAAGATATAATATGTTCCCCAACCCTACCACACTTCTTATTCTGAAGGTTACTTGTCTCAGCAACTGATTCTACTTCCTGCTCAATCACATACCATAAAAAGCAGCTGTCTACCAGCTTTATACCTGATAATTAAAATCTTGGCCCTCTATGAAACATTGCCTTTTCACAATGTTCTTCAAAGCTTGATTTGCCAGTTGTTCCAACTGGAAAATATCATAAACCCTGTCTAAGGATCACAACCAATCCCATTATAGTGGTCATCTTAAAAAATAAAAATTCTTTTATTTCCCAGTTGCATTAATGGAGCATAATTCTGTACACAGGTGCATATCCAAGCAACATTTCTGTAATGATTCCAGAATGCTTTTCAAGCACTGAATGTTTCAAGATTGAACAAGAACTGCCTGTTCTTTTATTTAATAATTAGGTTTTGAAGTGTGTCAATTTTAGTTTATTTGGGTATAACATGCACCTCACAACAAATTGTAAAGAAGGAACTAAAATGAGGAAAATAATAATTTGGCTATAAACTGAACCCATAACTTGGGGCCATTGCAGTTCACACCAGAGGTGGGTTTCAGCAGGTTCTGACCAGTTCTGGAGAACTGGTAGCGGAAATTTTGAGTAGTTTGGAGAACTGGTAAATACCACCTCTGACTGGCCCCGCCCCCATCTAGTCTCTGCCTCCCAAGTCTCATCGGGAGGAAATGGGTATTTTGCAGTATCCTTCCCCTGCTACGCCCAAGCCACCCCCACCAAATCAAGCCACGTCCACCAAGCCACACCCACAGAAACGGTAGTAAAAAAATTTGAATCCCACCAGTGATTCACCCTCTTGCTACTACATTACACACACTGACAAAACAAAATGCTTATTTTCTTTCGTTGTCTGAAGCTAGGAAGCTGCTAGCTGTTTTCATGCAAAACCTTGGAAGGGCAAGCCTTCCTACTTTCCATTGCAATAACTGTCACATGGTCAGGGGAGCAGGAAGCAATCTCTTTTCATAGTAAGGGGAAACTGCAGCATCAGATTCCAAGAAAATATGCCAAGATTTCTTAAGTAGCTGATCACTCCAAATATAATATGAAGAGGAATCCTTTGAAATTTCAGCTTTTGGGGGAGACACACATTTGTGATATCAGCAAAGGTAGAAAACAATAAAAAACAGAAAAGAAGGCAGAGATGGGATAAATGCAATCCACACAAAATGGAATCCTGGTCATCAAGGTAATTCCACTTAAAATTAATTCATTCATGGAGCACAATGAAATCGAGGCAACAACAAATAAATGTGGGAGGGGAGGCATTAAGTTGTTGAACTTAAGAGACTGAAGGACAGTCCTGAAAACAGAACTTACAGTGAACCTTGGGAGGGAGACATTCTTCCTTTTTCAAGTCACAAAGCAACAATAAAGCAATTCTGGATCTGACTCCTGCTTTCAAAATCCAAAATCCAAAAAAGAAAAAAAAAAAAAAGAAAAGGTCCAAAAATACACAAGGAAGCTACTAAACAGAAATGAAAGGCTGTTTCTCACAATCAGATCAGTAATGGGAGAACAGGACAGCTGTCTCATGCTCCCAGAAGCTTCTTGACCATATAACCAGGCATGGAGTAAAGGAAAAGGGCCACCATGATGAGAAGTAGAAGAGCCAGGACAATCTTGATAATGAGCCATTTGTAACGGGTACAAATGAGGTATCTGATAGACTTGAGTGGGTTCAGGAACCAGATGAAGGATGTGTCTGGACGACTGAAAAGGAAAAAATAAATATTCAACTTTTGTCTACAACTTACCATCCCAAGAACACCCACTGTTCAATAGCAAATTGCTTCTTTAAATATGTCAAAGCTACCAAAATGAGCAAGATTTGGCACCTTCTCATTTATCCTATTGTTGGCCTGATGGCACAAAAAATTTCTTGATGAGAGCCTAATCAAGCAAAACAACAAGCCTTGTTCATCACAACCCAAATACATGACAAATCCTTTTGTATCAGTAAAGGTAAGATACAAGGGTTAGAAACCTATCCAGACCTTGGTGGCCACTATTCACTAAAGCCAAGCTAACAAAAAGGGTTTTATCTTTTGCAATCTTGCTTCAGAAGACCCAATAAAACAGCTTGTCAGCCATAAATCCTTGACAGGATGTTGGGATGCAATTTTCATAACACAAGGCTTTTCAGCCATTTGGAAGAGTATAGTAGGCTATTCCTCAGGTTTTGAAGGGGTTTTTGTGAACTAGAGGTTTTTTGAATTTCCTTTTCTCACCACCAAGAATTTTATTTTCTTGGATGTTTAGGTCTTGAATGTTCAGTTCCATGGCTTGTTTTCAAGCCTAAGATTCCAATGATCTGATAAAATCATCAAGAAAACTATCCCTGAACGTATCAAAACCACTCAATCAATAACCTTAGCAAACCCTCACATGTTTGGATAGAAGAATATGCAGTCTATCTTGGGGAATGGCAGCATTATAATTTGCAAACTACCTACCATCCTCACTTCAGCCGGCCTACATTTACAATGGACTTATTGTGGCATAAAATGATACTGTAAGCATGAATAGGTGGAAAAGCAGAAATACCCTGGGCAAAGAAGGAAGCCTACTCAGGCCCCGAGAAGTTTCTTGACCAGATAGCCAGGCATAGAGTAAAGGAAGAGACCAATCATAAGGAGCAAGAGAACGAGGAGAAGGATTTTCAGCAGAAGCCAACGATAGGTATGCCAGATAAAGTAGCGGATGGACTTGAGAGGGTTCAGGAACCAGATGAAGCTGGTATCTGGGCGGCTACGGCAGGGTGGGGCAAGGAGAAGAGAGAGGCCAACAATATATAAGTAAGAGAAAAACAGGAAAACTGAATGGAGTCATGGGGAAGGACGGGTGATGACAGTAGAGGCAGTCTAATTTTGCTTTCTGCCATAGTACCATGTGTTGAGAAACTCTCCCGTGGCCTCCCCAATTCAGTATCCACACAGGATACAGGGTATCAGTCTGCTTGGATATCCCTGCTCCCATCATCCTTTCCCATGCACTCACTTGGGTTTTTCCAATGGGTCTGGCTCATTACGAGCCAATCCAGCTGGGCATTTCTCAGCTTCCTCAGCTGTCAGTAAATGAAGCTCAGCTTCCACTTTACCCTGCAGGGGGGAATCAAAAGATCACAAAGAATGAACAAGGCTACGCTTTTAGATACGATAAAGGTACAGGTGAATTTGTTTGTAGGATAAGAAGGATATTGTATAGACATTTATAGAAAGTATGGAAATAATCTTGATGGCAACATTTATTATTTATTTATTTGTAAAATCAAAGACACATGAGGAGGGTGGGGTTGGAGTGGGGGGTGGGGAAGGTGAGATGTGTTATTAATCAACCACCTCCATTGTGCTGTTCCCCTACTGGGGCCCCAAACTGACTGGCAAAGCCATGTCTTTAGGCCCTTATGAAAAGATGGGGCCAACCTCACATATTTGTTAAAATAGCCTAGCTCTATTACTAAAGCAATGAAGGGTAAACATCTCATAAATCCACAAACAACAATAGCAATAGCACTTAGACCAGTGATGGCTAACCTTTTTGCCAGGAGAGGAGGAGGCGGGGGAGGGTTGTGCGCGCACGTGCCCACGCACGTGCGCACGCAACCCCCACATTGCTCCTGGGACATGATGGCCTGGTAGGCCCGTTTTTCTTTCTTACCTGGTTTCAGATCCTCTCTATTTATCTGGGAAGAGCAAAAACAGCCTTTCCCACTCCCTTGGAGGCCCTACGGAGGCTGAAAGGGCCCATTTCCCAACTCCTGGTGGGACAGGAAGTGACATTTTTTGCTGTCCTCAGCCTCCAGAACCTCTCTAGGAGTCTCTAGGAGCCTCTCTGGGTGTCTCTGGAGGATTGGGACAGCAAAAAAGTCACTTCCTGTCCCACCAGGAATTGGGAAATGGGCCCTTTCAGCCTCCGTAGGGCCTCCAAGGGAGTGGGAAAGGCTGTTTTAGCCCTTCCCAGATAAATAGAAAGGATCTGGAGCCAGGTAAGAAAGAAAAACAGGCCTTTCCCACACGCCCCCTGCCCTCTAGAGGCAGGAAACAGCCTGTTTCCCTACTTCTGGTGGGCCCAGAAGGCCCGAAAATCAGCTGGCCGGCGCACGCATGCACCCCAGAGCTGAGCTGGTGTGCCCACTAATATGGCTCCACGTGCCACCTGTGGCACGCATCTCATGGGTTCGCCATCATGCACTTAGACTTATATATCACTTCACAGTACTTCACAGACCTCTCTAAGTGGTTTACTGTGTCAGCATGTTGCCCCCAACAATCTGGGTCTTCATTTTACTGACCTCAGAAGGATGGAAGGTTGAATCAACCTTGAGCCGATGAGACTCGAACTGCTGGTAGCCGGCAATCAGCAGAAGTAGTCTGCAATACTACATTTAACCACTACGCTACCATAGCTCTTATGAAAGCATTCGTAAGTGGCTCAGACACTGCCCAATTCACAGGAATATAATATATCATATATTATTTATAATCCCAGAAATATAACTACAGAAAGGGGAGGCGGTACAGCACAGTGACACTGGTAAAATCCTGTTAATATAGCCCATCTCAAAAAAAAAATAGTTTTATCCTTCCTGTGGAGAGGACCTTATGTCTTGGTCTGGTCTACCTAGTAGCACTGACATCAAATCTTGCAACTCTTATTATGCACCTCCTCCCCTTTCTTATATTTTTTCTGAATTAGGAAATATGTTAGCCACTTACAAAGGCTGTTTATTGTGGACTAAAGGTATTTTTACCCTTTGTCACTTTGATAATAGAGCAAGCATGTCTCCAGCAAGCTCATCTCTCTGCCATATTCATCCCTAACACCTACCCATCAACATGAAGAATTGGAAGGAAGCACTGAGCTACTATTATAAAGCCACACAATCCAAGGAATGCTCCATAGGAATGCTATTCTATGTGAGTTGTCTTACTTGAGCCTTGGTGGTGCAGCAGACTAAAGTGCTGTTAAGTAGCACGTAGCTGCCAGCTGCCTGTAATTACTGTGAGTTCAAATCTCACCAGGCTCAAGGTTGACTCAACCTTCCATCCTTCTGAGGTAGGTAAAATGAGGACCTGGATTGTGGGGGCAATAAACCCAAAAAGCCCTACTAAGCAGGTATATACAAAAGTATGAAGGCAATTGCTTAACGCATTGTAAGCCGCCCTGAGTCTCCAGAGAAGGGCAGCATATAAATCGAACAAATAAATACATACATCATACATACATACATACTTGTGAATTATTGCTTATCCCATAATTTCCTACCATCTTTCTGGGCCTGTTTAGGGACTTTTCCTTTCATTCCTACAATCTAAAGTAATATTTTTCCAATTTTCTTGGCTTTAGGTTTTCTCATCTCTCTCTCTCCCTTAAACAGCAATGCTAGGTCTCCTGCATCAACATTACCGTCATCTCCATTTCATCGTTCTCATTTCGAGCCAAAAAGGGCCACCAGCCCTTCACCCTCTTCTGCTTGAAGATAGAGATCAAGGGCACCTCTATTTCACCAGTTCCCAGCTCCATGCTGCACTGTTTGGCTGTCTTCGCACCACGCGGGAAGCGGTTCAAGTCAAGCTCAATGCCTCCTATGGGAGTATGAAGAGAAGGGAAGAATATTGATGATTCCCTTAGCTGTGAGACAAGAGCTGCTAGAGATAAATCAGAATATTATAATCTATGTTTTCTTGGCTCAACTTTTAAGTTGAAAAGGAGCAGTTGGGATTTATAAGGCCCACTTCTATTTTTAAAGGAACATTCCAAAATACTAAAATTAATGAGTCTCATATTAATGTATGTCATCTTCATTTTAATTGGTGCAGTTTAATAAAACAAACTACTGACGACATCCCCATAGTCTTAAACTCTGCTTGTTACTTATTCCTGAGTGGACTATCCATCATCCCCTATGCCAGCCCATCTTCAGTTTCAGTTGTATTTCTGATCCAGGAACATCTGCCTTCCAGAAGTTAAATCTGATCAGCAATCAAGGCCTCCGACATACCAAGGAAGTCATCAGCAGAAAAATGATCAGCATCCCACACTTGTAATGTGAGTCGGGCTGGAATCTTGTATTCCGTTTCATCCCAGGAGAACATAGACTCTTTCTTAGAAATGACAATCTTTTCTTCAGCTGCAAGGTAGTCGAAAGGAAAGATGTAGCGCCAGTTGAAATTGCCCTCTCCTGTCAGTGAGTGGTAGTGGACATCAGTATCCTGCTTGTCTTCTTGTTGGCCCTTCAACCACCTGCATGAACAAAAACAAGGAAGTTGATCAGAAGAAAGGATGAGATTGGGGGGAAAAAAACCAGCCATATAATTGAATGATTGAGTTCATTCTTGGTCAACTCAATCAGCAGTGGAGTGGGCTGGCAAAATATACTTTGGAAAGATGGAAAGCTTTGCTTGCAGGGAGATGTGAAGTGAATCTACCTCTAATTTAGTAGATGGATTGGACTGTAAATCTCATCATCCACAGCCAGCAGAATAATGGGCAACGACTAATGTAAACTAAATACTTTTAAAAGGAACCAGTGGAATATAGATATAACTTTAGTGAAAGAACAGATGTGCCATAAAGGAAGGGGAAAATCATAATCATGATTAAATGGAAAGTGTAAGACAGAAATTCAGAAGATTTAAAGATTCTGTTGTTATACCCTACAACAATAGAGTAGCATTTCTGTAATCTCTGAAGTGGCCTATCTCACAGAGACAAAGCAGACTGAGGAATACCGGATTAAAAAGTCTTCTCCTTGAGTGTGACTCCATGTTGTAAGTGAGAAAAAGTAGTGGCAAAGACCTCAAAATGCAGCCATCTTTAGAAGTCCAAGTGACCCAGACAGTACTTTGGATTACTTTGAATGAAGGCAGTCACATTGTTATTTCACAAAATGACCGCATTGCTTAATGTGAAAGTGATTTTTTTTAATATGTTAAGTAGAATTCATGCCTATTCTGAAAGATTTGGAATTGTTCTGTTAAGCAGAGAATGGAGATAGAAAGGAAGTATTTTCTGTAGTTTTTCTTTCTCTCGGGTTGCCTGTCATGGCCGATGTCAAGAACATTTCCCATTGGAATTCAAGGAACAACATTCATTTGGGGATACCAGAAATGTTCATATTTTAATTATGAAACAACCTTGCCTTCCCATACAAACAACCCTCTGAACCTCCAAATAAATTCTTGGAAGCTAAAAATAGTCATTTTTCAGCTTTAGCTTTGAAATGTTGCCTTTATTACCAGTGTTGAGTTTACGATGGTTTTCAGAAATGACAGTCAAATATCAGGAAATTCTGCCATTATACCAAAATTATTTCATAGATTTCCCCAGGAGTTTCATGCTGAGCATTTGCATGATTCTGCTTGATACAGCTGAAAACAGACCATCTCCTCTGTGAGGTTGATTGTTCCACTGTGGTGAGATTATTTCTGCTCAAATAAGAGGCTTTGCCTGACATGTCCCCAAATGATTGTCCAAAATGCTTTTCCCATCCTCCAAAGCATGCAATAGAGAAGCAAGCCGTCTTTGTTCAATGCTCCCATCCGCACAATCTCCTTGCCAAGCCAGGCCTCTGCCTCTTGACTGAGAATTGTGGTTCACAAAAAGCAGAAGACTCACATTACCGCTTCAATTTCCCAAAGCATGCAGAAAGGCAGAAGACAAGAACACTCCACATTCAGTCGGAAAGAAGAAAATCACCCTTTACACATATCATACAATTCACTCCAAGGCATATAGACTGGGTGGTTTGGCAGAAGTGCTACTAACTGGGAAGGTATAAAAGTACATCTGTGAAATGTTAGGCTGTACCTTGAATGGAAAGCACATGATTCCCTTGCCCTCTAACAATGAAATCCCTGCGTCATCATGAATCCTACCAGCAGAAATTTTCAAACTGTTCTGCTGAATAACAGCTGACTGGGATTTTTTATTATTCTGATGTCTGGAATAATGGCATTGGGCTATACAAATATGGAAGAGACAATCCAAAATTACTAAGAGGAATGTTTTTTAAGTAGAAAAGAATTCTGAATAGGGATGAGTACATAACCCAATGCTGTTTTGTGTTGTATTTGTCTTTTTTGGAAGCACCTAAGACTAAGAGTCAAAAACTGCTCATTCTGGTGCCTGTTGTGATGATCTACCATAAGAAGGATCAAGGAAAAAGAGACCCATATTCCACCTCCAGGATCAGCTCATGAGTTGCTACTGAGTTACTTGGATATACAGTTTATATTAAACCATTTGCTTAGCTAACGGAAACATTCTGGATATGCCCACTTAGTTTTCTACTGTTGTTTTAGATGTTTCTGATCACTTGCTTTTTCCGATGAAGGTGTCTCATAGCAGTTGAAACTATTTTTTCTTTTTTTAAAATTTGATTTATATGCCGCCCTTCTCCAGAGACTCAGGGCGGCTTACAATGCGTTAAGCAATAGCCTTCATACTTTTGTATATTTTATACAAAGTCAGCTTATTGCCCCCATAAACTGGGTCCTCAATTTACCTACCTTAGAAAGGATGGAAGGCTGAATCAACCTTGAGCCTGGTGAGATTCGAATTTACAGTAATTGCCGACAGCTGGAGTTAAATTACAATGCATTAGTTTGCTGAGCTATCCAGGCTGCTTTATCAATCTAATGATCAATCTATCCTAGGATTGTTTGTCTCACTGGCATTAGCTTATCAGACAGATCTCATACTTCTTCTAGGCTTCTCCCTCCTTCTTCTTTGACATCTCTTTGATTAATTCCTTAGATCATGACTTGCAAGGGATTGTGCTTCCAGTGTATCCTACTGGCTCAGGCTTAAGTATGACTGAATGTACATGTGCATTGGAGCACTGACAGTTCCACACATATATGAATGAAAATGTCCCTCTTGATGATCCATAAATAGAAGAAGGGGGCTATATATCAAAATGATGTCCAATTATTTTCTTTTCTTTCTTTTTTGAAAATATTTTTATTATTTACATATAACTATATCGAATACAGTGTGATTGACCTGGCATTTCATCCGCCGTGAAAATGCCATAAAAACTGGTGGCTCATGGAACACACGTGCTCTGTTTTCTTTTCTGTATATGTCACTGATTGCTTTATCATTATGAGATTCTTTGTTTTCCTTCTACTCAATATATCATGTGTTCAACAGTGTTCTGGTCAAACCAGTGAAACTATGCCACAGTTCCTATGTCACATAAGAGAGATTAGCATATGCCCAATAAAATAACTCAAGGGTTCCTTACTTAGAGACCATCAGACAGTTTCATTTTTTAGCAGGTGTTACTCTATGATGCACAGATTTTCCAATTACTTCTTCATATTTTTAAGTGTGCCCATGATGTAGTTGGATATGAAATGATCCTTTGCAAAAAGACTATTAATAGACGGGAAACAAAAGAAGTCAAAACAACAAAAATACCTTTAGATGGTCCAGAATGCTCCTAGTTCACCACAGACTTTATTTTGCTAGGGGAAATTACTTTGAAAGCAGTTCTTCGGCTCTAACCAATACTTGTACTTCCCTACTTTATGGAAAAATATTGCTAGAGCTGATGGAACGTTATGGAGTTCTTTATGGAAAACTTGGAAAACACACTAGGCAGATTTAAATGGTGGCACCTCCACCACAGGAATTACTGTACAAAGGATCACAAGTAAACTTCTCTGTGCTTTCTCTTGCTCAAATCAGGGGTGGGTTCTACTTACCTTTACTACTGTTTTGCAACGGGAGTGTGCGTGCGTGCACTTGCTTCTGCACATGCGCAGAAGCTTCTCTGCATGAGCAGATGATAAATTATGACATCTAGGCAGGTGGGCAAAGCCTCCCGCCACTTTTACTACCAGTTCTAAAGAACCGGACAGAACTGGGAGCAACCCACCACTGGGTCAAACAGTCTTGCCTCTTGGATGGACTGAGTACAGTGGTGGGATTCAGCCAGTCCACATCACTTCGGGAGAACTGGTTGTTAACATTCTGAGCAGTTTGGCAAACTGGTTGTTGGAAGAAATCATTAGGGCAGAGAACCGGTTGTTAAATTACTTGAATCCCACTACTGGCTGAGTAGTAAGTCTTGGTCAATAACTCCTTACCATGTCTGACTTCATCATCTTCAGGATAACCTCACTAATGTTCTCAGGAATTGCCAAAAGCTCACACCTAGCTATTACGCACAGCAGACAGTGGCACACAAGAACAAAAACACACAGAACAGAAGAAAGGGGCAGGACAGAGAAGCAAAGTATCCATGACTGCTGCCTGCACAGAGCAGATGCTTTGCCTTTGAAACAATCAGCCATCCTCTGCAGAGACCTGAGAGCCAAGCGGCACCAAAATCACAGAAAGCTCACACATAGAATACCCAACTGGCCTTGAGGGGCCGCATGTACGTACCCCCGGACAAAAATGTCACTGGATTTCTCGCCAGTGAAGTAATCATCGTCCTCCAGGACTACCTCATCAGTGTTCCAGATTATTACTCTAAGTTCATATCTGGCAAGGAGGAAGGAAGGGAGAAAGGGGTGAGCAGAGGAGAGGAAGGATGGAGGTGGATCTTGAGGGTATAAGGTTGCCAATAAAAACAACGTGCATATACTTTTAAGACATCCATCCCCACCCAGAAAGATTTGAGTTGCTTGGCAAGACCATTATAATTTTGGACTTGTAACAAGTTGAAAAGTATCCGCTGGGATTCCTCAGATTCAAAATGATGTTTGCCCCCTACTTCTCTAAAGAAACAGCAGATATTCTTTCAATCCAAATTTGCTTTTAGTGACTAAGGACAGGCTAATATATGTTTGGCAACATAGATAGAGAGTTTGCTATTAAATAAGCTTGTGTTAGTCGGAATAGGGTAGGGACCAAATGACGTCCTATTGATTTTGTCCATAACCCAGCTAACAAGGTAAGGTTCAGATTCACATGCCTTAACCCAATCTGTTTTATTTTTGGGATGTTGTTCCAAAATAATGTAATTTCCCACCAAAGTTATCTCTCTAAGATAGCATCTTGCTTCCAAAAGTAACAGATGCCCATAGATAACACATCAAGAAAAGCCTGAAGACAACTGATCTCTGCTAAATCAGTGACCATGTTTAGCTTTCCGCATAAACTGGGAAAAAATGTGGCTACTTAAGAGTTGCCTTAACTTTAATAAAGGATTCATTAAAGCATTAACTTCTTTTTTTCTGGCTCATGAGGAAGCTTGAACAAAGGTTGGAGCCACTTTAATGGATAGACAAAAAGGCTGAACTTATACATGTGAAGCATGACAATTAATCTGTCTTGTTTCATCAGCAAAGTTATCTCCAAAGACTGTGCAGAACTTCACATCTGAATTCAAAGCAGTGCTTTGGGTTATAGGCAGGGATTCATTTTGCACATGTGGTAATTCCTTAAACCAAATTCATCTTTTCCTGGGAAATGCATCTTTTCCTACAGAATCAGTTTTTTAAAATGCTAGAAACATGTTTTCTCCATCTATTCAATTATATATAAAAACACTGATAATTAATTACAATTTTATCTTCTCTCTCTCTCCTATTTCTCAGTTCCAGTCATACATTACTCATCCTTTTGCACCTGGAAGATGTCTTGTTTTTCCAGCATGCACTGACCCCATCAGACTTAGGACCTTCCAAGTAGAATCCCACCCCCCTCACCCAAACTAGGGCAAGGCATTACTTCTTTGGTTTCCTTGGTGAGATGTCAATGGCAGGGCCTGGTGCCGGCATGTCCATCGGGAACATGTCCACCCATAACTCCAGCCGTCCCTGCAACATTGGAAAGACCCAGTTATTGGTTCCTGATGCCCCCAAGTTTAACTTCTTACCACTGGATTCCATTTTCAGGCTTCCACTGCTTCTTTGTTTATCTTATCTATTATAAACCCCTGTTCATCCCAATATTTTATAAACATGAGATTAGCCAGGTGATTCATTTTGAATTATGGACAGTGGGAGACTTCTTTGAAGTACACAAGTTGAATTCAAAGGGAACATCCCTCCTTTATTGTTTTTTCAGTCCAGTGTAATTAGCATTCAGAGATACATTACTTCAGAGCATAGAGGCTCTAATAAGTAAGTCACTCATATTCTACCAATCTATTCAATCAACTGGTGGCTCATGGAACACATGCGTTCTTTCAGAGAAACTTGTTACCATAACCAAGTTCATACTCCTAATTCCCACCTTCTTGCCACTGAATAGTTGTCATATTAATACACTAATGAGCTAAACAATGGACTCTCCTTCTGCCCAACTGATTAACACTCGGAAAACTGTTTCTCTAAACTAGGGGTGTCAAATTGGTGGCCCGTGGGCTGGGTGCGTCACCCGCCCCACATGTCCACACACCCCAGCTCTGCGAATGGGAAAGACATTGTGAAACATCACGGGTCAGCTACGTGACACCGTGAGTTTGACACCCATGCTCTAAAGGGTTACTAAGCTCTTTTACTTCTCAGCATCAAAATGAAAAGAACAAGAAGGTATAGTAGCTGTGCCAAGAAGACATTTCCAGCCTACAGAACGATGTCCTTTGTATCTCTAAGGAAAAAGCTATTAAGAATTGTGCCATCCAAAAGTTGATAGTAGTGCACTTTAAGATAGCTCTGAGGTGAGTAACTTCAACTCCTATCCAAGCTTTGTGTAAAGCTTCTCTAATGTGTTAGCTATGCAGGATGAAGAACTGCTCCCATTTAAATCTAAAAGGACTGTACACCTCCTCCTAGGTTCAGGCCTACAAGTCCTGTGTTACGACCAACCCCAAAGCCCGCAAAAGGAGACAGTTTTAATGGATCAGTTCCTAATATTGACTCTATACATTTCATTTACAAATGAAAAAAAAAGAAAGAAAGAAAGGACTCCTCTACAACCAGTTCAGACTTCTACTCAGAAAAGATTATAATGGTAAACTCTTTCCAAAGCTTTTTAGAAACTCCCTTTAAATGATGAGCATCACAACATCTTAGGACTGTGTCAACAGTGATCTAATCAGACTCACGAGCACTAAAAATGTTATTTATTTATTTATTTATTTATTTATTTATTTATTTATTTATTTATTTATTTATTTATTTATTTATTTATTTATTTATTTATCAAATTTATATATTGCCCTACTCCTGAAGGACTCAGGGCAGTGAACAGCCAAGATAAAATACAGACAATACAAATGTTAAAAACCCATTAAAATTATTAAATGTTTTGTCCCAAAAACAAATTTAAAAACACCCAATTTATGAGACAGATTAAAAACAATTTAAAAAAATTAAAGGGAGAGTTTAAAGGGAAATGTCATACGTTTATACAAAAAGCGTCTTCTGTAGTGTAATGCTTAGACTTTATAAGAGTATAAGACACAAACAGAAGTTATAGCAGAATGCAAATACAATTGATGTGCTAGGCCCGTGATGGCGAACCTATGGCATGGGTGCCACAGGTGGCACGGGGAGCCATATTGGTGGGCACGCGAGCTCAGCTCCGACACGCATGCGTGTGCCAGCCAGCTGATTTTCGGGCCTTCTGGGCCCACCAGAAGTCAGGAAGCACACTGTTTCTGGCCTCGGAGAGCCTCTGGGGGGGGGGGAGGCTGTTTTTGTCCTCCCCAGGTTCCTAGAAAGGCTCTGGAGCCTGCAGAGAGCAAAAAAAGGGGCCTACGGGCCCACCGTGCCATCACGTGCCAAAAACGGGGGGAGCACAGGGGGGCGGGGGGCATAGAATTATGGATGTGGGCACGCGGGTGTGTGACCCCACCGAGCTCCCACTTTTGGCACGCGATGGCAAAAAGGTTAGCCATCACTGTGCTAGACCAACAGAACAGTGTATGTGGAGACAACAATATTGCTAAGTACCTGCTCAATGCCTGGCTTGTCTGGGTTCAGCAACGGCCTTGTTTCCACATGCTCAGGCACTAATTTGCAGCCCACACGGGGGATTTCCTCCCAGTGGTGCAACACAGTCAGTGCCAGATGCTCATCTGTCTGCTTTTTCTGACCTGCAAGCATGGAGAACACAGCAAAGATTTGGAGGCAATGAAAAAATGCAACCAAGGTTGGTTTTGTTATTTATTTATGCCTTCCTCATCCATATAGATGCTGGGCAAGGTACAAGTTCAAAAACCAAACCACTCCATGAAAGCCAAACACAATTAAATATACTACAATAAACGATTATATTAGCAAAACTGTGTTTGAAAAACAGGGTTCAAGTAGAATGAAAGTAATCCAAATTTTGGGTTAAGATTAATGGAAAGTTTTCACATGCATCTTCTGAAAATTAAATAAATTAGTATAATGTTGCTTGTATTGAATAACTTAATTTTATTTATTAATCACCAGAGGAGAAAGAAGATAAAGCGAGTAACAGAAAGTTGCCTGGATATCTCTTTCCTTCATAACTCAAGCTACTGCATAGTCTCACTCTTGATTTAATGATTCTCTAATAATTGTGGACATTTTCAAGTATATCTTTACCGCCACGAGAGTGAGGATTTTGACTTTTCGAAGATAAACCTTTGATTCTCAGGATTCTCAATCTATGTTTACTCCTATAGTCAATCTTTTTACAGTATAATAACACAATTTGGTTATAAAATAATACAAGGTTATGCTTCATAAACTCATACATCACTGAAGTGTCTTGATTTTCAGCACTTACCATTTTCATCTTCTACTTCAGTGAGGCCAGTGAAGACTCGATTGGTCACTTTCACTCTGCCTCTAGGCCCATAGTGGGGACCATCAACTTTTCCTTCTTTACAAAGCTTGGATAGGATTTGGGTAGGCTTTTGGGGGTCTCGCCACATATTATATCCATGGCTGTGGAGAGAAAGAGAGTCAGATCAAGTCCTCAAGTCTGTAAATTTGTAAACCCGCCTTTAACAGATGCTCTTTTAAAACCAGGATGCTGTTTTTATAAGATTGCATAAATAAGTGAAAGAGTGATTTATGTGTTTTGACTGAGGCTTCTTAGAAAGCATGAAGCAAAGTCAAAACCTCTTTTAGTAACTCGACAGTGAATTCCGTTCATTCACAGTCAACAAGGCTTTGGCAAACAGTCTTTCAGAGGAATCAATCCCCACCTTATCTCACTTGGAACACTGCCAGAGAACCAATTTCCAAATGCAGAGCAAGGTCAAATTTGGCACTGAGTCTATTAGAGTCATGAATAGGACTTTCCAATCTTGAAACAAGATGAACTAATTGCTTCCTGCAAAAGCCCACATCCTGTTCACTCCTCTTTTATGTCCTATGGGAAGGGCCAATCGTCTCCAAGGTGTGGCCTTACTCCTGAGTCTACACTGCTTTCTTAATTGTGCTTGTCTTCTGGCAGCTCTGCACATGTGCACACTGCGAATGGGCTCCAGCTGTTCCTCTGCCTCACTGCTGTCTAACTCCCTCTCTGCCTCCGATGCAGAGCCCTCGTCCGATCTTTCCCCAGCCCCCAGGACTGGCCCAAGTTCCTCCCCAACCTCCTCACTGTCTGACTCTGCTGCCAGCTCCGCTGGCTCTCAGTGGGCCACAACATTATGACCCTAGAAGTATTTCTTGATATACAAATGAGACCAAGACCTCATCTTAAACAAATGGGCTATTTCTGGATCTGAAACACTATTCTCACTTGCATCTGAACATTATTTACCTTAGCTGACTACACCTGATAGACAGAGGGGATACAGCTAATGCATCCAACATGCAAATCAAGTGCTTTATCTGTTGAATTAGGGCATATGTGCCAAAATCCTATTAGATTTTAGACAGATTTTTTTCTGTCCCTTCTATCTATCAGGAGCAGTCAGTGTTGGATTAATATGACTAACAGTATGACTTGATGAAAAGAACTTCCTTTATTCCTAAAAATGTTATATGTTTGTTTCTTAAAATACTCAAATTCATATGGCAGTCTGATCAATAAGACTTCCTAAGACATAGGCAGGTTTGAAAGTCAAAGATATTATTTATATCTTCCCAAAGAGATAGGCATTTTCTTATTAAAAGGTAGCTCCATAATTTGGGTGAGATAGGCCTGGCTTTTGAGAGTATCATTAGAACATTATTTTAACATTATTATTTTAACATTTTAAAATAAGGAGAAGGTTAACAATTCTTACAGAGCATAGTTCCAAGAAATGCCACATGTTGCTCTATGCTTGCTGTAATACCGGTTCTCCAGATCTATCTTTGTCTCACCAATCAGATCATCCGAGCCCACCAAGTCCCAATCATAAATAGCCACCGTCAACATGGATTCCATGGGGAATGTAGCCTCAATGTCAAAGGATCTATATGGGAAGAAACAGGAACAATGGCAAATGGGATCAACTTTTCCATGAAATGGAAAGTCTTATGCAGAAAGCTAAAAGACATCCTTTGGCTATTTTGAAGAAAATTGGTTCCTGAGGTATGTTTATGGCTAAAATGAACAAGAAAATATAGAACTAAAAACAAAAACTTGGAGAATTCAGGGCTGTACTAAAGTTAATTCATTAAACCCATGCCATTGCATATGCGCTCCTATTTTTCATTGTAGCATCTAGTAATTTATTTTTTTTTAAGTACACAAATAACATCTAAATGCCTTAACTGGCTTCCATGTAATCCTGTAGTATTTAACACTCATTCTGATTCACCAGGGGCATCTCTTACTTTCCAAAGACTGGGTTCAGCTGTTTAGAGATGTAATTCTCCTTATCTTTGATATCTGTCTTTCCCAGTTTGATGACAACATAAGGATCAGCTTTGCCATTGATGTCAGCAGGATGTAAATCAGTAGCCTGGAAGGGAAGTAAATCAACAATCGAGAGAAAAAGACTTTTAAGTGGTGGTACTTCCTGTATGGCAGGACTCCACAAAGTGGTCCATATCAACCCTCAAGGGTTGATAGGACTATCCATTACTGTTGTTGTTGTTGTTGTGATTTGTAGTATTTATTAAATCAGTATTTATCTAATTATATTCATACAATAAAAGTTTGTAGATTAATGAACAATCTGAAACTTCATGAGAAGGCCGATAAGCTGAAAAGTTTGGGGTACCTTGCTCCAGTGGTGAAATTCAATTTTTTTTTACTACCGGTTCTGTGGGTGTGGCTTGGTGGGTGTGGTGTGGCTTGGTGAGTGTGGCCTGATGGACATGGCAGGGGAAGAATCCTGCAAAACCTCCACTCCCACCCCACTCCAGGGGAAGGATATTGCAAAATCTCCATTCCCACCCCACTCCAGGGGAAGGATACTGCAAAATCTCCATTCCCGCCCCACTCTAGGGATAGGATATTGTAAAATCCCCATTCCCTACCCACTCTGGGACCAGCCAGAGGTGGTATTTGCCAGTTCTCTGAACTACTCAAAATTTCTGCTACTGGTTCTCCAGAACCTGTCAGAACCTGCTGGATTTCACCCCTGTATTGCTCTAAAGGAACTTTTCTCAGAAAGTTTCACCTAGTACTTTTAATGTTACAAAAAGATTTTTTTTTAGTCTCTCAAACTTATTAAATTTAGAGTTTTTGAAACCTAATTGCTTTATTGCTATTTTTAACTGTGATTTTATGCTGTTTTCATTACTCAGGATAATTGCTGGTCCTGATTTTCATGTTACTGCTTTAATAATATATTTTCACTCTTTGGTTTTTGGTTGATCTAGAAATTAAATCAAGTGTTATGTTGACAAAGCAAATCTGATAGGGACACAAGGAGTTCTTCTACCTCTTTGGCTGGCCAGTTAGATGGAGTACTTTGGGTTTCTTAAGAAGTATAGAAGTTAGGAGACAAGGGCCTAGAAAAAGTGAGTGCTGGAAAAGGAAAATCCTTAACAATCAAACATACCAGGCTTTAGGGCACATCTGCTCTAGAACTGGAACTTCAAAATTTTGCCATCAGTTAGAATACCTCTCTTTAGCTGGCCCATAAGCAGCTGGCACATGAACCCCACTGAGAGAGCAAACACATGTATAGGGGCCAGCAAAATAGCATACATTTTTTACTCCTAAATCCTGATAGCATTCATTTATTAGTCCTAAGGTAAATAGCACTGCCTGGGGCCCTTTTTCTTAATTTCCTTCTTCTCTCTACCAGCCCCCCACCCACCCCAAGCTTATAAAATCTGTTCCTAATTATTCAGGGGAAGGCATAGCAACAAATCATTTTTCCTAAAATCTGGGGAGTCAGTACTCAATTAGAAAGAGCAAACCAAGGCTGAGACTTTCTAGATCAGCGGTCACCAACTGGTGAGAAAATTTTGGTGGTCCACAGGAAAATTATTTGCATTTTTTTATATTGCAATAAATCGGGGTCTTCAAACTATGGCCCATGGGCTGGATACATGCAATGAATGTTTGTGTTGCTGCAAAGAGTCTCCTCCTTTGGGGTTTTTTTGTATGAGTTGGAGGCGGCAGAAATTCCAATTTGGGATCTGCTTCAGCCTCTTGCTTCGTCCTGACTTTGGGCGAAGGCTGGAAGGAAGTGTCACTGGTGGCAAGGAGCCGGAGGGCCTCATTCCAGGGACTGCATCATGGCCTGGAACTGGCTGACCATCTCAGCCCGCTGAGCCTCCACCACTGCTTGGAAAGCCTATGCTTGTGGGGTGCTTCTGCTGAGCTTCCTTCTTGGTCAGATCCAATTTGAACTGAGCCAGCTGTTTCGCCAACTCTTTCTCATGGTGGCTGCTTAGTTCCAACAACTGCTTCCTGTTGGGGCCCTAAGGAGATCGGGCTGGCAGGTGATGAGTGGCTGGGAGGGAAGGGGCGAGTAGAGACGGTGAGGTGCCCCTCAATGTGAGTGTCACCGAGTTGGCCATGCCCTTTCAGTCACATGACCATCTAACCATGCCCACCCATCCGGTCATTAGGGAGATCATATTAGTGGTCTGTGGGATTTAAAATTATAAATTTAGTGGTCCCTGAGGTTCGAAAGGTTGGGGACCCATGTTCTAGATAACACATGGAAGTTCAAACAGAGATGGGAGGCACATGAATTAATAACCGAATCACCCAGCACCAAAAGTGTGAGCCTTCCATGCATGTGCTTTGCTTGCGCGCTCAGCTTGTACGCATGCATGTGGCTTTAAAAATGCAGCTTAATAGAACAGAATTGCGCCTGTAGGTTGCAACTACAGGTTCGCCCGAACCGGTCCGAACTGGCAGCAGCCCACCACTGAAAGATGCATCTCACTTGTTCTCACCCTCACAATGTAGACCCGGACCAACACATTGATGGGATCATTGTTTGGAATTCCTTGGAACATGCCAAAAGTAGGGTCATATCCAGCCTCCTTGGTGATATCATCAGGAAGAGGCACTTTATAAACACACAGGGACCCCTGGGAATGAGAAAACATAATTTTAGCCCAATTAAAAGTCTATCTAGGTTTTGGCAGAGAAGGCAAGAAGTTACTAAATTCGCTTTTCCCATCTTCTGGCAACAACAGCACCAGACCTATGACACAACAGCCCCAATGTCTTCTGACACTTTCAAGCTTAAACAATGTAGTGGAATCAAAGTTTTTGTGGCTCTAATGGAATTACATCACATTTGGGAATATTTTAAACTAAAAAAGAAAGATAAAATATAATAAATAAGTAATTTATAAAAATGTACGATTTCCACAGGAGAGCTGTATTTAAGGAGACATTATTTTTTCAGCTGTTGGAACGGTGACAAAATATTTACCTACTCAGCAAACTAGTAAAAAAAAATTATTCCTTAGTGCTGAACTGGCGTCATGACAATGAGCACATAAGGCGTATTTTGTTCTTGCAAACTGCAAATGCTCTGATGCAAGTTTGACTGATGGGGGTGCTGAGAATGATTAGAGCAATTCCAAACAATTCTTTCATTGGCCTTTTTTCCCCTAGTGTAGACAAGAGAAATCACGCTTTTCTCTGCCCCAAAGCAAATGTGAGAAGGGATGCACTGTGTATATATGGGAGAATAAATAACATTTCAAAGACGTGTTCTCTTCTTTAATTTGGATTAACGTTTCTGATTTATCTATCTGTCTTTTCACTCATTCCATTAATCTTGCTAAATCCCCTTTATCTTTCTTTTAAAACAAGACCAGTTTAACTGAACACATTCTGTGTTCAAGTCAAAAGAGGAGTAAAATCAGATCCTTTCTTTGCCTCTCTGGCATGCCAATTAGTCTACCAGGATTAATGAAATTGGAAGTAAGTATAAGTGGAATTTCACACTCACTTTGAATCTTCCCACAATGCGATCTTCATCTGCAGAATTGTCGTCATCATCTCCAATCTTCCCACGAAGGAGGTTAAAAGTATGCAGCCAGTCCTCAAAATTATCAAACTCTGTCTCCAGTTCTTTGGGATACACCTAAAATAGTATGGAGCAAATAACATAATTTGGGCCTCTGGCTATTATGATCATATATAGAATAGAATAGAATAGAATAGAATAGAATAGAATAGAATAGAATAGAATAGAATAGAATAGAATAATTTTTTTATTGGCCAAGTGTGATTGGACACACAAGGAATTTGTCTTGGTGCATATGCTCTCAGTTTACATAAAATAAAAGATATGTTCATCAAGAATCATAAGGTACAACACTTAATGATAGTCATAGGTTATAAATAAGCAATCAGGAAACAATATCAATATAAATTGTAAGGATGCAAGCAACAAAGTTACAGTCATACAGCCATAAGTCATATTTTATACTTATACAGTCATATTTTGACTTATTCAGAAGCAATAGTACTTATTGGTCAAAATTAAGATATTTTGCTACTGCAGGAGGCATGATGCATAGACATGCATCATGTCAGCTTCAAAATGTGGTCCTTGATCCTTTTTATATATAAAAAAAATGGAGAACATTTGTAAGCATACAATAATAGGCAGGAACAGAACCACCTAAATCGATGAGATCTCTTTTCCCTATTTCTTTTCCAGTTTTTTCGCCAGTTTGAAAGTCAAAAATACTTTTATCATCATTTATGATGCAAGATATAATTGTTGTCACAAGTTTTATTTCATTTCATTTGTATCTTCTTTTCTCCCATTCTCATCATGATGAACAGCACCTACACAATGCAGAATTCCACTATGATACTGCAGGGGTGTGTGTGTGTATTTTATTTTGTAGAAACACACTTCCTCATAAATAAATTAAAGGAATAGTAAAGCAAAGAATGTGACAAGCTTTTAAAGTGAGGTCATCTTATTTAATCATTGCAATAGAGGTACACTGACAATCTATATTCAATTTGGTAGCCTTTAGATGTATTTATAATTGTTGTCATCTTCAACCAGCATGACCTCTCAGAACATCTGGAAAAGAAGCCTGAAAGGAAGTGAAGAAATGGATGAACAAAAGGAACTGCAGCCAATTTTGTATATGATTGAAATCTCCCCCGAACTGAGATAGGTGGGAGGTTAGGTTGACATTCTTTTTCTTCAGAATTTCTGACTGTGGAATGGTAGATTTACTAGAAAACTCTTCTCTCTACCTAATGGCAGTTTTATCTCTCTTAAAATATCTTGTTCCAAGAGGATATTCAAAGAAAAAAAAATGCAGTCTTTTAGCCTGTCAAAACTAAGCATCACAAGGAAATATTACGGTACATAATAGACTCTTTCTTTATTTTGCAATTTTAGGACAAGAATTAAATTGTGTTGTTTGATTATATTTTTATCCTTGTAAGTGCTATTGATGGTACTTTTGAGTGCAGCTCTTCTAATAACACCAAGTCATGTATTGTTTTCATTTTAAGAACATGGCCATGTAATCTGGAATTCAGAAAGGTAGGAAGGAATATAAACAGCAATGAGCAGTCCAGAGGTTCCCAATGTTGCATTATTGAATGATACATGAAGAAAGTTTATGGGAAGTGCCTTCTCCTGAGCCACTTAGCTCAGTGCTGTCTGCACTGACTCATAGCAAGTCTCCAAGATTTCAAAAGAAGGCCTTTCTCAACTAATAAAGGAAAGTATCTGTAGCTCAGGGTTGAAATAAAGGCTTGTTGGTGCTCTCCAGTGGTGAAATGTAAAATCTGTTACTACTAGTTCTGTGGGCGTGGCTTGGTGGGGTGGGGTGTAATGTGACTGGGTGGGTGTGGCCAACTTTTTTTTTAACTTTTAAAACCATCTTTTCTACAACCTCTTCAGCCTCTGATGATCCCAGCTGAGTTGCCTGATCGTCAGAGGCTTTTAAAAGTATTTTTTTGTAGAAAATTTGGTAGGTTGTAGAAAAAATGTTTTTAAAAGAAAAAAAAGCCTCTGATGATCAGGCAACTCAGCTGGGAGCCTTGCGATCATCAGAGGCTTTTTTTTTTTTACTTTTAAAAGCATTTTTTTTCAGCCGAAGAGTTGTACAAAAAATGCTTTTAAAAATAATTTTTAAAAAGCCTCTGATGATTGTACGGTTCAGCTGGGCATTGGAGGCGGATTGCTATCCGCCTCCATCGCTACCAGATCGGGCGATCCGGTCCGAACCAAGAGCATTTCACTCCTGATGCTCTCTGAGCTTGGTTATTTTCTTGAAGATGTTTCATTACTCAAAATTGGTAACAACTGGTGACTAGTCATGTATGTCATTAGCACTGATGATGTTACCAATTTTGGATAATGAAACATCTGCAAGAAAACAACCAAGCACAGAGAGCACCAAGGATCCCTCTTTCTCAACTCTCTGGAGATGGAAAGAGATCGTTTTTTTAATCCTTTAGAATGCGCATTAGGGCTGGCCAGCCCTACAAGTGGAATATTATGGATATCTTAAAAGCATTCCACTTTATACTTAATGACATTATGCAAACCATATGGTATAAATTCTGGCCCTGCTCCCTTTGGTGATGGTGTAGCATCATAGGCACATGCTTTATAGAGCAAAGGGATTATAAAAGGACCACTGATGAAGTCCATGACAAGAGGTGCCTAGCCACTATGCATGCCCTACTACATTTCAGCACACTTTGCCTGCTAATTGTTAATTATTCTGATTGGTAGTAACAGAGACTGGATTTCATTTGGGAAACTGGCCTCTCCCAGAACACACAAGCTGAATTCTGAATGATGCTTCACTTTGGATTCTTGTAGAGTTCCCCTTCATTTCAAAAGGACTTGAACAGAAAAAAAAAATACAAAGCTAAAACGTTACAGTTGAATGAAATGCTTTTCATTTCATTAGGATTAGAAATGGGAAGAGCTCACCTTCATCTCATCAATCTTCTGCTTGTTCTTCCTTTCAGGAGCATCAGGCTGCAGCTGCTGCTGTTTTTTCTTCTTGTCCTCTTTGGATAATTTGACTTTGTCTTTGGTCTTTCCTTGGGCTTTTGAGCCTTTCATAGGAGAGTCATCAAGTCTCATTTCTGAGCTCCCAGAGAAGAGCAGCAGATATGGATGGCAAGAATAAGAAGTTTGTGGTAGGGAAGGCATGAGATAAAAAAAAAAACAAAAAAAAAATCAGCCAATGGCATGCATGAAAGCTGACAGAAAAATTAGCTAGTAAAAAATAAAGTTTGCAATACTGATCTAGCTTCCAGCCCTGAAATAATCATGCAAACAAAGCACCTTGTGCTGGTTATGAATATTCAGTATATTCTGGGGGCCTGTGGTTTCTTATTGGACAGATATTTCATTACCTGAACTGATAAGTATCATAAATAATTGAGTTGAAGTGAATGGATTTACAGAGGTAGAAAATGCAAGAATCAGAACCAAATCAAGAGAAAAGACACCCCCTTTAGGTAAGAATAGCAAGGTGTTGGCATCATTAGCTGTTGCTTTACTTGCAGTCAACACAATTATCCTATGACACTCTGCCACAAGTGGCAATGGGGAAGAATAATCAGAAACCTGTGGCCTAGTAAACTAGATTGCTTCTGTTCAATGGCCATACCTCAAAGCAGTGGTGGGTTTCAAATTTTTTTACTACCGGTTCTGTAGGTGTGGCTTGGTGGGCATGGCTGGGGAAGTTTACTGCAAAATCCCCATTTCCTCCTGATCAGCTGGGACTTGGGAGGCAGAGAATAGATGGGGGCGGGGCCAGTCAGAGATGGTATTTACCGGTTCTCCGAACTACTCAAAATTTCTGCTACTGGTTCTCCAGAACTGGTCAGAACCTGCTGAAACCCACCTCTGCCTCAAAGCATTGCTGACCTAGTAGGAAGGGATAAGCAATGAAGTCACATGGATGTGTTTAACTACAATATTCATGCTTTCATTTCTACCATTTCTGCCTTTTTTCCCTTTGCTTTGCCTTTGCCTTTCTTTCCCATGAAATATAGTGAGTCCAAGATATATAAAGCCTGGTTCTGCTTTTGCTCATAGTCACTCAGGAAAGAGCTAAAACTTTGAGGGGTCCAATATATACTGTATTATTATTTGCATCCATGCATGTAAAATTATGTCCTATCAGTCATGGTGGCACAGTGGTTAGAATGCAGTACTGCAGGCTACTTCTGCTGACTGTCGGCTGCCTGAAGTTTGGCAATTCAAATCTCGCCAGGCTCAAGGTTGGCTCAGCCTTCCATCCTTCCGAGGTGGGTAAAATGAGGACCCAGATTGTTGGAGGCAATATGCTGTCTTTGTAAACTGCTTAGAGAGGGCAGTAAAAGCACCGTGAAGTGCTACTGATAGTGCTATGTACTATCTTCATAGTGATCTGGTTACTTTAGAGAGACAGGTTTTGGTCACAGCAACAGATTAAGAGGGAGATTTGGAATGGCAAATGGCTGTTATGAAAAAAGTATGGCTGTTATATGAGGGGAAGGATACTTTTTCATATTTTCTACTAATTTAAGCAGTGTTATTCTATAAACTCCCATGAGCTCCCATAAAGTCCTCAGAGCAGAGGTGGGTTTCAGCCGGTTCTGAACAGTTCTGGAGAACCGGTAGCGGAAATTTTGAGTAGTTCGGAGAACGGGTAGTAAAAATTCTGACTGGCCCCACCCACATCTATTCTCTGCCTCCCAAGTCCCAGGTGATCGGGAGGAAATAGGGATTTTGTAGTAACCTTCCCCTGGATTGGGGAGAGAATGGAGTTTTTACAGTATCCTTCCCCTGCCACACCCATCAAGCCACGCCCACCAAGCCACACCATACCCACCAAGCCACACCCACAGAAACGGTAGTAAAATTTTTGAAACCCACCACTACCTCAGAGGAAATCCTCATAAGGCTATTGTCCTTCTGTACGGTTTCTTGTGTACTTACTTTAGCACCATATACCATTCCCAATATAGGGACTTGCTAAATATTACTATGCATTGGTCTTTAATTGTTCTATAACAGACAATTAATCAGCAGGTGAGATGCTTCCTTATTAAAGAGCTGCAGTGAAAAGAATGTTTTTCCTGCTTATTGTTAGGGTTTTCTTTGTAAGGGACGAATCCCAAGATCTCCTCTCCTGTTTCTTTGTCTTCCTATTTTTCAAAGATTTACCTTCAGTGGTGTCCATCTCTTCTTTCTCCTCGGCTTCTGCTGCAGCTGCCTCTTGTTGCTGAAGTAGCTAGAAAAATGAAGGTTAGCCAATGGGTGGTTAAATGTAGCATAATTTCTCTTTCAACACATGGAGAATAATAATTTATCAGATTACAGAAATATAGAGAAAGGTGAATTCAAATGCAATACTTCCTATGGCATGACAAAAGTCATGTCATCTGCAGTCTTGGAAAGACCTATGTTTACCCTTTAACTGGAAGGCTCAGAACAATGAATAATACAATGGAACTCCCAAAGGTGCTTTTTCAAAAGGCAACTGGATTTTGTTTTTCCTTGAAGACATTCTCATGCAAGAAGCTCCTTCAGTTCATAGGCAGTACAATAATACTATAAGATTCAGATACTTCTTAAGAATGTTGGCTATGAAATCTGGAGGAAAGGGACATAATGCGGTAATTTTCTTTCCTAAGGAAAGAATAGTGGAAACATACCATAACCAATCTAATCTAAAAAAAAAGAAAAAAAGACTGTTTTGGGATTGTTTTTAACAATGCCTTAAAATAAATAAATTTGGAAAGGCTAAGTAAAGGCTCATAATCAGGAATATGGAGGTGGATTAATTTGTATGTTTTATCCATGAAAAATGTGAGACTGGAACTCACATAGTCTTTCATTTCAGTAGGATAATATTGCCAGATGAATTACTAGATACTTCTGAGCTCTTCTTCTTTCTCTGATGTCTAAAAGAGTCCAGGGCCTACAGACCATATACTAAGTGAGAACATTCTGAATATCTGTCCTGCTTGCCAGTGAGTTGCCCACCTTCATAGTTTCAATGGAAGCAAAATATTTGGACCACCAGTCTAGCATGCTCTCGTCAGGCTCCTCATCCTCAATTTCTTCTGCATTTCCTTTCTTCTTCTTCTTCTTTTTCTCCTTCTCTTCTTCTGACTGTAGGATAGTAGAAAAGAAGTGAGAGATAGTTATGAAATAGTTATGAAAGCAAAGCTGGATCACATGGCCCATGGATCACAGGTAGCATTCCTGGTGCCTTTGTAGAAGTCCCCAGCAGCAGTGTTTTATGCATCCTTAATTTTCTTTTTGTAAAATAGGAGGATTATACTGATTCACCCAACACATGTATTTTATGGAAGTTCTGTACCTTCTCCAAACAGAAATTATAGCCCCTCTTGCTTTGGGGTGCTAGAATATGCTAAGAACTAATTTATGTTTTGAATGGATCAATGTATTCTGCAAATCCAGAAAATCAATGAATTGATTAACTAGGTTAGGCATTTTGTGTGACTCAGTCAATAAATTTGGGGTGGACTTTTTCAGAAAATTGATAAATGGTGAATGTACTGATTGAAAAGAGCTGTATATGGATAGGGACAAGGGAATTATGTACCTTGGAAGAGGGAAAAGAGGCATTAAGTATGTTTGTAAAGAAGATTGGAAGTTACTTCTTTAAGTTATTTCTTTTTTTCTTTCTCAATTTCTACTGCTTCCATCATTTTTAGCTTTATCTTTTTTCCTTCTTTTTAATTTGTTCATGTTCATCATATAACTTTGCAAAAATATTATTTAATTAAAAATTATACACATGCACATATACATATATGTGTACATATACATACACACACATATACAGTAGTATACATATGGATACAAACCTACATATAAAAAGGAATTTGGGCCATGGCCGCAAACACTGCAATAAATCAGTTTATTTTTAACTGATTTATTACAGTACCTGCTGCCATGGCCCAAATTCCTTTTTATATTTGTGTTTGTTTCTATATGTATCTATATCTCCCCAACAATTTTTCATTACACTAAAGCTGCAATTTATGTTATAAGTTGAGAATTCCAAGTATCTGTGTGTGTGTGTGTTTGGGTGTGCATTGCACAATAGCTATCAATTTGATCTCTCTCTCTCTCTCTCTCTCTCTCTCTCTCTCTCTCTCTCTCTCTCTCTCTCTCTCTCTCTCTCTCTCTGTGTGTGTGTGTGTGTGTGTGTAAGAGCAAAGGATCTCAGGCAAAAACTTCCCCCAAATCTTCAGGAAGCCTAGTAAGTATCTATCAATCTCAAATATTCACTTTGTCTATTCTCATTATATATAGACCTTCCAAGAATGGAGCAATTTCAGCTTACTCCCTGAATTTAAGAAGATAATGTTACTATAAATTGTTTCCAGATGCCAGAGAAGATATTTTAGTAGGACACATAGAAGCACAGCTGTCACTTACCACATCGACCTTCACAACAGCATCGGAATTCTGTCATCAGAAAAAAGGAATGGGGAAAAACAAGGGAGAGTTAATACAATGAAGGAGAGTTCTTGCTGTCTGCAGTACACCTACTTGGACATGGGGTACAGCATCTCTGAGCAATGAAGGAAGCCCAAGCACATATCTGATACCAAACAAAAAAGGAAGGTAACACACAGCCCAAATCAATGGAAGGAATGTTACAGATGGATGAAGAAGCTTAGGGTGCTGTTCTATCCAGATTTTTTTTAACTAGGTCTCTAGTTCATACATGCAGAATAGCTAATGGCAAATCGATTTTATTTTTATGCTTTATGTAGGATCATCAATTCACAAATTTTTTATAGCATGTATAGGCAAACACTGGACCACAGATTCTCTGAAACTCTTCACCACTTGTTCTTCAGGTTCCTTGAATAGTCTTCTCCCTCTGATGCCCTTCAGATGTTTTGGAACAACAAGGAATTCTCTGTGTTCTGGCTTCAACACATCTGGAGGTCACTTGGTTGGGGAAAGGTATCCTGCCCCTCTCCCGCCCCTCTATTTTCTTGTCATCCAGCTGTTCATCCTCCACTGGGCAAAACATGCCAAACTCAAAAACACTGTCAGGAAGACACTCATTTTGAAAGTATGTACTGTTTCAATGCTTGCCAAAACGTTCGATTTGAAGAGCATAAAGCAAGCACTCTTTCCCAGTATGACTTTGAAGAAGGCTCCCAAGGGGTAATATAGAAATCAAAGGTCATTCTGGGGGATGGGAAGATCTGTATGCACAAAAGTCTTGCAAGGGGATTTAATGTTCATGAAAGTGAAAAAGAAAAAAAGAAGTTCCTCTGGTAAAGGAAATCATAAGCTAGGAAAGCATATGGAGATGATCTATATATCATACTAAATATGTCAGGACTAAACAGAATACACACCCTTCCCTAAATACCAGAATAAAATTGGCTTGTCAATGTCCCCCCCACCTCCCACATTTCATGCACTACATTTGTTTTAAAAAAATATGAGCCTCTTTACTAATAAGTAACCAGGAAGTTCAGGGATTTCCAAGAGTGATAAATGTTCTTTAAATTTAATTCATGCCCACATAACACTTCGATTTTAAAAAATACTTTTGGAGAAGCTGAAGTGTCATAAATCAATGAAGGGGAAGAAACCCAACTTTGTTGGCCCGATAGACACATTTATCATTTTGAGAACATATTGTGGGAATGCTTGCAAAGAGGCTGCTGAGATGATGGGCTTAACCAACCTGCACTCTCAAACCAGGATGCTCAATCATACTTGCTGGACTTGGTTTTCTTCTAGACAGGTAGACTTTTCCAAACAATATTCCATACACAGCCATCCAATATGCATTTAGCCCTATAGATTTCACCTGGCTAGGAAGCTCCTTTGATGGCTGGCACATCAGTTACTACTTACTCAGAAAGCCAATCGTTTTGAGTCCCTGACGTGAATAGCAAAAAGGAGAAAAACTCAGAGAGGAAATCATTTGCTTCCATCAATTAAAAAGAATTGGCTATGCTTCAAGGCACATTGAGAACAATCTAAATTGTTTCAGACAGAGTGGTGCAGGAATTAGGTCTCAAAATTTTATTGGCCGCTATAATTAAAATGCTTTTTGTTTTGTGAATCAGACCTAGTCCGCTTTTCTTCAATTAATCTTGAGATAGATTAATGAGATTATACAAAAGCAATTTTCTGAATGCTTTACCTGTCTTTCCAGATTTCTTCTCTGAAATGGAGCTTCCCACACTTTCAACCCGGTTCCCAAGTCATGAGAACATGCATTTGTATTCTGCTTTTAAACTGAATGCAACAAACCAACAAGTTTTTTTTTCATATATTCCTCTGACTAGACTCTATGGAGCATGGAAGCTTTGAGCTCCTACTGTTGCCTCATTTTCAGCTGCCAGGTAAACAAGACTAACTGGAGTCTTCATAAATCCTTGTATTCCCAGTACTGCTTGTACAGAATTTTATTAATTATTATTTATTTTTTATTAATCATATTTCTATGCCATCCACTCTCTGAGGACTCTGGGCAGCTTACAACAATCAACAGTATACTAAATAGCATATTGCCCCCAACAGTCTGGGTCCTCATTTTACCCACCTTGGAAGGATGGAAGGCTGAGTCAACCTTGAGCCAGTGAGATTTGATCTGCTGATCTGCTGAACTAGAAGTCAGCTGAAGTAGCTGCAGTACAGCACTCTAACCGCTGCATCACCTCAGCTCATTATAGAATTATAGAATAACAGAGTTGGAAGGGACCCTGGAAATCTAGTCCCCTGCCTAAGCAGGAGACCCTATACCATTTCAGAGAAATGGTTGTCCAAACTCTTCTTGTAAACCTCCAATGATGGAGAATCTACAACTTCTGGAAGGAAGCCGTTCCACTGACAGTTCTAACTGTCAGGAATTTTTTCCTTAGTTGGATCTCTCTTTGTTAAGCTTCCAGAGCGTGACGCATCCGGCCTGCAGGTCACAAGTTTGACAGCCCTGATCTAGATATACTCAATCCCTGCAACCATTCTTTATATGTTTGGGTCTCCAGTCCCCTAAACATCTTTGTTGCTCTTCTCTGTACTTTTTTTAGAGTATCAACATCTTTTTTATATTGTGGCGACCAAAACTGGATGCAGTGTTCCAAGTGTGGTCTTACCAAGGCAGTATAAAGCGGTACTAACTCTTCACATGGTCTTGATACTATCCTTCTGTTAATGCGTTGATGTATTTGGAAACTGATTGCTAATTTTCCCAACTAAGATAATTAATATTAATTACATATTTGCTTTTGTTATTCATCTTAAAATAAAAACAAAAACACCACCCTCAGTCCCAAATTGTACATGCTAACATATTTGTTATTAAACATATTTTAAGTGGAATTGGAACATTTTATGTGTCATTACTGGATCTCAACTCATCAGAATACACCTTTTGGTTTGTGGTGGATATACAGTATATTTGGAGATATTCTTGAGTCATGTTTCTGGAGCACATCTGGTAACAGTTCTGAGTTCAAAATAGCACGTTCAATTGTTCAAAGCTCTAAATAAAAATCTTTGTGTTTTGAAATTTGGTCTGAACATTTTGTTCTATCTTGTTTTCAGCATTGTAATGTTCCCTGATTGAACTGTGTTTTTTTAATTAACCCCCACTTCCCAATAAGTGAGGGATGGAGCGAAGTGCAGATGAGGAGATGTGGTTAAGTACATGTACAGAAATATCCCTTTGACATTAAAAAAAAAATGAAGACTACTGCTGTTATTTCTAAAATTGTTGCTATGAGGAGAGGTACTTTGATTTCTTTCTCAGATACCCTATCACTGTGATGGCGAACCTATGGCACACGTGCCACAGGTGGCACGCGGAGCCATATCTGTGGGCATGCGAGCGTTGCCCTAGCTCACTTCCAGCGTGCATTTGTACGCCATCCAGCTGATTTTCAGGCCTTCTGGGCCCACCAGAAGTTGGGAAACTGCCATTTCTGGCCTCCAGGAAGGTGGGGGAGGCTGTTTTCACCCTCCCCAGGCTCCAAGAAAGATTCTGGAGCCTTGGAAGGGTGAAAAATGGGCCTATCGGGCCCACCAGTAATCTTTATGCCATTGCATGCCAAAAGCAGGGGGAGCGCGGGTGTGTGTGTGTCACACGCACATGTGCAGGGGGCATCAAATTATGGGTGTGGGCACAGGTGCGCGCAACCCCTTTACGCACTCCCCCCACTTTTGGCACACGATGGCAAAAAGGTTAGCCATCACTGCCCTATCATATGGAAAGCTTGCCCTGTGCATTTGAATATGAGACAGAACTCTTATTTTTCATTTTTTACAGTTGTCACATGCAAAAAAGCACTATGCTTTATTGAGTTTCGGGCTGATTGTCAAGGGCACATGGCATATTCTAATAGGGGGAACAAACCACTCACAGGTAGGAAACAAAGAACTTGAAAAGGAACAGGTTAAAATCTCTGCTACCCAACAGTTTTTCATAAGAACATTATTTTCTTCCATTCAAAAATAGGCAAGGAAAACTTAAGGATCACTTAAGCATGTGTTTGGGGGGGGGGAGAGGGGAGGCAGACTTCAATCCAGTGGTGGATTGCTCTCGGTTTGGTCCGGTTCTATAGAAACGGTAGTAAAACCAGCAGGAGGCTCCGCCCACCTGCCACAATGTCATCATGGGTGATCTGCGCATGTGCAGAAGCATGTGCGCTCCCGCTGCAAACAAGTAGTAAAGGTAAGTGGAACTCACCCCTGCTTCAATCGTGTATTATTTCCCAGGAATTGTAAGTATATAGTGTCCCATTTATGTGAAAGTAAGGCTGTGGTTTGTATGCAGTATCTTTGTCCATTTCTGTAACTCCCCCAAGACTTCATAAGGGCCAGAGCTGCTCTCCATCTCAAAAAGGTACCTTTGCTTAAGAGTATAAGATAGAGGTCTTCAAATTTGGCAGCTTTAAGGCTTGTGGACTTCAACTCCCAGAAAGCATAGCTGGCTGGAGAATTCTGGGAGTTGAAGTCCACAAGCCTTAAAGCTGCCAAATTTGGGGACCCCTGGTATAAGCAAACAAAACACAACTAATGAATTAATATAGCAACAAATCAGAGGAACATCACGAGATCACCGCTCTTGGGACTCAGAGATCACAGCAAGATACAACCAAAAGAATGGATCCAGCATGCAGACAACGTCCTCATAATAAAAAGGAACAATTATTTTTTTAAAAAATCAACATTTTCAAGGGAATAAAATTCACAAGGGAAGAAGAAAACAACCTACTACACTTCCTGGATATACTTATCAGCAGAGGAAATGATGGCAAATTAGAAATGTGAATCTATTGAAAAACAATCCACACTAATCAGGTACTCCATTAGCAAAATAACAATCCAGCTTTCCATAACAGGAGCTGGAGAAGACATTATTCAGATAAGTACAAAGACATCACAGTAACCCAGAATATCGGGGGGAAAAAAACCCCATACAACATCGTCTAGCTAAATGGATATTTGGTACCTCTTTACCAAAAAGTGCTTGACTCTCAAAGCACTACATTACGAATCAACGCAAGCAACAAAAAGGATAACCTACATACATCAAAATTATCTCAGAAACTATCAACATATTGTCACACCTACAAGGCATCACCATAGCACACAAATCACGGTGGCATACAAATCAACTAAAGCCTCTAAATCATTTTAAGTAAACCAAAAGACTAGACCCATGAAGAAAAATACAGAAGTGGTCTACAACAGGACTCTCCAAATTTGGCAACTTTAAGACTTGTAGCATGCCTGGCTGAGGAATTCTGTGTGTTGAAGTCTACAAGTCTTGAGACCCCTGATCTACAACATACAGTGTAAGGACTGTAACAGCTATATGTAGAATAGATAGGCAGAAGGCAGAGCACATCTATGAATATTAACTACCAGTAGTAGTCAGAAGACATTATAAAAAGTCCTTACTCTCACAACACATGGACAGACTCAGCCATGGTTTCTGGGAGTTTGCTGAGTGTAAACTGACCTGTAAATTACCCACAGTAATTTTCCAACAAGGACATGAGCAGAAGGAGAAAAACAAAAGACAGATGGAAAGGAGCAAACCCAGACTTCATTACTTGAATGAAAGACTGATCAGAGATTCAATCTTTTGGGTGCCATGCATCAAACCCTTTAGGACTTCTGTAACTCATCCTTGATCCCTCTTACCGCTTCCAACTTCACCATGGTCTCCATCTTCTTGATGGGAACCTCTGGCTCCATGTTAACCACAATTTCACCTGTGGGGTGAGAGTAGGGCCCCCCATTTGCAAGAGTCACATAGGCGTTCATAAGTTTAGCTGGACAGAAAATAAATAAATAGGGAAAAAACAGAGTGCATAATAGGCACACACAGGAAAGAGAAAGAGAGAAAGAGAGCACAGATATATGAAATATTTTAGCATGGAAGTTGTCTGAAGATGAGATAAAGTACATAACATTGGAGAATGAAAACCTGGTTAAAAAAATGTAGAAGAATTTGTGGAGGAAATTGGAATTTAAAAGAAAAAAAACACACCTCACAATAGTAAGAAGCACACATAAATATTGAATATATGCGGTCACTATGATGGACTCATCTATCACCACAATTGTTTTGTATTATATAGCTGATTTTCTAATTCTGCTGCGTATATCACCTGGTCAAATACTGGAATAAATTAAGTATAGCCATTATCAATATTGCCACATATGAGATGGAGGAAGCAAAGTCACAGATACGCAGCATCTTCATTTCTTAAAGATAACATAAGGATGATTCTCCTAACATACTAACACTTAAAACTTTAAATAACAAAATATAATTAAATGTTCCCATAATCTGCTATGTCTGAGCAAATAAATTACATTATGTTTTGCTATTAGAGACCAATTCACATAATGTGCTTAAGACAATATCTGCTAACACTCTGAATTTGCTCAATGCTATTTCAACTAAGATTAGAGTGTTGACTGAACTCATCTAGAAATCTTATCTGTTGTGAGATTTGCACATAAGCTTTTCACTAGCTTGCTATCTTCTTAAATCACATTTTGCCGTTCACCATTACGTTTCCCAACTACCTCTGTGCCAACAAACTATCATCTGGATTCCTTGGTGCTCTCTGAGCTTCAATGTTTTCTTGCAGGCAATTCATTACTAAACTAGGTAATCTCATCATTACCAGTGCAGCGCATTGATGAGATGATCTAGTTTGGTAAGGAAACATCTGCAAGAAAACAACCATGCTCAAAGCGCACCAAGGACTCCACAGTTGAACCCTGAGCTATAAATATTCTCTTCTATCAGTATCATCTGGATACTTAGAACATATTAATAAGTCACGCTCTTGGCCAATGAGGACAACCAGCCCAACAATTGATCTTCTCCTGCCATCTATTCCCTTAGCATGAATTCCTTTTCATTCCCGCCATCTATTCCCTTAGCATGAATTCCTTTTCATTCCCTACCTGCTGTGCTCCAGTGCTGAGTTTTCTTATCTGGAGGTCTATAGATGAACTTCCGTAAGGAATTGACAGCATGGCTTCCCACAAGGGTGTAACGCCCAAAGGCACGGCAATCCACCACACGAATATTGAGGGGTGGATGCAGGAGTTCATTTTCAGGCAGATCCTGAAGAGAAAAATAAATACAAGTCATACCATTTTGATCAGGTTCTGGTATTTAAGAAAGAGGCACAGAGGAAACATAAATGTGTTTTAAATAAAGGCTACGGATTTATCAAGCTTAATATATTGTCTGTATTACTAAAATAGGCATCCTGAATGCTCTCCAGAAGTTTAGGATTTCAACTCCCATTAGCTAGCATGGTCAATGCCAGCAGGATGAGTGAGTTGTCTAAACATCTGGAGAACTATATAATATTTGTAACAAAAATGATAACATTTGGAATAGTCCAAATTCACAACATAATTGGACTTTCTAATGAGAATAGTGAAGGAAAAACACCAGACTTTTTGGGAGATAAATCACAGCAGCAGAATAGGACTATCTGTAGACTCATGCTATGGAGCATTAAGGCTGCTCTGACAAAGGAATAGTTGTGAGAGAAGAAGGTTGAGGAAGATAGTAGATACCAAAGAGTAACAGATGAAAATCTCCAGAGAAAATACCTGCTGAATTAACCTTATCAGGCCTGTACAAACAAACTTCCTCACCCTTTTACATTGCCTGACCTTGATTCAACAAGCTATTGAGGCACAAAGGAGACCTGGTTCCTTACACTGGAAAATCTTCCTCAAAGGCATTAAAAAAGTCATTATTGTGACTATTGCTGAGAAAGCAGAAGAGAAAGCTTCAGACTGCTACTTCTAAAGAGTTTGGTTAAGTACGTTATTTTGAATGTTGAGTTCTTAGTTTGGATTGCTGAAAAACTCTAAAACTCTATTCTCATTTCTAAACCCAGTTCCTGAATGCTTAAGAGACTGGGAAGAATAAGTTTCGATAGATCCTCTACAGAGATGGGCTTCACATAATTTAACAACTGGTTTGCCCCAGCACCGAAAATGTGAATGCATGCCTGTGGCTTTCTGCACATGTGTTTCGTGCGCACATGAGCTTTGTGTGCGCACGTCCTTGCACGCATGCACATGTCTTAAAAAACACAGCTAAACAGGATGGCATAGTGCTGGGACGGGGAGGCGAGGGGGCGGAGTGCCAGAGTGAGCTAAAATACTTTCAAACAGAATTTTGGGGATATTCAAACGACTATCAAGAGTGGTCATCTAGTCATAGCTAACCCATAGCTAACCTGGTTGAGTTGTTGATGAGCTGATCAGCTGTGCTGAATGATGCAATCTATGCCAAATATGAAGTTTGCCAAATTTTCATAAGGATTTGACATTTAGAGTATGACTACACTGACTTAGATTAAATCCAAGATTTAATTATGACATCTAAATTTGGGGTGGGATGAGGAACTATTTATTGCTGAAGGATATGAAAGCTATTACTGTAAGATTAATGCTCCAAGACATAAAATGCATTTCTGAATCTTTTCTTTTATACATAACAGCTATTTTTAAGTATAAATATTTGCATACCTCTTCTGGCAGTAAAAGTATAATCAGATTCTGCATTAACAGCACAACTCTATGCATGACTTAAGTAAATGTAAAACCTATTTATTTCTAAGGGGCCTTTGCCAGGTATGTAAAAGTAAGACTACAGCCAAGGAGGATCAGACTCTGTGCCAAAGACGTCTATTGGATGATCAGCGTGAGCTCTGTACACAGCTGAATCTGCAACTCATCAAAACATTTTCTGCTTCCAAGACCACTTAACCAGTCTTTAGTAAATAGATATGGGTCAGACCGATATCTGGTTAGTCTTAACATTGTTATTGCCTTGGGCATGGTTAGGCCACCAACGTCTTATGAGAAATGTACTCATATTTCTAATCTGATTTCTCCCCTACATTGTTTCAGTATTGTAGCCAAATAAATATGTGATGTCCTTGAATTACAAGTATTCTACTGTCCCGGGAGTGAGAGTGAGGGTTACACAAATGTTATGCTTTTTCAATGTCATTTCACTATGGGAAAATCTTAGGAAAGATTGCAAGAGCATACGTATTCCTCATAGTCTAACATTTCAGCCTCATGCTAATTACTATGCTCACATTATAGCAATAACACTTAGATTTATATACTGCTTCACAGTGCTTGACAGCCCTCTCTAAGTGGTTTACAGAGTCAGCATTTTGCCCCCAACAATCTGGGTCCTCATTTTACCGACCTCGGAAGGATGGAAGGCTGAGTCAACCTTGAGCCTGGTGAGATTCGATCTGCCAAATTTCAGGTAGCCGGCAGTCAGCAGAAGTAGCCTACACTACTGCATTCTAATCACTGTGCCACCATGGCTGATAGAACATAATTTTATATGCATGGATGCAAATAATAATACAGTATATATTGGACCCCCTCAAAGCTTTAGAACTTTGTGGTTAGAATGGAGAACAGGGCCAGTATATAGTGGGAAGGAAGCCCTGGAAAAGGATAAGGATAAGGATAAGGAGATGGACAGAACACAGGATTTCTATCGTTCCATGGATATCAGTGATAAAAAAGATTTTAGACTCTGCGGAAATGAATAGATTAACTTTAAGAATAAAAGATAAAGAGGAATTGGTGTATTTCAAGACATGGGAAAGATTTTATGTATGATTAGAAAAGAAATATGAATAGAAGATGATAGATAAAGGATTTAGATAAATAGAAAGTTAAATGAGGGAGAGGATAAAAAAGAAATAGAAAACCAGAGGACACCAGAGTAAATGGAAAAGGGGGATGGGAGGGGGAAAAGAAAGAAGATTATAAGGATAAGTGTACAATTATGATGATAAAAGTGATAGATTGAGTAAAATTGAAAAGAAATTGAAAAGAATATATATTATTAGAATATTGGAGTTGCTCGAATACCAAACAAGAAAAATATTCCAGAACAAAGGAGAAAGGAGAGAGGAGTAGAGGGTAAGAAGAGGAGAGGGGGAGAGAGGAATGGAAGAAAGGGGAAAGGAGAAGAAGAAAGGACAGGGGCAGGAGTAGGAGAGAAGGTGAGAAAGGGGGAAAAGAGGGGAGGAGTAGGGGAAAGGAAGGGGAAGTAGAAAAGAGGAAGGAGAGGAGGAGGGAGAAAGTAGAAGAGGAGATGAGGGAGGGAAGGGAAAGGAAGAAGAAGGAGAAGAAGGTTTGTTGTGAAATGAGGGAAAAGAAAGGGTAGAAGAGCAACTCCGAATGTAATTAAAATGCCTTATTTTTATGCTCTCTTTAAGAAAAATATGTATATGTATGATCAATTATGTATAAGAGAATGTATGAAATATAAGAAATAATTTTTTAAAAGAATTAAAAAAAAGGATATCAGTTTTTAGAATGCAACAGTAGGAGTTGTAAGCCATCTCATCGGAGCATCCAAAATGATATCTACAGAATGCCGGATTAGATTTTGTTGCGATCCATCGGACCTGTCCTTTCAATTCCCTTCTTCCTTATGCTGCTTCCATGAAGGGAGGAAGAACTCACCACTTCAAACCATTTGACCAAAGTGCTGAAATTGGGATTTTTCTTATAATTCTGGATGAGGGATGACTGGACCCCTCTTCCAGCACATTCAATATCCACTCGAGGTCTATCCACCTGGGCCAAGTTCACTCGCTTCAGGTCTCTCAATCCCCAGAACAAAATCTAGAAGGAAGTTGGATCAGAGATTAAAAGAGGAGTCTGTTATAGTTGGGCAATTGGAAACACAAAAAACGTTAAAGAAACCGAGGATGCAAACAACGCAAATGTAATTAACATAAGAAATATAAGAAGACAATGTAAGAAATATTGCCAGGAAGCTTAAGAAGCCCCTTAAAAAATGTAACATATAATGGACCAATTTCATCATAATGAACACTGTTGGCCTAAACTCCTGCATGCATTGAAAGGAAAACCTCCATTTACTTTAGTTATAAAACAAGGGCTGAAATGTTAAAGATTTCAAAAAACATATTCTATTTTAAATTGTTGAAATTCTTGCTCTGATATTTGACTCACAGCTAAATTACTATTCATAAGTTTCCTATGATGCTTTTGTTCATGATTGTATATATGTAATTATAACTTCCAAGCTCTCATTTTGTTTTATTTCTTGTACAATAAAACGAAAGGCTTCATGTGGGGACATACAGTATATATACAAAAATCTAGACAAACACAAACATACAGAAGATTGTGAATCTGTGCCCAGTAATCAACTCTGCTTTTGAAGATAAAGGCCAGAGATGTCTTCACTCCACATAATACTTTTGATAGTTCACAAGGCCACTCAGAATCGCCTTAGAGGGGAGAAGTGCAGCATAAAAATTTAATAAATAAATAAATAATAAATTAATTAATAAATTAATAAAACAATTTTCCAAAGGGAACCACCAGTTTATTGAGGGTGCTATAGTATGGTCTGCTATGTGGATTTTGTGCTAAAGAGATACTTACAAACTCCAATAATTGTCAAAAGAATTCATATTACCTCTACTCGGTATTTACTCAGAACAGGGCGAATCCCCAGAGGGACAGGCAAGATGGGACCCCGATCCATATCTGTGGGCCCATCGATGGGAGGCAGATCTGATTTCCCAGCAGGTCCAATCTGGAAGATAGAAGGCTGATATGAGAGAGATTCTACTTTTTTAGCTTCTTAATCTTTGCAAGCATGATGCATCGTCTGTCAAGAAGGTAGTTTTTCATTTATAAGTTTCCTATGATTTGGGAAGATCACTCCAAGATCACTGCAGATGGGGACTGCAGCCAAGAAATTAAAAGACGCTTGCTCCTGGGGAGGAAAGCTATGGCATATGTAGATAGCTTATTAAAAAGCAGAGATATCATCCTGCCAACAAAAGTGTATAATCAAGGCTATGGTTTTCCCACTTGCAATGTATGGTTGTGAAAGTTGGATCATAAGAAAGGCTTAGTGCCAAAGAATTGAGGCCTTTGAACTATAGTGCTGGAGAAGACTCCTGTGAGTCCCTTGGACTGCAAGGCGATCAAACCGGTCAGTCCTAGAGGAGATCAACCCTGACTGCTCTTTAGAAGACCAGATCTTGAAGATCAAACTCAAATACTTTGGCTACCTAATGAGAAGGAAGGACTCACTGGAGAAGACCCTAATGCTGGGAAAGATTGAAGGTAAAAGAAGAAAGGGACAATAGAGAATGAGGTGGCTGGATGGAGGCCCTTAAGCACTAGGCGTGATCTTAAATGGACTCCAGAGGATGGTAGAGGACAGGAAGGCCTGGAGGAACATTGTCCATGGGGTCACGATGGGTCGGACATGATTTCGCAATTAACAACAACAAATGATTTACACACACACACACTCACTCACTCTCTCTCACACACACAGAGTGTTCTGTTTTAGGGAAATTACATTAATGCTTCTTGCTTCATTTCTAGCTAATTTAGAAAATCCAATTACAACATTTTATCTGGGACTTAAGTTAATTGAAGGATGAAAGGGGCTGGTAACAAGCAATGGTGTAGCTGTTATGGGGGAAAGAACAAATGATGCAAAATAAAGGGAACAAGTGACAAACAATGCATGATGCAAATAGATCCTTGGGCTAAGAGACACAAAGGCATAACAAGTATTTTGTTCGATCTTAACAGCCCTAGACAATTTGACAAGCATCTTAATTTGTAGCACAAATGATTGGTGACTGCCACAAGATCTGCTTTTCTCATTATAAGGAAGCTAATAAAATGGATATGAGAGGGGGACAGGGGAAGAGAGAAATAGGCTGATCCATGAAACAAACCCTATTCTCAAGTAAAAAAGATGGAAAAGCAAATGTCCATTTTCATAAATGAAATAACATTTCATATTTATAAGATCCTGTCCTAGGAGGGGTCCATCTGTAGGGCTTACTCTATGCAATCCATCTGCAAAAAAGTTGGAGTTATCTTGATAGCAATTATTACTTATTTACTGTATTTTGCTTCTTGTTCTTTCACAAATGCCCTATTTTATCCAGAGAGAAATGTAAATGGCTTTTGTTGTCCAAATCCACCATATTTTTAATTGAGATGAGGGGGCTAGGAAAGAATATGAAACACTACAGATAGGTAGGTAGGTAGGTAGGTAGGTAGGTAGGTAGGTAGGTAGGTAGGTAGATAGATAGATAGATAGATAGATAGATAGATAGATAGATAGATAGATAGATAGATAAACTAGAACATACAAAATATTTGCTAGACCAATTCTTGAATACAGCTCATCTGTCTGGAACCCGCACTGTATATCCAACATAAATATAATTGAGAGAGTCCAGAGATATTTTACGAGATGAGTCCTCCATTTCTCTAACCGCAATAAAATACCTTATGGCACCAGACTTCAAATTTTGGACTTAGACAACTTAGAACTACGCCAACTTCAGTCTGACCTAAGCATAGTACATGAAATTATCTGCCTCAATGTCCTTCCTATCAATGACTACTTCAGCTTCAACCACAACAATACACGAGCAAATAATAGATACAAATTCAAGGTAAACCACTCCAAACTCAATTGCAGAAAATATGACTTCAGTAACAGAGTGGTCAATGCCTGGAATGCATTACCTGACTCTGTAGTTTCTTCCCCAAACCCCCAAAACTTTAACCTTAAACTGTCTACTGTTGACCTCATCCCACTCCTAAGTGGTCTGTAAGGGGCCTACATAAGTGCACCAGCGTGCCTACCATCCCTGTCCTAATATTCTTTTTTACTTACTCTTTTCATGTATTCAAATTATGTTTATACTTTTACCTGTTATCTTATATATGCTTGACAAAATAAACTTATGATTATGATTAAATAAAGAACTGGAAAAAAAATATCTCAGATAGGGCAGGGTACAACTCCCATCTGATTTTGGGTCCTATGCTTTCCCTTCAGCCAGAATGTTTTACACCCCAAGATTAACTCTGAAACAAATGAATTTATCTAATGAGGTTTCAAGCCCGATACTATCCATTTGTACTCTAAAACACCACACTTCATTCCATTACCTGAAGGAGTTCAAAGGCAGCCAGCAGGTCTCCAGCAGTTGAGTTACCTCGGTAGATCTGGTAATATTCCAACTGAGGTGGGAATCGTGGAGGGCAATATTCCTCATCTGACATCTTTACCACAGGTTTGGCAAATGTTCGCCCCATGAAGTCAGCCTTCCCCTGAAAATATACAGAAAGCACCACCCTAATCCTTTCTGGAGTTTCCAAAGAGCCACTGCTGAGTGCCTACCAGTTGAAAATTTTGTTCAAACGTTCAAGGCAAAGACTATTACATCTTGATCTCCAGTCCACCCTCAGGGCAAAAAAAAAAAAAAAAAAAAACCAGTTGATGAAAAGTTCAGGATTAAAGTAGCCAGATGAGCTACTCTTTTCATCTCAGCCTCAAAAATAAATGCTTACTATTTACCTGGGAGAAATGCATATGGGGACAGCAGTGCAAGAGTGATGCTGTTTTTCACTTATGTTAATTAAGTTTCAATAAACTTAATTAACATAATACATTTTTTTATGTTATGTTATGTTATGTTATGTTATGTTATGTTATGTTAAATACCTTATGCCACCAGACTCGAAATTTTAGACAACTTAGAACTTCGCCATCTTCAGTCTGACCTAAGCATAGTACATAAAATCATCTGCTACAATGTCCTACCAGCCAATGAATACTTCAGCTTCAACCAAAACAATACAAGAGCACACAATAGATACAAACCCAAAGTAAACTGATCCAAACTAGACTTCAGAAAATACAACTTCAGTAACAGAGTTGACAACATCTGGAATGCACTACCTGACTCTGTGGTTTCTTCCCCAAATCCCCAAAACTTTAACCTTAGACTGTCTACTGTAGATCTCACCCCATTCCTAAGAGATCAGTAAGGGGTGTACATAAACTCATTAGCATGCCTACCATGCCTGTCCTAATGTTTTCTTTTATTCGTATCCTTTTCATGTATTTATAATTATGTTTACACTTGTATCTGTCATAAAATACATGCTTGATGAAATAAAAAATAAATAAATAAATAAATAAATAAATTTTTAGATATACAGCAAGATCCTGGACCTGGAGTGGTGCTGTGGCCTAAAGGTGGGACTCTCACCTCAAAATGTGAGGCTGTGAGTTCGATCCTAGATAGAGGCAGATATTTCTCTCTCTGGGCACAATGAGAATATATCTGCTGAACAAATCTCCGCATTGAGTCTTCGGAGCGGGGCAGCATATAAATTGAATTAATTAAATTAAATTAAATTGGTGATAGGAAGGGCATCCAGCCAGTAAACACTCTGCTAGCTCCATTCAGTTGCCTAGACTTCAGCCCGCAAGGGATTATGGGGCTGTTAAAAGACGCAAGATCCTGGACCTGAGCCTGCTGCTAACTATCTAGCTTAGTTGTCTAAGAGCAATATATTATATTATATTAAGAAATATATAATGATAATATATAATAATTATGAATATAAAATGATAATCCTGAGGGATATCAGGAGACATTCTTATTGGGGGCTTCTGAATTTATACAATACCTGTTAAAAAAAAAGAACCTCTGACTTGTTTAATGGACTATTGGGACCCAATTGCCTCACTGGGCCTCAGTCTTCTCTTACCACTGTATCCTGGTCATAGATTTCAATGACAATAATGGGAGGGTCATCCCGCATCTCATGTACTTCCCCATACAGCTCAACATTGTCAAAAACCAGCAGTTGGTCCCAGGTAGGACAAAGTGTTTCATTTAAGACCTGGGGGATGGAGGAAACAAAGAATTAAAGATGTTCAATATCTTTTCTTCATCTCAACAAACCTTCTTTTGGCTTCCATTTTACAGGATGGGTTTTCTTTGTTAATACAAAACAGAAATCATTCACTTTGTTTTGAATTTGAAATTTAAGGTTATTATACTCAACATTCTGATCCCCTTTTCAATTAGCTTTTTTTTTTTTTTGGTTCACAGACAAGTTGTTTTCTGTGGCCGTATCTTAATTATGGAATTCTTTCTCTAGAGAAATACAAAAGGCTTTCATAATGAGCATATCACAATACACTGAAAACATATTTACTCAAGGACAACATGTATAATTAGCTTTAATTATACATTTGTAAGGAACAAAGATGTCAAACAATCCAAAGAGAACTAAAAATGCTTGTTAGGCGTGGAATATTTACTGACCAAAAAACAAGCAGACAAAGAAGAGCAGAATAGGATGGAGCATGGAATTGGGAAAAAGTCTTGGAACATTTGTTGTTGTAAATATGTTGTTGCTTTTTACTGTTATTTTAGTTACATTTGCATGTATAAGATATATGTCATTCATAGACATATATTATTTATCCATTCAGCAAAATTATATGACTGTTCACTTACCATAACAACAATAACAACAAAATATGTAAGTAAGATAAAAGAAGAACACAGAGTCACTATAACAAATGCCTTATCCATATATTTCACACACTCCCCCACATCACAACTGGGGGAAAAGCCAGGTCTTTTGGGTTGTCCGAATCTCTTTGAGGAGGGTATTCCATGAAGGAGATGTTATTTCCTTGACCCAACCAGATGACATTGCTTTATCAAAATGACACACTGGATGCCCACTGTGTTGGATCTAGTAGAAGAGTCAAAAATCACCTGGGATATTATGGTGACATGGGAATGGCATACAGTGTTGCTCCAGAGTTGACAATGCCTGGAGTACCATGATGAGCTGCAGTGGCGCAGTGGTTAGAGTGTAGTACTGCAGGCTTCTTCTGGTGATCCCTGGCTGCCAGCATTTTGGCAGTTCGAATCTCACCAGGCTCAAGGTTGTCTCAGCCTTCCATCCTTCCAAGGTCAGTAAAATGAGGATCCAGATTATTGGGGGCAATATGCTGACTCTGCAAACTGCTTAGAGGTGGTTATCAAGCACTGTGAAGCAGTATATAAGTCTAAGTGCTAAGCGCTAAACAGGACTTCTGATTTTTACCATAGAGAAAGAATACATAAGATAAATTATTGGATAAAGAATTAGTCCCAAGTTATTTATGGATTTAGAAGGATGAGTACATTGTTTTTATTATTTCAAAATGGTTTTAGTGTTTTAATTGTAATATATTTTTTGAATTGTAAGCCGCCCAGATTCACTAGCTGAAATGGGCAGCTATAGAAATTGATTGAATGAATGAATGAACGAACGAACGAACTACCCTCAATTAATATGTAGCCAATAAAATGGAACAGCATCTGACCCACATGTTTTGCACACAGTCAGGCAACTACTAAGCAAAGGCACTCTGAAATTCTGGCATAAACTATAGTGTTGCATGGTTGTAATGCTGTATGTAAAAAACAGGAAACGTTCTGATTGCACCCTTGAAGGTACCATCTCAACTTTTTTTTTACCTTGCAGACACCCCTGAAAAATTACCTAAAACAGAATTTCTACACCCTGCACCTTCCAGATGTGGTAGACTATAACCTCCATTACTCTAGGTCGCACAGCTTTCATGTGTCCCAAACGGAGTTTAAAAGAATTATAACCCAGCATACCCAGAGGAGAAAGAATGGAAAAGGCTGACCTGTAACAACACTTCCTGAGTCAGGCAGCTGCCATCTTACCTCAGTGCATTGACTTTGAGTGATAAAGAAAACCCGGGCAAAAGGGTCAGAAAGGCCACTGCTGTCTGCAGCAAACAAACTCCTGGCCTGGTACATATGGGCTCGGAGCTGGAAGACTTGTTTCTCTGTGATGGAAAGGACAAAGATGATTCATTACATTCAGGAAGACAGATGCAGAACTAGATTTGGGGGAAAAAGAAAAATGAAAGCATTTTGCAATAGGCCTTTGCCTTGAACCTGGGTCCCATTTTCAAAATTAATACTTAGAAAGTCAGACACCTTAATAATACTGACTATATATTCTGAGGGATGTGGTGGCTCAGTGGCTAAGACGCTGAGCTTGTTGATCAAAAGGTCGGCAGTTCAGCGGTTCGAATCCCTAGTGCTGCGTAACAGGGTGAGCTCCCATTACTTGTCCCAGCTTCTACCAACCTAGCAGTTCGAAAGCATGTAAAAAATGCAAGTAGAAAAGTAGGGACCATCTTTGGTGGGAAAGTAACAGTGTTCCGTGCGTCTTTGGTGTTTAGTCATGCCGGCCACATGACCATGGAGATGTCTTCAGACAGTGCTGGTTCTTCAGCTTTGAAACGGAGATGAGCACCGCCCCCTAGAGTCGGGAATGACTAGCACATATGTGCAAGGGGAATCTTTACCTCAGATATAGCCTCATTACAGTATTAAGCAGAGTGCCACCATTTTACTGTATATGACAAATTATGGTAGAAACGCAACAGAATACTGGAAGATGGAGCTGTGAAGTACCAAAAAACATTGTCCCACATTCACTTAATCTAGCCTGCCATTCAAGTAACATAGAAGCAGCTAATGCCAAAATGAGATCCATCCCAGGGACCTCTGAGTGCTGGGGGGAACATCATTTTATCTCAGCAAATGTCTTCTGACAGATCTTCTTCCACTTCCCCATTGTGTGAGAGAAGAAATCCTGTGCCTTTTGCCCCCCCCCTCCCCATCTCACCGAAAACAAAGGGGATGTTTTCTTACTAGTATAGAGGAGGCTGATGGGTGGGAAATTTAGGGGACCTTGTCCCGCAGGAAGTTTCTTCTCCTCAAAACCACAGGGTAGACCACTGAGGAAATCCTTCCTCTGTTTGTTGAGTCCTAGCCACAAATAAAGTTCCATTTTGGCTTGTACAGTCCAGCCAGCTGGCCCAAATCCCCGTTTCCCAGGTAACTGAAAAAAGATGAGTCAAGGAAGAGAAAGATTTAACAGGTTGTGTTTCCATCATTCTATCAGAATCCTTCTCATTTATTCCTATTTTTGAGTTCTGAAACTCATGAAGTTATCACAAACACTACTATTTAATCCAATGCTTAAAAAAATACTAGTAAAATCATTAAAGGTACAACTGGCTGGAAATGATAGGAGCTGTAATCCAAGAATACTGGGTTGATTTTTTTTAAAAAAATGCCTTCCACACAATTAAACATATTTTAACATTTTGGGTTTATCAAATTTATATATTGTTTCAATGACTAAAATGTTCTGCATTTGGAAAAACACAAATATCCAATTTCAAAACATTATTTTTTTCAATATATGGATCAGGCTTTGCCTTCCCTGCTGAATGCTAAACCAGCCTGTTGTAGCAGAAATAACTTGGATCTGTTCTTTTGAATTACAGCAACAAACTGCAAAGTCTATGGCAGGGGTGTCAAACTTGATTTCATTGAGGGCGGCATCAGGGTTGTGTTTGACCTCAGGGGGCAGGCAGGCATGGCCAGGGGGCATGGCCAGCTCAATGTCATTCGTGCCAGGGGTGCCTCTGGTGGCCCGAGTGCTCTGCCAATGAAAATGGGCTTTGGAGCTCCATTTCTAGCTGTGACAACCTCTTGCAACCCTCTGCCAGAGAAAACGGAGCTTGTGAGGGCCACCCGCGGCCCTCACAAGCTCTGTTTTCCACTGCAACAGCCTCCTGCACACCTCTACCAGTGAACACAGAGCTCGTGAAGGACCGTGGGCCAGTCCTTTGCTGTTTCCAGGGCGGCTCCCAGACCCTGAGTTTGACATCCCTGGTCTATGGAAAGTTGCCAGTTTCCTTCCTTCCTTCCTTCCTTCCTTCCTTCCTTCCTTCCTTCCTTCCTTCCTTCCTTCCTTCCTTCCTTCCTTCCTTCCTTCCCTCCCTCCCTCCCTCCCTCCCTCCCTCTCTCTCTCTCTCTCTCTCTCTCTCTCTCTCTCTCTCTCTTTCTCTCTTTCTTTGATGTTTTTCTCAAGTTCCTAACATATTACACAATGAAGCTCTCAACAATTCTGGATTGTGAAAAGCTTCAGCTGAAATTCTGTTTCATACAACTGTGTTGAAAGCACAGGACCACTTCTGCCCTTGTTGCCTTCAGGCTACAGACAAGGGGGATCTTTGGATAAGGAGGAGCATGATATCCTGCCAAATTTATATCCCTCCATTCTTTTTTTTCACACATGCTTCTCATATCCTTCTTCTTCCCCAATCTACCATAGAAAACGAAATGTTAGTCAGATAGAGGCAGACACGCTAAGTCACCTTGAGGAAAACCGTCTTCACTTTTCCACAGTCTTTGCCTGTTTCCTCATCCACAATGGAGTAGAGGATATCTTTGGAGGGGATGCGGGCATAGGCTATGCGCTTGCCATTGCTCATCATCCAGATGAAGATCTCAGGAATGCTGTGCTGAGGCTGAAAATGACACACAGAGAGGAGAAAGACAGGGATTGTTGGGCATGATGAACCCTTCATTGAATCAATTTCTTTACCCATTTCAACTGTGAATATGGGACTCTGCTAGAGTTCAAAAACATTTGAGAATTGCTACTTCCCTTGTTCTAAAGTGGATTTCCCACTCAGTCACCCAAACCATCTGTTGGGCTTCTTTCACATGTAAATGGAGTTGTTGTTTTTCCTGGGATCACAACCTAAAAGGCCCCAAATGATCATTACCAGCTGCTGCTTCTTATACAACAAAACATTCAGTCAGAACTGAAGAAGCTACTTGGATGAGAAGTAAAATGTCTTCAAGGAAAAAAACAAACAAAATTCAACTGACTTTGGAAAAGCACTTTCAGGATAACCATGAGGAGGATATGCCTGAGAATCTCCATAGACACTTAGATCTTCCTTCCTATTCAGAACAGAGGTTTAAGTGTTGGTGCAGCTGTCCCCATATCATGGATGTTGCACCAACAAATCTGCAGCTATTTCCTTCCTTGACTGAAAAAAAAACAGTAGTGCAAACTTACTCTGTACGCACGTGCAAACTTAAATCATCCTTGACACTCAGGGTTAGTTAAGGTGTACATATAAAGAGGGATAAAGTTATGAACAAATGAAACTTAGTCTCACCTCATCTGCAAGGAACCGCAATTTTTGTAGGAAATTTTGGGATTGCTTCAACTTGTCCCTGATAGTGGTCTTCTTCACCTGTGATCTCATGGTCTTAGCTTGCTGGCCCATCGTTTCCTGTATAATGAAAGAAAAAGCAGAGAAAAAGAAATGAGGCTGAAAGACAAGAAAAAAGGCTGCAAAATGCAGTGGTCTGCATGGTTTTGTGCAGACCTCGGTGTGCACATGTATCACCTCTCCTGCAGGAGCTACATTGGCTGCCAATTTGCTTCTGGGTGCAATTCAAGGTGCTGGTTGTCACCTTTAAAGCCCTTCATTGCTCGGGACCAGGTTATCTGAGGGACCATCTCTTGCCGATCACATCTATCCAACCCACCAGAGTGGGGAGGCAAGGAATGTTGTGGGTCCTATCCCCTAGGGAGATATACCTGGTGGGGCCCAGAAGAAGGGCCTTCTCCATGGTGGTTCCCTCTCTCTAGAACATCATTCCCCCAGAGATTAGAATGGCCCCCACTTTCTCTGTGGCAGCACCACAGCTTTTTCTGTGGCAGCACCAGCCCTCTGGAACGATTTGCCCCTGGAGATCCGTACGATACCTGATCTCCGGGCTTTTCGCCGTGCCCTAAAAACTTTTTTATTTTGTCAAGCTGGGCTGGCATAACCCCCCCCTCTTTTTAAGTCTAAAGTTTTATGGGTTTTAAATTTTAATTGTCTATTGGTTTTTTAAATTTGTTGGGCCAAAATTATTTAATTCTTTTACTAATATTTTAAATTTTGTACTGGAGTGCTTTTATTCTTGGCTGTACACCGCCCTGAGTCCATTAGGAGAAGGGCGGTATATAAATTTAATAAATAATAAATAATAATAATAATAATAACACTCTTCCAGAAACTGCTGAAGACCTGGTTCTGCCAGTGGGCCTGGGAAACTCAGAGCAGAATGGAGCCCATTAAATGGCTCATGTGATGTATTGTTGCTGGGGTGGGGTGGGGTGGGGTTATTTTATTTTATTTATTAATTTATTATATGATTATTCTCTTTTATTAGTTTTATTGTTTTATATATGAGGTTTTTATATTTCTGAGTTGCCATGTGTGACTAGGCGGCTAAATAAATAAATAAATAAATAAATAAATAAATAAATAAATAAATAAATAAATAATAAATGCATTCAGAAGTGGATGCACCTAATGTATTTGGCATACAAGGCATATATAAGCTAAAGAGGAATAGGACAAGAAAATCCTGATGATGTTACGTCGTCTGGTAACAAAACGTTCAGAAACTAAATTGAAAGAAGCTTGGAAAGCAAACCACCACAATCTAATGTACCTGGGCCTATTTCTGACCACATGTAAACAATGGAGTTCTGTTTTATATTCTTTATTAAAATATCTAAACTACCCTTAGTTTATTCTAACAGAAAAGGTTTTATGATTTATACAATCTGAACAGAAACCAGAGTACATTCTTAAGGAATATAATTCATTCTTTACAGTGTATTCCTAAACATGGTTTTGTTCTATGAGCCTAGCATGACCATATTTGAGGCTTAGGATTTTCTGTGATTCAGAAAGCAGCAGTATTCGTGCCTAAAATTGCTCACTGGAATATGAATGCAATAAGGACATTGAAGTGTTCTTAATGGCTTGTCTTTATTTGCCAAATGGGCATTGTAACTGTTTAGCTGGACTTTGGTGGCTCAAATTGCTGATATTCTCTTCGATTTAAAAAAGCAGATATCTAGGGTCCAAAAGTGATAAATTATAATACTTGGGAGGTGTGAGCCTGTGGATCTAAGAACATGGATTCAATTTTCTCCTAGGCCAGTTTTGCCATCTATAAGGCAAAACTTCTGAAAAGAAGATTGTGAGATGAGGGAGAGATTGCCTGCCTTGAAAGTGGTACCAGTTTATTTGTCCATAGGCAGTCTGGATTCAAGGTTGGGTTCAGATAGAAATTACGCTGTGTGCCTGCATGGGTATCCTATCACAGAGCTAGAGTTTAAAGAGTGATCCATCTTTGTCCTACATTTCCCAGTGACCATCAGAACTGTTGACCATGATATCCTTTCAGGTTACCTGAAGACATTGTGAGCAACATTTTACGGTGATGGTGTTCATTACTGTGTGGATAATCCCAGCTGATAATTATGAGGGAGGACAGAGTGAGTTCTCAGGCCCTACAATGTAAAATGCTGGCCTATTTTATTCAACCTCTATATGAGGAGGCTATCCAATGATTCTGGGTAAGGTACCATATATATGTGGATGATGCCAGTTGTTATAAAACATGATGATTCAATTGATTCATTTAGTAGAATCTCTAATCCAGTGTCTTGACAATGCACTATGAAGTGTTTTGTGCATTACAAAGGAAGATTAATGAACAAACGAACAAACGAATGAAAGAAAGAAAGAGAGGGAGGGAGGGAGGAAGCTCACCAGTTCTCGCATGCAGGATTTCAGCCTTTCCCGGTCCAGACGTGTCCGGGAGGAGTGGTTGTGATCTTTGTTGGAAAGAGACACAAATCTCCTGTGGAAAGAGGATATTGTGAAAAAAGAGAGAATTGTGACCACAAAATTCAGTCCTCAAACTTTTATGCTTTAATATTTGATTTTTGAATAGAAAAGGGGAATCTCACCAAATTTACTGGTGATAGAAAATGAGGCGAGGGTAAGGGGGTGCATGACTATAGATAGAAACAAAAAGGAGATGTGGAATGGGATACATACATCTTCCTTTCTGCTCTTTTTTCTTTCTTGGAATTTCCCTGTTTTCCCAAATGCCAGGCTGTAGTTATTATGTACCAAGGCAAGGTAGCATCTACTTCTGCTCTTAGAAACCCTTGAAAATATTTTGTATTCCATAATATAAACATGCTTGGTTAGGGCTTAATTAGAAAATAATTTCAGTATTTTTCAAAGAGGGTCTTTCAAATAAAACTAATTTTGAAGTGGTACAATACTTTCAAAATTTCAGAATGTGGTACTTAAAGCTAAAACTGAAGAGAAAGAGAGAAAGGTGAGATTAAATTTCTCTAAAGAGCCCAAATAACAAGCCATTGTTACAAGAAACACATGAAAGATGCAGTAGGTATCTTTCCTTCTTCAAGCAAATAAGCTTTAAAGCTGTGGACAATTAATTAATATTCTAGAATTTCCAGATGGAAAGCAATAGTATACAGAGTATTGGTAGTCTTTTGTTTTAGAAGCCAATATGCCTAATTGACTATTTTATGTACCAGTAGTTGCCAAAAACCTTTTGACTAGATTAACAGAAATATATAGAATATATAGATGGATAGATGGACAGATGGATTAAAACTGACCACATTGACTCAAACTGCAAAGGGGCTGACCATCCTTACTTTACTGGAACCTTGATAAGAAGGAATTATTTGGAGAAGATGAAGTAAAATTCATGTTTGAATCCATCAAAACAAGACCAATCCAGATAATACATACTGCCATTTAAAAAAGTAAAAGAAAAAATTCCTCTGTCCAGTCATGTCTGACTCTGGGCAGTGGTGCTCATCTCCATTTCTTAGCCAAGGAAGCCAGCATTGTCCGAAGACAATTTCCATGGTTATGAGACCAGCATGATTATTCGCCAAGGTACATGGAACACTGTTAACCTTCCCATCAAAGTGGTACCTATTTATCTACTTGCATTTGCAGGCTTTCAAACTGCTGGGTGGGCAGGAGCTGAGGTAAATAATGGGCGCTCACCTCGTTGTATAGTGCTCGGGTTTTGAACCTGGACTGCCAGCTGACAAGCTCGGCATCTTTAACTGCTGAGCCATCGTGGAGATAAATCTCACCAATTATTTGAATCAAGGGCCTTAAGAGGCCTAATCCCTTGGGAAGAAAGGTAGCTTCATTAGCATCCCCAATCCCCTTTCCTACTTACAGACATCCACTGCTCAGTTCTTCCAGCACTCCTCGGAGACGGCGCTCTGGGTGCGGTTTTTCAGTCTTGATCATCTCATGCACATCATTGAGGCCTTCTTCCTAAAGAAGCAGAAATGATTTTTCAGTAGGCAGGGCTACAATGGAAGATTTGCACCCGTCACTCCAGAGGCATTTTGAGTGGTGCGGTGGCCTAGAGGTGGAGATCTTGCTCCACGATCAGGAGGCTATGAGTTCGATCCTAGGTAGAGGCAGATATTTCTTTCTCTGAGCACAATGAGAATATATCTGAACAAAACTCCTCATTGGTGACAGGAAGGGCATCCGGCCAATAAAAACTCAGCCCCATTCAGTTGCCCAGACTCCACTTCAAAAGGGATTATGGGGTCATTAAAAGGAGATGATGATGGTTCCATAGGCATTACATTCCAACCCACCCCATTCTTCCTCTCATCCTCCTATTTCCCTTACAGGAACTCACCAGTTTGTCTGCAATCTTATCAATGATATTTGAATTATACAGACGTCGCCGCTGGTCCTGCCACCAACTCTTGATGTAAATACAAGGCTTCTTGTCAAAATATGGTAAGTGAAAATAGTTCCTATAATAGCAGGAGAAAGAGTGACATACTTTCATTCGGTAACAGACTAGCTCCCCCTGCCTTCCGGTTAGTATTTTTCTCTAATACTGGTAGTCCTCAACTTACAACATTTCATTTAGCGACTGTTCAGAGTTACAACATCACTGGAAAAAGTGCCTTATGACTATTTTTCACACTTCTTGTAGCATCCTCATGGTCATGTGACCAAAATTCAGACGCTAGCCACTGATTCATGTTTATGATGGACGCAGTGACTTGGGTGGGTCCCGTGATTGACTTTTGTGTGTTTTCTGACAAGCAAAGTCAACGGGGAAGTCAGATTCACTTAACAACCAATTGTTACTAACTTAACAACTGCAGCGATTCACTTAACAACTGTGGCAAGAAAGGTTGTAAAATGGGGCAAAACTCCCTTAACAGATGTCTCGCTTAGCAACAGAAATTTGGGGCTCCATTGTGGTTGTAAGTCAAAGACAAAAGCTTACTGTACCTCATGAGCTACATGGAAACTGGGACAAAATTTTCCAAGATCTAATGGATTTTTTACTGATGGAAATGCAACAGTGACAAAGGCTTAGCATAAAAGTCTTTTGGGTTTTGCCATCCCTCCTACAGGGTACTGAAGATGGGGAAATGCAGTATCATTTGCCCCATCTCTGAATGAAAGAAAAGAAAACCCATGAATACATAGCTTAAAGAGCTGCGGTGGCGAAGTGGTTAGAATGCAGTGCTGCAGGCTATTTCTGCTGATCACCGGCTGCCAGCAGTTTGGCAGTTTGGGTCTCACCAGGTTCAAGGTTGACTCAGCCTTCCAGCCTTCCGAGGTGGGTAAAATAAGGACCCAGATTGTTGGAGGCAATATGCAGATCCTGTAAACTGCTTAGAGAGGGCTGTAAAGCACTGTGAAGCGGTATATAAATCTAAGTGATATTGCTATTGCTATTGATACCCAACCAAAGATTTATTTATTGTGTTATTTATTTATTGGTTCGATTTATATGCCACCCTTCTCCGGGCAGCTTAAAACGCGTTAAGCAATAGCCTTCATACTTTTGTATATACCTGCTTATTAGGACTTTTGGCCCCTCCTACACGGTGTTCTTTTTCATACAAAGTCAGCTTATTGCCTCCACAATCCGGGTCCTCATTTTACCTACCTCGGAAGGATGGAAGGCTGAGTCAACCTTGAAGATCCTACAGTCTTCCTCTTTTTAAATAAATGTCCTTTCATATTAACAAGACCGGCCAAGCTCACTTGCCTGTCAGTAATCAATGGTTTCAGGGCTGGAGAAGTAGAGACTGAGAAAAATTCCCCATCAATATTGGCCTCCTCATCACTGTCATTCTGTAGCAGCTCAGATTCCTCCTCATTGCCATCCCCACCATCTTTCTTCTTCTTGATGGTGGGTCTGGATATGCCATCAATTTCATTGCCATAGTTGCCTTGGGAAAAAGAAAAAGGAATCAGATTCTGTAGGATGAAGAATGGAAAGATTGTACCATTTATTAGAGCTACCGAGCCTTGCCTAACCATACCAATGGTATCTTAGCTCTACCCAGAGTCTGAATTAAGATTTTGGGCACTATGAGAATAACCATAAGGCCCAAACTCAAGGAATGAGTATCTGGGATAACATTGTTGAGTGAGATTTCATAGTTATACTTTAATGGATTAGTGTTATGTATAACGCCTGCAGATTGGAAATGGAAGAAACATAGAACCTAAAATATGAATAAGAGTGATATTACATAAATCATTCCCAGGAATATAAAATTTTCATGATCATGCTCCCCTGTCATTATTCAATCCTGAAAGTGATCCATATTTTATTATGTTCCACATCTGGAGAGCTTTTATATCAAGCTGCATCAGAAAGATTGAAATATAAATCACAAAAATACAGACTAAAAATAATGTGAACAATCATGGTGATGGCAAGTTTCAAAATCACCTATACAATTCATCACACATCAGAATTAGCTTGTTTGTATCCTATACCAAGAACCATCTTCCTCTTCATCACCACCACCACAAACCATCCTGAAGCAATGCTACTCAAATCATGTGTACACATTCTTAGCTGAAACGCTGGCATCTTAATACATCATATTTAAAATCATTTATGCCAATATGCGTATTTCAGTCAAATATATCTCCCTACCTACCATTCATTCTCCTGTTTTAATGTTTGAAAAAAATGACTAACTAAATTTGAAGTATAGCTTGACAAATGAGGGGGTCAGTGAGGATTTATCATTTTACATATTTTATAAACCACAGTTTCATCCAGAAATATATTTGTGGGCAGAAAACATAAAAATTCAAAAAGTATTGAAAAAATAAAAATAGTAAATTGAACAGAATTATGGATATTCAACATACTAGAAATATAATCAATGTAAAGTTTAGAATGCAAAAGGAATACAATATCTATCCTAAGCATAATTCCTTGTAGATAAAAGTCTATGGAGTTCATGGTTATCCCAAAGATGCTTTTTCAAGAGAAAACTGGACTTTCTGGGGTTAGTTTTTTGTTTTGTTTTTTTGAAGAAAAAAAAGATAAGACATCCAAGAACCTTCCAGTTACCTCTTGAAAAAGCACCTTTGGGACTCCTTGTAGATAGCATTTCTTATTAAGCATTTCCCAATTACTATTGGGAAAAAAGTACACATACAGTAGAAGCATGTGTACATAAGTCCTGTCTATTGAAGGTCAAATAGAAAGATGTGATTTTTGCATTTTTCAGTATCCTGAACATAAGCATTTTTAGTCAACTCTGTTTGCAAAATTTTAGAATATCTGCAAAATGAAATCTAAAAATAAACCAGAAATCTTTTTAAGGAGTTTAGGGATTCAGGAATTTTTCTATGATCATTTTGATTTAATTCTTCTAAATAGCATTTTTAAAAGAATTAAATTTGATTCATTATTAATCAACTAAACCCATTTGGTAATAACAAATGCAACACCATAGGTGTTACATGCTTTGTATTTTAATAAACATTATGTGCTAGAACAGAACATCTACAATAATGAGAAATCATCAATCAATAATAGCATTTCCCAGACTAGAGCAATTATGCAAGGTCATCCTTCTTGTTCAGACACTTGGAAAAGCCAATTCATATTTTCAGTTCTGCTTGTATGGCATCACAGAAAGCAAATCTCCCTCCTTAACCATACCCAATGCTTAAAATTCCTTCACAAACCTATTGTGACCTCAAAATTAATTGGTTTGTCTCCATTCTTTCTGTCAATCATGGTAGCCTCCAGGAAGGATCCAAAGAGAAAAAACTCCTCCATCTTGCCTGTGCAGCTCTGTAGGATGGGGTGGGATATAAATACAGCAGGTTTTATGATTATGGTAAAGGATTTCAACCCATGAAGGTGACATATTTATTTAGATCATTGGTCAATATCATAGGTAGGAAACATGGAATCAGGGGCAGCAATATGTCTACAAATAATCCCTTTGATGCCCACCAATTGAAACAGGCAGTCCACCAAGGAGACACATTGTGCAGAAACACGTTCCTCCTAAGCACACATTTTATAAGAGTATATATACAGTGGTGAGATTCAAGTAATTTAACAACTGGTTCTCTGCCCTAATTATTTCCTCCAACAACCAGTTTGCCAAACTGCTCAAAAAGTTAACAACCGGTTCTCCCAAAGTGGTGCGAACTGGCTGAATCCCACCACTGTATATATAGTATTATAACAATTATAATATTATATATTTATATAACAGCCTTCGGTCTGACTTAAGCATAGTACACAAAATTATCTGCTACCATGTCCTACCTGTCAATGACTACTTCAGCTTCAACTGTAATAATACATGAGCCCACAATAGATACAAACTTAAGGTAAACCGCTCCAAACTCAATTGCAGAAAATACGACTTCAGTAACAGAGTGGTCAATTCGTGTAATGCACTACCTGACTCTGTGGTTTCATCCCCAAACCCCCATAACATTAACCTTAGACTGTCTACTGCTGACCTCACCCCATTCCTAAGAGGAATGGGGTGTAAGGGGCATGTCTGTAAGGGGCGTGCATAAGCGCACCAATGCCTACCGTCCCTGTCCTAATGTTTCCTCTATTCATATCCTTATCCTGTATTCATAATCATGTTTATACTTATATCTGTTATCTTACGTGTTTTAGATAGATAGATAAATAGATAGATAGATAGATAGATAGATAGATAGATAGATAGATAGATAGATAGATAGATATATTTGGGTTTTTAAAAAAACCAATAAACTATGACTAACTGGGAATTGAGTTTAGGTTTGTGAATTCAGAGGAATCAAACCTGGAACCCCAGACATACAGCAACTCTTGGCGATATTGCTGAAATACAACTCTGTTGTTTTCTTAGGTCTTGGTTCACACTGAAAAACAGAGCTATTTGCAATAAAGAATGGACTAAAGTCTATTGAAGGGAGGCTTCCCCACTAAATGTGACTGTGTGATATCATGAGATTACAAGATATTGTAGTTATTACAACATAGGAAACATACATCAGTGACAGGAGTTGCTAATTCCACTTGAACTTCTGTGGAACTGGTGATGTCAGGGTTGCTGGTATCCAAGATCTCTACTGCTAGACCAAGAAGCAGACGGGCTCGGAAGGAGACCCCTTCACCCAGGCCTTCATTCAAGTCCTGATGCTCATCCATCAGTGTATAGTTGCGAGTGGACCCATACATGTTTACCCAGGCAGGACCAAATGTGGGCAAGAAACCTTGCAGAGATAAGCAGAATTGGATAAATGTTCATACCGAAACAGCTTTTAACAATTCAGTTGGTTCATTTGCAACACATATTGCCATAATTGTTCTAATACTGGTATCAACAGGTAGATACTAATGTCTAGTAGGTCTTCTTGCTATCTATCCTCCTCCACTATTGCTTCCTCTAGCCTTTGCTATCTTTTCTTCTTTTGGGTTTTAAAAGAGGAGTTGATCTTAGTCATTTCTGTTGCTGCATGTTCAGACCTATCATTTACTATTTACTTAAGCCAAATAGTTTCATTTCTTTTCCAGAATAACAGAGTTGGACAGGAATTTGGAAGTCTTCTAGTCCAACCCCCTGCTCGAGTAGGAAACTTGAGAAATGGTTTTCTAATCTCATCTTTAAAACCTCGTGTTTGTGAGCACCCACAATTTCTGGAGGCAAGCTGTTCCTTTATTAGTTGTTCTATCAGGAAATTTCTCCTTAGTTCTAGATTGCTTCTCTCCTTGATTAGTTTCCATCTATTGCTTCTTGTTCTGCCTTCAGGTACTTTGAAGAATAGTTTGACTCCCTCTTCTTTGTGGCAGCCCCTGAGATATTGGAACACTGCTATCATGTCACCCCTAGTCCTTCTTTTCATTAAACCAGACATACTCAGTTCCTGCAACTGTTCTTCATTTGTTTTAGCCTCCAGTCTTCTAATCATTTTGTTGCCTCTTCTCTGTACTCTTTGTAGAATCTCAACATCTTTTTATATTGTGGCAACCAGAACTGGATGCAATATTCCAAGTGTGGTCTTGCCAAGGTATTATAAAGTGGTATTAACATTTCATGTGATCTTGCTGAAGGCAGTGCAGCTGGACAAGAAAATGTTGTCAGAAAAGATATGTTGCCAGGATATTAGCATTGAGGGGTACAGAATGAGGAAGCCATGGTGGCCAAACCCACTAAATCTTTTTAAAATGCATTCTATTATAAGATATTTATGAATCTTTGTTGTAAATAGAAAAATGTAACTAGATTTGGGGACAACTCACCAGAAAATGAAGAACAAAACCATTAAGCAGGCAAAAAATAGAGGTGTCTGAATTTCTGCATCCTCCTTACCTTTATCTCCTTCATTGGAAATCTTCCTCAGATCAATGAAATGGGTTCCAATAGCCACATCGTTGACCTTGTCAGAATCTCGGATCTGGACCTTGATCCTTTTGCAGAGAGGGGGAAACATCTCTGCAAAAACTATCTGCTCATTCCAAACAGGTTCATAGCTGCTCTTCTGAACAGACGTCTTCCCCTGGGCCATGGACATAAGATTGAAAGGATTTCAGAACTTGATGAATTAAGGCATCCACATTCTTAATGTTCTCCTACTGCTGCTCTTTCAAGATTGATATGAAGAGATTATGGCATCCCTAAACAAGAAGGCTCTATATGATTATCATTACTATTCCTTTGGCAAATGAAGAGATCTGCATGTGTAGATTCCCTTGTATTCTTGTAATAGCTTAGAAGTGAATTATTTCACATATTCAAATGCTAACAACTTATTTTGAGATTAAATTTAAATCTGCTTTCCACAACGGTGCCACTAGTTTGTTTCAGGTCAATTCACATAATACCTCAGCCTGCATGATCTCTGTTAAATATATCTGGAGTGCATCAGATTGGGAAAGGCTGCTCTAAGGTGGACTGAATGAAACTCCTGACTATGATTAGTTACATTCTGGTCCCTGCTAAAATGCTAGTTACTATGCTAGGATAACATAATATTTATTTATTTATTTATCAAATTGATCTATTTTTATTTATCAAATTTATATAAAATAAACATGAATGGCTGTGAGACTTGATCCATCAAGATCTCACTGGATATCACATACCTTCTGTCCAGCAAAAAACACCTGGACGTAAGGATCCACCAGGTCTTTGTTTTCCCCAATGAGGGCTTTCTTTACGTTGGCCATGATGCTAGTGTTCATGCGTGGAAGCCCTTCTGCCCGATAAATCTTAATATAGAAGCGAGCCCATTGCCTTTCTGAAGGAACTCCATCTGGAAGCAGTAGGTTCCTGCAAGACACAATAAATCAGGGATGAATGAAGACTACTAATCATATTCAAAGCAGTACTTCAGGCAGTCTAGTGGGGTTTCTCCATCAAGGAACCAGATGAAAACTATAATCTAGTTGAGAGTGTCATGAAAAGAAGGTGTAAGTCAAGATGGGCAATCTGTATAACACAGAGCAAAAGTGTGTAAGAACAGGAGAGGTAACCCACCTTGCCTTAGTTCCTTCTTGATATCCATGATACTGCCAAAATTGAGTTGCAAATTGTTGAAACAACATTAGCACAATTCTCTTTGATTATACTGCAGGAGCAGTTAGCCAAGTTTTTTAGCAGTTTTGCTGAAGATTTTTTAAATAAAAATCATTTAATAGTTCTTACTGTATAGATCGTCTTCAACTAACTACCGCAATTGAGCCCCAAATTTCTGTTGCTAAGTGAGACAGGAATTAAGTGAATTTTGTCCCATTTTATGACCTTGCTTGCCGTTTTATGCCCTTTCTTTGTGTCTCTGATCACATGACCATGGGGATGCTACAAATGGTTTTAAGTGTGAAAAATGGTCATAAGTCAATTTTTTTCAGTGCCCTTTGAATAGTCACTGAACGAACTGTTGTAAGTGGGGTACTAATTGTATCTCTAAAATTTCAAAATTCCCCCTGGAAAAAAAAGAGAAATAAATAAATAAACATGATAAATAAACAGTAAGCCTCACCTCATGTCTATTAATAATGTCATGTTATTTTCTTACTATTTTGTCGTGGCTAAAATTTTAATAATGATGATGGTAGTCACGCTCAGCTATGAAAAGGATTTCTCCCCTGTGCTAGAGGGGAAATTTTTTACATAGAAAATATGAAGGAATATTTCTTAAGTTGTTTCAACCTAGTTAGATTGCTGCTTTGTTTGCAGCCTTGGGAGGTTTACTTTGCTATTTTGGTCTCAAAAGGGCAGATTCTCAAGTCCTTAAAAATACTATTTTCATAGTACAGATTTTCCCAGGTCTTTTTTTTTTTTAATTTAAGGTTATTTGTAAAAATCTATCCCATTATTTCACCAGCCTGATATAAAACGTATAAACAGACAGAAAAAATAAGTTTAAAAAAACATAAGTAAACCAATACAAAACTGCATAGCCAAGATATGATATTTGAGACAGAATGCAAAAATCACATAAAATAAAGAAACAAACATTATATAAGAAAGGCGGTTTTCTTGGTCAAGAGCACCCTAGAAAAGATGAAGCCAATAGATCAGTGGGGGATGATTTTGAGGAGACACACGGTGAGCATTTTTCCTTCTCTTAAGTTTTCAAACAGCAAGCAGATGCAGAACCTATCCAAAGTTGCCCTGAAAGAATTGTTTAACAATGTGGAGTGAAACCAACCCTGCCCAGCATCTCCTACTTCTCACCCTTCAATATCATCCTCATCTGTCTCATTAGCTTTGTGTGGTGTCTTTATATTATCTCCTTTGCCCACCACTGCGATGTCAACCTTGACGTAGCCTTTCAGCCCAGCTGTGATGTCCTCTGGGTCAGACAAGATGGCCCACTTGTGATAGAACTGATGCTCTGCAAGGAAAAGAGAAGAACGAACGATGAGTAAGCTAGAGCCCTGTTGACAAGGCTAACACCCCATTAAAACAACATTTGCTGCAAAAAACGCATGTCTGAATAGAACTATAGAGGACAGCAGCATTTGCAGAATAACAATTTTTTAAAAAAAATCTAGTTTTATATTCCATCATATGAATGCGGTTTCCTCCAAAACTATTGACTAGTTAAATGTAATCTACTGTATTTGGATGAATAAATTAGAATAAACATTTTAAAAGTGGAAAGCAATGCTTCTGAGAGTCCCATGGCCATGCTGGAGGAGAAGGGAGGCCACAAGATTTACACTTTTGCTGAGGCATTGATGAAAGGCTACATTACAAGCGGATGGATCTAGTCATACTGTCAGCAGAAACTGGGATATTTAATAGCTCCTGGGAGTACAGACCTGGGAAACGGCATGGAAATGAGTTCTTGACAGGAAGTGCCTCCCAAGCAAAATTTCCAAGGCCAGAAAAAGCAAGAGGCTTTCTCTTACACAACTCTTTCTTCCACAAAATATTATTAATTTTGCATTACACACCTGGCTGGGTGTAGACGGTTCCCACATCCATTTTGAAAGAACCCACCAAGGTTCCACTGCGCAGGATGTTCTTAGAGTGAATCACCTACAGGTTAACAAAACAGAGGTAATTATAGGCACAAAGAGGACCACAGGATTGCCAGGAAACCTGCCTTGGTGTTAGAAACCACCTCCAGAATGCCTGTGGAATGAGCTTCCCAGGGAGATTTCTCTGCTGCCTCCTCCTCAAGGCCCCCATCAGTGTAAAGCAAAGACCTTTCTTATTTTCTTGAGTGTCTGAGTATCTCTTAAATGGAATTTTTAAATATTTAACATACTCTAAAGAGAGAGAAAGAGAGTAAAGTGTCCGCCCTGAAACCATTTTGAAAATCTTCAGGGCTGCCACAGCAAGGCCGGTTGCAGCTGTGGGAACGTGAAGAGGGGAGATAAAGATAGCTGGGGGGGAAGTGTAACCAAAATATCATTCTTTCCCATGGGAGCCAAGGACGTCCCCACCAGGTGTTTGGAAGGCATGGACCAAAGACAGCTGGAGGAGGATTGTGACCTGATTGGCCATGTGATGGAGGTCTGACCCAGGGGTGGGTTCTAAATCTTTTTACTACCGGTTCTGTGGGCGTGGCTTATTTTGTGTGCATGGCTTGATGGTCATGTGACAATTATTTAGGATTTAGCAGAGGTACTGGTCTAGCAGGCTTTTAACTGCTTGCAGAGCTGTTCTGATTTACCCATTTATTTTTTGCATGCACTGGTCTACCCATTTATTTTTACAGGCATTGATCTACTCATGTATTTTTGCAGGCACTGGTCTACTCATTTGTTTTCTTTTAACACTGATCAGCTGTAGGGTGGCCCTTTGAAGCCCCACAGCAAGAGTTTGAACAGTTTTTTTCCCTCTAGCCATCAGCTGGGACTCAGGAGGCAGCAACAGATTGGGGGTGGGGCCAAATAAAAGGTAAGAATAACGCCGGGGGTGGATGGGGGGGCGGTGGGGCAGAATCGGTTTGGTGACATCATATCGTCACCGCTACTGGCTGGGGAGAACTGGGCCAAACCAGAAGGAACTCACCACTGGTGTGACCTGGGGGGAATGAATTTTGGGTTTTGATTTGGGTGGGGAAAACTTTGGGTCCTTCAGAGTCAGGTTTTCACCAGCTGTGCCAAGATGGCATTCCTAATAAAATTTTATTTTGAGGAAACTCCACATCTCAGAGTTTTGATTTTGTTGGGTTTGTTACTTGAAACCTTGACATAAAGTTTTAGTCACTGTTTTATATAACAATAAAGTCATGTGGCTAAATAAGGTAACTGTGGTTGGGATTATATTTCCCCACCCCTAGTTTTTTCCTACTTTAATAGATTGATTGAATGTTGATTCTGTCTGTTCTGTTCTGTTCTGTATCATTCCATTCCTCTCCACCCATTCTATTCCATTCCATTCCACTCCACCCATTCTATTCCATTCCATTCCACTCCACTCTATTTCCTTGTTTGAATATTTACACTGCCCGCTGCCAAGTGTTCAAATCATAACTAAGTAAATAAATTATATAAAATAAAGTATATGCATTTGCGAAACACTAAAATACAATTCTATTAACATCAGTAAAGGATGTATTTCAGCAGGTGAAGTGGTAATGAGTCCAAAGCTGCATGTATTGCAGGCTACCAGAAAAGATAATTTCTTTAATTCTGTTAAATTATTCAAATTAAACAAATGTTCATATTACTCTAAGGGCCACATTTTCCTCTACTTGTTTATCTCTTTTTGCTACTCTCAGGAGAGGAGCAAAGATGCTGCAGCTACACGTATCTTACTGAAAAGATTTGTCATTTGAGTGCAATAATTTCAGCTTACTAGTTCTACTAAATTTTCAAGACAGCTGTGCTGTAAAAAATGTGATTCTAAATAAGTAACACCTTCAGCCATTCTACCAGGAGTGTCTACAGACTGTGTCAAAAAAAGTCAAGATGGCAGCCACAATCATACAACTGAAGCCCTGCTTCTTCTGATAGGTGAACATTAATGTAAATTGAAAGGCAATAAGAATAAGAGGCAATGGCAAACTATTAGTACCCACAAAGTGAGATGAATAACAATAGCATCTAGACTTATATACTCCTCCACAGTGCTTTACAGCATTTTCTGAGTGGTTTATAGAGTCAGCATATTGCCCCCCAGAGTCTGGGTCCTCATTTTACTGACTTCGGAAAGATAGAAGGCTGAGTCAACCTTGAACTGGTGAGGATCAAATTCCTGGCAGTCGGCAGAGTAAGCCTGCAATACCTCATTCTCACCACTGTGCTGCCAGAGCTCAATATGAAGTCATCAGGCTACAAGCTCAGCTCAAGTGAGAGGTACCTTCCCCGTTATTTATCCATATCTACTCTAGCTGCACCTCTGGATGTCATCTTTCCAAGTGGGAATACTTTCTTCTTCAGTCATGTTTCAGAGTCTATTCCAACTGAGAGGTAAACAGTGCTCACCGATAATTTGATGATTTTATCAAACATGACATCCGGGGGAACGTGAAAGTCAAAGACAAAATACTGAAATAGAAAAAAAGAAGAGAGAGAGAGAGAGAATTAAAAGGGTTACCAAGGTCCTTTAGAGTAAAAAAATCACTAATAAAGAATCAAATGAAAACATGTTCATGTTGTTCTCTCCAGATATATTTCATTACAATTTCATTGTTTTTAAAAAATATGGACATTGGATATTTAGTGTGGCCTTTAGGTAAACTAGAAGCAGTAGTAGAACAAATCTAGGGATGGGATGCTAATTTGAGAAAGACATAAATGCTCCCTATGTCAAGGCAACCTCAGGGTTTTTCCTCATAAAATGTCTCTGATGATTCTCAGTCCTCCAGAACATAGTTGTCTCAAAGGTGGTTTTTCAAAGGGCAGCTGGACTGTTTTTTTCCCCCAACAGAACCTATCCTTCCATTCTCCCACCGTCCAGTCTCAACAGTCAGTACCTATCCTTCTATCCCCCTGCCATCAGAACTGATGAAGCTTTTTGGATGAGAAGTGAAATGTTTACTTCTTCTTCCTCAAAAAACAATCCAGTTGCCTTTTGAAAAAACACCTTTGAGACTAGGGAAAAATGGTAAGGCTAAATAAATCTTTGTGGTACTTCTAAGCAATGAAAAAGCATAATGTAATCATAACCTGAGAATCAAAATTAAATGAAAACAATTTTACCGTTTGGCTATTGGAATTATAATACTTTATTTTCTGAATTGTAACCCCTAAAATTATTATTATACTAGAGATCCAAACATTTCTCAACTGAGGGGTCCATTCAAAATTTTGTAAGTATGCCATGGGCATAAATGATTGGTTTAAGGAAATATAATCACTTACCAGAGGAAAAACTAATGAGTTTCTCCAAAATTTGCTATCTCAACATTTCCTCTAGGCAGATGAGCATATTTCCAGATTGTTGCAGTCCAATCCCCAAGAATGCTTAGAGAGCTGTGCCTTTGGGCATACTGAGCCCACAGATTATGTTGGAAACCCCAGTGCCATACAGTTCTCACATTTTGAAATGAAAATTGCTAATGTAGATAAAAAGGTAGCATCCCTGAGGGGTGGATGAAGACAAAAATCCAGCACTGGCCTAATCTGCCACTTGTAATAAGTAGGAAGAGCAGAAGTTTTAGCCTTGATCACATGATGTACACATTTAGCTATTATCATATCCAGTGGCCCTGCTTTCCCTTTCTACCAATCAATTTGTTGACCTAAAGTCACAAACACACTTATATTGGAATTTTTTCCAAGTACTAAGATGCTTCAGTCCATTTCTTTCCAGTATTCTGTGGTCTTGGTGTTAGTTTTCCCTGACTATAAAGATAGGCAACCCTTCAGCACTCCTGCAAAAATTAGTTTCCAAGCCTCACTGATAGTTAAGAGGAACCTCTTTTCCCGTATTTGTTGGGTTTTTCCTCTAACTTAAATATCCATCAAGAAGGAAATGACAGGTCAGTTGTTAGAGGTAGTGAGCTAACCTCATTATAGTAGGGGCAATTAGTTGATTCCTTCATGGAGGTGTACTTCTTCTCATCTCCCACCTCCACACACACTACAGGATCCATGTTGAGCCCCACCAGCTGTCGTGCTTCAATTACTGTGATGCTGACCTGGTGAGAGAGAAAAAAGAAACACATTGCTAGATTCATTCCCAAGGATCCATCATCTTCCTTCTAATTTCTCTCTACTCATTTTCTTTCTAAAAAGAACTACACGCTACCTGTGGGTGCTTTGCAAAAAACAGAAAGGCTTGTCAATCTGCAGGATCTTGAAACCTTCAGAAGTTGCAGTTGCTTCATCACTGGAAGTTTTTAAGAAAAGACTGGACACGCACCTGTCTGAAATGGTATAGGGTCTCCTGTTTGAGCAGGGGTTGGGCTAGAACAGGGGTCACCAACCTTTAGGACCTCAGGGACCACTAAATTCATAATTTTAAATTCCACAGACCACTAATACGATCTGTCTAATGACTGGCTGGGTGGGCGTGGCTAGGTGGTCATATGACTGGGTGGGCATGGCCAACTCAATGTCACTTGCATCGAGCGGTGCCTCGCTGGCCTCTACTTGCTCCTTCCCTCCCAACCACTCCTCACCTGCCCGCCCGAGCTCCTTAGGGCCCCAACAGGAAGCAGTTATTGGAGCTAAGCAGCCACCACAAGAAAGAGTTGGCAAAACAGCTGCCTCAGTTCAAATTGGATCTGGCCAAGAAGGAGGCTCAGCAGAAGCACCTCACTGAGGACTACGAGCATTGGCTTTCCAAGCAGAGGGAAGACCTGCGGAAGTGCAAGGCCAGGTACTGGCACCTGGAAGTTCAGCGGGCTGAGATGGTCAGCCAATTCCAGGCCATAAGGCAGTCCCACTGGAACAAGGCCCTCCAACTCTTAGCCACCAGCAGCGCTTCCCTTCAGCCTTCACCCAAAGCCCTGCACCAGGAGTGCACTTGGTGGGTATGGTCTGGCTTGATGGGTGTGGCTTGATGGACATGTCAGGGGAAGGATACTTCAAAATCTCCATTACCACCTCACTCCAGGGGAAGAATACTGCAAAATCTCCATTCCCACTCCACTCTGGGGCCAGCCAGAGGTAGTATTTGCCGGTTCTCTGAACTGCTCAAAATTTCCATTACCGGTTCTTCAGAACCTGTCAGAACCTGCTGGATTTCACCCCTGAATAAGGGTGAATAGCTATTCATGATGATGGTTAATTGGAGAGGGATTGTGGTGGTGGAGACTTTGGACTCCCATATTACTCCCAAAGCACAAATGAGAGACTGGAACCATCTCACCTGGTAGTCCATTGGTCTTCCTGCACTGGGCTCCATTTTAATATCTGGCTTGGATCTTAAAAAGACCATGATAACAGTGAAAGATAATAATAACAATGACATAATAAATAACAATATAATATTTAGCCCCTTGTATTTTATATAATGTGTGGTTGGCTTCAATGTGGGTTAGCGCAACATATAAATCTATCTATCGTGACATGCAAATTGTGGCTTAAAAGTTTAGCATTATGAATAAACCAGGCCAAAATCCTAACACCATCCAGAAGGAGTAATAAATTTGATGAGTCACTTTGAATTTTAAGCAAAAGATCATAAAATGTAGTTATTTATTAATAAAGGCAGAAATAAATAAATAAAATGTTTTAATAGGTTAATATTTTGCCTCTAATATTAAGTGCCACATTTCTCATTTTTTTCTCACAGCTTTTTTGCATCCTGGCATGTGTAGATCTCATCTCCACTTTCTGAGTTATCTTGTACTCACCTCTTATTAGACACATTGGTGGTCACAGCTGTGACTGATGCCAGGGAGATGGTATCTGGATCCAGGCCACCTCCAAGCCGTATTGCTTTACGGTCCAGATCTTCTGCTTCCAAGATAGCTGGTTGATCTGTCCAGGAAAGACAGGTCACAAAACTTTAACAATGGGCATCTTTCAAGAAGGGTGAGAGAAACTTTAAAAAGTATGGTGAACTATGATCCATCAGTCATGATATAATTTAGAACTGGCACTATTAAAAGTGCCTGGATGAGCATTCTCCAAACTGGATCTTCCAGATAGGTGAATCACGGCTCTCAGAATTCACCAGCTAGCAAGGCAACTGGTGAAAATTTATACTTCTAGAGGATTCCAAGTTAAGATGAATTGATCTAGATTGTTTTGTTTAAAAGCTATTTACATCGCATTCTCAGAGAAGTGGAGAGGCAGCAAGATGTGCAATCATGAATGACAGTTTTGATATATACATGGAAGAGTCGAAAGGTACATGCATCTTGGGCAAGCAACTGACCTTCTCAGTAGAAATCCAATACTATGGAACACTCTTTGCTGGAAGAATAGATGGTCCCTATCCTATTGACATTCTTTGAACTAACCAAAGCAGTGTTTTGACTTTCGGGAAAGTTTCAAATATTGAGCACCCATAAAGTTTTTGATTGTTTACTGGGGAGTTTGATAATGAAATGTTGCATTTTTTCTTGTTTATATAGGATTTCATTGTCCCCTGACCAAACTCCCTTTTGGTTGGAACAGGCTATATACATACTGTAAATCACTCACTCACTCACTCACTCACTCACTCACTCACTCACTCACTCAATCTGTAAACAAGTAAATATAGGAATATGTACATTTTAAATGTACTCATTTCCTAAAATGAAATGAGTACAGAGTTATTTGAATTCAAAGGAATACCCATCTCTTGGATCTAGTCTGAAACTGCAAATTTGCAATCTCAGGGTATAACAAGATTGTAGTAGTTCACTGGTTTGATTGAAGTTTAGGTAGTGAGCACATGCACACCTTGCTTTCGGTGATGATCATCTTTTGAGGGACGTGTTTTGCCCAACTTCATGGCTGAAAAGACTCCTCTACCAGCTCTGCAAGCAAAGTAGATACATTATGAACATCGTTATGTCATCTCAGAACATAAGCCAAAAGGGGAGATCCCTTCTCCAAGAAGCAGTTGAGAGACAAACTGAGGAGAAAGACAAATCAAGGAAATAGTGAGGGAAAGGAAATGAGAAAAATATGATTACTCCTGCTTAGAATTTGTTGTAGTTTGGGATAAACCACTGAAAAATTGTCTCAAGAAAATATAAACATATCCGATTCTCATTGAGAAGTTTTCATCCAACCAGTTTTACAAGACACACCATGGCTGTTCTCCAAGCATGAAATATATTTATTGTAACTAGTAGGTATTTCACACATATGCCATGTCCATACCCAGAGCTTCAAATGGACTGCCATTATTCAAATTGTATTGGCATGAATGTTCCTGCCCTTAGCCATTGTGGAATCCTTGGTGTTCTCTGAGTTAGGTTTTTTGTGTGTAGATGTTATGCAAGTAGGTAACATCTTCCGTGATAGTGGGGATTGCTCCCTGTAATTTGCCCTGTCTGTGTTGGTGGGGGGTGTGGTTTTCTCCTTGTTAATTAACTACATAAACAAGAAGCAAACCCCATTCACAATGGCATTGATGATGTTACCTAGTTGGGTGATGCATGTCTACAAACAAACAACCAAGCTCCAAGGGCATCGAGGACTCCACAGTTCAGTTTTGAGTTATTTATATTATCTCCTATTGGACCTTTAGCCATTATTTTCCAGCTGTGCATTATCTACATCTTGACCTCTTGAAATATGTAGGGATCCACAAAAGGCTATCACCCATTATCTTCCCCAACCATAGTCCAAAGGTGGGGGGAAGCTGGGATTCAAACTTATTTGAGGATGAATTCAGGAGATTTTAAGCCAAGAGGTACTTGATTTATTCTTTAAAATCTTCCAACTCCAAAAATGCCCCCCCCCCAAAAAACACCCCAAAACAAAACCGGGAGTAGATTTTTTTAGCATCATTAATTCTGGAGATGGAAAACAGGGCTAATGCTTTTGGAAAACATAATTTTGGTTGTCAGCAAATTAGGAAAGCTGTGCAATTGGCTGGAAAGGGAGGGAGGGAGGGAGGGGGGAGGAAAGAAGGAAGGGAGGAAGGAAGGAAGGAAGGAAGGAAGGAAGGAAGGAAGGAAGGAAGGAAGGAAGGAAGACATTATTATTTTAAATCAAGCTTCCTCAGTCTGCTGCCTTCTATCTTGGCCATATCATACATAATCCATGGCAATTTTGCTGTTGGCAAATTATTTCAAGTGGACATGTTGGCAATTATTTCAAGTTGGCAATTATTTCTAGTGGACATGAAATAATGGTTTTAAATTACAAGGATGTAGATTTTGGTTGGACATCTGGAAAAAAAAATCTTAACAGTAAAAAATGGTTTAACTGTGAAACAAACTAAACTGCCTTGGAAAGAAATATACTCCTCTTCACTACAGTGTTCAGACAGAAGCCGAATTTGTTGAGGATGCTATAATAGTAAATTGTGGCATTATGCAATGGATTCGACTAATAGATTTCCTAGGCTCTTCCTTTCTTTACCTTGCAGGATTCTATGAAAAGAAACTCCTGTTTATACCAAGGATTGGCAGGCTGCAGGTGCATGTAACTCCTTTCCATTTCTTTGATTGCTTTTTTTTATTGTTATTGTCGCAACATGACCATGCATGAAAAAGAGCTCATTTCTGAAGGTAATTAAACAATTCACTTGACAAAGCTTTTGGGTAGGTCTAATCCTCTTTAAATGTCACAAAAAGTAAACAAACGAAACAGATACCCAAATGCCAACGAAATAAATTACACACACCAATGAACCTATTCTATTTGTCCTTAAATCACTGTTCTGTGTAGTATATTCCTTGGCTACCCAAAATAATGCCAAATGCATTATCTGTTATGCAATGGAGTCCATATACATGTCATTTTACAACTGACAAAGAGGGCTAGGGTCTCCCCAGAAGACTTTAGACTCTGAAAAGCGGAGTACTAAAGAAAAGAGGGGAGAGAAAAGCAAGGGCACTAAGAAATGTGAAAACAAAATGAATTTCTGATGTTTAGACTTGGATCTTCTCATTTTGGAAGAAAACCTAGTAAACCTAATGGGCCTTCCATAAGGAAATGTGCCATCTAGAATTAAACCAAAGGTTATGTAGAAAAAAAATTGACATCAAGTATATCTTCTAAAACTTAACATAAGGGATAACCAGGAAGATATGACTGGTTTTCAGGGATTCTATTACTGTAGTATATATTTAGCAATTTTCAAGAGCTTTCCTAAGGCAGCCAGCTGGTGCACAATGAAATACTAATTAATTAATTAATTATTAACATTCCTCTGAAACCTGAGAACACGGAAGGGGACCATCTGCCTGAATGCAATGGAAGTGATGGGTTGGGGATACCGTTGGATGAGCAGCAAAGAAATGGAAGGATGGGAAAGTGCAATGGGATTCCAGAGGCAAAGCAGTTATTGGAAGGCAGATTGTCCCCTGAGTCAGGTATTTTGAATCTCAAGTTATTGGACAACATCTATTAAAAGCAATAGTGAAACTCCTCTCTTACATATACACACACTGGGAAGATCTTCTTATTCAATTCCCACGAGCGAATGGAGATGGTGATAGCTAACAGACAGACTATAATTACAGTCTGCTCCTGTAACACAGTTACGAACTAAACTCGAAAAACTCCTATATTACAATGGTCCTTATTAAGACCGTGTTCAAAGATTGGTTTGACACTATCTGTTTGTTCAACATTGTTTGACAAAGACATTATCTTTTTCAGGGAGACTGAAAAAGGAGGGCAAAACAGCTACTCTGTGCATCAAAGGGTATACCAAATAAATGCCCATCAGAGTCATTTTTTCAGAATGATGGGCTTTACTGAAGATAAAATATATATCTAGCACCATAGATTTTGGAATAGCATGTAACATTATTTGGAACAGCAGGATCAGCTAAGCACTGTCAAGGAGTTCATTCTCTTTAAATAGTGCTTTGGGCATACTCTTTGTATCCCCCCTGTTTTTAAAAATATAAAATGCATTTCCCCCATGCAAGTATGCTTGCTCATGATCTTGTTCTAGGGTGACATCTCAAATGTGCCAATAGATACTCTCCAACCCACTCGTAGCAAAAACACTTCTAAAAACCTTTCAGAGATTAAGAAATCAAAGCAACTACTTACCTGTTCCAGGTAAGGTAAAATCAGACTTCTTTACTTGTATCTCACAATTACAATCACACAAAGAGGGGGGAGGGTAGTTTGAAAGGAGCAGGAAGTTACTGAAATGGGGAAAAGAGTTCCTGGTCCATTTCCTGCTCCTACACCATTTTGGGACGATTGCGTCATTAAACTCAGGCCCAGTTGCCCTCCATTTTCGGACACCACCAAAAAATAACAGCACGGAGGGGAAGGAATGGCGTAGTTAGGAAGCCAGCTGTGTTAGCAGAGAATTGATACCATCCCCTTCATGAATATTGCATGACAACACCTGAGACAGCTTGGCAAAGACTGAATAGCAGCCATTCCAGATTCTCAGCAGCAGTTTTTTTTCTCCTCACAGGGCCCAGAATCGTGGCCTTAGAAGAGGTTTCCATGATTTAGTTACTTAGTTTGGAAGCCATTGCTTCCAAACTAAGTTAAGGTCTCTGGACTGTTATCAGTTTGCTCCATTATTCTTAAATAGATGTTCAGAATGTTCATGCTAACTTTTTGTAAAAACCTAATCTGAGCTCAGGATTCATGCTTGGTGAAAAAAGAGCCACAAGGCTGCCAACTGTGGCATCTTCCCTAATTCCATATGAATTCTAAGCATGGGTCTGATTATGGCCTGGAAATGAATTATTCACAGTTAAATCTGCCTTTCTAACATCAAGAAACATTTTGAAGTGAAGAAATTATCCTATAAAGGTCATCTATCTTGTGGTCAGAGATGAAGGAGAGATTAAAAATTAGGGCTGGTTCGTAGGTTTCTAAGCTAAATAACCCATCTGTGTCTGGGTATCTTGTGAATCAGCCGCTACTTGGGGTGGAACAAAATCCTCAAATTCAGTGAAGATTAAGGTGGTTGGAAAGAACTTGTTCTTGGAAAGCCATTGCCAATTAGATTGAACAGTGCAAGGTTAGATGGAAAAATATTTGATCTTGAACCTTCTTTGGATGTAGAATGATTGCCTAGTGGTAGTGGTGAAATTCAATTTTTTTTACTACCAGTTCTGTGGGTGTGGCTTGGTGGGCGTGGCAGGAGAAGAATACTGCAAAATCCCCATTCTTTCCTCACTTCTGGGGGAAGGTTATTGTAAAATATCCATTCCCACCCCACTCTGGGGCCAGCCAGAGGTGGTATTTGCTGGTTCTCTGAACTACTCAAAATTTCCGCTACCGGTTCTCCAGAACCTGTCAGAACCTGCTGGATTTCATCCCTGACCTTGGGAATAGAAAATGTTTACCAACCGTAGTCTATCCATATTAAACTTAAAGACACAGAGGCCCCTTCCCTTGTATACATGGGGGGTTTCTCTGGGAAAAAATGCTTGGGAAATATCAGACCAAGAGTTATCTTTTTCATCTCTTGCCAAGATGTAGAAAGGACCGGTCAAAAAGGAGCCCTGGTGGCACAATAATTAGAATTGCAGCATTGCAGGCAAATTCTGCCCAACGCCTGGAATTCATTCCTGACTGGCTCAAGGTTGCCTCAGCCTTACATCCTTCCAAGGTTAGTAAAATGAGAACCCAGATTGCTGGGGGCAATATTTTGACATTAGTCAAATGTTCAGAGAGTGTTGTAAAGCATTATGGGGCAGTATGTAAGTCTAGGTGCTATGTTATTGCTATAATCACATTGTCCTATCTTGATCACCTAGATCAAATTTTAGTAAAAAAGTCATTCGATCTAATGTGATATTTCTGGGAATAGAAAGGCATTTGGAAGGATCAGGTATTCAACCAGTCCATCAACTGAAACTGACTGCTACTGTATTGTGCAAAGTTGGAAAAAAAAATCCCCAGTATCCATTTGTTATGAAATGTGCCCATGTATGAATCAGACAGGTAAGTAGATAGGTAGAAATGTAGGCAGGAAGACAGACAGCTAGGAGTAATTGATAGGTCGAATAGAGAATCAGATAAAGATAATTTTGACAATTGGAACAAATTAAAGCAAACATCAGAATTTCAGAGGAGAGCAAATTTGGAAAACAAAGTGGTACTTTTTGTGTCTTGGACAGTTAGCAGGCTTAAACACACTTGAATAATTTTGATCCAGAGCTCACACATTCATTGTGTCCAAAAAAGAGGACCTATATGATCATCAAACTATGCTTTGTCTTTTTATTGTGCCTTATAAATATGAAAGTTTATTATCCAAATGGAACATGGTATTGGTATTCTAAAAAGCCCTCATGTCTTAGCGATGTTGTCAGACCTGGAGCTCCCCTGGTCTAATGGCTCCGTTGCTGAGGTGGGCATTTTTATCCTCCTGACATTTGTATTTTTGCTTTTATGTTATTTATTAATAAGGATTTTTTATATTGCACATTTTTTTTGTTTTTATTTATGGTTCTTATTGATTTTTGTTCACTGCCAGGAGTTTGTTGTCTTTGGTGAGATTGGCGGCTATATAAATTTGATTAATAAATAAAGAATAAGTGAAATGAAGCATGCTGGATATATACCAGCCTTACACCTAGGCTCTTCCTCTTTGTCCTTAAAAATAGGGCAAATGGGGTCTCATCTACTGAACCCCCTTCTGCGTTGATAGTGATGAAGGTAACAGAATTCTACTGCAAGATGCTGTTCCCATTTCTGACCATTAACTAATGAGAGCAGAAAATGCAGAACAGAGTTTAGATGAAAGAGAGCAAGAGATTATGACAAAGAAACCTACTTTTTGTCCTTGGTCTTGCTGAAATGGGTGAGCAGAGCCAGGCAGGAAGCAAAAAGCCAAAATTTAAATAAAAAGTTAATTAAAAAACTAGGAGGATTTTTCATAAGATAATATCAATAGAACAGCCACAAGCTATATACATTTAAATCCCATTTTTCTTTCTTAAGAAATGTACACATTATTCTTCCAATTAGTAAAGGAGATAAAGTTGAGGAAAAAGAATGATCCAGACCATCCCACCCTATTGGCCTTCCGAAATGCGGTGAAGACCTGGCTTTTCTGGCAGGCCTGGGGCCGTTGATCTCACTGTTGCGATCTGGCAAGATCCAGCCATGAATGGTGTGAATGGGTTTTAATTGTTTTTAATGTTTTAATTTTTAATGTTTTATATATGGTTTTTAAATGCATTGTAAGCCACCTTGAGTCTTTGGAGAAAGGCAGCATACAAGGTAAATAAATAAATAAATAAATAAATAAATAAATAAATAAATAAATAAATAAATAATGACCCCAAAATCTTATCTAAGCCTACAGGATGTGAATTACGAAAATCCTGATGGCTGTAGATCATGGGAAAGACATAGGATTTGGGGGTGTCTCATTGTTACCATTTTTTGACCATGTCTATTTCTGCAGCTCAGCTCTGAAAACCCTAATCCTCTCTCCAGAGAGTTATGCTGAGGTGTTAATGGCAATATACATTTTCTTGCTACGCTCCTGAAAGTGATATGACAAGTTGCAGTTTCTGTTTTTAATCTACTTCCCTAGAAATACTGTAAATCTCATTGAACCCATAAGACCTTGCTTGAGTAATCTATGATATTACAAAGCACAGAAGCCTCCATATCAAAAATGATAAGGAAAGATGAATTCTGGTCTAGAAGGCATAATAATGAATTCTGGAAAGGGATTCTAACCACAATATGACTTCTACAGTGGGCTACCTTTGACACTTCTGTTCCTTTTGTTTTAAAATTATGATTTTTTTGAATTTGATGAGTATAACACACAAAGCATGCATTACTTTTATGCATTACTTTTACAAAGCATTACTTTTTATTTTGTCCAAGTATAGAATCTACTTTAGAGAATGTGAAGGTTGGCGAAGAAAAATTGAGGCAGCTCATTTTCCATCAAATGGATTTGCAGAGAACAACGTTTTGAAAATTTGGGGAAAAGCTCACTGACCCACAAACTGGACCTCTTCTTATGGAACCTCTTATGGAGGTTCTAAGAATTTAGTAACAATATTAACTATGCCAGAGTAATCAGTTATTCAAATATTGGGCAGGAATTGTAAACAGGGGTGTTCAGCATTAGAAACAGGGATGTGCATTCCATCATCGATTGGTTATGGCATTTTCTGAGTATCTCTAAAATTGTCACCCAACTGTAATCTTAAACACAACCAAACTTTTAAAAACTACCAACTCTACTGACAGTGTGCCAAGGATTTGTTTTGAAGTCACAACAGAGCTATCTCACAAACCCAGAATATATCTAGAATGGTGGGACCAGAATCAGACACTTCCATTAAGATCAGTACAATCTGTTTCAGATTTGAAAAGGATCATATTGAGACTTGAAATGTTCCAAATGAAAAACATTTTGTATAACCCAACTCATGATGTACATCACCACCACAATTACCACCACCATAACTATCACCACCACCTGGTTGAGCATTAACAAAACCTTCACGTTGTCCCATAGTAAACAAAATGTCCCAAATAGGGATGGGCCTTGAGCTAACTGCAAAGCCCAGAAGCCAATAATACATTTGCTAATTGGTCTCAGTCAGTGGTGGGATTCAAGTAATTTAACAACCGGTTCATTGGCCTAATGATTTCTTCCAACAACCAGTTTGCCAAACTGCTCAGAAAGTTTATAACCGGTTCTCCCAAAGTGGTGTGAACTGGCTGAATCCCACCACTGGTCTCAGTCCATATGGACAGTACATATTTCCTGATGTGGTTGATTTGAAAGGCTTGGCTTTTCTTCTATCAAATCACTCACTGAGATTAATCAGCCTGAAAAATGAAATCCTCGGTCTATGGAAGTTTCACTATGAAACATTGTGGCTGAGGATGAGATACTTAAGATAAGAATTATTAGAAGAAAAGAATAGAAAGCGTTAAGCTACCTGAATAGCAAATGGTGATGTTTTTTCTCTTTTCCTTTAATTTTATCTCTGAAAGTACAAATACGATTCAGAAACAATCAAGTGATTAAGAAACAATTTGCTTGAATGCAACAAGAAAAAAAAAAACTTCCCGTATGAAACCTTTGAAAATGAAGTCTTATAACCCAACTTCCTTCTATTACTTGGCAAAAACATTTTTCTTGGAAAACCACAGCAAATGCACACATAGGAAATAGAAAGAGAAATACAAACATATGAGAGGTATTATTTAAAAAACAGCAACCCGTGGAGAATTATTTAAATCTGACTTTAATATCAAAAAGTTTCTTAAGGTTAAGGTTAGGATTAGAAACATTTCGCCTGGAACAGCCGCTTACAATTCTACGGCCATCTGTTTTCAACGTCCTTTACAAGACATTAGCTCAGGCCTTTGACAAGAGCTATTTCTCTCCTTCCTTGCAACCTTGGGTCTCAGAAAGTACAGAAGAATGAAAAAAAAAAGATAGAAAATTGGGATGTCATAGAAAGAAGGGGTCCCAAGCCACTTTGGCTCAAGCCCTATCCACAGCTTGTTTTAGCTCTATCTATCGTGCAAATAATGCAAAACAGATTGTCTTCTGCTTTCGGATATCCAAGGTTTAAAAGAGCAGAGAAATGGGTCTTGCTGGCCTTAAGATAGACAGAAATTCATAATAGAACTGAAATTCAAATAGCCATCAATGGAGTCCTTCAAATATATTCCAGTCTACCTCTGAGAATGAGAGGAGACCTCAGTACATTTTTTGCTGGGAAGGAACATAGGTCTCCAAAGCCTGTTTGATTTTAGATCTCATTAGAAGAGGAGCAGCAGAGCAGTTCACACACGCACGCACGCGCGCGCGGACACACACACACACACACACACAGAGAATGCACACACTAAAAAAAGGAAAGGAATTGCAGCTGAAGGGCCAACATGTACCTGGAGTTTTTGTGGTCATCCCTGTTGCACAAGAGAAGAAAGCCAAGTAAAATCATCAAAGTCAAGAGAGTTAATAGGCTATTGCAACAAGCTATTTTCTACCTACCAGGAACCAATTCTTTGATGATTCAATGATATATCTTTTCCTACATAAGTTTTATAGCAGGAACACTTGATAGATACCTCAACAGTGTGAACTAAGGGCCTGGGGGAGGGTATATTCAGTCAACCTCTTGCCCAATGGACAGGACCCAGGTGGCAATCCTCAAAAGCTCTAAAGCTGGCCTTTAAAATAAGATCTTGAAGTGTAAAATCATCATTTTCTGTACACATAAGAAGCTTTTCAGAATCACAGTCTTTTCTTACTCTTGCATGGTTACCCATATGGAGTTACTTACAATTTTCTAATTATTACTGTATTGATATGTTCAGAAAAGCTCTAATCTCAGCTGTAGTTTTAGGAACACAGGAAGAATCCCCAACTTTTTGATCAATTCTGGAATTGAGACTGGCATGAATAAAACCCCTTTTCAAAACATCGTACTGATTCTTAATATACCTGGCTACAGATTTGTACCCATTATGGTTCTTTTTCTGGAATCCTGACAGTTTGCTGGAATAGGGAACAGAACAAAAAGGGAGAAAAAACCAATTAGGATAAATGAAATTAGCAACAATAGTCATGAGAGCATTTTACATGCAATATGGACAAACACTTTTGCTTCTTATAACTTCTTTATCCAAATGGGGTTCTCTACAATTCAGTCAAAATTAATTTGGGAACATGGTGGACCAACTTCCATGATCATAGAAAGCCCACAGAAATAGCCACAAATTCAGTTCAAGTTGATAAGAAAAACAAGTAGCAGGAAAAGAGCTTTTCATGGACACTTAGAACCTCCCATTGGAAGAATGCCCTTCCTGATGGGTACTTCTAGAAAACTCCATATAAATACAAGACATAGATTATTACTTGGATGGTGTAGTTATCACTGTTGAAAATGCATTCAATTTTATGAAAACTGATCCAGGTCAGTTATAACATTCTAAGGTAATGATTTGAATTGATGTTTTTATTATCTTAACCATGCACACAATGATGCAAATCCGGCACACAACAGGACTTAAAAGAGTAAGGAGGATGTTTATCACCTTTAGAATAAATAATTGTACCTGTGCATAATTTTTCTCATTACTTCTGGTAGCTTAAGCAGATTAAAAAGCCAAATGAAAAGAACAAAGGGACAGGCCAAAACATTGCCTTGGTAGCCATTCAGTTACCTCCCAGATCCACAATTGCTGATATGAGAGGCTATTTAGGAGAGAATCAATGGATGGGAGAAGTCTTTAACTCTTTCTTTCTACTATTACTATCCCTGGCAAATTCTTGATTATCCCTGGCAACTTTCTTTTCCCTGGATGTTTTCCTCCATTCATAATTTGTCTTTCAGGTCTTAATTAGTGAAAGTGAAAATCTTTGCTATGAGATATGGGATATGGGATATGGTATAAAATATGTAAATCACAAGGAAAGAAGGCTTGAACCCCTCTCCTTCCCATTCATTTACTCATTATTCCTACAAGCCTTATTACAACTAGATTTAGCCTAGAAGAACAATGTGAGGTTCTTCAATCTTTTGCCAATACATGAAAACAAAGTAAATTGATTTTTAAAATGCTTAGAATTCTCTTCATTAATTAATTGCACCCTGAATTACAAAAAATAAACAAGCATGTCTTCCAGAGATAGTTCTAAGAGGGTCATGAATGATCAATTGGAGGAAAGAGCTGTGCAGATCATTTTATGTGCTCTGTTTTTTGTTTTTGTTTTTTTGTCTTTATTTTGAATTATAGGAGAAAGATGGCAGATTCCTGGCTTTTTCTGTTGCAAGGTGATTTTAACTAGGCAAATGGTGGGAGTGAAATAAGCTAACTTCATCATTCATGATTGTTTCTGTGCTAATATAGGCAGATTTTCACATATAATTTTCTTTTTATCAAACCACTTCATGGTATAAACACCATTCACGCACAAATAGAAGTACAGAAAAAAGGAAATATATTAAAATCGGTATTAAACTGAGACCAGCCATCTTGAACACAGAAGCCATACAATAACAACAGCAAAAGTATGTTGTTGTCTTTCCCAAGCCTTGGAAAAGGAAATCTTTTAAGCCAAGGGCTATTTTGTGTGTTTTCTGCTTATCCTCTAGTTTGCCTCCTATGGGGTATCTTTGATTAAATTCAGCACCATGGACAGAGCTTCAGAAGATAAGAGACTGGCAAGCACCAAATGTGTACCAAGTGGTGGCTGCATTATAAACTTGCCCAAGGAAAGAAAACATGAATAATTCAATTGAGCCAGATTGTTTTATGCTCCAGAGCTACATCCTACCTATTAATTTTTAAAAATAAACATAGATCAGGTATCATGTCCTGCTGCTGACATTTTACTGTCCTAAACATTTTACTATCCTAAAACATAAAAGAGGCCAGACATAATAAACAAAGAAAGGAATATTGGTGGTCAGGCAGCAAAGTTGATCTCGAAATATTAATATATAAGACATGCTGGCCCCGTTGCAAGCCTAGCCCCATGTCAAGCTGGCTTAAATACAAGGAGGCCAGTTTGAACACACAGGCTGTTAGGGGATTTGTCTGCACAACGGTGCCCATGACAACCCAGGTTTCTATTGAAAGAAGATTAATTGAAGGAAAGTTCAGCAAATTCTAACATCCTTCGGGGTTTATGAATAAACTGTGCCTGTTCTCAGAAAGAGGTTCATATTTTCTTTAGTTTTAAAGTTCTACCAAGGTATATCATTAAAGAAGATAATGGATGATTTGGGCCACTGAAGGATAACCTTTATTAGTAACTAAAATACAGTCCTCCCTGTAAAGTCGCAAATGGTTTTATAGGCCTATTAAAATGTGAAGGGATATTTACTAAATTTCTTTATTATTTCTTTATTCTTTATTATAAACTATTATACAGAGCTACCTTTAACAAGGAGAAAATTCAGATCTGAGATGATGGCATTTATAGACAGGGAAACACACATTCAAAGATTCTTCATAGTGTCTAATTCCAGCTAAGTTTCAGTATAAAATTTATTAAATATATTATTTATATTATAACCCTCTCTCCCCAAACCAGTGAGTGTGAATTCTAAATTCCAATAATTTTCTTTATGAGTTCTCACAAATAGAGTTCATTCATTTTCTTCTTACTGGAACTTGGGCTCATTTTCCCAATTACTGTCTGGTAGATATTCTTTAATCAAAAAATTATTACCAGGGATCACTCAAAATAGCCAAATGATGGGAGATTTTTGAACAGATGAAAAAGGAAGTTATTCTTCATAAGCTCCATAATGAAGACACTAATGACTATCAGCTTGAACAACTTTAAAAGAGAAACATATTAAAATAAGGTTAAAGGTGGATGGTAGTGATGGAAACTATATCTTATCTCCAAAACAGGAATAGGAGAAGAGAGAAGCGGTTATGCAGAATGCAGCCCAATGTTTATTTTGCATTTTATAATTATCTGTAAAACAGATTCGTTTGTTTTATTTCTGATGGTGTTCTTTTAAGAAGATAAAGATTAGAAAAATGTACAGTGCTGGACTTCTGCTAAAGAGAGCTGCTTCATAAACAGTCAAGAAAATGTAAGTAGTTGTCTTTTTTTTCAAACTTCATGCATTGCTGCACACGTCATATTTACCCTTCACAATCTTCTGCATCTTCATCCAGGCTATTCCAGTTATAGACATGAATACAGAATACATGCAATTAAAACTAATTGCTCATTTGGTTAAAAAGAGAAAATATTTAATTGCTCGTATACGAAAAAGAGCCACACTGAGACAGATGGATCATCACACCAACATGCTGCCATTACCTATGTAAAAGGCCCACCGTATTTTAGTTGCATTCATGCAATCTGTTCAACTTGATTACTGAATTATGATATGGGTTCATACAGTCTCTGGAACAATAGGTTAGTCAAAAGGGATGAGTTTACACCATTCACCAAGGGCTGATTCTCATGTTTCCCATTCACATCATAGCCATGATCATGACCATGATCCAATAACAATTTCTGTATGCTGTAGCCTAATGAGGTTGCTTTGGTCTCATCTACAGGCCATGATGGAAGGAGACAGAAGGAGAAACAAAGCTGGGGCAATCCATCAGTAGCTTTTCTTAACTTATCCTGCATTAAAATACTAGGAACAGCATTTGTCACTGACCTCATTACAATGGCAAAATAGGGCTAAGCAAGTAAGGAGAAGAATTTTGTACCAGATGTTGTCTGAATAATGCATAACAGAAAAATCATGTTGTACACCAAACATGAACAGAAAGTAATTGGAAGATTTGAATGAATTTCTAAATTCCATGATAAAATCCTTCCCTTGATAGGTTATTTTTCCACAGGCAGGAAGCACTCAGGATGGGGAAGTATCCCTCTGAATAATAATTTTTCACATTTATGAAATAATTTAGAAATAATTAAGAAATATATTGCCTCTAGGATTCCTTGGAGAAAATAGCAGAGTGCCAATCTTGAAAAATGACAATTATTGTGTAGACCCAAGCTTAGGTGTTTGAAAGCAAGTATTTTTCACCCATTCTTTGCATACAGAAAGCTTCTTGTGGGTGCCAGTTCAGCCCAGGTTATTTTGTTGGGTTTTGTCTTGTGAAGTTAAACACGATTAACACAATTATTAGATCAGTTAAAGAATTAGAAAATGCCTTCACACAATGTAAATAATAATAATAATAATAATAATAATAATAATAACTACTACTACTACTACTACTACTACTACTACTACTACTACTACTTAGATTTTTGTGGCTCTGAATGTGGTACAAATGTCACTTATTTGTTGTTTAATGTCTTATGTGAACCCCAGTAACCAATCTCAGTAAACAAGTTAAGTAAGCTCACTCCATTTCTGATAGAAATAAAAATACAAATTACAATTAAAAGATGGGGAGGGAGAGAGGGAGCAGGATTTCAGCAAGGTGGTTAAGTGAGTTGCATGAGATTTTATGACTTCTTTTTTTTTTAAGCCAGATTGTTACGTGAATCACTGTACTTGACTTTGCTGGTCAGAAGTTGCATAAGTGAAGCCACCAGACTGAAATGGACCTTGTTAAGTACATGATGGGAATAAAATCATTCTGCAGTACATGCCTAGCATGTGCCCGGTTCCCATTTGGAACCCAGATGAATTCTAAAACAATTCTCGTAGCTAGGAAGCATTGTATCCATCCGCCTTTGAGTGAAGCCTGGCATCTATGCAATTTTGCTCTCTTATTGTTTCTCCCTCCTATTCGTTCCATCCCTTAAGATAGCCGACTTCCATTATAAAAAAAAAACCTATCAGAATTCTTTTTAGCCTTGTTTATTTGGTGAGAAAGAATGGGATGGGATGGGAGGAAGAATCCTTAAGAATTTAAATAGTTTCAAGGAACTCTGTCCGCAGCCATCCACAAGGGGAATAGAAGTTGGTTCAGTCTGCCCTTTCTGGACCATCTCTCTAAGTACACAAACAACAGTTTCACTGTGGGAGAATGATGAGAAAGAGACCCTAAGGGTGAGGTTGTCTGTTCTTAAATCAGAACTGTATGTAGACATTTGCCTTGACTCCAGAAACAAATAAACATCATCTGCAAAAGGTTAAACAAAAGCTGGGAATGTAGTGTTTTGTTTGGAAGGGACATAAATAGTGTTTTTCTTTATATTTTTGTTTAGCTTCTGCAAGTTTATTTCCTGTGTTCTCTCCAATGAATGAATTGAGTCCCCTTTTTGATTTCCCAGTTTAGGCTTTGCTGCCCTTAGGCCAGTGACGGCCAACCTTTTCTGGACCAAGTGTCCAAAGCATGTGTGCGTGCGTGCAAATGCACGCACATGCGCCTAAACCCCCAAATGCAATGCTTGCGTAGCCCCTGCACATGGCCACCCTGCATGTGCCCCACCCCATGCATACATGTATTACCCCCCATATGCGCCCCCCCATCATGTGCGTGCTGCCCTGCGCACATACCCCACCCCCCACGTGGCAGAGACCCGATGTCCAGCTGGCTGGTGGGAGGTGCACATGCATGCACAGCAGAGCTGAACTGGGGCAACAGCTCACATGCCTACAGAGAGGGCACTGTGCGACAACTGTGGCACGCGTGCCTTAGGTTCACCATCATGGCCTTAGATTACCGTTATGTGTCTGGTAGAATTTCTCTTGAGCTTGGACCCAAACTGAACAGTTCACTTCTTGCATGAATATTGTTCTGGTTTGCATGTAACTCACCCCACCCAAAACCTAGTGCTCCTTGATTGACCAATATAAAATCTGCTACCATTCTCTCCTAGTGGATTACTATCTACTAGTTACCTGCCTAATCTGTATCATCAAGAGGTACCAGAGCAAGCCTCGCCTACTGTCAGGCTCCAAAAGCCAAGAAAAGGCACACTGAGGTTCTTCTAATCTATGTAGTTTCCTCTATTGTTCCTCTCCCATAGACAGAAATCTTGCCAAACCCAAGGAAATACTTACACTATTCACCATACACTCTGAGAATTCCTAAAGAGAAGCTGCTCCGACTCTTTTTTCCCCAAACTCTCTAAACCTCTGTTTTTTGCTCCTCTGGAATGCAATCCCTTCCTGCTGGGAATTCAGATTAAATTTCACCACATTTACTTACCATGACATCATATTGCGTCGTGCATGCTCTTTGGAAAAGTTTACATAAAGTTCAGCAAAAGCACATCAGAAATTTCTGCAATTATGCCCTATTCTCATAAATAGTCAGCCATTCAGGAAAGAAAATGGGTGCCATTCTTCAAGTGCCTTTTTTGCTTGTTTGTTTGTTTCTGAGATTGATTGATTTCAATTCAGGTGTTGTCCCGCTCCAGAGTAACTCTTGAGCATCTCACAATA